>JAWNMR010000491.1:4877500-10642500 GCA_035043845.1 Drosophila picticornis
GATGCGGAGCCGGTGCCAAAGTTGAAGCAGCAGCCGCAGCAGCAGCAGAAACAGAAGCTGAAGCACAAAATGAGGCAAAGCCATAAAAAGAGGGCAGCGCAATTTTTCTAGCTTCAAGTTGAGGTGTAAGAGGTGTGTGTGTGTGTGTTTGTTTGTTTGTTGTGCGCCATATTAAAAATGGCGGCAAGCGCTTGGGTTGTTGTCAGGCAAAAAAAAAAAACAAAAAACACAAGTACAACAAACGTTGCTGTTGCTGTTGCAACTTGTCTAGAAGGGCAGCCAACCCCACAGCCCACAGCCCACTGCCCACAATTCCGCAACAGCACCTCCCCCTCCCACGCCCTCCGGCGTCATAAATCCACCACCCAGAGTCACCCCTTTGTGGCCCAGCTGAACACTCTGCACTTGTCGCTCTTTTGCTACCCTTTCTCGAGGGTCGCTTCTGAATTGTTGCCAGCACCTGCGACTCAACGAGTCGTCGACAGAAGCTTTACTGTATGTGTGTGTGTGTGTGTGTGAATCCAACCGAACCCCCCTCAACTCTCTTCTAGTCAGACAGCAGCGAAAATTGTTGAGGGGAAATTTATGCAGAGCTGAGCAAAAATAAACCCAAAAGCAAAAATGGTGAACAAAAGTGCGCAAGCAACAAATACAACAAGAACAACAATCGCTTAAAATAAGAACAATGAAATACTAAGAACGGTTGAGCCGAGCTTAGACGACTCAAAGTATGCGCTACAAGCTGGCGGCATTTTATTTTACTCGTTTGATTTCATCGTTCTTAAAAATATATTTTTTAAAAGCTTGTTTGCTCTTGAAAATATAGAAAATGTTTATGTTAGCTACAACTTTTGCTAGAAATAAATCAAGATAAATTAAAAAAGGGGAATATCGCATACTGAATGCCGTATGATATTGTAGATCGATGCTAATGATTTGTTACCCAAATGTAAGAAGCATAATGACAGGAATATTTATAATAAACTAATAAAAACAGTCGATTTTTATATATACTATTTACTTATCTGATCCGAATTTGACGTGTTCTATTTTTCTTAAAGATACTTTTATTGAATGAAAAAGCGTTTAAGAAGGAGTTGTGTGGATTATCTTGTTAAAGTCAATCAAAATTTAAGTGAAAAGTAAAAAATAGTTTCATGTTTTCATAAAAGTTTTCCGCAGACTTCGTTGATTGTCGACCGTATCTTAAAACTAATTTTAAAGCTTAAAAGCTTTAGAAACGGTGTTCTTGGTTAATGAGTTACCAACATTTATTAAGTTCACGACAAATAAATGTTGGCCTCCTCATTAATAAGCCACCTTTTTGTTTGTTGGTTGAAACAAATACAAAATATCATTATTAATTCCATTTATCAGAATACTTTTAAAATGGTAATAATTCCTCACAAAATCTCTTTCATTTCGAAACCTTTGCCACAAACTAAAAAGTCACTTTTCAAAAATTTTATGAGCACGATGAGAAAAAAGGTGAAAAACAACGAACACAATAAAAGGGTACAAGAAACTTGGCGCTGAGGGGGTGGCAGCCCCAAGCGTTTACCATGCGCCCAACTCAATAGAGTAAAAGTTTGAGGATGCGGTGGGGGGAGGGGCAGTCCAAAGGGAAGTTCCAAAACATAATGCCAAAGATAAACCGTTTGGCTTTGCCAGGGCTAAGAAGGAGAAGGCGAGACGCAAATCATTTTGGTTTTGACGGTTTTTCGCTAGTCTTCAGCTTAGCCGCCAACTTGGCAACTTTTGATCAACCCTTTCGGGCCACTCGGTGCCTGGGCTTAACCCTTGACATATGTACGTATATTGGGTGGGAGGGAGGGTGGGTTGTGGGTGGGGGGTATCCATATTATCACTGCCATATTGTCATTAAGTTTAATGCGGCTGACAAATGTAGCAATTCTCTCAAATTTACTGGAAGATGCAACACAACAAAAAAAAAGTACAAATAAAAAAATGTGTCGCGTGTTGCCGTTTGAATTGAATGAATCTCATTTCCGGCGTTAGCCGATTGCAAATGCGTTGAAGCGGCAATGTTGCAACCCCTATGGAAGAAGAGGCAGAAGCTGAAGCAGAAGCAGAAGCAGTAGAAGAAGTGGTGTCCAACTCAAATCCTCAAATCCCACCAGTCACAGTCAAACATTACATAATTGCTGGGCGCGGCAACGCCCACAATTCTTTATTTCGTTGTTTTTTTTTTTCTTTTTGCATTTGTTGGCTTTTGTGCGAATTGACGCCTAATCAAGCGGAAGATTTTGAATGCATCGCTGGAGTCTAAGTTGGAATCGGCGGGTCTGAGTCGACATCGGTTAACACCCACAGTGAAAGATGCGTGGATGCGGGATCTAAGTGTGCTAAGTGTTGTCATTTTGGTGGCAATAAAAGTATATTTTTGACAACCACATAAAAATAAAAGACTACTTAAAATATTTGAGTAGGCTGTAAGCGACTGCTTTATGCTCTGTGACATATCTTTTAGCAGCTGCATAAACGAAGAACGCCCATTTAGCTATTGACTTGGACTCTTTGAAATTGCGACTCTGAAAGCAGTGGCTTTAAAACTGTAAGATGTGTTTGCCTGGCTCGACAAAATGAGCAGACTTCGAAGAACATTTATAGAAGAATCTTTATTTCCAACTGCAATGCTGTAGGAGATGTCCACTTTTTGCGATTGACATGACAGTAAATGCTTTACTCGTCTTTGGAGAAGGTGAACTGAAATTTATCTTAGAAAATTGAAAACTTTTTTTTTAAATATCGTTAAAGTAAAAGATTGTGAATCCATCATTGGTGAATACATTTTATTTCGGATAAATTATAGTCTTGAACTTTGAAAATCTACCTAAATTTGTATTGTAGAAATATCGAAAAACATATCTCCCAAGTAGAAAAGCATCTTCGACATTCCCAATAAATTAAGAGAAATATTTCATATTTTTATATGGCATTCTTCTGATACTATTCCTTTTTTCAGTCAACACTTTTAAAGATATCTCCAATACTTCATTTAACTTTTTTGAGTGTCATTTTAAAAAGCTGTTAATACATCGATTTTGTCCAGCATACAGCATATTCAAAAGTAGAAATGCTTACAATCAAAATATACTCTATTTAACTGCTGCATTAGAGTATTAAACAAAAAAAAAGTGTCGTCGTCATCGCATCAGCCACGCCTCGCTGCCTACGCTTGGGAGGGAGTGGCAAGAAGGCGTTGCCTCAATGCGGCTGTTGCGATTTCGCCATCTTCAGGCCGAGGCTGAGAGTCACAGCTAAAGGATCCTGGGCGTAGGTCAGCAGTGCAGAGGCAGTGGCAGAGGCAGAGGCAGAGGCAGAGGCATTCAAGTGTGTGCACAACAACAGCAGCTTCTGCTCTCTGTCCAGCTTCCACTTGGCTGCTCTTCGCATTGTTGCTGTTGCTGTTTCTATGACCTTTATGCCACTTGATTGTGTGCCATAAATCACGCATCGTTTGACAGTCGCCGCCCCCAACACACACACCAAAAAATTAACAAAAAAAAAAAAGAAAGAAAAATAAGAAATCCTGGCTCGACTCATTAGTGGCGCCAGGTGCAACTGGAGGCACGTGTCCGCTGCCTAGAAGGCTTCAAAGTGAAAGTTTATACACTTTTAATTAGCGCTAATGATGAAAGACAAGACGAGCAAAACCATAGCAGAGCGAAGGGTGGGAGGTTGGAGGATGTGGATGTGGTTGGGGAACTGGAGCTGAAGTGAAGAAGTGAGGGGAGGTTGCGGTATTGTATTGACTTACAGGCAACTTAAAAGCAGTCGCCGAGTTCTTCTTCGCAAATTTATTGTAGGCAATAATCCTTAAAGTTTAAGTTACATTCCAAAGATAAGGTGCACAGGACTGGGATTGGGATTCGGATTCGGATTCGGATTGGGCACATGACACACTCCAGACTTTTGCTCATAAGAACAAAAAGAAAAAAAAAAAAAGTGCCTCCATAAAAACTCTCGACAAATAACAAAGGAACGAAGCTAAAAACAAAAACAAACCCAAACTCAAAGCAAAACCAATACGAAATACGAAATTCGAAAATGACGATGCCGATGCCGATGCCGACGGGTCGCTTTAATTGTCGTTCGCTGCGTTTTTACTTATACCCTGTAACCATTAAAAATGTACACCAAAAGTGTATCAACAAGTTGCGGCAGCTTTGTTACAGACAGCAGACCGACACGTATATTTTGAAGATATGCTGTACAAATTGTTAACCTTTAATAAATTGTGATAAATTGAGCAAGATCTGATTAATTATATATCTTCTTGTTTTCTTCTCAAATAATTCAGGTAAGCATCTGTTCCTTTTGGACTTTCTTGAATAACAATAATTATATATACCGTGTATCGTAATTACCACGTTAATTTTCAGTAAAATTCAACAAATTAAATCAGGCTTTTAAAATTCGCTTCGGTTTGAAGAGTTTTTTTTTTTTTTTTTGTTTGGAACAACTTGGACATTTTATCAAATATTATTATTATAATTATTAGATCCCAAAATGGTAATATTTACGAACATATAGCTAATACAGATGCATTATAAAATACCTCTCCTGTTTATCACAGAAACTATTCCTTGACTTGGTATCAATTTATTTTTGAATGAAGTTTTACAGTCTTTAAAATTTGAGAAGGTTTAGATAATAAGCACGGTTGTCATATAAGTTAAAAATATTATTTTTCTATTATAAATTCATAAGTTGTTTATTAGTGTATTAGTTTAAGAGAAGGTAAGCAAATTTATTTGTATTTAACCAGCTGCCAGAGCTTTCGGCTCCCAATTCTTTAATTAATAAACATATTTATTGACCCAACTTTTTAGTTCTAGTCGATTGATTGGTTTTCTATCTATCTATATATTTTTCCTGTTTTCAAAGATAATATATATTAATTTGAATTGAATATTGCTTTCCATTCCGTTCCTGGCTCTGAATTTGAATTTGTTTATTTCTCTCAATAGTTGCAGATACGCATTAATTTGCTGCTTCCAACTAGAAGATTTCCTTAAGTCCGAAATGATTTAAGCCCAATTCAAAAGCGGTTACTGAGTATCTTACAGTCTGGCACACTTTTGGTAGAGAACACCAGGTTGCTTTTATTGTTTTAGGCGCTGCGCAGGCGCAGTCGCTGAGTCAGCGACCGGTTGCGAGTCGGTTGTGGTCCGACTGGGGTCCGGAGCTGTTGTTATCAGTGCAGGTTTAACCGAACCTATAAACAACCGCGCGGAATGCCATGCATAAATGTCCCCAAATTAGATAAACATGGCGCCAATGCAATCGAACCGCGAGACGCACACACAGCTGCCCAAGCTGAGCCGAGGCTGAGCCGAACCCAAACTCAAATCCAAAACAAATTGTTGAAGTCGCCATTTCAAGGCGAGTTTCGTCTCCCTCTCTCCCCCTCTCTCGCTCTATCTATCTCTCTCGCATTCTCTCTCTCTCTCTCTCTATCTCTCTCTTTCTCGCTCGCTTCCTTTTTGGGCGCCTCTCATTTTGTAACTGCCGACAGACAGTTGTTGCTTATTCTTCTTCATCTTCTTCGTTGTCTTGCTGTTGCTGTTGTTGTTGTTGTTGTTGTTCTTTTTCTTTCAGTTTTATCTTAATACCTTTCCTAATTTCTGCGCCGCACCGAAGTCGAAGCCAAAGCCGCAGCAAAGGCAGAAAGAGCCGCCGGCTGGCGCTCATTTGAATAGATGCGACTCAATGGCAGCGACTCTGTCTACCTCTAGTTCCATTTTGTTGCTGTTGCAGTTGTTGCTGTTGCAGTTGTTGCAGTTGTTGCTGTTGCTTGTACACCTTATCAGCGTACAAATTTTCGTTTTGATAAGACGACTGCGTCCAGTGGTCAGCAAAAGGAGCGCGATGTAAATGCTACAGAGTCGGGTCAAGGCGGGCAGTAATTAGTTTTTATATGTTTTGCGCCATGGAAAGTTATCGCTGCTGACCCAACAGACAAAGAGAGTCTATATATATATTTACATATATATATATAGACTAGTATATATATATATATATATATACTGTAGCAGCTGTCTTCGGCTGGTCGGAAATCAAGTGATAACAACTAATTTCTAATGTTTCCAACAACACTCTTTGTGTGTTTTAAATTACCAGAACAATTTATGATTTTAAGTTGAACAAAATTACCAGAAAAATTTATGATTTTAAGTTGAACAAAATTACCAAAAAAATGTATGATTTTAAGTTGAACAAAAATAAAATATTGGAAAAATCTTAGTAATTAGTATAAATTTAGAAGACAAATCCAAAATGGAAGACGGGAAATAACCAAAATGGCATTTGTAAAAGAAATGAATAATTTGTAGCTGCTCAGCCAAAAAAAGAAGAAGCATTTCAATTAAGCTTTAAGACTCGTTTATCTAATAAAGTTGTATGTTTAAAAATCATTTATATTCAAATTCCAAAAACAACCGGCTTGAATGATTTTTATAACTTTGATAATTTTTGGTCAACCTATTAAAAAGCTATAAAAACATTGATTAGACACAGGTACAAAAACATAAAATACACGTTTTGGCAATATCAATAAATAAATGCCAGCCAACATGTCAGCCAATAAAATGATTGCACTCCGAAGTATCAATCTGCATTGTAATCCAATATGCTACAATATTTTGTGCAAACTGATAAGGATGGCTTAATTACAGCTTACAGCTTTACGCTCGACACGCACTTAGCCATGTCATGTGGGTGTTGCACGAGGGGGTGGGGCGAGCTGCGTTGCTCGCTTGTTTTTCGTGACATGTGTTACGAGCTGATAGCGTAACCCCCGACTCTCCCTCCGCCTATCTGCCTATCTGCCTGCCTGCCTTGTCAGAGTATTGAGGCTGGCCGCAGTTGCACCCACCCCATCCAGGAGAAGTGGCAAAAACCGAACAACCCAAAAGCACCCAAACCCAAAAGCCACTCTCAATGGCCCAAGTCATAAATTTCACTCCTGCAAAACACATGAATTGCATTTCCACAGCAAATACCCCCCTCGACCCGAAACAACAACATGGAAAATGCACAAAATATTGCGCGTTAAATTCAATTTTCAGCGCAACCCCCCCGAAAAGCAAAACAATACAAAGAAGAAAAAAAAAAGAAACATTCTCTTGGGCTTAATGGGGGGGTGTCCTTGCGACATGAGCCTTATTAGTTGATTACAGGACGCATTATCGTGATTATCGCGTATGTTCGCCAAGAGACACATTGGCCCATAAATAAATTTGGCAGCTCTACTCCCCCTCCCCTTCCCGTTCGAACAGGGGAAAAGGGGTGTGTCCACACACAAAAAGCGCACTACAATTTCCAGCTAATAGTTTGATTAATGGACCGGGACAGCAACAGTTTCCACTGCCTCGAATCTGATCTCTGTAAGGAACCCTGCTCGACCTAAGCCCTTTAATCATCCTCAGGATTTATGCTGAGCATGCAGAACTCCTCTTTCCCCCTCCCTCTCCCACTCTCTATTGGCTTTTGCGGCCAGCGGCTGCACTGATTGATAAGATTAGAGCTGTAAATAGATTATGCATGGAAATTATATGGAATATGTGCAATATGAAACAAATGTTGACATTTTCAACCAAAGACCAAACAAGTGAGCAGCCAGTGGCACTTAAACATAACCGACTGCTTAATGCTCTTAACTTTCAGAAACTGTCTTTTGATTTTGAGTTAGAAAAATCCACTTTCTATCTGAGGAGCGATTTAGGTATGTTTGCCATTGAAAATGATTGAAAAACCATGAGCAAAAAGCTTTTGCTATTGAAAATCTGTTCATTTTTGAGATAGTTTTGGCTCTTGAAAGTACAGATCCATGTCCAGATAATACTGGGCTCTCGGCCCAGAATAGCGTTTATTAATTTAAATGCAGCCTTTATCTAGAATTCAAATTCAGACCAAAAAGAAAATGGGTAAATGGGTTCATTTCTGATAAAGTTATAGTTTTAGGAAATCCCAGACCCATTTCCATGTGGTAGTTTTTGGGCTACGATTTTGACATATTTTTCAAGCCATAATCACATGCTCAAATTTGTATATTCATCTGGAGGTCAGACCATGATATTATTTATTATATATTTGTTCAACACAGAATCGCATTCTCAAATTAAAATGTAGTCTGCCTCTTGAGGTGAACCATTAAAAGGTGCTTGCTTTGTAAATCACTTCCCTTTTTTGGTACTGGTAACTTTGGGAACACCAAAACAGCCTTGCTAGTTTCGACTTTTTGACTAGACAAACACTGCACAAAACTAGAGCAATCTATTTTTCGTTCGAAATCAAGGCATCAAAATTCCTTACTGGCGCCGTGAAATTTGAGGCTAGTTGTTGCTGCTGCAGCTGACCAAAAGAACTCATTGCAACTGACAGCTGCTGCTGCTGCTGCTGCTGTTGACTGGCACACGTCTAAAGTGAAGTTGTGGGTTACGGTTTGGGTTGGGGTAGGGGGGTTGCAAGTGTAAACTGCAGCATATTTCAATGTTTATTGCTCGGACTCGTCAAAAATTTCCACACTTTTGATTTTGTAAAGGATGCACGTCGAGTGTGTGGCTGAATATTGAACTGAGTCGCGTGTTGTCCTTCGAGTGGCTGCCACAAGCAGCAGCAGCAGCAACAACAGCAACAGCAGCAACCACAGCCACACTTGAAACACAGTTGCCGTTTTTGTGTTGTTGTTGTGTTTGTTGCATGCCACAGCAACATCGAACCGAAATGCGCTGCGTATTGCTTTTATTGGTTTTCTACAAATATTTAATGGATTTCAAGTGGACGCGCTCTTGTTGTCGTCCCACTTCATAATTCTTTCTTTTATTTTTTTCGTTTCCATTTTCCACAAAGGGTTGCCATTCGCATCCGAAAGTTGATTTGCTGAGTGAGTCACATTGGAAGGGAACTGCAACTGCCAAATGTTTCCACTAGCTCTCAAATGTAGTTCAATGCCAGCTGCCAGTCCAGCAATACCATTGGCTAAATTTAGATAGTACAAATCTGATAACTGATTAGCTGGCAAACATACTTTTTTAGTCTTATCACTGCTGAACTGCAAATTAATATTCATTTTTATCGCTGTTTGTTTAGATAATTTCCTAATTATATTAAATGAAAAGCATTTCATGTTTTTCTTGTGTTTTCGATAATTTTAGATGACAAGTTAAGAATGACAAACTATTTAAAAATATACTTCCAGATTACATCGTTTCAGTTAATTAAAATAACGATGATTTTATGACTTGGCATGGAATTTATATTGTTTTAAAAACGGTAAATACAAAGAATGCTGTCAAGCAAAACCGTATAAATTTCTGATAAAGACAAAGAGTTGATTAAGACTTACTCGACAACCAAACCAGCAATAAAAATCAAGATCGCCTCAGTATACCAGTTTTTGGAGTTGAATGTTTTTGAAGAACTTCTGGGGACTTGAAAACTATTGAAAGTCTTCTTAAGATAAGTAAACCATCCCGTAGCAGAACTCTTTCATAATCTAAAATGAACCATTCCTTGCAATTCCTTTCATAAGCTAACCAATTTGTAGTACACTTTTATGGTTCAACCCTTCTGCAGTCAAAAGAAAACCCGAATTGCTTTTCTTTTGCTTACAAATATGGTTAAGAGCAGGAAATAGCACACGCTGCGAGCAGCTAGCACTTCCTAGTCGAGTGATTTATAACTGATTAGGAATAGAGACTGGCTACAGGTAGAGCCAGCCCGCCTCGACTGAAGGCGACTCGCATACCAAAGCCATGACGCAACAGGAGAAGACCATCGACGATCGACCATCGACGATCGACGAGTGAAAGATGCGCTCATAATGAAATGGGTGCAACGGCGACGGCGACGCTGACGTTGACGCCAGCGGCTTATTGCGGTTGACTCGCCAGCCTTGTCAGTCCGAACGGACAGAGGGACAGCGGGACAGAGGGACGAACGCACTCGGTGGGCGATCATTAGGGCTAAAAAGACTTGGGCCGCGTTGTCGCGCCGCATTGATTGTGGCCAATAAATACGCAATTGATTTCGGGGCTTCTGGTATTGCGTGTCTCCGACTGACGACTCCGGCTGACGACTGCGTCGGTCGACTGCAGGTAAACAAACGCCTTATCAGCCAGCAAACGCGAATTCCTGACGTGCGGACAACCTTAAGCGTTCCTTAAGCACATTAGCGTAGTTCCCGACAGCAGCAGCAGCAGCAGCAGCAGCAGCCGCAAGATCGCTTCACCTTATGATTTATTGGTTCGTTTGTTGGTTTTTTTTTTGTTTTTTTATCGACACAACTCTCCACGGCGCTATGCCTAAGCGGCTTACGCGAGCCCCGCAGCTGCCCCAACTGCCCCAGCTGCCCCGTGAGAGCGACTGAGCAAGAGTGCGACAGAGATGGAGGATGAGTGCCACAACTTCAACTCCGCAGCTGCCGGCTCAAAAGTTTCTCTCCACTTCAACTTTATGCGCTTAAAATAAAGCTGGCAAGAGAGTGCAAGATATAGAAATATGTGTAGAAAGAGGCAGCAGTATTATAAATGGGCATAGCAAACTCATTTTGTATTCGTAAAATATTTCAAATTTCTTGAATATGATTTAATTTTAACTTTTTATGTAGCAAAACAAATATCAATAATAAGCATTACAAAATGCCAGAAATATGGAAGGGAAACTCAAAAATTTGTGTGATTTCAATAATTTATTTAGTATTAAATAATTTCATTTTCTTTAAATGATTTTCGCGGAGCTTGTAAAGCATTAAAGGAGACGTTTTCCACCTCAGCAATTACGTATTCTTAGTAAACATCAGCAGACCTTTCAGTATGATTTTTATAGTAATGAAACCAAGTCTCAAGCCTCACATTTTGATGCACTTGAATTGCAGGCAATCAGTGAATTTTATAAGAAATTTGACATACAATTTGTATTTGTGTAGTTATTTAATCAGTGATTTAGGAATTTATCTGAAAACTCAAGTTGCTTTTCATCCATGTCTTTAATTTAACTTGAATTTATTGTACGCAGAAAAAGTCGAAAGAAAATGTGAAAATGTGAAAATGCGGCGTTTGCGGCTGTTGGCAAAAGCGTGCATAAATTGTCTGTGGTAACAGCAACAAAAACCGTAGCAACAACAGCATTAGTGACTTGTAAGCGCATATGAATAAATTATTGGCACACACACACACACACACATAGAGAAAACATGTAAGAACAGTGCGTGCAAAAAGCAAAGCGCCAGTCAGAGTCAAAGCCACAGTTGGCACAAACGCATTGCCTTTGAAGTCATCAGGCACAGGCAGAGGGGAATCGAAACGGGAGCTGTGGTGTCCAGTTTGTGTGTGCTGGGACAACCCTCGAACGAGGACACGGACACAAAACACAGGACACGGCATTATGCGTTCTCCTCGTCGTCGTCGTCATCGTCGTTGTTGTCGTTGTGTGTGCCATATGGTGGCTATTTTGGTGATTAAGCAGATGATACTTGGGTATACTTGCTGCACACACAGCCAACACACGCCACTTCAGTGGCAGTCAAAGGGCAGCAAGCCAACTCTGCCCAACTCAACTCAACTCGACTCATCCCTGCTCTGCCTCGCTCTGCCTCACCCCCCAAAAACGCAGCCCTTCCACGGCAGACAGCGAAGCAGCAGGAAAAAGTTCGTCGTCATTTCGTCGACGGCAACTGGAATCATAAATTTTGTAACCCTCCTGTATTTCAAGAGCTGCTCTCTCAACTTCGAGCGAGTAGTTTTGCTTGCCAGTAGTTTCATTCACCACATTCGAGTACAGCTGATGACTAAAGTCAAAGCCACAGCCAAATGCCCCAAACAAAACGCCAGACAAAACATGCGAAAGCCTCTGCAGTTAGCGACTCTTTAATGGGCTATATTCGATTACAATTGTATTGTGAATCGAAATGTTTTCAGCCATCGAATTGACAACTCCAATAAATCATTGGTGTAGTTTTCAAGTGGCAGCAAAGTATTTGCCGATCGCTGGATAATAATCCCTGGCAAGGCTACTGGAGATGATTCAACTGTCTAAAGCTGGGGGCAAAAGCGAAGACATTTTAAGGTGAAATTGGAAATGTATTTCAATCAGCTACTTCAAAAATAAAATAAAATAATTATGTTTATTTGTTAATTTGAGTAACTCGAAATTCAACATTTGATTTGCATAAATAAATTATTTGCTCTTAGAATAGAATAGAATTAAATTTACAATAAAAAAGTTAATATTTAGTAAAACATATTTATTCAAAAACTATATGCATTATATAAACATACATAAAATATGTAAATCACTTAAGTATGCCACACACTCGCTGGCTGGCTTGTTGTGCACACTAAAATGGGATTAGTTGTGTGGCATGTGCAGAAAGAAGGAGAAGAAGAAGAAGTAGGGAAAACAGATGAAATCACTTAGTGCAGCCGTAATTATGATTGTTGTGCCAATCATTGCGTAAAGGTCGAAATTGTAATGTGCACAATCATAATAGAGTCATAATCCACCACCAAAAAAAATGTCGAAGAAAAATGTGACCACTTCCATTCCAGGGTTTCCTTCTTTTTCTTTTTTGTTGTTGCTATTTTCCCAGGCAACCTGTGAACTTTATCGAGTGTACGGTGCCAGAGAAAACAGAACTCCCCTTCAATCAGCGACAAATAACATGATGAAGCGCTGCAAGTGCGCCGCATGTGTGCCACGTCCTCTGTCCTGTGTCCTGTGGCACCGCTGTGCGACAAGCCGTTAATGAGCAAATTTCGCCACAGACGGAAAAATATTAGCCACAAAACACGCCCCGCATAAAAAAATTGATAAACGCTTGTTGGGGGAAGGACAGGGAATTGAAAGCGTTGCACGCGCCGCACGCCGCAGCGTGACGGCAAAAAGCGAACAAAAAAAATATAAAATAAACGCTGGCAATATGGGCAAAAACAATTTCCCAGGAAAGTGTTGAGCATTGCGCCATAAAAGTCAAAGGATCAACGCCTGTGAATTAACCAATGAAAAAACGGAACTGCATAAAAAGGAGCAGCAGCAGAAGCGACAAAGACACACGTGCAGCCGTAATGAAAACAGAAACGAAGCAAGGCCCCGGCCACAATCCAAAGATGAAGTGACATGCCATGCCATGCCACGCCATGCCCAGGCAGAGCAGTCTATTCCCCAGGGGGGGAGTCGCAGTAACAGTCGCTGTCACAGTCGCCATCCACCGGAGTCGGAGTCGAAGTCGAAGTCAGCCGGACGGATTGGCACGTGGTCGGACACGGACGACGCTCGCCTTCGGTCGCGTGCCCAACAAAAACAATAGGCCCAAAATTTAACGAACGTCGGGCAATCAGGAAGGCGCTGTGGCAGCCACAGTACACTCAAAGAAAATTAGATGTTCCTAGAAAATTCCAAAATGCTTTAAATACCAACAACATTTTTGGTTCGAGAAAATACTTTACAAATTTATTGAACACAGAAAGCTTAATATTATTTATTTCTATTTATTTATGACACGTTCATAACATAAAGAAAAATAAAATGAGTTGCAAACTAGTGAAAATATTTTTGAAATTCATTGCTTGATTTATTAAACATATTTTAGAGAAGCAGAAATATTTCGACTTGAATTGATAGTCCCAAAAAGTTTTATGTTTATTTCAGTTTTTTTTACATAATTTTAAAATGACTAATCTTAATGGACATTCATAAATTCACAATTAAAAAACGTGAAGACATTTTTATGATATTTGGAAAATAATACTAATACTGAAATTCTAAAAATTCTAACTAAAAAATCACCAATTGATAGAAACAATTATTTCAAAAATAGTTCTTTAAACGCAAAACAACTTTCCACTTTGTAGGCCACATATATTTTTCTCAGTGTAGGGTAAGGGGTACGCCTAGTGTGGCGGGGTTTACACATAATGTGCGTCTTCCTCTCGCATCACAAATTGTTAGTATAAACAACAATTGTGCGCACACGTGTCGGCCATTGCTGAAAGTTGCCCAAAGTTAAGCGCAGCCTGGCAGCAGGACAAGTGCAAGGCGTTGCCAAGGACGACCCACAATGATGTGGTTCACTGTTCAGTGATGGGGTGTGGTGGAGTTGGTGCGATGCGATGCGATGCGCACTCGAAGTGCACAATTTATTAGAGCAATTGATTTGTAGATTTAGATCGATGTCCCGCAGCCAAATTGCACAGTTCCTGCCGCGGCACGCGCCATTCAATTGTCGCCATATCCAAAAGTGATTAACGCATTAGGCGACTCATTTTCCCACTCAACACCCCCCAATGGCAAATGCAAATGCAAATCGAATCAGTTGGCTTGGCGCTCTCGGACGCATTTTGGCATATTGAAAACATCTTAACTTGCTCTTACCTGCCCGAGGCCCTCGACGGTTGGCTAAGCGGCTTAGGCCACATTTAACGCGTCTTGGGCAAACACAAAAGCCGGCAAGCGAAGCCGCTCTCGCAGTTTAGAGGCGTGAAAAGCGCAGGCGGCAATTTTCTTTTGGACCCAAAAAAAAAAAAACAAAACTTCTTTGGCTTTATCTCTCATGTTACAATCTGTGTATACCACATACATGGCCTGCTATCCAACAATCCAACAATCCGACTATCCGATTAGCCTAATGCCCTGCATCTTCACTGCTGATGATGCTGATGCTGATGATGATGCTGATGATGATGCTGCATTATGTCATTTGCTTTTTTCTACACCTTTTCCTTTTCATTTTCATCTTTTTTTTTAGGTCTGCTTATCGCCCGATCGGCGATCGTTGCAGCTGCCCCTTTAAAACTGAGACGCCTCTGGCTATTTGACTATGACTCAATTGTATCTGGTTTTGGGATTCTTAAAGTAGAATGTGCAACAATCGTTGATCTACCAACGGCTCATGCCTCAAAACAGTGCTGGAAAGGTTGAAAGGTTGTTTAATAAAATCAACTTTTCAGTTTCGGCATTAAATTTCCAACCTTGGCAATCAATAATATATTCACAGCGTAAACTGAACGTGTTCCATTTCAATCTAGATTCATTTCAGGGCTTGCTGGCTTAAAAATAGGTCTGGCCACAAATTTAAATATAATTTGTATGTGTATTATTTATGTAACATTGAATATAGTTTCGTTATATTACTTTTTATTTTCAATTAACAATTTTTATTTGTACTCTTTAGTTATTCAAATGCCGACTAAAATGCTAAATTATAACTAATTTAGTTTTTCTCTATCTTTATTAGATCTGATTTTATGTTCTTAAGTTTATTCATTCATAGATTTCGTGTCTCAATTCCCATTCAAATTTCATCATTTTAAATAAACCTTTCTAAACAGAAATTTGAAAGTTTTAGCAACCAGAAATTGGCAAATCTTGAACTATATTTTTAGTCAAGACTTTATACGAATTATTTATCTTAATTATTAGTTTGTCTTTTAATTAACCTTTCTACTTTCTTATAACCATTAATGTATTTATTATATTATAATTCAATCAACACTTTCTATTATTTTTTATTTTATATATTTTGTATACAAACTTATCATTTATTCTTTCTTCTATTTTCTAAGCTGCACTTCAACTATTTATGTCGAATCCATCTCTGAAATATATCAATTATATATTTTCCATATAATTTTCTACTAATTTCAATGCGTAGAAAATTCTCTTATCGAAATAGCTATCAATATAAATCCGATGACTATTCATCTTTGCCTCGACTGTTATTCGAGTTTTGATGAATGCGCATTGTTTCGCCAGCTATGGGGGAAGGGGATGAGGCGGGGGGAATTTGTTAAACGCCACATTATGTCAATTTGCCGTCGCTCACCTTTGAGCACCTTTGATCTTCAAGCTGATCGAGCGCGCAACGCGACTTCTAATAACCCAAATGAAATTCAAGAAAAAACAAGAAAAAAAATTCAGAAAAAATAATATTGAAATATGAATGCAAACAAATATCTTTAAATCTGCCGCTTCTTTTTGAATCTTTGAATTGTTGTTGTTGTTCCTGCTGTTGCTGTGTATTTTGCGGCACGGCTCAAACGTTTCCGCGTTGCCGTTTGGGCATCTTTCGAAAGGGTTTCTGTTTGCGGCCACGGATTGACTACCAAGTAAACATGTCGCCACTTGACTGACAGCTGCCTGCCTCCAGCCCCTGCCCCCGACACCCCTACCTTTGGCTTTGATGCGCACCAAAACGCGCCGTCAGCTAATCAATGCAATTAGCCCAGCCGCAGACCCCGCCAACTGCCGCTTGCCCCCCTGACAACCTCCCCCCAAAAATCGAACAAGAAAACAAAAAATGTGGAACCTTTTAAAATGCCAAGCATTTTACACAGGTTACCCCCAAACAGCCACAGATCCCCTCCACCCTCCCCTGGCCGATTTGAGCGACAGGCCGCCTACTTTTACTTCCTTTCGCCCCATGTTCGAATTATTGTTTATTTTGGTTGGCGTTGGCGGCTAGAGCAAATGGACTGCCATATATAAAAATGCACTCAGCTGGGCTGCCTAGACAATAAATATGAATTTGAAAGTATGCCTCCAATTCCGCCTACTCCTCTTTCTCCCCGAGGGCTCTGTGCCTGCCTGCCTGCCTGCCTGGCTGGCTGGCTGCATCCATTAGCTGCTGCCAGGCAGCATCTAAATATAGTTTGGTTGCAAGGAAAACGAGTCGCATGATAAATGCAGCAATGCTGCTGCGGCCTTTGACTGCTACACACTTTTCCACATTTTCATATGGTTTACTTACTTTTTCTAGATTTACTTTTCATTTTTTTCGTATTCTTGTTTTTGGCATTTCTCTTAACACATCGTCGTCTTGGCTGTCAGGCGCGTAATTGTGCCACATGTTCTACAAAATGTGTTCGCAGTTCGTTTGTCGCTCAGCCGCAGTCTTAAGTAGCAGCGCGATTTTGATTTTGTCTGATCCACCATCGACCATCGACCATCGACAGTAAAGCTGCCAACTCACGCCAAATCGAGCGGCAGCGATTGCGTATCGATGCTGCACAGCGAGAAAAGAAAGTAGCTAAAATCAAGCACATAATATTGGTTTGAGTAACAAGAAACAACGCTTATTTTAGGCATGACGGGGACTATTTTCTAGCATTTTAATTTCACTATCAATTTAACAAGCCGATCAATTCTTCCTATGTACGCTATAAGATATAGTTATGATATTTTTCCAAAGTGTTGGAAGCATAATATTAGTTGTAACTGGTGTGTTTTGGATAACTTAATAAACAGAAAAGCTGTGCATACAAGCACTCATCTGTTATGACAGCCATATGATATAGTAATACGATCGATATATTTCATGTTTCATAGAGATAGCTTCAAAACTGACAAACTAATTCGCATAGAAACAGACGGATAGTCGGGTATGGCTCTATCGACCCGACTAGTGATGCTGATCAAGAGTACATATATACTTTATGGAATCAGAGACGTCTGCTTCAGTGCATTTCAAAGTTCAAGGCAAACTCAGGCAAACATATAAGAAGAAGAAAAGCATATATTCCTAGTAAAACTCAGATTCTTCAAAAATATTATCCTAGTTTAAGTCTGTTTCTGCAAGAACAAGAACAAAACGATTTCAGATTTTGATCAGAGCTAAAAAATGCTCGAGTAAAGATATTCCATTCTAGACTGAAACATTTTAAGAAATCATTTTTGTAGCTTATATTTTTTCACTGTGTACATTGGCCGCCGCCCATAAAGTTGAAAAGCGGCGGCGGCGTCTGCGATCGAGCCAATTTGTGAGTTATATCGGTACATGCACAAATATATATGTGAGTACAGATATATACTTATTTTTAATGCTGCATCATGATCCGTTAGCGACGCCAGGGCTGTACTGACTCTCTGTCTGTCTGTCTGGCTGACTGACTGAGTGACGTGTCGGACTGAATGACGTTGGCATATTTGGTTTTTTTCGACTGCTTTTAAGATTGAGATCGAGATTGAGAGATTGAGATATTCTCATAATACGCGCATTTTGACTGCTGACTTGACACTGACATTGACGAACGGCGACTGCATTTCCTGCAACCGAACAGGTGACTATCCCCTCCCTCCCTCCCTCTCTCTCCCTATCTGGCTTATAGCTGTCCCTTTCGTGGCTTACACCTTTGCTCAGGTGCTGTTGACCGATGCGGGCGTCGCGAATTCATCAAGTTGACTTTTTTGTCAGCTTGTCAAACGGTCGAGCAATTAAAACCACACAAAACCGTCGTCATTAAAGATTTGTTTTTTTCGCCTTTGTTTTTGTTTTTATTTCCCTTTTTTTACGACTCGCGCTGAGGCTGAGCTTGGCGAATATGCAAACAATTTTATTTTATATTCGCATGCGCATTCTTCATCAAGAGTCATAAAAGCTAAAAAAAAAAGAACAAAAGCAGAAAGTAATCTTGGCACCAAGAATTGACGACGTTTTAATACTCTGTTTATCTTGACTATTATCATTTTTTGAGCATAAGTTAAACTAATTGTGAAGAACTTTAGGAAGTATTTTTGCTTTTCATAGATCTTCTATTTCTTTTGTAAAATATTTATTTTTTATATTATTAACTTGAAAACTCAGCGAATACTTTCCATAACATGAAGCACACATGAATTCAGCTAGTTGATCTTAGACCCCAGCAATGCCAATTGCATTAGAATCCCATCCATTCTCTGTGTGGCAAGCGTATAAACATTGAAGTAGCCATAAAATTGTTGTGCATAATGTTAATGTTTTCATCAGACGGAATCAGTTGGGTCTGGTTTCGGTTTCAGTTTCGTGTTTTTTGTTTTGTGTTTTTTTTGTGTGTTGTATGGTTTTTTGTTTTATTTCTTTTTTGTTGCTTTTTCTCTGGCGAAAGGTGTTTCCAAAGCAGTTCCTCTATTTGTAGTACAAATGTTATTTTATATTAGAAATACGTGCCATAGATTTGATTTATGCTAATCGAATCGCATAAAATGAACGCGGAGCTGAACATATGCAAAACGTTTGCTTGATTGCGGACCCACAAAGCACCGATTATACCTTAGAGCGGGAGGGGAGGAGGGTGCCGAGTGGTAGAAGGCTGTCTCATCTCGGCTGGCGAGTTGCGACTCGCGGCTTTTGGGGTTTTTGGGGGCCCATGTCAAACGGAAACCTCACACAAACGTTGCAAACTGCAACGTGGCCAACCTAATGGATTTCCGTTAGCCAGGGCGGAAAAGCATTGCCACTTGAGCAGTTTCACCACCCCCTCCCTCGCACCCAACCCCGTTTCCTATCCAACCAAAAGCCCGCATGAAAATTGCAGCGCTTGAATGACATTTGTAGGCCTTCGGCATTGGTTTTCTCCTCTCTCAAGTGTCGCTAGGCTTTTTGTACAACTTGTAAGCGGTTTGTTTCTTTTTTTTGCTGTGGGTAAACCATTAGTGGGCAGAGTGGGAGTGGGCAAGTGCAACGGGAAGTTGGCGCAGGAACGTGTGGCGAGCTGTTGATGAGCCAGCTCATTGTGTTGTGCAACTGCTGGCCAACAAACACACACACAAATTGACTGGGTGACTGTATTGTTGCTGTTTTTCACACCAGTTTTGTGGTTGTTGCTGTTTTTTTTTTTTCTTATTCGTGCACCTCGAAGACATCGCCAAAGCCCTTTTGTTGTTGAATATATTTGGTGAGGAAACCTGTGTCGCAGCACAGCCAGCTGGTTGTGCCAAGATATGCTTGCTGGTCTGAGTGCTAAGTTGATGAAAATCTCACAAGCAGTTGTGCCAGCTGTTTTTGGCTTAGGCTCTTCACTTAAGTTGACTGTTTAATGAGTTAAGTGTTAAAGTTAACAGTAAGAACATGTACCATAATAGTTATTGGTTAGTTGTTGGTCTTAAAAGTTTAGTGAAAGTTAAAGACATAAAAATTATCATGAGATTAAAACATGTTTCTGAACAGCTAAAAATTCGGGTGATTCAATTTCAAGTTTATGGTGATTTTATATTAAGATAATCGTTTATATTGGGCACATCGATCAACGCATTCAGAAGCCATAAAATTTGATTAGATAAAGCCATAAAAATACGCATCAACAAATAAAGCATATTATTACCAAGTAACTAAGTTTATTGCCGGTTGTCAGTTGCCACATCCAACACTGTTGAGGTGATTGCGATTAAGTCATTAAACTAAATAATATAAAAATAAATATATTAAATTACATATATCTTCTCTTCTCAATACTCCAACTCATTGGTAATCAGCTGCGCTGAAATTGGTCTACTCTTCAATTATTAAATAGAATCGAAGTTTTTATTTTTTTCATTGAAGTTGTTGACTTATTTAACAGACTGTATTTTGATATTTGAACACTTACGCCTTTTGCGCCCGCATTAGCATAACAAACGTCAGGACACTCTATGGACTTGTTGTAGTTGTAGTTGCTGTTGTTGTTGTTGCTGAATTACAAATGATATTTGCACAAGGGCGCAGAGAAATATTGCATAAATTCACTTTTATTACAATGCGTCAAACAAAATATACAAATACACCGAAGAGCACTACAAATACCCACACACACACACAATCGTGTATATACACACACACACAGATATATATATATATATATATAGGCTGCCGTCTGTAGTAACGATATTTATTGCGCGTCGACGCCATTTTGTTTGAACCTTTTGCAATATTTATGCGTTGAAATCAACACGCAACACTCGGAAAATGCCAGCAAAAGCCCCAACAGCAGCAGCAGCAGCAGCAGCAACAACAACAACAATTGGAAGCCCCAATAGCAACCCCCTACCCTCTGCCCCAACCCCCCCTGATCCCTCAACCAGTCAACCAGCTAACCAACCAGCCAACATGATGGTTATCGTTATCCTTTCGCCTTGACTGGCGCTACAAGCTGTGCGCGTTTCTCCCTCGTTGAATACTTTAGTTGTCCCCCTGCCCGCCCCCCCCGCTTTCGGCACCCTTTCTATAACCACCCACAACTCGGCTCTTTCGTTGCTGCCCCATCGCTGTAATTACAATGCAGTTTAGGGTGCTGAAAGCTTTTGTGAAAATGTGCTTTATGAAATTATGATTATAGCTCAACAACTGCATACTGAATGTTTTTAGCTGGTTGGACCTGAACCTATGTTCTGGGTACCGAATATTCACTACAACGAGTACACTGTCTGTACTCGGTACCAGTCACTAAAGGGGCAAGGAGTTGGGGGATAGGGAGGGGGTGGTGTATGTGCAGTGACATTTAAATGTGTGGCAGCTTGGGCAAATAATGAAAATGAACCAACACTTTGGCGCATTAAAAGCATTAAAAACAGTTTGCCACATAAATGTGTCCTTTCCTCCTCTCTCCCTCACTCACTCTCTCTCTCTCTATCTCTCTCCCTTTCTCTCTCTCTGTCGCTCGCTATGTGTTGTGTTCTATGTGCGTATACATAATGTGCCTTTAGCCAGCACACATACGCCGCGTAGGCCGCCACTTGGTTTGTGCTGCAGACGAGGTCAAAATCGAGTCAAGCTACAACATTTTACTCTGCATGTGCAGTCGCTTTTTCTTTCCTTTTTTAATATAGATACTCTTTAACAATATGCAAGTACACAGAAAATAAAACAAACTCAATTCAAGCACATTTTCTGGAAAGTAAAACCAAGAATTTATTTCTTTAATTGAGTCAGTTTATTCTTGAATATTCTTTATAGAATTACTATTGTTTTTTCCCCTAACTTTTCATTTTGCAAGCTCATCACTTGAATTACTTTCTAACTTCAGTTTGTAATTGTTTGTTTGAGGTTTTAATTTCTGATTTTCAGAAATTGTTCAATCAAGATTCCCAGTGTATATATAAATATTGATAGAAGAAGCACTCTATTAATTTCCACACCATGTTTGTCGACTAGTATAGAAGTCTATATATACATATTGTATTATATATGTAAGCAAATTGAACAGTAAAACTATTCATTTAATGCGATTGCAAAGTTCTTGCATATTTCAGAATAACAAAAATCTGAGTCAAATTCCAGGAAAATTTTTCCATCTTGCTAAGGATTGCCTGGAAAACCGAATTATAATAAAAAGTTGATAACATTTAACCATCCATTAAATCTATAAAGTAGCTTATGATCTTTAAGGTATGTGTAACATTTTTTAAAGAGTAACAAATTTGCAGTGCATCAAATTATGCTGAAATATGAATTATATATTTTAAAGAGTTAAGAGACACGGAGAGAATATCGTAGTTATAATTATTATATTTCACAGAACAAGTCTCTTTGTAGTGTGCCCCATTGCTGGTTTGACCTCGCATTAAGCGCCAGGCTGCATGCCTCATGTTGCTACAATGCCCACTTTAACTACTCCCCTCGTCAGCAGGCCTTGCAAATTGCATTTTCAACACTTTTGTTTATGCAACAAAAAAAATATTTATGCATGAGTCTCGACACTCAGCGTGTTGTGTGTGTGTTTGCTGTGTGTGTGTTTGCTGTGTGTGTGTTTGTTGTGTGTGTGTTTGTTGTGTGTGTGTTTGTTGTGTGTGTGTGTGTGTTGTGTGTGTGTGTTTTTGTGTTTTGGGGACTAAAGCCATGCCCACAGTTTTTCGCAGCGCATCTGGTTGTACATAGTAGGCGCAAAGGGGGCGGGGCTGCACAGCACTTAACTCGTAGGCAGACGAGGGGCGGATGAGTGGAAGGGGCGGGGAGGGGAGGTGTGCTTTGCAGCATGCTGTGCTGCATAATGCAATGCAAACATGATTAATGCAAATGTTTTGCGTGGTGGGCATGGTGGGCGTGGCTGGGCACCTACTGATGCATGATGGTTTAAGGGGCGGCTCAAGCGGTTTGGAAGGTGTTGCGTTACATTTGCATTTTGGCTTACAGACGTTGCTGCCTTTGCTGCCCTTGCTGCCTTTGCTGCTGCTGCCGGCAAAGGATGCAGCAGTTGCCGCACTTAGTTGCTATCTAAACAACAGCAACAACAACAGCAACAGCAGCAGTAACAATAATAAACAGCAGCAGCAACAAAATATTGCTTTGCTCGCATATTTCATGCACTTTACGAGTGCTTTGCCTATAAACTTGGCAAATTTATGACAAATTGCGCGGCACATTCGCGATAAGAAAAGTGAAAGGCGAACCGCATTTTTCACCATTCACCATTCCACTTGCCATTTGTGTTTGTTGTGCACTCGTTTTGGCCAATGCATTTCCGTCTTTCTGGCCAATCATCACAGTTAAAAATTGATGAGAATTTGTTCGCTGCCAGCCATGCGCATAGTTTAAATGATTTTACGTTCTTGCCGAGTCCTTCCTCTGTGTGGGTGTGTGCTGCTTGTGTGTGTGTGTGTGCTGCTTGTGTGTGTGTGTGTGCTGCTTGTGTGTGTGTGTGTGTGCTCTGCTTGTGTATGTCTCCTTTTGGGGCTCAGACGTTTGAATCTCTTCTTAAGCTGCTCACGCTACGCTCATCACACACACTCACTTGCAACACACACTTGCAACACACACATGCAACACACTCACACACACACACACACCCATTGAAATGGCGTCACTTTCATTGCACACACAAAAGTGTAAAATGTTTACGCTTCGCCTGGGCTTCCTTTCAGCTCCTTTCACTCCTTTTGGTTCCGTTCTTGTTTTTTTTTTTTTTTGGGTTCCTTTTGCTTCGTTTGCTTTCTTGCACAGCCATTCGTGCGGAATGAGCCGTTTTATGCGCTTTTAGAGGGTATTATAACTATCCCATATTCTTAGGGTATCCCAGAATCTTTGTAACTTGAATCGACAAGTCTTCTGCTGAGTGAGAGAAGGATACAAAATAGTTAGGCAACTTTATTCTGATTAATCTCGAATCATATAAGAATTTCCAGTCAATATTATAATTTACTTCTTATAAATATCATATATATTTTTTCAATATTTTAAGTAAACTTTATAATTTTCCTAGATTGTGACGTCTTCCACTCAGTTCCAATGAATGTTATCAATATTCCCATAATTAAACTAGCTTAAAATAATTATAACCAGGGAATATTCTGAGGCAAACCCTGAAAGGGCATTTGAATGGCAACTCGATTTTCTTGGCGAGCTGAAGTTTCTTTTGGCTTGGTTTGGTTTCTTGCGCATTTGTAGCTGCCATTTTCTGGCTGTCTTTCATTTCAGACGCTGAGCTTTTCATTTGTCTGGCTATTGACTTTGTTGCCATTGGCGTGTCTGGCGGTGCTTTAGTCAAGTAAACTCCCAAAACCACCCTGCGTTTATGTCATGACATGCTGCTGCTGCTGCTGTTGCTGCTGCTGAAGGTGTCTCCATGTGTTTGTTGTATGTTGTATATGTTGCACGTTGCGATATGTTGTGCGCTGGATAATCGAAATCAGAAACGGGTAAACGTCAGATTTGTTGCGTGTCTGCAGCGCATCGGTTTTATTCGTACTCATTTCGTGGCTTCGACTCTGGTTTTGATTTGGATTTTCGAGACGCGTTTCCCACAATTTGGTTTCTCAGCGTTCTCTCAGCCATTTCCGCTTATTAAACGGAACTTGCCACACATTACAAAATGCCTATTTCCTTATCAACAGCTGCGCTTTTCTACTTCCATTCTTACATTTCCAATTTTCTGCTTTTCCCCATTTTCGGTGCGACTTTTCATTTTGACGGCGCCTGCACTCACAAGTGAAAAATATATTGTGTAGATTTCTTAAGTGGATCCCGCATTTGAAGTGTTTAATTTATGACGTTAAATATGGAAAACGTCGCAAAACACAAATGCCGACAATAAGAATAAAACATTTCTCATTCCTCGTGGCCGCATCGTGAACTTGGCTATGAAATCGTTGACTAAACTTGAAAGATGCTGGAAAAAAACAGCACAGACGAAGTTTAGATACTCTTTGCTGATGAGATGAAACTGAATAAGCCGAGTCGATTTTGCAATGTGCGTCTGTCTGCCCCTCCAAATACAAAACATAAGTTCTCGTAAAACCTACTCAGCTCAAGAATATATCAATTCATCGATAACTTTCTTCGCTTTCGAGATATAGATAAAAATCTCTCTACTAGAAATTTCTGGACTTTTGTTGTCGATCTAAAATATATTCAGGCAGTTTGTGGAATCAGAGATGCCTTCCTTCTTGCGTTACGCATGCCTTGACAGCAATAAATATACCCTGCTCGACGAGTGTAGTCAAAAGTGATCCGTTGGCTGATCTGCCGCACACGCGGATTTTTATTGATTTTCATGTAGCAACAACACTCGAAAATGAGTGGCAACTAGTTGTTGCTGTAGTTGTAGTTGTTCTTGTTGCATTATATGTTCTGCTAATGGAAGGCCGCACCGTGACAGAAGAGGGCGTACTGCTAAATGAGTGCTAGAGAAACCGAGAGAGAGAGTGTGGTGGAGGGGGTAAGTCCGTCTGTCTGTCTGCTACCGTTGCCCGCTTGCCACACGACGGACGCTAATGGAATGGAAAAAGACGCAACGCATCTTAGCCGCCTGCACTTGGTCTTCATCAACGTCTCCCAGTCGCTTGCTGTCTCTCTCTCTCTCTCTCTCTCTCTCTCTCTGTCTCACTCTCTCTGCGTCTCTCTGTCATCATCATCATCATCTGTGCTCTGCTCACCTCACCTTGGCGCGTCGAGTGGCAAGAGCAGCAAGCGATCAGCCGCCTAATTTATGCTCCTGCAGCGCCCCGTTCTCCTTTGAAGTTTCAATTATGCGCCTCATATGTCATTTTGTGCAAGCTGTTGACGTTGACGTCGTCGCTGGCTGCTCAGTCAGCGTCAGCTTCGGCGTTGGCGTCGGCGTCGGCGTCTGCATTGCTGCTCTTGAAAGTGGGAGACGGCAGACGCTAAAAGCCGCGACATGTTAATTGTGCCGCTTGGCCCATAAACACGCCAAGTTGATGGCGAGCGCCAGGCTCAACAAAAAAACAAAAACCGCAACCAGTTGCAACTTGCCAATGGTCCTGCTCAAGGGGGGCAGGGGTGGCGGGTGAATGACAAACGAGGCAAGACAGACGCAGACGCAGTTGTAGTTGCAGATGTAGACGTAAATGGATTTGGAGTCGGAGACTGCATTTGAATTTGAAAAAACATATAATGGAATTCGAAAAAATAAAAATTGGGGTAGATAAAAGAATTCTCTGCACGGGTTCAGAATACTTCAACTCAAAATCATAATCTTTTTAACATTTTTTTATTTAATTTTTAAACTTCTGCCACATATTTCCCTCAATCATAAGTCAAAACTAATGATAATAATAGTGCTCGTAAAAAGTAGAGAGAAAATTTCAATTTGGGTTAGCTGCATCATGTTTTGGAATGCTTTTAATCTTGCAAGTTTTGGAATTCCCCGGAAAATTGTCTCAAAGGTCGTATCAAGATTAATAGGAACCTCTGTAGTCAAAATTCTTGTTTTCGAATTTTAGCTTTGACCACCAACAAGTACAAAAATCCCAAAGAATCGAATAACCGGTTTTGGAAACTTCTTCAAGTTCAAAGTTAAAAAAATTTAATTTAAGAACAACTAAAATTTGGAATGGAGTTATATAGAATTCATGTTAAGATTCTTAGATTTTATATTTATTAATTTACTATAAATTAAATAGCCAAAACAGATCTAAATATTTAACCAAAAAAATACACAAATAAATTGTTCTTAGAAACTTTATTCTGCGCCCATTTTTTATTACCGCTAAGTCAACTCGTACTTAACTCAAATTATGAAAATTATTTGAGTCCAAACTTATTCCCAGCACTTCTTCTCTTTTGTATTCAAGCTGCTCTTTTGGAAGTCCAGCTGAACTGCGGCTAATTACAATTTTGTAATGAATGAAGAGTGCTTTACTTGTAGCGTGGATCAAGTGTTTCAGTTGAGTTAAGTTCAGTCCGGTTTTCGGTCCGCTATTCAGTTGTGCAGTTAACCCCGCAGTTGGCTGACCAAAGCCCTTTAAGCCTGGTCATGTGTCGCCCGTCGGCCAGTTGACCGAGGGGGCTTGGGAGGCAAGCGGACAAGTACAAAGGTGTGCAAATTAAACAGGCAGCGTTCGAGGATTACAAATTATGACACGCCAATGCCATCAAGCAAATGAGATGAGGAGTAGACTGAAGAAGGAGCAGGAGCAGGAGCAGAAGGAGGAGGAGGAGTAGGAGTTGAGGAAGCAAGATGAAACTGGCGACTGTTTGGTCAACTGGTCAAGGGTCAAATGAGGATTTGCATCCATCGTGTTGACAGCTGGGTGGCGGTTGACAGTTGTTGTTTTGGTTGTAGTTGTTGCTGTTGCTGTTGCTGTCAGCTTGCTTGCCGCATTTGAAATGCACCGCAAAATTGCGCGAGAAAGCAAATCGCTTAAGCCGTGCAGTATAACTGATTAAAATGGCTTTAGCTTTGATGCCTCGACCAGCACAGGGCTTATAGGCTGTTAAACACCCACAGATACAATACACATGTGTTTGCGCTATTTTTTATTTGCCAAATGGATTTTGTTTGGGGCATTATTTATGCATTTCACAGCTGCAACATCGTCAACATTTTTAGCGGCTCTGCATTTCGCTCTCTGCTGGCCTATGCATATTTAACATTAATGTTGTGAATTACTTGGTATCGCAAAGAGACAAATCGTACATACAAATGTATAATATATCCCTGGAAATAGTCCAAATAGATGAAAGCCACACAAAACCAAAGAAGTCGTTGCACAATATGCCGCCGAACTTTTTTCTGGCCAAACAATTGCAGCCTTAAACCAACAACAATAACAATTGCAAAAGTATGAAAAAAGTTGCCGATCCACACAGTTATCGCTACACACACACACACACCCCCCACACACACTCACTCGACGCTTCAGTTGGCCGCAAAATGCAAATAGCTAACGGACCGCACCAGTTGCCCCACCCAATCCCCATCCAGCCCCAGCCATTCGTGGCACGCCCACACTTCCAGTTGCGCGCCATGGCCAATAACAATGCAAAATGCAAATATGCAATAAAAGCAAATGGCAACAGCACAAAACAACAAAATATATGCATACTTATATAAAATGCAAAGAAAAACATTGTTTAACCTCAGACGCGACTTGCAGATACTTTATGGAAATTGCCATGGAAATACTTGCAACAAAACTTTCATAAAACGTTAAGCGGACTTCTCGAGCGGAATCGATATGCAGTATTTTTTCCATTATTTGGAACAAACACAGAATCGAACAACGAAAACAGTTTGAAAACCCATTCAATATTTTCACTTTACTTTTCTTTAAACTTTACTTATCGGAACTGGAACTAAAAACGATTCAGTTCTGATTATTTTTAGCTTAGCTGGTAATCTATAAATAAATTAAAAGTGCATTTCGCAGAAGCAATTATTCAACTAAGTTCAGAAATGTAACAAATCAATTTCAAATTCAAAATGAAGAACAGAGCATGAATTTGAAGGTAAAAATGTGATTTATGACATTAATTTCGTTTAAGGTTTTTCTCTATATTTTTTGCTTGTTTCTTGGCGTCTTTTTCAGCACAACAAACGCTTGCCACAACAAAGACTTGCCTCTTTACAGGGTATTGGAAAGAACTGAGAAAATGCGAATGTGAATTCAAATTCCAAATGCGTTCGCGTTGAGCAGAAAACAACACCAACAGCAACAGCAACAATGGCCAAAACAACAATGATAACAATAACAACAATGGCCACCAACAAAAGCGGCAACAATGTAAAAGCCAAGTTTAATCAAAATATAGCCTGGCTTTTTGCGTTGCCACTGGCGCTGTGTGTGTGTGTGTGTGTGTGTGTGTGGGCGTCGATGTGGCCGTTGTGGGCGTGACTATAGCTGGTAGTATTATCCTGTGCCCCAGGCACAGATTCTTTTTTGTGTAAATTTTTTATAAACACGCAAATTCGTTGCAATTTGTCAGGACATGCAGAGAAATTGTTGGGAATCTGTTTGCCTGTCACACAACCATTTTCAATTCCATGACTGATTATTCAACTGTTTTTTCGGTCAGCATATTTGATTAAGTCCCCACCCAATCCCCACCCCCATCCCATTTACACGACACCTACCTGGCTGTAGGTATTTGGGAAGTTCCAGCAAGATCTAATCAGTTGTATGTGGCCCACATAATGTGGCAGACACACACAACAAAGTGTGTGGCAAACAACTCACTGTGCTAATACTAACTCGTTCTGCTAGCAGACCAAAAATTAAATCAAAATCAAAATCGAAATCGAAATGTGCTGACAACGAACATGATAACTAATTGACAGAGTTGTTGTTGCTGCCAGCAACATGGGCAACATGGGCAACAGCTGCAACTGTTGCCACTCAATCGCTCAATATGATTATTGATGGCAACAGCGGGCAGCAGCAGAGCAGCAAAGCAGCCTGAATTTGGCCAGCTATCCAACTGATAACTGATAAGCTTCATTGTTAACTGTCATCTGGAGCAAGCAATTGGCCAGCAATCTGTTTGGCAATTCACAAAAAATGCTGTTTGCTCAATTATTTAACAACAACAAAACATTTTGGCATTCAACATTTGTGTTTAGTCTGTTTTTATTTGAATATAAAGGCTTGTAACTGCCTCATTAGGGCTAATTAAGGCCAGTTTTACAGCAACTGCAATCGATTAACTGTTAAATGTTTTATATATAGCAGAATTAATGGGGCAGAACCTGATCATTCTTAATTGTAAACAGTTTCTTAAATATTTGCTCAACTTATTTACTTGTGTACGAAGCAACACTTGTTATTTGGTAGTAGAAGTTGCAGGTTAATGACCAAGTTGATATTAGTGGCAAGTTTGAATGTGTCTAAATAATTTAAGCATGTTCTTCGATCGTATATCCGAAACATAATGCAGTATTTTTCTAGATGTTGAATCACGAATGCAAATGCATAGGAAAGTTTAAAACAGTGGAATGGAATTTGAAAATGAATTTCGAGTTAAAAAATCTCTGTTCCAAATTCAAATGCAGAATTTTCCAGAGCTCAACCCTTATTCAAAAAACCATAAATCCTGAAAAATATGCAATGATCCATCTACAAAATATTCCCTTTGATTCTTCAAACTAAATTATATATCTACTTGAAGATAATCGCTCTATAATTTGGTATATTAAATATCAAAATCGACTGTGGGACAAAGGTAAAGAGAGAAGAGATTATATTATATAATTATATATATATATATAGGTATAGCTGAGGTGTCAGATGATTCAGATATCTCGAATGTCGCAATTCAACACGTTACCATGCATATGCACAACTTGATAATACCCTTTATACGCATTTTCATGTGTACATAAGAAATTCAAATGAAATTGCAAAAAAAAAATAAAATAAAAATGCGGGCAAAAAAAAAACAGACTTTATGCAAATGCAAATAATGCTCTGGTTGTGGGTAGAGTTACGGGGTGTGGTGTGGTGTGGGTCGCGAGTGTGTGGCGGGCGGTGGCAGTTGTGTGGGCGTGGCTGAACACAGCTCCTGCAACGTTTTCGATGATTAAATGCAAACACGCAAATATGACGAGCGACTGACTCCACTGCCAGTCTATACTATCTTCATCAGAATGACTGTGTGTGTGTGTGTGTGTGTGTGTGTGCATGTGTTTGTGTGTATGTGTTTGTGTGTGTGTGTTTGTGTGTGTACTTTTGTGTTTGTATTTGTCGACTGCCAACTGTCTTCAAAATATATAAAAAAAATAAAAGTTGGCATTAATAATTTATGCAATATGTACACACACACACACACACACACACACACACACACTAACTCACAGATGGATAATATTTGCATGAGAGATGCCGAAAAAACTGTTGTGCACATAAAATGAAAATTGAATGCCTTAAAACGTGGATCCAAAGTAAGTAGATGATTTGAATACTCACATTTTGGCAGACGAGTACTCAAAATAAATGCAAACGATTCTTATTCTTATGGCTTTTGGTCGTTTTGTGACATTTGCGAACAAAATGCTGTCAACGCTATTTGCCTTCAAGCCAAACCTAACAAGTATGTGGTAATTGAGCGTGCTCGACTCACAGATATCATTGAAAGTGTGCATCAAAGTCCCAAAGTTAATGAATTATTTGTTTTACGATCGCGATGAAATCGACATTAAAAAGATATAATAATAATCAAAAAAGTGGTTGACATTATATACATTTTTTTATATTTGTTATATGTAAAGTATGTTAATAATCTATATCAATTTATTGCATACAAAAATATGATCTACAAATTAACTAAATGTTTTAAAGAATTAAAAAAAAACCTTGAAAAGCGAATTTTGATAGTTTTCGCATGTTATCCTAGATAACAGATGGATACATCCTTTCAACAGTTGCATACGCTCCGACAACTTGATACCGGCTCTTCCACAGATTTGAATGTTAGCAGGGTATGCAAAAACAACAAAATATTCGAATAAAAAACAAATGCAATATGAAAATGCTGAAGAATATGTTTCACTCACTGCAGCTCTACATATTTCATGATGCATTTTGTTCTTGTCCAGTGAATCGAAGTGAATGACAAAATACGTAACTCAAAATACGGAATACAGAATACCCTGTGGCCAACCAGTCGTATGCAGCATGTAGTAGTAGTAGCTGGTAGCGGACTGCTTATCTTATCACGAATTGAGCCAAGTCAGCAGGCAGCAGTTGGAGGGGAGGCGCTAGAACATATGCTATAATTTAGTGACTGGTTGGCAATGCGTTTAATTAACCACTTACATGGATTTAATTCAACTGCAAATTCAACGAGTGCCTGGCTCGGCGATAAATGTGGCTACAACCTACAACAGCAGCTGTTATCGGGTGGCTTATCGCGTCAGCAATTTGTCAGATAGATAAAACAGCAACAGCAGCAGCAGAGGCAGCAACAACAGCAGCAGCAGAGGCAGCAACAGCAGCAAAGGCAAAATCAACCACATGGCAGTGATTTATGCATAGAAATCCCCCTACTAAACTAAAACCATGGGCATCCAAAAAAGTTTTGGGGCAGGCAGCTGTTTAGTTGGCTAGTTTCTTGGCCAGTGCCAAAAAACATTTTACCATAAATAAATTCGAGTCGAATGAGACCATTGGCAAAACGATATGACAAATGCCCGCAAAGATGTAACACAAATTTTAGAGTTTCCTATTTATGTCCATTTATATTTTCTATCTACCCTCAAAGCAGTGCTGTTCAAAAAGGGTAACTGCCAGTCAACCATTCCACATTACAATAAAACATTACTTGTTATTTATGCATATTTAATATCTTTGAAATTAACAAATGAATGCCTTTGGCGAACGGCGAACGGGGAACGGGGAACGGGGGAGCTGGGTTCTGTTCGGTTTGGTTTGGTTTGGTTCCCTTTGGCTCTGCACAGTTTCAGCTTCTGACTAGTTATTATTAAAACAAAGAACGTGTTCAAATTTATAGCCATATTATTTGTTATTTATTTAAGCTATAAATATGCATATGAAATAAAGAAATGGCAGCAGGTTTTTTACGGGCAGAATACCCTCAACGATTGGCAATGGGGATTTACTTATTTATTTCAATATTTATATTCAAAGGAAGCTTTTTATTAGAGTTGGATTCTCCAAAAAAACTATATTAAATTGCTATTATTAATTTATACTTTGAGCATGTGATATACATTTTATTTATTATAATCTACATATTTAATAGCTACTAAATTTGAAAGATAACTTTTATTTAGGAACAGACTTTAGAATTATTGAATATACATTGCCCAAGTGCATATCTGAACTATCTTACTATGTAAGACTTGTAGACTTTCTGAAGTTGTAGCAAATTTGAAGTTGTAGCAAATTTGCAATATATTTTCACACTTTTTACTTTGCCTATGATAAAATTAGTTTAGTTTAATCGTTGCACATTTTATGCCAGCTTTCCTATGCGTAGCTGAGGCACATTTTCTAAAGAGTATCTAGCAGTTTGTTTTACTGTAGTTGATGTTGTTACGAGCAGTGGCTGTTGGTGCTGTTGCTGCTGCCACTGGTTTTCTCAGTTGCGTTATTTATTTGGTCATAAATTTGCAGCTGAAAGCAAAGCCATGCGTATGGAATGGCAGGGAATACGGCTTGGTTACGGGCACAAATAGTTGCACATACAAAAACATAGCTCGCAAGCTGCTCGGTTCCATAGACCACTTCATGTATGTAGTCCATAGTCGTTCCGCCGTAAGCCTTGACGCTTCGCTGCCTGCGTCGCCTCACGTGCAAATGAGCAGCAGCAGCAGCAGCAAAGCCGCTTAAGGACCACGACATGGACATGCCAGGAGCTTAGCCGACTGCGGTTCGCTGATTTTCAATGCGAATGAGTCCAGATCGGACTACGACCAGTTTCAGTTTCAGTTTCGGTTCCTGTGTGTTCACTGTGTGAATGCTCATTTTGGGCCCGTGTGTTGGTTACATAATTTAACGTTTGCTGCGAAACATTTCCGCTGAATTTGAGGCATACACGCAACCCCAAAAGGGATACGACTATTTCTTTATAATCAGCTGGGTGTCATCTCGTAAGGTCATCGCCACACGCAATCAAAAGTCGTCCAGTTGCTGTCCACATTTACGACACAGTCACAAAGTCACTTGCTTTCTGCTTTTGTGGAGTCGCAGTCGCAGTTACAGTCGGAGTCGGATTCAGAGTCGTAGTCAGAGTCGAAGTCGAAGCCACCCCACATTGACGAACTTGTGTCCAGCTGCTTATCGGCGGCCGTGCATCGCGCATAATGTGCGCCGAGCACGTCAACGGTCCGTCGCTTGTAAACAAATTAGAAGCGTATCCTGGCCGGAAGTCCAGCACACACAAACACACACACACTCATTGGACAATGCCAGCCAGCAGCAAGCCCATCCAGTGTCTCGGCCCAAGCGCAGCGCAGCAAGCAAAACTCTAAAAAAAACGTCCAAATGAACCGTCAACTTTCCCTTTTTAATGTGCCGCCAAGGGGCATATTAACTTTGATCAAAAGCAAGGCATGTTAAGTTGAGTACTTAATGAAGACCTTGCCTTACTCCAAACAGATTAAAACAAATGATTTTTTATGCATTTGTTTTTAACTTTTAATTTTTAGAATCAATCATGTTTACAAGCGTCATTTAACTCCAAGCAAATTATATCTAAAATCTAAAATCAAAGTCTCTTAAATATATATAAATATTTATTAAATATATTTGTATCTTTTCTATGAATAGCAAGTGTAGCCAAGTAGTCGTTTTTGGCCAGCCACGGCGGAAAACACTTCATTAATTTCTTATGCTACTTTGTTGTTGGACTCTGCTTTGGTCAACATTTTTCCTTAACGCTTTTTTTTATTTTTTTGGTTTTTGTTTTCTGCTCAACTGCGGAAAAGGCGCGAAATTTGTTTGACTAACTGTTCTCATTTTGTGGGGGGGAAAAGGCACACCTTGAAATCAGTTTGTTCTGCTGCCGCTCTTTAAGCTGCAATTAACTTTGGTGGCTTAAAGCTGAACTGACCAAACCCAGTGACCAGCGACCAGCGACCAGTGACCGACCAGTGACCGACCAGTTCCCAAGCCCAAACACCAACCCAAAACAGTCTCATCATAAAACTGTTGCCTTATGCGCCCATCGCACGCAATGTTGCCTCGGCATTTTTTCATTGTAATTGGCATTCGCCTCTGCGCTTAACTAATCTAACACAAAACGCAGCTCCCCAAGGGGGTTGCTTCAATGTAGTTGTTGCAACTGCTGCTGTTGTTGTTGTTGTGGTTGTTGTTGGTGTTGGTATTTTCTATTGTTGTATTGTCATAATTTTGATTGAGGAGCCAACGCGGCCCAAATTGGTATTTTGTGATATATTGACTTTGTCACTGAACTGTCGCCTGCTTAGTCACTCGCTTTTTTATACATTCCCTCTCCCCCCCCCCCCCCGCTCTCCTCTTGCTCGGCAATTAGAGACCCCCTTCGGCCAGCGACCACATCTACATAGCAATTATGGTTTTATGGATCTGCTCGGAAGGGTTGTTTGACGCACTGTCATTTGTCCCTGTAGTATCCCCCTCTCCCCCCACCCTCCTGACAGTATTCTCTGCATATATCCCTAAATAAAGTACTCGGTTATATTTTTATATTCCAGGCCCCTTCCATTGTGCACAGCCGTCAAGCACTTGCCTTCTGCTAACACCAATTTGTTCATTGATTTTGCGCTACAAATTAAAAAAAATGTATCAACAAAAAAAATAAAAAGGCTGAAGCCGACGTAAAAGAAAATTGGATGACTTTAAGACAACTACACGAATACCCTTTCATGTTCTCGAGAAGGTATTTATTAAAAAATACATCAAATAGTAAAATATATTTTGATAAATGCTGAACAGTTTTTAAAATTCTGAAATTTATTTTTAGGAATATTAGTGAAATTCTTATTATAAAATCTGTAGTAATTTTTAAAATATTTTCTTAATGAAATAAATGAAATGATCTTAAAATATGTGGTTAATATTTTTATGAATATATTTTTCTTATATAATTAATTACGAGAAAATAATATTTCTACATACTCAGCATTATCCCATTTCCAGCCTTCAAAATTGAAGTATTTCACTTATAAAAAACTATGAATATTTATAAGTAATTTTCTTAATATTTGATATATGCATTGAGTGAACTAAATTTCCCAAGCTGCGTGGCATGTCTTACCGCATAGCTGATGTTCTCAGAGGTCCTTCAATTGTTGGCTTTTTGCACTCGCATATTGTTGTCGATGTTTGATTGTGCAACTGTTCAACGCTGTCGCATTTCATTTCAAGTTGAGTGACTTCAATCTGTCGCCAGAGAGTTTCTTGAGGTCTTTTTATTATTATTATTATTGTGAGCTGCCTTTCAATTTTCTGGCTGCAGTTTTTTCTTCTCTTTTTTTTACAATTCGCCAACCCCTCTGGCTGGGGTTGTGCATATGGCAGCATTAAAAAACCCACACGTACAATGTCCAAAGAAATTAGATGTTGTCGTTGTCGTTGTCGTTCTTCACGTTGTCATTGTTGTTATTTGCCCCTCTTCACTGCCCTGCTGCTGCTGCTGCTGCTTTTCGTGTGACATAATTCAGGCTAGGTGCAACGACGTGGACAATGAGACAATGGGCAGCTCAACGCACACGCCCACCCGCCCCCACACACACATACACTAAGAGGGAGAGACAGAGAAAGAGAGAGAAAAGGGGGCGAAGACAAAAGGCGCTCCACAAAGACGCATGTCGCCTGATGAGTTTCGCCGCTTCTCTGTGTTTTGTAATCCAGGACACGCCCACAAATTGCTAAGGCACATTATTATTGTCGTTTTTAATTTGTGTACCCCCCGCCCCCGAAAAGAAATTGCGAACAGTGCTTGCCCATTGTTTGCAACACTTCAAACGTAGCAAAAAATAAAATACGATGGACAAGAGTCGACGCAGTTTGTAATACAAAATATTACATATTGTCTATGATCCGTCTTAAGAGGTGAAACCTGTAATTTATCGCCCCTTGTCCTTGAGTGCAAACAACTATTTGCTTGCATATGCATTGTGTTCTTTGAATTTAGAATATCTCTAATAAATTGTTTACATTTTTCATGAAATTTGGCAAACATCTTTTTTATATAAATCCGAAAATTTCTACAACGATTCCTACAAAGCAGAATACTATATTTATATATATATATATATATATATTTTATATATGTTTTCAAAATCTGAAAAATGATTTAAGTCATACACAAAGTATAAGTTTTTCACGTATTTATTTATTATATCAATAATAATTGTTTGTTTGGACAGAACATTGTTAAGGTCAATCAATAAATTATTAGCTGGTCTAAAAATCGAGGTGTTAATTAAAAATAAGTTTTCAAACCGAATTAATGCAAAAAAAAAAAAAAACGGAGAATTTGTCAATAGCTGAAAAAGTGTAATGAGTTGGTTAATTGAGATGTTGACTGATGAATGTTGTTAATACTTTTTTTTTTAAATAACTAGCATAAATTATGATGCTAAGTGTAATAAAACTATGCGAGTTGTTGATTGTTGTTTGTTGTTTGTTGTGAATGTGTCGGTTAATGAGTTATGAGTGTTATTACTAGATATAGGTGTATATATATATGTATATATATATATATATATGTATATATATATATATATATGTATAATGATTTATGTATCAATTATAAATAATTGTAAAAATAGTTATAAATCCATTTTGCAATTGCGAATGTTTAAAGTTTCCTCTTTTCTTTTAGAATTTTTCTTTGAAAATAATATCACTTTGTGTGAGAGCGAGACAGACACACGCACACACACAAGTTCACTGTGGCAGCGCGAGCGAGATGGCGATATTCGAGAATTAGGCTCTATTTTGCTGGCTGTTGCTGTTGCTGTTGCTGCTGCTGCTGCTGCTGCTGCTGTTACTCTTGTTGTTGTTGTTGTTGTTGTGCATTATTTGAATCAAACAATTTCGCTTGGCTGCCTCCGATTTGCTGTACTCATCCACAAACTGCAACAAAATGATAACGAGTCGATTTTTACAGTGGCCGATTTGGCAGCGTTGGCAGTTGTCGAGAATGGATCGTTGGGAAAACATTACTCACCCCTAGATCAAAGTCGCGCGATATGAGCTGCCTGGCCGGGGCATTGTTGTAGCACATGATTACCAAAAATGGATAAATCACCGGATTTAACTGTGTCGACAGCTTGGCCAAACTCTTAAAGATCACCGCAAACGTTTCCGATATGAGCAGATCCTGATGCCGGCGATTGTTGACGCTAAATAACGCCAGCGATGCTATCAAATCGATCAGCATTGTGGAGGTCTCCCCGCTCTTTGTCCCGATCGTTGAGTTGGCGCTATAGCTGAGTATTATGGTCATCACGTCGAGCAGCTTCAGCGACAGAGGACCCTCCACCGTCAGCACCTCCTGCAACACGCAAACGGAGTGGAGTCATTTAATTGGCAACACAACAATAACAACAACAAACAAACAAACAAAATAAAAGAAACGAAAAAAGGGCTACAAATATTTTGTGGAATCACTGTGCAAATGTTTTAATTAAGTCAAAGCAAATATCAAAGAGTGCCACTTGTTTAGACCAGCAGCAAGTGAAGTGCCCAACTGTTTGTGTATGTGTGTGTGTGTGTGTGTGTGGTATACATTTATTTGCATAGCGGAACGGAAGGGTACGCTGCAGGATGCAGGACGACAGGGGGAGGCGACAAACCAATGGACAAGAGACAGGAGACAACAGACAATCAGCTCTCGCTTCTAATTTGTTTGCGTTGGCAGCCGTGCGAAGGCGAGTGTGGCGAAGGACCAAACAACAAAAATGAGAAAAACAACAGTACTTACAGTGGGCACAGGCTATGCGATACTCAGTACTTAGTGTTGATAAGAAGCAGTTCAAATTGCAAGCAAATTCGATGAAAACAATAGTCAATTAAGAAGTGTTGCTGATATTATGAAGAGATTTGTACTTCTTAAGAGAAGTAGAAAAAGCAAATATAAACAAATTTAACTGTTCATTTTTTTAAGTATAGGAAAGCATATAAACCATAAGGCATATAAACCATTTCCCATTCGATTTCATTAAAATATGTTATGGAGAAGATTAACAAATTAATTCTTAGATTACTTTTTGTACCAGAACCTTTAAAAATGGTCTCAATTAAAACTGAATTATGACTTAAGTTAACCAAGTCGAACTTCAATATAAATTTTAAATTGATAGCAATATAATTCTATAATTCAAAGATCCATTAAACGAGTGAAAAAGTTGACATAAAGAAATCTGAATTTCAATCTGATTAGGCCAATAAGAACAATATTAATTTATATGATTTACCAAATATAAATGTCAAAAATGATTCGCAAAATTGTAGCTGCAATTGTTGAATTATTTCTGTCTTTCAGAGAGTTTTATGCTAATCGCAAATACTTCAAAGCTTGGGCACAAAGTAATTAAGCAACCCCCACTAGACAATGACACGCACAGCTCAAACCACCCTCGTTGTGCACAGTGGGCAATAAAAATGCAAAAGTCCAAAGCACTAAAAAAAAAGCCGAAAAACAACATAAAAAGAAATCAACAACTAAAACTGAAACTGGCAACTTGTACGAGCATTGAGCAAATATTTAGCTAAACAATTGACGTGCCTGGCTGACTAGCACTGGGCAGGGGATGGGGGGTTGGGGGTGGGGGGTCGGATGTAGTAGGCAGGATATGAGCGAGGATTTGTTGCATGGCTCAAAGAGCAAACGATGAGCGCGCTGCGCGCGGCGGCATCCTTCAAAAAACAATCAGGCTACCAGTTAATATCTGTGTGTTGACTGTGTGTGTGTGTTGACTGTGTGTGTGTGTGTGTGTGTGTTGACTGTGTGTGCGAGTCACAGCCGCCTTGTGCTTGGGTTAAACTTCAAAATTTCATTTTACAAAGTCAATATTTGCAAGGCAGGCAGCAGCACTTGAACATTGAGCTGCTCTGTGGTTGTGCGTGTGCTTAGTGTGTGTGTTTCTGTGTGTGTTTGTGTGTGTGTGTGTGCTTAGTGTGTGTGCGTCTCTCGCTGATTAAAACCAAATCAAATTATTTGCCAGCCCAAGAGTTACAGATGTACACATCTATTTTTTGTAAGCAGCTAGCAATAATAATAACAAGGGCCAAAGATGAGTGGATGAGTCGAGCTGAGTCGAGTTGAGACGAGCTGAAATAAGTTGAGTCTTGTGGACTTTATCTATTTTTGCGGTAATTTAAAACAAATAAATTGGCTAGCCAACTGGCTGACTGACTGACTGACTGGCTGGCAAGTTTTTGCTTAGCTTGGCCTAATCCCCCCAGCAAAATGCCGCTTGGCTGCATTTTCAGTTTCGCTGTTTGCGCAACAAATTAGTTTGTCAAGTGCGTTTCTACAGCAGAGGCAGGAACTGGCAGGGGCAAACAGAGAAAAATTTGGTCAGATAAATCGAAGATTTCTAGGCAAAAATTTGTAAAACACTTTTTTGTTTGATAGAACAGAAACAAAATTTATAAAATAAGTAAAACAAGTTCTGCGTTCAAATTCTAATTAAGCATTTGACAAATTTTCTTTTTCAGTGTAGACCCGACTACAACTTGAAGCTGTGCCACAAATATTGACACAGCACAGCAGGAAATGAATTGTAGACAAAAGCCATTCAGTCAGTCAGTCAATCAATCAGTCAATCAGTCATTCGCTGTTTACGAATGCCGTTTCATCAGTCGATCTCAACGTGCACATCTGAAATGCGTTGTGTTCTTGCCCACATGGAAAGTACAGTGTCAAAATATTTGTACACCCGCTGAAAGCACAAACCCACCTAAAAACCACAGCAACAGCAGCAGCCAGCAACGCAGTTGCTCAAGTATTTCTAGCCAAATGTCAGCGGCGGTTCAATGGCGCTGATAATGTTTGTCAAATGTCAATGCAACTGCCTCCCTCCCCCGTCCAGCCAGCAACCCACCTATGCAAATAGCACCTAGGACTGATGACAACTGATGTCAACTGTCAGGTGGCATGTGGCAGTTGGCAGTTGGCAGTTGGCAGGTGGCAGTTGGCAGGTGGCAGTCATGACATTTTGCCAATATGCAAATTTGAAGAGACTTCGTCGGCAATTTCTTCGCCTAAACTGATTCCTAACTTTTTTTGGTCACACTTTCTCCTGTGTCGTTGTTTCTCCCCAATTTTCTTAGGCGATTTCACGTGCCACAAACTTCTCAAGTGCAAGGCAAAGAAAACCCAACAAAAACAAAAACACAAATGTCAAAGTCAAATTGAGTTGCTTAAAGATAAAAATACCCTTTCAGATTTATGACATTTTTTAGAATAGCGATTCTTAATTCTTAAGAATGACTTGCTAAGCAAATATTGCAAAGATATATATATATATATATATATATATGTATATATAGACACTGACAGGACATTGTAGGCTAAAAAGTCGTTTAACTAAACTGGGTATTTTTAGAAGCGAACCATGCAAGTCTTCTGAAAGCGATGAGGAATCCTCAATGCACATCCTCGCAGAGTGTCTCGCCTTAACCAGGAAAAGATGAAGCATTCAAAGACAGAAGCACTCAACCCATCAAAGATTCTAATATTTGTGGAGCTATAGTCACAGAAGGGGGCTCAATCGATCTAATATATCGCAGTGCAGGTACCCCAATAAAAATAATAATAATAAGCAAATATAGCATTTTAAAGAAGTCAAACTTAAGACTGAATTTGATCAATAGTTTCTGGACAGCTGAGCCAATAATTTTAGAAGCAAAACAGAATATTTATTAGAAGAACTTGACCATGGCAAGAATAGACTTGCATAGATTTATTTTATGGGTTCAGCCAGTTGTTCCAATCTTGTATACGACTGCAATTTAAAGACGCTAATGTGTTATGTGTGTTGCATAGTCTGTTGCAAAGTTCGACTACTCAATGCAAGTGTATCCGTTGGAGAAAAACTTTGACATAATGAAATTTTCAGCGACTGACTTTGTGATTTGTTTAAGCGGCATTTTGGCATTTGGCATTTGCCCACTTGTTGAGAATGCTGAGTGACACAGACACAGGTGGGAAGGGGCCGTCGTGGGACTGAGGATGCCAGAGGGTGTGTGTTGCGTGGGCTGACAACTTACCTGAAAAGTGTTCACATCCACCGAAGCCAGCGACACGTAAAGATTAAAAGTCGATGCCGCCAAGGCAGTCGTGCGCGGCGGAATGCATTCACCTGCAATAACAAAAAACAAAAAGTAGCCAAGAAGTTAGAGAAGAGAATCAGTAGCAGCAGCAGCAGCAGCTACAGCAGCAGCAGCCGGAGTAAGCGGATATTGATAGATATATGCCATAAAAAAAATACAACTTTAGAATTTTACACAAATCAAAATTAATTTCCGCCAGCGCTTAAAACTCACGTAGCGCTCAAACAAATGCAATTAGCACCCCGGCCACCTGAGCCCAGACCCCACCCCTTTGCCTGACCTCATCCGGCTACTGTTCTCAATTTTGTTTGTATGTAGAGATCCGTTATAAACTTACCAATGGGCACCACACAGCCAGCGAGCATTGAGATGGTGCCGAAGAGCTCTGTGGATTTGGCAGCGCCCAACAAACGTGTGGGATCAGCAGGACCTGCAACAAGCACAACAAAAAAGAAATAGGAAGCAGCATTGAGTCAATTAGTTTGATCCTGTTTACTCTGGCAAAGGTGAGAGTTCTGTTTTCCCGTTGTTTACCTGGCGGGCAGACATCAATGAAGCGCGTGAGGAAGCCCAACGTGGTCAGCAGGCTCAGCATGACGCTCTGGTTCTGCTCAATGGACTCGCGCACCTTCATGCAACGATGCGACAGCATTCCGATTAGTCCAGTGATCACCGCATAGCTGTGGAGAGACAGAGAGGGAGGTGAGTGGAAAGAGAGAGATATATTTACTAAGAGAAGTAATTCACGGCAAACACGTCATCATCTACAATTAGAAAAGAACTTGCTCTAAAAAAAAGTTCACCTGAAATCTAAAAAGTATTGCTGGTTTCTGGAAATAAATTCTTAAAATACAACAAAAAATTGTTCAAAGTAAATAAAACAAAATTAGATTGTTTTTACAAATGATTTTTTAAAAATAACTTGAAAATTTCAGATTTATACTTCGCCAAACAATCTTTCTAAATTTAAAAACTTTCTTTATACATTTTTGAGAAATCTTAAATGCAATTCTCAAAGAAAAACACTGATTTTCAGAATGCGAAGAGTTTCAATTTTTTGAAATTTCTTCCCAAAAATAATGTGAGCTGATCTTAACACGAAAAGTGTGTAAACATTCAGCGCCTTTATAAATATACAAGACAAAGACGACTTTTTAAATTACACTTCGAACTTTTCAATGACCATTTCAAAAGCCAATCATATTTTTAACTTTCAAATACAGTTCAACAAAAACATTGCAAACAGAAATTAGTCATTTATTAAATCGAGTTTTCCCACTCAAAGCAACCAACTCAAACTTGAACAAAAGTGAAATAAATGCATTGAATTGAATCACCTACATTTGAAGACACACACAGAATTCTGTGCCACTTTTAATATATGCATTGTGAATATTTTTTTTTTGTATTTTTCAATTGCAGGGAAAGTAGAGTTGAGAGCTAATTTCCTTCATATGGTAATCAGTGGCACGCGTTTGGCATTAAGTCTGTGCTCGAAATGCAAAAAACGATTAGAAGGCAGGCGGCAGTCGCATAAAATGTTGCTAAATGTTTGCAAGCAAATAAGGACTAAGCCCTCGGTCAGGACTTTTGTGACTGTGACACTGCATGCAATGAGCAGCTCAGAGCACTGAGAGAGACGCACACAGAGAGAGAGAGAGAGAGAGAGCAGAATACGAGAATTGTGGAATTTGCTTTGGCTGTTGTGCAAATAAATTTGACAAGCATGTTGTGCATTCAATTAGAGACGAGCTGAGCTCGTTGATTACACAAAAACACTAAAAATATCAAAAGTAAAGATTTACCCCCTTCTGCACTCCTCATATCCTTATACACCCCGTTCTTTTTGTGATTTATCATAATAAATGGTTGTGAGTTGTGAGCAAACACAAATCATCATCAATTACAAGACCCCCTCGACCCCGGTTGGTGTAAAGAGCAATCGTTGATTTGCACTCGACACGCCACTTGGTGTCGCCTCTCCACCGTCTCCACAGTCTCCACTGTCTCCACATGCTCCTCGTCATACTCTACACTTGTCATCAGTCGTCACTTTGTGTACAAACCAAATGAATGGCATACAAATTTTTACTATTTAAGTGCAGAATTCATCAAACAATCGACTAACCCCAATGCAAATACAAACGGATGCTGCAACTATGCCAGCTACAGTGGTCACTCGCTACTTCATACTCTAGTTTTAATTTTGAAAACTGCATTTTATTGAATCTCATTGCAAGTCTTATGAAAATTCCATAAATTAAAATGTGCTTAAAAATTGTTTGTTTTCTTAACAAATATCCGAATTACAAAAGTTAATTAATTAATTACTGTATTTGGCCATATCTAAAAAAAAACACCCGTTTCTATAAGCGAATTTTTATTGAGTTTTATGCACTTTTAATTATACTTAAAAAATGTTCTAAATTCTTAATTATTGTGTTGCAAACAATTACAAATTCCACTGTACAAATTGATGTTTGTTTGCCTTAGATATATCTAAATAAAGATATATATAATATGAGTGATTGATACGGCGTGACAATGTGCGAGAAAAACGAAATAATAATGAAGCCAAATGCTGCCAAAGCAAACAAATATGGCCGACAACAACAAATGCGGCCAGAAAGGGAAATACGGCATTTGACCCCTTTTGACACTGAGCCTTGACTACAAGCATCTAAGAGTGTGTGTGTATTTGTGTGTGTGCGAGTGTGTGTGTGTGTGGCGCTCAAATAAAAGCGTCCATTACTCAAACTCGCACACATCCCCACTTGGCTGGCTGGCAAACAAAAGCTGGCCAGGCTACGTGTCCTGGATGCGACTCTTGGCTGCTGAATGGAAGCTGCGAACTGCGAACAGCGATTCCAATTTGAGGTGTGGGTTGTGTGTGTGCGTGTGTGTGGGGTGTGTGTTTGCGTGTGTGTGGGGTGTGTGTGTGTGGTTTGGTGTGGGTTTTAGAAATGATGCTTCAGATGCTCTGCTCTGGCGTTGTCAACTGTAAACATACTTGAGCTTCCTGTTGTGCTATTTGTGTTCGCTGCTATGCTGGACGCACACTTAACCAACACACACACACACACACACAAGCACATACACCTAACACACACCCACACACATACACACATTGAGCTGATGTTTGCTTGGTTTGGTTGGTTGGTCAACGCTCTGGCCGAAAAAGTACTCGGCAAACTCATCAGCACCACAAAAATATCCTTAATAATTTTCTTAAACCAACAAGCACAAAGCTGTGTGAAGGATGCTTTTACCCAGTCAACAGCAGAGCTCGTCTTCCACATCCCCTCATCCTGTTGTTGTCTCCCCTTCCAACAGTCATCGTTTGTCATGTGTCCTGTGTGTGTGTGTGTGTGTGTGGCGAGGACATCGCTTGTGCAAAGTATTTAGTTCGCCACGCCGGGGCGCATCAATCCAAACACACAAAATGGCCAACGCCGACAAGGAGTATCGGATGTGGCTGAGGTTTCCTTTGCGTCCACCCCGCCAAACCAAGCATCCACCCACCATCCACTGCCACAGCATACTCCGGGAGCCACATAATCGTCACTGCCCGTAAAATAAACAGCAACAGAAGCAGCAACATCATCGCCAGCCGCTGACGATGGCGACAAAATAAAAATAAAATACGAGTGCCAAAAAAATTAGAATCCTCATAACGAACCACGTCATACACTAACCCAAAGTCGAACAAGAATATATATATATATATATTAATCAGCTACTGCAGTTACCCTTTTAATAAAATAGAATATTTTGACAACATTTTAACTTTGCTTTACTTTCTTTTGACTTTATTGAGCGACTTGCTTTTAACGATTTATCCTTTTGAAGGTTTCCCGAAATTATTTCAACTGTGCTTTAATTTTAAATATTAAATATTCCTAATTAATTATTAAATTATATATAAATAAAGTCATGTGAAAGTATACATTATAAACGCCGACAAAGACTGGGTTGAGTTAGGTAACTTTCTTATCTAAAAGTCAATATTATCCCCCAAAACATAGTGGAAAGTGTATATCATAAAATACGAGACCCTTGGCGCTGGACATGAGCATTTTGGATGTTGGTGTGAAAAGGCATTTGGTGGAAAGCTTGAAATAAAATAAAAATAGTGCCGCAAAAGGACGACGTGCAACAAACAGCAACAGCAACAGCAGCAGCAACAACAGCAGCAACAACAACGGCAACAACAACGGCAACAACAACGGCAACAAAATTAACATCCTTGTTAGTTGTGAAAACACGTTCGCTAAATACGCGACAGGCGCTGAGCAACCCCGCCAGGACAAGCCAGGACACACTGAAGTGTTGCGAGTGTGTTTTTCTCTCTCTTTCTCTGTGTGAGACAGGCGCAAATATTTTAACAAGTGTCAAATGCACACGCTACTTAACTAAGTTGCCGCTCGACTATTTTATTTTTGCTTTCCCAAAAGCATCTTTTTTCTTTGGTTGGCAATTTTTATTTTGATAGGATTGCCGACTCACGTGCTCCACTTCACACAGGCCCAGCGATTGAGAGGGGGGGGAGGGAAGTGAGAAGTGAAACAAAAATAGAGTAAAAACTCAATTGATTAATAAACAAAACAGCAACACTTGCGAAAGTCCTCACAGAAAAAAACAAACCCCCCCAGCCGCTGTCGAGGCCAACCCCCGCTGACCATGTAATTTGGCCATTTGTGTGCATTGATTTCGGCACTTAAGGCGCATAATCGGGCTTCAGCGGAAGCTGCAGCGGCAGCCGTAGCAGTTGTGGCAGCAGCAACCAGGACACATCAGCGGATTTGTGTGTTCAACAACAAGCAGCACGGATCGCTGCACAACAATGAAAGGCATCGGCAGTGGCAGTGGCAGTTGCCCGAGTCTGACAGAACAGGACGAGGACGAGGACGAGGCCTGTTTGCCCCGCAGGTCCAGTGGCATGCAGCAGCAGCAATAGCAGCAACAGCAGCAGCAGTATTCGCATCGGCTTCACGGCGCATAAGCAGGATTAAAATCAAAACAGATTTGCGTTGACAATGACAACAAGCAGCAACAGCAACAGCAGCAGCAGCAGCAGCAGCAAGGACATGTTAATGTCCTGCCCCGTTTAAACAACGGCAGGCAGGCAGGCAGGCAGTCAGAAACAAGTTGTTGATATGTGAAACGAAACACCTTGCCTGGCGCAACAAGGATCTGCACACACACACAAACATACATCAGACATGTACAAGGCGCGGCCAGCAAACTGAAAATGTCATTTCAAGTTGATTACTGGCAACAGAACGATGGGGTAATAAAGGATTTGGGGTTGGGGAACGAACTTAAATCGTTTTCAGATGAGTGACGAGTGTTTCGAGTTGGAAATTCGGGGCTTTTGTTGCCCCGGGGCCGCTTAACAAGTGCCAAGGCGGCGCACTTGTGAATCCTTGCAACATATGCCACATCAAAACTCAACAAAATGGCTGACCGCATGTCAAAGGCTGCAGAAGGTGGGCTGGGGGGGTGGGGCGGGATTAAATAGGTATGCGTATTATAAGCAGTAGCAGATGTCATAAGACATGTTTAGAGGTGAGCAGTGGAAGATTAAATTCCATAAAAAAAAGAACAAAACCAAAGCAAATTTAAGAAAATGCAATTTTATATGAATTAATTAGAACTTGTTCAACTTTGGACAGGCTCAAAATGAGTTCGAAATGAGTTCTTGATTTAGGTTTTCTATAAAGCATAATAATTTCTATGATTTATATCCGATTTCTGCCAGCCAAATTTGTGTAGAAGCAAGTAGAGACTGCATCGATTAAAAATCTATTTATCTTAATAAAATAGGTGATAATAAAATACTACACATGATAAAAGATCTACACTTTTATTTACATTTAATTTAAAAAAAAATCCCAATATTCAAGTCAAAACCACAATTCAGTCAATTCGATGATTTTCATTCACCGCGAACCCTTCACAAAATACAAAAATAAAATGAGAAAATCATTAAAAATCAGTCACTCAGCAAAGTCAACAAATGGCTGGGGACAGAAGAGGCAGCTGTAAGTAGAAACCGGAACCAAAAACCCAAAACCGAAACAGTAACCGAAATGGAAATTGAAATGGAAATATAAATAAGAATAGATTTAGATACAGTTGCAGATTCATGGCCAGGACACGAGTAGCCTAAAACAACACAGGCGACAAAATTGTAACAACAGCCAGAAAAAAAGGTGTTAAACGAAAACTAAACCAGAGACTGTGTAGAGTGGAGGGCAGAGGCGAGGAGTCAGGGAGGGAGCAAGGATACGCCATGGAAGTTGATTAAAATGCAATTGTGAAATGTGAAATTGTTGTTGCTGGTTGTCAACACTTGATTAAGAGCAGCCGTCGCAGTTGAACGCAGTTGAAGGCAGTTGAAACAATCGCAGCAGCGAGGGTTGCTTGAACAAGTCGCGTCGGCGCATTGACAGCAGAACCCGCTGCCCCCTCGTGTCCTGGCAAGGAGGGAAAATCTGTAGCTGTCGCGTTCCGCTTGGGTGTCATGTCAAAACAATGCAACTCGAGACACATTTTTAGGGTTGAACCCGACAGCAAATGCAATTTGAATAAGCGCCATGAAAAATAATATCTAATTGAAAGTGAGTGGCAATCTGGAAGGGGGCAGAGACCAGCTGATAATGATGATGACGATGATTATGATGCTGATGCTGATGCTGATGCCGACTGCTGCACACCTGGTGACTCCAACCGACTCCGCCCTCTGTCATTGCCGTGGCTGTTACAAAACTTTTTGGCCATGTTTATGCATTAGACGTGTCAAATAATTTTTGTTACTGCAGTCGCGTGGTATTTGTTGTTGGGGGCTGCCCTTTAGGGCCATTAAGTTACCATTGGCCCAAAGAACGGGGGCAATTAGCTATTTATACCGCGTAGACCCATAAAAGGTGTATGCAGACACACATATATTATACATATATATAAATATATATATAAATAAATATATAAACAAGAGCAAAGCTTAAAACCTAGTTGATTTGTGCGTAAATGTGAACAACTCCGGAGGAGTTTGAGTTGAATAAAGTGTCAAATTCTAAATCAGAGTTGCTCGAATGAAATTAATATTTAAAACTGAACTGCTCAGATATCAAAGAGTTTAATAAAAGCTAAAAACAATTGCACCTCAATTTGTGATTGTTAGTTTTTTTAGATGCACAAATCGTTCAATCAGTCAATCTAGATGATTTGCTGAAAATTCAAACTCCTCAGCAAAGTATAAACTGCAGAAAAAAAGTCATAAAATTCAGCTGAAGCTAAACATTTGGCAAACACTTCGCAGTGCGATAAGAAACTGCAGAAATGATAAGAAATTAAGATTATAAAATATGCGAACAGATTGGGTCAGTTTGCAATATGTTTGGCAGTTCCACTAACTATGAGAAACCAAAGTGTTAGCAAGATAATTAAGGAATGCCAATGTAAATATAACATTTTAATTAAAGGATTCATGTCCAGCTTTTAAGGATCTAATTTGCTTAATATATCAAAATCGAAACACAAAAATCTTTTGTTTTACACACGATTTGTAAAGAAATGTTCACAAATTAATATGATACAAATTATATTATTATAATATAATATAATACAAATTATAAACTCTGCAAATCACACAGAAATTCCAATATGCCGCCCGTTGCCAACACAGGGTATTTGGTTGGTCGATGTCGCATGGCTGTTGTTCTGCGCTTTTGCTGTGTTGCTCCACTCAACCCACTTTTAATGGGCAGACGGCAAAAATGTTAGCATGTGCAGTTAAGTAACGGTAACAATGATAATAAGTATAAACATTATCAGAGCAACTCCAAAACAGCCAACAGAGCAGCAATGACGCCTCCTGTTATCATTAACAGGCGCGACAAACAACAACAACAACAGCAACAACATCATTATCATTTTATCATCATAATTATTGAGCGCATTAGTGCGTAAAGAGCGAGAGAGAAGGAGAAAGATTCCAGCCAGATATATAAATATATATATATATATATATATACACAGAGAGAAAAGAGCTCTTAAGGCAGCATCACGTATTTCGCAAATCCGTTAAAAAAGTAGAAGAAGCTGGCTAAGACTGACACATTCACATATACTTATAAGTTATCAGCCAGACAGAGTCACAATGCGACTTACCACAATTCGTCATGTCAGAGGGCTCAACTTGCCACACACACACACACAGAGAGACAGAGAGAGAGAAAGAGAGAGAGATAGATGCAGAGCTAAGTTAAGATCTCAGTTCCGGCTAATGGAGTTATATGCGGCAACAACAACTGCCTTATGAATTTCAATTGGCCCACAAAATGTCCGAGAATCTGGAAAAGGGGAACCAACCAACAACAATAATCTGTTACACGCACTGCAATTATGACTAGTTTTGGTGATGTATGCATCTATTTGGTATACCCTGTAAATGTAACAAAAATCTTGACTAATGCTTGAAGGTAAGTTTTTAAACTTCTAAACAGAGCCAAGGTCTTATTACTCATGGTTTAACCTCTATATTCAATTTATATTTATTTAAAATTTTAAGATTTAATTGTGAGTTCAAAATCTTGTAACAATTGTAACCAAAAATAGCTTTTGAATATGGATAAAAAACTTCTCACATCGATAACTTTATCAACAATAAAGCGATTTTCAAAAATCAAAGTTGATTTGGCCTTTAATCTTTTGACCTACATATCATTTTGCGAACGAGATACTGGGTCAAAAAATTTTATGAAAATGGATCTAAACTTTCCACAGCAATAACTTTGTTAAAACTGAAGCGATTTTCAAGAAGAAATGAATTTTGGCCTTGACTTGTCTTCTGAATGATGAATTCTACATCTAAAATAATAATAACAAAATTATCAAAATTATTAATTAACAGGTTTGCTGACTAATTTTTACATTTATGTTGAATTTCAGTTTCGATTCCGAATTTTAATCGGTCAATAATAATTAACCCGTGACTGCTTTTAATGAGTATCTCATAGTCTGCTCTGCTGACTTGATGTGTGTGTAAGTGTGTGTGTGTGTTTGCATTACTAATATGAAACGCCCACCGCAACAGCAACAACAATTGCCGCCTGCTACTTAGAGCAACAACAGCAACAGCAGCAGCAACAGGACAGCAGCAGCAACAACAGCAGCAGCAACAGCAGCAGCAGCAACAGGACAGCAGCAAGAGTACGTGAGTCTCCCTAATTCACAGCAAGGCGCTTGTGTCCTGCATTGAGCCGCAGGCGGTCGATCCTTGGGCATCCTGCGGCGCTAATAACCCACTTACTTATAGTTATCCCTTTGTCCTGACGATTCTGCTGCTGCTGCTGCTGCTGTTGTTGCTGCTGTTGTTGCTGCTGTTGTTGCTGCTGCTGCTGCTGTACTTCTGACAGGCCATCAATTACGAGTATTATACGAGCATTACTTATACACATATACATATATAAATGCGCAGCGGGGTCAGCAAAGGGGGCGGGTCGTAGTGGGCGTGGTGAGCGTGGTGTGGGCGAGCAACAATTGCAATCAAATTTAGACCGCAAACGAATTTCGCACGAATCAAAAATAAAAATGCAATCAAAATAATCAAAAGCATTGCGAAAATAATCCCTCAGCGTTTTAAATTTATTTTAATAGTTTTTTTTTTTTATTTTATATAGAAATATTAGTCATGGGTGCATTGAAAACAGCAGCAGCAGCAGCAGCTGTCAACTGAAGAGTTTTTTCCAATTTGAAAAACTGTAAATTTCCAACAAATGAGAAGCGTAGCGAAAAAAACACAGAAATTAAACTCGAAACACAGCTGTGAGCAGCCGCACCTTGAAGAGCGACTGATAAGAGACAGTGACAGGCTTGGGAGGCGGGCAGGAGACAAGTACACTGAGAAAAAAAACCAGGTCTGCCATATATTCTTGATTCCTTTTCCTTCTCGCTCTAATTTTGAGGCACACTTTCTGTGTTTAAGTTGACAGATTCTATTTATAATTTAAGATTTATTTTTCTGCAATCAAAAATCCATAAATCAATGTTTGCCATATTTTAAGATTACTTGGCCACAAACAATAGCAGTGTAATTAATTTCGTGTGTGTTTCTTCCCTTCTTGCGTCAATTGATGAATGCAAATGCAATTTTTACATGCCAACAATATTTTAATTCTGTTAACGCGCATAATCAGTCAGATGACGTAAATTGAATACGAGCAGAGAAGTTGGCAGTGAGTACAGTAAGAGGGCAAAAGGGAGGCAGAGAGCGAGAGGGAGTGAGAAAGAGACAGAGGCAGGCGCCGCAGCAGCCGCAGCAGTTGACCGCAAAACCGCAGCGACGGAAGCAGCAAAGCCACAGCCAAAGGATTGTGCTTGTGTGTGTGTGTGTGTGAGAGAGATAGAGAGAGAGAGAGTGGGGGACTTACACATACATACAAACACACAATCACACACACACACTACATATGTGTGTGTGCTTGGCTGCTGCTCTTTTTCGGGCACATCATAAATAATGCGACCAAGTGACACGAATCCCCAGCGCTTATCAAAAGAAGCGCCACGAATTGAAGCAAAAAGGAAGAAACGAATAAATATGAGTAGGCAGTGTGAAGCTTGAAAAATGCTACAGAAGGTGCGTAGTAATGGAATTGAATAATAACGGTTAATGTCTCCTCTCGTCTCACTACGGAATTGAAACTATGGATTAATGTTCGAAACTTTTCGGTGTCCATAACAATTTTATATAATGATAATCTTTATAACCTTGCACATATAAAATATTTCAGCTTATTTGGCTTGAGGGAGAGATCTTTGAATGGTATATTGTATATAATATATAATATATATATGGTATATAGTACATATAGTATTGTCTGTCTGCCTGTTTGTATAAGAAATTTGGAATATGCAGGCAGATTTAATATTTAGAAGTTGCAATAGGAACAATAAAGCGATAGATGAATTTTTTTATAAAAAAAATTGTTGTTTATGAGTTTAATTATACTCTAAAAAATTTAGACAAACATTCTTAGTATCATTTTACTATTTAATATAGCTTCCATAGGAACAATTGTTCGATTTCAGAAGGTAGAATCCAGTCTGAAAGAGTATGCAATTTCCAGCTTGCCTAAAGATAAACTTTCTTTCTTGATTTAATTTATTAAGAATAATTATTTTAGTTAATTTTTTCTACTCTTAAATAGCAAATAAGTTTTCTAGATTAATATTTGAAATGGGCAAAGCTAAAATTGCAATATGACTGAGATTAAAACCACACCCTTCACACCCCACTCAAAGACGCACAACCCCTTTTTAATGGTACAATAATAATAGATTAACCGTTAAGCCCCTTTTTAAATCGCATATGTTGGAGTTGAAATTATTGAAGGGTTATTTATATGACAATTAATTAGTTATTGACTTATTGCCAAGTGCCACGCCTCTTAATCAATGAGTGAAAATGCAAATAAAATTTTGCGACAGTTGTAAAAACGAAACACCCCCCAGCACTAACCCCTCTCTGTCTCTCCCTCTCTCTTTCAGATTTAAAAGCGCTGCGGCTCATTAAACACACAAAATGTTAAAATCTGCGTTAAAAAAAATACTTTTGTGATTTGAACTCGTGCCAGGGCCAAGGTTAGACACGGAGGAGGAACGGGAAACGAGGAGTTAGCTGTGGCTGCTATTACCACGCCCATTAATGCAAATTAAAACGCAATGCGGACATATGCCCAAAAAAAAAAAAAAAAAAAACAGCCTGAACCAAATCCAGAATACAGAATTCTGTCTCATGAATCCTGAATGGGATGTTGGCATGTCACAGCGCATTATCATTCATAAATCACAACATGGAAATTGCCGAGCTGCAGTTGTATCTCAATCTGAAACGGAATCTGAACAGGGGTTGGCTTCTGTTAAGGCTTTTTCGGATCGTTTTTTTTTTTTCAATTTGCGCCTTTTGCTGGAAAACCCCGCTACGCCCTGCAACCCTCTGGTGCAACACAGTCTAATAAACATGTACACAAGAGTTATGAATAAATTAAGACATTTGCATTGCACGCTGCTCATTTCGATTGTTTTTATGCTTGTGTTGCCAGCTATTAAATTGGCATTAGCTTCAGGGAGAGGAGTGGTGGGAGGGAGCGGGGGATGGTTGAAGAGACCTAAAGCCATAAAGCCCTCTGGCCAAGTGGCTGTTGCAGTTCATTCATGCAACTCAAATTGTCATCCTGCCAAATTTCAAGTGAAATGTGCAGAAAAATGAATTCTTGAAGTGAAATTTAAGTTGTGTGTTGTCAGTTGGCAGTTATGTGATATATAGCAGATATATATATGATATATGATATGACATATGCTGATGCGATAGGCAAAACTCATGAGAACTAAACTGAATACAAAAACCCAGCAGCAAATGTTAAGATTGGCTTGCCGAAATCTAAATACGCTTGCCAGATATATAACGGAAATCAGATGTAATATTGTGAACCATTCAAGCAACCCTCATTGAAAAATCTACAAGTGGATAGATAGATCGATAGATAGATAGATAGATCTCTAGCACTGGAACTAAGTCGGTTCTATGGGCTTATGGAATATACTTTATTTCTCATAAATATATATCAGAAATATGTGTATCATGTGTATTATGCACAATGTGGTTTAGGTTATGATGAGAATTATAATTCAGCCTTCCATTTACGGAAAGCCATCTAAGCCCTTGCCTAATACTAAACGGGATATAAAACTCCATATTCTTCAAGGCTAGAAAACTCTGCAACACTTGAATCAAGGCAGTTCTATGGCCTCATGGAATATACCTTATAACCCATCAATATATATATGATATTTATGTATAAGCAAACAAATTATATACATACACATATCCCCCTCCCGCTGCTCCTCCCTAATTGCGTTACACATTTCATAAGACAATCAAAATACCCCCGTTCGCGGCAAGGGCATACAAAAATACGGATGTGGCAATCACACACAACAGAAAACAACAGAAAACAACTGAGAAAAAGAAATCCTGTCGAGCGGTTTTCAATGAAAATTCATCAGCATGTCATCAACGTCTGCAAGACGCACAAGACACAAATCTTCTGCTTGCTCATCTGCTGCTGGCTGCGGGCTGCTGCTGGCTGCTGCTGGCTGCTGCTGGCTGATGCTCATCTGTTTTATACTCAGCTATACTATTCTGTTCCATTCGGAATCCATTCAGTTTGCTGCTCTTAAGTCTGGGCCGTTGTTTTCTTAGTAACGCGAACGCCACCCAAAGCGTTTTCCATTTGCTGAACGGGAGAAACAGCAACGGGGTAAACGTTTTTGGTGTCGCCTCGGATTTTAAATATATATATACATTTACAAATATATATATTTTGACAGACAGTTGGCAGCCAAATGTTGACGGGGAGTGGGTGGTGGAGGAGGGGGTGGGGAGTTGATGGTACTAGCAGCAGTGCGTCTTCAATTACGACACGAGCGTTGAAAATAACATATCAGCAGACCGCTGCCCGCTTTGCCGCCATATGGGAAATGTCACTTGGTTAAGGAAAAGCAGCCAGAAAACAGGCAGGGAGTGGGGGGGGGGGGGGGGGGTGGCTGTGGCTGTGGCAGGTTTGCTGAGCTGGGAGGTAAATCAGAGTTGTGCCTACCGCAGACAGCAGCGGCGGCCATAGAGAATCAACGTCACCCAAAATGGACAACACACGTGGGGCCAAACAACAACAACAACAAAGATGTGGATGATGATAATAATAAGCATGATGATGATGATGATGATGATGATGATGATGATAATGTGGATAATGATCATGTTGATGACGGCGGCGTTGGGGCCGTTAAAAAGGCAGCGCCAAATAGCTGCGAAAAGTAAAGCCGCTCGTAAAACTCAAACGAGGCGAGGAAAGCAAAAACATGGCGCCAAATAGCCGCAAACATAACGGCAACAAAAACAAGGAGCCAGCCCCGAGCGCAGGGATCAGGATGCTGGCGACGTTTGCCGCCATTTTGTAAACGAAAAGTGCATATAATAATAATATACAACAGCAACAACAACCAAAGCAACAACAACCAAAGCAACAACAAACAGCAACAATAGCAGCGACTACACACAAGGAATCATGCCAAAAACAGCATTAAAACCAGTATAAAAGGGAATTGAGATCAAAAATAGACGAATTTTCGATGCGCTATCAAAGATATTTTGATAGATTTTGAAAAGTCTTAAAAACAAAAAGCTAAACGAATTTTCATTATAAAATCAAGCAGTTGAAGAGAGGTATTTATTATAGATAACTGTGAGTCCTGCTTCAAGAATTCAAATTAGTCTTTAGTTAAGATATGTAAAATATTGGATGCATGCAGGTATACGAGTGAACTAACATATTTCAAAATGTCTTCAGAAATATGAATTACAATTATTGCAAAAATATGTTTCAATTCATTAGAAATAAAATTGTAAAACCTTATTTTAAAATAGGTTTATAGTTCTTTGTTCTTAAATGAAATAAACTTTTGGTAGGCTATGAAAGATATTTGATATACATAATTATACCTAGTAAACTAGTTAAGAATTCAGAAATAGGCGTTTTATATACTGAAAAGTAATTTCAAATCTTTAAAAAAAAGGCGATTTTTTTTGTACGTTAAAATGGCTTTAATTTTCATTTTAAGAATAACCAACTTTTTGCGAAAATAAGTGGACTCAAACCAAGCAACTATGCTTGGTTTACCCTTTTTGGCGCACCGTTGACTTTTAGAGAAGCCCTAAAACAAACTTAATAACAAAATCAATGTACTCCCTTGGCAAACTTAGCAAGGTCGCATAAAAAGACGCCCAGGGTGTATTCAAGGCGGGCGCAACTACAGCTTGGAGCGGAGGGAGTGCGTGGAGAACCAAGGGTACAGCTTCAAATGGGCGCCTGTGATTTGGCTTTTGTGAAAAGTGGAAAGTGGAAAATGGCGAATATGTCGCCGAGCATCGTAAAAATTTATGCCCAACCGTAAGGCCTCCATCCAAATGGCAACTGAGGGGACGACAAAGCAAAAAAAGGTGTGGGGAAGAACTCTCATATGAGCCCATAAAAATATAGAATGGCTCAGGAGGGGGTGTGGCTGTGGGGAACTCTGGTCAAATTGCGTTCTTATGGCACTTTAGTGGCAAAATCAAATTAGAATTTATGTTAAGTTGGCAATCATAAATGGCGTCCAAACAGAAGAAAGCCAACCATTGAATAGTCATAATCACATTTAGTGGAGTCCAAAGAGGCGACCAAATGAGCAATACACAGATAATGGCAACTAAAATTGCAAATGTGAAAGATTTTTAGTTTTAATATCGTTGATTTTTATAGGCTGTTAGCGGAACGTGAAGTTGGCTGCGCATTGGATTAGTGGCTTGTAATGTGCGCCATCTGTCGGCCACTTGAGGGCATTACTCACGCCACATTTGGCGCATTCAAGTGCTTAGCGTGTTAATTTGCACCAGTTTCTACTCGAAAAGGGGGTTGACTAACACTGCACAGAGCAGGGTTGCTCAGAATGTTGACTGTTTGCCCCTAGGCGAAATACACGTTCCTAAGCCCTCACAATTGCCGTTTGATTGAGTGATGCGCTCTGAAACTATTGTTGCTCTCTTTGTTGTTGTTGTTGCCGGCGATGCGCATTAAATAACAACAACAACAACAACGGCAAAGAAGAGACAGTTGTTTGTTGGAGGGTGCAACAACATAATCATTATTATCATCAGACAGCAGACTACTGCTGACGAGCATTAAATTAACTGTAACTGGCACCGGTAGCCCGCCTGGCCTCGCCTGACTGCCTGGTTGACCTGACTGCCTTGCCTTGCTGCACTTTACACATTTTACATATGTCGCACAAGATCTGCTCTGCTTTTGGTTTGTGGGTGGTTGGTCTTGTTGGTTTTTTGGTTTTTTGCTTTGCTTGGTTAATAGTATTCCCTCGAGTATATGGAGAAATAAGTAGGAATGCCCGGGGCGAGCGAGCTCGACTAGGATATACCCTAATTTAAAATTTAAATTTTCTTAAAAACACAATTTTGAGTAATATTATGTCACGATATACTCATACCTAATTCGAAAGGTATATATATCATATTGTGGCTTATTTGGTATCGGTAATCGATTTTTATCGATATATCCTAAACGATGCATGAAATTATCATGATATTATATTTAAATGTCTTTTACGAAGACTTTTCCTGATCAACAATATATATACCTTTATATCCTTGTTAACCACTTTCAATGAGTTTACAGGGTATACAGTAAAAATAAGGCATAACAAGAACAAGGCAAAATCAAAGCGAATGCACTCAAAAGATCTGAAACTACGGACTCTACGTAATTCAATAGCCCAAAAGCCGAAGCTGTCTCCTCCTCCTCATCCTCCTCCCCATCCAACTCATCCTTTGCCCATTTCGCCTTTGACATGCGGCTCTGGACAGGCACTCATCAAACTTTTGACATGCAACTCAGCATTCAAGCGCAGTGAGGAAGGGGGCGGAGGGGGTTACTGCTGCGCCTTTTTACATGCAAAATGTCAGCGCATATGTCAGACTTTTGCATATGACTTCCCCCTTCATCCAACCCGCCCATCCTTACATCGAGGGCTGTCTGTTGCATTTCAAGATAAATAATACACACATAAAACTTGGGATATTATTTGAATATCATGACATATTGTCGCTATAAAAAAGATATATATCGCCAGAGTATTGTGTAAAGTGAAGAACTTGGTATTATAACTGTCAATTTCAAGTAGCAAACATTGTAATCAGCTATTTATAATGTATTTATGATTTGTATATATATATATAAATCACATTCTAATCTGCTCCTAAAACCTTAAAAATATATTAAGATAAATGGAAATCCTAACGAATTAATTTTCAAACAACAATTTATATATGATAATAACACAAACAAAAAAAAATATATAAATATATAATATATATATATGATTTGTATGTGTCTAAATCACTTTCTAATCTTCTCTTTGGTCGCTTCAAGAATTCCTTTAGAAACTCTCGCCCAGCTAGTTATGAGTTTTTGCCTGGCCTCCAAATGTCCAAATGCATTTTGATGCAAAATTCTAAAGCGAACTTTGGCTCGCACTTCTTTCGAGTGCTGACCTCCGCTCCCTTCATCCCCCTCCCTCATCCACGCCTACCTCACTCGATTTGTAGCCGTTCTATGGCACTCTGTGTGTGTTTGCTCTGTGATGTGTTTCTGTAACTGTAATTGATGCTGACTTTTTGACAGTTTGAATGTCGAAAAACGAAAAGCGAACGCAAAGAGGGGGTGTGGATAATACCCTGTACCTCTGCTCGACTTCTATTTCAACAAAAATAAAAAAAAAAATGTCAACTCTGATTAGTTTTGTGACAGTTCTGTGATTTGAATTCAATTATGACATGCAGATTGAAGAAATACAGGCGAACTGCAGTTTAGCACAGAGCACTGAAATTTCATAAAGAGCAAATACGATTTCAGCGATTTGAGAATTGCAGCTGATTTGTAGGTTTGCTGCTGTTGTTGCTGTTGCTGCTGCTTTTGAGGTTTGCTTAGGTTTTTGGCAATGGATCAATAAACACGCCGTTAAAAGTCAATATTTTGATTTTGAGCGACGTCAGCAGCAGTAGCAGCAGCAGCAGTGAAAACAAAAGGACGACAAAAAGGAGCGCAGCGCACTAAGCAAATAGAAAAACTTTCACGAGGACAATGGAGACATAGACAGAGAAGGAGAAGTAAAAGAAGCGGGGTAGGAGACCAAGAAGTGTTCAATGCCTGCGCCCATTGTCAAAAAGAATCAACAAAAAACTGAAATCGGATATTAAATGCACAACAAACAGCAGCAGCAGCAACAACAACAACAAAAAGCAGCTAGAAACGAGCAGCGAACAAAGGCGAATGCTTGAAATTAATATGGGCAGCAGCAGGCGCTGCAGCACAGCAGCGTTTAGCCCAATACACTGAGAGAAATAAGCTCAACAACACATTTTTCAAAAGCGCAAAAAACACACATTTCTTATTTGTTTTATTTATAACTAAAGCTTTTTTAATATCAGATTAAAAAAGATTAAAAAGGAGGCTTGCCTAAAAGCATGTCAAGTTTTCTATTTTTAATGCAAGGAAAATAATAATAAAAATGAAAGTAGGAAAGATAATTTTCCTTTAATATCCTAACTCACTAATAATAAATAGTTAATTATAAATAATAAGTAAGTAGATAAAAGTATAAAAAGGCACTCAGTTTTGCTTGTTTTAATTAAAACTAAAACTTTGTTGCTAACGTTATATTTAAGCATTACAAAATAAGCTTCTTAGACTATGTAAATATATCAAAATTTCAATTATATAACGTATTATTCAAAGAAGAACAAAAACTATACTGAGTACGGAAGAAAAGCGGTTCTGTTTCCCATCTTCAAGTAGCAATTAGTTAGTTCAAAACAGCATAAAAATTCTTTTAGTTCTATCAAGCCACGGCTCTCTCTGCACTTTTAAGTTTAAGTTAGATTAACATGCTGTCCAGCTTTTTTCGCACAGTGTAATAGTGTTAACTGGCGCAGAGTTGGTAACTGAGGGAGGGCAAGGCGATGGGAAGGGGAGTTGGTGGCTGTGGTGGCAACTAAATAGTTGCACTAATATGTCCATGACGTTGGCAAATGGTAAAATAAAACCCACAGCACGTGTGTGTGTGTTGTGTGTGTGTGTTGTGTATGTGTGTGTTGTGTGTGTTTGGTTTGGGCGGCAGCTGGGATTCAGTATTGGGTTGGCTAGGAGCTGCTCGTAATTGAGGCAAAAGTTACGGACCAGTGCAAAGTGCAAGCAGCAGCAGCAGAAGCCAGGCACAAAAGGACTACAATGAAGACGAGGCACAGGAGGACCTGTTCCCGGTTCCAGGACGAGCCATAACTCCAAATGGCCATTCGATATGGTTACTTAAAGGGTAATTAAATTAAATGTGCAGCAGGAGCTGCTGCTCAGCGAGTGTTGTCCTCCTTGCTGCCATCCAAAACAACAAAAGGACACGCGGCACAGCCCAGAAACACACACACACACACACATCCACACATGTACACGAAGAGAATCAGAGAAGCTTTACCCCTTAACTGGTTGGCAACTTCTTGCCGTATGCATATTTCATAATGACAGGCAAAGAGAGCGAGAGCAAAAAGGACCAAAAAAGTTGGGGGTTGATTGTCCAACGGCAGCAGGGTGAGAAGGGGGTGTTGCTAGGCAAAGGGGGATGGTGGAGGGGGAGGTAGGCAGAGACAGGAAGGATGCTTTCGCCTTATCGCGTGTCAAATCATCGTTATGATTACCAATTCATACACTTTTTTACATACATCATTTGTTTAACCCAAAAGAATGCCTTGAAATTGATGATCAAATGATGATTAAAATGTATTTCCTAAAGGGAAGTGGGAGTGAGGAGTGTGTGTGTGTGATCTGCCTAATGATTCTGTTGATTAATTATGAATCAATTACATTGTAAAACACACACACCGTAAAAAAATGATGATACTTTTTAGGGGGAGTAATCAAATTTGTTCCGCTTCAAACGTAAGATTATTAAAATAGGGGAGGTGGTTAAAGCTTACGGGTTGAGGGGTTGAACTGCAAATATCTAAAGCTATGATTTATTCAATTGTGAATCAGCTTAAGAAAATTATGTATTTACTTCAGTTCAAAACCTAAAGCTTTAACAGAAAATTGATTTGATTCAAAAAGAAACAAAAAGAGCAACGATAACAAATATTATTTAAAAAATACATCAAATTTATCAAATTTATTGAATCAAAAATACCAAATCAAGTTAAACAGAAAATGTAGTTCAAATATGAAGTAAAAAAAAGAGGAAATGAAAACAGCCAAAACTTTATTTTCAATGCTTCAATTATAATTTCAACAGCATTTTTAATATCGCTTACAAAATTGGAGCTTTCAATATAATAAAGTAAGGGAAATAAATATACTTATTGATAATAATAATTAAAATATGACGAAAAAAGCTTGGGAAAAGTGCAGCAAAAATCCAAAATTGAAATTTGACTAACTACTAAAAGTAGTTAGTTTGTAGATAATAATATAAACATGATGATAATTATGATGATGTTGGCAACTGGGTTAGTGGTTGTAGTGCTAAATGTAGTCTATATGCATATGGGATATATACATATATATATGACATGCAAAAGTGGAGGAAAACAACAACAAAATAACTTGAATGCATAATTAAACTGAACTCAAAGTAGGAGCAGGGAATATGGGCAAAAGAAAGTTAAAGTTTCTTAATTAAAATCAAATTTGTGTTACATTTGGACTTTGGGGAAAAGTATTGCGATGCTCAGTGCCAACCACCAACATCCCCTGCTTTTCAACTTGAACTGGTCTTTCATGTGCCGCTCGACCAATTAAAAGTAAACAAAAATTTAATTATGCAGCTACAAAAGCTGCACGTAGAAATGCCAAAAAAGATTGACTACCCCCCGCCCAAAACTTCAATTGAATTAGAGAGCAGCACTGGAGGAACAAGAAGAAGAATCAGAAGAGGGGGGAGTGGGTGGGGGAGTGGGCGGAGGAGGAGCAGGAGCAGCAGCAGCAGCGGGAAGAGAGCGCCAAATGTTTGGTGTGTCCCAAAGGAGGAAAGGTGGCAGCCCATTCATGTGCGGCGAATTCAATTTCTGTTTGTATTTTTTTTTCGGTAATACCCTGTAACTATTTAAAAGGAGTACAAAGTATGTAATTTAATCGGGAAAAAATACAAATATATTTATAAGGTATATTTTTTACATACATATTCAAATGAGAAATTTCGCATACTTCATACAAATAATACTAATCACATTATTTATTTGTATGGTTTATTTGTAGTTACTTAAACGAAATATTAGCTGGCCTATTGTTAAAGCCATTTTGTTGGTTCTGTTAAGAATAATACGAACCCAAATTATATTTTAAAAAAATAATACAAATAAAAATTACATTTTATTTTTCACTTAAGTTTAGTCAACTTTAAGTAAATAAACACTCAAAATCAATTCGAATCAAAATCTCTTTATAAAGTTCTTATAAACTTTTTCTAACTGAAGAGTCAAAACGCGCATTATTATTTATTTTGCTATGCAGGGTATCTGCTAGTCGAACACTCCCTGCTCGCCACCATTTCAATACAAATTCTTTGCAGTATTTTTGGCAAAATGGCGCAGCGTATTGTGCAGTGGCAATTTGAGGGGGATGGGATGGGGGGAGGGGAGCTTGGGAGAAATTATAGTCAAAGAAGAAATTTGATTTTGCAGTAAATGGCGAATAGCGAACGGTAAATGGTAAATGGTAAATGGTAAGCAGATAGAGGGAAACGCAGTCTATTCAAACCGCCAGCAACGCTTTGTAATTGAATTGAGCGCCGAAAAAAAGCGAGTTGCGCTAAAAAACCGAAAAGAAACGAAAAGAAAAGAACTAAGCAGCAAATAAAGGAAAAGAGCACAGTAAAAAAAGGCAAACAACCACAAAAGGATGCGAACAAGTGGACAAAAAGAGACAGAAGAGCGGAGGGAGAACAATGGCGACGGTTTGCTAATAAAATAAACGAAAAGCTTTTGTAAGCAAATTGAAAACATAAACAAACGAAAATTGATCAACAAAAAAAAAACACAAAAAAGAACAAACGAACAAGCAACTAGAAAAGTCAATGTGGAAGGGAGGGGGAAGGGGAAAGAAGCGCACACACAAAAGGATAAACCAATAATGTTTTTACTATGCAAGCAGCAAAACAAAAGGCAGCTAAAATGATAACAACTACAAAAAAAAAACAACAACAAAACTAAACAAAACGAAAAGCTCACAAAATGCATAAGAATAAAGTTTTTTAACGGCACAATGATAAAAAAAACACAATAGCAAAGCACAATAAACAAATGTATATGAAATTCAATTTGTACGAAAATAAACAAAATGGCGCCTGTGTGTGTGCGTGTGTGTTTGTGTGTGTAACAACAGCAGCAGAAATTCGATTAAAACTTTTGCACTGCCCAAAACACACACACAGAGAGAGAAGCCCAAATTAAAGAAAAACAAGCAGAGGCGCCGAGCAGCGCAGCCAGCAGCGAGCAGCATTAAAGTTTTTGATGTGACTAAAAATTCGAGCAGCAGCAGCAGTCATAAAAACGTGCACGTAAAATTAAAAAAAAAAATGTAAAGTGCGAGTGTTGAAAACTACAACAACAACAGGAACAACAGTTATAACAATGGCTGCTGCACTTGCTCATAAAATGCGGTTTGAGCAGCACTGGCTCAGCCTTGCAGTGCTGCCACAGTTTCAGAGTCGCATGCAGTCATGCTCAAACATACACACATACATATGTATGTACTGGCAACACACTAGTTGTCTCGCTCGCACAGCGTTGACACGCCCCACACACACACACTTGGGTGCGTTCTCTCGCTCCCTTGCTCTCGCTCTGTCTCTCTCTCTCCCTCTCTCTCGCACTCACGGACTTACGCACATTTTCGAAGTTCCTGTTTCGAACTCAAGTGATTTCCCCTATTTTTGTTTTTTTTTTCTTTTGCTCTATGTTAACTTTGTGCAGTTAGTTGTACTCTTCTTGTTGTTTTTGTACTCACTTTATCATGTCCGGTAGGCGTTCCGGCACTTTGGGGTGGGTGTTTTTCTTCACATAGCTCGATGAAAGCGCTTCGGTGCATGCCAGCATTAGCTCCGTGGATAACTCGACCGGATGTTGTGGTGATTTTTCTTCGGGTAACTGCAAAAACAAATACCGAAACACAAAAAATATAAAATATGTACATGTATATAAATACATATGTGTGTATACATAACTGTAATTGTAACGGTAACGGTAGTAAGCAAAAAGTGTCAATGTACTCGAAAAATACTTGTTGTTGCTCATGTTGTTGCTTACACAATTGTTGCATGCTTTGCGGCGTTAGGCGACATTTTTTATGTGTGTGTGTTAAAAATTAATTATAAAAAGTTAACAGCCAGAAGAACAACAACAGCAATAATAACTTCAAGCACTCACATCAATCAAAATGTTAATTGATGTTTTTTTCACGCAACGCTCTTTATCTTTTTTATTTATTTCTCCTCTCCCTTTCTCTTTCTTCTTCTGCTTTTTGATTACATGACAAGCGGCGTGCGCGCTGATCCATCAGCCAAAAAAGGCAAAGGCGATGAGTACATGTTTATGAAGTAACGGAGGGATGGAGGGAGGGAGACGGAGACGGAGACAGGCGACAAAGCACCGCAATAAGCACGAGCCAAGGCAAACAACAGCAAAAGCAACAACAACAACAACCAATGAAAGTGCGACGAGTGAGGCGCAGTAAAAAATATATATATTTTTTATAGAATTCAAAAGCGACCGACAACAACAACAACAACAAAACAAACAACAGCAATCACAATGGATAAGCAGAAGAGTGGCTTTTTACGCGCTTTAACGATTGATTTAACAGCACGGGCCACACAAATATACACACACACACATATAAACATAAAACACTTATGTACGCCACATATAAAAATATAATAGTAAAACGGGAATAGGCAGATTGCACTGCTTGCTAGCAAATACCCTGTATTTCAATTTGTTTAACACAAAAGCAAATCAAAAACCCTTTTGCTGTACGAAAATCTTTCAGATTTAACAATTCTAAACAAACAATAATAGAGAACAAGAATTGGCACAAAGCGCTGTTTGACTAGCAGATATCATGTAAGCAGCTCTAGTAGAACTTGTACATTTGAATTAATTAAAAACACCTTTTTGACTATCCACATCAACTCTATCTATTTATCTATCTATGAAATCCAAACTGCCAATAGTCAATATACCCACTCTATGATAGCTCAAGGGGTACACCGCATAAAATAGGCTCGCACGCAAAAACTTGACAGGCAAATGCTGACAAATTGTCAGGCGGCCAAAAGGGAGGGGGACAAGAACAGAATGGAGAGCATAAGTAAACGGGAAGAGAATGAGGGGGGGCACATTTGCGCTCGAATTTATCGGCAAAGCGACGACGGCGACCAGTAAATAAAATTCAAATAAAAATGCCACACAAATCGAAAAGAATAACAACAACAACGGCAACAAAAACAGAAAGCAAAAGCAAATGCGCCAAATAAAAGCGTCAAAGAAAATGGCAAATAAACAAGCGAGCCAAATAAGAAAACAATAAAGTTTAAACTTGGCAAAAACTTCGTGTGCGTTGAGCACAGCCCAAAAATGTTGTCGACTTTTAAATACACTACTATAAACATCATGTAATTAATTAATTGTATAACGATTTTTGGGTGCTTTGAGGAGTAATCATTTAATATATATAATATTATATATATAAATAAATAAATAAGCAATATCTACTTGATATACTTAATATTTATGTATAAATAATTATACAAATATTTACTTTTCTAACCAAGAAAAATATTTATTTTTTTATAGCACTAAACTAATATTTGTCTAATTTGGATTTTATAGAAATCTATACAAATAAATAAATAACAACAAATAAGCTAGGACCCAAATACCCTATAGATACTTTATAGAGAACACAAAAGAAGATGGAATGGCTATTTGGGTACATCAAAGACCGATTCAGATTGGCTACTTTTTAATTACACTTAAAGTAAACAAAAAGCGTGCGATTTTAATAACTAATTTTAATAACTTGTTTAAGTAAATGTTTTTCAGACAAGAACTTATCTTCATATTGTAGTTATATATAGTAGTCTGATCTCACTGATTTTTCATCCAAAGAAGATTGCGCATATTGGGTAAGCTTGGCTAGAAACAACAACATTTTTCGATCTTTCCTTCGATGCGTGCTATATAATATAGTAAGCCGATCAGGATCAAATACTGATATTTGATGAACATGACTATATCGATTCGGCTACTTATGCTGAACGAGAATATATATACTTAATGGAATCAGAGACATCAACTTGAAACTGTTACAAACTTCACAACAAAATTAAAAAAGCCTCTCTAAATCACTATAAAAAAAAGAGAGAAAAAATCAGCGCCGCCAAGTTTAAAGTGGCAAAGCCAGAGGCAAGAGGCAAGGGACCAGGCCAAAGGTGGTAAAGAGGCAGCAGATGTAAAAGGAACCATTGCCAATTTTGGCCCGAAATGCGAGAGCTGGCCAATTTGAAAGCGTCTGACGATGATCTGCGGGGAATAACGTTTTGGATGCGACGCCAAATGGCGACAACTTGGCGACACTTTTATTGTGTGGCACTTGCCGCACGAGGCCGATGGCCAATGGTTGATGGCTCACCTGAAAACTCTTGACGATGGCATCGAACAGCGTCGCAATGGAATTACCCAAAAGTGCATGACGCGCGATCTGTGGACAAACGGAGCAAGCATTCCGATACAGCTGCACGGCCAGGGTGAGGGATCTGCAAGGGGTGAATACGAAATGGGGAATTTCAATTAGGCTGCTAGTTAACTGCTTGGGCTAACTCACTTCTTTGAGATCTCAGTGTTGTTGGCGTCGTTCATGCCCTTGCTGATGACATGGCTGGCGAGGATGCCCAGCCCATCCATGCTGAGGAATGCCTGAAAATCACAGGTCTGCGCCTTGGGTATCACACGCAACAGATTGCCCAGCGTCCGATCCAAGCCCTGAGCACCGCCGCCTTTGGTCACCAGATTGAGCAGCTTCGGCACGCTGCTGTCCCGCTTCAGATGTGCGGGAAGTGCATCCAGCGTGGACAAGTAGTCGGCAGCACTGCGAGAGAGAGAGAGATAGAAAGAGAGATATAGGTTTAGACTGATGATTCTTAACTTAAATATTCTATAGCAGTGCTAACGGATTTATAATTTCACTTCTGAGTTATCAAGCAAGTTGAAGGTAGATTAGTACACAGATTAAGTTAGATTATTATAGTGTCGGAGCCTTTTTATAAAGTTTTATTATTATTATTATTAAATTCAGAAATAATTGCAATTATAAACTGAACTGAGCTCAATTAATTTCTACTGTGGCCTTCAGCTATATTAGAAAGTTATATTTTTCAAATTGAAATTTATCGATAAAATGAAACGAACTCGATTTATTTTAAGATCTTTTAGTCTCTGAGATCTATTCGGTTGCCGGTGCTGATGGAGAATACATATACTATTTGGTGTTGGAGAATATTTCTTTCATCTGTTGCATACCCTTGGACAACTTCGTTATACTATTTTTCACATTTTGAATGGTTTCAGTATTTTTATAATAATTTAAATATTATCAATAATAATTTATCAAAATAATTTTTGTTGAGTATTTTTTTGTTTATAAATATAAACGTTACATAAAAAAATCAACATCAGTTTTAAACTTGTTGACAATTGGCTAACTTTATACAGATCAATCTTCTCGGAGATCCAACTTTGGTAGACTATACGAAACTTAGGGATTAAGGGCTACTCACCACTGACTCATGCGTTGCTTGAGTTTCTTCATCTTCTTCTTGTAGCTGCGCGAGTGTTCGCGATTTCCGGTGGCGCCACCGAGTTCGGACAGTGTTGAGGAAAGATCGCAATCCTCGTTGGTGGTGCTGGTGGCATTGCCACCATTGAGCAACTCATCATCATCTTGATCGCCACGCGTCTCGTCCTGTTGCCGCTGACTGGGCATGGTTAGCTCCACGGCCCGTTGTCGAATGTGCTCGATGTTCTCCTCATGCCGCCGGGCGGACTCCAGCTGCTTCTGTAGGATCTTGCGCTGCAGCTCCTCGGTGGTCTGCTGCTTCTGCACCTGCAACGCGAGCAGACGTTCCTCGCGATCGCGCGCCTTTTCGCGGGCCAACGCCTGTCGTTGTCGCTCCTTTTGCTCCTGCATCTTGCCGATGCGCTGCTCCTTCTCCAGCCGCGTCTCGTTCATCTTCTCCAGCTTGAGCAGTCGCTCCTTTTCGAGCGCCTGACGCCGTCGCTCCACAGCCGCCTCCTTGGCTGCCTTCTCCTCAACGCGCTTCTGGCGCTCCTGCTCCAGCTCCTGGAGACGACCCTCGGCATCCTTGACGGACTCCATGAGATCGAGCCGCTTATTCTGCGCCTCGATGTTCTTGATGAAATTGATCTCCTTCAGCTTCTTGTCCTCGTCGTGAGCCTTTTCGATGATCTGCCTCAAGTAGATCTCGCGGTTTTCGGCGGCTCGTTGCAGACGTCCCTCCATCTTCTGGCGCTTGTCCTCGATGAGCTGTTTCTTGACAGCCTTCACATCCTCGACGCGTATGAAAAGTTGCTGCAACTTGGCCGCCTTCTCCTGCTGCAGCAGGATGCGCTTCTGGTGAGCTCGTCCCTGCTTCGCCTGATACTTCTTCAGCGTTTCCTGCAGCGAGCGACGACGCGACGGCGATGATAGCTTCTGATGCAACTCTTGTGCCCGTCCTGGATGGCGTGCCACGTAGGCCTGGAGAGTGGCCAATGCCTCGGCACGTTCATTCCACGACATGTCGGAGAGTAGCGCTTGATAGCGCAGCTCCAGACTGGCGTTCTCATCGTCGCTCATCGTCACAAAGACGACGGCATCGTCGACCAGTGTCTGCTCCATGCTGTCATCCTCGTGCTCCTCCAGCTGCACCTCGCCGTCCGTCTCGTCTGTCTCGGTGTCCACATCGATTTCGGTGCTTTCCAATTCGCGTATTTGACGCTCGAGAGATTCCTGCACCTCGACAAGGATGCGCTCATTGCGCTCCTCCTCGACATCCTCGGCATTCTGCTCCTCGATCTCATCGCAGGAACTCAGCAAGGAGGCATTCGGCTTCACACAGCCATTGGGCAGCTTGCAGCGTGCAATGCTCTCGTAGAGCTCACCAATTGTCTTGGAGAACTCACAGTTTGTCTGAATCTTTATGTCAATCTTGCTGTGATCATCATTGTTGGCTGCAGAAGAAGCGAAAGATTAGGATTTTACTTAAATTTATGCAAAAGGAAGCAACGGATTTGTCTTTAATTTGTAGTCATATGTAACCATTAAAGTAATTATGAATTTAATTAACTGAGAACCATTCTAGCTGCTTTTAAGGACTGTAAACATCCTTTCTTTGATAGATAGACCATAAATTAATTGAAAGATTAGGAATCTATTCAAGTTATAGAATGGGGCCACTTTGAAAGAAGAAACTGTTTAGTCTCAGGTTTGTGCTTTAGGAATTATTAGGACCCGCTCTGAACTACTAAATAGAATGCTTTTCTATATTTCTGCTTGCTATCAAAGACTGTAAGTTAATCTATAAACATATTCAAATAACAGATACTTGCCAAGAAGGAACGGATAAAACATACGTTGTAGGGATTACTATTATTACTACTACATTTATTACTACTGAACTATTAAATGACTTTTATGCATGTATAAAACATGCGTCTATATCTCTATCGATATCTAGAGAGTTTGCTCTCAATATATTTCAATTACATGTAGTATATATACTCTCTAAACATTTCTATCGGCATCTATATCTATACCTCTAAGTAATTCTATACCTTTTTCAGTATCTATAGCTCAATCTCTACTGATCTATCCTTTCAATATGTACTCTACTTTCTTCACATACTAACACTCTTTCATAGCTCCACAAGAGATGCCGTGGCTCTGCTTCTTTTGCTGATTATATCTATATCAAACATCTTCATCTACATATGTATATTCCTAGAGACTATGCTACAATCTATTATTTAATTACTTTTATATATATACCCTCTACACACATATCCCTGTATCTTTATCTTTGTAGATCTATAATCATACTCAACATTCTCATCCCTATCTCCGCAGGATTTTCTGTTGCTTTGCTCCTTTTGCTGGTTATATCTATATCTATATCTGTATCTATAACTTTATCTATATCTATATCTATATCTATATCTATATCTATATCTATATCTATATCTATATCTATATGTGTATCTATAACTCTATCTATATATATATCCACACCTACATCTCTCCTGTGCTTCTGTCTATACTTCTAGTACTTGTAGAGTCTGTACATACTCTGTAAATATCTTTATCATCATCATGTATCTGTATTCCCACAGAGCGCTACTATCTATACTTAAAATACTTATAGAATATATATATACACTATAAGCATTTGTATCTAAAATGTATAGTCCATATTCTCTCTCAGACTCACACTCAATATTCTCATCCGTGGCGCCGCAGGAGTTGCTGTTGCTTTGCTCCTTTTGCTGTTTGCGCAGCGCGTTCTTCTCGCTGCGCATGTACTCCTTGTGGAGCGAGGTCATCTTGAGTCCAGTGAGATCCGATTTCTGGCGCTTGATGATGGAGGTGCGCTCGTTCAACGCGGAACTTGCCACATTGCTGCCAGCAGAGATGCAGTTGCTGCTGCTGCGCATCAGGGCAACTGGCGGCTTCGGCTTCGGCTTCTCCTTGTCCTTGTCCCTGTTCTTATCCTTCTCATTGTCTTTCTCTTTGTCATTATCCCGTTCTTTATCGTTGATGTCCTTGTCTTTATCCTTGTCTTGCTTTGTCTTGATATGGGCAGCTGTGCGCTGTGCTGGAAATGAGTTGACCTTTGCCTTGGCATTCTTAATTTCTGGCCGGGATGCAGGATGCGCCAACATCTTGGCCGATTTATTGGCAGCCTTTGCTTTAGTCTCAGCTGCCTTGGAGGCGACACTTTTTGAGTTGCTGCTATTGGCCTTATCCTTGTCGTCCCTTTGCTCGTTGAGCAGCGCCAGTGTGGGCAGACTGGCATATCCTGTGGGCTGATTGAAGCGATTCGACCAATGCATGCTCGGCCTGCGCCGATTCTTTACCGTCAGCCAACCATCATTGTTATCGGACGAAAGCTGTTTGGGCTCTGAGTGACGCTCGTCCAGCTTGAGGGTGCTCCTCGAGCTGCTCAGCTGCTCGTTGCTCGCCTTCAGTGTCGACGTGGAGCTGGCGATATCCTCTCGTGAACTGCGTCCAAGTGTGCTGGGCAGGCTCACCCGCTTGCCAGCCGTTAGCAGGGAGTTTGTGCTGCGTTTGGCCAACGGTTTGATTGCAACACTTGCTGCCGCAGCTGCCACAGCGTTCCCATTCATATCCAGCATGGTGCGCGAACGGGCCGACAAGCGCGAGGCAACATTGCTGGGCGGACCATAGCATTCGGTTTTGCTCGACGGACGTGGCGGAGGCGCAGCACGACGTGCCGCAAACGGTTTCACATTGCTGTTGTTGTTGCTGCTGCGTCGCAAGCCATTTACGGGCGCTGTTGCCTTTGCCAAAACTTTGCTGCTGGCCAGTTTGGTGTGTGGCGCAACTGCTGCTGCTGTTGCTGCTCCAACTGGTGCTGCTGCTCCTCCTCCAGCTGCTGCTGCTGCTGCTGCTTGCTGTGCGTTGCCCTTTTGATTGGCGCCACGCGTTGCAACTGGTCGATTTAGCACACTGGAATATTTGAGTGGACTATTTTGCATGTTGCCGCTGGCCGTGCTCAAGGCCGTTGCTGCCTTCTTCTCGGGCAGCGGGCCAATCTGCTTGAGCTGTGTGCTTGGCGGCGTTGCCTCCTTGCTGGCCTGGGCAGTCAGCAGCGTATTCTCCATGGCATCCAAGCTGGCAATGGTTAGCTGCAACGATGTTGGCTCCATCACAGCGCCAACAGTTGATTCAACTACCAATGTGGATTGTGCTTCGTTTGCTGAATTGTCGTCTGCGGCTTGTGCTTGCTGCACGGCAGTTTTGTTCTCCATTGGCGACTGCTCAGTTGCAACTACAACTGCTGCTGCTGCTGCAGCTTCTTCTTCCACTTTCCTCTGATTAGCTGTGAAAGATGAACAGATGTTAATAGCTGCAACATTTATATACTTTTACAGTTGCAATTATATAATACAATAATAATAATAATACAATAATAGCACCATTCTTACGAACGAAACTTTGAAAACAGACTTTTAGCTTTCCATTTTTTTCAAGTGTGGATCTTTAAAATGTTGTTTAATATTTATTAAAGTTAATACTGCTGCTGAAGTTCTTGTTAATAATTACGCACTTTATGCAAATGGTTTATTTATTAATGATTTTCACAAATGAAAAATGCTGCTATTATTTTTTCTTCTATTTTGATTTTTTGCTTAGTTCATTTTGATTAGTTTTTTCTCATTTTAAAAGTCTTCTTGCACTTCTAAAAGCGCAACTTACAAATTTAAAAATGAAACACCTTTGAAAACATTTCTTGTGAGATTGGCGCTATTATTTTGATGGCAACTGCAAAGCTCACCTGCCGCAGCTGCTGCTGCCGCCAGTTCAGCTGCCTCACGTTCAGCTGCCTCCCGTTCGGCTGCCTCGCGTTGCATCTTCTCGCGCACATCGGCCAGCGTCAGATGCGGATCCTCGAGATCTGTCTGTGAGTATTGTGTGCTCAGCTGCACAAATGTCTTCTCCTCCAGCTGGGCAGCGGCTGCTGCTGCTCCTGTTGCTGTTGTCGTTCCCTGCGGCGGCGATGCATCCAGTGCATCCGAGTTGGGTGAGCCACGTGTGGTGCCCCGTTTATTTGCCGCAAACAGTTCGCGGACATTGACACGCATCGCGCCACGTGGCAGCTGCTCGTAGGCGCGCAGCAGTTTCTTGGGCGTCACCCGGCCATCGCAGCACGGCGATGTCTTGCCGGAGCTGCAGGGAAAGAAGGCTGGACTGGATTTGCCCGAGGCAGTGGGACTGCAGAGACTCTTGGTGCGCACACGCGGCGTGGGATTACTTTTGCGCACCTCCCAGGCCAGGCTCTGTGGACGCTGTTGCAGCGGTCGCGACTCGTAATCCCAGCTGACCTTGAACCACTCGCTGAGCGCCTTAAAATCACGCACATAGTTCTCCAGCACCAGAATGGCCTCCTGGCAACTGGATATATTCTCATAGCACTCCACGGTCTGATAGATCTCGTTCACCGCTCGCTGCAGATTGCCAAAGAGCAGGGCCCAGTAGCGTGCCTGCAGCTCCGACTTCTTGTCCCGTCCCGTGGAGGCGCTGCGGACACGTGGGCCGCTATTGGAACCAGCTGCGCTGCTGCTGGTGTTGCTATTGTTGTTGTTGCTGCTGCCGTTGTTCGGCTGCTTGGAGCGGAGCATGAGAGTTGTGGGCGATTGGGCACAGTGCTTGGTGGGCGTCTGTAAGCCATTCGGAGACTTCGGCGGCGCAACTGGCGGCTTGCGGCATGTGGGCGTCGTCGAATAGCCTAAAAATGAGCACATATCAGTATTTAATGGAATTAGGTGACTAACAGATACTTTCAATTTGCTTTATTTGTTAAATGAAATGATTGAATGTTCTTTTTGTCAATTAGTTACTTAAAAACACAAAAATACAAAGAAAAATTAAAATAAATTCTGTTTAAAAATATACAGAAGAAATACAATAAGTTAATATTTAAATTTAAATTTTTAAAATTATTTGAAAATTAAAGGAATCGAAAAATATTTGCTTAAATACAAAATAATTCAACAGAAAATCCCAATCAGACCACAAAAAAAAAATAGTTTGAATTCAAACTGATATATATATATATATAGATCTAAGATTACTGGGGATATAGAATACGTCTGGTTTTGTTAAGATATCTTGGCTTGTAAAAAGTGCTTTAGACAAGAACTCAGCTCGAAGAGAAAAACCATTCGACATACAAAAAAAAAAAAGACGTAGAACAAATTGCCAACTTGGCTGATCAGGGATATATATGCGTATATACTTTGTTGACTCAGCAACATTTTCCTCACTTCCGGACACACTTCACGACAATTTAATAACACCCTTCGAACGTGTATGCAAAAAAAACCGCACACGAAAACTAAAGTCGCAAAAAACAAACGATAACATTTATTTCGTTTTTTTCTAATTTTTTTTCTTTCTTTTTTACTTACAGTCGCCATTGGCTATAACGTCTCTTGCATCTTTGGCTGCTGCTGCTGTTGCTCCGCTGGCGCTTGTCTCGTCGCAAAACTGGTAGACGAGCAAATTTTTCGCCTCGCGCCCCTCGCGACTCAGCACCTCTCGCATCTCCATCGTTGCTGCCTCGTTGTTTGTTTTTGTTTTTCCTATTGTTCGTTGTCCGTGTCTCTGTCTCTTTCTCTCTGTCGCAGTCTCAGTCGCTGTCGCTGCCCACGCCAACGACGACGTCACAGCGCAGCTGTTCACGCACCTTTTATTTAGAACGTATTTCGACAGATGAATTTGGTTAATGGGCACAGCTGTTGTTGTTGCATGCACAAAACTATAACTATTTCATCAATTTTAATTGATTGCTTTGCAATTTTATGCACTTCTCTGTGTGTTTGTTTCTTTTTTTCTATTGTCTTTTAACGGCTGCTGCTGTTGCTTTTGTTGTTGATGTTGTAGTTGTTGTTGCCGTTGTGTCTGCTGTTGAAAATTTTGCAATGGCAGCTAGCAACATTTTTGAGCAATGAGCACGCTCTACACACTTTTTGAACTAGACACACACAGACTGCTCAGCTGAGAGTATTCAAATGCAATTTGTTGGCAGTTGTTTGTATTGCTGTTGAGTGCAGGTGTTTATATTAGAGAACTAAAAATAATTTTAAACCGCACCACGGGCAAGAATTACATGCCAGCAAATCAGCTGTTCTACTGCCCGTCTGTCAATCGAACAGTGTGTACACACATTACATTCGAACAGCATATCGATTACAACTTTTGTCAATCGATGCATCATACATCCTATATCGCACACTTGGACAGCTTATCGCTAGCTGGAAATATCGTTATGACACTTCAGCGATATATCTATCATATGGCAAATTCCTTTAGGTGCAATATTTAGTATTTTCAGTTTACTTAAATTTAAAACAATTAATCTGGTTGTTTTCTAATAATTTCTGCTCATATGTTTGCCAAATATCGCAAGTCAATTGAGTGGTTCACAATCACACACAATACACCGATAGTTTGTAGTTCTGACATCTCTAATTCGCATTCCGTCACAAACAGTGTGTGCAAAGAAGAAGACGGGCACGCACGGACTGTGATTGCGGAGTTTTTGTTTTTGCATTCTTAGAAAAAAAAAGAAAATTGTTCGATTTTTATCTTATTTAATTAGCAATTTGTGCAATTGCTCTAAACAAATATTCCGTCTATTGTGCAACGAAAAATACATAGTAGATACATATATAACAGTAACAAACAATTAATTGAAATGAAAGTGGAAATCGTGTGATGTCATGTCGACAACGACGACGACAGCGATGACGACGCCAGCAGCAGCAGAAGCGACGTCGACCGTTCTTGTGAATTGAAACTTCCTCTGTTCACTCCCTCTCTCTCTCGCCCCCGTCCCCCCGCGCCGCTTTGTGTTTTGTGCCTGCCGCCTTCTGTTTACTGCAATTGCGGAGATCCTTCCAAAAGTGCGACAAGTGACGAATAAAAAAAACAATTTCAATTTTCATTCCACCAAAAACTCCAACAAATGTGCCCGTGAATAACAGCACATAAGAGAAAAGGTGAAACGAACCAAACAGACACACGCACACACACACACACACACGCACGCACCACTTTTGACCGTGTGTCTGTGTGTGGAGTGAGTTTTGTTTTTGCTGAGGCACTCAGAAAAAATATCATAAAAAGCAACCTGGTTTTTTGATTGATTTCCCTCCAAAAAAAAAGAAGAAAACATTAATTGACGACAATTCCGCCCAAAAGCAACAGGAGCAGCTGCTGCACTTTGCCACGCCTACTCAACACCGTGGTACCGTCCTAAAAGCTCCACACACACACATACATACCCCTCCCCCCTTCCACCTATTCCTCTTCATACACACTCATCATGGCAAACACAGAGACAGTTGTTGGGGATCTGCGCATGGAAGTGGAGCGTCTGACACGCGAACTCGATCAGGTGACCAGCGCCAGCGCCCAATCCGCTGAATATGGTCTCTCGCTGCTGGAGGAGAAGTCGGCACTGCAGCAGAAGTGCGAGGAGCTCGAAACACTCTACGACAACACAAGACACGAACTGGACATCACGCAGGAGGTAAGCAAACAACAAAGAGAAAAACAAACAAACAAACAAATAAAAGCACAACTCAATAAAATCAGCTACACCGATCAACAGCTGTGTTCTTTGGCCTCTGTTGGCCAGTTTCAAGCCAATTGCCGTTTATCTATCGACACTCACACACACATATATATACACATATATACACTCACTCAAACACAGATAATAAACTTCTAGCTAGACCATAAAGTTTTGCAATCGGTTTCCAATTTGTCTTGTTGGCAGCAAACACAGTGCAACCTCAATATGGAGTTTGTCTACTTTGCTCAATTTAAATGCAGTAAATTTTATTGCCTTGGAAATATTTTTATCTACTTGACGCTTATTTGAATGAGTTATAAACTGCTTATTTATTTATTTCTTATCTATTTTCTTTTTTTTTTTTAGTTTATTTATCACCACAGTAAAAAATCTGTGCTTTTAATTTGCTATCTTTAAAATCAAATTAACCTTATCGAGTGCTACCCGTGTTTGCTCTCGGCTAACTACTTGCTGCTCTCCTCTCTGTCTCCGTCTATCCACTCCTTCTCTCCTCTCTGGCTGCCTCTTTCTCTCTCTGTGTCCGGCTCTGATAATCACGAATGATTCAATCGTTTCGCCTGCTCTGCTCTAGTCAAAAATTCTTTTCGCTCGTTGTTAGTTAAACTGGGCTTTTGCGGTACTTGGCGCCGCCTCAGTGAACGCCCACACGCCCCGCTACCCGCTCTCTCCCCACCAATACTCTCTCTCTTTCTTTCTCTTGCCCACCATTTGGCTCTGATCATGGTCAATTTGGTTTGCGCTTTATCATCGACTTTGTTACCTTTGTTGTTGTTGTTGCTGTTGCTGTTTTTATTACAACTTGGGCAATGTGCCGTGTATGTTTTTGTTGCTATTTTTTTTTTTTTTTCGTTTTTCACCATTCCATTTTGCACCTATGAATGTGCTTTGGGCATAGCGTCAGCTTTTGCCAACTGTCCAACTGGTAATTAGCCATGGCAATTGTTTTGGCATTTCCGCTGGAATTTCAACGTGCAATGCGCCAACGAAGTTTGTCCTTCAATTTGTCGGGAATAGGTGGGAGGTTATTTAATATAAATAACTTTTGCCTGTCGGCTCATTATCATTTTCTTCTTTTTTTCCACCACTTTATTTATGTTGTTTCCTTTGGCCTTTGGCGTTAATTACTCCACTTCGTTGCCAAAACAAAGAATCGATTGTTGGAATCACAGGTGGAAATGGAAACAAGTCGAAACGCGTAAGGTGAAGGGTGAAAGGAGAGGGGTGAAAGGTGTTTTTTTGTTTCACTCGTTGATCTGTATTTGGCCATGGGATTTCATTTATTAATGGTTTAATGTAGACAGTGATTTAACAAAGATTTTTTAATTGATTAAATCGCAGTGGGGGTTTTTCAATTTTAAAATAGCCTGATTATTATGAAATATTCTTGTTTGTGTTTGGATTCAGTTGTGGGAACTGGGTTTATGGGTTTATTTTTGTCCATTTGATGAGGCAATTTTTATGTGCACGAAAACTCTCAAATCTTATTCAAAAGCGAGCGTTTATTATTAGTCAATTGACTTCTTGAAAATTGAAAAAGTTTCACACAAACTTTTAATTAACAGCTTTGAAATTAGTTGCCCCATAAATCTATCAAACTAAACACGCTAATTTAACTCGGATATCGATAATATTATTATGCAACTTTTCCTTCAGCTTACAACTTTATAAAATGTTGGATCAGCTATAATGCCGCCATGCTCGTTTCTCACACGTTTCTCCAGTATTTGTGAAGGTAATTCAATTTAGTATGGCTCCCCCTCAATTCCTACCCTCACCTTCCGCCAGTTGATTAATTGGCCGACAGGTGGCGCCCACCTGCCCATTAGTCCACTCGCTTGATAGTTTCCAGCTTGTTAGCTTTGAACTCAACTGAACTTTTACGAGAGCGCAGCCAGCAAAACACAACCCACTCACACACACACACACACACACAAGCAACACTATCGCATTCACACACACACGCACACAGATTAATGCATGCTTAAAATTAAAATTCAGAGCGGAAAAAAAAATAATTTGCTGCGGGCATTTTTGTTGCTGGCTGCGTGCAATTTGTGCCGGTTGAAGGGAAAGGGTGGAAGAAGAAGAACAGGAGGATAAAGAGGGGTGGGGCGGGGGTTATTCTACAGAATGGGCGACATATTTCCACTTGCACTTGTAATCAAGATATCAGCCTGTGGGCGCGACAACCTGCAGTGCCGTAAATCAGAGACGGTTTGGGGGGGGGCGAAGTAGAAGTAGAAGTTTGTCGGTGGTTGAACGAAATTAGCCGGTCGAAAATGAATCGAATATTGTGCAAAAAGTGAAGCCGCTGGCACCAAATTTTTGTGCACAACAGGGGCGAATTTTCAATTACAAGTCTAACAAAATGAATGAAAAATTTAAGAGAATGCAATCGATGCACAAGCAAAGGCAAATATACAAAGAAAATATTTGCACAACGTTTGCGTTGGACAATTTATTTAGTTGCACAAAAGTGGTTGTAACGAACATGTTGTTTTGGACACTTTGTGTAACTGTGCCAATTAAGTGGGAGGGGCAGGGAGTGGCGGAGGCACCTGCTCTAAAAGCAAGCATTCTCTATAGATATATATATATATATAGATATATATATATATGTCTATATATACATATACTCGTGTGTGTTTGTGACCATACTTTATGGCTCGCATGTACGTCGAGCCAAGGACACTTCGCTTGGGGACTTGCAGCAGTCCGAGTGTCGTCCTGTGTTGTCCTTTTGTCCCGCTGCGGTTCTGCGAGTTGTTAAATCGCATGCCTTGCTTACTGCCGCCCAAGACAAAAGCCAAAAAGTTTTTAATTCAAACTTGAATAATTAATGCTGTTATTTGCAACGACAAACTCCACAACAAAAAGTGTTTATGAATGGCAGGGGAAGGATGGGGGGAGAGGGGATTGAGCTGCGGCATAGTTATGCAAATTGAAGTATTTTTAAGTGAGTGAAAATAATGTGTTGGCAGCAAGTTCTCCAGTAGAGCAAAATGCCTTGGGGGGATCTCAAATGGAACAAAGTGTTCAAAACCAGGCTGTCAAAGCACAAAGTATTTTGCTTCCGGTTCCGGTGCGGCTTAATTTGGTTTCAAATTTTGCTATAACTGGTTCTTTAAAAAAATGTTTGTTCAGAGAAACTAGATCATTTTCTAGAACACAAACAATTCTTCCAGCAATTTCCTTAAAACTCCATAAAAATAAACTGTTTGTAATGCGAAGATCAAGTTTTAAACCGATTCTATTTCCAAAATGTAAGCAATTACAATTTTTTCAATTTTCTGTTGAATTTTCTGATAAAATTTGAATATGCACAATTTCTAGGTCCTTCGAAATAACGATATAAGGCTACAGGTGTCAGCTAAAATATATTCTCATTTTATTCTGTTTTTCATTAATGCAAAGATTACACAAATTATAAAATGGCTTTAAGCTTACACAGACTTTCTGGGGACTAGAATACCTTGAATACTTGTTAATAATTAAACTTATGTCCCAGAACGTCTGAAAGAAGAGGCCTATTAAACTCGTGATCCGCAATAGTTGTACTATTCCACAGCTAACAAACTAAATTTAAATAGTAGATAATAGTTACAAACCCAGTCATGTGAAAAGAACTCAGCTTAACTACACAAAAAAAATAAATAAATAAATCGAATAAAAATCCACTCTTGCCATAATCCGTGCACAAATTCAGTTGGCAAACTGTGCAGCCAAAAGCCGTTTAACGAATCCTTGCCAGACACTTGCAGTCATAACAGCAACAGCATCAAAGCGACACATAAACAGGACACAGCAGCAGACGACGAGGGGAGAGGAGAGGGACAGATAAAAAAAAAAGAAATCCCGACGAAGAAATTATAATGATTTGACGCTGATGTTCTGTTCTGTTGGCGCAAATTGCAATTCTACGGCAATCAAATCCGGCAGCAGCAGCAGCAGCCACAACAACAACAACAACAGGGACAACTGACAATTGGGAGCTGCAACTGAGGATGGGAGGAGGTGTGGCTGTGGAGGCTGTGCTGTGCTGGGCTGCCTGTCAAGTTGGGGTTAAGGGCGGCTGTGCCGAAGGGGTTAAATGCAGCGCTTGAGCGCTGACAAAACATGTTTCCGACATTGTTGCAAGCGCAGTTGTCATTATACCCTTTAAAAAAATGCTATAAAAAGGTGTAACAGGCTAGGGACTTGTATGAAACAGGGGAACAGCATATGACCCTTTACTATATTCTTGATGTAAATATTCCAGATTCTCCATCTGCTAAAATTATCTCAAAAATTAGGAAAACAGATTCCTGTACACCAAACATATTTAATTGATGTCTTTGATAATAAATCCTTTTGTTTTGAAATCAATATTTATATATCTCAACTTGTTAAAAGATCACACAAGAATTGGAGAAGTTATTTTAAAATCAATGCTGTAAAGTGTGAAACAGCTTGCAACTTCAGGCAGCAACATCAAAGTTAAAAACAGGGTATCTTTTAGAACAGTCTTTTTTTTTACATTTATGTGTACATTTGATTTATGTTACATAAATTTAATTTATGTTTTACCGAAAGGATTACCCAAAAAGAAGATTATAAGTTGTTTAAAAGTCAGTGTTGCAAAGTGTAAAACTGTGCGAAGAAGCAGCTTGCAACTTCAGGCAGCCACAGCAACAGCAGAGTTTAAGCACAGGGTATCTTTTAGACCAGTCTCATTGTGACTACTTAACTGTGGTTCGCCTCTGCACGGGCTTTCGCGGTTGCAAGGGAAATGAGCAGGAAAAATGTTGCAAGTGTGGCAGTCACCAGCAAGCCCCCGCAGCAGCCACCCACTCCACCAGCAATGTGAAATGTAAAAGCAGCGCTGTCAAATGAGGAGAAAAAGTGTTGCTGTGGAGGCGCCACACTGATGAGCAGATCGCTCGCAGCTGCTGAGGATGCGGCAACACGACAAACACTTGCAACATTCCATTCATTTTATTCTTTTTTTTTGGGGGGGGGGGGGGGTGTGCGCTATGCTGGCCATGGCCATAAGCGCCATGCAATTTATTCGTAGCAAACATATTTGGACCCTGATTGGCTTCCGACTCGGCTCGTAGACACTTTTTATGACCCTATAGCTGGTGCCCTTTGTGCAGCTCTGTTGGAGTGTTGCCAACGAGACAAACTTGCAACAACACATCTGCTGCCCCAGTTTATATGCAAATGGATGTTGCAACGCCTTCCAGTTGCACAACACATGATTACGACTCTGCTGATTGGCTGTTAAGTGCAAATGATTTTTGCTGCAGCCAAACGACAATATCCACACACACACACACACACACCCACATTCAGTTAGCCCTGCTGCATCAATGCGACAGTTATCCTTGCTTGCAACAAAGAATTTACATTTGCTGCATTCTCACAGTTCACAACATCCATTTGGCTGAGAGCACTTCTTAAATGCGTTCGCATATCCCTTTACACCCAAAGGGGCATTGCAGCTTAGAGAGGGGGTATTAAACTAAAATTTATGAACTTTATCTTTATCTTTTATGAAATTTATCACTGCACTCTATTCTAGTTCAAATGGGTTTTCGTTCAGTAGTCTGGGAAACAAATAATATATTAATATTAAAAGCGCATTTCAAAAATATTTTTAAATTTTGTTTTTGGCTTGTACGAAATCTGAAATTTAACTTTGTTAATCTGGGTATCGGACAGAAAATAAGTTTCGGTTTCGGAACGTAAAGTTTTGGGTAGAAATTATGAATATTTTGCATCGTTTTTTCCAGTTCCGTTTTAGAGACTTGAATTTTTGTTTAAAGCATGGACAATACTAATAAATAGATGAAGAATGGATGCACATCTATCTCTTTGTTTCGATGCGTTAATGATAATATCGGTTCCGGTGACTGGGTCTTCTAGTTAAAAAAAATAACGTGGGTTTCCGGTTCCGGTTTATGTTGTGATTGGGTAATTTCCATTTTTAAGTTCTCTAACCTAATTTGCCGGATTTAATTATACAAATATTTAATTCAATGATATTAGCTGCTTAACAGTGATGCTCATTTGGCCTTTGTTCCTTGGCTGAGCAAACAACGCTAGTTTTATTTGTGATTTTAACTTGTGTTTAGAAATGATTATTTGCAAAGCTTTAACTATTTTTAAGATAGCTTAAAGCATCTTTCTGCTATTCCACACATTATCTCATTAAGTGTTACTAAAGAGCATTTGCAATGCGACTTGCAATTAATGTTTAGTTTTCAGCACTGACTGCCTTCCATTTAGATGAGAGCGTAATTTGTGTTGCTGTTGTGAAACATTATGCACATTTTATTCCACTCGTCGTCGCATTTGCCTATTTTTTTATTTTTAATTTTTTTTGCTTATATTCATTTTGGCGACATTTCAAATTCAGAGAGTGTCAAACGCGTGCATTGACATGGAGGCCACAAGTGCGTCCGCATCCCATTTCCATGGTGTATCTGTGTGAGTGCGTGTGTGTGTGTGTGTGTGTGTCGGTGTTAATGCGAGTGTGTTGTGTATAGGTGTGTGTGTGTCTCTGTGTGTTTTAAGAAATTACACGACACAGCCTACAACAAAACATGAGCATTTGTTCTTGTTTGTTTTGCATTTTCACTGTTGCCTGCCACTGGTTGTCATTTCCCCAATGAACGGGGGGAATGGGATTTTCTATACCCTGTGCTCATGAAACCCATAAGGTGTCTGCTCGTGTTGTTCTCTAAATCTATGTTAAAGGCTCTGATGGGTTGCCTCTTTTCTATACATTGTATTACTTTCATGTGGAAGGCAGCTAGTTGATGCAACTAAAGAATTAAGCACAGTAATTGTGCTTGTTCAGAATTAAAAGGAATATGTTGCCTACACTCGTAAAAGTATCTGCCAGCAAAAACGCTTTTTCGACTTTTAAAAATGTCTACGACTTTTTTCCACTGGAAGAAAGAAAAGCGAGAAATCTCACAAGAGATTATAAGAAATGGAAATCGTCTCCTTTATAAACATGCTTTGTGATCTGTTAAGAGTGTCAGCTATTTTTTTCTAGTGCAAGATAAGAAAACGATTTCGGTCACAAGGAATTGTTTCACTTAGTTTTAGTTTTAGGTTTAGTTTAGCTTCGATAATTTTACATATATAAATATATATATTTTTTATTCAATTATATTTCTGGCTTACACTTCAAAGGGTATTTGTCAGTCGGGCAGTTGCGTCTCGTGCACTCTTCACTTGTTGGTGTTGTTGCTGATGCGGTCGTCATTGTTGCTTGTCGCCTGCCGCTTGTCGTTTGTCGCCCCCGAAACAACCCCAAACAATCAAAACTGCTCGGTCATTCATGGCAAACTTTATCCAAACGCGAGGGTGTTGTGCAAGCTGTGGGTATGGAGAAATTGTGGGTGGTGGGTAGGGGGAAGGGGGGGGGGGGGAAGAAGGAGGGTTAGGAAATTATTATGAGTTGCCCATTGCCGCCGTTGCACGTTGCTCGTTGCGCGTTGCACACGTTTGGCCACCTAAGTGTACACGTAGCGCTGCTCCAAAAATGTTGAAATGCTGCCCGGTCGGTAATAATGTGGGCAATCTGCTCTATTTTTAGTAGCCGGCAAAAAGTGGGAAGCGCGCTGTTGAGGGGAGTGAGGGGAGGGGGGTTGCACATCGCAATCGAGACAGCTGTTGCCACGTCAATGCGGGCCAGAACCGGTCTGCGTTTGTGCCTGAGCCTGGGCAGCTTCATTTAGGCCATTTAAATGACTGCTGCCTCACAGATCCAACCGCAAACAGAGCGATGGAGCGAGGGGAGGAGGGATGGGGGCATGCGTCAGACGACAGCGTAACAAACACACCTAAAATGTGTTGTCTGCTCGGCAACGGTTGATAGTCGTGCTGGTGCTGGTACTCCTGGTGTTGCCTGCCACTGAGTGTGTTAATATTTGCCCGACTTAATTAAAAATCTTTTCTAATTTGCATAAAGTTCATGTCATGGTGTCATTCGTTGCGGTTGTGTTGTGCTGCCTATTCAGCGTCACCTAGGTGGCGCCACTGCGTATTTTGGCAATTTGGAAAGTGCGACAGAGATGGAAGCTGGAAGATGGAATTTTAGGCAAAAGCTTAAACAGTTGATGGCATTTGCTAATATTTTAATCTTACAAAATGATGTAAACTTTGGCAAGTTTATTCATATTTGACTAGTTCTTACTGTTAATTGTGATTTAAAATAATGAATTTAATTTTGCACACTTTGCAAACTTTGCACTTAAAACGCACTTAAAAATACGGCGCTATAAAAACTACATATATGTATATGTAGATGGCGCCACTAAACTTACCCCTTTAAAAACAAAGAGTTGACAAAACATCATAACAATATTTGATAGCATTGAGCAGCAGCTCGAATTGTTTGCTTTGTTTGGCTGTTTTTTGATCCCGCACCCACATTCCTGTTGACACTCTTCTTCTATACAAATATGTATATATATATATCTGTGTTTATGTATGTATATATGTATGTATAATTAAAAATAGCCTAGATGGCGCCACTGCGCTCGCCTGGTTGAATGTGACGGCAATAGAGGTCTCAAATTTCCAGCCAACTCGGCCTTTTGTTTGCTCTTCTCACACCATCCCCCCCAAGCTCCTTTGCGTGCCGGCTTTCATTCCATTCCACACTAATTAACGAAATGCACTTGCCTCAGTTTTACGCCCCCCAAGGAACGCTTTCAAATTGAAATTACAAGCAGACGAAAAAAAAATAAAATAAAAGCGCTGACGTCGCCCACAGCCATTGACAATAATTATGGTGGGCGACAAAAAAAAAACAAAAAGAAAAAGAAAAGTCGAGCAAAAAGGTAAAGTAGCCAAAGTAAAGTCTGCCGACGAGTTTGAGGCTATATTTATTTTTCCATTTTATTGCATTCTTTTTGTCACTAAAGAAAATATTACTGCCGGGCTAATTGGAGCGGCATTTAAGTGTTGCAACAATAATCTTAATCCACTAAATGTGCCAGCAGCTTTTGGTGTGGTCATTTCTCTCCTCGCTAGCAGCACTCATGAATTGCACTAAAATGCGCTGTGTGTGTCAAGCACGTACTTCAAATGGGCCATACAACAAAACTAACGACTGCTGCACGGCAAGATTTCAATTAAAGTCCACACACAAACGTGATTACAGTCGCAGTCACTGTTGGGCCACAGCAACAGCAAAAGCCACGCCCAGTTGCCCAGGTCGTCCTGACCACATGGACACGTCACATGCCTTCAATCAGCGGCTTTTATGACTGCACACAGGCATCAGAGGCTTGGCCTTCTCGCATTCTTTCTGCCCACATAGTTTATACACTGTAAACAAAATATGTGGATTGAAACTCTTATTTGATTTAAGGCATTAAAGCTCAGAAATTAATTAAATAAATATACTTTATAAATACGTTTATTAGACAAAAACAATTAAAACTTTACATTAATAAAATACTTTTCACAACACCTTAAATTTTCATCCGTCTCCGATCACCATTTTATGTTTCGCCTACAAATTTTTCTCAGTGCCTCCCGATACATGATACATGATAAATACATATTTACCTCAAGCTATGTCGTCCTGGGCGTGTCCGTTTGCCTATTAAGCGTAACGAGCATGTGCGTCTATGACGCATTTTGCAACACTGTCGCAGCGCAATTAAGTAACAACAGAAAATCCAATAAATTCAACTTTGGGATGCACTTGCTGCTCCTATTCCTCCAGCTCCAGCTCCTGCTCCACGGGGAGATCTGCAATAAAGGGAAAAAGATGGAAAAAATGGGAAAAAGATATCTGCGCCATTTAATGAAAAATGTAACAAAGTGAAACGAGGGGCGTCTCGTCAGCAGCAGCAGCAGCAGCAGCAACAAGCAAAACTCCCCAGTGACTGACGCCCCACATAGGCACTAGCCCCAGTTCCTCCTCCTCCTCCTCCTCCTCCTCCTCCTTCGCCCATGCTCATCGTACACAACTTACACATGCAAATGACTGCAATAAAAATGGCAGGCTGGCAACTTTTATGATTGCGCTGCTCTGCAACATTTGGGGGCAGGCAGAGTGGGTATATTACACTTGTGTGCGCTGTTTATTAAACGCAAATAATTTAGCAGTAGTTTTTACATAAATTCCAGCCACAAAACGGATTATTAAATCCAAATTATGATTGAAAAGAAAATCGGTTCACTTTTGATAAGCTTATCGCAGCGGCAGGTTTTCAAGCCTTCAACAACATTTAGCAGATTTTTTTTATTTAGCCCCAACATACCTTCTAATCAGTTGTCTTCATTTGCAGGCTCTCACCAAATTCCAAACGTCACAAAAGGTCACCAATAAGACGGGCATCGAACAGGAGGAGACGCTGCTCAATGAGTCTGCTGCACGCGAAACGTCGCTCAATCTGCAAATACTCGAACTGGAGAACGAAGCGAAGCAGCTGCGACATGAGCTGGAGCGTGTGCGCAACGAACGGGATCGCATGCTGCAGGAGAACTCGGACATTGGACGCGACAAGAGCGACAATGAGGCAGATCGACTGCGTCTCAAATCCGAGCTAAAGGATTTAAAATTTCGCGAGACGCGCATGCTCAGCGAATACTCCGAACTGGAGGAGGAGAACATATCGCTGCAGAAGCAGGTCTCCAGCCTGAGAAGCTCGCAGGTAAATTTTTAAGCTGCCCATTTGCTTAAAGTTGCCACTAAAAGATTCTTTTGATCAACAGGTGGAGTTTGAGGGTGCCAAACATGAGATACGTCGCCTTACCGAGGAGGTGGAGCTGCTGAATCAGCAGGTCGATGAGCTGGCGAATCTCAAGAAGATTGCCGAAAAGCAAATGGAGGAGGCGCTCGAGGCACTGCAGGTAAAACAAGAAGGAACCAACGGAGAAGATAAAATATACTCCTAATAAAGATTTTCAGCATCTGTTATTAATACACTCTGTTTCCATGTTTCTCTCAGGGCGAGCGTGAGGCGAAATATGCGCTGAAAAAGGAGCTGGATGGTCACCTGAATCGCGAGTCCATGTATCACATCAGCAATTTGGCCTACAGCATACGCAGCAATATGGAGGATAATGCCAGCAATAATTCCGATGGCGAAGAGGAGAATTTGGCACTGAAACGCCTCGAGGCGGATTTGAGCACAGAACTCAAATCGCCCGATGGCACCAAATGTGATCTCTTCTCCGAGATCCATTTGAATGAGCTTAAGAAACTGGAAAAGCAGTTGGAATCGATGGAGAATGAGAAATCGCATTTGACAACCAATTTGCGTGAGGCGCAAAGCAGTCTCGACAAGTCACAAAATGAGCTGCAGAACTTTATGTCACGTCTCGCACTGCTGGCCGCCCATGTTGATGCCCTTGTGCAGCTCAAGAAACAGATTGACGTCAAGGATCAGACGAGCGGCGGCGGCAAAGATAAGGATGAACAATTGCAGCAACAGTTGCGTACGATTATCACACAATATGCCAATTGGTTTACGCTCTCCGCCAAGGAGATTGACGGCCTCAAGACTGACATTGCCGAGCTGCAGAAGGGTCTCAACTATACGGACGCCACCACCACTCTTCGCAACGAGGTTACCAATCTGAAGAACAAACTGCTCTCCACCGAACAAAAGTCACTCGATCTGCAGAGCGATGTCCAAACGCTGACACATATCTCACAGAATGCTGGCCAGAGTTTGGGCTCGGCACGCAGCACTCTGGTTGCGCTCAGCGATGATCTGGCGCAGCTGTATCATCTGGTCTGCACTGTGAATGGCGAGACGCCATCGCGTGTCCTGCTCGATCACAAGAGCGACGATATGAGGTGGGTTCCCCGCTATTTTTGTCTATCTTAAATCCATTTCTAAACTGACATCATTTCTCTCTCACTTCCAGCTTTGAAAACGATTCGTTGACTGCCATCCAATCGCAGTTCAAATCGGATGTTTTCATTGCACGCCCGCAAATTGTTGAAGATCTGCAGGGTTTGGCGGATTCGGTGGAGATTAAGAAGTATGTCGACACCGTCAGCGATCAGATCAAGCATCTGAAAACGGCCGTCGAGCACACAATCGATCTGAACAAGCACAAAGTGCGCGCCGAGGGAGGTGAACGTGAGTACTCCAGCAAAAAGAGAAAAATCTTTGTTAACAACATGCTTTTACTTTGCAGCCGTGGAGAAGGGCAACACCGAGGAGGTGGAGGAGCTGCAGGAGCAAATTGTCAAGCTCAAGAGTCTGTTGTCCGTAAAACGCGAGCAAATTATCACGCTGCGCAATGTGCTCAAGTCAAACAAACAAACCGCCGAGGTGGCACTCACCAATCTCAAGTCCAAGTACGAGAACGAGAAGATCATTGTCAGCGACACCATGTCCAAGTTGCGCAACGAGCTCCGACTGCTAAAAGAGGATGCGGCCACCTTCTCCAGTGAGTAAATCAATGTAACTCCAAATACTTTAACTAACATACTTGCTTTCCGATACAGGTCTGCGCGCCATGTTCGCCGCACGCTGCGAGGAGTATGTTACCCAGGTGGATGATCTGAATCGCCAGCTGGAGGCTGCCGAGGAGGAGAAGAAAACGCTCAATCAGCTGCTGCGCTTGGCCGTCCAGCAAAAGCTGGCGCTCACCCAGCGTTTGGAGGAAATGGAAATGGATCGGTGGGTGCATTTGGGTCGCTAATCTTAGCCAGAGAGCTCAAAACACACAGAATCACAGTATCCCATCAAATCAGAAAAAAAAACAAGTCTTTAGTTGTCCTTTGTATAAAATAACCCAACCCGACAAAATCAGCACACTTGGTAAGCATTTTGCACTGCGGCAAAACCTTTGTTGCATGTTGCGCCTCTCCCCGCTAACCTGCTGCTGTTGCTGCTGCTGGAAAAAACGCCTAATCCCAAGCTTGGTGTTGACTAAATGAGAAGTTGAAACAATTAATGAAATATACAAAGACGCGAAAATATTATATGTATAACACAAGTTCCATAACTTTCTGAAACTTTATAAAAGTCTTCAATTTTTACAGTTTGTTATTACGAAAGCTAAATTTTACAAATATAATAAAATCAGTAACTTAAGTTGGTAGTTAGTGAGAATGATCAAAATTTATTTAGCAAATAAAAAATATTAATTTTGATACGAACTCAGTTTGTGTGATGTAATCGACTTTTGACAGATCTTTGCTAGAAAATTAGGAGCATAAAAATAATGTGATTTTATGAAAGATATTATGATTAATTAAACAACTCAATCTTAGTCCAGTCGTTCTGATAACAATAACACATCGGTAGAATGAAAAGAACATTTTTAATTTTCAAGTTTCATCAAAAGACAAAAGTTTTATACAGCTATCTATATTATTATATATCATGCAGTAACTTATGAACTGTCAACAACAAAGAAACCGATTAAATTCAAGTTTTATGCAGGCTATATTTTATTTTAATTGAGTTATACACACACATATATATTATAAATAATGATACCCTTTGCAATGCTATAATTATTATTTGGCCAGTTTCCTTTGTTAACGTTTTTATGATTTGATCTAAAAAAAACCCTTATAACTGCTACCAACTAACTCATGCCACATATGTTATAGAATATGGCCGCATTATTAATCCATAACTAATCGGCTGCTTCCTCTCATTGCCACAGCGAGATGCGTCATGTGCGCCGTCCAATGCCACCGCAACGCGGCACCAGCGGCAAGTCGTCGTTCAGCACCCGTCCATCGAGCAGAAATCCGGCGAGCAGCAATGCGAATCCCTTCTAACATAAGATCAGCGTGCAGCGTAAGCTTTTGGCTTTGGTTTATACTTTGCTTAAGTTATAAATTCGTTTTGGAGGAGCCTTGTTGTGGATAACCCGAAGAACAAGAACAATTGCAGCCAGCACCACCTCCCCTCCTGCTCCTCCTCTGGACACACAACCACACACACGCATGGGAGAGAGAGAGAGAGAGCGAGATCGAGAATACTATTGATGTATTATTGGGAGAACGATGCTATAGCTACGATCTATCCTATTATTAATGATAAACGATTTGTATCTGTTTCTACATTTGTATTTATTGAGAGTTTAGTTAGACGAAAGTTTTGTGTTAGGCGTATTTAGACGCAATACGAACAGTTATTAACGGTTAGTTACTTAAACGTCCAATTAATTTAATTAACAATTTGAGAAAGAGAAAACGCAATTCTAATTCTAACATAAATAATTGTATTTTTCTATACATACAATACAAAAAACAAAAGAAAACAATTTGTAACGTTTTCGTTTGATTTAAGTTGAGTTTTGTTAACTTTCGCGTTGATTGTTTTGATTTTTGTTATCAACGCTGTGCGCAAGCGAAACTGATAAAAAACCGAAAGAAGAAAACTAAAACGATATACAACATTTTGATAAGATGATGTTTGGAACAAAGCAAACAAAATATGCAACAAGCATATTGGCAATTGGAATGTATTAATTAGCCCAAGAACTAAATGAGTATTTTTCAAATGGGCTGCTGATGAAGGCCAAAAACTGTTAGGGGCAGCTAAAAACTCAAACTAGAGCAGCTAAAACCGACCCCAAATAAAATGTAAATTATACATAAATGATATATATATACATATATATATATATAAATATGGAAAGCAACTATTGTACTATTTGTGGCAATGGGCTGCGTCTTAAAGACGGATTATTTTTTGTATTTACTGTGGCCGCCTTTAATTGAAATTGTAGTAAATGAATTATTGTTTGTGTTTGCAATCACAAAAGAAAACATAGTTTTTTGTTTGCTTAGCTTACAGCAAAAAAATTATATATAATTTGTGCATTATTATTTAATTTAATTAATAAAAAATATATAAAAAAAAAATACAACAGAAAACAATTCTCACTAAGAAAACGATTTTAGCGAGAAATGCTTTCAATTGGATTTTAGCATCCACAAGATTTTTATTTATGCAGCTTGTTGCACAAGTACTGAAGTGGAATTTGTTGTCGCAACAAGCTGTTTTATGACACTTTGCATAGAGATACACAGCCTTTAAAATAGAATACTCTATTATGACTAACGAGCAGCTTAACCAACATAAAATAGCAAACAAAGCGTTAAAGTTTAAACTAATATTATTATTATCTTATCATTATAGTAGCTAATTAATTAAACACACACAAAGTAGTGACTACAAGAACAGCACGTTTTAATCACCCAACCCCTCCAAAAGTAGCAGTTTTACTCTACCCCAAAAATACAATGCAAAATGTGTTGCTTAAATTTGTGTTTTCAAATATGTTTCGTTTTTGTAATGGAAAAGATTCAAATTGAAAATGAAAATTGACTAACAAATTTAGATATACAAATGCGTATATTGTGTAAATTTACCGAGCCATTAAATTGAATTTATATTTAAGACACACACACACACACACACACTCAGACATTTTCACATTGTCCACTCACATATAAAACAGAGATAAACTGATATCCGTCAGTGGCCTATAGAAATTATTTATGAGAATTTGTAAAAGTTGAAAAATGCATAAATACATATTTCAAAATGATTTTATTGTAATTTTACCGTCCCTTTTTGCAGAAACATATGAAAGATGAACAAATATCTATATATATTTATGCAACTCACTAAAACAAACAAGCAACAAATACAACTTTAAGTTTCATATGTCCAAACATCCAAAACACAAATACATCAATATATACATACGTACATCTAAATACATACTAACGACCCAACAAGCCAAAATATTGATAGCCAATAATACAAAAAACAAAAACAAACAAAAAAACATATGAATATGAACTCAAAAACTATTTCAATTAACAACAAAAATAATAGTTTTCTATTTCACAAAAAAAATAACAAACTTAAAAAGTAAAAAGCAATTGAATTTAAGATTTGAAGGATACTTAATATAAGTTTTATGATAGCAAACCAGGTGGATGGCAAACTAACAATTTGTCAGTGGTGGTAACAGTGGACACACATACATATGAGAAATGCAACCGAAATGGAAACAAACAAAACAAGAAATTAACATAAATTATACATATGTGAAGAATAAACAAATTAGCAAATAAATTTCTGTTCTTTTATTTTTAAATATAAGTAAAATCAAGCATACTTTTAGGGCGAAACATAAAGTCGATGTCGGAATTCTGTTTGGATAAATGAAGCATACTTTTGGGGACGCATGTGCGACAATAGTAAAAGGGATACAGCTCGATTGCATCCTTACATATTTTCGAAGGACATTGTGAGGTAGAAGCACATGGATCAAATCTAACGAACTGCATTCAAGGATTGTGGTGTCATCTAAGAAGCCAAAAAACTCGCAGGCCGAGCGGAATCGAGTCGAAATCAGAAAATACTTGTTTTCTCGCAAACTTCAAGGACATTTGGAATGTCCTTTGGTCAGACGGTAGTAGATCATCGAATCGAATTGTCTGAAATAGGACTTTCCCGGATCCACCATAAAATGACCGGGTTATGAGCAATTTTATAAAAAAATACTTCCAACTCGGCCAAATGCTTACAGTTTTTCGAAGGATATGATGCATTAGAATCGCCAGGACGAGCTCGATCGGGCTGCATGCAAGGATTATGGGGTCATCCAGGAACCCAAGCATTTGGAAATATCACACGCAATGCGAACGAAAATGAGTTGAAATCAGAACATGTTTGCTTCCCAAACGATTCGAGTAATCATTGGCCAGCCAATTGCGCTGGACAACACAAGCTCTTCATAAGATCGGCACTGGTGTATATAGTACACATACTGTGCGTCATAACAAGTGCACTGATCCATATTTATAGTTCACGTACACATGGCATTGGCCTTGAACTAGCTAATTAAACAAACAGGCGACTCTGCAGTGATCTTCAAATCAAGTCGAATAACGCCCAACTCCAAGCGCCAAGCGCAATATTTGAAATAACCAAAATGCCTGGCCAAATGAGTTGGCAAAGGCAGACTGAATGATATTTACAGATGGATTTGATTGCCGTGTAACTTGTAAATGATTCCCCATTACGTTATCGATACCGATTCCAAATCACCGGCGATGTCTGAAAGTCACGCGCCATCGTCACGCGGCGAGCAAAACTACCGATATTTTAGCCAGGCGAACATAAGTGGCAAGCAGCACGACGATGCTCTATCGAACTGTCGACAAAACAAACCAATTGCTCGACAGCCGGCAGCAGCTACAAGCACACAAACAAACACACATACAGATAGACATGAAGAGAGGGAGAGACACAGTTTTGCACTCAACGCATACACACACACACACACATATGTACCAGCACACACACACACACACGCGCACACTGGCGCATATGCAGAAACGAAAATTGAATGCTGAGTCAGTGCCGTCGTTTGCCTTCTGCTGCCGTTGCTTTGGTTGGTGGTTGCTTGCAGCTCCGTTTCTATACGAAAAACCAGTGACGTATGTCGGGGGAAACGCCCTTCCACGCTGTGGAAGACAAATAAATAATAAATGAATTTGCAGTGTGTCCGTTTGTGAAGCAAAATATCCCTTTTAGTGTGTGTTAGTAAAATCCATCGAACATGTTTACGTGTTAATAAATTCTTTCTATATAAACTAAAATGTTTTTCAGATTTGTTTGATATTCGTTTTTCAGACTTAATAAATATATTATCATATTCTTTTTTATGCTTTACTTTATATTATTATTATATTTTATTAGTAATTTAATAATATTATATCAGAGTTGTCACACTTTTTAACAGCTCTCTTTTTATTTCAAGCTTCACTTGGTAAATCAATTTCACAATTAATATTTAATACCGAATTCGTTAAAATCCCCCTGCAAAGAGACAACAAATTGACTACGCGCCTGGGAATATCGCTTTATTGGTTGGTGAGCCGTCGCCCAGTGGAACTTCGAAAATTTTGTGTTGTCGAATTGCACAAACCGAAGAACAGGCGCGCAGCAATGTGTACTGGTGCCCGCCATGATATAGTTGGATGGCAACTCTTATTGGCTGCCGTCTCAGCTGCTGTCGCTTGGCGCGCTTAACGCTGTGATGCGCGCACACAGCCATAAAACGTTCTCTACGTGTGTGTGTGTGTGTGTGTGTATATGCATGTGTGTTTATGCTTGCGTATGCATGGCTGTGTGTGTGTGTTTGTCGCTGTATTGTTTTTAAATGATAGCGGCCGGGCAGCTAGTCAGCTGTTACTGTTACTGTGACTGGTGCGACAGGCGCAGACCAACCAGAAATGCTTTAAAGAGGGATAAAGACCGGCCCAATGGCCAGTAATCAGCTCAACTCAACACTGATATCGAAGGGCAGCAATTGCATCATCATCAGCAGCTCTCCACCACTCCTCCTCATCAAGATTCAGCGCTGCCGGTCTTAGCTGGTTTTCATTGCTAGTTTCATGTTGCTTTAAATTTGCATTTCCGTTTTTGCAAAAGGCTCTGTAATTTTTGTGGGTGGAGTTGAAACTGAAATCGATTTGAAATATATTTTTTAATTAAATCAGTGTTCAGTTGCCGACTGTATCGTATGCTTAGTGATGCATATCGTCATTTAATTAATGCTTTGAATATTTATTAGCTAAAAGTTAATTGATTAAGCTGACTATTCAATTTATTTCTAATTTATTTATCGTGAAATTAATGAATAAGCTGTAAGCAATATAAATCGATTGTAGTTTTAAATTTACTATTTTATTTACATACGTGTTTATATATTAAATATTTAAAAATGCATTTAATTTGCAGTTTCTGCTTTTTACTTCATGCCTTGCCTAATTAAAATTTAGCTAACCACTTTGCACAGTAATTTTCGCACACCTCTAAAATGACCTTCACAAATTGCATGCCTTCTTTATATGTATATATAATATAAATATATTTATATATATATACGTGTGCGTGTGTGTGCACAGGGCTGTCAATTATGTGGGTGGAGTTGAAAATCATATCGCATTGGCCATTTGTGTACTGTGCCTCCTTTGCCTGCCTGCCTGCCACGGCGCCGCTCTATTCGATGATAGGCCTATTGGCGGCTTAAATTGGCCATCGGTATTTGTAATTGGCTTTTTGTCTCTCTTACCCCCGAAGGGCTGGCAAGAAGCAGCAGCAGCAGCAGCAACAGCGAAAGCGAATCCAACAAGTGGGCGCCTCGTTTTCACTCGCGCTGCGAATGGAGCAACGGGCTCACATAATGCAATGACGCCACACACACACGTACACACACATCTGTGTGTTTTTTCTTCTTTCTTTTTCAAACAATGACAGTAAATTTGTGTAGTGCGATTTGTTGTATCGCGCGTCATTTAACAGGCGCGCAGCGTTTTCAGCCAGCTGCTTTTCGTGCATTTTCAACGGGCTGCAGAGCGAGACGGCTATGGTGCGCACGGCATGTGCACCTTGTGTTGAAGTGAGCTAACGCTAGTGATGTGCGAGCTTTTGGGCGGTTTGTGTCTCCACTCAGCTGGTAGCGGCCTTTCAAGTGAAAAGCTTTGCTTTGCAGACGCCGTAGCAGCAGCAGCCACAGCAAATTTAAAGTAAATATTAATATTTGCTTTTGAGCGACAAAAACCACGAGAGGTCACACAAAATTGACAGCCGCAAATATTTAACACATTTCTAAATCAAAATCCAACAACAAATTAAGCACTTGAAGTGGGTTAGCAAATGTGCTAAGGTCGCTAACAAACATTAGACCTATTCAGCATTCCCCCCCCCCCCCAATACAAACACACCAATCACGGGGAGGGCTCACTTTGAATCGTGCCCAGATTAATTATCTGCTAATTAAAACATTATGCAAGATCTAATAACCGGCTCATGCGAATAGCTCCGCGGATTTATTAGACTATTTATTAGGAATTTTTCGCACTGATCCAAATTAAAATCTCGCTTGGAGACTAAAACTTTCAAATTCTTAATGCTATAAATTAATTTTTGATATCTTTTAACTCCAATGAGCTTGATTCATCGCTGTAAGTGCTTACTGTACTACAGCTTACAAGAGTCATTCAATGGCGAAGATTCATTCACTGAATGCATTATTTGCGCATAAAATGTATCTAAAGCAATCAAGTCCATCAAAGTCATGGCCAAATGCACTGCTTTGAAATCCCCCCACAAGAAATAAAAAACAGGCCCAAATATTAGCAGACACATGTTGCTGTTCCTCCCCAACCACACAAAGAAGAAGACGACTAAAAAACTGTGGCTGGTTTATTGTTCTGTCACGCGCTCGGACAAACGTCATCAAGTGGTTTTAGTTTTACATTCACTTTTTTTTTATCCGCATCCGCGTATCTTGTGTGTCCGCTCCTACCGATGAGCGGACAGATCGACAGATGGACAGACGGACGATTGGATGGACAGAGAGACAGATGAGCTGGTTGTGCTGAAGAAGTGCTCTTCACTGTTACTGGTACTGGCATCTCTGGTACCTGGGTACGAAATAGCATCTTGTCGTTGTTGTTGTCGCTGCTGCCTCTCAAGGTTGAGGCAAACTGGTATCAGCTACAACAACAACTACAACAGCAACAATAACACCGCTAAACTGTTAAGATCAGTCGAAGTCGGAGATGTTAAAATCCAAAACATAATCGCAACAGCCGTCGTTGTAGCAGTTAGTGGTTTTGTTGTTTGTTTGTCTGTTGGCACGAGTCGATATGCATTAATTAATAGCCATATCCACATCCATAACCATAATCATACCCATTTTAATGAAGTTGATGCCGTTTCTTTTTTTCTGTTCTTGAAATTACGTTGCAATTTAGAAGCCTTTCGTTGGGTAAATTGAAAATAAAAAACAAACAGAAATTTGCTTGCCCTTCAACTGATTGCATAGCTGCAATTGATACACTGCCACAAATAGGTGCTAGGTTCTAAAGTGTTTTCAATTTATGGCGGATATGTAAGGCATAGCTAAAGAATACACAATTAAAAATATAATAAAAATAAATGCGGTCCAAATTTTCCACTACTTTAACTTTGTTAAGTTTGAAACTGTTTTCAATAGCCATGACTTTTTGACTGTGACTTGAACTTTAGATTAATAAAACCTTTAAATTGCAAAAGCATATTTTTGCTCGAATTAAATATTCTGCAAATTTTTAATAAAAATACAAATGAAATTGTGCATTTAACACAAAGCTGATAAAATATAAAAAAATATTTATATATATACATATATATATATATAAATATTAGACAAATATTTTAGACAATGAAACAAGTTATTCTATATTAATTTTATTCAAAAACTCATTTTAAACTACTATTTGGCTTGAGAGAAGAATTTATAGACTCGATTCGCTGTGTGTGTTTGTTCAGATATGTATAATTAATGAAGATTTGTGTAGATGCGCTGTATACATGTATGGAGAGTCTGAGCAATAAAAATACAAATTATATTTAGATGATAATGACAACGAACACAATGTCTGTCTGCACTTAGCACTTCTTCAACTTGAACGTTTTCACATCTTCAAAGTTGGCTCGTTTTAATTTTTATTTTTAATTTTTTTTTTTATGATTTATGAGCAATTTCTAAAGTGCACTTGTTTGACCGCGTGCTACAACAAGTCGAACAGGTCGTTGTAATTGTTGTTGTTGTATGCTTTTAACAAAAATGTAATAACAATAACAATTATTTGTACTTACATTTGTCGGCAACAGTTTCAGCTATAGCTCGATTCTTCGTGACGATTCTCTTCATTCCAACTGGCGAGATCTGTGGTTTTATGTTTGTTGTTGCTGTTGTTGTTGTCGCTTCTAATTTTGTTGACAGATGAGGTCGCCAAAACGCCATCAAGTGACGCAGTCGCTGATGAGTAAAGCAACAACAGCAACAGCAAAAATAACTAAAATAAAAACCTGGCAACCCTGAAATTGTTGAGCTTAAGCGCACTGCTGCAATGCAGTGGCAACCACAACAAATCAACAAAACAACAAAAACAAAACGGGCCGGCAACGACCCGTGAACTTTACAACACTGATTGGCAGGGGAGGGGAATGTGGCTGCAACAAGTGCGTTGCAACAAAATTCAAGTTGTTGCTGTTGTTGTTGTTGCTGTTGTTTATGTTGCACATGCAATGCTGCCTGCAGTTTTGCTTAATTTGTTCAGCATTTTATACAAAAGTTTGGGGTTTTTCTGTTAAGTGTTTTTTTTTTGTTTTTTGTTTTTGCTTTGAGTAAATGAACAAGGCTGCTGGGTCAAACAGCAGGTCATTGGTCTCCATCTCGATAGGCGCAACTCAAGTGTGGGAAGCATCATAAAACCACAAATTTTTTGAATGTTTTAGTCGATTTGTACAAACACTTGGTAAATTGTAGCATCTTCAGCAACAATCAAAAGTTGTTCTGAAAGTAGAAACGCAAGCAACATTTTGAGAGAAACGTGTTCCATTAAAATTTTACAAATCAGGCATAAATTTGATTAGCACGATCATCAATAAAATACTGAGATAGCTTGGAGCATATTTTATGTTAATTATTTACGTATGAGATTCTGTTTTTATTGAGAATATTAACTTGGATACCGAAACCAAAACAGACAATTCATTTGTAGTTATTTCTGGCAGAACAAACACTCAATCAAAAATATATAAATATTATTTAAGATACCCAAGCTAACACAAAAAATTCATTTGTAGTTATTTTTGGCAGAACAAACACTCGAGAAAAAATCAAAATACAAAAAACATTACCAACGATATTCGGAGCAAAAACGTTCCACGTTCGTTGCCTAAGTCTTTTGTTCTGTTCCCATCCATAATGTTAAATAAGATACATTAATGTAAATTTCCGTCTGTCTGACTAAGCGCTTCTGATTTATGGGCGAAAAGCGGACGGGGCTTAAACATATGTTCAATTGATTTCATAATCATAATCATGACACCGCACACGGCCCAACCCAGCGGCAAAGAGAAGCAGCTGAATGAGCAGCAACTATAAATATGATTTTATAAATAAGTAAGCAAAACAAAAAATCTTATAAATATGCAACTTCCTCCACAACAATGTTTGACACACTGACTAGACGATGATGATGACAATGATGTAAAAAAAAATATATATATATGGAAAAATGGATAACTGAATGTGAAACACAGATAAATTATGCAAAGTAAAGTCTATTGCATATTCACAATTTAACAGCTGAGTGTTGAGTGTTGGGTGTTGAGTGTTGTGATGCATTCTATATTATGTATATTGTGATGATGTGTTTGCCACATCCGCATTTGCCCCTAAAGTGAACTTGTGGCCGCACAATTTCGCACACACCTACTTTTGTGTAAACGTTTCTCATAACTGCTCGATACTTATATAAGTAATTTGTCAGATTTATGGTCGACGATTAGAGACAATTGCTGATTCTAAATGATGATGCCCAACAGTTGCAGTTATTGCAGTGGTTGTTGCTGCTGTTGCAGTTGTTGTTGCTGCTGCAGTTCTCTTATGCAATTAGCCAGCGGCTTGTTTATGTTGCATTGTTTCGTCCCAGACACTTACTAAGTCTTCTAAAGCAATCCAGCTGCCTTGGCTCATTCATAAAAAAAATTAAAACATTCTAGCTGTGTATCCATTTGTGTGTGTGTGTGAATGTGTGTCAAATTTTGCAACCATCTCAATCTAAAAACTCTTGTGCTGTGTCTTTGATTTTGTGTTTTGTTTGTTGCTTTTTTCGCATATGAAAATTTTTGTCACGTTTTCCGTGACGAATTTAAAATGTGCCTGGCACTTAATTCTTTTGTGTCACACCAAGCAACAACAAAGCCATTTGGTGCTGTTGTTGTTGATGTTGTTGTTGCTGCAGTTGTCGTTTTACACAGATGCGCTAAATTGCAGACATCAATCATTTTTTGCCATTGCGTAATCTTCTCAGATGCTGCAGTCTGTCGCGAGGCGGTTTTCGATTCTACATATAGCGCCCAAGTGTCAGCTATCTATATATACATACATACATAAATACAGACAAACATATATAGTCAATTTTATATATAAGTAAATTTGGCTGTTTGTTTGATTTTGTGTCTCGGCAAGGTCTTGATTAATTTGTTGCCAATCACTTTTTGTTGTCGCGCTGACAAAAGCCGATGCCAAACTTAAACAAATAAACGAAACAAAAATACATTATTACAAATATACATATGTATGTATATATATATATATATATATATACGAAAAAATTTAAATTTCAACTAATGTGTAAATGAACAAAACGACTGCCTCTTGGGGTCACATTTGGCAACATTTCATATCATCAGCAACGCATTTAAAAAGGCATTTAACAAACAAAACCAAAAACCAAAAGCCAAAAAAAACCTGACAGGGGCTTCTTCAAATACACACACACGCACACACACACACACAAATTGCAATTACTCGTCGTTGTCGCGTCCTTCACGCATTCCCAGCTGATTCTCCATCTTCGTCTCAAAGTCCGTCGCCGAGTCCAACTGTCCAACTCAACATCGCCGCTCAATGTTAATGCTATCAACAACAAAAATATTCTATGCGCCTTAACAAATCGGTTTGTGGTGGGGTTATTCAATTGCGAGGGTCACTCACTAAGTAATGGAATCAGTTTCCCCTTGGCATCTGCCACAAAAAAAAAAAACCCCCTGATGAAAAGTGAAACTTACTTTGCTAAAATTTATTAACATACTAGTGATAATTATCATAATCAATCGAAATTGTTGTAGTCTTCTATATATTATCCTCCCAACTTCATGAGCAGCCCATGCAATTTGGCTTATGGTAGTTGGAATGAAGAAGACGAAGTACAAATCGAGCCGATTATGAATTAAACCACAAACGCATCCAATTTAAGCCAATTCCATTCCATTCAATTTGGTTTTCATTCAATTCCATTCCACTTGTATTGATTCGATTAAAGTTGAATCGAATTTATTCGATACGAATCCATTCAGTGCAAGATCATAACTCAAACTAAGGTCAGCTGGATACTCTTCTTACTCTTAAAATTTTGTTGGTTGCTTAAATAGATTGATTATACAAACATTTTTGCTGCGCTTTATTTCTTCTTGATTTAGTTTCTTGGCAATTAGCATCTTCATTGTTGAATTCTGTTTTTTCTTTAAGTTTTTTTTCTTGATTATTTCTTTTTTGGTTTATTTTTTTCTTGAATAACACATTCACGGAAGCTTCAGTTTCAGTTTTTGTTTAGACAGACTGAAACTGAGCATGAAGATGAAGATGCTGTTGTTGAGTTGTGGGCCTTCCGCGCTTGGAGCGACTGATCTTGTTTAAATCTTTAAGCATTTCGATTTTTGTTATTTGTTTTTTTTTTATGTCATATGCATCAAATTATGGAAATTTGGCAAAAATGTTTTATCAGCGACGCCTATTGTGTAGTAAGTGGAAGATGACTTGATCTGCTAACTTGCTTAGTCACCGAAGGTCACGGGGGCTCGAATAAGGCATTCAATCAACCGACAAAACAGCCTACGGAGAGCATACACAGAGAAAAAAACATGTGTTCTGTAAAGTAAGCCAGACAGTTTTGATTAAATACCTCTTTGATTTAGAATGTTAAATCTTAAATGCTGAATTTTAACCCCACATTAAAATGTACAATCTCCAATCAAGAATGTTTTCTTAATATTCAAAACAAGTCAAGGTTCTTCATTCATCTGTTTTTAAGAATATAGACTTAATTAAACATTTGTATGTTTTCTTAAAATTCAAAAAAATCAAGGTTTGTCCATTTTTAAGAATATAATCTTAATTAACGATTTGAATGCTTTTAAAACGTTTTGCAATCGATTCAAGAATTCGAAATTGACTGAATGACTTCATTTTAAAACGTAAAATATGAAATGATTAATTTTAGCCCCAGATTAATAAGAAATCTCCAATTAAGAAAACATTCTATAAACAAGAAGTAAGAAGTCAATCAAATTAATTCAAGGTTCTTCATTCGAATCGAATAATTTAGTCTTGGTTATAGGGATAAACTAGATTAATATGTTTTGTAATCGAAATACAAATTTTCTCATTGTGTATGAGCATTTTGCATATGCATTCATATATGACACGTTCGCTCGATCGTTCGATCGATCGATCGAGAATCTTGCCAGCTGCTTGTCTTTAATGACAGCAATTAGCCACAATCGATGACGGCTTTTATGAACTGGATGTGAGTGACTAAAGAGTGACTAAGCTAATCAGTTCGTGGAATCAGTTTTCAGCCAACTTCTGAAACTGTCAAGGTTCAACCAAACAATAAAAAATAAAAATGCGCGACTACCGCAGGAAATGCATGTAAGATACAAAAGAAAAAAAAACCGGCTACTAGGGCAAAAATGATTAAAAGACACACAAAACAAAATGCATAACATGATAAAAAACAACAACAGCGGATGCTGATTTATGCAGCAGATGCAATAAGCAAAGTGCGAAAAAAGAGACAAAACAAGAAGAAAAAAACTTAGCTAGTGCGGATGCTTTCAAGATCCAAGATTCCAAACAAGCAAAGGGGTGCTCAAAACAAATTCAAAATCATTGCATAATTTTAACAAGTTTTCACGTATTCATGGGTGGTAATTAAAACTTGGCTAACTCGAGTCCACAACAAAGCTAAGCAACTAATTGGCAACTATGACAATAAACAATAAACTGCACAAAATTATATGTTTTATATATGTATTTATTAAACGATAGCAAAAAAAGAGAAGCAAACGAAATATTGGACTTTTATTGGTTTAATTTATTTATTAATTTATTAAAATGATGCAATTTGAATAAGTAGATGATATATGGTGTGCTTTGATTCCAGTTTTCAGATTAGTTCCTTGGACTTACAAATCAGAATGCTTGTTGGGAATACGCGACTGAAAGACTAAGTCCATTCAAAGCTATAATTAATAATTATAAGGTCTTTGCATATTATCCGATTAAATGTAGTTGGTTTTTTTTCATAAAGAAATGCGTGTAGAGTTACAACAAAAGTTATTATAAACCTAATCAGATTAATACACAGAGAGAAACATTATATGTCTTCTTTTACTCTTTACTTTTTATTGTAATGCTCGAAATCTGATCTTACAAAACAAGTGTTTAAAACAACACAAAAGAATCACTTGTGATCATTTCAAGACTTGCATATCCTTTTGTGTCGAACTACAGGGTATACACAAAAATTCATAAATGAACCAGTTTTAAGCAACTAATTAAGAAATTCTTCACTTCAATGTTGCATTCTTTTTATGTTGTTTCATTTATTTACCATAAACTTCCGCAAATGCAAGAAAATGGCGCGATTATCATTTTTGCAATAGCTATAAAATTTGCACAAATATGAAAACATTTTGGATAAGTATAATTAATTCACATTTGGTGTTAACAGTCAAACCCCCCCCCCCCCCCCCCCTGCTGAGCTGTATGCGCCCCGTTGGCATGAGCCATATTAATAAGACTAATTAAAATATATGTACAATAAATGATTAAAGCACAGCTGGATGAGTGGAATTATAAACTGGGTTTCTTTCCATGTGTATGCTGGCCTCAAATGTGGCACGACCACGTGAGGAGAGGCCTGCGAATCCGCACCATAAATTAGTTTTCTATTAACTGCTACTAAATGGCAAACAATGGCGCCACCCAAACAAAAAGTCGCACACACGCACACACACACACACACACACACACACACACGCATATATGGTGTATAATATATAGGTGTATCTTTTTCATGGTCAATTAGCAGAAAACAAAAATCAAGTCAACAGTTGTTGGCCATAAGGTCAGGCATTTGTGCTAAGCGAGTGTCAACAGTTCAACGTGGCCAAAATGTCAATGTTTTACATTTTAATTTTTCTTTTTTTATTTTCTCATATTTTTTTTTGATGGGACATTAATAAGGATTTGAGTTGGAATACGTGAACCCAAAAAAAAAAATCACCGGCTTTTATTTCTGTGCTGCTCAGTAAATTACATAATCAAGCGTGTTATACATTTGCATATTGATGAGCGAAAATAAAATAAAAAGCTAACATAAATGTCAATTTGTTCAGAATTGGGTACAAGCCGAACAGCTCTCCAGATCCGGCTGGCACCGCCAAGCACCAAGCACCAATCACAGCTTGATGAGAGAAGTCGCGAGAACGGCGACGGTGACGGCGGCGTTAAATATAATATTTATGAGAGCAAATTCCAAAATCGATAGCTTATCCTTTGCCAGTTCATTCACATGGCAATTAAAGCAAAAAAAAAAAAAAACCCACAAACACACTTAACAAAAACAAGTTGAGGGGTTAAAAAAAAATCAAAAGTAACTTCGAAAAATTTTGGCTTCTAGTTGTTGAGCGCGTGCGAAGAGCAGCCGCTGCGGAAGCCAAAGAGCCGCAGAGCCCACGGCGACATTTCGAAAGGCTTTTCAAGATCAAGGCCCAGTAAAACAAACAACGTATAACAATAACAAAACACAACACTTGACAAATCGATATGTGAAGTAAGCCCCAAAGCCATCGGCAACAAATCAAAATGATGCGTAAAAGGTGCGCCAAGTGTTTGCATATACATTTGGAAATACACGGCATTTGTGTTGACTGCCAGGCACTCCACCAGTCCAATCAGATATTGCCATTCAATTAATACCATCGTACGACAGATTTTAGCCGGGCCAACGGGCAGCGTCAGAAGAACAAACAGACAATACTTTTGCCTTAAATTTAAAGCAAATAACTTAAATTCGTAGAATCGACAATAAAGTGGGGTTTCATTTATATATGTGCATACTATAAAGATTATCTGTCTATAGACAAATGTAGTCATTGTCTCAAGCTGTTCTGAGTTCATTTGCTGATCATTCTTTTGTTTTTACCTGCACAGTGTGCCAGCAAAAAATCAAAATAAAATGAACAACGTTAAAATCCGGTTAATATGCATTTAACAATAGTTTTGCTTTCCTGTTGTTTTTTTTTTTTGGAGAGAAGAAAGATTTGCGTAAGAAATGTAGCAAATTTGAAGAATCTTATTTCAGACGAAACAATTTGCTATCCAAGTTCTTTTTATCGAAGAATCAAAGTGTCGATTTCAAAATCGAGTTTGTTAACTTTTTTTTTTGGTGCGCCATTTTGAAAAGTGATATTTCATATGCTGCCATAAGGTTGCACATCATTTCAACTACTAACTGATTTATGATAACTGCTCGCACTCGAGATGCGAATCAATGTGCGGCGCAGAGAGAGAGATGGAAGAGAGACGGAGAGAGAGAGAGAAAGAGAGTGCGACTCAAGCCAAGCTCGGCTCGGCTCGGAGAGAGTGAGAGAGCGAGAGCGGCAGCTGGAGTAAGAGCGTAAGCTTTCAAGTTTTACTCTCTGGTCGCTCCAAAATGCTCGCTCAGCTTGAATGCTCAGTGGATGTTTTTAATATTGGGGAGTGGCAGCCGCCCATTTTGCCAATTGGAACGTATAAAAGCCGGCTGAACGGCTGTCTGAATATTCGTTGCTATTCACATTTGCGTCTGGTCTCGTCTCGTCTAGTTTTGTCTCCGACGCAACATCGGAGTCTGAGTTGGACCCACTGAGAACGCAACTGAACTTTTGTGGTGTGTTTTGGTTATAAGCGAACAAAAACAAAAAAAAGGTAAGCAGACATTCGCGCTCCTCAAGGATATTCAGTGTGTGGATAAATTTTGAAAGGACTTCCAGTGCCCAAAAATATCAAAACAATTGACATTTTGTGATGAGAACAAAAAAAAACAACAGTTTACAATTAAACAAAAATTTAATATTATATATGTATATAAGAAAAGTGCTACAAGGATGTGACAACAAAATTTCGGATTTTATATGGATTAAAAGTTGCGCAAAGTAAAACGCAAAAAAAAAGAAATTATATTTTAGAAGATTTTTGAGGAAATGAATTTGAAAAGTGAGAAGAGCAAGTTCGTTGCCTAAGTTCTTTGGTGTGTTGGATCGAGAATCAAGTTTGTTTCCCAAGTCTTTTGTATTCCAACATCAGTTCATTGGCCCAAAACTAAAAATTCTATTATTCTATAGGAATGCCGAGTTTACAGTTACAGTTCGTTGACTCAGCTTTGAACTATAACATTTCTGTGGATCTTAAGGCATTTGCATATGCAGTACGATATTTTTTGACCCAACACCCTTTAACACTAAAAATACGCTGTTCATTTTTTGTAAGTCACAAACATTTGCGCAATGTGGCAAACGTTGAGCTTTCAACGCACACACAACCAAAATGCTTATGCATAAATTATAACGAGAAGCAATAAAACACAAAATGTGTGCCGAACACATGTGGCTGTCATAAAAGGGCTACATAGCTACACACTTGTAGACATATGTATCCATAATTAAGTGCAGTCATCAGTGTTTTGCTCGAGCTGATTGATATTGATTAACATGCATGAGCTGACGAAAAACAAATACGGTCGCCAATGGACAGAAATTACAAAACGCAACTTTTAAACAACAAAACAGAAACGGACATAGACATGTAGAAATAAATACTCGTTGCGAGCGCTGCTTGAAATGCAAGTTTCCAAATCTCCATTAAGGGCAGGCATCGCACTTTTCACCTCAAATCGAATCGTTTTTTGATGCTTTTGGTCGAAAATTGAATTCATAATTTGTGTAGCGCAACAAGTCTTGAAAACGTATCAAATTTTCATTATGCATGAACTTTGTGTTCAATTTCCGAGCCCTGTGGCTTGGCTGCGACCATTAACCGATTCCATTAATGATTTATATTGCCAAATCGACGACAGACGGTTTTCGGTTGCGGGTTTGGCGGTAATTCCCCCCTCCCTGCAAGCTGTCATAGCGATAAAGATCATCACAGCAATGAAATCAAATTCAAATGCAAAATTTCAAATTTCAAACTGGACAGACCAGTCAGACATTCGAGCAGATTGATTGATAGCATTGCATTAGCATCACGATAAAAATTATAAGGAGGAAGACAGCGGCAGCAACAGCTCTAATCGATATGCAAAAGACGTGGAAGGTTCTAGCCAGAGTCGAAAATAAAAATAAATTTACAAAAATAAAAAAAAAACAAAGCAAAAAAATATATATATAAAAAAAAAACCGATACAAAAGTCAATAAAACCAGTTAAGGTCAGCAGTCAGACCTGGCCAGGCAGTCAGCAGAGTGGCTAAGCTTGTGGCTTGTGTAATCAACATGTTTGCTGCAGATGCTAAATGAATTTTTTATTTATGAATAATGTGACGACGGTGCCCAAGCTGCTGTTAATGCTGATGCCGTTGCCGATGTTGATGCTGATCACGTTGCCAACGCTGCTAAGCTACAATAAAAATAAAGTTTCAAGTGTCGTCGTCGACGTCGACGTCGCTGTCGTCACTGTGGCAGTGTGTCAGTGGCCGCCTCGGGGCAACCGGTTGGCTGGCACCAATGCATCCTTGACATAAAAACCGTGCACAGCCAAGTTACATCTTCGCTATACAAACACACACACACACACACACACACGCACACACACACACACACGCACACTTTTGAAGATGCACGCAATCAAATCAAATTAAAACAACATTCCGCAAACGCACTGTGGTCAATAGCCTAAATATGGCCATTTAAATATACACATATTGATTATGAACGTATTTGGAGTTGATCTCCCTTGTCTTAATGACTAAATTGACTGTAAAACTTAACTAATATTTTTTATTGTTTTTTGTTTTACTATTCGTTATTATAATTTAGAGCAGTTAAGTTATCAACAATCCCAGTCATAAAAAAGCCACTCTTTTAACCACAAATAAAAGTAACAAACAAGTGAAAAAACGGTAAATTTTTTGTTTTGCTTGATGTTACATGTTGCTTGATGTTACTTGATGTAACATATATATTTGTTATCACATCCAAAATAAGTAGCTTAACAAAAAGCACACAACACCAAATTTAGGTTAGCTGAAGATGGATATACTGTTATACTATATATATATATATATATATGTTATATACTGTTACGTGGCTAACGAGCCAAATAATTTTTGCAAAATGTTCAACTCACGTTTTCGCTTTTCCGCCTTTGCTTGCAGATGAAAGTCACTTTGGCGATAGCGACTTTCTGCCTGGTGGCCGCCTGTGCCTCAGCGCAAAGGGGCAGAACCACAACAACCACAGGAACCAAGCCGGGTCGCTTCCTCTCGCTGCCCGTGCCCGCCAAGTGCTCTAGCCGTAAGTACACACTTTTACCATCAAAACATTTCACATATTTCAACCATAAACAAAACAAAAGTAAAAGTGAGCAACGTTAGAAGAATAACAATTAGCAAAGCGATTTGCCAAGTTTGCACTTGAAATTGTTGGGCAATGCGACGTGCGGCGTGTAAACGAGACCACATTAATTACAATAATAATACATGTGCGTATGTGGGTGCATGTATATATATACCTATATATATATTTAATTGCGTTAGGTCGCGAACGATTCGTCGAAGGTCGCTTGCATTTTGTCACCCACGCACTTTCTTTGCTTTACAGTTGAGTTTCGCTGTTTCTCAGCCGAGCGTTGGCACTTTGAACTGCTGCCACTCATTTGTATCCAATTAGACAGCAACACACACACACACACACACACACGCCTACACATTTAATGCAAGTCATCTAATGCAGTTGCGCTCCAGCTTAAAAGATTGCAAAAATGCAATCAAAATGAGCAGCTACAAAGATTTAAGTTTCAAACAATAGCGTCATCGCTGCATATCCGCTACGAGTGCAGTTTGCAGCAAGTGCTAATTATACACACATTAATATGTATTAGGTGCAAAATAACTCGAATGAATGCATTTGTGTGCATTCCGTTTAAGCTCAAAAGCAAAAAATGCAACTTAATTTGGGTTTTTAGTTTTTTTTTAGTGGCCCATAAAGTTGCATAGCTAGTTTTGTGGCGCTGCTTGTGTCTTGAGTTTTTCATCTTTTTTAGAAATTTCCAGTTATACAAGCACAACTTTATGTTAAATAAATAAATTATCTATTCAAACTTAATTACCGGCTTTAGACTTCGACTGTCTCGTTAATAACGACTCTAACACATGACACTGTGCGCTTGCTTATTGCTTGCTTATTAATTTACATTTAGAAACGTAGATTTCCTAAGCCCAAAACTACAAGTTGAGGTTCTGGGAGATTCTGCTTGTTTAGTTGAATCTACACTTTTTTTTCAATAACTTGTTTGGGAAGTTGCTTGCTAAATGATGCAATTTTGAGTATTTTTTTGTTTAATTTTTCAAAGTTTATCAGGAGAAAAACAAATGGTGGGAAAGAAAGTGAGGTTAATGTGACGAGCTATTTTATTGCCTTGACCCGCAAACTGAGGAAATCACAGCAGTCTGGCAGCATTGGCAAAAAACTAATAATGTGCAAACAATGGTAAATAAGGTCATTATGTTAGACTTAAGCTGATTCGACGTGAAGTATGGAGCGGGTAAGGTGGGTTAGGCGGGTAAGGGGCCGGTGGAACGAACAGGCAATTGCAAAAGTGACGGCAACCAACGACGACTGGCAGCTTTAAAGCGGCTTAAAGTGCGCCTAATGACGCGTGCCGCCAGCACCAGCGACGGCAAACAGTGGTAACAAGAGGCGTGGCTCAGGCGGGTAGCTTAAAAATCAAATTAAGTCGAAAGAACTGCAACGACTGCGCAATGCACTGTTAAACAGTGCTAGAAAAGTTTTCCCATTATGAGTTTTTTGCGTTTTGCGCCAGGGACCGTCACAACAATATTCTTGACTTCTTTTTCCTATAATTAAAGGCAGCCCAAAATATTTGTGCAATACACCAATATACTTGCACTTTTAAGAACAGAGTAGCGAAAAACAAAATCAAAGTTGCTAATCAAATGGACGCTGCTGCTGCAGTAGTCGCAACGGTGGCAGATCAGCGAGGCAGCGATGTGAAACAAGTTTCGTTGGTTTTTTTTTGCCGAGGAAACGAAGGTGGCAGCAGCAAAGTTGTAGCTTTTTGTCTAGCAGTGTGTGTGAGTTAGGGGGGAATTCCATTGTTGGCTTAACCAATATAGTTTTTGTTGTGCTTTGGCAAATGGAAAACCTTTTGACACACAGAAGACAAAGGAAAAAGCGGGCAGACGGCATCGGGAGGAGTAGCAGAGTAGCAAGCTTTGCCGCTTGCAAGCATCATGCTGCATAAATTGCTGCACAATATTACGCAACAGCAATAACAACAACAACAACAAATACAAACAGTTGGGGGAAGTTGTGTAAGCATCCGTGGCTTGTTTTGCCAATCATTGGGCCAAGATGCTCAACAGTCAGCCAAGCATCCAAAACGCATTAAACTCGAGACACGCCCAACGCTAAACTTAACTCTAAATTGAACTCTAACTCGATATTTGCAGGCCCCAAGGAATTCTCCTATCGCGGCAAAAACATGTTCCTAACCACCCATGTGCCGGCGCTGGCCAACAGGAAGGTCGACTGGTTGGATGGCCGTAATCTGTGCCGTGAATACTGCATGGATCTCGTCGCCCTCGAGACCCAAGAGAAAAACAATCTCATCTTCCGTGTCATCCAGCAGAATGATGTGCCTTACATCTGGACAGCTGGACGTATTTGCGATTTCGCTGGCTGCGAGAATCGTCCCGATCTGGAGCCCAAGTCCGTCTATGGCTGGTTCTGGTCCGCAACCCGTGAGAAGATCCAGGCCACCAACCGCATTCCACAGGGATGGGGCTACAATCCCTGGTCGCAGACCGGTCACAAGAAGCGTCCACAGCCCGACAATGCCGAATACGACATCAACCAGACCAAGGAGCAGTGTCTGTCGGTGCTGAACAATGTCTATAACGATGGCATCGCATGGCACGATGTTGCCTGCTATCATGAGAAGCCCGTCATCTGCGAGGATAACGAGGAGCTGCTGCGCTATGTGGCGGCCACAAATCCGGGCATTCGTCTATAAGTTTTGCTGAAGATGTCCAAATGCTTCTTCGTATTGTTTGTGTAATTTTAAAACTACTTATTATAATAATACTCCTTAAATGAGTTTTTTTTGTATAATTTTGTTTAATGTGTACGACGAATGCAAGACAAATAGACTTTAGAATTTATAATTCCCCCGATCTTACCACCTATATTTTACCACCACATGTCCAAAATTCACAAACTCTCCTTTCGAAACTGCCAATCTTATCGACTATCCTAAAACACAAAAAAAAAAAAAACAAAACAAAACCAACAAAAAACCACAAATTATATTTATGAACCAATTTTAAAATGGTTAAGAGTATTCACTGAAATTTCGCTTCGCCTCAAAATCTCACTATTATATTTTGCCTTCCAAAACAAAGAGATTGAATAAAATGTTGTAAAAAAAAATCCATAAAATAATGAATTATATTATATTTTTTATTTGACACTAAAATCGCGCCTTGAACTCCGTTCGTAGCTCGATGTGGAGCGACTCCCTGTGTGTCCTCGACTAGCTGGGGATTTGTGGCGTTTACGGCTTTGATTTTGCCTTGAATGTGAATCACACTCTCTGCTGCGATGCCTCCGGTTGCTGTTGCTCGAGGATTGGGAAGAGCTCTTCATTTCCAGCTCAGGACTCTCGGACCAACGCCAGTTGCGAGGAGATTCCCTATCATTATCGTTCCAGCTGTCGGATCAGTAAAATATTCATTTTATTTTATTAATATAATAATATACTTAAAATACTCACCTGGCTGGTTTGACTTTCGGCGTCCTACTGTGAGATCGATTGCTCTGTGGCGTATCATATAGCTCCAAGCTGATGTTAAACAGATTGTTCGGATTGCGAAACAAATGAAGGTAGCCACAGCTATTACCTTTGGGACATTTGCGTGTTAAGGACAAACCTTAAAGAAGCAACAAGTTGGATAAGCAATTATTATTATCTTTGGCTCGCCAAAGATTAAATACCCTTGCAGACATTAATTCTGAGCTTAGACTGCTCTAACAGATCTTAAATCTTGAAACAAACTTTCATGAACCAAAATTTGCACATTCATTTGCTTACAATCGAAATAATGGCTATAAAAAGTCAGTTGTTAAAACTGTATTATACATTACAAAATCCTTTCACATTTGGTGAGATGATTATTTTACTAGCTGCAAGGGTATACAATATAATACACATGTATTATATATATATATATATAATTAAAAATGTGTTTCGCATTTGTTTGTTTTTGATTTAGCAAAGGATACGGCTGTTGAGATGCGGTTCACGTACCGCAAACGGCGCCACGCCATGCCTTCAAATTGGAGAACTCCACATTTAGGCGCCTGGATGCATAATAACGACCCTGCAGATTGACAAAGGCACGCAGCGCATGTCTGGAATGATGTATATATATTACTAATATATTCTGTATATTTTATCTCAAATACACACCGCTCCTGGGCATACTCTACAAAGACGTGACCTCGGAGATGGGGCAGCGTATTGCACACTACACGAAAATTAATGATTTTGCCAAATTTTTGCAACTCTTCGACGACATCGTTGAAGAAGGCATCATAATCCGCTCGCAGATCTTGTGGAGTCTGCTCCAAATGGGCATCGGCATTGGCATACTCCTTGTGCGTATCGCCAATCTGTAGCAGGGGATGTGTGAAAAAGTGACGTATTAGAAGGATTTTGGCCAGCATTGGTCGCCGGTGATTGAAGGTGCAACTGTAACCATAACGACAGCAATTGGTGCGCGTGTAGAATTCACAGAGTCGCTCCTCGGGATGCGTTTCAAGCACACGTTGCAATTCGCTGGGCGGTGTGCACTGTGTGGTATCCTCCATATAATCGTGCATGCGTTGCAGTAGTGCCTCAAACTCTGCTGCTGCCTTGTCGGCCAGTCTTTTCCTCTCCTCGCGCCGCTTGCGCTGCTCCTCGAGCATCGCTTCCAATTCATCTGCTTGCTGTGCACGCAAGCGCTCCATTTCAGCCTGCTCCTTGCGATGCTTCGCTGCATCGATTTGGAATTGACGTTGAGCGAGTGCCTCGCGGCGGAGCCACTCCTCTTCATCAGCCTGCTGTTTGCGCTCAATTGTCAGACGTTTAAATTCCTCCAGCTCCGCTTGCTGTTTGAGCCATGTTTGATATTCTGGCTCCGATTCCCTTGCACTCTGCTTGATTGCCTCTTGTTTTTCGCGCTCTCGCGCTTGCTTCTGCCGTCGCCGATGTCTTTGTTGTTTTTTCACCAACTTGCGCCAAGCTCTGCGATTGCAACACATTGTAAATGGCATATTAAAGCAGCAATTCGGTTTTACCTTTTAGCCGGCATATTTGTTTGTGTTTTGATTTGTCCTAAAACCGACGTCACCCTGTTAAATTAATGTGTTAACAACAGCTCTTTAACATTCGCATTCTGTTACCTTAAGCGCCAATTTAGAAATTTCTATGCTCTATTTCTCTATCTTTTCCTGCATATTTATATATACATATATATTTATATATATAATAGTTAACTCAAATTAAAGCTATAACTGCTTGCACTTGTTAACTGGCAGCCGAGTTAACATTATTTACTCCCCACTTAACATGCTCATTTACTGTTAACGACTTAACCTCTGCAACCTTGGACTGCGTAAGTTTTAGTATTTTTCGGTATTATTTGGTGTATTAGAGAAATGCATTTTATGGTAAAACACAATATTTATGTACACGGTCGCACTGCCCTCATAATATTTTGGTCTATTTTTAATTGTAAATACTAGAAGAATTACCAAATAAAATACACTATCGAGGATATGGCGCTCATTATTTAAAATAAAATAACGCAATAAGGGCCAAAATAGCAAATACACAAATTCCAAAACACACACAAAACTGTCGACGGCAGCGAAGCGATGAGCAAAGTGCGCAGACTGTACCATCAGAAATATCGGGAAGAATGGGAGAGATGCCCATCGTTTGAAGATTGGCTCTGTCGTGGCGAGGATGGCCTGTCGGCGCATTGTAAAATATGCAATGCGAACGTGTTGGCGCGACTCGCATCTATCAAGCAACACCACTGCACAACCAAACACCAAAAGGCTCTCAAACTCCATCAAATCGAAGACATGGTGAAGAAAGCAAAACAACAATGACAGCAATCACATAAAAGTAATTTACTTTATTTTTATTTAAGGGCCTTCCGGTTATGTTGATGCCCAAGGGAAAGCAGGACGCATCGCAAAAGTATATTATTTCAAGTAAATCGAAATCGAAATCAAAGCGTCCCAAGACAATTAAAATTGAATCGGTTGAATCATTGGATCCCAATACAAATTCAAATGATTCGATATTGGAGGATCTGTTGGGCAGCGATGATATGGAACAACAATATTTGCAGGAGGTGAGCGAAACGGAAATGGATACAGAAATTAAGCCCGATACGTTTCAAGAGGATAAATATGATGAGATGCAGGACGATAATATAACAGACGAGAATATTATAAGCGAATTTGATCTGTTCGGCAAGAGCGTGTCCCTTCAACTAAACCACATGGAGGTAAGCTTCGATTGATCTACTGACTGAAGAAAGATATATAACAGAGTATCCTCATTTCAGTTGGAGGACGCATTGCTGTGCCAGGAGCGTTTACAGGTAGTCCTCACAGAGTTCAGACTAAAGATACTGAAGCGTAAGGCTAAACGTCAATTTTAAACTTGTTTTTAATCCAACTTAAATTTATTATCAAATTATACAAATTTATATATTAAATTATATATTGACGGTCATTGCCAACGTACTAAATTACAATAAATGTATTGTCCTATTTCGCCTCGATTTCGTCTATGAAAGCGCGACACTTCTTCTTCAACACTTTGACTGCCTCCAAAAAAATCACTTCGGGCTTCAAGGCACCCACCGATTCCACACTGAATATATAATGATCGCGGACACGTGCCATGATAACAGCATCGGCGAGTTGTGGATAGCGATAGACATTGCGGCTGCAGCTGTCGTAGCGTGCATCCTTCACATAGGCACATTCGTTTTCATCGATGCCAATGACTCCGGGGGAAAAACAGTTCTGCAACAGGTAGGCATCCTTGCCAGAGACTTCCCTGGTGAGTGTAATCTGTGGCAGCAGGCGATAGAAGGCAGTAGCCACCGGCGAGAACTTGGCATGATCTTTGCCAATGCCCTTGACGGCGATCAGACGGAGATCAAGCTCGTGACCGGGTCTCAGTTGGGCAATGAGTATATCGTCATGGATGCAGTTCACGCTGCTCTCGCTATAGATTTGTCCCTGTTTGCCCTTGGGCAGCCACTTCAGATGACCCGAATACACCTTGTGATTCTTGTAGATATCATCGAAATTTGACTGCTCCTTGGTGGCATCCTTGCGTCGTGTGCACTTCACCTTCAGCTCATATTCGAGGGTGTCCTGCTCGCTTCCCTGTTCTGTGCTCTCCTCGGTGCGATAGGCGAAGAGTCGGGGATCGGCACGCAATGGCAAAAGACCCATGCGATGTGCCAGAACCTCGTCCTGTATGATTGATGTGTTGTTGTAAATGTAAACCTTCTCAATGGCCATGCTAGGCACCTCGCTCAGCATCAGACGGCGAAAAGCATTCGCAATCGCCGGATAAACACCAATCAAGTCGAATTCCAAACCGTTCTCCTCATCGTTTCTGCAATTGGCATGGAGATCGTTTCGGAAACTGAACATAATTGTTGTTTAATAAACAATCTTACCGTACAATGACCACTTGCAGTTTGTTTTTGAAAACTTCCATGTTGAAGACCTCGTCAGCTAGACCATAATCCTTGGGATCCTGTTTAACCCTATACTCCTCCATGTAAAGCAATGGTTGCTTTGTATCGCCAGGCATTTTAATAGATTTGTAGTTCACCAATACTCCAAAAATGAATTAAAATTTAAACCTATTTCAAGTTTGCCGCACGTGGTTGTTGTCTAAACAATCAGATATGCGCAGATTTTCGATACCAGTTACTGAGTTTCCGTCGTGACTGGCAAAAGTTTTTGCTGTGAAAATATATAGGGCAAGATACATGCCAATTAGGTTTTAGATATTATTGAGAAATTAACTAAAAATTAATTTATACTATCAGCGAATAATAAAACGTGCATACATAAAAATTAGTTACACTGTAGTCACTAAAAACCAAAATTGGCTGAGTTGGCAGCTTTTTGCGGTGCTTGTGAATGTCAACTTATAGCTCTCTTAACCGGCGAAAGTGGTTCCCGAGCGACATTAGTAAAAGCAAAATAAAGAAACGGTTATGCGTTGATCTTCGCTACCCATTACTAAGCTGTTGCTGTGACTGAATATTTGTTTACTTTTTTTTGCGACTATATAAACCAATTAAGTTTTAGATATAATCAAAGAATATTCATTAATTTGCACTACTAGCCAAAGAGACAAACCTGCATTAATACAAATTCGCTTCACAGCGCCTAGATCGTTGAAAACCAAAAGCGCCTGAGTTGGCAGTCACGTTTGCACCGCTGTGAGTGGCAACTTTGAACTCCCTTAACCGGCGAAATTAGTTCTCCAGTAGCTTTTACGTAAAACATTAGTAAAAGCAAAATACAAAAATGTCGCGCACATTGCAACGTTTAGTGGGCAACTGTAGACGCTGGAACCAACTGCAAACGCAGCCAATTCCACGTGTGCTGCAACAACAACAACGTAACTTTGCAGTAAAATCAACAGATCCAACAAAAGGCAAAGGTCCGATTTCATGGAAGAGTTTGGCTGTAATTGGTGTTATGGGCGCCGGAGGCCTGGGTTTTATGCTGTACGTGAAGAGCGAGAAGGATGAGGCGCTGATGAAGGAACGCAAACGACAGCTGGGCAAGGCAGCGATTGGTGGACGCTGGGAATTGGTTGATGACAAGGGTCAGGTGCGCAAATCCGAGGACTTTCTTGGCAAATGGCTGCTCATCTACTTTGGCTTCACTCACTGTCCCGACATTTGTCCCGAAGAACTGGAGAAGATGGCGGCGGTCGTTGACGAAGTTGGTTCGTATACATACCATATCATTAGGGAATATCTTAAATAAGAATCAAAATGATTCACTTTCACAGAGAAATCACCGCAGATACCCGAAGTACAGCCCATATTTATAACTGTCGATCCGGAACGTGACTCCAAGGAGGTGGTCGGCAAATACGTAAAGGAGTTCTCGCCCAAGCTGCTGGGATTGACGGGAACCGTGGATCAAATACGAAATGTCTGCAAAGCATTTCGTGTTTATTTTAGCGCTGGACCCCGCGACTCGGACAACGATTATATTGTCGATCACACAATTATCATGTATCTGGTCAATCCGGATGGTGAATTTGTTGACTATTATGGCCAGAATCGGGACAAGGATCAGTGTGTGGCATCGATTTTGGTCAACATCGCCAAGTGGAATTCAATGAACAAAAAAGGCTGGTTCAGTTAGATTGATGTATTTTGGGGCTGCCACCAAGTCTGTTGATTCATATTAAAATTTTGTTTTCTATCAAGTTGGCAGTGCTGCGCATAACAACCCAGTCTAAAATTATATTTGCTCGCTCTTTTTGACGCTGCGTGCTGCGTGGATGTTGCGGAAATTGTTTTGTTTTCTCGCAATAAATATTTAATCAAATTCAAAATGGTGTGTGTACAATATTAAACAAATCAATATAGTTATTAAATGCTGTGTTTTTTGGTTGCATTAATCATGGGCATGCTAGCCAAAGCAAAGGCTCTTTCTGATTCAGGCAACAACATAACCTAAAAAAGGCGGCTGAGTTTATTTTTATTGCAAATTGCACTGCAATAATATTGTTTCGTTTTGCAGCGTCCGTTGATGTTGCAAGGTCACGAGCGTTCCATAACGCAAATTAAATACAATCGCGAGGGCGATTTACTCTTCTCCAGCTCCAAGGATCAGAAGCCAAATGTTTGGTATTCACTCAACGGCGAACGTCTGGGAACTTATGATGGACATCAGGGAGCTGTCTGGTGCCTGGATGTGGACTGGGAGAGCAGGAAGCTAATCACTGGTGCCGGTGACATGACCACCAAGCTCTGGGATGTCGAATATGGCACGGTTATTGCATCCATAGCAACGAAGTCCTCGGTGCGCACTAGCAATTTCAGTTTCTCGGGCAACCAGGCCGCCTACTCCACGGACAAGGCTATGGGTCAGAGCTGTGAACTCTTCATCATTGATGTACGCAACGCAGACTCGGCGTTATCCGAACAGGAGCCCACGCTGCGCATACCCATGGTGGAGTCGAAGATCACATCGATGCAGTGGGGCCCACTTGATGAGACCATCATAACAGGTAAGTCAAAATCTCTATGAATGTTTTTTTCATTAAAATAATGAATTATTTAATTTAAGGTCATGACAATGGTAACATTGCCATTTGGGATGTACGCAAGGGACAAAAAGTGGTTGACTCTGGTATGGATCATACGGCTGGCATCAATGACATGCAGCTGAGCAAGGATGGCACCATGTTCGTGACCGCCTCCAAGGATAACACTGCTAAACTGTTCGATGCCGAGTCGCTGATGTGCTTGAAAACGTACAAGACAGAAAGGCCCGTGAACTCGGCAGCGATTAGTCCAATTTTGGATCATGTGGTGCTTGGCGGAGGTCAGGATGCTATGGAGGTGACCACAACATCAACGAAAGCGGGCAAATTCGATTCACGTTTCTTCCATCTGATCTACGAGGAGGAATTTGCACGTCTCAAGGGTCATTTCGGTCCCATCAACAGTTTGGCCTTCCATCCGGATGGCAAGAGTTACGCCTCGGGCGGTGAAGATGGTTTCGTGCGTGTCCAGTCCTTTGATAATACATACTTTGAGAACATATTCGAGTAGACGCCCAGCCGGACTGTAGTTGTTAGTAGTTCCCCTCCCACTCGCCATGCTCGTGTGCATAAAAAATTTTCAAATATACGCAAGAACAAGACGAAATACCATCATTTATTAAGTTATCTTTTAAAGCATATATATATATATGTATAGTATGTATGTGTTTATATAATTATTAGTCATTCGAGTAATTGCAACTGCCAATCATTTAACTGGATGAGAAGAATGAACGTTTCTTTTGCTGCACCACCACTGGCTGCCCCTGCATCGCAGCTAATTGGGCAGCTGTCGGCAAGCAGCCGGGCGGCGGTGGCGGTATGACAACAGCTCCAGAAGATGTGGTGCGCAATTCTGCACGCGAATCAACATGTATAACATGCGAGGCAGCCGTTGCCCCAGCTGATGTGCTCGGTCCTGGAAAACCATATCCCAGTCCAGGATGCAAAGCCGGCAGCTGTTGATGATGCGTCATGCCGTAGTACTGGTTGCTGGGCACATGCATTGGCATACATCCTGGTCCCGGTGGACACGGCGCATAATTGGTCCGATGTTGTTGGCTTTGCTCGTACGAAGGCGGCGGAGCTCGCTTCATATTCATATGAGAATTAAAATTTACAACTCAAATTTAGTTTTAAGTTAGCTGCATTCTCTCATACGAACCATTGAAGCGGCGCTGTCATATTCAAAGCTGTAAGGTGGCACAGCGCCTGCACTTGGCGCACCTCCTGTTTTTTCTACATATGGGCGAAGATTAATTTGATTGAAGCTGGGTAAAATCATTGCCTACCTGAATTTGGTCTCGACATTTCTTTGTGTTTACAGAAATAAATTCGTGATTTGTACGGGTTCACGAGGTTACCAGCCTGTTGAAAATAATATTGATATTGATATAAATACTGCCATTCGCAGTGCAAAGTAACATCGAGTCAGCTGTTTGCCAGACGAGAGCAAGACGAACGCGCACCGTTGTTAGCTAGATTGAAACAAATATATTGAAAAAACTATTCGACGGCATAGTAAAATTGATTTAGTTAAAAAAAATCGAAATTAAAAACCCAAGATATTATTGTGCACCGTAGATAATGTCCCACGCAACACCGCAGGTTTGTATAATATTAATTTCAAAAGCTTCCGCGTTTCTGTGACGCAATAGTTCAACATTCTGATAAATCAATCTGAACGGTTTCACAGGGCGTTAAACTGTTGAATGGCTTCAAGCGTCCCAATCGGTTCGAGAAGGGCCTCGGCGCCCAGCTGCCGGATGCCTATAAGAAATTCTGGCGCGAATGGAAGCTAACAAAACCAGCTGCGGTGCATTACATACCCAAGGAGAGTGAGTGGGAACGCGACGAGGTCACGCATGCCATCAAACCGGTTCAGAATATACCATTGCCGCTAATCGATACACCGGAATCGCATCACGGCATCTGGGGTGGCGAAGCCGTCATCAAGGGCTTCCAGAAGCGAGCACAGACAAAACGACGAGTTCCACATTTTTGGGTACCGACTCTGCGTCGCTCGGTGGTGCACAGTCAGGTGCTCAACGAATACATGTCCGTCGTGGTCACCGAACGCACACTGGAGCAGATTCACGAATGCCATGGCTTCGATCATTATCTGCTCAAGAATTTGGCATGTGATTTGCGCTCGGCGCTGGCATTAAAAATCAAGCGAAAGGTTCTCAAGGCACTGCAACAGGGCTGTCCGGCATGGCAGGCGAAGCCGAATCATCAGCAGGATATGCTCAAAGAATACGGTCCGTATCTGGCATCCTATACACCAGATGAGATCGACTGGTATGGCCACACCTACCTCGAAGCCATACGCAAGCTGCAGAATCAATTGCGCGCTGCGGAGCAAGTCCTCCCACATAAGATTGAATTTCGCAGTAAATTAATTGAGCACTTGCGTGAAGCGGGCATTCCCGAGGCGGGCAAAAAGGAGTCAAAGGGTGTGATTGCCAATGCCGAACATAAGGATGCGGACATTGAGGCATTGACCAAGCTGTAAGTATTGCTTATGCTTCATCCATATCATTTAAATAACCTCTTTTTCGTTGATAACAGTGAATCATCGCCCGCATCTTCAAGCTGGCTATCAAAAATCAATCCGTTTGGCAAGAAGGAAACGTAAAAGATGCTCTGTGACATTCAGTGAGCAACTACTGGTTATGTTGAAAATTAAAAAAAAAAAAAACAATAATAAAACTTGACTGGGAGTCTCCAGTACGTCAAAATAAGTGCTTACATAGTATTTTATATGCCCTGGGAAACGGATTGAACGGTTTCCCTGCAGAAACTACTCGCTCATTTTTAAAGCTTACTGATGAAATTTGCAATATATCCGTCTTTTTACTGCAGTCGAAAACAATCGGATCGGATCACAATATTAAACACAAAAATGATCAGGTTTTGATCAAAAGATAAGTCTACTTTTGAAAGTTTTTTCAATTACACAAAATATAATTGCACAGGAGTTGGGAGGGACAGATATATTGCCGATTGAAAAACGTATTTTAATTAATGGTCTGAAATAAAATGAATTCGGGGTTTATTGAATAAAATGTGCCGTTAATTAGGGTTTCATATCTTATCTTATAATCAAAATGATTGTATACTTTTAGGCTAAACGCAAATTTCGTCATAAGCATCTCAAATAAAAAGCTTACTTTTAGGATGTACAGTAAAATCACTCTGAATAAAAATGTAAGCTTACTTATATGGCGAACAATATTATCTATGGTGTTATTTAGTCTCGGAGAAAAGGCTCTTACTCGACAAAATCCCTACAGATTTGCGAGGAACATGAGATATAGGGTCATGTAAGAGCCAACTCTTGATAAATTGCAGTCGAAAACGAAATGCATTTTTGTTTTTCTTGTGTTATTTTAAATATATTTATTGCATGGTTATATTCGTTTGATTTTTGGCTAATTACAAATTATTATAAAAAGATAAATATTTAAGGAAACGGCATAGAGAGACATCCATGGTAAGAGTATAAAAAAATAGGAATGATTGCAAATCCCGTCGAGAAAACAGTACAGATAAACAACGAACACTTTACATACTTAAGCACTAGATCTATACGTAATAATATATAAATGAAACTCTGGTGCAGAGCTTTGTGCCAATTGAATCCAGGTCGAGGTGCCCACACATCCCACTATGCAATGGGATTCTTTTTCATCAGCTCGATGTCGGCGTTCATCATATCGCTGACCAGCTGCTGGAAACTAACTTTTGGCGTCCAGTTCAACTCCCTCTTAGCCTTGGAGGCATCACCCTGCAGCAGATCCACCTCCGTGGGCCGAAAATACTTTGGATTAATGCGCACGCGCACAATATCGGTGTTGCGCTCTATGCCCACCTCCTCGACGCCCTTGCCACACCACGTTATCTCGCGTCCAATATGCTTGAACGCAGCCTCAACAAATTCGCGCACACTGTGCGTCTCCCCAGTGGCAATGACATAATCCGATGGCTCATCCCGTTGCAGCATCATCCACATAGCCTCTACATAATCGCTGGCATGTCCCCAATCTCGCTTCGAGTCCAAATTGCCCAGCTCAAAGTATTCCATTTGATTGAGCAGAATCTTAGCCACAGATCGCGTTATCTTGCGTGTCACAAAATTCTCGCCACGTCGAGGACTCTCGTGATTGAAGAGTATGCCATTGCAGGCAAACATGTCATACGCCTCCCTATAATTGATCACAATCCAAAAGCCGTACATCTTGGCACAGGCTATTCATTTTTTTAATATTAGTTAATATACATTAATTGGATTTAATAAGCTTACCATAAGGGGAGCGAGGATAAAACGGGGTCTGTTCATTTTGAGGCGTCTCCACCACCTTGCCATATAGCTCCGACGTGGATGCCTGATAGAATTTAACGGATTTCTCCATGCCGCAGGTTCGTATGGCATCCAGAATCCGCAGTGTGCCAACGGCATCCACCTCCGCCGTATATTCACTCAAATCAAATGAGACTTTCACATGCGATTGTGCAGCAAGATTGTAGATTTCCGTTGGCTTCACCATATTGATGATCTTCACCAGACTACTGCTGTCCGTCATATCGCCGTAATGTAATTTCATACGTCCGCCCTTGTGCGCCTTTGGATCTGCGTACAGATGCTCAATGCGTGTCGTATTAAAGGTGCTCGCACGCCGGATAATCCCATGCACCGTATAGTTCTTCTTCAGAAGAAACTCCGCCAGATATGAGCCATCCTGCAAGCAGCATAAGGCATTATTAAGAAAACAGTGCTCGTAAGCATTTACGACTCAATCAATCCGTGACTCATTGTTATTAACTGCCCGTTGCTTGTAACTGATAAGCCCTTACCTGTCCCGTTATGCCGGTTATCAGCGCCACCTTGTCACGAGCGTTGGCTGCATCTGTTTCAGCTGCACCGCTGAAGCCGGTCGCTGTGCCATTCAAATCCTTGCTATTGTGATTGTTGTTCATGAGACGTGCTTGTTTGCTGCCCGTGGCCTCATCACTGTTGGTGTTGGACATGGTGTTGACGTAGGTGTATCTTTTTTCTTTCTGTTTCTTTCGTTTTATCAGCGTGCCGATTTAGTATAAACAATTTTTTCTTTATCTGCAGCGGCAAATGTTGCCACCCGCATCAAAAATTGTTATTATTTGCAAGGTAGCGTAAAAAAGTTCCAGATTTAAATTTCGCTAAAACTTTTTTGACGTCACAACTCACATATAACCTGCTCTCTGAGAACTCAAATGGTAAATTCAAAAAATCTGGCAGCGCTGGTAAATTCGACGGAACCGACTTACACAAACGCAAGCCAGTTCAACATAAATTGAATTTATTTATATTCTCAAAATCACCATACAAAATGATGGTAAGTCAAAAAAATAAAAATACTTTGACTACTATAATCCAGCTAAATTGCAATAAGCAAATCACAATTACCGTTGAGAGGCGGAGTCACAAAAAACTGCTTATCAGTTAAATGGGCGTAATTACAATGTGTATATATTCATTTCATTGTTTTCGCTCACAATTAAGGACGGTATGGATGAGTCAAACATATTGAGTAGTCCCGTGGCCAGCAATGGTGCAACAATGGAAAGTTCATCACCAAATCCATTAGCGCCGCCAACGACAACAATGACAACGGCAACAACAACAACTACAAATGGCAGCGGAGCTGCAACTTCACCGGATAGTTCGTCGTCGGCACCAGTGACACCTGCTGCTCTCGGCGAGAATGCGCTGCATGTGGAGATCTCTGATGCGCTAAGTGAGAAGGAGAAAGTCAAGTTTACCGTACACACACGCACCACACTGCCAGGCTTCTCTAAAAAGGATAACAATGTGGTGCGCCAACACGAGGAATTTGTTTGGCTGCACGATCGCATCGAGGAGCAGGAAGACTACGCGGGCTATATTGTAAGTTAGTTATAGACGGTAAAAATAAGTAGATTCTGACTGATATTTAAAGCCCAAGTCAACCACTATAATCATCTGCATTTCTGCCAGATTCCACCCTGTCCGCCGCGACCGGATTTCGATGCGTCGCGTGAGAAGTTGCAGCGTTTGGGCGAAGGCGAGGGCAACATGACCAAAGAGGAGTTCAAGAAAATGAAATCAGAATTGGAGGCGTAAGTTTGTGCCTTAAAACCTTAGTACATTTTAACATAATTAAAAATGCAGCGACTACCTGGCCACGTTCAAGAAGACCGTTGCCATGCATGAAGTATTTCTGCGCCGTTTGGCCAGTCATCCAGTATTTCGCCTGGATCAGCATTTGAAGGTATTCCTGGAGTACGATCAGGATCTGTGCGCCAAGCCGCGCAAGAAGATGGCCATCTTTGGGGTTTTTGTGAAGTCGCTTGGCAAAACCACCGATGAAATTTTGCTGAGCGCTACCGTGCGCGATGTGAATGATTTCTTTGAGAATGAGCTGCAGTTTCTTACCGAGTACCATGGACATTTGCGCGAGGCCGCATCGCGTACTGAGAAAATGACACTGCGTCATAAGGATGTGGGTGATTCCCATCAAAAGATATCGAATGCATTGACACAGCTCTCCACAACAGAAAAGGGCAACATGGAATCGTTTATCTCCAAGGCAGCTGAGGTCTTTGAACGCATTAAGGTAAACGATTGAATTTCATTTAATTTGTATTCCTTTTTTATGCGTTGCAATTCTTAAAAATTAGAACTTGGAGAAACGCGTTGCTAGCGATCAGGATCTGAAGCTGGGCGACACTCTGCGCTATTATCAGCGTGATAGCGATGCAGCCAAGGCTCTGCTCATTCGACGCCTGCGTTGTCTGGCCTCGTACGAGACAGCTAATCGGAATTTGGAGAAAGCCCGTTCCAAGAACAAGGATGTGCATGCGGTAAATCTTGTTAGAGAACAGCATTTTTTAAAATTTCAAATCTTGTTCTTTCTTATGCTCACGGTGCTTGGCAGCAATTCTCAAATAATAGCCTAGCAGACAACAACTCAACTTGTACTTGTAGTAGAATGTAGTCGCTCAAGTTTATGTAAATTAAGTTTAGAGAATTGTGTCATGTCCTTGGTTACCCTATAAGTTACATAACATGCTCTTGTATGTATATCTTCAACCTATTGATGAATTATGACTTCCGATCTATAGTTGATAGTTCTTGTATAGATTATTCAATTAGAACTAAAAAAAAACTATTTATCCTTTTATTTTTTATTAGAATACTTAAACGCTTTAAGAACTCAGATTATTAACCATTAACCCAATTGAACACATATATTAGCAAATATGGTTGTCTGTCAGGATATCAAAGCTTCGGTGTACCGAGCATATTTATTCTTTTTCTTTGTGGAAAAAACACCAACTAATGTGGCAGCTCAAAAAGTGAAGTCGTTTTTTCTCTAAATATTTTTTTCTGGCATTTTTGATTTGTTAAACACTTTGTTATTGTTAAATTTCAACGAATTCACCACATCACATTGCTCTTTTTCTCTTGCATTTCTCTCTCTTCCTTGTGTGTATTTCTCTATCTCAATCTCAATCTCTCTGTGCGTGTGGTTGTTTTCCATTCTGCTGCAGCCATTGGAGGTGCAAGAGGTATTTGGCATTTATCGTTAACATACCAATAATTTAGTGTCGCGTAATTCTAATCCCAAAACTTGTAAGACACCATCACATAGTTTATTTTGTTCTTCGCAGTTGACGCATGTGATTTTATAAGCAACTCACCAAAACAAAACCAAAAAAAAAAAAAAAAAAATTCGCAACTTTTAGCATGCTTTTTGCTGTGTCTTAACTTTGTTATAGACAGTAGCTAATAGTTATACTCTTCCCATGCAGGCCGAAACAGCTCAGGCGGAGGCGTGTGAGAAGTTCGAGTCGATGTCTGCATGTGGCAAGGAGGAGCTGATGAGTTTCCGTAATCGACGTGTGGCTGCCTTTAAAAAGAGGTATTTCACACAACAAGCACCAACTTAAGCTCATATTTACATAATCATACTCTTTTATTTTGCAGTCTTGTTGAGCTTTCCGATCTGGAGATCAAGCATGCCAAAAACCAATACGATTATTTGCGTCAATCCCTGTTGGCTCTAAAGGAAATTGCCTGAGAAACGGAGGGCTTGCCATTGACATCATCATTATCTGCACATTGTTTACATACCCATTTAGCCAAGGCGCCTAAGGAGTAAATCAATTGGTTTTTTGCTAAGCAAACAGTTTTATTATCTCTTATTATCTCTACATATAAATATAAATATATGTGTATATATTTAAATACATATGCATATACGTATACATATATGGCATATGTTAAAGATCTATATTATCGCATTGCATGTATTACTGAATATGATTTTGTTTGTGAAACAAATTCGCTTTTATAACGAGCATTCCTCTATCAACTTTATCATTGTATGAGCATTAAATTCTGAAAATAAAACTCTACAAACAATCTATGTAAAAACTGTCGATTCTCTGTTTTCTTTTAATATTAATGTTTGGAAGTCGTATCCAGGACAACCAAACAACAAAAAGGAAACAGGCTCAAAAATTTCATATATCACATTGAAATTTTCTATACATAAAAATATATATATACATTTATTGGATATATATTTGGGATTTAGTTTTGTTTAAATCATGGATGATTTTGGTTGTTTCGATGCCAAGCAGCCGGCTAGTGATAAAGTGCCAGATTGGCGCACATCAACGTATCGCGGGCATCGTCACATTACGGACACTCGACTGGGCAGCAAGTTGAGTGCCCCGGCCGAGTACACCAACAAGGGCATCTATGTCCGCGATCCTCTGCTGCATGACAAACAGCTCACCGAAATGAAAGCCAATTACACATGGAAGGTGAGGAAACAGCCGCCGCCATCCAATCAATAAGTATAATTTTAACTTAGTTGTTATTCTCGTGTCCATAGTATGGTGATCCGAATGCTTTGCGCAATCCATCGCTGAACATGAAGACGCAGTTTATGAAGTGCTTCGAGGAATGTAAACTGCGTTTTGTGAAGAGGAAAATCAAGCCAATGACTAGCGTGTCGCAGGATACATTTACATTTGTTGAGCTGCCCTTTCAGGCGGAACCGTTGCCCATGCATATGCCCACACCCGTTGAGGCCACCAAAGTAGTCATCGATCGTTCGATACCCAGCTCATACACGAAATATTTGGATCCCGGAGCGACCACATACAACCTGTCGTATATAAACATATCGCCAAATGATCGAATTGCAGCCCACGATAAAATTACGTATTGGAATTGGTCAGAGCATTGTCCGGCCGTTAAGCATGTGGCTCGAGTTCCCGACGAGACCATGTGCGATACGGCTAATGCCCATGATTGCCCCAAGCGACGCTTGGAGTATCGCAATCAGACTAAACACGTGCCGCACACGGGTCTTGGCACTGAGGTGCGCGACAACTATGTGAATCCCAAGCTAAACAAGGAGTATATCGAGTACGATATAACCGATGTGAAACCGATTCTGGTCTCGGAGTCGATGACGCCCTTTGCCCAACTCAGCGAGTACAATGTGTATGGCTCCGGCAGCCCAGTTCTTAAATATGTTTAAATGAATATATAGAATTTTATTTGCAAAACATATACGAAAAGTTCTTTTTCTAATATACCAAAAAGGAGTGCGGCAACAAATGATAGATGGATGTGACAAGCACTTCGGCATCGTCTTCAAATGCGGGCAGCTGTTCACTGATCTCGGGCGCCTGTGCTATATAGATGGGTATATCCATTTTAGCGAACTCGTGTATGAACTGCCGGCAGACGCCGCATGGGGTCATATATCCAGACGGATGATAGGCAACCACAGCACCCGCATTGAATACCCGACAGCCTTCGCTGACGCCCTTGACAAGGGCTGTGCGCTCGGCACAACAGCCGGCTGTGAAGGCGACACTCTCAACATTGCAGCCCGTAAACACCCGGCCATTTTTCGAGCGAAATGCGGCACCAACCTTGCAATTGCTATATGGCGCATGGGCGTTGCATCGGGCATTCAACGCATCCTCCAACAATTCCCGCCCGCAGTTATCTGTGGTAAGTCAAACATAAATCAAAAATATTTAAAAACCGTATCAATATCTAGATTAGATTAACCCCTAACTCGCCCCTTATCTTACCCAGTTGACAGAAACTGATGGTGTATTCGTGTAGCTTTATCGGATGTGGTAGATTCTGTGATTCACAGACGGGATGTCCAAATTTCTGGGGCTGACGCTTGTCCAGCTCACGCTGCAATTCTTTCAGCTGTTCCATACAATTGTTTAGTCTCTTGCATGTCTTGCGCCTTTGGAGCTCTTTATGCAGCCCATCCAGACGTTTCATGCACTTTTTCAGTTCCTTGCGCTTCTGTGACATACTATTTTATTTTTATTTTACTTCAATTTTATCAATTTATTCGTTTGTCTGGTCAAAAGCAAATACATATATACAAATAATAAAACTTCAATTATGAAATTTTATTGCAGGAAGCTTGAGCTTGCTGAGGTCATATTTATAAATCCGATAACAAGCGCTGCATTTTTTTCTTTTAGGAAGTAGTGTAATTTAATGTGTGATTCCCAACTTTCAGATACAAACAGAAAAACTTGAACATATATATAAAAATGCAAAAGTGAATTGGTTTGATATTAGCCTGGAAACATACTTTCAATCGGTTTCAAAGAGTTAAGATTCATACACAGAAAAACAAAGACAAAGGGCAAAAACAAGACTTTTCAATTCTTTTCACTCGTAAAACATTTTGTTTTTATTTTGTAGATCGTAAAGAAAAGAAAAACGTACGTGTTTGTACATGTAAAATAATTGCGATTATGTACGCCTTGAACTCTAGATTAGTCAGTAGGTGTGGAAACTGTTTGGCAATAGATTAAAGATGGATGTGCAAAGCACCGGATCTTCGCTGGCAAATGGCTCTTCGGGCGAACGCTCATCCCGGGCTTGTGCCATATAGATGGGTATATCAGTGCTGCCAGCAAACTCTCTGATAAACTGCCGGCACACGCCGCACGGCGAAACGAACACATCGGGCTTATAGGCGACAACGGCGCCCGCCGCAAACTGCTGATAGCCCTCGCTAACGGCCTTGGTGAGAGCGGTACGCTCCGCACAGGAAGTTGGTGTAAATGCGGCATTCTCAACGTTGCAGCCGGTGAAGATGTGATTGGTGGTGGGGCTGGCGCGAAAAGCAGAGCCAACCTTAAAATTGCTATAAGGTGCATAGGCACGCTGGCGCACCAAATATGCGGCAAGCAGCAATTCCTTAATCGCTGGATCTGTGTAAACGTCATAATAGCGATAATGAAAACATACTATCAGCCACACATCAGCACTCACCCAATGTGCCGTATTCCACCACGGTCTCTTCGACCTCTGGCTGGGCCAGGCCATTAATCAGATTCGACATAATAAATATTAAATTTTTTGTTGCGGCGGCGAAATTTTGTCGCGTGCGTCTATTTCGATCCTTCGTTGGCAAATGGACAGTTTTTGATGGCCGATTGCCGTTAAATATTGTTTTTAGTTTGCTATTTTTCACGCAACACACACACTTTGGCTGAGATAGAGTACCGATAAGCAGAGCAGAGCACCAGTTGTTCGCCTGATAAGACACTGCTCTGCTCGGTTCGCGAGCAGAGACCCTATTTCAATTATATGATTGAAGAGGATCTTGCACAAGCAGTATAACAAATAACATGTATGTATGGTCAACAAATTTTGGGGTGGATTTACAATTTCACATAAAGGAAAAAAAAATGGTGTAATCACACGGAGTATTGCACATAAATGTAGGTAGTACATTAAATACACTGCGATTCGTGGTTCGATGTGAGTTTGCAACTCATTTGCCATTCAGAAAACTGAAGCTGTTGGGCAACAATTGCAGAACGCTGGTGCAGAGCACACGGAGCGGCAAATTTGTTGGCTTTGCGGCATATAACGGTATATCCTTGCCATTGATGGCAAACTCGGATAAAAACTGACGACAGACGCCGCAAGGCGTTGTGAATCCCTTCTCCTGCTGGGCAACCACGGCACAGGCAATAAACTCACGTTTGCCTTCGCTGAAACGAACAACAAAGAAATCTGCATCTGTCTCCAAAAAAAAATACTTAAGAATGGACTCACCTTAAAGCCTTCACAGCCGCGGTTCTTTCGGCGCATATGCTGGCGGCATAGGCACCGTTCTCGATGTTGCAGCCCGTATAAATGGTACCATCGCTGGTGCGGATGGCGGCGCCAACGGCGAAATTGCTATATGGACAATAGGCATTATTTCTGGCTTTCGCTGCGGCTCTAATCAGCTCCTGAACAGAAACATCTGCAATACAACAAACACAAAACAGATAATAATTTAATAGATATTTCTGTATATCTAGCAGCATCTAAAGTATATATATATATATATATATATATATATATATATTTTACCTAGACTGTCGTGATCCCGAACATTGGCTTCATCTCTGGCACCATTAATGTACACCTGCGTCATTGCTCTAGTTCCTCAACGGTCTAACTGTTTTTGCGTTCTAATTTTCCTCTACGATTTGATAACTTTATGATGATTTATCTCAATTAATTGCATTTGATTGTATGCGTAACTTAGTACGTTAACTAAAACATGGCTCTTATTGGGCTTCTATTGAGTGGCAACTATTACGACATCATGTTGTCTGACGTCAATTAGAGATATATTGTTGGTTTCGTTATAGGGAACGGAGACTGTACCTGCGACTCAGCTGTTTGAAGCGTTATCGATTTATTCCGTACTTATTGCTCTCCAAACAGTGTTGACATTTTAGCTTTTTTCTTTCTTATCTATTATAGTTACTTAGCATATTTTAATTAGTTTGTCAGCTGGTCTTATAAACAAGTAGAGCCGTTTTTATTTTATTAATAAGCAACAAACGTGAGATTGCATGTCTGAATAACGATTTGAATACTTTGTGCCCTCCACAAAATCCAGCTAAATGTAAACAGAGGAAAGAGGCTGTTTTCCGATTTCTTATGTCTCTCGAGCTTAAGCTATTTTTAATCGATAGTTTAGCAATTTTTGCCTATCGGTAGTTAATGACAGATTTTGTAAACAAAAAGTTATGTATAGGTGTGTATGTATTTATGTGTGTATTGGGTTTTCAACGTTATCAGCCAAATAAACCGTAGCTGGAAAAATTTATCAAGCAAAAAAAGCATATAGATACATAAGCGGTAAATTGTTGTGAGTCTAGTTGCGCTAGTTGTGTTTTGTTCCACATACCTTAAATATGTCGTCGTCCAGCAATCAACAACAATCGGAAGACGCTGAGCGCGCAATGGGCGGAGGCACAGATCGGGTGCCGGAGCGTTTGCCACCCATTGACTTTGACTTGGATCGTTTTCCCTATTGCATTGTATGGACACCGATACCAGTGCTGACCTGGATAATACCGTTCATCGGCCACATGGGCATCTGTATGAGCAACGGCGTCATTCGGGATTTTGCCGGACCATATCTGGTGACGGAGGATAAAATGGCCTTTGGGCGTCCGACACGCTATTTGCGACTGCATCCGAAACACGTCGAAGGTGGAACGTATTCGTGGGATGAGGGTGTATTGAAAGCATCGGTACTCTATGGCACACGCACCCACAATTTGTTCTGTGACAATTGTCACTCGCATGTTGCAACGGCTCTGTGCAATATGAGGTACAAAGATAGCACCAGCTGGAACATGATAATCCTATCACTTTGGATGCTTGTTTGTGGCCGTTATGTTGGCGTTTGGGGGTTTATTAAAACATGGTTGCCATTTGCATTATTACTCACACTTATCATTCTGCTAGCCGTGTACTTTTAATTCCTGCAACTAATGACGCATTATCAATAAATATGCCTTCAGCATGATGAATGTTTATTTGTATGTAGAAAAGAATGTAATGTATGTATTTCAATTTAATATAAAATGCTTAGTACTATCTATGACTTGGGCCACCTCTTTTGTTATTCGTTATTATTTCTGTGTTTAGGACTCATTCTTCGAGGGCGCGAGTAACATCATCGGCACAGGCGAGCAGTTTTCGCCACTGCGAAGCCGACAGCGAAATGCCCTTTTTGCCTGGCAACACTTTGCCGTCCTTTTCGTAGTGTTCGCGTATGTCGACCATTTTGCGACCGCGAAATTCGTTGATGCGCACCTGGCGCATACCCTCCAGTGTCCATGTAGAAGTACCATCACCACCATCTCCACGCTTGACAGCCGTTTCATTTTTATTGGCTTTGTTCGAGGCGCTATCCTCCTTTGCTTTCTTACTTGCCGGCGGCGGATTGCGCTGCCAAAAATATACTTGGTTATTTAACATTACAAATTGAACGAATCTCAGTTGCAAAATCCATTTCTAACTTACATCTTCTGGACCGCTGTCACTGTCAGATGATGAACTTTTTTGTTTCCTTATTTTTGGCATTTTTATTTAAGGAGTCGAAAGTCTTTTCCTAAAAAGAATATTTGGCGCAAATTGTCTGCTAAAGTGACATTCACACACTCACACTGACAATTATCGATGCGAACTATTGGCGTTGACATTCGCATGTAAACGAAATTGAGGCTGGACGCCGTTTTGCCGCATTATTTCGCGAGTAAGCGGCGCGCAGTGATTCTCAAAAATATATTTTCCGATTACTGTTTATAAATATAATCAAAAGCAAGAAAAATATCGAATTTCAACTTCTTAAATAAGGTACTTGAAAAATAATAATTTGTAGTAAGTCTTAGTCAAAGTTTGTTCAATAAAGAAGTGTGGTACAATTTTCTCATTTTCCTCTTGTGCACAAATACACATGCACCCACACACTAACAAATATACATGCGCGTTTATATTTTTGTTAGCTTGAAAAGATTTCAAACATAAAAATGGGAAAAAAGTCAGATAATCCAGAGGAGAACGACGCATCCTCTGGCGCCGAAGAAGAGGAGGAGAATTATGCCGTTGAAAAAATCATAGATCGTCGTGTACGAAAAGGAAAGGTTGGTTTTCCTTTGTTGGTGGTGTCGCAATGGAAATTAATCAAATCATTGCTAATTTTCATGTTTTAGGTAGAATATTATTTAAAGTGGAAGGGTTACGCCGAAACTGAAAATACTTGGGAGCCGGAGAGCAATCTCGATTGTCAGGATCTCATTAGACAGTATGAGTTGGATCGAAAGGATGGGGTAGGTGCCCATTACGCCTAACAGTTGTGTTGCTTAATATTAATCTCGTTTTCTGTGCAGGCCACTGCAATGGCCAAGAAATCGGAGCGTGCCAACGACAGCCCCAAGGTCAAAGAAACCGGTACTGCATCCAACAATAGCAGCGGCAAACGTAAGTCTGAAGAGGAAGGTATGCCAACTGCGATATCCATTTCATATGGAAGCTAACCAAAATTTGTAATTTCTTAAGCTGGTCCAGCTGGCACTAAAACGAAGCGTGTCGAGGCGGAGGAGACCAAAGATTTGATACCCGCTGGTGGCACCGGTTTCGAGCGAGGCCTGGAGGCTGAGAAGATTTTGGGCGCCTCCGATAACAATGGTCGCCTCACATTCCTCATACAATTCAAGGGCGTCGATCAAGCCGAGATGGTGCCATCAACTGTCGCGAATCTGGCAATACCACAAATGGTCATACGCTTCTACGAGGAACGTCTGTCCTGGTACTCGGACAACGAAGATTGAATTGCAATTTCCAGAGCGGCCCCATAATATATATATATATATATATATGTATATATATAGAAATATGAGAAGATCATAAGTATAATTTTTATTAATATCCCATTTTAAACCTCATGTATTCTTAACATAAGATTGAAATTGAATAAACATGAAGTTATATGTGTTCAACATCGCGATTGTTGTTCCTTGAACTAGGGATTCAGCAGCTTGTTGGTCACATTGCATTCAGAGTTCTCCAGCACGTTGCCGCAGCAGGACCAATGTCGCCGGCCCGGATGTCCGGCATGTCCGTGGCCACAGCCACTGTAGCCGGGCATGCGACCCTCGCAGGAGCACTTGACACTCTTGCTACCCTTGCCGGAGCAAAAGGAGCAACAATGATAGATGCCGTTGTGCGGACGCACCTGACGCGAATGAAAGGTGAAGGGACTGCCCTTGATTTGCCGCTCATTGATGCAGATTGTCAATACCAGCGCACCCTGTGTGTCCGGCGTAAAGGAGATGCTATAGGTGCCATCCCGATGATCGGACACTTCAATGGGCAAAAACTTGGCACTCGCATCCTTGTACTTAATCATGCAATTGATCTCCAGCCCGCCATGGCACAGCGCCACTCCATCCACATCGCGTGACAGCAGCAACAGATCCACCTTCTTGTGCAGGCGCAGCTGCGAGAAACCCTCCCATTGCAGGGTGCACAATGATGGCTCTACGGTTTGCATCGTTATAATGCCATACAGGGGTATGTCATGCTGATCCTTCTTGCCAGGCGCTCGTATTTTGGCTAGAAAATGCAATGAATCCGATATCTGTAAAGAACAAGGATTAGGATTAGATTAGAGTCCCTTTGTGTCAAGTGCTAACCAATTAGGACTACAACATTGACCTTGGGATCCACTGGCGGCTTAAACTGCTGACAATATTCGAAGCGCTTGAGGAGAATCCGAGCAAAACTTAAAATCTCAACATCGGCGCCAATGTCACAGAGCTCCTGGCTAAAGCGTATCGCATCCATGGCCAGCTGCGTGCGTTTCTCTAGAGGATTATAAGAGACGTCATTAAAGTAATTACAAGATAATTAAAAACGTACCCAGCTCGAGTTGTTGTTGAATTATTAGCTCCACCTTGGATTCCCTGGCGCGACTGATCTGCTGGAGGAGCGTGCTACGATGCGCTTGCAGTGCCTCAAAATAGCGATTCATATAGGACTCCACCTGGGCCTGGATGTCATCGCAGCGGGCATTGATGCCGCGCGTGATCTCGTGCAGTCGTTCAATGGAGTGCTCTGCATACTGGCACAGTGGACGCGTCTGATCCGTTGCCTCGTTGAGTTGCTTGCTCACCTGCAGCTGGAGAAATGCCTTGGCGACCAGCTCATGCCGATGATTACGATGCTGCAGCACCAGACAGTCCGGACAAGCCAACTGCCAGAGGAATAACCGTGTCAAGAATAACCAATTGAGATGCATGCCGGATGCTCACCTGTTGGCAGGGCAGACAAAAGGATTTCAGCTCAAAGCCGTGCAAACCACATTTGAGCAGCAGATGACTGTTGTCGCCCAATCCAAGCTGTTGCTGCTTCTGTTTGCGTGCACGCCTCAACTCCAGTATATTTCGCATGCGATGGTTGGCCGTGCTGCGCTGCCTTTCGTGGGCATCCTTGCACAGCGTGCACAGATTCAAAGTGCAGCTAATGCAATGATAGGTGGCCTGCAATATATGTTAATGTGCTGATAAATCACATCTCCTTTGAATAACTGGCAATCTCACGCTGATTTCTTCGCTGCACAGGGAGCACCAGACGCGAGAGATGACATCCTCGCCAGCCTGCAGACGCAGTGCCTCAATGCGTCGCACCAACAGAAAATTCTGCGGCAATTGCCGCACGCCTCCCAATGCCGGCAGTTCCGTGGTGTACTGGCAAAGGTGACAGTGGATGCACCGCACTGTCTCCGGCTCACTCATAAAGCTCGCGGAGGTGTAGGCCAAGTTCGAGCGTTTGCCTTGCTATATACAAAGATTCCATTAAAATGGTTAAAAAAAATTGAAACTAGAACTTACCCGAAGCATCATTCGATCCAAGGACTTCTTGCTGCGCAGACTGAGACTTGTGCCGCGCTGCCTGGCCGGGGAAACAGTGGCCAATTCACTGGTTATATCTGGTGTGGAGGAGATGATGCTGCAGCTGGATCGATCCTCCCACAGAGACTCCTCTTTGAGATTCTCATTGACCAAACACTGCAAACAAAACGAGTGGAGGCAGTGCAGAGTGCGTGGATCTGTGTACACGTCCATGCATATAGCACACTTGAGATCCTCCGGAAAACTGATGCTCACATAACTGCTGGCCGGTGGCAAAGTGAAACTGGGCGATGGCGTTGCCAGTGGCGTGCCCGCCGGCGATGGCGAACGGCTGCGGGAGATCATCGACGTGTTGTCATAGAAATCAGCGCCTGCTGCTGGCAGCAGCATCGAATTCATTTCCGGATGCACGCCGCTATCCGGCGTTGGTGGCGATATGCGTAACTCCGGTGAAGCCTTCAAGCTGAGTACTCGCTTTGGAACTGGCGACCGGAGCTGACCTTGATTGATCATCGCAATGGGTGGTGCTAAGGGCGCTTGTGGTGCTACTGGTGGTGGTGGTGCCACAGTAATATCACTGGCACTGCTGCTACTTTGCACAGTGGTGGCAGAGGCGCCACTTAGCAAGTTGTCCAACAACGATTCGGGTGAAGTGGAACTGCCGCCGGTGATGCTGCTGCTGCTCGGATCACTGTTGCTTTCCGTCGAGGTGAGCTGCACACACTAAAAATGGTATTTTTTAATTACAATAAGTAACAATGAAAGTAAAAAGTTTTCAGTTTAATAATAACAAGTAATTCTGTACTCGACTACGATATACCCTGCATTCAGGTTTTAAATATATTCTTGTTTTATTACCAAATTTCCCGTTTAATTTTTTTGCGGGGAATTTATTTCTCATTTCTTATCGCAGGCAAAACTAAGGTAGCGCATTCCCTTCTTTATAAGCCCCAATTGAATTTGCCGGTTTGGGATAAGCGTTTGCATATACATACATACATACATACAGATATAAATACATACACACGTAAATATAAAAATACATTCAGTATACATACAGACAAATACACACACTAAAGTGGATAACGGGTCGCTTCAGAACACCCACACAAACATATTTACGCTAGCGTCGATTATCTTGCTATCCCTTTCTGATACATGCGCTCTCATATATGTGCATACAAAATAAATTTGCGCCCGCTGATAAAAATGAGATCAATATGAGAATCAATTTTCGAATATATCTTAAGTGCGTCTTATGCGATCTTGGTGAAATTTCTCCAATTAACCAATAATATATCAATGCATAATATATTTTAATAAGAAGCAACTACGTTTAAAACTGTGACTTTTCTTGCTATCGGAAATCGAAATATATCGATATTCGCAAAACGGAAGCAGTTATCGATAAAATATAAAAAACTTGGTCTGCAAGGCATATACGCGATCTTATTTTCCAAATTTGAAGTCTCTAGCTCTTGTACTATTTGAGATCCGCGGACGGACATGGCTATATCGACTCGGATGTTGATCCTGATCAAGAATATACATATATAAACATTAAAGGGTCGGAGATGCTTTCTTTTGCATAAAACCATTATTCCCTTTACCTTTTTAAATTGGTTAAATTAATTAAGTATAGCGTGATTTCGAAACAAAGAGAGAGAAAATTTGAATTTTTAAAATCTTACATTTTGTAGGACGTCTTGTTGCAAGCCCAGGGTCCGCGAGCGCCTGATGCTGTTGCTCAGCTTGTGGCCCGGCAGACGTGGCACAATTTGAACTTCGCCAAATGCAGTCGCCAGCTGCGGAGCAATGCTAAAGGTGAGCAGCTGTGGCGCCGACTTGCGACGCAGTGCATCCAAGCTGATCGAATCCAATTGCTGCAATTGCTGCTGCTGCAGTTGATGTTGAGTGGCGCTATTTTGAAGTCTTATTTTGCTGGTGCTCAATTTGAGCTGCATTTTGGCATTTTGCGTAATTGGTGTTGTCGTTGTTGGAATTGTTGCTGTTGGAATTGGAGCTGGTAAATCGGCAGCAGTCAACTGCATTCGCTCATAGTCGATGAGGTTGCTCTTCGAGTGTCGTTTGAATGTGAGTTTCGTTTGTTTTGCGTTGTTATTGCTTTTATTCATTTTTATTTTACTCCATTCATTTACTTATGCAATAGCTCTGCGCGAAGGGCAAATTACTGTTCGCTGAATTGCTATTGTCCAATATCACCCTGACAGCTGCGCGTTCCGTTTCTAACTGTTCTTTTGTCGAAGCTGGAGCTTCGGTGACCAACGCGTCGTATGCCTAATCTAATTACTAAAAAAAGGTAAGCCAAATGTGAAATGGGCAAAATGCGATATGTGAAACGGTTACAACTGCCAACTGACAACTGGCAACTGTTTGACATTGCCAGTTGTGGTTTGCGTTCGATTCGCTCTGAAGTGGTTTTGCTAGCTTGCATTTGAAGCCCTCACCCCGAAATAGGTCATTTTCCAACTGACAATTATAAGTGACAACTTAATATTGTTCTCTTGATAGCTTGTCAGCTATCTTGAATCATATTAATTCCTGTGAAATTCCAATCAAGATGTTTTAGAATATAAGCATAAAATAATAAGGTCATAATACTTTTTCTATTCAAATAGTTACAGTTACAATAAAATTATAAAATTAAAAATAAAAGTAGCAGACATTAGCTGGCATATTATATAATTTTCTATGATCGGAATTGTCTTTAGGATTGAGATTGAGAAAACTTTTCAAATATTGTATAAAAAGTTTGACTCATTTAATTGTCAAATCAATTTTCAGTTCATTCCAAGACTAAAAATGCCGCAACGAAATCGATAAAGCTTTGATTTGGTTATGAACGTTTGAAGTCAAGCGAGATCTCTCAGATCTTTATTGACACACAATACCATTAAAAAAAACTACCAAATAAATGCGTACATTGTGATTTATTTTTATATTTTAAAGTGTACACCACAAACTCAATGCATTGTTATCAAACTGCATCGATTGTTTCGCGTCGATCAACATGTCATCCCTGCTCCCTCCCACACCAGCTCTCTCTCACTCTCTCTCTCTTTCTCTCACGCTGTCTGTTTGTAATAATGACGAAGCTTTCCCACAAGTTTCAATTGTTGCTGTTGTTGTTGTTTCTCTCAGCCAGCGCTCTCTCACAAGAACATTTATTCTTAATGATGGGAGAGCTTTTTGCCCCCAAACCCAACACACGCGCTCGGGGGCCCTCAGTGCAATTTGGGATTGAGCGGCGTGCGTACGTTGTTAACGGTTGTTTTTTGCTCAACTCACAATCGGCAACAACAACAGCGCGGGGTGCACGTGCCTCCTCCTCCTCCACGTTTTTATTTCGACATTTTGGCTTCTAAAAAATCGCTCAACAGCTGCACAGAACTTGCGCCCCTCAGCAGCATAAGCGAACAACTTTCTATTCTGCTTTTGTTGACTGTTTCCGATTTGCTCTTTTCTCTTTTAAGTGCCAAATTAATATTGTGAAATGGTGTTGTGAAACAGTGCGCTATGCAACAGCAAAGATTTCTCAAGTCTACATAATTATAAAACATATTTATATGAACGGATTCCATTTCACTCCGTTACATTTTTAGTGTGCTCTCTCTCTTTTTCTTCTTTTACTCGCCCGCGCTCTCTCTTTCTCTCTGTGTGTTGTGATTTTCGTTCTCTCCGCGCCGTCTTTTCATTTTGTTTTGCTTTCGATTTTCAAAGTTTTCGGCAACCGGTAAAGATAAATATAGAAACATCAACATGGAAACGGTAAGCATGACTTAAAAGCTTTAAAGTTCTATGCCAAACAATTGCGTGCATATTGGTTTTAAAAGCTGGATGGCGAGCGTCAATCTCAAAGTGCAAATGTGATAAAGTGATTTGGGGGGCGCATTGCGCAAAGGGTTAAAGTCCCCGCTTGCGACATGTAAAAAAAAAACTGGCGTTTGCGTGTGAGAAGCCCCATTGAGAGACCTGCTCGGGTTTATCAGACGAACGAGTCTAACGAAAAATTGGTATTATTAACATCTAAGCGGATTAACGGTTAACATTATTTAACTTTGCTCAAGCACATTTTACCTGAGTGGCTTGGTTATTTTCCATAGCAAACAGATTTCTACAGTTGTTTACATATTTTTAAAATAATATTGATTGTAAGAATCTTAATGTATATTATTTAAGACGCCAGAGATAAGTCACTTTTATCACATTTATAACACATCATATAAAACTTTTTGGCATAATAATAAATGCTTTATTACAGACAAATGAAAGCTACAGATTCGGGAGCGTTGATTATATCGTTTTTCTGGCCATGATATTTCTATCCACTGGAACAGGCATATATTTTGGCTGTCTAAAGTGAGTGTTTAACCAACACCACTCAACACTTTGGATACTTAAAGTTTTAAGTTTTAATTATTTTAGAAAAACAAAAAAGATCAGTGAGGAAGATGAACCAACGCTGCAAACGACCACACCAAAAGAGGTGCGAAAACATAATTTTGGTTCGGAAAAGATGAGCGAATATCTGCTGGGTTCGCGACAACTGAAAGTGTTTCCCGTTGCCATGAGTCTGATAGCCAGGTGATGACATATATACATAGATTGCCTGTTAGATAGATACAAAAACATGTTAACGGCTATAACTTATCTTTTCTCATCTCGTTAATCTACAGCTATGTGTCGGGCGTGACAATATTGGGCACCACATCAGAGATATATAATTATGGCACACAATACTGGTTTATTGCCATTGCCATTATTTTGCAGGGCATTGCTGTCTCCTTTATCTATATACCAGTATTTACGACTCTACAAGTCGGCTCCTCCTATGAGGTAAGTGCACATATACATCTTTAAAACTGTATAATTAAACTTAATTACTCTATCGTAATAGTGTAGTGTATAAAATAATTGTTAAAGAGAATCACCGAAGCAAGTGATAAGAAGAAACCCGACTCTTGATATGGTATTCAATTAATTTATACCGAGTACTTAATGAAATGGAATGGGTTGAATTGATTTCGGGTCATCATATGCTGAATGCATAATATTTGTTGATTTACAAACTTACCTAATGCATTTACACAATAAAAATAGTGATTGTAAATGTGTAGATAAGAATTATATGCACGTTTTTGATTGTTTTTTATCTGCTTACCATTTTCTCAAGTGCTATTTATCTATAAAATAAAAAAGCAAAACAATTTGTGTTCATAACAAAACAGCAGAAATATGATTTATTGCAGTTTAATGTTTTTTTTGTAAATCAAATTTAAGGCAACTATAAAAAGTTCATAATCACAAAAGCTAAAATTTATTTAAAAAATTTGAAATTTGAATTTTATTATATAATTTCTTCTGTAATATTTAGAAAACTAGAATCTACGTCTTATTTTAGTCACTTTTGTTTCTCATTTCTTTTGTTTTATATGCATTTTGTTTTTGTGATTCATCATCATTATTGACTTGGAAATTTCATCTTTGCCAATTTGAAACACAAGTTTCAATTGTAGCGTACACTTTAATTAACGGCAGACGATAGACGACAGTCTACCATCGCTTTCCATTTAATGGACTTTGATCGCCTTACTGGTTGCTTGCTGCCCATACGTACAAAAGTTTCGTGATGATTAATTACAAAGTTGATTCGTCGCTTCAAGCCACTTGACAGTTGTGTGTTTTGCTCTTGTTTAGAATAATAACTTTTACAGCATTGATAATAAAACCAGATGTAGTTTGTGTGTTCATTTGTAATACATCAGATTTAAAATAGATGGTCTGTTGAGGGTTAAGTGTGATATTAGTTTAGTGTTTGATTTATTTGTGAGCTATTACTGTATCTATTTAGTGTCTATTAGGTGATTACTAAGTGTAAGCACTAAGCCCTTAAGCACTAGAAATTTTAAATAAATAGTAACCACTAAAAAATATTTATCAATATATATATATATATATATATATATATATATATATGTGGCTTAACTGAACAGCCGGACGGTTATATAGAAACTCAATTGTAATTTTAAACATTTAAATATTTTGTGTGGACAAATGTAACTCTTAGAAATTATAAACAAGTCTGAAACCGAATCGTTTTAATTTGCAAGCAACAAGTGTTTTGAATATATATAAATAAAGCAATAATTCATAAATGTTTTTAAATTTTACAGTATCTGGAAATGCGCTTCCATTCGATTATACGTAGCATAGCATCCTTTATGTTTATTCTGGATGAGGTGAGTCTCTCCGAGTGGATATTTTCATATCTGTCATCCAATTATTTAATTCTTAAATTCTTTTGCAGATACTCTTCCTACCATTTGTTGTCTATGTGCCCGCCATTGCATTGAATCAAGGTGAATCAATCTGTCATATATTTAACAATGCGATATATTGAAAAATTCTCCGATTATTTTCACAGTTTCGGGCATTAATTTGCATGTGATATCATCGGTGATTGTGATTGTGTGCGTCTTCTACACCTTTGTGGGTGGAATTAAGGCTGTGGTGCACACGGACGCCTGGCAAACAATGGTAATGTTCCTTTCGGTGCTCGCGGTGGCCGCCTTGGGCACCTATTATGCCAACGGATTCGAAAAGATCTTTGATGATGCCAGCAAAGGTGGTCGTGTGATATTTGGCAACACGAATCCATCGCCATATGTGCGTCATACGGTTTGGAGTGTACTCATCGGTGGCTTCTCCTACTGGACATCGTTCAATGCGGTGAATCAGACAATGGTGCAACGTTATATGTCCTTGCCATCGCTGAAACAGGCACGTGCCTCGATGGCCATCTTTACAATTGGCGTCGCTGCATTCATCTCGCTGTGCTGCTATCTGGGCCTGCTCATCTTCGAGAAGTATCAGAATTGTGATCCACTCAGCGCTGGTCTGATTACACACGACGATCAGCTGCTGCCGCTGTTTGTGGTACAGAGCGTTGGACACATCCATGGCATAGCGGGTCTCTTTATAGCCGGCATATTTGGTGCCGCCCTCAGCTCACTCTCAGTGGTGCTGAATTCCACATCACTGGTTATACTCGAGGACATTGTGCGTGGTTGCTTTAGGATGCAGCCAAGTGAGCGCACCTCCACAGTGCTGGTGAAGGGTTCGGTCATCATACTTGGTGCGATTGCACTTTCGCTCGTCTTTGTCCTCGAGCGTTTGAGTGGCATTTTGAGCATTTGCACCTCGATGACAGCCATTGCAGCGGGCACAACTTTTGGCCTCTTCACACTGGGCATGCTGGTGCCGTGGGCGAATAATATTGGCACTGCAGTGGGTGGCATTGCCAGTGCCCTGCTCTCTGGTTGGATATCCTTTGGCACCCAGTTCAGCATTGCAGCAGGTGAACTCAACTCACAGAAACTGAACATCTCTGTGGCGTACTGTGCAACGAATGTGACGCAGCCCGAGAACGATTGGGTGGATGAGGAGCAGGTGTTTCCATTATATCGCTTATCCTATCACTGGATAAATCCCATTGGTGTGGCAACTGTTATTGTTGTCGGTTCGATTGTATCGATGCTTACAAAACCCACCGATATAAGGACACTCAATGCGCAACTGTTGTCGCCAGTTATACACCGATTCCTGCCAAAGGAGTGCTTTGCTCCGCGCAATCATCAGCATCAGACCCAGCCGCAAATGAACCTACTAAATCGCACATAAGAATCGTGAATCGTTATAGTAATATATATATATAAATATATATATAAATGTATATATGAATTCCTACAGGACATGCTCTGTTTGCCAGCAGAGTCGCAGCTCCCATATTACATTCGTTAAGGTTACGATAGAGTTTAGCTTAACTTATACTATATATATATATTTATAGCATTTAGAATCTAGAGTTGTCTATTAGTACAAATTGCAGTTCGATTTCATTATCTTTTTATTCTCTATGTAGAAGGGCGCACACGATTTAAGTATGGTACAGGAATTTATGAATCTGCACACACACCAACACACACACACACACACAAGAAGACACACGCTAATTGTTGTATTATATATATATATATATATATATATTGGTTATATTTATGTACTTATTTAGCATTATTTCTTTGGCATTTTTGTTTGTTATTGTTCATCTTGTCTGCAGACTGTGTCTCAAATTCCATGTGACTTAGCAAGCATAATGTCTGTGATAAAAAATTTAATATATTAAATATACGCATATATTTATATACATATTATATATATATATATATATATATATATGTATATATATATAAATACAATAAAAATGTTATTTGATATGATGTATGCTGCGTATGATGTGTGTGAGCAGCAAAAAGCGCATATTCTAGCATTACGATACCTAAATTAAGCCTCTCTAATTTGGCCATGAATCACAAAATGAGCGATTAATCCCCTGATCGCTTCTAGTACTCCACGTAACTGCTTTAATTATGCTTCTGATGCGTCAACTCCTCCTCCAGCATCGCCTGCCGGCGTTGACTTAAATAGTTACGCAACTGGTAGGCAATTAGCATCAGGCAGGCAACTCCAGCGCTTACATAACTGTTGGACACGAATTGCTGTGGCAGCATTTTGCATCTGAACACCGCATAATCATCCGGCGTAATTGTGGCCTGCAGTGATAAGCAAAATTAATAAGCATAACAAGTAAAACTGAGCGGATCGGTGGTGACCGAATTGTGTCAAAATAAAACATTTTTTAATGCATTGATTGACTGATTCATTGTCAAAACTTAACTGATTTATAAAAAGGATGCATAAGTACTAAAACAACTATTCTTTCCGATCAGGCCAAAAATATCTGCTTATTTCTTTTATATGGCAATAGCAAATAAAATAAATAAGGATTTATTTTTGGCCTTTAGATTCCCATAGTAAAATCATTAAAATCCTCGACTTACCAGCATAAAACTGGGATTGACATTGTTGCGCCAGCTGAAGGAGGCCACCGTAAACTCATCGATGCCCAATCGATTGACGTTGTGACAATAGTAATGCGAGTGTCCGGCAAAGGCCAAACGTGGCTTGAGCAGTTCCCCCAACAGCTCTGTGGCATCCTTAGAGAGTACATGATAGCGCTCCCGATATGCCTCAATGTGCGGTGCGTCGTGTTCGCTGCACACCTTGTCCGATATGCGATATGTGGGAAAATGTTGCATGATGATAGGCTGGCTATACGGATGACGACGAGTCCTTGCGCATTCCGCCACATGCGGATGTTGCATGCAGTGCAACGTTCTCGATATATTCTTTAGCGCCGACTCCGCCTCATTGCAGAACATGCAGCCATCGGCCTCCATGGCCATGGAATTGACAACGACAAAGTGTATCTGCTTGATGGTGTACAAATGCACCTTGGAGAAGTTCAGATAGTTCTCAAATCGTGTCATAAAGAAAGGATGCATTCTGTAACCAAAGACTAATTTTAGAATCTGGCAATTTTGGTTCAACTCCAGCGCTACTCACTTGTAGTGGAAGCCTACATCATGATTGCCGACTACACTGATTAGTGGTATTCCCGCGGGTAGATTAAACATCTGCAAGTAGCGCCAAACATACTCCTGGAACTGTTTGTCGCTGACCATGTCGCCCTCGTCAAACAGATCGCCGAGCACGAAGACAACGTCCGGCTGCAGCAGCCTGGAGGCGGCCTGAAAGGAACGCGTCATGTGCCACTCGCGGTAGAGCTTGTCCAGCCAATGGCCACGATGTGGTCCCAGCAAATGAGGATCGGCTATAATCATGGCACGCAATGGATCATCCACGTATTTCTTGCGCCGTATCTCGGGCCATTTGCACTTTTGCAGCACTACAAAATCAGCAACGTACTCGCAAAAGATTAACGCACACAATATGATAACAAAGCACGCGTAAAGCCAACGCATTTTGTTGCAATTAAACAATAAAATCACCTGCCGGCGAGTTAAACAGATGCAAAAAACGTCAATACAAAGTGTAGGGCTGGGAAAGCATTTATGTCGCTTACCAGGGGTGTACTTTATTCTTACAAATAAATTCGATAAGTCGATAACTGTGTCAATTGGCGCTAAAAGCAAAAAATATTAAACGGAAACATTGTTAAGGTAATAAAAACATTAAATGGAAACATTTTTATGTCCACAGTTAGTACAAAAAGTTGCTAATTTTATTAAGCACACAGTAAATTCGCATACAGATTATAATTTTTGTTTGGAATGCATTTACTTTAGAAGAGATCATAGAAATAGTTTAAGCCTTGACCCAGCTCCCAAATGGAGATGCCAACGCCAAGTTCCTGGGCCAACTTGATGCGCTCATTGATCGAGTAGAGTGTTGGATAAAACACAGTATGGCGACCAGTTTCAGTTCTACAAAATGAATATGATATTATACATTTGCAAGGCTCGTTTCAAACTTAACTGAAACTCACCTGATCTCAAAGAAGTTTTCCACATCGCGCTCATCATTTAGGAGCGGTTTCTTGAGTGGCCTGACCAGCTCCAGGTACTGGTTAGAGATGATGGGGCCACCACCATCCGGCGTATAGTCATTGCCATACATATTGAAGCCCATGAGGATTTTGGAACGTTTCACCTCCACATCATGGCAATCATCTGGCGCAATGTGATCAATTGCACTGCGCATCCAATACAAAGGCGCATTGGCACCGGGACGCTGCAGGCTAGAGAAGTCATAGGTCATCAGCGAGAATGCATAGATATGTTTGTATAAGCGATCCATGTGACGCTCGCTGAACAAATTGGACATATCACGGCGCTGAGGCGGTATCACCAATATCAAACGCAGCTGTTGCTTTTTCAAATCCTTGGCTGTGTGTGGATCAATTAATAAAGATGATTTGTAACTTGAAAGTAGCAGATAAACCCACCCATTTGTAGCACCAGAGTGTAAAGAATTTTATCATCGATGCGACCAGCGATTTGTGACCACACCTCCAATACGAGTCCATCGAAACTGTGCTCCTTGCACGACTGGATGAGCACCTCGTTGAGCTTGGTGCGTTCGCCGGCATCGCTGAGCAGCAATTTAATATTGCGATCGGTGAAGTGATCAAAAATAACACGGGGAAAGACTGCAGTAAGAAATAGATGGATCTATATTATAGCTGCTGGCTAAAGCAGGGAATTCGACTGGTCACCTTTAACTGTGCGTTGCGCTTGTTGCTGTTGCTGTTGGACTTTTCCCTTGCGCCTCAGTTCACTTAGCCAGCCGGCATCGATGTCGTGGGTGCCGGCGACGGCATATTCGTCAAATTGCTTCACAACTTGCAGCCAGACAGGTGATATGATGTCAAATTTCTTGGCAAATATCTTGGCCACGTCATAGCCATGTGAATTCCACTGCAAAAAACATAAATGTTTAATTGTTGTCCACAACTTGCGCAGTTTTTTAATAATTAATACTCACCGGTGTTACATAGCCGAGCACAGTGCCATTGAAGCGTCGCAACGCCGTGTCCTTGTAGTAGGCTTCATTGTGCATTACTATGTCCTTTGGCGAGGGCTTCGGCGATACCAATTTCAAATCGAATACATCGTTTTCTTGGGGGCCACGCAAATATTTGGAGTTCTTGTTTTTGCTTTTGGCTTTGCTGTCGGGCGACAGGGTGCACAGTGCGTACTGGCAACTCAGCAGGAGGCAGACAACTGTGCGCGCATTTAATGTGCGCATTTTACAACTTAATTATTCAAATAGAATTGTTGATTAATTTTATTAAACACAGACATAACAAAATATTTACCCCCAAATACAAGCGAACCGGCAGATGAGTTGGGTCGATAACGATAACAATGCAGGCATGCATAGATAACTTTCAATCAGCTGTTCTCACTGCGCGGCCATCAACTGTTCCACTATGAGCCAGTGGTTCCAGGCATTTTACATCTTTCGGCTAAAAACCGCCAACAATATATTTAAAAGTCGCAAAATTTTGAAACGTATGCATGCATTTGTATACATATACACATATATATATAGTTATATACATATGTATATAGTTATATTTAAAAGTTTACATTGTATAAATAATGGGAGGGGGTTATTAACATAATGCTTCCTGCTCTTCCTGCTTAACATATAAAATTAAATTAAACTTAGTGCATAGACTAAACAGAAGGCTAAATATTATTATTAAAATCAAAACTAGCCAGAAAACTAATTATCACTTAAAAAAAACAAAAGAAAATTGATTTAAATAGAATGTGTGTTAAAATATTTAACATAGGGCGCTACTTATACATAAATATAATAATCATAAATTGTTATTAATCATATTTGTTATAATCGTAATCATTTCTTATGCATAATAGCATTATTTTTTTGTTTTTGTTCTTTTTTTATATTAATATATGTGTGTTGTATTTATGTATTTATATTCAGACAAATACGCGCATTAAATCGCTGCCGGCAGAATTGCTGCCGGGCGTTGAGTTGTTGCTCTTCCACGGATTGTTGCTGCCACTGGCAGCGGCAACAGCGGCCGCAGCAGCAGCTGCTGCTGCCTGTATATTGCTGCTGTCGGACAGACTGCGCAGCAGTTGCTTCTTCAGCAACTGTTGCTGCGGACTGGCATTCAGTTGCAACGGTAAATGCATGGGACGCTGACGCAACAATTGCCGGTGACTGTTGTTGCTGCTGCTGCTGTGATTGCTGCTGTTCAGCAGTGGTCGCTGCTGCTGTTGCTGCTGGCGTGTTGCCAACAATTTGCGTCGCTTCTCATAGAAACTGTTCATGCGCTGATTCTCCTCCAGCTGCTGCTGCTGTTGTTGTTCGCTGGCTTCGTTGTTGTACTCCGCCTGTGGCTTCAGTTTGCCCGACAGCAACTCATTCAAACGCTTCACAGTCATGCTGACTCCATTGTTGTTGCTGCCGCTGCTGTTGTTGCAGTTGCTGCTCCTCAGCAGCGCTCGCTTGTTGCAACGCAATCGCTCCTGTTGGATGACACTGCACTTTTGCGCATAGATTGTTTTGCCCGGGCAAACATTACGTGGCATGGACACTGACGATCCGCTGCCATTACAGTTAACGCCCAACGTTGTTGGCAATGGTGGCGGTTGGCGGGCCAAGGTGCCCACAACGCCACTGCTGCCATTTAGCGAGAGCAGACTGTTGTTCGCCTTGCGCGTCATCAGCAGATTCTTCCGCAGCGTGGCACCCATGCCATTGGGCAGCTTGACCAGGCCGAAGGTGTTCATTGCCAGTGGGCGTGGCGGACCCGCATAGAGGGTCATATTGAAATAGGTGCTGCTGGTGGCATCCTCATGGTATTTGGCATTGGCCAGTTGGCGATGTGGTTGTGCTCCATAATTGCACTCATAGCTATTGTATGCATTTGTATTATTGTTGTTGTTGCTGTTGGTGGCTTGTAGTGGTTGTTGTTGTTGCGGCTGGTTAGTTTCCAGCTTGACAGTCTTTGTGTGGTTGGCTTCCGCGCAAACAGTCTCCAGTTTCGTAAAGTCCAAATCACCCAGTTCATCGTTGAAATAATTGGGTGCAACAGCAGCAGCAGTTGCAGCAGTAGCAGTAGCAGCAGCAGCAGCAGCAGCAGTAGCAGCAGCAGCAACATCATTATTAGCTGCCGCTGCCTGCAACACATTCACATCGCAATTGTCGTAGCCAGCTTGGGTTAGGAACTCGGCAATGACCTGCTGCTGACTCTGTTGATCCAGCACGGACACCTGATTGTTGTCCGTTATCTCATAGATAATACTTGGCAGTATCATGTGCTCATCGCCAACAGTTGTTGCAGTTGTTGTTTCAGCTGCTGCAGCATCTGCTGCTGTTGTCGTTGTTGTTGTTGCTGTGGGTGCTGATATTGCCTCATCGATGGCATCATCATCGGTCAGTGAGGGCACATCGTAAACGCTAAATTGTTGCGTTGCCTCCTGCTCGTTGAGTTCCTGCTTCAGTTGATGTTGCTGTTGATGCTGCTGATCCGCTTCGAGCATCTGTTGCTGTTGATAGATGAGCTGTTGCAGCTGCAACGCATCAATGGCCGTCAATTGGGTTTGCTCCTGTTGCTCTTCGCTATACACCTGTTGCTGCTGCTGTTGTTGCTGTTGCTGATAGTGTGCATAGTTTGCAGCATCAGCAGCAGCATCATCGTAGCGAATTCGTTTTGTGGCTGGCTGCAATTGTTGCTGCTGTGGCTGGGAGGTGTCCAGTGCGCTCTCATCGAAGGGTATATCCGATTCCACATTGTTCAGTATCTCATTGATGAACTTGCTGTCCAGCATATCGTCCAATGTCAGCGATATTGAATTATCATCGGATGTGTTGTGCATTGGCAAAGGATCCTCACTGACCCCAGACAGATCAACCTGTTGCTGGCGTTCTTGTTGCTGCTGCGTATCTAGCTCCACATGACCTGTGATGGAGGAGACGGCCTGGTCCAGTTCGCTTAGCTGCTGCTGCTGCTCGTAGAGTGGCGCCAGTTGCTTCTCCTTGGCAGGTTTGCTGCGATGATGCGATGCGCTTTCAACTGCTGCTGCTGCTCCTTTCAGCTGTAAATATTTATTAGTTCAATTATAGTCAGTAGTTTAGTATTAAAAGTTAATCATTCTCTCAAAGCTACCTTCTTTTTCGTTGGCTGCTGCGTCTCGTCGAGCAGGCTGGCTAGTTGTTGAGCGGGCGCGGCGGGTGAATAGTTGATGCCATACTCGTTGTTGCCACCGCTGCCAGCGGCCGTTGCCAGCGTTGGCGTTGGCGGCAGCGAACACGACGAATTCGATGAAGAAGAGAATACAGTTAAAGCTGTTGCTGTTGCTGTCGCTGCAGTTGCCTGCTCCTCTTTGGGTGGCGCCGCAGCAGAAGCAGCTGCAGCTGCAACAATTGCTGCCGTTGCTATGGCACTGCTCTTTTTGGAGCCACCACCGATCTTGTGATGCAAATCGGAATGATGACGATTCTTGGATGACTTGGATCGCGAACGGCTCGTGCTGCTGCTGCTGCTGTTGGTGTTGTTGTTGCTGTTGTTGTTGGTGTTGTTGGAGTTGGTCTTGGAGGAACTGCTACTCTTGCTGCTGCTGCTGCTGCTTTTATGACGCGACGATGACGACGACGATGAGCTGCTGGAGGGGTGTGCGTTGTTGTTGTTGCTGTTGTTGAGGTTGTTGTTGTTGCTGCTGTTGTTGTTGTTTTGGACCGTTGCCAGTGAGCTGGTGGAGCCATTGGAACTGCTCGAAGTGGTGGCGGATAATGTGTCAGCTGGTGAACCCACCAGCTCCGCCGGCTCACGCACATCCGGACTGTTGTCGGCGGCTGCCACTGCTGCTGCTGCTGCTGCAGCAGTAGTTGTGCTACTGCTGCTCATCTTGTTGGGCGTCGCATCCCAGATGCTCGGATGCTGGAGCGCAATGTGATTATTGAAACCGGCGAGGACATAGCTGCCATTGCAGGCATTACAAACGATAAGATCACGCGCCGCCAGCTCGGGAACCATGTCATAATAGGACATATCGGCGGCATTTAAACGCTGCACTTGCACCACATTTGAACTGTGTCTTGCGTCAGCTGCACCACTTCCTCCCGCACCACTGCCAGCACCGCCACTGCCACCAGTTCGGCTAGCACGCAAATGTTGCTTTTCGGCGGCGCGCAATTGCTTAATCACCTTGTCCAGATCGAAGAAATTGTGCCACTTCTGACACTGCAAGGCGGCCAGCGGGGAGGGATTGAACGAAGGCGCCAGCATGTTGCCCAATTGTGCAGCAGCAGCAGCAGCAGCTGTGGCAGCAGCTCCTCCTCCTCCTGCCACTTCTGCCTTGGAAGAGTTGGTCATGTTTGTAGCTGTCGCTCCTCCTCCTCCAGCAACAGCTGCTGCTGCCGCTGTGGATTGTGTTGTTGTTGCTGTGGATGTTGCTTTTGTGTGCTTCGTTGTTGTTGTTGTTCCGTTGCCGTGATCCGTGTACATTAAGGCTGTGGCCACATCACTCATGGGCATTGTTATCGCTGTTGTTGTTGGATGAGAGAAATCCGCAGAAGTGTGAGAACGGGAACGAGAGCGAGTGTGAGAGAACGAGAGGCGTCCAAAAATGTTGATGAGGGTAGACGACGACGACGACGACGAGTTAGCTTGGCGACGCCACTGACATTTTTCTGCAAGAACAAACAGGAAGGGAATTCCCACAGTTTAATTGATTGAAGCTAAGCGTTACAGAATGCATGCAGTCAAAGTTCAATTTCTATTTTAGTTCCCCTCTTTTGATTTAACTGTCGAAAGTGGAATACTTAAGATTGACAAATAAATTCTACTTAAAAGTTTCAAACTCTGTCATCATATGAATAATTCAATTTATTTTGATGCTATTTTTTCTATTTAAAGATTCAGAATTCAATTTTTTGAAATGCATATTGATATAATAAAATACATTTTTCCGCAAAATATGCTTATTTCTGTTTTGTAAATTAAATAATTTTCTGTTTAGTCTGTTTAATTAAGTTGAGCTTAAGAAATTTTTAAATAATTCTTCAAAATATAAAAATGTTTGCCTTTTAATCAACATGGCAAGATATATATAATCGAATTGAAATATTGTAGTTTCTTTTTTCAAATACATACGAAACAAAGAAATTCGTAGAAAAAAAAGTCTTTTAATCATTATTAATCAAGTTATAAACATTTTATACATCTGGGAATAAACAAAAAATTCACGCAACAACCAAAAATACTTTCTAAATGCATAAAATTTGTAAACGACGAAAATTGCGCATTTAATAAACAGATTTTATATACGCATACAACTTACGTATTTACAAAATTTAATGTATTGTTAACGAAAATTAGTAATGTTAATGTTTAAGTGACCGCAAAACTGTGTTGCCAGACATTGTTGGGACACATGTAGCCTTGCATTTTATGGCAAGAACAGCTGAGCGCTGGCTCTGACGGTGAAATGCAAACACAAACAAATCGGGTTGGCAGCTCTGCTGATACTAACACAATTGCAAGATATCGCTGTCCCGCTCGCACTTGTACGTCAAAGCTACACTCACCCAACCAACAAACAATGCCTGATTGAAAAACTATGCACACGGAATATTGCTAACTTTCAGCACTGCATTTACATATTGATCGTAAACGTTCTGGTTTTCACTTACATGTGTATTAACGTTAACATAATTCCATTGTGTTCGCTCGGCTTGCTGTTTAGCCAATTTTCATTCGCCTTGCCGTCGCCAGAGTTGTCAATGTGTTTTGCTTATCAAATAATTAAATTCCGCATCCGCGCAGAGATACGATTGTTGCAAATCTGCATTTGACTTCTTTTATTTGAATAACCATCATATTTTTTCAACAATGCTGCAACTTAAGCTTCACTCTTAACTGAATTTTAAATGTATTTGCTGCTCTTGGATTCTTTTCGCACTGAACAACGATTGTTAAGTAATCGATGCGTCGCAGTCGATAACACTAGCAGAAGACCGCAGTTTTTTAAATCGCCTTAACAGATAAGAATCGCATGAAATGTAAATAAATTTTGATTTGTTTTAAGGCGCTTGACTTTAATGAACTTTATCATGAATTAACATACAATGTGGAATGTATTTATAATTTACAAAAGCCTCTATGGCCATAACGAAGACAATAAATAAATCTCTTGATACAGGTGAGTAAACAGACCTGGTAAATGGAGAAAATGTTTAACGCTCCAATTCCTGAGTAACCATTGAATTAACAATTATTTAAACTACTACATCGAAGGAAGTAATGATTTGGAGAGACTACTGCAATGCAATTTAACCCTGTTTAATTGTTTTCTGCTTGAGCAGCTTAAACTCTGGCCCCCAAACGATATTGTTGATCAATTCGCCAAGTATGTAAAGTACCAAACTTAAAGACACCATTGCAGAAAGCATTAAATAACGCAACGGCAATGGTAAAACTTCAAGCAGGGGATAAACCCACTGGCCACTAAAGTACTTGACAATATGCACCCAAATCACGTAGAGCAGCATAAAGGAGACGTTGCCAGTAATGCCCGCCAAGCGGCTGGGATACTGCCGGAAGCAGGTGAACAAATCAATGATGGCCAATAGCGCCACATTCGTGTGAACAACGTGATTTAGCCAGCTACAAAAATAGACAATAAATAATAAGTAAATAAAAACACAGTATTTAACTCTTGCCTAGGAAATATTGCGTCGAGTGCTGCTGGGAAGATGAGCTCACGATCCCACAGATAGATGACCCAGAAAGAGATGCAAACATTATGCGCAATGGGAAAAGCAAGCGTGGCGAATAAATAATCACGCAGCTGACGCAGCCAGGACTTTGGAGCCAGTGTGACCCCATTGTGGCCGAACAGATCGTTGAGCAGGGCCACACTGTGGTAGATGGCCTGCAGAATGACGTCAAGAAATGTGAGATATTTGAATTTGCCACCCCAGCGCGTCTTCAGCTCCTCCTCCTCGTGCAGCCCTGGCGGCCAGTGCACTTTCCAAAGATAATAGTATATGCTCCATGAGAATTGTGCCGCTGCCAGCAGGTGAACCAAGAATCGCAGATAACTAAATGCACCACTCGTGTACGCATCGTTGCACGTCTCCAGCTGTGCGTTGTGCACTTGAGCGGCTTGTCTTGCCGCCTCTAGTTCTCGTTTTTGTTTCTTACTCTTTGCCATTGCTTGTACAAAAATTACTAACTGATTAGAGACGCAGCGATTTGCTAATTGGAAAACCAGGGCTACAGCACCGTAACATGTGTTGTTTATATTTTTGGGCTGCTACTGCTCACTTAACAGCGCTGCCTGCACGTTAACAGCAACGAGCAAACAGCTGTTGATTGTTTTGATTCCAAAAAAAAGGAAAATTGTTGAAGAATGTTGAGAAAATTATTATTTAATCATCAGCGGCAACAGGTGTGTGTGTCTGTGTGTAAAATAAAGAAGCAAATACTAAATAAATTGCCACTTCTTACAGTTAAAATGCCTGGCAACAAAGGCAACATTGCCGAAGATTGTGAATCTGGAGCCGGAGCACATTGAGGAAGCTATTAAACTGGAACCGGCTCTCTCCGTTTATACGCCCGAGCTGTGGCGCCGAGCCCATAAAACGTTTCAGAATCATGGTCTGGAGACCGTCAACTTCCTGAGAATTGTGACCGCACATCCAAAGCTGCTTCAGCGTACGCCCCAACGTATTGTGAACAGCTTGGAGATTTGGCGTGCCTGTCAATTTGGCGAGCATCTGCTGCATCTGCTTCTGACCAAATACCCCGAGCTGCTGGACGTCAACGATGCACATCAGCTGCTTTCATTGATCGCCTATCTAAAGAGTCGCGTCTCAACAAGTAAGAATGTGTGGAAGCTGCTGATGAACAGTCCCGATTTGTTGGAGCAGTCGGAGCAGACTATTGAGGAGAAGCTCAACTATCTGTTTGAGATTATGCGAATCGAGGTGCCTGAAATTGTAAAATCCTCTGCGCTATCGCTGCCTTTTGAGGAAATGCGTTGCCGACACACGTTTCTGTTGCGCTTGGGTTTATTTAAGCCACGTGCCTTGAAAGCGGATCCCAACGAGCCAACGACAAACAATAGGCTCTATCAGATCACAGATACTTCGGAGAAATCCTTTGCCACCAAAATTTGTCACGTGACGCTGCCCGAATATGAAGCATTCAAGGAGTTATTGGCACGTGAATTGGAACGCAGGACACGAAAACGTAAGGAGGAAGATCCATTCAGTGATGATGATGAAGAAACTTAAGCTAAGTTTTGTTTAATATGCTCAAAGTTGTTCATTTTATTGTGTAAAATTAATGCACCTAAATTTAGCTTGTCTTTTATTTTAAAGTCGTAACAGCGTACTGGGCTTCACCCAAGAGTAACACTGTTAAGTTAAGCATCACATTGACATGTGAATGGCAAGCATGTAATATCTTATACATATGGAGCTTAATTCTGAATTAAATTTAAATTATATATATGAGTTATGAAAAGGAAATCGAAGTTAATTTGCACAAGCAATAATTCCGATCTCTCAGCGTAGGACACTTATGTAATTATGCAGACATGGTTTGCTTGTCTTACATTTTGAATGGTAGCAGCGTACTGAGCTTGAAACAAGTTAAGTTGAACATCAACGTAGACATGTGAACGGCTGGCATGTAATATTTTGTCCGTATGGGTGGCATTGGGGGAGTTTTATTCAAAATTAAATTAAAACAACATATTAGCGTTATCAAAAGCAATTCACAGTCACTTGGCAAACAGCACAAACCACAATTGGAGTGCAATCGCCCAGCGGAGCACACAGCACATGTCGTTATGCAGACGAGGCGAGAAACACACCCACAATAAAAACAAAAACAACAGAAACGAGAGAATTTTACGCTTACTCATTGCTGCAAATCCTTGGCAGAATGTCGGGCAATCCGTTCGACGACGAGGACGAGCCGAGCGCAGGCAGTGATGAGATACTGGAGGGTTTTCTCTGTCCTATTTGCCGGGCGGACTTGAAATCGATTGATTTCCTCACCGAGCACTTTGCCCGCCAACACGCCGAGGAGGAGGACGCGTTGAAGTCCGTCTTTAAGGATATATTCAGCAAAGCCAAAAAGAAGATACTCAACAACTTTGAGGATGAGCGCAATCGTGGTGCTCAAGCAAGTGCAATATCCACTGCCGGTGCGAACAGTGCTGCGGGAGGAGCAAGTGCAACAGGAGGAGCAGGAGGCGGAGCAGGAGCATTTAGGACGCAGCTAAACATTTATAGTAATATGGCCAAGCAGAGCGTTGGAGCGGAACGTTCATATCTAGAGTATTTTCAATCGGTGCGCAATCCACGCCTGGAACGCTATGCGAGCGAAACGAATAAACTGATTATTCGATTGCATCGCCTGTTGAAGGATCTGCCGACGGATGCAGTGCAACGCAAGCATCACGAACAGCAGACGGTGCCCTGGCTCGATGGCAGCTCCGTCAAGCTATGTCCCAACTGCGCCAAGAGCTTTCACATCGCACGTAGGCAGCATCACTGTCGCCTCTGCGGCGGCATCATGTGTCACGATTGTTCCCGATTTCTGCAACTAGAAAATGCCAGTGAGTTGGGGCATCTTGTGATTGACGGATTGAATGACTGAGTTTGAGATTGGCGGACTGATTCACTGGTTGCTTCAATCTTTAATTGACTGACCGATTTTCATGACTGATGCATACATATTTAAGTGAATGAGCATATATAAACTCTCTAATGTATTCCTTGCAGTGCAATTGGCCAGTTTGTCGTCGACACGTGGCGAGCCACTGCAGCAGATGCGCCACCATGAGGATCGGGCGATACGTGTGTGCCAGCATTGCCTGTGGCTTCTGGACACTCGCCAGGACATGCACGAGAGTCGCACCTGCCGGCCGATGCTTGTTCACGTATACGAGGAGATAAGGCAGCTGCAGAAACAGGTTAGTCCCGATCTGGACATGTACGTAAAAATTGTGAATAGTCTGCTCGACGGTGAATCAATATTCACCATTGCCGATGCGGGCGCCTTGCGAGGCAAGATCGGTCAGGTGGCCGAGAAGATTGATTTGCGTAGCAAACGCATTCTTACCATCCATTCGGAGCCGGGCAGCCGCGATGAGGCGCTGAAAAAGGCCATCCGCCTGAGTTGCGTGCAGGCGATCAAGGAGCGAATGTTGTCGTTGCCACCGCTACCGGATGAGGCGCTAATCAGTCAGATGCAGGAACGCAGACGCATGGAGACCGAACAACGCATCCTCACCGAGCAGCGTATGGCCATGGAGGCCTACGAGCGTTACGGTGCCGCAAATCAAACCGGAATTAATACGGAACATCGCAGTTTTGCCCAAGGCGTAAGTTGACAAAATTGCTCACTTTGTTCTGTTAACTGTTAACCAACCAATGCTTTCCAGTCTGATCTGCAATCGTTGAACAATTGGTCAGCGCCGCAAGCGTCCACAACAATTTCCAGCGTTGATGATCCGCTCATCGAGCAGATCAACATTATTAAGGGCTACATTAAACAGGCACGTCAGGACATGAACTTTGATGTGGTGGAGACCCTGGAACTGAATCTGCGCGAACTGCAGCGAGAGGTGTACGAGCGGCAAAGGCGCAGCAGCACAGCCCAGTTGGATAGCTAGACACTTACCCTATAATATTTACATATATATATGAATGTATATGTTATATATATATATATATATATATATATGTATGCATTCCCACATTTGACTAAATAAATGTTAAAAACTGTTTATCGATTGACGTGTATTTTTGTTTGCTTACGAAATTTGTGCATTGTGACGTGTGTAAAACAAAATGCAAATGCTCATTTGAATAATTTAAATTTTGATATTGTAAAATTTAGGACTTCAGACCCACAGCGGCAATCAAAGATTTAACTTTAGCTATATAAGCGGTTTGGGCGTCGCCATTGCTCATCCCCTTCAGCTTGTTCCAGGCCTCCCATTTGGACTTGCCTTTAAAGTCGAGGAAGCCGGGCTTATCTGTTCACCACACGAGGTAATTCTTAGGTTAATTATTTACACACTTCTTTTTTTTTTGCATATTTTACCAGTATTGCAATCACCCACATTGGCCTGTTTGTAGAGACCGTAAAGTTCGAGTAAATCGCTGTCAGCTGGTGTGCTACTCAAGTTCTTTACATCCTCGGCGGCTTGGTTGAATTCCTGCAAATAATGAACACAATTAAAACACATATAATTTTTCTTATTGGTTTCGCACACTTAACCTGTAGTTCGGCCATGATTAAATAGTCAATTTCGTACACCGCTTTGCGTCTCTAGGCAACGCCGATAGTTTCCAAGAGAGAGTGCGCCACAGTTGATTTAACAGACACGGTGCTGCCAACTTTTTCAAGCACAAGAAATTCTTATAAAAAGTTTACTATTTACAATTATTTGGCATAACACTGTACTTTGACACACTTGCAACAACATAAAGTGCACATTTTGAATACATACATTTTTGCATTTAATTATGTGTACTGCTTAATAACCAGACTTGCAGCCAAATCTGCTAACAGTGCAGCACTGTCGCTTAATAGTCTCCAATTTGGTTAACAGCAGCAATTTTGTTCACAGCAGTTATTACGCGTTGAACTTGCATAGAGAACGGACGTGTTTACGCGTGGGCGTTTCCATTTGTTGTAAAAAATCGAAATCAAAACGCAACAAAAATTGTAATAATAGCCCAAATACAACAAGCAAAAAAGTGCAGTGTGTCGCTCAGCAAAACAAAAGTGATCATCTCAATAAGCCTAAGGCGGGCGCAAAGAGAAAGTGCAAAAAGAAAAAAGAATAAATAAAAAGAAAAGTCAACAAGCGATTTGTTATTGGCAGTAATTCTGTTTTGTGTTGTGTTCTTCTTTGTTGGTGATTTAGTTCTTGTTCTTGTTGCTGTATCGGCGCGCAACGCGCTGCTTATGCAAATGTGGTAAGAATATTATTTTATTATTTACCTAGCAACTAGTAACCGAAATTTAGATCTGGATATATCTAATTATATTGAAGCCCTCTCGCATGTTATATTGGCCAGCAACATGTTATGTGTTTATTTATTTATTTCATCTTATTTCAAACGTTTTTCAAATTTTATTCGTATCGAATGCTTGGAGCCGGCTACAATATATTTTTGTAGCATGCCGTAAATTTATAGCTCAAGTCTCGTGTTACTCAGAGCTAAACAAATTTGAGCTAGCAGCTACCAACAAAACAATTGGAAGTGCGAAAGGCAAACACAAACAACAAGGCCGACTTTTGATTTTCTATTCATAAGCGGAATTCTACAAATTCCTTTTCCCATTCCGTTTCAGTCGATTCATTTTCGTTTGTCGCTCTTCATCACACTTGTGCTTTAATTTTTTGTTTTATCTTGATTTTTAGCGCATTTCAAAGCAAACAACATAGTCTAAATAGAGTCGTTAATTATATTTTTTGGTTAAAACAAACTATTTACATTTTGGCGTCAAGTTGGAATTTAATGCTCTGGAAAACTGTTGGAATGTTTATAATTGAAATTGTGGATGTTGAAAAATTACCGATCATAAATGATTTGATTCACGATGGGAATGCATTGTGAATGAAATAATTTGAGAGAGGGAGACAGATATAGAATGAGAGAGATAGAGAAGAGTGAAAGTGAGAGAGATAGTTAGAATGGTAAATGAATTAGAATTCTATTTATTTCTATTCGTATGCTTAGAAATTAATAAATAAACAATATATTTTTCTTAACAATTAATGATAATAGATTTTAATGATTAAATAAATGTATTTGTACATATATACAGACATTTAAATATTTGCATATAAAACTCCCTCTCTCTCTCTCTTTTCCTTTTTGTCACGTCTCTCGTTCACTATATATTTTCACTTTCTTTTTCACTTTTGTGATTTGTGTTTGCAGCTGTTGATCTATTATTAAATTCATTAACACGGTGCCATTCATTAACAATGCGTCTTTTCTCATTCAATTTAGAACACGTCTTAATTATAATGAACAATTTTAATTGAACGACTTGACTTGCATTTGTTTACATTCCCCTTATTAACCCCTTGCCGAGTCTACACTCTTGACTGATAACCGTTAGTTTCAGTTTCTCCTTTTCACTTAGCTTCTGCCATTTGCCACCGATTAACGTTGACCCAGTCAGAGTCAGCGTTGCTTTAGCTGTTCTTTCTGATTAGTCACGGCCATTGCAAAAAGAAAGTGAGAGTGAGACTGGGACAGATAGAGAGAGAGAGAGAGAGAGAGAGAGAAAGAGGAGACGTGAACACTTATCAGCAGCGACGTCGGCATCCACTTGAGTTATGTCGCTTTTGCTTTTGGACTGCAACTGACAATGGGACCACGGTCAGGTGTTTTGTTTTTGTTATTCTCTTGCCTCTTTATGTCCTTCATGGTAGGGGGGAGATAGAGAAGAAGAGGGGGAGATGACACCACTCATTGTAAAGACTCGCGATTGAAAATTCTTAACACTGGAAAGTGTAGCAGTTATTTTAGAGATGCAAGCCTTAAGGGGATTCCACTGGAAACATTTATCTTCTACATTTTTAGTTATTCACAAAGCTTTTTCGTTCTCTTGTAATCTCCTCGAAATATGCAAATTTATTTTCATTTCTTTTATGATGATTCAGTTTTAGATATTTTAATTGCATAATTGTTTGTTGTGGTTTTCGGAATTAAAATCAATAAATGACGCATTCAATTGAACCACTCTAAACCCGTGAATATGAGACATTATCAAAAAAAAAAAAAAAATTATTATGGCATATGCATATTAAAATGAAGAGTAAACTATAAAAATTTATCTTTTAAATTTGATTTTTATTTTCTTATAAAATGCGTAATGCAATAATTTAAATACTTACCGCCAATATTTTCATTTTCCAAAAAACAGTTTAGCAAATATACAAATTATAAATATATATTTAAGCAAATTAAAGCAGCAAGCGCTTACATAAGAACATAATTATTTACTGATTTCGCCTGGTCACACTGTTCGAGAATATTTCCAATAGTCAGTCGGTTGTTGTAGACAAAACAAAGGCAGTCTCTAAAAATATCAGTCAATTCGTAAAAAAAACTTACTAAACAGAAATGTATTCGAAAAATTCGAATTTAGGGGGAACTTTGTGCAATGGCACCCAATCGACAAAGTCTGATGAGGAAACCGAAATGGATGAAACAACCATGTCGAATACGGCTGTAACGAATGCAAATCCGGAAGAGGCACTGGAAGTGGATGTGGTCATTGCGAATGTGGTCTGCTCTTTTAGTGTACGTTGTCATCTCAATTTGCAGAACATAGCGTTGAAAGGATCGAATGTGGAGTATCGTCGAGAGAATGGAATGCTGACGATGCGTCTACGTCGTCCCTATACGACGGCATCGATCTGGTCATCTGGCCGAATAACGTGTACAGGTGCCATTTCGGAGGTGCAGGCGAAGGTCGCCGCACGGCGTTATGCCCGCATTTTGGAGCATTTGGGTTTTCCGGTGCGTTTCCAGAATTTTCGCGTTGTGAATGTGTTGGCCACCTGTTGCATGCCCTGGCCCATTAAAATTGTCAATTTCTCGATGCACAACCGTGAAATGGCCAGCTATGAGCCTGAACTCTATCCGGGTGTCACCTATCGCATGCGTAATCCCAAGGCCACTCTTCGAATCTTTTCGACGGGCAGCATTACGGTGACGGCTGCAAGTGTTAATGCCGTTGATATGGCCGTACAACGTATTTATCCGTTGGTCAACGAGTTTCGAAGTGTCCGTCTGTCGTCATCGAAAAAAACCGAGTCAGACTCCCGCGAGGAACTGGGGGATGCCACTGGGAATGCGGCGTTGCCTGGGAAAATTCCAACATCAACTGTTGTTGGCGGTAATTTTGTGACGGAAACCAAATCCTCGCCGCTCATAATTGATGCAGCTGATAATATTTGTGGGAATGCTCGTCGTCGTGTCACGGCATGTTGGGCCAGCAAACTGGATAAGAAACGTCCACGTTACAATGAAGCCAGCTCTCAGGCCACAGTTCAAGCTAACAATTTGGCCAGCTGCGTCAGTCGCTCCAAGAACAAGCAGCTGTCCAGGAAGCCGGCCAAACACTTTAAGGATTGCAAGTAGACGAAAGAAAATATAATTTTCTCAGCAGATCTTCAAGTCTCAACACTAAGACACTGAAACACTATTCACCCATTTCAACTTACCCCTCTGAGGAAGTTGTAAATAAAGACTGACATTATTCTTCTTTTTCATTATTCTTAAGATAACACGCAGACAAGCAATTTAATACAAACATTGTGATGTTAACAAGTGACCTGGCTACATATTTGACATTGCTCATACTTATCTAAGATATTTAAAGAGTACAATGATAATATTCGTTGCTTAGACACTTGTAATAAATCTTGTTACCACGCATTAAGCATAAAAACGAATAGTCTGGAATTCCATTTAATTTGTGTTCGCTGAACAAATTCAAAGTGGGACTCCAATCGGGTTAGTTTTTACAAAGTTGGGCTATTGGAAGGTGTAAACCAGTCCTTGCCTAGTATTTTTTGGAAAGCATTTTGACATGAATTTGGTGCCTGAATTGCGTTTTGAACTTTAAATGCAGTATTATTATAATGATGGTAAAATCATAATTAGAAAGCACTGGTTTTCCAAAATCGGTTCACTTTGGCCAGTTATAGCATTGACAAGTTTTGAATTGTGCCTACTTACTTTTTTTGGGATAGAATACTGACTGAATGAATTTCGAGCCAGAATCCCGTTTCCAACTTGAGTTCTGTGTATCTCATAATCGAACTCACTAAACTGTAGCATTCTCACATATTGCTCGTTTTCTCATGTTGTTTAAGGGTCATTGGCTATTGAAGAATTAAGTTGTTAAAATTAACAACAAGTTAGCAGCGCTTCCCAAGAAAATTTGAAATACTTGAATATTTGCATAAATAAATTTATTATATGTACCTTTTGTGTTTTCTAAGCAAAAATAGCGTTCATAAATTCAATTTTAAATTTAATCGCTCTTGCAATATTATTATTATATTAACTATCGAATATTTACTTATCGAGTGTTTTTATAAATTTGCTGCTTTTCCGATCAAGTCAATAAGAATTCCAATCAAGCAATTGATTTATCGACTATTGTCTATTTGGATATGACCATTCATATCTAAATAATTTGTAATGCCAGATGGGCCAACCGTAACACTCTTATCAACTGAATGACTCAACATATTTAGTATAATTTATCAAAGAGTTTTTTTTTTGGTATGCCAAATAAAACAAAAACAAACTCATTGTAGTTGCAATTAGTTTCGATGCGCCCAGCGGCCCCAAAAAACTGTTTTCACTGTCAGCGTTAAAAGTCATTTACCAAGCTCCATCTGCCACCAAATCCGCACACAGTTCACCCCCAACAAACATACAGACCCACACACACACACCCCACACATACATACTTCCCATTTAACTTGGCCCAATGTTGGCAAGCGAAATTTCCGTTTTATTGCCCATCCAACTAAAAATGCGCCCTCAACATGACAGGGCTAACCTAGAGCAGAAAGCATGATATTGATATAGACTATATATATACATATATGTGTGTATATATATATATGTGTACCATATAGATGGATAGTTTGGTTCGCCTGTTCTCTAGGTAGGAAGGGTAACCGCATTTGTAAAACTGCAACAGCTGCAGTTATTTTTCAGCTTGTTTGTTGTCATTGTTTTGGCTAATATCGTGCACATAGGGTATACCCATTTTTATGGCAATGTGTAATGGCTAAGTGAAGTTATTTTTGCTATAAACTATATCTTTGTTAGCTTTAAAGATTTTACATTTCGTGCATAAGTTTGTTTATAGCGTTTTATAGTTTACTTGTAAGCAACGATTTATGCCAGAGTATTTCATCGTTCATCAACCACAAGGGAAATTGGGGTTTTCTTGCCTGGCCAATTTCTCAGCTACGGTACAGCATTTCCCATCGAATGCAACATATTTGATTTTCAATCTTTTTTTTACATAGAACGCCGGCTGTTGCCACCCAGCCAAATGAATTCTGCGAAATATTCGGATGAATTCCGAATTGTTTTGTGCAGCTTGATAAATGTGTGCAATTTTACAGTCTCGATTTGAAATAAATTTAGTGAACTAGTTAATTGAAATTTGCTATATGGCAACTTGATTAATAAACTCGAAAAATGTTTAAGAATATTAATAACAACAAAATGAGAAAACAATTACAATAATTTAATATATTTTGCATATTATTTAAAATTTCCATAGTCTAAAATCAGCAGTATATGTATATTTAATTGTCCGATTCTAATGATTTTTTGTCCAAATGTGAGGATCATATAAGCAGACATAACTATTGAATCTAGTTTAAATATGTTGATCTTTAACATAAATACTGCCAGTAGTAATTAGCCGGCTATATGGCAAGTTTTATCAAGATAGCTTCAAAACTGGGGGACAAACACGGCTGTATCGACTCGCTTAGTGATGCGGATCATTAATGAATTATATACTTTAAATGTATTCATTAAAATATTTGTATACTTTCACTACAAAATCAGAATACCCCTCTGCAAGAGCATAAATAGGTGTTCCACAGGTCATATGTGATTCATATGCTTGTTTCCAAATTTGTTCTAGTTCCAATGTTCAAATACCCAAAATGTATTTGCATTTAACCGGTTCGGTCTTCCACCCGCCATGAACTAGTTCCATTAAAGCCGTCCAATGCCGGCGGCAGCTGGGACGCGCCTAAAAACGTTGAAGTGAATCTGCTTACTGGCTTATCTGAACTGCTCACCTGTCTCCCCCCTCCCCTCGTGAGATGGCCTTTGTCATTGGCCAGGTAGCAAGCTGGCTGGCCCAAAAGTGCATCCTTCTTGGCAGCAGCAGCTGCTGCTGCTCTTGTTAGTTGGCCTGTTTTCTTACCTGCTTGCAAATGGCTGGCATTTCATAGAGCTAACAAAAAAAATACCCACCTCAAAACAGAAAATTCAACAAATGTTGCTCGGGGGTCAAAAACTAAATGAAATTCCTCAACAGAGTTCTCAGTGTATGAGTGTTTTTGTGTTTTTCTTTTTTGTAAGTTGCGTCATCGCTTACGGAAATCTTCATATAAATGTGGAGAGCAGCTATGCCGAAAATGTTAAAGTCTGGTTTTTGAAAAAAAAAATGTGTTATTATTAGCAATGGCAAAGAGGGTGTATTGAAGTTGTGCCAAAGTATGTACGAGTCAATAAAGTATATATATTCTTGATTAGCATCATAAAACCGAGTCCCTCTGTATTATAAAAGCAATCTCAGAGAGTATATGAACTAGATACTTTAAATTTGGAAAATAAAGTCCCGTATATTTTAAGAAGTTTAAGTTTATTGATAACTGCCGCCAAAACTATTTCAAATAACAATAAAAGATGCAATTGTGAATAGAGACACCCTCACAAAATATTGATCAATTGTAAACATTTCAATAACATGAGCAAAGAAAAAAAATGCATATCTTTAACTAAAATGTATTTTCATATTGAACAAATTACTGTCAGTATTAAACAGTTGAGTGCAGGGTATGCCCCGTCGATCACTTCCGACTAGAGCTATTCCAACAAGTTTTTCTTGCTCTTCACTCATCCGGTCAGTTACAAAAACTCGTTCTATCAAATATTCTATTACATAGCCGGCTTTTAACTACATATTTATTATACATTTTATACTATTTATTTTATTTTTGTTTTGTGTGTATTTTGATTGCTTTAATTAAGTGACACAATTCATGGCATGGCATTTCTAGTTTTATTTATAAAGAATTTAATTTGTAGACATTATTATTTTTGGAACTTTGGCCAGCGCTTATCGTCGGATTTGTTTTTTTTTTTATATGAGGCTACATTTCTCTGTTATATATATAGGTATATATATTTGTGATAGTCTTCATGCGAAAATCTTATTTGTGGTGGCACCGTGGGAGTATTTTAAATGCCTCAATGCGTTTGCTTCGTGCAAATATTTGCTTGTTTTGCTCTCCGATTATGAACTCGATGTTGTTATTGTGGTTATTGTTTGCCTCACACGCAGCGTAAATATGTAGATACATATATATATGTTCCCAATATGCCTGAGAAGTCGGCCCAAATGCTCAATGACGCGTTCCCCGACTTTGAAGCGCTTCAACGCCCGACAATTATTTATTCTATCAAAATGAATCACATTTGGCATACATACTCAAAGATAAGCATTGGCGATTATTATTTGCGTACAATTTGGTTTAATGCAGCCAGAAATGCCTTCAAGTCAATTGACATGCTTAAAATAAACTAGAAAAGATTGAAAATGTAAACTTTGGAGGGGCAACTTGAACTTTAAATATAAAAAAATGTATTTTTCGACTAATAAGTAAAAGAAGGAAACTATTGGAAAACATCTTGATCTGAATACTGTTGAATAAACTAGTTTTACACAAGAACAAACTTTGTTAAATTTTTATTACTTGTAGAAATTTAATTGTAAGAAAACTTGCAAAAGTTATGCACAGAGCAAATACATGAAAGAAATTTTTTTTATAAAAATGAACACAAAGTATATATTATTTTAGATATTTCGTATTCTTTCGTGTTTGGCTTTAATACAAATAGTTCAAGGAGGGTTGAAAGTGGAACAAGCTAAGTGCAAATACATTTTGGGTACTTGAGCATTGCAATTAGAACTAGTTGATAAGCAAGTATATGAATCACAGTGGAACAGTTTTAGGCATTTTCTTTAGATTCTTTATAGACAGGAAATGCCAGAATACTTGCGGAGTATGATTATCTACTCTTTTCGTAGTTGTCCATTTAAAATGTTTGTGTTCTCTTTTAATATTTTACAATATTAGTGTTTTTTTTTTAGCAGATGAGCGCCTAATTAATCATTACTTCTGCTGAACCTGTTTTATACTTTATGACAACTGAACTGACTTAATTTAAACCGTCTGGCAACTCTCAGCGATTCCCGCTAGAGCCGTTTAATGCCTGCGAAGAACTGCCATCCTAGTTGAGCATTTATTAGAAAATAATTTAATTATATATCTTAGTTTTTCTTAGCCTTACATTTTATGCATTAATATGTCAGATATTTGCAAAAGCTCTTAATCCTTTAACCCTTAATGCCCAGCTTACACAACCATTTACACAGATTACAACACACTTATACTTATACAACACTTAACTCAATTGCAAGTCCCCGCCCAGGTCTGGTTTCAGTTCTCAGTTCTTGGAGCATACAAATCGCTATCAGCGCTTCTACTGCCAGACAAACTCTGATAGCCCTTTTCCCCTCCCTCTCTCTCTCTCTCTGTCTCTTTCGCTCTTTCTCTCTTATAGTAAATCTCATTTCATTAGCATCTTCATTTCCATGTCTGGCAGCCTCTTGAACTTTTGCTGGGGTGTCGGCAGACTTGTAATAATATTTGCAATTGACGTTTAATGCGCTTGATGAAGTTCTTTCTCCTTCGCTATACAAATTTACACCTTTTAAAGTGCCGTAAAGAAAATTACAATGATTTTTCCATTTCAAGTCATTCATTCCATTTAATAGGCGCCATCTAGCTGCAGTTATCAAACACCCCAATTGTAGTTCGACCAATCCGCGTGTCTAACAGCCATTAATTTCGCATTAATTACGCCAGTCGCACACACACTTGTGCGCTTTGCTTTCCTTCCTTTTGATGCCCTGTAACGGTTACTTTCTTGCCGTGGATGGAGTCTGAATATTTTGAGTGTGAGGGTCTTTATACACACTCACAGACAGCTTCTGTAGAAGACAATGTTAACAGCAGTATTAGGGTTGATACTTAAGAGTCATATTACAATCGTTTCTTCTAAGCAAAATATATTCAAAATTCTCATCATCATCTGCTGGAAAACCCGTTTTAAGTAATACAGCAATTGTCGTCTATTTATTTTATTTAAAGTAGAGCAAACGCCGTTCATAAACTTTGAAATATTTAAAATTAGTTAACAAATAAAATGTCCATATTAAAGTAATCATATAAATTTATATTTGATTCCAGAGGTAATTCCAAATTCCCAAAAATTACCATTCCAAATATTGAGCTGCTTGACTACTAAACCATTTTACGAATTACAGGGCATTTTTATAGTCGGAGTTACAGCTGCAAACAAATTCTTTCAGTTTTACGATTGAAATGCCGCCTTAATCTATGGATTATTGTCGTCCAGCTGATGTTACAGTTTTGAGAGCTGCCATCGGCTATTTTTAGTCTTTCCGTGTTTTTGCAATTGTATAAAGTCCCATTAACTGTGCCCATATTTGTACATATATACATACACATACATGCATACATACGTAGTGTAGTTGACATGTCACGCGTTGCTTTGCTTTTTAATCTACTTTGCGGCTGATGACGTCACGTTTGCAATGATTGTCAATGTCAATATACCAGAGCCATTGTTAACCCCTTGTCGGCGAGGGGGGTGGGGAGGTTGCAATGCGCACCCATCCTTTTCTTTTGTTGTTGTTGCTGTGCAAGAAAATAACTCGACAACACGCAATGAAAACTACAAACGAGAAATTCCTTTAAAAAAGCAACAAAATATATTGAAGGCGCATTCTTCACTGAACACGAGCAATTTTCTACTCAACTAAATAACAACAATAAGAACAAAAATGTTGATGTTTCATTTAATTGTGCTGCTATTTTGAATTTCAAGAGGTCAGCGACAGTTCAAAGTGTCACGAAAGTGTTTCAATTTTGATATCGAACATTCTAATTTTGTGTATTTTTTCTTCTTTTTTTGGTCGGGTCAATTCAATTAAAAAGTAACAATAAAAATCGTTAAAAAGACGATGAATCTTATATGGGGGTTGAGCAGCTTGCTGGACATGATTTGGGTCAGTTTGAACGCTCTTCCTCTTCTGCCTCTTCTGTCTCCATTATATGAAAGTGCAAATGTGTTGTGAGTGCTACTGAATTCATATAACGTATGCGGAAATTTCACTGGGGAAATTAATTTTAAAGTGGTTACGCCTACCACCTACAGAGAAAGAGAAGATAGACTGACAGAGAGAAAAGGGGGGAGACACATAGCTAATAACTTGACGAGCTGTATTCATGCCTTCAGTCTCTTAGTTTGAGTCAAACTGACAGATGGATATATGGTTGAATGGATGAGCGTATAAAGTGCATATCGCCTTTGCGCTGCTCTTGGCCTACATATTTATCTATTTGGCCAATCTATAAAAATAGATTTGCACATTTTTTTCTAAGAAACATGAACATCTCAATTCTTGAGTGGCCAAACAACAGGTGGCATAGAAAAATCTAAAATTAGAATCGAAAAAACACACTCAGTCTAATTCTAGGGACAAAAAACGTGACTGATTCTTAATAATGAGGTGCATTTGAACCGGAAAAGTTGCATTTCTGGTTCCGGTTTGACATTCGAAATTTGTTCGAAAATGTTGTTTCCAAACTTAATTTGATAATTCATTTAAATACCATTTTTATATGTTCAATCTTCTAATGGAAGATAACCAAGGAGGATTCTTATCGAGAAGATATGTAGGTAAAGACGTGAACAGACACGTACGCGCCACCAATCGTGACTAATAAAACTTTCCCAGATTAGAGTTCTCCGAAGTGATAGCATATAGAGTCTAGACGCATTTGCAGCAGTAAATATGTACCCAGATTATGTCCAAAGGAGGGTACGAATAATTGTAAGATAATTTAGAAGTTTTTGCCGTAGTAAATATATACCTAGAAGCTGTCCTAAGTAGGGTAAGAAAAATTGTATAAAGCTGTAAGATAATTTAGAAGCTTCAGCAGTCTATGTTCGATACTTGAACAACGTCGTCGTGTTCTAAATAAAGAGACTACAGCCAATCAAGAGGTGTACCAGAAGTGTAGAGCAATAAACTCAATACCAGTTCAAGTGACGGACACAGAAAACATAGCTTGCATCTCAGGAGGGTTCATACCTTTGATAGAGTACTCAGGCAAAGTCACTAATAGATTTTGAACCAGTTTGCAAAAAGCATTAGTGAGGAGCTTCAAGTTGATTTGAGTGAAATACAATACATTTTATTTTCGATTCTAAGTGGTATATAAATAAAGATAATAACAATGATAGCGCCTGATACTCCATTTCCAACTGGATTAGTTTGTGCTAAAGAATATGGAGGCATGTGTGCATTTGACTATCCTTCTCTGAAAGATGAATTTGAGAAGATTTGTCCTGATGCCTGGACTAGCCCTACAACTGATGTCACTTCAGTAGGGCTTGCTTTTGCTAAAGAAATATTGTATAAAATTGCACCAGAGTCAAGGAAGGACAAAACTAGTAGAAACCGTACATGGAGGTTGAAGTTACTTAAGGGATATGTGTTTGTGGCAACATTTAAAAATTGTGCCCCTCCTCTTCAGCCTATGGTAAATTCAAGTAATTGCCTAGTTCTGACAATAAAGCAAGCTGGATTACTGGCCACGTCAATCTTAATTAGATGGACTGAAATCATTTATTCATCTATTGATGGGGGTGCAGCAGTGTTGACTCCAATAGCTGGATCAATTTTTTCTAAAAATGATATTGGAGAAATAGCAACGGCTATATGGGTTGACACACCAGTGACTGATAGACAGAAGTCTGCAGCAATATGTGTATTGAATGCTAGTTGCCAACCAGGAGGCTTCCACTTAGAAGAGTCTAGAGTGGAGGTAGCTATGATAGCAGCTCACTATGCTACTTTGAAGTGCAAGCAAGGTATTAGAGATTCTATTTTGAACAAGACAATGAAGCAATATATGGTTGCAAAGAAGGCACCTTGGGATGAGAGCCTGTTTTTAAGGCTGGTAAAGTTTGGTAGCGGTGTTCCAGCAGAAATGGTAGTAGAGAGACTTCTAGCAATATTCAACAGCGAAAAACAGAATATTACCAATGTTGCACGAATGAAGGAGGATTCACTAAGGCCTGTGTCTTCAGTAGTTGACCATAAGCCTGATCTGGGTCCAGGAGATAACGATTTTCGTCAGTGAGTACTCTGCCAGCTGGGTTACTCAACATACATGAGAAGGCTGGTTTGTTTTGTAACCTTGAACTGTCCGTGTATGGAGGTCATACAGACGCATTTGGAATTGAGGAGAGTATAAAGGCAATATATAAGCCAATAATTACAGAAAGTTACCAGGAATCACCATATTTGAAGTAAAACACATGGAATGTCGTGCAGCGATTTGGGACATGCTACGAAAATGGGACATGGATATATTATGAAATGTTCAATGTGATGCATGATGCTGCTGGTAGAGATGTTCCAATGGAACAGGTACTCTTTCTTATGGCATATATGGCATTTGGCTAAACGGTGGAAACAGATACAAGTTTATAAGAATTAATACGGCGAGAATTCCATAAAGTAATTCAAGTGGATGACTAGAGGGAAGAATGTTTAGTACTAATCTTGCATCCACTTAATAACACTTTTATAATACATAGCAAGCAACATACATATTACAAGACATAATTAGATTAAGATACATTACTTTTCAACACATTATATTAGTTGTTAAGTCATTGATTCAAAATATTAAACTATCATTTATAACCATTTATAATTTCACTTCATTATACTTTAAGAGAACAGTAAAACGTTTTTGCTTTGCAATTATTTTTGCTCAGAATATATAGATGAAATTTAATTATTTTAACAATAACCATATGTTAAGTTTCTTAAAAAACTAAATATTAAATGGTAAATGCGAACTCTCAACTTGCGAAAGCCCCAAACGGCTATTAATATTGGTATTTAATATATGTTAACTTAAAGTTGTTGTCTAAATGTTATTTACAATAAAATAAAAATGTTAATTAAAAAAAGGAAAATAATTACTAATTTTGAGCTGCACACGACGACAATCCACTGTGAATTCAATTGAGGTGCAACTGAAGCGCAAACATTTCTTTGTAGTAGTCCCTGTGGGGCGCGAGGTGCGCTGCACATCCTGGAGTTTTGAAGGGGTGTGTGAATTGCCCTCAAGTTGTCAGTAGACATTACACATACGACATGTGTTGCGCTTTAGGTTTTGATGCTGATGTTGATGTTGATGGAGCACTGGCCCAGTTGGCGAGTGGGCCAACGTAGCGCACCATTGACAAACAATTTGGCTGATGCATTTGGACAAACCCATGTCCAATTTCATGGCTTGTTTATCGCAGCGGTTTGGCACGTGTTGAGCTCAGCAGCTCTGAACCATTTTTTCCCATTACATATATATATATGCGTGTTTTTTTAATTTGTTTAAAAGGACACGTACAGGACGCATGCCAAGTGGCGACTCTTCACAATTACAACGCCCAGTGAAATGTCGCCGTGCTGTCATCAGTGATATTTAATGAGGCCTAATAGTAGTAGTTGGCCAACTGACAAATGTCATGAAAATGAGCTAACAGTGAAAAGTGTGCGTACACTCAGAAAAAATAACATACAAAAAATGTACATACTTCAGGTGCCAAAAGGCACTATTTTTATGGTTTCAGCCCATTTGGAAATGGATGAAAACGGTTATAAAATTGTGAAAAGTATGTAACACACAAGAAAGCATATACGACCCAACAAAGTATATATTCTTGAGGAACATCCGAGTCGCTCTAGCCAAGTCCGTGTGAATGATCAATTAAAAATATAATAATATTGAATCATTTAGAATATCAGCATCGAGCTTGTTCCATTTTATTGCCAATTTGCATCTTTGAATTCGATAGATTTATCTTTCTAATCGAAAATACATATATACCTTGACATAATGTTGACCATGAGGACAAATATGAATAAGATCACTGGAGAAAAATTACAGAAAAACTTAATTTTCATATTTACCAAGCTATATTCATAAAGAAAATATATATTTTATTAAACACAAATATTATCTTTGTCTTTAGGAAGAATTTGTTAAAATTTGTTCAGTGTATGCTTTTGCATACCTTCCTTTTCTGGCCGTTAAATTTCGTTTTTGGCCTGTCATAAAGTGTCGTCAGTTTTCTGTGGAATTCCTTAGCTAATTCCATTAGAGTTTCGTCCCTAAGATATAATTTTCTTTTTTTTTTTTTTAGCTGAAAATGCCATTGCGTACTTAGTCATCTAGTGTCATAAGCATTTATCTTCATAAGTCAGTTGACCAGCCCAACTAAAAACACAATAAAATTATTTTTGCCTTTTTATGACTGGTAGTTTTGCTTGTGGCACAGACACGCAACAGTTCTTATTTTTCATTTGTTCTTTCTTTCGATGAGGAATGTGGGGAATGACAGGCAACTGTCAAATGAGTGGCATCCGGGCGTTTGGCCTATGGATTATAACCTGGCATTAACATGAAAGCCAAGCCACCAGCCAAGTAACATAACACTAACTCAATAAGAGAAATGGGCATGTCAACAGGTCACTTCAAAGTAAGGAGAGCCACACAGAGGGGTAAATAATTGTAGATTGGACAACTGACATTTAATGCGATGCCATTATTTAGTTAATCATATAGAATTTATTAGCTTAAGGTTGTCTATTAATGAATGTTTGAACTATGCAGTATTTAACTAATTAGTTAAATACGTCATAAATGCAAATGTGTATGAATTTAAAGACACACAGCAAAAGGATAATTTAGGCTTAACACATATCGTGTTTTGCGAAAGCAGAGATAAGGAAAGTAGTCAAGCTAAAAATCAAATACAATGACGAAATCGGTCAAAAATGAGAGCAAACAAAGTATTCAGCAGCTGAGTCATAAGTGAATAAACAATCAGCAGATAACAAGTGAGAGCTGTGCTGTCTGGCATAAGCGACTGCAGAATACCCTACTGCCAGTGGAATATCAGCTGACAACGGCTTTTCAATTTGCAAACTTTAACTCTAAGACTAAGGGAGATAGGTTTGAAAGTTTTCTGGGGTTGAATTGTCTATGGAATATATATGCTAAGTCTTAAGAGTATAGCTTTAAGGCCATGTATATCTTCGAGGGAATTGAGAAAAGGTCAACCAAAGCCAGTATACTCTTCTACCCCTTGTATTAGAAAATTAAAATTCACAAACTTGTGTGCAAAAGATCAGTTAGTAGATTTACGTTAAATACTCCCACCCTTTGCAATACATTGTTTTACATGAGTTACATAAACAAATGCTAATTACACCCAAAGAGACATTCAACTTTATTTACTTGAAGGTTATGCCTATCACGTATACGACACATGGCACATACTGAAAATGAACTAACTGCAGCTGTTGGCATTTGATTAAAACAGATGGAAATTGAGCAGTTCTCAAGTGCTCAAATAATATTTGATTCCACGCCACAAAAATACAAAGTGCAACACATAAACGAGGATGCCAATGAAATGTCTAAATGTAAAATTAAAATGTGTGCCAAGTAAACAAAATGACAGACAAAGCAACAATGGCAACAAAGATAAATAATAATTAAGTGCCAATATGATAATCAAGTCAAAAAGATACCCTCTTATTAAAGATAGATACAAAATGCACTAGTTGAAAGGATTACGAAAGTTATGGAATTTGTATTAGGTATTAGTTATGAACCTGATATGATATCAACAAAGAAATATGTGGCAAAGCTGAGTAATATCCAAAAAGATACTTTGCACAGCTGTCGGGTTTTAAAATGGAAATTGATGCTGCGTTGTGTTGAATATATATACACAAACTTGAATAGCCATTTTACAGGGTAACGAAATAGCTACTTAAGTAGCTACTAAACACAGCGAACGTAACAAAAATAAACATTACTAATAATTGAAATTCCAAATCGAATCAGAAACAGGCCAAAAGTCATTGGCAGTCTCAAAAGGCTGATAGAGAACATCTGCTCGCTGCCAAAACAATATACAATAAAAAAAAACATGCATATATAATTTCAAGAATCTATCTATATTTAATTTTATTTTTTGTAGATGCCAATCCGATGCGTGACCAGCAATCGAATTCGTTTTTCAATCTTTTTTGGTATTTCATATTACTTCGGTTGGTTTTACAATGAGCAGCATTGTTAAACTCCAGCTGTCAAAATGTCTCTGTCAATATAATCTTCCACACGTGTTTGCTACGCTCTACTCTTAGATTTCCAACTCGCTCTCTCTCTCTCTCTCTCTCTCTCTCTCTCTCTCTCTCTCTCTCTCTCTCTGTTCTCGCGATTCTCTTAAAAAGCCTTTTTTCAGTTGCGATGATGCAATGCTTAACTTGTTTTATACTCATCATTTTGGCTCATTTGGGGAAAAATTTAGCGAAAAAACCATGATCTAATGTTTATTGCGAATTCTGTGTCAAAGGAAAATAAGTGAACAAAAGCTTTACATATCTGTGAGATCTAACAATTTGAAATTAGATATATTATAGCCTTTCCGTTTTGTAGATAATATATTCTACATTAATTTATTTTTTTCCCAGCATTCGTAGCTACGTTTTCCATGTACTTTCAATGCGCAATTGTTATTTTTTTCTGTAAACACATGAATTTTATTAGTTTGATTTAAAGAGAAAATCAAAAATCACTCAAGCAGCGTATTTTACACATATATACATATTAATCAAAGAAATAAGTGTTAATTAAAAATTTGTTTAAAATAATTAGATATGCCACCCAGAATATACCCTACAATCAACAGGTGTGCACACTTGTATGCTTTTCCTTCTCTGTGTGTTCAAACCGTAATCGGAATAATATCTCTGTTTTACTTATTTACAATTCAAAGTGTTATTTCTCAACTATTATGTTGACTTAAACAATACTTTGTGTCTGGCTGCTCTGTCTGAGCGTTTACCAGGTTTGTCAGTGTGTAATGTGTGTGTGTGTGTTTACATTTGTCTGGCACTGTGTGCCGGCAGCTGTATTAAGCTACTGTAGCGCACCCTCAAACAACACATTAGACATCTGCTCCGGGCAGTCATCTACTACTAAACTCCCGTTTTATGCATACGCTTTTGCATATGTATGCCTGCTACTTATTTTTATTACCTACTTTTTTTTTCTTTTTTTTTTTGTCTAGTCGCCGTCTGTTTGCCTAAAAGTGCGAGGGCAGCACTTGAGCTTTGCCGGTATTGCTCTCCCTGTCTCTCTGCACTGTCTGCTGTTTGCTTGTACATAAGTATGTGTGTGCTCGCTTGCTTGCTTTCATTAGCCCATATTATGTTGATGTGTTTGTATGAGAGGCGTCGGCATTGCAGGCATTTTGGCATTCAAAACAGAATACACACATACACTCACACACATTACAAAGTACTTTTCTTTGTGTGTGTGTTCGTTTTTGTTTTCATTGTTGCCGGATTTTTGTCGAGAAAAATAGAGAATTATTAAGTTTTTGCACATGCTTAATTACGTCATTGTTGCAGCTTTTCTTTTTTTCTTTCTTTATGGTACGTGTGTGTGAATTAAGCTGCTTTTGTTTGAGTTGCTTTCAAAAATTATTTGAAAAAGTAGTTACTTTCTTAACAATGAAAATATTTAATGAATCTTCAGGCTTAAGTTCTTTTTATTCTGTAGCTTAAGTTGCCATATATATATATATATAACAATTTGAATTTTTCAATGATATACAATATATACATATATATATTGTATATATATTTATTTAAATATTTAGAATGCAATAGCATTATTTATTGCGCTGAATTTACGGAGTCATGTTAAGAGTGGTGTTTTATTAAGCATAAAGTTGTCCTTATAAAGAAGTCCTTGAGCTCCCCTTACTTTTTCTAAAGTGAATCGATTTTTTGTGGTCTAGAATAGTTCTGCTGCTTAAATGAAAGCCCCTATTTACTCTTGTCATATTGTAGTTATTATGAATTTGATTTTGTAATGCTTCTGTCATTAACGTGCTCATTTATCATTCTGTAAGCGAGGCATTTACTCTTGAGAAACCGAGTTTTCTGTTTTCCTTTTTCCTGTTTCCTGCTGTAACGCACTTGATGAGCTTCTAATTTGCTTGGTTTCTCAATCAACGATTGCATGTTGTTTTTGTTTTTTTTCTAGCTAGACATTACCGCAAGCACATGCAAATAAATGCCATTAAATGTCAATCGCACATTTATCCATAAGACAGCTCCACTGTGTTCTATGTCCTATGTCCTGTGTCCTGTGTTCCATGTCCTGTGGCCTTTTGTCTCACCCAGTAGTCAGAGCATGAAATGGCAAACACAATTGCGCGACTAATAAAGGCGGCTTGTTGGCCAATCCCCCACATTGTCAGCAACAGCAGCACTCACACACACAAAGAAAAACACACATGCGATTACACACATAAAAACCAAAGGCGGAAAGGCAAAATTGAAACTAACCCAACCCAAGTAAAAATAACGTGCGACGTCGCGTCGCGTCAAATAATTGACTAACTGAGTGACTGACTAACCGACCGACTGACAGACTGACTACTGTTGTCTTGGGTCGGCAGGCGACTTGACACGCCCACAAAATTTATGTGTGTGCCTTAGTGATGGAAACGTGACAAGTTTGTTCGACCCGATTCTAGAGAGGTAACAATAGAGAGCTCTTTTCTCATTCTTCGAGTAAATTAAATACCCTTGCAGCGAGCAGTTCATCTGTTTACATATAGAAGAAACCAGTTCCTGCAATTTAATTTCGTTATTACTTTTATGTGCCTGTAGACCTAAATGATTTGCAACTGGCTTGCCTTATTGAGTTGCTCTAAAAGCGAACACGACACAAACACGCACGTGCTTCGTGCCTAAATCGTGTCACGTGTGCAACATCAGTTGGTCTTATCGCTTTTGGACGCGCCCAACTCTCGTCGGCCAAAAACAGTTTGTTTGTCTGTTTGTTTTTCAGTTGTAATTAAAACCAAGTTAATGTATATAAGCCAAAGATTAAAAAGTTTGCCAGCAACTACTTAAAGAGCTTAAAGAGGGTGTTAAGGAGAGGTGTGTAAATGTCGGGCAGGAAGACGAGAATGTCAGGCAGAATATCAGGCAGGCAGGCACTCAGGCAGGCGAGGAGGAAGGCAGGCAGGCGCAACAGGGAGGAGTCTAGTGATGCCACTTTGCTTGCCTGCACTTTTTGCACTGTGCTCTTCTTCCTCTTGCCAGTTGCCATTAGGCGCGACATGTTCTGACAGCTGCTGCCCTTGGTGACCGAACACAGCCCCCTTTCCCCCTTCGCCCACAACCGCCGTCCATCCGACTCTTTTATCTAATATAATTTCTAATTTATTTTCTCCTCTTGGCTTTTCCAGCTGTGCTGCACTGCATGTGGCCGTTAGAAATTGCGCCTGCAAGTTTTATGAATGAGTCGACGTCGTCGAGCTTCGGGTCACAGGATCAGGCGACGGGGTAGCAGCAGAAGCAGCAACAGCAGCAGCAGCAGCCTAGTTAACTCTGCTACATTCGCACTAGCAACCGCATTGAAATGGCCTTCAGCTATGCATGCCTCGTGCTGCAGCGCGTCGTTGTGCCGGCTGTGCTGGTCCTGGGTAAGTTAAACCAATAAATATATATCAACCAATCCTTATCAAAATCTTTTGCAGCTTCGCTGATGCGTCCGGTTGGCATTTCGTTTGTGTACATGCTAATGTTCTTCTTGTCACCGTTCATACCGCTGGCAACACGACGCACTTTCAAGGGCTCTGTCACCGCCTTCTTTCTCATCCTGGTCGCCCTGAGCGCCTTCGTCCTGCTCGGCCACATTGCGTTGCAGGTGCTCGCAGTGAGCATCACACTGCCCATTTACGATTGCTCCTTTAGCGAGCAGTTGCTGCGACACATTGGCTTCATCAGTTTCATTAATCTGAAGTAAGTGAAGTGCTCGACTTAGCTGAAATCAGACTTTAATTGTTTTAACTCTCTTTTGACAGGCCCTTGGCCATTGCTGAGTGGTTAACGCCCGAGGTTTTGGTCTTTGCCACCTCGCTGGGCTCATATCTCAGCGTGAAGAAGTTGGCAACACAGACCATCAGTGGTGAGCAGCTGGAGAATGGGGATCTGCCAGAATCTCAATCGGAGCACGCGGTCAGCCAGCAGGCGGGCAGCGATGCCAACGGTGCTGATGTGCAACAGGCAACGGCAACAACGCCGTTGCAACAACAACAGCAACAGCTGCGCAAACGCGTCTCCATGATAAGCCAGCACATACACTTTGAGGGCTTGATTAAGATATGTAAGTAAATGGAGAGTGAAGGCGACAAGATTAATGAAGCTCAGGATTCTGTGAAAAGGAAGGATGGAAGAATCAATTATGTGCAACAAATGTTGCATTAAAAGTGAAGATGCTTATATACTTAAGGTGAAGCTGGAATGCAAAAGCTTCCAAGAGATTTCACTTGACTTGAAGTTATAAGCAGAAGCAACTTAAGTAAAAAATAACTAAGGAGAAGAATAGACTTAGATACTGGTTTGGCTATTGTTTAACACAAGCCATGAATTAAATTAATACATGACATGTAAGAGGGCTAATAAAGCTTAAAGTACTTATGTGTCATAACTATAACTGTAACTATAACTATAACTATGTTCTTTTTAAAGTTTAAACCAAATTCAACGTGGAGAATCTCTTTCTCCGCTTAGGATTGCGAAACCCATAGAAGAAGATTGTCAGATATTGTTGAACACATGTTATTCTTCAGAAGGACTAAGCAGACTTCAAGCCAGTAGCATAAAACTCATTTAAGTGCAAACCGTGTTCTGTGCCGTTAACTAATCCTTAAACTCTTTTTCTCGTTTCGCAGCTCCACTTTTCTGTTTGGCCACATTGTTCTTTGCGGCCGCACTGCGTCCGTCGGTGCCGGGTGGCTTTTATTTTCTCATATTTCTGCTGGCGGGCACCTACTGGGCAACCTGCCAGACCCTGCAACGGTGCGTGGCAACACTCTACCTATAGCTAGCTAACCCTCCTCTATCCCAGATGCAATCAAATCAATTTCACCCCACATTGTGTATTTTTTCTCTTGTTTTTAGTGGCTTTGCTCTGCTGCTGCGTTGTGTGATGGTCGTCCTTGTGCTGCATTCGCTGTGCATTGTTTCCTATCAGACGCCCTGGATGCAGGATCATCTCAATCACACCAGCCTGACGGCTCGGTAAGTTCAGGGTCCACACGGTCACATCCAACACTGTCTGCTCTAATCCAACGCTCTCTATATATATCTAGTTTGATTGGTCTGGAGCCACTCATTGAGTCCACTTGCTCGCGGGATATACGCGTCCTGCTCTACAATAATACTTTGACCCTGGACTCGTATCTGAATCCATTTGCTGTCTTTTTTGCCTATTTTGCCATGGCGCTGACCACAAAACATCTCATCAAGCCCAGGGTAAGTTTGGAGCACGCAGTTTCCCTTTACACTTTTCTGTCTGGTTTGCATACCAACGCTTTGTGTAACTTATTGAAGAAGACATTTTCAATCTCATAATTTGAATGCATACATTTATTTATCGGGGCAACGAGTCTGTCTGTTTGTACTCAAAATAACTATTGATAAACTTATTTTTATGCATTTCTTGATCAAGCTCAGGAAATATAATTTTGTTTTAAGCTCCCCATATTTAAATAAAAAATTCATTATCTATTATATCATATAAGTAATGAGCTGATATTGCGAAAGTTTTAATCTTCGGTAATTTCGAAGTTATGTTTTCTTTTCTGATTTGTGTTTAAGTTTTTGAAGCAACTAACTTTGGATATATTGAACAACTTTTTCTATCTGATTTTCATCCCGCTCTTTCCCCTTTCGGCTGCTCGCTTTGTGCGTTGGAAAATTGCGGAATTTGATAAACTAACACAAAACTTTAACTAACAACTTTTACGCATGCAAACAATACCACACTCTTGTCACTAACTGAACTAAAACATCAAAAAAAAAAAAAAAAAAAAAAACCTACTTGCCGCTTGTCACATTCTGTTGCACGATGCAGCTGGAGCCTAAGCCTGCCACCGCTTTTGGACAGCAGCTTGAGTGCAACAGCGGCAGCGGCAGTAACACAGCCAACAACAAAATCAACCGACAGCTATCGCTGCTCACGTCACAAGCAACACGAAGCGGCGGCGGTAGCAGGGAAAGCTCTGCTTCCGGCGGAGGCGCCACCACCACAACAAGTCGCACACAGCGTTTGAGTGTAAGCTGCAGAGTATGCATCTCTCTCTGTGTGTGTGTGAGTGTGAGTGTGTGTGTGGCAGGAAGCGTGTAAATAGTTGCCTAGACTGAAAAAGAGTTGAATGAGCAGCATCAGACACAGCCCGACACTAATCATTTAGTTAGTGAAAAAGAAAAAACTCTAAAAACCGCCAAATTAAATTAGATCTGGCAATAAATAGTTATTTCTATGAGTGTGTTTGTGTCCTTGGGTAACTAAAAGTGGATATATCTTGTGCTACGGTTGAACTAACTAGTTACTTGGGTTGTACTAACTTTGCTTGGATTTGACTTAAAACTTTTCAAAACAAACAATTCGATAAGCTTTCGCTTGTGCGAAAGTTAACTTTCTTCATGGCTGAGCTCCACAGATGTTTAAGCTTTTAATGGAATTAAAAATGCCCTCTTATAATGAAAATATATTATTTAGAAGCGACAAGCAACAAAATCTACGCATAATTTATTCAAAATCTCTTTTATATGAGTCCTTTATTGATTTTATTTTTAATATTTATTTTAACATAATCTAATTTTGGAAAAATATGGTTCTTTTCAATTTCGTTTTTGCCTTAAGTTTGGAATTGGTTCCAAACCTTTTTAATATTTGTTTTCAGTTTTGTTCCAGTTTTTTAAGTATACGTTTTCAAAAATTTAAAATTTTCCAAAACATTTTAAAATATGAAGCGAAAGTTTGGAACAATAATTTAAAATGAATACTAATACTTTAATAACTTAACCTAAGGCATTTACAAGCGTTGCCTACGTTGAAAATTAATAAAACTCTACTTTCCCCTTAAACTTCCGCCAAATGTTCTTTAGTTAATTACTAATTTTTAAGCAGCTTGTTATATATATTTTCTGTATCTATTTTTTTTTATTCTGTGCTGTGCGCTTTGTTGTCTTTATTATTATTTTTGTTTCTTTTATTTGTTGTGTTGTTTTGTTTTTCTCGATTTTTTTTTTACGCTCTATCTATTTTATTACTTCTTCTGCTTTAGGTTTCTTTGCGCCGTGAACAGCGTGCAACGTTAAATGAACCGACTGAGACGACGCCTGTACGTAAACTAACTCCTCTATTTGCCCCACTAAGAAGTAGCCCCCCCTTTCCCCCTATCAAAAATAAAACGAACTAACCAATTGTTGATAATCACTAGTTTAGCTAGCTATAAAAACATCTCTCTATCTATCTCTCTCTCGCTCTTTATCTCTCTCTCTCTCTCCTTCTCGCTCTGTCTCTCTAGCTGCATTAGTTATTTACGTATCTTATAATTGTTTTGTTCTATTGTTGATGTACATTTGTAATTTGTCTAACCATCGATCGCTACTAATAATCGCTTTGTTTGGTCAAAATTTGTTCAGTTATATATCTACATATGTTCATATATATATTTATCATATCTTTCAACGCTAACAAAATTTAAACGACGTAAGTGAGCTGGTGTTTGTGTACGTGTGTGTGTATGTGATATTTGGGTCATCTGTAAATATATATATATTATATTTATACCCTGAACCCATTAAAAATGGGTGAAAGGGGTGAAATGGTGCAAATAAGGTAACCGGCAGAAGGAAGTATCTCCGACCTCACACATATAAAAATAGTATTTACAATATATTCTTATTCAGGATCAACAGTGGAGTCAATATAGCAATGTCCGTCCACCCAATCGTCAGTTAGAGATTATAGTCTCTCAAATTTGGAATATAAGTTCCCGAACCCCCCTAAAGATCAAGTTCATTTCATAATCAATATCGATATTTCGCTGTCGTTTTCCGATAGCATTAAAAATCACTATTTCCAAGGCAGAGGAATCAAAAAAACACTTACTGCCTTAGTTTTTGTCTCCTCTTTATACCTTTGCCTGCCATGGTTAATGAGTCCTGCTTACATTTGAGTGTGCAAAACTAGAATCAGCTGGGTTCAGGGTGTATTTGAGTCAAGCTCACTAGACTGCAGTATTCTTACTTGTTTATTTTTTTTGTTGTGGTTAGTAACATTAACAACCGTAGCCTGCCATAACACTTTGTAGTCTGCGCCCTTCCTCTCTCTCTCTCTCTCTCTCTCTCTCTCTCTCTCACTCTGTCTATCTTTCTCTGTTTATGTGTTGAATATTTGAGTACATTTGTCATTTGGTTATTGGATATATAAATCTTTTGTCTGCCATTTTTATAGCTGGTGCGACAGAGCACACGCAAAGCGCGAACACCGCAAGCCCTGGAGTCGAGTGGTGCAGCACCACAGTCGGCAAGTGGGTCGCATGGCAATGATATACAGCTGGACTCGATGGATCGTCGCTCGGAGCAGGAGAACAATACCACATCGATACTCGATCAAATCTCGTATGGATTTGTCAGCGTCGGTGGTTTCATCTATCAGAATAGCTACATATTCACCAATATTCTGATGATGGTACGTGTGAAATACTCTAGATATTATATGAATAATTTTCCTACTTCATTTATTTTATTTTAATTTATTTACTTTCTTCTCCTTTCAGGCCTGGTCTATCGTCTATCACAGCTGGTTAACATTTGTGCTGCTGCTGTGGGCCAATGTCCTGTGGATGATACCCAATCAGCGCAAGGCAATGATGCGCTCCAGTCCCTTCATCGTGATCTATGCGGAGTTGCTGCTTGTGGCCCAATATATCTATGGCATGGATCTGAACAACGATGAGCTACCGACAAAGGTCTCAGTAAGTCCCCTTCCCCCGCCAAAATGACTAAAACGAGATGTGATTTACTAAACGTAGACCCTTGATTTGTGCACTTTCAGACGGCGGGTATTAATCTGCAACAGATTGGCTTTGAGCGACCCATTGAGAATCAGATGCGTCCGTGTGTACCGCTGATAGTTAAGACCGCATTTGTGCTCATGTTCTGGGTGACATCGCGACAATTCTTCAAGGAGAAGCGCGATAGGCGCAGGAATAGCACATTGGCTGATATTATAGCGCCACTGCAGATAACTGTTGGATCGGCGGGGTCGACCTACCTCATCAACGATGGCAAGAAGACATCAAAGTTCCTAAAGAAAGCGGGAGATGTCATCAAGAATCTATTGGTGCGCCTCTGGATCTGGCTGCTGGTTTTGGTCATCTTTTTGTGTGCCATCACTGGCGAGTATATGACAGGTTTTCGTATCTGCTATATGGCATTGTTCCTATTCTTCTTGCTCGTCTTTCAATCATCGTCCAAAGCGTGGGTCAAGATCATGTACGGCTTCTGGCTGTTCCTCATCTTCTATGCCATGTCCATATTGATCTTGATCTATACATATCAATTTGATAAGTTTGACACCTACTGGAAGGACTATCTCAATGTGTCCCAAACGCTGTAAGTTTTTTTTTTGCAACCAGATATCTTTGATTATTTTAAAATTTTTGTTTTGCAGTCAAGCTGATATTGGCCTGAAGCGATATAAGACTAAAGATCTGTTCCTGCACCTCGTATCGCCGACAATTATTGTCATACTGACTGTCATCCAGGTGCACTATTTCCACAAGCGTTTCATTGCCTCACTGCAACAGCAGCCAACAGCTGGCGGCCAACAGCAGCGATCCAATGCGGACACAAACGCCTTGGAGCCGGCACCATCGAAGCGTCGTGGCAGCGCCAGCTCTTTGCGCCGCTCGGTTGGACCCACAGCCGAGGCGACCGCTGCTGGTCCCAGCACCGATTTTGAGACTTCAGTGCGTGACTTGGTGCGCATCTCTTTCCGCAAGATTAAGAACAAATCCGAGTACATCTTCAAGAGATTCAAGACCGTCTTTTGGCGCTTCCTCGAGCTGCACATAATGAAGGCCGTTTACATCGCCGCCTTTGTCTGCAGCGTCAGCGAAGTTTGTGTCCTGCACATTGTCTTTGTCGGCTTCTGTGTGCTGGGCGCCACATCGCGTAAGGCCGTCCAAGTAGTCATCAGTCGTCTGATCAGCTTCATAGTCACCATCATTGTGCTGTCCAAGATGATATATCAGATAGAGTATTTGGATCACACGCAATACAACGTCATATGTGTGAGTAATCGCATAATCATTCTCCAACTCAAACTCTACTTGAACTAATTTCTGTAATTTCTTTGCTCTCAGTCGGATAATCGCACTGCGAATAATGCCGAGTGGATCGGTTTGAACAAGGCAAACAAACTTGAGGGCGGTTTAATGAGTCTGCTGCGCACCTATATCATCTATATGGTTATAGTCACCATGCATGCGGTCATCTCGCTGAGACAGCTCCAGATGCGCATCAAAATCGGCGAGAATAGTGCCACACAACAGAAGCTCCTCTTCCAGAATATAACGCGTGCCGATGCTGAAAAGGATTTGGTGGGACTCGTCAAATATCTGCTTAACTTTGGTTTTTATAAATTTGGCATTGAGATCTCGCTGATTGCACTTGTCTCGACGATAACCTATCGTCAGGACATTGTCGCAGTGGCCTACGCCTTGTGGCTGGTCGTCCTGCTGCTGCTCAAGCGTTCGCAGTGTGCCAAAATGTGGGGCGTTTTCCAGGCCTTCTTCGCCGTCTCCATACTGCTGCAGTATATTGTGCTGGTCGGTCTGCCGCCCAGCTGGTGCATGGGTATGTCTATTTTTTATATAATTTCTATCTATATTTATAATAATCGAATCTTTTATATTGCAGTTTATCCTTGGGATGATGACGCCTTTGGCGAGAGCATTCAACGCTGGACAATGCTGCCGGGCAGCTTGCATTTCAATCATGTGCCCAAGCTAATCTTTGACTTTATTGTGCTGATCATTTTAAATCGACAGAAGAGCATTTTTGTGATTGAACAGCGTTATGCGACCGGCGATGATTATCCCGGAGGCAGCAATCGCAGTGTGATAGCGGACATTGCGCAACTGGGACGAGTGCCCTTTGATAATCCCACTCATGATTTCTGCTCCTATATACGCAACTATTCGGATATATTGAAGAATGGTGTACTCTGTGGCTTCTACTGGTTCACGCTGGCAGTCGTCTTTTTGGCCGGCACGAACATAGCGGATCTGCTCGCGCTGGGCTATCTAATTGGTGCCTTTGTGTTCCTCTGGCAGGGCTCCGATTTTTATTTGCGTCCCATTACAACAATCATCAGTCGGTGGAAATGGCTTTTGGCCTTCAATGTTGCAAATATTCTGATTAAGACGAGCTTTCAAATGGCTGGTTGTTTGTTTATGACACCGTTGACAACCCACTGCTGTTGGCTGGTCCATATGCTGGGGATTACCTGTACCAGCAATGTTCTCAAGGAACAGCTGCAACTGAGCGAGGAAGCAGATCTTCACGTGGGTCCCGACGAATGCCCCAAAATCACTCATCAAATTGTGCTGCTCTGGGATGCAATTTGTTTTGCGTTTATCATCTTTCAGTTGCGCATCTTTAAGTCGCATTACTTCTGTCACATCATTACGGACACCAAGGCCAACAATATACTTGCCTCCAGGTAAGCCAAATATATATTTAAATAGTAGTGTAGTATTATTAATTAATGCCTTTTGTAGGGGTGCGGACATCATTGAGACCCTGCGCCAGAAGCAAATTGCCCATCGTCATGACCATGAGAAGCAGGTGCTTCACAAGATCAAGCGGAAAATGGAACGCATACGTGCCACACAGCAGAAGATGCTGCGTCCGTTGGACAAACAGACCCATTTCGATGGTAAGTTGGCCTTCGGCACTGATCGGCATGCGTTTCACATTTTGTGGTCGGGTTTTGGCACTTATTTTTTGGCCAATTTTTATCGCGTTGCAATTTTCCAAATTGTTTTTGTATTTTGTAAATTGGAAATTGTCGTCTCGTGAATCGCGCGCGTTGTGTTTGTTTTGTGTCTGTTCCTCACTAATCCTAAATGACAACAACAACAAAAAAAGGAGAACGCACACCCTTGGAACAAAGTTTGACTGGGGCAGCGCCGTTGGCGCAGCAGAGTAGTTTTGCATCGTGTCAAGGCTCCAGCTACCAGACACCCGATGGCCCCAGCTCCAAGAGCAGCTCCTCCTCCGCCAACTCCTCGCCGGCGCGCGCCTCCTTGCTGTCAAGCAGCAGCGCTGAGAGTGTTGATAGCGCCGATGCTGCTGTCATCATTGAGCCGGAGATTAATATTATGTTATGCGATGATGCCGTGGACTATGCGGATGTGCAATCCATGAGCGAGGAGCAAGCGGAGCAGCAACCAACTGTTATAGCTCCAAGGCAACCCGATGCCATAACCACAACAGCTGTAAGTACTGAGCAGAGAGTTGAGCGCGTGTCGGGTGTTTCTTTCTATCAAGAAAAACAAGCTTTACTTATGTTAATTTGTTCAATGGTCTTTTTATATAATTTGGTTTTTTTTTAAATTTAACACATTTTATTGAGTATATAAATACACGATTCGTGTCACGAAAGAAAATCACGACACGCGCACGACACGCGCACAACTCGAGAGCAGCTGAGCGTATAAGAATCATCACAACTCAACTGGCAACTTGAATTCTTGTGAAGCCCACAACACCTAGCACCGAGGCGCTTTCAGCGCTGCTCACCGAGGGATTTTTGGAACCGAAACGTATCTCACTGGGCCTGGCGCCATCCGAGCAGAGTGCTCAGGCCCCAATGCGTAGTTTGATGCCACCGATGGTGGCATATGCCAATGCTGTAGCCTCTAGTGCCGGCAGTTCGGTGAATCTGACGCCCAACTTGCGGCGTCAGCATCGCCGACAGTCGTCCACAACCGCCGCCGTCTCCTGGAACGAAACGGTGTCCATCAAGCGATCCCCCCTGAAGGAACAACCACATGTGGTATAATTATATTTAAATATATAAATCAAAATTCGATAAAAGAAAATCTTGTCTTGGTTCGTTGGCTGTCAAGTCGTCGGAGCGTGAGGAGCTGGTCACAATGCGTCAAAAGTCGCTGCATCGTCGCCATCAGAGCATGGGCAATGCCAGCTACTCGCTGGACGAGGCACAGACACTGCGACTACGTCGCACCAGCACCCTAACCGGTGCCAGGGATGAGGCAGCTTTGCTGGCGGCACAGCGTCCGCATAGCTGGGGACCTGTCGGTACGGCCTACTATATGGAGTCGCTGATGTGCGCCTTCTATGAGCCCGCACTGCTGCATGGACCATGTATTGGATGAATCTTATTAACCCTTTACTCATATATATTTCTTATCTTTTAATACTGAAACATTGTATAAAGATTTTATTTAATGTGCGTGCCCCAAATAAAAACTCAATTGAGGTCGTGTGTAGCATGCCTCAAGAAAGAAACGAAAACTTTCCGCCCACAAAAAAAAGAAACAACTTATGTAAATAACACTTTTCTAGTGGTTTTTCATTTGCATTGATTTATAGAATCGATGCTCAAAGCGTTTGACAGACTTGTGCGCACTTCTACAAGTGTAATATATATATTAACTCTAATTTTAATAAATATGTCTCTTTTGGTACGGTTAAGACTCAACTTTCTTCTTCTCTGTGTGCTGCCCGATTCGATTACAATTCTGCTGCTCAATTAATAATCTTTTCTTTTTTGCTACAGTGCGCTTTTAAAAAACATTTGCTTACAAAATATATTCAAATTAACTTTTTACTAATTGAATTTGCAAATTTTGCGAGATATGCTTGAGATGAAAACACTTATCTATAAACAGATACTGAAGTTAACTAAAATCCACTCAAAATTCGGCCAGCCGATGAGTATTTTATATATTTATTATGTTATAATTTAAATGCTCTACTTGTTTATTTTATTATTTCATTTCTTCTTTTTTTTTTAACATGTGTGTGTGTTTTTTTTATAGAACATGGTTATCCATTTCCTGCACCAACAGTACGCAGAAGGAAGGAAACTAAATTGCATCCACATGGTAAAGTTTTGTTTATTCCGTTTGTTGTGCTTGATTTTGTGTTATCATTAACAATCATAATCATCTAGTATATAACAGTGATCGCTATAGATTGCCAGCAACATCATGCCGATATTGTATTGCCTTGTACATAATCTATTAGCAGTACTCTATATATAAATACTATATACTCTATATATATGAACGTAAGCTGCATGCGATGTTGCTCTCTAAGCTGCAGTTTTGTGTGCGTTGCTCTCTCGCTCTCTCTGTGTAAAATATTTAATAATCATTCTTAAACAATTCTTGAACTATATCTATATAATCTCTAAATGTTGTTTCTAGTTGATATAATTATTATATGCAAAATAACTAATAATGATGTGGTTTTTCTTTCAAAAAAGCTACACGCGCCGGCGATTATTATATGTTTGAGGAAATGGATGATAAGTTCGAGCTGGATCTAATCCACGATGAGATTGATTTTCTGGAGGAGGAGAATATTACCGAAAGTGAAATGAAAATGCAGCGACGCAAAACGCTATACGATGTAAGTGAATTCAAATTGGATCTCTATTTCTTTCAATCTGGGAATGGAACATAATATTAATATCTTATTGAAAATATGCCTATGCATGTGCAAAATATATATATGTGTACATTTATATATATGCCCATAATCTGTTGTAAATTCCGTTAAAAATTACGCCACACACTGACATTGACATCTAACAAACACACACAAAATACAAAGGTTTGGAAGGATTTGAATGATGCCGAGTATCGTCGCCATTTTTATATGCGTGAACGTTCCTATGCCTCCGAGCCGGGTTCACGTATCGCTCTCAAACTGGATGCGGAAAAGGATATGATGGCTGAGCGACATGAGGATCGTCCGATTTCTCGTGTTGTGTTCGATGACGATGCTGATCGTGATGATGATGATGACGATGATGATACCATTGAGTGCGATGTTGGCGTACGCACATCGACGCTCTCCGAGCCCCTCGATTTTGGGAGACGCAGTCAGACGCTGCTCGAGACACAATCACCCCCACCATATCCACCGGTGCAAGATGCAGTTGTGAGTGTGCAGCAAAAAACAAAAACCAAAAATTCTTTAATTGGCGCACCCGTTCAACGTTTTACATATATATTAATAAATATTACAATAATATTCGATCACGAGTTTTTCAAGCGCTGCAAACAACCAACAAACAACTGCAAGTTGGCGCACACACTTCTCTCTCAGTATACAAGTTAAAACTGTAAAAACAAATATATGTATTATATTTTAATTTATCTTGTGTATATATACTATAACTTGGCTTAATTTCGTTTTTTGCGTCTCGATGTTGTTATTTATCGCAAGAAACTTTTCTACTTTTAAACTAATCTTACCCTTGGTTATTCTCTTTGATCCGTCAACAGAAATCGAAAGATGCGCCCACCGATTTGTTTCCTTCGACCAGCAGGGGCATATCCAAGGAACGGGATGCGGCCACCTTTAGCAGTCCTAAGCCCGTCAAGGATGTCACCGATTTGCCAACAACGACAGCTGCATCAGCAGCATTATCGACAGCAGCACCACGGGAGGCCACCTCCAAGGAGACCTCGGATAGTAAATCGAAAATGGAGGTGGATAGCGGCGATGTGACGGCCAAGGATTCAGATGAGGATTTCGATACGAATCCCATCATACGACTGTTGGAGGGCTTCTTGGTCACTTTGACCATACGCCTGAATCGATTCTCGCGCAATTATCGCTTTGTTAATCGCATTTTGGCGGGCGAGAAGAAAACTCTTAAGGTAAGCCGTCAATTAGGGGGTCTGCTGTAAGCTCTAAAACAAGTAGTTGCAGTAATTAATGTTGTCTAGAGACTGGATCAGACTTGAAGGCATTTCTTGTAGTTTTCTTATACATAAACTTATAATTATACTTCCACTTATACTAAAGAATATAAGAGTCTTAACTTCTTTTAATTATACCTTTTCTGATACTTATACTTTTAACTACTGTTATACTTTATATCAGTCTTTAACGCCTTACCAATACTTTATCTTATACTTATGCTTATACTTTTAACTACACTTATACTATTAGCACCACTTATACTAGAACAGTTTAAACCGCTTGACTTATACTACTTCTTGCATTTAATCTTTAACCTATTTTTAACTACACTTTTACTACAGCTTAGACCAGTCTGTCTTCTACTTTATCTTACACTTATGATCATACTTATATTGACATCATACCTATATTGATACTCCTTACTTATATCTATCTATTTTATTCCCAGGAATCCAGTTCGCTGAATCGTTTGGGCCTGTCCAGCGCTGCGGCCATGTTCCATTTTCTCAAATCGAATCTCGAGAGGTATTTAGTGGGCGTTACTCCCCTCGGAGTGTGCGCCGCTTGCGTTAAACTACCCTATAACTATTTCAAATGTTAACTCTTTTTTTTTTTTTTTTTTTCAAATTTAATTTTTTGAGACTGAAAACGTGCGTTCTTAGAATAGCGAACGTTTCTTTGAATTTTGATATGAAATCATTTTGCGTTTTGTTCAAGTTTGTTTTGAATTTATGAAATAAGAAAAAAACAAAATTGATATCGTTTTATTTTTCTCTTCTTATTTTTATTTGCATATGTTTACCTTTTGTGTTATGTGTGTTTGAAACTGTGTACCTGCCTTCCACAAAAATATCGAAAACCAAACCAAATCAAAAACAAAAACAAAAAAAAAAAATAATCAAAACTCAACACAAAAAACTCACCTCACCTGCATCATGTTGCGTTTTCGTGTGCATTAATTTTCCGAATAGTGATGAAAACGGTGGCCAGCCCGTTTCATCATCCACACCGCGTCGCTCACAGTTGGCTGCCACCACAACAACAACAACACTACCAACAACAACATCAGCTTCAACAACAACAGACAATCTCACAATTGAACACTTCAGCACACCACTTAACACAAATACAACAACCACACCGCTCACACCGCCAGAACCACATGTACAACCACCAGCAGCAAGTACTCCACGCGTTGTCGAAGATATCATCGCAATACCAGTAGATACCGTTGATGCAGCAATCTCTAGGTAACAAATCCAACATCACCCACACCACCAACCCCTCTCCCACATTTCCTCCCCCTTTTCACTCCACCTTAAAAAATAAATGCAGTTGAAGAAATGCTTTTTGCATACCCAGTACCAGAAATTGCAAGTTAATCCGTCTGCTTAAAAGTAATAAATGTAAAATTTTGAAATCATGTTTTTTTTTTACATTGATTTTTGATTATTGGGAATATACGAGTATATTCTAAATTGTATTCCGAACAAAGAGTTTTTGTGTTTGTTTTTACGAAAATCATTTACTTATTTTTTAATAGATCCGCTATAACTATTTTACCTGCGTACTGGGTATTATCTAGTCGGTGCCTACTCGACGGTTTCACAGTTAGCTGCTTATAATCAAATTGTTGATTGTTCTAAGTACAATTTCACTGCGATACACTTTAAAATTAGATGAAGTAAAGAATTTGATACGCAATTCCAGTATTTTCTTACTAGAAATATCTTTTTAAAAATGTATTTACATGTCATCAGCAACACACATCGCTTTGATTTATTAAAAAAAAAAAAAAATATTTAAGTTGTCAAATGATTTTATGGTTTCAACCGAAGAAAAAATAATTTTAATTTCGAAATTCGAGTTACAAAAAATGCAAAACTTTACTAATTTCTATTTTCTTACATTTATCTGCGCGCATTGTTTGCTCATCTGAAAATTTTGTGTTTATAGAAAACAATCAATCAGTTCATCGCCGCCGAACAAAGGGTAAGTAAAAATCTTCAACATAACTATATAAGCATCATTATTAAAGCGATAACAATAACGATAACGATATTAAGTAAACAAAAAACTGTCAACTAACAGCCATACACATTCACACAAACATACACAAAAACACACACAGTATTCCATGTGTGTGTGCGTCTCTCTTAAGACTCTCTCTCTTTAATACAAAAATAACTCTTATACTTGAGCAATACATGTTGCTAAAACTACTTCTACAATGTGAAATCAACTCTTTAATATAACTGTGCATTTTCATTCACAACACACTCCTATACATACACTTACATATATATATAAATCCATAAATCCACGAACATTGACACATATTGAATAAAGCCGCAAATCGGATTGCGGCCTGCCTGAGATACGCATTAAAGCGCCATCTATTGAGCGCAGCGGGCAGACGCCCCACACCCCAATCGCCCATCATCAACATCAACAACAACAACATCAACAACAACCGCATCATCAGCAGCAGGCGAGCATTGGTTCGGGCTCGCTCAGCAAGCACTGGTCCTACGAGCACGTGGACAGGTATTGACCACGCCTCCCCGCCTGCCTTAGTCCCGCCCTCAATCAATCACCAAGCATAATCAATAATCACGAAAATAAACCAGTTGCAATTACTCGTAGTGCAGTTGCTGTTGTTGCTGTTGTTCTCTCGGCCCAAGACACGGGACTGACTCATCGTAACTCTCTCAATCTGTCTTTCTATCTACCTATCTCTATTTCTCTATAAGCATGGGCGGGTTCAGCAGAGTAATTTTATTTTTGGCAACTTGAATATATTGAAATATATATATAATATATTCATCACATAAAATCACACCTCATACTTCATACTCAACTGAATCCGCTCCTTTAGCCAAACCTAACTAAACCTTAATCAAACTATATATATATATCTATCTCTCTCTCTCTCTCTCTCTCTCTCACTCTGTCTCTGTATCTGTCTCTGTGTCTCTGCATTTAACTGTGGCTGTGTTTGAAACTAATTTATTTGCATCTGCTTTAATTTATAAGTCCATGCCACTCTTTGTGCGTTATTTGCTAGTATGTATGTATGTATTGTTATTGTTCGGCTTCCCTTCAACCACATCCCTTTGTTCCTGCTCCCAACTTATGAGTTGTGATCTTAAGTTTCCAGCTTACTCCGCACCTAACCCAACACGCATGTAGGCAAGCGTTGCATGCAGCGCACAGGTTCCACAAACTAAATCTAATGAGCACCAGGCATGCCTAATCCTGTCCTGAATTTAGATTTAACTACCCATGTTTAAGTATCTCTATCTAATCATCTTTGGTGAATATTTGCAGTGCTGGCGATTTCAATTTGGAGGAGGAGAACTTTGCCCAGCGCGATCATCATATTATTGTTGAGGTGCTCATCTCCTCCTGGTATGCGCTGCTGGCCAACACGGATCTCATCTGCTACATTGTCGTCTTCATCAATCAGGTAAGTTTGTCCTCTCGATTCTCATCTAAAAATAGTGCTCATACTTTGCATGTGTCTTTCAGGTGGTTAATGCCAGCGTCATCTCTTTACCGCTGCCCATTATGGTGTTCCTTTGGGGCACATTGTCGCTGCCACGTCCAACGAAAACGTTTTGGGTCACTCTGATTGCCTACACGCAGGCCATTGTTCTGATCAAGTGCATATTTCAATTCAAATTGATTTGGGCCAACTATCAAAACTTGGCCCATCAGCCACTAAGGCCAGCCAAAATATTTGGTGTCGAGATGAAAACGCATTATGCCGTCTACGATTTGATATTGCTATTGGTGCTCTTTCTGCATCGCTATCTGCTCAAGTCGCAGGGCCTGTGGAAGTCCGGCTACAAGGATACGGATCAACAGTTTGCGAAGCCAACGACCAGCGTGTAAGCATAAAAGGATATCCACTTTTTCGAATATCTAATGAAATCTTCCCCATATAGCGATGATCGAGAGGATAGTGATAACATGTCGCAGCCGGACTCACGACAGCTGAACGAGGATGCTGCCCAGAAGCAGAGCCTGCAGGTTAGCCAGGTCTCGCTGCCTGGTTCCCCGGAGTACAGCAAGTCAGCCATCAATCAATTAGAGTAAGCAATCAGCTCTTATATTTAAATAATAACAAATAATAATCGTATATATATTATCTGTTTGCAGACGCACCAAGTACACTTCGTCGCTGCACAAGTTCTTCTTTAGCCTGGTGCACAAATCACGTCTGGCCACAGATGTCTATGCATTGATGTTCCTCTGTGACTTCGTCAACTTCTTTGTGCTGCTCTTTGGCTTTACAGCATTTGGCGTGAGTACTGTACTAATATTCTTCAATTGTTTTCATATATATAATCCAAATTAATCTGCTCTGACAGACTCAACAAACTGAAAGCGATGGCGGCGTCCAAACCTATTTGGCCGAGAATAAGGTGCCAGTGCCGTTCCTCATTATGTTGCTGGTGCAGTTCCTGCTGATTGTCATCGATCGTGCGCTTTATTTGCGCAAAGCGCTCGTCAACAAAATCTTTTTCCATTTCTTTTCGGTGATTGGCATACATATTTGGATGTTCTTTGTGGTGCCAGCGGTGACGGAGCGTTCTTTTAATTCACTCGCGCCCCCAATAATATTCTATGTAATCAAGTGCTTCTATATGCTGTTGAGTTCATATCAAATCAAATCGGGCTATCCCAAGCGCATTCTCGGTAACTTCTTCACCAAGGGCTTCTCGATGGTTAATATGATCGCCTTCAAAGTCTATATGCAAATACCTTTCTTGTACGAGTTGCGCACCATACTCGATTGGGTGTGCATCGATAGTACAATGACAATCTTTGATTGGCTCAAAATGGAGGATATCTTTTCGAACATTTATCTCATACGCTGTACACGACAATCGGAAACGGATTTCCCAGCGATGCGTGCCCAGAAGAAGGCTTCACTCTCAAAGTTGATAATGGGCGGAACTATTGTGCTATTGATTGTGATTTGCATTTGGGGACCGCTTTGTTTGTTTGCATTGGGCAATGCTGTGGGCACTTCGAATGTGCCTTATCAGGTTTCAGTTTCGATACGCATTGGACCCTATGATCCCATCTATACGACAAACAACTATGACAGCATTTTTCCGATCAACACCGAGATGTACAACCAGATGACGAATACATTTATCAAGAACAAAACGGCACTCACATTTATAGCTGGCTACGATGCAACCGATGTGGCTGCCGTCAGACTGGCTGGGAATTCGCCTTCACTGTGGAATATAGCACCACCGGACAAGCAGCGTTTGACCAACGATTTGCGTAACAGTAAGTTCAGCCACAGCTTTATTTTTGATGCATTATTTTGACTTAACTTGCCACAGATAACACGCTAATTGCACGCTTCTCGTACTCCTTGACCCGGGATGCGCCCGCAAAGGGTCTCAAGGAGAATGTAGGCGATGAGCACATAATAAATTTAGACTCATCGTTTGAGGGACGTGCAGCGCTCATCAGCATGTTAACCGAGTCGTATGACCAGCCGAAAACAGGCAATGACACTAGCAGTAATAATGGTATTAATGGCACCGCTAACAGCAATGATAATACTACGACCACTGCAAATAGCACAACCACCAACAGTGCAAATGTGTCCAGTGAGGTGGTTGTGGTGCTGCCGCACATGATACCCAAGTTCATCAAGGTGCTGAACTTGGGTGATGCCTTCGTGGTGTCCGCATTGACTGGCAAGGAGCAGGAGTATCGACCGCTTGTCATTAAAATGCATCGCGATAATACCACAAATGGCCTGTGGTGGGAGATACGCGACTTTTGCTATGATAACTTTTACAATTCGACGCTTAAGGACTTGCCCTACAGCGACTGCAGTTCGGGCATTGTAATGTACACGTTTAACGACAAGAAATTCCCATCGACTTTCAGCTTCTTAACAGCTGGCGGGTATGTAACAAATTAATGACTATCCTTTATCTATATCTGATTGAATCAATATCTAATATCTTCAGTATCATTGGTCTATATACGACATTTGTGTTATTGGCCTCGCGCTTCATGAAATCGTTTATTGGTGGCCAAAATCGCAAAATCATGTTTGAGGACTTGCCCTATGTGGATAGAGTGCTGCAATTGTGCCTGGATATTTACCTGGTGAGAGCTGCTCATGCTGTATCATTTGAAAAGAGATGCTTAACTATTTGTTTCTTAGGTGCGTGAGGCGCTGGAATTCGCTCTAGAGGAGGATCTGTTTGCCAAGCTGCTCTTCCTGTACCGTTCGCCAGAAACATTGATTAAATGGACGCGACCCAAAGAGGAGTATTTGGATGATGATGGCGACACTGACTCGATACCAAGTCGCATGAGTGTGCGACGAAACGAGCAGCTGCAGCAACAACAGCAGCAACATCAATATCAACAGCAACAACAACAATAACATAGGTCTAATCTAAACGTTTGAGTTAATTAGAATTTCGTGTACGTATTTCTTTTTTAAGTACGTATGTCTTGCGTTAACGTAGGTTTCATAGTCATTTTTTTTAAATTTATACAGCAATTAGTTAGTAAAGAGAACAGAAACACAAAGAAAATCAATACCCAAATACACACATCACCCGAATAATCACTTACAATTGATTACAGTAAGTATGTAGTTAAATTTTGTCAAGTACTGCCATGTGTAAACAAAAGAAAAACAAAAAAAAAAAAAAAATAATGTGTAAAAGTTAATGAAATTGTACACCAACTAATTAGTTAGTTAGTGCATCGAATACAATACCTAAATATGCCTACTGTATAGGAATTGTAATTAACGAAAAGCTACGGCCTAATGTCTAATTAAGTGAAAAGTGTTGCTGTTTGTTAAATAACGAATTAAATAGCTAAACGAAACAATAGAGAATGTGTTTAAGTTAATAACTAAGTCATATATACGTATGTGTGTATAAATTATATTATTAAACTAATAATAATAATGAAAACTCATATTCAGGGATTTTTAGCATTTTACAAACAACCTAATTGTAAATCAAATAATTAAACCATGTATGAAGAATTCAACTTATTTGTGTAAGTTAAACCATAAAAAAAAAACATAAATAAATATTTTATATATACATATAGTATATTAAACATATAAATGTAACTCGTGTCGTGTGCGCAAGCTTCAAATTACATAACAATATTTTCTACGTAAATAATTATGTTGCCTTAGAAAAAACAAAAATCGAAAATAACAACAAAATTGATATTATGTATTGTATATGTTGAAAAGATTGTTATAGACTAAACTATTGTACTATATAAAGCGTTGAATTTATTTCTAGGCATATCATATATAACATATTTTTGTATTTCATATGCAGATATCATTTGCTTAAATGTTAAACAGCAATTTCATATCAAAATGCTAGAATTGAAAATAAGGCTTCGAACGCGTTTTGCTTCATTAGCTATCATCATTAGCTATGCCAGCATGCTAAATACTTTTATGTTGTCTCAAATGGGCAATCTCCAGTTAGCATTAGATTAAACAAACACAAAACACACACACGCCAACTAAAATTTTACATGCTATTTTATACATATTTAAACGAATTAATAAACCTAATAAACTGAAAATAAACTGAACTAATTTTGTACCAAGCAACGTGAAAGGAAAACTAAAGTAAAACGAACTATTATAAATAAATGTACCTACTTATAGTAATTAACATTTTAATTAGCTTACAAAAATTAAAAATATTTGATAAAAAACAAATACTGAAAGAACATTTATTATAATAAATTATGGATTTTATTTTGAAAATTTAACAGTGATTCGAAACCGCTGAATCAATTAATTCTTCATATTACAAAAAAATTATAATTAGAGCTGATAAAGGAGAAAAATCAGCTGTCTTCCGAGCAGCCAAAGAGAGTGTGTGTGAGATCTTTGGAGAGATCGAAAGCATAATCTCGTTGAAAGCTAATCAAACGAATTGTGCTTTTAAAATTGGAACACGTAAAAATAATGCTCAAATTCTTTTAATTTGGTTCACCAAATATACACACATCGTGTATTCGTTGTGTAAGAGTTTGATTATTAATAAATATTGCTGCAAAGAGGTTGTGTGTTTAGAAAAATTATGGTTGTTGTGATGGAAGAGAAGCTACGCTGAGAACTAAGAGATACTATTCTGTTGTTGCTGCTGCCGGTGAGTGAATGGTTGAAGTGTATCATTGTTTTCTATTATATTAATTTTCACTTTTTATATAGAAAAATAACATCTATAAATTCGTGAATATTTTATGCAATAGTTCTGCATTAAAATTAAAATTACAAATTGGACTGGCCCAACATTTCCCTTAAACACCATCGTCGAAATCTTTCTCTCGAACTCTTTCTCAATAGTTTAATCACATTTATTACACATACTATTACTAAGATACAAATTTAATACGTAAGCAAATTATAAAAAGCTCCGAGGGCGACTCTTGGATGGGTTTTAGGTGATGCGCGTTGAGCAGTTGCGATAATGCGTAAATTTATAATCACTGCTGTCGACGCTTTTGGCCCTCTCGTTGCAGTGCTGCTGACGTCCGAGTTTGACCGCTGGATACACTTCCTCCCACTCGGACTCGCTGCGACTGAGCACGCCCCGTCTACGTGGTGTGGTAAAGGTGCTCTCCTGCTGCTGTGCATTGTTTCGCAGGGCGATAACAGTGCTCGTTGTGGAGCCGGCAGAGGCGGCGGCGACTGGCAAAGGATTGTTCAGCATTTGTGTAACGCTCTTGGATAGTCGCATGGATTGGATGCGGTTGTAGCCACTGCCTGAAGGCTTGTAACGCTCCAGTTTGAGCGTGAGGCGTGCCATCTCATTGCTCATCCACTCGGGTGCTCGCATGCTGCCTGCGTGGACAAACGTTGGAATTGCTGTAAACAGAGCGAGGAACTCAGACGTCGCTTTTATAGCCAACGAGCGAGGTGGTAGTGACATAAACACGACGGGGCATTGGCATTTAATCGATACGCTTGCATAAATCCGAGGTTAAGGCCTTTCCGACAAGTGTCGCAACCCCGATAATTGCAGGGGTTTCCACCCTACGTAATGCTGGTACTGACCTATTAACTAAGCGTGTAACAATTTTGTTGTTGCTTGCAACAAGGTTTATATATATGTAACATTTAATTAACAACTAGGGGGACAAATAAAATTGTTCACTTTTTATAATAGAATAAGCTACAAATTCGAGCTACTTTGGATAACAATTGTCTTCTGTTTTATGTATACAAAAGCTACGATATATATATGTATACTTCTTTGTTTTAGGACACTTTGCAATTCTCGTCGTGCAAGCGATCGCCATCGAGCTGGACATCATCCTCGGTGGTGGAAAAGATGCCGCCTTGCAACACTTTATTGACAGCAGCCCGAGCCAAATAGCCCGTTGTCTCCGAATAAGGCAGCGAGTAGAAGACGGTCAAGTCCTGTGGCTGCTGATCCCCTGACTTAGATGGCTGCTGCTTCTGTATATTATTATCCTTGCAGTACATGGCAAAAGCCTCGGCAATTATGCCATCCAAATCGAGAGCCTGCTTAAAGTGTAGCTCGGGATTGCTGAAAAGACAGATGAAGTACATTATTAAGAGTAAGCAGGATATATAGGGAAAAGATATGCCCTACCGATTCAATATGGTGGCCACAATGCAGAGCAGCTCAACGGTTATTTGACGCCTCTCTGGATGATTAATGCACATTAGCGTCTCCTCCACAAGCAAATTGAATGTCAATTCGCCGCGACTCATGCTCGTCAGCGTGGGCGTGGCAGGCAGATGATGTCCCTGCGTCGAGATGCCCTGCGGTGTGCGTTGCAGTATCCCCCAGATCTTGTTATAAAAGTGCTTGGGAACGCGGCACAGGCAGCCCTCTAGCTTGCGACGCTGCAGCGTTGTGAGTCTATAAATTCAAAACCAGAGACAAATAATATAAATACATTTGGTATTATTGAAATTGTACTTACTTTTCGTCCAGGGCCCACTCGCTGACAGTGAGCACCTTCTGTAGAAGAATGCGCACCTGGAACGGTGACAGATTGTCCACGTCGATGCTCTGTTGTCCAGAGATTTGCAAGTATATGCGCATGGCCTCGAGCACCCAGCCAATGCGTATTTTCAATATTCCACGGAACATGGACGGATTGGTAGCAATGAGCCGGCCACAATATAGAACCACTTCCTGCTGCAACACCGCCTGGATGACATCGTACGGCTGGACGCTAGTATACATGACATTCTGGATCTCAGCCGGAGTCATTGGCTTATCGAACACAGTCTCCTTTTGGCCAATAATGCCAACGGTCAGCTCCTTGCCATTGACCAACACAGTGGTGATAAACGGACTGATCGAGTCCACAATGTGATGCAGCAGCGAGGAACAGTAGCGCACAGCGCGCCAATAGCGAAGCGACCCGGCACGGTGATAAAGCTGTGTCAAAGCCGTGCTCACGTTCAGGCCATTCACCTCAAAGTGTGAGCCCTCGCGATTAAGTAGAATGCCCCACAGCTGGCACAGGCAATAGATAGACTCGGTGCTGCGCAACGCATGGATAATGTCCGGCGTTGGTTTACTATCAAAGTGCTGCAGTGTAAAGAGAGATACAATAGATTAATTTTTGGTAATAATAATAAACAATTCAGTTGTTTAACTCACCGCCACGGAGACCTTCTCCTCGACATAGGTTAATGCCTTGGGCACATCAGTTAGCGATTGATAGCCAATGTATTCGTGATTGATCTGGGAGAAAGCGTTCTCATTGTCCGTTAGATCATTTTGGTTCATAAAATCCAAATGTTCGATGCAGGAGCTGCTGATGAGGTTTTGCAATCGGCCAATGCGCACCTTCATGCCATCGCAGTAGCCCTTCTTCAGCATGGCCAGCAAGTCGAGCATCTCCTTGAACTGGGGATCACGCATATGCTCCTCGCGTATCAGCAGACAAACGGTGGGCCTGCCCGACAGACGCCAGTATTTGCCAACGAATTGCAGCTCCGTCTTGATGTCGTCAATAAGCAGCGCCATATCGCGATACAAATAAAAGTCGGAGACCTCAAAGATCAGCGGATAGCAGAGGACGGTCATGCCACAGATGCGATACACTTTGCTGGTACCGAGCGAGCCAACTGGACGCGATGGTCGACCCGACAGCCCCACCTTGTTATTAACGCCCAAATGCTGATAGACTTTGATGAGCTCCGTCGAGCTCCAGATTTGCACGGGTTCCACCTGAAATGAGGCTTATTAATAATCAGTCAGTGGGAAATGGAACTGCTCAAAGTTGTACCTCATGCGGTGTCTGGGTTTGAATGCCATAAGTGGCCATCATGGCCTGCAGACGCATCGATTCGGCAATCAGCACAATTTGCACCACCAAATCGGTGGCGGTACCCTGTAAGGATGCGCATAGAAAACGGATTAGTAAGAATACATACTATATAATCGATTGCCGTTAAGCAGTTAGATAATGTATTTAGCCAATTCTTTACATGAAGGAGTAAAAAATTATACTAGCCAAATGCCAAAATGCAAACAACAATTAGCAAAACACTAAAAACATTTGGTGGGAGTTGCTGACAGAGAGAGGAATAGAAAGAGAGAATGGTAGGTGGGGAAAATGTGGAGCAAACAGGACATCAGGTGTGGGTGTGGATGTGTGTTGGGAATTCATGTTTTACACATGCCAGACACAAATATTGTGGAGAGAATTCTGGTAACAAAATGGACATAAATACAAGTTACTTAATATCTAATTTTAGCAAATTCAATTTACATATTTAGTTCAGGCAGCTTTTAGTAGTAGTGTTTTTAGTATTTTGAGTGTATAAGTAATATTAATTTGAAAATTTTAAAAAATTCTTATTGTTTCCATTTTGAACTGCCAATTTATGTCGCCTAAAACAACGCATATGAAATTCTTAACCCAGGAACACGGAGAATTTAACCACAAATTACCTTCTCGGAATCCAAAATTAGCGGTACGCGTGGTTTCTGTTCTTTTCGGGGGTTATTTGTTGTTTTTTTTAGTAGAAAAATAAATATATTTACATTTAAAAAAGTTACTTAATTAGTAAGAAAATTATTTTATTATAATTTTGTTTTCTTTTTTTTTTTTTAATTGCGCGGACTGTTTTTTGTAGTTTTCTTGAAGCGCTGTTTTCTCAAAGAAAATACATTTAGAAAATAATAAATTAACTGAACCAACAATTAATTGCTTGCTTGTGTTTTTGGTTAGCTACAATCGGTTAAGGAACAATAAGCCAAACTGGAACTACTATGAAGAAGAAGATAGAATCGAGCATGAGCCCAAGATCTGGGTGATCCATTACTTACAGTGCCCGGCTTAGCCTATGTTTATATAGAGCGTGTGTAGGAACAAATTATGCAGTTGGTTTTTTTTTTAGACAAGAAACAGTACCGAAAAGAGTAGAGAAAAAAACTGTTGGTTTAGATACACGAATAAATAAGCAAGAATAGTTTGCTTTTTGCTATATACAAAATAAACGATAAACACAGCCTTAGTATTAATTATTCAAAATATTGTGTTTTTTTTTGTTTGCAACTGAAAAGTAAGAGTTTAGTGCGTGTGTGTGAAGTGTGTGTGTCTGTGTGTACATCCCAGCAGGAATCGCGAACATTGACTAATTTTTTTATATTAGAACTACGCTTTACAAGAAATTCTATACACCCACGTCTAAAATACAATTAATTTACTTATTAATTTAGCATGCCAATTGCCTGAAAAGGGAAGGAAAATCGTCAGGCATATTACGTACTGAATATATGAAATATAGCTAAATGCATAATTTTAAGACGTGCGAATTATCTAGCCTAAAAATCTATACAGATAAACATTTTCGAAAATTCTTCTAAGTTTTCGGTGTTTTTTCTTTCAGTTTTTCAGTTTCGCTATAAATTCCTGCTGAAATGGATCGTACTATATACATAAAAACTTAGTATCGATCAATATTTGTGTGTGTTGCGAAATAATAATAGAATTTGCATTTGGAATTTTCGTCTAATGTGCAAACAATCTATGAAATAAAAATAAGCATTGCTTGTATACAAAAAAAGGAATAGTTTGAACAATAGATCATATAAAATCTATATCGATCATATTGAGTGCAATTAAGTTGTGTATTTGAATATCGATTACTTACTTTGTGTTTATCATCGAAAGCTTTACCCTGTTTATAATTTGGGATTCCAACCGATATAAAGAGGTTTTTTGATTTAATTTAATTTTTTTTTTGTGTTTATGTTTTTATGTGGGTGTTGTGGGTATATATAGTTTGATTTTGTTTTGGGGGTTTTGAAGCGGTAGTAGTGTAGTAGTTATTGTTGTATATACGTTGGTAGTAGAGAAGGGACAAAATATATATTGATAAGTAGTAGTAAATATCGAAAGCCAATTCAAATCACTTAACCCATATATATGTATATATATGAATATATATGTATACTTATGTATGTAGAAAAGAAAACTAAAGAAACATAACAATTACATCGAATACCAATTAGACAGCGAAACGCAGAAAAAACACACACAGCAGCGGACAAAGCTGAGCCAATCCATTTGGGATACGCAATGCCCCCGCCCCTAACCGATCGAAATTAGTCCACCCCGCTCCGCCAACAACTCACCTGAAACGCTGAATAGCGACCAGCACGTCGTGGTCGATTATAACTTGGCAGATAGCGTCTAATGGGATCCAGTTCGTTGATGTGCAACAGTCCAGCGGTCAGCAGTTGGGCAATGATGAAGAACGACTGGCCCCAGAGGAACAGCGACTGCGACGGCGCACGCATATAGGAGCCTTCGCCATCGGGTGCATAATACATGGTGACCACAGGATCACCATTTGCATCTGTATGCAAACAGCGACGCAAATCGTTTTGGAACTCTTCGATCTGTTCGTTGTTATTCTTAAAGACGCCGTCGATAATCATCGTTATGAAGAACAACGGCCATTCGCATTCCAGACCCTCGAACTCTTTCAGCTCACCGGGCTGATAGTAGCGTCGCGTCTTGTCCTCTGTCTTGCTCAGGAAACCATCACGCGTGAAACGCTTGAAGCCCATTTTACTGCGCAGCCGATTGACCACGTTCTGTTTGGTCTGCTCCACCAGGCGATCCTCATGCGATGCGAACGCTGGAAAAGAGAGCGTCAGCAGCAGGGAAGCATCCACGCCCTACAAGCGATGACAGTATGTATATCTGATAGGATTGACATATACAATAAAATTTACTCACCTTGGAACTAGATTCACGTGGCAGCATAGTTTCAAATATGCTGCGATTGCGATTGTGCGCATCAATGTCGACATAGACAACACTCCACGAGGCGCCCTTCTCGCCAAACAAATTGCAGCCGTTAATGGCCTCCAGCGCCGACTTGGCCATGCCTGAAACAATGATTAACAACATGAGTAACAACAACAATGTGTGATGACTTAATTAAGACATGGCTTGCCTATGGAGGAGGCGTGTATCTCTGGAGTGCCATTGTTGTACTTGGAGCCACGCTCCCACATGCCAAAGTCGGGTGTGCGATAGGCGCGCTCCACATAGTACACCAGATTCTGAACAAAGGCGACCTCGTCGTGGGTATAAATGATTTGCAAGCCCGACGTGATCATCTGCACCAGAAACAGCAGATATAAAGAGACCTGTTGATATGCGAAACATGTGTTCGTAATTAATTTACCAGATGGGGAAAACAGACTTTTCAACTCACGCAATCAATTTGCAAATGATTGTAGAACTCATCCGGATAGATCTTTTCACCAGTGTGCAATTGAAATTTGCTGTGCAATGCATGCGTGTTGGACTGTCGCTGCTTGAAGAGCTCGACGCGATCCGCTTGCTTCACCCAACACTCCAGAATGCCACGCATGCATTTGACAGTGCTTTGGCCGAGCTCATAGGACTTGCCACGATCATCGTCGATGCGTCTGTAGGCCTGATACAAACTCCACACGGCTGCAGCACAATAGACACTGTCACGCACCGAACCCACCACCTGATCGGTGCTCATCACCGGAAACAGGCCAGTGATGGGACTCTGGTAGCGCAGCAGCTGGCGTTTAACTGCGACAAGGGGGGTTGAAAAAGGATTAATGTTGAGGATTAAAATTTAATTACAAATTAATAGTCTACTCAATATTAGCTAGATGTGAACTAAGGCTTAATGTTGTTGTTCACTATTTCATTGAGTTTAAATTAAAATTAACTAAATGAGAATCTCGGGTCCAAAAACCTATTAAGATTTATTTTAATCTGTACACTTTAGATAAGTAAAATTCCTACATTTTTATCAATTTTAAATTTGGAAGTGGATATAATGAAATTTATGAATTTTCAATACGCATTTTAATTTAATTTAGTTTTGGACTTAATGTGGTGCATTTTCACCACACATTTACAATTTTATTCTGTGTTGAAAAAAGTACTTGTTGAATTAAAAAAAAAAAATATTTCTAATTAGTATTGCAACGAGCGCACCTAATATACCCATCCGCAAGTGCAGGTGGTAGGGTATGGGGTCTTCTACAAGACGAGATTAGCGTTGTGTCAATAACTTTAGCTTTGACTTTTGCACGCACATGTCCGCCACAGCTTGTTGACAAACGCAAATAAACAAACGCGAAACGTGAAACGAGAAACACGAACACGTTTCTCATTGAGATCAAGAGCGAAAAAGAAGCCGAGAACAACACACACACACAGAGAGAGAAACAAATAGAAGACGCTAGCAGCTTTTCTGCTCTGGTCTGCCGATAAAAATTTTTGCGAAAATTGTTTATAAATAGAATGGAAAGACGCGAAGCGACGCGCCGCAGCTTCGTGGCAACAATTGGTTGCTTAATTGGCTGCCCTACACAGACGCCTGCCAAGGTTATTTAAAAAATCAAGTGCAATTTGCTCTTGAATTGCTCGTGCAACTCACCGATGCCATAGTAAATGTCCAGCTGCTTGACCGTGTCTTCATAGTTAATAGTCTTCAGAAACTGATCCAGATTGATGTCTTCGAGACTGTTGTGTCGTCCACTTGTCGATATGCCACTTTCTGTGGCTCCTCCCGCCGCGCTGCTGCCGCCAGGTGTTGTCACTAAAAGGCCGAGCCTGTGTGTGGAGGGGTAAATGTGATTGACACCTTAGCACAGTTATTAAAATGAGTTTATTTTATTGTTTTACGCACGATTTCGGCACATTACGCATCGTAGTTGGCTTCAATGGATAGCGTTTTGTGGCTCTAATTGATTAGCAATCATTGAAAAATGTATACGCAAAATAAAATATACCCTTCAAGAGTCAAATGCGAAATGCAATGAGACCAGCTACCATAGAGACTTGGTTAACGCAATTTAGAAGATAGCGACATGCGCACGCACTCTGTTTGAATGCGATGTGACGTCATTAGATGTGTTAGTCAGAGTGTGAGTTTGTTTACCATTGCCAATTAAAATGAATAGAATGCGTACTACAAGTTTATAGTTAGTGTGAGTGGAACGCAATTATATTTAACGTATTCTTTTAACTAGAAACACTAGTTGCAGCCCTCGATTATACAAAATAATTGAATAAAGAATCAATTGAAGAATGTCAAGAGGTAGTTTATAGAAAATATTCATGTTGTGGATTAATAAATACGAACTTGGTTTCTTTTGAAGTTTCAAAAGAATATATCTTATTTTTGATTTATTAAACTATTAAAACTAACGATTATAAATTAAAAAATTTTTCGTTGCTCATCTTACTTTCAATATTATTCAAAAGTGCTAATTCTGTGACAACCTTATGATTTAGATGAGATATGCCCGCCACGGTCACCCTGTGCCGGCGATCAGCTGTGCCAAACAGATGCTGGATTCAAAGCAGGTTTTCGTTTTTCTTACCAAGTCTTCGTTTTGATGGACGTCAGACAGACAGGCAACTATTGTTGCCGCTGTTTGTTGTTGTGGCTGTCGGTGAATTAACTAAATCATAATCATCTATCAGCCGACACTGAGTGAGATCATCAGCTTGGCCGTGAAATGCAGTCGCTGAAAATGTGAGCAGTAAAAAATAGCAGCGAAACTGCAAAGCGAGACGCGTTTAGAAAGTGTACTTAAATAGTCTTAAACAAGATGCAACTGCAACTGCAACTAACAATACTCACAATACTAATCCATGCGAGCCTTGCCGAAACGAAGCATTCGCTTGCGTTGCCTAATTTGCCGTCCAATCATCTCATCCGCTACCTGAACACCTTCCCCAAAATCAAGGGGCAACTGCCGGTGAATGCAACGACGCGTATCGATTCGAACCGCGCCTGCTGGGGCCATGAGCGCAACTGCAGCGAGGAGGCGCGCTTTCAGACGCCCCACTGCCCCGGCGATCACACCGGTTGGGTGCAGAGTAAGGAGGCTCAGGTGCAGACCTTCTACTACCAGGCGGACTTTGGTTACATTCAGCAGCAGCTGGCGGAACTGACGCCCCTCTGCCTGCCCAAATACCTCACTGACTCCTCGTTGGAATGCACACGCTATTTGCGCTTCTGTCGCGGACGCAATTTACTTGTAGATCTCAGAGACTTGCCGCAGCGCGAGGAACGCATTCGCTATCACATGGACGTACTACGTCCTGGCCAGCTGTTGGGCCATTGCGAACTGAATCGGACGCGTCTCACGGCCGAAATGGAGCACATTGGTTCGGCGCTGCAATCCTGGGGACCAGAGCTGCGTAATTTCGATGTGTTGCCACAGCCGATGCTGGAGAGCGAGGCATGTGATCTGGTTGTGAATGCGCCCACGTTCATAATGAAGATCGATGCTACATACAACATGTATCATCACTTCTGTGACTTCTTCAACCTATACGCCTCGCTCTTTGTCAATCAATCCCATCCGGCTGCATTCAACACGGACGTCCAGATACTCATCTGGGAAACGTATCCTTACGACTCACCCTTTCGGGATACATTCAAGGCCTTCTCCCAGCGACCCGTGTGGACTCTCAGCGATGTTCAGGGCAAGCGGATCTGCTTTCGAAATGTTGTGCTTCCCCTGCTGCCACGCATGATCTTTGGATTGTTCTACAACACGCCAATTGTAAGTCGGTATTGTCTTCACACCAGATGTATATCTATATGTAAAAATTTATTTATATTTTAATGATTCCTGCAGATTCAGGGCTGTTCGAACAGTGGATTATTTCGCGCCTTTTCCGAGTTCATTTTGCATCGACTGCAGATACCATTTCAAGCGCCGTTGAAGGAGCGCAAGCTGCGCATAACATATTTGTCGCGACGCACAAAATATAGACAGGTGTTGAATGAGAACGAGCTGCTCGCCCAGCTGGAAGCCAATGAGGATTACCTCGTGCAACGTGTCTCCTACGAACGGTATATCGGTATAATAATAAACGCATTATAAATTTCACATCTTACGTTCACACACAGTTTATCGTTCGTGGATCAATTGGCCATCACACGGAATAGTGATATGTTGATTGGCATGCATGGCGCTGGTTTGACGCACTTGCTCTTTTTGCCCAATTGGGCGTGCATCTTTGAGCTGTACAATTGTGAAGATCCCAATTGCTACAAGGATCTGGCGCGATTGCGTGGCGTACACTATACTACCTGGGAGCAACCGGAGCTGGTCTATGCCCAGGACAAGGGACATCATCCCGACGGTGGAGCCCATGCCAAATTCACAAATTATCGCTTTGATGTGCCGGAGTTTGAACGTTTAGTAGCTAAAGCGGCGGCGGCGGTTCGCGCCCACGAGGAATTTCCAAAGGCAGCGACTACAACAACCCAACAACATGATGAGTTTTAGTTTAGAGCTTTAGCGCTTTGTGATTTGTTTACCCAATGCATTTAATATTGTGTCCAATGCATTTATTGTTCAAAAATAAACCGACAACAGCGAAATCGATAACACTGGTTTCCACTAGCAGCGCCCTCTACGTGTGGTTTTGAAATTATTTAAAAAATTAATGAAATCGATAACAGTTGAAGGTGGCAGCACTTGCAATAAATCGAAGTTGGAATTTTAATGTGCAAGTTTATTTTTAACATGCGTGTTTTATTTTGTTCGCTTCATTGGAAATTCAAGTAAACTGGTATAAATACAAATTGCATAACTATGGAGAACAGAGTTTACTTCTACGATGTCTACGTTTCGGCGGACAAATGTTGTCTGCCTGCGCCACTGCACGTATTTCAAGGCTATGTTCAGAATTCCGTTTGCAGTCGAAATGCGATTAATCCAGAAACAGAAACAGATAAAAAATCCTGGCAGACATTATTATCCAGCTTACGTGTTTTGCCCGTGATTTGGCCAACATTGTTGGCTTTCGCCTTGTCGCAGCTGTTGTGCGGCCATTTACCACTGCGCTCCACACGAAGATTTCTGCTGGAATTCCTGCTAATTGCCACGCCCACCGTTTGCAGCACTACAGTGGTCACTGACTACAATGAACTGTACTGTCTGCTAGTAGGTGCGCTAATTGCCATATTGATTTGGCGTTGGGACATTGTCTTCCATATGGATCCAAAGGATCCTATTTGCCTGGAGATTGGAAGCAGACCCGTGGTTTTTACACTGATGCGTGCAAATGCATATTTGTGCACTGCTTCCGCTATTTTGGCCATCGATTTCAATGCATTTCCCTCGGCATATTTCAAGAGTCAGGCGTTTGGTGCCTCTGTCATGGATTTGGGCATTGGCATGTTCGTGGTCACCATGGGCATCGTCTCGCAACGTGCCCGGCATTTCGGTGATGTAAAAAGGCTGCCCAAAGTGGTTGCTCCGCTATTGGTGTTAGGCTTGGCGCGCACAGTGATTATCACGTTGATCGACTATCATCAGGATGAACGCGAATATGGCAAACATTTGAATGCCTTCTTCACTTTGGGACTCACCAAGCTCTTTGGCAGTCTTTTCAGTCTCTTGGCGCGTGAGGATCGTCAACTGTTGCCACTGTCATTGGGTAAGTTTTTATTTGCGGATTTAAGTGGTATCAGGATCACACGCAAAATATCTATTCAACACAATCACTAAAAAATATATATTTTTTTCATTCGTTTTTCACCACAGTAATTCTGGCGCTGCACGAGCTGCTGTTGCAACTGGGTCTCTCTGAGTTTGTTATGTCATCCGATGTGGATCGCATTGGCTTGTGGCGTGCGAATCGTGAAGGTCTCAGCTCGCTGCCCGGCTGTGTGGCGCTCTATCTGCTCAGCATTTACTGTGCCAAATGGTATACATCCAGGACGAAGCTGAGCCATGCCCAGTTCTGGTCCAAGCTGCGCTATATGCTGTTCTCTGCCAGCATGGGTTGGCTGCTGGTTATTTGCTGCAACTGTCTCTTTGGCATCGCACGTGTCACCTTCAATGCCGGCTATGTGCTTTGGCTGTTTAGCGTAACAACGACGACGATGATGCTGTACGCATTTCTCTTTGAATTTCTTCTACTTGCGCCGAGAGCAGCAGACAGAGGACCAAATCCTTTGCCCGCCTTTGTGGAGGCAGTTAATATGAATGGATTAACGCATTTTATGCTCAGCAATTTTCTCACCGGCTTTGTCAATTTGGCACTGAAACCAAGGGATCGGAATTTAGCGGAATCCGTGGCTATTTTAATGCTCTACTTGCTGACCAGCACCGGTGCAGTCTATGTGCTTTTTCGAAAGAGCGTTAGGATTGCCTAACTGACCTAGCTGTGATAATTGTATTTTTTAATACAAACATTTATTTGTATTTTACATGGTAAGTAGTATTTTTAATTAGCAAACATTTCTGTTCTTATAAATGTAATAGATTTGCTTTAACTATTTAGATATTTGTACTTAAAATGTTTAATGTTTATAATAACTGTTACCGTAATTTTGTCAGCGAACAATATTGATCAATTGTTATACATGATATGATATGATATATGCCAATAAAAAATGACTGAATTTTTAAATTACGTCTTTATTTTATGCAGATTGACTGAAAACACTTTGTTCATTTTAATAAAAAGAATTTTTAATCCACCAGAGTTAAAACTGCCATTAAAGTGCAGCTAGACAAACTAAAAATTTCAAATAGCTTTGGCCAAAAGTCAAATCAATAATCTAAAACGACGAGACAGTTTCGAAAGGCATCACATAACCATTTGGCGTGACCAGAAAGAGTATTATTGCCTCCTTTGTACCCGCCATTTTGTGTGGGGCATGCCCCACATCCGAGTTCTTGTACACCTCGTAGACGTGGCAGCCATCATTGGAATGCAACAGACGTGTCCACAGCCATTTGTGGCCGCTGTCCGGCAGTTTAGACGCAAGCCTGGACTTGAGACGACTGTACGCAATGGAGGCCGTGGACAGCGAACCTTTCATGCGATCCGTGAACGTGGGATGTCCACCGGCCAATTGACGATCATCGATCACCGGATGGGCAAAGTCCACGCGTGGCACGCGAGGACGTGATGGCCTGGGCGAGGTAGATTTCAACTTGGCTGTGACTGACGTCTGGTTGCAGGTACTGATTGGCTTGCAAGTGGTCTTTGAACTGGCGCTGGTATATTTACTATGGCTGGTGTTGCTCACCGGGCTGCTAAGGGAGGAGTAACTGGGCTTGGGACATGGCAGAGTACAAGCAGAAGCTTGTGGGGCACATGGCAACCCTTTCAATTGGTGATAGATTCTGGTTGCCCCCAAACAGTAGAGTATACGATCCAGCGCCGTCATTATGACCTCATCCGGATACGGACCGAGGACATCTTCGAGTAGTGTGCCCCTTGCTCTTAGACAGGTCCTAACTGCCGGGCAGGCATTCTCAGGCTGACACGGAGCTGACACCTGACAGGGCGCGCCGTTCATTGGAATGAGGTTTGTGTTTTCTGTAACCTATTCAAGTTAAGGAAGAAGTCGAATTTAATCAATTCGGCAATGCCGCATTGGAAATTGAAAAATTGACATTAAATTTGTTGGCTACTCGGATTATATATAATGTGCTAAATTATACTGATTTATGGTCGTTTTCTTTTCTAGAAGTAGTCAATAAATTATAAATTTCATTTAACGCATTCAATTCACATAAATTTACCACTTTAAGATCTGAGCAATTCAAAGTTATGCGACTTCTAATTTTCTACTGTATGTGTTTATATATGTACGTACATCTGTATATATATTTATACACAAATCGGGCAGCGATAATGTCCACTTAAGCACACCAACGGCGACTCCCCGCCGACAGATGTCAAAGGTGCGATATCCGGCTTAAGGCGCTGGAGCCTTGAGTCCTGAGCCCTGAACGCGAAGGCGTCACAAAAGATAAGATTTCTATTAAGGAAATGACAGAAATTGCGCGTATTGTGTCCAGAGAGGAAGAGCAAAGACACACACAGAGAGACAGTAAAAGGTCCTTGGGAGCATGGGCTAGGATATTTAATTTAATGGCACACAAACAAAGCCAGCGTCAGGGATAGGCAATGTCCAATGCCCAATGCCAGGATGAACGCTCTGAATGAGTGAATGGGGCGCAAATGACCTGCGTAAAGCTGTGTAGGAGAGGGCATCAGAGGGGTATAACAACTTTGTTATTAAGTTGAAGCAAATTAATAAAATATGTTAAAAGTTATTGACTGATTTGGAAATGGAGGAATGTAAATGTTTTGTTTTTAGCTGAGAAGCCTGCTTTCTATCCTTCAGTAAAGAAATGTGTATTATATTTTTATCTAAGAAGAATCCTATATGCAATTAATGAATCTTAATAATAAGGCATAACCAATCTCATCAATTCCTAATAATTATTTATTTACCTACTCGTCTTTATATTTTGCATTAAATTTCAAGGGTATTCAGCAGTCGTCATGGTGATAAATGTGATTTTGATGATTCTTTTTTCATTTTTCCTTCCTGATTGTTCGTGCAATGTAATTACAGCAACAGTTTCCTCAGCTTTAGAAAACCTGATGCGCTTTTAATGTGATATCCTGGCACAGGACGTTTCACCACTTTGGTAGCTGAATCTTATCTGGATTTGGCCGCACAAATGCAATTTCCTGCAATCGCAACCCTTTCAGACGTTGACAATTTACTCCAATATTGAGTTAATAGTTGGAAGTCAACGTAATCATACATCCATCAAAAAGGAGGCGGCACACTTTGTGCACGGGTGGAAAGGAAGGGGGAGTGGGTGAAATTATGGTTCCCACCTGTTCACACACATTTCTGGGGGTGGTTGTCGTTTTTTTTATATTTTTGTCGTTGGCTTTGATGACAGATTATTTTCATTAGCAAACAGAGGCCGTTGTCCATTTGGCAATCACGTGCCTCGGAAAGTAAAAAAAGGAATTCTCGTAAAAATTATGAACATTAATTATTACATATTTTCATGTTGGTTAAACATGACAAGGAATTGCCAACAACAACTGATTGATGTGGCCAGAATGGAATCGGTCGGAGAATTCGTTTTGCTTGCCAATTTGACTGCGACTACAAATCGGATTTCATTCAGATTGCTTTTGCAAAAAAGAAAATAAATAAAAGGAGAAAAGTATGTATTTGTGTGTGTGCGCATTGTATGCATATGTGTGGGAGTCTCAATCACGGTGAAGAGGCTTAGTGAGCAGCACCCAGGGGAAATCGCTTAAGCCGTTCATAATGAGTATTATGACTGCCTCTCTGCACGTCTCGATGTCCTTGAAGCAGAGTTTTTGGCTTGGCTTGGCCAGCCACCAAATGTGCAAAACAACAAACATCCGGCCATAAAAATGGTTCACAATTTGAAAGCCGATTGAATATACATATGCATATACTATATACAATTGTTTTGTATTGCGCTTTTCCAATTTGTAATAATAATGACCAAATAAAGAAAGGAATTGTCAATTAGCGAAACGAGTGGAAAGAGCGTTTGTGGAATTGCTAGCCTAGTGCAAAACATCGATAAAACATTTTAATTAAGAAACTTAAAAATAGAAAAAAAAAAAAACAATTATAATTAAAAGAAACTAAAGAACCTAAAAGCTCCTTAGCAGCTAAAAAAGAATAAAAAAATAACACAATCTTGAAAATCATGCAGGCTTGACTAGGTACACTGCCTTCTTAAAAGATAATCTAAAAACTGAAGGTACATAAAGATATGGAAATAATCTAAAAGATAAATACTGACCTAATTGGCCTCGGGTTTGAAGTCTCAAGTTACATAAAGAGCCTGTCCACACCTCATCCCTTCCAGCAACGATTATAACATTCAGCTCGTTTGCTGGCAACAGCTTAGAGCAATCTGCCGTAGAACTCATCCCAGAATATAAACAAAATGCTTTTCGAACGGAATTTTTATCGCAGCTTAAGTGTCATGGCAGCAGGAAGCACCACAGAATAGAACCGAGCTGAATAAAAGAGTCTGCAATTTGTTGTAGTCGAAGCAATACAATCAATACCAAAACCATATTTGGCGAATGCTTTCTCAATGCTTTTAGCAAGCAATCGCGCAATTTGTCATGCAATCGATGAGAATCCAAAAAAGTGTTGAGCAAATACAAAAAAAATAAAAATAAAATAAATAAATAAAATAAATAAATGAAAATAAATGAAATACAGCATAAAAGTTTATACATATAAAAGTTCATAGACCAAAGTGCATTGGGCAAGGAGAGTGAGGGGTCATGGAACAGTTCTGCTCCAGTTGCCAAGTGAACGCAACTCAATTGCGTCGCTGTTTAATCGTGTGGAAGCTGATATGATTATGTGTTACCCATGGTGACTACCATCCAAGGATACATGCTATAAGCAAATGGTCATGCAACATGCGGCAATTGCAGCGAGTCTTAAATGCTGCAAGGGATAAATGTATTGTTTAATAGTCGCCCCTAACAGTGGTGCTAATTAATAGCAAACATAAAAAAAATCTTAGAGTCAAATGTAAAATTAGATATGCCAGTTAAAAACATTCTCTATGTGCATAAGAAATGCAGTAAAATATCTAAAAATAGTATGCAAAAATGTAGTTTGTAAATACAAATTTGATTGAAGGGAGCAGTTTTAACTTTAACAAGAACATTTCATATGAGTTTTTCTTCTATTTTCAAAATTGCTATTAAACATAAGAAATTGTGATTATAAATAGAGAATCAGAATTCTAATTTAATCACGTTACCACTGTTTAAGTATTATGTTCAGTACTCCAGTTTAAAGCCACGCAACAATCAACATCCAACAATCAACAATCGCATTATGTGATTTGGAAAACCTAAGCGATCTACTTAGTGCCTGAGAGTTGGGGAACTCTTAACCCAAAGGCACGAACATTAAGAAGATTAATTCGCAAAAGCTGTTGTTGTTTTTGTTGTTTTTACTGTTTTTTTTCCACTCTTTGCTCTTACTCTGTCCAAAATCTCAGATAACGTTATGCATCATTGTGTCAAAGAATTGACAAATCTTTGCCATGGCTAAGAATGAGAGAAAGGGAATGAAAAAAAATTGTAACAATTTCATATGTCTTGAGTTGAAATGCGAAACCGGAGCAACTTGCCGCCCCCTCTGCTCCTCAGTACTTTCCCCCTGCAGCTCTATCGATTTGGCAAACTCGCAGCACTCAAAAGCAATCATTAAATCAGAAAGTTTGCGTTTGTGTGTGCATACGTGTAAATGTGCGTGTGTGTGTGTGTGTGTGTGAGTGTGTTTCTGCTCCCATTTTACAACAAAACAAATGTAAGAAGTTTGATAAACTCAAAAAAAAAAATTGAAAACAACATTTTTGCAGTGAGAATATGCAGACTACTTAGTACTCTGCTCCTTGTGTAAAATCTACACTTACCAGTTGAGAATTGGTATTCAAAATTACGAGGGTAGAGTTGGCAGTGTCTGCAAAATGAGTGAATAGTTCTTTAAAGTAGTTTTAGTCTTCAGTTTACTAAATTATATTCATTTACTAATAATTTTTCTATAGAGCATTTGACTTTTAAAACTAAAAGCAATTTAAATTCTCGCTTTCAAAAATAGAGTATTCAAACCAAAAAAAAAAAAACTCAATTCGCAATAAAAAGTTGTGTGACAGGACGTTGCCCTACCACATAAAAAGATACACACACTTACATACACACTCATATACACACACACTCGCATGTACAGCCTGTCAGCTAACCCTCCCTTTGAACCTGGTCCCCGCCCGCTGGCGCATTTAATAAAGCCCAAATGGAATGACTCGCTTCGTTTTTTTTTTGGCTTTTCTTTCTTTTTTTTTACCACAGCAAAGTCAGCAGCGTAACCGCAACACGTTAACGGTTTCGGTTTCGGTTTCACTCTGTGATTTACAAAAACAACAACAACAATAGGCGGAACACCGCCCCTTCTAAAGGGAGCTGGGTGGCAGAGAGTCGAGCTGAACTGGGCATCCTGTGTGCGCTCATGTGTGAAAAGGTACTTTGGGACCGTTGCAGGAACGATGCCGACGCCTCAATGTCTATCTCATTTCCCAGGACACATTCAGTCTGCTCTTGCATTTCATGTTGTCTTGGCGAATGCAACAGCGAGTGGATGGGGCTATGATGGCAGAGGTGTTTTGAGTAACTGGGAAATACCCTAGCTGTATTTGCTTCAAATAGAATGGAATTATTCGAAACGATTAAAGATTCACATCGTACACAGTTAAATAATTATAATTATAAATGATTAAAATATATAATGTAACTATATCTGTACAAACTTTTTCTATCTTATTTATGCTATTATATTATATTATATATTAATAAGGACAAGTCAATCCTCCATTGATAAAGTACAGATAAGAGCTAAACTAATTTATTTAGATACACAGATGACAATGAATCAGAATCGAACTGAATCTGAATTAATAATTTCAAACTTTGAATATTTACTTTTTAAAGTACAAGCTCCACCCCAGCTAGATGTTAAGTAGGTAAACAAGTAGTTCTAATGGTATTGGCCAGGCCAACAGGTACAGTCAAGCTGGAGTCATATCTAAAATCATGACTGCACATTTCCATTTCATTAAATTCATTTAGAAAAGTTCTCCACGTGGCGGCGATAAGAAGGGGATGCGTTGTCGCAGCAACGTAACCCACCCATTCTCACGAAACTCGTCTCTTTCCTCTGTCCGACTCCGCCCTTGGCATACTTCAAGTGATATCAGGCGGACAGCATCATGCATATATTAAGCGTAGATTGGCTTGGCATTCACGCCGGACTAATAGAAATGTCTGGCAGTTAATTTAGCGTCATGAAGTCGTCCAATAATGTGAAAAAAAACCAAGTATAATAAATAAATATGTAAGAAATTCGTTGCCATAGAGCTACAGCTTTGAAGTGGACCGTTTTGGAGAGGTTTCCTAACTTTAGTTGCCTATATTTAATGAATTCATAAAAGTTTGATAGTAATCACAAGAAAACTTTGTTCAATTAGAAGTTGAAATAATTATTGTTGTTTGTAGAGAAACACAAAATTAAAGCTCGAATCACGTTCATTTTATCTATATTCCATTTCAATACTAATTTATTCTATCATTTTTTTCATTCTAGTTTCTCGTTTATTTTGAAAATTTTATGAGAATCCAATCGAATTGTATAAAGTCTGTATAAAAGTGTAAAAAAGGATGCGTATTATTGCATATTATTATTGTTACGCAGAATTCTTTTTGCGCGTAGTTTTGATTTATTGGGCCTGGCCGAGTCGGAGTTACTTGCTAAATTCTCATACATGGCAATGCGTGCCTCTAAATCGTTTACTGTTTGTCTTAGTTCCTTAACACTCTCCCTTCTGACCTCGATAGCTTCCACCGTCTTATCGAAATCAATGAGCAGAGCCGGCTTATAGAGCAGTCCACTCTTCTCCTGCAGCTCCGATTTCTGCTCCTTGAGGTGGGCGCGTTCCAGCTTAAGTTTGAGCACCTCGTCTCGCAATTTCTTCTGTCTCTGCATCTTCTCTCCCAGCTCGATCCGCCTATCGGTCAAGTTCTCTGAGAGCATGCTAATCTTCTCCCTCACAAAGGCCAATTGATGCACCTGCCTGGTACAACGATCACGCATACGATGTAGATCATGGTTACGCTCTAGTTGATTGGTTGAATAATATGCGAGTAAAGATACATTTATAAGGAAGTATAACTCTATTTATAAGCACCTTCCACTTTTGTGTCCAGCGCAGTTACTTCGCGTTGCACAGCCAAAAACTGATCCATGGTTAATGTCTCCGTAATTTGATCAAATTGGCGTTTGCGCTAAATTCGATTGAAAACTTAATTTAAAGTTGTGTACAAATTGATAAATTATTGAATATCAATCGATTAATTTTGGGGTGAACAGTCAGAGGGAATAGAAAATATTTCTAAAAAGTAGAAAAGCCAATCCTTATTTTTAGAAGAAAAATTCAGAAGCAAGTGGCATGTTCGGATCGCCGTAAAATCGTAAGTTTCTTCAACTTAAGTTAGATGACTTTATAAACTAGATTTTAGAAATATCCACCTTGAAAATAAGACATTTTTAGAAAGCTACAATGTTCAGATAAGGCACCCTTGGCGACAAAAGTATGGCAAATACCTAAAACTCAGGGCGAATGTTTTCTGAGTAAATGAAATGATAATTGGATAATTGATCAACTGAGTTCGTAGTTCAAGATTAAGATTATTTTAGATATTCAATAAGCGCTGAATGCTAGAAGGCTTTTGAGTATAGGGTATCTGGCTTGACATAATGTACTCACTCACTCACCTCTATCAGTCTGCCCAGAGTGTGTTGCCTAGTAATGAGCCAGAGGCGACTGTCGCTGATCTCGTTGCGTAAATTTTCCATGCGTCGCAGCTCGAGGTCCACGATGCGTGGCAGGAACTGCATATCCTTGCGGATGAGCGTTGTATGAAAGCAGTTCTCGAGCGATTCGAGTGTGCTGATCGCAATGTTGCTCTCATGGATCATGTCCATGTGGACACTGGCCATGAGCAAATTATTGATTCTCTTCGTCTCGACAGCTGTGGCCTTCAGATGATCCAGATGATGCAGTGCATCCCTGTGTCGCCGGAATTCCACTTGTTCGACTTGCGGTGGCAACACATCAAAGACACGCATCTGCCCCAAACGACGATAATAATCGTACATTTTATTTCCCAGATCTGTGTTGTATTGTTTGACACACGTGTATTCCTTAAGGAGGCCATGTAGATCTGTGATCATTTTGTGTTTATCCATTTTTGCACGGAACACGACGAGAGGGTCAACATACTCCGCTGCCTCGATAGCATCATCGATCAGTTTGCAAAGAAATTCCATTGCAATTTGATGCGTTTCCCGCTCGGCTCTATGTCTTTCCATTGCTGTAGTGGATTCGGTTATCGCAAGTTTCGTGGATGATTGCATGTCGAAGAGTAGATTGACTGCCATTTCGGCTTCATCATCTATATTTGTCTGGGGCAGCGGCACCACTTCATCTTCCAAATCGAAGGGCCAATCAAATGATATTGTTGAAGAGCTCGATAATTCAGCTTCTGACTCTTCTTCTGGCATTTGCACGTCCTGCACCTCCTGCCCCTCGATCCGGCTCACCGATGAGCCTCTGTCCCGGTGTGCGGTATCCACAAAGTTACCCTCATCTTTGACGAATGCTTCACTCTCCACCATTTCTGGCTCCACCGATGGGCGAATTGATTTCACCGATTTTTCACTAGTAACGGATGAGATATCTGATAAACTGGGGAAGTAGAAGTTTTCGAAAAAATCACCCTTGAAAGATGTCTGTAACGATCGACTGTAAAACTCGTCCTCTGAGGCCGAAGCATTCGCCGACTTAAGCTCTTCCTGCTCCTTCTGCTGTTCGCCGGATAAGGACATGGAATGTTTAATCTCCGTGGTCTCCTCTGAATCAATGAGTGATCGTTGGGTGCTTGTAATCGAATCACTCTCAAGCTTGTGTTGAGTTTCTGGTTCTGGTTCTGGTTTCGGCTCTGACTCCGGTTCTGGGTGTGACTCATGTTTTCTCAATGCCGCATCCTTGCGACGCTTCTCCTCGCGTCGCTGCATCTTTTTCTCCTGCTCCAATTTCTCAAGTGCCTCTGCACTTAGCTCTTCGTCCTTTTCATCACCATTCTCATCATTCTTGGTTGGTTTACCATCCTCCCCGATTGCTTCGGCGTCTTCGCCCTCTTTTTGTGTTGATGAAACCATTTGCTCATTGGAGACGTTTTGTTTTTCTTCGATATATTCTACCGTTTCCGGCACGGGTGTTCTAACGGTTTCGTTAACCGTATCCTCCATCTTGTATTCTTAAATATTTTATTTATATTTTTTAGATATTGATTATTTCATATATATTTGCATTAAAAAGTCGTACGTTTTTGTTGTTTGTATTTTCTGTATAGATGTCTGGTTTTGTTCCTACTTTCCAGTCTTGACAAGTAATTATTGTTTGTTGTTTGTGAGTATTTGTGAATGTTTTTTAAAAAGAGCTAGCTCTATGCTGAGCCGAAAGGTTTCTAGATTCAACATATTCTGTCATATATAGAAAGAGTCTCTGATAGCGAATAGTTTATGTTAAGTTTTTATATCAATTTTTCACAACTAAATAAGGAGTAATACATATATCTCAGAGTTGATGCCATTTATCTTACTCAAACTCTCCTACATTTGTAACATAAATTAGGAACTCAAATGGCGTTGCCACCTCGTCGCTGGCATGTTGCCAATTTGGTGACACTTGCAGAATAACCCAAATTTTTTTAACTTCCAAAGAATTGATTTTTTTTCTTCTCAACTAAAAAGTATGTCGACTAGTATTTTAGTTGACATGCAGTAAGTTTGTTAAACTTGCTGATAAATTATTTTTTCCACTTAACGTGCTATTTTTCTTAATTTTGGCCATAGTCTTTGACCTTTGGTAAGCATTAGTGGATAGTTTGGTGTATGAAATTCTCTCATTTCTCACAATAAAAGTTGACAGACATAACATTGTTTACTGTCAGTTGTAGTTGTTGAACGTGTCGCATGCCACCAAACTATGCAACAGCATTTTTTGACGTACAACTGAAGTTAAATATTGTCAGCTATAGAAATTTGCCAATAAATGCACTACTTAAATGCTCATAATGAGCAGCGTCAACCCTTGGAGGAAAGGTTTGCTAGCTACCCCCTCTCCGACCTCCCCCACTCCACTCCCTTTTCACACTAAATCTAACAAAATGGACTTCATTGTAATACAGTGGTCGCTCGATAAGGCGAACTGACATGAAGGTAAACAGGTAAACAGGAAAAGTTAACATGTTCAAAAACAAATTGGCTTTGAAATTTATTTAGTTTTGACCCGTTCAAAAACTATCTCCTTCGATTTTTAGGTTTCAAATTTAATTTTCTTTTTAAGGACATCAAAGAGTTAGTTTTATACGCATATTAAAATAAACTTTGGAATCACTGTGTCAACTGTAAGGTTTTTTAAGCAGGACCTTGAAATAAGGCTTGGGAAAGGGTGCTGCTTGGTGGGGGGAGGAGGGTGTTTCAGTGTTTCATTGTGCGCAGCCACGTTGTGTGGCAGGTTGCCCAAGCAACCCCTTTCGGCAGCGACAACGACGTCGACACTCCATTAATTGAAGCCCCTGGATTACGGTAAATTGCATTGTCTCTCCATCTGAGCAGCCGCTGGGGGGGGTGCGTGGGAGAGAGAGGGGGGGGGGGGGGGTGCTGAAGCTGACGTGGCAGCGCATCAAATTGTCTACAAATCTTTATAATCCCTGATAATTTCGTTAATGGCTTTAATCACTTACTCGCAGCTCGCAGCAAAGGATTAGAAACGTAGAGAAATATTTCAGTTTGGCATTTAAAATTCAGTTTTGGTATTTAATGCTGAGCAAGGCAAAAGCACTGCATACTTTTGGGCAGCCATTGCCAAGTTGAATACGTAGCTCCTCCTATGAAAAAGTATGCTTGTAAGGTCACATACACATACACACACACACACACACACACAAGTCACACATATAGACAGCTGTTTACCTAACTGCACACATACATATATATACATACATACACATATATACCTATGTACTAGTCGTATACCCAATTAGGCAGCTACAATTGTTGCCTCTCGTAACTCACCACGCCGCCACTGTGAAACTCTACACGAAAGTTGCGTTGTGTGGGTGATGGTGAGGTGAACTTTAAAGCTTCAGTCCAGTTGGCGGCAGCTATAAAAGCGCTGAGAGTGCGACTGGCGCCACACACAAACCACAAACACCAACGGGGGAGTAGACGACACGACAATGGCACGCTGGAACGGGCTGATGACGTTCTGGCAGCAGCTTTGCCGACGGAACTGCTGGCGAAGAGTGGTGGCAAGCAGGCAGCTGCCACTCGCTTGGAGCGTTGAGTTCGCCAGCTATCGCAAATATCGAAGAATTCTCTAAGCCTCGCAATGCGCCGTTGGATTGGCGAAATCATATCAAGAAGACAATATATATATCTACATACATATACATATGTATCTTCCGCTGTGTTTGCTAATTGTCTATTAAAAAAAATTTGAACCTAAAGAATATCATAGCAACATCATATCAATTCATATCGATCTAATAACTATGATAAGCTGATTAAGCAGATATGCAATTAATCAACTAACGTGATTTTAATATAATAAATGTATTATTAATAAATTTATTAACATGAAAATAAAAATGACTTGAATTAAAAATATTACAAGTGCTGTACATTAAAACAGTTGAAAGAAATTTATATATAAAAGATATTTATAGATAATAGATTTAGATCTTTGTAGAAACTATATCCATACAAAGAGTGTATTGAGCTAATTTTTGTTTAAATTAATAATAAATAATTATTGTAATAATAGTAATAACTAAAATACGATTAATTATAATAATTACAACAGAAAGGTAAACAAAATAAAAAAAAATTCAATTTTAAAAAGTTGAACTTTGTGAAACAATTTTTTTGTAAAGTCAAAAAACTAATCAGACTATTTACAGTTTAATACAACTAAATAAATAAAAATAAATACATAAATACAGCAAATGTGTTTCTTTAATATACTTTATATGGTTTATGACTTAAATAGCAGTTACAAAAAATCTAGCTTGTTCCAAGTGCTACTCAAGCTGTCTAGCAAGTAATAAAACCAGCAAAGAGCAAACAATCAGAGCTTATTGAACTACCTACAAGTCGGCAAATAACCTGGCCTACATCCTCTTGACACAACCGGCCCCCACTCACTTCCCCCTCCAAATATCCCTAAGCAGCTAGATAGAATGGAGCGCTTAAAAGCAATCAAAAAACTTTAGCTGTACGCGTGCAGGCTACAAAAATTTGCATATGTCAACAAAAACAGAAACATGAGCTGAAATCGGTCTAGAAAACAATTTATTTATTGCCACAGTGGTGGAAGTGGCAAGAGGAAGAGGGAGAGGAGGAAGGAGTGGATCTGAGGTCAGAAGAGATACATTTGCCTGATGAAGTCGCGAGTTTGAAATGAAATGCGTAAATAGAAGCATGAAAATTGAAATGTTAATTACATGGCTCAGATGAGAGGATACACGAGCAGGCAGATATACACACAGTAAACATATATACATATATTTATATATATATATATATGGCAAACAGTTTAAAATACAGTCGAGCAAGCTGTTTAGACATTGGCTAAGCAAACAAGGCTCACAGCGAACTGATTTGTTTGCCCAGCTCTCTTAATCAGACCAAGTTCTGGGCACTTTTTATTGAACCTGAGAGACCTGAGCCAGGGGCGTCGTGCCGAGGGTGGCGAGAGGGGTTAAACTGCTGCGGCGTTAAAGCAAACAAAACGTGGTCTTTATTAACAATCGGAGCAGCTTTAGGGTGCGGTATATAAGTCACAATCCCTCTCCCTTCCTAACTGAAATTGTGCTCTTGATGTTGATGTTGATGAGGTGTGAATGTGAAAATGCCACCACGTTGCAGGCACAGCATTTTGTTTTATGCCACACACACAATGCTGCAGACACCACTCGAGGTTAATTGAATTTCTTTGGCGTCCTTGGATGCCGTTTGCTGTCCTTTCTAGTTGTTGTTGTTCTTATTTGGGCACTAAATTGAAAACGTGTTTTTTTTTTGCTGCTTCTCGCTTTTAAGCTGGTTGAACATAGTTATAATGGTTATACACAAAATGCACTCATCATTTACCGCGTAATTAATTGAATCTGACTCTAATTGAAATGTTTTCAGCAAACGTAATTTGATTTATGAAAAAAACAATTTGTGGAATTGTGGAAAATTGGGTGCTAAAGCAGGCCTTAAATGTCGTATAGAATCTAAAGGGTGCCTTATGAGGTAAAATGAGGAAAGGTCTTATAATCAAATAATATACTTAATTTTAAGTTATAAACATTTTTTATGCAACAATTTCCCCGTGCTTTTAGCTAAAAGTTGCTATATAAACAACCAAATCTGCCAACAGTGAAAAACTATTCCATTTTAAAGTGCTTACTAGCAATATCTAATCATCAACTCATATCCCCAAAAAATATATATTTTTTATAACTATTACACATATAATTTACAGCTACTTAAAAATAAAAAACCCAATCCCCCCACAATTGCCTTGCCAATCTTGGCGGCTTAGCATTCAAGAAATTTGAATACCGCAACATTTTTTAGTGTCACGTTTTTCTCGCGTTGCGCATTTTCGATTATTTTTCTTTTTGGTAATTTAATACCATTTTTTCTTCCAATGGCAGCGAAAATTCAATTAAATGTAATCGCATCTATTTGCTATTTAGGCATGACTGATTGGAAGAAGAAAAAGAAAAAAATAAAATTGAATAAATAGCTAAATAAACACGCACTTTGAAAATAAATGCTAATTTCTTTTTCTCTTGTTTCAATTGACACTTCAGAGAATAAAAGTAGTACAAAATACAAAACATCCAAGCGCGATTTTTTTTTCTTTCCAAGTATTTCTTGCATATCCCTTAAAAGTGGAAGCACGTGCCATGAAAATCCTTTTAATGTGTCTCACAACTTCAAAATTCGATGAAAACCAAAAATATTTTGGCCGAACTTTCTTCTGTGCAGGGTAGCTGAGTGGATTATGGGTGGTTTTTAATAAATTTACGAGCCCGATATGTTGGGGTGGGGGACATTTCTGCCCTGTCTTTGAATAGTAAGTTGAAGTTGTAGGCTATCAAAAATATCGATTATATTTTAACATCAATTATTTAATATCAATAATAATTTTAATTAACTCTTATAATAATTTAGATTTTTTAATAACATTCTACGAATGAGTAGCTTCAAATTTTTTGCGAAAAAAATTAAAAATAAATAAGCGATTTTCAATACAGATTAACACAACTTTGTGGCAAGTACTTCTTAAAGTTTCTGCTACTGCCGTAAAATTAAAGATAGACAGAGAGATGGGGGAGTGGCAGGTAGTGAGGTAGCTCATGAATTATGCGGCGCTAACAAGCCGCAAGTTGTCATAAAAATCGCAATCTGAACGGCAATTACCTGTTGATGGGCACACGCTAGTTTAACCCTCAATTACTGAGTAATGCCCAAACTCTGGTCTCAGGGGTGAAATCGAGACGACCACAGGCATTTGTGTGTGCCTCTCTGTGTATGTGTGTGTGTGGCCCCAGAGGACGCATCAAAATTTGATTAAGCGAGGCTTCTGCTACTTCTTCTGCTTTGCAGCAAATTAAAAAACACTTGCACGTTGTATCAATTTGCAAATTTTATAAATCTTCATTTGCACCTGAGACGTGAGGCAAGGTCCTGTCGCGCATCCTGCGGCAGCCACAGGTGGTCGTTTGCCTTCGTTCTGTGGCTTAAGGACTAAGCCGCACGGCGAGACGTGACTGCAGCACTGTGGCAAGGATTTGCCGTCGTTTATTTCTATTTATATATTTATATTTGCGATTTGCTTTAGTTGTATGTGGATTTTATTATTTTTTTACTTCTATTTGCATAGCGCTCGTTTCAATTAACTAAAATGTCCTCAAATTGCATGCAGTTCACGCCATTTAGCTGATTGTTTTTACACACGACTTTTGGTTGACCAAATGTGTATGAACCCATTTTGGGGTTCATTGTCCATTTTTAATTTTTGTAATGCTTTTTTTGCTGGTCTTTGCTGCTGGTGCTTCTGTTGCTCTTTGCCTGAGTGCACTCGAGACCTGAGCCAGAGGACACTTTGTAGTAGCTTTTAAGAAAATTATACAATTGCATTATGACGCCGCATTGACCAGCCAAGTGCTTCACAATATAAATTGATGCGCATTGTCCTCGCCTGGCTCCAGCAGCAGCACCAGCATCAATTTGTCCTTGCCATTGCAAAGTTTAAATTTCATCCATATATCAAACGCATCAAACGGGGGGCCCGGCAAAGGCCGCCCACTGTGCTGGCCTCCCACCAAAAAGCGCAGTCAGCACTGCGACTGAGTTTGAGGCTCGGCGTGTTGTGTATTACAAATCGCTCGACGGGGCGGCCAAAAAAGGAGGTAGGAAGCAGGGACGCAGGACGATTGTCAACCGACGTTTTTTGGACGGTGGGTGGCATAATTTATGGCACTCGCTTCAGTTCGAGTTGTGCGCTTCGCTGCGGTTATTAAAATGCTCAATGCTCAATGCTCTTACTCAAACCTAAGCTAAACTCCAACTCCGATTGAGACTTCAGTTCCCCATTTGCTGTTAGACAACACACAAAAAGTGTAGCATACTTGCCGGCGCCGCGTAATGGCAACTCAAGTAGCGACAACAGCACTCACGCACAGTGGTACCAATGCTTGGCCTTTCAAATTTAAGCAAATATTGTTTTTGTACTTTAACTGCATAATGATTATTCTCTGATTATTTTTAATACTTGATGTGCAGATAATGTCTACCGCAAATATTATATTTGTTATCAAATTGCTAGCCAAAGCTCTGTTCTGAAATTAAATGAAATTATTTTTTGTACACTTTCTAAATTATAAACGCGTAGAGCCTTTACTTAGTATATTACAATATTTTTAAGTCAATTTACGGCAAATATATAATTATAATTTCCAACCCACTGTGCGTGTTGTTGTCGTCTCAGCTTTTGCTCTTGCCTGATAATCAATAAAATGTTTTGGCATTTACTTTCATTGTTTGCTGCTGCAACGCCCATTAAGCCACGCCCACGCCCACTTTCAGGCTGAAGCTCGAGAGCTATTTGCATATTGGAGAGTCGCATTTTAGAGTGGCAAAGGCATATTGCAGGCTTTATGTCCTGTCGTCGTCCCATCGTCGGTTTCGCATCGTGCTCAAGTCCTTTGCACCGGGCGTGCCTGGTGAATTGTTTTACTGTCGACGTTCATTTGGGTTGATGGCTGCCTGCCTGCCACCGAACACAACATGAAAGTCGCTTAATCTACTTAAATGTCTTTGAATTTGGAATCTTTAGTCTCTGTCTCCCTCGGAATGAAATTCGCTTGCCAAAGCACATTTTGTGCCGACGAGGGCGACAGACGATCGCCTGGCGTTATTAACATGGATTTATGGCATATCCTTGGGATGACTTAAAGCCGCTATTAGCGTCCAAAGTTGTAAACAAGTTGTCGCTAACTGAGACAGTTCGCCATCCAGTTGACAACCGAGCTCAGCTGCACAAGGCAACAAAGCAGAAAAACGCAAATTTCTATTTGCTGCAAAGGTAGCATCAGCATCAGCATCAGATAATTTCAATTAAAAATGCCTTTCAATAGTAGACGTGGTTGCTGGCAACCCTGACGGAAGCCTTCTCATTGATGTCCTTGTTGCCGTATCAGCAGTTTAAAATCAGTTGCAAGAGGGTAGTGGCAGGGGGGTTGAGGCTGGCGCTTAATTGAGTTTCGCTTTGACGGCAAACCGCATAAAAGGCGACTTTTAAGTCTTCACATGCTCAGCAATTAAAGGCAATGTCCTTGCCACGCTTCAAAGCTGAGAAATTTAATATTCTCCTTAATGAGCACAAAAGCTGAACACAAAAGCTGAAAAAACCAACAACTTTTGTGGTTTCTTCAAACAGTAACTGACCACAGTAGTTGTGGCCCTAAGATGAAATATATATCAAATAATTGTCAATGCTTTAAAAGTTTACAATTTCTAAGATCACCGAGTTGAAGTTTAACAATGATTTACATATGCTATCCAAGATCTTGCAAAAGAAGACTCTTATCGAGAAGATAGGTTAAGTCACGTAAGGGGCACCCTTCTTGAACGTAATAAAACCTTTCGCGATAAGCGTTTTTAGATTATATTATAAGTAGAACAAGAATATTTGTCTATAGATTTAAGATAATTACAAATAATTCAATAAACATGCCGATGCATATTAGCAGGGGGCTTAAGCCACGTTCAGTTTTTGTTTCGGTTTCAGTTGTACTTGTGCCCTAAAATTATTCAGTTTGTGATTTATTCATTTACCATATAGAAGTAAAAAATATGGAGAAAACAAAAATACATTCTTAAGTTTTGACAAATCTATTTTAGGTGCGAAATAAGAAAATCTGAAATATTTATAAAATAATAATTATAAAGGTAAAAAACTTTAAAGAATCTCCCTTAGACAATCTGGAAAATCATCAAAAAGATATTTTAGAGTTTTGACAAATCTATTGTAAGTGCAAAATAATGATGATTCCAAATACAAATATTATAAATTATTAACACTTCCAATATAGAGAAAAGAATCTTTAACTCTTGTCTATATTTTTGTTTAGTATTTTATTCGACTGCCTATTACCAGTTAGAATTCACAAGAAGTTTTCAGTTTTGTATTTGTAAACTCAAATTAAATATTTCAATATCTTTTTAAGTCTTGTGAAATCATATATATATATATATATATATATATATATATATATATCCAATTCAAATTCACTTCATTTGCTCGCAATGTTGAGGCAGTTTTTCAACCCCATATTGCACAGATTTACAATTTGCTGTGGGCAGTTTAGGGGTATAAATAAATGTTCATATATCATAAAGTTATCAACTTGATGTTGACGAGATTGTCGTTATTGTTGTTGTTTTTGTTGTTGTTGTTGATGACGCTGCAAACAAATATTCGCAGTTAACAAAGGACCGTCGCTTCTGTTGGCATTTTGTTGTTGTCGTCGTCCTTCGCATTTGCCACGCTCTTTTTGAGAGAGAGATTCAGAGGGAGTCAGGGAGTCAGGACATCACTGAGCCGCCAGTCATTTTGTCTGCTTGTCCGCCGCCTGTCTGTCATCGCCTCATTCAGGCTCGTGATGCTTGATGGCAGTATAATTGATGCACTCGAGCGTAAGTGATTAGATTCATTATGAGGCCGAGCAGGCGACGCCAATGGCAACACACCACAAGCAGTAGCAGCCACATTGGACTGGGTGATCAGGTGTCCGACGGACTCACTGAAGCAATTTAAAATGTTTAAAATCGGCAAAATAAAGAAACTTTTAAATTAAACTCACTCGCTGCTCGGCGGCCAAATGATGTGTGACAGCATTTTTATTGCCCAAGCCGAGGAAAGCCAAGAAACCGAGACAGGAGCGAGGTAGACGCAGATGTGGCTGTGGTAGGGGTAAAAGGCAACGCATGCCAACATTAATCAAGACATTCTACACAACTGAGATATACACAAAGTATTTATGCATTTTGAGGGTAAAAGTAAAAAAACAGCAACATAAAAAATGAGAGAAGAAAACTCATAAAGAGCCGACACACGCCGGGGCGCAAAAGCATCGCTTCCGGTGTGTCGCCCCGTTGTGCGGGGGTGGAGTGGAGTGTTAGGGATAGGGGTGTGGAGTGTCGAGTTGGGGCAGCATAAAACGTGTGTGCATTCTAGCTTAAAATAAAGTTGCAGCTCTGGCACAGCCAGCTATGCCTGGGCAACGTTGGCTTTTGTTGTTGGCACTTTGGCTTTTGTGTCGTTATTCATTGTGTTCACGTTTGGAGAAATATGAATGTGTTTGTGAATGAATGAATGTCCTTAATGGATGCGAGTGCCAGCAACGATGGGGTTGCCACTATCCAGCAAATGGGCATATGCTAATTAAGCAAGCATAAAATGTAGTGAAATGCGTGGAGTGAAATCTATGCAGGCGTATAAAAAACTTAGCCAGTTCTAAGCTCTTTTTTATTCTTTGCTTACATACTTTTTTATGAGTTGAACTGAGAGAAAAAAGTATGCGTAACAATAGAATTGCTCTGATATTTATTGCAAAGAAATTAATGTTTGTGAAAAACAAAGCATGATTAATTTCTATACATAATTTTCATGTGCCAAATCTGAGCAAGCATAAATTGTTGTTAAGATTTTTTTTATTCTTTATATATTTTGCTTTTTATTGAACATCACAATTCTTTTGCTGTGATGTAAATTGTATGCGTATTAATTTTTGTGAAAAACAAAATAGAAATCATCTCAATAAATACATTTCGTATATAAAATCTGAACACAAATCTTACATCCTGCGTTGGTATCGATTACATACAGTTGAATTGATCGCATAAGACACACGTACATTTATCCAAAAGTCTCAAAACTAATAACAGGCGAAAACAACTTCAAATCCTATTCTAGAACGCCCCTCTCCATATACGTGCCACGGTCTCATATCTGTGGCGCTTCCAGCTATTTGCACACAAACAAAAATAAATATTAAGTCTCTTGGCTGACGAAAGCGAAATCGAAATCGTTTTGTGCCACAGAGAGATAGATACCCACCCACCTACACACCCACACACACACACACTCACACACACATACACTCACACACGCATACAGAAAGCCACACACCCCAAAACCAGGCAGGTTTCGGTGGCACGCGCTTATCGAGCTCAGAGCAGAGCAGCATTTAGTTTTGTGATTGAGTGGGTGGACGTGTGGATTGACAGCATGAGTCTGCTAAATCAACAAGCACTCGTCTCCATGTCCACTTCCAATTCTGCTGACCAACCTAAAACTTTACTCGCTTGCCAACTTTATGTAGCATATTTTTATAAATTTTATTCTTATTTGGCAATCGAAAAACTTTAAAGCCGCTTATGGCTTGGTAATTAGAACCGAAAGCCTTTTTTGCTGTAATCAGTAATCCATAAGCAGATACTACCCTGCAAGTGAATCAAGCAACGAAAAGCCATACATCATATCAGGACGCGCCACGGGGAATCCCAACAAAGATGACAACGCTAAAAGGCGGCAAAAAGTTATTTTGTAATTAGTGCACAACCAGCAAAAGTTACAACATCAACAGCAACAACAATAATGAAATTGAAGACGACTTTTGGGCGCCACCGCTGCACTAATTACCGCTGACGTGCGCTTCACTCCCGTTCCCGATTCCGTTCCTGTTGTCATTCCCGTATCCTTGCTCCTGCCACCAATCCCAATCCTACGCCTGTCGCGCCTGTCAACTCAAGTTTGACACTTTTTTCGCACAATTTATGAGCTCAGGGGTAGCGACCACGCCTACTTATTAGTGGTACAGTGGTTGCCACTTGAGTTGCAAGTTAATCTCTGTGGCATGCTGTCCTACTGTGAATATATACTCGGCTTGGTGGTTTAAATATTTATTTATTAATGTGGAGACATAAAGTGAAAAATGTATACTAAAAGAAAGTTAAGTTAAGTTAGAAAGAAAGTGGCGGATTAAGAAGATTCTGGTTAAATTTCGGGTTTCCTCTGAATATTTTTTTTTAAATTCAATTTCAATTCAAGTTTGTGTTTCATGATTCCTTTCTTTATATTTATCAAAATCCATGTCTATCAGATGATCTAAATAGCATTAAACAGAAATATACCTATTTTAATCATATTCTATTTAATTCTGTTTTTATATTTTAATAAGTTATATTCTGTTGAATTATTCCCTTCAATGTATTTATCTTTGCTTGTCAAAGTAAGTTTAATATTTGGGGAAATTCTGCCATCTCAAAAATCGTAGGTTTGTATATATAATAATTAATTAATATTATTATTGTAAGCCCCGAATTTTATTAGCCCTGATGCCCACTGTGCTGGCCTGGCTGGAGTGACACTTGAGCCGCAGCCGGGTCTGCCACTTAGTTTAGAGTTCTACGAGCGCAATTCGATTATTCTTCATTTATGTCAATCAATGTGATTTTTGTTGGCTGCTTGTTCGCTTTTAGGCGCAGGATGCGCATCCTTAATCGCCCTGTTTAAATAGTAGTGAAGCGGAACACACAGATTGCCCAAAAATTTGGAAATTTAATATGATAGCTGATGATAAAGTTGTCTCTCTTGTTGTTGTTGTTGTTCTTGCTCTTCTCATTGTTGTTGTTGTTGACGCCACGTTGTCTCTGAAGTTGTTGGCTGTCTGGCCGGTTGTCTCGCACTTCTTCCTGGTCATGTATCCTTTTTGCCAATGTTATGGAAAAAAATGTGAAAATCCTTTGCGGCTATGACTGCCGTTTTGTTGATTTTCATTTCATTTCCCCTGTTGCTGTTGTTCTTGTTGTTGTTGTTTATTTCGCTTTGCTGTTTACATCCGCAACTTTATTATAGCTTTTGGCTGAGTTGCAACTGTTTGACTGTTTGCTCTATGCTTATGAGGGTTTTTCCAATGCGTCGTATTAGCAATGTAGACAGGGGGAGGGGGTGGGGAGTGCTGCTTTGTTACTTGGAAGTGAGATGAGAACTCTTAGAGCCATGGATTTTTATGGATTATGAATTGCTTGCTTGGGCTTGGGAAACGAGGCAGTTGCTCAAGGTTTGCTTAGATTATTGGCTACTTTGAGTGGAAGTCTGAGATGCTTTGGATAAAATTTAATGTATAAACACATAAATATATGCAGAAGTATCTGTACTATTTGTAAACCCCAAAGCAACCAAGACTCTTGTGTAAAATATAAAAAATTACTATTTTAGTATTTATCCCACTATATGCAAATCCCAAAATAAGATATTATTTTCTGATGAATTCATGTGCTTTTATATTAATGCAATAAAAACGATTCGAAATATTTTAAACAAATCTCTTAAAACGAAAAAAATTCTGCTAATTTGCAATGACAAATTATTCTGTTACGCCAAACTTTATTTGACAGGCTTATCACAAAGTTCGAATGTAATTTGCAGTAATTCACAAGAGTCTGTCATTAGTAATGGGAAAATGGAGTAAATGTCCACGCAGAATAACAATATATCAAATTGCTGATGAAACGCAGGCATCGCGTTGTTTTAAAGTGAAAACTTAGCTGGTCAATCAATAATGAACAATGAGTGATTTCTGGCCAATGGACAATAAATTGTGCAACATAAATCGTGAGTATATAAAAAAAAATGAACTCGACGTGGGCGAGATAGAAAAGCGATTGAAAGCAAACAAAAGCAAAATATTCAAAATGGCTGACGGTTTTGCGTAATACATATGTATAATGGCCATATAGACACGCTGATATTTTGCGTCTATATGCCGAACTGGCAAAACAATGGAGCTGTGGCCTGGGCAACATGTTAATAGCATTTTATGCACCACTGAGATTCACATTGCTCGCATGCCTGGCAACACCAGTGTATATAAGATATATAGGTATGTGCAGGAGGAGGTGATTGCTGATTGGTGCATGCCAACCAGGTGGTTTACCCCCACTCTCGCTGTGTCGCAGTATTTGCTACTGTTGCCAAAACAACCCTCGACCAACTAAATTCCTGCACATCGTTCAAGGCTGAGCCTGCGCAGTACTCATCTCACAAGCTTTTCACCACACTAACGTCATCTCGCTTGCACACGTCTGTGTGTGCGAGTGAGCTGGTCGCATTTGTTAATGTTGTTGCTGTTGCTGGTGCTGTTGCTGTTGGTGAGCATAATCTGGACCAGGGCATCTTGCTGGCTGGCCAGACAAGAAGGGCAAATGCTGCAAAGGCGTTAGTTTCACTTCGTGCGTTGTCCTGCTGAGGCCAAAGCAACCGCCGCAGCGTTAGTGCCAGTGAGTGTGACCAGTATACAGTGACTATAACTATATATACATATATATATATACAGTACATATATCAATTTATAATTTAGCTAAATTATACTACTGAAGTTCCATTCGAAAATCGCTTAAAAATAGTCTTGAAACTGTGAAAATTCCGTGGCTAAGAAATTGAGTTGAAAACCACGCGTTTCATTCTTCCAATTCCAGTTGTCGAAAATTTCCAGTGTATATACTAAGAGTAGCACAGTCCCATACCCCACACCCCCACATCCCCACCCCCACAACATATATACACATGTGTGTATATAACTTCCAGCTGCAGGGTGAGATAGCTGCTTATTTACCATTGGTATTTTCCATCGCACTCTGGCAACGCCAACTGACTTCCTGGCATTGTCTGATCCTCGCCGAGGTCCACGGCTGACTTGACTGCCGCACAGTCTTCAGACAGAGTTGAACGCGGATCATTCCCACATCGTCCTCGTCGTTCTCGCCGTCGTCGTCGTCGTCGTTGGTCCGTTCGAGATTCCCGCCGGGGTCGTCGTCGCCGTCAACTCTGTCTGAATGTTGTCGCGTCGGCTCCATAAAAGCCGAACTTTTTAGTTTTATAATTAGTCTCAATAATTATTTGTTACATTTTTCTTTTGTCGGGCGTGTGTTGCTTAGAAATCGTGGGCACTTCTCTAACTTAATCTCAATATTTTTACATAACCTTACAAACCCAACATTTCTTACGTGACGTAACATTCAATATATGTGTGTAAAAATTGCTATCGCTTGTTCTTTTCCAGCGTTACGTGTAATGTGTCAAGCTATTTCAGCTACTTCTATCCGCATATATCTATAATCTGTGTACCTTATTTGTGATATTATAACCAAAAATAAAGAGAAGAAATTATTTTAAATATTATAATTACAATTTTGTTGCATAATATTTAACTAACAAATAAATAATAATTCATAAAATAAAAATTCAACTATAAATCGAGCATAACAATCACGTTAGCTGTTATTTTATTACGTTACGTTGGATTACGTTAAGCGGTTACATAATCGAGAACAGCGCCAGAATGGATTACGCAATACTTGTGGGCAACGTAAGTGCGAAACAGAGAACAGTCAAAGGTCAAATGAAGAATTCTCACCATTGACAGTAAATATCTATTGATTTTTTTATATTTAGTTGGAAAGAGAAACCTTGCAGTAACTTTCAAATACGTTAATGAATAATTAAATATGGTAAAGAAAGTAAAAAAAAGTCCAACAGTTTTCAAATTATGTGGAAGAATATCTAAATACAAATATATGTTGTGTTTTTTCTTGAAACCTAATCATCGCAAATAAATAATAAACTTTCATATTTTAACTTAAATTCAAACAAATAGAAAATGTATTCCTGAACAATTCAAGATTTGATCTTAAAATCTCTGAAAGTAAGTTCTCAGCAAATAAAATACTATCCTTTTATCCAATGAATCTTTAAATAAATTAATTATATATTTCTCACCTTCGAAACAAAAGTTTCATGAATATTATAATAGGGTGTTCCGATAAATGTTATTTTCTAACTTAACAATCCCAATTTATGCCAATAAATATATATTTCTCAACCCAAAGTTCTGAACTTAATAAAAAATATACCATTGTAACTCACACCTACCCGCCACCAATGCAATCTCAGTTTGCCGTTCGTTTCAGGCTATTAACTGTCGGGCAAATTTATGAACATAATCCGCTTAACAAACGTCCTGGCAATATTTGCAACAACACAACTGCCGACAAATGTGGCAAATTATGATATTTTGTAGGATTTTCTTATCAGCAACCAAACACAAACAGTCGCTCGCAACCAGAAATACATTAATAATGTTGCATCTCTTTTTGGCAGGCACTGTGAAAATGCAACACCTTTTTTGGCAACAACAACGAATAACTACAACAAATATTAAATGGCGTCCAACTGAAACTTCTTCCCACTGAATCAGCAACAGAACCAGAACGAACCAACCAAAATTGAGTTATCAAATTTGTTGTTGGCTGCTGCAAATTAGCCGCCTGTGGATTCGACACGCCCAACAAAAAGGCATACAGCGGTAAGCCTCCGTGAAGTTGGCTACAAAATATTTATGCGCACAAGCGATAACAACAACAACAACAACAACAATAAGTGAACAAAAACAATAAAGTCCAACAACAACCAGCGGCAGCAGCATCAGCATCAACATGAAGGGCTTGACGGCGTTTAAGGAGAAGGCGACGGGCGTTTTCGGCGGGTGAGTTGAACGAATCCGTGTATTGTGATAATCACACTGTGCAACACAATTTTCAATGCAAGCTTAAATTAATCCCTAAATGATCTGTCTACTCGTAAAAAGCAGTCACAATAAATATAAATAAATCCAGATTTTTCTTTTGATTATTTTAATTAAAAAATATAAGTCTTCGATAAAAAAGTAGATACAAAAAATTAAAAATCCACATTTTCTATTTTTATATTTAAATTTATATATAGCAAACAGTTTAATTACAAAATATCAATTTACTCATATCAAAAAATTGATACAATAAATATAAGTAAATTCACATTTTAATTTGTATTTCTTTAATTAGTTTATTTATCATAATTTATGTTAAGTCAATATTTTTATAAATCAAATTCTATTCCCTACAATTTTGTAGTACAGTGTTCAATTGCTGAGTGTGCAATATGCCGAGACTGAAATATAAATGCAATCAAATGATTTTCTACAAAATAAGCAAAATTTAATTTAACGCAACGCTGATCAGCTGGAACTCACACCACTGTGCACAGTGGTTGCTTGAACTTGACCATGCAAAGGCTAATGGGGTATGGGGAAATATGCTGAAGTACTAAGCTATATATATATATAGATGGAGAGAGAGTGGGGGGCAGAAAGAGCTTTGGCAGTGTCGCGAAAGTTGGGGCACGTGTCGCCGTCTCGCTTTGTGGCGCGTCGAGAAGTTTATAAAAATTATTGGCATGCTTAACAAGTCATTAAAGTCGCTCAGTTGCAGTCAGTCAGTCTGTCTGCCTGTCCGACAGTTGTGGCATGCCGAGACGTACACAGGATGCGTCGCACCGTTGGCTCAGGAATTCCGTACACGTTGCCAGCGTGCGGCACGTGCTGCTTGAAACGGAGCTCGGCAACAGATCCTTCACACAACAATGAAAGAGTCATAAGCATATTGGGCGAAAAACAGGACAAGTGCGTGAATTTCTGGTATGCAATTTTATGGGCACGTCACACACACATACAGAAAGAGAGGGACGATGAGAGAGAGGGAGAGAGAGAGAGAGTGGGAGAGATAGCACTCACACACTTGCACAACTGATTTCTCAAGGACCTTGGGTGCAAATTAGAAATTGGAACAATAGGTAAAAACGATTTCGTTGCCATTAAGGAATGTCTCTGTGTGTGTAATGAAGAAGAAGAGTGTTGCATACCAACGAGCGTGTTTGAAATTGAAAAGGCTGCACGCAAATGAAATTGATTTTTACGAGCTCATTCAGCGGTTGCCAGGACAACAGGATCTGCAGCTGATGGCTGAGCTGCCTGCTCAAGTGGCACTCGAAACCCGCCTCGCGAACTGATATTGAAATGCGTGAAAACTTCTTCTTCTTCTTCGCACAGTACTTCTGGCCATTGTTGGTGAAAATGAAATTAGAATTGTCAGCTGCGAAATACGAAGCATTCGCAGGAGTCGTCGTGTTGCTGACAAGCCAGTAACTTGCCAAGTTAAACAGTTGCCCCCATTTTCTTGACTTACCCACAATTGGCCGACTAATGGGCGCGCTTTTGTGGCCAAGTTAAAGCCAAGCCAACTGCCAACTGCCAACTTGAACTCGTCTTCGAAGACAGCGGCGCCAGTTAGCTATAATCTATGCGGCGCCAAAAAGTCTGCAACATTTTTACTGATAATCAAATGCGCCAAACAAGTGGCTGAAAAACTTGCGCAATAGTTTACCAAAGGCGCCAAAACAGAAAAAATCAACAGCGAAAGAAAAGTAAATTTCAGTGCACGAATTTATAAGTACCCTTATATTTACCCATATTTAAAAGAAATTTATTGTGTTGTTTAAATTGTTATAATTGCATTTGACTCTTAAATGCAATATAAATCAATACATTAAAGTTTAACAGCTTAAAAGTAGTCCTAAGAGTTGTAAACTTGGTTTAAGTTAACTGTAATATCTTTTTAGGAAAGAAAATTTGTTTTACCTTATGAACTTATGCACATCAATTAAAATTGCTGAATAAGTTGAAGAACAGAAATTTTATATTTAAAACTTCAACTTGGATTAAAGATTTTCTAAAAGAAACTAGGTCAAAAAATGTTTCTTTCATATATATATATATATATATATATATATATATATATATATATATGTTAAATAACTTTGTGTTTTTTTCTTCTTGGAACCTTTATGGGTTATTGAGATAGCAAACATGGCCAACTCTTGATTTTATGTATATAGAACTAAGAGTCGCATGGTTTACAAATTACAAGCGAGAATATAAAAAATGATTATTGGAAAGACCAAGATATTCGGTCCATTAAATCGCATCCTTATTATTGCTATCGCTGGCCATTTCAATGCCATTGACAAACATTGTGACCAAACTCGGATGCTCAAATAGCTAAGTAATATGTGTATGTGAATGTGTGTGTGTATCCTTAAACAGCGCATAAAATTGGCGTCAGACGAGCCGGCATTAAAGTCGGTCAAGGCGCAAGGAGAAAGAAGCAGGAGAAGACTACAAGGAAGGCAAGGAAGCTGCGTGACCAGACAAGGGTAGCTTTGGCTGCAGACATTTGAGTTATGTGACAAACGGCGACGAAGACTCTGAAGTTGCCCTTTTTTTCGCAGTGGTTGTTATTGTTGTTGTTGTGCACAGTAGTAGTGTGTCTTGTTTTCTGGTGGCTGCTTATTAGTTTGTATTGCGGAGCGTTTGTCTGGATATTTATGAAGAGAAATGCCAAAGACGAGGCAGAAAGAAAAAAGGCAAAGTTCTGAAGATGAGGTTATCAATGTTGATGTGTCACTTAGCCAGGGTTAATGTTGGATTGCCTTAGTCCCCTAAGCCATATCGCCTTACATTAAGTCACACACAAATATACTCACACTGTCATCAATCAGCTGCTTTGTCAGTTGCTTTCAGAGCGTTTAACGCTGACCTTAAGTCACAATCAGATTTAGTAATGGAGAGAAATCAAATTGAAAGACATTTTAAAATCACTACCTGGCTGCCAAATCGACTTTAAATGTCGTCCTGTCGCTCAGCTATCAGCACTTAATAAAATTGAATTCAATTTCAATTGGATGACTCTGTTTTCAAGCCACCATCCCCCAAAAGAAGCCGCAAATACCTCTGGGAAAACAAGTCGCAGCAAACGTGGGGGGAATTTTTGTGTGTTGCTCTAACAAGCTGAAAATATTTGTGTTTTAACGCCCCTTCTGACCAAATGCCAAACTTACCTGTTGCTTACTGTCATCTAATTGGCTTGAGTTATGTCCTTTCTTTGGTTCCTTGCAGCCTCAAGCCGAACATGGAGAAATTTGAAATATCGCAGAGTTACCATGGCGGACACGGTGGCTACGAGGAGATGGAGGGCGGTGATCGGGAGGGACGCGGCCCCGGCGGTGGACATGCCTACGACGACGACGACGACCGACCCGACTCCCCAGCCTCCTTCGAGGAGATCGAACGCCCGCCGCTCCGCAAGATCGACAAGTACTGCAAGGCGGAGTGTCCTTGCATGCCGGCCCGTTACACCATCGCCACAATGGCCTGCGTGGGATTCATGATAGCGTTTGGCATGCGTTGCAACATGTCAGCGGCCAAACTCAAGGGCGAGCACAATGGGGTAAGCTTACCAAATTATAATCTTACAAAAGATTCCTGAAGAAAAAAAAAATATTAATTTTTGCATTAAATTAAAGTCACAAAAGTAATTTATTTTTATTTATTTTCATCGATACAACTTCTCAATGATGTACAAAAATATAAAAACATTTTTAAATTATATTTATTGGTTAGAGAGGCATATTTTAACGGATACTTTAACAAGCTGAAGATATCTTTTCCATATGCAATAAAAATATTCACATTGGTATTCAGATGTGATATATTTTGTTGCACTAAATTTAAGACTCTATAACTCTTAAAACTTATATTTAAATTAAAAAGAAAAATTAACTATTTTAAAAGTAATTTATAAAAAATGAAAATGTTAAAATACCATTTAAAGGGCCTTAAACTAGAAAAGAGAATTGGCAAGGGGAATAAAATTTGCTTCATTTGATGGCAAAGCTGTTGTCAATTTAAATGTGGGTGTGAGTGGGTGTGGGTGTGAGTGGGTGTGTGTGTATGTGTGTCTGTTTGGGTGTTTGGGTGCGTGTTCACATCACTCAAAAGTCACACACAATGCCACGCCGCCACACTCACAAATAAACAGAATTTTCGCTTGTTAATAAAGCCCCGCGGCACAAATTTTAATGATTCCAACTTTTGCTCTATGCCGCTCTCATCTCTTCCCACTCTCATTCTCTTTTTTTTACTCTCTCTCTCTCTCTCTCTCTCTCTCTCTCTAGACTGTCTTTATGAACTGGACCGTGGCTGTGGAAAGCCATGTGGACTCATCCTTCTTCTGGGGCTATCTGATTACACAAATACCCGGCGGTTTTATTGCATCCAAGTTTCCGGCGAACAAAATCTTTGGGCTCTCGATTGTGAGCTCCGCCTCGCTGCATCTCTTTGTGCCGTTTGCCATGACGCTGATGCACGGCCATGTGGTGATTTGTGTGCGCGTGCTGCAAGGACTTTTCGAGGCAAGTATCCAAATTCCAAATCCAATTCGATTTCGTCAGATCAAAGCTAAGGATTACGCATGGGGTAGTGGTAGGGGTAGGAGTTGTTGGGTGGTGATTGGAGAAGGGTGCGTGTAGTGGAAGGATTTTGCTTTATGATAAAGCAAATATGTGAAATGAAAACATGCCCTAAGCTGGTTAGGGTGGGAGAGTGTACAGTAACTTCTAGTGTATCAAAACAGCAGATACCCTGTAATTGTATTATAAACGTAGCTATTTAAATGCAGGAGATAAACGTAAGTTGAAATATCTCGGAGCTCTCGTAACTATAGCTCGGAGTAGTAAAAGAAGCTTAAGAGAGACTCTTTGCCGCCCTGCCAAGGAAGAAACATAAATATTTAGAGAAGTATTTTTCATATTGTTACATTCATTCGCACAACGCTAAGCCAACCTCTCACACATTTAACTACAGGGCATATTCATAACAAAGGCATTTATTTTAATGCGATTTCTTTGTGTGTGCTTTTTTTGGCATTCTATTCTGAAAATCAATTTCTGCAACTATATCCATTTCTATAGGGCGTTACATATCCGGCTTGCCATGGCATTTGGCGCTTCTGGGCACCACCCATGGAGCGTTCCCGCTTAGCGACGTTGGCCTTCTCCGGCTCCTATGCGGGCGTTGTTGTGGGTCTACCATTGTCCGGACTGCTGGCCGATGCCGTGGGATATCAGGCGCCATTCTATGCGTATGGCGCCTTTGGCATAATTTGGTATATGTTCTGGATCTGGCTGTGCTTCGAAAATCCACGCAAACATCCCGCAATTAGCATACCGGAGTTGAAGTACATTGAGAAGTCGCTGGGGGAGTCAGCGCATCCGACGATGCCATCGTTCAAGACTACTCCGTGGAGCCAGATGCTGCGCTCGATGCCCGTCTATGCGATCATCGTGGCAAACTTCTGTCGTTCCTGGAACTTCTATTTGCTGGTGCTCTTTCAGTCCTCCTTCCTCAAGCACAAGTTCGGCTTCAAGGTGGAGGAGGCGGGCTTTGTGGGCTCGTTGCCCCATTTGATTATGACCACGATTGTCCCCTTTGGCGGCATGCTGGCGGATCATCTCCGGAAAAATGGCATCTTGTCCACAACAAATGTGCGCAAACTGTTCAACTGCGGCGGCTTCGGCATGGAGGGATTGTTCTTTCTGTTCGTGGCGCATTCTTCAACGGCGGTAAGTAGTATAATAAGATATAAGTTGAGTTGTTATCGGTTATTATTAGTTTGTAAATGTGGTTTGCCAATATATTAACGATGTCTACTAAATCTTATATAACTGATAATTCTTTTATAGCATTAGTTAATATAAGACATTATTATTATTATTTCAGATTAACTTTCGATAACCCAAAAGATACTTTTTACTATAACCATAAGAATTTTCAATTTTTCGACCCTGAGTGAAACTTTGCCCAGTGTTTGGGTTCCTAGATGAAATCACCCTAGAAGGAAATTTGTCCGTGCAATTCTAACCTACCTTCGAAAATTTTCAAGAATTTGACAGTTAGTGCTTTATTTTGGAACAATAACTTGTCCTATCCGTTTCATCCATCCTAAAAGTATTCTTTTTAGCCAACTATTAAGCAATACAGTTTTTCACCTCTAAAAGATATGCATAACATTAAATTGTCTACAAGTATTTAACATATATTTTATTTGAAAATTGATTTATGTTATACCATCAAGTTATTTCGTGCTTGTAGACTGGCGCCATGTTTGCCCTGACTTGTGGTGTGGCCTTCAGCGGCTTTGCCATCTCTGGCTATAATGTGAATCATTTGGATATCGCGCCACGTTATGCGAGTATATTGATGGGTCTGTCCAATGGCATTGGCACCCTTGCTGGCATCATTGTGCCCTATGCACTGGATGGGCTCATCCAGGCGAATGTAAGTGACATTGAAATACGTTTTGGTAAGCCCGATATCCAAAGGCTGATTTTTGCCTTTAGCCCACCGGCTGCTGGACTACGGTATTCACGTTGGCCGCCTGTGTTCATCTGATTGGCTGCACTTTCTATGGCATTTTTGCTTCCGGCGAGCTGCAACCCTGGGCCGAACCGCCACCCGAGGAGCAGCAGGTGTGGGCACCGCCACCAGGCGCCATAACCAACGATGATCCCAGCCAGGCGGGCATAATGGGCACATACATGAAGGAGACCGCATTCGTAAGTCACGCAATGTTTTTTATACACAGTTCAAAGAAATATTCTGTTCAGATTTAATGTTTATCATATTTAAATTACGATAAATAACAAAGCAATTGACAAATGATTTATGATTTTAAAGTGCAAAATTGAGATTCGTAATTGGTTTGTTTAGACTAAACAATGCACTTAAGAAAACTAGATATATTCTGACATGTAGGCGTTATAAAAGTCACATTTTAATTGAATTAAACTCAGTTCAAGTCCGATTTTATACCTATAATAGATATAGAGTATTGCCAGAAAGGTGTAAATATGAAAAGATACATTTTGATTTCTCCCTGTGCATTGCTTTGCAGGGCGCACCGGAGTACACTGAACAGAGTCAAATGCAACAGTCGAATGCCATTAGCTACGGCGCCACTGGTCACGTGGCAAACAATCCATTTGCATTGGCATCGAGTGCACCCATTGCCGAGGAACCCGCTCAGCTCTCGTATGGTGACAATGCGAATGCGGCAAGTGCCGGCTATGGCTACGACTACACGCAAGGACAATTGCCACCGCAGGCGGGGGCAACAACAACGACAACGACAACAACAACAAACCCCTACGAGCAGCAGACCTATCAACAACAGTAAAACTAAACGCCTCAATCACTGATTAACTGATATAAACGTAGCTTTTAGTTGTAGTCACAAAAAAACAAAAACAAAAACAAAATCGAAATTATTTTGCTGTTTATTGTTTGTTCCTGATGGGGTTGATTTGTATATAAGGATACACACAATATGAGAGACATATATATTCCGTTGCCGAGTCTAACGAATTTCTATTATAACAGCAACAACATCACTCACAACATCAGATGAAGACACCAACACTAACACTAACACAATGAAACTATGTACCTAACAGAGCAACTACATATATATACACAATGCATTATGAAAATATCGTTAAACTTGGCGTTAAACCAACCAACCAACAAACAAACGAACAACACAAATCACATAACAAATCTATAGCCTAATTTTAAGCGACGCTTTCGCGAATCTTCTATTTACAAGCTCCAGAAATGCATACAAAAATTTAGCGAAAATACATATTATAATACTGATAATATTTGACATTTGTGTATATCATAAACAGACATAATCCAGGCACGCAGCACGTCTCAAACCGTTATGAAATTATATTATTATTATAATTATTATTATTATTATTATTATTATGAATAATAACTAAACTAAACCTATATAGACACTATATAGATACGTATTATATAAATATACATACTTAGCGAAAAATTGTTGTTAACTATGCAAGTAACAGAAAACTGCAAGTTTTATTACCGTTGATGATATTCTTCTGTGTATGATAAACACCCGGCTCTAAATGTCATTTATGTCTAAGCATAAGAACATTTTAATCAAATCCGAAACAGAAACTACAAAAGATAACTCTAATTAATAAGCAATTGTTGATGCTCGGCACGAATGATAAACATTAAACATTCCATATAAAAATATAGCTTATACATTATATATAAATATTAATCGTACATAAACTTATAGTTAAACAGTTTAGTTAGTTATGTTCAAAACAATGTTTGGTACTCTTACATATTATGCTTTGGTTGAGCACTACGTGATCAGGGCATGATATAGATACTAGCATACATATTTATATTTTTGATTAGACTTGTAATTAGCTCTATCGTTAGACGCCAATAACCTCAGGATTGGTCTTCATATTAATATCGATATAATCTTAATGTTTTACATTCACAAACTAAATAAAATCTTGTTGGGGAGTTTTGCTGGGCCTTAACTAAAGTTAGGCAAAATAAAATAAGTTAATGTTAAAAGTTCAAAATGTTAAACTCAACAGCAGCTCTGCACTTTTATTTTAACTACAAATAATTTTGTATTTCAACAGGTTTTCAATATTGTTTATATTTTACGCTCCTCTCCCAAAATTTTTGTTATTGCACTTTCTTCACAAAGCACATTTTAATTAATATTATTATATAAAATGTTTTATAAGCTTCTTCCCTATCAAAATCTATTATTTTTTGAGTCGCTAAGGCTAAAGTGAAATCTCAGCGAAACTCTCCAATAAAATAGCACAAATATTTATCATATTTCACACGTTTTAGATTCTTATTTATATATGTAATGAAATTAGATTTTACTGTACATAAAACTGCACAAAAAATAGTAAACCTTCAATCCAATTTGATTTTCCTTTCTATCTGTAAAATTAATTTTAATTCTTCTCATTTTGGGCACCCTGTATTTATTGCATACAATAAATTATCTGTCCAATTATTTTATGCACTTTTGAATACTTATTTTCATTCAATTTAATTTTAGCGCACTATTATATTCTAATTTGAATACTAACGATTATTTAAAGTTTTATATAGACGCACTTACTTTGTCCGACAACTGTAGAACTTATGTATGCACTAAAACGTATTCAATGTATTATATAATGAAATAAAAACATACTTATTAGCGCGTATTATACAGAAATGTATCAAATTATTCACAATTAAATCACTATGTATTAAAAAATGTGAAAATTTTCTAACTAAAAGAGTCAATTCTTATACCGTAATTTGTACAGAGCAGCGAATATGATATAACTACCATATACTATATACATAACTATAATTATTAATTAACAAATTAGATTTTAAATGTTATTGCATAACGTATGTTGGTTGGTCAGTTCAGCTTAAATTCAGCTAATGACTTATACTTCTCGTATATAAACTAAATCAAAAAATACCAACTTGTGTTTGCTCAATATTCATTAACAGCGACAGCAACAAACTGCTTGTGAAAGCGACAATACCTAGTTGAATAAGCTTTGTTAATATATATAAAAAAGAAAATATTATATTACTTAAACATTTAGAATTTTCATAATTGTTTGGTTTGTTTTTAAATTTAGGCGATCAGTTTTGATGCTTTTACTCAAATTGCAGCAAACTAAATATATTGGCCATTGGGGCGTATGTGTAATATTAGAATTATTCAATTTGAAGTCTGTTTATACAAGGCATTAAGTATATATATATAAAATAAATGCTCATAACTATGTAGTTATCATTATTGAATATACAATGTGTACATCTGCGTAGGTGTGTTCTTCAAGCCCATAAAGTTCTTGACAGGAGAGCTCTCAATTGTCATTAACTATATGAGCTTAAATGAACTTAATTATAGGCATAGATATTTTGTTTTTTTTTTTTGAGAGACCCCAAGAGCTCTCAAGGCTGTGTGGACAATAATAACGAAAATGTTAACGAAAAGCCACAGTGTTTTTTGTTTTAAACTAAATCTAAAGTAAACCTTAGCCAAAAACTCACATACTTACATACATACATATAAAAACTGAAATACTTACGAAACAGTTGAACATTTGACCAGACAGTCTGTAAATATGGATACATACCTAGCTAAATGCCATCATTAAATGCTTTTGTGAGTAATTTAAGTGTACATAAAGATACAAAGTAATGAAATAAACATTAACTGGCACATATATGAATATCATTTAGAGCACATTGAACGAGCATGAAACATGAACCGGTTAAAACTAGGGTACTACTACAACGTGAACCTGTCAGTAACTACAATTATAATACTTGTACTAGCTGAGAAGCTCCATTAATAAACTCATCTATTGTCAGATATATATAGACGCACAATAAGAACTCTTAGCTAATTCATATAAATGTAACAGGAGCTAAGTAAATAAATAAGAAGATGCGGCTAGCCGCACTTTAAATACCCTTTCCAAAAACATAAAAACTATAATCGAAATAATAAAGAATTACCTTTTTGTAAGGGGTTATTCAATTTATTTGCTGTGTATATATATTTTTAAATTGTTCTTTGTGTTTTTCTTGTGTGTTTTGTTCACCAACTAGTAAATGTATAAAATTTCAGGAATGAAAATAAATCTATTTAAATGTATATGTAATAACTGAAGAAAGCAAGCTCCCTTTTCTGGCAACACCCGCCCATGTTGTATAATTTTATGATCTAGTATTAAAGGTATTCAAAATATAAAAACAATATATCTATTAATGTATACTGATATCAATAAATCGAAACAGAAATTCTCTAAATCAGTACTATACAGAAAACTAATAATTGAATGATATAAAATGTATAATTTGTGTTACAAACATAATTGGATTTCATTTAAAAACCAAAACTGATTTATACAACTCATAAGCCCCATTCATACAGACTATACGAACTACAACAATATACGAGTACATATAAAGGCTTAACAAATTATACCTAAACAAAAATGTATTTGGAATTCAATAAAATAACATGTTAACAAATTATGCCAACAAAAATACAAACGTGTGTTTGACTTTTATTTCACATATATTTTAAACTACAATTGAATTTATAGTTTGAATTCCGGCAGCGTCGGCTTACAACTTAATGATTAGATTTAGATTTGTACAAGGCGCGGACAATTGGAGCTGGGAGCTCAACTCAACTTATCGAAGGACTCCCAATCACTCCCAACGACGATGGCGGCAAATAAAAACTAACAAACACAAGTCAAATAAATACAAATACACAATTAGGAAACAACAACTAAAATCACATGAGTGCTACAACGTAATTATATCTATATGCAAGTTGCTTCATCCTCTTCTCAACGCCTTACGCCTTGGTACTCCCCATTGGAGCGCCCCTTGCCGGGAAAGCCCCGCGCAAAGGGCGCCTTCGCATTCGTCGTCACATAATAGTTGCCACGCGCCCTTGTTGGATATGATTATTATATACTTTTGATTTAATATTCGGATTATAACTTACTTGTTCGAACAATGCTCGCCCATGAGCACATACTCCGAATCCTTGGGCTCGCACCAGCCTATCAGATAGGTGAACAGGTTCGGACAGGGACCCGCATAGAAGCCTTTGGTTGACGTTATGGATTCGATAAAGTACGGCGTCACCTTGGTGTGATCGCAGGCCAAGGTTTCTGCAGCAAGTAAACGAGATTATATGAATTAGTTTTTAATAATTAATGATAAACCTAGTTGAACTTACGAAACAACGTTGCGGATCCCACACAGGCTGGCTGCCTGGTGCCGCCGTTCACATAGAAGTCAGCATGTCCGCTGGAGTGCCACTGTCCAAGGATGCCGGCACCCGTGTGCACAACATCCACAAAATGGGCATCGCTGGTGTCCAGATCCCTCGAGTTATTCGCGCCCGCATAGAAGAATATGGTCGGATCCAGTGCAGTGATGCGTCCAATTTTGCCTTCCTCCGGCTTCAGATAGTTGGCCACCAGACCGGCTATATGTGCACCCACACTATAGCCAATGAAGTGCAGATCATCGGGCTGGACACCGCGCGGATGCCGTGCCAGATACTTAACCAGCTGCGAGATGCAGAGGCTGCCGAAGCGGGGTGACCAATCCATTTGACTGAGGCAGGGCTCCTTAACCGCATTGCTGTAGTCCACAATGATGATGTTGTACTCGCCCAGTGTGAAGTACGCCTCCCTCAAATCCGGACTGGGGCTGAGCATGCGACCACCGCCAAAGCCATGTATGATGATCTTGGTGGCATGACGCGGATTAAAGTGTGAGCGGTAAAGTGAGTTCGTGTCGAGCACGTTTATAAACTCGGGCTGCTCCTGTGTGCGACGAGTGTACAAATAGAACTGTATCTTTGGATGCGGACAGCGATAGGGTTTCTCCAGGCAAGAATCCGTCACATACACCTGCGACTGATTTTGACCAGCAGCAACAGCAGCGGCCACAACAGCTGCATTTTGACCAGCTGCAAATAAGCGGAGATTACGGTAAGAAGTGTGAATTTCAGGCAGAAAATAAATCCAGCAATGAAATTAGTATAAGACCAAAAAGAAAGCAGAGAAACGCGAATAGACTCGACTTAGTTCTGACCAAGAACACTAAAAAAAATAATCAAAAACAAAACAAACACCAACAAAAAACAAAAACAAGGCTTGTCGTAACACGAAAATCTCAAAAATAAATACGTTAAATTATAAAGAAATGTATTTCTAAAAAATTGCCTATATTTTAGTGGGATTTATTTTCTGAGTGTAAACACTTCTCGGAACCATAGACATCATCGCTTCAAGGCTAAATAAAATAAACAGTGTTTATAAAAATGCAAATTTTAGTACACTCCTAAAAGGCTTGGGAATTCATTTGTTGTCTTAAATAATTTGTATATTTGTGTAATCACTTGTCGCGAACTTTTAACACCAGACACGCCTCCAACTGTGCCCCTTCACCTCTGTCTGTGAGGCTGGCCAAACGAGTTTGTCAAACTGAATTACATAAGCCTGTTGCTGGCTGGCTGCTTGCTGGCGACATTGAATGTTGCCGATTTGCGGCAAATGTCATGCAACTGCATTTGCAACATTGCCAGCTTGTTGTTGCTGTTCGCAGTTGCTGTGGTTGCTGCAACATATCTTCAATTGTGGCAAAAGTAAAAGTCTGCCAAAAGCGCTCAAAACGGAAGTTTGCCTCGTGCAACTGACACTCGTTTTGTAGATGTTGCTATTGTTGTGTCTCAGTTGCTGTTGTTGGCATCGTTAGTGTTTTGTTGCTATTTATAAAACGCCAACAAGCAATGTGACATAACTGGGCGCTACATGCATGATTCATGGCAGCCATAAGGAACACCCAAATGCAATGAGCTCATCTGAGCTTGTCTTCTACTGGATGTAAATATTAATTTGTATGCGCATTTCCGCCCATTTGTATTTATGTAGAACCAGTTCGAAAGTGTTGCGTGATTTTCAGTGAGAGTTGGTTTTTTTCGATTTTCTATGGAATGCATAAAAATTTGTAATTTTGAAGGAGAAGAAGAAAAAAATATATGCCCATGGCATACGAGAACTTGAAATCTTTAATTTAAGTCTATAGCTTTTATAGTCTCTGAGACTGACTTGGCTTGCTGATCAAGTTGACAACTTTATTTTGTACGAGCATCAAGATCTCTAAGACTTTCAATTATTTTAAATATATAATGTTAACTTTAAGTTCAGTAAAGAGTTCGTACATTTTATTCAGTTAAACACAAATAAAACTAGGGAATTAGTTAGGAAGACAGCACATGTCTGCCAACTCATTGTTTGAGTCGCATACTGCGTACAAATATTGCATTGTGCTATGCATATTTATGGACTAATTAAAAACTCTCCGAGCGCTGAGAATCGGCCTTCGCGATAATAAATATACTGGCCAATTGGCCCAATTGTTGCCAGCTTAGATGCTTAACCAGCTACTCGATGTGGCAACAGTTGCAACCGGTCTTCAAATGTTGCAGTTGCATTTGCGGCTTGACTTAACACTGATCAGTCATCAGTGATTGGTGATCAGTGATCGGTGATCGGTGATCGGTGACCGGTGTGCACATAGATGACTTTGAGCAACCTGCACCTTTTAAGGGCATCCGGCACTGAAAAGCGCTCACCTCATGGCACAGTGAACACTCGCTTAGTTGGATAAGTGGAAGCTGGTTAACATTTATCTTTAACTACATAAGAGATGTTGTCATAATGTTTTTATGTCAACTTGGGAATGCAATTACTACCAATTGTTTTACACAAGTCCGTGCATAATCTCAGTCGTTGGTATGTTGACCAGCTGAAGAGGAGAGCGACGAGGGGAAAGGCAGAAGGGAGAAGGGAAAAAGGGGGCCTTCCGCCCTCACCCGCATAAAATTACCGATGGGCCGAGTCGTGTTTCTGCCTCAATTGCTTTTTGCTGTTTTCGCATGAGTTTCAGTTAACTTTTCACAATTGCTTCGCTTTGCTTGGCTGGTGGCTTATGTAAGTTGGCCTGAACGGTGACTTGGACGTGTACTTGGACTCCGTTACGAATGCCAATTGAGTGCTTCTTTTTGGTTATTTTTGGGAAAATTTGTGTCGAAATAAAAAAAAGCTCAGCAGCACGCCGGAAAAGTCAGATATACCGAATAAAAACGCTAACCAAACCGTTCCAGAAAACCCAAAACGGAAGCGCCGCCAAATGCGGAAGACACAAGCGAACGAGGCACAGGCACAAAAACAACAACTGCAACTAAAGCAACTGCAAAAAAAACAAATGCAGCAACAACAACATCTATTAAAACAACAAGCGGCACTTGAGACGTGCTCATCATTTTATTATTTCGTGTTTGGTTTACAATTAAGTGAAAGATGTTTTGTGGGTTTTTTACTTGTATTGTTTTATATTGTTGTTTTGGTGCTATCTCTTTCTCTTCCTCTCCTATATCTCTCCCTCTCCCACTCTATGTCTTTTCCATATATATAAAATCATTAGTTTATGGGTTTTATAGGTTTTTATGTTGCCGGTTTTCTACAAATTGTTTGCCATGAATCACTCGTGTTTGTTTTTCTTGTGGTTGTTTTTATTGAGTTGTGATTGAGGTTTGATTTCAGCATTGAATTGATCGTGGCTTAAACCAAAATTACTTAACTTCATTAATGTTATGAGCTCGTTGAACTTTGCTTACAGCTGCCAGATGCTTTAAAATGTAAACACACTTTATGTATTTAATCAATTTGAACATAAACACTACTTCTATGGGCAGAAGTTTGAAATTTAAACTGCCACAGCTTGGTCGAAACCAAAGTCAACTTAAATATCTTTTTTGACCTCTAAATCAGTACCACTTTTCGTTTAGAAACACGATTCTGGCCAAAATCGCAGTTCACATTTGAACAAAAAATACGAATGGAATCAAAACAATTATTTTCTAATTTGCAAACTTGCTAAATTGCAGAATATTTATTGAGAGTCTACTACCAAAATGCGGCACATAGTAATTAAGGCCAATTAAATATTTAATTTGCAGCGCAGTCAACTCCAATTCTTAAGGCCAGTGCGTTAATAAATGTATTTTTATGAAAACACAATTAAAAATTGTGTGGTTTCTAAATTATTGATTTAAATTAAGCGTGCAAAAATGTTTGGGCAAGCTAAATATTGAAAATATATGCTAAAATAAGTTAACGAATAGGTTAAAGTTCAGGCAACGAAGTTGAGCTTCACCCCAAAGTGCATTCACTTCTACACTTCACACTTCTACCCAATGTACTTTGAATTTATTTATATCACAGTCTAGCCTTAGGTAAAGTACACACTCTGATGCCGACTTCAACCTCTGTTGCACTATAATTAAAGCACAACTCGAAAAAAAAGTCAGCACTTGACTTTGGCCATCAGATTCATTCGCTTGTCATGACACAAACTTTTGCAATGCACATTTGCATCATGGGCCAGAACTACACTATGAACACAATGAGTTTGATGGCAGCCCCCATCAAAATGGCACGCTTTATAAAGTATTGCGAAATGAATGCGAAAATAGCTGCGAAGGGTGTCAAGGTGCAGTTAGATGCCACGCATTATGTGGCATACAATTAAAATTTGAGATAAAATACCTACTCATAACTATGATATGTGAACTATGGGGCATTGGGAGTGCAGCTTAACGGTAGCTTGAGTTGGTTGGGTAGCAGCAGACAGGCAATTAATTAACTGGGCCAAAACAACAACAACATCAACAATGAGAGACATCTGACACCGCACAAGGCAACTTGCCAATGATGAGGCACATTTTGCGTGTGTTTGTTTTCCATTTTATTTGTTACTTTTTCTCTTTTCTTTGCCTGTCTTTGGATGAGCCAAAAAAATGCGTAACAAATTTGAAAAACGAGTCAAAAAGAAGCCAACCACAATAACACAAATCGATGACAGCGTTTATAACAATAACAATGCGTGTGTAAAAGAGACATTAGCTTTTGTACAAGTGACCCACTGCACAGTGCCCCAACCTATGTCCACTAAAATTTATAAAAAAAAAATGCATAATTTCGCATCTAAAATCTGTTAATATTAGCATCATTTACATGAATTAAAGATGTGCATTTTATGAATTGTTAAGTTGCACTTGTTAAGCTGTAAAGTATTCATTTGTTTTCGATTTTGGTCAGTGTGCCAAGTTTTGGTCAGTTTTTTAACCGAGCAGAGACAAACAGTCGTTTCATTGTTGTTGTTAGTAAATAAGTTGTTATAAATAGTTATAAGTTATTATTTGTGGCTGTTACTGTCAGAGTACGTGCCGCGGAGAGCATCAACCTTAAAGTTTGTTCAATGGTCACACCATAAAAATATCAATTTCAAAATATTGTTGCTGGTGAACATATGAAGCAAGGTCGCCAATGGAAATTTTGATGGCCTAGCGTAATAAACAATATTGTGCAATTATTTATGCAGTTGACGCAAATTTTAAGAGTCCACAAAAGTGACCAAGCCTCAGAGTAAAGAAAAAGAAGAAAAAAATTAACATCAAGCCACGATGACAACGCCAAAATCAGAAGAAAGCCAGAAATACATTGAGGCTTGACAAAAAATTAAACAAAAATCGAATTTACTCGTTAAGTTGCCAGGCAGACAGGGCGAAAGTAAAAGTTTAACTTAACACAGATTTCTTTTAAGCACAGTCCAACTAAAAGGTAAGAAAAACAAAGCGACACTCAAACAAACCGGCAAAATCCACATGGAAAACGTTAAAGCTGAGCAGCAGCCAAAATATTGATCCGATTCCCAGAAATTCCTGCTTTTTGTACGCACAATTTAACAACATTTTGTTTTCAAACAATTATTTATCACACTGTGCAATTTCGATTTCGGCTGAATTGTTGTTATATAAGAGCATTCAATTTTAAAGCTTTTACTCTTTATTTGATTTTTGAATATTTGCTCGTTGTGGGTCAAGGTTTGTTTATTTATGGAAAAGAAAAAATGCAATTTGCGGCGCTCTTATTTGTTTTGATTTTAAGTTTCATATGCAGCGGCGGCAACTGTTACTGCTGCTGTTGTTGTTGCTGGTCATTGGACTCGCTGGAAACACTCTCGTTTTCAAACTCAATGCACAACGAGCTACCGACGCTGTCGCGGCATAATGCCGGATGCCACGAGTATATTTAAATTAGCGGGCACGCGCGAAACTCCCAAAAAAAAATTACGGACCAGCAACAACAAGCAACTCTTTGTGCAACACTTGATAGGGGCGCGCAGGCGGAAGACGTGGAGGTGGGCGAACGAGGCACACGTGTTGCTTGGGAGCGAAGCCAAACAAAAACTTATTACAAATTCCGATATTTAAGTGGAGACGTGTGCTTTGTCTGCGCGCTGGCGAGCAACTGAAGCGCAAGTTCGTGTCTTAAGTCTTTCGTTTTTCGCTTTCGGTTTCGTTTTCGGTCAACCGAAAAGTTTGTATAGCAGCGATCCAAAAAAGCTCGCTCTGTCAAGTGAAAGCTCTTTGGTGCTTTCGGCGATTCGGTCTGTTCACAAATGCATTTTAATGTTTTAAGTCATAAGAAAGTATTGAAAACTGACCGAGAAAATATTTGCCAAATTTAAATAAAAAATCAATCAAGAAATTGTTATCCCTATCAACTGATTTCCGCCAAATCTTAAAATGTAAGTCGTTTACAGCCACACTTAAGTAGGAGCAGGAACTTAGAGGCAGGTGCATTTTCAAAGCTCTGCCACCTCAATGGCCACATCGATGAGCGGTCCTTTGGCAAAGGGATCTTTGTCGTTTGTGCTGAGAAAATACGAACCAGAAGCGCTGCAGAAAAAAAAAAAATCAGAAAGCGCCTATCCATTAAATTCAATTGCAACCTACTTTGGATCAACAAAGAAACCCATTTGAGTATTGGGTATATTGGAGTAGAGGCCGCAGCGTTGCATAAAATACTGCATCCAGTCACCGCACTGCTGAGCCCAGAAGCCTCGCTCGCTGCTGATGGACTCCCCATAGTAGGCGGCAGCTCGAAAATGATTGCAATTGTAAAAGCGCCACTGATTTACGTAGCTGCAACCAGGCTGATTAAGCTGATCGAGATTGGGATAGAAGTCCACATGACCCATAGGTGGCAGCGTTGAGAAGAAGAAAGGATCTGTGTGTATCACGTCCACAAAGTCTGCATCGCTGGCATCGAGCTTATGCTGCTGCCAATTGGTCATGAAACCAGGTCCAGCTGGATCTAATCCCGTAATACGTGCGAGTGGTTTACTAACATAGTTGGCCGCCATTCCGGCCACCTGGGCGCCCAAACTGAAGCCAATCAAATGAATCTCCTCTCGTTCATAGATGCCAGCCGCTAGCAGATTGTCAATTAACTGTGACAAGCACTTGGACACTACTGGTACATTCTTCACCGACCAGGGATAATAACAGGGCCAACGCACCAGACTTCCATAATCCACTGAGATCACATGCACAGGTTGCGTCTGCAACAGCACATCCCTCACCTCCAGATTGGGCGTCACACTCCGATTGCCATTGAACCCATGAATGAGTATCTTAAGCGGTAAACGAGGCTCGAATAGCTCCACCAGAGGCTTGAGTGGATTCAGCTCAATGGGCTCATCTCTGCTAGAGCTGTGATCATAGGAATCAACAAATTTAAACTTATGTGTTGTACTGAATCAAAAAAATCTAGAAACTTTATTTTTATAATAATTTGATTGTTTCTTGCCTTTTAAAAATCTTTTAAAATAATAACAAATCAATTTTCTGTGAATAAAATTCTCTGATTTAAATTCAAAGTGGAATTCTGTAATATATACTCACTTGGTGTAGAGCCAGAAGCTAATGCGTGAATTGGGACACTTGTGTTCGGCAAATATGCACAGCTCTGGCAGAAATTGGGGCTGGGACTCACAGTTCTCGACCAGCACTACGAGTATCAGCGGGACGATTACGTTAAGCCGATATTTGCACATTGCGAGTCGTGAGTGCTTTGCACGCTGTGTCTAATGTTAATTCTATTAAATTAAATTGGTTCGACATTGACGACTGTATGGGAAATGAGCCCCCTATGAAGTAGGGACTGATAAGGAGTCAAGGTTTTGGTTCTAGCCCAAGGTCACGCCCACTTGACACTATGCTCGCCTCTGCGGGTTAAACGTTCGTTTCGCAAGTTGATAATAGAACTGAGCTCGCCAATTAATGCCGAAAAATATATCATCCATGAAGACGCATAATAATTAATATGAATTATTGAATTAATATGAAAAAATTGCTGTTCTGTCTGTCCGGCGATCACAGCCCCTAAGCTGAAGCCAATCACATGGATACCGTCGTTGTGGACATTGCCTCCCTCTATGAGAAAAATAATGAACTGAGCAAAACATTTGCTGACGAGGAGCAGATTGTGCGCCGTCAGCTTGTAATGAAAATTCTCGAGCGGATTATAATCAACGAACATGACGTAAACATTCTCATTATTTTTAAAAGGCGGGTCGGACATGATCATATATATAAATATATGTATATATTTATATACGTATAAATTTGTGTCAGATCAACTGTTAAGATATATTGGCCACACCCACAAGATGGGTGTCGAATCTATTAAATCCAAAATTAAATTTTAGTTTAAAACAATAAAACGAAAATCAATTTTCGACAATTTGAAAACGCCATAAATTTTGAAGCGTGTGTTCAAATCCTGTTAACGATTTTTTTTACTCTGTTTTGAAAGAGTATTAAATCTTCTCCCTTGTACTAATTGCTTTTAAAAATACTTTGTGCCTCATTTATTTAGTTAAAATTCAAATAAACATACAATTTTTTTAGTAGATTAGTTGGTAATTAAATAATTAGCTATTCACATAATAAATTACTTTTATCACAAGATGAACTTAAGGAGGGGCTCATCGAGGGCGTCCTGCTCTTGCCAGATCAATTGTCTCTCTAGCTCATCGGTATCCAGATCATTCTCTTCCAGCTCTGGAAGGGATTCACTCAGCTCCAGCTCAAAATCATTTTCGATTTCGTGGTGTTTCTGATTTAAGCGGAACTTGGCCAAATATTTGCTATTATCCGTGTCCTCCAGCTTGCCCATAGCATAAGGCGGGTCACTCTTCGTCTTAAGGAAAAACGAGCCACTCATATCCTGTGATACGTGATAACCCATTAGAGCTTGTGGCGCTTGAGTGGAGCAGAGTCCAAACATGTGGATCAACCAACTGGAGCACTGTCGACCCCAGAAACCTATTGAAGAATTGATGGACTTGGCATAGAAGCGCGGCGCTCGCTCATGATTACAGCTGCCCGGATCATTGGGATTCTCATCCAAGCAGCCAGGCTGCAATGGTCCAAAATTTGGATAGAAATCTACATGTCCCATGGGACGCATCATGCCTCTTCCCAACGTATCCGTGTGAATCACATCCACAAACTCAGCGTCCCCAGCATCCAAACGTCTTGAATTGCTGCCCAATATGAACAGAGGTTTGGCTGGATCTAATCCTGTGATGCGTTTCAGTTTCCTTTTCAAATAGTTGGCTGTCTGCCCAGCAACTTGACCCCCCAAACTGAAGCCAATCACATGGATCAACTCATGCTGAACAATACCTCGCTCCAGGAGATTATTAATCAACTGAGCGAGACATCTACTGACCAAAGGAAGATTACTTACTGCCTGCATGTAGCAAGGATAACGCACAAGTGGAGCATAGTCAATGGATACCACATACACATCCTCATTATCTAATAGAGCAGGGCGTATGTGATTATTTGGAGCAAAGTCACGATGTCCTGTATAGCCATGAAGCAGAATCTTTACAGGACGCGGCGGCTGAAAATCCCAAGGATTGAGTTCGAGTGGATTCAACTGCACAGGTGAATCACGAGTGGAGCTGTTTACAATCGGAAGTAAATAAATAAATCATATATATATTAAATCTCTATGTTACCCACTTGGAATACAGCCAGAAGGTGACATTCGAATTGGGACACTCAACGCTTCTGTCAACAAAGCAAGCAGGATCCACGAGTCCCAGCAGTGGATTGGCAAAGCTGCCACAAACAGCAGCTAAATTAGAAGTATAATTCTTTCATTAATCCAAAATGTGGGAAAAATAATTTAAAGCCTACCGAGGAGCAAGAACAGCGACGTCTTCATGTTGGCAAACTGCTAGTTGAACTGTGTGTCGAGGAGCGAAAGTTGTTGCTATTTAAACTGCCAAAGCTGTCGCCATATCAAAGACGTAAGATCTTTTATTTTTGTGTTGTCCCAATGTGAATTAATATGTAAGCACCCACACGACGCACACCTGCACCAGCAACCGCAGCAGCAGCATTATTACTTATTCGCACATTTTGTGTGTGGTTGCGAATTGGGTCAAAAAGAACGAAATTTGTCATTGGTTAATTTGATATTTACATTTTTGAAATGCTATCAGTGCTTGCTGCTGCCGCCATCTATGGTTCATTTGAGTAGTCAGCATAATTGCCAAAGCTGCCAGCTTTTGTCTGCCAGCAGCAGTGAGTTGCCGCAAATGGGCGATGTCAAACCATAACTTCCGATAGGCGTGGTGCGTATTAAATTAATATTATATCAGTGCATTTTATACTCCTGTTAATAATGAATAAAATAACTACTCTTAAGTGCGGTAAGAATATCAATTGTTATATGTTGGTTGAACCTGCTTTTCATTGATAATGCATTTTTAGCGAGTTTATTATTGTGAAGCAGAGGCACGATAGTTTCCCAGTTGCACATCACTCGCCGATAAGGACCATCTCTAATAGTAAATTTTCAGTAAACAACAACAGTTGTGTTTCACCTACAAAATTTGACCCGGCCACTGATTAAGAATATGATAAGTTAAGACATATTTTTCCGTTGGAAGAGCATGGCAAAAAACATCTTTGCTTCCTAAAATAAATAAAGGTATTTACAAGCGATTTAAGATTTGACAAAAGCTATAGTCAAAATAAAAGAAATGTAAACAAAGCGACGACTTGTTTTCCCTTTCGACTAGTTTAATCAAACCGACACCAAATCCTGCAAGTTTATAGAAATACAGTTATCGATATCGAATTAAATTGTTTGTGGAGAGGGATATTTGAATGGTGATAAGGTTTTAAAATAAAAATGCTTATCTGCAGAAGAAAAACTGATTAAATTGGAATATTTTTAGAATTACTGAAAGGATCGACTGAAGAAGATGGCCAAGAAACAAGCATGGACGCACATGCGCCAAGTATTCCAATATGCGGTCAACGCGGTGCATCCGGAAAATATATTCGCTGACTATAATAGATATGATTTGCGACCTCAAGAGCAGAATCAGCGGGTCTATATAAAGTTGGACGGACGGGAGCATGATATAACTGGCAAGACCTGTCATGTTGTGGGCTTTGGCAAGGCCGTCCTGGCCATGGCCAACAAAGTGCAATACGATCTGGGCCAATATGCCGCTGGTGGTGTTCTCAGTGTGCCGCTTGGCAGCATGCAGCAGTACAAACAACAGCCCATCTGCCCAAAGATGGTTATATACGAGGGTGCAGCCAACAATCTGCCCGATGAGATGGCACTGAAAGCGGCACAGGAAATAAAGAAACTAGCTGAGTGCATGACCGACAAGGATGTGCTATTCGTGTTCATCTCTGGCGGTGGTTCGGCGCTGTTGCCACTTCCCAAAGCACCGCTGACGCTGCAGGACAAGCGCAGCATTGTGGATAAGTTGATGAAGCGTGGAGCAAGTATACAGGAGCTGAACACGGTGCGCATTGCCTGCTCGGAGATTAAAGGTGGTCGCCTGGCGCAGGCAGCCAGAAAGGCAAATGCGATAATCACCTTTGTGCTGAGCGACATTGTTGGTGATCCACTGGAGCTGATTGCCAGCGGACCCACAGTGCAGCCAAGTGGAGGCGTGGAATCAGCTGTGGAGATACTAAAAAGACACCAAGTGTGGTCTGAATTAGCGGAGCAGCTGCAGCAACTATTTGAGGAGCAGCAGCATCAGCAACAGCAAACTATTGATAACGGCCAAGTTTATGTTGTGGGCAGCAATGTTTTAGCCACCACAGCAGCTGTGCAGGAAGCCACCAAGCTGGGCTACATATCCTGCGTGCTCAGCTGCGCCATTCAAGGCGATATCAATACCGTTACTGCGGACTATCAGCGATTGCTGCATGGCATACAGGACTTCAAGCAGCGCACAATCAATCAACAGCAACTACGCGAAAGATTTGCCTACAACGAGCCGAGTTTTCAGGGTTTTCTGAAAGCACTCGAACAGCATATGGCAACTAAGGCGCCAATGTTTCTCATCTGTGGTGGTGAACCGGTCATCAAGGTGAGTCAATTTAGATCTGTCACGGAAAGTGAACCACAGAAACTGATTATCCTTGAAGTGAACCATTTGGTTTTTATATTTCAATGATTAATTTGTCATTTTCTTCACAGGTCACTGGGCAGGGTTTGGGTGGACGCAGTCAGCATTTGGCGCTGCTGATGTCGCAGATGCTGCATCGCGATGAGACGCTGAGTGGATGCAGTTTTCTAAGCGCCGGCACTGATGGCATTGATGGCCCCACAGATGCTGCAGGTGCCATTGGTGATAGCGGTGTCATTGAATCCTATCTAAGCAGCCATACGCTTGACGAGCTGGCTGAGATCCTGCGCAATTGTGATAGCTACAATTTTTACAAGCGACTGGCGGATGGAGAACATCATCTGATTATGGGACACACTGGCACCAATGTAATGGATCTACATTTCCTGGTTGTGCCGTAATAGTTGGGGTTGGGTTTTTGGCGTTTGATCTTGAAACTTGGCGTGGCATAGTTTCAATTTGTTTAATAAGTGTTGCAGACAGTTTTTACGATTTTCCTGCTTAATGTTCTTATGAATTTTTACGACTCGTTTCATTAACGTTTTTAATATGCATTTAAATACGCTAATTCTCTATTCTGTGCTCTTTATGCTCAAGTGACAAGCATAAAATCGCAATTAGCTTTTTCCTCTCAATAAAAATTAAAATACAAAAAAAAAAATAAATAAATTCAAATACAAAGAATGTGTGTCTTATGAAATCAGCAATCAGCAATAATATATTTTTTGGCTACCAGATGAATTGTGTTGATTTTATGGCTATTCTCATAAATGTGTGATAAATCAAATGATATATCTATCTGCTATATGTAAAAAAATATACTCATATATGATTATTATAAAGCATAAATATTTTAGTTGTTTTTTGTCCCGCTTTCGTATTGTTTTTGTATTGTATTTTGCGCCTCTTAAGAATGCGCTGCTAATAAATCATCTTAATTGTTTAAGACCCCAAAGGCAAACAGTAGCAGCAACAACAACAATAGTGACAACAACAACAATAGCCAGCGATAATTGCAATTAAAAATGTAAATTTATTTGTATAGCTTTTATTTTTAGCAACTATTATATACTATAGACAACAATAACAACAACAACAATAACTAAAAACTAAAACGCCCGACGCGCGTCCTATTGCAATTTACAGTTTATCAACTGACACTTCGTTGAATTTTTCTATAATTGAGTTTTTTTCGCTTTCCTTAAAATACCCTTACGGCAAGTATTTGAATTTTGGCATGACAGTTGGCAGAAAACAGGTTTAGCTGATTTTTGTGCAGTGTTTAATTAATTTACGAGTAGCTTAAGCTTATCGACCCAAAACTATATAACTCATCCCTTTGTTATTTAAGTACCAGATACGTTATATGTTGATGACTATTTTAAGAGCATTTAATCTTCGATTATAAGAAGTCAGAAAATCATTCATGCTTTTTTTAGCTTTTGATTGGTTCAAGCACAATTTTGTTGCTATTGTTATCGATATAGTTGTTGCTGTTGTTGTTGCTGCTGTTAATGCTCTTTAGAATAATTATTTTGCCGCGCATTTGGCACAATTATTAAATAATCACATTCTCGCCTGCAGTATCTCACACTCTGTGCTATTTTTGCTTGATTAACTTTGTTATTAACCATATAAATGAATAAACAAAAATAAACAACAACAACAACAACAACGACAGCAAACTGCAGCTGCGGTTGCCGCTGAGCGATGACTAAGTTTACAGTTCTTTTGAATTATAGTCTGACTTTATAAATCCGACTATCTAATTACAATCCATTAAAGGCGTATAACATTCAGCTGAAAGTGTTTTTTCAGGCACATCAAACGCTGTTCTAATATCTGAAGCGTAAAATAATAAAATCACTCATAGAGCTTTTGTCAACAAGTTCTTGGAACTGAGACAGAAACTGATTGAAACATCCTGAATTTTTATATGCGAAACGAGATAAAAATGTATCGAGTTCATTAAATGATTTGGTATTAATTATACATAGTTTAATCTCCAAATCATCCAAAATATATGTCTTGATATTGTTTTAAAAGATTTTCGACAACCTCTTCAAAATTTTCAAAACTAAATCAATTTCTATCATGATTAAGCCTCTAGATGAATACTACATTAACTTTGATAAATCTAATTTCTTAAGTGTAGAAAATAAACTATAAAAGATGCTTAAAATGTCATGGCTAGTTATTTGGAATTAGGCATGCAGTATTAAAACGGCGATAAAAATATGAATGAAAATTAATGTATCTAGATCTTTATATGCAGCGCAGCTGAGCAGTGCTTGTGCCTGCAAGAAAACTCAATTTAAGATTGCAGTATTCTAATTAAAGAAACTGAATTGAATTAAGCTCTCACCCTCTCTCTCTCACTCTCTCTCGCTCTGTTTTCTCTTACAGTCTCTCTCTGGGACTGCCCACAGTTGCTTAGGGCAACTCCCACGCACAGATCCCTGCGCAGCGATTAGAAACATTTCCGTTTCCGTTTAGTGTCTGCAGTTGTTCGTACTTCTGGTGCGACTGGTCTGCATCTATATTTAACAATAGCATAAATATATTAAACATAGCCTACCCCCTAAAAAAACAATTGACTTGGAAGAGCAACAGCAACAGCAGCAGCATCAGTAGAAGAAGTAGCAGCAGAAGAAGCAGCAGCTGTGGAATGTCGCGTCAATTTGTCTGCCTTGTCGGCCCCGCTGGCGTAGCAACAATCTCAGAGCGGGTTGAACATCTGCTCTTGAGCAGCATCGTCATGTTGAAGTTGTTGTTGTTTCTGTTGCTGCGGCCATTGAGTGCAAGTGTCGCGTTGATTTATTAATTAAGCATTGGAGAGCTGCTGCGCGTGGCAACTGCGTGGCAACTGCGTGGCTAATGAAGTACTCTGACTTGGACTCGCTCTCTCGCACTCGCACTCTTCTCTGCTGGCAATTTTAATTAACGATCCGCTCCGATCAGATCTTCAATACGCAGTACAAACACACACACACACGCTTACACACTTACACAACACAGCACATATCAAATAGACTTTTGGGGCAGCTGAGATGTTGACTTATGACATCACACCCATTTCAACATTCAGCTGCTGGCTGCTGACCAGACAAGCTGACGACTCTTATCACACACGCACACACACACACACACACACACTCGGCATACAAGAGAACACACACATTGCGTATACGCCGCATGGCCAAACACACAAATTGGAAATATGTGCTCGACTCTTCCATTGGCGACATCAATTTGCTGCTGTGCTTAATTTGTCTAGACAATGGCAAAGTTCATCGCATATGGAATCATATTCGCATCGCATCGCATTGTATCGCATTGTATCTATGAGCACATTGCCTAACATTAACAATCGCAATCGCAATCGGACTGTGGCAAGTTCAATTAATGCCTTTGTCTTTTTGTCACATGCTTTTTGCGTATCTGTTTCTGCCAGTAAAACAATTTGCATTCGCTTATTTGGCCATGATTCATCATACAATGGAATGTCTTAATTTGAAGCATCTGTCTCCCGCGAGGGATTTATATTTCTTGGTTGGACAACCCTTGTGACCAACCCCCAAAAGAATTCAGTGCACTGAACTGTTGAAGAATTTCTCAAAATGTTAATGTGACAAAGAAATATTTGTGAAATATGTCGAGTTTAGTTCACTAACAAAGTCTGTCATACTACAAATAATGGTAGTCGAGAACAAAAAATTACGAATTTATAATTTCTTTTTTTGTGGAAATATTTTCTATAAATAATTACGCCATTTAATGTTTGTGTTATTATTAATATTTTTTTCAATTCAATTTCTATTTTTAAGCTCAACACAAAGTATTTATTGATATGAATACGTGATCATAATATTTTCGTTAGTTTCTTTTGCATTTAAAAATAGACACATACAATCAGCTACTTAAGGCCTTTCCCTATCTCGAGCTTAGGCTTTTTTTATTTTCTATGGCATAAGTTCAAAAGTTGAGCTTCGGCAATCCCACAAAACAAAAAAAAAAAAAAAAAATCACAATGACTGTTAAATTATATGCATTTTCCTATGATCTTACGCCAATTACCAATTATTGGGTATTACTCAGAGCCAGTGGCAGTGTTAATGTGCAGCTTGCCATTTATCAAATTCATCATCTTCATTTCCAGCCAAGCGGTTGCCCCCTTCATGGCCAACGCTGGCCAGAAGCCAGCTTAATGTCAATCTGTTGCATTCAGTTGAGCTGCAATTGCTGCCGGCTGCCTGCTGCCTGCTGACTGCTGTTGCTGCCTCTTGACTGGCTATTAATGCATTACAAATAGGTGCGCCAGACAACAACAACAGGCATATAAGAGTGTGTGCCAGGCAAGAGTGCACGACTGGCGGATATCCTGCAAGCAGCATCGCTGAAAGTCTAAACATACACAGGATCTGTGTGAGAAACTACTCATAGTCATCTTTAGATTTCACTTAATGCGGGTTTTTGTCATTTTAGAATGGAGTCGTATGCCTTAAGTACGAGTAGTCTAACTCTTAATTCATTTAACTTATTAAAAAATTATTATTTTAGAACGAAAGATTACCAGTTTATTTGATTGTTCAAATATGCTAAAAAGAGGGTTATCTGGATTCTAGGTGATTGTTACTTGTTACTCACCTTCTGCCATAACACAAAAAATGGAGATTAATTTTATTGGATGAGTTTACCAAATAGCAAAACAAAGCTGTGCTGCGTGTGGCAAGCCTAAATGCCAAGTTTGAGGACTCTCATTGTTCCCGAAATGTGTATGAGTTCAGCTACCCGTGATCCTCTTCAGACATTTTCCATAAGTACAGGGTATGTCAACAAAAAAAAGCAAGCACAACTGGTAACATGGCCATAGACGCGTCGGTGCCGTTGACCAATGTGAAGCAGCGACGGAGACAGAGGCAAAAGCAGAAAGAAGAGGCAAAGGCAGTGGCAGTGGCAGAGTTTGTGGCAGAGGCTTAAAGCGAGGTGGAGGCTAAGGCGCTTGGAGTCTAAGCAGACGACCTCAAGTGTTGGCAACAATCGCGTAGCCTGCTGCACGCTTGGCCGCAATACCCGTACTTAAGTGCAGCAGCAGCGGCAACAGGCTGCAACTGCAACAGCCGAAGCAGAAGCAGTTCAAGTTTGCGTCGAGGAATTCCTTGCCGCTGAAATAATTAAGCATTGCAACATTGTTTATTCTTGCTGTTGTTGCTGTTGTTGGGGTGTTGCAGGCTCGTTTAACAAGGCAGTCATCTTAACAAGTGCCTCGCCGAGCTGTTCTACAACTATTTTTTTCGAGCTGCCTTGCATTTTGTTGCTGTTGTTTTGGTTGTTGATGTTGTTGTTGCTGTTGTTTGTTTTGTTTTTATTCTGCTCACAATCTGTTTCAATTTTTTCTTCTTTTGCCCAGGAATTTCCATTTTATTTACATTAAAGTTGTGACGAACGAAGCTGCTTTCGATTTGGCCCATTTGCATATGTGTGTGCGTGTATTCGTGTGTGTGTGTGTGGCACTAGCGACAATGTTGATAGCAGCAATGTTGCCAGCCCCAAAATCATAAATATTTTCGTTGGTTGGTTAACACATAGAAAAAAAAATTATATATGTGATTTGCGGCTGATTATGAAAACGCACAAGTTATAAGCCTGGCATAAAAATTTATAATGCCAGCATAATAATTTAATTAAAGCAAAAAGTTGTTTTTCCGCTTTGTTTGTTTGTCTCCAGCCCGATGACGCTGACGAAGTGGAAGGCAAAGCAGCTCATAAAAAATAATACAACAAATATATACATATATGCCCATATATACTTTTTATTGAAAAAAGCAAAAAAAAATTTAAAACGTTTTTGCCTTGGTTTTCAGTTATGAGCTTTGCTTTCAATGCCTATACAAATATATATATATATATACATAAATATATATATATATATCTATATATTTATTTGAGTACTGAAAATTGCATAATTATGGTGCCAATCTATGAGAGAGAAATAACAAAAAGAAAAAACTTCCTCACCCCCCCGGAAGCGTTGTGGTCCGGAAATGCGAGTTCCTCAATGTGTGAAAGTGTTGCATACTCCTGCTGCAGCTCTTGTTGCAGCTGCAATCGTGGTTTGTTGTTGATGCTGCTGCTGCTGCTGTCAACAACTTATAGCAACAAAAACTTTTCCATAACCTAAAACAAAATGTATAAAAAAATTATCGGCTATTTTTATAATGCGCAATCTTCGATGCCTACGCCGCTAGCAGTGTGCCATGCACCCAATTCCTCCACCCCCATTATCCCCCTTAACCTACCTGCTTCACCTACCGCCCATATAAGCCGCATCTTCAGTGACCACCCTTCCTCATCTCCCGCATGCCCTCAACCGTTACACACCACTCACAATGTGTTGTCTGCGTTTATTGATTTATTAGAAAATTCCAATGAACAAGTTTTAATACACGACAACAACGTCGACGACGACGACAACGTTCGTTGTTGTTGTTGTTGCTGCTGCTGTTGCTGTTGTGGCAAAAACAATATAGGAAAGAGCATGCCAAGACAAGCAGCAGCAGCAGTAACAACAACAACAACAACATGCAGAACTGAGTCGGCGACTGGCAAAAGTAACAAGTGCAATATTTTAATTACGCTACCAGCGGCAACAATAACAACAACTGGCAACATGCTACATTAATTTGGTTACCAGCGTTGCCAGATGGTGCGTCAATAATCAACTCGCTGCGTGTTAACGGTGCGTATGCGCAATGCGCGCTAGAAACCATTAGAAGAAAAGTTTGCTTGATGTGATTTAAGAATATTTTTGCTATGCTAAAGAAGCTTTATAAATTTTGATTCACTTTTCAAAATCCAGAAGCTTTGGGAATATTTTAGTTAAAATATTATTTAAATTCCAATACATTTCTGAGCATCTTGCTGTTTTTACTTTTCGAACAATTTATTATTGATATTTATTACAAAACCCAAAATAAATGTAAAATTGTAAGTAATTTTGCAAATTACAAATGTTCAAACTGTATAAGGAAGCAATGCAAAGATGTCTATAAACTTAGGAATTTAATGTTAATTAATTTATATAAATAAATTAAAAAAAAAAATAATTAAGTAATAAATAAAACTGAATCCAACTGCTCTGCAGTCAACTGCTCTGCATACACCATACTCAATCTGGCAACGCTATTTGTGTCCAATTCACATGGCGTATAATGAATACGCTCAAGTCTCAAACATTTTGCAATCAATTTAGATTTACATTTGCAGCAGCAGCATTGGCAGCGGCAGCCAGTTCGATGTGAATGCAGAGTGCAACCAGTTGAGATGCCGATTTCGGTAACCAAATCAACCGCGGCAGCAGCGGCAGTAGCCGCAGCAACGATAACAACAACAACACCACAGATCTGTGCAGCCGGAGAGCAGCAAAGAAAGTCGCAAGTAGCTGTGAGATGTGAGATGTGAGCTGAGCTGAGCTGAGCTGCGAGCTGAGAGAGTTGAATATTTGTAATTGTCTGGCTGGGACAGTTGGACTTGTTTGTTTGTTTGTTTATTGTTGTTGTTGTTGCTGCTGTTGCTTTTTGGGCTTGATTAATAATTAATCGCACTTACCCACACACACATGTGTGCGTGTGTGCACACACATGCAAATCGCTGCTTGCTTTTAATTACTCAACTTAAATGGCGCTTGAGCTTGAGCGACTTAAGCAACTTGATATGTGTGTGCGAGTGTGTGTATGTGTGTGTGAATGTGTGTGTTTCGATCGACTCTCACTACTACGCGCTCAAAACTAAGTAACTAACTAGCTCGCTGCTGCTGCTGTTGCTGCTGTGCTGCTGCTGCTGCTGTGTCTGTGTGTTTGTGTGTCTGTGTGTCGTCGACTGTGGCTCGACTGTTGCCGCCTGTTTGCCTTGCCCGGCCGCTTTGGACGCTCATTCAGTTTTTTGCGCTCAGCGCTCGTTGTACGGAACCGAAAGATTCGTCGCTTGTCCAAAATAAAAAAAATAAATATATAAAAAAAAGATTTACAAGCCAAGGCATTACAGCAACAATAATAACAGCAACGACAACAACAGCATCAAAAACAACAAGCGTAGCTTGTCATAACTTGATCTAACTCGTTAAAGCCAGGGCTCCAGCACATAAATCTGCATATCTAGCCATCGTCTGTCTAACTATCTATACATATATACATACATATATATATATATATATATATATGTATATGTACATATGCTTAAGCAGCACATATTTCTTTTCGGCTTTAATACTTCGCGGCTCTTGCGTGCTGTAAAACAAAAGTTGAGGCGTGCAGCAGCAGCAACAATAACAACAACAACAAGCAGCAGTCAGCGCTATCAGAGATAGCAGCTGAGCTCGAGAAAAGTAAACAGCTTCAAGACTCGTAGCGAATACATCCCCGCCCAGCCACGCCTCGTCTCGTCTCGCCTTGTCTCTCAACTATCTTGGGGCGTCTCCACTTTACTTTAGGCGTTTCGATTGTTCCGCGATTTTTGACGTCGCCAATAGCCCGATACCGATACCAACCGATACCAATACGATTACCATATAATAGCCAAGCGTGCTTGTGTGTGTTAGTGTGTGTACGGCTATAAGCCAATAGCCGAAAAGCCAAAAGCAATGGCCAACATGTGAAGTGCAAGTGATTTATTTAATTTACATAAAAATATATGCATAGATAAATAAATATATATATTAAATATGTATGGTATACAAAAAAATAATCGTTATATACATATCTAGAGATATAGAGAAGTTGAGAAGTCACATATTGATATATATATATATATGCATGTGTGTGTATATAAATATAATGTATGCAACGTTTGTGAATTGCCAAAATTGGTTGTTGTTGCATTTGCAGCCAAAGGATTTGTGGATTTTAAAACGTTCTTAAGACGTGCAGCAGGTGCACAAGGTAAGCGAAACAAATCACACATATATATACATATATATATACCAATATATTTATCTGTTAGGAATAATTAAATAATACGCATACGGCATGGCTTCTGCGTATCAAACGCGAATTTGCCTAAAGCTTTTGGCAAATTATTTCAACAGCATTCAGCTAAGTTAAGTTAAGTTAAGTTAAAGAAATAATTTATAACCACTTTTTAAATATTTCAATATTCGAGAATTGAAATTTGATCTAGGGAAACCTTTTATACATATGGTTTTTGTGATTTATGATGCCTGTGATTTATGACTTGATTGATTAAGTTACTAAAACTTTGAATAATGTAATTAAACAAGATAGAGTTACCCATATGATTTATGATTGGGTTTTTCAAAGATTTCCTGGCTATACTTGGAAACCGAATAATATTTTATTTCATCTTCATGTCGAAGAATGTGGAATTTATTCAAGATTAACTTTAACCAGATATCGAGATTTCCAAATGCTAAGTTCAAAATGATCAAGTGGAAAGTTTTTATTGAAATAATGAATTTTGTATTAAAAACAAAATTACGATTTGAGTTAATTTAAAATCATTCTTATATCACATGTTTTTTTTCTCGATCATTATTAGATTTTGAAGGTAATAAAAGTGCATTTAGTATATAGAAAAGAATTAAGATTCAGACATTTGGAATAATTTTCATATAAGCATTTATTTCATAAGGCTTTTAAAAAGAATATGCTAATCATTTCAAAAAGAGAAGATCAGTATACAAAAAAAAAATGGTTTTTAGCTATAAAATCAAAGTCATAAAACGCCTGCATATTTATAAAGTCAAATGACGAACTAAATCAAACGGCATTCCGCAATTAACATTAGCAATTAGCAATTGACACTGGCATTGGTTACTGTTTTTGCTTGGCTTCGGTTGACTTGGGTTGGGTTGGGTTGGGTTTGGTTGTAAATAATGATTGGCCCTTAGCCGATATGCTGATCATATATTGCAGTCGTAGACTTGATAATTTATGACGCCATTTGGCTAATTGAATAATTGCATGTGACTGGTTGGCTTTGGGCGTGTTATAGTTATTTATAATCGTTATAGTTATAGTTATCGATTTGCCATCACCTCGAGGCCGATCAGCATATTGCAAAAGCCATATGCCATAAGCCATAAGCCATACGCCATAAGCCATTAGCCATAAGCCATAAGCCATGCTCCACATTTGTCAATTCACTCGGTGTGAATCTATTGGCCCTATCGTGTTACCCGATATTCACTTTGAACGCCTTTGACATTTATCAACAGCATCCATTAACTGTTTTATTTGATAGGTACGACATTTTTGCATACAGCGACTGGAATTATTGTGTGTGATTGTTTGACTGTAACAGAGTCTCTGATTGTTTGCCAAAAATAAAACAAAGATCGCTGCTAATCATAGCTGCTCCGCAGCTGGTTGCTCTTCAGTGAGCACGGCTCGTCGATTTAGAAACTCGTTGGCTTAGGTGTGAAATTGATAGCCACAAATGAAGCGGGGCCCCCAAACCTGATAACAAACTAAGCAGCAACAACAAGTGGCAAGCAGCGGCAGCAGCAGCAGCAGCCGCAGCCGCAGCAGCAGCAACGACGAAGGTCTTCCACTTTCTGAAATTCGACAAAATCAAAAAAAAAAATCAAGTAAGAGTGCTCGAGACGAGAGTGGTCAACTTAGAGAATGCCCTGTACGTCAGATGGGTGAAGTTATCTACGTTCTAAGAGAGATATTTGTGATCTGTGTCTGCTACTCAATTTGGTGGCTCAGATAGCGAGGTTAGCAAATCTATAAATATCAAAATTTTTGTTAAGGTTATGTGGCTATTTTTAAATTATTATAATTTGCATTTAATAAAAAATGTATTCATATTTTTCTTGTTTGGATTAGGCAGCAACTGATATGTTTAATGATGGTATGTCTATACTAAAATACACATTTTTATGAAGCTTTAACTCAAAAATGTTTGGTTAAGCAGTCTTTGATAATAAATATTGTTGGTAGTTCTTTAAAATAATAGAAATTTGAATTTAGATTTATCTCAAAAATGCTGAAGTCACTTGAGTTTTGGTCTTTTAAGTCTCACAAATCTACATTCCAAGTTTCAGTTAGTAATCTAATTTTTAAATCAAATCTACATTCCAAGTTTTAATAGTCTACTTCTCAAATAAAGATCTGCGCTTGCTTACAATTAGACTTAAATTTATAATATATATATAAATAGATATCTGCTTCCATTTATTACTTTGTGATATTATTGGTTATAGGGTATAAGTGGGTTCGGTGGTTTCTCGCTCTGAATTGTGCATCGAATTGTGTTGATGTGGCTCTGTGGCCAGGCAAATCACAAGGCGATGCTGTTGCCGCTGCTGTTTAGTTGTTGCTGCCGCTTCTGATAACAACAAGCCAGCAATGCGGCAATAATTTGCTGCTGCAGCTGTAAGTGGCTACTGGTCATCAGCAGCAGCAGCAGAGGCAGCAGCAGCGATGGCAGCAGCAACAGGCTTAGGCCAGGCCAACATTTTATCAAAAGTGGTGGCATTAGCTGCCGCAACAAAACAAACTGGTCACACTGGGCGCACACACACAAACACACTCACACACACACACACACACGAGCAGCTTCCAATAGTTTCACTTATTTTACACACATTTTCTTGACGATAAAAAAATTCCACAAGCAGATGCGGCTCCTGCACTGTGGCAGCAACCAGCTTCGTCTTGGCCTGGTCAACAGCAATCGACAACAACAATTTCTGCTATCACGTTTCCATGCAAAAATTTCAGTGCTACACATGGAAAAACAATAATAAGAAAACAAATTTACATTGAAATTTAATATGTGTTTTGTATTTCTACTTATCAGGAATATATTTCTTGAAAATCAAAAAAGGAGTAATAATTTTGCTTATAAATTTTTGAATTTTATGAATTTCCATTCGAAATTAGGATTTAATAAATGGTTTATTTCTTTATATATTTTTTCTGAGTGCACTCTGCATGTACTTGAATAATACAAAAGGCATCTAGGAAAAGGGGCAGCGGGGTGTTATTTTTTCGGTTGCAGTTTGCCGCTCAGGTGTTTGGTCAGATTTTGCTCAATTTAAAGATTTGCAGTCAGTTTTGCGGACTTTGCACTCGACAACTGCCAATTGAAATATTTCCGACTGGCGCCGTTGGGCGACAGCTTAAAGTGTCGAGTAAATTGCTTAACTGTTTTTTCAAAAACAAATATCAACTATTATTAAAGCAACGCTTCAAAGTTATCAACTGTCACCATAAATTGGGTCAGTGCTGATAGGATTGGTGCGTTAAGTGTGTTGGGAAACTTTGTTTTTAAGCATTATAGTATAAGAACAACTGATTCACTTGAAGAGTCATCATGTAGAAAGCATATCACAAACATATATAATTGAGTAGCTTTGCTAAAAAAAAGAAAATGCACAGATGACAAGCTGATATGATCACTGAGGGATTGTTGTTAAGCAAAGCTGTGTGGAAATCTTTGTTTTCTAAGGCGCATTGCATTGATTGGAATTCTTTGGGATTGTTATAAATATTTATTTTAAACTCAACAAAAATTCAAGATTAGTTTTGAATATAAATTTAAATTTGTTCTTTTTGGATTTTATTTCAAAAATATTGGTAAATAGAAGATTCAAACATTCTTTTAAATTCCATGGGAAAGAGTTTCTTAAAGTTTTAACTGAAAAGAGCTATATAATTAAAAATGAAAAGTAGTCCTGAATAATTGCGTGACAAAAATATGCCGGATTTCTAAAATACACAGCGATTTTTGATAAATAGTTGTAAATACCTATTGATTAGATACAAAATCGCAGCGTAAACGGATATTTCAAATTAAAGGTTATATCAGCAATATATAAAGTAAATTAATTAACAGAATAATAGTTTAAGTTTTAGTTAAGGCCACATAGTGATACTTATATACAGTTACTTTTAAATGTGGCTGCTCTAACGGTGCCATTCTTCTTCTTCTTCCTCCACTTAGCTAATACAATCTCAGATTTCAAACCTCAACCTCAGAGCTGATGCGATGTAGTTGAGCATGCGAATGGCCTTCGACAAATCTCCACTCGCGCCGTCGTTTTCCTGTCGCCTGGTTATCAGTTAAAGCCATATGCATATACACATGCATATGTATATATACACATGCATATGTATATATGTATATATATATGTATATATATATATAAACTACATATATAAATATATATAAGTAGTACAAACTACTCTGAACTAAATTCAGCCACAAGAAGAAATGTGACTGCGGCAAGTGTAAAGTCTTGGTTGAGACTGTGAGAGAGAGACAAACGAGGGTGTGTGGGTGTGGGGGGTGAGGGTGTCTAGCATTGGCAACTTTGAGGGTCCATTATGGAGGCTGCTGTATTCTGATTAAATGTCGCCTTCTTTTGTCTGGAGTGAGGGAGAGAGAGAGAGAGAGAGAGAGACACATATATCGCTTGCTCACTCGCTTTTATTTCAAGTTCGTTATACGAAATCGCTGAAAACAGCTGATTTTGGATACGCTATTGTTGTTGTTGGGACTGGCGAGCAAACAACAAAAACACAAAAACAAAACAAGAAAACAACAACAACAACAACAATGAAGATTTGTGCGCAGCTGTTGGCAATGCGTCGACTTTTATAGTAGACTGTGTATAACTGTAAATGTAAATTGTGTCTCCATTTGAAGCTTATCGAAATGAACGCGCGCAAAAATAACGCATAAATAAATAATTAATATGCACACACACACACACACATATATATAGTCAGTGTGTCTGTCTGTGTTGGCACACACGCCAAGTGATTTGAACTTTGAAGGCAAGACAAGTCGAGTTTGAGTTATGAATTTATCTAAAATCACAGCATGCGGTCGCAATCGTTATTGTTGTTGTTGTTGTTGTTCCCATTTGACAAGTGGTTTGGCCCAAGTGTCAGACATGATAAATCATATAAATAACTTGCATGATCAAATATATATAACTGCATATAATATTTACAAATGAAGAAATGGCGCAAGAAAAGCAAACGCCCAGTGACCCAAAACCGCATCAAGTTCACTTTAATATTAAGCATACGCAGTGTTGCACTGCAAACATTATTTTCTTAATATATAACTAGAACTTGTGTGACGAGATTTTTGGCAGCTGGCTTTCTAGGCACATGGCAACTAATATTATCTTTTATATAAACATATTATATTATTTGCTAGCAAACAATTTGTCACCTTGAGGCGGAGTTCATTCATCCGCAGCATATTTTTTTTTTTTATATTTAGCACATCATTTGAGCTATTAAGTGTAGTTTCAAAAATATGTTTGAGTTTTGCATTAACTGTTCATTTTTATATATCTGTTTTTTATGTGATTTTAAAATTATTCGCAAAGTTTTTGTATATTTTATATGCATGACATAATCTGAGTAAATATTATATAATATTGATGTTTTTCACCTATATTATTTTCTGCTGAAAACTAGAGAATATCAAATTATCACAAACCCGAAAGAACCAATCAAAATCATAAATAATAAATTAAATAATACAAGAAACACGCTCTTCATTTTACTCGTGTATTGGATTACAAGAAATCGACGGCGTTGATTTTGAAAACACGTTTAAGATCAACTTTGTTGTAAGAGACAGCGTCACAGTTACAATCGCACAACCCTCACAGTCAGTTAGATACACCAGTCTTAACCACTTTCGGTGGGATTGAATGAGTTGAAGCTAGGCTCAGAAAACGAAAAGTAAATTCAAAAACATATATATATATATATATATATATATATATATATATATATGTTTATATGGATGTATATATTTTTAAAACTCATGGCTAGAAGCGTATTTGTTTTCAATGCAACCACAGAAACTGAAAACTGTTAACTAAAAACTGCATTTTCAAGGAAGCTGCAGCGACAACAGCAATGCAAATAAAACATTAACAGATATGGGCATAAATATGTATAATTAAGTGAGAAAATTTACATGTTTACATGTATGACGACAAGAACAACAACGACATAAGTATGTTAAGTATAGTGCGCTAAAGTTTATATATTTATGTGTACATAAGTAAGTTCAAGTATAAAACGGCACTTGAATTTCATTGTTGTAATTATCATAATTACAATGAACAGCCCAGTAACTCAGCGCGAGCTCCCGTCCTCCTTCTCTCTCTCTCTCTTTAAGTGTTTATATATGTGTGTGTGTGTGTGTGTGACAAGTCAACATCCTTTGGTGCATTCACTCATGCCAGAGAGTGTCCAGTGCTCTAAAACATTCCATTTTCGATTATGCAAATCGCTTATCAAGCCAACCAACTGTGCTCTAGTTTAAAAAGTTCGAGTTGCAGATACCCTGTGCCCAATTTAATATTACTTTTCAGCTAACAAGAGAATCAAGAACATTGGGGAAATGATTATAAAGCAGTTAAATTTTACACATATGATTATATCTAAGTATTGAGATACGATAACAATCAATGGAAATTTTAAATTGAAATACTAAAAAAATCCGTGGTCAAAAATTGATGTTCATCAAGCAGTATAAAGATACGACAATATTTTATGAAATATGGTTAATTTAAAATCGATAATTTTGATGTAAGTTAGCTATCGATGGTAAAAACATTAACAGTGCGATGTATACAACCAGGAAATGTGTTTAATCGATTAATTTTGAATGCTGGCCCATAATTTATATGCCTTCTACTGGCTTGCACTGAAAATTTCCCAACTTTAAGATACTTTTCTTATCCAGGGTATGAGAAGAAAGTGCCACGCACAGCCTGTGTGTAACTCTGCATATGCCTGTGTGTGTGTGTGTGTGTGTATGTGTGAGTGACTAAGTTAGTGACACACGTTGCAGCCAGCGCACACAGAGCAGCCAGCTGGCTATCACATCAGTTCAGTTTCAGTTCAGACTTCAGTTCACTTCCAATGCAGCAGCCGCAGCAGCAGCAGCAGCCTCAGAGTCTCCCGCCGCCGAAGAAGAAGAAACTGCAACTCTCAGCGCTCTGATAAGATGCCGATGCCAGCGTCGCAGTCGACGTCGTTGTTGTCGTTGTAAAAGGTCTTCTTTGTTGCCCAGCGAAAAGAGAGAGAAAAAAAGCAGCACGAGGTTTGCCGAGGCGGCGCCGATTGCTACAGCAATTTACAATAACAAACACCAACAACAGCAACAAACACAACAACTACGGCTACTATGCATATAACATCAACAGCAACAACAACAACAACAACAACGAACGTCATCGACAACGGCGACGACTACTCCACAACAGCAGCAGCAGCAGCAGCAACGGCGGCAGCAGCAGCAGCGACGTTGATTGCCCCGGAATGCCGTCAAACAGGTTAAAAATGTAGGTAGAAATTCAATTAAAAATTGGTTATTTATTTATTTAGCTTGCAACGAGTAGCGTTGCCCCTCTCACCCAGCCTCCCTCCATCCCTCCACAAAATGGACATACCCCAGCCTATCTATAACAACCCCTCTCAGGTCTTTAATCTAACTAATTTAATTAAATTTCATTTATGTGTCGCCTGTCAAACGAAAATGAATAAAAATCAAAACTCGGAACTGACGACTGTCAATCAAATTGCCCCAGTGCGAATTTGAAAGTGAAAACTTCCCCCTTAGCTTACAGCTCAGCGTGTGTCCAACAACTCGTTGCTAAACGAAAAATGTGATTATGAATATGAATATGAATATGCATGTTAAAAAATGAATAGTCGACTTGGCATGACTAGTTAAGGTGCATTTAGCAGTCCACATTTAGTTTGCCAAAGAAATTGCAATAAAAACTAATGTGGCAGCAAATTTGCATGGAAATCAATCAAAGCATGCACAAAGTGTAAGTATAGTCTGACAACTAGGTACCCTGTAATTAATATGAACATATTACAGTGTTAAAAAACGGATACAAAACTAAAGTTTTAGAAAATATAAAAAAAAAACTTAAAGAACTCGAGCATTTAACTATTTTATGTCATAGACTTAAAATTAATATTTTTTAACTTCACTTTAAATAGTTTATAATTGCAAAAACCAGAAATCCGAATAATCGTTAGTTTGGCTCAAGAATTTATAAATATATAGTAGAATAAAGTAAGTAATCCATTTTCCAATGCCTTTATGAATGGCTTACATCCAAAGACAAATCGGGTATCTGAACACCTTGAGCTCAATATTGATTATATATTTATCAATATTACTAAGACACCCTGTAAGCGCTGTATGCAAATGATCAGTTAGACCAGTTAAATTCGATTACATTTGCATTTGATTCATGTACCTTGTTTTAATGGTGAACCGCAAAAAGTTAATTTTAGCACTGCTATAAATAAATACCTAACAAATGATCAAGCGAACGTGCCTTATACGATATGTTACGATACGATACGTAAGCCCAGATATAGTTACCACCCAACAGATTCAACCGACTGCCCTTAACTAGTTTGCATTTCTCTTTACCTCTCTCTCTCTCTCTCTCTCTCTCTCTCTCTCTCTCTGTCTGATATTTTATTTGATGGATCGTTGCAATTTGCGGCCGTGACATGCGTGATAAAGCTACTAATGCGATCGATATGAAGATCAGCTCGAAAAAAGCTGCTGCTGCTGCTTCTGCTTTGGCTGCAGTTGAACTATTCAGGTGGAAGCTGTCAGCCAACTTCTGGGTATCTGTGGACTAAACCTCATTCCTGAAACCAAAATATATGAACAAATCCCAAATTCCAATGAAACACACGTGTTCGCTTATTTGCATAAGTGAGCTAATATTATGGCCCAGGTGAAAGATAATTTGGCTTTCCAGGAAGCGGTCTGCTGCCCGATCAGCCGTTCCGTTTGATAAATATATATATATTTATATTGCAAATGTACGTATTATAGCCTTGAACAAAAGAGATCTGTGGCTATGAAATGATTGGCATACCTTAAAAAATAGTCTGCTTTTCCTAAGCTATGCAAATTTACGAGTGTTTGTTCACCGTGGGGATTTTCCCCCCAATAAAATTCGTGTTAAATATGTGGAACAGTCTATTTCAATGAGCGATGATGACAAGCATTTTTTTTTTCTTATTTTCGTGGGGCAGCACTATTTACCAACCTGGAAATGGAAAATGGTGAAATCAAAGTGGTGCCAAAATGCTGAACTGCTGACTGAAGAGAGGTGTAAGACATCGGGATCATTATTTGGTTTGCTGAAAGATACAATATGTAGGCTGAAGTACTTTGAAAGCATTCCAATAAATATGTCGAATGATCATTTAAACAATGCATAAGGCATAAAACTGTCCGATTTATTGTATCGCTGACTATATTTTTTTTGATGATGAAATTCAGTGAGAAGTTGCGAAATTGTATTTTCGCTATCTAAATTCCATTTGCGAATATTAAGTTGTTGTTTATGTTAATACACAATTATAAAAATTGCCAGCCAGTTGAATAAGTGTGGTTCTCAAATGTACTATATAAAACTGAGTTCTAAAAATGTTTAGCATTAATAACAAATAAGAAAACAATTATGTGCCTGCATAACAGCTTCAATCGACATGCGAAATTTGTACAACAGCTTATTATAGACATTTCATGAAGCACATCTTCGAAGTGCCCCTAAACTTAACACATTTTGAAGGTTCTTGAGGTCAGGTAAATGAACTTGTTGCCTGCCAAATAAATAGGCCTGAATCGAAATATGTTGCCTTGAAATTTTCATGCAACTCTCATGTGTAAATAACTAAACCATAATAGTCCATTTAGAGCCACACACAAACACACACACACACACACAGTGCGCCACCACTTTTAATGGCTCACCAGCAAACACAGAAGCCAAATAAAAATTCATCATATAAACAAGCTGAGAAAAACGCAAACTTTTCAACTCAAAAAAGAAAAAAAGCACACTTTCAAAAATAACGAAATGTAACAAAACAAATAAGTGCCAAGTGTCTTGCTCAATATGAAAAGTTATGGTAAACAATTTGCACAGTGCATGGCAAAATTGAAAAATCATTTATGGACTGGTCTTTTTCTCTCTCAGTAGCTGGCTATTAAGAACGTATGGATGGCCAAATATAAATTATAATAATTGAAATATGTACTTTGAAAACTTAATTGCGCTATGCGAAAAGCGCTTGTTGATCCTAATCGAAAATCATCAATTCAGGGGCACAGCGCGAAACGTGGCGTTGTCGGTGGCGGTGGGGCACCACATAAATTCGCACCTCCAACCCAGATACACATCGATCTAGAGCTACATATACATGTATACATATATATATATATATATATATACATATATAAATATGTTATAGTTGCTGCTTTCCCGGCCGGCAAGGCGCGCATATGTATGCAATATGTTTTGCTTGCCGCTTTTTGGTCAAGGTTAAGCACACATTGAGAATGAGAACGAGCACCCAAATGAGACAGAGTGAGAGAGAGGGAGGGAGAACGAGAGAGAGAGAGAGAGAGAGAGAGACAGCCTATGTTGTAGATCATTTAATTTCCATGAACGCATTTTCAGAACGGCAACAAATCACAAAAAAAAAAAGTTCACTTCTCGCTGGTTAAATATTTCGACAGCCACAGCGATTTCGCAGTCACGTTTACAGGTGGCTGCCTGACAGCCAGGCAGCGTTGCAACGACCTCGCTAGCAAACTTGCAACATCATCATTATCCGTCACACACACACACACACACAAACGCAATCACACATATACATATGTGTCCAGCTGGGCGTCGGCGTCGGCACAGTGGTCAAGGTTAAGCAAACGAGATACAGATACAGATACAGATACAGTGTATCTATAGCTGTGTAGTTGTATCTGTGTATCTGTTTGTGCATTTGTATCTACTACTGCTGCTGCTGCTGCACCGCAGGACGTCATCAACTGGCAAACGATCGACAGGCGTGCGCAATTTTAACGATTTCGACAAAATTATTTTGCTTTCTGCGTGGCTCATTAATTCGTTTCGATTAAAAATTGTTGTTCTTTTTTTTGCTCTTTTTTGCATCATCTGCAGCCGCGGCTTGTTGTGCATAAAAATCACAGCAAGAGATCAGCGCCAATATTCCCATATATATACAACCATACTTTTATATAGATTTCTATATATATATATATATACATATATGTATATTATATATAGTACTTTTTTTTTTTGTTTCTTGGCATTTTTGTCTAGCGGTAAAAAAACAAGTTGCTGTTGATTCGAGTACCTCTGAAAATTTTATGGCTACTCTTTCGGGGGCCAGTTGGCGATTCGATTCGTTTCATTTCGATTCGATTTGTTTTGTTTATGTTTCAAGCACTATGTGCAATTCTTTGGCAGTTCATTTGTTTATTATAATGCTGCCACAGACTTCCCTGTATGCCACTTGTTTGGCTGCTGTTACTGTTTCTACATATGTTTTTTTTTTTTATCTTTTGTTGTTTGCCGTTTTGGTTGTAAACACACAGTTAAGTGTACATATAATTATTCATTTTTTGCAACTTAATATGGCAAATAAATTGCATTTTACTGTGATAGCTTGTTTTAAATACCCTGCTGCAATAAGTGTGAATTAAACACTTGCTTTCCGGAAAGCTATTCAATTTTTGATGAGGTCGATGTGCTGTGTGAGATTGTCCAAAATCAAGATTATTTAAACATTATACAGATGTTTGTGCTTTTTTTTTATAGATATGTATGTAAGCAGCTAAAAATATACTTTGTTCCAGACAGTAGGGTATTTAATAATCGACACTTCATATCTTTATGTTACTGCTTGTTCGTTTTTAAAGGTATTTTTTGTGTTTGTTTGCGATCTTTTTTTGTGTGGGTGTGATATTTAAACAATATTTGGCAATGTAAATAGCACACGCCTCTAAGCAAACTAAGTAAAGCCTCACGTAGTCATTGCAAAAATTTAGCGATTATATTTGTTGTTTGTATGTCGATTTTATTTTATTTGAAGTGAGGAAATTAATTTCACAGTATATCTATTGAGTATGCAAAATGGGTTTGCGTATTTTTGTGGTGGGTGGCTTTTGGTATGTCGGCATGGAAACGTGGCCAATACATTGTTATAATCAATAATGCCTATTCTTAGAATACAAACTAAACAAATCCATTGCCTACGTGTCTATGAGCCCAAAATATGAATTCTTCAGGTTTTTGGTGGGATCATTTCAATAGAAGATGTAGTCTTAAATAATAGTTTGTTTTCATTAATTAATATTCACTGGAAATGGATTTAATTGGAAGATTATTAAAATTATGTTTATTAGATAACTAATTGAAGTGTTGAATGAGAAATGGATAAATAAGTGCCGAGAAGGGCCTTTTCTTAATTGAAATTAAATATGAAAACAAGATGAGCAAATAATATTTATGATATTCAATCAAGTATTTAAATCATATTCAAAGCTCTTCAGTCTGTCATCTTCAACTGAATCCTGGTTAAGTCTGACTGGCTGGCTGATACAACAAGACTTGTTTTCATTAGGAAAAGAAAGTCAGAGCCACTTACTTAGATACACACTTAATGGCGAGCGAATGGCATAACAAATATCACGCATACGCCGCGTTTGACACAACTGTGAAACTGCTGCTTTCATGACAAACACGCAACCCCAAATGCATTTAAGAGCTCATTACCAATGCTAATTGAGGGCAATGTGAGGGTAAGGGGTATGTGCAGATGAAATGCAGCCTCCAAAACTTGAGCAGACATTTCAACGCAATGCAGTTCACATAAATGTTGGTTTTCGGTTTTTTTTTGCCTGCTAATCGCGTTGCAGCTCGATTCAATGTTTGTTATTTTCCAAGTGCCCACACGCTAGCCGGTCCGGCTCTGCTAGCATCTTACATCTTACATAAATTATTAACAGCTAAAAGCAAATAAATAAACAAACATTGAGTAGCTGCAGCAGCAGCAGCAGCAACAGCAGCCGGCCCGTTGTGGCCAGGTTGGGGAGAAGTGCGGGCTTCTTCATTACTTTGCCCCATCGTTGATCATCGCCAACGCTAAAGCTGTCATCATTCATAACCGTTGGACTGCTTTGGAGCAAAGTTCGAGCTGGCCCTGGCATTGGCCAGAACTTGCGGCCCCAAAACAATTAATTTAGCCTGCCTCCCCACTCCACTCGACACCACCCAACGCCGTCCATATATGCATTACCAACTACTTAACAGCAAATCACTAAACATGTTCAAATATTTTGCCTACAGCTTCAGTAGCTGTTGCTGCTGCTGCTGTTTCTGCTGCTGTTGTTGTTTGTCAGCGACATTTGCCAAGCGGCAAAACTAAAAAGACATACAAAAGCCTTGACAAAAGAAATGAACTGTTTTAAAGTGCTCCCATAGCAGCATCCACAACAACAGCAACAACAGCAACATCAACAACAACAACAACAACAATAGCCAGAGTCAGCGGAAAACTACAAAACCCAAATTGAAAAATCATCAACCTCGTCAGCCTTCTAGCTGCTGACTGCTGCCTTCTGTCTTCTGGCTTCTGGCTGGTCAATATTTGGCTAAGAAATTTTTCACATTACCAGCAAGGCGAGAGGAGCTGAGCGTCTTGTTGAATATACCCTCCCTCTCTGCGCAGTGCGTGCTGAGGGTATATGAGCTGCCTTAATACATGTGGAACGCTCTGACCGAATCGAAGGACAAATAAACTGTTGTAATAAAACTAGCAGAAAACTAAATTAGATCAACGTGTTTGCATACAGGTTGGTTTGTAGCCAAAGTATCATTTTATATTTTATATGTTAAATATTTAATACATTTTTGACTGGGTTTGTCAAATGATATAGCTGGGCATATTGTAAATAATTGATTTTTAATTGGCGATTAAAATATGTTTACATATCGGAGTAAAAATGATAAAACGTTGAAATAATATTTTAATCATGTTCAATATGAATCTGTTTATTTCTTAAATTTAATAAATTATAATTTAAATATTTTAATAAATGTAATAAATTTAACAAACACAAGACTCACTTTAGCAAATTATGTTTACATCTGAATGTAGTCAAGAGTATTTGCTTTTCGGTGCAGCCTTTAAAATGTGTGTCTCTTGTTAGGCTGTGCCGTGGAGTGTCTTGCATGTTGAGTGAAATGTTAGCAACATATATACTACAAACACACACACACACACACACACACACAGAGGAAGATGCGTTGTAGCCTAGCATTGTTTGCATAGCAGTGAGCTCGACTCCGTTTGCCCCGATCTTGGACAGCCTCTGGTCAACGTTTTGTTTGATGTCGGCCTCGTTAAGAGCCAACGAAGCCAACGAGTTGTGGCCATGTTCCATGCTGTTGTTCTTGTTGTTGTAGTTGTTGCCTGCGTTGTTTGCTCATGAACAGTTGAACGTTGTCGTTGTTATCGTTGTTGTTGTTGCTGTTGTTGCTGTTGTTGTTGTTGTTGTCGGTGTTGTTGTTGCCGGTGTTGTTGGTGTAGTTGCTTTAGCCGCTTACTTTGCATTAAGTTATTTTCATTTTCAATAGGCCATGGCTAGCTCGAGGGATACGACAAGGGCGGCTCCTGATGTTGCTGATGTTGCTGCTGCTGTTGCTGCTGCTGCTGCTGGTCTATACTCGTAACTCCTGGGTGGAGTGTTTTTCTTTCGACTTCGGACTCGAGTGCTCTCCAAACTGTTGAACTTCACTTGTTTTCTCCAGCTATTAAGCCACTTGAGCTGAGCTGTCTCTACTCCATCATTTCTCAATGTGGATACAGCTCAACATGGCATATATTTATTATATTTTGTTTTTTTTCTTCTGATTTTTTTTCGGCACGACCATCTCGATTTTTCCGGGAATTATGCAAATTTCGAACATTGTAATGCTCGATGAGCGTGTGATTTATGCCTATAAATCTGCTCTATCTGCTACTTCTGATTGCATAATTAATGATCGGCTCAAGTGCCGGGGCGACTCTCTCACTGTAACAACCTTTGGTTTGGTGGGAAAAATCTCTCAAGTATTTCACAATAAGGCTCTGTTGTGTATGTGTTTGTGTGTCTGTATGTGTGTTTGTGTCTATCGAAAGGTGGTTCGCAATCGATTTGTTTATTTATCGTTTGAGAAATGTACGTGTTCTCGATGTGCAGCAAAGTTGCAAAAATTGATACTTAAATTAGCAAATTTTCACTTACTATTCGTACGCCAGGTAGTATTTCACCCCCTGCCACTTATTAGACAACCCCCACCCTCCTCTCCCCTTGCCATACCCCTAGCTTAAGTGGCAAAACCATAAATTACCTATTAAATGAGCTTGTGCGAATAAAAACATTTCTAACTAAATATTGAAACGCAAAAAGCCAAATGAAGTAAAAGAATATAAATGCGTTTTTCTCAATACCCAACATACAAACACAAACACGCAGCAATTGTTACACTGGGTGAAAAAAATAAATGCACATCGAAATAAATGCGCATTTCACTATTGATATATTTTCAGTTAAAATAGAGAGATATAAATATATATATATAGAGGGATAGACGCCGAGATAGGGGAATTAGAGACGGATAAAGAGAGCCAAAAGCGAGAGAGAGAGAGAGAGAGGGAGAAAGGGAGAGAAATTATAAAAAGAGATACAGGATAACAGAGAAGTTCATCGAAGCAGAGACATTTTTTGACACATTAATTTAAATATTAATAATTTTGTCAATACTAAACCGATTTTCAACTCCAAAATTATTTCGATCATTTCTCGGTTTGTAGTTAAGTTCTATGTTGACCTGGTGATGATGATACTATATACCAATTTTGTAGCACTATATAAAAGGTGCTATGCACACAATGTGGCCACAAATTGAGGTAAAAACTTTCGCCAGTCAGTCATGCAGCCTGCCTCAAATCTCTCGCTAATATTGAATAAAAACTTGAAGGGGCAGTTGCTTAGGTGCTTAGACTGACGAGGGGATAACACGATCTCAAGGAGGGTAGCGGGGTGTAGGGGATACATTGGCAATTGCGATGCCGTTTTTGACGCGTTTGCACTTCGCGATTAATTCGCTCGTGTAAATAAACAATAAATATTAAGTGCGAATAGGGAGTTGGGGCACGGGAGGGGGGATAGTAGTGGGCTGGCAACTGGAGGCAACTGGAGGGAACCGGCCTGTTGCCCGCTGAATGCTGCCCGTTGAGGCGCGCAATTAAATGTATCAGTTTATGCTGAGCACCAAATCAGAGACGCCCCCTCCTCATCCCGCCCCTCTACGCTTACATTTGGCATTTGCTTATTATCACTATCGACCTTAGGCCCCTGGCCTGTACGGTCCGACCCCTGAGAGTTCCCCCACCACCCCCCTTTTACACTAAGATCACTGCCAAATCAATGTTGCTGTAATGGGCAATTGAGCGTAGCAACTAACTGGCTGATTGGCTGATTGGCTGACTGGCGGCTATGTCTGACAATGCGTCTGTTTGCTGTCTGGCCAGATCTGCTCTGCTCCACTGTACTGTGTACTGTGGTTTTGATGTGGTGCGCTGGCTGAGCGTGGACCGTCAAGCGTGTTCAGGCGTAACGCACAAATTGTATTGATAATAATTTTTTGGATTAGTTTTGTATCGCTTTTCATGCGCCGTAAATTTCATTGATTTAGCCGATTTAATAAACGAATGCACTTGATTTGATTTCAATGCTTGGCTTATAACAGAGATAAACCACCAAGTGCACCACCACCACCAACAGCTATCACATTTGATCAGGCGTTCATCCATACAGCTTTTCAACATGTTTGCAAGGTTACAGTTCAGCAATATTCAACTTTAGCATTCAAAATTATTGAATGTCAAGACTAATAGATGAGTTTCTGAAATATAATTATTTAATGACAGGTGCTTTAGATAAATAATTGAAAACATTGCAGCTACTTTAATCATTTTTAAAAGAACTCATACTTTAATAATTATTTATTGTTTGCTGACCTCTATTTAAAGTTTGACTGTGTCTTTCGCTGTCAGAGAAAATTTTATTTAAGTTTTCTAATCCAAGAGCAAACTAAAAGTAATTCAGCTGAAAATGTACCTGTGCTTATAAATTAGCGGAAAATACGAGCACAAGGTCATATAGTTTTTGAACGTGAGATATATTACCGATCTTAAATCACTCAAATCCAAATCAGATATTTTCCGTGAGGTCTGACAAACATAAGAGAAACTCACTTAAATTATATACCAATTATTTATAAAAAAAAGAACAAGGAAATATATTATGGAAGAATACAGAAATTCAAACGTTGGATCCGCAACAAGTAATTGCAAGTCCATACCTAAGTTAGCCCCACTCACTTAATGGCTAGCAAATATAAATAATTTAAGTGAGAATAAACATAAACATGGAAAACCGCTTTTGCCATAATTCAGATAAAATACTTTATATAATGTGGCAAATGCAAAAGGTTGATGAATAATCGTAAATTCACCAAAATTCACAAATTGAAAAACCTGTGTTCGCCTTTCGTCAGAATCAACGCGAATAATAATTTAAGTGTACTTGAAGGCCAGTTGCTTATTGCTTATATAACAGGAAAAAGGCAGATAGACAGTACCTGGAAATCCAAGTTCAATATTGGACAAACTACAAACGCTTTTCGCTGGAAAATGCCGAAACGCAATACGCGTGGCAGCAACTTGTTGTGAATATTTAATCATTGTTGTTATTGTTGTTGGTGCTCGAGCTGCTTGTACTAGATACTTTGTATGTGAGAATGTAGCTATCAGATACAACGACTACATTGTGTGTGTGTGCTTGCGAGGCCTGTTGGCTATTTGGGGGTTGTGGTCTATTTGGGACCTGTTGCCGCCTTTTGATGTTGATTAATGGCAAATGCTGTTGATTGATTTTTATTGCAAATATTGATAAAAAAAAAAACACAAAAATAAAAGTTTTGTATTAATTAACGTGAAAAACACGCGTTTTGTGTTAATTGGAAAATGGTTATTGAAACTAAACAGACCAACCGAGCCAAGTAAGCGTACAAGCTACATACGCAAACAAACATAGCCAACAACAACAACAAAAACAACAACAACAAACAAACAGACCGTGAGATACAAAGATACAAGTTGCATTTTTGTGGAGCGTACAAATTAACGCAGTCGAAAAATTAAAAGTTTCAAGAACCACAGCGGAATACAAGTAGTATCTGTAGTATCTTTGTATCTGTAGCTGTATCTTTGTATCTGTATCTGTATCTGTATCTGTATCTGTAGCTGTATCTCTAGCTGTACCTGTAGCTGTATCTGTATCTGTATGTGGAATTTGATTTATGCTCAACTTTGATATTTACCGCCTAATAAACAAAAAATTAACGCAAACGTAGAAACAACAACAAACAACAACTCTTGTACATACATGTATAAGTATCTGTATCTGTATCTGCATTTGTTGCTGCTACATTCGGTATCTGTATCTATTTGTGGGTCCAAGTTGCCGCCTGCAATTTTGCGCCTTTGATTTTATAGCACTCTCTGACGGACATGCGTGCGTCTGTCAGTGTGGCAATTAAACAACATCACCAAAGTGCCACACAGCAACCCCCACATTCCGCTCTCTCTCAGATCCGCACAGGCCACTAGTCGAGATCGATAGATCAATAGATCTGTGACGACTTAGCGCCGGGCCAAGCGTTGCGTTGAAATGCCTTGCGTTAATATTTGGTATTTGTTTGGGCTTCCAGGCCCAAAACTCATTTCGAGAGGTTTGCCAGTGGCAATGGCAGTTGCAGTGGCAACAACAGCCCACCGACGTTGTTTGCTGCCACACACACACACACACACACACACACACACACACACACACACTTACACGCACACACACAGTGGTTGCTGAGCGTGTAGCAAGAGTCACGTGCTAATTACAAAGTTATTGAGAACTTTAAATAGAAGGCCAACTATTGAAAATCAATTAATTGCTTCGAGTTTCAATTTACGATACGTATTATTGGAACTTTATGAAAACTATTTAATTGTATGATTTAATATTTAAAGCTTACTGAGTTATTTAAAAAAGTGAACTAATTATGTTGAAGTTGTGGAAAAATAGGAAACAGGCAGAACATGTTCTAAAGCAAACAGTAGGCTTTAATCTAGCCAGTCATTAGTCCAGTATTCTACTAAAGTATTCAAGCAATTCAGAGACTTATGTATGGATTAAAAACAAAGACGAGACAGAGAGGAGGAGAGAGAGAGAGAGAGAGAGAGAGAGAGAGAGAGAGAGAGAGAGAGAGAGAGAGCAAATGTTCTCCTACGACGCCTGCAAGTCTCAGCGGAATCTGAATTTTGAGAAATCAAACATGCAACATTCATAAATCAACAGATGAGTGGCAGTTGATGTGGTTGTGGCAGTGGCAGTGGCAGTGGCATTGCCAGCCAGTTGTTGGCCACACTCAATTGGCATGGCTAATGCGATGGCAACTCATAAATTTATTAATTTTTAATTAAACTTACAATGATTTGTAATTCCACTGGAACAACAGCAGCAGCGCCTCAGCCATTTATGGCAACTGAGGTAACTAAGGCAACTGGTGAATGAAGCTGCTGCAGTTGCTCTTGCTACTGCTGCTGCTGCCCGGAAACAACTCATTATCCTAATTAAAACGTGCGCCATGCGCGCCCCGTTGCCATATATGTCCAATGCACGCGATCTGGCAATGAGGCGAAGCTGCGACTGCGCATGCGAAATTAGACGCATCAATGCACGGTGGCGCCACTGCTCTAAAAACGTGGGGAAAAACATTCAAAAAGGGCAAAATACTAAATATATATAAATTATAAATAAATTTGAAAATAATTCTTACATTACAAACACATATTACAAACATTAGATTAATAATGTTTAATTATTAATTAATGTTTTTTTTAACTGTTTACTCAATGTATCAAATATATTAAAGATTTAGCACTATGAGCCAAACAAGTCTCAAGTGGGTCGATGGTGCTCTTTTCCCCGCCGACCTTCATTTTAATTTTTTTTATTCATCTACCATTTTATCCATTTTCTACTTGGGTGCGAGGAAAAAGATGTCAACAAAATAACTATTCAGTGACCAAGTATCCGTTTTTCATTGATCCAGCAGAGTTCCAAAAGTTCGCAATTATTGAGTTGACGCCATCAAAATGTTTAAGCTTTAAGTTAAACACGACTCAAAGAAATGGCAGCTGGCAGGAGATATAGACAAGCCAATAAAAATAAATTAACTTACAAAGAAAAATATATATTTTTGTGCATTTAATGGCAAAATTAAAGCTATGATTGTCGCAGTTGGCACCACTGTGCGATGCTGACATCGACAAACGCTTCTCGTCTGCCATTCATACGCACTGTGGCCACTTCGAGTTGGAGCCAAGAGTTAAGAGCCAAGAGCCATTCACCAGTCAGTGAACAGTCAACAGGAGTCAGCAGGCAGCAGGCAGCACGAAGAGATTCTCCTTCTTCTTCTGCTGTTGCTGCTGCAACTGTTGAGGCGCGTCGTTCATTGTCATGCGTTGCATTACAAGATGCCAGCAGCAGCAGCAGCAGCAGCAGCAGCAACAGCAGTAGCAGCAGATGGCAACATGACCACATTGCTGGAACACAACAGGAGGAGTTGGTTGGAACAATTGCCTAGAAGAGCGCATCGTCGTTGTCGCATTGCATTGCGGCAAACATTGCGGCTGCTCAAGCATGTTGCATACTGATCAATCAGCGGCATCTTTAGCTGCTTCGACTCGGCTGCTCAATAGTCTGAGGTGGACATGAATGACTTTAACCATTTTTGGACTACAGTTAAATGCTGCAACATCTGCAACTGCAAACTGCAACGCAATTGATTGCATTCATAATGAGTGCATCAATTCACAATCGATGAATGAATGAAGCCAGTTTTGCTAGAGTTAATAAATTGTGCTGTAAAGATTATAAATTATTTTCAAAGGCAAACAATCTTAGTTTATAAATAAACAACAATAAAATCTTGAACAAAAAGTCAATCAAAAATAGAGTGCAAATAAAGCAGAGAACATATCTCGTGCCTCTTAAAATCTTGCTGCAAAAGTATCTCAATCTTGCTGGGTGCAACAACAACAACAGCAGCAACAACTGCTACTGCAGCTAAAACAAACAAACAAACGGCGGAGTGCAGTTGCTCTAATTAATGTAAGTTTCGCGATTTGCACTTAATTTCAATTTTGTTTACAATTTACGACTGCAATGCAAAATTTAATGTGTTTTGCAGCTAACCCAATGAACTCTCTCTCCCTCTCTCTGTCTCTCTCTCTCTCTCTCTCTGTCTCTCCATAGAGTTGAGAGTTTTTTTTTTTTTTGGTTTTTCTCATCTTTTGTGGAATTTATAGCAACAAGTTGACAAGCTGCTCAACCAATTTTATCATCTTGGCAACAGGCAACAACTGCCAATTGGCAACAATGTTCTGCACCTTCTGGGGAAAATGCAAATCGATCTGTTCTCCAATTTATTGCATATGCTTTGCCGATTTAATTGCGAACCGATCGGTCGTTGCTTGCATAATATTCCCATATGTATATGCCACTAAAGTAACGGGAGCTATAGCATATGTACATGCAACATGGATTTGTGGCGCATTCATATAACTTACTTTATTGACTGCAAAACCAAATGCAAATGCTCAGCACAGATAATTGCATTTTCTTCTGGACCAATTTGGGTCGTGAATGTGATTAACATTTTTAAACATAATGTTTTTGAATTCAAGTTTTATTATAGTTAATTTGTCTTAACACTCTAGTCTAATGAACTCAAATAGGCTACCAATTGAGATGGGGTATGTGATGGATAAAAAGGTTTATTCAAGTGATTCAAGAATAAATATCACCACTTTTAACGAACTTTGGATTCAATTTAAATCTAAAAGTTATTAAGAGAATTATTTTCAAAAACAAAGCGGAACACTTGGAATATTTTATTATTTTTTTTTTTAAATCAACTAACTAACGCTGAGAGCTTTAAAAGCTTAAAATAACAATTACAACACTGCATAATGCAATAGCTCTCAATGAATATTAATTTAAAGCGCATTTTAATGATTTTTGCAGCCGTATGGCTGCAATCGATAAAGACGCATATATACAACGGCTAATTGAAAGGGAGAAGAAGAGGAAGCAGGGCAATTAAACTAATAAACTCAAAAATGAAGAAGCGAGAATGCTGAGAGGCAATCCGACAATAAATATTGGGCAACATTTATGTAAGTGGCGATTATTGCGCCATTTGAATTAGTTTGAGAAGTACAAGTGTATAAACATATACTAGGTATAGTATAGTATATATATATATAATTATTTACAACTATATATGGTATTTACGACTGCAACTACATCGAAAAGTGTGTTTACGCTTGTGCGAAGACAAAGTAAATTAATGTGCTGCGTGTTGGAAAAGTTTTTATAAACAACATTGCAACATTTTCCTCAAATGGGCACATTCGAAATGATGTTGTTAATGATGATGATGTGGCAGCTCCTAAGCGCCCTTTTTCCCAGTTGCTGTTGTTGTTGTTGTTGTTGTTGTTGTTATGGGCATATGCCAAATATTTATGAAATCATAAAATTTGATGTTTCCTCCGGTGGCACTTGACACTTGAATGTGTATAGCTTGAAATCGCTTTGCCCAAATTACCATGCCACAAGTGTCGAGCTGCCGTGTTAATGATGATTTTGATGTGCAGTTAACGGATTGAAAACACCTCCCAACTGCAGCTCTCTTTCTCTCTCTCTCTCACTCGCACTCTCACTCCATCTCCCTCCAACCGACTCCCATTCTGAGCGCCCATTCATTTGGGCGATTACATAAAGTGCTGTCTGCCGTCGCGTCGTTCCATTTCGATTTGTTTGTTTTATGCACGATTTGTTGTGTTGCCGTACAATTGCCGTAAATATAAATACGGGGCGAGTATACGTGCGAGTACTCGTGGTGCTGCCCTCAGATCAAAGGCCTATCAATTAGCACCCGTTTCGATTATGTTGCATGCTTCTTTAGCATGCACTGCCGCACGAAATCGAGAGAGAAAAAAATATAACCATTTGCCGCCAATTCACACCCAATTAGTAATAAATTTGAATGCTGCATGCTGCAATTGCTGAATCTATATCTGAATCGCTATCACTATCTCTTTATTCCAATCTCCATTTACACTTGGAGAAAAACTTGATTTTGAAATTATTGTTACAGTTTGTGGGGTGGATAGAAGCTAAACTTGAGTGCATTTGATATATCTTTAAATTAGTTTAAGACAGACAAATATATTTTGGATGTCTAAACTTGATGTGAATATTTTCTTTTGGATTTGCAAAATTGACATTAGATTTATCATTTTGCTGGGTGCATAATCCAAAACGGATTCGAAAGATTTTGCTAACCCAAATAATTTTTAATTTGCTATATTTTAAACGAATGAATATGTTATGCTAAGACGAGTATTTAAGATAAAGCTTAATAAGAAAAATATATTGTGATGTTTCCGCATAGGATTTCAATATCGAACTGAACGCTTTTTTAAGACAGAACTTACACTTTCTCAAATGAATAATTAGATTCCAAATCGAAAGAACAAATTTAAATATTGTTTAGACTTGTAACTTTGTGGTAACTCAAAAATGTTCTAAAACAGTTCGCTTGTGGTATTTTGCACATATATTTCGTTGAGTGTACGCGTTTGTAACTCCAGTCGATTGGGACTAACAGTTATGGCGGCCATTAAGTTTTATCGATGGCGCTAAACGGCCAGCGATTTGATTTGTGACCACTTGAGTCTTTGGAGGCCGCATCTAAAATCCACCTTTGATATTTTCACACATAACAACTCGAACAGCACTGAGCAACTTTAGAGTGTGAGAGAGCGAGAACTTGCTGCCGAAATAAAACTTAATTGCAATTGACTTTTAATGCTCATGCGAGGCTGCCCGCTGTGTTAATTTGAATTCAAACTGCTTCCATGAATTGTGAAGTGGCCACATGGCCAATGAAAGTAGCAAAGACATCAGCTTGGACTTGCACCGGGAACTGCGACTGGGACTAAGACTAAGAGCCGGTACCAAAGCAGCAGGAGCCACCCGCAGCTAGGAACCGTTGCAAAGTCCAATAGAACAATTACCAAGTGGCGCTAATAAAACGCATACAATTTTTACCATTTACAGATAGATATGGAGAAGGGGCTCATATTGATGTTGATATTGATATTGTTATGGGACATATATCGTTGGGTATTGGGTTACTCAAAGGCTAAAACGCATAAATCAGGCATTACAGCGGGCCAAGCAGCTCTAATGGCTATCTGGGCATAAGCAAACAAAACGGTTTCAACAGAACAATGACAACAACTAAAACAATAATAACAACTACAACAACTGCAGACAGCATCAAATTACAAGCAGATCTGACCAGGCTAACAAAACGTTTTCTGTTTTCAATGTTTTTCTGTTTTTCCAGCCAGGATCAGCTTTCACAAAACGCAACTTAGACTTTTAGTCCCCAGTTGCTGCCGGAGTCAGTCAGTCAGTCAGCCAGTGAGTCAATGCGTCAGCCAGTCAGCCAGTCAGTCATTGAGCAACACAATAATAACGTTTTAATTGAACAAAAGCCAAACAACAATCGATCCAGTCCAACAACATTTGATCTTCAGCCTGGCAATCCTCAATCTCATTCTCAAACTCAAACTCGAACATCATTTTCTTCTCCATCTTTGCAGCCCGCAGATTGACAATTGCCCTCCTCATTCTGTTCCTGCCCCTGCTCCTGCCTCTGCCTCTGCTCCTGCCCTTCTTCAACTGTCTCTTGACAGTTTTGCGGCTGCTTTGTGACGGCTTCTTCCCTGTTCTTCCCTGTTTTTGTGTTTTTTATTTTCATTCTTCTCTCTTCTCTCTTTGTCTGTGAAGTGACTCTGACTGTCACCTTTCCATCAAAGTGGCAGAGTGAAAGGCGCATTGAATGATGTCCACGTGCCGCAAGGCATCGCTGCATTGTTTGCCAACTTTTTGTTTTGCTCCTGCGGCAATTGATTAGCTGACTGAATGTTACAGAAACCGAAACGGCAAACAGCTCACAGAGTTAAACAATGCAAAAATCATTCAATTGATACCTTTAATGAGGTTCCATTGAAACACGAGTCTAGCAGGTGTAACTATTATTTTGTGGAACAGCTGCTAAATACGATTCTACACACATTTGAACGAATTTTCAATATTAAGTTTAGTATAATTTCTGAGAGTCTATTAAAGATCGATTTCAAAAGCTATTCGTATGTCTGTCTAGTCCTTAAGTTTTAAAGCTAAAATGTTGAAACTTGGAATATTTACGCCTTTTCGCCTATTGACATTATATATGTATATCGGAACAGGTAAAATCAAAGAGCTCCTACGGAAACTATTGGTCGAACTTAAAGTTTTTGTCATGCAGAGACGCATCCAAACTTTCCATTGCCATAACTTTGTCAAATATAAATAATTCCGCTCTGAGCACTGCAAAATTTGTATTATTTATAAACAAAACAAACAAAATTGATATAAGGCATTGTTTAAAAAAAAGTAAGTATTAAACTAGAATCAGGGTTGATTGGATTTCAAAAGAAGATCTCCAAAATATGTTAATAAATAAATATCAAATGGGTTTCTTTATATTTGTAAATGCTCTGTAAGAAAAAGAGATAATTATAAAATAAAGTACTTATATATATATATATATATATATATATATATACATATAACTATCACTTCCTCTCAATTGCTGCTCAACTTCCTTTGGATTTACAAACTTCTCACTCCCTTTTGACTAATACCAACATCCTTGTCGCCTGTCCCATCGCTTTCATTCCCATTCCCATTCCCATTCCCGTTGCCGTCTGGACAATTATCGCCCGCCCCCGTTGCGTTTGCCTACGCAGAGAGAGCACAAAAAAAAGGATCACGATCGGAATCATTGTCCTGCTGTGCGCCCGCATGTCATGGAATAGAATAGAGCTCAAGGCAGAAAAGTCCTCTCATCTGGCTGTGGTCAGCAAATGAAAACTATGTCAAGTCGTTTTTGCAGTGCTACAATTTTCCTTTTTTCCAACTCCTCCTCTTCGTTATTTTATTTATTTTATTTTTTTGCCAGAACACTTGTCCCGGGGTCCTGCCAAGGATTTTATAAATGACACACGCGTTCGAGCCAACAGTTGATAAATGAAGAGCTGCCAAGCTACGAAGCCGCCTGCAACTGATAATGGATTCTTTTAGTTGCCGCTCGTACTTCTTCTTCTTCTTCTTCTTGTTGCTGTTGTTATTGTTACTATTGTTGTTGTTGTTTTTGTGAGTGAAAGTAGCGCCGGCGCTTCGATCCGTGTGGGCCTAAAAACAGCACTGTGCCAAATTTTTGATGGTAAGTGCCGATAGGGCCAAGGGTACGAAAAATACTTAATGAGAATTTGACTGGGCCTCAAATTCTGGTGGTCCAATACCACGTAAGGGCGTTAAGATAAGCTAAAATAAAAAATAAAATAACAGAGAAGAGGAAGAAGTAGAAAAAAAATGCGAAAGGTAATTAAATGCCATTAAAGTTGAGAGGCCAGCAAAATGTGAGACAGCCGAGTGCAGACAGTAGAAGATGCAGCAGGCTAAAAGAATCTCTGTTTATCTCTGCTATATGCAGTAATAGAGGAGAAACACACACACACACACACACACACACATGGACGTAGTTTGGATTGTGGTCAGTGAGGGAGATACAAAAACTTACAAAGTTCAAAATGTGAAAGAGGCTTGATCTACGAAGATCTAAGATATCAGAAGTAAGCTAACCGAATATGTTTTTTATAATATTACTCACATCAGCCCGGTCTATTTATTTTAAGAACAGCCTGCAAGCATGCCAATAAAGTATTTAGCATATTGTACAAGAATACAGCCAAAAATTCAGAAAATGTATAAAACCAAGATATGAATTACTATTCTCTCTTAATAGATTGGAAAGAGTTTTACTAATTTGTTGAAATCATTGGATGCAGAAGAATAAAAAATTACCTTTGTGCTCCTATTACAATTGGTGTAGTTTCCCCATTAACTACGCCCCTGAACACTCACACACACACACACATAGTCAGAAACACAACAAGTCGAAAAATAATAAAAGAGGAGGAGCAGACAAACCAAACACAGACTCCAGCACACACACACACACTCACTCTCACACTCGCACACAGACTCACACACACAGACTCACACACACACTCACAAACAGAGAGTCTCTCCATCTACATATATATAAAGTATTTCATGCCCAGGGCGTCTCTACGTGTTGTGGCTGCGGCGATTAACATACAAAAGGATCTCTCGCGCTTCGTTTTTGGAGCCGCCTTCTTCTTCTTGTGCGCCAATCGGCATGAATCAGAACAGCAACAACTACAACAGCGGCAACAACAACAACAACAACTGGGCAGCACTTTAGCAGCCACAGCGACGACATTCTTAATTTCACAGCGTCGGCTTTTTTTTGTGTTGCTTTCTTTCATTTTATTTTTGATTGTTGTCTTGCTTTCTTCCGGTTTGAGTTTTGGGTTGTGTCTCGAAATCTGATGCTCGACATATAGTTTTTAAGTTAACAAAAGATGGCAACACAGACGGCGTCAAGTGTGCGCCGCATAAGGACACACAACATGCAAGCAGCGGCTACTTAAGCAGCCTCGAGGCGCCAGTAAAAAAAGGAAACTGCAACTGCAACGGCAGCAAAGCCACAATGTCTGGCAACGCTTAAGTTTCCAGACGTCGCGACCATTAGTGTCGCCACAGTGGACACTCAGCTTAGTCTGTTTTGACCATACGAAACAAAGAAGGAAATGTTACTTTACTCACAGCAGGCAACTGAAGATTTACAACACACAAGTGTATAAAAAGAATATGCACTTAAACAAATATATTATTACATACTGCCATAAATTTAAAATAATATATTTTACATTATTAAATACACATTTTCTTGTGAATAAACATACAACTTTACACTTTTGCTCTGTGCTAACTTGTGAAAGAGCAGCTGAGAACAGTTTGGTTATGATTAATAATTGTTGTTTGAGAAACTTATCAATCAGCATTGGAAGTTGTTCATTACTGAAGTCAAATAGGAATCTGTGAGTATTTGAATTTATTAATTTACTTAATAGTTGCTTGTTACTTTCCTAATTTTTCTTAATTTCTCCTTGACCATCATCATCTTGAATTCGGGCAAAGATGCTCTCGGTAATGAGTTGGGCCCTAATCCACACACACCCCTTTTAGCATCTTTTAGATGTTTATCTGGACTCAATAAGTAAAGCTATATTCAAAAGCCATTCATGCGTTTTGCATTTTAAGCAAGCATTTATAATATAATAAAGAAATTACCATCAAATATAAAAGTGAACAGTTTTAAAGTTTAAAATTGTTATGTTTTACTAGAACACATCTAATTTATTTATGTCATTTCTATAAGTAGTTTAACTCTTAATGTTGCTCACACGTTTTTTGAGTAATATCGATTTCCCTAGTGGGCAATAGATCCCAAGGTTCACAAAAAGCTGCCACGTTTGCAGTGCAACTGCACAGAGATGCACAAAACAAGACCAGCAGAGAAAGGAAGAGCAGAGGGCAGAAGTAGTGAAAAAAAGCCAACACACAAAAAAAGTGACTTAACGTATAGTTCAAGGCAAAGGTAAAAACAAAGGCAAAACCAAAAGCAGAGGCAGAGGCACTGGCAGAGATAGAGGCACAAGTTGAGGCGGCTCCACCTACCCAGGGCCAAGTGGTCAGCGTCGTTTTGGCTGGCTTGCAGCACCTGCTGGCAACTGCAGCAACAACAGCAACAACAACAACAGGGTCTGGAGGTTTCTCTTTGTTGCAACCTTTTTGTGGCAGTCACTTTGGCTGTTGTGCCTGCAACTGCCTGGATGGAAGCGCGGGTGTGTCAAGTCATCTCCACAAACAGCGGGGCAGTTGAAATGCATTTAACTGTTTGCATTTGTATTGGTTAAGTGTGCTCTGTGTGCTGTGCTGTGCGTGCGACAGAGACAGCAACCGTCATTCTTATGGCCGCCTTGTATTCTTTCTTCCCCCTTCTTCTTATACTTCTTCTTCTGCCTTACCTCTTGCCAACCAATAAAATTATACTAATTCTTGACTTTTTGATTTCATTTTGTTGTTGTTGTTGTTTGTGCAATGCTAAGGATTTCGTTACCTAAACACACTCAACAGTATTTCTTTCTGTATGTATCTTTGTATGTGTGCATGTATGCATGTGTGTGTGTCTGTATGTGTGTTAACAGACACTCTAAAAAATAAGCATTACCTCTCGCTCGCTCCTGAGGCATTTGTCGTCGGTTCTCAGCGATCACGATCTGACTGGGCCCTGGCTGGCTGACTGGATGGCTGACTATCTGGCTGGCTGGCTGGCTGGCTGCCTGGCTGGTTGTTTAACTGTTGGCCCCAGGAATGCGTGCGCCGCACAAAAGACGAGACAGTTTGGTTTTATACTTGGCTCATTGCGCGCGTGCAACTCCAACGTGAAAAAAGCGATTCAACGATTCCGTTCGCTCTTTTTTTCTCATTTTTTCATTTCGTTTCTCGATGCGCTCAACTGTGCGAGAATTGATCGACTGATTGCAGTTGGCAAGCGTAATAGAAATTGGGTCGAGGGACTTAGTTTCTTGACTAGCTCCACATTCAAGCTGAGTAAGTAATTGAACAATAAAAAAAAAAAAAATTGAACTATAAAAGCTATTTCAAAATATTGTGAAAAAATTTATTTTGTTTCAATATATTGTGAAACAAGGAAAATAATGTAAATGTGAACTTATTTCGGACATATATCATATTCTAGTTGGTTTTAATATAAAACGTATTTATTTGTTATTTAGAAAAAAGAAATCGTTTACCAAAAAAAATAAACATTTTATTTAAACATATATTTTTGTATATGAACATTTACTCACAAAAGTCATAAAAAATATTGAATTTCAGTCATTTTAAGTTTTAAACATAAAAGATTTTGGTTTGAGTTTAGCTGAAAAATTTAAAAATATGTAAAAAAAATAAAAAAAATAAAATAAAATACAAATAAGCTAACAATATTTATTTATTTATCTGGTTAAATATATCTTTATATAACCATAACTTCAAAGCTAGAAGTAGGTACTTAAATTAAAATATTTATAAAATAAATGTATTTCGTAAATATTTAGCATGTTATATTTTTACAAGCGGTGTCAAAAAGTCTGCCCCAAAGTTTTGTCTAGCTGCCACAGAAAAATATAAAAACTGCTCAGCTTCTTATAAGCCACCCTCAAGAAAAGCTCAATGGAAGCATGTAAAAATCTACGCTCAAAAAACTGACTCAATTAGTGTGCTTGCTCCACACACTCACTCCAAAATTAAACTCAATTCTTGTTGTTGTTGTTGTTTTTGCTGTTGGTGCTGCTGAATGTCGTTTGAGTGGCTCAGTAGAAGCAAAAACTGACGACGCGCTGGCTGCCAGTGGCCAAGGGAACTTCAGACGAGATGGATGCGTGATCATATCACACACAATGATGATCATCATCATCAACAACAACAGTTAAACTTTCAGACAGACAGAGAGAGCGAGAGAGAGAGGGAGAGAGCGAGAGAGAGAGAGAGAGAGCGCGCGAGAGCGCAAAACGAGAGAGCGAGAGTTGCTCAGCTCATCGGTTTCACTCAGACGCGAAGCCAACGACGACGACGACGACGAGAGCCGAATGCATTCGTTCGTTTCGTTTGCTGATCGTTCGTGTGTGTGCGTGGATGTGTGTGTGTGTTTTTGGCTTACCTGTAACTCAATCAGGTAGAGGTAGACATGAAGGCGTTAGTCGTTCCACAGCGCTGATCGAGTTGAAAACTATTTGCTGGCGCCCGTTTGCCGACGACAAACGACGAGCAACTACAAAGAACAGCAACAACAAAAAAGTGAGCCCTGCGTTTTGGCGTAAAAGAAAACTTAATTTGAGCACATCTTCAAATTGCAAACTTAACGCGTGTGTTGAAAAAAAAATAGTTGGTTGTGCGTGTGTGTGCGAGTGTGCGAGTGTGTGTGTCTTGCTCGAATGTCAACTAACAAGTTGGAATAAAAATATTGTCAAACATCAATATAAATGTAAAGCAAAACCAAAACAAAAGATACAGCTGCAAGCTACAGATACAGATACACAAAAAGTATATATACACTTATAAAACAAAATGTATATATATCTATGTAAAGTGCGCGCAATATTTGCATAGCAACAACAACAAGAGCAACAACTAAAACAACAACAAAAAGAAATCGTTGAAAATTAAACGTTTCGTGCGGCGACTCACTTTGCATTTTATATTTTGGCATTTGGTTTGTTGTCACTTTGGAAAATATGTGGATTACTATGCCGTCAGCAGAAACTCCAACAACAGCAACAACAACGACAGCAATCACAACAACGGCAACAGCAGCGGCAACAACAACAACGACAACGACACGAGCCCGCTGCAAAGGCGAGCGAGTGAAAAAATCGCAAATTGAATATCAAAAACAAGAACAACTAAGTGCAAATGCTTAAAGTATCTGACAGATACGTTTCTGGTGTGTCATGTATCCTGACAACAACAACAACAATTGCTACACACAATCAGTGCCAGCGGCTCAAACTGCGCCTCGAGTGCGGCAATAAAATTTTTAACAAGAATTTCATCTATTTCATATACAATTATCGCAAGCGAAAAACGCCGCAGCGCAGCGCAGCTGAGATTTGATTTATCAATCACGATTTATCAGATATATATAAATACATATTGACAAAAAGAGCGTGATTTTTGTGAACGTGCAACACAAGCTGCAACACGGTAGCCGCTTAACACCACTTAAAACAGCTGTAAATTGTGCAAATATATCTAACGCTCAAGCGCAGTGAAAAAAGAAACCAAAGCAACAACAACAAAAACAACAACAAAAGAGATAACAGAACTGAGCAACTGAAAAAAAGAAGAAAGTAGAGTAAACGTCATAAATTCATAAAGTGTCAGCTGAAGTTACTTTTTTCTTTTCTTGAGGGTAATCGATCAAAATACGCGGCTTACAAATTAATAACTAAAGAAATAAACAAGAAGCAGCAGCAGAAGAAAAAAACGATATATATATATATATATATATATTTGTGTATATATATATATATATACATATAGAACTATATATACACAAGTCGAGATCCCGAGATACCGACCAACATAGGAAACTTTATAAGACTGAGGTGAGTTCTTGTCACTGACTGAGTGTGCAGTTGTATGTGTGTGTGTGTATTGTGTGTGTGTGTGTGTGTGTGTGTGTATTGTGTGTGTTTGTTTGAACTTCAACTCAACCCCCGCCAAATACAAAAAAAAGTATCTCAGTTGCCGCTAAGCTTATGTAAATTCCTGTGAGAACCGACACACACATATATGTATATATATATATAATATACATATTTATATATATATATATATATATACCACCACCGACACTGATCCAATGCCAATATATGCACATTCACTCTGGCCACAATTTGATATGATACCATTTTGTTTTTGAATGTTTTCCACCTGATATTTTAAAATTGAGAACAACATTTGCTTTACTGAACTTTTTTTTTGGGTTTTTTGGGTGGGGTATTTTACATAAGCCTTTGACGGGTCAAATGCACTTGGTAATCGAATTAATTTGAAATGCAACAGTGATAAAGCTCATGATGTGCAGATCTATATATATGCAAGTCTATATATATTTATATAGATAAGTTGAAAAGGGTTGTCTTATGGGTTTTACTTAATTTTGAGATCGTCCATCAATAATTTTTCCCACAAAGAACAATTCTTATTTAATTATCAATTGTCTTTAAAATGTGTAAAAACTTTGATACAAATCTGAATCTCATATATATTGATGAAGGAATAAGTGAAAATCTTTCGTATTTTTGTATATCTGAGTATATATCTGATTTATATATATCTGAGTCCAATCTTGTATGTACCATTAAAAGCGAAATGTTTAATTAATTCTATGCAGTTTTTGCCGCACATCAAATGTCACAGTTAAATCAATAATCCAATAAGTACAATACTATCTAATACTTTACTCTTTCGGTTTTTCCAATTTCACTTTGGATGTGTTGCCATAAAAGGGGCGTGTTGTTCCCATCGTAAGAGCAACGCAATAACTTAACTAAACCAAATCAAAATATTTTCACGCGTTCGAGAACGAGTGTATCTCATAATATATCATAATCGTAATAGATGCCCTGGAGAGATTCCCGGAATGCGTATTGTTGGCTCACAATAAAGTACCGTTTTGGGCCGGTGTTTGTTGCAACCTGAAGTGTTCGTCGGCATCGGCACAAAGCCACAAAAGATGTCAATGTCCTGGCACATAAATTACAAAACCAACAAAAAAAAAAAAACAAGAAACAAAACTATATAATATGAATTGTATTCGTATTAGTAGTATTGTAACTATGTATCTATGCATTTTTGTATCTTTGTATCTGTGAGTGCGTGCTGTGTGCATTCGTTGTGCTCGTTTCTCACACAGGTGTGTGTGTGTGCTGTATATTGTGCTGACTGTGTGTGACACACATTAGTATTTCACTATATTGTATCTAGTATCTGTTGCCCAATCGAAATCAAAACGTTAACGCAAAAAAAAAATGTGTCAATTTGCGCAACCAACTTTTTTTGGCATTCAAAAAATAATGGGAAAACATTGCTGAAATTTGAACTTCAATCAGAGTTAGCGGTTTTTCAGAGTAGGGTGTGAAATATGCGTTGAACTCTTTAGAGCTGAATGGAAATTGGAAATTCCAAAAAAACGACTGACATTCAATTTTGAATTTGGTTGCCAGGGGAAACCCCCGTTAAGACAACTCAGGTAGTCCTGCTGGGGCATAAATATATTCAACAAGAATAAACAACAACAAATTATGAAAATTATGAAAACTCATAAGGCAATCGATCGATAACAAGAGGAAAAAAACCCAATGCATAATTATGAAAATTTCATTCACCCTTTCGAAAAATGCTTTCAAAATTGGTTTTCTTATCACAAGCGAAAGATCTTTTTACTCTCTCCGTCTCTTTCTCTCTCTCTCTCTCTCTCTCTGTTTCAAAACCCCCGTCGTTGGCACCCCCCAGCGTGTGCCATCTTTTTTTAAAATTTTTTTTTGTTTCGATTAAAACGAAAATACAGAATTTCCTTTGGCGCCTTGCGCCTTGTCATATAACAAATTTTTACTACTAGATAAGATCTTAATCTTTATGTGAAAAACAACATGTAATTTGTTGTGCCAGCGTCGGTGTATATTCGTGTGTGTGTGTGTGAGGCACGTAGCTGCCTGCACCTAATACAAGTGTGTGGTTCTTGTTGTTGGGCTCATCTTGAGATAGCATCTCACAAATTTATTGCCTATAACCAACAACAATATATATATATATATAAGTCTAAGTAAAATACTTTTAATAATTTTCATAAATTTTCTTCAGTTCTCAAGATAAAAAATCAAAAAAAAAAAAGCAGTCACCGAAAATTCTTTTTTTAGTTGATTCTTTGGTTAAGTTTTTTGTTTTAGAAAAATGCCGCCTTGTATAAATCAAAGTGCGAAGCGGCGATAAGTTTCGAACATGAAATATTGAACAATAATAAAACAAGTTAAGAGCTTGATGGGTGTGCAGAGTGGGAGACCTCAAGATACCCTATGGAGAACTACACTTATAAATTAAATATATAAAAGATAGACGAAAAATGTCTCATTCCTTGTGTTGGCTTTGCACAACTTTCTGATACCCTATTTTTATTGGAAATGTGAAAATATGAGAAATGATGACGAGCCTGGTTGGCTTCTCTAATTTCTACTCTAACACACATATTATTGAACCCACTTGCTGTGAGTATTTTGTTGGTGGTTGTATTGAATTTCTAAACGTAGACACAAATCGCTGCTGCATACCACAGATCGTGTGTCACTCAGTCAGCGGCCCAAAAGGTGCAATGTCCGCGATTGCAACACAAACAGCCAAAAAAAAAAAGTGTACAAAAAAAGATTGAGTTAAGCTCAAATGAGTTGAGCCAAGCTAAGCTAAGCTAAGCCAGGCTAGCTGCTGGTAGTGGGGTGGTGTTAGGGCGGCGGAAGGGAGTGTTAAGGTTTTTGGGCCAGCAGCCACACACATAGCTCAATTTATGTTGCGCTCAGGACGCACCTTTCGCCGGTGCCATAAAACTTGGGTCTAAATGGGCCAGGCGCTTAAGGAAGCTGCTGCTGCTGCGACTGTTTCTGCTGCTGCTGCTACCTGGCTGCGCTCGCTCTCTCTCTCTCTCTCTCTCTCTCTCTCGTTCTGTCTCCCACTCAACACTTGAGAACTTACGCTCGCACGCTCTCCCACACTGGCGCGCTCTCCCACACTCCCGCGCTCTCTCGCTCTCTCAGTCAGTCGAGCAACAACGCACGCAAACGCATTTGTGCGCTGTAGTCATCTCGCTCTGGCACATGCGCATGCCCAGTCGTTGTACTCAGGCACTTGAGTGTGCGCTCTTTGAGTGAAATTGGGTTTTTTTTTTTTGTTGGATTTGACTGTGTGTTCTGTTTGGCTGACAGCGTCCGGCACAACTAGCGACGCCGGCTGCGTCGCGTCAGCAGCGACGCTGACGCCGACGTCGACGTCTGTGTTTTAACCCTATCGACAAATGCTAAACAATTTCCTATGTTTTTGTATCGTTTCAGAGTTGCAAGCGACCATGCGCGCATGGCTTCTACTCCTCGCAGTGCTGGCGACTTTTCAAACGATCGTTCAAGTTGCTAGCACCGAGGATATATCAACGAGATTTATCGCAGCGATAGCACCAACAACAACAACAGCAACAACTAAGGCCATAATCAATAATAATACAACAACTAAAAGAGCAGCAGCAGCAACAACAACAATAACAACGACCACAGCATTAGCAAAAGCATTTAAGCCATTTAACGAGTTACATCTCAGCAACAACAACAACAACAGCAGCAGCAGTGATAGTGATATTAAAAACAACAACAAAAAAAGCAAACATAGCAAAAGTGCCACATTCAAACAGTTTAACGAAGTGCATAAAACAAGAACAGACCAATTAGAAAATTCCAAAAATTCCAAAACTAAGCATAATAATAAACATCATAAGCATAATAAATTAACCAATAATAAAAGCAAACACAATCACAATAAAATGGCTATCAAGGAGCTGCAACAACATAAAACAGAATCTCAAGCACAAACCGCCATTGCGAATGTGTTTGCATTGGAGGCGCCACAAGCTGCTTCCGTTTCTGCCTCCACATCCGCATCCGCCTCTATTTCCAGCTTCAACACGGATACGGATACGGATTCGTATGCGAATAAGGATAGTGTGCTGGGGGAGTTCGAGGTGCCGGGCATTGCGGATGCCATTGTTGCTGAGGATGAGCCGGCAACGTACAGCAGCAAGGAGATCATCAAGGACAAAGTGAAACCAGATCCATCAACTCTAGTCGAAATCGAGAACAGTCTCCTCTCGCTGTTCAACATGAAGAGGCCCCCGAAAATTGATAGATCCAAAATCGTCATACCGGAGGCAATGAAGAAGCTCTATGCCCAAATTATGGGACACGAGCTCGATTCCGTCAACATACCCAAGCCGGGACTATTAACTAAATCAGCGAATACAGTCAGAAGTTTTACACATAAAGGTGAGTCTCGATTTAACTATCTAAAATATATATATATACATATTTGAATCATATAAGTATGATACACCATATAAGTTTAAGAATCGGGCACAAGTCAGTTAGTTAAGGTTTTTAGCTAAGCTACAGAAAACCTTCACTATAATATGATGTTTAGTCCTTATTTTATTCCACTCTTAATATTTAAAATCATACAGAAATTGTAAAAAATTTTAGTTGGAAAATCTGCAGATATAAACAGAATGCGTTGCTAGATAATCAAAAATAAAAAATAAAAAAATTGAACAGGCTTATTTGCAAGCAGATTTAAATATTTCGAACACAGAAAATACAACTATTTTTTAAATGAAAAAAATCGTTATTTTAGATACTAAATTCTCGCTTGAAAATCACATATTTAACAGTTTCATTTTCTAAATGAGTAGTAGTGTTTTTGGAGATGGAAAATATATATTAATTGTCTTTCAAGTGCTTGAAGTATCATTTTTCTTATCAAGTTTAGTCTTCTTCTGACAAGTTAAGCTTACAAAAAAATTATCTCAAAATAAAAGTAAGACTTTTTGCAATGCCTTTTAAAAGGTAGTATTTCTAATTTGTAATACTTAAATAAAAAATTTAGTAACGTAGATTGTAAAGAACATCTTTATTAATATTTTGGGCACAACTGTATTCCAATTTTGGCCTCTTTGTATTAAAATCTAAAATTTTTAATATTAAATCTTTACTTATTGAAGAATCAACTTCTTAGATCAAGTTGAGTTGAGTTTTAGATATCATAATTAATTATTAAAATGTATAAAGTTGGTGTATATATGAGTTGTTCAGTCGGATTGCGTGACCTATTTTTGCACCTGCTCGCCGTGTGGCAGTTGCAACAGCATCTCTCTATCCATTTCTCTATCTCACTCTCAGCCTCGCTGCCTCGCTGCTCACTCTGCAGCTCTAATGTGCAACGCGTACTTGCCGCTCGCGAAACGCGAATGAAGAGGCATCCAGGATTTTCCCTGAAATTCTAGTTCATCTAAAGCGATTTGCATACCTGCTGACCATATAACCAAAAAAATAAGATAATTCGATATCTATCTTTATTTTCGGTCATCATTCACGCAAGCGTTGTGAAATCACGCGGAAATTCCGCAGCTTCAAATGAAAGGACCCAGGCTAAAGGGACGGCAGTTGCACATTGCACGTTGTACTCAGTGTCCTTTTACCTGCGGCGCCGCACTCTTAACCCAAATGTGACCTTGAAATGTTTCAACGGAATTACACCCGGAACGTTTAGCGCATGCGCCAAATGGCTTTTATATTTTATGTGTGTTTGTAAAAATAACAATTATTATTAAAGCGTATTTTCGCATTATTTTCCACAGGATTAGAGAGGATGAACAATAAAGCAGTTAGGCCAGACTCACACACATACGCACACACATAGATAGTTATATATGTAGATATACAAATATGTTGAACAGGTAGCACTCTTGGCCAAGTGTCTAAAGCCAAGTGTCTAAGCCGAGTAGTTCGAGTTCGTCTCGGTTTCAATTTTTGCGTCCTGCTCGGGTCCAGAGAATTTACGACTTTTTTTTGCTGTCTTTGTTCGAGGTACTTGAGTTTCTTGGTTCTGGTTCTGGCTGCATTGCTTTGCTGATTCAAATTAAGATTTCGCCGTGCCACCTTTGCACCTTGCGGCGGCGGTAGCAGCAGCAGCAGCAGCAGCAGCGGAACGTGGGTGGGTCAGGTCCTTTGCAACAGGCGCCAGTCGTAAAAGTCGGCTCGACAAAAGTGACAAGACCAGCAGACACAACTGGAACGTGTGATTCTCGCATCTCTTTCTCTCTCTCTCTCTCTCTCTCTCTCTCTCTCTCTCTCTCTCTCTCTCTCTCCCTGTTTAGATGCCTCTTTGTCTTTATTTTTATATAGCCCTCGAATAGCCTTCGTATTTTGTCACGTATCGCGTCATGATTTAAAATCACTCAGGTCAAATAAAGAAATTTAAAAAACTCGGCAAAAAACTTTCAACTCACAGGTTTTATATGGGATTATTCCAGAAATTAAAGGATTATAAAAGCAGACTCTGAAACTAAAATATAGAAAATGACAGAAATGATTAATATACCCAAATCAGAACCACATTTTTAGTCAAATGGTTGTCATTTAAAGTTAGTTACAAATATGAAGCTCTTCTAATTTTATTATTATTATTATTATTTTAAACTAAAGCCAATATTCTTTTTCGGTTTGCTTTGCAGATAGTAAAATCGACGATCGGTTTCCGCATCATCATCGGTTTCGTCTGCACTTCGATGTGAAGAGCATTCCCGCCGATGAGAAGCTGAAGGCCGCCGAGCTGCAGTTGACGCGGGACGCATTGAGCGTTAGTCCGTCCGTGAATCGGAGTCGCTACCAGGTGCTCGTCTACGATATAACGCGAGTGGGTGTGCGGGGCAAGCGGGAGCCGAGCTATCTGCTGTTGGATACGAAGACAGTGCGTCTGAATAGCACCGATACGGTCAGTCTGGATGTGCAGCCCGCCGTAGATCGGTGGCTGGCCACACCGCCCAAAAACTACGGCCTGCTCATCGAGGTGCGAACGATGAGGTCGCTCAAGCCGGCACCACATCATCATGTACGCTTGCGCCGCAGTGCGGACGAAGCGCACGAAGACTGGCAGCACAAGCAGCCGTTGCTCTTCACCTACACGGATGATGGCCGGCACAAGTCACGCTCCATCCGGGATGTGGGCAATCGGGAGGGGGCGTCAGGCAATGGTAATGGCAATGGCGGTGGGGGTGGCGGTGGCGGCGGGGGTGGTGGTGGTCGGAATCGGCGACATCAGCGCAGATCACGACGAAAGAATCATGACGAGATATGCCGACGGCATTCGTTATATGTGGACTTTCAGGATGTGGGCTGGAGTGATTGGATTGTGGCACCGCCGGGCTATGATGCATTCTATTGTCACGGGAAGTGCCCGTTTCCGCTGGCCGATCATCTCAATTCCACAAATCATGCGGTTGTGCAAACCTTAGTCAATAATCTCAATCCAGGGAAGGTACCAAAGGCGTGCTGTGTCCCAACACAGCTGGAGGGCATCTCGATGCTCTATCTCAATGACCAAAGGACGGTTGTGCTCAAGAACTATCCCGATATGACGGTAGTTGGCTGTGGCTGTCGATAAAGACAGAGCTAATAATCAGAGCGAAAGAGAGAGAGAGAGAGAGAGAGAGAGCGAAAGAGAGCAAGAGCGAGAGCATCAAATGCTGTTTGGTTCCAAGCCGTCAATGCTTTAAACACAACGCAAACAAAATGGACTGAATATTTGAATTTTAAGTGTAAATCGTAGACTTTAATTGTATGTAGAGCGAAATGCACCGCACCATCCCCTCAAAAAAAAAAACACACCCCCACCAACCCCCAATCAGCAGCAGCCGCAGCCGCAGCAGCAGCAGCAGCGCCGCCTCTGTCACTTTCCACAGCCAGGCTTTGGAAATGTTGCACAGAGCCCGTGTGACGAAGAGACGCCGTGATCAAAATAAGCCAACAAATAAAACAAAATCAAAAAAAACTGTATATAGCCGAAAGAAATCCTCAAATCCACACCACCTACAACGCCCAACCCTGCCCCGCCCACCAACGTATCGTCGTCTCCTGCCGCCCAAGTAGCAGTCAAACAAACTAAATGCCATAGACCGCACTTTGAGATACTTTTGTATCTTGCAGCTCGCACTGCTAAAAACAAAAATATTGAACAAATTGTATAAAAAAGCTAATGCTAAGCTATATATATCGATATATATAACTAAAGGAAAGCGCACACAGCTTTTCCAACACTTGTAAAAATGAAACGAAAAACAAAAAACAAAAAAATGGAAATGAACTTGAAATTATGTAGCTCCTAACTACAAATACATATATATGCATATATATTACATATTTAAAGAAATATATATATATATATATATATATAAATGTATACTGCGTATGTAACTCTCTTGTATATGTACTAAATTTAAATACTTACCCTACACATATACATACAAACATACATACTACACACATACATATCGACGCAACGGTATTCAACTTCGTTCCCCCGAAAAAAACTAAATGTAAACTGTAAATTAAAAACAATTCTTAACTAAAACTTAGAGTTAAGCTACAAAACTAAAAACTAAACTAAATTAATTTTAAAAATATAAAAAGAAAAGAAAACAAAATGAAAAATCAAATGAAAAACTATCGTTTATTGTTATGCGTTTTAAGCTAAACTCGAATATAATCATTGCGTATGTTAAATATAAAATTAATCTAGCATTTAGTCTTAAACGTTAAGAGCATGTTGACAAATAATAATTAGTGCAAGAAAACAAAACTATAAACTATATATACAAAAACAAAAGAAAAAAAAAATGAAAAAAAAAAACAAACAATTATAAACTCGAAAATATCGAATTGTAAAACGTGCCTGAAGTTGCAGAGCGCGTCAATGTATTTTGTAATTTTCTTATACACTTTATTATTTTATTTATTTAAAAACAAAAACAAAAAACATAACATTTTTTGATGAATGTTGAGCAAATGCTGAAGATGATGATGATGATAGTGATCATGATGAAGAAAGTTGAAAAAAATATAAAAGAAAAAATTTTATTAAAAAAATACACAAAAACAATTTAATTGCCAAGTCTTTTTATTCAGTCAAACGAGCAACAAGCGCAGGCAAATGAATAAAACATGAATGCCGTCGAAGTATTCACATATTCGAAACGGACAAACTGTGCAAAGCTTTAGATTAAACGAAATTCCCCCCTCGCTATATACCTTCGATAGCTCAGTTGGTAGAGCGGTGGACTGTAGCGGTCGCATACGAAACATAGACATCCATAGGTCGCTGGTTCAAATCCGGCTCGAAGGATTCCACTTTTTCGTATTTTATTTTATTTTTGAATATTTGTACAACAAATGTAATGGGCTTGGGCAGCGTATAGAGCTGGAATGAGGAAGGAAACTAATGTAAAAGACAAGAAAAATAAATAGATCTGTTTAAATTAAAAGCTACAGCGATTTTTACATATAACCATTTTTTAGTAAATAAAGCAGCAAAAGCAAATATATTTTATTGTGTTATAAGAGGCATAAGAGCAAATACTTTCCGATTTTCATTTGCTAATTATTGCAAATAACGGTCACTGGATGCTCTTTGAGAAATTTTAACAACTACAAAGATTATTAAAATAATTAGAAAAAAAATTACCACGATCCTTCGAGCCGGATTTGAACCAGCGACCTATGGATTTCTACAATTAAGTTTCGCACTCTACAGTCCACCGCTCTACCAACTGAGCTATCGAAGGTCTATATATGGTTTCGCCCCAAACGCGCACAAAAGCTGCCTGCTATAAAATGAATGGAGCATTGACATAAAAACAAAAACAATTCAGATCGTATTGAAAACAAAGCCGAATGCGTTTGCCAATGCTTATCACAACATAAAAAACTGCCCAGCAACAGGTGTTGCTATAATGGAGAGTATCGAGTGGGGAGAGAGGCATATTACGTGTTAAGCGGTGCTGGCGTTAAGCTGATAAAAAGCGCAAGCGAATTTTTTGTTTTTCAGATAAAAAGTATGGAAAAAAATTTAACTATAAATAAATACACATGTGCGCATAGAGAAATCACTCAATGCACAAGCCGTTTGTATTTATTCCAACGATACGAATTCCCATGGAAAAACACACAAAGCGTGTCAGTTCAGCAGTATTTATATGCACATATATACCGTATAAACAAAGCTGGTAACAAATCGCGTATCTCACTGCGGGGTAAAACTGTTAAGTCTGGCATAAACAATGCCTCAACAGGCAAATTGTTGACGAGCCAATTAGAATGGCATAAAACAGCGAAGTAAAAACAATAACAAAAACAACAACAACGGCAACATCAAGAAAAATAATAAAAATAATACATGATTATAATGAGTTTTTAATCAATGAACTTGCCAGCAGCTCAACTGATTAGTAACGGCACATAAATCAGCATCGAATTAAATATGCCATAAATTTAATACTTACAGATTTTTATTACTTAACACCTTCACAAATTATGTGAAAAAAACCAAAATTATGGCAAAAAAAAAAAAAAAAATTAAAATTGATCAGGGCAAAATTTAGTTTTCAAAATAATTAAAAGTGTATTTAAAAAGGTATATATAAATATACTTCATATTTTTAAAGCCGAAGCGCACCAAAATATTTAGAATTATACTAATTAAAAAAATTTATTATTCATGTGTGAGCTTTATGACATGATATATGATTAGTCCTATCTCAATGTGTCCAAACAGAAACTCATATTTGGTCAGATTGCTACTATGATTGCTATATCATATAGTAGCCAGATCTTGCTGATCAATGAGGTTTAAGCAGGAACCTTCAATGCGTTGCCAACTTCACAACGAAATTATAATGCAATCTGTAAGGGTAACCAATCACTGAGTGATCTAAATATGATGCAACTTTGGCATTTATAATAATATAAATACGTTAATAATTATACAATTTGTAGGTCTGTATGCACTGATAAGACGGAGGATTGTCCCAGACTCGTAATTGAGGTTTTTGCCACAAAAAAAAATTGACTTGATGTTATTTATAGAAACATACACGCACACAAAGACAGATTACAAAAACGCTGCAATGCCGCTTCAAGTTCGACTGCGCAACAGAATGACTACAGAGAGTGAGAAGGAGAGTGAAAGAGAGAGTGAGAGAGAGAGAGAGAGATAGAAAGAGGTGGTGAGAGATAGAGATGGACTCAAGAGAGACTCAGTTGTCCAAGTGAGATATGTGAGTCATGTGGGGATTTTATTTTATTTTATTTTTCTTTATCAATTAATTTATCCACTACAAAGTCAATTTTCGGCTCAATTAAATGACTCATCAGGCAGCAAGAAGATGCTGCAAAGTTGCTGCTGCTGCCACACAGGGTGAAAAGAGACAGAGGCAGGGGCAGTGAGAAGACGGCCTGCGAAACAATCATCTGTTGCTAAAAAAACCAAGTAAAACAATAAAATGAAAAAAGTGGGAAGAGAGACTAAGAAAAATATTGTCAAAAAATAAATAGAAAATTTTCTTGGAACCTTGGCAATTTTGTAGATTTTGTCCAGGCGATAAGACGCCCACATAAGTGGAGAGGTAAACTGAAGATTCATTCAATCATAGCTGGAAATTGATACCAACATCAAGAGAGCAACACCGAAAAGTCAGAAAAGATCGTTTGGCTTTGATAAGGCGAATGGAAAAACTATTTGAGTCATTCTTAAAAATTATGAACATTTGTTGTAAGATACCTGAGCAAATTACAGCCTCACCGCGGGGCACTCACCCTCTGCTCTTGCCTCTCTCACTCTCTCTCTCTCCTTGTCTCTCCATCTCTGCCTCTCTCTTTCTGTCCCGTTCTCTATGAGAAAGGGGCAATCATTTTCTTATCTAACAAGACAGCTTGGGCAATCGATCCAACAACACACAGCAGTTTCCAGAGGGCTCTTTTACCTTACTCAATGGATCACACAAATTGCCGCAACGGCGCTAACCTCTTCTCTACCCCCTCTCCTTGCATCTCCTCAACACGACTTTCCTCTGAGTCCAGAGAGTTCTATCTATGCCCCGACCTCGACCTCAAACTCTTCGTGTGTTTTTGTCAGTAATTATCCGTAAGCTGTCAGTTTTTTCGCTCCGCTTGCTGCTCCTCGACCCTTAGCTGCTCTAACCTTTGAGCTAAATGGAGTACAGTGAACACTTGTCTAATAGGACTATTAGAATTTTACAGAATTTAGAATTTTAGATGCACTTAAGGTTTTGAAATCCTTTAAGACGGCTTAACAATATCATTAAATGAAACTTCATATTATTATTTTTATGATTAATGTTAAACTGTTTCAAAAGTACTGTTAAACTAATAAGGATGTCATCAACGTATATATATTAATTTTATTATAAGGTATACTTTATTTAAAGTCTGTTATTTTAATATTTTCATTATTCCCTTTGTTTAATTGAAAAACAAAAGTGTATTTTATTCACTTGTTTCCCATGGTTAACAAAGTTAATCGCAAGTGAAAATCAGCAGTAAGAACCAACACGTGCTTTGCTTAGAGTGTTCACTGTACATATACAATTTATAGATTAACTGATATTGCCGCTCGCTGCTCTCGTTGGGTTTTATTTTTATGGCTTGCTGCCTTCTTTTTTCATGTTTTTTCTTCTGTGTTTTTGGCATCCTAATTGGTTTGTTAAGCATCTCTCGCTCTGGCGAGTGTCTATGTGTGTGTGTGTGTGTGTGTGTGCGTGTGAGAGTGTGTGTCTTTGCATCTCTCGCTTATCTGCAACACTTTGCGAGGCGCCGCCGCTGCGGTAGTTTGCTCTAGGCCCGGCCAAGAAGCCAAGTGCTTAGCCGCCACCTGCCTCTCTGATAAGGCCAATATGCCCAAAGATTTGTCTTGTGGCTCGCTTTGCGTGCTTGCAGCATGATTCACTCACTTCTTGTTGTTGTTGTTGTTGGCCACAGGCGAAGGAAGGCGCTAGCGTCTCCTGCAGTTAAGGATGACTCACGCTGGCATTTTGCTGCATAACATTTCCTACTAGGTGGCCAAAGTTGCTCATTGGTCGCATCACCTTGTTCTTTATTTCTAAGCGCCGAAAAATCAAACACCAAAAAAATCAAAAGCAAAGTCAAAAGCAAAACCAAAACATAAGCAAAAGCAAAAGAAAAGCACAGCTAAAACAACAACGCAAACACACAGCGCAGCGAAAAACGTTTATTGCTGTCGCTGCAGAAAGCGCGCATGAAAAGCTGTTTCGCTTGCGCGCACATCCCCGGCTCTCTATCTTTCTCTGTCACACTTACTGCAGCTTTCGCTCGTGAGTACCGTTTTGATTTATTCACTACTCTCACTTACTGATAACTCAACGAATTCGTTTCGTTTGCTCATGTATGCGTTTTGGCACAACATTCGTATCGACCTTCGATAGCTCAGTTGGTAGAGCGGTGGACTGTAGTGTGTAACGGCAATGTGTAGACATCCATAGGTCGCTGGTTCAAATCCGGCTCGAAGGATTCCGATTTTTTTGTTTTTCTAATTTTTTTCTTCTAATTAAGAGCATTGATATAATATTAAACGCATTTATTGTGGCTGGCCACTAAGTTGCATCATTTTAAAATGCAGAAAAGAGTAAAATTTCTATATGCGCTTCTAAAAATAAATTGTGTAAATAAATAACATGTTTATTTTAGTTATTTATAAATGATTGTTTTGAAATATTATGGGAAGCGATGGTATTTACAAATCTTACAATTCGTATTAAATATATTGTTTAATACACTAAGATTTTAGAGTTACTTAGGGCCAAGTTTCTCCGCCCATTTTTAAGTCACAAATATGTTGTAGAACATTTCCATTTATTATTTCTAAGCTAAACTTGAGATGGAAGTAAGCGGAGGAATTTAATCTATAAATAGTGAATAAAAAGTTCAGCAATTAAAACAATGCGAAAATTTAAGTGCAGACTTAAGCCTGACATTAATGTACGAGCATCAATTTATTTATTATGAAAATAGACTGTGCAGCTAGAAGGTCTATAAAAAAAAGCAGTGAATCTCACAAAAACTGAGTCAAAAAGGAAAAGTTACTGATAAATTATATGCTGTTTATGGGATTCAATTTAACATGGACAACTCAAAGAGACGCCACAATTGCTGGCTGCTCAGTTTGCATGGTGTGCTTACAAGGGTCGGCGTTTTTACACAAGAGGCAACAACAGCAGCAGCAGCCACAACAACAACTGTGCAACAAAAGGCAACAAAAAGTCTGTCAAAAGTTGCAGACGTCCTGCCGCTGAGACTGATGCTGTGGCTGCTGACTGGTTGGCTGCTTCTGCTTTCTGCTTCTGCGTTCGGCTTCTGCTCCCAAAACAGATGCTATCAATACATCATTTGCCTTTGTGCTGCTGTCACAAATTCATTCACCTGTTCTCGGGCCACGACTTCATCATCATCATCATCAACAACAACATCATCAACATCGTCATCATGCCAGCAGCAGACAATTATATTGCGTTGATCTCCAATTAGGCTGTCGAAACTCCATTTACACTGCAACGGGCGTCTTATAAAACATATATATGAAACATAAAAAAAAAATATATAATAATAATAACAAAAAAAGAAGAAAAAACCCTTGCTGTGCCGCCAAAAGTTGCAGAGTCATCATCGCTTCTCCAGAGGCAACAACAGCATCATCATCACCAACATCATCGCGTTCATCAACATCGGCAAGTTAAGTAAATACAAATATGAATGAATTGCTACTCGGATGTGGATATATGAATGTGAAGATCCAGATCTTGGCAAATCATCGCCATTGTATCTTCTGAGTGGAGTTTGGGGGCAGGGGCAGTTGTGAGTTGAAGTTGGAGCTGGAATTGGAGTGTCCGGGGGCACAGCTTGAGTGCCCCCGTACGCTGCCAACAGTTGCAGTTTTTTTGTTGTTGAATTTTGGGTGCTTGGCTTTCAACAGACTGTTTTATTACATATATAAGATATAAGACTTTGTCCGTAAAGAGGTTGGTATGATTGTAAGTCGAAGCCCTATAGAATCATGTCTCGAGTTGCGCATTAATTAGTTTAACACTCGATCGTTAGATTGTTGTTATTATTATCGCAGCCACAGGAATTTCTCTTTGCGACATATTTGTCGCATTTGTGTCTTTCAGTTGTCACTTTAATCATTACGCAGAACTTAATACTTCCAACTCAAACTCCAATTACTTTACACTCACAATTCTTGGAATTTCAATCAGAATCGTGAAAGTTAAAGCTACACTGAAAGAACTCATACTCTACTAGCTATTGTCAGGTATTATTGTTATACATGTGCTTAAACAAAAACCAAGATGGAAGTCTATAATTTATTTTATTAACCATCTATATTACCACACGTAATCAACTTCAACAGTAATAAACTTCTTTGTTTAACAAATATCTGGTTTACCTACTTAAATATATATAAATATTGGTTTCGTGATGGCTGACAAATATGTATATATAATATAAATTCTGCATTCGAATCGGTAACTTTAAGGAATTGAAAAATTATTCTCTTTGTTTAAAACGATTATATTCAATTAAATTAAATTATCTAAATTTTCTGTACGTTCAAAACGATTGTATTTCATTTCTCTATTCTAAATGCTCTACTTTTTTCTGATCTAAAAATGTATAATATATTTATTGATGCAAATATACGGTCAGTTTCAGTGTATTGACCAGAAATGGTATTTTTAACAAGCAAACACACACACACACACACACACACACACATGGACGTATAAACACAGATTTGCGAATGCAAAAATGGGGCGCCACAGGCAGGCAGTGTTCATGTAGCAAGTCGAGAGCCGCGACGCTTTGTCTGCTTCAGTTGCCTTTGCCACAGGCTCAGCTTAAGCTGCAAGTTTTGCTTTCGCCAGAGACTCGCCCCCCCTGGCAGCAAGAAAAAACAAATCTTATTAAAGCGTAACTAAATGCCACACGGATTAATGTCTAACAGGCAACGAGCAGAAGTAGCAGCAGCAGTAGCAGTAGCAGCAACGAGCACCTGCCACTTAATCGAGTAACGAGCAGCTAGAAGGAGTAGAAAGAGTATTCAGACCCCACAGGCCCACCGTCTGTGGCATTAACATATAAGCCGACTCCATCTAATGAGGCAAGTTCGTTGGGTGAGTCTTTTGCGCAGCAAATGGAAGCGAATGTCGGCTCTATGTATATATAATAGCTGACTCAAGCGAGCTGCAATTGCAAATGCAAATGTAAATTGAATAAAATCAAAACAAAAAGAAAAACAAAACAATTAATCAGCTTTATAACAAATGCAAAAGGCAGAAAAGTCAACTTTAAATTGTTTGCAATTATGATTTGTCTACGCTGCAATTAATAATCGTTATTGATAATCGTATTTAAGACTGATTGAAGGGTTATGCCTTTTACACAAGGTGTACACATTTAAAGTAGCTTCAATTGATGCAAGTGAGATGCTGTCCTAATGAGCACAGCCGACTGTGAAATACTCTGATAACAGTCTAATACCAGCTGTGGTGGTTGAGTAGAGGCTGCTTTGATCAATGTAAATGTTAAATTTGGTGACCCTTGCAAGGAATGTGAAGCAAGTCCCAAGTCCCCAGTCCCCTTTCAAATTCTGTGGAGATGAGTGAACTTAACGATGTTATCTATTTCCCAGCTCCCCGGCAAATGTTGAACCACAAATTTTGATATTTATGTCAAGTTTAAGGCCTCAAATTACAGGATAGCCGAATAAAGATGAGTTCATAGAGGAACAGGCAGAATGATGGACAAAATGCACTCTTTTCATATCCGAATCAGAGTTAAGAAATACACCGCTTTTTAGGTTTTCAATATCAAAGAAAGGATCTTATACAGCTAAACTATAATAGATGACATGAATAAAGCCCACATGAATCACTTTTGTATTTTTTATGAGTTTCAATTATTTCACCTGTAACTATTTTCATCTTCGCAACTGAACTAATCATAGGGAATAAAAATGTCTCTAAGGCACTATCTTAATTAACCTTTTTTAATGTGCTGTTGCATTATTACTCATCATTATTACATTTGCTCAATTAACTAACCACATTGCGGATTTTCTGGTTCACAGACAAAGTGTTACTTGAAAGCGTGTTTTTGTTTTTAATTTTGCAAATAAACAAAGAGTCTGATTTTTATTTTTCTAAGCTAAATGCGTAATTATGAATGCAACTTTGCAATGTGCAATTAATGTAAACTAAGAGCTGAAATGAAAATTGAAATATTGTCGCAAGTGACTCGGCTTCTAGTTGATGTGTGTTAGATGTTGGCTCTTGATGGGGTGTTAGTTTGATTTATCATTTGCTAATTGAAAAATTATTGTGCCTGCTGCATTTGTCAGGCAGTTAGTTAAAGTGTTGTCATGACCAAGTACTACGGTGAGTAATAATCACTGCGGGTTGAGGGTAAAGGGTTGGGGTCGGGGCGGGGCTTGGGCATGGAGTGGCTGACAGTGCCAATTTATTGAATGATCGGGCACAAGTGCTGGCAACTTGTAAATGATACAACTCTGGAATTTTTTCCTAGGAATTTTGATTGAGTTGAATAAACAATTGAAGCTCAATGATATTTTGTTGTTGTTGTTGTTTTTTTTTTTTGCATTTAATATGTAAACGAATTGTGTAAGTGGCGAGGGCGCTAAAAATAGCGCAATGAATGCGAAAATCGAATGCGAATTGTGAATTGCGAATTTTGCTGCGGCTTCGACAAGACTTTGAGCGCCTTTTGCAAATAAAGCAATGCAAACAAACGAAAGACTTAGGCAACAAACTTGCCAACAACAGCAACAAGAACAACAATAACTGCCGCAACAACAACAAAAACTGCTGCTCATTGTTTGGCCAACGAAAATTTATAAGCTACCAGGCAAATCAATGCACATAAATAAACAAAATGTGACGTTGAGCGAAAGACAAGCACTTGAAGTATTTTAATTGTCTAAATGCCAGCACTGATGATCGCCACCGATCGACCCATCTACCGATCGACCAATCTACCGTTCTGCCCATCTCCGGTTCGCCGTCCCTCCCATTGCCCCACACCTTGACAAGAGCAACAACAGCAGAGAACAGCAATAACAATTGCACAGCATCTGTTTGCACTCTACAGCAAAATATCGTCAACTAATTTAAGGTTAAAAATGGAAAGAATATTAGAATAAATAACGTTGTTTGCTTAGTATGTTTTTTATCTTTTTATAAATAAAATTATAATTTTGTAAATTCTTTTAATATTAATTAATATAATTTTTTGAATTGAAATAAAAACTTTTTTAATGATTAATGGCCAAAGTTTTAAATAATTAGCGTATGCTTGTAGCACTTTAAAATAAAAATAAATCTAAATAAAATATAAAAAAAAGTATATGGAACTATTTAGTATAGACTTACCACATACGAAATAAAATACTATATTTTATTTCAAAGTATCAAAGCTGCTGTTGCATAGTGTTGACAATAAAGTGCTGCAAAAGCTGGCGAGAATTTTCGGGGGAGAACTGAAAGTTGTTGTGTGGAGCTGGAGCTGCAGTTGGAGCTGATGTTGGAGTCCGCTTGCGCCTACGACAATTTATGTGTTGGCTGGAAATTTCTCACAGAAAACAAAGGAAATTCCAGGCGACTCGTGGAATGTTAAGGCGAGTAGCGTGGCAAAGCTATCGAAAGCAAGTCGAAATCGGAATCGTAGTTGGAGCTGAAGCTGGAGTTGGAGTTGGAGTTGAAGTCCTACCGACTTGCAGTCGATTGGGCCATTTGCCGTTTGCCGTTGCTGACATTTTGCATTTCGTGCAACGCATTCCTTGGGGCGCTGCTGGGCGCATGCGTACCACACACCAAGGAGGAGGCGACGGCGAAGCAGACATCGACTGGTTGTTTGCCCAAGCATTGACACTGATGAGCCTCAGCCGGAAAGTTGACTTTCTGTGTGTGTGTGTGTGTGTGTTTTGCCCAAAGGCTCTCTCTTTCTCAGTGTGTGTGTGTGTGTGTGTGTGTGTGTGCCTGCAACTGGCAGTCAAGGTGGTCACCCCAAATGCAACACGCAACAGCAAACAGCAACAAAAACAACAACAACAACTGCGGCGTGATTGTTATGGCTGCGTTGCCAAGTTTGCCTTGTTCCCCAGTTGCATTGTAAATTCGTAAAACAATAAAGAAATAAATTACTTTCGGTCCAACTTCAACTCCCCAACTCGCAACTCCGACTCCAAGTCCAAGTCCAAGCTCAAGAACTCTTGTACTTGATCTCGTGTGAGACCACACTCAAAAAAACATTTGTATATGCCTTAGAAAGTTGAAAGTGGAGTTTCCTTTGTTTTGAAAAAGTGATTTCGCATGATCCTGCTTACAAAAATTCTTAATTTCAAGGATACCTTTCACTTTAAAAACTGTATGCTAACATATCAAAAAATTATTTAATCTCAAAAAATACACGTGCAAGAATTGTGTAAGTAAGAATTTCCGGGAATTTAATTAGTTAAATTTTATTATTAAATAAGTAAGACGCCTGAACATTAATAGAAGTATTCTTTCTTTTAAAGAAATATTCTAAATTTCTCAATGGAATTATTTTAAAAACTATTTCTAAAGAAGAGCAAAAAATTCTGTTAATGTCGATTTTAGTTTAAATTTTCTGAGTGCAACAGCCAAAGGACAGTAAGTACGGTCGGACGGACCGGTAGGGGGAAGAGGACACTCGGACAGACAATAGCACAAAGAACACGACAAAGCGTTGAAATCGTCGTGCCTTTTGTCTGCCCCGGCACAACCAAAATGGCCGTCACTTGGCTCCTCAATTGAGCCGGGCCAGCCAACGCGGCAACTGCAACCGCAACAGCAACAATAACACACAACGACAACAACAAGAAGAACAAGAACGAGAAGGCCCCCAAAAAGCCAAACGTGTACCTCCTACAATTCTGTGGCCCAACATAATGTCTGACATGAACTTTGCGCGCTGCCTGAAAATTGCAATTTTAATGCAATTCGTGAGCAGCAACCGGCCAAAGCAAACCAAAGCCAGCCAATCGTTCAAGTCCAAGTACAATTGGACCACCCCGACTGCAAAGCTGCAACTGCAACAGTGAGACTGCGACAGCGACTCCGATTGCCATAGGGGCAATCTGGGGCTGGCCAAAGAGTTACATGAGCACACAAATAATACATACATGCACATATATATGTAGATGAGAAAAAAAAAAGAAAACACCCGCGCATCTGGCAGAAGATACAATGTGTAATATAACTAGCATAGTGGGTGACTCGAAAAGTATTGGGCTGTGAATTTGACCATTGGAATAGCTTGTGGCTTAATTCACGACTCAATCTGAGCAATCTTCCTTTTTCACACATCAAGTTCTATTTTAACTATCAAATCTTCTTTATAATATTATTCTTCAATATGTTAATCCTCATCTTCAAAGTTATCCAAAACAAATAAACAAATTAATTGTACAATTATGGAACATTTAAAGTAGTATGAATTTTAGTCGAGTGAGATTTGTCTTAAGAATTTTCATTATGGTCAATAACAATGTGTAATTATGTACAGCCGCCGTTAAATCTGAACATTTTCATTTAAAAAAATCTCTATAATTATTGCTTAATCACAGCAATTTCATAATAACAAAACTGAATAGATGAGTACAGGCATACAAAGCATATATACAGACTTATAATTGCCCACACAGCGCTCAGTTATCGCTGATCATCATAATTTTTGTAGACAAACACACACACACAGATGAGAGTGTGTGTGCGTGTGTGTGTGTGTGTGTGTGTAAAGACAATAGCTCTTCGATCGTACCTCGTGTACATCTTTATATGCCTGCGTTTGCTCGAGGCGAGGCTGAAAAACATTTGGCGTTGCCAACATGTCTGCCATGACAAAAGCCAAAGCCAAAGCCAAAAGCAAAAAAAGGCCAAAAGCAAAGTCAGGCCAAGCACACAGACTCGCTGCTCGATTCTCGATTCTTCGGCGTCTTCGAGACTTCAGTCTGGCTATCGACTTGAGCTGTGGCGAGACTGACAATGAGACTCTCATGAAATGCCAAAATGTCTAGCTGCGAATGCTACACGGACAGCAGCCAAAAAAATACAAAATAAAAATAACAACATATACACAAAAAAAAAAAACTCAACGCAACGATTTCAATAATGAACTGTAGTTTTTTTTTTGAATATGTGTGTGTGTGTGCCTTGCCGCGAGGGTTTAATCTAGATAAACAGACAAGCCACAAAAAAAAAGTGCTTCAACATGAGTCCAAGCGGAGCTTGAAAACTTGTTGCTGTTGTTGTTGTTGTTGTTGTTTTCTGTGCCAAGACATCGTGTGTTGTTCATTTGGGCTGACACGCCCCTAACCCCTAGCGCCTCAGCACACGCCCGCCCCTCCCTCCCCCACCTGCTTGTGTGAGCGACCACCAGGCGACAGCTCAATACATTTTGCGCCTTTAATGGAATTCAATTCAATTCTTATCGTGCTGCAAATTATTGTTATTAATTATTTGAAAATGAGCGAGAGCGAGCAGATTGAAGACTACAAAGGGGCTTGGGTCCAGAGAGGGGGTTGTGTATACGGGAGTTGGACGGGGTAAAGTACGGAGGCATAAACAACAACAATTGCTCAAGGGCTGGGAGCGACACGCTGTCTGCGGCTGACTGACTAACTGACTAAATGACTGACTGATTGACTGACTGACTGACTGGCGATCGTTTGGAGTTGCCTGATTGAAGCATAAATAATTTCATTATTATTGTTATTATTTATTAGTTGTTGTTCTTGTTGTTGTTGCTGCAAGTGCGGGGCGCACCTTTGGCAAATTAGAAATCGGCGCATTCGCGTTGATTGCGGATTAGCCCACAAGTTGACTGACTGAATGACTGACTGACTGACAGCGAGTGAACAGATTGTACAAACTGAACTCACCATTGAACTTCAAATCAGCGCTCATATTTCATCAGCTTTTTACACATAAGTATTAAACATGATTTCATTGTTTTTGCTTATTATTGATAACTATGCATTAAAGTTCTTAAAACTGAATTGATTGAAATTTGGTAACAATTGACGCTGACAGGCAGCTTGAAGTTTTATTAATTTAATTTTTTTGTTCGTTAAGACTACGTTATGTAGAAGTATTTAGGTTGCGTTTCTAATAATCTGAATTTTATTATTAATGATTATTATTATTAAATTCTTAAATAGTTAGAGACTTTTGCAGAAAATTGTGCCAGTAAAATAGTAAAACTTGAGAAGATTGCTTACTTGGAAAAATTCAATAGAAATCGAAAGACAATATCATAAACTTATAAACATATAATAAATAAATATGTAATCCATTTAGTCCAAAGAAGTGTATGGAAAATTGCAACCGGAGTTAATCTGCTGTCATAGAAATATCACAATAAATTTAGAGAACCGATTGATTGATCCTGATTAAGCTATTTGCTATGTTATTGATTAAGTAACTAAATTACATTAAATTATTGTATATTAATTAAAAATTATCGCTTGAAGTTATACTTAAAATTTGGCTGACAAATAAACCCAGATAAATCAGTTCAGCTTTGTTCGAATCTCACAAAATTTACAAATAAAGCTCTTACGAAATCAAAATACTTGAGAATAAACGCTGAAGGGGCGATCTTTAATAAAATTTGCCACAATATCGATCTTTTGATCGGCACTGCTCATGCTGTTTGAACTCGTTACGAACTCCAGAAGAGGGAGCTGACAGGCATTACAAATCATTAAAATTCATATGAGCATCATTTTCATATTTCGTATAGCACCTTTGTGGCATCTTTCTGTCTGTCATGAGAGGACCGTGGTGAAATACAGACATTTTTATTTGTTATTTGCTGGACACGCAGCGAATGCCCAATGAAAACTGAGCATAATATATACATATGATGAATGATCATTATGATCAATTGTGCCTGCTGTGCTGTGCTGTGCTGTGCTGTGGAGTGTGTGCGATCACTTCATCTTCATCTGCTCAACTCGACTGCCTCTGTTGGCTTTTCCAATTTGCTTTTAGCCATTTACTAACAACCGACAACTGACAACGCAGATCTGTGATCTGCGAGAACTGAGATCTGAGATCTGAGATCTGCGATCGCCACACGCTTCGATACTTTTTGGCACACCGCGGCGCAAATGTTAAAAAGCTGACAGCGTCGCACCAATGAATAGATCACATTGTTATTGCGGAGTTACACACAAAAACTGAAAAAGAAACAAATTGAACAAAATATGTATTTGTATGTGAGATTATATTTGAACAAGTACAGATATTGTCTTAGGGGGCAGCGCACACAAGCTAAACTAGTTGCGACATTGAACTACTTTATTGATTTAGGCGTATTTAATAAAATATTGAAATAAGTTTTACATAATGGCATTATTTTAAAAACATTTATCAAGAAATAATTTTAAATGAAAATGATATGAAAAGCTTAAAATTATAAAATTAAATAAAATGAATTACAACTATAAAAGTACATTTTAAATTTTCAAAAATATTTGAAAATGAATAAAATCAAATTAATTTTGCCAAGCTCAAGTTAATTGAAGTTTGGTCTAAAAATATACATGTAACTGAATTGATTGCCTAACTAAAATAGCTTTGAGTGAAACCGTTTGGAGAGCATATTATATTTTAGTACTTTCGTGTTTTTCTAATTTATTTCTCAATGCAATTGCTCAACCAACTTGCCTGTAACAAATAAAAAAAATTTGTGGATTTAAGATTGCACTTATGTTTGCGCAAATTGAAGCAATTATTGTCCATCACGTTTGTGGCTTAAGTCTTTTGATTTGAGTAAACTTATTTAGCTTTCAACGGCAACTAAATAAATTGATGTGTATATGCGAAGCGAATGTTGATTTCCGCATGTGTGTGGTCCACATCCTGACCACAAATTGCTAATCAGCCCGTCAACCGCACACACACAACAAATTTATGCGGCTTATTAGCGCGTCTCAAATATTTTCGCAGCAAACAAATTAGCTCCACTTAGGCGGCAGGTCTTTCATGGAACCCAATTGGCAAAAATTATTTCATCAAATATGGAGACTGACAAGAAAAAACAATAAAAGCCGAAACGTTTTTTTTCTGCTGCTGGCCAACACCCAAAGTGTCTATGCGCACACCTTGACTATGAGAAGTCAAAAAAAAAAACAAAACTCAAAAACCAAAAATGAACCCAAACCGAAATGAGACATAAACCAAAATAAAAATAAAAAAAAATCATATAAAAAAAATCGTTAATAAATTTCACATATACACAGCAAGCATTGGAGGAGGAGGGGGAGGAGCAGCAGCAGCAGCTGCTGCTACAGATTGGCGGCCAGTTGGGATCGTCACAGCTGCAGTTATGCGAAGGGAGCCAACCTTTTATGTGGCCTGGGCCTGTGAACGATCGAACGAACGCTCCGAGAGATAATCTAAAGTAAAACTCGTGGAGCATAAATAAAAAAGAAATTACTTAATTTCTTAATAATGTTGCCGTTGTTGTTGTTGTTGTTTTCTGTGTTTCTGTTTCTGTTTGCCAATGGCTTGTTTCGACAACTTTTTTATAATCCTTTTAGGCCCCGCGGCTGCTGATGCTGCCAACGCTGCTGCTGCACTGTGAGAAATGCTGCAGTGCTTCATCAATCGTTGTTGTTGCTGTTGTTGTTGTCGTTGTTGTAGCTGTAGTCAGCCTGTGCGGGCCTTTGCATTCTGTTGAAATGAAATCTTTATTTCCTTTCGTGACTATAATTAATAATTTTCGGTTTGCTTGTTTTTGTGTATTCGTATGTGTTCCCTTCTGTCCCGCATACATGTGTGTGCGTGTGTGTGTGCGTGTATGTGTGAGTGTGTGTGGCTAGTAGAGTTGATCTCAAGGAGCAGCAGTCGCAGCAGTCGCAGCAGCAGCAGCAGGAGCATCCAACTGGCCACTGATCACACCACACACGCAGCAAGCTAATAATGACCGTAATAATAATGATGATGATGTGGATGATGTGGACAAGCTAAATGTGCTGCCTTCTGCCTTATCACCAAAATGTACAAAAACTAAAGAAAAGAGTAAGATCGACGTAAACGACTAAGTTGTACTCTGTAATAATCAAATATAGTTGTTATGTGTTGCTCTTCTAACTAAGAAGAAGAATTGATTTGTTTATTTTAACTCAGACTTCAAAGTGTAAGTGTAATCAATTAAATTAAGTATGCATTTTAAAGTTATGAAGAAAAATCAGAAATATTTCTTATTATTAGTATTTTAACTATTAATATTGTTATTGAGTTAAGTGACTCTTAAAGTGCATCAAGTTAGTATTGCCACTGCTGCAATAATAAATAGCAAATATTCCTGTTGATATTTTTGTTCCGAAGTTTTACTTATTTAAACTGTATGCGTATGGGTCCATTAAAAATAAACTATATCGAATTATTATTTAAAGTTTCAAGTTTTATTAAGATACAAAAGAAATATACTCTTCTACCATCTCCAACGGCAGAGTATAAAAAGAACAGCAAAACAGCAACAACAAAATGTTTTATGCCTGAAAATTGTTGGTTGTTCTTTGTTGTTGTTTTTCGTTTTGCTGTTGTTGTTGTTGTTGGCATTGTTATTGCCTTGTGCCTCATTTTGGCCGCCTTTTTGCATGGTGGCCAACATGTCTCCCGTGGTTTGTTTCGGACTTTTCAGACTTTTTGGGTGGTTACTGGCACTTATACTTCTTCAAATCGCTCTCGGTTTCCCTCTCTCTCTCTCTCTGGCTCTCTCTCTGTCTTTCTCTTGCTCGCCATATCTTTCTCTGTCTTGTTGTGCGTGTGTGTGTTTTTGGCTGTGGCATAAAGCAAATGTCCGCGTAGTAAATCATTTCCTAATTAGCGGGCAGTCGAAGCTTTTTGAAATGCTTGCCACGGTCGCCACAAGATGAACTGGAACTCGAAATTGAGGCTGGACTCTGTGGCTCTGTGGCATGGGGTATGCGGCATGATTTCGTGGCACGCCATAGCAAATGGGTGGGCAGATACCGCTAATTTGAATATAATTGCAGGCCTATTTGCATGTAGGAAAAACGCTTTAAAAAAATACATATATGAATGCATTCCTCACATAGCAAATGCCTCAAGGTGGAAGTTGCCTAAGTGGCAGCTGCAGCTGGTGCCATTAAGTCATAAGCACTTCATTTCCTCATTTTTAACAATTTATTTATTCGTTATTAAAGAGCTTATCGACTCGAGAAGACTAGCTGCAATTAATGGCTAAGAATTTTAGACCAGGGACTTAATTGGACTAATATATTGCTTACTACAAGAAATCCAATAGTTAATGTCACTTTTAGTTGTTAATATCAAGAACTATCGGTATCTGATTGAAACTGGACAAGGTCAGCAAGAAATGAGCCATTTTCAATACGAAATCAAGTTGGTATGCCAAGATGCGGTCAGATTCCCAGTGCGAGATGAGGCTGAGCCCACGCTGCGTATGCGCATTTCCAGAGATTGGCAGCTTAATTAACGAAAGTCTGCGATGCGACTGCCAAGTTGAATGTTAAAAAATTAAGTGCAAATGGGCAATTAAGTGAGTAATTTATGAAACAGAAATTTCAGCAGTTAACTGCTTATGGACAAGGATCATTCGACCGGTTAAACAAATTGAGTGCGGGGATACTCTTATATATATTTATATATATATATGCGAGTAATCGCTGATATTTGCTTTGAGTGCGTGAGTATTTTTGTATTCTCTTGCATTGTATTAACTCATAAATTCGAAGTTCGTTAAGAATGTCGAAATAATAAATGCCACTGCCACATTAAGCCCCCACCGAAAAGCAACAACAGCCACAACAACAATAACAACTACTGCGAGCCATCAACAAAACAATGAACAATCGATTAAACACAAAAAGCAACAGCAGCCAACAGCAGAACAAAGACAAAAATGCCGACAAAATGCCGAAGACCTCAACGCATCCCATTGGACAACAGTTGCAGCTAACAACAACAACAACAATAAAAGCAACAACAAGATCAACAGCAGCAGGAGCAACAACAGCAACAGCAACAGCAAAAAAAAAGTTCCACACCAAGCAAGCGAAAATGAAAATTTATTAAAAATCAACTCACAGTGATATGCAAGAAACCAGTAAACATTCGACGAAGCGAATGAGCATAACTAACAAATGCCCAGTAATTAAATATATTTAATATGGATAAGTAGGTATAAGTATATGAAATTTAAATGTTTATTCTGCTGTAGAATATAATTAAATATATCTTTTAAATCATTTAATTATGTTGTGTAAAGTGGATTGTAATCAGAATAATTTCTTCTGATTAATTATATGCCTCTTAGAAAAAAGCATAAATTAATTAATTTATATATGATGTTAGTTAATGTGAGACTGGGTGCCTAACTTGTGTACATTTGTACTACTTGTCTTACTGAGTCGGAGACGTCTCCTTCAAAGCGTTACAAGAAACACAACACAATTATACAACCGTCTGCAAAGTTATGAAAATCAATAGTTAATTTCACTAGAATAGCTAACTTAGTCCAAATATTTTATATATTGTTATATTTCTGTTTTATTGAATGTTGTATCTTTATATAATTGGTTACTTGCCTTTCACAGAAGCCCTAAACACCCGTTGATGTCATACATTGTGCGTGGTATCAAAAGTCAACAGAAGACACAAAAGGGCATTGCAATTTGTAGCGGAGCGTCCATTAACATAAATTAAGGGAAATGCTTGGGCGACAATGTCGCTGTGCCAGTAGTTGCCAACTCAAAAGAGAGAGATACAGAGAGAGAGAGAGAGAGGGAGAGCAAAATGAATGCAGTGCAGCAAGTGGCAAACTGGGGATCAACGCGGGGCAATTTCATGTGGAATTTATTAAGAGATGGGCTAACAAAACAATTTATGCCTTTTTAATGGCTTATTAGCCATTATTAGTCGCGCTTATCGCGCCCGTCTTCCAAACACACACACACACACACATCAGCATACAGCACACACACACACGCCTCGGCAGGGTCTCTGTCTCTGTCACAGTGTCAATTTCAGTTTGCTTTTGCTGCCAGCTGCGTCCTCGAACTTGGCCAGCGCTCAAATTTCAGCAACGAGTGCGACTGCTGTTGCTGTTGTTGTTGTTGTTGTTGCCGTTGACAAAAATGAAAAATTATCGTAATAAATTAAATTTGCTATCGCAAAGCATTAATTCTGGTCACAATACCAACAACAACAACACGCCAATGAAAGGAATTTCTGTTCTGAGTGTTTGTTAATTTTTGTTCTTTTTGCTTTTTATTTATTTATTTCTTTATTTTGTGCTTCCCATTTTAGAAAACATTCGAAAGTGAAGCTTAGCGGGGCTTAGTGACAGTTGCTGTTGTTTTTATTGCTATTGTTGTTGCTGTTGTTAGCTGTGGTTGTTGCAGCTGTTAATGATGATGACATACAAAAGACTTAGGCAACGAACTTGGTGGTTGGCGCGCTTTAATGTTGAATAAAATGCAGGGCATGAAATCTACGTTTGCAAATAAGCAGATTTGTATTTCTATTTTAATATTTATTGATCTTATTTTAGTGTTGAAGACTTTGTTGAGAAATATTGCGAGTAGTTACTTTAATGAAAAATGATTATTTTTTGCATTTTCTGCACATTTTGCATTTTTATAATGCTAGAAAAACTTAAACATCCGCATGCGAAATCCTTGCTTATGCCTTAGTGCTGCCAATTTGTCTGACATCAAAAACGACAATTTTGGAAACTAGCAGCGCATATAAATTTGAAAATAGGCAAACAGAGTTCGCTGGGCCTGTTTGTCTGCCAGTCTGTCCGATGGGTCGGACTGATGGATGTTGGCGATGTGGTGCCAGTTTGGCTGTTTTGGATGCGGACAAACCTGTATGGAATTTTTTGACAAATGTTTAACATGCGACAGCTGTTTACCCAATAAATCCATTAGCTGTACAAACAACAACAGCAACAACAACAATAAATTGTACTATTGACAAAACAATGCGGTTCTGGGTGTGACAGTAATCACTAATTGTGGCTTTTAATATAACATTAGCCAAATTGAGAATGAGCCCAAAAAGAAAACAAAAAAAAGCAAAACCCAAAAAAAAGCAACTAAATAAAATGTTTACCGAAAGAGTTTAAATTTAGCTCATTGATTCACCATGAAAGTTGTTTACTATTTAATGTTTACTATTTGAACTATGCCAAGCGATTGACGGGGCAGACAGCGCAGCGCCAGCTTCGTTGGCAACACACAACGCATTGTTTTTTTTTTTTGCCAAAAGACTTAGGCTACAAACTAGTGACGCACGAGAAAAAAGCCATCTCTGGCACATTTATTTGATAAGCTTAGCTGGTGTGTGTGTTGGCTTAGCCTGCATCTTATCTGGCCAATCAATCTTTGTTGTTTGTTTAAACACGTTTCATAAAAATTAATTTTTTTATTTATTAAGCAAAAGCATTTTATGGCATGCTGTGAACAGCGCTTCGAACTGAAAAAGAGCCCAAAAATCTAAAACCCAACTCTCAAGTCCCAAGTCTCAGAGAGAAACACCTGCTGCGATGGTTAAGCAAATGTTTTCTCTCTCTCTCTCACACACACACTCCCTTTCTCTCTCCCTCTCCCTCTCTCTCTCTCTCTCTGATTACTGCTTAGCGCATTGTTATTATTGTTCTTGTTGTTGTTGCGTTATTATCATATGATATCATCACCCGAAATTCCTCGCTCGCAAATAAATCCAACAACTAAATGAATTTGAAATTCTTCTTCTGCTCAACGAACGCCCCGCTGCTTTGTTTGCAGAGCGTCAGCGACAGCAGCAGCGGCGGCATCATAAAATATTAATTAATTAGCCAAGACTCGGTTAGAAAGCGTGCTTCGATATATACACACACTCGCACACATACACACACACACACTCGCACACACGCAGTCATTTTGACGGGGAGCTTGATAATCGCTTTGATAGTAAAATTAGATAAGCTTGACCATCAATTTCTATTGTATTTGCTTAACAAATCCAATCAAGTTCAAGTTTATGGCATCACTCAAGCTATCTCGTTCTCTCTTTAGTGCTCCCTCTCTTTTTCTCACACACACACACACTTGCATATCTGCTCTTGATGTTGAAGAAGTTGTTAAAGTTCAGTTATTGTACGAGCCAACGATGAGAAAAGCATCCAAAAAAGAATTCGGACTGATTTGTGCGATAAGCAATTTTATTTTTATGCCATGATTTAATGACAAAAATGTTAAACTTGTTTCCAAATACACACACACACACACACAACGCGCACACTAAACACTTAGCTCATTAAGTTATAATTAAGCATTGAGTCTGGGTCAGAACGCAAAACATTTACTCTAAAATACTATGGGAAACGGTGAGAAACTCAATATGCCTGACTCAACTGGAAGAACTGTCAAACAGGATATAAAATAAATTGAGGAACTGTTAAGAAAAATATTTATTTGTTGGTAAAGATTGTTAGAATTACATTTTTGTATGTTGAGATAAATTTTTGCTGTTGATGCTGAGCAAGAATATATATATGCTTTATGGGACCGAACTATTTTCATATAATTAATTATTGTTCAGTGACATCTTTGATCTTTTAAATCTTAATTTTGCTGAGTGTAATTTTTTTTCGTATCTCTTTTTTTGTATTTTCCGATATATTGAGTAATAATATAATTTATTTATATTACATAAAAAAAACTCTTTTATTATGCTCTTTTTATTTCTTCCAAACGTAATTACTGTTTTAACCGAAGTACAATTTTTTAATAATTAAGTGATTATATGAACATGACAGTTTGTGTATTAATTGAAGTATGTATATATTTATACTCAAGATTTGTAGATTTGCAGTCGATTGCATTTGTAAATAAAACAAAACGAGCTTGTACTACATGGCGTATGAGCAATAAGGAAATGCGCACAAAGACGTTGACGACGCCCACGCGATGCAATTTGAAGTGCATAACAGAAATGCATAAGATTTTATGAGGCAGCGTGAGCACTAAATCAATGTGCAACAATTAATGTTAATGTGTAATGTTAAATAAAATACTGAATATACGGTCAGTGCTGAGACACACACACACACTCGCCACACTAGCATTCGCATTCGCATACTCAGACTCGCACTCGCACTCGCACTCGCACTGGGAATCACACTCATAGTTGTATTCATATTCGTAGTCGTACTTGGACCTGTTCCTATTAAGATTTGCGTGCCGCGTTTTATAGCGTGCACGTTTTAGTAATATGTCAAAATCAAAATACGCGCGCGCCTCGCTGCATTTGCAATTAGTCAACGTCAACGTCAAAGTCAACGTTAACGTTAACATTAACAGCACCAGCAGCAACTACAATAACAATACCAACAACAACAAAAACGAATAGTTTGTAATGCAGTCGCCAATTAATTGGCTAACAAATTACAAAACAATTAGAAGGCATTCCTTAAATGGCATCCAGCCCCCCACACACAAAACGAGACAAACTACGAAAGATGCGCCCAGGCATTTCAACTATGCAATTGAGTTGCATTTCAAAATATTTAACTAAAAAGTTGTCAACACAAATACCCTCACTTCATGCAAATATAGGCACACGATAAGTTTGGTCATTCCATGAATGGAAAAAATATCAATTTTTGTCAACATTAAATAAATAAATAAATTATATAAATACTTCTTCAAACATTGTACGCAATACATAGAAATTAGTTAAAGATCACATCATGTAATATATTAAAAAAAATACAATTACTCATCGTTTTATCATAGCTTTACTTCTTAAATGATCAAACCTTAGTCATTAAATTTTCAATTCAAGTTGCTTAACATAGTTAATATCCCCGCATTTACATTGCACGAAAAACTCATATAGAAATATTTGCGGTATTTGCCAACAAGATTTCGATATTGTTAACAATTTTGATTTGACAGACGCGATTTCAATTGCCACAAAATATGCAAAAGGCGCCGGCAATTTAATCAGTTAATTCACAAACACAACAACAAGTGTTGCTCATTTTGATGGGCTGGCGCTACCAAAATTGGCCTCTCCAAATGGCTAAAACAACACAAAAAAAAAACACCATCGAATAATTTAAACTGGTTACACAGTTTGCTTGAAGCTTAGAGCTCGGCTCACCTTGGTGGTCTGCCTGGCAATTGTTGGCTCACGATTCTTACAACTAAAATAGATCCGAGCTGAGAGCTCAGTCTTTGAGACTTGTGCTCAATGCACAAGTGCCGACTGATCTTGCTTGGGAATATTTCAAATACTTTTCTTATAGCTCTCCGCTTGCATGAATGAATTGGGTTTTTTTTTCTCAAGCCAATGAAAATGCATTTCATGTCATGAGTAATTATGGCAGCAATAGGCAATTTAACAGAGTCAGAAATGAAATTGAGGTGTAGACATTTATTTATAAAAATTCGTAAATAATTGCTTATTACGAAAAATTTATTCACATTTTTACTAAGCATGAAGTATTTATTGGTTTCTAAGCTTACTTTTAAGGCATCTATCGAGGAACTCAATTCGAGAAGCTCCTTAAATAAACGCTTTTCTCTCATTCCCAATATCAATTATGAAAGAATTTCTAAGTAATTCACAAAGTACAGTATAATAAATAAAATTTCACTGAAATGAAGTACAATTAGACATGTTTACTGTAATCCAGTATAAAATCAAAACTGCTTCTCGCATTCTCCAATTTGTTTGCTCTCACAAAAAAAAATAAATATGTGCTTCCTCAGCAAAATCAAAGTCCGAACGTCCAGACATTATTTATAGTTATTTATGTGTCGAAAGCGTCGATAATGCCCCTATCTCCAATTGCTTTGATGCAGCGCCGATATTCCAGATTCACGCACATAAACAAAAGTCACTCGAAATGCGAGAAGAAATTGCAGACAAATCGTCGCCAAAAAAAAAATAAATAAATAAATAAAATTACCGAATTTGAACACATGTAAACAATTCACACAAGTAATGTTGTTGTTGTTGTTGTTGTTTTTGTTGTTTCAGTGTGTGTGGCAAAAATATTGATTACAATTGCACTCAATTGTTTATACAATTAATGTTTTTGGGAACGGGTCCGCTTCAAAGGCGTCCATCATAAATTTTCAAAATGTCAAAACAACAAAAGCTCACGAATAAATTTAGCACATGGCAACGTTTATATATAAACAAAAAGGGTGTGCCACTGCCAGTTGTGGGTGAAGAAGAGGGGGAGGAGGAGACCGTATCTGCTTAATATTTCTTTTGATTAATAATAAATAAAGCTTACTTTTGTTGTTGTTATTGTTTTTGTGTTCTGGCTGCTGCCGCTCGGTCTGCTTATATTTTATTTATGACGCCTTGTTGTTGTTGATTTTGCTGCTGTTAAATAAACAAAAGGCGTGTGTCGGCGCTGGCAACGACATCAACATCGACGTCGCAGCCAACAGCACCATCCCAAGGCTTTGACTTTGAAAAGCATTTAAGCGGCTTAAGCGTTTGCCAAACTATCAGCTATCGCGATCTGGGCAGCAGCCCCGATTCTAGCATTAGCTTCGGCTTTAGCTCTCACTCTGACTCTGATTTTGACTTTGACTCTAGCAATAACTTTAACTTTGGGTCTGGGTCTAGGTCTGGGTCTGGGTCTAGGGTGCCACTGGGGCGTTCATCGCTGCTGTCATCGCATAACAATTTCGCCAGCTTTTTTTTGTATACTTTACAAAAATAGTTAGGGAAGTTATTATAGGTCAAACGATGTGTATGTCACAGGCATTATTTTCTTTGTATCATTAAAAAGACAAATGCAATTGGATGCTTTCGGAAGAAGGATTTTGAAGCTCTGAAATATTAATCACCACCATCAAAAGGTTCTGGTTGAAAAGCTGTAGTTGGAAAATATTTCAAATCGTTTTCCAAAACATCTGTGTGTACTACAATTATTTTGAATACAGCTGACAATCTGTTTTTAAAAATGTTGCCTTGCTTCTCATTTTGAAACTAAACATTAACAAAACGTCTGCTCATCAATACAGCCAAAATAGGGCTTGTTGCAGGGTATCTGCTAGTCGTACACTATCAGGGCTCACAACTTTTTTTGGAGTTGCTTTGTATTTGTTGTTTTTATTATTATTATCTTTTTGGCTGCTGCAGGGTGTGACAAATGATCAGCAGTCGCAACCAAAACAACAACAATAAACACAACAACAAAAAACGACGACGACGAGCAAAAAAAAAAAACATGTGGAGCCAAATTGTCTGGTTGGTTGTTTGTTTAAGTTGATTTTTTTTACGCACATTACTTATAACTGCATACGTGTATGTATGTGTGTGTCTGTGTGTATTTTAATTGTTATCATGCACAACAATTTGTATGCATAGAAAGCTAAAAAAAGCAATACAAAAAAAACCTTAAAACTTAATGCGCTGTTCTTTATAAGTCGTAACATTTAAATATTAACATTTTCTTTGAATTTTGCACTTCCCTCAACAAATCTATATAGGCGAATACTATAGAATAAGCTGTACTGTTTGTAGACCCAATCCATATAAGGCACAATTGAACTATCAATATATACTTAGAGCCATATCTCAGCAGTTCTATAAGGTAAAGTACAGTTACAGTTCCTGGAATCGAAATAATTGCAAAACCTGCTTGGAATTTAATGAGGCTAACAAAATATAAGTGGAAGCCTTTTTTAAATAACGTAGAAACGTTTTGAAAAAAATTGCATTTTATTTTTTTTATTTAATTTAGTCGATTTGAAATGAAAAGATAAGTTGCTTGGTTAAAAATGAAATTAGTTGCGTTTTCTATTTTATTTCAGTTAATTATTTAATCATATATTGGCAGACTTGGTAAAATTCTTTGCTGTACATATGCAGATAGGATTATATATCCTGTGTATAATATAGTATATATACAGTTGCTTAGTGCCATGGACAGCTGCAATTCAAAATTGTTAGTGGTTCTAAGCGGATAGATTTAACAGACTCGGTTCTCGTTAGTCTTTTAGTGCCGGCAAATGTTGCCTATTAGAAAATTGGCCAGAGTTACCTTGTGTACCACATGATAAGCCTTGCTATTTTCTCTACGATGTGATTTCCTCGCTTATGTTGAGCAGGTGAAATTTTAAGATTGGCCTATTTTATAGTATAGCTCCTTTGTGACAGCTTAAACTTTCGTCTTTTATTTACTAAAGTTATAAACTAAAACGTTGAGTATTTTTTCCTTTTTCCTTTTCAGTACTTATTTTCCTGTTTGATATATTTTTAACTGCAAGCTGTGAGAGTAAAATAGAAGTCACTTTAATAAGTTCATCCCTATTTGGCTGCTACAACTCAAAAAATAACACTGACAGACGTCATAACTATTTAATCAAGAGGCTATAAAGACTCACCGGTTAGGGTATTTTAGGCATACACAACAAGAAGTTCATGAGCGTTTATATGTGTCTGTGTGTGTTTATTTTTACGATCTTGCCATAAATATTGCTAGAGTATGTGATGTGTGTGTGTGTATTTTGTTGAGCATAGCCAAAGAGCCGTTTAAAGCAAGTCAAAGTCAAGTTTTACGAGATGCGCAAACATAAATTACGAACTGCTTATGGCTTATGGGTTTTCGATTTTTAGAGATGCTCGCTATATGCCCCTTTTGTCTATAGACTAATTTATCGAATTTTTATTTATAAATGCGCAATTTAATGTCGAGCTTAGCGAACAGAACGAGCCGAGCTGCCAAAATGGGTCACTAAGCGTGACAGTTATGGAGCAATATTGCGGTCAAAGAGTCTGTTGCCAATTTGATTGAGAGAACAAAAGACTTAGGCGACAAACTTGGCACTCGCCATCTAACGCGATGGCGTGCGGGCGTATAAGTGGGCGTATTGACTTGTGGGCGTGGGCGTTGGCAACTGTTCACAATTACGCATGCTAATCGTGTTGTCAACGTAATTAAAATGTAATCGCCGTCGGGCCAACTAATGAGCGACTTGTCATAAACCATATTCAGTGCATTAGCGAGGTAGGGTTGACGGGTGAATGGTGGGGGAGGGAGGGTATTTACGTAGAGGCGAATCGGGCGCAGTTACAGTAAATAATATCTTAATGGTAAATTAAAGCCACAAACGCGTTTAGCTACGGTTTATAAATGTATTTATACTATATAAATATTATTTTTTTCCTATGTCAACAAAAAAAAACTTAAAATTTTTTTCGTATTTTGATTTTTTTTTTATACCAAGACTTTTTTTATTTATAGTTTTATTTATGGCACAATATGCTTGTGCGAAAGTGTGAATATATTTGTGTGAGTAGAAGTGAGTCGGTGTGTGAATAGTGAATAGCGCGTGGGCAATAAGTGAATGCTTGTGTGGCCACTTCAAGTGGCAGTTGAATGGTAGCCGTTCAAAGTTGAAAGGCTCTCGTCACGACTCCAAAGGCCAAACTAATCACAACGGATCACAATAAATGCGCTAATCGACCGATCAAACTGTGAAGCATGGCAGCTGTGATAGTGTAACAATAAGTTGTTAATGTCAGCTTAATTTTTGGCTTAACTTTATGTGACACTTATATAAAAGTTGAACTTAGTTACAGTTCGTAGCTCCGCCCAGTCTGTTCACACTTGATTTCCATTAAAAGGTCTTTGATCTACATAAATTCATAATTTCTTTAAATAATCAAATTTGTATTTTCTGTAAAATTTCAGTGTAGAAGAACAAAAATAACTTTGAATACATTTCGCTATAAATACCTAGAAGAGAGATTCTTATGCTGTTCTGAGGATCATATTCAGTTATTAACTCTCGGAAAAAAATTAAACAGGCAGAGTGGTTCTTAGTAATAAGTCTCAAGCTTTGACACCTCCCTTGCTTCATATTGTAGATATTCCGCTGGATTCTTTAAATTAAATAATATTCATTGAATAATCTCTACACAATTTAGCCTGATGTTTCCACATATTTTGCCATTTAAAAAGTTACCCCATTAAACATTTACATAGAGTAACGAAACCATGTCGATCTTTAAAAGTAACCCCCACCAAATTAAGCCTTCTCTCCTGTCCCACCATATTTCCCGCGTTCAGCACTCCAAATTTATTTGCATATAAATAACAAGATTTGGCTTCTGCAATTCGAGTCAATTTGTTGTGTTTGTTGTTGGCTCAATTCATTAGCACATGAACGTTATGGGGCTATAAGCGACAATTTTTCATTATTACGAATGAAAAGTGTTGGCATTAAGTGGAAATCAAGCCGAATATAACTCATACGCTGCGTTGCACCTGTTCAGCGAGCGTGCCGGCGCAAACTTAATCACTAAGCAGGAAATATTAGCGCACATCGACTAAAGCAAATACAACTAATGAACAAGAAATATTAATTTGCCAAAATAGCAAAACCCAAAAAAAAAAATAAATTGCAAACACACAAAACCAAAAGGCAAAGCCAAAATGAAACGCCATGCAACTTTCAAGTGAGGTGCCCCAGCGGACACTTTGCCACGAAAACTTGAACATGCATTTTAATTGCAGCCCAGCAACTCTCAGTGCCGAATGCAAGGCAAACAAAACTCCAGCCACAATTTGTACAAGCACACCACACAAACACACACAAACACACACAACCACACACATTACAACAACACAAGAAAGCAAAAGTTGTGGGTAAATGAAATTGAAAGAGAAGCGTTTGATACACTAACTGAAAGTGAGCGATATGAAGGTAAAGTTGAAGTTAAGTCCATGAAATACATAAAATAAAATTAAATAAATGATAATGATGAAAGATGACATTATAACTTAGAAGCGATCAACTCGAGTGTAATAATAAAAACTGTTCAGATTATAATGTCTGCAAATAAATGATTTTATGGTGTTAGATTGATCATACAGGACGAAATTGTTTAACTGAAGTTGGGTTGGAAATACTGATACCAAAGAGTATTGAGTAACAAGCATGTTCAATGTGGTTTGAGAGAAGTACTTTGTAGCAGAAGCGGGCCACTGCGTGGGGACTTTTCACTGATTTTAAAAATGATCAAGAGTTTGCTTGAGACAACATTTTATCTATGAAAGGCTTAAAATTAAGGTCAGTTGCTGCTGCCTAATTTTAAACTAGTCAACAAAGCTGAACACAGCACTTTCAACTGTTTAATTAAAGACTTGGCTTCTTTTGAACTAAATCTCGCCGAATGGCATGTTGCACATACCCCAATTGTGTAAAGTGTAACAATAATTGCACAAGCAATTGTCTGCAACATGTCTGGTTGCAAATCGTCATCGACTGCTGTTTGTTGTTGTTGTTTTTGTTGCAGTCGCTGTTGTTGCAGTTGCTGTTGTTGCAGTTGCAGTTGCAATCGTCTCGCACGAAGCTTCAAGTTGAAAGCGCTGATGCTAACGATGTTGTTGGCTCGTTGAAGTCTGCGCCGGCTGCGGCTGCTGCTGTTGTTGCAGTTGCAGTTGCTGCTGCAACCAGTCAAATGTTGAGCAATCAAATCAAAAAATACAAAAAGAAAAAGAAAATCAACGAAATCTAAAATAAAAAAAAACATTGTCACGTCAAATTCATGTCATTTAATTAATTTTGTTTACTTGCCACAACGTTAATTTGTTTTTGCTGCTGTTGCCGGCGACTTGTTGTCTTTGAAAAAATTTTCCATCGCTGCATATGTATATATGTATGCATATGTATATATGTATAATATGCAGTTGACTATTTATCGTATCGCCAAATTCACATAGAATGCCAAAAAGAAACCCACAAAAAAAATGCAAAATATTTTCCCACATGGCTGCACTTTAAGCCAAGGCGCTCAATTCGCATGAAATCAAACAAAGTTGTTCTTGTCTTTATTTATTTATTTTTTTTTTTGTCTTTACATTTTGCAGCGCTTTTTTATAGTTTGCCGACAGACTCTTGACGGCCTGTCAAATAAATGTCGCTTTATTCAAATTTCGCTTCGCACTAATTGTCTACGGTTTTGTGTATTTTTTTTTTATTTTTATTTTTTTGTGATTTAAGACAAAGGCAGCAAAAAGTTGATGCGGCTGCTGCTGCTGCTTTGTTGCTAACAAGCCTCCAAGTGCAGATTAGCCGTGTTGGTCCATGGCTTGAGCAGACTTTGTGTCGCAGACTTTTCAGACTTAGTCTGAGACTCAGTCTGAGGCAAGGTCTGAGGCTGTGGCTGCCTCCTCAATCAACTTTCGATCAAAACGCGCCGCGTCCACAAAACGCTTTTGTCTTTGAGTGTTTGGAAAAGAAGAGATGCTTGAAGTGAACCTTTTGGCGGCATTTTGCATGGCTCATTTGATTCTTGTTTTAGATGCGTTACGATAGATCACAAGAAATAAAACAAATAACCCTTCCCAAAAATTACGGCACAGTGGTGCAATATGATTGATGGATGCAGCTATAAGGTCAGTCAAAAATAAGTATATATAAATAAAGCTGATCTAAATAATAAGTAAATGCAAAACTATAGTTTTGGAAAATAAGACAATTTATAGAGTCTTGCGTTTATTATCAATCCGTTATCAATCCATAAAATGGAATAGGTAAGAAAGGATACATTTTCTGTAAATGTTAGGAGCATAATAAAACTTGGCTTGGAATAACGTGATTAACAAAAAGGTTGTTTGTACAGGAACTGAACTTTTACCCGATCTTTTCTCTGACAGCTATGTGATATAGTTATATCAAGTTAAAAATAAAAGTTTAATTATAAGGTATTCAATTCACTACCTATGCACAGTAGTAGCCTGTTATTGTCCGCAAAATATATGATTTTCCGGGTTCCTCACTTAAGATCTGTAATAGAGCTTTCACTAGTTAATTTGATATACTTAATGAAAATATTGTATATATTTTTTATATTTATGATCATCAGTGTGCAGCGGCATCTGTGCGCTGGTTCATTCAAGTTGAAAAACGGAAATTATCAAACGAAAGAGATACGAGTGCGAGCAACATACGACACCGGATGTCTGTCCGTCTGTGTGCCTCTCTGTCTGCATGTCTGTCTGTCTGTCTGACGGGCATTAAGGAGCAACAAACAGGCGAAAGGATAACCGACTACAAAATGTCTGCTTAAGCTGCGGATGAGTTAATTAAATCTGTCAATACTCCAATACACACAACAACAGGCACACACACGCACACACATCACATTTAAGGGACAGGACAGAGCCATCAAATGACTGTGTCCATGTCGTCGTTCATTCAAGCGCCCATCATCAACAGCAGCAGCAGCAGCAACAGCAGCAGCAGCAGCAACAGCAGCAGCAGCGGCAATAAAAAATGTACCGCAACATGTGCGGGCTCCATAAGCGGGGAATGAGGTGAGGGGCTCGGGCAGGGGAGAGGGGAAAGAGCAAGAAAGCTGCTTGCCTGGAATGTAACTCGATTCCTATTAACTCATCAAGTTGGGCGCTGGGGCGTCGTTTTTGAATATAGACCGAGTCAACGGATTGAAAACCAAGGCAAAAATTAAATCAGTTTCGGTTAAGCAAAGGCAGCAAAAACAAAAAAAAAAAGTATAAGCCAAAAACAGCCAGAGCTCAAGGCAATTTGTAGCCTTGTGCGGTCCTTTTGCCTCTGTTTCTGTGTATATATATATATATAGTGTGTGTGTGTGTGTGTGTGTGTGTGTGTGTGTGTGTGTGTGTGTGTGTCTCTGTGAGAGTGTGTGGCCTTATAGAAGCAAATATGTTCACACACTTTACTAATAGCTTCATAAATAATAACTAAAGCGGTCAAAATGTTGGACAAAATGCACTGTGAGAAAAAATGCTAAAATAAGCTAAGATCTTTGTTCACATATAAAAAACAATTAATAAATATACACTAGGTGTGTATACATAAAAGATTAAGATTAAAAAGAAAAACAAATATATTGAAAAAGATAGATTTTAGAACAAAGATACTTTCTATTAAAATATCTAATATTAAATATTAGTTAATACAATTTAGTGCCATTTTATTCCTTTATAATTAATTCTTTAATAATACAGAATCATAAATATGATATTAAATAATTTGTAATACAAGTGATGAAAATGTTTATGAAACTTTATCAAATAACATAAAGCTAATCGCAGCAAAATATGCAAATAATTTATTTAATATTTAAAGAAGCAACGTTCAACACAAAAACATAAATTTTATAATAAACATGGACTTGAAACAAGAAGCAATTGCAAAGAGACTTGCTGTTTGCACTTAAAAAAAAATGTAGAGCGAATTCATTGCTCTCCATATAAAAGTTAAAAATACTAAGCGAATTTCATTTCTCTTGCAACTAGCTGCCAAAAAGTTTCAACTGTAAACATTAGCAGCGAGGCAACAGGCAGCAAGTCCGTCCAGCGACCCTCCTCCGTGCCCCATGCCACTCCACCACCAAACGAATCCAGCTTTACTCTGCTTTGCCCCCACACAGAGAGCCGTAGATGAAGATGTGTGTGGTGATTCTTGTTGCTGTTTTCGTTGTTGCCGTTGTTGCTGGTTGTCGTTATGTGTGCGTGTGTGTTATTGTGTGTCTCAAGTTTTCAACAACAAGCTATAAGCCAATAAAGAAGAAACAAGACCAACACCAACAAAAGGCCCACAGCCAGTCCAGGCAACAGGCAACAGGCAGCAGGCAGCAGGCCCAGCAACAAAGGATGGGGCAAAGACAGACAAAAAGAAAGCGCAGCCAAAAAAAATACCTTAATTACGGTTAATGGAGCGTTCGAAAAACCCACTGTGTGTGTGCGTGTGTGTGTGTGTGTGTGTGCGAATGCCACAAAATAACTTAATCACATTTCAGGGACCACGAAAAATTTGCGGGCCATGTTCGTAATTTTGTATATAAATGAGCGGCCACCTAATGAGCCTGATTAACCATAGAGAGCAAGACAGAGAGAGAGCGAGAGAGACAGAGCGTGAGAGAGAGAGAGAGAGAGAGGGAGAGAGAGATGGAGCACCGACTCGGGCGGTCGACAATTTAGCGGTGTTTCATTTAACTGCTTTCATGCCACAGATCGCGTCGAATGGGACGCGTCCTTTTGACCTCGAGACGCCGAATCCCAAAGTCTGATTTTGTCTGTTTTTTGTTCTGTTTTTTTCTTTGTTGCTTTTTTGTCTCTCCTTTTTTTATGATGCGAGACGGAGATGCTTTTAATTTGCGTACGATGTGTCAATGATCGTGGATCGTGGACCGTGCAACGTGCAACTTGGACCGTGGACCGTGCACCATGTCGTCGCGTGTGGCTTTCATTATTATTGTTGTTGCTGTTGCTGTTGGTAATAAAAATCAGCTTTGCCTTAAATGCCATAAACAAAACGCCTGAACATTTTCGCTGACAGATGTCTTCATTGAAAATTATGCAGGCTGGGAGTCAACAATCTGAACTTAAAAGTTTGGGTCCGGTATCTGGCATGGACTTGGCTTGGGATTCAGACTCTGGCTCAGGCTCAGGCTCAACTCAGATTCAGATTCAGGCTCAAGCGTCAGGTGGCATGAACCGTGAGAAAGTTTGCAGCTCGCTCAGCTTGATATGATGTTGCCTCTTTTTTTATAAGCTGTACTTGTTACTGTATCTTCAGCGCCTTCTTCTTCTTCTTCTTCGCTATGATCTTTGATTTTACATAAAATATTTATTGTGGAAGCCAACTGGCTGAAACTATAAAGTTTTGCATATTTGAGTCTTATGGAGTCTTGCACAAATTTCTATATTATTCGGAGGTTTAATGTTGAGAAAAAGAGCGAAAATGTCAAGCGATGTGTTTCTAAAAGATTAAAGTGTTATTTAGCTTGTCACAGATGTGCTATGGATTTGGCATTTAAATCGATAGCCGAGTAGACAAATATGAATTACTGACGAGATCGGAAGTAGGAAAAAGATGTTAGAAAGTTCTAGTCGAAAGGCACAAATTCATTATACAAATCTAGTCGAACCGGGTCGGACTAAAATTGAGTTCCTCTTAATTTCTAATTTAAGTTAAGTTGTTTAAATTACAGTATTCCTATCAAATATATCAAGGAACAGTAAACTTCAAATGCATTTTCACGTGGTTAGCCAAATACTAATTATTTTTTTTATTTGCTTGTGATATGAATCAGCTTGTTTTGGCTACTTAGACAACTAGTTAGCCACCCAATCGAAATGTTGATCAAAATTCAAAGAATCCTTTGTGCTACGAGCATTGTTGCCGCTGCTGCAGCAATAAAATTCCCAGTATTGCATCCCGAGACCAACAGACCAAACCAGACAAGAACAACAATCACAAACGGCCTATTATGAAGCAATTCTCGAGACTGTTTGCTTATTTTCTTTTCATTTTTTCCTCTTTTTTTTTTTTTTTTGGTTGCTCTCTCGCTTGGTGGTCAGCAAATGAAGTCATAAAATTTTCAGCGTGCCAAAGCCAAAGTCAAAGCCAAAAAAACAAAAAACAAGACGCCCAAAAAGAGTCAGCGAGCAAGTTTTGTACGGTAGGCCCAAAGCTGCCATTGATGATGGAGATGATGATGGGCCTCAACTGGCTGCTGCTGCTGCCGATGTTGCCCCTGCCACAGACCAGGCAACTGCGGCCAATTCTTAGTCTCAACAACAATCACACACACACACAAACACAAACATCACGTTGCTATGTCGGCGGCTCCTTGAGATACAATGATACAATATTATTATGCTGCGCCAGGCGCTCAGTTTCAGATTGAAATCAAAGTTCGCTGTATGTGTGTGTGCGCGAGTGTTGTGTGTGTGTGTGTGTGTGTATGTGTGTGTGTGTGTTTCTGTTTGTGGTAGGAGAACAATTCAGCATTGTTTTGGCCATTGGCGGGGCCACCCAAAAAGTTATGATTAAGTTATGCTGTTGTTGTTGGTTGGCTCCCTTCGCAAATAGCCAAAACATGACTAAGCACAACCGAGGGAAAAAAAACCAAACCCAAAACCAAAACAAAAAAAAAAACAAATGAGGATGATTAGAAAACTAACAAGATTTGAGATTTGATTTTGCTCTAAGCTCAGACATTATCTTCTGGCCACTTTACTATGATCAATTTTCGTTTTTTCCAAATTGAAATGCAGTCAGGTCATCAAATGATCGAATCATTATAAAAATCGAATCACTTCCGTCAGAGTTATGGATTATGGAAAGTTTTGAGAGTATAATTTGAACCTGAATTTCAAATCAGAATCGCATACCCAACTTTGTATGTGATATTAATCAATTAATAATTGTTTCTATTTCTCTTCTAATCAATTTCTCCACCACTTTCCCTCTCCATCTTTCTCTATTTATGCTCCTATCTATATCTCTGTCTCTCTCTTTTTATCTATCTGTCTCTATATATATCTCTATTCAATCTCTCTTCCCCCTCTAACACTATCTCTCTCTCTCTCTCTCTCTCTCTCTCTCTCTCTCTCTCTCTCTCTCTCTTTCTTATGTTATCTGTTTACTCTGTCGTTTTACTCTCGCTTTTTTCTTTCGCGCTGCGCCAAGAACCGAGAATCGCAAATCACACGTTGCGTTGTTATCTGTAATTTATGCACTTGTACTTTGAATCACTTAGTTGATCTCGTTTCTCTTTTCATGCTCTGACTTCTTTTTGTTGTGCCTGTTGTCACACACACACACACACACACACATGGAGACGACAATAAGGCGATGCGATGATTTTGATCTTATCAACAATGCGCAACGATCAACGGCAACCAAAACAACAGCAACAAGAACAAGACTCGGGACACACACGCAGCAGCAGTAAAGGGTAACAACAGGATAAGGGATAAAGTTGTGTAGAGCGAAGGGCGGAGCGAAGTGGAGGGGGGAGGGGAGAGGGGGAACTTTAACAAGTCACAGTGCTGGATGCGTGCGTAGAACAGCTTCATAAATGTAAATTAGAGCTCGTTTAGCATTGACTATGGGCTCGTAAATAAATGCCAAATGACATCATTATCAACGTGCTTTGTTAAAACGGAGTAGCTGCTGCAACAGCCAGTTGCAGCCACTTGCCACTGGCACTGCCACAAACACACTCCTCCTTGCCACAACACAACACACAGTTGCCTGCCACAGGTTGTGGTGCTCCCGTTTTCGAATGTCTCTTTGCTCGTTATCGTTTTTATGCTGCTGCTTGCTGCTTGCTGCCTGCCTTTGATGTTGTCGATGGCAGCGCTGATAGCAGCTACACTGAGCGAAAATACAGTTTTACTTAAGAACTTACAACGTAATTGCGACTCAGGGATTAATGGACGAACTTTGTGAATGGAAAAATAATAAGCTTAACAACTTATCTGATTTCGTTCTAGTAGATAAGTTTTAGAAACTGCCGTTGCAGCTCAACACTAAACAACAATTTCTTTGTAAAACATGTTTTTCAAAACATTTGTCATAGCTTGCTTTAATTTTTTTCAGTGTAAAGTAGTGACAGAAAGGCTGAGGCAGACAGACAGTGGCAGTGGCAGAGATCTACTGCTGCTGCTGCTGCTGTTGCTGCTGCTGCTGCTGCTGTTGCTGCTGCTGCTGCTGCTGTTGTTGCTGTTGGATCCTCTGGCGTCTGTTATCCTTATCAGCGAGTGGCGATCGCCTGCGGCTGGTGATAATGACTTGTAAGTACAAAATGCCTTGTCAGCGACTGCCGAGCGGATGTTTTGGATTTAGTTGTTGTTGTTGTTGTTGTTGCTGCTGCTGCTGGGATTTTTGTTGCAACTTGGTTGTTGCTGTTCTTGTTGTTGTTGAGTGATTTTGAATGGCGCATCGCGCATCACTTCAATTAATTTCGCTGGCTTAATTTGCGTTTGGTTTGCCTTTTGCGCCAGTGTTGCCAATGTTGCAAATGTTGAAAATGTTGCCTGTGTTTGCCTTACAAGCAAATCGTGCGACACGGCGTCCGTTTGTCTAAGCCAGGAGGCTTCATTATTTTCCATTTCCAATTTTGCTGCAGCCTCAACAACACCAACAATAACAAAATCATGAGCAACAATTCTCTAGTCGAGAATGCACGAATAGCAAATATCCTGTAGCCAGTGCAGACAAATTATGTTTGATTGAAATGAATGGATAAGATAAAAATGTATTTAAATAAAGCTTGTTGATTTCTGAGTGGAAAATACAATTTCTTCCTTCACCGATCAAGCCTTGAAGCGATCTGACAGATTAAAAAGGCTTTGCAGCTTCCCATGAAGATCTCTCAACTAATCAATACTTGATTTATGTGATGAATACTCTCTTTCTCCATCTCTCACACTTCCTCTCTTTCTTGTAATATTTCTTGTCATATTTCCCATATTTTAAGTGAGATATTAAAGCAAATTCACTTATTTAATTGTGGCTTTTATTCACTGATATTGAATGCTATGGCCCAAATAACTGAACTATTAATATGCATTTATATTTAAAGCGAACACTTTTTAAAGCAAATTGAAATAGTTATTCATATTTTTAATTACCAAATTAAACTCCATTTTCGCTGTAACATAACATTTACATAACTTGATTATACCCGTTTTACACATTTTTACTGGGTACAGGGTATAAAAATGCATTTTCAATTCGAAACGACAACATTGTAGTTGTGGTCTCTGATCATGAGGACGACTACAACCACCACCACAACAACAACAACAACAGCAACCACTGCAACAGCAACGACAAGCAAACACTGCAGACTGTCAGACGCGCTTGCTTGCTGCTTCTTCTTCTTTTGCTTCTTGCTGTTGTTGTTGTTGTTGTTGTAGTTGTTGTTGTGGCTGTTTCACAACCGCAGCTCACTTAAAATTCTTGTGCCTTGTATCGGGTAGCTGGAAACTCGGATCTAGCATCTGGCATCTGGGATCTGTGATCGGGGACCTGGCAACCGGCAACTGGCAACTGGCACTCTGACTGCAACTGGGACTGGGATCTAGTACTGCACTTACAACGAGCACGGCTGCAAAACTTTTGTCAAGTATTGTAAAATTGTTTTGGCAGGCAGGCAGTAGAAAAAGCAGCAGCCAGCAACTTTTGCCAGGCGGCGCTTGCACATAAAAACAAAAGACGCTGATGAGTCTTAGGATGCGACAACGAATAAAAACACTAGACAACCAAATGACACTAGACAACAAACATACACATTCTGTATAAAATAAAAATAATTATCAGTAGTTGCCTTAATGCTAATGGGAAATACCCAAACCCCATAATCAACTAATAAGCGAAATCTACAAATCTGTGTTTAATTTATAGTTCCTTTTTTGTTATGCTTGCCAAACAATTTCGGTCTCATTCTTCTGCTTCTGCAAATCTATATTAAGATCTAATTAATATAAGAGAGATGATGGATATTATGATTATAATTATCAGACTTTATTTGCCATAAAAGACTTAGTTTCAATTTAGTTCGTATTCACTTCCGATTCATTGTAATATTTCTTGCACATCACTTTGACTAGTTTCAAATCTTTGCTACAATCAAATTGAAATACTTTTTTCATATTTATTTTAATTACCAAATTAAACTGCACAATCTCTTCATAAAATCGTTGCGTCCATTTTTCATATTTGGCTTGTTATGCAGTGTAATCGAGGTTCCAAGTTAATGGCTTTGACTTGGCCCCATGCTCAACAACATGGTCAAGAGTCAAGAGAGTTTTTTTCTTCATTTTTTTGTGTGTTTTGTGCGTGTTTTTTCCTGGAAAAACGTCGCCCACATAATTTTCAATTTTGAGTTAGTGGCTGCCCGGATGTTGCCGATTGTCGATTGTTGCGCTGTGCCTTCTAATTGTGCCCCTCCCCCCACCCTCTCGGGAAGTAGGAGACGCAGGTGGTTGTTGTTAAGGGAATGGGAGGGGGGGTGTCGGGGTCAAAGTGCACTCAAGTGCGGCGCTAGAAGCAGCTGTTGCAGCAACAACAAATAATTTTCAGGCAATTAGTGAAAATGTTTCAATTTACAAAAACATCCAAATGATAAGCGGGAAATTAGTAAATAAAGACATCAAAAATTTCCCAAAGAAAAGCCGGCGCTAATGGCGCTAGGCAGGGAGAGAGAGGGAGAGAGAGGGGAGACAGAGCGGAATGCATACAACAGGTGATTAATTATAAACACTGACAAAACATAAAAATACAATTTTTACCACGTACACAAATAAAGAAAGCAACGTTGTTGAAGAGGTAGGAAGTGAGGAAGCGGAGAGCGGGGAGAGGGAAACCGAGGAGGGGGTCGAAGACGGTTAACAAATTGGTTAGAACATTTTTATGAGTGCAATAGGCAATGGTATTATGAGGGGTCACTCTGCAACTGTGTGTGTCGGAGTGAGTGTGTGTGTGTGTGTCGGAGTGTGTGCGTGTGTATCGGAGTGTGTGTGTGTGTGTGTGCCTGCCCATTAATCGCAGGTTAATTGCCTACAAAGCGGTGGGCTAATTGCCCATAGGCAAAAAAGTACACACAGGTAAGGGAGGCAGCAGCATGAACGAGAGAGCGGGAGAGAGAAAGAGAGGGAAAGAGTGAGTGAGTCGCGGTGGGGGGTTCACCTGTAGAGGGGCGACATCTGAGGAGACATCAAGTCGAAAAGTAGGCGTTTTCATTCGAGATCTTTCTCGTGTGGAATTCGAACGAGTATTAATTGTGATTGGAGTTTTTATTTACTTTTTTCTGATGTGGCAACAGTGGCTTTGAAGGTCCTAAAGATTTTGTTCAGAGAGAAGCAAAGATGCTTTCATGCATGTGGAATTATTTGTGGGTTAAGTTTATTGTGATAAAGGGTTTTCCTTTGACATGACAACGAATGCTTTTGAGATCCTAAGGATTTTTTATGGAGAGAATTAAAGATACTTTCATGCTTGTGGAATTACTTGTGGGCTAAGTTGAACTACTTAGAAATTCTACTAGACTTTATATATAAAGATGTATAGATTTTGTCCAGCTCTAAAAATGTGTCTGCTATTTAAAAAAAAAAACATACAAATAAATATATAAATGCATCTTTAAGTACAGCAAATATTGAAAGGAAATTCATTTAAAAGAAAAATTTAACAGGTGGATTATAATACTAAGTAAACAAGATAATAATTAAAGCACACGATAATAAACATAAACTTAGTTAAATTGGTGATTCAGTTCACGAAGGACTATTCTTAAAATAATTGTAATCATTGTAGTATGTTTTAATAACAATTATTATGTTTATTTTCGAAAGTGAGGACACCACCTGCAAGGCTTTGGCTCTTATGACCTTTGACTAAGGCATCTTAATGGTAGAGTGCACTTGCTTTAACGACACTAAATGACCGACTAATAAAGTTAAACTATCAATAAGTGCACAAGACTCGAGTAGAGACTTGCATGAACACAGCCAGAGCAACTTTGTAAGCCCTCAAAGATTGTAACCCAATTACCAAAAGCCAGCTTCCAACCTAATGGCAATTACATAAATGTAAGCTGCTTATGCATGTGTGTGTGTGTGTGTTGAGTTAACTGCATGTAAGTTCAACTTTATTATGCACGAAAATGAAACGAACGAGAAATCGAGGCAGCAAAATTACTTATGTCCAATGCAAGGTTGAATGGGGAAAGGGGGGATGGAGGATGCAGCCTGGTTGCCTGGTTGTGCGATAGCAAGTTGCCTCGTTGCGGGTCCCATGCTCAGTGTGTGTGTGTGTGTGTGTGTGTTAGTCCGGGACCTGCACATGCGAATGCGAATGAGAATGTATCTTCTAGCGATGACGACGACGACGGCAGACAAAGCGGTGCGTGCAATCGCAGCCAGAACAGCGTCAGCATTCAGCTTGGCCCCAAAAACCGGGCTGGCTCAGTGGCTAAGACAGAGAGAGAGGGGAGAGAGAGAGAGAGAGAGAGAGAATGGTGCATGGGATGGGACCACGCGGCATAAATTGCGCATAAAACATGGAAAATGAAGCGATAAACTTGAGATACGCGATCGTAAAGCAAAGCAACTTCGTCGTCATCATCATCATCATCATCGTCGTTGTGGGGTTTGCTGCAGTTGATCTCCACCATGCACAGTGGTTAAAGTGCAACAATTTGTGGATTATTCATAACCAACTTAAAAATGTAAAATTTTTAAAATAATTTATTTTAAATAGATGAAAACTGTAAGATTCATTAAGGATTAGTAACTTAAAAAGTGCTAATGTGACTAGTTAAATAATAATATGCAAAATTGCATAACAATTAAGTTGAGCCAAGCTACAAATATAAAAAAAATCTTTATAGATGTTTTTAGGATAACAGACACTTTTTGTGTTATTATTTATTACTGTCTATATTTAAGAACAACAAATTTATTCGCTTATCATTCAATCAATCATCTATAAATATTTTTAATTGCTGACACTTTTGCTGCTCCTCAAAGTATGCAATGTAAAATTTAGCAACTTGCTTTAATAATAATTAATACTCTAAATAACTAATTAAAATACGCTGTATATTTAAAAATATTTAGTTCTAAAGTTAAAGGCACTTTTATTGATAATAATCCCAAAGATTTTATTATCAAAGAGCTTTACTTTCAAAATGAAATTTTAATTATAATAATAAATTCTAAGTTTTAAAAACATTTGCGCTTAAAACTAATCAAAGTAATATCTATAATAACACCTATAAGCTGTAAATATTATTGAAATAAAAGAATAATGTAATTTCAACTTTTAATAATTTTAAATTCTTAAAATATAAATTTATTTGAAACCCCGTTGCTTACATTACTAAATATAAAAGAAAGTAGATTTCACTCATTTATTCTATAATATGACTAAAGACACCTTGCATACTTTGTCAAAAGTGTTTCAAATTTATTTAGTGTTTGATTTTTTTATATATCTGCTCCACTGTGCCTGTGTAAGCTATGTGTTGGTGATTTGCTGGGGCAGCATTGGTCAGTCTGTCGATGGACAATGTCCATGTGTGTTTGTTTATGTTTGATGAAGCTGTTCAGAGGGAGCGGCTGTCGCTGCCGTTGTCCACTGTCCACTGTCCACTGTCCAGTGTCTGGTGTCCGGTGTCTCAGTGTCCGCTGCACGTTGCACGTTGCTGGCCGCCGCTGCTGTTGGTGGCCATTAGGCGCGGCCTGTGGAAAGCCTGCGGGCTGCAGGATAATGACACCCCGGCCAAGCTGGAGCAGCGAGCTGATCCAGCACAGTTATTTCAGCTGCATTTTAATGAAGCATTTGGCTTTCGCTTTTGATGGGCGTGGCTTTTTCGTGGATGCGTCACGCAACTTTTTATTCAGCGCAATTTTTTACGATTTCAGGAAATGGCCAAAAGCCACGAAGCATCATCTTTTCAATTTTAATATATATATATATAAATATATATATATATATATATATATAAATATATATATACATATATATATGTATACTGCGTACATATATTTATTTATTTTTTGTTTGTAGTTTGAGTGGCTAACAAGCCGCTAACAAAGGCAAACAAGGCTGCAGCGAGCGCTCCTTTTTCAGCTCCTGATCCGTAAACGTCGCAACGATCGCCTTTGCTCTTTTTGATTGTCGGCAAATATTTGGCCTGCTTCTTTTTCGGCTCGTTTTCTTTGGGGTGCTCTGTTATTATTTGGTTGATTAATTAACATGCCACGCACTGGACCACCGAAGGTGGCAACAACGCCAGCGGCACCGGCAGCAACAACATCAAAATGCTGACAAGGATAACACACAGTGCAACAATAACAACAACAGCTGCAAATAACAAACAAAATACTAGCGAGCTACAAGTGACCCGTTTGTTCAACAGTTTGCGAGCCACTCAGTTTGAGTAGCATTGCTTGCCTTGCAGTCAACAGAATTTAAGTTGCATTATTTATTTTAATTGCTTGACTATCTATTCAATAAAACAGTAAGCTTGAAATCTTACAAATATTCATTAGCAAAGTTTTGTCATTTCATTAAAGTTTAGTTAAAAAGCTTGACTTTTAGTTGCAATATTTTTATAATTGTTTCTATATTTTTATCTATTATAATATGAAAAACAAACAAGCAAAATACAAAATATGTGATACATAAATATAAAATATAATAATATTTTAGAATTAATCAGCAAATTAAATCAATACAATTCAATTCATTACAGCATTGATTCTACCCCAGTTTCAAACATTGACATCAATTTCATATATTATTTAAATAATTTGTTACAAATGCCTATGTGGAAAGTAAACACCTCTTTAGCCGCAAAATGTCCATAATCTAATCTAATAAATTGATTGCAGTCTGTTTGGTGTACTTAATTTTAAGACTTTTTTAATTTGAGCTGTTAAATGCTAGATTTGTTTTGGTTTTCCAGATGAGTTGTCCGACTTTCAAGGACTGAATGTATCAACTTTAAAATAAATATGTATCTAATAAATGCTAGAAGAGTTAATATTTTTATATTTATTTATTAATCTAAAAAGTATATGCACGAGATGAGTAAAATTATGAAGAAGAAAAAAAGCTTGAGCGGCCATTGTAGCACACTTAAAGAAGAACAATAAAAGAATAAGCGATCAACAGCTACCGATATCAACTCTCTTAGCGGACACGACCCCCAAAAATAATAATAAAAAAAAGCTTAAAAAAAAAAAACAAAACAAAAAATTGAGATCGTTTCACAAGAGAGCAAAATCGAAGCCAAAGACCAAAGTAAAAGCCAAAGGTTTATGGCTGCTGCACTGGCTCCCAAACTTGGACTCCATTCATGTGCCTCTCGCTCCGAAGAGTGTGTGACATGGGTGTGTGTGTGTATGTGTGTGTGTGTGTGTGTGAGTGAATCCACTTCATTTTGTAGTCTTTGACCGATGTTCTGTGGCCGTCTGACTGGCTGTGCTTTTTTTTTGTTGCAGTTGCTGTTCTTGTTGTTCTTGTGTTGGAGCTCTTCGAATTTTGGAATTTGTTCAGCCTTGTTAAGAGTTGTTAAGATTATGATATATGTATGCCTGTATATATATATATATATATATATATATACATATACATAATATATATACATATGTAGACGATGAAGACGACGACAGCGGCAGCCATTATGTTTCGCAGCAGGAATGTGGGAAACGACTGCCTCAGACCATTTTTCAGCTACCTTTGCCGCTCTCTGTGTGTGTGCTTCAACAATGCTTACACACACACACACATCAACACACAAACACAGAAACACACACATACATATCATACAGTGGCCACATAATCGATTCATGGCTGGTACGAGTAGCATTTCTTTCATGTTGCGTTGTTAGTTTCTTCTCTTTTTTGCTCCATACGATTTTATGATTTGTTTGAGCGCATCTTTTTGGACCACCCGTGAAATCACTTTGGGTTTGCTTTCGGGGGCTTGGGATTTGGGGCCGGGGCTTTTGTTAAATTGCTCTTGTTTATGTTAACATTTAAATTGTAGCCACGGGTAGCCACATAAACAGACTCACAGACTCACAGCCCAGCTCTCCACCAGTCGGCGCACCACCACCACCAGCAGTAACCCAAAAAACTCAAAATCCAAAAAAGAAAAAGAAAAAGAAAAAAAAGAATTCAAACCGAACACAAGTAAAAACCAATATTTAAACGTAGCGCTCCATGAATAATCATCACCCGTCATCATCGTCATCATCACGTTGCTCATCTTTTTTTTGGTCCGCTTTTCAACATGGCCATCAATTCTGATTTACGAAAAGTGTTAATTAGCCAACTCAACTTTAATGCTCGTTGTGTGATTTATATATATATACATTGATTTTTTCCCAACAAACTGCTGTTGACTAAGCCATAACTCTTCAGCCAAACCCGAACCACATTTGAATTTACACACACAAATTAATTGGCGTTTTGCATGACTCGAACTCAACCTGAAACACGTAATCTAATAGAATAGTTGGAAGCTGTGGAACATCCTTGAGCACACCAACGAAGCGTGCTCTGATTTATTATACTATTATTAAGGATATTTTCTATATCACATTTTAGGAAAGTATTCTGTGCAATTGCCATAGTAAAAATTTGTAATCTTTTCGAATAAAAACCTTTATCACTATTCTAAAATGTCGCACAAAATTAAGTGTTATTTAATAGGTAAATCGAAGTTTTTTTTCTTTTATAAATGTTGCACTGAAGTGTATATTTTTAATTAACAAACCACACGCTTAACTTCTTAAATAAATTGCTTTCCAAACTATGGTTTTTAAATCTTATTAAAAACAGAGCTTAGCAGATTTTATTCATATTTGTATACTCTCGAAGCGGATTGTAAAGCTTGTAACGCCTTAAAGGAGACCTCTCCGATTCCACTCAGTGTATATATTCTTGATCAGCGTTATAAACTTGCAACGATGTCAGCCTGTCTGTTTCTAAGCGAACTCAGTTTCTCAGACAAAAGCTATCTTGTTGATTATCTTTAGATTCCCAAAATATCCAAATTAAACTTATCCAGTACGAATATTATTATGTTTCCCACATTTGGACAAAATATCATTAACATCGGGCTTTTATATCATAAACATTTCATGGCAACAATCTCTCGATGTTTTTAGATATAGTGAAATTTATATGTTGACCTGTTGACTGCGGCCAGGGTTAAGTAAACTTCTTTATAAAATGTTTATTAGTTATGCTATAAAGCTTGTCTGGCTCTGAAGTTTTTATTTTGTTTATTGCTGTAATATGATATTTATTAATGAAGAAAATTTACATGAGCATTAAAAAACTCAATTTATTTCAAAACAGTAAATTAATTAACATTGTGCTGATTTAGTTTTAAATTTCCCGGATGAATTTCAATTTTAATAAAATAAAATAATTTAAACTTATAAATTGTCGCAAGCATGACGAATAAAGTAAATTGACTTAAAAATTACTATTATCCAATAGAATTCAATTTATGTTTTAAAATAAATAAAGTTATTATGTAGTAAACTAATACATTATTTATTCGCACACATTTTTGTTAGGGGTTTCTCAACAAAACTGATGGTCAAAAATATATTTTTTACGTTTATTAATTTTTTTCCTAGTCCTTCAAGATTAAAGTAGTTATTTAAAGCACTAGTTATTAATAAATGAAAGTAAATATTTAGTTTTCTAAGAATTCCTACAAACATTTTCCAAAAAACACTTGGCAAAACAAAAGTACTCCTTGCCTTATGTTAGCCACTTCGAGCTGAAATTGCTTCAAGTTAAAAGTTGTGTTGGTATGAAATAGTTTTGGAGCCACTGTTGCGTCCATTCATAGTTGGCTGTTGTGGCAGTTGCGAGTGTTAATTGCAACTGCTCCCAGTGCCCCAAGTGCCGCGCATAGTTGTCGCCCCATAATTGTCGCCGTCGCCTTTTGTTGTTGCTGTTGTATGTTGGATGTTGACTGTTCTTGGATGCTGACTGCTGTTGACTGCTGTCTGTCAGCTGTCCATCAAAAGCGTTGCCAAGTTGGTGTTAATGGGTGCCTAGAATGCGAGCGCAGTTTGCGGCACTCGTTGTTGTCCCCCATCTTCCCTTCCCCACACATACACACACACAGACACACACCCCTCTGCTCAGCCCATCTCCCACTTGTTGTACATGAAGCTACGCATGTTTTTGCTTGTCGTCCTCCATCGGGGATTACGCGTCAGTTTCGAGTAATTGCCCACGTCCACTTTTTGTTTTGTTTTTTACTTGTTGCCTTGCATTTCATTTATTTTTGGATATGCTTAAAATATAAGAAAAAGCCACACACACTTACACACACACACACACTTATGCACACACAATTAACTTGTAGTTTGCGTCGCTCGATCAGCAGCAGTGAAAGCGTATCAGTCGCTCCTAACTCGCTGCTGGCTGTTGAATTTCGCCACCCAATGCCGACAGCTCCTTGAGGAACTGTTTGGCATTGGTCAGCGTGGAGCCGCCATAGATGATCCTCCTGTGCACATTGGATGTCTGCTTCTGCTTGATGAAGTCCACCAGATTCTGGTACTCGATGTAGTTGCCGCCGCCAACCATGAAGACGACTGCATCCTGGAATGGTGCACGATTCTTGGGCAGCACATCGCCACCTTTTAGCAACTTGGGATCCAAGTAGAGATAATCATCCGTTTCCGCATTGCTGCGGCATTCCATCACCTGTTCCGTTATCTTTGTCACGGGCAGATTCTGTGCAAGTAAAAAAGGTTGGCAAATGTTAAGCAATATTTTTTAAGCATATCTTAAATTAAGAGCGATTGTTTGCAAATTAGAATAACTTTTTTTTTATCAGTTGCAGAGTTCCATTTAATAACTGTCTTTGCAATATTTATTTTTTAATTGTTTTAAGAACCTTTTTGTCTGTTTTATCTTTTGCATATGTAGTTAAAGTATAAATATTTGGAGTGTTGTCGAAAGATTGTTTCTAAGATAAGATACGATAAACAAGCCAATTATGTTACGAAAGATAGCAGTATTTGTTGATGCAAATACAAAGACCGAATGGGTTTTTTTGAGCAATTTTTTTGTTCGATATGATGAGGAATATTAATATTTTAAATTATTAATAATGTCTTTTATTGTCTTATATTCCCTTAATTACTGCTGCAAATTATATTCAAGCTGCCGAAATCTGAATATCGTTACAAACATCACAACAAAATTATACAATTAACAACATATAAAAGAATATAAAATAAAATAAATAATAAAAAGATGTCTATGAATTGTGGAAAACATAATGAAAGTTCTCCTAGGAAATTATTAAAATACAAAAGGAAAAAAATGACTTTTATGTATAAGTATAGAATTCGTTTTATTTTACTCACATGCCGCTTGACGACCAAATTCTTGACACCCTCCATGACAAAGGAGCTGCCCTGCGAGACGAGCTTGGTGAACATGGAGACGGTTCTGGTGCCGCCGCCCTCGTATTGTGTGGCCTGACTAATGCCGGGCGAGCGGTTCATGATCGATTTCCAGCGTTGCACATAGGCCAACGCAGTCAGATCACAGCCGGCGGCTTGCAGAGCCTCGCGGAGACGTTCCATTTCCGGTTCGGGCAGCTGCTGCCCGCAAATGTAGTAGATGATGTAGAGACGCAACTTATCCTCCGGCTGGCCAAAGTCGACATCGCGCAGCAGTTCGAGCAGCGGTTTATCCAACGTCTGCTTGGACATGATTTTCTCCTCGATCTCGAAGTAGGAGTCGAGCCGTCGCGCCTTGATGTAGTTCAATATCGCTGTGGCAATCTTGGTGTGCATGTCAATCAGACGCTTCTTCTCCATCAGCTGGGGCAGTGAGTTGACGGCACTCGTCAGCATCGCCGTCGTATCGTTGACCAGCGAGAAGGCGATATCCGATTCACCCTCAATGCCCATTGTGGTCTTTAGTCGTTTGATTTCCTCCTCGGAGCTGCGATACGATTCCAGCTCCTCTTGAATCGCCTCGGCCACTGTCGGAAATGGACTGCCCTTGTGCGTCACCCAGAAGCGATCGGTGCGATCCAAGTCGCACGCCTTTGGCTTCTTTCGAGCGCCTAAAAAAAAAGAGTGAGAAAATTATTGATGTTATCGACTTAGGGAAAACAGATCATTTATCTGACAGCTAACAATAACTTGATCTACTTTTCATTGTCAAAAGTTTGCATCCTAAAATACAGCTTTTGTTGGCTTTTACATAATCAGTTTACATAAATATATTGTTATCGAATTTGTGGTACAGGGAAGATTATCGAATATCAATGTGTGCATTTTATATGAAAGTCTACTTAAATCTTTATTAGTCCCTAAGATGTACTATAGATTTAGTGTTTGTCTATCTAAAAAAGGGGAAAATAGTGAATAAACTTGCTAAACAATTCTTTTAATCTCTGATATTAAACAAAAATAATATGTAGTTTGGTAAATCAATTTTTATCGATAAACTTAGAATCCGTAAGGTATTCGTAAGAATCGCCCTTTGATTCGATCTGCAAGTTCATTTCAATGTAATGGACCCATTTTTATACATATTAATTCTGAATTAAAGCCTGAAATTGCAAGGGATTTATCGATCAACTATCGATATTTTTTCGTATACATATATATACACAATATTAGATCTTTGCTCTTAGAGTCTTTGAGATCTCACAGACATAATAAATAATTGAAAGAGGAACACAGTTATTACTCAGTTGCTCAACCTGAATCAGACTATGTACAAGCTTTATCTTCTACTGCCTGCTACAGCTGCCCAACTGTTCTATACCCTTTATGTACCCACACAGGCCATCATTTCAATACTTGCCCGCACTGACAGCCGTCGCCTCGTCCTCCACATAGACGAGATTCAGCCCCAGATCGAGAACATCGTGCACCAGCGCCTGATACGACCAGGTGTGATGCAGTGGCGTTGCCAGATCCATATTGCGATCCAGCAGCAACAGGACGGGCCGTTGAAAACTGAAGACGCCGCCACCCGCCTGGGTGGCATCCATGTGAAAGAGATTGGCGCGTGCATCCCACAGATTCTCGCGCAGCTTCTTCTCCAGCTTGCGGGCCACCATCTCCGCTGCACTGTTCCTGGGACACCGGATAATCGGCACATTGCCAAGCGTGACAAACAGAGCGAAAAGCGAGTCGACAATTGAATCCATCAGTGCCTCCATTTCCTCGTCGCGGGTATTCGCCCGATTGATGGCATAGTAGGAGAGCTGGTCGCTCTGCTGATGCTTCAGTATGAAGAAGTCATCCTCTAGACTGATAAAGTTCACATACTGATCGTACACCCGATGTATGTTTGCCACGCAGCCAGCGTGCAAAGCGGCCGCCGCCAGATTCTCGATCTTGTTGCGTGAGATGGGCGCCAGGAAGTTTAGATGATAAATGTCGTATAATCCATTCGAGAAATCCTGCTGGATGCGATCGAGATTCTCGTCCGTTGGCAGGCAAAAGTATACAGCTGGCACATCCGGTATTGAGTCACGATCCGAGTGCAGTTGCCTGAAATTACAGGGTATAAGATTGTGTGTGTAAAGTATAAAGTATCTAAAAAAAAGTAAGGCTCATTTATATATATTACTGTCTTTTCACTTAAATCCCTGATCTCCACCTCACCCAAATTCCCCACACCTCCTTACTTAGACTTACAGGGTATCTACTATCGACTCGCAATAATTTAAATATTCTTGTTGACTTCCCTTCAACTCTGATCCTCAACCCAGTTCACTCCTCACACTCCCATTCACCTCCTCATTTAGAATTACAGGGTATTTACTGTTCGTCATACCTAAACAAAAATCTTCCCTCAGTGTTCTACCCTCATCCTCAGCTCAAATCGCTAACCTTTATTCACCTCTTTATATGCATCTTCTCACTTAGTTTTATAGGCTATTTACTATTCTGCTTCTTAGCTCACCTCACTTACCACACAGCCTACTTCACATCAATTCAACTCGCCTCATTTCACTGACCTGTATTCACCTCGTCCCTATTCCTCTGCACGTCTTTCAATTTGAACCACGATCCTCATCAGAGTTCAGACTGAACTCCCCACACACCTAAATTCGATTCCTCACCTCCACCTCCCCTTTACACTTTCCCCCTTTCAATTCAACCATCTCGCTTACTCACACATGCAACGTCACGCTTAATTCGCGCAATTCCTTGATGGAAATGATGGGCGAGATGATATCCTGGCCGACGCGATCGTAGATGAGAATCTTCCACACTGGCTCCGCTGCCAGCGCTTTTGGTTGCTGCGAATTCAAATTAAGCATTTGCTTAATTGCATCTGAAACACGAAAGCAAAAATGGAAAACATAAAAAAAAATTTAATAGTTTTTCTCAATTCGAAATGATTAGGATTTACGCACTTATTTGTCGCTCTCGCAGTGTTAGCATCGTGTTTGTGTTTTGTTTTTGCAGTGACAGCTATTGAAATTGTAGTTAATTGTTGAAATTATGCTAAAAACAACATAATTTACAAAATGTATAAAATAAAACACGTCACAAGCGCTTGGAATGCGTTATGGTTTAATTTAGTACATTATGCAGAGCAACAGCTGTTTGCTGAAAGTTGAATCGGATTGTGTTGCGGTTGAGCGATACATCGATAGTGCAACGCTGCAGCAGGTAATCGTAAGCGACAGCTGTTTTCCTAGTGATGAGCATGTAACAATGGGCAAAGCTCTGTTAGTTAACAGCTGCTGAATTGAGGATAGTGCAGAAAATTTTGTAAAATCTTGTTTAATGAAGTCCTTTACGCTCAATAACAAGTTCGATAGCTTATTAACTTATTCTTGTTTAACACGTTTTAATGTTAATGAACGGTTAGCTCAGTTAATTAAAAATAGCTAGATTTGTCACCACTGATGTTAACAGCCCAGCACTGACTCCGCTCATGAGCGGAACTGCTCTCTGCTTTTTCTCTCACTGTCGACGACATTCTGTTGACATTTTGCGTCAAACTTTCGAAGCGAGTGGATGTGCGTCGCGAACGCAGCACAACAAGTTTGACGCGTATTTTCCCCCCCAAACGCAAAACACAAAAAGTGCAACGAAAATCAGAGCGAGTGTTAATTTGTGTAATGTGCATCGCAATGGTTGTAAACAAGCAAAAGCAAAGAATTTGTCAATCAACAAAATCGTGTTATACAATTCAACGTAATTTGTTAAACAATTGCCGCCGCATGGCGAAATGCCGACGACATTTTTCGGTTAGTTGCTGTTATCATTATTTACAACAGAGTCGCGTTTTTCTCTTGTTCATTGTATGCAAATTGTTGCTGCTATCTGCGAATAACAGCGATGCTCAGCTGTTGATAAATGTACAAAATCAGGTATGAAAATGTGGAATAATAATAGTAAGAAAACAAAAAAAAAAAACGAAAAAAATAAAACATGGCTCGAGACGCTGGCAGCGCTGCTGACGTAGCTGCTGCTTTTCGAACATTCATTTCGAAATTGAGAGCGAGTGACAGAGCAAAAGAGAGAAAGAGAGAGCGAGAGCGCGTGCTAAAATGAAAAAAAAAGATTTGTTGTTATTTGTCAGCTGCTGCTTTGTTTTCGTATTTGTTTAATTGCTGCAATTGTTGAGCTGACCTTGAAATTAATTTATGACTTGTTTATTGAATAATATTTGGTCTCCTTTTCGGAATCATAATATTGACATTCTTTTGGCTTTGCTATTCTATAAATTTTAAATTATACTCGCCAAAACACCAAATAAAACAGAACAAAGAAAGCAATTTTTTTGCCTTTTATGCTAGATTTGACATCCTTTGCTGCGCCTCTGCTGCTGCTGTTACCTCTGCTTCTTCTGCAATTGCGGCTTTTTTCCTTTTGCTGTCCCTGGCCCCAAAATGTTTGTCGGATGCTGTCGACGTCGCCGTCGCTGTCGCCGTTGCTCTCCGCTTGCGCTTTGTTTACATTCGCTTTGTTCAAACTAACACACACACACAGGCAATGTGCATACACAAATAGACCACATTACATACACACACATACATTTATGCACGTGTGCATTTCCCAGCAGCAACTTTTGCATTTGACATTGAGTTTAATGCTAAAGTAAAGTTTTTCACCGAAACGTCCTCGGCTGGCAATATACATACATGTTAACAGTTTGACAAAATGACAAATTGACAGTTTGACAGTCAGCCTTGAAAGTTCGCTTTGATAGCTGTCAAAGTTATTGGCAGCCATTTTACAGCGAAACATATACTAAGTGGTTTGTTTAGGGTTGCCATATTGTGAAATTCATTCCACATCGAATGAGAATTATTATTGCAGCTGCCAAATCATAAAGTTGATTGCAAATTGAATGGGGATTTTATAAAGCTTCAAAAAATAAACATAAATTTCAGCATTTTAAGGAATAGGGAAGTTGTTTAATTTAACAAAAACCAAATAAGCCAAATAATCGATTATTTTGTATTGCAAAGGTTTTCCAATTCGTGAATAATTGTTTTTGAAAATGGAAAACTTAATATTTTTATTTAAGAAATGTTTAAAATTAATTTTAAGAATATTCTTGTTCATCGAAAATGATATATCGTGAGAAAAGTTGTTTTGCTGAAAATAAATGTGATTTTGCTGAAAGTATTTCACGCCTACAAGTTCCACTGGGCACGTATTCTTCTTCCTCTCCTTTTCCATGTTGTTGTTGTTGTTATGTTTCTGCTTGTCATGTTGTTGAACTACATTTGGCGACAGAGGAGACAACGAGTCGCGACGAGTTTATCTCTGCTCCCCTCCTGCTTCCTCTTCCGGATTTTGCCTTGTTTTTAGTTTTTCGCAATTTCACTATTTCCGCTATTTCTTATTTTTATTTTTGCGCTCAACTCTCTTGACTCACATTTGGTTCATGGTCGCTCCGCTGCTGCCTGCGTCAGATGTAGTTAATTTGTTTGTACTGCCAGCAGAGGTGGCGACAGAGGCAGAGGGCAGGAGCAGCAGCGTCGTCTTCTTACGTTCTTTTTTGTTTGTACGCATCTCAATTCATATTTTAGTGTGTGTGTGTGTGTGGGCGTGTGCGTGTGCGTGTTCTCGGAAGAGGTGGCGACGTGTTTGTGGAATAGGGAATGAAAGCAACTCCGTCGAGTTCAGTTTTGAAATTACTTCAACTTGTTGCTTCCATCTGCATTTGTTAATTTCTGGTTGCCTTTCGCAGGGCGGCGAGGTGATACAGGAGAGCATCACGTCCAACATTGGCGAGGATTTGATTACGCTGGAGTTCCAGAAGACCGATGGCACCCTCATCACCCAACTCATCGACTTTCGCAATGTAAGTAAACCAGTTGTGGGGGTAATAAATAACTCGAAGTAGCCTTTAGAGGATCTCGTTTCCAAACTGGAACAAGTTGCAACAAATGAAAACTGAAAAAAAGAGAGAAATGTGAATGAAGCACTTTATAATTTATTTTTTTTTAATTAAAACAGTGACATTTAGTCTTTTGCCAAAGAATATTCTCTTTTTGAAAAAAATTTCTTTAAAAATTATTATTTCCTTTATATAAAATTATAAATAAATATAAAATTCTTTATTTTTGTTTTCTATTTAAATTCAAATTATAATTTTCTACATTTAAAGAAAGAAAATGAAATCTTAAAATTTTGTCACCATAATAAAGGAAAATAACTGAAAGTTCTAAAGCATTTCTTTCAGTGCAATGTTTTACAAGGCAAATACATTTGAAATGAAATTTAAACTAAAAAAAACTTTTCTGCTTTCTCCTCTTCTGCATTTTGTTGCAGGAGGTGCAAATCCTGAAAGCTCTGGTGCTGGGCGAGGAGGAGCGCGGCCAGAGCCAGTATCAGGTGATGTGCTTTGCGACCAAATTCAACAAGGGCGACTTCATCTCGTCGGACGCGATGGCCAAGCTGCGCCAGAAGAATCCCCACACGATACGCACCCCCGAGGAGGACAAGGGCCGTGAGACGTACACAATGAGCAGCTGGGTCCAGTTGAATCGCTCATTGCCCATCACTCGCCATCTGCAATCCCTTTGTGCGGAGGCCACCGAAGCCACCTATGTCCGTGATGTGGACCTCAAGGCGTGGGCGGAACTGCCAGGTGAGTTGAAGTCTAATTAACCTTGACGGCCGCCACAGCCCCCACTTAAAAGCAATTGCATTAATTGCCGCTTTTGATTTCAACTGACTTATCACAAGAGCAAGTGTTTAATTCTAAGTACAGTAAGTAATCGATAAGCTAGCCAGCTGACCAGCTGGGCCTGTTATAATAACAGCATAGCAAATGGCAAATTATTAAAAACTGAACTGATTTTTATAAGTATTGCCGTTTTGATGTAGAACAATACTGCTTTGAAAGTTGAGGAACAGTATTGTGGCTTGAAATCAATGTAAAATTGTTGACTTAGAAATTAGTTTTTAAAAAGTGTCACAACTTTCTAGAAAGTGAATATTACTTAGACCCCGAATCCTGGAGTATGTTTGAGACAGAAGGAAACGTTTCCGATTGATTAGTGGCAATAGTCGAGTCTATTTAGTCAAATGTAATTTGTTTTTTTTTTCGATAACATACAAATCGATTTCCGATTATAATAAATGACACACAAGATGTAGCTTTGCTAACTATATATAAAATATGCCCTGACATATTATTGATCATAGAAATCTATAGAAATCTGATTAAGATCGGATAAGAAACACAGATAATAATGAAAAAACTAATGTCAGCAATAATAAAATGCATTTTATAGGATATATGCTAGTCGAGCTTTTTTGGTTTGTTCTTTCTCTAATAATGGACTTTAAAATGTAATTCAATTCTCTAACCCAAAATCCAATGTGTCATTCTTCTTCTTTTAGATTTAGAGAAACTGAAATTATTTTCAAATTTGTTGAAATTTTACCCAAAACAGTTGCAGAAAAAAGTCCGCTAGTATTTAATAAAACTAAAGAGGGCATTCAATGAACAAAGTTTTGTTTTAGATAAAGGTAAATATGCTGAGCAGTTTATCATAGGCAGGCATTACTGTATATTTTCACCTTGTTAAAGACTGAATGGTTGCCACACTTTAACTTTAAAGCGATACCTTTTCTTGTGATGAGTTTTATAGAAATCGAATCGAATTTTTAAAATGAGCCACAATTTTCTTTGGCTTACCAACTTTAACCCAAACTGTTTTGCTTATTTTTATATATATTTTATTTTATTTATTTATTTTTTTTTTGTTGTTGCAACAAAACCTCGCCCCTTTTATTTTATGTGCAATGTTAGGTTCGTCGATTTCGAGCCTGGAGGCAGCCACCGAAAAGTTTCCTGAAGCGCTGTCGACACGTTGCAACGAGGTGAGCAGTCTGTGGGCGCCGTGCCTCTGCACGCTGGAGACCTGCATTGGTTGGTATCCCTGCGGACTGAAATACTGCAAGGGCAAGAGCAATGCTGGCGACACATCGGCAGCGGGTGGCGGACAACAGGGTCAGTTGCAACAGCAGCAGCAGACGAATTATCGTTGCGGGATCAAGACGTGCCGCAAGTGTACACAGTTCACCTATTATGTGCGACAGAAACAGCAGTGCCTCTGGGATGAATGACGACGCGGCGACTGGCAGCGACTGCGACAGTTGCACATGCTGCAGATGCGCTGCGTCAAGCAGCTGCTGCTGCCATGCAAAACTCAAACTCAAATACGAGCAACGACAATAACAACTGCAACAACTGCAACAACAGCAAAAACAACGACCAACAAATTACGCCAACTGCTTTTGTTGGTGAAACAGCAGATGCCTTTTGCACTGTGGAGCTTTCCGGTCCATCACATTTCCCATCAGCAACAACAAACTGTCGCTCAATCCCATGTTGATGCTCATCATCATCATCAGCACCAGCAGCAGCAACAGCAGCAGCAGCAACAACCTCATCATCAGCACCAGCAGCAGCAGCAGCAACAACCTCATCATCAGCAACAGCAGCAGCAGCAGCATCCATCAACAATGGCGGCCATCCTGGCGTGATAATGCCTCTGAAAATCGGACTCAGACACACACACAACAATCTAATTTTTTTTTTTTTTGCTGTACATAATGTATGTATACTACTGTTTAGTATATAGCCAAGCTAAACTTACGCTTATGCCGTTTAGGTTAGTCAACAAAAAATGAGCAAATCACATTTTAATTATACCTAAATCATTGCTATTCATACAAATGGTTCTCGTATCTGTAATAATTATTTTTGCTTTTGTTACGATGTTTTTTGAATGTTCATGTTCAAGTTGCACTTTCAGTCATCTTGTTACTTTCAGTTTTGTATAAATCATATTTGATTTTATTCAGAATTTTATGCCACGTTGAAGTCGTATTACAAGAACTGTTGCTCTTTGATGTTCCTACTTAAATTACACTTTTTTTTTGCTGTTTCTCATGAACGCTTCCCATTGTTTACACACGCAAATTCATTACTTTAATTACACTTTTTGGAGCATTTTAAATTTTTGCTGCTCCTTGAAAGTCTTTCACTTTTAAAAGACTCATTTTCAATAATTTTATAGACTCTTTTTTAAACAGACTTTTACTTAAATTATTGCTGATCCCTATAAACTAATTTTACAAGCAAACTTTTTCTGTTTCTTATGAAATCGTCCTTTATATTAATTTACTGATTTAAGCCTATTATTGTGAAATATTCATGTAGTTTAGGCTACCAATTTGTATGCTTGAGTTCCTCATTTTCTTATTTACACATTTCCGAGAACTTTTTCTTATTATCTTTCCGGTTTTGTTTATCTTTTGCTGCCTGCATTCAATAATGGCTAATTAGGTTTATTTACAGAGTTCGACACATTTCTTCGCTCATTTGTCTTAATTAATGTGTACATAATACAAATGTTTAACGCTTCATTAAATATTCGGGCTTTAAGCTTACACCTCAATCATATAATTATTATTATGGTTTTACGCAACGAAAAAAAAAGCAAAATCAGCTCAAGTACTAAATTTCATCTAGCATTTAGAAATGAACAAAATAAATATATTTAAAGAATATAAAAATAAATTAAATGTGGCCTTAGCATATTTTATGAGCGCAACTAGAAAAGAAGTTTGTAAAATTAGGGGATTTGACATAAAACACACATAAATAATTGTACTATCTGAATTGTGCTCATAATTAGAAATAACGAAAACGTTTACTTTCCATTTAAGGTTAGTTCTTAAAGAGTTCTAAATATACTTTATTTATACTAACCGAAACGACTGCCGCAAATGCTTTTTATATAATTAAAACCCAAACAAAAATGGCTGTTCCGTATTAATCTTAAATCATCATAAATGACAAAGCATTTTTAAATATCCTTTTTCCAAATAAAGTAACCCCAAAAGTGTTCCGTAAACCACAAAATTAAAAAAAAAAATAAAAAAAAAAACAAATAATACAGACAAACAAAATCCATTTCATTTATCAAATTTTTAACAATTCGTAAACAATTAATAATTAATTTTGAGTTTATATCAAAAAATTTATATTTAGAAGTAAGCCAAATTGACGAACTTAATAAGTGATTTATTGGAGAAGTGGGATATTGACGAATAAATTCTATTATTTGGCCTCCCTTTCTTCTTCAAAAAATCGTAAACATCCAGTTTCACTACTTGGAAACCACGTTCTCCTGGAGAGCTCAAAGTGGATGTAACGCCTGAAAGTTTTCTCGAAATAGATTGCGATATTAACCCAGTGTTGTATCGTGACTTTCCAGCTTGGAACAATTCTTCGAGAGAATCTTCTATTGATTGTATTTTCGAAACATTTGAAGAAAGAGCACCTACAGGAATTATTTGAGTAGGCACAATCGTGGACGACGTGGATGTGGTCGCCGTGCCAAGCGACGAGGAGGACGGTCCCGGTAAATTCTCTATGTAATTGGCAGGGGCTCGTCGTGTACAATTCGCTTCTTAAGAGTTCTTTCACTAAATGCTTTAATGCAAGAACTCTTAAGAAGCGAATTGTACACGACATTTACGGAGCCCCAATTGACGACTACTGCCGCGGAGTGGATAACTTCCAATTACATAGACAATTTAGCGGGACCGTCCTCCTCGTCGCTTGGCACGGCGACCACATCCACGTCGTCCACGATTGTACCTACTCCAATAATTCCTGTAGGTGCTCTTTCTTCAAATGTTTCGAAAATACAATCAATAGAAGATTCTCTCGAAGAATTGTTCCAAGCTGGAAAGTCACGATACAACGCTGGGTTAATATCGCAATCTATTTCGAGAAAACTTTCAGGCGTTACATCCACTTTGAGCTCTCCAGGAGAACGTGGTTTCCAAGTAGTGAAACTGGATGTTTACGTTTTTTTGAAGATATAAAAAAAGCAGAAGCAGGAATGGTGGAAGGAGGCGAAAACTTATTAAATTCCTTTTTAAATCGAAACTTTTCCTTCAAAATCTTTATAAAACAAAAAACCATTTTAACATCGTTAACAATTTGTTTTGTCTGCCAGCCTTTTAAAACTTGAATTTGAACTACAAATTTATTTATTCCATAATATAAAACCTTTAACCTTAATGTATCTTGATAATATCCAATAAGAAGCTAACAATACCAAGAACAATAATCTATTGTAAAATTTTCCAGAACTAGTCTACTTAGAGAGTGTTTAGAATGGCTATTTTCCTAAAAAGCATACTACAAAAACCAATTACTGAAAATCTACACAAAATAAAAAGGAATTTTCAATTTCGAAAAAGAATAAATATATATATTTAGCGAGAAAAAAATGGTGATAATAATTTTTTCTACAAATGCAAATTAAAACAAAACTATTTCTCACAGTGTAAAAATGATAAATAAAATTGTACATATTAAAAATAATTAGTTTTAATGACATAGATATATACATATATGTAACAAATAATGCTGGAGAACTCAACAATCTGATTCTTATAAAAAATTAAAAAAGAATTAATCGACTAGTGCTAAGAAAAGACAAAAACAAATAATAATAAAGCAGCTGACAAATTCTACATTTTGTAAAAAAAAGCAAAGAAAAACTAAAATTGTTTCATTTTATTATTTTTGCAAATGCAGACTTGAACCGATTGCGAATTACAAGCACTCAATTGCTTAAACAATGCATTGCACAACTCGCCAAAACAAACACAGCATGCAATGCGAATCCACCGAGCAATGGCAAATCCTTTATGCGATTTGTAATTCATGAGCAGCAAGCATCGCACACAGATTCTTATCTTACTATCGAGTAGCTTATACATAGCTAGAGAGAGAGGGAGAGAGAGAGAGAGAGAAAGAGAGAGAGAGAGAGAGAGAGAGAGAGAAAAGCAGAGCAAGAAAAGTGCTCTCTTCGACTTGGCTGGCTGCATAACTATATTCATGGGCAAGTAGCAGCTGAGGAAGGGGGACGACGATAACTTAAGGCGTGCGGAAGCCAAATCGGCGTCGTAGAAAATTGAATTTGCTGCCAGCGGCGGGTGTGTGTGTGTGTGTGTGTTGGAGAAGTGGTGAAGGGGGCTGCTTTCTTCTGCGATTTTGTGCTCTTGACGAGCGCCTTGCAAAACGTATGTGCATGCCTAATGAGCCATGAAATGCCAAGGTTTTTTTTGCTGCTCTCTCTTCTACTCTTCTACTCTTATATATATTTATTTGGTGGCTAATCAGCGACAGCTGGTCAGCCCTCAAATACCGTTAACCTCATCAGATACTACATAAGCATACGTAATTACAGTTGTGAGCTGCTGGCGCGTAAATCAAACAAAAATCAACTCAACTCGGCAATTGCTCTTAATTAAGTTTACACTCTCGCAATTCGATTTCGTTTTCTTTGCCGGGTGTTGGCTGGATGGGAGGGGGAGCTGATTGTAGTCACGCCAGCCGACAAAAGTGTTCATAACGTTTTGTTAATGACCAAATAATTATGCATAATTGAGTTTATTATTATGGTTATGGCACAAGAACAAATAAATTAGTTGAATAAACACTAGGAGAAATGAAACTCAGCTCAGCCATGCAGCTAATTTACTTAAATTGAACTTATTATTCAAAAATTGTTATATCCAAATAAATATATTTGTTTGACACGTAATACAGCGTAGAAATTCTCTCGGTGTGTGAGTTATTTAAATTAGTTAAAATTAATTTATTCAATTGCTTTAAAATGCTTTTATATATATTTTACCGACAATTCTAAATTACTAAAATTGGACTTGTGTTCTTATTTACTATAATTGCCTCAGCAAGGTGATTTAAATTTCACATATTAGAATTGTCTGGTCGAAACAGCTCAGGGTGCTTAAATTTAAAGTGTAAAGTTAAAATGAATAAAAAATATTTATGAAATGGAAACTGACTAACCAATTGGAATATAGATTTGAAATTTATTTTGCATGGAGGTTATTCTTATCACAGGCATTAAGGAGTCAAATGCCAATATTTTAAAGACTCAGCAAGGCAGAGAAAGGCAAAAAAGGAAAATGCAAGTTTTTGTCGCCTGTGGCAGGCTCAGCTGCTAGCCAATAAGCGATATTTTTTATGTTGCTGTGTGTGTGTGTGTGTGCATCTATAGATGTGGTTGCATGTGTGTGTGTGTGAATCTTTTTTGTTGCAGCATTTTTCAAATTAAGTTTTTGAGGTCAAAAGGCTGCAGGAGCATTTGCATAACTGCTTTAAACATTCAGATACAGATACAGATGCAGATTTATATGTACATATATTTATATGCATATATTTGTCTGTTCAGCTCATGCATATATTTGCTTATATCACGGCATTAAATGAATATCACTCATACGCCCAGTAATCGTCAGCGGATCTACCAAAATAGGCTCAAGTAGTTGATTTGCGCGTCGTTGCCGCCTTGTCAGAGTTCAAGACTCATAATTTATGCAGCCACGCCCCACGTATACCAAAACAGCCCATCAGCATTCATTTTGCCAGGTCACGTAGGACAATGAGCGCCAACAACGACAACAACAACAACAACAACAAGAATGGCAAACATTTCAAATGTAATTTTCACTTCTTCTTCGCAATCTTGACAAATGCCGCAGACATTTTGGCATTCAGCATTTGTTTGATTCTAATTGAAAGTTTTAACAATTAGCGGGCTCAAATGAGAAAATGGCAACAACAAAACGACAACAAACAACAATAACAACAACATCATACAAATTACAGCTACAAGTTTTTGTTTAATTTTGAACCAGCTTGCGAGAAGAATTTAATGAAAACCAAAAAAAGCAACGAGAAGATTGTTGAGAGTGAAAATTAAATACCCTGACAGAAAACAGATATTCAAGAGAGTGTTCCTATATGGCAGCTATATGATATAGTAATCCGATGTTGAAGAACTTGTAGCCAAAAGTGAGCAGCAAATTTAGAAATATATTTAGTGAATTGGGTTTAGATATCTTGCAAAGTATAAAAGTTTTTTGTACAAAAAATGATCTTCGATCGATTATTTCTATGTCAGCTATATGTTATAGTAATCGTAGTATTTAGAAAAATATGGATACATCAAGTTGCATCAGTTTTGAAGCTTAGCAACTAATTCGCATGGAAACCGAAAGACAGACAATCGAGTCGCATAGTTATGCTGATCAGCAATATATATAAATACTTTATTAGAATCACCGACGTTTTCTTCAATGTGTTACAAACGTCATGCCAATATAAGAATACCCTCTTCAAGGATATAATCACTTTATTTGAAAGGTCAAAAGTAGCACTTAAAGCAGCTATGCTTGAAATGTATTCCGGGTATTAATAACAATAACAAACAAAATTTGGTTAGTCGAATTCCAGCTTTCAAATATTCTTCATAAAATTGTTTTAATGAATTTTAATAAGAAGTTAGTTTTGGACAATGTTTGTGGACGGTAAATGTGGGCGGCAAATTTATAAGTTTTTGCTTTTTGGTTTTTAGATGTAAAAGAAATTTATTTGAACATTTGCGGAATTAATTAATTAAAATTGGGCACAATTAAGCAATTAAATTTGCGTAAATTGGCATAATAAACTTTTCGATTATGCACTATAATTCAATTAATAATTATATATAAATTAAACTGAAATTAATAATAATTAAACGATTTCTTAATTAAATAAGTTCTGCTTCAATTTGTGGCTGAAAAATATTGTGCCATTAAGCGCCCAATTAAATTAAAAGAAGAACAAATGTATATATTATGCTGTCATGATTATCTATCGCATTATTGCGTGAGCTGTGTGGGCGTGTTTTCTTAGCCAAGTTTGTTGCCTTCAACTGCAATGCACATAAATCAATGACAATCAAAATTCATTTCGCCTGCGTTGATTTATTACGTTTGTTTGATTTGCCAGGCAGAGACAAAAAGACAGATGAAGATGCAGATGGATGCTTAGCTACACGTATACATGCATATATATATATACATGTATATATATATATATATATATATGTACATTTGTATTTGTATATGTAGAGCAGGGGTTGATTCTTTTCTTGTCAGCAATGCATATTAATGCGAACTGTGAACTCAACATTTAGCTTGCCTTTTGTTATTTCTTTTTCATTTTATTTTTTGTTCTTCTTTTTTTTTTTTGTATAAATATTAAATGTATACACTGTTTGCGAGGGGTGGGGGAGGGGTGTGGGGTGTTTCTGGGGTAACCTTTTCTGCCAAATCATCAATCAATCAAACTCGTGTGATTTGCTACAGTTCAAATCTCGCTCTTAGTTCAATCGTTCAGCCATTCAAGCTGAAATACAAATATTTGCTTCTTTACCCAGCGCCCTTCTCCCTCCTAAAAGTACAAAAGCGTGCACCCCTACCGCTCCGCATCGGGCGTGGCACACCTTCTTTTTCTATACCCTGAACCCATTGAAACTGGCTAAAAAGGTTATAACAGTTCTGAGCAAATGTATGTAACTGGCGGAAGGAAGAAGCAACTTCGAGTCTATATAGTGCATACATATTCTTGATCAGGATCAATAGACGAGTCGATGTGAGCACACGGATCTCAGAGACTATAAATTTGGAATATTAGTTCTCATATAGCATAGGCAGAACTGCCTGCGTTTACCGCATTTCGATAAATTTCGATTTTCGATAGCAATAAAAGCCAACATTTTAAAGGCAGTATGTATGTATGTGTGTATGTATGTGTTTATGTATCTATGTATGTATATGCATAATACAAATTTTTTATATTTAACAGCTGTGTGCAGGGTATTTGGTAGTCGAGCTCATTCAACAACATCATTCCTACTTTTTCTTTGTTGTTGTGTTTTTTGGAGAGCCTCTCAAGTGCGGTGCCAGGTTGAGGGCTTAAGCTCCGTCCGTCTGTTTGTCCGCTTGTTCCTTCGACTGACTGACATGGCTTACAAATGAAGGCCTTTCCCCACATCCCACCACACTCTCTGTGTGTGTGTGTTGCCATGAGTCATGACCCCATTGCGTAAAAGGGTACAAAGAATGGCGACATGGCAACCCTAAAAGCAAATAGCAGCAGCAGCTGCTACTATTCTTCTTCTTTTTATACTTCTTCTTCTTCTGACAGCCGTCTAATCTGCTATGCGATGTGCTCCTGGCAACCTGTTACACATACATATATATTAAATACAAATACATACATACATACATAGCTATGGATTCAATTTAAAAGGGGCCATGGATCACGGATTTAGGTCTCACGACTCTGCCCCACCAACTAAAGGTTAATTAGACTCTGCGCAGTTACTTACACACATACATATACATATGTAAGTGCTGCCAAGGAGAGAGAGAGAGTATGTGAGCGCGCAAATAAGAGAGCAATTATTAAGATATAGAGAGATTCTTAAGAGAAGCATGGACGTCACGCAGTTCGTTTCAATGCTTGATCGTGGCGAAAGTAGAATTTTTTCTCCACGAAGCACGCTTAATTGTCAGTTTAATTGCAAAAGAAAATTCTTAATTAGTTGTTCGTAACTTTTTGTAACTTATCTCAAGTTTAAATCAAAGCTGCGCTAAACAAAAACCGAAATGTGTTTGGCCATTGCGGGTGCGGTTTGCGAAGTTCGTTGTCTCTTTCACTCTTTGTTTACGTATACACATGCACATACATATAAACAGCCAAATACGCGGAAAGAAGCAAAAGAGAGCGCGAGATAATTCCCCGATTATCTCTGGTCACACTTTGTGCGTGTTTATCTTGGGGTAATAATAATATTAAAATTGTGTGGCAGTGTTTAATGCTGTATTATCGTCGTGAAATTGTTTTAATTTCAATTTATTGATGGAAAAAACTAAAGAGAGGATCAGCTGCTTGTCTCTCGCTGCGACACTTGCCAACAGCGACAAGTAGTCAAATTTAAGAGAGGATTACCTGTCATTTATGTTATTGCTCTTGTTTCGCAAACTTTTTGTTGCGTTATCTTTCTAACGGCTTCTTTGTTTTTGCTTGTACAAGTGTGAGTGAGATGCATAAATTGCTGCTGCGATAAAGCACAAGTTGAAAAAAAGTTGAAGATAGGAATTTTTTTCTTGTGAATAATAAGCATTGCCTATTTTGATAGCCAAGTTTTTGCAATATTTTTGTTGCAGTGTAATCGAACATCGTCAACTCGACTCCACTCACAATTAGCTTATGGGGAGGAGGGGGAGTGTGAGGCGACGCTTCTGCTAAGCTTCTACTTCCGGGTTTTTGGAGAAAGGGAGCATTGCCTGATACTACTTGGACTGCTGCTTGTCGTCGTCCTGTCATCCAAAGCAATCCGGTTTGCTAGCTCGACTTGTTGCCAAAACAATTTGCGTTGCATTTTGGCTAACACATTTTGCGTCCAATTGGCAATTGTGCAATTGTATTTGCCAAGCGACGGATAAACTAAAGAGGGGGTCCGTTGGCGGAGGGGGTTTGGAGGGAGGTGACTGGCAGCAGCAGCTGCTGCTGCTCCAGTCTTCCATACATTTATTCAATATTCCAAAATGTGCGCCTGCTAAATTGTAAATAAGATTTGCAGCTGCAATAATTGCGAACAATGCAAGAAACTTTAATCAGAGTCGCCGTACACAAAAGGCGGAAACGGAAGTGGCAGTTGCAGTGGCGGCAACAGTGTCAGCACAATGCGACAACAAGAACAACTTAAATCTTTAAACTGTTCAGTTGGCTTCATTTTCGCTGCATTTGCTTCAAGTGCATTTGCTAATGACAATCTCAAACAGACTTTGGACAAACTTGAGCGCTGCACAGTGGTTCTAAATTGCATATATATATAATTTGCCCTTAAGCCTGATCAGATTTCAACCGATTTGATGAGCCACAAAATGAAATTTCATACAAAAATGGCTCCAAACTCAATTAAAAATGATGCGACAAGAAAATCGATTTCAAGAACTATTTATCAAATTTTATTTTTTTAAGAACAGAATTTATAGTTATTAAAATTTATGACTTACAATCACATTATTATCGTCTGCTGTAGTGTGTGCCACTGTGCAAGGCGCTTTGCGTTTATTGTTGCATGCTTTTGAGCGCACCGCAGACAATGCGCCTTTTCCGCTACGGTTAGCGTCGGGCGACTGCTGCCCCACACCCCTCTGCCACCTGCCACCAAAGCCTGGCTGAGTGTGGAGTTTAGGGAGGTGTGTGGAGTGTGCGTGTTTAATTTACGCGTCCAGCGTCAAGTGGCAGCCAAGGCATGCCACAAGCTGCTGCAGGCGATGCCTTTGTGACCAGTTGGCAGTCATGCAACTTTAGTGTTATGTGTGTCCGTGTGTCTGTGCGTGTGTCTGGCTTGGTGGCAAGTGTTGAAAACATGTTAATTGCTAGCATTAACAATAACAATAGCAATCACAACAACAACAACAACACAAGGAACAACAAGAACTAGGCGACAGCTTGCCTGCTCCACTTGGGACAACGGCCAAAACAACGAGTACAACTTGGCCATGTTGTAAACGGAAGTCTGCCACCCACCATACTGCCCCACAGCTACTCTTGCCCCACAACTACCACGCACCCTTTTGCCTGCTGCTTAAGAAGGCGCAACATGAAGAAAATATGTATAAAAAACCAGTAAGAGTAAGCTCGACTGGGGGATACCCTGTTAAAAATCTGTGATTCTCATCCGATGTACAATTTGACAGTCATTAAAATATTTATAACTATCAATTGGAAAGATACGCCTTGTAAATGATGTCTGTTATTCCAATCGGCAATCGATTTATATCGATCAATGCAAAACACGCGCAGCTATCGGCAAAATTAACTAAACTTGGTCTATAATTAAAATGTATAATTGAAATCGACTTGTTCCGATTCTGATGCAGTTGTTGGTCCTGATTACGGATATATATCCCTTATGGATACGAACCCGCCTCCGTCTGGCTACATTAGCCAGTTTTAATGGGCTCAGTGTATAATAAAAAAATAAGTAAAGCTGCGCGCGGAAGTATTTGTCAGGAAATTTATCGCATAAGCTATTTCTCTTGAGTTGGCGGGCGCCAGCCAGCGGAAAATTGTGAAAATTTAATTGAATATGTTGCCTGGCAAGGACACGTGCCACTTGCCACATGCAAGCAATAGTCGGCTTGGAGTTGGGTGCGGAGCTGGCCTCCTGGGACACAACAGCAGCAGCAGCAGCAGCTCATCAAATAATAAAGCCTCGTTTTATTCCAGTGGAGCAGCTGCTGGTTGTCGAGTTGAAGCTTAAAAATATCAATAAAAAAAATAAATAAAAATTCAAATTTATAAAATGCACCATTTTTAAAAATGGGTCATCGATTGTAGCATTTTTTTCTTTTCTGTATAGAGAATTATGTGGCTTTAAAATAAATAATGCAGATTTTTTTTTTAATTGAAACAAATTAATCAAATTAAAATGATTGGTGATTTTTAGATCAGTATTATGCAGTATATTATTGTTGAAGCGCGCATTTGTTAGTAATGAATAATGAAATTAAAAAAAAAATTTGTTAACATTGCGGAATACCCTGTTACCAACTAAATACAGGTGCTGCTGGCAAAGGCTTTAAATTTGCTAACTGTTAAAGATATATGGTTTTATCGATGTACAAATTTATCGGCTTATCGGCTGTAGGGATTTTAGGGACTGGAATGGGCGTGGCCTTTGATTTGCTCGATATTATTACAGTATTCAGCAATGAAATTTCAGATTTGATCACTCTTGATGAGAGCTGAATACTAAGCTGAAATAGACAAATAAATTGATCAAGTTTCAAGTCTCACAATAGCTGGACAGACAGACGGATGCCCAATGCACAGCACACCAATATGCACTTTAACCTTCGTCAGCAGAGTATAAATAATTAAATTAGGTAATATTTTCTTCTCATTTCGTTTTCCCCCCGCACGCTTTTAACTTTTATTTATTTTAGGCTTTTGTTATGCTGAATTCAACTGTTGTTTGCACAATTTTGCAGGCTTTTTTCTAGCTTTTTATTTGATGTTTTTTAGTGCTGCATTTTGTGTTTTATCTTCTTTCCATTCCGTTTTTTTTTTACGTTTCATGGTAAATTTTTTACAACCAACGCAGCGATTTAAAAATCACAGCCAAAACGCTATATCAAATTAAATATTCGCATACGCAAATAGAAATGCATAATAAAAAATCTATAAAAACAGTTATGCACTTGCTAGAAACATTTAAATTCAGCTTTAATGCGCATAAATTTTTAATTAAAAAAGGAAAGCAAAGAGAACGAAAAACAATGTAAAAAAAAACGAGTTAATGCAAAAAAAGATTTAAAAAAGAGACCCGCACAGAATCTCAGGCACATAATCCATTTTAATGGCTGGGTAAAAAAAAGATTGAAGTCGACAGTGCATAAAAAAATGACGACGGCCGCAAATTAATTTGTTTATTTAGGCGACATTTTTGCAGCTGTGTGCTCCGAAACTTTTGCTGACAATTTAAAAGGAAAAATAAAAAGCGGCAACCCTTTAAATTATACACTGAAGAAAAGATGGTTGCAAAACACTATGGAAAACGTGTGCATTAAAGGGCCAGGCGCAGCATAATAGCATTTGCAAGCACTTCGTTTAGACATAACCTCAGTGAAAGCAAGCAGCGCCTGCAACAGAGGGGCACAGCGGAAAGGAGGGGGAGGGTGTGTGTGGCGGGGAAGTGAAGGGTAATGACGTAGAATAGGAAATTTGCATGCGAAATAAGCGCGAGTTGTCAGCAGTTGCTAGAAATAAAAATACAAAAAATGTAACAAGTAGAAAGCAGCGGAAATTTAGCACGTCGACAATTGAATGCACTTTTCGTGGAGTGTCAAATTGAAATCATAATCGAATGTTTATCGATTAAAACGCACAATCGGAAGCGACATCAAAACCAATGTTGAGAACATTTGCTGAAGAGCCCCATTCGATATTATTATTACCGAAAAAAATGTATCGTATTATTATTATTATTATTATTGTTATTACTATTGTTGTTATTGTTATTATTAATGTATAAACACACAATTCCGTTATTTTGTGTTGTGCATGGTTGTTTTGATTTTTGCATTCTCTTTTCTGACTCTTTCTAGTCGTTTCAAACTGTTGCTTTGGCCACCTTTAACACCTTTTTTAGCAGAGTATTCATCAGCTCGACTGATACAATGATACTTTTGTATTTTACTATTACGTATCGTAAAGATCAAGTTATCAAAGCAAGCAACAAGTTTTGATAAATATAATCTTTCCTGGAATTTGTATCAGAATCGAAATTGGCATCTAAATTCGTTTCGGTTTAAGATGCTGTCCTTAAGGCATGTTAATATATATCATATTAAAATTAGTATTAACTACAAGCAAATGATAATAGAAGGATTCTCATCTTTAAAGAATGCTGAAATTAATATGTGAGGCAACCTTTACTGTTGAAATTAAGCTGCTGGCAAATGTTTCCAACGATTTACTTGAGCTAAAAGAGCAAATCTGGCGTGTTAAAAACTATTAAAGATTCATTTACAACTTCAAGTATTCTGTGCAGAAACTTGTTCTGAAACATTTGACAAATTTTAAAATTTACGCTAGAATCGGTGAAGTTTATCACTGCATGACATGGGTATATATTGGCCTTAACATACTTATTTTCTTAAAGAATACCTTGTGCCTTAGTCGCTGCTTAGATTTCCCTCTTCAAATGAGTCTTCTCATCGGAATAAAAAATATATGAAAAACAAAAGATGTCAAGTGAAATGTGCTTAATATGAACTCTAAGCAGAAGCTACTTTGATATCTCTTGTAAATATTGCATAACATATTCAAAATACCTTTCAGTTAGGGTAGTCAGAAAAAAATGCTGAAATTGCAAATGACAAGTTTTTTGCGCTAAGCAGCAGTACAAATAGACGAGAGCCAAGTGACACTCTTGTGTGTGTGTGTGTGTGTGCTTGTGAGTGTCCTTGTGTGTGTATGTGTGTGGATGTGGGTGTTTGTGTGTGTAAGGAAGAGATGACAAGTTACATTGACACACTTACTGCATGATGAAGCAAAATGAGTGACAAACTGACTGCACAACGTTGTAAGCTGCTTATTAAGCACTGCACATGCAGCATCCATCCGCTGTCCCCCCCTTCCCACTCTGTGTTGCAGCAACAACAGCAGCTGTGGCAAGCATTTGACATGGTGCAGTGAACACCGCGTGCCCCATTTAACAAGCAGCAACCCCAAAAGCCACTAGCCCCAATCTAAATAAGCCCAAAACACAAAAAAAAAAACAACAAAAAACGAAAAACACAAAAACCCAAAGCGCACTCAAACTTTAAGAAAATAAATGGGTTACTTTCACTTGAGGAGGGGTGAGGTGTCACGGGGTGCGTGGTGGCAAGAATCAGTGCCACAACCCAAATCAATGTCAACGGCTGCTATTTTTGGAGCGTGTGCCGCCTCGAATCCTTTGGGAGTGGGGCACACTATGCACGTGCCACCAGTTGATAAAGTTACCGCGCTAACAGCCGTTAAACTTGCCACACGCAAAATGCTTAGACGCACCGTTGAAACTTCCACTTCTTCTTCTACTTTTGGGCCGAGTTGGTAAGAAAACTTTTGCCTCCATTCTTTTCAATAAATAACCAAATGGCAACGAAAAAACAAAGCAAAATTTGACTGAAATTTAAAATCGATTTTTAAACCGATTTCAAAAAGCGCAATTCTTAAAAAGTTAATTTTTCATTGTATTACGATTTTTCAAGCAAGATAGAAAATTGTTGACAGAAAGGCAACATGCTTTTTAGATGCCAAATCAATTTGGGTTTTCTTCGAGTGACTGAAGTGTTTTCAGTATGGCCTTAAAAAAAGTTGTAGCCCAGTTAATAAAATTAAACTCCTTTCTTTAGAGACATCATAGAATGTGTGCCATATATAAACTCACATCCTTTCCTAGATCCTTTAAGCCTGTCATTACGTGCTTAATGTATTTGGCTGACGTTGTTTTCCCTAACAATGCAAATGGTTCACTTCAACGTTGCGTGTTCTGCAGTCGTATGGAAAAAAAAAAAAATGAAAAGAAATCGCGGATGTTGCGCGCTGACATGGAAAATGTCGGCGCCATGTTGTCATTAATTTGCCAGCGACAAACAACAGCAGTCGAACAAAGAAATAAGCAGTTAGACTGCGAGCAATGAGAAAAGAGAGCATCCTCAACTTGCACACATCCTACAATCAGGTATATAAGAAAAAATATAGTTTAAATATCAATCAGTCGATTAAAATAAAAAAAATTTATGTTAATCAACACTAATTAAAAACAGGAAATCTATTAAATAAAGGCTTTTTTTTTTTAATTTTATGTGGAGTGAAAAAGATGCACAGGTTTTAAAAAGATTTTAGTATATAAAAATGTACAATGAATTTATTTCAAATAAAAGTAGAATGAAATTAAATTAAAAATTTAAGTCTTTGAAAAAATAAATAAATAACAAAGTCGATTAAAATGTTAACGTTTATTTAAGAACCAGATAATAATACATAAATATACTCGTATACTGAATTAAAAAAATGTATAACCAATTCCTAAACTTTACCCAAACGATAACTCCTTACGTATCTATCGTAAATGCGATTCAGTTTGTCATCCTTATTGTGTGTCCACTGTATATATTTGTTTGCCTTATCCATAAACATTTCCAACGATTAACTTAAGTCCTCAAGCAACAAAGTAGTCAATATCTAAAATGTCGTCTGAAAATCTTTTGTAAATAAATCTTTTCCCGGGAAAATTCAACGCACCAACTTCAAGAAAACTCATCTCATTAAGTGTCCCGCTGAAATATACCCTGTGAGTGCTGCACGTGTATAGGGTATACACACACACACACATGTATCTCAAATTTCAACAGCTCTTGATGTTTGTTGTCAGTCGCTGTTTGTCTCCCTGTCTCTCTGTCTGTCTGTCTGCCTGCCTTACGCTGCTGCTTTTGCGCTTTTAACGAGTGCCAATTTAAGACTTGCTGCCATTTCGACATGAGTTGCTAATGCCGTTTGAAATATTGCGCATACGCCGCCGTTGCCATGCAGCCAACTGCATCTTGGACTCAAGCTCCCATGCGGACTTCTGTTTCCGTATTCTTCACTTGCAGTTGCAGTTGCAGTTCCCACTTCGATTTCGCCAACATTTACTTTCAATCACGTTGAAGCTGCTGCTGATGCTGCTGCTGATGCTGCTGTTGATGCAGCTGCTGTTGATGCTGCTGCTGATGCTGTTGCTTTTCCCAGTGCCACTCAACTCAGAAAATCTCAATGGAGAAACAAAGAGCTCAAGTGCAAATGAAATGAGATGCGATGTGATGTGATGGGATCTGAGTTCAACGGGCATCAGCAGCAACAACAACATACAACCAACAGCGGCAGCTGCAGCAGCCATTTTGTAGCTGTTACTCTTGTCAAACTGTCGTAAAAGTTTTCGTCTTTGTAATTTAATTTACGCTGCTCGAGGATTGAAATATGATTTTCCTTTTGTTTTGTTACCAAAAACAAAAACAACAAAAACAACAATAACAATAATAACAATACGAAATAACGCATTTGTAAGCCATTTCAGCCACATGTTATCCTTTGACCAGTAATCATATGTGCCAAGTTCCAACTGCCAGTTGAAGTTTTAACACAATTTTTGTTATTAATTAAATTTATGTATGAAACGTCAACAAATATAAACTTTGGCTTATGAGCTGCACAATTTTTCGACTATTTTTTTTTTTTTGTTATGTTACATTTATTTAACTTCAAAGCTGTTTTGACTGTTTGAATGGTTAAATATTCTGTTTTATTTTTAGAAATAAAATATAAAGTAAGTTCATGGCCAACAATCAGTCGCAATTGTATTGCAGAAAGCTGATTTCATACACCTAAAAACAAAACTAAGAAAATAAAATCTTAATCTTACCCAGGCAAACAGAAGAGTCGAAGAATGCTTGCTGCATTCGTTGTATTTGTGAGTGCACTTTGACATATTCATGCGCTTCGTTGAATCCACAAAGTTTTAATTGAAACGCGTGCAGCTCAAAGAACAATGTTTATTCATAACTCACAGCGAATGTGAACTGAGTGTGTGTTTGAGTGTTTTTGAGCCTTGCAAGGGAACAATGGAGTCGTCTTTGCTTAGTGTTAACTTGGCCAGCATAGCATAGCAGTGGCTTTGTGGCTTTGCCTCTTTTTTTGCCAACTGCCACCTACTGTGCATTGTTTGGGGCCAGCGTTTGACAGCTTTGTTGCTTTGTTGTGCTGGCCTGGTCCAGGCCTATTGGCCAATTCTGCCTAATTGCCAACAATTCCATTGATTCCACATCGATTTTTGTGCCCCAATTTTCCGTTATATTATTCTAAAAATGCATGTTTAGTGTTTTTGATGCTATAGTTTTTTTTTGCATTATTTACATGCACGCAGGATTTTGGCATTGTTTCCTTAAATCATAATGAAAATGTTTATTATGCTTTGAATTGCTATTTATATAGTACAAACAATAGAAATAATTACGGAAAACAATGTTGTAGTTTATGATACAAATTTTTACCTATTGAAAAAAGTATATTATTAATTGTAGTTTTTATTAAACAGCTGTGTTCAGGAAATCTCCAAGCTGTCCAGCTGTCTCTTCTAGTGTATCTTAACTTGCATAGTTTTAATTAAGTATCCACAAGCATTATTTTTATGGAATGTGCGAAAAATATTTACTGACTTTTATTTTTCAAGCAGGGGTATTTGTCGAAGTTAACACTTAAAATATGTGAAAAAGTTGAGTGTGCTCGAAAGCAGCCCAACAAACTTTTAAGCTTTCCAATTAGAGACGAACACAACAGAATATTATACGCCAAGAACAGTTTTTAACCCAAGAGGACACTTGAATAACTTTTTGTGAAGGCCTTTCACGTATTCCCCGTTTGCTGGCTGGCCGGATTTATTCCTCTGCACCTGCGGGGCAATAATCACACTTTGTAATTTCATTAACGCTTTCATTTCCAGAACTCGCCTGTCACAACCAATTATGCCGAGCACGATGGTGATAAGGATGGGGTTGGAGTCGTAGTCGTAGTCATTGTACACCTGACATTTAACTGGGTGTTTCCTTGCCTACTCCTGCTGCTGCTCCTCCTCCTCCTCCTCCTCATCCTCTGTCCTTGAGGCGCGCCCTTTTGGGGCAAAGGCGTCTTTCACACATTAATTTCGCCTTATGAAATCTTTTGCACATTAAACCGTCTGATGCGTAACCCTTTGGCTGCCACGCCCCTTAAGGCCGTTCTTCGCGCCAACCTCAACGCATTAAAAACCTTTTCTTTTCCTTTTGCCGTTTTATGTTTTCTGCTTTTTTCTTTTCTTTTTTTTTTGTTTGTTTGCTTGTGTTATGCTTCAAAAGTCGTAAAACTGAGTTTTATGAATGCGATTAAGCGCGTGAACTGCACGAAAGCATATTTCACTTGAACTTCAGTTCACACCACTCTCTCTCTCTCTCTCTCTCTCTCTCTCTCTCTCAATCTGTGCATAACTGTTGTTATCTCTTTCGTTGGCCGCCCTACTTTGCTGTTGTGCTCGGAATTTGTCATTTTTAATGACTATGAAAAGAATGCTCGTAATTACACGGCCACAGTGAGGAACCAACGAGAGAGAAAGAAAAAAGTAAACCCCATCAACTCGTTCCACTGTGTGGCTACCATTTTATTGTGCTGTGTATCATGAATTATTTACACTTATTATACACACACCCTTTAGCCGAAAGGGTTATCAATCTATCTACTTTTGGGGAGAACTTTAGCGGTTTTTAACTTAAAAATTATAGGCGGCTAATAACTAAGCAGCTTAGGAGCATATTTAAGTTGCTCTTTAATCCGTATTAAAATAAAATAAATTGCAAAACAGTTGATAACAATTGTTAATAACAGCAATGAGTTAATAACAATTCCCAAGAACTCTTGTATTATTAATAATACTATTTTTATTATTGAGGCTCTCTAAGATGTATTGTTTTCACTTCGTGAATATATCAAGAATCTCTTCTAGATTGAGCTTTCTACGTCTGCTGAGTTGCTTACATGCTTGCTCAGGATTCTATACATTCTCCTGGCTAAGGCGATATATTCTGATCGATTCTTGAGTATCTATATATCCTAATTCCAAGATATTGCTGGCTTCAATACTTCCATACACGGCATACGAATCTGCATTTTTTTTATATAAATTTTGATTTATTTAAATACTTTAACTATTTTGCTTAAGTTTTCAAACTTTCAACTTGCAAATACTGAAGTATTTAATGCATATTTATTTTATTTATACTTTCATTGTGGACAACACGTTTAGAAATGTTAAATCAAGTTCATGAAGAATTAACTTTAGTAGTTAATTTCTTTTAAAATATAATTACAGTTTCTCGCAGTGCTCTTGATTTGTTTCTCTCAATGCGCTCAATGCTCAACTTCTCCTAATCATATTACTTAATCTAGAGCATTTAAGATTCGCCTGGATTGCAGTTCTAACTAAGTAGCATGAAACCACTTCAATTGTGGGGTGTCGACTTGTCGGCTTCACCAACCAACCACAGCCCCTCCAACTGCCGCCTCTGTTGCAATTTGCTATTGTTCTTCGCCCCATTCTCTGTAGAAGTGGCAGCCACTACTTAAATCCGTTTCCTCAGCGCTGCTTGTCTTTTATTTCGAGTCTGCTTTCCAGCGAGCTTGTCATCGTCATCCTTGGAGGTGGTGACGTTCTTCCGGTTGTTCCTATCTCTATCTTCATTTTTCTCTTTCGCTTTTTGCTCTCTCTCTCTCTCTCTCTCTCTCTTTCTCTCTCCCTCTCTTCACTGTCTATTCGTTTGTCCATTCGCCTCGCTGGCTTCGCTTTCTTTCTATTCGCACTTAAGTGATTTTGACACTTGTCCTACTTTCCATGCGTTGATTTTTGTGTCAGCAGTACTTAAGCAAATGCACAAGCCCTTGCCTTGCCACAACCGCACCCCTTCCCCCCCCCACCTTTTTTTTGTCTTCTACCCCCCGCATCAGCTGTAGGCTGCTTGTGGCTGTTGAAGTTGTTCACCTTTCAATACGCTGCAACCACTACAGGAACTTCTCTAACTTGATTTTTTTTGTTGCTTTTTTTGCCTCTCTCCTTTCAGCTAAAGTGGCAGCAACTTCAGTTTGCAGGACTTGGCTTTAATATTCCGTAACTGTATTCTAGGCTGGTGTAACACGCTACACACAGCAAAAGATGTATGAACAGTTATTGATGAGTTAAAGAAGAAGCACAGACAATACAGGGTATCAGCTAATCGAAAACTTTTACTTATTGTTTTTTGTGCATCTCTGCTTATTTAAATGTTAACATTTAGAGTGTAGGGTATCTGCTTGTCGAGCACACTCATCTATAGTATAATCATGCCCACAGCCAATGTGGAAAGTGTGGGTGCTCGTTACAGGGTATCGGCTAGTCAAACACTCTATTTACTGTATTTGTTTATCTGTAATTGTTTTGCTTACCAGTACAGTTATTTATCAGTAAATTTGTTCAAATTGTTAGTACAGGGTATCTGCTAGTCGTGTAATTTCGTTGCCTCTCTCGGTGCGTTCATCTCTTTTATTTGTGTTAGTTAGCAGCTGTTGTTGGAGTTGTTTTTGTGTCTGAGTTCAGTTTAGTCTTGGTTCAAAAAAAACACGACGTCATCTGAGTCTTTGACTTAGTTATCAACAACAACAAACAACAACGAACAACAACAGTGAACAACAAAGACAACGACAACAACAACTGAAGTGCACTTTTCTGGATTTTACATCTGATTTGTTCTTGTGTGTGTGTGTGTGTGTGTGTGTGTGTGTGTGCGTTGTCTGTGTGTTGTGTGACAACAGTCTCTCAGTCTTAACAGCCACTGTCTGCTTAACTGTTTGTCTTGGCCACATTGTTGTTGTTTATTCTTTGCCTTTTTGCGTTTTGGGTTCAGCTTGCTTTCAACACGACCGCATTAAAAACGATTTGCATTTTTTTCCTGTCTTTCTTATGGCACTGATTGCTGCAACCAGTTGCAGTTTGTGCCAGTTTTGAATCGAACCAAATCGAATCGATCATATACCAAAAATTTAATTAAAAACATTACTTTACTTAAAAATTGCAAAGGCTCAAACGAAAACCTGAGTTCAAGTTTTGACGGCTCTAGCCAAAGTTGAAAGTTGAATCGAACCTTTGCAGATTAAATGTTTTTGATAATCGCTCAGAATTGATTGTTTCTAGCTATTTGAATCAGCAACAAACTTGCCAAAATTTCAGATTCAACATTTTTTTCTTAACCAGTTACAGAAACTGTAGTATCATAACTGGATTCATAACCTTTACCGGAAGCGAAATATGATTCGATTTGATATCAGATTCAGAGTCGATTGTATATATTTATTTACCTTATCCATAAACGCTTCTAACATTTGACTTAATCCCTAAAGCAACAAAATAATAAAAATCTAAAGTGTTATTTGCCAAAAAAAAAAAAAAAAACTACAACTTTGGGATGATGGAAAAACTTGTGTAAATTAAATCATTTTGCTGGAAAACTCAACGCAGCTTCAACAAGCGCAACTTTTCTAAAAACTTTTGACGCCGAAAATGGTCGCATTTTATTCTTAGCTTTATCTTTGCCGTATAAAAGTATATCTTACAGCTACCACACACACACGCACACAAACCCACACACTCACTCACGCACACCCACACACACACAGACACAGACACGCGTAGTCATTTTGGTATTAAAAACTAATTTTATTTCTAATTAATTTTGACGTCTCGTCGTTTGTGGTTAAATATTCTCGCACGCGAAAAGTCGCTTCCCCCATCTCTCTTTCTCTATTCCTCTCTCTCTTTCTATCTCTTTCTCTGTCTTTCTGTCTCTCTCAGGCATTCTTTTGAGCTGCGGGCTCTGAGCTGAAGTCATTAAAAAAGTTGCCAAAGACTTTGCGACACACACACACACAATCGAGCAAACTTTTCGTGTGTGTGGTGTCTGTGTGTTTGTGTGTGAGAGTATCTGTGTGTGTGTGTCTGTGTGTATTTAGTTGTCAGCGTCAGCCACGTCGTACATTTTAAATGCTTCAAATGAAATTAACAAAGAAAAAGCCGTAAAATGTCACCACAGCAGGTATGCACATATAATACATATATATATATATATGTATATATATATATATATATATATATATATACATAGATATGTGTATTTGTAACAACACTCGGAAAAAACTATAAACTTAAACCTAGTTTAGTCAAATTTAAATTTAAACTCATTCAACGACAATTTCACAAATATGGAGAAAATTCCATTAAAACGTTTTCAAAACAGAATCAGAGAAAATTTGTACATTTTGTTCTTGAAAAATCGTCCCATACTCTTAGAAATTAATATATTTATTTAAACAGAAACAATTCTTAGTCATATTTTATTCACAGTGTACGTTCATATGTGATTGCGTTTTTGGCTAGCCAAAGCCGTATATTATCAAGTTGACGGCATTTTGTACACTTTTACGAATGAAGGTGACTTTATTTGTGTACAATTTTGTAGACAAAATTCAGTGAACATTTGGAAACTTAAGGGAAAAAGTTAGTCATGAAAAACCGCTGCAAATGAAATATGTATAAATTTCAGCTTGAGCTTGAAACCAAAAACCATTGCACTTCAGTGCAGTTCTTCACCTTAGCTTTGAGCAAAGTTTTTGTTGGTAAAGCGGCGAGGCTTATATTCAAATGAAACTCCTTTGGGCTCTTTGTATATGTGAGGATATATTTATGCATGTTTGTTGTGTTTCATATGGCTGGTTTTGATTTAAAATGGCTCTGTTAAGAAATGTTTGTATTGCACATTTGGGTGAAAGAGTTCAGAGCAAACAAGTAAGAAGTGAGGGCATAGCAGCTGCGAATACTCTGTATGAAATGTGGCAAAGATACATCTTACAGGGTTGCCAATAATCTTAAATTCTTATTTAAATATATATTAATAAACATATGTTCCGATCTTAGAAGGACGTCACCTCTATTCTAGCCTCCAAATACATGTTATCAATTTCCCAGCTTCCAAATTCGCCAAGCACTTCAACTTAAACACTTTTTTGAATATGCCATGTTTTCAGAATCTATATAACATAATCCTCTACAAGCGCTGTCAGTTTAAAAGAAATCACCTTAACATTAATGTATATATAAAATATATATTCCAGTTTTTATTTCATAAATGTTGTAAACCAAATTGAACTGTAATATTAGCTTGTCACAATGGAAGACATTTATTTAATAGCTGTTTATGTTTCTGTGTGATTGTTGTGCAACATTACTCACAAAATCCGTTTCCGGACGGACAAACGGACGACAATCAACAATCAACAGACGTCAATGAGAACAAAGAACGCAGAAATACAAAAAAAAAACAAAAAAAACACAAAACAAGTAAAAATTTATTTGTAAATGCCTCATCGATTGCAGCCATAACTCACTTTGTGGCACAATTAAGTGTGGCCCACACCGACGATGATTTTGTTTGTGTGTGTGTGAGCGTGTGTGTGTGTGTGTGAGTGTGTGACCGTGTGTGTGATGCAGAAAATCCACCCATTAAACCACTGTTGACATTGCTTCATTTGCACTCTGGATTCCAATCGGAATCGAAGCGTGCTCGTTTTTTAATTGTTTCATTTAACAGCATTTAATTGAATATCTCGCGTACGGTTGCCACTTCACTTAAATGCGTGCAACAACAAACAGTTGCAGTTGCAATAACCACAATGATAAATTGCTCACGCGCTTTAAGTCAATAATGCATTTAAAAAAAACACCACGCTTACTTTTGACGGCTCTTGCTGCAAACTTGTGGAGCACAAGTGTTGTGGCATTACCAATCCTAACAATGCGCGTAATTGCCACACCCCACATGCAACATATGCTCTTAAGGCTGCCACAATTTTGCGAGCGTCACGAAACTCAAGCCTGACGCACTGTTTATTAGTTTTGATAAAGTCATAAAATGACAGCAGGTCGCCTTCACGCAAACAAAATCCACAACAAACACAAAAACAGAAAAAGAAGAGAAAACGGAACGGAATAAAAAGCGAAACAGGAAATAAAAAAGCAAATAAACAAACAAACATTGACACTAAGCGCTTCAAGATATAACCTCGCTGGGGGTTTTTCAAATATCCTGTAGACATACGAGAGACTTAATGGGGTGTCTTATTTACCAGTAACTGTTCAGAGTCTGTTCTTAAATATTTCATACTTTCCAATAAGAATATAAGAAACCAGAAAAATGATATGGTAAAAATAAGCAAGAAAGAACTGCTATTTTAGGCACGCTGAAGATAACATACCCTCGACTTGCTGATAACTCATTATAACTTTAACAAGCTAGCGGACTTATTCTAATATGATGTATTAGACCGATTTTGATGATTTTTTCTCAAAATATCGGGAGCTTAATAAGACGCATATTAAATGAGTAAACCTTGTTAAACACCAAAGTTATTCTTCCAGGAATTCTTCTTTCAACCGATACTTTCAATGGCAGCTTTATGATATAAGCGTTATAACCTGCCCGACAAAATTATAATACTCTCTGGAAGGGCATATAATTAAATATACATAATATTGCTAAGTATCACATTCTAAAAATGAACTTTTCACTTAAATTATGAAAGCATATGAATACATGTATATGGACTATATATGTTTTTGTAGCAGTGTATTCACTAGTATATCACTCTATAACTCTCTCTATAACTCTCACTCTCTCTCTCTCTCTCTCTCTCTCTCTCTCTCTTCTCTCTTTCTCTCTCTCTTTTATCATGTCTGTTATTGTCATTTGTTGTGCATATTTGGATTTAGTTTTTGGTGTGGTATCAAAAATGCCATTGCCGCTAAACCTTTGAGCAAACGCAAATAAAATGCATGCACGCACATGTACACACACACACACACACACACATAAAGCCATACACACTTCAACAAACACACGCACACACACACACACATACACACAGCCAGGCACAACACATGTTTGGCTATGCATGTCAGCTGCCGGACTCTACCTCTCCTGACCTGCTGTGTGCACGGGCATTTCTGTTTACTCTGCTGCGGGGGGTCGGGTGAGCTTCGTTCTCAGTTTTCCGTGCTCTGTTTTCTGTTTTCGTATATTTGCACACATTACTCTCCACATGCTGCATAAGCTTCAAAAATACGAGTATAAAAACGTATTCACCACTAACAATTTGCACAGCCTTAAAAACAAAATGAATCTGAATGCTTTGGCTATGCTACGAAAAACAAAACATGAAACTATCTACAAATATCAAATAATTGTGCATTGAAACTTGTACATGTGTATTTTGGTTCGTTGCGAAATGAATTTAAATTCAAAACGTACGAAAAACCGACTGTTGAAGAGTTGGAGAATCCGACAGAATTGGCTTAATATTTCTCAATGCTATTTTAAATTTGTACTAGAAGTTCTTGTATAGATCAAGTCTATTTCAAGTTTTAACCAATGTCTCAAACATTCTCAAGTGACTCTTAGTTTACGTAAAGATGCAGCCTTTTATAATGCATTTAGCTTATATCAGCATGTCATTTTCCCCTTCGCATTGCTTACTTAGTATGAGTGACAGTTTTGTTGTTTGGAACTCGCTTCATTAGCTATTCAAAACACACTGTGAGTCTATCGGGCTGGATTCATCATCATTCAAGAACTTTGCCACAGAATGCAGCCATAACATTTTGACTGCCTCGTTTCGTTGCGCTTTTTCGCTGTCTGCTTACTTCTTTTACCGATTTCCCCCACAGCCTTCACTTCAACTTCCTTTTTGTTGGCCTACCGCGCAAAACTTATGCTTGCCACTTTCGGTGAGCATGCGACTGAGACTGGAAATGAGAATGAAAGCGGCTGTGTTGCAGGCGTCGCCTCGCTGCCACATAAATTAATGAAAATTTATTTATGCACCAAAAATATGAGACAAACAACAAGAAAAGCAAACGACGGAAATATGCAAAGCTGTCTGCTTGTTTGTTGGGTATGTGGAGGAAAAGAGGGAAAGAGGGAAAGCCAGCGATTGTTGCCGTGTGCCACTAAATTTCTTTCCACTGCATTAGGCACACTCACACTCACTCACACACACACAAACATACACTTGTATACATAACTGCATGCATTTATCACCCAGAAATATGCACAACCTAAGCGCAACGAGCAAATATCGTGCAACCTCAAATGTGGCGAGAGGCGCCACGCTATTTACAACATCTTAAAGCATTGTTTAATAACAATTAATCCTGGCTTGTTTCATGATTTATTTTTATTTCATTTGCGGTTAATTTGTAATATCTTTTAAGACAGATGTACACAGCTTTAAGGTAAGTCATCCGTATTAAAATGTAGACACATATTTCTAGGAGCTCTTTTCCGTCTAAAGAAACCTATAAAAAAATCATATATTTTTATCATTTTAATATGAAAACTCAATTAAGTTAAGTAAAATATATTGCCATCAAATAACTTTGTATACCCTTGCAGAGGATATTATGATTTGAATACAGATTTTGGTAATTATGAATAAACTGGTATCAGCGAAGCAAAACTGTAGTTAGTCGAGTGCTCCCGACCAGCATTCCAACTTGCTTCAAGCTTAATATGTATTTATTTAAATTACAATGAAAACAACAAGATAAATGGAAGACTAGTTATTTTTAACTCCTGTGCTGCAAGTCCTTCAGTCACGAGCACTTTAAGTGAATAAATTTAGCTTACGCAAACTTGGAGAAAGGACATCAATTTGTTAAGCATCAATGGGAATCGCTGTCAAGCAGGCAAGCTGAGCAAGCTCTCCAAAGATTCCAGCTCCAGCTGGCAAGTGCCCTCAGTGTGCTGACAAAAATATGTGCAAGAATGACAAGCAGGTGACTGTCGAAGTCTGCTGTCTGCCTTCTGCTGTCTGTTGTCTTCCATCTGATGTCCGAGTAAAATGACTTTTCTTGTTGCTTGCCAAATGGTCAACATTATATTTGCATTAACCCTCTTTCCCTTAATCCCCTTCTAGGCGGCTCAACCTCAAGCTCAAGCTCAAGCTGAAGCTTTCTGCTGCCTCAGTAGCTGTGTCACTTCTTTTTTTCCGTTGCCGTTTCCGTTTGGCTTCCACTTGACTTCCGTTGCTCTTGTTGTTGTTGTTGCCACTTTGTTTTGCATGTTGTCACGCGCTCGTCCTGCACTTTAACTGCACTTGTCTTGGCCCAGTTGTTGCCCATTTTGTAGCCGTTTTGTCGAAAATGTCAACAAAATTGCCAACTGAACGCATAAGCAAACACACATTAGCCGTAAATGTGCACTGCGAGAAAGGAAAACTTTCAAATGCTGCACAAATACATAATACAAACACAAACAATTTATTTATTTATTTATCAATTACTAAACAACCTTTTTCGAATCGCAAACTTTGTGCTTATTGATGAGCTTATGTACTTATTTAAAACTCCCTAAAAAGTGAGCCAACAATACTCGATTTTTTCTTGAACTTTTCTCTCTGTGTAATTGTATTAAGGGATGGACGGAGGCGTGTGTGTCTTTTTGTCTGTGTGTGCGTGGCGTGTTCCTGCTTTTTATGTGTTCTTGCCACATCATCAATTACACATTTTACAACTTCTGACTGACTGTCTAAAGGGTGTCCCGGTAAAGAGAGTTGTGGGGGGCAGGCGCCGCGACGTGCTGGGGCAACTGACAAAACAGACATAAATCAAACATTTCCCACGTTGCGAAACAATTTCCGGCTGCATGGCAACTCAAGACTGCTATACGTATGTATTTGTGTGTGTGGGTGTGTGTGTATGCGACTGTCTATCTTTTAGCTGAATTTTATTTATGGCATCCGCCAAAACACACACACACAGACAGACCGACTTAGACAGTCTGAGCGAGGAACAGACAGACAGACAGACAGACAGAGATGATATATAGACAGAATGACTTCAGTTAGAAAATTTACAATTGCTTTTACTTGATACATAATTGTTATTGTTGTTGCTGTTGCTGTTATTGCTGTTGCTGCTTTTGGCTGGTTTGGCGCTTTTGTATTGCATTTTGATTTGTGGTTTACAGGCTTTTGTCTGGCTCATAAATTTGGCTTATAGAATGTTTATGTGTTTGGCCATTTTACATGATATGTTTTCTATTGTGGCGCTACTGCACTGCACAAAGATAAGCGCTTGTACTGAAGATACTTTTTCCCAATAATATAACAGGTTTATTCTATCTGAACTGTTTTCGAAATTTTCGAAATAAATCCATTAAGAAAATCTTAAAAGATTTTACATAATAAAATATATCTATTTCAGATTATTGTTCCTAATTCACATCTATTTTAAATTTTCCTCAAATTTTCTAGGTAATTTTTTTTCCAAGTGTTGACGGCTGAATTTCCGACCAAAATGTTGCCAATACATAAGAAAGAAAATCGCCCACAGTGCGTATACATTCCCAGCATGTAATTAAATTCAACGAAAAATCATATTCAATTGGACTTTGGCTTAACAGTTTCCATTTTGGCCAAATTGAGGAATTGAGCAATTGAATTTGGCTTTTGCCAAATTGATGCTTTGTTTCAGGCACGAGCGCATCAGAGCAATTGCTGCCCATTTGTGTGTGGCAAGTGAAGCCCCAGCAAAAGTTGCCTCAATTTGTGACATACATACACACACACACACACACACAAAATATATATATATATATATATATATATATATATATATATGTGTTATACTATAACTTTAGTCAAGTCAAGCAACTTGCACAGTGAATGCTTTACTCCTTGTTTGACCCTTGGTTCAACGGCACCTTTTGGCCATTGCCAATTTACGCTTTATATACGAGTCTCGTTCGGGCCATTTGCGACAAGCTACGCAGCAGTTGTCAGAGCAGGCAAGAGGCAAGCAGCAGGCAAGAGGCAAGCAGCAGGCAGGCTAACTGGGAACGAGGGGCATGCATGAAGCCCGGTACGATTCAATCAACCCAAGCCAAGCGCAGCACAGCTGCCGCTAATAGGAATTCAACCGTGCTGATGGCTGGACTTGGGTATATTAACTGCCTGGTTATCCTGCACATAATACCATTTTAAATTGAACAATCAGAGATTGATTCTTATGAGCAATCTGATCTTTCTCTGACTCTCCCTCTTTCTACATTTCTTCATCTCTCGCATGCTTTCCCTTACTCTCCATCCATCTTATCTTTTCTCTTTATCTTAGTCTCCCTCCTAATTAAATAGCAGTTTTCATATTTTATTTTGCAGGGTATCAAATTGCACTCTCTCGTTGTATTTATTCAACCAAAAATATGTCAAATTATTTACCATAATTCTTTGAAATATTTTGTTAAATTTTATTTTGGTTGATATGGTTTCTCTCCATTATGCATATTCAACAAATTATTTTGATGAAAACTTAATTAACTCTTATTATTATTTTGCTGTGCCTAATTTAATATTATTAAGTTACCTTCGCAGAGAATCAAATTGCACTCATTATTCGTATTATTTATGGGTCACATTTTGTGATTGTTCATGGTCTGTCTAGCATACACTGACTGACTGCTGTGGCATTTGTGGCATGCAGCATAATTTAATATGGCCTTTACTTGGCTTCAGTTTTTATGTCTTACCTTGATGGTCTTTTCGCTTTATTCTTGTGTGCCCGTTTTATGTGCTTGTTGGGCTTGAAAGGGTTTTCCTTAGACAGCAACTCACAAGCATCTCTCTCCCAAATTTATTCTGTCCCGCTCTCTGTCTGTCTTTTTGTCACTTGCCTGCTGTCCAATCCTAAGTGCTTAAATTATTTATTAGACATATTTTGGGACAGCCTTGAGAAATATTATTACGATTTCTGTGCCAGGCTGCTGGCATATGGTGCTGGGGGTATGTGGCACATAAATTATGAGCACTCTCTGCCTGACCTATGAATCCAATCCGAACGACATTATAACCTTACAAAATATGTTCCCAAATGCGTTTACACGTCTCAAACAAAGCTTGTTGCATACTTTTTGGGGCATGTTTTGTGTAGGATGCTAATAATTTTTTTTTTTCTACTTTAGATAATACTCAGCTGTATCTTCAATGTTGCCGAAATTATTGAAATTATCAGGTAAGTGAAATGATTTGTTATACCATATTCTCTTACATTATAATGTTGTTGAAATGTAGGAGAATTCAATTTCTGGAACAACTACAAAAATACTACATATTCATTGGCTTTTTGTTTGCAAATAATTAAATTATTCATTGAGCTTCTTATTATCACATGTTGCCAATTAAGTTAAGAACAATAACAAGCAATCGATATCTTATATATATATTATTTAATTTAGTATTTAAACGTATCAAGTGAAAGCTACTTGAACAAATATGCTGGGGGATTTTCTTGTTGATTCATTTGGTCATAAGTTTTTGTGCCTCCTGACAAAAGGATATCTTACAAATAAAACAAAATGCAATTTGTTATATATTTTTGACAACACTACTTAAGTCGGGTGCAAAAAAGACAAACCATTTGTGTGAGGGAGACAGAAGTGGTTTATGAATGAAAAAGAAATTCTGGCAGTAAATTGCAAGTTGATTTCATTAAAATTTCTTTACCCTTTAGGACAAAAACTGTGCAATACATTTTGCATATCCTTCTGCACAGCACAGATATATCTAAAGTGAATTGGCCGGACTTCTGTAACTCTCTGGCAAATTGAGTAAATGTTTATTCGCATTTTTGTGCAAGACACTCGTTTTTCCATGCAGCACCTGCTGCAGCACTTAATATTTATTTTAATTGCTGCCCCTGGGCTATGCAAAAAGGGCTGACAAAGTTAACAGCTACGAGCAGTAATTGTCCAAGTTATCTCCGTGTTGAGTTATTTACGGTTCTAACGCAACAGATCTGAAATTTGTGTGTCGCACAATTTACCAGCTAGTCGTAATTTCGAATGCAAATTAAATTTTATGTCTCACAGCTGATTGGCATTTAAATCATAATTTAAATGAATTCATTATTTACATCGGTTGACCTCAGGCTTTAACTAAATAATGCATATTTTGTGTGGGTCAAACAAAATAATTTGTTAAATTTTTCATGTGGTTTTGACAATAATAAAATCTAAGGCAAATATGACAGTTTTAGTTGAGTGAGCTCGACTTGGAGAAGCGATTTCTTCACATTTAAAGCGCAAAACATTTTTAATTAATTTAATTATGAATATAGTTTTTAGCACTCTGAACTAATATTCAAATATTTAAATTATAATTGCTCACAGAACTCACAGAAACACCAATTAGAGTCCTCTCAGATTGCTTTCCACAGTGCTGCAGTTGATTCAACGACGACAAAATAAGCCAAAACCCCATATGAGACGCCTGTCAGTTGCTTATTGAAGTACTCGGCAGTTGGCAAACTGCAAGGATAATTGAATGTGACAAAGCAGCTGCAGTTTCTGGCAAATAAGCAGCAGGTCCTGTCCAAAGGACAAACAGGAACTGGCTGCTCGTAACAGATTTACGTGCCACAGTAACGGTGCTACTATTAAACCAACACACACACACACACACACACATACACACAATATTATTAAACTTGGGTAATATCCGCTCTTCGATGATGGTCAGCCGAGTCAGTTAGGGGGTAGTTGTTGTGCGGCTAGCTGGACTGGCTGACTGCTGGCTAAGAGGCCTCAAAATGTCCATCAAAACGTCAGCAGGCATGACTGTGGCCTCCGTAGTCAAACTGATAAGATATGAAAAGCAATTTACGTAAACTGTCAACAGCAAATTCCCTTTTTGCAACATGCACTATACAAAAATAGACAATTTTTCCATCAGAAACCAAGAATTAATTAATCATCAATAAAAACTATAAATATTCATAATTTATATTTAGAACAAAAAAAGTCATGCTGCGTTTTTATAATTGATTCTAAAGAATGTGTGTTCCTTAAAAACGAATTCAACGACTTAATTTTATTCTTTCCAACTTTTCCTTAAACAACTTTTTACTTGTTTTGAGAAATGTAAGAAACTTTATTAATACCAGTGAGTTTTCTTTCTGTGTATTTTTTGATGAAAGTCACTTTTTGAAGTATTTGTAAAAATAACTTTTTTGCCAGAAAAAGTTGCCTTTGTTTCCTATAGTGCTATGCACACACACAAGAACGAGAGAGAAGCAGCGGAATAGACAAGCCAAATGGACAAGCACCAGCTATGGGATTAAAATATCAGACACGTAAATGGCATGGTATATGCACTACATATTTATACATCCATATATATTCAACATGTCAATCATAGTTTTGTTTTTGGGCAAATATACAATTAGGCCATACGACAGCTTAAATCCGCTTGAGTGCAGGCAAGGCTAACTGATGCGCCTGATGTTGTGATCAAAGAACAGGCATTGTCCATAAATACTTGAGCCATAAATACTGCGCTGGGCATTGCGCACATAACTGCAAGTGCAGTCAGCATTCACACAGATTATCTTGTGATCGGCACGATGCTTCATTAGCAGGCTGTGAGCACCGCCCGATACCACTTGGAAATTGGGGGTATTGTTGCAGCGCACCATGTTCTTCTTCCAGTCAAAGTAGCTAAGGTGATGCGGACGCGGCATTAACCTGGCCCTACCCTCAAATATGGCTGGCCAGTTGACATAGTGTTCGGAGGTCTTGTAACGGGATTCCCTTAGACTGTGCTCCAGATCAATGAATCCCGAGATTTCGAGGCCCTTCGCCGAGCGCATCAACAAAAAGATAATGGTCTGAAATAGTTGCAAAAATAAGGATGAATGATTTTTAATTATATCTTTTCAATATCTAAAAGCCAATTCAGCTTGGGAATAAGCCCAGGAGTTTAGCTTGAGTTTGCAATTCTCATAAGGGCTATTTATTGTTAACTGAAATAGTCAAAGACACTTTTGTAGCTTCTTAAACAAAAACTATACTCAAGAGATTAAAGACTAGAATAGATGGAAAGAGGTTTGATTGTTGCTTTCTACTTGCCGAAATTTGCTTATTGAGGAGCTTATATTCCCGTTGGGCAAACTGCTGCAGCACTTCATCATTTCCGTTATAGCTCGCTCCAAAGAGTGGGCATTCACTGATGCTATGTGGATCTAGAGCAACTTCAGCTTTTTTCCGCTGCTCCAGAAACTCGGAACGACTCAGCAGACGACCCATGCAGCTCTTGCCACAGGCATTCTGTATCAGTTGCCTGCTGAGTGCCCAGTTGCCCAAATAGCGCACATCATTTTTGCTGATGAAGTGATCCAAATACTCCTCATACGAATTATAGTCTAGCAGCGCCATCAGCCAATTTTAACTAAGGCCAAATCTAATTAACAATATGTTAAAACCAGAAATCAACAACTACAAACCAGGTTAAAAATCAAATTATTCGTGTGGAATATGGAAAATCAAAATGTGTGTTGAACGAATCAAAAAAACAATTAATACAAAACACACACAGTGAAAAACTCATAGCTGGAAAACTGACAGCGAAATCGTTGCTCAAAGGCAAAACTTTTTTGGGCTATTATTTAATTTTTAATTTCGTGCGGCATAAAAGTATAATTAAATACAGTAACACACACACGCACACACACAACACACATACTCATATATACACTTTTGCCTCGTGCTGCAAATTTAATAAATGGAAAAACTTTACAATGCCTCTCGTTCAAAAGTTGTGCACATTTTCAATTACAGTTTTCTATGTGCGATACACACAGAGCGACGGCGACTGATGTATACACACAACACAATACACACAACACACACACACACACACACACACACTCACACACACTTGAAGTGTGTGTATATATGTCTGGCACATATATTACTAATTACTTCATCAACATTTAAAATGCGTGCGGCTAAATTACTTTTTTTCTTATTGTTTTTGAATTTTTTCAGCCAGCTTGCGTGCAACCCATTTTCTTTTAAGCAGACAACTTTTCGCTCTTTTATTCAGTTACTGCAAGGCAAACTTTTATTACAGAGGCATATTAGCACTGCTCAAGTATTAAGGTGTATCCCCATTTGGGATATCTCAATCCGACTGTTGAAATAATTTGCGTGATTATTCATATAATATCGTAATTATTTATTCGAAAAAATACTCCCATTGCATAGTCGTCTGAAAGTAATATTTTTTATTCACTTATCTATGTTTTATTATTATTATCAATTGTTTTTTTTTAATATATAACACACTTTTTTTTCATTTTATTTGGGCATGTTTGAGTTGTGTAGATTAATCACTTAATTTTCCCTAAGAATTGTAAACCTTTAATGAAACTAGGGTATGTTACTTGGCGTGTATTATGGCAGTCAAATGGACTGCCTTATTTACCCTTGCAGAAGATGTTACAATTTGGTTGTGATGTTTGTAACGCACTAAAGACGCCTTTGATATATATTATATATTTGTTTTTGATCAGTGCGACTAGCCGAGTCGATTTAGCCACCCTTCCGTCTGTTTATCTCTATTAGTATTTTTTGTCCAGTCAAAACATAAGTCTGAGCCTTTTGGTTACCAAATTATACGAGCCAAACTCAGCAGCTATGAGTGTTAATATATCGATAAAATTTGGACAAAATATCAACAGCATCGCACTGCTAATACGAAATTGAAAGGCTTTTTCTTAAATTTATAGTAAAGCTTTGTTGTCGGAATTTTGACTCCGCTGTGAAAGAGTAAGTCATCTTCGGCGTGCCTAAGCTGGTTGTTCTCACTTTTCTTCAATTTCAGTACAATACAAAAATGCTGACTTGATTGTAAGTGTGTGTGTGTGTGTTAGTGTGTATGTGTGAGTGCATTTACGCTATTTAAACACGTTTTCCACTGTTTGCTGTTGCTGCTGCTGTCGCTGCTGCAATTAACATACTGCTGCTGTCGCAGCTACTGCTGCTCCTGCTGCTCGTGCTGCTGTTGCTGCTGCCACACTGAACACTCGAAGCTGACTCTCCAGTTCCTGTTGCTGCTGCTGCTTTTCTACTTGCATCTCGCAGTTAGTCGCCGCCTTCGGAGAGTAAATTGCTACTTGGCTGCTTGGGGAACCTGACTCCCTGTGCTGCTCAATCCTTGCCATCCCCTCTGGCTGTAGTTTTCACTTTAGTTTAGCTTACTGGGCGATGCCATTGTTTGACTTGGTCATTAGCAAATGTACTTTGTCGCAGAGTAAAAAGGAGTTAAGTGCGCACTCTAAGGATTTATGCGAGTCCTTGCCTTTCGCCCCCTCTCACACAGTGTACTGTGCAAGTTGGGGCTGCATTCAATGCCTCAATGGATGCACAGTTCTTCGTTTGCAGCGCGTTAAGTGCGCATTTTGTGATGAATGGGACAAAATGCTGTTTGGCAATTGAAAGGGTTCCGGTTGAGATTCATATTGAAGAATGAGTTTGTTTTGTGTTTGAGATTGGGGTTGATGTTGAGGTTGAGCTTGAGGTTGAGCAGACAACAGCTGTAGTTTCTCGTTGTAAGTTTGCTTATATGTGTGTCGAGCAATGACCATCAATCAGCTTAACAAGTAATATCCGAGCAACTGACATTCTCAAACACAGATTGTTTATCTACAGTTTGTCAAAGAAATTTGGCTTACAATGTTTGTGTCTTAAACACAATATTTGCTTAGCATACTTTTTTGGGTTAGTTACAAATTGTAATGTTTTGCATACTATTTATCTTTTCAATGGAATGGTTTTTATATTCAGAATGACTTTATTTAACCTCCTTTTAACAGGAAATGTTATCAAACAATTTACCCATAGACGTGTCCTGGTAACTGAAATGAGAACACCACTTCAATCCAAACATTTTAAAACTCTTAACCCCACATGAGCCTTTCTGCAATGTTTCTAATACTTTCAACCATAAACATCTTTCTTTTATTTCCCTTCTTTTACTTTGGGTGGGCAACTCAAATTATTGGGTTGCCATAAATTGCATTCCGTGTCTCTGCTATTTTTTTAGCCGTACATCTTGCCAATGAAATCAAAGCCACATAAATTGCACAAATAATAGTCTGAATGCCACGCCTCCTTTTTGTGGTCATCCCGAAGGGACTCAGTGGAGAACACAACGCAATTGCAGTAAATATGGTCAGGCATCAAGCACAGCAAAGTGCAGCGGCTGCAGACAAAGACCCTGAGCCAAAGCCAAAAGAATCATCACTTAGAGCTGATCACAAAGGCAGTCAAAACACGCACACACATACACTCAGAGAAAAGTATGTTCAACAACTTTTTCATTTTCAAATTTCAATCTTCAACATTAATGCATACCAGGTCGCTATACCTCTGATGTTTAGAAATTAAATTTAATATTTTTCCATAATTTATGCTTGAAATTAGAGACATTTTCTTAGAAAATCGTTCCTTGTAATTTAGAAAAGTTAATCTCAGAGAATTAAACCTTAATCGGAACTCCTCACCGAAATTTATCATTTGAAATGCTAAACAACAAACAAAAAATAAAACTAAGTCCAAAACTTTTTGCCAAACTGAAACAAGTCAACCGATTAAGCCAGAGCCGAAATTCGACATTTTCGTCTTAAAGAAAAATCAAACCGGAAATGGAACTCTTAATTTGAAACTAAAACCAGAATTGCAGCCATAAACGAAATTCGATTCGATTCGATAAGACGTGTAAAACTGATATTTAAATTCTGTTTTTATTTACATGTAGTTCCGTCGACTTACAAAATTCTACCTCTCATATTTCTCTGAGTGTAGGCACACCCGCTACTGTGACTGGCTGCAGTTGGAGTTGTGTAGCCCGCAATCGATCAAAAGGAATTATGTCTCAACACAATTGTAAATAAATCTTTGCGGCCATGTGGACATTATGTGCATGTTGAGGCCAAAAGGCTTGGCCATATCGCCGTCCCAACCACAGACACCACGGAGATACACACACACATACACACAGCAATACATAGAGTGGATAAATCCAGCATATCACATATATGAAGATTGAGTGGTAATGTGTGCAAATCTAAACCTCTGTCTCACTGTTGAGCCTTTTGCCTACTGATGCTGCTGCTGCTGCCGCTGCTGTTGCTGGTATTCTATTCCTTGTCCGTTGTCCTTGTGCCTGGCCGTTGACATGTTTGGTAAATTGGTCCTTAGCCGATTGCATCGATTTCTGGAAAACATAGAGAACGCTACCCGTTTCACTTTCGCCTTAACCCCTTCGCTTGTCATCTACCCATTTCCATTGCTTTGGCACATTTGGTTACTGCTGGCATTTGTCCCATCCGCTGTTGGAGCATTTTGCCAATTTGGGAATTAAGTCTAAATGCCGGAAATTAATCTGCTCTCCAAAATGCAATATTATTCAATGTGATTTTACAAGTGTCCTTGTCATTAGGAAATTGCCTTGCCGTCCCAGGCTAGGCTCCACAGCTTAATGCTATGCGGCTGTGTGTCGCGTTCAAACAAAATTTATAATGCGCATCGATAATGATTTGTTATTTAAAGCTCAAATAAATATCCGGCAATTTAAAAGGTCCAATGAAGAATAAAAAAAACAAGTGTAGAAAATACAAATTTTTGAATAAAATAAAACACGCGCCGCACATACAAAAAAGTTGTTGTTGTCGTTGTTCATTTATCGTGTGGCACGCAAAACCACTGGCAACTTATCGGCACATAATCAGGAGTTTCGAGCAGCCTGGATTTGAGTTTAAGAATGTGAAACATTGCCTTGGATTTGGTTTTATTTTTCTTTTTCGAATTTCCTTCAGTTTTTTTTTTTTTTTTGTATATATTTTTCCTTTACAACATTAATTTGTTTCTTGTGGAAATTGCCAGGGGCTTTGTACAATCAGCGTGTGGTTGAGGATGTGCTACATCGCCGACGTCGCAGCAGAGCCTTTTGAAGCTGTCGAGGGAAATTTGGAAATTCGATACCAGGAAATGATTCGGTCGACGAACGTGGCGTATGTGCAATATTCGTGGCAACAGTCGCACTTTGCCAACAGACCAAAGTCTCGACATCAGCAGTAGCAGCAACAGATAAGTTTCATTTCTTAGGTTAGGCAGAAGCAGCAGCAGCAATCGGAGCAGCAGCAATCGGAGCAGCAGCCAAAGCAGCAGCTTCAGCAGATAAGCGGGGTTTCGTACCCACTGGCAATCAATTTTCACCAAAAACATCCAAGGAGGCATACTTTTTCCGGCGGCTGCTTTGAAATCGATCTAAAATCATGTTTTCACATTAAGGCCATGAATTATGCATGGCCATAAAAAGGATGTTGTATTTCAATCCGTAGATTTTCAAATAAATTAGCAATATATAAAATTGGCATTTGCAAACTAATCGCAACTTGACTTAAAAGTGATTTATTTATGATATTGGAATTTTGCAAATACAATTTTAAGGTTAAAGCAAACACAGATGGGCTTTTCCTGGATATACAAAGTCTTAAAGAAAGCAATTTAACCAAATAAATTATATGAACTGTATTCTCTGTAAATATGATACTGAACTATATATATATATATATATATTTATCTATATAAATTATAGCAGACAATTAAACCAAATCTAACTGCAGTCTGAGTTCTGATTCCGGTTCAGGCAGCCTTATAGTATTTCTGGTAATAATAAAAGATAACTACATATGGCTATTTTAACTATATAAAAATTGAGATTTTCTATAAACTGATTAAATGACATTTTTGAATGGGCAATTTTCGGTAGATGTGCCATTATGAAATGTTCCATTAACCAACAGTGCTCAACTTTAAGGGCATGGATGAAAATGAGCAGGAAGAGTATAGAAGGGAGGCTGGGGAGATTGGGGATGGGCAGTCGAACATTAGAAGAGCAACTGGCGCCTTTCTTTTCTATTGTTTGGCACCTGCTGTTGTTGTTGTCTGCTGCTTGAAGCCTACTGCTCGTGATGCTGCCCATTAAAATGGGCTTGCCATATGCCGGCCATATTAATTTTTGTGCCACATTCAAGTTGAAAGCGCTGTCCCTGTAGGGATATTGGAGATGGATAGGGAACAGGGTCGGTCGGATGTCGGGGGTTGGGATAGGAGAGTGTAATTGTGTTATATGTAGTATGCTGCACATTAAATCCCCACGCTGTGAGGCTGTACGTAACGTGACACGTGAGCATCGCTTACATGGTTATGGTTATTGCTATTACGTAATTTGCTCGTTTACGGCACGCATCATTGTTGTAGCAATTGTTGTTGCTGTTGTTGTTATTGTTGCCGTTGCTGCTGTTGCATGCTCAATTAGCACAAGAGGCATGCGCTGGCAAAGCGCTCTTAAGGCCTCTTGGCAAACGGTTCGTTTGTTAATCGTTCATTTAGTTTAATGTAAATGCGTAGAGTTTCTTCATTATGTTTATTATTAATGCCAGTAAAATTGAATTTAACTTTACATTAACGCTTTCCATGAGCTTAACCAATTTCATTGAGACCTTCACTTCAGCCGATTGATGGGTTTCATTGAACGTGAATTTGATATTAAATTCAGCAACTCAGCTTTGACCTTTTTTTTTAATTCTTTTACAGTCTTAATATGACAAGTCAACAGACAATTGTATTTAGTAATCACTTATTACAGCTTGGTGTAACTGTAAAATAATTAAATACTTTTGTTAGTAAGCAGCTTCAGCAATGTTTGTGTAAAAAGTGTTTGAAAACTATTTGAATATACTCAGGCACAAAAAGCAAAAAAGCGCATCTATCATAAATACGCCGAAGGTAATATACTCTTGCAGATCGAAGTCAACCTGCCAACATATGTAGATTTCACTATAAGTATAAGATTGAGAGCTACATGATATAGTAGTCCGATCCGGTCGTCTCCGACTCATGTACTGCCTGCTATAAAAAGACAAAAATATGCAAAGATATTTTGAAAGTGAGGCAATAGTTTGCATAGAGACAGACTGACAGGCGGATTGCTGAACTTGACTATATCAAATCGGCTGATGTTGATCAAGAGTGTATATACCTTAAAGGCCCGAAGACGTCTCATTCATTGCGTTACAAAACCCTCTGTGAAAGCATAATAAAACTGATAAAACAAAAAGCAGCAGTTAGCTGTTTAAAGTAACCTCAAAACTTGTGGCTTGGCAGTTTGGCTTATAATTATTTACAAATGGCCAACACAGTTAAGGCAACTGGCTAAATCCTGAAAGCTAACCGCAATATTTTGTTATTTTTGTGGTGTTGGCAAATTTATCTAAACTAGCAGCAAAACCCGCAGCAGCTGAAACAGAATGAAATTTCTTCGTTGGCTGTCAGTGCTCATTTGGTTTGAGACAAGGACCAAAGGGACCCATACATACAGGAAAAGAAAGAGAAAGCGAGAGAAAGAGAGAAAGTGAAAGAGAGGGAGAGAAGAGAGCACATCCGTTGGCCAGTTTATTTTTGGGGATATTTGCGGACTATCAAAACAAAAGTGAATAAGTTGTTGCCTGTGGAATTTATGTTGTTGTGTTTACTCAAGACTGCAGGCCAAACAAAACCATGCTATAACTTCAGTTGTTCTTGCTGTTTTTGTTGTTGTTGTTCTTCACACACATGTGATAGTGTTGTGGGTTTTTGGGCGCTTGCTCTCAACGTCAGTTTACAAGCCATAAAAGACCTGAAGGCTAAGCATATTTGTTTTTAGACTACACTCAACTTGCTGCACTGTCTCACTATATTATCCTTACTCACGCTCTCTCTCTCTCGCTCTCTAGCCCTCTTTCTCACTCTCTGTAAGTCGTTGCTTGTAACTTAATTTGCTTCTGCTTAAATCGAGCTGAGCCGGGTTCAAGTTTTGCTTAGGAGCCGCCATCAAATGTCATTTTAATCATATTTCTTGATACACCCAACTTTCGCCTTTGTGGCCTAATAATGCCCCAAAGCATTTTACCAAAATTGAAAACTCGTGCATAATTTGCATAATGTTCTATGGCAAACACACACATACACACACACACACTCACACACACGTGCTTGTAAAGCCTCACTCAGACTACGAGAAATTTGCTTTGTACTTGACAGCAAAAAAGACAAACAACAACAGCGAAAAATTGAAGAAAAATACTCTAAAACTGAGCTGTCAACAGGCTCACAGTTTCAGCTCTTGGCTCATATTTATATTTTGTATTATTTATGCATATAAAATACGTTTCTAACGGCTCACAATGGGCCCCGCATTGAATATTCTGCAAAGCGACTGCTTTCGCTAAGGGAATACACCAAATAGAATTGAATATAATGTTGCGCGTCTTATTTGCATTTTGACTTTAACTTTAAATGTAAGCAGAATAATCTTGATTGTAGTCATTTAACTAATTAAATTCCATAAATTTCTAAAAGAACATTTTAAAATGATTGTTATCAAACATAACTTAAAACTACTGACTAAGCATAAAATCTACTCAAAAACAACACTATCGCGTATACTTTTATATATTTTTGACTCAATTAAACATATATGTGTATGCTCCACTGTACCATCAGCCAGAGGCGTCATATTTAATATGCAAGGCGACGGCATATTTCACTGGGAAAACGAAATTAGCCTTAAATTGTTCGCCGCCAAGCGACATGGTTATTAAGTGCTCCACATGCACTTGCCACATACACTTGCCACATACAAACATATTTATATATATATTTACATACTTGTACTTGTTCATGTTAATACACTTACGGCTATGTATATATATATACATCCATACTTTATTTATGGAAAGCTGGTGGTATTAATGAACATGACCCCAAAGGCCAACTTTGTTCGAGTTGTGGTTATTGTTGCTTTTGCTGTTGCTGTTGCTGTTGTCATTAACCTCAATTTATTTATATGGATAACGGAGCCTACTTTAACCCCTCCACACCCATCTGCAGTCACTCACTCACACACTCGACACTTGACTCCCAACTGCAATAATTGCTGCCAAATTGCATCGGCCAGCGAGCTGACCTGACCTGGGCAAATGGCCAAGGCAGCCAAGCATTCCCCAGCAGAATGGTCAAGCGACGCAGATACAAACTTAATTGAAGTGTAAGCCCTTAAAGTTGGAAGTGACTGCCCTACCATCCCCGAAAATCCCTTCAACTGCATCTGCTGCTGCCTTGGCTGCTGTTGCTGCTGTTCCCAGAGCGAAGCCAATGCCAAGTCACATCAATGTCACTAAGAAAAACTTGGGAAAAGTACCTCATTTGAGTATGCCCAACTTGCAGATACTCTGTGCACTTTGCGCTTTAATATCTTGAGTTTCATAAACCCGAAAAACGTGTTTCTAGATTAAAATGTAGTATTTATTTAGCGATCAAAATGTGACTAGAAATGTGTGAAGTTTTAATATATTAAGTAATTATTATTATATCGAGTCAAATCCAAGACAAACAAAGGTATTGATTTTAAATGTGAGATTCGTACTTCCAAATTCCAAATTGTGTTTCCTTTGTTCATAAGGACAGATAGACATAAAGACAGACGAACCGACATGACCAAATCAGCTCGACTTTTAATGATGACCAGAAATATATAAATACATCTTTGGGGGTTCGAAGATGCCTCCCTCTTTAACACTTTATTTTTAAACAACATTATTTAAAGCCCTTATCATCCATTACTAATTGGTACAGAGTATACAAACAAACTAAAGCTAAAGCAGTTAGCCGGGTCGACAAGAAGAAGAATGTGAAGTAGATAGAGCGGAGAGGGGAAGGGGCAGCTGACGGCTGAAGCCGTTTTTCCTCTTAATGGATTAATTTACTTTGTCGCCGCTGGCAGCAAAGTACTTGAAGCTGCAAAGCGATGCTGAGGCAGCGGTGCGTGTAAAAGGTTTCTGCGGCCCGACACGCCCACGCCGACACATTGGACGCCTGCTTTGCCGCCCCATTAGAGAGGCGAGTAAATGGTGCATGCCGCATCGAACCTAATTGAAATGCTGATGAAAAGAAAATGCCTGTTTCAAAAACAATAATGAAAAGTGAAATAACAATAAAGCGTTTGCCAGAGACACACACACACACACACTCACAGACACAAACACACACAATACACACACACACACATAAGTACACATACACAGACAAAGCGTACACTTAACCAAGCGCTGATGAATATAAAAAGCAAGGCAAAGCGAGTCTGAAACGGAAACTGAAACTAAACAAAACAAAGCCAAACAACAGCACAGCGGAAACAATGTTGCTGTTGTGTTTTTCAATAGCTGAGCCAAAGGGGTATATTCATATTTTATACGTACAAGCGGACTTTTGAAATTAGAAAACTATGCCCTTAGAGAAACAAATATTCCATTCCCATTTTATTAAAATCCAGATCGTTTTCAATTGAAAAAGTAGAAACAATTTGCTGGCAAGAAATTTATAAAAAAGCTGTTGATTTTTATTCCAGTCAAAGCTATGAATATCAAAATAGAAGATGTCTTTAAAATTCAATTTAAATTTAAAATGCTTTTAATGAACATAACGAAAAATAATTAATTAAACAAATTAATTAACTAATTTTAATTAAAAAAAACAAATTTATAATTTTACCTATCACTTTGTCGGTCGCTGGCAGTTTTCAAATAAATATTTAATTTTAAAATAATATTTTGTGAACTCTTTTTATAAAAAATATATTTTTTTTTATTTTTAAATATTTTTATATATTTTCATATTTTTATATATTTCAGATTGAGTTCAGTCAGCAGTCGAGTTGTTAAATATTTCTCTTTAAGTATACTTTGAAATGGAGGGTAACTGTTAGCTCATCAGTTGCGCTAATGTCGCAAACGCTTTTATTTAGTCGTCGTGTGTGTCCTTGTTGTTGTTGTAGCAACACGGGCGCCAGCTAACTAACCAAAGCAGACACACGGCAGCCTCTTCGGTGCCATTTGCCCAGCCTGACAGACTGGCTGGCAGGCAGGCAGGCTGGCAACAAAAGTGGCCTCCACATTGGGTTGCCTGCTGCTTCTTCTGCCTCCCACTACACTCCCTTTGCTTGGTTTGCCATATGTTGGTCAAAAAATAAATTGAAGTGGTTTCCCCGCAGTCGACCTACATAAACATATTTTAGCCACTCAGACAGCGAGTTGTGTATCTTTTGTGGGATTCTTTTGCGACGTGTACTGTCTGTGTGTGTGTGTGAGAGAGATAGTGTGAGAGTGTGTGTGAAACATTTAGCAAGCGGTGCCTTAACGTATGCAACATTATTTCAAACAACAACAAAAAACCCCAACACCAGGGCCACAAAGCAGCTGAGAGATGGTGGAGCGGGGAGTTGGAAGTGTGGATGGAACTGTAAGAAGTGCTGTTGATGCCGCTTTAGCATTAAATTAGGTGGCGGTTTGGCAATGTGGGTAAATGTGCTCGTTGTGTCCTGCCCTTGTCCTGCCCAGGTGCGAGAGCTTAACCCAGTGTCGTCATATGTTTTACCCGCATGTAAAGTAGTTTTTATGTGATTCCTAACTCTCCTCGAATCCTCCACGCCTCTGCCCCTTTACAACCCTTACACCTGTATGTCTCTCGCGTTGCTTGTTGTGAGTGCATCATTAATTTTAATTTGTATAGAACCCAAGCCGACAACATGGCCATCAACCAGGCAAGCCACGACATTCAGCTAGCCAGCCAACCAGCCAGCCAGCTATCAGGCACGCCAACTGACAGTCGAGGAGGACACAAGAACACCCAGGACACTTGGCCAGTTCTAAACAAGAGCGCACATTGCACTCAAAAGTGACAGACTGCTTGGTGCTCTGATTAGAGTCGAGGAATAGAGCCAAGTTTGCCCTTTAATTTAGAAAATTAACCTCAATTTAAGTTCTGACTAATAATAAGAAACTCATTAAATATAGATATGTCATATTGACATAATGATCAAATGTTAAATTACCCAAAGTTCAGCTCAAAGACCCTTGTGCTCATGGCACGAAATGTTTGATATTTTGAAAACTTAAAGCTCTAAGTTTAAACAAATAGGCTCAGCCCAGAACAGATGCATCAAGTTTTCTATACAATGTCAAAAATTAAACTTAAGATCAAATCTATAAATCACAAAAGAGTTGATTTCGAAACTTAATACGCTCTTCTATCATCGTAATTAAGGTATAAAAAGCACAACGCGCTGCGTTCCGTTCTGTTAATGCGCTCTGCACGCTTCTCGCTTTTCTCCGCTCGCTTCTCGCTTCTCTCTGCTGGCTTCTCTCTGTTGGCTGCTCAGCTTGTGCAGCAAACCGCAATCCGACAACGTCACTTGCATTGCTGTTTAGTTTCACTTAAAGTGCCTCTTTGTCTGACTTGGCTCCTACCCCACTCGCCCCGCCTGTCATCCCTTTAACTTACCCAACATCGCCCTTCTTAACCACATTGTGCCATCCGTGTGCAAGTCCTTGGCCGTCCTGCTTGGCCCTTTTTTCGCCAGAGCTGAGTTTTGCGGTTGGCTAAATTATGAATTGTTATGAAAATGTATTGCCTCAAAAAAGATGTTGACCAGTAAATTAGTTTTAGTTGCTCTCTCATTTTAATTTGCATATTTTTTGTTGCATTTTCTTGGCCAAATATCGCATGCGAAGCAAAATTGGTGAACTGCATCAGCACAATTGATTGTTTACTCGAGCAATGCGTCAATGGTTGTTAGTCTCTCAATTTATTTTATTTTATTTAAATCACAAGTAAAATCAGTGCACATTTTGTTCGGGCGTTTTAATTAAATTTTATGCAGATTCGAAAACAAAGTTGAGAGCAATCAAAGTGGAATTTTTGAGACTTCTTTTATTTGGATTTTATCTTGCAAAATATCCCAGAACACAGTGTGCATCTAAAATATTGAAGTCATCCAAACAATTAACTTTAATCTCTCAATAATTGTGTTCTTTTTTTTCTATAGACTCAATATATATTTACGCTATCTCTGTCTCTCTTTCTCTCTCAATTTCCCTCCCAAAATTTCTACCTTAAGTAATTGCAGTTTCTAACCCAAAATATTTAACTGCAATTTTACACTTGGTCCTGCTGTCTAATTAGCATAGTTTTCTATCATCCCACTTGACGTTGCGTATTTGATGTTTTTTTTTTTGAGTGGTGGGGAGAGGGGGAGAGTGGCGTGCTAGCCAACTACTTGTAAACCAACTAGCATTCAAGCCCATCCTTGGCACATAAAAATCCGCAACTAATCACCGCATAAACACAGCCGAAAAACTTTTCCTAATGTTAACTGCCAGCCGCATCAGCGGCAGCTGCATAAAAAAGTGGGTGGAAGATACAGATACAGATTCATTCAGAGCGGCTCACATACGCAGCCAATTAGTGGATTCTCGTTTACTATAGTACAAGTATACTATACTATACTATACTCTAATATACACATACATGTACAAAAAGTTTCTACACTCATCATCTACCCTGTGGTTATTATCTGAAATGGATGTTCTTTTTTTTTTTTGCACATTATTTAGCCTATAGAAAAGTGTTACTTTAAGTAAAATATGTTTGTATTTAAAATCGAATGCTTTGTTTTCATTCGGATTCATTTAAGTAATTAAACACTAATTTATCTGGCTTTTTAATAAGAGGAAATTAATCTTAATTGTGCAGAAACATTATAACAAAATGCAAACAGCACAAAATTGACATCAAATAAAATCTGTTCATGTTTATCGAATGTTGGTTTGAAAAATTTAATTTATAATTTAGCTTGATTATGTCTTCGCTTAACACGTCTTTCTCATCACATATGTATTTGAATTGAAATAGTAATCAATATAAATCAATTATCTGAACACTGTTAACCCGGAAACTGAGTACAGGATATGAGTGCGTACGCATTTAAGTATGTTTAACCAGCATACAGCATGTAGCAGCTGATAGATAGAGGAAGGGCGAGAGGTAGGGTTATGTGGATTGGGGCAAGTGGCTGTTGGGTTGCTCAACATGAACTGAGCGCGGATATAAACTTGCAATCAGCGGTTATGTAGTGCGAGGCTGCCTCGCACTCGCAACACAGCAACATAATTACACTTGTCAGTTCATTGTGCCACAATGCGGCAAACAGAGAGAGAGAGGGAAAGAGAGAGAGAGAGAGAATGGGAGGGAGTGAGTGATGGAGGGAGGTAGGTAAACAAAAAAAGAGGGGAAGGATGCCATACACAGTGCCGCTGCTGGATTGTAGGAAGGTCGGCGTCCAAACAGATGAAAACGAGGCGTGTAAACAACTTCTCTCACGCATGTTGCATGTGCGGTTAATAATGAGAATGATGATGATGATGATGCTCCTGCTGCTTCGTCATGATGCCCATTGTTGTGGCTAATTGCGTTAAAGCCGCACGGCTAGTCAGTGAAACGTGTCACATTTATGTGCACAATTTCGGTGCACGGCGACAGCAACTGAAATCCACAAAATATGCACAAATCACTGACCCACAAACGCATACATCAGAAACACACACACTACACTACACTAAAAAAATACAAATTACAATTTGTGTAATCTTAAAAGTATTTTATTAAATTATAAAAGACCACTAAATATTTGCAAGCAAAAAATAACTACGCTTTCAAAATACACGTGCTTAAATTATTTCTAATCTAATCCTCGTCGAATACTACGATAGAAAAAATCTTTGATTGCTTTCTCTCAGTGTACACACACCGCAAAATGTGAATGCCACAATATTATGAATAGACTGACAGTCAGTTGAATCAAGCCATTTGCCATGAGCAGTAACTAAACGTTTTCAGCTTATGGCCACTTTTAGTCAACCTATGCTCCTTCCCGCTCCCCGCTCACCAATCACCCCCTACCAAGGAACCCTATAAATTCTATGGCTAAATGTCAGCTTCAATCAGCTGTGCAGTCAGTTGTCGACAACGTCGCTCATCCGACCCGTGTTCGCAACGCAACAATTGTGCCTGGCAATAAATTTATACAATTCTTTTCCATTTTTGTTTTTTTGTTTAGTATTTTTTGCTTTTATTTATTACCCAAGTTTTTCTTCACTTCGGCAAAGCATGTTGCCAATAACAGAATGCACAAGAACACAACAATAAGCTAAAAATGAAAACAAAACGAATTCCTGAACTAAATATTAAAATGCTCTGCTATTCAAAAAGTAAAAAGTAAGTAAATTGCATTGTGTGGAAATATGTTCAATGAGTTTACAACTTTTAAAATTGTTCATAATGCAAACTGAAGTTATTGCTTAGTTTTCTTTTGTGCACCTTGTGTCTTATAATCATTTTTAAATTTTCGGCCAAACTATTTGTTGCAAGTTGTTTCATATTTTCGACATTCCTCATTCTTTTACGGTGCATGGCATAAAAAAAATACAACAAACATCCGCATAGTATTCGATGTGGTGCATGTTGATAGACACAAAACTTTATTCACTTCCAATGTGCCGCCTGTATGTCTGTGTGCCTGTGTGGCATGCTACGAGTTAAATACCCTTCTTAAATATTGTGATTCAGATGTAGCTGCCTTTGTAGTTTGGCTCTAAGGTTACCAAAGTTAACAAAAGTTGCATTAAATTAAAACAGTTTTTAACATATTTTCAACCGAGAAGAATTTCCGGTTCCGGTTCCATCTCTGGATGGTCAGCTTCCGGTATTCCGGTAACGAATGAGAACAACTATTCGGCTAAAATGCTACAATATTTGCTTTAATAATAATATCGATTCCATTTTTTAGTTCTTATGAAATTTGGTTCCAGTTCTGAATTGTAATCGTAATTGTAGAACCCAGATTTAGTTCATAAATTCACAGCCTAAAATATTTATTTTTAAACATTTATTTTCTTTTTAGTTAAAATTGAAACTCAAAATAATAAAAATAGTTTCCAGGGTAACCGGCGGTTTAGCATTCTTCTCCTAGCCGCATTCCAAGTCGATTTTTCTTGCACGCCTGTGTTAACATTTTCACATGTGTACACACACTCACACACCCGCACACACACGCGATACACACAGGCTAAAGGAACAGTTTAAGCCATAAATAAAATTTAAGCTACACGATGACGACAACAGCGTACATTCTTGTATGTGTATGTGTGTGTGTGTTTGTGTGTGTGTCTTTTTTATTTTTTTTGGAGCACTCAAGCAACAAAAGGTAGCAGCGCACTGGCATTTGATTTATTATTGCTCAGCCAGTGAGGTTAAGACTTTGAAAATATTTTCACAGACACACAAAATACGGGGTACCAGAGTACACAGTACAACCTATAGAAAGCAGATGGTTGGGTGAGAGGGGGGAGGGGGGAGATTTGGTGCTTGTTCTATGTTACCAGTATTGAGGAAATGCCAAAGCTGAAAAGGACATCTAACAACGTACAGCCAGGTCTGGTCTGGCAGTTTTGTGTGGTTGGCATAAGGCTTTTATTAGTTGCGCCTAGGCATAATGAAAGCAACCCACACACATACACATATGCAAGCCATACATGCATATATATATACGTATGATACTGGTGTTCAATCTAATGTCGCACATGTCAAGAACTGTGGAAATTTGCCTAAGAATTTCGCACGTTTCACGGCTTTGCCAGCAGCCTGTCTAGTTGTCTGGCTGTCTGCACATTTCCTGTGTCTGCCCAGTTCGTGCCTGGGCGCCTTATCGAGCCAATAACGATGCGCTCCTGCAACTTTGGCCATAATTCTAGCACAGTTGCAGCTCTGGCATCTCCTTTCCTCGCCCTGTGTTGCCAAATATACTTGTGCATATGTTCTTGCTCCCATTTACTTAACTTGCTTGTCAATAGTTGTCTGCATGCCGGGTTTTCTGTGTCTGCTCCTTGCTACTTTAAGGTGTTAGCATAACATAACTTTGCAATAAAATAAGCATCCTGCTTTTTTTATTATTAATATTATTATTTTACACGCATTGCCATTTCGATTTTGTTTTGTATAAATAGAAATCTGCGATTTTTTTTCCCACTAGATGGAAATTGAGATCCAGGAAAAACATAAATTTCGTTATTCATATGAAGCATAAAACCTGAGAAGAACCAACCACGAAAAAACTCCCATTTAAAATAATGAAAATGCAAAACCATAATATTATTTATTTTTTTGGTAATCGAAAACTTATAAGCAAAATTTATAAACTGATCTGAAATAGTTAGTTTTGTCTTACTTCAGAAATATTTGGTTTCTCAAAATTAACAACTTTATTACTTGGTGCAAAGCGTTTAGTTTCTATGTGAAGTGCTCAATTTCCTTGATTAAGTGATATGTTCAAATGCAGAAAATTATTTGCAGAAAATTTCATGAATAAGCCATTTTTAGACTTGGCCGCAATGCAACGAAGACCAAAAGCTGCAATTCTTGACCGAAACCTTTGGGTCACAATGCAATTAAAATTCTATTGGGCGGCAAATGCAAATGTTTGTCCGTTTTTTTTTTAAGCATTTTGCCTGGCATTTTAATCTGCTACACACACACACACATACACTCGCAGACACACACTCACACACACATAACTGTCGCTTAACTGTTTTTGCCAGCTTAGTGCATAAGCCCTTTAATTGTTTCGTTAAATGAGCCAAAAAGTAGCAGCAGCATGAAAACAAGAGTAAAATTCCACTAGTCAAGTTGTGGACTCGAAGATACTCTAGATTTTCCATTTGAATTTCGATCGAAAATCAGTTACCAAATTTTGAAGTAGAATTATTCAAGAGATAAAATATGATTTAAAAATGTCATTGCTTGTAAAAATAGGCTTACATTGAACAAAGTAATCACAATAGAAAGTTGATTTGATAATGTTTCCATCTCTTTGATATGAACAAGTTTATACCACTCCATTTGGCTCCTTCTATGTTTTGCAGGGTATAAAGAATGGGCTTAACTATTAAAAGTTGCCACATAAAAAGTTGTACATGTTCTTTTATTAGTACAGATATGAAGAGCTTAACTGTTAAAATAAAACAGACTACGAAAAAGTTTCGTTTAGTTCTTACCAAAAGACTAATTTGACGTTGAGACTTCAATTTAAATTTGCGGTAAACTAGGCCTCGAAATGTAGAAATATGTCACAAGCGACCAGCACTTCATGGCTATTAAACTCAAATCAAAAGTCTTAATTAAAATAGATTTCCTTATTGCCTCTTTTAATTTAAGTGTCTATAATTTCAAATGCCTTAATTGACTAAGTTTACAATATTGGGGAACAATTGGATTCCTCAACAATAAACCATCAGTTATAAAGACTATACAATTTGATTGCTAAACAGTTATTGTTTATTCATGCGCCCAATATTCGACTCCAGTTACAGTTAAGATAATATTACAACTTATCCAATTTGGTTATTCTATGCACGTCCAAAGATAAACAGATGCCACTGTCTGAACATCTACTTATAGGTTTCAACAATTCGTTGAAGTGATTGCCACTTGTGAGTTCTTGCTATAACTTTTGACCATCTTCAGGATTTCCTTTTATGTATGTTGACAATTGGAAAATATATATAAAAGGTAGCGATGTGTAACACACACACCCACACACACAAGCACACACAGAGAAATTTGTTTAAAGTTCAATTCGGCAAATGTTGTCAATATGTTTTATCAGCATGCCAACAATATTTACACATGCATAAATTTGTCCATCTACACAGCGGTGAAGAATGCGAAAAGCATACAAAGAGACACTTGTGGAAGAATGAGATAGGGCAAGTTAGAAAGAGACAGATACAGATAGCAAGTGACGTCCATTTGGGAGTTTTATGTTTGTGTCAATAAAGTTTTATTTTATTATTTGGTCTGCGTGTAGAGTGGACCGAAAATGGGGGTTTGTTGGGGCCCTGACAACGGCAGTCGCATGTTTTTCCTATTGAATTTATGCGCTCACTGCACACACACACACACACACACATATATATATATATATACATACGTATATTCACACCATTTTTATTTATTTTATTTATTTTTTTGTGTACACGCACGTCGCCTCTCGAGCAAATAAAACATGTTGCTCTCTCGGTCTGTTGCCCGAATTCAAACTTATCGAATTTATATTTGACTGTGTATTGAATTTTAATGCTACCCATCCTTACCCACTGCATTACAACACCCCACCCCCCTCCTTTACTTATCAGCATGTACGCACTGAATGCTTGAGGGAGTTCGCTGCAAAACTACTTAAAATAAACTCATCCTCAACGCCGCCCCCCACGCATAAATTGGATTTTGCGCAGCGCATTAAAAAAATGTGTATAGAAATGTAAAAAATAAAATAAAATCAAGTGAAGAAAGAACTGTTGGGAAAAGTGCTCGTTGTTGTAAATATATGGTGCATATATAATATATATACATATACATTTTGTAAAAAATATGTTTACAAATTTACTTTTCCTTTTTTTTTTGCCATTGCAACCGCAATCAAAACGCGCTGCAGAGCTGATAAAAAGGATTTTGTGCTTGCATCTGAATGAGGAGCGGGGGCGAGGTTGGTTAGGGTTGTGATGTGCTAGACTTGAGGATTGTGGTGCAATCATTGCAAGTTTGCCTTGGTGACATTTACATGAAAGAGGAAAGCATCAAATGCAGCCACGCCTTGCTTCTAACAGCCAGCACATTGCCATTAATGCAAGAATTTATGGATGGAAACTAACAACACCAGCAACAGCAACAACAGCAACAGCAACAGCAACAGCAGCAACAACAACTACAGCAACAACCGACAAGGGTACAACAGCAACAATGCTGAATGTTGACGCCATCGTGCGTTGTTAGCAGTTTCTAGTGTCTGAGGCAACGGTGCTGCAAGGAGAACGGGAAACAGCAACAACAATGCAACAAGGCAGCAACTGTGCTGATAAGCATAACACTGAGTGATATGCGGATGCACCCAACTGGACTTTAGCTGCATGAACAAATTGCAAGTATCCACATTACACTCGTGGTTAGTTAAACTTGATTGGACTGCTTATATTTTATTAATAGTTCGTTGATTTCGGAATTAGTTTTTAATGAAAAAGTAAGGTAAGGAAAATGTAAGGTCAAATAAGTTTTTTTCAAGTTCAGATGGATTTTGCTAAGGACATTTTTTACTTCTTTTTCCTTCAAATGCCACAAGATAGAAGTTCGTTTCCCTTATATAGAACTAATTGAAATACTCTGCTGAGATTTAACCTTCTCGTCATTGAGAAAGTAAGGTTTTTTGAAAGCCTACAGATTGTCCATACTACTTGATAAAAAAGAAAATCAGAAGCTTGCCCATTTCAAGCTCATATACCGCGCTACTTTATGGCAATATTAAATATTAATGTGAGCTTTTTCCGCCAGCAAAAGTGCAACTGGGCAGATGTGTGTGTTTGTGTCTGTGTGTGTATTTGTGTCTGTGTGTGTGTGTGTCTCTGCGTGTGTGTTCTGCCTTATTGCTTAACGCAGCAAAAGCAGCGACGCAGTCATTGCAGCAGAATAACCGCCCCATCCTTACTAATTTCTGCAGCACTTGCAATTTTTCCCATTACTGTTTTTTACCCTTTCCAACTTTTTACGCTGTTTCTCTGCTTTACTCTCGCTCATTCGACTCTGCTTCACTCTCGGGAAATGCATATCTGAGCATCAAGATCTGCTGGCTGACTGCCTGTACTTGTGACAGTTTTTTAATACGCTTTCCGGCTCACAGGAAGTCCTAGAATTGCGTTTAGTGAGTCTTGGAAAATTGTGTTGATTGAAAGTGCTATGAAAAACTTTGAAGCAGGCATAATATGGGAATTTATGAGTAATAATTAGGACGAACATTTAAAGACTTTCAAATAAATGTCAAAAAATAATTAGAAAATGGAAAAGTAAAAAAACACATTTATACATTTTAGTAGCGCTCAGCTAAAAAGTTGAATGGGACTTTTACGTATTAGAGTAAACTGTGCTTTAACTAGTACAGCTACTTTGTGTCCAACTGTTAATAGTACTTTTTATGTGGCACGAAAACATCTATATAAAAATGTCGAAATTCTAAACTCCTAAACATTTGAGCGCAGCAAATAAATTACTGCAAGAAGAACATTGCCTACACGGAGGATCACATTGTGGTAAAGAAATTGTTTCTGTACAATGTGGCAAACGAGGCAAGTAAATGTGTGGCACAGTTTTGGCCAGGCCCAACTTGTACTTACTTGCCATTGTATTTCTTTTGCTGTTGTTGCCGCAGCAGTTGCACACCTATTGCGGGACTTTCGGCTGTGTTCAGCGCCTGCAACTGTTCTTGAGCAGGGAACTGCATTTTGGCAGTGCGCAGGAAACGCCAAAGAACTGGGGCATAATTTGCACACAATTGATGACTGGCAACTGGATGCCAACAGAACGACAGCCACTGGAGCCAAGGACATATTCATAGATATTCTGAAATTGAATGATCATTGTTTGAAGCACATAATACGAAAGCTATCGTTGCGCGATCAAATTCGATTCGCCAAGACCTGTGAGCGTTTTCGTAGCGCTTATGAGCTGGCATCGCCTTAGCGGAATCGCAACAATAACTTCAATTTCCTTGATCCGATGGGATTTTTTTAAGCTGTGGGGCGAGCATGTGCAGCACATTGATTGCAAAATTCCGTTGGTGCATTGTCAGCGCTTCTGCGAACACTTTGGCGCTCCCTGTTGCAATTTGCAGACAGTGCACGTGCCACATATGAAATTAACATTCCGAAATATGCAAACGATGGTTAAGCGACTGAACTCTCTGCGGGAACTACAAATGCGCGATTGTGAATTGACCAATGCCAGCTTGTTGGCACTGCAACACTTGCCGCAACTGAATAAATTCGATTTATCCGATAATCAACAGTTGACCGGATCCTCCATGAACTGCATGCCTGACTCGCCGAAGTTTACGTTATTGCAATGGCTTACAGGCGACATATGTGCTCAAAATATTCAAGGCGCTGCCAGAGCTCAGGGGTAAAATTTAATGGCGGTCTAGATAACAAAAACGGGTGTCAAGCAGTTCGTTGGTGGTAAATACTATGCGTTTTTGGATTAGCTGTCGATTACGATTACATTGTTAATGAATAGTGAAGAAACTAGTGATCGATATCAATGAGCAGGGCACTGAATTGAGACCGGTATTACTCAACTGGCTGGTGGAGCACAAAACACAGCACTCACTCCACCTGGAGTTGCGTGTATACAACTGCATAAAGGTCTTTCATAACATTTTCATCTCGATTATCAAAAATTACGAGTCTAAGCATTCCACAGACTGAACTTTGCAAAAATTACTCCGATTTAGTGCTTAATTGGACGTCTCAATATTTTCCAATCGGAGCTTTTTAATCATTATCTGATGGAGATCAATACAACATTCAATGTTGGAAACTTAATTCTAGCTCGAATTTCAAGTTCAAATCATACCCTCAAAGAGTGCTTGTCGTGAATAGTAAAAACTTTCCACAGCCATATCAAAAAGTATTTGTTTATTGAGCAATTTACTTAACATTGTTTTCCACATCTTAGAGCCACTGAATGCTTCATAAAATATAATAAACATCTTTGTAAGTTCTTCCATAAAACGGCTCCAAAAGAGACAAAACAAAAACGAGCACGAGAACAATTCGAATACTGACGTGTACTTATAAGTCCCATATATGTATAGTAAAATATAATGTGTATGTGCATGTGTGTGCTTGTGTGTGTGTTTCTGTGTGTGTGTGCATTTTATGGTTGGGTCGATTGTAACTTACACAACACGTAACTGGTTGTTGTTTTGTATGGCTTTTGGAATTTTTGTTGGCCTTGTGGCTTTTCATGCTGCTGCAGCTGCCAAATGTCTGCCAAAATATATGGAAGTCTATTAAGTTAATGTCGCGTAATTTAGCAAACTGTCAAAAACGCTGGCACATAACGGCAAATGCACACGATACCCAAAGAGTCGCATTCAATAACTTTTCCCTGCTTTCTTCTTGCCATTTTCCAATTGAGTTTTTCTTAGTTTTCTTTTTTTACACAATGCGACACTTTTTTCTCTGTTTGCCAGTTTAGGTTTTGATTATTGTCCGCATTTGACAATTGCATTAAACTTAAATTTAAGAAAATCGAAATACTAAAGACCTTTCATAGTTCATGTTGCATGCCGCCAACATGCCACAAATGTCAACCACAGTAGCAAAGTTGCAACCGGAAAATAACACGACTCACTTTTGTTATTATATTCGCATTTTACCAACGCTAACTTCAACGCGGAAGCTGCATGCATTATTTGAATGTGCGACACACACACACACACACACACACATACATATTCAAATCACATGCCACACAGCGCTAAGCATTCTCCACTGACATTTTTAATTTCGTTTGTTTTAAACAATAAAACAAAACTGTAGTTTTTGTACCCATTAAATTGCAGCTATGAAATGTGCATCAAAAAAATGTTTAAAAAACTTTTTAAAAATTCTATTGAAGCACAACAAATGTTTTTAGAAAAAATGGTTTAAATTGAAAACCTAATCTTTTCATTCATTCATTGAGCAACTTGCAAATCAAATTTACGGAATGTTGGATTTTGAAAAGAGATGTTAAAAATGCTTGCAAAATTAATCAGACCCTCATATTTAAATAATAATGCTGAAAATGGTTAAGCTGTACAAACACATGGTGGTGTGCCACACACAATACACGCACCCTTTTTTATAAAAGGGGATTTATACGCCTCTGCAGCCAGGTGTAATCAGCAACAAAGGCCAACAAACATTCAGATAGCTCAAAGTGTATGCGAAACATTTGAATTATTTACCATAAAGTTTTTTCCGACTTAACCAAAGAAAAAGAAAAAAATGAGACAACTGGAATAAACAATGCCTTTGTGTTTTTTATTTCTTTATTTCTTTTTGTTTTTTTTTTTTTTGTTTTTTATTTTTTTTTTTGTAGAAGTTTCAATGTTTTTTGTTTTTTTTTTTCGCATCGCTCAATTGCCGCTGATGCGTTCAAAGCCGTCGAAACCGCCGTGGAGCTATACAAATTTCATAGCATACTTTTACGGAACGCTTCCGTTTTGTAAACAAGCAGCAAGTGGCAGGCGGCATGCGGCAAGCGGCAAGCGGCAAAGCTGCAAATGGTTAAATGTTAAATGGCAAAATGAATGCCAGGCAAAACTTTATGCGAGTTTTATTTGAAATACTAAATTGATTTTATGCTGCACACACGTATTGCCAGCATTTATGACTGCAAAGATCCGGCACATGTAAATTGCCAGCGAAGACATGTTTTGATGATTGTTATACCCTGGAACGTAAAAAATTATACACCAAGTGGAGTGGATATATCCAACCCATTCGCTTTTACTGTAGACCAATCTTAGTTTTTTATATTCTGCTTGTTTTGTTCAGTAGATGTGCTTACCTTTGTTGCAATTGCAACTGCTCCCATTTTGACAGCTTTACCCATATGTGGTTCAGTATAATATGTGTATCCAAATTGTTGCATATGATTGTGACACATGTTCGTAATTTATGTATTTTGTTAAATATTTGTTGACTGATCAAAAATGGGATATTTTTTTGTAATTTTTCTATACGTTTAATTTCATTGATTGCAATTGCATTTGCAATTTGTTATGTGACATGCATCAGTCGTTGTGAATTACTTATGCATGGCCGTGTGTGTAGTGAAATACATGCATATATTATCAAAATATTCGGCATTATCGCTCAATTGGCAAGCGCATTAGTAAGCATATAATTATGCAAATGGAATCCATGGAAATTTAGATATTTTGTATATGTTTATGATACTTATAGCAAATGACATTTTATTTAACAATTCTAAGCTAATTGATGTGTTTTATTATCCAACAAAACCAATTGAATTTCTATGAAAGGGCAAATTAGTTGCCAACTTTTTGATCTATGGCAATATTTTAATTTGTTTGAAAAATGGAATCTAATTAATGCGCAGCTTAGTCCATGAAATGTGGCAGATGTAGCAGTCAGCGTTGTCGGTTTGCTAGCACTGAAAGAAAGATTTCCACTTGAAATACAGTTTTGACGTCAATTATCCGTTTATTAAATGGCAGCTGGTCATGCGTTAATTTTGAGCCAATTAAAATGCACTTCAACTTCAGCTGCTGAAAATGATTTTCTATAACAAGTTCTTAAAATGATTTTTGGTGTATGTTTTCACATAAGTATCTACGTGTCTGAGTGTGCGCTAATGAACTGTTAGTTATTGTATTACGTAATACACGTTACGTATACGCCGTGAGACTGTGTTTGCCGCACATAAGTCTCACGTTACGCACACTCCTCGCTGTTAACTGAAATTCTAAATAAACATTTGCATATCACGCAGACGGCAGGGATTTTACTTATGCAACTCCCTTAGATAGGGCCAGGAAATAAATACGAATAAAAAAAAAAACAAAAAAAAAAGAAACAGAAAAGAAAAATAAACGCTGGAAAGCGGGACAATGTTGAAGTAAAGAAGCGAGCTAAAATTGAAAAAGGGAAAAACAAGTTAACGCTGATTGCACAAAGCCATTCGGATTTGTAGACCGCTACACAGTGGATAAAGTTAAGCAAAACACGAAATTAAAAGGGCGTGTGAATGTGTGTGTGTGTGTGTGTGTGTGTGTGTGTGTGTGTGTGTGGGTGAGTGTCTGAGTGTTTGTGTGTTCATAGGATACATTAACAAAATTAGCGCAGCAAGGCGTTGAGCCAAGCCATTCATTTTAGCCATGTTCGTCAGCCATGTAAACAGCAAGAGGGGCGCCTCAAAATGCCTGCAGACAAATCAACAAATCGGCTCGAGTAGCTGTCAAGGGTGCGTTCAAGAGGGGAGGAGTTTTCGGGTGGGGACACGGGACTGGCACTCAACACTCTTTGGGAAATTGCCGGAAGTTTTTGTGCGATTAAAGCGCCATTATCGATGTGAATTATTTTAACGCGCCAGCGCACCTTCCTCAGCCCCAAGTAGCAATCAATTTGTTGTGCGGCTTTAAAAAGGAATTGCTGAGCATTTGTCGCTGAGCAAAACCGAACCAATACAGTGAGAAGGCGAGAGAGAGAGAGAGAGGGGGAAAGCGAGAGCAAGAGAAGGAAAGATAACGAGGGGTGGCGCAAACAGCTTGCAACTGCGACAAAGTTTGTGCCGCAAAACTTGAAATTCAAATTAAACTTTTGACTAGTTTTTGTGATGATTTGTTGCTACAATGGTTGCCGTTTAAATTTATCACAGCCAAGTCTGTGTTCCTTCGCCTCAACTTCATGCTTTGACTTTGCAAATTTGATTTGTGGTCACAGCTGCAAATTTGGCTAATGAAGTCCAAATATTGTTGACTTCAGGTGAGGCGATGCGAGCCAATTGTAAATATTTAATTAGTTCAATTTACTCCAAAACCGCGAAAATTTATTGGCTGCCAGTGACCGCAAAGGTAACAACCCAAATGCCTAAGCATACACTTGCAAAAATATTCAACAGAATTTATAAAATTCGTTGATAAAGCTTTCAAAAAATGTGTAAAACAGCTTTGATTTTCTAGAAAGAAAACGATTTAAGTCATGGGGAATAATGCGCTTAAAATACTCATCAGTCTTTTGAGGGGACATATTAAATTGGGAAGTCAATTAGGTTTATACAGCAACAGACTCCGCCGATTTTGTGGCAATGAAGAGGAATTCTCAAATGGCAAAATGTGTCGCCTTACCATGAAGCATAAATTGTTCAAATAATAATAATAAGGAATTAAGCTATTTATTGGTCTTGTTGATTAAGCTATAAAATATGAATATTATATTGTTAACTTCTGTGACACACTTATTTTTCCAAGTGCAACTCGCACTTCCAATGCGACAGCAGCTTCAGTAGCAGCTTTCGGCTTGTTTGATCACTGCGCCTATGTGGCTAACACATGATGTGTTTGAGCCTCCTGTGGATGTCTGATTAACAGGGCTCCCGACAGCGTCATGTTTCCGGCCAGCTCAAAAGCCAGAGCTAACCACAAAGTCAAAGCTAATTAGCATGTGATGCAATGGACAGCAGGAAAGCAGATAATGCGCGTTGCCAGGCGTCAGCTTTCTTCATCAGTGAATAGTGCAGGTGGGCGGCATTTTGATGGAGTCGTGGAAATGTTTGCCTTAAAACAACAACAACAATGCAGCTGTTTGCTTAGCTCAAGACTACGTCGTATACTGTTCACAATACCATTTCAAGCTACTAAAGCTGTTCAAATGGAATCTTATGCTAAGTTCAAGTTAAGCTGCAAAAAATAAGCACTAAAATAAGCTTAGGGTTATAAGAAATTCCAAAAATAGTTAAAAAAAAAAATTTCTTAAGCAAAAAATACTTCCTTCAAATTATAATTGAACTGAAATCGCTTCGTTTTGCCAATATCAGTTTTAAATTACCAATTAGGTCTAGTGCATTCCGAGCGGTTTTGTCACTTAGGCTGTCAAGCTTGTAAGGCAAGTTTTTATTACTATTTTACCTATACAGTCAAGTAGTGATAAAATATATTTAAGCTTAAATTATTCTATTAAACTAAATTGAACTAAAAGTGTTTCGTTTTGCGAGCAGAATTCAGTTTTGGCCTTAACTTATCAATTGGATTTACTGCACTCCGGGGAGCTGAGCCGTTTAGGCCAGTTCCTTAATTACGAACTGACTGCAAATGCTATCGTAATCGTAATTAAAAATGCAATTGCAATTGCTGACAATCAATTGTTTAATTTAGTTGAAAATACGAAGACGACAACGTCGCTCAGTTCGCCTTGCCGGCAATTAAGTAATTGAGACTGCATAAATATATATGTACTATATACTGAGCAAATCAAAATCAATATCAATATTGTGCTTGCCAAGTGGTCGGCGTAATGCAAATTTCATAATTGAAAACTAAGTGCTGAACAAAAAGTTTGGCATAAAGCACTTTTGGCTATAGTCCTGATATAGCTGCACTCTCTGCTTTTCACTTATTCACTCTGTCTCTCTCATTCTCTCTCTTTCTCTCTCTCACACGTTGTTATCCTCTCTCTTTCACGGCCTTTACTCAAATTATAATTTGGCTCATTGGCGTGAAAAAATGAAAATAAGCTCAACTTTTGCGCTGAGTAAAACTTTGTTACTAACACACACACAGAGAAAACTCACACAAAAACACACAATTGACTTTGAAAGCATTTGAAGGGGGTTTAAGGACCAAAGGGGGTAAGGAATCGACTGTTTGGGTGGCCTCTTAAAACCTTTAGCGCAGCCATTCAATTAAACTGAGTGTAGTTTTCAATAAACTGCGAGCCGTTTGAAAAATGGTATATAAATGCGAGCATTTCGAACACAAGTTAATAAAAATAAGAAAACAGCTAAAGCATTGAATAAATTTCCAGTGAGCACCTACAAGTTATCCTGTAAGCTTTAAGCACTCTTTTCAAATGTATAACAAATAGTTTTAAGGCCGTAAAACCTTATGAATTCCTTCTAAAACCTCTTAACAGATGCAATATTATTTTGTTCTTATTATTTATTTCAAATTGGTTCGTTTTGCGTCTAGTCTAAGAACGCACAAATATATAAAAAATAAAATGATATCAATAAACTGGATTCAGTATCAATGATCTACTCAATATCGAATAAGCCTTTGAACAACTCTTTCGCTTATAATAAACAGTATCTATTCATTTACACCAAGAACTATTGTTCTGCACAGCTTTGCATACCCTTTAAAATGTTTAAGTAAAGGGATAACTAATGATGGAACGAGGGGGGGATGAGTGGCAAGGGTAACAGACAGTTGATACTACTAAATGCAATTTGTGCTCAAGTTTCAGCTAAGCGGATTGCAAAGCACTAAAGCACCGGTCCACATATTGAATATTTATGTATATACGTGTCTATATAAAAACTATATATAAATATATATATATATATATACATATATATATGTGTGTGTGTTTATCTGCTGGGGCTTAGAGAAGTAGCTGAACAGACTGCACAATGGACCACTGCCTGGTAACAGTAGGCATTAGGCACTGTGGATATTCCTTGCCTATAAGTTGAAGCAATTTTGTATTCTTATTTTAAAATATGCTTCTGCTAAAGAGCAAATCTGTCTGCTCTATTCAAGGTAAGCAGCTCAGTTTAAAAGTATAATAGTTTATAAATTTGATAAAATAAAAAAAAAAATTCAAGCAAAGTTGAGATTTAATCAAATCATCTACTTTTTAAGTATAATTTCTTACTATGAACTTGGCGAAAATGCAACAATGTAATTTATTGAAGAACTTAATAAATGTTTAGATAATTTGAATAAATTGATATTGATTTCAAAACTATTCAAGTTTAAAGTGAAACTTTAATAATAAATTCCACATTTTTGTTATTTAAGTTGTCGGAGTGAGCATTGTATTTTTTCTCGAGTGTACTTTGCCGCTTATAGCTTAGATCAATTATTTATATTCAAAGCTTAATTTAATGGATACCCGGACGATCCACTGTTTGGGTTTAACTTACTTTTGCAGCTTTATCTGTTGTAACTGCAAATGTATTTTTTTTTTTATATTGGCCACTGCTGCTGCTGCGGCTGTTTGCCTCGCTTCCTTTGTTTCTGGCGTTGTTTTTTCTGCACTTTTTTTTTTGCTCTTGTTGTTGTGCTTTTGCCATTTATCCAATTGTGTCTTTTGTATCTGCCTTACATGTGTTTTATACGTTATCTACTTTGCTTCGGGGATAAGCTGCCATCTTGCCTGCTCTCCATTACGATGTGCGTGGCTCGCTGTCATTTTAGCTGCCCCACGCGTAAGCTGCTCCACAAAAGTTCAATGCTGCCAACGTCGATGTCAGGCAACGTCGAATGAGCGATAAGTAACAGTAGCAACAGCAGTAACAGCAGTAACAGCAGCAACAGCAGCAACAGCAACAAGCAGACCCAAACAAAAAAAATAGAAACTTTTGCAACAAACTTTATATAAAAACTTAAACTAATTGTTTGGCAAAGTTAGTTTCGGGGCACGTGACTAAAATAAAGCTGCTGACGATATCAATTACCCCACGTCCAATGAGCCGGCAAAAAGTCGTTACAAACGCTAACTAGAATTATTCAACGTCAAATTGGAAGCAGCTGCAACTGCTGCTTCTGCTCCTGGCCCTGTCCCTCTCTCTGTTGCTGCTCTGACAATCCAACAATTGCTCGTCACACATCATCAATAAAAAATTTGTGAATAAAAACGAAAAACCCCAAATTGTGGCCAATTGCTCAACGACGAAGGATTTGAGAGACTGTTGCCTAAATCAATCACTTCCTGTGGCTGCAGCTTTTGTTTCTCTACACTCAGAAAAAAACTAAATCGAATTAAAACTCATTCTGTAAACTAGAAATAAAATCCGAAATTTATAAAATAAATATAAATACATAAATACATATAAATACATACATATATATTCTTTTTCTTTTCAAATTGTACTCCCCTTTTCTTACCGTGTTCGCTGCAACCTGCTGCCCTGTTTTGTTTGCATGGATCAGTGACTGTGCAATTTTATTTATTGCACAGCACACACACTCACACAAAACTCTCACACACACACTCACACATAAACACACATATAAGATTGCTTGTGGGTTTTCAATTATTTTGGTGGCAATGTTTTGCATTTGTTGCATTGCTCCAATAAATGCGATTTATGAATCACTGCAAGGCGGAAACGGAAATGCTTCGCTACCAACATGCCCAACACTGTCTGTGCCAAAGCTGCCAGCCCTGTAATGAGGCAGCTGCAATATTTTAATGCGCTCCTCATGAAAACTAATGGCAATTTTATAGACTCCAGCGAGCAGCGCGTAAAACTTGCGCAACTTTGACTACGTCGACATTTTTTTTATGTTTCTGTAAGCTCTGTTTTGATTGAGTCGCGTAGATTGATGGGCTGGCTGATTGATTGACATTGATTTATGGCCCAAAAACAATGGCAGGCATATTGTGCAGACGCTGTGTGACATTTTCAAATTGTTAAATATTTTTGATATTTTCAATATGTGCTATAAAATTATTTAAAATGCAGTCTTACGAAATTGTTTAAATGAGTGTTAAACATTTATAAATTTAGATAAATTTAAATTAGGTAAATAATGTGCTTTGGGCTTTTTTGTATTTACAGGTTTAAGTAGTGCGTTAAAATCAAACATAAGTTAAATAAATCACTTTTAAAAAGTTCATTATAATCTTTAATATATTTGAAACAATTTAATTGTAATAAACGTTTGAGAAAAAGTGTCTTAAATCATTTGCCATCCTTTAGCTGTCATCTCATTTGGTTGCTTATGTCGATGATTTAAAGTGCATTAAATACTTGTTACCCATACTATCTCTTACCACCATCAAGATACCCCATTCCACCTTTCATTCCTCACCGGGCGGTCCTCATCGTGTACCGTTTTACTACATAATGCACTTTCAACACTCGGCAGCTCATTCATTTTATTTATTCTGCACTTCAAAGCCGTGTGTTCTCTGCTCTCCATGCTCACCTGTCCAAATAGCGGACCGACCTGAGCTTCTCTTAGAATTGCTTTGGAGAGTGATGTAGGTGAGGCAGGAGTGTGTGTGAGAGTGGGTGCAGAGAATTTGCATAAAACACAAGCGTTCAAAAACTTAGCACTATATCATTTTCAGTTGTAGTCACTCGCTTCTGGGTTGGGTATTATGACTATGAGACAAATATGGCTAGATGTTTATACCTCTTTAGAGCAGAAAGAAGGGTATACACTTTAATAATAATTCCCTCTAATTAGAAAATGTTATTTATTTTTCTTATGTTAAAAAGTACCATTTAAGATATTTGCTGAATAATTGCTTTCTAAAAGGAAAGTGTATTGAAGTGTCGGTATTACAGGCAGCAAGTGGCTTTTATATATGTGTCGTTCCCGCTTCGTTTATGTACACATTCTTATGGGTTTGCGTGTGTGTGTGTGTGTGTGTGTGTTTATATTGACATGAGTTCTTCATTACCGCTTGTCATTTGGGGACAAGAAATGATAGCAACGACAGCAATGACTGAGCAGCAACAAACGAAAGAAAAAAACACGATTAAAAAATGCATTTGCCGACTTAAAGTTAAATTTGAAATGCAGATCGTTTTTTGTTAATGGGGTCGCCAACAGACGTTGCGGTGCATTTAAACGGAAATTGAATTTGATTATGGCACAGCCTGTGGGGCCAGCTGCTGCTCCTGGTGCTGCTGTTCTCTTTAGTGGCTTTCTGGCTGTGGCCAACTATTTTTCAATTTGGCGCAAAGTCGCTTATGGCCTGTCGGCCTGGCTAAGCTGCATTGCATTTAGTTTCTAGTTCATTTCCGGCTAAAAATGAGCTGCTTTCCGGCCTCGCTTTTGGCCACGCAAACATGTGTTCGCTTCATGTCTTGGCCAAATGAGTTTGCCTGTGGCTGAATGTTTGCATATTTTCGGCAACCCCTCTGTGCCTAATTTTCCAATTAGCATCAATAAATGCTGAACGTAAAAAGTAATTGAGAAATTATTACGCTACGCTTGATTTGGGTTTGGAAAGCATTGCTTGACAATCGTTAGTCGCCCCTTTAATTACCGTTTAGCAGTTTCATTTTGGTCAATTTCTCTTTTAGCAGCTGTCTCGGCATTGCCAGCCATTGCATAAATTGCTCGGCGTTGGCCAATAAAATGCACTTCCCCATGCCAATCATGGGGCATTCCGTCCCTCTCTTCATCCCTCTTACTTTTTTCAGTTGGAACGTTTAGCAATTTGTTGAAATCTTTTTGATGGGGTTGATATTGCTGCTGTGCGACCTGGCTGCAGTTGCTCCACTTTTATTGGGAATCTCAAATCAGTGACACTTTATCGCATCACATTTGCAATGCGAGTTGACAGATGAAACAATCTGGGGAGTTGAGAATAACTTGGATTTTTATTTAGCAGCTGGAACCGAAGTGAAACAAATTGAAAGGGGAGTGAATTTCGATGAGCTTAGAGATATACTTAAGGGAATTAAAAGATATGATTATATATATACACATATTGTGGAATATAAGGGTGAACTATTGCGATAATAAGGATGGCTTATTGATTTTTAAATTGGATTGAACTTTGTACAAACTACAGTGTGTTTAATCTTTAGAAAGTCAAATCAACATATTATGGAGATGTCTTTAAATAGTGAAGATACAATCACATCAACTGTAAGATGATCAGTCTAAAATTGGGTGACTTTTGCGAACCAGTTGATTATTAAAACGCACTTAAAATCATGCGATTAAAGCGGCTTTTAGCCAGTTGATGGCAAATGCTGTTGGCCATTAGCATTTGCCATCGCCAGCTGTTGTTGCAATGAGCTACGTGACATGCAAACAGACAGCGGCATTTCCGAACCTGCCTCCGTCTCTGCATAAAATCAAATCAGAACCGTTAACAGTAGTTGCCCCTCTCTCACTTTGTCTCTTTTTCTCTCTCTCTCTCTCTCTGTTTGAGTGAGAGAGACTGAGAGTCTTTGTCTCTTCCCCTTTGTTTGTTGCTTGCTTTGCTTCGGTTAGTTTTTTGTTATGCAAACACCAAAGTGCAATATGCATTTTTGCTGCCGTTCTGCCTTTGACATGTGCATGAAATGAATGCAGAATGAGACAACACACACGCACATAGACACACACACACACTCACATAGAGATACACACGCTTTGCCCACAGGCATCAACACCTGTTGCCACCTGAGTTTTGAGAGCTGCCGCAAAAAATGTCCGCACACTAATTGGCCTAGCACGGCAATTAAACCACTTTGCAACGGTCCCCACAAATAAAAAACAAGTGAAAAACACCAACACACCAAACTTGTCGCTACTTCAAAACTCAATAAAAAAAACTCAGCTTAAACTTTAAACGCAACAAACAAAAGATGCGGCTGTAGATTCGCTTTCCCTAACTTGACATTCTCTCTCTCTCTCTCTCTCTCTCTCTCTCTCTCTCTCTCTCTCACGCTCTCCACTTTCTCATTATTTAAGTTTGCTGTTTTTTTGTTTCTCACTCAACTTTTCATCGAACTTTGACTTGCAGCCAAAGTTTGAATCTGCTTCTGTCTGCAATTACTCTTGCTCAAAAGGTATTATAAATTTTGCATCTAATTTGCAACGCATTGTGGCATTTAAACAATAATTCCATCTTTAATTTAGCTGTAACGAAAAGACAAGTCTGTGGCATTAATATTACTCAAGATAAATCAAATCTGAAGAAATTAAAAATACTTAATTAAAGTGTCATTTAAAAAAAATGCATAACCAATTAAAAAAATTCAAAACTTAATATTTTATATATTTATTATTAATTTATTAATGCACATTGCATATTTTTTCATAAATGTATTAAAACAATTTTTATTTAATACACAGCTTAACCAGAGCATAAAGGCTTCGACGCCAGATTGCCATTTTCTGCTGTTGTCCATGGGGTTTTTAAGTCATGTTGCTTTAACAACAAGAACAAAAACAACAGCAATCGCATTTGCCAACTTCATTTTATTCATTGTATTGTTAAGCTGCTAACTTTAGTTTATTGCAGCCCATCAGCACTAGCTACAACAGCTACAACAGTTACAACAATAAAAACAACAACTAACACAACAAGTAAAAAGGTATTAAAAAGTTCTGCTTTTACATACACCAACCCACCCCCCTTGTTAACCCATAGCCATTACCTGCATATAATTTGTCATATTTTTAATGACTTTCCAACTGCTCATCGTGTACACAGTTGTTGCAAAGCAAAGCAAAATACAACAGCAGAAACTATAACAACAATAGTGTTAGCATTTTTGTTCTGGATAATCTATTTGAATGTCTCTTTCTGTGCTGCATGCGGCGTATGCGTCATTTGTCCTTACCTGCCCCAGCACGAACACAAATAACACTATTTGTTGTTTTTGTTGATTTTGTTTGTTATGTGTGTGTGTGTGTGTGTTTGTAATTTATTTCTGAGCTGACCGCATTGCCCGGCCATTTATAATGCAAATGGTTGCTCGGTGTTGGTCAGCAATTTTGGGCCATAAACTCAAACAAACAAAACCAAGCGTCACACAAATCATTTTAATTATTTACCATATAGTTCCCCCGTCCGTTACCAACAACAATAACAGCAATTTGAGTCAATCAATTTTAAATAATAGACAAATTATGGCTTATTTGTTTTTAGATATTACCTTGAGAACGTTATTAAATTTGCTATTCGATTATTTGAACAGCTTGCGCGTTATAATTTGTTATTGAGTTATTTGGGGATAAGCGTTTGGGAAAACAATTTTCGTTGGCTTTGAATCATTTATCCCACACTTTGACTTTCCATCGTATTTCACTATAATTAAATATTGAATATTTTATTTTAATCAAAAATTAGAAGTATATAATATAAATAAACTAAAAAATAATATTTCAAATCTAATCAGATTGAAAGCCAAAAATAGTTTCACTTAGCACTCATTAAATATTTATTTCGTTTGATACATTTGAGTCTGCAACATTTATGTGGCTAGCTTTTGGTGACGACATTGCCACTTAAATTCAACTTTGTTCAATTCAACGGAATCTGCGTGGGTTAACCAAGCGAAACCAAACATTTTCTGCGTCTTGCGGCAAACACATTTCAAGAATTTGTACGGTTATTTTCTTCAAAGACAAAAACCAAAGAGTCAAAGTCTGTCGCAGTTCAGAGGGCACAGCTTACGAATGTCTGCCACCAAATGGAAATGGAGTTGCAACTGGCAGTTAAAGATGCTGACATAGGCGGACAGATATGCGACCACAGAAGTATTTGCTGCTGGTGCCACAAAGTATGCCACACTTTCGGGGCGAGAATAGGCGGCCATTTTGTTTCAGCCCTAACGCATATTTCCGGTGTGCCGCAGTGCTAATAAATGTGTGCATGAGTGGGGTGAGTGTGTGTGAGTGCGTGTGTCTTCCTTATGCCCCCATATCTTTTGGCAGTACCGAGAATTGCTTTGGAGCGCTTGGCATACAAATTTTGTCGTGAGCTTTCAGCAAGCAACTTTATAGCCATATTCAATTAAAATTTCCCCCAGCAACTCATTATGAAGTTCAAGCAGGCATAAAGTTCTGCACATATCCGATAACAAAACACGCATAAGCACACACACAGCAACAGCAACAGAAACACAAATACAGACACACATCAACACACACAAATATAACGAATACGTAATAATCTTTGAAATTGCGCTCAATTGGTTTTGAAGTTGAGCCTGGGGCGCATTTAGCATCTGTGGCAAGACTCTTGTGTCGGTGGTAAACTGCTTGCTACCCGAAGCACCTTTAGCATTCACATCTTTATTGATAATATTGTCGCTTAGCAATTTGCAAAGCCATACCCAATCCACCAGTACACCAACACACACACACACACACACACACACACACACACTGCCTTGCCACTTGTCGTCTGTCTGTTTTCTACACCACCTCAAGCAACCCTTGCATGTCTGTCGAACTTTGGCATACGGGCAATTTTGTAAAGTTCTATAGCTCTCCATTTTTGTGCACACTTCCAGAAGATATTCTCGTTTTGTATTAAAATTTGCCATCAGGTATATCAAGTCCATGTGTCCTTTATAAGCAGTCTATATATTCTTGATATTTCGATATCGCTTAAGCTTCACCAGCAGCGGATTTGTCAGCCAAGATATGAAAACCAAAGTCATTTGCTATAAACTTTATTATAGTCTTACCATGTTGACAGAAAAATATCAGCATCCGGCAACTATATAAGAAGTATCCGTAAGTTTGTTGTTGCCTAAAGGGTATATTTTCTTTGACTTGACATAGAAAGACGAAATTTCGTGTTTGTGGATTTCTTTTATATTTGGTATTTGGATAAAATCCCAACAATTTTATCGTTGAACTTATCGAAATAGTTTATAGAACATGACGGCAAACTTGCGTGTCGACAGGCACACACATGCACTCACACATAGACACACTCACACTCACACACACTCGCAATCTTAGCACCACTCAGACACGCTTACGACTGTAGTTTTGATAACTATATTAGTTTATTTGTGTAGCTTAGTGGCGCCTCCCTTTATCGACGTGCTCGCACATTGAATGGGCGCCCAAGAAAAATTTTGAAGTCCTTCAATAATTACTAAACGTTTTTATTGCCTTGTCGAGCTGATAACGGGCCCAGACACGCCCCCAAAACACAATTTATGCTAATGGTTTTTTTGTTGTTCGTTTTTTCGTTTTCTTTTCCTTTCCTTTCGTTTTTTTTTTTTTTGTTTTGCTGTTTTTGTTGCATATTTCTTTTATCATACTTTATTTATGATGGCTGTAAGAAAGCGTGATAATAATTTTATAGTGTTAAATGGCGCACAATATCAAAAAGGCAGTCCCAAAAACTCAAACCCAAAACCCAAGCCAAAAACTGAAAACCCTTTCAAAGCTGTTACAGTACATTAACTCTGCCAGCGACACATTTCGCCTGTCGAGCATATTTTCTTATCTAAACCAAGCACACACACACATAAGCACACACATGCCACACACTCACACACAAACACACACACTTGGGTTCTGACGCAGTTCCTGAAGCATATTTCATTACACAGAACGCATAAATCATCACAAAAAATGCTAATTAATCAGCAGACGCTTCCTTTAGAATTGTAGATGCAAAAAAATTTACATATACACCCACCCACACACACACACACACACACACACACTAATACACATTCAATTTAAAACTCATTTTGGAGTTGCAACTTTGTCGCCAATATTTTTGGTAATTTAATTTCATTTTCAACTGCCAGCAACTGCCAGCAAAAGGGCGAAAGCTAATCGCCAGGAATCGTTTTCTGTGCAATTATTTATGAAAATGCTACCAGCGGCACAGAGTTAAACGAATTCTGGAGAGCTGCAAATGGGCAGACACTGATGATCCTACACGTTGCACAATGGCTCAACTAGTTAGCTTTTTTGTTAAAAATTACATAATTTGGTATGAAAGGATTACAAAATTAAACTGAAAACAGCTTTGAATGCTCTAGTCAAGAGAGCTCAACCAGAAGATGCTTTGAACATAGCTGTTAAAATCAAGTAAAATTGTTTTAATTTGAAGCCCTTAATCCTTTGAGATCCATTGAGACGAACATATAGTGATGGATAAGTCGACTCGACTGCTGATGCTCATCAAGAATACATACGACGAAGACGCTTCCCTTTTGCTCAATTTCATTCAGCCCTACCTTCCCCGTATAAATGGGTTCAAGGTAAAAACACATTTATTACATATTTTCTATTATTCGAATACGAAGTATAAGAATAAAATATTGTTATTGCAGATATAATCGAAATTTGTGATTAAGTAACCATAACTCATGGTTCTTATTTTCACTGTACACAGCAATTTAAATTGGCAATTGAATCTCTCGAGCAGGAACTGGAACTGGGGCCACTCATCGGCCACAACATTGGTTTATTTAATGGGCATCCACGCTGGGCCATGACTGCATTTTGGTGGCGCGCAGCTCATTAAGAATCCATCAGACCCCCAAAATGGGAAGCTGTTAACTGTAAACTAGGCATCTTTGCTGGCAGCTCGGTTCGTATATGAACTTCGGTTCGGTTCAATCGTGTGTCCAATGACCCAAGCATCGGGGGCCGAAAAATGGGTCAGCGCGGCGCGGTTGACTCAATGAAATAAAATCGGTGCATGCAAAGACTACGAAATGGCCATGGCAAATGGAAATGCTCGTGTGCGCTTCTGTTTTATGCAAATTCAATTGTTTCCTGTTGCATTGCAAATGTGCATTCGAGGGCGGAGGGCTTGGTGTTGCCAGCAAACCATCGCCATCGCTATCGCCATCAGCCATCAACAGCCAGCAACAGTCAAATGTCAAATTCATGCCGGCTGCATTTGGATATGGATATCGGCAAATATGTTTGCCAAGTGCTAAAGCCAAAGAATACTCAACAACGCCACAACAACGTCAACCAATGCATATGCCAAACTTTTGAGGCTTTTCATTAAACTTTTGACAGCCAATTCTCATTAACATCTTCACTTTGTTGAACGACTTAAGTGATTCAGATGCATACGAAACTGTCTCCTACTTTGTTGCTGCAAAATTGAATTGCTAAGAATTGTATTTCAAATGTTTTCTTAACTGAAAATATAAATAACAAACCACACTTGAGAGCACTTAAGAGCTTTACCAAAATATTTCAATTAATGGACTTAATAGAATAGAAATTAGTAATTATAAGATTAAAGATCCTCTCCCTCTCTCTGTCTCTGTTTATATATATGTATATATTTATATATAATTGTACTTAACTTTAGTCTGAGTTTAATCCAGAGTATCAATCTTCTGCTGAAGTGCAACTTTCTGCTTATGGCCGTGTAGCTTAAGGGCCTACAGCTGCTAAACAAAGTGTCGCCAGATTAAAGCCGCACTAATTGTTCAGTCATTACAGTCTGCAGCTCGTGTAACCGCAAAATCTGTGGCATACAGCAACGACAAGCAGCACAACAGCAACAACAACAACAGCAACAACAACATGAGCCACACCACACACAAAAAGCCAGGCAAACAAATTAAGCGTCAATGACATGCAACTTTAGACGCGCCCCCAAAAAACCGCAAAAACACACAACATACACACATACACACACACATACTAAACACACGACTTCCTTCTCTATTCCTATCTCACTCTCTCTCTCTCTCTCTCTCTCTCTCTCTCTCTCTCTCTCTCTCTCTCTCTTTCTGACTGATTCTCTCTCGCACTGACTCTTGCGGACCAGTGGCGTGTGTGTGACAATTTGCATAGAAATGTGCACACAAAATAATAATACCTGCCAATAAAAATAATTGACAACTGACAGTTAAAATAAACAAACGCACACCACACACACCGACACACACACACGTGCAAGCACTAACACACACTACTATGTTGCGCTTAAGCAAACAATTATTAAATAAAATATGTGCTTGCTGCCAACGATTCGCTTAATACCCAAGTAAACTTTAAGCTGCCGAGCAGCAGCTGTCAAATGATTAGGGAATTGAAGGAGAAACGCTCACCGCACGTGGCGTATGCTTAATAAAGTTTACACCTCACCTTGATTCGCTGTACGTGTGTGTGTGTGTTTTAGAAATGTGCGTTTGTGTGTGTGTGTATGTGGTTTGTGGCACGTGATGCTCATTTTAAAGCGTGCCACAAACCTGCTGTAGACAGATTCAGTTTGTCCTGTAGAAGACTGCAAATGCATGCGAGCAAATCGACATATGACATTTTTCTGCTATAAATGAACAAAATACTAATGCAATAAACATATATTTTCAATTATAATTTACTTAGGGCAAATACATAAAGTTTGTTTCATTTGACACCCGGTTCGAGTCTATTAGCCCATAACAAACAAGTTGCAAGATGTGCAAATGGCATAAGGCAGAGAAAGCCAGCTTTCATCTTCTCAATTCCACACAAAGAAAGCTCTCAAAGTATGCATTCGTCAGTTCCTAAAGAGACAAGTCGGATACAGCTTCAATTAACAAATGTTATTCATCAATTATTCATTTAGCATACACAAATATTACAAACAATTCAATTAGAGAAGCCTAATTATAGTGTCCCCTTTTCATCCTCTCTCTCATTGTTTCTGTCTGCATATTAAACGCCTTTTAAAATCAACTATTTCAATTAAACAGTATGTTCTCCTTATTATGACGTCTGCTATGCCTTCCAGTCAAGCCACATTGGCCACCTTCCATTAGACATGGCTTATCTCATACCTCATAAACGGCAACGAAGCCCACAACTACACCTACGCCTGCAGCTGTATTTATATCTACATCTATATATACATGTTGTATCTGAAACTATAACTGCTTGCAGCTAACAAGGCACACACACATACTTGTGCCCATTTGATCATATTCACCCCTAACGCATTATCCACTCCCCTTCTTCTGCTGCTCGCCGGCTTACTTGCTACAGCATTAAAGTTAACAAAAAGGGCTTAAAAACTTGCTGCGTGTTTGACTAGTCACGCCCACTCCACTCCCCACTCACCACATGTGTATTGTATGTGTGTGCGTGTGTGTAAAACTGTTGCCACTTCTATATTGGTTTAATTAGTTTACGCGCATATAATTAAAATATATATTCTGCAGATAGTAGTGGATGCAGTTATTGCAAAATTGCTTACTTTATTTGATTATCTCGGCAAAGTTTTGGTTGCAGTTTCAATTTGTATACATATTTTATTGTTATACTTTTTTTTATTTATAGGTATTAATTTTTAATTATGAAAAAGATTTGTTTTCATTAATTTTTATTTTCCATTAATTTTGAGTTTTTGTACATTTTTATATTCTATAAGTTGCTCGAGTTGCTTGAACTTCTTTGCTCTGGAACATATGAACATTTTAATGTAATAAAATGAAAATTAAATGTTCCCCACAAGTTTTAATCGGATATGTTTTTATTAATAATATATTGATTTTATTATAATACTGGCAAAACGGCTAACCGCATTTAATGCCGGTTGAGTAATTAATTGGTCGCTTCTCCATCTACCCAAAAGTGTCACAGTGTCAGCTTTCTAATTGACATGCCATTATTGTAATTAAAATAACTCATACGCCACGTTGTTCAGCCAGACACAAATAAACGCCCCTCCCGCTCCCAACACACACACACACATGCACACACACCCGTTCACCGTTGCAGTCTGTGCTCAATTTCAACTTTTGGCTTCCTCTCATTGTTAGCCCCAAATTTTGTCTGTATGTGAGCATTTCTCTGAGCCATAAATCAAGCCTGCCTCGTGTGTCCCTGTCACATGAAGCTTCGCATTTATTTATAAACCGCTAGAAAAAACACCAACCAATAACGGAACTAGTTGTGCGTATTTGACTTACACTCACCCTGTTATAGGACTTAAATCTGCATAAGTGATTGCAATTGTTGCTTGTTTTAATTGCCTTGATATGCGAGTGTGTTATTTGAACTTTTTACTACCGGAAACTGAAAGATTAACGTTTGCAGTTTATTCTGTAAAAATGTAACATATTTTGCATTATGTGGCATGGGGTGTATGGAACTACTTAAATTAAGTTTGATAGACTGGCAGGTTGCTCTTTCCTTAAAATGTTCTTTGCCAATGACAATCAATTTTAATATTTACTCTCCAATTTACAGTGAAAAATCGAACTGATAAGTATTTAAAAAATATTGAGATATTCATATAACCCTTTTCCTGCCTGTTACATAGTTGCACACAATCCAAGCATACCCTTTTGTTCACTGTTAATCTGCTAGATATTCGAAAATGGCAACATTGTCGGTCTGCTGGCGCTGTCATTTGTTCGAGTCTCGTTTTGATTTTTGTGGCAAAATAATTGTCGTTTAGGTAATAAAATTTGATTTATGTGCTCAGCATTTCACACACACTTTCACTTTCGCATTTATTTCTGATTTTAATGACGTACAGCGGACCACGCCTTCAAGTCCAACCAATATGTACCCCCCACCAAAAAATAAATCACATTTTCATAGCTAACATAAAATGAAAATAAATACTAAGCGTTTTGACCCCGCAACAAACACAAAAACCTCCCAAAAGAACAATAACAAACCTAACAATAAGAACAATAATTAAGTGCCAGGTGGTGGTTTAATTCCCGTTTAATGCCACCTGTCTGCAGTTTTACTTTAATTATGGCCACTGAGGTGTCTAATTACCTTAAAATATGAACTCACCGCCGGGCGGACAATGGCCAATGATTTATGCTCGCATTTCTCGGCGTAGACACAATATAAGAAATTTGATAGCTGCCGCAAAGTGTGCATGTCAAGTGTATTTGTAATCTAATCAAATAGTGGCAATCGATTGATTTTTAATTAAAATCTGAGGACAGCTGACATCAAACATTCCTTATTCGCCTACACTCTGTCTCCATGCCAGCTAATTCGTTTAATTAAACTAGTTCTGAGGGATTGGGAGAGCATCTGTACAGAATCTTTTGCTAATAAAACCTGACTACAAATTTTTGTGGTATAGATGAGCCTAGCCGTAGTCAAATATATGCATAGGGCAATCTAATTTGTAGTAGATCTAGCGTATTCAATTAGTTGGCGAATGTAGAATTCCACTTGGGTGGCACAAGAGTGCCAGTTGCAAGAGTGTTGCCCACTGGCAATGCAAAAGTTGTGCTTGCTGTGTGTTTTTCAAATACTTGTATGCTTTGTGGCTCGAGTGGTTCCAGTGTTTCCAGTGGTTTGTTTGCGTTGCGTTAGGGTCAACACTTGTTCTGTGAATTTTCTTTTAGATGCCACTCAAATGCATTTAGCAGACCACAATTAAATTGAATTTAATTTCATCACGTTGCACAGCTCTCTTCGTGCTTAATTGCCACAAATATTGAGTTACAAAAACAGCATAGGTTCTCAATAGCGGATGCTACGAAAAATTTCAATTAAATAATAGTTTACTGCGGTATTTAAGGGGTGACAATTTGTTGGCGTTGGACAAAAATCAGAGCAAACGACTTTTGGCCTCAATTTGTGCCGGGCGGGTCAACAACAAATTGGTTAAGCACTGCGTCACTGCAATTCTGGCCAACTGATCGCCCAAAGAGAATAAAAATACCAATTTTAAGCTGGCCAGCTGCACTAACAAAAACCAAAGTGTTTGACAGATTTGCCAGTGAACCACCAAACCACCCAACCACCCAGCCACCCACATTGCTAACATTTGCTGTGGCGCACAATTTTTCACTTAGTTTGTACAGCAATTGCATTTTGGTTCTTGTCGTCTTTGAAGCTTGTTTCTTTTCTTTTTTTTTAATTTTTTGTTTTGCTTTGCATTGGTTTGTTTTCATTACGGTTCCGTTTTGTCCGGCTTCGCGCTGGCCAATCACGCATTTGGCCACACTGCGAACAGCACAAGCACACAAAGACAAAAGATAACGATTGATGGGCTGAGCGCAGCAGAGCGGTGCGCAGAGGAGCAGGGGCGGTGGCAGTGGCAGCAAAGAGATTTGAGGACGCAACACAAAAAGCATAACAAAACGAGCTGCTAAAGGCTGCGAGCGGCAAAAGAAAAAACAAAACAACAAAGAAAATAAAAGCTTTACAAAAAGCTAACGTAAAACTTAAAATATTTCAGGGGCAAATGATTGACTACGTCACATCCAGCAGTACTATGAAAAAATGTATACAAAACAATATTAAGAAAAATTATTATTTTAAATTTTGTACATGTGATTGAAAGACTTTGAAGTGAATTTTACAGCAATAAGATTTGTCTTATCTTTATTGTTAACACTATTTATATAATTTTTAACTTTAGCTGAGCACTTTTAAAATTTTTCTTAGGAAACATAATAAGGAATATACCCCATTTAGTTGAATGTACCTTGCAGGGCACAAAAATGAGAGAAAAACAAAATCGAATGCAATTTATTTTCTAGTTACTGTTAAGCTGATTGCAACTGCAATAGCGATAGCTATGGCGATGCCATTGCCAATGCTACTGGTCCTCGTCCAGGCCCATGGCGATGGCTGAAAGCGTTGAGCTTTAAGTTGCAGTGAAACAGCTACCCCAAAACCACCCCTCAACCACCCCTCAACCACCCCCCAAACAACCCCCACCACCTAGCGAAAGGCTTTTCTCGACAAGCTATAAAAAAGTAAATGGAGGCATTGGCCAAGCCGCGAGTTACGAAGTTAAAGGCAAAAAAGATCACTTAAAAGCAAATCAACATTCCACTGCTGTGTTTGTACATACTTGTTGTGCCACAGGAGTGTTTGGGGGGGGTGTCTGATTCTAAGCGAAAACTTCCAATTGCAAAAGGCGTGCCAAAATTGCCAAATCAAAGTTTAGAGCGGCAAATTTGAGTGCTGTATGAGTTGCTTGATTGAATGCCTGATTGACTAGACTGTCAACTGTTAGAGAGAGAGAGAGAGAGAGAATGAGACATCAAGTGAAAAAGAGACAGTTAGATTGGCCAGTGGACAGCTGACAAATCGTCGCAAATGTTGCCCCAGACCCAAAATGGAACGACAAAACGGTCGGTTAATTTGAGGCAATCACAAACCAAATTGAACCTACGGACAACAGTTCGAGTCGGCTTTGAATTGTTGCTGTTCTGCTTGTTGCTTGTTGTCCTTGTTGTTGTTGTTGTTGCAGTTTTTCTAACCATTGCCTGACAGACAGGGTTTTATAGTTTTCGGACAGCATTTTGCAAGGATCAATCAATGTTCCGCATTGCCTTAAAACTCATCAGCAGGCGTTGAAGCGTCCTAAATGAGCTTTTGAACGTTGACTACACTTGGCCAAATTGAGGGGGAACACCTCGGGTTGGCTATAAATGCTTTTATATTTATTGCTAAATTAGTTTTGCTGAAAGTTTCCTGTCAAACAATTGAGCTATTTGTGGAACATCTTGAATAGTCACAACTCTGCCATTTAAATTTAATTGTTCTGCATAAACAAGAAATATTAACCTTTATACTGCACTACTTAAATTAATCAGCATATTTTTCATTTCAGCAAACCAACTTGTGTGCATTTACTGGGTAAGTTCAAAGTTCAATTTGATTTCATTTACGCACTGACAATGAGAGAATTTACCATCAAGTACATGTTGAAAGCCACGAAAAGTTAATAACAGATCTGCAATTGCGATTCGCACCCAAATTGCTTGCTAATTTTGAAACCAATCAACGGGGCACAATTGCGACACCAAAACACACACTACAAAAAGCCAACTGCCCAACTGTCCAAATATCCGCCCGCCTGATATTTGGTGAACCACCAAAAACTGCCCATTAGCACGTGCTGTCCATGTCAATGTCTGAGCCATTTTATTCCAAGCGGAAAGAGGATGTTTTCGAGGATGGGTGGGAGAAGTCCTGGGAATTACTGGTAACGTGCATGTAATTGTGTCACCAGGGATGGGCGGCCTAAGCCGCAAAGTTAAGCCGGAGCTGGCCCCTGGCCACTTTTGCTGCTGCCACTTAAAAATCCACTTAATCCCGGCGTCTTAAAAAAGCGACGCAAAGCAATAGCAAAATGGAAGAAACTTGGCGAACGGCCTTCGTTCAGCTAGTCTCCCTTCACAACCCCCCCACTCGACTGAGACTCTGTGATGTATTCAGACTGCAAGTCGATTGTTATTTCTACGCCCCAAGCGGAAATAGACATTTCTTGAGCAACTCCTGCCAAACAACCCAAGACAACTTTGTCGAAAGCAAAGGAAAGTCAAAGTCCTAGTTGAAGTCGCAAGGAACAAGTACAAAAAAAAAAATGCAGAAAATTAAAGTTAGTTTCGAGTTGTCGAAATTTTAATACCCTTTAGTTAATAAAAAGAAATGGCAATTCTCACTATATCAAGTACAATTTGAAGCACATTTTGGGATGCAGTTTACGATGATCGCTGGTACCTCAAACTTTAGTTGATCGTTTAAGTTTGGACAATTTATAGGACATTTTTGTTAACTATAATAATGGATTCTTAACGAATAAAAAACAATGATTTACATCAAAAACGCCAAAAATAAAATCGAAACGAGATGGATAAACGACTTTTGTTTAACCTATTAATAAATACTTTATGATTTGGTATTTAAATATGTATACTCATTGTACCCACTGGAAATGGCTTAACAAAACGAGTAGTTCAATAATGCACAGTTAAAGTTTTGACGCCTATAAGTACCTCGGACATCCAAGTAGAGGTCAGCAGGTACAAATGGTGGGTGACAAATGGCAAGTGAGGATCTGGGGTGGCTGACATTATTGAAACTGCCTGTACTGTAATTTAAAAGTTTAGCAAACAACCTCGCCACTCCAACACAACCGAAATCCCTCCACACTTGTAGCGCATTGAGGTCGAATTGATTCTTTATTATAAGTATGGATTGTAGTCGACTTTAAATCACTTTTATTATAATGCCCAACTGACCTGCTACCCAACTTTGTCTGCTTCTGCTTCTTCTTCTTCTTATCCCTGCTGCTCCTTTTGTTGAGCTTGTTCGCAGCGATGCATGCAATTGATTGGACTCCTCAAGTACAACAACGCAAAATTCCCTTCAATAATTTTCGACTTTGACTACGAAGTTTTACACAAAACTTTTCGCTGTTTCTTAGCTTTCATACTTCATAAAAGAGCAACGGGCCATGCTCATGTTCCCCCCCCCCCCCCCCCCCACCACACCTGCACCCCATGTCCAACACCCACACCAACACCAACACCAACCCCAACCCCTCGAATTGAAGGCCAAACAAGATTTGCGAGCTAAGCCCAAAAAGAAATCCGCTTTTATTACCCCAAAGAGCAGCGCATTAAATATTCTTGCGTCATTTCACAATAACAGTTCTGGATAGGTGGGAGTGGCTGAAGAGGCAGTTGGTTGGTGGCGGGGAGGGGAATGTTAAGTTTGGGATTTTGTTTTACAATTTGGTCACGCTCTGCTTTTCGTTTCTTTGGCGATTCTTGTGCACCTTTTAATTAATTTTACTATGCCTGAGAGCGTGCGGCGTTGATGCGCTTCAAAGGATGCTGAGCAGCAACAACAACAACAACAACAACATCAACGACAAAGTCAATAAGAGGAACAATAGCCCACTAATTCTAATGGCAATGGAAATGGCAAATCAAAATGGCGACACGCGCGCTTCCGTTTCCGCCAATTGCACCAAATTTGTCGCACACTTCAGAATTTGTGATTACTTAACCTCGACTAGCAGCATTTCTTGCTAATTAACGTAATAAATATTCTTGTTATACTTGTTATATCTACGACCTGCATTTTTTTCTCTTCCTCTTATTCTTCGTCTTCTTCTTCTGTTACCTAAAACTTTTCAAAAACTTTGAGTTTTGGAACTGACAGCCATTTGGCACGATTCAACATTGAAATTTAATTCGATTAAACGTTACTGTTATGCAAATGTATATTTTGCGTATGGATAAAAATAAGCTGGATCCAAATCCCAAGGGATTAAAGATACTTATTACAGTTATGTGATTGGCAGTCTCAATTGCTTTTGGGTATATTTGAGTGCTTATTTAGCTAGATATTACATTGAAATATTGAATTGAAATGTTCTTTGAATTAATTCTTATCTTTGATAACATTGCTTATATCAAAGTTATTTCATATGCAATTTCTTTGAAATTCTTAGCCAGATATTTGAATAATAAACAATAATAAAACAGTTTGTAATATGTAATATATATTTTATTTTACTTCTGCAGATGTATTTTCTTACTAAATCGGTCTCTACCATCATCAACTTGACACCAGTTCTAATACAGATAATTTTAAGTAGCAAACTTTAGCACTTTAGACCGCTAACTTTCTAACAGTTTGAACCGTTTCCAACAGTCCTGTAAAGAGAACTTTCATGATAGTCTTTTGACCATTTCTTCAACTAGAGTTTCGAGCAGCTTTACGTAAAAGTTTAAGAACAATTTGTGTGGGGTATTTCATTAATATACAAAAAAAAAAAAAAATGGGTGGCAAAAATTGAATGAAACGCTTGTCAGAAGAAAGGATCTCGAAGGCAGCCAACTGTGCAATTCACTGGCAAAACTCGACAATTTGTCTATCTCAAAAGTAAAAGCTCTCAAGTTCCACCCCTTGTTTTAGTTCATGTTGTTGTTATAACTCTTGTAATGCTCCAGCTGTGAAGTGCTGCTGCCAGTTTTTGGAACTTTGCCGACCAGTTCTGCAATGCAATTGCACAAGTTCCCAGCAACTGGAACTTTGCACAGCTGTATGCACTGTTGTCCAAGTCCAATTCCAAGCACAAACTTCAACTCTAGATGTGCAAATGTGTGCTGATTGATAACTGGATGTGTGTATGCGTATTTGATAGAGTTGCAAAGTTGACCAGTCGCTGTGATTCATAGTAGAGCACATGTTACAGTCACATTATAGCTATGGGAAGTATATTAATAGAAAATGTGGCCAAATGTCAATATTATTATTCAAGCCAATCGATGCTGAAGTCACAAAAGTCTACAAGTCTCTTATTGAATATATTTACACAAACAGTTTGGAAAATAAGTCTGAGACCAAGAGGAGCTCATGAAAACTTTAAAACATAAAAGACACTTTGATTAGATTTGCAATAAAAATTTTTTTTAATCGGTTAAGCACTCCTTTCTTAAAGAATCGGAATATCTTGTGTTCATCAAACGTTATAAACTTCATGCAATAAATGTTGACGACTTTTATTTATAGTTGCTAATAACATTGCTTTGAAACTGAGTTACATTTTTATTGATTTTATCTTAAGTGTATATTTTAGTTATTCTTTATTAGAAATCACTGATGTTTATCGCAGTCGCTGCAAAGTAAGAATATCTCCCATCTCTGGCAAGTTCCTCTCGTTTAGTCATCATCATTTAGTTCACCCTCCTCAGGGCTATCATCTTTATTCCGATGCCAAACAAGATGCTTGAAGGGTCGCCTTTGCCTTGTGGCCGTGGACGGAAGACAAGGATATCGCCTTGGCATTGGCCAGAAATATCTGCGTGACAAGTAATTGTTGATACGTTGCTGTTCCTCCTCCTCAGCATCGTCATCATCATCTACACTGTCATCCGTGTTCGTCAAGTCTATGATGGGCGTGATCTTGTGTACCACTGACTTTAATTTACGTTTTCCTTCGACTTGTTGCTCGTTGTTTTCATTTGATTTTGACACCCAGAAGCGAGTCATCGAATCGCTGCTGACAAACATCGTTTGCTTGGGATTGAACTGTAGACATCGCACTGGCTGCAGACTATTGCTGTGAAGCACCGCTATGGTTTGACCACTTTGCGCACTCCAAACATGAATTCGTCCCTTGTCCACGCCGGCTAAAACGAACTGGGAGTCGGGCGTGTAACAGGACTGTGTCGGCAGGCGAGATTTATTTTGGTATCCAGTGTACTCGAGATGGAATCCACCATTGAAAGCATTCACACTAAAACATCCAGAGTGATCCGTGCTCACCATTAGAGTTTTGCCATCGGGCGCAAACTGCAACTGTGTCCATTTCGCTTCTTTTTGCAGCTTAAAGCCAAATTGTTGACGAGGCATCGAGCTCAACATACGCACGTCGTGGACCTCAATGCGTTCATTGTCGCTGCTGGTGGCAAAAACCAAGCCATCGGGATCGTAGGCCACTAATGGACTGTGTAGATTATCAAAATGTTGCGTATACTTGGAGCTGCGTAAATCCCATATATAGACACGATTATCCCAACCAGCACTCAAGAATTGGTGCTGACTGCCGGGCTGAAAGCAAAGGGCTCTCACCCTCTTTGTGTGGCCATGAAAAATACGTACATGCTTGTGTTTATTTAAATCCAAACAGCGTATTGCGTAGTCCTCCTAAAATTGTTAAAATGCAATACAATAGTTACATTTGTAGTTGGGACTTTTGGTAAAAGTTTCGAAGTTGTTTTCACAATAATAAATTGTTTTCATAAGTAACCCAAGACTTAGGTCATAATACCTTATTAATCATCTTTAGTTTGGTCAAAGCTCATTATCGGGGTTTGGCTTTTACATTAATACTGCATTTAGAAATTGGAGGCACATTTTATCTAAACTCATGATTGAAATTCTACCCAAATTGATTTTCGGCTTACCTTTGTCGAGCTGTGCAACACTCGATGCTTCTGGTGGGTAAAACAAATCAATTCGGAATGAAATCGTCGCATATGCACCTGAGACAACTTCTGTAAGCTGTGGCAATCGTACAAACAGAGGTTTTCGTGATCACAAACTGCCAGAAGTTGTCCATCGTCTGAGAAACACATTGAATATTTCTGCTCATCCGTATCACGAAAGATCTGCTCGACGCCAAATTTTTGCATTTCGTTGACTGTAAGATTAATTTTCTTGTTCAACTCCATGTCGAATCTAGTTGCAACAAGTTTAACTTGTTTTCATTGGAATAACCTTGAATGACATCCGAGTCGTTGACTACTTACTTTTTATATTGAATGTAATTTCACTGACTGCTTGAGGCAAAAATATGTTGTTAGCCGCATACCCGCACCCGCCCATTTCAACTTAATTAAATGAAATCTATCTAAGTGAATGCCACGCCCCGTAAGAACGCCCAATGTCGCAGCTGGCCGCTGTTGCATTTTACATAATTTCTATTTTGTGGTTTCTCCTTCTCCTCATTGCGTCTCATTAAGAAGCCTGAAAAATCGACTGCCGAGTTGGCAACGCAGCTTGGCTTTAGCTCCCCTTTTTACCCATCCCACTTGTTGACCAAATGCCAGCAGCTTGTTATTTAGGCCGATTCGCGTCATTAGTGCAGCAGCCGAATGCGACCAAATGTTGCCATTTTGGCTTGTTTGCAGATAGTCGTTGTAGCAGCTCCCTAGACGAAAATACAAACCCCCTGAAGACGGCCCAAATTGGACAGGGCGAAAGTTTTTGTGTTGGCAGCAGCTGTCTGCTTGAGAGTAAATAATGAAAACTGCAAATTGTTTATTTTCTGCATTCTAATTACAAAATTTGCTCGCTTGTGAAAACTCATCAACATTATTTATCAGAGTTTGTCTATCCGAACGTTTGTTATTCAGGCTAGTGTCAAATGTGAAACATTTGTTATTCTTTCACTTTAAATTCAATGCATAACAATGTAAAACACAAAACGGATGCATTCCTCAATTCGCCATCAGCTTTAACTTAATGCAAATTTCAGCAACATTAGTTCAGGTGTTAAGACCTGAACTAAACGCCAACTGTTTCCTTGGCAAATACCCGTAACAAGCACAGGCCCAAGCACAAGCACAAGCAGAGGAACTGGCTCGCTGGCAAATGAATGTAATTGTAATGTAAGCGGAAATAAGCGCGGCTGATGCTGTCGTTGACGTAGCTGTTGTTGCTGTTGTTGTTGTTGTTGTTGTTGATGTTGTTAATATCATTGCTGTTGTTGTTGTTGATGTTGTAGGTGTAGCTATTTTCTGTTGCTGTAGCTGTGCGCATTTTAATTAAAATTTATAAGCCTTGGCTGGGGACTTGGCTGGCTGGCTGGTTGGCTGGCTGGGTCGGATATCCACCAATGCTGGAACCCAGCCAGCAAATGGTGCCTCATAGCGTGGCGTTTTAAGCTTTTAAGTTGCCGCGGATTTGCGAAGCTATGCGTGCGATTTTATGTGAAAATCAACTGCGGTGCGCATAAATTAAAAATCAAGCTACAAAAACAGAAAAACACACAAACTCACAGTGAATTCCTTTGTGTGCATCATTTGTAATTAATTTGCATCATTAGCTCTTTGCATGTCATTTACATTATTCCACATGCTGAGCAGATACATGCTTATATAGAAAGAGTGGCCACAATTTACGCATTTTGCGGCTTTGCCAGTCAAATTCAATTAATTTATTTTAAACAGTTTTCAACCGATTATTTATTTGGATGGATTTTTCGCATTTATTATTGTTCTCGCGCTCAAATAATATTAATAAAACCAATTAGGATTTCTGTTATTGCTTTTAACCGAGAACAAACAAATTTTTAATAATAGGTGGCAATAATACTATGGACATATTTAATTATTTGCACATTGGTGCATATTGCTCACATAAACATTTAAAATTATGTGAATATTCAATAAACAAATAAAAATTGTGAAATTTTCCATAAAATTAATTTGTGAACTGAATTTATGAATTAAGCATAATTTAATAAAATATTGTTACGGTCAATTTAAGCCGATTAATAAATTGTATATTAATCATTTTTTATTGAATGTGTGAAGTGTACAAATGCCCATAAAAAATGTAAATCTTTAAAGATCTCTACTTTTATTTGTAGCCTATACTAGCATACACGAATAACTATTTTGGCTAAATAAATGGCATGAATTGGCACTTGAAATTACATCTCTGTTGGCCAACGTTTTTTTTTTTCTTTTGCTCTTATTTGGCAACTGTTTATTGATATTTTATGCGTCATTTTGCGAGGCAAAATCGCACTAATTGCAATTTTAGGCACGTCAAATGAATACTCGACATTTGCATAACATGCATTGCCAATTTGATTGTTGGCAGACAACCGAAACATTAAAACAGATTCAAATTTTCGGATGGCAAATCAAAAAATATGAGAACTATTTGTGCATTTGATACTCGATAAATGGGTTAAATGCAGGCATGAGAACTTTCTGTACATGCTAAAACCAATATTCGGCTTTAAGTGTAACTATCTGTGGTTCCTCAAAGTACACATTTTAACAAATTAATGTTGCATTGAAAATATATTGTATTAAGCTTGGTAATTCCTCTGAATAATCGGTTAATTAAAATTGAATTTTTAGAAATTTGTGAGTACAACATGAGTATAATCATAATTTATTTATTTAGTTATAAGAAATATGAAAAAAAAATAATATAACTGGGTATTAAAAATTCATTTTAATGTATTTAGCTGTACAAATTTGTTTGGATTCTTAGATACCTTTGACCAACCAATGTTCTGCTAGCTGTCTAACACGTGGTAAATGTTTTGGTTGCTTTGCTGTACAAAATTTAATTGAAAGTTGTAAAGCTGTTATCGATCAGCTCAACTCAAGATTTGTGCGTGAAAATTCTTTGAAATATTTCAATATGCAAGCGACAACAACATGAAAAGTGATTTTTACTGTTCGTGTTGTTGTTTGTCATTTGAGCCAAAGTGCAGTTTGTTGTCAAGTGTTGTATGAATTTTTTAAAAGCGCATAAATTTTACAAAAAGTTAAGGTAAATTCGCTTTGTGCTGAATATCTAGTTTATTACGGACATGGTTTACTGGGAATCACTCAAGTTGACTGCCAGCTAAAAATTTGTGGCAAATTTCTCAATCAACGGCAGGAGTTTCAAGTCGAACTGGCTGGGTGGATGTCAACAAATCGTAGGTTTTGCATTGTGACAAGAACAGCTATAGCAACAACAGCAACAACAACAACAAAAAACACAACAAAAATAACACATTGCAGTTCACACGCCAGCAAAGTGAATCAAACCAAAGCCAAAGTTCAAACACAATTTCTTCAAGGTGCACAAGCATGTGCAATGCACATAGCTCTGTGAGTGTGTGTGTGTGTGTGTGTGTGTGTATGTTATGCGTTGCTCAGTCAGCTGCCTGGCACCTTTGAAATTGAATGGGCGCCACCTCACATGCCGTAAAATAAGATAAATGACACAAGTGAGCCATATCAGCAGCCACAGTCGGAACAGACAGCTGCTTGCAATTCACAGAGAGAGAGAGAAGGAGAGATGGACAGAGACGGGGGTGAAGAAGTATGGCAGGAAGGTAACCAACAGTAGACAGACAGGATGTCTGCCATCTTGAGGCCTGCAGTTGTCAGCCGGCACAGTCGCATGCAATCGTTCACCGACTCCATCTCCTGCTGCTCCCTCGCTGCCTTGGTCAACTTTGCATTTGATTAAAAGCGGATACAGCCCCTGTGACGAATCACACACTCAACTGAAGGCCCAGTGTGCAACTCTCAGGCATTCAACTGCATTTCACCTTTAAATGTGGGCCTCAACGCTTGCCACGTCCACATTTATTGTTTGATGCTCAGCGAAAAGTGCAAAATAAAAAGGAAAAAGAAACTAATTTATATAAACACACACAAAGTGCGCTCGTTATATTAAATGAATAAATAAAATTTAAATGCGGAAAAGAGAACCAGCTGAATTTCCAAAAATGAGCACAACAAGAAGGCTTACTGGTTGTTAAATACCCTACAAAGATTGTGGTTACCATTTTTATTGAAAATTGTATTGGAATATAGATCTTAAATAAAAATTGCAAATATTTTTAAGTACATAAAAATGTTGAAAAGTTTTCATTATTCATATAATTAAATATTGTTAATCCAAGAAGAAATGGAATTTTATTTAAAAACAAGCAACTCTTTTATTGAGTGTTCAAAATGTAGTGTTCAAAATGTAAATATTTCGCCAAACATCAGCTTCAAAGTGATGATAAAAACCGCCATACAAAAACTATGATAAAAATGTTTAGACCATTGTTGTCGGTTTTTGTCCGTCAGGCATTTATGTGACCCAGAAGTGTATCACAATATTACACTGTTTTGGGCCTTGAGCAGAGTAGTGCGAGTTGGTTTTTGGGTTTCAGGTCGACTACGGTCCTGTCTCGGAGCTTGGACTGCTGTCCTCGCTCGTATCATCATACAGAAAGTAAACACGCGATGCGATGCGATGCGATTCGCTCCGCCTGACAGTGGGCATGAAAATTTATTACATTTGTTGGGTTTGTCGAGTTTGTGGTGCGAGGCGACGGTCGCTCTCAAGTGCGAATCCATTGCGCATTAAATTTGTTGGCGCTGGTAGCAAACGCCGTGCAACGCCGGGCAATCCTCTGGCATCTCCAGCCATCCAACATAAAACTGACAAAAGTTACGCCAAGGCAAAAGTTGCTGGGCGCCATTGCAACAATGTCCAATACTCAGCACATAAAAATTATACGTACTGAAAACTGCGAAAAATAGCGGAAAAAAAAATTGGTAAAAGAAACCACCGAAATAAATGCCAACGCATGGCTGAAATGTATGTGAGGATGGCCATGGAGACACCATTCATATATGCACCTCATACATCGCATCGTATGCATCACATGTATATATGCGATGGAGGTGGGCAATCTGAAATATATAGCTTTTAATATGCATAAATTGCACTTATTTTATATCGTTTCATTTTGAAGCAGCCCACAAGCGACGGACAGCAGTTAACCTTAAATGTAATTAAACTGTGGCGACAGTTAAATTCACTACTTAAAGCAGAAGGACATAAACTGACTATATCAAATTTACTGCTTCTCAACTTTTTAGAACGAGCTGTTAACTAAATTGAAAAGCTTTTGAGGTTAAGGCGAGAGCTCAGTAGTTGCGTGTTAATTGATTTGCAAATTACTTTTATTAAGTTATGAAAAAGTTGTAGGTATAGAAATTTAATAAAGCTTGTTAAACTTGTGGGTCCCCCTAAAAATAATAAACATAAAACTTCACTCGCAGCTGGACTTAACAAGTGTATTTAATGCCACAAGAGCCACTCGAAGGATTTTAAAATAATTTAAAGAGTAGCGCTTAACTGAGCATGAACCTTATGCGAGTGCAATGGGAGGGAAAATATATACATACATATTCATACATATATATATATATATATATATTCTTCATGAATTTACAGCAATAAGTGAAATGAAAAAGCAAAGCTGACAAAAGTTAAGAACTAAAGCGGCTTGTGTCCCTGAGTCAGAGTCAGAGTCATAGTCAGAATCAGAGTCAGAGTCAGACTCAGAGCCATTGTCAGCATCAACATCAGCATCAGCGTCAGCGTCAGAGTCGAGAGTCCGAATGCTAACGCAAAGGCGGCTCTTTTGCTGAGTTTTCACCCTCCCTGTAGACTCTTCTCTCCGTGTGACAGTTCGCTTGATGGCCCCGCATTCTGTGAAAGTACTCACATTTCTCAATGCAACTTCCAACGTGTATGCGTGTGTGTGTGTGTGTGTGTGTGTTTGTGCACGAGTGTGTATGTGTGTGTATGACAGTTACTCCCGCGAAGCGTTGACAGTTGTCAATGTTATTAGGGCCATGTGGCATGGAGCAAAGAAAACCGAAATCAACCTGTCGAGAGACGACAGTGGCACCAAAGTGCAAAAAAATAAATATTCGGTTTTTCTGCCATATTTTTTAACCTAAAATAAAATTTCATTTGATCAGGTATAATACTGATATGTGTTAGAAATATCTAACAAAATCTAAGCAAGCAAATTAATTCTAAACGAAATACTATGTATAAAAAAAGTCACTTTTACTGGCGAAAATGATAAATTGAAAAATATAGAGAATTTACAATTTTTGAGAGGCGTTTGCTTGATACTTTGAAAGGCAATTCTTGTTTAAAGGCAATGCAGTTGAATTTTTAAAGATTAAGCCAAGATTTGCTTAAAGATTTCCTATTTGGCAATATTAATCAAGAAAGCAAAAACTTTTACTAGCTTCAATCTCAAATGTTCCCATTGTGCAGTGGCGCAAGTCGGAGTCATCTCCATCCCAACAACAAATTTTTGGATTTATTTGCCAACACATTCTCCGGAATTTCCGCTTTCTAATTGAGCTGCGTAAAGTTAACTGTATGTTCGAGAAACAGATACGATTCGATTCGATTCGCCCAAAGCCAAACAACATTTTCATTTACTGACGACCACATCCATTGACCAAACGTGAAACAGCTTCATTCACTATTTGTACAGTCAGTCTTGGCCCCAAACCAAACCAGGGACATGAGGATGAGCTACACGAGAGTAAGCCAGAGCTAACTGCTTGCTGCTCGTATTTGCTGATTGTGTAACAAATATTGACAAGGCCGAGCTGAACTGGCCTAAAAACCAGACTTGGACTTGGACATGGACTTGGGACTGGACTGGCCGCCAGTCGGGCTGACTGTCCTTCCGCTGGGACATATTGTGCCATATCATGTTCCATGTTGACGCACCAGCACAAAAGCTAAAATTATATTTAAAAGTTTGCAATTTTCTTTCTTTCATTCTCTCTCTTTTTGCTGCTCACTCTCTAGCCCCTTCCTTTGGTTTTCTCATTCTCCGATTCGCTGGCTTATGTGTATGGGCAGGGCACGTTATTTACTTTTGTGGTCATTGTGCGGCGTTCGGGGGCCTCGAAAATCCCCAAAGTTATAATTCTTAAAGTTTTTATCTTTCGCCCACACACACACACACAATCCGCAGCGGGTTCGAGTGGGCGTATACGTAATATTTAAGTTTTACATGCATATATATGAATGTATAAATTTAGATTTAATAGCAGCGTCGCTGCTCGCATAATTTTAGCATATTTATGATTTATGAAAGCACCGACATGTCATAAAATCAACAACATCAACAGCATTAGCAACTTCGCAGCTGTCTATTCTCATTTAGAGCTCGCTTAATATTCATTTAAATTCGCGAACGAAGCGCTAATGAAAATCTTAATGCGCCTCAGTCAATAACAATAACAAATGGAAAAACCCATTGGGTTGCTGCCAACGAAAATTCCGATGACTTTTGGGTATTTTCAATTTTAATTAAGCAACTGACTGACGAACTGACTGACTCTGCCTGAATCTTTGGGCCTACGGCTTACTCAGACTGCTGTTAGGCGATTTATGTGGCAACGACAAAATGGCAATTTGTTAAGCTAATGATGCCATTTTTCGGAGCAAATTACCCACCTGACCATGGCCAGCGGTCATCTAACAAGCAAATAAACAAACAAACTTCCAACAAACACACACAAAAACACACACCACGACACACACAGTTCCCCAGGCATGTGTGTTTGTTTGTATTACGCTCGTTCCGACTTGATTTAGAGATGTGTGTCGCCTCCCACTGGAACTAGTTCCTTTGATTGAATTTCTAACGGGACTTAATTGCTTATGAGTCAATTTTGTTGTGAAAAACAGTCCTAATATATCATGTTGTATATACATATATATATGGGCGTGGCACGTATTTTTATCAAGAAAACGAATTAATAGCAAAATTTTTTCGATTTACATGCACAGAAAAATTTGTTTAAAGACCTAATAAATGTTTTCTAAATATGCGATTCCTTAAAAACAATTTCATTTCCACATGAACAAGTCAACGAAAGCAAATACTTCTGAACGCATTTAACTAATTCAATCATATCAATCAGTGCTTACATTACGTATACGTCTAGTATATTTTGCTAGTTGAATAAATTTAAAGGGTATTTGCATTTTAATATGAAAACTGAACGAATGCTTCCAGTAAATTAAATCGGATCTATGAAATTCGACCAATTGAGTTGGCTGCCCTAATGGAACCATAATCATGGTCAGCACTCGCATTACGTATACGAGTAGTGGGTCAACAAGTTGTGCCAAGTCAGCAAAAATGTGGTTTTGCTTACACAAATACTTACCTGTCATAAAAGCAAAGTACTTTTATACTTAGCCATGGCTTATGCTTTGACTTCGCCAACAGAGGAGGGGAATAGAAGAGGAAGAGAGAAAGAGAGAGAGAGAGAGAGAGGAGAATGAAGTAGAGTTGTAGTAACAGAACACACTTTTCGAGCAATATTGAGGCATTTGGCTTTGCTGAACAAATTTCATTTTAATTAGCGCCACGTTGCACTATGCAAGCAATTCGAAAATCAACGCAACTGTTGCCAGTAATAAAACCCCCACCCAAAGTCTATTAAGCATTTGAGAAGCCAAAATGGCAGCGGAACGTGGTATACAGGAGAGAAAGAGGGGTGAGGCGGAGCAGCGTACAGGGATTTAATAGTAATTAAACAGTGTGAGGTATGCAGAGAAATATACAGCGTATAGATGGGCGGAGGGGGAAACACTTGTCTGGAAGCTAACCAAGCAGAACACAGACAACATTCAAGCGCCACCCAACAAACAACCCGACTCAGCCAAACAACCCGACAACCGACAATTGACTATGGAGACCAGAGTAATCACCGTTCCCAATTGGCTGTCGCTGCTCCTGCTGCTGCTGCAACTGCAACTGCAACTGCAAATGCAACTGTTGGCTGCGTTTGCAAATCCCAGCTAAAGTGCAACATGCCAATGCACATGATGTGTTTAATGGTTAAATTCTTGCTAATTCCATTAGTCGTCTGCCTGACTGCATTCCACATTCTCTCTCTCTCTCTCTCTCTCTCTCTCTCTCTCTCTCTCTCTCTCTCTCTCGCTCTCTCTCGCTCTCTCTCGCTCACTCTCTATTAGTGCATTGCTATTTGCAGCCAAAGTACTGTAATGCCACCAGCAACACCAACACCAACACCAACAACAACATCAACTACTGCAACTGACAGCGAAATCTAAACCAGACACTAACCAAAACGCTGTTGCAATTGGAACGTGCGCAAATTAATATTATAGCTTGACGCTATTTTGGCACGGACCAACTTTCCCCCTCTACCAATGGCACTCTCCGAGTCCACAGCCAGTTTTAAACAGAATCTACAAATTGGCACATTGTTTGCCCTCTCAACTAGTAGTTTTTGGCAAACAGAGGTTGTTGCTGCTAAACAAACAGAGACTATGTTGCCAAGGGCAAAATAAATGTAGCTTAATCGCCATGCACAATTAGCCAAACATTCTGTCAGCAGATAAATTAAAACAATTATGTTAATTTGGCTAATGGATGACTTTGTAAAAACACACTGAATTTTTTTGAATGCATATAATTTTGTAGCGAACAACAAGCAAGTCAGGGCTTAAAGATCTATTAGGGATACCTTTTTAAAATTGTTATTTTGAGTAATAAAAATTATGGCAAGTTTGTCACATCATTTAAAATGAATTTAAAATTTTCCTGGCTGCGAGTGGCATTACAAATTTATCGCAACACATTTCCTTAATGCATTTCCAAGCCGCTTGTCAAACAAATGCCTGCAGTATAAACGCATTACATTTTTGCTAAGTAAATGTACCGTTGGTGGGTGAGGTGGATGGGGTGGGTGGGGTCCTTCATTCAGCTTACAGCGCCGTCGCATCGTAGTTGCCATTTTTCTATTTATTTGCCCATTAACGCTCATTTGTGGTTATCAGGTAAATTGGATAAAAGCCAACGTAGCATGAAGCCTGCTACAAAACACACAGCACAAGCCAAAATAGCAGACAGCAGACAGCAGACAGGACCTCTGGCTGCGGCATGTCCTTGCTGCCGGCTGCTGCCGGGTGCTGCCGGCTGCTGCCGGCTGCTGTTGGGACTGCTGCTGGGGCTGCTGCCGGCTGCTTATCTTCAAGTGTTTGTTGCAGCAAACAACAAACCAAACCAAAAATGAAGGTTTCACATTCCACTTTCGGCTTAGACGCGAAACTTTTTTTGGCCGTATTCATTTTGTGGCGCGTTAACGGCCACAGTCATTAACTTTTTATACTTTGCCTACCACAGACTCAGCTTCGCCCTCTCTTTCTCACTCGCACCCTCCCTCTCTATCACTCAGAATACAATTACATTCAAATCGAATTCAAATATTTGCGGCTTATACCAACCAGCATTAATTTAAGCCACAATTTGTTTAGACCAATAAATAAAATGGCGACGATGCCGTCATAAAATTTAATTTCCACACAAACATATTTATTTATATATATATTTATATATATGCTGCATACAGATTTATATTTTTTTTTTATGGGCACTTTGGGAAAAAATCTAAATGAATAAAAACCCAAATTTAAATGCACCATATTGCAAGCTAAAATGAAATTTTGTGGCCAGATGCAGAACAAGGCCAACAAAAAAGAACAAACTGCAACGTAAATAACAACAATTTATTGGTCGTAAGCGCTACCCTGTAATCCAATTATATGCTTAGCGATTATAGAAAAGCTTACTGGATTTTCAAAAATCTACCTTTATACTTTCCTCCATATTCTTGGGTTATAATTTATTAAGTTGGCCTAAAAGTATGCTATGCTAATGAGAAGCTGCAACAGAATTAGATTTTCAATGATTACCACAGGCCTTAATTATAAAACTCTAACAAACTTCTCATCTCATAAATATATTTTTAGTTCTTGTTTCTCTTCAAGTTTGCTTTGCAAGCAATCTTTTTAAATAATTACTTAAGCCGACAATATCTGTTTTTAACCTCCCAATTTCAAGTAGAACATTCTGAACTTTTTATTTGATTGTATATTATATTTTTCTAAATTTCAATATCTTTATTATTGTATTTTTATTTATTTTACATGCTTAATATCTATGATTAATATGCCCACTTTATACAACCAAAACAGGATATTATTAAATCCAGCGCTTGCAACACAATAGTACAATACGCACACATCGACACAACACATACGCACACACACACACACATACAATACAGATATAAATATATATGTATATGTGTACCCCATCCAGAGTTACATTGGGCGACACACGCTGCATGCGGTCGCTCAATATGAAAATACTTGGGTAGAAAGTCCAGTGGGTCTGACACAATTCAGGTTCGCAGCGATATTTGGTGAAAAAAACAAACAGACCAGGGGCAGTGTTGAGGGGGGGAGGGGAGGGAGCAGGGGGCTGGTGGTGCCACTGTGTCGACTTGGTCTGCGGTTGGCTTGCGCTAAATTAAATTTCGGTATGTTGGCGATCCCAAAAGTCCAACACACGTTTCATAATACGCAAAGTGTCGCCACATTGTTAGTGTTTCGTGTGTGTCAATGTGTGTGTGTATGTGTGTGTATATGCGTGCGTGTGTGTGTGTGTGTGTGTTTATGACGAACCACTGTTGAAGCATTGCAATTTTTACACTTTTGTATAGCGCAAATCAACATCACCATTCAAATATATTCCCAAGCCGGATTCCGAGCCGATTGACAACTTTTTCGTTTGCTCAATTCTGTATTCAGATACAATGCGCAATACAGCCATTTTGACATTTAATAATCCCACACGCATGCCTAAAAAATGTGATATTTTTATGAAATTGTTAACAAATATTTATATTCGATTTCCATGCGAAAACTTACCCAAACAAATGCGTGGTCCATCACCAAAGGCCAATAAGCAGCCCCGCTTGGTATACTCACTTGCCGCACCATTATCAAAGCGTTCCGGCTTAAATTTCTCGGGCTCTGGAAAATTTGCCTCATCGTGATGGAAGTTGTATGTGGGAATTGACACTGTTATGCCTGGTTCCACTTTTAATATCTTGCCGTCGCCCAAATCAATTGTTGTGTGCCTTGTGCAGATTTTGTTAAAGAAACCAATGACACTCGTCAAACGCATCGATTCTAAAAGTATATGGTATATATATATATATATATATTATATGGTGATATAGGTGTGTCTAATCATATATTGGCAGTCCAAATTGTTACAACTCTGTCCAAGCCGAATTATAATAAAATAATATTACAGTTTCAGTTTGAACCAAAATTGTCTGTCAACAAAGTCGTGACACGAACACATCTCACAATCCAGATCACAAATCTCAAGCAAATCTAAAATTAAGTCATAAATAATAAAGCTCTTATTGTCAACACATACCATAGACGCACTGATCGAGATAAGGAAGAGCGTTCAGCTGCTCATAGGTGATATTCTTATCGCCAGCCAGGGCATCCAAGATTTCCGTTCGTAATTTTTCCTGCTGTACTTGATACTCGCCCAGCTGTCAAAACAAAACAAGATTGCGAGTTAAGCAATATTGTGAAATACTCAATCGCTTACCGTATACAACAAATGATAGAGCACAGCAGCCGAAGTTTCAAAGCCATCCATATGTAGAGTCAGAGCATGACCCACCAAGTCATCGTAGCTGGCGCCCTTCTCCTGCAGCTGAAGCAGATGCGATAGGTAATCGCTGCGTTCTGCACCAGAGCCACTCTGCCTCAGCTTGGCTGCTTCCCGGGTGAGTTTCAGATAGAACTCATTCGATTCCTGGGTAAAGAAACGCATACGAAACAATCGTCTCACAATCGGAGCAATCGGTGTCCGATTGAAACGGGTTATGTTCAAAAAGGCGGTGCTGGCCCAGTCGTTGGAAAAGCGATGAAATTGACTGACTTCATTAACGCCGCCACTGAGGGAGCCAGCATCAATGCCCCAAATGAAGTCACCCATGGCCTGGGCGGTATATCGATAACATAGCTAAAAAGACCAAAAGGAAAAAGAAGTTTTAAACTCGGGAAGAAAATTAAATATATATTAGACGTAATCGGTATGATAACATCTCAAATTCTGGCTCACTCACATCTCTTGTCTCGATGACATTAGTCGATCGCTCCTCAATCGATCTCTTCATATAGTCCATTAACTTGAGTCCAGTCTGCTCCCAGATGGCGTAGGCCTGCTTTAGCTTATTGGGCGTGAGTCCAGCGCCGCCATCTGTGCGTCGCTTCTTCCACTCATCCCCCGCACTGAAGAAGGGATTGCGTGCCGCATATTTGTCATAGTCCAGGGAGTGGGTTACATAACTGCTCGTCAAAGTGTCCCTATAATCACCGAAGTTCGTCACGAGCACCTCATGGGCCAGCTGCGGATCGAGCACCAAAATCTGTGGCTCTCGTGTCAGAAACGTGCCAACAGCTCGATGCTTGCCTTTATATTTACTAAATGAAAAAAGGAGAAAAGAATAAATACAATACAAATTTAAATATATTTATATATTTGTATATATATAATACTACAACACCAAATACTAACTTGTAAATATTTCCTAAATCAGCAATAAAACTGCTGCCGCCACCAAACAATCCTGGATAGCTGCCAAGCAGTGTTAGTGGTTTCGCCGTCACCAATCCTCGTTTGGTCCAGTAGTTGTGGTACCAGGTGAGGTACAAGTAGACAGCAGCAAAAGCCACAAGCACAAATCCCACCAGCAGGAAAATCAATGTCCACATGATAAACACACTGTCTTAGAACAAATCAACCCGGCACTCGATTGCCAACTGTTCGCTTAGCTGTTGTTTTGATAATGTCTAAAAGTTAATAATTGCTCTCATTATCGGCATGCGACCGATCTATCTGACTGTATACAAGTACACATATTCCAACTTAATTATTTCATTATCAAGTAAGTTCGCAATGGCCCATATCTTCCGCAATGCAGAGCTACAGTTATCAATCTTGGAGGGAAGATTACGAGGAACCTTCTCTACAATTTCTATAGTCAACATTTTTCGGTCACACCATGTCTTGGCTATATCAACCCTGTTATTTGCTACCCGTAATCAGCGGTTATTACTAATTAATTTGACCTTTAACGAACACTTTTCAATCAATTTTCACACTTAACAAATTATAGACAGCAAAGTCAAATAATAAATTACAGTATATTTCGCGTTACAGAAATTTCACAAAACAAATATGCCCAAACAATAGAGCGTAAAATTTGTTGTTTGCGAGAGAACAAGCGAATAGTTGAGTAAATCATCAACAAATTATTTTTAATCGCTGTAGAGTCTCGACACGTGCGATGCGGAAATTACTGTGCGAAACGGCGATACTCCAAATTGATATCACCTTGAAGTACAACACCAAATCCGGAATCACCAGCCGGCTCTATCTTGTCCTTGCCCCGCACAACTTGGTAGTTGCTGATAATGTGCAGCAGAGCCGATTTGATTGTCAACTGGGCCAGACGCATGCCTGCCAAATTGATGCGAATATAAACATAAATATGAATATATATTTGTTCGATATATAGCTGGACTTTGGTGCTCACCCATGCAGATGCGCGGTCCATCGCTGAAGGGCAGCAGAATACCCTGCTTGATGAGCTCGTGATGGGCGCCATTATCGAAGCGCTCCGGCTTGAATGTCTCCGGATCGGGAAAGTATTTCGGATCATGATGGAACTGATAGTTTGGTATCATGATGGTCATGCCCACCTCAACCTCCACTCGCTTTTGTTCATTCAATTGTATATTTGTGGGATCTGTGCAAACTTTCGTATATTGCGGAATCAAACTGCTCAGCCTCAAAGATTCTACGAGAAACAGTTATTTCTTAATTTAGTTGTTGTATGATTTAAATTATTAGAACTACGTATTCAGTAAGTACCAGCAATACAGTAAATGCGAAAATATATAAACTTTATCTAATCTTTATTCGAGTATTTTTCTATTAAAAAATTTGTTCATTTGCTGCTCGTTTAAATTTCTTTTAAACTAATTTACATACTCTGTTAAATAAAAATTAAATTAATTCTTATACTTACATATTTTTTAGATTATACACTAACCATAAACAACCTGATCCAAGTAGGGCAAATCACTCAGTTCATCAAAATTAACACTTTTGTCCTTATCGGAATTGTTCAAGATTTCCATGCGCAGCTTCTGCTGAGCCCCCGGTTGCTCCGCTAGCTACACAATTGTTGTAACATATTTGGTATTTTATTAGTGTAAACCAATGATTCCAATCACTTACATAATAGAGAGCATGCATCAGAGCTGATCCCGTGGTATCATAGCCATCTAGCATGACGGTCAGAGCGTGACCCACCAGATCATCATGTGTGGCATTTTTCTCGTTGCGCAGCTTCAACAGATGCGATAGATAATCTGTGCGCTGGATCTCGTTGGCCGTCTTGAGACGCAGTGCGATGGCCTCCTTGGTCAGATGGGAGAAGAAGTCATCGGTGTCCTTGGGATAGAAGCGCATGCGCAGCAGCAGACGAATGATGGGCGCAACTATCGATGCCATAAATATGGATATCATATAGAATGTGTTGCTCGTATATTTCGTGGCCATTTGCTGCATCTTATTTGTCTGCCCCATGTTGGGGGTCAATGTGCCAGCATCAATGCCCCAAATGAAATCGCCCATTACACTGGCGGTATAACGGAAACAGAGCTGATGGAGCAGAGGATATGTTAGTTGCAAGAAATTTGAAAAATATTTAAGCACAAAATATATTTTATTTAGAGAAGTAAATAAGTTTTCTGACAAGTTCTCTGCCCTCTCTCGACTTACATCTCTGGTCTCCAGCACATTGCCCTGCTTGGCGAGAAGATGCGTCATATAGTCGGTTAGCTTCTTGCCATTCTGTTGCCAAATGGCAAAGCCCTGCTTGAGGCGACTCGCAGATAATCCGCCCTGAGCCTCGCTGCGCAAGCGGCGCCAAGTGTCACCCGCTGCCCAAAATGGATTGCCCTGTACATATTTATCCCACTTGGCGTGCTGCACATAGGCACTGGTCAATGAATCCTTGTAACAACGGAAATTCTGCACCAACACTTCGTGAGCCAATTGTGGATCCAAAACAAGGATTTGCGGTTGCCGTGTCACAAAAACGCCCACAGCTCGATGTTTATCTTTGTACTTGCTGTTGAACAGTAATAAAATCAAATTCGTTTAATTAAATGTAAAGTTGTTGCTGAAAATGAAAATTGTGTATATTGATAATATAATAATAATGTAGCAGTAAAAGCCGACAGTAACTGACTGAGAAATACTCTGATACCATCTAATACCAGGTGTCTGATGGGTGTAGCCAAGAACACCGATCTTTGATGGATCGATAAAACTGCTCTAGATATAGGCTTTTGTGAATTTTGGAGGCGGGAGTGGGCGTGGCTATAAAGCATCGATACCTAAAGGCGGTTACTCGTAGTATGCCCTTCAAATTTGATGCCACTCACCTACAAATTTATATAGCAGTTTCCGACTTTAAGAGGCGGAAAGGTGGGTGTGGGGCGAAGAGGTGGGTGTATGGTGACTGTAGCTTTAAAATTGTAGGAGATATGTGGCTTTGTCGATTTGCGATTATCGATTTGATCGATTTCTTAGCCTCCAAGTGTACGTGACACTGTAATTTTTAGACTTCGTCTGACGCTGCCCCAGACCAGTGTACATTCCAAGCATCAAGTCTGAGTGCCTTCGGTATCAGAGTATGCAAAAATCTTATTCCTGCAAAGTTATATTCAATACTTCTGCAAGAATTACTGAAATAATCCCATCTAATTAATGGACAATTTTGTTGCACTCGCAAACTGTTGTAATTTGAAAATTGCACACTGATTACTAGATAGGTTTGAACAAACTCAAGATTTCCTGAAATAATACCTACTTGTAGACCCGCTGCACATCCATGACGAGATTGCTCTTGCGTGTCAAGAGACCCGGATAGGTGCCCAGCAGAGTCAGGGGCTGGGCTGTGATCAGGCCACGGCGACGCCAGTACCTGTGATGCCAGGTGAGATACAGATAGAGGGGCAGCAGCAGAATGTGCAGCACGACAAGGATGACGGTGACCAATAGATACATGTTGCCGCGCTTTGTATTGCGGCAGCCCCAGCCTCCGGTCTTCAACTGATCCGAAGGCGAACTCAATTTCAATTGGAATTCTCGATTTGCTGGCAACATGTTCGATCGACGTTTGTATTATCTGAGTTATTTATGTGTCCGCATTTGTATTTGTGTAATACATTGACAACTTAATCTTAATGGAATATTTGAGCCTGGAATCAACATATATAAACATAAACCAGCTATTCGCAGCGGCGGGTCCAATTGTGTACTATTAAATAATTCTCAATCTAAATAATTCTCAATCTAAATAATTCTCAATATTTCAAGCAAATATATAAATAAATAAATACAAGTTTTTCAAGACTCTGCTGAGGCTGATTTTATTTTTAGCTGATCATCGCCTATCTACGCCCATGTCTAAAGGGGTCTACTCGGTAGGGTTATATTTTATATACACTTGCAACTAGACCGTTATCATTATTGTACTATTGCTGATAACTAAGCTCCATCTCCATCTCGATAAGGTTTAACAACATAATGATGGAAAGTTGACCACATATTATTATTATTATTGCGATAAACAGACGGCAAAAATTATCAAGACAAAAAAGATTTTGCAATTTAAATGGGACGAGGTCTCTTGGATATTCATTTAAACACGTCTGTGCAAACAAAACTTGCTTCCATAGTTTTTTTATTGTATGTTTTTGCTGCTGTTGGTGCTTTCCTCGTGTCTTATCGACTGGCTCAGTTCAGCTTTAATCCACGTTGGTTGAGTGTGGCGACGATGGTTTTCTTATCAGTTAGCTAATTTATAACCAAATGACCGATAAAAACTTTTATACGAACTGCTGCGAGCTATAAACAAAATGTCATTGTTATTTTTACTTTTAATAATAAAAATCTACGCATTTTTATGGGTGTGTGTGTGTTTGTGTGTGTTCGATATAAACAAAAATCGCATTACATCTGGAAATAAGAGTGATTTAGAAACAGAACTGTGGAAAGCAATCAATTACATATTAAGATAGGATATTTAAGATAGCAGAAATTCCACTGTCATAAGTTAAACAAACCGGCATTAAAGTTACTTAAGTTATCACTTGAATAACAATTGCTTGAACAATTGCTTGTGTAATTGTTTATTTTTGTAATTTGTTTACTTGAAGCGTAACAATCTAGAAAAAGTGTTTATTGAACAAAGTAGTGAATAGTGAATAAAAAGTGTTATGAAAAATAACAGAAACTTGATGTTAAACATTGATTGCTAATGAAAAAGGCAACTTTACGATAATAATTAATGTTAATGTATAGAAAAAAGATTTACAGTTCTGTTTACAAGTGGCTCGTAGACAAGCTGCATAAGCTTGACAAAATACAAAGTGAATTGAAACTGAATCTCGATTTGTTGTTGGCATTGGGATTGGGATGGGGATTATAAACAATAACAATAATTTGAAAACAATGCAGAGCATAACAATCAATATTCATCAATATATGTATATATATATATATCTATCCACTATCTGGGCTCCTCGTATTTGCAAATCACGGGAAACATCTTATCGCCGCCCAAATATTTGACCAGCCAGCGATTCTTCACAACGGCTAATTTTAAGGTTTCACATTTGAATCGGGCATTCAGATTGGTGTGCAGCGCTCGGCCCATGCCCTCGATGACAAGCAGATCAGTCTCATTGGCAGTGATGGCATCGCACAGCTCGCGCGGCAATGTTCGCATATCCAGACACGGACCACTCTGTCCATTCGCATAGACGAGCAGCCGCTGGCTGTGGAGCCAGGCGTGCGCCAAAATGCTGCACTCGCAGGCGCATTCGTCGAGCAGCAAACTCAATTCCACGCTGGTCACATCGTTCAGCGAGGGTTCGCTGTTCGCACAGAGCAGCACCTTCGTGCCGCGCCTCAACAGTTCCCGCACAAAGGGTAATATGCCCAGGACAACATCCACACCACTGTTGTCCACAAAGATCACAGCGCATTTGTGTGCCTGCTGCTCTGGACTAATCCGCATGCGTTGCAGCCACGCATCTAGATTATCCAGCAGCCACGGACGCTGCTCGATCCGATCGAGCGCCGCATGCAGTCCAAAATTGCTATCCTGCTCGAGTATGGTGGCCACTGCCTGCGCACCCCAATCGAACATGTTGCCAGCGAGCACACCACGCACCAGTTCCGTCCAGCGTGCATTTCCATCCGTAATGGCATCGATCTCCTGCAATCGCTGCTTGAGTTTGCTCTTGGCCGAAGCATTCTCTTGCTGCTTCTGACGCCGCCAGGGATCCGCGAAACCGAAGCGACGCAACATTGTCTCGTTCAGTTTGAGCAGCTCGCTGGTGCCCAGCACAACTTTGCCCCTATTGTTGGCGACGTTATCCTGATAGTCTTGCAACTGCCGCAAGTAGGCAGCTTGAAATTGTGCTGCACGCCGTGCGGCATCATCAGCATCATCACCATTATCCAATTGACTGCTGCTGCTGGCCGCAGCCTGCTTGGCATTTTTGGTGACCAGTTCGCGAAAGCAGGAAAACCAATATTCGGCCGCCTCGGCATCTGTATTGAGATCCAGCGTGTCCGGCTGATAATTGGGCTCATCTGCGAGCAGCGAACAGCTGAGCATTTTGCTTCTTCGACTGTATGTCGACAGCAGCGACAGCGACCACAACTTTTTTGCCAGTGTATGTTTCAAAATTTTGACGGCCGTTGTTGTTTTTACTGCTTGCAAATGCGCACTAATATTATTATGAATGTCTCGTTGTCTGTTTCTTTTTCCCTTTTTTTTTTTATCAAAACCGCACATTGGACAGCACTGGCTGTGTAACAACAAACGCATTTTGCAGCAAACAGCTGACAGTTGCGTTCACACGTGAATGCCAGCCAGCACAACTGCCACTAACAATTTATATCAATTTTCGTAGTTTACCTACCAAATGTATATTTAAACACTTCAATTTTTTACTACTTTTGTAAAAACCCCTTAACTGGTATAATTTTCATATAAATTGATGTATAATTTGACCAGTTTTTATTGAAATGTTCATCGCATACATTTCAGCTTTTGTCTGTGACAGGCTGAGCGCAGCCAACGTCACGTCTTTTCATTGACAGGCCGTCTCTTTCCTGTTGAATTTTTTGACAAATCAACAACTTAAAAATGGTACGAATGCCCAAAAATCGTTATTTATAAGTGCAATCGGTATTTTTTATGCGCTAAATTAGCGCTTAAACGCACAAGCAAACTACACGCAATTAAATGCTAATGCAATTTTGTGTGGAAAGTACATTTAAGTTGCTGAATGAAACGGCGCTAAAATTGTGTTTACTACTTAAATTTCTTTTTTTCTGTAGGCCAAGCGCACCAAGAAGGTTGGAATCGTTGGTAAATATGGCACCCGTTATGGCGCCTCGCTGCGTAAGATGGTCAAGAAGATGGAAATCACGCAGCACGGCAAATATACTTGCTCCTTCTGCGGCAAGGTAAGGCAACGTAGAAGAGGAAGCAGCTGCAAATATTCTATTTTACTGTCTGTTTCGCTTTCCAGGATTCCATGAAGCGTTCCGTGGTTGGAATCTGGTCGTGCAAACGCTGCAAGCGAACCGTTGCCGGCGGCGCCTGGGTTTATTCCACGACAGCTGCCGCCTCTGTGCGCTCAGCCGTGCGTCGCCTGCGCGAGACGAAGGAACAGTAAACAGTTAAGAGAACAGTTGCTTCCTCTGTTCCGATACGTTTTAGAGTTCCCGTAGTTTTTGTACACATAAATAGACAACGCAATTTTCCGTGGTTTGCGCCGCGCCGGTCGAAAGAGCTGTTTCTGTTTTTATCCAAAAAAAAAAGAAGCATAAAGTGAAAAATAAAATAAAATTCCTTTTACTCTTGGCAGTAAAAAACAAAAAAAAAAAGAAAAGGTGCTGTTATTTCTTATAGTGTCATCATGCTGTACAAAGCGCAGAGGGAGACATCTGATCTTGTTGAATCTATTTTTATTAATATGTAGTTGTCGTGTTTGGTTATCAGTCCCTTTTTTTATATTTGTGATACTCAATCCCGTTTTAATTTCATTTGAGTTTTCTACTTGAAAGCGTTTAAACTACACTTGAATCATTTCTCACGAGCTGCTCCTGCGCAGTCACATCAATTCACAGGCAAGACAATAATGCAAATATTTCGTTGTAAATCAGCTAATTTTAATGAAATTTTGTGTCCATTGTTTTTTTAATTTTTAGCGACCAGAAAAATGTATAAAATTTGCCAACTTGTCAAAGATAAAAGAGTGCGAAAGTTGGAGTCGAATTAGGATAATATTCACTTATAAACAGGAGTTTTCGATGACAGTTGAGCAGCTACAAATAATTCAAAACGCATACAATTTATTTTTGTTTTATCTTAATTTTTCATTGTTTTTCATTTTATTTATAAAATTTAAAAAGTTTCTAATTAAACAAAAAATACATCTTACAACTTGTGGCTTACACTGCAAACTATGCATTTTGTGGATCAACTTGTTTGATTTGTTGTTTGTTTTTTGGGAGATTTCACAATTATACAAATAATATTTAGCTAAACTAAATAGGAGATATTGTATTGCCGACTGGCCTGTTGCCAGTTTTAGTTGATTGATTTGATTGGATTTTGTTTTGCTAATTTAATGCTAAAATTAAAATTGCACCGTCACCAGTTCTATATATATATATATATACTAAATGTATATCGTCTCTATTGCTATATATATATATATAGGTATGTATATGGTTTTTAAAAAATTAATTTAGCTAAAAAGTTTTACTTGGCTTTTACAGATTTTGTGTAAGTAGTATGTGTGTGTGGGGAGATATTTGTTGTTTGGAATATCAGTGTTATCAGGTGGTTTTAATTTTATTCTTGAATTTTGCTTTTAATTAAATACTTGATAAATAAACGTATATTTAAATATATATACATATATTTATATATATATACAACAGCAAAAATATGTAGTTAGAAGTTTGAGCACTTGTTGTTGTTGCATGTTTTATAGTGCTGTTGTTGTTGGTGTTTTGGGTGTGAGCTACGTTTTAGTTAGACGCAAAACTTTTCGACTAAGTCTAAACTCTAAATTCGAACTTAGAGAAATACTTAATGCTAAATGCAATTTTATAGTACAGTTTTAGCTTGCTTTTTATACATACGCACACACATACAGACACACACACACACACACTCACATATATAGTATACCACACACATATATATATATCTATATATATATATATATATATAAATAATTAATTTAAATGTATATTTTTAATAGCTACACTCTTTAATTATTTACAATATTTCTTCTTCACGTTACTTTTTTATGCATAAATATCATTATATGCCTAAACTAAATATTTCGGTTTTTTTACACTCTTCTTTTTTTTTATGATATGCGTGCATTGTTTTTAATTTTTGTCTCGAAATAGTTTTTCTTTTTTGTTTTGTGTACATTTAATGATTATGGTTGGAGAAAGCATTTTATTTATTTATGATATGCAGCGGATTTGTGATCCTCAACAAATAAAATAAAACAAAGAAATAGATTTAGAATTTTATCATTTGGTACAAAGCGAAAGTAACTAAACAAAAAACAATGAATTTTAAGAAAAATAAAGCTTACAATTATAATTTTTACGTATACTATAAAAACACAACTCTGCTGAGAGCGCATAACTCGAACTAAGTTATTAGCTAGGGGAATGTGCGGGATGCTCTTGTTTTATTTATGTATTTCTGTTTAACTGTTTTTCTGTTTTTCTGTTTTCCATCCATTATATACTATACAATACAATACAGATATATATATAGTTTTTCTTGGTTTAGCCGTTCTCCTATGACACATTTTAGTTTTTTCCATTTTCTTTCTTGTTTGTTGTTTATCTTTTATTTAGTTACAGTTATATGCACTTGATGTAGTTATTATTTTTTAGTTTTTGTTGTGAAGCACAATATGTCATTTAAATGCCAATTTATTGGTACTTGGTCGAGGCTAGGTAAATACATATATATATATATATATATGTATATATATATATATTCAGTTGCAATAATATATAAAACTAAACGCACAAATGCATTTTATTTATATATATATATATGTGTTGGCATTCACACACATATATATACACATATATACATTATCGATTGGGAAGACAATTGGCTGCCACAAAAGAGCAACAGCTCACACCACATACATACAGACAGAGAATGCTTATCCTCTTAGGCTATAACATAGTACATATAAATGTAAACGAACAAAAATGCTTGAATCCTTGCTAGTAACTCAGCTTCTCTCCTCTCATCACCAACTCCATCTGCTCTCCTCTCCTTGCTTATAATGCTGGCAACTTAGTTAACAGTTTAAACACAAATTGGAAGTTCTCAGTTTAGTTTAGGTTTAGGTTAATAGTTTGATGTGTAGTTTTAGTTGTAGTTTTAGCAGCTGCTGACGGCAGCAGCTAGTGCGCCTGCCACTTAAATTTCGACTCCATGAGCCACTGCTGCCCCTTGGCATAGTTGCACGGCCTCAGCAGCGGCGTGCTGGCATCGTCTCGTGTGGCGCGCTGCAAACACTGGCCCGTATTCGTATGCCGTATCCATTTCTCCTGTAAATTACAAATTAAGTTTAATACATGTAAAAATAATAATAATAATTAACTCATTTTCCCGACTTACCTCCGCATCGTATACCCATTCCTGATTGCCGCCCATATTGTGGCAGCGCACCATATTCACGGGGCCATTGGAGCTGGCCGCATCGAGGCACAAATCGTCGGACATTATTTGCTGCCTCTTCGTGTAGGCAAACACCTGATTGCCACCAAGGCCATGGCAATAGCTGATGCCCACTTTTTCATTATACTTGCGACCCATCGTGTCCAGACAGGTCTCCGTCTCCGAATTGCGTATCTGAAAGGAAGTTCTCAACTAATTAAAAATCACTGCAATAAAAAGCTCAAATACTCACCTCGCCCAGATAGTAGTAATCCAGTGGCATTAAGCTTTCCGGATAGACGTTCTCCAAATACCAGCGGAAGCTTTTGCATTGCAGACGATCCCGCAACGATTTACGATCGCTAACATCACCAGCCGAAGCTTTGCGAGCGCCTAAATTTCAAAGGATTGAGAGAGAGCAAAAGAGTGCTTTTGAGTAAGCTTTCGCAGTGGCTTTCCTTTAAAACATCAATGTTAGTGTGAGTGTAAGTGTTTTATTATCTTCCGAGCTACATTTGTGTCCGTTAAAAGCTCTGTATTTGTACAGCATTACGGATAAGACTTGCAAGCAAACTGGGCAACAGAATTGTGTGCAAAAAGCTTATATAAAAACCGACACATATCAACATGCCCCACAAATATACAAATATAAATACATAAATATGCTATTTACAAGTCATGCAAAAAATAAATAGAGTTATACATAGATAAAATACATATCTGAAGTGATGCAAGCTGAAATTTTTGCTTAAAGTTAGGTCTGAAAAAAAAACAAGGGGTGTTCACTCAAACTTTTTAAGCTATACCAAAAAATTACGAGCTGAAAAAATTACGAATGCATTTTGTGGATGGTGGTTGGCGGTTGGTGGTGGTGGTGGGGGAACATTTAACAGGCGTCTTGTGGTTGTGTCGTTTTTTTTTTGGACAAAACAATAAGAAGAAACATAATTAACTAAATAGACAAAATGGAACCTTGTTGAAAGAGAGATGGGGGCAAAAAAGACACAGAAACAGGAACTGGAAGAAAGAAAGCAAAAAAGACAAAACAAAACAATTTGCAAAAAATTATACAAATACAGGGTGAGCATATTTGGGTTGTTGGGTGATTTGGTTTTGATTGGATTTGTCACGGCCATGCCATATAAATCATATATATATATATATATATATATATGAATTGTGGATATCATAAGTAAATTAATCATATATATATATATTTATATACATATATCTAAATTTGTGTGTATATATAAGACAGACAATTGCAAAATGCAGATATATATATATATATATATATATATATATATATATATATATATATTTATATATACGAAACAGATAACTATAGAGAGACAGAGAGAGAGAGTGAGAGAGAGTGAAACAGAGAAAGAGGAACAGTTAGGCAGAGTGAGTGAGATATTAAAGTGAAGAAGAAGCATTCGATAAGAGATTTTCAGATAGCGAGAGAGAGAAATGGATTGCTTTGTTTCGTTAACCTGGATAAAAACTGTAGTAGAACTCTTTCCAGTCGTCCAGCCAAACCTCAACCAGACGCGCATTATTGTGATTAACAATCTCCGTGGTGCCGCCTGGGAAGGTATACGGCGTTGACTTGCGAAAGACATGACCGACACGGGAGCAGGGCGCTATCTCGAGCACACCGCCACACATCCATACCTTGAGGAGGCGGCGGGTAATATCAGAAAATTGTCAATGTTTTTTCACCGGTACAAAAGAGAGTGGGCGAAAATGGGGGGAGAGAGAGAGGTAGAGAAAAGAGATGGTACACATCAATATGTACATCAATCAATATAAATCAGTCGAGCCAAGCGCAAATGTAGCGAGTACCTACGTAACGAGTGCGATCCCTATATGATGTGATATGGGCAGAAGAGTTTCTTGTTTGTTTCTTTGATTGGACTATGGAACTGTAAGCACTTAGAACGCCAGCTGGATCAAGCAGAAACTTGTATCTACTAAAATCAACAATTACCTTTAGCGATTTAGTGTTACTCGTTATAAAGAATAATTACTAAAACTCTGCTGGAATCTGTTTTGCGTGTAGTGAGTTACTGTCAAAATTAGAGGGACAATATGCATGAGCAGTTGTCGTAAAGTAGCGATAGCTTTAATTAGTAGGCAGTCGTTATTGTAAATAACGATAAATATTGCGAGTGGTTATTGCAAGTAACGATAACTACAGCGAGAAGTTGTCTTAAAGTAATATCTCCAGCGATTACTTATAAGAAGCCACAAGACAAATAACGAGTGGTTGTAACTAACGAAATTTATAAAGAGTAGTTGTAACTAACGAAATTTATAACGAGCAGTTAGTAACTAAAAATATTTTTAATGACTCGCAAGGAGTAACTCTAATTAGCAACGAGACTCACCAAGAGTAACTCTAATTAGCAAACAAGACGCACAAAGAGTAAGTGCAATAATTACTAAAACTCACAGCTCACAGAGTAGTTGCTGTCGTCGAGCAATGACAACGAGATCAATTAGACACTCAAAACAACAAAGTGCATTCATTGATCAGTCTGCAAACGAGTTGCAGACCAAAAAGTGGCGCGAAGTGCTTGACGAGAACAATCCTAGCCCACATACATAACGAGTAACGAGTAAAGATGCAAATAAAAATACAATGAAAATTAGTAACAAACTTAGATGTATAAACTAAATACTAAAATTAATTACCAATTTGTGTTTTTCTTGTACTTAAATAAAAATCAAAATAGGCAACGAGTATTATTGATGTACGTTAAGTTTAGCTTAAGTTCAATGTTAAGGTTGGTTTTGTCAATACAATTGTGATGGGTACTCGACAGTTTTCATGTGTTATTTAAATGTAACAATTTTGTGGTTTCAACGAGTTATATATATATATATATATATATATATATATATATATATATAAATATATATATCATAATTATTGTATGTGTGTAGTTTTTGGTTAGTTTGATTGTTAATAACATGTTTTGTTGTGTTTTTTTTTTTGTTTTTTCAAGAACATTTAGAAGAGTCTTAGTTAAAGAACAACCAAGTGGAGAGCACACAAATAATCATAATCCATAATTAAAAAACATATGCCAGAGTGCGTATTGCTGTTCAGTTAGATATAAATACACATATTGTTAGCGACAACAGTGGCATTAGCTTTTAGCATATATATATATATAAATATATATATATATGTACACATATATACGTGTTGATTGTGTTACAGTTACATCACATAATATGCATATGTAGGGTAATAGTTAGCTATAGTAGTTATTGTTATACATGTAGATATTATTATTACAATAAGTAGTTTCAACTTGTTGCATTTTATGCTCAAAACAATGTCAGTTGTTGTCTTTTTTATCGTAGTTAGTGTTATTAGTATTTAGTAGCGCTTAAGTGAATCTTTTTTGTGGTTTTTAATATACCCTTGCCGAGGAAGATGCGCGATTTTAAAGCTATGATTTATTATGAATTGGTTTTCTTGCTGGTAAAGTACAATTTAATAATAGCAACTATGGTGTGAACCCATCAACAATTAGAGAAAAGAATTAATGAAGTTGTGCCAAAGCATCTAGCAGCCAGAAAGGATATTTTCTGACCAGATTTTCTAAAGAAGATCCTTCATATTATTATATAACATACCCAGACATAATATTAATAAACTGTACAAAGCTAATTAGGATCTATAACAATATATTTTATTAATCAAAAAGTGTTTTCATATTGTAAAAACTACCACCAGCATGCCAAATGTATATTTAAGATCTGAGCTTCTAACTTGTATAAAATTTCTGTATAAATTTCCCGAAATCAGACTACTATCAACTATAGATTTTATGAAAGTTTGATTGAGAATGAAATACTTAAAGAAAACCTTATTCCACTATTTTCAAACAATTTGGCATTTAATCAAGCTGCAAGGGTATTTGTAGCTTCGGCAGACCGAAGAAACCGTTTGTTTCATTTGTTGTTTTTAGTAGCAGGTGAAGGCCAATTAGAATCAAATTGTTCTACTCAAAGTAGTGTTAGATGCGCATTATAAAAAACTGTTATTGTTTATGTTGTTGTTGTTGTTGTTGAGTTTTGTATGATTTTTATTTTGTTGGTTTTTAGTTTTGTTTGCGAACCTGTGCTCATTGCATAATAGAAATCACGCCACTCGTCCAGCCACACCTCGGCCACCCGCGCCGCATTATGCAGCACAATTTTGGCAACGCCGCCCGGGAAGGTGTACGGCGATTTGTCGCGGAACACGTGGCCCACATGCGAGCAGGGTATAATTTCTAAAATGCCTCCGCATTGCCATATCTGAGAATATATTGGATATATACTCGTGATGTTTTTTATACTTGTTTGTTTGTGTTGGTGTCTGTGATTAGCATATTATTTTTACATACATATTTTTCACATTTTTTTTCTTTTCATTTCAAAAAAAAAAAAATTATTAATTAATTAAAGTAATCGAAAAAATTTGAAAAGAAATAAAAATGCGACTTAAACGAAAAGTAATAAGAGAGTGGAAATAAAACGAAAAAACGATATTATCAGAAAATATGTTAAGGCAAAATGGGCAACACTTTTTGCGGCTTGGCTGTAGCTGTAAGAACGAATAGAAAAAACCATAGTGGCGAAAAGATTTCATTGACTTTGCCTTACTCGAAACGACATCTCCAGATTCTCGCCGCCCCAAATGTCCATGCCCTCGTCATACGATCCGATCTCATAGAAGTAATCCTTATCGATGGAGAACAATCCACCAGCCATTGTTGGTGTACGCAACGGTGCCGTACGATCATTATTCCGACGGGCCATCTCACGTTGTGGCACGCGATACCTGAAATCAAAGCAAACAATCTGATTAAGCTAGGCACACTGATATATATCTGACACCTATAAAAGGTAAAGATTAAATAGATGTAAGCAGAGTAAAAATAAGTTAGCAAGTTAGAGACAACTCGACTGTGAGATACACTGAACACCTTCATAATGTTGACAAAAATTAATAACTACAAGTACCAATTTAGAGTCAAATGATCTTTGACAATATTGGGAATTTCTTAAAGATTTCTTAATCAATTAGAAAGCTTTTTGATTAACAAAATCTGTGTTCCTTATTTGAACTTAATGGAATTTGTACAGTTCATCAATAATATGTCTAGGTATATATTATATAGATTCGAAGGCTAAATCTGGACAGTTGTGTGTTTGATTGCAAAAAGAAATCGATTTGTATCGATATGCTTAATCTTAATCATAATCTGCCAAACATATATGATTACTTATATTCCATATTTAAAGCCTCAGATCTTTCATAGTCTCTGAGATCGACTTATTCGTACAAACAGACAGAAAGGTTAAATCAACTAGGCTTTTGATACTGTACAAGAACTGACTTTTGCACAACTTTTAAAAAGTCTACATTTCTAAAAGCTTCATCAAGCATCAGGTGTCATTAGGCCATTTTAAATATAATTCTGAATCTCAACGCACCATCTAAAGTTGAGCTTCCAATTGAAGCCACCCCACGTGGAGTCCGAGGCTGTTATATACTCGAAAGTCTCATCCGAGATGACATCGATGATGGGACAGACGACCGTGCGACGATTCTGGACAATGCGCGCCAGAAGCGGCTCCAGCCAGCCCTCGGTGCACTCGCAATGTGCATCCAGGAATGTGATAACCTCGCCAGTTACATGCTCGGCGCCCAGCAGACGTGCCCGGATTAGGCCAGAGCGTTTCTCCGTGCGCAGCACGAACGTACGAACTGGCAACTTGGCCACATAATCCTCCAGCTGTTTGCCCAGGAAATCTGCAAGCAAAGAATCTAGTTAGAACACTATTCAATTATTTATAATTCTACTAGTCACCTCGCTCGCTAGCATCGTCCACCAGGATGATCTCCTTGAGCAAGGAGCGCGGTGAGCGATTGATGACACTCCAAACAGTGCGCAGAAGCGTCGTCCACGCTTCGTTGTGGAAGACTATCACAATTGAGGTGGTAGGCAGCTTTGAGGCATAGTGCTTGTGGCGACAACTAAAGCAGCAATCACAAATATGTCATAAATAAATAAATTAAAATATATATGTATATATATATATATATATGTATATATATATATATATATATGTTTATTTTATTTTATTTGATTATTAAATGTGTCACTTTTTTACTTACTTCTCGTGCCGCACGTCGGTTAGCGAGCGATTTAATGAGATCATATCACTGGCCAGTAGATTGAATTGATTCTCCTTGAATTTCTCCTTCATGAGATCCTTCATGTCGGCGGGTATTTTAACGGGCTTGCCCATCTCACCCGGTTTGCCTTTAGATTCGCGAATTGTCGGCGCCTGGAACCATTTCTTGAGCAGCACACTGCGATACGTCATAGATATGCCGCCAGAGATGAAGCCCTGACCCATTATCGGCGCAAGGCCTTCATCACCATCCAAGGATTTCTCTGTATTGATTTCATTATCGTTGACCAATTGATTGTCGTCCACCAAACGCTCAGCATTTGGCAGCTGTAAGCAAAGAAAGATACAAACATAAGTAAAAGTGAGCGAAAATGTTGGGAAAACTGTTTAAATTTCTTATTTGATTGGTTTCAAGTTTGTTCTCAAAGATCTAAATGGGATGACATTTGTTGATTTTCGAAAATACGACATCAAAACCGGAAACGGTTGCATAATGGTTGATTTAAAAATAAAAATTCACCTATCTGGCAATGAATCAGAGTTGCACTTTAAGAAGCAATGAGCATTACTCACCTCAACATCGTATTCGCCGGCTCGCCTGCAACGCCAGCCATCTTTGCCTATGCAGTCCGAATAGTGGGCAATGAGCACAAAGTCAAAGATAAGCCAAACCAGTGAGGTGAGTAATACAATGCGGCAGGTGTTTGAACGCATGCGTCCCCGCATTTTGCGTGTGAAACTTTGCAGTGTCATGTTAACTATATTGCTTTGTTTGCAAACCTATTATCGATTGGTGTTGTTAGCTTGTTTGTTTTTTGTTGTTGATGTGTTTAATTGTGTGCGACAAATTTAATTTGTTTCTGTCAGTCAATTCAGTCAGCTGGCAGCAATCAGCTTTTGTCTGTTGTGTGGCGTGATGTGGTGTTGTGGTTAATGTAAACGATTTTACAGCATTTCACTTCTGTTAGTTGGTGTGAGTTGCTTGTTAGTTGCTGCTGTTAGTTGCCATAGATATGTTATTGTTGCTGTTCTGTTATTGTTGCCCTGTTGATTGGTTGCCCTATGTATAACTTTTCATATCAGACTTTTAGTTTGACAGGCGCTGTGAGCTCACTACTCCCTCTCTTTATCTCTCTCCCTCTCTCTCTCTGTCCCTTATTTTAACTCTTTGAAGCGTGAATTGCTTTTAATTAGATGCTGTTTTGTTGTTGGGAATTGCTTTTGTTTTTGTGGTTGCTGTTGTTGTTACAGTTGGTTTGGCACATATGTGGAGCTTTCGCTCTTTCTGTCTCTGTCTCATGCTACGCACAGAGACGAACGTCCGATTTCTCAGCCGCTGTTAACTAGCAGTTGCCCTTCTTCTTGTCGCTGCTGCTGCTGCCGCATCCTCTCACTGTTGTTGTTGCTGTTTATGTTGTTTGCTGATCCATTGAGACGATGTCCAAATTCTCCAGTGTCGCCTCGGCCTCAGCTCATGCCCCACACACAACAACCAGTTTCGATTTTGTTTCCGCGCTCTTCTCTCTCTATATCTTTCTCTCGCACGCACCAAAGACCTTGAGAAACTATTCAACTGCAAAGGGGAAAAAAGAAGAACAAAAATTGGACATTAACAAATATTAAAACAAAAATACAAGCTAGTGTAATTTATGTATGTAAATACGGAAAAACGAAAGTTATTTCGAATTTGTTTGGATTTCGAGTTTATGGCTTAAAATACTTCTCTTTTTTGTTTTGTTTGATTGATATTTTAATGACGAAATCGCAATGACTTGCACTTATTGATTGTTATTATATTTTATAATTTAGCATTGTTTTCATTGAATGAATGCAACGAGAAACAACAGAGTTCAATTCAAGCAAAATTAATCCACAGCTAAATTCAACTTTTACTTTGCTTAACGGATTTTTTATTTTAAAACCAGTATACCCCATTTATTTACATATTTTATCCTGGAATGCAAATTTGATCAATAATGTCAATAAATATTAAACATTCAAATACCTTTTCCATACAAAATCCTCGTTACGCTGATAAAAAGATTTTCGCAAACAAAAATAAGCGTAAAAAAAAATAAATTTGAGCACAAATTCCATTGACAAAGGTCAGAGTTGCAAGCAGCGATCCCAAAAATGCCAACGAAGCAACAATAACAACAAAAAGGAAACCAACAAAAGCCAAACGGAAACCGGCACCCAACAAGATGTCAGAGCCCGAGTCTGAAATCATGAGAAAATGCAGCGAACGAAATGTGAGCGCTTTCCGTATACCCTGTTAATGGCATAAAATTAGCAAATGAGACAGTTGACTATTTTATTATGAATAAAATAATTAAATAATTATACGTTTTTAATAAGAGAGAGAAAAAAACATAATCCCTATTAATTTAGTATAAGAATTGATGCGAAACTTTTTGAAGTGTCATTAATCACAATCGACTACTAAGACGAGCCTTGTTGTTAGCGAGCGAGGGTATAAGACAAAAGGGCAACTATTCTTAACGGTATTTTTTCGTATTTCTTTTTGCGTACACATAACATGCATTTGAATCATTCATAAGGCATGCGACGAGTCCCAATGCTTGGCCTATCATAGACAAGACTACTTGCCAGAAGGAGAGTGGATAGGAGAAAGACCAGTGGAACGGGAGGGGATGTGGGTAAGTGCATTCAAAACCAGTTTCGGATAACATGATGCACGCACACAAACACGCTCGTCAAGAGCTGCTTGTTAACAGAGAGCGAGAGAGTGGAAGATGAAGATGAAAGGGGGAGGGGGAGGGAAGATAGGAGCGAGGTCGACCTGTTAAAATATGCAGTTGCATGTGCAGAAACGAACCAAAAAGAGGCTAAAAACGAAGTGGGCAAATGACAGTCAGGCAGCCAGCAGGCAGGCGGCCCGAGAGCGCAACAAGAGTGCCCTTCAGTGCGTGCAGCATGAAGTCATCAATAATGCACTCAATAACAAAGATATAAAACGGGTTTACAAATACACACACACATTCCACATATACATATGTGTCGGTTAAGTCGAGTGTGTAATGATAATTTTTTTCAAAAGCTTTTTATAAGTAATGCGTCAGCAACATTTCTTTTAATGTTTTGTTCAGAAAGTACGTAAATCTAAAATGAGTGATATTTATTATTTATGAACATAAAAGTACGTTTGTGCTTTATAAATTTTAACTGAAATTAATTTTAAAGGTAAACATACAAACAATGCTATTATTATACTGTCAGAAATAATAATGCGGCTTAATTGAAACTGTTATTGCAAAAGCCTTGACAAATATTTCCACTGTGCACTGCAAAATGAAAGTAAAAGCGTTCAATGTTAGCTAATGCTGCTAAACAAACTGAATTAACAGCTTGCTTACAACGCTGATTACACTGTTGACTATTAACTGTTAACTGTCAGTCTGCTAGGCAAATTCATTAATGGAACAATCTGTGTTCTTTTGCGTGTAATCAGTGTATATAGTTTATTGGCTTTATGCCATTAACGTTGATAACATTAATAAAGACACTCCCATTAACACTTAATTATAATTCAATTGCAGGCAATTGAGGCAAACACACAGCAATCAACAAATGCTCAACTAGAAGGAAAACCAGAGTGAGACAGAAAACAATATGAGTTGATTTTGTATGTAAATGTGTGTATGTGTGTATGTAGGCGCTGACGGCGCCATCTGCAAACTAATGCTTTGATTTGGTGTTTATCGCGTTTTCTCCATTTCACTTCGTCGTCGCTTACAAGTTTCTGTTGTAGTTGTTGTTGTCGTGTTTCATTTAGTCAAAAGTTTTGGGACTACGCTGCACACGCTGGGTCTAAATTACAATTTTGTATTTTAATTAAAAGTCGCAGTGTGCTTTGCAGTGTTCGGTGAGCTGTCAAAGTGTCATAAATTGAAAAGATGCCAAAGCTCTGCTCGGCGCCTCCTCTCCCTCTCACTCTCTCTCTCTCTCTCTCTCTCTCTCTCTCTCTCTCTTTCTCTCTGTCTCTCTAACGCTCCACTCCATCACACTCACTTAAAATTAGAGATGACAGCGTGATGTGAACTTTGTCGACACTTCACGCACAGCAAAAATAAATTGGAATTATGCAAACAACGACGTTCTTGCAAATTGTAAACTAATTTTTAAACCATCCTTTGAGCAGCTTCAACCATTTTCAATTGACTGACAATATCATTTTTGCCCAAATTATTAATTTATTTTTTTTTCGTGATTATCAAGTTTGTCGAAATTATGTTTTATTTCTTGATGTGCTGATTTCGTTATTTTCTCGCTCCCCTCTCTCTCTCACCCTCTCTCCCACCATCTCTCTCACCCTCTCTCTCACCCTCTCTCAATTCCACCAGCGTCTTTCTTTTTTGCAACACAAGTCGAGTCAGCAAAGCGGAAGCAACAAATATTTTTATATTTCACTCTTGCTGACTGTTTATGGCTACTGATAAGCGTGACAACAGCGGAAGGGGTGGCGGGTGCCGTCGAACAAATGTTAATGTCTTTGTACGTGTGTGCGTTTTGTGTCGTGTCGTGTCGTGGCACAAGAGTTGAGAGCACTTGTAAGACACTTTAACACGATTGTTGAGTGCACAACGCACAGCCCCACACCCGGCAGCCCTCTTACCCCTTCCAGGCACACACAGCAATTAATTTTATGAAAATCTGTGTCAATTTCAAGTGAAAAAGCCTTGACAGCAGGTGGGCAAAAAGCAGCGCAGAAGATAACAGTAACAGTAACATAAAGCCGTTCGATTCGATTAGTTATGCTGTACGTAAGCGTAAGGCAGAGAGATCGAGAGAGAGAGAGAGCTGCGTGACGTGGACGAGTAGTAGAGCAGCGACGGAATAACAGCATATTCGAAGCTCAAAGCTTTGAGCAATTATTAATGAATTGGCGCGTTGGCAAAGGTCGCGTCAACATTAACAGAGATAACAACAACAATAATAACAGCAGCAATTACAAATGAAATTGTAACAGAAATTGCAATTAAGATACAGCAAAAACAAAAGCAAAACGAAATAAAAGCAGAGTGCATCGACGCGACCACAATTCGAAAACGTAAGCAATTAAACGCAATTAATGCAATCATCAAATTGTGCAATTAAGATCCCCTCTGGATGGACAATGAAAATTATTGTTGTCCCATCATGAAAAAGTGGGAACAATTTGATCGCAGACTGGTTTTCAAAGCATTATAGACTAACGACAATCACATATAACATATAAACTTTGGCACTTTAATAAAATGTAGAACACCAAATAAAATTCCAAAAGATTTGTCATTAAAGCCCCATCCACAGCAGTCTGTTACTTTTACACTTACAGTTAATTGATAAGCAAATGCAAATAAAAATTTAACATTTACCCCACACGGCAGCAACCACAATTAAAACAAGTCTTATCAACATGCTGTTCAAATATGAGTCAAACATTTCACACAAAAAATTATTTACACTTATTAAACACAATGAATGCATAAATAACAATTACTACATTAAATGCCACATCACATTTTCAAGATTTATTCAACTCAAGTGCATTCCATTTCCACAAATTTCAAATGGAATCCATAGGGATAAGTTCGCGTTAAACGTGCAGAAATGTTAAGCACTTTACATATGTACCACAAAACAAATAACGTTTTTATTTAACATCTCGGATGCATCTTCATCATCATGTTTAATACATCAACTGTTGTGGCATCCAAATTTAAATTCATCATTTGAATGCGCCCAGTGAGCTTAACAAAATAAATCACTGGCTGTTAAGTCAAGCGCAACACACATTTTGTATAATTAAGCACGCGTAGTTGGCACACATAAATACACACAACGAGATCCCAAATCCGACAATAACAAATGTAAAAACGAACAATAAATCCCACAAAAAATACCGCATAAATTGTGAGAGCGAAAATAAAAACACAACATAAAAACCAAAATCACATCAAAGCGACGCACCCGCGACCACTGTTATACCCCCTCACCCGCTCTCTCACACATTTGTGCTCTCTCTCTCTCTCTCTCTCGCTCTCTTTAATGCTGCACAACAACTACAAGTGTAAAGAAAAGGCGCTGCACTTGGCGCTTTAATGATCCATGATGGCCAAACGCCTGCGTTAACTCACACAGAGAAAGAGAATGGGAGAGGAGAAGAAAGAGTAGAAGAACAGAGGCGCGTAATTTATATTGCATACGAATTACGTTCATTTCAGTCAGTTACATGTTGACATGCACAGCAGCCGCCCGACAGCGACACTGATACAAATTAGCGTTATAAATACAATACACACACATACGCACATATAGACACGAACAGACACGTTCCACAAATAAACGACTAGCGTCTTATTCAGCGTCATAAACAACAAAAAAAAAAAAAAATGTGCTCTGCCGGCGCAAAGGGTTAGTGAACTTTCCCACTTGTTCGGCAACAGTTGATGAAAAATAATAAAAATTAGAATGTTCATTTGCCGGCAACGGCTGTCGTCTTATCGAATTTTGATTGACTGCACGCAACAATTTTAGATTTTAAGACTAAGCCGGCAAATATCTAACTAGAAATCCAATTAGTATTTCAGATATCTAACTAATTACTTTTATTCAAATGTAATTTTAAATTTAATTTTTCATTTAATTTAATCCATTTATTTACTTTATTTAGCTTAATTACTTTTATTCAAATGTAATTTTAAATTTAATTTTTCATTTAATTTAATCCATTTATTTACTTTATTTAAATTTTTTTTTTTTTTTTTTTGGGTTGAATAAACAATCAGCTTTGGGCTCAGACATATTTTTCATATCAAAGCGAATCGATGCTTAAATAAATTCAAATGCACAACATTGACAAGTAAAATTATTTTTTATTTGCATCAAATGAAAATTAACGCTAACTGCACATTTTTAAAATGTTCGCTAAATTTAAATTTGACACCTTTTTTATTCTTCACTATATTTAAAATGTCTTAATAAATTACATAAAAACTCTCACCTCATACGAATAATGAGACCATAATTAAAACGCCAGCTTATCAAAATCAATATTTAAGGAGCTGTAGACACAAAAACACATAAATATGTACGAATGTAAAAATATGTTGGCAGACTAGTTTATATTGTGAGCAGCACGAGAAGCTGTGTAAATATTCCAAAATATACTTGAATATAGTCCTAAAAACAACTATCCAAAACAGCTGTTCAAACCTATTCGCCCATTTATTTGCCAATATACAAACAAAAAAGTAAACCAAGTAAATATTTCAATGGATTTGCCGCGCTAGGCTTAAGTTCTCAAGGGCCCAAAACAGAAGCAAGAAACATTAACAACAATTTACAAACGGTAAGGTGAAGAAGGAGAAAAAGACCTGTCGAGCGAAATGCGAGAAATGTGACAAAGTGGGCAAATCTATGTTTGTTTTGTATATCCCCATAGAAATTACCCACCGGTCGAAAAGAAAGCCGTCATCATCGTCATCGTAATCATCATCATTATCATTGAGCCATCAGTTATTCCACGCGTTGCCTGCCTGTCTTACGGCATTTCAGCATTTCAGCAGCTCATAAAGCGAATCTCTGGCGCAAAATCCAAAAAAGTAAACGAAACAAAACAAAAGGGAATTATTCCGTTAGGCAAGCCGAAGATTAAATACTCTTCTAGTGCAGAAGAGTTCAACTGCCAACTGTTAGTTACAAAATTGACAAATTGTTCCCATAGTACAAATATAAAGATATAGTCGATTGTTCCTATAAAAACTATATGATGTCGTAATCTGATTGTTATGATTTTTCTTTTAAAAAGTTAGTAGTTTAATAATAATTACACTTAATAATTAATTTTAATTTTAATTTTAATATCTTATTCAACATAAATGTTTTGCATATGACAGCTATATGATATAGTTATTCGATCCGACTGGCTCTGACTCAACTACTGCTTATGCCAAAGTTCATTAAGGGCACACCCATAGATAGAAGGTCGAAAATGACTATATCAACTTGTCTAATAATGCTGATCGTCAATATATATACTTAAAAAAGTCAAGTACGTCTCCAATGCACTACCAACTATCCCATAAAAGAATAACACACTCTGACAGAGTCAGAGTAGAACAAAATATGCGAAAGCAAAAAAAAAAAAGTGGTAAAATTTTCATGACACGCATTTTAATTAAAAGCAAATAGGGACTATGAAAACACAGTGGGTTCTTGGGAGGGGATGGAGGGTGGCCGGTCGGTTATTTCGTCCATAAAGCCCGCGCTAATTCCGAACAATTTGTATGGTAAGTTTGCACGAGTTTTCTCCCCCCACCCCCACCATTTTCATGGCAACAAACAATCAAAAACAAAAGAAGAAAAAAAACTGATATAAATGAGGAGCAGCGCTGAGCAGACTAAACAGAATGCCCAGTGGAGGGATTCAGATTCAGATTCGGCGTCGGATTCGTATTCCGATTCTGATTTCGCTGTGTGGGCTGCTGCTGTTAAATGTAGCAGAAGTGGGCGTGGTCGTGCGGTTAGAAAGCAGAGAAATATGCTAAATGGAAGTGCGCGGGTGGCGAGACAGACAGACGGACGGGTGGACAAACCGTTTGCATGGCAATTGCTCATTGCCAGCGCTGAAAAAGTTGCTCAGTTTTTAAAGCACTTAAAACAACAAAAAGTTTTCGCTTGGTATTTTTTTTTATTTTTTCGCATGCAATTGAAAAAAGTTTGTTGAGACAAGTAATGAGCGCTTTGCGTAACAGATACCCTGTAAGGCGTATTTAAAATATATTTATTTTTTATATATATTAACTAATTAGTTTGAAATGATTACTTTATCTTATGTAGTTAAATTATTATTAAATTTTTAATATATATATTTTTATTTATCAATTATATTTATTATTTATTTAGCAGCAATTTTTTACTGCTATTCACCCAGAAAATGCGACAAAAAACAAAGCGCTAAAAAAGTTTTTTGATTTGAGGTTTGACATTTGGTCCATGGCCTTTTTTTTAATGTGGCCCATCAGCGGACGGTGCTTTGACCCGCATCATTAACTCCGTGCCATGTGCTCATTACAAGAGCACGACAAATAACGATGTTCATGCCATGAAACTAAACACGATTAGTGTAAGTAGTTGCCAGAGCAAAGGCCGATTTTAGGAGAGCATTTTTTGACATTTGCAAATCTAAGGCATATTGTTATTATTAACTCGTCTTAATTTATAAATAAGCTTAAATAAACAGTTGTCCTTAAATCATAATTCATTGTGAGCTATGTTAAATTTTTTGATTAATGAAATTCCGCTGAATTAAAATCAATGCTTTAGGCTGGGCTATTCCACTCCCCAAAGTAATGAAATAAGTCACATAAACACACACATACACGAACATTTACTGCAATAACGTGCACGCATGAACATTAACAGCTGTTGACATCATTTGCTGCTTCTTCTTTGCGGTTTGTCAACCCAAACAGCCCGCATAAAACGCACAGACGCCGACAAACCCAAAATACTTGTCAGCTCTCTTTGTGTTCCCCCTCCCCAACTCTCATTTCTTTTGCTTTCTGCTATGTTTTTTTCTTCTCTCTTTCCTTTTCTTTTCTTTTCTTTTCTTTTCTTTGGTTGGGCCATTAAAATGTTATTTCCTTATTATTGCCCTTAGCTTAATCGTCCTGCTCAACAGCATCACCGACCCATTGGGGACCACTCAACATGTGAATGAAACGTTCGTTGACTAACTGACTGACTTACTGACGGACGGACGGAGTGACTCAGTGAGTGAATGACAGTATTGTAGATGGACTCGCGTCGCCTGCGTGACAGCGACAATGGAACAAACACAAAACGCGCGCACACACACACAAACACATATACACATTTCTACAAGGCATAAGTTTTGTGTGTGTCGTATGTGGCCACGTAATCTTCAGCTTTTGTCTGTGAGGCGCCAAACACAAACACAAACAAACACACACACACACACATTCATTCAAACAGAGCAAAGGGTGTTGAGAAACGCCCCCTTCTAACTTTGTCCATAGAACAAAACTGCAAGCAAAATATAAATAAGAGTGTTATGCTTGATTATCGTGCTCGACTGGTCATATACCCTGTTAACTATAACTAGGCTCACTTTTACTCGCTTTTGCTTTTAATCAATCTTTAATATTTGCAATCGAAGCTGTGCTTTGGCAAAAAGAGAGTTTTCTTTTATTTCAAGCTACCCATTTAAGGCCATGTTCTACTTACATAGGGTAGCTTACAGAACTATTTGTAGCTGCGTCACGTCTATTATGATTATTATAAAGCAAAACCCCACAACAACAACAATTCAACATGCATATGCAAATTGGTTGAGTAACAAGCTCAAATCGATAAGTTTTTAATGCGCTTACTGTGCCCAGCTCAAAGAGAGCCACAAGCTGACCCAAAACAACCACCCCCGCCCTGTCCTACCTACCTGATAATGCTAAAAACATTGAACTAATTAAAAACTTGCGTAACTTTGGACCACCCTAATGCCCTGGAAATGAGTACTTTAGCTAGAGTGTGGGGGAGGGGTAGCAGTGGAAGGCCTCTCTGTTGCTCAGAAGCATGGCATACTTTGCAATTAGCTTAAGTGCAGTCAGGCGTAATGACGAGTCGTCAGTCGGCTTGAATCAAAGTCTAGACAACAATCAATTTTAAGATATGCAACTAGCAAACTTAACTGGGAATGGGAACTAAAACTATGTACGTGTGCATCTATTTATGTATGTGTGCTGTTATGAGTGTCTGTGTGTGTACTGTTATGTATGTTTGCTGTTATGTTTACTACACACTTGGCAATTGTCTCACAAAACACTGAGTGCAAAGCAATGTTAAACAAATGTTTTTCAAATTATTGTCAGCAGAATGGAAATGTTTTTTTTATGTTTTTCGTTTAGAGGGTCGGTTCTTAATGAATTAGTAATTAGCACAGAAACTGGCTTTGGTTTGTGCGTAAGTTATTTACATCAATTTAAAAATTATTTACTCCAACCTTAAAACTACTAAAACTATAACTATAAAACTATAACCAACTAAAACTATAAAAATAACAGGCAATCGCTCAATATATTTATATTATTTAATTATACTAAAACATGTTAATTTCCAGCCAGCCAAATTAAAAACAAGAGTCAAAAATAAATTTTGGAATCGATAAGGACGGAAAATTGCGTTCATTATGTGGGAAACTGATTACTTAATGAGCAGCCCTCGACGAATTGATAATATTTTTAATTTTCTTCTTTTCAAGCCGAGATTTTTTCCGCTTGTTAGTTGCGTGGCGTTTCATGCGCTAATAGTTGCCAACCCAGCCAAACAAACAACAGTTGATCAACATTTATGGGGTCGCCAATGCTGTGGTTGTTGTTGTTGCTGCTGTTACTGCAACTCCAGCGTTGCCAACCTTGGCAAAAATGCTGTGCTGGCGTTGCTTGCTGCGTTGGCGTTGACTAGTTTGCTACTGGCTGCTGCTGGCTGCTGCTGTTGTTGTTGCTGTTATGGCTCCGTGGCTTTGTCAAGTACACACAACAGAAGAAAAAATGGCCATGAGGGGGAGTCAAACAGTGTATGGCTCATAAATTTCTTGCCGCTTTGCAATATGATATATATGTGCAGTATAATTGAATTAAGTTTCTGTATGTGTGACGTATGTGGTATGTTCATGTGTGTGTGTTCAATGTGCTGTTAATTTTTAAATTATGCTCATAAATAAGCAAACTGTTTTAATTTGAAAAAAAAAAATAGCATAGATAAAAAAAAGAAAGCGCAAAAAACAACGAAATATCTATGCTCAAACAGCACTCATTGTCCCTTGTTAGAATTGGGTAGACGTAATGTGAACTAACATTGACTCTTTTTAGTATTGGTATATGTAAAGATTACAGATTATTGTAGTTTACAGAATTTTACAAGTGTCACACATACACAAATATATTAACTCAACTGATATTGAAGGACTCACACACACACGCACACACACATGCAATTACGTATAGCTTATTAACAGCTGTTAACTGCTCGGTTAGCGGAAAGGTGTTCAATCACAAAAACAGTCAGCTCTTAACGTGCAAAACAGTAAAAAAAAATTGTGGCAATAAAAGAAATTATATTTCTTTTTACTCGCATTTAACAGAATTTTTTATGTTTTTTTTTTGTTGCTAGTTGCGTACGTTTAAGAAAAGTGACTTGTTTATAGTATGGTTGTGAAACTTTTGAGTATGCTAAAAATAGACACTAGAAGAGTGCTTTAAAATTGTACAAAGAACACGAGCTTAGTGGTCATAAAAAGAAAAGAAAAAGAGACTTGGCGACGACAACAACAAAGGCGACCACAGAGGGTGCAGGTGGAGTTCTCTGCTCAAGTAACAAAGTGCCTGCCAGCTAAAATGCGGCGTAATCATTTTTGGAAGTTTCATAGATTCAATTGTGAGAGAGAGCGAGAGAGAGAGAGGGAGAGGAACAGCGAGAGAACAATTGGAGCAAAAGCTGTGCAAATATCAACGTCAGCTTTAGAGATAAAACTGTGAAATGAGCGTGCGTTTGCATGTATTTGTGTGTCGAGTGGCAGACATTCCAAATAGTAAGAACAACAAAAACAACACACAAAAGTAATAGCAAAACTTAAATAAGGCCAATGATGCTTGTAATTGTAGCCAAAGCAGCAGTCGTCAACATGACAGCGATTTTGTTGTTGTTCTTTCTGTTTCTTCTTCTTACTGCTGCTGCTCTTGTGGTTGTTGCTGTTATTGTGGGCGTACAGCAGTTAAGGCCACGCAAGTCCCAAGGCAATTTTGGTATGATATGTGAGTGAACGGGAAATAGAGAGTCGAAAATGCACATGAAGCACCCAGCAACGAACTAGTGACTGACCCTCATTACAGAATGAATTCTGTATGAACACAATTGAATACATAGTAATAGTAATTAAATATATTTATGATTATATTTACAATTTTTATACTTAACTAGGATAAGTCCTCAAATTTTATGTGTTGTAAGCTTTCTATATTAATTTATAAATAAATGCATTTTGAATGTTGATTCGAATTTTTCCATATTAAATGTAAATTACATAATATATATTTATATATATATCATTGTGTATAGAGACGTATAATATTCCTTTTACAACACTTAATGCACATAAAAAAGCATTCGGCAACACGTACACTTTCTGCATTACAGGTTAATGCAGCATGTATGGATTTGAATCTACACCGCCTATAAAGTATATATTACAATTCGAATTCGTCAGGGGCTCTTTTCGCAGCTGGGTGCTGCACAAGGCACATGAGAGAGAAGAAAAAAAGTGTACAATGTGCGAGTTGCTTTGAAAGTGATTAACATTTTATGTGAGGATAGCCGCTGGCTGCTGCTGTTGCTCTTGATGATGATATGATGGCCTCACCGCAGTCAATCAAGCAACAAGAGTGAAAAGTGCAGCAATACGAAAAATGAAAAAAGAAAAGGAGAAAAAAAAAACTCTGATGAACAGAATGAACTGCAAGGATGCAAATTCGCTTCGCATGAACTACTCTTCACAAACTTTTTTTTCTTTATGCAAACATAGTTATCTTGTTTTTTTTTTGCATTTCTTTCTGTCTTCTTTATTTTTCATTAACACGCCAAAGCAATCAATAAAGTAAACTTTTTTCGCAGTTTAAGATGTGCGTTAAAATACCCTAGCTTTATTTTGTTGTCATAGAAATTGAGGAAATTAGCCACGATTAACTGTAAAAAAAAAACACCAAATGACATTTGTTCGTTTCACGATTTCAAGCATTCTTCAAGTACCGTTATAGGGTAGGCTAATAGTGCCATTTGACACTGTGGGGAAATCTATCTAAACAGCATCCATTTCCAGTTGCTCATTTGTAATGAATGTTGCTGCTATTGCAGGTGTCTTGTGTGTGTGCGTGTGTGTGTGCAAGTCTCTCTCCATGTGTGTGTGTGTGTGTGTGCAGTTTTAGTGCCCGCCTGGCTCTGAGGGGAATTGCGCGCTTTTGATGGCTTTCTCTTGAACAACTTTGGACACTGCAGCAACAACAGCAACAACAACAACAATGTGGGCATATTAAAAGCGGCTAGTTATCTGTTTTTGTGGCCAGTGTTGCCGTGGCCCACTTTTATAGCTCCATTTGGTCACATAAACAGCAGCAGCAGCAGCAGCAACAGCAGCCACATTTAGAGGCAGAGACATCTCTGCAGCAATTAAGTACTCGACTCACGTGAACTGCTAAATACACTGACAGCATTTTGCATACAAAGATGTTGAAAAAGATATTAAGATTCCAGATGTGTAAGACATAGTTTTTATTAGTAGAAAGTGTAATCTACATTTATTTATAAAAAAAATCCCATTTTCAAGCAACTCTGTTATCTGTAGAAGAATTCCAGAAATCGCACTTCTTAAGAAATGTTAAGTGAGTAATCTTATGATTAGCTATTATTTATTTTGAAAGATTCATTTGCAAAAACAGCAAATAATATCTAAAAATCTTAAATGATAATTATTATTTTAAGCTGTGATTACTTAAAAATCAAGCAAAGATAAATGTGGCTTTTAGATAGTTATTGGAGTTGTCAAAATTACATTTGTTTTCTTGAAGCGTAACAGGCGTTAATGAAGAATGCAATCACAATTTTTATGTTCCAACCCCCCTCTGTCTCTCTCTCTCTCTCTCCATCGCTCAGGTGGTCAAATAACAAGCGAAGAGCACTTAACATTAATTACAATTGCAGCGGCAGCCCTAATGCAATTGCTAGTTCCACTGTGCAACGACTGGACAGTTTCAGACTGATAAAAACCAAATGCAGCAGCAAAAAAACACATTTGCGAAGCTGCAGCGCCAAATGGATGCATAGAGCAGACCAGATAAAAGAAAAAACTGCGACAAGTAAAACAGACACAGATGAAAAATAAAGCGGATTGCAACTGCTGCTGCACTGCCTGAATTATAGATAGGATTAAGGGGAAAGCGAAGGGGGGGTGTCTGTATGTATGCAAGTGAACCGGTTTAATTGAGCGACCTCCAATAAGAATCAAGTTCATGGCAATCACACACACACACACACGCACACAAAAATATGCCGCTAAACGTACTCCAAACAAATAATAAGTAGGCGAAATCAAAGCAACTGCAAATTGAGTATTTTATTTTTAACCTACCCGTTGCGCAGTCGGCGTCGCTGTTTTGGTGGCACAGGCAGCGTTCCAAATAAAATTCCTGCGAAACGGAAAAACACACACACAAAAGGGAAGTTAAAGATAGAACGGTTGAGGTCGGTGCATAAGGGGGGATGCAGGGTGCGGGTGCGTGTGGGCGACCCGGTTTATTTACTCATTTTGTATTTAATACGAAACCGCGCCTGCCGCACTTTCTACAACCACCACAACAACGACAACAAATACTTGTAGTTTTCTTTGATTATTTTTCCCGTAGTAAGTATTCAAATGCCTGCGCACACACACACACACACACGCACGCGTACGCGATATTTCGTTGTGTGTGCGTGTGTGTTGTGCTGGTGTGTTTTTTCGGATTACTGGAATAAAATGCACAACGCGAAAAATTACCCAAAATTTTCACTCGCTCGCACTTGAATTATTTTTATTAATCATCTTTTTTTTTTGGTGTTTTTTTGTAACAAGCAATCTCAACGTCGTCATGCATTTAACGCATGCACGGTGTATATTTCCCTTAAATATATTTACATATGTGTATTTAATGTGTGCACTGTGTTTTTATCAGACGCGAAATTAACAAATAATTTCTATTCGGCTTGAAATACATACAAAAACAGAGCACGCCACGCGTCCGCACAGTTTGTTGAATCGGAAAAGAATGAGTGGAGAGCTCAATGAAATTATCGATATATCGATAGAGATTACTCGGTGTTTAATTTGTTAGCAGCATTTGTTGCGACACCTTGTACCCGGACATGCTTTTGTTTGGCTGCATGAATGAAAGAGAGCGAAACTACAAATGTTGGGTCACCCAATGCAAATGTTGCTGGTGCAAATGTTGTGCAACATTTAGAGATGGTGCAATGGCATATCGTTATTGTGGTTGGTGTTGGCTAAAAAGCGCAACTGTTGACGCAAAATGAGCAGTTTAGCTGTAAATGCCAGTCGATAACATATCGTGACTACGAGCATAGCGCGCATTTCAAATATGTTTTTTTACTTACACCTTAAAACTTACCTTTAAACTGATCGTTTGAATAAAATAAAAGAAAACACGGATTTTCAACTTGTTTAGCATTTATTAATAATTAAAATTTCACTGAAACACGATCGAAACTATATCAGATTTTCTTGTGTTATGCCTGAGTTTTCTATCTAACAACCAGGACGAATCAAAGGATGTACAATTTCTTTAAAATTCTATGCTTTTTTATTATTCTTTTGTAACGCACATTGGCGTTTATTTTCTATAGGACGTACTCTCGTATGCTTAACACAAAATTTATATTAAATATTTATAAGGGGATTAAGGAAATTAGGAATTTTCTTTGTACAAGATTTTCTTTCGATTCGTTGTTGCCGCCAAAACTGGAACGGTACGTCTCAAAATTTCTCAATTTCTCAATAATTATTTCAGTGACAAAATAATAATGAAAATAAATTCGTTAAATGAACGCGACACAAAACAATCAATTTAGCATCACTAAAAAAATAGAACATTATTTTTGGCGGAGCCTCCCAGAATAGAAATAATGTTAATAATAGTAATTAGAATAGAGCATTACTTTGTTGATGATCTCGCCTGACTGATCTTCTCCTTCTCTACGTCGGTGAACTCCAGGATGCTCTCGATGGCCTGCAGATGTCCCTGCGAGTTCTCCTTGTCCGTTAGAAAGTAGAAAATGGCGCTCTTCAGAAATTGCAGCGTCACTTCCGGATCCACATGGGTGCGATTCTTTTGCGCCTCCAACAGGCGACGATAAATCGTCTATTTATCGATGATCGATTATCGATTTACATTTTGTTAGTGTTTACAACAGACAGAGTGCAAGAGAAGAGAGTGAGAGCGAGAGAGAGAACAAGAGAGAGAGAGAGAGAGAGAGAGAGATCGAGAAATTAGTAAACACTTACTTGAATATATTTATATGGTAAATGTGAGGTTAGGTTTTGCTCGTTTACAAAAAGTATAAATATAATTATATTTACATAAACTTTGATTCATTTGTTGAAGGTGCTATGACATATGAACATTTATTTTATGATTATGTAACACTGAATATATTGGGATGGTGATTTTTTGAAAGTGATCGCTTGGAAATTGGAAGCTTCTATAAAATTAAGTTTATATATTTTTAAATATTTTTAATATTAGAAATCGAAGCAAAGCCCTTTAAAATTTCCAAGCGATTACCTACTTTTATTTTTGGGGGCATAAAATTGAATGAACTGTCTAAGGGAAAAATTAATTGATATATGAACCACATGCTATATATGTATGTATGTATTTAAGTAATGGGTATTTCTTAAGAATACTAATTTTATAGCATTACGTGTGTGAAATTTAATGTTTTGAGTTTTATTCGCAACGGTTGCTAAAAAATATAGCAACGAAATTAAATTGACTAGCCATGTGTTTTATTAGTACTTATTGTATTATATATAATATATACATATATGTATAAAAAACATACCTCTAGTTACCACTATTTATTAATTATTTATACTGTTTGTAGAAGAGATTAAAATGTCAAAAGCGTTTCCAGTGGAAACAAACTGAATTTCAGTGGAAACAATGTGAATTGAATACAACTTTCCAGCATTCCAGTTTCTGTCCCCAACAACTTACAGGCCCCCGTTCTTTATACCCTATGATGTGATGGCGCAAATGCAAATGAAATGTTTACAGGGTATTTGTACATGATAATCCGAAATGTTCGTTAGCCAATGACCAGAAAATCATAATTAAATAAATAGAGTTTTAATGAATTTTTATGAACAATTTTGTTTGCAAAGTAAATAAAAAAGTGGGTTTAGGTACAAGTTGTTAGTTGGTTTCTTTGAGGGTTTTTTTTTGTATTTTTTTTTTTTATTTTTTTGGATATTACAAACCTTACGCGCGCCAAGTACCCACAAAGAAATGGCCTCCTTTGCAGTGAGGAGCGCATCATTACTGCCGCACTCCCTCATTCTACACTCTGATGCCTACAAAAATATATTTTTTGGTATTTTTTGTTTTTTTTTTTTTGTTTGGTTTTTTATACGACAGTTATATAGGTATAGAGTATATAAAAAGAGAATTGAACAAGTTATTAAACATTTTCAAAAAGGAAACGTGGAAAAACTAACGCCTTAAAATATCGCTCTGTATACATAGAGGGATAGAGACAATATAAATATATATAAATATACCCTGTATATATATATATAAATATATATATACATGTATATACTATGTAAACATGCAATAAAGAGAGCAGAAGAAAAAGAAGGCAAATCAAGAAAGTTTTAACTGTAAAAATCATGCACTCTCTGCACTACGATGTGACTGTACTTTTGCTGTTACTACTTTTGAGCTGGCAACGGAACGGTGTGGAATGAAACAAAGCGATTAAAGTTGAAGACGAAAAGTAAAACGATGAAAATCAAACGTTGCTTTTTAATGTATTGTAAATGTTTGCAATGCAATTGTCAAGAAATATGTAATTAATTCATTATGCATATATGTTATTTTTAGATGGTACTTAAAAGCTAAAGACGTGAAATTAACAAAATTAATCAATTAACGACGCGACATTTCAATTAATGTGCAGCTTTTCCAGCCAGACAAAAAGCGCCAAATTGAAATGGAGCGCCATCAACCAGAGAGAGAGAGAGAGAAGCACACACACACACGCACACAGCTGATAAATGTAAAGATGTTGTTGTTGTGTTTCTTATTGTTGTTGTTGATGTGTGTTGCTGTGTGTTGTTGTTTTGTTTTTGTTGTCGTTTTGGAATGGAGTCGCGTTCAGGATGCAACAAAATGCAACACACAAAACAAAACCGAAAATAGTATGAGAAATATATTGAAGAATCTTACGCGTATATTCTCCAGCTCATCCTGAGTGCTCTGCAGCTGATGCAGCAGCTCATTGATGGACACCTTGCTATCCGGCTGTCTCTGTGCCAGTTCCATTGCCTGTCAAAAAAACGAATATTAAAAGATGAAACAATGCGGAATGAAACGTTTAAGAGAGGGAGTGTAAATCCACAAAGAGAGTGTGTGTGTGAGAGAGAGAGAGAGAGAGAGAGAGAGCAGAAACTACAGCTTTAAGTTTAATATTAACTGTTGGATTTACATAGTACAGTATAAAATATAAATATTATAATAATGTATGTTTTAGGTATCATTGTTTTAATTTTTAATTAATTATTCATCCAAAAATAATCAATTTGAATCAAATGAAATTTATTTAAATATTGAAAGCTTTAAGCCTTAGCCAGATTCAAGTGGAACTCGAGCCATTTAAATTTAAAAATAATAGAAAATAAAATGCCACAAATAATTAACTTAAACCAAACTGATTCTAAAGATAATCTGATCATAGCTTATAGTAGATTATAGCTTTAATAATAATATAATAAAGTTGCCAAGCCTTGTTTTGAGGTTATATCCTGTGTCGAGCTCTCTCAACCAGAGCATTTTGCTTCCGGGTCTAAGTTTAAATTCTTTGTTTCTCCCCTCTGCCTCTCTCTCTCTCTCTCCCTTTCTATATCTCTCTCAGTTTGTTGTTTCCGTACCTGATCGGCACGCGTTATGCGCTCCGCCTCCTGTCCCTGCTGGTACATGTGCAGATACATTTTGTTCTGCTTCTCCTCGTGCTCGATTAGCCTCCGCTGCAGCTCCTCGAGCTGTTTCTCGAGCTCCCGGATGCGCTGCTTGGCGTGCTCATAGTCGGGCACCATGTCCGAGTAGCGTGTATTGCATTCGGCCAGTTTCTGGAGCAATGCCTCCACCTTATCGTTGTGCGATCTCTTCAGATCGCTGTTGACGCCGTCCTGGGTGCGTATCAGTTCCTCGATGCGATGCTCATACATGCGGATTAGTTCCTGGCGCTGCAGTTCATAGTTCTCTAGATTGCTGCCGCTAGACGATGATAGACCGGCACACGTGGCAGTATCTCCAGCTCCGGCTCCAGCTCCCGCTGCATCTGCATCGCAGACATCATCGCTTTGCGTCTGCGAATCCTTCGAGTGCACCGATGACATCGTTAGATCCTCAAAGTGTCCCGAGTCCGCATACGAACTCTGCATCTCGGCGGACATTTGCAATTGCTGGTGCTGATGGTGCTGCTGTCGTGCCAGATGCCGGGGACTGCACTTGGCCTCATCGGCCATGTCCACAATCGGCGAGACATCCTGCGATGTTTTCAGTTCCGCCTCGCGCACTGTGACCGCATCCGAGGATGCGGAACGCTCCTCGGGCGAACTGAGCGATGCCTTGAACAGACGCAACTCGACCACTTCACGGGTCAGTCGCAAGATTTCCGTATCCTTCACCTCCAGATCCTGACGTGCAATGCACAGCAGCTCCTTGAGGCGTCGTATCTGCCGCTGTGCCCGCTGCGTCGGCGTCAGATAGTCGGATCCAACTTGACCCGCATAATTGGAGCAGTGCACCACATATTTCATCTTACGGCCACTAAACGTGGTGCCGTTTCTGCAAGTGTAAATCGATGGAATGCAGTCTTAATTAACTGTTATTGGATACTATATCAATTGGCATTTAGTTATAGTAACATATCTGTAGATATTTGATTAATACATTTTCTGTTAGGATACTTTCTAAAATGCACATCTGCTGGCGGTCCACAAAATGATCTTTAAAAGGCAACTCATTTGAAATAACTAAATAACTTTTTGTATTCAAATTTCATACAGTAGAAACACAAATTCCACGAAGCCTAAACGAATTTTAATTAAATAATTATAAATATATAGAACATTTCCAGGCAATAAATATGAACTTGATCATACCAACTCTCAGATACCTTCAACCTGTAAAAAGGTTAACAAAATCTGAGTTTGCTCAGTGATCCTAATGAAATTTTCGCAGTTGATCAATAATATAATTGGATATTTCAAATAATAATTGCCAAAGAATACTCTTAAAATGTTGTCTACTATTGCTATCGGAAATGATTTGCTATACGATTACAGTTATCGATAAAATGACTTGATACTTGATATATGAGAAATTTTAGAACAAATTTGTTGTCTTGTTTAGAACAGAATTTTCTATCAAATGGACAAACGGATATTGTTAAATCAACACGGCTTTTGATACTGATAAAGAATATATATATATATATATATATATATATTTATTGGGGCGCAGATATTAGCTACTGTCTGTTACACACTTTTGCACAACTTCCCTAGACTCAATTACCCATTTCTAATTTGTTTAGAGTATAAAAAACTTCCTCAAGTAATAGTTACTAACGATCTTTATCTATATTTTTCGCACAGCGGCGCAAGTCTCACCTGGCCACATAGGGATGCTCGCAGGACATGGTCGAGCGACCGGATGTGGTGGTCGCAAACGAATACATCGAGTCTAGATCATCATCCAGATAGGTGCTCGGTGAATCTGGTGTCACTGGCGGAGTCTTTGGCGATATTTTAGTCTCATGCACTGTGGACAGCTTGGCGGCGTCCGGTTTCTTGATGTGTCCTCCGGCTAATTTCGTAGTACGGCCGCAACAGTTGTGGCCAGTTGGAGATGTAATCGTTGCTCCGTTCAACGGTGTCTTTGGAGTCTTTGGCGTCGAAGTGGTCGTCGTCGTCGTTGTCGTCGTTGATGATGATGGTGTCTTGTTGCCCGTTAACTCTGCACTGCCACCGTTCAGCTTTAGAGACTGCCAAATAGAAATAAATTGTTTAGACAAAGCGATTAGCTTAAAAGCCGTGCTTAGTTTCTATTTGCCTTTGCTTTCGCTTGCTAATCTTTTTGCGCTTGTTTTTCTTCTTCTTGTTTCTCTCAATTTTTCACGCTGTTTGCTCAATCGTGCAACAAAAAAGAAAAAAAAAGCATTGCTAAAACAAGAGAAAAAGATCGCGTGGATTTTAAGAGGGAATGCACATGGACAGCGGCTGGCAGAAGGAAGGGGTCGTAGGGGTGTCAAAGGGGGGAACATAACACACAGAGAGAAATACCGCAAAGTACGCTCCACAACCAATTTGTAAGTATGTGTAACAAATTTGTATACAAAATACATTTCTTCAGGCAAGCGTGCTTTTTTTTAGCTTACTTTCATTGTATCGAATTCACTTCGTTACCCCTTCCCCTCTTCCTCCCTTTTGCTCTCCTCCTCTGTGCAACCCAGAGCCCCCCCTTTGGTAAGATTGGATTGCAGCAGCATTTTTGTGGTAATTTTAAGCTGCTTATTAGACCAGTGGGCATATTGAATGAGAGAGAGAGAGAGAGCAAGTGAGACAGAAAGAGAGAGAGAGAGAGAGATAGGTAGATGAAGAGAAATAGAGAAAGATTGAGGGGAGGGTCTTAACTATTTATCTTTGTGTTTGACTAATCCAATCGGAATCAGAGTTGCACTAATTTATTTATTTATCCCTGAAAAATATACAGAAAAAATAACAGTATATTTGTAGAGTCCTTTTTTACCAACCAGTTTTCTTTATAATAATACTTCCTAAACGGAAGCTGTAAGAATGTAAACTTTCTATCTTTTTTATAGACATTATTTCATTACACAGGAAAAAGTCAGTCGAAAGCTTTGATTTCGTATGATACAATTTCTTTAACCGAAATACCCAAAGTAAAGTAGCAAGTTATGCGTGCGACTATGTTGCCCATCAATGTATCATAAATCTACCATAGGAACAATCCAGATATCTATAGACATACTTATCCGCTTGCTGATACAATATAATTAAATAAGTTCGGAATATTCATTTCACAGAAAAAACAATTATAATTCGCATTGAAAGTGTTTTTAATAAAGAACAGATTAATTAATTAACCCAGACTAAAGTGTACATGTCAGCAAATTAACAAAGATCTGCAAGGGTATATAAAATTCGGTTTATAGCAACAGAAAGCTGGTTAACAACGCTATGTATGCTATCAAGAAAGGTGTAGTTTTGTAAAGATTACAACATTAAGCAGGCCGCAAAAATTGATTTAACTAAGCCGCAATTCGAAAGCATTTTGAGCAACAAACCAATTATCAATTATAATGACTATTTCCAATTATTATTACGAAATAACAATCTAATTCAAATGCAAAAAATAAGTTTGCGCCACATTATGACATAATCATGAAGAAAATTGCAAATGGCCACGACTTAGTCAAACCAGTCAAATTATGGAGTTTCTTTTACACGTTGCGCTAATTCTGGAAACCAGCTTTGGAAAATAACAAGAAACCAAAGTAAATGGCCCAAATGTGAAGTGAAATGTGATTTAGAATGAAGCCAAAGTGACCAACTCGTCATTGGGCTTTTGTCATTGTTTCAGCGATTGTCAGCGATTTTAGCCAACTGCACAAAGACCAACTGCACCAAAGCAGAACCGTTCCCAAGCAAATCAGGTTAAACCACAGAGCAGTCTGAGAGAGAAAGAGAGGTAACTTGCTCTAGGGCTTTTAAAGAACACCTCTCTCTCTCTTTCTCCTTCTCTGTTGGTTGTCTCATGCACATTTCATAATCATCATTAATGAGTTTCTTGCCCTATTTTAATTGTTCAACTACACAGAATTTTCTTCGTAATAAGTTTTACGCACGAGCAAACACAGCTGGCTGGCTGGCTGGCTGGCTTCTAAAAAGATAGTATCTAATAAAAAGTATTACCTCTTGGACAAGTACCTTAACTGGGCTAATGTTCTTCTTCTTCTTCTTGTGCTGCTGCTGCCTTTTGTTGTTGTTTACGTTACGCACTTTTGCACTTTATTGGCATGTGTTAAGAGTCTGGCATATTGTCGACTTAATATCAATTTAAATTCCACTACAGTCACGTCTCCCATCTTATCTACCCCATGCCTCCCTTGGCTGGAGAGACTAAAACAAAAATAAAAAATCGATTTGATTTGAGTGCATTTTTTCCATTTGCAGGTGTGCAAAGCAAAATGTGCATTGTGTCTTTGTTCACGTAATGGTCGAAATAACCCAGTTGGCCACTTGCCAACTTGGCTTTATAGCGTCACCAATTCTTGAATGTTATTTTGGCCGAGTATGTTTTTAATATTGTGGGTGGTCTGTTTACTTTTGGCAGTCATTTAACTGTTTTGCCTACTTTTCAGGGTCGATAAGAAAGTTATTTCAATTATTTTGATCCTTTTATTATACAAAAACAAGGAAGAAAATCTATCCTAAGATAGACAGCAAAGATTATATACCATTGTAGAGTTAGGAGTTTATTTGTGCAGTTTGTTGTATTATTATGTTTTTGCAGGTTTGACGAACTGCTAACTGATGAAATTATATATTTATGTAATTATTTTGTATTAGAAAACCTGACATGTGTGTCTGTGTACAGCTCGATAGTTCCGATGGGAGCTATATGATAAAGTACCCCAAGATGATGATTATTTCTTACTAAAATTTGAGGAGCATAATAAGCAGAATTATTTAAGAGTTTGGTCTGGATATCTTTGTAGAAAATAATTAATATCTTGGTAGAGAATAATGACAGCTTTATGATATAGTAAAACGATCTGCCTGCAGCAAAAAGACAAATAAATTCCAAGTTTCAATGGGATTTCTTTAAAACTGAGGGACTAATTCACATAGAAGCAAACGGTCAAAAGGACATGACTATATACCCACGACTAATGATGCGGATCGAGCATATATATATACATTATGGAGTCGAGGACTTTTCGTGCAAAGCACTACAAACTTCACAACAAAATCATAATATAAAAAATTGTATTTTTATGTCAAACTTATAATTTGAGAAAATGTTTTAGAGCTGCAACCAAACTTCCCATAACTTTGGCAAAACTGAACCGATGTTCAAAAGCAATGCACTTTTGGCAACTGCTGCATTTTAATGGAAATTCCACATTTCAATTTGAAAACACTGATTTTGCTCAAAATTCATAAAACCAAATGTTGATTCAAAACAGAAAACTTTTTACGACCATAAATTAAAATTTGTTTTCGCACTTTCTTGAAAAAGGAATTAAACACTTCGATTTATTATTGTAAACACTAGCAATATATTATTATTAATTGTTTTTATAATTTTTGAAGGTATTTCAGTTTCTTTTTGAGTTCCACACCGCATATCCATAGCGATTATTTATGCAAAAAGGGCCAGCGAACTGCAATTATGGCCATATAAAGGCCGTCCAAGCGGATAATAAACAGCTAAAACCTTGCCGCAAAGCCGCAAGCTGTCTATTACCCGAAATTAGAATGCGTTATAAACATAAAGTGCATTTGTATGTGTTTACATATATGCAAAAAATATATACATACGCACTTAAAGACATTCACACGAAAGCCAAACTTTAAACAACAATACGTGAAGAGCGCGAGATTGAAATGGAAAGGGAAAAAGCAGAGTTGAGCTGAGCTGAGCTTTAGTTTTTTTTGCACGCGTTCGCGTTGAGCATTAAAATACAACTGAACACACGAAAATCGCATGGGTCAGAGAAATGAAAGAAGATGCCCAAGAAAACAAGAAGAAGAAGCAGCAGCAGCAACAAACACAACACAAAGAAACGAAAACAAACCAGAGAACCAGTCAACCCTCAAAAAATGGTCAGCAGCAGAGTTTTTTTGTGTGTGTGTGTGTTTGTTTGGGGGGAGTGGAGGCGAAAGAGAGAAACAGCGAATGGTTGAAAATGGTACGAGCATACATGTATAAGTGTATATGTGTGTGTGTGGATGTATGTATATGTGTGTCAATATTTGCAAAAGCTGCGCTGCGCCGCGCACTTGCATTTCCTAGTTGTGAACCGCGCTCAGCTGTTTGTTTGTTTGCTTGGTATATTTAGGCAATGTGCGGAACAAGCGGAAATGGAATTGAAACAGCTGCTGCAGGCCGCTGAGCCTAGGCTTCTTATTCTTTATTATTCTTTTCATGAACTAAACAAGAATATTAAAACAAAACTGCAAGCTTTAAATTCTTACATGATTCTCAAACTGTGGATAATTTTTACAGTTTTTAAGAGTAGCGGTATAAGTGTATTGGCTAGAATAAAAGCTACAATTGTAATTTATTTATAACACATATTTTTTAAAACAAAAAATCTAATTAAGAATTCCCTATCATTTCATTTTAATGTAATTTAAATTATCTTATTAATTTTGGAAAGACTTCAAAAAAGTAAAGTACTTATGTGCAAACAGTACTTAAAAAACAAACAAATTACGTATCTTCATATGCCTAACGAAATAGAAGTGAAAAGTAAGGATAATCTATAATTCAATGATTATGTACAGTTCATTCAACTCGCTTGCAGAATGGAAAATACACTTTCAGCCCATGCTAAAGGATATCTGTATGTATGTATGTATGTGTGTGTGTGTGCATATAGAATTTGTGGAACAACAGAATTTGTAATGAGAAGTCACACGTAACAACACCGCTTTGGGGGTGCTTTAATGAATGTTACTGCAGGGCTGTTACGCATGTAAGTGTTCCCAACAGGGCCTTTTCTTTATGATAACGGGACAATGTTAAATTCTGAACACGACTGTTAATGACGTCTTCTTCTTTTTCCCCTTCTTGGGGAAGAGCGATTTTAAGTCTATTTTAAGATACATAGGTCAGAGACGGGTAATTGGCGTAGGCGTACAAAAAACAAAAACAATATGTAATAAAAAATCGATAAAAGTCGAACCACCCACAACTTACCATATTACGCGACTTGGTGGCCATGTCCAGTTCAGATTGCTTCTCCGTTGTTAGGGCCAAACATTGGTTGTCGCTGCATAATGCATGTGTGCTCGGCTCCTCCAGCTCCGTTGTGGATGCCTTTGTGATACTAGTGTGGCCTAAATTGGTGCACCAGGTGCGATTACGCGTTAAACCCACAACAATTGGCGTGGCAACTTTCAGCGATGATGAACTCTCGGCAAGCTTTGCGCGCGTACTAAAATCCGCCGTCATGTTGAGTTGCCGCTGATGCGGTTTTGTGGCGCGCAAGCGCATCGAATCGGAACGACGCAATGGAACACTAAATTCACCATCACCATTGAGAGGATGTGGTATACGAGTGGTGGGTGGTGATGGGGATGGTGCTTCTTCTTTTCGGCTTCCTGTAAGCGGTGTACTTGTGCATTGTGGTGAGTTCAGCTCCTTTGACTCCCCGTTCTCCTCCTGCTGTCGCATTGGTGACGTTTGCAACGACGTCATCGTTGGCTACTGCTATTTGTTGATGTGTTTTGCTGTAAAGTGAAAAAGTTGTAAAATGCAAAATGCAAAATGCAAATGAATGCAATTGTTTTGTTTGTTGTTGCTGCTGCTGTTGCACTTTCATAAATTGATCAATTTTTTAATGAATGTGCGGCTTAAATGCTTCATTATGTTAAATGCTGCGCGTAATTAAAACTTTCTTTCACACAACAAACAATTAATAAGCAAACTGAACACCCCCTCCTCCTTCTCCTCAAACTCTTCAAGATGCATTTGCTCTGATTTTGCGCTAACTTGGCCAATAAAAAGTGAAATTAAAGTCGCTCGCATGTCGCGCGAACTGCTTTGTTGTTGTGGTTCGTGTTGTTGTTGTTAAATTATAAAGTTAACCATGTGGTTGCTGTCTCGGCTAAGTCATGAATAAATTTTTTATATATATATATATATTTTTAGCTATATTTTTGTCTTCAGCGCTCGTTCTAGTTACGTAAATTACTCAATGCCAAGTCTTGGTAGTGCTTGAGAGGTATCAGAAACAGCTGTACACACAGACGCACACACACACAGCTTTGCGGTGGGGCGTAACGCACACCAATCCGCGCCCTTTCCCCGTCCCCGTGCTGTTTGAACTGCAATCTTTAGTTTTGCTTTAACTTCCAATTCTAAAACTGAATAAAATTAACGAAATTTTCAATCTTTACTTTATGTTTTGGCTGTTTGTTAAAACTGTAGCTTAACTAATTGTGACTGAATTTGACTGAAAAATCAAAGCTGATTTTTCCAATTCTTAAAATGCTAAGTTTTCAGCTTGTTAAACAAGCTGTCAAGTTATACGATAAAGTAATCGGATGCTTGTGAGAAACCCAGGTGCTTTATTTATTTTCGCACGAAAAAACTCAGTTCTCAAAAGAATCCACACTCAACACTGATATTAAGCTGAAATTCGACCACAAACATGTACTTAATATCTATAGGGGAAATTGCTTGGCAATCAGTCTATCAAAATGTGCAAGTTTAGCAGATAGTTGCGTCTTGGAATGATTAAATCAAGTTGATAATGATAAATTGAAATGACGATGGGGCAGTTCAAAATTCGAAATCAGCAAGAGACAATTTTGGGACAATTTCTTCACGTTTTCACTCGTCTGCAACTTTCGATGGCATATCATTGGGAGATCTTCAAAGCCAAATAATTTAATGGAAAATTATTGTAGAAAACGATTAGCTCTCCATTAAGTGGGGTCTTCTAATGGTTAAGGGCCCCCTATTATCGGTTGCTGTGATTTTTTACTATTTCCGTTTATTCCTCTTCAGTAACAACAACAAAAGAGATCTCCTAAAATAGTTGAGTTTTCTTCTGCCATAAAAGGTCAATTTCATAGCTGAACAAACGTGTTTTTTTCTACTCTTTTTTTCCTAACATTTTTTCCATACAAATTGTTTTAGTTTTAGTTACCGTTTTGTAATTGGTGTTTTTTGCCACGTTTTTTCTTTTTAAACGAGACTTAAACGAGATTTAATGACGACAACTTGAGTGCTGTTAAACGCATTTCTTTAAACTCGCTGACAAGGTCAATGATTGCCATACACTTATCGGGAGAGCGAACGTGGGTTTCTTGCCAACAGTTGAAGATACGAATACGAATTTTACGAATGGCCAACAAGCTCGCAAGTTGTATTTGCTGGACAACAAAATATAAATTTTTTCACGCATAAATCTGACAAACATTGCATGCCTCCCAGTAAATTATATAATACAACAATCTTTAACAAGTTACGCTCTTTGCACATATCAAAAAAACAGCTTCAACTAATTAATAAGCAGTTATTACATTAGCACTTTCAAAAATGCCAAAGCTCAAGCTGAATAGTAAATTTGGCAACACTGCATGTCTCCCATAGTGGGAAGTGGAGCAGCAAAAAGCGCTGATAGCTTTTAAAAAGCTAAGTTTCACGCTAAAATGAATCAATTTGACAAACATTGCATGTCGCCCACTAAATAAAAAATGAAAACAAAACTTAACAAGTTACGCTATTTACACATATAAAAAAACTTAATAACTTCAATTAGTTCATAAATATTTGCTTCATTAGCACTTTTAAAAAGAGCTTAATTTCAAGCAGAAAATTCAATTTGCCAACACTGAATGCCTCCCACTGAATAGCAAAAAAAACAAAAAACAAACACACACAGACACAGATACGTTCTCTGAGCGCTCTCTTTGTGGCTGCTTTATCAACAATAACAGTTCGGTTGTTTCTGATAAGAGACTGCAAAATCGACAATTGCCTCGAAACCGTTTGGGTTCAACAAAAAAAAAAGCTTAATAACCTTTAAAAATTTCGATTTTTACCCTTTGTTTCACGGCGTATTTCAAAATGCAAAATTACATGCAATGTTGGCAAATCATTTAATTAATACACACATGTAGAATGGAACACAAACGGTTAATGCAAATGTAAACACTGTTAACAGTTAAGTTGGCAACGAGCGTGTGTAGCGAACGACAAACTGCAACTGAACCGTTTGCTGTGCTGGTGGATGGATGGATGGATGAATGGATGGCAAATGGAAAATGGAAAAACTTTTTGTTTCAGAAAATTGCCTCACAGCGCTAGCGGTGGACGGAAAATGAAGTAGCGCAGACGAAATGTTGCAATCAAATGAGAAACCGAACCCACCTTCGACCCCAAAGTGCGATGGCATTTTAAATGATATTTCGCTGCTTGGCTGAACCACCTGCGTTACAAAGAGAGAGGGCGAAAGAGAGCGAATTCGCCGCAACTGCATCAGGGCCGGATTTTGGCTGATAGACAGTTATTGTGAGGGGCGCACATAAATAACATTAAATTCACGCATATGGGCAATAAGAATATTTCGTGTTTTTTTTTTTGTTGTTGTTGTATTTGTTGGCAGCAGCAGCAACAAAATTACAATCACATTAATGATCTATATATATTTAAATTTAGCTCTCTTTGTGTAGCGTTCTCTCTCTCTCTCTTTTACTCTTTCGAAAAGAGCGCAGCTCGTTATTCGTTTTTTGCTGCTCTTGCTTATCGATCGTGTTAACAGTTGTGTTAAAAGTTTAGCTATTCGCTTCAAACTTGTAATTGACAAAAACAAAGTTTTGTTGAAAAGACGAAGCTGTGCCTTATGGTCTAAATATATTTAATAACGTTTATAACGTAAAATATACTGACTGCGACGTGATTATTTTTATACATGTTTCGTTGTGCTGCACAAATTAAATAATAAGAAAAGTCCACATCGCCGCTTAGTGTGCCTCTGCTTCGCTTTGAACTTTTGTGAACTAGTTTCGTGCGTCGGCAGCTATTCATAAGCATTTGTTCGTTGTCGGTTCATTTTTTCTCTCGGTTTACTTTGCGTTAAGCGTGAGCATGAACACAACAACAGTCGCGTCCAACGATAGTGTGCCTGCAGCTATTTCTTTGATTTGATTCAGCTGATTCAGTTCAAATTAAGTTAAACTTGGAACTTTTAAACAAAACGAAAGCAGCTGAGCGGTCAGCTCCCGCGTTAACCGCTTTATCGAGTTCAGCTTTAGACTTAAGACAGATTATCGTGGGGCTTTGGACATTTTAAGCAAACGCTTTAACAATAAGCAATTAGTTGTCTAATCGCATACCAAGGAGATTATTGGGCTCAAGTTGGTGGATTCGACTTGAGCATGGAAACTTTGAGAGTTTTGTGGCAATATAAGTAGAAATATCTGGGGGCGTCATACACAAGCGATGCAAAAAGTGCAATGGGATATTTTCTCAATTCTCAGGTGGGAAAAAACAGTAAAAATCCTAACCCCGGCAGACGAGCCTTTGTGGCATCCTAATCTGTGGATCATACTACTTATGCATGCACCAGGATGTCAGGAAGTTGGCTATTTGCTTTAATTTAAAGAGTTTAAGGTTCGGAGAGCATTCTCGGGCATGATGCAGTGGATATTGTCATGTCTGTGGCAACAGACATCATACCCTGCTGCACTTTGATGACAGCCTCTCCCAGCAGCCCGCCAATGCATCATCTGACTCTGTTCTCGTAGTCTCTTCTCCTTTTATTTTATCATCGGCTTCTGCTTCTCTTGTTGCACACAATGGATCATCAGAAAGTGTGCTACTGGCGACGGTCACAGGTGGTGGTCAATGATTGAGCCAGACTTCATTGTTGGTCTCGAATTCCGCATTGAGTGACGTCTTCATTGTTGATGATCGACTGGATGAGATTGTTCAACGATCTTGGGAGGTTGACAGCTGCAGCGAGGCTACTGCATCAGGCACTAAGTAGGATTTTGAGTGCAAGCCGCATTCCGTGAAGAATTTTACTCGTCTATCTTCCAACGAGATACGCCGGATGCACGACATTACCGTGGACAGAAAACGAGAGCGTCTTGTGCCCGACCACCATCAGGTCGATGCAGACTCCGCGACGCGGCGGAGTGCCTGGGGCAGATTTTTGTGCATAGGACCCAGGACACCGATGGATTGCGAGACGCCACTGAACGAGTGGCGTTTAAGTGATCAGAAACTAACCTTGGAAAGTGTAATTTCCAACAATTTAAGTGCGATAAATAAAATCAAGTTTAATTTTATATATATATACATATATATATATATATATAAACCTCAGTCGAGCTGACGGTTCGAGCAACAAATTTAATTGTCGTAAACGCAATATAAATTTTTTGCACGAACCATCAGCTCGACTGAGTTTTAGCCGAGCTAAAATACAACTGAAATAATAATAATACAATTTAAATTATATATATATAATGCAATTATGTTTATAATTATTGTAAATATTACCAGCCATAATTTGTATAATTTTACACTTTTTTCTGTGTGGAATTGGGAAGAAATTAAAGATTGTGCAAAAGTTATAATAGCATTTCTAGTTTTTCAATGTATTCACATAAGCCAAGTTTTGCTTTGTTTTTATATGAATAAATGAATATGTATATATATATATATATTGTATATTTTTTTAATATTTACTTTGTACTTTATTTGATTGTCTCATTTGCAAAACTTAACCTTTCACAGTCGCTTAACAGTTAATATTTCCCACAGCGCTTTTGAACAATTTAACTAGAGCTAAAGCACACACACACACACAGACACACACACACACACACACACACAATATACAAACACAGGCGCTTTTCCCAGCCACTTGAAGTCGCTGCCAACCGCCGTGCATTCAAAGTTTCCACGGAAAAAAAAGAATGAAAAAAAAAAAAATACTCGAATATAAAGCAAACACTGAATAACCGGCGAGTGCCACTGACAAATGTGGAAAAATGTGATAAAAAGCTGGGAAAGTGGAAAGAAAATTATAAAAGTGCGATAGAGAAAAGTAGAATTTCGACACGCAAGGGTTAGTTTAACAAAAGTTACTTACGCGCTTCGCCAACTTTTGTAGTTTGTTGCATATAGGAACAATAGTGCCAGCGCCCAACGCAAGATGGCGCAGGTGTCGATTTCATCGGCATCATGTGCATCCTTGAGGTGTTGCCAAAGGCTGCCCACCGCTCGAAAAACTGCAAGCAGAGCGTGGAAACTGCCAAGCGGAAAGCGGCTGAAAGAGTTTTGGAGAAGATGTCAAAAAAAATATAGACGCTTTAGGTTCCAGTTGAGTTCCTTGGATTTGTTATAAATAAATAGATAAATCAATTGCACATGTGCTGGAGGTACAAATAACAATAATATCAAAAGGTGCAAACCTTCTGGAAAATAGGAATAACAATTTATGTTGGGTAACAAAAGAAAGATGCACAGATGAAGAGCCCCAACTATGATTCAACTTAAGTCAGGCTATTCAAACATGTTTGTCGAAAATATCAGCATGATGAATATGACATTTGTTTGGAATTTATGCTTATCTGTGCAACGTTGCGTATACTTAATATTGAACTGCTTATTCTTTTCTCTATTTTATTCTTTTTAAGTAACAAAAGTGCAAACAAATTTTACATTGTTGCTATTGTTGTTGACGTTGTTGTGGTTGTTGCTGTTGTTGATGGTCTCAAGAGAAAGCAGAGTTGGCCTGGCCGTTGACACTGCATAGCGGAAGTTGGCATTACAAGCCAACTGAAGGATGCCCATTGACAACACTCGTTGGCAGCCGATGATAAGGCTGTTCTTCATGTTGTTGTTGTTGTTGTTGTTGATGATAATGATGAGTTTTCCGTTGCTTCCTTAGCCAGTCTATCAGTCTCTCGTCTTAGCTGCTGCCCTTGCTGATGAAGCTGCTCATTTAGACGATTGCCCGCTTCAGCCATAAATGCTCATTTTTGCTGCCTGCAATCGAATTGTTGGCATGTCTCCTGCAATTTGCACCACTATAATCAAAAGGAAATACATAAATGAACACACATACATACACACATATATATATATGTATATATGTATCTGTCTCTGTTCGTATCAAATCGAAGAAAATAATCTTTATTTGGTTTTATTTGTGTTATTTGCTCCTTGTTTTGCGGGCGCTGTTCAATTTTACGTTTATCCTCGAGTGTGGCACTTTTATGGGTGTCATTTGTGCTGTGGCTGTTGCAATGCATTTTCATGGTGTCACATTCGACTCTTGAGTCGTGAGATAAGATTCCAATTAGGATGCCCCTTTAGAAGCCACAATCAATTACCACAGCTGTGTGAAGTTAAATCGCTTAGAAAAGATTTTGGCAAGGGTCAAACTGAATTTTAAGTGATTTCCCATAGTTCATTGTACAACTTGGAATCCACTTCACATTTGAGTAGTTATTAAGGTATTAAGCATTGGGCAAGCTTAAATCGAGTGCACTTTCAAATAATTTGCTTATTTCAAAGCTTATTTCAAACACGAAATTTTCTTTGTTGCTGTTGCCCTAGTTGAAGTTCAGCAAATTAAGTGTAAAGATTTTTTATTGTAATTTTTTACAATATTACAACTAAAATTCTTATTTACGAAAGTTTATTAATCCTTTAACATTTTGAATTGTGCACTTTGTATTGGACTCATGAGTTGTGAAGAACACTCGTATAAACCTTGTTGCAGTTGCAAATATTTATTCAAATGTGGCACATCATTTACATGGCGACGTGTGAAAGTTACAATATTGCAACAGAAGCACGAAATAGTTGCAAATAGAAGAAAGGCCACGAAGAATAGAATCGTTGTTTGCAGTTGATTCCTAATCAGATATTTATATATTCTTTAAATTCATATTTGCATTTTGTGTTGCCTACATTCAGGGGTGGGTCAAGAAAACGCATAGCTTATGATAAGTGTCAAAATACACTTGAAACATTTTGTGCAAAACAAACAAAACCAACAAAACTAAGCAACGACATTTTTGTACAAGACTCCTAAAATTAAAATACTTTAATATTTACTACATTTTATAAGTAATAAAAAATTTAAAAATTAAATTAAAGCATCCACAAAAATATTTTATTTCGATTTAAGAAATAAATGTAATTATTCATTGCATTTAATCATCCGCCGTGCAGTTTGTTTGCACAAGCTGAAAATTGGCAGTGAACTAAAATGTAAGTTGGAAACATGTTGCATGTAGTTGCGAGTGTTGGCTGAACAGAGCCAACATTTATGGCAAGATAATGGGAAATTTGCAACTGTTAGATAAAATGTTGTGTGTTCGCAATGGCAGCTAGCATGTTAGGTGCAACATGCTGTAAGTCGCACCCAGGCACAACCTAAGACCAATGCTTGTTCGAGGCTGCCAAACATTCGCACAAGTTGTAAGCGAACAAAATTCAAATTCAGTTATGGGTTTTGAAGTATATAATTTTTATGTATTTTTATCAATTGCTGCACCGGACTCAGAGTGTTGCAATTTTAAACAAAACGTTTTCAATGTACCCACATTTCTTGTGGCGCTTCCAGCATATCAGTGTGCAGCAGTGCTCGGCACGAGTGCAGTTGCTGCCACTCGCCTTGCAGCTCTGCAGCAGTTTCTCGCGATTGAACTGAAATTAAAGGAACTTCATTTCAAAACTGCTTTTGAAAATATTATCAATCGACATTATTTACATGTGTCAGGTTCTTCAACGGGCTGATTACCAGTCTCTTTAGCCAGTGTTGCTTGGCCTGCGTCATGTAAGGATATCTTTGCCAAACCCTTTTTTGCCTTGAGCCAGAACATTGGCCAATTCTCAAGAGCAACAGCAGTAATAGGAAAAAACTTACAGACGGCTGCATTTATTTATTTATTTATTTAACAGTTTTACACTGACAGCAAATCCAATTTTCTGCTGTCTTTTATTGTCGGCTGCCTTGAAATTGTTAGTGTTTCTTTCTGCTTAGTTTAAGTGCAGAAAAACACATGCACTATAATTAATTATACGATTTTTTTATTAATTATTAATGGTTTTATTATTAATTTAATGAGTCAGCATCATCACCGAATCTATTTTTTTTGTCCACTCTCACAAAAGGTACTTAAAATATTCGTATACAAAATTTCAGGTTTATTATTTACACGGTATTAAAAATTGTTTAAGGTAGCATTATTTATTGAACAACAACAATAAAAGTAAAGGCAGCTTATGATTGGGCAATGAATCTTTTTGTTTAACCACACACTTTGCGGCAATTCTAATCGATTTTGAAAGGCCTCACATCTGTTTTGATGTGTTGCACTTAACAAATTTTGTGCAGAGCCGCCTATAAATGCTCGATAATTTAATTGTTTGCAGTCAGAAGAGAATTGGTAATCAATTGGGTTGAGAATGCAACAGCCCTTAAGAATTATTTACTTGGTGCTCAGCCTGTGGCTGGTGGCGATTGTAATCGCGATTAGTGCTCCTGGTGGAAAGCCAACAACAACTATGTCCCCTAAGACTCGGCTGCTGCAGCATGTGCTGGTTAAGGCGTTGACCAACTTGACAGCGGTATCCAGTCTCATAAAAAGCATATCATATAATTATCACTTCGATTATTAATATGAATCTTTCAACTCGCAGAGAGAGCACAGGGAATTGTCGGACAACTGCAAGGCAATTGGCATGCGATGCCGTCGTGCCGAGGATTGTTGCACTCAACAGTGTGTGAAGCATAGAAGACGATGTGTGTACTACGAGTTGGATTTAATCGAGCACTGAATAAATGAACACTTCTCGAAATATATCACATATTTAGAAAGCTCTTCTAGTCATCTTTTGTATGGTTTTAAATGAATCGGAAAATCGCTTTAGCAAAATTGAACGGTTTTCATAATCCAACTTTAAAACCACTTCAACTCATAAATTCAATGGTAACACAAAACTTAAACGATTTCCCTTCGACCAACTGCCTGCAAATACCACAGTTTGTTTCCTTTAAATAAAATTAACATCCAACTATCCAAATTGAATTATTACACTTAACTTATCCTCCAATAAGAAACCGGAAGCAATAATTTATAAAACCAAATCATTCTCCAACTAGTCAGCCGTAAAATTATAATTGCATTACATTTGAAGTAGTTTAAACATCTGTTTTATCGAGCACAATTTCAAATACAGATGTCTGTGAGACATGTTCACATCTGCCTAGAAAATCTTGGAACTGTGTTTTAACTGAAGTCGGATCGAAAATTAAGAATAAATTAAATGCTGCAGTCCAAGAAAACTTATTGGAATGGTCAAAACTGCTGCTCCCTTTGGAGACACAGAAATGAAAAGATATCACTTGTGATGTTGTCGGATGAGCACAGAGAATTATTACCTCTAAAAATGGCAACCTCAAAGAATTTCACAAAGGTACTCTGAGAATAAGTATACTTAATTCCAAGCAAATAATCATTTAATTCTAGCTGCAAACTATGCTAATAATAAAAGACTTTTCCCCGGGGAATGTTGTTTAATGCAGTATTTGCGTCTTTAGACCGGATTTAAATGAAATCGACTTGAAAATAATAAAATTGGATATTTACGTGAATTCCAAAATTTTTTTCTTTTTACATTGCGCTCATTTTACTACTGTCGTCAACCGCCAATATTCTACAACTTAACTTAAGAAACTCACTGTTATATATATTGTAATACTGTTTATTATTATTATTAACTTATTGATTGTTGCTACATTAAAAATATATACAAGTTTTGGATGCTTTCACGCACTTAAAAGTGCAACACTCCTCGGCTCTGGAGCATTTCTCACCGATGGCCCTGCAATGGTCACTCAGCCTCATGCGATCTGCCTGTGGGTATTGAGAAGATGATAATAGATTTATTTGGATTACGTTTTATATAATATATTATAACCAGAACCTGTGTTAAATTCGTAGAACGATCCATTACAGAATATTTATTGGCCTTACTTTTGGCCGCCAATTTGGAATTAGATTTGTGCATTTTTCTTCCGCTTTGTCGAACATTATCGGCACTTTTCCCAAATTCAAAAAGCACCAAAAGTGCTACAACAAAAATCACAACTTGTTTCGAGATATGCATTTGAAACTTTGCCAATTTCCGAATTCTCACTGACTGCATTTGTGACTTTTTAAAGCCTTTATAGAAAACTGCATAGAAACAAAGCAAAGCGCAGGCAAAGCAATAACAATTGAATTTTATTGATATTGTCCAAGTGGGAAGTGATTAAGATAATGAGTAAGTCTTCAAAGCAATTCGTCACTAAAGAACAAATATGGCAAAGTGCAGCTGATATCAAGTGACAAAATCAAGTGAAAACTTTTTCTTTTAATGTGCCTTCTTCGATTGTAGAGTTTTACTTAAATGTACAAATATAAATTAGATAAGAGTTTAGCTAGCTCCACTTGATTATATATAATTTTGTATTAACCAGATGTGTTATGAATATTTGTTGTGAAATTGAGTGTGTAATACGCTTAACTAAGCTATTTAGTTATGCTTATGAAACGAGTCTTCTATTTAAAGTCAGCCAATTGCAAGCAAAGATTCTCATTTCCCAAACGTTGGCCAACCAAATTCCAATTCTAATAATGTTCAAAGCGTTATTGCTACTTGGTAACTGATCTAATCTAATCTAAAAACTACGGCGATATTTATAGAATAATCAACAATCATTTTTACAAAGGCTCTCTAAGCTTGATCCTGCTCATAACCCAAGCCATTCAACCTGACGATCCCAAGGGGGCCAACTGCTTTAGGCTGCAGAACGATACGTGTCCCAATTCGAATATCACACTTTGGCTGTATACGTAAGCATGAAGATCTCGATTTATTTATGTTATTTATTTATAGTTGGCCAATTTCACGGTTTCAATAGCAAAGAGGAGCCAGCTGGGCGTAAGCTGAATGAGCTGGGTTATCAAGGGGACAGTTTCGATATATCGAAGGAGGTCAAAGTACTTTTACACGGCTACAATGGCAGTGCGCAAAGCACACCCAATGCTGAGGTGCGACCCGAATTGCTGAAGTTTCGAAATCTCAACGTCATCTCCGTGGACTATGGGAATCTAATGCGCGAATCCTGCTATGCGGAGTCGGTGGCCAATGTCCACTATGTGGGTCGTTGTGTGGCCGAGTTTTTGGGTAATCTCATGTATAATCGACAACTGCTGGTGCAGAAGCTGCATATTATTGGCTTTGATATTGGTGCCCATGTGGCTGCCTCTGTGTCCAATTTCCTGAGACATTATAATTTGAGAGTCGGTCACATAACGGGCCTTGATCCAGCTAAACCATATTTTCTAAAAACCAAATGGACGGATCGGCTGCATGCCATCTCAGCCGACTTCGTGGATGTCATACATACGGACGTCTTTCTCTATGGACTCATGCTTCCTATGGGCCATGCTGACTTTTATCCCAATCTGGGCGTCCAGCAGCCCGGCTGTGGACCAATCAACGAATGTAATTAGTAAGTGTTCACTCATTGATCCTCCTTTAATCCTCGGCCATTTCAGCGATTAGCCATAAATGCAATCATCAGCGGGCGGCCATTTACTATGCCGAGTCCATTTTCTCGAAGACGAACTTTTGGAGCTTCCGCTGTGGGGGACTCTACAACATAATTGTTGGCCAATGCCGGCCAATCGGCAATTTTGCGCTGCTCGGCTATCATGTGTCGCCCGCTGTACGTGGCAGCTACTTTCTGGGCACCAATGCGACTGAGCCGTTTGCCTTGGGCAACCAGTTTTCCCCTTTAATTTACAGATCGTTTGGTAAAGCGTTTTTGTCTGATTTTCTAATTGCAAAATTCTTGGAGTTGGGAAACGATATCAAAATTCATAAACTAAGCATTGGATAAATAGCCAAATATAAGCAGCTTTTTGGTTGACTCTGTAAATTCAATAAATCAATTTTGTTATTTGTACAATTGATGCAGATAAATAAATTATTATTTCTATATAATAAAATATATATTGAATTTAAAAAAGAAATAAATAAATCGTGCTCCGCTTTTACGTAATCGAATAGCAAAATATAAAACATAAAGTTTAACATTCACTACAAATTTGAAACAAAGAATGATTTTTTTCCATGTAACTAAAAAGTCCAACTGTTCTGAAAAGCTCGCCGCTATGAAATCGCAGCTAGCGATAGCTCGCAATCGGGAGTTGCCTATCGATAAATTGGCTGTCAAACAAAGAAGTTGCAACTTGAACACAATCAATCAAAAAGTTTTTATTTCGCACACATCTATTCCAATGGGCAGCGCAATGCTAATAAATACCAGAACGGCGAGGGGTGTTGTGTCCGTTGCGAGGGCAGCACTGTTAAACAAGTGGTTGCATTCCGTAACTAAGAAGCGCTCAAAAGTTTTCTATTTCAAATGCAAACAGACACACATAAACATTCATTCAGTTGTACATGAATGAAAATCAAAGCAGGCGACGCAAAGTTTGATCGATAAAAATTCAAACGACTGTTCGAATGCGCCAAATGTTTTCGGCTTTATAGGAGCAACAGCAGCAGCAGCAGCATAACCACACAGCGAGGCAAAGTGTACGCAATCTGTAAAGTGGTGCAACTAGCAAGTAGCAAGTCATGGAGGAGCTGCAGGATAGCAGCATACACCACATGACAGCCAAAGTAATTGCGGCGATCAAGAGTGCCAAGTGCTATGAGCCCATCTACAAGGAATTGCAGCGACTGGTCGCCAGTCCCAATGTCGATAAGAACGATATGCGCAACACGCTTGAGGATGCCATCAAGGCGGCCGGCCTGGAGACTGAGATCCGTAATATGATATATAATCTGGTGCGCAGTCGCATGAAACGACTCGATGTTGCCGATGGCAGACAAACAACGGTAAGTTGCAGTTGCAGTTCCGTTTAATTCGGAATGTTTTCACAAGGAATACTCATCGTAGAAATCCGCACAGAGCGATCCGCTCGGCTATTTGAAGCGTGCCGGTGTCCTGTGGGATCGGCGTGTCCGCAAGAGCCTCAATGCGATGTGCGGTGAGCTTAAGGTACCGTTACACGGCCAGCCGCGCATCAGCGCCGATCGCGAAGACTTTGTGGCCAAGTGGAATGAGCTGAGCAACTACAACATGGGTGAGTCACAGCACTACTTATATCTAATCACAGTCGGGACTTAACTGAAAATCAATGTGACTTTAATTTTAATGTGTCTCTTTATTTAATGCCAACCACCATTTTCATTATGTTTGATTTGTAAATAATTATAATTTGTAATAGAAATATTTGCATTTAAATAATATTAATTTTCACATTTGATTAACTCAATTTAACTCAACTTGAATTCACAAAAAAAAATAAAAGTAGTAAAACAGGGATGGACGAATTTAATTTTCCAATTTTTTCAGAGTATTAATCCATTTCAAGAAATGTTTATTTTTATTGTCAAATAAATGATCCAAGATTAATTAAATTGCTTTAAAATTGAAATCAATTAATTTTGTACTGCTTACACAAATCTAACAATTTAATCCTACAGATCTGGCCAATTATCGTCCAGTATATGCGCCCAAGGACTTGTTGGAGGTTCTACTCTCGCTTAAGGGTCCCACCAGGCCCACAGAGAAGACAGAGTATGTCTCATTCAAGTGGCTATCTTTTTTCGTTTCTTTTTTTAATGATGTTTCGATTGCAGTCAAATACCGCAATGGGAGTTTTCGCACATTGCGTTGCCCGTTAAAAATCTGTTCGAGCTGCGTACACATTATGCGGAACTGTTGCGCAGCGATCCGTACAGTGTGCCCGATCTGGCGATGCAGTGCCAGCGCATCCTGGACAGCCGGCATGCGCCCATGTGCCAGCAGTACTTGAAGAAGGGCTGTACTCCGGCACCTTATCGCGGTGCCCTTTGGGCCTCGGTGCTGGACAGCAAGCTGCATGATTATGTGAGTGGACTCATTTTACTGTCGTAGTAATCAAAAGCATCATTAACTAATTGATTCTTACTTAATCCCCACAGGACATTGATAATTGGCAGAAGTTACGTAACAGCGTTTGGACCACCGATCACATTGTGGACAAGCTCGTCTTTAAGGATATACAGCTGACGGCCTCCAATGATGATCAGTATTTTGTGTTCGAGGATGTGCTCTACCAGGTGCTGTTGTGCTTCTCACGCGACACGGACATTGCCAACTGTGTGGAATACGAAACGTTTCCCGTCAAGGGCAAAACCTATGAGGGACCACCGTCGGGTGTGGTGCCCTTTCACGGCATCTGCATGTTTGCAGCGCCCTTTTGCTATCTGTACGATTCGCCTGTGTGTCTCTATTACACTTTCCGGGCCTTCTACATACGCTACTGCCACCGATTGACCACAATTAATACGCATCCCCAGGGCATTGTCAGCCTGTGCCTGCTCTTCGAGAAGCTACTTCAAACTTACGAGCCTCAGTTGTGGTCCCATTTTCGTGAACTACAAATACAGCCGTAAGTTCACATTACAAATTATTATTGAATGCTATTTTGAACTTTTATTTAAATATATTTACGTAGATTACGGGTGGTTTTTAAATGGCTAATGCGCGGTTTCTCTGGTCATTTGCCACCGGATCAGTTGCTCGTATTGTGGGACTTGGTAAGTGCATCTATTTCAATTGTTGAAACATCTTAGTTCATAATTTGTCACATTTGCAGATACTCGGCTTTGATAGCTTGGAGATATTGCCACTATTTGCCATCATTATTTTGAGTTTTCGTAAGGACAGCATAATGCAGGTGTCATCACTCGACAGCATTGAGGCCATTTTGGCCGACCTATCGTCAATTAAGGTGCTGCCATTGGTGCAATTGGCCTTAAGTCGTGATTAGATCTGTGCACCCATCTACCCATCAAATTTAAAGTATGAACTTGTTGTTAAAAATAAAATAGAAATTGTACTTGTTCCGTTCAATTGTTGAATATGTTAATATATAGAATATGTTTGTGAAAAGACTAATCTATATGTAAGTATATATATATATATATATATATCTGTATATCTGCATATAAATACATGTTTGTTGTTGTTGAGTATGCAATCATTTCAAATGTCAAACAAATTCTTAGTTAATATTAATATTTATTTTGCGTATGCATATTTTCATTCATTTGTATTTGTATTAAAATAGTAGATTATATCAACTATTACCAAACTCCATCTGAGCACGATGCGAATCCAGTCCATATATATGTATATATATTTACTACTGTACAGTTATTCGGGTAAACGTTGACAGTCGAGACAGGTAATATAAATCCATGTTGTGGAAAGACAACCAAATGCATTTTGCGTAAAACGGAATACCCATTTTCGCTCCCGTCAGTTGGCTCTTGACAGCTGTAAGCCACACGAGCAGTTGGATTCAAAATTCACTGTCCCAACTGTCGGCAGGTGAATCAAGCCCCTGTTCACATTAAGTGCGCTTTTCCAGGGAAATCACCTTGATTTCTATGCCATCACACTCACAAAAAAAAAATAAATAATATACCAAATAATCGCCCTGAGAACCAGAAAAATTATCTTGTTCTTAGAAATAATTTCTAAACATGCGTAAAGAATGTCTTTGAACTAGAAGCACTTTGTTTCTATTTTAAAAAAAATATATCCTTTATATATAGAAAATATATATTTAAAAAGTAGTATTGCAAATCCTCATTTATGAATAGAAAAAATCCTTTCAGAAATTCTTAAAGGGTATTTTCAGCTGTTTTTTTGCTTAAGTTCGAAATTAAATTATCTAAGCTAAACTTTAACTGAATTAAAATACTAATATTAAATTCGCTTTCTGAATAATCAGATGAGTAAGCCAACAATGGCTTTGCACTTTGCCATGGCCAAGATGTAGATGTCCCTTACGAGTAAACGGTAACCACATATATAAATATACATGTTATAAATGTTTAATTGATGACTTTGTTGCCACAGATGCCCCACTCACCATCTGGAAATGGCCTATCCAAAACTAATAAGTGCTCACCTGATCCAAAAGCAAAGATTCTGCTTTCTGTGCAGCAGGCAACGAGTCAAGCAATTTGCCTAATGAGCACATTTTGACTAAGACACTCACACACACATATATATATATATATATACATATATATATTATCTGTAAATTAGTTCAAAGATACAATCTGCAAGCCTGTTTAAATTGCATTAGCTTGGTGTCTGTGCCAAATTCCAAATTCCTTGGGCATCTGTGCAGTCTTAGCCAAGTTGCTCGACTGGGCTAACAAGTGGAAATTAATTGAATTGATTTCACGCAAATGTAAGTGGAAATTCGTTAAATGCTCTCATTTAGCTTATTTGTTTTATTCAAGTACAGCAAACTGAAGTCTAAATTGCCATTCAAATATTTGCACACTTCAAAGTGCAATTGTTCTGTGTTTCGTTTGTCTTTTCTTTTCTTAATAGCTTTGAACTTGAATGTGAATTGTTATTAATCAATTAATGCACATGTCGCACAATCATAACAAAACACTTTGAGTGCAACACGCAAATTTAACACGCCGCAGCTTAAATACCCTTGGCAAATAATCGAAGATAAGCCTAAGCGCCAAGATTGCAAACAGAACTTAGGCTGATCGAGAATATATATAGAGTTAATCGCTGTTGGAGACAAACTCCTTCAATGTGTTACAAAGCTCAGCACAGAATTTGAATACCCTTTGGCAGAGGTAAGCGAATTGGCGCACGCGCCACGCCTTTGTCCGGATTGAGCCACGCCCCCTTCATTGAGACTGTCTGCGGATAACTCGACAATTGAACCCATTTGAGCTGGGCATTTGACTATCAATTGGGAGATTTCTCAGCGCTGTTTGTTCAATTGATTAACAATTTTGCTTGCGCGCATTCGAACTGCACTCGATTGGATCATCATCAATATCAGGCATCAGCAACAGGCATCAGCAAAAGGCATCAGCAAAAGGCATCAGCATCAGGCATCTGCATCCGTATCTGGTTGCAGCTTGCCACACGCAGCTGATTTAATGCCTTATCAAAGCAGTTTCTTTATTTATTTCTTTATTTATCTAAATTTAAGCTACACAAAAAAAATAAATAAATACAAAAATACTCAATTGGAAATTAAGTTCAATATTTAATTTAAATTTTTAATTTATTGTGCCATTCTTGCCACTCAATTTGATTTGTGCTACAGGGTATCTGCAAGTCGAGCTTTTTAGCTCTGTTCACAACTCTTGTTGTCTGTTTTTGAAACGACGTCAACAACTAGTTCATGGGCTGAACTTTAGTAAATAGTCCGATGGGTGCGTCAGCAGTCATCACAAATAAATACAAGATTCCATGCTATAAGTTATAGAAGAAAATCAACAAATGATCACGAGTGGCATTTTGTACGAGGCAGCTGATATTTTCTCTCATAATGCGAAATTCTCATCTGGTACGTAATTTTCTAATCAGTTCACATTTCAATGTTATTCACAATTGATTGATAGGATTTTCTAGATTACACATTGCATTACAATTTACTTGGGAAGCGTGCAAAAACCCTAGTAATGATGAAATATAAATGAAATTTTATAAATTATATAATTTGAATAATATGTTTAAATATTCTTCTTCTTTTTCTGCCATGAATTAAATCAAATTCTTATGTTAAATGTTAGTGTTTCGTCTCATTTGTCTCCTTGTCGTTTCATATTTGCTAATTTAATTCCATAAGATTCCTTCTTAAATAAAAAATAACTCCAAATACTTTATTTTATCTTTATTTTTCTTACTTTTCTTCTTAGCGATGAGTTTCTTTAAATTATTATTTTTGATATGTTGGCAACAGTCAACAAAATAAAATAGCCGCTTCCATTTGAATTTCGAGACGATCACAAATATCTGTATGAAAATCGCTATATCTCTGTATGTTTATATATAAACATATATGTATATATAGACACATGTAGTATTAGGGGGCCCGGCATGTTTTCTACGCGTTTCTCGTGACGCAAAGAAACGACGCCAAAAATGAAATCGACAAAAAAAAACACACCAACTGAAAACTCGTGCGTTTTTTACACATACAAACATATGTACATATATATATCAGCTGAAAATAGACAGTCAGCGGGCAGATATAGCAGCTATACGCATGAACAAATAACGAAATTTGAATATAAAAAGTGCATATATATTTACAAATGCCACAAATGCCACAAATGCCAAAAAAGTGATCTGGCAGTAAATTGTAATTGTGTCAATTGCGCTGGAGCAAAAAATAATAATAGCGGCATATATTTCACAATCATTTTAATGTGTGTAGGTAATTGATGGTAAAGTAAGCTTATTAAAAATAGCACTTAACAATTACTCACAATAATAATAAATTAAATTTCATTTTGTTGCGTCCATAAAAAAGCCATTTCAATAACAACAAACAAGCGATTAATCAAAGAAAAACAAGTTGAGGAAAACAAAAACAAAACAAGCAAATTATTAAACACAAATAACAAAGTCATTGGATAGCATTGGATAAATAATTTGCATAGCAATGCAGAAGGATTTTCCAATTTTTAAATTTTTGCAGGAATTATTGCTGCAAATTTCATTCATTTTCCCTATGCCACTTGCATATTTGCTTTAATTGCCAGTAGCAAGCAAAGCGCAAATAATCATTTTAAAAAATGCATAAGGACAACTTCAAAGACATGGCCTTAAAGAATTACAGCCAACATTGCATTTGCTGCCATCAATTAAATTTCTTGGCATCATAATCAAAGCAGCTGCTACTCCATCTCCTCTTTCTCTCTCTCTGCCTCTCTCTCTGACTCAATGTGTAACTACTAAAAACATAGCATTAAAAAAGTTTTGCACTCACTTAAATACAACACTCAAAGCTGCAGCTTTACTCATGCTGCTCTTCTCTCTCTCTCTCTCTCTCTCGCTCATACTCTGCCTTGAAAGTGACTCAATGTAACTACTAAAAGAGAGATGACATTAACACTCACGCAGAAGCACTCAAAGCTGCTTGCAGCTTCACCATTTGCTCTGCTCTTATAGCTCAATGTCGCAAAAGCTCCACTGCTCAAAGCTGAACAACAACAAGAAACAATCAAAACTCCACTCACACGCGCGCACTCACACACAAGAACACACACGCACACATGCGCATGCATGCGATGGCCACTTGGGAGCAGCAGCAAAACAAACAGCGAAGGAGGCTCGTCGCATGACGATGCTGCTCAGTTGACTGCGCAGTCAGCTTTATGCTGCTGGTCAAACAATGTGAAATCGTGACCGAAGTGGCCTCCTCAAGTGGCTGACGCCGCCGTTGTCGCTGTCGCTGTCGTTGTCGGCGTCGCTGTTGCTGTTGACCGTTGAGCAAACATACACACACACTAGTGCAGTGGAATTTTGCGCTTTATACGTTTACAATTTATTTGCATTTTTAATTTTCATGTTGCCTTGCATATCCATATGTATGTGTGTGAGTGTGTGTTTGTGTGTGTGTGTGTGTGTACAGAGATTCAGTTCGAGATTCCTCGTGGCTTCTATTTTAGGTCTAACTTGTTGCATAGCCAAGTTGGCCAACAGTTGACCAGCAACAGCAACAGCAGCAACAACAGTTGTTGTTGTAATTCAAGTTAGCTACAAAAATAGAATCTTAATTTATTGTTGCTGCTGACGCGTCGCTTTGCCTCGCTTGCTGCCCTTACATGGACATATCATTTTCATTTTTCATCGTTGTTGTTGTTGTTGTTGTTATTGATGTTGTTGTGGTTGCTGTTACTGCGCTGTTGTCTATAGTTATTGCTGTCCCCCCTACCCACGCCCCCTTTGTCCACACCTCTATTCCACCGATTAAATAAAAAACGTTTACAAGCTCCTCTTTTTTAAACGAAAGTGAAATGTATTTTTGTTGCGGCGTTCTAGTTAAGTACAGTAGACAGTCGTTGTGGTGAACACAAAATAAATACAAGGATAGGATAGCAAAAGTTTCAAATTTCCAGAGTGTGGTTTTCGATGAGAAGAATTTGCTTTTGTTACCTATATTATTATTAATAAACACTAGTTTTCTTAAACTTGATGTATACACAAACATTTTACATGGTTTATAAAATACGTATAATTTTATAAATATTATTTTAATTAAAAAAAAACATGCGATTTGACGGAGATTCGAAACCCGCAAACAAGACAGACAACAGCTAAACTATACATTTTATGCATTTATATTTCTTTATATTTAAAAATAATTACAATAAAAAATACATTACAATGAAGCTTTAAAGTTTAGCAAACGAATTCTCCTGCCAAGCTGAGTTCAACAATTCGAGGTGCCATCATTGTTAATCGCTCGGGTCGACAGACTGGAACTGGATGTGGGACTGCAACTGCAAATGCAACTGGAACTGGAAGTGGAACTGCGATTGCTGGGGCTGTTAATTATGGAGCCGATGTCTGCCAGACAGACGAACGTCTGCTGTTAGCATGATCCATGTAATTTACAAGTCGGCAGACTGATAAATGGTATACATATGAGATATACAACTTATGCTTTCTGGAAGTACGTAATTAATGCTTGGGCGAATTAATTGCTTAGTTCCCCAATCGCAATTCTTAATTAACAAAACAGACTCTTCAAATACATTTACAATATTCTAGTTTCAGTTATTGGGCAAGGTGTGTGTGTGTGTGTGTGTGTGTGCGTATCTGTGTTTGTTTTTTAATGTTTCACGCGAATTCGCTGCGAATAATTTACAGCCACATGTTAATGAGCAGACAGAACACACTTGCTTAACTCGAGTGGTTTATAAAGACAAACGGAATTGACAAAAAAAAAAAGAAAAAAAAACAAAAAACAAAAAACAAAAACACTTATGTAAATTCCAAACGTGTTTTGAAAAGAATAACCCGCAAAATAAGCGTCACGTGAGATTTGAAATTGTTATGAGTTTTTTATATCATTTTCTGATGACTCACGGCAAGTCAGTTGCCCCCAAGCGATCAGAGACCGTAAACAGCTAAAAACAAACACGAATTAAAAATAAAAATAAGAAAACAAAGCCGATGCCCTTGACCATGTTTTAACAGATACGCACATACATAAATACATATAGAGAAGACCGTTAACACAGCTAAATGGCCAAAACGAACTAATTGATGACTTCTACCTGGGCAATAACTCAAATTTTCGGTACAGCCACATTCCATTGATTGACAGTGGTGCAGATTGGCAGATGTTTAGTTCTTTTTTTCTCATATTTTTGTTGGCAAAGTGTCACAGTTCTTTCGTGAATGGTTTTTGCTTAGCCCGGGAATTCGACCCGGCTTTGGCTTAACCTAGCTAAAAAAAAAGGTATATATATATGTATGTATGTGTATATATATTAAGTGTTGTGCCAGTTGCATTCAGAGTTTTGCTAGTTTCAAGCAGTATTTTTTAACTGTTGTATACGAAACTGCGCACAAAGCATAACAGCCAATAAGTAGGAGGACTTGAGACGATGGCGCTCATGCTGGATTACGACATACCCTGTATCTATTTATTGAATTTCAAATAAAAGGAAATTCAAAAGGTAATAAACAGGATAAATAACATTAAAAATAAAATGTTAAATTAAATGTAGATTAAAATATATGAAACATTTAGAAGATTAACAAGATTTTTCAATATCATCTGTGATTAATCAATTAAAAGATAAATTGTTATCAAAAAAGTATTTGAAATACTATACCATATCAAAAAGTAATTGTTCTATGTAATTATTAAAAAATCGTTAGGATCATAGAAGAGTTTAAAGATTTGAGAAATTACTCACTTTATTTAATATTTTCGCATTTTCGTTGAAATATTTTGCGTTTTTTTTAAATCCTACTACAAAATAGGACAACATTCCTTTACATACTCACAGGGTAAGTATTTAGCATAAGACGACATTTTTAACTGTTTGATACCTATCTTGAAATTGTGGTAAATCCAAAAGTAGCAAACGCAATTTATTATGTTATTTATCAAAGCACACACACAAATACAGATTGCTTTGTTATAGCAGTCAGTTATATAGCATACCGAAATTTCGAGTTTTTGAGTTAATCCACATTACATTGTTCACAAATACATGTACTTTTTACAGATATATATATAGAAATAAAATGCCCTATCTGTATGGGATTGCGGACACCAAGTTTCGGGTGACGAAGACGGTCATTAAGAAAAAGTCCGCTGATTATCCGCCAGTTAAATTTCGAAAAAATGCCGTGTTGGAAGGTCCACTGAAATTCGATCACAATGCGTGGCCGATTCAGTTTCGGGTCTCGCCCGCATCCCTCGTCGAGCAGTGTTGCAATGTTGTCGACAAGCTGCCCCTGCCGAGTATCTATGAGTGGACTGACATGGACGTAAGGCGTTGGATTTGCCGCTATGGCTATCCACAGTACATGGTGAGTTTGCCTTGCCACATCTTATAGGGGCTATTTTATTGGAATATCTATTTAAATTCACATGATAGGGCAGATAAGTGACTCACTAATTTGAGAACTGTGTTTTATTACTTGGCTCATTCCAAAATTTAGATATGTAAAACCTAATTACTTTCCGAATAATAGGTTGCTAATGAATATTTTGTTTTTATAAGTGTTAGTTATATTTACTACCAGATACTTGTTATAATTGCAACCACAAAAACCCACAGAACACCTTTCGGGTGAATATGATCTGGGGCAAGAAATTGCTGCTGCTCGATGCCGATGCGCTGTCGGCAATGAATATCACGGACTTTGAGCACATCAAGCACATCACATACGGCATTCGAATGTTGTTCCACTTTGAGTTGACGCGTTTCTCGCGCAACATGTCCTTGCCGGATGAGAAGCCGAACGAGCTATATTTGCTGTGGCACACACAGTCCGGTGTCAACTATGATGCAGTGCGTCGCTCCGATCTCTACAGACGTATGCAGTTGATACGCGAACGGGAACTCAACTTGGATCACTGGGATATGCTGGATGTGTGGCTGCATCGTGAGCTAGATCGCAAGTACAAGGAGCTAATTGCATTTGTGCCACGTCACAACATGTATCGTTGCCCCGTCGAACCCTTGAGCCTGATGGTGAGAGATGAACAACCGAGTTTGGAGGATCAAATATGCCAAATGTGCATACCGCCATGCGAGTGCAGTTGGACCGAACGCGACACGAGTCTGCCGTGGCGCCTCAGCTTCCTACACCAGAGTGTGACACAAATGAACAGCAAGTGGATGGCCAGTGAGAATTTGTGTGCCGAGTGCGTACCACCATGTGAATGCCGTTGGCCATCCCGTTACTATCTCACCGGCACCGTTTTCCGCTGCCTGCAACACAAATTTCCCGAGAAGTTTGCACCGATTTTCGATGAGCGCATCACGACGGTTATCCGTCCCAGTCTGGTGGAGCGTTGGACACGTTTCTCAATATAGCCAACACACACATACACATATATATATATATATATATGTATATATATATATACATATATATGTATGCATGTATTCATATTATACATATATGCATATATCTAGTCTATGATTTTCATTTGATTTCCCCCACTAGATAATGCGGAAGTTATAACAAAAAAAAAAAAAACAAAACAAAAACATTTTAATTTGATACCATTTTAGTATTATCGATAGTATCTGGATAATTGATGCTAAAAATCAAATGAATTTTGCTTTACACGTGCTCTATAAAAAAAAGTTTAAAAATACAAATCAACAAAATAAGCAGGGACAAGCAGTGCGACTATGAAATACCCTGTGAAAACAAATTATTATGAAAACTTCACAGATATAAGAATTTTATGTTTAAGTTAAATATCAAAGAATTATTTATTAACACTTTGTTTGGAATATGAAAGATATTAATTTAGGAAAACAAAAACCCCATTCAAGAAAAGAAAACTAATAAAAACTTTACAAAAGATACTAATAAAAATACAAATTAATAGCGATCGCACCTATATCTGTTAATATATTTATGTTTATTAGGCATTTGCTAATTTTTGCTCATCCAAAAATAGCGCATAACATATTTAGACACAAAGCATGTTGCAAATCCTGAACTCCCAATTATTCATTAATATTAAATCTCCAGGAAATTTATGCTAATTGATTGAATTGAATTAAATATTTTTGCTTGAACATTAGAAAATTATTAAATGTTATTAACAGATCTGTTGATCGATGAACAGCACACATCCACACATCCGTCTCTCTCTATGTCTCTCTCTCTCTCTCTCTCTCTCTCTCTCTCTCTCTCTCTCCCTGTCTCTCCCACCCTCTGCACAATCGGAGCAACAGAAAAAGGTACAGTACAAAAATAAAACAAACAGCACACCAAATTTGAATTCTGCATCCCACGACGACGATGAGCGCAGCAGCACCAACAGCAAAAACAACAACAGCATCGGCAGCGGCAGCGACATCGTCGTCAACACTAATACCTACACACACACGATCCATTGTAAAAACGGCCCCATTGAACCGAGCGTCGACGTTAACGTCGCTGTGCGCTGGCAACGTCGCATGCTCGTGAGCAAAGAAAAAGCGGCTGTCGTGCAGGCAACACTTTCAGTTCAGTTCCAACAGTCGGAGTGTCATCAAGCAGCTGCCAAAGATACAGACAAAAATAAAACGGCACCAGTCAGAAAAGCAAAAGACATAAGGCAAAGAGCCACAGGCGCAACTCGAAAATTGTTTTGGGTTGAATTCGAGAAATTAGTTGAATACAATTTGGTACAACGCATGCGCTGCTCTCGTAAAGTGCTTCCTTCAACGCCGACAACCACAGCTGCCTCAGAAATTTTCCAAAAATAAATAACTAAAAACAAAGACTAAGCTAAAGAAACACAAAGATAAAAGAAAAGAAAAACGACAACAACATACACAAAATCACTGTTATGTACAATTAATTAGTGTAATTCAAACGCGTGGGTCTCTCTCACTCTCTCTCTCTCTCTCTCTCTCTCTGTGTGCGTGGTTTGGTGTTTTTAATACATAAGTTGTACATAACATTTAGATATATATGTGCCAGTGACATCGAAATATAACTGTAAATTCTTGTTTCAAAACAATCACAATAAAATCGCGTGCATTTTTATCGTCGTAATTGATGTTAAACACTTTACAAGTTGCTGATCAGCGTGTTTTAAGCTAATTTCACATTTTGCTGTATTCTCATTTTAGACAGCTTCAAGTTCAAGGTGAGTTTCAAATAAGTTGTTCACACAAAATCTCAACTTTTCCAGGACATTAATTGTAATTTTTTACGGTTGTTTGTTAAAAATTGAATTTTTCTCATGTACATTTCGTAAATTGTATTTATTTTCAATTAAAAAATTAAAAAAAAGTTTCCGATAGTACTCAGTCAGTAAAAGAAATGAAACACAAAATGGTTGAGTTTATTTCTAATCGCTTAGATAAAAAATTTTCAATTATAAATGCATTTTTTTAAAAAGAGATTAAGATAATAATCTTGAACCGTTAGAAGTTTATAATTTAATTGATTAGTTTTCTGTATATTTAATATTTAATAGCTGCGTAGTAATTAAATTAAATATTTTAGCAGTTGAGATAAGATTAAGTATGCAAAAACTTAAGCACAAATTGAATAAAATTAAATTTTTAATTAAAGTGCAATTCGCGTTTAATGAAGTTTTTGTTATTAAGTAGACTTCTGTGATTAATTGTTTATTTTTATAATGCATCAAATTATGACAAAGGCAAGAAAAGTTTGTGCCACTTTCGCCTATCTCCAGATACATATTGATAAATGCATATTTATAAAGAGACGAAGGAGCGTTTTGTGTGCTTAGCCAGCAAATGACGTACGCTTAGATAAATTGGTGAATGGTGGCGTGTGAATGTATATTTGGCATATAGACACACATATATCGTATATATACAAACATATGTCGCATATAGCCAATGGCCAAGGCACACAGTGAAACAAATTTAATTATAAATATATATTGGCCGGCAATACGGCTAATAACATGGCAACACGCAGTGGTCTAATCATCCTAAGCAAGGACAGTTACAATGTGCTTATATATATATATATATATATATATATATATATATATATATGTATATGTGTGTATATTTTATGAATCAACCCCACACATTGGCAATTTGAGCTTAGTCTGTTTGCCAAATATTTGCACAGTATTCAAATTTACTTAATGTTTGGTGTTCTCGTGGTCTTTATAGTGGCCCATTCACTGTCGTTGTTGATAGTACAATAGTACATATGTTGACTGTTGGGTTCGCTTTGGTTGCTAGGTTGCCTAGAACTTGACACTGATTATTATGCAGTCTGACGCTGAACATGTGTTGCAGTTTACAAATTTACATACTGCACTCAGCGAAAAAAAGCGTTAGTCAGGTTAATGCATTGTTTCAAGAAAACTCTGGCAACAGATCTAGAAATATTTCACACGCAAGAAATATATATAATATAATTCGAAAATATGTATTTTTGAAAGAACACCTGACAATTACTCAGCTATTTCAGCTTTGTAATATTTTTGTAATCGTTTACTTTACATTATTTTATCGCTGGTTTGACTGTCAGCGTTATCATTTTGTTCAGACATAGTTATCTCTGGCGGAATAGTTTTCTTTGCCTTTGATATGAAGCGACCCTTTATTTTTATTTCACATGCCCACTTGAACAGATAATAAATGTATATTTATAGTACATATGGGATTAAGGAAAGAATAGTACTTGAATTGGATATTTGGCGGCAGTGTTAAAAGAGGCGGAAAAGACAAATCATTGACGATAAGCAGCTCAGTGTCTAGGACTTTAGATAAAAAACCTCGATTGCCTGGAGTTCATTCATATCTTAATATATTGAGCTATGAATGGGTCCAAAATATCATGTGCTTACTTATCTTCGAATTTCCTTTTTCGGGTCTGAGTCATGTGTAGCGCCGCCCTTTTTTTTTGTCTTTTCTCGCTATTGTTATCAGGTTAATTTAAATATGGTATCACTCATGAAAAGTGAGCACGTTTCGTTCTCAGCTCGAAGGCACGAGACGATCTGATAAGATAAGATATGGTTTTCATTATAAGTAGCTGTAATTATTGATTTATTTACGTATCACGCAATTGCATATCACATGATATATTTGATATAAATATTTCTTTCCTCTTTTCATTTCTAGTTGAAAAACGGCGATATGTCGAACACGGAGAAGCGGGGCCTACAAAGAGTACGAAGTAAGTAATTTAACAAAACAACAACAGCAGATATTCTATTTAAATATGCGACAACTGTACGAGTAGAAAAGGCCAACCCCTATATAAGACGAGCCCCTTTTTTGTTTTGTATGTGTGCTCTACTTTAATTGTTCCCGTTGTTCAATTGAGACTACAAATAATACACGCACTGGAAATTCAGTTATAAAGAAATTGATTGGGTTGACCGGCCCTCGATATCGTTTATAGCATAGGCTGTTGACAGTTTTCGATTGGTGTCAATGGGACAAGTTTAATTGACGTTACAATTCAATTCGAAGGTTGCACATGAATGAACCGAATAATTCGAGTACTTTTCAAACTAAATTGTTGCATCTTTTCTGCTTAAATTTTAACGAATTTTAAATGTTTTGTTTATTCACAAGCAATTAAATAAGTGATTTATCGGCTTTTATTACATTTTAAATTCAAATTTGTAAGGAGTGCAGTGCAAGCAGTGCAATGCATAACAATTCAAGCAGTGCGACGCAGTTCAAATTAAAGCAGTTTTATTTATAATTTAAGGTTTTTTGTTAATGGTTTATCAAAAAATGTCCCATTTATAATATTCTTATTAAAGCTTTAAATCGTTAGCTCAGCGTCAGTCACCGGTAATTATTCAATATTAGCTATGACGTCACCAAATTTCATTCATTAGCTCGGGCGTTGTTGTCTTAACGAAGGCAATTACGTTTCGAAGTGTCTTGTTGGCCCTTATGACGGCATTGCAGTTACATTCTGGAGGATTACTCATAAATACCATACACAATGCAAACAAATTATCACAGTCACGCTAGTTGAGCACGTCGCTTGACTAAGTCAACTCTATTTACACCCAGCAACTGTTTTGTGGTTGGGCTTGCTCAGGGACTCAAGTTTTACAATGTAGCCGACCAATTACAGTGGGCTTAACTAACATTTTTGTCTTGTTGAAAATTACATTTTAAATTTATTAGAAATAAAGTTTACTCTCACTTCAAACATTTTCCTTAACTTCCTTTCAAAACCTCAAAAGTAAAATGCAATTTTAAGAAAATCTCCAAAAATTGTATAATCCAAAACTTTTTTCTTTTACACTTGCCTAGTTTTATTTTTGATTTTCGCTATTTATTTGATGATAATGATCCACTGTAGGGCGTTGCAATTAATGTCGCTGTTTGTTATTATTATTGCTGTAGACGTATGACGCAGAACTGCGCGATAGAATGAAATTTAAAATAAATAAAAAGTGAAACACTAATTGCCAAATCAGCGTAGCACATTTCAGTATTTTAGCTATTTAGCACTTCTGACCACAGACAGTCTGATGGAGAGGGCAAGGACAGGGGATATTGCAGACAAACTCGTGAGGCTGCACGAGTTCACATGATATGATAGTTAGAGATACATATCTCTTTCCTATTCGATTGACCGGATGTGCTAACTAAATACTAACAAAAGCTGCCAATTAGCACAAGCTCAAATAATCAAGAAGCGGGAAGGGGAGTGGCACGACTTAAGTCACACGAGTTGGTGACACATATACAGCAAATGTCCTTCAATGTCAATAACACAATGCAAAACGCAATTTAGTTATGTTAATTTTTTACACTCTCTAAAAAGCAAAAACAAAAAAAAAAAAACAAAAAAACAAACCTAACAATAACTTGTTGCAATGCAGTTCATTGTTTATTGCTATTCGCATTGCATTTTACACCCACGCCAATCAATCGCATCAAAATTCACCACGTACTGCAACATAAGCACTTGATTATTCCCTGTCCATGCACTTGACTAACTGCCCCGAAGGTGGCGAAAAAAAAAAACAACAAATAATTAAATACAATACCTATAAATAAATGTTAATGTGCAGTAAAAAAAAAGCCGCATTGCAGCTACACAACAGGCGAAGGTGAGCTGCGATCCATGTTATACAATAAATGGAAATAAAAGACTGTGCATGTCTAGAAAATAAATAAAATACACAAGCTCACTCACAAATTGCACAATCATTCACAAGCTGATCATAAAGATGACGAGACAGACTTGTTAAACAAAATAATCTATATTTCCATAGTGATTTTATAACCTGATTCCATAGATCATGGGTGGAACTGGAGTGCAAGAGTTTCTAACACACAGAAGAAAGCACCACCGATCAAGAACTTAAGTGTATATATCCTTGATCAGCATGAACAGAAAATGAGTAACATAATATCTGTAAAATTTTCTGTAAGAATGTCATCAAGATTGTTTTAGAAACACGGAAGAAATTCGTATTTTTATATTATAAAGTTACGCAGCAGCAAGCATAATCATTTCATGTATATATTTCTTATAGACAGATAGAGAGACTTGGGTTCAGGGTGTCGTCCCGTTAAACGAGAGCAGCATTACGTGTTTGTTCTACAAACGGAGCCCTGATAAGGTCTCTCATCTTAGCAACAGTCGCAGCTGTTGGGAAACCGCATTTGAAACAAGTGCTTGAAACTTACACTGTGCAGTTTGTGGCTATCCGCTGATGAATCAAATTGTGCTAAGCCAATGAGTAATGTCAACTTGATATAACATTTACAGCGCTATTATCAATTCAATTATAAAAGTCTGGTGAAGCTCTGTGGTTTTATTTTTATTATCGTCTACACAATTGGCACTTAAAATTTGCTTTGTTCAGTTTGAAATTTAGCAGAGCTATTTTCTGTCTAATTATTTCTTTATCATTTTTTTTTTTTTCAAAAAACGCATCAATTAATTTCATTCGCGCTTTTGTTGTTTAAAAATCGTTGTTTTAAATGGGATTTCTTGGAAATTGAGCACGTTATTGTGTCGATTTAATTAATCTGTTATTATTTTCAAATTTTCTTTGTTACAACCTCATAATTACATGTGTAAAACGATAACGAAAACCTGTCTGTATTTACCACAAGACACACTATGCACTCAACGTGAAGCATTCACCACATATTGTTAGCTTGTTCCGCTCCAAGGCACACTTTTAACCCAATTACGCAAAGTAAAAAACGAATACTACCCAAAGTTCAAGAATGTGGCTGGTCACTGATCGTTTAATTTAATCAATTCAAGTGAATGAAAATTAAAATGAGACGAAATAGAAAAAAGTGCTGCGCATGCAAATAGCCAATGCCGACTTTGAACCGATTCTGATGTTAATGTCTCTGTCACCGTCTCTATCGCTGTCCCTGCTCCGGCGAACACATGTCTGACTTGTCCGATAAGCCAGCCACATTAACGAATTTTGTTTATAAATAATTATTTGAAATAGATTTTTCTAGCATGCCCGAGTGTGGCCTCAGCACAGATCATTCACACTGTAATTTGAACATCGGCTAGTATATAAATTATAAATAATGTTTCATCTGTTTAAGTACACAAAATAAAAAAAAAAACTCATCAATTTATTTTAGCTATGTCTATAGGGTATCTGAAGGTCAATCCATTTCCTTCCTCTTCATCTTTATCACGTGTTTTATTACTATGATAAGGGCTATAAAATTATAAAAATTATAAATCATAATTGCTATTCTTTAATGAGCTTATATAAATATATTTTATTCAGGAGTGGAAAAATATGAAATCACCGAATTCGCTTCCATTCCAATTTGTAATCGCAATTCTATTTATACAAAGTCGGCATCAAATTGACTATTTGTTTACTTATTATATTTGCCAGCCAGGCGCTGTAATCTTTGAGTTTAGCTGTTTTGTGGGACGAGCCCCCTACTCCGATTCCGAGAGAATTTGTATAATAAGCACAAATAAATGACAGGCCAATAAAATCGGCACACGTTTCGAGCTGTTGCTGTATCTGTGAGATACAAATAGAAAAGTATCTCTTAACGAGCAGATTAGAATATCAATTAAAGTTGATTAGTTGAGATGAGAATAATAATTAAAAAAAGACAAACCGAAAAGTTCAACAAAATATTATTAACAGCTGACTTTGTTGTTGAATGTTAAATGCTCGTGTCTTATCAGCTGCGCATATATATATATATATATATATATATATATAAAGGACCATAAATCAGATGGGATTTGTAGTCATCGACAAATTTTCCCTTCTGCACTTTGCACTAAAGCGCAACAAGTGCAACACTTGAGCATCCAATCTGTAAGAAATTTTCCATGGACGTCATGGAATTTTCCCCGGCAGGAACGAAACTAGGGCAATGTTAACGGCAAACAAAATACGTGGTTCTTTCATTCCCCCAACAATTGCAATCAAGTCTAGTATCAGCATAAAATGTATAAGTAAAATAAATAAAAATACAATCAGACAATTAAGCGCACAATCCACATTCCATGGATAAATACAAATTGAGTTATTGTGTAAAATTAATTTTAAAACTTTTGTGCAACAATTGTCTGAGAACTGCATTGAAGTAAATTAAGTGCACGAAACTTATTAACACAACCAGTTATTATATTATGATGGAAAACTATATGTGTGAATATGGCATAAACAATAAATGGCGATAAACCATTTTGTAAACAAGGCCAGTTCCGTTAAATTGTGCATTGGAAATCAGTTAGCAACGGAAATGTATCCACAAGTTAAGTTCAACACTGACAGAAAGCTAATAATTGTATTTAGAAGGCAACAACAATGTCGAGTCAACAATGCCAATTGTTGTCAGATTGTCAGATTGTCAGACACTCGGACCGACATAGATAAACTGCGACAGTAAGAAATTGTCGAGTTTGCGAACAAGCCCCATTACAACAACAAACTGTAACTGAATGAATGAATATATATATATATATATATATATATATATTACTAGAGTGGTGTTATATACCTGGAAAAGTGAGCTCGTGACTTGGGAGCGCCTGCTATAAACATAGCAACAACAACAACAACAACATCTATATATATATATATATATATCAAAAAATATTGGCAAGTTGACAAAATAATAGAAACGCGTATGACGTCGATCTTGGGTTGGGGGACAAATTTCCCATTTGGAAAATCACAGATCACATGGTTCTTTGGATAATTGCCACACGTTTTCATATACATTTGAAATGAAAATAACAAATAATAGAATACAGTTAGACAAGCGGCGTCCCATTGTCGGTCGAGGCTATATATACCTAATCCATCTCATGCTCTATATATATATATATATATACATATAGATCCATCCTTTGCCAATTTGAAGGTCAGTCAACGCGCATGCAAAAATAGAAAATATTTCTTCAAAGTTCAGAATTTTTAATAGAGGAGCATTTGCATCAATGGGCTTACCGGCTCATGCTCACTGTTCTTCCAAATAGGAGGCAAAAATTGTGAAAACATCAAAATGTTCTATACTCAAATAATATGCACAATTCTTCAAGTGCGTCAATTCATTATTTATTATATAAAGCCGGAAATGCGTCTTTGCTCAATCCGTTGTATATGATAATTATTGCAAACTTTTACCTCGGCCAACAAGTGTATCATATATGGATATTTACATTAATGTAAATAAATTATTTACCACCTCAACGAGCTCTCTTTTGAATGACTCAAAGCTGAGATCAAACTTGAATATTGCATGCCCATAAATATGTTTTGGGTTCATGCTGCTGCTGCTGAAATTAGCATTTAATTTTAGTATCACGCTTGCCCCAAAAACATTATTTGCATTTCTTCAGCTTGTTATTGTCTTCGAACATTTTTGTTGTGTCCGCTTTTTTAATGAGCTTCACTTTCGTGGCTATTTTTAAGCATCCGTTTTTTATGATCGTTTTATGCTCGAATACTTTTCGTTTAAGATTTAAACTTGTTTATCGCTTTTGCTGCTTAAGTAAGTAAATTCAATTGTTTCAATATTCAGTCAGGCTTAAAAGCGAAAGCTAATAAATACTAAAGTGCAGATCCTCGGTTTATTTGCAGACCAAAAATAAAACAAAATTGTATACATTGTTTAAATGCTGGCTGCCTTTTGACTAAGTTAACAAAGCTTTACTGTTTATTTTCATTATTATTGCTATGACTTTTATTCTTTAAGTTCAATTTATTTCACTCTTTTCTTTGTAAAAACAAACAAATCAACCTTCTTCAATTGTTTTGCACAAGCATATCAGATTGAGCTTACTTCTGACCGGCATGGAAAACAATTAATCAAAAAAAATAAAATAAACTCGCTCAGAGGCACATTGAGAATTCTTGGAAAGCATTAAAATTTCTGTGGATGAGTCAAGGCTGTCAGTACAGCTGTCAGTATTACAGAGTTCAACAGAGGACAACCTTTTCTTTACGTAATTTTTGAGAAATAAAAATATTATCATTGCACAAATTTTAAAATAACAACTTTACTTATTTCTTGGCAAGATAGAAAAAGATGCAATAAATGTTATTATTAACTAGTTATGCACATAATAAATATCAACCATTTTTATTTCTTATTTTTCTTAAATATATTTTTTGTTTATTTTTGTAGCTTAGCTCTGCTGTCATTGCCATACATCACTTCCGGTTTGGTCTTTATAGACTTGTAATAAAAATGTAATTTCAAATAATATTTATAGCAATTCTTAATTCTCATTAAGCCGCTATAAATAAACATTGGTCGTTGAATCGGGCTCTTATCAGACGTCTGTCAAACAACAATTTTGGGACAACACGTTCACTTAGCATTGATTTAGGAGTGTCATGATTAATACTCATAAAAGTAGACATCGTGAATACTATAATTTATATATGTCGTGCTATTCATCCAAAGTTTTCCATGACGTTCAGCCCCTCCCCAAAAAAAAGTGCAAAAAATTACGCGTGGGCTTTCAATTAAAGCCCAAGTCAAAAACATATTCAAAATTTCCCAAATTTATATTGCTCCCAAGTCAAAAAACTGATTGTGAAGGTCGTCGGGGATCAGCATTATGATCCGTCCAAAAAATGCTTATAATCATTAGCACGACATTATTTTATTATGATATTTTATTTATTTCTATTTCGTTGCACGTTTTTCTGGTTCTTCCTCTTTTTTTTTAATTCTAGAAACTAGCCGCTGGACGACCAAGACATTCACAGTTCCGATTAAGAGTTGTTTTAGTTTTTGTTGTTGTTGGGGGTTAACTGATTTGAATGCCAAGTGGAAATGGTTGTTTTATTTTTGGTGTTGTGTGTCGTACCTGAATGCGTTTGCATGTGATTAGCATTAAATAAAGCCACACCAGACTGCCGCCAGACGAGCACTTTGATAAGCCACCTGTCTGGTCTGGCCATGTGGGGGGAACAGGAGGGTAATCGCTGCGTACTTCCCTTACTTTGATAACGACACGACCGCTTTACCATTATGTATTTTATAAATATTATTATTATTATTATTTTGCAAGCCGCTTTCTCGGCACCACTTTGATTTGCTTGAATGCGGCTAAAACCGGCTTTTGCTGCCGGCTCCTATTAATACAACAACAGCAACAACAACAAAAACAAACATTACAATTTATGCCCACGCGCAACTGTCGCAAATTTAAAGGGGTTCAATGCCATCATGCCGTATTAATGCAGTTTTTTATTATTGCAGTGTATCCTTTTATGGCCAGTATATATTTTTGTTGTTGCTTGGAATAAATGGGCTTTTGGGTGATACGGCCTTCTTTTCCCACCTAGCAAGGGTATTCAAAGTTCGATACCATAATAAACATATCTGTTACATCTTGTTTATTACATTCACAATGCACTGAAGAACTTTATTGGCCACTAAATAACGAAGACAACAAGCCAGTTTTAAAGAAAAAAATCAACTTAAGCGTTTAATGGCCAAATTGATGCCAATAATAATAAATAATAAAATCAGCGTCGAATCATCGCTTGTAACTGGATAACTTTGATGTACAATTTTATGTTTATTGTTGCTGATAAACAAGTGTTTATGCTATTTGGGTCAAATATTGACAGTTAGTTTTGCTTGTTAATGAGTTTTATCGTATCGTTAATTAAGTTCATAAACGCGCGTCTCGCGCCTCATGTAATAAAAACAAAGTATTACATCAGTCATATTTACAGCACTCGTTAGGTCCAGGTAGATGTTGGTAGATGTTTCTTAATTCCTCGTTCAAAACTTATTCATCAAATATATATATATATATACATAAATATATATATACATATATATATATACTAATCCGGTTCGAGTTGGTTCGACGCGTGATTGGACCTTCTGATCCAAGAGCTGTTTCTTATCAGCCGTTTCCTTATGTCCTCTAGAAATATTCCACACGCGCCATCCAAGAAACCTATAAAAACTAATCATTTCGTGTCTAATTTTGATAACAATCAACAAATCTTGGCAGTCAATAAAACACATTTATGGATTCAAGAAAGTCTGTTGTACAAATTGTATTTATTCAGTAAATAATCACATTAAAATATGATTTTCATACGCACCAAAAAGAAGCTCACAAATTCAAAACAGGCTTAAAAGCAAAGCGTTCTTATAAATAATCTATAAATATAAACAAATTAATATGAATACAAAAATATATATAATTCTTTAAATGTTTATTATTTAACTAATCCAACAATTTGTTTGCGTTATTTGCAGATTTCCTATCATGTCGCCAAGTATTGAATCTGCTGACAATGCTCGGCTTTATGTTGAACTATGCGTTGAGAGGTAAGTGCCTGAAACATGGAACATGGAACATCTTGAACCAACTTTACTCATCCAATATTGCCATCTCTCCTGCAGTAAACTTAACCATTGCCATTGTGGACATGGTTATGCCAAATGTGACAAATACAGTTGCCAATGGTACTCTAAAGGCGAACAGCAGTGCAGATGTGGCTGGGAATAATTACATATCGAGCAACTCCAATGGCATCTTGAGCAACATCACCTCTGTGGATGGTGTGGATGTGCTCGAGGAACGCTTTCCGTGGGACACATACCAGACCAACTTTGTGCTGGGCTGCTTCTTCTGGGGCTATGTCCTTACAGAGCTGCCAGGCGGTCGTCTCGCTGAATTGATCGGCGGTCGTCGCGTCTTCGGACATTCCATGTTGTGGGCCAGTTTGTTAACGCTGATAACACCCCTGGCGGCCCATCTGAGCTATGTGATGTTAATCATTGTCCGTGTCGCACTCGGATTCATGCTGGGCGCATCCTGGCCAGCCATACATCCTGTAGCAGCCGTCTGGATACCGCCAATGGATCGTTCCAAATTTATGTCCAACATGATGGGTGAGCGCTCAAGAATTGTTATTTTAAAAAAGTGCTGTTGTGAATGGACTTGGCAATGTTTAATATGAATACAACATATAGAAAAGAATGAATCAGTGTCATTTTTAAAGAAGTTTTATTCCATGGGTTATAATTATTACCACATTTAAATGGCATAATTTTTACATACTTTATTTTTATTTTTCGTCGTAATATATGCGATACAATTTTAATTCATTTTCATAACATTGAAGCTTTTTTAATATATTTTTTAACATTTGTAATTTATAGCCTCTTCCTTGGGTGCGGCGATAACGATGCCCGTTTCTGGCTATCTAATTTCGGTTTGTGGCTGGGCGAGTGTCTTCTATCTGACGGGAGCGATTGGATTGCTGTGGTCCTTGTGCTGGTTCACCTTTGTCTATGAGACCCCAGCGACGCATCCGCGCATTACGGCCGAGGAGAGACGTGAGATTGAGGAGGCCATTGGCACATCCACATCGAAGAAGCGACCCAGCTATGTGCCCTGGGGTCAACTGCTCTGCTCCCCTGCCGTTTGGGCCATCATCATCACACACGGCCTTTCCGTCTTTGGTTTCTTCACGGTGATCAACCAACTGCCCACATTTATGTCCAAGATACTGCATTTTGACATCAAGAAGGTGAGTTACAAGTTGTATTATTGTTTGGAGTTGTTGTTTAAAGTGGATTTCTTATTTACTTTGCAGAATGGTTTGTTCTCATCGCTGCCTTATCTGGGCAAGTATGTGATGGCCGTCGCCTCCTCCTATCTGGCCGATCATCTGCGACAGAAGGGCACATTGAGCACAACGGCAACTCGGAAGATCTTCACCACATTCGGTAGGCTTATATGAAAATGCAATAAGGCCCAGAGCTTTGAGCCAAACTGTCCGATTTCTCATTATCATCGTTGCCAAAACAGGCAGTGCCTGCCAAAATTATTCTCTAATGGCCTCTTCGCAGGTCCAAAATATATATTTTGTTATCTTATTATATTATTAATTAATTCGAGAGATAAGCTTAACTGACGGCTAGTATAGGCGCCACTCAGATTAGAAGAGTTCTGCAAAAAATGATTAAATAATTATCATTATAAATATTGGCAAATTTTATAAATTTGCAGACACTATTCAAAATGCATATGTTGTAAAAGGAATCAGTACTTTTCGCAATATGTCTTATTCCAAGAAGTCACTAAAAGTCATCTAGTCAGCAAAATGTAATATAGATTTTGTTAAATTATAGGTTTAATCTTTTATTCAACTTGAGTGCATTTAAGCTTCGTGTATTTATTTGAAATAAATAACTAATAAATAAATTCTTGCTTGCAGCACTTGTTACTCCCGGATTGCTGATGATAGCTCAGGTATTTTTGGGCATGGATGCTACCTGGTCTGTGACGATCTTCACTCTGGCACTCTTCGCACATGGAGCAGTTACTGCTGGATATTTGGGCAATGGCTTGGATATTGCGCCCAACTTCAGCGGCACCATTTTCGGCATGGCCAATTCTCTGTCATCCTTCGGAGGATTCCTCTCCACGTGGATGGTTGGTGCATTGACCTTCGAGGATGTGAGTAAACGATTCCAATCACCTTTAGAGCAACTATATTAATTTTGTTTCTATTTTCGCTTAGCCTTCGTTCCATCAATGGCAAATTGTCTTCTGGATTCTGGCGGGCACCTATATCTCGGCAGCTGTTGTTTTTGCCATCATTGGCACTGGCGAGCTGCAGTCCTGGAATAATCCACCTGAGCGCAAGAAGATCAGTGATGTGGCTCAAGAGGAGGGTGTTCCCCTCAAGAACGAGAAGTAATCAAAAGGACGAAAACCCACTTCGATACTGCTTCGTTTTGATAAAACAAAAAAAGAAAAGAAAACCCACCACATCCGCACAAGCTAAAGTAGTTTCTAACCGCACAATTGAGATTCTGATAAGCATAATTTATACTTGATTGTCTGCAAGTAAACTTAGAGAAAAGAACACACGATGGAAGACACTAGTTTTAGGAAAGCTGTAAAGTTTCTATAAATATATATACACTTATATCCATATATACATTAACAAAATCATATAATGAACAATGACTTTGTAGCCAGAACAAGTAATATTTACTTAGACTTTTTAAGCTACTTTGTATTTTTAGGCGTGGCGAGATAGCAAATTTTGTTTTTGCTGTTTGGCCCGCAAAATATTATTTTACATTTCATTTATAATATAAAAGCTAAATAAATGTATATAGTTTAATTAATGTCCGTTTGTATGTTCATCGACTGCACAGAAGAAATTTGTACAAAAGAAATATGGTAAAAACATTTTTGGTTTTTTGTGCACGAAAATGTTCTGTTAAATTAGTTAAGTAGTCTCCCCCTGTACTCGTATTAGCTAATTTTATAAATGCATACCTAAGTTAAGTCGAATAAATCATGTACACTTTACTATTTATGCAATTATCCATAGTTTTCTTTTCAAACTTCATAATAAAGCCTATCAAAGACAAGGGTGCCTATCTAATTTTGGGGTCTGTGGCTGGGCGAGTGTCTGCTATCTGGCAATAGCGCTTGGATTACAGTAATCCGACACATCCTCGCAATTTAAGAAAAGAATCAAGTTCAATTGAGTTGAATTGAAGGCGTGGTCGGATGGCAAACAATCCTTTTGAATAGCAAAACATATTTTATTTTTTATACCCAAGAAAAATGGTAATATGTTTTCTTTAATCAGTTAAATTGAATAATCCATACACATATTTTTATTAGTTATTTAATTTATTTAGACTTTACCTTCCTTGATCAATAATAAAGCTTATCACAAACAAGTAAGTAACTTTTTGTAATTTAAATATTCATTTCGGCGCGGCAAGCAAACATCGATATATCGCTTACTAATGTACATGGCAAAAACTATCGATACATTGCGTTTTATATGACGTCACTCTTGCTCTGTTCAGCTCAGCGTACTGAACAGAAATTTGAGCAATTAAACTGCACATCAAATTGAATGCAATTTTATTCTCATTTAGTATTTTGTGCAATTGTTTTATTTATTTATTATAAGAGTGCTGAAGCATTAATATATTTAAAATAATCAATGCACATAAAAATCGGACCCGAAAACCATTCGGAACATGCTTAAAAGCTCATTGCTACGAATACGCATCTCTTGATCAAGCTTTCCGTATTTCCAGTAGCGGGGTCACTAATGACGTCATAAACACCATTCGCTATGTCTCTTTCGCCTCGTTCCATTGTCGCTCAGCTGGTTTGACAGCCCCCCTCTCTGGCACTCACCCACACTTGCCGCTAGCCGGACTCTTGCTTTTCGTTTTGGACAACATTCATATCAGACCACAAATTCGAGCCAATTGAAAAGCAATTCAAACTTTTACGATGAAGGGATGACGTGCTTTCCAAAAACAAAAGCAGGTATGTTAAAGTAACATTTATAGTAAAATCTAATAGAAAGCCACGCAGTCTGTTTGTGTGTTGTGTGTGGGTGCAGCGCCAAGCGCCAAACGCGTCGCAACTTGACATTGAAAAGTTAATTGCATTAGATGTCTGGAGAAATGTTTATTGGGTTGCGTTTTATGCAAGCCACGCACAAGCAACAAAAAACACACAAACCAGCACCTAGCTAAAGAGAGAGAGAGAGAGAGAGCGGCGTGAGAGTAAAAGCAGAGCCAGCATCCCAGGCCTGAGCGCAGCTGGATTTGTAGTTGGCGTAAAAAGCGCTTACAACAGCAACAATTGCACACACATCAAGCTCACACACTTGGCTTTTGTAAAGTGTGTCTGTGTGCGTGTGTGTGTATAGGCACGTTCTCTCATGGCCTGTGTCTCTCTTTTCCTCTTCATTAGAGTTGAGCACGTGCTGCGATTGCGTTCGTCTTACAAAATAGTTAGATCTCTCGGGCTCAGCGTGAAATGAAACCCTAACGATAATTAGAACCTTGGATTAATTTTAAACGAAATTGTTAAAAATATGCAAAAATTAGATACAATAAATTATATTTTGTGGGGGTTACTAATCTATCTATCCCATAAATGAAACAAATCTGTTAAAAAAATTTTTAATTGAATTAAAATAAATGTTAGTCAGTCCTTGGTAATGCACAAATTATATAAAACAAATGTTATTTAGTCTGGGGCACATTTTCGTGTCATGCTGCAAAAAATGGGACACGCACGCATCCCTAATTCCTATCGCTTGCGCTTGTTTTGTCAATTCTCCAAAAGCGCGTCGCGTGCTCCAACAAACACACCCCAACCAACCCAACCAGCGCTTGTCGCCTCAGCTGCTGTTGGCGTCGCCGTCGCTGTCGCTGTCACCGTCGTCGTCCAGTGCTGGTGAATTGTAGTAGAGAGTAGCAGCAGTAGCAGCAGCAGCAGCCCCATTCATCGTTCAACACTCGCTGCTGCTGCTGCTTGCTGTTTGGTTGCTTGCCCCAAGTCCAAAGCATACAACATAGTTTTGATTCGCAATTGTTGCAAGTGTGTTGCAGCACATACTCACACACACTTCAACCTGTCCACATTTTGCATACTTGTGTATCAAACAAAAATCCAAATAGAAAAGTAAGTAAGAAAAAATGTCAAGTAAGTTATACAAATTTTGTTGCATTTGCCAAACAAAATTTTCGCGTGCAGCACGCATCTCTCTTGTGTGCGTGTGTGTGTGTGTGTAAAAACGAAAAAGTGTAAAAAAATCCTTGCGAAGTTGCAAGCCAAGTGCTAAATTTAGACCTGAAACCAAGAAGGCTGCAACACGCAGTCGCTGCTGCTGCTGCTAGTGCCTGACCCCCCACAGCACCAGCAAACACCCACACCACAAAGTGTATGCATTGCACATATATGCATACGTCAGACGCTCTCTCCCTCTTTCTCTCTCGCGCTCTCTCCTCACGTTCTGTCGCTCTCTCTATTGGTGTTGCGCTCTGCATTACTGCATGCGTATGCACGTAAGAGTTTGTTTGTGTGTGTGTGTGCGTGTGTGTATCGTATGAATGGAACAAAAGTGCTTGGCGACGCAACAACATCAATGCGGAATCGATAGTCAGACGTCGACGTGTTTGAGCGATGGGTGGATGAGTGGGGGGAGTGAATGCGAGTGCAAGTGAGAAACAGAAAGAGAAAAAGAGAGGAGTTTTGCTCCGTACAATTTACTGTACTCTCTCTCTCTCTCTCGCTCTCTTTTCATTATTTGTAACTGTGCTTGTGTCTGTGTGTAAGCTCGTGGGGCACGTAGACATTGTCGTAGTATTTTCCGCGTAAATTGGAAGTAAACTGAATGTGCGATTGATACAAAAAAGAAAAGCAAAAGTCAAAAGCAAAATCAAACATGTCAAAAATATTTGTGTGAGGTTGCCTATCTCTATTTGGTTTTTATCGTATTACCACATTTTTCTTTGCTTTTTTTCTTGAAACTCAAATCTCATTTTTTAATACAGCGCTTTTTTTCTTCTCTTGCTTAATTTTTGTTGCACTACTCCTCGTCGGCTCCCATTACTATCGCTGCTGCTGCTGCTGCTGCTTCTTCTTCTTCTGTCCATAAAAATACTATGTACTACGAGCACACGCTGTTAACTCGTTGCATTTCCACAAGCCGAAGCTAAGACGAAGTCTCACGAATTAACCCGAGCTGTGCGCGCATGTTTGCCCCCAACACACTCCACACGTTCCTCACCCCTTTTGCCCTATTCCCACAAGCACACACACAAACAGATCAACCCAGTCAGTCAACCAGTGCAAAATGCTCCCACACACACGCACACACATACACGCACACTGAAATTGCAAGTGAGAGAGGAGAGCAGCAAGCGAAAAGCAAAGCAGCAGCAAAGGCAGCAGAGCTCCAGCGCCAGCGCAGAGATTTGTTGGCCATAATTTTTCAGTTTGAGCGCAGCGCTAGCCGGTGACGGGTGATGATAGTAATACGTAGTAGTAATAAGTCGGCGAGCCGAAAAGTCTGCCATAATCGAGAGAGAGGTGCAACAACCAACTAAAAAAAAAATAAAAAAAAAATAAAATAGTGCAACTGTAAATTGCAATTGTTTTGCAAAACAATAGAAAATTAAGCAAAATCGAAAATGTAAATTCAAATGTCAAAATCAATCAGTGCAGCGAAGTTAGCGTTGCGTCTGTGTGTGTATTTTTTGTCATTTCTACAAAACTCCTGCCATGTCTGCCATGGATGGGTCGTCCTGTTGAAGAAGAAATTTTGCTTCCGCAGTACGAAACCGAAAATCGATAAATTCGTGCTGTATAAGTTACGGCAAAAGGTGCGCGCTCGTCTCGTCTCGGTTCGGCTCGGGTCGCTTTGGTTCGGGCTTGGGCAACCGTCTTCTCTTCTTCTTGTTGTTGTTGCTGCTGCTGTGGGTCGGTGCAGATTACAACAACAATAACAACAAAAACAACAAGAAAAAACGCCGCGCATGAAACGTGATTGAAATTATTGCACAAAGAAAACGGCGCTTACACGCGCCAAACAGGCGCGCGTAGGCGGCAAACAGTGAAAGAGAGACAGCGAACGAGAGAGAGAGAGAGAGCGAGAGCTAGTGAGTGAGTGAGCGCGCATTGAGCCTCTCGAGTAAATCAGGAAGCAAAGTAAAGGCAAAAAAAATAACAAACAAAAATACATACACTGACTGGCGAATAAATAGAAACCGAAAACACGAGTGTAAAACGTAACAGCACAAAAAGTACTAGCATGTAGTAATGTAGTAGTAGAAGCAAGGAAACAGAGCGAGAGCCGAGAGCGACGAGAGCGTGAGGACGACCCCACGGACACTCAACCAGACACTCATACATACATATAAACACACTCGCATATAAAGACATACAAAAAACGTGGGCGTCGCAGCCGCCGTCGAAGCTGACGTCGACTTTGTCGTAGTAAGTTTTTCTGTGTTGTGGGTGCAGTGTCGTCGCGTAAAAACGAACGTGTGTGTGTGTCTGTGTGTGTGTGTGTGAGCCTGTGTGCGTGCGTGCGTTTGAAATGTGTAATAAATAAAACAAAAGCACACAGCGAAAAATCATGATAAAGTTTGTCAGGCACAAAAATCGTGAGAATTCATTAAAGGCATCGAAAAATTTTCTGCGAAAAAAGGTGGGCAACCGACGAATAGAAGAACAAAACCAATCAAATTTAGTGAACTAGAACCCAAAAACAAATTTATAAAGCCCAAATCATTTACAAATTTTGTATTGCGCTTTTTATTGCAGCGTGAATCGAATGACTCTGGCACCGAATCTGATGGTGAACTCCTCGATGTGGAAAACAAACGTCACTTAGACGTGGATATGGAAACTAGTAAGTAACTGTAAATGCACTCTACGTATACTTGATATCGATAATTCCAATTGAGGGCAAATGAAAGAGAACATCTGATTCGATTTACGTCTGCTCTTGATTCTAATTGGTACATAAATCTTACGTCTCAAAATAATATTCTTGTACGAAATGAGTTTTTTTTACTCATTACTTATTTATTTAAAATCAACTAAAGTCAGTCGACACATAAATTAAAAAAATGGTAAAAATTATATAAAGGTAAATTAAAAATCTAATCTAATATTACATTTAAATTAAAAACAAAATAAATATTTATAGCATTTCTATATTTAAATGCAAATGGTTCAACATTTGTTGCCTGGATTGGGGAATAAGAACAGAAAAGACGCAAATTAGACAAAAACATTATTTTTAAAAATGATTAAAATTTAGTTTTTAATGAGGGAATTAGAGACTTAAAAAAAAAACAAAAAAATTGTTGGAATTTGATAACGAATACTAATTGAAAAATGTGTGTTTATTTTGAAACAGGTTTGAGTTCCTGTACGGATGCAAATTCACCAACAACCGATACTGCATGCTCATCGGAGTCTTCGGCGCATGCTGCTGCTGCTGTTGCCGCTGTTGCTGCAACAACAATGATGTGTCACCATCAGACAACGTCGTCGTCCTCGTCGTCCTGCGCCCATCTCATGTACGACCAGCATAGCTCCGAGGAGGAGCTCGAGGTCATCAATGGGCCATCAGCGGTGGCAGCTGCAGCAGCAGCAGCGGCGGCGGCTGCGTCGGGATCGTTGCATACACCGCCAAAAGGGACAAACAGCAGCTGCACAGCAGCCGCGGCATCATCATCGTCCTGTGTGTCACGTCTATCGAATCGGGGTTGCACCTCATCCCTGGACACAGAGGCGCCGCCGTCATCATCGAACTCGAAGCGTTCCAGCTCAACGCTAATGGTTGAGAATCGCAAGCGTTCGCTGGCCCACAGCTCCGATGATGAGGTGAGATTAACATCAATAATTAACAATATAAATGAATTCAGTTATCCTATAATCCAATACAATCCGATTAAATAGTTGCGCAACTCGCTGGAGCCGATATTGACGCCCGTGAATTTTCGCACATCGCCGCCATTGGAGGCATTTAAGCCAAATCGTAGCCATATGATGTTCCGCTCCACAACGCCACTGATATTATCGGAGGCCAGATGTGGCATCGAAAATATTAAATTATGTGATAATAGTGTAAATGACGAGGAGAACGGTGACGCCACCAACACCAACAACAGCAACACCAGTAACAATGGCAACAACAACAGCAACAGCAACAACAAATGCGCCAAAATTGGTGGCCAAGTTGGCAACGAGAACGAGCCGAGTGTTATTAAGGCGTGCAGCAGCTCGCTGAAGATGAGCAACAGCTCCCATCACATTTACCAGCCGCAGCCCAAATATAATTTCCATTACAACAGCTCCAGGAGCAGTCCGGCCTCCACAACCGGATTGGATATGGAGGTGCGTTCGGTTAGTCCGCCAGCGAAATTGTTTCATTGCGCCATTTCGCCGCGTCGACGTCCAAGCAACAATGTTGCTGGCGGAGCAGCAGCAGCAGCAGTGACAAATGCAGCTGGAGATGCTGCGGCTGCAGCAGCTGCAACAAATAATGCTGGCGTTACCGTTACACAGAGACTGCAACGGCCGCATCGGCCGTGTTTAGATTTTGATAAGATGCAGCAGGTGAGTCTCTAATGCAGAGCGCGCTAACAGCGAAAATGAAAGATGGAGATGGAGATGGACAAATGGAGAATTGGAGAAATGGAGCAAAGGAAAACTGGGAAATGGGAAACGGAGAAAGCAAAGGCAAATCAAAGACTTTTTATACAAAACAACAACAAAAACATCCACAACAACAACCAACAACTGCAAACTGTAAAAGTACCTAAAAGCAGCCAGTGTTGTTGAACAGCACTGTTTCCACACAGCACTGGTCAAACAACTAGGCGCACACTACACGATCAAACTTAAGTACGTGTCAGGCAAACATAAAAAATAAACAAACAAAACTAAAAAAAACAACAGGCAAAAAAAAAGAAAAGAAAAATAAGAAAAAACCAGCAACAAACAGCAGCAACAAAAACATCATCAAATCAAATTATGTAAAGCTAAAAGTAATTCAAATTTTAAAAACAGAAAATACGCTAAAAACAACAAAAGGTAACAACTAACAATAGAAGCAGCTATTTTTTCACAATTTTAAACCAAAAATGCAACAAAAAAAACAAAAACAAAAAAAAAACAACAAAAAAACAGACAGGCAAATTTGGAAAGTTTGGCAGCAACCAGCAGATCGATGTTTAGTATATCTATATATATATATATAAATGTATGTAGTAAGTACAGAACTGTAAATATTATATTTGTGTGCGTTTTTGGAAATTGGCAAAAAGCTAAATTGTTAGCAAGTATTTTAATTTTTTTAAAATAACGTTTGCGACCAGTCAGTCAAACGAGAAAAGAAAAATATATTATAATTAAAAATTAAAACAAAAGAAGAAGAAGAAGAAGACGACGAAGAAAACAGAAGAGAAGAAAAACAAAAGAATTGTGGTGTGATGTAAAACGAAGACTCGAAAACTTTAAAGAGCGAAATTATATTTCTATAAATTGTGTAAAAATTATGCAAAGCAGTAAAAAGCAAAGAAGCAGGAGAAGGATGAGGATGGCAAACCAAAAGTAAAAGTGGAAGCAGAAGCAGACAGAAAGAAAAGCAGCAGGAAATAGCTAAGCAAACACTGGGGACAACAAACACAAACAAGATGGCAAAAGGCAAACAGGCAACAATAGCAAACAACAAACAAGTAAAAATCACAACAATTTACACAAAAATACCAAGTTGGGAATTCCAAAAATAAACACCAGATTAATATGTTGAATGTACAAGAATTAAAATGTCAGCTATTTTATAAACAATATTCACAAATTTATTCACACAAAGCTGCCGTCAACCAAAAAAGAAAACCATTCATAAATCCCTTTGTTAAAACATGATTGGATGCGATTGATTGATTGATTGATAAAATGCAAAACGAAAAAAAAAAAATAATAAAAAAAATTGGCAAACATTTTGCAGGCGAATAATATGTGTATAATAAGTAAAGCAGAATTAACTTTTCTTTGTCAACTTAAGTATATAAAAACAAAAACAAAAGCGAAAGAAAAGCCCCCCTCCCCCCCAAAAAAAAAACCAACCAACCAATAATAAACCCATATTAAATTTAAAGCAAAAACACAACAAAGCGAAACGAGAAACCAAAACAAAAACAAATACAAAAAACAATGAAATAACAGTAACAGTTGTGTGCAACAACCATAGCAAGAAGCAGAACATGCAACATACATTTTTAAGTACATATATATTAAAAACGATATTCAAAGTAATGCTAATTTTAAATCATATTTAATGTGCGATCAAGCAAAAGCAACCACACAAACATTTCTCTGTTGACTCCAAAAAGTAGTTGAACAATTTCAATAAAACCATACCCAAACCAAAATACACACACATACACACAGTCACACACACACACACACACACACACCACCTACCAAAAAAGAAAAAAACGAAAAGCAAAAAACAGTATAATCCACACCACCAGAAACAAAAATAATAACGAACGAAATCCATCAAAGATCAGGCAAAAGTTAAGCAAGAAGTGCGAGCGAGAAACTAAGCATGAAGTTTTCATAATTTTTAATGACTTAACCACAAGACAAGGATGAAGAAGAAAAATCACAAGAAATTATATTATATAGTATATATATATATAAATATATATATATACATACATTAAATGGAGAATGGAAGATATCATGGACTGAGCGTATGTTAGAGAGAGCAAAGTGAAGCAACCAATACTAGGTTCTAGTTTTTAAGTTTAAACGTGAAAAAAGGCAAATTGTGAAAATGGCCACAAAAAAGGCTACAAGAAAGAGAGAAACAAAAACAAAAAACGAAAAAACAAAGTAAACAAATAAAAAAGCACACGACACACAAGTCAAGAAGTTGATGAAGAGGAATTTATGTTGAATATTTTTGAGACACACAAAGCAAAAAAAGCGAAAACAAAGAAGGTAAAGCATATGATGAAAGTAAGTGGAATGAAACAAGTTAAGTTGTAAACAAAATACAAAGATTTCATTGAAGTTTTGGGACTGCCCCAAAGCACATGTGTTGTACATAGTTACATTTATAATTACGATATATATTTACTATATATATATATATATATATATGAATATATATGTATAATTACTCATTAACAAAATGAACGGAAAAACAACAAACCTAAGAATTAAGTCGATGAACGGTACAAGTGCAAAAAGAGAAAGAATTATTCAAAGAGAAAACAACAAAATGATAAAAAACAAAATAAAATAAAAACCAAAAACAAAAATAAAATGATATAATAAAGAAATGCTCTGCAATAGTAAGAAAAAGAACAAACAAAAACGACTTTCTTCAATCCATCATGCAACACAATTAATGGCAATTAGATTGTTTTCAATTTTTGTGTTTATATATTTTCAACTTTGTTTTACATAATGTATTCTGTTAAACTATAATTTTTATGTAATATTTAATATAAACAGTTGCTTCGTGATTTGCTGTTTTTGGTCACTTTGTAATTCCAAATTGATGACATACTTTTTTGCTTCTAGATCTACTTAAATTAATTACACAAGCATTGGTTTCTATTTACACTATTGAGTACAGATCCTAAGAGGGGTTTAGCAGCTAGTCTGTGTTTATACTAGAGTTGTGCAGAAACCTTGGCACATGCGGCTAACTAACAGCCCAAAATTTCCTGTTCACTTTCGCCACAAACGGCATCAGACTTAATCATCGGCTCCTCCTCGTCGTCCACCTCATCCTCGATTTGCTTCCAGCGCTTGGTGCGCTGCGTCAGTCGCGACGGATCGTGAATGCGCGAGTGCCGCTTCAGATCACCATTCACCCGGAATTTCTTGTCGCAAACGGAGCACGAGTAGGGCTTCTCGCCCGTATGCACCTTGATGTGGGTCAGTAGATAGGAGCTGGCCCGAAATGTCTTCTCACAGTACTGGCAAGCGTAGTTCTTCTCGCTCGTGTGGATTCGACGATGCACAACCAGCGAGTATTTCCGGGAGAAACTCTTGCCACAGTATTCGCACATGTGCGCCTTTATCTCGCTGTGCCGCGAGATGATGTGCAACTTGAGATCGCCCCATTGTCGAAACTTGAAGTCGCACTGTTCGCACTTAAACGGCCGGATGCCGGAGTCTGAAGAAAGAACACAGAAATCACAGACATATATTAAAATTCAAATCTAGCCAAGCACTTGAAATTCGGAATCGGAATCGAATCAGAACCCATATTTAACATTTATTTTTAGTCTCGAATATTGGAACTGATATGTGATATTATTTACCCCGAACAGTTTTTAGTGAAACATTATTTGTGAATTTGTGTGTCTTTAAACTGGTATTCGAGAGCTTTTATTCCAAATTTCAAGTCTTTGAAATCTGTTGCGAATTTAAAATGGGTTTAGAGTATATCAAGAAAGAACCCTTGCAGGCCTCTGTTCACCTCCTGACACCTCAATTGCATTATAAATTTTAAAAACTGACCGAGCTATATTATTATTATTATTATTGTAACTTTCCTCTTATCGTATCGTAAAAGTCAGTTACCGAATATCGTAAAAAGTTTGGCGGAATACCGAAATCTATATCGGAATTTTTCTAATTTTCATAGCAGAATCTGAATCGTTTTAGGATGTAACTTTTGAAAATATTATGTTGAATGTTGAATTATGTTGAGCATAAAAAGCGATAATTTGTTATTTCTAGTAAAAACTTTCTCAATTTAATTAGATTAGACCTTATCGCAGTTTCTTCTTGGCTTACTCACGTGTGCGTTCGTGTTGTTTTAGGGAACTGGGCGTGTAGAAGGAAGCCTGGCAGGTGGCACACTGATATGCACGCTCCTTGCTATGTGTGTGCTGATGATATTTGAGGGCATTGTATGAGTTGAAATCCCTGGTGCACTTATCGCAATGGAATTTGCGCTTTGTCGCACCGTTGTTGTTGCCGGGATCATCGCTGGTGGACTTGCTGTCCAGCTCCAACAGATAGTTATCGGCATTGTCCTCATCTTCGATGACTGTGGCTGCTGGCGAGGAGGATGCAATGCTGCCCGCTGGCACACTGCTCTCCACATCCTCCAGCTTAAACGATTCGCTAATGATTAGCGGCGAGCGCTGCAGTTGCTCAATGGCCGAGCCCGAGTTGGGCGATGATGATGATGCGTGCTCCGGCGAGGTGATCAATAGCGTCTGTTCATTGTCATTGCCATTGGATTGGATGGCATTAAATGCAGCCGCCGCAATATAGTTCTTCTTGTGTCCCATTTCCAGTTTGGGATGCGCCACCGATTGCTGTTGCTGTTGCTGCTGCTGCCCATTCGGCTTATTGAGAAAACTGAGCGTCATTTGTTGCTCCGGTTGCGTTTTGAGCAGTGGATCCACTTCAGTGCTTGTTGTTGATGTGGTTGTCGCTGATTGTGGTGGTTGTAATTGGGCTGGTGTTGGTGGTTCACCTGGCAGCAGCAAACCAGAGAATCCTATATCACTGAAGTTATTATTGAACCAAGGTGCACGCATGCCACTTGTGGTCAGCTCCAGATCGACCAGTTCATCGCAAGTGTCCTCTATCGAGACCTTATCGACCACATCGCGCATACCACCGAGCATATCCTCGGGATCACTAAACTCCACATCGTCGACGGCAACGGCCACATCATGCGAGGCGGAGACAGTTGATGCATTTGTGGCAACTACTGGCGTCAGTTTGGCATCGCTGGTTTTGTTGTGCATGGACATTGCATCCGAATGTATGACCATATTGACGCTTACATCGTTCACAACATCATCATCGTCATCGTCATCATGCACGTGATGATGGCTGATGTCGTGAAAGTTCTCAAAGTTTAGCTGCACATCGTGAAAGACCTGTTGCAATAAAATACATAATTAATTATATTTAATATTATATTTTTCTACTTAAATTAAATGAAATTAATGTTGTATTAGTAAATTATTGTATTTTTAATTATATTATTTTTATTTTTTTTTATTTTTATTATATTATTGATTTACTTTATTTTATTTGTTTATTTTATTTGATTTTATAGTTTTCCATTTAAATATGCCTGGCTTACCTTGTCCTGGGTTGATAAGCCGCACATATCCAGTGGCTCCTTTTGATGCTGCTGCTGTTGTTGATGCTGCTGCTGTTGTTGCTGCTGTTGCTGTTGTGGCACATCGAGACGCCGCTCGAGATCGTGCACGGGATCATAGTGCTGCTTGAGATGCGCATAAAATTCGATTTGTGTTTGAACCGCATAACCGCAGATTTCGCAGCTATAGTTGGCCACCTGCTGCACCGTTGGCTGCACCACCTGTTGTTGCACCTGATGCACATGATGCTTGTGCTGCTCATGTTGCTCCAAGTCCGCCGTATCCATGCTGCACATGGAACCCTTCAGTTTGCGCGAGATGCGCTTCTTGTGCGGCAACACTTTGCGAGCATTGATTGTGCACGCATTGTGCGCATAGAGAAAATCCTCATCCTCCAAGGCATTGGACACATCAATTGGCACCGTTGGTTCAATCGCCAATGCCGGGAATACAGGTTGTGGCACCTGCTGCTGCTCTTGCTGTGCCCCTACATCGCCAGCGCTGCCCGTTTCGCCCGTTGACCTCTCTGTTCCACGATCGAGGAAGCTGCTGTTGATAGTGAGAAATTCCACATCCGTTTCCTTATCAGACACCTTTGGTCCGCCCCCTACCTCCTCCTCCTCGTCCACGCCGCCGCCGACGACATGCTTGTTGACAAACTGAAAAATTGTATTGTGGAAATTGAGTTCCGGCGGCGAGCCAGTAGTGGCGCCATGTCCGCTTGTGCTGAGATTGGTGGGTCCTTCGCCTTTGGGAAATACGCCAGTGTGATTTATTAGGTCCATCATAAAGTTATTGTGCATCAGCTCCGTCGCCAGCAGCGTCTGCAATTGATATGTTATTATTGAATCCATTACGTTTACAGTTGTTACATTCGCTTACGTGGTCGATGAACTGTTCGGCGTCCACTTCTTTGCGCTCCATTTTGTTCGTTTCACACACAAATTCATTAAAAATAAAAAGCAACTTTGAACTTGGGCAACAAAAATCTAAATTGCAGAAATTTAACAGCTGTTCCAGGGTACTGATTAGAGATGAGCGCGTGTGGTAAGACGATAGTTCAAACTCGATGGTATTGCAAGTTACATTTTTTACTTATCGATACTTATAAATTTTGACTTGGCAGCACTTTTTGGGAGCGCAATTTAAACGTTTTCGCCTATAGCTTAGTAATTCAATGCTGGATTAACGACATAAAATGAAGAACTAGAATTAATTTTAAGTAAAATTTATTTGGCACCGCTTGAAAAAGTGAGAAGATTTATTTTATATCTTAATATGGAACACAGAAAGCAGATTCATTTACAGATGATTTTAAGTTAATAATAATAATACGTAAATTAACCAAAAACATAAAAGTTCATAATAGATATATATAATTTACAATAGTTTCCCCGAAATTAAACACATAACAATTGGTTCAGGGTAAAACATAAAGTATTTGAAACTTAGTAATTATTGAAAATAAAGTTAAAAGTACAAATATTACTCCACGAAAATTATAAAGACTTTCCATCCTTATATCTAATTTCATTAAAACTATACAACCCATTAAACCGATTGGTGGCAACATAAAAATCAAACAACAAACATAGCAATAAACATTCCAATTCATTTACAAATTAACACTTCATATATTTTACACGCTAAAAGTGTCAGCGTCAGCATATTGTTTATCAGCATTAAGAGGGAGCACCCCCCATCCCCCGCTGGCCCCTCATCCATCGCTTGCCCCGCTTGCTCCTCACACAGCTGCCAAACTCCATATGGTCGCAAACAGGAAGCTAATCCTGCGCTGTGATATATCAACATATTTATGGTAAATGGATCAGAGGGCTTAGCTCACAAATTGAGCTCAGTGGTTGCTTGCCATATGGTTGGTATTTTTAGATGGGGCGAACCGATTAAGTTTTATGTACTTTTCGTATTTTTTTCTTGAGACTTTATGCGACGGCAGCGGCTGTTTAATATTTGGCATAAGTCTTTAATGTTTAATAAACAATTATTAGACAATATACATACATTTATGTGGGTGTTGTGGTGTAAATCTTTTGATCTGCTTCGCCCATAACCAGCTGAAGGACGGGGATTGTGGCATGGGGCATGGGGCATACAAATAAATAAAATACACGGCGCGACGCGACGCGGCATCTTGTTTGGAAGAAACAAGCAGCGAGAATTGAGAGTCGAGAATGGAAACTACTATGTATTGAATAGAATGTTGTGCCAAGCAATTACGCATCTGAATTCATACGAATCATAACAATAACAGATCCAAATCCATCATTCTCACCAACTCGGAACGCCTCCAGAACTGTTTGACATGCAATTCCGGGCAACAATTCAAGTGGCAGATACTATTTTCTTTTTCTTTTCTCATTTTTTTTCTTTATTTGTATATATTTATGGATATCGGTTCGGTATTATCGCCTTTGATGTGCATTAAGTTGATGCCGTTGCTGAATGAGCAATGACTTTTGCATTGAGTAGTCATTTAGAGGTGTCAGAATTCTTTAATTATGCCCCAATAGAGTCCTAGTCGAATTCAATAACAATTACAAATCAATTCTATTAAAAATGAGATTTTTTGAATGTAAATATTATTGTTTTTTGCAATTATATTATTCAATATTTGATTTGAAAATATATTCATAACTATTATTTTCATTTTATTTGTTTGTAAACATTTTTTTCTGTGTTTACCTCAATAAATTGAGGAGCTACAATTTAGTTTATTGTTCATAAATTATTTGTGGATATTTTTTCGCTTTTTTGAAAATATATTCATAAATATTATTTACATTTTATTATACATAAATTGTTTATGGTTATTTTTCTAGCTATTCAATTAGTTAATCCAATAATTCGCAGATGTTTTGCTGTTTATTTTTATTATTCTTCTTTTTTTGTTGCTTTTCGGGCTTTCAACATTTTTCAATATTATCTTTTCATTAGAGTAATGCAAATAGATATTGAAAATTAGTAAACGCCTTACCAAAAATTGCTACCTGATCAACTGAAAACCTTCGAACAGCTCTCCGATTTTCAGTTTGTTTATTTTGCTTGGGTTTCCGACATTTTTGTTTTGTGGTCTGAACAAAAAAACAAAAAAAAAAAAAAAAACGCGAAGAAGGTGTTTGCTGGCCAGTTGAGTTTGTTTTTGGTTTGGCTCAATGGGAATCTATATAAATAAATAATATGAAACAAATATTTTCAACAAATATGTAAAGTCAATATTTATTATGCAGCTTCTCTTTTTGGTCTGAGCAAATTTACAAAAGTAAACAGCCGGGGTAAGTTAAAAAGAAATGGGATTAAATGATTTTTCCTATTTGTGATATGCCTTTATGGACCACCTGCACTTCCTTATAGAGATTTAGATATATATTCAAACGGATACTGATTGAATAGAGTTGCTCTGACTATAATAAAAACTAAGCAGAAATCGACTTCAACTTTCATTTGTAACTAAAGCCTAAAACAAACAGTTAAAGCCTTAATTTGCTGTTATGCCAAATAGAAACAATAAATTCGTTACGCTGAAGAGGGTTGCTTGCCTTCGATTGGCAACTTAACTAAGCCGACAAGGCGAAAACTACAAGTTTCATTTGTTGATTTGTGTTTTTTTTTTGTTTCACACACATTTACCAAATTTGCCGTATAATTTCCGTCTGCTCGTTAGAAAGTTAGTACAATAAAACATATTAAGAAGAAAACAAAAGAAAACTGTGGCTGGCAACTTTTTGTGTATTTTTTTATGCTTTCGCTTTGGCTGCAGACAATACATAATGACATTATTATTATAAGCGTGCTTTTTTGTGGATACAACAAGAGCAGCATGCAACGAATAAAAAAAGGAAAACAACAAATTAAACAAGAAAATATAATAGAGAATAGATGGGATAGGGGTGGCAGGAGTTGCGGACCGCCAAAGGAGCGTGTGGCAGGAAGCAGCAGTGGAAGTGTTGCAAGTGCCTTCTTTTGTTCTTCGTCACGTTCTGCGGTGCCAAGTAAAATCCACCAGCGAACATACATTCACTATATAGTCCTATATAGTGCTGCTATCGATGCGACTCAAAGAGGAAACGGAAACAGTCACAATAACAACAACCAGAGGGGGGTAAGGGGTGGCTGGTGGGTTGGCTGCTTTCAAGAGCTATTCGATCCGTTCGAGAGTTTGTTCTAAAATTTTTGCTTTTGCCCCACTCGAGTTGCTTGGCTTGCGGGCACAAATTACAAAACAAAAGCTGTAAAATTGTAACAAAAATGCAAAAACAAACAAGCAACAAAAACGTGAGGGGGGGGGGGGAGTGAGGGGCGCTGCTGTTGGTGCTGCTGCTGCATAAATATTGTCAACAACAACAGCTTTGCCTCCCTTTTCGTTATATATATTTTTTTTTGCTTTTAGCCCTTGGGCTGTGCTTCAGCATCGTTTTTGTGGCACACGTTTTTTATTTGCTACTCTTCTGTTTCATAATTTTGTGCGCATCTCAGCGAAAAATCTGTTGACGCAATTGTCACGTGCCGTGTTGTTTTTTCTTATTTTTTGTTGTTGTTGTTTTGCTCTCAGCTTTCGTCCTGGCAAAGGATGTGCTGGCGGGCAAGGCACGCGCGCCTTTCGCATAGTTTCTCACTCTTCCTTACTCTCTCTCTCTCTGTCTCCCTCTCTCTGTCTCCATCTCTCTGTCTCGTGCCACAAGTGCCACTCGTAAGTGTTGGTCGCATTGCGACGGCAAACCAAGTGGCGTCTCTACTTTCCATAATCAGATCTAACCAGAACATATATGGCTTGGAAAAGCGCATTTTGTGTGAGTGGAGTACAGTTTTGAAGTATGCTGGGGACCAGCTAAGAGGAACTAGTAATCCATAATAATTATGCTTGAAAAGATAATACAAGATCAGTCCACACTTGGTACTTAATCATCAATGCTGCTTTTTAAGGGTGCGTGGAGTACTTTTTCAAGATATGTTTGGGAACAGCTAAAGGAATCCGTAATCCATAATAATTATGCTGGACAAGATAATATCCTATACCACAAGATCAATCTGCACTTTGTGCTTTTTTTTGGCCACTTCGAGTTGTTCATATTTTTCTTTACACTTCCTAGAAATGACCCAACAACACTTCAATGTCCTAAAACTTTGACAAAGTAATAAAGACTTTCAACTTTTATAATTTTGTGATGCGGATTTTTAAAATATTCGCTATTTGTATAAAGCTTTTAAGAGCTTAGAAATTAACTTTCAATACTATAATATTTTGTACAATATTAGTTAAAAGAACAAGTAGACTTTAAGTCTCTCTTCGCTTTCAGAGCTTTGTGAAGCATATTTAAAATTTGTTACAATCCTTTCTACACATGCCTTTTTTGAAAATTATTTTCAAACCTGGAATAATAATATATTTTAATTTTACATCTTGAGTTATTAAAATATTTATAGAAATATATTTTATATATTTGAGAAATATTCTTGTTAGAAAAGTAATTGCTTAATTTCAATATTCGTTAAATGCATTTGTTTATTTTTGGTTTCACAAAACATTTTCACACTTGGCAAATTAATGGGAATGGAATATCTCAACGGATATTTGGGATCATTAAACTCGGTTCCTCCCTGATAAGTCAAAGTCTATGAGCACACGCCCTTGTCGCTCTACCTTTTTGCCAATCTATCAAATATAAAAGTATATTTCAACATTTGTTGACTCACGCGAAGGCCAAACACCCCAAATCGAAGCGAATCGAAACGAAACGAACGAAAGGCAATGCAATATTATATGTCTGTATATATATATATATATATAGTCTAGTGATTTCCGTTTGCCGACTTTGATATAACTGATTTGCGAGCGATAGTTTTCACATGTTTTTGTTCGAGCATTAATTCCATTTAAATGATTTCCACTTTATTTGGCTGCCTGGCTGTGGTGCACACATTTGAGCATTGCACGTAATCAAGTGGAAATGAATTTGACCAACACAAGAGGTTTTTATTATTTCTTTTTGTATTCACATTTTTATTTTGAATACCCTGTTACCTGTAGTGTTGTTTAATACGTGGGTATTTTAATATTGGCAACGAGTAACGTGTAATGTGCAAAAGAAGTCATTTGCGAATCAATTAAAAGTTTCTAGATTTCACATACCAAGTTATGAATATTCCACAAAGTATTTGCTATTTTTAAGGTAATATATTACAACTAAAAGCTAGACAATTTTCAGTGTATGAATATGAAAATATTTTTGTTATTTCAAAGCTTTGTTTTTGGAGCAACCATTTTATTGTAGGTAAGCATTAACAGATCGATTCTTATCTTCTTATCTTCTCTTATCTATGTCTATAAGAGCTACAGATATTTGCTATACATACATTTTGTATTTTAATAATTAATTTTCGTACTTAAAAGAACTCCACTCCAAGTATAGATCAAAAGAAATTATACGCCTGTTGTCCTAGTCTGTTCCTGGTTTATTTGACTATCTATATCTGTAAGAGATGCTTTTATATATATATGTATGTTATGTATAATTATATACCGCATGAATTAAATACTTAAAATAACAATTTGCTGTATAGGGTAACTTCTAGTCTAACACTCTTAAACATAGCGTTCCTATGTCATTTTTTTATTTCAATATTTGCATTGGTTTTTTGTGCCGAGTGCGATTATTTTTTTTGCGGTGCCCCATTAAAAACTGATTTGCCCAGGGCCACTGAGCTGTGAAAACCCCGACAGCATTTTTACTGCGACCACAGTTGATAGAGCCCCTAAAGCTGATGCTGATGCTGATCAGATGAGGACTGTGACCAAATAACGCGACAGGATCCGCAGCGTGTAGTTTTCAGTTTTCAGTTTTCCGTGTTCGGTTTTCTGTTATGGGCAAGGTCAAATGCTGGCCACAAATCGCGGGGCGAGAACTCAATGTCGAACTTAAAAACTGGGCGCTAAATGCGATTGGGATTAATGGTTAACCCACAACGGCCAAAATATGCCATTTACGTTGGCCACATCGATTGGCCCGTCAAGGACACTACTTGACTTGTTGCAGTCAGCACAGGGCTCAAGGACAAATCAGTTGCGACCCAGCAGCCTTAAGCAGCAGCTGAATTTTAGTCGTGTCCTGTTTTGGCCTGCTGACTGTCGTCAACAGCGTTTCCACAGCGGGCGCAATGTCCTTTCACGACTCATCAGCATCCTGCCGTGTGCGTCTCTTGCTGTGGATCTATTCTGGCTGGTCGTCCTCTCGTCCTGCCTGTCTCATCATGCCTCCCACTGGTGCGCTGCTGGTGCAAATCGTTGCCATTTAACACAAACCTTCTGTTGCCGTTGCCGTTGCCATTGCTGCTGCTGTTGTTGTCCTGCCAGCAGCCAAAACAATACACCAACTTTCTGATTTCCAATTCAAATATGTAGTTGCCAAAAAGTAAACACCTGAGGCTAAACACACACACACACACACACACACACACACACACACAGACACGCATTTATCCTTGGCTCTAACAAACTTAATTTCTAACTCAGTTTGAAGCAATTTACATTCCCGCAACAAGTTTCTCAATTTCTACACTCAAAATATTCGATGCCACTGAAATTAAATAAAAATTATAATTATTTACGTTTGGAAATTACTTAGATTAAGGCGATTATTTAAGATACTTCTAAAAAAAAATTAGGTGCCTTGAGACAAATGTTAAAGAGAAATTAAAAAGAATTGTAAATGTTCTTAATCAAAGAAAAATTTGTCTTAAATATTTTTAAAATTAGCAAAATCAATGCTTAAAAGTTTGGTGTTCTTAGAGTACTCTTTTGTTGGATACACTTTTTTTTTAAGTGTACACAACTGTCTTTGATCTATTGTCGGCATTTGTAATTCGAGTGAGTCGCTTGTGTTCTGGCAACCCCAACCACAAAGTTGGAGACGTCTCAAGTGTTTGGGTGTTTTGTAATTAACCGACATTCGAACGCATCTTCACACACGCAACTTCAGGTTGCATACTCAATCCCAAAACCCAATCCAACAACCAAATCCCATTTCGCGTTCCAGTCCACGCCTAAACACTTCACTTGTCGCATGTGTTTCGTCTCCGGCTGCTGGTGTCAGATTTCCGACATTAGCTACAAACTGGCAGGCGGCGCCGTTGTCCCCCTCTCTCTTTCCATCTCTCTCTCTCTCTCTCTCTCTTATCATTTGGCTTGTGAGTGGAGCACACGAAACCGCCCCCTTGTCACAGTCTCCTGGCGTTAATGAGAAAGTGTCACTGATTTGACATCTGTCGTCAGCGCCTGCGCCGGCTAAAGACCAAAAAGATTCTTTCAACTTGTCATTATGTCAGCGTGGATGGATGGGGTGGCGAGGTGTGATCCCAGTGATCCCAACAGCCAAAAGGATTGAACTACTTCTTTTCGCTGCTTTGATGATAAATTGAATGTTGGCATACAACACTCAAATAGCTGACACAGTTTTCTGATAACATAGGAAACGGGTGAGTTATTTTAAGATGAAACTCCTTCGATGTTTAATTATTTTTTGTTATGCTTTATTAATCCAATCCAATATTAGAAAAACATCTTGAGTTTTATATAAATTCTAACTGATTCGATAATGGGAAATTTTGAAAGCCTTTTCAAGTATTTTGTTATCCCAGAATCAAGTGCATTTCACAGCTTAACCATTATCAAGATCTCTCAATACCAATCCGATTGTATTGCGAGTGTTAAGAGTCGACCTTGTTTTCATGATATCCATGACAAAATCCCATCTGCTAGAAAGAAATCCCCCAACTCACAAAGTGACAGCTTTAGCTTTGAAAGACCCGTCAACTATTGGCCCAATAAGATACTTTTTTGCTTGTGGATTGCGCATCGCGTGATTTTTGTTTAATCTAGTGATTTGTAGAGAAATTGACAACATTATCGGGCATTAGCAGGCGGCAAAGATGACAACCGCCGCACAGTGGGACTAGGACAGCATAAAGGACATCGAACACGAGATCGATGCATTGTTGCCAACGTGCCGAAAGATGAGACAAAGCTGTTAGCGCAATAAAAGCAAAAATGTCACCTGAAAAATGCAGCCGTTCCCAAAAAAGAAAAAAAAAAAACAAAACAAAACAGAACAGAAAAAAGACAACAAGACAACAAGAGAGCAAATGGTGGAAAAGGACCTCAAAGAAAAGAAGCCACATTTGCCAGATCGGTTGACTTTGAAGGCTTTGTTTTTAGAAAACACGTTATCACATTGTCGGCACAAGAAAGCAGCCGCAAGCCGAACATCTCAATTAAAACGTGGAGGAGAGAAGCCAACTGGAAACCCAACGCAACGCCTTGAAGTCTCCCTCTCCCCTCGTCCTCGCTCTCTCTCCCTCTCTCTCTCTCGCTCTCTCTCTATCTCGCTCTCTATGTCTCTCTATAGAGTCATCAAGCTGAGGATCTGGCAATGACTAACGCAAATGAAAACCGTATTGTGCACGTTGGGCACCGCAGCGGGTGTCCTTGATTTATGCACTGCTCTGATCCTTGATCCTGGCGCGCCCAGCACACGCAATCAAAAACAAGAAATAACCGAAATACGAGGCACACCGAAGATTATATGCCCTTGAATTAAATTCAAAATACTTCATCTATTTATTTATATGAAATACATAATATAAAATATGTTTGTCCGATGAGAACAACTTCCAAAAAAAGCACTCAAAGCTGTTGAACTTTGCTGAGATATTTTAGCAAATTATTGTGTATATTTACTATTGTTTATATAGAAGAGTAATCCGAAAGATCTTTATACTGCCATCATCCAAAATACGAATCAATGTCAAGTTTTATTTTGGTAGATAATTTAATTGATTGGACAGACAAACTATGCTTTTATATAAGCAACTTAAGGATTCAAAGCTGTTACACACTGCACAACAAAATTAGCATACCCGTTGCGAGGGCAATAAAATTACTAAAACACAGAGCAAGGGAGAGTGAGAGAGAGAGTGGGAGAGAGAGAGAGGGGGGAGAGAGAGAGACCAGATATCAATACAAATCACAACAGCGCGTGCAGAATGTTTGAGTACAGGATCAAAGAACTATGCTGCAAGGGGGGAAGCAGGGGAGATGATATTAAAAACTGGCCCGATCGACGGGCTTGATCCATAAGCCAACAACAAACGAGCTCCGCCAAGAACAATAACAACAACAACAACAAAAACACAACTCAAATAAAGAAGAAGAAGCATAAGCGGATTGTTAGCAACGTTTTCGGGTTTCTGTTTTTTTTTTTTTTTTAATAGTCTTAAAGAATTTTCGGTTTTTGGCCTTATTGAAATGAGCAACGTGGCTTGTTATTGTTGTTCACTCTCTGCGTGTGTGTGTGTGTGTGTGTGTGTGTGTGTGGACGTGTTAACACAGCAATTAACTTTAACAGTCAATTTATGCATCAACAGGATATGGCAGGACGACTGAAGCAACAGCTGCTCCGATTGTTGTATGCAGCAATCAGCAGGTTTTATGGAGATTTACAGAGGCTGTCAAGCAGATCAAGGCCAGACTGTGTTCGATACTGTTTAGCCAAACAAAAGATCATTTGCATTGTAAATAAAGATAATTTTTTGTGCAAACTGAGCATTGCAAATATATCTGTGAGAAAATGAGAATGAATGATAAAAAATATACAAGACGAAAAATCAGTGGAATGTGAAAATGAGAATCAATAAAAAGGTGCAAAATCAGTGAAAAATTCATTTTCCATATTTAAAAGTGGTCTACAATCATTGTTAAATATTTTTTAAAACCCGAAGCTGAGCTGCTCAAAATCGGACTATTTAGTAAATGACAGATTCAAAAAGGTTTTTGTTAGTATAAAAATTAGAACTAATGCGAAATAATAATGTCTAAAAACAATAATAAAGAGTTTTTTCCTCTTGTAGTTGTTCAAAAATTGGTTATATTTTAGTAAGGAAAATGAGCCAAGTATTTAATACAATATTCACAAGATTGAACTAGGAAACTATATAAGATATATGCTTCTTTTTTTATAAACTGTGCATTTTTTAAATGGCAAACTCGCTTTAAGTAGTTATGTGCACTATTTTAGGGACAGCAGCTGCATGGCATGCCTAACTATGTAGTTCGAACTGTGACACATAAACCACTCACTAAAGACTTTATGGCTGCTGGAACAATGCTGGCTAACAACCGCATTAGGGTGGCCCATAAAATGCAAGACAGCGCGCATAAGCGTTCCAGCCATAAAACTGACAACACCCACTGGAACTGATCGGTACCGCTGGAAAAGAAAAAACCAATAACAAAAAATAAATGTACAAGCTGCATATCTATATATATTTTGCAGTGCAACTTATTGATTAAGTTGTACAAGGATAACATATGCCAGACAGGATGCAGGAGCGAGTTGATCGAATTATAAAGGCAACTGGTTGATGGTTGTTGGTTGCTGGTTGTCGGTTGTCGGTTTTTCTCGCCGGCTGACTGACTATCTGAGTTAAATTGATTCGTCACACAGATTTCGATACATTAAATGCAATCATTTGACAACAGGACGAAAATATTTTCATCCATTGTGTCCCAACAATGCAGCAAAAACAACAACGCACAAAATGTCCGTTGCTCTACTCGGGTTCGGTTTCAGTTTAGTGTTCACTCTTCTCGACTCCCCCCCAAAGCGTAACAAATTCCACTGATGAGGATATATACACGCTGACTCCTTATTCTCTCCGCTCTCCCTCTCTCTCTCCCTCTCTCTCTCCCTCTCTCTCTCCCTCTCTCTCTTTGCTTTTCTTTGTCCGTGCATTGTCTGTGGGTGACTCTTTGTGCAGCATATAACGCCTGGGAGCCGGCGATAATTGCTCGTTAGTAGCAAACATTTCCATTACGATCTGACCCGCATGGAGTAAGATGTCTGCCTGATGATCTGTTAATCTGAGAAATAAATTATATGTGCTTGGTTTGAAACTGTCTCAAGTCTTGAGGCTTTCACTTTGATTCTTAGTTATAGGAGAAATTGAAAAACAATGCGAAGCTACATAAAAAATATGGTTCTATATTAAAGATAAAACAGAAAAATTGTTAAAATTGATAATGAATAATTATATGCATTTTTACATGAGATGTTGTAGCTTTAAACCCCAGTTTATTGTTTTATCTGATTTACAATCACTCTTAAAATATTCAATTTAGGTAAATTGAGGATTTTTAGTATTGACAAAAATGTTGTTATAAAAATCAGAGTTTCATTTCAAGTATCTTTTGATTGTTAACAGCCTTGGACCAAGCAGGTGTCTTAGCTTTATTTGGTAGATAACTATATTTTTTATTATGCAATTTTGGCGTTTCCTTTTCGCACTCGTAAGTAAGATGAAGTTGGTTAGTTATCGGATTTTCCATATGTGATTGCATAGCATATTGAAAAACTAAACACAAATCAACTGCTGAACACATGCAGCTCATGTGGAGTAGCAGTCCAAGTAGCATTTCAACGAGATCAAACGAAGCGAGAAACTACCAAAAACAAAAGCCAAAATGTCGAAAAAAAAAACAACAATAATAAAAACAGTGAAATACTTGGACAAGTGGCCTTTGTTTTGAGGCACTTGCTCGACAAATCACATTTGAGCATGCCACACATAGATACATATATATTTATATGCATATACAGATACAGATACAGATACATATTTGAGTATATTTTAGATGTTGTTTTATGGCATTTGTTTTTGCAGGAACAATTGAGAAAATAAATCGACCGAAAGTCAAGTAGAGACAATGAAGACGTCAGCGCTGTGGGTTATTAGAGAGAGAAAAAGAGAGAGAGAGAGAGAGAGGGAGAGAGACAGAGAGAGAACGTCTTCATCTTCAGCTGGTTCTTAGTCTTCTGCATGCCGCAGTCGGCGAAGCACTTTGATATCTAAGACAACTTGACAAAACAATCAAAGCAACGCCAGCAGCACGCACAAACCAACAACCAACAACAACAAGAACAACAACCAACAACAACAAGAACAACAACACAACAACCAACAACAACAGCACATGTTCAAATGACTGTCGATTAATTTGCGCCATAGTTTACAACTACTGTTATTGTACTTGTAGTTGTACTTGTTGTCTTTTTTTGCCCAAAATATTGTGTACGTGTTCAGCAACAATGGAGCAGAGAGTTTGATGAACAAATATTTAGAAGGAACTGCCATGGGTTGACCGAAGTTGGAATACCCTTTGCTGGCAGCTAAATTCGGATATTTATTGATAGTTTTCTTGCACAATATGATAAATATATCTCAAACATTGACAAATTAATATTATACATTAATTTTATAATATTATTTTTATTTTATTTTTCTATTTATATTTATCATTTATGTTTTTCCCTTCAACAGATCGATTTAATTTCATTTTGATATCATCAACAAAAGTTTTTAAATTTTGAGGAAGTTGCCTGGGGATTATTACATTTTTATTTAATATTATATTTATATTGGAACTGCATTATATATTTGACAAAATATATATAATAAAATGTGTAATGAATAAATACAAACTCGCTGGTTCCATGAATGTCCAAAATGACACACTTGACAACAAAATGGGAATACCCTTTGCTAGGGCATGAAGATGGGAGAAGAAGAAGCTGAACAAGGAAAAAGTAGGCAGCGCACTTTGACGCAGTAGTCCAATTGCCGATGATAATGATGCACTCAGTCGGCAAACTTGAAAAGAGCGGAGTGAAAGAAACCAAAACCTAAAAGACTCGTCCCCGACGCTCATCTGGCTGTGGCGGAGGAGGCTGAGGGATAAATGTAGATTTGAACGCCTCGAATTTTCATTTCTCTTTTGTGGCCAAAGCGGCTTCTCTTTTTTTTGTTTTTTGTTCTTGTTGTTGCTGCTATTGTTGTTGTTGTTTTTGTTGTTGTTTTTCATCCACAATTTCTTTTCTTTGATTTTTTACTCGGCGTGGGCAGAGTTCAACTAATTGAGTTGGGAATTTTTCGCAAAATGCCATGACCAGCGGTCGTCGGTCTTCAAAAGACTGTGCCGCTGGCTGCCAACTGCAACCGCCACAGAAAACTGCAGCTAAGCATGTTGCAACCATGACTATTCGACTTTTACCTCCAGAGTCAAACTGTGGGCGATGGCTACTTCTATGTTCTATGTTCTAGTGTGTGTGTGTGTGTGTGTGTGTGTGTGTGTATTTGTGTGTGTGCATCCTGATCCTGGCGCATTTTGACAGCCGCGACAAAACTAATTGATTTCAAAACAGCATAAAGCCGACAGGATCCTCAAAATGCTCGCCCACACAGGGACATGCATCAGCTGCAGCCAAAAATTACTATATGCACCAAGATCTCACTTTGAAAACTGTATTTTTATTTATTTTTTGCAATGAAGTACAGTTAATTTGAGAACATTCATAATTCATATTTCTTTTAGATACGGAAAATATAACTCATTTTTGAGTGTATTTTTCTTAAATTGAATATTAATCCTTATATTGTTTGAGACCAGAATTTATTTGATTTATTTATTTATTTTAATAATATTTTAATCTTTTGAAATCTAACAAAATTTGAATCAGTCATTTCTAGGCTTGAATACCCTTTTGTCTGTAAATTTCGCTGCCTCTTCTAGTGTTAATTCAATTCTATATTCATGTTTGTCTTAGCTCTTTTGGCCTCTTTTTAGCTTGATATTAAACTATTTATAATATTTTTTCTATATTCTTGAAATCGACATCGGGCAAATATTTTAAAAAGTTCTCAAGAATATGTCGAACATAAGAGTCTGTTAAACTTCGGTAATCAGCACTTCACAGCACATTTTAACAACCTGTTGAGAATGGGCGACATAGTTGAGATTTGCATGGTTATCAAGGCGTAACTGTTCGTTGCTTGCTTGGTTCTTTGACTTCGGAGTCAGAGTCAGAGATGGGTCACAGTTACTGATTGGTGATCAGCGTTTGCTCCACGCTGACAGGACGTGATGTGGCCGCCTGTTGGGTGACATTATGGTTTCATTGCCAGACCACACTTAGGCGATAGCTTCACGCCTGAGATGCATTTGCAATGCGTCAAGAGCGGAAGAGACATTGACTAAATTCCACGTAGATATATGCAAACAATATGCATGTAATTTTCAATTAACGCCACAAGATTCGCTCGGGGGGGAGACCTTCGTCCCCCTTTCGTTACGCCGCTGGAGTTCATTGAGGCTCATAATTGATCGTAATGTGCGAGGGCCTGTCAACAGTCTGCTTGCCTGTCAACAGCAGGACACACAGAGCACTCTCTCTCTCTCTGCCTCTTTCTATCTCTGCGTGTCCTCTGATAAAGCAGGACATTTTACATTTGTCGCGCTCGCACTTCGTGTGCCTTTTTGTCCCACTGTGCCAGCGAAAAGGAAGAAGCAGAACACAATGCACATGATCGATCGCTGGTGTGTGGGCCAGCCGGGCCAGGACCTTTTTTAATTCGGTATGCATCGCGTGCAAAGATCCTTACCCCTGCAGAAATGTATATATATCTCTATCTATATTTATCACCCGTTCTCGGCTATAGCCCCGCAAATCTATTTGCTTTATTGATAAGTCGCTAGATTTGAATGAATCCCGGTCTTAACTTCTAGGTATATCTGCAGCTTTATGGCCTGGCTTTATGACCCGGCTTTTATAATACAAGTTTACAGCATTTAGGTAGCTCTTTTCAATTTGTGACATTTCCTGTTCACACATTTTTGGCAGCTTCTAACTTGACAAGCAACCAGTAGCTGAATCTTATCCATTTAAAATGAAGATTGTTATTATTTTCATTTATTTATTTATTGGTTTTAATTGTACTAAAAAGCTGAAATACAAATACAACATTTCTATTTCTTTGAGATGTTGGATAATCGTTTATTGCTATTTTTATTTTATTCATCTTATATATTTGTAGTTTATATTTTATTGTTTAAAATAGTGAAGTGAAGTCCAAGTTCCAAATTACTTCATTTATCGACTAACTCATCTAATAATTATATTCTGTGGCTCTCAATATATTGATTTCAATATAAAACTATAAGCATGATAAGTTTTCCAATTTATCCAAAATAAATCTTAAGCCGAAAATATAAAGGTTTTTATGCATGTCAATATTACCGTATTACTTTTATCTCTTTGGATCTTAACTTTTGTCACAATCCCAAATATTTATCTAATCCATGCACTCTTCCAAATACTTGGTTGTGTTAATATTATTACAGTCTTCAATTAGATCTCCTCTCTCAAAGCCCTTCTCAAATCTTCCAAAAGTCAGAAACTAAAACCAGGTTGAGCTTACTTTTAAGTAAGTTTTGTGGCATGGCAAATGTTTACTTGGATCCAGTGGCACATCAAATATGAAACTAAATTCCTGGCTCCGGCCCATCGAGAATTCTCGAGAAGCGCGCGATTTACAAAATCTGCTGCGAAAGTGAAGCAAATCCCTGGCTGGGCATGCTTAACCCTTTAGTTGCAAGCGGGCAGGATTACCTGCCACTTGAGCTCCATTGAGCTGTTGCAAATCAGCGCAAATCAGCCAAAATTGTTAAGCCAATGTGGATTGTCAAGTAATCCCGGAGAGCGTCTTCGAAAATCCCAGCAACTGACACTGAACTAATTGCTCGAGTGGATTAAGCAAATAACATTCCACGAATTTCTTCTATTTTTGATCAAAGCGTTGTTTGCTGCTGTTGTTGTTGTTGCTGTTATTTTGCAGTTTGCACCAATTAACTGGGCAATATGCCACATCAAAACAAGGAGCAAGTAGAGAGAGAGAGAGAGAGAGAGTGAGGGAGAGCGAGAGAGAGAGTGATATGCATCAACAGTAAAACGCCTACAAGGGGCGACTGGCGCACAACCCCTGTTTGGATTGGATGTAATGGATATTTTGACGCCGATGCATGCAAAGGGCTGCAAATAAACATCCACAAGTTCCAAAACACGCGCAACGCCAACAAAAACAAACAGAGACTGTGTGTGGATGGCAAGTGGAACAAAATGGTCAAATGGCAAACCCGTTTCGAGCGAGAGGCGGAGTCTCTACGCTAGCTGCCTGCTTCTACCTAAATGAACGAGCATGCTCGCTCTCTCGCTCTATCTCTCTCACTCGTTCGTTCGCTCGCTCGCTCGCTCGCTCGCTCGCTCTCTCGTAATGGGGGTTAGTTGCCGTTGTGTGAGTGTGCGCTCTCAGCAGTGAGACGCGTGCGTATAAATAGCTCGCCTCGCTGCTGTGGAGAGTCAGTATTGAGTTACGCTTCGCAACGTGCACAGCAGCAACAGTTATTCACTCGTGTTTCTGTTTCAATTCAATTAAAAAACAAAGACTTTTGCAAAAATGGTGAAAAGTGTCTGCGAAATGGAATTCAAAAGCAATTTCTCCATCGATGCCATCTTGGCAAAGAAACCAACAGCGCCCGCTATCAAGCATGAACCACAAATCAATCACCCCTATCCATATCCATATGCCAACAACTCGGATGGCGAACTATCTGCATCCGAAGATTTCGATAGTCCCTCGAGAACGAGCACGCCGATGAGCAGCGCTGCTGAATCGCTATCGTCGCAGCACAACGATAAACTGGATGTGGAGGAATTCGACGATGAGGACATTGAGCTGGATGAGGAGGACAGCGATGCAAGTGAACAGTGCAACAGCAACAATCCCAGCAAGAAACAGAAGATCAACAGCGCCAGCAGCAATGATACCAAAAAGCCACCGTACAGCTACAATGCCCTCATCATGATGGCCATCCAGGACAGTGCCGAACAGAGATTGACCCTGAATGGCATCTACCAGTATCTGATCAATCGCTTCCCCTACTTCAAGGCGAACAAGCGCGGCTGGCAGAACTCCATTCGCCACAATCTGAGTTTGAACAAATGCTTTACGAAAATTCCGCGCAGCTATGATGATCCCGGCAAGGGCAACTACTGGATTCTGGACCCCTCGGCGGAGGAGGTGTTCATTGGTGAGACGACGGGCAAGTTGCGCCGCAAAAATCCCGGAGCCAGTCGCACTCGTCTCGCCGCCTATCGCCAGGCCATCTTCAATCCGATGCTTGCCGCCGGTGGCTATGGTGCACCACCTCCAGGTGCTGGTTATGGTTATCCAGGCATGCCATTTGTTGCCGCCGCCGCTCTGTATCAGCGCATGAATCCCGCTGCCTATCAGGCTGCGGCTGCTGCAGCTGCTGCTATGGCTGGCTATGGCCAGCCACAGATGCAGTATCAGGCGGCAGCAGCACCACCCGGCGCTGCACATCCCCAGCTCCAGGCGGGTAGCTATCCTGGTGGTCCTCACATGAATGCGGAATTGTTCCAGCGCATGCAGTTCTTTGGCAAGTTTCCGGCCAGTTAAGCGCCTTCGAAGGCGTTCGCCACGCCCAGCGTTTTGGTTTTGATGGGACAAGGCTTTGGTTGAGCCGCCGCCGCCCCCGCCACAAGGAGTCGCCGCACAAGGAGCTGCGCACAAGAAACCCACCCCCACTTTTGACTTCTAAATGTTGCATTTAGTAAAAACAAAAAAATATTTACAAAAAAAACAAAAAATCGAATGCCGCCTCCGGCCTGGAAAGCCGGTCAGCTTTTGGCTCCTGGCTAGGATTTGGACAACTGCAGCAGCACTCCAGGCAAACACATACAACTTGCAGCTGCCACCTGTCTCCGGCCCCGCGTCGCCCGCATCCCAGAAAGGCGGCTTGTAGTTTGCCTACTTTTGCAAATATGTACATAAATTAATCATTCACCAATTATTATACGAATAAAAAACACATTTAAAATGAAAAACAAATATTTTTGTATTTTTTACGCACCATCAAATATTATCAAGTTTTTTCTATCTTAGTTAATTCATTGATGTTGTTTTAGTATTTTTCTTGTTTTAGCTATTTGTCTAAAATTCTAGCTACTTTGAGATATTCTTCTTACAACGGATTGTAGCCATTTCTAGCCAAATTTATTTAATATTTAGCTGCTTTTAAATTCTGACTGCTTCTTTGGCTCTTTTTCTTGGGCTATTAGCAACCTTCCTTTTTTTTTTTAGCTTCTTTTAACTGCCTGATGACTTAATTAGGCGGCAAACATGAACATTTGTTTGAAGAAAGAAAAGGGCGATCGTCTCCATTGTTGTTGTTGTTGTTTGTTGTTGTTGCTTGTTGTTTGCTGTGATGTTGTCTCAATTTCTCTGGCTCTTTACATGCCCAGTGACAACTCCAGCTGTGCCCCGCGCCGCAGGCAGGTAACCCAACTGTGTGATCCCTGCTCGGTCTCCGACTCGGACTCGCACTCGGACTCCTTGCCGGGGTCCAGTTCCAGCCAGGCCATTGTCTGAGCAGCACACTTCTATTTGCCTACACACACACACACACACACACATGCATATGCGTGTGTAAATACAGCAATTTTTCTTAACTTTTGTTATACAATTTTTCAACTAATATGCTTTGGGTAAAAGTGAAAGATGAGAACCCTAGAAAAAAAGGGCACCGACAAGGCCGAAAGATCACACTTAAAAAAAATGTGCACTGGAATTTAGAAAATTGCTTGACTTATTTTTGAACAAGTGAATAAAAAGGACTTTCATTTTTAAATTAACTTCTGATTAACTTCCAGTTTTGCTATACATTTCATGTCTTGTAATCTGCTTTTATACTTTATTAAGAATGCTTCTTTTACTCTTTGGTAATATGTGAGTTAAAAACATTTTCATATTCCCAAAAAGTATAAGTTAATAATAATTATTGAAGATGTTTATTGAAATAAAACTTCTAGTTCATGTATTTTGTTGAGTGTAGGATCACTTTTTTTCTCTATCAGAGGCGTTGTTGAAATTTTTCAAACTGTTTTGTGTGTTCGGAACCTAATGTTGATGTCTTCATTTTGGTATATATTTGAAAATTTGGATGTGCCGGTCGTTGCTTTGATCTTAAGTGCGCATTTGAGTGAAACATGTGAGAAAAACGGAGCATCAACATCCTCAACATCATAATGAACATCATCCTCAACGTTTCCATCGGTGGCATCAACAAGTTCTTCTTTTGGTTCCCCCCACAGCATAACAAGACCTGCTCATATCATAAATACAGCGCTTTTCTCTCTTTCCCTCTCGATCGCTCTTCTCCTCCTACATCGATTTGTAAACGAAAATGATAATTAATATCATCGTTAGTTCTGTTGGGGAAAAACGACATGAGTGAACGACGGGATCGGTAGCAATTATCATACTCGTATTTTCATCTCTTTTCCATTTTCCATTTTCCATTTACCCATTTTCAATAATTGTAAATTATTGTCCGTCTGTTTCTTTTTTATTTGTTGGGTGTTGTATTGTTGTGTTTTGGTGTTGGTAAATCATGTTATTGAAACGATTAGCTGGCAGTTTTATAGGGTGCCAAGCAGCAATAGAAATAGTTGGGGGAGGAGGAGCAACCGTAGCGGAGGGATTAAGTGGATCAGTTGTGTAATGCTTAAAGTCGGAAGTTAAATTGACAGCTTATGATGTGTGAACCTTAAGATTCTCATATGGTTCAAGCTTAAATTTTAGGAAACTTGGGAGTTTTAAAATAGTAGTAATGGATGCTGTAGCATCCATTAGTAAAAACTAAACTCAAAAAGTGAAAAATAGATGCAGAAATAATATTCTTTTTTTTAAACTGGTCAATATAGTTTAGAGGAGTTTATTATTCATCAGTTCACAAATGAGTTTCAGTGAATTATATAAATATATAATTATTAATATTTTTTTCTAATTAAAATATCATTTTATTTTTTTGTTAAATTTTGTGATCGGGTAGATCTCTCCTTCAACTTTGAAATATATACTTTCTCAGGATGAGAATCCTTTTTCGTATATCTTACATTAACCATTTGTTTGTCTTAAGCCAATCCTTTGCTCATTTGAGTTTGTTGCTTGTTTTCCCTGCCAGCTGTCCAGTTGTATGGTGTGATATGTGTGGATATTTGGGGTTTAAGTGCGGCTTAAGCAATTGCAAGAGTTAAATCGGGTTGCGGGCCCACACATAAATCCCATATGCTATCCAATATTTTGCATATACAAACTATGCTTAGCCGGCGACTTAAGATACTGAAACTTTGTGTACGATTAAACAAAAGGCTTTCCCGTTGGACAGGAATTGCAATGGGATGAGTGTGGTTATATGGAGTAGGGTAACGGGTCATTGTTTGATTGGGTTTCTGGTGCTGGTGGTTGGCCAGCTTAAGTAGCTGCTTGTTGTTGAAATAGTTTGTGGATGAGCGCATTATATACTTAACACATTTTCCACAATTTATCCAGGGCACGGGATTTGCTGAATTGGAATGCGGCTTGAATTTAGCAATCCACTTACCTAAGCCCAAGGAACAGCCTTAAGGATCGACAGATCCCGAGCGTCTAAGTCGCTAAAGCAGTTTGCTCCCTAAGACGGCTGCGGGTTGATTGTGTTGATTGTGTCGATTGTTTGAGGCTCGAGCCTTGCATTGTCGAATTATTGGATCGTATACATAGGGATTTGCTTAACTGTATCACCGACTCAATGTCTCGGACTCAGACTCAGACCGAGACTCGAACGCGGTAGCACGCGTAGAGTAGTTGTTGCTCCTTAACCAGTTTGCGAATTGGCTTAAGTGCTCGACATGCAATTTACAAAGATAACAAGCAGCGAGAAGCGGCCGAGGAACGGATCTGGCTTACTTATCTTATTACCCGGGTTAAGTGCAGGGATTACGCTGTCGAAAGAGCAGCAGCAGAAGCAGCAGAAGCAGCGGAAGCAGCCAGGACACCGACACAAAAGCCAGTCCTGTCGAGAGTCCAGATGCACAAGCTGATTACCTTCTACTTACCTTCCACGGCACAGCATGCTGCATGCAACGTGTGCCGCTTGTTACACTTTTTGCTACATTTAGACAGCCCCAGGATGAGAAATACAAAAAAGAGGACACACACACACAGAAGGAACTCATCTTTGGCTTGTCTACTGTAATCTAAGCCCAGTTTCATTAATGATTCAAGCCCATCGTCGGGGGTTCTGAGACTATCTCTTCTCTCTTTCTGTTTTACTTGTGGCATAAATATTTTATACACATATTGTATATAGATCGGATAGTTGCTCGCTGCTTTGTCTGCTGCTATCTGCCGGTTTAACCCAAACGCGTTTTGGTCTTAGTCGCTTTTGTGTTTCGCAAGGATTGAGTTCTTGAGGTGCTCTGCTGCACGGAGATTGTTGGATAGGCAGTTGCCATATTGGCATTAGTTTTAACAATTGCACTTATCATAGACTAGACCAGTTTGTTATGCTTTAGTTCAGTAGATGTGTTGAAAAGAAACCGTAATGTGTTAGGTAGTTGGGAGAGGGGAATACATAAACAAGAATTTTTAACATACTTTTCCATGTATCTGACAAACATAGCTGAAGAAACCTGAAAGAAATCTGCACTTATTAAAGTTGAAATGGGGATATATATTTGAGAACATATAATAACTACAGATCAGGCAGACACTTTAAGTATATAATTTATTCGAAAAGAAATGTGGTAAAAAGTCTAAAATTCAATTTTGTTTTTGCATCTACTCATATTTCTTAAATTAAATTTGAAGTCACGCACACATTCAACTTAATTTTATAATTTAAATGCGGATATAGATTTATTTATACACCGACACACATTTCCCCAACAGTTGCTCAATATTAATATAAATATTTGACAACCTGTCAAAGCATTTAAGCCATTTGTTCAAGGCTATTTTACAGTAGGCAAGCGACGCATAATTATAATTATTGATTTATGTCTGCTGGGGCGACCTACTTGCCAGTCACTAAGTAGTTGAATTACGTGATTAGATTTGCCGCCACTATTGATCGACGGCCGTAGTTACAGATTGAAGCCGTGCAAACGTCTTTGCTCGGCTGTGTCACCTTAGCAGATCCACTTACCCTTTCCGCCTGTTACAGTGTCTCCGTCCCTGGCCATGTCTGTCGCCATTAGAAGCGACCACACAGTGACCACAAAATGTGTTTTTAATTGAATGCAATGTGTGGCGGCTGCCCAGTTTGGTCATAGCTAAAGCAATGGTTCAGATGAGGGCAATACATTCAAATGTTTATTAATAAAATAATTGTTAACCCATGGACGCACAAATACTAATCAAATAATGGCAATACAAACAGTAGCAGCAGCAACAACACCAATGAAAACCTCATGAAATTGTTGCTGCCCAGCGATGAAAATATTTGAAAAATATTTAAGCGACACACAACAAAAACCGCCAGCATGTGGGTTGTTTTGCCACTGCACTGAATACACTCGGAAAAATGGAGAGTAGATATTTCTATTACACACTAAACTATATACCCAAAAATTATAGAGCAGTCTTTGGGCTAAAAATCTATTTACAATTCTAATTTAAGGTTTCTCATGTATAAAAAATATCCTTAATTTTATTCATTTTTGATAATTTTTACAATTGATTGAGATACAAGGTTTCTTAGGAATAAAATAAAAATACTTTTAATATCAATTTTTCTTAAAGAGATTTTACACTAAGAACAAAAATGGTATAGTTTTACAATAAAGATGCAAAGTGGGTTGCAGTTTATAAAGAAAATCAATTTTCTAAAATTAACACGTTAGTTTTTTTTTTGAGTGTAGCTTGGTAGGTGGATCTATAGTCTATGCGACGGACGAGAGTTGCTCTTTAATTAGTTTCTTTCATTATCTTGGCCTCTCTGTTGACCCGAATTTCAATTAAGTTAATTTACGCGCCACACAACGAGGGCAGCATCAGGGGGCAGGCAGCATCAGTCTGAACTGGGACTCGTACTCGGACTCGGACTCGGACTCTGACACTGGGTGCGACCTCTCAACGGAACCAATTCAGAATAATAATAAATACACATACATATGTGACGGACTGTGCGATATGAATGAATCGTAGAAATTTCGCTCTGCTGGCCAATTGTTAGCGTAGAAATATATATAATTCTGAGATGCGACAGGCCATAAAACAGAAATACAACTGAAAATACGCGCACAATTAAAAGAAATTATGAATGAGTAAGAATAATGAATGCACTTGAAGTACAAAAAAGTTGATGACTGGACCCGCTCGTCCAGTTCAAACCGTTGATTGACTAAGGGAACTCGCCGTACCGAGTAACCCCAAAACGGAAGTGAGTTCAGTCGGGTCTTGACAACCAAGACTTGGGGAAATATACATGACAACTTGGCATCTGATCTCTGTTGTGGGACATTTCGAGCATGTTTACAGATGTTACAGTTAACCACCAGTTACGAGTCTCAAGTGTGCCACACGCGATTTTTAATAAATGTAGTCTTGGATTCATATGAAGACAATATTCCATTAATTCATTGAGTAAGGTGACATATTTTAAATAGTTATTGCGTCAGTTTGTCAATCATTTTCATTCCTTCAGCGTCGCTAGATTTAAATTGTATATTACAATCTTTATATTCTATGAACTTCAGATTCTGTATCATTTTTCAACTTGCATTTTTTTTTTATTTAATTTGATTTGATTTGAGTTATGGTTGTAGTTTAAATAAAATATTATAAACAGCTTCAATTGAGCACTCCCAGTAACAACTGTCTGTCAAAAGACCTTTTTCTTTTTTATTTTTTTTTGATGCATCTTAAATACTGGCAGCTGATTGCATTTTAGCTATTTGCCATTGTCTCCACCCAATTGCTCTTTGGTAACCCCACTTCCTTTGGCAGATCTTAAAGATAGATTGAGCCCATGTCAGTTGACAGATTTCACACTGATAGAGGACTGGCGGAGAGAAGCAGTCAGTGAAGCAACCATTGACTGCCAACACATTGGACAAATTAAGCCGGGTTAAGGGGCCAACACAGAGCTGGACCTCAATTAAATTGATTTGGATCAGCGCGGTGGCTTGGTGGAATCAAAAGTGACCAGCCACCAGCCACCAGCCACCAGCATAATCAAGCAAACACACACACTTCTCCAACTTTCTGTCTCTCTCCTTCTTCTTAGCTCTTTCTCCCTCTCTTCCTCTCTCTCTTTCTCTCTTTGTTGTCCGATTATGTAGCAATAAATCCGCAAATGAACCCGCAGCAGTTCCAGTTCAAGTTGTGGAATCGGAATTGTAAGCGTGGCCACTGACTTTTAAGTTGAGCCACATTAGCTGCAGCCTTGTTGTACCCTGTAATCATTTGAAATTGCTAACAAGGGTTGTTGTGCAGTTGAGGATGATTTTGCAACAGGCTGTTATCCTTTGTTTTATTTTATTTTAAATGTTTGGCTGATAATCTGGTGGATTTTTTTACACAATAAATGTTTTCTGTTCCTTCTTGTCAATAAATAGATAAGAGTTAAACAAGAGGCACTCGAACTTGAAATTTGTATATAGCTTACAATGATTTAACATATTTCACTAATAGATACCCTTATCAAAAGCAGAAAGTAGGTTTTATTTTAAATACAACTAAACAGAAAACTAATTTTCAGAATGTGGAGCAGATGGATTGAAAAAGTACTTTGTTTTAAGATACCCTTAGCAGTTCTTAAATGATAAAGCTTTGTGTTTTAATAGAGAACACATGAATTATCTGGAGCAGAGAGCGGAAAGAAGTGGAAGAAGTATCAGTAGAAGTTATCTGTTTCTAAAAACTGAACCATGCAAAAATATAAAAGTTCATAATTAATCACACAGTTTTTCTATAAGTTAATAGATCTCTTGCATTAGCTGGTTACAGGGTATCTTCTAGTCAACTAAAGGCATGCTTAGTTGTTGTTGTTGCTGCTGATGTTGCGCTTTATTTGTGCCCGTTGTTGCTGTTAATTGTTACGCAGTTCATTAACACACACCACACACACCACACACACCGCACACACAAATCATGCTTGCCTCTTTAAGTTGCCACCCTCGCGTGGCACACGCGACCAGTTCCCAGTTACCAGTTGCCCCTTCCCCTTCCCCTTCCCATTCTCCAGCTCCCTTTCGCACTTCCCTTTCCCATCAGCAGCAGCAACAGCAGCAGCAGCAACATCAGCTAACGATGACATCTAAGCGGTTGACGCTAACGATGTTGTTGCTTGTAGTTGTTGTTGTTGTTGCTTGTAGTTGTTGTTGTTGTTGCTATTGATGTTGGTGTTGGCGCTGCGTGAGTTTTGGCAGTGTTTCTTTTCGTTAAATGCGTGTAAATCAGTTTATAACACATTGTCAACAATTATCAAGTGTTGGGCAAAAAGGGGTGCCTTTCATTTGGCTCTGTGTGCGTGTCTGTGTGTGTGCTGTGGGGTGGGTGGGTGTCGATAAAGCTGCCTTTTTTTACGATACTACTGACAACTGGAGTTGATGTGCTTATTGATCAGAAAAGTTAGATGATTTTGTACGCATTGTTAATAATAATTCTGGTCATTTTGTGTTTTGTATATATTTGCTTGATTCAAATCTAAAGTTGGCTTTAAATAAAATAAATGAATAATGAAATGATGAAAATGAAATTTGCATAATTTTTGGCACATATTTCTTTTAATTATCTCCATCGATGGCACGTCAAAAGTGAAACAATAAATATGAAAAAGTTCTGATTTGAATTCTGCAATAAAACTGCAATTGTAGCCTTTTCATTTTGTGAGGGTATTCAGCAGGCAACCAAGCAATGCCATTGCTGGCCTCTCAACTCTAAACGCAGTTTGTGCTGCCGTTAACCACCCGTCGTTAACCATACGCCAGGTCACACCCAAAATGCGAACACCCAACCCCCTGTTGCACCCTTAGCCTTAACCATACCTCCCCCAACAGCTGCCCCCGCTCCAGCAGTTGTACTTGTAGCACACTCGTTTGGCTGTTTATTTGCACAACGAAACACACGATAATAACAACAATAACAAGTGGCAGGAGGTGGGTAGAGATGCCAGTGTCCAGCAGCTGTCCTATGTTGTCCTGCGTCGAATGGAAAAGCTGCTGCGCGTGATTTCAACAAAATTTGGCCAATTTGTCAGCCCATAACGGGGGAGAGGGGTGCGGGGGAGCAACCCCATATTGCTGCCCCATCGTAACCAGGGCATAAAGTAATTGTAACTGTAACTGTAACAGTTCTCAACTGTTTGCAACGAAATACGCTAAAAGAAATCAGATGTCAGGGCAGGGTGAAGAGAGAAAAAAGAGGTTTAACCTAAACCTTAACCTTAACCCGTTGACCCTTAACCCTTTGGCTTTAATCAAGACAAATCCCGCGTGCTGATGTTGGAAAATATTTGTACGGCTAAGCGACGGCGATTAGGATGAAAAATACGACTCCAAAAACGGCGACACGGTGTTCAAGTCCCACGAAATATCAGATTAATACGCGCTAAGCTATGTCCGCAAATCCCCAGGGAGAAAGAGAGAAAGAGACAGGGAGACAGACAAGCTCTAATCCTTGCTTAACTCTTTCGGCGTGGCCAAAGGACGAGGCTGAGATCCTGGGCGTAGGTAAGATCAATTTGTGACAAATTTTTGGCTACTGTGCAGAGTCTCAAAGTGCTCAATATGTAAATAGACAATATAAACAACGGAAGCGCACAATGCCTCATCTATGTGTGTGTGTGTGTGTGTGTGTGTGTGTGTCTCGATGTGTGTGTGAACGGGCACTTAACCCGTTAGCCAGCTCCTTTTAGGTAGTCAATCCGCCCGCGCTTAGGTAGCCGCGCCAGCCTCTGTTTGCATGCATCGCACTGATCCGTTGGACAAACAAGCTAATCCTGCGGTTAAACTGCCATTGAGTTGATCAAAATAAATGCGAGGACCCGTAAACAGCTACCCGGAAGGACATCGCGATCCGGCAGCCTGCAGTGGGCGTACCAACTTTACCGAGCGAGACGCGAACGGGTTGAGGACGGGCTAAGCAAGGCCATAGAGCCTTAGAGCCTTAGAGCCTTAGAGTCGTGCCCAAAAGGGTTAACAAGGCGGCTGCTCAATGCTCACGGATTTATTTCGGCTGCTCAAATATCAAACATCGACACAAAACCAACAAAACTAAATGCCAGCTATAAATCTGGCTGATTAGTAAAGTACTCTCGCCCCCTTTGAAAGTACGCTGCCCGTTTCTCAAATATTGATTCTCTGTGCCATTTTGTGCTCTGCTCGTGTTGGTTTATCATATTTGGTTTGCAGCTCTCAAGTATTTCAGAACTTTATAGTTTTTATCAATGAAACATTGTCTCTTTTTTTAAATTATCTAAGGTTGTAGAACTTTTGAGAGACACCGATTTAAATTAAATATTTTTGGACTTTCCATGCTGGACTTTCCTACATGCAAATAAAATATCTTAAGTTAAAATTGCTGCCAAGCATTTATTTCTGCTAACATACACATATGTGGCTAACGACCATTTGTGTATCTGTCCACGTAATTGTCCTTTCTGTAACCAATTTGATGCAGCGGATACTTGGGAATTAGATACTCCATTCTCTGATGTCGCCGGAGAGCGCACTCCATGTACTGACGCCATTGGACAAATTTCGGAGTGTGGCATTCCTCGCTGTTGCCCAGCCTGAAGATCTGATGTCTGAGACCTGTCCAAATTGGCCGATACGGACGGATACCGGTATAGACCATTTTCTTCAGCCATCCCTTCACCTTGGGCACATTGTAGATGGTACTGCGACCAATGCACACCGTATCCACATCGCCGGTATATCTGATTTGCACGATTTTTAGCACATGTTTGGCTTAAACTAAGTACGTACTTTGGAAAGTAATTCACTTGGGCCTCATTATCGATCATCATGCGATTAAGGGTAATCCGTCCACCGGCATTGAAGCGTGTATCTTGCCACATATTGCCATGGGTGCGGCCCCAAGCGTACTGCCAGTCTCCATTTTGTTTTGTCTTGAATTGCGGCAAGGATATTGTTAGTTCTTTGACATTGTTTTCATCATTTATTTTATTCATTTTATTCTTTTTCTTATCATTATTAATTTTATCCTCATTTCGATTTATTTGTTCATCTTCGTTCTTGTCAAAAAAGTTTAGTCTGTGCTTTATGTCTACACGGGTAGGATTTCTGCGCATTGGAAATAGCTGCAATTTCTGTTTCCATCCGTTTAACGGATTTTCAGCTAACGCAATTGACCCGTTTGTCATAGTTGGTACAGCTTCAGACACTTCCAGCATTATTAACTGAAAATTTAATTGTTGAAATAAGTAAGTGCAATCACATAGAATATAATATTGGCGTGACCTACAAAAATCAATTGGCCGATGGCCAAAAATATCATCGAATTTCTTACAAGCATTTAAAAAACTTTTACTAGGATTTCGTCTGACTTACATTCAAAATTTTTTAGATTCGAATATCGATTGACAGCTGACTGAAGTGTGAAGAAGAGCTGAATTTGAAAGAGGACTTTATTAGGCTAATAGAACGTCTCGGACCCCATATGTGATATAAATTGCTGATAATTATCAATCGCTGCTTGGATATAGCCAAGAATAATTTTTTTCATAATTAATTTCACACTTTCATAAATCTTAGCTGAGTGTAAATTCTCAATAGTAATCGAAAACAATTTACTAAAATACACCCTACGCGCGTAATATGCAAACCAGGGTATACAATTATCAGCTTACCAAACTGTTACGCAAGTAACCAAAACAATTACAAAACAATGGTAATCATAAATATGGTGTGTGTGCACATATTCAATTGAAAAACGAGTGCACACACAACGCACACAATACACGCACAGCTGCCTATTTTGTGAAGCCCAGCAATTAAAATGCCGTTGCCAGCGCCATTTTGTTTTGACCTGCGGCCCCCATTGAGCGCAGAGAGTGAGAGACAAAGAGTTAGAGTGGGAGAGCATGCATGTATTGGTGCGTGTGTGTGTGAGTGTGTGTATGAGAGTGTGGAGCTTGTGAAGCTTTTGCGCGCATGTCTCCACTCTACACGCGAGCAGCACGTCCAATAATTTTTCGCCACACATACACACACATGCATGCACATGCACATACACATACACAAGCAAGCAGACCGCATTCCGTTGTATTAATCACAACAACAGCTACAATCCACAAAAAACAAAAACAACTGGTTAAACATGGCGTCGCTTGTTGTTGTTGCTGTTGTTGTCGAATGCATTTTTATATTGTTTGTTTTGCGTTTCGGTTTATTTATATCGTCTTTTAGTGACAGGTACTGAAACGTGTTTCATCTTTTGCAGCTGTCTACTTCTCGGCTCCAATCAGAGCGCTTCGTCCTTAACACACACACACACACACACACACACACACATACACACATACACACACATACACACATTGAGGAAAGCAACGCCCCCAAGAAACGAAAACAATTATTATGATTACAAAATGATTCTGTTATTGTCGTTGCGAGGTTTTGTGGCATTTGCGTCCTGCGAATTGCAGCAGCTGTTGCCATTTTCAAAAATGATTCCACGAAAAATTATATTTGATTGCATCAAATTGCATTTAATTGGTTTGTGGTCATTTTGTCATTTGTTATTTACGAACTTGCCAATTATTTGAACTTTAAGGTAAAGTCAATTTTACATATCAAATTGCCCTTTTTGAGTAACTTTGTGTATAGTTTTTGAGGTATTGAAAATATAGAATGTTAATTTAATATTATTCCATTATCATATTATTAATTAATTGTTACTCACGAATGTGTCAACTATTGGAGCCTTAAGCGAACCAAATTTGACATTTCAAATTGGTCTTAATATGGTTTTTTATATCGAAAATATTAAATCTAATTATGATATTGAAGGTGTTAAGAAATTAAAATTAAAGTTAACATTTTTAGATATGAGTAACGAGTTAAATTGATTTATTTTGAAATGTCAATAGACCTATTTAAGAAAACTTTCCAAAATTCTGTATTTTTTAATGTTTAATAAACACATATCACTAAATTTTATGTTTATTTTTAAAAATATTTCTGTTAAGTAACTAATATTGACTGCTGTTTTATAAAAATTAAATTTAAACAATTTCAAATGGTCTTTTTAAATTTTAAATTGTGGCAGAGCTTAAAGGGGCAAATACAGCAAATGCAGGACAACAATTAACAATGTCAACTGTGTGTGTGTGAGAATGTGTGTGTGTGTGTGTGTGAAAACAAGAAAACCATTAAACAGAGACCACCAACAACAACAATGTGTGGAATAAAAGCAGCAGCTGTTCAAAAAGAGCAAAGTAATCAAAAAAAAACAAAAAAAAAAGAAAGAAAACCTGGCGTATCAAAATGCAACCCACAAGCCATTCTGAGAGTGTGTGTGTGAGTGCGCGTGTGTGTGTGCCCTCTCGCTCTCTGTGTGTCTACCCCCACTCCACACTCAGCATAAACGATAAAAGCAAAAACAATGCTTCGTCGTCTGGCGTTCGTGTCATGTCAGCAGCAATTAGCAACGGATCGGTAAAAATCTGTACACGAGCGAGTGAGCGAGCAAGCTATAGCCACCGACAGAGAGCGCACGCGAACGCGGTCCACAGCTGCCATTGGCTGTTCCGCTTGTCGGCTGCGACTTAGCAATAGCCAAAGGAAGCAGCACAAACTGGATTGTGTGATTTTTAACGAATTCTTGTTATTTAGTCTACACAAAACGCCACAGCGCAGCGGACGTGTGTGAATTAAACGGCAAATGTTCAGCGAGCGCCCAATTTGAATACGTGTGCGTTACGTATGTGTGTATTTGTGTGGGAGGCATTTGTGATATCAATTTAATTATAACAATAAACATAAAATAAATAAACATGCAATAACAATTAGGCAAGCGAATAAGAATTTCAAGTGCAAAAATGGTGAAAATCGTTGAGGAACTCAATGCACATCAACAACATCAACAGCATCAGCATCAGCATCAACATCAGCTTCATCATCAACTGCATCAACTGCATCATCATCACCATCAGCATCCACACACACACCATCCACAGCCAGCAAACACCGTCGGCGCATTGAATCTGAATTTGAATCTGACGCCGGCAACGCTGCTGATGAAAATGGCGCGAACGCCACACCTGAAATCCAGTTTCTCAATAAATGCCATACTGCCCGAAACGCTGGAGCAGGATGAGGAGGAGCAGCAGCGGGACGACGACGACGAGGAGCACCAGCAGCAGCAGCAGCGGGAACAACATCAAAAATTTAAAAATAACAACAACAACAATAATAATAATAATAGTTCACCACTGATCTCGGAGCCGGATAGCGATGTGGAATCGGATTTGGATGTGACTTCGATGTCGCCAGCGCCACCTGTCGACGAAGCCGAAGATGAGGATGCGGATGCCGAGGCGGATGCGGATGTCGACCCGGATGCCGATGCTGATCCCGATGACGATGTGGAATGTGATAACGATGGTGATTCGGAAACAAAGTCAACGGATGGCAAACCCATCAAGGATAAGAAGGGCAACGAGAAGCCGCCGTACAGTTACAACGCTCTCATCATGATGGCCATCCGGCAGAGCCAGGAGAAGCGTCTGACCCTCAACGGGATCTACGAGTACATCATGACCAATCATCCATATTATCGGGACAACAAGCAGGGCTGGCAGAACTCCATCCGGCACAATCTCAGTCTGAACAAGTGTTTCGTGAAGGTGCCGCGACACTACGATGATCCCGGCAAGGGTAACTACTGGATGCTGGATCCATCGGCGGAGGATGTCTTCATTGGTGGCTCCACGGGGAAGCTGCGACGACGCACCACAGCCGCCAGTCGCTCCCGATTGGCGGCATTCAAGCGTTCGCTAATCGGACCGATGTTTCCCGGCCTGGCAGCGTATCCACAATTCGGACAGTTCCTCACCTATCCACAGGCGGCGCCCAGTCTGCTGGCGAGCATGTATCAACGCTACAATCCCTTTGCGCCAAAGAGCCCGGTGTCCATGGTGGGTCATCCGGCTGCAGCGGCGGCAGCTGCACCACCTCCTCCGTTTGTCAGTCCGGCCAGCAGTCAGGAGCTCTATCAGCGTTTGCAGTATCAGCAACTGTTGCATCAACATGCTGCCGCGGCGGCATTAGCCGCACACCAGCGGCAACTGAGTGCGGCGGCTGCGATGCCAACGGCGCCGGCGCCACAACCACATATGACCCACCTGGGACAGCCGCCCTCATCGCCACCCAATCTTCATCATCAGCTCGAGCAGCAGCAGCAGCAGCAGCACCAGGCGCACAGTGAGGCAAATTCGCGTTCACCCGTCACAGTGGTCACACGCAATAGCTGAAGGAGCGCGCCACTGCATGCCGTGTAGTTAGTGTATAAGTATTCGTTGTACATAGGAACAGCCGCGACTGAGGCGCCTAGACGCTTGTAAATAGACAGAGATAGGGAGAAAGAAAGAGAGAGCGAGAGAGAGAGAGAGAGAGAGCGATAGTTCTAATTGTAACTTCGGCTAGCCGATGTTCAAATACCCTTGCAGCAGTCAGAATTAAAATAAAAATAATTTTAATATATAAAAAAAAATACATTATTAATAATTACATAATTTTGTAAAAACAAGTTTAATGCATGTATTAAAAATGTTAATTCACATCTGGCCATATTTTAATATTACAAATTCAAACAACTGTTTCTGACTTTTAATATATTAAATTTTGAATTCCAACTCAACTTCACAAACAAAGTCGTTAAAAACCTTGCTTCAACATTTATTTAACAATTTTAAATATAGCATTTTCCAATTCCGCAGATCTCATTAAATTAATATCAAAAGATTTTCTTTAGAAGCCTACTTTATGTGTATAGAAGAATGGATTCTAAAACCGCAGACGTTCTTATAAAAAAAATATATATATAAATTTCTTAAAGTCTTCTTAACTGAGATTACTTTGAATGCAAGTCAAGGAACATTGCTGGATGCCCAAAAAAAAGGTGTTCTAAGTTCCTCTTGCAGTCTTCAAGCCAGCAATTCTCAGAAGGCTCTCAGCTTGCAATCATGCTCAACGTCCAAGTTCATCTTTTATATTTTAATTTGCAACATCTTCACAAAGGAAGTCGCAACTAAAGTTGTTGCTTTAAAAATGCTTTTGTGCAATTTGCAACAATTATTCCCCAATTGGAATGAATATTAAATTAATTGTTTAATTAATCTCGTTCAATATTCCCAAGATGTTTGCAAGGGTATTTTGTGTAACTGATGGTTCTGAGTGTTTCGATAACGATAACGATAACGATACTTAAGCGCAGCAGGCAATTGAAACTAAGCACTATTTAATTTATATTATTTTTATGATTATTATTATTATTATTATGTACTTTAGAAGGCAGACACAATAAAAATTGAAGTTCTACTGAAATAAAAGAGAAATTGCTAAACATAAATCGACTTTTCACTGGCTAAATTGAACTGCAGTGCGTTCAATTAATCTGTTGTCGCGACAAAAAGATGCTGACGCTCCCCAACAGGAAGTCCTTAATAAGTTGCACACACACATACCAACACAGACACACTCAAACACACATACACTGGCAATCTGTCGCTTGAAAGCGCTGTAAAAATTGCGCGCTAAAAGCCACCGTTAAGTGTCAAATCAAATAAAATTTTAGCGCATGTCCCACACACGCCACAAACAACAACAACAACAAATACGAAGGGCAACTGAAGCGTGCGGAACTCGGTGGCTGCTGCTCGGTGGCTGCTACTCGGTGGCTGCTGCTGCTGCTGCTGTTGATCAAATTGTTTTTACTGACTTGCTAGTCATTATGTTGTCGCCGTTGTTATGGTTGCACGTCTCCAATATGTTGTCGGGAATGGAAATGGGAATTGAATTTCCTATAGAGAGGCTGAAGAAATGCGGGCTCGACAAACACACAGACAGACAGACAGACAGACTAACTGACGGACAGCGTTGGCGTTGATCTGTGAAGATGTGCAGCCAAATGGAATGAATGTGATTTGAATTACTTGCGTGCTGTTCCTGGCAAGCAATTGCAAATTGCAAATAGTTTCTAAAGTTCAAGATTAGAAAGGCTCTTCTACGATTTCCAGACATGCACAGGCAACAAATAATGTTGGACAAAAATATATATAATTTTAATGATAATACAAATTGGCTTGGATGGTAGATATGTTTATAGATCATTTTAAAATTTCTAATAAATTAATAATGTAGAATCAATTTAAGTTGTGAATTTTCGATTAGAACTTGATTGAATTTGAGTTTGACTTGAATCCGTAACAATTAATCATAAGCTTTGTGCCTTTCTTTTATTGGTCGAATTATTAGTTGGAGTTCCTTAATCCTCCTTAAAATAAAATTTATTATATTTTGAGAGTTTGGCTAATATATTTTAGGAAGAGTTTTAATGTCTTACTTTACTTATTAGAAGAACTGAAGTTAGTTTGACTATAATATGCATATTCTATTCCATTGTCACTTAATATAATACTAAGTTCAACTCTCAGTTGAGCAATACAACAAATTGGTTAAGCTTTCAACACACATCATAGTTCTGTAGAAGAAAGAGTGGGAAGCTGTGAAGATAGCAAGAGATAGTGCTGTCAACACTCAATAACCCACATAAGTCAACCCAAGTTAATCAGTTGAGTTGCACACACACACTCCACACACACACCAGTTTAAGGCGATGAATCTTCATTACAACTGCTGGCAGCAGTTTATAAATCACAACAAAGTTAAACCAGAAAAACTGGCGCCAGTTTCAATCTAAGAAAAAGTTTCTTGAACTTGCTGCTGCCGAACCCAGATCCAAGACCCGAACCGAAACCCGATTCAATCCGAATCGGAATCATGCACTCAGATCTTCATCCATGTGAACGCATTCAGCTTAACTGGCAATTGAGGCAGCTAGAAGTGACATCATATATAGGATAATTCACTCGAAATGTTTATACAGCACATAATCCGTCGCATAAGGCGAATAAATTGAAAGAAAAATGTTCTCGGCTGGAATGATGATGTTGATGATTATGGAGCCTGGTTCGTCAGAGTTTACGTGGAAATGAGACAAACAAATAAATTTACTTTGATTGAATAATGGTCGCATAATTGGCAACTTGAATGGAATTGAGTAGCAGGCAAAACAGATGCTACAAACTCAATTGAAATTGTTACAACAGACAGCAGAGAACACAGCCAACGATGTTGCAATAAGATAAGACGATTCAACCATAAGCACATAAACAGACATATCGTCCGTCTATATAGCTATATATACATATATATATATATATACAATGCCATAATTCTATGTATTCGCGCGCATTAACTAACTGAATTGGATAATCTCATTCTGATTCTCATTCTCAGCAATTGAGTCAACGGCATAGCAAGTGACCGACTGAACATACCCCGTAAGTAGTATTGAAGAATACAGTTTGTTGTAATTTTTTAGAAAAAAGTATAGAAAATTGACTTTGGTTTTTGGGAATATTTTCTTTATTTACGAGTGTAAAACATTTATCTGACTTTAGTTGTGAATATAGCCCAATAAAATACTATAAAATGTACGGGGTATCAAAAATAATGTCTGAACCGGCAACTGGCGTCGCATTGTCGCCAATTGTTGTCTAAGATTTGGTTTAAATTGAAATGTGCAACTGTGAAATGTCAGGCGACAATTGTCAGCTAGATGGATGCGATATATGTTCCACATACGCCCCGTAAGCCATGCCCCACAGGGGTGGAGAGTGAAGAGAGTTGGGCTTGTGTCGTGAGCTGCAGTTTATTAACCTGAAAGGCGACTGCAAGTGATTCATGCAGCTGGGCAAGTGAATAAGATTAAAAGATGCAACAACAACAAAGAGAAAACCAGTAGCTGGAGTCATGCAAGGGCTTTCCAGGGAGTAGCAACGGGGGGGCGGGGCAGAGGGAGGAGACCTATGTCTACACAATACATGAGAATTGGAAAGCTGTTGAACTTGCTGGCTGGCTGGCGGGCTGGCTGGCTGGCTGGCTGGCATCTTGTTCTTGCAACACCTTTCTAAAGTTCTAAGCCCCATTAATGGTGCACATCACAGATCTGCAATAGCAATGCCAGCATATGTTGTAAATAATATTTTTTATTATATTGCATTTTATAGAGTTTTCATAATAAAAATGGAATTAAGTCATTTGCGATCAAAGAACATGTTAAAAGACATACAGATAAAAATATGACTAAATTCAATTCTTTTGTAAATCATATTTGCAAATGATAATATAAATATAATAAAAAATAAAAAAATAAAGTCTTGATTGCTAACATAAATATTATTAATGTATCCAAAAAACCCAAATGGATGCAGTTCTAAATATCTATCTATATATATATCCAGCTAGTTTCTTCCTACTAGGTTTTTACAAAAATCTACTTTAACAATTACTTTTTATTTTTTTTTATTTTTTTCTAGGGATTGCCATTTATTAGTAATATGCACAACAACAACAAGATATCGCACCCAATAGGCCTGATTTTTGGTTGAATGACATGAAACGAAAAAGAAACTATGCCTCAAGGCTTTTGTGAGCTTGCAACTTGTGTGTGTAATGTGTAAATAGATTGTTGCCAGTGGTGTAGTAGCTGCTGCAATTAGATGGAAAGAAGTGCACAAGAAGCATTTCATACAGTTGATGTGGGGAATGTTATTACTGAAAGGCTGCACGCTTAACAACCAAGTCACGCCCTCTGCGAATGGGGCCACACCCACAGCAAATTGTTCGTCATCGTCATCGTCATCGGTTGCAAGTCTCTTTTTTTTCTTTTTTTTTTTTTTAGGTTAGAGTTGCAGAGTTGTCATGGAACCCCAACCAAGCAACCAACCGGCCAACCGGCCAACCACATGAAAAGGCAGCGAGCCGACGAGCGTTGAGCATTTTGAGGCTGTCATGAATAACAATGTTTAAAATCGCTCATTAGGAGCGAAATTTTGTAAACTGAACAAGCGATAAAGATCGCTCGTAACTGAAGAATGGTTGAGCTCCCCACGCCGCACAAATGGCGCCCCCCGGCGGACAGAAGCGGACGGACCAATGGTAAAAAGCGCACGGCTCGGAACAATGGAACAGCAAAAGCGTGTGGAAATAATTTGGTTACAATTAAATAACAAAAGAATTTGTTTGGCAACTCTGGTGCGCATTTTGGCCAACAACTGTAGCCGCAAGTCGCAAGTGGCAGTTGCCGCAGGTGGCAAGACTGAGACGGCAGACGTTCAACTTGGCGGCATTACAAAGCGTACACTCAAAAAAGAGAAAAACTTTTCAGTTCTATTTTGAGGTATAATATTTGACGTAATATTTTTTCTCAAAAATTTCTTATTTATATTTATTCAAGATAAGTTTTTATTAACTTTAATGTTTAGTTTTATTTTACCAATTTTCCTCTTTTAATTTCGAAAAACATAAATAAGTCTGGCTTCAAATGTAATTTTTCTATAATAAAATGCAATGTCTTTGTCTGAGTGTACATTGGGCCCTCCACCCCCGTCACTCTCCTGGCTTTTAGTCATTGCCCATTGTCCATTGTCCAGCTGCCTCCTCGCTCCAGATTAAGTCTCCGTCGCCATGCGGTGTTCATAATTAAGCAGCGGTCAGCTGCTGCTGCTGCTGCTGACTGAAAAACTGTCTGTTTACCATAACAATGAGGGGCACACACCAGGAAAAAACACCTTTCCAGCAAGCGTCACACTACCTCACCCCACCACCGCACCCCCTCCCTCGCGCAAAGAGTGTGCTCTGCCCCCCGCCTTGAGATCAGGTGTTAATGTCTGTGTTTATGGCCTAAGTGAATAGCCAGACAGGTTAACCCAAAAAAAAAGCGTTGCCGACTTATATGCGGTGCGCAATTATCGTCATTAGTCGACGTCGCTGCATCTCTACCTAACCGTTCCACGTAGCCCGCACGCCGTACCCCGCACCCTGCTCCACGCCCTCCGCAACCCAACCCCTACCATAGCCTGTTGCCTTTGGCATTGTTCGTTTGCCGCTTTAGTTGCGGCTTGTTGTGTATCGATGTGCATGTTATAATTTTGAAAAAAAAAAGAAGAAAAAATGATTTCTTCATGCCAGTCACAGTAACAGCGACGCGTCACACTCATCACAATACATAATACATAATACATAATCATCATCGTCATCGTCATCATTATCATCAATGCCCGCCTCGGCTCATCCAATTATTACAGTTTAGGCAGGCCACAAGTCAAACAAAGATATCCACGGTCTGCAAGCCCCCCACTTGGGCATTTGCTCCGTTAACATGCAGTTTTTTGTATCTTACAACTTTTAATTATACTATGCAGATACATATTTGTGCAATGCATTTCAAATGGGCTTCACCATAAATTACTCAATTAATGTTTAGCATTAAAACAGCATAAAACAAAACACTATAATCGAATCAAATTGTAAGCACAATTTTTAGTCGAAATTTATATAGTCCCATTCATGGTTTCAAACTTTCGATTCAAGTTTAAGTCTGGCAAAAATCGAATAAAAGGCATCAAGAAAAATTTCCAATTTCAAAGTTATATTAAAGTTAAATCAATTTTCATTAGAAAAAGGCACAATGAAAATATTTAATAATCGTAAAATCAATTTCTGTATAGTTAAATATCTACAATTTAAAAGTCTGGAAATTCAATCTAGAGAAAAAATATCAGATAATCATATTAATTACAATCAGCAGCATTATAATTAAAGCCTTTTCTTAACTTTACTTGATATTTTAATTTGCCTTTGCTTTGTGAGGCACGTGTTAAATATCAGCTGTTATCATTGAATTTTCACCAAATATCCGTTGATCTTGTGTTCTGATCTTCTGCTTAGGGACCAGAAATCCTTTTGTACTGCACAGAATGTTACCCCAACCATTTTGTAAGTAGTTCAATTTCTTCTTTGTCTGTGCATAAAGTGCCATATCATTTATCGTATAACATTCAATGAAATACTTATGGACAGCATCCTTTACCGCACAATGCTGAGCCGAAAACGCATTAAAGGATAACTCACTCCTTGGCCAGCCACAACTGGCCAACAGATTAAGGCCAATAGAAAAATGGCAATATATATACAAAAATTGCAAAAGGTTTTTTTTTTTTTTTTTCCGCTGCATTCTACTCGTTGCCCAATATCCTGCAACATATCTGAGCATGTTGCAACACAAAAGGTCAAAGGATCTGTGGCTATTGGATACTATCTGTGAAGCGGCTTAAGATTGTCTTTCACCCGAGCAGCTGTGTCCGCAATGTCCATTTTTGGTAATATGAGCAATAATATTTTCGTAGACCAAATTGGCTTAAGATTTGGCAAACATATTTTTGTGTTCTTTTCGTGTGGGGTTGAGAATTATGATTGTCTGGGAAATATATTCACTTGCAGCTGTTTTTGTATAATTTCCTGGGAAAGCTTTTCAATTTGTCAGACCAAAACACTTGAGCACTTAAAAAGGCGCATGAATATGAGACCAGGACTCGCTACTGACTTCCTATCCTGACTTCCTGCATCTCCACTTCTTGCGGCTTCTGTGTGTGTGACAGTATGTGTGTGTGTGTGTGTGTGTGTGAACAGTTTGATGTGTGCGGCAAACAAACTGATTGTTTCAATGCGCTGCTTGCGTCGTTTTGTATTGTTGGGAAACAGTCGAAATGAACTCATTGATTCCAATTGACTGATTTCCATTGCAGTTAAGTGTCTGACGCGGCCAAATGCCAAACTGCCGCGCGTCCTGCCACACAGGACACACAGGGAACAGCGTTGAACCTCGAACGTCGCTGCCTTGTTGACTTTTTGGGCGGCGCTGGCAGCTGAACGTTGATCAGGGCGTCTTTCTTTTTTTGTTGGTCTCTATTGCCCTAGCCGAGGGTATTTGAAATTTGTTAAGCATTACGTAACTTTCTGAAAAATATTATCATTATATTTATTACATATATAAACATATAGTCAGACCAATCTACTTGATCCAAGGGAATTTCTACTTATAAATACACATATAAATATATTCCTCAATCTTAAAATTAGCATTTTTATTCAGCTACTAAAGACTTGACTTAGATCTTAGCTCGACTAATGTTTTCTTAACTGCTGTATAAATACTAGATAAGGTTTTAGATTTTTTTAAGTGTTTTATTATTTATTGACATATCATAATTCATTCATAATAAATGTAAAGAGCATTAAGTTGTTTGTGATGTTTTAGCTACCAGTTGCTTATTAGTTTCAGAATTGGGGGTGATTGTAGAGCCCGAGGTGTATGGGTTCAAGTTTTCAAGTGGAGAGCCTTGTTGGCTGCCGTCGAATGTGCCACACAAGTGGCTCACATCAGCGGGGGTAAACAACTCAACCAACGGCGCTTCCCAAGAAATCGCAGAATGAGCTACTAGTCCAAGTCCAATTGCAACAGCAAGTCCAAGTTTGAGTTGAAGTCGAAGTTGAAGTCAGCAGGCAAAGTTCAAAGTTGCTGACGTCGTCGTCGTTGTCGCTTCCGTTCAATTGATAATTGAACTCCTGGAGCTGATGCTGCCTCCAGCTGCTGTTCAAGTCTCTCTTTCTCTCTTGATTCAGCTGCAAGTCGGTGTACTTAATTTCCCGTTTAAAACGCCATTCATTCAATTAAGCCAATGAATTTGAGGCTGCCCCCAGAACTGTGAGGAAGAGGGGCATGTTGGACAGGGAACAGATCTTCAAGTTGTCGTTCTCCACTTTGACTAATCAGACGCGGGTCAAAATATTTACCACTTGACCCGATTGATTTAATTAAATAGTTGCAAGACATTCAACCATTTGTTGTCGCACAAACCAGAAAGCCACAAAACGCCAGAGAGACTTCTGAATTGCTCTCTCTATATATATTTATATAAATAACTATCTCTCTCTCTCTCTCTCTGAGAGAAACTGTGTTTCTCTCGCTATCTCTCCGCCTGAGCTATCTGTTTGCGTTACTCACGTTCGTTGCACGATCTTCGACGATCTTCGTCATCGGCTGTCAACACAGATTTCGCGTTGCTGCCCCAACTAAAGACGTGTTAATTAACGAGAGTTAACTAATTGTTGTTAGCAAAATACTTTTGTAATTTGATACTAAATTAATGTTACGCTCAACTGGCTCGATCTGCGCTTTTGTGTATCGCTCCAGTCCAACGCACAGTGGCACAAGATCAAAGAGTTGCGTAAGACAAAAGACAGCTAATGAAGTACGCCATTTGCTGGACGATTATGTTAATTTCTTAGCCATTCCTTTTTAACGTTTCCATAAAAATTTCCTAAAATTGTTTATTGAAAATTCTTTTCTTAATTTGCCAAGGAAAGGAATATGTTTAAGCATTATTTTTAATGAGCTTTATAATTTGCTATTTTTAATTTAAATAACTCTTAATATTATTCAAAGTTAATTGATCTTCGCTTTACTGCGGGTATTTTTTAAAATAAAATTTTATTAAAAATAAAATGTTATACCAATAAAGTTGCTCGTTTTGTTATTGACTAATTATGAAAGAAGTGGAAGCGTTTAAGATGCTATCTTAATGCATAAGCCTGAAGAAGATATTTTCTTGATAGTATTTTATTTTAATACATTTTTTGTTAACAAGCTGATTTTAAACATAAAATTTGTAAAAAGTGCAGTTAGTTTTTTTTTAAATTCTTAATTGAGAAACCAAATTAATTGATACAAACTTCACTCTTATGTTTTTTCTTTCCTTATAATTGCAGATTTAAAATAAAATGGCATATCAAAAAATTTGATGATTGTATTATTGACTATTAGTAAAAGCGCTGGAAGACTTTAAGACAATTTATTAAAGCACATACTTAAAATAAATATCTGAATATATTTTCTTCAAAGTATTGAAAAATAAAATGTATATAAATTTAAATGATATACTGCTTATTATACTCATTATATTATATTAGTAATTACACTTATAAATCAGTTGCAATTACTCTTGCACCACTGTGCATCCAAAGTGCCGACTCCAAGCCACCAATCTTCGTTGTTTTTGTTGTTGTTGTGGTTGTCGCTGCTCATGTCGTGGAATTGGGAATTGGATACCTGAGCGTTGTCCAATGGCCACAGAAATCTTGTGTTGTGTGTTGTGTCTTGTTTGTGTTGTGTTGTGTTGTGTTTTGCAATTCGCGCGCGCCTGCCTCATGGACTTAAGACCCCAGCGTCTACCCCTGGGCTCCGGTCGGGGGCATGGGGGATGTGGGAAGACAGAGAAGACAGCAATGAATCGGTTGGGCAACGCCTTAAATGTTTTATTGTTTTAAAGGTTCGTAAACGAGCGACGGCGCTTGGAAAAGACAGAGACAGAGAGAAAGAGAGAAAGAGACAGACTGATATAGAGAGAGTGAGGGATCTGAGATCTGTTTGAGACAGCAGCAGCATAAGTTCCATAAATCAAAATCTATAACGTTTTAAATATTCATGAGCAACGTGTGAACAAGAAGAGGCCAACAGGCAAGCAAATGGTAGGCAGGCAGCCCCGTAAAGGAAACGACGTAATGTATTAATTTCATTTATTGCCATATTTATTCACATGACAAGAGGACACAGGATGCCGCATGAAGAGTGTATGTGTGAGAGAGAGACAGAGAGAGAGAGAGAGCGAGAGAGGGGTGGAGCGAGGAGGGTGCGGGGTGCAGTGTTGTGCGCGCAATTTAACGGCATGGCTGGCAAAACGGGAGCAGACATTGCGACATATAAATGACAAGGACACACCCATATTTAGCACGTTTTAACAGCCACGCACAATGGCAACTGTGGCCAGGACATTATTCGGTGGTGCCTGGTAGTCCTGGCGGCCTGACTGCCTGACTGCCTGGTGGTGCTCTTGGTGGTAGTTCATTCTGTGGCACCCTAAAAATCACAATCACTGCGCGCGCGGGTTAAATGAAATGGAGAATGCCATTCCTAATTAATGTGATGTGTGTGTTTCTCTCCCTCTCTCTATCTCCCTCTCTCTCTCTCTCTCTCTCTCTCTGTACATTTGCCTCTCGCTCTCTATCACTCTATTATCCTGGGCACCCTTTTATATTGTTGCCGCATTTAGCTTGGCCTGTCGTCGCAGCCATTGTTGCTGCCCAGCCACAGGATGAAAGATTTCGTATTATGTATTTTTATTTATTTTTTTTTTCTTCTCTGTTTTCAAATCTGGAATTTTCTGTTTCCATTCGCGCATCCTGCCCAGAATGCCAGCCGCTTTTATTTATTTGTGTTTATAATACAACAAAATCAGCTACGCTTGCACCCGGCACCAGGCACCCTGTGTACCCCCTGCCTCTGCCCATGCCCCGCATCCCAATCCTGATCCCTCCTGCTCGGACTTTGACATGGCCGCTGCCTCAACATAAAACTGGTTGCCTGCCAGTCGCTACCACAACCACTCTTCCCTCTCATCCTCTCTGGCACAGCACCACCCAACTCCCAACTCCCAGTTCGTCTCGGTTGTTCGCCTTGTTGTTGGTTTTGACTGCAATGTCGACGTGATGTTTACATTTATGGATTATTGTTTCCGTATGTCCTGGGTCCTTGCTGGCTGCTTGCTGCTTGCTGCTTGCTTACCGCCACATAAGTTCCGCACAATCATGCTCATCAGCATTTTTGTTTTTTTTTTTTTGATTGTATGCCATGCTTCACTAGAGCCGCAAGACTTACAGTGGGGCGAGTTTTTCTAATACTTGTGGCTGCCCTAAGTGCGGTTAAATGAGCCTGAGGTGTTTCCTTGAAAGCACTTGAAAAATTCACAACTTTCAAAACTTTTAGCAAAGTTTTTAACTTTGTTAAGGTTCTGTTGTAGGACTAATTATAATAAAGTTTTTAGACATCAAATTATATAGCTATATCATTCAATTCAGCAAGATTTGTAAACTCCATTTTGAGACTACTAATAGATCGGTATGTTTCTATCTATATTATCGAATATAAAGATCTATTTATGTGCTTCTCAACTCTGTACATAAACCTAAATATAGCTTTATATCTATACATTTATAAAATAAGTTAATAACAAATAATAATAAGTGTCTTTCGTTGGATTTAAAATATGTCGCAGCTTAAAAAATAAAAAACTTGGAGCCATCGAAAGATGGAATTAAATTGTAAAAAAGAGATTAGCAAACGTTAAACAAATAAGTTAATAATCTAAACATTTTAGATCTGTTTATGCTTGACTTTATTCTCATTAAATTTGTTCTCTATTTTCTACTTCTATTAAAATCACTGTACATTGCTTGTGGATCGCATTCAATAAACTTAAGCTCGAACACTTTTATTGGCCTACTTTGGCCCCACTGTGCGCACTGCAATTGCCAAGAATCGATGCCTTATTGAACTGCGCTACCTTTTGGCTTTGCGCTTTCCACTTGAGTTGCATTTGATTTGCTTGCGTTTTGTTTTTTGCTCTTCGACGGCTGCTTCCAAAGTTTTCTTTGATTTTACACACATACACACACACACACACATACACACACTCTCACGCACACACACTCACGCACACACTCACAAACTCACTTTTGTTTCAGTTTGCTGAAGTCGCATTGAGATTCAAATAAATAAAATAATATTTGGAATTTCGCACCCTAAATACTGAGGCAAGTTTCCGTTGCACGCTAGGCATTATCCTCCCCGTTACCCCTAACCCTACCCCTACCACCAATTTACGCTTTCGCTGGCATTAGTTCGGCTTTATAACTGTTAAAGAGACGTTGACGTTGAGGTAGTTGTTAATATTTTTCTTTATTTTCATTTTCATATTTTTTTTTTATGATTGTTGTTGCTGTTGTGATTCGCTACGACATTACACACATATACATGTATGTATGTGTGTGTGTTTGTATGTGTATGTATATATTTATATTTGAAATTCTGGCCCTGCAGCGCTGAGGTCTTAATCTGACCAGAAGTGTAAACCAGCCAAGCAACCCCGAGGGGGGGTTTCTGTTTTCAGGGCATATGCGAGTAGACAAGAAGCAGCGCATATGCTATGCTACAGCAACCCCCCACCCCCTGCCACACACACATTCTCCCTCTAGCTATCTGCCTCGCTCGCTCACACTCCTTGCGTATTACACGGATTTATATTACGCTCTATTGACTTTTGCCTGCTGCCTCAGCCAAGTGGCCTTTTTGGGTAACGAGTGGGCTTAGTCGGGAATTTGGGATTTGGGATTCGTATATCACGCTTATGTATGTGTGTGTGAGTGTGTGTGTGTGTAGGGTATCTCTCTTTTGGGGTGTTCGCCATAAACGCAGATTAAGACATTAATTTAATTGCCTGACATTGCGAGGTGTGAATTATAAACTGATAGTTTCGCAAAAATCTCGCTTGTTATTTGCACATTTGATTAGCGGCTCCTGTCACAGTGTCAACAGTGGCAGTGGGGAAAATCTCCGTTTGATTTATGTACTGTTAGTAAATGTTGATTTTTCCCATGGTCACAACGGCTGACAACAAAAATCCGGAAAGTGGACGACTCTTGATTTGCTCAGCTGGAAGCAGGTTTTTCTTTGCCTTCTGTTTTCCTTCAAATTGAATACATTCAATTATTCATTCCTAAAGGTTCTTCGGACTTAATATGAATCTTACTTGACATCTGAAAGCTCAAATCGTTTTTTATCTTATCTCAAACATTTGCTCAAACATGTGTGAAATGATATCTTAAAAATAATCGATCGATTGCCTTTCTAATTCGAAGCAAGTTTACAAATCTAATCTACCATTCAGAATGCCACTGATGCTTTTTACTGTTTTTTACTGCTTTTGCAAAGAGTCAACAAATTGAGACATTCAGTTGGCACTTGGCTTAAATGCCAATGCTATTCGCAACTGTTAGGCCACACCTTCTCCCCGCCCCCCACTACCCACATACATCTGTGCTGGACTCGAGAAGATCAGTTAAGTGCCTGGCAACAAAAATATTATCAATAATAATTTTCACAATATTCAACTGGAAATTTCACACAGAGTCAGGCTATGGCAATGGCCTAAGCCTGAGTATGTTGTCTCGTGAGACTTGGCTAAGCAGCAATGTTGGCCAACTGTCCAACTGTTGGTCGGCAACTGCTTCTCGTAAATCGCGCTGTGATGCCAACAACAACAAAAACATTTGAGCCACAAACTGGCGAACGCTTTTTGCTGGCTGGGCAAAAAATGTTAATTAACTTTTCAATCCTTAAATAATGAATGATCAACGCATCCGCGGCGACACGCTGAGTTCCTTTTTATCACTGAGCCTTTGCGAGTGTGCCTCCCGACTCCGCCGGAGCCTGACTTTGAGCCTGAGCTTGAACCGCCCCTCACCGTCCCCAGCAAAATGAGCCGCCGCCAAACAAAAACAGCAACAGCAACAACAACAACAGAAAACATCTTGATAAATATATGCCTGCAACTGAATACCCTTGCATATCGAATATTTATTCTACAAAAAGATGTTTGCCTTAATTTTAATCAAATTCCAGATAAATATTTACATACAAATAACAATCATATTCTACATAATCTAGTTTTTCCGATCGATTCTCTGACTGAACTTTTTTTGATGTAGCTTAAATAATATATTTTATTTGTTTTTTACTGATCGTGGCAGACTTAATTCCATATAAATATAAATAGTTATTGCAACGAGTATCCATTTTTTAAATATTAGTCAGGGTAAATTTTATGGTATTCTACATCACAATCAAATAAGTATTCTATTTTTATAGAAGCAACAATTTTCTTCCGATTGATTTTGTTATTTTGTACAAAAATTTAGAAAACTTTTTTGGCATTTGTAAAATGTGTGCTTCAAAGCATTTTAAATGAGTAGAATAGCTTTAACAAGAGTATTGCAAGTGAGACAAATACAGTCAGATTCTCTCTTGCTCTTCCCCTTGCTGGGTGTATGTTGTTGCTCCGGTGATCTGGTGATATTGCCTTGTATATAATTTATATGCAATACGATAAATTTATGCGCTGTGCGCGCGCATGCGCCTGCAAAACAGCGACTACCGTCGAAGTCGGAGTCGGAGTCGGGGCGGGGGGAGTGGCAAATTGGAGTTGAAGTCAGAGTTGGAGTAGCTGCTGTTGCCGTCTAGTTGCCGGCACGAATCGCATTCAAATGGGTAAAAGGGAACGTCTCTACTATGGCCAAATGTCAGCGGGTGAGCCGAGTGTTTACACGCAAATTTACACTCTCATTTGTTGGCAACGAAATTGTGTTGTTGCAAATCCGCAAATCGGTGGCTGATGTTGCTGTTGCTGTTGCTGCTGCTGTTGCTGCTGCTGCTGCTGATGCTGCTGTTGTTGCAAGTTGTCTCGGCCACCGCTTGCCATAAATAAAGTTTTGTATTATGCGCACTCGCATTTGGCAGCGCATCCCACAACAGCAATGCAGCACCACTGCTGCTGCACCACACACTGCACACTGCACACTGCACCACTCTCTGCCACACTGGTAAGTAGTTTGGGGCACGGCAATTATCGCTCACTGTGCTGAGAAATTGGTTTTTGCCACTTCGCACTTTCATGATTTTCAATCACGTTCAATTTTAATTGAAAATATTTTCAAATGTTGCGCAAAACGAAAAAATACAAAAAATAAGAAGAAAAAAATTATAATAGTGCAAATAAATAATTGCAACTTTGTGTGCTTGCAACATGGCGACGGTAAGCACTAGCTGAAGATGCATAGAAGTGCATTCAAGTTGTTGTTGCCACACCTTTGTGCAACATTAAAGAATGCACTTAACGCAATCTTTTATATTTTTCACATGCTCGAGTGTGCAAGTTGTGACAACTTTTATTTAAATAAATAAAATAGTAATTAATCTATGTAAATATGCCAATTATGCATTTTACTCTAAATAAATTAGAAATCGATTTATACTTTGAGTTTTGGCTGATGTGATCCCAATTTGAGTACGTTTTGAGAGCAGACCTTTCTCTATTTCTCTCTGTACACATGTAGCTCAATGCTTCTCCCTCCCTTCACTCTCTCCCTCTCTCTCTCTCCCTCTCGCTACTCGCTTATCCCTTTTATCAGCTTATTTGCATAGTTTTGCCTACAACAATTAAATAGCTGACCACATTTTGCCAGGCACGCCTCACAATCGACCATATCATGGCCGTTCTAGTGCCAAGTATATTTAAGAACTTCCTCATACACTCCCTCCCTCTGCACCCCTCTCTTTTGGATTTCACGATTATAAAACATAATACTCGTCGGATTTCGATCGGGTATTTAAAGTCTGAGACATGAGTTATTCGTCGTCACTCAAGCGACCCTCTTTGATAGGGCTCCCAAGTTGCATAACTTGAATGTAGGTACGCATGTAAAAATGTATCGAGTTACGATCTCTGATAAGCTGCTGGGCAAATACATGTATAATATTTATACGCAAACTTGCTCACACAACAAGCGACGAGGACGACGACGACGACTGACAAACAGACAGACAAATGTTTGCTGCGTACTCTGAAATAAAGGAAAAACAAATAAATACAATTTGTGGAATGGGCACTGCAAATTTGTAACGATTTTCTAATATTCAACAAACAACAAGCCACCCCAAAAACAAATTGTTAAATCGAATGCCAAATCTGATGTAGTTGTTAGTGTTGCTGCTGTTGTTGTTGTTGTTGTGCCCGGCTCATATCTGTTGAAATCGCTACAACAAACACAGCAGCAGCAGCAGCAGCAAACACGACAAACAATGAAACCAGAGAAGAAATCTCAACAAATGTAACAAAATGCGGATTATTCGACTGATTGTACGTATGTATACCGAGTCCTGATTCCTGATTCCTGAGTCCAGAGTCCTGAGTCCGACTGCTGACTGCTGACTGTCGAGTCCTGTCGCCTGTGCACACATTAATGAGAATATTGTTAAATTAGTAGGCTTTGAAATGTGATACGCCCAACCACAGGAACAGAGGGTCCTGCGACTGCTTTTGACTTTGCCAAAACGAGCAGCTGTGCGTGTGTGTGTGTGTGTGTGTGTGCGTCACCAGGACAGAGAGAGGGGTTGGAGGGGAGGAATAGCATTTCATTTGCACTCTTGATTGTAAATGTCATAAAAATGGGTTATTTCTATAGCTTCTCAAACGAAAAGAGAAATAAAATAAACCCAATGATTCTCCCTCTCTCTCTCACTCTCTTTCTCACTCTCTCTCTCTCCCTCTCTCTCTTTCGCCCCTTCAGCTCTAACTGGTAAGTGCAGGGAGAACTTTTGGCCTAAAGCTCCCTTAATAGGCTTATGATAAACATGACACTTGACTTTTGTGTCGCTGCTTCTGTTGCCCGTGCAGCCCAAATTGCCAGTTGACACTCAATTTGACACATGAGACCCCGCCGCAAACTGCCATCGTCTTCTTGACTAAAGGCCGCGTCCTCCTTTAGACTGAACTCCATGTGCTGCATGTGGCAACCTCAAGTGTGTGTGTGCTCCATGGTTACTCGCCTTGGCTAATGATGCGCCCCGTTGCCCGTTGCCCGTTGCTTTCGGTTACGGCTTACGGCTTACTGCTTACTGCTTACGACTTACGGACTAACGGGCACACGTCTACGGTTTCAGTTCAGACATATGAATAGCTAAACATTCATCATTATGGCACCAAACTCAAAAGCAGTTACAATTACAATTACGATTACAACAACCAACAACTTGAGTACAACTCTTGGTTAGGTTGGCTCAAAGTTATGTCTTTGAGTGTCTGGATGAGCACACTTCATCTGGTGACGGAGGTGAATGGGACGACAGGATAGGACTGAAATGCATAACATAAGATTCGATATAGAATGCAAATCAAATATAAATAAAATTATATATATATTATAATCAACTGTAGGTAGGAAAATAAAAATCATAAACTCTTTATTGATTAATCTTTTTATATTATTTTGTATTTTATTTAAATTTGATTTAAGACTTCTTCCGATACAGGATACAGGATTAAAAAAAGAAACGCTTTTAATTTGGAGAAAACCCTCTAACAAAGAAATGTTTCAGATTAGATATCAGTGAAGTTTTAAAAAAATTATAGAAGAAGTCTGCAAAAAGCCATATTATTAAATTTGTAGTAATCATTCCTACTAAAGTCGTCAGCGATTGTTTATAAATATTAGTCATGGTAATAGTAAGAGTTTTGACAAAGTTATTTAAGTTAGCAGTAATCGCTTTTGTTCTGAATTTAACAACAGTAGAAAGATTTCGTATGGCTTGAACTTAGTTCCCATCATCTACCTAACATCTTCATAGAACAACTGCATTTGGAATCTTCGATCTATTATAATAGTTCACGCATAGCTATAACTATTGTGCTCTATAGAAAATCGTATGTTTTATGAGTAACCATTTAGGCTTGAAGGAGCTGTCGTCGCCCGATGAAAACGATCCACTTTGGGCATTGGACTCACGAAGACTAAGCGGCACCTCATCAACACATCAGCATTATCATCAGCATCAGCATTCAACATATATATAAATATATATATATATATATTTGTATGAATGTATTTTAGTCGCATGCACATGGGTCGCTAGCATAATAATAGCTATAATAATAATAAAAGATTTCAAACCTTTGGGCATTTGTGGCATTCAAAGTCGTCGCGGGGCATTGGAGGCACAAAAATATTTATGATTATGAGAAATACACGGCAGGCTTATTATAAAATATACAACAACTTTTCCAAAATCAAAAGAAAAATCCAGTCAAGCCGACGCACAAAGACCGATCCGGACTTTATTTAAATATGTATGTTTGTGTCCCAGTCCCCGCTTAAGTAGCCTTCAAACCGTTCGCCTTTCGGCCATATCGACAGGTAGCCCAAATATTTATAGTGTTCAATAATTGAGATACACATTAATGAGTCTGGAGCTGGTGCTCTGCTGTGATTGGAGGGAGATTGGAGTTGGGGTTCGCTTTTCAAGCTCGAATTGGAGTTTGAGTCAGAGTCCGAGTCAGAATCGTAGTAGCGCCCATTATTTCATTTTGAATAGAGCGGGCATTACTCTATAATCGTCAATTATTGACTAACACAACAATCCCATGCACTTGGTGACAGTTGAGTAGAGAATAATTCGAATAAAGCGGTTTCTGTATAAAGTAGTACAAAATTAAATTATTTTTAAAGAACTTTGTGCATATCATGTGAATAAGAAGATCAGGTTCTATTCTAAAATGTATGATATACAGTATATATAAATGTATGATATGTATAATGTGTATAAATACATATGCAGTAACATCTATGTAAATTCGAATATTATATATGTTATTGGTTACAGTTTCCAGAAAAGGAAGGAACCAAGATGACTTCAATATGTATAGACTTCAATATATAGATTCAATATAATAATATTATGTATGTAAAGAGTTCTTTGATTTCTAGATAATAATAGGAAACGCTGCATTTATTAGTACGTTCAAGTAGATATAATTTTTATATCTCTAAGCTGTCTGAAGTGTATTTTCCATTCGTTGTGCTGCTTGCCTACGTACAATTTGTTTAGTGTTTCAGTTCGAATTCGGTTGTCTGTTGTTGTCATTGTCATTGTTAATTTAAATAATATTTTTTTGTTGTATTTTACAAGCAGCTCTTTTGGCTGATTTTCTCACGTGGGCTTTTGGTAACTATGGTGCTATGGAACGGCACGATTCAATATATCTGCATCTGTATCTTTTGAGACCCTATCTGAATGCGGTGTCTTTTGTCGGCTTGCGTTCGCTTTGATTGCGCTGCAACTTATTAGTTGTTGTTATTTGTTTGACTAGACACAGTCATATAGTAGTATAGTATCTCTGTATTATTATAATGTTGTCGATTCGTTCGTTGAGGGAAGTTGCCCGTTGCCAGTTACCCGTTCCCAGTTGCCCGTTGCCAGTTGCCAGTTGCCAGTTGGAAGCTGCCGCTGTCTGTGGTGATAATGGGACAAATGTCGAGAGAGAAATAACCGGGCTTAATCTTCAGGTGTCTCTCTCTCTCTGTCTGTGTGTGTTTGTATGGATGTGTGTGTGATCATTTGTGCCCTTTTCTTTGCCGTTGTCAACATAGCTGGCTTATATGTGAGTCAGAATTATGTGACGATCGTTCGCTCGCTTCTCAGTCGGCCTTTTTGAGGTTGCACAGTCGGCGGACTGTTGCCACATGTTGTTGCAGGCTTTAATAAAGACATCAGCCGCGTATAATTATGGATTTGTAGTAGCTGTCCCCAGTTCCCAGTTGCTACACTCACAAAAAAATATATACATCAAAGAACGGCTTAAGTTCTTATATATTTTTTTTTAGAATATCTATTAAGGGTCGCTGTTTCTTCTTCTTTAAGAAGTTAATATCGTAAATTTGTAAATTATTTTTTGTTCTAAATACACATTTTGTGCAGAGATTTTTTAATGTTTGTGGCACATTTTCTCTGAGTGCAACTTCTGTAGCAGTTCTTTAGTTCTTTAGCTCTTTAGTTCTTTGGTTCTCTCGTTCTCCGAACTCTCCACAAATGCAATTCGTTCAGCATCGTTTTTCAGCCTTCTTACATAAGTCGTAGATTGGCATTATTGTCATGAGTTTGGCTCGGGTTGTTTTTTTCTGGTTGCCTCTGGATGCATCTGCCTCCAGCTTCGGTTATCACTTAATTCTATTGCATATCACCGCATTCCACTTCCATTTGCAGTCGCTTTTGATTTCTTGACCAGCTTCGTAGACATCCAATGCAAATGAGCTCTATTAAATTTATATCAAATATTAGCTACTGCGTGACTCTTTTGTAGTCCCCATTTTGGGAGCAGTTAAGAGCAGTTAATTCTTTTGCTTTTAAAAACGAATAAAATGTGTAGTTTTCAGTTACTGTTAAAATATGTTTTCTCCTATTTGAATGCTTCAGATTAAAGTGCATTTTGTAAGTTGAGTTGGTTATACTAAATAAAAAGAGGGATTTGATAAGAGATTCACAGTCAAAACTTGTGATTAATAGAAAATGTGAGACTTCAAAAATGTAGTTTTTATATATGTTTTTATTTACTTATTTTTATTATTTTATTTATTTATTCTTGCTCAAATCGGATTATTAAGCCAAACCAATATTAAATTGTAACTATTAATGCATAAAATATTTGCACATTTTATATTATCTTTTAACATGTTTAATAATCTAGAAAATAAGAATCCACAAATAAAATAAGAATTTATTTGCCATAATATTTTAATTGCAGGCAAATTTAAAGCTTTAGTTTGCAAACGACAAATTAAATTGCAATTGAAAATACTTTCTCCAACAGTAAAAAAAAGCAAACTCAGCGAAATTCACTAAAGATCAGCTCCAAGCTGTATTATTTTATTACTTAAAGCTTAAATCCGTTTGCTCTTCTCATGACTTTGCCTAGCTGGCGATCTTCCCATGGAAGCCAAGCCATCCAGCTGTTTTGGGGGGACTCAGACTCTTTTTATTTTTATTTCTTTTTGTATTTATAATAATAATCCCACACAGCCGTTGACAAGCTGCGTTGATATGGCTGTCATAAATATCGTACATAGATGGCTATAATCTCGCATCTAATAGCCGACACATAAGCAGCAAACACCTCTTATCTGCGACACCCCCAAAAGGAGACGGGAAGAGGGAAGGGGGCAAGAACAAAGTTTGTGCAACGATGTTGAAACATATTAAAATTAACAAATGTGTTTTAATCTCCGACAACAAATTTGAATTGTATTCTGTGTGTTGGAATGTGTTTTTTGTATTTTGTTTTTTATTTAGGCGAAATTCGTTTGGCTGTTTTTGGTTCGATCACCCGCTGCTCGTCAGGTAAACCTTTGGGAATCAGGGACCAGAGAGTGGCCTCTGCTGCGTTTTGTGTGCTACTCGGTTAAATGCTGACCCGCTATGCGAGTTGCTCATGTTGCTGGCATTGTTGAACAGGTCGATCGATCTATGACAGATGAGATCATGTTGACTTGGCACAAAAGCACCAAGCACAACAACAACAGCTGCAGCAGCGGCAGCAGCAGCAGCAGCAGCAACCCAGAGAGTTGAAGCTGCTGGCGTTTCAATTCCACGACGAGTCCTGTTGCTTTTCGATGATGTATCGTTTTGGAGTTGGGTCCTCTCACTCACTCACTCACTCACTTATTCACTTATTCACTCTCACCTTGGGCTGGGTAGCTCAGTTTAAGTTCACGCTATGCTGCGTTCCTCGTCTCAGCGCGCAAATTCTCATTCGAAGTGACATTTATGCCATGCTCTACACATTCCAGACGATATCATTTGTCTGACTCAAACCCTACATATATATGAATAAGCATACATATATATATCTATATATATGTATAAATGTATATATATTCTGCTTGGTTGGGTTCTTGCGGTGGCACAATGAATGTTTATTGTTTCTGATTTGTGTCTTATTTGTTGACAGTTTATTTGGCTTATCAATTGCATTGAGCCCTTTTGTCAAGGGTGTGCATTCATTTTGGCATTAAGCCTACTGTTCTTCTTTCTAGAAATTAGCATTGCAGTGCACTGAGAACAATTCGCAAGTGAATAAAATGATTTTAGCTAATGTGTGCCATCAACCATGCTTGAATAGTTAAACACTTAATTATTTTATTTATTATATATGTATATAAATACATGGTTTTTTTGTTAATATAATATAACTATATTTATCCAATATAACAAATATATTATTAATACACATATATCTTTTAAAATTAATTCACTTATCACTATGCTATGCAAATGCTTTTTTAAATTAAAGCACTTTAAGTTGTGCAAGTTTATAGCAAACTTGTTTTTAAAGCACAATTCACACTTGAAGCGATTGATTGAATGATTATAACTATATTAACTATAATTAAAAATCTTTCCTAATCATTCTTAACTAACATTAACACTTAGAGATACTCATAAATTAGGGCAAGCTAATTTCTCTCAGTGCTCACACACAATTTGCATGTAGATTACCAGTTGCCAATTCACACAAAGATAGTCACACCTACAGATGGCATACACATACATACATACATCTATATATATATATATATCTATATATATATATATATATAGATGCACAATTGAGCTCAGAGTGCGGACATTTCTCGTGCTGCGTTTAGTGGACATTGCCTTCTGGGTCTGCCATCCATTGTTGCTTCCGTTGCAGCAGCAGCAACTGGACATTCTTCCTCTTCTTCTTCTTTTTTGTTGGCCTGGTTCATGTGCATGTCCAGCTGACATTTTTGTTGTTTTCCTGCTGTTGCTGTTGTTGTTGTTGTTGTTGTCGCTGTGCTCGTTTATATCAGCAGCTCCGCCCGTTTCTGTTCAGCTCTTTTGGCCTGTTTCTTTCTTCCCTTTTTTTTTGCGACTGTTTGGGAAATGGCTGCAATTGTGGGCCAATTTTTGACATATGCGCATTTCTTGTGTTCTGTTTGTTTTCCAAATCGTGTTGACAGCATGTAGAAACTGCAGCAGCAACAATAACAATAACAGCAACAACAACAACAGCAGCAGCACTGGCAATCAATCAAGTTGGCCAGGAGAGAGAAACACACGCTTGGCACTGTTCCACATAACTGGGATGACTTTTGGGTAAAAGCCCCATGGGGAGAATTTCAAAGGGCGTGCAGTTTTTTTTTTCTGTCCCTCTCTCTTATTTTTGGTCACAGTCACAGTCATCTGGAGTAGTAACCGCATTCGGCGTAATCAATTGTTGTTGCTACCAGAATTCCATAGGGGGCAACGCGTGGCAGACAATAGATTCTAACGGTTAACAGCTGCTGCATAATATTGTTTGTTCTTGTTGTTGTTGCTGTTGTTGTTTTGTCTTGTGGCTGGTCAAGCCTAGGCCCCAAAAATTTTTATGTAGTCTCCACACACAGCGCCATGAGTAATTACAATTTAATACAAAAAACAATTCAGCAAGAGCAACAACAACAACAACAATTTAACCATACAAAAGTACAACTCATACTCACACACACACACACACACACCCATAGTCACAGCGAGTACTCAGACTTATATTCATACACTCATTCGAGTATCATTTGGCGCGCGAAGCCGCTTTGATCACAACAACAATGCTTGCCACAACAAAACAACTTCTTTGGCTTTGTGTGTTGTTGTCTGCCTGCTATTTGGCCAGAGGGGATGGGGCGAGGGGCAGGCTACAAGCGGCAGGGGCACAAGTTGTACCAGAAGAAATGTGTGGAAAATGAGAAAAGAAATCCATCTTCGCGACCGTTTCACACTGATCACCACCACAGGCCCAAAATCGGTCTTTAGCTGTGTGTGTGTTTCTATAGGTGTATGTGTATGTGTGTGTAGCTCCATTTAGTCACACAATGGCCGCCGCTGCTATGGCCAGCCGTTTTAATACCCCTTGCATTCAGATAGGAAGGGTATGATTTGCTTAAAGGTTGTGCAAATTTTGACATGTGAAGATTGGACTGCATATTAACAATAAATAATAAATAATAGTAATAAATGATTTGCATAAGGCAGATATAGAAAGAACCTGTCATTTCTAGTGATTATACCATCAATTTCGAGGTATAATACTGGAGAACAGTTATATATTTCTATTTATTCATCAATGCCGTTCGATTATATGTGAAGAAGGTGCATTTTTGATCCTTTACCTAAGAGTAACAATTTATTTTATACAGGGTATCCTAAATTCGCGCACTCTTTAATAATTATCAATTACTTGTTTTATTATTTTTTTGGTAGTAACTCGCGCCGAATGGTAAAACATTTCGTACTACTTGAATCAAGCATTTGTAAACAAATACGGCCAAGCAGCAGTACCATACCCCCTTCCCCCCTAACACACACGCACACACACACACACAGAGGCACCCCTCTACCCCAACACTTTGCTCTCAAACTATTCGTTGCTTGGCTTACAACTACAACTACAACAAGAGCAGAGAACAGATGATTTTAGTGGTATTCGTATAGTGCCACAAGTGTGCGGCGTTTCAGGCATCCTAATGATAATGGATGGCACATTCATGCCACATACCACATACCACATACCATACATACTAGTCCTCTTGGGCACAGTGGGACCAACTTAATTGGCATTTTCTTATTATTAAAGCGACAAATTTGATTGAACCGTTTTATTTTTGCCTAATCGAATTGAATATATTAAAATTAATTGTTTACAATTAAAATTCTAATAAAGTTTTAACTTATTACAAAACATTATTGAAAATCAATTTGAAAGTTAATTTGTTCCTTTTATCGATATGTTTAATGTCTCGATTACTGCACAGCATATTTTTTAATCATATTTAAATTTGTGTGTGTTTTACTCACTTCGGCGTGACTCGACTGTTATTCAATGCTTGGCACACTGTGGCGCAAACATTGGTTTCCAAGTGCTTTGGCCCAAACAATTCAATAATACAATAACAACAATCATAATAATAACACAAAACACACCAGCGAGCACTGCAACAGCAACAGCAACAACAACAGCAATAACAATAACAACTGCTTGAAAGTTAAAAAGCGCAACCACATCGATACTCGAATACTCGAATACAACCAGACACCCCCGCAAGCAGACACAATGCACACACACACCGAAGGGGTGGAGTGCGTGTGTGTGTGGGGGGCGGGGGGTGTTTCATATAAACATATACATCATAACGCACCGACGCCGACTGACAGTGAGTCAGACTGACGAACGTCGCGACTTCGACGTCGACGGCGAAACGACCTTATTCCACTCACAATCAGTCAAAATTGAAAATTTATTGAATAACGAACCGAAAATACAACAAAAAACAACTAAAATGTCTTGCCGTGATCTTGCTGTGTGTATGGGTGTGTGTATGTGTATGTGTGTGTGTATTGGTATTGGTGTGTGTTTGTGTTAAGATCAACAAAGGATTTCTTACCAAAATAGCTCGTGTCAAAAGACTTTGATCCATTAATCAATATGCCGCAGCCGCCGTGTGTGCGAAGGTTTTGCCAGCTTGCTAACCCCTCTATCCCTACCACACACCCCCCACACCCCTCCCCTTCCCTTCCCCCGTTCCCCACTGTACTGTTTGTTGTAAGTTTGTTTGATGATGAGCCCCGAGACACACAGACCCCCAACTTCAGTTCCAGTACCCCAGTCGTCAGTTGAGATACAAAAGCAGTATTTACCTTTATTTTTTTCAAGTCTTTTTTTTGGTGCCCGGTCAAGATGATGATGAGGCTGTTATTTGTTGTATTCAGTCGAATATTTTGGTTGCCCGAGACACTCGGTAGGTATTCACAACGATGACGTTGAGGATGATTGTGGGGGACCCCATTGCTATTGCTATTGCCATTGGCCCAGCCTGACGCCCATTGTTACACGTAATGCTCGAAGAGCATGTGACATGTGTAAGTGATAGCGTTAATGCTGCTCTTAAGTAGTAATTACTACTACAATTGGGGCCTTTACCTTAATGGGTGCTGGAGGTGGGGGTGGGGAAACGTCGCTCTCTGGAAACGTGTAGAAAAAAAACATTGGCTGCAAGTTTTTTAGGTACAACTTGGAAATTCTTTGCGATGAGCTGCCTGAAGTTTGACCATTTCAAATATATCACATATGGCAGGAGATTCTCTGATTTTTATGAGGTTTAATAAAGTTGAGTTCCCCATGCTGAATCAATCTTTTATTTTTATTCAATACTAAAATCGAATTACCAAATTTTCGACTTTTTAGTAATTCTTCCATATTTCTTTGACGTTTATGTTCTGTCAATTTACGTTTATCTGTGAACAAAGGATAATATTTCGATTGGATTTTATTTATTATTAAAAGATCAAATTATTTTTTTATTTATATTGTCGAAACTGCTTTTCTGTGATCCATCGTTAAATGCATTTTACATATTTTATTATGCCAAATCAAGAGATTGTTTCTCGCAAACCCACCTGCAAATTATTTGAAATTGGAATTCTAAGTAAGGACATTCTATACCGGCGCTTAGGGGGCAAACTTCAGGTTTACGTCAATAGTCTTCTCTCAACAATTGTTGTTGTTGTTGTTGTTGTGGCTGCTGCTGCTCAGTCAAAACTGGAAACCAAAACAAAACCCAGACTCCAATTCCGTGTGAAGCAATAATTGCCCCCTAATCTCTGAGAGCAGTATCCGAGTCCAATGAAAGCCTCGATGCGGCTTTTGTTTTTGTTGTTTTTTACGAGGCGAGCAACGAGTGCTAAATTAAGCTCTTTTTGGTTGTTGTTGTTGTTGTTGTTGTTGCTGTTGCTTTTATTGTTGTCATAATTATTGTTTAGTGGCGCAGGATGCGCTGCCAGCCAACTTGTGTCCTGGCCGGATGCCCCCCCCCCCTACCCCCTACTCCTACCCCTTTACCCCTTCGAGTTCCCGCCTGCCTGCTAAAATACAAATGTTGTACATAAATCGCGCACACAAACGAATGGCTGGCGATTGGGATGCGGGATTAAAGAGCAAAGATATCGAATTACACACCTGACGACAGGGTCTCTACACTCAGAAAAACACAGATCGACATGCTTCTGACAGCCTTTGGGCTGCTTAAGCTTGTTGCACATTTTTCTGCTGAGCCAAACTATTTTTCTTAAATATAAAAATAATTTTTGGAACTTAATAGTGAATTTCTTGGTTTGCTTAAAGTTGATTTACTATGGTTTTTTTTTCCTGTGAAACCAAAAACTATTTCGATTTTATTAATGCTGTAAAATATTTTTCTCCAGTGCACAGGGAGAGAAAAAAATGAGAAGCGGGCACACAGAGAGCTGAGGGATGCAGACAAAAGCTAAGCCATCGTATTTTATTGTGAACTTTCATTTGGGGATTTTGCAAGTGGCTGTTGCTGCTCGGAACTGTTGGCCAGAACGCAGCTTCCAACATTTGCCAAGTGTCAAAGTCAGCTGGCTGGCTGGCTGGCTTGGAGCAGCTAATAACCAAGGCACTGCTGGCACTGCTGCAGTGCATCCTCTCAGCCACAGCATACTTTATGGGCATTAAAAATTCAAGTGGCAGCAATTTTTCGTTGGCAACTTCAAATGGAAAAAAGCCGCCGCCTCGAAAACTGTGCCTTCCGTCCTGGGAGCTCTCCTTGGGGCCACCAATTTAATGTGTCGGCGTGTTTATCGGCTAATGAAGTTGACAACACGCGGATTAGCGCATTTAGTTGCCAACTGCTGGCTCCGACTGCCAGTCTCCTCCATTCCACAGTCAACAGACTCCAGCCTATACAGTCTGCAGACTGCAGTCTCTCAACTCTCGACTCTCACCTCTCTCGTCTCTCGTCTGGTGACTCTTGACTCTTGGGCATTAGCACAAAACAACATAAGTTATTAACGATAACGATGAATATTATTTTTATGCACAAATTGCGGTACCTGGCAATAGTACAGAGCTCCGTCTGCAATCATCCTTTCCATCCTTCCACCTCTCTCTCGCTCTCTATCCCTCTCTCTCTCTCTCTCCCTCTCTCTCTCTCTTTCTAAATGTCTTGCTTTCTTCCCAGCCTAGCGGGATTTAAATACGTAGCTGCTGTGGGAGCTTAGGCCTACTACGAGCTGCAACCCATTAGCTATTTATGCCCACATATAATTTAGCAGAAAGGGTATTTTAAAGCGACGAGAGCCAGAAGGGATCATCAATATTATAATTATTATAAATATGAAATTGAGTTATACTTTATAAATATGTATTTATAATTTTTCCCATATTATGTATATTTATGCAACGAACCAGGTTAAAATCTTATCGGTCTGCGCCGTTGAATCAATTTAATAAATGCAAAATATAAATATTAAAGGAATGCGCTCAACAAATTGTTGCAGTGTATGATTCATTTCAAATTCTTAAGAGACTTGTTTTGTTTGCAAATAAAATTTAATGATGTTTATATATTTGAACCATTGGCAACAGGGAATTCCCTAGTTAGACACTTTCCTGCTTGCTTTATATATTTGCTATTTATAGCGAATGTAATTTGTTGTCTTTCATGTTTTTGTACACGGCTCTATTTGGATTGAATCTGGTTTCCAGTCAGCGGCTGTGGTGACACCGCAAGTTATACGATGTGATAAGACAATAAATATTTTTACCATTTACAGTTCAATTATGAATTCGTTGGCCATATAAGCCACATAAATTTGTCACAGCAACGACTCTCGCCACAAACCAGCCACCAGTCTAGACGAGACTCTAAGCCCAAGTCTCCAAAATCTAGAGTACCGTCGCCAAATCAACTTTGTGGACTTGTCTTGCCGTCTTATCATTTTCATTTGTGTGTTTATTTGATTTCATATCCAACTGAAATACAAAAAGAGTTTGATTGGTTGCGTGGGTTTAATTGGAATGACAATCAAATGGGTTTCTTATAGCCATAGTCATAACCATCTTAGAATAGTAACTAAAATCAATTTCAGATTCATCAACTTTGCTCGTTGGAATGCGCTCAACAAATTGTTGCAGTGTATGATTCATTTCAAATTCTTAAGCGACTTGTTTTGATTGCAAATAAAATTTGGGACTATTAAAAAAATAACAAAAAATGTATTTTTAAAAATGATTGAATAACAAAATAAGTAACATTTGCATGCAAATTTAGTTTTGACATGTTAATGGGAGCTTTTACAAGGCAACTTTTGGAAATTATTTGCATTAGTCTTCTGATGCGATGTGAATGGAAATTCAGTATTCCGTCAAGCTCCATTAAAATGCACATTCCAATTGAAATGGGTTTCGCGTCAGCTGCGAATGACACATGCAAAACTCCGTTGAATGACAAATATTTATAATAATTATACACAACAATGCGACCGAACTGAACTGGTGCATCCAAACTACAAATGAAATCATTTCGAAGCGAACTACAAACCTCGAAATTAGGGAAACGAACAAAAATACTCGCAATTTGTGTACAAACATGCGACAGTGAAAACTAACTTTGTGGAAAACAAATCGAACAGTTCGAACCACAAGCAAATGCCAACCTTTAATTACAAAGCAACGCAAAGCTCCCCTAAAAATGCCAAGGATGAGCGTCATGTGCTAAAGACGCTACCAAAGCGGGCGTGTATGGTGGGAGGTGGGAGGTGGGCTGTCTGTGGGTGTGGGTGTACGTACTTCATAATTCATGGTTTCTAAACCTGACATTAACTTAAATTGCTTGGAAAACGGACAAGCGGACAGCGAATGGGTGGTGCGTCTGTGGGTGCGAGGCGGTGCGAGATGGTGCGAGGTGGTGCGAGGTGGTGCTGTTGCTGAGCGGCATGTAATTTAAACCAAGTTTTAAATGGTTTACTACCTTGGCTAACTGTGCGTGTGAATATGTGTGTAATAGAGCGTCACTCAGCGCCCAGCTGGCTGCGTTCACAATGCGCCCCAGTTATATAATTTGTTGACGAACCCAAAGCCCAAAGTCCAAAGCCCAAAAGCAGCAACAACAGAACACAAACCCTCGAATTCAAATCACGGCGCATACACAACAACAACAACAACTAGAACAACAACAACTGGAACAACAACAACAACTGGAACAACAACAACAACAATGTCGTCACGTGGCTTCTTATTTTAGTTAACTGCTAGTTGCCTTGACGCTCATCGATTGCGTCTGCAAGTCTGCATCATCTGCCAGCAAATTAATTCCCAGTTCTATGGCCCAGCACACAATGCTGTCAAAATATTGAATTCTTATATACCCTATACATATCTATGTGCGTATAAGTTCGCCAAATTATCAACGTCAGAGCAGCTACCAGATGGAAAGCACACGCGGAGGTGCAAAAGTAGAAATAACAAAAAAAAATACAACAAAAAACATTAATATTTATATACATATATACATACATATATATTATATACGTATAACAATTTCAGGCAAGTCGAAAATTAGATGCCCTTTTCGCATTAATAATTAATAATCGAATCTAATTTAATATTAATAAAGAGTTTATATTTAATAAATACGCCTTATGGGGTTAAAAATATCGCCATTTATTTTTTGGTTTTTGTTTTTCCATCTTCAGTTCAGGTGTGTTTTTTATTATTTATTATTTCTAATCACGTTATCATGATTCGTATTTAGGAGGATATTCACAGCATGCGCTTAGTCCGCTGTGGAGTTTGAAAGTTTTTAAGTCACCTTTCTTAATGACTGAATTTAAATACCTTCAGGCAAGTGTATAGCACAAAAAATTCGCGACGTTTGTTGTCATCGTCAAAACTGCCTCATCAACAGCTTCTTTGGGCGTTTTTAAATTCGCAGAAGCTAAACGAAGTCCCAGCTGACAACCCCTTTGCAGACAGAGCCAGAGAGAGAGAGAGAGAGAGAGAGAGAGAGAGAGAGCTACCCAGTTTTTTGGTTATTTTGTTTCTTATATTTTTTGATGCCTCACCCATAACGACTGTAAATTTCCAATTTTATTTAACCGCCGTCACAGTGAAATACCAGGGAGAGGGTAGAGCTTATGGTCTTTTTATATGGACAGCATGAAAACAAAATAAGCTATAAAATTAATCGTCGACTTAGCTGCCGATTAAGTTTATACGACTCTCGTAGACAGCATCCATTTTGTTGTTGTTATTGTTGTTGTTGTTGCTGTTGTGTGTTGGTTGTGTTGCTTGGTGAATGCTTTCAACTCAAAGCAGTAACTAAAATCTAATCATGAGTTTTGGCTGGCAGTGAAGACGAGACGCGACGCGACAGTGTCTTTTCTCTAAATATGGTTGGCTCTTAGGCGTTGCCTGAAATGAATTGGAAATCTCTACGAATTTGTATCAATTTGTTTTATGTCTTTTAAATGAACTTATTTATTTAAAACTTTATTTCATCTTTTGTGAGATGTTTTCGCTGAATAAATAATGTATAAGTCCGGTTTAGAATCTGATATTATTCACGATGCGTTATGTTTGCCTGAGTTAAGCGTATCTTCCATATAACATTAAAGTTTATGTCTTATTATGTTTTTTGTAATAAATGGATCGTTTATAATTAGTCATTAATATTTTTATAGATTTTCAAAAAAGTTGGATACACATCTCATCAATGCTTTGCAACTCATTTTACTCTTTTGCGAGCATCTGCTCTCCTCTTGGTGCATCCGATTAAGTAAAAGATATGCCTAATTTTACACCTTTTTTGCACGCAAAACCCGAGAAATAAATAATGTTGAATGGCTGCAGATAAGATCGCAGGCATGGGTTGGGTTCACCTGGCAAAATGCCTTCTCCATTACGTAACACGCAACCGATTAGATCAAAACCATATGTGAGTGAGCGTAAGGAGCAGAGGAGAGGAGTAGCGGGGGGGAGGTGAGGGATGCTACAAATCAGCCATATAGATTATGAGTACCCTTTGTAATTGAATAATGGCAGAGTGAGTCAGCTCAGTTTCGTCTTAAGCACACCTTGAACTGAACGCTGTAAATTGAGCTCTAATCAGTGTGCGAGGATCAAAAGGAGCGTACGAATCCTTTTCAAGCATCTCGGGTTTACCAAAAGGTGCCGAAAATAGCAAAAGGCTTAAGAACGCAGAACCAGGACCCAAAGCACACACATGTCCTGTGTCCCCTGTCCCCTGTTCCCTGTCTATTGGTATCCAATGAATAGAACCGAATTAGTTATATAAATATGGCCAAGGCAAATGGAATACAAAGTGCATTGTGCAAATTAATTGCATTTTACGTTTGAAACTCGATATTTTCTAGAATGCGTGCCGCCTACACAAAGAAAATGAAGCCAAAGGGAGAATCTGAAATTCTAAACTTGAGCAGCGCGAGGTAAGACTCCTCCTCCTCCTCCTCCTCCTCCTCCTCCTTAGGTTTGTTGATATGCCATTAATTATCTACATTATGGATTAATTAATAATATTTAACAAGCAAGCGGCACACAAAACAAATCTTCACGCTGTGAGAGCCAGGAACAATAAAAAAGCCTAGAGAATTGTGACAAAGAGTTTGCAAATATTTGAAAAATATTTACGATTTGCTTTTGTTTCTTTTGTTACAATCAGAATTAGTTTCTCATATGCAAAACTCGGCTCTTAATCAACCAAAGCATTGAGCATCAGATATAATTTGAAGTGCCAAAGCCTCAGACAACAAATTCTAAGCTACTTTGAAGAGGGGAAACTTGAGACTTGTTGATATGCCGTTAATTGTGAGCATTATGTGTGATAATTAATAATATTTAATAAACAAGAAACGCGCTTATCGCACACAAAACCAAATCATCAAATATGATGAGAGACTGGAGTTGAGTGGAGTGGTTAACTATGAGCTGGATTGCCGGATTGCCAAATTGTCGGATTGGTCGCTTGTCAGAGGCCACACACAGAGAGAGAGAGAGAGAGAGAGAGAGAGAGAGAGAGAGAGAGAGAGAGGGAGAGAAAGAGAGAGAGAAGAGGGGAGCTGGAGCAGCTACTGGATTAGGCACATGGTCATATCTACATCTGCCATCCGTCCAGCCACTGCACCGCAAAATGTCAGTCAGACAGACACACAGACAGACGGACAGTTTGACAGACGGAATGTGCACACACAGAGGAACACGTTAAACAATTTTCGAGATGAAGATAAGTTCAGCGTCGCAGCCAGTTGTTGGACAGGCTGGTTTCTCCTCTGGGTCGGGGTCTGGGTCTTGGCCCGGGTGTTGACGTTTTCGTAGGCGGTGCCTTGAGTGCCGTTTAAACGCTCATAAAGCCGCCGTCGCAGCCACAACTTATCGACAGATTCCTATCGTCTGCTCTCCACTTCCCCGTGTCTCTCTGTTTCTGTGTTTCTGCGTTGCTGTGTTTCTGTGTTTGCCGCACAGGCAGCAGGTTCTGTTGCAGTGCTTTTGAGTTTGAGCGTTTTTGCCGCAGGATCTGCGATAAATCACTTTGTACCTCAGCATCAGAATCAATAAAAAATAAAACAAAGAATAACAACAAAAATAAGCAACTGAAGGTGCACAAATTGAAACGTTGATGTATTCATCAAGAATCTGAGGCGGCATTTGATCTGAGCATTCGTTACACTCATGTAGGTCGGACCGCCATGTGTGTGTGCGTGTGTTTGTGTGTGTGGTGTGGTGTGGTATGTGTGTGTGTGTGTGTGGATTTTTGTGGGTCCACAGTTAGTGGTCTTTTGGGTCGATTCTAGTTTGATTTATGTGCTTGGAACTTAAAACAGTACTTATTACTCATCAATTTGACACATAACGATGACTTGATTGCAGTTTACTGGCGAAATGATTTTTGATTCAAATTTTGCGGTAATTTGAAGTTGAACTTGATCATTTTCTTCCTTCTTCTTCCGCAGAATTTAAATTTGAATTCGCGCTCAAAATTTTGGGGTCTTCGGCTATAATTGATGCTGGGTGACACTGTTTTTAATTGATCACACTTATAAGCTTAGCGGATATACTTAATCCTTATTTAAATAGCTTCTGATTGCTAGGCAGCACTTTCTGTTGAATCCTTTTGATAGGCCCGAACCTTTATATGTGTTAAACAGGTTAAACATCCTCATGTTCTGTAATTTGATGTAAGACAATTAAATAAATAATAAACATTAAATAACCTTTATTTGCTCTTCGCCTTCACTATTTGTATAGACTACTTTCAGCTTGGGTACAAATATTTTAAATTGAAGTGCGCGCCTTGGCACAAAAGTTAGCTTGGTAGTACTAGCGGCTTGGCACTACTGCATGATTGGCCACACTGTTCTGATCATATGTTTGGTATTTTTGTATCGGCACTTTTGGTTGATTATCGCCCTTTTGACGCTCGGTCACTTTATATTTTGTTTTGTTGTTGTCTTTAGTGTGCACGACTTTTTGTTTGAAAATAATGAAAAAAATATTTGTGTTTAATCTAGTAATCTAAAAGCAAAACTCACAGAAACATTTTTCGGTTTGTTTGCTTTGCTATATTAACAAAATTATTTGTGCACGTATTAATGTAAAAGGTGAGTCTTTCCGAGTGTGTCTGTCCGTGATTTACTCTAACTACAAAAACAGCGCCACGCCGGGTGCGCAAGGCCAACAATCACAATAACAACAACAACAATCAGCAGCAGCAACAACAAAATTTACGCGGGCTGCAATCAAAGCGTTTTGAAAAGGTGCAAATCTTATTTTTTTTTGGTAGTTTTTTGTGAACATTCAGTTGGCCAACGCCCAGCGATCTTGATTCCATTGATACGAATGCTAATTCAATAGTCGATTATCGAGACCAGCAGACGACGGCGAGATAGAGGGAGAGAGAGTGAGTGGGGGAAGGGGGAAAGAGCGGGGCGTTGATCTTGGTGCTGTGCCATGTCGAAAATAGCAGCCATTGACAACATGCAACTGCAACTGCAGCAGCATCATCGGCAGCAGCAGCAACAGCAACGCAGCACACATCCCCCAAAAATATCGAGCAGAAGTAATATGGCGCGCATTAATCACATAATCGAAACAAATACAAACAGAAATCAACAGATTGCATTATCACTTTTCTCAATTTCGATTCATCCATTTTGCAGTAGTCCAAATTAACTGTGGAATATACCGCCCCATATGGCACAGATAATAACGGAAAAACGGACAACGGGAACAACGATGCGACCAATACATCATGCGACACCATCGGGCGCTTCGACAGTCATCGCTGCGAGTGCCTCAGCCTTGGCCACAAAGGAGAATTCGCGGCATCAGGCAACGTCGCGTGGCGGTGGCAAGGGCATCGAGATCTTGGACTTTCACGAATCCTGGCTGGAGGAGGTCGAACTGTACAAGAGCAAGCTGGTCATGGGCAAACAGCTGTCGCAGCACAATCATCAATCGTCCCATCAATCAGCCCACAACTATACCAATTCCACTGGCCCTCCGAAGCGTTACTCTACACAGCTTCGCAACTCCGCTGGCCATTCAACCAACTCCAACATCACCACAACAACAACACCAACAAGATCATCACAAAAAGCCAACCAACAACAACAACAGCAGAAATCTCTAACGTCGCCAAGACGCCAGAAGCATTCGGATGCTTCAGCTGCGAACATTGCCACCAATGCTACTCCTGCCGCGAAGACTGCCCCGCAACGTCTAACAACCAAGTTAAACTCGGTGCCAGCGCCCGTTGTTGGCGTTCTCCAGTCGGAGCCATATAAAAAGGTTCAGGTGCGTATCCACTGGAAAAGTCTACAACAAAATGTGAAGCGTCGACTCATAGACAAATTGTTCATTTTAATCAACTGATTTCACTTCCATCTGCACGAGTTTAAATCGAAGATTCCTTCAAGCAAATTTCTCAAAATGTTGCATTTAGTAAAAGTCCGCTTAATGTTGTCGCTCTAATAACTTAAACTACTAAAAATTCTTGTTTATTGTTTGTGTTGAATGATAATTTAGTTTCCAGCTGTTCCATTTGGATATTCCTCGCGTTTAAAAAGGAAATCACTTGTCGATCGTTGGAGTTAATTTTGAAATACTTTCCAACTATTCCATTTTAAAATTCCTCAAGTTTAAATTTATTCACAAATATCTGTTCTACAACTTACATTAAATTTGGGCTGTCCAGAAATTGTTAATGCTGATTTTGAATTTTCCCATTGTTGCTTGTTTACCTGCTAATAATGTCACCTGTTATCTAACTGTGTTACCTGTTTGATGGTTTTGCTTGTTGTTTGCTTGTGCTTTTGGCTTTGGATGCTAACAAGCAGATGCTTTTAAAGCGTGCACGTGAGGATGTGCTTGCCAAAAATGCCACAAATAGCAACGGCAATTGCTATAAGCGTCCCACCATCAGCACGGCCGGCACAAGTCCACCACGGAGTGGATTGGCACGCAGCTCGAGTGCGACAACGATTAAGGCGGCCAGCAAGATTGTTGTTAACACGTTCCACGGCAGCAGCATGCTGAGTGGACAGCAGCACGACGAGAAGAGCAAGATACTAACACAAAATGGTCTAACCAAATCAGCAGCCACAGCCCTGGAGACATCGCTGTATGCCTCGCTGTACGCACAGCCAACCCAACTGCCATTCCAATGCATGAGCACGCGTGTCGCCTCCGGTGAGCATAGTGGCAACAACTATATGGGCGTCTCCCTGAACAAGTCTGTCAATCATGATTGTCAACACAGCGACGATGATCCCTGCGGTGGTAAGTTATCTAAATAAATGTAATATTTTATCAAAGATAATAATATGGCAATTCTTCCGACAGCTATTGACGAAATCACTAGTTATGATGACTCGGATTCGGATTCGGATTATGTTGGCACACCTTTCTATCTGGAAGAGGATAACGAGGAGACTAACCAGAGTCGCCACATTCGCTTAAAACTGGATAAGGTGGCGTCAAAGACATCGGTGGCAACAACGAATACCACAGACTCTGAAGCATCTGTGTACTTTAAGCCCGAGACAATATTGTCACCTAGTCTGTTCCCGAATGTGCCACCATATTTGAATTTCACCTCGCATGCGGACAAAGGACCCCCAATGCCAGCCGTTCTGCATCGTGTGCTCAAATGGAAGCTGAGTCCAGTTATGCCAAAGATTGTGAAACGTGTTGTCCTCAATTCAGGATTTCGCATTATCAGAAGTGAGCAGATGCAAAACCAATCTAATCTACGTCTATATTTAATTAATTCATCAATTGTTTTCCACACAGATACAACTGACTGGATGGCCGTGTGGGAGAAGCATATGAAGAGTCCTGGCTTTCGTACGATACGCTCGCACCAGAAGTACAATCATATGCCCGGCTCGTTTCGTATTGGACGCAAGGACACCATGTGGCGGAGTATTGCTAACAATATGAAGAAATTCGGCAAAAAGGATTTTGGCATTATGCAAAAGTCAGTTGAAATCCACACGAAAAGTACTCTTAATGTGATTTGTGTATTTATGTTCTATTTACAGATCTTACATAATGCCCGATGATTTGGAGGAACTGCGTCAGGTGTGGCCCAAGAATGCGTCGAAGCTGACCAAATGGATTGTGAAGCCGCCGGCAAGTGCCCGCGGCACAGGAATTCGGATTGTGAACAAATGGAGCCAATTTCCCAAGGATCGGCCGTTGGTGGTGCAAAAGTATATCGAACGTCCGCTGCTTATCAATGATAATAAATTTGATATGCGTATTTATGTGTTGCTAACCTCCGTGAATCCGTTGCGCATCTACATGTTCAAGGATGGCCTTGCGCGATTCGCGTCGGTCAAATATAGCTCGGAGCTGGGCAATCTGGATGAGCGATGTATGCATCTGACCAACTATAGCATCAATAAGTTTTCACAAAACTATGCGAAGAACGAGGATTTCAATGCGTGCCAGGGACACAAGTGGACACTGCAATCGCTGTGGTCCTGCTTGGAGAATCGTGGCGTCAACACCAAGCGTCTGTGGGCCACGCTGCGCAATCTGGTCATCCGGGGCATTGTGAGCGGTGAATCGGGTCTGAATCGTATGTACCGACAGAATGTCAACTTCCGTTACAATTGTTATGAGCTCTTCGGCTTCGATGTGCTGCTTGACGAGAATCTAGTGCCTTGGCTGTTGGAGATCAACATATCGCCATCATTACACTCCGAACTGCCTCTTGATTTGCATGTGAAAGGTCCACTGATCCAGGCCGTACTGAACACGGCCCTTTATCAGGTGCCGCCCAAGCTGAACGAGCGACAGCAACAGGAGGTGCTCGACGAGTTGGAGATGCAAGGCCCGCTAGTCCATGATAAGCGCATCTTCACCACTTGCCTAACTGCGGAGGAGGTGCGCAAGCACAATCATTTCACCAGTCGTGCCATTGAGTATCGGGAGGAGTATGTGGATACCATTCTGGATAATCTGCTGCCCGACGATGTCCGTTGCCTGATCCTGTCCGAGGATGAGCTGGCCCGCTGCAAGCCACTGGAGCGCATCTTTCCCACTCCGAACAGCCATACTTTTCTGCCCTACTTTGAGAATGCGCGCTACTACAATCGACTCCTAGATGCTTGGGAGACCAAGTACGCCAAGAATCGTGAGATGGGCATCGCATTATTGACGCGCTTTTGTCAGGATAAATATCATTTGCAGGTCTCCGAAGCAGCCATGGAAAAGGTAAGCATTCCCTACGTACTTTACACGCTTCTATTAATTGAATTTTTATCATTTATTATTATGAATATTTTTTGTAATTATTTATTCACAGGAACCGAATGTGGCGCTCACAGAGATTGATATGCTGCATGTGAAAAAGGATGAAATCTTAGATAATCCAACTAACCTGCCGCCTATTAAAGCCGTAGAGAGCAATGATGCTGCGTTGCTATCGGCCAGTATACCGAGAAGTCCAGAATCGGCAACCATTAACTAAAAAACCAACAATATATCACAATTCTTAAGACTGACTGTAAAATTGAATTGAGCAACTTGGCGGCAACATATCCACTTTCTGTTTGTTGTTTCATGTGAGTGCGACATGAGAGCAGTTTAAGCAATAACTCCAGTCTTCTTTTAAATTAACGTTGAATTTCCCACAAAAAATAAAGTTCAAACATTTCTGGTTAATATTTTCTACATACACAAATTAAATATATTTAAATTTTTTGAATGCAACAGCAGCTTTGCAAGCGGTGCAAAAAAGTATCGATACCATTGACGGGTTATAAATATACCATTGTAAGTACAGACAATAATTTAAGCAACCAATCCAAATCGATAATGGTTAAATCGTTAAAAATTATGTCCAGTATGATTATAAACTGCATAGTAATAAATGGTTCTTCGCAAATTTATGTTCAACGTTTTTCTTACGATAATCGACGATTCTAAATATATCGGTTAACAATCGGCATGATGATTGCATGCCAAGTGCCCATTGATGCATGGCGAGCGATGTTGCGACAACCCTAAATTATCGGCAAGGCAAACAATGAATGCACGACGTACGACGACGTTTCGTTCTAGAACGAAAACGCGAAATTGTTATTAAAAAGTGAACAGGCATCAAATTACGAGCAGTAATCCGGTCACCACTACCAATGCAAACGTCAAGTAAACAACAAACGAGCAACAGCAACAAATTGCGCGTGAGAATTAGATAGCTTCCTGAGTAGCGTCACGTAGACGGCAAAGCGACTCGCAAATCGATATTCACACTCACACATACACACACACACACATACGCATACACATACACATACAACAACAAACACCCACCAGTACAAACATTATGGAAAACACATTAGAAGAAGGCGGCGGCAGTGCCGGAGCCGAGGAAAGTGCTGTCCATAGTGAAAATACACCGGTTATCATGTGCCAGGAGAACGAATGCATCACTAGCAACACACTCCCAGCGACGGCTGTTGCAGCCGCAGCTGCGCAGCAAGCGGTAACTATCGCAGTGTGCCGCTCAATATTTTTTGCGCCTAATACTCAATTTTTTCTTTGTTTTCCCCATCCATGCACACCTGCAGCCAATGATATGCAGCGAAGTTGCTGCCTCTTCATCGACATCGACATCGATATCAATAATCGCAAAGAGCAAGTCGCAATTGGAGAAAGAAGAGGTCAGCACGTTGGCCACGGATCACCACAAGAATAAAAACAATAACAATACCAACAGCAACAATAACAATAACGAAAGCAGCACTAAAACTATTCAGCAACAACAAGAACATGAAGAAGAAAAAGAGCAGCTGTCAGGCGATGGCAATGCAAATACCACAGTACCAACAAAAACTAAAGCAATAACAGCAACAACCACAACAATAACAACGAATTGTGTCAAAGTGACGGAAGCAGCGACGGCGACGACGACGACGACGTCAACTGCGTCCACCGAAACAGCAGACAGCAAGAAAACGGGTAAGGCTGAAAAATGCCAAAAGCTCTTTCATTTTTACCTTCTGTTTGTTTCTCTGTGTGTTTGTTGTACTTGATGCACGAACGAATTCTTTTCTATCTTCTGGTTTTTCTTTTGTTTCTTTTAGCAGAGCGCAATCACAAGAAGAAGAAAAAAGATAAGGAACGTGAGCGAGATGAAGATAAGCGATACAACAACAACAACAATAATAATAATAATAATAGCAGCAGCGGCAGCAACAGTGGCAAGGATCGCGAAAGCAACAGCCTTAAAAACAATAGTGGCAGCACTGGCAGTGGCAGCACTGGCAGCAGCAGCGCCAGCAAATCCTATTCAAATCGACACAGCAACAGCACCGATTACAAGTCAAATTCCAGTTCCTTAGCCTCGACCAGCTCGCGCAGCAAAGACAAAAAGCAGCATCGCAGCGACCGCGACAGAGAAAGAGAGCGCGAAAGGGAAAAGGTAAGTGAATTACAAAAAGAAAGAAAAGCGTTGAACAAATACTTAACTTATTGCAAGCTAATATCAACGTTAAAATAACAAACAGTTTTCGCAACTTTTAATTAAACATTTACTGATTTACTGATATAATAATAATGTTATTATTAATTGATATAACAATATTCTATTACAACAATTATATGAAAATTAAATTTATAATAATAGTCTTGCTAGAAAGTAATTATTTTCTTTGTGTTTATGCGAAGACTTACAAATAAATACGTGACTCGTCGATGAAATGTCAACATCCAGTTAATCAATACAAACATTTGCTCAAATTCTTAAAGTAATGCTTGCTCAACAATAAATAATGAGAATTTTTCAAACATTTTACAATAGATATCATCGTCGTCGTCCAGCTGCTCATCGAATTCGCATCGCCGTCGCAGCTCGGACAGCAGTCGCAGCAGCAGCAATACAAGTTCCAGCAAGCTGAATGTGATCAAAGAGGAGGAGAAGGGAATCAAAACGGAGGCGAGTGAGCAGAAAGAGGCGCCGTCTGGTGCACTAACGGTACTTAACCACAACTGCAGCAAAGATATCAAATCGGAAGCAGACATCAAAAAGGAACCAATCGAAACGAAGCCACTGCTAAATGGCGATGCAATCAAACCATTGATTAAGACACGCGACGAAGTCACGCGACAGCTGAACTTCGCTGCGGCTTCAGATGCGGCAAAGATAAAGGAGAACAACACCAGCAGCAGCAGCAATAATTCCTCTTCCCTTTTAATGCCTTCGCCTGCACCCAAAATAATCAATAACAGCAGCAGCAGCAGCAACAGCAGCAGCAGCGGCAATCATCATTCCTCATCCAGTTGCAGTGCGCGTAAAACCTCCTCCTCCTCGTCAAGTTCCTCCACCAGCAGCAGTCATCACAAGACTTCCTCCACCTCATCCTCCTCCTCGTCACGCCATTCGTCATCCTTTTCCTCATCGCGTGATTGCTCCAAATGTTACAAGCGCTCCAAAATACGTCGGAGCAGCGTTGGAGTTCAGAGCATTCAGCATGCGCCCATTGCTGGTGCCTGGACAACAGTTCCCAGTTTGTCGAAGCCAGCGTCAGATCGCAAATTGACGCTCAACGGCCTCGAAAATCTGAAATACGGTCATTACTTTCAAGTGGAACAGTATCCGAATGGTGGCGCATCCGTAGTGCATCTTTATCAGCACGATATCGATGCACTGCCGCCGGATGAAATGGAACAACTCGTCGATGAGTTCTTCAGCGTATGCTTTGCCGAGGATGAGCAAGGCTATGCACATCATGTGATGGGCATCGTTCATGACGCCGCCCGCTATTTACCCGATCTTCTCGAGCATATGGCCGAGAATTATTCAACGCTCACAGTGAAGGCTGGAGTGCTCGGACGCAACTCGGACATTGATACATGCACCATGGCACAGTACAATGAACAGGTCAGTTTTAACGGAATTTCTAATGCAAACGGTAAACTAACAGTTTTATCATGTTTTTATAATGCCCATTAAATTGATAAATTATTTACCGTGCATTATATAAATTATTTGTGACTAATATTGACATGATAATTCAAACTTGCTTTGCTTTGCAGGTGGTGCGTAATTATTGCCAGGGCACATTCCGCTATGGACCGCTGCACCAGATCAGCCTGGTGGGCAAAGTGCACGAGGAAGTCGGCGGTTATTTCCCGGATCTGCTTGGACGCATAGAACAGAATCCTTTTCTGCGCAAGGCAAGTGCTCATTTCCCAAAAACACTATAATAACTATTCGAACTAACTGAAATTAAACCACTCCTGTAGACAATGCCCTGGGCTGTTAATTCAATCCTACAAACGGATCCACGACAATCAAACGATGGACCAATTCTGTGGATACGGGCGGGAGAGCAGCTGGTGCCCACAGCGGAGCTCAACAGCAAGACGCCACTCAAGCGGCAGCGGTAAGTGCATATTTTGCTAGATTCCCAATTAATAAACTACCTACAAAAATAATTTCTTAATCTCTAAAAAAGTACACATTTTTCACTACATAACTTTTTAAATTAATTTTTGAAATACTGAATTAAATATATTTGATGCCAATCATAAATATATATGAAAAATAAATACCTCAATTTTAATGGTACAGAAAATATCATGAACCATGAAAAATTAAAATAACTTTAATTGTATCTATAAATATAGATATAAATAATATTTTTGTGAGCTTTTAAATAATGATTGCCTACATTTTACTTTGTAGCACTCGCATTAATGAGCTGCGCAACTTGCAGTATCTGCCGCGTCTGTCGGAGGCACGCGAAACGATGATCGAAGATCGGACCAAGGCGCATGCCGATCATGTGGGCCATGGACACGAACGCATCACCACCGCCGCAGTTGGTGAGCTATAATGCATCTTAAATGTTTTTTTTGTTTAATACCCTGAACAAACTTTTCGTAATTTTATTAGTATATTTGTTCAATATGCTGTGCTTAGTATTTTCTTTAAGCTAGTTTGTCTTTACTCTACTTCTTTGGTTCTCTTCTACGGCATGTTATCCGTTTCTTCTCGAATGTGAACCTTTCTAAATCTTTTTATTTTATTTTCCATTGCTTATTTCTTCAAATCCTTTATTTATTTTCTTCGAATTTCCAATCACCTCTTGCGCATTATTTGTTTAAAGACATTGTCTGATTTTGTCCTTTGTAGGTATTTTAAAGGCGGTGCACTGTGGAAAATCCTATGATCAGAATCGCATCACCAAGGATGTGGTTGCCTTTGCCGCTCAGGACTTCAATACGCTGGTGGAGATGCTGCAATTGGATCTCCACGAGCCACCCATCTCACAGTGCGTGCAGTGGATCGAGGATGCCAAGTTGAATCAGTTGCGACGCGATGGCATTCGCTATGCTCGCATCCAGCTTTGCGACAATGACATCTACTTTCTGCCGCGCAACATCATTCATCAGTTCCGCACCGTGACCGCTGTGACGAGCATAGGTGAGTGAAGGGGATTCATTTTCAGAGACTGGAACTCAGAATGAATTGCCTATTATTTGATTATTTTTAGCTTGGCATCTGCGTTTGCGTCAGTATTATCCCGGCCAGGAGGTAATCAATGAGAAGAACAATCCCGTGTTGGCCGAGACGCCGCACTACAAGGAGAAGCAAACCATATTGCCCAATCCGATTGGTCACGATGAACCGGCCAAGAAGACACCCTCGAAGCGTACACACGATGGCAAGGCGAAGCGCAAGGTCATCGATCTGGATGGCAAGGAGCGTCGATCCAGCGAGAGCAGCCAGGACGATCATTCGTCATCGGCTGGCGCATCGCCCAAGAGCAATAACGGCAGCGGCAGCAGCAACAGCATCAGCAGCAGCGGCACACCCAGAAAGAAACCGAACAAAGATGACTCCAAAATCGATATGCGCAAAATGGTTCTCGAGCACAACAAATATAAGATGACCAAGGCGGCGGCCGCCACGGAGACAAGCACAGCGATCGACAAGGATCGTAAGCCAGTCGTCGTCAAAAAGGACAACAGCGAAAAGTCCATTCGTGATAAAGATAAAGACAAAGATAAGGATAAGGAGCGCATCATCAAAAAGGAGACAAAAACAGAGCACTCAGCAACGCCAGTGAAAATGCCGCGACTGGCGGCTAACGAAGCCAGCATATCAACTAATGTGTCAACTAATCCTAACCCCAATCCTGTTCCAGTTGCTGCAGTGCCATTGTTGCCACTGCTGCCCCTCGTGCATCCGAAGCCCTTCATGCATCGCGATGCGTATGTAAATAGCTTGAATCAAAAGGAGCCCGAAATCAAAATCCAACTGAAGATGGTATCCGATGAACCCAGCAAAACGGAAGCCATTGCCACCAATTGCATGGCAAACCCGAAATCCCCGGTCGAAACAATTGTGCCTGATCCCGTCGAGGATGTGGGCAATGAGCTTATTGTGGAGAGCACGCCACAGCTGGTGGTGGATCACGAGGAGGAGGTTATAGAGCTTTGCGAGGAGGTGATTCCATTAGACATACCAGTGCCAGCTCAAACAGTGCCAGCTCCTGCTCCAATTTCCGCACCCACACCCACAGTTACAGCCACATCCATACCCTTGCCAATGATGCGCATCACACAGCCACCATTACCCGGAACGACTACAGCGGCTGCAGTTGCCCCAACAGCATCAGCACCACCACAGGTTGTGAAAGTCGTTTTGCCCGGTGGGGTGAGTCGCTTGTCTGCTATGGTGCTGACGCCACCATTGCCGCCAATGCCATTGCCACCACCGCCGCCACCGCCACCACCACTACCAATAGCTGGAGCTGGAGCGGGAGCAACCATACCGACGGCAGTGATCAGAACCGGCAGCAATCCGAAAACAATGACAACGACAACCACCTACAAAACGTTCAATTTGCCCACGCACAAGATTATACTCGCCGGCAGCAGAGCTGTTGCAAAGGCAGCAACCGTAACCCCAGTCGATCTGCTTGGCTCCATCATGGCCAGCATGGACAATAAGAACAGTATCAGCACCAACAACAGCAGCAGCGCGAGCAGCGCTTCCACAACAGCAGCCACAGCTGCAACAACAGTGCCTTCCAGCAGTAGCAGCATCAGCAGCAACAGCAGCAGCACGACAACCAGCACAACAAACAACAACGCTTCGCTGTCTTCCTATGCCGCCAACTCGTCCTCCACTAACAACAGCTACTGATGAGTGTGCGACGGCAGCCACAGCAAAGAGGCTTCTCCAATCCAATCATTATTGCAAAATTGTTGCAACTTGTTTTTTTTTTTGTAAATTGTGTTTTTGATGCGGCAACTGTGGAAGCTGTGCAACGCTTTAGCGTCTAACGCAAGCGAGTCCTCTTTCCAGTTGGTCCCCAAAAAAATCGTTTACTGTACATAAAAAAGGGGGATGTTTTCGTTCTCACGTTCGCCCCTGAAACACATATATTATATTTGATAAAAGTAGTGAATTAAGCTCAAAAATGCTAATTACTTTTTAGTCATGTAGTTTTTTAATTTATTATCGCATGCACTTTAAGATACACACAAACATATTGGCAACTGATAGGCAAAAGTTTGATATGCATATATATATATATAAATTTATATATGTATATATATTTAGATCGGTATAATAAAGTAATGTGCGCGCACATTGGCAAAGTATTTTTTTACGTGTCAACTAAAGTGCGAATGGCGCCCAATTATTGGCTTATTTTTTGTGTTTTACCTAACGACATTTTAGAAGTGTTTTGCACACACACACACACATATATATATATATATCAATAATTATGATATATTCATATATATATATTTATATATATACAACACATATAATTGTAGTTTTAAAAGCCAATGCACGTTGATGAAACAATAAAGATTCGGATCGTACAAGAGTTACACATTTATAAACGTTTGTTGTGAGTTTTCAACTTTATTTCTACGAATATAAAAAGAAAGAAACATTTTAATAGCTACAAGTAATACAATATCATAAATATATATATATATATATTTATAGAAAAATCCATTTAGAAAACGGTTTTAAAAACAGCCCAAACCGGAAATAATTGCAAAATGCCAAGGGAATGCTTTAGGGATTTAGAGTTTGGAGCGCAACTCCTCGATGCGACCCTGCGCAGAGCGCTGCAGATCCATCAGTTTCATGGCGAAGCCCATGTTGCCCTGGATCTTAATCTTGCCCTGGAAGAAGGCCTTCTGCGGCGGCAGCTTGCCCGTCAGCAGTTCAAACACATCATCGTCGCTGATTATAAAGGTAACATCACATTTTTCTGCGCAGGTAAATCGATTAGTTAATTATTCAATATTAGATTTTAGGTACGAAAACTCCACTTACGTGTGCCATTAAAGGTAATCTTGCCTTTGCCCTGCTTGGCATCGATCACCCAGAAGCCAGTCTTTCCCTGGGGACCGTTGTTCACCTTGAAGCCGTAGACGGCGCGCACCTTTTCAATTAGATTATCCTTGTCCTCCTGCATGGCCTGCTCGAGCAACTTCAGCAGCGGCGACACCTTGAAGCCCTCCTCACTGGTAGCCGTTTGTGCGGCCGCAGTTAAATTGTGTTTGATTCCGCTGGATGCCGGAAAACCCAACCGATAGAGACCAACCACGACGGCACCACCCAATCCCAAATTGTGCTGCAGAGCCAACTTGACACCATTCACTTGCCGCTTCTCGGCCAGCCCACGCAGCTGCCAACACAGCTCAGCACACTGAGCCAAGCCAGTGGCACCAAGCGGATGACCCTTGGAGATGAGGCCCCCGCTGGGATTGATTACAAATTTGCCGCCGTATGTGTTATCACCACGATCGATGAACTCTCCAGCCTTGCCCTCGCCACAGAGACCCAACGCTTCGTAGGTGACGAGTTCGTTGGCCGAGAAGCAGTCGTGCAGCTCCACGACCTGCACATCCTGTGGTTTGTATCCGCTCTTAGCGAACAGACGCTGCGCAGCCAAACGGGTCATATCATAGCCAGCGATCTTTATCAGGCTCTTATCAGCAAACGTGGATTCTGGATCACTGGCCATTTCCATGCCGACAATTTCCACAGCCTGCTTCTCCAGTCCATGGCGACGCACAAACTGTTCAGAGGCCAGAATGGCAGCACCAGAGCCATCCGATGTGGGGCAGCATTGCAGCTTTGTCAGCACTCCCTCGACCACCTGCGGAGACTTCATAATCTGCTCCAGTGTGTATTCGTCACGAAACTGTGAGTAGCTAAACAACATAATAAAAAAGATTAGATTAGCAAGTGCAAAAAATTTGCACCTAAGATCGTTAGTGCTTACGGATTGTTGACCGAGTGCTTGTGGTTCTTCCAAGCAATCTTGCCGAAGTGTTCCGGTTTTGTGCCATACTTCTTCATGTGCTCCTTGCCAGCATTGCCAAAGATCTGAGCTGCCATTGGCCCAGCCCCAATTTCAGTCAGTTCGCCCATTTCAGTGATGTGTCGCTCCATTGGATTAGCCCGGTCAAAGTACTATCAATAAAAAATGAGTATTAAGTATAAATAGAATATATATAGGAATATATAATATTCAGGGCAAGTTCAAATATTAAGTTGTTAACATACCTTCGCGGCCAACGAGCCACGTTCCATTTTCTCAAAGCCCAAGGCAAGGACACAGTCCGCGCTGCCCGATTCGATGATCTGCTTGCCCAGGTACAAGGCACTCGATCCCGTGGAGCAGTTGTTGTTCACATTGTAGACTGGGATGCCAGTCATGCCCACTTCGTAGACTGCTCGCTGGCCACTTGTGGAGTCACCGTAGACATATCCGCAGACAGCCTGTTGCACATCGGAATACTGCAACTTGGCATCCTGCAGAGCCTTTGTAACGGCCTCCTTGGCAAAGTCCGGATAGCAAACATCGGCCCGGCGACCAGGTTTTTCAAACTACGATAAGGGGTGAAAAGTATAAACGCTAAATGCTAATATGACTTATTTATAGCAAGAACATCATTTAATCGATCCACTTTAGTTTGTGGCTTAAGATTAGGGTGCCACTTAGATTAACAATTAAGATTTCTCCATTGACCGAAGTGCACCGCAGTTCAAAGTCCGAGTGCGATAATTATTGTGTTGTTTTGTTGATTGAGAGTGAGGAGGGAGGGGGAGTATTAAGCAACTTGCTGCTGCAGCTTCCTCAAGAGCGGCGCTTTTTGTGGCAACTGCTTTTTGCTGTTTGGTTGTTGTTTGTATTTACCTTGGTCATGCCAACACCAACAACATAGACTCGAGTTTTGGTCATTTTGTGGCTAAAGTTTCAAGTCTCTTGTGGAAATTGCAAAAAACAAGTACAACCGCTTCGACTCGGCTATAATCAATAACTAAACTTTAATTATTAAAACTGGAAAACAACAAAGTAAGACGGAGCTAAAAAAAATCGATGTTTATATCGATACAATAACTATCGATGGATTTTAAAAGTCCTAAATTCTGATAAGAATGAATGGTATTTGTAACAGTCAATAATACAAAAACGTATTTCTTTATTTACAAGAAACGATTATGCATAATAGAAAACTAGAATACTTTTTAACGGATTTTAAGCGACACTAATATATTTTTTTCAGATTGAAAGACGAATGCAATTTTGAAGTCCGTATGATTCAAAGTTGTGTGACCAGCTTATTCGTAAATGATAAATACCAAAAATCAGAACACACCACAGTTCATATGAACTGGGTTACCCGCCACAAAGGTGATCTCGCGCATACCTCGTCAGTCCGAGAACACTTCTCTTTTAGACGCTCGCCACAACAGAAGTACCACAAGAAATGCCTAGGACAAGAGTTTACGTTATCGGCGTTGGCATGACCAAGGTACGAAATGTGAAAGTGACCTTTGAAATTGCAGCAAATTTTAAATATTTACTTAGTTCGAGAAACCTGGTCGCCGGGCCGATGTTTGCTATCCGGACTTTGCCAAGGAGGCCGTTACAAAGGCTCTGCAGGATGCCAAGTTGCAGTATTCCGATGTGCAACAGGCTGTCTGCGGATATGTCTACGGTGACTCCACAAGTGGCCAGCGAGCAGTCTACGAAGTGGGCATGACTGGCATCCCAGTCTACAATGTGAACAACAACTGCTCCACGGGATCGAGTGCCTTGTACCTGGGCAAGCAGATCATCGAATCGGGCAGCGCGGACTGTGTCCTTGCCTTGGGCTTTGAGAAAATGGAACGTGGCTCGTTGGCCGCGAAGGTATGTTAACAACTTAATATTTGAACTTGCCCTGAATATTATATATTCCTATTTATATTCTACTTATACTTAATACTCATTTTTTATTGATAGTACTTTGACCGGGCCAATCCTATGGAGCGACACATCACTGAAATGGGCGAACTGACTGAAATTGGGGCTGGGCCAATGGCAGCTCAGATCTTTGGCAATGCTGGCAAGGAGCACATGAAGAAGTATGGCACAAAACCGGAACACTTCGGCAAGATTGCTTGGAAGAACCACAAGCATTCTGTTAATAATCCGTAAGTTATAAGCAAAGCAAAAATTACAAAGACCAGTCGAAAGTTCGTTCAAGTAAGAGACTCACTTATCTAATCGCTTATCGTTATTTGGTTGGCTTTGCAATCGCCACACTCCACTTGCTCTTCTCTTCATCCGAGGCTTGCTTTTTGTTCTAGGTACTCACAGTTCCGGGATGAATACACACTGGAGCAGATTATGAAGTCGCCGCAGGTGGTCGAGGGAGTGCTGACGAAGCTGCAATGCTGCCCCACATCGGATGGCTCTGGTGCTGCCATTCTGGCCTCTGAACAGTTTGTGCGTCGCCATGGACTGGAGAAGCAGGCTGTGGAAATTGTCGGCATGGAAATGGCCAGTGATCCAGAATCCACGTTCGCTGATAAGAGCCTGATAAAGATCGCTGGCTATGATATGACCCGTTTGGCTGCGCAGCGCCTGTTCGCTAAGAGCGGATACAAACCACAGGATGTGCAGGTCGTGGAGCTGCACGACTGCTTCTCGGCCAACGAACTCATCACCTACGAAGCCTTGGGTCTCTGTGGTGAAGGCAAGGCTGGAGAGTTCATCGATCGTGGTGATAACACATACGGCGGTAAATTTGTAATCAATCCCAGCGGGGGCCTCATCTCCAAGGGTCATCCGCTTGGTGCCACTGGCTTGGCTCAGTGTGCTGAGCTGTGTTGGCAGCTGCGTGGGCTGGCCGAGAAGCGGCAAGTGAATGGTGTCAAGTTGGCTCTGCAGCACAATTTGGGATTGGGTGGTGCCGTCGTGGTTGGTCTCTATCGGTTGGGTTTCCCAGGAGATACAAAAGCGAAGTTGTAAATAGTTGTTACTCATTTTATAAACTGAATTTTTTAAAATTTGAAGTTAAGTTTAAAGAGAAAATTTTTACAGCCTGGATTAAGATTGGAAATGGTCCTTGAATGCAGTTCGATAGAGTTTGTGTCCTTTACAAGTCTGCAATGATTTGGCCAAGCTTGAACTTTCTGTCCTTTCGCTGATTTGCCCCTTAAATTATGCATCAACTTTTTTCCGAGTATACAGTTTAGCTAATACAGCAACCTAAGTTGTGCCACCGCTGTGTACACATGTTATCCTATACATCAACCAGCAACAGAAACAACGGGTAGAAAAAAACACATTTCTTCAATTTGTAGCTTGGTGTTTGTCGTTGCACAATTGTTTTAGACTAGTTTATTATTGTATAATTATCTAGATATTGTGTTATTTATATCTCAATTGCATTATTATATTTCTTAAAATGATTTATTGATCAACTGGAAAACTTATTTATATGCAATTATTTTCTGTATCTTCTGACTAAATCCGCTTGTGTTTTTGCTGTTGGCGGTTGTGTTTGCTGCACAAGCGACAGATTCGAATCACACTGACAGATATCAAAAGGGCAGTTATACCGACTACCATATAGACGTCCAGGGAGTAGTAGAGAAAGCGATTTAGATGCACTGCACTGGGTTGCAGCAGAGGAGCACCTCGAGTCTCGGCCACATGCTCCACCCACCACAAGGCGGTTTCCAAAGGCAGTTGGGGGCGTTCATTGTAGGCAGCAGCAATCTTTGCTGCATTCAGCTTGTATGACGGATCCAGCGCCTGGGAAAGTGCTACAAAGATCGACTGCTCACTCAAACTTTGAAAGTCGAGCCGCACAGCCATCTGACGTTGCACTAGGGCAGCGACATTGAGGAATTGATCGCCCAGGACGGGCATGCCCACAATTGGAACTCCACTGGACACCGCCTCCGTCAGTCCCATCAATCCGCCGTGTGTAAAAAATACCCTAACATTGGGATGCCTGAGTATATCGCGTTGTGGCAACCACTTCATGATGTGAACATTTGCGGGCTGATTTTCCAGCGTCTCGTTTTCCCACTTCCAGATGATCTGCTGGGGCAGACGGGCAAGTGCACGGAGCAATGCCTCCCGCTTGGTGCTCGAGAGCGAGATGGCCTGTAGCAGGGAACCCCAACTAATGAGTATGACGCCATGCTCAGAGGCATTGTCCAGCAACTGCTGCAGTTCATCGCTCAGCGCCTGCTCTTTCTTCATATGCATTCCACCCACTTCGATGACATTTGGCGGCAGCGGCTTTGATCCGCTCAGCGAGAAGTGCTGATTCAGCAGCATTAGCGAGGTGCGCTTCACCAGTTCGCCAGTGGATGGTAGACCAGTTCCGAATCTTTGACGCAACAGCTCATCAGCAGCAGGCACACTGAACCAGCTGCAAGCGGAAAAGGAAAGGTTATTGGAGCTGCATGAAGTCGCCTGCCTCCACTCACTTATAGAGCCAATTAAGCGTGTGTGTGGTTATCCAATTATTTAGGCGACCCGCAAAATTCATGTCCTGTGAGTGGCCCAAGAACAGGGCCGAGATGTAGGAAGGTATTATGGGAGCGCCCATGCGCTCATAGTGCCAGGGCATCAGGGCACAGCTGCTCATGGCTACAACAGGCGCTTGCAGCTGATGTGCCACGCCCATCATGCAATCCGTATTGAATTGCTCCAGTATAATGATGTCGTAGTAACCAGCAGGCTGTTGCAGTATTTGCGCAAGTGCATCGGAATTGAGCGTAGTTTGGCAGGCCGCCTTGCCATACTCGTGCAGAATAAAGAACTCTTTGTAAGGTTGTAGAAATGTCAGACTATTTTCCTCGAACATCTGCGGAAATAGTCAGCAATAACAAATAAGAAGATTGATCAAATACAGTACTCACATCCAAGCCGAGTTGATTGCCCAAGCTGACGCTGGGCAGCGCGTAATCCTTGTAGCCGGATGGGGACTGCTTATCCGGAAAGGGACTGACAACATCGACACTGTGACCCGCCTGGGCCAATTGACGCATCAGCGGATGAAAGAACTGAAAGTGACTTGGGGCGGGATGCGGAAAGAGACCCAAGATTTTTAGTTGGCCACTGCTCACCGAAAACAGTGAAATCAGCAGAAATAATTTCGTTATACGATTTTCTCTCATTGCAAACTAAAATAATTATGCTAAATTGTTTCGATTATACTTTTATACTGTGTATCTATAATTAACACTCAAACGTAGAAACTTCCGTTCGCAGCGAGCAGCGTTCAACAACTGAGATATTTTCAAAAATATGTTTGAGCAACTTTTGAAGATTAATATATATAAATATAGTATCAAAGACAGCGTGTCTAAAACAATTTTGTGCGCCAAGAAATTCTCAGCTGTTCAATGACGCTAATTTTGTGGGCTCTCTTTGACGAAGAGCGCTGAAAAAAAATCTTAAATCTTATGAAATACGCGATTTATCAAACACCTTTTTAGTTTAAACAACACATAAAAAAGAAGTAAAATAGAATTAATAATCGCATAAACACATTTTAAACTACACTGTGTATATTTAGGAGGCGGAGTCACTAGTCTAAGAGGACACCTACAGACGTACACATACAAAATATCACATAGACTAAACGAGGATCAGAGCGGTTAATCCTTCTTGCTTTTACGATCCGTTTTCTTGCCACAGCAGGAACGGATTAAAATAATCCAGCTGCCAATAACAATGCCCAGAATGACAGCCAAAGCGAGGTAACTGTCCAGTGAGTAGTAGACGAAGCGGGACATCTCCACTGAACTGGGCTTTAGCAGCGGATTGCCCTTGGTATGAGCCACATGCTCCACCCACCATAGTGCCTTCCGCATGGTGTCTAAGGGTCGATGATTGAAGGAGTGCGAAACTAACTTGGCAGCGTGCATATGTCTGTAAGTCAATGGAAAAATAGTTGACTATTAAGTTAAGGTGAATGGACATGAAGGGTACTCACTTGGGGTCCAGGGCACGCCTTATTGCCCTCATAACGGTATTCTCGTTAATGTCCTCGTAGGGGAGCAGGACACCCATTTGACGTTGCACTAACGCGGCCGCATTGAGGAACTGATCGCCATACATGGGTGTTGCCACAACGGGCACTCCGCAATATGCCGCCTCGGTGGAGCCCATTAGACCCGCATGCGTCATGAACACCTTCACATTGGGATGACAGAGTATATCGCGTTGTGGCAGCCACTCCATGATGTGCAAATTGGGTGGCTTGTTGGGCAGCGTCTCGTTCTCCCATTTCCAGATGACCTGCTGCTTTAGTCGGGAAGCGGCGCGCACGATACCATCCCGCTTGTCCGCCGACAGGGAATTGGCCCGTATCATGGAACCCCAACTGATGACGATCACCCCGTGCTCGGAATTGTCCAGCAACCGTTGCAGTACATCACCCAACGGCTTGGCCTTCTGTATGTGCAGCCCACCCAGCTCAATAACATTGGGGGGCAGTGGCTTGGAGCCGCTCAGCGCATAGTGTTGATTCACAAAGAAAACGGACGTATTCTTCGCAAGCTCACCCACTGAGGGCATCTCGTGCCCGAATTTGTACTGCACCAGTGCATCTGCGGCGGGTATGGAAATCAGCCTAAAAAAAAAAACAGTCAGAAGAGACAGCTCGTGAATAAGGCCTTATATTTCCATCTGAATGAATGATTCTTCTGAATATTCTTAAAAGTTGAAAGTAAAATTGAAAACATCTTTGCGAATAACTTAATATTTAATATTGACGAATGCATGAAAGAAGTACTTCCAAGTTGCATTTAAAATGCATGTTTTTTCCTGAGTCAATTTGCTTATATCTATTCGTATTGGGGGACTCTTTGTATCACTTACTTGTACATCAAGTTGAGGGAGTGAAATGTGATCCAATTGGCCAAGCGACCGACAAAGTTCATGTCCTGCGACTGGCCCAAAAACAAGCAGGGTATGTATGAGGGTATTATGGGTACGCCCATATTCTCGAAATACCAGGGCATCATGGCGGAGCTGCTCAGGGCAATGACTGGCGCCTGGAGCTGATGTGCGACGCCCATCATACAATCCGTGTTGAACTGTTCCACGATGATGACGTCATAGTAGCCAGCCTTGCGCCTCAGCACCTCCTGCAAAGCATCTGAGCGCAGCGTCAAGTTGCAAGCCTGCTTGCCCCACTCGTACAGCAGGAAAAACTCAACATAAAGAGAGTAGAAAGCGCGATTGTCAAACATCTATGCAGAAACAGAAAGAAAAAGAGAGAGAAAGGTTAATTTACTTTCGCTTCAGTTAATTGTTTAATTGTTTTATGATGAATTGCCGAATTTTGTATTCGAGATTAAACTCGACGAAGAAATACTCTAAGTTTTGTACAATTACAATTTTTATAATTTGCTTTAATGGATGAATAATTATAATTTCTGTATATGAATTTAATGTACTGAAAAATAAATATTTTTTATTTTATTTAAAATTTTTCTTATATAGAAATCATGTTTAAAAACCGAAGATTGTAAAACGAGTTTCTCAAAAAAAAAAAATATATTTATGTATTTGCAATGAATATTTCTGATATTGCATCGAAATTATATAGCAATTTATATCAATTTACACAGAGTGAATGTAAAATGATTTCAAGGGGCAAGCTACGAGAAATATTACGCGTATTTCACCGACTTTTTTGTTGCATTAAACGGTTGCATTTAGTAATACCCAATTAAGGTTGTGCTCACTCACCTTCAGGTCCACGCTATTTGTTAGCTTATCCATGCCTGTAAGCGGAAAATCCTTGTAGCGTGCGGTGGGGGTTTTCAGCGGAAAATGACTGACAACGTTGACATCATGTCCAGCCTCGGCCAAGGCTTGCATCAGTGGTTGGAAGAAGTGAAAGTGACTGGCGCCGGGATGTGGAAACAATCCGAGAACCTTCAGCGGTCGACCGGCTTCCACTTGAAAATGCAACAGCGGCAGCAGCAACGCTGGCAGCAGCAGCAACGAACGCAGCAGCCACATTTTCTTTCACCTTTGCGTATGTAAAATGTGTGAAATAAGCAAGCAACGAGAAAAAATAAGAAAATCTATCGAAACAATAATAACAACAAAGAGAAAAACACTTGTTGCACTTAATTTGCAATTTCCCGACCTTGGCTGCAGTTCACACTGCGCATGACCCAACAACACAAAACTTATGTAAATTGACCATAAAAAAAGAAATGCAAGCGATGCCCACAAAGTGTACATTCAATTATTACTTACGAAAGTTGCGACGAGGCGGTTTTAATTGCTTTTGTGTATCGAGCTGAAATTTCACAAGTTCATCCAAAGTTGGAGTTCAATTAAATGCTACACACAAACTTGGAAAAGCGCCGTCACCCACTTCTTACTTGCCTGGCTATCGATGAGCGACTGGCAAACGCATTTCAGTCGTCGTTGCAGAGAGTCAAAAAAAAAGAGCCGACTGGTCAAAAATAAAAAACCGAAATCCTAAAAAAAGAAAGAGCGCCAATCGAGCGTGTATGCATTGGTGATCTTTCTACTCTCTTCGACTCACTCACTGCGTGCGTGTCTGAATGCTCTCTCCCTAAAACTTTGCAATGTTCTCCCCAAAAACTTGCACAGTCAGCGAACGCACTAACACACTCACACACACACATATATATATATATATTTATGTATATTAATATAACATGTGCAGAATACATGCAGGTTTTGACATTGGTTGTGACCCTAACCTCCGAAGCTGAGCTGCTTTTAAGAACCGGTAACCGGTAACCGGTAACCGATAACCGGTTGCGTTGCACGAGACGCATAAAAAGATCTGATTCGATCGTTCACCCATGTCTTCTTATCGGTTAAGTTACTCACGCGTAATCAACATGACTGCTGTTGTAATATTTTACTGTTGCTGATAAATGTAGCTTACTGTACTTTGCTGCTTGGAATGTTTGTTTGATGTACACACAAATTGTGTTCTCTTTAATGACTTTTTATGCGACAGCTGTTTTTATCATACGTATTTTGATAACGACTCTGTAGACAGGCTGGAAAGTTTATACACCGATTCATTTAATATCAAAGTAAGCTTTATAATCACTATTAACTGGTGATAATACAATATTAGGGATATTGTACTACTATGTAGGATATAAATTGAATTGGACTATAAAAAAACAGCAAATTTTGAATTTAAATAGTTTTAACTTAAGTGTTAAGTGTGTTAAATAAACGACGAAATTGTTATTTAATGGGAACAGTTTTTATTGTGAGGCGACAGAAAAACGAGTAATTTGTAAAAGATTATTTGTGTTTATTGCTGCTTTGGTTTAGATTGCGTTGTGGCTTTGTAACACTTGCCCGAGACCCACTTGATTAGTTTACACAATTGCCAAGCACTGGTCAGACTGAGCGATGCGATAAGCAGACAGCAAACGTATACATCAATCGAGTTGTAAACAAACCAATTGATATGTCTTGCCACACTCTGCGATAGAGTGGCGCCCCTCGTTGTGATCACGTGCTCGATCCACCAGATAGCCAAATCCAGCGGCTCTTGCGGACGCTCTCGGAAGGCAATTGTCGCGTGTTTCATCTCAGTCGCAAAGCTACAAAGAGTTGGGTAGTCAACATAGAAAAATATGGGAAAATATGGACAAATTTAGCTTTAGCTACCTTTCATTTAGTATGTGACGCAGTGCCTGAATCAGATGGGGCTCATCGAAATCGCCAAAGTTCACAATGACTCCGAAGCGTCGCTGGACAATGGCGCCGGCATTGAGAAACTGATCGCCGTAGAAGGGTGTCACCAGCATGGGCACCCCACAATATACCGACTCGGTGGTGCCCAGTAGACCGCCATGCGAGATGAAGGCCTTTACTCGGGGATGACACAGCAGATCCCGTTGGGGCACCCAATCGAACGTATACAGATTATTGGGCTTATTTTGCTCGGACAGCGTTTGATTTGTGCAGCGCATCACGAATGTGTAGCCAGGCAGCTGGGCGATGGTATCGAAGAGTGCCCGCAGCTTGACTTTGGGAAGAGTTCTCGAATCCACCATCGAGCCCCAACTGATATAGATGATGCCCAAGTTTGAGGAATCAAAGATATTTTCCAGGTGCTAAGTGAACCAATAAAGATACAAATAAATTCGGTATGCCAAAAAATAGTAGACAAATAAAAATATTTGTAATAAAAATAAAAATCTGGTTAACGAATCCAATGAATCAATCAATCAAACTAAACAATATAAATATTTTATAAAAACTAGCTAACTTTTTACGCTTATTAAGAATATGTCACGGAATATATTTGTGTAAAGCAGTTGCATGATCTAAATAAGTGACCCACCTTAGGCAGTGGTTTACTTGGTCCCACTTGCAGTCCGCCCACCTCAACCACATTGGCTGCATAAGGTCGTGAACCCGTCAGCGAATGATGCTGATTTATAAGCATTAAACTAGTGTTCTTGACAATCTCATTAATCGGTGGTAGACCAAAGCCAAAGCGTTGCGCAATCAGCTCATCAGTGGCAGGTTGGGTAATAAAGCTGCCAGGCAATTATTAACTTAAAAATAAAAATATAAATTATTATATTATAATATCACCTGTAGAGCAGGTTGATAGTGTGAAAGTGCAGAAAGTTATTCATCCGTGCCACAAAGCTCATCTCATCCGTGTAGGGCATAAAGTTCATGGGCATAATTGTGTTGATAAATGGTGTCCCCATGCGTTTATAATGCCACGGCATAATGGCACAGCTACTTAGTGCTATGACTGGTGCATCTAGCAGATGTGCCACAGCTGTCAAACAATCGTTGGCGAAGTGCTCCAGAATGATGACATCATATCGCCGCGGGGAGCTCAACAGCTGGGCGATATGCGGCGAGTTTAAGGCCACCTTGCAGCTGCGCAAACCCCAATCGTGCAGCATGAAAAACGTTGGCACCTTAAACGGTTGGCCCAGCAGCAGCGATTCTCGTTCAAAATTCTGCGCAAAAAATTTATCAGAAAATCAGACTTAAATGTTATAATTAACAATAATATATAATAATATATGCCCAACATGTTTTTTTCAGATTTAACTTTGTTTGGCAAAAACTAGTTTGTTACGAAACTCGACTAGTAACTTAGTGACCAACCCGCAAATCCACAATGTCCGTCAGCAATGGCATTCCCTCGAAGACGTAGTCAGTATAATTGGTCATGGGTTGCTTAAGTGGAAAATAACTGTACATGCTGATATTGTGACCACGTTCGGCAAGTGCCACAAACATTGGACGAAAGAAATCAAAGTGACTCTTGCCGGGATGTCCAAACAGGCCAAGTATCTCAGCCGCCTTAGTTTCACGGAGATCGGGTGAAATGGCCAGACCCAACACCAGCGGCACTAACCAATAAGGCCTCATGTTGCAACTTCAAGACTTAGATATTTTTTCTATCTGCAGCGTATGTAAATTTAAACTGCAATCTTTATGTCAAGATCGTGACCAGTACTAAAGTTGCAAGCTATTGTTGCTTGTTTGCAGTTGCAACTTTTGCTGTTGTGTAAGTTGTTGTTTCTTCTTCGACCGAATTTCAAGTTGCTACGTTGACAATATAATTACAGCTTTGGAATAACAAGTTTTAAAATGCCTTTAAGAGTACACAAAGTCCATTGTCTTTACTGTAAAATAGTGACAGATTTTTAGTTGCGAAATTTAATAATTATAGGTAGTTTTTATAATAGTCGAAAAACCTATTAAGTTGCTCTCGATCTTTGTTCAGATAATAAAACAATTTCGATCATATAAAATAAACGAGTCTAAGAGCAATTTATAAAGTCCAATTTGACACAATTTTACTTAGTTACATACAGTTAAACGCTTATAAACATTTTGACACTGTTTATATATATTCAGTGATTAAAAGTCACTTGGAGTTTGCATGAACTATGGAAATGATTTGAAATGATGAGTTATTTTTATGGGCATATTGTTAAAAAAAAAACTTGTTTTTAACATTTTAGAGTCACATATATAAAACTTCGATTATTTTTTCGATTTTTGTGATCGATTTCAGAGTATTTTAGTATAGAAAAAAAACATTTTGAATTCAATGAATATTTTTCTTGCTCCCATTTCACGCATCGACAAAAAATATCCATTTTCAATTATGGGTTATTTTTTGTATTAATTGAACGCTATTTTAATATCACTTAGAGTTTGCAAGTGCAAAAACAACAATTAAGACAGAGACAAAGAGAGAGAAAGAGAGAGAGATAGCTTTTGTGATTGACGCGTTTAGTGAACATTTCTCTAGATAATTTGTAAAACTGCACCTAGTTCGGTTTTAGCCACATCTTTTCGAAGGCACAAACGAAAAGCAACTAGTCACCGTCACGTTTCTAAGCCAACTGAATTTTATAAGTGTCTGCGAGTCGCCAATAGACGAAACCTGACTCAATGCTGAAGCAATCAGATCTGAGAAGTTGAGGCACTGACACCCTGATTTTGAGTCTCAATAACGGCAAATCAGTTGTCGGTGCGTGCGGCAGAAAGGGGCAGCTTATAAACTTACCACAAGCTCAGTCGGGTGTAATGCGGAAACCTCATTTTCGATTACGATCAACTTCATATTTGTTCAAAACATTTTCTCCGATTAAAGATTTACATATGTGCAAAATGCATTTGAGTTAAGGCTTGTGAGAAATGAGCAGAAACGGTTATCTAAACTTTAGCTGGTGTTTGACTTGACTTTGACGTCGCTGCGATTACAAGCAATATTTATAGTATTTAATATTCCATCGAAATATTCCCCATTGTTCTCTTTAATTGTGTGTTTCGTAGAGCAGGTTTTCTATGTGTATAAACGAAAAAATCTATGTATATATATGTTGTGACTGCTGGGGGAATATCTAAATATAACTAAATTATTTTAGTTTTTTGTACATATTTTTTCGTTAGAGCAGGTTTATACTGCGGAAAGAAAATTTGTATAAGATTAAAATGATTTTATTAAGATATGATCAGAAGAATATATATATATAATATTTTAATTTCCAGATTACAGTCTTGCTTCGCATTATAACTATAAGCTTCATTTAACGTTTTATTTTATTCTTTTTAGCTTCCAAATGAATAATTTTTCACTCTTCCACACTCAACATGTATCGCTTGCTAATGCAAGCAAAAATACATAAATATAATTCCCACAAGGAAGTACTGTATTTCAAGACGTGTCCTTTATAGCCCTGTGTTCAAATTTAGCTGCGCCCAAAACAAATGCTATAAATAAATGTTTAAGTTTTCATTTCTGTCAAACGCACATTTTCTGTTGCATACCTTTGGGCTGTCATTTAAAGCGTCGCAGCCTCTGATTAGGAACGCTCCTCACTGCCAGTGGAAAAGTCAAGTGAAGTCGTATTTCTGGAAGTTAAGAAGGGATTTCCTGTTGAATGACAAAACTTTTTTTTTTGGGGCTGGCTTATTAAAATTCACTCGGGTGATAATGTGCCGAAATGGTAATAATAACCATAACTTTTGAGATACTAATTTCAAAATGTTGCAAATAGCGCACACATAAAATATCAGACGGAATGCAGGCATTTTCATTTTCTGGGCAAGTCGTTAAAATTAAGGAAATCATTTAATTAGGAAAAATGTTCACGTTCCGCTCAATTAGCGTGAGGCTGAGATTTTGGTAAACTTTTTGACTGGGTAACTGGACGCTGAACGGACGATGTCAACAGCTGCGGGGAGGTTGACTGACTGACGATGGGACGGGGTGGGTGTGCTGGGGTGCTGGGGTGCGGAGTGCGTTGTAATAGACGACGCTTGGCAGGAAGTGTTGTGTTAATATTTGCGACACGTCATTAAAGGCCCTTTAATTGTGAAAATTTTCAGAAGCCAAAAAAGTGAAATGCCAAATGCAGCAAAATTTACGACACATTATCAAATCAAGTGTGGATAAAGTTGGTGTCGGGAAAATTACGCACACACACACATAAACAGAAGTGTATTGACAGCTGCGAGGAAGTTGAAATTATTTAAGTTACACAAAAGCTGTCAAGTTTGAAGAAGCACAAATACTTTTGTACAGTCCGCCCATTGGCCAAAAGTTTACTTAATCCTGATAAAAAATACGGCTTAAAGTTTTGTTTTATTTTTTTTATAAATATATATAAAACCCTAACAATTTTAAATGCTGTATTTGGAAACTTAAATTACTAGAAAATCAATTAAGTTTTGACCAGATTATGGTAGCTTAAAGTTTTGCAATGGCATTTGTGATATGCTCATTCCAACTTTCCTTTCCTCGACAATAATATTCCCTTTGTCAACCCATTTTGTCGAAACGGGGTGTGAAAGCTAACTGAAATAAAATGCTACCGTATCAATTTATTTTAACGTCACACGTTCTTTTTTTTTTTTTAAATTTTCATTCACTTTTGTTGTTTACCTAACGCAGAGTTTTCGATTTGCTGACAAACGGCAATAAAATGGAATTTTAAATGATAGAAATCACATTGAAAAGTCAGAGATAAGCTGAAAGGGTTACAATCAACGCGTGTCCTGTGAAAGTGGGCGGGACACTTTTAAGAATTTTCCAGCCATTTACATTTAATAGAACTGCATGAAAAGATAAGCGTGCGGGTGTGTATGTGTGTGTGTGTGTGTGTGTGAGTGTGTGTGAATGTATGAAATTTATAACAAATCAATAAAATGACAATAGGTGTAAACTTTATCGACGGATTGAGAATGGGAGGGAGAGGCTTTGGACGTCGTTCTATTGTGCAAAAACCATTTGCCATTGATACAGCTGATGGGAGATGGGAGTTGTACATATATATATATAGACGAAGGTCTATGAAAGTTTTCGATAAACAATTTTTCGCACGGAAGTGCAATTTGAAGTGAATGCTTCGATTCCATGTCATGAAAATGCGGAAATTATACAGAGAAAGTTTCTAATACATTTGTTACCGCCAATCAAATGCTTTGTCGTAGATATTTCTTCCCTATTACTTAAGGGTGGCTCAAATGTATCTAGGTGGCTAGCCGGAATGGCAGCAAGCTAACTTTTGCGTCAGATAGGCCAATTGCCATCCCAAGGAAGGGCCACTTATTTAGCTTAGGTTTTACTCAGTTTACACAATGCTATCTACAAACTTACTCAAGTATGTTCTGCGCTAAGTTTTTGTTCATATTTCTGTTTTGTTCAATGTAATTGAAAACTTTAAAAATCTTAAAAGTAGCCCAATAACTCAAGTGTTTCACACAGTGCATTGAGATTACCAAGATGAACAGAAATAAATTATTTTTACTACTCAATTTTTGCCATAGAAATTATAGAAAAATATATATGGAAGAGTTTCGAAATTTCCAAAGTATCCAAAACTATCTAATGGAATTACTATACATCTTGCAACATAGACACTCATACACATACACAAACACTCCTTTGCGGTAAGTTCCCGCCACTTTTAGCCAGGAAGCAACCACTGCTGGAGGCATTTACCTGCTGCAGGTGTCTTTAATTGACAGGCGCCAACTATTTATTGCCACGTCACGTGATCTATAAACGTGACGACGACCCCTGCCGCCTGCCCCCACCTCTGACACATTGCCCCTGCCCCTGCCCCCTTGGCCATATGGCGACTTGATTTACACGTAAGCTGCTTTTGACTTTGAGACATTTGGAGCAATTCAGTCTTACAGCTCTTATGAGCAAGGTGTCCTGCTCGTCCTGCTATATCGATTAACAAAACAAACTTAAGTGTGTGAGAGTGTGTGTGTGTGTGTGTAATATATATGTGTGTGCTTGGAGCTGTTCTAGCTATTTCCGTGACAGTAATCAATTTATTTTTGGCAGTGCGCCGATTGCGTTTCCGTTCCTTGGAGTACTCACTACTCTTTGCAACTGCCACAAGAAGAATAAGAAAAAGAAGAAGAAGAAGAAGACGAACCTGTGTGTTTGCCACCTTCTTGTATCAAAGTTTTTGGCCCAAGTTGCGATTTTCGTTTTGGCTTTTTGGCGCAGCGATTTCCGCCAAAATGTCGATAAATCATGTAGTGAAAATGGCAGACAGCAACAAGAATTAAGATTGAAACTCGGCTGGGGAATAGGTATAATGTTTGGGTGTGGGCATTGTTGTGGGGGCCACAGCCAGCGACAGATCCTTTCAGGCTGTTGGCGTGATAGATAAGTTGACAGAAGGGTTATCGCCGCCGCTGTCTGTGCGAGCGAGCTTAATCAATCTTTCGCTCGCTCTTTTCAATTTGGCAATTAATTAATTTGGATCCGAAAGTCGACGGCACGTGACCACAGAGGCTGCACGCAATCTGAGAGAAAGAAATAGATAGAGACAGAGAGAGAAAGAGAAAGAGTGAGAAGAGAGTCGGTTCTTTAAAGTCTGTGTTTGCTTCTTTCTGGCTTGGCTCGGGTCAAGTGCTGGAATTGATGTTTCGGTTATGATTTATCGTCCAATTCAATTGGCCAGTCATCGTATCAGTTACCCCCCTTTTGACTCTATATGCACTGCTCACTGCTCTGCTTGCCTTACCACCAGGCTGACATCTAATGGCCAGCATATTGCACAACAGCAGCAGCAGCCAGGCAAAGACCAAAAAACTAAATTGAACTTGGGCTGCGTTCAGTTGGGTGCCAGCTGGAGATGGTCGCGTGAAACGCTGCAAAAATTCGATTCAATTGATTTATTTGAGAAATTGCTGCTGAAATTGTAATTGTTTTGGTGTTTCTTTTTTGGTTTGAAGCATTTGTTTGTATTTGCCCATAAACTTAAACTTCTAATTTTTGGAGAAAATTCGTATTTTTTCTTTTAAAACATTTTTAAATGGTGAGTTTTTGAGTTGAAAAAGTTAAATTTTCACGGGCTGCCACTTTAATTAGAAATCATGAACCTTATATGATATTTTTTACTCTATTTATATTAAGTATATTTTCAATAATGTCTAGTCTAGTTCAACCTGGTCACGCACGATGCTCAAAATATTAGCACAATCACCATCGTCTGCATAATTGAGTTGGGAAACACGAAAATCGTCCATCTCGAAATGGGATGTTGATCCCAGAGCATCGTCGTCGTCGTCATGCTGTCATAATCATCAGAAGACAGCATTCATCCATCGTTCGCCCGTTTTGCAACGCCCACATGCGCACCACTGCCCGGGTGGTGCAGACATCTCCATCGGCGTGGAACTCCAACCTCGGCAATCTTGATGTAATAACCATGTTTTCAGCTTGTAATGCGGCAGGGTAACAACAACAACAACGAAAACAACAACAACACATTGCCAGACCTTAGGCATTTCATTGCGGGGGTTAAAGTCAAGTTCTGGCAATACACAGCAGGGTCGAAGGGGTGGGGTAGGGGGAGGAGAAGGCAGGGCAGGGCAGGGTAGGGCAGGGTAATAGCTAGGCCAAGAGGGTCGCTGGGGTTCTAATCGAGGGTGCAGAGCAGGGCGCTACTTGTGAGTTGTGAATTGTTTTTGATGTTAAATGTGTGATAATTTAATGACTGTCGACGCCTGACGCATCGCAGGACTCCGGGTTCGCAGGACTCTGTCTCAAATTGAGCAATAGGTCGCAGCCATAAGAACGCAATCTTCACTTGAGCTGAGCGTTTAATTTACTGGAATAATAAAAACGTTTTTCGGGCATAAAATTCTGTGGCTGGCTATGATTTGTGCACTTTTCGATGTAACAGATTGTCTTTTAATGGTTATTCTCCCTCACTCTCTTTCCCCCCCCACTCTCTGAGCCATGACATAATTTGTGGGAGGGTTGCTTCCCATTCAATCCAAAGTGATATGATGATTAGCCACTTGGTGGCCTGTGGGAAAATACAGCAACTGATGTGATTGCTCATCGTACGCATATCTAAACAAAAACTGTTTACAACTATCAAAATTAATTCGAATACACAAGTCTTTTATATTTTATGTATTCATACAAACATTTACAGTTTTTAGCTTTTAGTATCTCAACCTACTTACAATTGCAAAAGACTAGTCGCTAAGCCACTTTTATTTTTGCTCAATTTATAAAAATTTGTTAGGTAAAGAACCAGTTAGATAAGTTAGATCAAATATTCATTTGCATACTCGACTTGTTTGTTTTTATACGCATAACAACAGTTTTTCTGGATAGTAACAATTTTCTTTAACACGGATGATGAGTACGTGAAAAACACGTTCTTAAACTTAAACATACATTTTATTATCATTTTTATTTTTTTGTTTTTTTGAAAATTAAAAAGCAAAGCTATAAATATGTTAATTTGGTATGGAAAAATTATCGACAGTTGTAGGAAGTGACCTCTCTCTAGGCACTTGACTGAATCTGAACTCAAAACCTCACAAACCTTCTAGATGCATAAAAACTTATAATAATATGTGGACTTGACTTACTCCAATACTCATTCAAAACTGTGCCAGCATTGCTATAAGTAAACCTTGGAAATGTATTAATCTATAAAAAAAAAACTGTTGATAGCAAGCCAAATCACAAACGCATTTAGAATAAGAATCTCTTCGTTTAACCTTTAGTTTATCAAAACAACACACGTTTATAAATAAAACAACACTTTTATTGTCACATTTTAATTATATTTTGACAGAAGAATGTTTTAGCTTTGCGGCCGCCTTTTTCTTGTATGCCCAAGTGAAATTCAGCTTCGAATCTAATCAAAATTTATGCAAATCCAAGTCAAGCTCGTTTGATTTTGCACTAATGTGAAAATATGGCATTTGGAAAAAAACTGAAATTCAAATGTGCGAAATGTGGCAAACACCACGCGCACAACCACACTCATAGATGGATACAAACACATGGATATGTGGGTGTGTGTGTGTCTGTGTGTGTGTGTGTGTGTGATTTGCATATGATGACAAAGTGGGCGCAGACAGCCGCAAACAATGAAAAATGCTTTCAGCCGTCGGCTTTCTGGAACGGATGCTAATAATTTAATTTGGCAAAGAGGAAAATCCAAAAATGGCAACAGAAAAATAAAATCTGCGACACGTGACTGGGATTTATGAGTTAAAACAGGCGGTGCAATTAATTTTAAATATATGAAATTATAAATTTATTGCAAACATCATTGTCAACGCAAATATATTTATCAACAATCTTATCATCATCATCATCATTATTATCCTCCAGAGGTTTAGCAAAAATGCAGGTCATTGAACTTTTCCCGATTGTTCTCGACCATATTGTTGTATTTGTAGTCCGAATTTTGGGAACTGTAGCCAGCTCCTGCGGTGTTCACTGTCAACCTCGTATCGTGAAGGAAACTATCTGCGGGACTGCTAGAAACGGCATATTTGCCAAGCTGCAGTTCCGTATTTCGCATGGGACTCAAATGCTTGGATGCAATAGCCTTGCTGGGTGTACGATTCTGGTGGACCATTTTGGGGACTTTAAGATTTTCGTTGCAGTTACAGACAGTACAAGATTGGAGCGCTTTCACTCAGGGCACGTTGGATAAATGGTTTAGCACGGAGAATTCCAGACGATTACCGCAGTTACTGGTGCGTGAACCCTTTTTAGAGGACAGATGCTTGGAAAGACTGCAAAAGGATCAAAAATATCCCATTAGTATAATTCCAAATCGAATAATTAATTTTTAATAAAACTCACCTTATATTATTTAGTAGCTTCGCTTTAGTGTCCGGTCTCTGCATTGACACATTTGCTTTGGTACGTTTAAAGAAATATTTTTGATTATTATTTTTTTCAAAAGTTTGGTTCCAGCAGCGTTCGTTGCTGTTTTGATTGTGCGGCTGAAAGCGACGTGTGCCTCCGGCTTTTATACCCCGGCGAACCGAACCGAATCGATTCGTGGACCTCTGATCTAGTTGGGATCTTTTCGCATCATGCGGTCACTGCGTGTTAGCCAAAATATGTTTATCGTGTTGACCACGAAACAAGTTGCGGCCCAAACAGATATGCAAATCTCATCTCTCATGTTATGAAAACAACTGAAAAATATTGTCGTCGTTTGCGTCGTAGACCTTATTACAATACTATGCGTCAAAGCTGAGCTCAAAAACATGGTAAGCATTTGAGAAAGCTACGTCATATTCAAACAATTAACAAATGTTCATAGATTTGTGGAAAAATAATATCTTTTGGAGTTCCCCCCATCAGAAGTGTTTTATGACAGTAAGAAACTGAACTGCACGAAGGATATTATAATTCATATAAGTTCTTTCCCTTTAGTTGTGAGTTCCTCTCATAAAATAATTTTAGGAAAAGTAGAAATTAAGTAACTTTATGAAGGATATTATTATTGAAGGTGAAAAGTAAATGAAATGAAAAATAAGAAGATTTACAACCTTTTTTTTATTACTAAAGGTTGTTCAGCTACATCTTCTCGTGTATTTACGGATGTCCACATATCCAGATGGTTTTGTGAAAGTCAAATATTTAAATCAGTCTAAAAGATATGAACTAAATCATATTCAACAATATTTTATTGTTCAATGTCAAATTGCTTATTTTAGATAGAAGCACAACTATATAATTTATATAACTCATATATTGATAGGAACCAGTCCCCAAATGGAATATTGTGTTTGTGGCATTTTTCTGGGTAAATTTGCAAATTAAAATAAAAATTTGTCATTTAACTTGCGAAGATGTGGCATAAAATTAGCCCCGATTTGCTTCAAAACGAGAGTCAAGTGAAAAAAATTGACATTTAAGTCAGCAATTTCTAGACGTTCAAAGTCCAATTTCTAAATTTCGAATTTAATTACTGTCAAAAAAAATATGTTTGTTGCTAACTTGGGAGCTATATATCATATAAAATATATGTTATGACTGTCAATGGCTGATATTTGATTAAAAGTAAAATATTAATTTAGTTTACAGGAAACCTGCAACGACTACATTATTTTCCTATAAAGATTTTTTTATTATTGTAAAGCTTATCAGAATAAAACAATATGTTGAAATGAATATGAATTCACTATAATATTGTAATTTAATTGGACGGGTTTCAGCGGAACTGATGTTATAGGTGTATATAATAAATGATCTGTGATGCTTAGCGCTGCTTTTGAAGCTACAATGCTGCTGGGTTTGAAAAAGGCCTTGACTGTAAATAAGATTCAATTATTCTCTATCCAAAATATATAATTATAATTTATTATAGGGTTAATATTTTTGTAAAATATCATAGTATAAATAAATGGAATAAACATATTTGTTTAAGATTCGTCACCTCATTTTAAATTTGTTACTTTTTTTCAGTCATTAATGAAGTTTGTGTTAGTTACTTGTTCAAGGACTTGACTATACCTAGTCTTTTGCGTATTATCATGCTTTAGATGACATTTATGGCATTGTTTATGTATACTATCATCTCAGATCGGTTAACTATATAACCAAAAACAATAACAACAACAAATTAAAATACATATACACTAAACGGGCAACAGGCTTTCAAGCTGATTTCTTGACAAAATTGGCTGATGCAATGCAACGGGCACTTTTCATCAGCCAGGCTCGTGCATAATATGGCGATATATAGTCGTATAGACAGAGACAGAGAAAAGTATTCGAAATACATATTCATATTATTCAAACGATGGCCACACGACATCAACGGAATGGAAATGCAACACTTTATCACTGCAATCAAACAAACAAACAAATAGTTAAAAACAAAATAATCAAAATAAAAGACAACTCATTTGGGCAGAGTTCCTCATTCATAGGATCGGAATAAACCCTAGAGCCGGCCGGTGGTAAAAGTTGACGCATTTGCCCACAAACTACATACGTGAGTCTCAGCAGGTTCAGACAGCAGTCAAACGCCAAAACCTGGCGGGGCAACAGCGGTCACTTTGCGTGTGGATTTAAAAAAGATATATATATATATACATATACATATATATATATATACATATATCTATATTTTTATGCACCCTGCCGCCGTGATATGTGTCAGATTGGGTAGCTTGTCGTTTTGTACAGGTTTGAAGCAGCTCAAATTAACTCTCAGCTGCAGCCGTTAATAATATTTTTCTTGTGTCTTGGGTATTTTCTTAATCAACCACATCTAAATACCTTGTAACTTTTTGTAAATCGATACATTTATTTGACATGTTTACAGGATAATTCGCCGTCGAGCAATCTCCATTAGAGCACTCTTACTTGTCTGGCTGTGGTTGTTTTTGTTGTTGGTTTTGAGTTGCGCTTTTTGCAAATGTGACAAACCAGTTAGTTGGCAACTCTAATTTGCATTGCCGACGTCGTTCGACGAGTTTTTGTCTGCGTCTGACTCTGAGTCTCAGTCTGAGGTCTGGGCTTTGAGGTCTGGGTCTGGTTCGTGTGGTCTGTTTGCGGGGGGTCGGGGTTGGGGCAGGGTGTTGGTGTCGCTGGCTGGGCTTTCTTCGTTGCTCATGCGACACGTTGCCTTGCAGCTGCTGCTGTTGCTGCTGGTGCTGTTGCTGCTGCTGCTGCTGCTGTTCGCTGCTCGCTGCTGTTTGGAGCTGTGCTTAGAACCGTACCGCAGTACAGCAAACTCGGCAATTTGTTGCTGGCGTTATTTAAGCCAGATGCAGGCATCGTTAGAGGTTTAGTAGAAAGTTCACAACAGAGGCGAACGCTGCAGTTTGGAGCACATTGCATCTGTCGAGTTTCCCTGCAACAAATTTATTTTATTCCTTCTCCAATGTGCAAATTGCAAAAGTTTTGTGTCAATGCCAAAAATTAACAAAACAAGTTCTAAGGAAAAATTACTCAAACAATTGGGGTAAGTCAGGTGTACAAAAATATGGTGGTAACAAATTATAACAAGTTAAACTTATGCTTATTGGCAGATTGGACAACAGTTTATCGTCCAGCAAGGGATCTCGCACAGGCAACTCGGGCAACAATAAAGAACTGAAAGTGTTAACGCTACTGCAAACTGTGCCGTGAACTCGCCCTCGAACTCAGTAACAAATTGAAATTGCGCAGCTCAGTCAAATTAAAAATAGGAATTGCAATTGATCAGAAAATCGCTAGAAATTGATCCCAACAATCAAAAAACAGGAAGCAAACAAAGCAACAGCAAAATGGTCCACACGGAACGCAACGACAAGTGTCTGGCGAGCAGTAAGGACAAAGTCGGACAAAATCCGTACTCGAGTGCGGAGAAGAAGCCCCAGTCCAGTCCCAGCTCCTCGGGTGCCTGGAGCAGCCAGGCATCGAATGCCGAGAAATGGAAGTACAATGATATGGTCAAGGATAATCGTGATAAGTTCAATGGCATGCACTTCTCCTAAGTACCTCAAATGGACACTGATTGGAGTTGAGCTCTGAGATGTGGGGTCTTTGGCTAATGTGAACATTGCCTGCAACGTGATTGATACTTATTATTATTGTTATTTCTCTGGGTTCCATGGATTAATTATATTGCCTAGTTGTAAGCCTGTTAATAATTGGATAAAACATACATTATGTATTATAAATTTTGAAGTTATAAATCATCTTACAAAGTTTATTGAAAAAGGTGCGCCAAAAACAAAAGATTTTTTATTGGGACAAGCTTATATTGAGAACGATTTATTGATTAAAACCTGCGCGTAATTTATGAAGCCGACAGCGTTTGCAATTATTATAAATTTTTGGGTAAGTTAGAGTGTACAAGAAATACTTTAAAGGTATCTTCAACTATTCAAAATTTATCGCCATATTGCGACTGTTGTAATCAGAGAGTGAATAGCTAGAAACAGACTACACAGCCGATTAGGTCTCAAAAGGATATGCATTTCTTGCTAAATTGTATGAATTAATATCAAATCCCCCAAAAAAGTATAGTCAAATGGAACTTTTAAATATGCTGTAAATTCAATACTCTTTTTAAATAATTCCAAATATTTTGAATCCACATGCCTATTAACTTCCTCCAATAAATTACATACGAATTTGTTTTTTTATTCGAACCCATTAGCTTGATCCAACAAATTGTATACCCATTGACCTTGCTACTTGACTTTTAGCATATCGCATCTATTACTGTCTGTGGAACATTTGCATCCACTGTGGCTATTATCGTGATTAGCTTAAGTTATGCACGGCCAGCCGTTGATATCACCCCTCTAAAATGTATACGTATATGGATATATATATATTCACTGAAACCTTGAGCAAAGTGCACTTAATACACATTAGCTACGCTTATTTGACAGACTCCCCCAGCACTGCAATATTGATGATGCCTGAACGTCTTTACAAACAGCACTCCCCCTTGCCACCCTCTTCGCTGCTCATCAACCTCGACAGCTGGCGAACGGGAGCGTGTCCTGTGTTCGGGGAAACAAGTGTATCTCTGGCTGCTCAGGCATATTACCGCAAGGACGACGTTCGTTTTTGGGTCCGGTAGTCGTTACGGCGGAATGGTCGACAGCATTTTACGCATCGGATGGATTAGAAGTGCGAAATTTTTGATAATTTTTCAATTGTATTGTTTGCCACCACTGGGCAGATACGATACGACGAGGAGAGTGTCCTGGGAGTGAGCTGCGGTCGTCCTTTTGACACACGACTGCACAGGACACAAGACCCACAAGCACGTGTCGTTGGCTATTAGAAGCGATTTCCTTCACGCCGCTAATACAACTTTTTCCATAGACACATTTACAATTTTTGATATTTGAGTGTGTTGGAAATGTTGTGGCGTTTTCCGGGTTTTCCAGGGGCAGACTGTCACCGTGCGAAACACTTGACGTGTTTGGCGTCTAATTGAAGCGCTTTATTTTCTATTTATTTCATATTTACTTTTTTTTGTCGCACTTTTCTGCTATAATTACTTTGTTTCCAAGCGCCGGGCGGTCGCTTCTTAATCCCGGCCGGGATGTCAGAGGACATTTCCTTTTTTTGGCATCTTCGTCACATTGCAATTAAAAGCGCACAGCAGGTGTGCCCGCAAGGACCTTTGAACTTTGCGCTATAAAATGTGTATGTGTCACTTGCAAGGATTCCACAACCGGATGATGACAACGACCAGCGACTGAAGCCCGTCGTCCGACTCCTGAGATTCCTGATGCTAGCCAAGTGAAAAGCAATTATCACGTCATTTTCATCGAGAAACCCGCAAGAATTGTATTCTTTATTTGCACAGAACACTGCATAGACAACACGTGCCCTCAGGTTAGGCCGGTCAAGCAAGTTTCTCCGAAAAATGCTGGCATTTCATGCTCTTTCTCTGCTTCTCCTTCTATCTCTTTCTGCAAGCCAATATTATCTAGCGCTGGCTTCCGTTGACAGACAACCCTTATTGTGCGGGCCCACGATAACTTCTTCCGACAACATGTCACATGCCACGTGGTGGAAAATTATGAATAATTTCCGTAACTTCTGTCGCAACGTCGGCAAAATCGCAGCTTGCAATGAATAAGTGACACCATGTGACCATGCCTACCTTTTGGGAGAACGCCCCCTTGCCAAAGCCGCTGCCAGACCGAGCCGCGTGTCTGAAGTGTGGGGCGTGCCGTCAGATACAACTTCCGACATCCGACAGATGTTTTGCTGTGCGGTGTGCGGGAATGCTAAAGGCGACCCCGTCCCCCCCTCCTCCTTCGAATCTGGCTCTACCTTTGATACTGGCTTGTGTCTGATTTTTGGGAGTTGCGCCCGGTTGCAGAACAATTGACACGGCAATTTCTCGGCGCGGATGTCACTACGCCAGCAGCCTGTGAAATTGTATTCGAATTGTGAGTGTTAATGTGAGTGTGAATGTAAATGTGAATGTGAATGTGAATGTACTCGAACATAATGTACGGGCGTTCACATTTGCGCAAAAGGTGTTTGGCGGGTTCTCGTTATTGCTGTTGTTGTTGTTGTTGTCCGTCTCACATGGTACTGTTTTTCTTCTTTTTTTTTTTTGATTGGTGGCAAGGTGTGACGCAGTTGCCAAACACGTCAAACAGACATAATCCAAAATTGATTCGCCCCCTTCTCTCCACCCTTCCCTGGCTACTGTGCAATGTGCAATTTGTGCGTTATTTGATGGCAACAACAATCGGAATCGTTAAAGTGATCAATGTGCCATGTCACTCGTTCAATGCAAAAGGTGCAATTGAGTCACTCAACTAGAGTTAAAGGGTATACTTTGCAAACTTGCCGGACAGATTGCCCATATTTCAAGCAGATTGAATAATTTAAAGGGGGATACAACATAAAATTTAAAAGTAAGTAAAGCACTTTTATTATTAATTCGCTTTAAGCAGTTTTTGGAAAACTTGCCTGTTAAATTTCTAGTTAAGGTGAATCGAGACAGTTCCATCTGTTTTTAATTTCGATTTGTGTTTAGATATATTTGTATATATCAAGTTCAATTTAATTAGATCCATTCTTGAGCAGATTAATTTTATGACATGACATTAGCATGACAATCATAGCTAAAGATAATCTGTACTGTTGATAAAAATGAATATTTGATATCATATCATGTTGCACTCTGACATTTCAGGTCTGCAGATCAAAGTTATGCAAATGCCATATAATTTACAAAATATGCCAAACACAAGGCCACACAAAGGGCGGCAATTACATGAAAATCTCAATTCAATTGAGAGCTGCGAGTTGAGAATTGAGACGCACGGCTGTCAATTGAGAATTGAGAACCAACCACCGTTAAAATATAAATTTATAAATATACACAATATTCCGCCGCCATTTCTCATTTCTCATGCTGATCGACAGCTGTCACGAATGACAATTGGATTGTCGAGCAATGAAGTCTTTGCCCCCCGGTCCCCTGCACGCTCTCGTTCCCGATCCTGTTCCGGCTTCTGTTTGCCTTCCCTGGCAAATTCATATAAAATATGCAATAAAAATATGAGACCACAGCATTTGTATTTATAGAATTCCTAAAATGCTCGAGGTCATCAAAATCAAAACAAGAAAAACAACGAATAACAACAACAACGAAACCGATATAAAAATTGAAACAATGGCAATGCTCTCTACTTTTCCCTACTCTTCTCTCTGGGACGAGAGTGGTTCGTTGCGAGTCTGGAGGACACTTGAGCAAAACGCAGAAACGTGGTTGCGTTTTTGTGGGTTGTCATTAATGGGGGAGTGGGGAGCACCATTACAAGACTGAGCTTATCCAAGCGAGGCACTGCAAGTGAGCTACCCTTCGCTCAACGGATCATCTGAGCTGCCCAATAAAAAAGTATAAATAATTTAATAATTTAATAATTTAAGATGTCTAATGGACTTAAGAGAAGGTATGAGCAGTATGATGCTGAAAAGAGTTCAATTTGAGTTTTATTTCTGTAAAAATAATAATCGTTTAAATTATCTTTCTGATTATAACTTATAATAATGCAAACTGAAATATTTCAAATCAAGTTTTCTATTTTTCTTTCGCATATTGATAAAAATCTTGCCAAATATTAGATTCTTCAGCAATTTATAATAAGTTAAACAGCTAAAACACGAAAACAATAATCAGCAGTAGGGCATTACAGCGGTCGGCGTAATCCAGGCAATTCCTTGCTTGCCTGCATTACAAATTTGTCTATGTTTTCATACCGAAAGCGTATGTAAAAATCTTTAAATGCAATTATGGTTCATGTGCAGCTCGCACAAAAAACGCCAATGATATGCTCGTAAGTGTCTTTTGTTGTGGCTTAAATACACACACACACACAGACACAGGAGCTACACACATGCAGACATAAACGGGGCGGTTATTTTCTGGTGCGCGCCAAAAAAAAAAAAAGAAAAAAAGAAAAAAAGAAAAAAAGCTGCCGCGAAGCTACCATTTGTTGCACGTCCTTCGGGTGGTTCCCAAGTAGATGAATGGAATATATATATATACATAAATGTATTTATGTATGTGCATACATATATATTTTTGTATATACATATATACACATATAAGTATATATAGAATCGCATCATTTTGAGCAATTAAGTGTGTGTATTATCCGCATAATACCGCCACTGTCAGAGGGCCTTGAAACACTCACAGACACACACACACACACACACATCAAAACAGACGCAGGACGGGAGCCTCCCCCTTCTTACTGCCTCCTCTCTTTCTGTTTGTCTCCCTCTCAGGTTATGGCCCGGTGCGTATTTGCTTATAGGTCCTGCCACCGGAAGTACATTGAATATGAGTGCGTATGCATGTGTGTGTATTCATATATGTATGTGTGTGTGTGTGTGTGTGTGTGTGTGTTTGTATGCTTTTATGTGCAAATTGTGCATTTATGTCGACAATGCCCGCAACGACTCAACTTGACGCTTTGCGAGGTTTGCACACGATTCAGATTGAGACTCGTCATCAGCGTCAGCATCAGCATCAGCTGCAGCCTCTGTTTCAGCCTCAGCTTCTGCTTCAATCTGTGGCAGAAGACGCAGCAGGACAACAACAAAGCGCCTGGCAACATGTGAGTGCATAAAGCAGCGCAACGGAGACTGAATGTAATCATGATCAGCAGCAGCTTCCTTGTTGTTCTTATACTCTAGCTGAGGGCATTATGGTTGTGGCACGTACTGTGTAACGCAAGAAAGGAGACAACTCAAAAGTTATCAACTTTGTTTGTTTGTTTTTCGATTCGATATGGGAAAGAGTTCAAAAGGAACAATCGGTTGAGAGATGAGTTTTTGTATCTTCTTTTTCCTAATAGTTCCTAACTCAATAATGCTCTATAAACTTCAACACAATAAATAATCGTTGTCTGTTTAATATATCATTTTGATAAGGTTGTATTTCTACTTTTTGAAATATATTTTCTATTGTTAAGAACTATATTTAAAATTTAACGAATTTTGATTTTTCTTGCATTTGGAAAGTATTTGTAAAAGTGAGAAATCTGTATTTGCCAGTGTTGTACAAAATAGGACTATATTTTTTCCTGAAATATCAATCAATCTTTATTCATTTTAACACAATAGATAATTATTCCCGGATTACTATATTACATAGACTCCATAGAAACAGTTAGTCAAAGTTCTTACATGTCACCAGTTTTTATAATGGTTAATTAATAATTAGGGCATTAAGTGTTCTACATTTGAAGCGCAGCTCTACTGTCTTCTTCCGCTATATTTACTATTGTGGCTTCTGACCCGCAATCAGCACCACAGTGGCAGTTGCAGTGCCAGTTGCAGTGGCAGTTGCAGTCGTCGTCGACGTTGACGTCGCTGTCGCTGTTGCAGGCACAGTTGAGGTTCAGTCATTGTGATAAGCAGAGTCGTGCCCACTTTTCCGCATTGCTTTGTTCCTCGCTGGGAGGGAGGTGAGCGGCTGTCAAATGTGTTGATAAACCAGTGCCTAGTGAACCATCAAGCAGTCACTCCTACAAGCGGCCGATAGAAAGGGCTTCTCGGGAATTACCCCTAATCTGCCCGACAGACAGCTATTTATATGAATAAAGATATGGAAGCTGAGTTCTACAACCGAAACTTCTTTTAATAGCAGTTATTCAACGCTGCTCACAACGTGTTCTCTACCAAAACATTTGCATTGCAATATGAAAACTGAATCGATATTCACAGCAAATTATTTTTAAATAAAACAACGCTTCAATTTTGTAAAGAAAATCAATTTTTACGCTATTCAAATTCAATTACAATTCCTTTCGATATATTTCCCATTTTCATAGACAAGATTTTCAAAGCATTTATGTTTTGTAAACACGTTATTACAACTTCCAGTAGTCCAAGACTTGTCAAAAACCTCAAATGCTGTCCGCAGCCACGCCCATTTAACGCCCACCACCACACCAGAAACCATGTGTGTCAGTGGCCAATTTAAAATTCAATTTAAATTCAATTGATTTGAGATTTGGAAATGATTTCACAGCAACCAGAAAGGACGACGCTCAATAATAACACACACACCAACACCAACACTCACACTTAAACACACACACTAGCACACACACACACTCACTCACACACACAGCAGGGAAGCCCCATTAAGAGCTTTTGCAGTTTTTACTCGGACTTTTACTTTGTGGTTGTCGTTTGAAAAGCAACAGCAGAAAGCAAATCTAATTACAAAAGAGTCGTTTCGAAATTCTTTGGTCGCAGAAAAGTCAGAGGTGAAAATGTGATAATTGAAACGTGGCTTCCAACTGCCAGACAGCGAGTAGGAAAACAATAAATTATGCACACAGCACATAAAAGACACAACCTGCCGGGGCAACCTGTGAACACAAACCCGAAACACAACCTCGACCCCCCACCCCCTGACAACTGGCCACAAATCCAAAAAAAGAAGTGGGAGAAGCGGGTGAAGGAAAAGCAAGTTACACTAATTGCCTGGCGGCTCCTTCAACAAAAGCATCTTGCCACAAACAGTGGCAACAGCAGTTTGTTTTTGTTTTCCCAGCGACGTCGTTCAGCAGCCAAAAGCCTTGAAGCCTTACGACACACGAACACAAAGCACATCCCTCCCCTCTTCTAAACTTCCCGCCTTCCCCCCCACACACACAACAAAAATGAAGAAACATTTACAACACGTTCTGGCAATCTCATAAATAATACCGAAATTTCATTAAGACAAATTAATGTCTATCAATATGTTGCCAATGAAACGTTGCTAAGCTGGTCACGAAGGATTGGCAGGACTCGCTATGCTTTACTTGCCACTCGTTGCTTGCCACTCGTTACGTGTACTCGTTGCACTTTATGTGATACACCAATTTAACACATTCTCAACAGCAATCGAACGCCGTTCAGACAACTTTCTTAAGATCCCCTTACTATTGTCAAATCTAAACTAAATAACACAAGTTCGATTTTAGTTCTCCAAGGGAGCGTCATGAATCCTCAGCTTACGATTATTTTGATGGCCACTAAGGCGCTATACAAATCTTAATAGGCATAATCATAAAATTGTACATAAAGTGTCGCGTAATTCACAATTCAAATGGTTTTTCTATTGCTCTCCAGATCGAGACACAAGAACTGAGACTGCAGTTCCTGTTGTGGTCCAGCTGTGCGGTAATCTTCAGACAACTCGGGCCACTTATCAAATTTCACACTCGATTTCTAGTGGAACGCGTCGAAGGCTTCTCCTCGATTTTCTTCTTGTTGATTGGATGCACCACAAATCGCGCAACGAATCTGTGTGACAGTCGCGTTTGTTCAGAACACACACATATGAATAAATGTCTATATATGTGTATAATTATATTTAATTTATGGGCTCATAACAATTAGGGCGAAGTCAAGTGGTAGCTGCGGTTTGTTTGGGCAATGGGAACGAAGGAATATTTTGACTAGATAATTTTCAATTTTCTTTGTTTTTTGTTTTTTTTTTTTGTTGGAATAGAGTTGAGCCACCCTCAAGCGTACACTCAAACCCAAAGCCGAACCCTTGCCATGATCATGATTATCTCAAACATAAATGCACATGCCTCTCGAGAGTTTCTCAGCAAGCACGTGACTTGTGTACACACACACACACACACTCACAAAATGGTCTAAAGAGACGTCGTAATTCAATTTACTGTTGTGGACCGCGGGCATGTTTAATTTCATATCCAACGTATTTAAGCTGAAACCAAACCAAAGCAAAACAAACCAAACCAAACCAAACCAAAGAAATGGAAGCCAACACACAATGAACAGACGAGCAGAGTTCAGGTTTGGGCTGTTGGGGTTTGTGGTCACGCTGGGCACCGAGGGGTAGTGAGGGGGGAGTGAGGCGTGCGCGCAAAATGTTCAATTTAAAAATTTATGCAATTATGAGCCGCAAATATTATTATATAAACACAAGCACAAATACGGACAGGTAAAACGGCAACACACAGAATGGGCAGCCACAAAATGAGCAGCGAGTTAATAGTAGCGAGTTAAGGGTATCGACCAAGCTGCATTAGGCTCAGTATATTCAATTAAAATAGGTTTAGGCTCACTGCTATTTTATTGAAATCCAAGAAATATAAAATACTTTCTCTATTCTCTATACTATTCTCATTTATAACTGAAATTTTGATTATATCCTATTATTCTTTTATATTAATTTTATACAAATTATGTATGATATTTTGACAAAATTCTATTATTTTTGTTTAATTATACAACTTACTGAATTCAATACTTTTTTTCCATCAAATATATACATTTTTTCAATTTAATATGATATATTTTCCACATATCTGCTTCTAACGTGCAATGTTAATATTTGTAAATGTTTAAAGTAATATTTTATGTATCCTGATGAATTTATAGGTTTTTGGTTGAGCTTGTGGAACTTTGTTATTTTATCCAAAGTAAATCTGTGTGTAATCAACATTTAATTGTTATTACTGAAACAGGATTCGAAGGCACTTAGTGTCCTTGTTGAACTCAAGTCTTTTGCAATCTATCACATGCAATATCTCCGCCCATGCACACACTACTATTATTATTATTGTTTTTGTCGTTGCTGTTGTTGTTGTTGTTGCTCACATTTCTCATGTCCTGCTTTCAGAACCTGTCCCTCTCACACTCGCATTTGGATACAGAAAAATCGCTTAAGCAGCTCTTGGCCGGTAACTGAGTATTTTATGTGTATGTATAAAGATTATATGGTCACACACACACACACACACACACACACATACACACACATACACACACACACACACACGCACAACACTAAAGACACTAAGCACGACAAAAAGACATTAAACACGACAACGAAATAAAAGAGAGAAGGAAGAAAAAATGAAACAAAACATTGAAATTCCTTATCAGCATTTCCGCTTTTCGTGACCAATGTCTCGGACTCTATGCGCACGTGCCTATGTGTGTGTGTGCGTGTGCTTGTGTGTGTGAGTGGGTAAAGGAGTATCAATTTCGCACACACGCCTTGGGTCCGTGTGGTCATGCAAAGGTTACAGAAATGGAAAAGCCCAAAGAAAAAGCCAACTTTCGGCCAACATTGTGAGTGAGCCACCTGTCATTGGCTTTTCGGTGGTTTCCGTGGTGCCTGCCACAAAAGACACGCCACCAAACTCAAGTTGGCCAGTCAACTGGGCCAGTCGTTGGACATGCCTATCCTGGTTATCCTTTATTATTCATAAATATGCAAATCGACCTGCACACACAGTGTGTAATAAATTCTGAAGTCTTTCGGCTTTCAGCTTTTGGCTTTTTGGCTTTCAGTCGTTGGGCTTTTGGCTTTCGGCGTTTTCAGCCTTCTCTCTAGTTCTATAGAATTTGTTTGGCTCCTGGACATGTTTAACACTCAATCTGTGTGGCAAACTGCGCGCCGGCAGAGCATATGCCACATTACCTCCGAAACAAATTAAATCGTTTCGCATTCGACTCGAACTGAGCAGGCAGCTCAAGCATAACCAGCAGCAATAGAAGTAGCAGCAGCAGTAGCAGCAGCAGCAGCAGTAGCAGAATAGAAGCAGAACTGCTGCAAGGACTACACATGCTGGATGCCTCGTTAAAAGGGGCGGGCGATGGTTGGCTCTGATGTGCGTGGCATGTGGTGGGCGTTGCCACAGCTTTGACTGACACACACACACACACACACAGACACACACACACACGCATACTCAATTGTGTGTAAGTAATCTAGAAAACCACACAAACTCACACAGATATACGATTGCAGTCTCTGTTCTGCTGTATCTGCAGATATATATATCTTGGGAAAAATATTTGTTTACCCTGTAGTCTTAAAATGCCAAAAAAAGGGTAGCACAACTTGAGCAAAGGTTCTTTAAGGAGACACACAGAGCCAATATTTAATAGAGGACTTGGGTATTTCCCCTGTCAAACGATTTTTGATCAGAGTTTCATCTCTGGAATAATACGACTCTTGATCATAAGTTTGTTTGTAGGAACTATATTCTGAGTTGCTGTTTCATTGGCTTTTTTTTTGTATTTAAACTATGAAAAATGCAGGGTATCTATTGGACGAACACTCTGACTGGACAAGCCATATTTGCTATCGCATTCGGGCTTCTTCCCAGAGAACATCGGTTGATTGTCTGGCCAGAACGTTGTTTGATTTAAAACAACGTAAATCATAAATTTCTCAGGCAATTCCTTGCCATATACTTGCACCCCCTTCCCCTTCCCCTCATATACCATGTAGATATGTAGTTGGATATGTATATATATGTGGCACATAATGCGCAAAATCGCAGCCATAACACGAATTGAAAGAGGGGGCGCCTGGAAGTCGTCCTTATGCTTGGGCAGCATAAAATGAATTTCCCTTTTCCTTGTCTGTAACTCTAAGGACTCCAAAAGGACTGCTTGACTGAGCAAACAAGCGTATTAAATTGAGCTACAATTTCGTAACAGGACGTTGCAGCTGATCCTGACATTCTGCCGGAAGTTAAACTCCATATAATTTAAATGATTCCACACACAAAGACCTACACAGTCCGATGGAAAAGCTGCAATTTCAGATTAGGAAAATTATATCATATTATATTGTATTGTTTGATAATGTGAAATCAAATACCCATTGCTTCGAATGCACTTCTGATAATCCCTACACTTTCTGTGCTTATTTGAGTTGCGTCATTCCTCCAAATTAGCCATTTGAAACATTTATCATTTAAGTTGTATCCAGATTTTACATTTTGTGTTGTAAAAAGTTATAAATCATTGTTTATTGATAATTGGGAAAAATGTATATCGCAGCAGAGAGCAAATCATTTTTGTCAAGAAATATGAAGAAGTCTATTGCGAGCCAAAAGAGTCGGGTCAATAGCATAACGTCAGCATAAATCTGCAAGGATATCTCGAGCCTAACAAAAAATACAAACACGACAATATGCCCATTGGAGAATATATCTTGATTACATTGGACTCGATCTGGAGACTCTCAGTAGTATAAAGTTCTCCATCCCCAAAGCGCGGATATTTCCAAGCTTCCAAGCTCACCCAGCCTTTGTCGTTCTTTTGGAATCCCGGAATTGCACCATCAGCATCATCAGCCCCAACATCCCAATGGTCAGACCAGAATTTCAGAGTTTTTGTCGTAAAACGTGGATACGCCAATTGTGGTTTCGATATGTCCTTCGGAGTTTCCGATTGCTTTTGAGTTGGAACCAGAAGCTTTTGAGTTGAAATCCACACAATTAATAGCTGCAACAGGGTTTGTTAACAAAACTGAAGGACTCTTCACATGGCACTCACGATAAGCAGGCAAGAAATGGTCAAATAAAATACAAAATTTAGCCGAAGCATATTACGAATAAAATAAATTTAGCTAAAAAGTTTCCTTGAACTCAAACTCAAAATAATACATTTCATTACCCATATTAACTAAACACCAAAATTTTAGAAGCTAACTGCTTATTTTGACAAAGTCTGCTGTGTTAAACATGTTGCCAATAGATCATCAGAAGATGACCACATATATAGTCATTAGAGGAATATTCCCAAAAATCAGTCCTCTTAATAAAAATTAGTCATCAGCGACAAAATTTTAATTCTTGCACAACAACCTGGGTTGCAAATGCATTATAATTAATTATATAATAATATAAGAGCAGAAATTTACTGAATCAAGCACTACACAATTTTGACTGCCAGATTTAGGAACTAAAGTATTGAAGATCTGGATCCCATTTGGTGCATTGGATACATGGGAATAATAGATTCCAGTCGCTGATTGCGCCTGATTGCGCATTCCTGATAATCCTTCCACTCTTTGTACAGTGTCGCGTTGTGACACTCCTCGGATTTGCCAACATTAAAGATGTGTTGTCTGAGCTGGTACCAGATGGGCCGACTTTTTATCGTATGATTGTAGATATTTCGCTTAAGCCATCTTTCCACTTTGGGCGTACCATAAACCGTTGATTTATCATAGCAAACAGTTTCAAGTTCACCGCTGTTCCGACAAAAGGGAAAAATTGATAAGTTGGGCAAGTAATATCGAATGAAAGCGAATGAAACTACAACTATGCAAAAATAATTGGCCGCAAGCCATCCTTAAAATAGAAATAGTACAAGTATAAATGATATGTAAAAATATACGAACGTTGGATAATATTCTTTGGGTGCATTGGAGTCAACACCTAGGCGATTGATGGTGTGAAAGCCGGTGAATCGGCCATCTTGAAAGATATTGCCATAGGTAGCACCCCACAAGTTGTAGACCCAGTTGCCCATGTGATCCTTGATGAATTTGGGCCGCGAAGTTGTGCGTGGAGTAGATTGAGGGTCAGGTTGAGGTTTAGGCAAAGGGTCACCTTTTGTTTTTGGGTGAGCTTGAGGATAATTGTTGCCAACGCTGCCATCTTCAAAAAGTTGTACAAACTTCGTGGTGAGCTGTGATTGCACTTGGGACTCATTGTTTGAACTATTAACGATGTCCTTAGTCGGAAATAGACGCATGACAATTGGCGAGGCGTGTAAGTTCTGCAACTGCAAAAGGATTTTATACCCACTCGCAGGTGTTTGATCTTGCTAATCTTAGACTTACGCTTATCAGCCAAGCAATGAAGACAATGAGACACAAAACATTTGGCTGAAACATGTCACAAGTAAAATGAATACACCAGAAATTTACATGCGTTATTATAAATTCAACATAAGAAAGTAAATTTAATTTCCTATATTTCCCATAGTTCGTTGAATTTCTTGTCAGTGCCTGAGAAATTTAACAAAGACTAAAGATGACGACCATAGTAAAAAGCAAGTACAAATATTATATCTAAGGATGTATTTAAGGAGTAGTATGTATAAATTCATCATATTTTCTTAACAGGTTATTACTAGTCATGAAATACTTGCAGCGCTGGAGTTAATTAATTGCTGCAGGCTAATTAGCAATCAAAGAAAGTAAATTTTGCGCTACGATAGTTTGCCAAGGAGCTGGCCCAACCTAAATCTGGAAGCCCATTCGAAAGTGTCCTTTCTGGCCGTTGTTTAAGCATTTTTTTTGTGCTCGCTTTACGAAGCAGAACTAATAAATTTTAACTGAGCCAATTTCACAGGCAATGCCCAAAGTACCAACTGGAGAGCAGCTATCATTGAATGGCTAGAAACTGGACTGGGTGGGTGACTGGTACTCTGAGTGGGTGCAGATGACTGATGTGGGTGGTACAGCAGCAGCAGCAGTGGCAGCAGCAGTAGCAGCAGCAGTAACCACTTCAAGCAGCCCCAGAATGCGACTAAAATGCGTGCAAATTCGCTCGTTCCGCTGATGTGCATATAATACAATTAAATTATAAGAATAATGAAATACTTTATTACACATACAATTTCAGTTTTCATTTAAATACCCTGCACAAGAAAAACTAAGCTCTATTGGCATGCTAGTTCTACAGATTTAAGTTGTGCAAATTAAAGGGAAAAGCTCTGTGAAATTCCAAATTTAGAATGTTGATGTATGCTTGGGATACATATGTCGATTCCATACTGATAATGAAATGCATGAAATAAATCTCATAGTTCAAGCATCAGTTGCTTTACAAGCTGGTAAATAATTAATCTACTTAAATGAATAGCTGAAGTCTTAAATATATTTACAGGGTATTTTGTACGAGCTTGCTGCTGCTGCTGTTGTTGTTGTTGTCAAGCTATGAGCTTTCCGGCTTGAAATGGCTAAATGGCAGTTTATGCTCGTTTGACATTTTGTGGCAATGCTGACTCCGTTTACTCATTTCCCGGCGCCTTCGGCACCACCCACCTGCCCAGGCATCGAGTGGCATACTCGAGCATGTCTTTACATCTCTTTACGCTTGGCTATAGCTCAAAGTGCTCAGCGGGCTGCCACCGAGGGAAGAGAGATGGAGGGAGAGGAGGGGGCGCAGGTAGGTAAAGCTCTGGCTACAAAATGGCAGTCGCTCTCATAAAATCAACAGCTGACTAGCATTTAGCGGGTTTAGAATTCAAAAATACATATTATAAGTCAACATATATTCTACACATGTTCATCTTCTGCTTAAAGATAAAATAGTCTGGTATTTATGCTGGAGTCTGTAGTCGACAATGCACCACTCTCTGAAGAGCCAGAAGAAGAAAAGAAAAAAGGTCTGGACATAGTCAGATAGCGAACCCACATTGTATGATCTCGAGTATCTTTTTGTTTGTATTCTTAGACATTTATCTGGCGGGCACAACACACAGTAAAAACAACATCAGCATCCACAACAGCGACAGCAACAACAACTTGATCAGCATACACAGCAACAATATCAACAACAACATCAGCATCAACAACAACGATTTAACATCTTAACTTAGTTCTGTCTGGTCAGCTAAATTTGAGTTGCTCACTTAGCCTTGCTGCTGCCTCCTTCCACACTCCCACTTTCTTGTTATTTTGTATACCCTTTACTCATGCACTTGGAGGTCCATAATACAGTTTAGTGTTCAAGTGCAGATTTTAACCAAGTAATTTGTAGAAAACAACAATTTTGTTTTGTATTTTAAATAACATTCCTTTCTTATTGAAATCTCTAAATTCATCACACAAAATGGGAACTGCAAATGGAAGTTAAAAATCAACTTTTTGTGTATGTTAAAAATTTTTAAGTCTATGTTACAGGGTATGCTCTAGTTGGTCTTCCGCACACACACACAACACAACTGACTGTTACATGTTAAAGATCTGTATCTGTTTTGTGCTGTTTGCCCCCAAGATTGTCTGAAAATCGATCTGTTTGGTGTGGCAAGCGCCAAAATGCGAAAAAGTCACGTAGTCAGCAGACGGAACAGACAATAAAGAGCCTACTATAACCATATATAGGAGCCATATAGACAACGAAAATGAGTACACACAGCGATTTATGCAAATCAAGTGAGATCCAAAAAAGGCTGAACTGAAATGAACCCATAAACTGAAACAGTCCGTTTTTTTTAAATATTTATATTGTGGTCACTTTGGGTGGGTGTTCACTGCGGTTGCTGCTGAAGTGAAGTGAAGTAGTGGATGTAATCCCAGTGAGCAATTAAAGTGTCACAAGTTCGGGACATGCAATATTTCATGACGCAATGGCCAAGATTATGAATATAAATGCAAATTAGGCACAGTTTCAGGTGAAATTCGGAAGGGGTTGGGTAGTTTTGGCTGCCTGTCTGTTGGGGTTTCGATGGGGTGTGGATAGTGGAGAGCAAAGAGTGCCAAGTGGGGTGGTGTGGAGTGGGAGCGTGACAATCATTAAAAGTCAAGTCAACTTTAGTGCGCCCTGAACAATCACTGAAAATGACTAACGGTAACCACGATAGTCCACATCCGGCACTACAGTGTACCCCCATAGGGTGTGCAGGTGGTTGAGTGCTGGTTGTTCAGGTAGTGCTGGTAGTGCTTCTCCTTGCAAAGCTTTTAACCTGCAGCGCTGAAAGAAAATTACGCTCTTATCTTGCTTCCTGTCGTGACACAATTTTCTATCATAGCCAAGGACTTGAAGGACTTCGCTGGACATTGCCGTTCTGTGTGTGTATGTGTGTGTGTGTGTGTGTGTTGTGGCGCAAAAGACATAAAGTTATTATTGCCTTTTCTTTCGATTTTGCTTATTTCGTCGGGTTGGGGGTCCATGATAAATGTGTCCAGCACACGTTTTGGCCAACGTCATAATTTAGTCAACATTACATCATATACTTGTATATAGTCTATCCTTCAGTATAGAATTGTATATACTATACAAACTATTTGGCCTAGAAAACTTGGAAAATCTTTGCATAATTAGATAGACCCGTCACATGCAAGCTCAACGCGATTTTTATAGATTAACCAGAAGGGTTTGTGGGTTGCGGTCTGTGGTGGTTATGATAATTCTATGAATTTCATAAATACTAATTCGTTATTAAGTGAATATACTCGAACCATCCAACTCGAAACTCCTCGAAACACCAACGCCTGAAGTTGTTGCAGTGGTAATGAGCAGAGGCGAAAATATATCGAACTGAAAATCGAGTGTACGTGACAAATTGAAAAAAGCGCATCAGTGAAGCGGAGTTAACTAGTGAGACCTGTGTGGAATCAACCATAGAATATTGGACGACTTCGTACGACGACAGTTTTGTTTTGTTCTTTTTTTTGGTTTTGTTTTCTTCCACATTTTGCTTGTTGTTGTTGATGACTTCCTACGACAGCAGCACCCACAAACAACAACAGCACCCACAACAACAAAAGTGAAAAAGGCTACTGCAAATTCACTGCTCTCTGTTTTTACGATCGTTCGTAAATAAAAAATAAAAAAAGTGAACGTCCCATTGTCGCAGTCTGCCCCCAAGCCTCGGCCGAGTCCCAGGCTACCCAGTGTGTCAAAGTCTTGGGATTGCAGCAGCTCTCGGTGTTGAAAGTAATACTATCTAGACACGTGAAATGAGTTGTTAACGCAACGTGCAAAACTGCACAGTTGCACAGTGATACAAAGCACTGAAATTGTTATGGCACAACCAGGTTTCGCCTCTTTTTGTAATAAACATTAATTGACTGACAAATAGTTCAAAGAAATATTTATAATACATATTTATAATATACAGATAAAAAATATAAATATAAAATTAGTGAATTAAGTAATTGTAATTTTTAAGATTTTCTTGCCTTTTAATAAAGTACATTTAATAAATCTGAAATGAAAAACGAAATAAATTCTTTGCATTAGACAGAAAAGCAGTAAACGAAAGCCGCAACACTCAGATTGAATTTTTTTTTTATTTTATATATATACACATATATATAATCTATATGATTTAATAAAATTTTGCATATTTTAACATTGAATTTGTGCAGCCAGCGTTGGTGTTCACCACTGTGCGTTGCCAAAGAGCTGTTGCTGGCTACAAGTGGAGGTATTCGACTAGATGATACCCTGCACAAATCAGAATAGTTATACAAATTCTGTTATAGTTATGCATAAAGTGTGCTTATGTTATTTGAGTATTGGAATTCATATTTTATAATTAGTATTTTTTTAAGGAATTACTTCGCCTTTTTTAATGGAAATTAGAAAGTACCTACAAGATAGTTCTAATTCTAGAATAAAGTTTTTTATTTTAGTAAAAATCACTTTACTTTTTCAATTGTTTTAGTCAATTGAATCAAACTCAATTTGACCCCTTAGGACGCCATATCAGCTTACAGGGTATTCAAACTGATTACCGTGACGCAGATCAGAAATATTCACTGACTGTTTGTTGTTTGACTTTAACTGTAAGTGTTACTGTTGCTTACTGCCTGTTTTTGCTGTTGTTATCGTTGTTGTTGTTTTGCCAGTTAAGCACAAGTATTTTCCTTTTTTCTTCTTCTCCTCCTTTTAACACGCTCTCTGACCACGAGAAATGATTTCTGGTTGCTATTGTCACCCCGACAATCCCAATTACCGTACAAACACACACACACACACACAAACACACACATGTACACACATGCACGCACAGATGATGTGGTCGGCCCCCAGTTCTGCCCCTACCCTTGCAACCACTGGCTCTTATGGCTCATAACTTTTCAGTTAATGAAGACATAAAACTCAGCGGCAGCTGCGGCAATAAAGCTGCAAAGCAGCAGCAGCAGCAGCAGCAGCAGAGCAGAAGAAGAAGCAGAAGCAGAAGAGCTTTTGTTGGCCCTTTTACATTTGTTGTTTGTTTGTTTGTTTGCTTTTGGTAGTCCCACAAGTTAGTTGCAAAGATTCGCGTATCTGGCTATATGCCAAATACATACCTATATATATGTATAAATATATTTATATATATATATATATATGTACATATACTTTTGTGTATCTGCTGAATGATAAAACGTGCCCGGGGAAACCAAAAAGAGACGTCTATATAAACATACATATATATAAATATATATATATATATTTTAAATATATTTGTATATATATTGTGTGTACACAGTGAAACGCCATTTTGAAGTCGCTGTCTCTGCCACTGTAGACTGCGCTGCTGGCGCGTCTGTCGCTATCAGCGCACATCAATGGACCAACGACAGTGGCGACATTTTGGAGCACATTACGTTGGTCAAAGTGCGAGCGAGCGGGATGGCATCATAGTGAAGAGATAAGAGAGCGAGCGCGCGCTTGCAAAATGAGCAGCAGAGCAGCAGAGGCAGAGGCAGTGGCAGAGGCAGAGGCAGAGACAGTAGCAGCGACAGTAGCAGCAGCAGCGCTTCAGCATTTTGCGGCGACACACACAGAGATAGAGAGATATGATAACTGATGCCACGCCTACAATATTTTAAGGTGCCGTCGGTAAAAAGAAAAAAGTTGCGGCTAACCTAACCTCAATCAAGGACTCTCGTTGCGGCCGGCCGCAGGCATTGTCCTTGGCGGCGCTGTGGCATTGCAACAGTTTGGCGTCGTCGTTTGGCCTCTTAACACACTTCATTAATCAACAATAACAACAGCAAAAAGAACAACAGCAACGAGCAAAAGCAACAAATAAAACAGCAAAAAAAAATTGCCAGAAATTCGCCGCACACAACGTGGCGAATTCCACGCAACAATGCTCTCTCGCGCTGTCCCTCTCTTAAGCTGTGTGTGAACAAAGCTCCACCTACCGAGCCAAAGCGCAGACGCACACAAAGCACAAAGCCAGCATAATGCATAAGAGAGAGAGCGAATGCGAGAGCGAGAGAGAAAGAGAGAGAGAGAGCAGTGGAGCTGCTGCTGCCAACTGCGCTGCCCAGTCGATGGCGATGACGATGACAAACGAATGACAGACACTCTCGTCGCTCGTCGTTGCTGTTGGGGAGAGAGATAATGGGCAAGAGATAAGAGAGACGTCAGGCAGCGCACACACAACCAGCGATGGCGATGTCAGCAGCAGCACCAACAACAACAACAATAATGAACGAAGAACCATCCGAATGCCCGCCAGTCAGAAACGTTCGTTTTTCGTTTTATGCGCGCGTGTGTGTGTGTGTGTGTGAGTCTGAGTATGAGTGGGCAATAAGCGTGCGTGTGACTGTGTGTCTCCGTGAGTATGTATGTGTGAGTTCGCGTGTATGTGTGTGCGCTAGGCAGATATTTGCGGCGTTAGCCAACAAAAAATTGTGATTGTGGGGGTGCTGCTGCAATTTACAATTACCTCATACTGCAACTGCATCTCTTGCCTTATATGCACACACACACACACATACGCACATATACACTCATTTATATATGTATATATTAACAAATATTATGTGCGACTATTGCTGATAATTAAATGTACGCTAAATTATTTAATTTCACCAATGCAAGGCAGGCTCCTCGCACATCTCTTATCCCCAACCCACGTCCACCATTTGAGCTGCCCGCAAAATTAATGAGAACTTTCTTAAGGCTCTCCAAGACGCCTTCACATTCTGCCTCAGTTTAATGTGTGTGTGTGGCTTTATGAGTGTGTATATGTTTATGAGTGTGTTTAAAGCTCTTAATTAAGGCAACACATTTTGAGGTCAATACGATGCGGCAGTGCTAAAGATGCGCCTGGCCTCCCACTTTTCAATGGAAACTTTAAGTTAAGCGAAGAATTTGGTCAAAAACTTAAGTTGCCACCAGTTCCTATTTTTATTTTATAGATAAACACTTAATAAAAAGTAAATAAATAGATAAATGAGTTAAGTTATAATCTTTAAAGTATTTTCAAGCATTAAATCAAACAATGTTAGTTTTCCAAACATTTTTCCTATGAGTGATTCATTGAAATGATATCATTTGCTGACGACATGCTTTGAATGATGTATATAAATTTTAGACTTGATGTAAATAATGTAACTGTTCCTTTCGTTATTATGCATGTGTTTAAATAAATGTTTTTACTGTGCCTTTCATTTATATCGGGTGTTATAATTTTCCTCAATTAGTCTATCATTTAATTGAACAAAAGTTGGTTTTCCCGGAATTTCTTCTATTTGTGTTTTCTGATTGCTTTGCTTAAAATGATATCATTTGCCCACAACACTTGTATCGATGATAAATATAGATGTTAGACTCTACTACTACATTTGGGTCACCTTGGAATTGGCAACTCTCACGAGCAATGCATATGTATGTGTGTGTATGGAGAGAAGCAAGATCAAGTGCATTTATAATTAGAACAATGCATTCTACACCACCATACATATTTATATGTAAATATTTGTATATATACACATACGTACACACGTATAGATTTCGTGGCCGATTTTCACGTACTTGTTGCATGGCGCCCAAAATGAACACACAAAACTTAGATAAACACTAATAAAAATTGTGAATATTGTTAATAGGGCGCAGCACATTTTTGGATAGCGAATCGTTTACAGCAATTATACGATCCATAAAACTGCCAAAAACGAAAAACAAAAAACCAGAAACAAAAACTAACCAGAATTATTTGCTAAATCTTTGCATATTTTACGACATGGCAAAACAAATGTTTTTCATTCGCTCGAGTTGCTTTTATTATGAGTTTTCTCGTAATATGAAAAAAATGCGAGCAATGCAAACTGCAATTGGAACGCAGACTGCAGCAGGCAGGTGATAGAAGGTGTGCTGTGGAATTAACACCCCCCTCACTCCCCCGAATGCAGAAATACATATTTGTATTGATTGCTGTAGGTAAGGGGAGGGAGGGGAGGAGCAGCAGTCTTATGACAAACGACTGACACGCGGCCTGCGCAGACGACAAATGCAACCCACAACACTCCCCCCCTCCTAAGAATAAGTCTACTGCTCTCCCAGCCCGCTGAGCGGCAACCACCACCCCCTGTCTGGCTGGCACTTGAGTGCCCAACGGGTGGTGGTGGCTCTGCCTCTTGACCATTTGTCTGCCCATTGGCTAACCAGGCGAGTACGGCTCGAGTATGGTTCGAGTACGGCTCTTGAGTACGGCCGTCGAGGGCTGTTCATTAGTTGTGCAACCTTTGGCTGGGCTTCAATACTAAACGCCATAGGCATATATGTTTGTAGTTAGATGGCATAGATAGCAAGGTTAAGTGAGCAGTCGTTAAATCATAAAACGAATCATACAACTTTAACAGGGGTTCCATTTTGAGATCTATGAAAGGGTTCAACGGTTCGCAAATGTTTCAGAGTCACAGCTTGTTCGTGGCTTGGCATGATGAAACTTGGAATTCATTTTCTTCATAAGTTAGCTGATAAAGTGTCATTAATTGGCTACTTTAGTTTACATTTTTATCAGTTACCCAACTATATTTCTATACACCTTCTTTTAGTAAAACAAATTGCTCGATTAAAACTTTCTAACAAGTTTGCAAAATAAAGATTTTAGTTCGGCATGAGAAGGTTGTCGAAATCTAAGTGGAATTAATTCAGATACAAATTTTAATTCAGCTCAAATTTTTCATTTCTGTCCGAAAACATTTGGCATTTTATAATAATTTAATATTAAAATTGGATTGTTAAAACTCAAAACTTATTTTTAATAAAGGGAAAAGATATAGTAAAGTAGTCTTAGGCTTCTTTAGGAATTCCGATTAAGAATTCGCGACAGGCAACAGTTCGCTGGCTCTCGCCCCACTCTGCTCGTACCGCTGTACTCCTAACTCTCTCTCTCTCTCTCTCTCTCTCTCTCTCTCTCTCTCTCTCCCTCTCTCTCTCTCTGTTTGTGGTAGTGGCCAGTGGACCTTACGAGTACGGGCAGAGTAGTGTAGTGTAGTGTGGCGCTGTGTCTTTCGCTGTGACTTTGTGCGTGACTTCATTTGCATGAATTACGTCGCATTTTTTGTCGTGCCCCAAGAGCCTTAAGAACTCTATCCCTGACTTACTCACTCTGCTCCTCCCCCGTTCCCCAACAACTGGTTGACCCCGTGCTGGTCGTTAGTGTCCTTTTGGCTGGAGCTAGGCAACACCTACAACGTGGTACGTGGCACACGTGCCTTGAGCTTGCCACCTATAACCTAAAACTGTGGTTGCTGCTGCTTGGGTCTCTTGGAAAAGGACTCTGCCACCTGCCATAATTGCCACCGCCGAGTAGTCAGTCGCAGTTTGTAAGCGCCGCCTGCTGCTGCAGCTGCTGTTGCTGCCTCACTACAGAAAATAAACAAAAAACAGTTTTAAATAAAAAACAGAGAAAACAAAATAAATATAAAAAAAAATAGAAAAAGTATAAAAACAAAAAACTATCGCTAAGAGCATAGACGATATACTCGTAGTAGTCTCGTTCGTCGTCGGCGTCGTTGTTTCTGTTTGTTGCCGCTGCTGTTGCCGTCATCGACATCGTCGTCGTCGTTGCCGCCGTCGTTGCCGCCGTCGTCGCCGTCGTCGCCGTCGTCGTTGCCCTCAGCGTCAGTCGCGTCTGAGGAGCTTCAATGGGCAGGTGTGTGTTTGCCACACAGTCGGAGTCGCGTCAAAGTTGTTGTTATTGTTATTGTTGCTGTTGTTGTTGTTTGCTTTTTTTTAGCGCTGTGTGCCTTAACTTAAACTTTCAACTTTTTTTATGCAACAACTTTACAACACACTTTTTTGCCGTCGGTATTTTCGTACTTCTTGTTGTTGTTGTCGTTGTCGATATATATTTTTGCCAATCGCTCAGCCAACCCACCTGCGTCTTCGACCCCTCCCCCACCACACCCCCTCCCCAACCACCCGCACCTTTGCGACGCGTGTGTGCAAAAACATTGCCACGATTTTAAAGACGACCCACAGCTTGAGGGGTGCTTGAGTGCTTGACACCCCCTCCATCCCTCTGGCCCGTGGCACATATGCAAATTTTAAATTGTGTCGCTTCAGTCGGTTCGTTGTGCTTCTCTTGATTTAACTTGTGATTTCTAATTGTGCACACACACACAATATATTTATATATATACATATATATATATATGAACAGAGAGAGTCTGTCCTGCATTTTAGTGTATGTCAATGTCAATGGCCTGAACTCTTGAACTCTGCTGGTATTGCGGATTAGCTGAAAGTCCTGTGTGTCTGTCATGTGGATATATATGTTATAAGGAGAGCTCAGCATTAATGACGTCACTGCTGGAGATTATAATGCGATCCAAAGCGATTGCGAGAAAATTCAGTCAAGGTAAGCTACTAAAACCCATTAAAAACGCTTTGATTTTTAAATTAAGGAAATGTGAAAACAAAACTTTTTAAATATGTTCTTATAATATAAATGAACCAAAGAAGTGGTTTGCGTTTTTTTGGTCACTTTTTATCTTATATATGTGAAAAATCTAAAGATTTTGCGTGTTTTAAGTAAAGATGGAATATAAATTTAGAGGAAAAGCCACTCTCAAAAAAGCCAAAATCGAAATAAAAGTTTAACGTCTTCAAAAAGTCTAAATTTCGTATAATTTTAATATTCGATTGACTGTTCTTTCTGGTGAAGGAATCCTTACACGTTCCTATAGAATGAGCAGGGCATTATTTATTAGATAAGACCTGATTTATTTGCCAGCGCGTCGTTGTCGGGATCGGGCTAATCTGGACGAATCGCATCTGTTTTGTGTAGTACTTTTTCCCTTTATTCTCATTTTAGTGTTTGTGGGTATTCGTTACTTATTTATTTGTGTGCTGTTTTTGTTTTTTTTGTTTTTTTTTTGGCGTTTGAGTTTTAAATTTAATTGCTGTCGTTTTCAGATAACAAATATGGCAACCAAGAAGCACATGTTAATTCTCAAAGTTTTGTGACAAGAGCATTTTGTTCTATTTTAATCATCCAAAGCTGTCGTGAAGGCAGCGCACAAACCCGGTTTATCAGTCTAAACTTCCGAAAGCCATTTAGCAACTCTTACAAACACACATCCAACTATAGTCATGAAACGGGATGATAATTCCGTTCTGTTCTGCTCTGTTCAGTTCTGTTCTGTTCTGTTCTCGTCTGTTCTGTTGTCTGACATTGAAAATGTTGGCCAGCGATAACTTGCGCTGAGAAGTTGCGAAACAAGCTTATTTTAATATATAGAAAATAACATGAATAAAATAGGACCGACTATCTTTCCATGATGTCATATTGGGTAACATGAACTTATTGCTCTATATGGGATAAAGATTTCCGGGCCACAAATTGACCCATATAGAATGGCAAAATATGCCGATATTGAGAGCGATTAGCTCGCTTCCTTCAGACTTATAGTCGGTTATTGAAGCGATTCAAAGAATTTCTCAATCGCATTCTGACGCATAATTCTTTTTTTTTTTTTGTAATTATGCCGATTGTTTCCCTTAGAGGGATTGCGCTTCAGATATTTTCTGAGTGCGGGCCGATTTGCGAATTGATTTGGATTCGTGGAAGTGCCCAGATGCGGACCAATAACACACACAGTGTGGGTGTGTATAATCAATACTCTGGTAATCTGGTACGTGTATATATGGATCGTGTGGTGAGCAGCAATTGCCGCTTCTGGCTCATCTGCGTGTATTTCTTATGACATTCTACGATTAAAAGTGTTGCACTTAGCCAATCAATGATTTTAAACGTTCACAAAAGTGCAACAAGTCAACCATGAATTTGGCATATAGTAAATATTATGTGTAATTTAAAGGTAAATATTAATTATTTTATAGTATCCACAAAAACCGTGTATAATCTACAGATTGCCCCCACGGGATTCAAACTCAACCTTTGAGTCAGTTCCATCCTTCAACACCATAAAAAAGCGCGCATAAAATTCGGCGCGTGTATAAAAATAAAAAATAACAACAACATGACCATTGACAAATAACCATAACAACAATTGCATCAACTCAATATTTTCGATCGCCATATAAAAAAATGTGAACAAAAGTTGGGCATCGGTATCAGCGTTTTTATTACCTGTGAATCGATTGTATTAAGAGCTATTAAAATATTTTCTAAGCCTGCTATCATATCATTCAATTAGGCAAGAAATGGCTATATATAGGATCATAAAACATAATATTTTGTCGCTGATAATGCGAAGACCTATTCAATATGCGATCCCGCTGTTGTTCTTGTTGTTTCCCAACGCACATTAGAGCCCCCAATAAATATATCAAAATAAAAATGTCGCCTTCATAATATTTATAGCTCGAGTGCAGATAATGGAAGACGCCCAGAACCAGATAGACTACAGTTGGGGTAAATATATATTTATTCTATGTGTATATTCGCAGTAGACAATTGAATTCAGTCTCAGTGTTTCTACCACCTTTACTTTCATGTAGGTTTTTTTTTTTTGGCACACAGATAAACGCCAGATAAGCTACGGATCAAGATTAGGTGGTTTTTGGGTAGTTGCTTTATCAGTTCTATGGCTGGATGCTCCATAAACTTGATTAGATCTTTGGCTTTCTTCTAGTTGTTGGGTTGCGCTCCCTTGAATTTATGAAGGCATATTGCTACTTGATTATTATTAGCTCTGTTCAACTGGGTTGGGCAATTCAAGTACGAAAGTGCAGAGAGTATTTAAAGCGATGGTGTCGTCTCAGTTTTATTGGATTGTTGCTTCATCGGGAGAACATCATCGGTCGCGGTGCAGCACCTGATATATTTATGAATTTACAATGCAACCAACGTATTCTCCCAATTTCGACAATTTATTACCGAGAGTACTATGAAAGTTTATTTGCTTCGAATCGACACTCAAGAAAAAGACGGCACTGTCCTCCAAAAACTGTTTGTGTTTTCCGCTGAATGTGCGAGTGTCCAAGTGTGTGTGAGTGTGTGTTGCAGATAAAAAAACCAAAAAGTTGTCTAGATAGAAGAAGAGATAACCACGAGCAGACCCTGCGTATGAGCTATATACCTCTGTGTTATATGATGGCCAATAAAGTTAAGCACCCTCTAAACTCGGTCATAATCGATCGACTTGCAGGCAATATTCTTAAACACTCACTTCTCCCATTCAATTTCATTCGGTCAGTCAGTCTGAGTTCGCAATTGTGAGCTGGTGAACTTTCCATTTCAATCTACTTGCAACGGGGCATTCCAGGGGGTGTTTATCTATCGACCTACTCAACGCGTTCTGTGTGCAACTTGTTTACATTAAGCGTTACGTCAAGGCACTACAAGATTCGACCTCTATGTTGTACATGCACTGAGAAAAAAGTAAAAACTGAAAAAACTATAAATCAAAAAGAACAGTGAAATTATTCTTTTTATCCTGTATTCCCTGTTAAAGAATAAGTAAAGTTTTTTAATATGTTCAGAAAGCTCTAACTGACTCGAGTAAGCTATTTTTTTTCTATGCCATATTTTAAAATGAAACTAGATCATTTTGAATTAAAATCAAATTTTGCTTGAAGGGATGAACATCTTTTTTCTGTAAGTGTATATGTATATCGTTTAAATGTAAGTCGCTTTTGTGAGATAATTGCGTTGACAAGATCGAGTGTTTACTTTGATTCGAACTTTCTTGGAACTGATTGTGTACTCGATTCTCCTACTCCTTTTCCACAAATATATATATATATATATATATATATATATATACATATTCTGCTCTAGACTACTCTCGGATTATATGTTGTATACGAACGGGCTTTGCTTTATCGACACGACTGTCACTCTCTTGTCATTGGACCATTGTTTATGAGTGTGGGACTTTTTCCTACATATATCTATATACATTTATTTACAGTACCCCATTAAATGACAGATAGTTCTGATATGCGGGCGAATTGATATATGAAACGAAAACAATCTTTATGAAAATGGGGCATTTAAAGATTTTAAGCTTATTAACACTAGTCTTGGTAAATGATTAATTTATGCGTCGCACGGGGAAAGTCCTATATCATTTCAGAAATATATACATTTTGCTCAAATTCCATTTGATGGCCAGTTTTAAAGATAGCGTTTCCATTTAAAAAATAATTATAATTCAGACCATTAATATTCCTTGAATATTGCATAGACAGATTCGGTAGGGTTCAAAACAAGTTGGTTGTTCATTGGCTTCTGCGATGATAAGTTGACTTCATGTGGATTAAACGTCAACAATCAACCGTCTGTATTCAAAGAATTGTGTGATTTAACAGCTTTTTCCTTGTTCTGATATGTAAGCCAGTACTTGGTATTTTATAGTTGTCAATTACAAAGTATCTAATAATCATTTAATCAGTAAATATGACCATTGCAGGGTATTATCCCCAGCCTAGCAACTAATTTGGGGTATACTAGTTTTATGCTCGCTCAGAAGAACGAGTTTAAAGGTTTAGATTTAGAAGAACTGAAATTTAATTTATAATTAAAGTTTAATTCGAGCACTTTTTAATGACATAAATGCATGAGAAAAAGACGTTGCTAATAAGGAATTCAAATAATTTGCTTAATAGTCACTTTTAGAACTTAGAAGCTGTTGTAAAAGTATTAAAAACATTTGTTGCCTTTTATCAAGTGAGATTTTTTGGAAGGCGAACACGATATGTAAAAGTCAGTCAATGCCACATTCTCTGCCTATAATCGTTAATGTGTTTATTTTCATATTAGAAAATAGATAATTTGTAATCGCCTTTAAGGCAACAACAACAAAAACAACCACAACAAAGTGCATAGTACACTTTTTGTTATATTTAGAAGCGATCACAGCGCAACAGAGAGAGAGAGAGAGAGAGAGAAAGAGAGAGAGAAAGAGAGAGAGTGTGTGAGAGTATGAGAGAGAGAGGGGTATAGGAGAGGGAGGGAGACTGACACATGGACAAACAACAAGTGCTCGTATTTTATGAGTTTTAGGCTATATCGGCGACGTGACTTTAACCGATGGACGACGTGCTTCCAGCTTTTGTTGCCGCTGTCGCTGCTGCTGCTGCTGCTGCTGCTTATGCTGCTCCCAGTTGTGTAACGCTGTCGTCGGTGTCGCACCGACGCTGAGCAGCGCAGCTTCGAGGCTTTTTCTGTTGTTGATATCATAGCACACATAATACAAATACTATGAGCATTATATTTGTTGTTGTATTCTACGTTTTTTTAGCTCTCGCTTTTTATTTATGGCTATGGAAAAGTCTGTCACCATTTGAAAGGCGTACTGCGCTCTCTCCTGATCTTTGCTCCTCTAATTTCAAGTGCGTGCGTGAGTGCGTGCGTGAGTACGTGTGTGTGTGTGTGTGTGTGTGTGTACTTTTCGTAGCGCCTCCGGCTCATTGAAGGTTGCGCACCAAATGTGGCGATCAATTGACGACGAGCCAGTCAAACGCATAGTTTGTGATTTTGTCAATTTTGTCGTGTGGCTCCCAAGTTGTGTGTGTGTGCGTGTGTTAGTGTGATAAAGAAGAGAAGGAAGAGAAGCAGCGCAGCAGCAGAAAACTGTGAAAAGCCAGAAAAAGGAAAATGTTATTGCGAAAATCGATTGCCCGATTTAAGTGCTTTTCTCACGTTAATTAAAAAGTGAAGAAGAAAAAATGTGATCATATTTTGTGGCAAATTGCTGTTTACCTGGCCAAAAGTAACTAAGTAGCTGCGCCCAGTCGCAAGGGTTACGCAAGTGAGTGACATTTCTACACTGGATATATTTATACCCAAATCCAAGACAGATCTTTGAGGTTAGCTACCCTCAGTGCGAGAGACAGCTGTAGATAAGGATATCTGCGGGGCTGCATCTTCCGGTGCAGGATTGCATTCTAATTGCAGAGATGGGTAGTTAAGGGCGCGTGCCTTGAGAGATTGCAGCTTTGCTTTAGCTCGGTATTAAGTTACTAGCTCAAGTGCCACGCCTACTCCAGCGTCATCTGCCCTAAAATGCAGCAGCAGCAACAACAGAAGTATATCGCATTTGACCTCGTTATAATTATAGTGTCTGACCCCAGTGGCAGAGTAGTAGACTACTTCAATTTGACTTGAGAACTTTGCAATTCACTGGATGAGTTCTCGTTCTCGTTTTCTTTTTCTTTTTCGGGTATTTGTGTGGCAAAAGGGACGACTTCCGTTCTGCTTAACAATAGCAGCAGCAGCAGCAACAGCAGCAGCAACAGCAGCCGTCGAAGTTAAAGTCCTGGGCATGTCAATAAGACACACAATTGAAATCGTAAGGTTTACAAGATCAGCCAAGGCAGATATAGCTCAGTGTACTGTATGTGTACAGTGAGCACTCGAAATCAACTCGCAGAACAATGACGACGACGACTTTTGATTTCTTCAAGCACTCCGCAGCGAGCAAAACTTTCAAACAACAGCACACAAAAAAAGAAGGAATAAAATAGAAGGGGCAGCAGCAAAAACAAATCAGTACCAAAAAAAAAAAAAAGAACTCCATACGAATGTGAATACAAGTACAAAGTGAGTACGAATATGTTAAAATCACTCACAAAAGCTGCTGCGACAGCAATCCTAAGACTCCATTGTCCTTGTGCAGACAGTTAAAGTCAAAGATCAGCCATCCAGCTGAGTTAATTATAGACGACAGCTACACGCCGAACACAGAACACAAGAACAGCAGACAGCGGACAGCAGAGAGCAGAGAGCAGAGTCTGTGAGTGAGTTTTGAATTGGGCAAGTCAAGGAAGTGTTCAAGTTCAGGACAAGCCTGGTCCGCCTAAGGACACACAGCAATTCAACACAGTTGGAGATTTGGCGCGAAAAGGTGGGAAACTTAAAACAGCAGTTTGGCCAGACAACTGAGAGATTGCCAGGATAATAGGGTGATTACTAAGTAGCAGCTGTACATAAACAATATCTTTGTTTAATAACAACAAATGAAGATAGGCAACTAGATATAATAATATGTGTATAGGGAAAAGGATGGCAATTTATTCTAGTTTTCAGTTAATTCTTTTCTACAAAGCTCATTTCTACTCTCTCAAAATTTTTGATTTCTTAAAGAACATTTTGAATTTCTAAGATTTCAAAGTCTTTCTCTTCTCACACCTTCCCATTCAGCTAGTTATCTATTATGCCATTGATATATTTATAGTCCTGTGTAAAATCTGCGTTATGCAATTCTCTGATAATATTTCCGTTGACTTTTAAGGCGTGTTTACTGATGAATTATGTGCTGTAAGCACCCCAGTCAATATCCAAATCAAATGCACGGCAAACCAAAGCGAAATGCAAATACAAAAACCCAACAAGCCCTACACGTATCCTGGCAATCCTTTCTATCTGCTTGCTTCACGCCAGCCCAAAAACTGTATAAAAGTGTGCGTTAAATTATGTGACAAGGGCGCCGAGTTGTTGATTATGTTGTTTTAATTTAACGCTATTAGAACCTCAGACCCTCGTTGTTGTTGTTCTTGTTGTTTTTTCTGCTGTCTGTCGGCAGCGAGGACGAGTGTGAGGACGACCCTTGCAACCCTTAAGGGCGCCCCGATCTTGATGATGATGATAATAATGACACAAACCAACTTTTCGACGTGCGCCTAATTGACTGCTGCTGTTTGACAAGCACAAATAGATACAGACACAGGTACGCATACACAGATACACAGACAGACAGACAGACAGATACTGTCAGCTTGTAGATAGGAATATTCATGACACCTTTTTTTCTTTTTTTGAATTGAATTCATATTTTATCGCATTTGGACTGCTGTAAATGAATAAGGGGCTTGCCCTTAAGTGGCCATGCAAATAAATAACAAGTACACCAAAATTTATAGCCCCATCAACAATGCAAAGATATGTATATCTGCCCTTTGGGTAATTCTTTAATTTATTTGCTTACATTGTGGTGGGAAATTATCATATCGAGAGAAGGGTTTTTTTCTGTCATTTCAAGAACAGCGCAATTTATTTGTAAAATTAATTTTTTGAGATAAATTTATCAGCAATTCGAAACGAAATTTATAAATATTTCAGGGTTCAGGGAAAAAGCTCAAAAATATAAACACAACAAAAATAATTATCAGCGAATATTAATGGCAAAAAATAAGAGAAAGAAAGGGATCAGTAAGTGCTCAAAGAAATCAGTAACAGCATCAAAGCGTTTCGAAAAAGCTATTAAAAATTCGCGGGAAGTGCAGTGCAGGAAACAACAACAACAAAACACACACACACACACACATCTGATCATATACAAAACAAATAACGCAGGCATACCGAGGCCAAATAAGCAATTAATTACTTTTCCATATTCATATCCGGCTAGAAACAAAATACATTTGTCTTATTTAAATTCTTTATTGCATTTAAGTCGATTTATAACAATTCAAAAATTATTGTCACACTTTAAGCTGCACATTCTTAAGGACGTGTTAATTGTTTCAAACTGCCTATCGAATCAGCCCTTACAAAAAACGACATAGCACCCCACACACACAAACACACACACACACAACCTGCCAGACCTGTGTGTGCGTGTGGCATAAACTTTGACGACAGATAGAAAATTAAGTTGCAAACAAAAGGCCGACAGCCCAAAGAAAAAAATCAACCTTGTCGTATGTACATAGCCTAACCGCACACACTCACCCACACACTCACTCACACACACACACACTCATAGAATTTTGGTTTGCTGGGGCGCCGCAAAAAAGTAAGAAAAAACATAAAAAAAGAAAGCAAAAAATAAAAAGCGCAACAAGAAAATGTGAGCAAAGTGAAAAGGCCCCCAGGCCCAAAAACAGGCAACGCAGTCGCTTTCAATTATTGCCGTGTGTATTTTTTTGTGGCCAATACACACACACACACACACACATAATGCACATACACACACACACAAGACACACACACACATACAGAGCCATTAGGCTAATGTGCGCTTATTGCGCACGCTTTGGAACCAGGAACAGACGCAGGTGGCAGGCAGGCAAGTGAAAATCAACCCCCACACAACACACACAGCAGAAATGAACGGGGGTTGGTGGCAAGCCACAAGCCAGAAACTTGCCGCTGTCTGACTGCAAAAGGTTAGTTCAAAGTTGTGGGGGACGGGGGAGGTGGGCAGCAAAAAGGGGGGATCTTATTGGGAAGCATTGGCTGGGTCACCAAACACACACACACAACCCAAAACCGCAAACAAGATGTGTGTGTGCGAATGAGACAGCATTCGCACAGCAGCCAAACTGTATCTGTATCTCTCAGTTTGTCTGTATCTGTATCTGCATCTGTGTATCTGTGGCTCTCTGTCTGCCGCTGTGTGTGTTTGTGTGTGCATAATGAATGCGAAGATGTGCACGCCCTATTATCCTGACGTTGGCTGGCTCCTCCCTCTCAGCTGCTGAAGATTTCGTGTATCTGTGAGATACATAACGCTGCTGCTGCGTCGCAGCTGCTGCTGCATTCTGATAGGAAAACTGTGTGGGTAAATAAGAGCGTTTGCTACACATATATACACTAATATCTATACGTGTGTATGTGTGTGTGTGTGTGTGTTTGCTATCCTTTTGTGGCCAGGTCAGACAACAACAACAACAACTAAAATAACAACAGTCAGCAGCAGCAGCAGCAGCAGCAGCAGGAGTCCAACTTGAGCCTGGGCACGCAGTTCGAATCAGAAATGAGCAAAAGAGATTTCGGTTGCTGCCTCGTCATCATCATGATGATGATGATTATAATTATGAGGTTACAGTGCGCACTCGATAACGGGCACTGACAGGATATAAAAGATTATTGTTGTGAGAAACAAAATAAAAGTCCTCTTTAACAATCGTTTTACATTTTTAGTAAGTGGAAATAAATAAAAATATTATTTGATGAAAAAGAAATCTTACTTTACAATTTATTTTAATTTTGCTTCCTATGTTAAAGGTGGAATAAATATTTAAATATTTTTCTTTATTAAGTTTAATTTTTTATTTTAATTTTTATTTTAATTTTCAAACAAAATAAAAAAGCCGCACGGTTTCCATTTTCGAGTGTGCACTGTAGCCAGCATCATGACAGCTCCTTATAAAACTGACATAGATTCAGACGCAGACACACACACAGACACAATCAGGACAGCACAGAGAGGGAGAGAGAGTGAGAGAGAAACAGAGAAAGAGGGAGAGGGAGAGAGAGAGAGAGAGCAGCACGCTGCCTGCCTGCACATATATATAATATTGCTGCAGGGTAGTCAGCTACAGATACATGCGCTACACCCTCTCTCTCTCTCTCTCTCTCTCACACACACACTGCATCTCTCTCTCTTTCGGTGTGCTGGTTGTGCTCTCAATTTCATCCCCTGCCGTTGGCAGATAGTCAGCAGCTCGATCATCAGCAGCAGCAGAAGCAGCAGCAGCCGAGGCATCATCATCTTCATCACCGTCATCATCATCATCATCATCATCATCATTTGGTGGCATCCTGTGGTATAACCACCAGCACAACAACCAACCAAAGAGACGCCACTACCAATACCCACTCCCATTGCCATTCCCCATTCCCATTGTGATTTTCAGCAACAGCAGCAGCAGCAGCAGAAGCAGCAGCTGCAGCAGCAGCGACAGCAGCAGCAGCCGCCGCCGCAACAGTCATTCACTCAGTCAGAACATCATCACTTAGTCAGTCAGTTGGTCGCTGAGCGAGCGCTCGCAAATCGGGAATCACAATTTTTTGTCGACGTTGTCGTCGCTGTCGCAGTCGCTGTCGCCGTCGCTGCTCACGCTGGCGTCTCAGTTGACGTTGCCGTTGCCGTTGCCGTTGCCGTTTTGTACTGCTTCTTTTTTTGCGCTATCGTCGCGCTGGCAGCGTCACATATCCGTTCGGTACTCAGTCTTGCGAAGACAACCGGCAGATAGAGACGACACCAAAATCAAATAAATACAAGAATCAAAAATATATCTCAAATAAATACTAAATATACAAAAAGAAAGCACTCATACGCAACGTGGGCCGCGCTTTAAGCCATGTTGTTGCAGTGTCGCGTGTGGCAAATGTGCAAATGAATTTGGAAATTATTTACACTTGGAAATTGTGATAGTTAAAAAAGACAACGGGTAGCGAATCATGTTATTCGATCGTTATGTTATATCAGGTTGGTTCCAATAACGGTCATTTAGTGAATATAAACGACGCCGCTTCTTCCCCCCTCCCCCCCTACCAACCACCCGCCACCTTCCTCGCTCCCCTCTCTCCATCCATGCAATGTGTTATCAGTTTTTTATTGCGAATATCAAGTTTTGAGTTACCAATTTGATGTAGCTGCCACAAATATTTATTGCACCAGCTACTAAAAACACTGAGCCATGTGTAAATAAGTAAACTCTTTATATATATATATATATATATATATCTATATTACTTGGATAAAAAGACTACATAGAAAACGGATTCAGTTTTCTATTCATTGTGTATCAGTGCAGACGTGTAAAGGCTTTGTGTCAATTATTATTGTCGAAGTCGGCAAAGAAAGTGTGAATAAGCCAAGCAAATAAAACTTGATTATAAATAATATAAATTATAATTACTGTCAAGAAGGTATCTTCATTGCAAACATTATTAGTCCACTTAGTAAGGGGTATCTTCATTATATAATATAAATAGTTTGTATAGTTCATGTAAAGAAAAGCAACAATGATTTACTCAACCAGTGCTGTTTTTGATCTACTTTGTAATCCATTCAATTCATTTATTGAGTTTGCCATTAATCATCATCATTCATGGGTATAACAAAGGGTAACTTTTGTATTTACCTATTTAATCAAAAGCTATTTGTAATTTGAAAGCTTAATGGCAGTGGTCCAGATTTTTAGAGCACAAGCAAACTCCAGAACTGTAAATTAGAAACAATTAACAACTTTATTAGCTAGTTTCAATATGTTTGGTCTGATTACATTAAAAGTGTGTGAAACCATTCGAAAAGTGGAAGCATTCAAGAATTAGGCTACATAACAAAATCTTTACCGAAAATATGCACATTGTTAACAAGTTATGATTGTGGAATAGATCAAGAAATTCTAAGGGATTTTGCTTGGGGAAATAGAAAAGATAAAAAATGTAGATTTAAATTAATCATGTTTTCAACATTTTTTAAGATAAATCGCTGTCGAATTGCAATTCCAATTGTCGCTTTAGCTGATTCACAACTGGCATCTTATCAATGCAAATCAGCAGCTTGCAACAATCGAAGCCACTTTTAAAACAAACCCCAAACATAATTAACTAAACTAATTAGAACGACAACAAAGAACCCACAATAAAAACATAAAAAACATGTGTGTGCACTAAGTGGATGTGAATAATAAATAGTCATGATAGCCGTGAAGAAACCAATGAAGAGGAAGCTACCCCAAAAATAAATAAAAAAGAACCGCATAAAAAAGCATAAAGAAACTGCTGATACGGGGTACTCATCGCTCTTATCGCGCCAGAATGTCAATCTATACTATGAAACAGTTATAGCTAGAGGCTATGGCGATTATAACTGTATAGTTGTACATAACTGATCGGCGCTGATGGAGATTCGGTGCAATCGATGGACTCGCTGCGGTGGATAGGCGCGAAGACAGGCGGCTCTTGAAGGCACTTCAAAAAAAAAAAAAAAGAAAAGAAAACTAAAATAAAACAAAGAAAGATTTAGATGAAGATGTTGGCAGGGTTTGTTTGAGGATTGTGCAGGATATTTGTTGCTGTTGTTGTTGTTGTTGTTGGTGTGGTATGCAAATAGCGTGTGCCAAGCAAGTGCGAAACCTGTCAGCTTGTTGAGGATTGTTGTCGATTGTGGATTGAGTATCGGTTGTCCGGAGCACTTGTGTGCGGCTTATTTATATGGCAGATACTTATCAAGTGAACAACATTCAGGCGCATTACTGTTACTACCTATTACGATTGTTGACTGTTCGATATCGTTTCCCCCGTTTTCGAATTTCGTTCTCGTTTTCATTTTGGCCGCTTATCTGTGGCACTAGGCAGTTGGGACGACAGCGCTTGTCATATTTTGTCTAACAGCTCAAATTACGATTTAGTTTCAAGTGTTTAAATAAGGCGGTGTGGGTACATACAAAACACGACACAAACTAGAAGACCCAGACAACCACAACAACCAGAACAACAACAACAACAACAACAACAACAATACGCCTTAACAACAAATAAATAAATAATCGGTGCGTAATTTGTGCAAGTCTTTTTTATTTTCCTCTTTGGGACAAGTGTTTTCATATTTATCTCTCTTCGTGTGTGTCTCAGTTGCGATTGCAGTAAGGTCAGAATTGTGTTAAGGGTTTCTCTAAGGCTCCTGGATAACAAAGAGGGTGGCAGAGTGGGCGGGTAGAGGCAGTTTGAGTTATTAGAATGTATTTGGTAAGGCTTACAATTTATAAGAAAATAATATTTGCATATTTTTAATCAGATGATGACTTATGTGTAAATCTTTTATTATTAAAATATTTATTTGCAATATTATATATATATATATATATATATATATAAATATATATATGTAGATCCTGTAGCTCCTTCATCAACTCTAATACTAAGAAGAGTTTCAAGCAAGATTTATCCACCGCAAACTGAAAAGGATGTATAACAAATTAGACCCGGCAAATGTTGACAAGTTCTCGTCTTAAACAAATACTTTGAGCAAAAGCCTGAAGTTGACGATATCATCTATCGCTGAGTTAAGTGTCAGTCTCAAATGTCTAGTCTGTTTCGAGGAATCGTTGTGTTTTGTCTATTTATTTGATAAGCCACAGCTGAACATGTCACATCTTTCGGAATAAATCGAAAACAAGTACAGAAATATAAATTTAATATAGCAAATCAAAACAAAATATATAGAAATATTCTGAATAGTTTCTCAAGGCATTGTTTGCACAGCCCGCATTCAAAACAAATTTATTAACAACATACAAACAAGCAATCAAGTAATTCGATCTACAGGTGAGCTTTCAAAACGCACTCCACACGGTGGCATAGTGGCAAAGTGCCAGATTGGCACAGTGGCACACAAGTGAGAGATAATCGATGATAGGATGTGTCAAAATTGAGAGCTCGAGTGACTGATTGGCTGCTCAGACAATGTGGAGTGCAATCGAAATTGCAAAATCAATGAGCCAAACACCAATTTAAACAGCGATGGCAACTCAGATATACTGCAACTGATATTCCTATATGTATATATACTGTCACAGAAATGATTGTCTTTATCTGTGCCGGGACTTCCATTTGCGCACTGACAGACACCTGGCAACTGATTTTGATTGGGATTGGAGAACCACTCGAGTTGCAACATAAAAGTTTTGTCTTAATCGTAATTCTCTCATTGCTAATCTATTTTTTCTCATGACGTTATTCGTGATTTCCTCGCATTATGGGTACAAAGTTTAACATGATTCGCTAATCGCTTATCGATTGATCAATTCGATTATTTTGGCTTAACGATAGAAACAAATCCCTAATTATAAATCGTTTCTGTTGTCGAATTCTTTGCAAGTGTAGCTATGATCAACTCTAGACACTTATCGCTAATCGATTCATCCTTGACTTTATCGATAACAGGCTCTAACGGCGACGATTACGATCCGAGCGTCGTGCGCCATCATCACCATCATCATCACCACTTGGATCTCAGCAGTGGGGCGCCAGCATTTGCACCACTGCCGCCGGCGCATCTAACCTCCGGTCAGACGAGGCCCGAGGAATCGTTTGGTCGCCACCTGCCGCCAACGATATCCCCGCCACCAGCAACGCTCCAGCAGCAGCAGCAGCAGCATCAACAGCAGCAGCAGCAGCAGTTGCAACAACAGCAACAGCTGCAACATTCACCGCCCACGCTGCCGCCTGCCTCAGCATCCGTCTCCAACGGTTCCAGCATGGAGCATCTGTTCAATGACAAGGCGCAGGCGGAACGCTTTCTGCTGGAGATGGCGCGTCTGCGCGAACCCGTCTGTGATCTGGATATACGTGATACTGGCGTCTATGCCAAGACACATCTGCCCCGAGGTACCCGCTACGGACCCTTTCCCATGCGACTCTGCCAGCAGCCCAGCGATCGCCACTTGGCCTGGGAGGTGAGTAAAAGAATTCGATTCATTAATTATCTCTTTATTATATCTATATCTAGAAGAACATAGTCATTCATTGAGATTATTTTTTATCAATTGCATGTATTTCTTTACTGATTTAATCAATTAGAAAGCACTTTAAAAACTGCCAATTTTCAACAAATTTTCCCAAATTAAGCAACAAAATCATTAGCAAGAAATGCGTTGCTGGCATTATCATATAAAAGATTAACAAAATCATTAGCAGGAAATATATTGTTGGCATTATCATATAAAAGATTAACAAAATCATTAGCAGGAAATGCTTTGTTAGCATTATCATATAAAAGTTGTAGCAAAATTCAAGTGCAGCAAAATTCATTCAAAAAATCAATTCTGATCGTTATCCCAGTTTGTGTAGTTTTTTAGTTACAAGTTATTTATACAAAATTTTGTTTTCTCACTTAAATATAGTATTTTTCTAGATGTGCAGACGTGAAAAAAAAATATATTCATTCTGAAAATCATTACAGTTTTGCAGTAGAAGTTTTCGCTTGCCAATGGCGAATCTTTTTTTTTTGACACAGAGACAAATACATTTCTACTCTGTTACATGGCAGCTATAATCCTTTCGCATATGTGCGAATATTGCCTGCGAGTCGTCTCCAATTACCATTGGGAAATTTAATCCCATCAAATCTGCGCGCGAAACTTTTTTTTTTACGAAAATTGCACAAAAATTGCGAGCATTTTATTTATTTTTTTTGGTTTTCTTTCTTTTTGTGTGGAAAATCAAACGATTGGAAATAGATTTGATTAGCAGCAGCTAGGATCGGCGGTGGCACGCCTGGGTACACTCACAATTGTCAGTCAAATGTGCTTAATCCTCGGCCAGAGCTAATTTCCTGGTCTCACCGGCAAAAATCCACAAAGTGCACCCTAAATGAGGCTTAAGTTGAGGCCCGCCTGATGATGATTCCAATTAGTTTGGGACGCGCCCGACCAAATGAAAAACGAACCCTTCGATCGATTGTCAGTCAGTCAGTCAGTCCGTCCGTCCGTCTGTCTGTCGGTCAGTCAACTGACACTTTAGCAGCTACTGCTGCCAGGCAGACAGACTCTGACAAACTGACAGACAATCCAATCAAATTATCGCGCCTAGTCCTGTTGACAATTGTCGTAGGTTTTCGTAGGATCTACCTACTGTCCTGGAGGGTATCTGTGTCCGTCTGTCTGTCTGTCATTCAGGTATTGCAACAATATTATTGTTATTGTTATTGTTGTTGTCGTTTCTGCCACTCGAGCCAAGGTGACAACAACTGCCAAAAATTGGCAAGGTACACGCAGAGAAAAATTACAACTAATATTCAAGTGCGATACCGTTAAATTACTGTAAATTCCAATCGAAATTGGACTTGGAATGTTCTTAGATAGCTGAAAATGTATCTTGAATCAAGCGGAAAGTATTCGTTGGAATAATAATTATACTTGAAAATTAGTTAGCTGTTTTTAAAGATGATATCAAAGCTGCTTTAAAAACATGATTAGGAGTTAAGTAAATTCTACATGAAGTGAAAGAGTTAAACTGATTTAAAGTAAGAACAAGCATACTCAACTTATTTTGTGACATTCTGACATCTCAAACATTCTTTAATTTTAAACTTCGCTCTGACTTTTTTCTGAGTGTAGACGTTGACAATTCTGTCGGCTGATCCCTTCCCTTTTTCCTGGATGATCCTCAAATCAAGCGCACTTTTCTCTCGTTCACATTTCCGTTTTGACAGATACATTGGTCGTACCTTTAGCTGTATCTGTATCTGTATCTGTATCTCTATCTGTAGCTGTAGCTGTAGCTCTAGTTATGTTTCCCGTTTCGCTTTGAAACGTTGGTGTGAACCGAACACTTTTGAGATTATCTCTGGCGCGTAAATATTTTTCTTGCCCATTGACTGTGCCCATGTTTTTGTACGGTTCTTGTGGCCTCTTTTTTAATAAAGTTATGAATAGCTTCTTTGCCAATAGCAAGCAGTGTGCAACGGTAGCACAAACGGGCCTGGACATGTGCCGGCTTGTCCCAAGGATTAGCTCACAGTGAACAACAACAACAACAGCAACCTCAAGAAAAACTTGGCGCTGGTCTCAAATAACTGAACAGCCGTCGCAATCTTCATTCGCATGTGTCTTGTTATACATCTATATATGTATATCTATTGGATATATCTTGATGATCTTATCTTTAGTGGCCTGCCTCATATTGCAGTTTCCGTTTCCATGTGTGTGTTTTTTTCCGTAGTTTGTGCTAATGCTAATCTCTGCGCTATTTGTTGCCTGGCATTTTGTCGTTGAGATTGGTTCATGTTTTGTTTGTAGTTGCGGCATCAAAGGGAAAACGGCTTCAAACATTTTCTCCAATGTGATAACTACTTATCTGAACTATTGTTAGAATTATTTCGATTTATGTGTAAGCAATGCTATTAAGGAATTAACACAAATTAATTAAATTATTTGCTATTTTTAATAAATATATAAACGTCTACTACGTCTACGTCTCTAATGTATTTAAAACGAAATCTTTGAGATTTTTTACTTATTTTTTTAATTCATAACAAGCAATTTCAATTTATATCGAAAGCAATTCAAATTAGCTAAAGAATTCTACAAGCAAATTTAGTAAAAATGCAAAATGATGTTAATATATTAACATAATAAATAAGATTTATAATTCTTAAAAGCCTAACTTCTAAGAAAAAAGTTGTCCAATATAAATTTCTCTTCACACCGACGGAAGATAAAATATCAATAGAATTGCGAGACGTAAGCATGACGCAGTAGATTTGATAAAGCTTCCTTATTATTTATAATATAATTTTATATTAATTAAAAAGCGATATATTATATCCACTTATTTATAATATAATTGAGTAAGAAGAAAAAAATTAATAACACACACACACACACACACCGATCCTGCCCATTAAAACTCACTTTTATTAACAATGTGCATATTAAAAATACTCGTCATAAGTTGAAGCATCAAAGTCGCTCCATATTTTACACACACATGCACACCGCACTTGACCATAAATGCTCGCAAACTAACTCACACGCACACCCGCACACACACACACACACACACACACACGCACACAGTCGCTCATGTGTAAACCGCAACTTGAATTTATATTTTATAAAATCTACTTGCATGCACACACACAGACACACAAGTTTGTTTGCGTGTGTGTTTTTTTTTGTAATTCCTTGCATACGCCACGGCGCGAGCACTTGAAGCGTTTTTAACTTAATTTTTGGAGCGTGCACAAACATATGCTCTCACACACACACACATACACACACACTCGCCTGCTCTCTTGTGCAGCCCAAAAAAAAAGTCTGCAGACTCTCCCACTCAAAAGCACTTAATAAAGAATAAAATGCAAAAGGGAAATAAGTAAAAAAAAATAAACGAACTGCTGTTAAGCACCGTTTTTCCATTTGACTTGATAGACAAGAGCATGACGGCGGCGGCTGCGTTAGCTGCGACGGCGTAACGGTATATGCCCAGTCATTCAGTTGTTGTTGTTTTTGTTGCTGTTGGCGTCGCTGCGTCTTCGACGTTGCCAAACCGCAGTCAGCGGTTTGTGTAAATTATGCGTATTTAGCAGCTCGTTATTGCCGTTGTTGTTGTGGCTGTTGCTGCTGGCGCTGCTGCTTTTATTTTGCATACAAAAACTGTCGGCGGCTCTCTTCTTGTTGTTGTTGTTTTTGCTGCTCTTTTTCTTATTTTGCAATTTGACCTTGACAAAAGCAGACGCTGGCAATCAGCTGGCGGGGGAGCTGACAGAGAGAACAAGAGAGCGAGAGAGAGAGAGAGAGAGAGAGAGAGAGAGAGAGGGAGAGAGAAAGCAAATGACGTCTTGCTGAGTCTAAAGGCCATTGAGCTTTGTTTTGACTGAGAATGTTTTTATAATTAGGGTTCAAAATTGAAAGTGCTACTTGAAGCAAGAGCTAAAAATAGTTTTCAGCTGTAGGGAAAATAGCTATGTGAGCTTGATAAATTTATATGTATACTAATAAGTGAAATTAGCTAAAGTGTAAGTGTATAGTTTGTTTTATTTGAAGTTATTCTTTTTACTTTTTGCAAAGATTGCACCAATTTTTGCTGCCTTATCGCGCAGAAAATACTACTATTTACACAAATGTGCTACCTTTTCACAATGCCATATGGCAGTTGGTGTCGCTGCTGCTGGTTTGCGTCTGTGCTAAATAGTGCGCTTTATTACACTTAGCACAGTTTCGCCAACAAGCAGACAACAGGTGGCGCCAGCAGTTGCAATGAAATGAACAATCAATTTATAAATTAAAAAAGAATATATTAATTAAGGTTTTTTGACTAATTTTTAGGTGATTGCCGGCCCATTGTTTCACGGTTGGCTGGAACCCTCATCGGATGTGGCCACATGGCTGAAAAAAATACGCGCCGTTCAAAGTGATGAAATCGAAGAGGCTAATTTAAGGAATTTCATCATTGCCGGCTATGTGAGCAAAAAAAGAAATACAAAATTAGTGATAATTGTTGACAATGTTTTAATGATTCCTTACTTCTCTCTTTTTTAACAGCTGTGGTACGAGACGAAACGGGACGTAAATGCTGGCGCTGAAATTGTTGTCGATGCCCGTCCGAAAACCCCCTACGATATCAGCGACAGTTTCATGAACGGGGGAGGGGCTGCAGGCGGCGCGGGCAGTGCAACATCGGCCGGGGGCAGCAGCACAGCAGCCGCTGCAGCGGCAGCAGCAGCAGCAGCAACTGCACTAGCAGCGGCCGCAACATCCAGCAACAACAACAACAACAATGGCTCGTTGCCAGGCGATGATCGAAGCGATCGTGATAATGGTGAGTGCCCCTAATATATATAATAAGTAATAAGAATTTAAGACATATACAAATATTTAGTTATCTGCTTGTTTAATGTCAACTAAAGTCAGTTGGCATTCCATAAAAAAAGTAAAAATAACATTTTAATTTAAAAATAAGATATATTTGTAAGATTTATAAAATTATAGTTATATATATATATAGTTATATATATATATATATATATATATACATATGTATATGTATATCTTATTGTATATGGAAAATTTTGACACTCATTCTTCTATTTGTTTACATTTGCAAAAAATAATCATTTGATGTTATAAAGTCAGAAAGTATATATATGTTTTAAAGTAAAATCTATCCATCTATTTACCAAACTATGTGAGCTTGGCCAATTTTGAGGATATTTTTATGAAATGTTAAATATTTGCTTTTCTTTAACTTCGAAAGCATATATCATGGAGTTAGTTGGATCGGATCACTATTGCCATCATCAGTCGGAAGATGAGTTAGTGTGCGAACAATTATTTTGATTGCAAAAATTATAAATAGGATCGGAGCACTATATCTTAAGATACTTTATCACAAGATGGGCTCTCTTCTACACGACATTTTTGTAAATCTTACAATCACTAAAAGATTTCTGAATTCGAAAAGAAATTAGCGAGAAATTGTTTCTAATTTGAAATGACTATTATATTTATGTTGAAAACACAATCAGGCGCTACTTGGTATAAATTCAAGTTTGCACACAATTTAAACACACATTTGAGCATATTTATCTTGATTATATCAGAGGAAAAAAGAAAAACATTATTTTTAAATGTGTTTTGGTCACGGTGGACTTTTAATGTGTAAAATGCCCATATATGCATTTAAAATTTATGCAGGCTGTGTGAAGCATATTTAATACAGCTGGCAATCAAATTAACGCCGGCCAGGATCTAACACACACACACACAGATAGAGAGAAACAGTAGCAGTTGAGAAATACGCGTGACAAAGCCGCTGGCACGAGCCAAACACAAAATATGATATCATCAACAGGCCACATCAGCATCAGCATCCGCATCCGCATCAACATCAGGATCAACCACTGAGGACAGCTCATGATGAGGGCTGCTGCAAACATGCAATCACCACTCACACTCCCCTTCCCCTTTCCCTACCTCTCCCTCGGGCCTATCACCCTTTGTTTCGGTCTACCCCTCGGTAAATGGGCAATTTGTGCTCATGGGTTCCGTGGTGCATGCAATCTGCGGCAATATTGTAGGACAGAGTAGAGAACCGCACATGTTTTCATTTGTTATTAAAATGTTTGATAATTTCATTAGGCAAGTCAGTGAAAATAAAAGCGGGCTGCAAATGATACCGATCCCGATCCCGATTCCGTTCCCGATCGGGCACACGCTTAATTTAATCCTAATCCAACACTGTTTGCTGTGTTGCGTGTGTTTACCAACCCCGCCAGATCGGAGCGTGTTTGCCTATAAACATGTGGGATTTATGCACGTCTCATTTGCCAATTCCCATCGGTTTCTGTATATGGCTTTTCAACTTTTTCCGTTTTTATCACGCGTCAAAATCTGTTTTTATGTTTTTCTAAAATTGTTTTAAGCCAGCTTAAAATTTGAATATGTAATGGATATTACCATATGGTCTTTTTGATATGCAAGCCATGATTATCTGACAGTCTCTCACTGCTCACTCCGCCTCTGTCAACTTTAGCTCGTTGCTTTTCAATTAAAGTTTTCCCATAGCGTCCACCTGTGAGTAAAAAAGGACTCGTGACTTTTTAACGTATTTCGGTGCAAGTTTTCTTCCGTTACCAGTCACGGATTGTTAAGCACACGAACTACGCTCGGCTCCGAGCGCCTGCTCGGTAAAAGACAACGCATGTCCTTAATGTCCTTAACTATTTTGAATGCCAGATGGGCGCGCGAGTTGCAAGAATAAGTTGCAGCGATCCTTATGCAGTAAAACAGGGTTGAAATTTTGCTGCCAGTCAAATGCTAAGCATCGTTGAGCTAAAGGTAAAGTTGGAGGGGTTATTTGCTTTATACTCTAAGATTGACCGTTACATTTGCGAGACATGAGGAATTCATTTGAAATTTGAATAATTAAACGGAAGTTGAAAACGGAAGCAACTTTCATAATGTAACAGTTAAGCAAATAACTTGAATTTGTTTCAAAAGTCTAAATTTGTTCACTTGCTGTGAAAGAAATCAAAGCATTAATCAGCAGTGGAACATTATTAAATTTATCAAAGCAATTCTATAAAAACCAAACTTGTACAAAAACTTACAAAAATTACAGCAGATTTTCTTCTTTATATTCAAAAAAAAATTATTAAAGAGCATCTTATAAATATGTATAAATAAAATCTGTGTTTATTTACACAAAGTGCGCAAAATGCTTGCAAAAAGAAATAATTGTAATCAAAACCCAATTAAAACTTGGCCAACATCAGCTTTGAGCCAAGTGCTCGGCTCTGTTACTCAGTTCGCATTGGTTAGCTGTTAATTTTTTAGCGAACTTCGCAATGAAATGACAAAAAAATGTACACACAACTGTGGCACCTCATCAGGCCTGCAGCAAGTTGGAAAGCAAACAATAATAGGAGTCTAAGGCTAAACCACTTTTGAGATGGCTTTCAGCTTAGCGCACGCGGTGCGACTTCAATCGACCAATCAAAGATTAACAATTGAATTCAGTACTCGTAATACTCGAAGTACGAGTTGATTTCAGGGAGCACACGCCAAGAGCAACACCGACAGCCAACACCAAGACCAAGCCCAAAAATCAAATCTTAACTAACTACCAGTCCACACACACACACACACACACACACATATATATATATATATATATACTGTGACATTGTCGCCAACAAAGCTGATAGATGATTAATGAGCTGGCATGTTACGCCGAGTTACCAAGACTATAGAAAAAAGGCATGAAGAAAGCCATTACTCAATCATGCCGAAGTTTGCATACTCTTGCAGAATATATAAACCTTGATTGTTCCTATAGCAGCTGAATACTGTAGTCTAATCTTTGTCAAATTGTGAGCAACCCCAAATAGTCATAAGAAATTTTGAGATATGCTTGCTAAACTGTAAAGTTCTTCAAACACTTAATAACCATTGCTATGACAGCTTTAAGATATAGTGCTTCGATCCAGCGCAATCCAACAAATACACATCCTCAGCCAAGAAAAAGCATATATTTGAAATTTCATCAAAAAAACCCAGAAACTGACAGAGTTCGCATAGTTGGGGTAAATTGATGGTTGGACAAACTTGGCTCTATCGACTCAATCTGAAACTAATAAACCTTAAGCGTCTCCATTAGTATGTTACACACTTAACGATAAACCCATAAAACTCTTTGCAAGCGTGTTGTTGGAAAAAAAATTAAATAAAATACAGAAACCCAAAACCAAAAACTAACAAAATATAAAAAAATTTGGCTTCTTCTTTCTGCTAAATGATCATCGTGTGTCAATTTGGGCATCATTAGGAGTGTTGTTTTTGTATTTTTCATTTTTTACCAAGCCGAACCCTTTTTTTTATTTTATTTTTTATTTATTTTTTTCTTTGGCCGGCTGCCAAATCGATTAGCAGGCGGATCTAACTTTGATATTTGCTACAGTAGTTGTAAGGTGTAAATAATTCAATCAATCATTTGTCAACAGTTTTTGGCTTCCGTTTAGGATTGAGCTGAACGTATTCGGCTCAGGGTCAGGCACACGATATAGACACAAAACTCGTCCCCTCCGCCAACAGTTCCCCCCTGCTCTGACCATCTTGCATCCTGATCGCAGTGACTACTATTTTCGAGAGAGAAATAAAGAAATCAAGAAAAAAAAGAAAACACGCCTCCATTGAATTGTCAGCCAGTTGCGCGCTGAGGAGTAAATCAATCGACAATCTACCAGGTGGATTGTGGATATTGCTGCGACAGCTGCGACTGGTGAAAGGCGTGAAAGGATTGAGCTGCATGTGTGCAGCCAAAGACCAACAGAGGGGAGGTGTGCAACGGAGGAGGGCAGAGGTGTTACTGCAATTGATAAGAAATTGATGTGAGCTGTTGGAATTTGATAGATTAGTCAAGAATTTTATACACAAGTGGTGAGATTTTCAATCTTAATTGCATGCTTACAAAAGTAGTCAGAAGTGTGAGGCACAAACAGTTGAGCAATGTGTGTTTCTTTTATAGATGGAAAGTTGGCTGATATTTATTTGGTTGATGTAGATTCTAGTCGCATTCATCAGCATAGCAGTAGAAAAGGTATCAATACAATTGCAAATTCATCTAATTTATTATAAATTATAAGTAACTTTAAATATCAATAATCTGTTATTGATACGGGTTTTAAGTTGTCATATATTTAAATGAATGTATTGAAATTTTGTACTTGTTTTTAACATCTCTTCATTTCTTCTTTATATAATATATTTTAATTAGGAGCAAAATTTTATAGCAACTAGAAAAGGTCAGCTTACAATCTTCAACTAGAGCAACATCAATTTGAGTGCTCTTGTTTGGTTATTAAACTAACTGTTACTAATTTTCTCAGGCTGCTTATCTGTGGGCCAGCTGACGTTGCGCCTGCCTCGGTGAGGAGTTGGGCTTGGGAGAACCTCTCCTCTTGCCAAATCCCACGCTTCCGAGACTTGGCCATAAGGCTTGACTTGACGTGGGAATCTTTAGCTGGGAGACGAAGTTGGGTGAATTTTAAGTTGGTGCCCTCCTCCTCATACTGAGCATACTGCACACTCGCTGAATGGAAATTAACTTTTGACCCGAAACATACAATATGGACGCGACCTGCAATTATTGAGTCGCACACAGAAGCACATGCATCAAGTCACCCCTGTAAGAGTGTGGGGGGTGTGGAGGTGAGGGGTGCAACTGCCTTGAGAGGCAACACCTGTGTGTTCAGTGTGCCTCACTGCTGTCGCTGTGCTACTCAGTTGCTCAGGTGCTATATGACTTTTGTAACAGAAATCAGTCCAACGGAACCGAAGCAAACCGCTAAAAACTCAGCGACCCCTTGCTAGATGTGTGTTGCATGCATTGGTGTTGTTGTTATTGTTGCATGCATAATCTTTACTGGTCACTGTCATCCCCTAGGCTGCATTCTTTGCTGCACTTGGCTCACCTGGTGGTTGACCAAGTTCACGACGCACACAGCTCGTCCAAAGTCGTCCGTCATTTCCCCTCGGAATTGTCATTGGGCTTTGTGTGCTTGCCACCAGGACCTCTCAGCCAGGACCTTTGCTCTATATACATGTATGTGTTAAGGGGGTGCTTTACTTTCATTTCGGCAACAATTATCTATTCAACGTCAACGGCAACAGCAACAGCAATACCCTATATGAGACAGATATTTATATGAGTGCACACGATTCTTTGGTCGCTTGCTACCAATTTTGTGTTAAGTGTTTGCGTGTTTACTTCGGTGTGTGCTGGTCTATGTGTGTGTGTGTGTGTGTGTTGGTCATAAGCCAGTGCGTTTGTCCGTCTGTGCCGGGCTAGTCCTTCCGCAGATTGTTAGCGGGCAAATAAAACATTAGCTTCGACGGCATTATGTGGCATAGTGCGACACACTTGTTCCTCAAACGCGAAACCGAACGGTTGTGTCAAGTGCTACCTAAAACTTTTACAATATATAAAACCATCTCGACTTGTCCGACTTAACTCACCGAGCAGAAGAGCTTACATTGCGCAGTAGACTCAACTAAAGTGTGAGTGTTGAATTTGTTTGAAAGAGTCCCAAGAACTCAAAATCAAAATTAAAATAAAAAATTAGAAACAATTTATTTCTATAATATTATTTCTTAGTGCATTTTTAAGAAATAAGAATTTGTTTTTTATGAAAACAATTGTCAAGAATAATATAAAATATGTTTAAGACAGTCAAAGTCAAAATATAAATTATCAACGACATAATTTATAAATGATTGTTAAGAGCTTAAACTAATACGATAACTTATCAATCTATATTGAAACAAAAAATGTACTTATTTTTTAACTGATCTTCCAATTTGCTACAAATATAATATAAATAGATATATTCATCAATATTTGCAGGCTTTTATAGCGGGGACGAGAAGAAAGGCGACAACGATTTCACGGACGACGAGAACGGTTTCGATATACGCTGTGAGGTGTGTGATAATGTCTATACGGATTTAGAACGGTAAGCGAGGCCAATTGGCAATTATTATTAATATTATATAACGATCTCGTAACGCACAACAACTTGGCTATATTTTTTGCTTTTTGGGGCTCGTCGGAGAATGTCCACAAAATTGCTTTGGCATTTAAGAGCGCCGCCAAGAGCGACAATAATCTAAATCAAATTTGATTTCACAAAAAAAAAAAATAAAACGAAAAAAACAACCTACAAATGTTAAAACAGAAAACAAGCTGCCAATTAGCTTCCAACTTACCCATAGAATTATGGGTAAGGCGCATTGCCAAACTATTGACTCGAGGCACAATAAAAAATAAACCCAAACAGCAGCAGCAGCTGAGAAAAAACTATTCCCAATTGTTGCTAAACGCTTGAGCCGCATGTCGGCGATCTTAATTAAAAGTTGATAGCGATAATACCTATTTAGTGTGGCCAATAAAATTGCCATTAAACAACAACAACAAAAGTAATTCAGCCAGTTTGAAAGTGAGAGTTGCCAACTCAACTGAGTAGCAAACGAAATGTTTACAAAATTTATTCATTTATTTATTTATTTATTTATTTATTTATTTTGTTGGTTTAAAATCAAACGATTAAAAACAATACAAAAGAGTTTGAATTGATGAGCAATACACTTTATTCGCATATAAAACAATTACAACAATAGGGAAACAGTCTCTTTTTCGTTGTACATTATAACTTAATCAAAATATATAGCAAAAAACAAATAAAATGTGAGCTCGCAGGCAACTTAATGTTCAATTAAATGTTTCACAAGTTGTACAGATAAAGTAGGCATTAAATTGTTTGAAATCATTTTCAAAGTGTTCAATTCAACAACATGATGACATTTAAGATACTTACTAATTGCTAGTAGTATTGACTACCAACGGCACCAACTACAACATTTAATGCAAAACTTTTGTATAATATTTACAAATGTTTTGCATTGTAAATAACCCGAATAACAATTGCAGTAAGAGCAACATGAAAATGACATTTCTCGCTCCTCAATTGTTTTTTTTTGGTTTTTTTTTTTTTTTTTGGCCTTTTGTGTTTGTTTGCTGTTCAAGTGCTAAAGTGCGCTTTGATTTCATTCACGGAAGGTTGGGGGAAATTGTTATGGAGCCCAGGCAGCAAGTGGGTGGCCAGTAACACTTATCAGTGAGTGTGTGTGCGCCAGTGTGTGTGTGTGTGTGTGTGATTTATTGAATTTTAGATGAGAAAAAAAAACGTACTGAAAGGAGAAGCTATGCGAGCAACCTTTTCCCCGTTTCTCTGTCTGATGTCTGCGTGTCGCTGAGTCCGTCAGGCTTTGCAATTTATCTGATGTTGAACATGCATAGTTTGCTGCTATTGTTATTGTTGTCGGTACTTGTTGTTCTTGTTGTTGTTGTTAATATTGTTGTAAGCAAACAAACGCCCACACTTCAAACGCACAAGAGGCAACTGGCCCAGTCAACTCTTCCATGTCGATGACAAAAATCAAAACTACAAATGCAAACAAGAGCGCTCAGACTGGGAGTTACCCTGTAAATTTGACTAGCATTCTATTAAATGCTCTTACAACTTTTGTGGAAATTGCTTATCAAATTTGTGCTGATTTCTATGCCTAAAATCCAAAAATAAAAACATAAACTAACTCAAACATATGCAGAATAAATGCAGATTTGCTAACATCAAACTCATTTTGTGGCAATTTTCAAGAGGCTACAGGGTATATACTAAAATCAAAAAATAAAAGAAATCCAAATGAATCGAGAAAATATATATGTATGCTAAAAATGTGTCCGCCTTTTGTCGACGGTTGCTCCTCCCACGCGTGCGCTGCTCGCTGATAATCATCGCACTCAATATGTCTGTTTGTGTGTGTTTGGGTGTGTGTGTGTGTGTGTGTGTGCTCCACAATCAAGGACAACGGCACGACAGACAGACATGTCACTGGAGGACACTCATTGGCCGCAGCTGTTGCAGGACGCGATCGCTTATCAGCAGCTGGCATATTAAATATTGAACATCATTTGACTAATTGACGCCAGGGAGAGCTCACCAGGCTGGTGGATTGGGTAGATGGGGGTGGGGCAGGAGGTGTGTGGGCGTTGTCCATAGTTGAACAACAAACAAAAGGAGCAGCGCTGTTTGGGCGTGTGAACTGTCGCACATGACGCTGATTCGAGGCGGGCGATTGTTGCCACAAAATGCTAATTTCATTCGCTGATGACAGCGACATCGATAAGAAAACGCCTATGCTCCACAAAAACAAAAATAAAAATAAAAGGAATATCCTTAATAATAACACTATTAACATGCCTCTAACTATTCTTAAACCGCTTCCAGATTGGACGATCATTTAGTGGGCGCCCATCATTTCAAGCGCGGAGAATTCCCCTGTGAGCTTTGTGCCCAGCGTTTCAGCCATCGTCCACTGCTAATCAAGCACGGAGCCATCGCCCATAATAATATACGCAAATATTCCTGCGAGAACTGTTCCAAGGTAAGTCAAGACATACATCAAATACAAAAAGAAAAGATTAACTAGACTCCCAAAGATAAAAATGCTCAAACATGTTTCTATTGTTTGCATTTTTGAATTGAGTTTTTGATTAAAAGCAAAATAAATGCGGAAAGAATTCAGCATTAATTTTTCATAGACAAACTTTGGCAAACTGTATGAGATTTAAGTCAAAGATAGATATAATCCAGCTTAGACACTTTTAATATATATTAAATAATTGTTATTCCTTTTCAATTTCCTCACCCACGAATCAGGTGCTTTTGAGCTAAAATAAGAGACTGACTAATGATAACCAAAATATAAATTTAAAACTGCTTAAAGATTAAATCAAATCTCAATCAATGCAATCAATTCTTCAGCTATTGTTTTACAGAAACATAACTCGGCATTAATCTCAGGTGACAAACTAAGGCAGCTTTTGTGCTCTGTGTAAGGAATGTAAGGGATTTAGATTGCTGAACAAATGTGTTGCCAAGGTGTGAGGCCAAAATGGGAGTTATGGCCAACTATCAGGTCATTAATTATTGTATCAGCTCTTGTGGTATGTGGTACACAACTAAAGACTTTTGATTTCAAGCAGATCAATAGCCGCGGGCCGTTCAGTTGTTAACTTGGCCTGAAAAAACCTCTTTCGGTTGCTTGTCTTTTGCCTTCCCCCTTACCCCCCAATTACTCCCCTCCACCCACACTCTTTGCTGCTGTCGCACGCGCTGGGGTTAATACGAAATCAGGGCGTGTACTCATCCAAAACACTTAAGCGACCATTTGAACCGCTCTTGAGTAATGAACAAACTTTGTTGTTGTTGCTGTTGTTGTTGTTGATTTTTTGTTGTACATCTTCGCGTTGCATTTGAATGCCAATGTAAAATGAAAAGGGTGAGGAGTATGAGCAGCATGAGGAGTGGGAATTGTAGTAGGAGAGCTTTTTCAAGTCAATCCATCGCATTCGATTCGATTCGATTCGATTGCGAGCGATTCGTTTCATGCCTAGCACTTCGTCATTGTCATCGACATCTCGACTCCGACATCGACATCTCTTGCAAAGATGTTTTAATGGCATGTTGATTACAATCTTGTGGTCGTCAGCTACCAATCCAGTGAGCCAGCTCCAAGACCAAGCCTAACTCAAGCTTTTTCTTTTGGATTTTCCCTTTTTTCTCTCCAAATACCGCGCACCCAATGCAAAGGGTGACATGGAATTGGGAATATCTATGACACCCATTGAAGAAGATATCTTTGATTTTATGGAGCTAAAAATCAAGAATAAGATTATTCAATTCGTGTACAGCTTACGCAAAAGTTAAATATCAAAGCGATGACTGTTCCAGATCAGAAATAACTGTTGATAATTATCGATTTTCTTCTACTTAGAATAATGGATATTTATTCGGACTGTTTGCAGGGTATCTGGCCGTGTTGCACACTTGACTCGATCAGTACTCCCAACATGCTTTTTCATTTCCAACGGTATTTCAATCGGCCTGCCCCCCGATGCATTACAGTTAGTTTACTTAGCGCTCTGTAATTGTTTCGGTGGCATGTAAGTAGCACGCATTGTGGTAGAGCCGAGGGACGCCCGCCCTACACCCTACCACTGTCCCATGCCCCCTTTACCCCGTGCACCGAGAGCGACATAAACGGGAGCCACACTGAGGCTAAACAAATGATGATCGATCTTGTGGGGCACTCGGTAACGGGCAGTGCTACATAAAAGGCCAATACTTTCGCTGGGCCTTCAGGTCCAGCATTGACAGGCCCCAAACGATGGAAAAAAAAAACAACAACAACAACCACACACGTATATATATATATAACACACATAGTAAGTAAGACTGGGGGTATCTGCAGCTGTCAGCTTTGTTTGTTTTAAGCAGGCGGCTTAAAGCGTTACAAAAGGGATTTGCTACGGATCTAACATGTTTTCCATTTGCGCTTAGCTGCACTTCACATTTGAAGGCAACACTGAGTCACAATTGAACAGCCACGAAATGGGCATCGCAACTGAATTGGAAAATACTTATCTGCTTGACTTCCTGGACTTTAACGAATACGGTGCGCTATATATGTATGCAACAGTTAGTGGCAGCTAAAGACTAACGATCGGAACTGAATCGACAGCAATACTTGCGATCTAAATCAATCTAGTTCAGGGAGTACATCGCCCACAATTTTGATTAGATCGAAACTTATTCCGAGCTTTTGGCAAATGCATCCTTCTAAGTCTAAAGCTGAATTGAACTAACTTCAGCAGCTCTTAACTCTGTTCTTCAGTCTTCTCAATACTTTGGGAAACATTTCTACCAAAGTCTAAAGCTGAATTGGTTTTGGGAAACATTTCTTTCTAGACCCTCGACCAGCTTTGAAAGTCGGTTTTTTTTTGTTAGAGTCTTAAGCTGTTGGTGACATTTGAACCAGCTCAGTTTACGTTTGAGCTAGTTTGCATTAACTGCCAGCAGCCGATATTCGTAGCTCGCTATATAACTACTACTAATACCATTAAGTTTGATGTTGGCCGGTTTACTTTTGCAACAGCTAGTAAAAGTCAGTAGCCACAGGAACTGCCTGAAGATATGGCAGTCGTAATTCCAACGTAATTAGTATTTTGCTGTTTGTGAAATGAATTTCTTGTTGGGCTTAGCAGCTGGAACTTGTGCTGCTTTTAACCAGTTCACGGAGCACACAGCGCAGAGCACACAACCCGGCTGCATCAGATCATCTACCCAGCAATCTTCTTTCATTGCCCTACTCCAGACGCCTTTGGGGCTGACCCCACGTACGCTCCTAACGCCACACAGCAACAACTGCAACAACAACAACAACAACAACAACAACTGGCTCACATCCCAGACAATCGCATTCCAGAGGCGAACCTTTTGCCGAAGCAGCCAAAGCAGCCAAAGCCAAAGCAAAGAGACGCAGATCGTTGTTGCCGTCGCCTTTGCTGCCTTTGCTGCCTGCGTTGCCTGCATGCCACAACACCTACACTAAAAAAAAAACCATGAGTCTTTGCTTCAGCTGTAGATTGTTGTTGTTGTAACACCATCGTCGTCGTCGTAGTTGTTGTTGTTGTTGTCGTTGTCTTTTGTGGCCGTTTTTCGCCTTTTTGGAGAGGTAGTTGAATCTAATCCATTTGATGTAGTTATAGCACGAGCTATTCTTGTGTGTGTCGCACCGTTTGTCTTCGCGTCTCCCTCTCTCTCTCTCTCTCTCTCTGCTTCTTGCCACATCTTTCTCTCTCTCGCTCTCCCTCGCTCTCTCTGTTGACTGGCGATAGACAAAAAAGGCTGACTCGATCATCGTTTGATATGAATTCGTAGCGCATTATGACAGCATGATTAGGCATAACAGTTTCGTAAAAGGCAGCGCGGGTGGAGGCTGACCGAAATCAAGTTTGAAGTGGGTACTCAAACTGGTACCGGGGCACTATATGAACGCCTGCTCTAGCCTCTCCCCCCCACCCCACCACTCCCCAACGCACATTGACTTGTCTTTGCCTGGCCCAAAATGAATGGCTCGATCTGTCATTGCGTTAGCCCCCCAAATACAAAATACAAAAAAAAAATGAAGAAAAAAACAAAGCTTTAGCTGTGGATTTAACTAGGGTTGCATACCGTGTAGAGTCACAGTGACGAGAGGATTTACCTGAAACATGTGATTTGTGTGAGGAATTCTTTTAATTTCATTACCCCAGTTTACCGTTTTGTGTTGGGTCAAAACTTGACTGTCATATTCTGAGTAAATAGTCACAGTTTACACCTATTGATTTCTGAAACAATCAATATTTTTTTGTCTCTGTTCTGCAATGTTGCAAGCTTTCTTCAAAGCAAAAATTTTAAAGTTATTTTGATTTTGAGAATATAAAGATTTTGATATACCGAAAATCAATATTTTGCACAGTTTTCAAGTCAAAATGTATCTGATTTGTTCGGTTGATTTGAGTATCAAAGATTAATCATTAAATTGTATTGCATTAGGTAAGAATAAGAATTTTATATTCATAATGTAAACGTCACTTTTGCAGAGCAGGAGTTTTATCACAGTCACATTTATCGAGTATCGCAGTTCGCTTCACAGTCACAGGTTGGAGTGAAGCATGTGACGCATTGCTGGCTTAAATAAATATTGACATGGCTTATAGTAGCCAGCTTGGGGGGGAACGGGGGCGTCAGATAGAGCAGGGGTAAGAGGAGAGGGGCAAGGGGTAAGGGGCAACTCGGGGATGGTCAGGCTTACGACAATTGTAGCAATTGATGTTAATAATTGACGAAGGTGTTGCTGCCGCTGCTGTTAGTGGGTGGAATTGTTGCTGATCTTGTTGTTGGTGGTGTTGTTGTTGTTGTTGTTGTTGTTGGTGGTGGTGTTACCTTTGCGTAATCTTATAGAGCGGTGAGCATTGTCTGGGCAGCTTCGCATAGATCCGTTTAGGGGCCATGGCAGGCATGATGATTGATTAATTTCAGTTTCATTTCATTTGGCACTGGAAACAGAGCAAACGTTGTTGCTCTTTCTATTTTTTTCAGGTAGTGCGCTCTCTCAATAATATATAATGTACTCATTGAGTTTGTTTTTTCTCGTTTCTTGTTTTTTGCGCAGGTATTCTGTGACCCATCGAATTTACAGCGTCATATTCGCGCCTATCACGTCGGCGCTCGCAGTCATCCGTGTCCGGAGTGCGGTAAAACATTTGCCACATCATCGGGCCTCAAGCAGCATCAGCACATCCACTCCTCGGTTAAGCCGTTCGCCTGCGAGGTGTGCTTCAAGGCGTATACGCAATTCTCCAATCTGTGCCGCCACAAGCGGATGCACGCCGACTGTCGCATGCAGATCAAGTGCAAGAAGTGCAACACGAGCTTCAGCACGGTCACCTCGTTGTCCAAGCACAAGAAGTTCTGCGATACCTCGGACAGTTTTCGCAGCCAGCAGCAGAGTCGCCTGCAACACGCACACGATCGCCACCATCACCAGCATCAGCATCAGCAGCAGCAGCAACTCTCGCAGCATCCGCAGCCGCCGTCACTTCTGTTGCCACCCGGTGCCCATCAGCGACTTGCCGCCGAGACGTCAAATTCGGCCATGGCCACGCCACCAAATCACATATTTATGATGCGTCCGACGCCGTCATTTTTTGCTGGCTTTCCCAATTACGGGCTGCACGGCTTGTTTCCCGGCTTCCAGCAGGCTGGCAATTTTCCGCTATCACACATGTTTCCCAACTCGCAGCTGGGTGATATGAGTCGCGGCCTGCCGCCGATTGTCTCCCCAACTGCGGCATTCCAACAGCAGCTGCAGTCAGCGATGAGCATGAAAGCGGAGTCGCCACGATTGAAACGCGACTCCAACACACCGGAGCGTAAGCCCATCAAATCGGAGCTGCATCCCTCCGACGAGGAGTCCAATTCGCTCAGCTACGAAGAGCTCAAGTTGAAGTCGAGCAAGTTGCAGCAGGAGTCGGCCAGGGTGAAGCGGGAACTCAAATCGGAGGCCAGTTGCACCCAGCAAGCCGACGACGACAGCGATCATAATAACAGTGACAATGATAACGACAACGACAATGATATTGAAAATGATAGGGTAAGTTTTCAACTCTCAAATACAACACTCTCAAGTCTTAACCATTCACAATTGATTTGAATTTAAAAATATATTTTATGCCTTTTATATTGATGATTGCTAAAAAAAAATTTCAAATTATTTCGCTAACCAAAAATAAATAATTATTAAAAACATCCAAATTCCAATTTTTATTCTCTTCGTTACAGAAATCTATTGACATTGTTAGCACTCCGCCGCCAGCGGAAACGCAAATGAAGACCGAACCGGAAGCGGCGGATGTGGACAAGAGCAGCGCTGAACTGCCGCTGGATCTGTCCATCAGTCGCAAGCGTCGCAGTTCGCTGTGCGCCGCCTCCACGCCCGCCCCGCTCTCCATATCGCTGTCCAGTCGCGAACCATCGCCTGAGCTGGACGCCGAGGAGGATGAGGAAGAGGATGAGGACGAAGTGGAGCTGCTGGCGCCGCCGGCAAAGCAACCAAAGCACAGCTCCGGCGAATCGAGCACTTCCCGTCAGTCGTACAAGGGCAGCAGTCCGGTGCCAAGTGCAAGTGCCTCCCCAGGACCCACGCCCTCACCCTCGCCACCCATCAGCACTGGCGGCGAGTTGAGCAGCATGTCGGAGAGTGCCGCTGCCAATGCAACGGCAACGGCATCGGCAGCTGCCGCAGCCGCAGCAGCAGCGGCCGCCTCAGCGATGGCCTGTCCCCGGCAACTGCATCCGCAACTGCTGCTGGAGGAGCTCTACCGTTCGCGATTCCCAACGCAGCCGTTTCATTTTTTAGGCCAAATGGGCGGACGGCCAGGTTTTGAGTCACTAAAGTCGCCAGCGATGGGTGCCGCACATGCACCCATCAGTGGCGGCGGCTCGCGTCATCTGCCGTTTCCGCCCGAGCATAATTTCCACGAGGCACTCCGTGCTGCTGGCTTAGCGGCCGCTGCCGTCCGTCCGCCAACAGCGTGCAACGCCAGTGGCAAGCTGAAGGATCGCTACACGTGCAAATTCTGTGGCAAGGTGTTTCCACGCTCCGCGAATCTAACACGGCATCTGCGCACCCACACGGGCGAGCAGCCGTACACGTGCAAGTACTGCGATCGTGCCTTCAGCATCTCATCGAATCTGCAGCGTCATGTGCGCAACATCCACAACAAGGAGCGACCATTCCGCTGCCACATGTGCGATCGCTGCTTTGGCCAGCAAACGAATCTCGATCGGCACCTCAAGAAGCACGAGGCAGACGCTGGCGGCTTCGAGTACAACGATTCGCCCAGTTCGAACGAGGCCAATGATCGCGATGAGGCCTGCTTCGATGACATCCGTTCGTTCATGAAGCGCGTCTATACGCCCACCAGCTTGGGTGGGGCGGATGGGGACACGGAGGAGTATGCGGGCAGTGATGATCAGTTGTCCGTTTCCACGCGTCAGTCTGCCAACTTCGACAAGGAGCTGCTCTCAAATGGCAACATCGTCAACATCAACAACAACAATAACAGCAACAATAACAACAACCACAACAACAACAATAGCAACAGCAGCAGCAACAATCAGAATTTAAATGCATCGGAAACAATTGCCGTGAGCACCTAAAGCATTTCTACTTTAGACTTCCCAGCTGCTGTTTGCTGAATTTCTTAACAAAAAAAATAAGAATAAAATAAATAAGAAAACCCTAAAAACATTACTTTAAAAACTTTACTTAAGCGTGCCTCCGAGAGGGAAAACTTATCTTATAAGTAGTTCGCATTTTTCCTTCTAGATATTTAACTATATAACTAAAAAAAATCATAAAGAATTATATAAAAAGCTAAAGATTAAAATAAAAATTAAAAAAAAAATACTTGTAGCTATGCAATCAATGGAAAAAGACGGTGAAGTAATCAAAAAAAAAAAGAAGAAAAATAAACAAAAAAAAAAAACCAACATCAAAATCAATTTCAATTAAAAAAGAAAACATAAAATAAAAATCTTATAAAATGTTTCAATCGATGATATTAAAATGTAAAACTTTTCTGTAATCTTTGTAACTATGTATACAAGAACAACAACAACAACAACAACAAAAAACACACACACAACACACACTTAAATGTAAACAATGCTTATATACACAATTTAAATATATAAATTGAACTTATATATTCTAGTTAACTTAAATGCTAAGTTTTAGTTATGTGCTGTAAATTGAGCGGATGTAAATATGTATAAGGAAAGTCAAAGCACTTTTGCCGGGCGGATATTTTGAATGCGATGCTATAGTGTTTACATATATAGGCTATATAAATCGGTACGAATAAGTTTAAATATGTTTAGTGCTAATTATTGCAATTCTCAAAAATAAATTTTATAACATTTACTTAACGTTTAAAATGGTATATGTATATGGAGGAAGCTGAAGGATCGTTACGGATATATTGAAAATTCAATAAATAAAACAATCACATCAAATTAAATGCTTTTACTTTGAATAATACAACGAGTATTCATGATCAGGAATACCAATGTGTTTAATCTCGAAAGGAATTCGAATATTTCTACAGCAATTTCTTGGGCTGGCTGCAAGTTGCTCAATCTTTGTTAATTTATAACAAATAACTTAATTGAAGCAGTTTCGTAATTTTTTTTCTTCATTATTTTTTGATAAATCCAAAAACAAAAAGAGCTTATAACCACATGGCCCAGGCACTTTGCAATCATAATAAAGCCATTAAAAAGCTCATCTACTGTAAATGAGCGCATAAAAGAAGACTTTATACACCCATCAATCCTGGCAGCGCCCCAAACATCATTTCGAACGCATTTGCCTATGAAGTTTGCCTTTATTATTAATCATTCGCACAAAAAACCAAGACAGAAAAAAAAAAAAACAGAAGTTAAAGCCAAAGAAATAACCTGATACTTATAGCTTTTTAATATACCCAGCAACAACCAAAACCGAAAAACCAAAAATAAAAAAAAAAATAGAAAAAAATAAAAACGAAGAAACCAAAAACCAAACCTAAACCATTCATTCATCCAAGCATCTATCTATCTATCTTCGTACGTATCTAGCCAGCTATCCAACCGAACCAACCAACCAACCATCCATCCATCTATCCATCCATCCATCTGCTCTGAATGCAAAGGCGTGATCGGCAAAGCGAGTTAATTACCCTTCCGGTTTAGAGTGTGTTACGCCTTCGGCGAAATGCGGTTAAAACTATGAGCTACCAATACTTTTCATTTTTTTTGTTGTTTGTTTTGTTTTGTTTTTTATTTTTGCCTTTTGTTTCTATTGCCTTTTATTTGGGGCTGCTTTGTAGTTTTTTAACTGAATGTTAAGTTGTACTAGTCTGGTGCCGTATTGGCATCAATCATTTTTTGTTTTGTCTTTTGCCATTTTTGGCAATGTTTCAACCTGTGCGCTTAAACAGTGCACTACAGCAGAGTACACAGCAAAAAAAAAAGGACGTATGGGATAGATCGTAATCAAAGTTTTAAGTTCACTTAGATAGAGGAATTTAAAATTTGGGATTAATGCTCGATAGAATCATACGTGTATTTAGTATTACAAAATGTCGAAATAGATATTTATTAATCAGCCAAAAACACAAAAAAGACAAGTAAAGATAAATTGAAAAACTTGTTCTTTAATTTTATATATCTTAATGGGCCGCAAAGAAAATAGAGCAGCATAGAACAGGTGAAGAAATGAGAATACTCATCGGATTCTTCACAATACACTTTAGACGAAGAAAACACCCAGCCAAACTAGGTATTATCAGTAGGGGAAGCTGCCGATGACAATAAGAAGCAATACTCAAAACACATCACAGAGAATTGTGTAGAAGAGAAGGCAGTTTCCTTGCGAACATAAGCTTGGAATACATATAGAAATAGGATAGACGAAGCAGCGAGAGGCTCTGATGGAGGCACACTAGTTCAGAGACCCTCAAGCAATAATAAAAGTAATCTTCAATATAAAAATACATTTATCGAGGGGTCTCATGCGTACACTAGAATTTACATTATGAAATCAAGAATTTACATTTGTGGTCGGAGATGTTTCCTGCTGTCTTTCACGTGGTTTGCACAACTTCATTTACCACATTTCCCATTTTGATGGGTTCGACGGATAACAAACTAAAGGAAAAATAAATCCGAATACTTGCAACAACTAGTTTTTACTGGCTTAACTAATCGGTTTCTTACAAAATGTTTTGAGCAGAGATTTTTTGATTTTTTATTTTCTGTGTAGCAGGCAGCACACAGAGTGAGAGAGACCGTTACTTGCCGCCACACAATAGATCAGTCAAGTAGTATTTGCGGTTCGGTCACTTTCGATTATGCGAAATACATTTGGCAGTTGGTAGCCAAAATAATAATCTTCGACTCTAGCCACAATTGGCTCGACAACGACATAGACACTGACTCCGACTCCCTGCACCGCCCGGTCTTCTCTTCCCTTCTCCTCCTCTCCTCTCCTTTCCTTTATTCTCCTCATCCTCGTCTACCTCTTCTTCTTGTTCGGTGGTGGTGGTGGCGCGTGGTTGGCCCTGACCACAGCCAACTTCCACAATTGTGTGCCACAAATTTGAACGCAAAACTGGCCAAATTATGTTAAATTTGTGTAGAAAACAGTAGATAATTGGTAATTGCCTTCATTCCAATGAGACCCCCGCACTCTCCAGCACCTAGCAGACCCACTAAACCCAACAGAATTTAGATGTGTATTAGTCGGTTAATATGCTTTTTGTATTTTATTTTTTTTTTGCTGTTGTGTGGCCTTTGGGCGTTAATTGAAGAAGGCATAATTTGAGGCTGGAAATATTTGTGTTGTGTTGTTTAGCAATATGTTGGCCAATTATTCGATTGCTTTTGACTTGGTCAATGGCATTTTGGCCTGAACTCTTGCCAACATGTGGAGCTACCAATTTCGGCTTTAGGTCTTAATGGCTTAATGCTTGAATTAAGTCTAGAGCAAAGAATTATTGTCCAGCGACGGCTTATGTAATCTGGTTGAATCATGACATCAAATAGCTTAAAACATAATTCAAGAACTACAAGCATAAGCAAATATAAATCATTAGAATTTAATGAATAAATCAAATGCAGTTAATTTTATATAATACTAATTAGTATAAAGTTCTTGAAGTTAATGCGGGAAATAAGAAAAATTGTGCGTAAGCAGATCAATTATTGTTTCGCTCAACTCCATAAAGTTTCAACGACTTCCTCTTTCTCCATCTCCATCAGCAGACTCAGGTGTGAGAAAAAACCAATCTTGCACCTGGTTTGAAAATAATGTGAATAAAATTAAAAAACTATTTTATGACACTGGAAACAATGCGGATATTTAATTTACCAGCTGTGTTTTTTACACCCACATTCAAATTATTTATCTATGCTGTAAACCCATTAAAAATGGGTATACAAAATGTGGATCACAAATTTAAATATTACTTTTAAAATTATAAAATAAAAAACAAAAAAAACATTTTGAAACTAGTTCAAACTTACAACTGACATAACTTTTATTTTGACTTCTTGAATAGGGTTTACATGTTAAGCCTTGGGCACAGCTCATAAAGAACAGAAAAACAGTTTTAGTTTTAGTCAATTTCTTTAAAAACTTGTAAGCCCTTTTGGCCCAAAGCTGAAAATCTCAGCCGATGATGCTCAATCGCACAAGATCTAGACCAAAGAAGACCAAGAACAGGATGGCATTATGGGAAATCAATCGCTTGGAATTGCTTATCCATGTGCCAGTGCCCAATAATGGTTGATATTCAGGTCACTCACACCTCGCTCGCTGATTACAGAGTAGCTGCACCAGCTTCTGATGAGGAAAATGTGGAACAGCCTGAGAAATGTTGCACAACACATTATGGTAACGAGCATGCTTAAAATATAAATACATGGTCTATGGCCCTAGACCCTGTCTGACTACCCTGACTAAGCAACTGTTGATTATGTGCCAGTTACACAAATGGCCCAGTTACACGCCCCAAACACCATGCTGCTGCACACCAAGGCTCCGTTGCCTGTTACTCCGTTCCAAATGTGGGGCTGCCCTGGTCGGCCAAGAAAATGCGCATCAATGCGCACATTAGTCTGAGTATCGGGAACCGTTAAACGCTGCCAGACTCTGCAGCAGGCGGGTATATCTCCCTGGTAGTATCTTGGGTGACTTTCGAAAAAGGCCCCCCGAAACGGATGCAAATGTAGACACAAGCCAAAGGCGCCAAAAGCTGGGCCACAACTGGCCAACTTAGGAGTTGCTACACTGTGAAAAAATCAGATTTCAAATGTGTGCTGTCAAAACTTTTCTTTTAAGATATCATCAATGTTTGTGTTGGATTTGAGAGTAAAAATTATATCGTATTAAAACTTCTTTTGAGCATAGTTATTCTTTGCAAATACAATTTAGAATTCACTTTATTTATGATGAATTCTCTAAGTTTATTGGCTATACACAAGTGTTAATTTAGCGTGGCGGAATCGAATCTGTGAAATTGTGTTGCAGACACTTGTCCTACTCAGGGATTTCTGCCTCTACCCTAAAGCCAACTCAAATGCTACGTTAAAATTATGCAATACAAAAAGAATAATTAAATTAATGCATAAATGTATATGTTTCTCAATTTGCATAATAAGTTTAAGTTAAAAATGTGCGGCTTAACTTTTGTTGGCAGCGCTCAGTGTAGATAGCGGCTAGTCTGTGGTGAGTCTGTCGAGTCCGTCCATGGCGTGGAGTCTGCTGAACTCCCTCTGTGTCTGTGCTGCAAGCTAATGGCACAATTATGGCAGCAAAATCAAAGCAGCCAACGGAAGACGTGAAAAGCGCTGCAATGGAATCTAGCCGAAGGATATCACGCGTATCCCATTGATCCATGAAGACCTACACTGCACACACACACACACACATATTTAGTGTGTGTATGTGTGCATCTATTTTTATATAGAGGGGCCCTCGCAGCAGCTACAACCGCAGCAGCAGCAGCGGATAGAGTACATCGTCTAACTGTTGTTCATAACTTGGCTGAGTGATTGAGCAGAGTTGCTGCTGTTATTGCAATTGTTGTTGTTGCTTTCTTGTGGCTGCAACTGCAACCAGGGGGCAATCAGTCAGCAGATGTTTTCATTTCCTACAAACGAACTAAGTGAGCACCCAAGATATGCAGCATTGCAACTCAGCAAAGCAACCCAAAGCACCCAAAGGTAGCGCAGATGTTGTTTTGTGGCACAGTTTCGTGTAGCAAATTGCGCACAGTGGGCCGGCCCCGGGTCCCCGGTATTGAGTACCCAGTACCCACAATCCTAGTATACAGCACCCAATACCCCAGTACCCGGTACACCCGATGTACTAACTGTCCAGTTCAGCTCCACCCCCTCCTTGCGCTGCGTTGCAGTTGCAGATGGAATCAAATATTGTGCAAACTACAACAAGAGCATCGTTCAAGTCCAACGGGGATTTTCTTTTCAGCCTCTCCAAGTCAGCGAGCCGAAGTGCTTATACCCATTCTGAAAGTTTCAAGAGGGTATATATTAATTGTGTAACTGAACCGTGTAACATCTTCATGTGTTCAAGCTGCAATTCAGCTTGGATTGGTATACAACAAGGAGTTGCCGGTCGCGTTTGATTTGAAAAAAGTGTAACTCAAAATATAAATATGAAAATATTAATATAAATATATGAATACGAACAGGCAATTAATTAATTTAAAAAAAGACGCATATCAATTTTAAGAAAATATATTTACATTCTTAAAAGTTTGTAAAGTCCTGAAAGTCGAATAATGGTGTACTTAAGTGTTTCAGATCTAAAGGAACTACCACGTCCAGAGCCAGCAGATTACAGACTGAATTACTTAATTCAGCATTTTTTATATGTTGCATCTAAATAAAATCCATAAAAGCACATTTAAGTTAAAAAAAAACTAAACAGAAAAGTGAAAAATATATATTTTTTGTATACTATGACAAAAAAAAAAGAAATGTCCTAAAGCCTTATTTACTATAAACTAGTCACAACAAATTGTGAATGAAATGTTCATATTTTTCTAACCAATACCATCGCTTGCTTACAGGGCATCTTCAAGTCATGCACTCTCTCCGAGTGCCTCTGCCGCGTTGCTGTGTTTGTGTCCGTGTCATGCGCCTGGCACACGGCCTGTAACTAAATCACACTAATCAAGCCCCAAGTGCTGCTCCAGCTACGGCTACGGCTACAGCTACAGCCTCAACATCAGCTCCAGCTTCAACTGCAGCTTCAAGTCTGGATCCAGGTTGAGCTGCAGCTTTGAGCTTGAGGTCTTCAGCTATCAGCTGAAGCGCTGCTCGTGCCGCTTGTCGTCGCCCCCGAGACACTGACGAGAAGCGTCGAGTGATCACTGAAATTGGCAAATCAAAGCAATTGATACATTAAATTACAATGCAGACGATTTGTTCACGATTCCACGCCTCGTGCAATGTCTTTTACTCTTTTTACTTTACTTTAGTTTTATTTATTTTTTTTTAGTTTTTGGTTTTTTTTTTGGTTTTTTTGGTATTCTACGTCCACGCAATGCAACAAATTTATCGCCAGACAACATTGTTGTTGTTGTCTTCATCTTGACTGGTGTCATCGTCAACGTTGCCAAAATGCCACAGAGAAACAACAACAGCAACAATAGCAATGCACAACACAACTGAATGTCTTTTGGGGCCAACACACGCCATTCAACACCCATTACCAGCCTCAATTGTTTTCTCAGTGTGTGTGTGTCTGTATAAAAAAAGAAAAATTTGTGTGTGTGCACTTAGAAAAAAACAAAGAATTTATTTACTTATTATTTATTAATGTTGTTGAAATTCGGCCAAGGCCACAAAAATGTATATTTCAAGATCGTTTTACTGCTATCTTCAAATCCCTGAAGAAAGATTGCTTGGGTTATGGCAATTCAGATTGTTCTTACTTATGATTTATGTTTCTCAAATTAAACAGTTTATCACTTGGAACAAGATATAAAACTATCAAATTAACCTTGTTGAAAATAAGCTTGAGATTAATTCGAAAAACATTAAATTAAGAAGTGATTTATTCCATAGACAATTATTTAAAAATGGTGTTTACTATAATAATTATACTCGGTTTCTATATAAATTTAGATGAGCATTTTTCGCTGAGTGTGTTTGTTGTTTGCTCCTCTGATGGCCCGATGCGTGGGCTTAAATTATGTTGGAAATGTCATCGTAAGATTCAACACGACAACAAGGGATGACATAAATTTCCACCAACATCATGTGTTGCCACATGAGCGACGTGGCAAGCAGCTCCAACTTCAGCTACAACTCTAGACTCAGCTCCATCCTCAGCGCCACACTCGCATCCAAGCATCCAAAAATGGCAACACTTATTCTTGTTGTTTTTGTTGCAGTTGCCGTTGCTGTTGCTGTTGCTGTTGCCTGCTATTGCAAACTAGAGTATGTTGGCCAAGTTAAGGTTGCGCCTGCGCCTTGTCGGTCGGTGCAACTGCAGCTCCAGCTCCAGCTACACACAACACACAACACACATATCATTGCTCTATCAGTTGAGATCTCAGGCGATTGCGCGCCAAAGCCAAAACTCGAACTGGCTGGCAAAGGAGGAGGCGGTCGCCAAGACGACAATAACAACCACAACAACAACGACGATGATGACGGACAAAAGCCAGCGCATATCTAGCACTACAAAAATCATAGAGAGGGTCGCTTTACATTTATCACTTTCTTCAACTGAATCTAAATCAGTTTGAATATTATATTAAGCAACTTAACTACATTAAGTTAGACAACTTTGATAATCCTGAACTGATTTTCTATCTTAAGGCCATTTAGGCTACAGGCTCTCATCCAAATTTATTTTGCAAGTCGTTATTAATGCCCTTTTTAGATATCAAAGTTCTAAAGCTTCACCGACTTTAATTTCGGCTATGGCTTGTCGCCTACATAGAGTCTATATCTGAAACGATGCACTTTTGTTTATTTAAAAACTAAAATGAGTTTTTTAATCCACAGAGATTTTTCAGCATGAAACTCTATTTCTCTTTCCCTTCTCTCTCTTTGTGACTATATTTCTCTCTTTGCCTCAGTCTCTTTTCGCACTTCTGTCGAACTCTCTCTCTCTCTCTTCCTATCTTTCTTTATATCTATGTACAACCATCTTTCTCCCTCACTCCTTATCTACATTCTTCCGTCTCTACCCCTCTCTCTCCCTTTCTGTCTCTCTCTTTCTCCCTACTTCGATATTTCCCTCTCTCCCTTGCTCTAACCAACTCCTTCGATATATGTTTCCTATCGAATCATTTCGAACGCCTAACAACAAACTCTTCAAACTCCCCATTCGTCAGCATCATCATCAATGTGGCCTTATGTAGTGCAAGATCTGGCCAACAACAAACTAAAAACGGATCAAAAACCATACACAAACACATGCGAATCGATGTCGAGCCAAAGCCGAAGAGCTGAGTTGGAGGGAGACTTGGGACGACTCCTCCTCGTCCTCACATCTGCACCATTGCCACATGCACCATGGCTCTTGGTTGTTGCTTTGGCCGTTTGCTGTTTGGTGGTTGTGCCTGCCTGCCCCATCTGTGACTCCATCAGCATCTCCTATGCTATCCAATCCAATGCTATCCGCCTGGCTGCTTCTTGGGTCTTTTGCCTGTTTGGCTGTCGCTGCAAAGGTGTTTTGCAATTTAACTGGCAACGCCGCAGCACCCAGCACCCAAAAACCAACAGCGGGTTGGTACACTGCTCAAAAATTCGTATCTGTATATTATCTAACTTGAGAGAGGAAAATAAGGATGGGAGATTGATAAATATAATTTACATAATTCAAAAATAATAAGCTTAGGTGAATACAAAAAATTATGTAAAATCAACTTTAAACTAATTAAATTCTTTACTGATATATTTAAAAACATTGTTAGTTATCATAATATTTTGCACAGTGCACATGTGGCTTGGGATGTGGATGTAGATCTATCTAAGGCACACTAGCTCCAGTACGGCTGGGCCTCTGACTCTGGCTCCAACTCCAGCTCGAGCTTTGGCTGTGGCTCGTTTATTTCTGTGTGGTTTCTTCCAAGACGATGTGCACGAAGGGGCATGGGGAGGGGGTGCGGGGAGAGGTATCGTATCTTGGCTCCACTTCACATGCCACATGGCAACATAAGTAGGCGCGTGGCATTCGTGTGTTGTTGTTACTATTATTGTTGTCGATTATTGTTGTCGTTGCCGTTGTTGTTGTTGCCAGACATATAACAACAACGTAAAATGACAATAAAATGCAAGCAACATACAACAAATAAAAAAAAGAGTTGAAAGAAGGAGAAGGAAAAAAATAGGCGAATGCCAAATCCAAATTGAATGCAAATGAAAGCCACAAACTATGCTAAATTCCTGAAATCGCATCGGATTGGCAATTTGTGCTTTCCTTTCTTAATATCTCTGTGTGTGTGTGTGTGTGTGTGTATGTGTGTGTGCTTATGTAGTTCCAGCTGCTCTCGAAGGCCTCTTTCTTTATTTAGTTAGTTAGAGCTGCAGTTGGAGTCTGAGTATGAGATACTTAGGCATCCGCTCTGTGAAATGATTGCCCTGTGGAGGCTCTTCTTCGATTGCAAAATGGGGATTGCACTTATGATCAGTGTTCTGTCGGGCTGTCTGTCTGACTGTCTGTCTGTGTTATTATACGAACTGATTGAACTAACTAACCTAATGAACATAGCTGTAAAGCGATACTTGAAATTGCATTTTTCAGCTCAAGCATTTTGCAATTGAGCATTATTGCATATCATGAGTAAACAACTGAAATTAACTTGCCAAATGACAGTCGTGCAGATTGGAATTAAATCAAATCTGTTCAGTTTTTAAATATTTATATTGATTGCAAACATATATTGTGGATCTATCAAATGGTAAAAAGTACAAATAGGCTTTGATAATTAAGTAACAGTTTCAGTTTACAAGGGGAAAACCTTTCACGAATCTGTGAAATGAAGAGCATTTTAAACAACAGTTTTTTACGGTCAAAGAAAATGTAGAAGTCAGTTTCGATAATCGATCGAACTGAGTAGCTTAATCACTTATGCAATGAATAAGTTCAAGTCAATACTAATCTTGAATATTTCAGCTTTTATTTTAAGTCCGTTTAAATTTCCAGGAATATTCAAACGGACTTCGAATGATGTCTTAAAAATTCTAGATTATAAATAACTATTTTTAACATGTACTTTCTACGCGTAACAATCTCAGAATAATGCCCATGATCAGAATTTGTAAATAAATCATCGTCATAGGGCCTAAATACATTCATATATGCAAATACCCGGAGCAGTTAGATAGTTCAAGTTCCTGCATCCGTTTACTGAGCTCGGGGGTCGCCCACACAAAACTTGGGTTAATTGCAAAGCTCCACTCAATTCAAGCGACTGTCCGGCACTTTCCGGCTTTGTCAACCGGGCCTCGGACTCCTTCGTCCAATCAATTTCTGACTGTGTGTGTTTGTGTGTGTGTGTGTGTGTGTAACTATTACCTACTTGAAAAACTCTGACACATTTCGCTCTGTACGCAAAATGAAATAAATCATTTGTCGACTGTCGGATTTCATGTCGAAATGACCATTAAATAACATTTCTACAACTATTGATGGGATCATAAATAAATTGCAAAAATAAATAAATAAATAGAAAATACAAACCAAAAACAATAACAACAACCGAAATAGCCAAAAGCCGGAAAAAAGTATAACGCATAAAAACATTTTTTTCTATTTACATTACAATAAAAACAACAACTCATCATTGAAGCGGTCAGTCAGCAAAAACAACGCCTAGTTATGGACATTTCTTTAAATGTGTGTATGTACACTTGGAGAAAAATGTAGAATTTCGTACAGCGTTTTCCAAAGATGGCAAATATTCTAAATATATTTCAAATAATTAGTAACTATTTGAAATGTAAATCATTTAGAATCTCAAATTTGAGTTCAGTCAAACGGTAAAATAAAAAAAATTTTTCTTTTTAGTACTTTTTTACTTAAAATTGTTTGCTTTAATCCATTTATATCTGTAAGAAATCATCAACAACTTTCGCTTGAAATATTATAGCAACACGAAGGAATTCAATCCCAACTAAACTTAGAATTCAGGATAAACTTTTTACTCTGAGTGTATGCATATAAAATATATATGTATATAAATATGTATATATATCGGACAACATATTGCGGCGGCACCTAATATAGCAAAACAAATTTAATTTAAATTACAGGCGTGGTCGCAGCACTCAAAGCTCTCATTGTGCACTACTAGTTGTTGTTGTTGTTGTTGTTGCTGTTCTTATTTTTTTTTTGTTGTTGTTCATAAAATATGCAATAATCTACCACAGAGGCGCGCAAGCAATATACTTAGATAAAGTTTAGAGGTCGACTTTGACTTTCTAATTTATTTATGCGTCGTCGTCGTCGTGTTTCCATTTTATTTTTCTTTATTCCTAGGCCAGAACTCGAGTCGAGCTTTGATGCGTCAAATCTGAACAGAAAGATAACAGATTCTAAACAGCTTCCAGCTTGAACTGATGAAGTAACTAACTAGCTGGCATTGATCTATTGTAGTAGAACCACAGTTCGAGTCGAGTCAGAGTCAGAGTCAGAGACAAAGGCTGTCTGTCCGTCCACAGGCAACACCCAATTTCCAGCTGGAAGTTGTTGTGCCAGCTGAAGTTGCTGCTGCTTTTGCTGCTGCTGCTGTTAACGTTAAAGTTAAAAGTCGAGACCACCAAGGAACACGCCCAAACAAGTCGCACAGCTGCACACAGTAGACAAAGTCTGCACTGCATTGGTTTTAGTATGGATTACAATACTTATATACAATACCTATGCATTTGCATTATCCAAAGAGACGCCTAGCAAAATTTAATTCAATTTGCCTGCTTACCTAAATACAAAAATATAAAACAAAAAATTAATGAAATGAATTATGGCAAATAAAGCGGTAGAACATTTGACAAAAGGTGGGCCTCAAAACCGTAAATAAAGTTGTACTTCCATTAAAAAAAAAAACAGAAACAAGAGACAAAAAAAATAAAATAAAAGAAACACAAAATGATTCACTAGATAAATAATGGACATCTATCTGAAAAACAATTTTTTAGTTACAATTATCAGAAGGAATGGTTCAGTTTAAGTGCTATTAAAAAGCAAAGAAAAGAAAACAAATTGGTTTCTGTCATATTTAATATCATACATAAAAAATAATCCAAAACTTATATGAAAAGATTAAATTGCTTTTAATATGCAAAAGTGACCTGCTGTGACACATTTTGTCAAAAGTAATAACCATTAAAAAATAATTATCTTTCACTTTTATTATTGATTCGCTGTCAAACTTTAAGTTTGCCTAGTGGAAAGTAGATCTTTTTACACATACATTTATAGTTCTCTGTGCCCACTTACATACATACTTAAATATTTATTTATTTATTCGCCTAATCTCAAAACGCAATCTTAACAAATCGTAATCGGTCTCTGCAAAAGTTGCAACCATTTTTTTTTTCTTCTTAAATTGTTTTTGTTGTTGTACATTTTCCATTTTGATTAAATTGTAACAAGTGCCAGCCCACATATCGTTTTTCTTTTCCGCTCGCCACCAAAAAATGAAGAAAAAAAAATCATTTACAAATTTATTGCTAATATTTCATGTTATGTGTCGTGTTGCATAAATACAAAAAGGCCAGCCCCAAAGACCCAGTGCAACATGTGATATATCCAGCAAAAGCAACGAACACAATTTTCGCTCGCTGTTAATTGCAAACTTTTGCTTTTAATAGCAACAACAACAACAACAACAACCAATACCAAAGAGCAGAACACAAGACGGAGAATGAACGCGTCGAGAGAATCGAGGCCTCGACAAATGGAGTCCACACACCAATATGCACGAAGAGAGCACAAAATGCTGGACTGAGCGTTAAGCTGGCGCTAACGGTAATAGGCAGCGCAGTTGACGTCAACGTTGCTGCTTTACTAACAACGCCGTTATGGGCAGTAGCCAATGCAGCCACAGCCGGCTGCCTGGGCGGGTGCCCACACCAGCAGAGAGGAACACACAAACACACACACACACACACACACACAAACATGCAGAGCTGTCAGACAGTCGCTTAGTCAGTAAAATTGTATCAAAGGCCGCTGCCGAGAGACTCGAGCAGCAAGCATCGAGCATCGAGTGAGTTTGTTGCCTAAGTCTTTTGTTTTTAGCATTGAGCGTGACTCGTGGTTTTTGTTTTTCTTCTTTTTTCTCTCTTTTTTTGGTGTGCACGAGACCAGCCGACCACTGGCGACTGCAGGCAGCGACGGCGGCAGCGACGCCACCACACCCTTGACTGGATTGCAAAAAAAAAAAGAAGAAAAAAAAATAAGTTGACTGCGGTCCACTCGCAGTTGGTTTTTGTTGTTGTTGCTGTTGTTGTATTTTCCTCAGCTGCTGCTGCTGCTGTTGCTTGGCATTTTGTTGCTGGTTGTGCTTGCTTTGGCTGCGGCGTCAATTTGCTTTGAGCCATTTCGCGCCCGCTGCTCGGACCGCCAAACTTTTGCTCCTTTTGTAATTGTGCGCAAGAGGTGATGTCGCCGTTGCCGCCGCCGACACAGTTGGCGTCGCTGCTGCAGTCGCCGCAAAGTTTGCTATTTTGATCGGCTGCGGTGCTATCTATCGGTCCGGTTTGTTTTTGGTATTTCTTTTTTCTTCTTTTTTTTACTCTTTTGGGGTGATTCAAGTTTCGCCTGCCTTTAGTTTTTGCTGATGTTGTTGTTGTTGTTGTCGTCGTTTTTTTGATGGTCTTTTGGACTTGGTCTGCATCTGCAGCGGCTGCAGCCAAAGCAGCAGCAGCAGCAGCAGCAGCTGCAGTTGGGGCGTTAATGTGCTTTGCTATTTTATTTATTCATGCCAAGCATCTAAGCTAGTAAATTGTATTGCTCGGACCTCAGACTCGGACTCCGACTCCGTCTCCGTCTCCGACTACAACTCCAATATCCACTTGGACTTGGTTTCGGGCTTGGCTTGGCTTGGCTTTAACTTTGCGACAACAGCAAAACTGCGACAGCGACAGCAACTGCATTGCAGGCCAGCAGCTTTTGCTTTTCTTTGGACCACGACAAACAGTAAGACGACAACAACAACCAACAACAACAACCAACAACAACCAACAACAGCAACGACGACGACATCAGATTGTCATTCTTGTTTTTTTGCTTCTTTTTTAATTGAAAGTCGCCAGGCGTAGCTGTCTATACTCTAACCCCATTTTGGTTACAACAACTTTGTCAAAGTGTTTGCCAATTGCAGTGCAATTTTTTGAATGGCTGATGAATCACATATTCTGTATATAAAAAACATTATTAGTGTTTTATTGCCTACGCCCAATTTTAAATACAACATCGACAGATAAACTTAAAGATACTTAATAAATTTTGTGAAAAGATACTAATTAAAGTGTGTTCAAAATTCTAAGAAAACCCAGCGAAAGTTATTACTCTGTTCAATTCACATTATCTTTTATAAGAATCCGAGAATCTTCTGCCTAACAATAATGTTTATTTGACAAAGCCACACTGAGAGCATCTCCACTTCGTCATTTTTTGATATGGTTGAGTGCAGCTTGTGTATATATTTTGCTCTGTTTGCACTGTCATTAATTTGTTGCTCTAATATTTTGTAAAAATTGGTTTAGTTTGAAGCCGCTTTGGCTGCTTCGGCTGGACAGCTGGGTACTGGATTCACTTTTAAATGGCTGCGTGGAGCATGCAGTATGGAGCATGGAGTATGGAGCATATAGCGCTGTCCACAGCCACATCCACAACCACATCCCAGACATCTCTCGGACACCGGGCTGACGTTGAAACTTTGTCTCTGGTCTCTGGCTGTTACACAATTGCGGATATGAATGAGTAATCCGTGGGCTTTGGCTTGATATATGTCCGTTACACATTCACACATACACGCACATACACACACACACACACACACACAGACACATGCATGGCGCTCTCGATTTGCCAACAATGGGCGCACACGTGTCGTATACGTAACGCAAAATGCACTTTGACGATTCTTATCGAGCTGCTGCTGCTGCTGCTGCGGCTGCTGCATTTGTTACAGTCGCACGTGTTGGCCAATTGTCACTGTTTTTTGGCTTTGGCCATGGTTATGTAATTGCCAAGGTGCGAGGCGTCATTAGGCCAACTTAATTTTCGCACAAATTTTTAACAGCTTCATGCTGAGAGCCACAGCCAAAGTTCACACAAAGCCAACGGATTCACCCACGCTTATGGCCACTTGACTACACTGAAAGAAAAAGCACTATGAACTAGAATTTTGCGAAACGACGCAAGGAAAATTCCATTGATCTTCACAAGTCTTTAACTAAAAAGAAGATTTGAGTTTGAATTGAATCTCGAAAAATATTTCAGGTTTTCAGGATGAACTTTGTGCAGAGTGTAAAACTGTTGGATGATTCATGGTGAGCCAAAACAACTTTAACTACTTCTCCTCCTCCTCCTTAACATAAAGCTTCCACCTCCCTACACCCCTTCTCCGACTCGTTTGCTGTCTCGTACAGAATTCGGTAGTCGTTAAAATCGCGTCTAGAGCCACCGTCGGCGATATTCGACGATCTTCGCCAGAGTCCACCGACATCATAAAAGAGACTGCAAAATTTTGCACGCCCATAAAAAGCGCCCACTAAACATTTCTAACTGCGTTTCAAATGGCCGGCGGTGTTTTAAAATTCTGCTTTTGTTGTTTGCTCAGCCATTGTTGTCTTATTGCCTTTTTATTGTGTGGTAACAAGTGTGCACAATCGCCTATGTGTGTATGTGTTGGTGTGTGTGTGTGTGTGTGTGTTTGTCTTTTAAGTAGCCTAAGGGTAGCACCAGAAATGGGTACGTTGTCTGCCCAGCTTGTTAAGTTAATCAACTCGAACTGACCTGAAACCATTAATGTTAATGCTACTTTTAAGTGCGATACTGAATATTTTTAAGAGTGCCATAACTGGCTAATTTTGATCATAGCATTTCCTCTAAATCAACTGTGCATTATAATTATAAGTTTAATCCTTGCAAACTTAATGCTGACTCTGCGGAACATCTATTTTGGTCAAGGCCTAAATTAACATCAGAATTCGAACAATATAAAATCTTTAAATACCTTATTCCTCACAGAATATCTTTATACATTTTACCTTGAATAAGAGTTGGCGCTGATTAACTTTAAAAGAAAAAGTTGTTTATTTTATTAGAATGAATGCAACTTAATTAAAGAAAAGCATCAAACTCAAGCTTAATAAATGGAACAAGTTCGACGGAGAGTTCCTAACTTGAAATGAATGTGATATAGATTTGCGATATTGCCAATAAGAATGCACATAAAACTAAAATACTAAACTCGGAATTACTTATGGGTGTGTGTCTATATTTAAATTTGTATGTGTAGAGCAATTAACTAATTAGTAAGAATTTAGCAATGTGAAATTATTATGTGACGATAAGAATTAAGGAAGGCGGCAAATTGTTGATACCAGTATAGACAAGATCATATGCTCGATTGTCTATAGTACAACTATATAGACAATGTCTCGTAGCTGCAACAACAACAACATAGCAACAACAACAGCAACAAGGTGGTTCAAGTAAAACCAGTGCACTTAAATATCGCCTCAACAAAACGAAAAGTGGCAATTTAATTGCGTCAAACGCAGCATTCGATTGACAGCGATAACTAGACAGAGACCGAAGCAGACAGATAGACAGAGAGAGAGAGAGAGAGAGAGAGAGAGAGAGAGGGGCAGAGCAGACAGATCTGGATGCTGTCTGCGACAGTCTGCCTAGCCATTACAACAACAACAACAGCAACAACAACTGCAACAAAAACAACACCAACGATGACAAGTGCTATGCTTGTTTAATTGAGAAGCGATCATAAAAAACGAAAAATGCTCATGGCTTGCTTATACGCCTCAGTTTGCAGCAGAGTCTTGAGTCTTGGTTGTAGTTCTTGTTATTGTTGTTGTTGTTGCTGTTGCTTTGGGTTAACAACATCATTGCCGATTCGCGATTTATGCATTGCGTGTAAATTATAGCTAAGCAACATTTTTATTTATTATATAAATAATAATCAATAATTTGGATGCTTGGTTTCATGAAGACATAATTATGTATGAATATAATTATGTAATGGCTGCTGATCTTAACTGACCTGCGCATGTCTCTGGGTGTATTTGCTTAATTAAGTGAGAGCCTGACTTGTGAAATATTGATTTGCTATTTGGCAATCAGACTTAAAAGTCGTTTGCCAACGGACTTGTGCCATGAGCTCAGAAAACGATTAGCTCACTCGGCCTATTTTAAGCACATTAAAAACATCTAAAAAAAAAAAAATAAAAAAAAGCGTTCATCTTTCTACCAATAAGCAACAGTCCTTAATAAAATTGCTTGGAAACTTTCTGATGTGCGGTTAATTAGAAAATATATTTTAATTTATTTAAGGAACATAATCAAATTGAAAGGATAATAATTCCGAATAAGATGAAGAGTCTTGCATCAGTGTAAATAAAATATATAAATAAATTAGATCCTCAAATAGTAAATATAAATTATTTATTAATCCAAATATTTATTCATATAGTAAATTTGATTATGCCAAAAACAGCTTCTTATTTAATATAATACATTATATATTTGCATCAAGTTTTACGAGAATTAATTTCTGGTAATTTTTCATTAAATTGCAATTAGTTTTGGATCCGATAGCGTCGACAATTTGTTAAACTTCGCTTCCACTTGATTGAAGCAGTTGCGGCTATTGTTGTTGTTGCCTGTGTGTTTTTTACTTAACATATTCCTCTATTTTTATTTTATTTACATACATACATATACATATATATATATATTTATATATACTTATTTATTTATTTATATATATATTGGGGCTGTATAAAGTTGGCATCATTAAGTGCGCTCGCCATTCTCTATTAGCCGACAAATTCTTGGCCTTCCCTGTCGGCAGCAGCAACACACGCGGACACCTCAAGTTGGACTTGAGAGGTGGCAGGGGGCACAGAGGGTTGGGTGGAAGTGGCAGTGGGGTTTGCTGCAGATAATGCTTGTGTTCCACACAATCTAAATGGCCGTCTCGGGCACACCTTAGAATTTGAGTGTGTTACAATTTGAAGTAGTCGACAATGGCAAACGACGAGTGTTGTTGCTTGTTGTTGTTGTTGTTGTTGCTGTTGTTGCTGTTCTTGTTGCTGCTGCTGCTGTTGCTGTTGCTGACCAACTGCAAATTGTGAAAGTATCTGTTGGATACGAGACTCTCGGGCTGGCATCCCATGTGCCACACGACGTATGCTTAATTACAAACAAGCAAGGAAACAATGCCAGCAACAACAACTGTTTTTTTTTTTAAGGCTGTGGCTTTGTTTTTTTCTTTCTGTATTTTGATGGTGCCTGCCCAGCGCGCTGCTGCCAGTGAAGATTAGTCGCAGTGGGTCGCACATTTCGTTTCGCAATCGATTGCAACATGCAACAACAGCAACAGCCGCAGCAGCAGCAGCAGCAACACACGAAACGAATGTGGCAAGCTGGCAAGTCTGCTGCTCTAAAAAACATAGGAAAACTAGTTTAGGTGGGGACCAAATGGATATTCTTTTACTGCTATTTATACGCTGATCCCCCAATGCCTGAAAACAGTGTATATAAAGCTTTTGGTGGCATATCCACTGACTTGACACGATACTTGCCATATATACTCACATTTGGCCACGTCCATCGAACTGCAGAGTTTTTTTTTCTGACACGCCCACCAGGGGTGCTGAACAAAAAAAAACTGTAAACGCCTCCGTGCTAACTTAATACAGTAAAGTTTTTATTTTATGGTGCACCAATAAAAGTGCAGTTGCCATAAATGTCCATGTTAATACTTTTATCGCCAAGCTTAAACTTCTATTCAAAACAGACACTCGGCAAAAAATATGCTCTTGAATTGAGGGCCCAAAAATTGTTGCAACTTTTAGGAACGCATTTCCCAAAAAAGTTGATGAATTTAAAAAACTTATATTTCTGAAAAATGCAAGGAAAAAGTGGGTAACGAATTTGGCACCCACCAATGCAAAATTCAGGAAGTGTCAGAAATATTTAAACTCTTATTTCTAAAAAAATTAAAAAGTAGTTTGTAAAATAATCACAACTTTTATGTTATTTTCTAAACGAATTAATTATTTACAAAATGGCCTTAAATTAGCCTTAAACGAAATATCTTGCACAATGACAACAACAATTTAGATTGCTGAACGGAAGTAGTTAAAACTCAGATTAGATTACTGAGCTGAGACCAAAAATATTTTCTGATATCTGCCAAAGTTGTAGTTTAATTGACATTTCATAATCTGCCTGCTTACGGCTCTATTTGAACAATCATTGGGTGACTTCATGGACCAATTAATATAATTCAGTGTATTGTGCAGTCGGTTGCATTTGATTGCCATGTTCTCGCTAGTTGGTTGCAACTGCAACTGAGGCAGCCGCAGCAGAAAACTGTGGCGGCATTCTAATGGCCGCCCAATATGACTAAGCACACTCATCGCACTCCTGCGTCCAACGTGTATGCAAATCGAAACCAGTTTAAGCAGCGAACCAAACATCCACGTATAACTACATATATATATATATATTTGTATGTATGTATATATCTGTATGTGTATAGCAAAATATGGGTCGAGATCTCAAAATGCAGCTGATCGAATTTTTGCATTAGGCGCAGCAGCAGCCAAACTGCCATCCGGCCATGCAGCAAACTTTGCCCAAGCTGCCTGCTGTTTGCCTGTTGCCTGATTATCTGCCAAGGAAGGCATGCCAACAACAACAACAACAACAACCACCACAACAACAGCAACAACAACTGCAGCCGGCTGAGCAAAAATCGAATGCTATCTATATCTAACGAAGCAGGGCCATATAGCCAACATTTTGCTATTAGCCAAAGAAATATACAACTCACACACACATTGCACAAAGTATCTGTATCTATGTATCTTTTCGCTTGGTCCAAGCGAACGCAGAAAACGTAACGTATAATCTAAGAGGCCACAAAATCAAGAGTGTGTCTAAGCCAGCTGCTGGCCTGATGAAATGCATTGTAAGACCACCACCACCACCACCAACAATAACAAACCACATTAAAGAGCGCCCAGCAAGGAGATACCCTTTATAGGAAACTTTCACAACTCAAATGCGTTATAATTTATCGGTGTGCATATTGAAATATGATTTCGAAATGATGTCTGTGCTTATTGGTCGACCTTCCAAGAATCTTAACACATTCTATAACATTCTAATGTGTGAATTCATCAAATTTCAAGGTCATAGCTCAAATGAAATAAAATTAATAAGGTTGCTTTCTAATGTCGAGGAATAGTTATGCCAAAACTGGAATTTTCGTGATTTGAGTGTGCAAAACTGCAGAATGCTCATAAAATTAATTATCCCTCATATGGGACACCATCTGGATCTGGCTTAGAGTATCGAAAATGTAAGCTGATGTTAAACTTAAATCTGCATTTCAAGCATCTTTCTAAACACATCTTTGGCTGGCGCCAGTTTTGTATGTTTTTATGTCGATTTCCGCAGCGATTTGTCTTCCGGGAGAAATTGAACACAGAGACGGATGTTTTAATCTGCTGCCATAGCTACGATAATTATCTGAAATCATTTCAGAGATGCTTCCTACTGTCGGCTACATAAATTTCGATGTGTTGATACCCTTTGTAAGCATCTGCAACAATTACAGGGTATAGCAACCGCTAGCAACAATCTATGCACGCCTTGGCGCGTACGTGTGGCGTTGTCGGGGCGGACGTTGCTGCTGAGGCCGTCCCCATCGAATCTGCTCGGTGGCCCACAGGCCACTCAACTCAGCTCAGCTCAGCTCAACTCAAGTCAAGTCGCCATCGCCATCGCCATCGCCATCGTTCGACAAAAACAACAACAACAGCAGCAGCAACAAAAATCTACATTTGTCCAAAATACCACAAACTGCGACTGCAACTGCAACTGCAACAGCGACAACGTCGACGACGACGACGACGACGACGACGACAGCGACGGCAACAGCGCTGTTGCATAAAAGCAACGCTCCAAATTGCTAACTGAGCGATCCAGTTTAAATTGCAATTGCTCGTTAATGGGCACTAAAACGTGCCGGTGTCGTTGCGAATGTGTTGGTTGCCCATTCGGCAGTTTTTTTTTTTTCTTCTGTTTTTTGTATTTTTCGATTTTTGTTTTTTTTATAGCCAGACATACGAGCGCTTTTGGCCGTCGTGTGGCGTGCGCGGCGTATGCGCAACGAGCCAGTCGCAGATACGAATATAACAAGCCAGCAAGCAAAGCAGCACTCATACGCACAGTGGTGCGCCAGCGGCGATGGCTGTGGTGGTGTTGGTGGTGGCTCAACAGCTCTGGCCGCGCTAATGATGGCAAGACTGTCGTGGCACTATTACTGTTAGTCACGCATATATGGTCACTGTTTATGAACTCTACAAAACTGGAGACTTTTACAATGACCACAAAGAATGCTCATAGCTGCGTTGCTGATCAATTAACATAATAATAATGTAGTCGAGCAACTTTCCTAAAGTGGAGACTCCTAAACAGTGTCGGAAATCACTTTATAGACCAATAACGGCTCTGGCATCGCTAATGATGGCTAAACAGTAGCACTTTTAATGTTAGTTCCACATTTATGGCGCTTTTTATGAAATCTACTAAATTGGAGACTTAAACATTAAGCACAAAGTGATGGAAAAGTGTGTTCAGATTCAAATTCTCTTCCCAATTTCGTATACTTTAAATCAAATCAAAAATTGCTATTTTTCTTTTGGAATAAAAGGTTCACTCGCTTCAGGGCATCAAGCTTTTTGTAGAGTTCTGTAAATTGCAATTTGCGTATTTCCTGCACTGTTCTACATCAGCGATTTTCAATTAACAATGCAACTCTTTAAGCATCACGAGCCCAAAGCAAACTGTGCCACATTTGTCGCATCTAAACGAGCGACGACAATAACTTTGGCGCATGACAACATATTTCACAATTACGAAACAATTTCGCCCACTACTAAATACAGAAACCCCGGCAGCTCTTCGAACAATAGAACTGTATCTAAGGCCCCCCAACCCCCAACCCCACCAATAAAAAAAAAACTATCGTAATGGCAGACGAATAGGCGTAGACGCCAAAGCCCAGAATCGCGTCGTCGCGTCGACATGCCACAGATACACCGGTGCACAGATGTATGTAGATACACAAATGCAGACACAGATACGGCTAACAGCCAGCAGCTAACAGCAAACAGAACGAAACCAGATCACAAGCCTATGGCAATAATTATGAAAGCGTCGTCGTCGTCGTCGTCAAAATGCGGTTTGTGCCTTAATAAACTCCGCAAGCAGGCAGCATATTGAAATTTTCAATAATAGTTAACAGCAACAACAACACTGACAACAGCTATTAAATTATATAAATATCAATGTGTCTTTGTATGTGTGTGTGTGTGTTGTGTGCTGCAAAAAATGAGCAGCAAAAAAAAAAAAATAGCAGCTTTGGATGGATGGCGTTATTCGTATTATTGATTTAAACATCAAGATAAATTACATTGAAGTCTGCCGGAGAGCAGCGAGCGCATTAGAAGGCGTACTATAATATAAATATATATAGCACACACACACACACACACACATATATATATATATATATATATATAAACAGCTCTTTGGACAGCCGCAGTAACGACTTTTTGGCTGACTGCCGTTGTTGTAATTGTAGATAATTGTTGTTTTTGTTGCAGTTGCAGTTGCAGTTGCAGCTGCCTTCTTTTTTTCTCCTTTTTTTTTTCCTGTCGGGCGCTACAAATTTTCAAACCCCACTAGGCACATTTGCGCTGGCGCACGATCCCCAAAAAACACAAATGAAACCAAACGTACAACCGGCAATTGTAGCATCAACATGAGATGTGCAAGGCGGCCCAAACCCGTGCCCCAATACCCAATTTGCAAAGCCAAAGCTGGAGCTGCACTGAGACAACTGCAAATTAAAATCTTGAAATTGTTTCTACTTTGTTTTATCTTTTTTGCTTGAATGATTTAAAAAAAAAAAAAAGCAAAACTTATTTTTACTCATCAAAATTATTTCAAATCTTTGAAAGAAATATAAATGCATTTAAAGTCCGTCTACAAATATTTCCAAGCTCTGTTTCTCAAAGAAATTGCTTTGAAACTTACATAATAAATATAAAAATGTCTATTTAGAAAATTTTCTAATGACTTCTCTTAAAGAATTTTCTAGCAAATGACAAAATAAATACATTTTTACAGTATTCACCAATTTTGTAGACTTTCGAAATATTTAAATTTAAATTTGATGTGGAAATTGTTTGTACAAATTAATAATACAAATTATACTTAATATAAAGACTTGGCCGGCTTACTCAAATACAGTTTATATATGATATTTCGCTCAGTGTAGAGCTAGAGCCCGTGCCAGACATAGAGTCAGAGTCAGAGTCAGAGGCAGAGTCAGAGGCAGAGTCATAGTCTAAATCTGAGTCTAAGTCTGGGTCTGTGGCTACTCTTTGACTTGTCGCTCGCTCCAAAACGTCGAATGCGTCTAATTTCTTGAGTTTGCTTTTGGGCTTCTCTGTAACGGCTCAGACGCCGCCGCCACCAGTGAATGTCGTGCCACGGTCTTCGGTCTTCGGTCTTCGGTCTTCAGTCTTCAGTCTTCGGTCTCGAACCCATTCCCCAATGCCTGTTGCCTTCTGATTGTTGCCCAGCCATCGTCGTCGTTGTCGTTTAAATCGTACCACCACAGGCGACATAAAAATAATGAAGTGTGCGGGTGTGGTCGACTCGCTTTTAACTCGGCCCCGTCTGAGTCTTCGACTCTTTGACTATTCGACTAGGCGACTAGCCGACTGTCTGAATGTCTATCGACTGTCTGTCTGCCTGCCTGTCTTGACTGTTGCCTTAGCCTGGCCTGCCTGGCCGATCTGTTTCGACGGTTGCCAAAGACGTCGAAGGCAACGAGACGTTTCGCAGATTGCTGAATCGTGTTTAGCCCAGCGGTGTGCTTTGCCATCAAACCCAATGAACATTTTCCACACCACTTAGAACTGATCGACTTCTGTTCAGAACTGATGCAGCGAACCCTTTAAATATCAAATATTACTGAAGAAATAATAAAATAAATATTAACACTTCAGCTTTTTCCATCTGAAATCATTCGAGCAAATCTTAACCAAAATATTTTCTAATATTAAAGTTTAGCTAGAAAACTGCAGATTCCAATTAATATATTTTTAAGGTTATTAAAATAATATTTTTATTATGTTGTACTAAAGAAACAAAAATCAACATCAAGTTTTAGGTATTTATTTATTTTTATGAGTCACATGAAATATTGCCTCCAACATTTGATAGCCGTTCGTTGTTCTTGAGGCACTTGAAGTGAAATATGTTTGCTGTGTTGCTGTGTTGCCCACTAGACAACAACGTGCACACACGCCCAACAACTGCAAGAAATATAACGGTATCCAAGGTTGTGCTACGCTTAAAATGTAATTGTTCGACTTAAAGAGCCGCAACAACAACGACAACAGCAATGAGAACAACTGTAACGACAAGTTTTTGGCTCAGCAGCAGCCAAGTCTCTAATCAAATACGAGTGGAATACCAGTCGAAAGGCAGCAAGCGAGCAACCCACCTAGAAAAAAAAGAAGAAAAAGAAGAAAAAGAAAAAAAAACAAAATCACCACATGCAAAATCACACAATTTACATTTGGCAGCGTGAGTTGTGAGTCGGTATGAGTTCGAGTGCACAGCACACACACACACAGCAGCAGCGGACTCATACATGTGACATGACACCAACACAATGTCAACAGTGAAGACAAGCGCCGCACTCGTGCACACTGCGCGCTTGCTGAGTGACTGCGATAAATTTTCACTTGAATATTCGACACACTTAGCGAGAGCCGAGCCGAGCCGAGCCGACAGTCGACGAAGAGACGCGACGCGACGCGAGACGCGCGACGAGAGACGAGACGAGACGAGACGATGCGATACGAGTGCGCTCACAGCTGGACGCCTTGTGGCGTCGTCGTTGCCAGGACTGTCTGTCTGTCTGTGTTTTTTTTTGTTTTTTTTTGTATTTTCAGGGAGGGGCTGGCAATTCTGGAGGCTATGCATCATCATCATCAGCAGCAGCAGCAGCAGCAGCAGTGGCGGCAGCAGCAGTGGCGGCAGCAAGCATGTTGCAACCAATATAGTATGCAAGCGGCGCTCTGCATGCATAAAATATTATGCAACACGCGAGACAGCAACAACAACAACAACAACAACAATAACAGCAACAACAACAAGAGACCAAGCGATACATTGGCTCTTGTTGGCTGTCTATTTCACAGCTGTTATTGTTAGCCTGGCCCGGCTGTTGACAGCATTTAGGTCTAATTGAATTGCCATTGCCAGTTAAATGTTACGTCGTAATCCTGTTGATATCTGCTGCTGCCTGCTGCCGCCTGCAGCCTGCGTTAGGCACATTTAAGAACGCTTTTGCTCCCATTCAAAATAAAGCACATAAATCAGGCAACACACACAGCTTGAGTTTTCCGAGGGTGAGTGTTGCGAAATTCACAAAGTAGCGCCATCAAAATACAAAAACAAAAAATCATTGAAAATAATAAAAATGACTAGTGCCGTGGCACGATCAAGACCAAGTGCTGCTGCTGCCTCACAAACAACAATAGCAATAACAATAACAATGGCAACGGCTTTTGGGGAGTTGAGTTGAGTTAAGATCGGCCTGTCCGTCTGTCTGTCTGTCGGTGGGTCGGTCGCCTTCACAGTAGTCAGCATTGGGGCGTCTGCAGTTCAACGTTCAAGTGGCACAGTACGCCCTAGAAAAATGAATTGATTCGATTGTTTCGAGACGACAGCAGCAGCAGCAGCAGCAGCTATTCTTTTTTTTCGTATTTTTTGTGCCTCATTGTTTGGCAGCGCGACTATTTTATCTGCAAACTTTGGCCAAACAGAAATCACAGTCACAGTCAACCACCCGCGTCTCCAACAAGCTGAAAGACACAAGTTAGATGGCTCTAGTTGAACACTGCAGCGACTGGGAAATACCCTGTACTCATTCATGCCTAATGCACATAAAAAGCTGTGTTTCTGCTTCTCTCTAAGCAAACTTTTCTGTTTGCTGATTTGTCGTTTTCTTTTTTGGTTGGAATATACCAAAATTCAATAAATTACCTCTGAAAATAGGAGTTTTGAGAGGAACTTCAGTTTACTTGCAGTCCCTTTAAGTCATCGATACTTATCGATATGCTACATTTGCAAATTATCGACAGAATAGGTAAATAAATCACCAGTCTACATTCAATATTTTCTCTCGACTTTGAGAGATCGTCCGTTAAGCCACCTCTTGCTTATAGATCCTTAAGGATTTGCGCAATAAAATGTAAATCAGAAATCGATACATATCGAAGTTATAAATATGAGTTATCGATTGACAAAGCATTAAATCACAAGTGTATATTCCAAGTTTCAGCTCTTGAACTCCTATAGTTTCTGAGATTGGACTGGACTGAACTTTTTCCAACTAATACATGCACCTGCTAATACGCCGCCCAACCATTTTGAATGACTACAGGGTATACAAGAAAATACTAAAAACTGATGATACAATCGCGTTTTTGACTTTGAAAAGTCAGCCAGAGTCAGCAGCAGTTCGACTGATCCATTGTTCAATATTGTTCGCCGGCCGATTGTTATTGTTTATGAGGCGACGCTACAAGAAATGCACTCGAAACAAATTTGGTGGCACTTGCAAAATTGTAATCGAACTACCCAACTCAAAATCACAATATTATTCAACTTGCTTTCAACAGCAGAAGAATTCATCGTAGCCCGGCTTCAGTTGCAGCTGCTCCGCTCCAAACTGTGGCACATCGCAATCCTCGGGTATTTCCTGTTCCAGCCAGGCCATCATCATGTTGAGCTTCTCCAGGGTGCCCTCAAACTCTCCACTGACACCGTTGCCACATTGCAGAATTGACATGTAGCCGCTAACATTCAACTCGTTGGCCTTTTGTGCGGCACGTGGCATCAGGCCCTTCACATCTGGCACCCACAACTTGTACGATATCCTGTAGATGGCTATCCGTGAGCAATGCTCACAAGTCAGCGACATCTTCTCAGATTTTGAACTATTCGTATTTATGTTTGTGTAACACGATTTTTGTGATGTATATCACCTTTCTAGTTTGGTCGGAAATTGACTTTTATAAATTATTTATAGCATAAAATTCCCTGACTACTATTTTTTATGCAAATTATAGAATATTTACTTATGAAATAAAGTCATTTATGATGGAAATTTCTGAAAATAGATTCCGTAAAACGACTCCTTTGAAATCATCAAAGAATATACGAAACACTAATGCTTTGCCTAATTTAACTATTTGTAGCAACAATCTCGTTGCAGTCACGGGTATAGTGTTGAATAACGCTGAGAAGACTTGCACTTAAAGTCCTTTCGAACCTGACATTCTGTGTGGGAGCTCAGATAGATGATCATCACAAAGGATACCGTATACAAAGTCCACTTGTAGTTTCAAGAAGTGGACTCAAGTCCCACTTACAGTTAAGATTGTGATCTTGCCTCATTTCTAATCAAGGGCATCAGTTAGGTCAATGATTGGGGGGGGGTAGGAAAATCTATTCTAAGAACAACAACTTCTTCTGGTTGCTGGTTGCCAGAGAGTTGCGGCAAATGGAATTTAAGGAGTGCAGACAACCCAAAGCTAAGCGTAATAAATATTGGCAGCAAAAAAAAGTTTTGTAAACGTTTGAAAATTGCACTAAAATTGGCATCGTCCTTTGAACCACCAAAACTGTTTTCAACAACTTTTTCAAATACTGAAATTAAAAGTTAGTAAAAATGCAGCTTGCAATTTGGGGTAATGATGGCTTTTAAAAAAATGTGAGCCAAACGCTTTTCGCAATGCACTTGCTGAAAGTGCAATTTAGGCCAAAATTCAAGGGCATATTTGGGTTTCTTGCAGTGTAGTTGACTGCAGCCGACTCGTGCTGCCAACAGCTTGTACCATTGTTCAACACTATTTGTGCCTCAATCTCTTAATTAAATATGCCGCTAACTGGCAGTCGGAGCCAAGACTGAACTGCAACAACAACAACAACAACAACAAGTTTAAAACAAGCGACTAACCCACAAAAAGTGGCAGCAACAACAACAACAACAACTCAAAGATCGTCGTTTAGTGTCGAAATTGTGCAAGTTTTTTGATTTTTCCTGCTGCTGCTGCTGTATTTATTATTGTTGTTATTGTTATTAATGCTGTTACTGCTTTTGTTATTGGTGTCGTTGTTGTTGTTGTTGTTGTTCTTGTTGTTGCTGATGTTGGGATAATCACACAGCTCGCGAACAAGAAATTAAATCAGCCAAGGTTATCGCATTAATAAGCCCCCTTTGGTTTGGTTTACTTTACTCGACGTGATTTTACTTGACTTCGACTTTAGTTTACTTCACTTCGCGTCTACTCAATTATTAAATTTGCAATTTCCGTAGCCTGAACTTTTGGGTCACTAGACTGATTTAAATCAAAGCAATAATTGTGCAAAAAACAACAAACAAAAAAAGTAACCAAAACACAGAAACAGAGAACCACAACAAAACTGGCGAAATACCAAAAAACCATAGACGCTAATATTTTGACAAATAATCTCAGATATGGTGGGACAGTTTGGGGAACCACCCCCCAAGCAGCGCTCCAACACCCCTCCAACGGATGTGGCCAAAGTTTAAAGTGCTTGCGGGTCTTGGGTGAGGCTCCAACTCTGCGAGTGTAGATCCACACATACACACACACACTAACTCACACGCACACACACACATACACACATACACATACACACACACACATACACATACACACACACACACACACACACACACACACTCACAGACACGTTGGACTAAGTGGCTTTCCATGACATTTTATTGACACTTTTTGTTGTTTTCGTCAGACGAGGGAGACCTGCTCATACCCTGTAGCCTTTGAAAAAACTTAGCAATGAGTTTGCTTTTTTTTTTAGGTGTATAATTTAAGCAGATTTCTTGGTAATTAGCATGAGAGTAGCCAAGATTGAGTAGCAGGAGGCAGACGCCATTTAGTTTTGTTCATAATTCAAAACAAATTACAATTCTTCCCCATTCTTCGTATAAATTTAATTTATTTATATAATTTATATATAAAATAAATATGAATGCTATGTCAAAATATAAAAGAAATTTTAATGCAAACCTTGTGTTTTACACAGAACTGAAGTTTATCATACATTTTCGATGATACACGACCCAAAAAAATAAGAAATCGCTCAGCAAGCAGATGAGGCTCTGGTGTTTTGATATTTATATATATATTCATATCAAAATGTGACTACAGGGCATCGCCCAGTCGAGCACTTGCTAAGCCTGAAGCACTTTGTGTTTAGTTTAAGCTTGGTTTCAGTTTCGGTTTTCTCACTCGTCTTAACACTTTTGACGAAGATGTCTATGCCAGAAGTGACGTGTCATCAATGGAGCTTAAGCACCCACATAAAGATGAACAAACACACACACACACATACAGCAACACACAGCAACACACACACACACAGCAATAGACAGACAGAGATTTGAAATCCACTTGATAAGGCTGTGTGGCTGAAAATAAGCCTGACATTTGAGCTGTGAGCAAAGAAAGAGCACATCCACTTGGATGTTGGATGTTGGATGTAGTCTTCGATGTGTGGGCGTCTTGAAAAATAATAATAATTAAAAATCATTTCAAATGCGGAAATGTTGCGAGAGCTTAATGCCAACCATGTTAGACAAATAGTATATCAGATTACTTGTTTTGGTTACTCGAAATGTCTACAATAATAGATAAAAATTATTAAAAAAAAAAAAAAGTTGTGAAGAAAACAAACAGAAATAAACCACAGTCGAGGGCAGATCAACAGATCAGGCAGATGTCCAAAGAGCTTGAGTTAATTTCATTGAGAGATTCATGCCAGTAACAAGGCTTAAAGCTTTAACATTATTTTCAGCTCCAAAGACTGATTTCTTAGATTACATTTCGTGTTGCCAGAAAATCTTTACAATTTTGGTTACATATTCAAGCTGAGCAACAACCTGTCAATGCAATGGTCCAGCTAATAAATATCTAAATTATGGAAATCATTCATCATTCATTCTATCAATGCTGTTGCCCAGACAAACTGCCCACACTTCAACGTGGCAATAAACTAGTTGCTTCCAGCTTGCAATTAAATAAGATCAAATCGATTGTTACTGTACTTAAAAGCATTAAATTAATAATAGATTACACTTAATATCACAGCATTTAAGTATTGGCCACTGAAAGAGTGGGAAGAGTGAACTCAATGACAAATCCATAGCTATATTAGCCAAGTTTTTAAACTGAACACGCCCAACAACATGAAAAGCTTGATCAGCGCTTAAAAGTATTTGACTAATAGCAATAATTAGGAGAACACTCAGAAAACACAAGACAGAGTTCACTATGAAATGTGGCAATGTTTGAGATGGGATTCAACAACATCTCCGATTTTAATTTGAATCAGGATTTGTATTTATTAAAAAATAAAATAAAATTTTTACTGGAAATTCGAATCAGAAAACGCCACTTAAATGTGGACCAGTATTATTTTCTTAGTGTATAAGGATGAAGTCAATGCTGAGGTTAATAACAGCTGCTGCCTCAGAAGCAACTAATATTTAATAATCTGCTCCGAAAAACCTATTTTAAGACGCCATGCCTAAGAGGCAAAATGCAAGACTGCAATTCACACACACACACACATACACACACACAGAGGCTCAGACTCGGGCTTAAACTCACACACACACAGTGAAACGCTCAAAGTGAGGCTCAAAGAGTTGGGCAGCTCCTAAACGTTTTTAGAGAAGGTCAAACCCCGCACGTTTCATGGCTCGTAGCGCACCTATCGTATAATTAGAAACGAACGACGACAACACGACGACGACGACAACAACAACCACAACAACAAATGTTCTCTTTGAGTGTTTGTGTGTGTGTGTGTGTGTGTGTGTGTGTGGCCAGCTCTGACAGCGACCGCTAAATGAGCCAATTGTAGAATGTTTTGTTGCTTATGTATAGGAGAGCACACACACACACAAACACACATGCACACACACACACACACACACATACGCGGTAACAGACACCGGCTGTACATAAATCCATATAAAAATTAAACTGTAAACGCGCACGAGCTAAGAACAATAACATAAAGCAAACGACAAAAATACAAAAAAATATCAAATAAAAAATAACAGAACATAAGCACTAACAGTGTATACATGTTATTAATGTTTAAGACTGAAAATGAGAAAATATAGCTGACTTTAGATTTTTGCCACTTTCAATAACATATTCTCAACATAATCTCAATTTTCAGTTTAGACACCTTCTGTAATTGTTTGTGCTGTAAGACACTCAATTTACATTTATATGCATTGCACACATACATAACAACAGTGACAACATCATAGATTCTGTTAAAAAAAGCTGGAGGGGGGCTCTGACAGCAGGCTAACTGTAATGTAACTGAGACGACAACATCGCAATGTTTTGGCATATGATGATTGCTTAAGTGTGTGCGTGTGTGTGTTTCTATGTTTGTGTGTGGTATATTATTGCTTGATTGTGGGCAATCAGACGCGCACTCGCTTCGAGACCGCGACAAGTTCGCGCATTTCAATTCCAACTCATTGCTCTCTGTCTGTTTCTACCCTCTCCCCCCATACCCTGCTCCCCTTTGAATGCGCCACCCATGCAAAGTGACTGAGGCGCGCTTCGCTGATACGTCGACAACATCGCGTCGGGCATCGTTTTGTGGGCTCTGCGTTATGTACATACTAACATATATACACACACACACATATATACATATACATATGCTCACTTTCGATGTATTTCATTTTTTCTTTCGTTTTCATTCGCTGCGCGATTTGAAAACGTTTAAATAACAAGCAACAAGCAGCAACAACAACAACAACAACTGGCGGGCGGGTCTTCCAACAAAACTTTACGAGCTTTTTATTATATGTTTTTGTGTTTGCTTCGCTTCATGTTTTGCTCTTTGTTTTTGCTTCTTAAATTTGTGAGCCAATTATGTGCAGCAGCTGCCGTTGAGGGGTGTGTGAGAGAGACACAGAGACAGAGAGAAAGAGAGAGAGAGAGAGAGAGAGCGAGAGGTGTTAAAGCTCCTAAACGTTGTTGTTGCTGCTGTTGTTCTTGTTGCCGGCCATCGCTGCAGTTGTTGTTGTTGTCTCCGTTTTATTTGCGATTTTGCGCATAAATTGATTAAATTGTTTATTTGCATGTTTGTTATTATTAATCTGGTTGTTGAAATCGTTTAGTAAAAGGTTTTAGCCGTAATCGTTTTTATTTTATTTTATTTTTTTTTTGGAATGGGATCGTTAAAAGTAATAATAATAATAATATGTATTTGGGCGTCTCGTTTATGTTCATTTTTATGCGTATTTAAATATTGCGAATACATTTTTGTATATTTAAGTTTTTTGTTTTGCACATATTTTTTTTTTTTTGTGTGTTTAGCTTTATGCGATTTTAATGGCAATTCCGGAAATTTTTTAGCATGGCTAGGCATGATTTATATTGGCTTGACCTCGATCTTGAGATCGTATGCAAAAATAGAAAGGTTGATGAATTGGGAAGTTGGAGCGCTACTGAGTAAATCTTTTTAATTATCGACTATTTGTCAGAAAAACGCTTTTTACAAGTCGTTCAAGCAAAATAATTAAAATGCTGCTTTCTGTCGAAACTAAAAGAAAATGTTTTAATCGACTACTTTTATTTCTGAATTTAAAATCGATTCTGAAACAGGATAACTTCTTTAAATAGAAAGTAATATATTGATAAAAAAAATTAAATTGAAATATTTTAAATTAAATCTTTTCAAATTTTGCAAAAATCTATTTTCCAAAACTACTCAATAATATCGATATCGATAACTGAAGCAAGGAAAGTGGTTAAAAGAAAACACATATGAAAAACCAAAAATTAATTATAGGATTGCCTTCAGGCTGGCACAACTCATTAAGAGTCGTGCGATGAATCTTTGGTGTTTGGGGCAGGCAACTCATTGCACATATCAGCATCTTGCCACTTAAGCATTATCGGGCCATCAATCAGTGCAGCAGACAACAAGACGCTTCCTTGCCACATGTAACAACATGCCACACAAACAACTACACACATACCCCTCCCCACCCTCCTCAACCCACCGAGATAAACAAAAAGCCATTAAGTTAAAATGAAAAAAATAAAAACATAAAAAAAAAATGAGATAGAAAAGCAAAAAATTGTTGTGAACTCATTGACTCAAATAAATAAGAGGACGGCCAGGCACGCGGCCAACAGAGCTGCCCGAGAGATCATCAGCAACAATAACAACAGCAGCAGCAGCAGCAGCAGCAGCAGCAGCAGCGGTGGCAGCAACAGTTGCTGCCACACTAACAACCACAACAAACAGCTACAATAATAGAGGAACAGCGATTTGCAAATCTATGCCATAAACTGCCAAGTGTCGGATGATGTTGAATGTTGTATGTTGAATCTTGGATGTCGGTTGCTGGAGGACGAGATACGATGCGATGCGAGTCTCTCTCTCTCTCTCTCTCTCTCTCTCTCTCTCTCTCTGTCTCTCCCTCTCTGTCTGTCAGTCAGTGTATATTTTTGGCGGCTTGCCCATAAAAAAAAAATAAATAAAAAAAGAAACCAAAACGGACAAGCGATCCGTGCTGAAGCTGCTAGTTGCAGGCAGCGAGTACCTGTTGTTAGCCTTCATCGCGTAACGGTACAATTTCTACAAGGGAATGTGCTTTCATTTTGAAGTGTTGTATTTGCAACGGCCTCAGCCATGGACTTGCCACATTGGACTCCTCAACTCATTCAAAAATCTAAACATGGCACAGATACTCAATGAGTGCTAGACTTCGAAATACCCTGCATTTCTAAATACTTTTGCGCATTTCTCTAACAGCTTTGAGATCTTTGATTTATTAATCATAACAAAAATTTAATTCGATTTTTGAGGCACTTTTTCTTTTGTTAATTTCAGGATAAAGTTTTGCCAGCTCAACATTTTTGATATTAGAATTTTTTCAATTTTAAAATATTTAATTTTTTTGACATAGAGTGTTAGGAATTACATCAATTTCATCACAGAAATCGAAACATTTTTTTTTAAAGTATTTATTTAATTTATTGTGCAGATTACGAATTGAATTAAAGTTATTGGATCAAAGATGTGACAAGTTCAAGATGCTCATTTGATGTTGTGCAGGGTATAACAAGCGGCAAGCCGAAATCAGAGAGACGACCGCTACTGTTAGACAGCATGTTGCATGCAACAGGCAACAAACTGGCAGCAGGCAGCAGGCTAAAGGCAGCTGGCAGTTAGGCAGTTAGTCACTTCACAAAGTCATTTTTGATTTGATCGATTTCGTGCAGCAGCAGCAGCAGCAGCAGCAGAAGAAGAAGCAGTGGCTCAAGATGAACAAGAAGAAGAAGAAAACGGTAACAGCAACAGCAACAGCAATAGCAATTGTAGACATGAAGTGATTTGAAAGAAGGCACATGACATGGACTTGAACATGGACATAGAAGTAGGACACAAAACCCTTCTCCCATTTGAGCACAACACACACATACACACACACACACACACATGTGTGTGAGTATCGTATGTTAATCGCCATCAGCAGCAGCGGCAACTGAGTTGGCCGAGTGAAAGACATAGTTGTTGAACTTTCCATTCTCCTCATGTCAGTCAGTTAAGACTTATCTTAAAGCTGCCGCTTAATTACGAGCAGTGGACTCTTCTTGGTCAGCAGCAGCAGCATTAGAAGCAACTTGGCAGCCGCACTTCGACACCATTACTTTTGTTGTTATCGCGGTGAGCTGCACGCTGCGACTGCTGCTAGACTCGCGCTCACTTTTGTTTTGTTGTTGTATCATTGTATTGTAGTGTGTGGAACGCAAGTGTGGAATATATGTGAAGCTTCGGCTGTTGCTTCGTGCTTCGTTTGACGAAACGAACGAGCGAGCGAGCGCTTGTGACTCGCGCCTCGTGCTGGGGCGGAAGATCTCCACCCAGTTTCGGATGCAATTGGAATGCTGTTCAGCGTCGACTGCGACGGTGACTGCACAAATTTTCATTGAGTAAAAAAAGCAGTCGGCGGCAGCACAGCTCATAGTTCGCAGCTGTGCAGGATGCACACAACAAGCAACGACTGCCTCATTTACCGTTTGTTGTTTGTCTGCCGCTGCCGCTAAACTTGTCTAGGCAGCACAGCCGAAGCCGAAGCCGAAGTCGAGTCGAAGTTAAGCTTGCTCTATTCGTGTGTGCGTGCGTGTGTGTGTGTGTGTGTTTGTGTGAGTTTTGTGGATCGCTGCGATCTGTGGTGTGTGCTCCACATTAAGAAAGAAGTGTATTAGCTTCGATTTATTGCATCGTCTCTGGACTTCCTCAAAATGCTCAGCTCTGTGCGACGCTGCTGCTGTTGCTGCTGCTGCTGCGCCGCTGCTGAACTGCTCACCTCAGCTCTGCTCAGCTCAGTTGTTTTTATTATTTTTTTTTTTGTGGAACTCATCGTCTTCCACTCGTCTGTTTGGCTCGTTTTGTATTCATTCAGAGCACCCATACATAGACAGAAGACGTCGCTGCTATTTTGCGTTTATTATTAGGAAATCGAAAACGCTTTTGCACTGTTGGAGCCTCTGACGCTTCGACTCTGACTCTGACTCTGACTGTGAGTCTGGCTGGCGCTGCTTGCTGTTAGCTGCTAGCTGCTAGCTGCTGCCTCTGCCTCTGTGACTCTGACGCTGACTCTGACTGTGAAGCTGCTCGCTAGCCGCCTATCATCAGTCCGTGAGACGGTCTCAAAGCTATTGGTCGTGTTGTCGCTTGTCGGTCGCAGCACCAGCACCATACACACTCACACACACACACACATAAAGCAGTAATAACAACAACAACAGCAACAACAGTACAAAAAGCCCCAAGACGAACGACCAGCAAAGCTACGTAAGGCCCTATAACGTAACGCTACGCAACGTAACGCGATGTGCGCGCGCTCTCGTAACACGTAACAAAATCTAACGGTACTACACATATGTGTATATTAAAATGTACCGCTAAATGCGCATACCAAGTGTTTTGTGGGGGCGTGGCTCAAGGATTATTATTTGCAAGTGTCGAAAAAGAAAAAAAGCCATTAATAAATTTAAAAAACAAAACTAAACAAAAATGTGCAAGCTTAAAAAGTAAAAAAAAAAAAATGAAGTTGCTATAAATCTGGCAACATTTTCTGACCACAAATTCCACATTCCTACAAAGTTCCAATAAACTTAAAAAAAAATAAATAAAAATTAAAATAACCAAACCATTTCCTACCACTCACAAATTATGACACAAAAATGATACTTAATGCAAAAGTCGTAAAATAATAATAATATCAATAATAATAATAATAATAAATGGTATAACTTTCCGACGCGCCCAGAAGCTGTAACACACATATGTGGACTATATATAGTGTAATTTTATGTATATCGGTGCTAAATCAATGATAACTGCATACTTAAATGCAATTAATGCAAATTGTGACAGCAGCAAATGCAAAGTGAATTAAAGCTGCGGAAAAGCTACAACAACAGCAACAAACTCGAGGCACATGGTTACAGGCTGAGATGATGATTATGTTCAGGCATTAAGACAGTTACCGATACAGATACAGATACACATTCAGCTACGGCTACAGATACAATTCATAGTGAAATTATAAGGCAAAATTATAAGGCAGATTATGGCCAAGAAATGCATATAAGCCACACTGAGAAGTTCTCAGTTGGGATTGGTGTCAACAATACGACAATTACAGTTAATTACATTACCAATATTAAATAGCTACTTAAAGCAACAAATTAAACTAAATAAATGCTATGTACAAAGTGTAATAATTATAATAATATTAAAAAAAAAATACTACAGCAGCTCCTAACAATTTCCGTTTAAATGAAAATCAAACACAAATTGAAATATTATTGCAAATATTTGCTGATTTCATTTTCCATAACTGCCTATCGCTCCTAGTTTTAACACACACAACAAATATCTTTAATATTAAGTGTTATCAAAAAAATAAACTTCTTTAAAATTCGTCGTATTTTATTCAGCTATCAAACTAAGCGCGAGCAACTCCTAATAAAACTAAAAATATTTATTATAAGCAAATAACAAATCATTTCAAAAGTGTAACTATATTAAAAATAAAATATAAAAAATAATAAACCTGTCGAATATTTATAATAAATTGATTTGTACATTATAAAAGAAAACCGTTAGTTAATCTATAAAAAACGATCGCAGTTTAGCTTTTGTTGTTGCTGACAGAATGACAACAACAGCAGCAACAACAACAGCAGCAACAACAACAACAATAACATCAGCAGCAAGATCAACTCTACTATATAGCTATAGCCAATGCCAATGCAGGTTATCAACATCCGTAAAACGCTGCAATAGCCAACGGTGTTCAAATGTTGATTTCTTCCTGCCGGCCAACGGATATCCGTGCGGATTTTATAGCTGCAGCAGCAGCAGCAGCAGCAGCAACAGCAACAACGACAGCAGCAGTAGCAGCAGCAGCAACTAGACAACGTTGTACAATTAATCTCGAAGAGGCTATCAAATTGATGCTGCAACAACAACAACAACAGCAACAGCAACACACAACTTCAAGCATGTAAGTAGCCAGCGAATCTGAATGCATCTCACGGATACATTGAAGTATTCTGTTTTCTTAAGCACAGCTTCACATTTAATAAGCGCCATTACAGGATCTCGAGCAACATTAAACTTAATGTCATCCACAAGCATCTTAGACACACACACATAACTGTAAATCCAGCAATGTGTGTGTGTGTGTATCTGCTTGATTCAAGGCTTCAGTTCGTTTGCTTGGCTCGACTTTTGTGTATTGTAATTGATGAATGAATGAAATTGAAGTTCGAGTAATGACGCAGCGCTTTCGGCCCCCCCGACTTGAAAATAAAAAAGGCAGCCAAAACAACGCGAATAGAGTTGTCTGAATATAGCTACAGCTACAGCTACAGCCACACAGATACATAGATACATAGATACATTTACATTAACAGCTTTAGCAAACAGCTTCAAGTCACTTTTTAATTTTTGCCAATCAAAAGAAATAATAAATTATATAATTTTGGGTTACGCCTAAATTCACGCACTTTTGCCAACAGCACGAGCAAAGTATTTTTTTTTTCTTTTGAGTTTTTGTTTTTTTTTTTATTTTTTTTTATCTTTTGTAAAGGGCAACTGGCTAATGGTAGTATCTTTGTATGCTTTAAGCCAAACTGATCGCTTGGTTTTGAGAAATGTAAAAGTTGCAGAAATTACACAAATTTAATAATTAATTTATACTTTAGTAAAAAAAGAAAAAAAAAAACAAATTAAATTGTTCAGTTATCAATCTGAAGAGTTCTGTAAAATGAAGCTGAAATTGGCCAAATTTAAACTTCTTCAAATCAGAGGAAAGAAAGATGCATTTTCAGTAACATAAACTTAAATTATACTTTTCTCATGTTGAAAAAAAATCATCAACATGAAATAGTTTTTCCTTTTTACTGCTGTTCAATAAATTGAATCGATAAGTTTGAAATACATTGAGTGATTTACTATGATTTAGTATTAAAGAAGGAATGCTGAAAAGTATTTGGATATTGAAATAGTTGAAATGATTTTTAAAACAGTCATTCATCGTCTAAGATGATAACCAATATGGGCGATTGCTGAGTATTTTTATATACACATTTTGTTGGTTTTTTATCTCCAAATATTTTAAAAGGCGCTTCTAAAGCCGTTTGTTTCTTTTGTTTCTTTTTTGTTTCAATGAGTTTATTTTTTTCTCTTTATATTTTTTTTTTTTGACTGATCTTTTATTTTCGAAAGTGATTAATAGGTTTGACATGTTACTTTTACGCTAATTGAGCGATCAAAATCAAATCGAATTCGCTAAATTTGGCAGCCAGCTGGCCATCACAGCAGCCTTCACGGTGAAGGGTGAAAGGGTTGAGTTTGTGCTCCACTCTGCTCGACTCGACTCGACTCCACTCCACTCCGAATCCGAATTGAATCCAATACCACATCCAAAAGACCAAAAGAGACCAGAGACCAGAGACCAGGGACCAGAGACCAACAAAAAGAGCCGTGTCCAAACGATTCATTTATGCGTTAAATGCACGAAATTTTCGAACGTGCCACAGTTTAGACATATTCCCAACAGATGCAGATACACAGACACAGATAGTAACTCAGTGTGTGTGTGTGTGTGTGTGTTTGTGTGTAGATTTACTCACTTATAGGCATTGTAGCGATTAGTAGCGCCTTTCGATTTTCATTTGCGTGGAGTGAATGTTTTGGGCGCGTCTCAGTCTCGCTTCCTCTCTTCTTCTTCCTCTTCGATGGAAGCAGGGGTAAATTAAGCAGGTTAATTTAATTTTAAATAGAAGTTGATGGTTGTCTTGAAATTGTCTTGGTCATGCGGTGGCACTCCAAATGAAGTAGTGAAATAGTCCCAGCCAGAAGAAGCACAAGCAGATCGACCAGATCAAGCAGAAGAAGCGCTATACAACAGATCATTAATTAAACAGCCTTTGGAGGTTAGTGAGTGACTGAGTGAATGACTGAGTGAATGAGTGAGTGAGTGAGTAAGTGAGTGAGTGGCTTGCCCAGACAGGTTGGAGGTACTAAATGAATGGTTGCTTGCTGGCCTGCTGGCTTGCTGGCTTGCTTGGGCTGTGGTAGCTGGATGTGAACATCATTAAGCAGTTAATTAGTTCGAGATTAATAAGCATTTACCACACAGGTATGTTTGTACTTTAGAATGGATGTTTTTGAACACGAAAACCAAATACAAATGAACAAAAGTGCTCTTGAACTATGCAGAGCAACACCAATTACGAAATTATAAAATGATGTTTTAATCAATTTTTAGGCTTGGCCATATCTCCATCTATCTATTTCTCTGTATCTATCTCTGTTTATCTCTCTGCCTCTCTTTCTCTCTCTCTCCCTCTCTCTCTCTCTCTCTATTTCTATATCGATCTGTATTCTATATTTATCTTTTTATCGCTTCTCTCTCCTTCTTCCCCAACTGACATAATTTACACATTGATCCTTTTCTCTCGCATCTTTTTCAATTTCACTTTGTGCTACATTCTTAAATGTTTTGCGGGCAGCAACGCTGCTTTAAGCTCAATTTGAAAAGTGAACTATTTCATATAATAATAACTATATTTCATGTTCCATCAGTCTGAGACTTTCGATCGCATTTAACGCTATTATCTAAACAATTTTCTCAATTTTCATGCATAAAAATTCATAGCCAATTGCTGATGACCATTATAAACATCGGGCAACTTTCTAAGCGAGTGGCAGATCGACGCATTGCAAGTAAAATCACACGCACCAAATGATGACATTTCATCATTTTAACTATCGATTCAAAATTTGTTTACAACACACATTCAAAATGCCAATTACGTAAAGGAAAATATGAAATAGTAATAGGAAATAAGTGAAATACAGTGGATAATCTGCGAACTGCCGGCCATGACTTCCATATATAGACAGACACAGAGAGGCACCGACAGAGACACTTTAGTTTATATGGATCCAAAATAGAGTGGAGCTGGGGTAGGTGTAGGGATAGGGCAGGGGGTTAAGCGGGTTTGAAATGAAGTGAGAGGCTCTGGAGATGTGCCCGGTTCGCGTACATAATCCAAGGCAGTTAATTGCGCCTTAAACCGGAAGCGATGGATTTGATTGCGTTACACATTTCGTGTACTTGGAATGTGCGCTGATTTTGTTGCTTCTCTTCTCTCTTCTCTCTTTAAATGTTTTTTTTTTTTCAATTTCATGTTGTTGTTAGTTTTCTTGTGGTGTTGTAAGCAGTAGCAATGACGCTGTCTTCGACTTCGACTTCGACTTTAGCTGCGATTGTGATTGTGATTGTGACTTCCAACGATAACCGCAATCACTTTGAAAATCTAAAAAACAAATCACTCGAGGCTACGCAGCAGCGTATTTGCAGCGAATCAACAGACCAAAAGCATCGAATGCTCCAAAAAGATTCAGCAGTCACAAAGGGTGCTCTCTGGTGGAGAGTGCTCGACTAGCAGATACTCTGTAGCCCTCCGTAGCTACAACAACAACAGCAGCAACAACAACCAAAGTAAGCTTCAGTCAAGAGTGCTCGAATAGCAGATACCACTTACTATGTTGTAGGGAGAACTCTTTGGCCGCATACAAATATTGATATTGGGCCAACATCTGTGTTTGGTTTTATGATCGTCTTAAATTTGTGGAGGCATAAAACTGGGCAACCAACTGTGTAAATATGCAACAACTCAAGATTATGCCATTAAACTAAAATTTTGTATGGAGATATCCAAAAAGTAAAGTATAATTTTTTTTTCTTTCAAAATGTACAAGCCTAAAACTCTTTATTCCATAATCTTAACAAATCGTAAACAGAAATCCATATTTATCTGATCTGTCTTCGTTTAAAGTGTGTTTTTAAATTTCGCTGATCGGCTGTAATGTTGAAGGTGTTCAAGAATATATATCCCTGTGGCTGCGCAGCCATAGACTTCGACACTGTGATACCTCTTTTCATTTTGTATAGCTACAGGGTATACAAAAGCCAGAGCCCGTTTGCCTTATTGCCTTGGCATACACTTAATCCACATTCAGTACGGGAATTGTTGGTTACAGGGGGAAGTGTGGCAGTGGCGGGGGAAAGTGAGGCGGGGTTTGGTATGGTGTTTTCTACTACAGATGGCCTCGCAATGAAAGTTGCCCGAGTTAAGCGCCCTGCCTGCTTTTCTAGCCCCGCCCCGCCGCGCCGCGCCTGCAATTACCGCTGCCCGAAATACGCAAATCGATTAACTGAAAAGCATTCGCTATGAGCAGAAAAATGCCAGCGATCGGTAGATCGATTTCTATATGTATATATACATATTGTCTATGTAGATAATATAGATGCATATAAGTTGTTGTTGTTGTTGTTGTTGCGCCCGCTGCAGCCTTATGTAAGATAATTTGCAATGCAGCACAGGAGATGAGTTGTATTTTAATTGGACACAGATGCAAGTCAATGCAATCAATGCAAACAGTGAACACTACGTAAATGCGACGACGCCTCATTCTTTTTGAATAAATAGAGAGCTGACTGCAACTAGTTGTGCCACCGAGAGAGTTTAGATAATGATGCGCATCCTCTATTAGAGTGAATGTTGAACTTCCTCGGTAAAAGCTTGTTGGAGAAAATATCTTCGACGTCGAAGTTGGCAGAGATTGGAAATTTATGCGTCATTATTTATGCAGACAGAAAAATGACTAAACGGGAAAATATATTTCGAAGTCATTTGCATGTTTTCAAATGAATTGTTGTTAAACTCAAGGTTAATAAAACTATCTGCACTTCTTTGCCAAATATTTGTAGTCTTCTCTGCGTGTCTTCTTCATGTATTGAAATTGCAACTCCCACTGAAAAAGAACAGCTGAAAAATTCGCAGTTGGTGTCAGCATTACTCAATTATTCTTAAAGTATGCCAGACATTTAATCTTTAATATTAAATACATTACAAGTTATTCGCATACGTGAGAAGCCCGCTCCAATAACTATAATTTGCATACTCATTCAAAAACCAATCACAAAGATGATCTGCCACACCCATATACCATTTTGAACTTTTTCAGCAGAATCATTAGCAGATTGTTAAAGTACTACAATATTGCACTAGCTGTTGATGATGATGGAGATGATGATGGGTCCATAAATCTAAGAGCTTTGCACATTTTAGTATTGCTTTTAGAAGCGAGACAAACCTAAGCGAATCTATTTAAGAAACTTAACTTAATGATTACCCCACCCATTAAAAAAAAAAAAAAACAAAAACAAAAACAGCAGCAGAGTATTTGAAAGCAAGAGTAAACTGTTTTGAAAGTCAACTACACTAATTTAAAGCTGTAAATTAACCAACTAAACAACAACACAAGAGCGCTTCAGGCTCTGCGCTAACCTTGAATGCAATGAGAGGGCTTTAATTAATTGTTCATCTGTGTGTGTGTGTGCGTGTGTGTGTGTTCACAATTAAAAAGGTGTAAAAAAAACCAGCATAAAAAGCAACTGAAAAAATGGTTCTATGTCGCCTCAATTGAATTATAAATGCGCCTCATCATTGATCAACTTTGAGATCGTATCTATATATATATGTATATAAATGTTTATAATAAAAACTTGAGCTAAAAACTGGAGCAATTTTCACGCTAACTAGATGAAAAAAAAAACCAAACACAAAAATAAATAAACGTCATTTTTACCCGCAGGGCAACTGCGATACAAAGATACAACCAAAAAATGTCAAATAAACCATAGGTAAAAGTGCACGACTAGTAGATGCCCTGGAACAGGGAGAGTGATCTCTGATCACTGATATTTGAACATCCGAATAGTTAAGCCACATAAGGATGGGAGTTAAATGTGGATTACGTTCACTTTAGTGGTATTTAAAAGGTTACTTTTGTAGCAGATGATAACTTGCCTTTTTATTCAGAAACTTCATTTTCAAATCTTAAATTTTTCACGGCTTAATTCCAGGCTAGAAAAAATATACATAATTTCCATGGTGTTTCAAGTGAGAAAATTTCATTACACTTTTCTGAATTTCAGAACGGATTTCATTTAAACTCTTTAGGAATATTTAATATTATTAAGAAATATGTTTCTGAATTTGAATACGTTTTTTTCTGACATTTAAAAATTATTTCTAGAATCCAGAGAAACTTATAAAATTCAGGGCGATTTTTGTTCAGAGATTTGGTGAGAACATTTCTTAAAATTGCTGAAATAATCTCTTAAATTCTGAGTGATCTCGAGTTGTTGTTGTTGGAACTGAAGAAGAACATGTGGAATCATTTTCCACTGCCCGTCACAAACCGTAGGTCAGGTTTGAGATACTCATCATCATACCTAAATGCAATGGGTGCTGCGAACAACTGCTCATATAGTAAGACCCATAAAACCTTATGAGACACCAGACTTGCAGCACAACGTCATCATCAGAGTTGTTGTTGTTGGTGTTTGTTGTAATTGTCGCTTGAGATTTGTACTTGAAAGTGAGTTGGCCGAAACAGAAGGCAAGACAAGAGTGGGTCTCTGATATGGTGGAGCGGCTTGAGGGCGACCGATACGGAGGAGGTGGAGAGGGCAGACTGATGAGTAAACATACAACCGTTGATTACAATAGGAAATAATCCCACAAATTGCTTTAATATTCACTGCAAATCAAATGAAGTTGTGCCGCAAGCCTCACACACAATGACATCGAGTGCGAGTGCGAGTGCTCAACTAAAGCGACACAAAGTCGCAAAAGTTTCTCGTTTTGTCTCTGTCGCTGTCTCTGCTACCCCAGCCAAGTCAAAGCATTTAACCTTGGACCATAAAACTCTGCAGACAACAACAACAACAACAACAACAACAATAACAACAGCAGCAGCAACAGCAATCGAGTAATATGTAATCATCGCATTGAATCTTAACTCGTACTCCTCGCATGTGTGTGAAATTGTGGATTTTGTCAGTGTTTTTTATTATTTTGTTTTGTGTTGTTGTTGCTGTTGCTGTTGTTGTTTTTTTGTTGTTGTATTTTTCGCATTTCTGATACAAACGTCTTGTCGGTCTCTCCTCTAATTGTAGCGCATTTAGCATGGTATATTGTCTGCTACTATGCTTGTCGGATGATATATGGGCAACGAGAGGGACACACACACGCACACACAAACACACACACACACACACATACACACAGGTGTAGTTGGTCTATAGCTTGTACTTGCCTCGCAATTTATGTGGCCCGAAAAGTTTGTTATTTTTTTTCTACTTATTTTTGGGCTCCATTGTCGGGGGGTTAACCAAAGTGGGCTAGTTTGTGGGCAATTTTGAAGAATTTGCCCACATTATGTGGCATTATGTGGATTGTGTGCTGCCTGTAAAATGGTGGGTTGACATGACAGTGGCTCATTTGTGAAGCCATTAAATAAACAGCTGGTGAAGAAAAAAAAAAACCAAATAAAATATGTGGATAAGACGGGAGTCAAATTGAAAAAGATTAACTGCCTCTGAGCTGTGCATGTGGATAAAAAAAAAATATTAAATACCCAGCTAGATATTAATAGATGGTTTTGTTGGAAATGTGAAAGTAAATGACGCTAAAAAAGATGCAGCTTTGATATTTAGTATATTGAATGAGAAGATGCGATCAAAAGAGTTAAAGAAACAATCACTACTGATTTAACCGTATATAGTAAGAGTTATAAAAACCATTTCGATTTGAAACTATAAGAAATTAAATTTAAAAAAAATAAATTGCAAACCCTGTTTCAACTAAACTCCATAGTTTAAACTTCGAGCTTAGATTGACGCATAAAAGAATTAAGAATAAATATAGCAATAATATAAATCGGGCGGAGCAGTGCAATTATTGTTTAATCATACAAATAATATTAAGTTGTCTGCATGCCAAGGCTTCTAATGCCTAAATGTATGCAATTATAAACGGGTTATACCGTTTGAGGTCTCGAGATTTGAGAATAAACTTTATGTATTGGCAAGATCAAGTTTTGCCAGACAATTTGCTTTGGTTGGCCGGAAGGAAAACCCATTTGAACCACCATGTGACGAATGTCGCTAATGCTTTTGGGCAATTTACCAACACTGTAAAGCTGCATGCTAAAAAAAAATAAATAAATAAAAAAATAAAAACAACAACATGTGTGCAAAGCCGTCAAATGTAATTGCCCAGGCAGCGCTAATTGAGCTCCCAGTCGGGGCCAATTATTCTGCAATGTGCACATAAACATGGCAACGCCGTCCACAGTGAGAAAGGCGGGCGGAGCGGGGCGTGGCATTCGCAGCACATCGCATCGCATGGCATTCAAGCCACGAGAGGGTGCGACACATAAAAACCAACTTGTCAGCAAGTGCGCAGCAGCTTCATTTCAATTCGTCTCGTCTCGAATCGGTTGGGGTTCGGTTGGGGATCGGTTGGGGTCGGTTGGGGATCGGTTGGTGATCGGTTGGGGATCGGTTGTGAATCGGGTTGGTTTTGTTGCGTTGAGGAGGAGTCAAAGCACTTGGCTTGGTTGGCCGGCAACATCCGCGGACTGTCGCAACTGGAGCACTTTCACTTTAGGTGGCCGAGTGGCGGGCATCGTATGGAATTTGCTCATTGATTGTTAGCTTATTTCAAAAATACCCAGCAGCAAAGGAAACAGAGAAAAATGGGGTATTTTTCACAGGCACAACATTTTCTATACATTTTCTGATATTCCATAAATCGATCAAATTGAATTTCTTCAAAAAAATACGCATAATTTTCTAAAAAGGTAATTTAATAATCGGCTTCTGATACGAATTTTAATTAATATTTGATTGCCTCTCAAATAGCAGAAGCTCTTCACAAATATTATGTTCTATAACATTTAAAAGTAAATTTAGATCTTTAGGATCCTGTATCCTTTCACCATAGATTCCTTTGCTCCAAGACTCAACGTGATCATTGAATTCTTCTCGATATTGAATAAGACTTGTGGCTTTGTGTGATACTTTTTTAATGATTAGTTTGAAAAATTTTAATCTCAAGATCGAATTTCCTTACTCCTAGACTGGCAAAGAGAGGCTACTCTCCAAGTCGATCATTGGATGCTTGTCGTCATCCATTGTCCGTTATGGCCATGTTGTTAACAGCGCACGTGGCCTGAACAGTAGCCATGAATGTCTGATGTTGCTGCTGCTGCTGCTGTTGGAGTTGTTTTTGTTTTTGTTTGTTGCATGTGTCAGGCAAAGCTATGCTGATGGGGGCGGAATGATAGAGAGGAGGATTGTGGCGGGGAGTGGGTAAAGTAGGTGGCAGGCGGAGGTACAATTGCCTGCGCCCGGCCTGCAATATAATTAGGCCTGCAGCGAGAGGCATTCGGACATGCGACGTTTGTTGAATGTTTTTGTTGTTGTGTCTGTTGTTACAGTTGCTGCTGCTGTTGTTGTTGTTGTTGTTGTTGTTGTTGTTGTTGTTGTTGGTCGGGGATGTGCGCAATATTTTATGCTTATGACCAAACAGAAAAAACAACAAAGCCGAGTTGGCAAGCCTGCCATGTTACAGTTAGCTTAGTGGTTTTTGGCCATTGTTCGACGCCCGCAGTCAGCTAGTTAGCTAGGTGCAGGTTAGCTGAGCCACAGGCACAGGCACAGGTACAGGTACAGGTAGATGTGTGCAGAGGCTCCTTCAGACTCAAATATATATATATGTGTCTATAAATATACATATATGTGTACAGTATGCACTGGATGCAGTTATAATGTTTTGCCGAGTGAGCCACCAAAATGGCCAAGACAACTTTCTTCTTCCTCTCTCAGGTGCAAACTGGTTTACTTATGATGTGAATGTTGATACGGTTTCTTTTCAATTTTTTTTTTTCTTATATATATTTATTGCTTCTATTTCGTTATTTTTAATAGAGTTTGTTGGTATATTTTTTTCTATTCCTTTTTAACTGGCGACAAAACTGGACGCGAGCCTCTTGGCTATCGCTTTCAACTAGAACAAGCTTAACTGGCTTCCCAGCTATTGAAATAATTGTGGCGCATTGCCTCAAACTGAGCCAAACTGAAACTAAACTCAAACTTATGTGGTAATAAATTGACATCAAATGAGTTGCATCAAATACACAGGCACACTCAGCGGCACTTGGACAGACAGTTGGATAGACAGAAGTGCGAGGCTCAATGAAGAAATAAAAAGTTAATTAATTGCATCAACGTTGGGGCAATCAAATGGAGCAGTTTGATTTTTGGGGACTACCCTCCACTCTACCCCTTATTGATTTGAGGCATTCGATAAAGTCGTGAAATGCACAGTTATTACTTTTTTCAAATATCGCCTAAGCTGGCTTGCTCAATTAAATATCTGAATAAATTTGGCCGTTTAACCAATGCTGGATTTTCAGCATTGCTCTTGGACTCGCTGCACACTCGTAAATACTTTCAAATTTCGCTGGGCACCATTCACATTCAACGAGTGGGCGCCAAAAACGGATATTCATGCCACGGATATGTGTGTCTGGTAAATGGTTTGTCTCTTCGCTTTTCGGAATTCACAGCAAGCGAACAAATTGACTAATTAGTCCAGGCTTGACAGAAAGTACAAATATTATTACTGTTAAAGAGGTTTTCATGTTTGCGTATACGTAATATTTGAATTATTTGATATTTGAAGACTAAAAGATGCACACAAGATTTATGGCCTACCAAATCACATAAAATAAAGATAGAAAATTAATGTCTGATGAAAACAACAAACATTTAAACATTAAACATTTCCCTACTTATATTTATCTTTAAAAAATGGAAAATGCAATTGAATTTATGCTGATGAAATTCGCACACTTACTTAAAATAGTCGCAGCAGCTATTCACATAATGTCGATAACAATAGAACTGTTTGAACGATGAATATAGGAAAATAAATGTCTGATTTTTGTGGTCGTATATGAAAAATGGCATGCAAACAAACCATTCCATATAGTTGGCATTAAGTACCGCCGCCCACGGGGCACATATATCACTTACTGTTAGGCTAGCTGCCACAAATATGCTGCTGCAGCTGCGGCAGCTCAATAAAATCTGTCAATTGTTGACCAACTGGACTAACACAGATTGGACTCCAAACTAGACTGTTTTTCGGCCAGCAATTGTCAATTACAAATGAGTTTTCTTAGACGAGAAACATAACAATGCAGCCAACGAATATTACTCAACGAAAAATAGTCGAAAAGTCTGCGGTTAAATGGCAAATACAACTGCAACTCAATTTTGCACCTACGAAATGCGCTGAAAAATTCCAATTATTCAAGCCAGGCAGGCTTGGGCAAAGAGGCAACTTTCAACCCGCGCCACACATGCACCAAATGCCCCCAAAACTAAAACTGAAACCTAACACTGGAAACGAAGCCTGGACGTCGATATTGCAACGTGAACTGGTCGTCCACATGTGTGCTAGTTATGTAAAGGCTGTAAGTAAGAAATAAAATTTCGAAAAAAAAAAAAAAAACTATAACAAACAACAGGATGCAGCCTGTTTGCCAGACAAGCAAACAGCAGGCAATAAAAAAATAAAAGAAGCCAAGTCGCAGACTTAATACTCTTGTGGGCATTCTTATGGTTAAAAAAGAATTAAACAGGGTGGGATTAAAAAGGATTAAAAGGATTAAAAAGTGGGAAGCAATAGAAACTTGTAACTAATGAGTTCAATTGTTGACATATTTCCACAAGACACCTAAATGATTGAGTGATCCAATCTGACTGACAACGGCATAAGTACTTCCAGCAGCAAAAGGTCGGCTGAAATAGTTCACATAGTTAGGTAGATGAATGGACAGACTCTATCGAAAGGATTAGTATCCCTGATCAAGCATATATATGCCTTAAAATACCTTCCAAATATCACTCTTATATATATATATACATATATAAGATATACTATGTCAAATATGTCTCCAAATGACCATCTACAGAGAAAAAAGTAAAGTGTCCTCCTGAAAGGGTATACGAATAATAAAAACAGTTCAGTTCAGCTTAGCACTTGGGAAAGCACTTGTCGCTAAGGCGCTGAGGAGCCGTTGCAGGAGCTGCTGCAAGGTAGCTAAAGCTGTGGAAATATTGTTGTCGATACAGTTTTCGACATTCATTCATTTAGCGACCAACGACCGACAACATAAAACAAATGCGGCAAACTTGTGTTGGGATTTGTTGTCGTTGTCGCTGTAGTTGTTGTTGTTGTTTTTGTTGTTGTTGTTGGTTTCGTTTTGGCTACAAAATTGAAACAATTTCCGATGTCACTCTCACTTTTTATTTCGCTGACGACCGTCCAGGCCATAGTCAGATACAGCAACATTGTTGGGGCAGCCAATCTAGGCAACGACTGAGAGATATTTGTAACGCAGACGACAAATGCAGCAAAAGACGTGATTTGGAGATGTGTTGTTGTTGCCTGTGGCAACTGTAACTGTAATAGTTGTTGTTGTTGTCACTGCTGTCGCTGCTGCTGCTGCTGCTGCTGCTACACTTGTTGTGTCCAGTGAAGGAAAAAGTGGTACAGATTGCTCCATTGCTGCATCATCATCTACAATTCAGCTGCAAACGCATCCAAGTTGCAGCTTTGCTGTTGCTGCTGCTGCTGCTGATGTTACTCTTGTTGATGTGTTGCACTTTGCTGCGGCATTTCTTTCAACAACTTTTAATGTGCAACAATTTCTGTGATCATTTACGCTTGAACTGCTGCACTTCAAGCTGAAACTTGTTTCATTTTCATAATTGATAAATTACTTATTTTATTGCTTGGCATTTATTTATGGATTTATTTTCCTCATCGTAGATGTTTTGTCGATTTTATTCAACTTTGGTTTATTAAGCTATAGAATTCAGCGAAGTCCAGTTCTTATTTTGCTTATAAAATTAGCAGATTAACAAATTATTTTTATGGCAACATCAATTTTTATCTGTTGACTTCGATGAGCCATAAAAAGTCTTCTAAAAAAACAGTCTTCGACTTATGTTGATGGGTTGATCTTTATGAAATATCTGAAACAAATTTACAGATTGACTTGAGGAAATTAAGGACTTGCTTATAATTGTCTGCTGAGCTCTTTTTGTAATTTAAATATGCTTTTCGCTGGTGCTTTTTTATTTCGAATATTTTACTTCTTTCGAATAGCGAACTAAACAGCGAAAGACATATTTAGATTTAGATGTAGTATTTAAGTAATTAAAATTATTAATTCGATTACATTTTTAATTATTCCCCTCTCTCTATAAATAAGTCACTAAATATCTTATAATAATAATATACACGCAGACACGTGAATGATTTTCGCAATGAACTCCAAAATGAATGCCTCGCATTATTTTTTTATTACCTGCCTCAACTTGCGCTTTGCCTCATGTCGCAGTGTGTGTGTCAGTGTGTGTGTGTGTGTGTGTGTGTGCGTGTTTGTATTTGCGGCTTTTGCGTGTTTATTTGTTGTTGTTTGTTGTTTGTTGTGACGATTTTGGTATCAGGTTGCCTCGTTAGAGTTCGAGATAGATGCGAGGCGAGAGAGTGAATGAGTGCGTCTGTGTGTGTGTGTGAATGTGTGTGTGCGTGTGTGTGTTGATCCTGCCAACAAACGTTTGTCGTCGCATTGCTTGTCAGCTGTTGTTGTGGTTGTTGTTGTTGTTGTCATCGCTTTTGTTGTTGCTTTTGTTGCATTTTGCTTTGGCCAACTGATGTAACAAGGTTTAATTTTCCATTTCAATGCGCGTCGGCTGCGCTTTGGATTTTTACTCTCGTTTTTCATTGTGCGGCGCCGGCTTTTTAGTTTAGAGTTTTTAGCTTTAGTTTAGTTAGCTTTAGTTTTAGCTTGAGCTTCGGTTAACTGTTAGCTGGTTGCTGGTTGCTGGTTGCGGTTGATTATGCTGCTGATGCTGCTCCTATCGTTTTGCACTCTCGGACCACAAGCGTAACCGAAGCCATTCCACTGATTATGTGGAGATGTGGATGACAATAATGATGATGATGATTATTATTATGCATCTGCTGCTTGCTGCTGCCGCAGCGGTAACTTTGGCTCGAACTGGCCCGCAGTCGCCTGGCGTTATAATTATGCAGCTGCAGGCCAATAACAAGTCAACGAATCCGCTCGCAAACAAGCTGATTGACGCATAGATGCCCTGTAATTAGGCTGTTGGGCTGCATTTGATTTCTAAATTAAAACTATCGGAACTTTAAACAGTTGCCATAAACAATGAGCGTCTTAGTTTTGCTTGTGAGAATCGATTGAGTTTTTCGAGTGAAAATCTAGTTTGCAACTTTAAACGTTGCATAAAAAAGGACTTTGTTTTAAGAATCGATTCAGTTCTGACAAAGTTTGGGCACTGAACTATTAGCACCCGGTCTTAATAGATTTTGTAATCTTAAACGTTATATTGTTCTACAGTTCAACCCGTGTACAAAGCAATAATCAATTTTCCAAATCGATTCGGTTTGTCATTCACAATTTTTCTTACCATCTTGTTTCAGTTAATCCCTGTTAATACATATTTTGGCCACAGGGTAACAATTATAATCATAATGTTTGCTGCTGTTTCAACGGGCTGCTTAGCTTGCTGTTTTGATGATGGGTCCCGGTGTGATCCATTTTGAGCATGACGACGCTAATCTGGCTGGTTGGCTTGCTGGCTGGCTGGCTGCCTGGATTGCTGGCTGGCTAGCGAGTATTGTCAATCACTTTTGTGGGGGCTGATTATGCTGGGGCATCAAGTTGTGAGCTGTGCGGCTCCTAAGATAGCAACATTGCTGTCGTCTGTCGACATCTTCCACTGGACATTTTCCAATCTGGAGCGCAGTCGCAGTTGCAGTTGTTGTTGCTGTTGCTATTGCAGTTGTTGCTGTTATGTGTCGCTGTCTGTTTGTCTGCCTGACTGCGTTTTTCGCGGTTTTACAACTTTGATTTCACTTTTCTTTGCAACATGCGACGCTGTTGCTTGTTGCTGTTGTTGTTGTTGTTGTAGTTGTAGTTGTTGTACCTTCACTGGCCGTTTTTTGAACTGTTTGCTTCATTGCTCTCGTTGTTGTCGTCGTTTTTGCTGTTGTTGTTGTTGCTGTTGCTGTTGTTGTTGCCATTGCTGTCGGTCCGCTTAAACTTTGTGGCTCTTTAATTGGTTTTTTTTTTATTTTTATTTACTTTTTTTTGCACTTATTCGCTCCCCATCATCTTCTTAAGGCATCCGTTTTTTTAATGATGATGCAGTGGCAAGCCAGCCAGCCAGCCAGTGTTAGCCATAATTGTCAACCACTTTTGCACGTTAGCCACAAATTATAAGCACGTTGATATGCAATTCCATTTGAAGGAGACTCGCACCGACTCCAAGCACTGTGCAATTTCTAGAGAAATTGCGAAAAATGCGACTGGACAAGGAAGGTGGGCGTAGAGATAAAAGAAAATTGCAGAAATCTTTGCAGATGGACAAACAATACATGTCATCAAACTCTCTTAATAAACTAAACTCTTAAACTAATCTTCAAATAATTACAGTTTCTACAAGTAATTACAACTTTTAATAAACTAGTCGAAAAGTATTAAATTGTTTTTAATTGGATTTGGTTTATTACAAATAGATAGTGAGCTAATCATAAAGATTTTAGTAGTTCATCAAAAATTCTTGTTTTTAAATTTATTACGATTTTTATTATGTTTTTGTGGTTTTGTGGTGGATTCCAAAGAGAATTAGCTTCTGATAACTGACTAAACTAAATGAAGCTAAGTTAAGATCAAATAATGAATTTTAATATCTTAATTATAGATGAGCAAGTCTGGCTGAGCTGACCAATCAGAATGAATTGTGAGCTTCAACTTGCTTATTTGTTGCTACTTGAATTGCATTCAAGATCAGCAATAAATATTTCAGTTAGTCATCGTTGGGGTTGATTCAGCAAGATGTTAGATACAAGTGCAACGATGTACTATATTCAGTTAAACAGTAGCCATATCTAAGTGGAATCAGTAATATTGAATGCGGTCTTGATCCGCTTATGTCATCAGCGAAGCAACCAACGCAAAAATTCTCAAGCTCCAAATAATTTTTTTTCAGTTTTATTTTATTTTTTTTTTTTTTTTGGAAGAAATAACTCAAGTCATACAAATGGCTGAAAGCAGTAAATCAAAGCAGCAAATGCGGCTAATTAACTTTTAGGCCAAACGGCAACAAAAGGCAATTTGTTGTGCCAATGTGTGTGTGTGTATGTGTGTGTGTGTGTGTGTGTGTGTGTGTGATTGTGTGTTGAAGTCGCTAAATGCTGCACCAGCCCACGGAAAATGTCTAGTGAAAAATTCTGTTCTAGATATCAACAACTTGTTGCAGTTGCAGCTTCATAGGCCGCCCACAGCTGCCGCAGGCAATGTTGCCAACTGCTGAGAACTCCCAACAAGCTAGTTTTGGCTGGAATGTTAAAAAAAAACAGCTGTCAAAATTTTGAAGATAAAACTTATAGAAAAAATTATTAATATTCTAAATTATATAGAACATTATTTATAAAGTTAGTTTAAACATGTAAAAAAGTTTCATGCTATAGAGCTCGACTAAGAGATACCCTGCAGCTACCTGTTATATATATTAATTCATATATGCATAGCAGAAAGCAAATATTAATTTGTTGGGCTTCTTACCCGATCTGAATGATATTGCTACAATTGCTCAATGTGTCAGAGTATTATGTATCAATTGGATGGCTTTATCTTTACAATCGTGTCTTTTATTGCTATCGGTTATCGATTTTTGTCGATAGTCGCCAAATGAAGTTTGCTATCGATTAAAGTCTCCAGCTATTAGACTCACTCTCGCTCTCAGACATGGCAATAATAACAATTTGAAGGTAAATGTTTTTTAATGACAGCAAAAAATAGCCAAAGATTAAAATGAAAGCCAGATTTGATAGAGGGAACAAGTAGCAAAAGTGGCAACACTGATTGCAGCAGACTGTGAGTTGAGTGTTGCTTTTGTTGGCAATTCTTTAAGCTGTTTGCTGCTGGCTTGGTTCACATGACTTGCGTGCCATCTGCCAAGAGGCCAAAATCCGGCAACTGGCAACTGGAGTTGGCTTAAACTGCAGCCTACGCAGTTTGCCTTGCACGCACCTTTAAGTGACGACCTCCACGAGGGCAACTTCATCAACTTGCCACTCAACCCACCCCTCCCACCCCGCACAGACACACACACGCCTCACCATCCAGTCAATGGCTCAGCTGTGTGTACTTAGATGTTTGTCAGTCTTTTTTGTCTGTTTGTCTTACATAATCGTCACTCTAGATACCGTTAGTATTATTATTTTTTTTTGGCCTTTTGTTGTTCTTGTATCTTTCCGTCCTAAAATGACACACAATAGAACAATTGTTTAAACTTTTGAAGCGGCTGCGACGGCGTCTTTTGGCATTGCGCCAAAAATACACAAAAAGTTCAACAAAATAGAAAAATAACAAGAATAAAAAATAAAACACAAAACAATAAAAAACAGCAACTGAATTAAGATGTCGTCTGAAAATTGAGTTCTTGTTAAGGTGGCAATTATCTATTTTGGCATTATTTCTATTGTTGCTTTGGTTAAAAGCAATGCATGACGTATATGGGAATTACCCGGAGCCATCAAAACTGGCACAGCTGTGGGAATTCTAACTGATACTGTAATATCAATTATAATCAGCTCAAAGAACACAGAAACTGAAACGGAGTTCGTTAAATGCTGCATTTAGCATACGGCTAGCATAATAATCATGATGATGATGAACCTAAAATATATCTGACTTGTCATAGATTTATTTAGTTAAGCTAGAGTATTATTGAGAAGCCTTTTGAGTGCAGATAATGGGTATCAAAGCGTTATGATAAATAGATAAAAACAAAGATTCGGTTAAAGGCGCATTGAGTATACAATAATTATTTAATAAATTGATAAATTGAGATTGAGACTAATGTGGGCATAATTAATGCCTTTCATAAAACTTAACAAACACAGCTTAACAAATATACATAATAATAATGAGAGATGTATTAGAATATATAACGTCTCATAAAGAAAGGCAAAGAAAACTTTAAATGTTTGTCTGGTTTTTGAGTAAGCACTGAAATAGAGGTTCTAAAATATGTATACAAAAGCCTCTATTCGCTTATAAATTTGCTGTGAAGTTAGCAACGCAACCCGACCCCAAAGTGTATATGTGTTATTGATCTGCTGATCCAGACTAATCGATATATCAATATTCGTCTGTATGTCATTTTCAATGTAATCAAGTTCCTCAGTTTAAAGGCTATTTTTATGTAACCGACTTTTTGCTATAAAGACCGATGCCTGGCAGATTTGATCATTTTATCATTTCGATAAAATGTTCGAGAAGAGAATTTTTTCCATGCAACATTTTTTGTTTATAAAACAACTTTTAATTTTAGGATTTTAACTATTATTCTTTCTACACAAACCTAAATTATTATTAATGAAATTCTTATGTTTTGTTACAGGTTTATTAGCCCTGTCTGTAATAATTTTAAAACTCGAAGGCAGCCACAATAACAAATAAGAATAAGTATAACTGAAGTAGAGGAAGAAGAAGCCGAAGAAGAAGAAGAAGAATACTGACAACAACTAAGCAACTACTGAGCAACGATAAAGGACAAGAACAACAAGAACAAAACTGGGTTAACAGTTTTTGAAACAGTTATGAGAGAGAAAGACCACTCACCAAGAAAGATGCTTCCTAGCCCAAAACAGGGCTGCGTATACCCTGCCTTAGGATTAATACCCACATCGTATATATCACATGTACCTTATGATCTGTCCGCCTCAACGACGGCGGCAACAGCGACCAGCAGCATGACGACAACAACAGCGCGACAACTGCAACACCAACACCAACACCAGCAACACCACCAACAACACCAACAACAACAACACCTACAAAACCAACACCATCATGGCAATAAAGCAAAACGACGCAGCAGCTATGATCAACCGTTGGACTTGCGATTGGCCCACAAGCGTCGCCAGCTGCTCGAGGCGGAGGAGCTGGAGCAGAAGCAGCACCAGCAGCAGCAGCAGTTGGATGACGTGGATGAGCATCCTGCACAGCCGCTGGAGGATGAGAATAGCAATTTGATAATGTTTGCCACGCAGCGTGTCAAGGAGAAGGAGCTAAACAATAATCATATAGCCGCCTCACTGGCCGATCTGGGCTTCGACATGAGTCGCAAGATGCTGCGGGCATTGCGTGAGGGTGTTGCCACGCCCCCAGCGCCAGTGCCAGCGCCCACAGCGACCACGCTGCTGGAGGCAATGAGTAAAACGCTGCCACTGCAATATCGCAATGTATTCCATCAAGCAGCAGCGCCGCAACCGCAACCGCCGCCGCCGCCACCTCCACCTCCGCAAGCGTCCAGTGTTGCAGCAAGCGATTTTCCATTTCGTCATCCGCTGAAGAAGAGCGACCTGAGCTGTTGGGGCAACAGCAACGAACCGAAGCTAGAGCCACATCCCCAGCTCCAGGAGTTTCAGACGCGACGCAAAGCCAAGCAGCGACAAACGCCCACAGCAATTGCCAGCAGCAATCCATTGGCGCCGCAGCAGCAACAGCAGCAGCAGCAGCAGCAGCGGAACAAGGATCGGTATACGTGCAAGTTTTGTGGCAAGGTGTTTCCGCGCTCCGCGAATCTGACGCGACATCTGCGCACCCACACGGGCGAGCAGCCGTACAAGTGCAAATACTGCGAACGTTCCTTTAGCATCTCCTCGAATCTGCAGCGTCATGTGCGCAACATCCACAACAAGGAGCGACCCTTCAAGTGTGAGATCTGTGAACGCTGCTTTGGCCAGCAAACGAATCTCGATCGCCATCTCAAGAAGCACGAATCGGATGCGGTTTCGCTGAGCGCGCTGAGCGGGGTAAGTGAGCGAATGCATTGCATAAGACGCTTCTGTGAGAATCCCAGCGAGGAGTCCTATTTCGAGGAGATACGCTCATTTATGGGCAAGGTCACGCAGCAGCAGCAGCAGCAACAGCAACAGCAGCAGCAACAAGAACAGCAGCAGCAGCAGCAGCAGCAGCATCAACAACATCAACAGCAACAACAAAAACAACAACTACAGTCACTGCCTTTGGCAACGCAATCACGCAGCTCTGCATCATCGAGCTGCTCAGCCTCAGACACGCCCACATCCTCGCATACGCCCACGCAATCATCGGAGTCAGCGGAAGCGCTGGCGCTGGAGCTCAAGCGACTGCAGGCAGAACAGGAGCAACAGGACGACGCGGATGAGGAGTCGGAGGAATCCAAGTCCATACAGCAATTGAAACAAACGCTCGCCTCCAAACTATTTCCCACAACAGCAACATCAACACCAGCCACAAAAGCAGCCGAAAACCTATCGGTCAAGCAGGAACCCTAAAATCCCAAATCCTGAACTACAACGAAAGCAAAAAAGCAAGAAAGAAAATCTATCTTCGGCAAGCCGAATTTGGCATACTCTTGCAGCAAGTAACTAACCTAAAAGCAGACTTAATTTGGGTAGTATTTGATATAGTTGTCCGATGTTCATAAATGTTGGGAGCAATATAAAACTTAACTTGATTTTTTACCTGCACCAATTAAAATGATAGATTCCAAGCTTCAGCAAAGTAGCTTCAATACTGACCGAGTCCACATAGCTGGGTGTGTAAATGGCTGGACAGACCATGCTTTATACAATAACTTTATACCTTGTAAAGTACCCCCTGCAAGAGTATTTAAAAATAAAAAACAAACACAATTTCCTAAATGGCAACACAAAAAAAAACTATTTGCAGATCGTATAAACATATACATATATATATATATATAAAATATATATATAAAATACTTGTTTAGCTGTAAATATATATTTTATATTTTGTAATTTGTAATTTTTATATGTTAAATGTTAATCTGTGTATAACGAATTGTACAAACAAAAAAAAACAAAAACAAGACAATTGGCAATTGTACTATATCGATTTTATATGTACGTAGTATTTAAGCATTGGTATTTTTTGTATATACACGAAAGCGACACTCGAGACATGTACGTAAAATGACAGCAACAAGCGCCCACTGTTTAAATAAAAAGTTACAAGTTTTTTTGAAATTTACTAAAAAACAAAAGTCTCATTTTCAATATGTTGATTTTGCCACCTAGTGTGTAGTAGACGAACTAAATGTAATTGGAAGTGGCGCCATCTAGGTGAAATGGTTGCCAGGTGCGAGTAAAAATTACATAGCGTGAAGTTGGCTGCAGTACATTGAAACTGCTCAAGATAACATTTTGAAAATAACAAATGATTTCGAATACAAATTACACAGTTCACCTGCTCGCTGTTTATTACATTGCAACAAGCTGTTAAGTTAACAGTTGCATCTGCAGCTGATCGACAAACAAGCAAAAGATTAGTTAAACAACGATCAACAACCCAAAGTAAATATGACAAACATTTACCACTCTGGCGATTATACGAAACTTGAATAAAGTGCCTATCAACATGAATGGTTTTAATTCAGCTGATAACATTTATTTTCTTTGCAAAGCACACAACATGACAGCCCAGCTAACAACGATAACAGAAACAGCTGATCTGAAGGCGCTCCGAGAACTTTACAAACAACAATGGCCCAAACATTGTGTTGGCTACTTCTGGTTGGACAACTATTTGCGCTGGCTGGCCAAAGACCCGCAGCTGAAGTATTTGAAATTCTACACACTCAACGGCGACTGGCGTCGGGATGGACTCTTTATCTTGGTGGTTTGTACTTTAATTCCTAAAAATTCATTCAATGGATTTTATTACACTTTTTTCGGTTCTGCTCATAAAAAAGAAACTTCTAAGTACAGATTTAATATTTTACTTTCTATGTAGATCTTTAAGATTAACTTTTAAGCATTTTGCACTAATTCTATCTGTAACTGTACCAATCTCTTACGTCTTATATAATTCTCCTAACTATTCCAACTTTAGCATCGCTATCAATTGTTCTTCAGCAATTTGAGCAGGCAAAGGACGCCTGAATTGCAGTCAGCATTGGGATTGCTGAACTGGACAGTTGGCTATAAGGTCAGCGCCTTACACCAGACACATTACAGCATCTACAAGGACTTCCAAGTGGAACGTGGACTATGTTTGGAACGTGAAATGAAGACCATTATGTATCGCCTGCCCTGCGAGAAGGCCAAAGAACTGCAGATTAACTGTCCATTTGGCTATTACTTGGGCAGTGTGCGATTGGAGCACGCCGATCTGATCAACGAGCGCTGGTCAGCGCGTCATCCTGGCTCCTTGAAGCTGATCCAGCTGCTGGTTGAAAATAATACCAGTGTGGGACTCTATGAACAGAAAACGGATCAGCTATGCGCCTGGTGCTTAAGGTTGGTCATAAAAAGAATGAAGAAAGAACAGAATGTTTTTACTTATTCATCCTTGTTTCCAAATCTTTGTTTAACAGACTACAAAGCGGTTTCCTGGGCGCTCTGGAGGTGCTTCCCACACATCAACGTCGCGGACTTGCAGTTCTAATAGTCGCTGCCATATCAAAAGACATTGCTACCGACTTGAATCAGGATGTCACAGCTTTGGTTAATATACACAATCCAACTGCTTGTAGGATATTCGACAAACTGGAATTTGAGTTGCTAAGCGACGAGCATTATTTGTGGAGCATGTGCTTGCCACGAGCTGGTGACTCCATAAAATGGCCAGCAAATGAGTAAATGAGCAGAAGGGCCAGACATGTGATATTCTTTATCTGTATATGTATATTTATAAAGATCCTTGTGGATCTGCAAGGACTGTGCAATCTGCAGGCACTGTACACAAGCGATTTTCCCAAGGAAGGAATTTTATATTCTAAAGAATTTCATTGCGTTTCTCAAAATCGAGCCGGAAATGAAGCATTTGAATGCATACACTTTAAGGGATCAGCGTGCTAAAGCGCTGGGACTCTTTTCGATCGTGGAAGGTACACGATCAGCTTAAGCTGCAATAGTACAGTTGAACCTTTATTAACTTTAACTTTAATTCAAGGATCGGTATTAGCTGTTTGTGGGCTGCCTGGGCGAATGCGAAAGCTGGAATTTGTTGGAGCTGGCTCTACATTTGCTAGATTGGTCAAAGGGTCTGGTCTGCTCAACAATCCCAGACCGTTATTTGTCAACTGTTTTCAAAGAAGGGATTAACAGTTGAATTTCATCATCGGTCCCATCTTTATCATTTGCCTGCGAAGCAGGTTCAGCAGCAGCTCCAAGTCAAGTAGGTTATTGATCCACCCACAGATGGACAATAATTTTTGCAATATTTATCTTAAATAAAAATGGGATAATTGTGACTTTTATTCTAATAAAATGGCATTATTTATTTGTTGAGAATTCACTCAAAAAGGATCATCTCCAAAAACAATTATGTGCAACTAAGTAAAATATGTTCAGTGCATGTATTATTATAAATATTTATTTATTTGTGCATTGTTTATAATTCATACACAATTAAAAACTGCAACACAATCGATTACAAAATACCACTGTAAATTCATCAGTTATAATGATGTAAAATACTCGATAAGAAAAACCGACGAAATCAAACTAAATTAATTCAATAAGCTTATCTCAGCAAATGCTCGTTTATACACTGAGAGACTAGAGACGATATCAAAAATATAATTCACTCTTTGACAAGCGACAAACGAGCGACATGCTTGATTTTACTAGTGTGTCTGTTGCTGTAGTAAGCAGCAAATGAAGTCTGTCAATAAAGCTCTCAAAGATTAGATGGTCTCACTCTCATCGCTTTGCTCTCTCCCTCTCTCTCTCTCTCTCTCTCTCTCTCTTTCTCTCTGTCATTGTATTTAACAAGCACCCATGCTTGAATACAGCTCAGTTTGTCAATTTATCTTGCTGAGTGAACAGCTGTGGAATGGCGCGTGAGCTGCAACCAATTGGCCTTGAGGAGCTGCAAGGATTTCAGCAACTTTACAAGCAGCAATGGCCCAAATTTTGTGCCGAATTCTATTGCCTCGATAATTTTATAGGATTTCTCAAGTTTGACCCGCACATTCGCAATGTTAAAGCCTACACACTCTCCGACGATCAGAGAGCCAAAGACGCCGCTCTCTTTGTGATTGTGGTTGGTCATTGTGATTGAAGAGTTCCCCAAAATTAATGTTGTCTTTTGCCACCCTTAGGATCGCTACCAGCTGTTCATGGGTTGTTTGAACGATTCGATGGAGCTGCTGAAGCAAGCACTAAATTTGGTTGACTGGTCAAAGGGCCTCAAATTCAGTTCTGTTCCAGCTCGGTATATGACAACAGTTCACAATTTGGTACAGGAGAGAAATCTTAAAGTGGCCTTCAACGATGTTACAAATCTCTACTATATGCCACAAAAAGAAGCGTCCGCGCTGCAAATTGAGTAAGTTTTGCAAAAGTCTCGCTAGAAAAATGAGGTTAACATTTGCTTAGAGTTGCAGATGGCTTCCACTTGACAAATCTAAGCGAAAAAGATGCGGACTTGATTAACGATGAGTGGCCCAATCATCATGTGGGTTCCTTGTACTTCATCCAACGACAGATTCGCATGTGCGCAAATGTTGGATTGTATACAACGAACAGCCAGGAATTGGTGGCCTGGTGTATCAGGTAAGCAGTTACAACATGTTATTAACTTGGGTGGTCATTCGGATACTTGAACATCAACCACTTAGCAATTATCAAAACAAATCTATTGCATTATCAGAAGTCGATTAGATTGAAAACAAAGTACTTTTCGTTAATTTTCATCAATGAGAATTGTTCTTGTTATTTTTGAGAAATTTTACATAAGTTAAAAGTGCATATTTAGAAAATATGGCTTCCCCGTATCCGAGGACTACCCTGCACGAAAGAAAGATAAGTTAAACAGATCTTTAATTTGCGTAGATTACAAGGCGGCTTTTTGGGCGCACTGCAGGTGAAGAGTTCTCACAAGCGACGTGGCTTTGGCAGTCTGGTCACCAAGGAGATGTCCAAGCGCATTGCCGCCTTAGGCCAGGATGTGATGGCACTCGTCAATCCACAGAATAAGCCATCTTGCGCAATGTTCGATGCGCTGGGCTTCAAGGTAATCGATCAGTGCTATTGGCTGAAAACTGAGCCCGTGACGGGCGAGTTTATGTGGCCGGACGGGCAATAAACCCAGTGCTCAATGGCTACATATATGTGTATCTGTATTTGTCTGTGTATGATGTGTATATACATATACAATACATTTCATAATAAATAAATATAATATACAATAAAATCGTACAAGCTACATTGTATATGAATACAACTTTGGTATAAAAATATGCCAAGGCTACGCGTTTGTTTGCAGCTGCTGCAACAGACGTTCGCAGCGTTCGGTGAGCTGCGCAGGACACTGTTGCACACTCGGCTCGTGCAGCATTGTGTCCTTGAGCAGACGTTGCACACACTCGAGATCGTATTGCACATGATAATCGTTCATCTCATATTTATCAAAAAGTAAGAGGCTGTTGTTGGTCGTCGTTGTTGTTATTGTTGTTGTTGTTTGTTGGTCTTTAAGCCTGGCGGCGATTCGGCGGGCAACTATGAATTCCAAAAGCTCTATAAAATCGAGGTAGTTAATGCCAAAGCTGGCCCGCAACATGGTCTGGCAGTGTGCCTCAAAGTTGTCCATCTGCTGGCAGTCGGCGATCTCTTTGCGTACATCCTTCAGGTTGGCCAGTAAATTGCTCCATACACGAGCAATATTACAAGCATTGAACCAGTTGTGATTGACGGAAATGGTGTCCGTCATATTCCACACCTGATGGTACCAGCCGCTCGGCACAAATATCGCCTCGTTGGCCGTTTGGTTGATGGTAAAATAGCGCACCTTGTGCTGCTCCAGCTGCGACTCATCGATACTAAACGGCAGATTTCGCAGACGATCGGCTAATTTGAGTTCCTCGCCGGGCGGCATAATGAGCCACTTCTTGTGACCCACTATGTTGGTGGACCAGCTGAACGAGCCAAACACATCTGAGTGAAAGGACGTCCTGCAAGCAGTCAGTGAAAATATTAAAGTTCTATGCCCAAAATGTTGCTGCCACTTACCAGGAATCCTTGGGTCCCATATAGACAAATCGGTAATCGTCTTTCTGCTCTGTAATCAGCTGCTCGTTCAGCCAGTCGGATGCAAAATATTTGGGCACTTTGTAGAACTCATAAGACGGTAACTGGGCAGCCAGATGCCAGTCCTTGAGGTACAGATTATCCTTCAACTTGACTTGATTGAAGTTCGGCTCCAGCTGCATCCTTGAATCGAGCATGTTGCTTTTCCAGCGTGCTAAAAAATCGTGGAATTTTAATTCCAATTTGGCGTGGCTATTAAAATAGGTTGCATTGCAGTCGGCGACTGGCACGGCTAGATTGCCAATGCGACGCCTGAGGTAGTCGAAATTGATGTGGCCACCAGTTGAGCAATTATCGTTCGCATCCCTCCCGTTATTGTTGTTGTTGTTCTGTTGCGCCCAATTGCGGCACTCCCAACTGTTGGAGACATCTGTTATGATGACGGGCCAGTTGGGCCGCATGTATTTCCAATAGAATTCGTTGTAGCTCAACTCTGCGGCGGCCCGTCGCTCAATAATCCAATTCCTGTTGTCCACATCCAGCTGGGAACTTTGCTCTGGTTGCAGCGCCAGCAGCTCCGGCGCCGCCTTCTCCGACGCCATGTCAGAAAAGCCAAAAAAAAAACAAAATGTAAACAAAATATGACTTGAGATTGGCGATTGTGCCACAAGGTCATGCGAAAGAGTGTGCAATGGGTTTGCTCTCTCTGCGCACTATCTAGCTGCATTTTGAAGTATTTGCTGGTAAGATAATAATAGTTTTTTCTGTTGCTATAAAGTGATAATCAATCAGATTTGAATGGCCAGTCAAATAGATATTATATTTCGTTGCAATACATTAATGCATTTGATTTTTTTAATGTGCTACAGCAGCTGTGACGTCACGTTCCTCTATCATTTGAACAAAGCTGCGCAGTTCGCAATCCTCATATTCATGCAGTCCAGTGAGGAGCAATTATGTTAAGTGCCTTACCATCTGTTATTGACTGCTAACAGACTACTGTTAATTGCGTACTTCATAGAGATACTTAGCCAATACACAAACCAGCCAACCGTTTTAAATTTGAAATAAAAAATACACCTTAAAATTTTATTTTACTGCATTCTGTTTGTCATTTTATTGAAATTTATTCGCTTAACATTTTACCCATTATCAAGTTTTAACTACAATTTGGATTTACATACACTATATTCATTTCATTAGTGTGTGTGTGTGTTCTCACTAAATGCAAAAATCCACAAATTCACATTATGAAGTGACGCTTGAAGAATTCAAATCGAAGGTTTATTTGTGTAATTATGTATGCGTGTGAGCTTGTGTATAATTTGCATCAAGTTCTATATATATATATATAATTATATATATATTTGCATGTATGCATGTATGTAAGTATAAACTTTACAGATATTTTTATGCCCTCGCCTTGTAGGCAAACATTTTTAGACTAAGAACTAACGCTTGACTAACAACTTAGATAGTACAATGTAATTGTAATTTAATTCAATATTCATATTTAATTCTTTTACTAGAAAACTATAGGTTTGTTATTTTTGTCTTCATAAATTATACCAAACGGTGTGTGATACTGTGGTAAAAATATTATATACAGATAAATACATACAAAAATCGTATAAAATACGTCATAAAAAATTGTAACAATAGTCTGTTTTTTATATATTTTGGCATAGAAAATGTACAATTATTGAATTTCAATATATATATTTATTTACTTAAGGATTACGCACATTTGACTAGATTTTTTCTTTGTAGGTTTAGAAGGTACAGAGATACTGACAGAGTTTTCATGTATTTTAATGGTTTTTTTTATGGGGGGAGAATGTATTCGTTTATAATAATACTCGAGAGTGACAAAAGTCTGCGCTTTGGAATTACCAAACCCAGACTACAAATAGTATATACAATTTTGTGGCATGCAGTTGAGGCGGCTGCCACGCCTACTTTGGCTTACTGACTAATTTAGTGTGTGGTACGCTATTGATTTATTCAGTATTTATGCATTTTTACAACTGCTCGCAACTGTTTAAAAAATGTGTAACTAATTAATTAATAAACATTTATTTAATGCCTCGCCTTAGATGCGCAAAGCTTTCAGTAATTTCCTATTCATAATTGTATATATATATATATATATACGTATATATATATCTATAATATTTTTAATATGAATATTATTTAATGTAAGTGTATGCTTTCCCACTTTTCAATATTTGCATCAACATTAATCTAAGAAAATTATTTAATTATAGTTTTATTACATACTTGATATGTAGTTTTTCACACAAACTAAATTAATGAAATCGGAAACATAATGATTATAATTGATAACATTTCTGTTCATTTACTATTTAGCATGTTTGGTCCAGTTGAAAGTCGCAATTGGGATTTAAATCGAATTTCTTGTGGGTGTAGACAGAAAACCGTTAATTAAGCTGCTTGCAGGTGTCATACAAATAAATTGGGTGTACTCATTTCTTGGCAGTCTGTAGATTGTCACAAAACTTAACCGAATATTCGAAGGGCTTACATAGAACCAAGAGAGAAATATCCAAATACTTTGTACTTAGTCTAAACTATACTTAAAGCTTATATAAACCATAGCTAGGCCACCTTATCTCAACTAGAATGCAATTCATTTTAATCAATCATCTACTGTGTATATAGTTATATATTTATTCATTATTTTTATATGCAGCAAAATCGCTTCGTTGCATGCCCCGCCAGTTACTGTAACTGAAGTCTGGCCTATTGTACAACCTGTCTTAATTTATGGCTTAAATTTAATTAGCTGGAAGTACAGTTATACGGATCGTCAGTGCGAAAATTGGGATGATCTTCATAGGGCTTGATCCCAGCTGCCTTCTTTTCATCACGTATCTTCTCCACCTGTTGCATGACCCGCAGAAAATTGCCGCCAGCCAATTTGGTCAGCTCATCGATGGTCCAACCACCTCCTAAGAGTTCAGCAAATAGCGTTGGATACGAGGATACATCCTCCAGGCCTTTGGGTGTACTGTAAGCAAACAGAAATGGAATTGCCATGACACTGCTAAATTTGAAGTCATACATTCTATTTGGGTTAAGAAATCAAAGGTGGAAGCAAGAAACAAGCTAAACAGGCAAGCAACTTCAAGTCAATATGGACAACGAGCCACAGCTAAGGAAAATTCTAGAACAGTTTGCTTACAAATACCCATGGGAAAAAAAAATGTCGGATTACTCACCAAACTCTGGATCTAATCATCAAATCTAAATGTTGCACAATTATTTTTGAGTTGAAACCAGAATTTAATAGAAATAATTATCATTCTCTGAACGCCCGAGCGTAACCGAATTTGTTTTAAAAACCAAAAAAGAAAAACTTGTCAAAAACGGGCAACTTATCTAATAAACTTGCTGAAAGTCCTTAAATTATAACCAATAAAATATTCCACACACGTACACGCACACTTACACACGTACACACACACACACATACACAAGCGACACATACGCACATGCAGCATTGTGCTCAGAAACAATTCATTTACTTAATGCCAAAAATGGTCATAAAAATTAAATAAAATGCAAAGCCAGAGGCAGAAATGTGTCCAAGAACTGTTTGGATAATAAAACAGGAATTTATGTAAGTCTGAACCGCAGAGCACAAATAAATAACAAGCAAACAAAACAATACCAAATACATAATAAATTAATACTTCTGGCCTCTCACTTGTGAGGAATGCACAAATAAATAATCATTTACTTCAATTTTGCAGCGTTTAGGCCACGTTTCAAATGACATGGAAATGTTTAATGTCTGTGCGTACTTGGTAAACAGGGTGTGCTTTGTGTAGGTTATATATATTTATATACATGTTTATATATATTAAGTATGTGGACTATTTTAAAAATGTAAAAAGTGCTTAATTATTTTGGTTTCTTTTTAAAATCAATGCTCGGAAAATTTAGTAGTAGTTAAAAAACTGCTCTAACTTTTTCGAAAGTTTTGAACTTTGGAGACACTCTGTATGTACTTATTTATATTTGACCAATATAATGTGCTCCGAGCATTCTTCAAAAGACCATATTAAATCAATTTAAGTCACTTGCCTTTAGTTGGTTTTTATATTTTTATACCATTGAAAGTAGATTAAAAATGTACAATAAAGCAAAAGTCTGTCGCTGGCAGAAGCATCTCCGACTCCATTCATTATTTCCATATATGTATATACAACTATCTGTAACTATCTGTATCAACACTGCGATCTCAGAGACTACAATACGCAATAACTATAAACTAATAACTATTTGCAGTTTGCTTAATTTTAACGATAACTTTAGCTATTTCTCCTAGTCGAGTTGCATGTTGATGGTAATTGCAATGCTTGTTGAGCTGCCTCTGCGGTTGCCATTGGTTGTGTCCATAAATATGTCTACGAACATATTTCAGTTATCTACTTGCTTTTTGTGTGGCATTCCAATGTTAGTCTGTGGTGCTTGGTGTATAATAATACTCATTTGCGGTATTTAGATTACATTCAATTATAAATTCACATGATAAATAGAACACGATAATCAATTAGCAACTTCTGTGGTTGCATTGTAAGTATTCCTTATTAGTACTGACTAATACATGTTGGCTTAAACATGCGACAAACTGACCAAAACTGTAAAAATGTGTCAGATGTCGGTGCAGTAGCAACTAGTAAAAATAGTTGCAACAAGAGTGCAGCTTCAAATTTTGCTTGTTTGTTGAACGGGTCAAATGTCAGTCATTGATTGAAGCGGAAACGTGAGGAAAAGCGGAAAAATACCATTTGACATTTTGTAATTTCATAGAATTTTACATTATTTATTGTGGAATTTTCGGGAGTCGCCCGTTACTGTTTGTATGTGTAGGTGTGTGTGTGTGTGTGCCTGGATGTGCATGTCCTGTTGGGTGAGTGGCCTATAAATATTCATAAGCGCAATTTCGGTGTTGCGTTTTTTCCTTTTATTTATTTTTTGTTTTTGCCATATTCTCTTTGTTGGGCGAGCAAAATGAAGTTCGCTTCGCATGGAAAATTGATTTACATGAAAATTGTTGTTAAAAATGTTCATATGTATATAACACATTACAACAACAATTACAACAAGGTTCGGCATTTTTTGTCGCTACACAATATAGTATAAATATTTAATTGAAAAACACGCAACAAATGAAAGGGCTGTGCACAGACACCGATAACGATCGAAATTCAATGTTGTTCAATGTTTTTGTTGATTTGTTGTTTTAGCTCTGTGTCCAGCATGAAATGCAGTGGCACGAAAATGTATGCAAATTCACTGCCGGGCCTACAGTAAAATAATTCTGATTCATGATAAGGATAATAAGAATATGTCACACACAACGCTGTCCTCAAAACAAAACATATTTGTGGGCTGCATTACAATAATGTTTCGGTAAATGGCTGAACGGTTGAATTGTGTACAAAAATATGGAGAAACTTCTTGGTGCATTTTACAATATACATTCAATTTACCTTGGCTGAAAATATCTTTAATACTACAAAGATTAAATTCAGGAAGAATGTGCTCAATTGAACAGCTATTTATAAATGCCCAGAAACATTGCCTTGGCTTCAAAGTTGTATACAATTATAAAATCAGCTTTACAAGAGTTTTTGAGTGCTTTTAAAGAGACAGGACGACAATAAAAAGAATACGATAAATGGGTTTTAATTGTTGCATGCAACAGCAGAAAGTTGCTGAATAAATAAATCGACCCTGGGGTCGGAAGCATAATTATCTGCAGCCGTTTTCTCCCTATTGAATAGGAGACCTTAACGAGCCTCAATATGAATTGCCACCCGCAATATGCCAATGTTAAGCTCCTGTACTTAAATAGAATCAATTAATAACTTAAAAACCACCTGAACTGTGAGTGAGACACAGAGTGAGACGGGGAGACAGAGTGTGTGTGTGTGAAAGAGAGACAGAGAGACAAAGGCCAAGTGCTTTACAGTTTCAGTTATTGGAAGGGAAGGGAAGCGGTGGCAGTTGAAAACCGTTGAAGCTTGCGGTCGAGGAAAATGCGCATTTAAGTGAAATAAATGACTTTTACTTACTAATTAATGCCGTCATAGCCGGCGCCGAGGCCAACGTGATCGATGCCAGCGACGCGCTTAATGTGATTAATATGCGCTGTATATGAATAATAAGTGTATGTGTGTGTGTGTGTGCGTGTGTGTGTGTGTGTGTGTGTGTGTGTGTTTGCCATTTTGCATTTGGTCAGCAGGATATCGAATGACAGGGTTGCCATCAACATTCGGTCATCATCGTCATCATCATCGATGTTGTTGTTGTTGTTGTTGTTGTTGTCAAGTTCATTAAGTACCATTGTTAAAAGAGCACAGTTTGGTTGTTATTGTTGATGTTGTTGTTGTTGTTGTTATGGTTGACATCATCGTCATAAGCCATCGTTATTAAAATTGTGCAAATTGTAAATGTGTCCAGAGCGCAGCGCGACAATGCCATGATGAAAAGATGCAAAGAGAAGAATGCAAATCATGTGGCATTAGACAACTTCACAATAAGTTTGAAAAAAACAAAAAGCGACAAGAAGGAAAACAGCATAAAATTGTGATATTTATTGGGGAATAGCTCAAATACTCTTCAGATATAAAACTTACACAATTAAATGAAAGAATATACGTAAAATATTAAAATGCATATGTGGAAAACAGACAAAAGTAAAGAGTTTTAATGACTGATCTAAATTGCATAAATTTAGGAGAGCAATTTCTGTTCTGATCTCCAATTTAATTATATTTATTTGTTGAAGAGTGTCTGCTCCACTCATAAAATTCAAGTACCCTTCTGTCTGGGCTACGGAGCAGAAGCCACCGATTTGTGCGGCAGCCACCAAAACCGGAAGTGATTACGTTCGCCATTTGGATAGCCTGTCAAAAGCAATGACAAAAAAAAATTGAAGAAAAGAAGACGACGAATAGCTGACAGCACAAGCCGAGAGGCAATAATGAACCAGCTGAAACAATGGCCAGTGGACAATCAGTGGTGCTGGCATTTCTTATGGCTGTGCCACATAAACCACATCAAGTCAGTGGCGTTAATTGTTTTGGATGTTAAATGCACGAGATTTTCTCTTGGTTCACAAGTAACACAACTTGAGCACAGCTGCAGTAAAAATTTAATTTTTTCTCAATAATTAAATGGTTGAATTTTTACTGCTTTACTGCAACGAATTGGGTTACGTATCAAATAAATAATATAAAAAATAATGCATACTTTATTATGATCTTATGTTTTTTATGAATAAATAAAAAATAAGATATAAAACAAATGCTTCTCAATAAATATATTAACAGTTTATAATCTTTAGATCCACTTACCGACTGCATCCTGAACGGTTGAGTTGTCGCTACAAGACAAGAACTTGGAGTAGAAGTTGACCATGACGAGGCCACCATTTTTGGCCAGCGACTGCAGGATATCATCCTGCACATTGCGACTGGTGTTGCACAGCTCGTAGGCCGAGGAGTGGGAGAATATAACGGGTGCCTCGCTCACCTCGAGAGCATCGCGCATGGTGCCCTTGGACACGTGCGACAGATCCACCATCATCCCCAGCCGATTCATCTCGCGTATGATTGTCTGCAAAGAGAGAGAGAGAGAGGGAGAGAGAGGGAAAGAGAGAGTGGAGAGAGAGGCGTGGAGAGAAAGTCGGATTAATGAAAGTTCGTTAGTCAGTGATTAGATGCTGGTCAGCGTTGGCTGTGTCATTAAATGGCTTTCATATCAAAATGCGATGCCATAAACTAAGTCGATGTCATAAAACATAAGTAATGAGCATCGAATGATGCCACAAGCAGGCTAAGAAGCTCCAAACCGTTTCATTATGCATGTACTTTTATTTAACCTTTGACTGCCATCCATATGTCTAAGTAAATTGATATTGCTGTCGTTGTGTGAGCTCGTGTTGAACTCCCTTCGCCCCGTTGTAATTTGTATTTATGCGCGGATTTATGGGCATCGCTGAGTGTGTGTGTGTGTGTGTGTGTGTGTGTGTGTTTGTGTGAGAGCTGTGTGTTTACTGTGCGTGTGTGAGCAGCTTACATAATTACTAATCTGATGCAAGTTTGCTGCCACAAATTTTGAGCAAATTAATTAGTTGGTTAGAAGATTAAGTTTGGCATTGCGATACTCATCAGACACTCAAAGCGCGCTTAAAGTGCACAAATTGACCATTCATGTTGTGGAGCAGAGCATCCATTCAATATGGATGGGCATGTTGGTCAAGAGACTACAATTACCACTTGAGTCTCTATAAGAGTGATTATTAAGATATTTGCAATGATTGACAAACCACAACATAATTACAAATTTCCTTAGGAAATTTATAGTTAATATTTAGTTGGAAATGTTGAATAAGACTTGAGATTAAAGCAATTTCCATTTCTGTAAGACGGAGGAAAAAAAATTATATTGACTTTTTGCGCAGAGTCAGCAAAATAAAAATAAATTTGCAAAACGAACCACAAATGCTAAACACACACCAACACACACACACAGACATTCATACACACAATGTTTAGTTAGTCAGCTGTGTGTTTTGTGTGCGATGCCGTCTCGTAGATAATTTTTAATTGCAGTTAGATAACGCTACTGAGATGTGACCATATAGTCAATAGCCAAACGAGCCGGCTGTTTGTTTGCGTCTGTTTGGCCTTAAATTAGCTAACAAATTGCAGTTGGCCAAAATGCTCAATGGCCCCGATGCCTGTGCATTTAATGGGCGTGGCATTAAAGCGGTAAACACAGCCGCAACTAATTGGGAGCCAAGTTTAATAGTGTCTGTGCTTGTATGTGTGTGTGTGTGTGTGTGTGTGTGTGTGTGTGTGTGTGTGTGTGTGTGTGTGTGTGTGTGTGTGTGTGCGTGTGTGTACGAATGTTGTGTTCCAGAAAATGTGTATTAAATGCTTATTGTCGCCTAATTACGCGCAAACATACACAGACACGCACACAATACACATAAATTTGGGCGGCTCAAGTGCCAGTGTACTAAACTATTGAATGGGCGTGGTTGACAGAGAAATATATGAATTGAAATAGTAAGAGATAGAGGCAGAGAGACAGCGATAAGGAGAGTAAGAGAAATATCTGTTCTCTGTTCATTAAATCTTAATTAACGGTGCATGCCCATTTATATATGCCTGCACTGAAAAAAAAAAACACGAATAAAACTACAATTTATACAAACTTATTACTTATGATAGACCATCGAAATTGTGTTCAGATATACACACTCGACTGGACTAAACCGGCATAAAAAATTGTGGTTTGTATTGCTATTGGGAATGTAAGCTTATCGATATTCGTGAGCAGGGGTAGTTATCGATAAAATAAAATCAATATTATCTGAGTATGGTTATCGAGAACTTAAATTTCAAATTGATCGGCATGTTTATACAGCTATTAGGATTGTGTAAGGATCAAGAAAATATATTTTTCCTTCTGTGTGCTAAATACTTTATTAGACACCTTTTTGGTAATTTGCAGAAGCTGAATTTTGTTGTGGTCTTAATAGTCACTTTTTAAAAACTTTTGTAATTTTGTAGTTTGGAAATTGTTGTTAGTTTTTTTCTTACTAACTGAATTTTGTTGTTTTCTTAATAGTCACTTTTTAAAAACTTTTGTAATTCAATTTGTAATTTTGTAGTTTGGAAATTGTTGTTCGTTTTTTTTTTTACTAACAAAACTATATATTTACCCATCGCTTTTGTAAATGATCTTTTATACCCCATTATGTAAATATTTCTATTTCTGAAATGAATGTAATTGACACGCGCTAAGCCAAAGCCAACGCCAATAACTGGAATGCAAGTCATTAAAATTTTGTAATTTTAAATGTTTTTTGAATTAATTACGTTTTCAAAGGGTTCTTCTCTTAGTGCATGTGTGTTCAATGAGCTGTTTACAGTTACTCGAAGCAGTAAATTAAAATTACCAAATTATTTGGTGATTAATTACTAAGGCCATGACAAATTGTTGGCCAAAACGTTTTTGTTCATATATATTTGATACGAAATATCCATTTGGCATATATTGTAATCAAATTACATTTTACATTTCAGTTAGCAATTATAATAACTGTAATCTGTAATTTAATTTGCAACATACGAAAAAGATTATTTTAAATATTTTTTTTCCGATTTAATTGCATTTATAATTGAGTCCATTATATGGGCAACATGTCGTATGCTTAATACAATATATCCGTATAATGGGAAGGAAAAAAGTTGTTGTATTCATAATTATGCTTAATGCATTAAGGATGGTTCACCAAATAAGTGTAGACCGTTGAATAATATTTAAGCAGATCGCAGTGCTGTAAAGTCTCTTTTATGCATGTCCTGCGCCAATCACTGCGGCCTCCCTGGGAATTGGTAAACCTTATTAAACCTTACACAAAGCATTCAAAATTGCCGAAAGGCACACAGAGAAAAGTGCGCTCACAATGGGCATCACAGGATCTGTTTTGAGTGGCAGCCAAATTGAGGAGCAACATTTCACAATGCTCATTACTGTCAGACTTCGCTGCCACATCGATATGCCTCTCAGCGGGTTGGCTTCAACTACGGTTACAGACATCGCTACAGCAACAGTAACGGATTAAAAAGCTGTCAGCACACAAAATTTGGACGATGGTCAGTCACTGAGTTGACTGATGCCCATTTATTGCTACTTTGGCTCATTGTTGTCCATTGTTAGCCATTTCCATTGGGAACGCCTGTGTAGACTTTAGCACAACTTTTTTTCACCTGGGTATTTTACATAAAAGCCCCTTGAAGAATATTTTATATATTTTTAATGTTTTGGAAAAATGTTTTCCCTTCATACAAATTACTACGTTCTGCATAATCCCATTTTATATGAATTTTTAGCTTAACTGTTACTCTCCTCAAAACTATTTTTTGAATATTTACCGAAAAATTCAGATTAAACATACTTTCATATTTAATATTTAATTTTCGATATTTTGTGCCCGATACGTCCAATTCCCGTTTCCCATTTCAGTGTCTATGTTGAATATAAAATTGGTTTTATTAATTTTGAATTTTTTTCAGCACTGATTCTTGTGTAGATTATCCAGCGATTGCTATTTAATGCGACGAGCCTCAATTTAATTCCCATTTTTGACCAGCACAGACAAATATTATAAAATATGCTTAGAGCTTTAATATTCCATTAGCGGAATTTCGATGCAGATTTATGTTCATCGATAGCAACAAATACATACAAACATTTAAAATGAGTTTCATGTTCAAAAAGTGCATTTAAGTTTGTTAAAATTTGCGCCAAAATTGAATAACACTGGCAAATGAATAAACTGGTATGCCACAAATCGAGTTGGTAGACCAGGCCCCCCTCATCCATGCCCCTACTTCAACCTCTGTGCACCCGCCAAACCAACACACATGCAAAGTTATTCAGCTTACGTGCGGAGGCATTAGCGCAGAATGAAAAACTCATTAAAAACTTTAAATTGAAATAAAATAAAGCGCATATTTATATTTATATATTTTATTTACTGGCTTACAAATGCCTCGCTGCATTTAACAATCTCCTGATACCGGGATGAAATAACGGCAAAGGTTATAAGTTCTGCTATAAATAAAACAAGCAGACAACAGCTTTACTCCACTTTGCAGCGATTTGTAAATTACTTCACTAATATTTGTTTTTAATTTTATTGTGTGCCCAACAGTTATTTTTCAAAGAGAAAATTTTGTCAAACAAGTGAATGGTTTCCAAAAAATAGCATTCAACAAAAAAAAAATAATAAAAATGCAATTAAAATATCCTAATTTAAATTAAATTTGAATAAACGTTAATTTACTTCTCAATTAAATCTTTGCAATATGTTATTTTCCACAAAGCCGGATGAAAATTGGACCAGAAAAGATAAAAATTAAAGTTAATTCAGAATATATAAATTACTCTTCTCAATATGTCAAGTATTTAGCAGGATATGCTGATTTTGTCTGTTTGATTTGTTATTATTGAAATCGCATATTACCCATGACGTCACTTAAACTGGAATGTTGTGTCGCCTCGAAGGGGCCTTTTCAATTTACAAATAAGATTTCGTTGTCAGCAAGTTGGTTTTCACATTTTGCCAACAATTGTTAGAATAATGAGAGTCAGCTGAGTTTGTTATCTATCCAGTGCTTACGCAGCACACATCCAGCCACAGAAAATCCACACAGAACCTAGAGAATTTTACCCAACAGCAATGACCTAATAAATCCGTTTTATGTCTTGCCGTGGCGCCGCCTCCGACTGGCCGGAAATGCCGGCGGCTGTGGTTTCTACTGTGCCACATTCACGTCTCGCTCTTCTCTCTTCGATTCATATTCAAATTGAAATTGTGGGCGTGGCCGTGGGACCGCCATTTATTGACTGCGCCATTAGCTGCACTAATGATCCATTCAGGCGCAACTGGAGCTGGCAAAGAAAAACCTGAAAGCGACCCCATATTCAAATTCAAATTCACTGGCATCCAGCTCCAGATTCAGATACACAAACACACATCGACATTGTCAATATGCTTAATGGATTTTCAAATATTTAAACAGTGCTAACAACAACCGAGTTGCCATGCGGTTATTCACTCTGTTGGCTTCCAGACTCGAGACTGAGACTAAGCAGGAGGCCAACTGAACTGCCGACATGCCTTCAACTCCATTCGAAGTCTGGCTACCAGCAGTTGGCCAAATGCATTTGGCATATTTACGCATTTTATACAAACAAATAAATTAAATGTTATTTGTGCGGTTGCTTCTTATGGTATTACTAATCACAATCTAACTACAAATGGTTGGCATAACGTACTCTAAATAAATGTTATATTCGCAAATAATTAGTTTGAAACTACTTTCCAATTTGCAGGCAAGCATTTTGCGTTTAAATATATTATGGCGTAGACATGCAAGGAGAAAATTATATTTTTTAGATAAGATATTAAAGAGATTTTCAAGAGCTTTCAGCAAATGTTTACTTTTTATTTTTACTTTGTATAAATATACTGTACACAGATATTTATCTATACAGCTGAGAAGTGATGGCTGTCGGCGATTGGATTTGATTAGCAACCAAACGTTCGATTGCAACCGACTATACACCTAAGCTCAACTGCAGGGCATATAACAACTTTTAGTGAACTTAAAGATGTTGCTACTCAGACTCAGACTCGTAGTTGCAGTCATAAACAACGCATTGCGTGCTTCAAATAGCACAAAAATGTTTGCCTTTCCTAGTTTCCCTCAATGTTTTCTCTCTATTTTTATTCCTCGTTCTCTGCTTTTCTCCGTTTCCCTTTCCGCACTGATGCCTGTCAATGGCTTTAATTGAAGCTCTTGGTTGGTGGAACGGATGGCGGCAGGCAGCAGAAGTGGGAATACAGAAGGGACTGGTAAGGAAAGCAACAATCAAGTAGCAAGGAAAACTGCAACTGAAATTACAACCCAGGGCATTTGTGGCAGCTGCAATTGCCTGAAATAAGATATAAGAGCGAAGATATACCTTGAAAGCAGCCAACTAAAGCAAAATAAGCCAAGCAAAATATGCTCAGTAAGGATGTACATAAATATGGGTGTATGCGTGTGTGTGTCTGTGTGTGTGTGCCGGAGCACTACACAGCAAATGTTGCAATAAATTGCTGGCAGGTGAAATTAATTGGAAAGATATTTCAGCTATTTTAGCAGCTATCCCAGAATTCTTTTGGGTCTGGCTGCTGAAAACTTAATTACGACTATGCAAATAGTCCTGTGTATATTTTGAGCTCGTTCGCTCAGCTAATTAATCCCTCTTCTCTTTGGCCAGGACATTCTTCCCAGAGTTCACTCACAATTGACAAGAAAAAAAAACTGGACCATTCGCACTAAATTATGCATACGCAGTGTGTGACACGCGCTCAACGAGTCGTATCCTGTTTCTGCTTCTTGCTTGGCCAACTCGACAGCCAAACATCCTTTTGGCCACACCTCACATGACAGGCGAAGGCCTCAAGTCGAGTCTTTGCTGTTGGCTGCCTTTTGTTTTTTTTTTTTTCTTTCTGTTAGCAAGCGACGGCTTGACACTCTCCCTGTTCGTCTGTTTGAGCTCGTGCAAAAATCAATTCACTTTCTTAACGAGATACCTTCAACTAAAACAACTAAGCAAGACAGATAGAGTTTCAATCTAAGTGTCGGGAATTCAATAGACTTAGAGACAATGGCATAGGAAATAAAATAGCCAAAACGAGCGGGAACAGTAAGATATGTAAACAAGTAGGAGTTATACTTATACTAAAAATTTAATCTACGGCCTAGAAATACCTGATTTTAGTCACAATCCATTAAAGACGAATTTAATATATGTAGTTTTGGTTTTAAGTTAGTTATTACAGCTAAGTATTTGCAAAGCTCTTAGCTTAAACTAGTTTTTCAAGCTTTGTAATAAATGTTGGTTTTAAGCAGCTAAAAACGTAACACAAGACAGATGAGATATTCAGTAAATATACATAATGTTTTCATTAAAAATATATTCTTTCACTGTTTATATTCAGCAGCAAGCAGCAAGCATCACACAACCCAACACCACAAATGATAAGCGTTATCGAGTCCGCGTATATTGCGCATTCGCCACCTTGTACACGAAGAGCGATAGTTAATATATTTTTCAACTAGAAGTGACTTCGATTAGCTTGCTAAAAAATTCATTAAAAACTTTTAGCGTTAGACAGGCAGACAAGCAGACAGGCAGCCAGGTAAGTGGGGAGGGAGTTAGCTTGGGGCTGGGGCCTCCCTAAGCAGCCAAGTTGAATATTTTATAAACTGTCGTTAGTGTCGTTTTCCCTTTCTTCTCTGCACTTGCGCTGCAGATTTTTATGCCAGGTCATACAATTTGTTGCAGTAGCCAAACAGAAAAGTGAAGGAAAATAAAAAATTACATGGAAAAAGAGGAAAAAATCACACGCTGAAAATCTCCTTTACAAGTTGCGACTGAGACTGGAAAATGGCTGCTTCGTGTTGATGGCTACGTCTGCGCCCGCAGGGAGCACAATCAAGCAGCACAACAACAGCTACAGCAAATATATAGCGACGTGCGATGTGGTCTCTGCCTCTTGGATGGCTTAGCTTGGCCTTAGTCTGGCCAAGATGGATGGCCAAATATTTAGTGGGAGGTCAGCCAGGTTGCAGCAGTTGTCAGCCGGCAGTCAGCTAGCTGTTCTACCTGGTCGCAGCTGGCAGCTTGGCAAACTTGTGCCGTGTGAGAAAACTTGCAATGTGAAAATCAATTTCATCAATTTTCTACATTCCCATTGGGTTAAATGGTGAACTTGTCTGCATTAGTGGCAAAATCAGGAGTTGAACACAAAAAATTGTATTTTGCAAATGGCTCATAAAAATGAATCCCCAATGCAATAAATCTAGGTTGAAGTTTTAAATTGCATAAGTTATTGTTAAATATATTATATATGAGATATAAATTATTATAGAGCGGCTTGACAAATATCGTGCTCTGCTTGTGCTTCGAGCTTTGACAATTATGTATGTAAGTAGCATAAAAAGTTGTCGGTTTCATAACTTTGTCCAAATTGAACTGATATTTACAAGGAATACATTTTTAGTAACGGTTTCACTTCTTAATGAATACTTAATTTAAAGTTGCTTTCAAAACATTCTGATGCCATAACTTTTTAAAAATTTATTCGATTTTCAAAAAGCAATGCTTCTGGGAGCCGTCAAATCTTTTGCGACTATAACTTTCTCCAAACAGTTCAGATTTTCAAAAACCAATGTCTTTTGAACTTTGTATGGAAATCGATTTGTTCGATTTATTTCTTCAAATTATACCTTCAAAATGAGTCTGCATAAAACTTTACTTTTCATCGCCTTGACTAAAAAACTACTATTTTCATGTTTGACGTTTAGAAACAGACCAGCTTTAAGTTTGGAAAGACATTATTCGCTCGTAATTCATGTTCAAATTCGAAGGACATTGTATACCAGTTCTTGGCCTCAGACTTAATCTGGACAATAACCTTGTGCCACACATATATGTGGCAGGATCTAATTTTGCCAAGCGACTGACTGCGAACGAGTTGCTAAATGGATTTTTGGCAGCTGCTTGGGTAAAACATCAAATGAAACTTCTTGGCAAAGGACTCAAATTGTGTCTTAAGCTCGACTCAACATGCATTAGCAACACGCAGAGCAGATGGGTGAAGGTGTAGAGGAGGCGTGGCAAGAGTGGCAGACAAAAAGGCGCTTTAGCCAACGTTGTTGTTACACGAATACATTCTGTGCAAAAAGCGAAAACAAAGCCGTTACCCATGTGGCTAGATAATAACATTCCACGAGGCCCATTCCCATTTCCATTCCCAAAATGCCAACTCCTCAATTCCAATGCTTTGGTGGCTCAGCTACAATCTCAGACTGCCGACAGGTGTACGCCAACAATTTTCGGTTGAATCTCGGCCAGCTTTTTGCTGCAGTGTCACATTTTTAGCCCATTTCAGACGTGCTCAGACAATGGCCCAAAAAGGTCAACACTAGTAGGGCCTTAACCCATTCGACATGGGGGCCACTTTAGGGTCGTTCGGGGTGCAGTCATAGGATGCGAAGCAGATTTCTAGGCTCTTACATGGATTTGAGTTGTGCTGCTGGCTATGCTGCATATGTAATTGTGTGTGAGTTTGTGAATGTGTGTGTGTGTTTTGCTTGCGTGTATTGTTGGACAGCCGAAAGCTGTGTAAATAGCATTTAAATCCCAGGTATTTTCTATGGGTTCAATTCTGTACTGAGTTAGTCACCATCGGCTCGTTAGATTTTGAACAGACTAAACCCTTAGGCTAGGCTGAGAGCTATTGGGTTAGACAAGCTTTATAGACAGTAGCCAAATGGAATAGGCATGTAGTCCATCTGAATGATGTCTGCCATCTTCTCGGTTGCATCAAGAGCACAAAAATCAACTGAGGTTTTACAATGCTAACTTTTCTCTTTAAATTTGAACTGCAAGCTCGGCAATTAAGTGTATGACAAAAATGAATCGTTTGTATATAGGACTAAGCAGTAATATTCGCATTTCGTGGATTGAGTCGTTCATTCCCTTAAACCAATCTATCAGTTTTTCCAAACACTTACAAATGTCGTTTCCACTAATGCTTGGAATATAATTTTCCTCACATGTGTTAAAAAAATAGTTTCATTTTTGATTTTATGAATTTGAAAAATAAATTTCAAGCCAATACACGTCGTTTCCATATACGTCATAAAAATATAGGTTTGCAAGGTATTTAACAATATTTCCACTTGCAGGGATGGCATTCATTTTAGAAATTGTATCTACCATAGAACCTGTTGCCTGCGGCTCTAATGAGAGTTTTATTTTATTCCCCGTACGACAGGGTCAGAGGTTAGGAGACACCGCTGACGAATTTACATATCATGGATCAAAAACAAACCGAGCCGAGCTCCATTCATCTATGGGCTGTGCTGCCGGGCAAAGGCAGGGCTTGGGATGTGCCCAGGTCGCCTCGGGCACTGTTGGAAAAACAACACGCGTCTACATACATATGCATAAATTTTACGCACAACTGAATCGCGATGGCGATGTGGTATGTGTGTGTGTGGGTGTGTGTGAAAGCGGATGCGGATGGCGATGTGTGTGTGGTTGGTTTGGTTTTGGCTGTAGTATATGCAACGATTGGGTGCGGAAATCTGCACAAAGAAGAGCTGAAAAACAAACCACACTGGGTGAAGGGGTGCGCAAGGGGCAGGGACAGTTAAATAGACAGGCTGACAGGCGTCGCTGGGCGTGCAAAATTCTGAAATGCCGTCATTAATCTTTATTTGTGCCGGCGAACGCGTGAATAATTTAGCTACCTAATAATAAATCATTGCAGCTGTGCATTAGTTGACTGTCGCTCATATACATATGCCTGTGTGTGTGTGTGTGTATGTGTGTGAGCGTCTCCATCTCTCACTCTCCATCTCTCTTGCACTCTTTGTGTCTTTGCTTATCTCCCAGCGGAAGTGCCGAGTAACATGCTTAAATGCTTATCAAATTTAATGCGCTTCCACTCCCCAGAAACCTGATGAGCATTAATTAATTGCCAGTGCCACAATGGAAGCACCTCCAGCTTGTTATTCAAGAAGCAGCCCAAAACTTTAACAACTGCCCCATCCCCCTGCCACCAGCTTCAAAGACAGCACAGAAGTGTAGTACACAGGTTAACCAAGTCTAACCTCTATGAAAGTACGAAAAGTTGGTTATTTGTCAAAAATTTAATTTCACCAAATGAGCGGTTCAAAATTACGCATACGACGCACGGGCAAACATTTGTAAATTTTGTGCGTGTGTGTATGTTTGTGTGTTAGTGTTCCCAAAGGCCATGTCATACTGATTTTGACTATTTTTGTGATTCACATTTGACAGCATGGATTTGGATTGTGTAATTGAAATGGTTGGTAAAGTGGATTAAAGAGTAAAATAATTAATAGCTACGCATAACGAGTTCAAATACAATCATGCATTAAGCTAGCTGTATTCTTGTCTTTAAAATATTATTTTTATATTGATATTTTACATCATTTATAAAAACCCGCTTTGTGTGTTACTCAATTTTAAGCGGATGTTAAAAATAAATGCATATTAAAAAGGAGATATTTACGAAATATTTATTTGCTTGCAGACTTTCCAGCTATACGTGCCTGTTAGCGATTTTTCACCGGGCCAACATGATGTATGTGTAGTATCCAGGGAAAAGAACAGATTCGTTTGTCGGTTTTCAGCAGCTTTCGAATTTTTGCATTCACATTTAACGAAAGACCGAATCACCAAACAATCATGCCACATTCAAATGAAAATGAAAAATTCCTATATGCCAATGTGGAGATAATTTGATTACGTCTCAGAGAAATATTCAAAATACTAAATTGCAAATGTGAAATGTGAATTGTGTAATTCGAAAAATGTGTGGTCACAAGGCAGATTTCGTGTTTGCCGTAAATGCATTTAGCTGTTGAATAGGAATTTAAATTAAAACTATGCACAGACCGACAAAAAATAATGGCTTAAATATTCCCAAGCTGTTGACCAGGTGCACAGAATGCTTGAATACGATTGCTTTCCTATTTTGGTATTTTGGACATCTTTGTACAGGTGTCAGCCAGCAAGTACAATTAAATATTCAAATGTGCACTATCAATAAATGGTTTGAAAATTTGTTATAGAGCAATTTGGTATACTGTATCCTGGCATTCCGGCAGACATTTACCGGGCTTCCCCTTTCCGTAAATTTTGTTCCTTTCATGTTGCATACCCTGCAGCTGAATGGAATGTTCTGAGAGGGTATATGATGTAATGTAATTGATATGATATGATATGATATCTGGGTTATTCAAGTAAAGATTCTAATTTTTAAATTCTTTTAAAACAATACTTTTCTTTATAAAATCAATTTGAGGTGCTTGCAGGGTGTCTTTTAGTATGACATTTTCTTTAATTTAATTTGTTTTTTATTTATTTATTTATTTTTGTATTTTAAAATGCAAGCAGCTCGATGCAGCTGCATTGTGGTCAATGGCAGTGTCAAACTTTCAAATATTTTCAATTAAAAGCGTTTGCCTTACACTCGATCTTTCAATCTCTCTCTCCCTCTCACACATTGACCATCTCTCGCTCACTCTCTTTGCTGCACTGAATATATTTGATGCACTTTTAATTCGATTTAATTGTATTTGCTATATATATGCATAGCTGTTGTTTGTGGCAAAAAAAATAAGAGGAGTATGCATCAGGTTGGCGTCAATTTGCGAGCTAAAGTTAAAATGCTGACATTTTGGTCAGCATAACGAAGGGAATCAGGCTGTAATTCACTGCAGCTGCACGTTATGTTCACGTTCAGGTATGCATTTAAATTGCAGATAAATATTTGTGCATTTTGTGAATGGAATTTTTTGTGCAATCAATTTAAAGTTATTCGCTTTTGTGGAATGTACACTTGCCTTAATATAGGAATTGTGACATGTTTTTTTGTTGAGGATATCAATGAATAAATTTTAAGGCTTTATTTGGCAACTCGTCTATATTCAGTCGTTGTGGACTGACTTTTTTGGGACTAAAAGCCGATACATGATATATCATCTGCTGAATAGGAAATCTGTGAAATATTTTGTTGTCAATGCAAGTGTATTTTAAACTTATTATTAAACTAGTTTAAATACTTCCTTTTGCATGTTTGCAAATGATAGTTTTGAATAAATTTTGAAATCATCTTAAGCTGTTTATAAATAAAAATTTGATCGTTCTATTTCATAATTGCATATCTGAAACAGCAACTTAAAAGCTTTGCTGACAGTCTCTAATGGGTTTCCCCTCTTCTAGCTTGGAATATCAATCATCGCAATCAGATGTTATTGGCAGGGCACATGTATATTACATTAATACTCCCGGCAACACCTGATTCACCCACTTAATTAAATTTCAGAAAATTAGCTACCTGGTTGCTGTTCAGACCAGACTTAACTAAAGCAGAACAAGATTATTTCGAAGAATCGTTGTTGTTGCTTGCTGCTCTTGTTGCTGTGTTTATGTCACATATCAAAACATTTTGATACTGATGATTGTGGGCTTGCAGGCACTTCAGGGTTGTGCACCTTATTGACTAATTTCACCATGCTCATCAATTACTATATCTGCGGGTATTCTTGTGAGGCGACTGTGTTTTATGGCAATGGGTGGACTGCTACCTACAAACAAAACAAGCATAAATGTCATTAAATTATTTCTGGTAAATTAATATATATGCCTATTGGATATTTAATGAACTGTGTTAACAACGTGGAGCGTCTGCTGTTCTGCATGTTTTTTGTGGATAGATTTGCGTAGAAACGGTCAATCCGTAGGGAGTTTTTTTTGTGGCCAGCTTGTTCTCTAGGGAATTGTGCATGTTTCTAATTGCACACTATGCTTACGACTTCAATTGTATTCACAAGTGAGCAGAAGCATGTGGAAGAAGTTGGCGATACACAATTTAAAAGGTCCACATCAAATATGAATGGATCGTTGTGGTTGCATAACCGTTCGGCGGTTAATAGTCGACAACCAAGTAGAAGCTAAAAAAAGTAATATTAAACGATGTTGGATTGGAAATTATAATTGATAAATGCATACAATTATTTATTGAACACAATTCGAACATAGTGAAAAAGTCTTATCTGCAATTATATATGAAATTGTATTTTGTATAATTAAATTAAATTTCGACAAGATAACCAACTTAAACAAAAACTTATACAAATAAAGTATTTAATAACAATAAATATCGGTACAAATACCGATGTTAATAAAATAAATGTATTTGATGTAATTTTAAAATTTAAAAAAAGTAAATGAAAATTAATATGTTGAAACAGAGAAAAATATGTTAAATGCTAAACTAAATCAAAATTTATGTTGGCATATTGACAATAATTGAAATCGATAAGGGCAAAGGGAATTTAGAATATTTGCACCAGATTTGATTTCACGAAATAAATTGATTTTATTGATCTGGTTTTAATTTTTCTCAAAACCACAAAATTGAAAGCAATGATTTTGCATTTCGCAAATCGCACACATGTCAGATTGCAATAAAAATTTACATTTTATTTTAGTTGCTGCTGTCAAATAACTTATGTTGTACATTGGCCAAATAATTATTAATCTATAACAAATTGTAAATTATAATCAAATATTTAGCCATTTCGCTAATGGCATATGGCATTATGTGTGCAACAACAATAATTGTAGCCAACAAAGAACAGCCAACTAATTATGAAATGCAATTGCACCGCACAAACCACAAAAAACATGGCGCTATTGCCAGCAGGGCATAATTTAATTATAAACCACTTTTTTGTTGTGCGAGTGGTGCTACGGGGTTGGGCAGCAGTGCAGCATAAGCGCTTCTAAGCTGCAAAATATTTAATTAAATATTAAACTATAATTTTGTTAGACTATTAACACATAAAGTTGCAAGTTTGTCGGAGCAGCTCACAAAAATTGTTAATGGTATTTGACGGGAAGCAACTGACGCGCACCACAAGGGGCAAAAAAGAGACAAGTTTAAGGTTTAAGGGACGTGGAAGGGGTGGCATACAATTTTTCACTTGCTACGTGAAACTTTTCGTGGCTTAGCGGAGGTACGTGTGTGAGTGTGTGTGTGTGTGTGTGTGTGTGTGCCAGTGTGTGTTACAAAGTGCACAAAAACATAATTAAATACATAATGAACAAGGCAACAATATTCATATTTCATAATTTTTGTGTATAATGTGAAAAGCTTTACAAAATTTGTTCAACTGACAAACTAAAGTGCGCGTGTGTGCGTGAGCTGAATTGTGCAGCTCATTATGAGTTACTGCAACACGCATAAAAACAACCAAGCACAACAACAACAATATTTACTGCTGCTTTATGTAGCTCTTTTGTTTGCATCATGTTGCATGCTACAATTTCCATCTAGTAAGCCCGAGTAAAATTAAGCATAGAAAAGTTTTTGCTGCTGTTGTTGACAACCACGCGAAGTGCACCTGATATCAAAAATGATACTCATTTACATAGTTTATACGTCAGATTTATGAGTGCCGATTACCAAAACTCCTGCCCAATTAAATCTCAACTCGACATTGACGATCGAATCTGAGCAGTTTGAGTTTGTATGTGGACAAGACAGCTAACAAGTTTCCCAATTTAATTATATTCGGCAAACGCTCAAATTATTCAATTATAGAAATCAACTCAAATGGGAGGCTTGTTGCATATGTGTAGGCCTTAAATTAAATTTGGCATTTCAAAATATTATATTAGCAAACCTTTTTATTTAATTACCACTGCAATTTCGGAACGGAAAGTTATACTTCACAAGTCAAAGAGGACTTGCAACTGGCTTGCATCTACTGACTAATAAGGTTTATTTTTGTTCAAAACAGTGAAGCTATTTATTTTGTGGCTGCTTTTAAAATCAGTTTCAAGCGCAATTTGGCTTTAATTTGATTTACAGCGCTCACTAAAACTACTCTCTTAATGACCCCACAGACACACATAGAGACAAGTGTACAAGTATTTGTGGGCTTGTGTCTCTTATTGTATTACATGCAAGTCGAAGCCAGTTGCTTAGAAGAGGGTCTCAAGTAGTTAGCACACATGTTTACAATAAACCAAGGCAGTCAGCTTGAGAGGCAGTAAACTAAATGGCAGCCGTGCAATGTACACACACACATCCACACACACACAGCTAGCACACAATAGGATCCGCACACACATACAGACAGAGCCACAGAAGCAGTGTCAGTCACTTAGTCAAACGACCGCCCGTTTCAATTCGTCAGCAATGCCAAGTGCAGTATCTGTGTGTGCGTGTGTGTGTGTGTGTGCGTGTGTGTGCGTGTGTGCGTGTGTGCTATTTGTATTGTCTGCATGTCAAAGTCATCGTGTTAACATTAATTAAATCCATTCGGATACCATTCAACAATGCATTGTCCCAGCCACACTTCATTCCCTCTCCTCACTCCCAGCCTCTCTGAATTCTTTGTTTTATTTTGAATTTTCCGTTGATTCTCGCATCTTGTTCGTGAATGCTGCATTTGAGTGCTGTTTTGTCATAACTAATGAAATTTGAAAATATGCATTACGCAAATATTGGTTTAATTGCCTTTTATTCAATTCACTTAAAATTGTACAAATATCGATTGCTACTCAGCATGCAAGAAATATATCAATCTCGTTATAATCCTTGGGGGCAATTGTATAAAACACTGCCCGAAAACAAGCTGTTCACTTATTGCTATTGAATTAGGCCACATTCGACAGGCTGCTTTTATAGATATTTAGATAAATTCTTTAATTCAATTTAAACGTCCTCAGAAAAGCTATTGATAACATAAATAATTATTGGAAAATTGAAGATTGAATTATCTCAATTTATATTTTTGTATTTATTTCCGGCTCAAAAGCTTCGTAGTGTTAATTCTATTCAATTTTATTAAATTTCATTAGCAGGAAAGACATCGCTTAATGTTATTTGAAAATTAAATTAATAGTATCAATTACATTTTCTTGTTAAATAATCTTGCGCATACAAATTGTTTATTTGTATTATTTTCTTTTGAACTGAAATAAAATAAATCGCTACTTTGATCAATGCTCTGCCTATTTTTTGGTTTCACGTTAAGAATCTTATGCTCTCGGCTGATAAATACTTAATTAAAATATGTCTGTGTACGGAGGCACTGATAAGTATTCTAAGCCCAGGGGCAAGAAAACAACGCTAGCAACAGCAATAGCAAAAAGTAACTGCAAAAAGCAACAGCAACTGTCACACAGAAAGCATTTGTTTAATTATTTAAATTCAATTTCATGTCATATCAAATTAGTGCCACTCATTTCCACTCCAAGCACGTGAAACATGAAAGGCGACCACATATGTAGTGTGTGAGTATGTGTGAGTGTGTGAGTGTGTGTGTGTGTGTGTAAGTGTGTGTATTAGTGTGAGCTTCTGCTCATTATGTTCATGTGTGTGTGTGTGTGTGTGCATGTGTGTGTAAAAAGCTAAAGACCAACAGTTTTTAACTCATTTTTATTACGTGTCCGACTCGTTGCTGCCAACATTTTTTTTTGTTGAGGCGTACATAATGCCACACACATATGCTTATTATTATAATAATTATTACCAGTGTGATTATTATTATTATGCAGTCGCTCGCTAAATTCTTGGCTCGTCGAATGCGTGACTGAATGCGCACAAATGTGCATGCGAGCATGTAATAGACGAGGGTATGTTTGTGTGTGTGTGCATCCCTGACTTCAATTGCAGTTACACAAATACACACACTCACACACACAGAAAGAGAGTTCCACACAACAGAAACTCACGTAGACGTTGCATAATTGAATTAGCCAAACAACGCTGCCGACGGCATCCAACATAATGCCTCAAACAATGGCCAATAATGTGCCATACGAATGGCGGCCGACAGGAGTCTGGGCACAACGGCAGCTGTGGCAGGTAATTATGCGGCAATAGTAGTCCCAGCAAGTAGGGGAAACAAATAATACACACAAGAACAGTTATGAGTAGTTGCCTGCATTGAATGAGACCCTCCACCATGTGAATTTTTAAGGGAATGCTAGCAAACAGAAAGCAATTGGTATAGGAAAACCACAACATGTACTTAAACACCCACCCACAATGCTTTGAGTTTAAATAACGCTTTAACACAATTAAAGGTCTAATGAAGATGACTTTTTATACCACAAGTCCATTGTGCAAAAGTACGTGTGACGGAAAGCAGTAACTGCCAAGTCAATTGTCTGCCAAGTCAATTGAATTCGATAGCTGAAACTCGTTTCGATAACTTTGAACATCGATAAAAATTGAAATCGAACATCTGAATCAACGGAATTTCCTATTTGTGTTTAAATTCAGCACGATCTACATTCTTGAAAACAATTTAAATATGAATTATCTAATGTGTTTGCATAATGTATAAAATTCTGTACAAAATTGTTAGGTGACCATTTCAATTTCATTCATCTGTTAAATTTGACAGATAAATATTATATAAACTAACTTTAATGGGCATCATTTTCAGCGATTTGTTTTATCTGCAGAAATAAAATAAATATAAATTATCACATTTCATTTCACATTAATATTATAAAATCTTTAGATTTATAGGTAAATATATCAAATGAGTAAACATATATTTCCAATTAGATAATATCCCATTAAAAAATCTATTTGTCTTTATGGTATTTTTCTTTCGAATATTTAGTTACATTCACACACACACAGTCACACACACACACACTCACACACACGCTCAACATATGCAATTAAAAACAGAAATTTGTTTTTACGATTACACGGAACGTAATGTAATATAAATTACATCTAGCTCCCCGCTGGCAATATTAATTGGCATTGAGTTTTTAATTAACTGAAACTAAAATGGCTCTCCCAAAACAAACCATGACTAATTTGAAGTACTTTTCCACATACCCGCCTGCTCAGAGAGCCCCCGCAAATTCATTTGCCACGCGCTTGTTTTGTATTAATAGCTCATAAATAAATTTTCCAAGCGCAAGAAAAAACGCAACTTATTGCTTTATTTGTATACGAGTATTTTATATATGGCCAACAATTTTTAAACATGCCGCATGACAGCAGCAACTACAAAAGCAATGGAAATTTGTTCGGCGCACGAGCTAAGCGAAAGCAAAGAACAGAAAGTACCAAAAGCACTCGCAACTTTTCCAGCTGCCTTAAATCAGTTTAACCGGTTTTTACTCAATTTTTTCCCTGTTTTCATAATTTTCTGCTTTATTTTTTTTGCTGATGTCATGGCGAACGCTCAAGTTTTACTGTTATTGCTGTGTGTTGCTCGTTGTTGTCTTTTATTGCTGGCCAAAGGGAAGAGCTGTGCTGTCATGTATCGATTTTATAGCGACCACACCTTGCCCCTCATTTGGCCATCCCCCCCCGTACTCCCTACCCTTTACCCTACGCCCTTCACGAGTCACTTTATCGCCAAGCGATATCTATATAATGGGGCCTCAGTTTGATTTGTACGCATTAAACTGTAATCTGGTCAAGGTTCTTTATCGCATTGCGATTATTATTGTATGAAGCATCTTTTTTTGCTTATCATCATCAGCATCATCTCATGTGATTGGCGCACTTCCCGTTCTCCACAATTGCGGTGCAAAAATAAATGTTCAATAAATACCCGAGAAGAAAAAAGAAAGAAAAATAAATGAAAAAATCATTTGATTGATATTTTGAGTTTATGACTCAGTTTTGGATTGCAATAAACAAAAGATGCAAAATGCTCTGCTCAAAAGATCTTTTCTTGTTGTGGCATTGTAATTAATGCCCTGAACTTGTGGCCTGGTCAAAAATAAAGCAATCAAAGGTTGGGCAGCCGAAATATCCAAGAATTAAGATCAGTGATTCAAGAATAAATTTTATTATTATGCTTACTTCAAAAATGGATTTATATGTGTTTATTTCAGTTGTTGGCTTGTGACTGAAAAACAATTCTGAATCCATACGAATAAAACACAATTCAATTATTTATTTTCCCTTTTTGGTTTTGCTCTCGGTTTTTATGATCTACTCCAAAGTTTCATACGGAATCGATCCAAAATACATATGCACATTTATTCACATTTAAAAAAATAAATTCAATACATTTACAAGAATATAATCATATTTGTATATATATGTATATTAATATAAGTGTTGTGTCTGTGTCTGTGTTTTCTGTTTGTGGTATATGCAATTGAATTGTTAGACAAATATATTCATTTTCGAATGCATAAATGCTAAAATATAGGAGTATATATTTATATATGTAGTTGTGTGTGTGTGTGTGTTTTCATTTCTTATGAATCAACAATAGTTGCTTCTCGAGTTCGGTTATTGTTGTTCTTTTTTGATGCGTTTCGCTTTAGCCTAAATAAATAAATATTTTCTGCACATTTGGTAACATGAATAAAAAATACAATTTCCAACAGCACTTCTCCGAGAGACCTCTACAAATTCTATGCGACTTTCTTTTATACATAACATAACATTCATATATATATGTATATATATATGTATGCTTTAGTAGAGTTAGATATATATCAACAATTTTGTATAAGGTAGCAAGTTTTAAGAGTTAACGTAACATAAATCGTAAACATAATCATATTTAATCGTAAATCGTAAATTTAGTAGTTCAAGTTCGTATATATGAATATTTGTTATATATATATACATTTATAAGTATGTACTATAAATAGTAATAACAACAACAATTAGGGCATTTAGACATGGCACATACAGTTCAGATACAGATCATAGACAATATATGGTTTTTGCATTTGATTTCGCTTACACAATTTGCGATCCCATTAAGAAAATTAAGGGACAAAATATCAAAGAGACAAATACCATTTCGTGACATTTTGGAAATTTCATTTCCCTTTAGCCAACGACAGTAAACACAAAACACAAAAGAAATAAAAACAACAAAAATACTCCGTATTATTGCTTTAAGGCTCTGTGCCAAGCCGAGTCTTGCCCCATTCTCTACAGCTCTATAGAATAGACATACGTACATTCAAGATAGAATAGTAGTATTAGGCATAAAATGTGGACCACTTGGACATAAAGTTATGTTAACCATAAAACAGTTGTTCTCTTTTCTTCTTTTAGTTTGTTTTCTTTTTTTTTTTTTTTTTTTTGAGCGAGTTGCACTCGTCGAAAAAAAGTGGTGTAGAACCCTCCAAAAAGTTGGTTCCATTACAAAAAATGTGTGTGCGCGTTGAACGAGCTCAATCCTTCTTGTTGAGAAAGTGAAGGACATAGTGGAGTACCAGATCGTAGCAGTACTTGTACTCGGTCATATTCTCGACGAGCTGTGGACGGTGTCGCCGTACGGTCTTCACGGCCTGAAAGACATCGACTTCGCCGTGCTGTATGACCTGCTCGATGCACGCATTTGCGGCACAATAAACTCCGGCACGACTGCGACCATCGGGCGAGACAACACAGACGGGTCCATAGTCGACCTTATTGCGCCAGATCTCGACCATATTCATTAGATACACCAGAGAATTGGTTGAGCTCGGCACCTTGTGACCCATCGGCCAACAGGTTAGCTGGAACAGCTGGACGGTACGCGTCGGCGCCTTCACACCCGCCATCATTTCCGTTAGCGAAACGATCTTCTTGTTGATCTTGAACTCCCACTGCTTTATATTCGTGTAGCTCTTCGACATGACGTAGTGTACGGTGAAGACCGGTCCATATTTCTCCATTTTCGATTTGTTTGGCCAGAACGAGGGATACTGTTGCGATTGCGATGGCGGCTGACAGAGCACAACCACAGCGGAGCACTCATGATCGTAGACCAGAGACCAGAACTCGCCCAGCGTATGCTTCATGGGCCATTCGGTGTTGATGTACTCCCGCGGCTTCGTGTAGCCATCCACAAACACCGAGTTGATGTAGTCTGTGAAGGCGTTGCCCTGAAAACTGGTGAGATACGGACGGAAATTGTCGGGTGGCACACAGAGCACATCGCGATTCTTCTCACGATTGTCCGCCCGATGACCGCCAGCGCAGTCGCCGATGGTGAAACGTGGCGTTTGCTTGCAGATCTGATCGTATTCCATCTGATACTCGTTCAGCTTGGTGGTCGAATTTCGACGTGCTTTGGCCTTGAGGCGATCGGAAAGCTCGGAGACGGGAAACCAGGTCTTGCCACATACAATATGCTCCTCGAGCGTATCGTAAATGAACTTGTATTGTTCCACATTCTCGACGAGACCTTTGCGCGACTGTCGCAGCTTCTTCAAATAGCCAAAAACGTTGAAGCACTCCTCTTCCTCGGCCAGTTCCAGATTGGCATCGATAGACATATAGACACCGGAACGGCCGCCACCATCGCTGCAATGCACCAGAATGGGACCACGCATATCGACATCATCGTCATCCTTGATGATATTGCCAACAACGAGTCGCACCCGTCGTCTGAATTCCAGCAGGGCATTGGAGAAGGGGCAGGAGTGGGAATACCATTCTGTATAGTGAAACTGGAGGATCAAACGCTCGTCGGTCACCTCGCCCTGTTCGCTCTTCTTGTACAGTCGAAAGGTGCGTATGTGAAAGTTGGCCAACTGCTCCTCCCGCACAATATTGATGTGGATATCGCCATAGGTCTCGTGCACCTCCATATTCGGGGGCCAGTACTGCACGCACATGACCTTGGCAAAGTCAAAGGTCTTCGTCAGCATCACAATAGCGCTAATGTTCTCCTGCCACACCATGCGCCAATACGCATTCACAGTCTCCTCCACAGGACCCTGAGTGACGATGTAAGCATTCGGTTTGAGCAGACTGTCCACATAGCTGGCATTCACATAGTCGGAGTCGGGCACACCGGGTAGCTTCTGCAGGACAACACGATTGTAGTCATATGGAATGCACTTGGGATTCTGATTTTTCTCCGCGTTGTTCTTCTTCAGGGCATGCCGGCAAGTGTTCGTCTCCACTTTGGCGGCTGTCTGAAATTCCAGTTTATACAGCACCGGAAATTTGCGACGCAGATCGCACAATTTGAGAAAATGCCGCACGTCGATGGGGCCATTGGGTATGGTCTTCGATAGCGAATTGTTTTCGTCGCGCGCCTCCAGCTTGATCCGGTCGAAGGACAACAGGCCGCTGTTGAGCATGCTCAGCTTTATGGTATTCGGTATGGAGACAATGGCGCGACTTTTGCGCTGCTGCCGTTCGACGTCATCGTAGCGTGCGGATGACCTCGACCTGTGCTTGCTTTGCTTTGTGGTTTTTCCACCACTTGTGTTGCCATTCGTTGTTTTTGTTGTTGTTCCTGCTGTTGCTGCTGCTGTCATGGTGCCGTTATCCGTAGTCAACGTAGCTGCTGCTGCTGCTGCTGCTGCTGCCGCTAGTTGTTGTTGTTGTTTCTGCTCCGTTGTCATCATCAATCAGTATACAGTGTACAGTATGTGCGTGTGTGTGTGTGTGTGTTTGTGCGAGTGTGCGTCGTTGGGTATACGTAGGAAGAGGAGGAAGTAACCGATTAGTATTTGTTCATTTGGCTCATTCTTTTCGGTTTTGGTTTTAGTAGCTTATTATTTTGCATTGCATATGGTTTCGCTTTTTCTCTTTAGCTTTTGGTTAGTAACTGTGAATTGTGTATGTATTTTGTTTGTTCACCTTATTTTTTTAAATGCGCGTCGCGCTAAACGGAATTTGTTATAAATAAATATAATGCACACGTATATTGTTGGCTAATTTTCTTCTCGCGCTGCAAATGAATACTTTTTATTTTCCTTATTTCTTTTCTATTACTTTTTTTTTGTATTTTTCTATTGTATTTTTCTCTCTGCTCTTCGCTTCACTTCACCACACGACCACTGTTGTCTGGCGTGTGTTTTTGGTTCGTCTCTATCGTTTGCAGCTCTACCTGCTGCTGCTGCCGCTGTTGCTGTTGATGTTGCTGCTGCTGCTGCTGCCTCGTTGGGGCGAATTTCGTGAACGACTGTCCGAACACTGTGCGATGTTTTGCGCTTTCACCTCAGCACAGGCAGCCTGACGGGCGAAAAGAGAGATATTTGGCGAGAGGGAGAGCGCTGAACAGCAGCAGCGCCTGCTGGTTGGCAACATATTCACCATGGCACATGTGACTGGCGCTACTTGGGTGCGTGACGGGTATTTTTAGCTATGGGGGTGGAACGGAATGTTAAGTGCCCACATTGGTATAAAAACACGACAATTCGCACTCAACTAAATAGTTTATAGAACCAATTAACAATAATAATAATAATATATTTTGTTAATAAACATTTCAAAGGCAAGAAATGATTTTTTTTATAATAATATTCATAATTTATGAAACCATTATTAATCCATTTTACATTAGGCACATTTTAATTATGTATGTGTTCTTTAATAACTTTTTAAGTTATAATTATATTTTTAATCAGATTTCATTTTAATTATCCTTAATAGATTAATCCTTTGTTGCATAATTTACGTTACATTGAGTATAAATATTTTCTTACATATTTCATTCGAATTTTCATTTGATTAGCCATCACACGGTGCAATTCACCTTATAGTATGAATGAAAATTTCGATTTTCCCATTGCACGCTCATTTCGTCGCAGCGAAATCTTCCATTTGCCACACAAGCGATTTCGCCCCAAAATGCTGCTGCCACAAATGCTCTCTCCCAATATAGTCTCTCTCTCTTTCTCTCTTTCTGTGTGAATTTGTTTTTTGTGCTCTTGACGCTTGCGCCTTGTGCGATTTTCGCTTTTCATCACGTATTTTGTTTTCGCCGATTGTTTTGCGATGTGTAATTGAAAATTCCGTTATTTAAATGAGGAAGTGACGTTGATTCGTTTTATTTATTGTTTGTTTTTGTTTTGATTGTCATTAAGCATTTTTATTTCCATATTTAATTGTCAGGGCAGACCCAAAAATTATGAATTGTATGCGTCGCAGATTTCCGAATATTTTTTAATAACTGCAGTAAATTTACATTTCCTGTTTTGGTCAGCTATCTTTGCCGTGCGATTCGATTTCGTTGTTGCTTCTATTCTGGTGGTTTTTGTTGTTATTGTTGTTTTTGTTGTTGCTTTTGCTGTTCTGCATTTTCACATTTTCACGTTCACACACATTTGATTTCCGTATGCACCTCATCGAAATAGCATTTGGCAAGAGCCCCCAGCCAAAGAGGAAGCGCAGCGCAGTGCGTTCCCTCGACACATGCCACGAAGAACAAACAAAAATTAATGCCCCGATCGTAATGATGTTATTTGATGATGATCATCATTATCACAGCATCGTGTGGCCGATGCTGATGCTGCTGCTGCTGCCGTTGATGAAGTGTTTGGCGCCCTCGAGGTAATTTCGAATTTCGAAATATTTACACGAACGTGTGTCAAATAATTCTAAAATGTAAACAAATCGTTTGCATACACATTGGACCTCGGCAATCAACTCTTGTCTCGATAAGTATATGGCCTTGATGATATGTATTTGGATGTGCATATGTATTAATGCAATTTGATGCCCTCTATAGATATAAGCATTTAAAAATAATTTGATGGCACAGAATTTCGAATTCTTTTTCAAATTTTTTGAAATTAAATAAATGGGCAAACAAATTGACTAATTTATCTCTCGATAAAGAATTGAGTACGAATATTGAGTATTCATGATATATGTGTATATACTTGGAGCATTTAAAGAGATCTCCAAAATACCTCGGCTCTTGTTATTACTAAATCATGCATTATAGATTTATTTGTTATGTATATCATTGGATTATTTGTCGATGGCACTGCACAGCTCAGGTAGAAATAGGAATTGAGTCAATTCAAATAAAATAAAATCTTCACTGATCAAATTAACCTATTCTGGAGATATTATAACAACAAACTAAGGGGATTTGACTCAATATGGGCATAAGATATGACAATTGATTCAGCTAATTACTTTTATTACAGTTACACAAAATTCTGGTGTAATTCAAGGCATTTTCCTTGATGACCCGTGTCTTTTGTAAAATAAATAGATTTTATTAGCTGTATCAAGCAGTGTTACTGACTTACAAATCGATGTATTCTAACTGGAGACTTTTAAGTCCTAAGCTTCTGCGGTCTCCGGCAGAGTATAGAAAATGGTTCATTGTATTGGATACGCTGTGTCTGGCGGGGCGTTGTCAATTAAAGCTGGTTGCCTACCTTCAGGCCGATGATAATCCGACGTAAAGCCGCGCGGCTCTTGTGAATTGCTGTAGTCACCTAATTTGAGAGCTGTTGACCCATTAGGCACAGAAAAGCGTGCCGCCCCACCCCGCTCGCTCCTATCAAAACGGCGCTGATGCGCAGCCCAAGCACTTAATATGCCACCCCTCAACCGACTCGCATAAACACACACACATACACACGCACACACATGCATACAAGGGGAGAGCGAGGAAATACGCACACACATTTATGACTAAGCCAACAAAGCGTTTAGTGTGGCTGACCGCAGCTTGCAGGACCGAGGAGGACGCATCTTTGGCGCCACAAAATCCGCATTTAAGCAGCATGAGGCAGCTTCAAACTAACCCAAACTAAGCCAAATGGAGTAGTACTAAATTGAACCGCACCTCTTTGGGCAGTTCAGCTAATTACAATTAAATCAGCTAAAAGAGAAGAGAAATGTAGACTTTGCCACTTACCTTGCCAAATATGGTGAGTCCGCCATGCTTCATATTAAAGTTTGGCGCGTCCGCATAGCTTGAATCGGCCCAGGGTGTATGGCATGTGGATGTTAAGGTCATATACCGTACGCCAATCGCATACAGGGTGCGCAGTACCGCTAAAGAGCCACCCAGCGAGTGGCCGCCTTCAACACCGGTTAGCGAGCAGAGTTGTTGGTTTTTGTGTGCATCGATGATGTCTGCAATGGTTGCAAAAGCACAGTCAGTGAAGCATTTCAAGAAGTTGAACTTAAAGTTTATGTTGCAGCTGTTTTGCACACAACTACAATTTGAGGCTTAAGCATAGCATTCGCTTTTTTGTTCCTTGTTGGAAATGTTCTGTTTTGCTACACTTGGCAAAATATATTGTTCCAGAATTTTGAACTTTTTTCTTTTGCGAGAATCTTAAATTCTGAATTTTAACATGTCTTGCGAAATTATAATTTTATTTTAAAAATACATTTGTTAGAATTTTATTCTGAATTTTGGGATATTTTAATTTTTGTATAATTTCTCAGACAAATTTATTATATATTCTGTATTTATAAATATTATATTTTTGTATTTGTTTAAAGTAATTTTATGAAATAAAAATAATGGGAATTTGTTAAATAATGGGAATTTTTCTAAGTGCATACACGTCTGTCAATTGCTTAGCTGCCCCGTTGAGCTCTCTGTTCATTGCGGTCTTAGTCTGTCTCTCCGTCTGTCGGTCTCTTTGTTGGTCTGTCAGTTTAGCCCAACATGGCATTTGTGCTATGCTATGCAATATTTACGCTTGTCTTGGCCAGCAGCTTTGATCTCTTTCATGATGCTCTATTTCATTTTGTTGCGAGGCACTTGTCAAAATACTTGCTTATTGTTTATTGTTATTTATTTTTTTGTGGTATTTTTATTATTTTGTTGTTGTTGTTGTTGTTTTGGGCTATTGTTCTTAGCCAGCAACTTGAGCAATGTTTGCATAAAGTTCTTGAAGAAGTTCTGTTCTGGTTTTCTATACATAAGCGTATAAACTATCTAAACTTATTGTTGGAGTGGCATGTGCAACTTCGCCTGGCTGACCTATTTTTCCAATTGCTAAGAGTCATTAAGTGCTTCTTCAACTCAAAACTGAGTACATTTCATCAAATAAAAACTTAATAGCAGACGTTTGGAGCAAGTTGAGTGTAAAGTTTCAATAAATTGAAAACAAGCAACACAAAGCAAAATTTTAAGTAGATTAAATCAATTTATTTGATAAGGTATTAAAATTTCTTATGAGTGAAGTTTCAGAAGCTGACAACGAATGATTTATTCACAACAAAGATAGCTCGAACAATACTTGGTACTTAGAATGGCCTTTTAGTTTTGGCATAGTTAAGCATTCGATTATATTTTTTGAAGCTATCTCATCAATAGTCGTGTGAATAAAATCTGCATCCTTAGGGGGAATTCATGGCACACACACACGCACACTTAGAAATCCATTCAATAATTTGTAGTTGCGTTCAAATCAAGCATTGCAATAACATTTCAAATGTCACCTACCGGGAAAGCGACTCAATAAATTGCCACAAAGAAAGGAAGGGGGACTACGGATAGCTGGGAACGGCAGGAGCGACATAAGGAGAGGCCACAAGTCACAGGATGTGAACAGGGTCCTTGCTGGCAAGTTTTCAGGTAATAAGTAAATAAGCTGCGTAAAATCAAAGGGCGCACTTGTAGCAGCAGTTGCCCCTGAAAGAGGACTTGTGGTTGTTGCTGCTGCTGCTATTGTAGTTGTTGTTTTATTGTTGTTGTTGTTGGCATGGCTTCGGGCTGCCTGCATTGTTATGGGAGCCAGGGAAGCAAATACCTGCCACAAAACCTGCTCGATGTCGTCGTGTCGTAAAACCCTAAAATATGGAGCAAATAAACAAATATTCTGGCAGGACCTTTAGTGTGCAGCACCTTTTGCTGTTATAGTTGTTGCTGCTGTTGCTGTTGTGGCACTCAAACGAGTGCCGGCAAAGGCACTAAAATGCGCCACGTGAGTTGAAGCTCAATTTTTCGCTTGTGCAACAGCCGAGTGGGGCAGCAAAGAGAGCGAAGAAATAGCAGAAGAGACCTGAAGGAAATCGGCATCGAAGTTGCTGCTGGTCCGGCATCGTAATTGTCTGTGACTGGGTTCGACCATGGCGACCATGGCCTCAATCTTATGTATAATATATGGGCCATGCATCGGATGCGATTTGAGGCAATAGCGAATCGAATTCTCCAACACATTTCAAATTGAAAATCCCCAACCAAATGCCACTTGATGCAATAAACCAATAGTAAGAATAGCAAGTGTGCCAGACTCCAATCAAGCAACTCAAACACACTCTACAAAGTTTGTTTCGCATATCAAAAGTGAATAATAGAAAAATATCGGATAGTTGAATTTAATAGAAGCACAAGTTGATTTATCTGAGATTTCTATCCTTTCAATTCCTAATGGAATGATGAAAGTCTTACAGAAATTGTATTCATACATTTAAAAACTATAAGCATTAATTAAAAAAAGATAAAGAAATGACTTAATAATAATTCTCAAATCTGTAATTCGAATTTTATTTATTAAACATTTTAAAATATTAATATAAGAAAATGTAAATCCGACACAGTTTTTTAAACAATAAATTCCAATCGACTATTACGCATCTGGTTTATTTAAGGAACTCAAAACTCCGCGTACTCAATTTATTCAAAAGTGATAGGAAAAGCGACAATCAATATTTTTTCATACGATTCTTTTGATGGTTTTGCAGACTACAAGATTTAGCATGCGCCCAGGGAGGGCATTAAAGTGTCAAAGGCTTCTAAACTGAAAGCAATTTCTGTGTTCAGTTTCTATATATCTGTCTCCTTCGTTCTCTGTCTCTCTCTCCCACTCACAGAATCGCTCAACATAAATGTAAGTTTACACATTTCGAAGGTGGAAATTGAAAACTGCGAATGAAAAGCATTCACACATCGACAACTACAAAATGTAAAGTAGCAGAATGCTGGCAACTGACACAACTGCCAAAAAAAAAAGGGTGGACAGCTTCAGGAAATATTAAAAAAAAAAAAAGAAGGAATCTTAATCTTTTTTCCATTTATTGTGTTTATGCAACGCGAATGCAGCACTCACATGTATCTGTGTCCGTTTGTATCTCAGCAGGAGCAGGCATGAATCTAAAGAAATGCTATTGCCACACAGTAGCAGGCAGGAATACAAAGGACACACATGGATTGAGACTGGTGACTAACAGACTGACTGACGGACTGACTGACAGACTGACTGACTGACGTGGCGTGTCAATCGTCGAGTTGTGTTTCGGTTCGTTAGCTGTGCATTTTTACAATCACTTTGGCAGCTCAACATCTGACTGTGTGGAAGTGGGCGTGACCACGTCCCCCGCTCGCTCAATGGTCACTTTTATTTACACGACATGTGAGCGCACTACAATTTCAAACTGACTGAATTTATTTCGAGTACTCTCAAATAAAATGTGGGGTTTTATTTTATGCAACAGCAGCTGCAAACATTCACGTGCCTCGGCTCTTTATCGAAAACGTCAGGGGCTGTTTGAGGGTTAGGTTCAATTTTGGGGAAAGTGTGTTAGTTGGAGTTAAAATTTGTGCTTGATTCTTTGATTTGAATATGTTCACGATGCATGAGATTGGCAAAACTAAGCAAATAATGGAATCGTTCAGTTTGTTTCGTTTCGAGTCTATATTTGCTGACAGTTGATGAAACGATGGCTTTGAGTACGCATCGCATTTAATTGCTTTATATTTATGAGCTTACTGATTTTATGAAATGTAAAAGGCAAAGATATAAACTAGCTCAGCAAATTTACTCACCAATCAAAGTTTTGTTGCAAGGATTTAAAGAAGTTTACCTACTCTATTAAGTAGAGCTTAGCTTAGCTGTCTTTTCTCTTTGCCAAAGCTCACACAATTTGGCAGTTTGTTGAGTCCAGTGAGGAGCTTTGCACGAAGTTGAGCAATTAAATAAGAAAAGTGCACGCATGCCATCTGCAGAGATTTGACTGAATTTTTGCTAAACCCCTGCTGATCTCACTTCAACTCAAAATTTCTTTCCCATTTTGATTGCTTAGTTGTGGAAATGGTTGGCATTTCTGCAGCAACAACAGCAGAAGCATGACTCAAGCCTTAGCCTCCGACAACAGTTATTCGTGTGCTTGAAAAAAAAATATTGTCGGTTCTTATCAGAATTTAGCTGTTTGCTGCAAGCATTTTTCGGTGCATGCTTTTCTGCTCGTATATTTATAGCACACTGCAATGTTTTCCTGCGCTTGATTTTATGGCTATATGATTTATTCACATATCCATTAACTGCTGAATAAATGTTGCGACGCGAAATACCGGAAGCGATTTTTTGTTTGTTTCGCCGCCGGCTTTTCTATTAGAGCAGCAACAAAAGCGGAAATAAAAAACAATAACAAGGCACACTAAAAGATTGCCAGTCATATGGCAACAAATCAAAATGCAAAACGGAAAACAGAAAAAGACAGAAGTGAAAATAATAAAATACTCAAATGCTGGCCGGGAAAGCTCGAACATAAGTCACAACTTGCAGTTCCACTTGCTCTCCAGTTCTCCACACTCTCACACAGCATCAGTTGCGACCCCTTGCGGCAGGTTCTCTCCCAATCTATCTCCCCCCACCAGCTGCTGCTACCCGCTGTTAACTAGGTGAGTGCAAAATATCAAAGGAAATGGCGCAAAAATATGGCACGCGGTAAGCAGCCAACTCAAGTGCAGGTCTGAGAGCACTGCTGCAAATGTAACAACTGTTAGCGAGTCTCCCTTTCCCTCTTTGAATACCCTTGCAGAGGGTACCATCGGCTTGTGAAATGCGCAAGGAGACATCTCTCAGTCTGCATAACTATTACAAAATATTTATATTCATGCCGCACTCGCGATTGGAGTCCATATGAATTATTGTTTTTATAAGTGAATAAATTGTAATCCTGCTTTCTGCTTTCATATTTTCAGTAATTTTGAATCGGACAGCTAAAAAAACACTTAGGAAAACACCGGCAAAGCCAAGCAAAACTAATGCTTTTTTGTCAAAAGCCCGCAAGCGTATTTAATCTTCGGCAACCTGACAGACAACACTTAGTTTTCTTTTTTCGTAATTTTGTTACTTTTACTTTTTTTGCTGCTTCGCTTTTCATTTGGCTGCCAGCCAAGATACTTCTGAACAAGTCGCGAAAAAGTTTCCAGCATTGCAACCAATTGAATGCGTGGGCTACGAGAATGTTTCGAATTCCAGCAGATTCACAGCAACTAAACTTTTGGGAATGTTCGGGCCTATGGGGCGTATGTGTGATGTTTTTTCATGGTATTTTACATGCCATTTGGATGAGGGAATTTAAGGAGGATGAGGAGAATGAGCACTTACCCTGAGCCGACGTGCAGGTAGTTAATTGCGGCGAATATCGATCGGTTAGTCTTTTGATCACATCAATTTGCTCCAGTGTCAGCTGCACAGCATCCCGATGCTGCGCCTCACAGGGAACATAGGCCGCCCAGAACTGAAAGAGGAAGAGACAGAAATATATCACATATATTGCATTTATAACATAAAATGCTCGGGTAAAATGTATTGGAATAAAAGATATTCTTAACTTAAGTAATGTAATTATATAATCATAGATTTTGACATGATTTATACAGGAACTTTGACTTGACAGGCAGAAATACTTTTTCTTTGGGAACACAGTTACAATGTAAAGACTCGTATTTCCAAATTGAGAATTTCTCATTCCCGAATTCGCCTACAAGCTGCCATTTGAGTTTATGAAACAGGTTGAATATTTTGAAAATGCGCCACAAATGTTTCGATTAAATACCATTACAAACAGTCATTCCATTAAATTTATTTACAACCAATTTGACCGCAAACTTTACAGTTGCCCATTTGAATGTATCTGGATATTCTCTTAACCAGCTGAAAAGTCGCATTCACACAGATATTCATACTCAAATACATATAGAAAAACACATTGCAGTAGTTATCTCGTTTATTGTCGCATTTCATTATTTCCCTTAAAATGCCTTGCTGGCGATAGAAGAAGGGAGCAGAGCGGTTGTTGCAGAGCAGCATCCAACGAACTAATGACATGTGGCAGCAGCACCAACAACAATGGCAACACAATTTCCAAATACCTTATGTAAACGCTCGCTCGTACAATAGTAATGAATGTTGCCTCTACCCATAACTTTGCCCACGACTCTGCCACTGGCTATTCCTCTACCACTGCCCCTACTGGGTGCCACAACTGTACAACTGCACCTTTGCACTGTTGCAATGGATGTACAATTAACCCGAATTGAGGCAATGCTCATGTTGTGACCACCTGATAAGCTGAGACTACAAGTATGGCCCCGGAACTGAGCAAAAATAATCAGAGGTGCCAAAAATGGTAGGAGTCCATACCAAATGCTGAGCTCAGAACAAGAGAAAATGCTCGAATTGGGACCGGCAGATACCATGTAGATGAATTGTAGATCAATTGAGTTATATAAATAAAATATAAAATTTAATTTGATTAACCTGTGTGTACTCATATTCATATTTAAGATACTTTATTTAACTATACACTTTTGGGACAAATTTTTTCTTTAATTTTGGAACTTCTCATCAACTAGTCTTTTTGTGAAGAATTAAATATTTATTTCTTTGTTTTGTTCCCTAGCATTTTTAATTATTCATGCATGCTACAGTCGTTTAATTCTTCAAGAATATACATTTAAATAAGTATATCCCTTTGGGTTACGAGCCATAACAACTAACCGAAAATCAACACTGGGAAATTGTTCGGGGCTCTGGCAAAAACATGTGGGAGTCGTTGGCTGGACAGGTGGATAAACTTTGCTGCCGTGCAAAATGGAATTTACCTTTGCCATTATTGTTCCTGCTCCAAGGGGGCAGTATGTAAGCCGGGAGGCTTGGCTGGCATTGTGCAAATTTGCTGGTTGTACAATTAAAATTGCGCAAATGTGAAGCACTTGGTTGACCCAGGTTCCCAAATCTAATTGTAAAAGGGCGAACTCAACACCTCACTAACCCCCCATCGTTAACTATCCCCCCTTTCGCCCTTTCTGTCTCTCTTTTTCTCTCTCTACCCATGTCTATGGTCAACTTCTGTTGAATTGTTTTTCAACCACAGAACTTGTTTCGACTTGTTTATTGAAAAGTTGTACATCTGAAATGCCAAAATGGTAGACGTAAATTTCTCTATGAACGAGATCTCCAAAGTGTGTGCACTTTATTATCATCATTATAGTTATCATCAGCATCAGCACCAGCATCAGCATCAGCAACATCATCGTAATCATCATGTAACTGCTCCTGCTGATGCTTTGGGGAACTGAAAATGAACATTCTCTGGTGTTGTGCTGTTTTTGTTTTGCTTTTAATTTAGTGCGCATGGAACAATTTTTCGGGACTACGTGCTCAAAGGACTCACAGAGTTTCTGGTTCCGGAATTCTGACATTCGTCCAGCACAGCCTTACGAATTTATATTAAAAATTATTTATTGCATTTTATGTTTTGTTCCTAGTTCAAGTCCTCTTTTTATCCAACAGTTTTGTTTTTTTTTTTGGTTCCGTTATCCTCTATTGTTGGTGTTTTTGTTGTTTTCAGTTGTGTGCCGAACAAAAAGCCAAAACTTTTTAATTGTTCTTTCAGTTGGTGTTGTTGCTGTGCGTTTGGAACTGTTTTTTTGCACTTTGCACGCTTTCTCTTCGATGGCAACACGTACATGTTTTTACTTTTTCCTAATGATATAACGCGTTCTAATGGTTCAAATGCGTTTTGCCGCTTCCTCGAAGAACGAGTGTTTATATGATACTACAATAGAATTTGTTCGCCAAGCTTAAGTGTAATTAGCAAACGTCTTGAACATTATAATAGCTGTAAATGTTCTTTAAACGATCAAGTTGTGATAAGCAAGCGTTAATTTTAATCACAGAAAAGGGTTAAGAATAAACTTTAACAAAGTAGAAAACAGTATAAAGAAAAGTTTAAAAAAAAAACAGACTAGAAGAAAGAAGACATAAAAACTGAAAACATTTTATTAATCAATAAAATTGTTTGAAACATGAAGACTAATCTTTGTTTGTTTAAGCGTCAAATTCCTTATATACATGAAAAATATTTATGCTTTCTATTGACATAGCAAAACTTTCCTAACGTTTTTTACGAAATAGTTGTAAATTTTGTTTTAATTTAACTGTGATTTGTCAGCAAGCGTTTTAAAACATTTTTTTCAAAATGCTTTTCTCTTTAAGCCAGTAAATTGTTATTCATTTTTAGATTTATTTTTAATTCAGCTACTTGTCTACATTTTTTTTCGTAGCCTAATTGAGTCAACATATATCGATTGCCAACCACAGTGCACAAATTCGCAAAACCTTTCAAAAGCACTTCCATTTGAATGGAAGTAAATGTTTTGCTTTTTCTTTTTTTACAGCTTTGCTTTGCTTTGAAAATTGCGCTGGAGATAAGAAAAAATGCCGTCATTTGCACTTGGGGGCAGACAACACGGCAAAATTGTGTGGGACAGTTTGAGAGGGACACTTGAACTCTTTTATTTTTTACTCAGGTCCTTACAATTTAATAGTCTTTGTGAACGTTATTATGACGCGTACTTTACATGTATTTCGCGTGCGCCTCTTTTTATAATGCTTTCTTCTGCTTGGTTGTTTAATTTTTATCAGTTTGTGTTCCACGTAAATCCGCTTAAAGCATTTGTGTGTAGGTATTAAAAGTGAGGCGTGAGGCGTGAAACGTGGTGTGTGTTTTTCGTGAGAGGCTTTCGGCGCTCCTTTGAAACCGCAGGTAGGCAACAGGTAACGTGGCGTATGCGCAATGCTTAGCTGCTTAGAGTTTGGTGTGTGCATGTTTGTTTTGGTCTGTGTGTGGGTGTGTGCACTTAGCAAAAAAACAGCGTTCTAAATGCAAGTACAACTCATATAGAAGACATATTTCCAGTTGGTTTTTCAATATTAGAGCAGAAAGATAAGTATTAATTAGTCCTCATATTAAAATCAAATTCCAGAACAAATAAATCAAATCAAAGCTAGCATTTTTGCATAAAACTCTACAGCTACTAATTTTTAAAAATGTATTTGCTTTTAACCTGGTTCGAGTTTGACTTGAGTTGAGTGCAAAATTTTCTAATTTTTTTTGGAGCGTGTATGAGTGTTTTATGTCTGCTTTTGTCATACGCTGCCGACAGCTGGCAGTAATTTGGTGGATGCTACCTTTTGCAAAATATTTCGCTTATGCGGCCCAAGTTGATTGGACTCACCTGTTGCCCAGTTGGGCCACATATTAAAGGGGTGGTGGTTGGCGCGTGGGTGTTTTGTGTATTTGCTTTTAGACTATGCTTAAAGTGTGCTTAAGCATGGCACTTTGCCATTAGTAGCAGCAGCACCAGCAGCAGCATCAGCGAGAAAGTCACCACCTGCACCTGCATACACGAAAGTGTCGTCAACGTCTCAATGGCGACGTTCTTCCGGAAAGTACTTGTGGCTCCCTATCAGAGCATCAACATCCGCACGAGCGCCATCATTGTCATCATCATCAGCAGCAGTAGCAGCACATCAGCAGCATTGTTGTGCTCCAAGCATATTAATATTTAAAGTTGTCTGCCGCTGGCAGAGACAGGACAGCAAACAAGGACGACGCTCCCCAAGGACAGCATTTTGGCTTCAAGTTAATTGTGAATGCTTTAGGAAACGCTATTGTTGTTGTTTCGTGCGCGTGATTTGTTGTGAATGGGTTGTATATGCGTGTGTGTGTGTGAGTGTGTGTGTATGTGTGTCTTGCGGTTGTGGCAAACTGCGTCGTTGGAATTTATTGAACGCTTCTACACATAAAAACAGCTGTGTTTCTTGTGGTCGAAATGGCAAACAAAGATAAATTTATCACAAATACAAAATGTATTGGAAATGCCCCCCAAATAAATACTTGATACAATTTTAACATATTCGATAACTGTGTTTATATATATATATATATATATATCTATATTTTGTATATATCTCTTAACAATACCTAGTCCTGCTGCATTCTAACTTATTCCTTTACTAAATTGTCTGTGGAGCAAGGAAACTACCGAAGCACTTTACAAATATCGAATTATTTAAATGAAATTCAATTTCGATTGAAAGCAACTCACAAATAATTTCCTTCAAAGAAGTACCAAATTATTTTATGCTAAATTGAGAAGCACTTAGATGCACTTCTTTCCAAATAACTACTGCTCACGCAGTTGTTATGTGTCTTTGTGTGCGATATAATTTAAGGATGAGTCCAGTGCTTAAACACATCTAAGAACACCTAAAGAAAATCTTCTACAGCTTAGGCCACAAAAAACCTCGTAAGCAATAGCATAACAAAAAAAAATAAATATGTATCAAGTGCTTTTGACCACAAAGCCTGACGTCTATCTTGGCTGCATCCGCTTTGTGTGTTGTTTTGTGTTGTGTCTGAAACCCAACATTAAATACTTTTTAAAAGTAAATACAAATTTTGGGCCAACGGCCAACAAGATAAGCGCTGTCCAATTGCCCCAGCTTTGCCTGTTAGCAACCAGGCAAGCTACACTCTCCAAAAAAATGCAACTGTATTGGGAAATTATATATAATTCTTGGTTTTGGGAAAACTTGAAGGAAATAATAGTGCTCCTCAAAGCATTTTTTGTTTAGGAAATAAGAACATATTTTTGGAATTCGCAGATAATATTTTTTACATATCAGACAAATCTATCCAGCTATTTGAAACGACTGATTTTGGAAGTAAGTAACACAAACTGCAACTAATATTCTCGATTTGCGAAATACAACGAATATAACTAATTTTTCCGAGTGTAACAACTTAGCAACCAACCACCAACAAGGACCAACGACCACTTTTCAAATCCCTTCGCTACATAAATGCTGAATGCGGCAACGTTCTGTGCTCGTGTTGTTCTGGCACAGATTACAACATGAAATAGCGGCGGCAGAGGCGGCACAGCTCGTTGCGGGTACTTCCCGTTACGTCTGGATGGGCAGGGATCAGGGAGCACGAGTCTAAGCTGGAGAGCGAGCCATCGTGGTAGCGTCCACAATGTGTGCGCTTCCTATTAGGCTGCAGTGCTGCAGAGCCAAAACGAGCAGCTGCAGCAACAGCAGCAGCAGCAACAGCAGCAGCAGCAGCAGCAGCAGCAACCAGAATGCAGTCAGCCGTACAGGCGGACAACCGTAACATGACGTTTCCGTGTCCGTGTTCGTGTCTTGGTACAGACGATGCCACTGACTGTGGCACTGGTTACAGCAGCTGCTGCGTCAACTTTTCGTCTGTCTGCTGTTTTTTTTTTTTTTTTTGTCAACATTGTTGTTATTATAGCCGCTACCTGCGCAACTATGTTTTGTTGTTTTTCTACAGCAGCAACATTTTAATTTTTTTATTCTATTTATTTTTTTTTTGCTATTTCTGGCAGCTCTTTAGGCGTGACTACAGTTGCTGCAGCTGATCCTGATCCTTGCTCGACTGCTGCTGCCTCCTTGACTTTAACAGCTCCCTGTTCGCTTTTGAATGGGTTATGGCCTAAACGTGATTTTCGGCATGTCTACTAAAGATTTGCACCAGTTTTTCTTTTTTTTTTTTTTGCTTTTTGCGACTGCTCGCTACACGTTTGGCATTTTGGGCAGCAATTGTTGAAACATGTTGTCATCCAGTTAGTTAGCTGCCAGTTGTTAAGCCACTGTTTTTGTTTTGGCTGCCACTGTTTCTGTTGTTATTGAGTTTAGTTTACCGTCACGAATTGAGTGCGAAATGTTGCAGCTAGTTAAGCGCTTTACGGCTTTTGAGTACTTTGCATTTCACACGCATTTAACGCAAACAAATGAAAATTAGAGTACCATGAAAGTTACACAAAAAATCCAACTTAATGGAAAGTTAAAATAAACCAAATGAAATTTAGAGTACTAGCTAAATTACCCAAATAAGTAGAATTAATGGTCAGTAGAAAACCATCATGAAAAATATATTATACCAATTATTCAACCACAACTTGGCAGTGAATGTTGTTACTAGTTGCATCTACTTACAGATGACGTTGCAGCAGTTTGTTAATGTTGCGAAAAACCCGCTGCAGCACCACATTTATCAAATATCCAAAGTAAATACGTTTTCGAATGCTAGACTAGCTGGACGTGTTTCGTTGGCAAATTTGGCAAAAGTTCAAGTAATCTGCGAGCAGAGCATAAATGAATGGCAAACAAATAGTTTAAGCAGGAAATCACTTCAATATTTCAAGTTACAACGCTTGCACCCACTGCATTCCATTAACCACGACGATTTCTCACGTGCCAGCCGCTAATAGTGCACTGGCAATAAAAGTGGAAAGTCGAGGAAGCCGCAAGAACAGCAAGTCAACATGCCAGCCACATTTCAAGTGGGGCTTTCACCAACTCTAACGATAATTAACTTTGCCAAGGATCGTCTGGCATGCTGACGATTGTTGCAATCTTAACATTTCCCCATGCGATTTTATGGTTCTTTATAGCCCATAAATAAAATGTTGAAACGCATTTTTAGTTTTGTTTGTCGCACACATATATAACAGGTAACTACTAACAGGCAATGTGTAATTGCAGTTTGCGGTGCAAAATTGCAAAACTTGCAAGCGGCATTAAGCGCGAAATTGCCACAAACTGAAGTAAGTCAAAAAGCGACAGATTTCAGTTGCTGTCCCCGGAGATATCCTATATATAAATATAAATTTAACGCTGCTGTTCGATTAATTCTAAAATAATATCATTTCTTTATTTAAATATAAATTTATCAATAGTCAAGTTTAATAAATGATGAATCAAAGAGCCAAAATTAATACAACAATTAAATGCTTAACTGCAGGCTGGCTTTTTATATACAATTTGGTAACTACCCTTTCTGATGCTTTGAGTTATAGGGCATAATTATGCTGCACTCAATTTAATTACGTTGGAAAACGGCAAATAGCGCGAGTTTGACTCGTTGCCAGCCCATGGCGGGAAGGAATCGTTCAGTGGCTTTTATGGGGCCACAAGTCGATGCTTATTATAACTTAACAGTTTCATGCTGCTTTTTGCCTCCTGTCTCGCGCCGCGTCCCCAACATATTTTAGTTAACTGCTCCGAGGCATCATCAGTGCCGTACTTATTGGTATTTTCAACTTGTGCCACTCCCCAGGCTGGGCAGAAGACACAATGAGGGAGCATCGATGTAAAAGTTTCTACATTTTCATGTTCGATGCTCGATGTTCGATGTTCGCAACAATTTACGAATATTGAAGGAATTCTTGACTGTTGGTATGGTGGCTAATTGAAATTGTTGTTGATGGTGGCGTTGGCGGTAAATGTTGCCAAAGGCATCAGCGGCTTCAGGTCTCGCTTGCATTTTCAAATGCACACACACTCTCTCAACTTAATGCGGAGTGTGTGTGTGGAAATTATTGTGCAAGTGGTGTGTTAATTGATGTCAAGTGTGAGCACTGAAAGTGAGTGCAAATGTTAATGCTGCTTGCATAGAGGAATTCAGGTGCACTGCTTCTCATTTCATGCAGGGAAAAGCCCTAAGGAAATGAGTTGCTGCAGGCAATAAAGAATATTAAATGCCTGTTCAAATTTCATGGGGCACATTTAAGAAGTTCTCTTTCAAATATTTATTGCAATCTCTTGCGTTAATTATTAATGGGTACTTTATAGTTTACCTAACTAGTTGGTGTTGCAGCAACATGTAATAATAAATTCTTCAAAGAATTAATGAAGCACTTTAAGATTAAAATTGAAATGAAAGAGGAAAATAATAATAAATAACTAATCTATTTAAATACATCTATTACAAAACTTGTATACATTTGTGTACTTTTGTATTGAATCAAAAATACTGAAGTAAATATTTTTCGTAAAGCGAGCGCTTTCTATTTAATTAATTAATTATAAACTAAAGTTTCAGTCAAATTAAATATATTTTCTAAAGCAAAGCTTTTTTGTGTGGCAAAATTATCAGAAGGCTAATAACTACACTTGAAACACAACAAGTCTTATGGCTCCCGGCTTAATATTAAGTGCTGATAAGCCATTAAAAAAGGACACTTCAGTTAAGAGCAAGGAATCAATAATGACCAATTAGCAGCACAGCTTAAAACAGAGAGAGAGAGAGAGAGAATATGAAAGCTGTGTGTTGAGCGTTGCATGGCAAAAATAATTAAAGCATCAGTAGCAGCAGCATAAAGCATACGAAAATTAGGTAGGAGAAAAAAATCAGGAGAAAATTGAGCTGGCTTCAAGGAAAAAAACGCCCCTCCAGGTAGCTGTATGAGGCTTCATTAGTTGGGTGGAGGATGCATAATTAATTTTTATATTTTTTTGCCTTTGCCTAGCTGAAACTAAAGCTGGCTAGCAGTTGGCTGTAGGATGAGCAAAAGCAGCCGAGGCACAAAGGTTGCCAAGTCAAGGCATCAACAACTAAGCAGCACTTGGAGAATGGCAAAAGAGAATGAATTTTCAAATGACTACAATACGATTAGCGGATACACTTTGATTTCATATTCTCAAGATAGTTGAATTATAAATAACCAATGTGACAAACTTACTTTTTATGCGAAAATCAAAAAAACTTAATGAATTTAATTTTAATTTAGTTAAGTAAGAAAATGAGATTTTCTCTACAGAGGAAAGTTTAAATGGTTTTAGATCTGCTCAGCTATTTTTCATCTTGAGTTTCACTACTGATAATTGAAAGAGGGCGTTTCAAAGAAAAATTTATAATTGACCATAATTGGTTTTTCATTCTAAATATCCATTCAAGAGACAATCATTTTATGAACGCCTTGTTGGCGATTTTATTTAGCGGCTTAACTGATAAATACGATTTTATTCGAATTTCTGATTATTTTACCAATATTTTTTCCGAGAAAAAGTAAAAATACTTTTTTAAAATACTTTCTTCAATACAGGTTTAATATCATATTTGTATTGCCGTTTTCTGAAATGTTACCCTTCCAATTATCACTTAAGTAAGAAATGTAACCAGTAACAAAGATTATGAATCCAGGCCGGTGGGTGGACACTCTTACATACCTGTGCTGAAATGCGACCCTTCTTCAGCCGCGTGAGATCCGTGTGGCTCCAATGACTGCGAGCCCAGGGCGCCACGTTGCGCAAATCCTCATCAAAGCTGGGGTCAAAGACGAGGAGTAAGAAAAAGTGAGTGGAAATTATAAGCCGAACGTATTAAAAATTAATTGCAATTGCATTGGACTCACTTGAAGTCGTTGAGTTTGTTATGCAGGAACTTGCGTATATTCCAGGGTAAGTCATTATGCCCATCGATTAAAGGCACTTGATCCAAAAGCTGCACAGCAACGCGTAGGCGCTCCTCAAATGGTGCACCTAAGTAGAGACAAAGAGCCATTAAACCTAGTTAGCAGCATCTACTAAACTAACTTATACACCTTAACACATTACCGACACATAGGGACTCGGTGCCCAGAGACATTTTGAGCTTTGGGTACGTGTCGTATGCGTTATGGTAATTGATTTATTGTGTGCGACCCACAGTTCTCAGATACACTGAGAAAAAAATATACACCAACAACTAGTCAAAGTTTTCAGGAACAAAATTTTCTTCGTGTAAGGTATATTTTTAAATTACAATTTTATATATCAATAATAACGCTTCCTAAATAATGGAATTTGATTCTGTTTATTCTTCTTTTGGAAATATTTTTCGTATGAATGAAAATATGTACATAGTAGTTTGTCTGAGTGTACTCACTTGCAGCAACACGAAGCGCCAGGGGCACAGCTACACTGGCAGCGCCAATTATCAAGAGTATCGAGCTGACTGCCAGCCAATGCTTGGCCGCATCAAATCCTGCACCGAGTAACGTATACGCAGCATGAGCCGGAGCAGCAGATGCGGGCAGGCAACAGCAGGAACAATGGCATCAGCATTCATGATGACCAGGGACATCGATTGTTGTTAAATGATGTTGATGTTGTTATTGTTGTTATTGGCAGTGCAATATCGAGTCGTTTGTAGTGCAGCACGACCACCAGCAGAAGCAGGAGCAGTAATACAGCAGGTCGACATCGTCATTGTTGGTTGTTGTGTGTTGCATTTTGTGTGTGTGCAAATTGCCGTGACAGTCCCATTGATTACACCAACAACGAGAAGTTGTTGTTCGAGTTAAATGTTGTTGGTATTTCCATCATTATGTAAGCAGCAGAGCAGTTGAGATGGTAATAAGGAAATATGGTTAGTTAAACGTTGAAAATTGTATTGCTTAGTTGGATTCTACTTTCTAAATACAAGCAATTTCGTGTTAGCTCAGCAACCAGTTAACCTCTGTATATAAATGGCAGACAAAAGGCATTCGAAGCGCCAAGAGTTGACTTATTAATTGTATATTTAATGAGCTCAAAACATTTGAAAGCCACATGTCAGTGGGAAATCAAATAAATTGGAGCACATTAAATAAACTATATCTCAAGAAATAATTAACGAATTGAAGCAACTTGAAATTATTTATTTCAATCTATTACCAAGAATTTATTAGAAAATTATATAACCACTCGGGTCGAAATGAAGTTAATAAAATATTAGGAAATCATTATCTTCCTTGAAGGTTATTCAATCTTTGTTGCCTTTTGCTGTCTTCATTACTAACCAACTCACCAACCAAATCACTCCAAAACTGCACTTATCTCAGAATGAATGGATGCAAATGAATAAAAAGCCAATTCAACTGTGAATCTCATTAGACGGTTTGATTTCACTCCAGAGATACTCGTATCAATTGCATGCAGTTAATTTTAATTGCCAAGCAAATTTGATTATGCCACTTGAGCGTTTGATAAGACAATTACAACTGCAGAAGCATTAAAAGCTATATAAATAAGTCAACTGAGACTTAAATGTAGCTTCGGCTTAAGCGTATAAAGCACTCCACTTGATTATAGTGCTTGCTTTTGGCTTAATTTGGATTTGCGAGTGACTCCGATTCTCTCTGCGCTGTTCCCTATTTGCAAAAGTGAATTACCGATGGACGAGTTGCGAATGCAATGGAAGTCATGGGCGTCACAAAAGGGATTTTTGAGTGCAAGGGAGAGAAGTGTGTGGGGGACGTGTAGGTTGCAGGGCATCAACGATTTGCATACATTAAACGTGACGGGTCACCGCCAGCTACGCAGTTTTTTAAAGGCCGCTAACGAACTGCAATTGCCCAAGAGGAGAGAGATGTGGTCTGAAGGGGGGAGTGAATTTCTCGGCAGATGTACTGCTGATGAGGATGACGACGGCGAGGATAGAGTCACGCGGGCATTGGACACGTTTAACATTAACCGGTCATGTTACATGGGGCGCAATCAAATGGCTAACGACTAGAAATAATTCTGTGGTCCCAAAGGGGGTTGACAGGTGGTGCAGCTGCAGCAGGGATGGGTGCTCAGACCAGCACAATGGCAGGTAACTAGAAACCAGGGCTGCATCGACAAACTAAACAAACGAAATTTATCAGGAATTTGACAAATTTGACAAATCGCATGACTTCAAACATGCAATAATTTTCTTTTGGTTGCTAAAAGGATATGACATGTTGAGGATGTCTCCGTAATATCTTATAGACTGTCTCGGCTAGTGATGCTGCTCACAAAATTCACGACAAAATTGCAATGTCTTCTATAAAAGTGAATAAAAATTATATACATCTTTTTAAATGCATTCGCTCATCATGCTCATCAATAAATTCAAAATAATTTATTGTCCCTTTTGGTTGTACTTACGAAAGGAATTGGTGCCCGAACTGGATGAGCCGCGACTGGGGCACTGTCGATGCTTCCATGGCATGATGCTGGTAACGCTCGAGTGCAGCTGATGATGTTTCTGTGGCGTGGCCGCAATGCCGCTGCCAGATGCCAGAGAGTGTGGCACATCGTGTGCATGATAATGATGCGAATGTGGATGTGGATGTGAATGTGGATGCTGATGTGGATGCACATGTGGATGCGAATGCGGATGCGAATGCGAATGTAACTGGGACTGTGAGTGTGTGTGTGAGTGTGGCAATGTTTGTGACTCGCGCTCCTTGAGCATATTGCTGCTGTTGGCGCTGTCGAAGGAGTTCATCGTGAAACTGGATGACGCCAGCACCGATGATGGTTGCATTTTCTGATACGGCACCCGGCAACCGCCGTCAATGTCCACCAAATTACTAAAGCTGCGACTAGTCCAGTCCATGCTGCTTGTGTGAAATATCTGCGCAGGCTGAGACAACTGTTTCGTGTCCGGCTGCGGTTGTTGTTGCTGTGGCTGTTGTAATGGTTGCTGTTGCAGGCTGAAATTGAGCAGCGACTGGGAGAAGCAGCGACAGCGCTGCTGTTGAAAGTGCGCCAATTGCTGCTGCTGATGCTGCTTCTGTAGGTAGCGACTATAATGCGCCAAATGTCGTGCATAATCGCTGCTTGGCCCAATTGTATTATATTTGCTGGGTGCACCAATGGTTGCCGCTGTCGAGGGTGTTGCAGCTGCAACAATTGCTGCCGATGTTGGCACAAAACACAAGCTCGGATCTGATTTTTGTGTGTGCGGTGTAAAAATGTTGTCCGCCTCGTGGGCGGCAAAGGGCGGGGCGGGCTTATGCTGCTTGTAGGCGTGGCTATTGTGACTGTTGCTGTTGCTGCTAGTGCTGCTGCTGTTGTTGTTGTTGGCGCACTTGAGCAATGTCGCAGCGCATTCATCGAGTGCTGTTTTGGTGCAGTCTTCCAACAGATCGCTGGTGCACAATTGGGCCATGCCCAAAACCAGATTGTTGTTACTCTTATTGCTGACAGTCATGGGCAGCTGCTGCTGCTTCTGCTGTTGTTGCTGCAGCTGTTGCTGTTGCAACAGTCGCAGACTGCGCATGCTGCCGTTTCGCTTGAGGGCCGGCGGCGGCGGCACTGGCGGTATTACATCCACATCCGACAAGCTGGGCGTGTCACTCTGCTACAAGTAGAAGAAGAAGAAGGACGAGAATTTACAGTAAATTGATAACTTGCATCGGTTGCAAAAAGAGGAAATTGTATTAAGACAATCGACATGAGTCGCTTCCGGTGAGTCGAGAGCGGAAAACTGTGCACATGGCAAAAGTGTGGAAAATGCATTTGCCCGAATTTCACAATTAAAATTAATAATGTTCTCGTTATATGATTAACATCAAATCTTAAATAAATTGAATTCCTAATTATGATATACAAAACTTATAAAAAGCTCGCAAAAAGCTCAAACCCTTTTCAAACTTTAAAAATAATTCAGTGAACAAATGGTTTAAAATTCCACTGCAAACTTCACTCAATGAAAAATTGCTTTTATGTTAATTGTAGCCCCAAAGAGTAAATTTTACGGAATTTTCTGTATTAAAAAATAACCCTTTACGTGTTTATTTTGTGTAATAATTATTCAACCCGGACCTCGAGGCAAGTACCTAGCTGCCGCATGCTTTAAATAAAATTAAATGAAGAATTCATTTGCAGACTTTTGCATTTTTCTTGGAATTATTATTCCAAAAACAAACTGTAATTTTAAGGTAAAATTTGTGCATAATATTTTTAGAAAATGTCTGCACCCTGCCCTCATTTAATCAGCAATTTCTTTAGACACTATTACAATAACATAATCAGATATATAGTTAAATGAATATTCACTAATTCCATAGATTATTTCTAAGGCTGAGCCAATTTCCAGACACATATATAATCTACTTTATGTCGGCGCCTCAGGTATGTCTTATTTGCAAATTGGCGAAATTGTATGGAAAGAGATTTAGGGAAGCAGCACATGGAACTTGGCCTGGCCGCTGGCTACATGAAATTTAATTATGTCATACACACAAAGCACACACGCACACGTTCATAGTGCTTGGTGCGAAGTGTGTGCGATAAAAAGGGCAAGAAGAAGATTTAGCCAAGAAAGAAGCTCAGTTCGCACAGTTGCCCAGTTTCCAGTTGGCCATCTAAGTGTGCAGTGTGTTGTTGCTTTTGCTGTTGGGAGTCCTAATTGAATTTGCTACGGTCAGGCAATACCATCATCATAGTGATCATAATGCCCATCATTATCATCGCCAGGCATCATCATAAAGTTCATCAAACACCGCCGCTGCGGGTATTCGAAATTGAATTCAGTTACGGGAAATACATTTGCATTGATTTGCTTTTTATTTTTATGCGTCTGGGCGACAACGAAACGCATTGACATTAATAAAAATTTCCTTTTGAATTTTGATTGCTTTATGTTGGCCTCGGCCTCGGCGACAGGCCCCCCGTGTATAGCTCCTTATTGTTGTCGCCTGTCTCGTTCCCGCTGATTATTATTATTATTTTTCTTGTTATTTATTTAGTCCTGAGCGTGGCCAAGTCTTGTCGCGTCCTCTCGCTGCTTGAGTGGAAATTGAAAATTTTCATTACACAGCCTTTGGTAATTTCCTACTCCTGTCGGCGGCCAAAACTTAAATAATTTATGCAAATATTTTGAGGTGGCATCTCTCCGCCCCCTACTCCTCCTCCTCCTCATCCGACTTCTGCTGCATAACTTTTGTGTCCAACAGGCTGGCCAATTTGGTTGTAGACGCTGATTGTATGGGGACATTTTTTATTTTTACTTTCTCTTAAGTTTTTAGTGGGCAATTATCTCTAAGGGAATTTTGATTTTTTTGCTTACTGCTTTTGATTTGAAATTTGAATATTGTAGCCATGTAAGTTTATAAGTCATTTTTCTTAAATAAACCGCATTTCATAATATAGTATTAATATATCAATTTTTCTAAATCAGTTTCACAAATATGCTGTAGAAAACATAAATAAAATGCTTGTGATATTTATATGCATTTCTCATTTTTAAATCTAATAATGAATTATAAATTATATATTTTATTCCAAAGTCAAATAGTTACAAACTTATCAAAATGAAATGTTTTGCAATGGCGCTTTTGTCACAATCCTAGAATTCTGCAACTTTTCCAAGTATTCTCTAATTAAAGACAGAGAGGTAAGAAGAGAGATGGAGAGAGAGAGAGAGAGAGCAAAGGTCCCAAGCATCATAAATATGCTTGCAAATGCACTTTGAGCGCACTTTTCGCTTCCCATTTGTGCTGCAACTAGAAGTCATTCTAGCATGCATATGCATAACTCTCCTTGGGGTTTGCTGGTTAACTGCGCCCCAAAGTATGCAACTGTATATGCTTATTTGGCGTTTATGCCACAAATTGGACGCCATGTTTATGAGCTGTGTATTTGTGCTTGTGTGTTTGCAGGGCAGACAGCAGAGAAGAGGAGAAGAGAGGAGAGGAGAGGAGAGGAGAGGAGAGGAGGATAACCACACGACTTGGGTAACCACAGTTGCTGCTTTTTTGAGCTTTAAATTGCTTGATATCGCAGCATACTCATATAAGTACGTATGTGCATATATGTATATATATAAATGTATATATACAGATATGTAAGGTATTTTATTTTTTTCAACTCTCTTGCGACTCTTAGCTTAATTTTCCATGGCAATAGCTTTGCTGATTTTCCATGCGCTTTTCTTCTTTTGAATTATGCCCGTCTTTGTCTCGTCTTAAATACCATAATGCTCATTTTATAATAATTTTTCATCTGCTTTGCTGCAATTTTGTGCAATTTTTAACCACAATTTATATAAGAGTCCGTGTGAATGTATGTGTGGTTGTTCATCATTGCTGTTTTTTATTCCTGCAACTTTCTCGTTACGTCACAAAATTTGTGCAGCTCAGCGTTTCGAATATGCTCACAGTAATAAGTATGTATGTATGTGTGTGTGTGTGTGTGTGTGTGCGTTTGTCGGGCATAATGTTGAGTTATGGCAGTTTTGTAGTTTGCGTAGAAAAACTTTCTTTATGCTCGACTTTCCTAGTTGTTGCTCGAAGATCCTTTTACACTTTTTCATATTCTGACACTGGGCACGGTTCTCTCTGTGATGGTATTTAGTTAAATGTTCGTAAAATTGAGCGTTGGGTATATTTTACTTGAAGTTCTCATCTCCCTCTATCCATGCTCATCTGTATTGGCTTTAATCGATTCAGCAAAAGCAATAAGCAAAAAACTTTTGTAAATGCCCAAGTTTGTTTTAGTCTTCTTTAATTTTATGTTTTCTTTTATTTTTCTTTTGCTTTGCTTAGAATACCCTGACTTACTATTCGAACCAGAGTTGTAATTAGGATCTTAACTTTACGACTTCATTAATTGCCTTTTGTAGCTTTTATTAATGTAAGTAGTTATTGCAGTCGCATCTGTGTTTGTCCACAATTTTGAACTCACAAGAAAAATTATTGTTCATTGGTATTAAACGATTTCCACGAAGTCTAGAAAAAGATTTGCCCAAAAATTACTAAGTGCATAATTGCAAAAATTAACAACTTCGTAAAGGATTTTTTAATTTGGAAATATAAAGGATGTTTAGATGGCGTCTTAAATGCAGTTCGACAGAGTTGATCTTTAAGACTTGAACACGATAAAATCTTCAAGGATATGCTCGACTTAGAACCATATTTTTAAAGTGTTTTCGAACCTTATTCGCCTTTTTCTTGATTTACATATAAAACTTTAAATTGCTGAGAACTATACAAAGCAATTGATGCAATTTAATTTAATTAAAATAAAAATAAAATATTGTTAAATTAGATGTGTAAAAATTCATCGTTTTAATTTTGGATTTGCAAACATTGGAACTCTTTCCCAACTGAGAATGACAAAAAGCCTAAATTTATCGACACAAATAGAGGCTTAAATATATAGTCTATTTTGTGATTGATTTATGAGTTCAGAGTTCAGCAAGAATCATGAATCAGTTTCTCTGACGTTAGTTGACTCAATTGTCACATAAATTGCGTATACGCCTCGTGGACTAGCCTCCATCTTGATGAATTTAAAGCCTGACTCTGGCTTCTGGAACAACTAAATGACGCTAAATGCAAAGCTTGGCGTAAATAAAAAGTTAAACGATGCTACTAAATAACGAGACGAGTTTGTTTGCCTCGTTTCCAGTCTCGGTGCAGCATCCGGGGACGCCAAAGCGAAAAGCGCCCACACACACTCACACACACCCACACACACACACATGCCACCAAAATGTTTGCCACCCTTTGTAGCAACAACTCGAAAAGTGGAGCAGCCACCCACCCCAAAACCTCATCTGGTTACACTCAAACCCTTGCCTGGAGGCCAGCAAACGCATACATCAAATGTGTCAAAGAGATTTGTTATGCATGACAGCTGCCTGGACTGGAAAAATAGGTACAGCAACAATTACAAGTGTGCTCCATGGGAGACTGCACAACTGGATGATATCCAGTTTGAATACACAAAAGTTCACACTAAATTTAAAAAGTTGCATGTCTACCAACTGAGTTTTGTTTTGTGTACATTTCGGCTTATTAATTCACAATCTTGAGTAATTTTTTTTTTGTGTTTATTGTACGAGACTCATTAACATTTAGTATTATTCATAAGCAAACCCCTAAATATCAACTGTCTCATGAACGAAGTAAAGTTGAGTTAGACAATCGGATTAAAACTGATCAAGAATGTAAACAGATTTTATGGATTGAAATGCATCCTCTCATTTTTTTTGTACTTGGGTACAGGGTATATTAAAAGCCACAGTTATGGTGCGTTTCAGATCCGCATTACGACACAAAAGAGGCCGTGGAGATAATGTGAAAATGAAGATGGGCGCAATTTTTCCGTAATTAAAGTTCCGCTGCTAATTGTGACAAATGGCAGATGAGTTCAACAGAAGGCTGCAGACCATTTAAGGCACAATTCACATTGAGGTCACGCCCCAAGGTTAGCAGACAAGAGAATTTTAATTAAAAATATAAATAAATAAAAAATAAAATAAAGGCAGGTACAAGCTATGGTTTCTAGGGAGGCCGCTTTTATTAAGCCGAAGCACATTCAAACTTCTTCAAGAATTATTACCTGAAAATATAAATGGATACAAAGTGTTTAGAAAGCTATAGCAAAAATAATCAACGTCGTTTCCCTGCTTAAGCTGCATGCTAAATCAAATTGGTTTTCTTCATAATAGTTAGGAATTCCTCGCGGCAAACTTCACCATCGCCATCCAAGTCGGCCTCATCGATCATCTCCTGCAGCTCCTCATCGGTGAGATTCTCACCCAACTCGTTGGACACTCGTTTCAGATTGTCAAACGAAATGCGATCAGTGCCATCGTCATCGAAGAATGAGAATGCCTTTAGGATGTCCTGCTTGGTATCCTTGGCGGCCATTTTTAAGCGCATCAAGTACAAGAAATCATTGAACGCAATGCGACCCGTCTTATCCTTATCAATCTCATCCATCATATTCTTGATCTCATCCTTATCGGGCTCAAATCCCAAGGCACGAATTGCAACTCGCAATTCCTTGACCTCAATGAACCCGGTGCACTCCGTGTCAAACAGATCGAAGGCCTTCTTAATGTCCACCTTCTGTTCCAGCGACAGGTCAAAGGTCGGCAACAGGCGCTTGTTCTTCGCCTTGCGGTACCTTAGCATCCCAGAACTCATGTTCGATTGGACGGTCGCCGTCGAGCCAGCGCTACTCAAATTCTTATCCATTTTAAGTATTCAAAATATGTGTTTCAAATTTTTTTTTGCTCTATGTTTGAAGATAAATTTATGTATTTTTTTTTTAGATTTAAATGTATTTTTTGTCGTTGGACCTCACCGTTCGAGAACTGAACTCAATGTGATTTTCTACTTATTTATAGTTGACTGCCGCCTACTTAGGGTGGGGGCGTGGCATGCTTATTTACAACTTTGTGCTTAAATTTATTATTTATATTAATATATTATTTTGATTCTTCTTTCTTAAATATGTGAGCAAAGAACGACTTTTTTAGAGTTCCATGCTAAATCGTCTATAAAAATAATAATTTTTAATATTAATATCAATAGATATTAATTTAGAAAGTACCACAAATCCGAGATGGCAGTGAACATTTTTGTATACATTTATTTCATTAATAGATGTAAATATTTTAGAATTTGCTTTCAGTGCGAACACTCTCCCAATTTGTCCACTTATTACCATTTTTAAAGTAACAAAGTTGGCTCAGTGCATGGGAGCTGGGTCACTGGTCTCTACAAACTGGGACTGACATGGAGAACAAAGTGTGGTAGGTGACAGGTGCCAGGCAGCAGGCAGCGAATTTCAGGTGTTATTCAGCCATCCTCTAGCTGTGAACTGCCCAAATGTCAGTCAAAGCTGTTTCTGTTGCTATTAATGTTGATGTTGCTGTTGCTACCACTACGTGCTGCGAATTGTTTGCCGAGGAAATTGAGGCTGCAACAGGCTATTATGGAACCCACCCCTCCCCACGCCCAGGATAACAATGGCCTCAACATGCGTGGCACGTGTTTTTGATAGGATGCGAGGGGAGTGTGCTGGTGGTGGGGCTTTTGTGGTAAGGGGCGGCTCGCGGTTGCTGCTCATGATTCGAATTACATAAACATAAGTAAGTAAGATAACTGGCGGCTACTAGGAAATAACAGATACCCTGGATAATAACTCTTAGATTGATAACTATTTTCTTTGTAGAACGGACAAATTACATTCAAATATTCAAAGTTTTATTTTCATAGTTTCCAGTTTTCAGCATTTTTGGTTTAAATATACGAAATTTTCAGACTTCAGCTTTATATATTAAAATTTGATTTTTATTTTATTTTTATTTTGTATTTGTAGAATGGATGGAGTTATCCACAAAACCAGCTAAATTCATGAGAAACAAAAAAAAATCAATTGAATTTCTTTAGCTATTTTAGTACAGTGTTTAAAACTGATCAGGGAAACACTTAGCTTAAATGCATCATATGCATATAAAAGGGCTTACAGGGTATTTGTGTGAGTTTGTGTTTGTGTTTGTGTTTGTTGCTCTCACCTGTCGTTCACCGCCAAGGGATGTTAGCGATAATTTGCGATTCCTTTCGCGCTCCAGTCTCATGAGTATCTGTGCATTCTGCTCACAGGTGTAGGTGTGTGTTTTGCGTCGCCGCTCCAAACTGTACTCGTAAAGGGGACGCGCCGCATCCGGTTGCAGTTGCGCCTCATCGCCGGCATCACAGCTGCAAAGCGATTGATTGCTGCGTCCCTTGGCCCGCTTGAGGGAGCCACGATTCGACGAGGAGGAGCAGCGCTCGCTCACATAATCGGAGAAAGTGACGACATTGTGATTGCTGCCGCCATCGTAAGCGGTTGCCGGACGCAGTGCGGGTCCAACCGGGGCAACGCACGCTTTTCGCTTCGAAGGCGATACATAGTAAATATCGTGCTCATCAAACTCGACGCTGCTGCCGATGCGCTGCGGCAGCGCTGTGTTTGCTGTTGCCGTGCTGCTGCTGGTGCTGGCAGCGCTGTTGCCACCGCTGCTCAAATTGCAGCCCTGATCCGTTAGCGAGTGCTGCTGCAACAGCAGCGAGTTCGACGGACGATCACGCAGCGAGTGCTGTTTGTGCAAACGAGGCGTCGCTGCTGATTCGAAGCGACGCAGCTCCGTCATCTTATAAGGATCTTTTGCTCTCTCTCTCTCTCTCGCTCTCTCGCGCTCTCTCTCTCTCTGTCACTCTGTCTCTCTCTCTCTCTATCTCTCTCTGTGTTAGTCTAAAGTTGTTTAGCTTGTGTTCTCGGATAGCTTATTGTCATCACATTGGCTGGCTTAACTGGCCATCTCTTGCACGTGCTCTCTCTCTCTCGCTCTCTCTCTTCCTCTCTCTCTCTCACACTCTCACACTGTCTAGCTCTCAAGTACTTTGGCTTGCATTCGCTCGCTTTCTCTTATTGTCATCACTTGGCTGGCTGGTTGGCTTAGCTGGGTCTATGCGACTCATGTAATATTCATGTGGCTCGTTCGCACACTCCACATTAGCATAACACTTTGTTGGCTCTCTTTTCGATATCCATAGATACATAGATATACATATATATATATATATGTATGTATCTTTATATATATGTGTATCTATATGTGTATAATTTTAAATGCGCCTCGGGATGAGGCTAAGCCGGCTAACGATTTCCTTGTGTCAATATAGCAAATTCGCAATCCGCTTTCAGCCCGAACGTTTTCAGCTAACTGTTTCGATACCGTCAAGTGCTCTGGCTTCCTTCGCTCCTAAAGCCCGCTTGCTGAGTGTGATGTGGCCTGTGTTCTGCCGTCTCATTGGCAGCCGTTTAGCAGTTTCGATTTGGCTTCAACTCCCGCTCGGCTTTCGTTTGCTTTCATTTTTTTTGCTTCCTTTTTTCCTCTGCCTGTTGTCTGTTTGTTTTATTAATAGACTCGTCTTTGCCACACTGCCTGCGCTGCTAATAACTGGAAAAGAGCGAAAGAGAATTTGTGTGTTAAAAGTAAGTGCCAAAAATTGTGTGTTCTTTTCGGATTTCCTGTGTGTGTACAAATAACCGACTGTGCTTTTCTATATATGTGTGTGTGTGTGTGTGTGTGCGTGAGTGTGTGTGTGTGTGTGTGTGTGTGTGTGAGTGTGTGTGCTCGTTGATGCTTAATTGTTTTTCGGTTACGTTTAATCCGTTAAAGTGTGACGAAATTGTATCTAACACTTCAGTGACAAAGTCGGATTTTGGTGGCTTTAAATTCAATTTAAATACAAATATATTTTATTATATTAGTCTGCAAAATTAAAATAAACTAAGAAGGAAATAAAGCTAGACAAAATTATTTGCAGTATGATTTAAAGTAAACATCTTTATTATGTTAAAGTGCCATGGACCATTTGCTTTTAGGATGCATTTATTATTTATTGTTTGATGAGATACCAATATTCCTACTCAAAGTGTTTTCTTAATTTTTTATTCACCAAATTTTAATGGACAAATCTCACAGATATTTGGAAAACATTTCAAACTGTGCTATTCCACACGATTAAGTTAAAACTCTTGTCAACTATTTAAGTCCCTCGTCGCAATAAAAAACTTATTGGTTTTTGGCAACAGAGCAAGAGAGAGAATTAACTCATTTCATGCGCTCATTAAGCCATAACCAAAGTTGATTAAGGCCTTGAAAAAGTTTTTGTTAAAGAATGTCTTGCAGCACTTCAGCTCTGTATTGGCCCAAGAAGCGGGTCGGGGAGGGGTTAAAGCGTGGCAGACAAAAAAGACAAGACTGTGACAAGTTGAAGTGCCACTCGAAATATGCCCAAGACAAAATGTTTTCTTGTCGCCAGGACGAAAGCTAAAGTTGCCGTGGCAAAACTTCTTAAAAATACTTAAGAAACGATAAATATCTCAAAGTATATTTATATATCTATACACACGCACACACACACACACACACACACATGATACAATACTTACTGTGTGTGTGCGCTTGGCGGGAGGTGAATTGGCAATGTTTTGACTTTTGAAACTTTGGTCGAGTTGCCTATGTGTTACTCTTCATGTTGTTGTTCTTTGAGCATTGATAGCAGCAATTGCTACGCCCTCGCCCCCTCTGCCAACCCCCCATTCACCTCACTCCCTTGAGCTGAATGCTTCAATTGGCAATTGTTGTTGCTGCCGTATACTCATTATCTTTTAACGTTATTATTATGCTGCACACTTCGAAAGCTGTGGCAAAAATTTGTCCCAATTTTCGTTGACTTTGCAGCTTTAACGCAAATTCCCTTAAAATTCCATTTTAACAACAGTTTTAGAGCCTAGGCAGCTGCTCAATTATATGTGTTTGAAATAGCTCTTGTTCTTGTTCTTGTTCTTTTTGCCGTTGCTTATTAAAAACTTGCCATCGTTTCGGCCCAAATTGTTTGGGCCATCAAATGAATTGCTGCCTCAACCAAATGGCGTCTCAATTTGTTTGCTTGCAAATCATAGAAGAAGAAATTTGTACCAAAAAAACAAAAAAAAGGTTCACAAAATTCGCATGGAAATTTTCACATAAATTCAGATGAATTTGTCTATCAATCAATAAAGGTAACCGTGCCAAGGCACACGCGATTTACTTGTATGTGTGTGTGTTTGTGTGTGTTTGTGTGTGTTTGTGCGTGGGCGTGTGTCAACTTTCTCAAAATTAAAAGTAAGAATCGAAAAAAATTGTGGAGCTGCCAGTTGAGAGTAGTCGACTATGAATATCCTCTTATTAACAAATAATTTCCAAATTTTTAAATAAAACTCAATAATTAAAATTAAGTAAAAGAACAACATTTTTGTAATTGTAACACACAAAATTTAGCAAGATATGCATGAAGCAATCTCAAAAAACAATATTTTTGTTTTATTAAACAATTTATGCTTATTTTTAAAGTGCTTCTTCAGGCAAAATGATCTGTCAACCCTTCTACACATATATTATTTTTACAGGGTACAGGCGAGCAGCAGAAGCGTCTATGATCAATAAAAATTGGCAACTGGCAGCTGTTGACAGGCGCCGACTGAGACTTGCAGCTGTCTCACTTAACTTGGCTTTGACGCACGCACTTCCAATAATAATAAAAATACATTTTCTTTTTATGCGGTTGCTGCCGTTTGGGATTTAATTTTTCAACTAAGTTGGCAGACTTGGCAGACTCGGCTGACTGCTGAAAAATGTTAAAAGTGAAGCCAAGCAAAATGAAAAGATTGTCAATTTTATGTTGAAAAAAGCAAATGATGAAGATGAAGAAAGAGAATTAATTCTGCCAATCATATTATTTTTAGAGCTTCTCGAACAGAGTAAACATTATATGGCTGCAGTAATTTGGATTAATTAATTCTGGCATTGATTTTACACAGAATCTGTGTGCGGGTCAGGTTCAAAAGGGTTTTATGTGTCAGGTCATAAAGTCTAACTAGAGGCAGTGCTTCAAGTGGGCAACCTATCAAACGATAAAGGACGATGCCGTGGCTCTGGCAGTGGGAGTGAAAGGACAACGTCATGAGCAGCGCCCACGCAAATGAAAATCTAATTTAGTGCCACACGCACACAAAGAAACGGGAAGCATGCTAAGAAGGGTAGCAAAGGTGGTTGCGGGCAGGGGGCAGGGGTGGATGCGGTGCGGAATGTAAGCTCTAAGGCACAAATATACACACACAAGTGATACATGGGCTCATGGCGGCAGTAAAATCTTTGGTTTGCCTTTCATTTGCGTTTAAAGACCCAAAAGGACTTCCGCCTGCAGCGGCCTACAAATTAACATGCCCCCAATCTGTGATTCCCTCTCTCACTATGCGTGTGTTCGAGTACGTGTGTGGGTGTGTGTGTGAGTGTGTGTGTGTCTCAGCGAGCTCTATGAATTATGACGAAAGCAGCTGCAGACTTAATGGAAAACGCTGAGTTTGTGGCCCGGCTGGAAGCCAGAACTGAAGCACACGCAAGGCGTAAATTAGAAAAACGTATGCGGGCGAGAGTAACCGACTGACAGACACCGTGTAATCGGCTCTAATATATATTTGCTAACTTAGTTATTAAGCATTCGTTTTAGAAGTGAAACAGAGGAAGTAAAATATTAGAAATCGTCTAAAAGTAAGAATTAAGAATATAAATTCGAAATGTTGAATTGTCAATACACAATTGGCGCATTTAACATTTGATCTGTGAATTGAGTAAAATGCAGAAAAACCTCAACCTCCCAAAAAAAAAAATAGTTGGTACGAATTAATTAAAAGATTGCTGTTTATTAACCAATGGCCAAGGCTCAGAACTCGCCACTCATTAATCATATAGAATTTCGGGATTCGTTAAGAGCAGTAGTCGTACTAAGAGATACACCCCACTGGCTGCTGCAGACCAATTTACCCCACTTCATGACACCCATTTTGTCATTTTGCTATAGCATACTTACTTGGGCTCTCAACGCACACAACGTGAGGTCTTTTAATAAGTTTGCTGTTTGCGAGCAATGCGCTCGGCTTTCCATTCTCTGCCTACGGCTATAAATTAGACACGATCTATGCGCAGTATAGAGGAACTTTGGACTATAAATACGATTACGTTTCTGTTGTAGCACCCAAAAAAAAAGAAGCAGAAAAAAAACAGAAAAAAATGGTTGCCGAAGCACTTTTAATTTTTGACACGTAGCGCACAAAAGAAAACGAGAGCAAAACACATGTTCATTGACATTGTAAAACCAGACAAGTCAAATACATACACTCTGTGCACATGTACATGTGTCTGTGTGTGTATATTTTAAAATGCCAACAGGCAAAGCGTATAATGAGTTTTGTGGCGCCAGGTCGTAAATACATTCGTCTGCCCGCATATATTCTCGTTGAGTCGTATTCTCGCTTATTCGCCTATGTAAGTATGCCCATAGGTTGGCTATAAAATTTGTTTAACACCAATTCGCCGCACGCACCCACGCACCAATCAAATTTATATATATGTGTGTTCGCATATATATTTATTTTGTCCTTTTCTTATTATTGCTTGTTGCTGTTTTATGACAGCGCCAGCAAATTAATGAAATTTCTGTAATAAATCATTGGCAAAGCGAATAAAATCCCCAACCGTACTATATTTGTGAAATGTTTAACAACGAAAAATGTGCATTTTATGTTGGGAATATCAAAGAAATACAAATACGCAAAAATAATTACAATGAGAAATCAAATGTGTCATGAGTAACGTGAGTAACAAGAGTCCGTTGGGTTTTTTCAATCCTTCATAAATATGTCTGAAATTTGTGATTATTGAAATCGTAAATGTATTTTAAATGAAAGCAGAAGTATAATAAACAAGGCAACTCAAAAGAGCAACAATAATTAAACTAGACCAATTTTTAATGCATTTTAATGTGTCTCTCAACTTCTTCAACTATCCGTAAGCCACGCTTAGCAAAATGATTAGTTAATGTATAATTAATTCAATCAATTTCCAAAAACTTGCTCACACATATTTAACTTAAAAGTCTTACCATAAGCCCCAGCAGACGCTGGCTGCATGCGAATTGCAAATCCCCAAAAAACCATTCACAAGTCATATTTTTTGAACTCCAAATGCGTTGACTGCACTTTTGGTGGAGCGCATAAAACTTTTCACTTGCTCCGCCTCCCACTCCTTGCTAAGCTCTGGGAACCACAAAAAGAGTCATCTGGAAGTGGAATATGTATACATATCTCTCTCGCACCCTCTGCTTCTTTGTCTCTATCTGTTAATTCAGCTTGCTTCCGTTTCTAAAAGTTGCGCTAGCTAACAAAAATTCAAGTGGTTTTGGGCGGGCCAAAGGCTTTTAGCTGACTTAACACCAGCGGGGACATACACTCTAATATATTGCACCCACTATCCACCAGCCACCACCCACCATCCAGAGACCCACTTTCCTCTACACTACCCCTTTAGTGGGCTCATAAAGATTGAGCTTAAGCATGTCGGTCCCAAAAAGGGTTTCCTGCTTTGACTTTGGCTTCACAAGAAGAAAATAAAATAAAAAATAGAACAATTTTTGCACAAAACTAACGCCCGCATGAAAATTGTGCGTATGCGTCTATGGGTGGCTTGGGCCAACTTTGAGTGGGTCAAAAAACACAAGTTAACAATGGCGTTCGTGACTTTAAATAAAGAAATAACTTGTGTGCATAGTTCGACTCAAACAATGCGCGGCGTTGCGCTAAGAATTTAACATGGATCCGCTTTTATATATAGATATATGACGCTGTGACTTGGGGGCGTGGGCGTTGTTCTGCTTAATGGGCGTGGCACTTGCCTTCACTAACAATGCGCCACAGTCTTTGTGCAAATTTCGCATTTTTTTTTTCTGTTCACTGTCCTTTTTTTGAGACGGGCAGCACCAAAAGTTCAGCACTTAATAACTTCTTTTGCTTTTTTTGGCTTTTGTCTTTGGACTTTTCTATGCCTGTTTGGCTCCATTGGCGGAGCTATGCTTAAACTGGCTTTCAGGCATTGTTGTTGTTGATTTATTTATGGCCCTACGCATTTCGCAGGCTGCATTTTGACTTATTTATTCGCTTACCTTTATTTGCATATCCACGCAGAACTCGACCGGCAAACAGAACGAACTGCAATGAAATATGTAAAGAAAATATATTTTTACTAAGCAGCATTCTCAAATGGACTTGGTATAGTTTTTTTTTATAGCAGTTGTAAGTGCTGCATTGTAAATAAACATTTTGAAAGTTGGTTTTCTTTATTCTTTTTGTCTTTAGCCAATATTTTAATGATAATATTTTGATTCCCAATAAATATAAAAGTTATTTTTCCTTTGCTTTTATATTTTTTTTGTTTTTATTTTATTTAGAATGTTGGATAGATTTTTAATTCCAATTTAGCAGCAATTTGAAAATCTGCAATTTTGCTGCCTTGTTATTAAAAATGAAATTCGCATAACTAATTGTCACACACACACACACACACACACACACACACACACGTAAACACGCACAGAGTAGCCACACACAGATACACACAAACGAGTGCATTTCAATGCGAGAGTTCAACACATTGTCATAACTAACACTAACTTATTTATCCCCGGGGTCCGATTTATATTACTTCCCCGTTAGCAATGTGGCAGCCACGCTTTGTTCCCCTTTCCTCCCCCATCCCCCTCGCTCTCTCTATTCCTCTCTAGCCACACCCTTGCAGAAATATGGATGCACAGTCGTCGTCGTCGTCGTCGTTGTAATGGCGGAGGTTACTACTCCAAGGTCTGTGCTGTAAATTTATCAGTGTCAAAAATAATAGCGCTCCCGTTTTCGCTTTTAATAATTTCCCTCGGCAACGAGCCGAGTGCAAATATTTGGAGCGGAAATTGCTGCTCGAGTCAGAAGAGCGGCAATAGCAAAAGGAACAAAACAAAAAGTGCTCAACAATGCAGTGATAGACTCCTAGATACCGCCGATCTATTTGATCTTTGATCTTTGATCTCCGACTTCAAAACACATATTCACATCTATTTTTTATGATATTGAACAGCAGCATTCGTTGTGATGCTGCCATGGAAGTCTATCTCAATTGACAGTCTTTGCGTCCATGCCCAATTTAAGTATATCAAGTCAAGCTTCATCACCTTGTTACAGGGTAGAATTATGCCACCAAAATAAAACAGTTGGACATTAGAACAATGTGCCCAGTCTCAGTGCATTCGCTCCAGGACACCAGGGCACCACATGCCATACACTTACACACACACACACATAAGAAGCAGCTTACACGCAGATGAGTGTGTTTTTGTGTATTTTTGGTGTGCCATCTAAATAATTTTTAGTTGGAGAGCATGGTTAGCGTCCTAGCGGCATTTTGGGTAATGCCATTTGTGCAGCCCAATTGCTCTAAATTTTCTATTGTGCCATATGCCCCGTACCTACCCGCCCCCCCTTCCTCTACCCCTCCACCCTTTCAACACTCCCACTTCCCTCGCATCATATCCCACATTTATTTTTCGATTTATTTTGTTAAGGCAACGCAATTGTTTGCGTTGCCTGTGTCAACATCAAAGCCATCATTAATTTAATTGAACTTAGCTTTTTGTGCTGGTTTTTTATTGTTGTTTATGTCACGTTTTTATTAAAAGCAAAATTAATTTCATTTTGTTTTGTATTCAATATTTTTTAAGTGATTAACATTTTAATTTTTGCCTGTTCAAAAGTCAAATAATTGCTTACTTAAGCAGGAAAATTTAAAATGTTATAGAATGTCTTTAAAGAGATTTAAGCAAAAAAAAAAAAAAAAATGTATCTTATAACTAAGATTATTTTTTTGCTGATTTTTGGGATTAGGGTGGAAAACATTTTGAATATTATTTTTTTGCTTTTAATATCTGGCAACTGTTTTGCCTAAAAAGTTTCGACCACAAATTCAAGTGCTTGGGAAAAAAGAAACTTTCCATTTAGATTGCAGTACCCTACAGTTGTGCACATTAGGCAGAAACTTTGGACATAAATTCAACACCCCACACTCATAAATACGGGCACACTTACATCGATAAGAGGCCGACAAACTTCAGTGACTGCGACGCTCGCATATCATAATAATAATAATAAATAAAATATGCAGCAGCAGCGACAGCAACTTTTTTGTTTTTTAAGCTATTGACTAAATACTTTGGCAAATTCATAAATTGAGGCACATCGTAATGGCATAAATATTTAAAGCATCCAAAGATGCAAAGCAACGCCCAAAAAATAACTTAGCAAAATACCCGAGAAAATTGAGTTGAAAACTTTTGCCTGTTTTTTATTTTGCTCTTTTGATTTTTTTGTATTTTTTTTTTTAATACTTTGTGCGTGCTCTGCGTATTGTCGATCCAAAGGAGTCAACTTTATTGACACGTCTTTGGAGAAACACGAAACAAAGTTCAGCAAAATGTGTGTGAATGGTCGATGGATCAATACCCTGGAAGCAAACATTTTTGCTTGTTAAATGTTATAGTTTGGAGGTTTTTCTTCAAAACTTACTTTGAGAGGATAAGCCTCGATTAATAAGGTGTTGCTCTTGAAAATTAGATTTTATTGCGATTTTTTTAAGTAAAGACCAATAAGAAAACTAAGAATTATCGACAACAAAATATTCACTCCCTTTTTACTGTTCCGTTGAGCCGATATCTTAAATCAATTTTCTCAGAAAACCTTTTTAAGCCACCCTTTCAATTCTACAATAATACATTGTTTGACTTAATTTAATATATTTTGTCGTCAGCTGAGCGACGAAACATATTCACTACAATAACCCAAACAGTTCTACCGATTGCAGGGTATGAGAAACGATGGCAGGTAAACAATTCCCGAATTGGCAGCTGTGAGTTTGTCACGCTTGCTTATTCATGAGCATTCATCAAAGCTCACTTAATACTTCCACATTGGTACAGGCTCAAACATTTCTGACCAGCTTCAGCGACAAGACAAAAAAAAAAACTTGAATTCGAGTATCTTTTTGAGAATGTCATGTTATAATACACATGGATATTAAATGACAGAGAAAAGTTTCGCATTCATATGCAGCACTGAACTTCGCCGGATCGTGTCTATCACCTTAACTGGGACAATTAGGGCGTCGCACAGGTGGGCGTGGGCCCGTAAGAAACCTGCCGAGTCCATTATCACGAGCCCGCCAAAACAACCACAACAACAACAACAACAACATCAAAATAGAACAGGCAGTATTCTTTAATAAGCCAATAAGTTTGCGTTCAGACGCTTCTCTAGTCCTGGTTTAATTTTTTACCTCAGAAGGCAGTGCATTAATATTTATGCGCGTATTACGCTTGATTGTGGCACAGACTCAAGTTGATGTTGTTGTCTTACTACCTTTTTTTTTGGTAGTCGTGGCCATGCGTGCGTTATAAATAAAATTAAATGTATCAGTTAAGTTGAATTTGGTTCGAAACGGTGTCGATAAGTCGAGTCTTTTGGCCAGCAGCAAGAAGTAGCTAATGAGATTCCACTCCCAAAAGGGATGCTTAGCTGGATGTTGTTGCTGTTGCTGGTGCTGCTGCTGTTGCTGGTGCTATTGGTGTTCCTGGCTCTGGTTAATGATGCAGTCCGTTAGCGTTTAATGTTCCACTGAAGGTACTTTAGAGCAATGTGATTATCCCAGAATTTGGAAGTGAATGCGGCTAAAGCACATTATAGAAGGGGCATGTGAACTTTCACGCCCCACCGCCTCCCGTTTGATTTGTGATTATTACCAAAGAAATTGTTTTGTTGCCCAAAGTTTGAAGACTCCTTTTGCCTATCTGCGTTACGATAATAACAAGCCATTAAATATTGGTTTATTTACAGCTGGAAGATTATTATTCACTTGACCACCTTTAAAGTCACACTTTTTGTTGTTTACGATTCTGGCTTATTAAGCTGCTCAAGTAACATTTACTTTAAGCTTTTATTTTGAAATCATCAATGTTCCATTAACTAACTGCAACATGGATCGCCCACAAAAATGTTTGCCAAATTAGCTGGCATCGCAAAACTCTATCCAATCATTTGGCTATGAATTTTATCTATTCAAATTACACGCAACTGGTTCCATTCGCTACCTCGCTGAGAAATCTTTATCAAAGACTTTCTGTTGTGTTGCGTGCACGCGAGTGAAATAAAAATAATGAGCGGTAAGGTGGAGGCGACGACGGCAGAGGAACGGTAATGTGGCTTTTGCTGTTACGCTGCTGTCACAAGCACCATGAGCAGGAACAACAATAACGGCAACAAAAGCAGCAACAACAATACAAGGAATTAACTCGCATGCTCCGCATAATAAACATAACGGCTTCGCCTTCAGTTTCGGCATTGCTTTTGTTTTGGATTCGCTTTGCTTTTATTATTATTCTCAGTTTGTTTTTGTTTTTGTTTTTGCTTTTTTTATATTATTTTTGTGGACTGCTCACCCGCCGCCTTTCGTTTGGGGTTGTCTGCAGCTGCTTTGGCTTGGATTTATTTGCGCTGCTTCGCTCGGGCGCTGTTACCATGCAGAGAGATGCTAGTCGCGAATCCCGCCTTGGGGCGCAAAGTACTCTGCGAACAACATGCACGAAAATGGCAAAAACTTGTAGCCTTTGCGACTCTTGCCACAACATCGGTGCTTACCGCATTCAAAGAAAACTCCAAGAGTTGGTTCATGCTAGCTAAGAACGCGTTGCAAGAGCGAGGGAGAGAGAGAGAGACACCGAGTCAGGGCAGGGAGGAAGGGAGTTGGCAGCTCAAAGGCTCTCTCCTAATTGAGTGGATGTTAGGTGGGCGCGTGGGCGTATGAGCAATGCTTTGCCGGGAACCTGAGCAATTAAATTGTTGTTTCTAGTTAGCCACTTAATGTGCCCCAATTTCTGTTTTATTATTTCTTTATCTTCTGCGAGCCGACATATCTCAATCACTGCCTACACAAATTATGAGCAGCCATTTTTGCGAGGGTTGATCAGCTGTTCACTTAAAATCGAGTAAATTGAATCAAATCTATTTTTAATTTAATAAATATGTAAATTTGAATACATATTCTTAACAAATTGGCACTGACCCAAATTGACACACTCTAATGGATTCAGCAGTCAACAAGCTCATGAGCCACCCTTGTAGATTCTTATAAGACATAGTAATAAAACAAGGCAGCGCTGCTTTTATTATATTAATTTCCCAAGTGCATTATTCGGAGCGGTGAGAGGAAATCTTACAGTGGCTCATGTAAGATGCTGGCAGAGCATTAATAAACGTTATGAAAAATTGTAGATAATGTTTGAGGCAAAAAAAATTATGAAAAATGAAAGCGCAAAATATTTCTGAAATGAAGCTAAGCCACTTTTATGGTCTGTCAAGAAAAATAAAAAGAAAATAAGCAAAAAGGAAAAGCTATCAAATCAAATGAAAAGACAACAAACGTTGGCATCGCAAAATTATTGAAAGTCAGCGCAAAATGGTATTGCAAAAAGAGAACGTGGCCAATAAAAATCAATTTCGATTCTGTTGTATAACTTTTGAGTTTCAATGTGTGTGTATCTATATATAAACTAATCCCATATTCCAAACAATGTATTTCAACTGTGTGGCACACATCATAATTTCTACATAAATGTTATAATAGCCTTATTATATCTACTGGGCACATTTTAGCTTGCACTTAAATTTATGGAAAATATTTACCTCTGCAGGCGGGTGGAGAATTTGCCCTCTGTTCACAGCGAGGCATTCAATCAACGCCAGAAAAAGTCAACTTTAGTTTGGTTGATATGGAACAATCTCCATTATTCATGCCATTCACTCTATCTCCCTCACTCTCCCTCTCTCTCTCTCTCTCACTCTCCCTCTCTCTCTGCTATTCTCCATCTATCAGTCATTTCAAATTACGCAGAGAAAAAATGTGGAAAAAAAAACTTTATGCTCATTTACCCCGTGGCTTTAAAAAGGTTTTCCTTTTTTTATTTGTTGGCTGGGCTTGTGAATTTTTGGTCTGATGTGTCTGTTTGTCTGTCGGACTGTCTGTCTATCTGTCACATTGTTGCCTTTTGTCTGTCAGACTGCCATTTTGGGCACACTAGCACACACACACACACACACACACACACACACACACACACACACACACACATGCATACAGACAGAGTTGCCACTTACGCGCCCTTGGCATGCTCATAAAATTTTATGATTTCGATCAACTCGAGTGCGGAAATTATTAAGAGTCGAATCTGTTTCAACATCCTGCACACCCCCCGACAACCGAAACAGCCGTTCGTATCTGTAGGCCCATTTATGTGCTATTTATGCGTACACTGAGAAAAAAATAGTTAGTCCATTTAAAATTAAAGTAACTCAATTCGAATTCAGGGCAAAACTATTTTTCTAATTCTAATTTTATTTCTAATTTTATTTCTAAAATTACTTTAACAACACATTCAGCTTAGTGTTTACTGCTTATTTTTCGAGACAAGTACAAGCTATATTTTTTTTAAGTGTAGTAGTGTATGTGTGTAAGTATGTGTGTGTGTGTGTGTGAGTGGATGTACAACATTCCATATGATAGCTGCCAGGGGGCTAAGTGCAAGTACAGCCTGAAAGGCAGAAAAGAGAACGAGAGAGAAACAAATATAGTGATAGAGAGAGAGAGAGAGAGAGAGAGAGGGGGAGAGAGGGAGAGCGAAGGTACGCACAGGCACATAAACTTCAATAGCCAACATTCACATGTAGCCAGCCCCGCCTGATCCCTCGTTCTTCACGTGAAGTGCGCGCCATTTTAATTTATATTGTAGCTGCGTTAAAGTTCAAATATAATAAAAGAAAAACAGCACATGTGTTGTTTGTTGTTTGCTGCTGCTTCTTCTTCTTCTCGTTCTCGTTTTTCAGTTATTCATTTTTTTTTGTTTTTGTTTTTTTAGTGCCTGTAACTGTAAAGTGCGTTTTATCTTTTGGCAGGTGGCAGGCGCCCAAACTGGAACTAAAAAGAGCATGTTGCTCACCAACTTTTGCCAATGGCCAATTTCTTAGCGCTTGCTCGTTTCATGAACAACTCTGCAATGAAATTTCCATTTCCGTTGTCCGCCATTTCATTTACAGATGCCGCATTGAGAATCTTCTTCTTCTTCGTGGCATAAGAAGTGTGTGCGAGAGTTTCATTTGTATCTTTTGTTTGCACACTTGACAAGGGTGTTTTCATCATTGGACAGGACACTCTAAGTGATCAACTATCCAAAGCTGTAAGAAGTGTGTGCATTAAAATGATATGGTTACTTTGCTTAAGTTTTTTCTTTTTTTTTTTAAATGTTTTTTCATTGGCTTCAGCACAAGTGTTTCTCTTTTAATATACTCCAATATATTTGGAATTCCGGCGGCCTTAGTTTCTAGACAATTTAGAGTCCGATTTGTGGCAGTTGGAAAACCCATAATGCTGGACGTACCGAAAAACAAATGGATAATATTAATAGTAAAATAAAAAATATGGAAAGCAAACAAGAGCGAAGCCTTTTGGCTCAACACAACTGAAGTTCTCGAGAACATTGTTCATTTTATTATATTAAAATAACAGCTTCAACTTTAAGCGGAAACTTTTCATTTTTGACATGAAGCGCAAACTTTTAAATTAGGTTATCCAGTTGGGCAATGGGCCCATTAAATCCAATTAGTGGTTGGCTATTTTAAAGTGTCGCTTGGCTTTGCAACAGTGACCATCAAAAGGACATAAATAACTTTCGCTCAAAGCGCGGGCATGCATAACCCCAAAACCAAAATCTCCGCACAAAAATTATTTCACGCGCCACAAAAAAAAAAAAATAATAAAACCAAACACACGCTCACAGTTCAAAATCAGTTCAAGCTTTAAAATAGCAGCAACAACAAGTCGACAAAAAAATCAAGTTGTGACCGCTTCACGGCTTTGTGTTGGTTTCCTTAACTGATGCCCCCGTTAGGCGTCGCTAAGCTGACCCATAAATTTAGTGTGCCTTTAACGAGCTGCTGGCCCCTCACCTGGCACACACCCCTCAAGCCCTCAACCTTTGTGCCCTGAAACATTTAGTAAAATGACCGCAAAGTTATTTTAAAAAACATTTTGCAAACAAACACAAAACACACAGTGAGTGGCAAAAAGTTTTCGAGGTGGAGAGGCTTGGAGATAAGCGTTTGTAGCAGCTGTAAAAAGCGCATAAACATGCGTGTCGGGGTCAGTTTGAACAACGAGCTGAAATTGGAGTTGACTCTACTGAAGTTGATAGCCAGCACCGCTCACCCCACAGCACGCACCCACGAAGAGCCAGCCACCCACCTGATATCCTTGATGTGTGTGCATTTTTGTTGTTGTTGTTTTTGCTGCTGTTATTTTTGCTCGGCTACTTTGTAGGTACTTAGGGCGTTTTGAATTTTTTATGAGCATTTTCCCTTAGCCATAATGTTCGAAACGTTCGTATATTGAAATAAATGTGAGCAGGCTGCTCTCTTCATAGTGTGTGTGTGTGTGTGTGTGTGTGTGTGTGTTTTATGCTTGGTATTGATTGCACGAGCCTTTTTTTCCTGTTTTTTAAGTTCTTTTTGTGTTATTTTTGATGCAACTTTGAAATAAATATTTATTTTAACAATTTATTCCCTTTAAAATTTGATATTTTCACGGAAAACCTTTTAATTAATACGGCAACTAAATACTGAAATATACTCAAAAGCACATGTATTAAAGTCAAAACAAATTGGAGAAATTTTTTATTAATTTCTTTTATATTTATATTTATTTCATGCAATTTTGAAGGCAGGTAAAAACATTTCATTTTAAACTATATTTCTGATATATTTGAAAGCCACCTTTCCTTTCAAGCCATTTTGCAGCTCAGCTCATAATTTCTCAAATAGTCTATGATCTTTAATTCGATGGCTTTCTCGACCTTAATCAAAATCGTTTCTAATTATAAATCATTTTACCTTCTACTTCTTATAGTTAAATCTTTCAAGCTTCTTTTGGTCTGCCTGCTCTCTGGAAGAGTATCTAAGTATCTCCAAGCTTTTTCTACTCACTTTGATTAATTGAATTGTTTATCACTGATGCTGGTGCTGGCCGGTGTTGATATTTTGAGTACACAAACCCGGCTACCGTTCACTTGTCATGTTTAAAATATTCACTTTTATCTCATTAATAATATTTGGCTTATGGCTTATGGTCTATAAATTTTTAAGCTGTATGCAATATTGATTGGATTTGTGGTCAGCAGTTTGTTGGCGCTGACTATAAACCACTAATGTGTGTACATTTTAAATCAATTGTTCCCACACTGCTTGCACTTACCTTCTGCAGGTGCCTTTTAATTTTGAATTTATTTTCGCTTTAACGAGTGGCCGAAATATTTAAATAAATATTTATTTCGATGTGTTTGGTCAACCCCTGTTTGGTTTCGATTGACATACGATAAAAATATGTTTTTTTTTATTTTATTTTTTTATTTTGCTTATAATCCAGAGCTATTCTTATAATTGTGACAAGTTCTATTAATGGATATTGCAGGCCATAAACAACAATTTTAATATTATGACATTATGTTGTTATTATCGTTTTCTTCTGTTTTTTGTGCGGTATCCTTTGAGTTATGCATTGTTTCGCACATTTGCCGAGGCGATTTATTTTGTGTCGCTCATAAATTTGACTCGCGACGCGTCTCGTCTCTGGTTGGTCCTACGGCCTGTGGCAGGTCTTGTGTCACGTGTTGCATGTGGCATATATACACACACATACATATCTGCAGCTGCTGGCAAGCGGTTTTTGCTGGTGCTGCGAACATTGCCACACAGCAGTTGGAATATTATTCATTTTTATTATATTTTGTCGCCTTAACGACCATAAATTGCATTAAAAATGCTGTCATTGAATATGGCTCTCAGACGATAATGGCTGTGCAGGTGGAATCAACTAAGGGAAGGCTACAGTACGACATCGCAATAATTAAATATATTTCCCATAACTCAACGTATTCCATTTGTAATTCGGATATTCATTTTAATGCGATGTGCAACATTTAAAAAACCTGTTTTAGGACCCCCAAAGAAAGAGATATAAATAATCATCTAATGTAATTGATATTTCATCCAGCAAACAATGAATGAAAACATTTCAAGGACACTTTAAGCTAGATAAATCTACAGTCTGAAATGTGTACCATAATTGACTAAAATTCCTTTTATGTATACATTTTTTAATGGGTTGCAACAAACTTGTTTTGGATAGTTCTTGAAAATATGTCTTTTGTGACCCATTTAAACTATGTTCATCATAGTCATATTGCACTGTAATTTTTGCCATTTTACTACAAACTTAATTTTTTTACCAGCAGCAAGGAAATTGTTTTGCTTGCAAGTTAGTTTTTTTCTACGAACACATTTTGAAGTGGATGCAAAAAAGTGAAATGAAAAAACAGATGACTATGAAAATGGGCGAAGGGGAAAATGTATGCCGAAAATATTTAAAATTTAGAAATTTATCTTGTGCATTCATATTTTGCTGATTTTTTATTGCAGTGTGTGTGAGTATATGTGTGTGTGTGTGAATCCCTTTTATGACAGTTGGCCGCAATGCTAATGGCTTTCTAGCCAGATAAATTGAATAAGCAAATTCTAAAGTGCCAAACCTAATGCAAAAGTCCAAATGAACGCAAGCGGCAGAAATTGAAAAGTGTTTTTTAAAGGCAGAGTGTCAAAAAGTTGATCATACAAAAACCACAACAACAATCAGGCAAGCAAAAAAATAAAATAAAATAAAATAAGAGATAAAAAAATTATTTACGCACATACATAAAACACATATTTATTTTTTTCTATATGTGAATATATGTTGGAAAATATAATGGAATACGGTAAAGAAATGTGTAACTTAACCCGCATCAAGAATTTGTCACGATTTGTAGTCATCGTCGTCGTTGCGGTTGCTGTTGTTGTTGTTGTTGTCGTGCGGCATGAAAAATGACCATGATGGCTGCCACGTTGCGTATACGTAATGTGCGCGTGGTTGTATCTGGGATGTCTTGTAAGTCCTGTGATAACTGTATGGTTAGATTTGGCTATTTCCCCCGCTTCCCTTCCGCATACTGTCTTATTTTTTTCTCCCCTCTAACTGTGTGTCACTTGATGCTTTCAGCTTTTCCAGCAACGAACTGCTTCACACATCGTTTGTCACATTGCTCGCAAGGATTTCTCGTGAGCTCAAAATCTTCGCCCTTTGCTGTTTGTTGTTGCTTACAAATAGTGCCGGGCTATTGTTGTGTGTGTGTTTGTGTTATTATTGTCAATGGCATTACTATTTGCTATTGTCATTGTTGTTTTGTCTGATTGTTGACATTTTTGTTGCTTAATATTTGTTGTAATTTTTCATCTCATGTTGTGTGTGAAGTTTCCTTTCTCCCTTTCACTCAGTTCCCTTTTCTTTTGCCATTAGCAGCGATGCGGGCGGTCGAGAGTGCAGATGTAGGTGTTGTATGTGGGCGTGTCATGTGTAATCCATTTTCAAGCTAATTTCAGCTGCAGATAGCTGTCTGCTCCCCACAGCTACTTAGTCAGTGGCACAGGTGTGTGCAAAGAGTTGAATATACATGGATATGCTTTGACATGTGATCTGCAAACATTCGAAGGAACTCACTGAAAACCGGATAGAATCCAATAGAAAAAGGGATTCGAGAGCATATTTACTATTCAACCAAAATAAACGCAACTTGTAAATGCTATTCTAACACAAATTTTATTTAATGACAAGCTTGAAGGATATAGAAATAACATAAGTTATTCATAACTTGTGATTACCCTGAAAATTTGTCAAACGGCATAAGTTAAAAGTGGCAAAAGTTTGGTATTCATAATTCCTGGAAGGCAAAATTTCTTTCAATCGAGAATAATTGATTACAAGTCTGTGAAACAATGAAAGGGAAATATTTGTTCAAACATGTATGCACACATAAAACAGTAATCGATTCCCTGAATCATTGAATTGGAAAACAAGAGAAAAACCCCTAAGCAGCTGAACAGATTGTTAAAATAACATTAGTAAAAATTCCAACAGAGTTACGGATTTCTCTCCTTTTATAATGTTTTGATTATTAATGAGTTTCATATTTTGTACAATGAAAATACTTCAACAGACATTTCTCAATTTCTAAATTCTTAGAAAAAATTTATTCCATGGCAATGAACTATATTCGTTCAATGAAGACAAAATGTGTTTAAATTAGGAATGTAAGATTTCGATAAATGTGTTTGGCACTTGAAATATATTTTTTCGGTTTTTTTCCATCAAATTATCGTTTCTCTTTTGAATAACATGCAAAGCTTATTATTAAAAATTTTATGCACAGTAATGCAAAGATTTCGACACAGCAGCCATTTCACTCCCTACGAAGCTGAACTGATTTACACAGCTAATGCCAATTATGCAATCTCAATTAACAGTTAGTAGACGAGAAAAAAAAAACATAAAACAAAAAACACATCCAAAAATATTACAAATTTAATTACATGGCAAAGTTTCTGAGCTGAGCTTTTGTTGCCAGAACGTCGGAATGCCAGAAAAAGATAAAAACACCGAAGACAGAAAATGCAGCATTTCTATTTGTGTATTTGTGTGCTGAAAAGGAAAACGCGATAAGCAGCGCGCATATATTTCATGGCACACAGTGCGTATGATTGACATTAAAACATTAATTATGCAAGGCGCAGACAGAGAGCAAAAGAGAGCGAGTAAAATTCGGAAGTCGCATAACTGGAGCCAACTTTTCATCATAAGTTGAGTGCTTTGTGAGTGCATTTGCCTGAGTCTGGCCCAGCGCAGAACAAACAAATAAATAAGTCAAAAAAAAAACACGTACAGCTAAATGTTTTGAAAAAGTTTTCGCCGTCAGTTTTCTCATTTGGCAAATGTGCCAAACGAGGGCAAACTCAAAAATTGCACGCCGCACCACATGTCGTATGCGCGATGTCAGATCAAAAGCAATCAGTGGGTTTGGTGCAAGAGTGCCTGACTGAGGGTTACCCTGCAGCGCTTTAGAACACGCTTATTTTATTATTTGAACACAAATCGAAGAAATATCACAAAAAATTTATTTTTATTTTAATTTGTGCGTTTGATTTCAAAGAAGTGACTTTTTGAGGAGCTCAGTTTTCTGCTTGAGAACATGAATACTTGCTATTATTATAAGGTGTTTGAAGCTCTGGTAAACTTTGGTATGCGCTCCACAGATGAGGGTTGAAAATATTTGAAAACAAAGTGTGAGTTTTAAAATTGAATAAATTTGTTCTGCGTTGGTTTTCAAAAACTCACAGACAAACATATTTGTAGGACATCGTCTGCTATATATACTTGTTCAACCTAGCTTGTCTCAGTCTGACAGTTGAGCAATTTGAAGACTATCTGCTCAGCCATTTTTCGGAGTAAAGTGGCCAAGTCAAGTTTTAATTGTTCTGCGAATTGATTTAAAATGCTGCCTTGGCCGCTTTATCTTCTGCTGCTGCTGATGCTTGCCCCACAATTCGGCATTCGTTTAACCAGCTGTCTGGCCTGTGCTTCATTAATATGTCAGGCTGCCTTGGTCTGTGGGTGGGTTGGGTTGGGGTTGACTAAATGGCCGCATCGTGTAATCAGCAGCGAAAGGAGCGTGATTGACAGGGCAACAACAAGTACAACGGCAACAAAAGAGAAAAGTGGAATGCCGAGCGCATTAAAGGCACAATTTTCATTCGCTGTCGCTCACTGGCATATTTTACTATTTATGAGCTGCCTCGGAAACTGAAACTCAAGCCTGAAAGGCTAAAGCGAGATTCTCTGGACGTCGTCTGATTGTGGCTGCTGTCTTTGCAAGTTTCAATTAAATGCACAGATTTCTGCAGCGGGGGCAGAGAAGTGGAGTCGCGTTACTTATTGTTTTTAATTTTATTTTGCAAAAGTTGGAGGGGCATGGCATTTAATTGTCGACATTCAAACAGACGCCCACACCGCGTATGCTTAATTGAGCATTTGGTTAGCTTAAACTCCTGCGCCTTCCTTCATATTGCTCTTGTTGTTTGCATTGTGTTGTGTTTAATTAATGGGCGTGGCAAGGACTGAGATCGTTGTTGTTTATGGGCGTGCAACGAGCAAGTGGGCGTGGAAAGCGATTTTGCATTCTTGGCTGATTGGTAATTAGATTACCTCGAACTTAAACGACCGGCAATAGAAACGGGCATTTCATTTTGCATGCGCCATTTATTAAAAGTTGTTCTTGCAACTGGCTGAATTTTGTGAAAGTTTATGTAGGAAATAATAAACTGAAACTCCTTGCTGTAAAAAAAACTCAAATATAAATAATTTTATTTATGGCATATCGTAAACAAAACTTACTTCAACTAAAATTTATTGTGAAAGCTAGTCTAACTCAACATGGACATAACTTGATATGTGTTTTTATTGTTTTTAAATATTTTTTTGATTTTATGAGAATTAAATACACGTTTTTATTTTTACAAAAACCCTTGTCAACGTCAGAAAGTACTCAATTACTTATTCGAACCCAAATTGCATGTCAGATTTCCATATTCACTTGTTTGCAAGAGTCTTAAAAATCCTTTCTCGATTCCTTGTCACTTCTAATTAACACATTTCACAAAGCCGCACACAACTGACCCGAATTCACCTGCATTATAACCCTTTCCGCATCTCTCTCTCTCCTTCTCTCTCTCTCCCTCTCTCTATCTCTCTCTATCTCTCTCTCTCTCTCAGCCAGCATCCCACTCTCTTTCTCCATATTGACTCCACTTGTTACGCTTGCAGTCTGTACAAATTCAAGCCACGAATGCATAGAACATTTTTCAGCGGGGGATCCATTAAAATTTCATACGGCCAAATGAAACAAGGAAAAGGCATTTAATGTGTGCTAGGCTGACAATCAAATTCAAATGAACTCAATTAAATAACTTCAACATTTCCTTGAAAACTTGCAAACCTTATTCAGAAGATCTGACAGACGTTTCAATTTCTGTTTATAGCCGCATTTTCTGACTTTAACATAACTGGAAAATACCCTTTTAAGCCTGGCAGAATATTAAGTATTAAAAGAAACATAATAAGTGAATCATCAGTCTTTTTAAGAGATTTCTGCTTAAAAAAGATTAGATTAATTAGGATTAGTGAATTTATTTTTGTAATTATGACTGCTCAAAGTTTTAGTATTCGAGTAGGAAATTTATTAGGAGATTGATAAACGAATTAAAATACTGGGCTTTTTCCATTGTCTAAGCTTTCTTCTATTTCTAATAGATATTTTATCGCTTATTCCGTTTACCATTGTAAAATTGCAAGGTATTGAAAAAACTAATGCATTTTAGTTTTGCAACGTCGCTTTTTCGATCGCTGCGACTGCGGTATTCAAAGTGTCAAATTTTAATGCAGCTCGAAGTCAAAAGTTCGAATCTGCATTTAAGGGGGCACTTAACTTGACTGCCAACTAGCAGGATGCTCTGCTGGCAGGATGTGCAGGATGTGGAGATGTCAGTGTGGATGAATCGAAAAAGGCCTTGCGCAAATTGCCTAGCCACTAGAATGTTGTCCACGCCGTCAACGTTGCCGGCCATTTTGCAATAAATTTTGCAAAATGTCGTCGTGTGCTTTTCCTGTTTGGCACTTTTTTGTGAAATATGTGTGCCACACACGACATCCGCTTGTCACACTCTCTCCTTCTCCCTCTCACTCTCACTCTCTCTCTCAGTCTTTATCTCACCCTGTCGCATCGCTCACTCTTATTGTTTATTAATTCAATTGTGAGATAAGGCAACCACAGCCACGCCCACTCATATTTGCATAAATTGTGTGTGTATTGTTCATGTTGGCAGTCAGAAATCAAATAAAAGTTCAGATTCGAGTTGGAGTTGCTGGTTCTCCTCTTCTTAATTTTTGAGGTCTAGAAGTCTGTCCCATCATCACCATTCCAGCTGCCTTTCTTTGTTTTTGCTGAAAATTCTTGTTATTTATCTTATAATTATGCAAATGTGTGTGAAACCAGCGTCCCTTGCAGATTTTTGTGTTTTGCATATTTTGAGGCGCAAGTCTCGCATGCGAGTTAAAATGCCAAAAAAAAAAAAACAAAAAAAAATCACGAAAAGTCAACTCATTTGCTGTCAAAGTGAAGAGGAAAGTGTGTTTAGAGATTGGCCCCCCAGCGCCCATTGTAAGTTGAGGAATGTATTCATAAACATGCTTAGGTTATCTGACTTCTCGCAGTGTAGCCACTGATGAAAATTACGACTAGGAAAATTACTGAAGCTAGGCAAAAGTTAATTATCATTATAAAAAAATATTATTTGGGTTTTCACTTAAATTTCTTCTTTTATTTTTTGGTTGCGAATCGTGGAGGATATTTTTTCTGAGTCTTAAACAACGTCCTCAATTTTAATCGAAGACAAATTCTAAGCATTTGTTTTTGAGCTAAAAACTTTTGTTACATGGAATTTGTCATTGTAATTGTTGTTTTTGTGCGGTTTCTGTTTTGATTGGTTGCCGAAAATAACAAATAATATTTTCCAATGCCTGGCGACACAAAAGTTGCCCCAGCTCCAATGCTGATAATAATGATGTGAATGAGGCTAAGCACGACCGATGACGACGCCGATGATGATGATGATGATGATGATGAGGATTTTCCATTAACGATTCTTCAATTACACATGTTGGCCAAGTTTGCTGGCCACTTCACTTTACGGCATATGCTAGAACAATTAGTTAGCGAATGCTGGTGGAAAGGGCACTGAAATGCGGTCTTATTAGCTTGTGGGGCCTTTTGTAATTTCCAATTAAATGTGAAGCTCGAAAAGACCAAAAAGCTTTCGATACGAATTTGAAATGCAAATACAAATGGACAAAATCTTTTGGGAAATCCACTCCAGGCAGCGGAGGAGTTCAATATGCCATCGACTACAGCATATATATGTATATAGTATATATATATGTATGTATATCTATATATGTAAAGGTTTTGTGTATGTCCTTTTGTCGCCAAGCGGAGAAATTTCATGTTGCTTGGCTCACTTCTTGCCTTTCAAACTCTGACGTAATTCAAAGGAATCTCTTCTTATTTTCTTCAGCTTCAAACCCAGCCAGAGCGAGAGGGAGAGAGAAAGGGAGAGAGGGAAAGGGAGAGAATGAAAGGGGAAAGAGCAATCTTTATATTATGTTATTTGTTTTTGTTGTTGTATTCGTGTTGTGACATGTTGTGTTTATGGGATTTTGTTACATTTTCGGGTATTTGCCTGTTCTTCCTGGGCATCTTCTTTAGAAAATAATTTCATTTCATTTTATTTTGAATTTTTCTTGTGAAATAAGATATTTATTTGCTTCTTAGTCGGTTTCTGGCTTTGGCAACGGCTTTGGCCTTTTCCAAATTGGCAAATAAATAGACGGACGGTCCTGTTTGGTTCATTGCTCGCTTTGTCCATATCCACAAAGTCCCCAAGTCAATTGTTTGGCTTAGGTCAGTCCTTGGGCACGCATTCACATTTTCCCTTTCCTATTCTCACAGTGTATTAAAGTACCCCATCCAAAGCCCTGGTAGAGGCAAAATTAATTTGCCAAAATGTTGAAGGGGCCGACAGCTCAATAGTATGCCAAAAAGTATGTTCATGTTCGGGCTCCGAATGTGTAAGTCGCAAATTTTTCTTGCCTCTATTCATTGATTTGAAATGCTAATAAGGATGAGTTAAGGAAATATGGAAAGTATGGAAAGTAAGCAACAACCTATTGAGACAGAATTTGATTGAAAAGGAAGCTACGAAAAGGCAGAGACCGTATTGATTATTAAATATAATAAACAAATTTGAATTACAAATTATGTTTTCTATCAAAAGTCTGCCGTTCGTTTCTGAAACTTAAACGGAACTCAACAAGCTTAAAAATAATTTAAACATATATTTTTAAAGAACATAAGTCTTAATTAACGTTTAGTTTGGTATAACAAATTTTTATTTAATATTGTTTTCCTTTTCAAAAACCTCACTGAAATTGCAGTAATTTGCTGCATTTCTGCAGTGCCCAAATAATTATCGCTTAATAATGTGCACTTGTTGTGCCAGTGCCAAAAACAGCAGCGAACAAAAACAACTAAAAATCTCTGTAAATATACATAAATTGTCTGCTCTTGGCACTGTCCACAAACTTTTGTTCGGCAAACCCATCCCTTACCACCCCAACATTCCCAACTCTGTACAAAAATCAATTCAGCAAACTATAGAAAAACGACTGGACTGCAATTTATTGTTTATACTCTTGCTTTAAGAGTGCACTCATTTATTTTTCAAATAATTCATAAATTCAGGAATACATTTTTAATTATTTTGTTTATTTGGCAAACGATACCAAATAATAAATATGTTTAAAATATCTTTAGTTCTACTCTGGGCAAAGTTTGAATTTAAAATTTCCAGGGCCCAAAATCTGAAGCTTTAAGGCCAAAATAATAATCTGAGAGATTTATTTATGTGACTTATTCTATCGGATTTTACAGTTGAAACGCAAAGGGTTTTGAAGCCATTAACCTTATAGCAAATCTTATCGCGCTGCAAGTAAAAATTATTACTGGCCTGCGAGTGTAGATAAATGGCTTATCAGCGTCGTGATTAGTTATATTTCATAATCAAAACTTTGCATATTGCATACACTCAACGAAAATTGTAAGAGTTAATTTGTAGCCAAATCTCGTTTGCTATTTAAGTGGCTTTATTGAAGAACTGGTTTTGCAATTTAATAAATTTAGTTCAAGTCTTAAATGCAGCTTGTATCTCAAGTAGAATTATTTTAATAGCGGTAGATGTGGTGTGTAAACATTTTATCAGCTGTGCGCTTAAATTAAAGTCAATTATTTGTTTCCGCAAACTGCTCGCCACATTTATCAGTTTGCATTGCGGCTTCGCTTCAACTGAATGCTGTTCGCCCAGCTGTTCCGCAAGTATCTTGACTGCGACTTGGAACCGCATAAAGCACTTTCTGATTAGATTAGCAGTGCTGTCAGCGCACACAAACAGAACAGTTTCACTTAAACTGTTCGACACAACGGAGGTGGTTTTTTCCAAAAAACAAATGATGAACTCTGAACTGTGGGAATCCAATGAGGAGATACAATATTTTCGCGAATATCTGCGCATACCCAGCGTACATCCCAACCCCAATTATGGTGGGCTAAACTATTTAGGCAGTTATTTCTAAGAGATCCCTCAGACTACATCAAATGATAATCTGTTTCTAACTTTTGTGATGTAAACAATTTTGAAATGTATTCAATATTTTTGTCTCTTACTCATTTAATCTTCAGCTCCCTGCTTGGAATTCCTAAGACGACAGGCCACACAGCTGGAACTGCCTATTGCTGTATATTATCCATTAGATGCTGAGAATCCTGTGGCTGTCATCAGCTGGCAGGGGCTGGAGCCTCAGTTGCCCGCCCTTCTGCTCAACTCTCATATGGATGTGGTGCCCGTCTTCAAAGACAGCTGGAAGCATGAACCCTTTGGTGCTGAAATGGACGCCGAGGGTCGCATTTTTGCCCGAGGCACGCAGGACATGAAATCGGTGGGAATGCAATATCTGGCGGCCATTAGAGCCCTCAAGCGCAGTGGAGCCAGGTTCAAGCGAACCATACACATATCTTTTGTGGCAGGTAAATCAAATATTCGATTTTTTCGCTAAGAGTTTTTCCATAATTTTGGAATAATCTGGAAGCCAAACTAAGATCAAAATCTGACCATTTTTGAGAGTATTATTTTAACTAAATAATCGGAACTGAATTACGTTTTCAAATTTAAATTTAAATTGACAAAGTTGCTAATGTAGAATGTTTAGACCCATCCCTAAAAGCACACTTTGAGGAATATAATCTTGAGGTGAAAATCGGATCTGAATCGCGTTTTCAAATGTAACATTATTATTTTATAGGCCTTATTATCAACAAATGGATTTAAGTTTTAATTGAATAATTCTGACCCGATCCCAGGTGAATTTTTATCACCTTCAAATGCTGAGGCTGATTAAAGAAATAATTTAAAAGTGGTTAAATCGATCACTTCGACAGCACTTTAAGGCTGATATTTATACATTTTTAAATTCATTTTAGATGAGGAAAAGGGTGGTCGCCGAGGCATGCGTCCCTTTGTGGAGACTGAAGAATTTCGCGCGCTTAATGTGGGATTTGGATTAGATGAAGGACTGGCTTCGCCATCAGCTGATTTTCCTGTGTTCTACGCCGAGCGGACTGTGTGGCGTAAGCATATCCAGAGTCATGCTTGAAATCTTAAAGTGAATTGCATTTTTAATTGACTCCCATATAGGTCTAACATTTAAGATATCGGGCACTGCGGGACACGGATCGCTCCTGTTGCTAAATACAGCTGGCGAGAAGCTCCAATATATTTTGAATAAAATGATGCAGTTACGTAAACAACAAGTGGCGCGTCTTGAGAACAATCCAGAGTTGAAGATTGGTGATGTGACAACAATAAATCTAACCCGAATTGGTGGTGGAGTGCAGCTCAATGTGTTGCCACCAGAGCTGACAGCCGGCTTCGATTGTCGCCTCGCCCTCGATGTGAATCATGCGGAGTTTCTCACACAAGTGCGTGGCAAGAAATATTCAACTCTTAATTCTAAAAAATACTGCAATATTTTTACCTTAAGTTAAACAACTGGATGGCAGAGGCTGGTGGGGGTATTGAGCTGGAATTCGATCAGAAGCATCCGTATGTGCCACCCACTGCCACAGATGCTAGCAATCCCTTCTGGCTGGCCTTCAAAAGTGCCACTGATGAGTTGTAAGTCGACTTTTGATTGGGAATATTACTTGGAATATATTCTACAGATTTTGCCTTTGCAGAGGTCTCGATATCCGACCACAGATCTTCACTGGCGGCACAGACAGTCGCTATTTGCGCAAGTCTGGCATACCCGCCTTGGGTTTCTCGCCCATGAATAATACTCCGGTTTTACTACATGACCACGATGAGTGGATTGGTGCCGATACATACCTGAAAGGAGTACAAATATATCAAAAGATTATTAGCAATTTAGCCAATGTGAAATGATGTCGTCTTAAATTTTATACTGAGCTAAAATTGATTTAAGGAAAGTGTCGAGATTTGCATTAAATTAACACTTGTCCGATTTGCATAAGTCTGCAACATTTACTTTAACCTTTATGTTCGATATTCACTTTAAGCAACTTTTTCTATTTACAACTGTACAGGGTATATGCAAGTCGACTACTTGCAACAGATACTGCCTCATGATGCACTATTTTAACTTTTGCCATTTAAAATGCATTTTAATGCCCTACAGGCTTACTTATGGCAAATTAAAATAAATACTGCACTTTGTTTGTGGAATTGTGAATCTGATTGAAATTCACAATGTTTGCACATATATATTTACATATATATAAAACGAGTAATTTATATGTAAATTAAAGTTAATTTCTTTGAAATTATTTGACGTGCGTTTTCATCCGCTTCAGATCATCATCATTTACAAGCCCTAGCCAAGAGCGGACTGAAAGGGGTAGCGAATGGAAACGGAAATGGGAAAAGAAAACTCAATTAGAGCGCTAATTAATTTATTTGCTTAACAAGCCATGTTTGGCCGCAAACTCATTAACTTGTCACATGTAATCAGCGCGCAGTGCGTCCAGCCAGCTGCCAAAAAAATACCAAAAAAAAGAAGCCAACAAATTTATATATGTGTATATATATATATATATATATATCTATACGAGTTGTAGTCGAGGAGAGCAGCTCAAACTGAAAGCTAAAAACAAAAATTGAAACTAACTGACCAGCTCCGTCCAGGACATGAACACAGACCGAAGGATACGGGACACTGGGTGCAGAATGCCGTTCTCGGGACGCAGATGTGGTGCACTGGATATGGTGCAGTGAGCAAACTTTTGCAAACCCGCCGCTGAACTTTTAAGTGAGTGACTTATTTTTTCGCCTCCTGCCAGTTGCCGGGGCAGCGTGACGAGCTGTGGATTTGAAGCGGGGCAAGGGCGTGGAAAGCGCTTGATGAGTTTTCAGAGATGGTTGGCCAAAAAATAAAAGAGAGACTTCAAATCGATTACAGCCAGGCAAAGTGTCGTCGTTATCGTTGCCTTTGATAAAATGCAAACACACGGCTTCTACTTAATTGAGATGACCTAAGTGGGAGGAGAGCCAGAGGGTTGCCAGAAGATTTTCAGACCAAGAAGAAACCTAAATCGAATCTTTTAATATACGTTTATTTCTATCCGCATTGATATAAGGAAATATTCATTTTATAGTTCAGCTATCTCCGAACTGTTTATGTAATTGGTTGCAGCTCTCAAATTGTTTTTGAAGTTAGACAATATTTTTCAGATTCTCTGTGATATTTGGTATAGAAAAGAAATAAACTTTGTAAACTTTATGAAAAATTTTACTATAATTATACATACATAAATACTTTATAATTGTAAAAAATAAAAATTTAAATGGTTTATTTTATTTTATAATTTAAATATTCGAAAAATATCGGAGTATAAAATACAAATACAGGTGACTTGCAGCCAGCGAAAGACATATCTAAAATATGGCTTAATAATTAACAACACGGAATTCTGCAATAATAGATTCAAATAAAAAAATTCGGAACTATCCGAGCAACCCTCGCGTACTCCGTGTCGAAGAAAATGTGCACGGTTTCATTATAATTAAAATCCTACAAGTTTTAACCGTCCATCGTTAGAAGTTGCTATAAATGACAGTGACAACAGACACGTGTAACTTAAAAGCAGAAAGAAAATGTTTCCATCGTTAAGGTTTTTGGCTTCACAGCAGCGGCAGTAGTAGTGGCAGTGGCAGTGGCACCAGCAGGAGCAGCAGACGCAACAGCAAATTTTCCCACAATGACCCACAAAATTGAACTTGGTCCATGGATAATTTTGTCAAAATGCAACATTCGATGTGGGAACCGGAAGGAGGAAGGAGGAGGGAGCAGAAGCGACACTTGCGGTTGGCTTGTGGGTGGCCATTTTTTTTAGGGTATGTGGGAGGAAGGGAGGGGGGGGGAGGGAGGGTAGCGATGGGCGATGTCTTTGTGTGTGCGTTGCATATTGATGACGTGATTTGCATTTGAATATGCTTGCGTCAGGATGTTGTAGGCAAAGTTGTTGCTGTTGTTTGAGCATTTTGCGCTTCGCAATTTTCACACGTTGATAAACTTGTTTCAACGTTGAACAGAGTCGCCTGCCTCACCTGTTTTGCTGGCGCTGCGCTTTTTGTTGCATGCCCCATTATAGGCATCGCTCTGAGGCGCTCAGAGCAAAAACACAACTTCAGGGAAAAACTTTGCACAGCAAAAAAATGGTACACTTTAAATTCAAAATGCATTTTGAATGCAAGTAATATTTCAATATTTTTCTAATTGCATGCCACACATTTTTTTCGCAGTGTATAATAACATACTCTGTTCCATCGTCGGGAAAATTGTGTGTGCGTTATTTTGTTGTAAGCAAATGCGTTTAATTGGCAAAAAAAAAAGGTTAGTTGGCTGCTGGAAGTTTTGTTGCATAATGTGGGGCGCCACGTGCACAGCATCCTCTAGCGTCGTCCTTGTTGTCCTCGTTGTTTGTCTTGCTTGCCTGGCAACGCCTAATTGCAACGTTTAGCCTCGTACTAATTTCCATTGTCCATCTGCATTGCCAGTTTGCGTGGGGTCTGCGTTGATCACTTCGAAAATGCGATTATTTCTCAGTTATTGACAATTGCACACAAGTTGACAGTCCCAAACAATGCACAACAATCATGAGGAACGTTTTAAACGTGTAATTGCCAGTTATTTGCATAATTCCAGCCAATGAGCAACGGTATTTAGCTAACTGAGTAGCAACAAGTTGGCTGCCTCTTTCGAATGCCTATAATTATGGAGTAGTTTGCAGGGGGTTTGATTTGGAACTTGACAACTCATTTTTTTTTGTATTTTACTTAATTTGAAGCACGAGTAACATAAATTTACTTAACTTGTCCATAAACTGCTTATATAAATTGATATAATAAGAATTACAGAATAAAACATAAACTAGACTAACTTGTAAAGCCAATTATTTGTTTGGAACAATAACTTCAACTCGATCTGATCAAATAAGCTCAGGCAACAATTGGAGGAGACAATATAAATAAATATGCTCTGCTGTTCCATTCAATTGAGATGCAGGCAAAAGGTTAATGCCACAACAATTCACTGTTAATATATATAAAGCCGATTTACAAAGGGCAAAACACAACGAGAATAAAAACGAAATTCAGTCTCACAACTCCAGCAGAGCTTTTGTTTGACGCCAATTTGCCATTGAATGCATCAGAGTCTAGAGTCCTGCGTTGTGTCTGCTGGCTCCTCGAAGGACACCCGCTGGCAGGTGTGGCACTCAATAAACAGCATAATGACCAGTACTGACCACAGGTTGGGCCGGCTTTAAGGGCCAAAAGGTTGCCACGTTGTCCGCTACTTGCGCTCCATAACTCAGCATAAAGAAATTACGGCAGCCGGGCAATAAAAAAACTTTTTGCCACTCACACAACGCACAGCGGGACAAGGTCGTAGTTGGTGTTGTGTGGTGAGGGTGGGAGAGGGTGGTCTGAAGCTGGGAAACGGGGAGTAGACGGCCCATTATCATTGGTCGTATTAAAAGTTTGGATGTTGCTCAAATTATTTCTGGAAATTGATGCCCAAGGATTAACTTTGCCATGGAGCAGCCAAGAGCAGCAGCCAAAAAGGAAGCGCGCAGATAGCAACAAAGAAATATAACAAACGACATATTTTCTGATATTCCGGCACAAAGGCTATTTGGACTTTGTTATGAAGGGCGTAACGCATTGAATCAGATATATCAGAAGCCATTAAGATTATTTACATTATAAATAATAATCAGAAGGACGAACTTAGTTTACGCAGTCAGTTTTCACTTAGCTGATTGCATATTTTTGGTGAACAACTACATATGAAATATGAAACTGAGCGGATCGAACTATATCTGTACTACTACTACGGTAACACATAGTAATTTATAGCTGTCTTTGTAACTAGGTTTTGAATGAACAGCATTTTGTTTACCAAAGCCAAATTTACCAGTTGAAAGTTTCATGCTGCATCTTTTCTATATACTAAATGTGATCAGCAGATCAGATACCAACCACAGTTTAAAAATTAATAATTAAACTTAACCTAATCACAACTTGAACTCAGTCTGTAAGTGTATTTAAACTTCGGCTCAGTGAAGTTATGTATTGTTTTCTTCTTCTTTTTTTGGTCTGGACTGCGGTCGTTTGCAAGTTTGTTGTTTAACTTCTTTTTTTGGTCATTTTTTCGTGTAGGCACATCAAACACAACGGTGGATCACACCGCTGGAAGCGTTACTGCCATGCCTACTTTGACAGCTTGCCACCTCCGGAGTCGCCGCCACATGATGATGAGCAATGATGATGAATTCTTTGCCTTTTGCCTTTTGCCTTTGCGGATTGCTATTTTTTTTTTTTTCGCCCACTTGTTTCCCACTGCCGAGCGATAAATTTCGATGATGGGCAAAAAAAAAAAAAATAATGCTTTTTGCGTTTACTTTCATCTTACATACGAATACGCTCTTTGCTCATATTGTAGTTTCAGCTCCCAGGCGTCGACTCCTTTGAGCTCTCCGCTCCCACTCCCACTCCCACTCCCACTTCCACTACCCCACTCTTGTCCTTTGCACTCCGTCTGACTGACACGTCACTCATCAGCTGGAAGCGTTTCGCGTAACTTTCGTCGACCCATTCCCAGAAAACTTATTCAACATACATAAACAAAAAAATAATGGGAAAAAGAAAAAATGCAGTCGTACTTTGAATACCCTCTAAAAGTGTGAAGATATTTTTGACATGGATTCAGTATTTTTTGTATTTTTTAATTCCGAAATAATAAGCAAATGTTGTTCGCATTAAGAGCAATACATTATATAATATAATCGTATCCGACTTCTGACTACATCTTTTGGAACGCCTCTCTTCATACGTTACTAGTTTATTCTCAAAGCCTAAATACCCTCTTCAAAACCAGAGGGGAGCAGGCAAAAAAAAGTAAAGAAAGTTGCCAGTTGCGAGTTGCCATTTGCCGGTTGCATTACAAAAAAGTTTTCATTTTCCCGTGCGGCCTGAGGACATTATTTCTTTTGGAGCCCCTGCCTCGATTTAGAAGCCCTTGTGGCTTGTCAAGGCATTTCCCCGACTGTCCCTCAAGCTTCTTCTCCACCCTGTAAGTGTGTGACTAAGTGTTCCAGTTGGTTATCTTTGTATTCTTTTTTAAGTTTTTTCTTTTTTTTTTTGTGACTTTGTCTTTATTGGCTTTTGCTGCAGTTGGCATAAGTTGCGAAATAAACTTGTGCTTCAAGTTTGGACAGTGGAAGTCAGCAAAAGTTATGATTACTGCAATTATTCATTGTGAAATGCTAATCATTAGCAAAAGCTAATGCAAATGAATAATAAATGTGAATAGCACTCTTTGTATAATTTTCTTACACTATTAAGTTTTTCCAATACAAACTTATTTATTTTATATATTTAATTTTACGCAGAGTTCAAGTTTATTTACATTTGCATCTATTTTAAAATGGATACGGAGGAGTTGAAATTTGGACTGAAGTAGACTTACTTGAGCCCACAATGTATATATATTCTTGATCAATAATATATAATATTGCTTTCAAATGATCAATCCGTGTTTTATTTATTATCTAGGAAACAGCTCGTCGAGCGCTGACAACAATCGAATCCAATTGATTTCAAATAGCTCTTTAAAAGATTCGTTAGACGTGACCATATAAAATGGTCAATCGAAACGCCATTTTTGGCATCTTTCATAGAGATTTTATCTGGGTTTCGTGGCAATTATCAAATTCACTGCACATTTCTATGCTTTGTTCGTATACCATTTACTTTATGGCGTTTTCTGGGCATTTTGGAGAGCTTCCCCGAATTCTTTGTGTATTTTCGCGTTGGCGTATTTTTTTTTTTTATTTTATTGCACGCTCTCTGCCTCTCTCTCTCTCTCTCTCCCTCTCTCTTTCTCTCTCTCTCTTTCTCTCTTTCTCTGTATGTGCTTCTTTCTCTTTTTCTCTGTCTGTCTTTTGATCTGTTTTTATAGCTTTATACGCCTATAATTCCTCCTGCCTGAAATCCTTGCTCTTTGGGGATTGTTGTTTGTGTATTGTCTTTTGTTACGAGGTGCTAAATCAAGTTAACGTTTAAGTGGCCGTTTAGTGCCTATGTTGAGCCTGCTGCCACACAACCACCCACCACCCACCGCCCTTCCACAAACAGCCCCTTTCCGCACCACGTGACTCCTCTCGTTCAGTCTCTTTATTATTATTTTGCCTGTTGTCATAAAGAGTTTTCTTGCATTGCCTTTTCCGGCTTTTTATTGACTGTAAACTTTATATTTTTTAATATTTTCTTTATGCTCATTTTTTTTTTTTTTGCTTGTTGTGTTTCTGCTTTTTTGTTGCTACTTTGCAGCTTGTAATTGTTTTTTAAACAAAGTTTATAACTTTTATGTTGTCCGTAACGCTCCTTTATTCTTATGGATTTCTTTAAGTTCTTTTCTATTTTCTGTTTTTTTTTCACTTTCCTTTTTTGTTTTAGTGAATTTTAATTTGCTTGTCTGCCTTTTAATGGCAGTTGTTATGCACTTTTTCCAAAAGGAGAAACTTCAATTGCATTTTCCTGCTTTGTTGCATCAGCGTTGCAAAATAAGTAATTAAAAATATGGAAATTCCCTCAAGATTTTCCACTGCACATCAAATTTAACTGTGCATGAGAGAACGTCAGGGAAACGCAGGAAAAAGAGTGTCTGAAAATTGCAGGAAAGCTGTACTTAAGTTTGCCTTGAAAAAAGAGTAAGTTTCACATGAATAAGAATGCGATTGTGAATGCTTACATTTATGTCTTGTTTTTCGTAGTTATTATGCATTGTCAAATTCATCAGAAACAATTGTTGGACTGATATAATTATTCCATATTTATTCGCCAATTTATGAATGTAAAGTTTGTATTGATGTAAAAAATATATATTCTTGTTAGTATCCGACTTACGCTCTACTAACTAATCGCTGGGCTTGTAGAATGTCAAATATGCTGGAGAACTTTATCGAAAAACCTTCTGCCTGCGGTTGCATGCAATTGCAATTCCTTTTTCAATTCGTTACGAGTGCATTTCAATTGCATTGATGGAGTCGGCAAACAGCAACAAATCAACCAAACACACACACACACACAGACAAACAGTGCAACATGCAAGTAAAAATCGTGCCACCGTGTTGCATTATTGATGCTCTGGTTTGTTTTTGAGTTGAATGAACATATTATGCCTTGACATACATTGCTTTGTTTGGCAAACAAGAGTGTCAAGACCTGAAACGCATGCAACACCCCCAAAACACCCTCTTCCACAACGCATGCCTTTGCCCGTGTCCATTGAAATAACACTTTCTCCCTCTCTCTCCCTCTCTCTCTCCCTCTCTCTCTGAGTGTGTGCACAGTTGTTGTTCAAATATCAGCAGCTTGTATAAGAAAACCAACAGTGGCATCAACAACGGCAGTAACAGCAGCTTGCAACAACAACAACAACAATCTAATGACATTTTGACTGACAGTTTCAATACCAACACAGCAGCTCAAAAACAGTGTTGGACAGCGGCTTAACTGAAAGAGACACACATCCAACTCGAGGGCAACAAACAAAAGTAGCTTCGACGTGCATTTTCATTGTACGAGAAAATTAAACGTTTTGTTGCTCAAATGTCCATTAAAACAGAAACAGAAGCAAAAACAATGCACAGCTTAAATATTCTTAAAGACTTCATCTTAAACACTAGAAATAATATCTATTAGAGTGTTAATTGCATACAACAATTAAATATTCATTAATATTTTTACCAAGGACTTTCTCAAGGTTTTCTTCTAATTTCATAGCATTTTACTTCAACCATAAACAAGCAAAGCATAGTCAATCATCAGCTGATCAAATATATATTTTACAATATATTACAATGATTTTCTGCAAATCAAGTATACCCTGCAAATGAAATGCCGTGCAGGGTATACAAATAGCGCCTACAAGGCGAAACGACGACGATGTTCAAGAACTTGTTGTGTGCTTGTTTGGTTAGGCTCTTCTTCTTCTTCTTCTTGCTCTTGTAACCAGGTTGTTTTATATATATAGCATATATATAAATGTATATATATATATATAATCATGTATTGTTGTTGCAAGTAGTGTTGCCGTTGTTGCAGTTGTCGACATTGAAGTCTGTTCGCAAATACTTAACATGGCAGCTCGCTATTTACACATACTTGTTGCAAATTGTTTTTATTGCAATTAGGGCAAAGTGATGTTCAGGTAACAGGGTGAACAGAGAGAAAGCGAGAGGGACAGACAAAGGGAGGGAGAGTGGGACACCGAGAAGAGAAAGGATTGCTAATAAAGCTCAAGTTTCTTCTGCCTGATGTAATTTTATTGAGTTGGCAATTGAAGATGTGTGTGTGTCTTTGTTGTTAGAATGGAAAGTGGAAAGCGGAAATGTGAAAAACGGCACTGGGAAACTTTGCCCTCGAGCAGGGCAACAATGCTGTATAAACCAAAACCTTCGATTAACATTTGGGCAAACTAAAGTTGCCCATTGTAAAATTTCAAGTTTTGCGATATTGCAAAACAAATTTGCAACATTTTTTATTGCTGCATATTTGTAATTAGACATATAAATATATCTGTTACCTTGACTTATATTTGGTATTCGAGAAATGTAGTTTCTCCTAATAATGCGCTTTAATCTACGTTTTTTTGCCTGGGAGATTATATTGGCAGTTTCAAATTTCTACCCTTTAAAGTCTCTAATATCTGATAGCTTATGCAGATGGAAATATAATGGATACGGCAATATCGGTTCAGCTTTTCGGATTGGAGATGCTTTCTCCTGCCTGTTACATAATTTTCCATTTTTCATTAAACCCTTTCGCCCTATCGCCCAACTCCTAAACAAACTTCATAAAAACCACATTTTTATTTTTCTGCACAATCAATCTAAATATCATACTTTAAATCCTAAGCTAAATCTTTTGTGCTTTGAATTTTGCAGATCCGCTTTAAAATTCAATTTGCACACAGTCTTTAATATGAAATTTGTACTTTTTGTGTTTTGCGTTTAGATAAAATGCCAGATTGCAAGTGTTAAGCAAATTTTGCAGTATTCTAAGCTATTTTTAATATTTTTCTAATGGTCCATTAGCCGCACACAAAAAACTGCAACAAGATGAGGAAATAGTTGATTTTTGTTGTTGCAAGTGTTAATTGCCGCTTGAGTAGACTAAAATGCAATTCGATAGGAAATTGTAGGCCAGGTCAATTACGAGAACCAATCAGCCTTAAATATTGTTTTCACTTATAAATTGTCAGTAAATGCTGCACAGCTTAAGGTCAGCTGAGGATGAGTTTCTGTTTCTGTTTCTGTTTCTGATGGGTTTTCAACTGGTCTTAGATGGTCTTCTGTTTGGATTTGACGGGTTTTTGGGCTGACTGCCAGCTGCACTCATTGAGGCAATTTTACTTAAGTTACAAATTGAAATATTTGCATTTTATCTTAGAAATGCAAATGGATCTCACTCCACCCTCCCCCACCACACTTGCTGCTGCTCCTGCTGCTGCCCACATCATGGGCGAAGTATCTGTGCAAACAATGACAAACAAATTGGCTATTCAAATCTGCAGACAACTTAACCACCATGCCCCCCCCCCACCCCTTCCTCACCTCCCCTGCCGCCATCATTCCCTTGCACACACGAGCTGCAGATCGGGCTGTGGCTGCAGTGGGGTTCACAATTTATGCGTTGGGCCCCACAAACGGTTTTGAATGCATTTTGCAATTTTGCCTACCGCTGCCTGCCTTTTCCTGTCTCTGCCTGCCTGTTGTATTTCTCTGCTGCTTTCTTTTTTCATCCTGGTCTGGCGGCAACAAAAAAGCCATTAAGCTTACTTTCCATGGGCAGATTTGAGACGGCTACATCTCTTACAGTGAGTGTGAAGGAGTCGAGCTGAGCCGAGTTCAAGGCGAACAGGAATGCTGTAGTTGAGTGAGCTCGACTTCGAGATACCCTCAGCTGTTAGATATAAGGGCCTGCTGATAGTAATGAGATCAATACGAAAATTCGTTTTCGACTATAACTTGGGTGTTTCGATCTTGATTAATATGTTTCAGATGATATAAGCAAACTGAATCTGCTGCTGGGTGTACGAGAACCTATATTTCATTTTATTCAATATCAATTCGGCTTTTGATTCTGAGGAATGATAACAACAACAAAAAACATTAAGCCTTTTTACCCATTTGCAATAGATTCCAGGGTATACAAAGAAGAAATGAGCAACAGCAAGCTGCTGGTGCTAGAAGAAAAAAGAACTCAACGGAGGCCTGATGAGATTTTTTTGTACTCTTTTCTTCTGCTGCAGATAAATGCATGGGCAGATGTATGTCAGTGTATGTGTGTGTGTGTGTGACAAGTGCAGCTTATACAAACGAGCACATAAAGCAAACGATTGATGAGTTTAGAAAACTTAACGGCACCTCAGCACAATTGTACTCAATTTACTTAATTAACTGTAGTTAAGAGAGCAGATCACAAACTCAGCAGCAACAGAATCGAGACTAACTCACCAAAAGCATCAACATAATCAAAAGGGAGTTGCCAAAAAATAAAAGCTGCAGCGCTGCTTGCTGCATTAACTTCTCGATCATTGCTTAGATGACTGCGTAGCTTGTGCGTTCCCTCAATCTCACCCTTTCTCTCTCCCTGTCTCTCTCTCTTTCTGTCTTCGAGAGCAAAAGTTTGTTCGGCGGCTATTTTTAATTGAGCGTGAAATTGGTGTGAACATAAAATTTTATTTAATGGATTGCGGTTTCTGCTGTTGTTGTTCCCAAATTAGTAGAGCAATTTTTGAGCGCATCAGTTGAGTTGAAGTGTGAAGAGACGAGCCTTAAACGAAATGCATCCATCGGGCGAACAAATTACTGTTATTCGCTTGTCTTGCTAGTTCCAGTGCTTTAGTTGAATTTCGAGTCGTTTTATGAAATTTTAGTGCAATCGGAATAAACCCAATTTAGTTAATTACATATCGTTTGCCATAACGGGAAATTCGATTATTGCACAATGGTTAAGAAAACAAACATTAAGAAAGTATTTTCCAATTTCAGCTGTTATTGCATGTGCATTTCCACTTTTATTCGTTGAGTGGGGTGAAGGAGACAAAGAGAGAAAGTGCGCAGTGTGCAGAGAGAGAGAGAGAGAGAGAGAGATTCCAAAAAATGCTTCGATTATGTGCATGGCTTGGAAACTATAAAAAGCACATGCGAAAAAGAGAAAAAAATAATGTTAAATTTATATATGAGGAGGGTATTCAAGGTGCGGCAGTTGGCAATAGTTTTTTTTTTCCTACGGATTTTTCCATTTTGAGTTCATGGCAAAAATTAAAAAGTTTTACGGTTTATTTGGTCGATGCTCATGCGTTTTACCGCAACGAACAAAACAAAAGACACCAAAATTTTCAATTCAAAAGCAAATTGTCTTTTATTTCAAGCTCATTAGCTTTTAATGCAATTTCATGCGGCTCAACGCGCCTCAATATTTGCCCAGAACGAGACGACATTAAAGAAGAAGAGGAAGCGGAAGAAGACAGTTACACGCACACACACACACGCACACAAGTACAGACACATCATTTTGCATTACATTTTCATTTCATATGTGCATAAGTATGTGTGAGTATGTATGTGTGTTTGTAAGTTTTTGTTGTTTTCTGTGGGCTTTTTGAGCAGTGACTTTTGTCGTCATGAATTAAATTCTTTTCCGCATATTGCTGTTTTATTTGCATAAGAGCGAGAGAGCGAGAGAGGGGAGACAAGACGTTTTAACATTTTATGTAAATTTTCTTAAATATTTATGGAAATGTAGCATATTGTAAGAGACTGAGTGACTCAAAATGGCAGCTAAGTAAAATACACACATATGCATGTGTGTGTGTGTGTGTGTGTGAGATATCAGCATAAATTTTAAATAAATGCTACACACAAAGAGAATATTAAATGTTGAAATCAGCTTTGCTCCGCATCTCTCTCTCTCTCCCTCTCTCTCTCTCTCTCTCACTCTATCGCTTTCTCTGTTGACAGCTGAGCTTTTAGGCTAATGCGACTCGAGAAAGCAACAAAAGACAAACAGCAGCAAGCAAAACGCAGCCTGAAAATTTCACCTTTAGTTGAAAAGGTTAACGGAATTTTAGCAAAGCAGATCAGAGCTAAGTGTTTTGTTGTTGTTGTACCTTCGATGACGTTTGCATATTCCTTTCACATGTTATCGAAACACATACACACACACACACTCGCACACATAGATAAATGAATATTTTGCGCATTTGAATACATAAAATATATATCAAGCGCGAGAGGGAGAAGTAGAGTCAGCTTATTTACGCTGATGCTGCACTTTTTTTTGCTTTGTTAAAGCAGCAAGAGGTTAGATTGAGGGACAAAGGGAGACAGAGAGAGAAAGAGGAAGCGGACAAGTGAATCAATGAACAAGCAGCGCGCGATATGCAAATGTATTTGCCAAGTGCCAAGGCGACATTTATATTGAGCTTATCTGTGGTGAAATTGGTTGGTGGAAGCGAGAAAGACTCATGGCTCATGGCAACAAGACAATTGGAGTACGTGACAATAAACTGAGTGCCATTGAGAGCAGCTAGCTGATTTTAATGTGAGTGAAGCTTTTTTATGCATAACTAGGCACGCTTGCAGCTCAGCCGAGCTAAGCTTGCCCGATCTTCGGAGCTTTTTTTCAGAGGAATGGGATTCGAGGTGAGAGTGTGTGTAAAGTAGTTGCGTGAATAGTAAGCATTTCTGTCAAGCTGTTAGCAACCACTTTAGCTCTAGCTGTCATTCAAATGTAAATGCAAATTTATATTGCAGCTGGCTATTTTTTACTCTCTAATTGCAGTTTCGAATCATTTTTATAACGAATTAAGTGTTATTAACAGTGCTTCAACAACTGTGCTCCTTGAGTACATTTCTCATGCAATCGATACTAATTTTAAAGACATTTGGCAGTTGGCAGTTTATTTGAGTGTTTATCACCTCTTTTTGTCACCCTTACTTACTTTGTTGCTTTCTTCATTACTTTCCGCTTCTCTGCTGCTGAGCTAGTTAATTTTCCCCAGTTGCTTTTCTTTCATTTCATCGCAGTTTGTCGTGATTGCAACTCTTAAGAAAAGGATTTTAAATGCTTTTGAATTTCTTCGCAATCTTAGCTACTTACTTCATTTTGCATATGATTCACAACAGTAACAGTAAATCCCCGCACACCTCTTCTACACTCCAGCTTTGCATGTATACTTTGTGAAATGTTAATATTTCTCACATCTAATAAACATTCGCATGCTTTCCAAAAGTTATTTAATATTTTCAATAGTCAACAGACTTGGGCCACGCCCATTACCTGGGTGCAAACCCCCCTAAATTGCAGCCATTTCAACTTTCCGCATCTGCCACTCCCTTCCCCAAGCAATCTAATGCGCTTAATCAAATGTTTATCATTTCGCTAGCAGCACTTTCTTCGTTTGCCTCCGCTCCTCACTTCTCGTTCGCCTCTTGCTTTTCCTGGGATTTTTGTGATTTTTCTCATTTATTTTGGAGCGCATAGATTATGTAAATTTTACTACTTTCACTTCGACATTTTCATTATGTCGAGCCAGGAGACAGTGCCTTGATCTTGCCTCACCTCCCCAAACCCCCCTCTCCCTTTGCACTTGCCTGTGAACAATTGCGCTCTCATTTTGGCACGGAATACAAAAAAAAAAAGGAAAAAGTTTCAGAACTCGTATTTAAAATACTTGCACATAATTTATTTTCTCACGAATACAAATCATTTAATTTTCGTGCAAGTCACGATGGCGCTAAAGTGAAGCATATCCTGCACCACCATTAAATCTTCCAACACCCCCCCCACTTCCCTTCCATCTCAACCACCTACTCCCGACTGTTCTCCCTTGGAGCCACTGATGATGGTTATATTACATTAACTGCAGGCAACAACAACAAAATAGTTTCGTGTGCCAAAACTAAAATGAAAATAAAATGTAGCCTAAAAGAATAGAGTGTGGGTAGAGGGTGGAGGGGGAGTGGTCTTGGGCATGGCAGATTTGAGTGGCACGTAGCACATCGCGGGCGCAATGAATATGTAACTAGCAAGCTGCGGCACACTCAATTCTGCTCGACTGTAAGATGCTCTGTGCAACAATAAAAAAAAATTAAATCACTATAAAACCAACTGACTAATAAGCACTCCGTGCAGCTCGCCATCTAGCGTTGGAAATTGCCATCATCTGATGGGTCTGCTGGGGAATGTTGTTGAAAAAAACAATTGAAGTCAAAGTAATATAAAAAAATGAATTTAGAGTATAAAGTCTAAGGGAATTTAGTGCCATGATTTTCCTCAGTTACACTAAAAGTTTTGTTGTAATTTTATTAGAATTAGTGTTATAATTTAAGCTAGACCCAAAATTAGAATGATTTTTAATAGAATTAATTAATTATTTTGAGAGCACAATAAGAAAAAACAATGATTGACTTAACGCTTCAAATGAAAACGTATTTTGTCAATAAAATTATTTCCCCCAATTTTCTTTTTTTACTGCCCATTTTCAGTTTTTGCGCTACTGCAATTATGTAATTAACAATCCTATGAATCGATTACAAAGCTGTGAAAGAGGCAAATTTCATCTGTGTTGCGAAACGTGTTTTTATATTAAATCTACGTTTCGATTTAAATTACAGAAGAGTTCTCTGTGGACAACTGACAAGGCTAATATGCTCACTGCTTGAGCATTTCTTTCCATGGGAAACGGAAAAGTCAGTCAAGTGTCGGCATGCCCATAATGGGCGTCAGTTCCACATACTTGCAGATGTGTTAGATACTGACGTCGCTCATTAGTCTAGCACGCAAGGTGTCTAAACAGACACACATGCATACATACATTTGTGGAAAAAAATATAATTTTAATGCTGGCGACTGGGCGTATGCGTAATTAAATTGCATGAGCGTTCCAAATGAAAGCTGGTTGTCTGTGAATCCAGCAAGTCAGAGAGATAAAGAGGTACAGAGAGAGGGAGAGAGATAGAGAGAGAGATAGAAAGAGAGAGAGAGAAAGAGAGAGAGAGAGAGAGAGAGGGAGGCAGACAGGTTCAGTCGAGAGTTGCTCACCTAATGGGAATGCACATGATGCGGGTGTGTTTTGTAAGTAAATAGTAAACAAAAAAATCCTGTTTCGCAAGTGAGCCGCAGTAAAAAGTTGTATAACACCGAAAAACCCTTCAAAGCTGCGACCGACTAAGGATTTTTGGTTGTTGCCCAGGTCAAAGTTCAAGCGTGCACACTTTGATTTGCATGGCCAGAAACAGCCACAGGCCACGGTCACAGCTCAACAACGGCTATAACTCAGCTCTAATAACTGTAAATTTCATTTTTTAACTTGTCTTTAGAGTAAGTTTGTATCCAAAATAAGATTGACATTTGACAGCTGTAAAGAAAACTTGAGTTTTGCGTGAAAGGAAAACTTGATGCCAGTAATTGTTGGGTATAACTGTTTTCTTATCAAGCGCAAAAATAGATTCAGTTAATGTTGTTCCTCAAACATCTACAACTCTATGCAAGACTGGTCATCTGCTCCTTCAGCTTCGTTTGTCTGCTTGTCTGTCTCGCTCGACAGACGGCCATTTTCCAGTCAGCGGTCAGCGGATCAGCACTTAATTGCTTGACCTTTTTTTATCCGCCTAACCTGCTCGGGCTTTTGTTGTTGCTGCTGGTTGGCGTTGACCTTTGAATGTGATTCAAATTTTGCATGCAATGACGCTGACCCTAAACCCTCCTCACTCGTTCCGCATCGCCTTTTCTATGTCACTCCATTGACATGGATAACCACTTGGGAGTCAAGTGCAAAACAGGCACAGCCTCGACAAGTCCCACCAAGTCAGCCAGACACATAGAAAATCCATTTAAGATGAACCGTATTTTCGGCAAATGAAATTTCAAACACTTTGGGCCTCAACTCTTCAGAGGTTAAAGGTCATGCTAAAAGTCACCGTTTTCAGTGATTGATTGCTGCCAACTGACAATCGGTTAATGTTTCGTTTCGTTAAAAGAAAGTTGCACTTAAAGTAATTAATTTTATATAATAATAATAAAACGCAAATTACAAAAGTGGCTCAAAACATTTTTGGCTAAAGATTAAACAAGTTTCTCGTAATTTTCATTGAAATCTTTAGAAACACTGTCAATTTCTTATACAATGGGTAAATTAAGCAAACATGTTTTGGTTAGTTTCTAGATAAACTTCTCATTTCATTTTGAGAACGTCAGAAATGTGAGCAATGTCAAATTTCCATTCCATTTCCCAACTAGGAGAAACACTCTTTATTTATACTAAACAGCAAACGTGTTCTATTTCTTATAATCTGATATTAATAATCAAGCATCAAAATAATTTCAATCTTGACATTTTTATAATCGTAATGATTTGAATGCAAAATGAGTTGTGTGATTTGACAGACATTTTCTGCTAGGGAAACCAACTTGTACAATTTGAATGCTCGATTCAAAACTCATCATCACTTTCACATGACAAAGCAACGACATCAATTTGACCCCTGGGGGATGGGGTGGGTGGGGAAGGGTGTGGGTGAGGATGGGTTGGTTGAATATTGTCAACAGCTGCAATCAGCATTTTGTCATGCATTGTGTGTGTTTTAACATTCATTTGTCGCAGCCAGCACTTGTCGTTTGTTGTGCCTTCACCTGTGCACATCTCAAGCATCATCTATATTTGCACCTGTGGCAGGTGCAAGTTCCAGTTGAGCGTTGATGTGGGTGGTCTGTGTAAGTGCTCTTTTGTTTGCTGCTCTAGTTTGGGGCCATTTGCATATTTATTCTTAACCGAAATCTAATAAAAACATTGCTGCAAAGTAAATGCATAAATCAGTTGAACAAGAAACACTGCAAGGAAGCTGATTCAGGTAGAGGGGTGTGTGTGGTGGCAGGGATGAAGAGGGGTCAGCGGGTGTTGGATAGGTGGCACATCAAAATGGCAAACCAAGTGCCATGTAAAATCCCACAAGTGCATAAATTTTAAGCGTTTACCCAGGGATATGATGGCCTCTACACCGTGCAGCCAATCACACACACACACACACACACACACACACACATACAAGTCTACACACGCACACACACACATATAGCGTAGTAACCACATTGCTCACTCGGCCACACACCTGCTGTGAGTTGGCCGCAGGCTGACATTCTGCAGCAAGGAACACAACAACAACAAAAGCAAACTGAGGTTTATTTTTGCTTGACTAGCAGATATCCTCTACTTTATTGTATTATCTGGCACATTGAAGATCAACTGCAGATGTGCAAAACGTATTTTCAAAGTGCACCAACTAATAAGCCCAAGCCAACTACAAATTTAACAGCTGGTTGCAGGGTATCTCCTCTCCATCGTCTGATGGGTATTTGAAAAACGAACAAAACCAGAGAAGTTAACTTTAATGTGCCTTTGCAATGAAAACAACTTAAGGATACAACATGTGTCTGTGTGTGTCTGTGTGTGTCTGTGTGTGTTTATATGAGCTACCAGCTTGTGTGTGTTTGTGCAGAGATTTTTGGACATGTGGCGCGTAGCTCAACGCAAACTTATGGCAACGTTTTTTGCCTGTTTTTATGCAGCATTTGGCTGTTTTTGGCTCCTGAGATTTCGACAGGCACTAAAAAATAAAATAAGTAAGCAACCCCAAAAACTGCTGCTAAAAACTTTCGCTTGAGCAAATAAGAATCTGCCCTGGCAGCTACAACATTTTTCTTGGTTCCCCCTCGACGCCCGTGTCGGCAACATTAGCCTGTGCCGCATGTCAACTGGAGCGGCAATAAGTGGCATGCATATTGTCGCAACCAGGTGACGCCACAAGCAGCTGCCTGACAGCATAAACTGCAACTTGGCTTGCTAACTTGGCTTATTGGCACTGCCAGGTAAAACTCGTACAAAACACAATCAACAACAAACTATGCTAAAGATTTAAGTCTCAGCCCTGTCGAAGTTGACTTTATCTTGGTAAAAACTTTTTCTTATTGCTTACGTTGAAATTGCGAGCTTTATCAGCTATAAAATGGTCAATTATCTAAAGTAGTCTACGGCCATAAAGATTGTTGCAAGTGCGGCTCACAAAAATTAAGCCACAAAAACTTTTGTTAAAACGGTGTATGGCAAACAATTTGATTTATATTTGCTTGCACTCTAAATAAAATCATTCTAACAGTTGATTGACTACAATAATAATAATCGAGCACAATTTTGTTTTCGCATTTCATCAGGTTTTACAAGCTTGCAACGCTTGCAGCATCCTCGTCATTCACTTGCGGCCCAGTCTCGAACAAGCAGCCAACCCCTCCATTTTTTTTTTTTTTTTTTTGTGACCCATCAACTACAATGCACGACCAATTCACACTAGTTTCCTTTGCAGCGCTGCCCCAACACCCTTTTGGTTTTCCCCAATTTTCATTGTATGACCCTTGAAGCAATTTACGCGCTGGTTGCGATTGCATTGCAATTGCTTGACCCAAATGTCATAAACAATACAATTTATTCAAATATATGTCTATATATATATATATATATGTAGATATATATATATACGCGGCATATGGGACAATGATTCATTTAAAACAGGACGACAACAACAATAAGAACAATGAGAACAGCCATCAACAGAAACAATGGCAAATGCACAACTCGCTGGAAATTTAAACAAAGTTTTGCACATTTCGTGTTACCCCATTATTGCTGTTGTTGTTGTTGTTGCTGTTGTTGTTGTTGTTGCTGTTGTTGTTGTTCACATTTCTGTTGTGTTCTGTTCAGCTGTGCCGTGTTCTGTGTTTGTTCGTTGTGTTCGTTGTTGCTGTCGTTGTTGTTGCCGTTGCACTTGCTGCTTGACACTGTTTTCAACCACACCCATTTATTTGCAATGTCAACGAGGCTGCACCAGAAAAAAAAGAGTAAAAAAACATTAGCAGCGCAAGAATGCTCGAGTCGAAAGAGCTCGACTATGAAATACTCTGAACCCAAGTGTTGACCTATCGTAAGTTGTTGATATTCAAAATGCAAATTCAGCTGATTAATTTGATAAATTGACTGTTCGATTTTTACATCTTTTTTTTATAGTTATATCTTTTGTAGCCTAAGCTTAGAACCCAATTCGACAAATAGTTTTGACTTCATTCATTTGAAGCCCCTCAATAATAATAATATAAGGATATATTTGGAAAATCAAGTAACAGTGTAAATGCTGATCTAGAATATATATACTATATAATTGCAGATTCTTCTGCCTATTTCATTCTTTTATACAAACTTGTAATACAAATTTTACCAAATTTTTAAATAAGCAGCAAATTTGTAAAGTCTGTGAATCGATTGACTTCTCAAATTATGTGTTGACCTGTCGAATTTTGTTTTGTTTGTTTATCTAATGTAGACTTAAGGCAGTTGACAAACTTTAAAAGCTAAAAACCTGCAAGTTAAATTGAAAATAAAATAAAATAAATTTAAAGTATTAAAAATTACCTATTGAATCTAATGCAAATTAATTTAATGGCAATTGACTGAAGGGCAACAAATACGGATTGCTGAACCTTCGTCTTGACTAGAAAAACCTATCCGATAGCTTATAACCATTCTGTATAAGTAAATATTGATTGAACTGACTGTCAAGTTTTGTTTTTATTCTATCCACAGGGTATTCGATGGCACGTCGGAGCTGTTTGAGCCTCGTTACTAATGGCTAACGGTCAAGGCGTGCTGCGGGCCATGAAATTTGCATGTAATTTGCCATACTACACAGGAGCAGAGGAGGAGCAAGTGGAAGCAGCAGCAGTATCAGGAGCAGCAGGAGGAGGAGATCCAGAGCATGCCGTATATTCATGATGAGGCCCACAAAAATCCATGAGTCGACAGCTTGTTGTGAGGGGCGACCTTGAACCCAAAGTGGAAACTAATTCAACAGCAGGCAGCAGGCTGGCAGTAGGCAGGCTGTCGGCCACAAAACACGCCCCTTTGCTGTCTTTGCGATTTTCCCAGTGTGTCTGGCTAATTAGCAAGGGGCGTGGCAATTTGGGTGCCTGGGATTTAAAATTAATTTCAAGAGCAATGCAATTAAATTGAAACTTTACAGCATTTTTGGCTTCTGCACTTTATTGGGTTTTAATTTCCGTTCCATTTGCTGCACCGAAGGTGCCACACACGCACAGACACACAGCGTGCATGCATAAAAATTGAAATGTCAACCAGTGCCCCGCTCACTCCCCTTCCCCCTCCAACGCCCCTCGCCATCACACGCTGCGAAATCCCAGGCTGCACTCAGTGCAAGCCATCGTATCGTTGTTCGCTTTTGCTGCCTGTCTGCCGTTGACAGTCATTGACAGCGACGAGAAGACAAGAGGACGACGCAATGTTGAGTGTGGAAAAGTGAAAGAGTGAGGGGTGGGGTGGTGCAAGGGAGGGGAACGGTGGGTAGTTCGGGTAACTCTCTGTTAGCCGCATTGCATGCCAGCCAATGTTGCATGCCGGGCTGCACTTAATGCTGACTCAACGCTGTATAAGGCGACGACTTGGCTACTACTACCCCCCCCCCCCCCCCTGCCCTCATACCACCACATTGCATAGCAACCCCTCTTCCCCTTCTCCACACTGACTTGACCATGTTTTTCGATACTCTTGCTTGGCCTGTCAACGTGCTGCACTTAATTTGTTCGCTACATCGGTCATAGCAGACACTTGCAACTACTTGTCGCAGCCATAGAAAGCGAGAAAGAGAGAGTGAGAGAGAGAGAGGGAGAGAGAGAGAGAGAGAGAGAGAGAGAAATTGGAAACTTCGCTAGAAACTTCAAGTTTTTTTCTAATTAAAAAACTTGTATTTCATCTTTGTTGCAGGAAGTAAATATTTTCAAGATATGCTGAGAAAGTATTCTGTTTTTTTTTTTCTACTTCATAACAAAATTTCAAAAGAAAATTTTTTTTCCAATTTGAGTCTTGATATTACTGACAATTTTTAATTTGATCGTCCAGAAATAAAGAAATAAGTATTGAACATTCTTGGCAACTTTCTAAAAATGCAACATTTCAGTTTTGATACTTTGAAACTAAAACTTCAACTCAATTGAGAAGTTAAGTTTGACTTTGCTTTGTTCATTTCGTGTTTCTAATCAGCATAATTCGTTTATTCCGGGCTCAAATCTTTTAAGAATTTTAAGAAATAAAATACTCAAAGCGCACTCGCAATTCACGCTGATCCCATTGTGTGTATCTGCAAATATATATATATATATATATATATATACAGATATATATATATTTTTAGTATATATTTTTTTAAGTCAGCTATTTCCGCTTTCTTGCAACTGGTGTCCTTGCCACCCCGCACATCACTTACCCGCTGCCTGTAGAATCCTTAGCTGCTTTTTAGCACAAATCCTTTTTTGTTGTTTAAAACGCTTTGGATAGGATTAAGTTGCATGACTTTTTGCTTTTAACATTATGTGCCAGCCAACATTTCTGATGCTACTGGTCAGCACAGCAAATCTTTAACACCCACACCCACAGCGCGCCCCTTGTTGAACTGCTGACTGGCCTGAAGCCTGATTTTGGTGCCACTGCTGCCGCTTCTGCTGCTGTTGCTGCTGATCCTGTGTCTGCACCAGACACGTACTCCGTTGGCCAAACGTGCGCGGCATTGCCAAATACAAATACATGGCCGCATTTTGTAGCTGCCACCCACTTACTTAGCGAGCGAACCCCACCCAGCACCTAACACTCCCCTTATTACGATAATCCCTAATGGGCTTAACCCTTTTGCGTTCTTCTATTTTTCTACTTTGTTGTATTTTCAATAAATTGCGTTTTGCTTGATTTTATTTTCTTGATCAAGCGAATCTTTCTTTGCGTTGTTTTTGCAATTTTTTGTTCTCCATTTTGTGGGCTATTTGAAGATCGAGTAGTTTTTTAGTTTTTACACCAAATGTCAACTCGTCTTAGAGTCTTTAGCAAATTTTCCACAATTTTAGTTCATTTTGTTTGCCCAGTTGAGTTGCCTTAAAGCAGTTATTAAGGGGGTTTCCTAATTGTTACACTGTTGACACCAAGTAAACCATTTCGGTTATGGAAACTGCTTTGCTAAACTGGAAACTGGGAACTGGGAGCATTTTCCTCTTGCCACGTTTTGCGGTAAGAACTTTTTTTCAGCTTTTTCCCTATCAGCTTTGTTAATTCGGTCAATATTTGCGGGCGCTCGAAATAAAAATGGGAAATGGGAAAACTCAGCGTAAAACTTTTCGCAGCGCTGTCGACCAAGTTAAAGCAAAATAATGAAAAAATCTATTTAACCCCTTAATGGCTCTTGGCTAAAGTTTTTGTTGTGGATTTTAGTTGTTGTTATTGTTGTGTGGGTGGTTATGTGTGTGTGTGTGTGTGTGTGTGTGGTCTGCAGTTTGTCTTGCCAGCGAAAGCAGCAAACTTTTCAACTGTTTGTGCAGGCAGTCCACACACTACACTAAACTGGTTTATATATTTATATATATATATATATATATATATATATATATATATATATAGCAATATAAATATGTACGTATTCATTACATAAAAGCAACAGTTGTGACAAATATCAAATGGTTTACTTTGGCTTGAAGGCAGCTTCGTCTTTCGTAATGCTTATTCAAAACTATTCGGCATATTTATCTCTAAACATTTAAAACAATATTAATTTTGTTATTATTTATTTTTAATTTAGCGTTTGTTTAGGTCGTTTATTCTTAGCGCTAATTACAAGTCGAGTTGTTTGTACAATTTTTACCTGCTGTTTAGTTTACTTTTGGAAACCACGCTCCACTTCCTCAATTCAGCTCAGCTCAGCTCAGTTCAGTTTAGCTTAGTTTTGCTGCAAGTCCGTTTGGGGTGCGCACACTAAAAGTAGAAAGTGAAATTTTGTTGTTTTTGCCTTTGTTAAATTTGTTTGATAATTAAATCCTTTGCTCTTGTTGCTTGGAAGAGCGTTACGTTAATTAGCTTAAAGTTGAGTTTAACAGCTTTCATCAAGTTGAGCACATTTTGTAGTATAATTGTGCGGCTTAAGGCTTTTTTTAGCTTCGCCTCAAACAAAGTTTAATAACTGCTGGTCTAAGTAGAAGTAGGAAAATGTCGTTTTGAATTATAAATTGCTGGAATGTAACTTGGTATACCTCCTTCAAATAGTTTGTTTTTTTCTAAATCAATTTTGAACTATATATTTCCTAGATACAAATGAGATTGTCAAGTTTTTCGGGTATTCTTTGACATTCAAACAAATTGGTCAGATGACATTTCATTGAAGCTGATCTTAAGTGAAATACGTAAAATAAATAAAAGTAACTTTCTTAATGGCAGCTGATATTAAAGTGTTCTGGAGATGGAAAGAAGTGTCTCACAAACGGAGGTTTTCCCACTCCGAGCAATAATTCTGATTTGAAACTTCGATGTTTTTCCTTTCTTGAGAGCCTCAGAAAGCATTCAGGGATCGATATTTTCTAGATTTCCGTCTTCTCATCTGAGAGCAGATATTAGTTGAATTTTCAAAATAAATATTTTATTGTTATTCACACATAAATTTTAAACAAGGCTGTGCTTAAGGATGGCGTTTAGTTTTTAAATTATTGAGTAGTGACAGCTTTTCTCGTCTTATTGCTCCACTGCTCACCCACTTGGCTACTCACAGACATTCCCGGCACACAATAAGCTCACACCCCAGTCTTAGATTAATCTCCGTTCTGACCATCTGTGCTAGCCAGCTGTGCATATTACCAACTTATGTGTTCGAGTATTTGTTCGCTATTATTTGCGTACATTAACACCGTAAACCAAAGACACAAAAAAAAGAGAAAACCATTTAAAGCTTAACACATTTTTCATGCTTTTGCCTGTAACCAAAATAATAAATAAATTTTTTTTTGCTGTAAATTCGGTGCCCCATTTCTGTTTTGCATTTGTTATTCTTACATTTTTAGATATTTTTCCTAGAATTGTTTTGGTGTCTGTTTTTTTTTTCTTCATTTTTTGTAGGTTTTTTTTTTAGTGCGCAGAAAGTTGAAGTTTGTTTATTTTGTGCCACCTGCACTTTTTCTTTTACGTGCCAGCGACCACAACGGCAAAATACAAATGAGTGAGTGAATGGACCAAGGGGTAGCTGAAGGGAGGGCGAGGGGTAAATTGCCTGAAAAAGTAGAGAAACTTTTTACTGCGGTTTTTTTATCCAGCGGCGGTTTTCGTGAGCTTTTTTTCTGCTCGAGCCAGCAGGTATTTATATTTAAATGCTGCTTGTGGCACGCCATTGCGCCTATTGTTATGCAATGAAACTTTTGTTTTCACATTGTTCCCAGCCGAAATGGACAAACAGAGCCACACACAACACACAAAATTCCGCAATGAGAGAATCGGTTTACTGTTTTTGGGCGAAAACATATCGCATTTTTTCTCTGTTTCTGGTTTTTTCTTTTTTTTTTTGGTGTCCATTGCGGCAGCTGTTTCAGCTGAGGCATGCGACCTTCGCAGGCGTCAACGGTTTTATTATGTTATTGACTTCTAACCACATTTTCACACCGCATATATAATCTATATATATTTATATAAGGACCACGTCCTTGACAGCAGACAACAAAAAGAGAAAGAAAAAAAAACACTTATAAAATCAGTAAGCCATAATTTGTTGCCACTCTTTGCGAATAAATATACAAACAGTTCTTGTTTATACCCATAGTTTTTGTGATATATATGTATATATATATATATGTAGGATGTATTGTCATGACATAAATATAAATATAAATTTTTATATTTTCTTGTCTGGCAAATAGCTTTTTGCCTTTCTTTTCTGAGCGGCCTTCAAGCTTCAATCGTTTTTTTGTGTTGGCGATAAGTATATGTACACTATCTTCTATATATACCATATATACTATAGATTATACTACATATATATATATATATATATCTATAAATATATATATTTTCTTGCGCTTCGTAGGCGTTTTGCTCGCTCGACAAAGTGAAATTTATTAGAAATGCAAAATCTGTTTGCAGATTGTGCGGAAGATTTGATTGTTTATGGTCAGCTGGTTGCTGTTTGCTGTTGTAGCTGCCGGTGTTAACAATATTACGCTTTAAGCCTTGTTTATAGAACATCAATAAAGAGTAAATGACGGCAAAATGTGGTTAAGTTAAATAAGCATTAATTTAATTGAATATAATTTATAAACCAGCTACTTGGATTATTGTTTACTATAATTATTGTTAAACTTAATGCACTGCCACCACTTGGATCCATAGTGTTTCCTAGCTTGTTATATAGCTATCATTTATCTATCCTTGAGAATGTGGGTCTCCAATCAAGAAAGTCCCAGTCTCTAGTCTAGTCTCACCCAGAATGTGTTCTGAAGTCTGGTCATACACAAGGCAGATTCAGTGCCCGTTCGGAAAGCTTGCCATTATCCTAAGTAGATAACAGTTAGTTGCCTAGAAGTCTTTTGCTCCAACAAGAGCCTGCCAGCACTTCTCAGTACTACTCAGTACCTCCTCCAGAGAGGTGAGCTGTCTGCCCATCGACTGCAACTTCCTTACCCAAAATACTGGCATGTCCTGGTACCGAATCTATTGTCATCCTGCTGCTGTTTGGCAATTTAGCCAGCTTAAGCTGTGTATTCGAGGCACCTTTTCAAGCAATACACTTAACCACGTAGAACTATCTCGCCAACTTTGCTTTAAATTTGCTCATACCATTTCCGTTGCTGCTTGGTAGCTAAGCAACCTGTATTCAACATGTACTTTCTCATTAATTATATGCCTTGCCTTGCTCCAGCTATTTCCAAAATAATTGCCTACTTTTTGGGGCGCACAAAACTTTATTTGAATGCAGGCATTTCCCCAGTGGTCGCAAATCTCGTTGCCCGGTTTCAATTTTATTTTTTCTTTTTCCTCTATTTTTACTTTTTTTTTGTTGCAAAATTATACAAATTAATTTGAGAGCGACAATTGCGGAGTTTTGAGCCCTGCGGCTTCTGCATCAGCAGCCACATCTTGCACTCCAGCCCCCGCAGCAGCCGACGAGATTCGTCTTGTGTTTCTGTGCCCATTTCGCGGGCAGCGCATTAATTATGCTCAAGTGTCCGCTGGGAATGTGGCCAACACTTGTTATATAATGACTTTTGTAGAATTGGATTGTGGGGGGAGTTTGCTGTGTGCGGGGGGAATGTGGAGGGTTGGGGGATGCTTGGCGAAAAATTTGGCTTTTTTGTCATCAGCGCGTCGCTTTTGTTGGACAAGCTTATGATTTGATTTGGAAGGCAACAGGGATTACAGTGTAGAGTTTTTAACGTGTTGGCAATGTGGCCTAAAGCGCGAGAAAGGGACGGAGAGTAAGAGTGAAAGAGAAGAAGAGTACGGAAGAGATAAAGAGAAGGAGAGAGAGAGAGAGAGCGTGAGGTGAAAGCTTTTCGCTAAATAAAACTAAGCGTTGGAAAACGTGGTAAAAAATGCTCAGCCCGACAGCTGCATGGCAATATATCACAGATTTATGTCAGCATCATGGAATATAGCACACGCAGATACCGGCGCAAATACCACTACACACACACACACACACACACACACACACAGAGAGATACAAAGACTATGAACTAACTATAAAAACACACCAAAAGTAAATAAAGTAAATCATAAAAAGAAAACAAGGCCAACAAACAAAAAACTGGAAATGTTTTTGCGAAACCGTGCCAAAAGCGGAAACGAAAAATGTTAAAGCTTAAAGCTGGCAAATGCTCGTAAAATCAATAAAAATAAATAAAAAACATTCCAGACTTGTTGGAGTTGTTTGTGTGTGTGTTTCAATATGTGTACGTGTGTGTTTTGACTTTTGGCAAATGGCAAACAAATTGTAAGCCTTATCGGAGATTGCGTTCTGGCTAAATAAATGAAAGATGGTCAAAGAGAAACGGACTAGATAAATTCATGTATGTATTCATATATTTATGTGATGTATGTGAAAATGAATAATGTGTATGAAGTAATTTTTTTTAGCAAGTGTGGTTAAACAACAGGATTATTCGAACTCTTATTACAATTTATGAATAGAATTAAAACTGAACCCATTTAAAATGGGAAAGGTAATAATGAAGTTATGCATAAGTATGGAACTGGCTCTGAGAAGCATATACGACGCCAAATAGCATATATATTCCTGATCAACATCAGACTCGATTTGGATAAATCCGTTGGTTTGTTTAAAGGAACAATTCGACTTTCAGAAGCTATCTAAAGTATTCCCGGATATATTATTTTTTGGCTCAGGATTTTTATGTTTTGACTAGAGCAATTTAACTGGCTTATAAAATATCTCAGTTAATTCTTTTTTAGTTAATTTTATTTTAGTTTTAAATTAATGCCAGACTTTAGCTGGTCTTGTCTTAATGAAGCTTTAACTGCTTTCCTAACTCCTAACTTAGTGCATTGTCTGATTCTTTCAAGTCTTCTTAAATATGTTAGTACAATTTGATCTGTAGCTGATTTTAGTGTGTTAGTCTCAAATTAACGTAATGTTCTTTAGCAGCACCAACTGCTTTCAAGTAGCACTTAACTCATCTTTCATTCTTGTCCCCTTCAGTCACTCGTCCTGCGTTGCTGTTGCATGCCACTCATCGAGTTGCTTCTTCAGTTCTCAAAGGCATTAATTTACGCAAATGACAAAAGCATGTTGCAAATGGAAATTCTGTCTGTCAAAATGTACGAAAGTGGGTTAAAATCATTTACAACTGTTTTTCTTTAGCCATGTGTTCATGTTGATGTTCTTGTTTTTGTTTTTGTTGTTGATGTTCTTTTACATGTTCACCTGACATGACGATTAACAATGAGCCTAGCATAATTAGTGAAGGTCCTGGCTCTGGTTGCTCTTGTGTACACTGGCCAATGTGTTGTGTTACTAATAATGAGTGTTGTTGTTCTTAAACCACAAGTTTGAATAAATTTTAAAATTGATTTGCACATACAGTTTTCAAAAAGCTTAGAAATGTGTTCTTAAAACTAAAATACATTTGAGGTAACGATTTAGGTGCAAGTTTTGTCTACTTTAAATAAATTCACGTAATGAAGAAATTAATGAATGGTTTTCAGTCAAGCTGAATTAGTTTTTGGTGAGTGTAAACATTTTAAGGTTTGAGATATTGGAATTGGGTTTGCTTGACGCGTGCATTTGACAACAACAATAAATTTAAAGCCAGTCTGTACTGAGAGCTGCCACACACACTCGCACATACACAAAATAAGATGGGGTTGGTGCTGAACACACTTTAACCGGAGCAGAACTTCTAGCAATGCGAATGAAACTATGCGGCAGTGATTTATGTTCCCGAAACTTACTGAGAACTAAAAAACCGCCAAAGGGGAAGACCCTCAGCAGGCCAACAGAAAGCAAAGCCATGCAAAACTTCAAAAACAACTGTCGAGTCGAGTCGAGTCGAATCGAATCGAAACGAGTTGAGTCGAGTGCCGACTTTGTCAAAGCCGCAACACCAGTGCTCTGGCAATAAAAAATTGTCGCAAAAGAAATAGCGGTTTGGTTCATAGTACATACGCACATACATTTAAGGAGAGCCAGCCACATATGCTGCAAGCCAATCGAATGTGTCGTAAATTGGGTCAGACGAGAGGCAGACCCACTACAACCTCAACTCTTAAATCAAATGCACTGCCTATCGAATTGAACTAATATTCGGCAGTTGGCAATAATGCATTGGAAGATGCCTTGTTCCTAAGATCTGAAAAATTTCGAACAAGTATTGTTAAAGTGATGTGTTCAAGAGATTATTTAAATGTTGATTCAATATTTACAACAACGTTTTTTTTTTAATCTGACTTATTAGTTTATTGATTTTATTTATTATCATTTTATTTTTGCTTCCTTTTATAATTAATTATTAAATTATTAGTCATACTAATGTCTCCCACTTTAAACCAAAATCTAAATTTGCAGTGTATACAAATCTAACATGCAATTGAAGCTACATCTACGAGCTATGTAGTACACATAGAACCTGCTACGACTGCCACGCCTGCGGCACCGCCCACGCAGCATTTGTGGCGTAACAAATTGTCGAAGCGTGGCAGGCAGCATTGAGTGTTGAGCGTTGCCTACAAATTGTGTTTCAGTGGCAAAAATAGAGACTGAGGGACAGACCGAGAACAGAATGAGCGTGTTGCAAATGTGGCACTGTCACATGAAATGGCTGCAAATCAATTTATCAATTTGTAATTTGTGGCAAACAAAAGAAAAATCACACGAAATCGATTGCAAACTAAAACTGAAAGTAAAACCAAAATGAATAAATTGCACATTAAACTGGATAAAGAAAGAGTGCAGTAAAATACGCCTCACACAGGTGAGATGCTGCTGAGTTGCAGCGAGTTGAGAATTGCGGCTAAGGTGCAACTGTATGTTGGGGCCGGCTAAGAGTTCCCACGAATTGCTTTTAGCTCTAAACTTGGCCAAAGTCGTTGAAAACTTAGCTACTGCTGCAGTGTTTGGTGCGGTCTTAGAAGCCATACAAGCCCAAAATAAATGTGCTGTGAAAGTCAATCAAGTGTTGCAATTTGGCGAGTGCTGCATCGACTTCTTACTTACTCCCTCTCTCCCTCTCTCTCTCCCTCCCTCTCTCTGTCTCAATGTCTATCTTCACGTGGTCAGGGGTAGCTATCAGAGTGGTGGTTAGTGTCTGTAACAGTAACTTGCATCTGCATCTGTGAGCCACCAGGCGGCAACATTGCTATTGACAGCTAACAAGGGGGCAACAAGGATGCACACCAAATTAATGGCCAAGTGAGTTTGAGAAACTGTTCTGTTTGCACTCAAGTGCAATAAGTAATTGAGCAGAAACTAGATCTTTATTTAGATTCCGCTCGTTGGCCATTGATTAAGCCAATAAATCTTGAAGCTTTAAGCGAAGTGGCGAATACCAAGAATACCAAGCTTAGACTAAGGATTGGCTTCTACTAAATATAAGCTAATTTTGCGTTGATTACTGCTCGATAAAAACATATGAAATGAATGATAATAAATAGTTTTTTTTTAATTCAAATAAATTATTATTATTATTAATGATATTTAATTGGTGCAAAATAATCCGTTTCTGGGCGCATTGTTAACGTGAGCAGCCTTTGGTGTCCTGCGTTGTGCCTGCCATTATTGAATACGGATCTTGTATGTATGCTCTACCAATTATAAGGTTTATCATTATATGTGCACTTCAAGGTGATAAATGGAATTCTAATAATAGCTTAACTACATTGTGGAATAGCGTAATCATCTGACACAAACAAATAAGTTGAGAATCTGATTGTTCCGTATTCATCAGCTAAATTAAACGGAATTTTCTGACTTGTTTTACAAACTATGCAATTCATAACCCTTTTCGGATCTTTTGCTCAAGTTATAACGATATTTTTCTTTGCTTTGTAGTATCATGTCTTTTTCTTCTATTAAAACTTTAGTTTTCCGTTTTGTCTATACAAATGTATGCGAGTCAAGACCTAAAAAAGAAGGCATACAAAAGACATTTGTATTTCGGTTGAATTGACACCAACCACAGCATGAAAATGCACAGACAAATCGATGTTTTTCTTCAATGCTGTTGGCCAACTCTCTCTTCGTTTTGCTATCTGTGGCATGGCAATAATACCCATTTTTGCCCAGTTAAACCAATTTGATTGGGCTTTTGGTTTGCTGCCCACAAGCTGGCGTTCAATTATAAATCAAGCATCAACCATAATTGAAAGATCAAATGCACAGGAACTGAAACATAGACGAGATTGTGTGTGTGTGTGTGTGTGTGTGTGTGTGCGTATGAATGCTGCTGTATTTGCTACGCATTTGTCGCAGTCTTCAGTCATGTGATGGTAAAAATACACACGCACACTCAAACACACACACACAGACCGACAACGAAGGCGTAAGCAAAAATGTTGTGTACGTTAATAAATTACAACAATAATGACGCCAAACATGATAACAACAAGGCTGATAGATGCTAACAGGGCCAACAGCAGCAGCAGCAGCAGTGGCAGAGTTCGTCCATAGAATGTGGCGGCTACTGTGATTTTGGATTGGTTGTGTTTGTGTGTGTGAGGGGGGGTTGTGCGGTCTGGCGATTGTTATTGATCATCGCAATATTTTGCGCATTAAGCAGGGACGCCAGTCAAGCCAAACATATGCAGCCGGATGTTGGCCGGGGTAGAGGGTGGATGGAGGGAGGATTGGTTGTGGGTGGGGGGGGGGGGGAACAGCCTTTATATCCATTTGACTTGCTTGCGCAGCGAAAGGCAGAAAGGATAACATTGTCCTGCCTCGCAGCCACCATTCAAAGTGCTGAAAGTCTAAGCCATTAAAGCATATTAGTTTTGTTGTTGTTCTTCTTGTTGTTTCTTGCTCGTCGCCACACATAGGTATGTGTTGTGTGTATGTGTGTGTGCTTATTTTTATTTATTTCGATACATTTTTGTTTATGCTCGAATGAACAATAAAAGTTTTAAAGGATTGCCGTGACTGCTGTTGTTGTACTATTCTTGTTGTCGTCACTTTTGTTAGCCGCCATTTTGGATTTGGCATTGGAGCTGTGTGCCACAAAAAAAACATTCAACAGTTATTTGTTAAAGCTTTGCTTGCTGGTACGCAAAAAGAGGCTTAAATAAGTTTAAAAACATATATATGTACACATATATGATTTATGGACCCAACTAACTCGATGTATACAAAAAGGGAAACAACCATCAATGAAATGCTTAAGTTGGATTATGTTTTCCATACTTTCTGCAATATCTGGGATTATGTGTCCCATAAATCGGTTATTTAATTGAGTTTGTCTCCGAAAGAATGACTTGAAGTCGTTTAACTTCGCAATTAGAACATATCTATTTGTATCCACAAACAAAATACAATTAATTCATATTACCCATTCGCCGCATTCACCATTTGGTAATTAGCCAAATAAGCCATATATTTCGACTACATTAAGCATTAAGCAATTAACTCATTAATTTATTATTATATTTATTATTTGTAATTGCTCCTGATTTGCACTGATAATTTCATTGATTACCATGAAAGGATATTCACAATATTTAATGCACTTTAAATGGCCATCCGAGTTATTTTTTCTATCATACTTTGAGCCATAACCCAAAAGGCTAAAGCATGGCTGCAATGCAATTTGTTTGCCGCCCTCACAGACCCCCACTCGCCATGCAGTTAGTTATGCAAACAACTCGACAATGGGTAGAAACGTAAAGAGAAACAAAAAAAAAAAAAAACAGAATTCAATGCAATTTATTTTCGTAATAAAAATGCATTTTTATTACAAAATCATAGTCGGGGAAAACCAGTGCTCGCAGCGAATTTATGTGGCATTCATTATGCACTGAGGTTTATATAAATATATCATTTTTCAGCACACTGGCAATTCTGCACTCCTTTGGCATGAAAACAGCTTACAAATAAAGATCAGCTGCACAAAACACAATTTAGTTTAATTAAGTTAAAGGCAAACAAATGGTGCAATTCATCTGCTTAACAGGGCATCTGCAAGTCGAGATTTGCATTTTTAGAGTGTAGTGCATTTTTTTACGGGAATTTGTTGGGCCAGTTTCAAATTGTATTAAGCTATTTACATTTCAGAGGATATTTGTGTGCAGCTGCACCTGCAACCCGTTAACTGACAATTTATGTATTTGGCATGGAGTGAGTGAGAGAGAAAGACAGACAGACCGATGCCAATAAATACGATATAGGGACACGCAGGGCGCCAAAACAAATCTCTCAGCAGTCGAAATCTGCCCTGAAAACTGGCCACCTGCCGTTGGCCATTTAGTTTTTATTTAGGCGCGCTTTTAATCCAATGGCCCATAATAATTTGTATACATTTTGTTTGCAGTTTGCTTAGGCCAACAACTCTATAAAACGCAGATATTACGCATACGCCACCTATACGATGAAAGGAAAGGAGGAGCAGTAGAAGCTGTTGTGTGTTCACATTCAGATAGCGTGTAAATAAAATAAATTGCAATAAATAATCTGGCCATGTGCCATAAATCTCAGTTAAATGGACATTTGCATCTTGAAAAAGTCGACAGTCGGAGCAGGAAAACCAGAAAAAGAAAAAGAAAACAAAAAAACAAGAATAGGGAGACAAGAAAAAAAATACAGAACACAAAACTACTTGAAACAACACAGTAAAATGATAAAATGCCTGCAAACAGTGAACAGCGGGAGCAGCAGCAAATGAGATATGTGAATGAGAATGGCAGCATGAGAATGAGAAAAGGAAAGGAGGCAACGAAACCCTGGCCAAGGTCGTCCTGTGAGTGGCCCCAAACTACATACACTTATTTATGGTAAGTCCTTCACTGGTTGCCCAAGTTGCCCATGCCTAAACTATACATCTATTTACTCAAGCCAAGTTGTTGAGAGACAGAGCGATAGATAGGGGGATAAATAGAGAGTGAGAGAGAGATAAATAGAGAGAGAGAGAGAGAGAGAGGGCTGTTAAGAGCTGTTTAATCATCTTGTGGCTGCTGCTTAGCTTGGCCCAAGCACAATTTTAATTCATTATATTATTATGTAAGCAGAGTATTGATTACAATTATATTTACATTGGAAACTTGTATTTGCATTGTTTTTGCTTTCAAGAGTTGTAGTTTTTTTTTGTATAATTTCTTGTGTAAAGCATATAACAAACTTTTTAATAATGGAATGGAATCGGAATATATTCGTTCAATATTAAATTGCTTGCTAAAAGTTCTAAAACTAATACATTTTATGCAGCAAATTTTGCAACCGTAGATGACTTGCAATTTTTGGTCTTTCAACTTTGCTTTTAAATGCGCTGAAATCGCAGAGAGTAAAGCAGTTGATGTAACTGCTCCATATTTAAATCGTTGTCGTTTCTATATAACTAACCCCGCCTCGTCCATACTTGTGTAAGTACGTGTTGATTATAGCATAGATTTTGTTGTTACTGTTGTTAGTGTTATTTTTGTTGTTGCTGCAACTGCAATGCAAAGCAAGGCAAAGCACATCAGAGCAGAGCAAAGCCAAAGGAAAAGCAGCCCTTGGCAAGCATGAGGCAAACTTCTAGACCATTTACCATATTCCGCCATATAAGCAAATGTAGTTTTTTATGCAAATATTTAAGAGCATCATCGGAGGCAAAGGGTGAAGAGTGCTCGGGCATGAGAGCTCTATGCAGTTATATTTCTCTCAGTGTGTGTGTGTGCGTATTATCTGCTGATGTCTGAAGAGCCCCGCCAGCTGTAAGCCATATGTCGAAATATATGTGCATATAAATATGTGTGTAGGTGTGTGTGTGTGCACAACACTCGACGATAAAATCGTCATGTAGTCGTAATGTCTGCATCAAATTGCATTTGCCATAACCCACGACCATCCCCACCCCACTGCCACCCCTTTATCGCCTCAAGTGCCTTTTGGGGGCATATGCGAGGATGAAGACGAGAACGCGACGCAGGGATCGCAATGTGTATTTATGCATAGTTTAATGCGGTTCAATGTCTGGTAAGGACATCATAACACGAAACAGGGCAGCGACGCAAACGCATTTCTCGCTCCCCATCTAAAGTCATAATCATAATCGTAATCATAATCAAAGTCAGAGTCAGAGTCAGCGTCAGCGTCAGCGTCATAGAGCATAATCAACAGGCAGCTTCGCTTCGCGTCAATTCATTGAATATAGATATTTTCTTCTTTTGATATCATCTCGACTCGGTTTTCTATTTTTTATTATTTGCAAATTGAATTGAGCTGTCGTTAGTTGAGTATATTCGTGTGCATCAGACAAATCGGATTTTGTTTAAAATATCATATGGAATTTGCATTCCGAGTTGCGATTTGCATCCGATGGCAAAATTGTTACGACAAGAACTTAAGCACAGATTAAGAATGCAGCAAATGCGACCGATTCGAATGAATTGTGTAATGTCAAATTAAACAGAGATTACTAACGACTAAAGTGCGCAGATTAGGACTTTGTGTGTTCGCAATGGTATTTGACTGAAATTCAATGCGATTTGTATTTTCAAATTTAAATGCAGTGTTGACAAAGTAACGGCAGCTGAAGGTCTTAGAAAAGCTTTGGCATTGCCACCTTTATTGACTTTCTGTTAATTCTGTGTATTTTTGTCGGTTACACTCGGCTGCAAAGTTCTCACTTCTTTTAGAGCTGCTTAAGCGTGAACAATATAAAGAAAGTTACCTACTTTTATACAACTTCGATAGACTGACACGAAAATTAGAGCAACAAGCATTTTCCAATTCAATTCCAAGTGCATCAATCAAATCAATCAAGTTTTTATTCCAATTGGGAGTTGCTCATGTTTCTATTTCTTTTTTTAACCACTCATCAAATATTCTACTCGCATACTCTTCCCGATTCTCTCAGCCTAATTGAAACTACTGACTTGTTGACTTGTTCTTCTTGTTTCCACACCAGCACCTTTACCTTCTGGATAGCATTCCGTTTTGAAGGAGCACTTCATCTGGTGAATCAGCACATCCAAATTGCATGGACCAAATAATATTTCATCTCGGTAAACAATAAACAATTTGCTGCTGCACCAGGAGAATCATCAATAAAACACGCACACACAGAAGCAGAATCATACACTCGACGACTGTCACTTGATGATGTACACAGACAAACCCTGTAAGTAAGGCCAAGGCAGATTGCCAGAAACAATTGATTATTGTGTGTCATAAACACACAGGACGAAACGGTACGAATAAATACATAGAAGAAGAAATTTTGGTGGCATGCCACACACTGACGCACAGTCTCACACACCCAGACACATACAGAACTGTCAAATGCAGCAAGTAACTGAGCCAGGAATTGTCCAGAAGCAAATTTAAATGTTAATCAAACGCCAAAAAAAAAAAAAAAAATTGAAAATAAAAGAGAAAGCTGAAAAAGTAAGAAAAAATTATGGAATTCAGGAGAAGTGAACTGAATTTCGCATGCATGCACAGGAAAATGAATTTGACATGGGTGGACTATGGTTGTAGGCAATATTGTTCGGAGACCGTTCACAAAATGTAATTGACAGCTCCAAGTGGCAACTGGCAAGAGAGGCAAGCGGCATGCAGCATTGGGCAGCTACTTAACCATGCATATAGCAAAAAGGGTTCTGAACAAAAATCTAGTTCACTCATTTTAATTGCTGAGCAAATTATGTTCAACTTTTTTGTATGACATTTTTCCCATTTTTTTTTTTTTTGGCTTTATTGTCACACTTGAGTCTTTTACTTTTGCCGGGTTGGAATTAAAATTGGCACGTGTTTCGCTTGGCTGATTTGTGAAGTAATTTGAATTTGACCAAGCGAGCAGTGTCCTGTTCAATGGAAACCAAACAAAAAGAAAAGGTTTTCACACCATTCGATATGGAAAAACTACCTTGTCCGCCATGAAAAATTGTGATGATTTGAACTTTTTAATATTCAAATTCGAGCGAATTCACGTTGCATGACCAATATTCCATTAGGCTCAGTTGCGAGTAGCCAAAATAAATAAAAAACAAATGTTCGTCAACATTTGCAATGGCATATCAAATGTATTGTGTGTATTAAAGAACAATTTGCATTTAAGGACGGATATTTCCATAAATTCGCTTCATGCACTGTCATCGCATTGCCAAAACGATACAATTTCCAAAAACCAGGGCTGCTTAATCATAATTTGACCGCTCAGTTAATAGAATATTTAATAATGAAATGAGGAAATTTTGGATTGATTCTCATGTTAAAAGTGTAGCTTTAAAAAGTTAATAAGGAGTTTTTTTTGTTCAGATTGTCAAAAACCATGCCCAATTTTATTGGAGCATTACACATAAAATACAGGAGCTGCTGCTCATTTCTCTTAGTGGATCACCTTCAGTTCCCCTGGCTAATTCATTAAATGTTTTCTCATTATATGCTCTTTAATTTCAGCATTATTCACGTTTGATAGCCTCGCCAGCCTCCCAAGCTCATCACTGCTCACAGCTCACCCCGCAGTGTCCATTATCAGATGTGCAGCGTGTGTGTTTGTTGTGTCATAAAAAAGTAGAAGCGAAGTAAAAAAAAACTGCCTGCTCATAAACAGTGCCGCATCAAGTCGTGCATTTGTGAAGGTTTCGGTTTTATGCGCCAATGCGAGCACAAAACAATCCCCAAGCCATGCACACTTACCTCCCATACATGGCGCGCCCTCGGGCCGCCTCGCCCCCTTTTTTGCTGGACTGCCAGTCAAATCAATTGGCGGCATATAAAAAAAGGCAACTACAGAGACAGAAGCACACACACACTCTGCAAATACAAATAAATCGCAGCATTTCCGCAACGGTCATGTTCTTCAGCTTTTATGATTATTATATAAATTTCACCACTGTCATAAAAAACGAGAGGAGAGGCAGCAGTCAAATAAAAAGCGAGCGGATTTTGTTGATGATAACGCAAACTGCACGCTTTATTCGTCAGCCATCAGTAGGAGAAGCTGCGCCAAATGGACGTTTGTTGCCCCTCCCCCCCACCTACCCATACCGTTTTCAGCGGTCAATATTCAAATGTTGGCCGTGTTCAGTGCGGCCCCATTTATTAAGTTGTTAAAACATAACTTTCTGTTTGCCTGTCACAAATAGCAAATTCAAGTGTTGCTCTCCATTGCTGCAATACAGTCGCTTTGCTTGCCACAGTGTCGGTTTTAACCGCGTCACTTATGAATTATAAAAATTTTCGGCTTTTCCCATGCGCGCGTGTTGGCCATAAACACCAACTGACTTTAGGCATGCAAATTGAAAGTGAAATGTTGAATGCATGAGGCACGTGGCATGGCAACTCACGCTGTTGCAGCATTTTATTTTTGGGCGCTATTGAAACAGTCGATTGGACGCAATTGCGGCTTAAATATATCTAAATATTTATTATAATTCAAGTTAAATTCTGGCTTTTTACCCATTTTAAACGACTTCAGATGATAAAAACCATATTTTAAACTGTGGAACGAGGAGCTGTGTGGAAAATGTTTATTGGAAAAATTGAAGACATTCACTTCTGTCAAGCAATCCTAATAATCCTAATAAGCTCAGGGTCTCCACTCTTGCGATACAGTCTGAAACCGTTTGGTTATTTACTAATATAATAATAAATACCTAAAAAAATGTGATTATTCTTAACCAATTCTTACTTTGAACAGTATTTTACTTACTGAAATTCGTATTTAATAAAAAATATATGTTACATTTTTTATTATCTTCTGTTCCATCCACATAAGATAATGGAAATGTTATTTGTTCTTACTCCAACGGCAATCAACTTAATTTTAGCACGACACGCACTTGGTGTGCACTTCACAGTCGAAGACAATGAAATCTCAGTCCAATTACGAACTCCCGCAGTATAAACCAGATGATACCAGGCCAGATGAGATACACTTTCCCTTATTTATTCATTTGCTGATGACAGCCGTGGGAGAGCAATGCAAATGAATTAAACGGTGCTGCCTCTCTGCCTTTGTTTATTTTCCACTGTTATGCTTTCCATTTTCTTTTAAAATATTTTTTTTATGTTTGTTATTTTGTGCAATTAAATTTCATTTGGGAGAAAAACGCAAAATATCCAAAAGACAGGAGGAAAATGAAGATGCCGTTGTCCCCAAGAAGCAGCAAGTGCCGAAATGGGCGGCAGCAACTAAGAAGTGGGTGAGGGTGGGCGTGTCAAAAAATAATAATGGCGTTGATTTCATTTCATTTCTCAATGGCTGCCATCATTTATTCTTTCGCTCTCTTTAACTTTGTTTGTCCACTTGTTAGCAACCTAGACTCGACATTAACACGTTCAAAAATTCGCTGGCTTTTCTTTTTCCAATTCCAATTTTTCAACTTCCTTTTCGTGTCCGATTAAAGTCAGACAAACAAACAGGAATCATTGAGTAATTCATCTTTTTGTGTGCTTCATTATTTGCTTGCCAATGTTTACAAAAATCATTACCATTTTCTACGTCCCTGCCAACTCTAATGAATTGAACACAAATTTCCGCAGAGATTGAATGCACTTCAAATATACATAAAGTATTAGATATATAATTTAATCTAAATTGAAAATAAAAATCTGAAAATTGCCACAAAGTGTGCGTTTATCAATCGATCAATTTGGCTAGTACCCAGTTTGTTTGAATGTGTAATTGTAAATTGTATATTTGAAGTCAAATTTGTGTTTTATGTGTTCCATTCTATTTATTGCGCTGCCATTCAATTAAATTGTCATATTGAAGAGTTCAGCTATATTTCATTCATAATGTTGAGCATATTTTCATTTTATGTTTGTATATTTCGATGCACTTTTAGTTTTTTAATAGTATTTTCTTTTCATTTTTCATAGTTTTGTGTGCATATGCTTTGAGTGCATGTGGAAATTAAGTTTATACATTTTGGACGGAAAAGAAAAAGAAAATGAGAATATTAAACATATTTTTGTTTAAAATTGCACTCACTAATAAAATAAAACCACGTTTTACGTATGAAAACAAGTTTGCTGTTTATATACTGAAATATGCATAAAATTACTATTGAACGAGTGTTAAAAAGTACAGATCAAATTGCAGTTCAATGTCATTTGACATTCCTCTCTGAAACAAATATTATTTGTTTAATGAGGCGTTGGCCCATCAAATTCTAATTAAGTGAAACCACATTATTAGCACGCATCGTGGGCTTAATTTTTGGCAAACAAACGACCCACGTGGCAGGCAGAAGAATGAAATGTATTTAAACACGCCCATAGTTATGCCCGCCATGGCATCCCCCTTAAGAGTGCCGCCCACATATTACGCATACGCAACGTGGAAAATTGTTTGGCTGCGGGCCAAAAAAATGCCAAATGCCGAAAATATGAAACATATTCGAAATAACAACATCAACAATAAAATTTTCCAATGAAAATTCCAGTTCGCAGAAATCAATGACTGACGTTTATGGAACTTTTTGCAAAATTCTAAACTCGCCAACTCCAATTCCGATTGCCGGCAAATGGCCAGCATGAAAAACTTTAGTTTTTTGCCTTGAAATGTTAGCAACAGTTTTTTTTAGGTCATTTATCTGAGCGTTTTTCTCGCAGAGTGAAAATAATACGTTGCTCATAAAATCTGATGTCAATTGAAACGTTTATCTGAAAGCATATTTCCTTTATGACTTTTCACTTCTTATACACTTTTCACGGGGAATACATTCCCCTATTCGTTGATATTTGTAACTTTATGATTTATATGATTTGTAAATATAAATAAATATATATATATCGATCGATAGCAGCGATGTACACAGAGAGAAAAAGTTGTAAGTAAGCAATCTTACTAGTTTCCACTTTTGTTGGGTTCTTAACATTCTGGGGAAGTTTCGTTAAGCTCCTGTGGAAATAACTAATGGGCTTTTAGGTAAGACTTATAAAACTTTAGGTGTGCTTTAATGTGCAAGGGTATTTAAGCATTGGTGTGTCAAAAAAAAAGTTGTGTTTTCTTGTTTATTTACGAACTGCAATGGCGATGCCAGATGCAGTTGCAGCTGGTGCCACATAGCGCTGCTGGCTGCATTTCCGCTTTGCAGGCCAAGCACATTACTCACAGATAGAGAGAGAGAGAGAGAGAGAGAGGGAGAGAAAGAGAGAGGGAGAGAGGCTGAGACAGGGACAAGGGCAGGCGCCAGGGAGCACTTGAAAGTGCAATAGCAGTTAATAATTCCACTTCTTACTTGTCGCCGAACTGTGTCGAGTTCTTGGCCACTATCCTGCTACTGCTACTGCTGCTGCTGCTGCTGCCGCTGCTGCTTTTCTTTATCAAACTACACGCCCGAGCACTTCCGCCGGACAGGAGGGATACAGAAGCTGAGACAGAGACAGAGAGTGAGAGAGAGAGAGAGAGAGAACGGGAGTGATATAGATACAAAGACCCAGGGTCTGCGTCCTGTGCTCTGCTTGTTATCAACAAACGTTGTCAAGTGCCGTGGCTTCTGTAGTTTTCCATATTTTCTGCCTGTTGTTGTTGCTACTTTTCCATTCCGTTTTGCTGCTCGCCTTTTGTCTTCGGTGCGCCTTTTGTCTTTCACTTATGCATGTGCGTTTCCTATTTGGGGCTTGGAGTTTTTATGACGCGCCAACTTGCCGAGCCTCTCACATATGAGCCCCAAGGCATTTTGGCAAAGACAACGGGCGTCATAAAGTGCGCAAAGTTACAATCAAGGCTCAGCCACAGCTACACTGTAAACTGTACAAAACAAACCTGCAAACGGTTTTCAAACTCAATTCGAAAGAATTGATTTCGAGCAAAGTATGTCAATTGCTTTATTCAGGGGATTTTATTAGCCAATGGGCAGCCAAGTGAGCAAATCTAGCTTCACTCTAAACATTTCTTACACTCTTATTACTCAATATAAAACATTCTTATTTGGTTTAAAAGTAATTAGGCCTATTCGATGTTGCTTTACACAACATTTAATAACAGATTAAGAATTTTGGCGATATAATCAAGGAACTTAGAAAAACACTGTGCTAAAAGTTCTTAGAGAGCTGCCTTTACTGAAAACTGTTTCTATTTTTTCGCTCAGTGTAGAGCGACATCTTGAGCATATAGTTCAGCTGCTTGTGCTCAAGCTTCATTCAAGCGCGCTGCTGCTGGTCGTTGCCTGTCTCTAATACTTTGATAATCCTTGGCTCCAACTATGACTGCGACTCCGCCGCTGCTGCCACAATAACTTTTGATACGCCAGCGTACTCGTTATCCTGCTCATCCTTCGGCTCGATATGGATATGGATGTGGATATGGATGTGGATGTGGATGTGGATGTGGATGTGAATATGGACGTGTAGACAGGCAGATAGCTTTGTTACTCGAGCTTTATCGCATTCACATACGAGCATAGTAATATCTTTGTGCGTTTGCCTGTGTAGATGTTTGTAGATGTGTATATTGTATGGCAGTGCCACAAGTACAACAACAACAAGCTGCCCTGATTTCTCAATTCTTGGCATGCAGCTTTGCACTTTGTCTAGTTTCAATTTACAACATCAATTGGATTTTCACTTTGACAAATGCATCTTTGTGACAACTGTTTATCATGGATGTCACAAGTCTTGATTTGAATGCGGCTTTTACACAATAATGAAGCCAATTTAATCCTTTGTATATTGTGTGTCTATTAATGTCAAATGGTCGACTGTGACGAGATTCATTTAATGACCACTTGGTGCTGAATTGAAGACACAGCTTAAAACACAAAACGATATTGTTCTAGTTTAACTATCTGAACAACAAGGAAACAAGCAATTATTGAGGTTCCTAGATTGAGGCAATTGATATAGCTTTAAACGAACTCTGATCAATTTATTTAGTCAAAGAAAATATTACATTTTATTCAACTATTGGCTTGCTTTTTAAAAACAAATTGCTACTTTCGTAGCAATTAAATAAACCAATCAATTTACTTATTAATTTTTAAATTTAAACTATTAAAAAACAAAAGAAAAGTAGCTTAAACTTATTAATTTTATACAAGCGTTATATAATAATAATAATAATAATACCAACGTATAAGGTACGTTGAGGTATATAAGCAAAATAAGCCGTAGATTTAAAGTTGTGCGTTTATTTAAATTGTGTTCTCAACTGAACTATTTGTCTGCGTTGTAGTTGCGCAGTTAGTGAATAACTGCAGGGTATTAAAGCTACTAAATGCCAGACACAGCTCCGTGGGGGAGCCAAAATGGTTGCATGATTATGGAAACCGCAGGGAAATTCGCAGAAACCGCAGATGCGGCAAAGACATGCACATTTTCAGGCATTCAATGCTGCTTAATTGCAAATTGATAACAATTTCCAACGTTAATCAGTTATGATTTTGAGCCAGAATGGGGGAGAGGGAAAGAGAGAAGGAGAGAGAGAGGGAGAGAAAGAGAGTGCGATAGAACGGAAATGCACAATTTGTTTTGTATGTGTTGTAACTTAATTGCTTGTGGTCGCTTGGGTGTGTACACTTGTGTATGTGTGTGTGTGTATGTGTATGTGCGTGTGTGTGTGTGTGTTTGTGCGTGGATTGAAGCTTATTTGCTTGTTGATTTCCGTGCAATTAAACTATTAAATTTTCAATATTTTCAGCACTGGTAAAACAGGTTAGGTATTTGGATGGAGCTCATTCGACAAACAAATCATCGTCAACGCTGCTCATAATACTGTTTACTGCACTGCACGCCAATCTGCCGGAGAGTCGAGCTTTGGCCGTGATATCAATATTTGTACACGCCTTTGCGCCGGCAAACATGGCTGCAATATAACTTTGCTCTCTCTCTCTCTCTCTCTCTCTCTTTATCTATCTATCTCTGTGCTCCCGACTCGTGTTTGACAATTAAATATTTGGCCAGAGTGTATAAATATTTTATGAGGCCAGCGCTAAATTTGGCATGTGTGTGTGTTTGCACATAAATGTATGCCTATGATTATTTGGAGAGCTCCACTCAAGTTATGCAGAGGTGAACGAAAAAAGGGGTAAGAAGAAAATACTTATGTGTTGTATAATTTTACATAGACAATTATATACAAGTGCCTCAGTCTCAGTAATCTTTCCATCTGCATGTGTGTGTTTTTAGGTGGGAGGATGGATACTAAAGACTCGAGCTTAAGTGACGCTAACAAGTCAGGCATGTGAAACAGTGTGACTACACTGAAAAGCAAAATCAGGCATGAATTTTGTACTTTGATTAAATTTAAATCAAATTTACTTAAAGACTGTGTTTGCAATTTTTGGCACACCAAACACCAACTTGCCTCTCAAATTGTTTTCATTGTTTTCTTGTAATTTTTTTTTTCTGTGTAAATGGTTCAGGAAGAGAATGAGGATGAGCACAAGGATTTCTTCTCTTGCGTGTGTTATGTTTTGGCTGCTGAGAGCAACTCAATCTAAATGCGGTACAATGACATCTAAAGTGTTTGGGCTGGGCTTTTTCCCATGTTGCCATGATGATAGCACCACCAGCAGCAAACACACTCATGCTCATCACCATACCCATCCCAATCCCCATCCGCATCCCCATCGCTTCCATACGCAACTCTCCCAGCCCACAAAACTAAACAAGCTCTGCAGAGGCTATGACATTAGTTCTGCTTTCTTTTAAATGTGTCACGTAATTTCAGTGTGTGACTGCGAGACTCTCTGCAACAAAACTATGCACAGTGTGGAGTGTGGCAGCTGCCACGACAAGCCGAAGAGCAGAGAACACAGAGCAGAATAGTCAGCAGGACAGACTCAGAGACAGGCAGCCAGCCAGCCAGCCAGCCAGGCAGACAGGCAGACAGACAGGCAGACGGACGATATATGGCTGGCATTTAAGTGAAATGTATGTAGAGCATATTTAGGGGTGCACAGTTCAACTGTGGCAAACTATGTCAGTTGACATTTAAAGATAGTTAACAACAGTTTGGAATACGCGTCGAGCATTAATTTGAACGCAAGTGCTTGCGAGCATTTAAATGTGGCAGCTATAAAAGATACAACGCACAAAATAAATGATGATAATTAATTGATGCTTAGGTTTGTGTGGAAACAACTAAAACTGAAGTTACGAACGTAATTAATGAATGCATTGGGGTAAATGTAAAATTTGATTACAATTATGTTTGAGGTTCACTCTTGAAGCCAAAATCATTGCAATGGGAATTTTGCTAGTTGAAAAAATTTATGAATATATTTAAGCATTTTTGTGTTTGGTTTGCCAAACGCTATTCGCCATTTTTCCCCCAAAGGTTTTTTTTTATCGAGTTTCCCCAGCAAAAAAGTTAAATTAAACTAAAAACAGTGTAAAAAGCTACTCAAATCACAAAGTTGCAAATCTGAAATATTTTTAACTGACTGGATAAATTCCCACTCACATTCACATTTGTTACACTTCACAGAAGGCAGGAGCCTTAATTGATATCAACATCGTTTTCCATTTTTTTTCTTTTGAATTCGATGCTTTTTACATTATTTAAATTCGTATCTTTTTTTGCGTCTACGCATTGCATTAATACTTCAACAAATTACAGCACTAAACGGAACTTTGACATTAGCATGGCAGGCAAGTATTGTAATCCAGTTGAGAGTGCACGACTAGGAGATACTCTGTATGCAGATATAACACAATCATAGTCAATTTGGTGCCTCTACATTTATCCATTTATATATCAAGTGTGTTTCGAGATGTCAAACAACTCTATGATTCTTTTAACCTATACAGGGTATTAGGCATTGGAAAACTTTGCTGCCAACGCCTCTTTAATCCTCTTTTCAAATGCAGCACCCGCAACTGTAAATGAATCTCAAAAATCAGCACTTAACGTTAATTACAGTTTTATCATATTTGTTTTCCCTCCTCTGACATGGCCTTTAACATGTTTTCGATCCGTTTGTGGGTGGGGGGCGGTATACAGATTACTGTGCTGCACACACATGCATGTGCTGCGGGATTTGCACAAATTTGTTGGTAATCGACGGCAGCAGCAGCAGCAGCAACAGGAATAACTGTTGTTAAGTGGCTGTATTTGACATTAACTGCGCCCTCGAAAACTTTTCTATCCCAACGCACGTGAGACTAATATAAAAAAAAATGCAAAAGCTGCGCTGCAATTTGTAGCTTATGCAAATTAGTGCAACAGAAAAAGCTGGCAAAAAATAAAGTTAACTGGCGGCGAAGTTGAGGGCTCTCCTGGCAAGGGGGGAGAGCAAGCAAAAAGTGGAGCTTAAAGTGGAGTCCTTCTGGCTGTTGTTGAATTAATTGTGCACGCATTAAAATTGCTTAACTAAAAGGTACTCCAGCAGCCAAAACCAGTAATTTTCTCTACCCAACCTCAGCACCCCGCTTCCCCTCTCTCGCTTTACGCTAAATTTCAACTTTTGCCCTTGGCGTGGTAAAAGTTTGCGTGAAATTTGACTGTGTGTGTGAAATATTTTTTTTTTTATATTTAAGCATGCTGGAGTCAAAAGGATTAATTACTAAGCCAGAAATAAATTGGCAGACTGCGTACACATGTATGACTGACACATGCTTAAGCGCAACGAGCAAGATTAAGAATTCAAAGACAAGTTTTAACACCCTGCCACGGATATTTTATTGAAATTGATATTGAGAAGTGTAATATGTGAAGTTTTGCATCCGATTCGCATAACTGAACTTCAATAAATCGAATGCTTACAGCAGGAGTATTAACAACTAAGGGAATTAACTCCATTGAGGTGGCACAATAAGCCTGATATGATTCAACTTGCCTGGCTAAACATATCGGAAACTGCCCGATGTTACTTAAGTATTCTACGAAACTGCTGTCAATTAAGCAGATGTTTTATCTTTTTATGTTAATGCGAAGAGTATTCAGATTTCATCAGACCAAAGTTTATTAAACAGACTTGTTTTCGTTTCAATTTGTCGAAGTTTCACGCATGAGTCTTAAGTATATCACTTTCACTTCCTTGTCAGAATACACATGTCTCATTTCATTTTCATTTTCGTTTTCATTTTCAATGCAAAGTTGCAACATTTCCCTTTTACTACTACTCCTTGTTGTCGTTGTTTGTTGCTGCTGCTGTTCTTCTTCACACTTACTATTGTTATTTTCATTTCCACTTTATATCAAAACGATTGTCTGTCTTGCTGTCTGTCTGCTCGTCTGCCTATGTCTGACTGCTGACTAGGCACCTCGCCTCGCTCGTAACCGTTCAGCTACCGCTCATCATTACATTTCATTAAGTTTCAAAGGCAGACGCTGAAGCCTGTGAAATGTTGCTGATGTTATTGTTGCTGTTGTTGTTGGTGCTTTTTGTGTTTATTAAATGTTTTCGGGGCGCGTGTTCATTCAATTTGTTGTTGCTCTTGCTGAAAATGTTATGTATACATGCCTGCGTCTAAACAAATAACAAAACAAAGCAGCAACAACAAGAACTAGTACAACAAGGGCAAACAGCGCATGAAGAGCTCAAGCTGTGCTTGTTGTTTTGTGTGTGTGTTTGTGTGTTTGTTTGGCTTTTTTTTTCTCTTTTTTACTAAGAAAGCGCTTGGAAAATCATTTTAATTGCTTTGTTTAAATAACAGACTGATAGACAGACAGACAAAGCTGCTGGCAGCGAATCCAGGGCCACATAGCGTGAGCATGCAACGTTTTGTCTTGTAGGCGTATACTTAATATATGGCGCATACGCCACGTGTGTAAATCTATAAGTGTGTGCACAGATGGGTGCATGTGTGTGTGTGTGTGTGTGTTCCACGTGTATCCCTGTGTGCATAAGTCTCCGCTCTCTACTTGTCTAATTTTCTGCCTCCCTAAACGCTCCTGCCACAAAGCAATAAACTAAGAGCTTAATTTTAAGTGGTATAACTTGTGAACTATACAAAACTACATGCATTTTGCTGTAAATAATAAGGGTATATAAGACGCATTTGAATTTTGTGAGAGCTTGAATTATTTTAATCTTCACCTCTGATTTTTAAGCCACATTAATTAGAATTAAATTTACATATTTTTTTTATTATTGTTATTTACAAAGTAAAATAAACTTGAAGTGTTCGGGATGTTCGAGGAGATATTCTAAATTTAAAGTCTGAGCAAAATGGCTGAGCTGTTGATCCTGATCAAGAATATATATAGACTAAATGGAATCGCAGATGCTTCTCTCTGCCTTTGCAACTAATAAAGTTGTTATTACACTCCTTTAGCACATTTTAAATTATTTTTCAAAGTGCATAATTTTCATGGAAATATTTTAATCATTTTGCTTTGTACATTGACAACATGTAAGAAATGTTTTTATTTGCAACCCGTTTTCCTTCATATATATTTTGCCATATCATGTTTTACTTTGTTTTTGAGGAGCGCGTTGAATTGGAAACTTGAGCTGATGTCCTTAAAAGCAGTTGTTATTGTTGTTTTTTATGTCTGGCGCAATGATTTTGTAAATTGGTAAATGAAATACGATAATATTTTAAATAGGCATTGTGCGTTTTGGGTCGTACAAGTTTATTATTTGACCTTTGACCAGGCCAAGGCCAAGTGCCCAAAAAGTTTATCAATTCGCCTCAGGCCATGGGCATACTAAGAGCAATGGGCGAAAGAGCAGGCGATTGGGAAAGGGAGGGAGGGGATGGTAATAGAAGAGGACGCTTATTGAAAATGCTTTTGGCTCGTGGACACGTAGCAAAAGTAAAAGGAATAAAACTTTCTCACCACGACATTGCCGTGTACGTGAGCGCACTGAAAAGCTGCGTAATTAAAAGTCGAGTAAATATGTGTATTTAATATATTGTTGTACAAAACATATATAAACATATATAGATATTTTTAGACAACTTTTGGCCAGCTGATATGATAAGTCCCACTTAAGCCAATCCAACAAACAAAAATTGAAACGATGCGTGCGTGGCGAAAATTTCCAACTTTTAATTGTGAAAGTTTAGCGAGGAAAAGAAAAGCTGAAGAAAATAAGTGGGAGAGAGTGCACACACACACACACACACACAAACATGTTACATAAGCGCCAGGAATAGAATTGAGTTCTGCACACACCAACAGACACACACACGCACACAGCAGGTGTGTCAAATTGTTGCTCATAGTAGTATTAAGGGGCAAAACGCAACCCAGAGGCAAGCTGGCAGGCAGGCAAACAGGCAAACAGGAAAACAGGCAGAGAGGTGGGCAGGGTGGGCAGTTCGAGCAAAATCCTTGTGCGTCCTGCTCACATTGGATCTGCTGTCATTCTGGGTTTGCTTGTCATCAACTTCATGCGTTTTGACATTTTTATTAGTTGAATACTCCTTAGCAGCATGCTCCATTGCTCCATTTCCCCCGTTCTGCGCTGTCCGCTCTCCTTCGTCTTGGTGACATCTAATAAGTGTTTACTACCCAACGAGGACGCTTTTCCAGTGCTTTAAAAACATGGGGGCTGTGTGTATGTGTGTGTGCACAAGTTCGTGTCTGTTACAATTTGCTGCCCTGCTGGATGCCCCAACCAGCAAGCCTCCCGCCTTGTAGACTCCTCTCACATATATTCGCAGTCGATAAGGAATGAACAAATTGTGCGCAATTCACTTTTTTTTACACTTTTCGCATTAACTTTGCTTGAACTTTTTTTTCTGCTGCGTATTTGTCTAACGAAATTGCTCGAAGTTAACGCTTATTTGATTGATGTGAAAGAGTTTTTCAAATTATATGAATTGAGTTATATTTAACATCAAACATTTATTTATGTAAATTTTGATGTGAATAAGTTTAATATTATTTATTATGAATAAAAATCGATTTTAACATGTCAAATTAAAAAAAAAAAAAAAATTCGCATGTTTCACAAGATATTAATAAACTGTAACAATAAATATTTATATTGACATTAAAAACATTAAAAAAAAAATTCTGATGAATTACAATACGCTAATTGGCACTCAGAAATGTTTGGATTTAAATTATGAAGACAAATGTGAAAACTCTGTCGTATATTATTTGTGCGGCTCGAATATAAAACAAATAATATACGAATAATTTTATTTGCCCATTTGCGTCGTTTCTTTAATTTATGCAATTAAGCCGCTTTAATTAGTTAAGAACAACCAGACTAAAGAAAAACAACAGCTGCTGCATAAATAAGTAAGCGTGTACGACCGCAAATTTAAAAAAAAAAAGAAAACAAATACAAAGTGAAAAAAAATTCGCATAAAAAAATGCAATCCAACCATTTCAACAATTTCGCTTATGCGGCAAAAACTGAAAACCAATTAAGTTTGCTCCCTGGTAGGAAAATAGTTTTTAAAAAACGACCCATTAAACAGGTAAAAACAAGCAAACAAAGACGTTCTAGAAGGGCGTAACCGACTGCGGAATACTCTAATAACAACAACAATATAATAGTTGTCCAAAAACTTTTTTTCTCGGGGTTGTGGATATTGCGTATCTAACTGGGTGCACCTGGACCAGTTATTAACAATTCATCCTTTGAATTCACTCTTTAAAATTGAAGACTTAAGTTCGAAGTTGGTGGATTTTTGATAGATGATATCTTCCAAGTTTGGTGACTCTAGTCTTAAAATTGTGCCAGATATGTGGTTTTATCGATTTAAGATAAATTGAACCATCTAGTCGATTTCCTAGCTTCCACTTTCAAAACTTGTTCTGACGAATATACAAATATTTATTATTGCGAACATTGCACAAAACTAATATCCTTTTTCACCATCGAATGCAGACTATGACAGCTTGAATATTAAATTCTTAAAAGTTACAAAATTTCATAAAATATTCATTAAATACATAAAATATTTTCAACAGCCATTTTAAATATTTTCGTGATTAATTAAAAACTCGAGAATCAGAAATAAAAAAAATACAAACTGACACTGAAATATTTTAAAAATTATGTGTTCTAAAAGTAAAAGCTTTAAGAAAAATCTAAATGAATTGTTGTTGTTCCAACGGCATATTAAATTGTTACACAGAATCCGTCAAATTTTTTTAATGTCCGCTGGCAACTTGCTAATGCTAATGAAGTGACAGGGAGTGTCCACTGTGCACTGTCCACTGTCCACTGTCCACTCTGTACTGTCCAGAGTGCAGAGTTGACGACTCAAAATGGTCAGGCCAAGGCATCGTGTCTTGGATCCTTAAAATTTGTGTGAACGCTTATGATTGGCAGAAATAAAATGAAAAAAATGTAATATACTAAAAACAAACCATAGAATGTCAATGTCCATTTAGAAAAGTTGTCCCAAGAAACTGATGGCTATGCGGACTGGTGGAATGGGTGGGTGCAACTTTCAAGCAGCTGGCGTGCGTCCAAAGGTGACCCTGGGGAATATAGGGCGGAGGGGGTGCTTTTGGATGTGGGCAACGATTCAGTTGAGTTCCGTACCAGCGGTGAAACTTTTAAATGAAATTTTTGCGTTAAAGTTTTGTCAGGTAAGTTGCGTAGCAGCTTGGCTGAGGTCAGACAGGAAAGTAGCGGTCTACCGCAATCACACACCAGAACACACCCACACACAAGCACACACACACACACACACACACACACGCTCTGTACGGAGCTATATTGTCACGTAGCTTGCTTGGTGACAGATTCCAACTGGCAGGCAAATAGCATTAAGCCAACAAACGGCAGCTAAGCAACAGCACATTATGAGCCACTAAGGATGCTGAGAATGCCAAGGATGCTTAGGATGATGCAGATATAGCAGCGGCGCCCTACACCCCTCTATCTGCTACCAAACGCAACAAAAGTTTGCGTTTTAATGTCTCAGCAAGTGTTGCCAGTCATGCGTTGTCTCTTTGTTGGTCCAACCCTCCCTCAACACTCCCACAAAGAAAAAAATGAAATTAGCAACATATGCGAGCTGTTGCCCAAAAAAAATGTATATATGTGTGTATGTAAAGAGGCTGAGATTTAACTGTTTGGTTGTCCTAATGCAGCATTCCAAGTAATTACAACATTTTCTTTTGCACACTCGTATTTGAAAATATAATTCTTATGTATGCGCCACTCATATTTTTTTGTATTATTTTATGTGGACTACGCTAATGTTTTTTAAACCCTTGGTCGAAATGGTTTTTGTGCTGTGCTACCCCAAAATAAAATTATGACACTCTCTGCGGGCTCCAAAGCTGAAAAGCTAATGCGTTTTTAAATATGCTGCAGCGGCTGCTCTTGGCTGGCATTAATTAACAGTCAAAGCTCTCAGACAGCAAAGCTATTTTGGCGATAAAATGGGGATAAAGTGGATAGAAGAAGGCATTTTAGTCAAATGTGTTTGAGACTAGGCTGTTTTTAGACAACGTTGTGAATTTTTAAAAGTTTTCGGTTGACTGTAAAGTTGAATGTAGTGATTGTATTTGTGAGTGTATTTGCTCGTTCGAAGTATTCAAATATTTATTGGAAAACATCTGCTTAACTGCCATCATATTCTTATAACAACGAAACAAAATAAACTTCAATGCCGGAATACGAAAAAGTTGTCAAAATGTAACTAAAGAAGCATGTCAGGCGCCTAGTAATCCACAAAGAATTGAATATACCTTAAGTTGGGAGACAATGTACAAATTTCTTAAAGATAGTCTTTTGTTTATTCAACTGCTTTTATAATTTACAATTTTAAGAAATAACTAGAGGGAAAAACACATTCGAGAGACAATTATAAAGATGCTGGACCATCCGTATACATTTTAATAATTTTATAATATTGTAGAAAATTGTTTGACTCAATGTTGGATTAAATTCAATATAAAATAAATAATATATTTATATAATTAAAATAAAATGTTTTGACGTATAACTGAAACCTTTTAGTTGAATGTAAAACAAATGAAGAATTCAACAATTAAATATCTCTTAACATTTTATTAACTAATATTAAATTTTATAAATTAATTCGTTCACTCACTTGTTGCTTTGATTTTCCTTCAGCTTTGCTAAGCTACCACACTGCGTATACTTAATGTTTTAATTCAATTCTTTTCTTCTCGTTTCTTTTTACTATTATTTTTTTTTTTTTTGTGACACACTCACGCAACACTGGGCAATAAAACTACTCGCCTTGCTTTTATTTCAATTTCCAAAGCGCTTATGTTTGCTTTAGTTGAGGCTGCTTTGAAAAAATCTAAGAGCTGCCATCGTGTAATAAGCCGCACTTGCTCACATAGACTGGCACACACATGCGCACACACACATGCGCTCACACACAACCGGCGCACTAACACATTGTTACAATGTATTTGTTGTTATTCAAGTCCTTTTGGCTGCGGCTGGTCGCCGTCGTCGCCGTTGCTGCTGCTGTTGGTGCTTCCCTTGCCGTTGCCGTTGCCGTTGACGTCCTTTAGGTTTTGTCGTGAAAGGCAACAGCTTGAAATGCTATTAAAATATAATCTGCTGATAATCTGCACTTAATTTTGTGCTTTAGTCGATGGAGAGCACACACACACAAATACACACACAAAAAAAGCAGTGTATGAAATGTCCTTGCCTCAAGGCAGTCGTCAGCTGTGCGTCCTTAATTGTACTTTAAGTCTCCAAGGCGTTGCAGCCACTAAATACTATTTTCGTACCTTTCAATTTGCGTTACTTTTTTTCATTTTATTTTTTTTTGTAGCTGCTACTATTTTTGGGGCTTTTAATAAGCATTCACTTCGTTAATCATTTGAATGTATTTGGATTTTATTGGTTCTATGCGGCTTTGTATTTGCGTTTTGAAAAACCTTTCTTTACTTGGCTCTTTCTGCGAGCTTTCCGCTTCGCTGAATTTTAATGTTTGCTATGTTAGTTGTTTGATTTGGTGTAGTTGTTGTTGATGTTTTCGTTCCAAATTCGTTCATGTGCGTGCATGTTGATTTCATTTGCTGTTACCTTTTGATATACCAGCAGCTTTTATTTGGCTGTTTTTCGTTTTGTTCAGCTTTTCAGATTTGATTTTTTTCTTTAAATTTCTTTAATCAAATTTCCACTTGATTGAAGTGACGACAATTTCGATGATTTCCCGTTGCTACAGTGGCTGCTGTTGTGTTTGTGTGTGTGTGTGTGTGTGTGTGTGTGCGTAAGAGAAACGAAAGAAGAAAAACTTTTTATTAGTAAGAGCTTTTGGCAATTGAATATGTATTTAGAATAGATTTTTCCGCACCTTTAGGCATAAGAACTCAAAATGATACTTAATTAGTAAGTCTTTTATTATTGGATTGACTATATATATATATATATATATATATAATATATATAAAAGTACTGTTATTAAAATGGCGTATATTAAAAAAATGATTTTACATATGTTATAGTTTTATAGTTAGTTTTATCCTGAAGTACAAAATTTCGTATGACTTTGAAAATTCATATTGAATTTTCAACAATTGTTTGTTGAAAAGCCCAAAATACAGAAACAGGCTTAATTTGATAATTTTGATGCCTAAATAGTTAATTTATTGAAAGAAAAAAATACTCATATGAGAAAAAAGTATATATTTATATATGAGAATTGATAGATTCGTTATTATTTTAATTAAACAGTTCTTCATTTTATGTTCAAAAATGAACGCGCACTAAACTTTTCACAATTTATACCAACCTCCTTCAATAAATTGCAATTAATTAATAAAAAACCCTTTTTCGAAATATTTTTTGAAATGTCGTAAATTGCAATAAAATTCACTGGAAATTGTTAAAAATTTGTCAAGTCAAATTTTTTGCAGCAAACCTTGCTGTCACCTGACATACACTTTACAATCACTTTATAATTTATTCATGTGCAGCTTTTGGCCCAATGCCGCTGTAGAGTGGCGCAACTGCGGCTATAACCAGAAACCAAATACCAGTAACCAGAAACCATTAAGAAGTGTTGCTGCGAAATTTTTCGAATGAGCTTATAGCAATTTCATTTCCGTTTCTTTTTTCACAGTTTTTAATTGAATTCGTCGCTTTTAGCATGTCGCATTTTTTGCCTGCTGTTATAATTTGTATACATTTTTTTTCTTTCCCTTCGCTTTTTATTCTTTTTCTGTATTTCTGTTACAGTTTTTGAAGGAACTTTTTTTTCTCCACTTAACTGTCAGATCCTCTTAACGTGACCGTTTTACCTTTCGCTTGAGAGTGGTTTAATAATACCTCCAAAAGCCGCATTGCGACATTAACAGACACACGCACAACACATACACACCCTCACACACACTTTCAGGTTATAACATAAAAAAATATCGTGTTCACAATTGGTCTTATTTTTTTGCGTTCACAAAATTATAATTTGTGTAAATTCGAGGCAGCAGCCACAAACACTAAAATATTTAATTTCCTCCACGCGTCTGACGTTGATATAATTCCTTCCGGTTATTCCTGCCGCAGAGTGTTTCTAATTCCTCGCCAAACCTATTTAGATGCAAGCATCCGCATGGCCAGAATTCAACAGCTCCAACAGCCAGCTACAATTTCCATCAATTTGCCTCCCACCCAAACATTCCCTTATACAATTTTACAAATTGTTGTTTGGCACAAAAAAAAAAAATTAAATCACATTTTCCACTGCCACTTGCCTCGTTCCCCTTGCATGTTTCTGGCATTTATGCATCATTTACTTTTGATGGTGTTTTTTTTTTCTGTCAGCAAAGTTGGTTGTACATGTTGTTCTTGTTGTTGTTATTTTCTGGAGTTTTATGGTTCATTGCAAACTTTAGCTAAAAAAAAAAATGTATAATATGTGCTTGCACTTAATGTTTAAGAAAATCAGAAGATTAAACTTTATCCGGCTTGTGAAATTATGGGCAAATTGTGTCTGTAAAATTTGGTCAGGCTACAGTAAATTCATTACACAACTGACCAATAATATTTTAATATTAATATATTCAAAGATTGTTTGTTATTATGTAAGTCCAATTCAGTGACTTATTGGCTATTATTCACACAATACAATCACACAAGATTTATTATAATAAATTAATTAATTAAGAATACGAGCTGTATGACGTTTGTAGAGGAGCAAAATGATTCATGGAATAGGAGAAAATTTTAAAGGAAAATTTAAAGGAATTTAAAATATGGACTACAGATTATAAAGCAACATCCCTATTATTTTGAGCACAATTATATGTGTTACAAGCAAAGTTGCAGAGCAAAATATTTATTCGATTTACTGCTCATCACTTAACTTAATTAAAATGTACAAATGTAAAATATCATAGATTTTAAATTGGGAAATGTTTTTTGTGAACTCGACAATTAAAACAAGTCTTAGAAACTAATATTGTGGTGAATAAATGCCTAAAGCAAATAGCTTTTCACTAACTAAGAACACTGTAGCAATATTTTTTTTTTGATTTATGAATACAACTTTTCAACTTGACACTTTTCGCTGTTGCTTTCGTCACTTTTCCATTCATTTTATTTACAAAACAAAGTTGCTTTCAAAAACTGAGAAATGTTTTGCAATCCACGGAACTTGTTTCGTTTGCACAAGTGAAACGTATTTTATTCCAGGAAATTTATTTCATTTATTGAAATACACATTAATCAACAGCAAAGAAAACTCAGACTTCTTGATTCCGCTTTATGGCCAGACTAATTAGTTTTATGTGGACATATTTTATTAGCCAACTCGTTGACGTCGTGTGTCAAACAACTCGAAAGTGCGTGATAATTAAATTAATTATAAACGTAATGCTGCTGCACCTGCTGCTTAAAAAAAAAAATACAAAAATAAATCTAAAAATCATGAACTCGTTTAATATTTTCATTTGAGAGAGTTGCACACATTCTACGGTTGCAAAAAATGTTAATACGGTGTTTGTTCGAGCTACTGTGTTGGGATGAGGGAAGCCACTGCATTAATTAAAAAGGGTTTACCATTTGAGTCGGCAACGAAAAATGTTCGCTCAACTGTTGACCCGGCCAAAAAAAAAAAAAACATAATTCGCAGAACCAAAAATGGAAAAATGTGAAAACAAAAATAAGCTAAGGGAATAATTTAAAGGATGATTTAAGGAAATGCATCGCACGTGTTTGGTGTTGACCTTTTATTTTCTATCTTGCCTCTTTTTTTTTTGGCTGGTATTTTTTTATTTCTGTTTTTGTTGTCGTTGTCAATCTCAGGCCTAAGGACACAATTTCAATTTGAGCGCGTGTGAGCGATGAGTAAACTCTTCGCACTTCCTTTACCTCTCTCTCTCTCTCTCGGTATATGTATCTCTCTCTCTCCGTCTCTTGTGTCTCTTTCTTTGTGCTATATGGCGCTTTAATTTCCGCTTGAATGCAAAGCAAAAGGTTTTCCTTTCTGGGAAATGGAGGCGAGCTCATGAAAAAGGTTTGCCTTCACTTGCATGTTGACTTGCGATTTGACTGCCGCTCGACCTAAAAGCGACCAAGCAAAACAAAACAAAAGCTATTCCGAACACACACACACACACACACGCACACACACACACACACATACTTTCTCATTTTTGTTTGCCATGTGCAAGCTTCGACGACGATGGCGGCCTCAAAAATGGGCAAGCAACCTTTTCAACTTGATTAATTTTCACAATTTAACTTGATGAGCACAACATTTTCCAACTAGACAATGGAAAATGCTAGCCATTGCCCATTGAGTAGGTGTCAGTCAATCAGTCAGGCATTCATTCACTCACTCACTCCATCAGTCAGTCAGACAGACAGACAGTTGGACAGTTCACTTTCTGTCACATTTTGATTTGAACTTTTTCATTTTATTGCATTATATACATACAAATATATATAAATATATATTTTATGTTTTGGACATCATCTGTTTATCACTTTTCAAGATTACTTTTGTAAATGCGTTGTGATTAGAAAGCGGTGCCAAGCAAAGCCCCTCAATTTGATTTATTCATGAAAATGTGGCGACATTTGAGCTAATGGCTGGGCACACATGAAAGCAATTTTACGAGCATATCAAACAAATATATTGAAGCCTATTTAAAGGAAGGCTGAGAAATCCTTTTAATTTTTGGTTGACTGAAATTTATTGCGTTTTGTTACAGCCTTAAAAGTTTTAATTGGAATTGCTGTAAGTTGATTTTAGGGTAATCTATGACACTCATAAGTTTTTTTGTACACTTGGGTAATTCCAATTTAAAGTCAAATATTGCTTGCCATTTTTTTAGGCTTATGCACACTAAACGCGCTCCATATTCTGTCTATGTTCAGACAGAGCTGTTTTATATTTTCGGTTCGGTTCGGTTCAGTAGCTGACATTAGCAAATATTGGTAAATAAAATTTATTTGCTTTGCTCTTCAGCCAGTTGGCAACGGATTGCGTAAAACAAATAAGCAACTAACTATTTATTATTTTGCTAGGCAGCATATGCAACTGAACAAAACAATTTTTAAATCATTACTCATACGACTGGTTGGTTTCTTGGTGGGGACAAATGGGAAAATCTAAAGGAAAAGCGTTTGGATTACAGGCTGTTGAAGTTAACAGTTTCCTTTGCAACTTGGACAAGTGATTTATTATTCAAGTTGAAATTTGTTTGGTTTGCTTCGCTTCTGTTTAGTTTGTTTTCAACCCGTTTAGTTGCAGTAGGCCAAAGGTAAAAGAACTTTCACCAATTTGAAATGCTGCCAATACTTTTCTATCTGTATTTATTTATATACATATTTATATATATATATATATATATATATATATATATGTATGGTGCGAAAGGATGCCAAATTGTAAGCACAAAATAGTTTTTGGTTTTGAAAGATAGCCGTTTGTAATATATTGTTTGTGGCCATAAATTTTGTTATAACGCTTCCACAAATTTCATATAATTTAGTGTTGATTGTAGAACTTGTATTTGTTAACAAATTTATTGATGCATTATTTGGATTTATTGATGTTTTCTTTATATTTCTATTCGTACTTGTAAATTTTGTCACCTAGTTTGTATTTAATGGTTTTTGCAAATCGATTTAGCTTATATTGTTTTGATGAAGCCTAAGTTGAATTTTCTTTATTTAGATTCGATTAATATGTTTTCTACGATAAAAAATTCAAATTATATCTGATTATTTTTTCAAATTTTGTTTTGAGCATCGATTGCTCGATTGCTATAACTTTCCTTAGTGAACGAATTTATAAAGATTTAAAATCTATTTTCTCCCAACTATTTTTAATTGTGTTTTGCTTGAACTAAAAAGAAACAATTTAAAAAAATATTGCTTATCTTTTGAAGCTTACATTTTCTACACACAGCAGTTTATATGGCTGCAATATTCTGAAGCTTGTATTTTGCTTTGTAGCTTCATCAAAGTTGTTACTTGAGCGCTGACTTTGCCTCTTGGAGATTTGAGGCCCTACGGCTGCTCCAAGGCTCAAAGAATACAAAGCGGACCTTAAGTTCAACCGGTTCGCGGGACATTCGCATTCGTTGGTGGCAATTCGCGTTACCTGAACCTGTCCCTTTGGAGTCTTTGTTTCACTGTTTGCTTTCGATTTGGGCCGAAAGTTTACACACACCAATGCACAACTCAAGCCATGCCACGCCACGCTGTGCCACACACCACGAATCGAATCGAACGCACGCACGCACTTTGCCCGCACACACGCACACACACACGCACATATACACACACACACACTCGCACAGACACACACAGCAGACACACACGCGAGCTGACACGTATAACTAATACCGGGGATAGGACGCGTCCTGGGTGTGTGTGTGCGTCGTTCTTGTAAATTGTTGGCAAGAAAAATCGGAACGCGTGCAAAATGCTTGCTCCCTGTCTGAACGGATGCTGGAGCTTGACTGAAAGCAGCGTTCACCTTAGCTGGAGCATCATCAGCGCCAACAGCGGCGGCCAGAACCTACTACAATACTACGGACGGCAACGGCTTTTTGGCCAAGCGCCCGAAACGAAGTCAGAACACACGAGGATGCCAGGATGCGGCACTGTGTCGAATCGAGTCGAGTAAAATCGTTGCCGTCGTCGACATCAACGTCGACGAGTCTCAACGACTCTTTGCAACAATTACAGCATCCCTGCCGCAGCTTTGCAAGGGAAGCTTTTGCCTAAAGAGTGCAAGCGTTAAGCTTAAGAGCATTGCAAAAGCTCGCAGAGCTTGCGATACACATTCAGCACATTAGGCGAGAGCGAAAATGAGCGAGCTTTTGAAAAGCTTCTGCTGGCTTTTTAATTTTTGTTGTTTTTATTTGAATTTATGTCGGCTCTTTTTATAAATGCTTGTTTCGTTGTTTTTCTATTTTTGTTTATAGTATGGGCCTCAGCTGTGCACCTTTAAGCTTTGTATCCTTTTCAATCCCTTTGCTTATAAATACATATTTACATATATGTGTGAATGTTGTTTCTGGTGCCGTCGACTGCCAATTTAGACAATTTAACAGGTGGTTAGAGGTTTTTGTTTGACTGTGTAAATAAAAGAATCAAAAAAGGGAATTATCTTCCCTTGCAGAGTGATGGTATCTGAGTTATGCCATAAAGAAGTCTGAAATGATGTGATGTGAAAATCAAATTTTAATGTGCGTATATCTGTTAAGAATGTATATATAATATATATCCTTTAATGCAAGGCACAGCTCACGCCAAAGTTCTAATACTCTCTGTAAAAGAATAAGAGCAATTATTTAGCATACTTTTTGGAGCACGACTAAAAAAAAATGTTTTTCTGGGCATGCAATTCTGTACGCCTGCCAGTGAGCACTCCAACGCTAACCTGATATCAAATACTCAATCAGACACACATCCAAACACGAAATACACACAGATATGGGATAACAGACCCAGAAAGCCAGTCAAGATGGGTTAGTTACATTTATCGGCTAAATGGTCAATGCTGGTCAGCTACCAAATTTGTCCACTTGGCTGACAGGCAGCAGCATACACTAATTAAACTACTGGGACAGTAGCAAGAGCAGAAGCCGTAGCAGCTTATACAAGTTCTGGGATAATGAACGTGTCTGTTGTTTCAACTTGCAGCCGGCACATTAACTGCTTTGTTTCTGCCCGGAAAAGGCAGATGGTCAATGGAGTGGAGAGCGGAGTGCGGAGTGCGGAGAATGAATGAGTTGGGGCTTCACAAATGATGCTTAAATGCAGTCGACTGACTTCCACCTACGTATATCCTGTAATTGACACGTAGAAACCATCGAATTGTGATTTGTACGCAACTGGAACTCATGCCAAAATGAGAGACGGATGAAGAGAGTGAGAGAGACATATATGTATAGAGCGAGAGCGAGAGAGATGGAGAAAAGAGCACACACTGTCAAAGTGGCAGGGTGCTTCTTCCCGAACTGCGTTATTTGGCCATTAAGTGGTGGCAGCTGTCGACCCAAAAAGCGACACCAGAAACGGCAGCCGACAGGTGTCTTTGGACTACAGGGCAAGAAATCTAGCGTATAATTTTGATGTATTGCATGGATCATTTCAATGCTCATTAGCTCGCGAGCTCGTTGCGGGAAAATGGGAAATGGGAAATGTGAAAATGAGCCGGTGATATGAAAATGTGACAGGCATACAAAAATAATTGCAAATGTAATCATGGGGAAAGTATTTGCATATCTTCGTTACTAGGGTAGTTGTGCGAAATGATTGCAACAACAATTCAATGTAATTTATGGGCTTTAGCTGTGCCCAAAAGATAAGCAAGAACTTCTGGCTTTAATCAAAATAAAATAGAATTTCGATTTGAGAAATTCAATATTTCTTTATTTCTACCAAGTTAAACACTTTATTTAGATACATTAAAAAGATTTTATTTTATTAATTCTTAATTATTCGAAATAAAACCACTCGAAAAGTTAATGTAATAAGAGAATAAAATCTGTACTTTCCCATGTGAAAATACTTAAATTTCTTCATGTGTTATTTCTTATTGTATTTTTCTTTGTGATTTCTCTTCTTCTTTTGCTTATTCTTAATCGTCTTCTATTAAATTATTCACCGTACATTGAACTCTTGTTTTCACAAGATTCCTTTCCCAAAAAGTATGCAGCCCAAAGCGGCGCGCAAATAAGTGGGCCGGCGGGGAGGCGCTGCCGGTGGTTTAAGAGATTTCGGTGGAATGCTCTGCAGATTATGAAGGCATGATATATGAAGCTGAAGGGCGTACTAACTCCCACTTGCTCACCTGGGCGGCTGTCTGAAATATTCCTGGAAAAAACAACAACACATAAAACGAGAGAAAAGAGACACCCAACACACATTTAAACACACGTTCACACACACACACGGAGGCACAAATACATCATGAGTTGTCTTGGCAACTGACGCACACCTCTCTCATCCGTCATAGAATCTGCTTGCGCTTACAGTTTGTTAGTATATGTGTGTGTGTGTGTGTGTGTGTGTGCATTGTTATTTTTGCGCTGTGTGTGTGTGCTTCTGAGTGCGTGCCACGGTGCCTCTGGCCAGAATCTTTTTCGCAGAATTTTACAATGGCCGGTGAGAGGGTATCACGATGTTGTGCAGATGTCTGTTACAGGTTGAAGGAAGCATATCCGATTCAACATATCCTTAAACGGGGCAACTATGCCACGAGAGACTTTACAAACTATCTGAATTGGTGTATGCAACATTTCAATTTTGGTTTATTCCATATTTGATAAATTGTGATTTGTGAAAGCATTTCTTGTAGCTTAACTGCAGTTTACTTGCTGGGTATTAACGTAGTCGGGCAAACCGAAAACAAAATCTTTTACTTATTGTTATTGTTGTTATTGTCGCTTTAGTCGTAAACTTAAATTGTTATTTCACCTTGAAAGCGCTACAAAAAAGATTTACGGTCACCTCACAGCCCCCACTCGCTACATCTTTCCCTCTCTTTATTTATCTTGGGTCTCCCCCTCCCTCTCCCTTTCTCTCTCTCTTTCCCTCTGTCTCTTTGTCATTTCTGCTTGCTTTCTTGTGGTTTTCATTGCTCTGTCATTTTTATGCTCATTACTTCGCATTTGCTGGTGCTTTGGCTCCCTCTTCAGCTACAACTGAGTGTCCTTGCTTTCAATTTTCAATGGAAATAATAAAAACAACAAAAACAACACGAGTGAAATCCGTTTGTGGTTTTTGTTGTGTTTTGCAAGCTTATTTTGATTTCTATTTGTTTGCTGTTTTGCTTTCAGTGTTTTAAATGTTTGCAGTCTCGCCTTGTCGCATATTTATTACACTTTGCATTATCATGTCTAGAAATTGCTGCAGACAATTTATGGTTCTCATAAGTACCAAAAATACATATTTATTTATATGCAGCACAAGCGGATATAAATCAAATGCTTGACCCATTAAGACAATCTTTAGCTGCAAACACTTCGTGGAGCCACTGATAATGTTTCTGTCATATTAAAATGGCATTGAACCTGCATTGGGAATATCCACATGGGTAGTTTTCTCTGATAATTTTGATTTAAAATGATTATAGATTAAAGCGCATTATTTATATGCCAAATGTGGTTTATTTTGGTTTTTTTGTGTGTTCTTTACAAAAGCCACTCAACTTGAACTGTTGAGTTGGAAGTTTTTCATGTACGTTTTCTTTATCATAGCTTTGCCGGGCCGTAAACAACACACATCATTATTATCGCATTACGTCGACCCCAAAAACCAAAACTATAAAAAAAGAATTGACAGAAAATTGTGTCAACGCGGCTGCTTCTGTTGCTGTGGCTGTGGCTGTGGCTGCTGTTGGGCGCACAGTTTACCGCTGCCATCGTGTGCCATATTAATTAAATACAAAATGTTTACACTAATAATTCTCACATAAATTCCCCCAGAGATGGCGAAAGCGGAAGCATCATAAATTTTGCTTTTGGTGGCGCTGCAAGTTGCAAGATGCGAATAGCACGCAGCGGCCACAAATTGTGAGTTATCTTTGGTGCGGGTCGATGCTGTGGCAGCCGTAGCAGCAGCCGCAGTCGCAGCCCCTTCCACACACCACCCCCCTCATTGCACCCACCCCTAGTTGGCTTTTGTCGCCGTTGCATGCAAAGACATTAAATTAAATTATTGTTACAGGGCTGCCGACATCCTTCGCCGCTTGTATGTCCTCTCACTCGTTGTGTCATCCTCCGCCTTGTCGTCTTTTTCTCCCTTGTTTGGGCGGGGGAAAGTTGGGTGTTAGTTTAAATACGATCTAAATAGCTCCCCAGTTGCCCGGACATAAAAACCCCTTTTGCGCTTGCCTAAGTACGCCACACAATTTGGCTGTGGCAAAACACGTTTCATTAGGCATGCCAAAGGCGCAACGTTGCGTATACGTAATATTTACAGAACAGAATGGCTTTGGGACTCACTTGAGACTTGAAACTTTTGCAACCATTAAAACATGTGCGAAAAACTCAACGATAGTTGAAATATTATGTTTTGAAGTGAGAACTAGCTGAGTGCTGAATAAATTTAGAAATAGATCAGTCATTTTAGTACAATATAATCACAAAGTATTAGTTTATTGAGATCGAAGCGTCACAAGCATCTTTAACACAACATATTTATACATCAAACTGCAGTCTATTTTTTTTTTAATTTACGAATAATTTATAAATTGACCAATGCTATTCATATTTAAATTTTAAAATCGTGATTGATGATCAGTTTTGATTATTTTTGTGAGTCTGGTTTTGCAACGCTGAACTCCAAATTGGTTTTCTTTTTTTAAAATTACATTTCGCTAATTAAAACATTTAATGCGCAATATTAGGCCTGTTTACAGGATATCTTCTCGTCAAGCGTTGTGTTAGTTTTCACTTACAGTAGTTTTTATGCTTCTGCTTCAGCTTGTGGCTATAATTTCGTTATAAAAGTGGAAGCACTTACTCAAAGCAGTATTCACCCACATCCACAGTGGCTTTGATTGTTTGCAAGTTAATTTTTTATGCTGTTGCATTTTTTGTTTATGCAGTTTGTTTTTGGCTTACAGTTGCTGGGCAATTTGTAAGAAATGGCTGCCTTTCGCGCTTGCATTAGCAACCATTTCCTCTCCCTTTATGTCTGGGCCATTAACGCAGCGTCGACGCATAAAGCGTTAACGGAAGCAGAGGCGTCGTTGCATTGGCCTTTGTTTTCCACGCAGCACGGCTTTTCCATGTCGCACTTTTGCACGGTGGCATTTTAATGAGCGACTGGCAGGCGTTTTGTCTTGGCCAACAGCCGGAGCCAATTTGTTTAACCCGAATGCAAAGTTTGCCCGGCCCATTGCAGTTCGCATATTATTTTCCAAAAATATTGCAGCCAGCTGCCATTTTGCAAATGCGACTCTCATGCATTTTGCATATTATTGATAAAGTTAATAACAAAATTGAATCTAGACACAATTTATACTAAGGCAAATATGGTTGTTATCACCTCGAACCTAAACTTACCTAAGTCAAACTTTACGTAAACTTTAAAAACATATTTCTAAAATGTTGTTAACATTTTTTAATTAGACTGTCGCTTTTAGGTATTTTATTTTAATTGGTTCACAGGTGCTTGTGCCTTTCAGCCATAGTCAACTTTAATCATGCAATAATTGGTTCGAGTTCGAGCCGCTTAACTGTATTGTCAGAAGAATTTACCTTGTTAGGGAAAATCAATTTGCCAATTAGTCCAAAGTCCAAAGACATGCTTAAAAATAAATAGAATATCCATTGATAAGTTTTCACATAGAGCAAATCGCATTAAAGCCGAACAAAAGTTGGCAAAAAAAACTTATGTAAGTAAAACTTTTGCAAAAAGAAATTTGTGCAACGCATTTTCCATTAAACCGAATGGGAAAATTTTCACTTTTATACTGAAGTTAAGAAAGTAGCGGCAAATGTGGGTTAATTTGCAAACCAATCTGCAGGTGCAGACTCCATGCCTGTGTGCGTGTATGTTAAGACTGTCAATATGCACATACACACTTACACACACAGACACGCACACTTACACACACACACACACACGCGTACACACCTACGACACAAATGTAATTGGAAAGGATGCAAAAGTTTCATTGTTAGAAACTGGCTTTTGGCTTCGGCTCAAGGCAAAGTTTGCAACGATAGCAAAACAGAGTAACTAAGCCGAATATGAAACGCTGGAAAAGAGCTTTACGTAGTTTAAAGCGTTACGCTCTGAATCAGTCTGGCATTAACTAATGCAAGCGAACTGGGCCAATTGAAATACAAAATACCAGCCCAACAAATTTACTAGAAAGCAAAAGAGACTTGATAAATAGAATGAATTTGCATTACACGAGTTGAATGTGTTTTGTGCATTCAAAAACAATGATTTAAACTACAAATACACTAGACAATTGCCAGAATAAATCTATAAGATTTCAATTGCCACAAAAAGTCACTCAGATAGTATTATTTAATTTTAGTATTGTCTATTTTGCTATTAGTCCTGGTATGTCTTGAATTAAGATTTTTTTTATTTGTAGCAATATTTTATAGAAATCTCTCATTAATAGCAAATAAGTGAAACCAACTTTTCCCATTGAAATTCAAATCCGTAACCGAAGTTAAATTTTAATTGTGAACGGGATACAGGAACCAATAAGTTAAAAATAAAGTAAAACCAATTCATAACCCTTACCCTAATCATTTACACTTTGCTAACTAATTTGCGAATCCATTATGGTAAATGATTAAAACTTGATGTATTTCTCATTTAAAGTCTGTCCACAGTACACTTTCTCCTTTGAAATGCGCTAAAACCAAAATTGCTTTTCTTTGTATTTGAAGTTTCTTTATCATACATTAAAGTCCAAGTTTGTCTGCTACTCCAGTTTGGCTTGTTTGCTGTAACTGTAGCCGTTGGCCGACTAATTATTAATTTATTTTAAGCATATTTAATTTTAGCACAAAAATGAATTCATGTTGGCAGCTGGGTCTGTGGTACAGTGGTGAGGAACGGGATTGTGTAGGGAGCAATGCTGACTTTCAGAGCAAGCTTGACGACCGACATGCAATTAATTGTGTCATTGTAGCCATTAACCAGACAGTTGAGCAGTAACCCAATTTGTTCGCTTGATTGTTGCCATCAGCATTCATTGGGATATGGGTGTGTATGTATGTGTGTGTGTGTGGAGGGAATGGAGGCGTGTTGTATATCTGACCAACCCTAATGGCTTCGCAATGGTGGCCAAGCAGCTGTGGCTGCTGCCCTGAGCCTGAACCTCAGCCGCAGCTCTTCACACTGTCCGATTTTGGGCATTGTGTGCCACTTTGCAATTAAGACGCCCCGAAAATAAAAGAAATGTTTGGGAAGAGTCGGGAGGATGTGCACAAAATGGAATCGTGTGGGTGTTAAAGTTTTAGTTGAAGTTGCCAACTGCGCTATTGTGTCTTTATATGCCCGTCGTTATACATAATTCAATGGGTTCAGTCTCTACCTTTTCTGAATATCTTAGCAGTCGTAATATCTTGCATTCGTAATGATAATGCCTTCGGCTTCAATCAGTGAGTGGACTGAGCAATTGCCTCACATGTGGCAGGTGAAGTGAGGTGAAACTGTTTACAGTTTTGGGGTCGAGAAATGAGCTCAAAATTATGAAATTTGGGGCTTAAGCAAAGTTGATAATAGCTGCTTTACTATGATCACTTTTAATCTTCACCATGCCAAAGTTTGTGGTTCTTTCTTCTATTTATATTCATGACTTGCTTATATTACTTAAGCCAAGTAATATTAATATGACTGCTACAACAATGGAAACTTATTACCATAGTTTATAATCGGCTTAATTAGAATTTCAACATTTAACTTTGAGATGCAAGCAGTGTCTCCATACTCAAACACATTTTGCGTCCTCTCACTTAATGCGTCCTCCTCGCTTTTGATCTCACTTTAAGCTGATTCGGTTGGATTTTAGACACAATCAGGGCGGTTTCAGTTTCAGCATTTGAGGCTAGCTGGCTGGCAGTTATTTTTGAAGGGAGACCAGGGAGCTGAAGGTAAAAACCGCTAAGAGAGACTGATTTACAGACAATGGCGAATTACGTATTTTATAAAAGACTGCAAATTGATAAAATATTTTTTCCAAAATACTGTAATGATTCGCTTATAATTATTTTATGATAGACCCTTTAAAAATAGGTAGTGTGTGGAGAAATACATCTTAAAAATATATCTGTTGTGTTTAGTTGAGAGCAAGTTATATGGAATGCTTTCACTAATTATTTTAATTCAGATCTAAACTGAAAATAAGTTAAAGCTAATATTTTGACAAAGAACCAATCGAAATTTGGGTGACATTTCAGAATGGTTTGTTTTTAATCATTACTAACGACCAAAACATTGATAATACAACTTCTATTTCAATATAGACAATTTTTATCATGGGTTCCTGATATTTAAGCTGCAATGAATAGAATTGTCTGTCGTTAATTGTATACTTAAATACACCTCTCGCAGTTTGAACTTAAAATTTGTCCAATTTGTGTAGGATCAGATGTTGTTACCATTTCAGGAATACACCTCTCACAACATTTTATGTTGTATCATGCAAATTGACAATGAACATTTTCTTTACAATCGATACAATTAATAAGCTTTACAAGAATTTATCTTTGGCAACACAAATGTACCCAAAACCCATTTACAATCAGAGTCGAATGCCACGTTTCAGTTGCAGACACAAATGAAAAACAGGTCTTTCAACCCGCATGTTAAGTTGAAAAATTAAAAAGTTGAAAAGTTTGCATTACGCACGCTTAAGCGGGGCGACGACAGATGGCGCCACATTAATGCCAGGACTGCACTGGTCAGCGGATATATCGCATTATCGTTCTGGACGTATGCATTAAAAAGGCATCCGAGTTGACTTCTTGTGATATCCTGGAGCCCCTTTTCCGATTGCGTTGCCATGCGTTTTGTTGTGTTGTGTTGCGTTGCGTTGCGTTGGCTTTCCTTATAGTTATATCGCAGCAATAATTTGATCGTTAAAATGGACACTGCTTTTTTAATGGTTTGTGTATGTATTCCACACACCTTCATGTGCTTCCACACAAACCCCCCTTCGCACCATTATCGCACTCCGAGACTTTCCCTGAGTTGTGCGCTCGCTTTTCATTTGCTCCCAACTGCAATTAAATGTGTTTTTACGATTGTGCAGCATTTGCAGTGGACGCCTTTGCAAAACTGTGTAATGAAATTAACAGGGATGCCAGTGAAAGGACCCAGACCAGAACAGTCGCGACGTTGTCCTCTGTTGTGCCCTGCTGTTGCCCAATGTGGCCTGTGATAAACGATCACCATTGGGAAGCTTTAAAATGCCACTTACGAGTAACTGCTTGTTAAGCGTTAAATGTCCAAGAAAAATTTTCTTTTTTTTTTTCTTTTTTATTTTTATCTTTATTGTGTATTGTTCTTTTGAGTACCTGGGCGTGGCAGCCATAATTGCCAGCAGCGTGAGGCGTCATTTTGATATTATCACTGGGGAGCACACAGACCCATACACACAGACAAACAGACACACAGCCAGGCACAAGGGGCATACAAACAGGCTCACAGGTGGCGCCTTAATTGGCGTGGTTTCACGCGCCTGGAAGTCCTGTCAACGCCTTGCTCCCCAAGACCCAGCACACTGGACACTGGAGCCACTATGTCAAACATGCCAGCTACCCATAGAGAAACAAGAAATACTAACCAAAAATGGATGGAAGGGGATGTTTGCGGGGAGGCAGGAAGCCAGATCATAACCCGGCCAGAGAATGAAGGCCGAAGAAGCCACATTGGCGACGTCGCTGGGGAGTAATTAACACTGCGTCGTTCCTGTGCGCTGAGCCAACAATAGGAAACTGATGCACTCCTTAATTACACGACCAGCGCCAACAACTAGCACAGTGGGCGTGGTCAAAAAGAGGCAAGGTAACAACTAAATTGAAAAACATGTATATATAAATGGAGTAAACTATCGTTAACCTTTGTAGTTTGTAGAATTTAAGCATATTTCCTATGAAAGCGATACTCTCTATTAGATCGCTGTTCTGGTCAATTTGCTGCCAAAATGTTAGGAGTATAATTAAGATATCCTGATACAATTACATTCTTTACGAAAGTCAAGATGAATATTTCCATTATCTTAATTCCCATGAACTTTGCTTTAAATGTCAATTTGTAAGCATCTAAATAATTAAACAAAAACTAAGTCAATAAAAACTTACTGACTTTTTAAATCACGCAGAAATCAAGCAATTTTGATATTTGTTACGCCTATGAAAACATTTTCTTAAAAATTAGTTTGATAACTTAATGTTTGTGTTCGATTTGCACATTTTTTAAATAGAGCACAAATTTTTGACTTTTGAGGTTTTTATCGAACTTTTCTCACGTTTCCAACTTGCCACATCAGTGACTTGCCTTGAACTCAATGCAAAAAGGTTAATCAGATGCAGTCCGGCAATCAATTTTCTTAATTTTATAGAAGTGAATTGGCTGCCTTGTTGACATGTCTGTGCTGGATCCTGTTCCTCCTGTAAAATGTTCAACTTGCTTCTGCCACGCATCTGACGCGCCTGGGGCAAACAATCAGCTAAAGCAACAGACACACACTCTTACACCGAACTATTCGTGCACCTTGTAAAGTCTTCAACATTTCACGGCATGTGCAAAACTTGGCGCCCAGTTGTAACGACAGCAACAAGAACTGCAAAAACAGCAGCAACCGCAGCATTGAGCAGTACTGGTCCCAGTTGCTCCGACATCAACTTGCCACCTGCCAACTGCCACCTGCCAATGGCAACGGCGACATCGACCCCGACAAACATTTTTAATACCCTGAAAAATATGCAAAATGGATAATGAAGAGTTACGCACGAAAGCGAAAAGTGTTTGTTACAAATAACTATCATTTTCAGAATAGTTGCAAACAAGCTGTGATCAAACATAAGCAAATTAAAAATTATTTTGATTGTCGCTGAGGGCCAATTATTTCTCTTATGAAAGCTTTATTATGTATTATTATCGACTCAAGGCATTCAAAATGATATTAATTTATTATAAGAAATATTTAAGATAACTCTTAAGTTGTTAGTAAATTAAAAATCAACATAAAATACGCAATTGAATTACAAAGGTTTTGAAAGTTGCAAGGAACTGTCAAGTACAAAGATAACTAAACGTGAACGACGTACAGGGTATTTTACAGTCGAGCACTTCCAATTCGAATGTCTATTTGTAAATTTTTTGTTGGGTGCGTTATTTGAAGCTTTGCAGCATGCATCGACTGCGTATTTTAGCCAGAGGCAAACTTGAACCCTCTCTGTGGCAACGGAGAACGTGTGAGTGGAGCGGTGGGTGGTTGATGGGAGATAGGGGGTAGAGCACCGGTGCAGCGCGCATTTTTAAAGTAAGTAACCCAACTGAAGTGCAGCGGAGCTGTTGAAATTTTTATGCGCAACCAACACCATAGTAAGCTAAAAGAAAGAAAACACAAAACATTGCATGGAATTCAAAACTAAACTATAAGAAAAAATGTTGTGCAAAACCGCTGCACACGTGTGCAAACAAAAGGTAACTAGATGCGTGTGCGAGTGTGCGTGTGTGTGTGTGTGTGCAAGTGTGTGTGTGTGTGTGCATGCCTATTTGCTCAGTTTCTTTGGGAAACAGCGCCATTTGGTGGCGTTCGTCGTCATCACCAACAGTTTTGCACGAAAAAATGAAAGCACAGCGCCCACTTTGGCACGCCCCCGCGCGAGACATGAGACTGCCAGTGTTGCCGGTGTGGCAATGTGGCAAGAGCATCAGCACGAGCAGCAGCGGCAGCAGCCCTGCATAAATTTCCATTACCGTTGACAAATATTTACACATCGACCTCAATTCATATTCCTTTTGATGCAGTTGCTTTTAGTTGCTGCTGCTGCTGCTGCTACTGCAGCAGAGCAGACTGTATCTAAAGGGTAGCAGTGCAACTTTATGCTATTTATACCCTGTACCCTTCGCAGAAAATGTTTTGAAGCGAGTATTATAGTTTTAGTATATAGTTAAATTTATTTTGTACGTATTCTTTTTAACGAATTTTAGATTTTTAGCATCAACGTATTCCAACTTTTAGCATATTTTACCGGCTGAGATTATCTTTTCGCACTCACTATGAGAAATATTGTGTTAATATAAGCTTGGTATCTGTAGAAAATAAAAATGCGTCACAAGACATTGTATAAAAACATATATCTTAGCTTAGCATTAACTGATTTCATATTGAGAAATCGAATTTCTTTCTGCTTGAATTCTATTATCACCTTTCCTGAAAGCAACAAGTTATACAAAAATAGCAATTCAGAGGGTGTCTTTTAGTTGAACACACTCAACTAACACACTTTAACTGGCTTACGTGGAGGAGGACAGTAACTGACAGCAACCACTGTGCGCAACCAGTTATTACTTGAGAGCCGCTGAAACCGAGTAGGCGTTGCCATGAGGAGAGAGAGGAATAAATACAGTAGAAAAAGGAAGCAGTTAGACGAATTCTACATTTGTAAAAACGTTTCTTACGTTTAATATTGAAAAGAGACAAATCGTATAAAATGTTCCAAATTGCATATTGCATTCGTTTTTGGCTGCTGCCACTGCTGCTGCTGCTGCTGCTGTTGACGTTGCCACCTGGTGGCAACTCAGAGGTATTTCGCCATCGTTTGACAGTCTTTGCAGAAGCAGCTCGCATGGAATGCTTTCATCAACCAGTCGCAGCCACAGAGACCATAATAATCGACTATCAGGTAATAGACGGTGGGCAAGGGGAGGCTCACATTAATTTCATACTGATGGATCCACATCGCAAATTGCTCGTCACGGATCACAAACAGAGCAATGGCAAGCATCGCATAGATGCCAATGAGACGGGCATTTATAAATTGTGTTTCGATAATACCATCAGCACCTTCAATCAGAAGATTGTCGCCTTCTATTTGGAGATTGCGGCTGGCAATCAGGAGGAACTGGATCGTCAGGCGTTGATCAAGGAGATGACCACAGATTATCATTTTGATCGCAGCTACACGCACATGCACGACTATGTCGGCAAGATCAATCTGAATATGATGAGATCGAGACAGACTCAGGACTATATACGCACCCTTGAGGCCAGGGATCGCAAGCTGGCCGAATCGAACTATGCTTTGGTCAATATCTGGTCCACTGTTCAGTTAGTAGCCATGATATTTGTGGGTCTGCTGCAGGTCTTCATGCTGCGCAGCATTTTCAACCCTGATGGAAATTTCAACAAGCTGTGGAATAAATTACAATATCGAAATGTTTTTCGATAAGCATATGAGAATTTGAGAGAATGTGAATAAAGCCAAATGAATTGAGCGAGTATTAAAAAAGATGAAGTAGGAGTTGGCTCACATTTTTTGTTTAATGACGAAAATTACTGATTGGTTGATTGTTGTTGGATGAGTGGCTTGCAGCACTTGATGTGGCGAGAAGTTTTAACGTATATTTTTAAAAAATTGGCTAGACTTGAACTCATGCAATATATTAAAGAGTTATAAATATGTATTGGATAGTGAATTGAGTTCATATAATAAAATAAGCAACAATTGCAATTAAATTGAATGTAGCGAAACCGAGGCAAACAAACATTGCATTATTAAAAACTTGGCCCACTCTTTGGCACTATTAGTGGAAGACTTGTTGTAAGCAGCTTACAGCTTTTTAAAGCTCTACCACTCACTCCACAACTTAAACTTTGGTGTTAGCTGCCTCAATCTGTCACTGTAACAGTCAATAGGCCACAGAACTTGTCAGCAAATGAAATGAAATTAATGCCAAACTCTTGACAAATACTATGCCAACGCCTCTTAGAGGACCAGGCGCCCAACGTTTGACATTGCGACTGGCCAGACTCGTGTGGCAACTTTAAAGAGATGTTCTGTTTGGCCACCACAATGAGTAATAAGCCAGAAATTGTGAAGGTCAGCCACAGAAAGTGGCTCATGAATTATTAAAAGCGAACCAGCAAAAGTGTGTGGCCAAATGTTGGCACTACTTGACCCTAATCTCAAACCCCAAAGCCCATACCCCATACCCCACCCCTTCCTCTGACATCCCTACCAGTCTTGACAATGATTGCAAAATGCTAAGCCAAATGGTGACCAGCAACAGCTTCCAGAGGCCACCCACCAAAAATACGCAACCGAACCGCAAGACCCCAAAAGATGTTTTGACAAGCCAACAATGCAGAGCTAAAGGCAATTTTTTGCCTTCATCTGACCGTGCCAAAAGTGTGGAGGGAGGAAATGGGTAAGTGGGTGGGGATGGGTGGGAATGGGTGGGTGTTGGGTGGGTGATGGTCAGTAGATGGGGACATGTTGGCAAGTCCCAAGATCTCTGAAACGTTTTTCCAAGTAGCACTTTAAATTAATGAACTGAGATTAAGCAAGACAAATTGTTGTTGCTGCCTATGAAATTCTCAATAAAGGCAAATTGTGTTTTTGGTTCGAACCCAACAAACGAAATGCCAAAAAAAAACATAAGCACAAAAAAAGCGAAAATAATTATAAAAGATATTTTTTTTTCTTGTTTTGCTGCCAAGCATCGAAATTAATTTACAATTTATTGTTATTGATATTTGTGTAACGATTTCAAAAGCATGAAAAACGCAGAACGACAAAAAGAGGCCGAGGCTGACGGAAAATGTGGAGCAATTAAAAATTGAAGAGCAAAACGTGGCCACAAAATGTTGCAGCTGGCAATAATTCAGCCAAAGTGTTGTCAACACACCAAAATCACTGAGTTGGCTTGAGCCTCGTAGTCAAATAAATTTTGCATTGCATTTTGTCAGAGTTTTCACAGCTTTTCTCTTCACTTTCACTTCGATACATATCTCGTGTGTGCCAAAAATGCAGCCAATTGTAAAATTTTCTCTTGATTCTCGGCTTTTATTGTCTTTGTCCTTACTTTTTCCAGTGTTCTGCATGCTGAAAATATTCCTTGCATTTCCAAGTGACAAACGACAATTTGCCAGTCAGACTGATGTATATTTGTAGATTCATTTTGCTGATTCTAAGACATAAATACCCTACAAAAATATTTAATATTGGGTAGAATTTCAATAGGATAACACACCAAAAAAAAAGAGCTAATATAAACTCTGTATTTTTGCTAAGTTATTTAATCTACTTGATTACAGCTATTACTAATAAACATTACCACAAATGGCAGATATGAAACAGAATATAAATGACGCTAAAGCTTAAAGTAATTTATATTTATTTTATGTTGAACATTTTTATAAAGTAATTTGTATAAAAATCGCAATTAAACTGTGCCTTGAATATAAATTTTGAGCTGATTTGCTTACCGTATCGAAAAAGTCATCAAACTCCTTGCGAAAGTTTCAATTGCATTTTCGAGCTGTTGAACAGCAACAAATTTATTACCCTATGCTGCATGCATGAGCTGCTGTTAATATAAATTCCAATCAAATGCTGTGCAGAGATCTCAGACACCGCAGTCGGAAGAAATGGACACTGTTGTATGAGCATTACGGGAATGCCAAGTGGAGTTGGGAGCTCAAAGTTCGCATTCAAATAAAAAAGCAACTTGCAACAGCAGCAGCTACATAAAAGGCAATGAAGCAACAATTTTCGTTGATTTCGAAGTGGTTCGAGTACTGTGATTCTGTTTGCAAGGATATTTTGCGCAGCTTTAGCCAAAGCATTTCAAAGTGCTTCTTAGCTAAGCTTAAAAGCAATGCCAACAGCAACGGCTACAACAACAACTGTTGCAACTTCTGTTTGTTGTTAAAATCGCTGTTGGTTTCTAGGCGACAAATTTTCCTTAAGGTTGCTGTTGTATTTCTTGTTGTTGCTGTTTGCTGCTGCTGCTTCTGCTTCTGCTGCTCAGTCAAGCATGAGAGAGTTGTGCTTGCTGCGGCAATTAAATTGTTTGCTAAGGTTGCTCGAAGGTTGCGCACTGAATTTAGCTGGATTTTGGTTTATGCGTTTACCGCTCATTTGTGGTTAAGTTGATTGGTCAGTCATATTCACAAATAAATTTTTGCGAAAGGAAAGAAGAAATCCAAAGCCAATTCAAGAATCTAAATTCTGTATGAGAAATATAAGCAAATACAATTTGGCGAACAGTTTTCAAACTGTTTTGAAACAATTGCGTATTGCCTTTTTATGTAGGTATTTGAATATTTACTCAGTTCTCCAATAAAACATTTGAAGAGCTTCTCAAAACGTTTTCATATTAATTTACTTTGCTTCGTTGCATACCCTGAAACGTTATTTACATTCTACAATAATTTTCAAAAAACAATTTGACCACATTTTAAACTGCTTTACAAGCTTTATAAGCCAGGAGCGAATACAGAGTACAAATCCCACACAAATCCAATCTAGCCGGAAGGCAGGCTAATTTAATAAGCCACCAAATGTTTACAAATGAAGCTATAAAGAATTTCCGTACTTAAGCTCCAAAGGACACAACGTTTGGTATTCCACTATCTTGGCGGTTAGTTGAGCAGGGCTTCTCCTCCTTCTCCTATCTGGAACCCCTGCACCTACCCCCTTTGCGCAATTCCAATTCGTGTGGCCAAAATGAGGTAGCAGGAAACTTTTTACCTGGTCGCAACTGTGGCAACTTCGATGAGTGCCTTTCCTTTGAAAACGCGGCATCCATTAGATTCACAACTCAACTCGACTTTAGTTTCATTTGCGGTTAATTTCGTAGTGCTTACTCTGGCTGCTGCTGCTACTGCTGCTGCTGCTGCTGATGCTGCTGCTGCTGCTACTGCTGTCCTTTTATCCGAGTCCTTGCCGCTAACTGTCGCAAGTAAGCAGCGAAGCAGTGTTGCGTGGCAATCGAAGTGCAGCCTCCAACTTGCTGGCTGAATTGGTTTGGCTTAGCGCAGCTTGCTGTCCTTGTGCTACTTGACTTGTTCTTATTGTTGGTGTTGTTGTTGGTGGTCCTTGTCTGGCTTTAGCTGCTTTTATTCGCCTAATATCCGCTGCACACCCGCAGCCTGGGGCGCTAATTGACGCCGCTTAGGGTCACCCGAAAAATCTATAAACATGAAACTCGCACAGCCACTAAATTGAGTCCTTGTTTCCCTCATCTTCCTGCCTCTCTCGCTCTCTCTCTCTCTCTCTCTCTCTCTCTCTCTCTCTGTCTCTATCTGTCTGTCTTTGTCTGTTCATCATCCACTCGTTTTATGTCTGCGTCCTTAAGCATAATAAATCTGTTTATCTCTGTGTGCTTAATGGCTGCCAATGTCCTGCCGTTGTCCTTTGGCCCGCTTAAAATTTGCTGCCTGTTTTACCTGGCAAAGCGATAAAAAGTTTACTAGCGCCTTTTGACGCTCGTTATACCCTTCAAGAGGCTACTATCACTTTGTCGTGAACTTTGCCATGCACTAAAGCTGATATTGACTTAAATGTTGAGTCCATATAGCCCTGTTCCTTGTTGCTCTGCAAGCTTGTTCAGTGTGTTGTTAGGCTTAATGACACATGGGATGGATTCGGATGTATAAAACATTAAATATTTCAACTATTATTTAAAACTAAAAGAAGACATTTATAATAATCGCATTTTCATTTTACAAAAGTCTTAAAATATTCTATAGTTCACTGCTAGGGTATTAAATCTGCGTTGACCTTTAAATAAAATCATGTTCGTTGCTTCTTTTGTTTTTTATTTTTTTGTATGTTATTTGTTGAGATTATGCTGGACAGTTAATTTTTGTTGTGGGCAATGAAACTGAGTCGCGAGCGCAGATGAAAAGCCAGCACAAAGCGAGTTTGGATACCGAATAGTTACCGAATATAGTTCGTCGTGCGTAAATATGCTTTGAGGCTTCAACGCCAGGAGGACAACAAACGAACAGGCAAGCAAGGAAGCTAGTAAGCAACATCGCGTGACTACCTTATCCGTATATCCTGCATTGAATCCAATCTGCGACTGAGGCACCGGACACCGCAACAAACTCCCAAGTTGTGCACGCTCCCGGAACGGGAAACGAAACCGCAAAATGGCAAAACAATCAACATGCAACGAGTCGAGTGTTGGCAAACATCCTATGCGTGTATTTATGTGTGTGTGTGTGTGTGTGTGCGTATGTGTATTTCAGGCAGGACATGAGTAAAGAGAACAAAAATAAGGACGAGGTGGCAATTGCTTGGATTGACAGCCAAATGCCACTCGTAACTCGTCCCGTTGCCAAAGCGAAGACTCCGCTTGGCTGCTCACATTGAGGAATGTTGCCTGGAATTGGTCAAATGATGTTTCAAACAGCATTTACAATCGGTCTAAATGTGCTGGCCTTGATGAACTGCACTCCAATTATTTGACGAATACTCAAAAATGTATTCTGATTTTATCAATACTTGTTAATATTTTTAATATCATTCTGAATGGATCAAGTACGATGGCAATAAATATTGAGAAAACTGCATATTCAAACTGGTTTCACTCATTTTCTTAGCACGCATTTTTAAAGGGGTTTTTTATTTTGTTTTTTTAAGTGCTTCGATTTCACTTATGGAATTTCATTTTATGCTTAAGTGTATCGACTTCAAATATAGTTTTAATTTACACATTTTTTCCAAGTGTAGGCATGTATATGCCTTAGATTTCTTGAACTGATTAAAGCCTTTCAGCATAAATAGAAACAGAAACAAAACAAACTTAGCGTGTTGCCCAGTTTTTTGCCAAACTCCGCTCTGCCCCGCCACAACTTCCGCTTATTTGGCAGGCCCAAAATGCTCACGAGCTTGGCTAATTCGTTTTGTACTTAATTGTATTTCTAGTTTCTTAATTTAGGGCGTCGAGCTGGGCGTCTGCTGTACAAATCCAATTCACAATTGGCTAAAACTTTGTGTTTACTACTTTGCGCGTCTGCTTTGTTGCATGGAGCGGCAAGAGGAGAAGCAGCCGGAAGAGGATGAGATGCCAAGTAAATTTGGTCCGAATACTTTGATGAAGTTTGCTTTTTGCCCGCAACGAGGGTGGCAAGCTGGCAAAAGTCGGCATCAAGTGCTCTCCGGTATTGTGTTCTATGGCCTCTTGGCGTCCAGCCAAGTCGAATCGGCAATTGTTCTTTAAGTTGAAGTTAGTGGACACTTGAAGACAGTTAAACTGGGTGGCAAATATGAGATCGTAACGTGTCTAGTTTTGCCAATTTGTAGTCAATATTCGAGAGCAAAAACTCGACTGAAAACGCCTGCAATTAGCACTCTGCAAGCGTTTAACTTTCATAATAATAAGCGTATTGAATTCCCATTAATGTGAAAGTCAAGTGCTTGATTTATCGAAATTTAATAATGTTGCCAGACTGTTGCTATTTCGAATCATAACTGTGAGTTTTGGACAGCGCAAGGGAGGAATGGTGGATGGTAACAGTTTCGGAGTGGCAACTTTGTCTAACCCACTGTCAAACATTTTGAGAACTTTTATTGAAACGATATTTTAATATATTCATCGAGCAAGCTTAGCCAAGCTGAATATTAAACGACAGTCGAGTGTGCACAACTTAAAAATACCCTGTAAATGACATTAAATACACAAATTAAACGAGTGCAAAAATTCCTTCTTGCTTCCTTCTCCCAGATGCCCAAACGATGAAAACTTGTATGTAAATTAATTCTATATTCATTGTCCGACATACGTCTTGAACCTAAGGATTGCGATTACAGATGTAAACGTGCCAGAAATAAAACTGATGTCGGGTAAATCTATACAAGATATAAAATATTGTCTACTTGAGTATTGCAACTGCGGCCTCTGCAAATACTCGAAAATTCCATGCTACCCTTTATGACATGGAAACGAGGTATTCCAAAATAATCAACGACTCCGAAGAGAACTAATAATAGAGGCAATATATTCGCGGACCAGAACTTTAGAACGGTGGGCGTGGCAGTCCAATGGCAGCTGTTGCCGCTGAAACGCTGAAAACTTTGAGCATCAAGTGAATAACAAGTGGACAGGCGAAGCAGCTGATGTTGACACAGAGTCCTTGGACAAGAGGATACTCCCTTGTGGGGTGCTGGCGATTGCGACAGTTTAAGTGTCGACTGTGTAACGGTAAACTGCATGCACAAAAGTTGACACTAGATGGCGCCAGTTGTACCACACAAACTAGCATCAGCTGTCGCTTTTGTCGTTTAGCCCATTTGCTGCCGCTTTTCCCCAAGTGTGTGTGTGTGTTTGTGTTTGTGTGTGTGTGTGTGTGTGCGTGTGACAACATGTGCGGGGAGCGGGGATTGGCTGAGGTTCGCTGCGATGATAAAGGATGACACAAAGCTTCCAGAGATGTCCAGATATGAGCAGAAAGCAAAGCAATGCGAGTTGTGAGGTAGAAATGTATATGAAATAAACTTTACAGCGTGTGTGTGTGTGTGTGTGTGCGTGTGTGTGTGCGTGTGTGTGTGTGTGTGTGTGTGTGTGCAGCATCGAATCATTTGATTTGCCCAGTTAGCGGTTTGAAGTGCACATCAGAATGTTTACGGGGATGAGAAATGCGAAAGTGGCTGCAACACTTGATTTTACTCAATTTGATTTATTTATTTGCATGGTTTGTGGTTCACATAATGCATAATACTTTAACGATGGATATAAATAACGGTCTTAAATGGCAACTTGAAGAACGCTGGCAATGCGAACCTCAAATTAAACATTTTGCGGAGAACAAAATGTAGTTAAAGTTTAGCTGCCTCCTTTATTTTACTGTCAAAATCAGACATTTCTGTACTTTGCTGCTCAATAGTCTTATTTGATTTAAAAAAAAAACATTTGCTTTCTAGCCAAACCAAAATTACACACACAAATTCTGTACGAAATTATTGTTGTTGCTTTGGTCTTTTGATTGGCGCCAAACTAATTTCAGCGCCTTACTCAAAATAACACTCCAAAAGAAGAAAAATTCAAAAACAGCAAATCGTTTCTTTGTGCTTCCTCTGTGTTAATGGAATTGGCTAATTTTTACTAAATTTTAAATGGATAAAATGGACAACAACTTACAACAGCAGCAGCAACAACAACAACAGCAGCCACAGCAAAATACACATCCTTTATTTTGCAATCAAAATCTGCAGGCCAAACTAGCAGCAATCGAGGCTAAGTTAAAGCACGGTTCAAATTCCAATATGACAACAACAATATCGACTCAAACCAATGCGAATAAGAAATCGAGTCAACAATTTGCCAACAACAGTCGCAACAAGGAGACGGCTGCAGCAACTGACAGCAACAGGCAACTGGATCGTTGCAGCATGGGTGTTATCGGACGCTATTCCGTGCCACACAACAGCCAACAACAGATGGCGCAACCACATGGAACTGTGATGCCACTGCTGACGCAGGTGCAACGTGTCAACAACGATTTGAACGATAAGCTCACACGCATTGCGCGCCGCAACACGATTAAGTTCAGGGAGTTTGCAGCGCTGCAGGTGCAGGATAAAAATGCCGAAGCGCTGCTAGATCTACACAATTGCATACCGGAGATATCGCAAATATTCGATATGCATTGTCGCATTGGCAGCGGCACCTTCAGCACCGTTTTGCTCGGCACCTTGAAACGGGAACGCCAACTGCCCGAGGTGCAGCGACGTCGATTTGCCATCAAGCATCACAATCCCACCAATCATCCGGAGCGCATTTTGCGCGAATTGGAGTGCATGTTTCGCATGGGCGGTGTTCATAATGTCATTGGCATCAATTGCTGCATACGCTACAATGAGAATGTGGCATTTGTAATGCCATTCATGTCGCACGATCGATATCACGACATCTTTCGGAATCTGAGCCTGTTTGAGGCCAAGGACTATTTGCGCAACTTATTGATTGCCCTGCAGCATGTGCACAAATTCAATGTCATCCATCGGGATGTGAAACCGAGTAATATTTTGTATAATCGTCGCACCGGCAAATTTTTGCTCTGTGATTTTGGACTTGCTCAGCGTTTGGCGGAGGATGGCCGTTTAATACAGCCATCGGATTTGAGTGGCGCCGCTGCCTTGTTGCATGACATTGATGCGGCACAGCAGCAACTGATGCAGCGGCACGACGGCAACAGTCTGCAGGCGGAGAATGAGGCGGCGTTGCTTCGCAAGCGTGCCGTCGGCGGTGGCACCACAGCTTTTGGGGAAACCAGCAGCAGCAGCACCACCACCATTGCAAACAGCCATTACCAGCAACTGCTCACCGAACCGACGAAAAAAGAGCTGGCCATACAAAAGGCAGACACGCAACGACTGATCAACAGACTGCGTTGCACGAATGCGAATGTGGATCAAAACAATTATGTGATCTCAACGAATACCAGTCGCAAGGAGGTGCACGCTTCGAGAGCGGGCACACCAGGATATCGACCACCGGAGGTTCTGCTGCGCTATCCCCATCAAACAACCGCTGTCGATATTTGGGCGGCCGGCGTCATAATGCTTTCCATGCTGTCCACAATGCATCCGTTCTTTAAGGCGCCCTCGGATTGTGCGGCCCTCTCCGAGATTATGAATCTCTTTGGCGATCTGGAGGTGCGTAAGGCAGCCTTTATGCTGGATCGCCTCGTGTTGATTACGCAGAAAGTGGCTGCTTTGGATTTGCGTCGGGTTTGCATGCGCTTGCGATATGCCCAGCATTTTGTCTCACCGGAAATGCAGCGACGTCATCGTCGTGCCGATGGCAATACGGAGATGTGTCGACAATGCGAACAGACAACGTTCAATTGCATCTGCAAGCATAGCAGTCATCAGCTGGAGACGTACGATGGCTTGGATATGTTTCCCGCACACGCATACGATCTGCTTGGCCGGCTGCTCGAAGTGAATCCACAGAAGCGGATCACCGCTGAGGAGGCGCTCAAGCATCCGTTCTTTGGCGACCATCATCGCATCGTCTCGGGCATTCCGCTGAGCCAACAGATACGTTCGAGCGAAGCCATGCACACCAATTGTCCATCGAGGACTCTCAATTCCTTTGCTTCCCAGCCCAATGCCGATGCGGCGTCTGCAACGCTCGGTTGTTGCCAGTTGTAGTCGTGTCCTCCATTTGCAATAATGAGTTTCTCAAGTCGAGACGTTTCACGAAATTGGATATGTTCCAAAATGAATCCCAAATTTTTGCATCAGCATTAAATAAACAGTTCTTTGAGTTTTTGTTCTTTTTACCACTTTCAAATTTCTACAGTTCTCCTTGTTTATTAATACAATTTATTAAGTAATCATAATATTTAGTGAGTACATTAAAGTCAGCTATTTTTTAAAGCACAAAAAAGTAGCAGCTTTGAAAAGGGTATTTTTCGTTAACTTTCCAGCTTACCTGCATTGCTTGCTCCTTTCATTTGTCTTGCTTAATGTTTTCACCTATCCTATTGAATCAGCATTTATCATATTTTCTGACAATAATTTCAAATATTTTACTAGACTCCATTTTGTCCCAATTGATTTCCGTTCTTCTCTCTTCACAACATTTGCACAGTGCTATCAATTTGCATTTGTTGACAGCAAATATTCTTCGTTTTTCACGTAACGTATTTGTTTTGAAGGTAAAAGAGAAATGGCATCGTCAGATTATTATGGTACTTCCATTTGGACTATTTGTTTGCTGTCGCATCTTTTAGACAGTTTTAAGAAATCTGGAATACTTACATATATAAAATACATATATAATATTATTATTTTATTATATTATTAAATGTAATATAGGGTATGCCAATAATAACGTTTTAACTTCATTGAACTTTACTTTTTCTATCAATAAAGTGATGTCAATTTTTATTTAATTAATTATATTTCCAATTTGTGTTTTGCTTGCACTTGAAAGTATGCAGCATTAATTTACATTTAAGGTGAGCTGGAAAATGACAAAAATCATTGCATACTTTAGAGGAACAATCTGCAATTTAACATCGGTGCTAACATTTCAGAGACGCTAGATATGCTGCCCACATCCAGCGAGGTTTAACATTGTGTGACTTAACATGTTCTGTTCGTGTTTAGCATGGTTGCAGCATGTTGTGTCAGCTTAATGCTGTATAAATAAAATAACCACCGTCCCAAATATCGTTCGCAAGGATTTTCACACACACAGAGGGAAAGAGAAATACAAGCAGTGGAAAGGCTTTTAGCGGCTCGTCGGGGGGGCTTAGTTTCAGTTACCATTTCATATGGCATCAGTTGAAACTTTAGCTGCAACGTCAGCTTCCACATTCGCTTCGCAGCATCTGTGCAAACTGAACTCCTCTTTGGCTCCCCATGGTGCCGTAAACATTTCGCACACACTCTCCGTCCGTCTGTACGTCCGCCCGTACGCAAAAGCCGCGTGCGCAGCTCACCGGACACAACACGGCTTATCGTGCGGCCAGTCGAGTAAGTAACAAAAAACGATTGCCCCGTTCTGTGGTATCCTCTCTCCCTCTCTCTCTCCCGCTCACTTTCATTCCCTCTCTGCACCATTCCCTCATCCTTTTTGGCAGTGGTATAATGGACAGCGGCACCATCGCGGCGCCGCTTTATGGCACATGATAGATTAGTCTGGCTTCAGGTGTGACTGTGTGTGTGTGTGTTGTGTGAGCAGGCATGTGTGTGTTTCTGTGGCTTACTCCGACCTCTGGCTATGGCCATATTCTTGTTTTCCTTTTTTTTCGTTTTAGTTTTTGTGGCTTTTGGCTGACACTCCCAAACACTTGTGCAGATAACAGTAATTAAGTAATTAGTGAGAGGCCCTCGAGTGTAGGCAACACTTTAAGCTGCTTTCGGCTTAAAGCTCCGCTTTTTTTTAGATCGTTTGCTTCTCTACTATTTAATGTAGTTTATGGAAATGAAATGAAATGCAATTTATGCAGAGTATTTATTTTATTAAATTGAATTAAGGAACGATATTTAATAATTAACGAATAATTCCAATTAAAATCAATATTTCCTAAGAGAACATAATTTTCTAACAATTAAAATTTCATTAGCCGCTTTAGCAAATCAGTGCTGTTTATATTCAAAGCCATCGACTTTAGCGAACTTATTGAAATATTTCTTGGTTGTGTGTTTTGCCACATTTAAAGCCTTTCAGCAACACTGTTCGCGTTTTTTGCCTTATATTGTCAAAAGTTGCTTGCGGTGCAGTCCAGTGCAACGTTCTGACCCCAAGAGTATCGCTGAACTGTTGACTGCTGTCAAACTATTCATCTATCTGCCTGTCGCTTGGACTGACCTCTCCCTCAAACTGTCCTTCAGTCGGTGTGTCTCTGTCTGTCAGTGTGTCTGACTGTCTTTCGCTGTCATTTTGTTTGTTTGCGCGCTTGTCGCGCTTTGTTTGCCATTCGCATGCGGTGCCACGCTAAAGCAAGTTAATGCGTCATCGTTATCTCTGAACGCTCATCATCAACATCGCGCAGCTCAGCATCCGCAGTAACCAGCCAACCAAACCATCAACAACTAGAAAGACTCGACTCGGGTTTACTCTGCACTTAGCCCTAAATTGTCAAAACAAAAATTCACAGTTTGTTTTATGCTCAAAAATAAGAGCAGTGTTTGAGAAACAAATTCCAATTTTGTAAAAAATAAATTAATAAGTCTGCGAAGTTATTAAAGAAAATGTTACATTATTGCAAGCTTCGAAACCACAGTAAATTTTTAATTTAATTTTAGATATAATCTATGTCCAAAATAATCTTCAGCATAAAGAACTTTACAATCAAAACTATGCTCATCTCTTATAGAAACAGCAAATGCAGAATATTTTAATAATTTATAATACATTTCCTTATTTCTCAGTTGACTCAATGATTTTCTCTTTAGTTATTTTGAATTTGAGAATGTAACGAAAATGGGAAAAGATGTTGAAGTTATTGGAAAAGTGAATTAAACTAGTTCTAAAGAGCGTATATTATACACTCTTTAGCCTAATTGTATAGTTTATAGAGTATAGCAAGCATCATCCATATCCACATCGATGATAATGATGATCATGATGTTGATGCTTATGATGATGATGCTATTGCAGATGATGATTCCGCTGCCAGCAGCAGCTGCTGACAACGTTGTTGGTGTCGGTCCAGTAAATGAAGAATGATGGACCAGCCAAGCACATGCACAACCCACCCACTGAAAAGCATAGTTGACTGTACTGGCTACAAGTTTAGGTATGCTCATGTGTGCAAGTGTGTGTGCGAGTGTGTGTGTATGTGTGTGAGTGAGCATGTGACGGGCGAATATTTTGTCATCTTCAACGGAAGTCACTGTTGCAGCAAATGAGATTTATGCGACTTTTGTCTATTGCTAAAGTTGGGAAAGGTGTCGTTGTCCTTCTTGTTGTCCTTGTTGTTGTTGTTGATTGCAATGCAGTCGCTTCTTGAACTTGAGCGTTAATTGGAAAATGTTAGCAATTTCCTCGTCTTCCACATGTCGCGTTCTTTGTTGTGGCCAATCGTGAAATTTGCTGTTGAAAATATGGATTTATGTCAGCAGCAAACACCAGCAACAATACCCCCAAACAGCAGCAGCAACAGCAACAGCAGCAGCAACAACAAGAAGCATTGTCATGCTGGGCAACATTGCAGTCATTTTTCGCGCTTTTCCTGCATCGTTGTTGTCGACATTGTCAGCTGCGAGCTGCTCGCAATGCATCACTGATTATGAAAAGCTGGCTAAAAGCTGGACCCATGATATATTGCTTTTGTTGTCGCTGCTGTTGTTGGTGCTCCTCTTTTTTTATTTTTTTTTTTTTTGTGGTATCATTGCCGCTGCTGGGAGGCGCTTTAATTGCCGTCGTCATCATCACCATCAACAGCAACTGCAACAGCAACAGCAACAACAGCAGCATCATTCACATCATCACATGAGAGCACGTGAGAGCCAAGGCGACGATGATGAAGTTTTATGCTTTGCCACCTGCAACACAACACAGCACAACACACACACAGACACAGACACACACACACACACATCAGCAACAAGGGCGCGGGCTGCAGATTTAGTGGATGACTGTTGTTGAAAGCAACACCAACAACAGCAGCAGCAGCCATCAGCCATCAGCAACAACAGTAGCAGTTGCAATGAAATGGAAACGTTGCCGATTTGTTCTTATTTTTTTTTATTCCCTATTTCCATTAAATTTTGGTAAAATGGGCACCATGAATCAGTACAGCCAAAGCACTTGTATATTATTGTTCAACATCCATTGCCGTCCGTCCAACTGAGCTAAGAAACTATTAAGGTTAAAAGCTGCAATTAATTTTTATTTGTAAATATTAATTTCAGACATCTGTTTTTATGAGCATATCTTGAAAATTGGGAGACCTACCTCAACAAATGGAATATTGATATATTATGAAAGACTTTACAGCCATATATAGGATATCTGTCAGTCGACTACAATAACACTCTTCCTTCCTCTTATTTTCCACTTGCTATTTTTTTTTTGACTTTGATGTGTTGAAGCAACTGAAACCATCAACAACAACAACAACAAGCGCAACAGCTGCAACAACAATTTTTGATAAACCCAGCTTAAATGGCAAGAAAGTGTTGGTTGCCTCGTGTTAAATAGAGGAATTACTTTCTGGGGTTGTAAAGTAAACATGCAGTGAAAAGCTTTTTGCTGATAGCCTTTTGTATAGCTAAAGTTCGCAATATTTCAAGATGTGTGACAACTTTTCAGTACGTGCTAAAAGGTAATAATAATGAACACACGCATCTGGGACTTAAAAAGTCAATAAGAATTCTGGGCAAGAATATATGTGTGGAACCGCTAAGTGTGGGCTCCTTTTAAACTAAAATATTTGTTATTATTATTATTATCATTTTAATTCTATATAAATTTTACTAGACTATAAACATGATGTTAAAATATATAAACAAATTAATTCCAACTCCTTCCAAAATGTGATCAAGGAACTGGTTAATGTTTTGCATGGCCAAACTTTATTGGGCATGGTTTGATCTGTAAATTGCAACTGCATTTAAAGTTGAACATGCGATTCTGGCTGGATTCCCATATGGAAATTATGCTGCCAAAAAGTACTTAGAGTTAGGTGTGTGTTATTATTATATGTGTCCTTAATTAGACAAACAAAATGATGTCAGTGAAGGGTGCGAACCACAAATGACGTCAACTGCTATTAAACAAGAGCAAGAATAGCAACATAAAAAATAATCCCGAGCTGCAAGTGAGCAACACGACAAACAGCATGATTAATGAATTGACGGACAATCCCAAAAATGATTGTCCTTTCTCATTTTTGGGAGCAGTTTGGAGGGAAGCAACACCTGGTAAATCACAAAAGCACACGACACGTCACAGTTCCAGCCAAGGCTGTCAGCTGAGAATAACTAATATATACCCTGTACACCACACAGACTGTAATACTTGGATGAGCTATATGTTCTCAAGCATATTTTCTAGTTAATTGCTCTCACTTTCTCAGCTCACAAATTCGTACATTTTCCATTTCCAGGAATAGCAACTTTGGTATATAAATGTCGTACAATCTCCTTGAACTCATATTCTGATATAGAAGTGAACTAGATAAGGTTTACATATGATTAGATATACTTAAACAAGAAAGATAGTGAGCATCTGCTAGTCGTGCATTCCCCATACTAACTTGCTCTCCCGATTTTAATTAACCGCAAACACAAAATACTGGCTGCAAAGCAGCTAAAATATACAATTTCTGTCACATTGACGCATCTCCTCGAAGCGGCACCACAGACCAGCCCAGTCCGCCACAATCACTGCGCCCCCTGCGCCAACCAACCACCCACCTGGCAACAGAGTATAAGCTACAGGTGCGTCTGGCTCGCATTTATGAACTCGTTACATGTAATTAGGGTCACACTAGAATTTGTGTGAGTGTGTGTGTGAGTGTGTGAGTGTGTGTGAGTGTGTGTGTGTGTGAGTGTGTGTGTGTACTTGTGTTCCGTCTGTAAGTCTATGTGGACAGCTTTATCTACATATCAGGAATACACAATGCCTCCTTACCTCCCTCTCTGCCTCGCACTCTATGTGCCTGACTGACTGGCAATTAATTAGAGTTGGGGCGACAACTGCAACACGGCTGGGTTCGTGGTCAAATGTGTTGCGGCCTATTGAAACACAAAACGGGTTTTGGGACCGAGCGCCACAAAAGTCATAAAACTGCTTTGCAAGCTTTAATTAGGCTGCCATGTAAATTAGATAGCAAATACACTTGCACAAATTAATGCTTAATTGAGAGACTTTGTTGCCAAAGACGATTTAAACAGCGTCATTTTAATCCAAGTAAAGAATGACTTAACTAAAACTATATCAGAAATTTATTTATTAAAACTCAAAAATAGAGCAGATAATTTTACAAAACGAATTTTATACGTATACAAATAATTGAAAAAAATAAACAAATAAATAAATATTGGGCAGATGCAATTGGACGAAGTAAACGTGAAAGAAAATCTGATTTTTTTATTAAAAATAAATATGTTTATTTAGAATTTCAGGGTTGATTTCCTAACTTAAAGGCGTGATTGTGATTATATTATTTTTTTTTATTTTTTTGAGTGCAGCAGGACGAACGCAATGGCTCAGGTGTAACGCACACGTGAGGCTGATGGCAGACGGCGCTTACTATTTATTATGAGTGTTCCCATGTAGGAGTGGCAAACTCCACGCGACTCCACCCACTGCCACAGCCCTTAACTACTTTATAGTCGCATTAATTGGCAGTGGCCATTCCATTTTAATTAGTTTTCGCAACGGTTCGAGAGCCCGGCAGCGTTCAGTTCCCGGTGCGTTGTGTGAATTATTATGCTCAGCGTAATATATTTTATAAAACGCTGACTTCTGCCATGGCCGTAATCTACAAGCATGTGTGTGTGTGTGTGTGTGTGTGTGTGAGTGAAATTATGCACAGTAAATATATGTATATATATTAAGTATATGCACACATGTACACGTGTGACGCCGCTGTCGAATTTAATTGACTTGCATTGCGGTGTGGCTCGGGAATTTGGCGGATTGCAGCTGCCAGCGGACGACGCCAGCCGGAGCTCATTTGTCAGTCGGGGGGGGCGGAGCAGGAGGTGGGGCTGAAATAATGAGCTGGGATACCGGTCATTTGCTTTTGGGCTAATTATATGCTTGCTATTCGAAATTAGCAGGTCAAACAATAGTTTGATATTCAAATAATGTTTAACGGAAATGCCTTCCGGCTTGTAGTGTCAAGGATCAGGAAGCACAGAACAAAGTCCTGTTAGAAAATACAACCAAGCCTTGGCCAACTCAAGCATCAATACAATTTTGTTGTCATATGAAGTCTTTAAGATTGTTTCATTTTAATTTAAAACTAAAAGTTAAGTTTACACATAATTAAAAATGTATTATTCACTTAAGATGTAATTCACTTAATAACAAAAATCTAGCAACTTTTCCCACAGCAAACCAAAATTATATGAATTTTCAGCTTAACTGACATTGAACAATAGGAAAATTGTGGTGCTTCACAAATGCATACATGGTCCACTGCATTATTCATATAATTCCACGCACTCAGAATAAGTCGAAGATATTAAAATATCAACCGTGAAACGAAATTGTTTTTACAGAGTTAAGAATGAAGTGAATGGGAAACCTAAAAGACCACCACAGGCGGCATGAAGCAGCCCACAAAAATAAAAATGTGTTTGTGGATTAGGAAACCCAACAAGAAATGAAACGAAAACCTCAAAAATGCAGCTAGAAAGTGGTCTAATAAAGAACTCGCCTCATAAATAGCCCGCAAATGATCTCAATACGCTCAAAGGTCAACGATCAGTTCACGAGAAGGAAGCCTCTGTGCCTGTCCACCTACTGGCAGTAGTAAATAGCCACGAAATGAAGACCCTCAATTGCACTTGGCATAAGCGTGTGAATTGAACAACACCTGTAAATACCGAAACAACCCCCAAACAAACAAGAAAACCCGAAAAATACAGAGAGAGGCCTATGTCGAAACGTCTAACGCCACTTGTCTAAGAAATAGGGTAAAGGATATTGCATTCCAGTCGAAGCCAATTGCACAATGAAGTTGTTTGGATGATGCACAGCGACAGCTGCCCGCCACTGACGGACCGCTCATCTACCTCCCCCTCCAGCGCACCGCTGCTCTTTCAATCGATTGAATGGAAATGTATATATTAATCAATATTTATAGCAGATACGACCTAAAAGAAAACGAAGCCATCCATCAAGCAAACACACAAACTGAGCAGCCCCGAAAACAAACCTGTTATATGACTATTCGAGCCAAGTGCAGGGCAAACAAAGCCGTAGGTGGAGGTACAGGTAAATGCAAAGGTAAAGGTAAAGAAGGCAGAGCCACAGTTGGATTCATGCTTGTATGCACTTTGACCACAAAAAGGTCAAGACGATCCCAAAGTTACAAACAGTCAAACGTGCAACCAGACAGAGAGAGAGAGCGTGAGAGAGAGAGAGAGAGAGAGAGAGCGAGAGCGAGCTGCTCACAAAACATACTCACACACAAAAAAGTCAACCAAATGCATACCCTGCATTTGTGTGCCCAGTGGGATAATGTGCACTTATCATCATAAATATCTTAACAAATTATTTCCATTTAGACAACCTTAAGTTCTGGCATTTGTCAGCTTGAAGATACTTTTGCAGTTGCTTCAAATGATCGACCAGATAGCTTTATAATATCATTTTCAATTAATAGGATACCTAAACCTTTTCACATTTTATTTAAAATCTGCTTGCTTAAAGATTTTTTGAACAGAAAAAAATTCTTTAAAATAGTAACAAAGATTAAAGGTGTCTTCTGCTTCACAGATGACCATTTCCTGCAAGGGTATTTTGGCTCCAACACTTTTTCAAACGCAAGCTGAAATTGCTCTTTTTCCCAGAGACACAAGTCTCTGCCAAGGGCTGTCCAGCGGTCCGTAACCAAATGGAGAGACGACTCTCGACAGTCGGATTGTTGACTGTCGGACTGACTGACAACCGTATAAGTGTTGTCTTTGCAGTGGAATGTAAATTCATCTTCATGCATAAATAAGCGTGTGCAGCTATCCGACCCTAAGCCCCTTGGCCACCCTTTCATCCATCTGTCCCTGTCTCGTATATATTCCATATCAATTTCCATATTAAAATAGTTTCAAGGCTAGCGGTTGACGACGTTCCGATTCTGTGGCCCAACTTTTCTTTGATTTGTTTTTGTGTGTAGAAGAGGAAGAGTAGGAAGAAGCAGCAGCAGCAGCAGCATATTTTCCCACATGATAATTTTTGCCACCAGACCAGAGAAATACTTCTAATTGAATGCCCAGCAAGAATAGTGAAATAGTCAATTCAAATGTTCGGTCTACGAAAAACTTGCGACTGCATTGCTTAATTTCATTAAATTTCATGAGATGTGTTTTCCTTTCCTTTTTTTTTTTGTCTGCACAATGTTTGTGTTTAGGTGTGAACTTTACAATTTTGTCTTACTCTCAATTGGAGCTTCGTAATTGATTGTTATTTGTTTAACTGTTGCGTACAACTTTAAATTTTGTTTGCTGATGCGGCACTTTTGGAGTTGGGAATGAAAGCAAATTAAAAATGGAGCTGAGAATCAAATTGGGTCTGACCATTGTCTTGTTCTGTAAACATAGCTCTGAGTTTTCTAGTTTGAAAAGCTATTTCAATATAAGAGTCCACAGTTGAGAGACATGTAAATTGCTAAGATATTTATGCGAATTATTTTACAATACTTGTGCAGTGCAATGCTTGACCACGAAATCAAAGTTTTTGCAAACGAGTGGGAATTCTTTTGTCCACAGATCTCGACTACGAACTACCCTAAACTCAATTAAAAATTTGTGTGTCTTCTTAATTGGTAAATATTCATGTACAATGATGATGATGTTTATGTTTGGCGTATTTTCTTAAATGTGAAATGTCAAGCTGTATCTTAAATCAGCAATCGATTACTTATCGATGTTTATCGATAAGCTGAAATATTTGGTTGATTTGTTTTCTATTGAGTAGAGTCCCTTTGATTGCCTTGTTCATTCAGGTAGACAGATGAACAGACGAAGGACGGACAAACATGGCTAGATGGACACGATTTTTTATTCCGATGGAGACTGATTCAATTTTAGTGGCTAGCAAACACTTACTTCAGACTGTTACACATTCTTGCACAACATCATTATACCCTTTTCGCCATTCTTTAATGGGTTCACAAATTTGAAAGGACAAACTTTTATTGCATTTGAATTTTGTGTGGTTGCAGTTAGCTGATTGAAGTTGTTGTCTTTGTTGCACTTTGGCTGGCGTTAACTGCTGTACATTATTTGAAATTCAAGTGTCATTAAGTAGAGCGTTAAGAGGGGGGTATGGGGGCGTGGCCATATGGGCAAACTGACAGAACGAATGCCACAATTTATGCGCATTTCTAATTGAAAGGGACAGCGAAGAACAAAAAGGAAAGAGAGATGGAGATGGAGAGAGAGAGGGAGACAGAGAGAGAGAGGGAATAGAGCAACAGAAAACAAAAGTCGCAGACAACGACACAAATTGAATTGGCTAAAAAGTTTTAATTAATTTATTGTTACTTCAGCTGGCAGCAGCGAAAAAAAGGAAAATAACACACAACCACCCAGTGTCAAACTCCAGCCTCGTTGCTAGTTGTCTGCTCATTTAAATTGTTTCGTTTGTTTTTGGGACACTTTTCATTTTCATTTCTCTTGTTGCTGTTGTTGCCGTTGTTGGTAGATGTTGTCGAGTTAATGCATGGCTGCAAAAGTTGGCTAATTGTCTAGTGTGTTGGTCCAGCAGCAGCCCACAACTCAATTGGGGGTGTAAATTTCCATGTCCACTTCGCTTATGCCATTTTTTGGGGGGTCAGGGTAATGGATAGCAATGAGTCAGCAACTTTTTTCTTTTGGGTCCCTCCAGATTTGACCAATCGAAGGAAATCTTAATTTTGTGCTTGGGATTTGTTAACAGAGCAGAAAGTTTACTAATTGAAATGTATACCTAATCAGTAAGGAAGCTTATATTAACTGAATGCTAATCCAGCTCATTAGCATATTATTTACCCTAAAAGAAACCGGAAACAGACAACGTTTCAATATCACAATTTCTATACACATGCACAATTTAAAATATATAAGGATATTTTATACTTCTGTAACTATCGGTATTTCATAATAATTTACTTAAAATAGAACGCGTTTTCTATAAAGTGATTCTTTTGAAAATCATTTGACATAAACCCTTTGCAGAAAACTGACTTATTTTTATGGATTTTTCTAAAGTCATTTGTTTACATTTATCTCGATATTAAGACATATTAAGACAAAGAGATATGGATAAACATAGCAAGAGACAACGGCTATCTTTAGTAAGCCGATGATTTTATAGCCCGGATTGACAATGCTGTCATGGAAAGTTTACTATAAATTAAAAACCCAGCTGATTCTTCATATGAAAGCTATATGATATAGAAATATAGTCAATGTGTTAGATTGGTTACCGAGAAAGTTATTGAAACAAGAATTACTCTCTTGACCCACGGATCCTATGGAAGCTATCGCAAATAAATATTTTGTGTAGATGATTTGGTGCTTAAGGGTGAGGCGAATAATACATCATAATAAAAATGTTTTTAAATCAAATAGTTGTGTTACAAACTGTAGTGCTGTTAGATACATAGAAGTTTAACCCCACCTTAGTTAAAATAGGCTTAGGCTTCCTCAAGTATTTCAACATACTTTAAACTCTGCTTAAAAAGAGTTTGTGAATTTCAATTAGAAGCTCTCAAAATATACAATATTTTATCTGAGACTGCAAATGTGTTTCAGGACAAAATCAACTCCAAATCTAAGCAACGAAAATTGTGTTTCTGTTTTGCTTTCGATTTTATATCAGCAATTTTACCAATTTCATCTATATATATATACAGGTGTACAATAATGTGTTTGCTGGCTAACTCTGACCGCATTTTAAATCAAAATCCAACAGTAATTGACAAAACACGAACGCACACACAAAATTGTTTGTTGCTGTGACATTTTTATTGAATTTTAATTTATACCTTTAGTAGAACTCCTTATGGCATGCCCAAGAGTTGCAGCAACGAGTCGGGTCTCGAGGGCTTGGTCAAATCAAAAACCGAAAATCAAAGTCAATAACCTGGCCAAGAGAGGCCGCTGGATGCTGTTGCAGTTGCCGTTGCCGTTGCTGTTGCCGTTGCTGTTGCTATTGCAGCCACGTTCAACTTTTGAAAAACTGAAACACACACAACAACAGCAATAACAACAACAACACAAAGAACAAGAAAACAGAAACCAATTTTAGTTTTTGAAGCGTGACAACAAAACGACATTTTCTCAAACTGGGACCCCAAAGTCTGGAGTTGTTTTGATTACCTGGGCGAGAAGGAGGCTGTCGCCGTTCGTTTTATTATTATTTTTGTATTCTTTTCTGTTGTCGAGTTGCTCTTGACCAACATCTTGAAGTTTTGGGTTCATTGACTGCAGGGCATTGATTTTGTTTTTCTCTTTTCTATAAATGCATTCAGAGATTTTTCTCTTTTTGTGATATGATAACCAAATTTATGGCTACTTGAAGGCAACACTTTAGAGATGCCCGCCGGCCTGCCGTACCCATTAAACATGATGTCTTTTAATTTGTATGGATTTATGTAAATCCCAGTTATATATGTATGTTAGATGGATTTGCCACGTTGGATCATCCCGACTTGGTTCACTGAACCCCAGTCGAAGAATGGGTCCCAAAGCAGTTATCGTTTAGAACTTTAACTATGACAAACAACTCGGTCTTTGTGGACAATGTCGTTTGAGTTCTGAAGGGACGAACTGTTAATCCACGAGTGTTGTCAGTTGGCGCGTTGCATGCATCAACAAGTTGCGGCCACAGCTTTGGCTTTGCTTCTGTGCCATCAGCAGCAGCAGCAGTAGCTGAAAATCAAAAAGAAAGCAAAGAAATTAATGCGAGTTGGTTTGACTGGCAGATACTCTGCTGAAATAAAAAAAAATACAAATATATTTTTTAAGTGGAAACAAATTATTTATTGTAACTTTTAGGCTTGACTCTCTTTATTTCTAGTATATGAAATTTTTACTTTTGTAACTTGATCATAAAATATTACATGAAGTTAATCTAATTTTTTTAGTAATTGAATTGTCCTCATTTTTTTTTCTCTCAGACTATAATGTTAATGGCCATTTACGTTATGGACTCTAATAACTTGCCTCGTACAACTTTATTACGGCCCTTATCACCCATTTTTAATGGCTGTGGGGTATTACGCTATACGCTTGAATAAAAAAAAAAGCTAAAATTTTCACACTTGGCGACCAGAGCAAACATGACTTTGGCTAATAACATAAGCGGGTAAGCAAGCAAACACTCCTCCCCCACGTCCTTTCTCCCACTCTCCTTCTCTCAGTAGTCCACCCCCGCCTTAAGCAGTGACTCTGACAGCAGTCTGAGATGGCAGAAGGGGGGAAAGTGCGAAAACTAATAAAGACAAGTGGCGAGTCAGAAGCAATTGCCCCAACCCCAAAACGGTGAATCGGACGCAGCAGTAGCGAAACCAGTTGAGCACTTTTAGCACCCGTTGTCATTCCATTTGCGCCAGCTTTAGTCCCAATCTCTGCCACATCTTTCACTTTGCTGCTGTTTCAGCAGCACTGCACTTGCCAGCCAAAGACTTTCTGCAAACACATGGCTGCCAGTCAGTACCATGTGTGTGTGTGTGTGTGTGTGTGTGAGAGTGTGGGTGGATTGGGTGTCCCATTAGTGCCGTGCGCTAATCGCCATTGTCCACCCTTGTCAAAGTCGGACTAACAACTGGACTTGGTCTCTGACTCGAAGCGGTGGCTGTAGCTGTGGTTGTGTTTGTCTTCCTTTTTCCTCGCACACCCTACAGCTATAATGGATGTGCTAAAAGGGTGTCATGTGCTCAAAACTCTTTTGCACATTTTTACTTAGGTTTATAACCAAATTTCAAACTTGCCATTCATTTTAAGATTCGAACCTAAGAAGCCATTGCATCTAAAATTAAATAAGCAAAACTTAAGAAAAACCAGTCCAAACTTTTGTTATGGCTCTGTAGAGGATATCTTCTATTCGGACACTCTCGACTTACACTCTGTACTTCTTTGAGGGTTTTTTTTTGGGGGGCATCTTGAAATCGCCCGCATCAAAGCATTTTATCGCAAGCAAAGGTTTTCCTAAAAGCGCAAATAAATAATCAGCAACAGTTGCCAAATAGATCAACACTTATTCACACACACACACACACGCACACAAGTAGGGGGTGTTGTGGGCGTGTTGGTGCAGTTGTGTGTGTGTGTTTGGCAGTTTGTCAGTGTGGTAAATCCGTTCGGTTTTTGGCATTTAAGACATTGCTGCTTTTTTTTCGCAACTAATAAATTGCCATAGATTATTGTTCACAGCTTTCAATGTGTCAAAGTGAGCGACCCTCGCATTTGTTATTGTCCTCATTACTATTATCCGGGCACATAACTGTAATCTATATTGGCCCGAATGCGCACTCGAACATTGAACATGGAAAATGGAACATGGAGCATTGAAGATTGAAGCAGATGTAAATCGTCACAATTCGGTTAAATCGCGTGTAAGCAAAACCCACAAAATGTGCCAACTAATAATGCCCAATAGTCAACAACTTGGCGATATCAGTGGGCGAACACACACACACACACGTACACACACACTCGAACACACCACAATTCGATATGGGTTCTTGCGTGTGTGTTTTTGGTTTCTATGGCTTTGCCGGGTTTGAGTTAATTGCAAATGGCAGAAATCCCACAAAGCTGCCTCAGTTTCAGTTTCAGTTTCGTTTTCGGCTTCAGCTTCAGCTTCAGTTAATTGAATGGCATACAACGATAAGTGGTCCAACAAATAACAAATAACAAATGAAAAAAAAAAAATCAATTTTGATTGTATATGTTCGATATAATTGGCATGGAGAATAAAAGAAAAATAAATTGCACGCATTTTGTGAGTTTCATGGCTATTAACTTATTTGTTGTTTTTCAATTAAGAATACAAAATAAATAACAATTGCGTGTTTTAACACACATCTGAGTGTATTCAAATTTGCAATGATAAGCGCTTCAAAAAGTAACATATTAAAACTAGTAGGAATACTCTTGTGGGACGAGCTAGACTAGTAGATACCCTGTAACTAGCAATAATCAGAATTCGTAAGTAGAATTTTTTTCTTGGATTTTGGGCGCTTTTAACTAGCCTAAAGCAAAGCACTGCAACACTTAATCTTGGCTTTTATTTCTGTAGGTTATCGATTTGCTCGATATTCGATATTCGATATTCGATATTCGATACTATAAATAAACTAGATTTAGCTCGAGTAGTCTCTGAGATCGGTGAGTTCTTACAAACAGACGGACTTGGTTAAGTCGACTCGACTGTTAATACCGATCAAAAATACATAAACATTACCTATTTTTGCACAACCTTATTATACCCATTATTAAATATTTTGATTATATAAAAAAGCAATAATTAAAGTCTGCACACATTTTTATATTCGATACGGTGTGTCAAGTAACAGAAAAAACTCAAAATGTATTAAAGTGCATTTGAGTGCTGCAAATAAATGCATAATGTCCCAATTAAAATTAAAAATAATAATAATGCATAATTATTTCCTTCGTCTTTCTCACTTTTGCTAGCAAATTGTGTTTTACATGCGTTTTATTACATAATTTAATTGCGCGTTTTTTTTCCATTTTTCAGCCAGAATATTGAAAGTAATTGCAGCTGTTAACCTTTTTGGCAATCAACAGATCGTTCAATCTTCAATTGTGTACACATTTTCCTTGCTGAACCATTTTCCACATTTTTTTTGTATATCGAAAAATAACCACAAGCATTTTCCGCTTGCTACTCCTAAGTAGATTTCCTTGTGTTTTGTGCACTGTTCGCTTTAAGCTTTAACTGACAGACTGTCGGTGAGCGGGAGGGAGTGTGGCAAGGGGGGAGTGGATTGGTGGATGGGGGGAGATTGGTGGTGGGACGCATCGAATACTGCCACTGGCCATTGAATTTTCAATATTGCTGCACATGACACGAACCCTTGCAGCGCAGCAACTTTTAATTGCTGCCACGGATTTGTCTGAGGAAACTACAGCAGCAGCAGCCCCTTGTCCTTGTCAGCCAGTTACACTCAGAAAAAAAACTAGATGCGCCTTTTACATATCTATTTTTGTTAGGTTTTGAAGAAATCTATTTCCAAAAGCAGAAATACGAATTCTGAATTTTTTGTAAATTTATATTTTCATGAATTTTAAAAAGAAAGCTTTATGAAACAAATATTGTTTTTTTCTGAGTGTAACCATGGCCAATACAATGGACACGCATTGAACTGAACTGAACATTGAGCAGCAGCAGACATAACTGCAGCAACTTGTGCTTTGCAGGACGCATAGACAAAACTACTAAATGTCAAAAGTGTCAAAATTTCGTAGAATTATGTCTTAAGAACATCAAAAGTTGTCAGCGAAGCCTTTGCAGTTCAGCTCTTTGCGGTTGCCACTTGCCAGTTTTTCTCTTGCCAGTATTCACTTTTCAGTTGCCAGTTTTTCAGTTGCCAGTTGCTTCCATCTTATTGTCTGCTGGCTTCATTTTGTCTTTAGTTTCGTTCCGTTTGGATCGGTTTGCTTTACTTTTGCAGTAAGCTTGCCAGCCGCAACTTTCTGCTTCTAACGTTTTTATGCCACAAGGAAACGACTTTGGGAATAAAAATATGTTTAATGTGTTTCATGGGAGGGAAATGTAAAAATGGCTGGATCAAATAAAGAAATAAATATTTTGGTTTTCTACTCTTTGGTAATTCAGTATATATTTAATTAACTCTTACGTGAAGACGGGCTTAATTGTTTAATGTCACTTTTCAGAATATAGTCGCAAACTCTTCAAACAAGAGATTTATTAAAGTTTCATCGCATTAATTACGCTCTATGCTCACATCAGAAATTTATAACTAATTTATATAAAAGCCATCTTTCAGGAAGTAAACTCATTAATTAAGAATTTGCATGCTTCTAATATTTTACAATATTTTGCTTTACTTTATCTTGCAGCACCCATTTCATTTAAAAATTAATCTTCTGTTTGCATACAAACTCAACACCAAATCGTACATTTGATATATGTTTATAATACATTTTCCAGAGTATTGAATTTTCTCTACTTCAAACTAAGCAAAATGTTTACTTTTGGTTTTTGTTCGTCTTGCGTTGGATAAATGAACAAGAACCAAGAACTGTAAGCACACCTCAGTCTTGGGTTTGTAAGTATGTGTATGAAGTGTGTGTGTGTGTGTGTGTGTGTGTGTGAGTGTGTGTGTGTGTGTGTTTGTTTGAGATTGTTCGGCATGCGATATGTGAAATTGAGAACAGTAATGACGTTGTCACTGAAACTGACAGAAACGCCAAGAAGTAGCAACAGCAGCAGAAGCAGCAACAGCATCAACAGCAGCAGCAACAGCAGCAGAAGCACATCTCAGTCACGTACTGCAACGGCAACATTTACTGCAGCAAGCTGCAAATGGCAAAGTCAACGATAAGTTTTTGTCTGCTTTAGTATTATTGAATTCTTTTTTTCTCTTTTTCTTTTAACTGGAATATTGTTTGAAGTTAATACAATAAATTGAACAGCAAAAAGTTGCAGTTGACGACAACATTTTCAGGTTTGCTGCCAGCAACATGTTGCGCCACAAAATGTTGATATGGTGGGTGCGAAGCAAGTTGGCAACATTCATCTTGGCCACAGGCAAAAGCCAACTAAATGAGACACCTACAATTACAAGTGGGAACCCGCGGGCTGTGCGGGTGCTGTGCATTGCGGGCAAGGGATATGCGAGCCTGAATAGAGTGCTAAGCCAAAGCCCACAATATGTGGCCAAGAGCAAAAAAGAAAAACATCGAAAAAACAGGCTGACACAAGAAAAAAAGTAAAGCAAACAGAAGAAAGAAAAAGAAGCAGGCAAAACACATGAAGCCGAAGCAGAGCAGAGCAGAGCAAAGCAGGCATTGAAAGCGAAGACTTGAAACACCAGCATATGCGGGTGCACAAAGACAGAGAGAGCTGATTGAGGGGGGTGGAGGTGGGGGGTATGTATGTGCTGCAAGCCAAAACTGGGTGCGTCTTGCAACATAAAGCAAAAACCAGTTTCTCTCTCTCTCTCTCTCTCTCTCTCTCTCCCATTCCCCAAAATGCTTGATGATGACCATGGCTCAAAGCAGCAACAGCAACATGAAGTCGAGTCTTGGCATGACTTTTTTAGTGACGACACAAACCGGCTTTGCAGCTTGCCAACTGCGTGGGGCGTAGGGATGGGGTGGGGTCAGTGGCAAGGGGCAGGGTGTATGGGAGGGTGTAGCTTGTCGAGAGGCAGCAAACGAAGACAACTGCAAAAGTAAACTTCACATTTGCCGTCTACTTATTGTTATGTTTTATAATATTTTTAGAGACAAAAGACAGAGGCACACACACATACACACAGAGAGAGACATACAGACACACACTTGTGGCAGACAGCATAGCCGAGGCGACACTTTAGTTATTTTCCACTTCTTCTCCACTTGCACTTCACGATTTCAAAGGCGCATTAAAATGCATGATGATAAAAACGCCAGGATGCGAATGGGATTGGGAATGGGATTGGGAATGGGAATGGGAATGAGATGAGAACGATGCCTTGAGGCGCACATGTTGCAACTGGTTGGCAACTGTGGCATGTGCCGTATGCCGTGTGGCATACGCCCATGCATGTGCGTCTAAGTGGGCCGGCTACGCTTTCAAATACCCACTCACGTAGCGAGAGTTAAACAAAGTTAGCAAATCAATTTAGCAACAATTTAGAAAATAAATATATATTTTTTGATCCAATCGTAAATCTAAATTAAACAATAAATAAAATATTAATAAATAACAATTAAAATATTAAATCACTTTACTATTTTATATAAAGTCCTTCCTCAAACATTATCCAAATTAGAAAATATTGATAGCAATCTGTGCATTGGCAACAGGATATCTCTCGGCTGTGCATACTCTTCCAGCTAGCTTTGGGGAATGGTTTTTCGGAGGGGAGAATGCCAGCGATTGTAGGCCCAGGAGTATGATACATTTTAAATTTGCACATTTAACATATGAGCGAAGCACTCGCCGCAGCACACCTTGTGGGCGTTGACAACTATGGGAGTGGTTGTGGGAGTGGGTGTGGTAGAGGGTGGGTAGTGGCAGAAGGACGGGGGCAAGGGAAGGGTAGAGGTTACTGGTTGCTCTTGGCGCTTTTAGCGTTGGCGGGGTTAATGCCAGTTGTCTGCGGTTCTCTCTGGGCTCAGCCGCAGATCTACGACGACTATCTCTGGCCACACATCTGGCAGCCTTTCTGTAAGCTATTGACTGGTTGCCTTGTGCCTTGTGCCTTGTGCCTGGTGCCTGTTGCCTTGTGCCTGGTGCCTGTTGCCTGATGCCTGTTGCCTGATGCCTTGTGCCTTGGTGCAGAAGGCAAAAGGTTAAGTAGTTGATGCCAGACTCGGCTCTTAGCCTTGAATCAGCACGGCTACACGGCTCAAGTTGCCCTCTGGCTCGTTTCGGAGACAGACAGCGAGAAAGAGAGCTCAAACTATTTTATTTCGTATAATTATAATGCATTTAATCAAACTGAGCTGAACGACTCTTGCCCGCTGGCCGGTCCAATACGAAATTCATTCTTATTAGCATGCGTAACGTCCAGTTGGAAATGGCATCACGCAGCACATCAAACAAAGCGAAAAACAATGAGCATCAACTACATATGCAACTTGCCCCTTGGCCATCAGAAATGATTGGGCATTCTCTTTATGCCACACACTTGCCAAAACTAAGCACTGGAATTTGTGATATCGACCTGAAAACCACTTAAAATTCTACATCTTTTTACAAATACAATTTACAATCAAATATATTCAATCTTCAGAAAAATATTCCTCAACATTTTGGTATATTTCTTTGGCTTTCCACAGAGAATTTTCACAAACCAGTGCAACAATCCAAAAAACACTCTGCGCAAATATGCTAAATTTATAATCTAAAATGAGAACCATTTGAGAAATTGAACTTATAAATTATTGTTATTTAAGATTACCACAAACTATTGCTTTGGGAGAGTTTGCCGCATATATTTTTTCTGAGTGCAGCTAGTTTTGTATGCAACTTGTGCGTTGGTCGTCAAAATGATTTGACCTTTTTTATTGTATAAGCAACACAAGCAACAATAACGACGCAACTTTAGCACACATTTGAACAAAAACGTCGTCGTTCCAGCACATAAAAAAGAAAAACGAAAAGGAAAAGCAAAAGGAAAAGCGCCCGAAAAAAATAAAAGAAAAGAAAAAGGCAGCCAAAGCCAGTCAAGCCGAGCAAATCAAAAGCAAGAGCAAAGCAAGGCAATTGAATTCGAATTTGTGTATCTGTATCTAATCTAGCGTGGAGCCAGCCAAACAAACGGCCAACAAACGTCGCGTTTCCCAGGAGCCTCTTGAAGCTAGGCGCTAGTGGAGCAGTGGGGATGCGGATGCGGATGGGGATGGGGATGGGGATGGGGATGGGGATGGGGTAAAGGTGGAGACGAGTCGTGAAAGATGCACGTAGTGGCGGAAAAGGAGAGTAAACGCAGAAAGCACAGTAATAAATGATACTATTTTTTTTTTTGTTCGTTTTTCGTTTTCTGCTTCTTTTTATTTCGCTGCTTTTCGGTTAAAGCAATGACCGTTTTTCAAAAGAAGAAGCTGAAAGAAAAACGTGAGTCGCAGCCAGCAAGCAAACAAGCAAACGAAAACAAAAACAAAAGCTGCAGATACACGTACAAACACAGATGCAGCAGATACAAATGTAAACAGTTCAGCACGAACACATACACACACATGTACACATACAAGCCTGCATGTGTGCACCCGTATGGGTGAGTAAGTCAAAAGCGCGCGCAAAGAGCATTCAGCCAACCTAAAGCCAACCAAAAACGAAAGAAACAACAGGTACAAAAGGTACAGTCCACGATGAGAGCAGCGCTTTAACAGCGAAATGTTAAACGTTACCAATTTGTCAAGTTACAGTGAGAGAGACAAATAGAGAGGAAGAGAGAGAAAGAGAGAGCGAGCGAGCGCGATCACTTGAGATGAACTGGGGAATGAAACAGTGTGTGAGGAGAGCGACTGTTTGAGAGAGCAACTTTATATTAATACAGCAGCATCTGTATCTGTATTCGATGCACAGAGCTTGACTCTGGCATACATGTTGCCAAGGATCTGGCTCTGTTAACATGGCAAATGTTAACATATTGAAAAGGCAATGATCGCTCAACATTTGCTAAGAGCAACATACAACATATTCAACATGTATCAGCAACATGTTGACAATTTGATTACCAGCAGCAACTTGTTGCTTTTGCTTAATACAAATCTGCAAAGTTTTTAAGCACACTGAGGTTTAACAATTTGCATTAGTTCCGCACTTGAGCTGCTTGTTAACTGCCAGAAAGGAACTGTGCAAGTGCCATGAAGTAAATCAGCAAGTAAAACCCTTCCCTGCCCCTACCCGTCTGCCGACCAGCCACCAGCCAAACTTAATCCACAACGCCCGTAACCTTTGGCTGCAAAAGAAACTTTTACCAAACATACGCTAAAAATAGCTGACATTGTTGTCCTGCAGGACCTACCACAAAAAAAAATAAAAATGAAAATAAAAATAAAAAAAGCTAATGTTGCAGGCGACAACTTTTTGGGTAGAACTTTCTGCCCAGTTTCAGTTGCTGTTGTTTTAGCTTCTTTTCCGCACTGTGGACAACCCAATTTTGCCATTTGCCATTTTGTATTCCCCATGCCAACAACGGTCACCAGACCAAGCACACACACACACACACAAACACACACAATTGGCTGAGGTTTCACAACTTTTTATACACAAAATCCCCTTCTCGTACATAAATCTCAATTTGTTGCCAAGCTCGAGTGCGAATAGTTTGGCGAATACTGCGCCATACTCAAATCGTATATGTGAATGAGTCACTCACACACCTACACACACACACACACACACACACACACACACACACACACAATCATAAGTACGAGTGCCTTGGCCTGGCGTGCGACGCATTTGAATTTGTGCTCGACTCGAGTCCCAATTGGAGCCACCCAACCGCAACATGTTGCACGCCGCACGCTGCACACTACTGCTTCTGCTGCGTCAGCGTCATCAGCACTAACTATGCCCAAAAGTCTGCCTTCACATCGCATAATATGTACTCCAAACACCCTGTCCTTCTGCCCCAACTAGAATTTGAGCATTTAAGAAATTTGAGAGTGAGTTTTGTATGGATTCTTTCTTTCAAACCAAAATGAACCAATTAAAATGCAGAAAAAGAACCGAAACTGAGATTTGACATGTAAACCGGAACAGGAACCGGAACCGGAACCGTTAGACAAAGTTAACCAATTGAAAACTCAGAAAGTCCATTCGCTTTGCTTCTCTGGTTTTAATGTTTCAAAATTGATGTTTTAAAATAATTCTAACAATCTTTTTTCGAAATCAAATTATGCATATTATTTTTTTTTAGTTTGTTTCTTATAGCTTATAATACTCTACACACTTTTCAGCCACATCAACTTAACACAAGCCAACCATATTTTTTTAATAACATTAATTTTCATACTTGCAAAGTATTTTCAATGAATATAATTTTTTTAAAGTATTTATTCTACAACTAATTATGATGTCAGCTAAATAATAAATTTCGAAAACATTTTGCTCGTGAATATTTGCCCAATGCTACTCAATAAATTCGCTGATATTTGCTGAGCTGCATTCAACAGTCGATTGACTCTCAATCTTTGCACATTTTTTTTTCCATCCATTTTTTTTATGCTGCTCATGTGCTGCTTACAAATGACGTTTTGGCCGAGTTAAAGGCGTATAAGAGCCACGCCCACGCAGTTCGCTCAGTCGCTTTTAGCCAGAATAAAGCCATTCTCGAATGCAGGGCTTAAGTCAAAAAGGAAAACAAAAAAAATGTGTTCGATGAGATGCTTTGTTGCTGACGTTGCTAGTTACATTTCTAGCAGCAACAAAGCCTTGTTCAAAATGCTTTAAAGCAAACTTGCCACAGGCAGTTGCTACACCCACCCACTGCAACAGCAGCAGCAACTACAACAACAACAACAAGGAGCAAATTCTCATTACAAGCGGAGTTTAATCTGCTGCCAACACAGGCCCACGAGCGAAAGCTGTGTAGCGAGTCTGATTCTGAGGGGGGCTGTGGGGGAGGGGGGATGCATTGGGCTGGTAAATAAGTCAGAACGTGCGAACAACGAGTCAAATGTGTGTAAAGCTGCAACACCTAACTCGCCACAACACCATCCTCCCCGCTGCAACCTCCATTGTTGTTTAGAAAATAAATGTGTATTATAACAAAAAAAATAATAACGAATGCAGATTCATTGTTTTACACAATATGTGCGTCGTCTCTGACTCCCCGCCCCCCCTCCATCCACACTCCACACTCCAACTTGCCCAACAGCATCGAGTCTACACTCAGAAAAAGTGTTGCAAGCAAGCAGTGAAAGTTGATTTTCTACCATTTCCATTTGTCAGAAATGTTTTTAATTTTTGAAAAACAAAACCAAGTAAATAAAAATTGGCGAATTCAGACAAACTTTCCATGAAAATATTAAGTATTAAGTAATTTAGACAAACTCTGCTTGAAGTTAAGCCAAATTTAAGTGGTCTTTCTTGGAATTTAGTAATGATAATTCTGGTTCTTAGAAGTGTATTTTAGAAATTTATTTGCCCAAACTAAAGTTTCTCCTCGTCTTTTTGTTTGCCTTTTTTGAGTGTAGAAACTGAAACTGAACTGTAACTCAATTGCAATGCACAACTGTAGCCCCTTCCATAAACTTCCCCGCCAACCTGCTGCCACGCCCATTCACTTCAGCACTGGCAGCTGCCAGGAGGGGGTGCGGTGAAAATTTGCATGTTTTGGTAACTTGTAAAATACTCGCTTCTGGTACTTACTTTGCTAGCTTCTAGGCGATTTTCATTTCATTACATTGCAGGTTATTGTTTTCACGCTGCCACCCACTCACCACTCACCTCCCCCTGAGCACATGCACACACACACACACAGATTGTCTGCGTGGCACTCGACGCTCTTCGTATTTGTGTATTTGAAAAACGTTATGGAAATGACTTGCAATGAAATTATAATGAGTTTGACTTGGTCTTTTCGGTTGGGCGTTGACATTCCCTGTGGCTTCTGGTGGGTGTTTGAGGGGGCGCGGCATGATTGGAAGCCACATTTGGTTTACCATAAAATGCATATGACACAGCACTTCTTTCACATTGTGCGTTGGCAGTTGCATGCAGCATCCAGCAAGCAGGCAGAAAGTAGTTGGGAAAATAACAGCCGAAGATGAAACGGATTTTTACTGCCAGTCGGTTTCAAGTTTATAATATTCTACAGACAAATGAACATCAAAATAAAGTGGGGAAAATATGTGAATAAAAATGTGAAAATATCTTCATCCCAGTTGGAGAATCAACTTAGAAAACAAGCCATTGCCACGAATATGTGGATTATAATTTGCAATACTCTTAATCAGTTTCTAAACTTAAAACATAACGTTGTCTATATACACATATATATTTATGTGATTAGGTAAAGCGATATTTGTATTTATAACGCAAAATGTATTTACATGTGGAAATTGAAACAGCTTTGGCCCTGCCAGAAACACATGTCTTATTTAGCAGTTGTTTTTATGCTCAAAAAGCAAGTGCCCCAAATGCAAAGGATTTCATGTTGCCAAGCTGGGTGTAAAAATGGAAATGGAAACAGAAATACAAATAGAAATAGAAATAGAAACACTTGCAAATTACAATAAATGTAACAGTTACCGCCAGCAGTATGTGTTCTGTGCCAGTTTGCCAGCTCTGTTTGCCGCCGGTTTGTGCACACATTGCACACATTGTTTTTCTATATTTATATATATAAATATGTGTATATATATATATATAAATATGTGTATATATATATATATATATATATATTGGCTGCTCTGCCTCATCATAGTCTGGCAACTAGCAGCGGTTTCTCTTCTCCTAATCGCCTACAGCTTCTGCTCCTGCTGCTGCTGCTGCTCCTGCTGCTCCTGCTCCTGCTGCTGCTCCTGCTGCTGCTCCTGCTGCTGCTCCTGCTGCTGCTGCTCCTGCTGCTGTTCTAACTACTATTTTCCTTGCCAAATGCTCATCCTGTCGCCAGACGGCTGGCTGCTGCTGCTGCTATTGTTTCTGTTGCAGCTTTAACCACACACACTAAATTGAGTTGCAGCCTCACACTCAGAAAAATACGTAGACAATAAAAGCTGTCTGAGTTAATACAATTAGTCCGACCTTATATAAAATATATATAACGCTTTTGGTTACTTTAATCCCAAATTTATGCACCGCAACATAAAGTTTTAATTCCAGAATATTTTGTATATAAGATGGATGAGTAAATCCCAGTCTAGAAGTAAGTCAACTCAGAGCTGAGGCTAATGAGGCGAATTAACTTAAGGTGGATGACAAAGTCGTTAAGGAGCAGTGAGCAGTCTGCTTATTGCCAGGCAATCTTCCAAAATGTATTCTCAACAGAGACTCTACACGCTGTTGCATATATAGTTTCCATGGAGGTAGGCTACAGAAGAGGAAAAGTCAGGTTTGGTTTGGTTTTTACCAACAACCTAAAACGAATAAAATCAATAAATAGAACAGAATTCGATCATATTAATGTATTTTTCTGAGTGTAGCACGCAGTGTGTCCAGTAGATGGCAGTGCGTTGCGAACGCTTGTTAGTTTTGCCTGCTTGCTTGCCGCTTTTCCGGCTGGTTTTCCGGGCGCTTTATACGCTCCTCCATCTCCTGCCACAGTCCCCATCGACCGTCCACATCCATTTGCACATTACGTGTAATCATCATTTTCTGCTGGCAATAAACACATGCTGCCTGTTCTCAACTAGCCGGAGCCCTTCCTCTTCCCCTCTCCACCCCGCCCACACGACCACGCGTCGTCGTTTTTGTGCCTCTCTCTCTGTGTTCAACAAGCGGTTGCAAGTGCAACTGGACTGCATTTTGCGACGCCTTCGCCCTAGTAACGAGGCTGTAAGTCACTCAAAACAACACCCACCGTTGCAAGCCGCTCGCAAATTTCCATAGCAGCCACATTCCCCCCTCTGTCTCCCTCTGTCCCTCTCTCTGTATTTTTTCTCTCTCTATTTGCCTGACTGGTCATAACATGAATTTACAATTTCCAGTGCAGTGCACAACACTCCCCCCGTCGCATGCCATCCATGCACACACATATCTATCTGTGTATGTGTGTGTGCAGTGGCATGCGGCAGTCTTGTTGCATGCAAAATGCACAGCAGCAATAAATATGAAAAACAGCAAGTTCAACAAATTATTAAATCTTTTTATCCATTTGTCTTGATGAACTATAATATTGATTGTATTTAAATGTTTTATAGTTAAAATCAATATTAAAAAAAATACTTATTTAAAATAATATAAAAACTCTATTAAATTACAAAAAACAAAGAAAAACAAAGATGCACAAGTAATTATTATATCAGAATGTCAAATAAAAAAAGTATAAACTTAAAGATTTCTTTAAATTATTATATATAAGAATACACTTAGAAAAATAAATATATGCTGAACAAAAGATAAGCAAAATTAATAAAACAAGGATTGTAAGCAAATATGGCGAAGGGTAAAGTGATCCAAGGACTTAAAGGGAACAAGTAAGGATGATGCAGCTCAACCATTCATTTTGCCTGCAACTGTAAAGATACAATTTTAAATAGCAACATTTAAGCATCTTTTTTTTGGAAAACTTTATTGCAAAATTCTGCTTTCTTCAAACTCGAAGCTAGTCTTTAGAAACTATCAATACTGATTATGCCACGTTGCACACAATCTGCCACATACCCAGCAATTAATGCATTCGTTTTCGTCTTTAATTTATGCAATTTCTAAAAAAAATAGAAGCTTTGATTAAATTTAAAAGCTTGATAATGTTATAGGTCACGTGCTGCAAGCAGCTAGTTGCAAGCTAGTTGGACAAAAAATGAATCTGTTGTGCGCCACAATAAATATCGGTGGCGCCACCACGTTTGCAATGCCAACGCCAACTACCCTCAGAGACACCTTGCCTCATGCATATATTTCGATTGCAGTTCATAATTGATTTAGGTGTGTTTGTTTGTCGGTGTTTAGTGGGCGAAGGGTGGTGAAGGGGTGGGCTATCTGTGTGTGAGTGTGTGTGTGTGCTCGATTTGTGTAGCGGCTAATCATTTAGGTCAGTCACAGCAGAGAACAAATCGCGATTTGCTTTTATCGATGGAGTCCCACGGCGGGTGGTGCAACCGGCTGCTGTCAGCTGAGCCACTGTTCAACACACTGAGGCAAGTGGCAAACAAAAGCCAGAGATTATCAAGCGACATATATGTGGACACAAATGCGGCTGCAAACAAGCAAACAAACAAACAAACCAACAAACAACAACAGCAACAAGAAAACACTCTGAATGGCAATGCGCAAGAGACAAACAAATTCAAATCAAATTCAAATTGACAATAGATGCCGCAGCCTGACAATGCAGCGCACTACATCTAAATTCAGAATTTACACATTTTTGAAATTTATTATGAAATTCTTAGTTTTCTATTAAGTTGATAATTGTAAAATTGCCGTAAATAATGCATTGAGAATTAAATATTGCAGAAAGACCATTTACTTAAAGCTCTAAAAATTATATTATTAATATGCAGTTATGCATAATGTGTTAGTATTATTTTAACGTATAAAAAGTATCTTTTTAGTCTCTAGTACGAGGCAGATGCCCCTGACTGTTAAAGTGGAACACGGCCTGCCAGCAACAAGCGCCCGCAACATTCGCTTCTAGCTTGGCAACTCACACAAAATGTTGCTAGCTTGGTGCGCATGTTGCTAACGCAAACACACGAAATGTTGTTAACGCCGCTGCTGCTGGCTGTGTGTTTGTTATGTGTGAGTGTGTGTGTGTGTATGCGATGCATATGTGTGCGTTGCGCTGCGCTGCCTGCATATGTGTGCAATCGACGTTCGCTTAACGCGCGTGTGTGTGTGTGTGTGTGTGTCGATGTTGCTGCTGCCGCTGCGTGGCTGTTTTGTACGTTTGGCAACTTCATAGGCAGAGATACACGCCTCAGTCTGTTGGTAACTGTTGCATTCAACGCTTCGCTTCGCTCTCCGACCGAAAATATATTAGATTGTAAATTGTACACGACCATCGAGCGCTCGTTGTTTCATTCCCGTTTCATTCGTACGTTCGTGCGTTCGGTTCGTTTGTTCGCCCGTTCGTTCGTTCGCTCGTTCGCTCGTTCAACTTCGGTTCGCTTGTGTTTTTTTCCGTCAATCTTTAGCGCCCACACGCTGCTCGTGTGTATTTTAGTGCCGGTCTAAAGCCGAACGTCATCGTCATCAAATCCATAACGTCATTTCGGTTCTGAGCTGCGTCAGCTCCTGTGCGTGTGTATCTTGTAGCTGTGCCTGCCACACTCCAACTGCAACTGTAACTGTAACTGTAACTGTAGCTGCATCCGTATCTGTGCATCCCCCACACAACCCCACCATAGATAGAACCGCAAGTCAGCCGGACTTGCGTCTTTCGCGTTGCTTTTCGGCGCGCAAAGTTCAAACAGCAGAAATACTAAACCCTAAATAAATATAATAATAATAAAAAAAAAAGGAATAATAAAAATACACTGTGCAAAGATTTCACTTTTTGGGAGTCGAGAAAACCCGCTTCAAATATTTTTTGTCGTCATCAAGTGTGTTGACAGTGCGCGCTAAAAGTAAACACACACACACTCACACACACAAACACATACACATAATATAAAAGCACAGGCACAAGCACATTCCTTGCAAACACACACACACACACACACACACAAACAGTGAAATTTTTCAACGGCCGTAAAGTGTTCAGTGCTGCGCTCCCCCTCCTCAGCCCCCCCTATTTCTCACTTCAACTAAAGCGACACATTTTATGCTTGAAAAGCCAAAGCACAACAACAACAACAGCAACAACAGCAGTGAGAAAAATCACTAAGCTCTCTGCCAAGCAAAAATAAAAATAATAATAATAAAAAAGCGTCTTTTGCCCGTGGGCAAAAGTAACATAAAATACTTATTAAAGGTGCGCCACATATAAGGATTAAAGGAGCAACACCCACAAGCCAACAACAAAAAGTCTACAAAATGTCACGGATCGTTTTTGTATTTCTGGCAGCCATTTTAGCAGGTGAGCAGACCAAAAATACCTCAATTTCTTGAGTGAGATGATATCACAAGTCGATGTTTATTTTAAGCGCTGATTGATACTCGATAACCGCCAACTGCCTTTTTATAGAAAAACTTGTTCCCATCATCACTACTGACTCTAGTATGGAAATGTTGTTGTTCCCATGGTATAAACTGATTATAGGCTATTGTATATGTGGTACAATATACAGTCGCTTTGATTGATGGACTATCGAAGTAAGGTGTTTTTGTACAGCATTTTGTTAGATGGCAGTTTGGCGGCTTTTTCTCAATATTGTTTTTGTTTCTTTCTACTGCGCATGCTTGTAGGCTCCATCGTAGCCGAAGGGTCTTTGTTAAAATCACGAAATGCGACTCGAGTGCTCTGTGACCTTTATTGTGGCAAACAACTTGAGCTCGTCAGGCTCTTCTTCGATTTGAGCCAGAAAGGTCAAATGTGCCCAAGTAACTCGGCTTTCAGTGTGGCGATTGTGCTGCAATTTTATTGGCCATTTAGCTTTTGGGCTATTGTCGATAAAAGCACGCTGATGTGTGGAGTTTTGTGAACATTTAAGAATAGCATCAGTTTATATATTTATATTATCTCATAGAAAAACAAAAATATATTCAAAAAATAAATTTGTCTGAGCATATTTGAATAAAATTATTTAGATTCTTGTGTTGAAGTCGTTTCCTTAATTTCTGTTATATTCTGCTCTTAAATACAACGTTGAGTGTAATTATTGCTCTGTATTATTGGCTGACTTGAAGTATACTTTAAGTAAATCCTCTGGGTAACAAGCTTCAAAAGTAGCTTTTCCACTCATGCCAAACGGCATTCAACACAATCCTCAATATTCGCTGGCTTAATGAAATTGCTCAAGAGTTATACGACAATAAAGGTGCGCATGATACATCTCAGCAATTAAAGGACTGCGTTCCCTCCAACATAAACATTATATATACATATGTATATATATATATACATACATACATATATATATATATATATATATATGTTCCAAAGTGCCGCCCTTTACAGCTGAGAGCCGAGCACTCCTTTCGTTAAATTTACAACTTGCCCCATCGCCTGGCAGCCTATTTAATTAAAATCCTTCAATGTGTTTCCACATTTGCAATTTTTTTTTTCTTTTTTGTATTTTGGTTTTTTGTTGGGGCGCCCGGCATTCTCATTAGCTGAAAAGAAGCTGGTGATGCTATTTATGCTGCCTGCTGATGCTGCTTTCAGCCTAACAACATTAACAGTCAAGCCATATGAACCAGCAGCTGTCTACTTACAAAACAGCACCGAAACCACCATTCCCCCCCCCACGAAAATACCCCCTCCCTTTTTTTCTAGCAACGCAATCGCATACGAAACACGAACATGACGTGACTTTAAGAAAGATACTTTTTTTGTGGTTGCTGTTGTTGTTGTTGTTTTTGTTGCTGCATGCCCGTCGTGGCTAAGCCTTAGAGCATCAGCCTCAGCAGGCGAAAAACCTTTCAAAACGGCGCCCAGCGTGTGATGCTCCCCTTCCTCCCCCAGGCCTCGCCCCCAGCAGCCAAAATATATGCAAAGCAAAACAGAATCCCCAGAAAAGCAGCAACGAATGAAAATAAAATGCAGCTACAAATCCAACTATAGATTCGGATGCAGATGCAGATTCAGATGCAGATTTCGAATGTATCAGCTGATGCTGATGCCGATGCTGATGCCGTTGCTGATGCATTGCCCGCATTGCAACCTGAGGGCCCTGTATGCTGTGTGCTCAGCTCATTGCTCCCTGACACTTTACACTGCAGCTTTTTTGATGCACTGCCCTCAAAGTGGAAACGAGCATATGCATTTGAATTTATGCTCGCATTTAGTCACAGCTTGGGAGTGCTTAACTTTTTCCACTTACGAAGCTTATTTTCCGTTTATTTTCAAGGATTTTCTCTACAAGAGTGCATTAAGTCTTCGGTGAGATTCCTAACTGTTAATATTTGTTTATGTGCTGTTTTTTATGGGCAAACAAACTCATGTCTGCTGTTCAGTTTGTAATTATAAATGTTTAATGGGCTCCTGGACGCGCAGCAGTCCTTTAGAGAGCCACAGATAGACAGAGAGAGAGAGAGAGAGAGGAGAGAGAGAGAGAGAGAGAGAGAGAGAGAGGTACATAGCAGGATAGTTGAACCTGCATCTTTTCTTTCATTCTTCGTATCTTTTTGTGGCATATGCTGCTGCACACGCGGCATATTAGTAAAGTCACACAAAATACCAAATGTCAAATGCAAAACTGCTTACAGCTTATGCATTTTAATGGTCACAAATTGAGGCTACACATGACCATGCAAGACTGCATCTCTGTCTCTCTCTCCCTCTCTCTCTCCCTATCTCTCTCTCTCTATCTGTCTATCTCTAACTCTCTTAGTGTATCTCTGTCTACAATAAATAAAATGCCAAACAAAAAGCATGCATTGAAATAAATATTTGATGCTTGCCTCCGGCTGCATTTGCTCAGCCACTGATTTTGGCAGCCAGCATAGATTCAACTCTTTGTATGTAAAATTTAGAAAATTGTTGTTTGCCATTTTTGCGTGTGTGTGTGTGTGTGTGTGCGTGTGTATTTTGGTAATTGTTATTGATAGCTTTAGAGTATCGAGTAGCTGTGCAAGTTTTGCTGTATTTGCAGAGTTTAAAGTTAATGAAAAATATACAAATATTTCCAGAAACACTTATGTGATTTTCTAAAAAAAATAATGAAAAATGCATAGGTTCAGGGATATATTTATTGCAAGCAAAACAAATATGAATTATACGTTTCAGTTCACAATAAAATAGAATTTTCAACTTTAAAATAAATACAAATTCAGTTAAATATATTATAAAAATATTTCAAATACATGCTCAAAATCTAAACATAATTCTATATAAATAAATATAAGATGCTTACACAAAATCTAGACTTAATTTTTAGTATTTAAATATAATATATAAAAATTCTTCCTCAAATGGTTATCAAATTTTTCATAAATATATAAAATATATGCTCAAAATCGTTAAGTAAATTAAATGTTTTATATTTTTGATAGTACATATGAATTGTTTAGAAGGTGATTCCATATTCTTTCAGTGTTCCGTCGTATGGTAATTCCATGTGCTGGCTGCTGCATGCAGCACATAGCAAGAGACAGAAGAAGAGGAAGCTGAAAAGCTGGGGTCTGTAAGAATTCCCATTCTCATTCATATTCATAACATCGTCGTTACATACGAGTTATTTTTTTTCTTCCATGGCTTGGACTGGGAATGGGGTTGGGGTTTGACCAGGTTTTCAGTTTGAGTTTGAGTTTGAGGCACGCAAAAATGTTTTGTAAGTGAAACTGAAACTGGGCAGCAGAATTCGCCGGCAGCTCTTCGCAGGTGAATGGGCTTGAGACAAAGGCGTTAACACGCCCCCAGCAACGGAACGCTTCTTAACTTTCTTCTTATTTGTTTATTTATTTTATTTTTTTTTGTTGTTATATTTCTTGTTCTGCTGCTGCTGTTACTTTATTCAATTTCCGCTTTTTAATTGCTTGCCACTGTGTCTTCTTTGCTTTTGGTTTTGACGTCTTCAAATTCGCAGCTCATTTTGTCAGTTGACCTTTTGCTTTAGTTTTGGCCCGTTATTGATTTTCCGTTAAATTTTCTCATGTAAATTGCGGATTAGGGGGCTAAAATGTTTGTTATGGTCTTCGTTGTTGGCTTTCATTTTGGGCGCATTAACAGTTGCTCAAATATTTCAGTGGTTGGGCATATCAAATAAACAACTTCAACTAATTTGCTGAAAAATGACAAATAACAAAGTCAACCAACAAGACAACAACAACAGCAACAGCAACAACAACAATGTCGACAGCAATAACGAGATACAACAAGTTTTTGCATGCATAAAATGCAACTTATTGCCACGTTTTATATATGTCACTGTGTCGATGTGTCGATGTGTCTTTGTGTGTGTGCACATTTGTATATGCACAGGAAGTTGGCAACGCTGCGGGCCACGTTGGAATTTTGGCCAAAAGGCACACACACACACACATACACACACACACACAGATTGTTGACTAACAGATAGGAAGGAAACAGAGAGGGACAATGAACGTGACAAGGAAAATGGGAACATGGTGCGATATTGACAAAGCGTATGCCAGGCAAATTAAATATACCAGCACTCACACCTACCTCCCTCCCTCCCCACCCCCCCTAAACACATCAACAACAAAAGAGAGAAAGAGACAGTAAGTAAAAGTTGCCAGTCTACTTAGAAGTTTTTCCTGGGCGTCTGTCGTAAGCAATGCGCAACAGAGTTTTCACTTGCCACACACAGTTTTAAACTTTTGATCGATTTGTACGCATTGTCTTCATGGACACAGACAAGAAGCACCAGTTCTTCTTCTACTTCTTCCTCTACTTTTTATTTTGAATAAGGAAAGTCACTTTTAAGTATATCAAATGAAGCTGTAGTTGTTTTCTTTAAGTTGACAACACGTGTATCTCTAGCATCCAATTAAGAGCAGTTCTAGCAAAACTAACTCACCTTCAGCTCATTGATATGCTTAGTCTGTGGGGGTGATTTTCATTCATGAATAAGTCCAATACGTGGGTGTGAGTAATGCATTGAATGATTGTAGAACAATTTGGCGAGTCTGATAACCAATGTGCGAAGCCGGTCAGCTTTTTATTGTAAGCAAAACTATATTGAACCTGACTCACTCATATTACTCACTTATTTGCTAGCATTTTTCAACTTAATTTTAGTTAGAATACATCTGCACTCCTCATTAGATTATTTATTATAGAATAGCTTTAAAATACAATAATAAATGAAAGTAGTAGTGAAGTTGTGCTGCAGCAGAAGCAGTACTCAGCACTTTGCACTCTTATCATTTATCCATCTGAACTCGTCTCCTTCAATCTATCATCTTACTTGACCAACTTTCCGCGATGTTAGACATTTTCTCGTTGCTATGCCAATTTTCACATACATCTTAAAAATACAATCATATTGCAATTATCGCTTATCTCTTCGCACTTAATGTTAAAGCATGATTCATTAGCTCATTTTCGATTCTTTGTTCAAGTCTCCACTCGTAATTAGTCACGCAGAGAAAAGCAGTTTGAGTTGAGTTGAGAATAGAAATGGACGATTAAAATCTCATGAAGCTTTTCACTTGCCATGTTTGTTCTTCTTGTTATTGTTGTTGTTGTTTGTCCAGTTGAGCGATAGTCATTGTTTGTATTGTTGCCTTCACAAATCACACAAATGCCACAATTGATCCGTGCCTCAGTATTTTTTTTTCATGTTATTTGCTTGTGCTATTTTCCGTGTGGCGTTGATAACGAAATGTGCACCTGTGCCCCATTTTGCTGCAATTTATAATTTTCATTATGTAGTTGAACGCACCTCTCCGTCTCCCTCGCTCTTGCTCGTTTTTGGGGCACACAGATACACATTCAACATATTTGTATGTGTGCATTGAAATTCTCTGTTGGGGCATTGGGCAAACGCGATTAGATAAGCTTTCTGCGCATGGAAATCTTATCAATATCAACAATTTGTACAACAGACAAACACACACAAACACACAAAGGCTTGAAATGTGTTGCTGATAAGCATATTGTGTCATATACACTTAAAGAAAGAACTCAAAAATGTTTAATGTTTTATAAATAGTATGTAAATCGATGATTTAAATTTCTTTCAAGCAAAACAAATTTATATTTTACTCGATTTATTTTTACTCTGATTTCGCACTTATTTTTTGCAAGTGTTTCTGATAACAAACATTATTTGTATGTGGCCAAGGCCCCAAGACATAAACTAGTTGCCAACTAATCGAACTGTTTTGTGGCATTAGCATTTTCCTTTACGTCGAGAGCAGAAATTTGGCTAATTAGTAATGCAAATAATTTGGTAATTTGCCTGACCAAAATCTCATTTAGGTCAACTGCTCAAAAATGTAATTAAATTTTAATAACCAGCAGACCCCAAAAACAAAATCAAGGTTTGTTTAGCTGCCGTTTTCTGCCATTTCCATTTGATACCATTGTAAAATGTCAAATTGATTATTTAGTGGCTGGCATTTTATACGTGCAACATGCAGCATAATTAAATGCGCAATTTTAATTAAACTTACATGACCACATGTAGCAGCTTCTATGCCATGTTTATGAATATATACCTATTAGAGGTACTCCCCCCTTCTCCCTCTCTCTCCCTCTCACTCTCTTTATTTGCAGCGACAACCAAAATGATGAAAATAATTGAAAATATTGCACGTTCAGCGCACGGCAATATAATTAATAACTATTTGAATTCGATATGCATTTTCCAAAACAAATAAATGACAGTGCTTGCTAAAATATTACAGCTGTGTAAATAGACGAACATAATTCATAAATATGAATAATATTTTATAAACACGATTGAATTAAAAAGCATGGAACAAATGGGAAGGCGGCAAATATGTGTTGTACCCAATTAGAGCTAAGTGAACTAAAAAGCAAAAGACTAATGAAAATAATTTGGATTCTGGCTCTGAAACATACTGTAAAATAATACCAAATAATTATTATGATTTTTTTCTACAGCTGAGCGATAATTGCACAAAAAGCTATAAATAAACGTGCTAAATTTGCAGCGAGTTTAGGTACAAGTATTACTTGTAATATTTGAATTAATAATAATTTCTCTAAACTGCTATCCACAGCCAAGTAACTCATTCAATTCCCAAGTCTCGTTTACATAAATACCAAATTTACCATAACTCACAGCATTGCTTATAAGTCGCTTCTTCTTATTGCTGCCTGTTGCTAGGTTGCCAGTTAGCAGCAACAACAGCAGCAGCAACCGCAGCTTAGATCGCCCAGCTCAAAGTTCAAAGACTCTCTGCCAATGGCTCACCTCCCCAGCCCCCCCCACACACCCCATTATAGAGTTATGGCATTTATCGAGCTTGTTCTTCTGCTTCGCTGTCTTCTTCAACTTGTGCTTTTCCATTTTATATTTTTTCAGCCTCACCCAAAGCACATGTTTACAACTTGTACATGGAAAGCAAAGTCCCACAAAGCGCAGCTGCTATCTCTCATATCTAAATGCTAAACTTCTGTGTAGCTTATAGATACACACAGACACACACGAACACACACACACACATACACACACAAATACTCAGTAAGAGTTGAGTGCCAGGTTGTTGCTCACGAACCGGTTCCTCAATTCTTCTCGACTAGTTTCCATTTTTGTTCGCTTTAAGTTTCTTTTTGTTCTTCATCTTCATCTTCTGTTTCTGCCTCTGCTTTTTGTCGTTAGTTCTCAACGTTTCTGTGTGGTTTTTTCTACATTTATTTGTATTAATTTTTCTTCTTTTTTTTTGTTGCTTTTGTTATTTGCCACAAAATGTTATTAGACCTATATATGTAAGTCGAGTAATTTTTAGTTTGTGCTTCGGCTCTCGTTGAAGCGTAAAAGGCAATGAACAAAAAGCACGCACACATGCGCAATGATTGCCACACTAACTGCGTGAGTGTGTTATTATATTTAACTGTTAACAGTTATTACTATTACTGTTTTGTTGTTCTATATCATTTTTCGTATATTTGTTACTCACCTTTTTCGTCGTGCTTATTCAATGGGTGTTGCCCAACAGAGTGAGAGCAGAGCGAGCGAGAGAGAGAGAGAGAGACTGAGAGAGTGTAAGTGGGAGAGAGAGAGTGAGAAAGAGAGCAAGTGGGAATTGTTAAAAGTTAATTATTTGTATTTGTATTTCGTATTTGTATTGCCAGCACGTTGGTATTTGTATAACTTATTGTTGCTGCTGCTGTTTCTGTGTTCTGCTTTGGCTTTTTAGTTGTTGTGTGTGACTTTTGAAAACTGATGAGAAAAAATAACAACAATAACAACAACAGCAGCAGCAACAGAACACAAGTGGCAAAGAAAGAAGCAGAAAAAGCCATCAGGGAGTCAATTTCAGTGTTTCGACAGCCCGCACTTGCCTTTATTATTATTATTTTTGGTATTTTTATACACATATATTTTTTTGTTTTTGTATCTGACACACATACACACACACGCATGCAAGTGTACCTTGTTTGTGTGCCTGTTTTTCCAACGCTTATCCAGTTTTTGTAGCCTGAAATACGAACCAAACGCATCCACATAATTAAAACCTTAATAAAGGCGCCCAAAGCTGACATAATTGCTAATGAAAACAAGAACGCAAGAACTCCAATCGCATGTGATCGACGTGAGGTATACCCTAGATTCCTCGTTACTTATCAATATTTTCTCTTAAATAGCCAAAGTTCTCTTTATGATTTAATATATATCTCAAGGACTTCAGAGTTATCTTTAGATATTGTTCGCCATTGTTTTTTTTCTTTAACATTTTTAATGGGTATGAAAAGACTTGAGCTGCGGTTGTCGTCGACATGGCACGGCTAATGTCTAAATTGTTGGCCATTGCTGTTTGTCCTGCAATTAAAGCGACGGTGACAATTTTGTATGACATGACGGCAGCTCGTTAAGCCTGAATTGTAAGCGAGCAACACACAGAAAAATTGACAATTTAGCAACAACAGCAGCAGTTAAGTGACAATTGAGGGGGTAAGTGAGGGGTGGCAGGCCAAGGGTTGACCGTTTGTCGGCCGCAAAAACATGACACGTCCTGCCACTGCTTCTGCAATCACATTGCAATCTCAGCTCTAACTCGGACACTTCGAGACAAAGTGAGAGAGCGAGAGAGCGCGAGAGAGAGAGAGAGAGAGAGAGAGATATGGTGTGGGGACTGGGCCAATGTTTTATTTGATAAATTGTGTCAGGTTCGTGCGACAACACAGTTGTCAGCTGTGGCTGTTGCTTTTCTTGTCGCTACTGTAATTTCGACAATTGCGCATACACTGCAAAAACAAATTATGCTCATTTATATATTTTGTTGGCCTAAAAATTTAAATAAAAATACGCATTTATTTTTTTAAGTAATATATTTCATACAGCTGACATTTTTTTATAAATTATTTCGAAAAAACAATTTTTTTTTTTGGGTTCCTCAATTCAATTTGGTGCATATTTTTGCCCAGTGTACCGTCTACTGCTCTCGTTACTTTGCTTTACTGCTGTGTTGCACTTAGTCATTTGTTGGCCACAGATAACGCTGGTGGAGGGGGCTGTGGCGTCAGTTGTTCATTAGCCATATGTCTGGCTGAATGAGCCAAACGACTTCACACCTCCCCCTCGCCATCAGCCTGCCCACTCAATTCTCATCAAGCTGCCTCTCCGATTAGGATTGATGTGAGCATGTTAACGTTCCTGGACACTTTGCATTTGAATTTGAAGTGTGTGAAAATAGTGAATCGAATCGTTGAGCACGAGAAGTGGCAAAGTGGAGCCGACCAAGTCTAATGACATCAATTAGAAATTGCGTCAAATTGCTAGAATCATGATTCGATTACGGCAGCAGGAAACAAATTCGAATTGAAACTGCAGCAAACAAGAAGCAACATGTAGCAATAAGAACTGCAGCATTCCAAGATTTTTGAAAATTAAAATTTAAGCAGATTAAAGAGAAGAATTTGTCTAATGAACTCGTAAAACTTGTAAACAAAACGCTATATTTGGGAAAGGGAAAAGAACTGAGTTTGACAAAGGGAGCCATTTTAATTTCAATTACTCTCTCCTTGGCATCGATATAAAAGAGCCATTAGCAAGAAAAAAAAAAAACCCTTTTAGCTGCTTGCCCAAACTTAGACCATTGCCAATGGTTTTACGCCTACCAACTCCACAAAGCCCAATCCAATCAAATTACATTTAACGATAATTCGTTTTTCTTTGCGTGACTGGCCGAACACAATCCGAATCCAAATGCCAAAACTGACCCACTGTTGGCCCATTTGTAAGCGGCTAGAGTCTATAAGCTCAGCAAGTGGCTGCATTAAGTAAGAGTGAAGAGGTGGTTGTCGTAAAACAAAAATAAAAGTTCTTTCCTAAACGGGCAAACTTGCAGCAGAAAAAAGAATAAATAATGATAATAAAGAAAGAAAAAGTAGAGTGTACATAGAATTAAAATTAAAATTGAATTTAAATTAATTTCACGACGCACGCACATCGAGTGTGAGTGTGAGAGAGTTTTCTCTGGAACCATGAAAGTATTATTTTCTTGTATAATTTACCCCACTTGCAGCTGCAGTATTTTTTATGTAATTACTTTCGAAATGGACGAGTGCGTGAGTCAGGCAAGAAAGTTTTTCATTTTCATTTTCATTTTCTTTTTATATATATAAGTTTGTTTATGCTTAGTTTTTGTTTTTTGTTTTCTTGCCTTTTTAGTATTGCCAACTTGCAAGCAGCTGAAACTTTTCTAGCCCTGACTTGCGCAGCAGCGCGTTTAACTTATCGCTGAGTGAATAATTTTATTTTTATTTTTAAGGCCAGTCAAATATTTGCGTTGGCTGATAGCACAAGTTTATCAGTCAGCGACCAGTTTTGTTACTAACTAAAAAAAAAAACGCTACAAGAAAATGTTAGACTGCTACAACTCTTTGTGTAAGTCCCAGTTTGATAGATTAGCATGGCGTCATTAATGAAAAGCGAAGCAAAATTAGGTGTATCCCATGAAATGTTTGAAACTGATACCATTTTATACTCTGACATTCAAATGACTTTTTTCGTACTAAGCAAATTTCTTCGTAGGTAATTATTTACATTGTTTATTTAGTTTTTAATTTTACAAATTACTTTATAAGTCCCAAACGAACCCTTACAACTGCCATTATTTCAAATTTGTCACTTTACCTTCAGGGTTGCCACCTTTAATGGCCTGAAATAAGTTGGAATATCTCATTTCATTTTCATTTGCAACGCACACTTTCACTCCACAGAATCGCAGACACAATTACTTTTTCTATTCTCATATTCAGCCTGGCAGGCACAAGTTAACAGCAGGGGTTATCATCCATTTAATTTCCGCTTTTAATTAAGCAACTAAAAGCATAAATTTAACATGCATAGCAAAAAAAAAAAAAAAACAAAAAAAAAAGAAGAGCTTAAAGAAAATAAAGAGCTCTTTCAACTGCCAACAACAATCAAAATAAAAACACAAAAAAACTTTCACCTTGGCGTAAGAGACAAACAAACACACACACACACACACATATATATATATATATATATATATTTACAGATACACACAGTTACAGATACAGCTGCAGATACGGATACAGATACTTTTACAATGACAACGAGAAGTTTTTGGGGTGAGAGTTTTTTATTTTGGGTTGTTGCTGGTGCTGTTAAAATTACATAAAATTATTAAATAATAAAAGCGTAAACAAAAAGTGACAACGCGTTGAAAACTGACTGCAATAACGAACATTCAGCAACTCCATAAGCTGACAGTTAAGCAAAGTAAACATTTACAACAATTTGTATGGGGAGATGTAAATAAAAGTAATTAAAATGTTTACAAATGAAATACATTATATGAAAATTAAGTGCAGCTTAAGCGATTTTTCCCTTTTTTTTTTGTCTTTCATTTTTATTATTTTATTTGCACATTTTGTACCAATTTGTACGACTGCAAATTGCATATTGTTCACACAGGTAGCAATTATGGCAACTTTTTCAACATCTAAATTATGACATTTAATTGGATTTTGATTTTCATTGTGCTCTCATTATTTAATATTGCTCTTCTTCTTTTTGTCTGCGCAGAAAAAGCGCATACAATAATAAAAATAATATGCTAATCAATAGAAATTATCCTGTCAAATGTGCCAAAAATAATTGAAAAATGATTTTAAAATCAAATTATGAAAATTATTTAATGCCATTTGTTTTGCACATATTGTTTTAACCTCCCAAAATGTATTTTCATTTGCGCAATGCACAAATTATTTCACAAATGCCCCAAAATACGATGTAAATTTGCATTGTTCGCATTTAAACACAATGTAGAATGTGGTTGCACTCAATTGAGGAATAAATGAACTCACTTTGTTGAATATTGAGAAATTTGCATAAATACCCCTGTTTGCGTTACATAATAATAAAGATAAATCTTCGATTGATATGTGCAATATTTTTGTATCCCCTGCGATTTGATCATGACACAAAATGAGTTATGAACTAACTCTTGTATTGTAGTCAAAAGTTTATTTACTTACATATTTCTTAAGGCAACTCTCCTGTTTGAGTTTGTACAAATGCCGTACTGCGTTTTATGTGGCAACCTCCCGCGCCAGTGTTGCAAAATATGCACTCCACAAGTCAAGACAGCAACTCGAATAACAACTGCAACAAACAAACAAACAAACCAACCAACAAACCAACCAACATGCAACGATGACTCGCAAATGGCTTACAACTTTGCCGCTAAACTAACTTAAGATCGCACAAAGTGAGAGGTGCATTGTGGCTTGTGGTGCAGCTAAGGAGAGGACGGGAATAGATTAGTGTGTTTGTGCTAAGTCTCTTGGCAAATGTTGCTAAGTATCTAAATTCGATTTGGTTGCACTTAAGCGCGATCCACTGAAAGCTGAAGCTTACAGTTAAGCAGCAAACACAACAGCAGCAACAACCACAGCAACAACGAACTCAGCAACTGGTGACCCACTTTTGGCCTACTTTAGTGGGTCAAGTAAAACCTTCTTTGTCAGCGCAGAGTGGAAGAAAAAAATAGTAAAAAAAATAACAACAGTCAGCCAGCAAGTCCAATTAAACGGCTGGGCAATGGCAGCGACTAAAATCGACTTACTTCAGAATGAGACTCTCAACGACTTCTGGCAACAAGTTCTGCAAGTTGTTGTATTTTTTTCTAGGCGGTTTTCTTGGTTTTCTTGGCTTTCCTCCCACTTGCACGAGAATTTATAGGGGTTTTCTTTTTAGTTTAGCCAGAAAAAAAAGTTGAAAAATCTTTAAAGCGATGGTTTCGCATTTTTAGTTTTCAAAATACAAAAATGTAATTTAATTGCCACTCTATGCAAATTGCCCATAAACTGCCCAAAACAACCAACAAAAAACACAGCCCTAAAAGCATTTCAGCAATATAAATATATAATTGAAATAGGATGGATATGCAGATATTTTCAATTGAAAGTTCGCTCGGTTTTCGCCGACATTGAATATGCATGCGTGTGTGTGTGTGTGTGTGTGTGTGTGTGTGTTTGTGTGTCTCTCTGTCATTCTTATGAATGGATGCGAATTGTCGAGCATGTTTTTAGTGTGACTCACACAAAACACTCATCGCTTAATGAGCGAGCCACAATTCGTAATGGATGAATACGTGCATGAATATGTGCTAAGGTTCGGTCGGGCAGAGGGGTGGTTGGGCGGTTGGGCATCGGTTCAATTGCACTAATTGAACATGATTCAGGGGCTTTCCTCTCTCACAACACACTCCTCTCCTCTGTGTGTCATGCGAATGTCTCTAATTAAACTGAATATTCAAATGAGCCAGCTTTGAAGTGTTTGGTTAACGTTGCCAATTCCGTTGTCCGTTTTCCGTTTGCCATTTGCCGTTGCTCGCTTCACAGTAGTGCATAAAATTTGTGGTACACTTAAGCCGAGCATTTTGGCCCAAATTGTACCATAAATAACTTGACAAAGTTATTCCACTAGCTGCTGTGCGTGCCTCAGTCTGTGTGAGTGTATCAAGTGTGAAAATGTCCAGCTGACTCTATCTCGCTCTCTCTCGCTCTCCAGCTACCAGTGTTTTCGGGCCATAAACGGGTTGGTAACACACGACTCTTGTAGTGTGTTAATGATATCCATGAACATGGCTGGCACAAAGCATTGAATAGGTTGTTGAAATGTGAGCATAATTTGCGGCAATATTTAACGACATGTGAAATAAAAGTGGAGAATGACGAGATCTAAAAAATAGTTTTCGATGGCTCTGCACATATTTTAGAAAACAAGAATGCTTCTCTCGAGAGGAGAATATTTTTTTGAATTTAAATTCAGTATTTATCTCATTATCAAGCTCTGAAAAAACAACAACTTTTAAATATGATAAGCACTTAGTCAACTTAAAATGGTTATAAAAATGCATCCTACTTTAAGGGATTATTTTCAAAACAGGCTACAGCATAACAGCTCCACTTTTATCGAGCTTATCCCATTTGTTTTCCATTTGAAAAGAAAGGCAATTGCTCAACTAATTAATGTCGTTCCTCCTTTGTGTCTTTTCAGGTAAACAATCCAAAAATATGTCACACACCGAATGAACTTATAAGACTCACGTGAGCAGACGCGGATTCTAGACAATTTATTACTTATTTGAGCCGATGGTCGCCAGCCAAGCGAAAGTTGGCTGGCCCACAAATCTTTGGGAATGTGATGGGCCCGCGAGGGAATTTCTATGCCAGGCACGCCTCGCTCGGGCAGCCAATAAATGTCACTTGTCTGGTGCGCTACCGGAAAACTATTAAAAAAGAATTATCACCTGGGCATGCATGGGGAACAGCAGTGGGAGGGGCGAAGTGTGCCGCCTGAGATGCCGACAAAGTTGCAGCAATTACAAGTTGCCACGCACTCGAAAAAAGAAAGTCGAGGAGGGCGGCAACAATTTGTCATTTGCCTTTTGTTGGGCAAAAACAAAAATACGTAAACAAAATGCAGGCAAACAAAATTTTTGTTTTTGTTTGTTTGTTTTTTTTTTTTTTTTTTGACACTCGCACACGCTGAAACGGAAGCAAATTTGTAAACAATAGCGAGAAAGAAAGAAAGAAAAACCAAAAAATGAAACAAAACCAAAGAAAAGAAAAAAAGAAAAGTTTACGCTACGAATTTTGAGCTGAAATTTTGATTGTTGTTTAATTTAGTGGCGTTGACAGCTTCAAATGTTTGGCCTGTTGACAGCAGCTGCTGCTGTTGCTGCTGCTGTTGCTGCTGCTGCTGCTGTTGCTGCTGTTGCTGCTGCTGCTGCTGTTGCTGCTGCTGTTGCTGCTGCTGCTGTTGCAGCTGCTGCTGCCTCTGGGACGGAACGTTTTGGCAATGGAACAGTCTCACGTGCGTGCGCAACAAAATGTTTGTTTACATTTGCAGCGAGCGGGGGAAATAAACTCTGACGAACGTGCAACGTAAACAATGTGTAGGTGCCGTGAAAAGGGAAAGAAATTGAGGGGCAGTGGCAGTGGTCGGGGATTGAATGAATAACAAAAACAATTGCACGTCCATAATTGAAGCAAAACAAAAGCGGAAAATGCCAAGAAGGTGCTGCGGCTATTAAAAAGGATGTTCAAAGTCAAAGCAGAGCAGAATAGAGCAGAGCTCAGCGAACTGCTGCCAAATAGTAAACACCTTGAAATTGTTCATTAACAGGAAACCCCGTTGGCAATTAACACCCAACCAGCCGGAGCAATTTTCAAGAATTATCCGGCTGAAAATAGAATGGAATCGAGTGGAATGGAATGGAGTAAGATTCTAACTGAAACTGAAATGCCATTTCAGCTGGTTTTACGTTTAACGGCACACCGTTGATTCCAACACCAGCAACAACTGCAACTACAACAGAAACAACAACCACAACAACAACAACAAGTGCAAGGCAATCGCAATCCGATTACAATCAACTGCAATCAATGGCAACAAAAGCAATTGCAGCAAACACACTCACACAAATGTCATTGCCCTCACTTGAACCTAATGTGTGTGTGTGTGTGTGTTGGGTGTGTGTGTGTGTCTGTCAGTCTGTCTGTTTTTCACTGGCTGATTCGGTGCCTTGTCGAGCCGTCAAATTGTTTTCCGGCTTTGGTTTTTTGATTGTTTTTGCTTGCGGTTTTGTGAGTTTTGCTTTGATATGGTCAACATCGCTTTAATACCCTTTGCAGTCGAGTTTTCACATTTTTTACCAAATCGAAAGTCACTCAAAAATATATTTACTGAGAATATAAAGTTGACAACCCTTTGACACAAGAGCAATCAGTTATTTATATTTTTCCATATGCGCCCTTTGGCAAGGGTATCGCAATCGTCGTCTAGTTGCAGTTGGCTTTTTCTTCTTGCTGGGTTTGGCTTTGATAAGGCCGATAAACCGTTTTTGGCTTAAGCTGTTTTTGGGCCAACTGTGTGCCCTGCCTGATTGCCATGGCAAAGTTAAGGTGGGCGTATCTCGACTGCATTTTTCGGCAACCGACTTGTTAGGCAAGTGGCGCAATGCAATTAAATGCCAGACCCGGGCACTTTAAGAACCAAAGTCTATCAATCGAATTTGCCGACAAAAACAATAATCAAAACTCAACTAATTGAATTTGTGGTGTGATGATAGAGTCGAGCAGGAATAGGAGGCGGTGAAAATCAAAATCCCGCATCGAAAAACAACCGAAAAATAAGTCGAATAAAATCAAATGTTTTGTGGCTTGAAATCAAATCCGAAAAAGTGTGATTATTTTTTTTTATATAAAGCCACATGTGACACACGACTAACAACGACAACAAGAACACCGCAGATTTAGAATTGGCAATGTTTTCGTATGGTTTAAGTCCATGTCCAACTGATTGCTTTCAGCCAGAAAGAGAGAGAGAGGGGGAGAGAGAAAGAGAAGGAGAGAGAGAGAGAGGGGGAGCGAGTCCTGACCGCAATCTGTTGCACACATGATTTCATTTTTATTTCCTATTAAAAACACATAAAAATCTAACACAAATACTCGTGTTGCTGCAATATGTTAGTAAATGGAAATCGAAATGGAAATTGATTCTTGATTCGCAATTTTTGTTATAAATCCCAAAAATTCGATATATTTTTACTGCCTGCCTCACTCCCCCAAATTCGATTTGTGGCACGTGTTGTTGTTATAATTGGTATATGTGATTTCCAATTAATACAATTGCAAATAGAATTGTTTTGGTTGTTATGGCCTATTTGTGTGGTCTGCACTCTGGTAAATATCGACCACAATTGATTGAGTCGGCGTGTGTAATAGAAATGTGTCCTCTGGTTTTTGTGACATTTCTGTTTTGTTGTAAATTAAATATTTGGCTTTAAGGAGTTTATAAATATTTAATTGGCAGCAGCTGCTGGTTTAATTGAGTGGATCAAAATAAAATTAAAAATATGTGTAATAAAAGCGCTTGTAAATTATAAAATTACAGAAAGTAATTAAATTTAAAATTTCCATTTAATTATAAAATAAATTAAACTTAACCTAAATAACATTTTTGGAAAAAAGAAATCGAAATTATTTCGAAATTTATTGCTCTTTATGAGAGCAATATTTTAAGTCAAAGATTCGGTGAAGAGCCCATCTCAGTGGCAACACTTTTTATTGATTTTTCTATTGTCTGTTTTTCTATTCTGCTCAACACTTTGGCCAGTGATAATCCCTTTAGCTTGACGCAGTATGTTTCCATGCGGCGTGCTCTAAAAATATACATATAAAATGCGCCCCCGCCCCAAGCAAGCAATTCAATCGAAAGCATCTTGAAGTGAAGCATTTGCTTTGCTTCTGTGAAGCTTCCAAGTATAAACACTACAGACTCTCGCTCGATTCCCGAATACAGACTCCCAACTCCCAATATTATAGGCAGAGAGGCAGCTTCCATATGGCTGGCATTCAATTCATTTTTTTGCCCCGCCTGCGCTGGAATTATTGGAGCCCTTTGTGTTCATTATTCTTCATTATTTGTAGTTTGATTGTGATTCTTTTTTTGTTTTGTGCCTTTCTCATTGGGGCTTGGCTGTTTAATTTCAAGAGAAATGTGTATCGATTGAAAGTCGGAGTAAAGCACACCTAACGGCAACAGTAAAGTGCATGTTAAATTACATTTTTTGTTGCATGCCACTTGCTTCTAAAGAGGCACGCGAATGGAGTTGGGTGTGGGCTAGGTCGTCTGGCCCTTTGAGTACAGATGCGAACATGCACGTGCCATTCAGCTACTATGTGCAACAATGCATCGGTATCTACATGCGCAAAAAATATGATCTTGAACTTAAAAAATTGGCATGGTTGAATTTCATTTAGTTCCTATATCATTATCTGGAAATTAAGGTGTTACTTGGAAATTACAAATGAAAAAATGGAATGGCTAAATTGTCAGAAATTCTTTTATTGCCCCAATATTAAGACTTGATTTATTAGTAACGATAACATCAAAATTCTTTATTTTTTTTAATTTATAATATCTAAAATATTTTCGCTTCAAAATTCCGTAGGCTTTTCGAAAAATATTATTTCTGTCGAGTTTTAAATTTGAGTTCCTCAATTCTAAGGCATTGTTTTATGCAAGTGTAGACTGACATTTAAGATATTGTCGAAATATATATTTATTAAGCCCTAATTAGTCATGATGCTCCAGCTTAACTCAGTGGATCAGGAAGGGGCAAAAGAGGGAGCCATTTCATAAATCTCCCAGCAGTTTGATTGGAAAGGGGGCGTTTACGGGTGACAATTGTAGCTGTGACTTGTGTCTCCCATGTAAAGCTATATATATATGAATGTGTGTGTGTGTGCACGCCCCGGTGCAGCTTATCAGTGGCAACGTCAGTCTGGGGAGTGCCTGAGCGTCATTCTCGGTTAACAGTTCCGTTCGGGGAGCTGCCGGAATCGTTTGCCTGCTCGACAGACTCCGATTCCGATTGAGGCTCTGGTATGTTTCATTTGTTTCACAAGTGGCCCGCTTCAAGTGGTGCACAGTTGTTGCTCTTGTTGTTATTATTATTGTTGTTATTTTTGTTGCATTTTGTTTATTCATCTTTGTCGACTGTCGTTGCATAGTTGCGTTCGCTTGCTTTTGTTTACCCATCAATGACGACTGACATGAAACATGCAACGACAACGCCCACAACAACGACAGTTTTTGTTGTAATTATTCTGCTTCTTGTTGTTATTTGACTTGCTTTTGTTTTTTAACTCTGCTGGCTGCTCAATTTAATTTCCTCTAATATGAATTCCTCTCTCAGTTCGCTGCTCGCATTGTGGCTTCTCAATAGTTTTTTGATCCCCCTTCTTTTTTATGGATATGTTTATAAAATATTTCCGTTTTGATTGGACATGGCGCTGATTGAAATGGGTTAAAGCATTCATTAGCCGATAGTCATTATTCAGAAATCAATTAATTTTTATGCGCTTAATCAACAAAAGTTTTTCATTTGGCTGCTGCAGCAGCTTTCTGAAAATGGAAGTTTTTATGGAAGTGTTGAAAACTAGAAGAGAGAACAAAGTGAGTGGGTGATTTCTATGCAGCTCTCAAATAAAAGTAGATGAGAGAATTGAGTGTGTGGGAGATTTTCATAATGCTGTCAAATACCAAATTATAATCAACATTGCAACAAATTAAGCCAAAACAAAAAGCTGTAATTAGAGCCTTTTTTTAAATGGCTATAACCCAAACTGGCATACAAAACCTTCTGCGGATAGATGACTAATGAATTTTTGTGGTCAAAAAGAAACAAACTTGCTTTGTCAGGCTTACGGAAAATAGAAATTTACAGAAATTTACAGTTATTATAGGCCAAAATTTCCGGTATAAATGAGTTCAAGTTCTCAGTTTACGGTTTCCCAAGCTTCGTTCCAAAAATAAAACAACAAAAGCAACGATTGTGTAAAGTTTTAACTTTTCGTATGATTTCAATATTTGCTTTCAATAATTTTGTAACAAGCTACAAGCTAACAAAAAGGTTAAGGGTCCCATCCAGTCAAAGCAACAGCAACTTTTGCGGAAAAACAAAGTAAATTGTTTTGGGAAGTAGACAACAACAAAAAGCAGCTCCAGCTACAGAGGCTAAAAGCAACAATAAAGCATGGCAAAAAGGTTGAAAAATTAAAAAAAACAAAAAAAAAAACGCTGCATAATAATTATGGGAAAACATAAAAAGTAACTAAAAAGTTGAATTAATTATGAGGAAATGGAGAAAAACACGTTGAAGAAACACATACACAAAACGTGTCAGGAAAATGTTGAACTGTCGACAAGAAAAACAACACACGAACTGAACACATTTGTGTTTTTAGCGAGTCTGAGATCATAATACTATAGTTATACAGTTATTGGCATTGATCAATTGTCAGCTGGAGCCCAATTAGCAGCTGCCCAAAAATTGAAATAGCAAATTGAGTCAACCACATAAAGAGTTGTTGCCTAATCTCTCGCTGTCTTTCCTGCTGTCTCTTTTGAGTGGCTTAAAGTGTCGCTGGGGCCCAACTTGACAACTTGATAACCTAATTTGGCCTTAAGGCACTCACTGCTCAGATAATTTAAACATGCCCGAAAATTTTAGCTTTTGTTATTTTAGATTTAAAATACCATGTTTAGTGTGTTGTCCATGTAAAAATATACGTAAATATTGCTTTAGACACAAATAAAACAATCACAGTGCTTATCTATTTTCTGGAAAAGTGTTTTACAAATACGACAATCTTCTGTTGTCAATTGATTATTTTATTGTGTAGGTTTTCAGATCCGAAGCTCTCAACTATTAAGCAAAAATGCATGGTGGAACCATCTAAGACTATTTTCTGATTTAATTTTTTTTTTTTCGATCTTTTAACAATTTCCTGTAATTTGCTGTGCTCAGCTCAAACAAGAGTTTCGTCGCACTTGGCAAATCAAGCTGAAGCGTGAAGCTCTTTTTCCAACTAATTTTTTATATTTTCTTTTTCCAGGCACATTTATTTGAATTGGTCTGTTAGAAATTTGTGAATACGGCAAAACAATTAGAATTTAACTAGAGTAGAGGAGGCAGCTTACAAATAGAGTACGTGAAGAGGTCTTGGGGATGTGGCTGTGTCTGGGGCACTAGACATGTGCACAATTCTCATGAGCCAGCTAAAAATTTGTTGTTCGTTTGCACAACGATTTTTATTTTTGCTGCTGCTTTGTTGTATTTTTGTTTTCTGTTCGCATTTGCTTTTCTGTGTGCGTGTGTTGCTTTTGTAATTGCAACATAATTTGCTATTACACGCTATTTTTCTGTTGTTGTTGCTGTTGTTCAGCTTAGTTTTGTAGGTCTGTGGGTCTCGCAGCTGCCATAGAGAGAGACAGAGAGAGAGAGAGTGAGAGAGATGGAGAGAGAGACAGGCAGAGAGGTATAAGAGCAGATGAAGACAATTACAAGCAATTAGAAATGAATTGCTTGAAAATGGCAACTTTAGAAACAATGCAAACAAAACTAAAGTTTCGCCAGAGTTTCTCTCTCCCTCTCTCTCTCTCTCTGTCTGTCTTTCTCTGTGTGCTCTTATTATTTTTCCAAAACTTTTGTGCAGACAAAGCGAATAGCTTTAATTCAACTGTGTTTTCGCCTAGTTGAATGCGAGTCAACATTTACTATACAGCAAAAGGTCAATATGATCTAGAAATTTATTAGCATTGGGTCGCAAAAGACGGGCAGCAAAGAATCAACTTCCTTCTGCAAATGCAATTATTATTTTGTGTTTTAAACCAACAACAAAAAGAGGCATTTACCATTGCTTACCATTTGTTTTCACATAATTACATTATGTTTTTATATTTGAAAACTTTTAATTACCCAGAGCAAAAGAAAAATGAATCAATTAGTTCATTTAAAATTAAGTGAAAAATTGTTTTAATTCTTTTGCAAATTAGCACGCCAAACAAATTATTTAATTATTATGTATCAATCATCATGGTCTACTAACAGTTTTAATTGATTTTTTCATAATGAAATACTTATCGCTATATCTGCAGTAGTCAAAGCCCGCGCAGCAAATAAAGATACAACGTGCAAAGGAAACCACAGCAGTGGGAGAACCACAAGACATACAAGATACGAGAGTGTTCTTTATACTCTTTGGTCTGTTTCATTTTCATTTTTGTTTGTAAAAAGATAAGCTGCAATTAGTTGCAAATTTTGTGGCACACATTGGACGTGCCCCCCTGCACGCCACTGCTGGTCAGCTGTGCTGGCGTTTCTGCTCCCTGTGGTCATGTTTTGTGCAACTGCATCTGAAGTGAGTATTGTGTGTCCGTGTTTGCTGCAACGTTTGTGAACCCAACTGGACGGGACTGGACTTAACTGAAGCGAAGCGTTTCGCTGTTGCCTGTAGCACCAACAGCAACAACTTCCACAGATTCAGATACATTTACAGATGCAGGCACAGATAGTGTTGTGAATGCAAACACCGACAACAAAAGGCAGCACAAAAAATGAGCAAGCAGTTAAATGGCGATGCGTGTTGCATGCGTGTTTGCTGCTTGCTGCTTGCAGATCCTCGTTGCATGTACAATGCATGCCAACATGTTGTTGTTGCTGCTGCAGTGACAGCAGCTACACAGGCGAAGCACATTTTACATTTTTGCTATGCTATTTTTGAGCATTTTCAACAGTTTTTACATTTTAAACGTGTGCGCACTTTTTACAATAACTGTTGTTACCACAATTGTTGCACTTGTTGTTATTGCAACTATAGCAATTCTTTTCGTTGTTCTTGTTGTATATGAAAACGTAATTAACAACATTTTCCAGAAGTTAACTTCTTCTTTTATTTTATTTCAGTTTTTCTCAACTCACAAGGGTGATGTGCTCTAGCTTAATGAGGGGGCGGGGCGAAAGGCAGTAGAGGGCCAGTCGCATGCCAACACAAAATGGCATAACTTATGGCCTCCTTTGTAGATTGTTCTGGTTATTATTGTTGTTGTTGTTGTTGTTGTTGCTACACTGCCGGCAATTAAGTCACTTAAAAATGCTTTGGCTCTGGACTTTTTTTTAATGATTAAGTTGTTGTTGCTGTTTTTTGCATACATGCATAGAGAACTCAATTGGACTGGACTGTGCCTATTTTTGAGAGGGGAAAACTCTGATTGCACATCAAATTAATATAATTAATAAAAACAAAGACGAGACCCCATCAGAACCAATTATTGTCGGTGCCCCAACTTGAGTTCAGCAATAATAATAAAAAAAATATTAAAAAAAAACAACAAGAACATTTATGAATTGCAAAATGAGAAATAAAAATGAACACAATTTCAATGCTCAATTGGTAAAGTTCAAGCCCAGCTACTCAAAGGGAACTCGCCACTTGACTCGCAGCGGCAGCCAACAAATTAATCTGCATACAACTCCAAATTGGAATACGACTCGTGCATATTTATGTGCCCCTCTACTCAGGGTGGGTCAAGATGTGTACGCTCCACATACCTAACAAAATGAGTAAATGAGTAATCAGCCAGAGATCAGAATAGGTCCCTCCGAGTGCGTATGTAAATTGGACGAGGTTTACAGAATAGTCTCTTTTTGCCCATAAACCTTAATTTGTACAATGTTTATTATTATTTTAGAAAATATTACTATGAGCTTTGCGATCTGTCTTATAAAAGATGTTATTTTGAAGGAAGAACCACAATTAATCTCTTAAGAAATTTCTAGTCACAAAAAAACTAAGCCTTAATTAGCAGTCATCTACTTTTCACTCCCGCAAAACGCTTAACTGAGTTCTCCAATTGCTTTGGATGTAGATTTTTGTATGTAGATTTTTACTAATCTCTTCGCTTTGCTGTGCTTTGCTCCCCATTTTTTCATCACTTTCATATCTAGTTACTCATTGCCCATAAATTCCTTGACTTTATTGCCAGTCTCTACTAAAAACTTAAATTGCTTTGTGCTCGCTCACTATTCACATCTCTCTCCATTTTTCTTCTTCGCTCTTTACTTCTGTCTGATCGTTTATCTGTCTTCTATTGTTTTTGTTTTTGTTTTTGTTTTTTTGTCGTTCCGTGGCACGCTTTGCTGGCAGCGCAGTCAGCTTTGCCTCCGCTCACGCTTCACATGGCGTATGCGTAATTGTCTCAATTACTCACCCAAAATGAGCCGCCTTGTGTGTGTGTGTGTGTGTGTGTCTGTGTGTTTGTGTTTGTTTTGTGTGTGCTTGCAACTGATTTCATATGCGCCTTGTCTGAAGCAATTCCACCCGCTCGCCCCCCTTGCTTCAACTTGCTGCTGTTTGCATTTGGAGCGCTGAGCACAAATTACATTTGTATGCGTTTTGTGCACCACGCATTACAATTGCAATCGCTGCATATAAATTGCACCGCAAATGTAAAGCCACAACAATTGGTTGGCCCCCACCACCCTCCGTCCCCCCACGTCTACTCACCCTCTCTGACTGGGCTGTGAGTCATTAATGCGCTCGCCTTGTTGATGACTATCTTTGCTTATGCATGTTGCTTGACTGCCTCGATGCCGAATAGCCCAGGCACCAGTCACAAACAGACCCAAAGTAGGAGACATAGGTGCCTTGGGCGCCGTAGGAGCTGAGCTGCAATCGTTGCTGGTCGGAGTCAAAGACAGTCATTTAGCCTGACAGTCTGACTAACCCATTTGACATGCCGCAGACGTTGTCATCGGTTGAAGTTTGCCCGATTTATTAGCAGCTGTGCTTTACATTACAGTACATCAATGAATACGAATCTACACTTGAACAAACAAATGTGCACCACAAACAGAAATAATAATAAAGAAAACTAATTTTAAAAGTAGAAATACCATAATAAATAACAGTTTTTTTTATATAAAATGCACTTTCTAAAAAATGTTCAACTTTCGTACTCCTTTTTCTGAGTGCTTCGTTTATGCACACTTCTATGTATATGTGCAAGATACGATTTTGTTGGTTTGGCAATTTGTTGCATGCAACGGCAGCTTGTGACCAACAGCTGTGGGGCCGTAATTAGTGCCGCCAATAGGAATTAGCTTGGTCAAAATCATAACTAAACCGATTTCCAGATATGGTTGTGATTTGTGCGGTGCTCGAGTTGATTGTTACGGCTTTGAGTAGCTGTCGCCTCCATGTGCCCCTGCCCCCGAGCCCCTTAGCCCCAATATGTTATTTGTCTGTATGGCAATTTATGCATTTTGTACAGTTTCCGTTTTTTGATGTTGGTTTAAGCACTAATTGAGATTTTGGGCCACTGCAGGAAATGGTCGATTAGTAGTATACAAAATTATAGTAGTACAAGAACAAGATAAAGATAACAGATAAAGATAGTTTTCTTCTGTGGGCAGCATACATGCAATTATAGCCAATAAATCAATGGTTGCAGGCACTTTGTGGTTTTCATTATTGTTGAAATTTCAAATAGGTAATTTAAACTGATGAATAAAGCTCACGAAATCTTAAATAGTTTTTAATATACCTAGAAAACAGTTTCTTCTAAGAAATTTGAGGTTTCTCAGAATAATGTGAGTAATAAAAATTTGATAGAAAAACTTTACCGGTAAAGATAATTAATCCATTGAACAATGGACAGCAAATTTGTCAATTCATTAGTTTGAGTAAATATCTGTTTTAAAATACCTCATGTGAAAACTCAATTTTCTTCAATTCATAACACTTTTCATAAAGTCAATCAACATCGATACGCAATTGCTCAACACATTTCCAGTGTATTGATTGTTAATTGAATTTGTTAAAGTCAAAATAAACTTGCTTTAAATACACGTTGTACATTTTCATTGCCAAGGACTGCAATAAATAAATAGCTAAACATTTTATGAAAAAATGTATGAAATTAAATACAATTTAAGCCCAATTAAATGCCGCCTCTAAAGGCGGCCCAGCCAAACCTGTCAGCTATCTGACTGACAGCGAGTGGAGTGTTCAAAACTTTCACAAGACAGATTGAAAATGCCGGTGCAATAATTAATTTAAAAAAATGAAATTATTACGCGCACTTTTTATGCGTTTTTCTATAATTTGTGCAGTTTGCAGCTGGTGGAAAGGAAACGCGAGTGTCAACAACAAACGAAAATTACTTTCGCCAGGTATTATGCATAAGTGGGCGCATCATCAACGCGTTTGCCACGCCCCCAGCAATTTGCATACTGTGCGCGGCTGCCAGCTGCTGGATGCCGTCGCAGCAATCAATCTAATTACTGTCAATTTTGTACAAACGTCGCAACTGACGACGTTGATAAAGTCTACGACAAGACCGACTACACTCAGAAAAACTCTGATCAAGAATTTTAAGAAAATTAAAAGTTTGTGTTTTTTTTTTAAGTTTTAAATGCTTTCACTTTTAATTAATAAGATATTTTTTTTCTTAATAATAAATGCAAATTTAATTAAAACAGAAAACGGGGAAAAAAAGGTTCCATTGCAAGTTTTATTTCTATTCTGAGTGTAGAAGAAAGTAAGGCGAGCGCACTTCAATTAGTCTGCAAATGCAACGGCCACGGCCACGCCCACCGTCGCTGTAAAATAGGCGTTTGGCTTTGGCATTCATGTTATTGGGTCGCCGTCATCGTTTTAGTGGAGTGCAATGACTGCACTTCAATTCACTTCAATTCACTTTCCCTCCCCTCACTTCACTTCACCACACTGCGCCACACTGAACTGTCTCGCCAAGTGGCTGCTGTCAACTAAAATGGAAAGCTAGCATCAATTAGGCAGCAAATCGACTTTACAACGTCCACTTTGCCACTCTGCGTTGCCGGCCAGCTGCAAGAGTTGCACTACACAAAAAAAATAATGAAAGAAAAACAGCAAGTGGCCTGAACCGTCGTTGACTCTTTCTTTGCTGGCCGCGAGTCGCTGAGTTTGTCTTTGCAATTAATTTATGAGCATCGGCGGCAGCTTTCACATCTGCAAATAGATAAGTCGCCATATGGATAGACGGACTTGGATTCGAATATGTTTTTTTCTAATCCTAAGTCAGCTGAGCTCAGCTTCGAGGCCGACGTCTGCGGCTTTTGGCCTGAACTCGTGCTGCAAAGCGTCATCTTTATGGCCGTTAGTTGGTTGCCCGCAACGGCAACGAGCCAAGTTAGCCGACGGCAACTGCCACTGCCACTGCAACTGCACCATTAACGGCAACGGCAACGGCCACTGCATTTGTGCAGCTGTAAGCTATGCTAATCCTGTCCAGCAGTTTTGGCAGCAGTGACTGCCGCTCAGTTTGGCATATCAAAGTGAAAGGGCTTTTGTGCTCAACACTCAAAAAAAAAAAAAAACAACAAAACTAAATGATTGACAGCTCGCCTTTAATTTAGAGAGTAAATTTATTGCCCAAAATGAAGCCTTTTATTTTACAATACAATTTTTTTGTGATATCAAAAAACGATTATCTTCATGCATTTTAAAAAATATATTTAATTGTAGTTTTTTTTTCACTTAAACTTAAACTTTTGACAAATACATTTCGTAAATTTCAAAGTGATGCCCAGGAAATAAGTGTGATCAGAACAGTACGGTTGTTTTTCTGAGTGTACGCTTGGCCAATGGCCACAGACAACAACACTTATACCCCTCAACACCTGAGCACAGTGGCTGTATTTTGGGGGTCACTTTGCATTTGTTTGTTTATTTGCATTTACCTATTACACGCTGTAGCAACACAGTCACCGTTCCCGCTCACTGCCTCTCTTCACCTCTCTCTGCCCGCTGCCCCTCTCTTTTGGTATGTGTGTCTATGAAATGTTTGGCATGTTTTGGCATTGCTGGCTAATCCTCTGTTATTTGGTCCAGCTGCAAAAGCATAAGCAGCCAAATCCCAAACCCAAAGTTGCCAAATCGAATTTTTGATACACTGAACTGCATTAGGAGGATTTATCTTTTAAACTGTATTTATGAGGGATAATAAATATTGTGTGGTTTCAAGCTTTCCTTTTTGGCACAGTCATCCCTCCAAAGTCTGTTAATATTTATAATGTGTATAAAATGAAAACAATGACCGCTTGTAAAGTTGAACTCGTTTCTGTTGAGATTTAAGGCTTGTAGTTAAACTATCTACTAGAAACTCTGTTCAATACTCTCTCTCTCTTTCTCTCTCTCTCTCTTTCTCTTCATTAAGTTCACCTCAAATCTTTTTCTTAATGTTTTTCTCCACATCCTGCCAAGCACAAACTGAATGACAAACCCATAAAACTCGCTTTCGAATGTGTGTACAATTTGCAAAGCCAAACACGACAGGTGGCGCTGCTGCTGCTGCTGTTGCTCTTGGGTAGGTGGGCGTGGCACAGGTGGACTGAAGCGGTTGCTTTTGTTTTGCTGGCACGCTAGCCAAAATGCAGTGTGCCTCTTCTCTACATCGTTTTTGTTTGTGCCACACTGCGAAATGGCTTGGCAACACTTTTTTGGTGTGGCTTTCAGTTTGGCAGCCTTTGCAGTTGCTTCCGTTTTTGTAAGCTTTTGTTGTTGTTGTAAAGCTTGCCATTTCCGGAGCGCTCATGCGTATAATTTTTGCTTGAGGCTGTCGCTGAGTACAAAACAATAAGGCCGAAAAAAAAAATCACAAAAGCAAAAGCAAAAGAATGTCAAAAACAAGCAAAAAGTAATGCTAAAGCTGGGCCGACGTGACGTATGCGCAATGTGAATAAAACGTACTCTGAAACAAAGTGTAGCACTCGAACTGTACCGGCTACGCAATACTCTGCTTTGCATTTCAGTACCAGCTAAAATCTTCTTCTTCACTCAGTGTTAAATGACTACAGAAATGCGATTTAAGGGAAATCATTTACAACTATTTAAACCAGCAACCAGCAAATATATATTCAAACTTTCGAGTCAAGAAAGTCCTTTTCACTTGGCAATAACAGAGTATTGCTGACAACGACAATTTGATACACAACTGCCAGTGAATTTTTGTCAATTTTCTTTGATATACACCCCGATTTCGTCTCAGTTTGTGTGGCATATATTTTTTGGGGCAGATTGAAATGTTATGCAATACGACTGAGTTCTTGTTTCATTTGTTGTTGAGGATTATTTTTTGTTTTTTTTAGGGGAAGTGGAGAGTAGGGGGTGGTGAGACCTAAAGTTGAGCGTGTGGGTTGCTGCTGATTACGCTTGTGCCGTCCGCCATTGGACATTTGGCTTAAAGTTGAAATTATGGCTTACACAATGACAATCGTCACATGGGCAGTTTTTTAAGTGCCACAGTTGCTGCTGCTGTTGTGAGACAGAGAGAGAGAGGGAGAGGGGGGGGGAGCAGAAAGTCGATGGGGTGGTGGTAGGTGAGTGGACACACTTCAATGCACCATTTCATTGGAGCGCAGTGAATGACAGGCTTTCGTGGAAGGACAATGGAGGCACACAGGACAAGCCGGGCAGCGGACCTGCACACTCTCGATGGTTTTTATGACCACGACCAAGGCAAATTGTTGCTGTGTTGCTATTGTTATTGCTGTGCGTGTTTCTTTTGTAGCTGCCCCCTTTTGTTCGTGCGCGTTTGGCAAAAAAAAAAAATAAATTAACAAAGTAGTGTAAAGTAAAAATGCACTTTTCTTTTATCACTTCCAGTTTTCGTGTCCACAGCAACAACGTAGCAACAACGTGTTAAAAACTGTACACAAAAATGTGAATTTAATCAAATAAAAACAACAGAATACAACAGTTATATGTGAACTGTCACAGATTCAATATCCTAGCGCCTGTGTGTCTATGGGAATGTTCTGATTTTTTGCAACAATAGGCTTATGTTCAACTGACTGCATTTTTGTGCGTTTTCTTGTTAGTATTGTTAAACGAGCAAGTTTTTCATATAAGAAATAATCATTCGAATGATTTTTTCTCGACAATGCGATGTAGTTCAGTGGTTTAATGAAATCTGACAAATGTACCACTTGCTCAGATATCTTTAAATCTTTATACATAATTTATTTATGACTCTATAAACATTAACTTGACTCAAATAGACTCTCCTCTTTCTTTTGCATATATCTCTGTCAACGCATTACAAAATTCGTCACAAAACTAAAATATCCTCAGGAAGAGTGTTGAAACAGGAGCAGAATTTTTATGTTGCAAGTCAAGCGCTGACCAGAGATTAAGCTCCCACGCTGTGTCAGAGTGGCATTAAATTTCTTTTAGCCCAAGCACTTGAAGTTTATTTATCTAACTTTTGCATCAACACGCAGCACGAAACTTCCACCACGCCCCCTGCCAACCCCTTTCCATTTGCAACGTACAGCACGAGTGAACTGTGCAAACTGTATGAAACCCTCAATGCAATCAAGTCACAGACTGCGTTCATGCCACCTGCTGCTCAATTCACATGCAACGATAACAGCTCCAACTCCACCAACAACAACCACAACAACGATAAATCCAACAGCAGCAACAACAACAACAACAACAGGTGGCTTTAGCAACGTCATCGTCATCATCGTTGTGTGTATGAGCAACATGCTCACGTACACCTCGTTACTGGCGAAACTGCGTCTCGTTTCTATTTGCCTATATTTCCCTGGTTTGCTTTGGTCTCATATGCCTCGTACTCATCGCTTTTCGTTAGCTTATTCGACGTTGCACTCTTCAGCGGCTGCCCATTTTTCGTACATTCCCCATTGCACCGTTTCCCCATTTCGCATTTCGCATTTTGCATTTGGCATAACCATAACCAACCCCAATCTGAATGCTACCCGAGGAGTCGTCGCATTAGGCAATTTCGTTGCTGGCACATTACACGATTTACTTTTCCATTTCAAATTCAAATCTCAAGCCATGCAAATTGCTGTGCGGCACAGGGAACACGCTGTTCTCTCTCTCCCTCTCTCTCTCTCTCTCTCTCTCTCTGCCTCTATAGTAATGCAAGAAAGAAAAAAAACTGAAGATCCACCAGCGAACCCAACCACCAGAACCAAAAAAAAAAAAAAAATGAAACAAATAATATGTTAAGGTGGCTTCCACAATGAGGCCAATGATGAGGCATTAGCAAGTACAATGGTCGTCAGTGTGCTCTGCGTTTAATTTAAATTGTAATCATTACTACAAAATGAATTATTCTCAAATGGTAAATCTGATCATTAACATTTGATTACTGAATTATGGCAACAAAAAGTTGACTTCAAGAAATTGCTCATGCATGCTTATTAGCACTAAATGATCAAAATATTATCAGGTAGATCAAAATACCATTAATATTTTATGGAATATTATAGTTATTTTCAATATTTCACTAGCTTATTCCAATGAATTTTCACTCCACAGTGCCACACGCACACACACACTTACACACACACACACGCATATGCAATCCATTGAGTTGGCTTCCTTCGCTGCGCTTAATGCACACGCTTCAGGGAGTTTATTGAAAACTTTGTCGTACCAAAGGCAAGTGGCTGCCATTGTGGTTGAGCGGAACAAGAAGAAGACGAGCAAGCAGATAGGATAGAGAGGGAGCCAGGGAGGGAGGGTAAATAGGGACAGTATATACAAAAGACAGGTATTATGTACGTTGAGCATATTTGGCTGCGCTTCTGAGCAGGTTCTCAGTATCGGCATCAGCAATGGAGTTGTTGTCGTTGTTGCCGCTTGAATGCTGACACAATGCAGCGTGCGGCGTGTCCGTGTGTCTATTGTCTGCCACAGCAGCAACCCTTCTAGAAACCCAATCGGCTCCCCCTCCCCCTCTCTAGATTCCACCTCCCGGTTAAGACGTTATGCCTGCCGCGTGTCTTAAGTAGCAGCGCTCAGCTTATGCTGAGATACCAATTCGGTTTTAGAGATCTTATGAATGCCAAGCATGTTGATAACGCCTTCGCTGACTGCAAACTCCACATCTCCTCCCCCCCGCCCTACCCCTATCCTTATGTACGGTACGTGTTCAGAACACGTTATGGTCATGCCAAACGGATGATGATGGCGATTATGAAGATAGCGAGATGGCTACAGATGCCAGAGATGCAGATAAAACGACAGCGTAAAGAATTTCATACACTTTTTTTTCCCTTTCTTACTTTCTATTGATTTCAACTAAAGTTCTTGTGTGCTCTGCTTCCCAAAGGGGGAGCGGAAGTGGTAGTGCAGCCAGTGAACGTTTTTGGCATTGTTAGCCAACTGGTTGCCTTGGCCCAGCTCGCTTTTGTCTGGCAAACAGTCTCCATAGTCTGAGGTCTGAAGTGATTGGCTGCGTATGGGAATTGAGCGCGAAAATAGCTTCATTATTTAAGGTACTTAGAGGCCAGGACGTGTGCGGCCCGAATTGAATTGTGTTCTGCCTTCTGGGCCAAACAGCAAAAACGGAGAGAGTGCAAAACTGAAATGGAAATTGCCTAAATAATTTGTATGCCTCGGAGACATTTTCCACTCCAAATTCGAGTGACTGATTTGGATCAGTGAAAAGCAACGCAAAGAAAATCAAATAAAAGTTTCTTGTCGTAGGCGTTAAGTAACTGAAAGTTTCTTGAATATGAATGTTACTCACTCTGCCTTGAGCAATATCCATTCGCTTAATATATTTTTGACAACTTAGACTTATATTAAGTGATTTATGTTGATTTTTAGAGAAACATCTCTCAGTTTATTTAAAGCCTGCTGCGTTATTTCAACTGATAGCCCAACGGCAATTCCGTTTTTAATTATTTTTCACAGCTTGTAATCCATAAATTTTCATTGGATTTTTTTTTCTATTGTTGAATATTTTTGTCAAAATACTGTTTCATCATTTCCTCATTTACGTGCACACAGAAGGCAAAAAACAGCAAACAATTGTCACGGTGCATTATTAAACTTGATAACATTGCATTTGGCTCCAGAGCGAATAAAAAACGAACCACAAATAAAAGCCAGAAAAAATGAATGTAAATCGAATGCATGACAAAATATGGCGACAGACGGAACAGCACCCCGGCCCCGAACCAGAACCAGAAAAAAACCAAAGACTGATAAAAAAAGGTTTAACAAAATACTGGCATGCAAAAATTTGTCATCTCTGCAGGAAGCCGGAAACTAGCAACAGTTGTTGGTGTTATTTGCTGTTTTTGTTGTTGTTGTCACGCCTGCTGCCAGAACTTTATTTGTATACCCCAGATATATATATATACATATATATATATATATATATATAGATACGTGTATGTACCATGTACATATGAAGTTTATACCCCACCTTATCAACCGAGCGCCGTTTTTGGTTGCTATTCTCTTCTCCTTTTTTTTTGCACTCACAAACGTTGCAGGTTCAATGTACCTGAGATCCCAGCTCAGCAAAGTAAAACATGCAAAATGTATGTAAATTATGCCATAATGTAAAAAGAGAGAGACAGGGGGAGACAGGGGGAGACAGGGGGAGACAGGGGGAGACAGGAGGAGACAGTGGGAGGCAGTGGGAGATATACAGACGCAGACAGTTGGTAAGGAGGGGAGTTGTGGCAACAAATGCTTATGACGTTAAGTGTAAAAGTTATCATATTAACCACCTGTGGCAGCTTTGCCCCTCTCGCTTTCTCTCTCTGCACATCATATCCATTTATATATTTCTATCTCTTTCACTTTGTTTTCCTGGCTCACGCAGAAAAACGCGCGCGTGGTAAACAAAAGCAAAAAAAAAAAAAGTGTGTTATTATGTGTCTATATTATATATGTTGTGTGTGTGTGTTAGTTGTCTAATGGGGCATATGCATGTGCTTTGTACTACTACATAATATTAAGTAAATAAATGCCCCCCAGTGTCTTTTTTTCGCAGGGAAAAATAAGTTGCTTTGACAAGCAAAGTTGGTTGGCTGAAAAAAAAAAGGAGATTCTTTTTTCATTTCAAGCTTTTGTGGGGTTTGATTTGCATAGAAAGCTAGATAGAACAATGGAATGAATAAGACATGAGCATGAGGCATAAAGAAAAATGTTGAATGTTTTTCTCGGATGGCGTACAAATATAGACATTAGACACAAATGACGCAAGTGAATGAAGTGACTGACATTAAAAAAATATTATATAGTCGGGTGAAGAGAAAAGAGCAGGTGAAATGAGCAGACGACTATAAATACTGTAGTAGAAAATAAATAATAAATACGTGCAACGTAAATTATGAAGACCATAAATATGACAAGTAAAAGCTTTAAGTAAATTTATGCAATATTTTAATATTTATTTTAAAGCAACTGTCACACTAAAAACTAAAAAATCATTTCCTTTTCTCTTCTCCTTACAGGTATGTAATATGAACCCAACTCTATGGCACAAAGTAAGCAAAACACATTTTGTAGCAATATTTATCTATATATATATATATATATATATATCTATATATAGTCTATATATATATATATATTGAATAGATATAGCAAAGTTGTGCTTCAGTATCCATGAGAATAAATATTCCGCTGTTGCAGCGGAAGCGGAAATAAAAAATGCAGGCTACAGAAAGCCGCAGGCTCCAGCAAATAAAAATAAAAATAAAAATAAAAAGAAACGGGCGCGAATAGAAAACAAAATTGCAATAACAACAATAACAACAATAATAAAAAGAACATAACCTAAGGCAACCCGCAGACAAAATGTTCACACTTGCAATTAAACAAAAAAGAAAATTGGAGGGTGAAGGGAAACTCAGTTGGATAGCTGGGGCCACTTTGTGAGCCTGAAGGGCGCACGTCTGTTGGCAATTGGGTCAACGGGGCCATAACAGCGCCACCTAGCGTCGCTAAACGAATTACCAACAGTGCTTTGCAAGTGGCATAAAAATAGAAACGCACCGCAATCGAGTCGAATGGACGAAGTCACAGTCTGGGGCCATGCATACAAAGTGCAATCCAAACAGTTTTGCAATTAAAATGGGTCAAAGCATAGAGAACAATAGCCAAAGCCTAGTAAATGCGGCCAGTAGAAGTAGCAGTAGCAGTAGCAATAGCCACACTGCTCTCTAAGCTTGTGCCATAAGTTCAGGTGTCTGCAAATGAAATTAGAAATGCCACGCCTCAATCCACTTGACCGTATAAAACAGCTTCAGTCGCGGCCCAGAAACGTGCGACGAACATTCGACAAAACCGTCAGGGACAGAGAGAGAGAGAGAGGGAGAGAGAGAGAGTGTAAGAGTAAGAGAGACAGAGAGAGAGTGAAAGAGTGTCACGCATTGTAAGCTGGTCATGTCTGTGTAAGTACTACGATTACTACCACTATGGCTATATAAATACACTGATCAAAAATTTGAGTTTCAATTTGAAATCAATGTGTTATTTATTTACTAGACTTAATTTTAGTTCTTACTTTTGTTATTTTTGGCATGAGTTTAACAATTAATTTTTTTGAACCCAACTGATACTAAATTGACGAATAGCATTTCTTTACTTAACATAATTTTTCATGAAATACCATTTTTGTGTGGTTATTGAATGAATGACAATATTTTTTTTACCGTGTACTTGCAATACATAGAGTCTATAACGAAGGCTTTCACATTCCGTCGCTACACTTGACCAAGTTAACTCGCCGGCTGCCAGTCGCTGTGCCATTTGGTCTCGGTCTCGGTCTCGACTTTGGTGTTTGGGTTCTGTACACTTTTATACATATATATATATATATATATATATGTATTCCCGCCTGACCACTTAGCGAACCTGGTCGGGGTCACTTTCCCATTGACTGTCGCCTCTCTCCACAAACACTCACACACACACACAGCAACAGTAGCCGACTTTAGTTTATTGGATTCCATTCAGCGGCCTCAACTCTTGACTGTCAGCAGAGTTGCCAGTTTTTGTATTTGCTAAACATTTTAGCAGCTCTATGCCTCCAAACGTCCTCACACCCTCTTTTCCGGAGTTGGGCTTGATGAAAAACACTCAAAACCAAAATGCTTTTGTTCTGACCAAGTTTAGTGGAAACATTCTAAAAGTCCCTCCCAACTATCCGCGGTCAGCCTGGGCTTGACACTCTTTGTTTGCAGCATCTATTTGGGCATTTAGCGGGCATCATCGAGGCTGACAGTCCAGCAACACCAAATACTCTTTTAGCGTAATTTAAATTTGGCTTTTGTGCCCAGACCAAAACGCTATTCATTTTTTATGGCAGCGAGCTGTTGGTCTTTGTACCGAATAGTTTGCAACATTTTTGCGTATGCGGCTAAAATCATTATTATTTTATGCAGGCTCAAATTTATATAAACCAAATGTGCAATATATATAGACTAAATTGTATTGTTTACAAAGAAATCAGGTGGAGAGAAGACAGAGACATAAACATATTCGATAGGCATTATCATGGAATGTGAAAATCTTAACAATATCTAAAAATAAACAATTAGGCGAAAATATTTATTAATGAGGACAATGAACATAGACTTAAACAATTTACAATACAAAAATTCCAATTATTCACAAAGCCTTAAAATAGATATTATTGAACATATTCTAATAGCCTTATACAAATTTAGATTGTAATTCCACTCGTTGACAAATTACAAAATATTTCACAATCCAAATATGAATTTAACCCCAAACTCAGCACATGCAGCGTCACAGTCATTAATAAAAGTCGCTTACGCTTCAAAATATACGCAAAAAAAGGAACTGGAAAAAATGTAATCAAAAATGAGATACACGTAAAAGCGACTGGTAAATACCCTGTTATCATAAAATATAATTTCGAAAGTAAAACAGACTTAAATTTTCAATGCAATATAAATAAAGAAATCAAACCATGATCAAAATGCCGCAAGCTTAAACAACTGACAAACAAACTATGCTCCAAAGCGAATATACCCTTTTTGCTTCGGAAAATGGATTATGATTAACAAATAGATTATAATGAAGCCGGAAGACAAATGATTAGCTATAAATTTAAGTGTGGCCGTGACAGAAAAACTTGGAAGAAAAAAATGCAAAGTTTATAGGAAAGACAAAGAAAAACAGAAAAAGTCGAAAAGGCAAAGCTGAAACAAATTGACTTTCACTTTAATGATGTCTTTAGCAATGAGCACATAAATTAATAAATGTTAAACATCAAACTGAAAACATAAAGCATTAAACATATGCAATAAACGATAAATAAGAAAAAGGCACGAAGCCAGCCAGCTGACTGACGGACTGACCAAAGTGCATTCACAATTTCCCGTTTGCAGTGCTAAGTGGCCTTTCAAATAACTTTCAAATTTAACAACTACACGTACTTTGTATATATGCATACGTTAAAAAGAAAACCAGCAAACCTAATAAAAATGGTAAATAAATAAAAAAAAAAAATAAAGCTCAAATTCACTCAGGCCATGACTTTCAATGCAGTTGGCTTGCACTTTGTGTTATGGTTAGTGAATAATTGTCTGTGTGTTGAAGTAAACATGTAAGTGTTTCCACTGTATATGCCCCCATCCTCAGTGTACAGTTTGGTCATGTCTTTGGGTCATAACGATAACCCCCCGCACAATCGGCAAACCGAAAGTCATAAAAGTCTCGCCTGTCAGCTCATCAGCTGACCGGCAGACAACCCAACCAAAAATGTGGGTCAAGCAAACTGGTCAGACGCGCCTTGTTTTCCTTTGTTGTGCAGACTTAGAGAACTTCGCGCTTTGATTTCATGTGTGTTGGCCTCATGTACTGGGATTTATTTTATGAGCCACTCTTTTTCTGTAGCATTTACCCTACTCAGATTTATGACTCTAATTAGTTGAAATAGGTTTTAGTGGCTGCTCAACATGCAACACTCAAGCAATACATTTGATTTATGTCTGTGACAGCTACTATAAAGGGTTTACTTTCTTTCTAAAGCCAAGAGACATTTCAAGCACACAGGATGCGATAAGCGATAAAAACAATACATCAGACAAGCAAAACGATATTAAAGGATTATAAAATATCCTTATAATCTGCTCTGATTTTGTCAGTCTGCCGTAAATGCTGAGCTTGATAAATACGTTAATATCATCACGCTACATTTTGAATTCACAATTTCTCTTAAATTTATAAAGACATTGAGTTGCTGTTAAGAAGATTCAAAGGACTCTTTCACTACCTTAAAGTTTCAATTTGTGGATAGCACAGCATTTATTCATTTGATGCTGTTGCCGGAAATTTTTGCAGGATTACGAACACGACGACGAACACAAACAAAAAGCATTTCCAAGCACAACCACATTTAAGCAAATGTTTGAGCGAATTTTTATATATAAAAATTGCAATGAAATTTTATGAAATTTGGCTCCATGACGTTTGCTGCATATCTTTTAAACATTTTCTGCTTCTTGGCCATTGTTGTTGCATTATCATTTGTTGTCTGAGTGCGCTTTAAATAATCGTTGCTGCGAGTCGCAGAGAGGAAAAATTTACCTTGACTGCTGTGGAATCTCTATCAAAATTCTGTTGTGCCAGCTGCGGCAACGATGTTGATGAGCTTTTTATGGCCGGGTCATTAGGGGGCATGGAACGCAATTGCTGCTGCAGTCGCGGCTGTAGCAACATCCTTTGTCTTGCATGCTGCACAATATTGGCTTCATCATCATCATCATCGCTATTAGAATCGTCTTCATCATCTGATGTATCTGTGGTATTGTCGTAGATACACACTCAGAAAAATATATATCATCGAATTAAATTTTGCTTTTCCCATTTTAAAATGCACTTTCTCAAGCGTAGAAACATTTATCGCTACTTTTAGAAGTAATTTCCTTAGAAATCTTTATTTTGTTGTTTCGAAAATAACATTTCAAAACATTTTTAGTTGTTTTGGTTTTTTGTTTGAGTGGATTATGCCAGTTCTAAACGGTTTGCGTGTGCCAGCAATTTGCTTTGAACGTTTTACGATCTGCTTATGGACACACAGTACAATAGCAGCCCGGTTTCTCTTGAAGACGAAGGCACTTCCCCTCCCGCTTCCACTTGAATTCAATGCACAATCAGCTACTCGAAATCTAGCCCAAAACCAACTTCATCTGACTGAAAACAAAAAAACAACGCAAGTGGTAGGCCCTGAAGCCGACATGAGTCTCAAAAAACAAAACTATACACATTCATAGGTAGTCAGTAAAACTATTCATAAATTCAAATGAAGGCAGCCAAAATAAAGGCAGCAAAAACCCAAACAATGTGAGGAACAACTGAAAGGGCGACTCATAAAACAGTCAGCAGTCGTCTTTCTGCAGTTGTCTACAATACTAGTTTATATTGCCTTTGCTTTATTTACTTATTCGAATTGTCTTTTTTATTTCACATTTACCTTCTGCTCTTGTCATTGTCAGCCAGCCAGCAGCATTATTGTAGCTTCTTCTTTTCCTGTTGTTGTTGCTCAGAGGAGCTTGCACAGACATTATGCGCTTATCTGTTATCAGTTGATCTCTCTATCTCTCACTATGACTTGCAATGAATTCAGTTGCTAAGCCCTTCATTTCACTCCGCCATAACTTGAAATGCCTTGTAGCAGTCTTCTAAGCCATTCGGTATTTATGCTTTTTCACAATTAGTTTGAAACGTCAAGCGTTTTTTGCTTGCTCACTTTCCAAACACTATGCAACAAACACACATGAAATTTTTAATATTCTACCCCGAAAAGTTGAGTTCTTGGGTGTGTTCCAATCCTTTGATCGATTGTAATATTTTCACAACTTAGGCAATTTTTAAGAACCATTATGAAAATTGCTTTTAGAGAGGAGTTAAAAATATACAACTGTAGTCAGAGCTTATCCGACTTATGGTAATTACTTCTGTGTTGTGCAGTGTACAATCTGGTGCACTTTGTCAGTGTGGCTCAGTGTGCAGCATTGGGCCATAATTCTGGTGCGCTCGATTAAAGCTGTAAAGCCTTTCGCCACGTCACTCCCTCCTTTACCACCGCTGCCGCTCATCTATCATATTTATGCACTTGGCATTTTTGCATTTATTGCCGCTTTGTTTGCTCTGCTGACTCAACTGCCTTCCCCTTATGCCATTGCAATGATTTTTCAATGCCAGGCTGCAACTTCTAGCTTCCTGCCGGCATTCCCCAAAGCATTCGCCGTAAGCATTCCCATTCCCATTTCCTTCTGATGTTCGCTTCGCTTTCGCCTGCAGTCAGCAGTCTGCAGTCTGCCGTCCGTCTTGTCGGCTTAGTGTGCACACCTTCCCGGCTGCCCCAGCCCTCTTCCACACTCCACCCTCATCATTCGTTGTTACTTCTTTTGCACAATGGCCCACAACAACACAACATGCACTTCATTTCAAATGGCTTTTCTTGGTTACCCCACTGAGCTCTCTACCCGTTTCATGTCTTCGAGTTATGGCCTGCGTTGCCCGTCAGTCAGTCCGTCAGTTAGAGTTAAGCCCGGGGCCAGAGAGCACTTCCTTTTTGTCCTTCCCGCCCCTTGCCATGAACTGCTTGGAGATTCCAGTTCTGTGCTCTGTGTGCGTCGAGTGTAGAGTCTCGGGAAACGTTTAACTGTGTTGATTGATTGCAGTCAACAATTGTTTGTTCTTTATACAACATTTATTTTCAGTTAGGCGTTTCACTCGTAGGCTTTTTTAGTCCGTTGTGGGCGTCTCGCCTTCTCTGTTTCTTTGTTTACTTATGCTAATGTTTTTCATTCTGACTTTAAGTTTTTGCCCGTTGCTGCTGGGCTCTTGTTATCTTTAATTGGCTTTCCTCTCTTATTTCATGATTGGTCTGTTGTTGCTTTCTTTCCTTTAACATAACACAACACAACACAACACAATACAACACACAATATACAACATATGGTCAGGCCATATATCAAGTTTCACAACACTAGAAAAATTGATGCCTACGCCCCCTCAACTATTATAATTGGTTGTGTGTTTGCCAATGTATTTTCAATGATTCATGGTCGTTTTGGATTTTATTGCCCTATTTTTTCTCTTCGTGTGTAAATGGAAAATAACTATGTATGGGAAATTTGTTGGCAGTAAACTGCCACTTATGACTTAGTGCAGGAAAATGTACTTCTAAAACACAACCTGTAAATGGTCAATTGATTTCAAAGTTTTAAATTGAATATGCATGAGGAGCTGTTATGCAATCTGCAAGAACTATTCAAGCTCCGTTTTTTTTTTTAAGTTGCTAAGCAAACCTGTACAAACAGGCACACCTATATAATAAATAGAAATAAAACTTTCTAAAAGCTGACGTACAGCAAGAATACGGTTTTTGTTTGTTTTTCCGTATAACCAAATCAACCAATCGTGTAACGGTTATGAATCATTTCAGCTCTCAAACAAACCCTTTAGAAGAAAAATACCACATTTAATTAAAACCACATTTTAACTGCAGACAAACAAACCCAACTAAACTGCAAATAATGGGAAGCTGCACACACAAAATAAACGAGTAAAGTGAAATAAAGCTGAGAACAAAATGAAATCGAAGCTTAACTTTCGCCATCTCCTTCTCGCTCTCGCTCTGTCCTTGTCTACTGTCCGACTGTTAGCGTTTATTGCTGCCTTTTTAGTTAGCGGAAATTGATTGACATAATAAAATAATCCTTGAGAGTTAATTGAAATGGACGAGGCGAGCAAATATAGACAGACGAGTCTGGCAACTGAATAAACCGGTGACAGGTAGAAAACCAAACGAACAAAAAGCCGCACCTAATGCAATTAAATGAAATTAATGCGAGTTTTATTGAAATGAAATTCGCCATAAAAAAAAAAGGATGGCAAACAAAACGGAAAAATCGTTAAAGTTTTTGGGGCAGCAGAAAAAAAGGAACGCATCATATGGTGCCATATAAATTCGATTAGCAAAAGCAGAGTTGCTGCAATGTAACCTTTAAAGCGGAGCGAATTTAATTTTACGGATACACAAACACATTTTTGAACATTACTCAAAAGTTTGTGCCACAAGTTTGCCATCAATCAATGGACGGGGCTAAGAGTAAAGCCAAAATCGAATTTTTGCGAAGGAAACTTGAGCGAATTGTTTTGTGGCCATAATCTGCCTGGGGCTTACAACGCGGCAAGAAATTTTAATTATGGCTAGCTTAACGGACAAAAGCTTCAGCACGGTCAGTTCCCAGCTGTGAGTTCCTAACCCCTCGCACTAAGAAATAACTCGGAATAGATAAAGTTTTACGGCAACAATTTATTTATTTGAAAAAAAAATTAAACAACTACAAAAATGGCAAGACGACCTTAAATCCTTTCTGAAGCCTCTTCATGTCTTGGCAATTATTCGCTGCTGGGACATCTTAGTGCCCAACTGTCAAACATTTTTAATTGACTCACAATCCCCAAGGGGTTTTAATTTGACCCCATCTAGGCCGCTCCACTCCTAACCACCCTACGGCGAAATCAAACACGCATTTCAATCCAGTTTTAATTGGCCTCAGACTCTCGACACGACTCGACTCGACTCGACTCGAAACTTGCTCAAAATTTATTGCAATTGTCGGGTTTTTTGAAGTTTTTTGTTTTCGCATTCGGTTTTCATTGGCTTGTTGTTGTTTTTAGCAGCTCGCTCTTCCGTAAAATTAATACCCAAGGAGAAAGGGGCGGACAAGCAAATGGGGCTGGGTCCGGCTTGAGGTATTTCGGCCTTTCTGTTGCCTGTTGTTATTTCTATATATTTGTGTATTTCCGGCTCAATTGCTGCACTAAATACTTTGCACAAACAATGGCCAACAATAATACACTCGAAAAAAAAACATTTAATTTAAAAGAAGAAAACAGAACAGTTTAATTTAAGATATTTTTCAGCACTTTTACGTTTCTTCAAAACTCAAAGCATGTCTAAAAAGTTCACATAACAAAATATATTTTTCAGCATTTGCATTTATTTTTCTGAGTGTAGCTAAGCCCCGCAAACGGAACCAGTTCGCGTGTCAGCTCATTTGAACATATGTTAATGCCCTCGAGCAGGATGCGCCATAAGTTTAGCTGTATCTGTGCCTCGGTCGAGTCAGCCCCTAACTAGATTAATGCCTTGCGCTTGAGTTGATCTTTTACATGCATTTTCCGCTTTAATTACGTGTGTAGAGTCTGTGTCATTATCAACGGTCGAGTGATAAAACCGTGGCGAATGCAAATGACGAATGACATTTGATATGCATCTGCGCACTGAAAGATACTTTTGGCCCACGACGTTTTTGGCAGCTGTCTGTTTGACTGATTGTTAATCATTAGACTGGTATTAATTGGATTTTAAATTAATAGCTGGAGAGTTAACAAGGGATTCGGATATCAATTAAGCATCTAGTTAACACAAAATACAAGCATTGAGAAACCACATATTAACTGAAAAATGGGATTTGTTATGCGCTTAATGGACTTTCATTAACTAAAAGTTTTTCTTTTGATATTTTATGAATGGTACTATAAAGCCAAAAATATGTTTTGCACTCTTGTAATTGAAAGTATTTCAACATACTTGGATTAATTGAATGTCTTGCAAATGAAATTATTAAATAAATAATCAAAGATCTCGAATTATATGAATTTTGAGATGATACCACATTTTCTGTACTTTCTTAATTCTCTTTGTGTTAATAAAATGTAAATTTCATTGCACGCCCAATAAAATTATCAGCCCCATAAATTTCATCGATAGTCGCAACAAAAAAAAATATGATGCGACCATGTGAAAAGCTTTAAAATGTTCAGCATCAGCAGCACAAATCTCATTACAAACTTAAAAAACAAAAAAAGACAACGTGCCCAAAAAAGAAACCTTTAAGCAAATATTCACCAGTCGGACACAAAAAAAAAAGTTAATTAAATTGAAAGCATTCAATGGTCGCTAGAGCAACGATAAAAAATACGACAAAATTACAACATGAAATTCAGCATGTTAACTAAAAATATCAAAAGAAGGGAAAACCGCCAAGCTGCAACCACCACAATAAATAAAATAAATAAATAAAAAAATTCATTTACAAAGTAAGAACGAATATCACTTTGTGAATAGTCACAAATCACATGCTGGTTCTCTGCAGGATGGACAGGTAGATAACACGTTAATACTCTGCAGAAATAATGCAAAATTTGTGCTGTAAAAATAAAACAATTAAAGTAGTTTGGGATAAAAATTAAAAAATTATATTCTGAAAGCAGCAGTTAATTTACTTCAATACATACAAAATCTTTAAGCTTTGCAATATGTTGTGTAACCAAAGCAAAAATAATCAAAATTTTTCATAAATTAACAAGAAAACCCTTTTAAAATTTTTTATAAATTCGATTTGATATACTAATTAAGATTAATAATATTTATAAAATGCCAAACAACTTTTTTTTCCAACGTTGTGCAACTTTTCATCCATTGCATTTGGTACAGAGTGCAAATAACAGGAAAAAAAATATTATATAAGCCTGAAAATATTGCACTGGGGAGGCAAAAGCTGATGAAAAATGTAGTCGAATGTAGCTGTAAATGGAAATCACGCTTTTTAAAATGCGATGCAATGCGTCTTGTTAATTTAACGCAATTTGTTTGGGTCTGCAATTGTGGAATGATTGCTGGCTGGAGAACTGACTCCTGGACCCCTTAACCCTAACTGCTTGACTGTTTGACTGTGTTTCCTGATTGCATGACTGTTTGAAGGGATTCGGCCGCAACAATTGCTGGTCATAACTAAGGAGTGAATGAACGCACTTTTCGGACAACTGCAACGCAATCAGTTGTTGGCTCCAAGTGTTTTGTATCACGACTGATTTTCAGAGAGATTGCCTGCCAGGCGTTGTCTATTGTGATTATGCGAATGCCAGGCTGACAACAGACAACCGGCCCTGGGGGGAGTGACACGGAAGCGATGACAATAGCTACAAGAGCGCCAACAGTAGCAACAACAACAACAATAACAGTTCGTTACGTTGGCTGCAAAAGTCAGGCAAGGCAAGAAGAAGGCGTTAACCAAAAGACCGCAGCAGCAACTGAAAAAGCAAAACTGCAACTGCAACAATAAAGTTCAAAGCAAAACGAAATGCAGTAAAAAAGCAACAACAAAAATGCATAAGCAAAACAACAATAGTAAAAGTCTCCTTGAGATGCGCTCAGATAATGGGTATCTACCAGATACAATTTTCAAATTGCTGAGATACTCTCACGGCATTTTGTACACACAAACCAAAGAAGAAAACGAAAGAAAAAAAAACGAAACTTGCCGCAAATCGTTGTATGAAAAACTTCCGAGGAAAAGCTGCGAAGAGACATGAAAACTGTTAACAGCAAATTAAGTTTGTTGCTGGGAAAATGTGCCAGCAATTGAAATGATGTAAGATGTTAAATGTGCATTTCAAAATCGTTGTGCATTGCAGTAATCATTATGCAATTGTTGGGCCAAGAAAAACCTTGGCACAGTTTAATGGCCAATGAACTCTTGCAACCCATATCATCATCCCCTTTCTAATGTATGAGTACAGTCGGGCTTGTTAGGGTAAATTTCTAAATTCTACGGTAAGTCTTTTGCTCAGTGTAGATAACCCAGAACGATAATCGATGATAATCAAGGCGTGTCCGTCGCCAAGCCACAACGACAGCATCAGGATCAGGATTAGGACTGCCGAGCAGGCAGACAGTTTGTGGACAGACAATTGGGTTAGTTACTTCACCCGAAAACTCATTGTTATTTTTAATCTACTGTTGACAGTTGAAAGGCTCGTTAAAACTCAGTAGAGATACACAACGAGAAAGGGAAAGAAGGGAATAGAAATGGGAATAGGAATGGGAATGAGAATGAGTCACATCGAGATAAGGCTAGAAAGTCATTCAATTAAGATGGCACAGAAGTCAGCAAAATGTCACTTTTGACATTTATTAACTCACAATTGTTGTTTGTGTCTCGTCCTTTTTTCTGGTTGTTTCCGTATTATGTTTATCCATTAAATGAAGCCTAATGGCAATTGTTCAATTTATGCGGGCCATATTCCATGCAGGAAAACTAGGAAAACGCCAAGGATTTACTATTACTTAAGGGTGAATTAAAGTAGACCCATTTAAATAGTCTGCACTATAAAACTTTATGTTCTTATAGGTTATGTGAATACGTTTTTTTTAATTGCATATAATTCTGTATCTTAAATTTGATGATTTCTATTTCCAACAATTCTTATTGTCGCTGCTATTTAAGCAACAAAACTTTAATAGACTATTTTATGCTGTAGACCAACTCATAATTCATCAATTTTAAATTGCGAAAATGAATTATTTCTCAAAGGAAGAGTTCTTTTGTTTATTACAACTAAAGCTCACAATCAATCAGTTTTAACTCACAGATGCATCTAGCATTTATCTATCTTTTAAACATGCGTTTTCCTTTTGCACATTCATATGTCGGACAGCAAATGTTTTTCCCAGTTTCCCAGCATAATTCGATATGTTATTGTCACAGCTCTCGCTGTGAATCGCATTCCGCAATTCCATCTTTTTCATTTGTATTTCATCTATCTTTTAAATGCTGCTGTTGACAATTTAGCTTTAGCTTGTCGCCTTCTCTAAATTCTCACTTGACACTTTCTAGCCGCAGCTGCACGACAGAGATGGCTGAGTAGTGAGCGAGAGGGATGGCAACAGCAACAGCTGCCCGCACAATTTTCATTACGTTGCGCTTAGTTTGCTTCACATTCGCGACATGTTGCAAATTTTATAGCACACAGCTGCATTTTGCATCTATTCGATTTGCACCCACCCACGATTCCGAGAACTCAGTTCTCTATGGGACCCAGTTGCATCGTTGCCAATGTCAGCTGTCAATATTCATTTACAATCAATTTGTCTCCCATTGCGTCCAGTTAGCTTCAGATTTGGTAAATCAGCTCACAGTTTGAGGTTTTCATTACGCAAATGAGTTTTGGCCAAGCCTTAAGGCAACAACATTTAAGCATACAAAACGAAAAGTGAGCATTTTGCATTGGTAGTTCTTTAATATTTAAAATTATTTAATTCATAAACAGTATTTCAACAAACTTTATATATGAACAGGTTAATTTAAATGTTAAGTTTTTCAATAATTTGCTCTTATGAAAGTAGGGCATATTTTTAACATAATTAATTTTTTTTTTGTGTTGCTTGTTGAATTATTCTACTCTCTTTTATGTGTGGTGCGTGCCTCTTATTACATGCATGCTTTCTGAATTAATCAAATTTAGTGCGACGCACCCATAGAGCAGCAGTCCACAGTTGGCAGTTGGCAGTTGGCAATCGCCAGTCGTCAGATAGTCAGACAGTCGGCAGTCAAAGCCAAGCCCTTGCAGCCGTCCATGACACTTGTCCATCAGCTTTGCAAACAAACTGGCGCAAGTCGAGTCAGTCCGATGGTTAAATAGACCCGCACCCGCATCTCTCCCTGCTCGCTGCCTGTCAGTCATTTCGATTGAAGCGAACGTCATTTGAAACGTGAACACCCAACCCCAAACTCCAAACTCCCCTGACCCCGTCAGAGCTTCAACCGCAGCGATTACGATTACCCAGTGAGCCACCCAGTTCTCAGTTCTCAGTTGCCAGTTTACCAGTGGCGAGTTCAATGCTCCAATATGCAAATCGAGCCTTGTTTTTGCTTTTGTTGCTGTTGCTGTAGCCGTTGTGGTTGTTGTTGCTACTGTTGTCGTTGTTGTTGTTGCTGAGCACGCACTACTACCAACAGCAACAATGCCTGCGTTCTTTTTGCTTTTGCGCGGCTTAAAGCGACGCTTGAGAGCGCCGTCGGGCCCAAAGTTAAATACAATTTGCGGCAATGTTTTTTAAGAATTACAGCACGAAAATACTGTAAACTTGGGTTTAACATCTGCATACGTAGAGCCCCATCGTAATCGATGAAATGAGCATGCAGGTGCCGTCAAACAAGAGAAAAAAAATAAAATGCATTCAATAAATACCCTATACGGAATGTGCTGAAAAAAATCTTAAACTACATGCGAAAATATGAAAAAAAAAATATTAGTTTTTTTTTAAAGGTGTAAAAGTATTTTTGTATCAATATGTTAATATTATCTTGTCGTCATTCAATAATAAATTTATTTTATTTCTACGTTCACTTAAATTTTTTCTGAAAGGTTTCTTTGGCTTTTTACACCTATTCATGTTGGAGTATTTTTTTGAAACCGACTTAATTGACATATGCCCTGATTTACTCGTTGTCAGTGTAGGGTACAGCGCTGCCGTTGACTCAGCATTTCGGTTCCATTCACAACACTCAACAATTTACTACCAACTACCACAACGAATTACATATCGTATAAATACATATATACGTAGTATACATTTTCATGCAACGTACAAAAATAGGGCACGGCAGTTCAAATAATTTTTAAAACATTTTCATTGAAAAAAAATATGAGAAAATTGTTGTTGAAAAGAGAATTTATATTTACATTTAAAAATGGGAACAAAGAAAATAAGCCGGTTATCATTTTTTTTTAGTCGACCCCGATTATAAGGACTGAATTTGATATGATTTGCTTTGCCATAATAATATGATATGATATGATTGTTGTGACAATTATCAACTTAAAACGAACAACAATAGATTTTTTTAATTTGATTAAATTGATGTAATGACATCGAATTGCAACTGAAATATTAACATTTGAATAACAAGCAGTGCATATATATATAAATATATAAATATTCTAATTGTTGCAACAATTGACCACAAAATTTACAAATTTGGAATATGCACAAAGAACAATTAGACAATTGATAAGGAGATACATTGTTTGTGAATGTGGTCGGGCGTAGTAAATTAAATTACTTTCACAGTTTTATTGGCTTGTATTCAAATGTAAATGTGTGCAAAACTCTCTTCTCTTCACTTAATTTGCATATTTGCATGTATGAATACAGGGAATAATCATTTACTCAAGCATTTGACTTATCTCTAAGCCACAAATGTAATCAGAATTTTGTGTCTTTGTGTATGTGCGTGTGCGTGTGTGTGAGTGCATGTGTACAATTAAATTAAACTCAATTAAATCAAGGCATAAATTTGCTCTCTTAGGCAGCATGCTAAACATGTCCCAACATTAGGTGCATGCGAGGGGAAATTTAATAGCTTTTATGAACAACTTGCTCTTTAATAATAATATTTTGTATACATCATAGTTGGTCTGACTCATACAGACAATACACGACTAACTTATTTGTGAGCACGTGCTTAATTTACAAATGAAGGTGATTAGTTTTGCACAATGCCCACAAATCCGTGCATTGTTCTATTATTATTGCTACCTAATTATTACCTTATCAGTCATCTGCGAATAAAATTCTATTTCAAATTAAATTTTCTAACACAATTTGGAAAATTTATACGCAGGAAAAGTAAGTTAGGCAATACACAAGTTGGTGACTGTAATAACCAAATGTAATTAAACATTTTGCTCTTATATAGTGTGATGGAAAGTTGTTTAAATTTAATGCTTTTGATTATCAAACATTCAATGCATACTTACTTCTAAACTCACACGCTTTGGTTACTCAATGAATTGTTTTACATACTTACATACTACTACTTACATACATACTAAATACATTTGCTGAGCATAAAACAGGGATTTTCCAAATGACTGGAGACTCTTAAATCTCCTAAAACGTTTGCATTTAAAAACGAGTGTCAACGACAGCTTAATTACATTAAAGTTATCTCTGTTTTATCAGCCAGACATTAGAGCTAAGACTTTCTAAGGGTTTTGAGTTTGGATTAGAGAATTTTAGCTAATTGATGTGCTAAAGTTAAAACAAATATCAAAGAACATTTGCATGTGCGAAGGAAAAGCACTTTCAAATTGCTTGAAGGCTTTTCAAAAACAATTTAACTAAACTTTTAGCTTTGGCCAGATGCTCTAATTCACTTAGCCAGCTCAACTAAAAACTAAAAACTTGTCAGACTATAAAAAAATACTACTTCGTGCAAATGCCGAGAAAATCTGCAACCAACAACCTGCGAGGCAATGTCAACAATACCCTGAAAACAGCTAAGAGATGCATCAGCTGAGGTGGAAAAGGGATGCAGAACCAGGAGCAATTCAGCACGTGCACTCAATTCAGTGTTGCAGAAGGAAACGAAGAAATTCATTAAGAAGAAGAACAACAACAAAAACCAAACTTTTCGGCTATTATGCAATTTGGAAAAGACTGCCTGCAACAACAAATACTTTATATACTAAACTGACAGCTGCGGCAACTGCCATGCCCAGCGCCTCCTTTCCACACCTTTCTCCAGGCGACAAGGCGTTTGAATAATTACCAAAGTTGCCTGCTGTAAGCGGGAGAGCGAGAGATATAGTTGCTTGCTGGCGATTTATGTGTCTCTAGAGCTGTAATTTTTAGTAGTGTACCAAATAGAACACTTTGCAAGCACGACTGTAGTTCTATTTTGAGAGACGTGTGAATTTGTGCACTGAGATGCATTTTAAGCGAATTAAATTCCCAAAACTGCGACTCGCTGCAGAATGCAAAATGTTTCGCAATATGTTGCGGCAACATGCTGCCGTTGGCACAGCAACATTTGCACCATTCAATGAATGAGCTACCATTTTTTGTTTGTTTTTTAGGGTTGCTGGCAAACAGCCAATAGCTGCAAAGCCCAATGATGAACTCGAAATAAAAAAATCTTTAATGATCATAATGATGATGTTCTGATGATGATGATGACGATGCGTGGAACAACCCTGCAGCCGCAACCCTAAGCCTAAACTAATTTAGCACGCGAAAATTGCATTACAGCTGGCGAAATGTAATAAACCAACACTGCCAAGAAATATGCGTTGGCAATAACGTCTGACTGTGAACAACAACAACAACGGGAGAAACCCCAGAACTGTTGTCAGAGTTGTCCAGGTTTGCTTTGAAATTATGGAATGTTGCTATTCCGTCCGCAAAACGAATCGAAAATTTCACAGCCTGAGCTTTGCACTACACAATTTTTTTGGTCCGAGGGTTGGCTTCTGTTCTTTATTATACCAGGAAGGGGGTTGCTTTAAAAGAGAAAGTAAAAATCAAAACGGGAAGAGGAACACATACATATATACATATTCACATATATACTCATTCAGCTAAATGTTTTGGCGTATTTGTGTAATATTTTCATCGCCATTTTTTGATTTATTATGCCACATGCCACACAGAGAAATGGAAATTTATTATTGCAGCCGCACGTTTTGAAATATTTGAACTGCGGTCATTAAAAGCTGAACGGGATTTATATGAAAATGGACATAAATACACATAGGAATTAGAATTACCAATGTATCCAGCGGCACTTAGAAAACAAACGAAAACAAAAAGTAAAGAAAATCTATCCATAATTGAACGTACATTTTTATACTTAAATGAGTTTATTATGCACCCCGACCAACAAGCATAAAAACTAACCAGAATTTGAGCAACTTATTTTGTTCAAATTATCGTTCAACTGCTGCTTAAAATTCTATACGGTTTAGTGAAAAATCTCTGCGTATAACAGCTTTCCGATCAATATTTCTATTGACATCATCAGAAAGCTGTCAGCGACAGGTGCGAAAATCTAGTCGAATTGCCATCAAATATTTTAATGCCACTCCCCTGGAACACACAGCATCGCATAGCGACTTCATTAGTTTGATTGCGCTGTCGAGTATGTGCTGATAGTTTGGGTCTGGGAGGAGGAACCGCAATCCTCGTAGACAAAGGGACTGTCAACCTCCAACAATGTAGGTAAAACTCGTGCAGAGTTTATTGACAGCCGTTAAAGCAAACAAAAACAACTGCAAGCCAAAAAAAAAATAATAACAATAACAAATATTTAAAATTTGAATTTGGCCGGTTTTTTTTAATATTTTCTTTTTTCGTTGTCAAAATTCTTTTGGCTTAAAATGTAAATAACGTAATTTGTAATGAAAACTGACTTCACACACACACACATCTACACATCTACAAGCATACACATTTACACAGATAAATGTGTCTGTAGCCTGCACACACAAACACACACACACACACACACACACTCATGCAATCGTATAGACACGCACACATATACAATTGCACGTATGCAAAGGCTTCGGGATTGTTTAAATTCCTTTCGCCTGGAATACCATGCATAGTCGAGGTGCCAAAAAGGGATATATAATGACGGCAAAGGCGAGCCATCGTATTAAGCAGTTATATTAACTTTCCAGCTGGTTTTCACTCTCGATAAATTATAATTCAAATTTTTATTTGATTTCTAATTATAAAAATACATTTTTGGTTTCCAAAGTATGTAAAAATCTAAGATGTTGATTTCTAAATACATATTCCGTTCACTTTACTTCAATACTGTGACCATTAGCAATGTGTAGGGTATTTCAAAGTCCAACCTTTGCTGTAGGTGTTATTTAATATTTTTGGCGGTGGCTCGCTTATGAAATATTTCACGCTGGCAATGTAAAGCTTTGATAGTAAGGTGGATTCTCCGTTTCTGCGCTGACAGCGACGATGGGCAATAAAAATTCCACTATGGCGTTAGCTTTGAACACACACATACTGGCACAAGCCAACACTCACACATATACATGCCCGCTGTGGCACACACTTTATGTTTGTGTGTGTGTGTGTGGATTTGCGGCGCATATTTGCGGACAAACAATGTCGCACAGGAAACGCGAAGTTGCTTAAAGTGAACTGTAATAAAATAAAATTAAATGCACAGAATTTTGCCCCAACAGGCAAACACAAATAGTAAGTTTATCTGCGTGTTTGTGTGCGGTTTTTTTTTTTTATTTTCTTATTTATATGTACTATTTATGGTATTATTTACATACAGCGTCGCATTCATTTTTATTCACCAAAACTGCACCTCGGACTCGATGGCTGGCGGCTGTGCTCTCAGTTCGGTGCTAAATTGTATTACTGCACGCTATTCCCTTGAAAGCCATTAACAAAGACAGCAACAGCAACAGCAACAGCAGCAGCAGCAACAACAACCGAAATAGAAACTGTAACAGAAACCCATACAATAACTCAGTAACTCACTAACTCAACTAGGCAGAACCATATACCATTTACGACACTCGTAAAAATATGTAGGTCTTACAAAACTTGCTTGCCCTAATTTGAGGAATGCAAATTTCTTAATTATAAAAATTACAGCTTGCATTTCTTGCAAGTAGCGAATATTTCTGAGATGCAGAAATAGTGTATATAATTTTTGTATGAAGTGGAAGAAAATTATTTCTTATAAATATTCAAGTTTCAGGCGATATTATTTGTCTAAGTGTATAGGCCATACACCATTGCATGCATAGTCTCACATATTTGTATGTAGACAACAGTTGGCGGCCATAATAAGCCATGCCAAAAAAGGCGAAACAGTCAATGCCAACCCACTCCCATTACAACCTCCCCCCTTTTCACTCCCTTGTGCTGCACAGCAGTCGCAAAAAAGTTTATGTTTTCAATGCTGGATATAGAAGAGAGCAGCGGGACGAACTCGACTGTCTCTCTCTCTCTCTCTCTTTCTGGCTCACTGGCCGGCTAGAATGTGACCCACAGTAATTAGTGTAATAAGCCTCAATGTACAAACTACTCACACTGAGACATGGCTAAACACACATACTCATTGTACACGTTCTTATGTATGTTCAGTTGTATGCTGGACTCTGGCTCTGGGCAACTAAATCCTTTGCATCAGTCTCCACGCTGCCATTTTGTGTGCTTCGGCCAAAAAACAACGAAAAAGCCAACGAAATTGTTGCAATGCCTTCAGATTGTTTTTGTTTTTTTTTGTGGTCTTGCTCGAGCCAAATAATTTTACTAATTCGCAGATATGTGATTTGGGCAGATAACTTGCATAACCACTGCATTTATCGTCGTTCTGCAGAGGCTCCTCATTTAATGTCATGCACTTATTTGATGATGGGGAAGTTTGGAAAAGTTGAAGAACTTATTACAGAGTTAAATGCCACAAAATGCATAATAATATGTTGCAAAAACCAACATTGAAGAACTTTTCATTAGAATTGCAATATATATTATTATATCTGATGCATTAGCCACAAGTGCTTTACAGATTACAAACTAATTTGCTTATCAAAAGTGCCACTATTTTAAGTATTACGTTTCCAACAGACCATTTAATTGACATACATAATAAGGATAATAACTTAACACTCTTTATTAAATGACTGTCAGCTTTCTATAAACTAATTAAATTTTGTTTTCTTTTACTTACAGGTAATTACACATTCTCCTTTCACACAAATAATGCGACTCAAAGCGAGACATAAACCACAACACAAAGTTATTGTAAGTGTTTATTGTCATAGAATATGCCTCAATGCCCCCGCCCACTTGCACGCCCACCAATTAGTCGCGCATTACACTTCAATGGCAGTCATCAAATATTATTATCGATGAAAGTTGTCTAGTCACTGTAATTTGGGGTTGACGTGCTTGGCAAATATGTCTATCGAGTTATGAGGTTGTCACAGGCCTTTAAGCTTAGACCGCAGTTGCGGCTGCTGTCGTGAGCATCGTGCCTTTCGTGACACGACAATGTCATATTTATTTATATGAGGCTCCTGCTCGACACTCAGGCCAACAACACTCAAAGGGCTACTTGTGGTCGGATCCTTTGTAAAAGTTAAAATGCAAATACAATTTGCCACTTAAAATCAGCATAATTTCAAGTCAGGCTAAGTGGACGGGGCGATTGCAGGCTGGCAGGCTGGCAGACCGGCAGGCAGGCATGCAGCCAGGGAGGAGGAAGGGTAGACTAGAGCAGGGGTAGGCAATCGTTTCGTATTCGAGAGCCACTTCAAAGAATTTATAACAAAAGCCCAATGTAAAACACGCGTAGCGGCCAAAAACAACAGTGGAGGAAAGAGGCAGTAAAATAAAATACAAATTCTATGAACAAGATGAAACATATAAGAAATATGTGTGCAAAATTAAACTAACCATGAGAGCAAAGTCCGTGTGTGTGTGTGTGTGTGTGAGTGTGTGAGTGCGTGTGTTTGGAAAGTGTGTGAAATGAAACTGTGTGCAAAATTATATGGAAAAGCTTATCAAAAGGAGAATGTGAAAGCGGTTATAAACCCAAAGCTGGAGCATTTAACCATGGCAACCAATATTATTGTTTAATGCCATTTGAGGCTACAAAAATATACTTAAAAGCAGCTCCTGTTAGTTGCCACGTAACGCTTAAAGGGTAATTATTGTACAACATGAATCTGCATCGCCTGCGAATGAGTTGCGGATTAGTACACAAATATCGTTTAATTTTGTGAGTCTAAGAAAATCTAAGACAATTTAAATTAAATTTGTTTGTCTTCATTATTAGGAAATTATACTATATTTAATATAAAAACACTTGACTGTAAGCCTCTTAATTTATAAGCTGCCATCTCAAAACAAATGTGAAATAGCTTAGAACCACTGACGATGTATGTCGAATTGCTCAGCTGCTGTCAATGAAAATACTTATTTGATATCTGCATAAATCTGCCAGCAGCTGTTGCCCGTTTCGAAGCACATAATTATCCAGTCGAAAACATATATGTTCAGCCATATATACACAATTGTAGGCTCTAATAAATTCATAATTGACAACGCAACGCCCCTGGCAGCCACGCCCCCTCCCCTTAGCCCTGCGTCACATATGACAAATGCTGCGAGGCAGCGAATTTTACGCATAAACAGGCCGCACTTCCTTTATCCTTTATCCATCATACTTCAGCCGTCTCCCGGCCAACTTCCTGTCACGTTTACAGTTGCTGTTGCTTAATAAATAGCTGCCTCTTCTCCGTCCTCCGTCCTGTTGGAAAGGAAAAAAAAAAGGGTTGTCGTTTGCGTACGAGCGGCTGCACAATCCTTCGGGTAATTGCAAAAACTATTAAGCCAAATTATGGGTTTTAATATACGAGACGCATAAAATGCGAACTGCTCGCTAACTTCGCCATCCCCAGTTAGTTTTCCCTGGGCTGCACTTGAGTGTTTCAAGTGCCGTGAAAATCAAGCACACGCGAAATTATTATATAGATTTGAAATGCTTCTCCCCCCTTCAGTTTGTTTGATTGCAAAATGTTTGCAATATCAAAATAAAAAAAAGGCGCCGCATCGAATTATGCGATATGAAAAATGCAAGGGCAATATTTGTTTTGACCTCCGTCCTTCTCGCCCCCAACCCCTTTGCAGTTCAAATAATATTTCTCTTCCTTTTTTTTTTTTGTAAAGTCGCCCCCCCAATTGGTCTTCAGAGTGCTGTGGCAATATTCCCGTGGCGCTCTTTAAACCATTCAGGCCCGGTCATACAGCAACAAAAAAATGTTGGCGGAAAAAAAATAAGAACTGCAAATTTGGCATATATAAAAGAGGAATGAAAAGTCATTTTCACAAACACATATGTACATAAATTGAGGGCAACGTATATTTTCATCTTTGTTTTTGGTTAGTTAGTTTTATTGTTATAGCCATTGGTGTTGCTGTTCACGTTTCTGTTGTTGTTGTTGTTGCTGTTGTTTTTGTTGCTGACGGTGTTGGTGGTGTTCTGGTCTTTGGGGTTTTCGGCCGCTGCATAATTTAAGCGGTGTATTTAAGCGGAATTATTGACTGCTAAATGCCTGTGGTGTTCAACGGGTGTGTGAAAAAGGGAGGAAAATTTGTTTGAAATCGTGGCACTTTTCACAGCTGATGTGGCCAGTAGTTTATTCTGAACGTTTGCTATTTCAACTCTACTTGTATGTTTGCCAATTGAATACGTTCACTTTTCACCTCTTGATGAGTGCCAGCATTTGTGGTGCCACAAAACTCAGCTAACATTTACTGCAATTTCCCTAGATGAAAGAACACAAATTTTAACCAAAAAGAAACTTGTGTTCAAAATTCACACATTATTGTGAACATTTTCATTTGGCGATTATTTGGTAATTAACAACAATTAAAGCTCTTCAGTTGGATTCTATATGAAACTTATCACAAGTTTAAGAATTTTAGAGTACATCACAAGAAATTTTATTTTATGTATCAGGTGTATTCATACCCATTAAACTAACATAGTTTTCAGCTTCATAAATTCGCAATTCTCGTCAAACTGTAACATCCTTAAGCCAGTCTGCATTGCGTAACGAATACACTCAGCACTCGTAAAAGCATTCACATTCGCATTGGCATATTCTGTATATTTTCACCCCATTTACACTTGCTAGAAGCCAGCAAGCTCAAGGCAAAGATAAATTGCACTGCACTTGCCCATAAATTAAATATATACAAAATTTACTTTTTTGCGGCATACTTTTTTTCATTTTTTTATTTCTTTTTATTTTTTGTATGGTAAATCTAACAGAAATCTATGCATGAGCGCCTTTCCAGAATTGAAATGCCTTGCTTAGCCCCAGCATCATCCTCAGGGCAACACAATCTCCCTTTCCCCGGGCCTTTCTGGCCCTCTTGAGTCATAGAACAGACGGCGGCTGTTCGGCTGTTCACTGAATTTTTAATAACTCAATTACGCACACATTTGAATTCATTAGCGCCACACGAAATAACAAAAACAGCAACAGCAACCAAATACAATTGAGAGAGAGAGGGAAATACACACACACAGAGAGAGAGAGAGAGAGAGAGCGAGAGAGAGAGATAAAACGGGGTTGTAGAGGGGGGTTTAATCGGGGGTAGCAAAGCAAATATAATAAAATGAATATAAATCAAATTTAGCGCTGAAATGGCAAAAGAAGTGCCAAACTACCGAGAGACTGAGTGAGATAGAGTGAGAGAGAGGGGGGAGAGGGGAAGAGAGGGTATATCCTGAACATCCTGAACCTTTTGTTGGCCCACGGGTTACGTGTTGACGCGAATAGAGTGCCCTGCAGGGGGTTGCGCTGTTTGGAAGGGTCTGCATTCGGGAAATTATTGCCTATGCCAGAAAGCATTTGAAAAACTAATAACCATGTTAAGATTTTATAATAAATCAAGTACAACATCATTATCATCCTCATCATCATCGGCAATGCAAGAAACTTGAACAGGAAGCAAGCCGCTTAAATCCGCATCTCAAATAGACAAATAGACAAAAGACCGTTAAAATTCAACTGTGCTGCATTCATAATGACGAACATTGCACAATGTGTGTCACCGTCACCGTTACATATGTTTCACTGTGGGACAGCAGCTGGAGATAATGCCCGAAAAGTGCGGAGCCATTCATAAGAATGAAGCTGGATAGAAAGCGAGCCAGAGCATAATCTGAGCAAGTATTTGCCAATCGGCTGATAAGGTCAGCCATCGGGCTCATTTGCCTGGGCTCAGGTAGAAGCGCTCTCATTTAGCCACTAATCGAAATTGGCATGGTCTCCCTATAAGGGCCTTCCATTTCAATTGCCTGATGCGACTTAGTCGAAAGCATTTCCTGCAATTGTGAGAGTGCAGTGAGAGGGATTAGTGAATAGGCTGTTTGACCGACCGACAGTTGAGACGACGCTTCAATGGGTCACAGTCAACGGTTTGCCTCCCAGGGATAGCTAATTGACAGCTCAGCCAGACGGGATGAGCTCAGCTGGAAATACAACTCAGCGTAATGCAAAAGTGAGCGGAGAATCCCATTGAGAATTGTTCGTGGCAAGAGCGAAGCTTGAATTTTGAATTTATGATTAACGGCTTATTTAATTCTTTCAATGTCAAAATAACTATGTGATTCAGAATTAATAAATAGGGTTTCGCAGCTGGAGATTATTTTATGATTAATATTAACAGCACATATTGTTTTGCTTATTTGTCCAGCTTTAGCAAACTGTATTGAAAAATCTAAGCCAACTTAAAGTTCAGAAACTTTTCGATGCATAACAGCTTTAATTTATTCTGTCTAAAACATGCTGTTCACTACCATCCTCTATTTACAAAGATCCTTTTCAACTTTAATCAGTTTTAAATTACACTTCGCACCCAGACATATAAAAGACACACCAACACACACACACACACAGACACACATACACCCCATGCTCCTCATTTAATTAATTAAATTTTCGATTTTCCATTCAATTTGGCTGGTAGAGTAAAGTGCACAGCTCGTCTTTCAGTCTCGTTATTGGTTGTTGGAGGCCCTCCAATTTATTTAGGCAATTGACTAACAGACACACACACACACACGCATAATCACAGTTATATACATATACCTAAATTATAAGCTACTTAGGGATGGGTCTGCTTGGCAAATGTGCAAATTACTAATGCGGGTGACCAAACTAAATAACTGGTTTCCAGTTACCATTGGCAACAAGTGCTTAACTGCTTGGCTGCCAACTATCGTGATTACGATGATGATTTGCCTTGTTGGGTAACTGTAATTGAAGCCATCTTAAATTTACAAATGCATTTTCGTAGAGTCGCTCATATTACGAGGGAATAAAAGGAGTGGGGTGGGGAGACACCTGTTTGCATTTTCTTATGGCAACTGAGCGTTGTTGCCTCAGGAAAATGCGCTCAGATTGCGGTTCACAAATCTCCCTAAAGTAGCCAGAAATAAGCTGAATAAGCTGTCGCCGTCCCTCTCCCTGTTCCTGCCCCGAGGCTCTCTTGACGTCTCAATTTCGAAATGGCCAAACTAATTACATTGGCTGCGAGTTCTGCTTTTGTTGTGCACTTTCCATGGCATAATGCCGCTCGAATTTCAACTGCCTGACTTTTTACACTCTCACAATGATACAGTTAGGGTGTGTTGTGCGAAGTAACCCTCTTTAATTCCATACCCTATGTGCGCAAGCATGTACATCAATCCAAGGGCGGAGCCACACCCTTCTCAATTGTCTGCACAGCTGGCTGTCGTTGGAAACCCCAATCAAATGTAAAGCATTACAATTGTTAAATGAAAACTTTTGCTTTTTAATATAAAATTATGTAAATTTCGAGTTGAGCTCGCTGCATTTTCACGCATTAAGCAGCAAGCGCGAACTTCATAAAAATCAAAAATGCAGCAGCAACGTATAAAACAGCTGCTAGAAAACATTATGAAGTTTTGTGCAAGTCAAGAAATATTGACCATTGAATACCCATTGTTTTTTGTTTATCAAACATATTAAGCAGCATTTGTTTTTGAACAACTTGTTATGAAATTTAATCATATATCAGCGGAATATATGAAATATCCTTTTGAATATGAAAAAAAAGTGAATAATTATGATTTTACTAAATCAAATTCTCTCAGATCCATCTACCGGATATAGGGTATATTTAGGGTATTCTCAAATAAAGAGTGTGAATCCAACATTTATTACGAGTTGCGAAAACTCTCGGCGGAAGGAACAACTGCTTCGCTCAGTTTGGGTTTTCTCCATCTTTTAGCGTACCATAAAACATGCTAGTCAGCAAGTGTAGAAATCCGCAAGGATTTAACAGCGATATTCTCGCAATCTGAAAGCTTTGCAGAACTGAAACGCTCTGCATTGATTTCTCCAGCGTCGTCATTGAGGGAATATTTTTTTTGTGGCACTCAAAGGACTTGGCAACCAAAGCTCGAGGCTAAGATTACAATAGTCGCAATCGCAGCCGCATTCGCAATCGCAGTCGCAGTCGCTGTTGCGGTTGCTGTTGTTTCATAAAATATGCAATATATTTGCTGTGATTTTATTAGCTAATCGAAATCACACACATACGTAGTGACAACTAACAAATTAAGGCATTAATTTTTAAAGCTGTAGTTGAGCTCTTTGCTGATTGTTTTTGATGCTTATACACTGCATGTTAATGAGTTTGAATGCATGATTTATATGGTACATACCAAAAAGCGTTAGGAGAATTTCAAGTGTGGCCAGGCGCATCGATCCAAAACCCATAATTAAATATTTCAGCTGGCCTCCACCCAAAGCTGTCTGGTACAATTAGTGAAATTCTGAACAGCAACTGAATTGGAATTTCTGGACGCAGGCTAAGTTAAGTCAGACCGCAAGACAGAAGGGAAGCCACAGACGACAGACGGCAATAGTATCAACAAGGACAGCTCATCATCATTAACACCCAACGAAAATTGTCGCAACTTGGCAACTTGACTGCCACCCCAAGACTCCGAACTCTAGCTGCACTCAGAAAAAGAAATAATCTTTTAATTTATAAATTTATTGTTCGCATAATTATTCACAAAGAACAGTTTGACAGCTCACCAATTATAAAACAAATTTGCTGAACTTTTAACTATTTTTGAGTTTATCGATTAGAGGAACTTAGAAACGATTTCCAACAAAATCTAAAAATGTATTAGGATTTACCAACTTCCAAAACCATATTTTTTCTGAGTGTTCAACTGGCAGCTGTGGTATGTGGGCTGTGGGCTGCTGAAGCTGCTGCTGTTGAAATTTGTTGCTGCGCCAGCATAATAATGTAACCGGGGAATCGTTGACGAAGTAAATCAATGCAATACACATATTTACTATTACATTTCACTGAGTCCTCATGAATATATGTATATAACTGTATGTGTGTGTGAATTGAAACAATCATTAATTAATGTCAATCGAATCGAAATGAAATTTTGCGACAAACGTTTTCCGCTCGAAATCAACGCAAATGAGCAGCCGTCGTAATTATCATTACGATCAACATCATCATCATTATCAGACGTCATCTAGGGGCAAAAAGGAAATGCCGGCTTCGTCTGCGGGTCTACTGCAGGTAGCCCATTGCTCTGAACCCCCTATCGGCCCCTGCCCCTTCCCTTGGCAACCCATCCATGCTTTGGTTAATGACATTGGCACAAAATGGGAAATAATTCTCAGCATCAGGCTGCCAGCAGAACTTTTGACTTACAAGAACAAAAATACTCGGTAAGCATTTACTATTTGGACAATAATTTGGGCGGGGATTGACGGCGGAAGCGGAAGCAAAGAAAGCATGACGACAACTTTTGGCACAATTGTCGGATGCAAAAATCCAGCAAAATGTTCTGCAATTAATTACCGAAATGTTACAAAAAAAATGTTCTTGTTTTTCTTTTGCTTCTCGACTTTAACTAGTGTGATGTGTATTGCATATTAATGTGATGTTTGACTGAAAAAACGATTAGGTAAATAATTGGCAATGTGGAGAAAAAAGTGCAGATAAAAAGTATGTAAGAAGCTAATGAGAAATTGAATGAATTCAAGAGAAATGTTGGATAAAAAAGATGATTTCCTGAAATCGGGTGCCAGTATATGAATAAAGATAACAAAGAAAAAACAACAAAGTGCAGATCTATAAAGCATAAGAGATAATGTCAGAATCTATTTATTACAAAAGGCTTCAATATAGTTTTTAATATATTTTAAATGCATTTATGCTGCCCAAGCAACAAACAGAGCAATCTGTCGTATAAGCTGTAATATGATCGCCTGTTTCTCGAACTATAACAACGCCCAACACTCATAAACAGAGTTGAAAAGTGCTAATTTTAAATTAGCTTGCCTATTCGCTTTGAAAAATTGAATGTATTAAATGAAGCTTGCCTTTCCATTAATTACTAATAATCAAAGCTTATGAGGCAATCGAAGTTTATTTCAAGCACATATCGATTAATTTCAGGATTTCGTAGATGGTAATTTTCATGCCTCTTAAAAGCATTTGGCAATCATAGAATGACCTCAGAAATTGAATATATGCTGCATATATTTTATTTATGTCTGTCGTTGGCCCAATGTTAAGTGATTGGACTTTTATTTTCTGCTGAAAACCACTTCCATTGTCATTTGAAACAATTGTTGACTCTGCTGATAATTGTTTTCCAACAAGCCGTTGCTTTTTTGGTCGGCTCTTCACGCATCACTCTTCGCTTTTTGAGCTCTCGTTAATTGTCGGTTAAGTCCAGTACAGCAACAGAACCAACAATCAGAACAATTATTTGAAATTATAATTCATCTTGTTAGCAGCTGCGTCAATTTAAAAATGTATGCGCATAAAATCTATATAGATTCAAAGGTATATACAAATTGCTATATATACATAAATGCAGAAGAATTGTTGATTGAAGTTGTATGGGTGATAATTAAAATAATATAATTTACCGTACGCTTTAAACTGAATACACACATATGCTGTGTATTACGCGCTTTTAAAAGGCAGAGGACACACACCACACCAACAACTACAACAAGAACAACAACGATATTAAATTACTGAGAAATGTACAAGAGTGTTTTCAGTTGTAAACCACAACAATAACAGCAATGAAGAAACAGCGTTGCAGACTCAAACCAAAATGCATTTAATGCAGTTTACTGGCTGCATGAAAAGCAGTCGATGCTTTAATTAATTAAAAACACTTTGCTTCATCAGGCGGTCTATCTGTCTGTCTTCCTGTCCCTGCTTTCCTGTAGTTACTTCTGTTTGTTCGGGGAACATTTTCAATTTTGCAAAGCTGCTTTTACATTGAACGCAAAGAGCAACAGAAATTAAGCGGCCCAAAAAGCCTCGGAGCTGTCAAACAAATCACAGCATTTATTAAAACTGCTTCCCAAGCGCAGGAGCTTTTAATTAGAGGTGCACCCACACCTCACGAACAGCCCCCAGACCCCCTTATTCAAGCTTAACAAAAACTTATTCCATCATAATAAATCTTGGCACGTGGCTGAAAGGCAATCGGGTAGACGGGTAGACGGCTAGATGAGGCGGCCAAGCGTTCGGGCTTACTCATAATTAGCCCCGTCCATAGAGCAAGTGAGGGAGCTGACCTCCCCCACTACTCACACCTAAGAAATCCTACCAGCCCCTAGCTTGGCATACCATAATTATACAATAGTGTGAAACGCGTTGAAAGCACCAGCAGCTAAAAATAATAAAAAAAAAAAAAAATTAAAAAAACACGACAGCAAAAAATCACGACGGTGATGTTAAATTTGGTGTGATGAATATTATATACCCTTGCAGAAGCTAATAACTGATTCGAGTTGGTTAATTACGAAATCGAATACAACAAAAGATAGCTTCGATACTCAGAGACTAAATTGTCAATAAACACAAAACTGCTTGGTTATTAATTCTATTCAAGAACATATAACATTCTCTGAAATGCGTTACACTCTACGCGACAAATTTAAAATACCCTATGAAATGGTATGAACACAAAGTTGACTAAACAAACAGTTTGTGCGCTCAACTTTTGCAACATAATTCGTTATTTATGACTTCAATTATGTTTGCCCGTGGCCAACACACACACACACACACAAACACACAGATTGGTACACAGTCAGGTTAAACGGGCGCAGCGAGGCGCATTTAACCCACAGGAGGTCGCCAGGCAACGGCGGCAGCAGCCGCTTTATGGTGGCTAAAGCGCCTCGTGGCATGCTACACATTTGTCCTCACCTCGAATCGAGGGAGACACAGAGAGAGAAAGAGCAACAGATAGAGGGAGAGAGATAGAAGTATGACCGAGAAAGTTAAGGTGCGGTCACCTTTCGCTTTTAATTATACTTTCAACAAAGGTCCCCCCAGCCCACATCTGGGAGTACTTTGCACTCTAACATTTATGATAAATTACACAGGCCTTTTTCTAGCTGCCGCAAAACTTTCAACTTCAGCTTCGAGCTTTGGAGGACTAATGATATATAATCGCATGTGTTCCGCAAATCCATTGCTCTTCAATTACGACAGCCAGCAAATAGAGATCGTTGTGTGCTTTGAGAAAATGTATTTCACACAAATCTTTTGCGAGTTCACAAATTTAAACACAGCTGATTATTATTTTATTTGTGCCTCTAAATCTGTTTGTGCCTTCAGTTCTCACACTATATAGACATAAGGAAATTGGTCAGCTTAAGATTTAAATCGCTTTCGCCTCCAAACCGCCAACTCATACGATTTGATTGCCAGAGAAACTGAGAAATTGCTATTTACGCAGAAGGATAAAATGAACAACAATTACTAGCAATATTTGAAAATTGAGTTTAATCTACATCCAGGAACAGCTTTAACTGTAATTATTAGTGTCTGCTTTTGGCCAACAACCATCAACAGATTCGCTGCATTTATCTCATTTGACTTGATTATGTCAACACGCTGTCTCTTCCAAAAAAAGTTATGCATAATGAATTGCAAATAACTTTTTTCCACAATCGCTTTTCAATGCACATTAATGTCAAAATATTCAAATGAGCTATAAAATAATATTTAATAGCTACAACATTTGACCGGACAGTTAATAAAATATATTTTTACGCTTTAATTATGTGATAAATAATAACAGTTTACACCAAGTTAATTTCAATGTCATTTACAATGCATATCACAATTTATACTACCAGCTAGCAAAAAAATAAAAAATAAAGGAGAATTATGCAAATGAGTTTTGACAGCAGAAATGATAGATAAAATTATGATGTTTTCATTTTTAATTGGAAAGTAAATTACTCTTCGCTACTCGCACTCAAACTAGGTTGGGGCCAGAGTACATGCTGTCAAGTTAAGGTCCCAAGGCTGGCAACTGTGGTTACACCCACGATAAAGCTCAAAAGATTGTGCACCCAATCATTTTTTATATAATTACTAAGAAATATACAAACTTGCTTTAGGTACTAATGCTCTGAACAGAAGCGGTTCACCTTGGAGCCAGACCAACGTATCTGAAAATGTGGCCCCGTCTAACTGCAAACTGCAGCCCAATACCAGCTGCATAACCTTGAGCCGCAGTTTCCCACAAATCTACTTTGTGTGAATGGTTAATAAATTCACAAAAACAGAAAAACACGTTTTCCGCTTGACTTTACGCAACTTGCATGTGAGAAAAAATTATAAAAGAAAAACGTATTCAAAACAAAACCAAACAAAAAAACTGAGCCATGAGCAGCGTCGCGCTAACATGACTTATAATTACATTAAATTGTATATATAATTATATGCTTTATATACAAATAAAGAATGACGGCTTGCCTCGAAAGCCAATCGACACAACTATTTGAAAAGGCCGATATAATCGACCATCCCAGCACAATAATTTAAATTTAGACCTGAATCAAGCAGAACATAATATGGAATATGTAAATGAAAATGTTCAAATTATCATTGCCGTCATTCTCAAAGTTTATACATTGAGCAGTGAAAACTTGGCCATGTTCTTGAGCACTTTGAAGTTGTCAGAGGAATACACAAGTTATTTGTATGAATTTCATAAAATTTCCAATTCCCTGTGTGACGTGCATTCAAAATTTTGCTACGAACGAATTGTAAAAAAAAAGAACTCAATAAAAATAAGACAAATGCGACACGTATGAGCCACTGGAATTCACAACTAATTAAAAGTTTTGGGTCAGCAATTTCCTCTTTAGAACTAGTTGCGAGTAGACTCCATGACTCAGACTTTTTCGGGGCCTCTTTTATCGGTTCAACAGATCAGCGCAAAAAGTAGAAAAGAAAACCAAAAAAAAATCGACAAACTTTTTTTTGCACACAAACTTGAAAGCTCAACGCTGAAACAAGGCGAAAAAAAAAATAAAAAATGCTAAGTTCAAAGACACTTATGGCATGACAACTGTTAGTTATGCTTAAGTAAGCACCGTTATAACAATGTATATTACAAAGCATAAATAACATTGCGCATATTGTTGGTTTACTGCGGTGACACATGCAAACAAATTTCTTTTTAAAGCCACATTAAATACTTACACATGGAAATCTATAAGTAAATATAATATATACATTATATATTCAAATATATTCATCTAAAAGCATATTTAGCATGTAAATTAGCTGTGAATAATAATTGTCCAATTAAAATGCTGAATACGGCTTTCACACAATGAAAAAATCCACACAAAAAATAGTGTTAAATTCAAAACAGATATTCGAACAATTTGTTAATTCAAAACACATTCCTCTTAAGAGGAGTGGTAATGAGTAGCCATACTTTCAATTATTTGGCCAAATATTGTAAGAATTTCAAGGTCCCATTGATCGACTTGGCATATTTAAAATAATAGCTGAAAATCTTCTTTTAAATTGTATTAAAAATAGACACACGATACCAAGATTGATTGTCTAATTAAATTCTTCGTAACTCTCGAAAATTGTACTGCAATAGCCATTAAAGTAATTGCACTTATTGAAGCCCCTGTCACAGCTTTCGTTCCTTATGTTCAGCGGTGCCAGCAGACAGACCCTTGGGGGCATGTCAACAGCCATGGGGATCAATAACCTGCAGACCTTGGTGCTCGACCCAATGTATGGCAAATGTCAATACAAATTTTACACCGCATTTTTATTCACATTTTTTATGTTTATATATATATATTGTATATTTGTTAATAGCATTGGGATAATTAATTGATTTAGCGTTTGCAAGACAAACACATAATTAATACGGTATTTGCAATGCGACTTCAATGTCATTTGACAATACGAAGCCATTTGTCAAATTTGTGTATCGTAGTTAGTTTCACGAAGTCTTAGCAGAATGGAACATAAATTATGAGACCGAAAACCGCAGATCAATTTATTTTGTGGCCAAAATGCTCTCGACACTTCTCTAGCACCTCCAACTCTGCATTTTCGTTTGTTTTTGTTCTGTTCTGTCAACGCTGCAACACCGCAAAAACAATTAAAACCCATGGCCAGACATTTTACGAGCGTCGGCATCGACGCCGGCGACTTTGTCTGGAATTTATCCCCCTACGCCCACCACCTCCCAAAATAGTCGAGCCATTAACTTTATTTACCTTTCGGCGCTGATTTGGCTAGCAATTTTTGTTTTCTATTTTTTTATTTTTTATTTGTTTGTCTGTGCGTCTGCGAGTTTGATAAATGTATTGCAAATAGCAGGAGACACTTGGCGAGCAGCCAGGCGACCTGAAAGTAGGCAACGTTTTCTTTACTTATTTAGATTTTCTTGTTTTCCTTCCATACATTAATAACAGTCATTTTATGTGCTCGTGCTTATGGAACCGTTCCTTGCTGATTTCTTTGATACCGTCTGTTTGACAAAAAAAAAAAAAACAAAAACGAAAAACAAAATAAATGAAAAAATGAAAAAATAATTCATAAATTCATGCAGGAGAGCTCTTTTGCATACTCTTGTGGCAAGGAGCTGAAGGCGCAACAGTTCATGGCTGAGCCTCACCTACATAGTTGTTTAAGGTGTGGCCAACTGGCGCGTGCATATCAAAATTATGTTAATGAATGGCTCTTTGCGTCCTCGACTCCGCATATGCTGCATATACGTATGTCTAGATCCTTATGCTCTACAAAATTTCGTAAATATGAATACTTTATGACGGAAAAAGTTTCTTGAATTAAGACAAATATAAAATCTCTTAAAAGTTTAAGTGATAAGCTGCACTTAAATACCTCGTGGTCTGAAAGTTTCTTAATTACTTTGCTCTAAAAATGTGAAGTAAATAATGTTAATAATTATTGCAAATAATGTTAGGGAGCCTTTGCTATTTATAAAAGAGGGTTGAAAGATTTTACCTGAAGTATTTTTTAAGTTCAGAAGAATTTCTTAACTCAGTTACTTCGAATGCCGACGAAAGCTAAAGTTAAACTACAAATTCATAGGAACAAAATCATAAATTCTAAGCCATAATACTTTTATAGGGTATACCCATACCCAACACTCTCTGTGGTTTTTTGCACTGTCTACCGTGTCACATTTTGCTTGTGCGTGAGCTTCATGCATTAAATTATGAAGCGATGCGGGGAGGGTAACGGAGCGGGAAGCGGAGCGAGATGGAATAACAACGCCTGGTGTCAAAACAGAGTGAAGCGAGTTTCGTTAAATAATGCATATCTTAAAGGGGTTAAAGACGCGAGTTCTTGGAACTAGATCAAATATTACGAGGATATATTATGCAGGTATAAAATTGAAATTTTGACTTAAAAACATACACAAATGATTTGCTTAAATATTCGCACTTTTGATGAAATTAAATATTTACATGAAACATTATGCAGGCAATTATTTAGCTATTATGTTCCGTGTCTGAATCCAGCTTAATACTAATGTATGTTAGCCGTAAGAAGATTCTTTAAAGTTCCACTGACCAAACCTGACGCATATTAATGAACAGGTCCCAAAACTAGAGCAATTAATTTGGAATATTTGTAATAGCAGAGAATCGCATTGAAATGCATTTACAGCAGCCGGCACATGCACATTTGTACACATTAAATATAAATCGCTTTTTCAGCTGTAAAATTTATGAGGAAAATGCACCGCAAAATTTATCACATGTCCAGCAAAACATCATTCACAGTTTTGAATGGTTATGCTTTTTCTCTCCATCTCTCTTGTTTTATACACGTACACAAATGTTTGCTTATATATATATATATACATATATATATGTATACACATTTGGTATAATGAGCAATATTTGCATAAATTTCTCAATAAGTCAGAGTCCACTCAACAATGCTTGGCAAAACATTGCGGTCTGTCGCTGCTGTCCTCTCATTGCAAATGCATTAATTATGATAATAATTCTTGGGGCTTTAATAAGCATTTGGAATTCTGTGGGCACTTTGCTGCAGTTGACTTGCTGACTTGCTGCCATGCTGCCTTATGCAGCTATTCAAATATGCAAACAGCTCAGCACTTGCAGTCATCTGTAGCTGTAGTTATTCTTGTACAGCCACTTGACCGTATTTGTTAGGTAATTACAATAAGATGCTCATAAGCTCATTGAAAACTGAAGTGCCAAGTGCAAGAAGTTAACTTCGCTTAGCATCAAATAACAGTAGCAGTCGTGGCACGTCTTCTACGTGTTCTTAGTCTCTGATTTTCTGGTTCTCCTCGAGCTCCACAAACCACTCACTTTGAGGGTTTTTGGCATGTTTTACAATGATAAGCCATAAGCTGCTCAAGTGTCTGTTATTGTCTATTATTGTCTGTTATTGGAGTTGTATTTTTGCTCTTGGCCCCCATGGTTGGAAGGGCACAGACAGGTCAGTCCGGTCGCAAAGTGAAATGATTGGCAACACAGTGTTTACCAATCGAGTTGTGATCGATGATATTGAATCACGACAATTAAAATAAATTGCAGGACATGCAAAACTTTAATTTACTTATCAATTCCAATTTGCTACAAGAAAGAGAGAAAAAAATATCTTTTATATTCAGACTAGCTTCGCAAATGGGCAGCTTTCTATTTTTACTTGAATACATTTTCATTTTTATCATATTAAGACTAGCCCTGCCAACATATTAAATATAAAATGATGTTATATTTTTTAATTGATATTATTAAAGTTTTGTCACGCTGGAATTTTGTGTGCAAATGCTCACTAATTGCTCTATTTTATGTTGCTTCTTTGGCAGTGTTAAAGTGCTGTCAATTTTTTGAGTTGCATTCAGTTCTATTTGAGATTGGATACACTTGAGCAGTGACTGAGAAATCTACTACCACTCAACAGGAAGCAGTTCACGGGTTGATTACACGCCGATTTGGAGCCGTTGCTGGGCAACTTTCACCTTGGTCAAAATGAAAATTACACCCAACGGAAAATTGGCAGAGTTTATTTTCATTCACCTTTCAAAGACTCGAAAACTGCGATTTATGCCGGCGATTAGTGAAATTAAGTGGCCAATCATAGATGGCGATGCGAATGTGCAGCGAATGCCCTTGCTAAATTCAAAAGAGTTTCGAAAGCAAACCAAAAGCTGCCGATTATTTTCAAGCCTTGCGACTCATTTGAACAGGCTGCACCTAAGTTTGGGGTGCTGCTCACTTTTACCGCTTGTGTGTGCGGCACGTGTGGCAAATTGCAAATGCAAGTTTTTTCGGCCATTATTGACCTCACTGAAAAACTTTCGTTGAGATTTTCGCAACTCTGATAATTTGTCGCCTAACACTTTTCATTATGGTGCGCATAAATCAAACGTAATATTTAATAAATTTGGACGCCTTGTACATAAAACGTGATTCATTCGGCCCATAAATAATACTAATAATACAATAAATAAATACAAAAAGCATTGGAGAAAACCGCCAGAGACCGCGACCCGCGACACGGCAATTTGATGTAACAACCAATCATTATTAATAGCCAAAAAAGAAATTGCACACACACGCCATAATACAACAACAATATCAGCACAACAACAACAACAGCAAGAGCAAAAAACGTATAATAAAAACATTAAAAAAATACATCCAAATGCAAGTTAGTACAACAATAACGGGTTTTTATGCTCGAGTCAAGGGGCCAAAGTCAAGCTCAAGTCGCTGTCAAGATACGAACATATAGATATCATATATACCATCCACCGATATTATATCGGGGGAGGTGGGTAAACCTGTGACTAGCAAGCGCTTTCCGTTGCCATAAATCAACAAATAATTATCTTTTTTTCGCTGACTGTTTGTTGTGCTGCAGGTGAGGCAAGCAACAACACGAACAGCAACAAAAGTTGATAAATCGACGTTGATAAATTGAAAATTACTAAGGCATCCGCAGCAAAAATACCGCAGAACTTCTTGTACTCGAGTCAATGGCTAATGCTTTATGTGTAGACATATAGACATGAGCATATAGCCATACAATGTGTTCCTGATTGCACTTTTTCTTTCCTTGTGCTGAAATTGCATTCCAACTTCTTGTGGCGGGGCCAGGCCGAGCCAGGCCAGGCCAGGCCAGACCAGGAAAGGCCAGTTTAGTCTGGCCAACCCGCTAGTCAGCTAGCCAGACATTGCATTGGACTTGGCTTATTCTTTCGGCCCGTGCAATAAACATACAGTTTACAGTGGAGCCAATGCGATGAATAGTGAAAGTCATTTCTTTATTCTTTAAAATTATCCATGAAATCGAGGCTTTATAAGTCTTGATTTAGATTTGGGTGCTTAACTTCTCTTAAACATCTAAATGAAGTTTGCAATTGTAAACAATTTTGTATGCCACAGTTCGTGATGAGTCCCAGCGAACGTGAAGAGTCCCAAAAAATTGTTGTTTGCCTTTTCACGCGGAGCGGAAAATCAAATACTTGAACGTATTATTTAAGGAAAAATCACGTTTCAAATAAAAGACGTTAACGTGGCCAAAGTCAAATGGAAACAATGGCCGTTAGGGGCGTGCCGCGAGTACGAGAATGGTGCATGGAGCAACGGGCGCGCCACTTGCACCAGCGATTGCCCGGCAATGGGCCAGCAAGTTGATTTTATTGCGCTTTAAATTAAATATATTGCACAATTTGTATATAGTAGAAGGAAAGTGAAGTGAAATGATTTTGTGGCTCTTGCCACACACCAAGCTCACAAGCACAAACACAGACACACACACACACAACATACATGGCGAAAAAAGAAACAGAAGGCGCAACAGAAGGCAACTTTACAAACTGTGGCAAGACCACTGAACTGGACAACACGTCCATGCATCCATCCGTCCAGCAGCCTCTCCGTCGCCTGTGGCTATGCTATCTGGGTTCCGGGAGCAAGGCGACCGGACCCGAATCGACTAAAGTTGAAAACTGCAGACATGGCATCAAATAAAACACAGAACCCAAGCGTCGAACGACAGAACGACAAAACGACAGAACGATGGACGACGCGACGTTCCACTAAAAATTCCGCTCGCAAAAGGCTAAATAAATAAATATTACGATGCGTGCAATACGGACAATGTAAAATGAACCAGACTAGAACCAGACCAGGGTATACCCAAAAAAAATTTATTACTTAATAAGTTTTGTGCTTATTGAAAAATTATCTTTATTATTATTTGTATAATTTAAGTAATGAAGCCTTCTTTTGCCTGCTGCAAACATGTGCACAACTCCATCATACCCATTTAAAATGGATACGGGGTATGTCTATAGATGTTCTAGGGGCATTTGCGGAGAGTTGGGCTAGCATTGCAATCCCTTTCATTGTTGCTGTCGTCATCATCATCTTTGTTCTCCGCTAGTAGCTGTGAATGTAACATTCCACATTGCTGTTGCACAGTGTCACAAACAGTATGTACTCATATGAGTATGTGGGTGTTTTTTGTTTGCTTTTGCGAAAATGCTGACTCTCGAAATTCAAGCTTAAAAAGTACAAATATATATATATATATATATATAGGAAAAGAATATAAATTTAGCGATTTAGTTTATGTGCAGAGAACTTCAAGTGGTTTCATTGCGCCACAAAGCTCAAGTGTGGAAAAAAAAACAATAAAAAAGAAATATTGAGAGAGAGATATATAGAAAAATCATTCACAGCTCAATTGTCAACAGTTAGGCGAGAAATGCCAGAGGGGGAAAAGTCTGGTTTTAAATTACTAAGCAATGCAGCTGGCCAGCTGCACTAACCGGGCTAACTGAGCTGACCTGCTTTAAAGCCAAACAAATGTAAATATAAAAAGACGAGACCAATGAATTGGCAGGCAGCATGCAAAAATGTGTTTTTGTTGCCGTTTCCTGTCGTGCTGTGACTGTGTGCGTGTGTGTGTGTGTGTGTGTGTGCGGCTGACCAAACAAATGTCTTGACAGCGCACCCCACAACCCGCTCTCGTCGAGCAGTCAGTCAAAAAGCCAAAAAGCGCAACGAAATTCAAATCAATGCATGCCCAGCTGCACTTGGCTAGCCTTCATTGATACCTCCTTCCACTCTCGCTCCAGCTCTCGCTCCCCCTCGCTTCCCCAACGTCCCCACTGTTGACTGCCAATATCAGCCACCAACAGCTGCAACAGCAACAGCAGCAGCAACAGCAGCAGCAGCAGCTGCCTCATGTTTATGGCACATTTTGCAATTTTGCGGCTTTCATTTACAAAATTAGTTAGATTGCTATTGTGCAGTGGTTGTGGGGGCTGAGGGGAGCTCGGGCTGGAGGGGGAGCAGTTATTGGCAGTTGCCAAAGTGTTTTGGAGACGATGAAAAACGAAACCAATTGCGGAAAAGCGAAACAACAACAAATCAATCGATCAACACACACAAAAATTTGTTGTGGCTAAGTTAGGGCTGAAAGGAAAATCAAAAAATAAAAGCTTGACACCAAATTTTCCGCCAACAGTTGAATACATTTTTCGCGTAGAAATTGAAAGGCAACAAAGCAAACAATGAAGAAAGTGAACCGGATTGGACGAGGTGTTTTTGGAATAGAAAGAGGAATGGTTGAGGATTTGTGTGTAAAATTGGAAAGCCATTAACTGATAAAAATGTAAAGCATTGAAAATGTATCTGCGCTTGGCACAAAAATATTTGAATAATATTAATGATATTTTAAATAGAAGTGGCTTTCAAAATTAAATTCGCAGTTGGCTGCATTTGTCAAAATTTAATTTATATCTTCAAATTCGTAGATTAAAAAAAAAGAAAAAAGTGAATATTGCAAATTACGATGCAGACAGACAGGCAGGGAGGGATGGAAAATAGCTTGAAAATTGTTTGCAACTGGTAAGAAAAAAGCGTAATTGAAACTTAATGAGAAATCACAGCAGCCGCAGCCCACATGCATATTTGAGGCTAGACAAGTTGTTAGAGAAGTCACGGCAAGTTATGGCCAACTTGGGTGCTTGTGGTCGTAACTGCAGATGCTGTGCAGGCAGATGCGTATCTGGGGGACGCATAAAACTGCACAAGTGCTTCGCAACCAATATAAAAAGTTACTCATAAAAGTCATTTGGCTGATTGCCATGCAACAACTGCAGCTAAACAGATATTATATACATTTTTAGTTACTAGATACTGGTTAACAGTTACAAGATACTTTAACGCAACACGGCTAAATGATGGAAACTGATTTCGTCTCTCTCTCTCTTTCTGCTTGCAGATGCGCTCAGCTATGGCCAGGTGAATGTGGAACCGAACACAGCGCTCCTCAACGAGGGCGATCGCACCGAGCTGCTCTGTCGCTATGGGCGTGCCATCAACTACTGCCGCATCGAGATACCCGGCGAACAGAAGGTCCTCAATCTGTCGCCCGTGTGGAGCAAGACGCCAGGATTCACCTATTTTGGAGCGGGCTTAACTGCCGGTCAGTGCGGCGTCATCATTGAGCGCGTCAAGGCCAGCAACAATGGCCAGGTCAAGTGCAGCCTGGGCGTCGAGGGGGAGGAGCTCTCCGGCACCATAGACCTCGTCGTGGCATGTAAGTAACAAACTATCAGTTCTTGCTACTATACGAAATAGTTTAGTCAATTAAGATACAAATCATGTTGATGAATTCAAAATGCAATTCAATCAAATTCAACCTCAAATGAAATGTGTAAATTTAATTTATTTTAATAAATTTTAAAATTGATCAATGAACGAAAATGAATTGCCTCTTCAAAATCGACAATTTATTACTAAGTTGTGACAGTGAAAAGATTTTAACTGATGAAAAGAATACTTTTTGTAAACTTTTTTAACTAGGATATAATCGTGCTTAAATTAGAACTATAATCGTCAACATCGCTAATTAATTGGATATGTTTTCTTGATTTGTCTTATAGTGCGTCCACAGCAGCCGATTATTGAGCTGATCTCGAAACCGAATCGTGATGGTTTCTTTGCGGAGGGAACGGAGTTCAATGCCCGTTGCATTGTGCGCAATGGTCGCCCGCCAGCAAACATCTCGTGGTACATTGACAATATGCCCGCCAACAAGCGTACGAGTCCGTTGCAGATTATTGCCACGCCCACCACCGACAACGTCAAATTGTCCACCTCAGTGCAGGAGATCCAATGGCATCTGGTACCCGAGGACAGCAATCGCAAATTAGTTTGCCGTTCACATCATCAAACCGATCGCGAAAGTGTGCCGCCCCAGGAAGCTGCTTACGTTATCAATGTCCGATGTAAGTATTACATAATAAATCGATATCCATATCGATGCTTAAACTAAATCTATCATATTTATTCCACAGATGCACCCGTACATCTGCCCGAGGCATCGGTCTATGGTCTCTACTTGGAGCACACTGCCATTGTGAATATTTCAATCCGTGCCAGCCCACAGCCGAAAATTGAATGGACCATTGATGGATTGGTTATACCGGAAGGCAGAACCGATGGACGCTATTCGGCCTATGAGGCACAATACGTGGGCAACGATGAGTACAATGTGACCCTGGCGATTGCCGGACTCACACTAGAGGATACAACCAAAACGTACAATCTGCGGGCGAGCAATGAGCTGGGCACCACCGACTATCAAGTGCGCATCAGTTCGTCTAGCAAGCCACCTAGCAGCAGCTTGGATGTGGCCGCCATTGTGGGTATCGTTGTGGCTGTTGCCGTTATCATCCTGATTGTGCTGCTTGTTCTGTTTGCGCGCGCCACCGGCAGATGGTGCTTTGGTGGTAAGTAACGCAGAGTTTGCACTCTTTCATTATTATATTTTTAGACATTTTTGGGGCATTCCACCCTTTTTTTTTACTTTTGCGAGGGTGCCCATCATAATGTCATCATCATGTCATGCCATCATCATCAGCTATGCTAACAATAATTTCCATTTGGCCCAAAACCACCCACTTAGCCACTCAGACAACAGACATCAGCTATCACAGCCCTAACCAAGCTCATCTCATTTGCCAAGCTCCATATTCGCCACATGCTGCACAGACAATGTCTGCCACACAAACACATGCTACATTTAGAAAAATATTTGTGCCTTGGAATTTTTAAAATCACCATGGCAAAAATATTTACTTTTAAGAAACATACGGAACTTTTTAAGAATTTCTTATACTTGTAATTTTCAGAAATAGATTTCTTAACTATCGAAAATCTGTCTGAGAAGTAAAATGAAGTATTTTTTTGATTTACCAATAAATTGAGTGCGTTTATTATTTTTCTGAGTGCAGCTATGAGCGCTCGCCAATTGAGTTTGGGCGTGGCAACCGCAGCTCTGTTTTGCTAACTTTGAACTCATTGTGCGGCTTTTAAATTTTAATTAACGCCAAGTTGCAATCTGGGTGCGGCAGCAACTCATCGCAGCCCTAAAATCCCATCTAATTAAACATTTTTATCTTAACTTTGCGCCGGGAATTTCGATTTGACGCGTTTGCTGTTAGGGATAGGCGGATATTAAGGGTTAAGCGCAGACCCTTTAAATGTCTACCGCTGATTTTTGTGGATGCGGTCAAACATAATTAACAATTGCATTGACGCCAAGGCAACCATTCTGTGTCCCGAATTTCATGAAAAATGTGTAACAAAATCTGTCATCATCAATATTCGCTGCCAAATAAATTTGTGTGAATAAAACATATTGTAAAAATAAAAATATTCAAAAGAAAAAAGAAAAAAAGCAAAATATTTACGTATATAAATCGGTACACATTTTACCACAAGCCTTTGCATGTTAATAAGCAAAAATAGCACATACAATTTAAATAACAATTTTCTAAGAACTTAAGTGTATTTAGCATATATAAAACATAAAACAAACCAAACAAGTGTCAAAAACACGAAACTCTGGCTTCAAAAAGTGTCTACAAATGACAACAACAAGAAGAGCTAACATTAAAGACGCTGTATAAAATATATTTATATATATAGATTTTTTGTGTGTTTTAAAATTGTAAAAATTAAAAACAAAAAATGTTAATTTTGGTTTTTGCTTTCTTCTACGTTTCAGTTTAAATTTAATTTCTTTAAACAAATCTGTATCTCCTTCATATCTTTCTTATCTATTACTTTGCTTTCACTTGGTAAAAGGACTAACCCCTGTTAAATAAGTTTGGCCCAAGCAACTAAATGGTTAAGTGTGTTTTTGGCTCCAAATGGTTGTATTAAGCAGCCAGGAACTCACTCGTCGCTAAATGTTAGTTCTTGTTGTTGTTGTTCATTACAGGAGCCACTCTAAACACAGACATTGGTCCCGACTCCGAGGCCCAGATCCATCCTGACCAGCACGACGATGAGTTAGATGGCCAAGATAATGCCGATGAGCATATTGATACCACACATCAATCCGAGGAGGTCACGCCCCCCGTCACAGATAAATTGGAGGCCCAAAAGAAGGCCGATCTAAAGAAGAGCGCCGCAGCGACTGCTGCAGCGGTGATTGCGGCCGGAAATGGCCAACAGAATAATGCAGATGCACCCAAGCCACCAAACACATCCGTTTAAATACAGAGAGAGAAAGAACGAGAGAGTTTCTTGCTTCAAGCAATTGGATCCTTAAAACAAAAAAAAAGCGCTCTCTCCCTCGCTCTCTCATTTTGCTCCGCTCAGATATATCTCAATGGCGCACAAAATATATTAAAAACAAAAAAACGAAAATAAAAAACAATACATACAAAATACTAAGCAGAAAAACCTATCGTGGGCCAAGTATTTTTGTAAGCTCTCTCTTAAGTTAAAAAAAAGCAACTGAAAATCTCCTGGAATCTCCTGTTTACAGTTTTAAAATCCACTCGCGGGTAGAACAGTTCTCACAAAAATTTCAACCAACATAAAATCACAAATTGTTTTTTGTATCATAATTTTCTCACGCGGTTTTTCTTGGCCAGCATAAAATTAATTTATATTAAGCTTCAACCTGCCAGCGTTTTTTGCATTTTTCAAATATTTTTTTCTTGCTCAAATAAACTGTTAAATTAGCTAATAAACAGAAAAATAAAAAGATATATATATATACATATATATATAGCATATAATGTATACCAATTATAAATAAAACTTGGCTCGAATAATTAGCAAACTTAATGCCGCACATATAAATTATATAGTTATAAATCGTAAAACAAATTGGCTAAATACATTTAACATAATTTGCACACCTATTTTTCCGTACTTTTGTAATTTTAGTAATTTGTATAAACAAATGAAAAACAAAACAAAAAAAAAACTTTTTAATTTTAAAGTTACAAATAAATTGTGTTTTTATTTAAATAATCAACAAATTGGCTTGGAATACATTTATTTATATCGAACATAGTTTACCGTTTATAGTTGTAGTTCATGATGATGGTATAGAATGTGATCTTTATTAACTGATTTACCCAATTCATGTTCCATTAACTCATTAGCAATACTTTATATAAATTTCAAATCAACTTTAAACTATATTTGTTAATATTTGTTTGTTTATCTTCACAGGTAAATCAATCAAGACGCCCACAAATGAAACGTAAGTAATCCCAACAAATCCATCATCAAATTCTCGCCTCAAAATGTTTATGTCAAAATAAGTTACAAGTGCAACGGGGCCAGGCCATTTATTTACATAAGTCATGCTCAATCTCGCTCTGTCTCCTCTCTCTCTCTCTCTGTCTCCATCTGGATGTCAACCAACCCATAAAACTAACCCAATAACGGTATCTGTCTGCCTACTACTATTATATAATACTGCATCCTATATACGATCTTAGCTGATCATTATGCTTCACAATTTCTTTGCAATTAATTGCGTAGTTGAGTTGTGCGCCTTGTCTTGTTGCATGCTTCTGTTTATGGCTTTTTATTTGTTAAATGTCATTTTTAATTTCTTTCAATTCTTATTATTTTCATTAACAAGCAGCTACTGAACTTATTCATCAATCATTACCATTAGCCATAGACTATATATCATTGCTAGGCTCTAGTCATAGTCATTTACATTCAGTAAGCGTTTAACTTAAGCACACATTCGCATACACATAAGTACACACATATCTAAACACACACAAACATAGACATATTTCCACCGGCAAAAATTAGTCACATAAACAATTTAAAAATGGATATAAGTTTCTTGACTTTTACTCTGTCAAATAAAATGGAAAAATATTATTTGAGCAGTGAAAACGGAAATAATTGTTTGATTTGACACTTTTGAAATAAAACCAAGAAATTACTTTATATGTCAGTGGAAATACACAAAAAACTAAACAAAAATACCAAACTACTAAAACAAAAACTTTTCGCAATTGTTCGCTAAAAAAAAAACAGAAATACAAAAATTCTCGTCTCATTTCGCTCGCTGTCTTCTTGTCGTTCAAAATTTAAATCAAATCAAATTCACTGTGCAATTCAAAAAACAAATTTCACGCTGCCACACTCACACACACACCCTCTCACACACACACACACACTCTCTCACACACACTCTCACACACACCGCTCGTTCGCTCGACCGCCCGCCTCGCCTCGCCTCGCCCAGTCGTTCTATCTCTTATCCTGTCTCTGTCAGTCTCTCTATCTTGCTCTCTCCTCTCTCCCACTCACTATTCATTGTGTTGTACCGCAAAAAAAAAACAACAATTTAATCTGCATATACTAAAACGTCAAGTCGCTGTCTAAGCCATATCCCAAACGAGAGTTAGCCATTTCGCAAATGCATCACAACAAAAACAAAAACAACAGCATCAAATACCCTCTCTACTTCTTTTGTGTACTTTCATATATGGACAAACATACCAAACCACAAAAAAAAACAAATAATAATAAAAAACAAAAAAAAAAACCAAAAATATAAACTGTCGAAATAAAACCGAAACTGTCAAAAAATTGTTGTTTCTGCCCCTCTCGCTTCTGGTCCACAAACCAACTTTTGCAGCAGCGATAAGCAGCTTGAGTCCGGCGAGGCAGCGCATCATGGCCAAAATGTGGCGTTACTCGAGACTCCAAATGGCATAACGCTCCTAGGCGCCAGCAAAGTGCGCGAGCCAAATGGCAATGGTAATGGCCATAACCACGAGCGATTCTCTGTGGAGCGACGTGTGCAGGATGAGGATGAATCATTTGATTATGGCACGGATCGTGAGAGTAGTGTTTATAATCCGACAACAATGCCGCTGCGTAATGCGCTAATGGCTCAGGCGGGCGGACGCAATTCACAGATGCGAAGCGAGGCACCGGAAAAAGAAGAAACTGCAACTGAGAATTCGGATTTGTTGCAGCGTGGCAATCAGTTGGGCATACCCGAGTCACGATTCGCGCGTTGGCTGCCCAAGGATCAACGTGAGCTGCTCGAGAAACAGGCCAATCTGCTATCGGGACGCACTCAGACAGTCACACCAACTCCAGCAGCAGCAACAGCAACAGCACCAGTAACAGCAGCAGTGAAAGCAACTCCGCCAGCAGCGCCGCCAAAGCCCAACAAAAATCGACAAATATCAACAACGCCTACAACACCAAGGATTCCACAGGAAACGGAAATCTAAACGTGTGTCTATGTGTGTCCGTCTGTCTGTGTGTGTGTGTGTCTGCGTGTGTGCAAGACTGCATTCTCTTGCACTGTGAAATATAGAATAGGCTTCCGACTAAATCTTAAACTTTGGCACACTTCTCAACGTCAAGTTAGGCATTCTACTCACTACTATAAATAAGAATTTGACTAAATGTATTATTCTCAGTCTCGACTGAGATTTAAATGCCATTCTAACGGTCCAATTCAATAACATAAAGTTCAGTTAAGCATTGAGAAGAGACGAACCATATTCACTAAATTTAAAAATCAGTTGCATAGCAGCGAGCTATGAAACTCAAGTTGAACTCTACAACAAGCAACTCATGACAGCTTCACCAAAACACCAATACACACATACATCACAAAAAAAACAAAAAAACGAAATTGTGGAAGGCTCAACAAAGTTGAGGTCAATTCACCAAACAGCATGAAATTTAAGCATGAAATTAAGAATTTGTTCGAATATGTATTTAAATAGACAGTTGCATGGCAAGCCTTGTGGAGCTATCTGCCATAAAGCTAATTGTTATGTTTACTCCAAACGAGAAGCAAAATGCTAATGCAAAGTATTCTTCAATGTAGTCACTTGGAACAAAGTCAACAAGGAGATGCGCAACCAGTGTTCAACTTACGCTGAGCCCACTGTATTTTTTTTAACTTCCTTAAGAGCCTTACAAATTTCCTTTTTTTCTCTTTAACTTTTTTTATCATTTAGTTTAAGTAAATGCAAATTGAACAATGATTTAATGTTTTTCGCTAGTTAGTAGATTTAAAAAAAAGATGAAAAAAAGAAACAAAACGAAACACGATATTTATTAAGTTGTAGTTAGTGTGACTTGTTTAATAGGGTTGTACATTATTTTATACTTTATATATATTTATAAAAAATTAACAAAACCAAATAAAAAAAAAGAAATGCTTGCGTGTTTGTGTGTGTGTGTATTTAAGGGCTTGAGGGTTATTTAATTTTTTATTTTTGCAATATTTTTGGTTATATTATTTCAATTTCTCGAAACTACATTTGATCCTATTTTAGACTTAAGAGAATAATATTTCCTCAACAAAAACCAAATGGACAAATAACAATATACACAAAATACCATATGCCAGGCTATCAAAACTAAATGCGATTGAATTTGTTCAAACTGTGTGCTTTGCATATTCAATATTGATAGCCAGATAAACACGTGCTGCAGATAAACTGAGACACACACAAAGTTTCTAACAGTCTAACTATCGAAATTATAACGAACACGCAACCAGACTGCTGCCAGACATTTAAATGAGCCACAATATTTATAGAATACATATAGATACTCCAAATACGAGTTGCATGTGTGCTCAGTGCCAAACAAATTATGTTAACGACTATCAGCTAACAGCGATCTGGGCCAGACCATGCCACGGAATAAATGCCAATTGTGTAAAAGTTGAGCACAGCACAGCAGAGGTCAAAGTCAAAGCCCAAGGTTAACACAAAAAAAAACTTTTCTAATAAATTTAAGCGAATTTGTTTGAAGTGACAGACGTTTTACAAGACTTTTCCATGTCCAGAATACCTAATCTTTGCAGTGCTTTCAAAACTATTTGCCATTAGTTAAATAAAGCAGTTGTAGACCTCATAATGAGTTTTAATATTTTTTATCAATTCTTCAGCACTTGAAGTATATACAAAAAAAGTAAAAATATATCGTGAGAGACTTGACAAGCTTATAAATTATACAGATTTTATCCTATGGGATAATCTTAAAATACAGTCTCTTTCCTACCAAAGATGGTTTTAAAACCTACAATTTCCTACAGCTTTCAAAAGCTATTTTAAGCGATCAATTTGCATCTTTTCCGTTATGCAACTGCTTTAAGAGTTGCAATGCAAAGTGACAATTTTAGAGTAGTTTATATGGTGCCACAAAGCAATCACAACTACGCAATTACGCTGCACAAGTTGAAGCCACTAATCAAAAACCAGCCGCATTGGGTGAAAGCAAGTGGAAATTGTGGCAAGCATAACCCAAAAGATACTCGTTCTCTAATCCAAAGCACACACCTTTCATCTAACCACCGACTAACCCCGCTTTAATGTGAATTTTTGGGGCCCTGTATCTATTTGTCTGCTCCTGCTATCTATTGTCCCGGCTGCACGGCAAACAATTATTTTGACACATTTAATAAGTAGCCCACTACCACACACCCTCCAAAAAATTACACAACAACAATAACTACAACAACAAACAACCAAACAAAACAACAACAAAAACGGCAACCCTTAACCACAATTGAAACCAAAAACAGCAGCGACACCGAAAGTGCCGACATAAAAGCCACCTCCACCTCAACCGCGACGGCAACAACAACGGCAACGACAACCCTGACAGGAGCAGGAATGGGAGCAGGTCCTGCTTTAGGAGCTGATGAGGATGCTAACGGTGAGCAGCAGGAGCAAATGTTGCCCGGTAAGAAGGCCAAGCGTTTGCCAGCCTTTGCCGTTGCCATTTTAAAGCGTTTCAATGAGCGAGATGGCAGAAAGAAGGACGCCAAGGATGGCAGCAAGGACAACAATGGGCAGGAGCAGGAGACAACGGCGACAGGCTCAAATGAGCAGACGCAGGACAACAATACGACAGCAGCAACAATCGATGGCAATGACAATGAACCAAAGGTATACAAACAACTAAGCCCACTCCTCAACAGTCCTATCTCTTTCTTTATCTCTTTCTGTCTTTCTCTCTCTCTTTAACTTACTGAGTGTCTCTCTGTGTATGTGTGTGTGTGTGTGCGAGTGTATGTGTATTCAAAAGTGTGTGTGTGGGCGATAAGTTTTCTACACCATTTAGCTTAGCGTAATTTTGTAGGCGGTGTAAAAGCTTAAACAATTCTTTATAATTTTTCTATAATCACAAAATATTTTTGCCATTCTCTTTCTCTCTTTCTCTCTCTTTGTCTCTTTTTACCACACAACGTTTGGCTTACATAACAAAAACAATCATCAAATTGCCTTTTTTTTTTAATTTGTTTCTTTTCGTCGTATTGGTAACGCATGCAAAAATAATTTTTGTGTAACTTGTGTAAATACTACAAATTCTATATATGTACTTATCGATATAAAGGCTATAGTTTGGCAGAGCACTTCACCCGTGTGGACATTTAAGTAAAGAAAACTTATAGAACAGCAGCAAAAAATGCAAATAAAAGGTATCACAATTTGCCCTCTAAAATCACCCAAAAATATCTAGATAAAATGTATGCAAATAAATTTGTAAATTGATATTGCCATGATAAAATAATTACTCAATTTATTTTATATTCTCGACAGCAAGACAAACAACTCGTCTATGCTGAACTTGTATTGAAGCCCGCTCACGAGAAAACAGCAGCTGTTGTGACAACAACAACACCAACAACAGCACCAGCAAATACAACAACGGCAACAACAACACCAGTGGATGCAGCTGCCAAAAATGCAACGGAATATGCCGAAATAGTCTATGTGCAAAAGGGCGATGGCAAGAAATAAAAAATACTCAAAACCAAGCCCAATGAGGCTGTTTACAGCAACAACAGCAAAAAAGAAAAGCAACAACATTAAACAAAAAAAACACATAATATTGTGAACTACAACAAAAATACAACAACAACACAAAACAAACCCAATGCATTAACCTTTAAATATTATTGAAATATAGGTCTTAAGTGTGGTTTTTCAAAAACTTCAATGAATGTGTGTCTCTAAAAAATCTAAAAGCTAATCTAAATCTACAAGTGCAACAGCAAAAACATTAAAAAAAAAAAAGAGAAAAAGCAAAAAAAAACGTAATGAGTGTGTTATAAAAATAAAACAAAAAGCATTTTTCACATAAAAATATATAATTCATAAAAAAAAGAGCGCACAGAAAAATCTTCACACACAACACAAACCCAAACACCTAAATAAAATTTACAAATGAAATAAAATAAAACTAACAGGCAAACTTATTATAAACACAAATTATAAATTAAATTTACATAGGCAAAAACAAAACATACAAAAAATATTTGAAAAATCTCAATTATTTACATAAATGTCTCGCAACTAAGCTAAATGTAATTTAAGCCAAGAAAATATGCAACAACAAAAAACCCACAAAAAAATATTATTTAGACGAACCTTAAATTATTTCGAAACGATTTTGTATACAAAAATAAAAAACGTTTTTTTAAACCATTTTGATAAAAACCATTTTAAACAACTAATCGCAGCCAGAGCAAAGCATTTAAAAAAAATATATTACGAATCTATACAAAACGAATACATTTCAAATATGGAATCTCTAGCAACGGCGCAACAGATTGTTACCGAAAATATTTTATGCTAATTTTTTGTATTATGCAACTCAAACATTTTCCATCCATATTTCAATCTCGGAAGTATTTCTTTGTCTTCTTTATAACTGGCAAATTCATATATACGATTATGTTATTAATTTAAATAAATTTAATAATTACAATAATAATTATGTCTAATTTAAGTGCATCACTAATTATGTATTTTCATTATTAATTTTACATATGTAAATTATAATTTGTATAAAGTTAAGCTGAGCAACATTTTTGAATAAAATTCTTTACCATAAAAATCGTGATAGTTTTTTAATTGATATGATGACTAGTTGATCGGTAGAAAGAAAAACATCTTGCAAATTGCCGCTGAACATTTTTCAAATAAATTAAATAGATTCTGTTGCCAGCTTCCTTGAGGGCCACCAATAATAAATCAAAAACTAATGCATACTTTTATGCTGTGTATTTAATAAAAATCCCTTGCATACTTTTTTGGTCATAAAAGAAATTCTCCGCCATTAGAAAAATGGCTCTAGCTCGGCGAAATACTTAATGTTTTTGAACTGACATAGTGCTTAAGAATCACAAGGACATATTCTATCGAACTGCATTGAATTATTATGGGATCGTTTAAAAACCCTAACGTAAATTACTTGTTTTGACCAGTTGGCAGCCCTGGTCAAAAAGCTATTTCCAAAATACTGTACGGAAAACCTGTTATCTCTAGTTGACACGGATGCCGTGGACGGTGTCAAGTCGGGGGACTTGAATAGGTTTTGTTTGCGGTAACGAGTAGGATGCCACTGGGCGTGTCCCTGTGATGGCTATGAACTAATACCGGTCACACAGATATTATGAGTTGCGCACCTCATCGCGTCGAATGGCATTCTTGAAAAACTGTCAGCACAGTTGGTTATGCGCAACGAAGCACATTGGGGCTGTTAATAACAAAGGAGAAAAGTTTAAATATAGAAAATCTTTATTTTTGGGTAACAAATTATGCCTTCTGAGGAGCAGACACAGATTGTGCTGGGTAACAATTCGACAGCCTTTGACAAGCCAAAAAGTTGTTTAGAAACTCAGCTGATAGTTGCTGTGTCATTGCCTGAGTGCTGGTTATTAATATGAAAGATCGTTTATACAGGACATGTTTCTAATTCATAGCATATGAGGGCAATATTGAGCATAATCCGAGCACTGTTATCATGCCAGGCGCACAGTAGACAACAATAGCTCAACTCAAACACACAAGCATTTACTTGATATCTCTAACAAAAGGGGCTCAGACAGTCAAATTATCTCAAGCACACACACACACAGCACACGCACACGCACAACACGACAGTAGTCGCGGTCGTATACGTAATTTCTATTATCATGCAAACCTAGTTAAACGTCTGCCTGTTTGTCTCCATGTGTGTGTGTGTGCTTGAGTGCCTTAATACGGATACAACGTAGAAAGTACATTTTATAAGCCACTCAACGTGCACTTTATTTGTTTAATTAAAGCTACACCAACTGCAGCAGGTACTGCCACAACAACCAGCTGAGAAATTCATGCATTTACTTCAAATACTATTTGGCGTGCCTAATGAAATGCTGAATTCTTGCGAGTGGCAAATTGAAATGTAAATCAAGTTTACGTTACAAAACAAGTCATTTCTTCGCCTTTTGCGGCAGTCACGTAACTGAAAAATTACAATTTAAAATGTTCAAGAATTTCTATTTGGATTTAAGGCAAATCCCTCAGTAACAATGTCAATTATACATAGAAAAAAAATTGTGGAACGCTTATGAGCATTGTGTGCTCATTATTCATGGCCGCAATCTCTGACTTGTTTTAATACTATTTATATTATTTTGTTGTCGTTGTTGTTGTTGTTGTTGTTGTTGTTGCTGATGTTTTACTCAAAGGAAATGTCAGCTTTTGCACTTGGCCTGGCCAAAAGAAAATGAGCTGTTGGATCTGACTGACTGTGGTTATGGCTGATGATGATGCTGACTCTGCGGCTTTGGCTTCAGTTTTGCTTCTTAGCTGTTTTTGCCAGCCTTGTCAGTCGAGTGCAGGGTGCGCTCAACTTTTTCTGACATTTCAATTTATAATGCTCAAAATCTGCACATTACCCCAAGCAACGCATTTTATATTAGACGAAAAACAGGAGTAGGCAACTTTCTTCTTCTATTTTTTATTTCTCTCCAGCGTTTTTTCTTTCATTTTTGGCAGTAACTACGGCAATAGCGTAAAAGGAAAAACACAAGTCTGCATTTTTATGCCTCAGGCTGTACATTGAATTTGAAACTGCTCTGCTGCTGCTGTTGCTGTTGCTGTTGCTGCTGCTGCATTCTACGACAGTTTTCACGTTGTCCAACGCAAGCTGAGTTGAAATGCACTCGAGGCAAATGGTATCGTTGCGGGGCTGACATGACATTTCCGTGCATTTCAAATGAGACAGCCTGTGTTCTACCTTAATTTGTTTTTCTTTTTATTGTTGCGACAACTTTGATTCAGTACCGTGGAATTTCAATCACTACTATTGCCTAAGCAGGCCCAAAACTTACAGAAGCTAAATGTAAATTGCTTTTCGAAAGGTAATTTAATTCAAGTAACCTACAAACTCAAATTGGTAAGTTCTGTCGCTTAGTCCTTTGACATGTTCAAGTGTCCCAAATCGCATACTCTTTTTAATAGATAAAATAATGAAGCCATTTTTAAACTTTTTTCTTTCTAGCTTTCAATAACAGGAAACATTGGCTTCTCTTTCAGTACAATTGTGCAATATACAATAATAAACTTGATAGGAAACGAAGCCGTTTCAAAATTGGTTAAGTTTCGACAAAGCTCAAATTTCTTGACTAGATTTGCTAGATTTGCTAAATTCTCCAACGTAGTTTTAATCTGTACTTACAATAAGTGGATTATGTTGTATGTCCAGAATGATATTCTTTGTTGTTTTGCTGTTAAGATGCTTAAATCAGTCATATGCGAAACTTTTCCGTATTTTTCAACTGTACAAACAGTTCCTCGATTAATTCTACGATCTCTGGCGAATCTTTCTCAACTTTTTTCGCTTTTGTCTCAATTTGCCGGTTTGCTGGCGTAATTCTGGTCCCATTTCTAGCTGTAAGCCTACATAAGCAATGTGCGACAAGTTTTAGCAATTGCTTTGCAGCGACCCTTGGGAAAAACTCTTGAAACACCTGCACAACAATAACAATAACAATAACAACAACACCAACAGCATCAACCACAACAACAACAGAAACAGCAACAACAACATGAAGATGAAGAAAAAGAATGAAACTACATCACAAAAACTTTGTTCCCTGTTAGTTGTTTCTTGTTTCGGGCACTTTGTTTATTTCTCACTCGTTTTGCTGTTGTTGTTGTTGTTCTTGTTGTTGTTGTTGTTGTTGCTGCTGCTGCTGTTGTTGTGAGTTTACCTGCAGTTGTTTCAGTTCTTAGCATGGCTCTTAATTTTTGATTTTTGTTTGATTGTATTTGAGTTTTGCTGCCTTCGAGCTGTTTGCCTTATGACTGCTGTTGTTTTTGTTGTTTTTTCTTCTTCTTTGTTGTTGTTGTTGTTGTCCCCGTGGCAAGTTCATGCAGATTTGATGTGCGTGCAATTTGGCAAAGTAAACGAGGCCAGGACTTAAGGACCACTTAGTTAGTTGGCGGACATTAAAGTTGCACTCGCCTCGGTAATTTAATGAATTCGTCAACCCGCATCCCACCCACTTCCCACCCCACACAACCATCGACAACATATTTCGCATAGAGAACACTAATTAGTCGCAATTAATGTCTCATGTATCCCAAGCTGATTATATAATCAACAAATGCCATTTGGCGAACGAGGCACAGATATCAGTTACACAGCGTGATGCAATGGAAACGTGATCCAGGAATTTAATTTAATACGCATCGCCAATTTTCTAATACACCAAATGAGCTTAATAAAATTTCAATGTTGGACAAACATAATTACGGAACTTTAAAAGGTATACAATAATATATGTAAATAGATAGGAAAAAAGATAAGAGAACCATTTAATATGTATGTATCTTGAAGGCAAAAACAAACTTTTAAACTTCCAAGTTTCTATATTTATTTCCATCTAAAAAAAGGAAAATTATTATATTTCACAGTGCAGTTCAAAGAAGAAATAACATATTTCTCAAAATTTAGTATTCTATTTCTGTAAAGTTTCTGTTTTGAAAAGTTTGAACATTCCAATAACCCTTTACAAGCAGCTCGTCTAAAACTTCCATTAAATTTCTCAAAAAGAAAAAAAATAAACATAAATTGTTGCCCATAACCTACGACAAGAAAAGAACTCTTAATCCAAATAATGCGCACAGCTTTCAGTTGGCAAGCTTAACAATGTTCGCTCATGTTGTAAGCAGAACGGATTACTTAAACTTAAATTTGCCTCATCATTATCAGCATATGCCAATCAAAACTTTGTCGTCTTTTTGGAATTTCGATAAGCGCGCCTTCAAATTGTTCAAAATTGAGCACAAAAAGCTTTCGCGGGAACAGCTGTTGCAGTAATTCCTATCAACATCCACACTCTTCGCTCTTTGCTGAATGTGAAAGCACAAAAGTGGGAGAGAGAGAGATAGCACTTGCAAAAGAGCACAGGCTGTGGAATGTAAGCTTTAAACACATTGCATTGCTCTTAAGAATGCTCTCTTTACAAAGTGAGCTTTGAAGAGAGCGCGTGTGTAAGTCGACGACGATTGTTGAGTTGTTGTTTTAAATTTTAGTAGAAATTTGAATTTTTTCTTGCAACTATTTGATTGTGACCGAGGCAGACTAGTTAACTGATAAGCTCTTAAGAGGCGTCATTTTTTTAAGAGTAAGCCACTGAGACGCTTTCACACAGACACAGACGCAGACACATACATAGAATGCTTAGGGTTATGCTTGGTAATTCATAAAGGAACTGTGCCACTTGAGCAGTCAACAAGCTTTTGCTTGTGTCCTTCATAATTTCAGCTCTGTGTGTGTGTGTATGCGTGCGTGTGGGTGTGCATGTGTGTGTGTGCTACTTATTCACTAGCATTTTAAGTAGCAACAGGTCTGAATTGAAAAGTTCGAACTGAAATGCTATTTCAAAAAGTCAAATGACAACTCAAGCTTCACTTAACTTTTAAATAGTATGAAACATAATACAATTTACTTTTATTTACTTACTATTATTATTTTTATTTTTTCTTTAGCTCTCTTCTGCAGAAACAGCAGCTGAAAAGTATGCAAAGTATTTTCAACTGGACTGCGTTGCAATTACGCTTGATTGCCACGAAAAGGCGTAAATTAAAACATGAAATGAAATACGAAAACAAAATAAACAAGAAATTAAAGAGGAGCAGGAAATAAAAGTAACCAGAAACGTTGTGCGTTGCGGATTGGGAAGCACTGTAAAGGGCAACAGTGCGCATACTTAATTATATTTGAGTTGTTTATATTTCTCGCCCTCTCTCTCTCTCTCTCTGTCTCTCTCTGTCTCTCTCTCTCTCCCTCTCATTCTCGCTGTCTATCTGCCTGCAGATGTTGATGTTCTCCTTCTTCTTGTTGTTGCTGATGCTGCCACTTTAGCAGGCATCCGCAACGAAAATTTTTCATTTTTTTCTTTTATAAAATTTGTGGTTTTAATAAGCGTACAGCAAGCCAAAATATGCCAAAGCCAAACGTGTAAAAGGGACACAATTAATTACTCGTCGCTAGCACCAAAAAAAAAACAAAAAAAAAAGCAAAAAGTCCATAAGGAAAAACTGTGCAACAAGTTGAACTTTTGTTTGCCGTTTGCTCGGCGCAAATTGATGCATAAATAAGAAATGAACAAAAACTGAACAATTCTCAAAAGTTTCTAAGGCACGTGCAACATCTTGATTAAATACCCTGCACTCTTTAAAGAGCAGTATGTGAAAAATGAACGGATTACTGAAGAAATATTATTTTTTTAAAAAAAAGTGCTCTTTAAAGGGTGCCAAAATAAATCAATTATTTATACATTATTAGTAGGCAAAGCAGTTGCCTAGATTTAGGCACGAAACGCAACAAATTTAACGCCGCATTAAATATTGAAAATGAAATGCAGCAACATTTTCAGCGTGAACCCGCAAAATGTGAGGAATTTTAGTTATTTGTGGCATTTCAGTTTGTTGCCCACTTTTTTAGTTTAGAGTTTTTGGTTATGGTAACTCGACTAAATTACACGTTGGCAAATGTTTTATGTAAATAGATTCCAAATAATTGGTGAGCATTTTATTCAAGTGCACGCAGTACAAATACTACTGTAATGAAAGGCACAGATATTTTATAATGAAGTACTGCGGCAGGTGCACCACCTGCTGCTGCTGGTGCTGCTGGTGCTCCCAATTCCCATCTGGTACTCTAGTAATATGTAAGAGCTGTCCTCCATGTAGACCAAAGTGCAGCTAAAAATATTATGCGACCCACAAAAACCGCAAATCTAGAACAGCGCATTTAATGTCGAGTGGACAAGCAGCTGAGGGCTGTATGGGATGCGATGCGGGTGGGGGTGGGGGGTCAGCAGTTTGCAATGTCACTTTTCAAAACTGTGACATTCAATTTTCAACAGAAATGTTTTGTGGCTGTGAAACGGAAATTGAAAATGTCGCAACACACAACAACAAATACAAACAATAACAACAAAAACAGAAGCAAATTTGGCGTCCCTTTGGAAGAAGTTTTAAATGCTCAAGCGAGACTCTGATGCATTTACCGTTATTATAATGGGGAGCAAACAGCTATAGTTGCATTTTGTCTTTTAATTACTCAAAAGCGAAAGGCTGCAACATGTGCGAAGGGGGCAGCGTGCCAAAAACTCAGCGAATGCCCAGCAGCAATGGTATGAAAAGTGAAATGTTGCACGGTTTAACAGCAGCGGCAGCAACACCGACACCAGTCAGAAGCATAATCATCGCTTAACAAGTTGTTGCCCGGCTCACTGCTGCACGCTGTCAGTTTGTGTCCTTGTCCGGACGGGCAGGAAGATGGCCGACGGCTGTAGCATATCAGGCAAAGTATTTAATTTCCACAGCATACAAACTGGCGCACCTGCAAACAATAGCCCCGGCCCAGGCCCAGGCACAGGCACAGACACGGGGCCCAGGACCAGGCACGAGATCTGGCCAGGCTCATGCTCAGGCATGAAATGTATGCCAAGGCGAAGGCTGCGTCACAGCGAGCCCGTTGCTACCCCAGAGGCAGAGGTAAACCAGCAACGCACAAAACTATGCTACAGTTTTTCGCTCATTCTCTTGCCACAGCAGCATATTATCTATCGAGTGCAGCTTGTAACAACGCAATGCAGTTTTTAAAAATACTTTAATTAAAATTCGTATGGAAACAGAATAAAGCACAACGCAAATTATATAAATAAATAATAAAATCGATTGAATTGATGATGCTTATAGTTTTTGGAGCTGAAGATGTCTCTTTCAATGCGTGACACACATCACGAATGTATTATAATACCCTCTTTATATACTTTATAATAAATACATTTATAAATCATAATGATAATAATAATGACTCATGTGTCCAGTTTTAAGGAATTCTGACAAGCGATGTTTCTCCGAAAGATACTTTTGCCTGTTCAGTTTTTTACGTTTGTTATATAAATAAATACATGAAAATAATTGAAACTTATTCGGTTCTACAAAAACAATAAATTAAATGACTATCAGCTTTCGGTTTCATACTATTATAATAAATGTCTGAAAGAGTATACGATTCATGCCAAACATGAAAAACTTCATGCTTGTTTTGTGTGTCTGCTTTTACTTATTGCTTTAATTTTGTCACGTTTCTGCTAAAAGAATAAAAGAAAGGTAGAAAGGGTGGGGCAGAAGCAGTGAGAGGGTAAAATGAGTGCAAATCATTTGTATGGCGCTTTATGTGAAAGGTGCGGGATGCGGGGTGCGGGGTGAGGGAGGAAGAGCGTTGCTATAGCATTCCCATAAATAAAAATAAATAGCAAAATTTGCCATTTCGTGCAGCGACTTTCACTTTTTTGGAGGGTTGCAAAAGAAAGATTTTTCTCTTATTTATTTATTTTCTATTTTTTTGTTGGGCAACGTCTAGTTTAGTTTTATGGCTTAAATCAATTCAAGGCAATGCAAACAGTTAAAGCCGATCTGCCAATATAGAATATGGAATATGCTGTGCGGTTCGTGTTGGGTTGGCAAACCAAGTCAAGCCAAAACCAAAACCGGATGTTCAGGTTGACCCCGGTGTCAAGTCAATAAATTCTCATTGCGTAAGCCATAAATCAGCATCACGGTGCGCTAAGTGTCATTTTTTGCGACATCGGGATGGTCACCCGGATGGAGAGGGGGTGGCGTGGAAACACAGTCAAACAACACCTAACAAGCCAACAAGCCACCCAACCGGCAACTGGCAGCCACACAATGCGCGTTATAATTTACACCTCGTAGAGGCGTCTACAGCAACTACAACTACAACTGTTATTTGACCTTAGCGGGGCGGAGGCTGAACTGAGTGGGTGCTCCGCTTAGTTGCCTCTGAGTGCGGAGAGAGGACGTTGCGGGGAAGGGGGGCAGAGAGAGAGGGAGAGGGAGGTTTGTGAACTGACGGTTACATAGTGCCACGTTATATATTTTACTGAAAAGTGCAATTGCTTGATTTTAGAATTGGCTGTGATGGCTTTTCATTTTCAGTGAGTGATGCCAGAACGAGATAGAGCCAGAGAAAGAGATAGCGATGGGAGGAGCGAGTGGCATAAGAGCTATGTGTGTATGTTTGGTTGGTTGGTTGGTGGCTTTGGTGCCCACAAGAGGTACAAGATAACATTGTAACTTTGTGATTGATGCTCTCTGCTCTCTTTCCACAAGTAGATTGCATTAAGTTTGCTGAGTGCACGTGAAATATAACACTTGAGATGTGGCACAAGGCGACACGGAACAAGACACCAATAACTTTAACTTAAAACCCGCTGACCCGTTTTCTCATGTGGATAAAAATTCAACATTTCTTATTTCACCACACATCGGAAGCTGAAAGGCGCAGCTTATCGCATTCAAATGCCAAAGTTATCCCAGCTCAAAGTTTAGATGTAATGTTCCCAAGCACACAAGCATTTATACTTTAGATACACAAATAGTTGTGCTATTTATCTGTTGCAAAACTGTTTTGTACAACTATTTGAGGCTAATTCCAAATTGATTAGACATTGTCACTGACCCAGATGATTACATGCATCAGCTGCGAGTTGAATTGACTTAATTATTGGTAGCAAGGCGCAACAGGCTTTCAGCCATATATGTCGTTAGATCCTCACATTATTTTCAGCTTGCTGATGGTGCTGTAAACTGCAGCTGCACTGATTGCCGCAACAACTTTTGAAATGAAGTCGCTGCTAGTCGTGACAGGGGGATTATAACGCAGCGGGGGGAGGGAGGGCATACGGCAGATGGGCTCACAATTGACGCAATTGCAGCGATACTTTGATTTTATTTCATTTGCAGGCGACGGATGATGAGCACAGAAAAACCAGTCGGCAACAAGGATATCGAAGAGCCAGCATCGATAATCTGAGAGGGGCTGGGGCTGGGGCAATGGCATGGGAAGGGGAAGGGGAAGGTAGGGACTGTGGCTGGCTGGTTGACTGCATTCAATGAAACAGTTGGCAATAAAAACTGCATTGAAACGCTTAACCAAGCAGCGTGCATCAAATTGATTTCATGCGCCATGCGTTGCCTTCAATTTTACATTGTGCCCCGGAAAATATGCTTCGCATTTTGAGCTGCACAAAAATATTGTCTTGCAATACAGCACATCCAACCAGTCGCTCCCCTGCTCCCAATCGCAACGGTAGCGAAATGTAATTTTCGTAAAGAAAAACGAATGAAAAACCGAATAAAAATTGTAAGAGTTTCAGAGAAACCGAATTTGATATACCTGCACCAAGCAATATTAAATGAAGGTTTTTATGAAATGAATACTTTGTTGCACATTTTCTAATATTCGGGTGGTTTTCCATTATGTTTTCAGTTTACTGTCAATTAAAAAGAAACGATTGAACGTCAGTGCAAATATACCTGCTGCATCAATTAGTGAGGGTAAAAACGGCAACTGGCAATGTGAAAAGCAAAAGTGGCATGCGTGAAAATACGTGAAAATTTGTGGCTGCCTCTGTTGCTGTATTTGTTGTTGTTGTTTTCGATTTTCACGCTCAATCCCTCAATCAATACCAGCGAATCGAACCAATGAGATTTTCGCATGCCTTTAAACTTGTTATTTCCAGTATATCCGCTGTACAATTCGCGCTGACGCAAAAGTTGGAAAGACCCCAAATGGTGAGGGGTTGTTGAGAGGGGGATACAAACAGGAGACAGGAAGAACACAATCACACGCAGTCGCGGCTTTGGCAACAATTTGGCATGTTGTTGCCAGATTTCTTTATTTCCCATAAGCAGAAAGACACAGAAGGCATATATATATATAAACATATCTATATGTATATAAATATGTATGTGTGTGCATATGTTATATGTATAAATAAGCCTGCGTTGGATCTATTCAATTTTCATGTTCGAATTGCTTGGGATGCTTAGCAACTCACTGAACAATTTGCGAAAGGCGGCGAAGGCGATTTGGACACATTTGATGGCTTTCTCATGCCTTTGACTTATTCTTAACTATAAACAGCTTTTAAGTTGGTGCATTTAATTAATTATGCTGTCACAGACGTGTCGTTCACACAACACTTAAAACGCAGCAAAAGCCTTTGGGTCATAAAATTTAATGAATATGACATACACTCGAGAACACAATAAGATGCTCCTCGAGACACCAGAGAAAAAGGAATGCCGCTTTTATATGTGGTATTAAATACTTTTGTTTCTAACGAGATTGCCAGTAGTTTATATACGATCGTAAATACTACCGAAGAGCGGACAAATATATTTCATTTCATTTCTGTTCACATTAAAAAAAATTATATTAAAATGGAATTAAAAATAATAATAATAAAAATAATAAATGAAAACAAATCGTATTTGTTCTTTAAGTAATACGTTAATGTTGAGAAAAATGTTAGAAACATAAAATTTAAAATATATAAAATGAAAAATTATATTAAATCACATTTCGAACAATTTTCAAATATTGTAAATATTTTTGTGTGCGTTCGAATTGTGTTTGTTTTAATTTCAAGTGACTGTTGCAAATACAGATGGTTTTCTCCTTAAGCTAAACATCGTCTGACTCAATCATTTTTTAAATATTACGAATCAGTTGTCAAATTTAATTTAAAGCCTGGCTAATTCTTTTATCGATTTCAAAAGCCTGAACTCAATTTAAAGGCAGTTTGCATTGACAGGTATCCACTGGAAATCGCTTAATAACAGCAACCCAAATCGAGACATCAATCAAAAAGCCACACTACGGTTGTGTATGTGTGTGTGTGTGTGTGTGTGTGCCTGTGTGTATATAAGCCACTTCCTCTGCGCCCTTCAGGAGTGGTGTAACCTTCAAAGGGACTGCCACAAATTGACGTTGAAAATCGATGGCTAATAGGCAAGTGTATCTATGTGTGTGGGTGTCAGTTATTGTGATGTGTCAATGGCAAAAGGCAGCGCAGCATTGCATGAAACAGAAACCACACCCGACTCCCCACTATGTGTGTGTGTGTCTGTGTGTGTGTGTGTGTGGCGTGTGCATCTGAATTTGATTTAAGGCCAAGTTGCTGAGCTATTCCTTGGCTTAGTTGCCTGCAGCTAGCGACACATTAGAAAAACGCGACGAGCGTGAAAAAATTGAGCACACACAACACACACACAACACACACACAACACACACAACAACACACACACAACACACACACAACACACGCACACATGTGGAGCGTGTGGCAATATTACACTATGGGATAAAATAAACTTTTCGTGGCATATAATAACAACTTGGTGTATGATTTCTTTGGGATTTTGTTTCTTTTGTTGTAATTAACAATTCTGCAATTGCAATTATTATACTCCAAGGAAATCACAATCAAATGCAAATCTTAAAACATATAACTTAACAACATATTAACTTAACTTAACTTTTAATGTTGCCAAACAAAACTTATCAAATACTCAATAACCGATTTTGATAAAAGTGCTAAGCAGCAAATTTATAATTTGATTTTAATTTCTCATTCGTTACGAAAATATAAAGCTACACTTTTTTTACTTTCTGTATTACTTTATAACTTTTTTTTTTTTTAAATTGTAATTTTAGACAAAAAATGTATATTTCTGCCTAGAGTACGCTGGCCGTTAACGGCAGTCAAAGCAAAGGCAAAACCGTTAGTCAAGTTGAAAGATTGATTAGTTTTTAACAAGTTCTGACTCGCATAGGGGCAAAACCAGTAGAAGAAGACGAGAGGTGAGGAAGGGGGTTTTCTAGTGCCAACACGTGCAGAGAATTAACACTGAACGAGAGGTTGATGACGACACCGTTGAATGCCGGCAATTAGCAAAGTCAGCCAGCAGCAGCAGAGGCAGCAGCCACATCAGCAAAGTTGTCAAGCTACAGCAAGCTCAACGCAATCCAATCCAACCCACAACTGACCCACCATATTTGCTGTAACCCAACGGCAGCCAGTAAATATGATAGTTTCAAAGGTAGTTTTCGCTAGCTTACAGAAAAATTTAAAGTTTCTAAAATATATATGTACATATTTGTTATTGACCCAATGCATAACCAACCACCTGACGCCTACCCATGCATGCCTTGTGTGTGGTTGGATAGAGAGAGGGAGAGGGAGAGTGGGAGACGGGGTGGCAGTGGCAGGGGCAGTGTGCACACAACTGCATACAGAATCACATTTCACATATTTGCATACGAAATGTATTTGCGCTCTGCGAAGCACAACAATGAACATTGTAAATATTTCTTGCAATTTTTTATTTTTATTTTTTATTCTGCTTGCATGTACTTTTATGATGTCCCATGTTGTTTCTTTATTTTGCAAGCCGCACACAATCATTTTTCTTGCTTGTTTCGCTTGCTTTTACCTTGCTCGATGGTGTTAGTTTTTATTACTGAACAATATATTATTCAATTGCGTTTTGTTTTCACATGCAATCCATTTTTTATGGTTCGTTTTCATTTGTTTGTTGTTAAGCTTTTTTTTTTGTCTACCTGATCTGTACGTAAATCAATGTTTCGTATGTATGAATGAATGGTTTGGGGTCGGAAAATGGCAAGCAAATGTTTGGAAAATTCAAATTGTGTGCGTAACTTTAGATTTTTTTTTTACTATTAATCATTAATATTAGTTTTAATATGTGAATATTTAATGTGATTAATAAATTGATTCGGGAAGATTGAAAATTATTATTTTATATGATGAGGAATCAGGTAAATATTTCACTTTATGTAATACGTACATTAAAAGTATTAATATATTAATTAATTAATCAATTAGTTAAATTATGAAACTGCACTCAATTCAGTAATTATGTTGTGCAACTTCTTTAAATTTAATATTTCTGAAATGGCTTCAAGCAATCAAGGCTGATAAGCAAGTAATCAAGAAATTATTTGCCTGGCAAATTGAAATCTAGTTGAAAGCCAAATTGTATACATCTTGAGAAATTAGAAACTTGACAGCCAGTTGATTCAACTAACTTGCTTGAGAGTCTGACATTTTAAGTAGCCCAAGCAACAACAACAACAACGACAACTCCACAATCCACATGTTGCACTGCGAAATGTCGCCGGGTAAGTGGAAAAAAAATCACAGAGACCAGATCCTGTTCAGCAGATAGCTGGCAATTCTAATTAAATTCATGCTCGCACTTTCCTTTAAGCAAATTTACACCGAGATGATGGCCAGGAGGTGCCAAGGGGTGAGTGGCACCGGCACCGGCACAGGCACAGGAAGTGTTACTGTAGTGGAGGCTAAGGGACAAAAGTTGAAGGCAACATTAATTGCAAATCTGCAGCGTTCACAGAGAACGAGACAGAGAAAGATGCATAGAGTCTCTCTCACTCGAGAGAGAAAGATAGAGAAGGAAAAGGCAGCAGGAGGATGGCACCCCAGCATCGTGAGCCTGCCGTATTGCTGGTTGTCCTCGTTGGGCGCCATATCCTTGACCCGTTTTGTTGCCGCAAAATTAAAACGGCTTTTTCTTAGTTCATTTCATTGCATTTCATGAACAATTTAAGCCAATTGCCAACCAGGCCATCTCTGTCCTTGCGCCCGATTTATAAATTCATTTTGCAAACAGTTTACTGCCTTTAAAAAAAATCTAAACTGAAAACAAATGTGAAAAACCAGCTATGCCTGCTATGCTATGCACATTTTTCCCTTTTGCTGTTTAATTACTCTAAAAAGTCTTGTCAAAATATACCTAAAACTTGATTCGCATAAAAACGTTCGTAGATTTTAAATGAGAGAAAACCTAAAGCTGCATTTTATTTAAATCTTTTCATTAATTTTTAAGTAAAGCTTTAATTCGTCAAGAAATTCAGGTGAGAAACTGTTAACATAAATTCAAATATCATGTATGGAAAAATTTTAATTAAAATCCCGCAGCTGCTCTCAAAAAACTAACCACGAAAATCTTATTTACACCGCCTAACCGCAATTTAATGTGGCAAGCATTTGGGCGCCCAGACGGCTTCGCCATTTTGTTTACGACTTCAATAACGCGACTACGCCAACATCATCTGAACGCTGAAGTAGGTTGCTCGATGGGAGCAAGGAAGGATGTCTGTGGCATGCCCCGCTTTTGGTTGGGGCCAGCACAAAGTTATTAAAATGCGCCAGCTTTGTGTTTGACTCTCACAGTTATTTAATGTTTGTCGCGCAACTCAAGTCGCGACAGGTGGTTGTGCCACACGAATGTGCCACACATGTGGCCATTTGTATGCCTGTAGCTATGCGTGTGCGGGGTAATCTCATTAATAGGCAACGCCATGAGGCAACTTGGAGAAAATCTAACAAGATTAGAGAAAAGCTGAATACCAACATAATATTTAGTTTAAAACGATTGCATAAGATAAGCGGGATTTGAAAAAATATATAACGAAATTATCGAATGCTTGAAGAAATTATTACAGAAAATGTTTGAAGCTTAAGCATGCTAAATAAACAAAAATAAAGTAAAAAGATGTTTTTAAAGAAGTACGTCAGCCTTAAAGCTCTTTGGCTTACAACGATTACTAAGCTGGCTAGCTTACATTATGCAATAAATACGAAAATAAATCACTCTGCTGAAATATGTCACGCAATACACTTTGTAAGCCGGTTGCTTTTCGCTCACGTACACAAAACACCAACACTAACAGCCAAGCATAAGCGAGTAAGTCGTAAAGAAAACGTGCACAAATACATGTAAGCCATAACTAAAAAACACAGACACATCCTTTTTTTTTAGAACGAAATGCTTTAATGCATTGCCATTCAACTGCTGCAGCTAGTTGGCAGTGCTTGTCCAACTTTGCGCGAGCAGTGACTGTGAAACTGCAAGACGTAAGTGGCTTTTATTTGCGCTTGAATTGCGTTGGCAACTTAAACAGCAATAATAACAACAACAAGCATTTGATGGCCAGCATTACGCAAAGTAATGTTTAATAGACTTGCTGCGCTCGGAGGCATAAAGTAAAAATACTTTTGGCCAATAACAACAGGAGTAACTAAAATAAAAATAAATGGAATACTTTTTAATACAGACTTCAATGTTATATTTGCTTGACTTTGGCAAAAGTTTTGTTATTGCTAAGCAACTGATTTTCTGCGCTCTCACCACTGCCCGCTCTATGTGGACCATACTCAAGCCAGCCTCTGTGGACTCATGGCACTTGGCCACAACTTGGCCAAATAAACAAATTTTCAATGAAAAGACTTTTCTAGCTCTCTGCAATTGCTGTTCGTGCTGCTCCTGCTTCTGCTGTTGCAGCTGCCAAAAATGCAAAAATGTTTATAAATATTCAAATTCTTTTTGCAGCAGTTGCCTTCCCTCTATTTGAACTTTAGTTGACTTGCAATGTTTGTTAATTCTCGCCTGGGTCCAACGGAAACGAAAAACGAAAAAAAAAAACAAGAAAAGCCAAAAAGTATTTTTTGGCCAGAATAGTCAACAAAAGAGAAACTTGAGGCAAAACTTTTCTTGGCAATTGAAAATCTCAACTGCATATGTGCGTAGCTGTGCGTGTATGTGTGTGTGTGCGTGTGTGTGTGTGTGTGTGTGTATGAATGAATGAGTTTTATTCTGTAGTCAGAATTCAAGTGCAACCACAATATTTGCAATGCAACTTGTTTGGAGGTTAACTCTTAAAAGATTGCCGCAGGTGGAAAAAAGGTTAACTGACTAATGAAAGTTACAACAGAAATAATTTGTGGTCTATTGACGAACTAAACGTTAACAAATTTTTATCTAAAGCTGTCAATAAATTATCTGCTTACGTTAAAAATATTATATTTGTGCGCTTGCTTTATATTTTTAATCAGTTTTCATCACTTAGATATAAGCAAGTAAACGATTCAAAAATTTCAAATCGTTTGAGAGCGAAATTTACTGTTTTATTCATCCATGTTGGCTTAAAACGGCAATATACTTTTGGGGTAAACACTCAATAAAAAGCATTTGCGTAGCTTTTAAGGCAGCACAGAAAATAAGATGAAAACAAAAAATAAGTGTGTCTGTGTGTAAACTAATCCGGTAGGAAATAGAGCGTATTCCAGGCGGTACTTTCAATTAAAGGGGCCTCCATAGAAACTCAGTGACTAAGCTGCAAAATAGTCGCTCCATCAAACAAACAAACAAACTGACAAACAGGCGCGTCAGAAAGCAACAAATGCGTTTAATCAAACATGCAGACAAGCAGAGCCGTGCAGAGTGGGGGGCGGCCGACAGGTTACATGCCACGCCATCAAAGGCAAGGTGCAATGCTAGAGGGGGTGTGGCGTGTCAACCTAGTTGCCAAGAGCATGTACACAAAACTGGGCACAAAATGCAAAAAAAAAAAAAGAAATAAAGAAGAAAAAACATAGCTTGTGCAAATGTTTGTCAACTGTAATGAACATTTCATATTTTGTTCTTCTGCTTGCTGGGAATTCGCTCTGTTGTTGTTGTTGTATTGCTTTTCAGAGCCCATTTTCCTTTCACATGCAGAAAGAGTGCGTCCGGGAAAGCAGATGAAAGATCCCCCTATGCGCGTCATAAATAGAAATGTAACACATAACACATGTTGATGCCCTGCAGCCAACTTGACTCGAATCGAGTCGACTCAAATCTGCTGCATCTTCATCCCTCCCAATCCCTACGCTCATCAGTTCGTCATGCGCATCCTGCGTGTGCCTCCAGTCAGACATCACAACACACTGAAAAAAACTTTTAATGAGCTAAATTCATTTATTGAAGACCAGGATAACAATAAAAACAATTTTATTCCTAAGTAGCGAAATATATTTTATTTATTCATTAAATATAACTTTAACAAGTAAATTTAAAAAAACTGTTAAATTATGTAGCACAAGCAGACTTTTGCGCATATTTTTTATAATTTTCTGAATCTTATTTGTATTTTTCAAAATTTCAAATATGTCTGCACAAATTGAATTTTCGTATTTTTTTCATTTCTTCTGACTTTATTGCTATTTTTCTTGAGTATATGTATTATTTCGAGTGTATACACACACACACACACACTCACACACACACACACATACACACACACACATACACACACACAAACGATTGCTGTTATCACTTAACAACACAAATCGGTGCAAAATACGTAGCCAGATTCTAATTTATTTTCAATTTAAAAAGGTAAACGTGCCAAGTAGGGTATATGGCCGCCAGGCGCTAGGTGGTTGGGCGATTGGTGGTGGGCGTGGCAGACGACAAGCAATTGCCCTGAAGCCAACTATTTGAACACACACAAATTGTTGGCAGCAACATTTTTATGTGTTTTTTTCTTCTGTTTGTGTGCTCCTTGCTTGCAGTAGAACAGGAAAAATTACACAAAGCAAATGCTTGTGTGCAAAAGTTAAGGCTTACAGCAAAATGCGCCGCCTCATGTGTATCAGGTGGGCTAAGTGGGCGTGGTCTAAGCAAATTATTACCGCCCGTGCACCTGAGTGAGCTACAAAAATTAAAATACCAGAACAATTTAACTTGCAAGAGAGTGAAAGAAAACGAGAGAGTTCAGCCATTTGCAGTTAGATGGAAATGCCTTAAGTGCAGTTAGAAGATACCACAAATGCTTTTGTTTCTCAGATATGTGAACTCATTTTAAGATACACAGTTGCTTTGTGCATTTGTGTTTGCTTTTCGTGTGTGCTGAGATAACTTGACAAAGCAGTTGCTGAACAAGATTCATTTTGGTTTACTAAAATAGACAGCAAAAACTAAAGAAGTAAAAAGTTAAAATAATGAGAATGTTATGTTTATGTGATCATTTTATTTAAGTTGTAAAACACATCTTACATAAAGAATGGAAATGCACTCTTGGCTACTTCTGAAATGTATATTTATGTCGAAAAATCCGGAAAAGCTAAGCTACAAATTGCAAACAGAAGTGAGCTCATTTTTGCTCAACATCATAATGCTGTCATTGAGATGTCAACATTTGTGCTTCAAGAATAATATTTAAGAACTGCCACTTCGAGGCACATTCGAAAACATAGTCAATGTAAGCATTTGAAAGTTATGTTCTTAACGTATTAGCCACATGCCAGTTGCATACATGTTATAAACCGTTACTGAGTTTCCAACGCACGTTCGCATTGTTTATTCACCGTCTACGGCATTGGCTGTCCGCAAAACGCTGTTACCAAAAAAATTTAAGCAGACAAAAATCGTATTTTAAGCTCTTCGTTGACAGAGCCCAACAACAACAAACCTAAACACGCGGCCCGCTTATCAGGGCAACAACAGCTGCGACCGCACACCTTCACACACCCACACACACACACACATACACACACACTCACACACACAACCAAGACGCGCTGCTCAAAAATTCCCGTAGCCATTTTATTATTATGTGGAAAGTTTTTTTAGCGCGAGCAAAACACGCGCAAGCTGAAAAATACAAATAAAAATAAACAGAAAAATAAAACAAATTCAGCGAAAAGTGACAAATGCCAAAGGAGAAGCAGCTCGAGCGGAAGGTGGGCATTGAAGGAGAGAGAAGCAACGAGGAAGAGCAGGAGATGACTGACAACGACACTTGATGCATGATGGCAGCCGGGTAATAATGACAACGACCACGACGACGACTGCAATGAAGAGCAGACAACAGACAGCAGCAGCAGCAGAAGCAGGCAGCAGACAGAAGCAGCCCAAGGAGTCGAGGCCAGCTGAATGCCAGCTTTTGGCAGGAATTGCTCCTGCTGCTGCTGCTGCTGCTGCAGCTGTCTCATTTGCCGTATTTTGCATGCAAATGCTTGCAGCTTGCGATAAAATGACGCAAGAATGCAATAAGCAGAAGGTAGCCACAAGCAGATGCAGCACAATATGATGAAGCAGCAGCTACATCTTCGCCCTTACATTTTCATTCTTAATTAGAGTGGAGCCCGGAGTTGTACACGAATCTCCAAGCACGATCGAACATCGCAATTTAGTAAAGAAATTTAAATAACACTTTGAAGTAAATTCTATATTAAAATTTTTAGATAAAATAGTAGATCTTAAAATACAAAAAATCACTTGTACGATAAAAAATACAGCTAAATGTTGATGATGTCTATGTATATTATACATGTATATTCCACGTGAGTTTGGCTTAGATAGCTTGGTAAACAAAAACGTTATTCATTAGAAAACGTATCTTTCATTTCAGTTGCTCTCATCTCGAGTCCATACCATACATACCACATACACATACATACACATACACATACATAAATATATATGTGAAACCACAATTAAATAGTGCACATGACAAAAGACTCAGTGGACAACCGGCTGTGGCTGTAACTTGGCTAACAATGTTTGCAGCAGAATTTGGATTGATGAATTGTCTGCCAGAGCACGCAAAATCATTTAGCTGTTGAAATGAATGCAGCGGAATTCCAACGCAACTATTTGACACGAAAACTTCTAAGGACAACTTGTGCAATTGTAGAAGTTTCAGCGAAATTTAGATTGATCTGACAGAGCATCCAGCTGCCTTATTAATTTGCAAAGCCAGTTCGCGAGAATACGCGCGACACGAATTCACGCAAAGAGACCAAAGCCTCCATGAAAGTTTAACGGCTGTGAGCAAGTTTTGCGTTAGCTAAATCGTTCGGCACCTTTCGCAGACACAGCCGTAGACACAGTCGTACCAACACACACACACACACACACACACACACACACACACACACACAGAGGCACTTCAATCACTTTAATTGAAACACGAAGTCTACGCATTTATCTACATCAGCTCCAAATATTGCTTCTCACCCCACCCACCCCAACAAAAAAACTGTCCCAGGTATGTGTGCCACAGAGCTGATAATGATGAAAGCTGTCTTCCACCTTTCATTGACTCCTGTGTATATATATATACGAGTGTGTGTATGTGTGTGTGTGTGTTTATATGGCGTCTCTGTGTTGCTGGAAATGCGTGAAAAGACTTCAATTAGGCGAATTGTGAGCACCACAAGCAAGAAGTTCCAAATATTCATACCCAGTGGTTAAACTTGCCAATGAGGTGTACAAATCAGATATTTACAGTCATTTTCAAATGGATTTTATCTTGAATCAAAAGCAACATTAAATATCAATGAGTCAGCAAATATTTACTGGCCTGCAGTTCACTAAACTATTACAAACATTTTTAAAGTTGAAAATACATATAATTTATTTTTAAAGATAAGTGAAAAATATCCCAAAATACTGCAAATAGCACAAACTAGTTGAAAAAATAAATAATAATTATTTTTTTGTAGGATGTTAAATAGCTCATGCACAGCTTGAAGAAATCTATTTAATCATTTTGTTTCCACCTGCAACACAGGAAATTGCAAAAATCACAAAAGCAGAAAAGGTGAAACTTGGGTTATAAGACAAAGGAAAGGAATATGCGAAGAGTCAACCAGCATTCGCACAAAAGCTGGGGGTCTCAAGACTGGTTTAATGATAGGCAAATTGGAATGAATAAAGTTCATGGATGCTCAACAGGGGGAAAAAGAAAAAGAAACTTAAAGTTTGCAGAGTCACATTGTATACGTAAATATTTGTGAATGAAATAAACCGAAAAAAAGTTAAATGCAAATTTACAGCAAAGTTGACAAACTGGTTTTTTGTTCAATTTAAAACGAATGCAGAATTAAATGTATAATTATTATTAACAGGTCGTAATGAATATAATAATTAGTGAAAAAAAAAAACAAAATAAGTGCCACAATAGCAATTAAAATGATTCATTTGACAAATTATAAAGGGGGAGAAAAAGAAAAATTCAGCCAATAAAAATGAGTCGGTCTTTATCGATGACTATAAGCGTGGAGTTAACTGAAATTGATCGGAGCTGGTTTATTTATATTTATTTAAAAAGTAAATAATAAAACCTAAAATCAAATTACAATATTTAAATGTGAACCAAAGTAGTATGCAAATTAGTTACAATGCACTCATTTTGGATCATATATTTGACTAACTTTTTACTATACTCCACTAAATATATTTATTTTCATTTGAAAAACTTCTAAAGTAGCAATGTGTTACTCGGTTAAAAGTCGTATTCACATTGGCTTATCAGCGCTTTATGGCCAGAACTGCAATGGCATTAACAATCCAAAAGCAGCCAAAGGCATTACAATGCCAAATCCTTTAGCAGCTATAATTTGCTCATAACAAACAGTTGCCATTTGCGGTCGCCAAATGACCCAAGTCATAATTTAATGTTGTCTTCCCGCAACGGAAGTGGGGTCATAACTTAATAATGCTTCCTCCACACAGAGGAAAAGAGCAGCATTCTCCCGGTCAATGACCAATGATAACCTGCCCCTTAAGTAGTAGATTACCGCTTGAGGAACACAACATTGAATGGTTGAACAACTAACTGATCGAGTGTGAGAGAGACAGAATGAGCAACAGTACTCAAACCTATGCCCAACTAATGGGCAATCAAATTAAATTTGTTCCCAAACTCTGATTTAAAATATGCCAATAATTTTTCAACAGGAAATCATATTTTGTAGGGGGACCAAGGCTGTCTTGGCCCATTGGATTGGGGCCAAGACAACAGATGCTGAGTCATCAGACAGCTACTGGCTCATTTGTTCCCCAGCTGTTGCTGCTATTGCTGCCGGGGACTATTTTTATCACTAATAGATTCCACTTTGTTGCTGGAAGAAATCACAAGTTTTGTGGGCCAAATTGTTGACAAATTTCATGGGGCACCTGGAAGACAAATTATCAAAAAAAAAAAAAAAAAAAGCAAAAAAACAAATCCAAAGAAAATGCAAAGGGACAACTGGCAAGGTGGCAACTTTCTGCAACGTAATGAAATGATGACAAAGCGTCCGAGGCGCTGATAGCCAAATAGCAAGAAGCAGCAAGGTCGCAGGAGTCGCATCGAGTCTAGTCGAGACGGGGTGGGGGAATTGGGGATGCGGACCAAAACTTTTGTTTGTTTTGTCGACTTTGGCATGCGATGTAAATTTTTTGCCACCATCATTAATTAGACGCCAGGAGTGTGAGTGCGTAAAGCTATCAGGACGTGTGGCAGGGGCAGCGGAAGGAGCGTAAGAAGCGGAAAGACACTCACGTGAAATTTGCCCCGTAGACGGGTCAGGTTAAGTGAGGTTATGCACACACCGAGAAGAGTAAGCTAATTCGATATACATTGTACGCATTCGGTATTTGTGTTTGTATTTGGGCTCGATGACTCTTGGCCATTAAGGGGAATCTGCAACTCGTCCCGTTAAAGGCAAATGTCGGCCATTTAGTTGATTACAAACACAATTAGCTACGGGTTTATTTGATTTTCAAAACCAAGCCAAACGCACGACGACTCCAGCCTTCGAGTTCGAATGCGTCTGGGGAATATATAATTTATTGTATTCTAACCAGTCACAAGGAACTTAATCACATTACTACTGCAGCTGTTGCTTAGTTCGCATACAGTCAAATAGGGAAAATATAAATGTTTTCCAAATATTTCAGTATTTTTTCTTTAAGTGAAAATGAGAATAAAAAATCGTATGATCGAAAATAAAAGAAAAAATATTCAAGTGGCACTTTAAATCGGAATCTTATTTACAGTACAGATCCACGTCAGTTTAAAGCTGTTCAAACCTGCTACACCAAGAATATTTTCGCATAAATCAATCAAAATGTTTTTGGGTCTGCAATTGCCAATCAATAAACGAAACCAAAAATAGAAAAATAAAATAAACAAACTTTACTTTAAGAAAGTGCAATTTATCACTGCAAATGTGTGGTTATGGGTCGGAGGTTGGTAGGTGGGGTTGGTGTCTGGTTGGTGTGTGGTAAGTGGCAGGCATCATATCAATTTCAGAGCCATTTATAATGCGCGACGACAGCCCTCGCCTGCATAATTATGCATGATACAGCCTCAGGTTTTAGTGCGACCAACTTACCGGTCGAAAGTTCGCAAAGCGCCGTCATTTAAGCCACCAATCAGCGTCAGAACCAGAGGCGGGTATTTCTGACTAGGGGGCGAGGTGCTGCTGGCTAATGCCAACACAACGGTGCCTGTTTTGAATTTTGAAAAGTACGTGAAGCGAGCTAAATGTTGCTCTTGTTGTTGCTCCTGCTAGTGCAACACGACTGCCATATCCTTATCCGGGTCCGGCGTTGCGTAGCCACGGACATAACTGCACCAAAGTATGGCAATCATTTTTGCCTTAAGGCAAAAAGGCGTCGCGACTGCTGCCCGGCTCGGAATGACCAACATTTTCAATTACAACAAAGGAATGCTGGTCATTATTTATTATGCCGACCGCATGGCCTCAAGCAGTAGCCCGAGTCACCCACTTCTCATCCACTCCACTGCCTTCCCCTTCTCCTTTTCCGTTGTCACACCCTCTCCCGCTTGGTTCAACCCAGCTCATTTCAGCCGTTGAGCAACTTAAGCCTTCCACAAAACGACTGTCCTTCGGCTCGCGAACGCTGCGCTGCGCTGCGCTCACATTCATCTAATATTCATGAAGAAAATGTTGCCTCGTACATATATATTTCGCAGTCACTGTCTGAGCGCCGTCATTTTTCACCAGCAGCTTGCGCCCCAACTAACCACCCCATCTCCACCCGTGCCCCCTCTCACACCGCCCAACCAAATGCTGGCTTTTCATAATTTTCTGCTTAAAAGACAGTGCAGGCTGCACTTTTTTTGTTGCTCTCTTTCTGTTTTTGGAGGCCCCCTTTTAGCTTCAGCTTCCCTACCCTCCTCTGAACCGCTTTAAGCATGTCAGTTTTATGTGTTTTATGAAATTTTTCGCAGAATATTTTGTAAATATTGTATTACGCTTTTGCTTAATTTTGCACGCCGCTTGTTATAAAATGTTCTTGGACGAAAAATGCTCTCATAAATCAAGCACAGGCATTTTTCTTGCTGTTTCCCCCTTTCATGATTTGGCGAAGAGTCGAGCGACGAGTTCATTGGCTTTGCTTTGGATTTTTGGACGAAAATTTTAATTGCATTCTGAATAGCAAGTTGTAGTTATCTTTGCCAACTTTCCAATTGTGTAGAAAGGCTTGTCTCCTGCTTAAGGACAAAAGGTCGAACATATTATTTAACATTCATGAGACAGGGGGAGCAAAACAGACAGCTCCAGAATGGGCCCACAGGAAATCCAGCTTCAAACTGAAAGCCAATAAATTACGATTTAATATGATTAAATGCGACTGATGATAAGCCATAAACCATATTTATGCACCAATTACAGCACTTGAATGGATTCAATTTGAGCACTAAATTGTTTGCATATTGGAGTGTTTACAATCCGACTTGCTTTCATAAATTGTAATCAATTTCAATTTATGCATAGTAATTAATAAATAGTTGTCAGTTTCCTTTACTAATAAATTTATTCACCCTTCAAATAGGTCAATTAAAGCTCAATGTACCAAATTATGATTGACAAAAGGGAACACAAAGACAAAAGCATCACAATATTGGTGTGGCCCGGTTTTCTTCTTCTAACACAGATGCAAACACACACAACCAATGAAAAGAGAAAAAACAGAAATTAAGTTGCCAAAGGACACGTGCTGCCCAAAAGGCAAATGGAAACAATATGATGAGGAAAATGATGACAAGCAGAATAAAAAAGAAAGAAATGTCAGCGTCCTGGTTACAGAGGATTAAATACTCTACCAGATGTATTAATCAAAATGTCAAAGAAAATTAATATAATATTAGACAATATCTTGAAAACATGCAGAAACTTGTCGTTTATATAAATGTGTGTATAAAACACTAAATATTCACTGACTGATCACATTAGTAATGCGAATCTTTCAAAACTATAGAAAACTGGCAAATTAAGTATTCAAAGCAAAAGCATCTAAAATAATATTTTAAGCAAAATATTTAAAAAATGGCATCCATCAGAACTTTTTCGTTTCATTTCCTCTACAATAAGATTTGTTCAGCTTTAGAAGATGCTTAGTTATCTGAATGAAAAATTAAATTAATAATAGATAAATACAACATGTTGTTAGTAGGAAACATTGCGGGAAAGTTTTATAGTACGCCCCGTTAGAGTATACAAATATAGGAAAATGCTACTAATTTGCTAGGATCGTATTCATAATGTTGTCGTCGCAGTTGTTGTTATTGTTTTTGTTGTTGCGCTTGCTGCTGCTTGAATTTCACTTTGTTTAGACACTGCCTAATTGTTGTCCAGCCCTGACACAGTGCCACAGATACGAGCGTAAATCCAAACAATGGCAAACAAAACCAAATGCAAAACCCGTTTCTATTCTTGCAGTGTGGGTTGGGTTGCCTTTATTAAGGACGAACAACAAATGAGTTCAGCTGATAGCTAGTGCGGCGTATGCGTAATATTATTTGTGTTGCGCGGTCTCTCGATGGTCTCTCGATTTGATTGTGTAACGCATAAGCCGCACAAGTGGCTAACCAAAAAGAAAAAAAGAAAATAATAAAAGCCACTGGCATTACAAGAACTTGAGCGACAGCAACAAATAAACAAGTTGCATTGCAAACAATAGAAATATATAAATTTTTGATTTATTTGAGCGTGTAACACACACACACATACAAGCATACACAGGAAATCGAAGCAGGAAAAACAGAAGCGGCAAAAAGTTTTCGTTACAATTGTAGGCCAAGCTGAGGCACCGGCCAGGCCGATTGGGGGCAGGACACGCCCACACAGTTCGTGGAACACCTACGATAATCCTGTTAAAATTTGTTTGTTCCCATTGTGCACAAAGTTTGTTGCCTTGTTTTTATTTCTTTTTTTTTTTGTTTTTTTGTTGGTTTTTATGGCTGCAACTTTGGCAGGTTAACCAAACTCAAATCGATTTAGCGAAAGCAGCCAACAGGAAATTGATTTCGTATGCCATCTGTAGTGTTCCCTTGACTCCACACCTCACCTCCCGCACCCCTCCCCGTTGGCTACCCCTTGGCTGCTCTCGCATTCAACGAAATGACCCAATAAAACACAAAGCTCACAACGCGTAAAATGTTCCTTTGATTTGCCAGCAACGCGCAAATTAGCTGTTCTATAGTTTTTCACCTCCCTCCTTCTCTCCCTCTCTCTCTCTCTCTCTCTCACACGCTCTTTTTCTTCCTTTTATATCTGGCTATAAAATGTTTTCCGCGCGAATTTTAATTTTGCCCTTTCCCCTTTCAGCTATTTTACCCTCCAGCAGATCGTTCACTATTTGCTTTTGTATTTGCTTGCAATTCATTTTAGCGTAAAACTTCATTTGCCAATTGCCCGCTTCGAACTTTTTTCTATTTTCATTGTTTTCTCTACCTTTCCCTCCCCTGGCCTGTAAGTCAATTTTCCATCTGTTCCCTTAAAAATGCAGTCGATGTATTGCAATTTGTTTCGACATTAGACACGATTTATTAATTATTTTTTGTGTGTAAAAACTTTTGGGAGTTGAAAAACCAAATGGTGCAAAATTCAATTTAAATTATGGCTACGAACACAAAATAAACCAACAACTTATATATATATAGAGACTGCAACATTTTAAGAACTTTAAATCGCAGTTTATTTGAACAAATATTTGATCAGCAATTGCAAAATCATAAACCAATACATTCTTGAGCCTTTTTGAAAACCAGGCTGCCCTCAAACTAAAGCCAAACAGTAGAATAAACTAAGACGATCAGCTGACCAGCAAATTAGTTACTGTGCTTATAATTCACTTATTTTTTATATAACATTACTTATATAATCGTATATTCTCTTAATCAATCTCTAGCTTGCCTCGCTTCTTTTCCCCACTTCATGCCAACCGAGGTTCATTGAACTCAAAGTGCTGCCAACTGTTACATTAGACAGTGTGTGCGAAGTGTGCTTGGATGGGAGAGTGTAATTGTAAGTCAGTGTGGCTGAAGCTACTTGAAATCAAAAGTTGCTCAGATATTCGCATTACCCCTTGTCGTGTTTATGGTTGCTTGAGCTGACTTTCCATGGAATACAATTTAATAACTTTGGCACAAATGGCTGGCAAAAACAGTCAATGTAGGCGGGCAGTAGTGTCTTAACTGTTTGCTGCTGTTTATTAAATACTTCTATACGCATAATGAGCAACTCTGGCAACATGTTTAATGGACAGCAGAAGCAACAAATGTGCTTCATGTGGCAACTGCCACTCGACTTAATGACGTTTCACTCAACAAGGCGAGTTATTATTGTGCTTCTTATGATGAAACGCTGTTCGCTCATTTAACAACTATTTGCGCTTATTAAAAGCAAATTATTCACATGAATACTTTCATTATATATAAGTATATTTTAGATGTAGATATATATATTTATATATGTATATATGTATATATGTGACTTCTTATTTGGGTTTTTGCATGCTTGCATAAATTTCTGCAAACGATAAACAACAAAGTATGTGCAACTTAGAAATGTAAGCAAGAAAATGCTTCTATGAGCAGTATTGAAATTTAAATACTCTAAAAAAAATATTCAATGTAAAGTGTGAAATCGCAATGTTGCATTAAAATCAATATTTATATTTATTAACCCTAACTTTTGGCTTTCTATAACTTCAACGTCAGCTTTATGATTGAATAGAGTACGATTTTAATATAATTCAATTGGTTCCATTGGTATATGTATATTTAAATATAATGGGAGAAGAAAAATAACACCGATGACAAATATTCACAATAAAAAATATATGTTTTTTATATAACAAATTTTAAAATGTCTTAAAAGAAAAATCAAACTTTAGGTAATAAATAGAATGTTCTTATATTAATATAAATATATATTAACATAAAAAGATCTCATTTATAATATTCTCATATTGATATAATTCAGAAGGATTCAAAAATATATAAAATGTCAACAGAATACATTAATTCTAATTTGAACACAGAAATCGAATAATGCATGGCTTGTGCAGTTAGGGTATGAAAATAGGAACACAATTACTTTACGTTGTAAAAGCTTCTCCATCATCAAGCAGAAGCGCATAAATTTCCAAAAGTTCGTTTCGGCAAATAGCAGGGGAAAAGGAACGAGGGGAGAGTGGGGTACAGCAAATGAAAGAGAGAAACTAATCAATCTTTATGTCACAACGAGCAACAAATTTTTAGCTGTTGTTATGCCAAGTTGTTGTCGTTGTTGTTAATGTTGTTGTTGTTGTTGTTGCTGCCGCTGTGTTTGATGTCATTAGAAAATGTTGCAGGTGAATGGAATGCGAACGATCCATTTTCAGCACAAGAGCAAAAACTTTTCTCGTTGCTCTTTGGGGAGATGTTAAAAACATAAAATAAAAAAAATAAAAAATACAAAAAAAAAATATGCAAAGAAAAATCGAAACGTTTAAAGTTTAACGTAACGATTTCTTTGGCATTTGGAGGCGTGGTCCATGAACATATAGGTGGGCGTGTCTGGGTACACAGCATTTAATGAATTTGACAGTGCGTCCGTTAGACGCATGACAAACGTGCCGTCGGGTGATTGATGTCTCATCATTTGGCTTACAACGCACAGCAGAATTCGACTCGGCTCGTTCCTTTTTTCCTTTTTTTTTAAAAGCCGTTTTACAAATGTTTACAATGTTGCGTGATTTGCAATTGAATAAGAGTGCAACAGCTCCAGCAGCAACAGCAGCAGCTTGAAGCAACAGTCCTTGCCACAGTGACAGGATAATAGGATGAAGGAAGAGGAGAACGGACAGGCAAAGCATGGGTTAGCTGAAAAGTTTTCGTGAATAATGATAACAGCTTGGCTATTTATGCTAAAGGGGCAGTGGATCAGAAATGAGATTTAAATAGCATAACAAGGCATGTTGCATGCCGTTAGTAACATACCCTTGAAAAGGAGCAATCAAATAAGTTTTTTAGATGTTTACATAAATTTGAAATTACTTTGATTAAAATAATGATTGATTGACGAATGGTTGAGATACTTCAGAAAAAGTTAAATAATTGAAGAACTAGATTGCATTAGACAAACCTAATCAAAAAAGACACAAGACAAAAAATATACTTAAAGTTAATATATACGTTGATCGTTGTACCCGTTTTTAAAGCAAGAAGTTTTAATTTTTTAAAACAAATCCGCTTTTTAACAATCACTAGCATTGCAGCACAAACTTGATAAATACCATAAGAAAAAAGTACACTAGTCGAAGAATTATAGAACAAAGAGCAGCCTACTTGGCTAAAAGAAAAATCTTCTAGCAACTAAGGAATGCAATAAGAATTTCATTTGAAGCAAGCAATAACCGAGAAACCCTAAGCAAAATTTACAAATAAATCCCAAAGGGAACATCTTCAAACTGCCGCACAGCTCGCATTTACCTCAAAACTGAAGCACATACGAAAAACATTAGCAACGCAATAACAACGACAACAACAACAACAAGTCTGCAGCGATTACGTGCCATTGAAGAATGTTGCCGGGGAAACAAAGTTAGCGCTCAAATTGCGAAAAACATTTAACCTTGAAAGGTGTACAAAATTGTTGAAACTGACTCGAATTTAAACCGGTCATGAAATGGTACTGTGCGTGTGGACGTCTCTCGACTTTTGTCGAGTGGGTTTTCCATTTAAATTTTGGACCGCGACAGAGAAGCGAAAAGTTCACATACAAATCCCCATAAATAGAAGCAGTAGCCGTCGATGCCAAAATAAATTATCTGAAACGCACAGTCAACAGCCAGCAGCAACAACGAAAGCCGCATGCAAAAATTGGCATGCAACATCCGGTGGCAGCAGAGGCGCATAGCATTGCAACAACGCCGTAGACTCGAAAACAAATGTCGAATTGAATGTCGGAATATTATTTGGAGCCTGACGCCACCTCAATGGAGGATGGATTTGACATAGCGGCATAGCGAATGACGAGGGGAGAGATGGTTGTGGTAGGGAAGGCAACTTGTTTCCACGCAACTTACAGCCATGGTTTTTCCGTGTGTAAGCCAACATTCATGTCAATGAAAATATGTACAGTGAGATATGCAAACATGCAGCAAAAATGAATTTTGAATGCGGAAATAGACACTGCAACACAGTGAAAAAGGGCGACAGTGTCACAAAACACAACACAAAAGTTGGCACATGTCGAAAATGATCACTAATTTTTATGATGGGTCGCAATGCAATTGTCACTTATTTTTGACTAATAAGGTTATGAATTATAGAACGAAATATTGACGAAGAACACAATGCGATAGCTAACACGTTGAATACAAAAACAAAATATTTGTAGCTTGTTATTCAAACCAATTCAGTGTTCATTCTGTTATGGAAGTGGCTCCAGGCACAGTTTACAGTTCACATTCAATATCTAACTTTAGTTGCAACCTGCCAGGGCAAAATGTCCACAAATCGAAATCAAAGAAAATTCAGTGAAGAGTAAAAATCTTTGCTATTGGCAACGAAAACCCATACAATTGTGTCCAGCTAAGTCGCACTGACAAAAAATAGAAGTAAGCATTGAGTTTTATATGCTGACGTTTGATTATCGACACGCTTTTCTATGCTTTCCGCACTCAATCCCGCGCCCAATGGGCCAATCTCCCGAAAGTGCTGCCATGTGGCAGCAAGAAAACAACTTCCGAGCGGCAGAACAAAGCAACAACAAAAGCAAATAGAAAAAGAAAACCAGAGCGAATGTCTGCAACATAAAAACAGCCTGAAGATGCCAAACATTTTGTGCTGCTAAAATATGTGGCAGTCTAAGGCTGAGGCGTCTCCGTGGCTTTGTCGTAGACCGAGCTGTGGCTACCCCGCCTCTCTCTCTCTCTCCGTCTCTCTCTCACTGCAGTCAGTTTCCAATAACTTCATTTTTCCGTTGTTAGAGCAGAGATTGTGTTGCAGATTGCAGATTGCATGCAACAGCAGCAGCAGTAGAAACAGCAGCTACGTCGCCAACTGGCAGTCGATAAACCCCATACCAACTTTAACACACAACAATTCCACGATTTCGAGGCCTTGATATGTATGTAGCTGCCTCAGCAAACAGCAAAAATTGCATTGCATTGATAAGCAAAATCAGGGCGATGTGTTCATGTGTGTGTGCGGAGGCGTATACGTAATGTAAAGAGTATTTTTCGCTTATATCCTTATTCTTTTGTGTGATTCAATCTGCTTCCTTTTCTATATGCTCTGAGCTCAAGTATCTCCAAGCTGCCAAAAATTGTGCTGTGAGTTTTTAAAGCACTTTTCCGACACAAATGCGAACAATTTTATAGAATTACATATGTCTGTAAAGTATGCCAATTGCACTCCTATTAAAGCAGGTCACATTTTTAACATTAACTGAAAGTCATTAAGCTAAATGAAGTAGAAATGTTCTCTGATTATATGAGTGTTTTCTTCAAATTTCAATAGTTATTTCATTGATTTCTTGAAAGTGACTTCAAATAAAATGAACAAAACAAGTAATTTTGTTTTTAACTGACAAGCTGCAAGTGTCAACAGTTGTCAATAATAAAACAAAAAATAAAAGAGAGGTTAACGGACAGAATTATTAAGAATCACGCTGGGTTAACTTTAATAATGATTAATAGAATTTTGACAAGATAAATTTAAGCCTCAATTGACGCGAGGGCAACAAAAAAAAAAAAAAAAACTGCGCGCTTAACAATAATGTTTAATTAATGGAAAACATATTGAAGCCGAGGGCGAACAATTAACACAATTTGCAATACTAGCACAATGGGACTCTTTGTTCAACTATAGCAACTATATAGAGTATGAAATATCGACTAATTGAAGCGTAACATTCGCTGCAATTTGTTAATAAACAATGCACAGAACTCATTCAATAATTATGCAACAGCAACAGCAAAACGGCGCCGCACAGATAAATTACATTAAATGCGTTAATCAAATGTCAGTGGACAATAAAAAAAACAATAAACAGAATGGAATTTCTGGTATTGCATTTTAAATGCCATCAATATGCATTCAGTTATTTGAATTAATAATAAGCACGATGCGAGTAATACGACGATGGAAAAAAGTATGAATGAAATATATATACAATTAAACCGTTACTTGCCGCAGCAACCATTTTATTTTTGCCGCGACGCTGATTACGCTTCCGCTTTTGGGTGTCCCCGTTTATCCAGGCCCTGCTGCTCATTAATGAATTAATTTGTTCAACCGGATATTTCAAACATTTTAGATTTGTGGCTTTTAATTTCCTGCAAAATTATCGACAACGGTCGCATCTCCTTTTCAGTGCAACACTGTTTTCCAGTGAGGGTATTTTCACTATTAATGAAGCTTATAACTAATAAATAAATAGTCAACGCTTTTTATTCGGAGGTATAAATTCAACAACAAAAATGATTATCATTTTTGCATTATATTTTGGTATTCATATTAGTTTTATAATAGTTTTCTTTAGATAAGCTATAATTGGAGGAATTTAATATGTGCTCGAGTGTATTTCATATTCAGCAACACAATATTTTTTACGTGTTCTTCCTAGCTATCAAATAAAATAATATTCAAATGTTAAATATTTTGATGGTTTTGTTTCACTATCAGCCTGACTGAAAGTGACAGTCAGATAAAGCAACAAAAACAAATCCACTGTGAATGTGGCCAAACAGCCAATTGGCTGACATGTTTTTGTATGTCAATCATAATGTTTTTGTGTGGGTGGGCGTGAACTGGTTTAGTGGTTAAATTAGCCTAAGTGCAGTCAACACCACCAAAGCGGCTGCATTTTATGATCTGCGCAAAAACTTTTCGCTAATGGAAAATATAAATTTGTGAGTAAAATATATATTGAAGTAAGCTTGGTTTGTGGGAGACATCAAGCTGACTTTAAGATGCTCTAATTAAGTTATAAAAATAACTTTTTACATGCTAGATTAAATGAAAAAATTATGTTGGATCCATTAAGAAACTGCTGCTTAAGTAACATAAAGTTGAATTTAAGATTTTTACATATTTTTTTACGGATTATCTATATAAAATAAATTTCAATTTGATCTAAAAAAATTGTTGGAACTGCACCCATTTTCAAAACCAGTTTGCTTATTCTGCTTAATTTGAATCGGTCAATAATAAGTAAATAATTAAAACAAACTAAATTTGGACTGATTAGTTTAGTTCAAAATCCAGTAACAACTGTCTTTGTATTTACTGCAAATAATGGACATATTTCTCCATTTGCTGCTTTTTAAACCGATAGTTGCTTTAAGATCTCTACCAGATACTTGATAGTCAAATGACCCCAACTCCAGCCGCCACCCTCCACCAGCCCTACCACTCCTCTGCCACAGTTTGGCAAACGGCTTAAGCTGGTTGTGCAGTGAGCCCACAAAGCATACATATTTCCGTTTCATTTACTAGCCAAAAATGGGAAGCATACAAGAAAAAAAAAAAAGCTAAGTGAAAAACACTGGCCAAAATACCGCACAGCAAAGATAAAAACAGCAACACCAACAAGAACAAGAAAAAACCGGCTAAAAGCACAACTCCATAAACCGGCGACCCAAGTAAAAATTGCTTGTAACCTATTTGGCAGCAATTTCATCGAAGCCCCCGAAATTTGCTCGACCACAAAAATTTCACCAGTGCCAAAAACTTTCCTTGGCGTTTTCTTCGCATTCGCTCTCAGTCGGCCCGGCATCCCGTTGTCCTGTCAGGACGAAAAAGAATAATACTAAAAGAAAAATGCACACCAGGCCGTGGCCACTTCATTTTCTTCTTTATATTTTGCACTTTTCGAGCCTGCAGAAACAGCAAACAAAACCCACAGAAGGCTTTCCACTTTTTTGGCACTATCCAGACCAGTTCTCTCTCTCTCTCTCTCTCTCTTTCTCTCTCTCTCTCTCTCTCTTTCTATCTGTCTGTCTCTGTCTCTATCCCTGTCGCAATCCACTATGCCACGTCTGCTTGACAAGATAAACAGCAATTTTTAGGCAAAGGTCTAGCTGAGACCGCTGCATATTTGTGTGTATGCAACTGCTGCTACTACTAATAGATGACTCTCTCCCCAATCTCGACTGTGTCACTGTCTTCACAATCTCCCAACACTCTCCTACTCGCAGAATGCTGTTCTATGTTGATTTTGGCATTGCCTGCGATAACCACAGCGACTTTTTTTTCACATTTCACATGCCCATATCCACCTCGGCCTGTGTTCGTTGACCGCGATTCGTTATTTTTTTTTCTGGCGCTGTTTGCTGAAGCATAAAAATGCATTGAAAGTATGCAGAGTTTTACATTGATTATGGTTCGCATAAAATTCAATGAGTTTGCGGAACAACCGGATCTTTGGCAGCTAAAGATATGGTTTAATCTAGTTTCTGGGTTATCAAATAAAATATGCATTGTCAGTTCTTGCTAGCGACTGGCCATAAATAATTTTGGCATTATGTTCTATAATAGTTTACTTAGCCAATAAGAAACTCATGTAAATATTTAAAATTTATAATCAATATGAACACCGATTGCTTCAATTGAATCTTAAGAATGTCTGAAATGAATAATTACCACTAAAAATAAATAGACGAAATTTTAAGAATTGTATCCATTTGTTTGCTTAAGCGCATCACTTAAAAAAACTACTTGAAATAATTTAATTTTTTACATTTTAATACGTGTTTTCAACGAGATTCAATCATAAAGGCAGCTGTTAAATTTCATTAACTATGTCAATATACAAATTTTCCTAATATTTAAATCGTTTCTCTTAAATTACTGCACTGTTAGCAGATCTGTTTTTTAAACACACATAAATCTGAGCAACTACATAAAATGTGATTCCATAGGGTATTTTAATTATATCATAAAATATTTGCCACATCTAACAATTGGTACAATTTTGATAGATTAACTTGATCTATGAGTTCTTATTGCGCATTAATGAACTGCAGCTGTGAGAGGCTTGCCTCTGGGTAAGGAAATGGAAGCACTGCCAAAACTGAAGCTGTAGTTGCCACAAGAACGCACCACAAGCCATATCTACGTAACGAAACAGTTTATCTTGCGGGCCGAGCAAGTAATAAATAACTTTGAAATGACCGCAACAGTTCATATATCAGGCCGGCATTTCCATAGATTTTTCACAGTGAGCCTTTTGCCACAATTTTTACTCGCACAGCAAAAGCCGAAGGAGTTGGAGGAGTTGAAGGGAAATGGCAATATCAACACTCGGATGCTGGAGGGTATTGCCCAAGTGTTAATAGCTCATAAATATTTTAAAATATTTAGCAAATTCCGAGAAGCTCGTCTTCAAATCCCAGTCAAACCCTTCAGCTGGGCTAAAGTGTGTACGTGAGTGTGTGTGTGTGTGTTTCTGTGTGTGCGGTCATAAATGGCGAGGACATCCCTTAAGTGTGACATAATATCTGAAATATTTTGTGCAAACTTATACAAAAGGCAAAAAGGATGGCAAAGGGAGGGGGGAGAGAGCCGTGGACCAGCCACATGTGCTTGCCTTGCAGGCCATTTAATTTTGCAAAACGTTTGTTTGATGTCCTTAATAGGCTTAGAGATGACGCTCTTACTTCTTTTAGCTAAGAACTAACAAATATCTTCAAATATTCAAAAGCTGGGCGCCACCAAGTTGGTCTCTTTCAATCTCTCAGTGAAAGCAAGCTGCAAGTCAAACACAAACACAAGTTTCACATTTTGCATATTTCTATGGATAATTCCAAACGGCCACATCCTTTTAGCATTCATTTCTCTCTTCCTCTCTTCCTCTCTTCCTCTCTTCCTCTCTCTCTCCCTTTCCAACTCTCTCAGCTTACAGTTGTACTTAGACATCCTTTTAGTATCCGTTTTCATTGCATTTACCTTTGCGCTGCGGCGTCAACTTAAATATGTCATCGCCCACGTTAGAGTTGGGCACCTGTCGTGTTTTCTAGCTTCGCAACGCGTGCCTAAAATCACACAACTCGCTGCAAAATTAATATAATGATATTAAAATCAAAATTCACAGTATACAACATATTTAGTTCCATACATTTACAGAAAATCAAAGGTATTGCAAAAAGTTATTCACAATTTGTGATTTAGTTTTCAATTCGATTGCGACTGCGTTTGAGAAATCGCACACGGGCACATCCTTAGGTGGTTGTGCTGAGAAAACTGGAGAGCATTTTGGAAAACTTTGCACATTGAGGTTGTCAAAAGTTTGTCTATTCATTAACCTAAATACAAAAACTTGGCTTCGCCTGTGTGACGGTGTCTGTGAGCTGTGCCCAAGTCCACGATTAAGTTGCAGAAGCTAATTTGCATATTTGAGTGATACACACACACAAGCACACAAATGCACGCAAACACACACAAGTAAACCCAAATACACACACACATACACACACAACTATGCACATATTTTTGTCATCTTTAGCGCTGTGACTTTCGCTTTTGTTGCCATGGTCTGCCTGGCCAAGGAACTCTTCTTCTGCCCAAGTTATCATTGTCAGATTTAAGTTGTGCAAGTACTTTTGCCGCTTGCTGATATCCTCCAAATGAAAGATGACACGAATTAGCATTGTCCACCTCATGTCTAACGTCTTTTGCTCATTTTCGCAAAGCCCAATCACTTTGCATAATGCATAGCCGAGGCCAATATTGCATACAAACTCATGACTAGTCTACGCTAAAAAGCATTAACTAGCTCATTTTCTGACCCACCTTTTTTTCATATTAAATAATATCTAATTTAGCTGTAAAATAATAAGCAATTTATAATTAGAAGACGGTTAAATTTTTAGTATATTTTAGGGTTGATTGTTGGCATTAGACCAACGAGCAATTTTTCTGATTAAATGTTTTTCTAATACAAAACTACAATTATTATTATTTTTTACATATAAAATAGTCTTATATTGAATTATAAAATATCTTATGTTTTCTTAAATTAAATTAAAAGACAGTTATACAAACAATTTCATTGATTGATTGGCTTCGCATCGTCCACTTCCCCGTATCAATAATCCCAATAACAAATATTATAAATGTTCATAAAATACTCACACGTTTCAACACATAGCATAACTTATAACTTTACCATTTCAATTATTTTGCAACACCAACTTCGAAACATTTACGCTTTGCAATCTATATGTGACTTGCGCAATGGCCAATAACAAAATGTCACGTAGAATTTTCTGTAATGTGATGTGCACTTGCTGGTTTAAATTAATACAAAATGTCTGGATTAAATATGAGTAAATAAAACTCGCATTATTGATTCACAGAATTTCAAACTGCAGCAGAGAAAAGCATGTACGTATTGCTCCCATTAGTAATCATGCCATTACCTAATCGGATGCTATCCACCACCTCATCATGCATGACTGTTGCCTTTTCATATGTGTATGTGGCAGACAGAAACCGCAAATCAAATACGCCCAATTAAACAGCGCTCCGCTTTTAAAGGCGGCTGGAAAATCATTTTCTTTTTTCCTAATTATTTTCTCTTTTATTTTATTTTATTTTATTTTATTTTTTTTTTTTTTTAATGAAATGGAAAATAAAAATGAAAAACCATGGCAAGCCACATTCCCAAATAGATTGTGTGAAATCAGCGCTAACCAATTTCAAATCAATCACGATACCACCCCCAGAACCCATCACGGTCTCATTTCTCTCCTTATATCCAGACGGCATCGATGAGCAGCGAATCGAGCGACTAATCGAGCGTAATGATTGCGCTTATCTCTTGTCCAAGTTTCGAAATTGTTCTTCTTTTTTTTTTGCTGCAAGGGGAATGTGTTAAATTAAGCGCTCATTATTTTAAGTGCGCGCTCCGCACACACAGACAAATCAAGCAATTGTATTGAAATAGATTTGTGTCAACCTCAGCAAAAATGGAAAAGTTGAAAAGTTAAAGGCAAAAACTTATGGACCTTTTCGGTCCGAACATTAATGAACACATGTTCACAAAACATTAAAATTAAATGTGCCGCTCATTAAAAATTTAAGCATATGCAAAACACAGTCCACAAAGCATAGCAGACAGCAAATGTTGCATGCGACCGGCCCATATACAAAAGGTTAAAGCAGACAACATTTAACTGCTGCTGCTTCTGCTGCTGCTGCTGCTCCTGCCATAAGGACAACAATAATAATGAAGCATTTACGTTAAATGTCAAAAAGGGTTTTCATCGACGGGTGGACGAGCCCCATCGGGTCGACCTGATAGTGGTCCCAAAGTGTTTAGTCAGAAACCAAATAGCCGAACACAGACTGAAAGACGGGGAAACTAAATGGCTGACAGACAGAGACAGACACAGACTGAGTGACTGACATGAACATGGCAGAAGTTCAATTCAATTTTTGGGGCCATGTTTTTGGTATTTTGCATATATGCAAATGAGTATGCTGAAAACCGGCGAAATCAGACAGCTGGCAAGAGTCGAGTAAAACATTATATATATATATATATATATATATATATCCAAATGGCGGGACGAAAGAATATTTTTCGGCTGCTGTTGAACCTTGGCTTATGAATATAGTTTATCCATGTAGCATTGTTTTGTAATTTTTTAGTACTTACTCCTTTAAATCTATATGTAATTGGTATATAAAAAAGGTTCAAGTGGCTGATCTTGCGCTTATTTTATTCTATTTTCTTTTTTAGCACCTGTATAAAACTGTCTTGTGGAGCCAATTATTACTCGGAAAATATTTTCCGAGTTTATTAATGTTTTCCCACAAATTTCGTAATACTTCAATTACTTAGCAAATTGAGTTATTTCTAGTAATGCCTTACAACTGGTTTTCTAACTCGTGGACAACTTGCTGCTCATCGGCCTTTAAGGCACTGGAATACGCAGCTATTTTCAGTTTATTTATTTATTTGCTTAAGTGATCTGTTTTTTCTTTTTGAAAAACATTCCTGGTATCACGCCCTGCTCCAGGGGAACAGTTGAAATTGATCGCTGTGGCAACAACAGAGATTTGAGTTGGCTCTGCGCATTTTGATTATTTTCGATTTATGGTTTCTTGAGCAAAATATATATTTCTTCCTTAGGGCATTTTTAACATAATTTGATTCCCTTTATTTAAAATATATTTTAATTTCTGTTACAAAGACTCAAATAATGACTGCACATTAAATATAGCTCAGAAGAAAATCGATATGCCAAGCGTTTTATATTTTTATTTTATTTTCATTTAGTTCAGCCAAATTCTATTTTCTGTTCCGACACTCCCTTGCCGAACAGAGTGAATTTAAATAGTCATATAGCTTATAGATTGGCGGACATGGCTTTGATAGTCAAAGAGTTGGGGCCAACATTTAATGCATCCACATGATTTGCAGCTGATTTGAAAATCTACACAGCGAGTGCGACAGACAGAGAAAGCAGGAAGTGAGGGGAAGGGGAGTTGGTAATACAAATGAAAATACGCATTGCGGCAGACAAAAGCTAACAACACACAGGATATACACATACACGCACACGCACACATAGACATAGAGAGAAGGACATCCGGTCTTGCCACTAGCGACGACAAATGTCATCAAGCAGTCCAAATAATAATAAAATATACACTTAAGCCTCGTTTTGTGTGCGTCCGTCGGCCCACAACTGCGCGCGTGTGTGAGAGTGTGTAAGTGTGTGTGAGTGTGTGTGAGTGTGAGAGAGTGAGAGTGTGTGCGTGTGCGGATTTAAATAAAACGGAAATTTATTTCGACAAATGGCATTTACTTGCAACGGATGTACCACCATTATACTGACACGGAAAGGCTACACTTTTGCCTCTATTCCAGACTCGGTTTTCAAAAACTCAGCGTCGACCGAGCGCAATTTAAAGTGGCTTCAACAGGAGCTCGGAAATCGGAGGGGAATGGAGTTGTTATATTTTTTACGAACGAATCCAACTTACTCTATGCTAAATTAGAGTCAGATTTATACAATTAACTGAAAAGATTGCCTCAAAGAACATAAATATCCAGAATTATTTTGAAATATTTGATATACGATCTATAATAATAAAATATTGATTTCCCGCTTAATAAATGATTTATGCTGGTTATCAATCTGCAAATCTTTCGTATGCCTTTAAACAGATAATTCATTTCACAATAGAATGTTACTCAGCAATAACAAATATGTTTGTAGTGACACACATCTTGCATAGATTTTCAAATTCAAATATTTTTCTAATTGGCTTCTTTTCCTTTATATCAAGAATATCAAGTAGAGCACATATGATTGGAACGGCCGTAACAGGCTGCACAAGAGACCCGATGTATCCCTTTAAATAGGGATAATACTGTATGCTGATAGGAGGCAATTGCAAGCCCAGCATGACGACGTCGTCGACTGACTGCCTGACTGGCTGACTGGCTGGCTGACTGACTGACTGAGTAAGTGAGTGAATGCCTTCAACGTGAATAAGTTGGATAATGGGTCAGGCTAAGCCACAAGCATGGCATCCAAAAAGAGTAGCAGTAGCAGTACCAGTAGAAGTCGTAGTAGTATCAGTAGTCGCTGTATTGTCTCCCGCGTGCCCATACAGTGCCGGAAACCCTCATGCAGCGACTCACACACGCGCGACAGTTGTATGATAAATTATATAAGATATTGCTGTAGATTTTTACATACGAGTATATGAGGAGCATGTGTGTGAGTGGGTGTGCGGGCTCGTGTGTGGGGCACCGAATGGGGCCTTATTATGACCGGGGCATTTAGCATTCATGAGATAATAAAACGCAACCCAAAAGCCACTGGACAACAACAAATGATTTGGGCCAACTGCTGTGTCATGTGTCTCTGTGTGTTTGTTGGTTTTTTCTTCTTTTTGTATTTATTTTGTTTTTTTTTAAAGCGCGCCACATTGCGAATACGCAATATTGTTTGACAAGTGAAAGTCAGTGCGCTGCGCCTCAAGCTGTTGATAATTTTTGGGTCCAGCCAGGCACACACAAGCAAACAAGTGTGTGTTTGTGCTTGTATGTGTATTATTATGCCTTTTGCGTAGAAATTTCACTTTGATCCATTTGGCAGCAAGAGCAGTTTGTTTGCCTTAGCTTTAGATTTGTATTTTGCTTTTTATTAACAAAAACAAAATGTTTTTTATATGCACTCCATAGCTATTGGTAGTGGTTTATGGGTGGGCTTTATTCCGACGAGGCCTACCCAGTAAAAGGGTCGGGCAAAAAGGGTTCGCCAGATTGTGTGTGGCCTCCATTTCCTTGGCGTGAAAAAAGCAACAAAAAAAAAAAAAAAAGAAAACAAAAACAAGAAAACATGTAGATTGGTATCACGCTGCGGCGCGGATTTCCCTCATGAAAAGCCCAATTCAGATACTAAAATTCTTTCAAGGTTGGAGGTAATTATGATCACAATTAAGCATTTAATGAGCCATAATCATTTAAAGTGAATTTTAGATTAAATATGCAACAAATATTTAAGAATACTGCTAATAAAATTGTTAACTGAATATTTTACCACATTAATGGAGTTGTTGACTTGAAAACACATACAACAAGTTATATATTTTGGTATTGTTAAAGTGAATCAACTTTCTGCACTTTAAAGCGTTGGCCATTCAGAGCGAACCCATTTGGTCCGCATCTTCAATGATAATTGAATTATGAAACATGATTATCAAAACCACACCACTGTCTGACTGTCTGTCTGACTGTCTGTCTGTCTGGGTGTGTGTGTGTGTGTATGTGTCTGTGTGTGCAGACTATAAACGCATTACAGGGGCGCTAATGAAGAGTTATGCAGATGGTGCCGCAGCCAAGAAAGACTAGACTCCACTAATAAAAGTGGCGCCTATAAAAAAAGTGCTGGCCATTAGCATAACTGAAACGGGCTTCAACCAAGCAGCTGGCGGCACCTTTTGCAGTCCATTAAAACTGCAGAGAAAACCCGCACACACAAAAACACACAGATATACACTCAATAAAATATATGTATATTATATATATCAGTGTATTTGCCTTGGTTGTGTTTAATGTGGTCAAGGTAAAGGCGTTGAATGAACGCGTCGAGGGACTTGGAACAAACTGCAGCAACTTCTGCAGTAAGTTGCCTGAATTATTAATTAACCACAGACAATTAAAAGTGAAAGAATGTATATGTATAATTATATTAAAATTTAGCACAGGAGTTCCTTAAACCCTGCAAAAGGGCCAGCTGAAGACTTTGAATAATGCTTTCAAATTGCATGGAATTCATTTTGCTCATATAAAAAGGGGAGCGATAAAAGGAACCGAAGAATGGCCCGATAAACATTGTAGATTGTAATTAACTTGACCAGTTTCGCGAACAGTTGGAGCAGGTAGACTGGGTACACTATCGAGCACGAGTACGAGTCGGATTCGGATTCGGAGTCCAAGTGCTGGCTTAATTGCATGGGCAGTGAACATGGGGCTATCCAGCGCATGAATGAATGAATGACAATTATTTTCGTGCGCTGCCTTTTGCCATTTTGTTGCACTTCCGTTTGCCACAGCGGAAGAAGGCGCCAGATAAGGGCAGCATCCAAACAGGAGGGAAGGGGGAGTTGGAGGGGAGGGAGTCGGTTGCAGGACCTGTATTTTGCAGGACTCTCGTGCGCACTCGAATTTCATAAAGCATTCTCAATGAAAATAATTAAAATGCGTCGAACGTTCAAAATCAAGCAGCATGGAAATTTAATTGTATTGATGGCAGCAGCGGCAGGAGCATAAAGTGGGCGACAGCCACACCCACACCAAGTACACAATAACGAATGGATTCACAGTTGCAGTGGGGCGATAAATGAGTTTTCTCACAGGTGTCATTGTTAAATGCAAACAAAATGCCTTAAATCGAATGCAAACTTCGAAAAATAGTTAGAAAACAAAAAAAACAGATTCCAATTGAGTACGAAACAAGCTGAAGGTCTCAAAGAATTCAAAGACATTCATGACAAAAGTAAACTGTAAGCATAACCCAGATATCGCTTCAGCGAGCAGTTTAACTCTGCAGTCTGCAATTTTCGCACAGCTTTAAAATTCTTGGCTTAAACAAAATAAAATGTTGCCTTCTAAAAGCAAGCGCGATAATGCAATTGGGCAAAACTAACCCATAGGCTATATATATTTACATATATATATATATTCATGATCTGCATCAAAAGGCGAGTCTATTAAACCTGTCTGTCTGCATAACGATGACAAACTGTCTCGACAAACCATTCATGTTTTTTGTTACACTGGAATTACTCGAGAAAGTCGAAAATCTCAAGAATTAAGTAGAAAATAATGACAACTAACAATACGATTTTCTAAGAAACATAAAATCCTGATCCCGTTCAGATTATTATGTTTAAATTTGCAGCTTAATAAATAAACGATTGAAGGGTTGAAATATTATTGTCAGAAGTGTCGATCTTGTTCTGATGGACTTTTATGATTATATTCAGCTTGCCACCAATTTCGACAGAGTGTTTTAATTTTTAATAAACCAGCAAATTCGAAAATTGTTGTATGTGATTTAATGATGTAATAAAATGATAGCAAGCAATTGCGAAAATGCTTTAAAATCTGTCTCAAATGCATTTTGAACAATAACCCATTAAGGTTTTTCCACTTTTTTAGCTTATAATTTTTTACACGACTGCTTTACATTTTTTACGCACATGCAAAATTCCCATAGTCAATGGACCTGCACATAACCCAAGGCCACAGTACAGTAAGCACACACAAACACACACACACACACACCCCACCCGCAGCTGTCATTGACAACATAAATATAAATATACATTAAAAAAAAAAAAGAATAATAATAACAATGATAGCCATGCACCTTTAAAAACAGGTTACAAAAGCAGCCGCAACGGCAACAACAAACCAACATTTATTTTTTATCAATCACAAAATAAACATTCAACTCAACTTTATGTGGCAAGGAGATGGAAGTGAGGGCAGCGGGTAAAGGCATGCCACAATGCTGGCATATTTTACACTTCTGCTGTCAATGCAAACAATTTTTTATTACAATATTATTGCCATAGGCATTACATGTATAACGACCCCCCACCAACGACCTCCCGCTGCAACAGTTCTTTGTTAAAGAATAATAACTACACATACTCACATGTACACATACATACATATATATATAAATATATATATGTATATTTGTATTTGTATTTAATCTGCACAGCCTTCATCATAATTGAAATGAAAGCAACGTCATTTGCTGATTCCTCATACTCCCCTCCGCCTTCCCCGCTGTCCAGCCAACCCTCGCTTTCTGTATAAATATAAAAATTGCTATTTTTATGATTTGTTTGACAAGCAAGAAGAGAAACCCCAAAGAAAAACACACCTAACAAGATTCCTCACATTTTCCGCCATTTTTCATGACGTTGACAAAATACACAAAAGGAGCGAAAAAACCAAAAAAAAAAAAAAAATAAAATAAAAATAAATATATTGCCGGCAACATAAGCACAATAAATGAGCGCAAAAATCAATTGACAATTTATTGTTCGAGGCATAAAAAATGAGTCGAGTGGCAGCAGTGAGGGTTGGGGAGCAGTATATGTCCTAAAATCTATATTAAATTACGAGGCAGCAAGCAAAATGGTCAAATAATAACAATAAAATTGAAGTAAGAATTTGCTACTCTCAAATGATAGACGACACGATACTCTACACCCCAAAAAAAATAAGGTTCGCATCTATTCTTAATTCTAACGTTTTTAAAGTATGAAATATAAATTAGATGAAAGCATTTATAAAAAAATATATATTTGACAGCTGGTGACCGTTTAATTAGGCTCTGAAAATTGTCTATTAAATGCGTGACAAACTCCAAAAACAATGTAACGATAAACCTAATTTTAATAGGGTATAACCACCAACATACCCTAGGAAGTTATCTCCAGACGTACAGTTGAAACCAATAAAGAGCTCTATATCGACACAGGAATCGATACCGATCAAAAATTTATACTTACCAGGGTCGAAGATGCCTTGTTGTATCAGTTAAACATATTTTGCACAACTTTATGATACCCTTTATGAGCATTTTTATGGGTTCAGGGTATTAAAAAGCTGAGAATAACGCAATCTATGACACACAAACACACATAAGTTGTGTGTCCACACACACATATATATAAATATATATATTTATACATAGATGTTTTAGTATTACTTTGGCTTTTTTCTTTCTTTTTTTTTTTTTTATTTGGTGACCATTGTTGTTGCTGTTCTTGATGTTGTGCTCAATTGCCTTTAAATTGTCCCGAGTGTTAAGTGGCGCACGTTAAAAAAACATTTAACGTTTTTATTTACGTATGAAATGGGCAAAAAGGCGCCGCATGCGGTGCGCGGCAACGGCTGAGGGAAAAGGGGCAAAGCGGCGAAAGTGCTTTGTCCTGGCAATGGCATAGACACAAAAAAAAAAACACACACACACACAAAATACAAAAAATACAATAATATACACACATATAAACGAACATGTATTGGAAATGAAAGAGAATGGCCACAAACAACGGAAATTAAAATAAAATATGACACACTAAACTGTGTGTTTTCTGCAGATTGTGAAAAGTATATGTGTGTGTGTGTGTAAAGGATAAAGCGAAAGTATAGTGAGAAAACAGATATAACTGAAAAAAATATTATAGGCTTCAACGAGATAATGGGAATAAGAACTACCATTCGTATAAGGAACAGTTTTACAGCCGAAGACTTCAAATTTTGGAATACAAGTTTTCATATTTCATAGGCAGACTAAACTTACTATTTATCGATATATAATTTACCCTGACATCTGTAAAAATTTTATTTAGATCAAATAAGAACGCTGATTTTCTAAATGGCAAATGGATCAAACTGTTATCACCAAGCTGCTGAGTCCAGGGTATCCCACAGTCGAGCTGTCTCGACTAGAACATTTTAAACTGTAACGTATCACTCAATCAATTTCTTATTTATAATTCATTGTTAATTACAATCACTTCTATAAATATACTTTTATTTTGTTGGGATGTGCAAATATTTATGTTTATTTATTCGGAAATATTTTTTTATTTCTTCATCTTTCAGCAGTATTTCAGAAAAATATAATTCAAGTGAAAACGAGAAAGAATATTTCAAGCGATGAATCAGCTGCAGATATTGCAGCGTTCGTTGTGTTGCACAGCTGTGCAGCTTCGGGGCAGGCAGATGCCAAGAAAGATATGCATGTGGATGATGCAGTGCGTCCAATAATCTACATCGCCTTGAGCTGGGATCTGCCACGCTGGTGTTGTTGGCACTCGTTAATCTACTATCGCCAGCTGTTGGCCATCGGATGCCCGGAGGCAGCTGCCGCACAGCTCCACAAGAAGATATTTGTGCGTGGCCTCTGTCACCTGTAGACGGCGAGGCGGCATAAACGCCGTTGGGGCAACAGACACTCGTTGTCTATATCTTGGCAGAGGAGGTGCGACGAACCCTAAGCAGCAAAGAATTAGCTTTCCACTCAAATACCAACTGACTCTCAACACTATCAGAACTATATGCTCAAATGTTGTGTAAGCATATTTGTACTTGTTGGCCAGCTTTCAGGCAAGAAACAAAAATGCTGAAGAAGAAAAGTGGATAAAAAGATTATTGTTATTATTATGGTGTCTGGGCACTTGGCATAACCTTCATTAGGATTCGTTTGCTGTTGCTCTCTTTAATTTATGCTAAATGATCAACGGCAGCTGCTTATGTCTACGTTTTATTTGCCCAGCAAAACGAAAACAATAATTTAGTGCGGGGCTGCAGAGCAAACTGCTGCACAAGCACAACAAAAATAACAAGGAGTGGACTCAAACGGGTTAAACAGGAAGCGGAAGTGCGCACAAGCACACAGGCATGCACATGCTTACACAACCCACACACACACACACACACACACACACACAAGGCAAACTCATTTGCCTTTGCGCTCACGTTCCCCACAAATTTATGCCAAGAAGCAGCATGCAATACATTTTTCTTTTCTTTTAGCTGCCGCCGCCGCCTGAAAGTATGCTAGAGTTGCGTCAGCTTACGGCATGCCACAACTGCTGCCAGTTGTTTATGCCGCCCGCCGCTGGGCGACGCTCTTCAAACACAGATTACAAATCTTACCACGCGCTTTTTGACATTTATTGTTATTTTCCCATTTGTTGCAGAGTTTTCTTTTGCAATTGGCTGCCAATTTGGGTCACACTAAACTTAAAAAACCAGGCAACAACTACAATATCGACAAGAACCTAAAAGGTTGTTTGAGTTTTTGGCTCATGTTCTGCAAATACAATGAAGTTATTTAATTGCCAAAAACAACAATAGCTGCCTGTGGCAAGTTAAGGTTAATGTCTTGCAGATGGTCTTGTAACAACTCGTATCGATTTTGCGATATTAATTGAAATATTTTTTAAAATTAAGGAATACGATCTTCAAAATATATATTCTATCTAATTGCAATAAAATGATTATGTGCAAAAATATTTGTCAATATGAATAAAGATCGATTCTGGAGTTTCATCAAATTATCCAATCAAAAAGTGGTTCATACAAAACTGAATTTTCAACCGTCTCTGGCAGCGATATAAGATCTGATTTGACTTACTTCTTCAACTGCCATAAATACTGTACTGCGATGCCTTCAAAATTGTGACTAGATTTTTAAAGCTGAGAGACACGGTCATATAATTGATTGGAGCCAATCAAGAATAAATATACATAATATATCATTTATACCTAACCTCAAAGTCTACGCCGGCAGGCACCTCACATATTTGTATAATAATAATGTATATGATATGCTCCCACTGTGCCCTGCACTTACGTGCAAGGTGTGTAAAAATCTGGTCAAAGATAAAAAAAAATCAAGCCGAAGCCGGAAATGAGATATCACACACGACTAAATGCATAACGCATCCGGCTGAAGAAGTGGCCACCGGTTCGACCGGAAGAGCCTGGAATATGGCTGCTCAAACTCACACTCTTCCATTCTCCCTCTCACTCTGCTGCTGCGCTTCCGTGCCAATGAGCACACGCACTGAGCCTTGAAATCAATGGTTATCTCCTTCTTTTGCCCGCCACCATCCCAGAAATGATGCGTTGATTTCTACCAGATTGTTTTAAAAAAAACACGAATGCTTATATATTTGGCAACGCCGGCGACGTCGTCATTGCCATACCAATGAACTGTTACAATATTAATGTGTTGATGTGGATTCTTCTTGTTGTTGTAGCTGGTTGAAGTTTCTATAAGCAAGCCGCCTTCATTTTAACGAAATTTTACTTCCTATTCTGGTTGTTGTTACGCTGCATATCCTTAGGGAAGGAGCGCACGGGCGGTGTACGAATGCGACGTGCCTCACGCGAGCGATTGCGCACCACCTTGGAGTGGATGGCGCAGGAGACGCAGTAGTGGAGCTTCGCATAGAGCTTGGGCAGCATATAGGTGTCCCAGATGCTGGCCTCGCTGATGTCGCGCACAGCGGCCGCCTCGACAATGTTGCGGATGACAAACTTCTTGATCGCCTTGTCCTTGGGCACACACCGAGCACAGTTGGTGCAGCGCACGGGCTTCACATGGCCGCGATTGTGCTTGTTGCGTCCACCATTGCGACGCTTCTTTGTCATTTCGGCAGCTGCATAATGTTGAATGAGCAGTGGTTAGCCGTTGTCTCATATTCAATTGCTTGGATGGCATTCATATTTACCTTATTTAACGTTTAAAAAATCCACGAAGTAAAATCCGCGTGTTCACGCCAGGCGACACTTGTACGAAAAGGGAGTTGCCAGCTGCAAATTTTTATCAATAGCAACTCTGAGTATGTAGCGTTGCCAGCAGCTAATACAGAGTTGCTTGTAAACTTTCACCAGCTGGTTAATCGTAAAAGCGCTGCGTTCAGAATACTCAACAGTTGTGCTGCTGTTGCCTCTAAACGGAATAATCAATTATAAAATTGAATTATGTTTAAGGATTTATTTTATAGATATATATTTTTTTATTATTATTATTATTGCTATTATTATTATTATATTTAAGTTCATTTAATCGCTTGTACTCATTTTCTCTTGCATATTATTAGAAAGGCGCCAAAGGTGAGTTTTGATAGCGAAGCATATGTTTTTGTTTAGTTTTGCAGCATGTGCTGCAATTTGTTGATATTACCCCTCAATTTGCTGGACAACAGCGAACATGAGCCGCAACGTTGTTTTATACCAGCGGGGAAGGGTCACGATGACAAATTGTTTGCCACTTGGAACAAATGCGTGCTGGACGACAGCAGCTACTCCATTTGTCGTGTGGCGCAACGCATAGGAACTGAAACTTGCTGCTTTATTGACAATGTGGTCACCTCGGAGAATTTCGCAGCCCGAAAGCAACGCCTGAGTCGATTGGAACCATTACTTTTAGCCTCTGGCGTGGAAAAAGTCAGCTGCACTGTGAGCATTACCGAGCAGCTGCTTCAGCGTCCAGAGATCTCTTTGGCGGAGCTGCTTGAGGATGTGCGCATATTTTTGCGCTATCTAAAGTTAGTTAAGGGTTGCTCAGTGCAGCACAGACGTCTCCAGGAGCTGGGCATTGCGGCAATTGCAATAAGTGATGTGTGCGGATTAGATTTAAAGGAGAACAGTTGTTTTGAGGTGTTGCCGGAAACTACGCTGGAAATTGCGGATGTGCGTCTGGCAATGCCAACAGGGTTGCCCAACCCAAAGCGTTTTCTACACCAAGGCTTTGAGGAGCCTCTCGAGGCACTGCAGCAGCTGCTGGAGTGCGCTAAACTTGCACAGTTTAGAGGACTACCCTTAAATGCGCTCCTAGCGGGCGCAGTGGGTTCGGGCAAAAGTTGCCTTCTCGCCGAGTTTCTGCAACGAAACAACTGCAATTGTTTTTATGTGACAGCTTCGCAAGTACTCCGCTCGCATCCTGGCGAAACGGAGCTCCAGCTGCGGCGCATCTTCCAGGCAGCTAGCAGTTTTAGGGAGCGACTGCATCCACAGCGACCAATTGTCATCCTGCTGGAGGATCTAGAACTGTTTTGTCCACTATCCACCACGTCGGATGCCCAAAAATCGGGCAACGCTTTGAGGATTGCCGCTCAGCTTTATCAGCTGATTGATGAGTTACCGCAACACGGCAGCGACATATTATGTCTGGCCAGCAGCAGTGCTCCCGGTGCAGTGCATCCCCATGCTCGTCGCGCCGGACGTTTTGGGCATGAGATAAGCATTGAGATGCCCACAGAGCAGCAGCGTCGTGAGCTATTTGCTGGCATATGGCAGGAGGAACAAGCACCTGAACTAGCACCACTCCTCACGCCTGCTCTACTGGATTACGTGGCGCAACAGACGCAGGGCTATGTGGTGGCCGATCTAACACTTCTCCACCGGCAGCTTCAACAACAAATGCTGTCCCTAAAACCGACTCCAGTTGAGTTCGAGCGTTTGCTAACCAAATCTCTATTGCAGTGCCAGCCAAGTGCCTCGCGGAGCACCGATGTGCGTGTCATGCAGCTATCCTCTGGCTTTGAGATCATTGGTGGCATGGAGGCGTTGAAGCGTACGCTGCAGGTGTCTGTTTTGGCTGCACTGCAGCACAGCGCAGCACATGCGAGATTTGGCCTGAGTCTGCCCAGGGGCATTTTGCTTTATGGTCCACCTGGTTGCGCCAAGACGACCATTGCCAAATGTCTGGCCAAAGAGGCGCACATGACCTTCATAGCCAGCTCAGCGGCGGAGGTTTACTCACCTTATGTCGGCTGTGCGGAGCGATTTGTCACACAAATCTTTAATACGGCACGCAAGAATGCGCCCTGCCTCATATTTCTGGACGAGATTGACTCACTGGTCGGGCGACGCACAGTAACAAACGGGGGCGGCGGCGGCAGTGTCCAGCTGCGCATTCTTTCCACGCTGCTCACCGAAATGGATGGCATTGTTAGCGCTGGCAGTGGTCAGCAGCATATACTCGTTGTGGCAGCCACCAATCGTCCGGATATGCTGGATGATGCCCTGCTGCGTCCCGGTCGCTTTGACAAGCTCATTCATGTGCCTGCTCCGGATGTGGAGTCACGTCTCGCCCTGCTCCAGCTGCATGCACGTCGCATGCCCTTCCATGCAAACATTCAGCTGGAAGAGATTGCCGCACGCACCGAACGCTACTCCGGCGCCGATCTGTGCAATCTGTGCAATGAGGCTGCCATTGAGGCCTTCCAGCGCAACTTCAATGTCAGCCACATTGAGCTGCAGGACTTCAACATCGTCTTGGCCAGGCAGAAGTCATCCCTCAGCCAGCAGCAAATTGACAGCTATTACAAATTTGCCGCTAGATATTTATAAGGATCTAAATCTAAAATATTTTCTGTGCTTCATGGAATATATTAAATTTTATAATTAAATTAGCTTTGGTACTTACATTTTTATAAAATTAATGAGGCTTGCTTTATTGGGGGAATACAGAAGAATTCAGAGAATATCATTTGTTGTAGTTGAGAACATTAATTCTCCTTTCAATCTAAGCGAAAATATTTTGGGCTTCCACAAATTATATGGTGTTGAGTGGGCCACATAATTCCAAAGCATCGTATAGCTTCTCTAGTATCATTTGATCAACTAAACTCCTTCAACTAAAATATTTATAATAATTACCTTGTTATTGAAATTTGGAAAAGTTACATGATACTTGATTAATATATCTCTTCCAACATAGAGCAATGTTTGAATGTGAAAAGTATTTTCTAAAGTTTATAATTTTGTATACTATTTGAGAGCGTATTACAATCTGTTGCTGTTGAAGGCCTTTCCAATCTTTTTATCTATATAGCTCTACTATAGTTCGAAAATATACTATAGCTTCGCTAATATAATTTGGGCTACTAAATTCCTTCCTTCAAGTTCAGGCTGATGGATCCACTAATAAACTAAATGCTCCAAATTCACAAGTTAAATTCATAGTTAATAAGAGTAACTAATACTAAATAAAAAAAATAAATATTAAAGAATTTTAGATTTTTGTTTGCCTCCTTAAGCAGATTTCAACTATCAACTTATTTTTTTAATTTCTTTGATTTTCTCCATTTTTGGAGGTGTCTGTCACAACTTCTTTGGAGATCATAAATAATAATTAATAACATTAAAAGTGTTGATATTTTTGCTTTTATATTTATGCATTTTTTTTGTACATTTACAATTGTTGTTGTTGCTGTTGGGCTCAGATCGTTGCTTTGTACACAGTTCGGTTGTTTGACAGATTCCATGGGCGAATGCAGTGAATGCTCCTTCAGCCTCGCTCCTTGGACACGCTGCGCCTGTGGTGGTGTTGGCGTCTGGGCGAATCGCGTCTCGGCTCGCGCTCCCTGCGTGCTGGCCGTGAGTCGCGTTCCCTCTTTCGCTCCCGTTCGCGTTCTCGTTCTCGATCCCTTTCCGGCTCTCTATCGCGTTCCCTATCCTTGTCACGTTCCCTTTCCCTATCACGGCCCCGTTCCCGATCTCGTCCCTTGTCTCGTTCCGTGTCCCGTTCCACTCTTTTGCTGCTGCTCCGGCTATCATCTTCAATATGCCTCCCACGACGATCTCTCTCACGCTCCCGGTCCCGTCCTCGGTCCTTTTCCCGTTCCCTCTCTCGAGGCACCTGCCTTTCGGCTGATGCCTCCCGTCTGCCACCATGTCCATTTCCATTGCCGTTTCCGTTTCCGTTATGCTGTTGTCGCACTGCTGGCAATGCAGTGGGTCCCTCCAGATTGAAGTCATCGCTGTCGTGCTTTTGACTTCTGGAAGCCGGTTTCGATTTGCCACTGCTGCTGCTGTGGTTGTTGTGGTTGTTGGTGTAAGTATTATCTCTGCGTTGGATTTTCGGCTGCGGCTCAGCGCTGGCGGAGGATGTCTCCGAGGAGGAGCTGCTGTTGTTTTCGTTCTCGCTGCTGCTGCTGGAACTCGAGCTGCTGCTGCTCTGTTTCCGTTTGCGCCTTGAGTTCTTCTCCGCCTCCGTCGCCTTTTTCCTCTTTAGCTTCTCCGTTTTCTTGGACTTTTGCTTCTCCTTTTTCTTATCCTTGGACTTTTTGGACTTGCGCTGCTTTTTGGGCTTCTTCTTGCGCTTCTCCTTGTGCTTGTGTTTGCGCGCGGGTTCACTGGACTCGGAACTGGAGCTGGACTCGCTGTCGCTTTCCTCATCGCTGCTGTTGTCCTCGCTGGAGGAGCTGCTCGTTGAGCTACTGCTGGAGGAGGAGGAGGAAGAGCCTTTGACAACGTTCGCCACTTGACCAGCAGCCGATGCATCCTTAAAGGGATTGCCGCTGGCAAGGATCTCCGCATTGATGGCCGGCACCGTCTTGGGTGCATTCTTCAGGAAACGACGCAAGTCATCCGTCAGCCCACCCAAACCAATCGACGTGAAGAAGTTAATCGAAAAACGTGTATTGCGGGGATTATCCTTGGGAAATAGCCCTGCCAAGCTGTCCAGCAGCACATCCTCCTTCAGCTTGCCATTCAGCTTGCCCAGCCCCATATATTCTGCCAGCTCCTGGAACAAGATCTTGATGAAAATGCGACTCGAAGATGTCGTATCATCCTCGTTCAATTGAATGCACTCGAGCACATCCCAACTGATGGCATCCGTGAAGAGCAGATGTGCAAAAAACTTGCTCACATTGCGCAATCGATTCGTGTCCAAGCGATGCGTCGTCTGATACGTATCCTTGAAGATCTCCTCAAACGGCGGCACATATATCTTATTGATGCTGCAGAAGCGCTGGGCGAGTAGACCATAAAATTTCTCGTAGGTCCGCTGCTCGGCGCAGCAGTCGAGAAACATGTGACACAGCTCCACCTCCTGGCCCGGCTTCAATTGCATCTTCATCAGCTTGTGCGCACACTCCTCGTAATCCAAACTCGAATTGATTGTCAAATAAATAGTGCGACGCAATGCAATCAAATTGGTTTCCGTGTTGTCAATAATATCGCCGCCAGCTGTTGTCTTCTCTCCATTGCCCTCGGCACCCGAGCCGGATTCAGCATCCGAATCGCTGTCAGAATCCGAGCCAGAGCCGGAGGAGCCACTGCCAGAGCCACTGGCATCGCTGCCAAGAATCTCAGAGCTCAACGCCTTGTATTTCTCCTCATTCTCCGCAAAGTTCTCGTCAAACTTGAAGACATCTGCGCAAAAAGTGGGAAAGATTTATCAATTTTGGGAAAAATAAAATTATTTTATTTACTCACTCAGTATATCCTCCGTTTCGGTGGCTTCGTCCAGCATCATGAGATGCGTAAATTGATCGTCCTCCTCGACTAGCTCCAGATCATCGACAATCGCCGGATGATCCTTGAAGCCATCCTTGCGCACCTGGAAGAGCACCTCTATCATATACTGCACCCTTCGGTCCAGTTTGCCCTCGTGGAGAATGTTGCGCAACATCTCGAAAATCGCACCGATCCCCTTCGAGGAGACTTCGGTCAGTTTCATGCCGCACTCCTTGAGAAATGAGATGGCCACCTCAACGGAATCATCGGTGGGCATCTCCACCAGCAGCGTCAGCATCTCCAGTGCCAATATCTCATGTGCCACTCGCTGATTGACCAGATGACCAATGAATCGAGTGGCTGACATGCAAACCATTTTGTCGTTGCGACGAAAGGCGCGTCGAAATTGAATCACCAGACGCTTGAGGAGCAGTTCCCCGATATTGGGGAACTTGGAGTTGATGATGGCCACCAGGGCGGCATAGACATGGGTAAAAGTGGGAGATGCAGCCTGCGCTTGAATTATGCTGCGGCACAGCAAACCACGTCCGCGTACAATATTCTCCCGTAGCAATTCGCGGGTGATAATCGCAATATTCGTCACGTTCACCTTGTTGATGTAGCCGTGAATGGATTTCTTGAGCGCCTCCCAAGCGATGCGTTGATATGCCGCCGATGCTTTGTCTGTGATCTCCGCCTGCATCAGACGTAACTTGGCCGGTGGAATGTAGGCACCGCCTGTGCGCGATGTGAGCACATCCACAGTGCGTCGCTGGCGTTCGCTAATCTTCGCCGTTGGCTCAGTCACTGTGGCATTATCGGCATTCTCGGCCAGCGGCGGTGCCTTATCTCCACCGGGGCTACGCTGATCTTTTGTGGATCCATCGCTGCGCCGTCGATGCTGATGACGCTTCTCGCGCTCCCGCGCACGCACCTCATCCCGCTTGTCGCGCTCGTCATGTCGCCTCTGACGCTCCGTGCGTCGTCGCTCCAGGGAACTGGAACGCCGGCGCACCGGACTGACGCTACGACTTCGCGGCGAACGTGTTCGTCTTCGTCGTCGACTGCGAGGTGAACGACTGCGACTCGCACTGCGACTGCGACTACGACTTGAGTGCCGGCGACGACGTTGTCGCGTCTCCTCCTCATTCTCCTTGCTACGTCTGCGCACCTCGCTGGCAATTTTAGGTAGCTTCACTGATGACTCGGCTGCAGATTTGTTGTGTTCCTCTGCCTCTGCCTCCGCCTCCAGCTGCTTGTCAGCTGCGTTTGTTGTTGCAGCAGTTGCAGTAGCTTCTTTGATGGCCGAATCATCGTCTTTCTGCAAATCAAGTGAAAAATACTTTACTTAATATTTTTGTATGCACTTAAAGAGCGTCTTATCTTTCGAAGAAAAGAGACAAAAACCTTTCAACTTCAATAAATAAGTGTGCAATATTTACTTATTACTTACATCGGTAATTTCGCCTTCTTCCGCAGCAGCGCTCACTGGCTGCCCTAACCTTTTGCAGGCTACATCTCCATTTGTGGTCACTAAAGGCGCCATCGACTTTTCCTCAACCTTCTCCTCCTTCTTTTCCTTCACCATCTCCTCATTCTCCTTCTCCTCCTCCTTCTCATTGAGCTCTTCCTTCCCAACATGCTTCTTCACATCATCCTCTTCCTTGCGCTCCTTGCCAGATGTCTGATCTGTCTGCTCAGTTGGCAACTCTGTTCGCGTTTCTCGTGTTTCCACTGGGTCTGTTTCTGTTTTTTCAGGCTTTGCTGCTGTTGGTGCTTCTTCTTCTTTTTCAACTTTTTTCACCTCAGACGTGGCTGCAAGGTTTGCTGCATTTTTGCTTGTGTCATCTGACTGTCGTTGTTGCTCTTCTTCCTTGTCAGCTTGCTTAGATGCCTTTGGAGGTTTCTCCTTTTCAATTGTTGGCTTCTTATCACGTTCCACATTTGCTTCTTCCTTGTCACTTGGTTGGCGACTGCGGCTGCTGCTGTCACCACCGCTGCTGCTGCTGTCGGTGCCGCTCGTTGTTGTGGCACTGCTGCTGGTGGAGCTGTTGCTCGCATCGCTATCGGGTTCACTGTCGGGCATCCTTGATGCACAATCGCTTGCACACTTCGAACACAAAACTTTGTTCTATGAACGCGACTGAAAATTTGTACACCTAAACGTTGGCAAACGCGGCCGCTTGTTCAGCGGTTTTGCTTGACCGAAATATGGTAACTCTAATCTAGCACAGTGTTGCATTTTGACGATTATATGCAATGATCGATATACCGATTGCCTAACTTGATTTACTTTGGCGCCAAATTGTCATTAAATTTATTAAATTCCAATTTATCCAAGTAGACATTCAAACAAACATCACGGGTACTATTTGAATGGCAATAAATTCAGTTGAACTTATCAAAGTAGATACTCAACAACTAAAACTGAAGATCTTCTACTAGTTTTTTTATTTCGAAAATTATAACTTCTTTTCACACAATTTATTTATATTTTTTTCGAACTTTTGGTAAAAATAAATTTGTGTCGTCTAACGGGAACTGGTATTATAAATTTTAATAAAAGCTAAATTAAAAACATTTTTTTAAAGCGATGACGACCGGTAAATTGGTATGAAAAATTAATACTTTTTAATACTAATTTCCCTACATTCTCATCCAGCCAGCTGTACAATAAATAAACAATCAAATATGCCAACGCGTGCGGTGAACGTGTTTTCTTGCAACAATACTGAGAAGACTTTCTCCCGATTCGCAATTTTAGCGTGGTGCAACAAGTTGCTCGACAGCAATATAAAAAAAATTGATGATCTTTGCACTGGAGCCGCGTATTGTAGCCTTATGGATATTCTATTTCCCGACTCTATAAATTTAAGTCGTGTAAAATTTAATAGTCGTGCGGATCGGGATTCTATACATAATTTTACAATGCTGCAGAAATGCTTCACTAAACTCAAAGTCAACAAAAGCATACCCATTGAGAATCTGATCAAGGGCAAGTTTCGGTATAATTATGAATTCGCCATTTGGTTTCGTCGATTTTTCGATGCGAATTATGGAAACCAAAGGGAAACCGAAAGCGAAACCGCAACAAAAATCGCGGGCATCAAAATTGTTTCAATAGAAAAATTGACAAACTGAGTTTCGTTTTTGTAAACTTCAATAACACAAATTTTAAATTTTAGCAAAATCAATTAATAATAAAAAACACGTTTTGATTTGTAGCAACAAAAACATTTGCATTAAATATATTTAGTTTACAAGTCGTAGCCTAGTAAATACATACTAGTTATCATATTATATTATACATTAAACTATAAAAACAAAACGAGGGAGGATTTAAGCACTTTCCGGCTTTGGTTTCACTGTTTCGGGTTTTTTGGGCTTGACGTCGTCATCGCTGCTGCTGCTCGAGGAGCTGGAATCAACAGCCTTTGTGCGCTTCTCCGGCACCGTATATGGGAACTCCTGCTTCTTATCCTCGACGGCCTGCTTGAGACGCAGCAGAGCTGTGCGATTGATATTCTCCAGCGAGACATCCTTGATGGCATTCGCCAGCACCTCCATCGCTTTCTCCGGATTATCCTTGGTCGTCTGTATATCGATCAGACACGAGTAGGCATTGCCAATTGCACCCTCGGATATTTTGCTGTCACGCAACTGTGAGATGACAGTGGCGGCCAGTTTCTCATCCAGTTGCTCGCGTGCCGTTTGCAACACACGCTGGAACATCAGGCGAGGCGCATTGGATAGATGCTTGTCCCAGATTTGTTTGGAGGCCGCCTCCTGATTGTGCGACAACAGATGCATCCACAGCACATTCATGGGACCCAGCTGATTGTGGGCGGCATACTTCTCAGCAAGGGATTCATCTAGAAAAGTAGATAAAGTTAGTAAGGCATCAACAAATATGATTCATTCACTTACATTGTGCTACCAGTTCGGGATGTTTCTCAAGAATGCCAACGGCGCCGCCACGCGGAAACTTCTCGGCTATTTTAGCCGCCTCCTCAGGCGACTTGGCCGCTTCAATTTGGTCATTGAGCTGCTTAAGGAACTGCTCGGCCTTGCCGGCCACAATGTAGGCATGGCAATAGCGATTATCAAAGGACACGTGACGCTTCTGTTCATCATTCAGCTGGTCGCCAATGCGTTGCAGTCTCTCCATATCCCCACCAGCAGCAATTTTATTCAAATAGTATTTGAAAATCTTGGGGTGCGGGTGCTGCTTATCGGCTAGCAGTTGATCCACATATTTGCTGGCCTCCGTCAGGCGATCGGCGCGCACCAGGATCTCAATTAGCCTTGAGGTGTCCAGCACGTTGATCTTCTCGCCACTAATGAAACGCTCCAGATAGGCAATGGCACCATCCGGATCATTGCCTTTGATGGCGCGACGAAAGCCGGCTATGTTTGAGACGGGTTTGGCCGTCTGTTTGGTTTGCTCCAACTTGATCTGCTCCTTCTCCGTTTTGGGTGACTGCTCCACTTGTTCAGCGGCTGCTGCTGCTGCTCCCGCTGGCTTTGCACGTTTGCTCTTCGACTGCTGCTGCTGCATTTCTGGCACCACGAATGGCACATCCATATTCTTGCGCTTCAGCAGCTCGGCAAGCTTCAGCAGAAATGCGTCGGTGGGCGTCACAGCCTCCTCCTGCATTTTGGTCCACAGACCGAGGGCCTTCTCCGACTCATCGGCCTTGTCGTAGCTCAACAAGAGTGTGTAGTAAATCTTATTGCGATCAATGTGTCCCAGATCCTTGGTGGCCTCAATCAGACCCTCCAACGGCTGCAGCTTGCCCTCATTCTTATACCGATCACAGGCGGTGCTGATGCGTTGCGGCCGTGTTCTCAAACCAGGCGTCTCAAGGATTTTGCGCGCCTGACGCACACGACCGCATTCCACAAAGGAAAAGACCAGATCATAGAGACTGTTAACCTCGCCATGAATGCTGGTGCTGAGATCTGTGAGTCGCTGCAAATTGGCTGCATCTTCTTTCTGGATGAGACGACAGGCGAGTTCATTCTTCCAGGGCGTTGCCTTGTGCTGCTGGCAAATCTGTTCGAAGGCATCGATCGCCTTGGGTATATCATCACGGCTCAAGTGCACCTTGACGAGTGGACCCAGCAGCACATTGCTCGGCACCACATAGTTGCCCGTGACGAGTGCATCGAAGACGCGCTTCAATTTATCAGCATTGCCCGTTTCTGCGATCGCGTTCAGTATGCGCCACACTGTGCTGATGTAATTGAAGCTGCCTTCGCCCTCGCTGAATGGCATCTCCTTCTGATTCTCGCCGAGAAGCTGCAGTGCCGGCTCCACTTGATCCTCTTGCAACAGCAGATCCGCTAGACGCACTACTTTAAAGTTGTCCAGCTTAAAATTGGCATCTGCCTGCCGCAGCTTGTTGTAATGCGCCAGTGCATCTGAGCTACGCTTGTGGAACGTGTAAAGGTCAACCAGTTGCGCTTGGATGCCAACTGATATCTGGAATTTTTCCTGCTCCAGGCGCTCGATCACCTCGATCGTCTTCTCCAGATTCTGTGAACGGAAGCAGGCATTGAGCAGCTGTCGCTTAATATTATTGGCATTGTCGCCCTTCGCCTCCACATTTTTGATGAAGCGTTCTAATTCTGTAAAATGTTTGATTAATTTATAAAGCAAAGAAATACTAATTTCTAACTCACCATCAATGGTCAGCGTGTCAAAGCCACGTTTGCCGCTATTCGGTAGTGGGATGGGTTCCAGTTCTCCAGAGCTGAGCTTGCCCAGCTCCACAGATATCAAGGGCGTCATCTCGGAGCCGAGCAGCTCCGACAGCGTCGTTGCCGTTGTGCTGCTCACGGATAATCCCTGCTTGACCAGACCCTGAAGTATCTTCTCCAGCATGGGCACACGTTCCCGCCTGAAATAGTTGGCCGCCTCGTACACAATGCTGCCGACAACATCGGGCGTATTGCGCTCTACATCCACGGGGGCGGCGACTTGTTCCGTTTCCTCCACCGAATCTTTGACAGCGCCGTTCCGTATCTGAAGACCCTCGTGCAACTGACGCACACAACGTATAAAGGAGGCAAAATCTTTGGTACTGCCAAGCGCCATGATGAGTGGCTGGCGGAAGAGCATAGGCACATAGTAAACACGATTCTGTTCCATAATCTTGGCAGCATCTGCCAGCTGATGGGTGCTCAGCGCCGCATAGACGGCGGATGTTACTGCCGTGGAATTGGGCACACCAGCATCGCGTAGCACGGTCACAATACGCTCCCAGTTCTTCTCCTTCAGATTGGGAATCACATAGTCTCGAATGGTCTCCGAATTGGGATTCAGTGCAAAATCCTGTTGCATGCGACGCACAATTTCCAGCACCTGACTCGTTTCCACCGAGCAAAACAGAGGCCAGAAATAATGCTGGCGAATGGGCAAACCCAAATTCTTCATCTCTTGCAACAGGGGCAGAGCATTATTCATGGCACCATTGGTCAGACCCGCCTCCGTGGCAATTGTCAGTGCCTTGGGATTGAGACCCTCCGCTTGCAGCGTACGACAAATGCTGAGGATTTTCTCCACCGGACGATTGGCTTTGACCAGCTGGCGTATATAGAAGGCGCCCACATCGACAAGTTCCCCGTTGACACGCGTGCTGCGTGGCATCAAACGGAGCAGCTTCAGTGACACATCCTCATAGCCATTGTTCACCAAACGGAGTATAACATTAACCGCATCCTGATTGAAACCGGGCGAGATGCGCAACTTGGTCAGCAGTCCATCTACCTGTTCGCCATGCCCATTGATCGTGAGTGTGTAGACAATATCAAGCAGATCCTTGTCCAGCAATATGATTTCCTTTGGCTCGCATTCGGCGAGCGTAGCCTGCAGAGCATCGATTTCGCCATGGCGCGCAAAGGCGCACAACAGCGTCGTATATGTGTCCGCACTGGGCTCCAGGCCCGCCTGCCGCATAACGCCCAGAATGCCCTTGGCAGACTCCAAATCGTTGGCCTAAAAAATAATTCAAATTAATTATTACAAAATTAAAATCACATTTTACAGCATTTTCCCCACCTGCGAGTGTCCCAGAATTAATGAGTTGAAAACATTTTCATTGACTGGCAAACTCTTGCCACGCATAAACTCCAGGATCCGCGTGGCACCCTCAATGTCACCCTGCTGGCAATATCTGGTTATCAAACGCTGATATGTCACCCGATTGGGTTCAATGCCTTTGGCCTCGATCTCGGCGAGAAAATCGGTGGGCGCAAACAGATGTTCGTTCTCCAGATACACACGCAACAGGGCATTATAGTGCGAGATATCCATGGGCACATTCAGAGCGTTAAGTGTCTTCCAGATCTCCTGGACGAGAGCGGTTCGCACCTCGGGCAACTCCTCGGGCACCAGATTGCCACAGCAGCGTATCACGAGCAGCGATTGCGAACTTGTCGCCGTTCGATGTGTGCGTATCTCGTCGAGCACCTCCTCCAGATCACGTCGCGAAATGCGACCCATGCGACGTGCATCCTGATCCAATCTTCGGATTTGCTTGTCCAGACTCAGCTCGGCCTTCGTCGCTGCTGCATTGCTAGCAAAGCCACTGCGAGGAGTGAATAAAATTTGTTAGAGCTAGTATATATTACGTATTAAATCTGTATCTATATTAATTTTTCTTTTAATAAACTTAAAATTTGTTAACACTTTTATTCTGTGCCCCAAAACATGATGTGCACTTTGAGGTTATGTAAACGAGCCAAGAATTTTCACAATTTTCTTATCGAAACAGGCAGCAGATTGCATATTCTTCAATTACCAGACAGCTGTCCAGCAAAATTGCTTGGTTTAATTGAATTTTGCTGCACTTATTTACACAAATAAACGCACGCATTGCGTAATGCCGGGCGGAATGAGGAAGAGAATAAGAAACTTCGAAACTTACTTTTGGAACTGTCCGCACATGCAGGGCGTCGATTGTAGGAGATTGTTGCTCTCGCAGTCGCGCACTGAGTTTACGACAACGTTGCGCGTAAAGCCAGCGAAATAGCGCAACAGTTTACCAGTTCGCAATATGGATGCCATTGTAAGTTAACTATTCTTTTATTAATAAAAAACAATAGCACAAGTTTCGTCAGCGAGAGCACCGCACACAAAGTGATGTAACGGTGTGACCGTAGGCGACAAGTGCATAAATACCCTAGACGCGAAAGTGACCATGTTAAACGCAATGTGAGCTAAAAAAAATCTTGAGAAAAGCTTGGTGCGCCTTTTATGTCGATAACATTACAGAGATCTACATCAACGACATTTTTCGCTTCGAGCGAAGTTTTTGAAAATGAATGCTGAACGTTTGTGTAGTAACTATAAATGTAAAATCCATCAAATTAATCCTCTTTCTCACACATGCACGCTCATGTTTATGCATACGCAAAATTATTACGGCCGCTGATGGAACAGAGATCAATATGAGAATATATTTTCGACAATAATTTGGGTTTTTCTAATCCAATTTTGATGCATTTTGCCTTTAAAATTTCAGCATTTATTGTTATCGGAATATAATATATTTTCCAATATTATTTTTAAATACGAAGCATAGCATAATTCATATATGGTTTATAGAGGGTGTAGGTGGGAACACAGTGACATCGTCCATTAAAAAATTAAGCTTAAAGAATGTTTCTTTGCTTGAACGCTTTGCTTATAGCTGATACAAGAAAATTTACTACAAATTCCAATATAGGAACGCTTAAAAGTCAGCAGCGCATTGACTGATTGAGTGCGAATGAATGGGGGAAGCAAGTGCCCAAAAGGAGTGAGAGAAGGTGAGCTAAATATTTGCATACGTTCTGCAATTGCTTGCTCGGCACAGAGTTGCCAACATTTGCAATTGTTCCATGAAAAACTCTCGAGTTCATATTATGTTTTATTTATTGTTTAGCACTCAGCCAAACACTTACATATATTAGAATTTATAAAAAAAAAAACTAAAGAAATTATCTTATAGTCAAAATATTTTCTATATATTGATTTAATTTTACGAAACTTATGCAAAATTGCTCGTTAGCAAAATGAGCTTTGCGAATTCGCAAACTTACTTGCGAATGGGAACTCCTCTTTAACATTTTGCATTTGTAAAACGAAGCACTCTGTTAGGCTTCGAAGGGGCAATGTTTATGCAACCGCAAATCAGCTCATTGAGGGATACGTTTCGAAGAGAAACTCAACTGGTCGCTCTCTTTGTCTTTGCAGCGCCGACACCAAAGAGTAAGATTGTGGCCTTTTTGTTTTTGCATGGCACGTCATTCCATTACTGCAGCGTACTGTGGAATAAATGTAAGTTAGCTTCAAAAATATGTAGCAATTAAAAACTACGCTGAGTATATGTGTATAATTCGAACTATAATTCGGGTCAAAAAGTTATATAAAAGTTATAAGAATTTGTTCAATATTTAAATTATAAAACAACAATGTAAACGGGCAAAAAATATCATTGCGTACAAATTTGAGCAAAGCTGCCCATGGTACAACTTTCTTTTGTTGCCTGCGTCGCTGGTTGCATTCATTTGCGAAAGATTCGTTGCACATCGCGGTCGCTTGCGCTTTTCGCTCTCTGCTTGTTCTTCCTCCATTTTCGTCGTATTCACTTTGCAAAGTTTACTTGTTCCTGTACTCGTACGTGTAATTATATTTGTATTTGTGTGTTGGTTTTGTTCAAGTGCTCGGGCATAATTTTTCGTTTCACGACTTTTTGCGGTTTTTCGCGTCGTCATCGCCACCGTCCGTTACATTGCCGCTGGGCCGTTGTTGTTGTTGTTCCTGTTGTCTTTGTTGTTGTATGTGTGTGTGTGTGCACTCTCTCTCTCTCTCTTTTCCATCAGCAATTTGCATTGCAGGTGCGTTGTACTTTTACGATCGCTACATCTGTGGGTGGCTCATTTTTCAACACTGGTAAGCATCCCATCGTTGCCACCTTCTGAAGATGATAAAAATCCATTGCATTCGATTACAACACACATACACAGAAACACGTACGGACACGCACTCATGCAAGCAAGACGTCAGCAAGTGCGCGACTGCATTACATCAATTGCCTAAGTGAATGAGCGAGTGAGAGAGCGACAGAGCCCAAGAGAGAGGGTGTGTGTGTATATGTGTGAGTGTGTGTGAGCAGACAGATGAAAATTGCAATACACACACACACAAACATTTTGCGCCACGCAAAGGCGGCCGGCACTTCGAGCTTCCACTACTCGCATTCGTGTGTATGTGTATGTGTGTGTAATTGTCTGATTGTTCCCGTGTGTGTATGAACGGATGTATATGTGTGTGTGTTTCTGTGTGCTTTGGATGCACTTGGTGCGATTCATTTGCTTTTATTACCATTTTTGCTGGTCTCTGCTGGCTGCGTTGGCGTCTCTTCCTCCTTCTCCTCCAGCACCTCTCCTCAGGCTGCTCGTTTTGTGCTCTTTGCTTTTGCAATTGCACGAACGGCCGAGCGACGACAACGGCGACGTCGACGCGTTGACTTTGATCGGCATCGGCTCTTTTAGTGGGGAAAAATGGCAACTCTGGCCAAACGTTGGAGAATAAGTTCTCTACCCTTTTGTCAGTGTGAAGCGCGACTTTGAAATGTACGGCAACGACAGCGGCAGACTGCAATGCAACAAAAAAAAACCAATTTTAATGTGATGCAAAATTTAAGAAATTGTTAAAAAAAAAAATTACCGAAATAAAAAAAACTCAAGTGAAAAATAAAAATGCACAAATTGTTATAAACAATGCAAAAAAAAACATTGAGTAACATAAAAAAACATCCAAAAAGGCATTCTGCAATTAAACAATAAATTTCATAGCAATAAAAAGCATTTTTCTGCATTGACGATGACCTACGACAAAGGAAATGAAGTCATACCAATACACAGACAACACTCACTCACTCACACACACTCACCACTCACACATTCAAGTGCAGCTAGGCAAGCGAATAAGTAAAACAGCAAAAAAAAAACCAGCAGCAGCAAGCAGGCACCCAACAACAACAGTGCTACCCTACCAACCAACAACAAGAAAGCGTCAGCAATGAAAATGCAAAAACGTTGACGTCGCAGTCGCTGTCGTTGCGCTTGCACTGCGCATGCACATGCACACGCATACCAATGCAATAGGCGCACAAGCACCGTGCACTGTTTGCTTGTATTTGTATGCTTTGTTCGTTGCTTGGGTGCAAAAAAAAGACAAAAACGAAAAAAATAATGAAGAAAATAAACTTAATATAGGGGAAAAACTTGAGAAATTATTCTAAAAATATATATTTAAAATGTAAAAACAGTATTTAAAATAACAAGAAAATTTGCAAGCATTTCAAGCATTTCTTCTGGCTCAATTTCAATATTTCTCTTTATTTTCCACAGTTATGTATTAAATTTTATAATTTATTTATATGCGCGTATATAAAAACACGTATGTATAAGTGTGTACACATTTAAATTTAATATGCGCGTCATGCTCAAACGGCAGTTGAATGCACTCCGCCGCTGTCCGCTGATAATGAAAAAAACCAACAATAATAAATTGTTTTCTTTTTTTTATATTATAAATTTATGAAAAGAGATTAAATTTTGCATACCGTATTTTCAATCAATATACACAACATTTACAAGCAAACTATCTTTTTGGCAAATGCACAATTAAGTTGAACCCTTTTCTCCATTTATTCTTATGACTAGTTATCAACAATTCTTAGTAAGATTTTATCAATAACGTATGAGGCTTTATACACAATTTGTAATTTCTCTTCTTAACGAAGTGCTCCATTTATTGTGTAAGTTATTTATGCATTCGATGAGTCATTTACAAAATTTTGCATTCTGGGCTTGCAAATGACCTTGAATTGCTCTATTATAAACATATAGCTACACATATATACATACATACATCTAGTAAAAAATAGGCAACCTTTCAGCATTGAATACATACAGACGACTAATATATATATACTATATAGCTGCACACACACACAAATTACTCATCTGGCGTTTGCAACGAAATCAAATCAAATCAAATCAACACCACAGAATACATGCAAATAAATGAATACAAATTTACCACCATCCCAACACACATACACATACACTTGTGTGTGTGTGTGTGTGTGTGTATATATGTGTATAAACAAACAATTGCAATTACATAAATAATACACAACAATTAAAAACAAAATGCAAAACTGACTCGGAAATCTGAAACTGCGCACGCGTTGCATTTTTTTTTCACGACCAAAAAACTAACAACAAATAAAAACAAATTGCATAGTAAAAATACCCAAAGAAAAAACAACAAAATAGATATAAAGGAAAATAAAAAGAAATGAAAAACTATTAGCAAGAAGCAAAAACCGAAGCGCAGCTCGGTAAAAAGCAACACAAGTGGGAAAGGGATAGCAGCTGTTTTTGCTGTCGGCATCGCCTTTGAGACTCTAAGGACAATGGTTCAAGTGCAAAGAGGATGCCGCGCCAAACGGAGAGTGCAACACCGACACAGGGACAAGGACAGGGACATGGACAGAGGCAAACAGGAAACAGGGAGACAGTGCAAGGACGCGCATTTGCTTTTCGCCGCTTCTGGCCTGTGTGTGGTGAGTTTTAGCCTGCATAAATACAGTGAATAACAGCTGCAATGAAATAAATTTAAGTTGAGTTTAACCAACGTCTTATGAGACGTGAAGCAGCAGGCAAACATGTGGAGAATTCACAAAAAGTTAATAGCAACCAACACATATCAAATAGTGCAAATCGTATCAAATGCAAATGTTAATCGACATCTACATTTTTTTTTAAGTATTACTTTAACTGGTTTTTGTCGCATTTCGAATTCGTTTGCGGTTCTAAGTTTCAATTGGTGTCGGGTCCGCTTTGACATTCTGATAAATAGGAATACTTTATGATATTCAATTCAGTGCATTATTGTAATGCGTATACGCCGTGTGGTGAATTTACACATTTGCATATGTATTTTAGAACATTGCTCCAGCCATGCAGGCATGCAGCCAGCCAGGCAACCAGTCAGCCAGCCAGCCAGCCAGCATCTATTTATAGCATGCAGCCCCTAAAAAATGGAGCAAGAGCTTTCCGAGCTCCAACTGGGAACCGAAAACTCTGCCCTTGAACGGACGCATTCCGCTGGCTGCCCACACAACCGAATATGCATAAACAGATATATACATATATATAAAAATATATATATATATATACATAACTGGGCACAGCTGGAAACCAGTTGTTGTTCTTGTTGCTCTTGTTGTTCCGATTAGCTGCATATGTCAATTCAGTGAAGCATTGAATCCCTTGCACTTCATTGCAACCTCCGCCTCCTCCCACTCCTTGCCACATGTCCTAGCGAACTCTGCGTACTTTGACATTGATACAGCATGCATGCGTGGGTGTGTGTGTATATATATATATATATATATGTGTGTGTGTGTGTGTGTGTGTGTGTGTGTGTGTGTGTGTGTGTTTGTCTTGTGGTTTCTAGTTGCAGTGATGACGCCTCAGCTGTCAGCTGCATTTGCAATTTGATTTGTCTACGCATCTCCATTGGCCCGCCTCTTTCTCTCTCTCTTTGTTTGTGGATGAAGCGGCAGGCTAAATTGTTTACAGCGATTTCAATAAATGAACTGCTGTAGGAAATATGATGACTTTATTGCACATCACTTAATCTTCTGCTCTGTGCTTTAAACAGTTTTTTTTTTATAAATAGTTTTGCATTTCAGTTGATTTTGTGAGTTTGATTCGGATCTCGCTGGTTAGCAAAAAAGTTGATCATACCAGAGATTATCTTCCGATCGATTGTTCCTCCTAGAACTATATAGTAATAGAATAAAGTAGTCCCATCTAATATAAAAATTGTATTAAATCAGATAACTTTGACTAATATGCTATTTTAATTACATGGTGTTAAATGTAATGCCCAAAAAATTCATAATTTTACTGTAATGAAACTGAACTCAGTTGTATTTTCAACAAAAGCAGGTAAATTTTAAATCAGTGCTTTGCTTAACATCGTTAAGAGGACCAACTTTTTGGTAAATTGCACTCGCCGTTTCCGTTCAGCTAACTCCTTGTGCTGGTTATTATTCAACACTGCGTATACGTAATTTGTATAGGGGCATCAACATAAAAATGAAAAACTAGACCGAGAAGCTTAAAATTGAAATATGTTTTTCACCAGTTGCCTTTGAATGTTTGGAAAAGGTTACTGTTGTGTGCGCTAAGCCGTTGTTCGGACAACTGGCGAATGCAATCAAATCGTATCTGAGGGCACAGACAAAGCGCACAAAAAAGTGGCGGACTTGACTCACTAGCAACTCGCCAATCGCCAGATGCAATGGCAAGCAACTATTGCATTGTTGTTGTTCTTGGCTTGTGGCTGTTACTAGTTTTTCTTCGAGCCCTTTTTGCTGTGATACTCTCGCAGTGGGTTCTATGATTTTGACGTCAAGTGTGTAACGTGTTGAAGTAGACCTTATAAGGTTTACGTACACTTGATTATCATAAAAAGTCATGTCGATAATAGGCAAACACATTTGAACAACCATGTGAACTTGATCGGCTTCGTTGCAGTACTGATGAAACTTGGAATATACTCGAAACCGGTCGGCTGGGATCACAATTTCATATAACTGACAAAATGTAACGTAAATTTAAACAAAAAATAACTTTAGTTTTGAAGACATCTTATAATGAGCATCCAATTTGTAGGTTTCCTATGAACTTTGCTCATCTTGAAATAATATTATAATAATTACCAATTTAAAATGTATTTTTTGAAATTCTTTAATTGTAAAATACTCTGATCGAATTGCTAAAATTCGCATCGTGATTTAAGAATTGTGGTTAATAGTTCCAATATTTTTTTCATGCGATCAATGCGATTATCTCAGAGGTAATTTCGAACGTTGAATGTTCAGACTGTTGTGCCTAACTTTACCAAAACTTACAACTGATCAGGTGGTCAGGTGGTGCCTCTATAGGGTATCTAAGATAGTCGTGCCTTTCTCTTGTGTGTGCGTGTGTGTCTGTGTGTGTTTTTTTCTCCTATAAGCTATAAGCAGAGGTATCGCCGCCATTGCTGTCGAGACGCGGCGTTGATAATGGCGCAGATGACGTCGTTGGCAACGCGACGACTGCGGCTGCTGCTGCTGTTGCTGTTGCTCTTGGAGTACAGTCATAGAGACTAATAGAGGAGGGATAGGGGCAGTGGGGGGGGGGGGGGGGTGGGGGGGGACTGTGGGCACTTTATATCGTCTGTTGCCGCAGCCATAAACTACAAAATTCCTTTTAAAGCGTAAAATGCATTCAATAGATACACACTGAGGCAAAGGCAAAGACAGGCACGGAAAAAATACGCTGTAGATACAGATTCAACTACAGATGCAAGAGATACAGCTACAACTACAGACTTGGCTACACTTTTAAGAACACAGTTTGAGCATCTGTCTCTCTCTCTCTCTCTCTCTTTCTGTGTGTGTGTGTATCTGTGTCTCTATGTGTACTCATGTTTACTTAAAATTCAATTGGCCAACATATCGCAGGCCGTCTTTTGTTTGCTCAAGTTTCAGTTGTTGCTCGGTTTGATGTTCTCTTTGTGTTTTTCGTTGTTGCTTTAGCTTTTTAATTCATTTCCTTTTGTTTTCTTTAATTACGCCTTAGTTTTGATCGATTCGAACGATCGTTATTTGCATCAGGTGATCTACATAAGTTATATTTTCTTGCTTATTGATTCTATGATTCCAAACTGCTTTTTATTGTAATTAGTTTTTATGCATAATGGCCAACTAGTGTCCAATTCTAAACTTATTTGCTTGATTGTTAAAACTATTTGCATAGTTTTTTGAAGTTTGTATTTTCATTAGGAGGCTCAAAATACACAATACGAAATAAGTGTATAGGAAAATAATAATAAAAATGTATTCATAAAACTTCGCGCATCATATTTAAATCTGGATAATGTACTTTAGTAATTAATTTCACTGTAGTTTAAACTGTTCAATAAAATTGGTTTGTTAGCTAACGGAAAAATGACAAAATTTCGCTTAAAGACTTTTTGATAGTTTTCAATTAAAAGAATAAATTACAAATACTTGAAGCCCATTAGCTTTAATAATTAATAAAACGTGATTCGAATTTTGTAGTCCATTGATTAATGCCAATATGGCCAAGGGCAACAAATCTAACCAACAAATCTAATCCCACAACAACAGCAACAATAACACACACCAAATGGTGGCCATAATTGGAATCGCTTAAGCTGCATACACTTTGCAAATTGAATGCGTATGAGTAGGAAGGGGGAGGGGGGAGGGCTGTGGGTTGTCACCTGCATTTTCTGCACATTTCCGGGCTTGTCATCAGTAAACCAACATGCCGAGCATAATCCCTGCTCGATGCACTCAGCAGCCTATTAGCAGCTGCCGTTTGTATTCAGCTCCCAGCTGCATTAAATTGTTGGCCATGGCTATAATTCCTGTTGCAGTGTTGTGGACCAACTGGCAACTTAGGGGCTCAGTCATCTGGGTTCGCTTCACTGACTTCTGTAAATGCGCTTGTGTCTTGGATTTGGACCAGCTACAAAACGGCGCTCAACTTTTGGCTAGAATACCTTTTACCTATTTTTTGTCTTACCCTGCAATTGTACCTTATATTAAGGGTTAACACGCTGCAGAAGTCAGCGTTATCAGAGCGTAACACTAAATGCAACGCTGACTTCTGCGGGGGGGTCGGTTAATTTACACAAAATGTGTATTTAGTTTGCGCAAATATTCTGTTACACCTGTGAAACTAAAGCGCATACAAATTCCTATTCCACAAAACATATTGATCTGTTTACTCATTACTTTTCATAGGAAATCGTTGTTTGTTTCATATTTAAATCACGTTGAAGCAAAATGTTTTGCTTTGAAAATTGCTTCAGTTTTTTACCGATATCTCACTGTAGAAGCCTTAACTTAGGGTAACCTGATAGTCTCGCCTTGTTCAGTTAAACTTGTTCTCAGCTATCGTCAGGTCATGACTAACCCTAACAAAAACCAATTGATTTACATAAGGCATTCAAAAGTGAGAAAGAGAGGGCGACAGAGAGGGCGTGGGTGAGAGAAAGAGAGAGAATGCAAAACTCTGGCAAACAATTGCAATTGCAAATGCATTGTAATGAATGTCATCCGTTCATTTAAATTATGTCATATTCGCATATTTTCTGACACACATTCGCAAACACAAACACACACCCACACTCACACTCACACACACACACACACATACTAAACAACTGCGTCTCATTAGTAATGGCAAAATACCCCCTGGAACAATACGCCCTACCACTTCCACTTCCCCTTCCCCTGCCACTTCCACGTCAACCAACGCACGCTTTGTTTCCGTTTCTATTCAATGCGACACCCTACTAACGAAATACCCCTACTCCGGCCTCTGCCACGCCCCACCCCACCCCGACCACTCTTCTCAGACACTGCAGCTGACCAATGAGAATTAAGCGACGCTCTGCTTAAAATATTGCCTCGCTGCTGTTTTATGGCCTTTTAGCATTTTATGGCCCTTGCATAGATTGACAAATTGTCGCTGTTAGAAGAAGAATATAAAAGCGTATATGACAAACATTTAATAGAGTACAGCGGAAATCTATAGAGAGAAAATTTAGATCTTTAGTAGTAAACTAAACCTAAACTAAAAATTTTGTACTTTGGACATACGTTGCTTATTGTTGTAGACAAGTTTCAGATAAGATGATATAAATGGTAATCAGCATTGAATATGTTAATATCATCAGATAAGTCATTATTAGTTTTGTTCTATTTTCAACTTAGATAGTGTTTTCTAATAGGTATTTTCTGACTTGTGCCGGATCAAGAACTACTCTTAAAGGTGGAACGAAGTGTTCCACTGTGTATGAGGTATTTTAAGCTTGTTCTGGCCGGATTGGATCACTTTATTATATAGCTGGCATAAAAAAATAAGCTTTTCTGTCAATCAAAATCATTATTTCATACAGCTGACCTAGGAACGATCGTTCGAAGATGAGCTGTTGTTCTTAAACAAGTTATCCGCCTCGGTTATGCATATTGATAATCACCTAAAATGTTTGCAAAAATCACAGAGCTTTCATAGATCGATTTTCTAAATGTATAGTAAAAATTTATATTAAAATGATGACAGGTCTAGTCTAATATAATATAATTTTCGACGTGCGTAAGATATCGGTTCTTTCTTGTTCTCATTATAAGGCACATTTCAAAAAGATTTTTAGGCAGATCTTCAAAATTTCAGAAACATACAAAAGCTGACTGCTACGCAGAAATGGGCTTCTTCGAACGCTGATGCTTATGATAAAACTCTCCTATTGGATTACGTCATCCAATAGTTGGCCTCGATATACATATACAAATTTACTTCTCTTTCTATCTGCCGCCTCTTTCCACTCTCCCCAGTTAATCTGCTCTCTCTCTCCCGCTCTCTCTCTTTCACTCTTTCGCTCTCTGTACAGTTCTAGCACATGCAAAATGGCCGTCAATCGGTTTGTCACACTATTAAATATTTCTCGCATTGTGTTGCTAAGGCGTCAAAGCTGCTGTTGTTGGTGTTGTTGTTGCTGTTGGTGTTGTTATTGCTTTGGCTGTTGCTATTGCTGTGCTACTTTTTGATTGCTGTTTATTTGGTTTTGCGTTACTTTTTTCACTCATTAATTTCAATTTGCTGTTTAAATAGCTTGCCGCATGCTGGACGCCATTTTATTGATGTCGCGTCGTCTGATTAACATTTAGTCAGTTTATGTTCTATATTTTTTTGTTTTATTTTTGATTATTTATTCCGCTTAAGTGTAGCTGCTGTCATTAAAAAAATATCAACTTTAAATTATAAATGCTAATTAAAAAAAAAAAATCAATTTACATCAGCAATTAATTTCAATTTAAGTTGCTTTTCAGTTTCAAAACAGTGCGGAGTAACAAGATCGAGATCTAATCAATTGGATCGACTAGATCCCTTTTAACAGTTTATCAAAGTCTTTTGTTTCTTCCTTAACAAAGTTACTCCCTCTTTTCTTGCATTCAGGATAAAATGCTACGCAAATTCAATTTGTGCATAAACACTTAGATATAATTTCCAGAGATGTCTGCCTATCAGTTTCACCAACTAATTTCATATTTGCTTACATATATATATGTGTGTAATGCATATATACATATTATATATATATATGTATATACAACCCTTTTGCTATAATAATCATGCCACGTCAATTGGCCGAGGTGCTCAGGTTATTTGCAAACTTTGCAACGCCAGGCCGAAAATCCCATAAAAATCAACAGATTTTTGTCTTTAAAATTGCTTACCAAATTATATGGTGAAGTTACTCTTCCTCTTCCTCTTTCTCTTCTTGCTGTATCTGTACTGCATAACGGTAAAGCTAATTTATGCTACAACTTTTGAGGAATTACTCTAAGGCGCAAAGGCGGAAGTTGCTGCTGCTGCTGCTGTTGCTGTCCAAGAAGCCAATTGAATGCAAGAACTACAACAACAACCACATTTTGCAGGTTGCAAGAAGTGGGCAAGTGTATAAAACGGGACAAATGAAAAGCCGTTGGATTTTTGTTGGCAAGCAGCAGCAGCAGCAGCATTTAAAGGCCAGCTGCAAATATCCAGTCTGTATCAATGGGTAAACCAGTTTACATATATATATAAATATATGTATTTTTTGGTAACACGCGGCGTATGCGTAATTAGATTTGCATTCACTAATTGGACTAACGCTTCAGCGCATTGCACTCCAGGTTAAACACGGGGCTTACACCAAACACAACTCTGAAAACTGCTCAAGTTAAAAAAATGATAGACTTGCAAATACTATTTAGTATATTTTTGTTGTGCATTTTTATAGCTATATATAAAGTTTAGAGTTCGAAAGTGTAGATCTAAAAGTTTACAAGTGAGTTTTCAGTTGATAAGTTTGAGAGAAGTTTTCTTTCTTACAACAACATTACAACTTTTAGACGCTCATTTAGACTGTAAACATACATGGCTGGTGCGGCGTGTTCTTTGGAGGAGTGCTAAGTATTAGTCTTAAATTTAGAAGAATTAAATTTCTGATCAATTGAATGCATAATGTTAAGTTAGAAAGGAGTAGCTTGCTTGGGTTATTGAGAGAAGAGCTTGGGTATTTTGAAGTGCAATTAATTTTAATCTAATGAATTTATCTTGCGAAGCAAAGTTCGATCAATTCGATTTATAGACTAATTTCTACGTAGTTGAACTATGGCTAGGTTTAACTAAAAACTAAAAGAAATTGAGGTTATATTTGCAAAAATAGCAATTATTTCTTCTGAAACTCGAACCAGTTTAACAATAATTACTAGTTGAGCTTTGTTCACTCCTAGAAAGACATACAAACATTAAATTATAATAAAAAGAGGTCACCAAACAAAATGAAATCGATACTTAATGCTCAATGATTTTTTTACAGGGTATCTTGAGCAATAGTGAGCACTAGTTCAGTCAACGCATAAATATTTGTTCAGGGGCAAAAAACCGCCGGTGATAAACAACAACAAAAGTAATAATAATTCAGTGAATTCTGGTTTAACAACGTACACTGATCCTCAAAATGACTTTGGTATTCTTTTGCTGCTGCTGCTGCTGCTGCTGATGATGCTTCTTCTTGCGTATATCGTCGCGTTGTTGTGCATCGAAGGGGTGCCAAAGCGTTCTTGTTGCTTTTTTTGCTCTGCACACGATGACGTTGCATTTTAGCGCTGCTCTGTTCTTTTCTGTTCTGTTCTGTTCTGTTTTTTTTTCTTTTTGCAACGTCAATAAACGAGTTTTTTTGCGGCCTCGTGTCCCTTGCCTGGAGCCAAACTGAACTGCCCAAGCCACGCTCTATTGGAGTCGCAAACATGGTTGGGGATTTAAAGTGGAGGGAGAGGGGAGAGGGAGGCAAAGGGGGTTTGTTTCGAGTTTGTATTCGACTTTGGTTCGTCTACCTTGTGTGCGTGTGTGTTGTGTGTGTTCCTCTAGTTGCTTTTGTGTTTGGTGTGTGTTGCCATGTTGCATAGGATTTTGAACCCGTTTCTGTTGTCATGTTGCCTCACCCCTCCTCTGCACCGTTGCCACTTGGTGTGCTGAACTCCATGTGGCGGCGTCCATAACCTAACCTAACTTTTTTCGTTAGCCTCGAAAGCACCGAGATGAAATAGCGTGCGGTAAACGCTTTGTTACTCCTTCTTTCCCTTCTTGTTATTCTTGTTTTTTTTTTGTTGTTGCTATTTCTCTTTTCTTCGTGTTTTTTTTTTTGTTTTTGTCCGACTTTGTGTTTTTGTGTCGAATGTTAAACGTTAAATACTCTGTCTGTTTGCTTGATTGCTTTCACGCCTGATGTCCTTTGACCTTTTTATAGCTTTGCAGATAAATGTAATTGCTGAATTTAGCATTCTTGTTCTGCATATTTTTGTATTTGAATGTTAATCGTATAATTAACCTGATTTAAGATCATCGAGCAACTCAATCTATTTGTTTATTAATTGTAGAGTTTTCTTTTCTTTTCATCTCATATTTATACTTAAATCAAATATTTATTGATTTGTGTAACTTTGATTGTATTAGCACTTGCCACATGGAAATTCTTACAGAAAGTTAACTGTTTATAAGTTAACTGTTAAGTTTGAATATTTGCAAGCAGAATAGATAGCTGCCACTATTCGCTATTCACTATGCCACAATGCTGCACCTTAGACTGAGCGAGATAGCGAATCAGGCGTAGAGTATGAGCTAATCCAGAAGCAATAAATTAAGTGCAAGATAATAGATAAATATTTTTTGACAACAGACGAAAGTTTTTGGGCTATCAAACTTTGCATTTTATTAACCAAAGTTGGCGCTCAGCTCTACTCAGCTGGGAAGAACTTTTGCTGTCAGCTTAAGTGATGCGCTTCCTCATCTGCTGAGCAAGACATTCTCTTAAAGAAAATAATTGCATTTTTGCTTTCTTTGCTTTGTGCATAATTTATGAGCGCACCCACACACTATCACACACAACCGCACTTATAACTCATTGAGGCTGAAAAGCTTAAGGAATATTCTCTCTCTCTCTTTTTGAATAGCGGCTGAGTGAGTTGTGGAACATGTGTGGGTGTCAGTCATCAGCTCTTTGCATTGCACAGTTGCAAAGCAACGTAAAATGCAATCAACAACAATGAAAAATTACAAACAGCAGCAGCAGCAGCAAATACAATAACAATAACAACGACAGCTTGCGTATTTCCTGTGTGTGAATGAAAAGCAGCCACAGCAAAAAAAAAGAATCGAGTGCAAAATTCGTTTTGTGGATATTCTGCAAGCACAAAGAGCGTAAGAAGCTTGCCAAAGAGAGCGCCAAATCATAGGAGAAAAGCTTTTTTGTTTGGTGCTCTCGCTGCTTGCTTGTGTGCGCTCTCTTACGCTCTTAATGCTCTGCTACGCTGTGTGTCATTGACCTTTGAAATTGCATTGCATGTGGCTTCGCTTATGTGCTGATGCCACCGCTGCTGCTGCCGCCGCTGCTGCCGAAGCTGCTGCTGCTCTTGCTGCTTTTTGCACTGCTTTGCTTTTGCTACGTCATTCTACGTTATTTCGCATTGCCCACATGCCCCGGCAGTCTGCGTCTGTGTCTGTTTCGGCTTCTGCCAGCCTTCCTTTTGCTGTGACTTCGTCATCAAGCTCTTCTCCACACCAGTGCTGTCAACTTTTGAGCTGTAAAAAAGCTAGATTTTGGATAAAAAAAGCTAAAATTTATTTTAAAATCTCACATGAAATCGCTACTAAATCAATTACATTGTTCTTGCTCATGTATGTTTTTGTGCATTTACAAAGAAGCTAAAATTAAAAAAAAAACGCGAAAAAGGTCATGTATTCCCGCCGATCACTTTCATATGAAACTAGAGTTGGCGGGAAAAAAGCGTAATTGGCAACATTGCTGAGTGCACACAGCTTAAGCGACACGTGTATTTGTTTTTGTGCTTTGGCATGACATGAAATTATATTCAGGCAACTGCTGCACAAAAAAAACCATAGCTGCTTATCTCTGCCACTCGCTGCCCCGTTCTGCTTTCTGTTGCTGATGATGCTGCTGCAGATGCTGCTGCTGCTGCTGCCTTATTGTGTCTTGCAAGTTATTTTAATATCTTCTGCGCTGCGCTTTCAATATCTTGCGCTTTTTTTAAGCTCTTTTCTGTTTTCCTTCGATAATCGCTCGATAGGAAAAGTTTTGCTTTGTCGCGGAGGATTGGGGGGTCGGGGTTGACAATTACTTGGATGGGCGACAACTCTACGCCGGAGATTCTCTCACAATCGCATTGTCTGCGTGGAGGCAAACAGCAGCAACAGAAGCAGCAGGCGGTGCAGAAGTTCATTGAACGCCCCGCAGACATAAAACAAACTCAATAAACGAACGCACAGCGCAAATAAACAGCAGCCAATAAGAAAAACGAATGCGAAGATACAAATCGCAATCGGACAGAAGAAGATGCAAGGACAGACGCAACGCACAAGCAACACGCAGCAGTAAAAGAAACAGTCAGACAGAAACAAAAGGCGGAAAAAAAATACAAAAAGAGGCCCTAGCACAAGTTGCCACCAAGCAAATGCAGCCATATCATACACACACACACAGAGTTGCACATGCAATGCTTTGATATTGAGCATGATTAGCACAGTTGTTGATGGTGCCATAAAACCGATTCGGTCTCAGTATAACAGGTGTTTAGAGGCACTTCAAAACGGTTAAATTGAACCGGTTTTGCTGGGCTAAAGCAAGACAAGAAACATTTATAGTTGCTAGTTTAATTTCAATTAAAATAAAGTGGTTTTGATATTTTCTGGTAATTTCCATAAATTATTAAGTATTGAATCACTAATTTAAAATCAGTAATTTTGTTTTTAAATATAAAAAGATTATAAAAAATGGATTTATTCTATTGAAAAGTTTTTGGAGCAATCGAATCGAACTAGGTTTATGACAAGCAAATTTATGTCGAACTTACTTATAGGTAAACGACGCAAATGATACCCTAACAATAGTGAATCAGTAAACTGACTCACAGCACGCAACACACACACACATATATGCTAAATCACAACACAAACACATCAGCATTATGATTTAATTGCATAAAAGAATGGGTGGGGGGACAATATTGTGCAATTTTGCGGAGCAACAAAAGAGCAGCAGAGTCATAACAAGCAAAGCAAGTGACTGGCCAGACTCGGACCCAGACCTACAGTCGTCAAGGAGAGTAAACTGAAGTGTGCAGGGGGAAGACCGTAAAAAGGAGCATTCGCACACGAAATTCGGGAAAGAAAAGAGAGAAGAGAGAAGTAAAAGAGCGTAGCGATGACAAGGCAACGACAACCATGACCCACACCAACAAACAGGAAGCGAAACGACAAAATAAACGCCAAAACCGCTTTGCCAAAAAAACACAGCAACTGTAATAAAAGTACAACATGCAAAAGACTGCGGCAGCTGACAGAGAGAGAGAGAGAGAGAGAGCGACTCAGCGAAAGAGCATAGAGAGTGCAGGCAGAGCGAGAGGAGTCATTTATTCGCTTCAACGCCAAATTTCAATTACAATTACCAACACGGCGACGACAAGAGCAAGGTTGCCATATCTGGTACAAATGTACCAAAACTGGTACACTTGGGTTTTTTTGTATTTACATTGGTACATTTTTTACTCTTGTGGGCTTTTGTATGAATGAAAAACACGATAGCTGATGGATCAGTAAAAGCATCGTTTAAAATACACAGTATAAAATAATACAAAATGTAGGTTATATTTGTAAACTTTGGGCAGATAAATAGATTATTAGTCAAAAAACATTTAGAAAAGTAAATTTACTGTATCAAAAATGATTCTTTTTAAACAAAAAATTATACATTTTTCTCAATAATTTGAATAAATAGTGTAAAATAAATAATTCGCTGGTTAAGAAAACATTTAGAAAAAGAACATTTACCATATAAGAAGTATGTTTTTCAACAAATCCATTATTTCCTTTTAATATTTGATACATTCATAATTTGCCCAATTGGTCAAGATGCTTCGATATTTCAATTATGAATAAAAACATTTATAAAAATATCATCTTCTATATAAAAATTATACTTTCAACAAAAAAAAAGTTTGGTACATTTAATAACTTTGCCAATTGGCAACCATGGAGAAGAGTGCCGAAAAACTTCAAAGCGTAGACAGCGAAGTATGCAAAAGACAAAAGAAGAACGAGAGAGCGGGCGAAGGGTGAGGTACACATTGGAGGCGTGGCAGTATAGCTTAGTGTGAATGAAGCATAAACTACGCGCCGTACATAGCAGCACACAGCAGCAGCAGAATAAGAAGCCGAAAAAAAGTCGCCACAGACCCCCAGCCAAACACACACACACAATCATGCACGTAGTGGGTATGTGTGTGAGTGTGTGTGAGTATGTGTGGATGAATATGTGTTTGTGTATATATGACTATTAAAAATGGCTGCTAACATGACTGCGAACATGGAAGAAGGCGGCGCAACAGACAGAGACGAAGCACACATACCAATACACACCAACACACAAACGCAAACACACAGGCATGTATGCATGCATGCATATAACTCCAACAGCAGGCAGCATTTAAATCGGAGCAGTGGCAACACCGGCAGAGCAGAGCCAGCAGCTCCAATGCTCCAGCACGAATGAAGTTGCAAAACAGAATGCGCAAAGGTTAATCAACTCTGCATTTGGCTTTGCCTTTGCCCGTTGCCGCTGCCTTTGCCTGTGCCAACTTGCCAACTTCCCAACTCGCCACTGGGATTTTTCAAATGGCAGAAGAGTCGTCGCCTCCACGCCAAAACTCAACTCAACGTCTCCATTGCAGCTCTCCACGCGCATCGCCATGTTGTTGTCTGTGGCTCCGCCGCACAAGCAAGAAAACGGAGTAACATTCACAAACAACAAAAACAACAAAAACAACAACAGCAACAAACGGCATCTAATTGAATTGCTTGCATGTGCCGCTTATCTCACAGTTTGTCTGCCTGTGTGTGTGTGTGTGTGATTCCTATGTATGCAACTCCCATGACAATGGCATTGAAAGAGCACCGTGCAAGCAAGCAAACGTTTAAGTGGGCAGCGCGAGATAGAACGAGAGGGACAGCTTGTAAGAGAGCACTGCATCGAGCTTAAGAGCGCGCGCTTGTAAATGGCGTATTGCATAATTTTGTGCAATTGAGCTTTGTGTAGGTGCCAAAGACTGTGTGTGTGTGTGTTTTTGTGTGTGACATTGGCTTTCATATGCTGAAACCCTTGTTGGCCTTGGTTTTTTGAGATTGGCGGAGAATTGGGAATTTGCCCTGCGGGATTGCATTAAAAGGGACTGAATAAATAAAAAAATTAAACAAAGCGTATTTACTGAATATTGTGCTTTAAGTTCTTCTTATTCAAATAATTACGTTTATATCTATAATTTTTTTTCTATTTAAAAGCATTAAGTAAAGATTGAAACACGCCAACAATATTAAATATGAATAAATAAATATTATTCCCTAACTAATAATTTTTCTTTATTATTGAAAAATTTAGCGTACATCTAAAACTAGTAAATATTATTCCTCAACTATTAATTTTGTTCATAAATTGATTTTATATTATTTCCTAATCAATTTTTAATATCTGAATACTAATAACGAAAAATGCAGTGCACGGAAATTTAACAATCAAGTTTCGAATTTAAGTGACCAGCAGCCATATACAAATATACCCACGCACACCGACGCAAAACACACACACACACGCACTCAGACAAAGAGTCGGCCATTAAAAATTAAAATTAATAGCCTCCAGTTCGATTTTCATGCAAAAATTTGCACATGATTGCTTGCCGTTGAATCGTGGAAATCGATGATTAATGTGCAAAATAAGTGAATTTGCAATATATAATTTTCACAATGCTGCATTTAAGCATTATTCTCATTTTCATGCGGATTTCGATTACGACACTGTATTTGCATAAATGGCTGTAAAAGATATCGACTTCTGGCATTTACCTGACGTATGCTTAATGTGCCTACTTTTAGACCAACGCTTATCATTCGGTACGCAACACAAAAATCCCAAAATAATTACAGCTTACGAAATGACAAAACCTTTTAGTTTTTTTTTTTTTGTTGTTTGCGTAGGGAGCACTTAAACGAGTGCAATGCGGGCCAAAAACCAAAATCAAAACACAAGCAAAAAGTAAACAAATGCGCGCGAAGAGCGCAATTTAAATATTTAAGAGTATTAGTGCAGTGCAAAGAGAGCACAAGAGAGCTTTTGTCGACTGCTGAGTAATGACAATACAAAGCTCTCGCTGTCGCGCTGCCGCTGCTGACTGAGCTGTTACCGGTTTTTTCTTTTTTTTTTTTTATTGCGCGCGACGTCAGCGTCGCAACATAAGTAGGAAGGAAACGAGAAAGCGCTGACGTCGCTGCCGCTGCCGCTATCGCTGCTTTTGTCGACGCCGTCGTTGTTGTTGACTGTGCGAAATTTGTTGAGGCAGGTCCTGGCCAAAATAGGTACAGCCAACGAACTGCTCTCCGACAGAACGCGACGTTTGTGTCACGTGTGTGTGTGTGTGTGTGTGTGTGAGTTGTGCTGCTGCCACCAATGGGTGAAGACGCAGCAGCATTTTGGCAGCGTCTCGCTGTTGTATGTGTGTGTGTAAGCAAGAACAACAGCGAACAGCAGGCACAACAAACATAAGCAACATTTAGTCAAAACATACGATAGATACAGAGACACACACACACACACACACACACACATACGTACGCTCAGCTGCAGCAGCAGACCGTGCTGCGCGCAGCGACTGCGCTGCTCAGTCGCGTTTCAGAGTTTTGAGTTTTGTTGTTTCGAGCATTTGCCGTTCAGGAAGCGCAACGCCAAGTTGCCCAAAATCGTAGCAAATCTAAAGCTAACACATACATATATATATGTATATATATACATTTATATATATATTTACATGACTATAACCGTTAGTTTTTGATTATCAGATGTGCAATTTTTTACTGTGTGTGTGTGTTTCTTTGAATTTCCGTTCAGATTTTTGGTTTGCGTCTCTGTTTTGTTGTTTTTTTTTTTTGTTTGAGGGGGGGATGGGGGGCTATGAATATGTAATGCAGTTTGCATCTTTGTTGCAAATTGAATTGCAGCTGGCTGCAGCAAGAACAACAAAGCAGTAAACGGCTTACGTGGCCAGAGGAGAAATCTATTGAGAGATTTACCTACAGCAAAACGAATTAAAGCTGCATCAAATAGTGGCAATCAAAATAAACTAATACTCCAATTTCTTTATATTTACAGTCGCAACAAGATGCAAGCAAAAGGTGCAGCAAAAGGAAATACTTCTCTTCATTTAACAAAGTCGCAGTAAAAGGAATTCAAATTAAAATTACTTAAAACGAATATTAAACGTTTTTGCTTCTTTCAGCCTCGCTGCACAAAGGAAAAACGAATTTCGCAACAATCCTAAATGGGGAGAGAATGTGGAATACTCTCTGCACATATAAGCCAATATCAAATTATAATCAAGTAATGAGAAATGGTGCATACTTACATATGGACCATTAACAGAAACCCGTAAATCCGAACTTGTGCTGTTTTTTATCTGTTACAAGACCGGCATTATGGGAGTCTGTCAATGCAAACAACTGGTTTTTGGCAACAAAAGACTTCAAAAGAAACATTGAAACATACCAAGAAACAAGAATATGTCAAGCAACTAAAGCACACAGAAAACAAAGAACTTTAAACGAACCTTTATCAACAAACAAACGATGTGGAACTAAATAATAATGCACAACTTAATATTATAAAATTATGCTCATCTTAATTCAAATCATAATGCATTTAAAATCAATAAAATAATTATGTTATAATCATGAACAAACCATTTAACCCGAAAAAGCAAAACTATAAAATCAAACGAAGCTAGTAAAACACAAAATAATTATAAAAAAAATTAAAATACAATTTTGGACAAATTGACAAACATAAAATAAAGTAAAAATAATAAATAAATATAAATGCACCTAAAAAGTTAAATATTTATAAAACACACAGAAAGAAAGCAAATTGCATTTCTTTTAATATAAATAAAATATTTGTGTATAATAAAAATACACAAATTGAAATAAATACGATTAACTCTATAAAATATAATTAAATTTGTTAATATTGTGCTAAACCATAAATTATAAACCATGTAAATTCAAAAACATATTCAAAATATTTTGTTGCTTTTATTAACAAACCAAATAAAAAGTTCGCATAAAATCAAGAAAATTATCAAATTGGTGATTAATTAAAAGAAGTATTTTCGGAGACCCAATTATTGTATGTTTTTGCATCACCACCACAAGATTTTGTTGCTTCATTTTGTTTGTTATTTTGCCAAAGATACAAAAAACCAAATGCATAAGAGCTGATGATCCCAACCTGAACCTAAACAACAACAAAAATAGAAACAAAAACCAGCAAGCAAAAAGGACTACACCAAGGACCTTTTTCTCTCTGGCAAATTGAGGTAGTAGGTTGTATAGTAGTATCTATCCAGCATACTATACAGCTTGCTAGCTTTCTTTGCTTGACTATAAGCAGCATAGAACGAAACCCTCTCACACACTGAAAAAAAAAAACGCCACTGAATCTCAAATCCCAGCCATACAATGTGTGTGCGTGTGTGTGTGTGTGTTGCTTGTGCGTGTGTGTAAAAGTGTTTTATTGAAATTGAAAAATAGAAAAGAAACAAAATTCATATAAATACATATATATATATATATGTAGGCAAATATATATCATAATCGATCTCATATGAAATTCACTGCATATTTACACATTGGTATTAGTGACATGTGCAAATGTTTGTATGGCTGATTCCCTGAGACCCTAACTTGTGACTTTTAATACCAGTTTCACAAGTTTTGATCTCCGGTATTGGACGCAAACTTGCTGATGTTAGTAAAAAAAAAAAAAACAATAAAACAAAATACAAAAACAAGAAGCAAAACGGTTGGAACATTCCTTAAGGGATGGTAAAGCATTTTGTGTAATAGATTTGTATCTCATTTGTAAAATCTTTACTGAATAATCCCAGCAGAGAACTGAACTTCTGAGTGGCGATGATGAAATTTGTAGAACTGCCAGCTTGCTGATGAATATGATACAAGTCTTGGGAGAGACTCTCTCTGGCAAATACCTCGCTGTAAGTATTAATTAATATTCATTGACAAAAATGATCAACAACTGACCACTAGATTCTATAGGTAAAACGGAAACAACAAACCAATAATCTAGTCTAATAATAATAAGTTTTGCATAAAAACTTTCTTGTTTTTAGAGATTTCTTTAAATTGAAATATTCTTTCTATAAAGTAGGTTTTAAAAGATGTAATTTGACTATTTTAAATGCTTTCTTTCTTTTAACACCTAAACCAATATTAAATGTTTCATTGCTTTGCAGTTTAAACTGACGATATTTGCACTGCTTTCGCATACATCAAATACAAATGCACTTGTAAATTGGACTTATTCGAGAAACATTTATTGTAAAACCCAAAAGTTGGATTCTCTTTTATCTGATACCATACACAACAAAGGATTATATAATAAAGCTTATGTAAAAAACTACGTTTAAATGCTAATTTGGAGATGTGAACATGAAAAGATGTGAGAAGTGAGAGCTGGAACAATTTCATTGTCCCTCGGATAAAATAGATGAGAACATATAAAAAATATAGATAAAGTGTGTTTATGTCTATCCAAAGGCTGTTTCACTGATGCGTGCATTTGTTGTCCTTGGATTTCTTTTTACGATCTTCACTTGAATTTGATCGGCGCGTACCCTGAATTGGCATATAAGGTGGCGTGGGGCTGGAGCTTGGATCTGTATCCATTGGAGATAAACAAAATATATTAATATAAAAGGCAGTTGTTGTCAGTGGATGCTTTAAATACATATATACCAAAGTTGCCGGACTTGGAGTATTTCATGTGCGGCGACACATCCTGACCGCTGGACAGTGTGCTGTCATGTGAGCCCGCCTCCGAGCCGTAGTGCTCCGAGCTAAATTAAACAACAAATTTGGCTTTACTTTACGCCATTGAATGGATAATGCAAAATGCAAATTTACCGCGTCATCGAATTATGCTGTTGCTGCTGCAACTGCTGCACTGTCTCCGCAGCCAAATGCAATGAAATGGGTCGCTGTCCATTCCCGGCCAGTCGACAGCTGTCCACGGGCAGCGTGTAGATGTCGTCCTCGCCACGTGTCAGACTGCTAGCTGCTGCGGCCGCCTGTCGCTGTTGCCGCTGCATAGAGCCGTGTGTGGAGGAGCTGCTGTCCCGGGTGAGACTGCCATTGGTTAGAGTGCCGTTCGGCTGACGTTGCTCGCGACTGCTGTTGAGCACATCAATCGGATTGGAATAGGCCTCCACATCGATATCGGCTGGCGTTTGTGACGACGACATGCAGTCCTGTGGCAGTGCCAGCAGTGGGCCACAATGGGAGGATCCGTTCGTGCCGCACAACAAGCCGTTCACTCCAGCTCCATTGGCTCCGACGACATCCTTCTGCTGGGATTTGCGCAGGCGCGCCTTCTCCTTGGCACGCTTCACTTTGGCTTTCTCCTGGGATGAGAGTACGTCAATTTAATTTAGCGTATTGTCAGTCAATGCACGCAACTGATTTTTGGCATAAATATTGCGTGTTTTAGTCAGATAATTCTAATATATACTACTTTACTACTATAATTAATCTAAGCATTTATGACCCGACCATTTTATAAGCTTATATTTACTTTTGACAGCGAATGCATTTTATCATAGACTCTTATGTATTTAATGAAGGCATTTGCAATAAATTATTACAAAAAAAAACAACGAAAAGATGAAAGTTGATAAACCGATCGATGGAAAATTAGAGATGAGAATGTTTTCGGAGATAATTTCATTTCATTTCATAATTGTAAAATGGATTAAATCAAACTTTTTTTACTCAAAATTCAAATTTGATTACCTTAACTGCAGAAATTTTGAATTTCCTCAATTTGAATATATTTTTGCCGTACTTTGTATAAAATAAGACAGTGCATTAATTAATTTGTTAAGCCAAATAGTTATTTAGGAGTGCAATTAAATACTTTCAACCTTAGAGAGTTGTTTGCCTGTCTACTAGAAATAAACCAACTTTATTTCAGCTTATTTAACTTACGCGCTCCTGCAGCATTTTGGCGAGTTCTTTGTCCTGTGCCTCGATGGCCAGCAAGCGATCGCGTTGCTCCTGCCGCACGCTATCCTTGCTCTCAATGGCCTGCAGGCGACGTGCCAGCAACTGCAAAAGATTATAGAAATGAACAATGTGTTGAATTGGATTATGGATATTATAGAAGTTGATCAGACTGCACCTCATCTTTCTGTTCCTGTTTGATCTTCTTGCTCATCTCGTGTATCTCCTCGGGTGGCACTCCAATGTCGCGCAGACTGGCATAGTCACAGGGATCCACGTAGAGCTCAATATCATCCGCATGCTGTTGCATGTGACGCTCGGCAGCCTTCGAATTGCCCAGGGCAAAGTTGCCAACCATTTGATCGTATTTCTCTGGTGATAGTTTCTGAAATTTGGGTTCGGAACGCAGTAAGTTCTCATGTGATGCAGAACGTTGCGGCGGCATTGCTGCATCGACAACATTGGCTGTTGCTGCTGCTGCTGCGGCAGCTGCTGCTGTTGTTGCTGACATGTTGCGTATGCTGTCAGCAACATCAGCATAATCCACCAGCTCATCGATGTCAGCTGCATGATTAGTTGTGTGCTGGGATGTGGTGCTGATGTTTAGTGGTGCATTGCGACGTGCTGATTGATGTGGTTGCTGTTGTGCATGATGGAAACGTGACTGTAATTGTTGTTGGTGTTGTTGCTGATGCTGCTGTGGCGATGATGATGGCGTATGCTCAGCATCACTCACCAACAGCTGATTGTGTGTGTTCTGTGCATTGTGTCTACTACTGGGTGTGCTAGTTGCTGCTGCCGCTGCTGCTGTTGTTGCTGGCATATCAACAATATTTGGTATGAGCGATAGTCCTACATAGTTGTCTGTTTGTGAAAAGTGTTGTTGCTGTTGCTGCTGCTGCTGCTGACTGTGATATCTAGCTTGCTGTGAGGTGCTGGGCTCAAGGCTGCCATTGGATTGTTGCTGCTGCTGTTGCAGTTGCAGCTGTTGCTGTCGTATACTTGCTTTGGCTGGTCGTGGCGGTGGACGGCTCTTGTCCCGTGTTGTTGGCGGCGGCACGGGTGGCAGATTAACATAGATTTCCTGCAAGTGGGAGACACTCATTAATTATTATTCCAAGTGTGTGCTTAGCATGTAAATAGCATGGAAGAGTGCACATTTTGCTGACCTACTTAACTGAGTTATTACTTTATGTCGTCTGATTGGTTCTTTGTTTATAATTAGTGTTACAGAAAAGTCCTTCATCCACTCAACGCTTCACTTAAGATAATGACTGAATACTACTCAATCTAATAAAGATGTTTTAATCTTAATACAGAAAATTGAGTCAACCCGACTAGGGCAATAAAGAACAGGTTGTTATTTTAATAAGAATATGGGTTTTTATAAAACCTGTGTATCTAATCCGATCTTAACAACTGTTAAACAATACTATGTCCGTCAATTATTTTATTTAATTGCTATCGGAAAACGATTTGTTGCAGATTCCCAAAACAGCGGCAGTTGTCGATGAAATGAAATAACAAATAAAATGCATCTTTTTGTAAAAACAATATTCTCTTTGGTATATCACTATTTAAGGAGAGTGCAGCTGGGCTTTTTGGCTCGTATGGTCTCTAAGATCGACTTGGTCAAACAGACGGACATGGCTAACTTGTCTTTGCCTTTTCGGTCGGAGATGCTTTCTTCCAACTTGATGGCAAGCTTGGTGCATTTTCAATGGGTTCAGGTTATAAAAATATTTATTTAGTGGGTGCAGCTTAGTCTGTTATGCCCTGGCCAAATGTGTACATATGCACGGGAGTCTAATATTTAACTTTATTTCTTAGGCTGCACACATTTCTGTGTATCCAGTTGGCCCACCTGCATTTTCTGTGCTATAAGTTCGCTTTGCTGTAGCTCCTCCTGCTGCTGTTCCTGCAGATCACGCTCCAGTTTGTCGGCAATTTCTTTGGCAACGCGTTTATCATGCTCCTCCCTGCCAGATAAAAATGAAAATTATTAGAGGAAAACCAAAGAAAATGCCTGGCATTAAAACTTTTACTGTTCGGTTAGGCGTCTCCGGTAGGCCTCCACTTGACGTTGGGCCTGCTCCGTTTCCTTGATTTGCTCATGCAGAGCCGTGGGGAAATCTTCGCGCACCACCGCATTCCTGTACCGATTGCCCTTGTAAAAGTCGTTAACTGCAGCCACAGCAATCAACAAACAAAAAAGAAAAAAAAGAGAAAAGATTTAGTAGAAAAATGCAGTCGAATATTATGCTAGGTGATGGTGATGAAACTTACTCTCCTGGGACTGCAGCTTGTAGGCCAGGGCGCCGTCCTCACGCACGAGCCATTCCTTGCAAACTGAAAAAGGGTAAGACGAGAAGAGAACACAGCAGATGTTTTAGTTATTTAGTTGGCTTTAATCACCTTTTGATGGCTTGGCCATAAAGTGGCCGCTCGCGAACTTGATTACAAGTCATCAAGATATTAAACGGACAAGCTGATATTTAATGCATGCTCTGACAGTCACTAAGCCTATCAAGTTACCCTTGGGCCGCATCTAATGAAGCTCCGCATAATATAATCGTACGATTCCACTTTAACGAAGAGAGAAAAACAAAAAAATAACAGAATTCAAAACCCGATGAGTCACGTACGGAGTCTTCAGATTGGAGGGGGTCAGCTTAAACAAAGGCATTCCATTGAAGATGCACATGCTCGATGCCCGTTCTACGGAAATGCAGCTAAATACAACTGCAAACATGAAATACTGAAGGGGCAACCGCTGCGGATGTCAGCTTTTGATCGATTTGCCGGAGCACTAAGATCTTTGTTGTTGTTTGCTGATAAGCGAAAGCGTGGTACAAAAAATTCACTTTTAATTGTGTGTGTCTAGAATTTCGTTGATTGTCAGCTTACAAGGAAAAGGGGCTTGTGGTTGTTGTCATTTTTGTTGTTGTGGTTCATTTGAGGTTGTTGCTGCTGCTGCTGCTGCTGCCGCTGTCTGTGTTTATGCCTCGCTGTCATTTATCATTAGTCGCGGAGCACTCGGTAATTGGTTGCTTCAGGGCAAACTCTATAAACTACAATTTTGAACTGCTTGTGGCTGTTTTGTGAAATGGAAAGTGCCAGACGAAAGTGGCAGCAAACTAAATGCTGAAGTGTTTCACTGAAGCATCTCATCTGCTTCTAGTTGTGGCAAATGAAGCAGAGTAATCAAAGTAAAGCACATGATTTATTACCTCTTCGGCGGACTACTGAATGTTTTTAATCGAATTTGATTCAGCATCTTATATAGCATAGAAAGATCGAATGATGAGTTTTAAGCCATCAATATCCATGGAGAAGAATAGACTAAGTCACCTAACAAAACTGTTGGGACTGAGTAGGAATCCTCAAATACATCATAACAGAATGTGTTGACTAATAAAACTAAGTAACTAAATATTTTATGAATTCCAAAGCCATCAATTCGACAAAGATTCTGACATTCCTTCAAGAGTTTGGGCAGATGGATGAGTTACAGGCTCAGAGGGGTCGCATGAAAAAACACCGCCAGTAATAAATAGCTGAGTTTATAAACTCGTTTGTCATACCTACAACTATTGCACTAAAGAGCCCTCATTTCAATCTCTGCGATTGCTGTTGCCTTCTGTCATTAAGTTTGATTATAATTGACAGCCATAACATTCTCTCATTATTTTCTCAAATTACTACACCACAATTTGACATTTCTGTTGGTGTCTTATCTGTGAACGTATTTTATAGTAATTTTCCAACCACAAGCACACACACACTAACACACACTCACACACTCGCACACACGCACATTCTCACTCGAATGCAATCGCGTTAATTTAGAGGTTCTTAAGGTTCTTTGCCTTTAAACTGTCAGTCGGCAATTAGTTGAACTTTGACTCTGACTTGGGGGACTCTTTTCCCGGTCATCGTGCAATTAGAAAAAAGTTGCCCCTAGTTAAATTATGGATTGTTGTTGCTGTTACTGTTGCAGTTGCTTAATTAACTGCAATTTGCGGAAGTGCAAGTGCGCTGCGAAGTGCCACAAAGTTGTGCCACAATGGCAGCAATGAGTTCCCCATCCATACACAAAAAGAAAAACTTGCAGCCATAATCAATTTAGCTGCTTGCTTTTCCATTTGATTTCTCGCTGCACAAAAATAAATAAGAACTTGTCTGTGTGTTTGTATGTCTGTGTATCTGTATCTGTGTCTGTGGCTGTGTCTGTGCTTGTGCATAAGTCTTCCACAAAACTGTATCTGCTGCTGTGCATAAGTATCTTTTTTCTCTGGTGCCCCATTCGATGTCGGTTCGGCGTGATTGCTCAGCTCAGGTTGGCACCGCTCGTCTTACACATTTTTGCCGACTCCGGCATACGTGGTACTCCAGCTCCAGCTACCGCTCCCCTTCCCTCCCCTACTGTCCACAGTGTTGGCATGTGTTTATTGTGCTTTCAGCATACATATTACTTACAAAGACTTTTGTGCTGTTCTTTCGTTTGCGTTTTGCGCTTTGCTTTTGCCCCATAATGTACAGCTAAAGTGCAGCTTTGCCTGCTCCACAAATATAGTTATACCGGAGAGTATATTGATTTTGTAGCAGAAATATCTACTCAGAATGGGTATATCTTTCTAATCAAGAATGTATATAGCTCGACACTTCATCAAGCTTTATATCTATAAATTATTTAAAAATTGTTTTCTTTCAAAGGTATAAATGGACAACATGCGAATTCAAAATATCATTTAACTAAGATTACAATTCTGCAAACAAGTCAACAAAAAGAATATTTCAATTATGATTTTCGAACATCGTTAAAATGATATTCTTCAAACAAGCTTATGAAAGATCTTACAAGATTTCGTTTGAAGTCTTTCTATATTAAATAGGGTATTTCATAGTGGGGCATGCTCGCTGTTAGAACACTGGCTCGTTATTATGCACAACGGGCAGCGTATGAAAATGGTAAAAAAAAAAATACATAAATGAATTTGTAAGCTAAACTTTGCCTTTGACTGGTCAGCAAATGTTGAAATCAACTTGCTGTACTTTTCAAGCTGGCCGTTAAATAAATTTTCTGTTTTCAGTTTTTATTTTCCATTTTATCATTAAGAGTTGCAGGAAATGGGTAAGGCAGTTAAAAATTATTGCAAATATGTCTGGTAGAATTGTTTTTGTGACTGGAAATGAGTTTCAAATTCACAGCTGTTGACCATAGGCGACCTGAAGTGCATTCGACGCCACAAAATTCAAATTCTTTAATTTCCTGCTGTGTCACAAATACAACAAAAAAATACTCATTGATGAGCAAGGTAGAAAAAGCAACAAAAAAAAAAACACAAATTATAATGACAGCTGATTTATTGTTCTTCTCTGGACGGACAGGGGAAATGTATTGTGAAATACATATTTGCTTTGCCCCGGAACGGGTTTCTTTTTGTTAACCTCAACGACTGCAGAAAAAGTGACACCCATTGTACAACTGCAATGTGGGTCGCTGTCGCCGTCGCCGTTTATTGACTTGGCCAAAAAGTGTTCTGCGAACGTCACCGTAATACGAATACCTGAATGCCGACTCATGCGTCACGTGGCGTTCACAAGAATTTCATCAACAAAAAACAAAACACACATCTCGATTTTTGGCATGGTCAGCTGATCGTTGGAGTAGCTGGCTGAGATCGCGAAGAGCCAACTGTTAATCTTTTATGGCTAACAAATAAGTAACGATTTATCAAAGCTAATTTAACATTTATTAATTGCCTTTAGAAAAAGGAAAAGCTTTCTTGGAAATATATCAACCTAAAACTTAAGTTATCAGCTTAAATATTTACCCAATTTGAAGTGCTTCGATTTGTAATGCAAGCAAGTTGAAGACACTCAACCTGTGTAGTTTCAATGGCATTTCTTCCTACGCAGACCTCAATTAACCTTCGCAGTGCATTCAATTTCAAATTCATTTTCAGTTCACAGCATTTGAAAAACCGCCAACATTTTGTATGCGGTTCGCTTTTTGCCACTTTATGTTGTGTGGCTTCCATCAATGATTTTTCCCACCTAACCTTTTCACTCTCTCTCTCTCTCTCTCTCTCTCTTACTCTCTCTCTCTTTCTCTGGTGGCCGCTTTTGTTTCTCTGTGTGCAGGCACCCACAAGCGAGCAAGTTCAAAATTGTGGTCTATGCATGAATGGTTCGCTTTGTGTGTGTGGATCGCGTGAAGAGTTATACAACGAAATTGGATATGTAAAATATTAAAAACTTGATGCATATGCAAGACATATGTGTATGGAAAAACTATGGAAAAAACTGAACGGATAACCAAATTGGAAAGTCGTTTCACGAGGCTGGAAAATGCATGGGAGAAGCAGCAGCAGCAAATGCAGGAAAAATGTTTTGTCGACGCTGCAATGTTGCATTGATTAGCGGGTCTGAAAGTGGAAAAACCTGACTCAAGGTTGTTGAACATGCCACTCTTTGGCCAAGAGGCAGACAGACGCACAACTTACATACACACATATTGAGGGGCTGGCTGCCACAAACCGAAACCCAAACAAAAATGTGGCTGGCGACGCCGACGCCGACGCGATGCGATGCAACGTTGCAACGTTGACTATTTGAATGTTGCAGCTGATGGATACACAAACACACACAGAAATAAGCAGAAGATGCAACACACAGCACAACAAGCGCGTACACTGAGAAAACAACTAGTAACTTTATTAACTAAAACAATTGGCGAAGATTATCCAAGATTTCAAAAACAAACTGCTCAAAGCGCTGCAAAATTTTTAACAGACAAAACCAAAAAATATATTTACCAAAGACAACTTGGAAAAACATTTGTCGTATTCTCTCAGTGCACACGTGTTCGAGTGTGTGTGTGTGGGCATTGTGTTACCAAGCATTGACCTTAGCCATGGCCAAAGATGTTGATAACCAGCAGCAGCAGCTTCTTTGTGGGAAGAACTTAGCTCATTATGCGGCAAGCAATTTGAATGAATGTTGCCGGTTAAACGGGTTGCAGTGTAGTCTCATTGATTGATTGATTGGTTGATTGAACGGTTGATTGGCCAGCTTCAAGAGCAAGTCCCTCTCTCTCTTTCTCTCTCAGTTGATTTAGTAGGCAAAGAAAACTAAAGATGAATGCACAATAATTATGCATCAGAGTGTCTGGCTTAAAAATTAGCGTAATTTCATATTTACGGCATCATCTCAAGCGTTCAACACAGAGCCCATTACGAGCCGAGTTTAACTTTCTCCGAAATTACGGCAAATATGATTTTGTATCTGCCAACAGAGTTGCGAATGTATTTTTGTGTGTGTGTGTCTTGTACCTGACTAGTTTTGCTTAGTTTTTGGTTCTCATTTGCTCAGTCGACCAAATGTTTATCAAATCAAAAGCATGTCAAAAGCTTGTTCTACATAAATTAATTGCATTTAATTAGTTAATTAAAGTAATGTAATTTCATTAGTGAAATTTTGTAGTAACATAAATTTGCTGACGTTGGTTAGGTGCCATATGAAGAAAATCTAAATATGTTTATACTATGATAATAGTTGGAATATCGCCGCAAGCTGAAGAATCACAGTTCTCAGCTTGCAAAAAATTTCAATATATTATAAAATATGAATGTGAACTAATGAATACAACGATATAGGCAATAAAACCAGTTAATAAACCATTTAGCGAACTGGAATGTAAGCCCCATCTAAGAAGAGTTCTTTATAATGATACAAACATACACAGAAATATCGATTGGCTCGAATTCGAGCGTAAATATTCTGAATGCGAGCATTTTATGAACATGTGAGTCAGAAAACTAAACAAACGAATTATGGCAATATAAAGCACGTTTAGCAACAACAAAAAAGCCATGGATGAACAACTTATAAAGCAAATAAAAAATATTTACATAAATTCAAGCAGGCTCGTTAGCTCATATCAGGAGGCAAGATATTTATTTAAAATTGAGCTCAATAACGAAAAGCGCCCGAAGCCAGGCGAAAAGCGTCACCAATCCAAATAACGAAAAAAGCCGCAATCAATTAAAAAAGTTACGACATCTGTGACAAAAGCAGAAGCAAACTGAAGAGGTTTTTAGTCGGCAATTATTGTTATGCTAATCAAAATGAGTGGTCCAAACAAAGACAGCAACTGAGCAAAGCCAACGAACTTTCTTTCTCGAGTTGGCGCAATTTGAGTTGAAAGTTTTTCATGAAACGATATACGAAAACAATGAGCTGCCAGCATTCAGCCGGCTGCCGGCAACAACAAACATCAAACTGGCAAAACATAAAGCAACGAAATTTTCTGATGAAAATAAACAAACGATGCCCCTTTTGTGCTTCCTTTCCATAATTCGGTTGAAAGGGAAAATCTACACGCACAAAACAGTGCATCAAATCACAAAATAAACTGAGCACTTTCCATTTAATGACGAGGCATGCAAAAATGTATCTTGTATCTTTAAGATACGCGCGTGCAGCAGTCAAACAGCTGACAGTTAGTCGCTGCCAACAGCAGCAACAACAATTGCGACAACTACAACAACTCCAGGCAACCGCTTCATTTGCGCCCAAGCACGCATAACACAAAAGACAGAAAGACCCCCACTTTAGTGGCAGCAACAGCAGCCCCATGTTGCAAGCATTCGCGTTTCCACTCAGAAAAATGTGTGCACTACACTCAGAAAAAGAACAAATAGATTAGTAATCAATTTCTTGACTCGTGTTGATGCAGTTGCATTTTAATATATTTTGACATAGACAAATATCTCAATTAAATTCTGGTCTTTAACAATGCAGATTTTTTAAATTAAAATTAATTTAACTCAATCGTTTAACATTTCCAAATCAACAATGATATCCGCATAGTTTAGGGAACTTGAGTACTAAAAAGAAATTAATAAAAATAATTTCAAGTTTTTTGTTCGTTTGGCCAGTATAAAAAATGTAATTTATAAATAATAAAACAAGAATTCAGAATGGTTTTTATGGGGCATTTTTCTGAGTGTGTCTCAACTGAACTGCTGGCCTCTTTTTCTTGCAGCTGACAAACAGCCTGGGTGAAGGTGAGGGTGAGGGGAGGTAGAAGGCTAAAGGAGCAGAATGAAACAGTCGACAGTTGCATGACGAGATGCCAGAGCTGCCTCACTGACTGCAGTTTTTGTGGCATTTTGATGTTGTTGTTGTTGTTGTTGTTTTTGTATGCATGCCACGAATGATTCACTTGCCAGCGACAGGATGTGCAAGTGCCAGAAAGAGGTCTCCACTTGGCTTCAGCTTTTGAGTTGCCCACCTAAAAGCCACCAGCCCCAGAGCAACTGCCTACATAATTGTTTTGGCATACAAAAGATTTGAAAAGGCTCTTTTAAAACGAACTTAAGAACTGGCTTAAACTGTCCAGGGGCATTTTGTATGGCAGCTTGCAGTTGTAATATTTTCTTAGTAAAATATTTCAGTTTTGAAGTCATTCAAATACCTTAAAGTATTCAAGATGGTAGGAGACCAGTACTTCATATGGCTTAAAATATACTCAAAATGCGATGCAAATTATTTTTTAACCCCCAAAATGATCAACCTTTTGCAGTCGAAAAGAAGTGTTAAATTTAATCTTCATCAGTTTATTCTCATTTTCGATGTGTGAACTTAACCAAAGTAGGCGTGTTGTAATTGTCATGTTTATTTGCTGCTCTGGTATCAAACCTGTTATTGTAAGTAGTACTTAAGGCGACAATTAGAACTGAGACTCAATGAGAGACTTCCTGTACAGAACTTAAGCGATAAAAAACAACAAAAACAAGGCAACCTATTAAAAACGCACCCCAACATAAATGGCACATATTTTCATGTCTCGGAGCAGATCAGAACCCAATTTATTTAAAATTATAAATATAAATGCTGTATTTACTGTGCTCACTCAGCCAATGAAACCCAACAAGCAGAAAGAATTTGTTGGGAAAGTTGCTGTTGCTTTTGTTGTTGTTGTTGTACTTACCCTCATTAACATGTCCTGATCGCGGCAGTGATTCCTTTTTGGGCACAGCGGCCGTTGTGGTTGTAAAATTATTCATTATTATTTTTTTTTTTGTTTGAGAGGAACGCAAAATTCTCTTCCCAATGTTGTTGGCTTGTTTGTTGTTGTTGTTGCCGCTGTTGCGCTTGAACAGGTGTTTAAAAATATGAGCTCAAGGACGAGTTGCTTTGGTTGTTGTTGTTGTTGTTGGTTTTGTGCTGCGTTTTAATTTCAGTTTCTGGTTTGAGTTTCAGTTCAGTTTGATGCTGCCGCGCCTTCCAGTTCGTTGCTTGGCGTCGGTGAGTTGAACTTGTTGAAAGCGAGCGCTTCGCTTTCAAATAGATAAACAACAATGATGGCAGAAGAAAACCTGAAACCAGGTTTCTGTTTTGTTTTTTTTCTCTTTTATTTTAGAAATTTTTCACTTAATTGCGTCGCTCACTTAATCATGTGTGTGTGTGGAGGGGGCTTGGAGTGCCATCCACTTGTGTTTAGTTATGTTACTTGCAACGCATTTCACTTTCACGCCTAGCGATTTATTTTTAAATTTCACACCAACAACAAATATATACACACACACACACACTCTCTCACACAATAAGAGGCGCGCGTCGCGGGCAGCTGCAATTTTACGTTGTGTTATGCTCCGCGCAAAGAACTCGCTTCGTCGTAGCAGAAGACTGCTTTAATTGGCAGAACAAAACACACGTCCGCTGTTGAATCTTTTGATGCGCTCACAGCTCATGCAACAGCGAAAGCCGCTCAACGAATGCGGTCATGAAGATGAATGGCTTGATAATGGGCTACATATCGATATATCGATAGTTTCATTTGAATGTTGCAAATACGTTTGTATATACAAAAAATACTTTTTACTTATATTTGTGTTTTAATTGTTTAAAGCAATTGCATTGAAAGCTTCTGATATATCAATTTAAATATGAAATTTAAAAGGGATTCATTAAAATATGCTGACAAAGCGACATTAAATATGTTGTTATAATTTTGTTGCACTAATTTAGTAAACAAATTAAACAAGCCATCGACATATCGATAAGTCCAGCGATGGTCGACCGCCAAATAAATTTGAGCATGAAGAGATAGGTGTGAGCACCAGTGCTGCCAAGCACTGTGAGCATAAGTGCTGCCAAACACTAAAATATTATTTTGAATTTGAAGAATTAGTCGAAGAATTGATTAAAATAATTTTCAATAATATATATATATATATATCTAATGTTATATATATATAATGTTATTATTTTGTAATAATAATTACAATAATAATTGTTATTTACTCTTTAAGCACTTGAATTGTTCCTTATATACCATATTCCATATATGCCAAGTCACACATGCGTCGGCCGTAGTCAAGTTCCACACCATATTTCAAACTGTGCACAGTTTTACATTCAAAACTGGTTTGCTCAGTTCCAAGCAACAACAACTGAAATACAAATAAATATGGCAAAAACAATTATACCATCATATTGTTATTGCGCTCACATGACGTCAATTGCTTGTACACCTATTTTTATAAGTACTACAAAAAGCAAAAGATGCGTTTGACAATGTCTCAATGCAAGTTTCAAGTAGCTGTCAAGTTGTAACTTCCTTATATGTTATTATATTATTATATAAAAACGTTTCAATGAGCCGTTGCGACAAGTTGAATTTTTTTGTTAACCGTTTATAAATAACGCAAAATTCCAACGAAATTTCATTCATAAAAAATACTTTAGCGCAGCTGATTGGTGAGATTAACATGAGTCAACGAATCTTTCCTTATCACACATTTTGGCTTGGCAAATAATTAGTTATTTATTTCCTCCAGCTTTTTTTTTGCAACTCTTTTCGCCTATCATTTTTTCTCTCTCTCTCTCTCTCTCTCTCTCTCTCTCTCTCTTGCTTTCTCTTTCTTTCAAAAATCTTTATTGGCACAACATCATCGGGAATTCCATTTGATTGTAAATACACGTAGCAAAGCCGGGTTCAAAGTAGGTACTCGAAATATTCGATCCACTCAAATTCAAACAAAATACAAACGAACGAATCTCGGTTAGATACACCCACATATACACATACATGCAGGTACACACAACAGCAATAAACCTATACATGTACATAGCTGGAAATCAGTTATCTGCCAGTCACAGCAGCAACAGAAACAAGATACTTTATTGAGAGGCATCGGTAAACGAAAATAAACAAAAGTCAAGTCAACTGGTTGAGCACATTTTGCCATTTTCTATGTGTGTGTGTGAGTATCTTTCGAGCTACCACTTTTATATACAGTGGTCGCTTTGATTTCAAATTACCAGGAAAAAGTTTGTTTGCATTTCTAAAAGTTGCACATAATTTTCAGTTTGTTTGCATTTCTAAAAGTTGCACATAATTTTCAGAAGTTATCTCAGGAAATGTTTTTTTATGTTAAATTAATTTGGTTTCCAAAAACCATGTCAAATATTATTTTATCTTTATTTATACTTTCCATTACACTGAGTTATAGGTAAAGGCTCCATTTAGCATAATAAAAAAATTGAAAATCTTGATTTTCTCAAATTACTTTTAAAATCGTGCCATGGTAAAATTGGTATCTGGTTTAAAATTTATGGTAACGCACTTATGACAAATTAATTGCATGTTGTATAAATTTCCACATTGTCCCATAGTACCTGAAAAACTCATACACACGCACAGCATAGACACACACATGCATATATCGAGCTGCTGTTGGCAACACTCAAACGAGCGATCGACGTTGTTGCCAGTTGCCAGTTCCAGTTGAGAGTTGAGTGTGGCTCAGAGCGAGTCGCTTGCGGGCTGACAAAGAAACATCTCGATAAAAAGGGCTAAATGTTTGTTTTTGTTGAGAATAAATAGCTAAAAAGTGTAAAATTATGTGTAGAAACTAATAGAAAAGAAGCGCATAATTTGTGTTTGATTGAAAAGTTACAAAAAGTGGAATTTAGACAAGTGAATCAAGTTTATAAAGCGGCTCACACAGACACACATAAACACACACAGCGCTGCTACCACATACACTCAACGGAGCTGAACCTGGACTCAACGCTCGACTCACTTCCAAAACGAAGTCAGCAACTGACAAGAAAGAAGAAGCTTGGCCAAGTTATGAATCATAGCCAAGTGGCTGCGAAGAATTCGTTGCAGCAGCGCTTCTTAAAAGTGATGTATTAAGTGCATAGTAATTGAAACTATCTAACTAATCAAGTACATACATATATACATACATAAAATCTCACAAAATGTCCGGCAAGGAATTGCGCTCACTTTCGCTCAGCATTGGCTCAGCATTGTTGCCAACTTTCTCGCTCGTCTCGGCCAATCCACAAAGCGGCGCCAATAATGCTGGCCGCGATTCCTGCTTTGGCAAACTCTGTCATCCCGTGGATGAGTACTGTTCCATGTTTGCCGAGAGCTGCATGCCCTGTTCGAGCATTTGCGATGCCAACACGCATAACTATCACATGGACACCTGTACCAAGGAGTGTTCAGGTGAGCATCTTAACACAACAATTAACAATCCCTCTTCAATTACATCAGAATATTTTACTAGCCAACAATTAAACTTACGTGTGGCTTGGGTTTCGAAGCCAAGTTTATTGTACTGTTTTAACAATTGATTAGCTCATTTGTTTATTGAATGTGCAAACATACAAACAGAATCTAAAGTGGCTGCCATTAAAATTAACAAGTTTACAAGCCTTTGTTTAATTTGATGATTGTTTTGAATAAATTCGAAGCTTTTAATTATGCTTGCTGAGAATTAAAACTACAATTTACAAAGATAGATTCAAAGACTTCATTTGAAATTATAGTTTAGTTATAGATGTTTGGTTTTAAAACGCACCGAATTCAAAGATTTAATTGGTTTTTATCAATGAGTATTTGAATATTGAAGTGAAATTGTATTTTCTCAGTGTACAGTAACGAAAAAGAAGCTTCGAATTAAACTACGAATATATACATGTTGTCCAATATCCCAATAATAATAAATTTCGTTTTGAATACCTTAAAATACCTGAAATATTTAAATATTCTTGTGTTGTTGTTCTTCTTCTTAAAAGTATGTTTTTAAGATACTTAAACAGAAAGAATGCTAGGATTGCCAAACGGTTATATTCAGACGTGTTTTTATAACAAAAGATAAGATTTTCTCCACAATTTTCGAAATAATATCAATTCTGTAAAACATTTATTATCATTACCCAAGAAATTCATCGATTTTAACTTGATATCAATCTGAATTTATAGCCTACAACAGTTATGAGCCTTTGAAGGCCGAGATTCGCGACATACAAAGCAAACAGAATTTGATACTGTTGCTGGTGAGCATCATTATCATATTGATTGCCATACGCTATTTGGCAAAGTTTCTAAAATGGTTGCAACACAAGCGTTGCATGCGTCAGTTGCTGTCCCGTCTGGTGCCGAAGCCGCATCAGAGCAATGCAAATGGCAAGGATCTCAATGCCACAACCATACAGAATCTGAATGCCATTAACCGTGACATTGAGCGGGCGCCTTCCCAGATCTACAGTGTGGCAGGTAAGCCGTGTGGTAACTATGACTGACTGACCTACCTGACTCACCTAAAACCTATTCACATTTTTACATTTTAGGCGCAGCTGAGGGCTCCGTGGTGACGTTAGCGACGCCGGTGAGCACCCGTTATCCGGCGGAGAATAGCACAACACCAACAACGGTTGTCACTGAAATCGGCTATGGACATGGCTACGACAACCAGGCGATGGTTGTAACCCCAGTTGCTGAAAAGGCGTCTCCAACGGCTGCCTTCTGAGTTTTCTTTTTGTCATTCTCAAAAACAGTGTGCATCACATTGAAACTAGTGATATTTTATAATATTTTAGACACATAAGCAAATTAATCGATAAACCGCTGATAATAATTGCATATGCAATCTATTTTATATCATTAAGCAGACTAAATTGTCTGTATTATAATATGTAATTACTGCAATAACAGAATGGCCTTAAATATACAATAAATATCGATTACAATATGTTTGTATATAGTGTATATATAAAGTTTTAAGCAAGAGTTGTGTTTCTGATTAAGTAAGGATTCCATATTGGGAACCAAGCCAAATCGAGCTTCGGCTCCGGATCATGTTCTATTTTGCTTCTGATAAATCGAATTTTGGTTACGGTTCCGATTTTGATTTCAATTGGATTGTTGCTGTTAAGCTTTGAGTGTTTCTATAGCTATAGAACTATGCCATAGTTAAAAAGAAAACACCACAAATGTGAAATTCGCTTAAAAGTATTGTCATTTATTATAAAAAATTTGCAATTCAAATTAAGACTTAAGACTAATATTGAAATTGATCGAAACTTTTATGGCTAACGAGTATAACTCCTATACGCAAACATATAGCATATGGCGAAATTTGTATAAGCAACTTAATTTGATGGCTTTTCGATAGTTTAATGTAATGTGTTATCAAATGCTTCATTAAAAACTAACAAAGTCCGTTTGCTTACAGCTAAATCGTGTGAATCTCATCATAAATCAGCCTTAAGCACGTACGGTATAAATCTATGCCTAAATAAATAGATAGTTATGGACTAAATGATGTGCCGTTTCCAATTGATATCTTCAGACCCAATACTGATTGCGGCGCAGCAGCGGATTTGTGGGCGGCGCCGACGGAGGCGAACTAATCGAACCGGAAATGGAGATGCCGCTCTGCGGAACGGATGCGTAGCCAGCGAAATCGTTGGCCATATCGCACGACGAGCTCCAGGCATCGTGATCGACATGATAGGGATTGTAGCGTTGCGGCAGCATCATCTGCTGCGGATCACACTGATCATCCGTCTCATCCTCATCCGGATCGTAGTCCGGATACTCGTGCTTGTACGATTCCACGGGTATTATCTTACAGTGCGGTATATTACTGAAGCCCGGCAATGGCGTTGAGTTGCCTGTGGCTGGCACCGAGTCCGCCTCGGAGCTGGCATAGTGATGTTGCTGATGATGATGATGGTGATGATGATGCTGTGGACTGACCGATGTCAAATCCGGTGGACAGGGCAACGGTGGCGGCTGATCCTTCGATATATCCGCCTTGCGCTTGCGCATATTTCGCATTTTCAATAGCAAAAGCACGAGCAGCAAACAGATGAGCAGGATGAATAAGGCACACCCAACAGCAAGATAATTTATGGATATATCCGATTTGCCTAGATGCACTGTCTCCGTATCCTCCAGCTGGGCACGATACTCGATTTGAACGGTTGCCTGAGCCGGCTGCACTGTCTTAATCAGCAGCTGGTAGTCAAAGCTATCGCTATCCGATTCGGTGTCATCCACTGAGGCATGGGGCACAAAATAGACGACACCACTGCGCAGCTCCTTGTACGAGAAGATGTTCGTGGAGCGATCGTTTTGGGCATCGGATGGATTGGAGATGGGGCTGCCAGCACTGCTGCTCCGTATAATCTTTTTCAGTTGACCGGTCGCCGGCATCCGAGTGATAACAAACTTTGGATTGAATTTGTTTAGCTTCAGCGAGAGCGGGTTATCATTGACCAGGGAGCTGCTCAATCTAATCTTTCCACCCGCCGAACTCGTACTGGACTCCGCATCCCTCATCGATATATCATTGATTTGTATTACCGGCTCCACATTGACCACAACATCCACTTGGGCGGCATAGTTTGTGCCAGGCACGTAGGAACTAACCTGGAACGTATCATTGGAACGGTTCAGATCCGTTTGCATATAGCTTATCTGCGACAGTTCCAACTGCTGCTGATTGAATCTCAAAGTCGGCTGATGCTTGTAGAGGATAATACCATATAGTGGAGAATTGGTTATGTTGTATGCCAAGCGATCCATCTTTACATTGGTGGTCAGGCCAATCTGCTCCAGCTTCATGGGTGCGCTTGTTGCTCCCTGTTGCAGACTGACCGGGATTTGTGTGGCCGCTGGCAACAAACTTATGGGTGCCACTTTAATCGTAAATATCTCATAGGCAGGATTAAATTGTCCATCGGTTACAGTGAAGCAAAATGTCGTGGACTGCGGCATGCCAAAATGCACGTAGATAATGCGATCGTTATTAATATCCGCTTGGGTGAACTGATTGGAGAAGGCCAACAGATCCACGGCCTGGCCATCATTGTTCAATTTCTTGAGCACGCCCAGCGTCGGACCGCTCATCACATCATAGATAATCTCCTCGGGCGGTGTATCCTTATCCTCGGTGAGCAGGGAATTCCGGGTTATAGTGCGATTCTCCCCCTCAACGACCATCATTTGAGGCAGGTGGGTGATCAGCTGAAACGGCTGATCATTGATGGGATTGATTGAAACGGGTATGGTCAAATTGCACAGGAAGATGTTGCTGCAAAGTGAATAAGAAAACATGAGATAAATTATACAAAATATTTGAAAGAAATAATTGTTGCTGCTGTTTGTGGTGATCTCAAATTTGATTGTCATTTATCAATAATAATTTAGAATACACATCAATCTACGCCTTAAGTATGAACATACCCCTGCGTTAAGTATACGCCCATGAGTATGGTGTCCTCCAGCGTATCCGTATGATCGTGTATATAATAAACCTTCTTGGTGAAAAAGTCGCTGGGATGGTATCTTTGCATGGACTTGAACTCATGACCGAGTCCAATGTTGCCATGCGTTGGCTTCTGTGCTGCTTCTATGAAAAGTTCCGGATTGTTGATGCCCGCCCGCGTTTTTAAATACTCCAAGATCTTAGAGAAATCCAGTTTAATGGGCACTGAACCACCTTCATCGACAGTTAATTTGGAAACGGGCAAAAATCGGAGTAAGCCACCAGATGATACTGATATTTCGATATTGAATTTCTGATCTAACAAGCGATCGCTTCGCTCAGCGACGACATCAAAGTAGAAGGAATCATTGATGCGAAACTCCATAATGACAGCCGTGTGCTCATAGAATATGTGTCCATTGTCCACATCGGTCTGCGTAAATTCACTAATCTCCTTGGCGTACCCATTTCCCAGATACTCGTTGACAATACGCCCCAGACTGGGAGGCACAGTCACATTGTAGCGTATCTCCCGCTCCTCATCCGAGCACTTGAAGTGCAAGTGATCTCGCAATATTTGCTTCTTGGTTAGAGGAAAAACATGCAGATTCTCATTTCGTTCGACGAGAATCTCAATCGGTTTTATCTCGATATTGAGTAGTTGACTGCTGGTATTGAAGAGTCCATCGGTGACCACAAAGGATAACTCATTCTTGCGCGAGTTCGCATCGTGAATAAAGTATATCTTCTCTGCATTTATTTGCGCCTGTGTGAACTGTTCGATCTTGTGCAGCGTGGTTGATTTCTCAGCCAAATATCCACCGTAAATGTGATGCACAATATAGGTGAGATTCTCCGGCGGCGTATCGTAGTCCTGAGTCACTAGAAAAGAGGTTACAACGGAATAAATAGTAGAAATAAGGAAAACATCAAGTGTCAACTTACATAGATCTGTATTTTTGATGACATATCGTCCGCCATTCCACACCTGCAGGCCTGTGTTTGTGACCATCCTGGGTACCTCATCGTTGACCTGCACCACTGCCAATTCCAGTTCGAAGGGGACGCTTTCCTTGTTCCTGGCCATGGCAACCATTGTCAGGGAATCCGTTGCGTTCTCGCTGCCATTGTGCACATACTGAATGCTGCCCTGTTCCAGTTGCTTTTGTGTGAACCGCTTGACCTTTGAGCTGCCCGCCAGAATGTGACCCGAGCTGGGTGTTATGGTGACTATATACTCCAAGATCTTGCCACGATAATACTCCGAATAGGGTTGTATATCCGTAGAGCTTAACTGAACCGTCTTCCCCTCCACCACCGAGATGATGTTGGTGTGCATGTAAAGCTTCTCGGGAATGATGACTATCTTCAGCATCAGCTGACGCAGCCACGTAATCCCATTGGTCACATCGAAGACAAAGTAATCGGATGATTGATTAACGCCCGCCTGTATATAGAACATCTTTTCCGTATTCACCGATGACTGATCGAACACTTTGCAGTTGTATTCATCGTCAAAGGACATCGATTGCATCTCCAGATAGCCATGCATGGGTGAAGAGGTTACCAGGAACGTAATATCGCCAGGGGAGATGTTTGGATGCACGACCTTGGCAGAAAGATCAAAGCAGATTAAAATTTTAAGTCAATATTTAGCACTGATTTGAAAAACTTGTCGATATCTAAGCACATCAATCAATGAGTAAACTAACCAAAACCTACCTCTAAAATGTCTCGTGAGATTAGAACACTTGTTGATTCCTCAACGTAGAGCGTGTGATTCTGTTTCACATGCAATGGCTCCCAATAGGCTGAGGGATATATCCTAAAGATGACTTCTCCCTCAGCCGTTATATTCTTAATGTGCACACGATATCTAAGAAAGATCAAAGAGTGTTAAAATTATAAAACACATTAATCTTATACAATATAACCTCACCTCACTTTATCCATCGATGCGATTTCTGTATTCCAATAGACCAAACGCTCGCGCTCAATATCCAAATGCGTAAAATTGCCCAGGGATGTGAAATTGGTTACCTTTTGCATTATAGTATTATTCTCTCTATCCGATCCACCGCGCTGTCCACTGAGATACATGAGAATGCCATAGGAGGGTGGCTTGATTACCTCATAGTAGATCTCATCTAGTTTCATATCCAAATTGGTCTCTAGCACAAAATCCTTATTCTTGAGTATCACGAATTTGCCCTCCTGGACAATCGAAGCATTCGCTGGCAGCATGGACACAAATGGATCCGAGGCACGTATCTCTAGTTGACCATTAACCTCATGCTCCCGATCCGTGACAATAAACGAAGCAGTGCCCACATCTGCACCGCTGTGTTGGAACATAATCCTGCGGTTGGCAATATCATCCTGGCTGAAACTGTCGACAAAATGACCCGACTTATAGAAGGCACCATTCGTGCTAGACACATGAATATAGTGTATATCCGTATGATTCGTATTCACATCCGCATCCAGATACTGTAGCACGGTGGGATTTAAAGTGCGTATGCCATTGCGCACCACATGAAAAACACGCTCCACAGCGGTGCGATACGGTTCATTGTCATTGACCAGCTTGATGCGCACCTCCATATTCGCTACAAACTGTAGATCCGTCTCATCCCCCGAGAGAATTAGCAGCTCGAAGCCATCCAGTGTTGATTCGGTATCATCGTGACAGTAGTAGACATCATTGCGGAACAGCTGCTCCAGCGTGAAGAGCTCGATGGGTGTCGTCAAGCCCGTCTGCTCATCATAGACACACACTAAGCCATGCTTTGGCGGCACCGACACCTGAAACTGTAGACTCTCATAGATGTTGAAGCGTATCTCGAAGTGGTTCTTCGTAATCAGTGCTCGTTCGCCCTCTTGCACCTGCACCACCTCGAACTGCTGATAGTGCAGCTTGTGAGTGAGCTCCTCGAGTGGATTGAATATGATTTGCAGTTTTCCCACAACATCATCGCACTCCGCCACGGAAACGACAAACTCCAGATGATCCGTGTAGCTCGAATAGCAGCTGTGATGAGTCTTATAGCGTATACGCCTCTTATCTATATCCTGCTGTGTAAATGAGTCCATCTCCTTGGCCGCCTTCCGTGATCCCTCCACATAGATCCCACCATATTTCGTTGGCTTAGTGATCTTGTAGATCACATTGCGTGGAAAACTGCCAATCGGCACCGTTTCATAGTTCAGCAAGTTGTTCGCCAGCAGAATTTCACGACTTCCATTAATTGCAATCACAGCGGGTGAGCTCGAAGCAATGCGCAGCCGGGTGAACGTTATCCGAAAGTCAAAGGTTTGTGTCATCACAAAGCCAAATGAGGCAATAAACTGTGAGTTAAAGGTTAAAGATAATGTATACAATTTTTTATTCCAAATTGAGTTTTAAACTTTAAGTGCATTACTATTCCAGAGATGAAATCATGATCGAAAAGCTTTGGAGAATCGGAATAGTTTTGACAAACTTATAGATCCGGAAAGTTTTCACTCATTCCTAACTCACTTATCATTTTTTGGGAGCATAATTTTCATATAAATCCATGACAGAAATGCGTTATGCACTTTTATTGTAGTACGATTCTATAGTTTAAATCTTGATCAAAAATGCATGGTTAAAAATCGGATTACTTTTGACAAAGTTATGACAATGGAATGTTTTGAATGTATGATTTTTTACATTGTTTTTAAAACAAAGACAATGAATGAATTCCCACTGCAATTACCATATTAAATTACAAGTTGATAAAATACCATTGTTGGCTAACAAAATATTTGTGTAATTTTAGTAATTTCCCAAAAAGTTGTTTGGCTTAAAGCCAATAATAAAACACATATACACACCTTAAATTCGTCTTGCCAAGGGAAATCGCTGCTGTGCAGATAGCGTATGTGGCCCAGCAGCAGTTGGCTGTCTGTGAACCATTCCACGTTCACCCAGGTGCCATCAATCTGTCGGAAGCGCTGCAGCACACCATGGGCCGGTGGCTTCACAATCTCATAGCGTATATCAATGTGCTCATCGACGGCATTTGTTCCAATGGAGAGATTGGCGGGTGTCAATAGAAGCGAACTCTTGTGGATCATAATCAGACCCGTATTGTTGACCACACGCAGCTCGAGAGGATGCACTGAGACTGGCAAATAAACCTTATCACTAGTCTCAATACCGTCGGAGACATGCATAAGCAGCTGATAGCTAAAGGATTCCGCTGCAGTGGAATTGTACAAATATGAAACTTTGCCCACATTCACATCCGCCTGGGAGAAGGTCATCGTGTCAATGCCACCCACCATAAAGCGTCCAAAGGCCTCCAGGGAATTCGCTGATGGCATTATGGTATAGATCAGATCACTTGGTTCACTATCCGGATCGGCTATATTAAATAGATCCACATCCAGTATTCGCTCAATACCCTCAATGACTCTCAGGATTTTGTGGGAGTTCAGTTGCAGCTGGGGAGGATCATTTACAGCTGTTATATTCGCATGGAGCAGGAAGCGATGCTTGCCAAGAATATTTTCGGGTATCTTGTGCTGATCCCCATAAATTTGCATATCCAGCGTTGCATGATCATTGAAGTTCTCCAATCCACTGTGCACATACTTGAGTTTATCCGTTGCCAAATCCACCAGATTGAATGTGCGGCAAGGCACAAAGTTGGCTTTCTCCGCCGAGTATTGTAGGAGCTGTCCAAATTTGGGCTGCTGCACCACATGAAAGACAATCGATTGCTCATTGAGAGTGGGATAGCGTCGAGTGTCGAGGAGAACATTAATAATGTGAGGGGAGAGGAAGGCGGTGCCGCCCTCTAAAAGTTGCATAGGTGAAACGTATAGAAGCTCCAGCTCCGGGCTGATTTCCGTGAAGATCTGCAGATGTGAAGGACTTACAGTAAATGTGATTGAGTGGGAAAGCAAATAACTCACTTTGAATGGACCCTGAAAATCAGCTTTAATGCAGTAGGATTGATCACAGTAACAGATGAACTCATCAACGCCATGTTGACTGCAAATGCCGCTCTTCAAACAGGGATTGTGCTCCACACAAGGATACTTCCACACACAGTTCAGGGACAACTTGCGCGAGATAGTCATCTGACCAAAGCCCAGGGGCAGGGTATTCACCTGCAATTTTCGCATGCAACCTTTGAAACTGAGTTCATTGATGCGCAGTCCCTTGTTAATGAGACGACGACGCATCTCCTCTTGGACGCCGCCAAAGAAAACGCTCTTCTCGAGATTAATGCTCGCCTTTGTCTCATTAGCGTGCTCGCCGCGGTACGGCAATTGGGCATCGTCGAGTGTTAGCTCCGCCATGTCGGCATTATAGCGCAGTATAACACGATGCCATTTACCATCGGAGATGGTCTCATTTGTCACAAACTGCACCACACTGCCAGCCTTGTTGAATGTCAGCTTAAGTTTCTCGTCCTCAATCTCCAGCAGCACAAAGTCGTAGCCACCATTGAAGAACATCGTGCCCGACTCCGTCATCGTCCGAAATTGCAATGAGAGACTGTAATGATAATTATATGCTGTGTATATGACTGAAGAAGCTCGTAACCTGACTATGTATTAATAAACAATTCTGATGTTTAATTACAAAATTAATCCCTTAAATAAGGAGAAAATATACTTGGCTTGGCTTGAGTAAAATTCACTAAATCCTCTATCAATTTACATATTGCTGACAGACATAATATACGAGTACATTTCGATAAACTTATAAGATGAAATATAAATTTGAAAAATGTATACTTCTTGAAATACAAATTTTTATTTTTTTGTGTAGGAAAAAAAACTTGCAGTAAACGTTTTTGTTTTAAATATATTCTAATGAGAGAATTCCAAAACGAATATTGAAATTGGCAATCGCTCTACTTTCGACTTACGTTTCGCCCATTGCATGTGATTCCTTGAGCATGAGTGCAAACGAATCATTGCTCAAGAAACTGATGCTATCCTCAACACCGCCATCGAACTCATTGCTACAGGTCCAGGCGATTCCAGTGCTGGTCGTGTGGCCGGTGCGATCTTTGGCACGCTTTATGATGTTGATGTTGTTATAGAAGACCTGTCCATAAAAGAAATAAGATAAGCAGGCCATCCACGCAGTCGATTAGTTCACATATAGTTGGCGATCGTCAATATATGCCACTCACATCGGATATACAGCCGCGAAAGCCAATGACATCATTGAGAAACTCGGCGGAAAAATCGCCAACGCCTCCGAGGAAGGTGCCAAAGTGTACATTCAGTGCCGGTGAATCGGCTGGCAGCTGTTTGCGCATAATGTGTCCATCCACCTGCAAGGTGACATTATTCTCGAAGCGTTGCACGGCCACATCGTGCCACTCCAAATCGTTAAGCTTTTGCTTCTTCGGCGAGCGCAGCTGCAAGGAAACAGAGTAAAAGCAACCAGTTAATGTGTCCGGATGCTTACGTACACAGAGAGAAAAATTTTGGTCTTAAGATAAGCCTGATAAGCACTGAATGGTGTAAAAATTTGCTTGATTCAAGTCTTCAAATATCAAGAAAAAAAAAGTTTTTCCTGAAACGATTACTGAATTTTCAAATACAATTCAAGTTTCAAGCGAATGTCAATAAGATCATTTTTCCGCTGTGTACGCAACTGGTCAACTGGTTAACCAACTCACCTGCACCACATCCCGTTCGATTTTATAGCTGAAACTGATGACTCCGCTCTCTAGTCGCAGCAGGCAGTAATCGGTTCGACCCGCTGCCAGAAAGAGGAACGCGTTCTCCTGCTTGGTGCGAAACTTGACGCGTATGTTCGTTGACATTTTGCCCTCCTGCAGCGGCATCGACACATAGCCATCGCCGAATAGCGAAACTATAAAAACAAAAACAAAAACAAAATAAACGAAATAAATGCAAATTAAAATGGGCATTGCATCAGATATGCAATACGTTCTCAGAGCTGCATCTGGCATGCTGCAACCTACAAGTGAGTTGATTGCCTATTAAGCAAGCATACCAGCTCTAATTTGTCCAGCGCTTTTTGGCCAGCTGTCAGTTTGTCAGTCAGTTGTCTGTTTGTGCACTCTGTCAGTCAATCTATCTGCATACTGATATACCTATCCATCTATCTATCTATAGATCCATCTTGTACTTGATTTGCTTAATTAGCTGTGTGTCTTGTTTAGCTCGTGTGCCCTCATTCTGCCCTAGCCTTGTTATACTCTCTGACAGGGTATCACAATTTGTTTGTGTTCCTTAAATGCTTGGACAATTAGAATTGGATTTTTAAAAGCTATGCATTTAAGTTATACTTTGTGTACCTTAACGCAACCTTCAAATGTCAATTGATTTTCTCTAATTATAATTTTTTTAAGCAACGCCTTTTCAACGAAATTGCGTGATTTATGTTCTGTGATTGCTCAAATGTTTTGGGCTTGTGCAATAAATTAAATAGAGAATTTAGTTGTCACATTTTACGGCTTTAGTTTGTTAGTTTTACAAAATATTCGAATGTCTCAACTTTGGCATCGATTTGTAGCATAAGCCATGCTACCAAATCTTTTTTTGACATGCACATATTGACCTAACCCACATGGAGAAATGTATTTGGATACACATATATATTTTTGAGCTGCTTGAATAAACATGAAACAGTTGCACACAAATGTTGCAGACGCCACATAAACTGACAACAGTCCAAAAGATAAACAAAGCCAAATGAGAAACAAATAATTTTGTTGATGTTGTTCATTTTTTGCTTTTGTTGTGACTGCGTCTGCATCGGCGTCTGAATCGCCTGCGTTGGCAGAGTCATTTTGACACCAATTAGCAGCAATCAGGCGTCAAAAAGTGTCGGAAAACCTAAAAACACTTTCCCAAACTCAACTCAATGCGTTGACCCATATAAAGATATCTGTTAAAAGATGCTCTTCTTGTTATTGCTGCAAAAGCAAAACGGAAAAAGATGCGCGGGTGTTTATCATGATCTGTACTCATTTATAATGGACAACGCCGAAGATTGCATACCCTTTCAGCATAAACTTAACAAACTGAGCAATATTAAATAGTAGCATAATGTTGCTAAGCATTTATATCTATATAACTGCTCAATTTTAATAACGGATCATATTCCTCTGTTCTTCTGCCTGAGACACCCAGTTTTTGTACAGGGTATCCTCAGGCAAATAATCGCGACGTGAGCACTTTTTATTTATTTTATTTTGTTTTCTGTAAACAAAGTGCGTTTATCAGGAAGCAGCATTCGATTTGCATTCGCAGTCAGCTCAAATGTCGACGTACAACAAATGAGACGTTAACATCAGCCAACACCCACGTTGCCCGCACCACTCCTGCCATTCCCCTTGCTGCTCGAGTGCCATAACTGGCTGCAAGTAGCGCGTTGCAAGAATTATGGCAACAGATGCGTTGCAACTTGCCCAAACGGCATGTGACATGGTCCACGTCCCCAACTGCCGCTCCATGAAATTTATGTTTATCTTTCGCTACGGCAACTTTGGAGAAGGTAGGAAGAGGTATTTATGTTATGGCTAATGCTTAGTTTATTTGAGTTAGAAGTCGCATTCAGTTGGCCGAGTTTGTATGGTTTTATTTTTTTATTTTATATGTATTTTATGCATTTGCTTTGACGGCCACACAGCGGCATTTGCTTTGGATTTAATTAATGCGCTTTTGGTGGGCTTCAGGTATTCGATATTCGTTTGAATTTGTATGTGATGTGACATTCATTACAACATTTTCTCTCGACATTGACAATTTATAATTTGTGATGCATTTTTTGTTAGTTAATTTCGATTGTAACGTGACATTTTATTGCTTGAATGGGTGATTTGTGTGCCTGCAACGTGTTTCCGACTAAAATTGCCACAAGTTGCGTTTTTAATTTATGAAGTTTCACTGCAGTTTTTATGAACCAGCACTAATTGGCGGAAAAAATATGAGGGTAAAAACATCATTATTGAAATTATTTATTGAATAAGCTTGCGGGCAAATTTATTGCTTGAACAGAGCTATGTAGATATAGCTTCAGCTTAGAGATGTAAAACATATTTTAATAACAATTAAGTAAGAAAGACAAAGTAGTCAAAGCTGCAATTAGGAATTGTAAAGTGGAAGGCATTAAATAATTAGTCCTTTATGACACGAAAACATAATCATGATAATTACAATTCCTAACACATGATAACTACTCAATTCTCAGCTCGTTATTACTAGTAGATTTTTATAGATAGCCAAGCTACTGAAAGATAGTTGCTTGATAACACTTTCACACAGAGAAAACCATTTGCTCCCCTCGATGGCAATATACTCAACATTTTATGGCTTCATTATACGGCTTTAGAGATCAATTTAAATCAAATAAAATCGCCTTGAGCATATAGCATTATGCATTGAAAACCCCATTCATTTTAGAGCTGCCCCATTTTATGGCCGCAGCAGATAAACATGTAGAATGTGCGGGGAGAGACGCATTGGAGCCTAATTAGACCCTGGGGTCTCATAGAATTCAATTATAAGTACGCATTTTGGCCTTTTTTATTTTTGACTATCAACAAACAAATGACAAAAGACAAAGCAATAAACGAGAAACGAGCTAATGCAATCGACAAGTCATAAAGACAATTTTTCTCATGACTCAATTCCGGTAGTGATGATGACAATGCGTTGAGCATGTGTAAAAAAAATGTCGCCAAAATGAATTTCAAGTATACACAAATGCAAGATGCACATCTGCACGACTTTAGCCGCCAGTTAGCGGTCGCATCTTGATATTTATTTTGGAAAAAAGAAGAAACATTTATAACGAATAATCAAGCGAGCACATGGTGCGCCACATACTCAGCTACTGAGCTGCAGATATATTTGTATCTACCACGAAGAGTGTTCAAATTGGCACAATGCGCTGTGCGCGTGCAAATACAAAAAAACATTTCGTATAGTCTAAATAAAAGTTCAAATGTAGCAAAAAAACAAACATTAAATTGAGGAAAATTCGCGGCAACTGTTTGCGAATGATTCACACGTCTTCCAAAGTGACGTCACGTGCCAACTAAAAATATCATTAAAACTACATTTGCGCCCAAGACCAAAGAGCCCAAAATACGCGTATAGATACAAACAACATAGGTATATATATATATATATGTGTGTATATATATACTCATATATATATAGTGATGAGAATTAAGAGCATGCCAGCTTTTGTGGTGCGCCACAGCGTAACTTGCGCAGATGGGAAGCAAAGTGAGGAGACTTTGACGGCAACAACAACAACAACAACAACAGCAGCAGCAACAGCAACATTGATGACGACGACAAAAGTGCGCCCCAAGTCAAATGTCAAGCGTGAAAAATGCGTTAAGTGCACGGCGACGGCGCGTTGTACTTGAGTAGTTGGATTTTATGACCAAGGCGGTTACCATGCAACGCGCACACCACTTGAGAAAGTTGCGCCCTAAACAGAAACGAACAAAAAAAAAATAAAATAAAATAAATCTGGCACAAGACCAAGCAGCAACTGCTCAAGTTAGCCAAGCAAATTACATAACTATGTAACAATTTATCGCAAATGCGAAAAAATAAAACACTTTATGGCTTCAAATTACAATATTGCTCAGTAACATTTTTTGTTTCTAGTCGTCAAGGCCAAGTTGTTGAACGGAAATTTCTCTACAAACTCTTAGAGAATAATTTCCTCACAGCATCTATTTTAAGTCGGTTAGTGGGCAAAAATCTCTTTTAAATATATTTAAATGTATTTTATTTATTGTGTGCTCAGAAATTACACAACTTGCTGGAACAGCAAAATTAATAAAAGAGCTTTTTAAATAGTCGAGCTATTCAAAATATTTAACTAAATTGTTTACAATATGAAACATTAAACATTTCTACAGTAAATCTTTGATTTGTATATGGACATTTACACATTGCAAATTTCACACCAGCGAGTGGTTTTTACATAGATTGGTAAGCTTTGGAAAGCTGCCCACGTAGAGATCCCTGAGGCCTGGTTGCATTGCGTATGTGAGTTGTATATGCATGGAAGCTCTGCTTCAGAAACTTTCTTCGCTTGCTCAGCTTCTATTTGGCTTGATGCTGCCCACAGTGCCTGCCATTTAACACACATGCAGCGCATAGAAAAAAAGGATGGAAAAAAGTATCTTGACGCTGCACCATTTGCAACTCTTTATTTTGACTTTTATTTATTTGTTGGCAGCTAAGTAAACGCAATTTGGACATTGCCCACGTTGCTGCCAAAAAAATAAAAGAGCTGCAGACTGTAGAGCTGCAACAGTTGCTGCACATTGGCTGCTTCTGCTCGAGTGTCGCAGTTCCTCTTTTTTTATTTTGTGGCCAATTCGTGCCTGGCCATATTTGTAATGAGCATAAATCGTGCGTTGATCATTTGCCATGATAAATCGCATGTTTATATGCCCCAGCTGTAAGTATTAAATTAAGTTTTTTTTTGCCGGTTAACCAGCTACTGACTGCGATTTCAAGAGCGTAACATTTAATTAACTGTTCTGCTTGGGCTTACCTTTCATAGACGTTGCCGTATGCAGCAATTGCAGCACGGCCACCAGGAGCAATCCAAATCGAAATCCACAGAGGCGCAACATTGCGTTGCAGCTGCTTTGAAGTTCTTAGATTACAGGCCCCAAGATTCGTTTGCAGCAGCAGCAGGAGTTGCTTCGTCGTTTTTCGTTGTTGTTTTTTTTTTTGGTCGTTTTTAATAATTCTGCGTGTTAATTGATTTTTCATGGGGCCACGCATCCGTCGTCGTTGTATGTCTGTGTTTATGCGTGTGTGTGTTGAGTATCTGTGTGGAGCAGTGTGCTCATAAAAATAGCAACAACTGAGGCACAGCAGCACGTCCTGGTCTACGGCAACGACTACGGCTACATAGACAGATGCTGCATGTCATTTCGTTGACAGAACTCATGCGTTTGCACTAGGGGGGCACACAGACAAATCAGACGGATAGACGGACGGACAGACTAAGAGACAGACAGTTAGACGAACAATCACACTTATAGGCAGACAGTCCAATGGGGCTGCTTTGATGCTGTCTATATAGGATTTACTCTTCTTCTGCCTTCCGATACACATATGGATGGATAGGTATATTTCTTGTACTTTTTTGCTTGATTACGTTTCAATTTGCTGTTGAAGCATTTTTAATTTTTCACACTTTTTTCATTTTTTTTGCTGAGTTGCTAAACGACGAGTTTCCAATTATGTTTATCTCTTTCTACGCGCACTGAAAATATATAATATTTCTTGTATATATAATAGTTGTTTTTGATTATTTTGATTCATTTTGAATTTTATTTCTCTCGTGGGTATTATTTTCTTTTAAGGCACTTAATTTGTTTTTTTTTATTACTATCAATTTTAGAGGCACAATTAAATATTTTATTAGTCAAAAATTTTTCAACAGCTGACGTTGGAAAATTGTGCTCAATTGAATATTTTTTTATATTGATTTTTTTTGAGTAGTTTTGATTCAAATCGGAATATTTGCAATTTATAAAATAAAATACTTCTACCTTGAATGATGGTATTTATTAAAATTAAAAACCAGTATTTTATTTTGCACTGGCGAAGAATTTATTGTTTTTTTTTTTGTTGGTAGGTATTAATAATTATTAGAACTAATATTCTTTTATGGACTGAGTTCACTTATTAATGTAAGCTGTTTAAAATTAAATGAATTTTAATTTGTTAATTGATGCTGTTTTATTTGATTTACTTATTTACAACTGGATTGAAGATAACTTGTCCAAATGAGTTATTTCAGTTCTCAAAAATGTATTTGGGGCGCCAATCTTTTGATTATATTGAAAAATGAATCCGCCATTGCTTTCGAGTATTTTCGCTTGGCACAGCGCAAAGACCAATTTGTTGCAGTGCCACATACATATACATATATCATTGATTAGCGTATCTGGATATTTTATGGACACTTAATTGAGTTGCAGCCCAATACACCCCGCAGTTGTTATTCTTAAGGCGCTTCCACTTCACTTCAAACTGCGCAGCAGCAGCACCAACAGCGGCAGCGATTCGAAGCTGGCGCTGAGTAAAATTTATTGTATTTTGGGCCAAGTGAGCGACGCCCATAAAAAGCTACTTAAGTGGCATGCCACGCAGCTTAACATTGTATATGATACATTCTCTTCCTTTTTTGTTTGTAGCCTTTCATTTTGTTTTGTTTTGCGGTAAAGTGGAATTTCTAGTCCACGATGATTTTGCAATGTTCAAGTCAAAGTTCAGTGCAACGCTGATCGGCAGGAAAATTGCAATTTCAAAAATAACAAAAATAGAAAACAAAATGTAAGTTTCCAAAAAGATATCAAAAGGCCAAATAGGGCGCATAGACACTTTCAAGTTTAGATGGAAATCAACAGTGACGCGAACGCAAATCCCTTGGGTGGATATAAAAGAAGGCCCCGACGGGATGTCAGTTGGAGAAAAGGAAGGGGAGGGCGTTGGAGACAGAAAGACGAAGCATTTCCCGTTATTGCCGCTTTGGAGCCACTTTTGTGCAAGATTCGTGCGACGAACGTCAACAACTGTGACTGGAAAATGAATTATTTACGCCTTGGGCATCTAAAAATACGTAGACGTCGAGTCGGGAATCGGGAATCGAGAACGGTGCATAAGTATTATGAATACACTTTAAATTAAAATTTGGCATAGCATAGAGAAAACTGACATACTTTTGGGGGCGTTTCTTTGCAAGAAAATTATTATCTATAACGATCGAGTTTATCTTTCTAATTAAGAAGCTCGACTTTTTCGAAAGTTTCCAATGTAGAATGTTTTAATATGTATGTACTTTATGTAGAACATATATTTTTCTGAGTGTATGTTCAGTACGTAGAGTATTTCTGTTTGAAGTGAATTTGAGATGCTGGCGAATGCGAAAAGCGACGCCAGGTTCTCCTTCGACATCCTGGCAGGGGTCAATTGCAGTTCAGCCCTTCGGCTTGTTAGCGCTCGTTCAACTAATTTTGCTTGCTTATTTTGGATTTATACGTGGAGTTGTGGTTGGCAGTCATTAGTTTTATGTTCCCAACACAATTCGAAATGCTCGTCGGGAGGCGAAGTGGCGCAGTGCATCCAAAAGTGACAATCGTTGGGAGAGTTTTATGACAGGCACGTGTTTCGAACATTTACATAAAAATTCATAAATGTATCTGTCAGATGCAAAGGAGACACCTAAGTTGAGTCGAGTCATCTAAGTATGTGCAGCTGCATTTTTGAGAAAGTTCTACCAACAATTTTTAGATATGTCAGCCAGACATATATTTTATAGTAATTAAAATTAGTGGCACCCAAAACAAAACGCCTATCGCTTGCCGCTCTTTTAGTAGTCAAAATCAATTTGATAAGCCAAAAGACTTTGGGCTGCGGCTATTTTGGAGTTATCTATTTTTTTCTTTGTAGGCGTCTTCCCACACCGATTTTCAACACTTTCCTATAGTGGCAATGAACGCGCTGGCTGTTTAAGCTTACTTATTTGGAAAACTGAATGATCTTTGATTCATTATTGAAAATGCTTGTTGAGTACTTATTTGTGTCCAGTTCATGGTGGGAGTATTGTTGCTAATAAATATATATTATATATATTTGTTGGTGCATCAAAATTGGATTATTTTGTCTTTTAAAGTGCTTTTTAGCTTTTCATGTTTTAATGTAAGCAGAAACATTGAAAGCATTTTCTTGAATTGATATTGCTATTTTATAGTATTATTTAAATGTATTTATGAATTTGTGTATTGTTCTGCGTTTTTCAAGTGCTCTCCTGTTTTTAAATTGTTGTATTTTATATATTTGATTCAATAAGTGTATTAATTTATTTTTGATTTATTTTAAAAACTGTTTTGATTAGCGAGATCACATGAGTGGCATACAAATACATATGTATGTATATATCTCGATCGCCTCTTAGCACAAACACAACACAAACAAACAGCATCCAAATTCACGGTCAATTTGCACTGGGAAGCAGTGTGGGGATTTCTTGTGTATATGTGCTCATCTTGTACACATTTCTTCACATGCATCTGCATTTTCACTTCAACAAGCGTTTCCATTCAGTATTTCTTCTTTTTATCCAGAATTCTTGATAAAAACGACAAAAAAAGCGCCGACTGCGGCGAACAAAAACCGAATTCGAGAAACCAGGAAAATAAATAACTTAAAAATAAATTAAATTTTTTAACTGTGCGGTGGATGGCTCAGTGAGGCTTTTCCACTTACTGCACAGGCACACACAAGACGGAATATAACACACACACATACACACACACACACGCAGAGGAAGGCAGGCACACACGCACACTCACATTCAGGGTGCGCAGAGTTTTCCGCGACGTTTGCCGCCACCCGCAACAACAACAACAACAAGAGTAGCAGCAACAGAAAACGTATTCGAAGTCGTTCGATGAGCGAAAAGCGCTGTCCAGGCAAACAAACGAAAATCACCGAACAAGCAACCCAAAACGAACTAAACTGCCCGACGTTTTCTCACAGACTGACGGCACCCAAAACCGAATGCCGAATACCGAATACCGAACCGAATTCGAAAAAAGAAAATTCCGCACGCAGTGTGCGCAATGCGCAGTGAGACAGTCAGACAGACCCCGAAAGACCCCGACAGACCCCGACAATCCGACAGGCCACGGCGCACCCGCGAGTCACTTTTACGCGCGTTCACTTCTCGCTCCTCTGCTCAACGAACTCGGGCAAAGGCGAAGGCGAGCACAGTCCAATAAGTATGAGTGTATCTAGATAACAGTGATGAGCTCTATTGCAAATTAATAGAGCGTATGCGTATTGAATGAACGCATATTACTAGTATTATTTTATATTCTTAAAATATTCCTTTCATTATTTATTTCATTTGTAAAGTCACTCACTGTTATTGTCTCACAGGCAATTCAGATTTCTTCTTATAGTTTGACACTAAGTTGAATAAAGAGAGATCTGTGAAATCTGTTAAAAATAGTTTTAGCCCTAATTTGATTCATTGGATGCATTCAGAAGAAAAATCTGATAAATTATTCTTAATACGAGTCATGATTGTATCTGCTGAGTGCGGAGACTGCAATATTAATTTGCAAGGTGGCCAATAATAGAATCTTGAAAGATTAGTCTAATATAATTGTTAATAATGTATTATTCAATTAAACTATATTATATTAATTTCATATAATAATTTGTATTTTAACTAAAGTCAATTTACATAGATAAAGTGTGCTTTTTAATTCAGAATTATACTAGTTCACTTGAGATCTCCTCTTAGTTTGAGTAGTATCTGGTCACAAGTGAAGCTCTTATTCAGCCACTTGCGCATCTCTGGAAAATATGAGCATCGAGCTTACTGTAGTTCGCACTCAGTGTACTTCTGTCCCAGCTGATGATCATCAACTGATGTTGTTTCCCTTTGCAATCTTCTGTGTGGCTGCTGGCAGCGAGTACGCGAAAATCGCGCGATTGAGCAATTGTGAGCGCCAAGAGGCTGAGGACTTGAAATTTTTCAATTTGTTTAGCGGTGCCGCTGCCTCAGTTGTTGCCCCTACTTTAAGTTGCTGTTGCTGTTGCCGTTGCCGTTGCCATTGCTGCTGTAGCTGCTGATGATCATCAACATTGTGGGGCGAGTGCGAGGCACACATGTGGATGCAATTTGGCTGTGGCCATTGCCACATGTTGTTTTTGCCTCGGCGACGACGTCAACTCCTTTGCCAACGAATGTGTGTGTCTATGTTTATTATACTCTCGCAGAGGGTACTATTAATTTATGTGACCCTGTAAAGTCTATAAGTATATTCTTGATTACTATCAAGAGTCGATTTCATGACACTTTGAGTTCTTGTAGAATAACTATTTCTGTTTTTCAGAATATCCCATTCTAAATATTTTCTTTACGCTATTGTAGTTCCCATCATTTCCAGATCGCTCAGGTCGTACACTTGATATTGAATTCTACAAGGGTATGTCATCTTCGAGATGTTGTTTGTTTCTCGTTCTATTGGTACATATGTGTGTGTGTGAACGTTTCCTAGAGTTTGGTGTATCTGGTGTGGGCATATTGAGTGATAAAAATCTACTAGCCATTTTTCAACAGCCTATTAAGTTACATAAGTCGTCACAGGGGCGAGCAGAGCGCATCGTGTGAATATCCTTTTGGCGTGCTGATGAACCCTTTGACACCAGCCATACCCACCGTGCTACCTGACAGACAGACACAGACAGACAGGCACCAAGCACCAAGCTCCATGCCCCATGCCCGATGCCCCATGCGTCCATAAATCAGTGTGACCAAAGGCAGCTAGCTCATTAATAAATTACAATAAATGCGGAAAATCTGAAATACACGTATGGCCAAGTCGAAGTGGAAGATATTTGTACCTAACAGCTGTGTGTGTGTTTATGTGTGTTCGATATCAGTTACACGCCCCCGTCAGTTGCAACCCTTAGTGGTATTTCGGGGTGTGATAAGCCAAGGAACGACTTCATGGCACGCACAATTTGAGCAGCTCCTGGAGCAGGAGTGCCGCTGCACCCAGAGGGGCGACCACTTGAATATGCAGATATGTACACACATCTAAGCACATATCGAATATGCATATGTATATGTATATTTATCTAGGTTAGGCCACACAGCTGTGTACTGTGCGGTGCGGTGCTCCTCTGCCTGTGGCATACTGTGTGGCATGTAAAAATAAACACATAAAACTGCACTTTTCCTAATTGCTCGGGGGAGAGACACCAAAAGAAAATACGGCTTCCCAATGCAATGCGCAACAAATCGCCGATAAAGCTGCATGCATATAGTTGAAGTCACAAATATTTGGAACATATTCACATGCTTGTCCGAATACGAGTGTGTGAGTATGAGAATGAGTGCGAGCACCCATTCGAGTCAAGGGAGAACGAACAATGCACACGTGCGCCACTGCTGTCGAACCAGAGTTGCCAGGTTGTGTCAGTGACATTGAATCATTATTTAAATGTAAATGAAAGTATTCTTAAGTAGGTAACCAGGGCAGGCGAGTGCTGTAGCGGGTAAGTAAGCTAAAGTCAGATGGATTTCTCCATAGTTGAGTTTATTTTTTATTTACAGAGATGCCCTAGAAAATTAGTATTGCGATTATCTTTAATGAAATAGGCGCCCTGTATCTAATAAGTAATAACTCTTTGAATTTTATATCTAATTCAAAAACAAATCTTACACGAAACTTTTTGAAAACCTGACAACTCTGCAGCGTATCTGGAAAGAAAATGATAAGTACACTTACACTTACCAATGCGAAGGGTGCATCCTTTTACGCATCAACAGTTTTAATAGTTGTTTGGCCTATCACTTGGTTTATACGCTCGAAATTCTTTAGGGCACTGGCGGGGGCTAAGGGGACTTACTTACAAATACCACGTAGTGAATCACTTTTAGGGCGTGTAACCAAAGTGTGTCTGTGTGTGTGTGTGTGTGTGAGTGTGTATCTGTGTATGTAATTTATGCACTCTTGTAGAGGTAATGAACTTGAAATTTATAAGAAAATACCATGTAATTTGCTCATTAACAAATTGTTATAGGTTAGGCTTAGGAAAAGAGCATAGAAACTGCGTTGGAGTCATTGTCATGGGTAAAATGGCTTTCAGCTGGGTTTTATCTCGTAGTTTAAGGCACTTTAGGAGTTCCTGATTGCAAGAACACTCTGTGTGTTTTCGTATCCTGAACCACTTGAGTTTCCCACCCTGTGACGACTTTATTAAGGGGCGGTCTCATGTCGCCCATTATAACTCAATTTTAAATTATGTATAATTTTATTTTTGACATATTAAATTAATATTGACACATTGACAGCTGCCCGACGTACGCTGATGGCCTGCCAAAACAACAAAACATCCCATTACACAACTATCAACGTCTATGTCCAAGTTCCAGTCTCAGTCTCTGTCTCTGTCTGAGTCTGAGTCTATGCCTGCGTTTCAGTCTTAGTATCTGGACGAGTCGCTGTCGTTGCCGACCACCCGCTGGCAGTGTTCTGTGCTGATCTGATCGATCAATGCGGGCGCTAATCAAAACTCAAAGCAAACAACATAAGTAAGAGTGCCCGACTAAGAGATGGCCTGTATTACCCAGTGCAGGCAGACTTAACTGATTCCTTATTAAGTTCGGTGTGAAATATTTATATTCATCTACGAGGTTTTAACAATATTATTAATTGGTATGTTTTTAGATATGCAGACAGACAAATGACTATGCGCTAACTTAATGATACCCCTTTTACTAATTTTCAATATGTACAGGGTATAAAAATATATATATATACATATGTACATATATATATTTGCTTCAATTTCTCGAATTCGTGCGCTAATCATGCGCAACGTTTACTTTTGGTGAAATTTTTAATTGCCGCTCGAAACCCTGGAGAACAAATGGGAAGTATGCGCTTTGGTTCCGTGGAAAACGGCAGTGTCATCATTTGGGTTTGGGTGCCCTATTGGGGTGTGTGTACCGTTTTTGTGTGGTGGTGTGAGTGGTGCGTGGTTTTCTTTATCTAAAACGCGTCTGGGAAAACGCGAGTTGTGCTTAATTGATGGCCAGATATATTGATGTTTGGGCACACGTAGCACAAATTGTAGATACATTTGGCATTGGTCGCAGCAGCATACAAAAAGGTCTTTGTATTTTTAACAGCCCAATGCGTATCTGTTTGATTTGCCCAAATTGGTCAAATGGGCTGGAAGTGCAAAGTAAACATTAAATTGGCGCAAACTAACAAATTGCTATATTTGTTGGGTGGGCTTCAGTGGATTTGGGTTGGGCTCAAACCAGATACATATATGTACATATGGAGCCAAGTGCGTGGGCTTCAAAATTGTACATCAATTGATATCATCTGTTTTGGTAGCTCGTAGTTTACACCTCGCAAAAGATTGAACACATCGAATATACAACAAAAATTTGAATGGGAAATATTTGTATGGAGATTGTGAGCAATAGAATTAAACAGTTATTATAAATTACAAAAAGGAATACATAAAAAAAATCTAAATTGTTTTTATTGACAAGTTTGCAAAATGTAATGATCGAAATGTCAGTTTCATTTGGTAATTGGTTTCATTGTGGTGCAGTTTGATAAAGTTTGATAACTTTAAAGAGTATTTACTAATGATTTAAGGACATAAAGTATATTTAACGTTTTTAAAATACATCTCATAAAATTTGACTAATTTTTCTCTCATAATTATCGTTGACGCTATGTCAAAGCTATTGCATGGATGTAAAACTAAAATACAGTAATAAATGTCTGCAGATACAAATGAGTTGTAGCTTTGAAGAATTCATTTTTGAGATACTTAATGCTCGCTGTACACATCGCATATCTCTTGGTATACACAGGCCAATTTATCTTAGCTACAAAGTATGTTTATGCCACTGTTTGACGCGCGGAGGTCTGCTTGCGACGTATCTTTGGATGGACGACACATTTCGTTGCACGCAATTCAATTTCATTGCACCGTGGCAACCATTTGTGTCTTGGGTGCTTATGAATGAACTTTCCGCTTGCATCAAAAGTGCCGTTTGCTCGCCACGCAGAGTCTTGCCGAGTCAACTTCAGAGGCAACTTCAGGGCAGGTCTGAACTGGGTTGGGCAGTCCATCATCGCCCACTTCTCGCGTCGCCTTGCCTCGGCTCGACTCGACTCGACTCGACTCGACTCTCGTTTCCCGCCTGAAGTTTCCTCCTGGTTCGCTTCACTGAAGCGTGCCAATTTTTATTGAAATATGTATTTCGGCATCTTATTTTGGGTTTCGTTTTACATTTGAATTTGTTGCGTGTTTTATATGACTTTTTATGGCCACAGAGCAATCGTCGCCAATGTTTTACTATTTCTTATTGCTCACATTGTAGTGCATGAAATCTTAATTATTATTTAAGCTTTGTCAGCTTATCAGTCTTATCAGTCAGCAAATACTGCAAATGTGTATCCAACTCAAAAATGTCGCTTGCCTCCTGATTTTCCACTGAATTGAGCATGTGATTATACATTTGCACGATCTTCTCGATTTACGCTAGAAGTATTCAATGGTTTGGGTCAAACTGTTTTTATTAACGATTTCCACTGAAAGGGAAATAATTGAGCTTTCTAATGAGAAAATATGAAATCCGTTTAGAGTTGTTTTTTTTTTAGTGACGGAAGGTTTTGAATTTTTTTTATTATATTTTAATCAATGTACATTCAAATTAATTTAACACAAACTAACAAATTTTGTTTAATAGGCTTAGTGATTAATTTATAAAGCTGCGGTTTATGTGCATGCTTCAAAAAAGTAAGTGAGAGCGACGGAATTTAATACATTGTTTCAAGTTAAAAATATAAATTTCATCCAAAATTCACTTAGTTTTTATTCAGTTCTGGAACTTTGAAATTTGAAAACAAAATGCCTATCGTAAACAGTTAATTTATTTACAGTAAAAATATCATTGATAAACGTGAACAAAACAAAATGCAAAATATACTCCAAATAATAAATTGTGTTGTGTATTTATTCTATTGTAGCCTTCACAACTTCACTATGTCAAAAAGTATTAGATAGTATTTATTAAAAATAAATAAGGCCAAAAAAATTCAAATGTTCAAAATATAAAACCAATACCGTCTGTAGAGCATATAAAAATCGCGTATTATCTGCCAAACGCAATCCCCAAGTGTTTGCCGACGTTCAAATAAGCTGAAAAGCGAAACAAGTCCATTCATCTTTGGCAAAAGTTCAATGGCATGCCAAAAAAACAGGTTCCAATTGAAAAAAATGTATTTAATTTTGAAGTACATATATAGCAGATATGTGCAGCAATACATGCACCAAATTAAATTTATACATGGTTTAACTGATGATTTCAAGAAAAATAGATGTGATTATATCCTATTAATGACACGTGACTCAGTCACATGGGGAGGCGATTCGAATAGTGCACAGTTGTTCAATTAAGATCCGTTTGACTGCAATTATTTGGCAGCGTTCGCTGTGATTTGTATTTGAGTGTGTGCCTATCAATTGCAGCAATAATACTAACACACATACATACATCTGTACATATAATTAAAGAATGTCGAAAACGAAAAACAAAAATAAAAATAACAATGAGCGAAATGTGCCTCAGATTTATTTGGCTTTTGTTTGCACGTTCCAGTTTCCAGGGCTGCATCAGAATTCTTGATCGCAGCAGACAAAAATGCACGAAAGCAAAAGCAAAAATGCATAGACAAACGTATACAGTTATTTATTGTCTTTGTTTTGACTTTGCTTACACCTTATGCGCCTCAAATTGTCTTTGTTTTGTGCTGCTGTCGCCGTTGCTGTTGCAGTCGCAGTCGCAGTTGCAGTCGCCATCGGCCGAGCTAATTAAGTAAAAAAAGTTAAGGTGCTCGCATTGGGGCTCGGCGCGGTCAGTGATAACTAAACCTTTGAGCACAGCAGACGCTACTTGCTACTTTTCTCATTCAAATTATTTTGCTTGAAATCAAAATTTTATAAAATTAACATAAGCATTATTTCTGTGGCCGTGATCAGTGATATAAAGTGATCAACTGAAATGTAAATAAATATTAATAAATATTCGTCAATGCATAAGCGACTCACAAACAATAGTTTGTAAAACTCAAGCTACATCCAAGGGATTACTTAAAGTCGGAAGAAAAAATATGTTACTAAACTTCATAGATAGAATTCAGCATTAATATAATACGCTGTATCAAATATAATTAAAATCTGTGCTTAATCAGTTTACAATAAATATTTTTTTTTATTATTCTATATTCAGGAAATTTTCAAATCGGAAGTTTTCGATTTTTCAAATGTGAATTTAGTTTTTTTTTTACATAAAAATTGATATTAAATCGAAAAAGTTAAATACATATAACATAATATTAATATTAAAACAATTCGCAAAAAAAAAAACAATAATGGATTTGTATCTAACACTGAAATTGTTAATATTTGTATATATATTTTTTAATGAACATTTTAAGGCCGCAAAAGATGGTTCTTTAATTACACAATTAGCTGGTTAGCCATTAATATCCCAGGCAATTATGAGTGAAGTTTTCATCTGAATAGATCAAAAAACCTTGGTGCATTCAATAGAGCTGAGCAAACGTATTCATAGCTCGTAGCAACAAAATAAAACAAATAACAGCTATTAAATATAACAGTAAATCAAATGTGAGTTAAGCCAGAAACAAAAAACAAGTCATCCCAAATGCAACTTATAAAATTTACTCAAGTGAGTTGTAGACATATGTTTATAATACATGCACACACAAATAAATAAATAAATATACATATATTTATATATATATGTATTTATATAAACATACATATATATGTGTATTTGTATATTGCTTACGTTTTGTGCGACACTCAATGTCGAATTGCGTTTTATTTACTTTATGTTTTTTGTAGAGCGGCAGCTAAGCAAGCAGCGAAATGTTTAACACTTAAATACTTAGCGCGTATGAATATTTATTTGGAGGTTTTAGCAGCTTTCATGGCATTGCCGCACTTTCTCAAATTAGTGCAATTTTGTAGGTTTTTTTTTTCTTTTCAATTAGAAAACTCGTTAAACAATTTCAGATATTAATTTATTACAGTAATGCAAATCAGTTCGCAGTCCGCCCCAACATCAAGAACACTCCCAACTCGAGTCAAGAATGCTGTCTCGTCTATTCAACTTTTAATTCGCAATTCATAAATTGGTTGAGTAAATATATAATGATGAAATTCACTGGTTGCATTTCAATCAAAGCAGTTAAAATTATAATCTCTAATAGAAACAAGAAGTAAAATGTGTCTTTGAGCTACCGAAGAATAAATGCCCTTGCAGATAAGGGGCAATTTAATATGGTAAACATAATCTAAATATATCTTTTGATGTATTGTTTTGGCAACCTTTTATTTTGATAGCATTGATCTTTTATAGATATCCAACTTATCAATAATTAATATACTGTATCGAAAATTTGTAATTCCTTGGCAAAGTTATACCTTTTGCAAGGGTATAGCAATCAATTTTTCATGGTTATTAATGATCTACTGACGTTGTTTAAGACTTGTATACTGGCTACACTGTTTTGTCGTTTATACACTATAATTGGCGTAATTAAAACTGGAATACTTGCTTAGACAAAGTGGCAGATGTTTCTTTATCGAAATATATTCTTAGTCGTACAGGTTAATCCCTTAATTGTTACACACTTCCTGACTTAATCAAATACCCGATAAAAAAACGTAACAAGGAAACACACAAGCTTATAAGCTTATAAGCTTATATTTCTGCTTATTATTTAACAGCGAACAACATTAATTAGCATTGCATGTTAGAGCCATTAAGCTTATGCAAATAATGACATAAACCACTGAAAATAAAGCGTAATATTTATGTTAATCTGTTATTAATAACTGACAATTACATTTCCAATGCTGATGCAGATGCAGCTTCAATCGAGATTTTTGCTCTGGCTTTTTCTGCTGATTATATATGGATTAGGTGGCGATGCTTATCGCATACTGTTTATGGGTCCCTTTCCCGCACCCAGTCACTGGATGTGGCTGGAGCACTTTCAGCGGGATCTACTGAAGCGTGGACACGAGGTGACCAGCATTAACAATCATCCAACGAAGACGCCACATGAAAATCTAACTGAGATTATTCTCAATCCGACTTTTGATATACCCAAGCATTGTGAGTATGATAAAAATAAATATATCTATATTTTAAGATTGCATAAGTAAAGCATAGGGTAGCGATTGTAAATGGTGATTGATTTTTGTTCACGTTCCCTTACAGTTCCCAAGAAGAACATATTCAGCATGCGTTTTGCCAGTGATTTTCAGAATCTGCAAATGTGGTGGCAAATTGGTCAAATGACTACGGAGCATGCGTTGCAGGATGTGCAAGTTCAAAGACTCATCGATAGTCAGGATGAGCACTATGATCTCGTTATTTTAGAGCAGTTTTTTCACGAGGCATTCCTCATGTTTGGTCAGAAGTTCAAGTGCCCTGTGGTCACCATCGGCACCATGGGCTATGCTGATAATATGGATCATGCCATGGGCATCTTAACACCCTGGTCGGTCATACCTCATCTGCTGCTGCCACACACCGATCAGATGACCTTTACTCAACGTGTCTACAACACGTATCTCTCCGTTTATGATGCAGTTATGCGACAATGGTGGTATCTACCACGAATGCAACAGATGGCGGAGAAGTACTTCGGAGCAGCTATTAAAGGTGAGTGCTGAAAGCGCATTATACTACTTTTACATGTATTAAAAAGCGAGTATGATAAATATTTGATCTTCATATTATACTCTATAACTAACTAACTTGACTTAATTATTATTTCCTATTTGCTCTGTTACTGACTTGTCTTTGCCCTTACTTTTAGGTGCTCTACCCCATGTGCATGACCTGGAGCGCAATATATCGCTGATGCTGATCAATAGTCATCGCAGTGTGGATCTGCCACGCCCCAGTATGCCGGGCCTGATCAATGTGGGCGGAGCGCACATTCAGCCCGCCAAGGATTTACCCCACGATATGCAAAACTTTCTGGACAATGCAACGCATGGTGCTGTCTACTTCAGTCTGGGCTCCTATATGAAGAGCACTGATATGCCGCCCGAGAAGACAGCTCAGATACTACAGGCTTTTGGCAAACTCAAACAAAAGGTGCTGTGGAAATATGAGAATGCATCCATAGGACAATTGCCTGCGAATGTTATGATAAGCAAGTGGATGCCACAGAATGACATTCTAGCACATGCGAATATGAAAGTTTTCATCACACACGGCGGCATCTTTGGCACCCAGGAAGGCATCTATTGGGGCGTACCAATGCTGTGCATTCCCTTATATGGAGATCAGCATAGAAATACCATTAAATCGGTGCGTGAGGGTTATGCCCGTTCTCTAGTCTTTTCCAAGCTGACTGTCGATGAACTGGTACGCAATATTGAGGCTCTAATTTATGAGCCACAATACAAACGCAGTGCTCTGGAGGTGTCTCAACGTTTCCGGGATAATCCCATACATCCGCTGGATGAAGCCAGCTTCTGGATTGAGTACATCATTAGGCATAAGGGAGCAAGACATCTGAAATCGCAAGGTGCCTTTCTGCCACTCTATAAGTATCTGCTGCTTGATATTTTGGGCTGTGTACTCCTGGCTCTCTTTCTGACCGTGTGGTTGCCTTGGCGCATGCTGAGAAGGGTTCACAGATGGTGGTCTGTGGCGGCAACAAAAGCTCAGGCTCAGAAGGTCAAAAAACAATTGTAAATTGTTTTCAATTTGCAATTTAGTTACTAGTTTAGTTAGTGTAAAGCCACAACAAATAAAAGTGATATAACTACGAAAAATTGTTTGAATTTAAATTCGTAACTTGTTTCTTTTTAAACGATTACTAAGAGCGAAAATAAAAATATTAATTTTAAAGAAACCTTTTTAATTTTTTCGCTTAAACACTTTTTTTTCATAAAATTGTAATCTGTCCAGTATATGTAAATATCTTTGGTTTATCTAAATATGATTTATCTCATATATTTTGATTGAAAACGTAATGAAGAGCCTCAGTCTCGTATGTGTAGTGATTTGGGGAGCATCAGTCCCTTTGATCGGAAGTGTTCCCTGCGCGCTCGCAGCTATGCTTAAAGTGAGCAGATTATACGTTTCAGCAGTCAAGAAGCTTGCATACTTTTAGGCATCAGTGAAAACCGATCATAAGCAAATGCAGCAATATGATGCGAAGCATTGCATACTCTTATGTACAACTAGTCAATACAAATTGTTTGTTAAGATAAATAGGTGGTTTATTAACAATCGTCTGTTTAGCAATGTTCAAAATTGTGTCTAAATAATGTATATATCGAACGGATTTTTCAATTCAGCATTTTAAAAGACACTTAGTGAGCAATTACATTAACGTTTCGATTAGAGTAAATTCTTAACTTATGAGGTGGTTCTTATTGACGATTGTCTACTGCCGTGTGATTTGCCGTTTCTTAAAATTCTCATTGACTGCTGCGGTACTTCATCAGTTAAAGGTAAGCGGCATAGCTGTTGCCCAGCATTATTTATTTTTTCTATTTCTATGAATAATTTATGTTCCAATTAATTAAGTCGAAATAGGCAAATAGAAAAACTTTAAGGCAAGGAAAAAAATAAACAGCAAATGGCATATTTTGTGCGGAGTGTTTAGACTTGACTTTTTTTTATTATTTCTAGCAACAATCACGAACTGCCAGACAGATTCGAGACTCATAAAACGCCCGCGCATTGCACGTTCTTTTGTTAGCCAAGTTTGTTGCGAATGCGAGTTGTCGCCAGCATATAGAAAATATTTAGCTATGCTATGCAATCAATGCAACTTTAAACTGACTGAAGGATCAAAAGGTTGATTACAGTCTTTAATTTAATATGCTATCGGTAAGAATGATAAAATGCAAGAATTTTACCATGAATGTCGGTCATGTGTCTAAATTTGAAAGTATTATTCCAGAGATTGACCCATGACGAAAAATCAACTGTTTTCGAAAATCGACTCATATGTGACATTTGATCCAATCAATCAATCCATTTAACCATTGGATATGGCTGATTCTACACGCTGTTAATTGCTTCTGTTTTGAATTCGATTTCGTCACAGGGTTTATGTCACATGCATTTCATACTTTCACTGGCGCTCACCTTGTGAAGGTTCAAGTGCGACTCCATTGTTTTTATATCTACCGTTGTTGTTGTTACGATCTGTCAGGGTGCCCCGTACCGGCCGTACCGGTTGAGCAGAGTGGCAAAAATATGAAAATAAAATTCAAAAAAGAGACTGTGCGCATATTTGGCGCATCTTTAACATTTTTTGCTTTCGTCTGATTGCTTTTGTTTTGGATTATGTCTTTTATGGTGTCCGATCATAAATTAAATTTTAAGCATTCACATGTACTCCGCCAAAAAAAAAAGAAGAGAATTTTGAATTTAAATCGAGTTCAACTGCGCTTCAGATCTGACTAAGGTCGAAAGTCATAGACCATTGAACGATATTATTAATTCAATATGTGTCTTGTGATATCAACAGAATAATTTCTATATAGATTCAACTTTTGCGAATTTTAGCATTTTTGGTTGTTTTTATTAATGGGAAAGATGTACAGTTGGAGTTAGATCTATTTTCGCTTTTACTTGAGCATAGGCTCAGTGTGATTCTCTGAGTGTAGCCATAATTAGTGAGCCTCTCCCGCAAATGTGTTTGCCGCATTTCGAGCCGCCCCTTGACAAAACTTTGACATAATAACTCAAAACATTACAAAATACGCAAAAACAAATTGATCAATACTCAATCTTCAACACTTGACTGACTTTACGGCGGCAAGTTTTTGTTATTTTGGAATTCATTTTGTTCGGCTAACGGTATTTAAGCAGCTTTGAGTGAGTGTGTGTGTATTTGTGCATATTTTGCCTCAAAAATCATTTCAACAATATTTGGATGAGTTTACGTCATTAACAAAACCGGACCTTGAGCACACAACGTGGCAAGAGTATCAGTTCGCGACAAGGTAGTTCTGAGAGCGATCAGTACAAGGCACGCTTTTTCTTGAACCCCTTAAAATGGCAAAGAAAGAAGGTTACTCTTCTCCATCAAGTTCAAATTATAATATACTTGGCGCCAGGCCTCCAAACCGGCTGAAATATTCTTGAAATTTGCGTAAGGAACCAATGATGACGAGAAATAAAAAATATATTAAACAAACACTTTAATCATAAACTAGTTTATTAATTAAATCAAATTAAGGCATTTGATGTTAAGTCTTGAGTTGAGCTTCTGACGATGGTTGTATTCCGAAATAGGCCTTTCAATATCCGCATTGGAAATTAGCAAATGTTTATATACGATAAATTTCGGACATTTCAGTGCATTTATTATATTCACATGGATGATTTTGGTGGCAAACAAAATTCGAAATAAAACAAGTTACTGTTGATCACATGAATTTAATAAAAGTCAAAAGCAATAACAAATAGTAAACAAACTGCTTTTGTTGCTGGTGCTATTTTGTACCATTTTAATATCTTGGAGTCACAGCATACGTTGGGTTCCTGCTCTCAATGCCTCGCTGCTGTTGACCAAACAAAAATAAAGAGAAAAAACTAAAAAAAAAATTTCAACAACTAATAACAAACTGAAGACGCGCTCGTCGAGAGCACGTGACGCGCTGCAACAGCTAATGTTTGGCATTTATTATGATTATTATTATTGTTTTTCAATATTTGTATATGTATCCATCACGTATTTTTTGTCAGGTGTGTTTTGGCTGTAACGTGTGTGTACGCTTTTAATTACACAATTAAGCGAATTGCAGAAATGATCGTTTAAATGTAATTTACATTTTTTCTTTCGTATCTTTATCTTTTTTCGTTAGTTTCTTTTTCTTTTTCGGTCAGCTGAGATGACAAATTAAGGCCCCAGCAAGGTCATGTGAGGAGCGGCCATTAGCCATGAAGTCAGGCCCCTCTTCACATTGCATATCTTGTCTCATTTGGCCCTATCTCTGTTTGTTTATTTGTTATTCGATTTGGAAAATGATGAGGCTCTTTTTTATTTTTTTTTTGTGTGGACTGCTGTGCATTTGAAAATTATGCAAAACATAATTTGAACATAATGCGCCATGATGCAAATTATCATAAATACATTGACCTGCATCGTCGAGCCTATCGAAACTTTGTTTAATATGCAAAATATAAAAGTTACCTTTCTATTATCATTTTCAAATTGCCAAGGGATAATTTTCATAACCAAAAGTGTATTTTGTTGTAAAAATCGAAATAAGGAAATGTTTTTCTTTGCTTTTGTTTTTTTTTTTTTTATTCTATAACGCAAATATCATAAACAGACCAGAATTCCATTAAATTTCCTGATTCGAATTTGAACTTAAACTATGCCAAGGTTTAACTAAACTTAATATGCAGTTTGTTTTTGACATGTTTATTAATCACTCTGTTTATGTGTGAAGGAATTAAAATTTCAAATTAAAGCTCAGATCCTAAAGCCAGTTCTCCGCAAAACAAATTATTATTTCCAACAGGTATAAAATATATGGTTAAAACTTCCAAAGAATATTTGGAAATTGAATAACAAAGAGTGCTTTATTACTTTAAGAGATATGCTGTAATCGTCAGATGAAGTTGTCTAGCGCGTTTTTCACACATTCTAAGGTCTAGACAATTTTGAATGATTTTAATTAGCCAAGTCTTAAGCTCGAAGGCGTCTCTTGACTCTTAAGACAATCCCAAATGAATTTATTTCTTGTCACTAGCCGCCACTGTTTGAAAGAAACATTAACATACAAATGCTAAACAAAATATTTAAGTTTACTATTAGCATGGTGTATGAGCACACTTTCGGACAGCTGTTCACTTTATGGGGATGCCCATACAAAGATTATGTTCATAATTACAGGTACTTCATTTAAAATGCAATGCTAATATGCATTGCCCAATTGGCCAGCGAGACCTTTGCCGAGCTTAGCCCTCTAGCTGCTTACATCACACAGCAGGAGTCGATACCAGACAGAGAAGGATGGAGAGGGGGAGTGAAAGAGAGAGAGAGAGCGCGACTAAAGACTCATTCCCATAAACAGTCGAAACTTGTTTACTGCGATGCTTCGACAGCAATAAATATTTGCCGCTTCACTCAGGTTTCTTTGTTGTTGTTGTTGTTGTTGTTTCTTGGTAAACCCTAGTCGAGTGTAATATAATTTTATCACGAAATGTGTTTTGCATTGAGCCAGACAACTCTAAGCTCATAGAAAATTTACATATATATTCTTAATCAGTATCAATTGCCGAGTCGAGACATTTTCATCTCTCTGCCGAAATATTACCTGCTGCTTTTACACAAACAAGCGTTTCAGTTTTGAAGCTTTCTTAGCCGCACCATCTTATTGCAAATTATCATAGCAAATTTATCATTATCGGACTATTTCCACAAATTCCTTCCTTCTTGGTTAAAATTAAACCGTTCTCGAAGCGTATTTAGTCTTTGGCAAGCTGACAACGGTTTTTTTTCTTCTCTTTTTTGTTTTCTGTTTTTTTTTGTGTGTGCAAATTACAAAAATAATAATAAGTGACACAAAGCGCGTGACTCCTTTCACATGACGCCAGACACCAAAAAAGTGCAAACAAAAGGTGTTAAGCTGAAATGAGATATACATATCTGAGTACACAGCAGCTTTTATTTGTGCCAACAATATGGCTTAAAATGAGCCAAGACTGTCCGAAATTATTTGACCGCAAAACAATAGCGCCATCGGCCCCATGTGATTTTAGTGAATTGGCCTGATTTTGCTTTCGTTTGGGGCCCGCATGCTGTGTAGTCGAGTGTTTTTGGCGCATCATTTTTACTTTCTCCATAAACACACACAGACACGCACACACACACATAAAGTTGCTTTTGTGTGCGTGAGAGTTGCCGGCAGCAGAAAAGCTCGCTGCTCTGCTTGCATACCGGTTTGTGTTGAAGCTTAAAGCGGATCCGTTTTGGCTCGAAGTGCTTTGCCTTTTAAGCCCGACCACCAGTGATCGCAGCTTTCAGATACATTTTTGCTGTGGCAGCGTGTGCAATTGTGCGGCTCCGTCTGGTCTTAGATACCACACACACACACACACACACATACACACATAAAAATAGTAATAATAATAACAATCTTACAATCCACTGAGGTTCGGTTTCGGTTTAGCGCTGCGCCTCGCGTTCCGTTATTGTGCCTAACCCCGTTCTCGATATATTTGTGTATGTATTTGTTGGTGCAAAATAGGCTCGTTATCGCTTTGGTTTTCGCTTCAATGTTGTGCTTTTCATCGCCTGCGTTATGCTAATTACCGAAAGGATTCAAATCGCTGCGTACATTATCGGTTACAATCTCTTTGGCAAGACGACATCTAACGTTTGTTGAAAACCACCAAACTTCCAAATTATACTCAAGTGTTAACAACAACAGCAACAACAAAAAAGAAAAAAGAAATCAACAAAATCAAATTAAATAATTATTCAAACGCAACTCACACGCATACATACGGATATATTTATTGTTTATCAATTTGCAAATGTGCCAAATATAATTTAATAATCTTAATATATTTATTCTGCTTAACAAAGAGCTAATAAGTTTAACCATAAATTATTAAGTCGTAATTTTAAATACAAACAAAAGCCAACCCGTCGTGTACATCACACAACTAAGGACAGGGAGATTCGGAAAGAAAGAGAGAGGGAGAGAGAGAGAGAGAAAACGAGAGGGCAAGAGTTTGCTTTGAAATGAATAAGCATCGACTGCTACTAAGTTTAATTTTATGGTGAGTTTGAAATATTGATAAAACAAATTTATAAAACAATTGTATGCAGAAAACGGTTAAAGAACACATATACAACATTTTCAGAAATTAACTCTAAATGCAATATAATATTTATAGCATAATATGCAGTGCAGTGATAAGAAAGAAAATACTTAAATATTTTTTATTCAAACTCACGGCGTATAAATAACGAGTTATACTTGAATCGAAATGTGTCGTTAGATGGGTGCGTCAAAGGTAGATCTGAAATTTGGGAAATAAATTAACAACATTTTACTCAAGCCTATTAGAGCCAAAGACCCTAAAATTTAATCAAAACGATATTTTTATTTTACAAGATTATCGACTTAAGAGCCATCTGTGAAATAATAATAAAAGTTAATCGAATTTTAGTTATTTCAAAACTTGAATCTTCAAAAACGATTACATAGCCTCTACTAATAACTCACCTTGTCGCGCATTCCTCAGCTTCAGCGAATTTCGTTGAGCACGCCAACAAATCCAACCCCAGATCCGGCCTGGCCTTGTTGCTGTCAAGTTCGTTACCTAAGTCTTTCGATTTGTCACCTACGCAATTGCTCCAATTGAGCTGGTCACTTTGCAAAAACTTTAATAAATCATATTTAAAGCTCATCTGGGCTCATCTAAGCCTTGACAAAGTCAATAAACAAATGTCAAGTAACAAAAAAAAAGCTTCAAAAATTTATTTTTCGGCTGTAAAGCAATTGAGTCAACATTTAACAAGAATTCTACACATACGTCGAAACAAGTGACTTAAGTATGTCAACCAGACAATGTCAGTGGCTCGCCAGCAGCGCTGTCGTCGACGTCGCCTGCGGCAGAGGTAGCAGCAGCATCATCAGCACTTGTGCTTAATTTGCCAGCGCATTCAAGTTGATTGGCTGCATTCTAAGCGGTGCTGGATGACTAAGCCAAAGAAGTTACAGCTGCCAAACAGCTGGCCAAGGCTACTTACCCCTCCCCACAATATCGTGCAATGCTCGAACATAAATAAATATATATATGTGTGTACATTATAATTGTATGACACTTGCGCAATAGCCAAGCAAAATTGAAGTGCGATTTGCATAGATTTAACTTTGATTAGCAGCAAAGAGCGAAAACTAAAAACTTTCCAATTTTTGACGTCTGCTTGTGAATTGGCTGGTCGCCAAAGAGCCGTTAATTCAATATAGGCCGAAGATCTATAAATTAGCTGCACTCTCTCGCGCCAAATTATGTAAACCATGGTAACCAAATTATGTCAATGCGGTTTCTGTTTTGTTAACATTAACACACAAAGAAAACAAAACTGAAACAAGCCGAAAAGAAAAAAATCAACTCATGATTAGGTAATCGTTCCAAAAACCACTTGGCACGACACACAAGCATCAAAAAGCACTAGTGCAACAACAACCACAACCTCCAAAAAGGTCTTTCGTTGTGTTAACAACTTTTTCTCTTTCGTTGGGCATCTTCGGCGAACGCGTGCAGCGAGAAATGAAAGTGAAACTTTATATTTGTATGTTGATTTTTTAAAAAAAATTTTTGGAGTTTGTCTGACGCCCAATAATTGGTTGTTCATCTCAAAGAAATTTAAATTGAGTTCGATTATATGATCGCTTGCTTCTTTAAAAACAAATATAATAAATTGTCTTTAAATTAACACACTCATGAATATTAATGAAATTAAATTAAGGGGCAACGGTAGCCAAAGTATTTAGTTGGAATTTCAACTTGTCTCAAAGCGAATTCTAATGATTTAAATAATTATGCAATCTGTCAAGGAGAACACTCTGACAAATGCAAAGGGGGAAGTTAACTTGTCTGATAGTCGGCTTTACAAGTCTGCGGATCTACGCTTCCGTTGGCTCGTTCTCAAATGTCTTTAAAGTCTGCACATGCTACAAAAAATTAAATGGTGATGATTAATGATCGTTGGCCACTTGTAGACTGGTCAAATTCCATATTATGCTGATGCTCATGAATGCTAAACGCACTTTAAAGTGTCCAAATTAAAATGTGCGTATAAGGTCAACTATAAAGGTGAAGAATTCAAGATTAGACAAACTAACAATGAGACACTTTTAAGAGCAGCAATAATGAAATATATAAAAAATTTTATTAGAAGTTCGTACACAGCCGATTTTAAAGTGTGTTTAAATTTGGAGCAAATTAACAAGGAGCTACAATAAAAACAAAATAGTTGCAAATGTTAATTTTTTCATGTAAAAGTTTTACTTACATAAAATATTTGATTTACTTTGCTTAAGAATTCATACAGGTAATTTTTGTCATTCCAGTCATTTCTCTTTTTAGATGGCAATTTGTTAGCAAACACATTAATTCATTCATTAACAGCAAACTCCGATAGCAGAACAATAGCGCCAGCTTATTTTAATTTAAATAACCAATAAAAACTCGAAATACCAAATTAAATCAATGAATAATAGGATATGCCAAAAACTGCCTTATAATAAATTAGCAAGCGAATACTAAAATCGTAATTAACAGAACACATTTGAGTTCAAGGTTTCTATAAACCACTTTCTGGAATTGTTGTTTTTTGTGATGTGCCTAATATATATCTGTATACAGATTGGAAGAACAGTCGACTTTTGTCTAATATAATTCTTGCTAATTTAATTTTCAATTTTTCTCGATTTTCTATCGCTGAGCACTTGTATATTCGATATTTGTAAATTAACTTTATAATTAACTTGTACTTGTGATTATCTATTTAAATGGCTTTAGTAATTAATCTTTGATTGTTTGACTGAAAAATTGGCAAGCATTCAAACGTTGTGCAAGCATGCGGCGAAAAAGTTGAATGGACTTCGAATAGGGAAAAACTGAGACTGCAAAACTGGAAAAGCTGACCAGCAAATTATTCCCGAATGCGTTTCCTGGTGCAAAGTGAAAGGCACTCGATCGAGTAGGTGACCCTGAGCGATCTCTGTTGGACGCAGGTTATGAAAGATAAATCAAGAAGCCAGCAAGTTCGTTGCCTAAGTCTTTAGTTTCAGAGTCCAACCAGTTTTCTTAGCAACTCACATGCAGAACATACATGTTATTATAGCTCTGATCAATGCAATAAAAAACACATTGATAAATGTGCATATAGATCTACCTTGCTTGCTTGCTTGCCGGACCACTATTCAGTTGTCGGGTTAACCCAAATAGCATTAGATATGCACAACAGCAACAACAACAGTAACATACGCGGTGACGCCCCAAAAAAAATTTTTGTGTTGTGTTGTTTTCGCTGCTGATCTCTGGTTACATGCAGCTAAGAGTGTTTGCATGGCACTTGGACTGGGTCTCTGACACAATCAGCCACCCGAAAAAAAATATTCCATAAAATCGGCCAAAAACAAAAACACAAACTTCATTGAGACACAAAAATCTTGTTTCGCCCAACTCCAGCAACTGGTTTATTTTGGTTAAAAAGAAATTTAAACAACCAGCGAACAACTGATGCGACTTTAGAGCGCAGCTGCCGACAGTTAACGGTACCAGGCCTCTGTAAAGATGAAAGTGAAATTTTGTTTGAGGTTGAGTGAAACATAACCAACAAAAAAAGACACCGAAAATAAATACACAAAATATGGCAGCGGCGACAAAGACGTAATCAACTTAAGGATGAAGTGGGCCCCTCAACAGGCTTGACTGGGCACATTTTTTTGTGGTTGTTGTTTATGTTATTGTTGTTATTTTCGCTTGCGGTAGTTAAACAACAGCACCACCAAATAGCGGCAAAGGTTTGCTTAGCTCTTCATAAAAACGTTAAGTTTATTTTATTTCTTTATTTCTTTGAGCTGATTTGTAGTGATTTTTGTGATTTTTGGCAGATGGGCTTCCGTCATTTGAAAGCCACCTTGGACTGTCTCTTACAAAGTATCTACTGAAGATACCAACAGCGGGAAGTGAACAGGTTTAAATGTGTTGCCTATCAACTTAACTGTCGTATTTATTGTCTGATTTTCGCTCAAATTTAGCTAGCAAACTTAATTTTCGAAGCTGTCTGTAAAAATATGTAACAGGGCGCATTATTTGTAAAATTTTATATTTCGCCATAATCTAGCATCAGGTTTTTTTTTTTTAACTTTTATACTCAACCCTTTTTACTTTTGCATATTTCATCAACACAAATTTACCTAAATGCTCGGCCTCAGGCACGGCTCAAGTTTTCACAAAAGGTGCGTCAATAATTGAATACAATTTTGTTAATGCTTCTCGAATATTTTGTGAGCTTACAAGTATTTAATTTTGTCACTTGAGTCTGCCAGTGTATGTTTTGGAGCACACACGACCAACTTGGGTGCTGAGTAACACCTGAGGCACTTTCGTGTGGCCAGCTCGTGGCTACAGCAATACTATGTGGCACAAAAAAGATTATAAAGAGGCCACCTTGATGTTAGTGAAGCCAGACAGTAATCAGCTGACATGCTGAGCTGCTCATGTTATTTACCCATAATCTGCCATAGAAATGTGTTCATTAGCATTCAGCGCCAGAGTTAGGCCAGAAACAGAAACAGGCCAACAAAATGGAGGAGCCAAAATGAGAGTTATTGCCATTGCCGTTGCCGTTGCCGTTGCCGCTGCCCATCAATATCAAGCTGTATGCACTTTCGCAATGAAAACGAAAGTTACGCCCCGCATATTTGTGGCTTGATGAGCCACACATGTGTCTGTGTGTATCTGTGTGTGTGTGTGTGTTTGAGGTAGACGCGTGACTTGGCCAACATGCATACTTTCTGGCCATACAAAAAAAATGATCGTATGCATATGAATTATGATCTTCACGCCTATTTGGTTGCTATGCATTCGAACAACAACAGCAACAACAGCAATATTTGCAAGTCTTGGCAATGTAACAAATATTTTGAAGCCACATTCGATGAACGCCAACTCAAATTGCATCATTGCTATGGATAATAATGTTGTTTAATGCAGGCCACTGTCATATTTTGTTTGCACTTGAAACTTCAGTTTATTGCGGTTTTTGAGCCAAGTTTCCTCATCAAAGCTAGAAGAGTCTAGTCATAGTCACAAAAAGTAGTTTGTTGTTGCTGCAGCTGTTACATCTGCTTTTTTCTGGTTTATTGTGTAATGGCTGCCAAGAAACTCACTTGTAACACACGAAAAAAAAAGCAGCAACACCAGCAAGTCGTGAAAAGAGTATTGTGACTTGCTGGTGAGTTTGTGTTGGTGCTGTTTTAATGTTTTAAACAAAACATGTTTGTTTGCTGCTGTTGGTGTGTTGGTGGTAGGAAATCATGTGCAAAGTCTTATGACGCTATGAAGCTACGTGGTTTGGAGTAATTGCAGCGAGTCATGGCTTATGGATGCCAATGAGAGAGTGTAAGCCTTATTTAGATGTATATGTACAAAATGTTGACTTTGTTGCTGTTGTCGATGTTGTGGCAGTAGTCATGTGGCTACAGGCTGATGCCCGCATATTTTGGCCAAGCCGCATTCGTAGTTGATAATGAAAACAACGCCTTTAGCTTAAACAACTCAACTCAAAATGCCAACGGACTCGTATAACTATTGCGCCCACTCAATCTGCTTCCGTAAATTTAAATACTTCCCCTACTCAACTGTAATATTATACAATTTTTACTAGCTAATGAGCAATGGCCCAATATCGTAAACATTTCAAATTCTTAAAAGTTGTTCATACAGATTATTAATTTAATTTAAATATATACAATGTATCACAAATCGGCAGCATGCGTCATGCTACATTTGCAAAGTATACTTTTTAGCTGTATTTAAATCTTTTTGCTTTAAATTAATATTTCAATACGCTTACGTATACAATCAATATCGTTAGCTAAACTTACAAACTAAAGATTAAATTATCTCTTAAATGTATAATATTTTAGTTTCAATATTATTGCAACATTAAACCATTTACGCATTTACAAACCTTTGGCACGCCTATTAATCATTTTGTTAGGGCCATTTTTAGCTGTTGTGCCTATTTTTAGCTCGCTTTAAAGGTATTGAAGCAATTATTGCTGTTGTTGCGTGACTGTTGCAACTGGCGCCAAGATTGTTGCCTAAGTCTTTTGTATGTGTGTTGCTGGAAAGGTTCAGCAGACAGCGATAGGGAAACAAATACAAATGCAACAACGAACAACTGTTAGCTGTTAGCTAAACCGTTGGCCATAAACATATTTCGTTGTTCCCGCTAAGCTCATGAAATTGTTTACAACAATTCGCATTCGATTCGTGATTAAATCTATGGCTACCGAACTATCAACACTTGCAAATGAAGCATAAATTGTTGAGCTTAACTGATTTTAATTAATTTGTGTATTGTGTGACTGTAGGTAAGTGGCAAACATAATTGGCCAGGCAATTTTTGTTAAATTGCACAACATTTATTAAATGTGATGACAATACCGCAATTAGCCACGATATATTATCACTATCATGAAAATTATGACTGCCTCCTGCTGCTTGCTGCTGCTGACGTAATTATCTCCTATTGTTTGGTTACTCAAACGCAATAAATACTAAACCATCTTTAAAAACGAACATTAAATGTATTTGACGGGGTAATCTTCAACAGAAGCAGATGGAGTTGTAAGTTAAGAAAATACTTGACTTGTTTGACTTGTTTCATGTGCCATTTGGTATTTAAGACTCTCACGTGTTTTTGTAATTGCCAATTGACTAGCTGACTGACTGACTCACTGACTAAATAACTGACTGACTGACTGAGCATTGTAAAATGCAAATATGCGTCTGAGCGGCTGCTGCTGCAAACTTTAACAGACTTCAAGTGAATAAACTTGCAAACAAACGAAAATAATAAAAGGAATAATAAAAAGTACGAATGCTCTAGTTGAGAATAGCTTTTATTTGCTATCGTTGCTTTTATTGCTATCGTAGATCGATTTAAATTGATATTCGCAAAACTTATACTCCAAATTTGAATTGTGTGAGTCTTATATTTTCTGAGATTCGTGTGTTCTTTTATATGTTCTTGATCATGTTTGAAAATATTATTTTGGAATCAACGATGCTTCTTTTGCCAAAATCTTCCAATTGAAAATTTAAAAATAAATAGAACTAAATATTCACAAAATTTAACCCTAGCAATGTTTCAGTAAAATTATACGCTCACCCCTTATTGCCAAAACTGAACTTCTTAGTTAATCAGTTATCTCGTTATCCTATTTAACTCGCCTCCATATCATATTTCAGTGAATAAGTTATTAAAACAATTCGATTCGATTCGACTCGACTAGAGTAGACATTGAGAATCCGGTCACATGACGCATTGAAAACCATCAAATAATTTTATAAAGAAATGCGCTCAATAATTTCAAGTTTTTGTTGTTACCGGACACAAAAACCTAATAATAAAGTTCCCCGCCATAAATATAAGATAATCTTAACTGCTACAGAAAAGAGCGAAGTCTGTAATGGATTAGCTTGTTATTGATTGCTTAACTTTCGCTTTTAAAAATAAACTCCGTCGATTAATTGAATTATCAAATAAATTGTGCACTCAATTTATAAACTATTCAACGGTGTCATAAGCGACAACAAAATGTTAAATAACGCATACGTCGCGTGTGACGCGCATTTCTATTTGCGATTTTAACACAGCTGCTTAAGCTGGTTGTTATTGCTGTTGTGGTGGTAGTAGGGATCGTAGTAGTCGTTGACTGGTAGCATCAAAGTCAGGTGTGACACAGTTTTTGGCATTCGCCAAACGCGACATACTTTAATTCCATTTGTATACCGCACCACCCGCAACACACCCACAAAAAAAAAATTATTTATATAAGAGTGCATAAATAAAACTATAAAACACATGTTTATTTGGCTAACTGCTGTTCATTCACTCTGTCGCTGTCTGCTTAGCTGCTCTATAGCTTTCGCTTTCAACTAATGCGACGTGACTGCCTTAACGTTGTTATCCATTTGTTGCCCATGTTCTGCGCCAATGCGGCAAATAAAAATATACATATGCCTACATATGTATATATACAAATAAATAAGTAAATGAAACGCTATTCGTGCTGTGCAATATCGTTGTGCCAATTGTGAGACTAGCCAATTGCACATGATTCAATTCAATTGCTCGGGCATCGCAACTGACGTGCAAATTGCACGAATCGAATTTTCGTGGCATTTGCCTTATTTTTTGTATATTTGGCTTTTCTTTTAGCAAGAAATGTCGAAATTGCGAATATTTTTGCTGTTTGCACTGTGACGAAATATTCAAGTTATATTGCATACACGTCGAATTAGACAAGATGTGCTTATTGGAACTAAGAATATTTGTTGACTCACACTCATAAATTTTATTGACAACAAGTTGTTCATTCGAATTACTGCAAGTATTCAGGTTTTTGGGATTTTCACATCCGTATTTTTAGCATAATAGATAAAGGTGCTTTGAACTTTATCTGTAGCTAAAAACAAAAGACTTAGGAAACAAACTGGCTGTCGTGCATATACTTCACTTTCCAAGCAAAAATCTATTTACTAAAACTACTGAAAGAAATCAACCTTGAATTCATTGTCGAAAGGCACAAAAAGCATATCAATATAAATGCAAACAAAAAAAAAATGCATAAGCAGCACAAAAATCTGTACTCGAAAACTAATTAAAGTGCACGAAATGCTTGAGGAAAACCAGAAACCAAAAACGAATACAATAATTATTATACCAAATCTGAATGTACTTCTATCGAGTGGTAAACGTCATTATGCTTATTAGTATATACATATATGTATAAGCCGGATAAGAATCGTACTGCAGAGGAAATGCGTCATTTCACTATGGGTTGATAGGCATATGAATGAGCTCATTATTGAACTGTATGGAGGTTTTTTGGACGCCCACAATAAATTGCAATTGTTGCACAATTTAACGGACAAAGCTGCTCAAGCATACAAAATTGCTCAAATTGACAAGAGACAAACAAATGTCAAAGAAATAACAAAAGACAACAAGAAAAACAACAACTTGAATATTGATGTCAAAGACAACAAAACAAAAACCTCAACACGTGAGGCAGCCAAAAAATACTTAAAAAGAATAACCTAATGGCAGACTCTGTAATAACAACAATAGCCAAATCCGACTATAACACTGTAATAAGCCAGTTAGGCAGGTTGTCTGTTGTTCAGTCACATTTGGGGGCACTCTTCAGAGTATAACACTTGAACAATGAATGTTCATAATTTGAGTTTGAAAGGTGGGGGACGGCAGTTTCATATCCGGCTCGGTTTGCGATGCTCGATCTTAAGTTATTCGCCTCATGCATGCTGCGCGTCTAATTACCACCGTAAGCAAATGGTGGCGCTGTGAAAAACGGCGGCCAATTAAAAAAGCTGGAAAATGCCAGAGTATCGACATGAACTCATCATAATGGGCCTGTTATCAAGCGATGGGGAAAACGTTGTGTAAATTTAAATGACTACAAAGTTTTTTCTAACTAATCCGGAATTAATAGTAACAATTTATTTTAATCAACTCCACTCATCTATTAACTAGGCATTTCACTACAATATTAATATAGGCGTTTTTAATGCTATTGAATAATAATCCAGTTTAATTGATCGAGAAACTGATAATGACTCGATCAAAACCACATTTAACAGCTGATTTAATTTTGGCGTCTCTTTCACACCCACTATTCATGGTGACTTTCAGAATGTTAGTTATCTTGCTGCATGTTATCGACGATCGATAGCATTTGTGATCTTGAATTGCAATGTTTGGTCACACTCGCTGACAAAGTGGTGCATTTGCAAATAAAGCTGCATTCAAATTGGCGTAATAGTGAATTATAATTTATTTTAAAAAACAATTATACTAAAAATGTAAGTTTGTTGTACATTTGCAGGTGCCTTTGCGCTACCAGCTTCACGCTACGCATACCGGAGGATCTCGAGAATAGCGCCCTCAATGCGCTGCACTCGGAACGTGCTCGCTCTGTGAAGCCCTGTGGCCAGAGCGATTCCAATGCTGCCGCAGACTATGATGTCTGCCCGCCGAGCAAATTCCGTCAGCCAACGGCCGAATGCAACAATGTGTCGCATCGCAAGTGGGGCGCACGCGGCGATGTATTTTTGCGTCTACTACAAGCGGACTATGCTGACGGCGTCAATCAGCCCCGCAGCTCCAGCAGCACACACAGCCTACCCGACGCCGAGCTGGTAATTGAGCAGCTGCAGCGTCATGTGGAGAGCGAGCTGCGTCACGATCACATCACTGCCATGCTGCCTGCCTGGGGCCTGCTGTTGGCCAACGATCTGTACGAGGTGGGCCAGCTGCCCATCAGCGGCAAGTGCTGTCAACGCGAGACCAACTCCAAGGATCCCAGCGAGCTGCAGCAGTGCTTTGTTCGCTCCGGTACCCACTGCAAGGAGTACAAACGCTCCGCACCCGGTTTCGATGCCGAGGTCTGCAAGAAACGTAAATGATTTTGAAAAATAGATAGATTAGTTATTTTCCTTCTTTTGCTAACCTATCGTTTTTGCTCTAACCGCAGATGTTCGCGAACAGATGAACATTGCGTCGGCGTATATTGATGGCTCTGGATTGTATGGCGCCACCCGTCATGAATTCGATCAGCTGCGCACGTATATCAGCGGGGGTGTTAAGGTGGAGTCCTGTCGCTATTGCCAGGTGGCTGGCGCCACTGGTGCACTGCATCGCGCACTGCTGCAACAGCACAACAATATTGGCGAGCGGCTGGCGCACATCAATGCGGATTGGTCCGAGGAGGATGTTTTCCTGGAGGCTAGGCGTATTATAACCGCTACCATACAGCACATTACCTACAACGAATTCTTGCCATTGGTGCTGGGTCAGGAGACGACGGCCAAGGAGGCTCTAAGACTGACCGCCGAGAAACATTCCGCCAACTACTCCAGCTCTATACGCGCTGGCATCTTCAACGAGTTTGCAACCAGTGCCATGCCTGCCTTCTGGAGCATGTATCCCCCAGAGATGCTCTCCCAAAAGAGTTCCGCCCACGAGCTACTCTCGATTGCAGCGCTGCAAAAGTCCCTGGTGCCCAGCCAGACAAATGACGAGGGCTGGACCGAGTTGGCTCTCGCCGTGCATCGTGGACGTGATCATGGTATTACTTCATATGTGCATGGCTTGGACATTTGCAATCGTCGCTTTGCACAAAGCGGCGCTACCAACGTGACCTTTGAGAATCTCGCAGAGCTGACCAACATTCCCGAGGAGCATGTAACCAACTTGCGTGACATTTATCAGTGAGTTTGTATATCAAATTGCTCCACAGAAATTATTCAATTCCTAACCATTCCCGGGTCACCACTTTTTTAGAAACGCTGAGGATATTGATCTGCTCGTTGGTGCCTTGCTGGAAGATCCTGCTGTAGGTGCTCTGTTTGGACCCACAATCACTTGTCTGCTGCAGCAGCAGTTTGAGCTGCTCAAGCAAACCGATCGCTTCTGGTACGAGAACGAGATTCCACCTTCATCCTTCAGTCTTGAGCAGTTGAAGAGCATACGCCAGACGTCGCTGTCTGGTCTGCTCTGCGGTTCCCATCAAGTCACAACGGCACAGTCCAAGGCTTTTATACGTGAGGATAACTATCTGTAAGTCCACTCCAGCTAACAAATAATTTTTAACTTTTTCCTAATAAGCCTTATTCCACCTCGTTTAGGAACTCCGTTCTGGACTGCACACAGCTGCCTCAGTTTGATCTGCGCCCCTGGAAGATGAACGCCGAGGAAGAGATCCAGTTGGAGCACGTCGAAGTGGAACCCGACACCAAGGAAGCCATGAGTGAGTTGAGTCCACAGCTGATTGAAGCTGCCGTCGAGCGCGCCAAGCTGGAACTAGAGGAACGGAAACGTTTTGAATACGAAGTGTGGCGTTCACGTAAGTTAAACTGACAACTTCAATCTGAAAGATCATCTTTATATGTTAATTAATATCTAATATTTATCTGCATATCTTCTAATAGAGGGTGGCATCAGTGCTCGTTCACCTGATGGCACCGCCGCTTCCTTCAGCAAGGCCAATCGGGCTGCCCTGAGTATGGCGAATTCGTCCTTGATCTTTGAGCTCGCGTCCAATGAAATTGTCAAGTCATTGAACACCATAACGCGTCACAAGCGTCAGATTTTTAATCCCAATCAGAATACCTTTAATCGCAACGAACTGACTGACACCCTGCAAACGGTGGATATTAGTTCATTGATTGGTGGCTCTCAGCAGTCACTGGACACATGTCCGGATTCCTCACAGCAATGTGATGCGAACACGCCATTCCGTACGCTCTCCGGACGTTGCAACAATCTGCGCAACCCTAATTGGGGAAAGTCCTTGACGACCTTCTCACGACTTCTGCCCGCACAGTATGAGGATGGCATCTCCGCGCCCAAGGTTACTGGTGTGAATGGCACCCCACTGCCAAATCCGCGTACGATCTCGACAGTTATACATCCGGATATTTCGAATCTGCATACACGCTACTCACTGATGGTGATGCAGTTTGCCCAGTTTATTGACCACGATGTGACACTAACGCCCATTCACAAAGGTTTCCACGAGTCCATACCCAGCTGTCGATCCTGCAACTCCCGCCAGACGGTGCATCCCGAGTGCAATCCGTTCCCGGTCCCATCCGGCGACTTCTTCTATCCCGAGGTGAATGTAACAAGTGGCGAGCGTTTGTGCTTCCCCTCGATGAGATCCCTGCCTGGCCAGCAGTCGCTCGGACCGCGTGATCAGATCAATCAGAACACCCACTTTTTGGATGCTTCCATGGTGTATGGCGAGAATATCTGCCTATCGAATAAACTGCGTGGCTTCTCGGGCAGATTGAACAGTACGGTGCATCCGGTGCGCGGCAAGGAACTGCTGCCATTGAGTCCCTCACATCCCGAGTGCAAATCCCGCAACGGTCTTTGCTTCATTGGTGGCGATGATCGCGCCTCCGAGCAACCAGGTTTGACTTCCATCCATACGGTGTTCCTACGCGAGCACAATCGTGTCGTCGAGGGTCTACGCGGCGTGAACCCACACTGGAACGGGGAGCAGCTGTTTCATCATACCCGTCGTATCATCAGCGCCCAGGTGCAGCATATAGTGTTCAATGAGTTCCTGCCCCGCATTCTCAGCTGGAATGCCGTCAATCTCTATGGCTTGAAGCTATTGCCACAAGGCTACTACAAGGACTACAATCCAGCGTGCAGCCCAATTGTATTCAATGAGTTTGCTGCTGCTGCTTTCCGCATTGGCCACTCACTCCTCCGTCCACATATTCCCCGGCTCAGTGTCCAGCATCAGCCTGTGGATCCACCTCTGCTGTTGCGCGATGGCTTCTTCCGCATGGACGTCCTGCTCCAGCCAGGCATTATTGATGAGATTCTGCGTGGTCTAGTCGCGACGCCAATGGAAACACTGGATCAGTTCATCACCGGAGAGGTGACGAATCATCTGTTCGAGGATCGCAAGATTCCCTTCTCTGGCATTGATCTGATTGCTCTCAACATTCAACGCGGTAAGTTTTGTTAGTCAGTAAAACATTGAAAAAGGATGATTTTAAGTAGTCAACATTTTAAACCGTAAGCCGAGCACTCTTATGAGTAGTCTACATTGTTTCCCGAAAAACTTTTGTTTTTAGCTCGTGATCATGGTATTCCATCATACAACAACTATCGCGCTCTGTGCAACCTGAAGCGTGCATCCACCTGGACGGATCTGAGTCGCGAAATACCTACCGAAGTTATCAATCGCTTCCAGAAGGTCTATGCTAGCGTGGATGATATCGACCTATTCCCTGGCGCCATGACAGAGCGTCCTTTGCAAGGCGGTCTCGTTGGACCCACGCTGGCATGCATCATTGGAATTCAGTTCAGGCAGCTGCGCAAATGCGATCGCTTCTGGTATGAGAATCAGAATCCGGAAGTCAAGTTCTCCGAGGCTCAGCTGGCTGAGTTACGCAAGGTTACACTGGCCAAGATCGTCTGTGAGAATCTGGAGATTCAGGGCGATATGCAGCGTGCCGCCTTTGATTTGCCCAGCAATTTCCTGTAAGTCAAAATAGTTTTCCCTTCCGTTTAGAATAATCAACTAATTCGGTTATGTTTCCACAGTAATCCACGAGTGCCCTGCCAGTCCATGCCACAAATTGATTTGAATGCCTGGCGCGAGAATGTCCAAGGCTGTCAAATTGGCAGTCGCAATGTGCGGGTTGGCGAATCCGCCTTCCCCTCTCCCTGCACCAGCTGCGTCTGCTCCGCTGAAGGCGTAAGTTGTTACCTAAAATCAATATATTCTAAACTCTAACTTATCCTCATTGCTATTTACAGCCCCAGTGCGCTTCGTTGCGCATCACGGACTGCGGCCAGCTGATCCGTCAGTGGCCCAAGGATGCCATTCTGCGCGATGAGGTGTGTAATTCACAATGCGGCATCTATTTGACCGGGCAACAGGCTTCGGGCTTTACTTCACAGCAGCGACAGGGACAAGCCCAGTCGCGTGTTACTCGTTCCCGCAATCAGAACCTCTTCAAGTTTCCTGACTTGACGCCGTTCATCGCATCCTTGTAAATGAGGCGACCAGAGAAAGCAGGCTTTCCGTTCAGTGTTTTATAAATAACTTTTGCGTTCTTTAGTTTCTTATATTCGCTTACCCGAAGAAGACTTCCGAAGCTTATACCTTAATCTTAGATACTATTCAAACTAGAAAAACAAATCCAACCAATTGCATTGCTCGTGAATCTTCGCAAATTGCAAATTCTTGTTTCGGCACCACCCAAATAAGTGATTCTATTGTAAGTTAAGCGACAGCTAATTAGCATTTCTATATTTGTATGTAATATATTTTTTACCTAAACCGTATGATTGTCAAATATATGTACTTAATTAATAAAAATATAAACAATATGACCGAGACAGTGATAGCTTTAATACGAAGGAATCTTTTGTTTAGGATTATCCCCATGTCGTCCGGTCCACAGATTCTAAGATTCGAAAATCGGTAGGTATTTTGTAGAGCTAGAGCTATTATTTGAAAAGTCAAATGTACCTTTTGATCCCCGAGAAGTATGCTCCAAAACATTGGATTTAACAAACCGATTCCAACTAGTCATTCAATATTACAGCCTAAAAGTATGCGTTATATTCCGCTAATTATCAGGAGCCGAGAAATTTTGATTCACACTGAATTGGGTTATTTGATTTACTTATTGATTGATTTCCTTTTTTAGTTGTAAAATAAGACATATTATTTGTTTAAATAATTGTTTGCTTTATTTAGTTTTGCTCTTTGAACGTGGTTCCATTACAGCAAATAATTTGTGTAGTTTAGATAAGATCTCTATAATGCCGACAATAAATAACAAAACTCACAAAGTACGATTAAATCTAAAGAGGGTTTACTATGCATATATGTAATTATATATATATATATATCAATATATATATATTTTTATGTATTTAGTTTTTTCTTTAATTTGTTTGTTGACAAAATAGATGTTAGACACAGACGCTAGAAATGCTCTAAGTTGCACACAGTTGTTTCAACGCTTTTAACAAGCGACATGAACAAAACTTTAAATATGCTTAACTTTTGCAATTTTCTGGGCTTTGCAGTGGGCCAACCCCAAATTAGTCATACTCTGTTACATAAATACATACATAGATATATGTGTTGTATATGTATAGATGGTATATTATATATATTATTATCGCATATGTTTATAATAGTTAATTACATTTATTTAAATTCGAATAGAGCGCATAGAGAAAAATACAAAGCGCTTAGTATTTTATATGTAGTATATATTAATATTTTCTTGTTGATGTTGTTGGTTTGTTGTTGTTGTTGTTGTTGCTGCTGTTGTTAAACATGCTTAAGCTGTTGTGCTAATTGTGCTAACCACAGATAATTCAACTAATTGCCGCAGTGCATATGACAAATAGGCGTTCAAAATACAATAATTTTCATTTGTTTCGTGTTGCATCCTGTTGTTGTTCGTTTTTTGTTTGAAGTGCAACAAAACCAACTCGCATGACAAACAACAATTAACTAATTTGCATTTTTTTGTATTTTTGGTACATTTTGTGCTTAAGTGTCTAGAGAATTTGACTTCTTTGCTTTTAGTATCGTATTTATATAGATAGTATATATGTTTGGACTAAACTAAAATTGAAGTTACACACACAGCAGATAGTGTCAAATATACATTAACGTAAGTATAATTTTACACATATAGTTGTAAATATATAATTTATAGGAATCTTGCTATTTAGTTTTATTTTATCAAATTGCTGTGCCACAATTTGCTTATGCGTATGGTATGTTCTTTTTTCTTGCTTTTCTATTATCTGTTTTATATTGTTTACGATACTGTGTTGTGCTCAAATGTTGCGATGTGGATTATTTTTTTATAATATATACAAAATGGTTGTGAGAAATGTGGCCTATGTACAAATTATAATTGTTTAATGACAGTCAAAGGTTGAGGCTGCGGCGACTGGCATTTTACTTGTCCGCTGTCTCCGAGTGACGACGCGCCAGCAAATGGTGTTGGTGTTGTTGTTGTTGCTGCTGATGCTGTGGGTAGAGGGGCAGATTGTGGCCATTTGTAAATGGCAAACACTCCAGTTGACCCATTTTACCCACAATTTTTGGTATTTTATCACTGTCCGCGCTGCTGCTGAGGCCAATGAGGCCGCTGCCGCCAATGCTGGCACTGCCAATGCCGCCGCCAATAATGTGCTGCTGCTGATGGTGATTATGGTGCAAATGCGAATGGTGATGATGGTGATGGTGATGATGATGGTAATGATTATTGTGGTTGTGATTATGTGGATGGCTAATAGTAGGCGTGCTTTTGCATAGCGCCATATCCTTTTGCTGGCTGCTGCAGCAGCCATTTAACTCCAGCGCTCCCTTCAGCGAGCTCGTCTTCCGCACTTGAATGCAGCTCTTGCAGCGCTGCTTTTGTGCTGTCGCTGACTTGCCTTGGGTCAGTGCATTGAGATTGGCTGCCACCAGTTGGGCCTGGAGCGTTTTTGAGGGTGAAACGGGAGTGCTGTCATCTTCGCCAGTTGGCGGCGGTGTTGAGAGGCGGCTCGAGACGGTGGAGGAACTACTTGAGGACAAACAGCTGCTGCTACGGCTGCTCTGGGCGACATATCCATTCCTTGTGTGAACATCCGTTTCGGTGTCCTCATCCTCATCCTCCTCATTCTCATTGTCATCCTCATCATCACTGGGCTGGTTGCTGCAGGGGCGAGAAGCGATGGCAAGGTTGTTATTAGTTGCTGAGCTGCTTTTGGCAAAATTCAGGCCATTTACGCTTGCTTCAGCTTCAGCTGCAGCTACAGCCACATCATCATTCTCAGTTAACGCCTGCTTGCTGTCACCATTCGCTATCACAATTTGCTGCTGCTGCTGCTGCGGTTGATCTTGACTAGTTTTCACATCGTCGGCCAGATCAATCCAATGGCCGCGATTATCACGCACGCCTTCAACGAGTGGCTCCAGCTTGTCCGATAACTTAGCAAAGGCCTAAAATAACGTTAAGGACAATAAATATATAATGACTAAGCACTCTGTAGTAACTTGCCAACTTACCTCATAGATGGGCAGGCAAATTGAATCAATAAAGTTCACCTGCATCATGGGCAGCTCATCCTCCTTTTCACGATTCATGATATCCTGGAAAAGAAAGGCAGTGGGTGACAATTTATTAATTTATTTGGTAAAGTTATTCATTATTATCGGTACAGAAAACCATTTGGTTAAATATTCTGTTAGTTTGCAGTCATTATTATTTCCAGTGAAAAAAAACTTACAATGGGCGTTATATTCAGCTCCTGTTTCTCCATGTCGCCCTGTTCGAAGAATTCGGAGCTGACCAAATCGGCCACTCGCTTCTCAATCTCCCACGGCTTTGTTATGGCCGACAAATCACAGACAGTCATGCTCATCGCACGCAGCAAGGCGCGCGGCTCTTCTGCAACCCAATAGCTCGACGGCTGTTGCACACTCTCCAAGAACGGACCACGTTTTCTGTGAAGATTAATCAATATGTAAGAACTATAAGCATAGCGACAAATTCTCTTCCACTCACTTGAAATAGACAGCGAGGTCTGTTGAGAGAATGGCATCCTCGAGTACGCGTATGACGCGACAGTAGTCATCTGAGGACAGATTGCCCAAGATTTGATTACCAGGACTATTCAGTATCATCAAGCACTGATCGAAATGATGATGCTCCATGGTCGATGTGGAGTACAGTTGTGCCAACGGCGAAGATGCTCTACAATAGCAACATTTACACAGCAGTTAAGGGTTTAATCAAATTTTCTGTGTGGTTATTTTTACTTACTTAATCTGGAAGGAGTTGTTGGTCCCTCGATGGTCGAGATCATGGCACAGGCAGCCAATAATTAACGCCAAGCATTCAATTTCACCAAAGATCTTCCACCACTGCGTGGTCTATTTTGGGATAAAATTGCATATTAATTGTATAATTCGTAATTTTTTTATATGTCACACTTACTGTTAGTATGGCAAACATCATTTGTGCCACATTGAAGGCGTGTCGCCAATTGTGATAGGTCACATTGCGATAGTTCTTCTTGACGCTGAGCAGCCAACGGCAAAGCACTTCGTAATCGATATGGAAACGCTCAACAAAATCGAGATCCAGAAACATACGCAAGCAGGCCTGTGACAAAAAAAAAAAACGAGTATTAGCAAATTACCAAATATTTTGGTAGAATATCAAACTTACCTTGAGCGTGTCGTCGTCCTCGAAGTGTATATCATCGAATTTAAAATCGTGCAGACGAAAATGTACAGCGGATGGGACCCGAAGGCGCTACAGATACAAACATACAAATAATGTAAACGATTAAATAACGGTTTAATAGTAGATGATAACATTATAGATATGATAAGATGCTATTAACATGATATGGCTTAGAAGATCAATAAACTCTCATTGTACAAATTAATATTCTGAATTAGGTGAGCTTAATTTATACCAGGACTGCTCTTTTTCCCAATTTAAAAAGACTTTAATATATAACAATCAAATTTAAAATTTGTATATTTGTTTATTCTTTATTTTATATTGCACTGATTCTTTTTTAGTTCTGCTTAAATTGTTTACGTGAAATTCAACCCTTTTCTGCCATAATTAACCAAGTATTTGCATTTATTTTCTTTGTAGTTTCTTTCATTTTTGCGACGCTTTCATCTTGGCTACCTCAGCTTTTATTTACAGCACCCAAAATGTCAAAATGGAATCCTCAAAAAAATGAAAAAAAAGAACCGAGAAATATGAACCTGAAACTCGTGCGTCCGGCAGCTGTCAGAGGAATGTTAATTGATGTCCACCAGTGGCAGCAGTAGCTCATAAAGCACGCCAACACCGTTATGCAGTGCCGCAAAAAAGGGGTTTTCACGCCTACTTCTCTGCCCCGCGCTCGACTCGTTAACTTTACTGGCTTGCGTTGTGATGGCATAATCGCCGAGGCTCTCGGTAAACGTAGCGCATAGAATGGCATAATTTTAATTAAAATTAATAACCCTGCATAGTCATAGTAACTGTCCACGACAGTTGAGTTGGTTGACAAGGAGACAGGCGGCCATAATTTTAGCCCAGCATAATTACTGAAAGTGTCGAGAGGGCCAACAAACCGAGCCCCACAGGCAAAAGATACTACAGCAACAACAACACCAACAACAACAACACAATAAAGACAAATGCAAACACACAGACACAGAATGATGCGACAACTTGAGGCAGTCTGGCAGGGGTACAGTTTAGCGGTGCAGAGTGGGTGGACCTGTTGATGTTGTTGTTGTTGTTCATGTTGTGTTAGAGAAGGGGACACGTCTAACAAATACTCTTACCCAGTGTGCGAAAGTTTCTTTTTGTCATACTTGTGCGAACAAACTAATTACAACTGTCAACACGTTGGGCCCGGCAGAATGCCCGCATTTGCCAAGAGTTTTGGGGGGGAAGAGGGATAGGGGGAGTGGGAAGATGGGGAAGACAGGTTGGTGTTGCTTCTGCCGGCTGTTTCAGCCACTGTCACGCAAAAATAATAAAAACATGGAAGCACAAAACAGAAGGCCAACACAAGCAACAAGAATTTATGGAGTGGCATAAAAATGAGCCAAGTAAATGAGCCAAGTTATCTTCTTTGTTGCTATTGTTGTTGTTGGTGTTGCTGGTGTTGTTGTTGCTGGTTGGCTTGAGAACCGTTTGCACATACAAATTAAGCGTGCACGCAAATAAAATGAAACATTTAAATGCAATACCCTTTCCAATGTACGATCAAATGAATGACACCCTGGGGTGCCATTTGAAAAGAAGAATAACTTACTCGCAACCGATGAGCATCATCCATGGTGGCAGATGCATGATAGCTGAGCACCTCCAGAGTCACACTCTGCTTGGCCATTGCCACAATTGCCTTCTCGTACATGTGCGTATTTTGGATGCCCATGCCGCAGAATATGGCGAATGCCTCCACAAAGTTCTCATCATTCTTGGTGAAGTCCTAAAACATGAATAGAAATGTTATGTGTTTTAAGTATCGTAAGATATTTGCAATAGGTAATCACTAACCAGCTCATTGAACTTATTAATCAGCTGGATGACGCCAATTATCTGACCCAGCGAGTTCTTAATGGCCATGCAGAGTATGGATCGATGCTTGAAACTGGAGTTCTCATCGACGCTCGCATCGAAGCGATCATCTTCGTAGGCATTGGGTACATTGACCGTCTCGCCGGTGGTGGCCACATGGCCAGTGATGCCAATGTTGATGGGGAAGCGGGACTCGTAGGGGCTGGTGCGTGAATTTGCCTCCTCCTCGCTCAGATCGTTGGCCTCGAAGTCAAAGACGCGCGAGAAGCTGCCCTTGTCGGCTTCGTGGACGAGCAGGATCTGGACACGCTGGCACTGGATCAGGCTCTGCATGTGGCTGAGTATGCGGAAGACCATATGCTCAATGGTGCTCTGCTCCTCAAATATCATGCGCGCCAAATCGAGCAACACCTGATTCCGTTTAATTTCCAGCTGAGATTTCTCAAACAATTGCGCATTGCGCAATCCAATGCCACAGAACTGCAGATACGATGCAAAGACCTGCGAGAATGTATGGAATTAAGGATTATTATTCAGAAATGCATCCATCAGTTTTACGGCTGCTGTCAGTTTCTGTGCTGGCAAGCGGCTTAAGCGCCGACATGGTCATAATCGAAAAGCAATTTCCACTGCCAAGTCTGGGATTATTGCATGCTCGCAAAAAGCTTATGACTCAACGCAATTTTTCTCTTTGATACATAAATAATTGCAATCTACATATGTCAGCCACACCGCCACTGGCAGTGGCATTTGTACCATTGCACCTGCCACTGAAACAAATAGTCTGGCAGCTTGATGAGGCTTGCAGAGTACCCCGGCGTACCCCGTACTCAGTACTCACCTTTTCATCGATCTCCGAGAAGCATTCGCCATTCATTTTGTTAATCACCTGTGCGACGCCAATCACATCACCCCCCGAATCCTTGATGGGCATGCAGAGAAGCGCCTTCGTTCGAAAGCCAGTCTGCGAATCAATTTCACAGTTGAATCGCTCATCCTGCAAGGGATACAAAAATTGAATTGGATTTAAATTATGTATGGAATAAGGAATTATTTAAGTGTATCTTTGCAACTTTATAAACAAAGCTTGCACATATGTGTTTACTGAGTGAGGAATGTGAGGAAAGTGAGAATGCGCCGCTTGTCAGAATTCTTTTTGGCCTCTGCAAAGTTAGACAAAAGGTGTAGACATATTTATAGAAGACCTTATTCTAAATATACATTTATTTGGGCAAAGGCCTCTATTTAGACATGTGTCTAGACTGACATAAAAGATATACTTTTGTCAACTAGGAAATATGAGAATCTTCTTCTCTCTTTTTCTTATTTTTCTTTTCTTTTTTCAATTCCATTTAAAGCTGTTAATTCAGTTATTTGCCTAGGTCATCACGTTATTGTCGCTGACTGGCAGTTTTGTGTGGTTCGTACAAATGGTGTCAGGCGGGGAACGAATAACTCGTGCTAACTTCTTTTGTTTTGTTTTTTTTTTTTTTAGTTTCGCCCTGCTCCAATCAGTCAGGTCTGTCCCCAGCTGCTGCCGAGAGTTGTCTCTCAGCTACTCTATTTGCCCGTCAATCAGTCTGCGAAATTTACTTAATTGTGCTAAAATGTTTCGATCAAAGAGCTAACACCATCAGCAACACCAACACCAACACAAATTACCAACACCTCCCCACTTGAGAGTGGGCGCAGAAGTCTCGCACATGCGTCACAGTCAACTGCCAACTGTTTATTGTAGGCGATTGTTGGCCCAGCCTTAAGTTGACTTTAACAGCACAGATAAAAGACACGAGCACCAACTGGGGAGCAATATTATTGTTTTGGCCCCGGAGCTTAAAGCCTTTAAAAGGTATTCAATTCATATCAGCAATGACATAATAACATTGCCTAACACACATAGCCTTGGGAAATCGGTTTCCTCTTCTGAACTAGTGGTTTTTGGCCACAAGATTAATTACGGTCCAATTGCCTCTGAACAGGAGCAGCACAACAACAACAAAAATATGGACGAAGTGTTTGTGTTTTTTTTTAAGGTAAGTTCACTTTCCAAATGTGAGAATGCTGCAAATGGGTATGCTCGACTAGTAGATATATGCCCTGTGATTGGTTACAAACAGATTTTGAGTACCTTTAGAGAATTCCCTAATAACTGTGGCAAGCTTTCCATTGTTGCACATTAGAATAAGTGCTACAAATCCACCCAAAAAACTTCTATTCTGAATATTAAATATTTGCTCAAAAGTCAAACATCTTAACTGTTGAAAGTTCCAGCCACTATTTGAACAACCTTGTGAAACATTTGTATTGATTACAGCGCATACAGAGGCAATTTCCAGCACTTAAACTCCCTTTTTCGAATGTGGCACGGGCATGGGAAATTGAGTGGTTGAATGGGGCTGTGTTGTGAGTGTTCCAAGCACAACTGACTGCCTGCATCATAAATCTTGTGAGTCTCGAATTTGCCAATGTTCAAGTTTCGTTAGCTAGTTGATTTATGGTCACAGACGGCATCGCATTCAAATTTGTCAATGCGATACGAGTTGAGGCTAACATTTCAAATGAAGATGACGATGAAGCTGAATACTGCAAAGCGGAAAATGGAAAACTTTCCATTCTGTGTTCTTTTTTCTATTTATTTTTTTAATGTTTTTTTTTTTTGTTTTTTTTGCAAACTGACCTGGTAAGCATCTGGTATGTTGACCGGTTCGCCGCTCTCGGCCACGTGACCGGCAATTCCTGTGCCCCATGCAACGCGCACTTCCTCCTGCTGTTCCATTTCCTCGACAGTGCTGCGTGGGCAGACATCGAATAGCTTCGATACAAGGCACCTGCAAAACGATAGTTGAAGCCATATAATACACTTTAGTTTGTTAGCATCCTTTCAAACAATAAATGAAGACAGCGAGCAAAATGGTCTCCACTCGACTGAATTTACCGAAAATGTTTGCAATTAGTTGAGAAACACAAAATGGCGCCACAGACACAACACACAAAATGGCTCCCCGTGGACATGGCGTGCCAGTGTGTGTGTGTGTGTGTGTGTGTGTGTGTGTGTGTGTGTGCATGTGTATGTTTATGTGTGTGTACGTATATATTACAGTTATGAAGCGAAAAACTGCATTCGAGCAATCATAAAATGCCAAAAATAAATGCCATCAAAAATGTTGCACAAACAAAGTTGAAGCTGCGCTAAAAGTTGGCAACTAAATGGCTGTGGGCCAATGAAGTCATCGCCATGTTGGCAATAGCTGACAGCCAGTAGCAGCTAGCAAAGCACTTGTCTGATTACCAAATTCAATTTCCAGCAACTGTTAGTGTTAAATTGCTGCGGCAATTGGTTGCAATGCTGCAAGCTATTTATAACTGCATTTTATTTACAGTTCGCCTTGGGTCATTGAAAGTTCGATTTGCTAGATTTTAAAGTGCGTTATGATCAAGCAGTTGTCAAAAGTATTTTTAATGCAACATTAATAATCCGTTGAGGTTTGTTTTTAAACAAGTTGTAATGCAAGTATTCAGTTTGAACGAGCCAGTTTGGAAAATAAACAAACTTTTATTTTGTATAAAATTAAAATAGTCATTGAAAATTTAAGTCTGTTTTCAGTTCTGAGAAAGTTTTAGCTGTGGAAGGACTGGAACCGTCTAAAATTCGATTTTTTGCGTGAACATTTAGAAATTAATTTGGTGTGAAAATGTTGTTTTCAAATTGAAAAGCCGTTTTACTGTAGAAGTCAGTTTGACGAATTTATGGCACTTGAAAGTTTTGAATATGTCTCAAAGTAAATTTTTTTAAGTTTACATACAACAAACAATAAATTGATTAATAACTTCGTGTTGTTGTTGTTGTTGTACTCACTTTTTGAGTCCATCGGCGCCACTGTAGCGTCCTTGCACCAGAAACAATGAACCGCGATCCGCATTTAACAATATGGAAACATTCTGTAAAATCTTGTGACACAATGTGCGCACCTCCAGCTCGTTGCAAATGTCCTTTACCTGTAACAAAAGCAGGAAAAACCAAACGGAAAAACATTACCTCAAAGCGGTACGCAAGTGTTTTATACGGAATTATGAGTAAAGTGTGCCATAAAATTACAATTCCTCAATAAGTGAGTCAGTTTCAAGTGCACTTAATGTGGGTTCTGCTTAAGCAAACTTGTCAATCAGCCAAATAGAATGGCGACAAGCTAATCGACTGACTAACTGATGAAATGACTGACTGACTGACTGACTGACTGACTGTGTGACGTCTGCGACAATTTAGCACGCTCCTGTGTGTATGTGGCCAAGTCTCTTAACTGTTTGCTGATAACAACGTCAGCAGCTGCCGCAAATATACGCTGGGTGTGTGCAAAATCAATTGGAACAATATTAAGAAACTGCTCTGATCACCAATGGTGCTGAACTAAAAGATACCCTACAGCAAATTAAATGTTATTTTTAAAGAGCAGACATGTTAAGTCAGTTGTTGATCTAGATTCACTAAAATAAATAAACAAGTATAACAAATGCACTGGTGGATATATTCTAAGGGATGTCAAGAATAAAAAAAGATTGCTGAAATTAAATATAAATTTAAATAAACACAAAAGTGTATACATTTCATATTTAAAATTTAAAAAAAAAATCAAGGCTGTAGTCTGAAAATAAAATGGGGTATAAGCTTAAATGGACAGACTTTACATTTGAAAATAAATATTTGAAATGGCGTACATCATGTTTTGTTCACTGGATAAACATTTGTTTTTTATTTATATTTAATAGTCGCTCATTTCCAAAAACTGAGTGTGGAAATACGTGCAGCATGTCGCACGTTTTATGACGCACAAGCGTGTTGACGACACTAAAATTGAAAATTCGTTGGAAAAATGCATTTGATTGTTTTCTGGCTGGCGGTGGTGTGTGGGTGCTTTTGTCGGCCCATAAAGAAATCACCATTGTACAACGGGGCGTATGACGCATATTAATTGAAATATTTAACGAGGCTTATATGCAACTATGATTAATATTTATGAATACCAAATAGAATACGAACCAGCTCAAAAATCAGCTCCTTCTCATCGAGCTGCTTCAGCTCGTTGCGTGATAAGCGCTGCGGCCGCTGAATGCAATGATGATAAGGATACGCATACTGATTACCGCCAGGACTTGTTGCACTGATGGCTGTACAACAATTGCTGCTGCTGCTGCCGACAGCGCCGCCTGCCTGATAATAACTGTGCTGATAATGCTGATTGTTGTGATTGTGATGATGCGGCTGATACTGATATTGACCGGCTGCAGTGCCGCCAACATTCTGCAGATTGCTGCAGCTGCCGCTCGTATTATCCATTTGCGGTCCAATGCTCAGAAATGTGAGCGTTCCATCGATCGTATTTACAATGGGCTTCAAGAGACCACCGCGCTCGAATTCATGCGCCGAAATTTTGCTGCAACGATGAAGCACACAATAATATTAACAAGTGCTAGCCAAAGGTAACAAAAGAAAAAATATGCTCTTGAATTCATATATTCGACCTGCTTCACACAAACAATTAAGATATGAAAGAGAAAGCTCGTTTCAAACATTTCTAAAAGCAAAATCTTTTTCTAGTCTTCAGAGCGATTATTGGAATTCTAGGGCATATTTTTTGCAAAGAGTCCATTGACTATTATTGTATTACTTACCGGACTGGCGTTGTGGCGCCGGAGCCGCCGCGTGAGCTGCTCGTCTGGCCATTGGGATGCGTGGGTGAGCTGCTGCTGATGACATCGTTGCCAGCGCTGGTCGCATGCGAAACCAGCCACGCATCCACTGTTTGGCGAGTCGCCTTTCTGCAAGAGAGAGCGAGAGAGAGAGTGTGAGCAAGTTAGATAAATAATGGGAGTGAGTGCGAGTTAAAGTGCACACATATTAAAATGCTATTAAAAATTAAGCGCTTGTTTGGTCAGAGATGTTATTCTAGAGGCATGCGACAAAGGCACACACATGTGTGTGTGGGGCGAAATTGTCTAATAAAATGCCAGCGCCTCATAAATATTCAGCGAGCGAAATATTTTTGCGTCATTCTGCAAGCCAACTCCCGGCTAGCGAATTGGCTGCCTGGCTTACTGGATGGTTGGTTGGCTGGTTGTTCTGCAAGGACACATGTGGCTTGGTCGACACGCGCGACCAGCATAAAAATTCTAGAAATCACAGCGCACATTTCTATGCAAAAGGGGGAGTGGAAGTTAGGAAAGGAAAAAGGGAGCCTGGGACACTGTTGAACTGACAACTGAAAGAGTCAGCTAAATACTAAAATATATTTTGTAGAAAAAAACCAAATTCAATTTATTAACAAGGCGATTTAATTTAAAGCCAAGTGGACTTCTATAATCTCATGGTGCTGATCGAAGTAAGAACAAAGTATTTATTTATTGAAAATAAAAAATTCTTTAATATATGATACAAATTTTGTGCTGTGTAGGAAGGAAAACATGTGCGGACATGGCTTGTGGGCAAAACTAAATGTCAATGCGGCCGGCATATTCTTATGCAAAGTACACAAAATGAAGCCTTTTTCTGCCTCGTTTAATGTTAGCCACACACACACACACGCACACACGCACACATACACACACACACACACACACACGCACACACACATACGCTCAGCGCCAGCGGCGGCCAACAAACTGGGTCTGATGGCCATGAAAATAAAGCCCAATTTATGTTTTAAGTTGTTAGTGATTTTTATTATGTGTCATAGCCAAAGGCCGACAAACACAATGTGCCTGTCATAGTCACACTCACACACACACACACACACACACACACACATACACAGACACTTTATCTATTTGGCCTGGACTATCTCTGCTTGTATCTCTGGTGTGTATGTGCGAAAGCCAATTTCCGGTTTACGACGGAAAAAGCCGGCCACCAGCCCCATGGCTTTCCATAAATATATGACCCAAAGTATGCCATTGGCATCAACACACTGCCGCATTTCAGTGCAATTTAAAACATCCTTTCAGAAGCGACACACAACACAAGTTTCGGTTTTCATATAACATTTGACATAATAAAGTTGTCATCTATTTAGCTTTATATAATAGATAGGTTAAAGGGCATATAAAGTGTGGGGTCGACAGAAGTGCACACATTATTCGAGCATTACTGAATCAGAGAATGTATGGAAAGCTTATAAAAACCATATATTGATTGACCCATTTTTATATTCATATTTCAATTTATGTATTACTAGCATAACTAGCATATAACTTTAGTGGATTCACAATGCCATGAATTATGACATAATATTGTGGTTTCCATTTTAAAAAGAAATTTCGATTTTCAATCTTAGCTTGATAACCAGATTATATTAAGAAACTGTAAAACTTTAAAGTCATCATAGAAAATTTCATAAAGTCGAAAGCTCACCTTATGAAATAATCCTGTACAAACTCCTGATTCTCATCCAGCCATGCCTCCATGCGCGCATGCTCCGCATCATAGGGTCGACTATGATGTGGCGATGCTGTCTGGTGATAGGGATGGGAATACCCCTGATGTTGCTGCTGCTGCTGCAGCTGATGGTACGAATGCTGTTGCTGCTGCTGCTGCTGTTGCTGCTGGTAGGCGGCTGCTGTGCTTGCAACATAACCACTGCTGGTGCCGTTGATGCTGCTGCTGCTGCCGTTGTTGCCATTGATGTTGCTGTTGCAATTGTTGACACTGCTGCTGCCAGTGCTGCTGTTGTTGTAGTTGTGGTAGTGGGCGGGTTGTTGCTGTTGCTGTGATAGCGGCAGGGGGACACCGGTGCGTGTGGCAATGAGCAGACTATGCTCACTCATACCGTACCCTGTGCCCCCCTGCTCCGCAGGCATTCGAGCTGCCAACTGCAGCGGCGTCGACGCCGGCTCCTCAATGCTCCGCAATTGCAGGCCTTTTGTACAAAAATAAAGAGGTAAATATATTAAATTTAATATGAATCATAAAACGCAGCATATTTGTATTGATTGATTCTATCAAATATTAAGCTTATTCAATTTGTTTAACCTCTATTTTACTACATTTAAAGTCGAAATCGAGATTTCAGTTTGAGTTTATTTTAAAATGATACCAAAAAAATTGCTGGGTAAAGGGAACTCTCGACCAGCGCATTGCAACTTGTCTTTTAAGGTATTTAAAACACATTTTTTTCTGTTTTTTTTTTTGTTTTTGTGCAAGTCCCCAAGACATTTTTATGTGAGCTGCGCGCTCCAATTCGATTGCACAACATTTGCATTGCAAATGGCCAACATATCCTTTAAGCCCACTGCAAAAGTCACGCGTCACACGCAACCATCCGAAGTTAGGGGTGAGTATTGGTTCCCCCCTTGCTCTAGACCGTATGCAAATTCGGATAGCTGTATCATCATCATCTTGAAAGTGGAAAAAACACTGACACGCTTGCTGTTTAAATTTATAATTTTAGCAGCGCAGAGAAAATATTCTTTTCATTGTGCACATACATAAATTTAGCTAAATTGCTTAGTTCCAGCTATCGCATGTCAGTGCGACAATTAAGAGCATTTAAGTCGCTCGCCACATGCTGCGTATACGTAATGGCCATACGTAATAATGCGTATACGTAATAAGCCACCAAGCTCATCAGACACTTTACGAGTAGGCCTGCCTTAGACCTAAAGGGCTTAAAATCATATACATATGTCAAGTTCACATTAACCGGAAACATTGGCAATTGTCGAGAAATAGGGGCATCGTGGGGCGCACATCGCCATCCACCATTGCAACCCCATGTGGCGCCATTGTGCGCCTGATTAAGTGCTAAAAATAGATACAAATACTTGTATCCTTGTGATGGATATCTAAGGATATCAGCACTAAAGTCTGCCAGCCCAAGTGCAAATTGTGAAAGCTCAACAGCTGCGATTGCGCCTTTTCTGGTTGAGAGGGGGGTGTATGAATTTGATTTATTATCTACTTTTTGGCATAGCAACCAAATAAGCCAAACAACACACCCACAGACGTATACACACACAGCCAGATACACACACACACACACACACACACCCACACAAGCAAGCAGAAATAAAACGAGTTGCTCCTGTCAACAGATAATTTGACTCTGCCGGATAAGTTGACAAACTGAAGCATTTACAAATTGCTGTTGTTTCTTGTGTCAACTTTCTGGGTTAGATTTATGAGCTTGGCCTTTGTGGTTGGCTTTTCAATTGTAGCTCTCAAAATTTGCAGCATGCAACGGCAATTATCCCAGCAAAGTAAATTTCAATAATCTTCGACTAAGTAACAGTTGTAAAATTATCTGCTTTTCGAATAGAGTAAAATATCGCAGGTGCTTTAATCATAAATCATTTCACGAATATTTACAATCTTTCACACTTAATCTTGCTTCTGCAATATATTCTGAGAAATAAAGTAATAAAATTCAGACAAAATTGTTGCCAAGTGCATTTTCACAATATTAAATTGAACTTTCAGTTTGCTCTGAGAAAATATTCCAGTCGAAATATTAAATGACTTTTTCTTTTTGCGAAAAAATATATTGTCCGCTATGATTGCTGAAAATGGAAGCTTATCAGATGACATTCATTTTGGTATTATATTTTCCCTTTTCCATTTTGTAGTTTTCAATATTTGTTGGCTTCCTACTCTGTGAGAGAGCTTAAGCTGCAAATAGCAGCTTAAAGTCAGCTACTTATTGCTGAGAAATTTATGAGCAACCAGGGCAATAGAGCGGGGAGAGAGAAAAGCAGACATGAGCAAGTGCAGCACTTACGTGCATGTGTCACCCTCTCCTCCCCGGCACCGACTCCTTCTGCTGCCCCTCTTCTGGCTCTTAAGCGTCATACGCCACACTTAATCTTTTAAGCTGCATTTGCGTTGAACAGACAACATGCAACATGCTTAAGCTGCTGCAAAGCATTTGGCTGCAATACTCAAAGTGCCACCACCCCTCACTTTTCTACCTCTCAAAGTCAAATGACAGCGTCATGGCCGAGTGGGCGCCGCCACGCCCCCAGCAACAGAAACGACAAAAACATTGGCACTTTGTGCTGCGGTTTCAGTAAGCGTCAGCTTTATGTAAGACATCCATCCCAGTCAAAGTCACAGTCACAGTTCCACTCCCATCCCAGTCACAGTCACATTCACAGTCCCGTGTTGCAGTACCAATACCAGTGCCAGTTCCAGGCCCCAGATCCTTTGCTCTGGCAATTTTGTACACAAGATTGCTTTGGAATTTCACTTTTAGTAGCAAAAGCTACTGCAAACAAATATATGCACATTTTTATCAGAGTTGCACGACTACAAGATAAATTTGATACTCATTTTGGAATTGTTGAAGGTATTTTTTAGAACAGAAGATTACTCAATTTATGCTGGAGAGTTTATAGAAATTGTGGATTTCTTGTGATAGAATTTTTATGTGAGTTTCACGTAATCTATTTAAAATCGAATCCTTAATAAAATTAACTTCATATTTTTTAATTTTGTTCTATATTTGTTGACTATCTAATTAATAGAACAGCCTCACAGTTGCATTTGAATACCCTCCCTCTTTGATGTGTATTATAAAGGGCATATGAGATTTGCAGATAGATACACACATGTCATGCGTTGGTTATTCTATTTTTTGTTTTTGTTTTTTGTTGAAGTCAAAGGCAAATTGAAAGTTGGCAAATGTGCAAAAGAGAAACATTTTTTTTCCTCTCTTGCTGCTCTTCAGACGCTATACGAGTGACACGTGGGCGACAGCGGATCGATGGGGCAAGAAAAAGTGTTGCACTCACTTGTGTGTAGTAAATTTTATTTTCGCTAGCAAAGTTTTTTTCCAAAGTCATCTTGATATGAGTTTTATTTCGTGTTTTTCTCACCTGTTGTCTCCTGTTGCGGACTATGCGTTGGTGTTTGTTGTTGTTGCTGCTGCTGTTGTTGTTGTTGTTTGCTGTTTTTGTTCTTATTTTTGTAGCGACAACCACGAAATCGACACATACTTGCCGCTTGGCCCATGGGGCCCGCAAGCAATGCGAATGTTAAACCCTCCGTTTTAATGAATTTAATTTTGTCAACTTTAAGCAAAGCCGCCGCGTAGCGAAAATTGTATTTGTTGTTGGTATTGCTGATTTTGGCTTTTGTTGTTGTTGTCTTAGTTGAGGACTCAATTTTGTTGGCTTTGTTGCCGCCAAATGGCCGCCAAATGACAACAGAAACTTGATGTTTATTTTCGAATTTTGTTGACTTTGGTATTGTTTGTCGTCGTTGTTGTTATTAATTTGTTGCACTTGCATAATAAATTTTGTTTTTGTTTTTAGTTTTATTGTTAATTGAATTATGTGTTTGTTTGCTTAGAGTTTATAGTTTAAGTGTTTTGAGCTGTGGCTTTTGCTTTTGCGACACTCTCAGCTGCTGTTGGCAATTTTGAGAATGTTAGAAAATTTTTTCGCACTTCATTTTGCATAAAATTCATTTTACACGCTTCCTGCTGCAGTTTTCGTATTCCATTCTGTCGCTTTAAGCTACGGCTTTGGCCTCGGGGCAATTCAATTAACACTTAAGCCGCAACCCCAAATGCATTGCAGACAGACGCCAATTGATGAACAAACAAAAGCTTTGGGTACCCTTACAACAAGCGCTGTGGAGGAGGAGGACGCGTGGCGTGGGGCACGTGGCATAGAGTAAAGTGTGGGTTGCAGCCACACGACTGACTGACTGGGTGACTGGCTGAAAAACAGACAGACGGACAGACAATGCAACGAAACCCACGTAGGCAAGCACCGAAATGTCAGTTAAATAAAATCAACAGTGCCAACAAATGGCTCGGACCAAACCAGCCAAATACAAGCGCAAAACCTCTGTAAGCCAAGAGCAAACAGGGCAGCAGTTGATCAGAATGCGACGTGAAAATACCCTGTTTGTTATTTTGGATACTTTTGTAATCTAATTGAAAGTAATGGATTGTATCGATTGTATCGACCATTGACTTATGGTTGAGATCTTTACACATCTTTGTTGAGTTTAATTTCGAGAAACATGCTGATATTGAAATAACTTTAATAATATATGTTTTAAGATTTATGTTGTTAATGAACAACATACAAATCACTTCGAACAAAACAATAATCACGATTTACAAGAGTTTGTCGTATTTTAAAATTATATGAAATTTTCTTTAAAATTGGTTTTCAACCAATCCACAACTGTAAACATACATATAACCCCAATTATGCCCTAAACTCGCACGAAATGTAATGAAAAAACTGCACAGAGGTGAAAATTTGTGTGCTCTGATTCGGTTTGGTTTGGTTAGCATCTGGTTTGGTTTGGTTTTGGTTTGGTTTTGGTCTGCAGCCACTCGAAATGTGTTTGTAAATGAAGGCCAACAAAAAAAAAAGCATCGAGAGCGAAAGCGAGAAAAAAAGAAACAATAGGCAAGTCACAAACAGCAAACACACAGACACCGACACAGCCAGACACTCTTCTTCCTCGCAGTGAGTCAGTTCGTCAATCTGTCAGTCAATAGCCGAGTGTTTGACAATGGGTATATTGAATTAACCGCCATCCATTGGCTGACAGCCCCCGTGAAGTGACTGAAGAGAGATCTTCAGTGCACTGATTTAATTTCAGCTGTTGCCAGCTGTTGCATCACTTGTTGGCAGTTTCTACTCGTTCTTCTGCTCTTACTCATTGATAGTTGACAGCGGAAATGATAAAATTTCCAATTTTACAATGCTGCAGATGCAACGGCAGCAGGAGCAGTCGACAACAATGGAGCTACCAAAGGAGGGACTTGTGGCATGTGGCAGGCAACAAAGCAGTAGCAACATCATTTCGCCATTGTTGGTGTTTTGATGATGTTGACTCAAGCTGATTGCTAAGTTGCAATGAGCATCGATTTACTGCATTCGCAACTTGCCGCTTGAAATGCTGAAATTGCCTTTGGCCAGCTGACACAAGCAGAATAAAAGCATAAAGAATTTTAATGTAAGTGTGGAAATGCATTTAAATTACTTGACAGATGGAATTTAGTAAGAAGCTGAAAGTAACGTGAAAATGACAGTTAATAAATATATATATATATATTATAGAAAGAAAGAGAATTTACTGACGAATGGATTTTTTTTGTTAAGGCCATAAACACTTCTCAGAATTTATAAAATATTTATTTTATGTTCTGCCAAACCGACTGTAAAAATGCTGCAAGCAGTGAAAAGTTTTTGCATCGAACTATTTCAGGAAGCAACAACTTGATAACTATTTCGTACAGTCCACAGAGCAACCAAAGGCCATCAAAGTCAAAGCTTGAGCATATAAAATACACTTTCAAGATAGAAACTTTTTTCTACAGTTTCAGGCGAAGAGTATGTAATTAAACCAAGAATTTTTTAATTAGAGATATTCTAAAGTAATATTCATTAGTATCTGTCGTGCAGCTGGCAGTCAACCATTTAATACTGAGGAGTTCCCTCGGCAGCAACTGGCAACTGACAACTTGCAGCAGTTTGCAATTTGTTGCCACATTGCCCGTATGCAGCGCACCGCAATCATAGACGCCGACTTTTAAGCGATTTGCATCTATTTTTTCCTGTATCTCTCTGCTCTGCCCGTACTCTCTTCGCACTCACTCGAATCTACCCCTAGCAACCGGTGGCTAACCACAGCAACAGCAACAAAAAAAAAAAACTTAAACCAAAAAGAAAAAAAAGCAAGCCACAAAAACTATTTTTATGCCAATGGCGACAACCGCAAAAGCGTCACACAGACACTCACAGAAATACATAAAGTTGCACACACACTGCAAATACTGAGAATGGGCGGAGGTTGGGATAAGGGAAGGGGTAGGCGTTCGTCGGTTAGCGTTCGCTTACATTATGTCAATAGCATAGGTAAAAGTAATAGTGGGGCAGTGTGGAGATGAGGGGGGCAACGGGCACTGTCCGCCTGTCCATGTCTGGCTAGGCAAACGATGTTCATTAATGGCGCACGCCACAGTTTGGCGAGCGGCAAAGCCAAGTTAACAGATAACAAATGCAACACTGCAAGAAATGTTTCCAGGCAATAAAAAGAGGATACAAATTAAATTTTTGACAAACAAAGAAAACAAACTTAGTAGCTGAAAAATATGTGTATGTTAGAAATTTAACTTTTTCTCATAAAAGTCTCAGAGAACTTAATTGAAGTTTAAATTTGCGTAAGATTTATACCTTCATTACCAATTAATCATTTTTAGTAGGTCTTTTATTTTTGTCAGTGCATACATAGTAACTATTGCTTGTAGATGTCATTCAATGGGTCGACCTTTTCATTCCTTTATTCATTCATTTCATTTCATTACATTTCATGTCATTTCATTGTTTTTTTTTTTGTGGCAAAGCAAACAGACAACAATGTCTACACACACTCCAACACACGCGCACACACACACACACTCAGAGATACTGTGCAAAAAGTGGTGTGGGCATAAGTGTCATTAGGCGCCGTCGAGAAACGCGTCACGAACTTGAGCATCGATTAGTGAAGGACGACGACGGAGTGGAACGCAGGACGCAGAACGCAGGACATTACAGGACCTTACCATTTCGCATTTTGCATGAAATGCTCAATTTGTTGGATCAATAACCTGTTGCGCTGCTCTTGTACAGTTATAGCCTTCAGCTATGAAAGAGAAATAGTGATAGACTCTAATTTCTTTTTCTTTCACTTGACTTCAACATTTTTCTCAGCCACGTCAACGATGCGTATGCGTGATATAAAAAACACCTATTGCGCTAATTTTAACGTGAGCCTGCGAATAAATAAAAAAAATATCGTACTACAAAATACAAGAGTAAACTAAAACGAAGCACGCGTTTCAGCATTTGTGAACGGATATAAAAAAAAAAAAAATAAAAAAAATAAGAAAGAAGAAGCAATATTATTAAAGTGGAGCACATAACTGGCAGCAGTTGGCAGACAGAGAGGCAGTTAAGCAGCATCGACGAATTGTGCTGCTTACTGCCTTTAAATATTAATAATAATAATTGTGTAAATAAACAATAAATCTCATTATCACTTTTGCTGTGCTCGTGCATTCAATTATTATCACCAACAAGCAAAAGACACACACACCCAACGACTCGACAAAACTCAAACAAAATTGCTGTCTGGCATATGACAATGCTACATAATGCTTGCAATAACAATAGGCAAAATAAAACAAAATAAAAAGATGATATTTATGTGCTGTTGAATTGAAGAGACCCTTAATATGAGGGTCTCATTAAAGGTCTTTATAGAAATTACAAATATTTTCTAAACTTTTCAACAAATTTCATTCAAAAAGCCATAAAAGTAGCTGAAACCTTTTTATCAAGTTTTATAAAGTAAAGATGACTTCCCACTTAAAGTGGTAAGCTTTAATGATTATATCGCATTGTTGGTGGCTGCTAATCGATATATATTCAAAGGCTGACACATTTCGTGATTATGGTATTAAACATGGTATTAACATATTAAGGCTGTCGAAGAGGAAAACAAAAGCCAAAAACCAGACAATCAAAGCAGACGCCGAGAAGCGGGTAAAAATCTTGATAAACAGTCGCTTATCAATATGTCAGCAGACGATGCTACAAGAGCAGCTGTCTCTGTCTCTTTCTCTCTATCTCTATCTCTCTCTACCTTTCTTTCCATCTCTCTCGCCTGGGCACATATGTCATCATTTTTAAAGTTATCATTTCGTGCTATTCATTGAAAATTGTACATGGAATTTACAGCTAACAAAAACACAATTTGCTGACCATTTGCAATTTGGCTTTAAATGTGCAATTTTATAGGCAGTACAGCTGCGTTGACGTGGGCGCAACAGAGGGGGCGGCGTGTGGCAACTACAGCTTTATGATGTTCATAAAAACACAAAACAGATAGACGGACAGACTGACAGCCGGACAGACGGACGACAAAACTATAGTGTGAGAGAAGAGGGCGCGTGTCTGTTTGCGACTGCTGGCGACTGTAAGTGGGGCTGATGCCGGCTTGCTTTGACATCTAACTATCAAAACATAAATATATATCCACATATATATACATATTTATATATATATTTATATATATATACATATATATATATATGTCTGAATTGATGTAGTCATTTTTATTGTTATGCCACTGGCTATTTAAATATGTTTTTATATGCATTTGTGTTTAGTGCCGGCTAGTCAAGTGCTATTATTGAAGGTCACTGCAAACTGTTAGCCAAACTGTTATGACTGGCTATCAAAACGATGCTTCACATAAATGAAATGCTAAGCAACACACACGGAAAATCCCATAAAAGAATACTAGATGGAAGCATTGCCTTGAAAATAGAAACTCTACCGGCTACTTTAAGAAATAAAATGCATGCTATAAAAATAAATTATCTACCATTAATAAAATTCAAAAATAACTACTAAAATGCATTTGGAGTTAAGAAAGAAAAAAATTATATTTTGGGCTTTATGAACATGGTTTGACCAACTATTAAAATACTCTTCAAAATCTCAGAAAACACAACCGTATTAAAATTAGATTTGTTGTGCCATCAAGCAAAGATTAACGCCCAACATTTATATATTCCTAGAAGAGACCTTCCAAATTGTATTGCCCATTTTATTTCTGCACTTTCAATTGCTTTTTCAAATGACCGCATTTGGCGTACACACACAGACGCACACACACACACCTACCACATACACACACACTGCGAATAAGTAAAATCGCATAAGAAACAAAAATCTAATTGCTGTTTCCAAGCGAAACGACTTTAATTATAGCTAATTTTAATGGTTTGTAGTATTCAATGCTTATGGAGGGGTGAGAGTGTGTCCACTCCCCTCTCCATCCTACACACACACACACACACACACACACACACACAAAATCGTTAAAGTGTACGCCACGCGTCGTATGCGCAATCAATTCTATTATTTTCTCTTATTTCTTATATTTTTTTGCAATTATCTGCAAATAAACAATTTTTAAACAATTTCTTTGGCATTTTGCGGTTTTTAAACACAAAAACTTTCTTCAACAATTCAGTTTGCCCACACTCCCCTGACTCTGGCCGCCTATCACGTTTCCAATTTAATACACAACCCGAGAAAATGTTGCCTCGACGCGCTGTCAGCCGAGGCAACTTGAGTAAGATTTTCAATTTTACTCGAGCTGCTCCCCGTAGATGAAGAAATATTGAAATTTTATGCTTGCAGCAAAAGAGCCTTAAGCATAGCAGAAGCGAGAAGCAAGGAGCGCAAATGGCGCAAAAGCGTTGCCAGCTAGTTTTCTTAACATAAATCTTTTTGTCGCGTAAACTTATTTGCTGCTCTTGCCCCACCGAGCCGCTCGCTGTCTGTTTACACCAGTGCCTCGAGCTTCCAGTTAGCCCGTCTTCTGTTGCCACGCTTTGTTAGACACCAAAGGAAGCAAAAAACAAGTGGAAAATCTATGAGATGATTAAGATTGACTGGGGGAATACCTCTTTTAAAACAATATTGGCCATGCATACATATTTGAATTTCAATGCGCTTGTCAAATATTTATATATAATTGTCGGCTTTTTTTATTTAATTTTCTGTATCGCAACAAGTTGACCTTGTTCCAGAAAAGCTGTTTAAACAGGGAACTCAATTAATTTATATTTTTAAGAGTTAAATTAGTTTATCGTCGTACTCACTGGTCCAGAACTCTTTCCGGCATTAGAAATAGGCTACAATTCTAATTATTATCAGCATATAAAAATCTCTCGCCTCTGCGGCCAACTTCCCTTTGTAGCTGTACCCAAGAAGTGTACAGGGTACGAACAAAGAAAAAAGCACAACACAATTTCATAATTTAAATATATTACTTGTTGCACAAGTAAATACATTTTTGCAAGTCGCATAAAGTATGAAGAATCTTCAAAAAGCAAAATGATGCGCTCCCCTTTTGTATTTAATCTCACACGAAATTAATCACATGCGAAATACATTTTTCTAATTTAATAATTGCCGTGTGCATCAGCACCAGAGTCAAGAGAGGGAAGGGGGAGCATCAGAGTTACATAAGTAGCTCCAAAGTCGGCTCACATTTTGTTGTGTTGCGTTCTGAGATATTATTATGACATGCTCAAAATTACCAATGACAAACGTGCCTCGCCTGCCAAACGGACAAACACACTGTGTGGCAACGTTGAGGTCAACATCCAGTTGAGAGGGGGGCGTGGCACTGGCTGATTGCGCCCACTCAACAGTTTTGACTTGGTCGTAGCCACAGCCAGAGAGCTTTGACAACATCCTGAAACATGTCGGCAGCAAAATTAGTTTGTTTGTCCATCGCTTCACGACTGACTCCACTCTGCTGCTATTTGCACCGCTGCGCTCTATTGAATTGGTCCCTAGGGAACGGAGACGGGGGTAGGGCGGCAGGAAAAAGCATTCGGCTATTGCCAAGAATTTAAATGGCACATTTAAGATTTTGATTAAACAATTTAATATGTGTGTGTGTGCAATCGCATGAGAAGTGGGTACTTCGTTTAGAAAGGAGGCGGGGACAGATGGCAACAGCTGTGTCGCATGCCCAAAATCACATTAAGCATAGCCCTGTGCTTGCGTATATTATCTAATATTTTCAATCTGTTGTTCTTGCGGCGACTTTCTCCTATGATTAATACTGCGGCAAAAATGATTGTCAGCTGTGTCCATTAAATAGGTATATTAAATTCGAGTCGGGAATTTAAATATATTGAATTGACTGGGCTTATTTATTGTGAAGGTTATCAGTTGATTTTTTCTTTTCTTTCCTGTTCTTTTCTTTGTATGTGACACTATAATTTATTGGCTGATTTTTACAGAGTAAACATAAATCGATCATGTGGCGTGTTTGATATATTTTTACATTTTAAAGAACGGAAATTGTTGATTAATTGATTGGATAGTGTTAAGGTATACAGGAGCAGCTTGATTCGCTGTCGAGGTTGCAGTGCGCCCAAAAATAATTTATAATAATATATTGAGTAATAAAATGTACATTTATGTTCAAAACTGTTTTGAATGGTAATAATTAATGACACTATTGCAACGCCCACGATTTCATTTCCTGCCACAGTTGAATATACACAATAATTATCAACATTTGTTGATATGCTATAAAAACTGATTTTATTTTTCTAGGGGGGGCTGCAAGCCCTGTAAAGTTCGATACACAAATCATTAATTAAATTATGTGACAATAAAAAAATACGTGTGAACACGAACGTGCCCAGCAGGCAGTATAGAGAAAAACATTCGATAAATCAGCCCACATAATACCAAAACAAAAAATATTGGAGATATTATTATATTTTTTTTATTAATTAGCCTTCTGGTGTTTATGATTGGGGAGCTGTCCGAAAAACCCCCTTCGAAAGTGGCTCAACATATTATAAAAATCAAATAAACAATTGTTAATACGAAACGAAGTCCAAGCAATTGATTAGCCCCGTTTATGAAGCAGTCAATATATATTTGGTATATATAATTTTAAGTATATTTATCTTTCTTTTCTTTGTTTTTTCCCGTTTATTTTTGGCGTGGAAATCGTCTGCAATTAGTTGACAAATTTCGCGGAAATATTTTTGGCTTGTTTGTATTAATTTTGGGTGGGCTAAAATTAGCAGCAAGACCACAAGGCTAAAACCGCTGACCGCCAGTGACTTGCACTTGGCCATGACGTCAAAGCCAGCTCCACACGCACTAATGAAGATAAAGTAGTTGTTTATTTAGCTGCAGTTCAAGAATCAGGCCAGCCACCCAGCCAGCCGGTGGGTTGGTGGTTTAATGGGTGATTTAGGGTGTGGTTCAAAGGGTGGTTGTTTTGCGGTCGGTTGCTTTCAAGGTTGCTACTGCTGCAGTTGTTGCTGCAGCTATTCAAAGGCCTTTCAGCTTGCACAAGTGGCAGCCACTTTGCCTCAAGCAAAATGCCTTGCATACTTTTCAGCAGAGAAGCACACACACACAAACACACAGACACACACAGAAATGCAGGTACAGAAGCACACCTGTAGTTGAGTTTAAAGCAAATACAACTTAAAGCTAACATCAGTTCAGCAATTAAAAGCAAGCTAAAAGCAAGAAATACTCGTCTTTGTTTTAGTATTCACACTGTACCTTACACTCGCTCACACACTCACTCACACACACTCACACACACACACACACACTTGCACATTCGCATTCAGTTCAAGTCAACCATTAAAATCAACAGCAGTCAATGAACCTCTGACCAGGGTGAGGAGACAAAACACAGCAGCGACAACAACAATCAACAAAAACTAAACGTAGCAAAAAGGAAAAAGTATAAAACAATAGCGGTCTAGTCGGGAGTGCATGACGCGCACATACCCTACACGCAGCGCCTTGCATACATGCACAATGGCTCTTATTGCCATCATGTAACATACATCATGAATCGATATTTATCGATAGCTCGTATTTCAACATAACAACTGATTTCTTTCAATTGTTCAAGCAATTTGCAGATATCTACAACTTCATGATACCCTTAGTTAGCCATTTGAGAAGAGCAACAGTTAAAATAAAAATAGTCAAGTCTTGGCTGAGACGGGTGGGTCAAATGGCGGGGTGTGGGAGAGTGGGCACTACGCAAGTTTGTAAGCGTAATAACAGAGAGTGCGAGAGTCGTTAGCTGTTGTTGTTGTTGCTGCTATTGCTGCTGCTATTTGATTATCGTGTCATTTGTTTTGCGTACTCATTCATTCATTCATTCATTCATTCAGTCATTCAGTCGTTCAATGGACCGCGTTCGCGCTATGAACACTAAGACAATAACAAAAAAATGATACGAGCTCATGTTGTTGTGGCAGTTGCAAGTCGATTTGCTTGCTTCTGCACTTCTTCTCTATAATTGTCCAGTTACAAGCACAACAACAACAGCAACTAAAAAGTGACGCCAGCCTCGAGTGCGGACGAGCGCTGCAATTTCTGTGAATGGCTGCTGCCCGTCAAGAGTGCCACACCCACAACAATACTCTTGTACACGACTACAATGACGCCCCAAACAGTGAGACCTTTCCAGCTGAACCACTTTACATTGTATACACTAACATGGCACAGAGGGTATGATAGGTGCAGTCCAAAAATATGAAATAGAAGATGTTCACATTTAACTTTATGGTTTTAAATTTTACACTTTTTTAATTAAGTTATCCAATTTATTTGTATTTAATTTGGTGGAGTGTTTTATTTTTTTTTTTTTAAATAATACGAGTTCTTTAACAATACTTTCTAAAAATAATAAATGCCACAAGTCGCAAAAATACAATAATTTTCTATAGACTATATACATATGTCTGTAAGGTCAGACAAACTTCCACTTTTCAAATGCCCTGCTTACATCTTCATGTAATTGACTTGTAAGCGGATAGTGAATGAGTAGTGGGAGTGAATGTGAGTGAGTGTTTGTGAGTTCTGCGCTGGGTGCAGTTCAATTAATCGGCTGATTGCGCACACACTCCCTACAGCAATCTTCGTACACCCGCACACGCACACACACAGACCCACACCCACTCACTCACAAGCGGCATATCGGGCGACAGTCTGACTGAATGTTAAAGATTTTAATTAATATGTCACGTTAATTGCGAATATTGCGAGAATGCATTCAAGCATTTACAAGGCATATGCCACCGATTTGCATTTTACATGCAATTTTTGAATCCGTTAATCCAATTTGCAATTATCAATAATTGATATAAAGTAGACTTTCATGCAAACAAATTGAACTATTTGAAATCTACTGTTGTCGATTCATTTCATTCATTTTAATAGCAAGCCAAATTGCATTCTTTTTTGCTTACTGCATAATTTAATGCCTTCAAATTAGCGTCAAGCGCAGTACATTTTATGGATAACGAAATTTATGAATTTGTGGCACAAATGTATCATCAATCTTTCCAGATCTTATAAGGATAAAGACTAAAATAAACAAACAATTAAGAACGCTTTATCCTTAAAATGATGGCCATTATTGTGATCGGAAATAGGAGAATTATCGAGAACTTGTATTTTAAGTTTCTAGCATAAATTGTATTAGTTTTTGAGTTACTCTTGATTTAGCTCACGTATATATTTACATATATTTTACTTCCTTCTGCCTTTGTAACATATGCACAACTTAATTACACCCTTGCCTAACCCTCTCTAAATGTGTTCACATCAATTATTTTAAACATTCATTAACAACTGTCACATTTGTTGCATATTTGCCTTGAGTTTGCCTTGAATGAGTGCCGCAACCCCAAGAAAATATCAGTCAGCCATCAACCTTGACCACCTCAGTTGACATTTTGCCCCAAGTCCTTTGTATTGAGGCGTGCAATCAACTCAAGCAAAACTCAAATGGTAATCAAATAGAACAAAATACACCAAGAAGGAAAACAGAAAAACCCTGAAGAAAAGCAAACCTGTCAATAAAAATCTGTCTCAAATGCGTTCGAGCAGTTCAAAGAATTTTTGTTTAAAAACAACACGCAAATAAATAATAAACATTTTGCCAAAGAAAAATTACTCATACGCCCAGTGGAAATTTTTGCGACAAATTAGAATTATGCAATTATTTTTTATTTCAAAGTCCAAAGCAATGAATGATGAAAATGCGTAGAAAAACCCAGAGTTAAGAATTTCTCTGCAATTTCCGTCAGACATTAATTTCGAAATGTGTACATATTTATAAAAATGCGCAAAAGTAACAGGCAAAAGGAAGCATCTCAGACCCCTTAAAGAATATATTCTTGATCAATATCAATGGTCAAGTCTATCTGTCTGATATTATAGACTTAACAAGATAGAGGCGTCAAATTTGCGATGCAACTTCTCGAATACCACATGTAATTTTATCGATAACTCATGCAGGATATGGATACAAATCGGTAAGATATATATTTCTTTTAGGGTATCTATTAACCTTGATAAATGCTATTTATCATCAGGGTATTTCTTTGTCTAGCTCTCTCGACCAGAGCACTCTTATTTAACAATCAGCACTAAACTAAAACTTCAAAATAATGCGCAACATATTTTAGCCGTATGCGAGATGTGTGAAAACCTAATCAAAAAATTCACACACACTCACTCACACACATGCACATGCATTGTATTTATTTTAGCTGGCTATTCCACAAAGTGCAACAATGTCACAAAACTGTAACAATTTAAATTAAAAAACTTTTTTTCTGGCGAGTTTTGCCACTTTTATTTTATTTAAAAATTTTTTTATTATTATATTTTGTGTTTTATTTGCATAGTAATTAAATTTGTATAAGTGAAAAATTTGGCATTTAGTTTGTGCGAACAAATAGAGAAATAATTGAGTAGCTGCCAGTTGGCGCAGTCCCGAGACTAACGCGTGGGATAGGTAAGTTATAGTATTGGGGAACTTTGGATTATATAAGGAATATAAGCAAAAAAAAAAACACTTGAACTGATAGTTTTGATTGAGATCTTTATAATTAAAACTAAATTTTTTAAGAAAAAATGTGTGGCTTTAAAACTTACGCAATAAAGTCCAAAACAACTCAACTCAAATGTCAAAATAGTTATTACTTCGATTTGGTTAACTTTCATTTTAGCACGCAAATTAATCATTGTGTGCCTTCAGTTATTAACCCAACAACAACGTCTTCATTAAGCCAAATAAAAACAAAACAAAATTCCCAGAATTGCGCTTATCGCATGACTGCAGCTATTTTTTATTTTATCAGTTAGGCAGCCACGGAAACCCTTACCTATCCCTATGAGAACTTAGCTTAGGCTTTAAAAGCCGTTAATAAGCTAATTTTGTGCGTTGCCAACTTGCTACCAAATCTTTTATGGAATTGGCTTTGTTTCCAAGTCCCAAAAGATAAAATATTAGTTACTTATTCCCAACAGTCTTGCCTCGTGTTAGTCAAGTGTTAATTAGTTGTTGATTAGTTGAACTCACGCACACATTACGTGAACTGATCAATATAAAGTTTTCCAGTCACAAAATAAATAAAGTTCAAATATCAATATCAACATGAATTTTAGAATATTTACTATAAACGTGAACGGAAACTTTTTTACATGCGAATTCATTGAAGATAATCACAGTGAATTATCTATATAAATAAACAACAAGATATTCATTTTTGTCAATTGATATGAAATCAGTTTCTTTACTTGAGCGCATTACCATGAAACGCAAGTGCGCAAATAAATCTCGCATTATAATATATCTATCTTGGAAATTTTTTTTTGTTTATGCATTCACTTATAGGTAATTGAAGTGTGCTAGAGGGGAGAGGGGTTGGGGTGGGGGGGTTCTATTTGTGTTTTATGGCGAATTTTCGAGATGGGAAAAGTTGTGCTTTTCATTTGGCACTTGTAATTGTTTTCTTTGTTTATTTTGTGGCGCTCATAAAAACCAAGCAAGCAGTGTTTTCCAGATGTGATGTGTGGAAAAGATCTTAGAAAGTGGGTGAGAAATTATAGCAAAAGATAAACAAAAATTACATGTTAATTATTTCAATAATCTATCAATTCACAATCAGTTCCACAAACACAGCTTACCAAAAAATGCAACTCAATTGAACATTTGATCTTTGTATATTTATTTGGCTTATATGCGTCATCGTCTGTCTGTATGTCTGTCCTTTTGGCTAGCATAAGCAAGAGGCCTCAAATGATTATGCTATATATACATATGTTCATTTCATTTTTGCATTTCTCAAAAAGCAACCAACAGTCAACTTTCAAGTTTGGTCTTGTGTCTGTTTGGGTTATTTATTTTGAATTTTTTATTTGGGTTTTTGCTGCGATGCCGCCGAGCACAGCATAAATTGAAAGACGATGCCTCGAGGGCGGTCCTCTGGCTGTCTGTCTGCCAGCGTGTATATGTTTACAATAATCAAATTATTGCACGATGTTGCACATTAATAAAAACAGAGGAAAGCAAACAGTTGGTAAAAACCAAAACGAGTAAAAGGTTTCCTATAACGAAAATGAACGTTGCGTTTTCTAGGAAATTGAAATTTGAAACGCCTTTTGAAGAAAAAAAAAAACAGGAATGAAAAGAAAAGGGATGACACTCAATGTAAACAATATAAAAAAACAAATAAACAAGCGAGCAGCAATGCCAATTTGGTTGAAACGCATGTTTAAATTGACTAAGAAATGGAAAAGTTTAAACGAATAAAATCGTTTGATATTTCTCTTGAGATTGATGGATTAGCTAAAAAATGTAAGTATGTTAAGACAAATACTTATAAATTAATCAAATTCTATGCCAAAGCACCGCCTTTGTGTTGCACAAAAAATGGTAATATTAAAATTACTAGATCAATTAGCCTAATCACAAATAAACAGGTTTTCACATTATCCCCCGCCCAACCCCACTCAACAACCTATTTTACAAGCGGCAAGTTTTAATCAGTTATTAAGGGTCTCAAGCCGACAAATATTTTCCCACCTCTGATAAGCATCACGTTTTTTTTTGAAATTGCTACTACAGGGCAATTAACTAATTAACAATAAAACAAAGCAAGCAACAAGTACAATAAGGAAAAGTAAAAAAAAAATAAACAAAAAAATCATTTATAGAGGCGCCTCAGTGCACGTTGCGCTCTTTCCTTGCTCCCCCCTTCCTCCACTCTCTCTCTCTCTCTCTCGCTCTCAAGTAGGCTTACTGTTTGGGATTTTAAAGCATCAATTTGAGTTCTATACACTTTTATTTGAAGCGCTGGAAAATTTTCCATCAGCTGTGCACACGAGAGGAAAAAGAGCACAGCAAAAATTTGAACAAAAACAAGAAACAAGCAGCAATAATAATAACAACAATAATCATCATCTAAAACAAAGCAAAGCTATACAACAATACAATAAGAAAGCGCAAAACAAAAGCCAAAAGGCAAAAACATAAATAAACAGAGACCAAGCGACAGAGAGGGCAAGACGTTAGAGCGAGCGAGAGAGTAAACGAATTGTCATGTTGCTGATAATCAATGTGTGTGGGATGTGCTTATGTATAAGAGCAGCAAATATATGTTTATATATATGTATATATATATATATATATATATTATATATACGAACATATTTATATGGCAATTAGTTAAATATATGTTTGTATGGCTGCCAAAAATGTAGATATATTGAAATATGTACATTTCATTAATGCAGATTTATTAATTCTTTTTTTTCGCTCAAATCTATAACATAGAGCGTGCGAGCAAGAAAGAGATAGCAAGCAGCATGCTGCCTGATAAGCTGCAGCCGCAACGGCGAAATGCGCGCGTCGCTTGCGGCGAATTAAGCCAAGGTAGCGAGAGCAACAGCCGCAGAGAGAGGGAGCGAGAGAGAGAGAGACAGAGAGAGACATAGAGCACAGGTATGACGACAACAGCAGCCAGCTGCAAACAGCGAACAGAGGCAGATACCCCAAAAAAAAAACTATATTCATATACATATAAAGGCAGGCAGCGTGCGGGCGTCGCTGCCGACGTTGCTGTTGCCGTTATCGTCGACGTCGCTTGCCGCGTGGGCAGCGCCATTTCCTCCATCCATTGCAGGCACAAAAGCAATCGCCTTTGCTTACTACCCTGTAACTAAAATAGCGACGAGTTGTATGCCCAGAAACAATATTCGTTTTGGATTTAAACATATTTTCGAGTATTTATAATCTGCTCTATAAAACAAAACTTTTGAGCACTTTGATAATTAAAAACAATAGATTTGGATTCTTTGACAAGTAACTTTCCACTTGCTAGCAGCAAGTTTCGCTTGCCAAAGCGTCTTACAGGGCAACTGCACGTCGAATCGAATTCCTTTGCTTGCTATTGTATTTTCTGTTCCATTTGGCACACATTCTGCTGTAGTTCGATTTATGACGCAAGTTTCACTGAACTTAACAAGAAATGCCATTCAAATGATTCACAATTAAAATCACCCCAGCAGCAGCCGCAACAATTTCTCAAAATTTACCCATTATTTATTTTTTCAGTCAAATTTGCATGCAACACAATTCACAGTAATTAATAAAAACCAAAATCTGAGTCAGAGCAATTAATAGACGACGACTGGATGCCATCCAGTATTCAGATATATTCTACATATGTTTACATGTGTTTTATTCTAGCTGTTCGTTTTACGGAGCAACCTTGCCAGCCATCGAACTGTCTATCTCCAAATATATTTATATTTGTACATTCATATGTAGCTCAAGAGTCGGGCAATATTTTATATATTTTATATGCTGATAATAATTGTGTAAGATAAAAAACAACGTTTGACTCGCTGCCAGAAATCGAAGGGGATTCGATCATCTGAGCAACATAAATAAAACAAAATTTCTGATTTTTGTTACCCTGCAGATTGAAGGATAATTTGTTTGTTTCTTGCTTTCGATGTCATTTTCTAGTTGACTAGTTTATCTAATCTAATATCATTTTTTGTTCGAATATAGCAACTTTATATCTCTGCGAAGGAGTCCCGAATTTAACACAATGGATAATCCTATCTGGGATATCAAATGGTTTTATTTCTTTAGGTATTTGGTTTTTTTTTTTGGGCAGAAACTCATGGAAGTAAATCTCGACAAACTGTAAAAGCTTATTTGTAACCGGATCGGCTCACCACAAAATTATTTTTTCATTTAAAATTTTTCGAGCGTCAAAAGACTTTTTAGATAAAGTGTATTTCTGGCTTTTGTGATTCTTTCTTTCTATTTGAGAAGTATTTAAATATGTGCGATATTCAAGATTTCGTGTTGCCAAATATTCCTATCCATTTTAAAATATGAGTTTTAATCATAAGCTAAAACTTTCCATGATCGAATTTAGAATCCCATAAAATTTATGGTGTTTTAATTTAATTTAGCCACAACAAAAAAGAATCATTTTGTTTGAGTTGTTGAACAATTTAAATATTTAATTTGTGCAAAATGCATTTGAGGCAAACATGTTTCTTTTTTCTTGGCTAATGTACAATCTTGAAATTCTTCTCCTTCGTCTCGCGTCTTTCGCTCATAGCATCTTTCTCTCTCCAACGTTGACACGTGCCACAAAAAAAAAACAAAGAAAAAGGCAAAAACAACAACAGCTGATTGACAATTTGTTAAGAAAACAAAACAAGAAAGGGAAAAAACAAAAACCAAAACCAAATAAAAGGTGCCAAAAAAATCACGAAAAGAAGAATCAAACACAGCTATAAAAAAATAAAGTTCAACAAATGTGTGAGAACGCAGCAGAAGCCCATTTAAAATCCCATAAAAAGAGACAATATAAAAAAAAACTAATCATATGATAATAATATAGTCAAAAGTTATCATCGTGATAATGGCAACTAAATAGAAAAAAGTGCGTTGACGTCAAAGAAATGCTAGCATAAATTAAACAAAAACAGTTGAGCAATAACAGAAACAAGAGAGAGACAAGAGAGAGGGAGAGACGAGAGAGAGGGGCATTTATTTATTATTATTTTTTTTTGTTAAGCTTTAACACAAGAACTGTTAACCCACTTAGGCGGCGAGGCAAAAACAAGTTGTCAAAGCAAACAATAACAAAACCCACTCCAACTACCAAAAACAAAATAAAACAAAAAACAAAAAACAAAAACAGGAAGAATTCCCAAGCGGGCCCCTTATGCACTCTCCCCCTTCCCCTCGCATTCCAATTTTTCTGTTTAAGGCGCACAATAATAATCCAGCTGTAATTACCATATATGTAAGTTGTTGTCAAGCAATCTCAACTTGCCAAAGTATCTTTTGTATGGCATATTAAGACCAGGTCCCCTCCCCATTCCCCTTTTATCTACGATTAAAACCCTCTCTCCATCACTAGTGCTATTACAGCTGAACATTTACGGTGCGATCGAGACAGGATTGGATTGGAATCGGGATCGAGTCTGTGGCCGCAATTAGCCATCAAGTTGAAATGGAAGAAAAACTGGCAGTTAAATAATGAGAAAGAAAGAGATAGGGGAGAGAGAGGGAGGGAGATAGAAAATAAGAGAGAGATTTTTATTCTCATTTTAAAAATAACTCAAGAGACTTTTCAAAATAAGGTGTTGAGAGGTGCTACTCCAACACAGAAAAAATTAGAAACTAATTATAAAAATCTACTAAAGCAATTTGGATAACATTTTTAACAATTGAAGTGTGTTTTAAAACATTTGCATTATGTAAATATTTGAGTTCATTGTTAACTTTATTTAAACAAAAATTTCACACATATTTTGCTTTTAATCCATACCTTATTCTCATTGTCTAGACCCAAAAACAAATGTGCCAATTCAGTTAGCAGTTTTTTTTTTTTTTTGTGCCAGCATGAACCCCAATACAGCTGAACGCACCTTCAGGTTGTCGTCGTAGTAAAAACTGAATGATAAGGTTTATATGCTATATATATACTATATATCTGGCCCGCACACGACTTGCTGTTTATGGCTGTCATTATCAACACGAGGAATTACCGTTGTTATCCAGCTGAATCTAGAATCTGGACATTACTCACACGACTCCTATGTATGCACTATCAGGCCTATATAGCCCGACGTATAATATGTAGGCGTATTAGCACGATTTCAAATACATATTTATTTAGATGCTGATAAGGGTCAGTTTTAAAGTTTATCTTTTTTTTTTGTTTTTATTTTTTAACAACAAACAAATTTAATGTCGTCACTTGGTCAAAATAGCCGTTGACTATGATTATATAGCAGTGATAAAGGTGATATTTTGGTGATATTTTGCCAATCGCTCAAGTGGTCAAAATTCTAGCTATTTCATAATTTAAAGCAATGACGAAAATGTTAAAAGGTGAAATGAAGATGATTTTATTGTATTTTACACCAGCATATACTTTTAAGTACGATAAATAACACAAATTACATTTTCAAAATCGTTTCAATAACCTTCAAAATACTCCAAATAAAAGCTATCTTTACAAGACAAAGCAAAAGGCAGCCTCAAAGCTGAAACTTCAAACCAGAAGAAGTAACAGAGAAAAGAATAAAGGAATACAGGATGCAGTAACTAAAGAACAAGTGCGACAAAATCATTTCCGTTACATTTTATGTAAAAAAAAAAAACAGACATAACGACTAAACTTGTCAAAGCAGCAGCAACAACAAATACACTCAAACAACAGCTAAACTAAGGTGCACCCATATATATAAACTATATCTCACTTGATCTCTCTCTCTCTCTCTCCCTCTCTCTCAGTAGCAGCAACAATAAAGACATGTCCAAACTGAGCACACCTGTCTGCAAGTATTTGTGGTCGAGTGACTAGTCAAAAGGGGTGGGGGAGTGGGGAGAGGAGAGTTGCTGCTGCTCAGTCAGCTTATCTTTTGCGCGTTGCGCACTCTTTCGCCCTCTCTCGCACTCTCTCACACTCCCACAACTCTTTGTCAACTCTGTGCAAACAAAAGAGTGGAAAAACCTTAAATACAACACACACTTATTCCAAATTATGTTATGCGCTCCATAAATAATCATAATTAACAGAAATTATTATGACACCAAAAAAATGCAGAAGAAAGAAGGCGAAATAATCTCGTAAAATCAGCATCAGACGTTATGAAATGCATGTATGTATGTACACATATTACACATTAAATAAAATTATGTGCAATTAATTAAGTGGGTATTTTTTGCACGCAAGAGACAAAAAATAAATAAATAAGATAAGCCAAAAAGTGAGCAGTAAATGCAACGAGCTGGCAACGCCACAGCTTCGAGGATGATGATCAAGAAGAAAAAGCGGCGAATCTAAGTAAGGCAGCTGCTGATCAGCTGTGTAAAGCAAAAAAAGAAGAAACAAAACAAGAAGTAGAAGAGAGCACCGAGAGTCGCGCTTTCAATCTTTCAACTCGAGTACAAACTGCAAACTACACTCCAAATTTTCAACTCACAACTGCATTTTTTTTTCTTGAATTGTGTTGGCAGTTTTTTGCACTTTTTTGTTTGCTGTGCTATTTGCATTTATTTTTAGCGGCTTGCCGAATTTTTTTGTCGTAGCTTTTTGTGCATAATTTTGCGCCTAGTTGATTACTCTCTTATTGTATTATTTCACTCGTTAGATATATTTTCACACCTCTTTACACACACGCACACACACTCACACGAATGCTGTTGGAGCAGGGGGCTCGAAGTAGAAGAAGAAGCAGAAAGCAGAATGAGCACGCGACCGTTGATCGTTCCGTTTCTTTTTTTTCTGCTCTTTTTGTTTGCTGTATTTTTTTTTTGCTAGAGCGCAGAATGAAACGAAAACGCAAAGAAAAATGAAAACGACGCGCGCATCTTGTTTTTACTTGTATAATATTTTGTTGCTTGTTTCGCTTGAACAAAACTCTGCCCGAAAAATAGAGCTAAATAAATTAAATTGCGTTGGAAATAGTTGATTTTTATTTTTGTTCCTTTTTTTCAAGCAGTTTTTTTCGGGCCGCTTTTGTTGTCGCGCACCAACCGAACACGTCGAATATCTGAGAGATACTAAAAACGAGTTGCGCTCAACGAGATTGTGGGGCCACAGCGACGGCGACTCGCGGCGAATTCGCCTAAAATCAACAAAACGCAAGACGAGCACAAAAGAACATTGAGCGCTTTTTCGTTTTTGTTTTCCTATTTTGATGGCGGTTGTGTTTTGACTTTGCGTATTATTTACATTTGTCCGAGCGATTAATGAACTTCAGCTGGTGGGCGCTCTCTTTAGCGTCTATCACATGCACACAGTCGCTCTCTCTCTCTCTCTCACCCGCTCGCTCTCTGCGTGTGTGTGTGTGTGTTGTAGTTTATTGCTGTGTAGTTTTTTTACTCGCCATTTCAATTGCATTCGCATTCATATTCGCATTCGCGTTCACATTCTCCCCTGTTGATAGCGTAAGTTTTCGCTTTGGTGTTGCCAGATTTCTTATCAGTTTTTGTATAAGTGCTTGTGACCTGGGAAACGGGCAGCACTTGTTGTTGCTGTTGTGGTTTTTTGCTGCTGCTAATGTGGCCATGGCCGTAATTGATTGCCGCTCTCTGTGTGCCAATAAGACTGGGCACGCTCGTAAATTTATGTGTATTTCTTTTTTCAATGCATCTGGCATTGCTGGAAAAGCTTATTTCGATTAGTGGCCCAATTGAAAGTTGGACAATGCGCAACAGGTTGGCAAAAGAAATGAGAAAGCATCCTCTGAATACTGTTATTATTATGTTGGCAAATTTAATTACCAAATACTCAGAACAAAATACTAAATTTAATGTTTATAAAAAGTTCGGACTTTAAATTCCTATTTTTTGAATAACGAAATTATAGCTCAAAATGTAAAGCACTTAAAAATTTCTGTAATATGCGTTATCAGACGGACCGACAACCTCTCAGCTGTTGCTAACCATTCTTTTGTTTTATTTATTTGACAATAAAAGCTGCGCTCAAGCATGACTCAAAGCACAGCAAACAAAGCAAATTGAATGCACCGTTAGTGAGCCAACAACCAACTATGGCAACAGCAGAAGCAACAACAACAACTACAGTTTTGGCATGAAAATAACGACGACCAAGCCAAAGCCCAGAAATGTATATATGCAAGCGCAAAAGCAAAAGCAAAAGCAACAACAAAAAACAGAAACCGGCTTTGAGTTTTGAGTGGCAAAATACAATCGAAAAGCGCTCAAAGCGCTGCTGACAGCTGTTTGAAGCTTTTCGATATCGAAGTGCGCTCGCAGGAGCTTTAACTTTGCCAAAAAGCTTGGCAAGCTTACGATATACGAACTGAGTGAGAAGTTTTAAGTGCAAAGTTTTGACTTTTTTCGCTCAATGCCAATTTACCGGCAACGGCAAACGGAAGGTGAACTCAACATTTGTTTTTGCCTTGTCGCAGTCGCTGCTACTTTGTTTGCTTTTGTGTGTGTGTGTGTGTGTGTGTGTCTTTGTTTGTGTGCGTGAGTCGGAAACGGAAATGATGACAAGGCACAAAGCACAGCTAACTTTCTGCGACTTCCGCTGCTAAAAGTGTTGACAAAGCGTACAAGATGACTTCTGCTCCACTCGAGGCACACTTCACTGTACACTGCAACTGCACATATTGATATTAGTTGGCAGTTTAATTCCTAAACAATTCGAATTTGTTTCATAAACTAATTTTAATTTTTAGGCACATTAAATATTTACAAATTACATTTATCGAGCCATCACTGTAGCTTGTGTTCAGTTTGTTTGATTCGGTTTTAAGGCTTGTTTGAAATTAATCAAAACTTTCCGTGATTGTTGTGCACAGCACAAGTTTCAAGTAAAACCCACAAAACCCCCCCACCAACAATGCCCCTCTTGTGCCCATCCCCAAACTCACCGCCCAAAATTCATAGTCTTGGCGCCAATAAATCAGTCGATTTGCTTGTTTGTTGGCTTAATTGTTTTGCCATCCTGATTTGCCATTGATCGCAAAATTCATATCCACCCCTTGCCGCATTAATCGGGGGCCAAAAACACACAAACAAAGTTGAATAAGTTGGGTAATGCAAATTGCAAATCAGTCAAGCGTCTAGCTTAAGCCAAACAAAAACAGTTGGCCACAAATAGTGGCAAGCCGGACAGGCATTGATTGTGGCCACATTCATTTCGATAACTGAAGAAGCATTACATATGAGCAGCTTATTATAATATTTTATGTTGTTGCACAACTAAAATATATATTTCACCTGCTTGCCACTTACAAAATCGATTCGCATTCTGAATTTGTGCAATTCAAAGTTCATTAAAATTTAAACTGACAATGGCTAATGAGAATAATAGAACAGAACAGAACAGAGCAGAACAGAACAGAGCCGAAAAGATGTTGAGGTTGTTCAACCAGACGACACGCTCTGTGTGTCTGTATAAACTTAGAAACTTTTTGTTTAAGCGAAACTCAAACGTTAAAAGTCATTCATTTAAGAGTAATTCAAAGCAGTTCTTGTTTAGCCGCTTGTCGCCAAAAACTGGATAAAGATGCCGGGATAATGAACGCTTAAACATACTGTGAATTAAAGGACAAAACATCAAGGATCAAGGATGCCAATGAACTTTGACGCCTGGCTAAAGACCAAAGACCAAAGACACAGCGCTGGACAATGGAAAATTTATTTTGGGGGCAAGCAAGCATTTAATGACAGCCCACATCGGATTTGTCATGCTGAAACAATGCTGGAACAAAACAGCGGGAAACGCAGGTGGATGAAACTTGGAACAGCAATCAGCTGATAGAAAATTATAGAAATGCTAATGAAAACAAATGAGAACGGCTAACCAAGGCTAATCTTGACGATATTTTGTCTGAACATGGGGACCATAATCAGCATATTGGGTAAGATTGATTTGGATATCTTTCTAAACGAAAAAGATTTTCTTTCAAGAGTTCAGCTTTCCTCTAATATGATCCAATCAAGCCGATTCTTACAAATGTTGTATTCCAGATATTTTTAAGATAACTTTAAGATTGGGTACAAAGTAAATTTGACTCTATCAAGCATTTATATAAATAAACCATATGTTTCAAGTCTGTCGCCTTCGAAAAGTTACAAACTTCACAACAATATTATAATAATCCCTGTAAATTAATAATTATACAATCTGCTTCTTAAAGTAATTTCTTCAATGAGCCAATCACATTTGAACCTAACCTCGTAAAACATTCAGTGGACGACTCAACATGTTTTAACTGTTTTTATATTTATTTAAAATCTATGCTTTAAGATATATATTATTATTTTTGGGTACTTACCAATCTTGCGACGAGCACGCCATAAAACGGGGGGTGCAGCTTGATTGGGTGAGGAGGCCATTTCTATGTCTATAAAGATTCCTTTAATAACCGGATATCTGTAATTGATGTAAAAACAAAACAAAACATTAGACAGATTTTAGACTCACACGAAAGCAACATAAAAAATGGCTAAATTTGCTGATTAATTGCGTTTGCGAATTATATTTAACATTGGCCCCAATAAACCAAAAAAGTTGGGCGCCAACATTGTGAACCAGTATTATTTTTGTGTGTATATCCGCAAAGTATATCCGCCAACAGAAAATTTGAATTCCCCATCGAAATACCCAAAAAAAAAAAGAGCTGCAAAGCCAAATTATGAATGACAGCGCTGATTAATGGAGCCCAGACAAAAACATCATTAGGCCAAACTTGAAGAGTTGGCTACACAATGTTTAGGCCAAATTTGAACAGTTTGTTACACAAAAGTTATGCAGGGATTGAATGGTTTCGAGAAATATTATGCATTATATTATATATTTATATATTATATATTATATTATGAAATATTATGGTTTGGATGAAATATTATGCAAAGTTGGCTTGCTTTTCAATGACAAAATCATCTCGGAAAATCTGAAAATCATACAATGGCTACGAGTGATCACTAAAGATAATCGCAATTCAGGTATTAAAAACTATTGGTTTTTACTATAGTAAATACTTGATTACTCAATGTTATATGCCGGAAAACTGTTGTTCATATTTAGTAAATCAAGAATTGATTCTAAAGAAAATGCGTACTCACAAATTTTATGATTCATAGGGTAGAGCAATCAAGACGGTGCCAAAGTCAGCCTATCACACACCATGTATACTATATACTATATGCTCATGTGTATATCGTTCCAAAGAAGTCAATTGTGGTCTGCGTCATAAAAACAATGCCATAAATTCGTAATAATATTTTACGGTTCTTTTTCAATTTGTTTTCTTTTTTTTTTTTTAATGAAATGCTTTATTGAATGAATACTACAAAGCCGTCAAGTGGAAGTGCGCAAAATATGTGGTCTAATTGAATGCTTAGGTTAGATCTTCTATATAGCGGCGATTCTGCGTCTTTATATTGAGTTGAGCAATTAATTGAATGTGGTTGCAGCTGCTTCTGTTGTTGCTCTTATCAGCTGTGTTTGAGGCTCTTCTTCTTCGCTTCTCGCTCTCATTCGCCTGCTGTTATCAGCGACGCCAACGACCTTGACAATATTTTTATTTTTTATCTCTGGCAACTGTTGCGCCGCATTTCAATCGATGTCCACTCGCAGTCAAATTGTGCCCCTCAAATCCGAGATATGTCAATGAACTGGCCCCCCACACACATCCCCCTCTGCTCCGCCGTCCCTTTTGGGGGCACTGATTGCGTTTAAATTTCTGTTGTTGCCGACGGCGGCGACGCTAAGTAAAAAAAAAGGAATAGAAGAAATTTGAAAAGAAACTGAGGAACAGAGGAGTAGGGAGACGAACACGAAAACGAAAACGAAAATGAAGGCAGTGATAAACAATAGGAAATAACAACAGCAACAACAGAAGCAAAAGCAACGCTGCCGAATTCAATTAAACATCATTAAAAGAAACTAATTAGAAGCAAATAAAAAAATTAAATGATAAAACAAAGAAATAATTGATATTTGCAGCCTGTGGAAGTTTGAATACACTGCAATAATAAATGGCAAGTGCGAAATTCAACATTTGATTTAAGCAAATGGCTTCGAGTTGCTGTAAAAAATAACAATTAGAATTCATCAAGCTAAAGTAGGAGTTAAAATTATTTTCAAACACGATCTAAATTATAGTACATTATGATCTAATATTGATCATTTTTGTAAGCAAGCTTAAAGTTGGAAAGTGTGTCTAAAAAACAAATAAGATTTGGCTTATTTGGGAAGTGAATTATTGCCCAAACCATAAACTTTATTTAGAACTGTTTTTACATAGTTTTAATATGAACTATATTTACTATTCGAAAGTTAGGCTTGTTTTAATATTAATATCTCTTATAGCTTGTACGACAAGCTCCGAAATAATATAATACTTTGCTTTAAGGGTATACATGAAAATAGTTAAGATTGTAAATCGCCCCGTGCTTTGCAATTTGTTATTTAGCAAAAAAAAAGCACGAAAAAAGAAAACAATAATAGTGAAAACACAACTTTACAGTTTATTTACATTTGTGTTTCTCTACAAATGTGCAGGAAGGGTATATTGCAGTTGTGCACAAGTATGTAACAGGTAAAAGGTAGCATAATTTAGTATCAGTATCCTGTTACAGATACATTTTACCATTCAAGGAATTGCGTGCAGGGTATCTGCTTATCGAGCTAACTCTCGAGTAGAGCATTTTTATTTGTTTCAATTATTTGATTATTTATTACACAGCATTTATTAACTGTGGCGCCCAATTGTCGAATGTATCGATCAAAACTTCTCGGTGATTATCATAGGCCAGTTTCAGGGACTGGAAAAGTACGCAGAAATACGTCTAAATGTATACGGTACATACACACATACATACATACATCATAACTGCGCACATTGATAGTTGATACAAAACAATAACAAAAAAAATTGCAATCGCTGGCAGATGCCGGCAATTGTTAACCGCAAATTAATTAACTAAAAATATGTATCCAACTGTATAATTAGTTAGTTTCCAACCGCTTGGAATCTAAACGTTTGTTTTCAACTTAAAAGGGTTTCAAATATCTTAACTGAAATGCAATTTATGTGAGATTTTATAATTCTTTAAGACATTCAACGCGAATAAACAAATTACAAATTAAATACTTTATGGTATCAGTATTCATTTATAATTATTTATTTACAAGTATGTAAATTCAGTTCTGCTTTCATGTATATGTTTTTTGTTATATCACATTTACATAATTATTAATTTATTTTTCAAAAGACTTATATTTAATAGACCTGTCATAAAAATTGTAGTTAAAAGAAAAGTCGCTTTCATCGTTTCCATTTTCCACACACTGTAATTGAATTTTCACTCAATGTTAAAGTACTTCAAGAAAAGTTTGACTATAAATAAATTTTGATAGCAACGCTACAAACTGCATCAACTTTTCATCACTTATAATTTTCAAAATGCCGCAACTACAACAACACTAAAAGCATTAACAAAGGAAATCGGCAATCACATTATTATGGCCTTAATTCCACGAAATCATGTTAAACTTATAATTTATAATAATTTTAAACAGGCGCGAGGCGTATCACGCTCTTGTTTGTTGATCAAATGTTGACCATTTTGCTCATGCTAAAATCGCCCAAAATAATAAAAAAAAAAAAACCAACCGATAAAATGCGTAATCATGAAAATACTAACAATCATAGCAGGGACAACAACAACAACACCAATAATAATATTACCAATGGCTAGCCACGTACTGCGCAGAGACCATGAGACCGTCAACAAAAAATTATGGTTTCAATTGTTGCAATTGTGGCGAACGCACAAAACCAACAAATAACAAATGGCACACAGCAGCTGGTGATGGGTAAACAACACCCGAATATTATCACAAAAACAATATAGAACAGCTACCTACAGGGTACGCCGTAGTTTAAATACCCTCGCAAACAGCCAACATCTTTACCAAGTTTAAAATACTACATCTTTTTCTACCAACATCTAACATTAACTACAAATTCAAGAAACCGAAAGATTGTTGTTTTAGTCCTATGTCCTTCTTATTCAAGTGTTAAGAACATTAAATGAGTTTGGTTACGATAACTTGGAATACAAGAAAGATTTTCATACTATAACAGTTATATGATATAATATGCTGATCCGACCGATCCTTATATCGACTATACTAGTAGAGGTCTGCTAGGGTATAAATAAAAATCGAATCTAGGTGAGACTTCAATAGAGGAGGGCGAGGGAAGGGAAGAGAAGAGCAGAGCAGAGACGAACGGCGAGAAAATTCACAGCTTGGCCAAGTCAACAACAACAACAACAACAAGCATGATGACGATAGTCGACCAGGTCAACAAATCTATCAATCCGAAATATTCACATCCCATGATCGGCATTTCAATATATTATTTACTCTAAGAAAACATAAACAGAAAGATAAACTGAACTCGATGGCAATTTTGGTGGCGGTGGGTTTTAAATAGTTTAAGGATTGGTATAAAAATCCCCAATTCGTAATTGCTTAATAGCTGTATTTTCTGAGTGGAAATATATGTGCTTTTCACATGGCTGGCTTTTAACTAATTTAAGATCTGAACGAAAAATGTTTCAAGATGTGCTTTTATCAATTGTCAGAGTTCCATTGCAAGTCGACAAATTAGAGCGATAATTAGATTGTTTTTCAATCGATTTTAACTTACCTTTCAGAACTTTACAAGAAACTGAACACATTTTCAGATTTGATGATCCAAATATTATTATAACTTGTATATTATCTGATAAAATATAGAGCATTCATAAAGCGCATTGCACACAGAATAGCAAATTTTCCGCAATTGTTTGAACAGTTGATTTTTGTTTTTTTGGTAATTGTTTCGCACATAAAACTTAAAGTTGAGCGCACATACAAATATAAATATAAATAATATGTATATGGGGGGTTAGTTGTTGTCTCCTTGAAGTGAGCACTTGCTGCATGCCAAATCGCAACCCTGATCGATATGAATACTCATAATTGGGAGTCCCAGGGACTACCAGTTGAATGTGAATTAAGTAGGACGTGGGAGGGTGGAGAGAGGGACAGTTGCGGTTAAGTGCGTCGTTCGAAATGCTGACATGCATCATGCCACGATAGATAAGATATATGATACATATAAACACCTTTATGTACTATACACAACTATATCTATAAGCTGACTGATAAATATTTGTTGCTTGCGCAGATTTATTGTGTGCTGATAAAATTCCTATGTGTGTGTGTGTGTCATGAGATTAAAAAGATGTGCACAGAGTGCTACACTTGGAATAATATATGCATATCCGCAGAAGAAAAAAGCTGGCGCCAAATATCAGGGAAAATGTATTTGAGTATATTTAAAAAATTGAATGGAAAAACACTTAGCGATAGCAAAAAAAAAAACAAACTTAAGCCTCAAGCAACGAAGTCATGTTCGGAATAACAGCTGCATATTTCTTTTCGGTCTTAATAGACTCACAAATCGCATTTAGTTTTTCTTTTGAAATCCAACTCCTAACACACAACGCAAACTTGATCCTAATTTATTGATTTGGCATTAGCCAGTGTTCTTTTAACCGACAGCCCAAAGATGATTGATGGATTTTAGAGACACGAATGTTCCTCAAAGCTACTTTTGATTTTTGGGTTGTTTTTGATTTTTTTTTTTTAATTTCACTATTTGTCATCACATTTTCCACTATTTCAACAAAAGCTTGTTGAATCTTTACCCACTTATTACCCACATCACAATAAGCAACCAAGCCTAAGCCAGTATTTTTAAGACTCAGTACTCTGGAAAAACTATTTCCATTCAGTATGATTCCGGCATAAGCGCGAAAGCTTTTTCCAACGCTCAAGAAAAGACATAAGTCATTTTTAAAGCTCTGATTTACCGGTTTTCTACTTGAAATCATATTTATATTTTTCGGCCAATGCAAAGATGACAAAGTTTTGCTTGGTATTAAAAATTCCGGCTTAAGAATGCTAAAAGCCACGCGTTTCACGAATTAACACAAACATGCTGATTGAGTGGATCAATTTTTGAAAAATGTTCGTGAGTGGTTTCCCAACTTTGTCAACTGTTGATTTTATTTCTTCTTATTTTTTTTTTTTGTTGGTGTATTTTGTCTGACAGGCGCACCTGTTAATAATGATAATGATGATGATGATATGCATGATTCATGGCCATTACTTGACCGGCTGATCAACTGTCTGTGTGAGTGTGGGTTTGTTGGCCAACATCGCTTTATTAACAGTGGGGTGCAAAAGTTTACGCATTTCCATGTGACGTCAACAGTGTCGCCCAATGACGTCTAAAGTTATTTCTCAAAATGATTTCTGCTAATTTCCGCAAGCCAACTTCATCTGCGAGTCGAGTGCAGGAAGCTTCAAACGGGTAATAAGAAACAATTCACACCTGTTCTCGGATAGCTGATTCATTCAAGCTGTAAGCGGTAAAATGATGAATTCTGTTAAACTAGTTTAGGTAATCATTTTGTGGAAATTTTTTATACTTTACTGTGCCACTTTTAACTCGCATTCATATCCAATACAATCCAGAAATACTCAGTTTTTGCTGACACTAAATTAATACTAATTTGTTAGTGAATTTTGGCTAAACAATTTGGTGAATCGGTTAGTTCGCTAAGCTTGCATTTTTAAAGATAATTTAATCTATAGTTACTAATTATTGTTAGCTTTTAGGTAAGTGCAAAGGAAATCTCGAATTTGAGTAGCTTTACTAAAAGACAAATCAACCCAAGTTCTTAGCAAAGATTAGAAGTAGCAATCTTGAAATAGTTCCAAGTCATTATTATTTCTTTTATATGTGATAAAATTCCATGTCATGCTTATGGTGGGAGTTATGTCTGATCTAGAAAGATACATAGATTTATATGACCACGCATTTCCCCTTAACCCACCAATAAGCCACCCAACTTCCTATTGTCTAATCTATAGCCATCCAATCAATTAATAAGGAATTTCCATTCTTTAAAATTAAAGAATATCACTCATTATCAGCTCCAATAAACGTGCCACTCAAGCGTTTTATGTTTACACTCTAAATAACCACTAATAAATGATAATCTCATATAAAAATCGAATATTTCACATTCCAACTGCCTAAAATGATTATCACAGCTCAATGCCGAAAAAAATGTCAAGAAAATGAAAAGCCATTCAATTATCTCCGGTTAAAATTTATCTAACTGAATGCCAACAGGCACAAAAAGCAAAAAGACGACAAAACTGACAAGCAGACAGATAGACTGACAGACAGACAGAAAAACAGTCATTTTGATTAAATTTATTTGCACTAGGCGGCCACAAAAACAACACTCCATAAAATACACCCAAAGCGAGCTAATTAGATTTTTACCAACCTACAGCAGCAATCATAATAATCATAATCATTAAAAATTCTATGAGCAACGAGAAGCATTAAAAAGACAGTTATAAATTATAGACTTGAAGATGCCCTACAACTAAACATATCAGTGAAGGGAAGGCAAAAGTGAAGAGCAATCAGATTCCATAAGAGTGTAGATTGATGGACTAGTAGGCACCCTATTCTAAATGAATTATAAGCAGCCAGAATCATACAAAACCAGAGGGTTCGACGAGCAGATACCCTAAATACCGCAAATGGAGCATCTCAAGTGAACCAGAAGCAGAAAATTAGAGAAATGTCACTCTATATAAATGTATATATTTATATACAAATCGGAGTGTTCGACTAAGATATATTCTATATATATTTATATGGGATATGTTGCCAAACTTTTAAAAACTGCGAAATCAGATAAACAGAAGCCAAAATTTATATATTCCCTTGTTATTTTAGCTCTTCTACTGAGTTAAAATAATGGCAACAGGGTATTTAATGTGCGGCTAACAATAAAGCACAACTAATTAGACAGTAAGCATGCGAGTCACGTTTTGGTTGCAACTCGCAATTGAACAAGTGTTGAAAGCAAATGTCAGCTAGAAACCTTTCGCGTGATTGATATCGAGCAGGAAGAGCTCGACTAGTTCCCCCAACATATACATATGTATACATATATATATATATATATATATTTATGTATAAATATTGATATTTGTGTACTCATGGGGAAGTCAACGCACGATCTGTTTGCATTTTTGGGTGGCTTGTGCGTTTACTTATGACAGCGAGTGTGGCGTTGTTTACAGTGCATTTCAGCATTTAGCAACTCATTTCATTGTCTCTTAAACTCGTAAAGCCTAAATGCTTTAACTTTTTTCACCCCCCACCACCGGTCACCCACCGTTTATTAACTAACTGTAAACCAAACAAAATGCGCCAAGGCAACAAAGTGTCATTCAGTTCTCCACATGCGACAAAAACAAAAACAATCACAATAATAAAAACTGGCCGTAAAAGTTGATTTTAGTGAGTACGTGTATCAAAATTAATGGCAACGGCAAAGGGGGATGGGGATGGGGAAGGGGGCTGCTTCAAGTGCTTCTGGGTTATCTCATGACCATATAACATGAAGCCCATATTTAACTCTCTCTCTATCTCTGTCTCTCTCTCTCTCACACTCTCTCTGTCTCTGTCTCTCTCTCTGTCTCTCTCTCTCTCTCTCTGTCTCTCTCTCTCTGTCTCTCTCTCTCTCTTTTTCTACACCTATTCAAGTACCGTTATACGCTTAACGTACTTTACCTGCTTGCCAAAAATCAATAAAAGAATAGGTAGAAAAAAAATACTTTTGACAGTCTCAAGCGCGAATATAAACAATACAAAAAATAAAATTGGAGCAAAGCGTCGTTGAGAAATGTAAACAAAACATAAAAAATTTCACTTGTAAAGACACGAAAGAAACACATTTTAGAAAAGAACTACAAAAGCATACAAAATAAACTAAATTCGAAAGAGATTTTTTTTTTAAAATGTTACCATTTCAAGAGATTATTTGATGCGAATACAAATGCAGTTTTCAATTGAAAGAAATTAGTTGAGGTGCAAAACTGATCAAAAAGGTATTCATCATGAAAATACACATATTATTTTCGATAAATATACAAATATGAAATGTACATAATTATCTCTAATATATATAAAATATACTTTTATAACTAAACTAACGTTTGTATTTACTCACCGTAAAGTTTCAAAAACTTATTTAGTTACAACTATTAGCTAATTATTTACTATTTAGTGCACTTGATGATCACACCAAGAAAACAAAGCACAAAATACTCGCTTATTTAGCATATACAATAATAATTAATATTATTTCGCATTTGTTAAAATCACATTTAACTCACACACGCACAGCTCTCGTACTTAGGAACTCGGTTTTTTAAACGAGTATATAAATTTGATTTTTTTTCTCGTCGCAACTTTCGTTTGAAAATTTCGCGTTTTGTCTGCTTCCTCTTCTCTTCTTTTTTTTTTTCTTTTGGAGGGGCAACAAAAAACGGTCGCTGTATAATAAATTATGTCGTGCTTGGGAGACTGAGACGACAACAACAAGCAGCAAACAAACAAACACAATAATTTCTTTGCTTCTTTTGCTTGCGCTCTTTTTGCAATGCCTTAGACAATTATTATTAATACCACGAATCTGTAAAATTGGGTTTTTTGGTGGAAATTTGTAGGAAACTTCTTAACTATTTCTTCATGCTCTCTGCTTTCTGTTTTGTTTTGAACAACATTTCTACAACAAATAACCAATACAGAGAAACATTGTTTTTTTATTTTAGTATAAGCACACACACAATCACAGACACAATTAAGCAGCGCAGTTTTTGGTAGATTCAGCTGCTTCTTTTTGCCTTTTGCTTTTTGCACTTTGCTCTTTTACTTGTGCTCTTTCTTATTTTGGGTTTACCTTTTGGACTGCCCAATACAAAAGTTCATTTCACAATTTGTAATTTCTTTTCTGCTGCTTCCGTTGCTTTTCTTGTTGTTGTTGGTTATTTGCTGCCTGACTTTGCCGCAGTTAAAACAACACAAACTTCTACAGATACAAAAAAACGCACACACAAACACGACACACGATCAGCCGCCGGATCAGTTCATCATTATCAGTATGATGATGATGATGATAATTATGATATTTGTTTCCAGCGAGCGCGAGGGCGACTTCGATTGCTTTTGCGTTCTCAACTTTCGGCAAAGCGGACAGACAACTAAACGAACTGCACGCGACGAGCTCTCCGCGTAAACTGATCAGCAACCAAAAACGATCATCGCTTTTGCGCTCTTACTCCCTGCGAGAGGCCACATTGGAAGGGGGAGAGAGCGTTAGGCATGCGCTCCCATCTGGGTGCTGGTGCTGTGACGTGCACTGCTTCTTCCAGCTTTTGCTCAAATCTTCTAAGAAAAAAAGGTACTTTCCTGTAAATTGCCCCCTCTCTCTCTCTCTCTCTCTCTCTTTCTCTCTCTCTCTCTCTCTTCTCGTAGGCAATCAACAATGCCCTTTTGTGGTTTTCTTTTTCACGTTTGAGGAAAGCAAATTTGCACGCTTAAAGGAATTTTTGGTTTTGTTTATGTTGGTTCTAATGCTGTTTGAGAGGTGCTAAAAAAAATCACATATTCTCATTTTCAAGCCCTTGTAATACTCAAATAGGCATAAATAAGCGTTTAACTACTAAATGGCTAATAATAATGAATAGGCATGCATATTTTACACATTTAAATTCATAACTATTAAGCAGCTGTCAGACAAAGACGTCGACGCCTTCGAACCCGGAAACGTTGTAAATAAATGTACTGTTTTTTATGCCGGTTGCCAGAACTGAGGAATGTTGAAATAAATCTGGCCAAAATGTTGAGTAATGCAATTCCCAACAAAATTGAGCAAATGACAGATACAAATGTACATTAAATAAGCAATGAATAATATGACAATATATATATATATACTTAAATACTTATATATATATATATATATGCATATATGACAAACCCAATTGTTAACCCAAAAAATCACTTATATTAATTTAAAAAATGCTGTTCATTTTGAATCTTTACAGTTCTTTACAAATGGTTGAATTGTTTTGCTTTCCTCTTCCTCACTGAACCTCAAATCGATAGTGTATATAAAATTCGTGGCGTTCCTTTTGTGTTTATCTCGTCGTTTTTGATTTCTTTTCTTCTTTTTTTGTATTCTTTTGCTGTGGTTACCATAAAACAAAACAAAGATTGCAAATGTAATTGCGAAAGAGATTTTGCCATACCGCAAAACAAAGTGCAGTTTGTTAAAAATGCCACGAACCGCATGCATCATCAGAGAAACATAACAAAAAACAGAGACACAAACAATTTGCAAGATGTTGGCAACGTCTCCAAGGGGCACTCACATAGACTCTGGTATAATATAGTATAGTTTTCAATTGTACAGCTGATTAAAACAATTAGCAGCTTCAGAAGCGTTTGCCATTAGTCACCCACAAATAAGCCAATTAGCTGCCAATAAACAAAACCAGACACATTCGAGAATCGAAGAACTTTCGTCTCATTTGTAGTACAACATTCAAAATAAGCCAAACAGAAGAAGAAGGAGAAGACTGAGGTGAAATATTAAAGACAAAGTTATCTAAGGCTAGTTGACGACTAAATCATGTAATAAGATATTAAAGAATATTTCTACAGTGGAAACGTCTCCCAACCAAACGACAAAGTAAATCTGTCGCTCTTTTTTGAATCGGTCTAGTTTAGTACACGTTTCTGGCACGCAAAATATTGTTCCAGGTGAGACGCCAAACACGAGCCAATTGACTGAAGAAAGCATACATACTTACATATGTATAGTTATATATATATATATATATATATATATATATATCATCTGTATGTGTGTCTGCTCTTTAAAATGCCAGACAAAGACTGACGACATAGTTGATGTTCTACACGGCCAGACACGACCCCAGACAGAACAAAAGAACAGATCTGCTGACTTTTGACAGCGGGCAAGTCAAGCACAAACTAATTTCTAAGAATTTTTGTGAAAAATAAAGTTAAAATACAAATGAGCAAATAAAACTTAAACAGTTCAACATGTTGTTATTGATAATTATATTTTTGCTTGCTATCGCCAACGATCATCATCAATATTATCATTATCATTATCATCCTCATCATCATCGTGATTCCAATCACCATTTAAAATAAAACACACATTGAAAGGCATTGATTGGCGCTCATATTTGATTCAATTACGTTTTCGGTGGCAAGTTGTTTGCCAACCCCCCATTCCCCCGCTATCACTCAATCACACCCATTGATTTGCATACGCATGCCAAAAAAGACAAAATAGGGAGTAGAGGGAGAGAGAGAGAGAGAGAGACAGAGTGAGAGAGGGTGGCAAAGTGCGGCTTAGAAGAGGAAGCACTAGCAAAAACTCAAACGAAATTGAATTAGTTTTACTCAACGAAGCCAAATGAACATTTGCAGTTGCAGTTGCAAAATAGTTGCATAATTCAATCAGTAAAGGGTAAGTGAGGAATATATTGTGTTAAATTTTTAGGCAAAAATCAGTCGAATTTAAGTTGAAGAGAAAATTCCAATAACACCTCTGCCTCAGCCAAAATGCATATGGATGAAAGACCAGCTCAAAGTCTCTAAAGAATATGGAACAAAAAGAAATGGAATATCAATATTTTTCTCTCGTTCTCTCTCTCTTTCGCTCTCTCTCTATCTCTCTCTGTTAGAAATAATTCCAGAATAAGTATTCGTTAATTAGTTTCCATAAGACAACAAATTGTAGGCATTGAAATAGCTTGCAAACATTTTCTGTGCATATTCAACACTTTGAGCGATGCAATAACTCAGCTTAATAACAAAACAATTTATGTGTTTTTATTTTGTAAAAACAAACCAGCGCTAATAACGGTCACGTTTTGTGGCGATGCAAACAAATGCATTGTTGCAGCGTCTGCTATCTGTGTGTTATATCAACAGCTCTGACAATTGTCCAAGTCACAGCGCAAACAGAAACAGAAACTGAAACCGAGACACAGACTGAGAATAAACAACAACAACAACAAGGAGAGAAATAGTCGAGTCGCAAAAATTAAAGCCAAGATAATCAAAGCAGCAAACCAAAAAACAATAACAACCACAAAGAGCAAAAAATATCAATAGCAAACAGCAACGGGACATTTGTAATGCAAAACGGTTGTTGAAAATGCGATAAACAGCAATGCAAAAAAAAAAATAAAAAGAAAGAAACAAATCGAGGTGTTAATCGAATGCACACCTTGCGACACAAATGACAACAAAAACAAAAATAAAATGAAAGAAAAACAAGAAAAACGCACGAGCAACAAAACAAGAGACGAGAGAACTGCAAGCAGAGGCAGAGGATGCAAGCGCAAAAGGAAAAGACAGAAAACAGCAACAAAGCAAATAAATTATGCAACCAACAATAATTTAAGAAAACGCGGCATGCGCGACTTTCCAACACTTCAAGCGATGAAAAAACTTCTTTCCTTTCAACTTCAAGTTTTCAGTTTCAATGTAAATGTAGCTTAATTTATTTTATTTAATTTATTTTAATATTTTATTTTATTTAATGCTCGAAGCTCAAGTAAAGCTTTACTGCAATTCCAAGATTCAGCTCTAGGCAAAATCTTGCTTAAAGTTTATTGAGGAACAACTTTGCACAGTTTTCAATAGTTAAAAGTTTGTACAGTTAAATGATTTACTTAAAGCATTAAGCTTAGCCAATATATATTTTTGTTTTATAATAATCTACAACAATAAAATGTTTTATTTAATGCATTCAGCTTTGGAAAATAACTTTTAACTTATTTGTCAGACTCGGCAATTTCTTTAATCTTTACAATCTCAACTTCACATCGAATCCCAGTTATCAATGGATATACCCAATAGTTAGCCGATAACTCGGAGTTTCAATCAGATGGGTAAACAAATCATCGACATAATGGCGACAACTTCAGGGTCAGGAGTCGCAACTGAGAACCGCATAATGTCTATATAGTAAATACATATATAACGTATTTATGTATGTTCCAGCGAATGACCGAACAACGGGTGATTGGCTCTGACTGACTGAAAAACCGCTGAGAAACTCGCCCCTGTCGAAAGATGTAAATTGCAAATGCAAACTGCAATCGAGCATTTTAATTAAGTAATAAATGACGGAAATGATGTGTAAAATGTGCATTGAAAGCGCTAAAAACCGCTAACAATTCTTAATTATTTTGCACCTTAGAAGGCAAACAGCAACATTCAAATGACTGACAACTTTACAAGGTATCATTGCAATAAGTTTACGACAAATTGACGTCATTCGACATACATACAAAAAGGAGGCTTGTCAAACTTTGAATATACTGCTGAGAATGCTTAAAATGTGTGTGTCGAGTAGTTTGTCTAAGGAAATTAAATTGTTAATCAATAAGTTGAAGGCATTTGTCATTTTTATAGAGTATTCAAATTCAATTAAGTAATAAGTGCTTGAATTTTATATGTCAGTGAGTAATGATGTATCTTAAGTTTGATTGTATATCAAAAATAATTCTAGCTTTGAAAATTCAGCATTGTGAAGAAATTAATTTATTGTTGGATTAAAATGTTTTGTTGCATGTTGTTTGGCAAATAAATGTAAGTTTATCTGTGACAAATTTACAAACATCTAAAAAGCACATATTTAAATGCATTAATAAATTGTCACAAATATTTGAGCACTTATTACTCAACTCGTAGCTTATCTCAAATATTTATTTTGCAATAAAGAATTACTCATACGCAACGTTTACTTTGCTACGCTGACAGCGAATGCACAGCTTACGTCAAACGCTTACGTAGCGCAAAGCTTATTGTAGTCGAGACACAAACCACAACGTAGCGAATCACGTAAAAGAGAAAAGCTTTTTAGGTAGTTGAAAGGAAATCTGCGCAAAGAACAAGTTATTAATAGGAGTAACTTACTGAAAATAACGTTAAGCATGCGACCAATCTTCAAGAAACAGAAAATTCCTTGGCAATAATTTGATTATACATTTTTGACAAAACATTTAAAAAGATTTTTCCCTAGAGCCCGCAAACATGTGCAATTTACGACCAATTTCGATGCTTCCACTTGGCAAATCTATTCGTTGGTTTAAATATACATTCAAATGGCTCATTCAAGCACCTTTGTCCGGGATCCTTCGAGATGTCATTCAACTCCGTATTGCTGAGTGTACGTGACTGCAAATTGACCTTAAGCAAAGTGACGAAGAGAAGAACGTGCAACAAAAACCACCTGTGGCTTGGCCATTCAAAACTCCCACACAAAATGCCCATAAAAATGGCAACAAAAGATTGAAAAAAAAAAGATGGAAAAACAAGAGTACATAAAATTAAACACCTACAAATTTGCGTCTGTTGAAAATTTCATTACAGCAATTTATGTTCTTGTTGTTGTTGGCACTGTAAAATTTGAAATGGCCAATCGTTTTGCACCTTTAACGAGGCACTTGAGCCATCTTGAAGTGCGGCACAAAACCGCAGCTGCCACCAAGCGTACTTAAGGCCACTGCACCCAAAAGCAGACTGCGAAGCAGACAAATGCGCAAACATAAACAAACTTCATAAAAATAAAGAATTACCTTAAAAACTCAAAACATTTGCAGATGTATTTGTTAATGTGATAAAAAGGGACACATATTTATTGAGGGCTCTGAATGACAAAAAATGTGCTTCTTAAAAGCAATTCAAAAAAAGATGGCTGCAGAGGGACAAATAATGCAAATATGCATTTTGTACTAGTTTTTAAATTATTAATTTTCCTATTTAATTTTGAAAATACCGTTTTTTAAGTATATTTTCGCCAAAATATGAGCTTAAGCAACTCAGGAAAATTGTATACAACTTAAATTTGGGGATTTCAATTTATTTGTGCGTTGCAAACAAATTTATAACCGTCGTAATTATCATAATTATAAATAAATGGCACTTTCGGTGTCCCTGAACTGTCTTGTTACAGTTCAACCTGATTATTTCGTTAAGCTGCCTTGCAAATAGTTCGCATTTTACGCTTATTAAGTAATATGCATATTTTAAATTAGGCCACTTAACTAAATGAAGGAGCGGGCGAGTCACTAATGATGACAACAGCTAGAAATTAGCATAAATTATTCGCTAATTTTGCTTAATGCATTTCTATCATTCTAAAGGACTCTCCTCGCACCAAACTGAAACTCAAACTTTAATTTGTGTGCGGTAAAAGTTTATTTTTACATTACTCTTAAGTTGTCATTAAAAGTTGAGAGTTGTGTCGCCCGCAAAAGAAAAAAAGAAAATAAAAAGGCTTCTGAGTCCAGCAGTCGACGTTGTTTTTACTGCCCCAATGCACATAAATTACAGTGAATATGAAACATTTTATGAATGCTTTTAAGCCGGACAGCTAAGCGAACAGGGTATGCAGGACCTGCTTTGATTCCTTTTTCGCAACCAGCGAAATAAGTTGAATCAATTTTCAGCTCAAGCTAAAAGTTCTAAAATCACATTGAAGTTTGACTGGGACTAAGTTTGTTTTAACTACTCTGTATTACTTTACAGGGTATTTAGATAGCTGAACCTTTTTTAGCTATGACTTTTTGTGTTCCGTTAGCGGTGGCAGAAAAAGCAACTGCAGCAATGGAAACTAGAATTCTTTAAGCAGCTTTCCTCTTGCAGCTGCTGAAACTTTTTTGCGCCATATCACAAATGTGCACACACACACAAACACACACACAAACACACACACCAAGCACACACACAAACACACACACAAAGCACACACTCCGTGTGTGTAATGTTAATACAATAAGCGTTGCCAACAAGAACAAGAAGAAGAAGAACAACAACAACAATGGCATTTATTGCGATGGCAACAGCTGCAGCAGTGGCAGCAACAGCAGCAGCAGCCAATTCAATAAAGCCGTTGACCGACGCACATGAATATGCCATGTGTGTAGAATGGATAATAGCCAAAGAGAGGGATAGAGAGAGAGAGAGAGAGAGAAGTATAGAGAGAGGGAGAGAGGAAGAGCTGCAGGCGTGCGAAATTTAGGTGCGAAAGGATCTAAGTGCGCGTGTCTGTGCATGTGGCGAAATTTTAATACTACCAAGTTACTCAACACACACACACGCACACACACACACACACACACAGAAACACGCCCATAATTTCAATTAGACCATGTTAAAGCTCGGCAAGTTTGTTCCTCGACGTGTGGCTAATTAAGCGCCTGAAATCTTTGCCATCAGCTGCCGGCCTTGTTGCAAAACCACACTGAAAATTAAGCATTAAATTAAAGGCAGAAAATGTTGGCACCTGCTAAAAGTGTTTAAGAAATCGGTGTACAATTTGTATAGATGTTAAGACACATATATTTATGCCCGATAAGGAATATATATCTTTTTATTAAGGATATGCGAAGAACTTATCTAATCTCCTTGTAAAATAGATAAAGACATTCGTGCAGAATGATATATTAGATCGTTTATATATCTCGATCGTATGTGCTTTCTGGGTTGGGGTAGGCATCTTTCTGCGTTCATTATACCATTTACCCATTTAATAAAAAAAAGTATATAAATTATTTGTATAGCATATTTAACTTATGCCAAATTGTGCTTAAACAAAATGTGCTCTGAACCAAATTTGATGAAATTAAACAAATCAGTTCCATGAGTGTATTGCATTTTTCTCAGTGTACTCGCTAATAACCTCATTACCAGAGTTCTGGCTAGCGATAATTGTTCAGGCTGCTGCTGAGTAGTTTGTTCTTTTTGAGTTGTTGTCGTTGTTTTTGGTATTATTGTTGTTGATGTGCTTCGACTGCCAGACAATTAAATTATGCTTAGCCCCTGAGCACCCTGTATATGGCCCTCATAAGTAGGCAATATATGAACAAATTGTGTGCCTTGCTTGTGGATTGGTCTGGGCCACAAATGCGAAACAAAGAGATTATTAAAAGGTTGCCCATCTACGCACATACTTTAGCATAAATACTGAATTGTTATTGATTTTGCTCATGTCGCTTGGCACAAGGCACTCTAAAAAAGAATTATCTAGCGAAGCTTAAAGATAATTGCATATAAATCGAGTGTTTTCAACTTGAAGGTTTGATGACTTTTAAAGATATTTTGATGAACACGCTTAGATATTTCTTACTTGCTGGTTTCTCTTCAAATTAAAATGATTTTAGTACATCATATTTCGCAGAATTGTGGACTTTTACTTGAAGAGAATAACATTTTTGTTATAGGCTCAACGGCTGGGATAATCGGCCTTCCCCCTAGCCTCCTTTATATAAGCACGCAAACTTTATTAACTCTCATTAAAGTATCTTTGTGGAAAGTTCTGTTATGTTGTGCAACACGCTATGTTGTCGGTTTGTTTGTTGCTTTGCCCTCGAGCCTGGTCGCTGGTGGTTGTTTGTTGTTGAAGCAATTTAGCCAGGCCAATTAGCTTGCAACTAATTCAATTCAATGCCCAGCGGGCTTTGGGCAAAAAGTTGTGCAAAACCATTTTGACCACTGTGGCCGCCATTCAATTCAATTTTAAGTGCGAATATGGCCTGATATATGGCCAGCACTAAAAGCCATTAATGGCGGCGAACTGGATTTAATACAATAAATGTCAAATCTGTGGACGCGAATGAAGAGCTGTGGTAAAAGCCACTTTCTTTAATTGCAAATGCGCAACAAAATATTTTAAATTGTGTTTTCTGTTTTGTGTAAGCAAAATGAGTGGGAAAATAATATAATATTTTTTTTTAAAAGCAAAAGATTTGCATATTTCTAATTAGGTTAGGTTAAGCAGCGTTTGTCTTCCATGTTTGTGTGATGTTCAAGTCAAAAGCGTTGTAAGCACATGGATAATTCATAGAAACGAGCTGATAAAATAAAAAGCATCAATTATCATTAAAAGTTATTGCATTTGTTCGCTTTGGCAGTTGGCAGCCGGACGACATCAAAAAACTTTTACGGCAAACTACGGCGATGAGGCGGGGCGAGAAGAGTCCGTAATTTTGGAGAGTGGACAATAGACACTGAACACTGGACTTAGTTGGCTCATAGCAAGGACAACAGACAGCGACAAATGACAAGCGGACATTTGAAAGTTTCACAGAGCGAAGACAGCAGAGTTATAAATCACTAAAAACCCACAGAGACAGAGTGGAGAGTGTTTTCTCGGATGTGGCATCGGCTTAAGGGACGATGAATGCTCATCTTTATGGCATTGTCCTGTTGTGTGGTGCTTTAAAAAAACAAAAACAAAAAACCAAAAAAACATATATTGTCTTCACATCAATGGGTATCTAATGAGCGAGTGGATATCGTGCACTATTTACAAACAAATAGCGAGAAGAGCTTGAGACAACATTAACAATAACAATAACAATATTAATGTGGCTGCTACGTCGAGAGTTCATTGGCCACTAAATTGAAAATCAAATCACTGAGTCATCGAAAAAATTGTTTGGCGAATTTGTTGGCTCTGTTCGCGGCATATTATTATGGCATAATGAGTTGGCGTTTCTTTTAAGTGGGTTACAAACTTTTAAAAAAGTTGTTCGAGTCTTGGAATTAATTTGCGGTCTGAGCTGAAGGGGCCATAAAAAATTTATTGATGTTTTAGTAAAGTAATTAATTTTGTGATTTTCTTTCGTTGTTTGAATTTGAATGCAAAGCACATACTAATTTAGATGAAAGAACATCATAATTGATGTTAGAATCAGCTTAAATTAATAGTTTTTTCCCTTTTTTTTCTTGGATTTCACTCAATTGTGCATATGCAATCAAGTAAATGGTTAATCATTCCTTAGTTCAATGAATAGATTGTAAAATGATGTCATCTTGAGCCAAATTTCAATTATAATAATTGCCCACATTTTTTGCTTCACTTTCAGAAATTGAAAATAAGACAAAAGAGTCATGAGGCATGCAAATGACAGAAAAGTGAGCACAGCACAAAAGACCTTGACAAATAAAACACCCTTTTGACCGACTGACCCACACTCCTCCACTCCCCCAACCTCTTCACCCCAACCTTCACCTCACCCCACAATTGTGTCACTCTTTTGCTCATAACAAAAGCGCTTAAATTAATTGATCGGTGAAGCGTCGGGCGTCCAATAAACGAAATGTCATCGGATGTTGGGTTTTAGGCGACCTTGAGGCGAAGGCTGTCATAATTTCAACCGATTGCGATGGGACTTCTTCCGTTTCAGTTTCCGTTCGATTTGTTATTTTAGCCTGTTGCATTTCTGCTCCGTTTCACCTAATTTGCGCTTTGTGGAAAAGTGGAAAAGGTACGAAAGATATGCAAAATGTCAAAAGCAAAAAAGTTTTCTAAACAAATTAAATTTAATGTATGACATACATTTCGTAATGTGAAAGTGCAAAGTTTTCTACTTGTTCGACATGAAAAATTCATTGAATTCAAAAAAATCGCTGGGAAATTTTTCACATAGATTTCGCATGGTAATTTATGACATTCATTTCATAAAATAAAATTTAACAAACAATTTCAAAATGCCATTTCTTAAAAAGTTTCAGAATTGAGTATATTTTGTACATGCCACATTTTTGTTGAGTGCATTCGCTGCTATTCCAATTGATTTGCGAAACTGGAAACTTAGATTCGAAGCTGTCTTTATGTCAGCAATTACACAAGGGTAAAAAATAAAACATAGCTACGACTAACAAATTATATGGACTTTTTTGTTTGCCGACATGAAAATTCACTTAGGAGCCCAATTACACCTGCTAAAATTTATTGAAAACACTTTGAGTGCCTCATAAATGGTGGGGCACAATGCTTACGACCAGCCGTCACGGGGGCCCATAAATTAAAACCAGCTTTAGCCTCAGCTTCAGCTTCATTCTCAGGCGCAACAAATCATCATCATCCGCATCATCATCATCAGCAGCAGCAGCAGCAGCAGCAGCAACCTGCTGCTACGTTGAGGCTGTGTGCTGAGATTGTGGCTGAGGCTGAGGCTGAGGTTTGAGTTTGTGGCACATTATATCGGCATCATTGGGCCATGAAAATACCCATTTTTTCTATATGTTCCTAATTTTGTATTTTTTGGTTTTTTTTTCTTTTTTATTATTTTTTTTGCATGTCCAGAGGCACCTCAATCGCAAGCATATTGAGTGCACAGAGAGTTGAGAGGGCAGATGTGGCAGAGACACATGGCACATAAGGCAGCCTTATCAATAAATTACCAGCAAAATACGCACCCAGCAAACACAACAACGGCAACAGCAACAACAGCAACAACAACAAGCAACTAGAATAAATATTGTTATGTAAACGTAGCGTTGATAAAGTCATGACTCTGTGCATAAATCAGACGAGTTGGTCCTAGACCAGAAGGGAAGAGGACCACAGGAGACTGTGCGCTGTTGGCCCTCCGAATTTATGCATTAAGTGAAACATATTTTCGAGTGTGTAAAATGCTGTAAAATCAACTGATGCGAGTTCTGGCGAATCCTAGCACGGTTTGATGGTTGCCAGGCCATCAATTTGGGTAGTTAGATTGGCTAGCCAAAATATGGTTGTAAAAACAAATGTGCAAATGTGAGTATAATTACGAACATTATAATCTTATCTCGGCTAGATTTTATCATGTAGGCACTTGAATCATTTGCGAATTTAAGGTATAGCCAGGTGTTATGTGTGTGTGTTGAGGGATTCACTTCGATGGACAATGATTATATATTATTGCCCTTATCTAGATGTTATCTGGATCGCTCTTCTGTATCCCTCTAACTATATCTCAATCGTTATTCTTTATTGCACTTCCGTCAGCTCATATTAACTACTAATTTCTCACTCTGCCACTTAACTAACGTGTGGATATTCATCATTTTCTGGAGTTACTTATTGCACTCTAGCTTTATCCGTATCGCCATTATTTATGAGTCTCCATCCTGAATCTGAATTTAGTAACGCTATTATTTATTTAATTGCCATCATTTGTCGTCGCTTTATGTCCCTCTATTCATATCTCAATCGCCATTCTTTATCATATTTCCTCCAGGCTCAAACATTTAATATGACTTTATCCAACTAAATTGTCTGACTTTAGCAACGCTGTCCACTCTGACACTTGACACTTGACATAACGTGTGAGTTTTCATCTTATGCTGGAGTTACTTATTGCCAAAACGTTTGCCAAATACAACAAAACGCAATTCATTTTTTTCCCGCACTTCTAATCGGTTTTCCATGCAAATGGCCAAACGAGTCAGCAATTTAACAACTGTTGAGCAACACAGGCGCTTGACTATGAGATACCCTATACATTTATTATAAAAAATTAAGCTACGACTCCACGATGGTTCTGTGGAGGATTTTTCCCTTTTCTTCCTGCTTAAAATTTTGCTAATTTATTTATTTTAAGAAACTTTATTTAGATCTACTTTAAGCGAATTATCTTCGAAATTAACAAGCAGAAATAACACAATCCACTCGTTTTTTAGGCTGATCAGCAATACATATGCTTTAAATTATAGCCAAACGACGGCATTTACAAAACTACAGGGTATACGTAAAAAAGAGAGAATGTCAAAAGGCAGTCGACGTTAATTTTTAGCACTTCAAAGCAAAAGGGGCGGTGGCAAATTTCGCACGTCATTTTGTGCGACCCGCCCCGTAGAATAATTTGTAATGCAAAGTTGTCCAAAATGCGTTAAAATAACACGCCAACTTGGCATGACTTGCGGACGGACGAGCTGGTGCGCTGCGGTGCGGGGCGGGGTATGGGCCAAAATAAATAGACTTGTATGGAGAATGAATCGGGTGCTCGGGCCAGCCACAAAATGAAATGCAAACCAAAATAAATAAACACACGCGCCACAAACTGACAAAGCGACAAGCCCAACATAAGCACAACACACACACACACACACCCGGACACACACACAAAAGCACGCTTTCATATGTAGATGTTGTATATTTGAGTGGAGAAAAAAAGGCAACACAATTTCATTACAAACTGGAATCTGAGTGCGGGGCAGTCAAACTTATAGCGTGCAATGTGCCACACACACACACACACATACACAGTCTCTCTCTTTCACACACGCACGCACACACATCAGTGAAATTGAAAACTGCTGCTGGCAGCGAATAAACGCAAAATGTGAAATCAGATCTACGACGTGTTTGGGTCCTTTCTCACTTCAAATAAAGATAATTCGATTTTTTTTATAGCGTCTGATAAGCAATCGATTTATCTAGTAGATATTGCTTAACGCTGGTGACATCGTTTTCCTATAGCTTTGTATTTTTTGTTAGATATCTAAACAAGTCCCAAAATAAACGTTTTCTCTCTCTTTCTTTATATCGCTCTTTCTCTCTCTTAATCTCGTTCTTGCTGTACCTCATTGTATCTCCAACTCCAACTTTCTCTTTCACGTTAGCTCTCTCTCGCTCTGTCCCTAACTCTGGCTATCTATCTGTTTCTTTAATCTCTCTCACACTTTCCCTTTTTCTCGCTCCTTGTCTCTAACTCTCTATCTTTCTATCATTGACACCCTCAGTCTTTCTTGCTCTCCTTCGCTCACTCTTCTTCTCTCATTCACTTCTTTCACTCTCCTTCTCATTTTAAATTCTTACTGTCTCCTCTGTGTTTCTCATCTTTAACTGTTGAACTTTTAGCTCTGTGCCTTTCTTTTTGTTTCTCTCACTACTCTCTCTCTCTCTCTTTTTCTCCCTTTCTTGATCATTTACTCTATCTCTTATTATCCCTCGGTGTCTCTTACACTCTGTCCATCCCTCTATGGCTGATCCCCCATTCATTCTCTTCATCTATCTCGCTTACTCTCCCTCTCTCACTCAGTCCGATCGCTGTCTTTCACTCTCTCTCTCTCTCTCTCTCGCTCTCCCCTCTCTATATATATATATATATATATATATTTCTTATCTACATCGTCACAAAGCTTCTACAAATATTAAAGAACTCTCAGCACTTCAGCAGCGCCTCAACTGGGACAAACTTTGTGTTTGGTTTGCAGGGCACATGTCAGGAATAACAGGTCTCTGCTCAAGCGTGTGTGGATGTGTTGTGTGTGTGTATGTGTGTGTGTGTGTGCGTCGCATGCAAATCTCGTGAATGGCATTTGAAGCCTAAAGGGTAAAGCTTTATAGGCTTACGTTTGGTAACGATTTTTGGGGACAAATGCAAAAGCAATTGTCTCAAGCATTTTTCCTCTCAATTTCTCAATGCCTTTTGTTTCCTCTTCTTCCTCCCTTTCATTCCTCTTCACTTCCTGCCTGTCCGGTTTTCTTGCCATCCTGCGGCGCGTGTGCGCAATTTTGATTTTAACACAATATTATACACAATATAAAAAAGTGACAGCTTAAAAGGATTGCTCGCATTACTTACAAGTAATCCCCCCGGGAGAAATTTCTGCATCAGCATCAGCATCAGCCTCAGCATCAGCCTCCCCCCTCCCCCTCTCTATAGTATATAGTGGGTGCTCGTGCATGCGTGTAACGATGCTGCCACAAAAACTTTCTCATGTGTGGGATTAAAAGCCAATTAGCATTAAGAATTTGAAATCTGCCGCTGGTGTCGGCTAATTACATTCATAATTTCTGAACGCGAACTTTCTGCCACAAGAATAATCTCAAAAAGTTGCCTAATGACGCAAATCATCATGTGAAGTGGCCGTAGGAAGCCCATAAGCCATCTTCAGCATGCATGATTTTCGCCTAATTGCATTTTGACAGCCTGCAAATGTGTTTCCCCCAACACATCATTCAGTTGGTCAGCAAAGTTCGTACGACAAATAACAAGACGATAATTTTCTCCAATTTGATATTTAAAGAATCAACTTACTGAGCTGGAAATTTATCCAAAATTAAAAGGAAACTAGTTAAGAATTAAATAGCTATGGACTTGGAGCTACTAATTTGGGACCCACAGCGAATTGAAATTTTTATTTAAGCACATTTGCATTCGAATAAATGTTTAATCTAAAAAATACTGCATATCATTTAATATAACTCGAAAATCTGTTCAAATTTGTCGAATATATGAGAAATGAGTATTTCTTAATTTTAGAATAATTATTATTTTCTCGAAATGAATCATAAAAAGTATTTGGAAGTTTTAATGCAGAATTCATGTGAATAAAAAACTCTGCAAAGGATTTATTATAACTGCAGATACAATGAACAAAAAAGCATTATTTTTGAAAGTCAATTCGGTCGTAAGAATGTGAAAATATTTGTACCCGTGTCTACTTACAATAAGGGTTCGAATTTTATTATTGTTTGAAAAAGTTCAGCCAAGTAGAGATGCTTATTGTGTGCTGTTCATTTGGCCGTATAATGCGTGTATTTGCCCGCCTGTCAAAATAAAAGACCTCAAGGCTTAAACAAAAAAACACAATGCGTAGCACATACGTCTGAGCTTTTGTTGCCAACTCCCAAGACAGTTAAAGGTTGTCAGCCCCAGCCAAATCATAAAATGCTACGCTCCGTTGCACCATAAAATGGTATAATGAGGCATGAAGCACAAGACAAATGATTTAAATGTTTCCAAATGTCACTAATGTAAATGACAAACGTCTTCGGGTTCCATTTGCCAGCACCCAAGAAGTATGCAGCACAATTTGCAATAAAGTTAAATTATGCGTCAAGATGAGTTAAGAAATTCTTGAGCTTGTCACCTGACTTGTTGTTGTTGTGTTTGTTGCCATGATTAATTATAATAGGCAACACATTTCCCGCACAACAAGCACACGCACAAAAAAACCCCAAGCACTCAAAGTCTACTCACAGGAAATGGGCCGAGTGTTTAATGTGATAATAACACACACACACACGCACACTCAAACACACACACATGCACACACACACGCACACACACACGCACACACACACACACACTCTGCGGTTTATCGTCAGTAGAGTAAATAAACACAAAAAGTGTTTTTGTTAGCGATAAAAAAGCAAACAAGCTAGCAGAGAGAAAAAGAGCTCTCGAAAATAGATTAACAGCTCTAATTGGTTGAAGTGATTTCGGGCCAAAAAACTCAGCAACTGTCAAATAAAAGTAGCTCAAGGACACAACAAAAAAATACACATAGAAAATTGTGTTGTGGTAAAAATGTTGCCAATGGCTTGCAGCAGCGGCACCAGCGTATTCAAGTCAATACCAATTGAAATTGATACGAATAAATGGATCAGGTTCGCTGCCAGCAGGGACAATTGCAATGTGTCCTTGCTTGCTTTTTAAAGTGTGGTCAGCGGACAAGGAACAGCATCTTGGGCATCGGACAGTTGCCAATTCTTGCCAATGGCCCCGAAACATGCCGCTGTGCTTGGAATCTTAAAATGTTCACTTAATGCAGCGTGAAATGAAGGATGATATCCCCAGAATATGATTAATGTACTGCGATAAAAGCTGAGCAACAGCGGCAAGGGAAACAAGTAAGAATGTTCTAATCGAGATACTTTCAACTCAAGCCTTAATCTTACATAAGTCTTAGATATAATTATAATAAATAATAGTAAATATACTTCAAGCAGTTGCAGGTGCTTGGCTCTGTCAGTTACATACTTTTGCTCAAATATGCATTCCAATTTTTAGCCACTTTCCATGGATTCAGGGTATCATCAAATATGTAGATGGGGCAAGGCATTTTTCAATTGCATTCCAGCGAGGCAGGAAACAAACAGGCGAACAATTGCAATAGTTTATCCAACTGGCAATTTGTTGGCTGAATTTTGCATTTTGCATGCAAATCACAACATATTTTCTGCCTAGAAAAATACTCTGATGCAGACAACTGCAAGATGCCGAGGGACAAAAGAGACGGGAAGAGAGAGGGGGAGTGAAAGCAATGTGAAAGATTATATTAGAAAGTGGAATAAATAACTGAGAAATATGTGTTGCAGAGCACAAACACAAAGCATTTTGATAAATTGAATTGAGCTGAATTTATAGAACAATTTAAACAATTTTCATCAGGTGGTAAATTTCATTAACTGGCGCACTCTTTACTTTAAAAAACCATTTATAAATATATATATATAAATCGTTTTAGGTGCAAAGCATCCATTAAAAACCACTTCACATACCCGGAAATCCTAGTTGTAATTTGCATAGACGAAAAACATTTCCATTTTGTGGCAAGCACAAGGCCAACAAAGATTTTAAGCACATTATGCACATGCAGTGAAATAAAATCTAAGCACAGACATGTTTCGTAGTAACAGATTTTCGCCATGTAGTCAAATAACGTACAAGTATTCCGACATTGTTAAGTAACTCCAAACGCAATTGAAGTCGAGTTCTAAGCAACTCCAAACCGGAGATAAGATATTTACCAGGCGAAAGGAAATGCGCTACAAAAGTGCCATTAAAATAAAACGTGCTCAAAGTGCTGACGTGTGTCCTAAGTTGGAACATGAGATGGTAACTGAAAGCAAGGGTGAGCTAGGAGCCAAACTAAGCGACAAAGTCTACGCACTCGACACTTGACAACAAAACATACACAAATAAATGATGTAATGGGAGTAACTGACTGTACAATACCCTATGATATGATTGCATATCTTCTGTGTGCAAATAGGAAAAAGGGAAGTTAAAATAATTCAGTGTTTCATTAAATAGTTTTCTGATAAAGGTTTCGTTTCCGGTAAAGGGTTTGAGTTGACTCAACACTTTTTGACATTCGGTTTCGTAAATTTAAAATAATCTCTTAGAAGAATATTAAATTTTTCGTCAAAGTTATGCTTCAAATTTGAGAACCGGCTTCAAACTTTAAGATGCACTCAAAGTTGTTGAACACAGTTAGTATAACCTACAATACCAGAAGCTTGTAAACGGCGCGACAACAATGGGCAAGTGGTTTGCAAGGACATCAACGAGCTGAGCAAACAGAGGCGAGGATAACAGCCAGCAGCAACAATAGCTAAAAGACAATTTGGCAAAAAGTGAGCGCTCAAACGGAGCATTTGATGCGTGTGGCAAACACAAAAATCACGTAGCAGACATTTGGGTGCAAGTTGCGTATTCGCCACATGGCACGCTTACCGTTTATTAGCCAGAGCGAAAATAATACAAAAGATTGTATACCCTTGTAAACCGTAGTTAATCTGCTGGCATTTAAATGTTAGTCTGGAGTTCAAAAAATTAATATGTTTATGCATGTTTGCAACAAATTTCATTTATGTGTTGGTAGCTTTGCTCTTATATTAAAAAAAAAACAATGCAATTAGTAATACTGAGAAGGATTATATAAAAAAGTGTCTCTTTCAATGCGTTACAGGCTTCACGACGAAACTATAATTTCCTCGGGGGGAATACTGTTTCCAGTGATAAGTTTCTAGAGTTATTTTTTTGATAGCGTAATCATTATGCGGCTCAATTAGCAAATTATGCAAGCGCAGCGCAATAAGCGCATTAATGGCGAAAATAATAATAAATGATGACTGGACAGGACAAAGGATAAGCTGCGCACTAAGCCGCAAATACTCACTTTATGGAATGAAAATGTGCCCCGCGGTTTTGTTTGCCATCATCATAATGAAAGAAAACTGGCGCCACCATGGTGACTTATTACGTATCTACTCGCGGGTCCTTTGGCATCGTAAATGTCCTCATTCATATATGCTAATTAAAAATGCACCCAGCCAATAACGAGATATACAATAATTGTCTGTTTTCTTCCATCGCATTTATCATGGCAGCAGCTTCCGGCTGATGCAACGACCAAACAGCAATTGGCATGCATCCATTTATTCTATATAAAAAAATACCTTATCCCACCTGCTGTCAATGTCAACGATGTGAACTTGTTTACTTCGTTCGATTGAACCGGAATGGCGTACGTTTTTATCGGATTCTGTTCCACTTGCGAGGTTGACACTTTGTGCTTAGCATATTCCCTGGCTGCTACTGCAGTGTACGGATTTTATTGAGCAGTCGTCAATGATTCAATTGTTAATCTAACACAATTTTTCTTCCAATAGCATTCAGTTTACTTTAACTACGGATTTTTTAATTAACTTTGGATTACAAATTAATTCGAAATTAAAAGTTTGTTGTCCTCTTGGAAACAAGTCTTTTTTTCATCATTTTGAATGCTTTTCCCATTTTCGAAATAATCAATTTATAAAATGTCATCTTCCCAATAACATTTTAAACTTTAAACTCTCTTTTCTGTAAAGTAACAAAAATAAAATGCAATATTTGTGAACTGCCCTCGTGTTCATTGATGAAATGCGACTGTTATATTTGATTTTGTAGTGATATTTGTACTGGCATCCGACGACGACGACATATTTGCCTGGAAAAATTGCATGACTGCGCGCTGAAAAGTGTGCTACATATTTGTATTGGCTGGCAAATAAATCAAATTTTGAAACTCAACTTAAGCAGCAGAGCAACAGAAGTTAAGCAAGTATTGGACTGATTTTAAATGATATATTATTATAATAACATAATCCGATAATATTAAAAGCGAAAGTATCCAATTAACGCATTTGCTAGAAATTATGGATAAACAGTGTAATCAGGACGTGCCCCTGGCTTAAATTCAAATTCCAGGAAGCTTAAGTCCCAAGGGCTTCATGAAATTGCGACGCAGCTGAAGGATTTATTATTTTTTGTGTGTGTTGTGTGGCAACTGGAAGAATTAAATAATGAGGGGAGAAGCACTTGAGAACAATGTTGCCTGCAAATTAACAGTTAATTGATAAATGTGTGCGTCAAACTGACTGTGAGCCATATCAGCAGCAGCTCCAAAATCAAGCAAATCAGTTTTCCCAGCGAGCTGTGGAAACGCTGCTGAAACACCAGCGAAGTCAGCCAAATTAGCCTCTAATTAGATTTTATTGTCTTAGCCGGGTCAAAGGTGTGTGGGCGCAAGAAAATACAGGATATGTGTGTGTGGGTGTGTGGATAAGTTGGTGGTTGTTTGTGTGTGTGTGGGTGGTCAGCTAAGACAATCACCATAAGTTTGGCCATTCGTGAAGGCGTCATTGACGTCACTCAAAATGATTGTCATTGTTAACCACTTGAAGAGCGCAAGTAAATATTTTCTCTTAGCAAATAAATAAAAAGCAAAAAAATTAAATTTTGAATCTTCATAATACAAAATCTCTAAATTTGTAATTTATGCTTGGATTGTTAAGCCTGATTAATATTGTTTACTTAATTCTAGCTTTACTCTTCCTTTAAGTTATTCAAAAAGAAACTGTACTTTCTAAGTTCTGCAAAATTCGGTTTAATGAATATTTAAAAATTTAAATGGAATTTACATCAAGGATAAATGTTTTGTCTGTAATAAAAGTTGAATAAATGTTGTAATTCGGTTAAGAAACATTAAATAAATTGATATCAGCATGAAAACTTACCTCTTTCAATTACTTTGTTATTTTATTGGTTTCTCAGTTGTGTTTTTTTTATCGCGAGCGCCTCTCTTAAAGCAGAAATCACTTTAGCGCTGTTCTATTTTATTTTCTAATGTTGTCGGGTCAATCAAGTGGAATCCTAAAGGGAGCACCAAATTGAAGCGTAATTATTTCTGCTTTGTTGCTCGCTTGCTTAGTTGCTGCGGCGCATTTCCCCTGTGACGTCGCCAACAATCAAATGGCGACTGTGCCACTGGGTCACTAGCGCAGCATGGGAATTATTTACTTTCACTGTGGCTGTTGATGTTCCTTTTGTTCTTGTTGTTGCTTTTGTTGTTGTTGGTATGGTTTGGTCTAAGCCAAGTAATCAGGAATAATTACGTGGGCCTTAATGGGCCCGAAGGACGTGCAAAAACCCAATTTAAGGACTTTACAGTTGGAAAAGCACTAGAGAGCGACGAAAACCAAAAAAAAAAATCATGTAATGCGCATTTTTTGCAGCTTACGCACAATTATGCCTTAAAATTTTAATTTTAATCATTTAGAGCTCTCTCTCTCTCTCTCTCTCTCGCTATCGCCTACAATAACAAGAACCAACAACATTCAAGCAGACGCCATATGCCGGCAAAAGAAGAACAAGCACAACAACAACAACAGAAACAAGAACAGAAAAGAGAGCCTATATGAAAGAGAAGTGCAGCAACAGCAAAACCCGTTGCACCCACGCATACGTTATCAGCGGCATTACTATTGTTATCACTTACACCGGCAATGAGAAGAAGATTATGGCAAATATACACGTGAAATTTTACGCGCGATAACTTGGGCAAAGCCGCAGCGAATGCTACGCACTGTAACCGTTTATCAAATGAAACTGACGCCAAAACGGCGCCACCTGCTGCAATGCACCGTTCCTCCACGTCAAAGAAGCTCAAAAAAAAGCCGAAAAATACTAAACATGTATCCTGTGTGGTACTGGCAGCTGGACATTTGCGCGCGAAGTTCAAATTACACACTATCAGATCGAAATTCATTACGATGCTCTGATATATTTCACAATTTTTGTTTTAAACAAATTGAAATCGTATTTTCCCATTAGTTTTTCATTCAGTTGTCTGTCATAACACTGTTATTCGGACGCTGTTTAAATATTATATTTAATACCAAAAAGCCGGCCACTCTGCTGCTCAGTGAACGCAACTATCGCATGTTAGGCAACAGCTGTTTTGTAATGTAGCTGTTATTGCTCTGCCAAAGGTGTTGCCTGGCAGCTGTTATATTCAGTTTCGGGAGTCGTTTGCCATATTTCTCTTAAACTAGAAGATATTAAGTTACTCATCTTAAGCTATTGCTTTTATTATTTTGCATCAAACTTAATTAACCAAACTAGTTTAAAAATGCATTGCAATACAAAAAGATGATACCAAAACATAGTGTTAATAACAGTCGAGCGAATGTTAAAATTTCTGGGTGCCCGCAGCTGTGTTTAGTGTTGGAAAAAACGTTTATTTGGCTCACTTTGGTAGCATGTTCGCTTAAGAAACAACTCGCAAGAAAAACAACAAAATTGGTAAAAAACCGCGTGCAATTCGTGTAATAAATATATTCAACACCTAAGCCCAGCTACGCGGCAGCCACTAAAGAACATGCAAGTATCTCCAGTCTCTCGCCCAACTCTCTAATCGCGGGCGAAAAAAGTGCGCGTGTTTGTGTGCCTCGTACAAAAAAATAGAGTGGTGAAAAAAAGTCGCCGCCGAGGGTAACTGGGCGCAAAATACACAGAGAAAAACAACGAGCAGTGCAAGCCAACCAAATTGGCGCCACTGTAATGCGTTGAGGCAATCACAAAAAACAACAACAGCAACATTAACAAAAACAATGTCCAAGACAATCGAAGCCTTCGACGAGGAGCTGTTTGAGACGCGCCTCGAAGCGCTTAAGGATACACAGGAGTGCATACAGCATATGTCCAACTGGTGTCTGCAGCATCGCCTCAATCACAAGAAGATCATTCAGTGCTGGTTGAACGTCTTCAAGCGAGGTGCGTACATTCAGTTTCCCATTCCCTCACTTGTTAGCTATAAAGCGTTTTTCTTGCTCCCTGCCAATCCTTTGTCCAGTTCGCGTCGATCATCGCCTGGTGCTTTTCTACCTGGCCAACGATGTCATTCAGTACAGCAAGCGCAAGCACTACGAGTTCGTCGAGTGCTGGGCAACAGCTCTGCAGAGAGCAACGACAATGGTGCGGTAAGTGTCTACGAAAATGCTCGACTATTTAATACCCTGTAACCAAAAGTGAGCTTGATTCGAATGTTCGTACAGAAACAAGTAATAAGCAACATATTTAAATATATTTTGAGTTTTATATCAATTTATGTCTAACGTAATTTAATGTTCTTCACCTAAATCAAAATTATATCTTATCTTATATCTTATATCTTTATTTACAAACGAGCAAAAGCGCTGTACTTAAAATATAGCTAATTGTAATTGTTAAAAATTTAAGAACATTTTGTTTAAATAATATAGTGACACACATTTAATAACATTAAACTCTTTGATTAACTATATATAAATCAAATACCGACTAATACAACTCCTGCCTTTCCCACAGTGATGAACGGGTAAAGGGTAAAATATTGCGCATCTTTAAAATTTGGGAGCAACGCGAAATCTACAATGAAGAATTCCTCAGTGATCTGAGCGGTCTGCTTAATATAGCGCCGCCAAAGAAAGCCCCACCTAGCACCGATCCGAGCAGTGAGTACCAGAATGCAACGCTAATTGCCCAGGTGAGAGAATGTGTCGAGCTCGCTGATACGACGGACAAGAGCATGAAGAAGCTACCGAAGCCACCGACATTCGAATTGGAGGCGATTAAACAGCAGCTGAAGGACAAAAGCCATTCGGGCGACATTGAAAAGGAACTCGAACGCTGTGTGGCCTTCATCAATGCCTACAATAAGAATCTGCAGAACGAGATCAAATGCCGTAAATCGGTGCTGGATACCATCGATGCGGCCAAAAAATTCTACGAGCATCAGGGACGAGAAGTCAAAGTGGTTGCCAGTGTGAGTAGTTGAGAAAATCCTATAAAAAAAAAATAGATACGTATATATTTCATGATTGATTTGAAAATTCGCTTTTTTGTAGGCCTATAAAAGTTTTGGCACACGCATTAAAATTGTGAAACGCAAGCTGGACGAGGTTATACCCACACTGGCCAGTCCCATACCCTCACCGGACATAAATGCGCCGTCCCCAGAACGTGATGCGGACTTGCAGCTGCCGGATGAGAATAATTCACCGCTGGGTGTGGTAAGCTTAAATCCAAAAGCAGTTAAAAAATACGTTTAGCTTATAAGCCTTCCTGCATTGGATTTCATTTTCCTGTTTGGTTTTTGTTAAATTTCAAAAATTCATTAAATTTTGAACCCTAAATTTAGTAAATATTGAAATTAAATTAAAATCTGTCCTCAGCATATTTATACTCCATATTTCTTGTACGATTAATGTTGAAATCTTTGGTAAAACAATTCTACTGATTTCTATTGCTCGCAGAACATATTCAGCGGCAGCGGTCTCAATGGTTTTGCCAGCTATTTGGATGGTGGTCAACTGCCGTTCGATATAAACGACTTCAAGCGGGAATCGAGTGGCAAGGATAGGGGCAGCGCCATTGAGGTGATTGGATCGCGTTCGGATGATGAGAGTTATACGCCGGGCGCTAGTTTCTATAAGCCCGAGCCACTGAACAGCAGCAGCTACACCAATAATAATGCCAATGGAAATGGTGGCGGTGTCATACCAGGACTCGGTGGAGGTGGAGTCGTTAGTAGCGCCAGCGAAGAATATAATCCCAGTCAAGTGCAGTCGGTTTATGGTGGCGTTCTGCCGCCGCCCCCGCCTCCGCATATCGGCTATGGTCAGACAGAGACTCAATATACGCCCGCGCCACTGAACAGCAGCAATCCGATGGCACCGCCTCCGCCGATGCCGGCATCGGGTGGCAGCGTCGATGATTTCAATAGCACCTGGGACATGAGCATGCCGTGGACGCCGCTCGACAATAGTCTCAATAGCAGCGGCGCCAGTTCCAGCTATACGACACAATCGCAAGCGACGCCGCACTCGCCGCCGCATTTCGAGCGCAAGGGCAGCGGTGCACCGATCGAGTACAGTGAGCACCACAATGTGGCTGCCCTTGGTGCACAGGATGTGGATCATCGTACAGTTCAATTGCCGCCGGCATTCAATTTTCGACCCAAGTCTGCGCTGAGCGAAGAGCAAACGCGGCAACTGGTCGACATTGATCACAGAAATTTGATATCGCTAACGGGCTCCCCGAGTGGTGCAGAAAAGGTGCGATTTCGATATTACTTACCACTCAACTAAAAGAGAAATGTATAAATTGAATAGGAATTTTATTTTATTATTAATCTAATAGTCAAAATCTCTCAATGTGTAATGAATTTAACTTTATAAAAGAAAATTCCCTTCGTCCCATTGCTTTGCAGGACTTTGGTGGCGGAGATGTGGACTATCGCACAGTGACCACCGCGAAGGGCGAGGAAACGGGCAGCGCCATTCGGAGTCTGGGCAACAATTCACCGATGATGGCGCCGCCCGGCAGCTTTGTGAAGAAGACCAGCTCGCCGCAGAAATCCAATGCGAGTAAGAGTAAATAATAAACGTGCTTTTTTAAAGTATATTTTGCATTAAGTAAAGCTAAACAATTGCAGGCTCCTCTTCCGAATCTGATCGTGTGGATGGCTCGGCGCGCTATGATCCCGCCGATATGGTCATTGATATGGACATGTCCGACGAGGATTTGGATGAGTTGCAGCTAGGTAATGGATAGCGGAAGGCATTCAGCAGTTTCATAGCTTTATTTGCCGTTGTTAAATACAATACTTTTCACACAGAACTCAATGCGAATGTGGAGCTGAATAATGTGGATGGCGAAACGGATGCAAATGGCGCTTTAACGCCGCGTCCTGTGCTGCTGGAAACGCCGCAGGAGTTTCAATGGGATGCCAGCAACAATTTTCTTGCAGCTGCCAACTCTGGCAATATTCAGGATATGCAGGCCGATGCACAACAACAGCAACAGCCTCCTTTGCCACCACAGCAACAACAGCAGCAGCAAACGTGGAATCAAATGCAATCACCGATGCCATGGAATGGTAACGAGGGCAACAATGGATCAGCTGGTGTGCCGCCATTGCCCAGGTCACCGTTTGCTGGGGGACCCTATCAGCAGCCTTTTCAGCCATTTAGCAATAGTCCGGATAGACCGAATTATAGACCGTATAGACCGAATTACCAGCGCATGCCTGGACCCTTTGAGGGTGGGCCAGGACCAGGTGGACCTGGTGGACCGCGTCAGTTCTTTCCACGCGGCGGTGGCGGTCCCATGCGCGGTGGCGCTGGGCGCAGGCGCATGCGTGGTAAACCTTGGATGTAATTCCGTATTATAGATTCTATATATATACACATATACACACAACTCAACACTGAACACACACACTCACACACAGATACACACATGCATAAACACGCGCATACGCAATTGCAAAGTTTTTAGTTATTAGTCGTCTTTATCTCATTTGGATTTAACTTATGGACGCATATATTGACCATCTATACACATAATTTTAATTGACCTCCTGGCAAGCTGCGGATCGTTGGCTATTAAATAAACTATATACATATATACAGAAACATATTTTGGATGTACCCCCAACTCGGAACTGTCTATAAACTATGCTTAAGCAATAACGTTTTTAAACTATCCTGATAAATACAATATTAATTATTATATTCACATATGGCAGTTCTCCTCACTAAATGTTTGTTTTGAGCTAATGTATTAAATATATCGATGTTTTCATAAATGCAATATTAGATGAGTTATTTTAAGAGGCTCAAATTTCGTTTACTTATCAAATGCCATAAAAAGTGCATTTTTTTTTAGCACAATAAAATTCATCCACAAGCTCCATTGAGTGAATTTATGGGTTTGTCCGGGGCTTACCCAATTAAGTTGCTGGTTTTTTATCATTTCTTATGTCGCCAAACAGTTCAGTTTATCTCCATTGTGTAATATAGTTTTTTAGTCAACAATCCAAATGCTTATTTTTAAAAAACTTTCAAAGACTCATTTAGTAAAAAATATATCAAACAAATTTCCTCTAAGTTTACAGTTGCCTTAGCCTCTAGATCTTCAACATATATATAAATATATATATTTTACACTTAACAATTAATTTCCACACATTGCTTTTAATTCTCAGCAATAGATTTTAAGAAAAAGTATAATGTAAATATAAATGTAATTATTATAGAAACTAAATTATATCTTTACGAACTTCGGTTAAGCCAAAGTTTAATGTTCTTCACTAAATGTCAACACATACCAGATTAAATAATAACCCTTTGTTCGGTAAAAAAAAGTTTAAAAAAATAATCTCGTTAAAGGAATTTCAAATTAAATAAAGATTGATTTCTTTAAAATATTTACTTGAAACATGCCCGTAAAACTAAACGACTGCTATGGGAGACAAACTATCGACTTGGGCAAAGTTATTTTTACTGATCATTGGCCATATTATATGGACTTACCTTATCTGGAATGATAGCCCCATTTGACTTTTTCCAAAACGAACTCCAAGACTGATTCACGTTTTAATCTTATTCTGAATTCCATATTTATTTCGCAATCGGACTTTCAAAAACTGGGGGAACTTCCATTCGTTGAAACCACAAACACGACTTTATGTCATCTCTTAGTACAAAACTGCCATCAAAATATCATATCACCTCATGCCAAATAAAGAAAGAATAATACAAAAAAGATACATTTGTGAAGAAATTAAAATCAAAAATAATAATTTAAAATGAATTTATTTAATGCATAGTCAGCGGAGCCAAGAGCCATATGTGTAGCTTTACTTAGTGCCCTAGTTAGTATCTTAATCATAGTATATTTATTATATATGTAAAATTAGTTAATATTTAGTTGTACAAATACAAACCGTAATGTGATATTTAAAATTGAAAACGTTTTCTTTAATTTGGAACTGGGAAATCCGGTTCAGCCACCCATGCAATACAATTTACAAATGACTATGTTTAAATCATCATTTTCGTATCCCACTCAGCGAAGGATCTAAGACAGCGCCAAAGTGCTGTTTACCTGTTGACGTTTGCACGGCACTCAATCACCTCCTGTTTAGAGTTTTGGATTTGGTTTTTGGTTTTGGTTTTGTTTTTGTGTCGGAAGTCGGAACTCATCAATCGTGTCGGCAAACTGCTGTTTTGACTTTTCGTTGCATTTGTGGGCGTTTCGCCCACTACTTAGCCAGCTCAGGGAGTTTGTGAGTTCTCAAGGATAACCGAAACAGCCGTAACAAATATAAAACGTCAAATGAGTTGAGTGTTGTGGAAATTGTGAATTAATGAGCCGACTGGCTGAGTAGAATTTAAAATATGCTCGACAGATATTGTAATATTTGCACTGTTTTAAACATAATATTGAACTTTTGTTATAACAGTTGATCTAAATTAATGATTTGTATTCAATCTAAACTATATTCCGTAAATTAAATAAGATTTAATTACAGAACTTTTTAAAAATACTTTTTGCTTTTAAACATTTCTGTAGAACTAAGAAAGATTTTTTATTTTATTGAGAAAAATCTTCAATATCATTGACTATTATAAAATTTCTCATTGCTTGAAATTCCGTTGTCAAAACTTAATAAAATTATTACTCATCTGGCATTGTTCAAATTCTTGACTTTTACCATTTGACTTATGTTTTTCTTTAAATCATGCAACATTTTTTTAAATAAACCTTTTGTGTGCCAAAAACATTTCATAAATTTAGAAAAATACTTGCAGATTTTGAAAATTAAATTTGCAGTCATCTGGAAAATGTGTGTGCATAGTAATTAGATTGAAAAAAGTATACGTTGGTAAACAGAAGTATTTCTAGATTTATCATATAATAAAAAACATCCATTAATTATGTTCATTTTCATTTAAGAATATATTTGACTCAAAATCTTTAAATTATTACTTAAGACAGGTATTTACAAACTAAACGTAAAAACTAACAGCCTTTAAAAGTTGACACTAGGTTCAAGTGTTGCTACAACATGCTTCCTCGTTGCGTTGCCCTCCCCCTCCATCAGTCTGCTTCAGTACCTTTCAATAGTCTCGTGAGAGAAGCGTTAGCAGATCCCCAATATACGCCTGAGCCATTTGCAATGTTTCGTACTTGGAGAGCCGTCGATCGTGACCCAGTGAGGGAACCACATCCCTCAGCTTATCGAAGGCATCATTCAGGCTGTTCATGCGGCGACGTTCGCGTGCATTGGCAGCCAGGCGGCGCTTCTTCACGACCTCCTTGCCACCACCTAGCTCCAGACCTTCAAGCTCTAAATATTCTTGCGAGGATGTCTTTTGATAGACATTGCTTTCGTAGGGCATGCCACGTGAGGTTCTCTGCCAGTATTTCGCTGCCTTCGTTTGGAATTTGGAGGCGCCGCTGGAGGCCATTTGCTGCTGTTGTTGTTGCAATTGCTGCTGCTGAGTTTGTGTGCTGAGCATTTGCTCCAATTCCAGCACCGCTGGCGTCTCGTAGTACAGCTCCAGGGAGCAACTATTGGTGCCATCGGAGAGACTATCCGCACTGCCACTAAAGTCCTTATCCTGCTCCTGGTACATGAACTGCTCCAGCTGTTGGTGCAACAGATTCCCATTGCCAAGGAGCGGAGCATCTGCATCCATCTCCGTTCCATGACTCTCCGCACTGTAGTAAAAGTGTTCGATGAGCTCGTTGTTCGTCAACATGTTGCAAGTATGTTAGTTAAAGGATAACTGACGCAGGCTCCGACAGCAGAAGGCCTTTAAATAGCCAACAGCAGGCAGTGGCCAACGTTGATTGGCTTACAGCCAAGAAATGCTCTTACCTGATTCGCTGAGCGGCTTCTGTCTCCCAACTGATCTTGTTTTTTTGTTTGCTTGTTGCCTATCTACCTACCATATCCCGTGCCCTAAAATTGGCTTGCGGTCAAAACGTTTAATTGCCACTACGGGTAGATTCTGCCACAAGGCAGCAACTCTCCTTTGTTTGACCTGACATTTGCTACCGTCCCAATATTACACTAAAAAAAAACACCATCGAAATGACACTTCGAACCACGCTCAACAAAATTATTATATTTAAAATAACAGTGTGCACTTTTCCTAAGATTGAGAAACTCATTTTTACCATCTGGAGAAAATCAAGAATTATAATCAATCATAGTAAAATGTACAAATCTTTTTTAAAATTTCAATGAAAATATTTTACTAGATTTATATGGATAATTTTTGCATCTGCTTTATGTTGTTACTGGAAAATTATTACCTTCTTGTAAATATTAATCACAGTGATGCATTTTTTTGGTATGCTGCAAACTTCTTTTGTATCGCAGCTCCAATTGGCTTTTTATAATGCATATGAATTAATTTAATGTTATATGTCAAACAATTGTTGCCAAGGTCAATCATGGATCAACAAAAGATGAAAGACACCTTCTTTTCTTTTGTTATGCGAATACAAGTATTACTTATATGTTTTTTTTTTGTATTATGGTCCCATAACCGCATTGTGGGCCACCAGTTTTGGTCAGTAGCCAAATTACTTTGCATGTCTGTGGTCGAGCGATCGAAAGGATCCTTCAATAAGTGCTTTGCGCTCAATTTCTCCATTTATGCGAATTGCATTCAAGAGTGGTATTATTGTTGCACTACTTTCGATTTTAGCCATTGTATTTTATTGGGTCACAAAGTGCTTTTTTGAGAAAGAAATAACTGAACTGATCTTCATGAGAAAAAACTCAACACAATAAAAATAGCAGAGAGCACATATGAAAAATGATTTAAGTTTTTCAAATAAGATTATCAAATTATTAAAAAAAATCGGAAAATGTGAGCTTGGTTGTAACCAATCATTTAACACTTTTAAAAAACTGGGTTATTTTTTGATTCCATTTAACGTTTGCTGTTCAGCCTTTATCAACTCTATCCAGTTTGGCAATGAAACGATCGTTGTAAAAATTTAGCTGAATAAATTTGTGAATTACAACGGAATCCAATCTTTGGCACCCCGTTGCTGTTTCAACTTGTTAAGCTTATCAGCTGCCCACTTAACACTTCGATTTCTACTCGAGCCGAAGAGTGAAATGGATCGTGCAACTGTGTTTTGGGAGCCCATTTACCGCTACCATTAAATGCTTATTAAGATAAGTTTGTGAAGTGTTGGGCTTGTGTATGTGTAAAAGGACAAAAAGATTACCCAACGGCAGTCGCAATAGAGTCATAAATGTCACGGGACGCTCTATTTATGTGATGACTATTTATGATACTCATCAAATAGGGTTGCCGCTCAAGGAGCTACCTGCCGTCAGTCGCAGGACCTTTCAAGGGGTTTTTTCTGGTCTCGTGTTTGTTTTCCAAATCACTGTTAAGTGTCAATAAATTCTCATAAGCGTTACAATTGCCTGACACATTCCTTGGCCCTATCAAGGAGCCTAACGGATATGCTGATATGAGCAGCGAGTGGAGTGGGGGTTACTAAATGCAACGTTTGCCTTAAGTTATGGCATGAGTTTCAGTTCCAGAGAAGCAAGGCGCAGTCTTTGAGCACGCTCTAGAAATTAAATTACAACTTAAATTCCATAAAAACGTTTACATTTGGATTTAATTTAAGTTAATCCTTAGAAAATGTTAATCCAAAACGCGACACGCTGTCTGGGAATTGTTCAAGCACAGCTGGTCCACAAAAAGCAAAACAAATTTACACGGAAAACATAACCAAAATATTACATATATGGTATATTTAAGTCATAATGCTCGCATATTACATGGTTATTTAGCTCTGATCTTAGTTGAAGTTCTTCTCACAACACAATAGAACAATAGAATAAAGATTACTTCTCAGAGCATTGTCTGTGCAAACAAAAGGGCTATGGCTTTTAGGGCTCCGCCAGACAAGTGCAATTGCACTTGGCAGTTTCCCAGGGACAAAAGACTCGGAGTCCCAAGTCGAATGAGTGACAAAGAAACAATCTCACGCAATACTCGAACACAATACTTGTGGACTAGTAGAACAATACTTGTGGTCTAATCGCATTTTCGCAATTTAGCGCCAACGCATAATCCGCACAACGAAAACGATTAATCTAAGGGAAGCCAGAATGAGGAGAGAGCGAAACACGCATGGGATTATCATCAGTTGGCCTATTGTTGATCTGATGGATGCCCATGGGTTTGACTTTCAACCAAGCACCGCCTACCTAGCTATTGTTGCTATTTTGACAAGGACATGCAACTGGGCCAAGTGTTGGGCGCAGGTAAGCAGGACATGCTAATTGGAAATTTCCCCGCAGTTAACCAAACAAAAATAGAAGGCGTTGTCGATCTTTAGCTGAGCTCAGGTTAGGCAAACCCAATAATTAAGCCAGTCCTTTCGCTAGAAATTGCAGCATAATATCAAATATTTCTGCGGTCGCGTGGCACATCGATCAGTGGGTCATCATCATCATCATCGTGGTCAGGATCAGAAGCCAACGAGCGTCAAGATCAAACGTCACGATTCTTGATTCCTTTTGTCGGCATGGCTGCGATCTGATCTTTGTGTGAAATACTCTACATCATTTGTACATTTTAGCCATGCTCGGCGCTAGACGCGTCCTCTGTTTTGGAATTGTTTTGGCCATTTTCTTTAGAAATGCAGCCAAGTGTTTGAATTGATTTTCTGTGTGGAGTTAATTAACCTTTCGTTGCGGCTTCTTGAAAGTGGGCTGCAGGATCACTCACAAATGGAATGTGGTGCATAATGGATGGCCGGATCAAGCCGAGAATTGCATCAACGGCATGATATGCATTTTCTCGAATATCGCAACTCTATTACGATCTCTATCTTTTTGCTTTTGTTCACTAGCTCAACTGTTTTAGTCACAAAAGCCAAAAAACCGGAAATATTATTATGATATTGTTGTACACTAATTTTTTACAAGGGCAATTTGTTTTGGGAACTTACTTTCCTAAAAATCACAAATCTAACTGCATACAGAAATTAAAGTCATGTTATAGTAAAGTCATAACACTATTTTTATTATACTTGAAAAGAAATGAATACATTGATGTAAGTGTATACGGATTGGTTATTCACATTCACTACATAGTATATACTATATATATATACATATATATATATGTATACATTATTTTATATTAATGTTAAAAGTTTGCAACAGTTAATCAATCGACTGTGAATTGCACCAAATAAATAGAAAACTAAAAGCTACATGATATCTATGTTTTAGCGTAACCAAAATTAAAGGTTTTTATAATACTTTCTTCTTCTTTTCTTGCCGTAAAAAGAGTTAGGTTCTCGAATCACAAATTCTTTTAATATCGAACTGAGAACAATTTGGTCCGCATATCTGTTGGTGTTAAATGGAGTATAGTATTATGTATATTAATACAAAAGTATGTGTTAATTTGAGAATTACTGATATGATAATTGGTACAAAGTGTTTCGATGATATTAGAGTGTTGTTGTTGTCGTTGTGTACTAAGCAATTTAAAATAAGTTACAAGTGGTTACCCAAATATGCTTTACTACACAGCTTTCAGCCTACGCACAACACACACAACTACATAATAATTATAAATTATAGACATATATATATATATAGGCCCTAAGGCACTTAACAGATGGAAAGATAGAGAGCAATAGAGACAAACTAACGAGCTAAATTTGATTGAATCCGGTTTTTATATAATCGGCTCCATTTTGTATATGTTTGTATATGTAGGGAGTATGCAATGCATTTTGATATCACTGTGCGCCAACAATCTCAACAGCGAGTAAAGTCACAAGAGACAGAGGGTGCATGGGAAGTTGGGTGCTTAAAGCGTTGTCGAGGTCACTGTGCTAACGCCATGCACCAGAATCGTTGGCGGCAGCTCGGCGGTTAATTCGGTAAGTAGCTCCACATAGTTGGCGCTGCGATCGTTAAAGTCCGGCAATGTGGGTTTCGGTGGCGCCGCCAAATAGATGAACGATAAGGCCGTTTGGTCGGAACGATCGCGTATTATTTGATTTACGCGCTGCATGTAGAGCAGCGAACGGTTGAATTTATCCTCAGCGATTTCATCGCCATCGTCCAGTAACGCATCGTCCGCTTGGGCCGTAAACTGTTTCAGTATGCGTGCTTGTTGCGTGAATTCCGTATCTCGACTCCATTCCTGTATCTCTAAAATGTCCGCCTTGATGCGCAGCTCCTTTAGCGATTGCTCCAGCTTCAACTTGGAGAACACGTCCATTTGTGGTGCATGCGTATCGAAGGTGCTGCGTTGGCAAATAAAATCATAGGCTGCAGTTGAATAAATAAGCAATTTAAGTTCTTTATTTACCTCATGGTGCGTGCCTCATTTGTCTCGCACAAAAAGATGCGCACACGCAAGTGTTTCCATTTGGCCAACATAATCACTGCCAATTGCATCATAAACAAGGAGACCACATCGAAGGGGTCACCCGACGTGGGATTGAACACGTTGATGGGCCAAACATCAATATACTTTACATGCTTGCTTCTGTAAATTTGGAAATGTGGTTGACAAGTGTTGATAGTGAATTTTAAATGATTCAATAATTTCTACGCACATGGCTATAAAGTTCTTGTCCAGCCGCTGAAAGTTGCGGCACAGGCACAGATTCTTCTTCATGCGCAGCGTATCGCAAAGGATATGCACATATTCCTGCACCTCAAAATGTTTCACTTCGCCATCGTGGCGTATGGGAAAGTTATGGATTTCGCCCTCGTTAAAACCATCCGTTTTATAGGGCGATGTGCCACTAAAAATTTGTTAGAAATAATTACAAATTATAATTAAATTGAAATTTTAAAATCGCTCACTTTTGAAAGAAATCCTTCGGCGTCTCGTCATCATAGAAGCCCAAAATAATCGTGTTTGGCTTCATCGCACCAATACCTGACAAACGAATCAAATGATGAACACCTTCGCGAATGCTGCGACTGATGGTGACCTCGGTGAAGGCCTTGACACGCATGTGATCGAGGAATAACCACCAAGGCTGAGTATCGACGGCATCCTCGGCGCCACTGAAGTCGCCCAGCTTGACGTGGCCAATGATGTAGAGGCCACTCTTCTTCAGATCGTTGACAAAGTCCACCAGTGGACAGCAGGAACGTGGCGAGGAGACCAATAGCAGAATTTGTGGACGCCAAAATTTGACGTGATCCTTGCGTGGATCCAACATAAGCAAGTATTTGCGCACCTAAAAATAGTGTAGAAAAAGAGTGGGTTTATTTTTTCGTTGTTGTTAAATTTGTTTACTCACCTGATGAAACATCAACGCCTGGGAAATGGAGCCCCACTGCGCCGAATGCGTAGCTGGGGAGAAGAGGTGCAGTGCGATGACCAGGATCAGGCACAATATAATGCTTGAGGAGGCGTAGATTGGATTGATGACAAACATCATGATTAGCGTGCCAAGCAGACCAATGAGGCACGTGTGCCACGTGAAGTATTTGAAGAGTGGCCGAAAATTTGGAGCACCCGTCAGCTCAATGCCCAAACACGCAAGATTAGTGGCCAAATAGGAGAGCATAAACAGCACTGAATTGATCTGGGCAATGAGATTGAACGAGCCAATCAACAAAATGCACTCGACGAGCAACCAACTGATGACGACGGCACAAATGGGATTACCCTTCCAGGTGCCACGAAGCACAAAGTTTAGCAGGGGACCAAAGACCTGATCCTTGCTGAGGGCCTCCAAAATACGACTGGAGCCAATCAGATTGCTCAAGCCCGTTGAAAAGGTGGCCGTCAAAATGCCAATAGCGGTAAATGGGGGCCAGAGATTGACGGGCATCAGGAATAGATAACTATTGCGCATCGTCACCGACGGCGTCGTGCAGCTCATCAGGAACGACAATATGACGTAGGCGACGAAGGTGAAGCCGACGGCTGATAGTGTACCCCATGGTATACTCTTCGAGGGGCTCTTTAGCTCACCGGACATATTTGCACCGGCCATAATGCCCGTAACACCCGCGAATAATACACCAAATGTGGTTGAGAAGTCGGCAAATTTGCCATTTGCTGTATAATCCGGTCCGTAGTGGGAGCCCAGGTTATCTCTCAAGGTTGTCGCATTGAGTCCCGTATAAGGTAGATATGCAATCACTGAATCATTGCTTTTATTGTAGATTGTGTTCGCTAACGGCACAAGGATCTGTTGAATAGCGAAAATGTATATATGTATTTTTAGTGGAGATAACAGAAGATTATTGCATTTAGTTGATGATTATATTTTCATTTTTTTGTCCGACACTCGCACATTTTAGTTTGCTTATCAGCAGTGAACTTAATGAGTCAGTATTGCGTCGCCTGTGAGGCTTAAATTATCAGCTAAGTGCACAAGTACAGTGGATATTAAATTGATATAAAATAAAAACAAAGGCTTAAAAACAAGCGAAATTAGTAACGCTTACTAAAATGCTCGAAAGCAGTTCTGAAGATTTTGGGTCGTAATATATATAAAATAACAGATAAACTTTCATATTAATGAAATATTTCAATGTTTTGACCTCCAGTAATAATCACTGTACATAACAACCACAGCGGGGATTTCTGAGGGGCAGCAAAACAAAAGTGACCGAGCCCTAAAATAATGCCACCAAATGTTATCTAGAGACCACAGAAAATGATCGAAAATTAATGAAATGAAACGAAACCGTTGCTAAGAGTTAGTGAAGACTCTTTCATGGGGCATGTACTATATACAAATAAATTATATACATATAGATTGATAAGGCTGTCGCGGATTTAGTTGCATGATTGATTAGAATCCCCCTTTGCTGACATATATCGAAGACATTGTTTTTCTTACCGTATGATCAGTGGCGCCGACTGCCAAAAAGCTGATAAATGTTGCCAGTAGACAAACGGTCACAGTTCCCAAAATAAGCACTGACGTCTTGGCAAAGAGGGCGGCACCCACCAAACAGACCAGCAACATGGACGTATTGATCATGCTGCTAACGAAAAACCGAAACCATTTCCCATCCGGCAGACCGTCCGTGCTCGCAAACAGGCCACCCGGCCCAAAGTCATCCATGATGCCTTCCGTGCATCCCGAGATGGCCATGGCACTGCCCACCACATTCGCAAAAAAGAAGAGCGTGCCAATGGAGCCACCAAATTCCAGGCCCAATGTGCGACTTATCATGACTGAAATGGAAAGGGGAACAATTGTAAAATTGGAGTAAAATTTCCGTTTTGCATGAAAATTCTCACAGTAGACGCCGCCGCCTTCAATGGCGCCATTGGTGGAAATGGCACAAACCGAGGCAACCGTAAACAGCAGAATTGCATAGGCGATGATGAACTGCAGTAGGGTCACATATAGACCGGCATTGCCAATGATATAACCTAGAACGGAAGGGAGACAGGCGAGAGAGAGAGAAAGAGAGAGAGAAAGATTAGAAAATCGGCTCAACCAACAAGTGTTTACTTTTGTGACGTCACCGACACTCACCGACACGTATGAAGACGAGGCCACTGAACATGGAGAGCGCCACAGGACTGAAGACGCCCGCAAATGTGCCCAGAGTGCGTCCGCTGCGTTCCGGATCCTGCATGCCAAACTCTACATAGCCATCGCTCGATTGTGGCGTCGGTGGTCGGGCGACTTCTGATCCGCCCCCAGCGCCGAAGAGCGAACCAAAGCTGCGAAACATATTCGAGGAGCTGCCATTTCGCGGGGCCGCTATTGGAGCCGTCTCCTGATCAGTGCTGATGCTCATCGCATTCAGCTGTCCAAATGACAACAGCTTAAAATATTAAGTCACCCACACCCACACAAGCACACACACAATAGCACACTAACAAAATGAGCGCTTGTAATGACGCCCACAATTGCAGCAAATCAAGGAAATTAGTTTTTTTTTTTCTATGTGTGTATTTTATTTGGGCCGCTTCACAGCGTTTGATTCTTTTGCTTGCGTTGCGTTTTCTTGTGCTCTTTTTCTATTTTCTCGCTTTCTAGTTCAACGCGTTACTGTTTTTTTTCTCTAGTTGTCTGCTGGCACGGAGAAATCACGCAAAACTAAGTTCCCACAAAACCCCCAAAGGGTCGGGGCTCCAAAAGAACTCAGCTGGCAGCTGAAATCATTGGTATTTTGCAGTATTTTTTAGTATCATTTGAAATACTGAAAGTCGGCATTTTGGCACATTAATTTGCCCTACAGATTGTTATTTGGTGAGTTGTTCTGATTGTGATTTATGTTTGAGACATAAATGATTATAGAAAATTACTTATTATGTAATTGAAGGTATTCCTTGTATTTTTTTCTGTGGTTTTATATTTCCTTTTTCTTCTTCTTAATTTGTATAATTCTAATAAACTGTAAGTGTCGCGGTTTGAATATTTGACCAATCACAGTGACTGAGTCACAGTACTTGCACTTCAAGTCACCAAAAAGCCGGTGCCGCTCATCCCTGATGAACACACATCTGTTTTGTTTTCACAAAACGTTTGACTGCGGAAAGATTTTCAATTTTTCCGCTGTTCAATTAGAAAATGGTGAATGATAAAAAGCGACGTTCGCGTTCACGAGAACGTTTCAGAGATGATCGCGCTGCAAACGCATCCGACAGAGATCGTGAGCGGGAACGAGAACGTGAACGAGAGCGACAAAGGGACAGAGATGGCGCCAGGCACAGGGAGCGAGATGCGAGGGAGCGACAAGTAGACAGAGAGAAGGATCGACGTCAGCGACGCTCTCGCTCCAGGTAAGTAAAACCGAATTAATAACGAGATGAGATTTAATTGAAATATTTTGTATATCTGCAGAGAGGATCGCGCTAGACGTGGCGGTCGCTCTCCCGAGCGTCAGCGTCCCATACGCGAACGCTCTCGGGAGCGGGGAGGACGCAATGGCGAGCCGGAAAAGAAGCCAAAATTGGATGCGGGCGTTAAGGGTGAATCTGCAACAGGCACTGGTCTAAAGGTCGAAGATGAGAAGCTGGAGCAGAAGGAAGATGTCAAGATGAAGAAGGAACCGCTGTCCCTTGAAGAGCTGCTGGACAAGAAGAAGCGTGAGGAGGAAGCACGCAGCAAACCCGTATTCCTAACGAAGGAGCAACGTGCGGCTGAGGCGCTGAAGCGTCGCCAGGAGGAAGGCGAACGCATGCGAGCCGCTCGCGATGCGGCCAGGGAACAAATTCAGGCTGCGCATAGCAAGCCAAACAGTAGCGGCGGCATAGCCACAGCCTCAGCAGCGCCGCCCATATCCATGCCTCCCCCCGCACAGCCCATGAAGAGCGAACAACGCGATCGTCGAGGAGGAGGAGGAGGGGATCGTGGCGGAGATCGAGGAGGTGGTGGTGGAGATCGAGGAGGCGGTGGTGGAGATCGTGGAGGCGGCGGAGATCGTGCGGGCGGTGGCGGAGACCGTGATAGGGACAGCAAACGTGTCGAGGATCTGACACACAAGGACAAAGAAAAGGAACTGGAGGCGATACGTGAACGTTATTTGGGTATTGTGAAGAAGAAGCGACGCGTTCGACGCCTCAACGATCGCAAATTCGTTTTCGATTGGGATGCTGGCGAAGACACCTCCATCGACTATAACAATTTGTACAAGGAGCGTCATCATGTGCAGTTCTTTGGACGTGGCAATGTCGCCGGCATCGACATCAAGGAACAGAAGCGTACACAGAGCAAATTCTATGGCGATCTGTTGGAGAAACGGCGCACCGAGGCGGAGAAGGAGCAGGAGAAGGTGCGCCTGAAGAAGATGAAGCGCAAGGAGGACAAACAGAAGTGGGACGATCGCCATTGGTCTGAGAAGGACAACGATGAGATGACAGAACGCGATTGGCGCATCTTTCGCGAGGATTACAACATTACCATTAAGGGCGGCAAAATACCTAATCCCATACGCAGCTGGAACGAATCTGGATTTCCGCCAGAAATTATCGAAATCATCGATACGGTTGGCTACAAGGAGCCGACGCCCATTCAACGCCAGGCGATACCCATTGGCCTGCAGAATCGGGATATTATTGGCGTTGCTGAAACCGGTTCCGGCAAAACTTTAGCTTTCCTTATCCCCTTGCTTTCGTGGATTCAATCGTTGCCGAAAATTGAGCGCTTGGAGGATGTGGATCAGGGTCCGTATGCGATTATTATGGCACCCACACGTGAGCTTGCCCAACAAATCGAGGAGGAAACGATTAAATTTGGTCAGCCACTGGGCATACGGACTGTTGTCGTCGTCGGCGGTTTGTCCCGGGAGGAGCAGGGTTTCCGTTTGCGTTTGGGTTGTGAGATTGTCATTGCCACACCGGGTCGTCTCATTGATGTGCTGGAGAACCGGTATCTGGTGCTGAATCAGTGCACCTACATCGTCCTCGATGAGGCAGATCGTATGATTGACATGGGCTTCGAGCCGGATGTGCAAAAGATCCTTGAGTATATGCCCGTGACAAATCTCAAACCGGACACGGAGGAGGCCGAGGATGAAAAGAAGCTGATGGAGAACTTCTACACCAAGAAGAAGTACAGGCAAACGGTGATGTTTACGGCCACAATGCCACCGGCTGTGGAGCGTCTGGCGCGCACCTATCTCCGTCGTCCGGCCACCGTCTATATCGGATCTGTGGGCAAGCCCACGGAACGCACCAACCAAATCGTGTACATGATGGGCGAGAACGACAAACGCAAGAAACTCATGCAGATCCTATCGGCGGGCATTGAGCCGCCCGTGATTATCTTTGTTAACCAGAAGAAGGGTGCCGATGTCCTGGCCAAGGGCCTGGAAAAGCTTGGCTACAATTCCTGCACATTGCACGGCGGCAAGGGACAGGAGCAGCGTGAATATGCGCTTGCCGCACTCAAATCGGGAGCCAAGGATATATTGGTGGCCACCGATGTCGCAGGTCGTGGCATAGACATCAAGGATGTCTCGCTGGTCATCAACTATGACATGGCCAAGTCCATTGAGGATTACACGCATCGTATTGGTCGTACGGGTCGTGCCGGCAAAACGGGTGTCGCCATTTCCTTTGTGACCAAGGACGACAGCGGCCTCTTCTACGATCTGAAGCAGTGCGTCACAGCCAGCCCGGTGTCCACCTGCCCGCCTGAGCTCACCAATCATCCGGAGGCGCAACACAAACCGGGCACAGTGGTCACCAAAAAGCGACGAGAGGAGAAAATATTTGCTTAAACCCAAAACGAAGCCGATTTCGTAGTCTTTTCGGTCTTAATAAAATACAAACAATTTTCGACAAAATATTGTTTTTCCAACTTTTGGCAAAACTACTTCTTCGGGAGAAATATTATCAGACTATCTTAAGAACCTATCTGAGCTAAGCTCTCAGTGAAGATGTCTTTTCGAAAGTTGAAGAAACATTCAATAATTGAAGTAAAGAAAAACTTAAATCTTAAAGGACATTCAGTTATCAGTAAACTTGTCTTTAAATTCTACTTTTTATTAGCAACTCATTTCGGCTGTAATTTGATTAACATTTTGCAGATTCCTCATCGCAATAGGCGTAAAAAGAATGCATTGCGACTCTGCTTGGAGTCCAGCGGCAAGTACTTGTCATAGAAGTCAAGGATGACCTCCTCAATTTTGAAGCCAAACTTTTGATAGAGCATCACCGCCGAATTGCTGGCGGACACGTGCAGCGTTATATCCTTGGACATGCAGGTCTGGATGAGATGGTAGAGCATAAAGCTAGCAATGCCAGATCGCTGCCAATTGTGACGCACCGCCATGAAGGAGATGTATGCCTCATTGTAGCCCACATCGGGCACCAGGAAGCCACAGCCAACAACGAGCTTCTTATAGAGCGCCACAACACTATAATCCGGATAGCTGAGACAGTCGCTCACTGAAAGAAAAAAAGTGGTTAAACCATAATATTAAAGAGGGAATAATATGTTGGCGAACTCACCATCAATGCCGGGCCAGAAAACGCTTTGGAGCAGCGCATTCACTGCGGGTATATGCTGTGGACGCACATAGCAGAAGTCAATCGTGGATCGGCTGGGGTGGCAACGATTCACCCGATGCTGCAGCTCGCACATCAAGCGCAACCAGGTTGGTGACATATTCTGGCTGCGATAGATGAAGGGATGCAGAACGCGTTGTGTGTACGGCGACTCAAAGAGTTCGTATTCGGTGCTGCCCACAATGCGAGCATAAAATGAACTGCGATTGTCCGGATTACCCAGCTCCAGCAGCTGATAGCGATCGAGTATCTGGGTCTGTTGCTGCTTCGACAGCTGGAGACGTGCACGCGCCGTGTGATCAATATGCTCGTCCAGATTAAATATGCGGCGATTGTGATCCCGCTTCCATTTGCGCAGGCACAGCTTGCGATAGAGACGCCTCACATGGCCGGGTATGTTGCTCGCGCCATGCTCGAAGATCTTGTGAAGCTGCTGATGCAACTTTTGCTCCTCATAGACGCTCATTGGTCGAAGATGTTGCTCCTGTGGCTCCTGCTCGTCGGTCTCCTGCAGCCAGGGCCAATTGCGTCGGGGCTGCCGAACGAATCCACTCGGCTTGCAGCGCTCCAAACTTATTTGGCTGCTCTCTGCCTGCTCCATCTCTGTGAGTTCATTTTCCTTAGCTGCCTCCAGAGGCTCTTCTTTAATTTGTGGTGCTTGCTGCTCCTGCACCTGAAAGTTGGTAACCTGCACAATGCGCGGCTGGTAGTCGGGATTCTCCTCCATCTGTGGCTCTGTTTCCATCGGCTGTTCCTCTTCGCCCTCGGACTTTGGTTGCTCTGCCTTTGGGCTTGGTGCAACTTCTTCCATTTTCTTCTCATTCATTGCTGGCGCCTCGCTGTCAAAGTTGTGCTCCAGCTCGAACAGGCTGGCACTGTTTCCGGGCGCTTCTAGCAGCGCCTCAGACATAAAGAAATCCGTTTTACCTGCTTCAATTAGGGGCGGTGGCATAAACATGCTCAGGTCATCGCCTCCCAAGCTTTCCGCTAAAAAATCCATGAGACTCGCCTGCACGCTGCTCAGCGGCTGTTGCTGTGAGGCTTCCTCCGTCGCCTCCTCCTGCTTTACTTGCTCTTGCTCCTGCACCTCATCCTCCTCCTCCGGCTCTTGCTGTTGTTTAAATTCCGCTGTCTGCTCAACTGCTGGCGGCGGGCGACCCATGTAGGGACTGTGAATTATATTTTGCTTTATACATATTGTAAATTATCACGTTACAACTGATTCGCTCACATGGCTCGTGCACAGCTTTCGCTGACTGGCAGAAGGCGCTCCACAGCTTCTTCCGTAGTGGTGGATGTCGCCTGTGCATCACTTAGATGATCTGTGACTGATAAATCGCTGCCACAGCTGTTCTCGTCCAGCACCGGCAAGCGTCGATCTGTGCGCAACTGTTGACGCTTCAGCAAACGTTGTTCGTCTGCAAGTGATGTAAATTATATACTTTATACTTCGCTCTCTTTCTGTACGATTACTCACACTCAGCGCGTACGCTGCGCGGCGTTAAATGGGGTTTGGCCAGCTTCCACCAACCAGTCTCGGTGCATACACTGACCCCAGACTGAAAGTATTCCGGGCTGTTGTGCGAAAGTGCGCCCGAAACGGAACCAGCCCATTGCTTACGACGGCGACTGAAACGAAATTTACATTTTTATTATACCTGCTACTTCGGTTAATCTCTATTGTAACTCACACTCGCGGCTCGAATATGTAGTTCCAGTTCTTGTCCACGAAACTGATGATGTGCGTCCGCCAATGGAAATAGCCATGATGACTTAGCCCCTTCGACTTGATGGACAAATTGTATAGGGTCAGCGTCAGCACCAGCAGCCAGGGTATGCGCTGGCGAACAAGCCGCTCTTTGGGCGCTTCCACTCCGGTCTGTGTCTCTTTGCGCACACATTTGATGCACGTAAAATCGAAGAAAACGTCGCCGAGTAAATCACCTGGGGTGCTCGCATGTGGCAAGCATTTGATGTGCACAATCTGCTCACAAATGCGGCAATCCAGATAGTTGTCATCCTCGACGGCTGTGTGGCAATAGTCGCATGTAGTTGCTTGTTTCCCAAGCGCATTGCAACGCATCTCGAACTTTTAAAAACAAGCAAACCTTGTTGTTGACAAAAACTATTTGTTGTTCCGCCGTTTGCCTTGAAATGCTGTGCGGTGTTGCCACATCGCCAAAAATACCAAAAATAGCTGTTTATGGCAACGCAACGGTGCTTAGTACGTAGCTCATTTTGCGTTGTTGTGTGCAAAATTGCATATTTGAGAAATTTTGTGTTATGAAGTCGTTGGAAAAGATTAATCAATGTTAAATTAATAAAATAATAAGATTGTTCAGCTTTGAAGTGTTTCCGTTTTGACTCGATTTTCATGCTCAAGTTATACCATTTACGTAGGGACGGATCAAGATTTTGCTCATAGCTTTGTCGAAATTGATCATATTCAAACAAAAACCAGGTCTTCGTGATAATGGTTTGATCTCTAGATTAATACTACATTTACATTTTAACGCGCTATTCTGGTTCGATTTTAATGTCCAGCTTACACTATTAATAAATGATAGTAGGGAGGTTTGTCAAAAGTAATTAGATTTTCAAATTCCTGTGCTTCTTAATTGGGGTTTGACTTCTGTATTAATACTACATTTAGAGTTTAAGACCTCTAGAAGAATACATTTACAGTTGAAACACGACTTTAACTAAAATTAATCTATAAAATCTTTCTCAAAAATTTATTTCAAATTACACAAGTCGCAGCTGAATCGCATTTGAAATTCAACGTATTTTTGATCCTGTGGAAATCCAATTAATTGAATCAGTCTAATGAAATCGAGTGATAAATCAACCAAAGTATTGCTAGTCAGCTGCATGCTTATGGCAAGGAGTTAGCCTTGCTAGTCATTATATTTCTTGGCAGCATTGTTAATGAGTTTCCTTGCAACTTGCAACGAGTCAATCAGAGGCAGCCGCACAAGAGGCGACGAAAATGAACTGCAACGTAATGCGTTTTGCATCTGACATCCGATTTTGATTGACTGCAACTCAGCCACCCACCACGCTGAATAGTGTGAGTACTCATACTGAGTGTATGTGAGTACCCGTACCCACACACGTACTCATGCTGCTGTCTGCTGCAGGCGGTGTAACGCAAATGTCATTAATGGGTCTTTACGAGGTTCACGCATAATTAAGGTCGTCAACTGTGCCGGGCTTTCGGTTTGGTCAATGTTGTCTTAAGCGGCTCTAATTAGGCATTTGTTGCTGTTGGCCAGTTTGCTCAAGTGGATGATTGGTTTAACTGTGAAAGAGTGTCGCTTAGTCTCTGCCCCAAAAAGCATGCCGTGCAAAATTTAATTTCTTCTTTTGCGACTATTTATTTGAGTCCGGTATTTTTTTTTTTTTGTTGGTCATTCTCTGCAACTGTTGCTATTTGCATTTATTCTTTTTGTTGTTGTTGCATTTTTCAGTCAACTGTTTTCAGCACTTTTTTTTCATTTTCATTCGGCTATTGTGCCTGGTTATGCCTTTTGGCACTTCGAAAGAGACACAAGAACAACAAAAGAATTGGGAATACAAATGGCTCCATGGCGAACATGCTCGACTCCTAAATATCCTGTTAAAAACATGCTTATGCATGTATGGTAAAGTAGATAAATAGTATAGTAGATATGGACTAGGGTCTGTAAGTGCAATATTTGATTGTTGTTTCAACTATTTTATATCTGAACTGAATTTCGGGCCTGAGTTCATTTTGAGATGGGAGAAATTACTTAAATAATTACTTTTCTGACAATGCTTTGTGACCAAAATCAAATCCATGTTTTTGCCAATATAAACTGATATTGGCAAATGCTTGTTCCATTTTCGATGTCCACTTCAATATACCCCATTTACTTAAGTAAATATTGTAAATCGCATAAAAAATGGCGAACCAAATTTCATTTTTGTCGCTGGGAGCTGCTGATGCGCCAGACAAAGCGAAAACGGGGGCAATTTCACAAGTTGTCGCTTCTGCCGTTGCATGCGGAGTTCCTCAAAATGGGTAAAAAACCAGAAGAGAATTCTGTTTAAGGAGTGTAGCAGATCCAGAACTACTGCCCACAAGTGACCCTCGCCACCCCCTCAAATCCAAACGCACAAATTATGTTTGAGTAAAGGGTAAGGAGTAAAGGTGTTTTCCTGGCGATTCAATGGCCCAGTCGAATAGAGTTGTGGATTGGGAAGGGGTGGGGGGGTTGGTAGGAATGGTAAATTGGGGGTATGCCACACAGCTGCACAAAGGCAAACAAACGGGCGTCTGGCTGTCACTTAATCGAAGCCATTAGCGTTATTAGTGATGCAGCCACATTCCTACTCCTGATCCTATTTCCTCACAGCCGACTTAGAGTTGACTGCGTATCGTGCTTGCTCTCGTGACACGAACAGTGTTTTAAATCTAGTATGGATGATTTTCGTAATATCAAAACGAACTTTTTGAAAGTATTGGTAAAAGGGTAAATTAGAATGTATTAAGAGCTATAATTTCGATTTTTTTTTTTTAAATTTAAAATACTTCAATAGAAATAAGTAATAATAGTTTTTAAATTATTACTTTATACATTACTTACACATTTTTTTTATATAACTGATACATTTCTTGACGTGCAATAATTTAACAAGAAATAATCAATTAAATCTTCACATTTATTAATTTAGTAATTTTAATACTTATACATTTCAAGCGATTTTTAATTGACAAGTAAATAATAAGAAAGAAATGAAATAATTTGCGAGTAGGCGCTCTCATCTCTAATCTGCACTTGCTCATGCCGCGCCTATTCCCAGGCCTGACTTGCGGCCAGGTAGAGAGCAAACAGTGTCTGTATGCTGTGGATATAATCCGATTGTGTCTCCATCGGTCCATCGACTCCGAAGTGTTCGCAAAGCACGCGCACATAATCGGCGAGTGAGATTTGCTGCTGGAGACAGGAGCGATAGGCCTCATCCAGGGCATTCTTTGTTGCGGCCGTTGCAAACGAACGTGGCCAATCCTCCAGCAGGGCATCGATATCTTTGCGGGGCTGTGAATCGAACATGGCTTGCGTCATATGCACCTGTTCCACCTCACCAATCCACTTCTCAATGTCCTTAGCTGACTTTGCGGTGGGCACCAGCGTTGCCGAGTAGGAGGCATTCCGGGGTTTCCCACCCCGGTTGCCGCTGAGCACGGAGCGCAGTTTCATATTCAGCAGGCTGGGTTCGCTTTGTGCACCCGATGGCTCATCTAGGAGCATTAAACCCAAACGCTCCAGCTGTTCATCCAGCTCCCTTTGTCGCTGTGGCTGCAACAGCGCTGGCGGCTGCACTTTCAGCATGGCATCCACATCGCCCACGGCTGGCACATATTCGGGTATGAACGGTTGCAGATGAAACGGCGTTTCTATGCCCTGTGGCGTATACTTGAGTATGTAGGGAAAGATCTCCTTGAGTTCCGCCTGCAACGGCAGCTGATCCCATTTATCTGGCGTCAGATTGAACGAGGACGTCTCCTGTGCCCGGCCAGCGCTGCCTCGCTGCTGGGCTGGCAGCGGCAACTTTTGATGCGCCAACTTGCCGCTTGGCGTCTGCTCGCCGGCTGCCTCATCAGAACTGCCAAAGCTCAGTGGGTCATCATCCTGAGGCCTCACTGTTGGCCCCGTCGCATTCCGTGTGCTTCCCGGGCGCGTTTGTGGTCGTGGCACCGTTGCAGAGACACCAGCGGCGGAGCCAGTGGCACCACCCAACTGCAGCTCACTATCATCATCATCGTCGTCGCTGTCATCGGCCTCATCATCGTGATCTATGATGTCCTGCAGCAGACCATCATCATCGGCTGAGCTGCCATGAAGTTGCTGTGTGAATTTGATGGAAAATATTTGTGTTTAATTATTATTAACATTTTTTAGGTTTTAAGTTTTGGTTTGTAGGCTTTCCTTTGGAAAAAAAAAATTGTTAAAGTTATTATTGTGAAAGTCCCTATTTATATATCTACAATATCCACTTGAATATTTATAGGCCATTTTCGTGAGACAAGCAATTTTGAGAATATGCATCGCACAGATTTTTGGCTACAGATTTAGCTAATGTATGTTTACATAAGAACGCACCACTCATGAATTTCCTAACTATTTGTATTATATTTGATCATAGTTCAGTTTATCAGTTATCATAATTTATCGAGCATTCCAATTATTCGTGCTGCATTTTGTGACAAAAAAACAGAGTATTTTTTCGCTTCTCTTCTCATTTATATTTATCATCTCACTCCCATTTCCATTTATCTCTCTCCTTCCCTGTCTTTCAGTGTCTGGTGTAGTTACCATATTACGTTGCCTGGCTGCTCCCCGCTCCCGTCCGCCCGGTGTTCGGCTATTGGCAAGGGCCTCACCTCGGCTGGACAATCGCTCCATTTGAACGCTGCTCAGATGATGTTTGCCATCAGCTGGTCCACTGATTTGGATCTCCTCATCGTAGTAGTTCATCGTTGTAACTCAAGTGTTGACACGAGGGTGTGGCACGTTGCGCCCGCTTTTGTTCACTGTTTCCTACTCGTTGTTGCTGTTGTTGTTGGTTTATTTTATAATAATTTTTTTGAGCAGCTCGCACGCTGCGAATTTCTATTTTTGCGCACTTCCGCTCAGGTTTCCGTCCTTGAATCCTTGAGATACACTTGCTGGCTGCTGCCAAGAGTCCTGCAGGTGGCTGGCTATCTTTTCTTGTCTGTGTTTCCTTTTTTGCGAGTGTTGCTTTTACCTGCAAGAAAGGAATAAAACTGTCAATTGTTTTGGCCTCGTTGGTTGTCTTGGCAACAACGTTTGCTGCTTGTTCGTGTTTTTGTTGTTGCTGTTGCTATTTTTGTTTTTGGCCTGGCTTACTTATCCGTTTTTCTGGCGAATTGAGCGGGTGTTTGGTTTTAATTACATCTGATTTTCCATACCCTTTCCATCCAACCAAGCTTCACTTGTTTTCCATTTATGCAACACTCACTGTACATTGTCTGCTGCTTTGAATATTCGGAATTGAGTTTAGAGAGTGAAATCATTGAAATGAAATGAAATCGGCTACCGTCTGTGGGCCAATTTGGTTTTAGGCCTTTGGGCCAGTCGATATTATGGCGTGTTTTTATTAATGAACCATATTTCAGGCCACTAAATGAGTTTTTATGGATGAGCAATTTGCGTTGAAGATTTTGTGCAGCGAAAGGGATAATTGCAGCTGGCGCCTATTTTAGCGGCTCCTAATAGGTTAATGTCCACATATATTGTAATTAGGTAGAAAGAACCGAGTTTTGTTTGAAACAATACTTGTCCAAAGTTTTGCACTAATCACTCGAAATGCTATAATATAAATAAGAGTACAGAATGATTTTAATTCTAATTAAAGAATTTCTAACGAAAAGCTTGCTAATTCAATAACTGCTTCATTTAATCCGCCTGTTTACTTATACCAAATTACTGTTTAACTTTTCACAACAAGATTTATCGGTAAATTTAAAAAAGTGCAAGTTTTACTTATGAAGTAAATTCACCTGTTAGATAATGACTAAAACGATGGAAAATTTAGCAGCTAACTCTTTAATATGTATATTCAATATATACTTAGTTACTAGTATTTAACTTAAGCAGTGATTCTTTATTTAACTTCTAATCTTTAATGTAGCTAAGCAAACGCCGCCCCTGGTTTGCAACCTACGCGCGAGCAAGTTGTGGTTCGATGCTTTGGTTCGATGTGTTTGAACGCGACAAGCGGAATATGAAAACACAACAAATTTCATTCGGTATTGGCATCTTGTGCTGAGCATTTCGTTGCGGATGTTACGTATGCGTTTGTTGCTTCAAAGCAAAATCCAAAAAAAAAACAGTCCGCTTGAGTTTCGTCTTTCGGTGTTTTCAATAACGCGATCGCTACAACAACAACAACAACAACAAAAGTAACTAATTAAAAACAAAGTGTGTGATTGAATTAGAATTACGTGCAGCTTCAACAAGTCATAACAAACACAAGCAGTGCACCGCAGAGAGAAATAGTTCGGAGAGTTTTGCAAATTAAAAAGTAAATCTTTTTAAATTGACGCTAATTAAGCTGGTCGATTGCTTTAACCACGCGGTTAATAATTTTTTTATTTGCATTAAATCTTGCGCAACTCAACAGATATTTTGTATAATACACTGAAGTTAATTAATATCAGTCCATCTCCCGCACTCCACTAGACTTCATTAATAGCTGTGAAGCTGGTTTAACTGTGTTTTGCGTGTGCCAATATCTGTGTGTGAGTTTCTGTGTGTGTGTGTATTTTGGCCAGAATATTTATTATCAGACGCTAAAAGGATTACGAACCCGTTCATCTTCATCAGCAGCCTCAAACCAAGCCAAATATTTGCGAACGGTAAGTTGTAACTGTACACTGACAAAAAAACTAAACAAGCTGCTTAATGTAATCAAAAATAAATGAAAAAGAAATAAATAAAAATCAGCAACAAAATGAAATCAACAAGTATTTTATAATTGTTTTGTTATTCGAAGTATTATGCAACACTTCCAAGCTTAATCTGAAATCATACTTGAAATTGTAAGAAAAACATCGCAGTTACTGTGTAAAAAATACGTTATCTACCTCATCATTTTTTTCAGTGTGCTTACTCTTTTACATTCCCCTCGCTTGTCTCGCCTTACGTGTTTGACTTTCACGCCTACCTTACAAATATAAACACCCCTCGGACAGCCTGCCCCTACAATGTCCCTACAACAAAATGTTTTATATGTTTCGCGACCATTTAAAAAGGGTTAACCCCTGTAGCTATCCCCTTACCACTCGCTCCTCTTACCCCCCGTCACAGAAGTAGCCGGTGTCAAAAAAAAGAGTGTTCAGGCCGTATTGTTAGCTTAAACTGTGCTTTGTGGGCCCCCAGAAGCGTATCCTTAAAACTTGCGCAATAAAATGAAATTGTTTTGAATTATTGAGATCCGAAACTTGGGAGCCCTTTTTTACGCTCTTCTTCTCTTTTTAATATAATTTATATTTGGCGCTGGCAATGCTCATTGTTTGGGGTCGACGCACATATGGAGAGTTTCTACTGAACCCCCAAAAAGGTGTCTGGGGCATTAACAGTTAACATGTTGCGGTTTTTGATTGCTGCAAACTCTTTTAATTTTTTTCTTTTTTATTTGAGTAAAAAAGGGACTGCTGCAAATTCGTTGGCAACTTTATTGTCAGAGCTTATCAATTGAGAGTGTGCACATATACTTTTCGACTCAGATATACACATGTATATATATATTTATATTTATATATATAGTTTGGGTTTAGTCACTTCGAGTTTGATAACAATTTTTATTGCTTTGGGTTTGGCATGCACTTAAATGCAAATACAATGAAACTGGGGTCAGTGCACTTAATAAAAAACAGGCTCAACTTGATTAGCGTTAAGTTGGGATGAATTCTTTTATTATGTAGTGTAAGCATGTATGTGGTTGATTCTTATGATGTCTGCTATAAATAGAAAAGATTACAAATTGTCATATTACCATAAAAAGAAATTCAAATATGAATCAGCTTATAGAATCGGATATCATTTCATTATAACATCATAAATATGATGCCGAAGATAGTCTTTACAAGCGCCAAAAATGTATTATTTATTTCTTTACTTTAAATTCTTCCTAACTAGTTCTTGGCTTTATTTGGAATTCGCTAGATTTGCATAATTTAGTTATCACTCATAGTTTTTTATGTATAATTAGCATAGAGTATTTATTATTTGCAGAATCAACACATAATCAAAATCAATTTGGAAAGCTGATAAAATGTATTAGGCAATCTTAAAAAATTTAATGATATATAAAAGAACCTCAATCTTTTGTTTAGAAATACCAGTTAAAATCCGTTTGGTCTCTTATAAGAATTTAATTTAAAAAAAAGAACAACAATTAATAATCTGTAATTTTTATTAACTAATTTTTGCAATTAACATCACTATAATTAATGCTAAAAATAACTTGACCGTTTTTTGTTATGCTTTATGACTTTTATAACTTTTCAATATTGAATTTATGTCGTATGGGGAACTCCAAATTCTTGAGTCGCTTTCCTTTGCTGGAGAAGTAAGACAAATTAACATAACATCGCAAAAATATATGAGCATTTTGATATATTATATATTCTAGAATAATAATCTTATGTACAACAATCTTGGAATTAATTAACTTATTCACATAGCGATATCTATACTTCGAAATTGTTCCAGACCCTCAAAATAATTATGGCCATTTATCGGATGAACCTTACCCACAATCACAAATGGCAAATAGATTGAGCAATCTATATGAAATGTATTTACCTTTGATATTGATAGCTGCGTATCAGTTTCATTACAGAACAAATTCAATTTACTGGGGTTATTCACATTCACATTTGGCATTCATTTCAAATGCTGGCCACTCGCTTCGCCACATTTGATGAGCAGCTAATTAATTTCCATTCAAGTTCATACTTAATGCGATATATATCTGGATAGAAAGAGATGGGAAGAGGTCGGTAGAGGGATACAGAGTGAGAGTGAGAGTGTGTGGGGGGGGGGGGGGGGGCACAGAGGGGCAGCTTGGTTTCTTCAAGATGACCAATATAAATGTCATTGCTTGTGGACGCTTTTATTTGTATTTGCGGTCTGTTTTATTGTAATCTTTTATGGTGCAATGTCCAAATGTTTTGCTCTAATTCTCATAACTTGGACGACCTATATACACATATACATATATATACACTAAGATTCTGTGGTTGTCGCGAGGAAAGGGAAGGCGATTTAGCGCCTGAAAGCGAGCAGCACTTGCTGTTTACTTTTCCTTTTTCTATTGTCTGTTCTTATCGAAGTCGTTCGCTGTTGCCTACAATTTTTTATTGACCTTTGTCGAGGATATTGCCACTTTTACATGAAATGTGTAACGTTGTTGAAGAAGACATTGAATTTAGAACTTCATGTTTAGCATAAATAGTCAAAGCTGTAGCTGCAGCACGTAAAGAAACTCAACGTTAGTTCCAGCTAAAGAAGAAGAAGTATTGATAGTTGTCAGCATCAGTAATAGTAAAAATGATATTCAAAAAATAGATAAATATTTTAAATGGATATGTAATTAATATCAAATGTGGAAAGAGTATTCAGTCTGCGTCATGCCGAACTTAACTATTCTTTCTGGTTATGTTTGTTAGGCTTTTGTCTCTCTGTTTGGCTGCTCGAAGTTCTGCTTGGTTTGGGCGTGTGTAGGCTCAAGTAAGCTAGATGCTGGATGTTGGCTGCTCGGTGTCCTGGTGCCTGTTGGCTGTTAGCTGTTAGCTCTTAGCTGGTGCCTGCATGGATAATCATCAGCATGCGCGGACATGTTCTCAAGTTCGTCGTTGTCGTTGTCGTTTCAAGTTCAGCGAAAGTGAAACGTGTCATGTTTTTGGTTTGGGTTTTGGTTTTGCTTCGATAGTGTTGAGGCTTAAGGGCAACTTGGTGGTATCGGCTCGGGTGTGGGACTTGGCTATAAAAATAAAAATTGTTTGTGCCGAGTGGAAAGTTCGTTTGGCAATTTGATTTGAGTTGCAGTCCCAGTCGCTACGCAACGCTGAACACACACTGGCACACACACATACGCACACGCACAACAAGAACAGCAAACAAAATCGACAAAAGTTTTCCAGGCCCGTCACAACACATAAAGCGATAAGATGCCGAGCAGTAGGCTCGAATTATGTTTGACATTTTCAGCCAGATTGGTTTTTATTTAAATTAGTTTCAAATACATGTTGTAGGCCTAGAATACAAGCCCCTCCTTCTCCTATTACACCGCCTCAGCCCCAACCCCTTGTGTGCTCGCTGAAGTGTTAAAACAAGTTTATGCAGAAAAACAGAAAAAAAAACAAAAACAAATTGATTTTCAGTTTTTTTTTCTGCTGAGATTTGCAAAACAAAAAAGGTTCCATATAGAAAAAAGGGTATATAAAAGTATTTTTAGATGAACTGTGACTTCTTATTAGGTTATTAAATTTCGCTTTAGATCTGGCCGATTAAGCAATAACATTTTTTGTGAGGCTGACAAACTTATGAGCCAATTTTAAGTGTATCTATTCATATAGAAATTGTAATTTATGGAGTGGTTTTTGATTCAGCAAGCAGTACAATATACCCAATTAAAGTTATAAATAAATTTGCAACTATTCTTCAAAAACACTATAGAGTATTACTTGGTCGTTTATTCCGTTATATATAATTCCATTTATTGTTCTTGACTTAATGCTGAGTCAGCTGTATGTTGTCCGTGTATTTGATAGAGTTCCTTGAAAGTTTCGCCAGCTATATGATATCCCGTCAAGCGTCTTTGTTTGCCTTAAACAAATAATCAAGATCAACTTCAGTTCGCCGACTTTGAGACTCGAATTTCAGTGTCGCCTATCGATGACAAATTGCAAATAATCGCTTGTTCGGAAATGAAAATATCAGTTCTCAATGCTTCGTTGTTATGATTATGATTTTTTTTCAAGCGAAACGAGTTACCAGTTTTTTTTATTTTATAAGTACTTAGGCTAGCAAAAAAAATAATAATAATAAAATATTTTTATGTATTTAGCAAGAATTCAAAATCTGGTAAATAAGTTATATATTTATTATTTGCTGTTACAAGTAAATTAAAAAAAAAAAAACTATATTACTAAATGAGCCAACATAAAATTTTGCCTAGTTAGTCGAGTCAGTTAAACACCTAACTTGAGCAAATATTTAACATTTCCAACAACTGTCGCTTGTGGCAGAAAAAAAACTTTTCCCATAGTGGAAGCTGCCACACCTAACATCAACAAACAAACTCCCATCTCAGAGAAAACCTGCTAACAAAAACACTCATCAGTGATCTGTCGCATTGAGGGGGAAAAAATGTTGTATCATTTATCAAAATTTACATGGAATGGCAGACGGGGCGAGAAAACCTAAAATGAAATGTTATGCATATGACAAGAGCTGCCAGTGAAGCTATCAAATGCAGAGACAGAAAGAGACAGAGAGAGAGAGAGAGAGAGAGAGAGAGAGAGAGAGACAGAGATGGAGAAACAGAGAGGGAGAGGAATAGGTTGGGGTTCGTTGAGTGCGTTGTCAATGAGATTGATTGTTCCGCAAGCGTTGAAAGGAAACAAATACTTTATCGGCCAAGTGGCGCCTCGAACAAGACACAGTCTCAGTCTCAGTCTCAGGTGTTGACCAAACAAATGTCCATTAATGTTATATTAAGAGGCCCATAATCTTTTGCCTACACTGAGCCGACTTGTTTCGAGGTGTTGGAAACACATACGAAGATAATATTGTATTTTCAGCTTGGTCATCTCTTAATTAAGCTGTCTTTCACTTCATTTGCAACTTAATGGTTTTTTAATAAAAGCCAAAGATTATGATGAGGAGTGATAAAAATGTTTGCATCTTTTTTATGTGTAAAAAAACTATTAAAAATGATGAAGATTCACCAAATTTGAGGTGCTTTCATTGCTGGTGGCCCGTCACCCGCCCCCAAATTCTCAAATCGATAAACCAGAGAAAATTGTAAGGCTAAAGTCACTTAGCCGGAAAGCTGATTGTTCTTGGCCACGTCTAGCCACGCCCACAAAAATCTATAAAGCGATTGAATTTCCAAAATTTTGAGTTAAATTTCCTACAATCACTTTTTTTGTCTATTACCAGCTGTTGTCAGAATATTTGCTTGTTTTAATAATGTGGTGGCATTAAAATGCTTTAACCATTTTGGAACAAAAGCTATTTTATAAATTTTGGGAAAAAATATTTTCTTGCCTCGAAAAATAAAACCAGCAAAGCAATTGCAGCTTTTGAAAACAATTGCAATAAGTGCGAAACTTGGTCAACAGTAGCTGGCGGCCAATTGGACTTTGGGCCACTTATTCTATGCTGTCTTGTGTTGTTTCCTCGCACTAAATGAGAACTAAGCATCCTTGAGCTGCGACAGCTGGCCAACAGCCACTGCAATTGCATTTATTCGCATAATAAGCTAAAGTGGGGCTGAAAGGAAGTGCAATGAAGGAGGCGTTGTAGAATCCTCTTAACGAGGCCCGCCGACTGCTGCGGGGCGCAACTTATATTAAAATCTAAAACTAATGGCCTTGCATAACGATATAGATATAGAGATAAGTAGAATAGAGCTGCATAGTGGCACGTGCCGGGGCTGACCTAATTTACCAGATGCATACGTATATAATACAATGCAGGGGACGCATATGAGAATTGCGCCCCAAAATATATACGGTAAAAAATTGCAACCCTCCTCGTTTTACTTAGTGTCTTTGCAGTGCCCCCCACTCTCTCTTCTTGAGCACTCCCTATCTTTATGTCCATCTCTGTCTTTAGCTCTGTTTTGTACCGACTGTTTTGTGTGACTGTTTTTTCCCCAGAGACCGCACTGGGATTGTCTGTTTCAAGGGTGTTTTCGGCTTGGCTTAAAAAATTGGGTCAACATTGCGTATGAGCGTTTGGTGCGTTGACAACGTGGCTTCAAAAATTGATTGTAACTTGTACGGCATATAATGTAAAAAAATAAGTATTCATGATGCGAATGTGTGAAAATCGAATATTTATATGAGTTTGCAAGAACTTGAATAATGCATGTAATACATTTATAATTTAAAAACAGAAAAGAACGGCTACTTTAGGCACAAAAAAACATATTTTTCGATCGATATAAACTAAGCAGAAATATTTTGAATGCATTTTTATAATTCGTTTTCTTAGGTTGAAATTTTTTAAAAATATTGTATAGCTGTAATTTTTAGATTTCGCAATATATTATTTGTTGACTGTTCAGATTTCAGTTGAAATAATATAGATTTGTGGCAGCTGTAAGCTTCTCAAATATTTGAATGAAATATTCAAAACAAACAACATTACTAAGCCATAATGCTCGGTTGAAGGTTCAGGCCAGGGCAGAGAAGCTTAACAACAGCAGTTACAAGACGGCAGCAACAACAGCAACAGCAACAATGACAATAACAACCGCAATGGCAACGTGTGACATGCACGTGTGTTATATTCATCATACGCCATGGCGACGCACCCTGAATAACAACAACAAGAATAACATGCGCCTCCCCCTAAATACACTTGCGAATAGCTTTGGGGCTGAGGGGTTTTGTGCGTGGCCAATTATGAATTTGTCTCTATTTGTTTACGTTAATGCAGCGTAGCGACACGCAACAACAACAATAACAATTTCGAGTGAAACATGATAAAACATCTGCATGCGCATAAAACTTCCACTTTTTTCTACTGTTTCACATATATCAGAATATATATATGTGTGCTTATAAATATGTATCTACAGCACAGTTTTTTATCTTGCAGATACTTGGCGTGCACTTTGTTTTGTTTTGCAGCGAACCAAAAACTTTTTGCAGCACTTTTCTTAATGTTGTTGTTTTTTGGCCCGAAAACTTTTGCAATTTGACAGACAAATGGACACACACACACACAGACACACAGACATACAGAGGCACAAGCCCAGAGACATCTACCAACACTGTGGCACGTGTTGACGCTCAGTCACCTTTTTGGCAGTAGAATCTCAAGTTGTGCTTAAGCAATTTCTAAAAGGATTTTAAACGATTTTTAATTAAATTTATGAGGACAGCTGCTGTTAGAAACTTTTTGAACTGCCAGCCGATAAATAACAGCAATATAAAATATTAAATGCACAACAACAACCAACGAAAATAAATAAAATGCCAATGAGAGCGGCGAAAATAAAACCTTAAGCGTTTTTTTACCGCTAGATGCTTTAAACATAATAAAACTCGGGCAGAGGGCCAAAGCATAAAAAGACAAAGAATCAAGTGACTCGTGGAGAACAGAACAGACATCAATAAGAGAAACAACAAGAAACTCAACCTCAAACTGAACCCAACTCACCCTCAACCTGAACCCACCTCACCCACAACCTAAACCCACCTCAGCCGGAACCGACTGCCTCAACAAATTGGCCAAGAGTTAAAAGACAGAAACAAAAGAATAGCTTTATTTTTCTGCTTTTTACCTACGAATACAATATTAATAAGCGTGCACAAATCGAGAAAATATCATTGTGTCGTTTCATTAGTTAGCTCATCTTTTGTTTAGAATTAATCAAATCCAAAACGCTCGAATTCAAATGTTCTTTAAATCAAGTTCTACGCTTATCTCAATTGGTTTTCATTCGGTGAAGTGGTATTGCTCATAATATTTTTATATTGGGGACAGCAAACGGCGGTGTTTTGATAGCGTATCTATGACAAACACACAAATACAAACAAAGTAAGCCAATACACACACACACACATACATTTATATACACACGCACAGCGAACCGTTCTATTCATATTGATGGAGTATTTGTGTGTTGACTCTTTTAACTGTTTCGCTGCTGATAAAGCAAGTTTCCGCCTCATCGCCTTGTCTCGTTTTGTGGCATGATATAAGACGATTGCTAGTAGCTGCTCGTATGTGTTATAATTTATGAGGTCAGTAATTTGGTAATTGAAAATCATGCCGAAAAATGGGTCACAATAAGTAATAAGCTGTAACGGTGGTGGGAGCCGTAAAGTCTAGACCAAAGAGCAAATATGTGTCTTACGAATCAGGTGGTAAAATGTGATTAAAATACTTTTCGAATTTGCTGCGGAGCTAAGTCAACGGATGACTGTTAGAAATTTGTAACCATCAACTACAACAACTAGATACTTTTTATCTGCTTGCGTAAGCATTTTTTATTACCATATACAAAAAAAAAAAAAATCGAGATTTGCTCCATTTTGAGTTTCTGTGGAGTTTTGTTGCGGCCAAACTGCTGGACTTTAATTTCTTGTATCTGCCAGCTAGCATTTTGACAGCTCTCAGTGTGCCATAAATGGCCGAGTAGATGTTAGAGACCGGCACATATTTGCAGACAGTCGATTGCCTTACGTAATCCCCACACATATTTCTGGAACATGCTGCCCCATTATTTCTGTAATTATTAATCCAATTAGCAACAAAAGAACAGTCACAAGGCAGGCACTCACTTGTTTTATTTCACAAGACTCACACTCTGTACACTGGAAGAAAAATGTTGTGCTGAAATTAAATTACAATCGACAGAGAATTTCCGTTTCAATTCCGTTTAAATTGGCTTGGTTCCATATTGAACAAACTAATTTCAGCAAACCCACTATGTGTTTAAAAGTCGAGCTGTCGAGCATTCTAACTTGTTATTATTTTTTGAGTGTACTCATATGTGGCATTCAGTGGCATACAGAGAAAAACGTGCAGCCAGACTTAATTGGGTCAGGCGAATGATGCACGAGACCGCGAATCAGTTGTCTCTGTTCTCATAGTTCTCTCTGTTCGCTGAGTTCTCTCCGCTCTGCCCTGTGGTAAGCGGCTTAGAGGCAGCTACTTACCGTCAGACAATGGGGCTGGTTGCTTGCCAATAATGACGTTAATGGTAATGATGAAAGACGTCGACAATAATGCTGATGTTGCTAAAAGCAGCAACGGGCACAAACTGTGCATTGGGTTAAGTGCATTCTGGTGTGGCCATGCCTAGAAAAAGGTCAAGTTCAACACACAAATGGCTCAAATCAGCAAATCTCAAAGTTTTCTACTTGCTGAAGCAAACTTAATCGTTTTATAATTATTCAAAAGCCGCACTTGAGCCACTGGCATAAAGTTTCAAGTAAATATCAGAGTTCTCAAAGTATGATTTACTAGACGATGCTCTATAAAAACAATGCTTGTGGGCCATTTGTTTGTTGTGTCTGTTTCTCGTTAACAGGTTGTTTCTATAATTAACTTATTTAAACAAGTGGTTTTTAATTAGCTCGTTCGAGACTGATAATTGCGATCGACTTAAATTGGCACGTTGGGTGTCACAAGTTATTCAAGTTATATTTATCAATTGATACTGCAGCTGTTTTATAATCCAATTTCAAAAACATTGTGAATTGTTCTATATGGATTAACTTGAAGTGTTGCGATAATAAATTGTTCATGGTTTTTTTTAGAACACACAATAAAGTAAATACCGCTGATGTTTATGGTGTTTATTCTGGGTATGTTGTATGTGTATGTTTTAATCACATTTAGATTAACTGTACAGAAAGCAGCTCTGTATTGCAAATATGATATTATATTCTTGCTGGAACCACTACGACTCTCAAAATAATTTAAGTTATATCTAATTCATGTTCTTTTCCCAAATAAACTACTTCAAAATAAGTTCTTTGTAAGTAAAATCTCTTCAAAAAAGCATCCATAGTTTTCACTTCTCTGCAGGCACTCAATCATCTTAAACTCATGTGACAATTTGATAACAATTGTCAACAGTTTTTCATGTGGAAAAAATGTCTCTTTTCTTTTTTTTTTTTTTTTTGTTGTGTGTTTTAGTTACCCTTCTGTTTGGCTTTTCCACTTCAATTGAGTTAACCTTTGCACTTTTGTCAGTGCCTAAGCCGCTTATTCGGCCAGTCAACATTGAAACGCTTGTCCGACAATTTCAAGAGCGTAGCCAGCAACAACAAAACACTCGTGAGTAATCGCTTTAATATGCACTGGACACACATCAGGCACACAAACACACACGCACACACACACACGCACAATCACAACATTAATCATCAAAAGAACAACAAGTACTACAACATAAAGATTATGTCTGTATGAATACAAGATCCAAGATAGCTTATTATAAAAAGAAATACAATTGTGGTTTATAAAAGGAAATAAAAGATAGAACAGCAGTCGTCGACCAGGCGAAGGTTAAATACCCTTGCATGCATGATAATTGAAATGATTCTCCATATATAATATAATATAATGATATTCATCAACATTTGTTGTTGGTGTAGATAATTATATAACCAATAGTTTTTTTGTATCACTGGCAACATTTTCCATTAACCCTTTAACTGGTAGTTTATACATAATTAAATCTTATCCGACAGGCTCTTAAAAATGTAGAGCTTATTATGCTTTAAAATGTTCAAAAATTAAAGGTTTTTTTTTACACAAAAAAAAACTAGAAAAATAGAGTAAGGTTTTATGCTTATATTTCTTTTAGTGTATAGCTTACAAGCTGCTGTGTGTCACATTTAATGAAAAATACGGAATGCCTTCTTACAAGTGTAATACAAGAAAGAGATGCACGATGAGTATATGGACACATTCCTGCACATCTGAATGCTATTATGCATATGTGTCTGTGTTTTTCTGAGAGTGTGTGTGTGATTTGTCAGCACGGCATTGATTGAAGCACACTCACACACACACACACATTTGCATAAGTTGTTGAACTTTAGATAAATGCTTCAGTCGTCGACTCGAGTCGACTTTTCAAGTGTCCAAGTAGAGAAATGGTGTGAAATGTTGAGGATAGAGAACCTTTAGGCGAAAAAATGCTTGGAGAAAGAGACACAAGGCATTTCACTCGACTGGTTGCATTACTTTTTGTCAATTTTAATTTACTTCAAGTGGGTGGTGCCTGCAGGCTAAATGGCTTAACTCAAGTGCTGCCCAATTTAAGTGGTGCCATTGGGTGCCAGGCCAAGACTGGAGCCAAAGCCAAAGCCAACTTCAAGCCCAATGTGGTTAAGGTTAAAAGAGGTTGAGTTTTTTGACTTTGATTTGCATAAATTGCCAATGGGCGTCAATATTTGTCGGCCAACCCACCCCCCCATGAACTTTTCAGCTGACAAGCCACAAAACTTGTTGAAAAACTCCCAAATTGGCGCTACCTGTTGGAGGCGTGGCTAGATAGCATTTTGCCACACACAAAAAAAGATGGTGGAAAAATACAAAAATGTTGCTACATTTTTTTTTGCCATGCAGCGCGTGTTTTACGTGATATTCACAAAAGTTGGGCTGCAAAACAAAAAATAAAATATAAATTGAAAATTTGCAATTTGTTGTGTAGAAATACTTTTGCAATCGAACTGATTGTGCGGCGGTTCAGAGGTTATTATAATCAAAAGCGTAACATTGTTTGTAAATTTGCTTTTCGCAGCAAGCTGATTAAGCTGAGGTCGCCAAAACAAATGACAGGTTCAAAATTTAAATCGTACTTTTGTTTTGCATTTAGTATTTAGTAGCTTTAAAGGCAATTTTAAATACATTTTATGGCTTATGTTATTTATTTTTATATATTCTGCCTTTTACAAATTGAGTCTCAAACTATTGAAATTTGTAAAAAAAAAATTCGCTTCTTAATATTTTGATTTATTCAGAAAACTAATGTTATGCATAAAATGAAAAAAAAATATACTCAATTTACGACTTATTCAGAACTTGCTTTCAATTTACGACTTATTCAGAATTTGATTTGATATTATTGTAATGAAATTTCGTGGAACTTGTCCAAGCTCTTTAGAGCTTTAAAAGTTCGCTTTTTTTTATTATAGAAATTGTTCTCATTCTTTTTTGACTGTAGTCAACAATTTGGAAGATGCTCTGTTCACTCGAGTTGTTTGCCGTGCTGATAAGGCTTAACAACAGCAAAAACAACATTGAACCGAACGGAACGTAAACACAAACGACATTATCATAATTGCTTATGCTTCATTACATATTTGCCCGGCCCGGGCATAGGCCCAGTACAGTGGTACCAAATCAGTGCAGACAGAGTCTTTAAGCGGGGAACTGAGGAGAACTTTGCTTAAGCTTTGTGTATGGACCGTAATCGTTGAATAAACAAACTGATAAAACAATAGCAACATAAATTTAGCGCAAATATTTGTGAATTTTTCCATGTGCCTACAAAAGCCAAGTGCACAGATAAAGATAAAGATCACGAACCAAAAAGCCACAACAATAAAAATAAGCCACAAACTGAAAAAATCCAAAAAACCAAAGGCAGTCATCAGGTTTTTTTTCCTTTTTTTTTTTTGTGGGCTCGGTCAGTCTAACGGTATTGTGAGGTTGTGCTTTGTGTGCCACAAAAGCAACAAAGTCGCAGCTGGGGCACAGTTACGAGTACAGTACGCCCAAAAAAGGGCATGTCTTCCATGTGGCCACAAACGTCCAATCCGCAGTCCAGCCCGGTCCGATCCGGACCAGTCTCCAGACAAAGGCATCCATCGACAGACATTGCCATCACAATCGCCATCGCCATGTGTGTCCGCTCGCATTTGTTGTTTTTGTTGCTTTAGTTGTTGTTGTTGCTGTTGCTCTTGTTGGTCGCATTCACGTTTGCCTCCGCCCGTGACTTGGCGATTTTATTTTCGCTCCATTTCTGGTCATAAATATTCAGTCAAGTGTCATCTAGACGTGGCATGTGTACTGGAGTTTGAAATGAAATAGAGATGCGACATGACCGCGGATGGTGGAGAATCAAGGGGAGAGAAGGCATCGCGTATAAGTCGACTTAAATCGAGTTAAGTCACTTCTGTGGTCGCGACCAAGTGGCCTCAACCCAAACTCCAAAGCCAAATCCTAAAAAACTCCGCTACCTAACATCTGCCAATTGAGCTGAAGATTGTTGTGTACAACCTGTAAATAGTGTAAGGGGCATCATGAGACTGTAACTGGTGAACCTTCTGTCTGGTCGCAAAAGCTTTAAGTGGCTGATAATTGATCAATAGCTCGTATCGATAAATATCGATATTATGGTATATATTCATATTTTTATGTTTTATGGCCCTCCATAGGTATTTCGATACACTTTAATGTCATTATTATACTCTACAGGGTATTTTTTAATCCAGTACTCCAGATGAGAGTACTCTTAGATGTTTTTTTTTATATTTTTGTAGGACCACAGCTGAAACTTGTGGACCAGAAAGAAAAAAATATATAAAAAAAAAAGAGTTGAATTTGTGTTTTATGGTTAGCTCATAAAAATGGAGACAGTGTGTGTATGTATCTGTGTATATGTGTGTGTGTGTGTGTTTGGGAGTTATGGCGTTGGAAAAGGCATTCCAGAGTGCAGCGTGTGATGGCCAAAAGCAATGAGCATGTTAACTGTCATGTGGGAGGCTTTTGAAGTTATGAAGAACTGTGCTTGAAATTGAACGAGCCAAGGAAATCAACCAACACACACACACACATGTGTCTATTTTATAATCTGTGAGTTGATTGGCGATTACAGTTAGGTCAGGTTTTCTAAGCCAAATTATAACAAAGCTCTCCACTTGATCAGATAATGATATGAGAAAATTTTGATTACACTAATGATTAGGTCATTAAACTTGAATCACAAGAGAAAGGTGAACGCTGTTTCGCAGCTGGCTGAATTTGTTGTTAATCTCGCGATGAATGCAAAATTTTGAGCAGACACTTAAATTTGTTATACGTGATTAGATTGCTTGTCAAGCTAAACCCGAGATGAAACATAATCACATAACATAAAGATCATAACTATTAACGGATTCTGAGCTGTTGCGATGTCAGATTGAATAGTATATAGTATGAAGTATATATAAAATAAATTGCAATATCAATGTATTTAAAAAAAGTGATGCTCAATTTTAACACTTTGAAAGGCCCTCGTTAAAGGCAGACATTTGGAGGACATTCACACGGAAGTGCAATGCTTGATGCAGTATTCAAAAGTTTTACTTAACGGTCGCTACTCCTTTTAACGGATGTGACTGGATTAACTGGCCACTCGAACACGATTAAAACCGAGTGAAGTAGCTGGCACTCCCTCTCTTTCCTTATTTTCAGTTCACGCCCTCTTAGTCACGTGGAATCAGTTACATATGCTAGTAAGTCTTCCGCATATGGCTGTTAATCAGTTGAGTCAGCAGCCAGCAGCCAGCAGATAGAAACAGCAGCAGCAGCCGATTCTAATCATGATTGGCTATCAGTGATTGCTAGCCATCCATCAATCAGCTACGTTTTCGCAGATAAGAAGCACTATCTGTGTATCTGAAACAGTCTGTGTGGCTTGGCTCAATCATTCGCACGTGCTTGGGTTAATGTTAACGCTCAATTTGGCTAAATGCAATTTGCATACACTTAGATCTCGATTGCCCACCGAGCTCAGAGACTTCTACTTCAACGTTACCCCACCTTAGAGCCCCAAGAGACCCCCAAAGCAGGAAGACTCTAAAATATTGCCCAGTTTCATTTGCCTTTTTTTTGAGGGTTTCTTTTTGTTTTTTGTGGAGTGCACTTGGGTCACGTTTTTGATATTTCATTGAATCAAAACAAATTGCTGCCGGGCTGGCTGGCTTTAAATAAATAAATAAATAGCGTACCCGCTCGGGGGTACCAAAGCAAAAATTTCGTGTAACGAGTCTCCAGTTGTCCGCTCGTTAGGCAAATGGCCGTAAAATGTGGCCAGCACATAAAAAATTAGATTAAACATCATAAAAATGTAAGTCGTACTCAATTAGATGGTCAAGAAAGCAAACTGTTGCCATCTATAGTCTATAGTCCCGGCCATAAACAGAAGACAAAACCAAGTTGGCCGATTCTTAGCGGATTTTCGCTTTCTTTGCTGCTGTTGCTGTTCTTGTTCTTGTTGTTGTTGTTGCTCTTGTTGTTTATTTCGCTTTTCCTTATTCTTGTCTTGGCTCAGCACTTTGCTAATTGACAATTTCTAGCCATAAAAACGAACTTTTCTAATAACCCAAACTCACTCATTTCGTCTAAGCCATTAAAAAATTAATTGCCCACTTCCCCTAGGACATAGTCGTAGCAGTCTCGCTCTCTCTCTCTCTCTCTCTCTCTCTCTCTCTCTGTCTTTCACTCCTTCTCTGTTGACGGTACACGCCCCATACATCGCACTAATTCTGCTTTTAGAGCAGCTAAACGACCCGTCATCGTCGTCGACGTGTCTTCGTGGTCGACTCTCTTGCCAGCATTTGTTTCCCATCAGACAGCTGTGGAAAAAAATAAGGGCTTGCCGTCGTCCAAGTTGCCAAAAGCATAACAAGAAATCAAGCAAGTCAGCTGAGTTAGCTTTGTAACCAACTCAAAAATGCCCTGTAAACGTTTAAATACTACAAATCCTGATATCTTTTAATAATTTGGCTTGTTTCTGTTCTGCGAAATTTTGTTATTTATTTATATAAAAGCAGCACATGAGATATATTTATATATATATATATATATATATATATATATATATTGGTTTCTTCGCAGGTTTGTTTAACTTCCAGTTTGATTGAGTATGACCATTTGCCAACAACGCTAAAGGGTACATGAAACCGTTTAATTTTGCCACAAGCTTCTAATTTTTCTATTATTGCTACGTTTTCTTATTAGCTTTATTTTATTTTATTTCATGTTTTTGCTTCGGTTCGCTTTTGTCTCGAGTGCTTTGTCAATTCTGTTGTGGCTGACCTTTTGTAAGCACTTCTCTAATTGTGACGCGGCTCCGACAAGTAACAAGCTGCAGCTAAGCGAGACAGAGAAAGAGAGAGAAAAAAAGACAGAGATAGCTTGAAACCTGACGCTTTATTTGCCGCAATTTTTTATTTGTTTTGTTTTTTTTGCTTTTTTTTTTTTTGGTAGAGTTTGTGTGGGTTTTCGATTGACTGACGCAAGCGTCCAATTTTATATATTACTTTCCAATTTTATTGCTGACATTATACAGTAACATATAGTATATTATTTTTATTTGTTTATGACAACTTAGTGACGTAATAATTTGCTTCGATTAGATTGTCCTTACTAAATGCAAACTCTAAAATTGCAGTTATATTTATACAACAAAATATTATCTTCATTTTGCGGCATTTCCGTTGGCAAATTTTTGTTATCAATATGCACAGAATTTCAAGTGAATCATTTATAAAGTTAAGTCAAATGTTCAATTGAACTCATACGAATAAATGAGCAGTCGATTGAGTCTGCATTGCACCGTTTTAAATTATCTTTCTCAGCTTGTTCAGCATGTACTTCACATGAGTTGTGTGTTGGGTATTTTTTCATTGACGGTTAACATGTAAATGAAATGGGACCATATTTTACCCAGTCATAACTTTGTCAAAAGTGATCAGATTTTTAAAAACCAGGGCGTTTTAATTCTGGTTTGATCTCTATTTAAAGTTAAAGTGCTAATATTTTACTGTTATTAATTTATCAATTTATTTATTGTATGTGATAAGCTCGTCGTTCATACCGATTATCATAGAAATATGGATATGCAATTCCGTAAAGTAATTAACCTTTGGCAGCTCAAAACCACAATTTCTGGCTGTTTCTTTTTGGACTTTATTTATGAATGACAAGCTGCCGCTTCTCTATCCCTTTTTACTCTTGGCAGGTTAAAAGCGCAAGTGCAAACACTTCGTATAGTCTCCCCTATTCTACATAAAGTACTACTCCATAGGGTACATTCACTCGACTCGACTACTCCTTAATTCTCATTCTTCAGGCACTTTCGCACACAGTGCGCAACATTTTAATGAGTTGGAAATTTAATATCCAGCCAGCCAGTGGATTGCAAAGGGATAAGGGGATGTGAGGGGCGAGAGGGGATGGGTAAGGGTTCACTTAAATTCGACTACCAACTGCGGTAGGTCCCGCTCCCAGGCTCACACAATTCATTTTGCAGTGTGTTCTTTAATATTTTTAAATTTGCATTTAATTGAAAGATTAATGAGCAGTCAAAAGACAAACTTATGAAACTTAATGAACAACTGGCAGAATGACTGACTGACTGACTCTGACTGACTGATTGTCTAAGTTAATAGCGAACTGAGAGTTACGTAGCTCAGCCAGACTTTAAATCAGTTTTAATAGACTCTACATTCGTTTTTCCACTCACCTTGAACTTGAGTTCCGCCTCAAAATAAAAAAGATTACACAAGCCGCATCGCATCGTTAGACTAATTTGTGCATACACAAATACATTTAAATATATATATATTTTTGTATCTAGTACATATGTTCTTTGTCTGATATTGAGTATAGCTCTTTGTGTAGCCGCTTCCGTTCGTCTCGCGGACACAATGCGCAATTTCTCTCAGATAAATCTTGTTGCTTGAGTATTTCTTTATCAAATTTTTTTTTTAGCAAATTGTTGTAGATTGTCTTTTGCGTATTTAATTTATGCTAAATGTTCTTTCCCCTCTTCTTTTCCAGTTTTGACAACGACGACTTTTGTTTGGGATTTTTGTGCGCTTGCGGAAATGTAAGTTATTTGCTCAGTTTAATTTCAACTGTTCTTATTTCGGTCTCTTTAATTAAGTTGTGCATTTTACGTGACGCGCTTAAAATTGTTGTGATTTTAAGTGACAAACATGACTCGTTTGACTTATCCATTAATTTTAACCAAGTATCTCACATGATCCAAATCTTAATGAACTTCCATTTCACGGGTGAACTTGTAATAATTAGTCTTTATGACGTTGAGCCGCCTTGTTAAAGTCTTGAGATGTGTGCTTTGTCGGCCCACTCTACCGGCCCCTTGCCCGACTCAACCTTGGTTTACTGCCACTGAAACCTCAGTCCTCACCCTCTTCAAGTTTCACTTCGTGTTGCTTCTAATTGTAGTTTAACTTTCAGGCATAATTTATGACTTTTTTGCTGGTTTTGAAGTTTAGTAAATATTTTTTTTGTTTCTCTTTTGCATGTTGTCTACCTGCTAAACTCTCCTTCCTCTTTTTCTCTCAAAATTCTGAGAATCTTTAAATTGCATTCTGAATAGCAGATTAGCAAAAAATAAGCAGAAGAGGAAGCAGCTTGTTCTATTGATTTATAGTTTGAACAGCTAACAGTTTGTTGTTGTTATTTTATCGTTATTTATGTGACCTTCTATTTAAAATACATATTTTGTTAAGATTATGTAGAAACTGATAAGGGTTTGTCTGGTTAATATGTGTTAGAATTTGGTTTTAAATGGGTTTCTAAGACTTCATCACAACTTTCATAAGAATAATTAACGACAAAGTCAGTAAATTCAAGTGAAAACGAATACATTTTAATCAATGCCTAAGGCATATCAGATGTGTAAAGACTGAGAAGAGAGCTAAGAGTAAATGTTTAACATATATCTTTGTATATTTCTATAATATTTAGAAAAAATTAACATGAACATGTCGCCTGTTTGCACATGCAATTCTCGTAATGCCCATTAAAATAACAAACACACAACTACAATAAAATTAATATCAACGTGTCATTCGAAGGGGTACGGGATGTGTGGCAAGAGATTAACTACAAGTGCTGTTGACCAGCTCTATGGAAATACTTGATGAGTATTCGCGAGTGCACGAATATGTATACATAACATAAATACATTGTATGTATAAGTGTTTACAAATAACCGTAAATGAAGCTTTTAGCGTCAAGTTCAGAATAATTTGAATGATGAGAAGTGATAGGGGTATGGCTGGGTCTGTGGCAGGGACTGGGGCAGGGACTGAGGTGGCTTTGTGTCGGAGACACGGACTGTGGGATTCTCAGTAACTCAACGACAGACTCAAATGCGGTACACATGTGACCTTCTACTGAAGTCATACTAGTCGTGATGGGAACCAAAAAACTCGCATTGATGTTAATGGTTTTAATTATATTAATGCTTTATGTCTTTATGAATGTATATATTTGTTTGGTTGGCTCGTTGTAAGAAAGTGATGTATTTTTAACTGTGTTCGCATTTAAAATTTCAGCTGACATCATCGAGCTAAATGCAATGCACTTTTTTGTATTAGTCATAACAATATCATTTATTATGTTTCTCCGCTTTCTGCTTTGAGCCTTCAATTTATTCTTTATGCCATTTTTTTGATTTTTTTGTTCAAGTTTTTTTTTTATATTTTTGTTGCAAGATTAATTAAAATTTTCGTATTTGATTTATTGAGCTACAACTTTGGGTGGTCAAAAGCCCAGCGGTGTTGGAAAATTGATGTTTTTGCTCTTGTATTTTGTGTTTTCAGTTCTATGCCATTTTTAAAGCTTTGTGTGTTAAATAAACGAGAACTTTTACATAATGCATTTTTATAGGAAAATTACTTTTGACAATTTGTGTTTGTTCAATCAGCATATATTAACTTAAACCCATTAATTTTAAAATAAACAAAATTTACAATTATTTACAGTTTCCCAAACATTTCATTTGTTTAAGCTTTTTAAAATGTGTTTTTTGTTATATCAATAGTTTTGTTTGTTTTGTGTTAAAACTATATTACATTTATTTGCCATCCGCTTTGCATTGTTTAAAACAATTTATATTTGTATATTTTTGAGCGGAGTGAGATTAAAAGATTCAGCTTTAATTTAATTATGTTTTTCTATGCGCACTTGCACATTTGAGTTAAAAAAAAGCTAAATCCTTTTACTATAAACATAATTTTGGTTTTATAAATGTATTTTTTAAAGCTGAGTAAAGTAGGCTGAAATGAATACATAAAAACAACATCAAATATCAAGCCAATTATTTATTTCATTCCAGCTATGTAAACACACGAATTAAAGCAAATATTGAGCCAGTTATCTGAATTGTACACTTCAAAAAACGGGCTATTGAATTTAGAAAACTGGGAAAGAATATTTTAAGCATATATTTATTTTGTTAGCAGCCTCTGAACATAACTATTGTGGTTTTATTTTTGTACCGAAGAAGTTCTTCTTGCTACAACTCATCTTTCGATCGATTGTTATTTTGGCAGCTGTATATTAAAGTGGTCCGCTCAGGTTGGCTTCGGCATTTGTGCTATCAAATTAACAGCTTAAGCATCGTGCTTGTAGTTTAACTATCTCTGGTTTCTGGGAACAAAAAGAGTTCGTAAGAAAAACAAACCTACACTATAAAATAGGTCAAGCGTTTTTAGCGATTATCTGAAATCCAAGGCATTTTTTGTTTTAAGTGTATGATCAGAAATTGAGACTTGCCCCAGCTGGCATTCCTGAACTGGTGCAGCCCACAAACAGGTGCAATTCGTAACATTGCCACGCAAAAAATGCACTTAAGCCGCGTGGCTGCATTGGCAACAGTTGTTTTTTTTTTTGCTCAGAGTTGCGTAGCCCACGAGCCAAATGATATCGAAATTGGGTTAAGCAATTTGACCAGGTTAGGCGTCAGGTGATGTTGTTATTTTTTGGTGTCGCAGCATTTGGTGCCTCAGTTGTTTTTGTTGAATGAAAATGAAAGCAGGTCTCTCGTAAATCAGAATACAAGTCGGTGTCTCTGTATCTGCCACAGTTGCCATGTGGGCCAAAAGATTTTCGCCGCTTCGTGAAAGTGAAAACAGGCTGAAAGAAAACACACAGGCAGACAGACTGACAGACTGTGCGGCTAACTGCAATTGCCAGACATAAACAAAATGTCAACTGCTCATTAAAACAAACAAATTTTGTTTATTTTACCGCATCGCTTTCATAATCTTTTGTTTATACTATATCTATTGTCGTTAAAGTTTTGGTTCTCGCCGATGGTGTAATCAGTGAACCGCTTTGTGCGTCTGACTCGAGTTGTGAACTTTTGAGTGAGTGAGAGTTCAACTCGAATACACTCCGAGAAATACTCTGTAAGCAATTGTGCTTACTAGAATTGATTGGGCAACATTTGAGCTGCTCTATGTTTCTGCTGAGTGTAGACTTTGGAGTTTTTGGCGTCGAGAAAGTATTTTCTGCTTGTTTCTTGCCTCGGCTCAACACTCATCTGATGCGTTAAACAAGTGTTGTAAAAACATTCCAACATTTTATATCTGCCAATGTTGTTAACAACTTTTCCCCCAAAGGATTACGTGGGAGAGTTGGAGAGTTGTGGTGAAAACTGATTTGCATGACAAGCTGTCGGAAGCCATCGATTCACGCAATAGTTTGGTTTACCTCAAAAACATGACATACCACCATGGACATACCTCCAACCTGATCTATGTTTGTTTGTTTATTGGCTTTAAGATTAACCTGTTTGCTGTTTTTTTCTTCTTTTTGTGTATATGTTTCTTTTTTTTTCGTGTTTATTACAACGCTTCCCATCGCATCACTTCTGTTGAGCTGAAACGGGCAGCTTCCGAGTCTGTGCTTTCTACCCTAACCAGTTTTGGTATTTCTTTACAGATTTATTGGCAATATTCACTTTTTCAGATTTTTTGTATTTTAATATATTTTTTTTTTATGTACAAATTGCTTGAACAATTTCTGCGGTTGCCCGGGCGAAAGTCGTTGGCTTAATTTGGGTGGTTTTTTATACGTTGTTATTGCTGTTGTTGCTTTTAGGCGTTGTCCCAGCCACACAGCTCTAATGCGGGCAATGGAACTTTAAGAGCAACTCTAATTAAAGTGATTGCACTCCAGCACGATTTCGATTTCCAGCGGGGCGTTCGAGTCACATTGCCGAGGCTGTCTATCATTAACAGGCCCAAGTTCCCAGTTGGCACAAAAAATAATACATAGATTTTGGCATTTGATTAAAATGCGTTGCGCTGCCACAGTGAAAGAAGAAATAGCAATAACATGAGAAAAAAAAATAACAAAAGTCTACGTAAAAAAATCAATTTTGTATGCGATAACGAAAGATCAACAAATGCACATTTCCAGTCAATATTTTTAAATTGAATTTGTTGTACATTGTAAACAATCAATTTAAATTTGCAAATCCAAAACAATGTATGCCCTCAGACTATTAAAATAGGTAAAATTGAAAAAGTTGTGCAATGGTTTGTAGCAGGTAGAAAAAAATCATGAGGTTATATATTCGTACCGGAAGAGTTGACCTAGCCCTGCCATTTAGAAAGTTTAAGAGCTAAAGGCTTAAAATATAAGTTGTCTTATGCCACACGCAGTTCAAGTTGATTTTATTTGTTTGACAACTCTGCCGTTTCGCTCATATCGATAATAATTGATTTGCGATTTGTTTTATGTCCTGCTCCATTAAAAGACAGAATTTTAAATATATAGTTTTTAAATTGATGTAAAAATACACAGATTTATTATTGATCAACTGAAAAAAAAACGTTATAACACCATTAATATAGGTTTGGAAACACAAATTTTCTTAACCAGAGTTTTCATAACATATTATTATTAAGACTGAAAAGTATTTAACAGTTTAGTTCAGGGTATCTCATAGTCGGCTCTCGAATGGAGCATGTTTAAACAATTTTGTGTATATTAAAAAAACATAATTTTATCGTCAAATGAACTTTGAGTGTTCTTCAAAGCACTATCTAGAATTGAATCAAAATATATTATATATTTATTATAATACAATACAGCAGTTGTCATGACAAAAACAAAAGTAATGTTCAGGTATTTATATATTGATATATACAAAAAGCTGCTGAAAGTTCATTGTTTAAACGCTGTCAATGTAAAACACGCATAAATCTTTATGGTCTGCGTGGCACATAGAATATTGAGCAAGTATTGTGTCGGTGTCTGTGAGTGGGGACAGCTCCTCCCCTTTTATCCCGGCAATATGGATGTGTGCCACTTATTTGCATAGATTGGCATTTTTTATGTGCCAAAATAAATTTGTTTTGTATTCGTTTTTGTTTTGGTTTTCGCATTCAATATGTCACGTGACGCTGAAAGTCGACTCTATTTTTTTCTGCCCCAATTTCGTCTCATGTGCAGTTGACACGAAATGTTTTCGTCTCTCCCAATATATATTTTTGGTATATTTACTGATATATTTGATTTTTGTTTTGCGTCCTGTACTATTGTCATCAATATCTGGGTAGCACATCAATAAAATTAAGGCTTGGTTTTGCCAGACAAAAAAAAAAAAGAAAAAAAAAGAAAAATCGAACCAAAATGTTGCTTATCAAAAATACACATCAAATTGGAATGTAGTCAGTTTGGTTTTTCACCCGATAGTGGCTGGAACAAGAGTTTTTAATTAGTTTTCGGGAGAGCGCAGTGCGACGATTGCTGAGCACAGTTAAATGCCTTTAGGTTATGCGATACCTCGAAAAAAAAAGTAATAATAAAACAGGTTGCATATATGAACAGGAAACACGCGTATTTGAAGCCGGTTTTTCTTTTTTCTCTTTTGAGACTTTTATTGGCAGCTCAATTTTGGTTTTTTTTTTTTAACATCCAGAACTTGTTCTCTTTCTTGCTTCACTGTGTGAAAATTAACGCAGATTTGATAAATATAATGTAAACCTGGGAGATCGCAAAATAAATAACAAAATGTATTGAATATACTGTAAACACTTTTATTTATAACAAAAGCGCGTTAACTTCACGTGACCTTTGCAAGTCATCAAGAAATTGTTGCTTGCCATTTGAAAGGCGCGTCACGTTTGCAAGGCCCTTGAATAGAGGCAATTGAGGTATGACAAGGCGTATATACTACACATGTTTGTGCCACAAACATCGGGTACAACAAACAACAAAAATGCTCTAGTCGTGTGGGCTCAACTAGGAATTACCCTGTACTCAATTCTTTACCTATCATAAGACTTATATTTTACAGAAAATGTTTATAATTGTTGCTGTATATTTTGGTCAATTTAAATATGCGATTTTCATCCGTGTTTTTTTGGTTTACATTCTCGATTAGAAAACTGAAAATGATGAACTCGATATGCGTTTGACATACGACAACTTACAGTTCAAATATGAAGTCCTCTTATAGTCTCTGAGATGAGCACGTTCACACTGACTAAAAGACACACAGATGGTTCAATCGGTTCAGTCGGATCGTCTTGCGATGCTGATCAAGAATATATATTCATTTTGAAGTCCGAAAATGTATACTCTTGAATAATATCATTATACCCCTTAAGTAATGTTCAACGCGTTTGAAGTATTGAAAAAAGTGTAAGTCTGACATTAAAGTCCCAGTTTTCGATTGTTGAATTGCATGCTAATTAGTCGATTGAGCGACTGAGTGAGCGATTGATTTATGTGTGGATTGATGGGCCACTCAAAAGGCTTACAATTGTTGTCATTACTTTTATAATTCACACCCACAACGGGTATTTGGGTATGTGTGTGGGGTTGTCCATTGTCTTCAAAAATCTTCAGCAATTGCAAAGTTTTCGCTTTCAGCATTTGAAGGTCTTGTCCAAAAAATATATGAATAAAAGAAAAATAAGTAAAAAGAAGCAGAAATTTTACTTCTTTTTTGGTACTGTTTTGTATTTTTGTGTGTGGCTTTTGCATTGTGTCTTATATGTTTTTAATTTCGTTTTTTTCTTTTATTATTTTACTGGCCTTTACTGTGACAGAAAAGGCCGCACAATGTGTGCTTATTGAGGTTGAGGGTGTCAAAAGAAAGTTAAAATACCCTGTAAGCAATAGCTTAGAAGGGAATGTTAATATACCTTTAACAAATAAATCTCAAATATTGAAACAAAGTTGGCAAAAGGCAGAATAATATAAAAATATTTTCTAACACACAGATATGCTATATACAACAGAAAGAGCTACAGCTATTCATTTTATTATACGGGCATCCAAAATTATGTCAGAACATACTTCATCTACTTTTTCATCTCATTCTGAAGGGTAAACCACATAATAATAGGCGCTTATATTATTGACTGACTGTATGGTTTTCTGTTCCTTTAAGTCCTCGAATCAATCAATCAAAGCAATCAAATCACTTGTCTATTGTCTTGACTCGAGTACTATTAATACAGTGGGCGTGGCCAATTAATCGCTGGCTGCCACACACACTGAGTCTTGTAAATAATTTGACATGGGTAGAGAAAAAATAAATAAATAAGAAAAAACATGCACAAAACTTAGAGGTGTTTGTGTCCAAAGATCTGTTGCAGATGTCGCTGGCATTTTTATGACGCTCTCGCCTGACCACAAAATACACATAATGGACTTTCACTCTTTTTTTTTGTTGTTTGGTGATTTTCTTTGGACAGGCAAGCCGAGCATTGATCTCGCAGAGCATTTGGTGTGTGCAGCGTTCGAGATTGATGGATGTTGCCCCAATGCTCAGAAGCCAAAAAACCACAACTGAGTCTGGCCAGATTCCGATGGAATTTCACTTTTTTTTCTATATTAATTCGAAAATGTTTTTGGTATGATTTGACTGATTATAAAATTGTTTGCTGCGTGTGTCCGCTTATGACTTTGATTAGCATAAATTTGATTGTCATTAGGCATTAATTGGACGACATAAATATCTGTATGGCAATTTGGTCAGTTCATCAGTCAGTCAATCAATCAATCAAACATTGCCATGACATTGTCGTACAAGCTTCGCATGCTCTGAACATTTGCACGTAATTTTTTATGAGGTTTTTGACACTCGTGCGAACTGCAATTAACGACAATCTGCAACCGGTATTTGAAACGGAAAAGAGCCTGGAGCAGTGGATGGAAGGGGTACCGGGGGGATAGGTAAGGGGAGTCTACTCAATGCCATGCAGCTTGCTGCACACTGAAGCCACAATTTGCATGCCAAAAACGAGTCTCTTCCGTTGTAAGTGGAATAAATTAGACATAAAGGCAAACCAGAAACAAATATACCAAGCATTAAATTCCACGAAAGACCGTAAAAGTGGTTCGTAAAAGAACACAATTTTTGACCGATAGTTCCCATAGTTGTTGTATGACATGGTAAATTCATTAGGCTGATTCCGAAATGCGTATATGATAGAGATACTCAGACACATTACCCATTTACTCACTTTTTTTAAAAGCATAAAAAAAAAAAACAAAATTTCATCTGCATCTGTTTCCAAACCCAAAAAAAGTCCACGTTTTTGGAAACTTCTGCAGCTTCTTCAGACGCAGCTGGGCTGTTAATTTTACATATTGCAACATTCGATGTTGCTGCTGTTGTTGAGTTGCTGCCGCGAAACTCATTACAATGACTGCGCAAATGCAGCGCAATTCGCTTGCCACCGACTCCCTCATACAGCACTTCTTGCCCCTAATGCCACAGCTAACTCAGTCATTGTTGTCGTAAAACTTTGCTGCTTATTTTGTTATTGTCGGCAATGCTCCTCCTGCTGCTAATGTTGCTGTGGTTGTTGTTGCTGTTTTTCTTGCATTCATTGTGTTGACAACAAATGGCACTAAATTTTTGGCATTGCATAATAAAGTCGACGACGTTGTCGCTGATGATGCGCTCAAAAAAGCAGTAGAAGCAGCAGCACATGCAACATGAAGCAGGAACATGGTGGTGAGTGCAGGAAGGGGCACTGGGAGCAGCAGAAGCGCAGTTCACCAAGTAAGACAATAACTTTTCCCCGTGATGACATTATTCACGTGAAAAGTTAAACCGCCTGGCTACGGAGAAGTGACAGAAAGTCAACAAAGATGGAGGGGGAAGAAGTAAGGTGGTGTATGGCAAGTCTTGGATGAGGCATTGATTTTATGAACATACTTTCCAATCATTGATCTAGGAAGTTAAGGAGGTACAGGCTTGCGTAGCATTTGGTGAAAATACAAAACAAAAAAACACACAATTTAAAAAATCCAAAAATTGTTGTCTTCAACACATGTTTGCATAACTGTTGTTGAGGCATTTCAAGAAAAACATTTCTATTTCATCATTTTAGATGATACAAACTAAGTTTTCTATAGAATTAGTTAGAATTTGAAATAATATTATTTACAAACTGCATAATGAAACTAGAATTTCACAATCTTATTTCTTAAAATTTTTAAACAAAGCAACACAAAATGTGCTACGGCCTTATCATATACCAAAGCGGTAATTCTACTTTGTTTGTTTTACATTTGCCTCAAGCCAAGACCTGAACTGCTTATCCAGGCAAAATAATAATATGATAACTCATTTTGTGTCTTATTGAATGGATAACTTTAGCACCTAACCCTTGTAGCTGCTTTGCCAATCCTGTTGTTGTGTCATCTGCAGCTCATTTATTTTACATGACCCCCCACACACACACACACAAACACACCATCAACCCTCTTAGCTTATAACTCAAGTCCTGAGTAGGTCCAGGAAGTTGGCAAAGATGGCTGTGATCCCTTTTTGCCAGCCGAGAGTTGCATTGACAACATTTCAGATTGGCTGCTGCATGCAGCACGTTGCAAATAGCAAGCTTAAGAGCTGATGAATTCGAGTTGCAGCTGCAACACTCCAAACAACAGCGCCAGCTGCTACTTGCCGCTGCTCGAGTGGCAACTGAAAGCTCTTCTTTGCAACTGTCAGCATGGGACATGTTTTGCAATCTCTGGAAAGCAACCAACGCCAGCGTAGGCAATCGCATGGGTTTTTGGCTGCATGACATTGCCTTCTACACGGCTTATCTTCTAGCACAAGAATGGGCCTCGTCAGTTTATCAGCTGGGGGGTTGACCAAAAAGTACATATTGCAAACTAACAACTCTTTATTTTAGTTCTAAATACATAACATACTTGATTTTTAGTTATTTGATTTAATTTCTTCTATATATGATTTGAAAATGTTCTAGACCCCAAAACGTCTACGCCCATCTTTACATGCAAAAATCTAGCGAAGCCTGAAAAGCGCCTCTTTTTTTTTTGGGTTTTCATGTCACACGGCAAGATGACTAGACTAGAGGCAGTCTCGTAACTGTCGTACTATCTAAATTTGCCTTTTTGCCCCTTTCTCACAGTTTAATCCCCCCTCGCCGTGATGCGCAATTTCGCGTGGGATTTGTTACCGCGAGCAAGCCCAAAAGACAAGTGAAACTAATTTGAGGTCGGGAAACAAAAACCTGAAACTGGCAGCAAAGTCGACTCTTAAATTGTGTCAAATGTCGTTCAATTAAGTTTTGCGCTTGCACAATGATAAGAGCCTGGGATCGCATAAGCCCCATCATAACAATAGACAGCCCATGGTGTGAAAGGGGCTATCTAACTAGGGAAGGGCGGGGTCGTCAGTTGGATTGATAGCGTCATAGACAGCACAGGGTAAACCGAAACGGTTGCCCATTTGCCTGCCTGCCTGCCTGCCTGTCGGCGAGCTTTTAATCAAGCACGTAAATAAAGTTAAAGTTGATACATGGAGCCATACACAAATAGCGCTAAAGCCCTCACAGCTCGATTGCCTCCGGTTGCGACAGCAAATCAATGGGCCAACTCACCTACATACCAGCTCCAGAGCACTGCAGGGCACAACAAAAGCGACCAAATGACAACATTCAACTACGTCAGCACATGTGCCCGATATTCGCACAGAGAGATGAATTCTTTGGTAAAAAGAAAGCAGATGCATAGGAAAAAACTTTAGTAATTAACAAAGGTTTTGTTTTAAACATAATAATAAACCAGGTAAAGAAAAATAAATAAATACGTGATTATTACATTTTCAGGTAGAATATCTAGATTCTACTTATTTTTCTTGCCGTGTATAGCTTAACATGTGCAGTTAACTCTCACTACACCCTCCCTACGAAGAATGCGTGTATACGTAACTCTCAAGAGTATAAATATAGTCTATGCCTTTGCCCGTCGGCAACTACAATAAAAATTGCTAGCTGTATGTAACATTTGATTAGATTGTGAAAGGGGCGGTCGCCCCCCAGCTATCTAGCTAGTAGTTACCTTCTGCTTTGCTGTAAACCAAGACAACAATGGGCAAAAGTAAGCTAAGAGGTGCGCAGTGGGGTACTGCAGGTGGTATGCTGCAGTATTGCCACGCAGGGCACTTCGTGGGCGGTGGCAATTAAGTTTGAAGCTAACTTGGCTCGCAGGTTACTTACATAACCACAGATGCATCCTGAGCAGTCAGCATTGTGTATCGTTTGTTCGGTTAATAAACGACAATTTTGCCACAGAAAAACAACAACAACAACAACAATATAGCCCAATGTTGCACTGGTGTTTTGGAGTGTGCCAAACTTCAAGTTTGACTGTATCTCAAGTGCAGCGATGTGTGTGCTTGGCAAAAAGCAGAGAAAACTTTTCATTCTTGTTTTTTGTGCTTGGTCAAAGGTGAAAACTTGAGTTTATTTTCGAAACTTATACAATATATGCTGCATGTTCTTCAACTACGTTGCACGAAGGTGCGTTCACTCTAAATATACCGTTTAGTTCAGCGATAGTGGGACCACAAAAACTGCGGTTTAGTTTTAGAAAATGTACAGACCAATAAAAAGCAACATTTTACGTTAAATGGTTTTAGTCAACAAATCAAGTTCTTCAATAAATATATGCATTTAATTAAATGAAATTAACACTTTGACTTCAGTTTTGCAAAAGTTTTAAATGATCAAAGTTGAGTGAGATAATTTGCAATAAAGTTGGCAAACTTACTGGTCAACATTTTTGTAAAGTAAAAAGTGCCATCTTTGAATCGATCTGTAACTAAAATTTATTTTTCTTTTTGAATTAGTTTAGTTTAGGCATTAATTTCGGAGAAGGATATCCGTTAGATGTCAGCACTTTTCCCATTAATGCCGAAATAACTGAATTAAAGCTAAAATCAATTTGCATGCATATGCTTATGGGAGGCAGACAACGTGCTGCCAAAATCTGTATGCCCCAAACCAGTCTCGTTTCCCCCCTATTTAGAATACACACTGTAAGACTTAGAAGCAGCAACAAGAACAACAACAATGGGAACAATGTACGACACATATACATCCGCTTATCGCGATAAATCAAAGCCACGAGTGCTGTTAATTTTCGAAGGAAACCTTAATGCGTCAGAGGGTGAGGTGGTTATTGCTCCCAAAATGGAAGGTCTCCCCAATAAGTGCGTGCTTTAATGTATACGTATGTTACGGTGTTTGTGCATGAGAGCAAGTTGAATTTATGTTTTCACGGCAAAAAATTATCTTTAGCCGAGTGCGAAACGTTCGCATTGCGAACGAAATCTCTCTCATGCTGTTGTGGTAAGTTGCTGACTCTAATTAAAAGCAACAGTAAGTGAAGTTGTAAGTGATGCAGAGTCGAGAGCCCAACTCAAGCGGAAAATTATCAACTCAGTGGGGAGAAGTGAGCACTCAAATTCAAGCATCAAATACAGAAAGACATCTTAACAGCAGCCAAACAACTTCTTCTTGGCTTGGCAGCCAAAAAGATGTCCCGAGAATGTCTTAATTTGTGCAGAGCTGGAAAGGACAAAAGCTTGTTTTTCACAGCCATATGAAAGACTTAATACTCTACAAAAACTAATTATTACAATTATTATATTTATAATTTTGATTATAATCAGTTTCAGCTTGTCAACAATAATGCAATACAAATTGTCTAAAGAAAAATCATAAAAAAATGTTCACAATTGGATATTTATTTGTTTTCCAATCATGTTAAAATAATAAACTGTGATAATTTATTAGTCAGCTTTTGCATACAATGCTTGAATATTTATCTGCAAGTTTTATAAACATGTTTTCACAACTGAAAAAATATTCGATTTAAAAAGACATCGCTTTAATATGTTCCGCATATGGTGACAAAAATAAATATACTCCGTCAGGGCATCCGAATAGATGAAAGCAAGGAATTAAATTGTGCACATTTCCGTGCAGCGGAAATTGCCCGAGTTTGTCACACGAAAGGCCATATAAGAATAAAACCATAAACACAACAGGAACAACGACAACCAAAACACAATGCTTGCCATTTTGGGGCGTTTATATGTTTGGCGCAACGGAAAAAGAATAATACAAATTTTGGCCAAGGGCGTGAAATTTCAAATCTGTTGAAAATAGAAAATCATAGTTTGCACACGCACAATCAGGTGCAAATTATGTTTATTAATTTAGGCGCTACAACTACCATCCAAAAATCAGCAACAACAACAATGACAACCAACAACATTATTGGCCAGCTGGATATATACAATTGAATTTGTGGCAGAATTAGCTGCATATAATGTTAAGTCCACAATCCGCCGTAATTTGTGCGTGTGCTAATTTAATTAATTTGAATGCATAATTAATAATCATTATAATCGCATTTCAACTTTCTGCATAGCCATAACTCAAACCAAACTTTTTTAAATTGAGGCTTCAATGCACATTTTGCTCAAACAATTGCTGAATTTATGACAGAAATAAATCAAAATTTATAACAAATTATTTTACAAACAGGTCCACACCTAACTTTAAGCCAAAGTGTTTAAATAATGCCAAGAAGGTCAAAATTTTATTTTATTTTAGTTAGAAGTTACCGAGTTCTGTAACTGTAGTAAAAAGTACAAGTCAGTGACTCAAATAAATGAGTGGATGTTTTCATATTATCGTGAAGTTTGAATGACCCACAGAGTATTATTACATTACTAGCCGAGTCGATTTTCGTTCTTGATAGTACTGGGATACTCACACACACACTTGCACTATGTGTTCGAGTGATTTATATAATTAAAGTGAAGTTCCGATGCAGTCTTGCTTGTTGGTTTAATTTAACGCACCGCTTAAGCGGCCTGGGGAAAGCAAGCCACAAATATACACTCATAAATTAATTAAAAGTCGTAAGCAGATATAAATATACATAAATATAAATATATAAGCAGACACATTTATGCACACACAAATTACACATGATGGCGAGCGTTGCGACAATAATTAAGGCAACTGTGCACAGACACCGGCAGCAACAGCAGCAACAGCAGCAGGAACAACAATAACAACAATTGTGACATTCACAAAAAGAAGAAGACGAGTAAACAAACAAAAAAGAAATAAACAAAAGAAGTTAACAAACAGCTGCACGCACAACGCCGACAGGCAGCGACATCAGCATCAAAAGAAGCAGCCGCGCCGTCTTTTGCTGCATGATGCTTGTTGCACGTTACACGTACAACATTGCGGCATGTATGTATGTGAATACAACACCAGACACACAAATTGAAAAAGTCAACCCCATTCATTGCCCCAAACTCCGCCACCCCAACCAACCAACCAGAGAAGCTAACCAAGAACCAACAACCAACTACCAACAGGCCACCGTCAAACCAGAGTCACTGCATGACGATGACGTTGATAATTTTACTTATATACACTGAGCGAAAACCAAATGCTAAAATTGTTAAAATCCAGATACGGGCAAAGAATTGATTCCAAAGTAATGACTATTTTGAGATAAGTAAGAAAAAATATTAACATAAATAAGTCAAAAGAAATCCTTTAAAATTTGTCATTTTCTCTAAGTGTACATTATAAATAATTATGCCTATATGCATACTACAGAAGTGAGAATGCAACGCCAACAACTGAAATAATTGTCCCTCACAATTTGTCAGTCTGTTTGTCTGCTTAGCAGTTACTCATCAAGATCAACATGATAACAACGTTGTACACAAACAACATAAAAATTTAATTGTTGTACAAATAATAAAAAGAATAAAAACATATATGACTATATACATGTATATGCACTATATGCATACGAGTAAAGAATGGTTGACGCTTATTTATTTTTATTACTGTGTCATATTGAGGTCACTTAGGTCGTTTACTTGGGCGCCTTTGAAGTCCGAGTACGGTTAGCTCAAGTGTCGAGTTAACAGAAGTGATAAAAAGAATGTACTTCAACGTCGACAGGAGTAAGGATGATTTTGAGTTTAACTGGAACCGAAACCTTTGCAGTTTAAGTAAAGCGAATGCTTAAGCCAAATTATGTCATTTGTTTCAGAAGAATTTTCAACAGTTCGTTTTTCAAAAGAGCTCGACTAGGAGATACTCTGATCCCAAGTCTTTACCTATCACGAGTCTCACTGGTTGAAGTAATTGCTTGGGATTGTTGCTGTGCAATTTAGTAATTCTGAATATAAGATTTTTGGTTCTTATAGGCGTGCTCCTACAGACAGACGGACAGATAGTTCATCCTAATTAGATATACATAAATATATGCCTTATTGTGTGAAAGGTGCTGCCTTCTGCCTGTTACATACACAACACCATTGTACGCTCTTTTTCCCCCAGCCGAAGTGACTAATTGCCAGAACATTCCAAGTAAATGGCATTCATTTATTATGCTTAAGAGGGTATTTAATCTATATATTTATAATGACATAATATTTCGAGAGTTTTCTCATGTTAGGCAACTGCTTAAAATTCTTTTGACATATTGGAGAAATTTTTAATATAAATATGCAAGCGATTAATCTCTCTTATTATATAATATTGAAGTCACTTTGTCTAGCTTCAGGCTTTACAAGTTTCCAAAGTTTTAGACAACGTTTTTCACAAAACAATCCGAATAAAAATAGCAACAAAAGCGTCCATCACAGAAAAAAAAAAATATAGTTAAAAGACAAAAACAATTGGCAGACAAAAGTCACATGTCAATTGGTTAATTAAAAGAGACGACTTTGATAACCTTTTTTGTCAGTTTCGTATATTTTTTTTTATTTTTTCATGCCTTATTTTATTTGATGTTTTTGTATCTCTCTCTTTTTAGTCGCTTGTTATTTCTACCAAATGCAGTTCAAGTTTTTGGCATTGACTGCACTGTTTGTTAGTTTATTTTAGATTAAATCCTAAAAGTTCAATAACAAGCTGCAGTAATGAACTTTTACAATTTGTTATTCAATAACAAACTCTTTGTAATGAACCTGTCAACATAAACTACATAAATATCTTAACATTTAATGAACAAAACTCATTAGATATGCAAATTGTAATTATATTTTGTAAAATTTTCTCTTTTTGCCATTTTCAGCTTCCATTTGTTGCAGCAAAAAACTTAAGTTATGGTAAGTAAATACAGCTGCTAATTGGGGTTCTCTTGTTGCCGCATATTTCACACGCCAAAAAAAAAACAGAGGAAAAGAAAAAGAAATGTACATAACAAATTAGCAAACACTTAAGTAATTTCTCCATGTCAAATGTCGCCGAGGGAAAAATATTTCTTAATTTATGCCACTGGGCAATATTTTATGCGTTCACATTTTTCACGCGCTTTAAAACATAACAAGCAGGGGCAAGAGTGGGTTGAGGGGTGGGTGGAGGACTACCATTTTGACCACTTAATATGCAATGTGTAATGTTTAAATGTAACCAGGACAATGCCAGGCAAGCGAGTAGGGGAAAGCGGTGCTTTTCCCACTCAGCCCGAGGGCTGTCGCAAATCTACGAGGAAATCTTGTTGTGAATCTCCACAGCAATTTATATTCGGTGCCTCGACATGTTGCAACTGGGTCAGTGCCTCTGAAGAGCTCTGCTGTTTTTGTTATTGTAACTGTTGCAACTGTTGGACGCACACGTATTTTCTGTGCGCTCTTTAGATTGTTTGTATCTTTCAGTGGCATCAAACAATTCAATTACGACTTGGATTCCAGTTGAGGCAACAGAGGCGTATACGTAATTGATCATTTCGTTGCGATTAGAAACGACTGCACCGCAGCTACTCTCAAAAATAATATACCTTCAATTTTAAATTATCTTGTTCATGCTTATATTTAAAATCTGAAATATGTTTGAACAGAAAATCAGAGTTTTTTATATTTTTATAGAGAAGAATTTCTAACGCTTGCTCTTAAGTAATCATCCAAAAAACTGAAATCATTTCTTATGTGGTAAATTGCTGAAATTGCAGAAATGAAACACTTGAAATCATGCTAAAAACTATCAGAAACCTTCCTTCTTAAATTCCGAAAAGCATATTCTAAATTTGTGCTATTCATTGAAAATTAATTTGTTTATTTATGCCTAAAATAACCTTGAGTAAATTCTGCCTAGTAATGTTGAGACCAAAACTCTTGCTCTGACTTGACAGCAAACACAATTTCCGGCTCAATTCGAGATACCTCATCCCCCGCAATGTGTACAATCAACTTCAGTGTCTTGATTCCAATTCTGGTCACCCACAGAGCTTTGTTAACTTGATGTTTTGACCACAACTCTTGGTGGCTGGTTGTTAATTTTGCAGAATGCTTTTCACTGATTGCAATTGTCTTTATTAGTAGCTGTGATCTGCTAAAAATGTCTGTGCTTCTGTCATCCGCTCTTGTTTCACACTCCACAATTGTTGAGCTTGATAAATGAGTTCATAATGCAGCCTAATTGTGGCATCGTTAGTATCCCAACAAACTCCTGATGACCAAATCGAAAATCTGATGGTGTGTGTGAGATGTGATACACACATGTTTGGGGGGATGTTTGTTGGTGTCTGTTTTATGTGACTTTTGCAGATTTCCATTTCAGAAAGAAATCAGACAATGCCACATGTCATGTGTATTGGCAATAAAGCAAATCAAATTTAATGATAAGCTCATGTGCTTGAACATGTCTTTTCCGCCCGATGAGTTTTCCCATAGCACAGAAACAACAAGAACAACAACAATAACAACAAGAAGCACACAGAATGTCTAATTTAACGTCGTTGCGTATACGTCGAGTGTGCGCGCGTTTTATATTCAAGGACCAAGGGCCTCTGGCATTTTTCACGTTGCTAACGAAGCGAAATGAACAGACAACAACAATAACATGAACAACAACAATAATGACAACAACCCAATTTCAAGCCATTTTTTCTGATTTTATTTATGGCATATTTTTAGGAGTCCACCATACTTAAATATAAAGTGTTGCGAAGCGGTTTTTAAATATATATATATATGTTCAACAAATTGTTGCTTAAAATAAAATCGTTGCTTAAATTCGTTTCAAAATGAATTTTTGCGATAATTGCTGTGTGTTACAATTTCTCGCGCTTTTAATTGCAATTTGAGTCCATCTTTTGAGGTTATAAATGGCGCTGGTAGATGTGAGACCTCCACGTTTGAATCCGCATCCAATTCAAGATGATAGTTGTGCAGCAGCTTAACGAGCGCCAGTTTAATGACCATTTTGGCAAAATTTTGTGCTGTCACCGTAAAAATGGATGGGATGCAATTAATTTACTCTGTTTTAGGAAAGTTCATCAGTGTGGTTCTTTCAACTTACCCACACATTGAGCACTACCTAGGCCAAAACCCACAAGAGCTGTACGGCGTTGTTCGGCTGTGTTCTGGGATTTGTCGTGTAGGAAACGCAATGGTTTATACTTCAATGGTTCCTCAAAGTATTTCTCATCCCGCTGAATGGCCAACAGCGGCACCATCAGCGTTTTACCCTCTTCAATGCTGAATTTGGTGTTGGGTAATTTGAAAGTCTTGCGGCAAATGCGTTCAATAATGGGCAAAGGGGGATACTTGCGCAAAGTTTCTGTGGAGTAAAACAATTGGAAATAAAAATAATTTAATTTTAAATGTTTGCAAGCTACAAAGTAAAAGTAGGGCTTTCAAGAGCTTTTCCAGCACGCCAATCAAATAGAAAGTGTGTGAGCTTAATGGTTCGTTGTAATCGCAAAAAAAACCCAAAAAAAACTATGACATACATTTTTTGATCACAATCTAAGAATACTAGTTTTAGCAAGAATCTAATTCACTTATTTTAACTAGTTTACCCCTCAAGCACATGTCCATATATCTGAGCTCCTCCAACTGCTCGAACTGCAGCTGACCCTGTACCAAATCGAGCTCGTTAATTTCCACCTGCAACTTCTCTACTATCAGTGGCTGCTGAACGATCTCATAGAGCGTTAGTGTTAAAGTTGAGGCGATGCTCTCCAAGGCCGAGTGCAGCAAATCCTCAGCTACTTTTGCCAATCGCTGAACCGAAAGCAGTTTCTCGTCGTCTATAAAAGAGAAAAGGCATGCTAAGGGATGATATCGAGGTTCATTAGGGTAGTCCCAACTTACCGTATGCATTTTCGACAGTCCATTTGTCACCGCTGAGATCATTGCCATTGCGAAACAGTACCAGCAATTGTAGTATATCCTTGCGTATGACTCCGTCCTCCTCCCGCAATGCCACATTTCGCTTGATGATGTCCAGAAGGCGATAGGTCAGTGAGGATTTTTGTGGCACATTTCGAAGGGTGCTAGATTACATAGTCTTTATTGGCTGGATGTAATTGAAATTCTCGCATACCTACAATGATTGAGGGCCACAGCACTGAACTGGACATTTCACAAAACTATTGAGTATGTGATCCGATTGTTCAAAGTTATTCACATCCAACCCGTAGATTAAATTGCCAATAATATTCACAGCATAGCTAAGGGAATAATTAGGCTCATCTTAATAAAATTTTAGCACTTTCAATAAGAGATAAGAATATAATAATATTTATACTCTTGACGTACTTACACCCTGAGCAACTGTTGCACATCCAGCTCTACCTGTCCCTGTTCCGCTTTGTCCAACAGGTGCTTCATCATGTGGTTTGCCACGTGCTGAGCATTATTAAACATGGCCGATAAGCGACTGCTATTAAATATTGGCGTCAGTCTCTCCAACAAATTGAAACGTCTGTAGCCCTTGACATAATCCCATTTGCACTCGCTAAAATGCCCTTGCGGTTGCTCCAGAATGCTGCGGGCCAGCTCAAGATTGCGGACGAGCAGCACGGGCCGAAAGAAGCAATAGATGCCGAAGAGGCGATCGCGACCCATCTCATATGCATCGCAAATGGCATCGACGTGCCGGAACTCACGGCGATAGACCTGAGTGAGGAAGTGCAAGGAGATCGAGGGACCTTCATTCGGAAATCCCTTGCGTCGCCAGTAGCTATAGATGTGACGCACGAACACAAAAATCACCGAGTAAGCGAGGATCGGCAGCAACAGCCACATCTTGAGCCTTACACAGACGTTGATGGACTGACTGACTGCGAATCCCAGATAATGTCAGGTTGCCTTGCCTCTCCTCTCAATTGCCTGTGGCAAGCAACGAAATCCGAAGTCATGTCTTAGCCTCTTCTTCTCTCTCTCTCTCTCCATCTCTTTCTCTCCCTCCCTCTCTCTCTCTCTCTCCCTCTCCTCTGTAGAACAAGTCAATGCGGTCTGCCCAAAAAACCAAATTGCCTGAAAAAACAAGAAGAACAATTGTGTTCGCAACGCCGAAGATTAGATGCTCTATATATTATCAATATATTCAGAACTTATTGATTATTTTTTTTTATTTTTCTAGGAGTATAAAATTTGTTGTAGAACTATTTTTGTAAACATTAAAAATCGTTCAAACATTTTTAATTTTTAAGAATTTGTCAAGAAGAAACTGTCACGGTTCATATAGTTAGTAATTGGTAGACAGATGAGGAGAACACTCAGTATTTACTGGGTGTTTAGGCTTATCAACAAAATAATATACATGTGTATTTAAAGGATGGGATATAACTTCACGAAATAAACACAATACCCTCTGTTAGGGAATACAAAAAAAAAAAAAAACCCGGCAACTGCTATCGCCCTTTTCTCTATCTCTTTCCATCTCTCTCTCTATGTCTTTCTCTCTCTGAATCTCTCACTGTCAGTCATTTGCTCTCTGGCTGATAATGGCCCTGATAGTAATTTATACAGCAGCAGCTGTACCAGACTCATCTTCTTCTTATTATTATTATCAGTATTGGTGCCGGTGTCTACAGTCAAAACTGAACAATTTTTGTTTACATATCTCTCTCTCATTCTTCCATAGTGCAGCATCTTTTTTCATAGTGATAAGAAGAACTGAATAATCACTTGCGTCCATATATATAATTCGTGTATAGCAACTAAAACGCTTTATTTGCGGAGCATGGCTCATAACGAAAACAGGATATTGAGCGTGTTCAGGCTGAGTTATGACAAAATTGGCACGTTTTTTTCTTATATACTTTTATTTTTGGCCAGGGCTAACTTGAAGCTGACCTTGGAACGTTATATTGTATGTAATCAAAGGAAAAGTTTATTGGTAGCTGTCTCGACAATGTCTGTCTGTCTCGACACGCTCTAATTTAATTTACTTATTCTGTTACGCATTAGAGAAAATATTTGTTGATTGATTTGGGGAGACTTATGAATTTTTAAAGATACATACATACTTAAACTCAATATAGTATTTTATGAGGTATATGAATAGTTAATGTTATTTTAATTAACAGCTTTTTCAGGCAATTTAAAGTACAAATCTTTAAACAGAATGCTCTGATCCTATTTTATTGTTAGATTTCCCAGAGTTTGCTACCAATTCCCAATGAAGTTTCTCCTATAAATGCTGCCTTATTAGCAAATTTTCCAAAAGTACTTCAAATTTCCCATAAAATATTTATTTTTTGGAACTCATTTTGGTATTTTTGAGACTCCTGACCTTTCTGACAGACTTGGGTATATTTCAAGCCAGGTATAATCCCACTTTCGTAGGTACGCAAAAACCGTTACAAATTTACAATGTATTCTTCATGTAGGCAAAGTAGGAGAACAACTTACCAGGCACGAGACTCCTTAGATTCGAGTAAATTATCTTTAGCTTAAGATAAACCGTTTCTTGCTGTGGCTAAATCTTCGTTGTAATAGTTTAATTTAACAAAATCTCTGTTTGATTTTGAGCTCTTCGGCACGCGCTCAGCCTGAAGCACTGTTTCAGCTAAATTGCACATTTAATATGATGTTTGGATAGATGTTGATTTTCAGCTGAAGGCGCCAAGCAGTTAATAGCAATTCAGTTAGCAATTACGTCCACTTCAAATTGGCATAGCGCTTAAATTGTATCCTAAATTGTTGCTCTTACAGCGTTAATTAAACGTTTATGCAACCAGCTCTCTCGAGTAAACTTGAGCTATGCTTATCAACTAATGTGTTTGGTATAGTAGTATTTTGAGTTGAGTGTATTCAGTCAAGTGCAATCCGTCGCAATCAATATTTATTCGTTTGATTCGTGACGCAAAAAATAAATCCAGTTATCCATCACGAACATAATAAGCTCTTGCCTTGAATCATCTTTAAGCGCTCCGCACGATTCTATTAGCTGTTGATTTTAGATCTAAGTAGTTTTATAAATAAGAGCGTGCCTTAAGCTACGCATTGATATAAGCTGTTGAGCTAAGCTCTATTTATTATTCGTCTTATGAATGACTATTAAGCTGTGCAAAAAAGATGTGTACTATATGTGAATACAAATTATTTCTTTGAATGATTTCATTCTGGTCTCATCGCTTATGAGGAATTATTAAAAAGCTATATTTTTATCTATGATTTCATTTTTGTGGTCATACTGCCGTTCACTAATTGGTCATACTTTCTTGGCTTGATTATTATTTAATAATGCTTGTATCTGAGAATTATGACTTAAGTTATGCTTTAATTTTATGATTAAATCAGAATTTGTGTTAAGTTTTGTTTTATAATTTTCTCCTTTCACGAACAAAAGAGCTATCAGTTGCTTAAGGTTTGCTGTCTAAGAAATTTTCCTGTTAACTACAAGCTTAAAAAATAACATGGCTAAGTCATTGTGTTGCAACACGTTTAGTTATTAGAGTATCACATTACCCGGCCATTAAACAGCTACCGCTCAAGTGTCAACTTCAATTTGAAACTAACCAGTTGTGGCATAAGGCAATTCGTGATCCCAAAAGGGAAGTTGTTAATCACGCCCATTGCATGTGCAACTCAGAAATGCAAATTGGGTGTGTGTAAAAATGCATTGAAATTTTTTATACAAGTGGTTTTTGTTGCTGTTGTTGTGTTTGTTGCAAGCACGCTACCGGCAACCGGAGGCAATTTTCCACAGCACTGAATTATTTAGCTCAGACAACACAGGAACCCAAAACGCGGGCAGGTGGCGGGTCCAGCTTTTTGCATGCAACTTGTTGCTGTTCCCCTTAATTGTTGCAGCCAGTGGGAATTTGATTTCAATAAACATATAGTTGTAAGTTAACTAGAGCAAGTAACATGGCCAATATCAAGAGTTATGTGCACACAATTTCGCTCAATAAAATAAAAAGGGTGCAACAGGTGGCAATGGGGTCGTTGAAGTGGATAGAAAAGTGGCCAAGTGGGAACTCTGACTCAGTTTAGAGATATATTGAGTGGATGCCAAATCGTTTTGGCCTGGCCACAAATTGAATTTCGCTGATCATATTTATTGTAAGCATTTTGGCAGCATTCCTACGGCCTTTTTGGCTTCTGTCAGTTCATGGCCAACAGCAGCTGTTGCAGTGGCTAAGACACTCTTGAGTTTTACCCACTCAGCTATTGCCGAAGTCATCGCATCTCTCGAATGCTCGCACAAGCTTCTTGCCAGTTCCCCATAGCTCTAAATTTGTCCCCACCATCTCTTCTATTATCCCTCGATAAGCCATTATTCATTCAGTCATGTAATCGCAATGACTTGGCAGTTGTGTACAAACAATTACTCAAAATTGCAGAGCCCTTAACAAAATAACAACAAATAAAAAGAAACTCTTGAAAAATCTTCAAGCATTTTTTTTTCTTTATGCGACTTTTCTGTAGACAAATTATAAAGATTTCAATTTAAGTTTTTCTTATCGCATTTCCTTATTTACAAATATTATTTCGGCTTTAATGCTACTCGCCAAATGCTTTTTATGGGGTATATTAGGCTTAGGCTCAGACGAGAAATTTCGAAGTTGAGTCGTGTTATCAAATTTAAATGCAATATTATTATAACTTGAGAAAATGTATTATGTTATGACCAAGTTATAAATAAGATTTTGATTGAGCCTTCAAATTTTTTACACAAAATTTGACACAAGCCATAACAAAAAATATTATTGGTATTTATTAGTCGAGCGTCTTTTTCAAAACTTCAACACTTATCGCCGTAAAAGTTCTGCTTTAAATATGGAATACGCATTTTGATTTACAAACGAAATAATTAAAAATAATAATTACTATCCGTCCAAAAGCTGCGCATATTACTTATAATAATGGTGATAAATAGTTCTGCGTAATTTGGGATAACATTTTATTGCTTACAACTCTGTAGCCAAGCGAAGAAACAGCATTGGGTTTATGATTATTCAATAAACAGTAAAGTTAATTAAACACTTGAAGTGATTCATAGACACCCACAATCGCGCCAATTGAGTGCTTTCCGTTTATTATTCAATGCACGTGTCATTTAAAATTTCAATTAAAATTGCTTGTGTCGGTTTTCGTTACGTTTGATTTCTCACAAGCGCAAAATTAATAATTACCATACTGGGAAATAAACCATAGAAAACATGCGCTTGTTTTTGTTTTCTGGTATTGTTATTTCTGATTGTTTCTTAGGAATTGCATTACGTAATCTTCAAAATGTCGTTGAATTTTACGCTATTAAAATGCTGCCATAACTTAGAACGTGTCACAGGCCGCAAATGCAAGCTGAATGAATGACTTCGGCACAAGTACTCATATTCACACTCATATTTACACTCATATTTGTATTCGTTCCCGCCATGTGAGCTGAGCTCTACACACGGTTGGCTGTTTCTGGCGATGCCAGCAATTTGCAAGTTAACAAAAATATTAGTCAGCTACTTGACAGCCACGTTTCAAACCCCCTCCTCCCCTCCTCCTCTTCCCCTTGTCAACCCCCCAACCCTTACGTATAGCCTCGTCATCATCGTCAACATCTTGAACAATGGCGTCGCTTTGTGTACATTTTTTGTTTAGTAAGCCAGCAGAACGTTGTGAAGTTCATAAACAGAAAACAAAACATTAAACAGCAGCAAAAGCAAAAGCAAATGAAAATGAAAACAAAACAAAAATATATCTAGAATATCAATGCTAAAGCCTAAATACACTTAAAACTGAATATAAAGTGTCAACATGTAAATATAGAAAAAATAATATATAAATGTTAAATAAAAGAGTAGCGTATAAATTTATAAGATATTTGTATATTTACAAGACAGGAGAGCCATATAATTGCAACTACAAATATCAGAGTCTTTGTTATGCAAACTCGATATTATTTATACAACTTGTGTTTAACTACTTTAAGCAAGGTCTCTCGGGGATACTAAAGAATATTACTTGTGTCTCGATCTCTACCTAAACCTATACACATTTCATAAAGCGCAAAACTATCGAAGCATTACATTTCACCAGCTTTGTATTTAGATGCATATTACATATTTTTTTGTCGACAAACTTTTTTGGGATGTTAAACTCAAGTCCCTCCTCTGAGTCAAACAAAGGGCATCCGAAATGGTAAAAAGTATTTACATGCAAATTACTCATTGGCACAAGTGCAGCATAGTGCGTAGGGGTAAGAGAGGGGTTGGCTGGTCAGGGTTGGGGGGAAGATGGAGATGGGGCCTGTGGTACAGCTGGCAAATACAATGGTACGAAATTTGCATGTTTATGCGAAATAACACTGCGTTTGTCTCTTAAGAACAATTTTTCGGTTAGCAGACACGGCGATTAGGTGGCGCGGGGGTTGGAAGATGGGGTGGCGAGGAGGGCGTACAATGCGTCGTATGAGCCACGTCGCAAAATTTTTTATCTGCCAACTTGAGCGTCGTTTCGGTTTTTAGAATTTGTGCGGTGACAGCAGCGCGATTTGTGATGCGAACTCAGCGCATTTCTAGAGGAGAAAGAGAGAGAGAGCTGGGAGAAAGAGATGGAGATAGAGATGTTTTTGGATTCGGATATGTCAACTTTTGACTAGCATTTTGATGTGAAGGTTTTGGGAGAAGTGGGAGACGTATAACTGCAGCTTCAGCTTTGCATGCAAATTGCTTTATGGCCAAACGAAATTGGTTTAATAACAAATTCAATTTAAGTTTAAGCATTCGTTGATATACACACGTGAGCATATACACATATACACGCACCGTCAACCATTTAATGCAGCAGGGTGGGGTGGGGGGGTAGGGGTGGTCTGTAAACGGGGGGCGTGTGTACTCACCGAGACGTTGTTAGCTTTGTGCATTTTAATTGAATTTTTCCCCCTTTTGGTAACGTCACAAAAAATTAAATCACCGCACGTTTCTTTTTTTATGCCACCTTTTGTTGCTGTTGTTGCCATTTATGTTGCACTTGAACAATTTTTCATAATGCCACTGTGGATCATGAAAAGCAGCAGGCTGAAATTAACATAGCGGTCAACTGTCCAGCTGACCCCGAATCCAAGTTTTCTTTATGTACATATATATATATGCGACACGCCCTTTGCAACGGTTTCTAATTGGAAAATGTTATTTGCTGCACACACATACATATATGTGTGTGTGTGTGCACCCACTCAATTTGTTTGATTTGTGTGTGCTTTCTGTTTGCCTTTCTGTTTTCTGGCACTGACATGCCCAACATTTTCACTGACCTGCCCCAAAAGCCCCATGAGCAATAATAAAAGAAAACCAGATTTATTTTCTTTTGGTTTATTCGCTTTTCACATCAAAATTTGTTCAAATTTTTCTGTTGATGTTTACTTATTGTTATTTGGCTGGCATTATTGTTGCTTCTTGGACTGTCAATTTCAATCATTTTGTCAAATGAAATAAGAATGCCTGACAGTTCATCAAAATCTTGAGTCGACAGTTCAACCTATTTAATCGAATTTCCATTTGGTTAGGTTATAGGTAATAAAATGATGAAACTGATTTAAAATACTCGCTTTAAGGGCATTAAAGCTTTAAGGTTTCTGTTTCAAAAATATCGGAGTTTGAATTTTTTATGCAGTTGTCGTACCTATTTTAAAGTAATGTTTCTTTTTTTTTAAATCAGCATACCACCAATTGCAACATTATTTTTCACCAAAAAAAACATTAGGATCAAATTAGGACTAATTACTTAATAAGCAGTTCTCTGCTAATGATCAACTTGCCATTACGACTAGCTAATCAAGAGTTATATAAGCGTACTATATGCAGCTGGTATTTAGTTATAATGAGCATAAATAACACACGTAGACCCTGAGTTGAATTTCGATTATTGGCTATAAATAAAAGCGTTGGTAGCACAAATATTGCGTATACGCCACATGACACCGAGTGTAGTCGTTTCTGTGTTTGCTCAAATGGGTTGACATTGAACTTGCTGTTATATCAATGCTCTGAAGGCCACTGGGAGTTGAGCTGGCAGAGACGGTGGCATTAAATATTCATTTGGTCGATAGCTGCCACAACAATAAAAACGTCAAGCTCATCGTGGGCAGACAGAACTTTGTTTAATTGTTAGACCCAATGTTGCAACTGGCAACAGACAAAGGCCCCGAGGCGCTACTCCCAACCCATGGGGATAGGGGCCGTGGTGGGTTGGGGAGGTGGCGCATGTAATGAAGTAACAATAAATCTCGGCACTAAATATATTTGCCTGGACCAAGCACCCACAAGGCGAGGCAATTAATCTTTGCTCGTAAGACATTTTTTGTGTCTTTTTCTGTTTTTTTTTTAGGGGTAGAAAAGAACTAATATAAAAAAAAAAAGAAGACAGCAAGACATTGGGGAGCAGCTCGAAGTGTAGACTTGGCAAGTAATGGCAAAATAAATGTGCATCCAGAAATCACCGCAACACGTTTTCAGTCCACCCCCATCCCCTCGCTCGCGCCCCCTTGGCATCGAGTGTGTGCGTGTGAATTATAGATAACCGCGTTAATGTTGCAGCTCCTCGGGTAAACTTTATGATAACTTTTGTGTTCGCCAACTTGGCCTAAAAGTGTGCCATGGCACTCGCAACGGATGCGAGATATTCAGACAACGACGCACAGCATCCGGTGGGTCCTTTACCACAGGCATCCTGCTCCATGAAAATGTGTCGAAAAATGTTGGACAGCATTTTTGTTTGGTGCCTTTTCGTCTCAGTTCATATTTATTATTATTTATGCCTTGGCTTTAATGTTGTTTTTAAAGTAAAAGTTTTTTTATTTGGTTTTTTTCGCACTTTCCATTTTAGCGCTTAAGCTTTTTTTGTTTATCGCCACTTTCTGCTGGAAATTAGCAATTTAAATAATTTAATTACATCGTGACCAGCAATTTGTGGCGTTAATTAAAACGTGCCACTGTCCACGTGCCAAAGAAGTTTAGGGTGGGCGGAGGGGCTTGGGAGAGTTTGCAGAGTTGCGGTTGACTGCATTTTCACATTTTCATTCATTAGCAATTCGGTTTTGGAGCGTAGGCAATTTGATACAGACATTAGGTATTCAATTTCTAGTGTTTTTGCATTATTTGCAGAGAAGGCGAGTTTCCAAAAATGTATCAATTTGATGCCGAACTTTTAATTGTTGTTACTTACTTTGTATAGTAATAATAATTTAACCAGAGTGACAAAATATATATTATGCATATCCGAACTTTAAACTTTAAATGAAATTTATTTATATTTAATTATACAATTGGACGGAAACTCTTACATATTATTAATTAAAATTTGATATATCTTAAATGCAAATCTTTTTTATTGCAATTAATTTTTATCGAGTCATTTTAAACGGGTATTTCCCAGTCACATTTTATTTAAAAATAACTTGCTTTTATGAAAACAACCTTTCAATTAATCTCTGAGGGGTTTTTTACGTGCCCCTATAACGAATTGTATTCAAATTGTTTGAATTCATTACACAAGTCTCAGACATTTTAATTGAATTTACTCAGCTCACTTTGGTTTGTGATATTGATATTGTACATACGCAGCGTAGTACCGCAAATTAAAGAAGAAACATAGTATTCTGTTTATTTTACATAAGCAATTTACACACTACATTCCAGCCCAAAGAAATTTGATTTATCATCGTGTTGTTGATATGCTCTCAAATTGGCTGGCGAATTTATAAATCAATTTTCAATTGGCTTAAATAGATTGCCAACTATTTGCTGAACAAATTTTATAGCTTGTTTATGGTTTTTGGAGCGGAAATTGATTGTGTATAATTTCCAGTTGAGCTAACCAGATGAGCGACCACTAAAACAACAGCAGCGACAAGAGCAGCGACAACAAAAAAGTAAACAGAAAACCAAAGCTGAAACTAAAGTGCAGAAAGTGCAGCCAAATGCCAAAAGCGCGTGCTGGGGAATTTATTTTAGCCAACTTTGATTGCAAAAGCAACAGTAACAACTGAAACAACAACAAGTAAAAGTGCTGCAGTGGGGAATGCTTGACTAGAACATACCCGCGTGAAACAATTTGTTTAACATGACATTCATATTTTTCAAGGTCAATACTTTAAATTCATATTTTTGGAGATGTTTGTGTGAACGTTTAAAATAAAGTTCAGTTCTCGTAAAACTATATAAAAAGGTACAACTTTTCATGGAATACGTAATTTATACTGGAAACATTGAATAACCTATTGATTTGATTTATATTTATCTATACTCGATATTTATAGAACTATCGACAATTAAAATTAACCTTTTACTGAGATTACTATTCTCATATTTGTGTATGCATATCTATGTATATATCTACAAATCTGAATATTACATTTTAAATATATATACCAAAGCGGGTCTAAGATGGCTTTCATTTCATCTTAGATGATACCCTCCTTAACAATTCATAATGATTACAGGGTGTAAGAGGAACAAAATCCATTGCATTAGGGTTTTGCAATGTGCCAAGTGGCAAGAAGCCCCAGAGTAAATCCCCCAACTCCACCGTGCACCCTTGAAACACACCAACATGGAATCGAAAAGCTTTTACACTTGAAATCTAATTTAGTTGTCTGATTCCTTTTTGTTTTTTGTTTTCCATTCGCAGATGTCACATCAGCAGCAGACACGGCGCCGTTTGGGCTCCGTTAGCGACTCGGCTCCGCCATCAGAGTCCAGCGAGGGCACCGCCTCCTCGGAGCAGCGGGATGAGCTCATCTTGCACCAGGATTGGTCAGCACACTCCCAATCCTCGGCACAGCGGAGCAGCGCACATGGCACCACATCGCTGTACAATGCCTCAGACATTGATGCGGACACCATCAGCACAGACACGAGCAGCAACACGAATCTGACAGAGTATGAGCGTGGACAGGTGGAGAGTTTCTTTGCGGGCCTCGGCACCGAGATCTTTGTCAGCGGCGCTCTAGCTAATCTGTATGAGGGCACTGGCAATGATGGCGATTGGCGTCTGGTTTTCACTGGCATTCCAGTCATACTCCATGACAAGGGCAATTCCCGGGCGAGATCTATTCCGAGGCTCACCCTGGTGCTGGCGGAGCGTGGCTCGTGCTTTGCCTTGTGGTCGGATCGTGTCGATAATCTATCCAATTATCGCATTGCTGGACCCTCATTCCACACGATGTGCCTGTCCAGCAATCATCAGCAGATGATCGGTTTCAGTTTCGATTCGACGGATGCGGCCCGTGAGCTTTGGCAGCATGTGGAGCGGTTGGTCAGCGATCCGGAGAACATAGCCCTCTCGGCGCCCGGGCGCAAGCAGAAGAAACAGAAGCGAGTGAAGCCGGCACCATTGCCGCCCAAATCGCAAATCTCGCACCCATGCCAGTTCCATCATGTGACCAGCGTGGTCAAGGAGGACAATGAGCGATACTACAGCATGCAGGCCTTTGGTCCCATCAATTCCCAGCAACAGCATCGTTGATCAGGGTCGGGCGCGTGGATCTGGAACACGAGCGCCCTGTGGTGGCAGAATTAGCCAACCAACCAATTCCCATACACGAAATCAAAAGTCCAGTCCCCCCTAAGCTAACAAAATGAACATAAAATTAATAATATAAATGTAGCTGTAGTTCTACAGTTGAGCTTCTTTAACTCTAACCAAAACAATTAGAAAAAAATTAAAAAATGAAATAAAAATAATAATTGTGCATCGAGTTGAAGAAGTTGAAATGTATTTGTATCTAATATTTGTTAAAACGCCAGCTAGGCCTAAGTTATGCATATATGTGTTTACCGCACAGCTGTATGTGTGCTATCTGTGATACCACTTGGGCGTCTATATTCCTAGATTTATTGCAAAAATTAAAATAAAAAATCGTAAAAATACCATTAATATAAATATAAACGACAAAGTAGTGAGAATCAATAATTATAAGATAATTCGAACGGTTATCAATAAGCGAGCGAGTTTTATAACGTTTTCTAATATCGTCAAAGTACATGAAATTTATATAAATATATATTGGTATATATACATATATGATATATGGTTTGTAGCTATCAAATCTCTGTTAGTGCTATTTTGCATTTGCTGCATTCATTCATCATTATAGGCCATCTTGTAAGTCCACATTGTAACTAAGCTTGTTTTCTTATTAAATTTTACTAACTGTTTTTGCATACATAGTACATACAAATATGATACATACATATATTACGCATATATATCACATATATTCTATGACTAATGCTATAAGGCATGCGGATCGTGTGTAAATAGCTCTAAGCATTACATTCAACAAATCAAACTTATGTATTTCTTAATCGTCATTACTTGCATTAATTGCAACTGTCAAAAACAAATAAAGCTGAACAAAAAAAAAACAACAATTATCTTTTATCTTTTAGAGACTTGGCTCATGAAAAGTAAAACAAATCCGATCAAAAGAAAACTTCAACATTGTTGGTAGTTTCTCAATAATCGATGCTAATTATGGGAGTTGTTGCCACTGCAGATTCTATAAAACCTTACAGCTGAAAGCCAGAAGAGATTTATAAAACTATAAATACAAAAAAAAATATTTTGGGTTTGTTGCGTACAAAATATAAAATAAAGCAATTAAATTGTAAGTGGCTGCAACGCATCTTTCAAAATATGATTAACAATTTAATTGGCTTTTTCTACGTTGCAATGTGCCTCGAAACAAATAGAAGAAAAGAAAATAAAGTGAAGATAATTTGCATTTGTTCGTTGCTGCTGCAGGTGAATAGTTCATGTTGGTTACGTATTCATGTGTCTCTATATAAGTTTCTATTAAGAAATGTGTGTTAGCCAATTGGCTAACGAGTTGGCGAAGAGTTCGGAGTTGCAAATTGTTAAAAGATAAAGCTTTGTAATTTGAATAGTTTATCACTTGAAGTTGGCTGTAATTATTATATTTTTGTGGTTTTCTTTGAACTTTTATCCGTTGTTTCCAAATCATTTCCCTTTAATTGTGCCACCAATTACAAATTACAATTACAATTACAATTGACAGAGAGAGAAGGACAGAGAGTAAAGAGTGCCCCTATAATTATTCAAGTGCTATAAAATTCGTTGCAAGTGGCTTTTGCTGTTGCTGCTGGTGCTGGTGCTGCTGCTGATTGAATGCCGCAAGTGCAATAAAAGTATTTAAATCATGTGACATTGCCACCGCCAAATGTAGCAAATGTACTGATTGAGGGAAAGGGACAGGGGTCAGGGGGAATATGTACATAAGTGCCCAACCATTTATGCTAATTAAGACACATCGAATGGCACTCAGGAGCGACCTCAGCCAAAGGGGGAACAGGAGTACTGTGGGGAGTAGAAAAGAGGAATCGGATTGGTGGCTCGGTCAACCACAAGGCTATTATGGATGTGCTTGCATTTTATGGTCGTTTTATTGTTGTATGCTTTTGTGTATACTGCCATTTATTAATGCCATTATTCTCCACATTTATTACACGTTTTTCGTGTTGCGACAAATTCAACCAATTTCAAAATTTTTCACATTTCCCATCAACGCAATTGAGTTATGTTTGTTCAGGCCTGCAGCCAGACATTAAGTGCGAAGCAAGTATGACATTTTATATAAATTTGCATCTAATCAAGGTTAAGGCAGAATAATCGAAATTTAATATATAATAACAACAGTATGCAATGAGTGATTTCCAAATCTAGTCTCCCATTTCAATATGTTGTTTGCGCAGAAGCCTAAGTATTAATTTTAAGCTCAGTTATTATGCACTTAAAATTAAAGAGTCCAAATTGTTTTGAACAATTGTTTTCAGAATTCGGTTTAATTGAAATATTTAAAGCCGAGTAAGACAAGAGCCAAAACATAGTCTTGCATTTATCCATTTGGCAACAATTGAAATCAGCTTTTAGTTGCTAACACAACGCTTCAGTGCAAATGTTCAGAGTTCACAAGGAATCCCCCAAAAATGCCAGTTTCACTGTAAATTGATCGCTCAAACTATTTTTGCTTTTTCTTTTTTTTGGCTTCGCGAAGATCTAAAAATGTGTTCAATTTATTTGCATTTGCTACACTCAACATTACTGAGTGTGGCTCACTGTTGATGCCATATAATATGTCATACTATATTTCTCAAAAGTTTCATATCCAAAATATACCGAAAAATAAAATTAATAATCCTTATTGATAGAATTTGCAAATAATATTCTTAAAAAAAGAAACAGAACAAAGTTTTGCTACTGTAGATTTACTCAACTAAAGTGATTTTCTCTGAGTGTGATGCGTGGGGAATGTGTTGCTCTGTGCGTTTAACGTAAGTAAATCCTTGCAAAAGCATGTAATCAAATATCTGCGAGTTAAATGTCAAAGTTGCTGCTGTCCACACCTAGGCAGTCGCATGCCTCATCAACAATATCATCATCGTTACCATCATCACCGACAGCGCCATCATCAACAACATCTTTCAGCTTTTGACTTGAAATCAAAATGCAAGTCAGGCTCTGGCCCCCACACTCAGTTCTAATAATGATGATGTTTCGGTTTCTTTGGCGACTGCTGCTGCTGCTGCTGCTGCCGGTGCGCGTTTTGTTTGAAAACCATTAAATCGGCAAAAGAAAAGCCAAGCTAAGAAAATGTGCCGCCTTCAAGGTAAGGCTTCACTCTCTTTTTTTACGACAGTTTTCCAACACGTGTTTTGGTACTGTCAACAATTTTGATGTAACACACCGAAAGGCAACAAAAACACATCTGTAACCTTAGCCATATGTCGACACATATTTGCACAGTCCTAGGACAACTTGAAATCGCAGTGGCACTTAACTGCAAATACCCCTGAAAGCGATTCCTATTTGAGACGGTTGAGAAATATTTTGCGCTCAAGATTTGTTTAACTTTTATTGCAAAGAGATCGAAGAGCAAGCAAGCAAGAATGCTTGAAGTTTGGCTGATAAATTGTTAATCAACCATTTATTTACATAAACTGTATAACTATCAAACCGAAACATAACTTACAGGGTATTCCAACTGGAAGAAAATTCAAATGCAAAAGCCTTAAAAGCCTGCACAAGAATTTTTCAAAGGCAAATTGAACGAAAAGTTTGTATGTATGTGCTTGTATATATGTTTATTTGTATGTGTGTGTGTGTGTGTGTGTATTGTTTGTATGTATGTATGCTGGTACATTTCCATTTCTATGGCACATCCATTTGTCGGTGGACGTTGGCCTACTTTGACTCAGTGCCACACCTCATCCACGGCAGGCGGTTTTGACACGTTCGAAAGTAATTCAATGGCAACTGAAAATACAACCTGGATCTTGCCCCATTCAATGCCGGACACCGGGCAGGCAAAATTGCATTGCATTGCATTTGAATTTTAATACATGCTGAAATATGCAAGCCAGAATCAAGCCAACTCAAATTGTACGTGTCTTTGCTCTTATACGTCTAAGCACATACTATATAGATATATATGTATATGTGAATATATATGTATATATTGTATATACAGATTGACAAGTTTTCGTACATGAAATGCCAATTACTCATTTTCCGTTTGGCAAATATTGCTCTTTCTATCAGTGTCTACAAATAAATGAGCTATGCCGTTCAATTTACATTAGAAAAATGTTTGCTTTAATTTAGTTTGCTTACCCCAAAATATTTCAATTTAAACTCAAAATAGAAACTCACATCTTAATTAGAGCAAGATTATTCCTGTTTAAAGTTTGCGATTGCTAACTGCTATTGTTTTGTGTATTTTTTATCTTTGCATAAATAAATAAAACGTTAGGTGTATAATTCCCAATACTTATTTAAATATGAAATTTCCAAAAACGAAATTTACTGTCCTTTACAGTATTCAATTTAAAAAATTAATTATTGTGAAATAAAACAAGTTAAATTATAATTTGCATATTAAAAGTTCTTCATTTTGAACTAGTTACTTTTAGAATTCACTCGAGACTAAATGGGCAAAGTTTAAGAGCACTTCTAATATACAAAAACAATTAAACCACGGTAATCAAGAGTTTGCAATCAAATTTCACACAAGATTTGCCATGAGCTCATCGTCGTCTAGCAAGCAGCTATTTGCCCCAAAGACTTTTGCCGCACCTGAGTGACTTTAGCTCTAATGAGCGAATCTCCGCACAATTTATGTATGTGTGTGTGTGTGCGTCTGTGTATGAGTGAGTGTGTCAGTGTGTGAGATCATAAGTCGTAATGGGAAAAAAGGAGACGCAGATCAAAGACCAAACCTGTTGGTAAGTTGGGAAGTGGGAAGGCAACGGGCAAAAGTTGGGAATGTTCTGCACATGTGTGTGTGTGTGTGTGTGAGTGTGTGTGTGTCTGCGAAGATCAGTAACCGAGCATATGTAGGCACATATGTGGCAAGCACATGAGACTTGGCCATGGGGCGAGTGCAGCCCGAAAGCATGTTTTGGTTATGCTTATTTCTTTCATTTTATTATTTTTTTTTGTTTTTTTTTTTTTTTGCCAACATTCTTCTGCAGCGACTGCGTTCTGACTGAGTGCATCGAATCTGGCCGTGCCCCGCTTGCCCTTTGGCTGTCTGCCAGCCAGTCAAGCGGGTCGATCTGTGGAGTCAAGTTCATTGCACCGATGTCTGGCGGCTCATTCTGCGGACTCACGTGTAATTTGCACAATTTAAGCAAATGCTCCTCTCTCGCTTAACATGCAAAATAATGCATCTTGACTGGCAGCGACTGATATGACAGGGGAAACAGAAAAAAAAAAACAACAAAAGTTGCTGCACTTTTGATTAATTGCAAATTTGCTAGCGCCGGTAGAAAAACGTGTTGCGTGTTTCCGACTTGATTTATATTCCCCATTAACAGCTGTGAAAACGCGTTTCCCATATATATTGGTAGTAAGCATTTAAGGTGCGGGACTTGGCTGTACTCAGTAAATAAAGCATTTCATAGCTGTCAGCTTTGTGGCGTGTGCTGTGACGGATGCACAAACTTAGCAAAGACATAAACCGCGAAATGACTTTGACTTTTGATTTTGGAAATTGAAGGTATTAAGGGGAAAACCCCTTTTTTAATGTAGTCACTTTAAATCAAGCACTTTGTGAATTGTAGATATTATGATAAAAACATTATTTTGATATGATCACTCTAAATCAAGCGATTTTATCTGAATAGAATTGTAGATCTTCTGGGCATAAAATATATTTATTATTTACTAAAGTAGGTTATCAAAAATGTGACATATACATTTAAAGATCGAAAAACTGTCGGACTAACAATATTTGCTCTTGAAGTCGTAATCCTCGTCGCAACTGCCACCAGAATTGTTGCCCAGTAACTGATCCTTGCAACCGTGATGCAATCGGTGCACATCCGAATCAAAGCATTCATCGTGGAGACGCTTATCGCGACTTTTGCTGCGCTGCCTGTGCTGCTGCTGCCGTCCATGACCGTGGCCATGCGAGTGCGAATGGGCGTGCGAATGAGAGTGGGCGTGACTCTGATGATGATGCGTCGCATTTGGACTCAGATCACGCGGCGGGCGGCAGTGGCTAGAGGGCGGCACGGGATCATCAAATCGCGGACATGGATGATCCCCGACTGGGGAGGCAGTCTCAAAGCGCTTTGAGAGCAGCGTGAACTCCTGGTGGGCTGAGCAGAGTGCCTGCAAACGATGCAGCAAATCCGTTTCGGGCAGATCCCTCAAGTGCAGAGTGCGAGCAACCGAAGTGCGGAAGGATTGCAAATGCGAGAGCCTTTGATTTGCATCCGAAAGCTGTGCACTGAGGCGACTCACATCGTCACGCAAGGACTAAGAGAGGAGAAAAGAAGATTGAGAAAAGCAAAGATAATGACATATGGAAGATACTCTGATCCTTTGGATACTTTATCAGACCATTTGGCGTCTACTCACATTGATTAGGGTCTCGTCGCGACAGCGTCGATTTTGATTGGACTCGCAGGAGGACTTCAAGCGCTCCTTCATTGCATTCAGCTGGGAGAGCAGCCGGGTTTTTTCATCCTCCAGATCACAGATCTGTGTGGTCAACTCATCGATTTTGCGTGCCCGCTCCAACGATGTGATCTTGTACTCAACGGCCTCCGCCAGTTGGGCCTTGACCTCGGCGATTTGGGAGCGGGCATCGGCGAGTTGTGCACTCAACTTGTCCACCTGTTTGACGGCCTTTTTGGCCCGACAAACGGCCTCATCGCGCTCCCCCTGTAGCATGCACTTGCCCCTCGCCCCATCCTCAATGATGGCCAGCTTGCGCCGGAGCAGCTCCAAATGCAAATCCCGACGCTGCACTTGCTCCCGTAAAACGCGAACGCGACGCTGCAAATTGTAAACACTGCTGCTCTCCTTCAGGGGTATATCGTGGCAGGATCTCTCACGTCGCAGCTTGCCCTGACCACCATGATGACCCGAATGGTGCTGATGATGATGATGATGATCGCAGCAGTTTCCCTTGTCCACAACAACAGCCGCCTCATGCTCACAATGCGACACCAGACGCTCGGCACGCTCCAACAGATTCTCCGCCATGAGATTTGTATCGGTGCCCAGAGCCGGCGGCGCCGAGCACTCGCTCCAGTTAAGTGCACTGGCCAGTCGCTGCAGGAACTCCGACAGACCCATGTGTTCTTTTCGCAGTGTGTGTATTTCAGCGTGACATTTCTCCAGTCTCTCGGACAGCTCACATTTCTGTGCTTCGCCCGACCGCAGGCGGCATTCCGTCGATTCGTGTACCTCCTTCAGTTTCTCGTGCTCGCTGCTCAGCTGATCACGCAGTGAATGCATTTGCTGCGAGGGGGAGAGAGTGTAAGAGGAACAGAAAAAGTAAGTATTGAAATTAAAAATGATTCACACTCAGAAACACCGTCATACTTCTCCCCCATACGTTTCTTTCCATGTGGCATCAGTTTGCCAACATTGTCTTCATTCAAAAACTCACCGCTTGCATTGCCTGATTCTCGCCGAGGAGCTCTCGCAGCTTGTCCTTGATCAGAGTCTCGCAGGGCTCGGGCACATTGAGCAGATGGCTGAGCGTGCGCAGAAACTGCAGACGATCCGACTGAATCCGATCCAGATTGTTTTGCAGACGATGACAACGCGACTCAAATCCACGCAGCTCCTCCTTCAGTTTCTCGCCATTGATTTCCGATTCGGTTAGACGGTCCCGTTGCAACTGCAAATCCCGTTCGTATTGTCGGCAACGCCCCTCCAGCTCATGATTGTGATTGCCCGCACCGTCGAGCTGGGCACTCAGACGCTGCTTCTCAATGTTCGCCAGCGACTTGAGATTGAGTAGCTCGTTTTCGCAGGAGCTTAGCGTATCGCAGGTGGAAGTGACCTTGGCCTTGGCACGCTGCAACTCAATCATCACCTCCTCGGCACGGGAGACAACACACTCTGGTGTCGCATGATTATTCGGATTGCTCTCGCATACATCCATCCCCAAGCAGACGCTCAAGCGGCGCAGCAGATCGTGCAGCTGCCCCTTGGCCTGCTCCTTCTGCGCCTCCTCGGTGGCGGCATGCGACTCCAAATGCTGAATCTTGCACAACAGCTCCTTGTTGCGCTCATCCGAGCAACGCTTTTCCCGCTGCACGGTGTGTATCGTATTGTCGCAACGCGCCTGCACCGACTGTTCCCGATTCTCTGCCGTTTGGAGGCGACTCTGCAGGGACGCAATCAACGCCGTCTGGCGTGCTGCCTGCGCTCGCAGATTCTCCACATCCGATTCGCGACCACACAATGCGCCGCGTGTTTCAGCTAACTGAAGCAGTTACGAGATAGATATGGGTAGATAAATTAAAGATCAAAATGACTAAGTCTACCAAAGCTCACCTCGCTGGTTAGACGCTCCTTTTTGTAGGTCATCGCAGCCAATTCACTGCGCAACGTTGTCGTCACATCGATGCCGTGATGATGCTCTGTAACTGTAATCCCCTTGTTGCCACAAGAGTTGTCAAGCTGTAACAGAGGCAACAACTAAATAAGGCGAGGTGTCCAACCAGTTGATATACCGGAAAATATGTAAAATGTATCCCCAACCCAATAAGGTATATATATTCGTGATCAGCGAGTCGATTAAGTTTCGTCAATCTGTCTGTATTATAATATCTATAGACTTATAATTAGGAATATTTGTTCTCTTAGCAGCTTGAACATGGGCAAAGATCGAACTTTCTGATTTTCCACTACAATGTTTTGGTTCCTATACGATCTTTTCAGTTCCGATATTTGAAATTCAAAACAATTTTGAAATTAAGTTGTAAGAAAACTAATGTCGTGTCAGAAGTTAACCGGAGGTATATAGGATAAATCTTAGATGTCAACACTTTCCTAGTTTCCCGCATATGTAGTTATTAATATGAGGCCAGAATATAAAGCATAATTAGGACATATATAGGGACACTATAAAGTAAGTTTTGCAATCAAATTTTTGGCAATATATATCTATTTGTCCTGCACCAGCAATGACCCATAGAGAATAATTGATTGTCTGAAGTAATTATTTTATTTTATTCTAACAGTTTTGTAAAGGATCTTAAATATGTTAAATGCATAAAGGAATTCAAAAATTTAATTTGATTTTACTCCTATATTGATAGAATATTGTCTTAAAAATATTCTGAAATCTTTAGCAGAAAACAAGCTGAAGATCCAATCAACCAAATAATGCTGACTCCAATAAGCTAATTATTATCATAGCGTACCAAATGATGATGATGTGGCGATAGACCACCACTGAGTCCCAAATGATGGTGATGTAGATGATTATCACTGGGCATTATTAAGCACAAATGAATTTCTCTTCTTCAATAAAAGTAATCCAACCGAACTGCTCAGCAAAACCGCTCGAAGCCAACTGAAGCCTGGGGCGTGGACAGGTCTCGTGCTGCAAGCGATTGGGCATTGACAACAGCCTAACAACTGGGAATTTACCTCAACATAACATCACACAAGCCACACAACACAATACACACTCTATATACTCGCAATGGGCTCGTGATTTATGCTCGAGTTTAGAGTTTGGGGGGTTTATTTTTGTTTAATGTGGACGGTGGGTTGGCAGGGCTGCGACATAAGTGAAAACGAGCTCAATGGCATTGTGAAAAGGGGCTGATGGAAGAGTTCAGTGAGGGAGGAGCTCTACCAGATAGTTTACACATTCCAAGTTTTTCTCAGTTTGTTTTCTGTTATTTGGGTCATTCACATGGTAAAATGCAATTGAAACGAACGCACGCAAGGAATAATTTGGAGAACTCCCTTCGATATACAGGTGCAAATAGAGGCCTCCTCATGCACAGTGTGAAATGGGTCTAGAGCTCCATAGGCCACAATATTGTTTAGTTTTACTTTTTTTTTTCTTTTTTTGTTGTTGCATTCTTCTACCGGAAACGGAAAATGAGGTGTGCAAGTTTTGCTTAGGCTTGCAATTTGTAAAACCTGAACTGTAATTTGGCTAAATACTAACTAACCCATAGCTTATGGAAAATTCAAAAGCTACACTCGGAAAAAACTTTATCTCGACTTTAGAAATACCGGAAATTAAAGTAACCAAATTTGAAGAGGGCCTTTTGCCAAAAATCTTGTTGAATGTTTTTTAGATACAAACTTTCCTCTGACTTAACTTTGTTTAAGCTGTTGCTTTTCACCATATATTTCTATTAGTCTGTTTAATACACTTAATACAGCTTTGCTTTAATTCCCTAAAAATTTCCTTATAGCACTTTTTAACACACTCTCCAATTCCCTATTGGTTTCTAACCACTGTGCATGTACATTTTATGCAAATCGCATTTAACCATCAATAGTTGCCCCAGCACAAAGAACAAAAAACAAAAACAACAACTTTGGAACCCTAACAACCGCATAAATTTCACACCAACAACAAACAACTAAATGCAAAAAAGGAAAAACATTTTCCAAAAAGTTTTGCTCGCTGATAAGCAACACTGCGAAAATATGCATACAGTGCTCAATTTGCCAAAGGAAAGCCTTTCAAAAATCCAGGCACACAACACACATAAATATATCTGATGGTTTTAATAGCCCACTATGGTAAATGTAATTTTGAATATGGCAATTTGTCACACGATTTGAGTGCTGCTCGCCAAAGAACACTAATTTCAGACAAACACATTAAAGGTGGGGACTGAGCAGGCAGGTTATAATATCCAGTCCAGACTTACCATAACATTGGAGCGTGCAGCGATTGTTGCTGGTACCGGTGACATTGGCAATGAGGACGGCAACGATGTCGATAACGATGTCTTTCCACATAGGAGCTCAAAGATATGCCAATCCTCGGGCGTATTGCCATTTGTGTTGGGCCGCAGATTCGCTGGCATAACTCGAAAATATTTCCACTTATTAGCTCCGATTTGGGGCTGTGAAAAATGTCTACTACAGATTCGCGCTATTTGCCAAGCATAAATACCTGGCAACAACCTGGCAACGTGGCTAAACATGCTAAAAGCTAAGCGACTACCAGTTGCCAGGCGCATAAATAACGATACATAAAACTCAAATCGGGGCCCCTAAACACATGGGCGTTACTAGGGAATAAATCGACTCGATTTGATTCTCCATTCTCCGTTCAAGTTGAAGCGCCACACTTAATATGCTATTATTTCCAAATTGTTCCATTACAAATCGAATTACATAGCAACAGTCGGAATTTACTGATTACGATTACGAGATACCCTCTTGGCTAACGGCTACACAATGCTCGTTGTACTTTTCTATGGGTACAGGGTATAAGCACGTCCAGCTGCAGTTATATTTATGCCGTCTGGCTTTGACAAATGCATTTGGTAAATGTTTGCACATACAAAGTTGTTGTGAATTGTTTGGCTTAGCAATGACTTTGATTTTGACTCAGTCAGCCAGTGGGCAATTTTGGATAATGGGGGGCTGGAGGTTTATGAATTTTATGTTTATTTGTATGTGATATAGGTTTGTTTTGGTTGCCAACACACAGTTGATTAGTTCACAACTCGAAATTTAATGCATATTACTATTTCTTCTTTTTGCTTGGGCCCGTTCCTTTCTTCTTTATCGATGACTTACGCCTTTCGGTCTTTACCTTAAGGAACGACAAAATAGAAGACATCCCAATTCGCAAATTAGCTAATTAATTTGTTGAAACTCACTGAGGACATTCTTGATCGTAATTTTTCACGTTCCTCTGCGGCAATCAGTTCCTTGACCTCCTCCACCTTCGCTTTGAACATCTCGACTTGTTCGTTAAAGAATTTCAGATCATCCTTTGTCTTAGTCCAATGATTTCGAGTTATATTACACTCCAGTTCGGCCTTCTCAAGATCCGTATCGAGCTGTTCCTGCCATAAGCCTATCGATGCCCTATAATTGTCTATCTGATGTTGATATACGAAGTCGACGAAAGCAAATGTGACTTCATCGTTTTTGGCTTTCAACTGCAGCTCATCGATCTCTTTCTGAAATGAGTTCTCCTTGGCCTCCAACCACATAAGATGCTGCTCCCCGGCACAACGCATCCATTTGATACGATACCGCGTCTCAATGTGCATGATAGCTGAAGTAAAGTGAAACCACTAAAATTATGAATCACACACAAACAAACAAACATGTTCGCAGCTCACCTTCAGCCTTATCGTTATCGGCCAACATTTTGGGACCGCTATCAGAGCTGTCTCGCATGATATCCACATACTTATTTAGCGCCAAATCCTGGTGAGCGTTACGCAGATGATCTAGTTCCGATACCCACGTTGAGTTATATTCATAGTTCGATTCGCTAAATGGCACGAGGAAAACACAGTGAAGTGAAACAGATGCTAAACAATTTAAACTAAATACTCACTCTAGCAATACAAGGGCGCTCTTGCATAGATCGATACCTTTGGAAAAGTCCAGTTTTATTGCTGCGAGCAGTCGTTTAATTTCCTTGATATCCGTGCAGAATTTCGAGCAATCCAGATCGTCTCGGGTTCTCTCAATGGGCAGCACGTCCAGATAGAGTTGATTGACCTTCTGGCGTCGCTGAAAATGTTCCAGCGACCAGTAAAATAGCTTGTGAGGTATTTCCTCACTTTCACCCGGCCATATGTGTAAGATGGTGTCGATTTGCTTTCTTAGCCGTACCGAGAGAAACTCGATGGCTGACTTCTGAAACTGATCCAATACCTTTTTGTATAGCATCTGCTTCACCTCCCACGTAAGCGATGGTCGAAAAACGATGGCGTCCTCAAGGACGACCTTCCGTTGAGTCTTCAACATTTTCATTATGGCCATTCCCTCGGCTGTTACGCCCGATTCCATTTCAAACGTCAATCTCCTGGCGGATTCATGCATTACTTCGCTGACCTGCTCGTAGGGCTTCAGTATGATCTTGAGGAATTCATCGCGACAAATGGATTGATCCTCCTGCTGTGGCAATGGAAATGCTATGGATCGATTGCCACCCGGATTGATTGTGATCTTCGACCCCGTCTCAGATTCCGTTTCCATAGTAAGATCCTCTTCGTCCATTTTGTATAATTATTTCTACCTTTGATTGGTTTTTTTTTTGTGTAGTTTATTTGAAACTTATGTTTTGTGCTTATGGGGTTTTGTTCAATAATAAATACTTACTATTCACAGCAGAAACAAATTTGAGAAAACAAATTCGATGTCGTAATCGATAGAAGCAAAGATAGCTGTAAATTATCGAACATTCGCTTATTCCTTTTAATCGATAACCATTTCTGACATCAATTCAATTTGCATTTGCAATTGGAATTTTACGAAGATTATTGTGAGAATCCTTTTAATAAGCAGAATGAAAGCGACTTCAAAGCAATTTCAACTTGATGCTGCTGCTGATGAAGCACCCCAGCCTCTGCCCCAGAAGAAAGTAGAGACCAAACTGGAAGCAGAGCGCAAAGAGAAAATAGAGCTAACAGACGAGACAGAGTCCACGGAGGAAGCAAAACCCAAGCTGGAAGTCGACTACGATTTCATGTCCACATTTATGAATTTCAAGGTCCAACCAGAGCAGAAGGCAGCATCATCAGCTGCCTCATCGACAACCGCATCAGACGCATCAACCGATGGCCAATCGCCTGGTTCGCGTCGCTCCAAAGCCAAACGCTTGCTGTCCAAAAAGACAGTGGACATTGCTGTGTCATCCCCATCCTCGTCCCGGCCGGACAGCGTGATGCCTTGGTTTGTGCGCCGCTTAGATCAGACCCAGCACGGCAATGAAAGATCTCTGTATTCCATGAGCCGCGACTGGGTCTCTAATCAGCCGTTCAATGAAAACTCCTCCACCAAGAAGAACGGCAACATAAATAACAGCAACTCCAACGGAAACACTCCCATTCCCACGGCCAAGCCGGAGCATGAGGATGATGCCGAAAAGGTTCTCGCCCAACAGCGCAGCGGTGAACTGAAAGTGTTGAAGCACATGCCTAAGGCACGTGAAACGGATATGTTGCCCATTCCGATTCCGCTGCCTGTCACTCAAAACTGGGATCTACAAGGAGCCAGCAAGGAGCAGCTCCTCGCCGACAACATGAAACGTTGGAAGCAGGTGCGCAACCACTGGCATAAGCATACCCAGGAGTACGAGCATGCCCGCTACGAGACAATTGATCAAATACTAAAAATAATTATTAAAAAATAACATGGACTTTCACCTGAAGAAATGCTGGACTTGATATCAAAAATAGTTGAGGTGCAGCAAAGAATAGGAATCCAGAATATATGATAAATATTAACACAAAATAGTTTCGGTAAATGATTTTTATCGATATGGGTCAAACGGGGAAAGTATCAACCAAATTAAACAAACTCGGCATGTATATGGCTTATAAGAAGTCAGACAAACGGGCGGATAGAAGGAAATTGCTCGGATTTTGATACTGATTAAGCATATTTATACTCACACACTTTTGCACAACTTCATTATACTTAATTTTTTATTCGCCGAGTTTATAATAAAAATTAACACAGATTAACAGTTAATGTTTGTTGTCATTTAATTAGCTTACAAAGTAATATCTGATTTAGATTTTACTGTTACCCGGCTATACACTGATATGTGACAAAATACACCAAATATAAAAATAAATGTTATTCCTTCTTACTCTTGGGACTGACCATTGGTTTAACATCGAGTTTGGGAGCTTCCTGGCCACCGCTTAAGGTAATTGGCCTATGTACATATGGAAGGCCTGTGCAGACCGGACAGCTGAGGAGTTTATTTTCGATTTAGATATAACTATAAAAATATTTGATATGTGGTTATATGCTTACGCATCATCGCTCACTAAATGTAGGACTGGAGTCTTATAGACTTTATACATGCACAGGAGCCTGTGAGCGATAAATAGAACCGGAATGAGCAGCAAGGCGCTAAGCAGGACACCCAGCCAGAAGGCGTTCTGTAATTGGTTTAGTAGTTAGTCATTGAAAAGCTGAGATGCTTAAGAATCTTGTTTACTCAAAGTAAAACACGCTAATCTATCTAATCTACACAAGTCAATTGTTAAATTTGTACTAGTTCTTAATTAAATAAATGCACTTTTAATTGAATATGGCTTTGATTCATTTTAACAGTTGACTTATAAATTTGAGCACTTCAAATAGTAACTTTATATCTTAAGTCGACTAATCATGCTTGATTTAAGAAATATTTAGACTATTTTTAAAAATGCAACTTTGTTACAAATTGAAAATTTCTTTTGTTTTTTGGTTTATGCGGAAAATGAACTGCTCTACTTACAATGGGATCGATCAGATGTCGACAGAGAAAATCACCACCGCCTCGATACTTATCGGCCAAAGGATTGCAGCGACCAACGTGGAGTTTGCTCTCAGTAACGACCATGTTTAAATAGAGGTCTATCTGACCGATAAGCGAATCAGTTACATTTTTACCAACTGCATTTAGGAACTCCACGCCATTTTCTCTTATGTATCTTTGTGAAGTTTGAATGGTTGCAATCATTGGCTGAATGGTGTCGTTGAAATTGTGGCTGTTATCCAATATTAGTGAATCGATTTCGCGTAATTTGTTTTGAATTCGATCAATCAATGTGATAAATTCTCTTTCAATGGGTGCATGTGCCAAGAGGTCATGTTTCGAAAATATTAAGCCAGACACTCCGCCCCACATTCTTTTTGGCTTGCCATTGTACTTGCCATACATAATATTGAGGCCGGTTATATACTGACTATTCGCTGTGTTCTGTAAATCGGGTACTGCAACTTGCTTGCACATAATATTCGTATATAGGTTGCTGTGATACGGAAATAATGGCTCCAGTACTTGATTAAGTCTAGATACATCTTCGTTGTTTATAAACGAAATTTGGGACAGATCGTCTTTAAAACCGCGCCAACTCAATTCATCGTCGTCTTCGTAGTCTTTCAAAATATGGATGCCCTTCACATCATCCACATTATATATGTTATTTCTTTTGAGCATTTGAAAAATGTTTTCATTTTCACGGCAGTCACGCATATTGACGGTCGTCCGGACGCTATCCGATTGACAGGCACCCAGATACGTAACCAAGCCAAGCATGAAGTAGAACACTCCAACGAGAGTTATAAACGAGAATATGCAAAATATTAATAAGATGGCACTGCAAGGTATATTATCAAGTTAAGGGCGAAGATTGTCGGCGAAATAAACTTACGCTAACAGGGCATTGTACCCAACATTGTTCTTACGCACACACATACCCCACACTATCCCAATAATCAATAAGATAATTATCTGAAACGATAACGAAACATCTACAAATAATTCCAATCACTACCCAAGAAGATGGAGAAGCAGTCGACACCAAAACAAAATTTACCAATCAAATTTTATATATTTATATGTCGACGGATCACTTACCGCTAGTAGAAGTAAGCAGACAATAATATTGATAAGCTCCCAATTGGAGCCGAACTTATTGTGAATTTCCTCAAATGATTTTGAAGCACTGCGTGATCTCATATAAATTTCATTAATCGCCTTATTGATATGTTTGCCTATGTGTTCCTCTTCAATCTTGAACCGAAAACTGCCTTTCATGAGCTTATCCCTCAGCGGTGGTATCATCGGAGCCATTATCTGCCTAAGTTGTTCGCCAATTACCGAGAATTGCTGTATGCCCATTTGGGGTATGTTGTACAAATTTTTTTTAAATGCTTTTTCCATAGCTTCCGAAAAGACTGTGGAGTTGGGTAACTGCAGGAATACTCAATAAATGAATCGAATTAATTGATAATTGAGAATGTTGTACTGAGATATTAGTTCCTCAATACAAAAAACTTGCACTGAGTATTTAGTGCTTAACTCAAAATTGCTTGGAGATTGTCAATTTTAAAATAAGAAAAATAATTTTCTATTAATGTGTGTGTTTCACATACCAAATCCAAGTGCAAGCACTTTGAAGTATCCCACGACAGAAGGCCAGATTTTTTAAGAGCTGCTATGCAATCCTCCATACCACATAAGACTGTATAATATCGAATCATATTTCGCTTGTAGCCACGCATGCCTAGATTTAAAAGTGAACAGTGAACAATATAAGTTCGATTATATTATGTTTATTGCGCTTTTGACCATAATTTACCATCGCGTAGCGTGGCGCCAATGAATCGCAATCGTTCCTGCAGCTTTTCCACTAATTTCATTTTTATACTAGCCTCCTTCATGTTGTACAATATTCTTTCCAATTCTGCTAACATACTGCTACCAGAAAACTCAGCAAGATCCAACAATAAATATTTATATGCCTCTGACGAGTGAATAGGATAGTTTTTTCAAACAAAAAAAAGGAATAGAAAGATTTCCTCACCAGAGGCTTTTTGAAGTACCTGATCCTTCATCTCATCATAGTTGATGACAAACAAATGGTTGATGTGTCTCGAAACATCCTGCAAATAGGAGCAAGATTCCTTGCCAGAGTGCCGCAGCCTGGTGTTCATATCGGACATTCCTCGATTAATCTGCTTATTGGCCAGAAATGCAATGAGTAAGCCAATCCTATGGGTATTAACATTAAGCATACATCATCCTTGTATATATTTATATCGCTCACAATAATCCAAAGGTTAGGAACATCAGCAAAATACTGCAGCATAACCGACGTCTAGGATCTGTTTTCTCGGTACACGGATGACAACGGCCTCGACAACGACAGCAGCAGAAGCAGCAATAGCAGAGCCTGTTTATAAACAATTGCATAAGTCATTTCTTAAGCAATTACAGCAGTTTTTGTTACTCACGCAATGAACGGATTGATAATTATAAGTGCAAGCAGAGCAAGGAGCACGATTATAAAGAATTTATTTTCGGCTAGCAGATCCAGCCATTCATTTCTTACAGTCTTCTTGCCTAGGACTATGGTGCTGCCGTTCACAATCGATAAATAGCCTGAAGCGGGCAGAGGTTTTGGATGGAATACAACATATATAATAATCATAACAATAACAATAATACCTACCTTTAGCGATTGGGCTATCGTTGAAGAGATTATCAAATACAATGCGTACCAATTTGTATGCTGGTCCAAGACCCATGGTGCTGTAACTGATAGGATCACTACCGTTGTAGTTCGACACATACTCGCTGTATAGGGGCTTGAAATCGTGAAGTTGTACGAGATACTCATTTTCAAAACCATCTCCATTGATGTCCAAATTCCAATTCAAATCAGTAGCGCTAAGTGGCCCAGTTACCAGAGTGAAAAATACAATGGGAGTGCAGGTCCAAAGATAGCCCAACCATTTTACAGATTGCGTCATAAAGTTCCGTTAGCTGGATATCTTTGTACGGCTATTAAAACAAGTAAAATCTAATACAACAAACAAAAATTCGTGTTACTTTATCATAAAATTGAGAGAAATGTCGTGGGATGATCCAGATTTCAAAACATTGACAGTTTAATCAAAAAACATTTTGGATCTTTTAAGATACCGTTGAGCCTATAACTTGCAGGCCAGTCTAAGATAACTTTATTATGTAAAGTTCACAACCCTGATTGCAAATGGGAGTTTAAGGTACTTGGGACTTAGACTAATAATATTAAAAAAAAGGTATACATTATTGATATATCTCAAACCCCAATCCCTTTTCCACAAACTTCAATCGAATCAAGCATACAAATAACAACCGTTTTTCGAACACAAATTGTTAGTTGTCGCTAATTGTTTTAAGTATGACAAAGCTTGAACTATTAAGTTATTTTAGCGTCCCTTGTCTTCTTATTGTAGGTGGTCGATTCAAAGCGAACATTTGTCTTTTTTCAAAACGACATTCTTCGTTTCTTGCAGTTGGTCACACTGAACAGCAACCCGGATGCAGTCCCAACACAACGAGCAGCCATCAAAACTGAGCAAACTTCAGTAACAGTTTCCACAGAAGGGATACCAAAATCGGTGTTAAATGTATTACAGCAACGCCATAAACTTTATCCACAGCAACAACAAGTGTCAAATTTTAAACCCATACAAATGAATGAAGAAAGTAGAGAAACGAAAATCGATAAAAAGCGGGCAGAGCTGAATGACAAAAACAAAGCAGTTGCTATCAGTTTATCCCCACCGAATCACTTCAGGGGAAGGAACTTTAGAAATGACTTGCGATTACAAACGGTACCAAATTACATCCCAGAGTACGTACAAAGAAATTCGCAGTTAGAAATTTTAAAGGAGTTAGAATTCCAGCAGTCTTCTTTTTCCATGTTGGTTTAAGAACTTGATATCTTGAAGAAATTTAGTATACAATTAAGAATAATAATACTTCCGACTGAATACCAACCATATTCTAGATTTAAATAGATACATTAAGAAAATTGAACATTTTCTTCCCTCTCTTAACATCTTTCATTTGAGAAAGCTAATTCAAATATTTTCAAATACTTTTCTAATTTAAATTTTTAATGATTTTGTATTTACATATAATTAGCAAGACGAATTTGGAAACCGTATGCGTTGGTCGCTCGACAGTGTACAACATTCCCCGAGTGATTAGATATTTAAAACCAGAAATTATTGGCAATACAAAGCGGATGACTGTGCCAAATTTTATCAGTAGTCGCAAGATTTATATGGATCTAAGACAAGAGCTTTACAACAGAGGCAGATCGGAAGAGTGCCACGTGAAGAAGAATGTTAATTGGCGAGACTATTTGGAATGTGCTCTAAGGCGTAATCAACGAATGGAATACCTGATTCCGAAATATCCATTGCACCAGGTACACTATTTTGACCAGACAGCCCTCGTGCCCGAATATTGATGTGAAACCGTAAAGAAAATAATTTCAAATCTTAGCAATTAGCAAATGAATAAAATAAAAATCCTGTACAGATTGCATCCCTTTTAAAAATATTGACAGCAATAAAGAATAAATACATACATACATACATATATATTAATATAAATATATATTATATTTAAAGAAAACAACCGACTATCAGCAATAATAGAAAAATAAATTAATAAATATCCCGCATGGATAAAAGGCATTCTCGAATTGCAGCCACATAAATATTTTGTTTAATAACTATACAAGTATATATATAGACATATGTATGTATATACACTGGAGAAAGAATCCTATGAGGCACAACAACGTGCCTCATTTCTGTGATCCCATTTGGCGCAATTCTCCTCTTTTGCCAGGGCTATAAATAAAATTCCCTAACCGCCTTTTTTTAGCCAGAGCGAAGGGCTTGCGACCCGGTTTTTGAAATGGCTGAATTGGCTGACTTGTTGGCTGCCTGGTTCACTGGCGGAGTCGACAGTTGTTGCCTGCTTGCTGCATTTTGCTGCTGGCCTGTTGCAGTTTCTAATCGAATCGAAACCTTCTGCCCAAGCGATGCCTACGGGCGCTTAGTCGGAGCGCCCTTTGTTAGCTAAAATATCATGGATCCCATTTTAGATATGCCAGGGACTAAAGTAATTATTATCATCAGTGTGTGTGTGTGTGTGTGTGTGCCACAACATGCAACACACAACGTGCAACATGATTATTTGTGACGCTGCTCGCACTGCTGTTCGCCCATGTCAAATTGTTCTGTTAAAATCTGTGCGCTGTGCGTTGACATTGCCACAAAATGTTGCACAGCAGCAGCAGCAGCATAAAAGGGCAATACAGCTTTCTCGCTTCCACACGACAGCCCTTTCACAGCGTGAGTGTGTGTGTGGGAGAGAGAGAGAGGTGAGAGTAATTCAACAGCCCAATGCAGGCCATGCACCGTTCACCCTCTCTCCCTCGCTCAACGTTTCGTTTAAAAGGAGAGGGGGACATTCATACACACACACTCACACACACATGCACACATACATAAGTATATATGCTGCGGCTATGTTGTGTCGTCCGCCTTATGCGCGTGCTCTTTCTCTCTCTCTCCGCCTGTCTCTCCCTCCCTCTCTTTCTCTGTCTGTCCTATGTTCTGTTCTGTTGTTTTCGCTTACTGGTTCTGTTTATGATTTCTTTTAGCTGCTGCTGCTGCTGTTCGCCTGTTCGAGCGCACCATCGAAATTTCACATGTAATTCCCACGGCCTGAATTTTCCCACACAAAACGAAGAAGAGGAAGCAGAATTCAACAACAAAGCGACATACGGACAATTGGGACAGACAAGAGAAGCAGCACACACAGCTACATACGAGCAGCATTTATTTTTTTCATTGCATTCAATGTGGTCCCAGGGTCGCTAGTCGGCTCGTCTCCTTCTTCACACACATACACAAACACAAACACACACACACACACACACATATATGGATTGCATACATATGCATGCATATGCTTGTATATTTGTATATTGTTTCGTTATTTCATTTTGACATTTTTCTTTGAGCCACATTCTTGTTTTGGCAGGGTTGCAAGCGCATCTAAATTATCAGTTCAAAAAAACATAATGGGTCAAAAATATACATTTATATTTTTGAATATTTGAATATTTCTGCGCGCTTCAACATTTTTTTAGGGATTATTGCTGCTAGCTCCATAATCTACTTGAAGTGGTGATTCAATTTAAAGCCTAAGCTATATTTTTCCAGCCCAATTCGAATTAAAACATAATTCGTTGATATTAGTCTTAATTATTAATAATCATAATTTTGTAAAACAAAAATAAAAATATACATACTTTCCAATTTCCGACGTTCCAAACACAATCCAATCCATGGAATTTTCTTAAATTTCTTGTCTGCTTCAGATGTGTCTTAAACAGTAAACTGAATAAGTTATGTGCACTGAAAAAAAACAAGTTGTCTAAAAATTTGAAAATATTCGAGCACATATATGAATACATACATTAATATAATTATTATATATGTGGAAATTATTGTTTTATGTATTTCTAAGAACACGCGACTCAACACGCGCTCATCTCTAATGCAAAGTGAACGTCCTTGAATCTTTGGGAACAATGCAGAAAATGCGGCAAGTGTCAGTCAACCTTTGAACGTGTGTTTTTGAGTGTGTGTTTGTGTGTGTGTGTATGCTTCTCCTTTGTCTGCTTAACCTTGGAGTGCACTTCTCTAATGGCCCCTGAACCTACGCTGCTCAACACTGCTCAACACAGACTCGAACTGGAAGTGGGCAGTGGGGAGTGTGTCGCATATAGCAGTCATTCCAGTTATTACGATGGCATTTGGAGTGCAATGCCAGCCAGCTTCGGCTACTGCACTCCTGGTTTATCAATATGTTCAAGGATTTTTTCAGGTTTCCAGGCATGCCACTCTCACTGCGCTCTCGTGTGTGTGTGCGAGTCTATCTATCTATCAGTCAGCCTCTGTCTGCATGTGTCATTGGGTGTGTGTCTTTTCGTGTGGCAGCAGGCAGCTTGAAAAAGTCATGAGCGGAACACAAATTTGTATATGTGTTTGTATTTTGAGTGCCTCTCACATTTGGCATTTTTGACTGTTTTGTGCTCGTGTGCTAAAATTGCTGTTATCCTGTGGCCCAAACTCAGCAGGAGTAACAAAAAATTCGCAACACACACACACACACGTATGCCACTCATTAAAGTGCTGCTAAAACAAAACTCAACATTTCAGCAGCATACAATTTCTTTCTTAACCGCTTGCTGAAAATTAAAGCTCAAATTACACATCACTCAGCGCCACAACACACACGAAAAAAAGCTCATTGTTACGACAAGTGGTTTTGTTTTAGCTTCTCAAATTGCACGTGAGTCACTCTCCCACTCTACACTGCTTTTTTTTCTTTATTGGCGCCAGCAACAGCAAAGCTTTGGCCAGTCAAATGTTTTTGCCTGCTCAGACACACACACGTACCCGCGCGCACACACACACACTTGCGCTATTCTTCACACTCATTCGAAATGAAAACGGCGAACGAGTGAATAGTCGCGGCGAGAAATCTCTCAAAGCTGCCTGCTGCCTCGCCTGTTCGCCTGTTCATTAGAGTCCATGAATTGAAATTGTGTGCAACGATGACGGCGACCGACGCATGTCCAAAAACAAAAAAAAATAAAAAAGCAAATACACCACAAGTAAAAAAAGATGGCGGCCTTTGAAATTGGGACGCTTTTGATTTTTGGGCGCTTCAAGAGTTAAATTATTGCATCTGTGTGAGTGTGTACGCCGGCGCTTAAAATCCATCCAAATGCGACTCGAGAGTTGAGCCGAGTTTTCGGGGTTTGTCTGGCTGACTCCACGTTCCGCCGCCAGTTCGAATTGCCTGCGCTTCCAATGGGGTTGGGAGGGGGACAGAAGCAGCAGCAAATAAATAAACTAGAGCAACGAGCAGCATCATTTAGATTTAGACCGGAATAGTAACAGGCGAGCAGCTTGAGTCAGCAAGCACTTTGCGCGCGCAGTTTTGCGTTGCCGTTGGAAGGTTGTCGATATTTGCATCTCGCTCCTTGTCACTCTCGTGGTCTCGGTCGCACGCATTGTGGGCTTGTTTTGCAGCACTGGCATGCTCTTGGCGCGTGTTTTGAATATGAGCTTTTAACAGCGCTGTGCTTTTAGAAGTTCGTATTAAGTTACGCGCCAACTGTTTGGCATTTATTTGCGGTAGCTTGATGTGGGATATGTGTATAAAATATATATAATTAAATGCTTAATTCTAGTCGTTAATTTCTTAGATTTACAGCACAATATATATTTGTGTGCGCTTAAGCGCTTAAAAAATAAACATATTTAAATTACGATTGAACACAGTGCTGCCAATCATGAGCGTTGCCAGATCGCGCTAAGTGCGTCAGCCTGCCAACTTGTTCGCGCAGCAAATGGCGCGCAGCTTGAATGAATACTAAAATTTGTGCATTGTGTGCTTAATTGGGTTTTATGACAGGCATGAAAAAAGAACCGGAGCCACAACAAAGTGTAATTTAATTGCTGCGGCTGCTGCTGCTGCTGCTGCTTTCTGCTGCTTCCTCGTGATGATGAATGAATGCAATTTGTATTTAATCAATAAACACGCCCCGCAGTGCTTTAAATCAGCGCACAGTGCCGCTTAACGGCTTAGCGCCAGTTGCTCCCTCTCTCGCTCTCTCTCTCTCTCTCTCTCACTCTCTCCCTTTCTCTGGCTCTATCTCTGCCTCTCTCTTGTGGCAAGTTAGGCGATTTTAATTGGATTTGCATTCAGTGCTCGTTGCCCCCTTTTTACACACATCTTCTGCTCCTGCTGTTCCTCCTATTCCCCTTCCTTATCCCCCCTCTCCGCTTGGAACCTTTTTTTCGCCTTTGGCCTGAAACATAAATTTATTTTTAATTTACTTATGTATGCGCGAATTTGCGAAGCTGCCCGGCGGCTGTTTGATTTGCGAATTAAACTGCGTGCAACATAATAAAAAAAAACAGAAAAGAGCAAAGAGAAAAGGGAGAAGAAAAAGAACGCGACTCGTTAGCGCTGCAAACAGAGGGTGTACAGTTGGAGAGTGCGGGGAGCTGTGCTGCAAAGAGGCAAGCAGAGGTCAACTCTCGATTGCCATTTAGACTAGCTTCTAATGGGCGAAACTATTTTTTGCTTTTCGGAGTGCCAAATGTTGACTAAATACAACTGGAAGGCTGTAGAAAGGAGTGGAAAAGCACCAACAAAAGCAACAATAAAAATGTAAGTTTTGCACAATACACTCAGCAAAAAAAAAAAAAAAATAGAGTTAAAATGAAAATCGATCCAACAAATAAAAAACTTTTCTTGTTTTTAGTAATAATTTCTTGAAATCAGGAAAACAAATTTCTAAAATATGGCGATTATTTCTATTTTTTGGGTACATTAAACATTCTCATTAAAGTATTAAGAGAACACTAATAAAATGTAGAAATGCGAACCATAATTCAAACCAAAAAATATAGTGAAATTTACTGGCTCGGAATTTATAATTTAGAGTTATCTGGCCCAGGTTTTGTTATATGTATTATATATTTTTGTAAGCTATGTAAAATGTTTGTGTTGTTTGAAGTCTAAAAATACTAATGCTTAATAATAATATAAGCAAATGGAAATGCAATCATTGAAAAATTAAAAAAGAAATTAACCAGTACTTTTAATACTATCTCCTGGAATCTTAATTGAATGTCTTCAACAAATATGGTCAAATCGATCGATCAGCAGTTGATGCTGACACGATTCGACTTTTCTGGTTTTCTTCAACTAACTAACTTACTCGATAGCTTAAGGGTATGGAACAGAAATAGCTGTTGTAGACTTGTTGCTCATCAAGACTAACGACACAACAACGGCGATCAAATCAATCTGCAGATGAGTCTCAACTATTCAGTGAGCAGCCTCCCTCCCCGGCACACACTCTCACTGTGGCCACACACTCTGTGCGGCTGGGGCAATTTAAAAATCACATTAAATTAGTCAGCAAGAAATCAGCGCAACGAAACCATCAACAAATCATCTCAAATTAAATTCATTCAAGAGCTCACAGCTTACACGGCTCGCTCGAGGAGTGATGGCCAAGTTGTTGGTCAGGCCAGGCCAGACCTGGCCGAGAGCCCACTAGCGGATCGGATATGCCGTTTCATTCATGCCCCGTGCGAACGCGAACGGGTAGCACTCACTCTCCAACCCCAACTCCCAAACTCACCGACTCTTCAGTCTTGACTCTTGGCAATTAATAAAAATGTAAATTCAATTAAATTTATATGACAGCAAGCTGTCAGAAGAACTCAAATTAAAAATTACTAACAAGACCAGTTAACCCCCCCTCCCCCCTCCCGCTACTCCTACATCACCCTGCCCATACTCACTTCAAACTAACAGTCACTAACAGTTGCCTCCGTCTCCGTCGCAGTCTTTTCCATATCCCGGAATAGCCTCGGGTGCAGCAGCACCAGTCCACGCTTAATTAAAAATCCAACAACTGCTCGCCTCAAGAACTTAGCGGAATACACTCAGAAAAAATTAATTGGTATTTGGATGGATCTACCTGAAACTTATTCTAGAATTTATGATATGATATTTATAATTAAATACATATATACTTTAGAAAATGTAATAAAATACCATTTGTTGTAGACGTCGATTTTCAATTATTTTTGTGTGAATCCCACAGTCTAGTTTACTGTCTGACATATAAATAAATACATATTCATATATACAACAATTTTCACTTGTTATAAAATGTAACCTTTAAACAATAAATGTGATTTTTGGAAAGGGCAAATCGTCATTTTTAAATGCAAATATATTTTTCTTCTCTGAGTGTAAGCTGAGTGGCTTTGCTGGCGCAATTCTCATTTGCAAGCCTTCAATTTGAGTGACGTACGGTGACCACCCGAGAAGAAGGAGACTACATTTGCGAGGTAGCCAAATGCCAGTCAGTCGATCAACATTGCGACGCCCAAAAAACTCCAGAGAGATGAGCAGCCGATGTTGAAGTTGAAGTTGAAAATGCAGTCGACGAGTTTGTGGCTCGTTTTCGCTAATAGCGGAAGCGTTGCGGGGTTTGGCAGCGGCAACGGCAGTGGCACCGCCTAATAATTAATAAATTAAAAAACAAACTAACACGCACATGACATGGCCAAAAAGAGAGACATAAAGAGAAGGAGAGTGAGAAAGAGAGAGAGAGAGAGCGAGAATGCGAGCCAAATAAAAATTAGCCGACAATCAGAAGGATAATCAAATGCTGATTTATGGCAATTAGAAGACGATTCGAGACTTGGATCATCACTTCCGGCGTACTGCGAGGCAGCAGCAGTGCCAGCTGTGTGAGGTCCTGGCGCTCTGACCCTCATCCAAAGATCTGTGTGCATGTGAAAATTAGTAGCTAATTTGCGCTGTCATCATTATTGTGTGTTGTGCAAACATTTGTTTGACTCGACAGAAGAGATAGGAAAGGTGAGGCGAGGCGAGGAGAGGAGAGGTGAGGGGACAAGATGCGCCACTTTGTGGCCGAGACATGCATATAAATGAGCCAGCATGACGGGGCACTGATCCACCGATCCACCGATCCAAGTAATGCCATAAGAAAACACTGCTGTGGGTCTTGTGTTCATGCTCATAGATTGCTATTAATTCCAACTTTACGGTTTTTTCAACACACCCCACAGCGATTTCCAAATCACACTAATCAACCAGCTAATGAACTCTAAAGAAAACTACATAAACTTTAAATACGGATTATCTCGAACATTATTAAATTATTATATATATTGAGGAACTTCTTGAAATAGGAAACATGGCTAAATGTTCGAAAAGTAAGGTTCTCTTTTAATGATATTAGAAATTTTGATAACAATTGGAAATAATTATTAGTTCTAATGAAATCAAATGTAAAATAACTCAATATATCAATCCTGGCTTTAGAAAACTTAACTGAAGACTGAAATTGAAATGTGTTGCACAGTGTTTGGATGTTAATTGAATTTTATGGCAACTACAAGACACGAGCATCTCATACACCATATTTAAGAAGCTAACGATCTGCTGAACAGCCAATTAATTAATATATTAATAATGCATATTCATGAGGCCGATGTCCGATGTTCGACATCCAATATGCGTTATTGAACGGTCTCCCAATAAACAAGCAATACTTGTGCAGCCCACGCAGCCAAAACGAGGAATCAATTCGAAAACGTAATAAACCACTGAGGGGTCAGTGTTGTATTGTTTACGGGGTGGAAGGGGGCAGGGGGCGTGTCAACGCATTTAAGGTACGCATTCAAATTATGCAGATTAGCCAAATTTGTGGGGGGGACATGGCCTATAATTATGGCCAAGCCACACAGTGAAAATGTGTTGAAGCCAAAACGAAAGACTGAGGCAACGAACTTGTTTTGCACACAACTTTATTGCGAAAAAGTGCGCGAGCGCAAAAAAACGAGAAGAAAACAGAAAACAGATTGGGCCCATAAATTAATTCATAATTCGCAAAATTTCCGAAATAAATGCTAATCAAATTAATTAATTAGTAGCCGCAACAAGAAGCCAATAGGTGATTAATCGAAATAAACATCAGGCTGAAGGTTCGCCTGACAGGTCATGGGTTAATTACGAGCTTCACGACGCGTTTCGAAAGTACAGCGATTTTGAGTTATAGCCAAATACGACTAACATATGATGAACATATCACATTTAGATTTCCGTTTCGCACAAGGTTCAATGACAGCATCGAAAATATATCCATCAATATGTATGTGGCTCTCTATAATCAAATGTCTGACCCCCAAAATGCGAACGAACCACTTTGAGTAATGCGCAAAATGAATGATTTTAATCATATTAGTCGCAATTTTCTGCGGCCAGGCTACGTGTGCTCCCATCACAAATGCCCTTTTTGAAGCCCCCTGATTTCCGGGCCAATTTTGCTTTCGATCATTTCGCGGAGAGACATTTCGTTTGGTGTGTTTGTGTGCGAGCGCAAAAATGAAGAAACGATTTTCGGCCGCAACCGCAGAAATGGCAATACAATTTTTGGGGAATGGAGGTGAGGCGCTGATTTAAAGCATCAATTTGCAAAAACTGCAAAGCAATTTATCGAAGCGATGCGCACAACAAGCTTGGCATTTTCTCTAGGTGATGTTTTAAATAATTTTGATGCATCATCTACACAAAATTACAGAAAAATATCAGTACAGTATTAAAAAGCAATAAAAGATCAATGGTTAATTGGCAGCGAGATCAATCCAAATATAAGTTTATTTACCAAAAATAAAATTACGCATAGTAATTGGACTTTGTAAGTTAAAGATTCCAAATGTGAATTCAATCAAAATTTTACAAATACTTCTGCCAGTTGGCACTTATTTAAAAAGCAATAGATTTGCCTATTAATTTAACGGAAAAAGCAGCAATAAGTCCGTAAATCAAGTAGCCGCTGGCGAATAAATTACGAAACGCGCTCAACCAACAGTTCCTGAAATTGAAGTGTTGCATTGCACAGCCCACTGCACGCCTTCGCAACACTGCAACGCTTCAACGCTGCAATGCGCGCGCTCGCTAATCAAATTTATACAAAATATGAAAAACAATTATGAAAACACAAAACTGTGACAACAACAAAACAAAATACTTGCTAGCTAAAAAGAAAAAAACAAAAACGAAACTTATTCAATTTCCCACTTTGGGTCGCATATGCCTTCAAATTAAATTATGTAGCTGCAACAGCAACAACAATTGGCCATGGCAATTACAGCAATAAAGCCGCCAAACACGAATCGCGTGCAAAAACAATTTAAAAAACAATCAAGAAATGTTTTTTTGGCCGGGCTGGCAGCGACGACCATCAATGGCAACATAAAATACCAGAGACCGAGACCTCTACTACAATCAAAAGACAGCTCCCCACTTCTGTGCATTTCGTTTCACTTACATTTCGTTTGGGTCTACACCCACACAAACATCATCGCACACAGACACACTAAAAGGGATTTAGCCACTTTACACTTGCCCCAAATGGTAAAAGTTTAAGTAAACAAAACTTGAGTGGCGCGCTCGAAGGCAGTCACCAGCCCTACCCCATCATATCCTGCACAGTCCTGATCTGGAATACCCTTTCGTACACCAGTCTCTACTACAAAAAATCGCAGTTTGTCAGACTGCAGAAAGCGGATAAGAAAATCTTTAGTTAACAATAAGTTTATAAAAAAATAAGTTAATAACATTTATATATTTTTCTAAATCATTAATTATTATTAATAAAAAATACGTTTTTTTTATTTATTTATTTTGGACGAATGAAAACGTTCTTGTTTTAAATGTTCAAATATGAAACTTTGCATGTTTTTCTATTGAAATTTGTTTTGTTATTTCAATAAGTATTTATTGCATTACATTTTATTAAAGTCTTATTTTATTTTTCAGCATTAATATTGAGTTTCTCTGTCAAATCTTTTTGTGTGCAGCACATTTGAGAGTCGCCTATGCCATAAAACTTCTGCCTTCATTAAACTTACGTTTCATTTTGATTTCATGTAAATTGCCTGTCGACGACACAACACCAGTGCCAACACTAACACACACACACACGCTTAAAATACACACATAGACACTCTCGTAATGTATGCGACTCTCTTTAACTTTGTAGTTTCTGAGCCGGCGACGCGCTGATTGGTTGGCAGCACTGTGCAAAGAGGGCGGTGCTTGACGAATAGCAAAAGGGAGAGATAGAGAGAGCGAAAGAGAGGGCACGAGAGGGACAGAGCACTTGCTGGAGTGGCAGGTGAGAGAAAAAGAGAGAGAGAGACCGTAACTGAGGCAGGTGTCGCCGTTACAAATTTGCTACTCAAACTCACCAAGAGTTGATTTTCCAGCTGCAAAATTAAATAAATCCAATTTCGTATGCCTTGCAAATTAGATAATACCACATTGTAAGACAGAGCAGGTAAATCCGAGTAAAAAACAAAATGAGAAAAAGAGAAGCAGAGGAGGAGAGAGAGAGCGAGAGCGAGAGAGAGCGCTGTTAAAGCCGACGGCTTCGAATCAGTTTCCCCAGCGCGTTGCCAATTAGGAGTCACAGTTGTTAAGTCTTTCGACCGTTTTTGGTCAAACTCTTAATAATATTAATTTGAAATATGCAATGCTAAATGACTGTACCATGTCATACCATATGATACCATGTCAAACCAGACCGTATACTAGAGGCTGCCTTACCATGCCTTGCGATGCCATACGATCCATATAATGTAGTTGACACCTTAATAAAACTCCGACTTTTACCGGGCAACCCGCCTGTGGATGGCGGGATGAGTTGCGCAGCAGCTGGAAATGCCTATTTTTGGGGAGGATGCTGCACATCTGGAATGGTTGGTTGGTTGGATGGATGACAGGCATGGATGCCAATCACGCGTCAATTGCACTCGCCGTTGGCTATTTAGGTAGCCAGCCATAAAGGCCATTTGCTGTCAACGTTGATGAGTTGATTTTGTCGTTGACAGGCGATCCTTATGTAGGAGCGGGAGTGCAACTGGATGCAGTGGTTACTCCGGGAATTATTGCACTTAATATTAGGCAATATTTATGGTCAAGGAGAGAGTGTCGTTCCCAAAGATACTAAAGTAAATAGATGCGTAAGTCTGCAATAAACTCGAATTTCCGCTTGACACGATTCCAAATTTCGACTGTCCAAGTTTCGACAATATTGAACCGATTTTTAAAAACGTTAACTTTTGCTCATTTAACTGAAATTAATAATGAAATTTGCATAATTATATTTTTCATATAATAACTTATTATTAACCTCGAAGTGGAATCACTAAAACTATCCAGTGACCACTGTACTTGTAAGTTAGTTGTTTTTAAACAAGCCGCTCTGAACGCCCAACTCCCCATGTATACCCCACACTCTCTTCGCGTTCTGTGTGACTAATGAGCATAGAGAGAGAGAGGGAGAGAGAGAGAGAGAGAGAAAGAGAGAGAGAGAGAGAGACAACAAAAGACAAAAGGCAAAAGAGACAAGAAAAAACGTCTCCAGGGGCAAACTCCGCTTATCTGTGGCCCCGTAGCACATGTCTCGTTATAAGGCATTTGGTTTTTTTGTGGTTTGTGTCGGTTCATTTCGTCGTAGTTTGTATTTACGACAATCGTTGGTTGTACTGTATTAGGTGATATCGTAAACTCCAAAGCTGTGATAAAACCATTAACAATTTATTAGCGTGTTCGAACTTGTGTTTCAGCCATTTGTAGTTGCGAGTTATGCGATCATGTGAGTCATGTGACTCTATGTCTTATGTGCGAGTGTGGCATGAGTCAATCTCTCTCACTCTCTTTTCCTTCTTTGAGATGAGGGGGAAATTGGGGTTTTCGGGGCCGCACTTATCAGCCTCCAATTCAATTAAGCGAACAATCAATTATGATTTGTCACGAGCGAGCTCCACAAAGAACAAAAAAGGTTAGTGATATCGAAAGAACACAACACCCGCACTCTCCACCCAATACCTCCCCATCTCCACTCATATACCCCAACCCCAACCCGCCTTATCGCATTGGTTGCGGGACTCTCGTTTTATGTTTGACATTTCTTAATTATTGATTCAATGTTTTCGCTACCTTTTGAAGATTGGAACATGTGTTCTCGGTGCCGCAGCTGCAAAACGGAAATGAAATTAATTGGAAAAATGCGTAAGTTAAAAAAACACATGAATTTCCCAAGTTGCTCCCCAGTAGGCTAAACTCCAACCGTCTTCGTTCCGATTTCAGCTTGGACATTATTTCATTTATCGTTTTTAAGGAGAGACAGTCGTTACTAGATAGATACACAAATAAATATTTGCTTAAGTTTGAAAAATATTTGGAAAACACTTTGAATATCAATTTTATGTGAATATGTTCCGTTCATATGTCCGTGAGTCGATACGTTCCAGTCGTGCCTTTGCCCGTGCCTACTCCAAAGCTGTCACGTTTGGCGCCGAGGCGCGTGCCCGGATGCTGCATGGCGTAGATGTCCTCGCGGATGCGGTGGCCGTCACGCTTGGTCCCAAGGGTCGCTGTGTGATCCTCGAACGACCATGGACATCGCCGAAAATCACCAAAGATGGCGTGTCTGTGGCACGCGCCATTTCACTGAAGGATCAGCATATGCAGATCGGTGCACGTATCGTTCAGGATGTGGCGGACAGTACGAATCAAACGGCCGGAGATGGCACCACAACGGCTACAGTGCTGGCCCGTTGCATTGCCAAGGAGGGCTCCCAGCACATTACACGCGGAGCGAATCCCATCGAGATTCGCCGGGGCGTCATGGTGGCCGTCGATCATGTGAGGCAGGAGCTGCGACAGATGTCCCGTGCCGTGGAGACGCGCGACGAGATCGAACAGGTGGCCACAATATCGGCAAACGGTGATTCCGAGATTGGCAAACTGATTGCCCAGGCCACCGATCGCGTTGGCACCACCGGCACCATCACCGTCAAAGAGGGCAAACGCTTGAAGGATGAACTGGAGGTGCTGCAGGGTATGCAATTCGACAAGGGCTACATTTCGCCGTTCTTCGTGAATACGCCAAAGGGTGCCAAGGTGGAGTACACAAATGCCTATATTCTGATCACCCTGAAGAAAATCAAATCTCTCAAGCAGATCGTCCGGGGACTGGAACAATCGTTGCGCCAACGGCGTCCGCTGCTCATCATTGCCGAGGACCTGGATGGTGAGGCACTCAACGCCCTCGTCCTTAATCGCCTCAAAACGGGACTACAGGTTTGTGCCGTCAAAGCACCCGCCTATGGCGAGTATCGCAAGCAGCTGTTGGGCGATATTGCTGCGGCGACCGGTGCCACCATCTTTGGGAATGATAATGATTATGCCAAAATTGAGGATGCGAAACTGAACGATTTTGGCGAAGTGGGTGAACTGATTGTTAGCAAGGACTCGACCATGCTGATGGAGGGCAAAGGTACACCCGAAACGCTCAAGCGACGTATTCAGGAGCTGCAGGACGAACTGGATGATCCAGCAACGAAGCCCGAACAGAGGGTTCGTCTGCGTGCCCGCATTTCCACGCTGACCAATGGAGTGGCCGTCATTCACATTGGCGGCACCAGCGAGGTGGAGGTGGGCGAGAAAAAGGATCGCGTCAATGATGCCCTCAATGCCACAAGGGCGGCCATTGAGGAGGGCATTGTGCCCGGTGGAGGTACGGCCCTGTTGCGCTGCATCCCACGTCTGCAACAGCTGGAGCCGGATAACGAGGATCTCGCGCAAGGCATCGCCATTGTGTGCAAGGCTCTGCGCATGCCCTGCATGACGATCGCCAACAATGCCGGCGTCGATGCGCCCATGGTAGTTGCCAAGGTAATGAATGGCAGCGGTGACTTTGGCTATGATGCCATGAGAGATGAATATGGCGATCTAATTGACAAGGGCATCATCGATCCGACGAAGGTGGTGCGCACGGCCATACAGGATGCGGCGGGTGTTGCCTCCATGTTAAGCACCACCGAAGTGGTCATCACCGATGTGCTCAGTCAGAGTGCATTGAATGCTTTGGGAGATGGCGGTGGTGGCGCTGGATTGGAGGAGGCATTGGGTGGTTTAGATCTGGGCGGCATGGGTGGCATGGATGCGCTATCCGCACTAGGTGGCATGGGAATGGACGAAATGGGTGGAATGGATGGCGTTAGTAATGCGGCTGAAATGAACGACGCAGTGAAGAGCATTCCCGGCATGGAGAATGTGGAAGTCCATGACATTGACAGCAGTCAAATATGAAATTTCTAGCTATTTCATCCTCTCTCTCTCTCATTCTCTCTGTTTATCTTTCTCTCTGTCCCTGCTATATTTGTTGTGAATATCGTTTTTAGTCATTTAACTTGGTTGTTTGCCAAATTTCTGTTGCTTTGTGATCGCCGAATAAAGGATAAATTGTTAACAGTGCACAAATGGAGATCTCAAAGGGACGACGTGTACATGTTATGACCCAGTGAACTGGCGTTTGTAATGCTATCAATAATTAAGTGCCGCTGCCACCTCAACGGACAACGGGCCAAAATGTGCAACATGCACAAGGGGAATGAGCAGTGGATGCGGGGGGAAGACAGTCGAGTTGGTACATGGACTGCTTAATAAGCGGCGGCTGCTGCATAAATTTCCACCCAAAAAACAAGAATTCCATATGGAATTGTTAACAACGCACTGTGCATGCTCTGTTAAAGAGATTGGTCACAATAATTGGCTATGATTTGCTCAGTTGGTAATTGGTCCAATCCAATAAAGATGAGTAGTAAAAGATTTACTTGAATGAGCTGATTATTCCTCTTGAACATATAAAGTTTACTGTGTTTTTTCAAGAAAAAACAGGTACTAAAATTTAATATCAAAATAAGAAATTATATTCGAAAACAATGGGAATTGCACAATTTGAATAGAGTAGTTTACTAGCGGAGGTATTATTTATATTTCTTTCTGGTGCAACAATTAAATCCTCTATCTTATGGACAAATACTGACTGAAATGCCTTAAGCCAAGTAATTTATTAAACTACGCATACTTATAACCATTTTGGATTTGATTCAAATGCTATTATAAAGCGAAGATATCCCAAACGTGAGAGCATTTGAATAAAACGGAGTCTGTTGTCGATTTTGAATGCGCACGCAATGCAAAAATCTTGTTAAGACAGTTGCCAATCGAGAAAACCGAATGGGGCATTGCAACCGCAGAAGAACTGGCCAAAGGAACCTGGGCATTGGAACATGTGCAAATGCGCATGCGTAATTATTGAAACAAGTTAATTACTGGCGGAGGTGCCTGTTGCCAACTCCGACTCCGACTCCTACTTCGACTGCGACTGCGACTCCGTGACTCTGCTCTGACTGTGACTACAACTCCCAACTTTAGACTCGGATGGTTGCGCGGGCGATTCTGTCGAATGCTCGACTGGTTGCTTAATGTATGCTTGAGACATGGGGAATGAGGCATGAGGCATGAGGCAGACACATTCCATTCGTTGTTCACTGCATCCTTTTATGGCCATGTGGCTATAGGTCCTGGGCATGCAGCTGCAACAGCAACAGTTGATCAGCGTGCAGCGTGATCAAAGTGTGAAATGACTTGTTGTTGTCTGATGGCCGCATACAAATTGCTTGATGCCTCGCTTCGATGCCAATCACACAAGCTGACCCCCAATCTCTGCTCTGGCCGTTCCCCCGCCTATATGCTTTGATTTTTTTCTATCCTTTAATTAAGTTGTTGGTTTTCGCTTTCCAGGAATTAATAACAGCTCCAAAAAGGCAATGCAGTTGTCGTTTGTAGTGAAATTATAGCTTAAGAGGCCAATTAGGAGCCGCAAATATGTTACACACTCTTTAAAATGTCCTACCTAAAATAAATGGAAAATGCCGGCGAACATAATTGTAAGCCAAAGCATTAAGTACTGAATCCTCATACAATAATAAGTTCAAATTGGATTTATGGATAATTATTTGACTTGGATACGAAAACTATAATTGTATTTTATCAAACAAATTTTGAGATTTTTTCGGCTAATTATCTTAAAAGCTGTATGCAGGTTTGCGTACAATATTCAATTAAATTCAATTGTTTTTTGGTTTTACGCAAGAAATATATAAATAAACGATCTGTTCCGATTGATATCGATACATCATTTTTCCAATTGGGAAAACAATTTCAAGCGGCAACATATAAAAGTAAATGCAACCAAGCAGATAAGAATCGAAATACACAGTTACAAAATGTATAGTGTAGTGTAATCTTGTAGCTGTGGCAAATCTGATAAGAGAAGTTGAACTCACAACTGAGTAGCACGCGTTCCACGAGAGAAAAAACTTCGAATTTGGTTTCCCCACCAATTAGCTGAGACGTCCCGTCGGCAGATGATTGCCCCGTGCTTTGTTATATGCCCACTAATTATAAAATCTATCGATTAATAATCGACTCAGTTTTTGTAGTCGAGAGTCGTAGTTCATGCGAGCAACGCCCTCGTCTCCACGGTAGTTCCACATTATTTGCATTCTTAATTTGTTCCTAATTAAATATTCATCTTTTGTATGTGGCCAGCAGCCCTGCTGCGGTGCCATCTCCAACTGCAACTCCCGCTCCCCAATCTGTGAGTGTCTCACGCTGTGTCACTTTTATGGCACTTGATTTATTCGAAATATCTCTGATTAATTGAAGCCGACTCGCGTCTAATTTTTGGGAGAAAGTCAACGACGAGAGCACGATCTCGAGCCATAAGTTTTTGTTTTGAACTCTTGGGGTTCCATTAGGGCTCGTTAAACAGACTCGCTCCCTCCCTTTCTCTCTCTCTCTCTCTCTCAGTCTTTCCCTCTGTCTCCTTCTTACTCTCTCGCTCACTCCCTCTCACTCGTCCTACATTTGCTACGGTTTATTTTTACGCTTGAGCCGCATAATTTAATAACCTCGCATCTTGTGGCATGTGTATATGAGCTCTTTAGGCTTAAGAGTTTGCCCCTCTAAAGACAAATGGGTTTATTATATGATGTCTGAAATTTATGCGCGCCATAAAATTGTTTATTAAACGGCCACACGGCACAAATGGCAAAATAAATCGCTTTTCACTTTAAAAATTAATTCAGTGCACCCTATTCGCTCCCTCTCTCTCTCCCTCCCTCTTTCTCTCTCTCTCTCTCTCTCTCTCTCTCTGTATCACTCCCTGCCTCTCTAGCTCTCCATCTCTGTCTGCTCTGTCTGAGCATCTGCAGCCGCTTGACCAAAAGAGCTGCTGATAAACTCATTTGTCAACGTCGCCCTACAAAACAGGAAGAGTTTTGATGAGCCCGGGACCGATCTCTTTAATAACGCAATATGCTGTTGCCAAGTAGCTCTTGTGCATACACATAATTGCTTTGGGTTTGCCTTCCTTTCCCTATACAACCCCCAGCTACTCCTCCTTATTTAGCAAGTGCAGTGGAGATCGCCTAAGATTTACCACAATATTCAGCTGATGTAAATAATCAACTAATCAAGTTATTGATTTAAAATTGAAATTATATTGACGGCATTGTATATTGTCTGAGCTTAGGGATTTCGATCTTTAATAGACAATAGTAGAATTTACTTACTTTTTGATCTCTATAAAGTAAAGCTTTTATCTGCAGAGTAAGTCTCTCAATATGCTAAAATGGCGACTATAAATAAAACTAATGAATAGTATTTTCAATAGTTGCTAGTTTTTTCTTGAAGAACATCATAAAATGCACGGAGTCTTAGATATGAATGGCTTGTTAATATGGTAATTTACTATTCACAAGTTGTTGGTTTTTTATCGGATTTTAACTGTGTTTGCCAAGACGATGTGCGGCAAAAAAATAAACGGAAGCCGAGCTTAGTGCGAAATTCAATTTACGAGCTGGAAAACCTTTTGAATGCAACAAACAGCAAGCAACAAGCAACTCAAACTCATACGTGATGAACACCCAGGTTCGCTGACTGGATGATAGACTGGCTGACATACAGACAGATACGTTCGAGAATATAATTTACATTCATTAGCTCGTTATCAATGCTAATGCGGTTCGCAGTCATCTTCGGCTAGTCAGGACAAGTTAAGCTTGCCGCCACAACTAGTTGGAGCTTGCCACATGTGGCCAGCTATAAAAATATGCAACTAATTACAAAATGTAATTAATAGCGAGCTCAGCTGTTAATGCCGCCAGGCCGCCGAACGATCAAAGGGGCCCAAGGCGTATATATATACAAACAACCATATTTATAGTGTATTGTGTATATCATAACTGAAAAATGTAGTTAAGGTTTCAAATCTCTTTGCTTTGACCCAAAATTTGTACAACAATCACACGATTATATATTCTTTAAAAAATTAAGTCCCACAAACGAAAAAACCTCTGACACCTTTTCGCAAAAAATGAGTAATTCTTATGAAAACAAAATAATTAAATATGTCTATGATATATGTAAAAAAATATACACAAAAACCAATGGAACTGTTTATAATTGAATTCATTCATCTTAAATAAATCATTTATTATACCATTTATATTTGATCTCTTAAAAAAAAGCCATGTATTTTAATGCTTCATTCAGTTTAAAATAAATAAATCAGCTAATAACTTAGTTCTTATAGGAATTAATTTATTATTTTTCCATTCAGTTTTTTTTACTTCAGCTAACATTAAATAATACAGGAATGTCTTTTTTGTATTTATTGGATTTTAAATATTTGCTGACGTGGACTAGACTACAGCGCACAAAGTATCAGATAAAATTAAACTGAAGCCAAGAAACGACTGAGCGTGCCACATGTGATGGGCAATAAAAAAAATTTGCAACTAATTACAAAATGTAATCAATAAAGCAACAGGCCCCCAAACAGTCATAGAGGCCATAGGGCAGTCTTCTGGCCATGGTGGAAGTATTTAATAAGTCATAACTTATCATACGACGCGAGAGAACAGCTAATTTGGCGAGATAAAATGATATAAAAGATACTATTATAATCATTATAAAAGTATGTAATTGTCAGGTGATGTGGTAATAAATTACAGTAGAGGTGAAATGAGATGCCAACGGACATGGAAATACAACTAGACACGGATATGCACATGATCATCGATAGGGATATGAATTTGAACGGAAGCAACTGACCCTGGTCAAGAGGTATTGTGTGGAACGAAAACATTATTTACAAGTCAATAAAATCAATTTGGAAGCGCTGAGACCAAACAAACTGCCGACAAACAAAACAGACAACTCAACATACACACAGACAGACAGTCAGCAAATTGGGATATTACTTAGGATAACACATGCCGCAGACCAATTATAATTCTAACGATAGCCCAAAAAGGCTGCGCGGGACTCCCTGAAAAAGGGGGAGGGGGACTCACAGGCCGACCTCTAATTAATCAATTATAAAACAAACGAATTCGATGCGATGATAGCAAACGAAACGGCGGACGCCGGAATGAGTAGAATAAGAAAGGGATAAGCGAGGACTGTGTTGCACACACACCTGGAAGGTCTGAACAGCTGCAATGTTGCAGGCAGCTATACTTAAGTGGACGCTGTGCATCAGCATTCAATAATTCAATTTTAAACAATTTAGATAAATATAAGAAATCCAATAGAAGTTAAAGTTGCATTTGTACAAAGTTCGAAAACAGTTTGAAATTGGTTTACTAATATTTCAATGAATGTGTATTTAAATAAACTCATAAGCCTAAATAAGTCTAAAAATATGAAGTATTCAGGGAAATTTGTTCAAATTCAAAAGTTTTAATCATTTGTAATGACAACCCCAATATTCTAATCAGATTGCTCTACCGAGTTGGTCATTGTTCAAATTATATTTAATTTACTAAAAATCCCAAACATTGCAAAGATAAACATTAATAATTTTAATTGACGCACATTAAACTGAAATTACCTAAAAAAAACTAAAAAATAACATTAATTTGCAAAAACAAGAAAAAAAAAACAAAAATGAAAGCCGACTCAGAAAAAAAAGGAAAACTGAAAAGCAGAAACTAAAAACTGCCGAGTGGCAATTAAGTAAAAAAAAATACTTCCATGCCCCACCCCGTGCCGCTCCTGCTCCTGCTCCCGCCGCTGCCGCTGCCGCTTCTGCTCTGCAGCCGGTAAACGCACTAATTACCAAAGCATTTTTCATTTCTCATTTTTACATGACTATTACGAATACCACTGGGTATTTTTTTTCAGTAGGTTCCTATTGTTGTTGTTGGTGTTGTTTTCATGTTTTCCACAATTAGATTTACGAACAAATGAAATTACCGCGCTTTCGTTTTAATTGTTGGCTGCTTATTGGGTAGTTCGGGTAGTTCGGGTAGTTCGACATAATCGACAGTTGGTAACTGAACCCACACCAGCACCCGCACCCGTACCTGCACCCTCGGCAAGTTTAGTTTGCTTATCGTTAGCTGGGAATCAGTGGCGATTATGCCTTGCATAAACCAGTTAATAACGCGCTTCCGCTTAAGTCAAATTTGGGTGCCCACGAAAATTGAGTGAAAATGCAGTTGTCGCTGGAAAATGTCGCAAATGAAAGCAAGACAAATCGTCGTATCAAATTACCCAAATTGTGGGCGTGTCGACGTCAAAGAAATGCGGTTAGTTATTTCTATACCACTGGCACTGCATAGTCACCCTATATACCTGTTACCTACTGCCTATCCGCCCCACCCCCTTTGCGCAAGGCCTTGTTCGTCTGAGGTGATTATGTCACACGCCTGCCCCATTTTGTGGCAAACGCAGCCATTTGTAATTGAATTAATGTTGGCTGTTATTTTCGGTCTCGGCTCTGGGCTTGTAGTATTTGGCGTCCAACTATTTATGGCCCAAATGACAGGCGATGTCGCCTTATCGCTGGAATTTGATCGGGCGACTCCAGTAACCCTAACTAATCGCACGTAATTAAATATAATTTGGTATCGTTTACAGTTACGTTTTTTTTCGTGTTTGCCCAAAACGCAATGAGTGCTAGGAGTGTGTGGGGAGGGATAAGGGGTGGGTGGGGATGGCACCAGGAGTTAGTTACCATACTATGTAGGCCACGTTGAGATTATGCCAACGCATCGTTCGCTCGCTTAATTGACTTACCCTAACCCAACAAAAGCAACAAAATAACAAACACCTGAGCCTAAGAAATTTATACATTTTCAGTGTGAAAGTTTATAATTTCTAAGAGAATCATCACTGTATACCTAAAGTTTCATATAAAGAAGTCAAAGTAATTATGAGATGGAAATAAATCATTGGGTAAATCTGTAAGAAGATTCTGATATATTTTATAACGACAAATATTTCGAACGAATATTTCAAACTGAATTTGTACATGTCTGAAAAGCATGTTTCAAAATCGAATCTACAATCCAAACTTATCTATTCCAAATTTGCAACAATCGCTTTATGTGATTTTGCAAGGGTAAAATGTATTTGAAAATATTGCAACTTACAAGCCTTGACTCTTATTCCCTTGAATCTATGATATGACAACCTCTGCTTGGTGACCATGATCTTCATTCACATCCTATAAGATGGAATATACAAATCCAAAGCTGCATTTGCTGGTAATAGAGAGGATGCCTGTCGACAGGCGATAAGGTGAATTGAAGTGGAGCGGTTGCACATAACTGCAATTTGTTTGGCTATCGGCCAGACCGAGAACCGTTTCTCGATTCTCAACTGGCACTTAATGCGCGAGGCGCTGAGGAAAGCTGAGGAATGGAAAAGGAAAACGCGCCACAGAAATAAAATTATTTAATTGCGCAATTAAGTGCACATTTGTAACGTTTTGCGCGACATCTGTCCCAGACCAAAGAAAACAGGAGAGACCAGAGAACACAGACCAGGGAGTAGAGACCCAGGGACAGAGACAGAGACAGCGACAGCGACTGAGTCCGAGACCGAGACCGGAAATTCAATTGTTGAGATAATAATTACATTAGGACGTGCGCGCATGCGCGACTCTGACGCAAACTTGGACTCGAATTGAGCATATGGACTGACCAACGACCAGGGTCCAGGGACCTGGCACCAGAGAGCCTACTTGGCTACTACTAATACTCGAAAACGGAGTGCACACCTTGCGCGACGAGCTGATTGACACGGCCACATGGGGACGTGAAAGCCGTACCGCTACACAGCCAGATAGCGTCCATACACTTGCAAAAATATATGTGTACACCATAGAATTTCTCTTAGAAAGATATGGCATCCTAAACAAAACATATTCCATTAATCCAACAAACAGATGTATTATTATACATCATTTGCAAAGATGCTTTCTATTTTTAACAAACAATTTTCTTCAACCCTTATATTTTTTCTCAAATTCCAAAATATTATGTATTCTTTTTAGAAAGTAACAGAAGCTTACCGATTATCTCCTGCACTGCCAGTCGATACACTTTTTTTTCGAGTGCAGACGACCTGCTGTACATTGAACCCAAGTCCGAACCGGGCATCGAGCGCGAGCCGAGATCCGAACCGCCAAATGGTCGGCTGGTCTTTTGTTTGCATTTCGCCTGTAAATGAAGCGTGAAATTGGCTTAAAGTGCAGCGAGTGCAGCGTCGCATTGTTTACTTCTTGTTATGGGGCCCCCGACAATGGTATTATATACCTATAATGTCCATATAATGGCAACACCAAACTATTTGTATGCAATTGCCATTAACACTTTATTTATTGCCCGGCAATACGCTTGGCAGAGAAAAGCTGAAACTGAAACTGGACCTAAATGGATCTGGGCGTTTGCTGCTCTGAATTGAGGTTTAATGAAGTAGTTAAGCTGCCATGGAATGGCTACAAATGGGCAGCAGCAAAATAATCAGCTAGATACTTTAAAAGAAATGTTCTATATATAGAACTATTACTATATAGCTCTGAAAGTGAATTGAAAATTGGTCTAAAACGTAGTTTAGACGTAAGTCTCAAAGTATTTAGGTTATAGCGTTGAAATTTCACAAGGTCAGAAAACAAGACTTTGACAAATAATAGTATAATGAAATGTCAAGTCAGGCGTAGCACGAAAGTAATGAAAACATGTAAATCGAGAACCCAGCAAATATTCATAATATTATTATGGGCACAAGAGGGTGGGCATTTTCGAGATACTTAAATAAATCATCAGAAATTAACACATTATTTTTAATGAATTCAAGTTCATTTTTAATTAAGTCATTATTTTTTTCGAATTTTATACGACACTCACGTCTCAAATACAGAATAAAGTAATTTAAAACTTTAAAAATTAATATATTCAATGGGGGAAAAAGAAACATCACCTCTATAATCATAATGATTATTTATAATACCCGCTTAGTGTGTCTTAATGTACTTAACTCTCTTTTTCCATTCCTGCCCACAAATCTCTCTCTATCTCTCTGTCTCTGTCTCTCTCTCTCTCTCTCTCTCTCTCTTTCTCTGTCTGTCGTTCTCTATCAACATCGAGCAATTAAGACCCTGACTAGCAGTTGTATTCAACAAACCAAGAAAGTCATTTACGAGGCCCTTAACACTATCCAAACAACAACAACAATGACAACAGCAAGTCTCTGCATATGCGTGATAGCTAAATTATTTAATTTATGAGCCGCATCGACAAAGCAAATGGAGAAAAACAGAAATTGTATCTATGAATGTATGGAAAATCCAATGCGAAAGGCAAACAAAAGACTGGGAAATAAATTTCCATTTTGCTAATCAAATTTATTGCACTTTGTGCGAGGCTTATTCAATTACGTGCCACTCCACACACATACACACACACACACACACACACACACAGAAGTCAAGAAACAAAGTCAGAGCGAGAGAGTGAGAGTGAGAGAGAGAGCGTGTGTGTGAGAGAGGGTGAGTGAGAGCTTTACAAGCTTTACAGAACCGTCGGCCGGTTAGCCGCCATTATTTGAGCGCTTTGTGAGCGCCGGCTGCTCTCATAGGTCGATGCTCATTGGCAGCGCCAAATGGGACGCGCTCCCTCTCGCTCGCACAACAGCATCGAAGCAGCTAGAAGAGAGAGAGAGGCGGAGCACTGAAGCTGAAGGTGAAGCAGAGCTGCTCACCTGCCCGGCATAAGTAAACACCTGCGGCCGACGACGACGATCGTTCATTCGATCGCGCTCGTTTCGATCGCATCGCGCTCTCTCGCTTCAGCACATGGTAAGCGACAGTCTGGTGGCAGCTTCTCCATAAACATCAAACACGCAACAACATCAACAACATCAACAACAACAACCGGTTGTTGGCCTGGCGTCTGAGCCCACCTGAGTTTTTACCGGCCTGCTCTTTGCGTAGTTCGCTTGCGGCATTGACGGAGCCCGGTCATCCACGCCGTCGTCGCGCTCAAAACCTAGTATACTAACTAAAATTAACTGTGTGTGTGTGTGTACTTAATAGTGATAAAACTATAGCCAACAAATAAATGCGATCTAAAAGCCCGATTATCTTAACAATCAATAGAAAAGTTATTGGAGTGCTCGTAGCTGTTGAGTTGACTTGACGACAATTGTTTCAGGGCCGTGTGTGTGTGCAAAGACCGTCGGCAAGTGCTATAAGAAAAGCTCAGTTCCTAAATATATTTAAAAAAAAAGCAAAAAACTATAATTAACATATTCGTGTGCAGATCGCAACGCAATCACAGCCTACCCGTTTTGCAGATCTTGTTTATACAAGAAGAAGAAGGTGAGTTCTTGGCTTAACTAAATCAAAATAAGGTAATAGTAATCAAAGTAGTAGAAATCATAAAATAACGTCCAGTTCTAAAATATCCCATAACATATTTCTTAAAATATTATTCTATACATATTTTAATCTAAAATAAGGTACTTTTGGGTAGCTTAAAAATTCACAATTTTTGAAAAATTATAAAACAAACTTAAATTAAAGAATTCAAAGAAAAGTATTCACAAATATAAATATCTATTACTAAATACTTTTTTTAAGAGCTTTGATTATAATTGACAAACTTTTATATTCATGTATATCTGGGGGTTTTGTTGACCAAAAAAGATCTTGAACTGTTTAAGTTATTTTCAACAGATAAAATATGAAATTCAACCTTCACTGTATGAAAATTGTTTAAAATACCACATCGTTATCACCCATATCACTGTCATCTCAAAAACTGAACATTTTCGAACCCAATTGGCCTGATTTCTAAATGAAAATATCATTATCAGTGGTAGACTTACTAATATGTAATCTCTCAAACATCTGAAAATCATTGCCATTTACACTAACTGTGTACTCGCCCAGTTTTCCCATTATTCTGTCTGATACGATTAGTCGTTGAATGTATGTCTTAGAAATGACCTACTTTGTGTAACGATCGGATAATATTACCAATTTCACGAGTCGAGTAATCGATAATCAAAATTTGACTAAGGAAACGAAAATTAAATATCATTAGATTTGATTAATTCACTTGGACATATCGTATCGCGTTGTACGAGTACGCCTCACCTCTTCGAGCATTCGTCAAATATGTGATTACTTATTATTCTTTGAGCTTTGTTATTGTTTTTTTGATTAACTAGAGGTACTTATTTATAGGGTATGCCACATGCTGATAGGTCGATAGGCTTATCGCTGATTGGCTTTAATTAAACACCATTAAGGAGTACAAAAATTGTCAGCGCCTGAGTCGATGGTAAATAAATCACGTTTTGTCATTGTGATGTTTTCAAAATGTTTGCTAATCAAAGCAAATGAATTTCCACTCGTACACACAAAATAAATGAAATTAACTGCCCCCAGCTATCTAAACGAGATAATCATGTCAAAAGCTAGAATAGACTTGGCGATATGCTTAGGTCAGTTGAAAAATAAGAGTACAAATTCAAAGACAGTTAGATAAGTCAAATCATATCAACGTCACGTCAATGCGGGTTCCGTTCCGTTCCGTTTCTGTCTGTCCGTCTGTTGGTGAGAGCAAGTTTCCCTTTACCCGATAATCGATAATTTTGCTCACTGATTTAATTAATAATAATGCGGCATGTGACGGGCTTGTTACTAACTTTTTCGTTTAGCTGTGACGCAAATAGCTACCTTTATCTATGAGGAAGCATCTGCTTGAGATAATGAAGAGATCTTCACTTTTGATAAGATGGTTGTTTCTTTCGTTCTTTATTTTTTGTTTTCTTTTTTGTTAAGGGGGAAATTAAAATATGTTTGCAATTTGGGGCACAATTTGCAGCGCAATTCAATTAGGCCGTCACACAATTAAAACTTGTCCACAGATAGCGTCTCAGTTGCAGTATCGTGTCTAGCAGATACAATGGCAGTTATCTATCTGACCTGGTACTGGGTACATTTCTGATATCGATACCGCTCGTACCTTGTGCAATTGACATTTCATGGCGCTACCTGGGAGGCGTTGACTTTACCTTTACTATATAACATATATATATACATATTCCTATAGCAAAGCTACACCTACGCCCATCTCTTGATAAGAGATGGCGCCAAGACCAAACCCTGCTCTCAGCTCACAGCTCATTGAGAGCTGTGCATACAGATGCTTCATTAATTCAATTCGGACCTTGGCTGTCCCGAACACACAGAGAGAAAAGATTCAAGCAGTCCATTATTCTGTAATTATAACTCCTTAATTGGACTATTATAAACTTATTTCAAGACCGATTTAAGAAAGAAAACATTTTATATATATTGTTATAGATAGTGAGGCTTATACGATCATAAAACATTTATTTTATTTCCTAGGATTTGTGCCAGATCTTTGTCTGCTAAGTAAATCTTTCGTGTATCAATTGGAATTGCGAATACTTGATTCAGGGTGGATTCAAATACGACATTTTTCTCGCTGTGTACACAAATGGAACATGCAAACATGAAATATCAACCTCAGACACGTCCCCAAATTGCCTCCGTCTCTTATCAAAACGTACAAGACAATGACAAAAGGGCAGAGACACGGATGCTACACAGCCTCAGCCTCAGCCTTAGCGTCAGTCAGAGTCTCAGTCTCAGTCTTGGCCACACTAAACTTGGCCAACAAAGCAGAAATTCAGCGCCAAGCGTCGAACAACAGTTGTTCGACTACAGCTTCACGCCACTTTTCCGCCCCGGCTCCCTCTGCTCCCCTGTTCCATGGCTCCCTCAGCGTTTTTAACATGCATTTTATGAGTAATTGGCCTCGCATCATCCACATCAACAGCTTGGCAGCACAGAGCGAGCTACCCGAAACGTCTCTGGGCCTGAGTCACTACTTTTAAACCTCGACGACGATCATGATGACGACGAAGACTACCTTTGGCTACCGTCAAGAACTCTGCCATTAGGGTGGCCAGGGCGCAAAAAAGGAAAGAATGAAAAATAAAAGGAAAACTGTTTGTGCAACAACGAAACGCAGATACGCTTGCTCAACTAATGCAGAATGTATTTCCATAGACGATAAATGATCTACTCTTGAGCTATGCCAGATATTAACCAGCCATACATTTTTTAAAGATGAAAATAGAGATATCAAATAGATACTCTTTAGTAAGTTGAAAAATTTACCAAACCATAGAGAACATTTCTTTTAACAAATGTCATTAAGCTTAAAGTAACTATGAATTTGTTTATTTGATTAAAATACTTGTCTAGCATCAGATCTAAAAATAATAACAAGCAACAACTTATTTCATTGAGAAATTTAAAAGTGAACAAAACGTATCCAAAATCAACTTTACAAGCTGCACTTTTAAAAGATTTTATTTTCATATAGATACGAATTTTTTAAGTAGTCACAGCAATTTGTATGTTTTAGTGAAGTCTGTTCTTTTAAAATAAAATCTTTTGAAAATAGAATGAAAAGAGTAAATACATATTCATATATATTCATATGCAACAGAAAGAGAAGTCACAGTTCGTTGTATGTGTCGCTGATAGGCAGCAAATTGAATTAAGATTGCCTCATCAACAAATGAGGTTGCTGAGACTTCGACACAGGATATGAATAAACTAATTATAATTTGGAGTTTGTGTATGTTTGTGTGTGTGTGTGTGAGTGTGTGCATTAGAGGCCCATAATGTACCATTGCTGTTGTTGCTGCTGCCGGCGTCTGGGGCTTAAGAAGAATGCTGCCTTATCGCACCTGGCGCGTCCAAAGCCGGCGCCAAGCAGCAGCAGCCGCAACAGCTCAGGTGCAGTCTCAGACTTGAGTCTTTAGTTTTTTAGTTTTCGAGTTTTGAGTCTACAGCCTTTTGCAGCCTTCTCGCTATCATTTTTATGTTTTTTGGGTGACTCACGAAATTGTCGCTTTGTCTGCGCTTATACAAAATTAATAATTGCCTTTATCAACTGACTGCATGTAAAACTACAAAAGCAGGTGGGTTCAGTCTCTGTCTCTCTTTCTCAGCCTGGCTAATCCATCAATCCATCATTTGTGGGTGGGGGACCACACACACTAACCCTCGACACATTATCATTATGATGGGCATTGAGCTTTTTGGACACAGGCACAGGCACCATCCAAAAAGTTTGCCATTATCGAGGCTTTGTGAGACGACTGGGGAGGGGGCAGTGGGGATCATTACAATGCTGATCATCAAGTGTGACTAAAGTGGTTTAGCCTAATGTAAACCCATAAATAAGCATAAGGCAAGATACCAAAAACACAAGTGGACCAGGCCAAGACGCATTAACAAAATGCCAGAAATGAGCTTCTGTTTTCTTCGTGGCTCTACCAGTAAACTGATCGAGTACTGCTCGACTGCTCGACTGCTCGACTTCTCGAGTGGTGGATGGCTCGACGGACTGGGGCTGTGGCCGGCCATTTAATGAAATATGCGACGTCCCAGTTGCAGTCCTCTTCAGCAGCGCGAACACAAAAGTGCACCCATAAAAACGACACCAAGCGACATGGTGCAGCACAGCAGGCAAAAGGTGGCAAGCACGATGGAAGGCAAGAGGAAGGGAGGAAGAGAACGAAGGTAGTCAACGTAGGGAGAACAGAGCAAAACATTGATGGTTATCGACATCATGACAGACATGAGAGGTGTGTGTGTGTTGTTTTTTTTTTTATTGAAGAGACACTTTGTCACTACGCTTATGCGTGCTCAATTTGCAAGATCATTTAAAACACTTGGATCAAAATAAAAAATCACAAAGAGCTCATCAAATTTAACTAAATATTAAACCGAATTACACACAAGCTTGTCTATGCATAAATTTTAAGCCATACTTGATTTGAAATTGAAAAAAACAAATACTTTATTTCTTAAAATATTAATCACTTAACAAAAACGTATATGGTACACGTTATTTTAATAAATTAATTTCTTCATTTGTGCACTTGCTGCAGGGTCGAAGACAATAATGTAAATCCAAAAACCCACACGCAGCTCTCACAATGTTGAGTTGGCAAACTGCAAAGAGTTGCTCTTAAATAATTTCCAGACACTAATGGAGCTTATCTCTAAACGAAACAAGCAACCGCAAACAAGTCTGGCCAGCAAGCAACCAGAGCACGAGAAGAAGACTGACTGACTGACTGACTGAGTGACTGCCTGACAGACTGAGTGACTGGGTACTGGACACTGGACACTGGGCACTGAAGTCTGCAGAATGTAGACTGGCGCTTGACTTGATTAGCATGTGAGCCCTAAGCAATGCAGTTCAGTTTCCACAGTGTGTCAAACAGTTAGGCACGACGGATAGTTTAAAAGTACATACCTCCCCACAACACCCGCACACCTCGCGTAGCTAGATTTTGTAGTTGGTCAATTGTCCATAGAAGGCAACATCGCACTATCTGCTAGAGGGCAGAACAAACGTAGCGTTAACTTGATTAGTTCTGGCCATGGCTCGTAAATGAAGCCATGAAAGCCAAATTGCAATCTCTGCAGCAACAACAACAACAACAATAACAACGAACTATGTGGTAACGTCAAAAGTTGACAGTTTGACTGAAAAGATTTTTAATTACAGCCGCTAACAAAACGTCAATCCGTCAAAGACTTTGATGTTGTATGATCAACTCTTCGACTACTGTTTTCTTATACTCTTTCCTTTACCCCCTCTCCCTCTCACCCTCTTTATCTTTCTCTCCTTGCCAGCCTGCATTGCAATAATAAAGTCGTAACGCAGATACAATTATAACAAGGCGGCCCGACAACAAAGCCAAACGGCAAACATTCCCCACATAACTGAGAGCACTCTCGAGAGTCTCTACTGTACTGCGGCACTGCATATACACAACGCATTCGCATACAATGAATTAATCAGCGCAATTTTATGATTTTGATGTTGGGAGATTAGACAGATTGGTTAGATTGGTTGGACGGAAGGCATTTCAACTGTCGACATTATTGCAATTCGCACAACTAATTTAATAATTTGCGGTCGAGTTTTACACAAATTAAGTTTGTCAGCTGTCAGTGCTCGGAATTTGTTAACAACATTGAAAACTGACAGCGTGAATCATAATAAAAGTTATTAATGATGAGAAATGAGTTATGAACTGACTGCCTGCAAGTAAAAAACTGCATGATTTTAAGAGAATAACAACGGAGAACGAATGCCCTTGCAAACTAACAACAAGTTAAAGGAAGAAATGGGCCTTCAGGTTGTTTAAAATTCAACTATGGATTTCAACAACAAATTTAAAAAGTGTAAAAAGTGTTATTATACAAAAAAATTATCTAATCCTAAATAATGAAGAATTGTGTTGGCAGATTAGTTACAAAATGAAATAAACTTTATTACATTAAGAAAAAAAAAAACGGTTTGAGCTGACAAACCCAACAATAAAGTTAGAATACCCTTTTCACTTACACCTCTGCACCAACAATGACATGGTAGCAATGTTTCGTCGTGATCATTGTCTCCTTTTGCTGCTTGCTGTTGTTGTTGATAATAATGATGATGTTGTTGTTGTCTGCACCGGTTGCAACTTCATTCGTCGCAAGAATGCAACTAAATCAATCAGAGGCACACTAATTTGCCATTTAACAAGGTATTTGGACAATTTTGATATATGTATTCAGTCGAGCCGAGGCGACATGTCAACGGTAGCATCAGCGACAACGCCAACTTAGGGACTGAAGCCATCAATCAAGCAGCTTTGCAACATTGCAGCTACCGGCCAAGTTTTTAGCCAGGCCTGAACGGTAGGGCAGCAAAGCCTTAAGACGAGAAAAAAAGGGACTGAAGCTGAACTGTTTGGGGAATGCATTTGTGACGTTTACATTTTGGAGCTAACCATTTACTTAATTGTCATTAAAGCGCATTGTATATTAATTAGCAAAACATGGAATTAACAAAACGTCGAAATTACAAGTCGAAACACCGAAACAGGAAACTTATTGACAGCAGTTCCCAACTGCCACCTGATATCGAGTATTCAGTTTTGATCGAATCGAAGACCGGAGAACAAGTTGAGTAGTCAATTCTGGTTGCGGTTACTCTGGCAGCCCGTCGATGATGATGAAAATGAAGTTGCCGCCCAATTTAATTAAAATTCCAAACGATCTGCACATGCAGCGAGCAGCGAGCATCAAGAAGCAAAAATAAATGCAGCTTGTGCAAACGTGTTGATGAAAGATCAGCTGAGATGGACGTCGACGTGTTTGTCTGTTGTTGTCTGGTGTTGCCCGTCTCTCTAGCCAAAGTGATGCCATCGATTTGCATTGGAAACGCTGCAGTTGCAACTGCAGCTACACAGACTCACAACCAAAGGCTGTCATAAAGCACGCGGCCAGACCGCAACCACCAACAGCACTAAACAACAGGCTATTTTTGAACAGCTTTGCAAGAAATACTAGAAGGAGGCACTAATACTTAGTTGTTGAATACCGATATATGAATTACAACGAGCATTTTGACTGAAAACAATATTTATGTAGATAATAACATTTACCAACAAAGCAAGGCTTTTAAAATTCTTGAACCGAAATATTCTTAAAGATTGTTGTCTCATCTTACTATTTTCCAATATATTATATATTATATATATTAGGTATATTTTTAGCAATATTGTCGAGCTTGCCGTTTTAATGATTGGTGATTTAATTGCTCTTCATAAGTACAACATTCATAATACATTGTAGTAGAAATGAATATCTAAATAGACTAGTCACAATTATAGTAAACAAGATTCTCTACTCAAATTGATTACAAATCAGTAAGACAAGAAATTATATAATAAACAAAGTGATGATTCCATTGTGTTGACTAGTGTATTTTAACTGGCAGCAAAGCGCAACCGCAGCTAACCTCAGTGCGAGCGTTGGGGCGCCTTCACGGCTATTGTAAATTATAGAAATTGGCGTAATAAAGTGTACGATAATTGCATGTTTAGTATTGATTGAATTACGAGCTTCTAATGCGAGACTAATCTGTGTGCCTGTTTCTGTATTTCCCCCTCTCTCTCTCTCTCTCTCTCTCTCTCTCTCTCTCTCTCTCTCCCTGTGTCTCTCTCTCTCATACACAGTTGGTAATTTGCCCGAGTCGCTGCCTCTTGGATTATGGGCATATCGGAGGAGGTCAAGCTGGAGGAATTACCGCAAGAAGCCAAGTTAGCACACCCGGATGCCGTTGCCGAACGTGGTGTGGCATCTGCCTCGGTCTCAGCTTCTGGTGCGGTGCCCAGCGGCGCCAGCGGCGGCACCAACAGCCCCATCTCGGATCCCAACAGTGACTGCGAGGTGGATGACTATGCGCCCAAGCGCAAACAGCGACGCTATCGCACCACCTTCACCAGCTTTCAGCTGGAGGAACTGGAAAAGGCCTTCTCGCGCACCCATTACCCCGACGTATTTACGAGGTGAGTGTGAATAAAACAATAATAATATAAAAGCAAACGAATTCAACGTCATTTGCATATATCGATAGACAAATAGAAGGAAGCTAAAAATAAGTCTATGCTTGGATTTTATATGCGGCATATGCTAAATCAGAATATGATGTGATATGATATGATCCCCCCTGAGAGTGGAGTTGTTTTCCCAACTATTTGGAGCAGCATGGCCATTTGATTTGGTTTCAAATTACGCTCAACAGTTGTGGGTTTCTGAATACCCCAGGGGTGCACAAGCAAATTCAATTTAAATACAGCAAAGATATGAAAAACTGCAAATAATAATTGCCATAAATTAGAAAACCAGCCACAAGCCGATAGACAGACAAACTGACCGACTAAAACTGACGTCAAGCACTCGTTAATTGGATTTACTCGAAGAAAAAAAACATATTTTTATGAGTAAAACATCGATTAAAGCAGCTTTTTGTTGGTGCTTGCAATGTTATCATTTTGTTGGTGCAACTAGTTTATGTAAATGCTTAGCAATTAATTAAGCAAATAAATCACAGCAACTTCATTGGCACCTGTCCTGACTGATCGACATTAAAAGGTTGACAAAAGTAAGAATGGCAATGAAGACAGGAAATTGACTAAGGCTCGTTAGAAAGGTGTAAAATGATCGACTGCGAGACTTTGAAAATTATTAAACATATGTAAAGCAAATAATTGTATATATTAGTTAATTGATCATCAATAAAATGGAATCCAGTTAGTTCAGTTCATGAATACCAATTTCTATAGTGGTTCGTTGATCTGCTATATATACATATGCTATTTATCAAGGAAAGCACTCGTCTTATTAATTATAAAGACATTATTATAGATTAATTGATCATCAATAAAATAGAATCTGGTTAGCAAACTTGAATTAAAACAAATCAGTTTCTTACAATAATGTAAAATGATCAAATTAATTTTTTATAATTTAGCTTTTTTAATTGGGTCATTAATAAATATAATATTAATTATGGAGCAGGAAAAATAGATTACGAATTGCAAAGTTCTCTATAATCAGGCCGATTCTAATGGAGATCATCACTCAAAGCAAGATTTATTATTTTCCTATTCAGAGTACGAGTTTTTGTTACAACCTCTGCTTAACTATCTGTAACTCATATTTTGATCTTTCCATTTTTTATCTGTTTTGCAGGGAAGAGCTGGCGATGAAGATTGGATTAACTGAGGCGCGGATTCAGGTAAAAAGAAACACACAGCCCAGCACCCTAGTCGAGTAACTAATATTGAGGTTTTGTTCGATTCGCGTGCTTAACAATGTTGAAAATTGAAAAATAATGGAGCATGTCGTCCCTAATGAAAACGCTTCCAGACCAGGGCAGACACAGAAGCCCAGATCAAATCTAGCTAACCAATTTTTAGTTGGTTTGCTTTGTGATCTGATTTTTAATTACCGCTCATGCTAAACAACATTATTTGTTTACATACAATTCTAGCGGTAATTGCCAGAGTAGGCCTCCAAAAGGGATTTAGACTCAGAGTCAGAGTCCGACTCGGACATGGACTTGACTGCAATCAGCAACCGTTTGCAACCCGACTTCAGATTGTTATGTTAAAAACTAATTAAATGGGCGGTTTCAATAGTCACGCCCATTAATTGGTTGCTGGTGCGGACACAGGATACAGTAGCCTGCATTAAACACATAACTCAACTCAGCCTCTCATCTCTCCCTCTCTTTCTGTCTCTCTCTCTCTTCCTGTGTTCCTGTGCAGGTCTGGTTCCAGAATCGACGCGCCAAGTGGCGCAAGCAGGAGAAGGTTGGACCCCAGTCACATCCATACAATCCGTATCTGCCCAGCGGCGCCGCCAGCATGCAAACAGTGGTGGGTGCCGCACTACCGCCCAATCCCTTTACCCATTTGGGCTTCCAGCTGCGCAAGCCATTCGATGCCTCAGCCAATTTGGCCGCCTTTCGCTATCCGCACTTGTCCGCGCCACCAATGATACCATCCGGCTACTTCAATCAATTCCAGCGGTAAGATAAACAAACAAATACCAATGTTTTTATAACCCTTAATCTGTTCGTTTTTAACTCAACTATAACTATTGGCCATGTTGGACTTGAGCAATGGTTACTAACAAATTATAAGTTCAATAACATTTTATTGTCAGAAATGTAAAAAAATTATATCTGCATTGTGATTAAAACTTCACATTCGCACTCTTCACACTTACTTTACTTTTCACACTCTTGTAATTTTGTCGTGAAGTTTGTAATGCATTAAAATAAACACTTCGGACCCCATAACGCAAATGTATTGTTGATCAGCCTCACTAATTAACTCGATATAGCCGTGCCAGTCTGTCCGTCTGTCTGTCTGTTTCTGTGCGAACTAGTCTCTTAGTTTTACAAGCTATCTTTGCGAATCTGGGTTTTAAATTAGTAAAGAGATTTAAGAAATTTTAGCAAACTGTACTTATATCAAGTATGGCTTACCAAAATCGCGAATGTTTAATTCGAACTCAGCACAACTTAATTGTGTGATATTTTTCTAATCCCCAATTTGTTTATTTTTACAGTGCTCCGCCGCATATGCTGCCACCGGGCATGGCTTCAATGTACTCGCCATCGAGCTCTTTTCAATCGCTGCTTGCCAATATGACGGCTGTGCCGCATCCGCGTGCGCCGCCGATGCCCGCAATGGCCGCCAAGCCGCCAATGCTTGTGGGCTCACCGGATTTGCACTCACCCAACAATCATTTGCTGGCCTCGCCACCCAACTCACCCAGATCGCAGTCAGCGCCGCAGCCACCAGCGCCGTCACAGCTATCGCCACAGCAGCTAGTTGGTATCTCGCTCACGCATCAGGCGCCGCCGGCTGGCTCGCCGACACAAACGGCACCGGTCGCCTTGACCTTGGCTCACTCGCATGGGCATTCGCCGCAACGGCAACTTGCTCCGCCGCCGCCAACACGGGCCGCCACGCCACCCGAGGATCGACGAACATCGTCCATTGCTGCACTGCGACTGAAGGCTCGGGAGCATGAACTGAAGCTGGAGCTGCTGCGTCAGAATGGCCACAGCGGCGATGTGGTCAGCTAGCCAAACAGCAATGCCTCCCAATTGGTTAACTGTAGTTCTAAGCTCTTAAGTTATTATTCGAAACGGACCTTGCATTTTATGTATGTAACTGAATTCACAGAATTTCCATTAATAAAACAAACCACAGACGTCAAAGTGTTTGTGATATACACAGAACTAATCCGGGAATATCACCCATTCTCTTTTGTTTTACACTTGCACTAGGTTATTAACTCAGCTCCTAGTAACACTATTCTGATGAAACTTGATATAGCAACTTATTTAGGTTGCAGGTTGTACATAGTATGGAGTTAACTGTATCGAACCACTATATCAAAAGAAATATCGGTCGAAAGTTTATGTTTTTTATAAAACCATTGTTTTGTAAAAGACATCTTAATTACTTAATTACTAAATCATATTCTAGACCAAAATATCAGGACCAAAAATTCTTTAACCAGCGCATTCCTATATCATATGTGAACAATCCCCCAAAGACAAAAATAACTGAAAATTATATGATATCCATTCCTTGCATAAATCAGCAAGAGTATTTAATCTTCTCCACACCACTCATTTCTCTTCTTTATGTGTTTTGATTCCAATCGAAATCACGTAATGCGCACAAATTACATTTAAGACGCAGCTTACAAATGGTGGTCCTAATGTGCGTAACAACACCTACTTTGAGCAAGCGCTAACAAAGCCAAAAACTGATTCACAGCCAGTTGCGACGTGCCACCAGCCAACAAGCCAACATGCCACCGGCCAACAGTTAAGCAGCTAGGCAGACAAACAGCCAGCAGCCAGGTCAGCTGCCATTAATCAGCTGTCGGGGCATAAATCAGCGTTTGGCCAAAAACAAAAACACCAGCCGGGCGGGTGCTACAAATATAAATTTATGAATAAATTAGAAACAAATTAAGTATGCTAATGAGAACCAGCCCCAAACGCAGCAAAGGCACCGAACTCATCTCAAAACGAATCAGAAACAAATATCGAATAAATGCTGAAACCGCCGCTGCTTAGCGATTTCTCTAGGGAATCTTTTTCAATACCCTGTAGCCACATCACTTTCAGGAAATAGAGTAATCTCAAGTAGCACAAAATATCAAATACATTAATGTGATTTTTTGAGGATATTTTGAGAAACATATTATAAATTAAAAAAAGACTTGGGCAGCGAACTTTATATTTATATTTGGTTCGGTATTTTGTTCATATCTACATACAGTCACAATTTTATCATGGTAGACGCACATTTTAGCATTTGAAAAATATGTTTTGAGAATATTAGAATAATCAGATTATAGATATATGTTGTATATAAATTTAAGATAGTTAAAAATGATAGAAATAAAGCAAAACAATATTTTCTACTGCTTAAATACGGCTTAAGTCTCTCTGATGCTGCATTTTAAGCCTCCAAGGGTATATGTCAGTCGTCCACTTTCGACCATCTACTTATTTAACGTTTTCCTTTTGTAATTTTTGTCTTGAATTATGCGTGGTAATTAATAAAATAGAATATTTATGATAACATTTATAAAACACGAAGCTGCTTAATTCGATTACCAGATTTTGTTTGTGGGTTTCAACTTAAAATGTGAAAGATGCCCTCCAACATTGCATGGTAATTGGCAACATGAGGTGGAACTGTGATAATCATGTTTAACCAGGGTCCACATGGCCTGCGGGCCTGTGCCTGTGCACAATTTTCTCAGATGTGGCAACGCATCATGCATTCACAATGAGTTCGTCAAATGCAAAACCAACCCATTAATTTGCATCATAATCGAGTCTTAGCTCAAGGGGGCTTTTGATGAGATACCAAACACATACAGGCACACACACACACACACACACACACATATGCCAACACAGTGGCTGAGAAATGTGATACAAAATATCGGGCAACAACCGATATTAATAATCATTAATTAAGGCGACTAATTAACGCTGACATTAAAAGACTGCATTTTAATTACGATCAAATAAACACACACACCCCTCCCCCTCTCAGATACTACAACCCCCTTACTTCACCATGCATCTTTTGACTTCTGCTTAGCTTTCGTAAACAAAACACACACAATCATTGTTGTCGGTGTGCTTGGCTAGTTTGTTTACATTATTGTTTTTGCTATTGTTGCCGTTCTGCTTCTTCTTTTTCTTCATTTGCTTCATTGCTGTACAGTGCGGTGAAACCCCGCTTAACGTCTATATTTGGAGCTGCATTTTATTTGCGCAAGCATTCGATTAAAGCGTTTTTTAATTCAATTTAGCTTGAACACAACCTAATTGTTTTTCATGAGCAGTGAGCAAAAACAAAACAACAACAACAACAACCACATGAAGCGGGCTCTGCCATTTTGTAGACAAAATATTGTTGTTGTTGCTGCCGTGGGATGTGTAATTGCATTGAGTAAGTATGTGTGTGTGTGTGTATGTGTGTCCATATGTGTGATTCGTGTGTCGGCGCAATTAACTTTGCGTTTAATTTGCAATTATCCAAACGACTCAAACCAATTAGCGCCAATTTGATTTAACTTTGCAAAATTTAACAATTTTTCTTACCTCAACGAAAAACTGCATTAAAAAAACAAAATTGAAAACTACGAGAAAAAAAGCAGCAATAATAAAATATTCATGCCACCACCACGAAGGGGAAAATGCTGAATTAAATTACATTGTAAGACGATTCACAAATAGTTCGCGTTTCAACAAGACGGAATAGAAACTTTAATTCGGCTCATAAATATGTGTTCGACTTATGAATATTCGCAGTTGGGCGATTATCTAACAGATTGCCCAAAAATAGCATATCAATACATATTATCATCATCTCGATCAGCGATTGTGAGAAACTTTGTTAATTTAATAAATTCATTCACAACAAACAAAAGACTTAGGCAACGAACTTGGCCAAACGAAGCATAAGTTAAGCTTAAAATAAAACCAGATGTGGGATTGTTGTTATTATTATACACTCATTCAGTTTCACGTCACGCCAAACTTGTCAATTTATCGATCCCAAAAATATTTAACTAAATTTAACTGACCCACTTATAACCAATTTTGATTTCATACTTGTAAAAGGTAAGTTTTACAGAGATCCATTCATGGAGTTACTGATTCTTTCTGAATGGTTTTTATTTTATTGGGTACACTTACAGGTTAGAGATTATGCTAAATATTGGTTAATGTGTAATGTATAATTTTGAACGACAGAGAAAAACAGTATATTCCTCAATTGTCAATGACCTTGTGCAAATCAATGTTACATTCACCGTATGATCATCCTGAAAGTGGAATGCGGTTCGAACTGGCACACTTTCAACGCACGTTCCACACTCACCTCTGTCTGCGTAATTGACCAAAACTGTGTAAAATGTAAAATGCCTTTCCTTTAGCTTGTCGTCGTTGTTGTGTTTTTCGATTGAAATTATGCAGAGATGTTGGTTGTGCGCAGTGCATAAATTAAATTATCGCTGGCGTTGCTGCTGCAGCTGCAGTCGATTCCTTTGGGGACCTATGCGCACAATGTAGAACTTGTCCATCTGTGACTGCTCTGGCTTCTGCTACAGCAACTCCTGTTCTTGCTGTTGTTGCTGCTTTCGTAATTAACTTGTTGCCATAATTGCTTACTTTTGCATTTGTGTGTTGCATGTCACACGCTGCAACATCATCAAACCAGGGCCATGGCAGGCCTACCTGCCCATTGGCGAGTGCTACAAATATTCTGTATTTCTGTAAAAGTCATTAAGCACACCTTCTACACTGAGCAAAACATGATAAGATACTAGCAATTTTTTTTCTCATTATCATTCTTAATTTTTCATTTCCCTTTTGTTACTTGTGATAATGTTTTTATACAATAAATATATATGAAGATTAAAACTTTCTAACAGAAGAGAAATCGTAATAAAATCATTATTACTATGAGATTGAAGGTCTTTAATCATTACTAATAGGCTTCGGTCGAGCACTTTTTTTAAAGGTATAGTAATTTTCAAAAATATTTTCAATACATCAACTAACAAATTTAAATTACCGTTGGTAAAAATTAAAAGTGAGTTCTATCATAGGGGAGACAGAGTAACATAAGTTAATGGTTTTCCAGCATTTATCATCGACTCTTTTTTTTCTAGTGTACGCACTCTTAACTTTATAACTATGCCTTAGCCCCCACACAAATATTGAAACACTCACACACACATACACAGAAAGAGAGAGAGTCGCAGACTGACCCTTATAAGCGACAAAACCGTAACGACATGACTTTTATTATGCACACGAGACAACTTACGGGCGAGGGAGGAGCCGGGGCACAGAAGGTGCAGCGAGACGGTGAGACAGCCCGACAACGTTGAAGAAACATTTGGCGCCGCAGCAATTAGTTATCAAAGACGTCGCGCATTGACAAGCAAAAGTCAAAGCACTCTTCGAACCACCCAAAAATATATATAAATATAAAATAACAGCTTTCCTGTTTATATACGAATAAATACATGTCTCTACATATATATGTATATATAAAACATTATATGAATGACTCATGGCGAAGACAAAAGAAAAGGCATTAATAAAGGCTGTAAGTTGAACAACAATTCGCAGCTCCTGAGCTGCGCATGTAAAGTGCTTGGACCCAAGGCGATCCATCAGGCTGGCTGAGCAAATGGTTGCCCAGCGGCGTAAAGGATTCGGGCAACGCCCCAAATCATGCAAGCGTGCGCCAGAACGAGATGGAAGCAAATCGTCGTGCAGCAGGGAGGCAGCAACATGATATTAAAACGTAGCCCCAGCTAAACATTGATCCTTATCGACATGTCAGAGAAGTGACGACGACGACGACAGCCGCAACAGCAGCAGTAGTAGTAGAAGTAGCAGCAGCAGCGGTAGTCGCTACAGTAGTAACAGCAGCTATAGTAACCACATCCCTGCTTCTGAGCCAAGTTTGCCGGCTGCAATTGGTAGTCGGAACGGCAGTGGCAACAACTTAACACGAGACACAAACACGTCACGCAACCCAAGCCAAAAGCGTTTCCCACAGACCAATGGATGTATGAGCACTTGTTCTACATGCCCCTTAGAAGCTACACACATGCATTAGCATGTGTGTGTGTAGATGTGTGTTTGGATGCGTCAAAGTATTTCATGAATTAACATTAAAAAAAAGGTAAAATATTCGAGATTTTAAAATTGGTGTTGCTCATTAATTGAAATGGATTTAAATTTATTTTTTTTTTAATGTGAAAAATATTAAATTAAATTAAAAATTAAGCTAACCGCTCAACAAGGCAGGAAAAGTAGTGAACACCTTAGAAATCAAATTAACATTAAGAAAGTTTTATGTGTAATAAGATTCAACTGACCCCAATAGGAATTAATTTATATTTGATTAAAAATAAGATTAAAGTACATCAACAAAAAATTGACCAAGATAATAGCTAAACAATAAACCCATCAAACCAATATAAAAAAAATCAGTATTATTTTGATTGCGTTAATTAATTATTAATTATTTGTAATAAGAAAAAAACTATTTTCAAAATATAGGTTCAAACCAAACTGTGTAAAGAGCTAAGTTATGAAAAGCTACAAATCAATTTCGTTAAAACTATATAAATTTTATAAAGTTCACTTTAGAGATTTGCAAAGTTAAATACGTTAAGAGAACAAATCATAAATCTGGATTAATAATAATAAATTAAATCAAATGCCAAATGCTAAATGAATCAAAGATAAAACCTATTACCAAAATGGCCCTACCTGATGGTTATCGCTTAAGTTTTTTGACAAAATTTAAAGAGATAAGGTGGGAGATTGGAATAAATAAATAGTTATATCTGGTATATGATAAGATCAGATTTTACGACTTCTGAAGCGATCTCAAATCGAAGGCTTGAATGCATAATTTAAATCAAATATGCACTAATTAAATATATTAAATAAGCATAAAACGACGCTAGAGGGGAATTATCTACGCCTCCTTAGCTTATCTATCGACATGTGTAGGGTCTAAACTGTTGCTGCCACAGTTGTTGTTGCTGTCTTTGTTGTTGTTGTTGTTTTTGTTGTGGTTTGGCTCTTGGCCATTTGCATATTCCCCTACGCAGCTGCTAATGAGCTATCTGCCTTTTGTTTCTTCTTAATATCTTTCTGCGTAGGTGTTTAGCGTGTAAGATTAGATTAGGCTAATCAGGTAGTGGAGATCTCAACTGTGGATGACCATCGAAGCGAACATCAAAAGCAGTTCCGTCTGAAATATCACACACTCTCACACACATACACACACACACACACACACTCACAAACTCTGACACCTGGACAAAGCGAGAGAAGAGCCGTTAAATGCCGAGGCGTAAACTTTAAATAGGCGTCTCTTAGATGCTGTACAAGTAGAGAGCAGTTGCCACTAATTGCCAATAATTAACTCGAGGCTCGGAGTCGACGTCGGCGGCGTTGCAATCGAAATGCAATTTATAATTTCTGCTCGCAACAAATTAAAATTACCAATGGAAGCATTTGAGGCATGCAACTCATATGAAATACGGCGCAAAATCTGGCAAGCAAAGAATAACCTCATAAAACAAGTAAGAATACCCATGACGGGAGTGCTCGACTAGTACTTATCCAGGATTATCAAACAGATATAAAGAAATGTATATACAGCGCATAACTTTTTTACCACTTTATAGAGTTGGTAGAATTGCAATGTATTTAATTTTAAACATATTTCTAAAGGTATTTACCTGAGTACCTTATTTTTTATGAACACCTCTCAGATGGTCTAGCAACATCCTAGAGATATTCCTAAAAAAAAATGTAATTATGCATACCTTTACTATATTCGAAAATATAATTGAAGTTCATGTTATTTTATGAATTATAAATAATAATGTGTATTTTTCCATGCTGCAGATACATACAAAATTCATGAGAGTCCAGCTCAAGTATTTTCTCAGACCTGGCAGAGAAGCAGTCCAACTGTTGCAGGTATTTCATGTCATGCTGGATGAAGCCTTTCCTCACACAATTCTGCGCTTACAGGGTATAGAAATGTGAAATAAAATAGGCCGTCGCCGTTGCAAAGTGCAGCTGCTGCCGCGAAGCGACCGATTGGAGACATTTTTAGGCGTGCCCAAAAAAGGAGCAGACCAAGCAGGTCACTAATTTGCCATTTAGGCTGGCATTTGTGGCATTTGTGACAGGCCCAAAAAGCCGCTGAAAAGTTCCAATATAATGGCTTAATGTAAGAGTCAAGCGGGTCAAAACACACAGCCCAAGAGCTGATAATTAACAATTTCAGGTGCCATTTTTGTGAGTTGAAACTTTTCAGCTCGTTTCGCATTTTCAATCAGTGCAGTTCAGCTCTGCAATTACCTGAAAATCGTATTAAGTTTTGTTTGTTTTCATCATTATTTTCACGGCTGATCGGTGAACCGGTGATCCGTTGATTCGTTGCCCATTTTCGGCCATTAAGAGTGAAAATCTTGTGTAAATCGAATTATTTGTAATTTATGGTGTGGCAGTTGTTGAATAAATGGAGGTTATTACCAAGCCAACAACTGGCAACAACAACAACAACTGCAACAACAACAACTGGCAACGAGCCAAAAGTCTTGCTGGCTTGGCCTAAACCAATAACCATTAAGCGTGCTAAAATCAATCGACCCCCTCGCTTGCATGCATCCCCCGCCTTTTCGACTGTTTTGGGATCCAAGACCACGGAATCCTCCTCTCAGTTAGCTTGTGGTTGCAATTTGCAGACGATTTGCGGTTGTAGATCTCACTGTGTATGTGTGTGTATATGTGTGTTGGTAACAAAGACACAACATGGCCAACATGGCTGGTGGATGAGTTGCACTTGGCTTGTTTCCAGAGCCAAACTGGTTCAAAGAGATTATCGATTTTCAATTACCAGAGGCGAGTGTGCGGCTAAGTAGTTTGGTTTTTGTTTGGTCTAGCAATTTTCGTAACTGCAGCTGTGGATACGATCAGCAGTTATATATGTACATACACTCAGCATATATCCAAAACTATTTAGTAAGAAGACACCAGGCAACAACGATCCGTAATACGTAGAGTTTAAAAGATATACACGCTTAATCTAACACTGAAAGAACTGGTGTGAATACAATTCTTTGCAATCTAGACTGAACTTAGCCTTCAAAGCATGAAATGCTTAGATTAATTTAAAGTTTACTCTCTAAATGAATAATGCTTAGTTGAGGGCAAATATCAAAGCCGTAAGAGCTTTAAATTGTATAAACTTAATACAAAAAAATTATTTTAAAAATATTTTTCGAAACTTAAACGATATTTAAATCCAAAAAAGTTCAATCACTGTAAAAGTCCACTAGAGAAATGGGAAAATGATCCACCACAGCTCAAATTTACAACTTCACAGAAGACTTAAATGCTTCAAGCTCGATAAACTCTACGAGCAGTAAAGCAATAAAGATCAACGAGTGCCTAGTTGCCAGACACAATTGAATTTAATCAATCTATTTCGATGTATATAAAGTGAACTCAAAACTTGTTGATTAGTGTGTTATGAGAGAGCAGTGAATGTCAAGGAAATTAAACAAATTAAAAGCGACACTCGGCAGCATGTTCCCAAACGGCTAAAACAACATATCATGCACACACACACACACACACACACACAGATGTATATATGGCGTATATAGCGCATATATCTTATCTATCAAATCGTTTAACATTTATAACCCGTTTGCTGGGACTCGTCGTCGTTGGTCGCGTCTTTCTATGAATGAAAGCGGTTTTTTTTTTCTCTCCCTCAACGTAATCAGCAAGCTTATCCCAGGGGCTGATTGAGAAGACAGACGATGAAAGCGGAGGCAGCTGCTTGACTGCTTTTAGCCAATCTTTTGGCTATGCTAATCGCTTGACTTATAATTAATTAATTAGTTAGTCCGATGGGTTGTTTGTGGCACGTGAGAGCGACGCTGAGTTAACTTGAACTGCAAGTAACATGTACTCGCATTGGCAAGTTCGTGGCCTAAGTCTTTTGTATTTGCAGCTGGCCAAACGGCAAAAATTTAATCAAAAACAACACAAAATAAAAAAGATCAAAACAAAAGTAAGGAAAAATGTTCGTAAATGCAGCATGAAAATTGTGCATTTAATGACAACAATTTGTGTAATGGATTTTCATGTTTTCGTAATTGAATTTATTTTAATTTAAACCAAATTGCACAGCAGGCTGACCGAGCCGCAGCTTCGCATATAATTTTATGCGCTCACGCCGGCCGCTACGCTAATTGATTATAATTCTGTCAGTCGCCACCGTCCCGTTGATGGGGCTGCGATCTGGGATGCTCATGCTAAAGAAGCTATAGCTCTGGCCCGAGTCCATGTCCATGACTGAAAGCTTTTGCTCCACATTTCGCGCATTATTTTCGCGCTCGTTAAAAGGCAAGAGGAATGAAGCGAGAGCAACAGAAACAGAGAGAGAGAGAGAAAGGCAGAGAGAATAAGAGGCTGGCCGGCAAACTCATCTCAAGATGCATCACTAGCCTGGCAGGTGTGTTCTTTTTTGTTTTTGTAGATCGTTTCAGGCTGTTAATGAATACTTGTATTCGATTTTCACTTGCTGCGAGGTGTCTGAAAATTGTTGCTGCATCGGATAATATACATGCAATTATTATATTGAACGCAATGACTTCCGTTCCAAGTTCGGCGTCCGCTGCAAGCAGTTTGCCCCTTTGGCTAAGTTTGACGCTGCTGTTGCCACAATTTACTTTTTATGAATGTCAATGGTTTTTTAATTAATTGACTATAATTGAAGTAATCCTCATGTTTTTGTTGCGTCCTTTTAGCATGCATGTGGAAGGAGACCCCAATTTAGATGAGAATGAATTGCCTTGGGCAGAGGTCTGCTTCAGTTTAAATTTGTATTTCATAATCAACTTAACAAAGTATTTCTTTGACTCTAACTGCCATTTATAATTTCTTGCTAGTGCATTTCGTCGACCTTTTTTTTTTTTGGTATAGCTTATCAAATAACGGCAAAGCTCTCCCAACTTTAGATAGCTTAGTTGGTCATTTTATATTCTTGATCATTTCGTTTAATGTGCATTTTATGACTTTGCATAAGTAGATGGTTTTTTGAACACAAATCTCAAATTAATTACAGTCAATTAATAAAAATGCGAAGCGCTCGTTAAAGTTTTAACGGCTTTTATGTGTCAATAAATTCTATGTGCGGTATTCAAATAATTTCAAATCGAATATCGAATTAAAATTTTCATTTTGATTATTTTTCGGTTTCATTTTTTTTTTTATTTTGCTGTTTGAGTGTGTCTTATACCGAAGCGAGGAGTTATTGTTAGCGGAGTTTGCGTTGCACGTAGTTCATTAAAGGCGCTTAAATTGTATTTCATTGTGGGCAGCAGGCGTTGCCCGTTGAGCTGGCCGAGCGCCAGAAGCGCACAAATCCAATTTAAATGCAGCGAAAGACGCAGATCGAACGCCAGCCGCAAGACCAGATCCACAACCACATCCCAGATACATGATCGAAGATCCAAGCCGAACCGAACCGAACCGAACTGAACCGAGCCGTGAGCGACCCCCTGTGCGTCTCATTGTCGTAAATCACACATTAAAATATTTATTTGTATTTTTACTTGTTTAAAAATTAGTTAAAAGCCCCCGGCGGGACGCATACTTAAAGAGGGACAGGGAGAGGGAAAGAGAGAGAGAAAGAGACAGAGACGGAGATAGGAAAACCGATCGCAGCCGCAGTCCGAAAAAAAAACAAGAACAAAACAGAAGAAACAAACAACGCCAAACTGAAACTGGTGCTTTTGTTGTGTGAGTGAATTTTAATTTCCTTTTTATGATATTTTAATTTATTTCAGCGTAAATCAAAACCAAAACGAGCTGCGCTCCACAGTCGATACCCCCAGAGAGAGAGAACACTCCCGACGCTAAAGTTGCGACCGTGCCGTGAGTGTGCCTCACGTGACACGCACGACTAGAGCTCAACATGACAAGACCACATTTTGAACTGTACGAAAAAGAAACAAAATAAGATCAAAACTTCGTAGACAAGCTGAGTATAATTTTCGAAAACCTATTTAAAATGTTATCAGTAATATTTGAATATATTGTATGCATTTTGAAACGTTCTCAAATTGTGCTGGAAATATGGAGACACGCGCCCATCCCTAATCACTGCCAGAGGCTGTACTTTTAATAAATTAGATTACTCTGCAGCAGCGGCGCTTGCAACGCGCGAACTGCATAAATCGTGGTAGGCTTCAGTTGAGGGACTCCAACTTCCAAAAGCTGGGCAGCAGCAGCAACTGGAAAAACACGCGCAGCCGACTAAAGATTGCTTTTTCACAGCTTGTGGTACGTCCGGCTTTGTTTATTAATTTGACGTTTCCAGTTGCAGGTCGGCGTCGCAACAAATTGTATACATTTTTACCAGACTTTTTTCTGGCCATTCCTGGTGGTTGGGGCGTGGTCACAACTCCCACAGCAATTAGACCGGCCGGCGCTATCCAATTTAAACGACTCCGCAGTTCGATGCTTAATTTAAAATCCAGCTTGGGTTTCATCTAATTAACGCCGGCCGCCTCGTAAACAGCCGACAAAATAAGACTGAAGAAAATAATGCAAAGCAAAAAGCTGCCCGGATTGCATTAAGCTTTTTAGCGCAAAGCTCTGCAGCTCTGTGCATTGTCAACAGATGTCGCTTTAGCTGCTTCACTCTTATACGCTGTAAAGTATGCAACGCTTGGAAGTGCCAACAAGCTCGAGTTACAAGTCCTGTTCCCCAGTTAAGTTACTCCCACGCTGCCTGCGCCCACAAGTATCACTGTTAAGGCGCGCAACATGTTGGCTTTCAGCTTGTTGCGTGCTCACACTGGAAGTATTCATTTTGTGTGGGGTAATGCTAACAGCGCTTGTACGGAATGAACGCTGCAACAGAGCGCTGTTATCGGCCGCTGTTATTAATTTTGCACTTATAAGATGATTGTCATTGTAAGGGAATGGAGAAGGGATGTGTTATGCTGTTGACAGCGTATGTTAAAAATGTCAACGGATAAGTTAATGTAGAAACTCTGTTCGCCCTTAAAAGCGTATGACGCTGCGTAGTCTTTATGCCTGACTACTTTGCCTGGCAATCCAAAACCAAACACAAACCTCCGGCAACCCTCCCCCCTACTCCACCCCTCCCACGCAATTTGCATGCACATTTTAAGGGAGAGTGGTTAACGGGGGGAGCGGGGGCTGGGGGTAGGTTGGCATTTGCATCAAAGCGTAGAAGAAGACTTCCTTAACTACTGAGCGGACTTGTGGAATTTTTCTATTTTTCATACGATTTTTCAGTTGCATATGCAGGCAGACGGCAATGCGACGCCTCCTTGGGATGCGCCACCCACGCACATTCTGCAGGCTATCGGGGCTGGCTGCGTGTCTAAGTGAGCACATAAGTCCTTTTTGAAATCTATGTGAATTCTTGTCATGCATGCGAATCTAATAAGTGGAATGTTTGTCCCACATTGCTTGGCATCTACTTGATTTTGTTGCACAGCCAAGTCAAAATTTTATCATTTTCTTTTGGCTTATATCTTTATTTATTATACAAGCGATTAGCTGCTTTCGCATCAGGTTTAGCATTTCAGTCTAAGTTCCAGCTTATTATATGTATATATATACATATGTGTATATAGTATGAACTGCTGAGTCTCTCTTTTACTTGAATATAATAATTCTTGCCTTAGACGAATCAGAACACTACATCAAATAGTATAAACTTTTCACCCCCATAAGTTTGTAAGAAATTAACCGATAAAAAAAATATATATATATGCAACATTTAAGTTTGGAAACACATCAAAATGTGAAAATTGCTCATGCTCACTATCAAAATATTCTGCCTTGACATACTTTTATCCGCCCAAACTTTATGTGGAATAAATACAATCCATTTTTGTATTAAATATTTTATTCAGTGTGTTTATCGTAAGGCCCGAATTATACATGATAAAAGGTATATATATAGTAGTTATAGGAATCGGGCTGAACAGCTTCTCAGCGAGTATTCGTAGTTATGAGTAAATTCTAATGAACATCGTTGCGCATTTATTGGTTTTGAGTATACAAATAACTGCTTCAGATTTCAATTGCAATATCAATAATTTAATTATAATTTTTCGTATTTTCTTTATTTTTAGTTGCTTTATAGTTTTTTAAGTCATTAACGTTTCCGCTTCTTTGTTCAAAAGTTGCAATTGGCTAATCAATAAGTACAATAAAAACATGAGTTGAAAATTACTTTTTGCACTTGTAAAAGTTGGAAATTATCGAACTATTTGAAATGAAAGCGCACTTGAAATCTGAAACAGTGCCAATAGAAAGTCTTGAGTGGTAAGCAAATTGCTTTAGTTGCCTTCCTGCTGCTCCTTCAGCTGTTCCTTTTGGGTTTCCAGCTTCTGCTCCTCGTCTACTGCTTGTGGGTCCACCGCCTGCTCCTTATTTTCTTCCACCTTCTCCTGTTCCTCTACCGCTTGCTGCTCCATCTTCTTCACTTCTTTCACCTTATCCTTTTCTTCTACTGTTTGCTGCTTCATTCCGTTTTGTGCTTCTGCGGGGAAGGGCAACGCACGCAATCGTTGCACCATATCCTCTAGTGACTCCACCTGAATCCGCGGCACATCTTTGACCTTCTCCGATTCCGTTGTGTCCCTGAGCTTTTTCTTATTGGCATCCTCGTGTCTGACAGTCGCGCACAGCTGCATCAGGGCTGGTTGTGTTCTAGCCTGAGGTCTGTTGGATGTCACTGTTTTTGGTATGGCACCCGTGGATTGTAGCTGTAGAGCCAATTGACTGGCTGTCGTTGTGATTGTGGCACTGCAAGCAGCTTCACTTGCTGGCTCCACGGTGCTGGCAATGTTATTGCTGCTTGTTTGCTGCTCCAGGACAGACTCGAGGACTTCCGCCTCCTGTCGCTTGGTCGCCTCACGCTCCGCAATTCGATTGATCATCGCCGTTCCGCGCTCGGATGTGTGACTTAGGCGTGCTATCAACTCATTGCCCTCCAGTTCCATGCGACGCAAACGCTCGGCGCGATTTGCCGACACTCTCTCGATGTCCTCCAGACGCTGTTCCACTGTCTGCGAGATGCTGGCTACGGTTGGAGTTTCCATTGGAGTCTGCTCGCTGGGGCTGCCATGGCGTTCGTGAAGTGTGTCCAGCTTCTGGGTTAAGGTGTCACCGCGCTCCGTATTGCGGGCTAGCTGTTGAAGCAGCTGTTGACTCTCCTGCTCCATGCGCTGCAGACGTGCCGCACGGCGTGACGTATAGGATTCTTCCTGCTCCGTTAACGGTGAGCTTGTCTTGGGCGGCTCCTCCTCGGAGCTGCCCTCGGGACTTGGTGCTCGCCGTATGCGATCCAGCGACTTCTTTAGATAGTGACCACGATCTGTGGTGCGTTTGATGCGTTGCAGTAACTGCCGCGATTCCTCCTCGAGGCGACCCAAGCGCTCGGAACGCTTGCGTGTGTACTCCTCCTCACGTGGCGTCAAACAGCCCGCCGCTGGTGCGGAACTGGCACGCGTCATGCGCTCCAAACGCTTGCGATTGATGTACTCATCCAGTGGCACGGCATGTTGCACGGGTGCCATGTCATCCTGAAAACGACACAGCTGTATTTCAAGACGTTCTCGATTATCGGAAGTCTCGAGAACTTGCTGGATAAGTGATTGGCATTGTGCCTCCAATTTCTGTATGCGACTAGCGGTGCCAGCATCCGCAGTTGTTGGCGACGGCGAGGTGGTATCTGTAGACACAACCTTGCCACGTTGCCTGCTACGTGAACTGTGCGTCGATTTGGGCACAGCACCGCATGTTGTAGCAGCCAAGACATCAGCATCCAACTCGAACTCCTCGTTGACTTCACGCCAGCCACAAGTGGGAGGCGCACTATTCCAGCGCAGCGTTATCTCCTCGGTGTAGTCCTCCTCGTCTGCGGCAGCTGTTCCCGTTGCTGCTGCTGCTGCAGCCGCTTGGCGACCCGGTGATGTGCTCTGCATACGTTTGATCTTACGAGTGTGCTCAAATTGATCCCTCAAGTATTTGCGTCGACAATGCACTGAGGAGGAGGCCCCCTCCAGTTGATCTGAAACCATTGCTGTTGCTCCTCCTTCCGCTACCGCTGACGTATCCTCATCCGACTGCGGTCCAGAGTCACTATATCCACTTTCCGCCGAATGATGTGCATCCTCGAGTTTCCTGCGAGCAAATTCGCGTCGCCAGTCATTGCACAGCTCCTGACTCTCATCGTTTTTGGCCCTGGCTGCGGCCCATTTGCGTCGACAGTACTCCAACTCGTCCTTCAGTTCGGTGAGCAGGCGTCGCTTCTGTTGCAGCTGATAGCGTAGGATCTGCTCCTGTGTATGCAGCTGACGATGCTGACGCTGCATTTTACCAACCAGATGCCAAGTTTTCGTCAGCTCCAAGCTGACCGCACTCAGGCGCTTCTCCTGCTCGTTGAGCCTGTAATCCAAATGACAGTTGAGCGTCTTCAGACGATTCGTTTCCTTCACCAGCGATTTTTTCTCCATTATTAAATCCTAATTGTAGGCGAGTTATAAATATAGCTTAAGTATGCGATTACAATTGGGCTACAAGTGCTGAGAATTCGGTAACTACTTTTATAGAGTCTGTTTCCATTGTATCTATTTATATTTAGATATCTGATAGTACTCAAATGTTTATTGAAAAGTACTTTATAAACACCGCCCAATTAAATAGATAAAATTCCTTTAATTTCAAAATAAAATTCAGAGTTGCTTATCGCCTACATTTTTCTTGCTAAATCAATTGTCAAAAATTTTCAATTTGTATTTCGGTAATAGAATTTCTAATATCAATCTTCAGCTTAAAATAGCTACAAATCTATAATCCTAATATCCTCACAGTTTTCTGTTTAAGGACCTACCATCATATTAGATTAAAGCTTGGACATTCAGTCCACCTCACCGGCTTCGATATCTATTGAACTTAACCACAGAACCTAGATGAAGGTGAACTTAGTTTTTAACTTCATTTGGTGCATCCCTTTGGAAGTGTCGGCAAGTCCTAAATGGAGAGCCCAAATCCTTGCTCTCAATGCCTTCGATTTATTGTTGCCTTTCATTTTGCCTATCCACTGGCACCCCCAAAAAATGTGCAACATGTTTTGTGCCCGACCGATAAATTCAATTATGTGCACAACAACTGAGCGCCCACTTTGCTGACACAACGTCCTTCCTGCACCACACACCTACCCCGCATCCTCTACACAACCCTACAACTGTCGGGCAGGACGTCAGCAATAATGAAGCTGCTGCCTGCTTGGCCTGCACTTTACTAAATAAAGCGCTTAAGTGAATAATGCAAAACTTTTCAGAAGCCCAGCAAGAGGAATCAGAACTAGACCGAGCACCGGGCCAAAAACCAAGCCGAGAACGGGGCACACTTCTGCCTAACAAATCGGAGAGAGAAAGGAAAGTGGGTACACCGAAAAAAATATTTACACAAAAACAAAAAATTATCTAAAGATCAGATTTAAGTTAATAAACTTTAACTTAAAAAATGTAACTTTTTTTTTAATTTCTAAAAAGTTAAAGAGAAAAAGAATACCCTGTTTTTGTTATTTTCATAAATTGGCCCATCTACAAAAAAACATCTACCTAATTTCGGCATCACATTCCACTTTAGAGTATCAAAATCGTACCGATATTCGATTGCATATTTGTCTCTAAGTGTAGAAAAATGGTGCTGCACTTCATCAGCCAACCCGGAAACGACAACTAACAAGCCCGATTGTCCGCAGCACTTGAGCACAGTCCGTCGACCGCTTTGAGGCTGCATCCCAGTTGGGGGATCCACTGCACTTACCTTCAGCTTGATGTAGGTCTTGCTGACGCTTAGCTCTGGGGTTTTGCCAGCTGTAGCTGTTGTTGTTGTTGTTTTTGAGGTTGCTCTTGTTCCAGCTGCCGCTGCTGTTGTTGTTATTGATGTTGTTGTTGTCGCTCCCATTGCCATGTTGTGGCTTGGCTCGCTTGCTGCTGCTGATGCTGCTGCTGCTGCTGGCTGCTCTTCAAACTGCACACGCTCGATTTTGTGGTGACTCAAGAGTTCCATCAACACTTTCCAAACTTTTGGCAAGTTGCCAATGATTTCTTGAGCCATGGCAACTTTTCCCATAATTTCGGGCTCATGGCTTTTTAACGAAGCCACAGCAGCGGTTGCTTCCCCGCTCCGTCTCCGGTGCTTCCTGCCACTGGGCTCGTGTCGAGCACAGTCTGTGCTGTCCTCGCCCACAGCTGAGTTCGTGTGGTCTGGCGTCGGTGTTGCACTTCGACTTTTGTCACTCACCTTGTTCTCATCCTCATCCTTCTCCTTGTCTTTCTCCTCCTTCTCCTTTTCTGACTTTGCCGCCTGCTCGACCAGTTCGAAGAGCAACTTGGGCAGTGAGGCGCCATCGCTGCAGCTGCCTTCCGCTTGAGTCATCTCATTCAACAGGTCGCGATTTTCCTCTAGCATTTCTGTCAGGCGATCAATATCCAGGTTGTTCTTGCCATTGAAACCCATCACCAGCTGGCTAAAGAGCTATCGGATGAACAGGGAATTAGTTTGTGAGGATGTGTTAGTTATGTGTGTTAAAAACTAAGCCTGCAAGCGTTTTCTATCGTTAAGTAATTACTGTTAATAGTCAGAAATAACATTTCCTACTAATTTCCTTATTGTCAGCGATATCGCTTTAAATATCTTATATTTTCAATTGGAAGGAAATGTTTCACCAAAGCCAATTTAAAGCATTTTGAAAGTAACAGTTTTAAGGGTAACCATGCCTTTTCTGTCAATTCTTATTTTTTTGGTCTGAGAGAGTCTGTTTGCAATGTTTTATCTGCCCAGCACTATATATCCGATATAAGTGTCCCAAAAATATATTTCAAACTGATATAGTATTAAAACAAGGATTCTTTCATTCAGAGAATTCTGAAAGTAAAACTTCCTTTTCAGTCAGTTCCATAGGATGGAAGAGTTGTGCTTGTGAGATGGGTACGAAATCACCATCTCTATTTTTGTATTAATGAATCGCGTATTCTCAGTAATATACTTTATAATAACCCCCGTTCTTTATCTTCATCCTAAATAATTGCCTCTCTAGCATTTTATATTTATTGCCATATACAGGGTATATGTGTCTGCCTACCAAATTGACTGCGCTCACTTGCTCCTTTAGCGCACGCTTCTCGTACTTGTGCTCGCTGCACTCCTCACGCAACTTGGCCAGCTCATCGTTGGCTGTTTCCAGCTCCTTGAGCAGCAATTGATTGCGCTCCTCAAAGCTTTTCGTTCTGCGTAAAAAGTCGAAAGTAGAAGGGAAATTTGAAGTGCCACACTGAATGCAACGTATTGGCAACTGGCAACATACTTCTCCTGCTCGGCGGTGAGTTCATCCCTCTTAATCGAGATTAGCCTTTGTAAATTCTCATATTCTGCAGCTGCAACACGTTGTCGTTCCTCGTACAATTGCCGCAGCTGGCGTATGTTGACCAATTGACGCTCGTACTCCTGTCGCAGATTGTTGGACATGATCTTCATTTCGCGTTCACTGAACGAGTTCTCGATCTGCTCCAGCTTCATCTTGAGCTAAGGATAAGGATAATGCTTGAGTAAGCTAAATAAGAACTTGGATTGTTTTTTTTTCAAACCTGTGCACATTGCTCCTCTTTGACACTGAGCATCTGTTTGCAACAACAGATGACCTCCTTGAGGGTGCCCACTTGACGCTGTACCACATCCAATTCACTTCGCAGTGATAGATTTTCGGCATTGGCCAGTTGTAGGGCTAGTTGGGCGTTCGCCAGCTCAATGTTGGCATGACGACTGCGACTGCTCGGATTCTCATCATCTGTGTCCACTTCCTCCTCCTCGGGTTGTGTTGCTGATGTTGGACTCTCGTCTAATTCTTCTTCTTTTTTATCTTCCCTTTGCTGTCGCTGGCGAAGTTTACGATTTTCTGCCTGCTCAGTGGCCAGTTGCTGGCGCAGATTCGTCAGCTCATCGCGCAAATCCTGTACCGCAGTTTGTCGCGACAAACGTTTAGTGGCCAGCTGCTCCTTGAATTGCTCCATTGAGAGGTCATCCTCGGGTGTTGTAATGGTAGTTGCTGTTGTAGTTGCTGTTGCAACTTGCGACTCCTTCTTATCGTGTTGTTCTGATTCCATTTTGATAGAGTTATCCACTGGCATTTGCTGGAGTATAAGATTCTCGTGTTCTATCTTGTGCCACCAGGGCTCATCCTCAGCCTCAGTCGTTGCCGAAGATGTTGTGCCACCCACACTCAACGCAGGCTGCTCTTCGGCTGATTCATGTGCTGGCTGCGACGACTCCGCGTTGCCCATTCTTGTTGTAAATTTTTATCTGATTTTTATGTTTTTTTCCCTTGTAGTTGAACAAAGAAACGATCTGGTGCTTCTGGTATGCGAGATGCGCTCAATTTATTGCAGTATGTTCCTTTTTCTTGTTATTGCCAGCTATTGCGTCTGTTTACTGGCAGTCGTTGAAATTTACGTTAATGCGACTTTTCAGCTTTTCTTCGTCGTAGAACGCCAAAGAGCAGCAGCAACAACAAAATAAAACAGCACAAAGAATCTACGGAGTGTGGCAGTCAGCTGCTTGCTGATCAGTTGGACCGTTTCAAGTTGAACAAAAAACCAACAAGAAACTTGGCACACACATATGCATTAATGTATATGTATGCATATATATTTAGATAGATAGTTCAGAACACACGCCCGATTTCGCAATTTTTATTGACTTTCACTTTTGAACGTATTCAAAATTACTCGTGGCACAGAAGATATAGAAATTGGATTGCTATATTTATATGGGTAAATATAAGAGCAACTAAAACACTTCTTTGTTAGCCAAACTTTAGTTTTTAAAACGTATTAAAGTAATTATCTAGTATAGATATGTTTCGATGTATGTATATGTATGTGAAAATGAAAAATTTTCGATTTTCCGTGCGGTGCGAGGTACTTTTCACTTGGCCAGCTCGTGAAAAACTGAGAAGAGCTCTTCTAACGGCATGGCTATTTTTAAATAGCGATCTCTTGCCGCATAGAAGATCTCTATGCCAGCTCTCGGTCATGGCTGCTCAGAGAATGCTTTGTTTCGTCTTGCATAGAAAATAATCATGCCAGGATTCTCTGAATTTGTTGTTGCTATTGTTGTTGCTACTGTTGTTGTATGTTTTCCCCGAATTCCTTGATTTATGCACTTAAATCTAGCCCTCGCGGCTAAAATGCATTTTAATTAAATAAACCTGTCACATGAACAATACGATTTAAATTTAGCCAAGACACGTCAAGTGGGATTATGACTAACAGACAAACAAATAAAACAGTTGCCACACTTGATCAAAACAGAATAAATTGCAAAGCATTCATTACCTTGGCACTGAAAGATCAGCAGACAAAACTTGCATAGATATTCAGATGACATGGGAGAACCGTTAGCTTCAATGTGCCGAATATATTATACCCTGTATGGAAATAAAACAATATAATTAAGATATGTATATGAACGCTATACATCCAACTTTGACTTGTTGTTTTGATTGTTGTGGAGTCAGCTTTATATAAATTTAAACGTATGTTTATAATGGTCTCGTGCTCATAAGATTCTTTTGCATAAGTTATAGTAATAAACTATTTTGACCCAGTTTTTTTTTTTATTTTTAGCGTGCAATATTAACATCGATTTGGTCTTTAAATTGTGTTACCGAATTTAAATAGGGCCCCAAGTGCCTTTTTGGGATAAAATTTTTCATGAATTTGAATTTCAAGTGAAACCCGTGTTTCCCATTTATAATGTAGTATTGTTCTAGAGATCAAATGAAAGACGAATTCCTTTTGAAAAATCACCTACATTTTATAAAATAAAATTATAAATGAATTTCGAGTAAAAATCATGCCTTAAGTATTAAACGCTGATTAAATTTAGATGCCAAACCATGAATAAAAAGTTACAAATATGAAAATTCTATTGGGTTTTATTTACAGATAAATATATCATCGCATGAGGTCCAGCGAAGAGCTACGAGAGTTACAAATATGAAAATTCTGTTGGGTTTTATTTACAGATAAATATATCATCGCATGAGGTCTAGCGAAGAGCTACGAGACTACGATGCTCTGTTGGGATTCACAAACAAACTGTGGCCCCATTACTCACCTATTAAGAAAGCAAACAAATTTGGGTGTGTAAATAATAGAAGGGATATCTTTAGTGAGTAGTATGTTTATAGCGTAGCGCATTTGTGCAGATTGTGAGTGTTTGCATTGTTTTATTTTTTTTTTTTAGATGCAATCGCAGAGAAAGTTTTTTGTCCAAAAGTTTCAAATGAAAATGCATTTTGCAACAGATTTTTCCACTGGCAGCGCCAATTTTATATATATATTTTTTTTTTTGGCTAACTTGGCCATTGTCGACGACGGCGTTTGAAAAAGTGGGAAACACGCAGCAATGACTTTGAATGAGTCCAATGTGAAGAAGAGTGTCGAGAGAAAAAGGGACAGATACACTCACATTCGGTACGCTTTTTATGCTGCTCCTGCTGCTGCTGCTGAGTGTCGCCCACGCAGCCGAGGGACGAGAGTGAAGTTCGACAGTGAGAGAATTGAGCGAGTGAGCAGCTGAGGCATGAAAATGAAAATCAACAATGCAATTTGCCATGTTGCTTCATTGTTAGCCCGGGAAGGGAGTACAAAAAAAAAAAATTTATATATATATATATATATATATATGCGACTAAAACTTGAAAGCGCGTTTGCCAAAGTTGGTAACCAACCACGCCCCCACCCCATCGACACCGGCCTCCACACCCTTCGCCCTGCTGTCTTCATTAAGTTTTGGTTGAGATTGCACCAGGAAAATGTACTGCAACGAAAGTAGCAAGAAGCAAGCACAGTGCCAGCAAAAAGTTGATGCCACACTGCAAAGGGAAGGCAGAGCGAGATGGTGTCTGTTTGAGAAAATGTGCATTGTGTTCATTATAATGGAATAATAAGCAGAAGCACTGGTGTTGCTGCTGTTGTTGTTGATTATTTTGTTGCTGCTATTGTTGTTGCTGCTGTTGTTGGCGCTTGCCTTCTCGCGTTTTCTTAAGTTACAGCCGCGTTCTTCTTTGACTCGCCAAAGTTAATAATAACTAATGGAACTTTTTAGCTTCATTATACCTGGTTGTCATACATTTGGCAACATACATACATATGTACATATGTGTTGAATTAGCAGACCAGGCTGTCTTCAACACACTGTGTCAAGCTGCATGCCTAGCCCCATAAATAATACAACAAACTTGCGGCAACAACAAATCAAGACGAGCAAACATCTTCATTAAGCGGACAAAACATTGACACTTCTAAATTGTGGTTAATTTCCGTTGCATGTGTATTAATCCCTTAAAATCGTGGCAGGACCTACGTGCTTATCTGTCCATCTTATTTGTTCACTTGCAACACTCTTGTAAACAACATCACATTTAAATATCTAATACGTTACGGCGCACAAACTGCTGGCAGCTGTACAAGGATTTTGGAACTAGAAGATTGTGCTAAACTTGTCCATACTAACGTCATAACAGTCCAAATAGCATTTCGTCTAATAATTCGGACAACGTGACGTCACGTAATTGACACTATGTTAGCGCGCGACCTTATAGGAACAGACTCTGAAAGGCTGCAACAGGTTGGCAGCTCATGCGATAAGCACCGACAATTATCGATTACTCTAACAGCAGCACGTGCAACGGAAGAACAATTTAATTTTGTTTACGTTTTTCATGCGAGAATTCTTGAATAATGGGAGACATGAAAAACTTTCCAGTGCTGACGAATTCGCGGCCCGAATTCAAACAAGTACCCGAAAAATTAAATAAGGTAAGCTAACGTTTGATTGCACGCACAATTTTCCTCACAATGTGACTTCCTTTAGCATCTGGCCAATTTGGGAGCACCGCATGTGGATTCTTTTGATGAAATGTTGAGTGTGGGCCTGGAGAATTTGGCCAAGTACATGCCACCACAGCAATTTCAAACGGCTGCCGGGGAGCGAATTCATCTTAAAGTGGAGAGTATCTGGATATCCAAGCCTCAGGTGCCGCTTGACGTGATTGATGTGCGCACAAGGGAAATCTATCCAACGGACGCGCGTCAATTGCATGCCTCATACTCGGGACAGTGCTCCCTGCGACTGGGATGGAGCGTGAACGATCTAGATAAGTCGGCAATTAATGTGGATTTGGGCGAGGTGCCTGTAATGCTGCGCTCGAAAGCATGCAATCTAGGTCAGGCCAGTCCTGCAGAAATGGTTAAGCATGGCGAGCATGACAGCGAATGGGGTGGCATCTTTGTGATTCGTGGCAATGAGAAGATCGTACGCATGCTCATCATGACGCGACGCAATCATCCGATTTGTGTGAAGCGTTCCACGTGGAAGGATCGTGGTCACAATTTCAGCGAATTGGGCGTTATGGTGCAAACTGTGCGGGATGATGAGCTGTCGCTGACAAATACACTGCACTATCTGAACAATGGCACCGCTCGCTTCATGTTCTCCCATATGAAACGTTTGTCCTATGTGCCTGTCTGCCTAATCCTCAAGTGTCTGATGGACTACACAGATGAGCAGATCTACAATTGTTTGGTGCAAGGCTACGAATCGGATCAATACTATCTAACCTGTGTGCAGAGTATGCTGCGCGATGTGCAGAACGAGGGCGTCTACACATCGGCACAATGTCGCCACTTCATTGGCACTCTGTTCCGATCCCGTTTTCCCGAGGTGCCCGAGTGGCTGCCCGATGAAGCTGTCACTGAGTTCATATTGCGCGAACGCATTATGGTCCATCTGCAGACCAATGAGGAGAAATTCCAGCTGATTGTGTTCATGGTGCAGAAGCTGTTCCAGTGCGCCCAGGGCAAGTTCAAAGTGGAAAACGTTGATTCTGCCATGATGCAAGAGGTGCTCCTGCCGGGACATCTCTATCAGAAATACCTTGGCGAGCGCATCGATATGTGGCTAATGCAATTGCGCAAGTGTCTGCTCAAGAAGCTCAGCACAGCAGACTCACTGGTCAGCAGCAGCATCATGACGCAATGCATGCGGCAAGCAGGGGGTGTTGGACGCTCCATTGAATCCTTCCTCGCCACGGGAAATGTGGCCTCGCGCTCAGGCCTGGGCCTGATGCAGAGCAGCGGTCTGGTGATCATGGCCGAGAATATCAATCGCATGCGTTACATGTCTCACTTTCGGGCCATCCATCGTGGCTCTTATTTCACAACCATGCGCACAACCGAAGCGCGTCAGCTGCTGCCCGACGCCTGGGGCTTCATCTGTCCGGTACACACGCCTGATGGCACACCCTGCGGTCTACTAAATCACTTGACCCTCACCTGTGAGATATCCAAGCGTCCGGATCCCAAGTTGGTGAAGGTGAGTAGTGATTAGATCTGACCATTATTGATGTATATTAATTGTTATTTTTTGATGCAGGCCATTCCTGCTCTGCTCTTTGAGATGGGCATGTTGCCTTTGACGCAGCAGGATCATCCCGATGCCAAGTTGTATGTGGTCTTCCTTGATGGCAAGCATTTGGGTCACATCTTCCAGACGGAGGCCGAAAAAATTGTTGAAGATTTGCGCTATGCCAAGATCACCGGTCAAGTTCCTAAAATGATGGAAATTGGTTTCATACCGTTCAAGAAAAACGGCCAATTCCCCGGTCTCTTTTTGTCTACGGGACCGGCGCGTATGATGCGTCCCGTATGGAATCTGAAGTGGAAGCAAGTGGAATACATTGGCACACTGGAGCAACTGTACATGGAGATTGCTATCGATGAGAAGGAAATGTATCCAGACTTCACGACACATCTGGAACTGTCCAAGACTCACTTTATGAGCAATTTGGCCAACTTGATACCCATGCCGGATTATAATCAATCGCCACGTAACATGTACCAATGCCAGATGGGTAAACAGACAATGGGCACACCCTGCCTGAACTGGCCCAAACAGGCAGCCAATAAACTGTATCGTCTGCAGACGCCAGCAACGCCTCTATTTCGGCCGGTGCACTATGATAATATTCAGCTGGATGACTTTGCCATGGGCACCAATGCCATTGTCGCTGTCATATCTTACACGGGCTACGACATGGAGGATGCCATGATCATCAATAAGGCGGCCTATGAACGGGGCTTTGCCTATGGCAGCATCTACAAGTCCAAATTCGTGCAGCTCGCCAAGAAGCAGAGCTACTTCGCCCGACATCCGAACATGCCTGAACTGATCAAGTATCTGGACACGGATGGTTTGCCGCACCCAGGCGCCAAGCTCAGCTATGGCTGTCCCTTGTACTGCTATTTCGATGGCGAGGTCTCCACATTTAAGGTGGTAAAAATGGACGAGAAGGAGGACTGCATTGTGGACAGTGTACGTCAGTTGGGCAGCTTTGAGTTGACGCCGCGCAAAACTGTTTGCATCACGATACGTGTGGCGCGTCCAGCAACAATTGGTGATAAGTTCGCATCGCGTGCCGGACAGAAGGGCATCTGTTCGCAAAAGTATCCCGCCGAGGATTTACCATTTACCGAATCGGGTCTCATACCGGATATTGTGTTCAACCCCCACGGCTTTCCATCGCGTATGACAATCGCCATGATGATCGAGACGATGGCTGGCAAGAATGCTGCTGTCCATGGCGGCGTCTACGATGCGACACCGTTTCGCTTCTCGGAGGATAACACAGCCATCGATTATTTTGGCAAAATGCTCGAGGCAGGCGGCTATAATTACTACGGCACGGAGCGTCTCTATTCCGGCGTTGATGGCCGTGAAATGACAGCAGATATATTCTTTGGTGTGGTGCACTATCAACGCTTGCGACACATGGTCTTCGACAAGTGGCAGGTGCGTTCCACGGGTGCGGTAGAGGCGCGCACCAATCAACCGATCAAGGGACGCAAACGTGGTGGTGGCGTCCGTTTTGGTGAGATGGAACGAGATGCATTGATCTCGCATGGTGCCGCCTTCCTACTCCAGGATCGACTCTTTCACAATTCAGACAAGACGCACACGCTGGTGTGCCACAAGTGTGGCAGCATTCTGGCGCCGCTCAAGCAGATTATCAAGCGCAACGAGTCGGGCGGCTTGTCCTCCATGCCAGACACATGTCGCTTGTGCGGCGACAGTAGTGGCGTCTCCATGATCGAAATTCCATTCTCTTTCAAATTTCTGGTCACCGAATTGAGTTCGGTCAACATCAATGCGAGATTTAAATTGAATGCGATCTGAGTTACGAAATTGTTGACATACTTCTACACACATTTTACTCTAATAACTCTAATGCTGTACTTGTATTTGGAATAAAGTTACGTCTTCTAAAATAATTAAAGGTTTAGTTAAAATTAACTTTAGTGGTTGGAGTATTGCTACACCAGACAAATAACTAAATAGAAGCCAATCCACGAGGAACTGTGTATTTTTGTGTTTCAAATTTCGATAGATTTTTATTATTTATTTAAATACATATTTCATTATGTTTACAGTTAAATTCCTGCATTTACAATCTGTAGTTTGTTGTTGTAGTTGTTGTGTTTTATCTTTTGTTGTTGTGAAATTCATTTAATAATTTAACTATCGCAACTTTGGAAAATGTAATTTCCAAATTTTGCATGCAAATAATAGTTTAAAAAATGTTTGTGTATATTTCATTAATATATTTATTATTCAAGTATATTTATCTCTTATTTTGTTCTTCTGTTTCTATGCCTGCAACATTTTATGGCGCTTCAGATGCACATCGGGGGAAATAGTTAATACTTGCTGATTGATACATGTATGCACTTATTATTATTATGTCAAACAAAATGTCATCGATTTAAATTCCGAACAATTTCTAAATAGTTGTCGCACTTGCTTTATTTTCTTTCTTTCTATTCTTTTATTTTTGTTTTTTATACATACATATTTATGCACGCATGGTTCATATACGAAATAATACATAGTACATGCTCAGGATCAATGGAGAATTTTCGCTATACGTATAATAATAATTTGTGGTAATGCTTTGTCCTTTAATATATAAGTATGTACTTGTAGTAGTATTTTTTAGTATACTTTATTATTATATTAGTTTGTTCAAGTTCAACAATGTTTAATGTAATGTTTAAATGTCTATGTATTGTGTGTGTATGTGTGTGTTAATCGAAGAAATTTGCAAGTGATTTTCACCATCTAATTATTTGTCTATCTTTTAATGAGATTTTCAAGTGCGGCTTCCTTCGCCTCCTGCAACTTCTTAATCATCTTTCTCTCCTCTCTCCTCTGGCAACAAACTCCACACTCGCCTCCACGAATCTCAGAATCAATCAAAAACACTAAACATTGAATTTATTTTTGTTTGCTTTTTGCCTTTATGCGTAATAATTTGTTTGTTAATAACATAACGAATTGTGTATTTATATCATTCCATTTATAAATTGATTATAATGTTTTGTTTTGCTCTTGCTGTTTTAATTACAACAATTTATATATATATATATGTATATATACTAGGTATATGTATGTATGGTTGTATGAATCGTTTTTTATATATAAATATATATATAAATATATATATATATATATATATATATATAGTAATATCCAACTGCTAATGCTTGTCATACAACATAATCTAATTATGTTTTTCTAATGAACTTTTTGAGCTTAACATTTACAAAGAATTCTCTCTCGTTAGCAATTACCAAAAATAATAATAAGAATATTGAAAATGGAAAAAATCAGACGCATTTTAACAACTAGCGCGATAAGAAAAATATAAAACATGGAAAATTGCATGCGCTGAATAATTCAGAGTTGTGGGTGTAAGGGGAAGGGGGTGTAAAAGAAAACTCGCTGCAATGAGTGCTCTCTAAGAAGTACAGTGTGTTTGTGTGTGTGTGTGTGTGTAGGTGTAGGTGTAATAGAGGTAAACATGTGTCATAGGCGTGGGCGTGGTTGTAGCACAAATAACGGGCTTAAAACTTAGGTCGCATTTAGTTCGAGGAAACATGTCATTATATTCTTTTGCTTTGATATCATTCTCTAGGTGATTAGGATTGTGCATTGTAAAATGATTGCTGCATTGCTGCATTGGCTCCCTTAAGACATATCTCCAGCCACACACACACATTTGCAGACGAAGTCCTGGGTGCTGTAGGTGTATTGTGTCCGGCCTTAAAACTGATCCGCCAACAGATCGCATATCTCGCGTGTCACTGTCTCCTTGCTGGCGCGTACCGTTAATCGGAACATCTAAAAAACAAAGTAGGAAATAACAAGTAAGTATTGATCGCGCATGGGGATAGCTAGGGATCACTCACCTGCGCCTGCTTGTTGGGCTCCAGTCGCATCAGGCAGCCGACCTGCTGTGATTGCGTGTGTATGATACCCGCACATACCATATTATCGGGATTGGGATCAACCGAATCGAGCAGCTGCATGCCAAAGCCCAACAGCTTATTTCGTGCACCAGCCAAATCCAGCGGCTGTGCCGCTTTAAAAACCTTTTGCGACCGCTGCTGTTCGCTGTGGGTGTGTGGAGCACAACCAAAGAAACAAGGATTAGAGTTTATTAGAGTTGATGTGAGGACATTACTTACCCGCTGAGATTTTTCCATCGTGCAAAGAAGGACTCGGCATTCATTTCGGTCGGCTCAAAGAACTTGTTCACACTCAGCGGCAACTTGATGCTAAACTTTTGCTGTGTGCCATTGTAGCGGAAACTTATCTCAATGGTGGGTGCGTCGGCATAGTCCTCAATGCATTCGGCGGTCAGCAGCTGTTGGATTTGTGCGCCCGCCTCAAGGGTCGGCTCCACGGCCTTCATTTGCACATTTAACTTGAGCGTCTCCTCGGCAGACCATTGCAGCACAGGATTAAAGTTCTACACGACAAAGATTGATCAGTTTTCAGTTTTGCATTTTATATTCATTTAAATGGATCACTCACCGTTAGCGGCACTTGCGTCTTGTTGCCATAGAAGAGACCCAAACGTCCCAGATTCTGTCTAAATTCGGACTTGACGCCAATCTGTAGCATCTCGTTCTCAAAGAGTACACCATTGTTCTTGAACAGAAACTTCTTGGTGTTGTAGACGGCAGCATTGTTGTTCCCATAGATGTCGCCTAGAACATCGAGCAGTGTGGAATTGTTGCTGTTGTTCAAGTTGTTGATGTTGTTGGCGGGCGGCGTGCTGAGGCCCAGCAGATCTGCGTTGGCATTGGCATTGCTATTCAACTTGTTGTTGTGATTCACATGCGCATTGTTCTGTGTAATGGATGTCGGCGCCGGACTCTTCGATTCCCTGATCTCGTTCTCGGGCACACGGCCGGGCTTCTTCTTCTTGAGCACAGCGAGTATGGAGCTTTCGCGTTCCGGAAACGAGGGCATCTCCTCCAGAACCGTGGCCAGCACATCTGTTGACGCCACAATGCTCAGCTGCAGATATTCGCTGGCCCGTTGCTGCAGTTCCGCATCGGCTGAACGAAGATTACTGTGCTGCCTAAACACCTCCTGAATGTTGGTGCGTATCTCGGGAAACAGATTGATAAACTTAATGTACGTGGAGAGCAAGAGGGCACGCGTCATCGACGAGCAGAGATGATACTTGGAATGCAGCAGCTTGAACTGCACCAGCGGCGCCGATCGCGAATCTCCGGCAATCAAATTACCAAATTCGCCCAATATATAGGCGCCCACCTTGACCATATTCTCGTGGCAGGCGGGCGCTTGGAGCGCCTCGAACACCGTTTTGGCTGCATAGCCCTGAACTTCCTCGCGATTGATGACAATCTGGATGACACGATACCAGACCTCCTCCGACACATAATCGCCAGCGATGCGTATTAAATTGAGGATAACATCCACGTACCTGCAAGAAAGGGTTTCCTTAGAGAACAAATAGTGGCAAATCCAAAAATCTTACCAAGTGTAATCCGTTGCATATTTCTCGGCCAGAATGGCCACTTTGAGGACCATCTCCTCGCGTATGGAGTAGTCAGCCGTCTCAAGATAGTTGAGCATCTCCTGGACAATCTCCTCGGCATTGCCACGATCGCACATGGCATAAAGCAAATCGACGGCCATTTGACGCACCGACACATCCTTCTCCATTTTCATCGATAGAATGACGACCTCCTGATGCTTCTTGACCTCCTCGTGCGAGAACTCTGACGTCGCCAGATGGCACATGGACTCCAGCGCCAAATAGCGCAAGTTCGTCTCACGATTGCTGAGGAATTGGCCCAGCTGATTACAGGCGCGCACAAGTAAATTGGGCTCACTGTCGCTATGTATGATCAGATTGATGGCCTCGAAGAGGACAGCATTTTTGGCATTCGAATGCTGCACCTTCTTGCTCTTCGGCGGCTCCTGCGCCTTGTTCAATATAGTCTCCAGTGTTTCATTCAATCGGGCACGCACTCCAGCCTCATCTGTAACCGGATTGTAGTTTTGCAGCAGTCGCAACAGCTTCACGGATAGCCACGGTGCCGGCACAAAGTAATACGTATAATCCTGCAGATCCGTATAGTTGGCGGTGACGATGCGCGACAGCCGCGACACTGCCAAATTGACGCAACCCTTGTACTCGTCCGGATTGCGCTTGACGAGCGCATCGATCAGCGATGTGGCGGCCGTCACAACGCCCATATGTTGATCGTTGAGCAAGTGAATAATTCGCGATGTCCACTCGCCAAACGGTATTATGTCAGGCGATGAGCGAAACAGTCGCAGCAGACACAATGCCGCCGACTGCTTAACCACATCCATAGTATCGCCCGAGACGAGCAGCTTGGGTATCTCATTCGAGAAGGACTCGGCCATATCGTGACTGCCAATATTGGCGATGCACTGCAGCGCCAGATTCACATGCACCGGATTCCTCGATTGCAGATCATTCTTAATCGACTGAATGATCAAACGGATCAGATCACTGTTCGTATTCACCAGCACCGAAATGAATAGATAGCCCTGCAAAATGATATTCAATTTTATTTATAGATATATAGGTATATAGAATTTGTATATAAATTGCTTACGATCTGCTTCTCTGAGTATTTGTTGGAGGACAGCAGATTGACCGCCTCCATGTGGCCAAAGTCAATGTCATGGCCCAGCAGGAATATGAACAGCAGCTTGCACACATATTTCTTCTTCTGATATCCATCGAGCGTTTTATCACCTTTAAATTTGCTTCGTATGTTGGCCAATTCTTTGTTTATGCGCTTCACTTCCGCTTCTTTACTTTTACCTGTCAAATTTAAACATATTTTTAGATGGTGTGTGAAATTTTAGAATGTACCTATTTTAACTCAACTCCTATTGAAACTTTGTACCAATGAATGAGATCACTGCAACATATAGTTATTTTACGAATTATCTGTTGAATTTGGGTTTATGTAAACAGTTTATATTGCCATGTTTAAGCACGTATAACTATTTTAACTCAGACTTGTTAAAAATGGATCGACTCACTAAATTATATCATTAAATCATATTTAATATTATACGTTTATTTGAGATCAGCTCTTAAGAAAGCTAGCTCAAAAATAATGGGTACAAGTGAATCGGCTCACTACATTATATTGTTACTTCATGAATAATAATTCGGAACTTGGGTTTCTGTATGGAACCCAAGCGATCAACCGGAAACTACAACTCTCTCTTGCCCTGTGTGTAGTATCTCTGACTTTGTCTCTCTCCATCTCACTCCCGCTTGAAGGGCAATTAGTACCAGTCACCAGTCACCAATTTCAGCGGCGTTCGCAATGGGAGAGAGAATCGCCATGCAATAGAAGATATGCTGGGCAAGTTAGCCAGCGATGGAAATGGGACGTTCTGAATTTGTACGATAATCGAATGCAAGAGCGCCGTCAATGAGCGACCAGTGAAGTGACAAGTTAAAGCCACAGAGAACACACACACACACACACACACGGACACACAGTAATGTGCAGAAACAGAAACAGATATGGAAGCCGCCTCTTCTCGTAATTGAACAAGAAATGACGCCCCTATGAGAGTTGTGTGCATAATTTGGATAAGAAAAGCGCTGATAAATTTAATTTAAAAAAATAAATAGCATAAATAAAAACTGGCAGCCTATTACAATGTTACGTATACATAGCCTATATTAACAGTACAGTGTTCGCTCACAAATTGAGACAGCTTGAATTGTAAATAGATATTTTTTTGTTGATATTTAATTGACGCTGGCGACTTTTACTAATTATATTTAAAAGTTATTTAGAATTAACTCATTCCCATTTAGCGATCACTGTACAAATGTGTTAGTTGTTGTGTGTGTTTTTTTTCTTACTTACAATTTCTTATATCCGATATAAACACGGCCAGGCCTCTCATGCCATCCCCCCTCACCGGCGCCATTGTAGTTAGCTTGTTAATTTTCGCTGGTTTTATGCAAACTCGGGGTGAAGAAAAATCTGTGCGAGCGCGCTCGAAACGACGCGGCGCTCTTATCGCTTTAAGCTCAGCGACAACGACGAGTACAACGGCTACGAGAACTGATCGACGACGTTGCCACTTGCTGCAGGCAGAGGCTGCGACTGAGACCGAGACCAAAAATTGTGATTTGCTTGCAAAACAAATTCAATTATATGTTTTGAACCGTTATTCTCTCACGTTCGTATGTTCTCTCTCTCTCTCTCTCTCTTTGTCTCTCTTTCTTTCAGCTGAAGAAGACCTGTTGGGGGAATAATATATATTTGTTTAACAATCAATTGATATCGATAACAAATAAGAGTTTACTGCCTGCTCTCTCTCTCTTTTGTAATTGCTTCGTGCACACAGAGCACATATTTGGCGCAATTTGAACTTTTGACATTTGGCAAGCATACGCCCCCCTTGCTCCAACCATCCTGAAGAGCCAACCCACCCACTCGATTTTATTTGGCAAAGAGCGTTGGCAGCACTTGCAATCTAGCATATATATTTTTTTAAACAGCAAATAAAACTGACTGCATGCCTGATAACGTTTGACCTTAACGCAACGTTTTTATCACAATTTGCACTTGTTTAAATAAATAATTGAATGTAAGAACACGATCTGTGTTGCTTCCACTGCCGCCGGTTTCGGCCCTTTGTTGTTGTTGTTGTTGCTTATTTTGCTTTCATGTCACGTCTTGCAGTCGCAGTCGACGTCACTTTTTTCATTTTTTTTTTCTTTATTTTCTTCACATTTTAACCGCAGGCGGCAGCAAGATGACGAAGTCGTTTTATTTGCACAGACCGCAGAAACAGAGACCCACGAAACATATATCCGAATTGTTAATTTTTTGAAGGCGTAACACACAACTGCTTCGAATATGTAGCCGCTTTTGCTTACTTTTGAAACGCTGCAATAATAGTTTGGCAGTTTGCTGGAATTTGTGTCGTTTCTTCTCACGGTTGCGGTTGCTTGTTTTATTTTATTTAATTTTTTTTGGTTTTCTATGGGGTGTTGGCCGCGGAATGTAAGTGTGAGTGTGTGTTTCGTTAATTCACTAGTTTATGTAAACCGAGTTTGGTATTGAGTTACGTTCGATTGCTGTTATTAAAGTGTAGAACTAACGCAAAACAACCAGAGCATCCAGGCATTTCACGCAATGAAAATTTCTATTGATTTTTCCTCCACTCTCCTCTCCTTGCAACAGCCAATCTTGCGGACACAGTGCTGCAAAATGCTTGGTCGACGAGACGCAAGTGCTGCAAAACGCTGAAACCCTCTTCACCCTAACTGCACATCAGGTGTTTCCAACACTGTTTCACATGACTCCGCCATTTTTCGAGAAACAGCGCTGCAAATGCCGAGCGGTCGTTGACTATTTTTTTGTAGTTCTCCATTTCTCGACCAGCCTACATTTATAAAATGCTATCGTATTTTAAAGTGAACTAAGAACCAAGCATTGGAAATCGGCGATAACAAATAGCATCGAACAGTTTCGAAATATTTACGCCTGTGTTACGTACTGCGAGCGGCGTGTTATTAACATAATCAGCGCAGCCGCCATAAAACTAAATTAGAATTGCGGATTTTTTTTGTTGTCCGTGAATCAATAGGAACGTTAGCAAAGGAAGCATTGGGCGTGTATGCCAGAGTGAAAGTGGTCCTTGTGCCCAAACATGAGTTTCTCCAGCGACGAGGTCAACTTTTTAGTTTTCCGATATCTACAGGAGTCTGGTGAGTTGTCAGACGCGTTGTTTGCTTACCGCACTCACCCCTCATCATCATCATCTCATCAATTTTTCTTCTGCTCTTGCAGGCTTTCTGCACTCCGCCTATGTGTTTGGCATCGAGTCCCACATCTCGCAGAGCAACATCAATGGCGCTCTGGTGCCGCCCGCTGCCCTGCTCACCATACTGCAGAAGGGTCTGCTCTACACAGAGATCGAGTGGAGCGTTGGCGAGGATGGTGAATTGGCACGGCCCATCGAGGGATTGAGTCTCATAGATGCAGTCATGCCGGAGGTGAAGCCTCTCAAGCCGACAATTAAAACAGAGCCGAGCAAACTGGGTGGCAGTGGAGGCGGCGGTGGCGGCGTTGATGCCACAAATAATGCCACTGCCAATGCGAATAGTAATCTAAAAACGGAGATTAAAATTGAACCGGGCACGGGTACGGCAACGAGCACGGCTGGTGGTGGTGGTGCCGCTGCCAATAAGAGCAACAATTCGAGCAACACCAGCGGCACCGGCACTAGCACACCCACCGGCAGTGGTGGCAGTGGCGCCGACACCAGCGAAGTGGACTCCAGTGGTCCAATTGCAACAAATAACAATGCCCCAGCCAACAGTAATAACAACAACGGCACAGCTGCCAATGCCGGAGCGAATTCCAACTCGGCCACATCTGCAGCTGGCAGTGGCAGCAATGCAGCGGATGCAGCAGCTGCGGCGGCAGCAGCACCAACCGGTGTAGGCAGTAAAAAACCAGGCGCAAATGATGCCAATGCTGCGAGTGGTGCGGCATATCCAAATACAACGAGTACAGCTGATGATGCCGCCTCATCAACGTCCACCAATGGCAATAGTAGCAACTCCAGCAGCGTCGAACAACCAACGACGGGCGGTGTAACGACTGCGGTATCGGCTGCTGGCAGCGCAGATGCAGCTGCAGCTGGTCCAGGAGCAGCAGCGGCGGCGGCAGCTGCAGCGGGCACTAAGCCGCCCAGTGGTGCGGTTGGTGGAGCGGCGGCCACACGAGTTGTTGCCACTGTGGCACCGATGTGTGCTACGAGCGCACAGAGCGCTGTGCCCAGCAGTACCACATCCGGCAGCGGCGGTAACGTTGGTGGCGGTGGTGGAGGAGGCGGCGGAGGTGCTGGTGGCGGTAGTGGTGGCAGCAGCAGCGGCACCGGCACACCAGGCAGCGCTGTCATCGAAGCAATGGACATTGATCAGAGCATCGAGATACCTGAATCGAAGGCACGCGTCTTGCGGGGCCACGAAAGCGAAGTGTTCATCTGCGCCTGGAATCCCAGTCGGGATCTGCTTGCCAGTGGCTCCGGCGATAGCACCGCACGCATCTGGGACATGTCCGATGCGAATGCCAACTCGAGTCAGCTGGTGTTGCGCCACTGCATCCAGAAGGGCGGCGCCGAGGTGCCCAGCAACAAGGATGTCACATCGCTCGACTGGAATGTAAGCAGAGATCAAATATATCTATTTTTCTATATACACATTAATCAAATTAATCTTTCTGAATAGTGCGACGGTTCACTTTTGGCCACAGGCAGCTACGATGGCTACGCCCGCATTTGGAAGACAGATGGGCGCTTGGCATCGACGCTGGGCCAACACAAGGGCCCCATCTTTGCGCTCAAGTGGAACAAGTGCGGCAATTATATACTCTCAGCGGGCGTTGACAAGACGACAATCATCTGGGATGCCTCGACCGGTCAGTGTACCCAGCAGTTTGCGTTCCACAGTGCACCCGCCTTAGACGTGGATTGGCAATCGAATCAATCGTTTGCATCGTGCAGCACAGATCAACGGATACATGTGTGTAAGCTGGGCATGAACGAGCCGATAAAGACGTTCCGTGGCCACACCAATGAGGTGAACGCTATCAAATGGTGTCCGCAGGGTCAACTGTTGGCCTCCTGCTCGGATGACATGACCCTCAAGATTTGGAGTATGACACGAGATCGTTGTTGTCACGATCTGCAGGCGCATTCCAAGGAGATCTATACGATAAAATGGTCACCCACCGGACCCGGCACAAACAATCCCAACACGAACCTGATACTCGCCTCCGCATCGTTCGATTCGACGGTCCGTTTGTGGGATGTTGAACGTGGCAGCTGCATTCATACGCTGACGAAACACACAGAGCCCGTCTATTCCGTGGCCTTCAGTCCGGATGGCAAGCACCTGGCGTCGGGCAGCTTTGACAAGTGTGTGCACATCTGGAGCACACAGACGGGACATTTGGTGCATAGCTATAAGGGCACCGGTGGCATATTCGAGGTCTGCTGGAACTCCAAGGGCACCAAGGTCGGCGCCAGTGCCTCCGATGGCAGTGTCTTTGTCCTTGATCTGCGAAAGTTCTGATCCGCAACGGCAATCGATATATCATCTCCCATCTGCTCCCAGCAGCAGCAGCTCTTAGGTTATGTTTATTGAAGTACTTGATTTCTAAACACACACACACACTAAACCCGACTTTCTTTATTTGCATACACACACACACACACATATATATATATATATATGGATATCAATGTTCTATTCTCCCTTCTGCCTAACACATCGATCGAGTCAAGTGGGAAGAGTTATCGCCGATGTGTGCGGTGCGGTGGCATGGCCAAAACCGACACCCGCTCCCCGATCTCTTCACCTGCGCTTTGCAACCTTAGCCCGTAAGCTCCCAAATGATTCTAAGTTTTATATTTTTTTACACACACGGCAGATATCTAACTTCTTGTAGCATATAACCACAATGCATTTGTTCATTTCTATACATATATATATATATATATGTATATTTATAGAGCGCAGATCCAGAGACGACCCCCGTTTCGTAATCGTAATCGTAATTGTAATCGAGCAACCTTTTAATGTTAGTTTCTAAGCGTACATAATGGCATATATAGTACATGCATGCAAGTGTAGTTAATCGCCGGTTATCCATCCAAATCAATATGGAAGGAACACGCATACATTCGAACAGTGTAACTGCATCAATCCCCACATAGTTTAGTGTGAAGACGATACTACTTATAAAGAATGGCGTTCAAGAGCGACTACAATTAATTAAAGCTCAAACACACGAATTGAACAAGCAATTCCAGTTCTTTCTGCTTTCTGGGGGGTTTCTGGGGCGAAGTCTTTCTCCAGTGTTATAGCAAAGCTTCTTAAAGTGAACAGAACAGAGAAACTTATAGAACCAATTGTACCTTTTGACATTACATTAATTTTCCTCAAAGCGCTGGTTTTGTGGGATGGCAATTTAACGCTTGGCATATATTTTTTAGCTCCCTTGTATACATTTTTTGAATAAACACCAGAATTTCGTGCGCTATTCCAAATTAAATTGGTAGATTTTATTGAAGACAACTACCTCCAAGTTTCCTTAGTCTGGCCATGTATTTGTATTTTGTATTTGTTTCGATCACGAAGAACTTTCTATCCCGATTCCACTCGCAGAGATCTTAATAATTTTAAAGTATTTTATTTTTTTCCTTATTTTTAAAATGTATCTGGAATTAAGTCTAGGATATTAATAGTTAAAAGTCGGTAACATTATCTAAATGGCACTGCTTGAAGAAGCGGCATTCCTCGCGCTTCACCTCGCCCGTTTTGGTGGTGCCTTTGAAGAACTTGGTTAGCTTTGTGCCCGCATATTTGCGCTTCTCGGAATCGGGCTCATCGAACTCCATTTCGAACGCCTTGTCGGCCAGAGCATTTTCTGCTGTTGACCAGCTGAAACGCACCAGCCGTGGGAACCCGAAGACCAGATCAATGTGCTCGGTGAGAAAACGTTTGGTCACCGGATCACCAGGATAACCACTGCCAAATGCATTGTCCTTGATGACCAATCCTTCGGGAAACTGCCAAACCTTCAGGGCATGATCACGGGTCACTTTGGCGCATATACTCGCCGCCGAGACGATCGGATAGGTAGAGTCAGCCTTTTTGGCCACCGTTATTTTGAAACTGGGAAACCGCTTGAGCAGCTTCTCCTGATACTTCTCGGGCGGACCCACCGTATCAACATAGACCTCCGCAATATTAACGCCCGCATCGATGGCGTGCTGTATCAGACCCATGGCCGAGTCCATGGAAACCTCGTTTAGCGAGCACTTGGTGCGTCGATACATGCTGCTGCTGATGACATTGGGCGAAATGATTTCCACTGCCCAGCCAATGCAGCTGTTCGCATATTCCAGCGTATTCAAATCATTGAAGATGATGTCACGCTTCTCTTCAGTTAACTGTTTCGAGTCCGCGCAGCCCAGCTCAACCAGAGCACTCTTGCTCTTCAGCGGGCAGTAGGAGATGCCATAAACCATTGGACCCAGGACAGGACCACGTCCAGCCTCATCGACACCCAGCATGCAAGGCTGTTCCTTACAGATTGCTGGAACATCACTTAAATATACCGTATTTTGACTGTTTTCATGTGCCGCTATGAACGGGCCCAGCGACTTAAGTGAGCATATTTTATTTATGTCCACCGGCTTTTCATCAATAACAGATTCATTTTCTTCTTTAATTTCCATGTCTTGCATTTTACGCGCGTTTTTATTATTTACACTATATGTATAATATAATCGATAAGAATAATAACTTATCGAACTTTGTTTATATTTCAGAACAGTGCTGGTAAATGCTCATGCTATGCTATGCCATTCACAGCGATGCAAAAAAAAAAACAACGGTAGCCGCAGCCAACTTGACGTGTTTCTTTCTTTCCGGTTTAGGATTTTGTTCCGTGTGCTTGTTCTCTTTCGAGCTAAGGCCGATTATTAAAAAACATTAATTTTTGGCAACTTGCACCAATTATTAATTAATAAACATACAGTTTAACCATGTCGACAAAAGCTGAGCTCGCCTGCGTCTACGCTTCCCTCATTCTGGTTGATGATGATGTTGCCGTCACCGTAAGTTTTCCAACAAAAAAACAAAAATAAATCTGCTAAAATTACAGCAATCAGTTGTAGTTTTAAATGATTTTATGTGATGAATGCACACTAATCGTGTTTGGTTGCAGGGTGAGAAAATCTCGACCATTTTGAAGGCCGCCAACGTTGAGGTTGAGCCCTATTGGCCCGGTTTGTTCGCCAAGGCATTGGAAGGCATCAACGTCAAGGATCTGATCACCAACATTGGCTCCGGTGTCGGTGCTGCCCCCGCTGGCGGTGCTGCCGCCCCTGCTGCTTCTGATGCGCCCGCCGCCGAGTCCAAGAAGGAGGAGAAGAAGAAGGAAGAGGAATCCGATGTCTCCGACGATGACATGGGTTTCGGTCTCTTTGATTAAGCAGAAGCAGCAGCAGCAACAATCATTGCAACATCATCCGCTGTTATGTGTAATTAAAAAAGTGAAGTTTTTACTTTTCCCACTTTTCGTACACGTTTTAATGTACAACTGCTTGGAAATATAAAAAATATTTACTAAACATAATTGGTTTTTTTTTGCATACTCGTACAGGGTATTATGGTGTTGTTGTGGAAGTGAGCAAGATCTATAAACTAGATATACTTGTGGTTAATCAGTGTCAATTGGACATATTCATGACTGCTGAAAAAAATTCGCTGTTACATTAAAAAAAAGTATTCCGCGACTTTGATTGCATTGTAAATTTGCAATATTTTTATTTTAGAGGGTATTTAATATTTGACAATATTTTATTTTCACACTCAAAATACACCCACCTCCAACACCTTGGCAATACTCTTTAGATCAGCTGTCTGCAGCTGTTTTAATCCCAATCCTATCACCAATTCGCATGGACATTTGTGCAACGGCGTCTTGTTAATGAGAAATTGAATGCCACCGCGTATCTCGTCGGTGTCGGCACCCATGCAGCAGGTCATTGTCACCGGCACCGAGACATGATACTCCGGATTGTCCACGGGGCCATGCAGATAGGGAATAACTCGATTGTCGCGCTTCACATCGAAGGCCACATTATAAAGCGCCGGAATTTTGCCCAGCTGTGTGATTAGCAGCAGCCATTTGTTGTCGAAGTTGTGGAACACGAATTCTGTGTTGATGCCATTTACAATGATCGCGAATTGCTTTTTAAATCCTTTTTGATCAGGATCAGGTGCTCTCCGAAATTCGCACATTTTTGCTGCGGTAATTCAAGTTATTTGGATGTAATTTTTGTGCGACTTGCTTTTTCGAAAAAATAAACATATGTTATTGGCATTAACAGCAGCGCAACTGTTGCTCAACAGCGGATGAGTCGGCGCTTATTTGCGAGTGTAGCGGGCTTCTCAACACTGTTGATGAAACGACAACATTGCCATACCGATGACAACAGATGGCGCCACAGCTACCGTTACGCCTTTTCAAAATGTGGTTCCCAAGGCAACTTAGCTTGTTGAATCAATATATATAGAATTAAAACCAGCAATGTCCTGCATCTGCTTGGGTCCCAAGCGGGCGGGTAAAACGCACCTGCTCAAGGCTTTGCAGGAGCCGGAGTCCATAGATGAGACCAGCTACTCAATGCCCACCATCGGCACCGGCATCTTTCGCATTTATTTCCCCGAAAAAGCAACCAATGGCGACAGACCAAAACCGCCGCCACCGTCAACGGATGCAGCCGCTGCGGGTGCAACACCGCACTCTGGCAAGCACCTGGCCAAATTCATTCAGGTGCTCGAAATCGGTGGCAGCATGGCGCCACTGTGGCGTCAGAGTCAATACTTTGAGGATGTCAAAAAACTCATCTATGTGGTGGATGCCTCCAATCTGTGCCAGATATCAGCAGCAGGTAAGCCAACAAACTTAATGCGTCACCATACGCTACCATTTGAATCACATTTTGTTAGGGGTGCTTTTTTATTCGATTCTGACGGAGCCGCGTCTGCAGAAGGTAAGGATTCTATTGGTGCTGACCAAAATGGACTACTCCTATCGACAGATGCGCAACGAGGCGCTCCTCATGCTGCAAATGTCCAAGCTGCAGAAACAGATACGCCAGCAGGTGACCATTGTGGAAGCCAGCGCCGTAACCAAAGTTGGTCTAAACACCATCTACGATTGGCTCCAGAGACCCTAAATTGCGATGAATAAATTGAAAATGACGCTTGATATATTGCTCTCGCAGAGGATACATATATTATTTATTATTAAATTATTATTAAAATGGTTTGAAAACTATAGTTTGTAGTTGAGATCCATGTATTGAAGATTGGCGTTCACCTCACCGGCATCCGGCAGCACATCCTTGGCCGCATTTAAATATGACTTGGCGCCCATAATATCGCCACTGTGTGCCGCCAGCACAGCCAAATTATTGAGAGCAGCTCCATCCCGAGAATCTGCGGTGAGGCACAGTTGCAGGCAGCGTTTGGCCAGATTAAAGTCGCCCGATGTCTGAGAAGGAGATGAGTGAAGAAGATTGAGATTAGTTGAGTAATGTGAGGAATGAGTGAGGAATTATTATGGATTGAATACCGAACGATCTTTCATCTGATTTATCTGCAGTCCATACTAACCACTGCGACAAAGCTGAGATTATACCAGACATCGGCCTTCTGCTCCGGCTGCTGGGCCATGTTGAGGGCACGTTGAAAGCACGGCAGGACGAGATCGATCTGACCGCCATAGAGGCAGCAAAGAGCAATGTTACAGTAGAGCTCCGTTGTGTGAACGCCAAGCGAGAGAATACGGCGATAGTACATCAGTGCCATCTCCGGATTATTATCGTAGAAGTAGCCCACAGCAATGCTGGCCAACGCCTCGATATTTATCGGTTGCAATTTGGCCGCCAGACGATATAGCTGCAGTGCATCCTCCTGCTGCAGCAAGGCCTGATGAATGCGCGCCTGTTCCAGGCGAAAGGTTACATCGAAGGGTTGTCTCTCCACCGCCTGTCCGATGAGCAGCAGTGCTCGTTCCGGCTGCTTGAGTCGCTGATAGAGTCTCGAGAGCAGCAGATACGTATCCGGATGGGGAAAGCCAGCCAGCGATTGCTGCAGATGCGGCTCGGCACGCCGTGGATAGTGCAAGGCGAGCAGGCATCTGCCCAGCTGCTGTTGCCACCACCAGTCGGACTGATCCTGGCCAGGTCGCTGCTGCACCGCCAGGCACAGCGAGTGCGCTTTCTGCACATCCGCCTCGTGGTAGTAAAGGAACTGAAACAGTGCTTTCACAATCGCCTCACGTTCCGCATAGATGGTGGGATTGAGACGGGAGGCCTGATAGAGTGTCGCCATCGTATCACCCACATTGAAGGCAGCCGCTGATGTGGCACGCACCCGGGATGCAGTGCCGCAGCGGGAGGCAGGGCGAGCGCCCAGCGATGAGCCCGGACGACTGAGAGCGGTGCCGGGTCGCGTCACGGCCGAGTTAGGCCGGGCGCTGTTAATCCGTCCATCGCTCGAATGGGTCACCTGACCCGTGGCCCGTCTCTGACTGGTGCTCGGACGCGGTTGAAAAGCGGTCTTGATGCTGCTGCCTGGACGAGCAGCTGTCGCAATGCGCTCGAATTCCACCTCCTCATTGTACTCTGTTTGACAATAGAAATGGCTACAGTGATCACTCGTAAATAGAAGAATTTTGGAAAATAATTTCCTCATGAACACATAAATCAAGATTTTATGTTTGCAGTTGAAAGATTGCGTATTTAATTGGATTGATCCAACGGAGTTGTTCAATTTGAAAAATTTAGTTTCATTTAAAAATTTCTGATTTATTTGAAATTATATAAGCAATAATGATAAAATTTAAATTAATAAAAATAAAGTTAAGAACTCCACCTTTTAAATAAGTTACTTGCATTGTTAGATAAAAAGTAAAATTTGTATTAGTATTATTTAATTTGGTAAGACAGAATACAAACTCAGAGGATTTTTGATAAACCAAGCCATTTTTTTCAAAAATTTAAGAAATAGTTTAATTAATATTTTTAAAAAATCTCAACAACACAAAATATATTCAATGCTTGTAGAATTTGTAAGTGACTACATTATACAAAGGGTGTATGGTATAAGTGACTTGTGCCTGAATACAGGGTATGTGAAAGTCTGGCTGCTGTTAAGTTATTTAGAATTCTGGCCAACTCACCGGCATCGCCGGCATCGTCCACCTCGAGATCGTCGAGATAGACGCGCTGCGTCAGGGCACGCATCTTTAATTGCCAGACACCCTCCATTAGCCAGGTGGGCATTATATGGGATGAGGTTGCCAGTGTCGATGCTGCCCCAGCATCGGTGTCGCCGCCACGTCGTCGCCGGGGGCCAATGCGTTGCAAATTGCTACCGAATCTGTGCTCTCGACTCTCCTGCTCCGCCAGCGACTGCGACGAATGCTGCTGCTGTTGCTGTTGCTGTCCACCGTTGTCCATTTCCTCCTCCCTGCCCGACGGTGCGGCAAATATTTGGACATTGTTCTCGTGGCCAGCCTGGAGCAGTGTGTTGCACAACTCGGCGCAACGCTCGTAGCTGCGGCGGCGGTAGAGCGAGATGGCTCTAAAATACTGCAGTTCCAGTGTCGCCAGCGGCGCAGCCGGCGTCTCAGCTGGCGTCGCCATCATTTTGGGACACCCTTGCGAGGCGGCAACTGGGATGAAGAAGCTGAAGCTGTTCTTCTTCAACTTGTTGTTCTTGTTGTTGTTGTTAATTTTCAAGTGTTTGAATTCCTCAGCCTGTTATGGGCTTGAGCCTGGGTCTGCTGCTCCGCTCAGTTCAGGCTATGAACTCTTTTCTGCACTCAAAAAAAAAAGAACAAATACTTAAAAAAAAATTAATTGAATTTTTGATAAGAATATATTCGACTCAAAACCTATTGCAACCTGACTTTTCGCCTGGTAATTTTGAATATTATTTCTGATTCTTTTAGAACATATTGTCTACTTTCCACTAATACAAATTTCGGCCAGAAAAGGTTCGACTGAAAACCTGTTGCAAATAATTTTGTTTTTTAGTTTTACTACTTTTAATACGTGAAATTCAATACTTTTTATTTTAATTTTAACATACACTTTCCATAATAATTTGATTTTTTTAAGTGTATTTTGTAGTATCTTGCGTTGGAATTTTAAAACCGGATGCGTGTCATTCTTTGCCAGTAACGCCCTTCACCGTCCCGCCCCCCTTGAGGCAAAGAATTTTTATTCGCTTCCTGCGTTCCCTTTTGCCGCTGCTTATTTTCTTGTTGGCCTTTTTTTTTTTGTTGCTGTTTTTGATTTTGTCTGCATCTCTTCTAATTTTTCTATGCCTGCCCATAATTTGTACCTACCTTGATTTGTTCTTAATTCGCTTGATGAGGTTTAATTTGTGAAATCCTTTCGATTCTGCTTCTTTTTTTTTGTTTTTTTGATTTGTTGTGGATAGATTTATTTTTTAGGCAATGCGTCGTCGCCCTTCCGGTCGCTCTGTGGTCTGTGGCTACTACTTGGAAATGCGGTTGCCATGACAGCCACTTAATAACCCACAACAAATTAATATTGTACTCCAGGCTGTGCTCGTGTGACTCAGCTGTTCGAGGAAAATCGAACCTCAAATTAAATTCAAATTAAGTGAAAAATACAAATAATTAAAATCGAATTTTGGGACGGTTCCAAACATTCCACAGCTATAACTTTATCAAAACTGGGCCTATTATCACAAAATGTAGAAAAACCCAACATTTAAATTTGAAAATGTGATATTCACATGAAAGCCATGTCAACATTTTATCCATGAAAAAACGCTTATTTTCCAATCGGCCTCTGTTCAAAATTTGCTTTTAATGGTATTCATAATTTATTTTAATCTGCTAGTCAAACTCCCTCGACTTGCTCAGTCATTCTTGTTATTGTTAAACTATTTTTAACTGAAATAAAATCTGCAGCTGTCAGCTAAAGGGGAATTGCTGATTACGTTTAAAGTGTTACGTATTACGTATGACGCAGTTGGGAATTGTGCGCTGTTACGTCGTCTACGCGGCGTATGATTAATACACTGTCAAATTTGAGTAAGCACACAAATATTCTTACGATGTGTGTGTGTCTGTGTGTGAGTGTGTGCATAAGTCTGTGATAAAAGCCAAGTTGGCATTGCTGACGCATTTTGCCAACTGATAAGCCAAGTAAATGCAGTATCAAAATTGCAATACCCTGTAACCACCACAACCGAAATGGGTAGACGAAATATGTAGGAACAAAATGGGTAGCAATTCCATTTAATGATTTTATTTATAAAGATTAAAATAGAATATTGAAATATTTCAAATATTACTTCCTGATATTATTTTCATTTATTTATATATTAGCATCCATTTATAAAATCTGCAATATACAAAAGATATTTAAGAAACTGTATTGTGTGTTCGATGCTAAGTTTACAGGATATTCGCAAGTCGAGCACCAGAATGAGGATGTTCCAAATGGAACCGGTCAACAAGGCAAAGAACATAGCCAAGATAGAGGCAAGCAGCGACAAGATACCAGATATCAGATACGAGCTGTACATGTGTATCTTGCCGGGAGATAATGAGCCATAACTTTTGCCAAATCTACACATTTGTATGCATATCGCATACATATCTTTTGTATACACACATATGTACATATATATATACGTCTATGTATAGATGCACGGGTATATCATGCGAAAAACCCAAAGAGCCAAATGTCTATTGAAAATTATTCAAATTTTAATTAGCATGAACCGCTTTTGAGCCGTGGGAGCCAAGGTAATATGTAGTTAACAGATACAGATAAATAGATAGATAGATAAATAGAGAGATAGATGTGCTTATGTATGTCTGTGTGTACGTGTGTGCATGTGTGTGTGTGCGTGTGTGTGCGTGTGTGTGTGTGTTTATGTGCATACACATGAGCCTCCTAGGCTGATAAATATTTGGCTTTTGCATGCCAGCACGATGAGTTCAACAACGTTGTTGTGTGACTGTTGTTGTTGCCGGTTGTTGTTGTTGCCGCTCATTTAATTTCCAAACATTTATCAACAAATATTTGGCGCTTATCATTTGCTCGAGTCAAACAGCAGCGCTCGAAACGGCATCGGAGCAACTTGCCTCCATAAATGCCCCTCCAACCACCATCATCAGTAGCCAGATGCTGCTGCTGCTGTTCTTGTTATTGTTCTTGTTCTTGTTCTTGTTGATCATCAGCAGATTTGCACTGAACACCTGACTCTTCACCTTCCCCTCCACGACCCCCTCCACAACCCCCTCCACCAGTTCCCCCTTGCTTTGAGATCTCAGCTTTGATTCTGTGTCAAATTTTGCATAACGTAGAATTTGTTTTTTACTTTGCTTTTATTATTTTTTGCCATCGTTGCTAATTGCATATTGTCGTCGTTGGGGGGAAAACTTATTGCCAAATGTTCCACATAGAAGTAAGAAAATAGGTATGACAAATCATATATGAGTTGTTGTGTGGCAATCTACAATATTCTATCAATTCTTTGTTTATAATAATTTTCAATTTTCAAGCTTATTCACAAAATTATATGTATATATTTTTATATATAGAAATATTCTCCTGATCAGTATCAATCCCCACACAATAGAATGAACAAAAAATGTCAAAATAAATTTGCTATCAAAGTTGACTCAAAACCTATTTATGAGCCAAAATAAATTTAAGTTCTAATCAAGTTTTTAATGAAGATTTTGAACTATTTCCGTCTCTTAATTTGCTACTCATTTCCGAAGAAATTCTCTCGGCACTCAATTTCACACATTTTTTTTTGTTTGGTACTTGAACTTGTTGATTATGTTTTTATTATTGTGGTTATTCGATAATTTGTTAACAACACCTTTTCCACAACATCATCAACATGATCATCATCAGCACGATCATGATCGGTATTATCGGTATCATGAGAATCGTAACTATATTTAACACATTGGATTATTTGCACAACTGTTTGTGGTTTACAAAAACTATTTGATAGTGTTTTGATGAGAAAGTCTGGAGAACAGATGGATACATTTCGAGTTGTTGTTGATGAAATATGGGAAATGGAAATGATAGAAGTGGCTAAGTGTCAAAAAGTGGTGATGGAGTGTGCAGGGGCACCAAATTCGAGCCGCAACCACAACAACAGCAGCAAGTAGCAGAAAGGCAAACGAAAAAAAAAAACATACCAAAATGCTGGAATTTCAATCCACAATCCTTTCGGCCATGTGGCAATATAAACGCTCATTAAAACCATAAAAAAAAACGAGCAGCTACTGTACGGGAATTGGTTGATTTTCTCGATTTTTATTTTCGCCAGCGAGAGGGAGACGTCGAGAGAGAGAGAGAGAGAGTAGAGAGAGAGAGAGAGAGAGAGAGAGTAAGCTGTTGGTGGAGAGCAAGAAAAATGCGCAAGAAAGCTGCAAACTGAGGTTTACAGCCTGCAGCCTGCAAACAGGTAAGCAAGAAATTGCAAAACCAACAGCAACAACAACAACAGCAACAAAAGCAATAACAGCAACAACAGCAACAACAGCAACAACACTTGAACCCAGACATCCGTTGAGACTGCGCACGCGCGACGCTGACGTCGACGTGAACGTTGACGCTGACTGCGCTGCCGCTGCGTATGCTTTTGGGCCTTTGGGGGGCTGCTGCGACTGCTGCGTCTGCGACTCTCGGGTCCCGTGCCTGCGTTATTGTTGTTGTTGTTGTTGTTGCAGCTGATGACGATGCTAAAGATTGCAATCGCGTTGCGCAGCACAGAATTTGTATCGGCGAGTGAGTTACTTGTACATCTGCGCGCCCCCATCCCACAACTAGCGATGACACAACGGGAGCACGAGACACGCCAAAGCCAAGCCAAGCCAAGCACGAGGATAGCATTTACAAATTGTAGAAAAGTAAAATAAAAGCAGCAAATTTATTTAGAATTTCGAAAAACCCTTTTATTCATGTGCATTGTAATAATTAAATATATAAAAATAAATCATGAAAAGTGCTCATCTATAATAAATCATATATTGCAATAAATAGATAATAAGAAGAGAAACACGCCATTACCTAACAATTAAGTATATTTTCTGTATTTCATAATCAATATTTCACATTTAAATAACTGCCAATCTATAAAATTAAATTGTTTAAACAAGAAACCTCTCCTCTAATATTGACTTCAATTGTAAAAAAAAATAAAATAAAATAATTATCCTCAATCGAAGACCGATTTTAGTACTAGTTAATAATATATGAAACTTAGTATAAGCTAACAATTAAATCTTCTATGTTTAAAAACGAGCATCTCAAATAATAAATCATTAATTGTAATAAATAAATATATGCACATAAATAAAAGAAAGAAAAGCAATTAAGTATTTTTTCCTATTTGTACAAATCACTCACGCCCCCATCTCTAGTCGCTCTTTCGGTTCTTGCATTTCATTGGAATTTATTTAGAACACATTTCAAAGGCAACTTCGTTGCACTGCTGTTGTTGTTGCTGTTGCTGTTATGGGTTTAACAGCAGAAGCAGCAGCAGCAGCAACAGATACGCTGCATTCCAATGCCGAAAAAGACAAATCCCCCAAACACACAGCAGCAGCAGCCACAACAACAACAGCAGCAACAGTCGAAATTTCATTGCAGTTTAGTTAGCAGCAAAAAAAAAAAACAACAGTAGCAGCGCCTCCCCCCACCCTCCTCCTCCTCGCAACAACCCCTGGTCCACCCACTGGAAACAACAACTACAACGGCGCCAGTTTGCAGCGATCATTGTTGTTGCTGGCGTTGTTGTTGCTACTGGCAAGCGACTAGAGAAAAGTTCGGCTCGAATAAATTGAATTGAGCGAGATGCCGATGCCGATGCCGCTGACTGGAATTGGAGTGAAAGTAGGGTAGGCAGATTAGACACCGACTCTCTGCAACTGGACAGACACTGACTGACACACACACACACACTTACACAGAAGTACGCTCCACACACTCCACATTCCACAACGAAAGCATCGTGCTTCCAATGTAACTGCCAAAAAGCTCAAGAATATAAAACGCAAATGTTTCCAAATTGAATACGCTTCCAGTTGCTTACACTCACTCCCCTTCCAAGCTGGAATATTGAAATATTTTGTTTGTCAATTATCAATCGCTCATTCTTGAAATTCTCTCATTTTGTAACTTTCGCTCAACTCTTTTTTTTTGTTTTTTTGGCAACCAACAATTTGTTTTTATTCAAAATGTAAAATCGTTGAATACTATTTTCTGAACATTTTCGGTCGGGGTTGCGGGCTTCCAAAGAATCAATCAATTCATGCAGGCAATAATCTACTGTCCCGCTCATTTATGCAAAGAAGTACTAACTGGGGGGTGCGAGGGGTACCTCTTATTTACATTCCATTCGGTGCTCAACTCGACAGTAAAAGAAGCAACCACAACAACAGTAATCCCTGAATAGGAAGTAAGTTAGTGTAACAAGAGTAATAAAACTACCTCAACAGAGAGGCAAGCAACAGCGGAAGAGAGGGGAGAGAGAGGAGTGTCCATGTCCATTAACGTTATGACTATGAACATTTCGGCTTGTAGTGGGAATGGGGGGTTCAACAATATTCAGTCAGAATAAAAGCAAAATATACGACAACATCGATGCCAAATGAAGCGTATCGCATAAATTCCAGGCCAAAAAAAAAAAAAAAATAATGATAAAGAAGGGAGCTGACAGAAAGCGTTTTTATATGTTATGCTTTGTTTTAAGAGTTTTAATCCCCAAAATTGTGCAGTCAGCGCCGAATTGCCCGTCAGCGAATTCCAGCTGGGAATTTCCAATAGAAATGCTGGCCCAGACTGAAGCGAGAATCTAAAGTCCGGCAGCTGAAAAAATGCCCAAGAAAAAAAGCTAAGCTGTGCTGAGCTGAGCTGAGGCCCTGTCAAATTGCGCGCCAATTCTGCCAGAGATTCGGTCAAGATTTAGCTTTGGCTATCAAGAAAAAAAAACGAAAGAAAACCACAAGCCAAAAACAAGAGTAGCCAAGTCAATAACATCCGACACAGAGATACCCTGTAGATAATTTGATTGTTACATTCCGCTTCCAAAACTTTTTTTTAATATAAAAGACGTTAAAATGAAGACTTTTGACTTTAATATTTTAAATTATAATTTATTATTGGATTGCACATTGGAAGCAGCACTGCAATCCAAGCATTCCAGCATGCCATACCCGTTTTTTAACCATTTTTATTGGGTACATGGTATGAGGAAAAAAACAAAGAAAAAAGTTCCAACGACGACAACGAAAAATCGCCTTCAAGGAATTGCATAAAATATTTGTTGTTTTGAAGACTCGGCCTCGACAGGCACAGGCTCCAGCATCCACACACACACACACACATAAACACACACACACACACACACACGCAATGTTGACCAAGAACAACAACAAAAATAACAACCGGTCTTAGAACGAAAAGAACCAGCAACAACAACTACGGCAGCAGCAGCAGCGACGCGCATAGCAAATACACTGGAAGAAATCGAACAGCTCGCGCCAGGTTCCCATGGTGAGCCCCGTCCCTTCTTCAAAAACATGGCTCCAGATTCTTCTCTGTGTCTGTATGTGTGAGTGTGTGTGTGTGTGTGTGTGTGCATGTGCGGCATATTTGAGAAAACTTTACTCCAAAAAAAAACTAGTAAGAATCCTCTAGTCGAATGTGCACGACTCGAAAATACTCAGGGTTAAATATAAAATCGATTCAAAAATACAAACTTACACATTTGAATTGCCAAATAAAAACAATTAAAAAAATTACACGTTTGATGCTGATCACGAATATATATACTCTGTTATATATTTTTTGTCCAACTTTATTATACCCTTTTCCATCCTTTTTCAATGGGCTTAGGGTACAAAATATGTCGGCAGGCAGAAAATCAAAAAAAAAAAAACGGCAACAAAATAATTTCGAGCGTGCATGCGCGTGGGTGCGAGCGAGACGAGGCGAGAATCTGGAATAGATGGCTGGCGCTGGCAGCGGGAGTGCGAGTGCGAGTGAGACCTTGGGGAATAGGGGGAGGGGTGACCAAGAGCAAAAAGAATCCAGCAAATCAAGCTCACATTATGCTGAGGAATGCGCCCAAGTGACGATATCGTAGCAAATGGCCAGCGGGCAGCAGCAGCGCACTGTTCTCACCCCCTCCTCCCTCCCTTACCTATACCGTTGCTGCGCCTTACGCCTCTCTGCTGCTGTTGCTCCGCGTGAATGTGTGTGTGAGCTTGTGTGTGTCTGTGTTGGTATTTCTTTTGCGCGTTCTCCGTCACCGTCTCAGCCTCTTCCGCGGCCTTGCGTCGCGCTTTTCTCCTTGGCTTTGCTTTGCGCACCCTGCGCTTGGAAGGCGAGCCCATCAGCTAAAGCCTCTGCTATGTGCGAAGGTCAGTGGAAATGAACGAAGAATAACCAAGCAAATGCTAATATTCCAATTAGAGTGGATTGCGTGTCGTTCTTACTAACTTACTTCTTCTGATTAAAAAGCTTATCTTCAAACAATGTATCTATACTTGTATAGAATTATGTATATTTTTTGGAAAACTTATCGAATCTTAAACTGCTTTCTGCTGCGTACAGTTGCAGCTAAGATCAGTTTCCAATCGTCTTTAATTTTGTCTGTCACGCACCCATCACTAATGAAAAGGACAAACGCCATTTGAAAACTTAACGAATGTTACTATTTGCAGATGCTTTCCACTGCATTTAGTTCCAGCTAAAGCTATTTAAGAGCATCTTTCAATCGTTGTTCATTAAATGCTTTCAACATGTTCTTATTCGTTATGTTCGTGTTGGGCTCCAAATAGTTGTTGTTTTTGTTGCTGCTGCTGCTGCTCCGTCGACAGCGGCGTCGGCGGCTGCCAAGATAAAACATTGGAATTTCACTTACACACTGACATTTCAGTTAGCTACTGGGATTCTCCTTTGAAGTTTTTATTTATTTTGCTCAGTATTTACCTTACTCGTGCTGTGTTATTGTTGTTGTTTTTTTGGTTTTCGGTTTAAAGTTTGCATCTTGGTTGAAGATTTTTGCAAACTGCTTTCAAAGGAAACACGAAGCATGGGAAAGGGAGGGGAAGGTACAGCAAAAGGTGCTTCCAGTGCATGTCTGTCTCTCGTGTATGTGTGTGTGTGTGTGTGTGTGTGTGCTGTTCTATTCTGTTCTGCTTATAAGCCCAGCAAGCGACAGCCAAATTCTTTGCCAGCAATTTCAACCTGGCCGCTGAGCCGCCGCCGCTTCAACAACAACAACAACACACACAAGAAACAAAACGATCGACTGCTCTCTCGCTCTCTCAGTCACACACACACTCATATACATTTGCTATCATGTATGCGGCGCATTCCAATCTTAAATCTCAGTGGGAGATACTCACATATATACACACACACTCAAACACTGCACATGCACACACAGAGTTGCTCTCATCACGAAACTCTCTCGACTCGGACTTTAGTTTGATTTTTGTAGCTGGACGAAGCAGTTGAACTGGCGGCAGCAGGTTGCGCGTCGTCTACACACACATACACATATACACGTCACACTCACACATACGTAGACAAAAGACACTCATTCGCTCTCTCGCTCACTCGTTCGGTCGCTCACTCGCATTGCTAGCTCAGAGGCAAGGCAAAAAAAAAAAAACGGCGTCGCGATCGACTGCGCGGCCCCATTGGAACTCTGGCGATTGTTGCCGTCGCAGTCGAAGTCGCATTCGCAGTGTGCGCGTTTCGTCGTTAAGCGTTCTCTGTTGCTACTCGTCATTCGTTTCGTCTCGTTTTGTTGTGTTTCGTTTCTAATTTGGATTTTGAATTCGGATTGAGATTCGAATTCGAATTCGGCTTTAAAGTGTGGCGTTGAATTACATACAAAATAAAAAGAAAAGCACAAGTGCCCATTTTCAGTGTGTGTGAGTGTGTGTGTATGTGAGTGCTATGCATTTTATTTGAAAGAAAAAAAAATCAAAATCTGCACCATTCCAACAAGTTGCTGCTGCTGGTCAAAACAAATAGCCAGCGCACCACAGAAAGTTGCGACCCAGCAACAACAGCAACGACAACAACGACAACCAAGCAAACGGCATTCTTTCGCGCAACAACAAAAAAAGCAGTTGCCAAAGAGAGGACAGCACTAATACAAATACAAAACACACAAACATAAAACGGCAGCTCTCTCGCTCTCTATTTCTTTCGCTCACACACATACGCGCTTTGCAGCTCTCGTCGTGTATGTTTGTGTGTGTGTAACAACAATTTTGATTAAATCGTATTTGTGCCGCGCTCGCCAACTTTAAACTCCCTGCTTCTCTCTCTCGCTCTCTCGCCCACACAATCGCCACTGTGTGTGAGAGAGAGAGAGCCGTGAGCCGCTGGAATGCGGCCCGTCGTTGACGTCGTCGTCGCCGTTGACTGCGCAGTCGCAGCGTGTTAGTGTGTTTTTTTGACGAAGAGGTCAGCAAAAGTTTTCGGGCAACGACAATTCACAAACAACAATACAGTTTACTGTTATTTGAACGTCGCGCAAAAACCAAAACAAAGAAAGTTCCTCTCTCTCTCTGTGTCGCTCTCTCTGCCTCGCTTAATTTCAACATTTGTGCATAGAAAAAATCGCAAGCGACTCAATTTTTGGATTACGCGCTTGAGGCGCCCCCCTCCCTACCTCCCTTGGCCCATCCTCAACTTCAACGCAACAACAAAAATGCCGACAACTGCAGCGGCCTTCGTCGGCAGTCGACAGTAAGGTAAGCATAGCAAAGAGACAAAGTCCCAAAATCAGGGAATTTTCGATTGGGTTTTTTTGTTTTTTATTTTTTTGTTGATTGAGGCATTTCTTTGGAATTTTAATTGCTGGCAGGCAACAACAATAACAATAATAATGAAAAATGCCATATCTGAATCGAGCAATAAAACTCACCAACGGCTGGCAAAAACGTTTTTTATATATTTTTAAAGTCCACATTGTGCCATAGAAGCGAAGCATAAAGCAGGTGGAGCACCTGGAATAATAATAGGAACAACAACAATAATAATAACATGGCAAAATCGAAAATGGCGACCATTTGAAATGAGCAGCTGATTTGCCAGGCAGCAATTAAATTGGAAATGGGAGCTGGATGGCGTTTGAAATAGGGTGATTTAATTGAGCGTGCGCCTCCGAGTGGTAGGGGGGGGGGGGGGTATCATATGTTTTATGGTGTTGTATTCCAGTTGGAATTGAAAACGAATGATAAACAAATGAGCAGAAGCACACGCTAAAAGCTGAAAAAAAAAGAAAAACAATAACGGTAAGCGTTAAACGATTTGCACCGCAAAGAAGCGATATCGATACACACAAACACACAGATACAGTTGTAGTTGCAGTTGTAGCTGTATCGGTTTATCAGTGTTTGTTTACATTTTTTTTTGTTTTCTTTTGTTGCTACGTGCTGTTGCCGTTGTTTGTCGTTTTTTTTCATATATTTTTATTTTTGCGGTTGCGACAATTGACAGCTGTCCACTGTGCGCGTGTGTAGGGGGGAGGTGGGGACACACACTTGACCTTAGGCAACTCCATCAACAATTGACTAATTTCAAAATGCCGAAAAATTCCTGCACGCCTGCGCACTCAAAAAAAAAAAAATAATAATTAAAATGTTCAGCAAATTAAAATTTGTTGAATGACAAATCCAAAAAAATAACGAACGAAGAGCAAAAAAAATGAAGCAGAAACTATGAACGCTTAACTATTTGGCAGGCCAGGCAGTGCCGCTGGCTGCGACTGCGAGCAGCATAATTTATGCCTACACACACACACACACTGCCACACGCACACGTTGAGCAAACAAATTGTTTCGCACGCCTTTTATTATTTTTAGCATGCGTCGCACGTTGTTGCACACGCTGCTTCTGCTGCCGAGACGTTGACGTTGACGTTGACAGCGCGCCGCTTGCTCTCATTTAAAGCTTGGCCTCGCCTAGGCGTAACTGCCTACTCCTGGGCCATTTGCTTTTGCTCTGCTAGCAATCCAGAGAGAGCGTTTGATTGGAATTTCCTAAGGATCTGAAGAGCGAAAAATTTCCTTGTTGTGCTGTCTGTATTTCTTGCGCTTGCTGTTTAATATTTCCCTCTTAAATTTCCTTTAATTTTGGGACACTTTTGCACATTACCCCGCTTAGGGCAATATAAAAAATTGTTTGGCATAACTGGCACAGACAGAAAACAACAACAACAAGAAGACGAAGCAGAGCCATAGAAACAACAATTCAGCAATTTGCCGCTTTGTTTTATTTTGTTTTGTTTGGTTTTCTCTGCACACATTTCGATTTGTGTATTTGCCAACAAAACGCCAAGTTATTTATTTGACGGCAGACAACCAACAACAATAGCGACTGAGTTCATAAACGGCATAATAATTTGAAAAATGTGCCTCGCCTGTTTCGATCGTTCGATCGGTCAATCAGAGCTCGCCACCATTATTAGCATTAAATGCTACGAATTCGGTTTACGTATTTCCAAATGCCACGCCCCATTTTTTTTGGTTTTTATTTTTTTTAGCACACTTGCTGTGACGCGCATCCGTTGTATATACATATGTACAACATATATATGAGATATATCGATTGAGCGTGTGAAAATGCCATCGCTCTAAAGTATTTCCTCCATTGACGACGACGACAACGATCAGCGAATGCCAATTTGCCGTTTGTCGTAATTAAAACACCAGCCAGACAAACATACACGTTTTTTTTAGTGATTTGACGCCAGCTCATGAGCTAAAAATTCCACGTCAAACGTCGTCATTCATTAGCTACAACTAACACAGCTAACAGATAACAGTCTCAGCTAGCAGCTTCAGCTTCAGCCTCAACTTTACTTCAAGAGCGCTCAACACTTTCAATAGAACCAAACGAATCCAGTTTAAACAGACAACAGACGGCATCAAACGCAAAAGCACCACTCTTAGAATAACTCTAACTCGGCTATTGTATCTCTCGCTCGCTCTCTCTCTGTCTCTTTCTCTCTCTCTGTCTCTCTCTCTCTCTCTCTATGTGTGTGTGTGTTGGACTTTTATGCGCTACTTACAATTGATTCACTAATTAACTTACAAATCGCAGTGAATTTTAAGATTTTCCTAATTCGTAATTCAAGGACATTGAAGAACAATCTCAGGTATGCATTGCATACGATGGCATTTTAATTAACAAATCTGTACAATGCAGCGATTGAATTTGAAATTAAAATTCCTTTGCTTAACCTTTTATGATACTTTTTATGGGTCGCATTCACAACAATAATAATATTCTTATTTATGGCTGCTTATACATAAGACATGATTTAACCTGCTCAACGCTGTTGTGATTATTGTGTAAACCATATTGTTTGTGTCTCGTTTAAATCTTATTATTAAAACTTGATACAGATACTGAAATATTATCGTAATCTCGATGGTAACTTATTTATTGCTAAAAAAAATATAACTGATAAATGTGATCATGGATTATGTATGTAAATATATTGCTATTAAGAGCTATAACTTTGACTTTCAGAAATTATTTTGGCTTATATATATATATATATTAAAAGTTATATCTTTATTATAGAAGAAAATTATAGAATTTATTAATAGAACGTTAAAACTTAGCTAAAGATCTCAGATTCTTATCAATCTGTTGAGTTATCAGCTCTGTTATCAATCAGTCAGTTATATCTATCTAAACATATATATCTACATGTTAACTATATCTTATAATTACTCACTCTGAGCATGTTCAATATGTTAGGGTCTCTCCAGCTTCGTTGTGACCAAAATCATGTTTTTTTGATATTTAAAATGTTTATTGAACAGCGTCGCGGACTTGGCGGACTTCGCGTACTTTAAGCACTTGCGCATTCCAATATCAATTCCAATTTGAAATCTATACATCCATACAGATGTATGCATGTATGTATGAATGTGTGCAACACACACCATGTGTGTGTGTGTATGTGTGTCTAAGTGCGGTATTTTGCTATTTTGCTGATTCGCTTAAGCGTCGCCAATAAAACGTTTTGCACATGCGGCTAAAGCATTTATCACACCGACCGCGACCCCGCCTCGACTCCCTAGCGACAAAGTCGCGAACTCGATTGACAAACACACACATACGCAAACACAAACACATTCATACACATAGATAAATAAACGCCCCGAATGAGCTCATTGCAATGGCATCCAGTTGACACAGCCGCAGAGCCCCGGATTGGAAGTGGGTGCTAGCAACAGCAACAACAGCAAAATAGCAGCTGGGGCAGCTGTGGCAACAGGGAGGTGTTGCTTGAAGGCGAGAGGGGAGTTTGCTAACTGCTGTCGCTGCACAACGTGGCGTATGCGCAATGTTTTATTTTATGTCTGTTTCTGCTATTTCTGCTTGTGAGCTTATTGTGCTTATGTATTGGTCTTTTTCCGCTTAGACCAGCTAAAATCGGCCGCTGGCGCTTGCGCCATTTAATTGGCCCGTGCGACTTTATAGACAGACCCCGTTAGGCGAATGCGTCTGCATGCGTGCATAATGGCTCAACAGTTTTTATTCAAATACCAAATTGTTCTTCTTAAAATGACTCGATAAAAATAAAATAAATATTATTTACTGCATTGCTGAATTTTCAAGTTTAATAATAAGAATTGTAGCATTTTGACACTAAAATTAGTTTTTTTTAGGGTATTAAACGCCTTGCAACCAAAGTTGTACTTATTTTAAAGCTTTTATTTTATCTTTTATACTCAAAACCATATAAGGCTAATATTTGTTTTTTTATTTAAAAAAAAAATACATGAAGGTATTCAAATGCAAAGTGCACAATGAAGTTATGTATAAGTATCTAACAGACACACGGAGGCGTCACAAAAAAGTGTAGATATATTCTCGATCAGGATAAACAGCCGAGCCGAATAAGAACTAGATAGACCGATACTTCAAATTTGGAATAAAAGTTGTCATAAATCACACGTATACTGATTTTATTTGTATATACATATTTTATATACACATACACTAACATACATGTACACACATATGTTAGGGTATCTATTAGTCGAACTCTGTCGACTACAGCATTCTTACTTGTTTTTCCCATTACTAATTTGCATAAAATATATTTTGCCATTTGTTAATTGCTGATTAGTGAGTGCTTCTCTGCACATTTAATTGCCACGTCACGCCTCCTGCAGCCGCCCACTGGCATCCAGTCTTGACTGCAATCTTCTCTGTGTTGATTTTAATAATTAGCGTTCGGTTTATTGTTATTGTTGATGTCGTTGTTGTTGTCGTTGGCCGGCCTCATTAACTCATTGGAATGCGGATAATTTGCAATGATTGAAATTCTGAAATGCTTTCCATTTGTTTGCATTTCAAATTAAGAAAATATTCTGCCACTTCGCTGGCCTCGACATTATCATTAGTTCTCCCCGTCTCCTATTCCCCCTTGTCTCTCTCTGTTTATCTGCCGTTTCATGTGCTGTCGCTATTCGTATTCTCGTGAGTCATTTGCACAGTTTCAACCTGCTCGCCTACTGCCTTACTTAATGCTGACAACGATCGTTATATAATGCTTGTTCATATAGAGATGGGATGGGGAGTACTGACCTAACTGAATATCATGCTTACATGTGCATATATGCATTGCATGTCCTTAATGTGCTTTTCAAGTTACATCATTTGTCATGAGGAGTCAGCAGTAAAACGTTATATTTAAATTTAAATTAAAAAATTATAATAAAATTGAAATCAAAATATCCTCGAGATTGAAAATCACTTTAGTTTCAGTTTTCTAGTTAGAAGACAAACATTTATCTATCTTTTTAATATGATATATATCTGTATTTAAGGTAGAGAAAATAGGCAAGTATTCCATATAATTCTTGAGCAACTCCTTCTCTTAGAGAACACACATTTCTTCTAGGAATTATACACATTTAAATGTCTCGTCTGGAGTTGCCATTGTTCGGGTTTCGTAAAACATTTCAGCTTTCTGTTTCAGTTGCGCTTGTTTGTCTGGTCAAGTCCGGTTTTTTATTTTTTATTTTTATGGTTTTTAAATGTGTCTCAGTTGCTGTATCTATGTCTGTCGCAAGAAAATCGGCTTAGATATAATTGGTTTTCAAAGGCATTTGTATTCATTTTTGGGGAGTCGAGAGTGTGCGACTCATAAACTTAATTCTTGGTTTCTAATTTATGTCAAATGCGCGCTTTGATTGATGATTAACAGCAGCAACAACAGCAGCTTGGTTCAGATTGGAATGGTACAAAACATTGGGGCAAATGAAACATTGGTGGGGGGATTCACGGGGAGTGGTCATATTAATAAGCCAGGGCGGTTCCGTGTGAATGGTGACCATCAGCAGCAGCAGCCACAGCCACGGCAGCAAGCCTGGACTTTGAGTCGAGAGTCAGTTTTGGGGAGTCGACTGTTGGGTGTCTTTTATATATATGTATAGTGGATGGCGTCTCTCGCAATCGGCAATCGGCGACTCTCTCAACTTGACTCTGAATAAATTTATGGAACGTTGAAATTTATTAGACGGCTGCGCGGCGGCGCACACAGAAAAATGCGCCAATATTGAAATTTATGCGGCCGCTTGGCGGCTGCTCGATTCGAAACCACGGCGAGACTTTTTCATCTATCCACCTATCCATACACAAAAAAATATATATATACTTACATGTATATTTATTATATATGTGTATATATACAGACATTTGGAGGCTAGTCCATAAGTTGATTTGATTCGATTTGATTTTAATTTATGCATAAAATGCTTTTCTTTCATCACGATTCGAGTTTCTGTCTCTATCTATCCCCCATCTCTTTTCCCCTCTCACTCTCTGTGTTGGTCTTTATGGAACTTTCTTTAACTGAATTTTAATAATTTTATGCTCGACGCACGCACGCACTGGTCGCCTAATCAAGTTTGTCGTCTAAGTCTTTCATTATTGATTGGTGAAATTGTTGCCAGCCAAAAAAAAATAAAGTAACAACAACAAAACAACAACAAAAAAGTGGCGCCATCTGGCTGCCTAATAAAACAAAAAAAAAAAAAAAAAAAAAATTAATAACTTAATTTATGTTAAGAATTTTTGGAGAATTTTAAAGATTTAATATTTTTTTTTAGCTGTATTTGTGGGATTGACAAGAATTAGAAATATATGTTTGTGTTTGCTTAACTTATTTGTTATTTCTCTGTGCACTTTGATATTTTAGCAATTGAGTTTTTATTATATTATTAATTGTCAAGTTTGTTATAGGTTTGCCTTTGCTTCTCTTCGATTTCCGTTACTTATCGATTTATGTTCGTATTTAATCTTTATCCTCTTTTTTGTCTCTTCTTTGGAACCTCTGATCTTGGGAAGAGCTAAACAGAGATCTGATTTTTAATTATTGGTAATAAATTACATTTGAAATATTTTAATTATGCTAAGCTTTCGGTATTCTATTTAACACTTTTACTACAACGTTTCCCAATTCTCTTTCACATATCAACAGCAGCAGCAGCAACGTATTTCGAGAGCGCGCGCTGTGTACGGAAAATGATGCAGCATGCGAGCATTTTGCACCGTCAGCGCGCCCCTGGAAGTATGCGCGTCCTCAGCCGAGCAACTGTCACCCGGCTCCCGATTTCTGGCACTGAGGTGGGTAGCGTAACATAATATCATAGTATTTTTAACAATGATTGATTGCTGGAATTCCATTCTCAAATGCTCGGTTCTGTTCCTCTTTCGCAGACTTCTGGGCCAGCAGCAGCCGAAAACCCTTTACTTCCTAGTCGATGCAAAGAGTCGCGTGCGAGAGGTTTATACGCAGACATGTCTGCACTTTGCCACGCAGGGTATGCAGGATACCGAACTCTTTGGTCTGGCCGTGCTCATAGGTGAGTTGAATCCGCACCTAGAGCGGGTGGGTTGGGGGTAGGCAGAGTAGAGGCGTATGCATAACGAATGGGGTTTGTGGAACGCCCTAAGAAAACAAAAACAAAAAAAAAAGAATGAAAAATAAAAACAGGCAGCTAGGCTCAGTTGGCAACAGAGAGCTGCAGCTGCCAGTCGTCGTCGTGCCTTGCGATAAGGCATGAAAAACACAACTAATAAACATAAACCAGTCTTTTTAAAAGCTGCTCATCATCATCAGCAGCAACAGCAACAGCAGCAGTAGCCTGCACCTCCTCAGCCTGGCCACAAAACTTAGCTTTCGGTGTTTTTCTCATCTTCTTTTCGACATACCCTGTACTCACTAAAAAACAACAATATATTTATGTGTGTGATGGATAGAAGTAGGCATTTACTATATATATATCTGAACGATATTGGAGACTATTAAAGTTAGAAAGCTAAAATTTAAAATGTAGACTTGTGTGCTTGTGTGTGCGCATAAATGTATAGGGTATCTGTTATTTGGGTTCTTTGTGGACTGGATCACTCTTGTTTTTTGCTGCAGCAATGCCAAAACACATAAAAATACTAACACAACAACAACAACCACAACAAAATGGCACATAAAACTGCAACAGCAGCAAGGAGGAGCAGGACGGGCGGCCGGACGGACGGATAGCAGCCAGGAACGCGTCGCCGTCGATGGCGAACAAACAATTTCAGGCAAACGGGGCAACAGCAACAACACACAGAAGACACACACAACACACAAGACACAAGACGCGTGTTCAGTAATTCAGGTAGCCGTCGCGCGTTGCATTAACACAAACGAATCGACGACGACGACGACGACGACGACGACGATGATGCGGCCCCAGCGGAGCCAACACACACAGTAACAACAGCAGCAGCAGCAGCATTCAAAAAAGAGGAAGAGGCAGCCAAGAGGCAAGATGCATAGGTCTGGTTGCTCTGGCTCCAGCAGAGAGACGTCTTTGGCATTGGCCTCCGCTATAAATGCGTCCTCCATAAACACACACAATACACACACACACACACAATACACACACATACACAATACACACACTCACACACACACACACTCACACACACTGGTCAGCAGTTGATAAAGGGATAACACAACTACGGATACACTTACCAGCAATCCTCAAATCAAATATGTGGCAAATAAAGCGATTGCTGGTCGAAATCAATTAAGTATGCTGAATGAAGAACTGAAACGATATTTAATCGAAATATCATTATAAATATAAAGTAAAAAAGAGTTGGAAATGTCTAAATCTCCATAAAGTATCTCAATCTATATCCATAACTTAGTAATTGATGAAAAACTAATCTTGGAATAAACAAAACATTAATGTGTAAAATGCCTGAGTAAACAAATGTTGCCTATTGCAATGTTGCAACACTGAAAATGATGTAAGCAAAAAATCTGTCCAGCAGCTCAAATCACAAGTCTTGCCCAATTTCAGTTAGGGTATAAAAAAAAAATAAAACGGAAAAGAAAAAGACGTAAATTTCGAATCTGGTCGCCAGCAGTTTGGCATCAATTTCGAGTCAGTGGAGAAGAGGTGGAGGGGAAGGCGGGGTGCGCAGAAGTTGCCTCGAACATCTTCAGTGAAAAAGAATTTGGTATGCAGTTTGGGGGCATGCCAACGTTTCGCGTCTTCAGAGCTGCCACATGGCAATGCTGCTGCTGGTGCTGCTTCTTAAGCTGAATACGAAGAGCGGGAAGAAGGCTAAGAAGAACAAGAGGAAGAAGCAGCCGAAGAACACGAGGAGAAAAAGGAGGTGGTGGGGATTGACTTGAGGTGGAGAAGTGGAGGCAGCTAAAGAATCCTCAGTCTGCCTTTAGCTTCAGCTATGAAATTGGCAGTTTGCATTTTGCGTTTGCCTCGCCAGGATTTTTGCCAATGTCAGTCAGCATTTTGTGACTGCGTGTGTGTGTGTGTGTGTGTGTGAGTGTGTGCGTGACTGGCATGCGGCTGTAGCTGTTATTGCTATACTCTAAATCCGATGTAGTTAAATGCTCAATACTAGATAGATTTATCGATATACGATAAGGTAAAGGTTGCGTAGGAAGCTACAATTTTTTTATACATAAAATACTTTTTTCCAACGCTTATATCTCTATTCATATGCGCCTAATCGTCAAATCATAGTTATGGATTTAGTCTTCTTCTAGAGAACCGTACTTCACACAAAAATTTGAGAGCTGTAAATGCTAACTGCTGCTAGTTCATTTTTGAAACCAGTTTACAATGCATAAAATAAGCACAGTTTTTAGCTAACATTCTGAAAATCATTGCTGTACAGTCACAGTTGTAGAATAGAGTATTGCGCAGTCGGCTTTTTCATTGTGATTGTTGTTGAGTCCATTGGCATCGTGGTCGACGTCGTCGTCTTCGTCTTCGCATACTTTCGAGCATTTCACGCCGTGGTCTTTCACTGCACCAAAATTGCCTTTACTGGCACTTGTTGTTGTTGTTGTTGGTGGCTTGCTGTTTTATAGATAGCATTTGGCCAGTTTAGTTTTGTGCCAAAACTGCGTTTGCACTAAAAAGTTCACACACCGCAACGTTAAAAATGTGGCGCGCACTCGTGGCCAGTTTGTCGCTTAAGTCTTTCATATTAGAGGACCATGCAGCGGATGCTGCTTGTCCCTTTTTTGGGCTGCAGCCTGTCGCCTTTTGTCGCCAATGAATTTCAATTTTATGGCCACGCCACCGTCAATAAATTTCATATTTATGCAAATTTTTCTGCAACGTGAAAAGTCGTCCCGCCTCTTCTGCCTCAGCACGCCGCCAGTTGCTACTTGCGGCCCAAGTGGCCAAACAATGGGTGTCACTTTTGAATACCACTTACTACGCGCTGCTGCGCATGATGAGCTTCTCCTTTTCTCTGCTGCTCCTCGTTCTGCTGTTTTAATATGGTTGATGACAGCATTGCCTGATTCTGTCCTGCTTGAATATTACTTTTCCTAGTTTTCCAACGACTGCTGCAGCAGTATCTTTTTCTAATCTCCTGACAGTTATAGTCAGATATATTCCTAGTCTTACTCCGAATTTTTTTCCTGTTATTTTTTCATTTGACCTTTCAGTGGCTGCCATAGTTTATAGTTCTTTTTGACTTTCCAGATTTTATTCGTTCCTGTTGCTGATCAATGGGCTTGGCTCTCTATTTTTTTTACTATAGTTCTCTATCCCCTTAAGTTTTCCATTCTTCGGCTCCTATCTGGCTGCTTCTCTGCCTTTTTCCGTTCTGCTCCACCGGCTGCTGCTCGTCCTTGAGCTTCTTTAGATCTTACTCTACCCCTTGTTCAGATCTACCTGCCTGCATTTTGCTGATGCCACTTCATCAGTCCTATTATGCTGGTCATCATCTAAGGATTGCTTCCACAAACTGGACAGATTCTCCTGCTGATGCAACCGCCTCCAGCCCTCCTCCATGTCCTTCCACTGCTGCAACTGCAGCTGGTGTTATTTTTAGCTGTCGCATTGCTTGGATTCCAGTGCCGCATTCCTTTGCCTGCTGCCTGTTGTTGCTGCTTGTTGTGTTTGTTGTTGTTGTTGTTTACTGCTGGCTGCTGTTGCTGTTGTTGCTGTTGTAATCTGTAGACCAGCATTTTCTTTTCCATTTAATGTTAATGGCTCATAATCATTATTATATGGCGTTGGCTTGTTCATCTTCGTCTGTGTCTTCTTCTCTGGTTGTGCCCCTGCCACACCCCCTTTGTTGCTGTTGTTACTGCTGCTGCTGCTGCTGCTGTGACGACCGGCCTTGCAGCCACATGCTGCCTCAGTTGCCCCAGCTGCCTTTGCCACTGCCTCAACCCAAGCTGCGTGCATCTGATAACATCGGAAATTAAAATTCTTTTGGTTTTATGTTGTTTCGTTCTCCTTTTTTTCTCCTCTCTCCATCTCTCTCTCTCTCTCGCTCTCGCTCTTCCTCCTACCTGCCTGTTTCCATACACACACACACACAAACACTCATTTGTTGTTGTCTTTTTGGGTTATTTTGTTGCTGGTTTGGTTATTATGGCTTTGGCTATGGCGTGCCTACTCAAAACCTTTGGAATATAAATCTGAAGAATGCCTTGGCGACGGCTGCTGCAGCTGTCTCTTCTGGACTACAACGGTCCCCGACTCCGACTCTGTTTCTGACTCTGACCAGTGCTTGAGTTCTGCTCGCGTTGTTGTTATACACTTACCAGACCACGGGGCATGATCACTGAAGCCACAAACACGGCTCTCAGTGAGGAGGCAAGGATCTGGCTGCTAGATGGACACTTGAAGTCGAGACGGATCGAATCACTATATCGTTTAGCTATAGGAATTATCTGCCGACGATTGAAAGACTTTTTTCTTTTCATTAATATCTGCATAAAATTGAGCATCTAATGGTATTTTTATGCGTCTAACATTTTGCAAACACATTCTTATTGAAATCAGTAAACAATTTACTTATAATGTATACTTGCATAATTTATTTTCTCTTTGCTGCTATTTTTATGGCCATGACTGTAGATTCCTTTAAAATTCTTATTTTATTCGCTCTGGAAGGGTATTTAATATTTGGCATATTGTGTTTAACTGTTCATTGTTGTTGTTGTTAAATTCCTCACTCACTCTTGGCCAGTTGATGAGGCTGCCTTGCTGCCTGTTTGCCTGTTCGGTCTGCCTTGCTGCCTGCTGCCGGAATCCAAACGCGTTCGAGTCTGTAATTTGTGTTGCATGTGTTTCAAATTGAAGATTTATTTAGGTCCCTACAACCCCCCACCCCACTCGCTCGCCCCTCTCTCTCTCTCTCTATCTCTCTCTCAGTGTGTGTGTGTGTGTGTGTGTGTGCGTGCGTGTTAATTGTGCGCTGTGGAATGCGTTGGAAAATATGTTAATTATTAGGCTGTTTGCCGCTGGCCCAAAAGTGATCAACGTTTTACGTTGCACGCTGCAAGTTGTACGTTGCACGTTGCGTGCTCTCTCATGGGCTCATGGGCCAGGCTAAAAAGGCTTCACACCTGCTAGAAGCAGCAGCAGCAGCACCAGCAGCAGCCATCCATCCATCAGCTCCTGATCTGCAACTGTTGTGAGGTGAAATTTGAATGCGTTGCGTTTTTGCTTTTTGGTTTCTGTGTATTTTTCTGTTTTTTTTTTCTTTTTTTTTTTTTTGGTTTGGTTTGGTTTGAAAAGAAAAGAAATCGCTGAAGAGACTGACTTTGACTACAGTGTATATATGTATATATATATGTGTGTTTTTTTTTTGACTTGGGTTTCAGCTGCCACAGCGCAAACGTTGCCTGTTACCTGTCTCCCTCTCGCTCTCTCTCTCTCGCGCGTGTTCTGTGTTTCTACCTGTTTTTTCTTCTTTTTTTCTTAACGTGCTGCGTTTTGGGCTTGGGTCTCTTTTGGTATGCGACTTCAGCTTCAGACTTTGAGTTCGGACTCCGTTGGGGCCTCGTCGTCGACGTCGTCGTCATTGATAGGCACTTATTCGGACGCTGATGATTATTATGATATTGTTGCTGCTGTTGCTGATGCTGCTGCTGCTGCTGCTGCTGCTTGTGTGCCCACATATTTCCATTCCATCTTTTTCTTCTTCTACTCTTGTGTTTTTTTTTTTTTTGTTTTTGCTGCTCATAATTATTATTTTTCATCTTCTGGGTCTGCGGCTGCGGCTGCTGCTTCATTTCGTATGCAGGAATTCCAATTTTTCGTTCGATGATGAAGTGTGTGTTGATTTTGTTTTTCAAGCATGCAACCGACATTCAACAACAGCAAATAACAACAACAACAACAACAGCAGCAGCAGCAGCGAGCAACATCTCGATTCTCGAGAGCACGCGGCATGCCCTTGGGCTAAGACTCAAGTCGACTCGAGTCGAGTCGAGTCCCCAACTTGGGGACTGCAGCTCGGTGGACGACAACAGCTAAGGCTGACAACCTGACGTGGACATGGACTTGGACGTGGACGTGTCGTCATCGGCCCTGTTGACGTCAATGGCTCGCTTGTTTGCTGCCTGACAAAAAACTGACAAGTAGATGGGTCACAGGGTGGGAAGGGGAGGGGAGGGAGGAGGAGGAGGAATGAGAGAGCGGAGTCAGTTAGTAGTAAAGGAAAATAGCCGAAAGTTCATTTAAAATTTTGATTAGTTGTGCACTGAATGAACAGCGATGCGACCTTGGCGTCAGAACTTCCGACAAAACGATTAAATATCTGAACTCGCTGGGATTAAATATTATGCGCTTAAATGTTTTATAGCATTTCAAAGGAATTCAGACTAATCCATCAATGGATCGGTGAATGTTTGAGAAATCTATTTCACTTAAACTTACAGAACTCGCTTAGATTTGTTAAGAAATGTTCATTTGTGATGTGTTGCTATAACATTGAGTAGACTATTTATTCAAGAGAATTTGTAATTTCAAGTGTCGAGGTCTAAAAAGGATCAAAAAGTATCGCTTTTGAAAATGGGTTCAGTTTTGACGAAGTTATGCCAGTGGAAATGTGCGAACCTTGACCACTTGGGATTGATTAAGATTGTGGATGGTTTTATAATTTATGTTTTTAAGGATTATTTTTATTACTTAATTTAAAGCTAAAGTATGATTTTGTGTTCTGTTCGTTCTGTTGCAGATGGCGAGTACATGTTTGCAGATCCCGAGAGCAAGCTCTCCAAATACGGCCCGAAGAGCTGGCGATCCTCGCACACACACGTAAGTTGGCCAGTCAGCCACCTCCCTCGCTTAGCCCAAGTAGAAGCAATCATTTCATGGATGTTATTTTTTTGATGACAGGGCCTGGATGCCAATGGACGTCCTCTCCTGGAGCTACACTTTCGCGTGCAGTTCTACATCGAGAGTCCGTTCATGCTGAAAGATGAGACGTCGAGGCACAACTACTACCTGCAGCTGCGCCACAATGTGCTGCAACGCGAGCTGCCCGCTGTTCATGCCGATCAGGCACTTGTCCTGCTCGCCGGCCTGGCGCTCCAAGCGGAAGTGGGTGATGCGCCCACGACAGTAACAGCAGGAGCAGCAGCATCAGCAGGTGTAGTAGTAACCACAATTCCCAGCTTGACCAATCAAAAGGAGGAGGAACAGCAGCATCAGCAGAGACTGGGAACGGGTCGAGCGACGACAACGTTGCCCAAGATACGCAAGCGATTGAGCAGCTATAATGAGCGTATGCTTCGCCTCTCCACCTATGTGAACTCCACCAAGCGGGAAGTAGATTCTGCTCCAGTTCCAGCATCCACACACGCTTCCGCTCCCCCTGCCACTAGCAGCATCCCCACAGATTATTTTCGCTTGGAGGAGTATCTGCCAGCGAATCTACACACAGCGAGGGCAAAGAGCGCATTGCATGCCTGCCATCGGGAGCATTTGGGATTGCCAGCTGCTGAGGCGGAACTCCTTTACATAGAGCAGGCCTGCAATCTGCATGAGGCCATCAATGCACATACCTTTCGCATGCGGCTGGCCAAGAGTGAGGTGGGCGTCGGCAGCGCCTGGTTTGTCATCTATGCCAAGGGCATTAAAATTTTGGGTGGTGCTGCCGGCAGCGAACCCACCACCTTCCTGTGGCCCAACATCACCAAGCTCTCGTTTGAGCGCAAGAAATTCGAGATACGATCGGGTGAGAGTCGGATTACACTCTACGCGGGCTCCGATGAGAAGAACAAGCTGTTGCTAACACTCTGCAAGGATACGCATCAGTGGAGCATGAAGTTAGCGGCACGCCTCAAGGAGGTCAGCAAACGTGAGGAGGAGGAAGCGGAATCCCAGTGTTTGCACGCCAGCTACGCCTGTTCGCGGAGTCTACTGCTGCCGTACAAGAGTAAGAATGAGCAACGCATCTCGGTCATCTCGAGCACCAGTTCGAACACCACATCGGGCATTGTCAGCGATCGTGTGCACTCCGAGGATGAGCTGGAGATTATGATAAATACACCGCCAGCACCGCTGGCAGCACCCTCAACCGAGAGCCTGGCGCTGGCTCATCTGCTGGATAGGCCCAGCGTGAGCAGGCAGACCTCGTCGGTGGGTCAGATGTCGCACAAGGATCTGGAGGAGCAGCTGGCCGCCTTGAGCGTCAGTGTGCGTGTGAACGAAGCGCCGACCCCAAATCAACGCAATCCATCGAGTAATCCGGCAAGCAGTGCCAATGATTCGTCCACAACGACAACGGATTCACCTAGTTCACAGCATAACATTGGATCGCAATGCTCGTCGACGTGCAGCACGGTGGTGGTAACTTCACCTGCACCACCCGCTGCTGTGCACTCCACCTCGTCCAGCCTGGAACTGGGCTTTAGTCATACCGCTCAGAATTCCACTCTAAGCGAATCAAATACCGATGATTTCCTAGCACCCGAAACGGAGAGCGTCTCGGGCGCTTCCGGTGTGTACACTCTGGCAGACGGCATGGCGCCCCCCACCGAAACGAGTGGTGTTTACACCATGCACAGCAGCGAGCTCACTGGTCAGTCCTCGGAACTTGCTGAGTCCGAGAAGAGCTCTCACTACGGCATCTTTCAGCCCACCAAAAGCGAACCCAGTGACTCTGTAGATGGTGGTGGTGCTAGTGGTGCTGGTGTTGGTATTGGAGCTGGCGCTGGCAAAAAGTGTTCGGAAGTGTTTCGTCTACGTTCCGATTCCAACATCAGCACAAGCAGCTCCTTTCGCGGCGACGGCAGCGACCCCACAGACAACAAACACACGCTTCTCTCTGCCGAGGAGCTGACCAATCTGATTGTGGGTCGCGGTACTTATCCCAGTCGCCAAACGGTTTCCAGCACGCTGCATTCCGATTGTGATTATGTGACGCTGCCGGGCGGTGCGAATGTAGAGCAAATGCAGCCGCCTGTGTTGCCGCCGGCACCACCGCCTTATAGTGCGCGACACGAGAAGACGGGGCTGTGTGGTCCGCCTGTGGTGCCACCACCGCCAGTGCCACCTATGCCCAAGGTAGTAATACTGCCCAAGGCAGAGCCACCGCCACCAGCAAAGCCTGCACCACTGCCACCACCAATCGCAGCCGTTGCAGTACCAATTGCCGTCGCACCACCACCACCACCACCGCCTTCTGCGGCAATGCGTCGTCGTGATCCGCCGCCGTATCCCACCTCGATGAAGCCACGACCCACATCGCTCATTTCGGTCGCCTCGTCTGCACCACCGGCGCCCAGTGCAGCCGGCTCCATGAGCTCCCTGAAGTCCGAGGAGGTCACGGCGCGTTTTATTACCACCCGACCGCAGATTAGCATACTGAAGGCGCACACCAGTCTGCTGCCGGATGGTGCCAAGCCCAGTTATGCCGCACCCACCCACTACTCCTCGGCCGCATCCTCGACTGGTTCGGTGTGCAGTCACCAGCTTTCGCAGCAATCCCTACACAATTCCAATTATGCTGGTGGCTCCCAGGCTTCGTTGCATCACCACCACCAGCAGCAGCAGCAGTCGCATCACCAGCAGCAGCAGCAGCAGTCGCACCACCAGCAGCAGCAGCCGCACCACCACCATCATCATCATGCTGCACACCAACATCATCAACATCGACATTCGGGCTCTGCTGCCATCGGCATACCCATAGTTCCTTATGGCCTGCACCACAAGAGCACCGCCTCGCTGCACCACCAACAGGCGACACATCAGCAGCAGGCTTGTGTCTTGCTGCCGGTGATTAAGCCACGACAGTTTCTGCCACCACCACCGCCCAGTTTGCCACGACAACCGCCACCTCCGCCGCCGACAACGCATCCACATCTCGCCGGCCTCTATAGCAGTCAGCTGGCTGCTCGGAATCAACTGGAGCTGTATCAGCAGCAGATGTACAGCGATGTCGACTATGTCATCTATCCCATACAGGATCCGGCTGTCAGCCAGCAGGAGTATCTGGATGCCAAGCAGAGTTCACTTCTTGCAGCCATGGCCCAGGCCCAGGCACAGGCTCAATCGCAGGCGACAGCACCACCCTATCTGGCGTATCCCGCCGGCTGGGATACGTGCAAGGGACACGCCATCTATCGGAGCACACCGTATCTGCCACTGGCCTTGTCGACCCATTCGCGCTATGCATCCACGCAGAATCTATCGGATACGTATGTACAGTTGCCCGGAGCTGGATACTCGCCGCTGTACTCCCCCTCGATGGTCAGTTTGTGCAGCTCGTATGAGCCACCACCGCCGCCACCACTGCATCCGGCGGCTTTAGCAGCGGCTGCTGCGGCAAACGCTTCCAGCCTCTTTGCACGATCGCGATCAGACGATAATATTCTGAATTCGCTCGACTCGATGCCGATGCCAAAAGTGAAGCGTCTGCCGCCACCGCCGCCGCCGCCCTACGTCAATCGGCTTAAGAAGCCACCAATGCCAGTGCCCAGCGAACAGCCGCCGCCGAGTAAGTATCCCCATCCATCCCAAAGAGAAGAAATAAGCTTGATTGACTGGCTTGATTAAGAGAGAAGCTTGATTGACTGACCAGATAAACGATTGATTGATTAAAGATTGTTGATTACTGACTAACTGATTGATAGATTGCTTCACTATTTGGTAGATAAATCAATGAATGACGTTGGATAAAAGGGTCGTTTGACTGACAGATGGTTTAACGTATTAATTGACCGGCTAACTGATTAATGAGCGACTGTATAATTTATTGACCATTTGATGAACATTATTGAATGACTCATTGCCAGACTGAAACATTCAAAATTTGATTGACTGATTTTTCGATCGCGTTTAATTAATAACTGACTAATTAATAAATAGGTCAATCAACTGATCAATGTATTGATTGACTGGTTAGCTAAATAAATCAGAACTGATTGATTAGTTTACCTACTAATAAACGACTGAATAATTGATCGATCAATTGATTAACTTGCTGATTGACTGATCAATAAATAATGATTGATGATTAATCTATTGATTGACTAGCTTAACGACTTATTAATGAATGACCAGTCTGTCAAAGAAATGTTAAAAAATTGATTGACTGGTTTATTAATTCATGTCTGACTGATTGTAAAAAGAGTTAATCGAATAACTTAACATATTGATTGGCTGACTTATTGACTGAATTATGACTGACTGACTGATTGACTAAAATGTGGACGAATTGTTTGACTTATTTTTGACACGAGTGTTCCTAAATCGTTTTTGTATTCTAACTCTCTGTCTTTTACTCGCTTCGTCATTTGCAGTACCCTTGAAGCCAAATCCCAATCCCAGTTTGAGCATACTGCCGCCACGGAAACCGCTCACCCTGAATCCACACCAGTCGAACAGCCCGCTGATCAAGACGTCCAGCGGTGCACAGTGGGCGGGGGAGCGACCTCGACCCGATCTTGGACTCGGACTGAATCGTGGCAACAGCAACAGCATCCTGGCACAACTGCAAGCTTCCATTGCCGCGAACAGTCAAGCGCAGGCAACGAATGCACCACAGAATCCACTGGACATTGCACTGTTGCGTGAGAAGAGCAAACATTTGGATTTGCCGCTCATCTCTGCGCTCTGCAACGATCGATCGCTGCTCAAGCAGACAAAAGTCATAGTCAATCCCAAGAATGCAACTGCAGCAGCAGCAGCAGCAGCGGGGGCCGCAACAACAACCACAATGCCTGTTGCAGCTGTCGCGACAACTTCGTCGAGTAGTGGCGGTGGTCACCACAGTGCCAGCAAATCCCTGTCACAAACGCCGCCCACAAATGGGAATACGGCCACGCCCACGGGCACACTGAGCAAGAGCCGAAAGAGCTCAGCAATTAGCCACCGTCATCCGCAGGACAAACTGCCGCCGCTGCCCATGCAGCTGGCGGAGGCCAACAACTATGTCATGGATCCAGCGGTGGTCATTAAGCACCACAAAAGCTACAACAACTCGCAGTCACAAAACCAAACGCAATCGCAGACCTAAGCGCAAAAAAAAAATAACAGCAAAAAACATTTAAGGCAGCCACTCAATTCTCTAGTTACAAATTGACGATCTTTTTGTGAATGAGAAAAATGTGAAATGTGCTTGGTGGTGTTAGTGGTTGGTGGGTCAAAATGAGAATTTGCATAGTGCGCGGAATCGTGTGTCGATCACAGTGTGTTTTTGCGGCCGGCTTGTAGATGCAGAACATCAAACAGTTCAAATTGGCGACGAGCTTCTTCAACGAAAAGACATCAAAACTTGCATGCAAAAAAAACAAAAAAAGACAGTCAAAACATTTACGGACAAGAGAGAAAACAAATGAAAATATAGAAAAACAAAACGAACCTCAAATACGCATTCAAATAGCACACAAACAGAGAACCCAGTCTAGTCAATTTAGGTATGGGGATTGCTAAGAGAAAACTCAAACTACAAATGACAAATGAGAGAATCATACATATATAGAAAGAAAAAAAAAACAGGTAACAGGAATCTAGAGAGACAAAACAAACAAACAATTAAAACAAAAATGAAATGGAAGCAACAATACTCAAGTATAAAATACGAACTACTTAATTTACTAAACTAAACTAAAAACAAAAACAAAAAACACATACAAAAACTTAGACTAGATTAGCTAGTGGCTGACTCTCGTTATCTGAGAGCTGCTTAACACTAAGGTAGGCCCAGATGCGAATTACTTAAACTACAAATAAAAATGAGAACTAAAAACGCTGAGAGAACTAACTACTTCCGCCCAAAACAACTGTGATTGATTTTTTTTATTTAAAACTTAACTTACTTTACAAACACTAATTACAACATAGTCAACAATAAAATAAAAAAAGAAAAACGCACAAAAAAAACTAAACTATGCAAATTTTTAGTACGTAAAACAAACTCGCATTAAGAGAGCGCCCTCCACACCCACACACACACACACACACACAACTCACTTACACATCTGACCCCAGAACCATAAACTCACAAAAGGAATCGCATCAGAAACGCAGGCAAACCAATCAACGTGCAGCAGTCGATCAAAGAGAGCAGGCCAGCAAGCAAGCAATTTGCTCTCTCTTTGAAGCGTAAAGCTCTCTGAAGAGAGCGCCGTTGCATGTGCGGCTATTCTCTCTTTGCTCAGCTGCTTCATTCGCGGTTGTTTTCATTTTGTTGTCGCCTGTCGTTGAACTAAAGAATTTTATTTTGTATCGAGTGCGCGCCCTCGGAATGCCATTTATAATAATTTGCCTAGGCCTTGCCCCACCGTTTGTTTAATTTTTGTTTTTATAATTTTCAATTTTTGAATTTAGCGAGTGAGCGTTGACGCTTCTGTTTATTATTTTATGTTTTCTATTTTTTATTTTGATTATGATTTCGAGTTTTTAAGTTGATGATTCTGATGCATTATTCATTATTCATATTATGTTTACACTATTAACCCCTGTGTGTGCACTGTGCGTGTTTGTGTGCTTTTGTTTTTGTGTGTGTGTGTTTTGTTTTTGTCCGACTGCTGTCACAAATATTTGCGTAGGTTTTTCTCGTTTAAAAGCCTATGGCTAAATGATTAAAAGTGACACAGTTCTGAAACAACAGACACACACACAAATACACACTTACTCGCACATAGCAGACACTCACACAACTATTGCAGCTATATGTTATCAAAATCGGCCATATAGTATAGAGCTATAGCAAAAAAAAAAACGAAAAAAAAAAAATTAAAAAAAAAACGCATAGCCCCAATAAAGTTTTTCTTATGGGGTCTATTGTCTATATCCTGGCAACTGGTTGCAACCAGCTGCCAAAATAGAATAAACTATCTATACGTGTATGTACTATATACTATATATACATATATATATAAAAAGAGTAATAAAAATTCTGCTTAATAATTTTGTATTGTTTGTTATTATTGTAACTAAATTAGACCAAGGCACCCTTTATAAATTTCATTTCAATTATTTTGTTAGATTCTTAATCGGAATGTTAAATTGTTGAGGCAAATACATAACATTTGAGGGATCATAAAAGTGGGTGAATGGGGGAGGGGGCTTTAGGTAAACTTACATACAACTCTCATGTGTATTGCACTTAACAGTAGAGTGTTTATATCACAAATGCTGTACATATAATACATATTACACATATATGCAGCACAGGTTCATTGGCCAAGTCAACAATTAAAATGGCAACTGTTTCAATAAACAACAATAAACGATAATGTATAATGAACTAGCAACGTTAACTTGTGTCGTGGCACATTTGGTTATGGTTAAGTTACGATACTATGTCGCCATAGTCGTCGGCTCCGGTTCCTTGCCGGTCAACATATCCTCATCATCGCGGCGACTCACCCAGCGTTTTGTTACCGTTAACACGATGCCAATGACTAGGAATATGCTGCCAAAAACGATGCAGCCGATGCCAAAATACAAGCCATAGTCGCCCAAATTAATGGCCAACTAGAAAGTGAAAAATAAATAGAATGATTATTTACTATTGGGACTGACTTTGGTGACTTGACTTACGTTCGCCTTGGAGGCCAACTCGGGACTTAGCTCGGCGTACTGATCGAACCAAAACATGGGCATCAAAACCTTTGGCACACCACGGTAAATGCTGCAAATGACAGAATTAGAATACGCGTTGCAAATGTGGCTACATGTTACTTACTCATAATCATCATCGGGCTCAATCATCATGTTGATCTGAATGCGTCCATGCACTTGAACTGGCACACCAGTCACTGGCTCCACAGCCATGACGAACTCATGCTGCGCCTTGTCGGGCTTGAGGCCATCAACCGCATTCAGATACGACTTGTCGGCCAAGTAGAAATGGGGGAAGGATGAGTAAATTGGCGCCTTATCGCGACAGGTTTTGCACTCGACAACACCCGTTTTGGGGCACTCGTCCAAGCGTGGATCGCAGAAGCACTTTTGATTTGGATAGTTTTCGCCAGCGTCGAGAGTCTCCTCGGTGCCGACCCAACGGGTGGCCGTTAGGCCATGCATTTTTAATTTGCCCTCGGGTCGCAGATTCATAAAGCGACATGCATCTGTGGCAAAGATGGTAACCTCATCCTGCGAATTCATTTTGGGTGGAAAGAGATCACCGGTGGTGCCATTAACAATACCGCAGGGCATTTCATAAAAGCCCGTCTGGTTTTTGCCATTCCAGTGTGTTAATCTACCCAAATTGGAGATGTCATCGGTGCCAGTGTGAATGGTAAAAAGACCATCATACTCCAACGATCCATTGCGATCCGCCAGCCAACCAAATCGAGTATACGGTATACTAATCTTTGAGGTATTGAAGAGATTTAGAAAGTCGGTCAGCTCATCCTGATAGCCATGGAATATCCATTCAATAGCGGGTTTTGTGGTATACAACGTGCCTCCCTCGGTATTTAACATGAAATTAATTATTTTCTTAATAATCTTTTTCTGGTGACGCATCTCATCGGCCACCGTTGCAGTGATGACATGTGCCGCCGTGATCATATCCGTAAGAGAACCGTTCGATTTCTCCTCGTCGAAGAACCAGGTGCGACGTTCATAATATGCCACAGTCGCATTCTTGAAGAACGTATAATTCTCCTTTTTATGCTTCTCGAGGAAAACGTATGGACCCATTTCGTTAAAGTGCGGCTTGATGTTCGGATTGCGTATGTCCTCCGGATTCGTCCAGTTGAACATGTAGAATTTTAGGTAAATAGGTATTGGCGCCTCCAGCCAGCTGTCGTAGGTGTCGGTGCCCGGTTCCAATTTAAGACCCTGAAGCGTGGATCAAAGGCATGTAGAAATAAGTAAATATATTAAATCAGTTCCAATATAAGGAATATAAATGTGGCACATTGTACTTCATACTCACATTCTCAACCAGCTTTTCAGCCAAGTTGGGCCACAGGACGACGAAGAGTATGCCAAGGAAGGCAAAGACGAATCCAATGCCAAAGACCCAGCTCTTACGCTGTGTCTCACCGCAGCACCTGCAGCACATGATGAGTTAAGGATATAGGATTGCAAGACAAGCTACTGTTGCCTAAGTGATAATGTGCATCTGAAAGTATGAAGAGGCAGTAAATCATTTGTGTTGAATCGTTACGAATGATTGCATAATCAGCTGGACAATAAAGCTAATCGCTTTAATGATAATCGAGCTAATTTAATACATATTTCTTTTATTATCCCTTGGAACCCCAGCATGGCCACTTTCGTTAATAAAAAGCTGGAGTAGGCTTATCGCTCGTACTTAAGTTTTTCGATAGCGATGTCAAATTGAAATATCCGTCGAACGCGAAAGATTAAATACCAGGTACAAGTTTGTTAGTTCTCAAATAGTAAACAAATTTACCAATTGTCCTCAAACCCACGCAGCTCTTGCAGTAAGTGCTCAGGCACCACAGCATTAGTGGGGCTTCTGTTCTGATTGTAGTTTGAGCACTTACGTGGCACCTGAGAGACGAATAATCCACAACCGCACTCTTCCAAAGGCAATTCAATACTGTGGCTTCTTAAGCAGCATGTGCGTATTTGAATCATTTGATGAGTGGCGAATGCTAATCTTAAGTGCGGGTACTACTTACGAATGCAAATTGATAAATTTTATAGTATAGTACCACTTGCACTGGGACCAACTTAATTCTCAATATTCACAAATTCATAAACAAAAATATGACGCCCTTTTCTATCCAAATGAAGTCAGCGCTGAGTGAGGCTATCTTGCCGAAACTGAGTTCATGTGTTTCTTTTATATTATATATCAAAACCAGCATATTTCTGTGAGAGTATGTAATCTTGGGCACCTCAAACACAAATGTTCTTTCTTGTTATCACTTTCAACTAGATATGCTGGCTGGCTATATTCATATCTCATATTTTAGCAAACATTTTTCTTCAGTGTTTCCATGACTTTCGACCTGTGAGTAAGATTGAAGCTAGTTTGCAATATGTTATTGTATATTAATAGGCGTGATAAGATATGGATAGCTAAAACCATTTGCTGATTAGCGCCTGTGTCGAACGTCAGACCGTTAAATGTACAATATAAATATTTACAGATAAGCCATGAGCTAATCCCAACTCAAAGCTATGTAATGCAACAACTAAAGTTCATATCGTGTAATAATAGTGTGTGTAATTGCGTCTTATTCGGCCAATGGGAACATAATTAAAATAAAAAGTTTCATGTAATCAAGTGTGCCCCATTTGCAGCTTAGAGCAACAACAAGTTTCTCTGTTTTTTTATAACCGCCGATGTCGATATATAAATAAATGTGTATCCATATAAATACAGTGGGTTTCTCTTTAAATTATACAACTTGATTAGAATAAAGTAGAAATACGCCCAAAGTGTTGTACATATATAAATATGTCTTTGTCAACTCCTTTGTTCAGTATTTTACAACCAAATGCACATTTACATACAAATAGAAAAGCGATAATGCTCTTAGCTGTCAAACTAAAGAAAACAAATGCCTGATAAGGCAGAGCTCTGAGCTAAAATTGTGGACTCACTTTTAGACTGTGCATCCGTTGACTCAATAGGAATCTGAGCTGCGACTTGTGGACTTTATATTTCACTACTAATTGCAGGTCAAATAGCGCGAAAAAGCTCATTAACAGCAGTATTACTCACCTCTTTGTGATGGTACACAATGCACGTCGTCGCCCCCTCTTCTGTGGCGACTGCTTTTAATTATTGCAATTTTGTTTTTTTTTTTGTTTTTGCTTTGCTTATTAACAAGTTCACACAACTGCTTAACCTTGGAATTTCTCTTGCTAAATAACTATGACCGAATCACAGTTATGAAAAGAAATTAGGCAGTTTGTGAATTTTGTAGGATGTGGAAGTCAGCAGCGAGTTACGGTATCGCTTGTTAATTGCGCACTGTTTAGCCGATTCTGTAAATTAGAAAAGCACTTGCAACAACGGCCGTAAACAATTGTTGTGGCTATTGCGCATTTACCAGCACTGGTCGGTTGGAGATGGGAGCAATAATCGTTATGAGTGCTCAATGGTGAATATTTATGAACTTCAGTAAAAATACACAACTAGTTTTGGCAGTTGCAAATAAAATGTTTAGACTAATAATTGTTAAGCGAAAACAATGTTATATATATTTAATATATCCTCACTAATTACAGTCCCTTGCGCACATATTGAACTTGGAGTTGGAATACAATGTTAATAATATCAAATTTCAACTGTATTCAAATGTTATATTTACAAACGAGTTAACTTCATCATAAGAAATATCGATTGTTCTCTTGTTGTCAATGCGAAAGAATACCAAAAATACGAAACAGCTGGAGCATATAAAATTAGGTGGCAGCACTGTCACGCCGGCCTCGACCAATCAACGCCAACCACGATGCACACACACAAGCATAGATAGTTTTACACGAGAATTTTTGCCAGTCGTATTATTTTTGTGAGCGAGCTGCCAATCCATACATAAGATAACCAGATAATGTTGTTAAATTAAACACTAGCAACAACTAGAAGATACAACTAACCACGTAGCCTACAATCCACACAGACACACAATGCAGCTAATCAAGGGGTTGCTAATTGTGCAGTTGGCCATTTTCCTGCTGGACGATGTGCTGGCGGCGCGAGACTTTTACAAGATACTCAATGTGAAACGCAACGCGAACACGAATGAGATAAAGAAGGCGTATCGGCGACTCGCCAAGGAGCTGCATCCCGATAAGAACAAAGATGATCCGGAGGCGTCCACTAAATTTCAGGATCTGGGTGCCGCCTACGAGGTGCTCTCGAATGCGGACAAGCGCAAAACCTACGATCGCTGCGGCGAGGACTGCCTGAAGAAGGAAGGCATGATGGATCCCGGCGGGGATCCGTTCTCCAGTTTCTTTGGCGATTTTGGCTTTCACTTTGGCAACGGTGATCCCCATCAGCATGATGCGCCGCGCGGTGCTGATATTGTGATGAATATGTATGTCTCACTCGAGGAGCTCTATTCGGGCAATTTTGTGGAGATTGTCCGCAACAAGCCGGTAGTGAAGCCCGCCTCCGGCACACGCAAATGCAATTGTCGCCAGGAGATGGTCACCCGTAATCTTGGCCCCGGACGTTTCCAGATGATCCAGCAAACCGTTTGCGATGAGTGCCCGAATGTGAAGCTCGTTAACGAGGAGCGCACACTGGAGATTGAGGTCGAGCAGGGCATGGTCGATGGCCAGGAGTCGCGCTTTGTCGCGGAGGGTGAGCCGCATATTGATGGCGAGCCCGGTGATTTACTGGTGCGCGTCCAACAAATGCCACATTCACGTTTCCTGCGCAAGGGCGATGATCTGTATACGAATGTTACGATCAGTCTGCAGGATGCACTCATTGGTTTTACAATGGAGATTAAGCATCTGGATGGCCACAGTGTGGGCGTGACGCGCGAGAAGATCACCTGGCCGGGTGCACGCATCCGGAAGAAGGGCGAGGGTATGCCGAACTTTGAGAACAACAATCTGACCGGTAATCTCTATATCACATTTGATGTGGAATTCCCCAAACAGGACCTGACGGAGGAGCATAAAGAAGGTAAGCAACCTGAAGCTTCACCTGCATATCGAAGTACTAATTTAATTCTCTCTCTCGCCCCCGTAGCCCTCAAGAGCATACTAGATCAATCATCTATAAATCGCGTCTACAATGGTCTGTGAATCTTTTGGACGTCATTTGCATCAGGGCTGTACTTTAAGTAGTATTTATTTAAGACTTTGTTGCCGGTAAAAAGTTGTGCGCAACAACTTGTGTATAGTGTAGTAACTGTAAAAATAAATCAATTCGGGATCGTTTCGCAAAAGCCACAAAGCGATCGCACCCGTAAAACATGATCGAGAAAAACTAAATTAAATACCTACACTTAATAGCAACTATTTGTTTTAGTTAACGTCGCATAGGAGTTTATTTGATTTATAATCAACAACAAATCTTGTACTCAAGCCACCATTAACCAGATTGTAGAAGAACCCCTCAAATCAGGTTAAAAATAAACATTTTGAGTACCGGAAAAAATGGTTTTCTTTCTTCGGATGGAAAACATGATTAGAATGTGAACTGCCCCGTGACACAAATTAGGTTCTTGCATTGGCTAAATTTCACTAGAAAACGCAAATTCTGCATACTTTCAGGGGCACGAAGAAATGCGCAAATTCGGCCATATCCTTTTAGATTTTCAAAACATATGATGCATTAAATATTGCAAGGACCTAAGAACCTGACCCTTGTAATAATTTCACTTCAGGGCGAACGGATATGAGTCGATATTATTTCTGTGAAAGAATGCTTGAACTTGATCATATTCTTGCGGGGTGAACGGAAAATAACAAATATAACATTATCAAAATGATTATATTATAAAGTATAAAGCTTAAGTATTCATTAAACGTTTTTAGCAATTGGGCCAATCAACATATAATTAAACTTGAAACACTCCATTTAAGCAGGCTTTTACAGGGAATATACAAGACTTAAGCTAATTTTCTGGCAACCCTGCCAAACAGCTGTAAATCGCGGCGCAGGACAACGAAACGAAAAAGAGCCGAAGAGAAAAGAAAATGAGAGCGAGAGAGACTGCTTGTGCCGAGTGGCGAGGCGAGCTCCCTTTGCGGGTTAAAGAGTGTGGAAATTTTCAGCAGTGTGGACGTCAAGCAACGGGGCTGCAAGTTTTATTTATAACAAAACGAAAAACATAATTGTTGAAAAAAACAACAAATCACTAGGAAAAAACTAATGATTTTCTGTTTGTTTTCTGTTGGCGTTTGTCTAATTCACAAAGTACCCTTAAACAGTTACAAGGTGGAAACTAACCTCGAAAAAATCGGCAACTCCAAGCGAATCACATTAAAAATTGATGAGCAACAAAAATTTTGTGCAATAATAAATTGCATAAATAAAATGAATGTCGCCTGATTATCCATCAATTCGAGGTGAGTGCCACATCGAATCTTAAATTCTCTGCTTGTTGTATTGGAAGTAAAATAACGGTTAACCGCCTGCCAGCTACCCTGCTTCTCCATCCATCCAGCCACCCCCTTTGGTCACATTTCCTTATTGATTTTCTGCGCAGCCGTTTTTTTTTACTTGAAGTGACCCAAAATTGAAAAGACGCCATGGGGTAGGGACTGACTCCCTTGGAGGGGGTGGGGAGGGGTGCGGCATTGCCTGATGCGGTCAGCTGGTAGCGTGTCTCTCGATTGTAAATGGACGGCACCCTGTAATTAATATATTTGGGACAGCAGTTTGTGGGCTACAACGAACACATCCTTCGGATAATCGGCATTTGTGTCATGATTGTATTTTGATATTGTGTTGTTAACTGCATTTCAGATTGCACTTTTCCACGCTCCGCTTGATGACATCCAAGCAATTTGTAATCTTCATTTTATTGCTGCTACCATGGCCACCCTCAAATGTTATCAAGTTACTTTGCTCGCGAGATAACAGCCGTCTGGTGCGCAAAATAGTACGCTCCAAGTGGACGCCCATATTGGATAAGCATCAGGTAAGCGAAATCGTAAACTAGATAATTCAGATTTATTCATTATGTCCATTTTAGGTTAAGCTGCCCTTGGATTGTCCGCTGCATCCGCTGCGAGATGTGTTTGCGCCGCGCCAGGATGAGAAGCAGCGGGATCGACCCACTCAGTGGACATGCCGACGTTGTGGCAAGAGCTTCTATCAGGAAAAGTTTCTCGATTTGCACTTTGATACGCGCCACAAGCACATCATCAACGAGGTACGGTACACTAAGGTGATTCGTTAATACATCATTTCAGAAGGTCTCATAATTATGTCATGCCTTGAAGGAGTCATCTCCGAAGCCCTAGACATGTTCGTTTGTCTGCGTACTCTTGTTAACTAAGCTCTCACTGAGTCTTTCAAATCTTTAAAAACTGTTCCATGGAAACCCAACGTTGAATTGCACAACTTTATAAAAACAGTATTGCTTATTAAGCCAACGTAAGCATCCAGCAATATATCAGTTTTATTATGCTTATAAAATTATAAACATATAGCCATATATCCAATATGAGCCTTCGATAGATAAATACTAGCTACCCATTAACTTTATGAGGCATAGATTAGATTTTATCGAGATTATTTGAGATAACAATTCTTTAATCTATATGCAGCTTTTTTTTAAAGAATAAATATTGATCTTTATCTTATTTACAGGCGGAGGACTCCGTTTGCCTGGCCGACTTTTGCGATATAATGCGCTGTGAGGTATTCCAAACGGAGGATGCTTCGAGCCTGAAATTTGGCGATCAGCACATCGTCACCGATATCGAAGTTTGGGGTGATTCATTAGGTCAGAACTCCGCACTGGCCAAAGCGAATGCCGCATACTTGAGTCTAATACCAAGGCAAGCACTTACGGCTCCATCTAAGCCAAATGTTAAGAGAATACCTTATTTATTTGCAGAACTTCCACATTGAGTGCCACGCGTGCAGCCAAAGTACAAAATCGTCAATTACTCCAAGAGAAGCCAAGCCAAAGCAAGGAACAGTCGTCCACAGAAGCCGGCAACGCGGCAGCTGGCGAGGAAGGTTCAGCATCTAAGCCCAAATCCGCTGGCGAGAAGCTGCTAATGAAGCTTAAGGAGCTGGGACAGGCGCATCTCAAGCGACCCGACGTACAATCCGAAACGGAGTCGGAAACCAAGCGCAACAACGAAACGGAGGAGGTGAACCATAGTGGCGATGTGGAGGGCAGCGGCGAGCAGCCGGATGCGGAAAAATCCGCAGATGCTGCTGGCCAGACGAAGGTGCGAGCCAATTGCAAGCCGGAGGAGCTAAGCAAGCTGAAAGCACGCTGTGAGTTCCTACTTAGGAGTTGCATTGGTGGTCTGCTGCTGGTGATGCCGGATCCGGCATTCAAGGAGATGGAGGAGGAGATGAACAAAGCGGTTTGCTGGTACCTAACTTGTGATCGGTACTGGGAGGATGGCCCGCTGGAACCACGTGCCTTTCCCTGGGGTCTCATTGTCATACTGATTTTTGTGCTATCGACTGGGATCTGTTTCTGCTACTACATCATTTGGATACTGTTTGAGTAAGTGTGGCCACTTGTGGCGGCAACTAGCCCCCAGATTGAGATTGAGCAAACCCAAGTCATTTGTTTCAGCTCCGAAGAAACGACAATCAATGCCAATCATTATGCCGGCGCCGGAACCGCAGGCAGCATCTACATGCCAGCACCACCGCACCACTACCAGCTCGACTATGCCACACAGCAGCAGCTGGACGCCGGCGCGATACCTGCCCAACAACAGCAACAGTTCTACTACCAACAGCAGCAGCAACAGCTGCAGCAAGCAGCGGCAGCGGCATCAGCTCGAGATTTGTACCCAGAACAGGTTCAATATCATCGCCACAGTCCGCGACACTACATCGCCGATCAGCATCCAGCGGGGGCGTCGTTGTCGGGAATAACAACAGCAACAGCGGTGCTGGGCACACCCACAATCTCATCCAGCGGCGTCCGGCAAGCGGGAGCGTCCTCATCCAACGCCAACACGCCACTGCATCATCGTCACTCGACGAGCCTGGCCTACCCACAGGACATTTTAGACCGACGCGACTATACAAGTAATGCGGGACGCCCCATTGCCACAAGCGTGGTGAGCAGCAATGTTAGCACTGGTGGTGGTGTGGCTGTTGGTGGTGGCGCTGATCAGCGACACTATAACACACATCCCCGGCCGCTGGAGACGCGACATCGTCATGTGGGCGCATCGCAGCAATCTTTGCGAGCCTCCAGCTCCACGCACGAGATCGTGCAGAGCGATGCGACTCATGGCCAGAATGAGCACTACATATATGTCACGTATCCGCCGGATCTGAAGAAGCGCTATTTCGACAAGTACGAGTAGCAACAAGTTGCAGTTTGACCAAAGAACAGAGACACAGAGACGAATAAGAGGAGTGCGAGAGCGCATTGTAAGCAAACACTAAATGAGGTCCTTGTTGGAGGGGCAAGCGACTGGAGGGAGAGAACCTATACCCAGTTGATTTTTTACTTTAGCCTGCAAATTCTAGATTTGTGAACTGTGCTGTATTTTTGAATTCTACAAAAAAAAAAAGAAAACAAACAACAACAGAACGAATAAAATGCAATATGTATTGCTGTATTGTATAAAGAAATCAGTTCATAATGTTTACCTATATCCTTTGGCGATTTTACTTGGCCGAGAACAGTTTTGAGGGAAAATCCGGTTGAATTATATTCTGTTAGTTGTGATCCAAGAAGAAAACAATCGGAGTATTTTCATTTTGCAATAACATGTACATAAAACATTTATTCCATTCAATTAGTATAGTTGTTGCTGTTGGTGTTGGTCTATCCATCTATTGTTTTGTTTTTTGTATTTTATGTTATACTTTCAAAAAGACACTCACATTTACATATACATATGTATATATCTGTATTGTTTGTATATATAGTCACAATCTGGACAGATCATAATTATGCTTAGGGTCTAAAAAAAAAGTATAATTGAAAAGAAAAAACTCTCAAGATGTACACGACATATAAATAGATGTAGTTTAAAATGTATACGTATTTAGTACATATGTACGTGTGTATTTTGTGTGTATGTGTAAAGGACATAAATATATTTTCATATTTATGTATGCATATTTATGAGGCATACATATTACAGTTTGCATAGATCATATAGTAGTATAATAAATATTATTACATTTAGTGGGCATTTTGCATTTTCAATTTGCATTGCATTTGAATTTTGCTTTTGTACTAAAATTAAGCGTATTACTTTAATCTATGGATTTAATTTGCTTGATACATATTTAATATTGCACACAAATTAGTAGAATTTGACAAAAAACAAACAACAACAACGTGTACCCGAAAGTTTTCCCATTTGTTTTTTCTTGTTTTTTTTTGTTTTTATTATTTTTTTTTTTATTATTATTTCCTTTTTTTTTTGGAATTCCGTTTATGTAAACATATATCATATAATACATTTATAAATAACATTTGCTTAGAGTTTTGGTTTCTTGTGTTTCTTTTATTAAATGTTTTGGTCCTTTGGAATGTGTTTTGCAAGTTCAACGATATGCGCTGTAGTTGCAATTTTGCTATATATTTAGGTGGTCGGTTTCACATGATTAAGTCGGATAGTAAAAGCTGTGTCCAACTAACTATTTTTGGTTCCTGGTCTTACGTAATCCATAGTATTACCGATTCTAACTGTAAATTTGCATTATGCATCCGCATACCAAATCAGTATTTATCTACGGTCTACTGTAATTAAAAAATCCTCAGTTGACTAATGCATTCGCCCTCCATATAGTAAGTATAGTATAGTCAAATATATAAACGATTCTCTTAATGAAAAAAAGGCCATTTAAGCGTTCTACACCAAAGTCTTCCAGACACGAAATATATGTTAAATAATTATGCTATGTTTAACAATTCCCATCTTAAAATAAATTGCACTAAAAACAAACAAGTCTTGAACTAAGCACAGAACTAACTGAACTGACAACTCTCTAACAAATCTAAAACTAACAGTTTGTGTTCTATATATATATATATATATATATATGTATTTTTTGTCTCTACTTCTTTTTCTTACTTCAAAAAAATTTTTTTTTTTTTTTTTTTGGTCTAGGCTGCATTTTGAAACGAAGGCAGTTTGAAAGTTCTAATTTTAAACAAAAAAACTATTTAAAACAATTATAAAAATGTTAGAATATTGCAGCCGATAGAGCTTGATATTCTGCTTACAAAGTGGAACGATTTCTTGATGAGCCAATTTGAAAGTGGGCGTGGCAACAAAGGTGGAAGGCGGAAAATTCTGTCGGCAAAAGATAAGTCTACAAACAGAAATACAAAGAGGCATTGTCCAATACGCAATACACAATTAAGCTGCGAGGATTGTGGATTGTTTTGATGTTTGTTTTTTTTTTTAAAACACACGGCCATCAACTTGACATAAATTGGACTGTACTTGGTCATAATTACAGGGAATTGTGAAATCATTAGTATGTTTTATATCTGAATCTATATCTGCATATCTGTATCTACTGTTTGACCTCTGACGAGCGACAGCCGGCTTTAAATTGCCCTCAGCGACTAAAGCACTGATACACTTAACTGATAACAAATAACAAAACAACAACATCAACAAAGAGAAAGGAATGAAATAGTTCGCTCCAATTTGCTCACTCTGTCTCGCACGTAGGGCATACGAATTTATAAGTATATTTAGATAAGTATTTATATATGGCTGAAATGACATATGCGCTCGATTTTTAAAAGCTAATTGCACGCGAGTTGAACAACAATGACACACATACAAATATAATGCTAATGGTTCGGCACATCGCGTATACGACAGGTGTGCACGCCCGCCGATCGCGCCTCCTTTTTCGCCTCCACTTTCGCACGAGATTCGAATTTGAAATGTTGATAGTTTAAACACGTTATTTGCATGTAAAAATATATTGCACGATCAGCTAAAGAATATATCCATAGTATTTATATAAAGTTATTTAAAAAAAAAAGTATTATTTTTTTTGCTCTTCTTTTAGTTAGACTTAAATAATTGCTGTCTTTTGCTATTCCACAAATAACATCAAAACGTTAAACAAAAAACTACTGGTTATGCTAAAAAAAATTAGAACGCTTTGGTTTTCGCAAATTTGTTGATTTTAAAAGGAATTCTAATTGTACAAAATCACATGCATGATTTTCTTTCTATATTGAAGTGTTTTGAAACAGTTAATTTAATGGTTATATATATATATATATCTGTATATATATATATATATTTATATAAAAACATTACATTTAAAGCGTAGCTCAATATTATTACTATAAACCAAAGAGTTGTAATTTTTGGCTGATAATAGTGTATAAATATATGATGTAAACTGATGTATAAATATACATATACATTGATAAATGACAAAATATTTAATTTTACATAATTATATATACATTTATCTAAAGATATATAATAAAAAGCTACCAAAAAAGTTTGATTTTTACATAAACAAGTCTTTTGAGATTCTCGAAATGTGTGCAGTGTGTGTGTGTGTGTATGTTTTTGCGAATGTGTGTGTGAGTGTGTGTGTGGATAATTTGTATTCAAATTTAAAATCCATTAGGCACGCCAAGTTAATGCTTCATGCTAGACCGACAAATGCTCCAGGCCCCAAATCCCACCCCCTGCAGCACTTCCCATTTGCATATATGGTTGTGGTGATATCTAATCTTTGGTTAACGCCGTTTGGTCAAGGTCTGAGCTCTCGCGGATTGGGGCAGCCGACGGCGCTTGTACTTCTTGAGCACTCGCTGGGCGTGGTAGAATCGACTAATGTTATTTTGCACATACTTTCTGTGCAAATACTTAAGAAACTCCTTGCGCTCGAAGATCCTGTAATCCTCGGGCACCACCTCCTCGTGATGGATGAGCGGCGTGGCATCGAATTGGGTCTCCTGTGGCTCCGCATCAGTCAGCAGCTCGATTAGCTGCAGTGTATTCGTTTGCTCTGCAGTTGCTTCCTGCGCTTGCTGCAGTTGCCGCGCCTCCTCCTCCTCCTCATCCTCCTGGTCGCCCTGCTGAGCCTCGTCGTGATTTTGATCCGCTACCACGCCCAGTATGTTCTCATTCATGTCGCAGTGTACCACATACAGATCGCTGCTGTTGTTGTCAAAGATCTCGGCAAGATTGATGAGCAGCACATCCTGTCCAGCGGCGGCGGCTGCGGCACCTTCAATCAGCTGCTTGCTGACTTCCGATTCCGCTTCATTATCCTCCGCATCAGAGGCGACACCGATTTGTTGATACATCTCCGCCAGCGCCTCCTCGACGCTTAGCTCCCGCGTCGTCGTTGGCGACGTCGCCGGCTTCTGGTTGTTGTTATCCTGCAGGATCTGTTGAGCCCCTGGGGCACTTATGACTAAGTCGCTAACTTTTAAGGAACTATTTAAGGCAATTTTACTAAGGTCACTTAGCTTTGGTATATTGCTGGTGGCCACCAGCTGCTCCTGCTCCTGCTCCAGCTCCTTCTCCTTTTCCTCCTCCTGTTCGCCATCACTTTCAAGAATTTTCTTGAGCTTGGCTATGTCATTATTGGAAATTTGGTCGCTGGTTGGATCTACGGTCAACGGCTGCGTCTCCTGCATGGGCAGCGCTGGCAGCTGCTGGGATAGCTCCTTTTCCAGTGCAGCCAACTCATTGAAGTCGCTCTCCTCGCCGGAGCAGCTGCTGCTCGTACTGCTGTCATTCTGCTTAGGCACATTGGCATCGCGATCGGAACTTGAGCTGCTGCTCGAGCTGCTGCTAGAGGAGGATATTGTTGAGCTGGAGGTGGAACTGGAGGATGACGATGATGAGGAGCCTAAGCAGATGACTGTGGTTGGTTTGGGCTGTAGCAGCAGAGCCGTCGACTGATCCTCCATGCTGTGATCCAACCAGCGCTGAATTTCTAGTTGCTTTGACTCCTGCACTGAGAGATGCACTTCGTCTTGGGTTGCCTCCTGCTTTGGGACATTTACATTCTCTAGGTTTTCCGTTTGCTGCAAAGGTGTAACTTCCTGTGGAGATTTCTTGTCCACTTCCTGTTGGTTTCTCGTCTCTTTGGATTTAATTTCTCCTTGCTCCAAGGAATTTTGGTCCTCTTCTACTAAGGGACTCCCTTTGTTTGTGGATTCCTTTTGCTCAAAGGAGTTCACTTCCCGTTGTTGTTCACGCTTCGCTTCCTCTTCGCTTTCAGAATGCAGCTTTGCTTTGGGCGATAAGTTGATGTTTTCCACATCATCGAATCCCTTGAAGCTGCCCAGCAGTTCCACGGATTGCACCGTGTGATTGGAGTCACCATTATGCTGCTCCTGCAGACACTCTACACCTGGCCCCTGCTCCAGCTGCAGCTCCTTGCCAGTCACACAGTCGACGCTCTCTCTCATGGCATAGCCGCTTTTGATGACCGTCTCACGGCCCGAGGTTGTCACCGAACTCCGACTGGAGTTCAGGGCACAGAAACTTAAACCCTTCAGACTGAGTGGATTTTGTGTGGCAATTTGTTTGGCAGATTGACGCTTGATCAGCGGCGGGCAACGCTTCCTTCTCAACGAGAGCTGACGGCGCATGCGTTGCGAACGCTTCTCCCGCAATTTGACCAAGGCGTACCTCCTGCGTAGCAGCTTCAGCGCACGAAAGTAGAAGCGATGCTTGGTTTTGGGACTCTCAAACTCGAGTATCTTTAACATTTTAATGCGATTGCGTGCAGAAAGCTTGCGACTAGCTCTCGCAGAGGCTTTGGTTAAGAGCGGCACAGGCATTTCAACTTGAACTGAAGCTTCGTCTAGAATTGGCCCAGCAGCAGGCGACATAGATTTAAGGACCTCCTCTACCGGGTTAGCTTCTTCTCCTTTTTCTATTTCCATATTCGACGTTGGCTCCGTTGTCTTTCGCTTGCGTTTATAGAACTTGAAGCGTTTTGCCTGCTCCCGATACTCACCGTCGCTCGTGGCCGTCATTTCCGTTTCGCTTTCGCTGCCATCAATCTTGTGGATGAAAGTCTCGTATTGCTTCTCGAAAGTCGATTCGTCCGAATAGCTATTGCTATGATCAAACTCAATGCTGGGCGGTCCTGGCAAGCAGCTACTACTGCTGGTGACCGGCAAGTGTGGGTTGCTCAGTTCCACGGGCAGAGGCAACGGTTCGACGGGCAGCACCTCCGATGCTGGTTCTCGCAGTATCTCAGCCAAGGCAATACTCTGAACTGGTGGCGATTCATCGCAACGCTCAACGCCCGATTTCTTTAGACGCAGCTCATCCAGTTCCTTTTCGACATCGAAGCTGACAAAGGTATCCTCAACATGCGTCACATTGCCGGCTAGATTCGATTTCTCGTGATGATGATCGATGATAATGTCAGGCAGATTCATTGACTGAAGCTCACTCAACTGATGATCGTCAACGGCAGTGGCCACAGGACCTATGGGTGCTAGTGTCTCATACATGAAACTGGGTGGGGCAGTCACTACATGTGGTACCACATGTTGTGGTGCTACCACCGGTGCCACCACAGCTACTGTCGATGATTGCTGTGATTGCTCCAGCTCGATTCTGTTTTGTAGCTGCTGCTGCTGTTGTGCTGGCAGCTCCTCCTCGTCATCATTCCAGCTGGCCAAAAAGTCACGGATATTCGAGCTATTCGAGCTGGGCACCTGCTGCACCTGTTGCGCATGTTCCTGCTTGTGTGGCTGCGTCGCATAATGCGGTCCGGCGCTTGCATGCAGATCGTAGCCCACATAGTTGTCCACATGTGCCTCAAGATTGCTGAGGGGCGCCGCAACCGATTGCGTCAAATAGCAATTGCTGTTGGCCGGCACCGCTGGCAACGGGCGCTTGCGATAGGCGTACGGAGGGTCTAGTGGATTGCCGGTCTGGTAGGGCTGCGTTCGATGCGACTGCTGCCCATAGGTGTCCAGGTTGCTGAGATCATTGTAGTAGGCGGTGCTCACATTCGCCTCCAGGCCCATATTCAGGCTCATGTTGAGGCCCAGCTGCGGCACAAAGCGCTGACTATTGTTGGTGACGGGTGTGACGGTGGCAGGGGTAGCGTTGGGTGCAGCAACACCAGCCGGTGGCTGACCATAGCCGTAGCCCAGCTGGGCAGGCGAGTCGTAGGCGTTGTAGAGATCAGTCGGATGCTTGAGCTTGTGGGTGACCAAGGCACTGCTGGGATTAACGCCGGAATATTGTGGTGGAGGTGGAGCTGCTGCAGCTGCTACCACTGCTGCTGCTTGCTGTACGGCGTAACCATTACTGCGTGGATAGTAGCAACTTTGCTGCGGATAGGCCTGCGTACAGCAGCTCTGTCGCGCATTTTGTGGCACATTCTCAATAGGATTGGGTATAGGCCACATGGCCCTACCGCCATATGGTTGCGACATATTGGTTTGATACGGATTGCTTGGATAATTAACTGGAGCCGTTGGCGTTGCATACTTGTCATACTTGTAGTACAAATCGCTGCTGGACGATGCTCCAGACGTCTGATGATAGGCACTACTGGAGGCGACGGTATTGCTGACACCCATTGCTGGTGGGGCGACACGACAGTTGGCGGCGTTGTAGTCAACACTCCAGTGACAACTGCCGCTGCTCGATTTACGATACGCCGCCTCCGTATTCAGTTCCGGCGGACTATAAAGCGGAGCAGGTGCCCCAAAACTCAGACCACCATTGGGTGGGTAGAGCGACATGCCGTACTTGTCATAGTAGGCACCTGACACCTGCCCCGGTGAATTACCCGCTGCTGATTGAGTGTTGTATACAGCTGGTGGCATATTCGGATAGCGACTGCTTGGCTTAATGGCTGCATAGTTGGGCTCCAGTGGTGACAACTGTTGGTGCTGCTGTTGTTGTTGTTGCTGTTGCTGCTGCTGCAACGGTTGCAATTGTTGCAAAGCTTGCGTTGACTTTTGTGTCATACCTAAACCCATGCCCATGTATTGCTGTTGCTGTTGTTGCTGCTGCTGTTGCTGTTGTGTTTGTTGCTGCTGCTGCTGTTGCACTGGCATTTTGTACTTGTATGCCTCATAGGGATTCGTTTGGCTCATGGACATTGGCATGGACATTGACATGGACATGCTCTGAGGCTGTGCATAAAATGGTGTTGCTGCCGCTTGAGGCTTGCTGCCAGATATCATATTGTTGCTGCTGTTGCCGCTGTTGTATTTGGGTGTTAGCTTCTCATACCGTGCAGCAGCAGCTGGCGCATTATAATTGTAGGCACTGTAGTTGTATGCATCCAAGGACATGCCACTCCCCATACCTCCCCCATAACCATAATTCTGATGATAAAAATGCGCTTGTTGCTGCTGCTGCTGCTGTTGTTGTTGATGTTGCTGGTGCTGCTGATGTCGGTGCTGTGCATCCAAACTGGTCAAGGCTTCACTGTAGAAGGGCGCCACTGTCGCTATGGTTGCCATTGGCGTTGACGTCGCTTCATAGTGGCCGCCGGAGCCGAGCGGCGTAGTCGGTGTCGTTGTGGCACTGCCGTAGCCGCTGCTCGTGCTGCTGCTGCTCCCGGGCCCGGAATTGCTGCCCACAGCAATGGCCATGGCGGCCGTATCCATTTTGCCAGCTGCAACGACAAAAAGGCAAAGCAGTTAACTTGATTGTACCGCGTAATTAAATTCACACCGCGCCCATAAACAAGGATTGCACTGCAGGGGAAAGCGAAAACAAAAGCAAACAAATGTAAAGACAGGTCAAAGTAAAACAAAAGAACAAAAATATTGAGAATGGCTTTCTTTTTAAACTAAGTTGAAATAGCTTACAATTAAGAGAAGAACTTTTCTACGCTTGAAAAGTTTATTTAACAATTGACCCATTTATTATTCTCTCTTTCGAAATAATGGCAAAGCTTTAAGGTAACTTTATAAAAACAAGTGAGGACTTAAAAGAGGAACGAAACTTGTTCAGAACAAGTAAGTTTTTGAAAAGAGTCCGTCCTTAAGACGAGCTAGTTATTTCAAATTGCTATCGGTAATCGATTATTATCCATATCGGATAAACGGAAGTCGTCGATATTAGATGTTATCTAATATTCCAAATTAGCTGTAGCTTTTATAGTCTCTAAGATCAGGTTCTATAAACAAGCAGAACAGATAACTAGCTGGATATAATCGATTTGCCCTTTGATGCCGACCAAGAATATATGCATTTTATATATATAAGACAACTTTCGGGTAACATTTTTACTGACTTCAGGTTATAAACAGAATTATAGACAAGATGTGGCTTAAGATCTGATTATGATTGTGCTCGCAAGTTGCCTTTTTGCTGTTTTGGATTATAAAATTGTTGTACTCGCCCCTTTTGAGAGTGGAACATGCTTAATTATGCCATTCTGCAAGGGCATGAAAACAAAAGTTGATGAATTACTCGGATACACACAATGTGTGTATATACACAAGTGCACACATACACACACACACATACGAGTATTTAATTCCTGCTTTGTTTACAGTTGCCACTGCTGGCTCAACCCCTTTGATACACAAACGCACACACTCAACACACAGATACTCAACACAAACACATGTGTGCTGCACTACAGGAAAAGGCAATTATTCCATGGCATTTCAATGAAAAATGGAAAAGTCCCACAACCACCTCACCCCACACACCCAACTAAAAAAAAACAAAAAAAAAAAAAAAACAACAACAGAATAAAAAATAGTTGGTTGTCGCTGACTGCTGGCGGCGAGTTTAATGGTCATAAATGTCGTATTCTACGCGCGCAGGTCCTCATTCAAGTGTATGTCAATGGGGTTGATGTCTAAATGCTTCTCGACGCTGTCCGGCAAATGACCCCACCCCTTCGGGCAGCCAATATTAAAGAGAGGGAGAACTCGCGTCAACTTAGTGAAATACGATTGTACATTAAATATTAACGATTGCTGTTGAACAGTGGAACAATGAACCACAGGGCAAACGGATCCATTTTTCTGATCGAAATGTAGAAAATCATTTCATAAAAATACTTTAAAATGTATATTCTACAATCTGAACTTTGCAGTAGTTATTGATTGTGTGAGTTTTTGTTGAGTTGCGAATGCTATCAAACTTAAACTTATCTGTATCATAAAGATAAAATAATTAAGCCTCACACAAAGTATGGTTTATCAAATAAACAATAAAGTTATTCACTTGACTAAACCATCCGGAAATTGACTAATTTGCCGGTTACAATAACTATAATTATTAAAAGTTTGCAGAGTGTTAAGACTTCAAGTAATTCAAGTGATTGCTGCAAAATCCAAGCAGTAGCAGTATCAATAATTTAGCTTGGAAATTTCAATTATAGCGCTTACATTTGCAACACACTCATTAATATTATTAAATACAAAAATCTGTAATTTATTTATTTGTGTCATTTTGACCAGAGTGCAGTTGGCACCGTGGACAGTGGGATCGACGACAATACGTCTGGTTTACACGGTAGGGCGTGACGCCGGACGACGCTCAATGTCAACAGGCCAACAACAAAGTGTGTCACACACACACACACACAAAAAAAAAAACACACACACACTCACAGTAGTCACACACATGCACACACACAGACACGTGCACTTCAAAGGAGAGCTACATTAATTGTGGCGACCCCTTAAACCACGACATGTGTACACTGGGAAAACAAACGATGCAACACAAACTGTTTAATATTCATGTTCATTTTTTCAAGAGTTTCGTTAGTCAATTAAATCAACTCAGTCCTAGACTTTAATCAAACATGTTGGACAGCTATCAAATGTCTATTCACATTTGGAACATTTTATTTGCTCAGTGTAATGAAGTGCATTTGAAATAATTTCCACTGACACACAATGCGACGCTGACTTCGGCGACGACGCTGACCACCTGTGACCAGCAGACGTAGCAAGCAGCGGTCAGCGAAAGCGTAAGTTGCAGCTGCAGCTGCTGTTGTTGTTGCTGCTGCTGTTGTTACTGCTATTGTTGTGGTTGCTGTATTCGTTGTTTTTGTGGTTGTAGTTGTGGCACGCATACGCAACGTCCTCCGCCTCTGCTGGCAATTTGTATGATAAATGCACGTCGGCGCACCACTGAAGAACTCGGAATTCATAATGTCAATTCACTTTCGTTTCTGTTGCACGAATACACCATATTTTTTGTTATGCGTTGGTTGGTCAACATTCTACTCTCATCATTCACGCGCTACTGATGGCTTACACCAACCTTTTGGGCAACCTTTTGCACTAATCTCTAATCATCTAATGCGGAAAGCACTACACCGTACCATATTGATGAGCTCTTAGTCTAATTGAGCGTATCGAATTGACTACCTCATCATCATAATTATTGTGAATATCAACAAATGAGATCGAGATCGAAATAAAAATGAAAATGAAAGTCAGTGAACTATTATCAGCGCAACTGTCGAAGTTTGAATGCCCTTGCTGAAGTCAAATATAATAATCGGATCTGTTTTGACAAGTTCTGGTTCTGTTTTACAATTAAACAATTCGACATTGTACCCACTAAGTTCAAGTTCTGCCAATTTGTATCAATTAAAAGTGATATTAAAAATAAATTTACAACATACTTATTAAATACACATCGAATTTAAATATGGTTAAAAAGATAATTAGTTCATTTTTAGCAAAGCTTTAACAGCCTGAAGTCATATTAAAATACCCGCTTATGGAAGATAACAGTGAATTCAATCAAATTAATTGCATCAAGTTTGGATGTAGTACTAAGTGGTACTATAGGACAGACCAAACCTGAAATTACATCTAGCTTGAAGATCAGCCCAGTTTCGGGAAATCATATCAATGAATTTGGGATTGAATATCAACAAGTTTGTCACACCCCTTTTTGGGTTATATACATATACACACAAGTATGGATGCGTAAGTATGCAAATTTGAAAGCGAAATCGTTTTAAAGACGCTTCGCTTTGGTTGCCACACACACACATAAACACACAGACACATACGCACACACACATGTACGCTTATAAATCTAAGTAGCGCTAACCAGACCAGATGTTACGTTAGATTGCGTTATTGCGTCTACAGCGCGTTGAATAAAACAAGAAAACTGCACAAGGGAAGCAACAAAATGTATGCACAAATCGAGTTCGACAACAGAACCGACTCAATTATGTTGCCATATGTTGATGTCCAAGGCAACAACAGCTAAGCAAAAAAACGCGCGCAACAAAAAACACAAACACATAGCGAGAGCAACAGCAGGAGGAAGCGAGACGAGACGTGACGAGTTGAGACGCGTGTGGCACACATACCAGATCGCGTTGGATAGTGTAGTATAGTTATGGGCTGACAATCTGGCAGCTCTCTTGCGTATGCGTAATATTTTATTGCTTATGTTTTTATTTTATTTTTTTATTAATAAATCCCAAAAGAAAAGTAAAAACAAACTTAATTCTATTTCAACTTATTCAATGCGTGAAACTTTTTCATCTGTTGCCGCCGCGCAAGTTGAGACGCAACGGAATGTGAATGTTATTGCTGCTTCGCGTGCTGCCGATGCTGACGTCGACTTTGGCGCTGACGCTGACGCCGACGCGGACAGAACGGAAAGTCCTGTGTTTTTAAAGCAGGGCTGTTTGCAAGTAAAACGGGACACATGACACAAACCATTCACAGCGAATGCCTGTACGTATGCATGCATGTGTGTGCGTGTGTGTGTGCGTGTGAGAGAGTGAATGAATGTTTGAGTGAGTGCTTTTTGTTTATTTGTGTGTGTGTTGTTGTTGTGCTTTGGAAAACAAGTGGTTGCCGTGGTGAGAAAACGAGGCGCACACAATTTAAGCGCCGGCTGGGCTACAAAAAAAGTGTTACTGTTGGGTGGTGATTTAGAGAGAGAGAGAGAGAGAGAGAGAGAGTTGGTTGGGATTATGAGCTGATACCTGACGTCGTCCCTGCGCATTTGACAGCTGCAGCGCCGGCGGAAATGGAGGCGAACACATGAAAACATGCACACATGCAATTTACGTACGCTAAAAAGCAAACATGACAGTTGCACACTTGCACAGTGGTTCAACTGGTAGTCAAAAATAAACAAATTTCCCTATAATTGGAACAGCAAATTGAGACTGATTTACACATTTGTTTAAAACATGAAGAGGCGTTGATAAAATAAATAGAACAAATTAAAAGAATTGATAAAATGTGTTTTGTTCATCTGCTTATTGAATATAAAAATGGAATCAATATTAATACGTATATAAATAAATCATTATTAAAAGCTCGATTCGTTGTACTTTCTTTTAACTGCTTTATTGAATATGAAAGTTGACTCAATATGAATATGCATATTTGTCAAGCTCACATTGATATCCTGCCACACTGTCCGTCGGCCGCAAAGCAGTGCACGCTCCCATTAACGGACGCTGACGTTGCCTAACGGTTCGATGGCGAAGCGTGACAAACAAGCGACAGGCAGGCGAGTGGTGTACGTTGTTAACTGCAACAACACACAAGCCAAACAAAGACTAGCTGACAAACACAAGCAGCAACAACACACTCCAATTGAGAGAAATGTGCTGCAGCCAGAAAACGATTTGTGCCACTGAAGCCAGCCAGGTGAAAATAGGACTAACCATCGTAGCCACAAAGCGAATTAAAATGAAATTGAACAACAACGCTGTCGAAGCAGCAAACGGCGACAAAACACAACACACAATAAAAACAACAATGCCAAAAACGGTTTTGCGGTTGAGCGGCAATAAGGGAATTGACAAAAACAAAAATGGGCGACAAACAGCAAAAAAATATATGTATTCAAAATAATAGCAACAACGACAACCATAAAAGCAGCGCAATCAAATGATAATAAAAAAAAAGCCGCGATTACACTGACAGCAACAACAACAACTCCATTAGCAAAGTTGGCAGCGCCGTCGCACTCTCACACTGGCAGTCACACACAACACACATGCTCAATATACAGTTGTTTATTATACATGCGTGAGCGAGTCCCGCGTCGTCGCCCAAAGGTGAAACGAGAATAGAGAATGAAGAATGAAGAAGCAGCAGCAGCAACGACAGCTTGACAGCAGCGTCGGCAGCGACGTCGGCGCCGAAGCCACAGAAGAAGCAATAGCAATTCAAATGTAAAACAAATTTCAAAAATCGAACAGCAAAACGTACGAAAAACAAGCAACAACAATAAAGTCAGAAAAGACCAAAGCACGAAGGCAAGACACAGACACAGTTGCCACAGTGTGGCAAAGTGGAGGGAGATGGATGGTAGATGGGTAGTATGGAGAAGCCACGGTATATATTGATTGAAAATCAATAGGTTGTCCTCTCTGTAGTCTGTCCGTCCATGTGTCGCTTTGTCTATTTGTCATTTGTAGCGTGAATTGAAGCCCTATGCGCATTTCCATGCCTACACTCGCAAAAAAAAAACGAAGTCTTTGCAAAACCTACATATTTAGTAAAATTCCGCAAATTAAAATAAAGTTTTGCATATGTTAACTTTTTTAAATTTAATTTCATCATTTGAGTAGGATTAACGAAAGTAATCTGTAATTAAAGAAACAAATTGTGTCTTCACAATCTTTTTACAAAATTATAAACATTTTATATTATTCTGTTTGTTGTTTTTTGGTTTCTTACTTTTATTAATGCACATTGTAGGTATGTTTTTCTGAACGTATGTTTGCCCAAGTATACAGCTGTGTTTTTTTATATACATATGAATATGTACATTTGTATATACATGCATACATACATGCATACTTACATACACCCATACATATGTACGTGCGTGCTGCTAGCGCTGACAAGCTCGGCTTGATAATTTAAACACGTACACAACCCCAGCCAGGCAGAAGAACACCGACACAACAGACACACACACACTGGTATAGCTGCGCACATACGTATAGAGCAAAACAGACGGAAAAACACAAAAAAGCAATAACAACAACAAAAATGTCAACACACTTTTGCCGTTGTCATTATTTTTGTTGTTGTCGTCATTGTTCTTGTTGTTGTCTTGCTGAGTTTGCGAGCATGTGTGTGTGTGTGAGGGGCTTTTTGGGCTGTAGGCTGGAAACAACATTGTTGCTGTCGCTATTGGGGCGCAAAAAAAATGCCAAAAGAACAGAATAAGTAGAGCAGCCCAAGACTGCGTCGACTGCGACGCGGGCAGCATAAGCCACACTCATACGGCCAGAGAGGCAGTTAGAGAGAGAGAGAGATGGAGGGTAAGCAAGAGAGAGTGAATATGCAAGATATTCAGCGAAGAAGGGGGGTGTGGGGAGGGCAGCATATGCACTGAAGCAGCAAATAAACCACGTATTCACTCACACACACATACATACAGAGAAAAGCTCTCGGCATACTCGCAGTTAATATTACAAAAATTTACATATACAAACCTCAACAGTTTTTCGACATTTTGTTGCTATTTTCGCTGTCGCTGCTGCTGCCGCTGCCGTTGTTCACTTAAACGTATTCTGCCTCTGCCTCTGCTAGTTATTGTTGTGTGTGTTTGTTTTGTATCTGCTGTTTCGTTGATTATTTTGTTGTGCGCCGTTGTGCACTATTACTTGTGATATAATTTAATATTATGCTTTTCTTGTTGCCGTTTTTTTTTTATTTATTGCATTCAATTATCTTTTCTTTCTACGCACACACACACAGTCGCAGTCGACACTCTGCTGCTGCTCCTGCTTGGCACAAATTTTCATTCCCCAAGGTAATGTCACTGATAATACGCGCACTCTATTTTTATTTTGTTTTTTTTTTGTGGTTGTTGTTGTTGTGTTTTACTGTGTAAAAAGATACGTTTACGAAACAATTTTTTCGACGCTTTTTGCACGAATTGAAGTTAGAGATACACAGAAACACAAAAAACACAAAACGCGACTTTGAATGCAGCCGGCATTGACAGCTTTTCCAATTTTAATTGTTGTTTTTGTTGATTGCTGCTGCTGCTGCTGCTGCTGAGGGGTGGGCAGAAGACACTCTGTACAGGTGGCAGAAGCGTGTCGAATTCGAAAAAGCGGCGCGTAAATTTTTGTAGAGAACTAAATATAACGTACACAACTCGGGGGAGCGTAATTAGTGGTAGTAACAAGCGTGGTAGTAGTAAATGTATAAAAGTTAATAACAACGCAAAGAAATAAATATAGACAAATACACGCACGCAGACACATACGGACCGCCGTACGGAACGAACACCCGAGCAGCAACGAAAAACGGACGTGCGCTCTATCTGAAAGTCGAGTTACGAATGAGCAACGGTAAAAACATATATATGAGTACGGTGAGCCATGAGTAGAAGCACGCGCCAAAACGAAAGCTAGTAAAAGTTCAGAGCGAACACTATTCTAATTAGCGCTCTCGCTCTCTCTCTCTCTTTCTCTAAATGTATGTGTGTGTAAGAGAGGCCGCTTCATACAGGTGGTTAGTCAGAGGCAGAGTCTGTTACTTCACTGGCAATGACCAGCAGCTGCTGTGGTGCTAATTGAACATGTCGGTTCTTCATTTACAGTTAACGCAAACATTTCAGCGCCGGTCAGCAATTAGCTGGGATTTGTTTATTTTTCAGTTCTCAATTTGCGCGCCACAAATAACTAACGCACTCAACATTAAATTTCTGTGCGTTGCCCAACTGTCAAAAACAGTTCGAGTGTTGCCACTTAACTATTGTGAATGGTAAATAATTTCGAGCAATCATTGAAATGATGCGGCAAAAATGCATTTTGTCTATAAATATAATTAAAAATGTGTAGGATAACAATAGACAATATTAATCATGATTACGGAGTAAATTTAATTGCATGTCATTTCAATAGGTTCTCTTTGTTAATGCTGCAGCTATTTTACCTCAAAATGGCGAGCTGAGTAAAAACGCCATCAAACATATGCTGAAATTCGAATTTGCGCGCCACAAATAACTGACACTTGCAACACCAAGAAAGTTGGCCTTGCCAGACTGTCAACAAGTTGGACAGGCTGCCACTTTATTAATGCATATGTTAATCGATAAGCGTATATTGAGAAAATTAAGAGGACTCGACGGACGCGTATTTTGGCTGTAAATTTAAATAAAGCTTGCAATCAGTGACAATATTAAAGATGGCTGAGGACTGGCAGAGCCAGGGTTTTCGCCAGAATGTCATATCCAAAATGTAAGTAATGAATTGAAGTTAAATTGCATCTTTTCCATATTTATAAATGGGTTTTCTTTGTTGTTGCGGCAGTCACGACATGTTGCCTCAAAATGCGGAGCCGAGTAAAAATGCCAGCATGATGGAAAATCATATTTTCCGCAAGTCGCGCACCAGGGATGAGTATCTGGGACTGGTGGCCAAGCTGTTCATGCACTACAAGGACACACAGCGCAAATCTCAAGCGCAGCAGCAGCAACAACAGCAACTGCAGCAACAACAACAGCAGCAACAGCCGCCGCCACCCAATGCGGAAATGGGACAACAGAATTTGATGCAGGACCCGTTGAATGCACTGCAAAATCTCGCCAGTCAGGGTAATCGGAATCCCCAACTAATGCCCATGGGCGGCGGTGGCGGGGCGCCCGGTCCGAATCAAATGGCCGGTCCCGGCGGACCTGGAACCGCCTCCAATCTACTGCAGTCGCTCAACCAGCAACGACCCGGCCAGCAGCAAATGCAACCCATGCCAAGTATACGCGGCCAGCTGCCCATGGGTGGCGGCGGCGCTGGCGGACAGCAGCAAATGGTACAGGTGCAACAGCAAATGGCCGGTGGCAACGGACCCGGCGTTGCGGGCGGCATGCAACTGAATGCCATGGGCCCGGCGGTCGCGCAGGCCCAGGGTCAGATTGTCGGCAATTCCGGCGGCTTACCCAATCAAATGGTGGGGCCCGGGCCCAACAGTGGTCCAGCGGGCGGTGCAGCAGGCGGCATGCCCAACCAAATGTCGCCAATGGTGGTGAGTGGAACTGTAGATAAAACTACTCTGTTCGATTTAGTGACTGATTGACTAATAGACTTCAAAATGGGAATATCGGAATAATTATATTTATGTGTATTCCAGATGGGCATTGGCAATCCGATGATGCGTCTCAATCAGGGCATGCAGGGTATGCCAACGAATATGCAGCAGCAGCACAATGTTGTTGGCGGTCCCAGCGGACAGCAGCAGGTGGGCGGTCCGGGTGTCTTGCCGCCAAATGCTGTGCAACAGGGTGGCGCCATGAATCCGATGGGTGGCATGAATGTCAACATGCCACCGAACATGCAGCAGAAGGCCAATATGGCCATGGGACAGGCGGGTCAAATGTTTGCCGGCAATCGGGGCGGTGTTGTTGGCGGACAACAGCAGCCACAGCAACCGTTTATGCGTTCCAGTCCCTCACCGGCAGATGCGCAACAATTGCAACAGCAGCAACAACTGCAGCAATTGCAACAGCAGCAACAACAACAGCAGCAGCAGCAACAACAACAACAGCAGCAGCAGCAGCAGCAACAACAACAGCAGCAGCAACAGCAACAACAACTGGTGGGCAATCAAACGCCCACACAGCAGCCACCAACCCCACAGATGCCGACGCCACAGATGATACCTAGTCCGGCACTGGTGCCTCAGTCCAGTCCCCAGATGATGATGCAGAATAGCCAACGCAGCATACGCCAACAATCGCCGAGCGCCTCGATCAATACGCCCGGTCAGGTGACAGGAAATAGTCCATTTAATCCCCAGGATGAGGCCTTGTACAGAGAGAAGTACAAGCAGTTGACCAAGTACATTGAGCCGCTCAAGCGCATGCTGGGCAAGATAAGCAACGATGGCACCAGTAAGTCTTCCACAAGCATTGCCTAAACTGTCTTTAATCTAATGTGTTATTTGCAGATGTTGAGAAAATGACCAAGATGAGCAAACTGCTCGAGATCCTTTGCAATCCCACTCAGCGTGTACAACTGGACACGCTGCTCAAGTGTGAGAAGGCGCTGGAGAAGATGGATCTCGTCTCCTACTCGGGTCAGCAGTTTGGTGTATGTCAAATAGTTATCCAATTATATACGCTTATTAAAATCGATGAATTCCTCTATAGAAATCATCGAATCCGCTGCTGGAGGTCATCAATACAACGCTGCAGAGTCCATTGGCGAATCACACGTTGCATCGTACATTCCGTCCTAGCTTGGAGCTGCTCTTTGGCACTGATATCTGTGCACCGGTGCCCGCCAAGAAGCCGCGTCTTTGCGACAAGTCGTCGCCCTTCGAACAGGACGTGCCGCATGTGTTGCAGGGCGAGATTGCGCGCCTCGACACCAAGTTCAAAGTCAAACTGGACACAACGGCGCAGAACAACAACAAGACAATCAGGCTGATCTGTTGCCTGGACGACAAGCGTTTGCCGAGTGTGCCGCCCGTGAGTGTCAGCGTGCCGGATGAGTATCCTTGGCAATCGCCAGACTGTTCGCTCACCGAGCAGGAATACTCGGCGACGCCATTCCTACAGACTGTGCAGCAGGCGCTCATCGCTCGCATGTCCAAGCTGCCCAAGAACTATTCGCTGTCGCATCTGCTGGACACCTGGGAAATGGCAGTGAGGCAGGCCTGCTCGCCCCAATCCAAGCCACGCCCCATTTGTGAGCTGAGCACGCTCCTAGGTGTTTAACTGAAACTGAATTGTCATAAAAAATTTAGCAGATGCATAATCAGAGTCGTATCTGATCAATAACAAATCGCTTTGGATTTTCTATAGCTTTTCTTTTCATTCCCTTCAATCCCATTAATTTAATCAGATACAAAAAAAAAATCTCAACTTTAAACCCACAAACATAATTAAATGGACTTTGGTGTTGTAAATTATTTATATGGAAAATATATTTTCGCATTGGTTTTTTTGTTGTATTTCTTTTCTTGAGATTTGAACCTTGGGATTGTTGTACCAGGTTTTCCAGGTCTTCTTTTCTTTTTCTTTTTGTTTTATGTTTTTTTTTCTGGTTTTTTCACATGTAGCAATAAATACAATTGTTCGGAAATAGAAAATTAAGCGAGCGACAATTATTGTACAGTAGAAAAAGAGTTCAGAAACAGAAAACTTAAATATCACAGATTTTTGTTTGCAGCTAATATACAAATAGAAGCACTAAAAGCTAAAAAAAAAATGTGTGTGTGCTGAAACGAAGGTGAATCCATCTCATAAGCAATGGATGTGCTAACTATATATAAGGATATTGAATATGAATTTGATATATGCACAAAATCAAACATAACGATGACAAGAAGTAGCTCTTAACTAGGCTTAAAGTCTACAGCCGGATTAATAGCTGATTATATACTGTCTAGATTGAGATTGGGGGAGGATTGCGATTGTTGCATCCTATCGCGCTGCTGTTGTTGCCACAAAGTTGCCGACAAAGCTGCTCTGCAATCGGATCAGATCCTGTGCACTGTAAATGTGTAAACTGCTGGCGGCGACGGGACTTGTTGTCCGGACTGGAATTTGTACGGGACTCGCAGCGGGAGCGATGGCACGCAACTGCAGCGTCGACTCACACGCTGAAGAGGAGGACGACGACGACGACGATGATGATGATGATGACGACGATGAAGATCCTTCGATGAAGGCGACATTGCGATTGACGCCGTTCGCCTTGTCCTTGTTGTGACGCTTCACGTGCTTGGAGAGATGATCGCTGCGCATGAATTTCTTGGCGCAGACGCCGCACTGGAACTTTTTCTCGCCGGTGTGGGTGCGCTTGTGGCGCGACAGCTCATCGGAGCGCGAGAAACGCTTATCGCAATTCTCCCATTTGCAGACGAAGGGACGCTCGCCGGTATGGACACGCTGATGTGCCTTGAGATGGCTGCTCTTGAAGTAGTTCTTGCCGCACTCGGGGAAACTGCACTCGTAGATGCGATTGCGTGTGGCAGCCGCCTGGGCGGCCGTAATGGTCTTGCTAGGCCTGACAGATGGAGATGGAGGTGCAGTTACAGTTGTAGTTACAGTTGCAGTTGCAGAGGGAGGTGTAACTGTAGCTGGTGGAGATTGTGCCTGCGATTGAGCTTGAGCCTGGGCAGCCACTGTGCTGAGCAGCAACAATTGTGCACTAGCTGCGCTCGAGGCGATATAGTAGCTATTGGGACACACTGCCGCCGGTGCTGGTTCCGTTGGCGCCAAGGAACAGGCAGCTGTTGGGATCTGTTGCTCTGTCGTTGTGGTTGTCGCGGGCAAAACAACTTCGGCTGCCCGCTTGCGATTCATTTTGAATTTTAGATTACGCCACACATTCTCCTCGGGATAATCATCCGTAATGGGTGTGCCCAGAGCGCCATTAATATCGCTGCAAGCCGAATTAGAATTGGGGCTGCAGCCATTCTCCACCGTGCCGAGACTATTGACACGCATAATGACGCTGACACGCTGTTGCGCCTGTGCATCCGATTCGGAATCCTGTTCGGCAACATGTTTATGCAGCTGCTCCTTTAATTCGGGCGGGGGCGTCAATGTGACCGCCGGCTGTTCCAGGCGCGCCTTTTTGCAGGGTGGCCTCACATCGGTGGCATCGTCCTCCGTATCGGAAGGATTGGGTGTGATGATGCCACTCTTTTGACTCTTTTGATTTGCCACCAATTTGAGCTTGGCCTTGAGCAGATTCTCGTTCACCTGTTGTTTGTCCTTGGCGGCCTGCAGGTAGACAACGACAGAGAGAGAGCAGTGATTAACAAAAAGAGTTCAATAAACGCGTTCACTTTTTGTGTGTGTGTTGTGAGTTGACCTACAATAACTTTTGGGCAAGTGTACAGCATAAAAAACCCAAAAAAAAAATTCGCTAATTACGTGCGGGCGTCGACTTTGACGTTTATACTTTTTTTACATGGCCATTCACATTTAACCTTAACCCGTGGCGGCCCCCACACGCAATGCAGGGTTAATGCACGTTGCGACGCGTCGTAAATTCATTTTTTTTTCGTTCTTTGGGCGGCGATTTGTTTTTTTTTTATGCCAGTTTCTTGAACTTTTGCAAACACAATTTTTTTAACATAAATTTAAAAAAAAAAAGTTTTACAACACAATATAAAAGCGGAGCCCAAAAGCAGGCAACAGCAATTTGACAACGCTTGAAGTAATTTTATGGGCTCGGCACGTGTGTGCGTTTATTCTGCTTGTTTGTTTGTTTGCCTGAGAGATAAGCGGGCCAAAGAAGAAGAAAAAAAGAGACAAAATGAGCTGCAATAGTCGACGTCGCGTAGCGTGGCGTCGCTGCCCGCCTGAGGCTTGGCTCTGTTTGTTTTTGTCTTTTACAGCCAGCCGCTTCTAATTGGCAAGTTACCTTCAAACACACATACACACGCTCAAACAAATATGCTGTGAATACGTCAGCATGGTTGCTCTCTCAAGTGCTCTCATTCGCTCTCTTTGAGGCGAGCGCTCTCAGCAACAAAAACAAGACGACGGGCAAATAACTACGACGGCTCCACATTGCTGTGGAGTCCAATGTTCGCCTCTGCTCTATATGTGTGTATGGCTCTGTGCCTGTGTGTGTGTGTGTGTGTGTGTGTCTGTATCACTTGCTGTGCATGCGGTGTTCACGTGAAAGCGTGCCTGCTGCGTGATCGCATAGCGTTCAATGGGTGCAAGCGAGATGCAAGACTTTTGTTTTTAGAAACGCGGCGAGCGTAAGCGAGCGAGCTATACACATAATGTTTTGCCTTGCCCATGCCATGTATTTTTTTTGTTGCGTGATTTGTCAAAAGCGAAGGCGTCGTCTCCACTGTCTGGGGGCAAACGACGAAAAATGCGGGAATTCACTGTGCTAGGCCGTACATACATATTGTCTGTATGTGTGTGAGTACGTGTAGGTTGCAGGGCTGCATTTTTTTGCATTTTATTTTAATTAGTTTGCACTGCATTCAGCGCAATACTCTACACTCATTTATTCGTTCACTTTGTAGGTCAATCTTTTATTGCTCTGTGAGTCACTTTTGGAACTTACATTTTCGATTTTGTTATCCCGCAGCGGGGGCGTTGCAGGCGGCGACGGCAGCAGCAACGTATCCATTTCCATCTTTGTATGTACTTTATTACTTTTTTTTTTTTCTTTTTTGTTTGCTCTTTGCAAAATTCGTTTAAAAAATATTTTTATAACACTTTGCACTTGCTTCACTACTTGAGATGTCTTTTTAGGCACCTGTACGTAGAGAGATTGAACGAGTTTATAGCTGTTTTTTTTTATTTGTTCTGTTTTTAGTGATAGTCTTATCTTGGATTTTGTTAGCACTTTTGATTTACACAAGATTTATTTTTTGGCTTTTTCTAAAAAAGTTTCTTATTTTTGTTCCACTTGAAGCGGATGCGAGCGAGCGAGCGATCGAACCGTTGCGTTCAGAATTCAACAGACGAATGAACAGCATTCAGACTGTGAGCTTATACCAGACCATCGCAGTCGCAGCGCTCACACACACGCACACACGGACAAACACATACAGATAGCGCGTGAGAGTGGAGCAGAGTGCTGGCGACGTAATCATTTGTAAGTGGAAGCTGTCTGTGCGCGGGGGGACTACAAAAATCGTCATCAAGAAGAACTCAGTGCAATGGAACTGAGCGCCTGTAACTGAGTTTTTTTTTAATGTGTTTTTGGGTTTTGCCGTCAGGCAGTGGGAACGTGGGCAGCACTGCTAGTGCTTTCGATTGGTGTGTGTGTTTTAGGTATTTGTGTGTGTGGGGGGGGGGGGGGGGTGCTGGGGACTGACAAAAGGTCAGGTCTGTGTGCCCACGCATAGCCACCCAGCAAGGAGAATAAAGAAGAAGAAGGTAGCGTCACCAATACACAGACAACCGAATACGAACACGTTACGAACGCATGGACGTCATCAGCTGTTTACCTCCTCACTATTGACGCGAATAGGGAGTGGAGAGAGAGAGACAGAGATAAAGAGAGAGAGGGAGGGCAAGAAATACAAAATTCCATTGGGGCTATCTATCTATTCATAGCTGCTGTTCATGCACATGGAGCGTGCACAGCCAAAAGCCAACAACGAACAAAACACACACACATGCTGACACTTGAGAGAGAGGCACACACAGACACACCCCGCGGAGCCATTGCAGCCCAAATGGCGAGGCGGCAAATGCTGAAGCTAAAATGTTCAATCTGAGTCTCGAGTCTGACGCATTTGTTGCTGCGGAAGTTCGTGATTAAGCGTTTTGAGCTAAACAAGAAAATGAAAACAGAGTGTTGTGGCTTTAACTGGTCAGTGGCCACTGTTTTTGGCCAGACAGAGCATTAATAAATTGGCCTTACTGCATACATTTGCATTTACATTAGCCATTTAGTTTATTGCCATCCAAGGGGAGGGGGTAGCTAACACTTAAAACTCATACAAATGTCTAGACGCAGACAGATTTCATTAATGGGCGGAACTCGTGCACAGCGTTGCCAGCTGCAAAACAAATTGAGCACAACTTTTTTCGTGTGAAATTTGCTCGCAATGATGAATTAATGAATTTTTGTCCAGGCTTAGTAGCTGATAACCAAAGTTAGTCAATTGTTGGTCAAATGCGAAATGTTGATATTTAAGTCTGGCAACGCTGACCCACAGGCCCATAACAGTTTCACATAAGCAAAAAGGGGCTCGTACTACTCACTACTCGCAAACAGCAGTAGCAGAGCGTCAAATGAGCGTAAGACAGAGAGACCAGCGTCAAACAGCTGTGACTATTTGATTGAGGCGCTCTTGCGCAACAACAACCACAGCAACAACAAACTAGCACGCCACCATACATGCGCAAGCGAGTGTGTGTGCGTGTTTCTGTGAATTATCATACTGTGTGTATCACGCGTTGACCTCATGATGTTCACGTGAACATTTGTTGATACTCGTTCGGTTGGTCGCTTCGGTCGAACGAAGAGAGGGGGAAATAGAAGGCGGCGTGCTTGTTTCTCTATTAATGATGACTACTCGTGTGTGTGCTTCTGTGTGTGTGAGTGTGTTGAATGTTTGCGGGTGTGGGTGTTTGTTGTTGCGTGTTTTTTGGTTGTTAGTGGAAACGGAATTGAAATTTGTGAACGTATGTATGCATTTTTGTACGGAACCCAAACAGTACAATAATATTGTTTCGTGGGCGTGTAAGTCGGGGCTGCCTAGTCATCTTCTTCTTTATGCTTGCTGTAATGAGTTAGTTATTTTTCTGTGTGTAAATTTTGAATGCAAAGTGTGAGCAAAACGCAATTGAAGACGAGAGGTGCGACACACCTATGCAAATAAAATATATACATACGTATTTATGTATATATGAGTACATGAAATCATAGATATGGCTGTCAGTATGTGTTATTTATTTGTACGTTTCAATTTAATCAGCAATTCGAAGGGCATCTAAAATTAGCAAGAATTCCGGTTCCAGGCAGGCAGGCAGCAGTTCAAGTTCAGTGCGGGAGTTTTGTACCCTTTTTGCCTTGACATGCATTTGGAGGCCGCCTACGTTCGTCCGCAGAGAAAGAGAGAGAGAGAGAAAAGGAAAAAGAAAGAGAAAGAGAGAGAGAGAGAGCAAGAGCATTGCGGGGCCACCCACGTGTGTCACCCACGCACCTTCTGAAGTGCACGTAGGCTGCCATCTACGCACTTAGGGTTGCCAGATCTAGAGGGTGTGAGTACAAAGAGAGAGTCTGTGTGAGAGAGAAAGAGAGAGAGAGAGCGCGCATTGACGTAACCTGACATTTATTGGTTACGTATATTGTCGTGCAGTGACGTCACACGTTATTCCTCCTGTTGCTTCAAAAAGGTCAACACAGAAGAAGCAGCAACAGCAATGGCAATGACGTCGCAGGGCCAACGAGTCACGGTTCAAGGCTTCCAACACATGCCGCATTAATAAGCTTGAACGAGCCGAGCGAGCAAGCGAGTAAGCGAGCGAATATTTCTGTGTGATTTTCCTCATAGTCATATGAGTTATGCCCCAAGCTGAGTTGTCTGTTTTTTTTTCTTCATTTTCCACACTAAGGCGTTGCTCGGACGTCAGTCACAGGTGAACGTGACGTCAGTCTGCCAAATGGCACATGCACACAGCGTGTGTTTTGCAAATTGATTGGTGGACTTTCTGGCAAGCCTATCTGAAGATATTGTTTTTCTATAAGTGTCTATAATTTGGCTCGGCAACACAACATACAATTTTCAAATTTTCAAATTTTCATTTTCATTTTAAAATTTGACCAAGTCATTCACATTTTACTTTTGCTTTGCAATTTCATTTTATTTATTTTTATTTCTGTTTGCTGCGCAAAACTATGCCTTTTTGTTGATTTTTCTTGACATGTGAACGGGTAAAACCCTCAAACTTGTCTTTTGCCGCGTTTCTTTCACACGCGCCTCATAATAGGCTCCAAATTTGCCTCCATGACGTCATGGTCGTGCCCAGCAGCAGCAGCAGCAGCAGCAACTAACTCGTGACAAATGCATCAAACTCTCTGCTCCGCAAAACTACCATCGAGTAGCAGATAATAAATAAAATTTTATTTAGCGAAATTATAAATTAAATAAGCGCTACCAATCAATTTGTGTGTGTCGTCTAAGGTAAACAAATAGTTGATTAACCCTGATGCTGCCCCATTTTGTTGAGATCTACGTATACTAGATGTAAACAGTGTTGCCTTAATATATTTACAGCTACTTAAGAACGTTTTATACATTTCCGATTAAAAAAGGTGTATATATGTCCAGATCAGAGAATTATTTTTGTTTGTTTATGCAAAATTCAGATGAAAATTTCCATAAGACTTTTGATAATTATTGCTCAGATCTTATCTTTAGTTATGTCATATGTATGTATTACATCCATAATTCTTCTTTATACAAATTCTTATTTATACAAATTATGGATGTAATACATACAATATGACATAACTATAGATATATCAAAACAAATTATATATATAAAGATATTGTAAAAAACCAAATAAACAAGCTCTTCAGATCGGACTAATTTTTGCTCCCATCTGAATTTAATTACAAATTAAAAAGAAAAACACCCGATCAGCTGGGAACTGAGAATGGGAAAATTCTTTTGCCAGACGGGAGTTTTATATACATTATTTATTAATATATTGCCAGTAAATTTGTGTAGCCACTTTAAAAATGTGCTCGTTTCTTGAATCGCATTTACAGAGCAAGTCACATTTGTTGCTTACCCCAAATCTAAAATACTTACCCCTGACACAGAATAATTTGTTGTGTGCGTCCAAAAGCCAATTCCTCGTCTGGCTGGAGGGGGTGGCCTACGTGCCAGTTGACGCGTTGCGTTTAGCCAAGCGTGCATTCATTCATTCATTCCTCTTTCTCGGCGGAGTTCGGAGAGTGCCGAGAACTTTACTTTATGTAGGCATCTCGATCTCAATGCACGGTGCCCAAACGACCTTCGCCAGAGTTTCCAAGTGGATATTTACGATAGTTTGCCTCAAGGTTTTCCCCACATGGTGGGGATTGTGGCGATGGCGATGACAATGGCGATGATGATGATGATGATCATCATTATAAGCATTCTGTTTGCCTTGATTCGCTTGGCATTCCCAATTCTACCTGCTTCTGTTTTCTGTGGATTTCTTTTTAGCATCGTTATTATTAGTATTCTGGCTTCGTCGACCTTGGCCCAGTTCCTGTCCTTGCCAAAATAAAAAAGAAGAAAAAAAGAATGTTCCATCTGAACTTGAAAGTTGTTGTCCGTGGACAGGATGGGAAAGGTGATGAGTGAAGCAACAACGAATCTGTTGACTGTCCCTGAACCGGTTCAGCGAGCTGAGAACGCCTTTAATGGGGCAATGGCTGAGTTTGCTGACTTTATTTTTTATATTTTTTGCCTATGCCGACGGCGTAGTAATCAACAATATGTGTATATACCTATATACCATGTACTACATACATCGTCATAATCATGAGGTTCATTATCATCAACTTATTCCGAATCGTGAGTAGTCCACAGTGGTAAATATAAAAACAACATCATCAATAAAATGAAATAAGCAAAAATTGCTTCTGGCCAGATATGCCTGACTGGCAGTTACCCTGTTATCTGCTTCAATATAAGAAACTGTACTCCAGAGAGATGACTTGTGGATATTTATAGATAGAGCTATTTTAATATATTAGAAATATTGTAATATGATTCAAATATTTGTTGTGTATTACATATTGCTCTTTATTTTCTAAATTGCCTAGAATCGAAGGGCGGAAAGACAGACTGTTATAGACACATTGAATCAGGGTTTTCTGTACTTCATCTGCAATATTTGCACTTTCTTTTTAAGATCGGAGAAGCCGACTTCTGCCTTGATCAAGTTGATTAAACACTTTGATAAGTTTACAGGGCATCCAAATATAAATGGTCAAATATAAATAACTCAAGGAAAGAGTATAGAATGGAGGATAGGGGTATGTGTAGGGGTATGGGTAGGTGCTGAGGGTAGGGGGAGTAGGGGGTAGATGGTGTTACGAGTAATAGAAACGTTTCATATACACATGATGATGACGAGGCCGCTTGTTCTGCGCCTGATTAGCACGTGAACCCAACGTGAACAAAAGCATTGGGCAGGGAGAAAAACAGAGAGAGAGCGAGAGAGAGTGATAGTGAGAGAGAGAGAGAGGGAGAGAGAGAGAGAGAGGGACACAGAATGGCCACGAATAGATTAGCTGATGGAGAGGACTATCAGAAGTGATTGGGCGTGGGCAGAGGGGAGTTAATTGCGTTATTTACAATTTGCATGACGTGCGGACAGTTTTTGTTTGTCTCTCCGCTGTTTGGGTCTCTGGGAACAGGCCAATCCCTAAGTGGGGGAAGCGATAAGCACAAATGTCCAGCTGCATGCCGACGCCGCCGTTGCCGTTGCCGCCAGATCATTATACAAATATGGGGCGTGGCTGATTGGGCCATCTTATCTCTAGCGGAACGTGAAAGTCGAACGCTAATCGGGGCGGCGTGTGCCCCCCAAAACAAATGGAGTGGACTGCCGAGTGGAGAGCAGAGAGGCGAGGAGCAGGGTCAGAGTTCTTCAATAGATCGCATTGCTGCTGATAGGGCTGCCCCCGGTCGGACTGCGTTTGATCACTGTGTAATGGAAATAGGGGGATAGCGGGTGGCTGGCGAGGCGAGTGCATGCAGCTGCTGGGTGTAGTTATTGAATTGTGAACTCTGCGTGACATTCAATTGCGATTTTGTTTTGTGAATGGGTCTATCTTTAGTTTTTGCGCAGGTGAATGAAAACCCATTTCATCGTATAAAACTACTTTGTATTTACTGTATTTGAATGGGAACGGAAATACAGAAGCAAAGCAGACAAGTTTTAAGCTTAAGGCACATAAAGATTTTTTTGCATATTTACCATGACAGCTTGTAAATTATACCCAGGAAACGGCATTTATTTTCTATATTTGTCTATATGCGGATTTATTAATACCTTGCGGGGATTTACAAACAGTAACCAGTGGCTTCATATTTAAATATTTATTTATTTTTGGGAATAACATAACAATAACAACTGTTATGGTTTTTAATGGAAAATCACTTACGAATGCAAAGCAGCTCTTTGGTAATTCTGCAAACCTTGGGTGAAGATCGCTTAGAATACTTCATGGGATTTGCCCTGAAAATTACCCGCTTTCTAATTTAATATTTATTTTTAGCAATTCTAAAACGTTGTCTATGATAAATAAAGTACAGATTCGAAAGTAATTCCCCACAGTATTCTTATTTATCTTTATCCAGTTTAAGTTTATAAACAAAAGAGCTCTGAACTATCTATCAAACTTAAGAAGCTCTTCTTTTTACTTACTTCTACGATTGATCCCTTATCAATTACGGACTATTTACTAGCAAATTCCCTAAATTCACTTGTCTTAACTTATCTCAAAAAGAACTTTATTTCATGAATGCTGTCTCAAAGACATCATCATCAGCTCATTTGCTAGCCAGCAAACATGAGGTTTCATCAGGCTTGCGGCTGGCTGGTCACTCAATCGATGCGTGGATACGAATAATCACTTCGAGCTGTTGGCAGCGATAACACAACAATCACACTCTTGCACACACGCACACACACACACACACACATATATATATATATATATAGGCATACTGAATGTTGATCGTCATGCGACGACATTCGTCACAGACACTAAAATATCGACTGAAAATCGTCTACTTAAGCAAAACACAAAAAAAAAGAGAGCGAAAAAGAACAAATAAAAAAAAAATTAATAAAAAACGCAGCAAAACAATTTCAATAACAACACCCAAAAAAACCAAAAATATATGTACAAAAATTAGAGGTGTGTTTTGGGTGGTTCTCAAGTCCATTTTAGTGAGGGGTACAGAAAAAAGTCACTGCGCACTTGGGTTGTTTCCATTGTTTGCGCACATGAAGCAGCGAAACAACGAGCCTCCAAGGGTGGCCATAAACAAATAACGCACAAATAACCACACCAACAGCAACAGCAACAGCAACGGAAACACCAACAGCAACGGCAACAGCAACAACAATTAATGAAAGTAAATAAACAACACTTAATTCCAGGGGCAGCTATCTATACCCGGAGACAAAATAAAAAACAAATCGACGCCCCCTTCACAAACAGTGATTTAAAATGGCACACATTGCTCATACGTCATGTGGTATAAACCCGTATAAAACCCAGATAACAATTAGTTAAACTCGTCGGGTAATCAGCATATTGATAGCCGTCTGATTGACGGCATGATGATTGCATACAAAATATTCGCGTGTGGCCAATTAGCTTTAGATAAAACCTCATTCTAAAGATATTGTGGACTGCTCTTTTCTACTTCCTACACAAAAAGTGCGAGTTTTATGCAGATGCTGATGTGGTTGGTTCTTTGTTCACTCTTTTTAGCCCACACTTTGGAGTCAGGTGACTCATCTCATATTATTTCGCAACTAAGTTTTTGTCTTAGTCACTTTATTATTATTAATTTGTTTTTTGTTCTTTGTTGTGAAAACCGATGAATTTTGTGGAAAATTGTCGGCAGAATTACGCACAGAAATTGTATGTTCAACAACAAGAAATAGCGGCTATCTTACGAATGCCAAAGATTACATGCACTTGCAGAAACGAGTTTAATTGCCTCTAAATATCACTATAAATTTATGAAAGAACCATAAATTCCACATGATATACTAGTCGCATATTGGATGAGTTTGGTTCGGATATCTTTGTGAATAAATATGATTTTCATAAAAGCACCCATCTTTCTGTGAGTTCCTAATTTGTATTGCCAACAGCAAAAGTCAAATAATATATTTGAATGTGAAGAAGCACGAGCAAACATGGCTATATCTAAATCATATCTAACTAGTCATGCTGATCAAGAATGGAACCCATCTGTTAAGTCTCCTTCAACTACAATATTCATTATTAGTATTCTTGCAAATCGGCAGCTTGCTGTCAAAACAACTCCATTCCTTTGTACTCTGGCACTGCTGTATTTGCCAAAGAGTGATACGAGTTGTGTCTGCAGATCAAAGAAATAAAATATTTGCACATCGTGTGTGTGATTGCTTCAAAATAAACAGGTCTAGTTGGAACTCGAGTTTCGATTTGTGACAACTGTTTGGTAAATTCCATTCCATGCTCAAATTGGGTGCGACGCAAATGTGGCCTCGTCACATAACAGAATGACAAGCATAACAGCACATTAAATCAGTTGTATTGTGTTCTGTTTAACCAAAAATAAAAATAGCAACACAAATAAATACATCGCATTTATTAATAGTAACAAAACAAGTGCCAAGTCGCGGTTTTAGATTAAAATTCAATTGTTCAGCGCTATTTTGTTGGCAAATTAACACCCCACCCTCTGTTTTAGATTTTGTTGTGCATGATTTGCTGGCGTGCACAGCTCACAGCCAAAACAGCCCACGGCCCACCCTCAGATCCCCCGCCCTCCCTCAGTTCCCCCAGATCGATCCAAGCAAAGCGGATTTCATTCGAGCAACAATTTAGCACATTTTCTTTTACCCATTGTTGCCATTGTTGTTGGTGTCGATCGTGGCACAAGCAAGATGTGTTCCCCTGTTTATTGTTTTTATTTTATTTTATTTTATTTTCTATTTTCAGCCGACCACAACGCGTTTCCATAAACAAATAATAACAAGATACAAATCACTGCCAGAGTGCGTTAGCTGGCAGATACCCTGTAAACAGGTGTAATGTGTGAATTGGTTTTCTTGTGACTTTAACTGATTTCTGATTAACATTTTTGGGATTGTTTAAAATCAATGTTTGTCCAGTGTATATTATATATTAATTGATAGACAATATCTCAACAATCGTGTGCTATTTTGTTATCGAAAATCGATTTGTATCGAATGCAGTTATCGATCAAATCAAATAAACTTGAAATAATAAGCAGTTTTATAAGAGCAACTCGTCTATTGATGCTAATCAAGAATATATCAGTTTGTTGTTAATATTTTCATTGCCTGCAGGGTATTTTATTATTTACTTTAATTTTATTTAATTTACATTTCATTTTTTAAGTGTTTCTGGCTGCTCCCAAACCTAACCTTATCCATTTTATGAGTCCAGGGTATATAAATAGAGATATGATGCTTTCTTTGGGTTTTTATTAGCGACATATTTTGAAAAGAGTGCTTGGAGTGTGGATTCGTTTGGTTTATTACCAACACGTGGAAGAGGCACAGTTTAATCGAAAGAAAAGGTAACAAAAGCAAAAGCAAAAACAAAAAAACACAATAAATAATTAACATATTTTCGCAAATTATGCATCGTGTGTTGTGCGCTTTTGGGGGCCATAAATCGATCGGATGATGCCCAGCAAGAGGGGGGCGAGAGGTATGGAGAGATAGAGTGAGGTAGAGGGACAGAGAGAGAGAGGGGGAGAGAGCGAGCGAGACAGGGTACTCTGGAAAGGCAATAACCAGGCTCAATATCATCACCTTAATATGCGCTGCGTGGCATTGCCATTTGGCAAGGACAACGGTGTGTTGAGGAGGAAGCAACAAAAATCCGCAATGACAGCAACAACAACAGCACAAAACAACAAGTGCCGCCTACAACAACAATGGGTAACAACAAGCAACAAACAACAAGCGACAAGAGACAGCAACCAATTTGCGAGCGTAAAAGGTCAATGCGCAAAATATATTCAGAAAACGTTGAACCAGGCCCAGACCCTGAACGAGTCGCGACGATGAGTGTAAAAATGTAAAGCAGGCCGGTCGCAATATCAGCAACAACAACGACGACAACAACAACAACAACAACAACAACAATTGCTGCTTAGCTGGCAAATTGTATTGATTTGAACTTTGGAATGATGTCACGCATTGAGAGAAGCTCGCAGACAGATCGTGCTACAGATTAAAGACATAACCCACTGAGACGACTGAAGTGGAGGTTAACACACACACACGCACACGCACACACAGGTTGTGCTACAGTAAAGTGTGTAAGTTGTATAAGCAGGCGTAGCCTTAAAAGTGGTAAATTAACAGACAGGCGGGCATCTAGATTACAAATCAATCTGCTAACTGCACTGATCTGTAAATTGAAATCTAATCTTCATTATAAAATTATATCTTTTTCAGTTGACAGAGCTTTGTATGAACTTCAGACTCTCAAACGTCAGATTAGTTTAATCTTGATCAGTCGCCATAAGTCCTGTTCATATGTAGAAAACTCTGCGTGATCTCAGAAACACTTAACAATCATATAGAATGAAAACAGTTAAAGTAGACAAATCAAGTTTGATTACGATTTTTATTTCAATTTTTTTCTTTTTTATTTGAAAATGATTATAAATGTTGGTTGATTAAATAATGAAAAAGTAAAACGCCTTTATCTAAATCAATAAATTATGGTTCTCAAGTACCGTTTAACAAAAAAATAAAAAAAACCTGTCGATTTGATAGGATTTCAGTTGTTGTTTACCAACAATTAAAAGTGATTAGTCAACTTGTGGAAGCCACGCGTTGCATTGTGGAAACTGCTTGTCGATTTTCCGATCAAACAGATGCCACTCAAATCGTCTGGACTACATAGATAAGTTGTTGCTGGTTGGTTGGCTGGCATTCGCTATAAATAGATGAGCCGATACGAAGTTGACTTTAAAAACGGCTCGTGAGATAAGCGAGCGAAGCGACGAGCGGCAAACTGAGGAAGAATAGCAAAGCCAGGCGCCGTCAAACAGGGCCACACGATGCGTATGCGTGATAAACCTAAAAATACATATACACATATATATATATATATATATAGATATATAGATATATATATATGAATATGTGTTTGTGTATATGAACATTGATCATACGCAGCGTGCGCCAAATGCGAACCTACCGCAATGGCAGCCACAACAACACACACACAACACACAGCCTCAATTAGCAGCTGAGAGCAAACACCACAACAACAACAACAACAACAACTAACACATTGCTATTCTTTCTCATTGTTGTTGTTGCTTTATAAATAGCAGGCAAAAGGCTGGCCAAATGGACTCTGAGCCCATTTTTAGGTGGGCGTAGCGTTTGCCTTGTAACGGCAATGAGCAACAAGAAGCAGCAACAAGAACAACAACAACAACACCAACAACTGCAGAAGGCGTGTAAAAATAACTGCATCATTTTGTGATTTAATTTTTCTTTTTTTGTTTTGGCTTGTTTTTTTTTGTGTGTGTTTTTTTTGCCAACTGTCTTTTTTTGACCAGTTTTTGTTTTTATATGCATTTTGGCTGCTTATGCGACGCGTCTGTTAAATTTCATCAGCTTTTTTAATTTATGCACTTAATGAACTTAATGAACATCATGGGATTATCATGATCATGATGATCATCATCATCATAACGGGGCGTGAAACGCGTTAAAAAGCAGTTCAAAATTACAAACAGCGAGAGTGTTGCCTTGTCTCTCTCCGCGTGGTGGAGGGTGAGGGAGGGGCGGAAGCGGGTGGAGTGCACAATATCTGTCTGGCAAACAAGGTTAAGCGCTGAGTGAGTGAGTGTGAGAACCAGGGCTGGAGCAGCAGCAGCAACAGCAGCGGCAACAGCAGCAGCAACAGCAGCAGCAACAGCTGCAGATCAATGCACTTCAGCCAGCAAAAGTTAATGAGAGCCTTGCCAGCGAAGCGGTTAACGTCTGCGCCATACTCTGTGCAAGACAACTGCCCGAAAATAGGTCAATATTTAAGCCTTGTATATATATTCTTGATCAGCATCCCAGGCCAAGTCTCGATCGAACAGCATTCGTCTGTTTGTGAGTCCTTTTGTATGAACAAGTCGATCTCAGAATTAACATTTTTAATATTTATATTCTCGTATGCCATTTATTATCTGTATTTACTTTTTCTTATTTATAAATAACATAAAAATAGCAATTCTAGTAGAAATATAAGCAAATAAAGTTTGTGTCAAGTTATCGATAACTTTTACCTATTTTGTTATGTATAAATAATATAAAAGTACAAATTCTGATGTATATATATATATAGGCAAGTCAAGCTTTTTTTATTTGATCGATAACATTACCTAATTGCCTCATACATCGATAAAAATCGATTCCCGATAGCAACAAAAGCCACGATCTGAAATTTATAGACTTCTAATGGAGTCTGCATAAACTTGGGGATAATATTAATCAACTGTAGAAATCTGCTAAGAAATATACATTTTAGAATCTGTGTTTTAATCGTTTTAATATATTTAATACCTTTGTTCTCCTAGTCGAGCTCTCTCATTAACAGCAGACTCCTTTGATTCGGAGAAATAGTTTTAATTCAAACTTTCAAATGCTGTGAATCTATCAGTTATCCCATAAAATAAAATAGGCTACAAAAACAGGTTTGTAAGCATCGAAATTAAACTGTAAAAGGATTAATATTAAAGCTGTAATCGATATAGATTTTTCTGGGATTTCGATATAGATTTTTCTGGAAGAAGCAAAAGGAGAATATCCGTCAGGCAATAACCTATCTAAGTTCGATATTGATATGTCTGTTTGCGCAGAGGCAAACTACCCATTAAATCAAAGTGAGACACAGGGTATGGCAATGAGTGACAGGAGCACAAGGTAACTGCACCCTTGGGTCAATGATCAATCGTATCGCGCAAATGTGCGATGCAATTATTCAGTTATGGCCACGGTCAGCGAGCAGTGGACAACCTCGAGCCGAGGAGCCGTGGAACCGAGGGAGTTGCTTGACCTGGAAGTTATTCAGCGGCTGCTCGTTTTGGCCGCGAGTGTAATGCACTATGTACAGATACAGATACAGATACAGATATAGATACATAAGTAGATACAGATACAGATATAGATACATAAAGAGATACATATAAAGATCGCAGTGGGGCAGCTGCAAGCTCAGCTGCAGCTTATGGATACTGGCAGCTATTGGCAGACCTTGGGATCCAGTTACATCATCAGCTGCAGATACTGTGCTGCAAACACAGATAAAGTATTCGATTATACATATTTTACAGATAGGAAAACAGCTTCTGAGTTTGATATCCAAAGCTTTAAAAACAAATTTAATTTTTAATAGCCTAGTTTTTAAAAATTCAATATGATTTTTAATTTCTGGCATATGCAAAATATTAATATAATTTTATAATCAAATATTTATCTTAGTTTTATTAAAAAAAGGACTTGCCAATATTCTGAGCAAAACTTTAAATTTTCTGTAAATTTGTTATTTTGCATATATTTATATATAATAAATACTCAGTACAATTATTATTAACTTTATTTTTTGCAGCTCTTAAAATACAATACAATAATATCGAAATCCTGTAAAATTTCTATATAAAAATCATAAACATTTTTTAAAAATATAAAAAATATTAAATAATTCAGAAATCTTGCGATAATTTGTATATGGAAATCATAACTTATACTTATAGATGCAGATACCATTGCAAGAGATACAGATACAGATACAGATACAGATACAGATACAGATACAGATACAGATACAGATACAGATACAGATACAGATACAGATACAGATACAGATACAGATACAGATACAGATACAGATACAGATACAGATACAGATAAAGATACATTGGCAGTTGCAGGCAGCTTACGGATCGTGTGGTATTTTTGTGTTTTTGGGCGAGTGTCGAAATGCATTGGCAAAAAAAAAAAATCGAAACAGAACAAAAGCATAAAAATTGCCAAAAAGCCAAAAAGCCAAAAAGGCGAAAATGCGAAAAAAGAAGGAAAAAAGGCAGGCGAATGAACGCAACGAAGGCCAACGGGGCGAATACTTCATTAGCCGTTGATGCTCACAAAATGACCGCCAAAAGGGTGTCGACTGTGTGTGTGGGGGCGGGGGGCTGTGGGGTTGTTTGAGTTATGTTAACCGCTAATCGGGTGCGCCATATGTTAGCGTGGCTTATTCTGCAACACATTTTCTCCATATTTATTGCCTATGAATAACTTCTCAATTTGCAACGAAAATCCCCTTGTACAAACCAGCCCCCCCCCCCTCCCCCACAGCGCTCCCCTTCTCGCTGCTAGGCACGCGTTGTGTTAAATGCCGCTTAAGAAGAGGAAGCATTTCATTTCCGGTGCTGTCAGCATTTTTCAAATCTATGAGCGTCCAATGCAAAAAGCCAGCGAAAAATTTCCATTAAAATGCAATAGGTGCAAATTAGAAGACAAAAAACCCAAAAGCAAAGAAATAAAAACCAAAAAATAACAAAAAATGAAGCAGCAGCAAATTGGAATAAAATGCGAATAATACGCGCAGTTGGTGTGAGTGAAAGAGCGCTAGCGGAGCTGCTCTACTGCAAATACCCTGGAAATGAGCTTTGATGCAGTTATTATTTGAGCTTTTTAAAACTGTAATCTATATCTGTAACTGGCAATGCTGCCAGCTGGAAATAATAATAAATTTCTTTTGTTTGTTTGTCTTTGTGATTTACTTGTTTTAACAGTTGAACTAGGCCTGCGCCAATGGGTAAACTGGTTTTTTCTTCTATATATTGCTCAAATTAGTTGCTAATTAGCAAGCACGAGTTTCCAATTTGAAGAAGGGGCAATTTTCCAATAAGTGAATTTATAAAACGCGCCCAAAAGTATGCATCGCTTTTAAGACAATTCGGACGCATTGCCAACCAACCTAAACAATCGCAACTTGGGCTATCGATACTCTCAGCGAGCGATAGTTGTTCGGCGCAGCGAATTCAGGTTGTGTGCGCAGCGAACAGCTGCAGTTGAATTCGCCTCATTGCGCGAGACACGCGTTTTAAGCCGGCTTTGAAAGTGTTATTTAATGTGTTAATTATAGTAACAGCAGTGTGATGACTGAATAACATTGCGCTGTAGCTAATAAATATTGTAAATTAATAAAATTCAATGCGAGCCGCAGCCATCATTGAGTGTGTGAGTGCAAAACGTGCGACGAGTTTTTCGGCTTTTTGTTTTGATTCTTATCAACAGACGAAACAGACGGCGCAGCGTGCGACGCAATGAAAAATAAAGTAAAAACAAAATGGAAAAGCTGCGAAAGAGAGCGAGAGCGAGAGAGTGCGCGCGCAAAGTGAGAGAGGGAGAGAGAGAGCGACGACGCCACCGGTTTTATGCTGCTTGCGAGCTTTCGCCAGTTGGCCACAACTGAGGCAGCGCGGCAGCAGCAACAGCGGCGACGACGACGACGTTGGCAGCACTTCAGTTGTGAGCAAGCCTTTGCACTGTTTGGACGTCGCCTGTCCGCCCCAAAAGAAACGCATACACGACGCCGACGCAACCACGCGCGACAACCAAACAAAAATAAACAACAATTGCAATTTTCAAATGCAAAAAAAAAAAACCGATTGGAAGATCGTTGTCAGTTAAACCGATTTGCCCAATCAGCTTTCAATATCAATATTAAATGCCGTTTCGTGATCGTTGCGCGCCGCTCGTTAAATTAAATTAATTAAAATATTTTTTCAATAAGCGCTATAAATAATAATTGATATTGATATTGATATTTTCTATAACTACAAATTGTTTGAGTGTACGAGTAAGTGTGTTCTGTGTGCGAGTGTGTGTGTGTGTGTTTTCCAGTGTGTGATTCTGTCCGCCGGTAAATGTTAAGCCCAACACTGGAAAGCAGCAAAACGTTAGTTTTGATGTAGACGCAGCTGCTGCTCCTCCTCGGAACAGGAACAGCTCCTCTACATTAGGGGCACCCAAGCAATTTGCATCTTGGTTTAACCAAACAATGTCACGACGCAAACAGTCGAATCCAAAGCCGTTGAATAAAGGTAAGTTTCAATCCCAGCCACTCCCATACCCCTTCCACCTTCCCCCTCCCCCTCCACACTTACACCCCCTTCCTAAGCACAACTTACACCTGCTTTAGAAAATCGCATTGTCAGCTCGTAATGCATTTTTTGGGCATTTCCATTTGCTCGTCTAAAAAATAAACATTAAAAAAACATGTGAACGAACTGTGGGTGGCAGCGGGGGGCAACGGGGTGTAAATCAGTCAACCAAAGTTGCATAGCCAAAATAAGAAAACAATACATAAAATAAATATAAAAAAAGCTGGAATGAACGACTAGCAGTTAGCCTGTAAGCTGCCAAGTTTCTACGTGAATTATTTTAAATATTTATTGATTTATTCATTTATTCAGACATCTGACAAAAAATTGAGCTCTTTTTATTTCACAGTATTTTATAAATTTGATTAATCAGAACTCGCATCTTTTTAATTGATCAGCGAATGTGAAATTAATTCTCCTTTAGCAAATGTAATTATTCAAAACTTGTTTCGTTTTATTAAACATTTTTTTATACAAATATTTTAATGTTAATAATAAACAATCATTATCAATATTAAAAAGTTTAAAAACAATTTCAATAAAATTATAAAAGTAACTTAAAACTAAATAACTTTCTCATAATCGACTTTAATGTAAATAAATTGAATTATTAAAAATAGTTGTAAACGAACTTTACTCTATTTTCTTTGAAGAGAAAAAAATGAATATATATTAATATAATATATGTAACAATCTTTGCACAGTCACAAAACACTCGCCCATCTTCAGACTACAGGGTATACGAATAAAATCAAAAACAAAAAACTATGCGAATGTCAACTTGATTTCAACTTGTTGTTGCTCGCAACTTTATTTAAATGAAATTTCTTTGTTAACACAATTCGAGACAATTCGAAACGAGAGAGAGAGAGAGAGAGAGAGGAGGAGAGAGAGTGGGGTGGGGTAGGTGGTAGGTGGGTGGGGGCAGCTGGGGACACACCTTATTATGGGTATTAACTAATTACATTTTGTTGTTTTGCCATTTGATATACATGTGAAGTACAATCCAATGAATGCATTTTGAAATCGAAATCGATAATACGTGCCACAACTGTAGCTTTAAGTCTTGACTAATCGCCCCCTTCGCCCATACCCCCTTCTTGCTCCTCAGACTTAAACTCCATTATCGCGAGCACGTTTCTGAGTTCAGGTTGAGTGGGATTGTTGTCGTTGTTGCTGCAATGATATCACCTCAGTCGTAAAACTTAAAATGCAGTGTGTACACACTGGATAACCGAGCCGAAGAAATGCCACTGGATAACAACAAAAGAAATATAATATCTATGTATGTGTGTGTGTGTGCCTGTGTGTGTGTGTACACTGCTTAATCGCCAAAGTGAGCGACGTCCACCGTTTCGATAAATTAGCGTTGTTATCTATGCAGCTGTTGTTGTAGTTTTATTTGTTGTTGTTGTTGTTGGTGCACCTGCGCCGTTTGCTTTCTTCTTGTTAGAGATGGACACGTGTCGAATTATTTGACATTACTCAAACGCAAAATTGGTAACAAACCCAGTCAAATGTATAAAATGTATGTATTTATTTAACTGATATTTTTCCTTATTTTTTAAAGTGTTAGTTTAAGCTTTTAATATAAATAAGAATTTGAAATTACGCAAAGGCAAAATCGATTACAAAGTCATGTTGTGTTATTATTTTTATCATTATTGTCATTATTATATTACATTTATTTAATTGATATTTATTAATATTATTCCTTATTAATTTAAGCTTTTCATTGAAATATTAGCTTTATATGGGTTTCAAATATATTGTTTTCGTTATCTTTCCATTATCTATGCTAAATGCCTATTTTTTATCTATACTCATTTTATTTTTTTGTTGATTTTGATCTCCTGGGCCTGAAATTCCAGTTAAAGTCGTGCTGCAGTCAAATTTGATTAATTAACGCGATCTTTCGTGTTGAGTCGTGTTGCGATTCGTGCTTTGGTCAAAGAAAGCACGACTCCCTGCCCCCAACTACACTTCTCCGTATCCAACCACACTTCTTGCCCTTTTTTCCGTGCAAGCCCTTGCAATCTTTTGCTCTCTTTCACTCCTTTCTCACTTTCTCTCGCTCTTTGCTTTGCATATTTATCTTTAGCACACTTGCAGTGGCTGCTACTTATTGCTAACTGTTGTTATTGTTGTTCTTGTTGCTTGCAAACATTTTCTATAGCTTTAAAGCGAACAGTCGATAAACTTTTATCACAACTGCAGGCAGCAGCCGCAACCGCAGCAGTAAACGAACAGAAAACTGTGCAAAAGTATTGCGTTGTCTATTTGTTGTTGTTGTTTTGTTTTGCGATACGGCAACGCTGTGCCAAGTTAGTATTGGGCAATCGTGACTGCTGCTGCTGTCTGTGCATAAGTGTGTGTGCGAGTGTGTGTTTGTGTCCCTCTGGGCCACAGGTCGACAACGGCATAGATAAACACTTTGCGTTTTTTTTCCCAACCCCTTCTCTTTATTTTTTATAAATTTTAATTACCTCTTATCACTAATTTTATGTTAATTGCCAGCTGTTGTTCTGTTCTGTTCTGTTCTGTGCTCTGTGTGTTATGTTATTATCTGCCCAAAAACAAAAAAACATCGAATTCAACATACACTTTTTCTAAATATCCTAAAATATAGAAGACTAGTTTGCGTTGAGTTTTCTGTATTGAGAAGTCGCCGTTACAAGCTTCAGGACAAACTTAAAATGCTCGTTTGTGAAAAAGAAGAGGAGGAAGAGGAAGAGTGCGTAACAAAAGACACGACCAGCACAACTTGCTCGTCATCATGCGGGTGACAATTCCAAATTCCGAATTTTGCAAGTAGAGCTCAAAAGCTCTCTGGTCTCAAAAACTCAACTTGACTCAACTCAACGTCGACTTCGACTTTGACTCTTTTGGACTCGCTGACAATCGCTGAGAACGTGTCATTCAGTTGGTTTTGCGTTCGTCGTCGATAATGGCAGCAGAGGCCCCCTTTACATAGATGTACTTATGTACACATATGTCTACATACGTATTTGCCATTTGCATTTGCAAATTTGATAAAAAAAAAAGAGAAGAAGAAGAGAAATGCTAAAGCTCAGGTAGCTGGCTAGAATCAAGGCCACCCTGTGCTGTCAATTGCTGCTGTTGAAGACCCTTCCCCCCATCTTTAAGTTCCAATTGCGAGCATCATTATGCGAAAGAGTAAGCGAGAGAGATAGAGATAGAGAGATAGAGATAGGGAGGAGGGAGGGGGTCGACTGCATTGCATGTGAGAGAGCAAATAGCGCAGATAAGCTCGATACGAGCTTTGGCCATTTTGACATTGTGTTTAATAAGCGCGATAAGCTTCTGTTGTTTTGTATAATGTTCTGTTTTTTTTCTCTTTTTTTTTTGTATTTGCATTAACCGATTGTGAAATCGTACCAGGAAATATCAGCAGATAAATAACAATAACAACTAATAGCAATAGCAACAAGAACAACTCGCATTACAAATTACAGAAAATTGTTGTTTTCATTTTAAGCTTATTTTTGTTTTTGTGGTTGCTTTTTGGACTGCACATTTCCATATCAAGTGCGATAATGGGCAAAGAAGGGGAAGGGGGGGGGGGGGGGGTCACTTGGGAACGCTTTAATCTTGAGTCACAGCCCCGTAAACAATTGCGATATTGAGTCAGGCTTATCGAAGTCAACTAACACAAATAAAGCAGTCGCTTATAATATGATATTTAGAATACGACAAAAAAAAGAATAAATAAAAAAAAAATAAAATGAAACAGGAAAACGTAAAGCATTTTATCATGTTCCACAACGAACATGACATATACACTTACGCATGTATATATATATATATATCCATATCTATATATAAGTGATTGATGCGTTTGGAGCCGATAATGAGGGCTGATTCCGGTTAAGCAATCAGGGTAGGGGCATCTTAATCTTAAGTATTTTTAATGATAAGATCTCTCTCTGCTGATGGATATTATTCATGAGTATTAGTAAACATGTATTTTTTATAATTCTCAAGAATAAATTCGAACAGTTCAAGGCATCTGAATTATGCACGCAAATATGACAATTAATATAGACTGAGGGGAGATTTAAAGCTTAGTGTTAAGTACTTTATGTGGGGTATTTTATTTGACTCCCATGCAAACTCTGACTAATATATATATTCCAGACAATTACATGTATAAGTACAGCTTGATTCTAAATTCTGCGATATCATGGAGAGAACAACTTTGACATGTTTATCTAAAGAATTTATTTGTAGATAACATCGCATAAATTGTAATTGTTAATTGGATTTTTGCTAAAGTAGTTTATGTAAAATTCTAACAAATTGAATAGTCTTGTTTATTGAATTTATCGTTGTCACGATATGCATTTGAATCATTTTATTATCATAAGTCAGAGCTGAAAAATCGATCTGTGGTCCAAAGTCGCAGATTTTCAGTGATTTTTTTTTGGTATAGAATTTTTTTTTGAGTAAAAATCTAATAAAAATCTAGATGCCAAACTATGATTTAATAGAGTTTGGTTATTAATATAAAAACAATATTAAGTCATATTATTTAGAATTTAATCTGTATGACTTACGTGCAATGGAATTTGTGGAGATCCATTGGGCTGCGATCAACTTTCTGAGTCAGCTGATTTTGCTGAGCAATCAACTTGAAGGTTTTAGTTTCATTTGGAGTTTGTCATGCCGAAAGCAGCTTGGAGGAGGGAAAAAAGTGAGCGCGGTGTTTTTTCATGCCCGAAGAGTAGAAAAAAAACGTTGTTCTAATCGCTGTATGCAATCGAAATAAACTCGAAATTTGATGCCCAAGTGGCGATAATGTTTTCATAGTCATTTTTGAGAGACAAGGCAAGAAAAAAAGCTACAACAACAACAACAACAACAGCTCGAACAGCTGTCCGCTGTGTAGATAGCTGTGTGTTGTTGTTGTTGTTGTATGATTTGTACAGCCAGCGCTTATCAGCTGATCTGATGGCAAGATTGTCGCGCTTTGCTTCAAAATGAGAATGAACTGAAAACAACGACAGAAATTGTAGCAACAAAAACAACAACAACGGCAACAAAAACAACAACAACAACAACAACAACGACAACTAAAAACTGAATCTGAAAAATACATAAAACAATTTTTGTTGTTGCTTTAGTTGCTGTTGTTTGTTGTTGTCTGCTGTAGTTGTTGTTGTTGCTGCTCGTCGTTTGGCTGTTTTATAACAATTTCAAAAGATTTTCAACAAATGATAAAAATGTCAATGTGATTTGGCTTGTCGGATTGTAGCAACAGCGGGGTCTACATCAACGTAAAGTATGCAGCTACCATACGATTATATATGACTACGGATATATATATATATATATATACTATACACAAACTAGATATGTATTTAGTTATATAGTTTGTTTTGAGCTGCGGTAATCGCTCAGCGATCTCTCTCGTTTGCCTCGCTTTGCTGATGATTTTGGCAACTGTCAGTTAAGCCTGGCAGGGTAGGGCTGCCGGGGGAGAGGGGGCTGGCAATTTGATATCATTGCGCACGCCTAATTAATTTTCGTTTGGCGATGCCATCAGCTTTGCTCCATTCCCCGCAGCCCCGGCCCGCCCCGCCCCACATAACAAATCTAAATCAGCAATCATCAGAAGTGCGGGGCCGCCTCTTTGGCCCGATATGAAATAAGAATCGGCTGTCGCCTGGCATTGATAACGACAAATAATAATATTTATATATATTTATATGGAAACGCTGAGCTATAAATCTTTGTCACTCCAGACAAGTCACTTCAGCGCACCAATCACTATCGCGATAACTATCGCTTAGCGACGGTGATTTCTCCTCCCTTATCAGATGCCGCTTCTGTACACTCACTATCTGCATTTGTATGTGCGTGTGTGTGTGTGTGTGTGTGTGTGTGTCTGCGCATTTCATTATGAATATCGCATATCTGAGTGAAAAATCTCATTTTTCATATTTCTACACATTATCGGCCATCAGTTTCAGGTTTCTTCAACTGTCGGGGACAGCAGCTGTTGATAATCGTTATCGTTATCGGCGGCGGCCTTTGTGACTTAACATTTGACAATTTCGTTAGCCTTATACCGTGATCACTCGGCATTTCCAAATTGGAATCTAAAAATAGTTACAAACACAAAAGAGGGGCTATCGTAGGCATGCTAAAGATTATTTAAAAAAAACCGACCGATGTTTCCTACGGGGGCCATGTGATATAAGTTGCTAATGACTTTTTGGCCAAATTTAAGGAGCATAATAATATGCATAACTGCTCGATTTGGATAATACAACTTGTGCAAGAAAAACAAGAAGTCTTCTTGCGATCGATCATTCTTATTGCAGCCATATAATATAGTAATCCCTTCTCGATTAGTTTTGGCTAGTTGAGAAGCATAATGGACAAAGTTGGTTTGGTTTGGTCTTACTAAAAACAAAGTTTTACTTAAATATATTATTATCTCTATTTTTATTTCAATATGCGAGAGACAACTGCATAATATATATACTGCATAACATATATATTATATGTATATTATATATAAATATATTAAATTTATTAATTTTTTTTTTACCTATTTTTTTCGGGACAACTGCCACATCAGATTTGGCGATTTCAAGCGTAAAGTTCACCGATAAGCATCAACTACTTTTCTTCCTCATCATCATTATTATTATGATTAATATCTTCTCTCTCGCTGTTTGCGTTTAGTTTCGTTCTCTGCTAATCTTCGATGCTTCTCCTCCTGCCTGTGTTGCCTCCACCCACTTAATTAAGTGCTGCTGCTGCTGCTGCTGCTGCTTTTGCCTTCATCGTCATCAGCATCATCAGTTCAATTTCATTTTGGCCTTTCTTTATCAATCTTTTTCGCGCTTATCTTGAAATAAAGTTCAGCCCAGGTCCTATTATCTATTTCCAGCGATCAGTCAGCCAGTCGCTGCTTAATTGACCACTCGAACCGGACCACATACCACACACCACACACATACCCCCCTCTAAAGTCCCTCTCTCTGTTTGCCTTGTCCTGTCTTCTTTCTTCCCTCATCTCCTCGCACATATCTGATTAAGCTGGAGGGGGGAAACCTCATCAGACGCACCCGACTTGATAATCCCAAGACGCTGGTGGTCGCCATCCTGTTTTGGCAAACGTTTCAGTTTTGCTTTCGCATCCATCAATTATTAATTGCCACATTTTCCTCTTCTCCTTCCTCTTTCCCTTCCCTCCTCTATAGCATTGCTCATGTGCGATAAATTGATAGTTTTAGTTGGAAGTATTTGCAATGATATAAATGCAGCTAACTCACTCACAGACACAGATGGCAGTTTAGCTTCTACTTCAACTGTCTTCTCGCTACACAGAAAATTAAACTTTTCAGAAAATGTATCATTACCATTACTTAAGAAGGAAGTTTCTTTTCAAACCTCAAAAAATGAATAAAAATTTACTTTATAAGAAATCGTTTGCCTTAGAACACTTTCGCACTCAGGCAATTTTCTCATTTCTGTTGCATACTTTTTTCTCAGTGTATTCAATATCCTCTTCGATTATCACTCCAACTTTCTCTTCGTCTTTGCTCAACTCTTTGACAACTTTTTTGATTAGCTTCTCAAATCATTCGTCGGTTACTTATTTGATTACTTGCTCCATTACCACCTCTTCGACTCCCTTGTCGTCTGTGCTGTTTATAATAATAAAACACTCGTCTTTAAAAATACACTCGTCGTAGGTGCCGGGGCACTTGACTCACAACAGTTCATTCCAATCGCAGCGGAATCGAAATCAAAATCGGGGGCATAGGCACATTCCAAATGAAAATTTAAGTGCTGCGATTAATTTGGCTTATCAGCTCGACGCTGAGGCAAAGCCCCCCGAAACGAAAAACCGAAACAAGTGCAATTAAAAGATTTTTAAGCAAACATTTGTCATTAGAGATAACGCCTACCGAGGGGGGAGAGTGTGTACGGAGGGTGGAAGGGGGTTGCAACGGTGACTACCTACCCATAAACCAAAATTGGGATGTCTCAATTGCAGAAGGAAATTGGCTAGGGAGGGGGGATGGGGGTGTCAGGGGGGAGGAGCTGTTGCTGCTTGCTGCTTGCAGCAGCTGCCTTAAAAAAGCAAACTAATTACACGATAAACGACGCACGACGTTTGTCTCAATGTCTCTATCTCCACACCAGCAGCAGCAGCAGAAGTAGCAGCAGCAGAAGTAGCAGTCCCTACGACTACGAGTAAGCAACCCCCTCAGCCTGCCTCCTCCACGCCTATTAGCTATTAGTCTATTAGCCTCTTTACGCACAAGGCAATGAAATTAAATGAATGGCTGGCAGTTTAAGCGGTGCGTTGGCCAACGTCTACACTCAGAAATATAGAATATGAATCAATACGATGTAAATTTGAACACATTGCATATATAAAGCAATATGCTATTTATACAATCTATAATAGGTTTCTTAATCTCAACAACAAATTAGTATATGTTTAAAAAAAAAAAACAATTTTTCCAAAGTACAAATTATATTTTTAATGGAGTATTTAAATACATATCACATCATAATATCTCTAAATTTACCTTTTTTTGAAATACTCTCAATCTAAAAAAATAAAAACACTTTTCACAAAAGTAGAAATGCAATAGTCTATATAAGATTGCTAATTATAAATGTCATAGCTTTTTTTTCAAGTGTCACCGGTTAGCAATGCCCTCGCCAAAACGCAGTGACGCCAGCGTCGACAGTGACTGCGACTGCGACTGCGGCGTGTCCCGCAAGCAGCGGCAATCGATTAAAAATCCATAAAAATATATTTCTAGATTTTATGTGCTGATCAGAAACAAACAAACAACGACAGTACGCAAGGCAAACACCCAACTCCCCCTCCATTCCCCGCTTTTCTTGTGTGTGTCTCTGGTGTAATTAAGTCTGCACAGGGGCTCTGTGCAGAGGAAGTGGGGTGGGGTGTTGAGGCAAGAGGGTGCAGTGCCGCACAATATGAAATCTATTTATGCCATTAGCTTTGCGTCGATCACACAACCAGATAAGAGGCTCCACCAAAGCTTCAACGGCCATTTTGTTTATCTCTCGCAAGACTATTGACTGAAGAAGGGGAAGGTGCGGGGGACAAAAAGCAGTACACAAGAAATTAAATCAAAGATTAAAAACAAATCACTCATGTTCCGAAATGGAAACGAACGAGTTTCAAACACCACACCACAATAGTGTGGGGGAGGGGGCGGGGTGCAGTGCTGGGTGCTATGATTCTAATCGTACAATTTGCCAAAAAAAAAAGGAAAAGTAATAATTTTTGTCTATAGCGTCATCGCAGCACCAAAAATCTCATTAGCTCAATTTCGAATTATGTTGTTTTTTTCTGGCAGAGATACTCACTGATCTTCAGATTTCGATAACGACCCAATTCGTGTTTGTCAATTTTGACAAACTCAATCATGTGATTTCATTCTTCTGCCGTTTATGTACATATATATTTATATATATATATGTATAAGTATATGTTTTTTTAAGAGCAACTCATGCGATTCGTTTTTTGGTTTCTGTGTCTGTTTTCGATTTGGAGTTCCAACTCTTGTCGAGCACTTTAAGCGTAATCATTTGAATGGCCAACTTGCAGGGAGCGAGAGAGATGGGCTGCGTCTGCAGTCGCCTGCGCCGTCGTCAGAGCTTATCTAAATGCCAGCCTCACAGTCTCGTCTTCCATTATGATACACAGATATGCACACGTGGACAGGCCGAGGAGAAGGGCACATATATGCATACATATATATAAATATATATATATATATATATCTGCCGGGCAATCGAATGCTTCGAATGCGTCGCCAATGCGTCGCCGGGTGTTGAGAGAGGAGTCCAAGCTGAACTCCAAGCTCAACTCTCAAGTGTTGACAAAATAGCTGCTCATTCTCAGTCAGTAAGCAGAAGCTCAGATGCAGTTTTCTCGAGGAAAAGAAGAACCTTAGGATTTGGTGGATCCATCCATTCATAGGCCATGTCTATATCAAATCAGCTAGAAGTGGCAAAGAAGAAGGAACTCAAAGGGTTTCAATGTTTCTTCTTTGCCTGTCTATACCTATTTTTGTCTATACCTGTGTGATCTGAGCTCCCAGTGAAGCTATCTCAATGAAACTAGGTACAGTTGCTTTGTTTTTACTACATACATCACAAATATCCGGGTTGATTGGATCAGATTATTATATAATAAAGAAAATATAGAATAAACTTGCAATATGTCTTGAGCCAACTTGGTAGAATTATGCTGCATAAATGACTATCTACCTGTCTTTATTTGGAAAAACTCACATTTTTCTTTGATGCAGAGATTAGCTTAAAGTTTGGAACTTAGAAGCAATTTGGAAATATAATGTCTTCTAGGTGCTTCAGCTATGTACTTAGAAGATTATATATTGAATGGGGTGTTTGCACCATTCCTATGCCGTTTGGTTAAGCTATCCATAGAGACTCAGAGAATTAACCCAAACACAACAACAATCAACGTTTTACTCGAATCCAACGTTTGACCAATTAACACAAGAGTGCATATATCCCCGCTGCTTAACGGCTGCATTGTAGGGTATTGACTGTGGAAGTGTTGAGGAAGCATAATTTACATGGCAACAGGCGCCATTAAGCGCTGGTCAAGCCTGACTCAACTAAATCGCATGCAATTCAACAAAAAGCAACAAAAAAAAAAAACAAAAACTAAAACGAAACGAGTTTTCTGCCGTGGCAAATACCTGTTGCAAGGCAAGGATAGTCGGCTGCGACTGCGACTGCTGCTGTGAATGCGACTGCGACTGCTCCTCTTCGGCCTCTGATGGATGCGTGTTTGTTTACAGCCTCGCTGTTTGTTCAGTTTAGCGTAATTGCCGCCGTCGTTCGTCGTTGTCGTTGTCGTCTTCGTTGTTGCAACTGTGACGCGCGCGTCGCTGCAGGGCGCAAAATTAATGTTAACAACGTGTTCGGCCCTCGACGCAATTCCCCACTCCCTCCCCCCCACACACACACCGCTCCTAACTGGCTAAGGATACCGCGCATGCAATTTGAATGTCAGCCAAGTGGAAAGCTGTTTTTTGTTGTTGTGCGGCTCGTGTCTTAAAACATTTTAATTATGGCCCACAAAATGTGCGCAACTGTCTTGTTGAAAGGTGTGTTTCCTCTGAGAGAGGAAGACAGAGAGAGAGGGAGAGAGAGAGAGAGCATTCGCTTTGTCGCTTGCCGCCTGCTGCTTGCCACATGCCGCATGCTGTTTGCCACTTGAGTGGGCCGCTTCTTTGCGGCCTTAAATGGCATTTAGATAAAGTTGCGTATACGCCACGCCAGCCGTGTATGGAATTGGAATTGATGTTGTTGCAACGCACATCGATTTATGATGCACGTGGATAGCAATTCCACACTGTTCAAAACAGTAAGCACTCGAAATAAGAAACAGATTCTTTTGAATTTTTGCAGCTAGAAAGAGTTAGTAGAAAACAAAGCAAAAATGATTTGGACTTTCTAAATTCAAGTGGATATTTTTTTGAGTGTATGCCTCTAGTATATCCCCATTTAAGCAGCTTAGCATTGCACTGAATCGAATCTTAAGCATCTGCCGAGCAGCAACTTTTGGTTGCTTGCAGCTGCGTTGCCTTCTCTTCTCCACTTCTGCGTCCTCTTCTTCTGCTGGCATCTACTACAGAGTCTTGTGTCATGCGTCATTTATTGAGGAATTGATAAGGTTGGCAAATGACTGAGCTGCCGGCTGCTGACTGCTGACTGCTGACTGCTGTTATCCGCATCGCGAAATATGAATTTCATTTGACATCAAATTGAGCAAACCGTAAAATATATAAAGACATTTTGTCGCCATCAGTCTCAAGTTCTCTCTCTCTCTCCCTTTCTCTCTCTCACTCCCATTCCCAGTACCCACGTCTCTCTTTCATTCCCTCAATTTCTTTCTTTGAATACTTTTCTCTATTGCGTCGCTTTTTCTCAGGCTAATTGCTTTTGTTTCGATACAACAGCGAAGGATATTCAGACTATGTGAGGGGATTGGTAATATAGAATTTTTAATATATATAATAATGGATACAGATATTCGTGATATATAGAAAACTTTAATACTAATATATTTTGAATTAAATATTGTAAAAGGATGGGTATGGAATAATGATTGATATATTCAAAGAAGATTGCAATAATTATGTTATATAATTTTTGTACTGGTAGATTTGTAAAGGTGTTGATACTGGTGATATTGACAATGGTATTTCAAAATATAAGAACCTAATACATATATTTCAAAAAAGATAAATTGATTGAGTTGGAATGGATTCTTAAATAGAATAATAAGGATAGATAAAATAAAGATGATATAGAGATGCCGATGACGATTCAGATACAAAATGCAGGTGGACATATAACATTTATGTATAAAGAAGTAGATATCGATTGAGTAATATATTTATATATGTATTTATATATGTATTATAAACCTTTAAACCTTATCTATCTATCTTTTTACACTGTTTAAATTGCGAACTTCGTAGATCCTTGGAATAGTATTGCATTGCTACGTTCCAGCAGTTTGTGAAGAGTATGACATCTTTAGCTTTATAAAGAACTAAGAAAATAAGAAAATATTCGTATATATATATAAATATAGAGTATTTAGAGATTCGCCCTGAGCATCGATGTGCCGCTCTTTGGTTGCCAGTTGTTTTTCGCTTTGCTGATATCAGCAGTCGGCAGCATCAGGCAGCATCTCGGCAGAGCCTTCACAGTCGCTCATCTTGCCCTCCGCTTATCGTCGCCTATCGCAGCCATCTAGACAAGCTAATAGTACTTTGACTTGGTCTGGGTTTTTGCCAGACCCTGGCATCGTGTCTTGGCTTGGCCTGGCCTGCTGCTGCTGCTGGTGCTGGTGCTGCTGCTGGTGCTGCTGCTGATATGCCAGCCATTAGTTGTTAAGGGGGGGTTTGACGGAAAAGAGGGGTTGTATGTGTTCGGTCGAGCCATCCATCTATCGTTTGGCTGGGTCGTCATTTTGGTTTGTGCCTGCCTCTCAGATACGAGCACGGCTTCAGTTTCAGTTTCATCGTCGTCTGCTGTCGCTTTGCTCTTAATTATGTTTGTTGTAGCTGCTGCTGTTGCTGTTGCTTCTGTTGTTGCTGTTGCTGATTCTGCTGCTGCTGTTGCTGCTGTTGCTGCTGTTGCTGCTGCTGCTGCTGCTGCTGCTGCTGCTTGTGGAGCATCCGTTTGTCGATCTCTTGGACTGATAGCATTTATGATTTACGTGGTACATTGCGTGGCATTTGTTTTGTGCTTTACATTCATTTTCATTGCCTGTCATTATTTCGTTTGCTTTCGATTTTGATTTCAGTTTCGGCATCGGGTTTTCGTTGTCATGCCCAGTGTATCTGTAAATGTATGTGTGTGTGTGTGTGTGTGTGTCTGCATGTGTGTGTGTGTTTAATGTCTCTGTGCAGATCGAGGTCAGCGATAAGGCCGCAACGTCAACGTCAAAAGTTAAAGGCATTTTTCGATTACAGCGCGAAAAATACAACAACAAAAATATAAAAACCATTCTCAAACTTTGAAACAGTTCCTACACTTCAAAAAATATCCTCACACCAAGTTAATATCGAAGTTATGCTCGAAAGTCCTATACCAGATCACAAATATCTGTAATCAAGTCGTCGATTTATTTTAAAATGGTTGTCAAGTCAAGAAATGTCTTGTTTTCTTTCATCAAGAAATGTTTTCTGTTCGCAACAAGTTGATTTGGTTGAGAAGAAAATGCAGCTCTTTTAAATAGAAAATTGCTTGCTATAAATATATTATTTTACAGTCGATTCAACAATTATTGTTCTTATTGTTATATGTACATTAATGTTTAAATATCCAAAATTATTCATACTTATTTAATATTATTAATATTCAACAACGAGTTTCAATTGAAATTAAAGCAAACGAAACTTCTTTGCGTGCAACCACCCTGGTGTGTTGCATATGCCCCCGCATGTATCGAAGTTCTCTCTCTCTCTCTCTCTCTCTCTCTCTCTCTCTCTTTCTCTCGTTTTATTGTCATTATCCACTTTTCATATCCATTTGCGTGCTGATAAAAATAAAAGAAAAAAATTAAAAATAACTCACACTTCAAAATGGCCGCATCGATAAGTTGGCGCCGTTTCCAAACAGACTCCACACAGGCGCGGCGACAGGTGGGGCAGGCGCCCCATGCCGAGGTACTTTGCCGATAGCTGAGGCGCCCCAGCAGCGACTGACCGATAGCTGTTGCGAGGGAGAGGCAAACAGAGAGAGAGAGAGAGAGAGAGAGAGAAGGTGAAACTAATTCGACTGCTTATAATTATTTTATAAGTGCAGCGAATGTGGCCTTATCCATGAGCTGGCATGCCAAGCCGCATGATTCACTTGGCGACGCTAATTTTCAATGTCTCGGAGTCATAGCCACAGACTGGAAGTAGAAATGTGCATGTGTGTGTGTGTGTGTGTGTGTGTGTGTGTGCATATGTGTGTGTTCGTGTGTGTGTGTGGCGATAATTCCATGTAGATTAGCGCTGAGTGCAGCAGTAAGAAGAAGGCGATAAGCATGCGTTCCAGAGCATCCCAACAGCCAACGAGGCAAGGCTCTGGGATGTGGACCTGGGCGGCCGTCGTCATAATGTAAAGCAAAAGTCCACAGACAACAACAAGAACTGTAACAACAACAACAATAACAACAAAAAGGCCAAGCTGCTTTTGACTGGGACTGAGTGAGTGGCTATCTGAAGTTTGTTATCCAAAATGTTGGCCTCCACGTTGTCCCAGACCCAATGCTTGCCTGCAGAAGGAGGGGGTTCCTTTTTTTTTTTTGGTTTTTTTTTGTCTGTAGAGGCGGGAGGGGGAGTTGTGGCAGATTCGCCTGTTGGCAACTGTCGCCTCGGTTCTGTTGTTGTTGTTGTTTCTTGTTGTTTTTTGTTGCAGCTGATTTTGTGGCGCTGATTTTATTTTAAACTTCAATTTCTGTTCGCTTTTCATGCTGTTATCTGTCATGCATATCCATATGTGTACGTGTGTGTCTGTGTGTGCGAGTGTGTGTGTGTGTGTGCAGCACTCAGTAACTGTGGCGAACTGGTGTCCAGCTCTGCTCAGCTCAGCTCAGTTGAGCGTTTGCAAAACAAAATTCGCTCTTATCGCTGCTTTTGGGGGCCACGTAATTCTCAGTATTTGTTGCTGCTGCTGGAGCTGAAGGTGCTGCTGTTTCTTCTGAGGGCAATTTGAATAGTAATTCTTTTTTGTTTTGTTGTTTGCGGTTTTCTAGATTTTTCGATTTGTTTATTAGGCTATTTATCGCTTGATCAACAGGCAGCAGTCAGAAGACAGCTAAGAGCAGCCTACGCAGCTGAAAAGTCAAAATTCACTGCATCCTCCAAAAAATTTAAAAAAAAAACCTAGTAAAAAATTAGTTTAAAAAGAAGATGTAAGGAAATGGATTGCATTCTTGAGTTGTCCATTCGATGTGCAATTGAATTTTATAATTTATTAATTTTCCAGCTGATCAACTTCGGTTTTATAGAGGCTACATCGACATTTATATTTTTCTATCTGTAACATATAAATTAAATCACTGGTCAAATTGTAGTAACTATTATTTCAAATAGTTAGGCCAGCTTTCCACTGTCCTCATCAAACCCTAATCATTTCGGCAGTCTATGTATAAAAAACGAACGAATCTTGAAAATTGATAAACTGTGAATTTTCTCACTCTCGTTTTTTTATACATTTTTTGTTTGTTTTTGTTGTTGTTGTTGTTGTGCCTGTTGCCTCCAAGCAGGAAAAAGAGAAAAAAAAGCGCTCACTGCTAATAACAGCTCAGAGGAGCTGCAAATGTTGCTTGGTTTGGGTTTGAGTTTGGGTATTGGACTTGGATTTGAATTTTGGGCAACGGGTCGAGCGATGACCATCATCACCATTGCAGCATTGCAGCGTTGCAGCGTTTGTTGACGGTTTTGGCCAGTTGCAGTTTGTCGCCTCCTTTTTCTGCTCTTTCACTCGCTTGGTGTGGGCGTTCGTGTGAAACTAATGTTGGCTCCCCTCGCTCGCCGGGTCGCTTGTTTATTCGATGGCGATGCCAATGCTCGCATTTAAGCCACAAACGAGCAACAACAATGACAATGACACTGGCAGGACTCTTTGTTCGTCTGTCTGTTCGAATGTTTGTCTGTCCGTCTGTCTGTCTGGCTGATACGCCTGGTAGATCGTGTTGAACGCAGCTTGTTTAGCATGCCAATTAGGCAACTGCTGCCTCAGCTGCGATCTGCTGCGGTTCACAGCTCAGCAGCTGCCCCTCCTTTTTGCTCTCTCCCCATCTCAAATGCAAAATCAGCTCGTGCAGCAGCAGCAGGAGGCAGCCAGAAAAAAAGGTGTTAATTTTGTTGGCCAAATAGTTGCAACCACGTTGTTATTACCAACACCACCAGAAAAAAGCGATAAAAACAAAATAAGAGAAAAAGACGTCGAGCGTGCTGGTTCAGCCGGGTCAGCCAGTCAGGGAACGGGCTTCAACTCTGGCAACTGTGGGTCTCTGGGAGTCGCAGACAATTTGTAGATGGATTTTCAAATCGTTGTTGCCGGCACGAATTGAGCACCCACTGGGAGCTGAATGGCTGGCATAGCTTGGGCTCATGTATTTGTATACGAATTGGGCTTTGATTTGGATTTCAATTCCATCGACTACTTGCCTGGCCCAAAGAGTCTGCTTAAATATAGTGTTCACTAGAAGGTTTCGAAATGTGAAAATTTACTAAAACTAAAATTCTATAAATTCTGAGGCTTTGCAGAATTAGTTGGCAAATCAACGAGTTAAAAATTATTTAATATCATATTAAAAATGTCATTATTTCTTTCATCTGTATTTTGTGTATATTTAAACCATATTTGAAAATAATAAATAAATAATGAATAATTATTTGCAATCTGAGAACAACTTTTATTTTAATTCTTATTTCTTCGTCGATCACTGTATTTGTGTATTTCCCCAGCGCTGCTGACGCTGTTGCTGCTGCTTATCTGGCAGCTGACTGTGGGGCTGACTGTACTGCATATGGGCGTGGCCTATTTAGCGATTGTGATTATGATATCAGTGGGGCTGAACCCCAAGCAGAACTAAAGCCAAAGCCAAACAGCGAGCAGCTGCCTCCTGTACGTGTGTATGTGTGTGTGTGTGTGCGTGTGTGTGTGTGTATGTGTGTGTGTGTGCGTAGAGTGGAGTCTTCCCATTATAACACTTTCACGGCTCGTTGCTTGCCTCATTTTGTAGCAGCAGCAGCAGCATCATCTGCGGCGGCGGTAACATCATCAGTGGAGATCATCAGCAGCTTATAAGCCCAGTCAGCCGCACGAGCACGAGCAACAACAACTGAGCTCTCTCAGCTCCAGTTCCAGTTTCACCAACTCCTGCTCCATTCTCTCCTCTACTCTCTTGCACCATATTTGCCCCGGGGGCGTTGCACACTCGCTACGTTTGCATGCCATCGTGATTGGTGTGTATGTGTGTGTGTGTGTGTGTTTGTGTGTGTTTGTGTGTGTTTGTGTGTGTTTGTGTGTGTTTGTGTGTGTTTGTGTGGGTCTTTAGCTCACTACAAGCGTACTTCTTGGTGTGTGAGTGTTGTTGTTATGTGGGTTTGTGTGTTGGTGTGTGTGTTGGTGTGTGTGCTGGTGTGTGTGTTCGTGTGTGTGCACGATTCGACACCATCTTTCATTTTAGACTCGAACTTCTTAAGTTCTTCACTTAACTGCTTCGCTAGTTCAGGCATTTTCAATTAATGGCCACACATTCCAGTCAGCTAGCCCCAGTCTTCTACACCTTCTGTTCCGCCATCCATAGTGCTGCGCAATTCGCCAATGGCAGGCTCTTAAAGTCAATCTAACTGTACGTCTACACTAGGCAACAAATCAACGTGGAGTCAATGTGCGAACATCATCATTTTATCGCATTTATATTATCTATCTAGTCCTGTGGGCATTACACGAAGCGGAAGTGAGTCTTCGTTGGGTTTTGCAACACTGATCAAGGTTTTGCTGCGGGCATTACGGGTTGCTGAGAGTGCCTTCTATAGGCTTCTTTTTAAAGATTTGTATTGATTACTTTGTTGTGAGCGTCTTTAGCCTTTTTATAGTGCACCTCAAAGTTTGTTAAAACTTTCACGAAATGTGGAACGGCTTAAAATAAATGGAATATGTTCTTTTGATTTGAAAGAAAATTTGAATCGGATTTTCTATCTGCCAAAGTTATTAATTAACAATTTTAGTCTATCAAATTTTATTTTAAAACAAGGAAATTTGCTCTATCCGAATGAGTTCGATTAGCAGATTTGCCTGAAACCAAAGCCATCAACTATTAAGTGCCGTGCAAGCCGTAGATATTTTTTCCGTGTTTTTTAATCTTACTTAATTTATCGATATCTCTAACATTTCTTATTAATTGTTGATGAATTTATTGCAGATAATTAATATTATGTCAAGAAGTAAATATTCTCCATTAAAAAGATATGTCTGTAAAATGGTGGCTTTTATTGTTTTTAGAAATCGATTTCGATCGATATTCTCGGAACAGGAACAGTTATCGATAAAATAAAAGGAACTACGAGAACGTATATATAACAAAACACTTCAGTTCTGCTCTTAAAGTCTCTGAGATGCTATTGTGCAAACAGACGGATAGACAGATGGAAGGACAGGGCTGGATCGACTCAGTTGCTGATCTTGTTCAAGAATATATATACCTTATGTGATCGGAGATGCTTCAATCTTCCTTTCTCTAAATACAAAACACCGCTTTATGCAATTACTACGCAAATCATAAAGTATTCTGCTGTACAAAGATGACTTTCATTAAACATTTGTTGCATAGTGTTGCGTGGAAGATCCAAAAAAAAAAAGAATTCTAAAAACAAATTGTTGCCGCGCATTTGGCTCTGCCTTCGCTCTGCCGCAGTCGCAGTCGGCACCGCTGCCTCAAATGTGCTGCATTGCGATTTACTGCTGCTGCTGGCTGCCCCATCTGCGCTCCCATCTGCTAGTCAGCCATTTCCTGACCTGCTGCAATCTCTTCTAGCCAAACTTCTTATTTTTTTCATGGTTTATGTTTTCTTCTTCGCTTTTTTTTGGACGTGCACTTGGGACACGTTTCGTGATTTATGAGGTGCGAATTGCATTGAAATCAGTTTTTGGGGTCCTTCGCCGTTTGCTGCCATATTAAATTGATGCCGATTTTGCGCCACTTCCATTGCCAAGTTTCCCAAAGCCATAATAACAACAACAACAGTAACAATAATGGAGATTGTAGTTGCATTTCCCTTGTGCTGGCTCTGATTGGATTTGCAACGTGTTGCAAGTCGATGTTGCAGCTATTGTTGCAGCATTGCATGATAAATAATGTTACCGACAGCAAATAAAAATTGTGTTGCCAACTTTTGGCTTTCAAATTGCAAACTGCCAATTAGCTGTTTACAGCTCATTTCTCACGGCGTTCACACGCGGCTCAACCGTTAATATTTTAATTAAAATGTCGCGTGCAGTGCTCTCATCAAATATTTAATACAGAGCCCACTATTCACCCCCTTGCAGCTTTAACCATTCCCGATTGCCATGCACTGCTATAATGCTTATCTTATCAGTTGCGCGCCGGCGCTGATATCTCCCATTGATAAGCCAACGAGGCGCTGCGCCAATCGGCTCTCAGCAGCGTCGCCATTTTGTTTTTCAGTGATTTTCCAAGTGTTTCATTGTTGCTGTTGTTGTCGGAGTTTCTTTTCTTTCGATGCATGTTTTGGCTTTGCGCTTAATCGATGCCTTCTCCGATTTCTTCTGGTGTCCGTCTAACTGGCATGTAAAGTAATGCACTTAAATGTATTCATATATATAGATTCTTTTTTCTTTATAGATATACACATATTTTTTTTTTCAATATATATATCTATTTACACACTGGCTATATCGCACTTATCGCAGTCCTTTTAATTTTATGGGCGGACATAAAAACCGCGGCAGCGAACTGACCCTCAGATAGCAGCAAGTGATAGCGACAAATGAAATTCGTTTAGAAACTTTATATATATTCACAAAAACAAATCGTATAAGAATGCCGACAATCAAATATTTGGCTAAAAGCTAGATAGAGAGATACCCTGAATTTAAAAGAGTCGAAAAATGCACTTAAGCATGATCAACTTTGGAAACAGTTTGGGGAAATTGAATTGATAAGTGGATGAAAGAAAGTCTAAGCAAATATTTTGCATAAAAGTTTAGCTTGGATAATTTGCACACATCTTTAATTTGATAATGCTTTTAGAAATCGATGGGGTTTCAACATAGATCTGCGCATAACAATTTGAAGACTTAAGTATAGAAATTTTTTAATTTATCTCTTAATAAAAACCATTTAATGTCCAAAATGTATAAGGAAATAACTGCAGCATTTAATTAGTACAGTGGACCCACAGCTAACGAACACAATTCTCTGCAGCATACGCAGATTGGGTTAAGCTGTGCGTTCGTTAATCGGATGTCCACTGTAGTTTTACTTACTTCTCTGGCAATCGGATCTATGTAGGATATTGGTTCTGTTTCTCTTTCGATTTGTTTATATTTGAAATTGCAATGGTAACAAATCTATTTGAATCGTCAAAAAATAGAAACGCTAAAAATCTTAAATGCGCTTAAGCGACAAGCAAAAAAAATCTATGGGTTTTTATAACAAATGGAATCGCGCATAGGAAATCAACAAAGAGAAAAAAGGAGAAAAACAGTGTTGTTTAATGTAAAATGGCGGCGTGCAGCGGAAGCTGACAAAACGCCATTGTGCTGACACTGACTGATGATGGCGATGCAGTTGAGTTTGAACAAAATCCTCTATACAAACAGACATGTTGAATGTATATATAAATATATATATATATGTATGTGTGTGTGTGTGTATGCAAAAAACGCACAGACAGTTTATGTTAATTTTTCATGTTTGTTGTTATTTTTTTTGTTGTTATCCGCCAGTTTTATAGCGTTGCTATTTGCACAGTTTTTACATGCGGCCCTGTTGACAGCTGAAGGATGTGAGATTGCATCAGGCCACATTCCCCATTTGCCACACATACATACACAAACACACACACATATATATATATATATATATATAAATATATATAACTATTTGTATGTGTATATGCGATTTACATATTCCATTCTCTAAAGTCCAATCGATTTCGATTTGAATCGCTCTTAACAACACATTTTGAGTTTTAAGCTTTTAAGTTCCTTATCTACCGAATTTTGGCGATTTCCATAAATTTCTAATTTTTATTGAAATGCCCATTATAATAATTTGATCGAATTTATATATACATATTAACATTATAAATGTGTAGCTTGTGTTGTTTGCTGCTTCGTAATGATAAAAAGCAACAATGCTTTTGTTGTTGCCAGACTGTTCGATTGCTGGACCCGCCGCATAGTCAGACTGTTTGATTTTATTTTTTTTTTTTTGGTTTTGTTTCGTTGATAATATTCCGTATACGCAGTGTGCGACGCCGCTTTCAAGATTCGCCAGCGCGATAAAATTGCTTGCATATCTGTGCGTATAAATATTTTGTCTCTTAATTTATGGCATCTTGAACACAGCCACACACACACGTGCACACACACACACGCATACACACATACGCACACACACAAGCGCACAGGCATACACATTTAGAGAGCGTAGTGTGCCATAAAGAGCATATGCAGATTGCGGCCTTAAGTGATTTTTATTCGATTCGAGGTGTGATTTAAAATTCATTTCGATTTTTTGATTTGGTTGTGTTTTTTTTTTTGTTTGTTTTATTGCTTATTGTTTTTGTTTTTCGACTTCAATTTAAAATTGGCGCATGAAGTCATCAAATGATTGCTTTTGTTTGCTTATCTGCTGCTCGCATCTGGCCTGCCTTTGACTATGGACGGTCTCTAAGTGGACCAGTTTGCGGTAATCATTATGATTATCATTATGATGTTGATCGACACATTAAAAGTAGATTTTAAGTGCATGATTAGCTCGAGCTTATGCGACTCGAGGCTTGGCATAGGAAATTGTTAAAAACAAAACTCAAATTTTAAAATAGTATTATGAAAATCTGTGAAATTAAATTTTGAAGCGAATCATACAATCAGAACAAAGAAATCAACAAAGCATTATTAAACTATATCAAGCCTAGCGCTTTTAGATAGAAAGAATGGCTTTAAAAAAAATATATCAGAAAGTTTACAATTTTGTTAAGCAAGTTAAGCTGTTTGTCGAAAGTTGCCCCCAATTTCATAGTTTGTGAACATTTGAACAAATTCGATCAAATTAAAGAAGATTTGATAAATTTCTCAGCTTAACGTATCAAAATTTCAAAAGCTGAAGAATGGATAGTTCAAGATCAAGCGATAATTGGCCAGGCGTCAGACTGAAAGAAGCGTCAACTACAAATGCAAATGCACAAAAACTGGTTTTTAGTAACATGCAAAAATATGTACAAGTATTTGCATGTTTGTATATATGGCTGAAACTTGTCTGAAGGACCAACTCTGGCTAAGCTGAACTGAGGAGGCTGGAGAAGACTTCGTCTTGTCTGATCTGAACGCACTTAGTGGCATTATCGTCGCATCGAGTTTGCCGCATCGTTTTTGCCAACCATTTTGAATTTTAGTTGGCTGACTATCGACTTTACTGGCCACCGCCATGGATAGAGATAGTCAGAGAGAGAGAGGGAGAGAGAGAGTGAGAGGAGAGCGTTACTCTGATTGGTGGCTCCACTTTGGCACCCAGTCTCGTTCCCTCTCTCTCTCTCTATCTTGCGCTCTTTCTCTCTGTGTGTCGCGCCGCCCCAATCTGGTTTTACTGCCTACGTTTGTAGTTCACTTTTTAGTGTTTAGTTTTTCAGTTCTTTCGTTTGCTTAACCACATTTTAGGAAGCTGTTTAGACAACTTGTGCTCGCATTATCACCTCGCTCTTTCTCTCTCTCTCTCAGTGCGCTTTCTTTTTCCTTCTCTCCCTGTCTCTCTCTCTCTCCCTCTCTTTTCATAGCTCTATCTAATTCTATTCTTTTTTGTCTCTATTTGTTGCAGGTGAGAAACTGCTGACCTTTGATGTACTCTGAGTCGATTATGTCTAGAGTGGACCTCAAAGTACTCGATGCATCCAATCAGTCCTTGCGCCGGTGACTGTTGAAAGCTCCACTGAATGTGGCACACACACATTTCGCTTCCATTCAAATTTAAATCATATCAGTTTTTTTGTGTATTTATAAATTTTCACAAAAAAAAAGGCATCTAAAATCCATAAAGTATGAATATTTCAGCGTGGCATCAACACATGTAGATAGATATATAAATTAATTCTATAACTAAATTAACAAAGTTCTGAGCTCTTTTGATGGAACTTGCTGTCGAAAGTAATTATCCTTAGGTCAGTCTGATATCCAATCAGTGTTGAAGCACTGTCACTGCAACTATCAGCTGAAATTAGTATTTTTTTCAGATATCTGAACTTCCTTTTTTAAGCTATTTAAGGTTGTGTCTAGTTTGTATTGCGGAAAAGTTTTATTTTCTTTAGAGACAAAGATATTTTGATTAATCATAATATAGACGACTTGCTTTAAAAGATAAAGCTTAAACTGCCAAAAAAAAATTCAGTAATGAAAAAAATTTTAAAGATAAAAGGAAAAAAAAAATAAATAACAGTAAACTATTACAACTATTACATTGGACATTTATGTAAATAACTTTTAGAGGAACAATCAGCTGAAAATTGACTGATTCATATGCAATTTTGCTGAAAGTAAAGGATATCCAGACTAAATGCAGCCTGTTTGAGACTATTCAATTTAGGACATTTTAATTGCAACTATTCTTGCTGCCTGTTTTTTTTTCTCGCAAACTTCCCATTCATTTCGCACTTGTGCTTTTATTTTTCAATTTCGCAGCATTGTGATTGCTTTTGTTGTTATCTTTGTGGTTGGTGTTGTTTTTGGTTTCCTTTGGCGTGTTGACAACTCGACGACATTCGACAAGGGCCAGCCCAACTGTTGCGCCTCGCATTGTTCAACTTTTGTCTGTCTGTGTGTGTTAGTGTGTGTTCTCTGTGGGCGTTGGTCTGTAAATGGGGGAGTGGTTGGGGTGCGCCTGCCGATGACGGCCTTTTTTGTATGCGCAAATTGAAAACGCTGACAATATTATCAGAATTTTTAAGTTAACACATCAGTGGGTTTAATTGCAGGCAGTAACAGGACGCAAATGGAAGGTGGCTTCGCAGACTGGGCGCTTGCAGTTGTTTGTTGCTGTTGCTGTTGCTGCTGCAGCTGCAGCTGTTGCCGCCACAAATTACACTGTCGCAATCGACGGCAACAATTTCGATTCTAAATTGCAATTTGATCAACAATTCCGCACAATTGTTTTGTGTTTAAATTCAATTTATATAAATTCTATATACATATACTATATATGCAATAGATACCATCTATAATTACAAAGAGCGCGCGAGCACAGTTTGCCTTTAGGCATTGTCCTGCCTACCAACCAAACCCCCATTTGGCAACCCAAAACACAAACCACTCAATCAACCCAACCACCCGCTAACTGGGCATATTTTTTATCGTTGAACATGTGTAATTAGCCAAACGGCGGCCACGTAACGAGCCCCGCTTCGATCTCATTTGCGATTTTGATTTTGATGTTGTGTGTGAGGTCGGCGTGTGTGTCTGTCTGTGTATGTGTGAGACACGAATTGAGACACAATCTGCGCATCTCATCTGCCGATTAGTTAACTTTTCAAATAACGAGCATATGCGAGACTAAATATAAATACATACACACATATACAGATGTAAAGCACACAACAAATGGCATCATTTGCACAACTTTGCTTATCTAACGCGCCAGCCACAGCTACAAAATATGCCCACCTATCTCAATTGCACTGAGAGAAAACAACAACTTTGCTGAACTTAATATTAACCCTTTGATTTTATTATTTTCTATAGTTATTTTTCTATAAACCAAAACGGTTTATAGTATATGATGCAAATTAATATTTATTATATCTAAAAGTAAGTTAATCATTATATGAAGATCAGTCCATTGTATTTTTAATATTAATTCGTAATTATATATGAAGCCAGAAAGCATTTTAACGGCTCTAACAATTAATTTACCTATTTTAATTGAAATCTTTCATTTTAATATGATTTAATTATTTCTTGTTTTATTCTATTTATTAATATTTTATAATACATAACTTGCATTATTATTTTATCTAGTTATGTGTTCACTTATACCCGAAGGATATTCAAATAACATATCAGTCATTTTTGTCAGTGTTCTTATATGGTTGCATATCCCATTTGCTTGAGCTTGGGCTGTTTGATAATAAGCCAGGAGGCAGCGAGCGTATTATCAGTGAGTTGCAAGCATTTTGCATCCTATTTGCAAGCCTTTTTCCACATCCACACAATCTGCGCTCGAGCAGGAAATCACGTTGCACTCGGCTGCCAGCCAAATGTGGCGTATGAGAAATATTACGTATACGTATACGCAGTAGTCAACTTTTTGGCTACCATGCGCGTTGCAAAGTTTTTTTTTCTTTTTTTTCTCAACATCTTCTACGTCTACGTCTCTATTGCGATGTGTGTGTGTGTGTGTCTGAGTGTGTGTGTTCGTTACGTGCCTGTTAATGCAATATTCAAGTGATTGCAGACGCCCCCCGCTTCCTTAGTTGCTGCTGCTTCTTCTTCAAGTACTTTTACTTACAACTTCTTCAGCTGTCACACGAATGAGCAGCACGCTTATCTCGTGTGCACTCACTTGCAGCATTTGTGTGTGCCTGTGTGTGTGTGTGTGTGAGTGAACGTGTGTGTGTGTGTGTGTGCTTTTGCTAGAGTTTTGTTTCCTCTCTCTCTCTCCTCTCTCGACTCCTCACTTTTTACAGCAATCTGTGCTTGCTATCAAGATTCGCATTAAAATGTATCATTTTTGCTGCCTTCCTTGTGCGACCCTAACTACAACAACAAAAATAACTACAAAAACAGCAACAACAAAAACAACAACAACAAGAACACCTCTTTCCTCCTTTCCCTCGCATTTGCCGGCAGGCAGCAACGTCTAAACTTCGTAATCAACTCGTAATGATGTTGCATATAATAGTTGCCTGCCTTGGCAGTCTGCTTCTTCTTGTTGCTGTTGTCTGGCAGGATGCAGCAGAAGCAGCAGTATCTTTCTCTTATCGCTAGTTTTACGTTTCATAAAATTTTGCTTCAGCTTTAAATGCATATTTATGCATGCATTTCGTTTTTTATCTCTTTCTTTCTCACATGCATGTGCTTGAGCTTGATATGCATTTATTATTAAGTTAGCAGCAGCACTGATTATGGCTAGAGAGTTTTTCAGCTTTCAAATTCTCACTCTCACTTCATTTATCAGTTAAAGAACAGGAGCAAGAAGAAGAAGAAGAATAGCAATAATCATACGGTGTGAAGTTCACGAAGCTGACACGAAGACAATTGCGCGCGACAGCTTCGCCTGTGAAAGCTCTCGCACGTTACGTTACTCAACTCACGCTCTCTTTCTCTCTCTTTCCGTCTCTCGCGCCAAACAGGATAGGCGCACACACACAAACACACCTCTGCTGTTTGTGTTCCTTTTGTTTACGGCTTGCAGTTTTTATTTGGGTGGGTGAGCAAAAAAAAGAAAAAAAAAGAAAACGTTTGTTGTTGTCGCTGTTTTGTTTTGTTTGGTTTGCGCCTCGCTCGTTGCTGCTGCTGCTGCCGGTCGCTGTTTACGTTTTGCTTACATTTGGTTTCTCACTGTGTTCTGTGCGTACATTGGTACGTGCGAGTGTGTGTGTGTGTGCCTGCCTGCCTGCTTCTTGTTGTTTTTGTTTGTTTGCTAATACACTTTGTTGGTGCTACTGCTGCTGCCTGCTGCCTGCTGCTGCTATTTCTCTCGCCGGCTCTGCTCTTCTTTTGAATGTGTGCGTGTTGGTTTGTTTGTGTTTTATTTGTTCTTGTGTTTTTGTTGTTTGTCTTTGCGGCCGTTTTTATTTTGCGTGCTCCATACTCTCTCAGACACATACACACACACATGCACACACAAACACACACACACGCTTATTGCCTGGCGCGCCTTCGTCGTCGTCTTTTTATTTGCCTTTTTGGCGCTTTGCTGTTGTTTGCCGTATTTTGCTGTGCGCCTGTTCCATGCCGGTTGCGAATTTCAACAAAAACACAAACAAAACGCGCCAACAACAGACACACACACACACACATACATTTTGTTTTTTTGGTGGGGTCTTCGCGTGTCCTTTTCTACTGTTCCTTATCAGCTGTGCCCGCTTGACTGCCTTATCCTTGTACTGCTTCTTCTTCTTCTTGTTGCTGTTGTTGTCCTGCGCGCAGTTAAATGGCGATTTTTCACTAGCGATAAGCAGAATTATTATATTTTAATATTTCTCGCTTAGCACAGCACAAAACTGTTATCCTTGAGCCTTTTTGCTGCCAGCTTGATTTGTTGCTCCCGCTGACTGTGCGCTTTTTTTTTTCTTTCGCTCCCGCAATCTTGAATTATTTTTTTCTTATGCTGGCGCCGAACTTTGCCTTGTGTGATGGCGTCGCGTCGCGTGTCCCGTTATAGCCGTCACAGTCGTCGTCGGCGCAATCGTAACGGCTAAAAGCAAATTTGTCAACTTTATCGATGGTATCCATCAATGGCTCCAAACTTTCATAGTTCATAAACTAAATTGTAATTAATTATGTGCCGACGAATGCACGCTCTCACTTCTTGCCTCTTTCTCTCTCACACTCCCTGTCTTTCACTCTCTCTCTCTCTCTCTATCACTCACACTCGCTGGATTTCTGTGTGTAAATAGCTCGATTTGTCACAAGCTCTGGCCACACTCTATGCCCCCCCAGGTGCTGGCCAGGTGCTCAGTGGCTCTGTCTTTGGCTTTTATCGTCGTTGCCTTTGCTTGGTCAGCGCGCTTTGCATTTTCATAAATCATTTTAATGAAAATTATTTCGTTTTTTGGTTTTTTCGGTCTGGCGACTGATAAGATGAACCCGCTGCCTGGGGCACCTGGGTGTACCGGGAAGAACAAGAGCAAGAGGAGAGGGAGAATGAGTAGAAGAGGGAGAGGGAGAGGGCGACATCAAGACATCTCATCTAAGTGGCGCTCAAGTGCTGGCGCTTGTCGCTGCCGGCGGCTTCTTTGTTTGATGCAACCAGTTCGCTGTTGTTGCGACTGTTGCGACTGTTGCGACTGTTGCGGTTGTTGATGCAACCCGGCGATGGTGCTGGCGTCTTTATTATCAGCAGCGACGCAGACGGCGACGCCGTTTGATAAAAAACACCCCTGCTGGCATATGTGTGATCTGGCCACAGGCAACTGACTGGCACCGCCAACTGGCACCATATATTTGGGGCAGGTGTGGCAAGCCATATGAATATATTAATATGGATATTTATATTATGTACAGTTTTCACTCGCAAATTGAAGCGCGTTGGTTTTTTAGCTGCAAGTTGTCTGCTTTATTATTAAAATACTCTTCCAATTTCTGTAGACGTCCATTTTGTGATTTGAAACCTTTGTTTTCATATTGCGACCGATTCCGTCTTGGAATCAATAATGTTAACTTTTAACTATTTAACTCACTGTTAGCAGTTAGCTGCGATTGTGTCACAGTCGATAAAATTTCATTCTCTAGCAGAGCGCCTTTCCTATCATCTGCCTATCTCTCTTTCTTTCTCTCTCTCTCTCTCTCTCTCTCTCTCTCTCTGTCTCTCTGTGTCTCAGTCTGTTTTCCGCTCGCTGTTCAACTTTAATTATTGTTGTTGGTTTACCAACTTTTGCCATCGATTTGTTGCTGCCCAACTTTTGTTTAGGCACCTGCCCAGCTGCGTGCCACGCCCTCTAGAGCACCCCCTGAGCCTCCACCTTTGGCTTTGTCTCGCTTTTACGGGTTTCATGCGATCTGCGCGTTGTGATTAATTAAGATTGATTGATAAAGCCCCGTAAATTGTGTGTATGTTTGTGTGTGAGGTGTGTGTTAGCGTGTGTGTCTATAAAAACTTTTGCTGCCCTTATTGGCAAATATCCTGCTGGCAGCTACCCGGCTGCACAAACACACACACACACACACATACACATGCACACCCATTTAAGGTAGAAACTCCTTCCAAAACACTAAACCAAAAAAGATGCCCAGCGACGATAACTCGATTTTTGGCTTTCCCAGAGATCCTTTGCCAGCGATAACTGCCACGCTCTGCATTCGATAGTCGTCGATATATATATATATATATATATATGTATACATATATACCTGTCTGCGTGTGTGTGTGCGTATATATTAGTGTGTCTGTGCCAGCAGTCATAAACCAGAAGTTTATGACTCTGTTTGCTCATGACACATATAGTTATTTAGTCATGAGGCGCCAGTTTGAAGCCCCCACCCCAAAAAAAAAACCAAGAGCCTCATCAATATTAAGCGATATTCAATGCCTTGCCGGGGGCCTTGTAATCGAGCACCCAAACAACCAACAACACACACCAAAAATCAAGTCACAAATATATGTGCATAAGTTATGGTCGTCGTAAATGAAATGAAATCGCATAATTCGACTCACTCAAGTCGGGTCCATTAAGCTTAGGTTTATTGAGAGCGGATGGGTACAAGATGTTACCACTAGTTGTATGGCCAATGATTTCACACCCATCTCTTGGAAAGCTGATTTACATTTTGATAGGAATTTGGAAAAAACAACCAAGATTTCTCTGATGGAATGAATCAAATTTTTTTAAAGGAAAATAGGTAAGTTTTTGATATTGAAAAGATTAGATTAGATAAGATAGATTTGCAATCGAATTAAAATTTGTTATTATTGATATCTCTGCATTTTATATTTATTGATATTCGCAATTCCTCAAAGAGCATCTTTGATTCGTTATTCTTGGCTAAAATGATTCAGCCGTTAAAGGCAAGATAAAAGGTGGTGCTGGCACCGAGGAAGGTAGGGCGAGGTGGGATAGTGGCTCGTCTTATCATCAAAGAATCCATCAGACGTATCGCCAGTTGGCATCAGGCCCAGGCTACGCCAGTGGGGAACATCGATTACACAGCCAAAAATAAACCATCAAATATTTTGTAGCTCGCCAGCGAAAAGCCAAACAAAAAATTACAAAAAAAAAAAATAATAATGAAAATTATTTACAAACAAGCTGAAAGGAGGACAGCAGTCTCAGGGGTGTGCGAATCGTTATAAGTGTTATCAATCAGGGGCAATCATCATTAAAAACTTGAGCAATGCGAAAGCGCAGCGACGGCAAAATAATCGATAACGATTAGTTTGCTCGAGAGCCAATTGGCTTAGGTTTTCCTCTTTTGCTTCTTTTCTGTGCTTTTTTTTTTTCTTGGCAACATCTTCGTTATGATGTCTAATTAGAGGGATGCAACTGAATAGGGGCGAGAGACAAACAGATAGTTACACTGAGAGAATAATATAAAATGAAATGAGAGAAATATTGTCACAGGAATTTTTACAATTTACTATCTAAACCTTAAAAGCTGGTAAAGTGAATAAAATATTGTTTATATATTATTTATTTAAATCCATAAATAGACTTTTAAAAACTGGGCGAGTTAGAAAATTTACCGAATTGGGGCGCGCACTTTAAATAATTGAAATCATGGAATGTGAGATTTATGATATTTTTCACACTATTTTTCAAATCTATTTAAAAATGAATGTTTTGAAAACCTTTCCTAAAAATGTTGGCACTTGCAAGTTTGTTTTTAACGTACGTGCTTCAATATTTTTTTCTCAGTGTAATCATCACTAGTAGCAGCTGTGAGCTAATCATTCGTGTGCTGCTCATGAATTCAAGCTGGTTGCACGTGCCGCTAAATGTATCTTTTGGCAGCGGTATGCGAAGCTTCATATCAATGACTACAAGAACGAATACACACACACACATACATTTATATATCTCAACATACACATACACACACACACACACACACTTGTCCATGATTGCGTAATCTGGGTCAACGAAATACCTTGCCAACTGTTACCAACCAGCTAAAAACCACTTGCGGCATCAACAAGCGTTACTTAAGGGGCGCTACGAGTGGAGCGGGCAGCGGTGCTGTAGGTATGCAATGCAAAACAAAGGCATTGCCTGCGAGTATCCGCATCCGTATCACAGTCTCGCATGTATGTTGTATGCGCGCGTGTGTGTGTGAGTATTTGTGAGATACAAATGTATCTGCGTATCTATAGCTGGCAGCAAGGCAGCAAGGCAGTCAGGCAGGCAGGCAGGCAGGCAGGCACAACAAGTCGTCATATCCTGCTGCGTTATTTGCTGTGCGCCTGTTACGCAACACACATCGCCACACACACAAACACACACATACACATACACGCACACACACACACACAGACACGCACACACTCCCCGAATCAAGAGTGTGCCAAGCCGGAGAGGCAGCAGCAGCAGCAACAGGAACTGCAAACTGGGAACAGCGCCAACCGCCCCCAAATTTGTATAGTATTTACTGCGCTCTCTTTCTCTTTCTCTCACGCCCTCCCTCTCTCTTTCTCTGTGTGTCTCTCTCACCTGCCGCCTTTTGTTCGGCGCGCTTTTGTATCGCTCGCGCACGCACACAAGAAGTATAGTTCTTGCCCCCCCCCCCCCCCCCTCCCTCCTCTCAAGCCCACATTTCGCTCCATATTCCCTCAACTGAAACTAACGCTGCTCAACTGAGTCCTGCGTCCTCAGTCTTATCGTGTGGTTGTGTGTGAGTGTGTGAATGTGTGTGTTTGTGTGTGCGTATATTTGGTTCGCTTATCGCTTGCCCCGAACTTCGAATGGCTTGGCACATTCCGTAGCGATAAGCAAAGCTAGCAGACCTACCAACAACTAGGAACCACCCCCCTAACATTCTCCCCTTGCCAGCTGGTGCAACTAGCAACAACAACAAAATCGACGAAAGCAAACTAAACCCAGCTTCAAATTATCGAAAATTGAATACCCTTCAGAGAAAAATGAAGACGAATGCATTTGTCATATTAAAAATAAATAATAGTATTGAATACTCCACTTGAGCAATATGAAGAAAATATTAATTTTCCATGATGTTATTTGATATTAACAACTAAAACAAATATACAAATATTTTTTCGGAGCATTAAAAAATAAAAAAGTGTCAGTAAATAAAATGTTTCACATTCATATTTAATACTTGTGTAGATATTTAGCAAAGATTTTTATAACTGTATTTATTTATTAATAATTTAGTAAATTAAATGGCACTCAGATTATGACTAGACTCTGTAGAATCTTTTAAGTGAAATTAAAAAGCATTTCATGCAAAAATCTGATCTGATCGTATCTAGCATATATAATGTCAATACTAAGTTGCACCCAGTTAGCTTCTTTGAGAACTTAATTCTCTACAATTGATGGAGATTAGTTGCCCTCTTGATACTTTACGGATTAGTGAATATCTGTTTCCATGCATTGCAAACTTTGTGTTAAAATTCAAATATGCCTTGGGTAGGGTATACATATTAGCTAGTCCGACCCAGAGCGGGTCTCATGCTCTATCCCTTTTCCCCAGCCGCTGAATTCAGTTGCCAAAATGTTGTTTATCATGACCCGAACAGAACCCGGGCGCCATTTTCACTTCAGTTAATTAAGTAAAGGCGCTACATGGCGCGAATAGTTTGTGTTGTTGTGACAGGCGTAAGAGGTGTTGGAATAGGGAGAAGGGGCGAGGTGGCGAGGGAGCGAGGGGGTCATAGCAGAGGTTTAATCAATCGCCAGTGCCAGGGCATTGCATAAAAGCTATTCAGAGCTGTAGACAACGGGAACAACGATGACAACAACAACGACAACGGCAACGAGCGAATCATTCTCATTTAACAATTTTCATTGAATGAAACGCGCATTTTCCAACACTGAAAAGGCTTCATTATGCCGAGAATATATGCCTGAAAAGAATGCGTCGCCCCACAAACTGCTGTCAACTGGCTGTCATTGTTTCTGCCGTGTCTACAGCTGTGTGTTTGTATGTGTGTGTCGAGCTGGCGATAAGCAACAGCGCCACATCCTGGCAGCAGCAGAAGCACGTTGCCTGCCACCGACTGGGTGCGCCTCGCTGCCTGATAAGTCCTTGCCAGCGACAGCGGCAAGTGAAAATGTTTTTCGCTCCCCGCTCGCGTCATCAGCGCGCATTGGGAGCAACTGTTACTATATATATGTATATCGCCCGAAAAGGATAATAGTGTGGATGGCTTGTGGCAAGGTGTGTAGGCGGGGTGTAGGTAGGTCCTTTGCAGCACCTGGACAACAGCATGCAGCAATTTTGGTCTGAATTCAGTGAGCTTATCTCGCCAAACAGTCGCTCCTAAAACCCATCAGTGAAGCACCTCACACCACCCAACCACCCACACATGGACTCGCCGGCTGCTTCTCCTACTCCTGCCCCTCCCCACCCCGCTGCGCACTGCCCGCTGCCTGCTGTGCACTCCATTTAAAATCTTTTCGCTTATCGCTGTTCGCTGCTCGCCTGATTGATGGCCATAGATAAGACCTAGCCCAGCCCAGATGGGTGGTGGTGGGGAAATGTGTTTCCATCTTTTGCTGTTGTTGTGTGGTGTCCTCGTTTTATGTTGTCCTTGCTGCTGATGTTGCTGTTGTTGCTGTTGTTGCTGTTGCTGTTGTTGCTGTTGCTGTTGTGTTGTATGCGCTCCCACCTCTCTTGCTCTCGCTCTCGCTTGCTTGCTCTCTCCCACTCTCTCTTTTTCTCTGCCTCTCTCTCTGTCTAGCTCGCTTGGTCTCTCAACAGCTGCATCGACTGCTGCGCTGCTCCATTTGGCATTGTTTGGTCCCATTAGCGCGGGTGTTATCAGCTCCAGCTCCAGCTCCGGCTCCGGCTCCAGCTGCGGCGAGTCGAGTCAAGTTGATTCCTTTTTGCGCTTTGGCTTTTGATTAACTAGGAGAGGGTCGTATGATTTTATTACACAATTTGTAATGCAATTTTGTTACTTACTCGTTGAGTATAAATATTTTTCAACTGGATGGCGAAGTACTTAAAAAAGCTATTGTAATGAAACGGGGAACCGATGCTCATTTTGGTTGGCAATGGCACATGTGGTGCCCAATTGGCTGGATCGGCTTACTGAATTATGTAGCTGCCTCAGCAACAAGTTTACTGAGATCGAGTTATTGTATTAAATATTGTCTTCTTGTCCATTTAAGAAGTTATGAGTTTTAATTATAAACTGGTTTTGAAATAGAGTATTAAATTGTTTCTTTTTTGCTTTGGATTTTCAAAAATCAATGACCAAATTGCCCAATCCAGTGAAATTTATTGTAATCTATAATTCGCCCCAATGCTTTTTGTTTTAAATTGTTACTATAAATTCTTAAATATTGATTCTTAAATATTTCCTAGCATGAAATTTGCTTAAGATCAGTGCTTTATATCTTATATCTTATATCATCATCTATCTTATATATTTTGAATAATCTTTTGAAAATTTCAAGGTAAGTATTCGACCCAAAAGTTTGTAAATTGTGTTGTGAAAAATATCGCATTCAACTTTCAACTTCTGCAAGAGTATTTAATCATCGGTCGACCGCAGATAACTGTTCTGTCTTCTTCTCTTTGTCTATGTGTGTGTGTGTGTGCAACTTCTGCTACTTTCCCCACGGCGCCCCTCGACAGCTCTGTGGCTCTGTGCTGAATGGCTGAGTGAGAGTTTGCGATAAGAATGTAAAATATAAAATATGGCGCTTGCCTCTGGTCTGCTCTGAGGAATGTCCTTTTTGTGGCTTGGCCTGGCTGGCAGTCTCCCTCCCCCAGCCCCCTCGCACTCCTCTTTCTCTCTTTCACTATCTCTATCTTGGTGTTGCTGCTGTGTTGGTATTTTGTCAATTTAATGGCCCCGCGCGCTCACAGAAACGCATTGGTTGTCCTTGCCTCGACCCCCTTCTCTCCTCTTCTCTTTTGCTTGCCCAGTTTTGCTTATCGGCAGCTGCGTCCTGCGTGCTCCTTGCAGTTTGTCATGCAGTCACTGAGAATTTACCATTGCCCAGTCGGCTAGCATCAGCAGCAGCAACAGCAATACTCGCAAACAGGATAAAGGATAAGCGATTTATGTGTGTGCGTGTCCGAGTTTGCTTTAATGAACCTGACCAACAAATACACCCACACACACACACACACACACACACACACACGGACACACACACACAGGACTTGCTCTTTGCTGTTGTGTAATTTGTAATTTACCAAAATTGTTATTATCCTTGAAGTCCTTAGTTCGGTCAACTGCTTTTTTATTTGCCCAAAAACCACACCGATAACCATCTGCCTGCTAAGGAGCAAACTTAGAGCTTGATGATGATGAGCAGCAGCAAGGTCAGCTTTTTGACCATTGGGCAGCCTTTTAGGCCAAGTTGTCGACTCATAAATGGTTATGATTTTTATGATGGCAACACTGACACTTTCTGTGCCATGATTCACACACACTGTCTGAATGCCTTTTTAAGTATACTCCCCACCACTGTCCCCTCTGCCTGCTGTTTCACACACATCACACACACACACGCACGAAAGAACAGGCAACAATGCGAAACAGCAAAAGGAATGCGCACTGATAAGCAAAGAGCAACGTTTCCGATGTGAAAACCCCCTCCGCTTACACTGCCCTCTCTGTATCTTGGCACACTCCCTCATCTTGGCTGTCATCACATGTGCCGCACACAGTCTCAGTCAGAGACGTTAACTGAGACATTGTTATTTGCCCTCACTTGGGGATGTTCCTCTTGTATTGTCTTTGAGTCTACAGCCCACTTTTGGGACAGTCAACTCAAGCAGTCTGCAATTGAAGTCCTTACGGACTATATCCATACAATTTATATGTTTAACTGTTCTTTAAAAAAAAAACAACAACTAAAATAAATCATACTAAAATAGAATATAAAATTTAGAGAATTTCAAATGAAAATCGTGTTTCTAATTTTAAAGTCAATTCAACTACAATCAAACGGAATTGCTTGTCAAAGTCGGTTAAGTTTTGACAAAGTCATAAATGATATCGATAACTGCGTTGTTCTTAAAATATTATCGGCTGTTAACCTAAATCATCAAAGAAAAAAGTGTATTTAAAATGCGTTGCTGGCTCATTTCTGTTTCATGTTCTCATGTTGTGAATTGACTTCGTCGCCAGGCGTCGGCAGCGGATGGATGATCAAGCAGTCAGACAGTGAGACAGACAGTCATCCAAGGAGACAGTCATCATCCAGTGAGACAGGGTTAAGCAGTTACTTGGGGCGCCCTGTGTGGCGACGCAGACGCCGGCGGCGACTGTGGCCTGAAGCGTGTAAAATATTTTTATTGCACCTTCCTTTTATGATGGCACTTCCGGCTGCGATAGCGGGGAGTCGACGTTGCGACGTCTCAAACCGTTATCCACTCAAGATCTTGACGCACCGTTGACAGGCAAAAAAAAAAAAAAAAAACAAGTAGTGAAAGAAGAAGAAGATGCACGAATTGCAATTGTGGGCAGGTCCTTGCCTTGTTAGGGCAATTAGCTTTGGTTACCACGTGTGCTCTATCTGCATCTTTGCGTTATTCAGTTACCTATCGCTGCCCTACCCTGCCTCTCTCTTTCTCTCTCTCTCTCTCTCTCTCTCTCTCTCTCTCTCTCTCCCTCTCTCTGTCGCACTCTTGCGCGCTTTCTACCTGCTCTTTTGCTCATTTAATGCTGGCGACAACGCATCGGAAGCGAGTCCGAGAAAAAAAAAGAAGAATAAACGTTTATTGTTTTACAAGCCACTTTTGAGCTCAATTTGCGTGCGGCGACAGCAACGTCATCTTAATATCGGTTATAGGATCATTGACACTTTGCCAGCGTCGTGCCCGCGGCTCAGACTACACTCAGAAAAATGTTATGCACTTGAATTGTGTTAGTTGCCAAAGTCATAGAGCATTTTGCAAATGTGCTCTTTTGTCTTGCCATTTATAATTACTGTAATTTGTAGGTGTATTTTTGAAAGTAAATTCGAATAAAGAATTACTAATTTTAATTTTATAAATAGTTTTCTGTTATTTTTAATATTTTCTTAAAATCAAAAAGTTGTATTTTTATCTTTACTTTTGAACCTTAACAAATGCATTACAAATTTATTTTATTTAATAAATTAATTTTTTTAAGAATGAATTTCAGATGGTTGAAACAAATTGCAAAAAAATTAAAAACAATTAACATGAAACTCGTTTCATAAACTTAGCGACTATTTCTAGTGTTTAGTAGGGTTTTATACATTTTTGATGATCTTATATTTTCTGAGTGTATAAAGTTCTGGGCTCAGAGTCTGAGTCTGCGCTTCAGTCTGGGTTTCAGTTTTAAGATTTTATGACTGCGTTTTTGACTTTCGCTGTTCATTCGTGAGTTGTAAATGGGTCCCGTGCTCTCTCTCTCTCTCTCTCTCTCTCTCTCTCTCTCTCTCTCTTTCTCTCTATCCCTCTCTCTGTATCCCTCACTCTCTCTTTCTCTCTCCCTCTTTCTCCAGAGGCTTTGTTTTGCTGCCTTTAACGACGTCAAGTTGACGCCGAACTAATTGATGCGATAACTCGTGTTTATCACTCACTTACGGGCGGGGAGACGGACGGACGGGCAGTCGCTTGTGGTGTGGGTACGGAAGAGGCAGTCGTATTCAAAACAGGCGATGTCGATAACGTACAAAAATATTTCGAAAGCGACGCCGGCGCTGACTTTGACGTTGACGTTGACGTTAACGTCGACAGCGGCATTGGCACCGACGATGGCGTCCCCATAAGGAACGTTTCCATTTCCATTTCGATTTTTGTTGTTATCGCACTGTGTGCACTTCTGCTGCTGCCGCTGCCGCTGCGACGGCGGCGCCTTATCCAATATTTTAATCTCGCACTTACCAACGGCTGACTGAACTGAAACTGAACCGAACCGAGTTGAACTGAACTGAACTGAAATGAGTTGGCATCGTGTTTTATTTTTTTATTTATTTATTTTTTTTTTTTTTTGGCTGCAAGGCCAACTGCTCGGCTCGGCCAGGCCGGGCCAGATAGATAACGCTTTACGTTTTACGTTTTACGACATTTACTACGTTTGTTAAACGGAGGGGGTGCAAAGCGCAACCAGCACCCGGCAAAACGGGCAAAGCAGCACCCGCATAGCGTCGGCTTCCTGATGCATTAAGCATATTTTATGACCACTTAGAGCACTATGAATGACAACAACAGCAACAGCAGCAGCAACAACAACAACAACAACAAGTATCATTTACAAATGTTAATTTGCAGACAAAATGAGTTCAATAAAATTGGTCATCGCATAACAGATGAGTCTTCAATCAGAATGTCTGGCAAATGGTTTTGTATATTGTTTAATAACTTTTGTTACATGCATTAAACATCACTTTCAGAACTATCTCTATTATTTCTCAAGGTTCATATGTCCCACAACAAAGACCGTTCCTCAACTTATCAATGAGTTTCTGTGGCAGCTCCTCAAGCTTTGACCACAAGAAATCGAACGTTTCCCCCATGTTTGTACGCCGAGTTACTAATACACACGCATTTGAACTCTGTTGAGAGTCTAACAACTCTCAGCAAGATTATTGTATTTTGTACATAATCCACAGTTTATATTCTGCACCATACTTGACTCCTTAACACAGCTCTTGGGTTGTCACCCAATTCTCGGAGGGGATACATTCGTGCGAAGTCAGAAACGCGGCATGAAATTTAAATCATTTTTGATTGATAGCTAGATTAAGACACTCTGGCAAATGTCTGTGAAAAGTGTCTGTGGCAGTGGTGGCAAAGATAAGCCACTCGAGGGTGGGTGGTTTTCTAAGCGGGGACAATGGGGATTGAGTCACACCTTGTATTCATGTTAATTGATTTAATTTCGCTACAATGAAGTCATCCAGCTCTTCGTAGCCTCATAAATATGCAGAGTGAAACGTTTACGGTGGGAGTTGAAGACGCAATTAAAAGCGGGTCAGAAAAACATAAAAAAAAACGACGCAATTCGCGACTTAACACCTTCTCTTACACTCAGAAAAAAAAAACAAAGCACGATGAAGTCTGGTGAATTCATGAAGATTTGGGTTTACAATAGCATTTTTCTCAGAGTGTATAAGCTGTAATCAAGGTTGCCGCACAAGGTTGAGCCGCATTGCAATAGTCTGTTTATTTTATATAAGGCTGCCAGATACCCTCTACGCTGATTAAGCTTCGCACATTGATGCAAGTTTCAAGTTACAATTGTGGAAGTTGTGCCACAAAGCAGCCGTAAGAAAACAAAAAGCAAAGAAACAATATCAGCAACAAAAAGAAATGAAAAAAAAAACTTAAATAGATTTATTTCATGATAAATGTGTGCCTGTTGTTGTTTTGTTTCCCTTTTTTTTATATGTTTTGCCACAGCAACAACAACAATAACAACAACTACAACAACAAATGCTGCTTTTTGCTAATCTTAACGACGCATCTGTGAGGCGAACGAAATGAAATAACGCGACTCGGCAGCGTGTGGAAAAACAACAAATGCAACAACAGCCACAGCCACAGCCACAACAACAACGAGAATAACTGATGAAATAACCCCCAAACTGCGGCAGCAACAGCAGCAGCAGCAGCAGCGGTCTTATCAGCGCCAGGATCTTATCAGTCGGTTGCATCTGCGCCGACTTCGCTCCGACTGTTGAGCTGTGTACTCCAGAGCTCAGCTCCATGCCTCGCATATCGAGGTCGATTCGGGTCGATGTCAATGTGTATGTTGCTGGGTGTGTGTGTGTGTGTGTGTGTGTGTGTGTGCCTGTGTCCGTGTGAGAGCGGGTGTGCCTACACTTGTGTGTATTGTAGATGTGTTGTGTGTCTGTGTTTCTGCTGCGTCATTTGCAATTGCAGCAACAACAAAAGTATAATTTGGTTTATTATTATTTGCAGCATATTTCTTATACCCTATTTCAATAAAGAGCGATAAAAGTTGATTAAGAAAGTTATGAAATCAATACCCTGTTTTTTGGGGAATATGCAAAAATTACATAAGTTTTGCGATACTCTGCTTTAACATTGAGCTTTCAGTATGTTCCGACCTTTATCAATAACATTTACAAAGTAGATTCTGAAGTGTAGTTAATAAATAATTTGTTAACTTCTCCGATCATTGAAAATTCAAAAGTAATATCAAAAATTAATATCGATAAATATCAAATAATTACAAACATATTTGAGTTGAACTTTTAAAGAAATATTGTAGATATAAGTCGCAAATAAGCAGCAGCAGAGTATCCCCGAGTCGAGCACTTTCGATTCTAGCATTCTTACTTGTCTTGTTAACTGTTTTCATGGCTTTGGCTTCATTTATCAGGCAGCGTTGATCTGCCTTTATTTACCTGCCCATACATACATATTTATGCCAATAAGTGAGCACGTAATAACAATGACACACATAGCTAATCAAAATCATACACACACACACACACACACACACGCACAGAGAGTAAAAACTGTACTTAAAATAAACATAATTGCAAAACAATTGCCCCAAGTTGAATGCAACTGCAGCAGTTGCAGCCAAGAGCGACTGCTGTTGCCACTCCGTTTGTTGATAGTTCATCACCCCAGAAACAGTGAGAACAACAACAATAACAACAAGCGGCAACAACAATAACAATGTTAAGCACATTTATCAAAAGCCTTTTGCAGATATTCACGCATGAAGTGCTTATCGCTGCATAAATTCGAAAACACCCACCAAATGTGAAAATGTATTCCAAACAACAAGAATAAGTGGAATATATTTTCACCAAGCCGAACTTGAAATGCTCTTACATTGTAACTTTAATAAAAAACTTAGAAAATAATTTGATTATAATTGTGACTATAAAATCAGATTTTATTTAAATAAAAGGTGTGTAATTAAATTAATGCATGTATGCAAAATGAATCAATTAATTTGTATATAAACGCATCTCGGCGATCTGCAATCTAATGAAAATCAATGTGATTTGCTTTAGCACTCACACTGCTCTACATACAAAAATTCTAGACTCTGAAAGGGTACAAGAGCGTTTCATCTTTTCTAGGGTCAGGGGGGGTGTTAGGGAGGGATGAGTTAGCGGCGACAGTGGTGGCGGCGGCGGCGGCAAGCGGCACGTTTAATGAATCTAATTAAAAGTCAACAATGGCAAACGAGATAATCGTCGTAAAAGGCAGCAGCAGCAAGGCCAGACGGGGTGGCTAGGCAAAGAGGGGTGCGAGGTGGTGTTGATGGTTTCAGACGCTCGACAACGACGCATGCGCAACATGCGCAGGCAGCGACGCAGCCAACAGCTGATTGAGTGCAGAGACTAACAGAGAGAGAGAGAGGCCGAGACAAAGAGAGAGAGAGAGAGTGTAAAAGTATGTGTGTGTGTGTGTGTCTGTGTGTGTAAGATGTGGGCAAATTGATAAAATCGGGCAAACGTTTTGCATCTGCAAAAACTGCCAGGCAAATGAAATAAACCAAAACGCCGATAAGAGCAGCAGATATAAACCATCGAGAGAGAGAGAGAGAGAGAGAGAGAGAGAGAGAGGGAGTTGGAGAAGAGGAGGGAGTACAGCAGTTGGGGAGCCAGAGCTGAAGGCAACATTAAAATAGATCAACGCTCGCTGATAAACACAATGAAAACTGAAAAGCGATGTGGCTGAGCATGGACCCCGGCAGTGGGAAAACAGTGGTAACACTGCACTGCACAGGGGAAGTGGGAAATGGGAAAATGCGATTGCGATTGTGAATTTCAACTTGGGGGCAGGTGTTGGTCGTTGTAGTCGTTTTATGTGCCAGGAAATGAACTCGCTGCGCGTTGGGAGGCCGCAACAAAGGGTTGATAACAGCCGGAGTAAACGCAGCATATTGAAAACTGTGGCCAAGCATTTCTAGCGGTGTATACACTTTCAAAAAAATTACCAGTAACAGCTTGATATATTTTTCAGAATAGTACTTTTTAAGTACCTATCTTGAGAGATGGTTTTTTAATAAAACATATTATACTAAATATATAAAAAATGGTTTGGAGTGAAAGGTTTTTCTTAATTTTAAAAATTGCTTCTTTTTTTTAATATAATAACTATTACCAAAACCAAAAAAATACTTTTTGTAGATTTTCTAAATTCTATGGTATCATTTTGTTTGAGTGTATGAGCCCAAAAAATAACAGATACAGATACAAAGATACAATTAAACACAAAACGCTTATCACTAAGCAATAATCAGAATTCCATTAGCAGTACGACGCGATATCGCGCTAAAGCATCAACCAGCACACTCACACACACAAACACACACACACATTTACACACACAGAGAGACGAACGTTTGCCTTTGTTGAATGTATCTTTGTATCTGTATCTGTAAGTGCACAGCGCTCTGGAAATTGCAACTGTATGTGTAACTGTATGTGTATGCACGTGTGTGTTTGTGTGTGTGTGTGTGTGTTTGTGTATCCGTTTTGCTGCTGGTTGGCTGCCTCGGGCATTGCCGGCTGGCTTCTCCAACTGGTTGGCTTCATTGGTTGGTTGGTTTGGCTGGCTGGCTGGCTGGCTGCTTGCTTCGATGTTATCTAACTGCGCGCCGCGCTGCGCTCTTATCAGTGCTTTATCAGTTTTTGTTTCGAATAATTTCGAACGACGTTCGCTTGCTGTTGCCGCTGTTGTTGTTGTTAGCAAAGGAAGCACCGAGAGCAGCAGCGAGCAGCAGATATCTTATTTCAGTTGGCAGTCAACCGGCGACCAAAACGTTCGTAGTGTGTGTGAGAGCGTGTGTGTGTGTGTGTGAGTGTATTTGTGAGTGTGTCTCGTATATACAGATACGAATCCCCGAGACAACTGCTAGTACGGGGCAGGCAAAGGCAGGCAGATAGGGCTGCAGATAGACGCAGCTCTGGCAGACTGGCAAATGAAAGATAAACAACTTTACCCAGAGACGACAGACAGAGAGGCGGACGGAGGGACGGACACATCTCTCAGTCATCATCAACAAACATCAGCTGTGCGACGCTAACTGCGACGTTGACTGCGACGCAACGTCGCTGTCGCTGTCGCTGTCGTCGTCGTCGTCGTCATCATCGTCATTCGGCTCTGCTTGGCCTCGGTATCTCAGTTTTGTATCTCACAGATACACAGACACAGACAGCGCGCAGTACACACAAAAATTTCATTACTCAGCGCTCAGTTAGCTGTAGAACGCGAAGCGAGCAGCACAACGAAGCTCCGTTCCCGTTCGTCCCGTCAATCAATCAAGCGCGTTCAATCACTCAATCAAAGCGTAAAATCGAGCGATTGTCGCGCTCAATTTCTGTGTGTGTGTGTGTGTGTGAATGTATTTGTGTGTGCGTGTGTGTGTGGCTTAAACAGCTAAACAAATATAGAAAACATGTGCAACATTGTTGAGCAAACGAAAGCTTAAAATCAGAGCTCCCCTTTCGGATACAAGTGTATATGTATTTAAGTGTTGACTAATAACTGCAGCCATGATCAGCAGTCAAACAACAGCAGCAACAATAAAAGGTGAGAACCCGTGGGTGCAACAAGCAGCTCTCCCTCTCTCTCTCTCTCTCTCTCTCCCTCTCTCTTTTTCTCTCTCTTGGTCTCTCTTGCTTTACTCCACACGTTGCAAAAGGGTATTTTCATTGTAGCTCAAACTCAAGACTCCAAGCAGCTCAAGCTAAAGAGTATTTCAGCTTTTGCTTATCAGACGACTATCTACGCTGTGTGGCTACACATTCATTCCTTTCCACCACATACGAGGGTTTACTGTGCATGTGTGTGTGTGTTTGATATCTACAATCTGGCGAATGAAGGAGAAATATATAAAAAAAAAAAGGCAAAGAGGAATTCTGCGGATTGTTGTTATTATTGTTATTATAATTCCTTGAAGTGAATATCAGCAAAATATAATCAAAACGAGAAAACAACAACAGCAACAGCAATACCAACAACAACAACAACGAGGCTTGGACTTGGACATGGTCTTCAGTCTGGTTCTTCTGCGTCTTCTGGCTCTTCTGTGACTACCACTATGGCAACAACAACTACTGGCGTTGAAACGTGCGTTGTTGTGTGTGTCTTTGTTGTTGTTGTTGTTGTTGCTAGTGTAGTTGCTGTGTGTTGTGCGTACTTAACAGATTCGATTGCGATATGAACAACAACTACAACCACAACAACTACAACTACAACAACAGCAACAACAATTGAACAAACATTGTTTTCACTCGAAGCAATTATTGTGTATTATTATGCATTTTGCATTCGATTCTTTTTATCTTCTGCCCGCAGTTATCATAGATTTATGCGCAATTCCCGCTAAAAAGCTTCGCGTTGTACAAAATTACGGCTAAAGATTATTGCACAAAGTTGTAGCTTGAGCGACAATTATTTTTTCATAAAATAATATTAAGATTGAGATTTCTACATTCAAATTGGAATATTCACAAGACATACTTGATAAAAAACAACAAAACATTTATTAATGCAATTTAGCAACTATTCGCTAAATTAATAAGACAAATATCTTGAATCGCAATATATTCGCATTTATTATGAAATTCTATTTGTAGTTCTGAAGAATTGCCCTAGTTAAATAGTGAGTATTGGTTTAATATTCAGTGATACTTTTAAATATATAATATAATATATTTTCCGATTCAACATCAAAAGGTTTCACTATAATTAAACATTTCTCAACAATTTCTCTGTAATCGATAACACTTTTAGTTATATCGATATCATATCAAATATATGTGTAAACTTTTGCTATATTTTCTAGAAACCAATTTTGTATCTTTTTGTAGAAAAAATATATTTTCAAATATTTACGATGATTGTGTAATATAACTGTCATTCCACTAACTCTTCTGAAACTATCTCTTCTTCGTTTTCATTGCAGGTGATTGTTCCGATACCACAGAAGAGATGACCGTCGACAGCAGAGGTGAGTGAGAGGTCTTGAATCTACTGTTGGCAGTGTTCACAAGCCATGCCATCGCAACCTATTCCCCCTGCCACTGTCGAGTAGCCAAAACTGTTATCAGTTTGCAGGCAGAAGCGAATTTCCCAGAGGCAGACACAAACCCGTTAATGCCAAACATAAATTGCTTGATGTATGCTGCACATTGTGTGTGTGCCTATGTTTGTGTAGGTGTATGCATGTGTGTGTATCTGTGTGGTTGGGTGGTGTCGAGCGACACTCGAAATGGTCGTCTGCAAGGCAGCTGATATTTTACCAATAAAAATTTAATCTGCTCTCATATCCAGTGTCAGCGCGAGCCATCCTCCTAATTTAATACCAATTTCTGCTGCTCCTTTTTTTTCTTTTGGCTTTTTGGTTATCAGCAATGCTGCACGGCCAAAAGCGATGATTGGTCGACCAAACCAAAGAGCCACCATCTACCCGCTTAAGCTGCGACGGCAGACTGAGTGCGGTTGCGTTTTTGATACCTCAACTAAGTGCGAACCCTTTCGACTGGCCAGCGTTGACAACCCCTTTTCTCGCTTTGCATTTTTTTTTTGTCTCATTCTGGCGACAGTAGCGGAAATGATGGAATAACCAAAAGCAACCAGTCAACCTCCCCCTGAGGTTGTGGCTGTCAAGTTTGTGCGTGTTTTGACTTAACTGGCATCATCATTGGCATCAATTTCATATCACTTCATAATCATCAGACACCCATACAGCAGCACCCTATGAATACTAACCTCAACCCTTACCCTCAACTAACCTTCGAGAGCATTGAATGTGCAAACTGATGAGGATGGTGATGATGTTGTTGTTTGTAAATGATGACGTTGTGGTTGTGGCTTCAGTTTGTGCCTGGTCAACCTGCGACCTTTTGCTTGGCAGAGGTTGAGGTGGAGGTGGGATGTAATAGGGTGTGATGGGGTACGGCAGAGTAGGAGTTTAGCAGCAGCAGGAGCAGCAGTAGCAGCTCTGCTCCACATTCCACGCCATTTCGCTGCCTTCTCAAGCATTCATCATTAATAATCCCCTTCAGCCGGCAGGCATTGGTATTGCCACCCAGCTTCCTACTTGTTCTTTTTGTGCTGCGTCAGTGAAAGATTTGCAGCAGCTACAAAGCACACACTCACACCACACACACACAGGGAGACAGAGTGTGAGAGTGTGGCCCAGTGGGCGTAACAGCTCGCCAAAAGTGGGCGTTTGTCTGCGCTAATCTTTATCTAGCTGTTGACACTCCATGGCAACGCAGCAAACCCAGCCAGCAACAACAGCAGAAACAAAAACCAATGCTAACAAAAAAGTGTGGCAAAGCGCAGAGTCACATTCCTTTCAGCCTCGTCGCATTCTCTCTCTCTCTCTCTCTCTCTCTCTCTCTCTCTATCTCTCTTTCTCTCTTCCTCTTTATCTCACTCACCCTCTCTGCCCGTTGTTCCACTCCTGCCCCACACTTTGTCCAGTGGTCACCCCTGATAACTGATTTTGCCTTTTGTGTGTGCGCCTGAATTCTAACATGTAAAGACACCTGAGAGGGAAATCTGACTAAAACGGTTGCTTGCTGGATTTTGCGAACTCAGTATTAGAAACTTAATTAATGAAGCCCTTACAATTTTTTTTAGAATTATAAGAACTTATTCAATTCAATTTATGATTTATTATGCTCTTTGTTTTAAATATAAAGTTTTGTTTTTCAGAGTCATGTCTAACTATTCTGCAAAAAGTATAACAAAAATATTACTTCAAGATTACAATTTCAGTTTCAAACAAAAAAGTAATATGCGTTAAGATACTTAGGATATAGAATAAAGCTTCAAAGCTTTCAAAAGTAGTCTATTGAGTGATAGTAGTTGCCCCAACTATCTATAATGTGATCAAGAGTTTAAAATGCACAGATTAGTTGGCAACCTATCAAGAGGCATTACATTATAATTTGGGAGCTTAAGTAAAAGAATAGATTGGCAAAAGAATCGATAATAACTGATAATAAGTAGTTTCATAGGGCATCTGCAAGTCGCCTTGGTGGCTTTGCTACTGCCCCAACTGGGAAGTTGACCGCCCAGCAAGGCAATCTGGCACTGTTTGTTGTTGCTGGTGTTGTTCTTCATGCTGCTGCTCACTTTTGGTGCACTCCAATTGTTGTTGCTGCTGCTGCTGTTGCTGTTGCTGTTGCTGCTGCTGCTGTGCAATGCACTGTAAGCGCATCTACAAACTATGTATCTTACTCACTCTTGCCAGCTCTTTGTGTGTGTGTGTGTGTGTGTTTGTGTGTGTGGTTTTTATCTGTAAAATTCATGAATGCTCCAGCTTATCTGGCAGAATTGCATACTTGCAGTACGCTCCCTGCTTTTGTTGTTGTTGTTGGTGGGGTTTTTTTGGTCGGTTGCTCTTTGGCTTGCTGCTGCCTGTCTTCTAATGGCGCTAAGTGAGCTGACTGGCTGCCCCACCGCAGACACCACACCCCCGCCCCAATTTTGTGCAGACATTTTGCACATTGGAGCGCCACTCTCTAATGGCATTTTATCTGAGGCATAATTTTTTATTATTCGCTGTTGTTGCGTTGTTGTCTTCTTTTTGCTGTTCGGCTTAATGACAATCCAAAATACACACAGACAGCGAGTCAAATTGTTAGATAGCTTTTCGGCATGTAATTAATCATTTGACGGCCGAGTTTTTGTTTTGGCTTTTTTTTGTGTTGGCTTTTTCATTTTTTTTTGTTGCTGCTATTGCTGTTTGTCTATCGCGCTCAAGTTAAAGGCACCAGCAGGAGCAGCAGCAGCAGCAGCGGCAAAGTTTGGCATGCGGGACGCATTTGCAGGTCTTGCTGCGGGCTACAAAATAGTCAACAGAAACAACAACAACAACAATCAGCAGCCGCTGCACAAACAAAAAAAAACGAAATGTAAAACCCAACAACAACAATCCAGCAACAGTGCGAGGCCACAAAACAAAAATCCATTACGCGCCAGGCTTATCAGCAACGTCCATCGTCTCCAAACAGTAACAACAACAACAGTAACAACAACAACAACAGTAACAGCAACAACAATAGCAACAATCACACCAACATCAACATTCCACCTCACATTACGCATACGCACTGTGACCGCATTGGGAACTGAACTGAACGGAACGACAACTTTCGCTTGAATTGAACGCTGGCGCCAGCTCATATTTTGTATTTATGATTAAGTGCATAGCTTTTGGGTGCTGTTGTCATTGTGTGTGTGTGTGTGTGTGTGTGTATGTGTTTTGCTTGTTATCGCTGCAAACATAGTTGCAGCCTTGCAATGGGCATTTCAACTTTGACACCTAATATGCAACGCAAGTGGAAAAGATATTTATCTGTTTGTATAATTTCTTGGCTAAACATACACATTAATCATAAAAAATATTATTTAGTCAACATTTTTTAAGATTGGATCATCATATCGAAGCAATAATGAGAAATCATTGTTTGCTTTATTTTTTCATTTCATTTTTATAACATGCAATGCGATAACATTTTATTTGACCTAGTTTTTGTTTAAGATCAGCTTAGTGTATAGTTTATTTAACTGATATAGCTGCAATTTAATGAGGGCATTAAATGTACAGCGGTCCCGAAAGCTCAGCTGGTTCCACATAAGCGTTGCCTTATTTTATCTGCACTTTCTTTTACGTTATTTTTAGGTGGGTCCCATTTTCTTTGCGAGGGTGGCAAATAAACTTTACTTTACATTTTAACAATAAATTACACAACGCTGCCGCACATGTGGCCAAATATTGACACACACACAGAAACACACACATGAAAAAGAGCCACTTGGCCTCGTAATCCTTTTTACTGGCGCGCGAGCATTTATGGAATTTATTCGCTCGGTTTACCAACAAAAAAAAGAAAGCAGCTTATCACCGGCCACAGATCACGGAGCAGTCGAAGCACAGAGGCAAACAGCCAGCGGCCTAAGTCCTGATGCCGCTGCTGCTGCTGTTGCTGCTCCTGGCCGGCTGCTCCTGTCTTGGCCGATGATGAGCTTGGGCATGAGCTCATAATGATGATGATGGGTTTGACTTGAACTGGTCATAAAATCTCTCTCTATATATATATAGGTATATGTGTTTGTGTGTGCTTGTGTTGGTGTTTGGGGAGTGAGTTGACTGCCTTGGCCTTGTCCTTGCGGTTGCGCAAACGGAGTGTACACTCGGAGAAATACTCTGTTCCCAATTTCAGTAAAATCAAGAATTAGGATATCCTTCGATCTGTTTCGAAAACATCAAGTTTAATTTATCTTTTTATTTTACTTACCGTATTTAAAACAAGTGTAAAACGATCTCGTTTAACTTTCAACTCATAAAGTATTTTATTTGAAGATTAGCGACTTTCATCCAATGGCCACATTTTGAGAACTGCTTCAACAATTTCTGCGAGTGCAGCGTTGACGGGGTGGTTGAGATGAGGATGGTGCGATGGGATTTGTGTCGGATATGATGGAAGGGGGGCAGCTGCCCAAACTGTCTGGCTTCGTGAGTGACTTGGCTCAGTGGTGGCCATAACACCACGCAATCCTTTGGATAAATTTTCTTATCTTTGTCGACCAGACGACGATATTATTTTTAATACAGCAGCCCAAAATTTGTACGCGTGTGAGTGTGTAACTCATAAATGTGTGTGCGTGTGCGTGTGCGTTTGTGTGTGTGTGATTTATGTTGTAATTTTTTTATGTGATATGAGTAGCATTATATGTGTAGAATGAGTTTTCATCATTTTTTGGCATGCCTCAGCCCCCAAACCTTAAATGGGGAATAAATATGAACGACTGTGGCATGGGCAGAAATCTTGTCCGGCTTTTTTCTCTGTGTGTGACATTTTGAGTATACATGCATAAATATTTAAATGGCTGTCAATTAGCTAGTTAAGAGTCGGAAATGTGGCAACCAGTTTCCCTTTTCCCCCCTGCTTCCTTTCCGACTTATTGCCACTCATTTCTGTTTGAAGTGGATCAAATGACCCTCGTCCAAATGGCATTTTTTGCTATAATATTTATTGAAATTGTTGGTGTTGATATTTCTTGTTGCCACAAGTAGTTTATGGTTGTTGTTGTTTCTATTGGCTGGTTATAACACAAAGCGCAAACATTCACCAAAGCTGAGGTGGGGCAAACAGAAATTATTTGAAATTGAATTCGAAGCGGTTTTTGCTGATTGAGCTGAATTGTTGAAAAAACTGGCATTGTAGTATATATGTGTCTGTGTGTGTGTGTGTGTGTGTGTGTGAGTAAATGTGAGATTAAGTGTTGATTAATGCCAGATGAGACTGCATAAAAATCAGTGGTCAAAGCAGTGCAAAAAGTTATGGTGAATAAAAACTTTGCTTGCACAAGCAACTTTTAATACTGCGAGCAAATAGTATTATTCTGTATATATTGCTGCTATATATATAAGCTGATTTGCTAAGTTGATGCAGGACTCCGATATGCAGCGAATAGCCTTTTAAAGCGTTGCAGATTTTAAATTTGATGTTCTTTCAAGACAACTAACAGTTCAAAAACTAAATAATGAAATTTAAGGACTTGTTACTAATTTAATTTCTTTTTCTTTTTCTCTACAAATACTTAACATTATTAACATTATTAATCTATAAAATATTTTATACCATATCTGTTGAGCACAGTTTAAAGAGCTATCCGCAAATTGTCAAGTGTTGCACTTTATTGATGCGTTCACCTTCGTTCCCCTTTTATATGGCCCTAAATTGCAAGTATGACGACCTGTTTATGCGTCAAAAGAAGGCGCCTTTTTGCTTCTGCTCCCCACTTCTGCTCCTTGTTTTTCAACTTCTCTTGTCCACGTTAAGTTTTGCATAAAAGGCAACACTTTGAACTCATTACAAGCTGTTAGTGAGCACTTTACACTTCATCATCTGCTGCAAAATGAAAAAAAAAGAAAAAGAATCTGCCACCAGGTAGGCTAAACAGACAGACATTATACAAGCCTCCTCTTGACGGCTGCTTTTGCCTCTTCTTCTTGCCTTAGACCTTTTCTGCATTATGGCTTATTTCGCTGCTTGGCTGCCTTGTCAGTCAGTCAGCTTGTTGTTGTTGTGGCTGTTGCGCGTTGTAAACGTTTATTGTGCCACCAAAAGAGCAGCTCAGCGCCTCAATCCGGCCATGCTTCGCACACACACATTCACACACACACATTCACACACACACACAAACATTCACACACACACACACACACACACGCATGCTTTTGGGGGCCTAATTGGTAGGTAATGATGTGTCTGCTGCGCCGCTTTGTTAGTCACTCGAGCGCAGAGTTGCGTGGCCCGTTTTTCCTTCCTTTTATTTTTGGAGCAGAATGTTTCCAACTGGAATTGGTAGCTGGGAGACTCTGGACTTGGCTCTTGGCTGTTGTCTCTTGGGTTGCTGCCGTTACTGCGTGTCGGCATTTTACTTTGTACTCTTGTTAACTGCTTGTTGCTCTTGTTGCCGCTGCTTTTATTGCTGTTGTTGTTGTTGTTGCTGCTGCTGTTGTCGTTGTCGTTGCTTGCGCGCATCTTGTTAGCAACTTGGAAGAGGCGACGCCTGTTTCCTTGCCTCCTTTTTCATGCCACTGCCACCTCCTTTCTCTCTTCCTCATTCTCTGTGTGTGCGGTCTGATTTTTGATACTCTAATCGCGAACTGAAAATGAGCATATTGGTTGAATGCAATTTTGAATTTGCAGAGTTGAGCAAACTGACTTACATAAATCTTATTGCCAAAATATCGATTAGTTCGTACCTCAGGCGTTCATTTGATATATTTAGTATATTTGCCACAGCTTTCTTGCAGCATTTTTTCTACTTTGCTGGTTCCTCCAAAATTAGTAATGTTAGTTGAAGTGTCTCTCAATAAACTACTCGACTTTGTTTCACTTTAAAGCTAGGTTTTTTAGCCACTAACTACATCAATCAGATATACGCTTCTCCACGCTATTTTCAGCTGTTATTACAGACGGCACAGAGTATCACGCAGTCGTTTACCTCCGCCAGCAAGTTGTACTTTGTTGTCCTCTGCCTTTTTGCAATTTCTGCGCGCGTTTTTCACACAGCTCGCAGCAATGTTCGCGCCTCTTTAATTTACTGCTAAAAAGACGCCGAAGCGACATAACTGGACACCCTTGCCCCGCTGCCCCTCTCCCGCTACGCCACCCCTTGTGGCGACTCTCCCTCTTTGTCGTGGCTGCTTTTGTTGATAAACTCATCAAAGTCATCAAAACGGCCAAAGCAATGAAGTTAACACAATGCGAGACACGATTTCTCAGTTGCAACTACTGCTGGCAGTCCACTCCCCTCGCCTGCCGCCCTTGACTCTATGTGGGCGGTCTCGTTGTGTGGGGGCATGTCGCCGCCCTCACGAATTTAGTATAACTGTAAACGAGGGCAGCTGGGTAAACGAGAGAAATTCCGTTTATTTTTTGTTCCATGTTGCCGTCGTCTTCATTAAGGTTATTGCTGTCGTCTCAATGAGGAGGGGGTGTAGTCAGAGGGGTTGTACAAGGAAGAGTACACACAATTGAATTGTCAGCAATTGTCAGTTGTTTCGAAGTTGCTGAAATGTAATTGATTGATCTGCCAGAAGCGTGATTTGTTTACAGCAATTGCAAATGTTGCTGCCGTGCTGCAATTGTTGTTGTTGCTGCTGCTGCAACTGCTACTGTTGTGCATCACAACCCAGCGACATTGCGCTGCGATATTAATCATAAACAAGAGCGGACGTTTATGCAAATGAAAGCCGTGTTTAATAAACGCAAATTATGAGACTGCCAGCAGCATGTTGCTGCCGTCGACAACAGCAACATGCAGCAACAACACTCAATAGCTGGCTAGCTGGTTGGCTGACTGTAGCGATTATAGATTAGCAACATTCAAACTTGCACTTGGGTCAATTTAAATTTGTGCAACAGTTGCAACAGGCACGGAAACAGCAGCAGCAGCAGCAGCAGCAACAACAACAACAACAACAACACTCGAGATTGTGGGAGCAACAGCAGCTGAAACTGCAGATCGCAATTGATCAACCGAATGAGAGTATAAGCGTGTGTGTGTGTGTGTGTGTGTGTGTTGCTAACCGACGACAACTGTTGTTGCTGCTGCTGCTGATCAAGCGATCAAGCAACAGCAACAATCGACGCTGAGCGTGCTCACACGAAATTTTCAAGTACTGCGACAATTTCTTAACCAAAACCCTACTTCATCCCCCCTCTCGTTCTGCATCTCCCTTGCCCCAGCTGCCTTATCAGCATGCCGTGCTGCAGTGGCAACAACAACAACAACGGCAACAACAGCTGCAGCAACAACAGCAACACATCTCAACAGTTGCATCAATTGCTCAACATTGAACTCTGTGCACAGCATCCCAGACAAACTGTTTCAGTCGCCCGCCCCTCAAACCCCCTTTACACCCGCCTTAGTCCGCATCATTTGCACGTTTTTTAATTAAGACATCAAAAAGAGTTTGAGACTTGCTTGATTTCGAGGAATTGGCCGCAGTCCTACCAGTCCCGTGTGTGTGTGTTTTTTTTTTTTGTGTAGCTTCTACAGATGGCAGATAGAGTACACATGGCTACCCCCTTACGAGTAGTAGTAGTAGTCGAAGTAGTATTCATCGATATTTCCTTCGTATATGCATGTACATATGCCCAGTCGCCTGTGACATCTACGAGTCGAGCTACGTGCACTAAATTAGTCGCAGACTCGGAACTCTTTAAAGACGACGTCGGAATCTGTATCGTAGTTTAAGTTCAACTCGGAGTCAGACGAGCTTTGTATGATTCTTGTATACAAGTTCAAGGCTAGAGTAAGGAGCATATTTGTAGGACTGCTCGACTCTCAACTCGATCTTAGCTCGAGCTATGAGATTGCTTTTATGCTAGTTGTATTATATTTAAATATATAAATTTTAATTTGCACAAGCTTTTCAATTCCCTCTCAAAATCTGCAACAGGTTTGTTTGCCTTGAGCTAGAAGAGATCATAAAGATAGTTTCAGTAATTTACCTTGAGTTGATCTTTATGCAAGGATGGATGTCTTTTGATAGATGACAGGATACCAAAATACATCCACTTACAACGTTTGGGTACTCCTCTCATGCATTCGCATATTGAATAATAATCAGAGTTATTTTAACAAATTGCGCAAGGAGTATAAAGCGTAAAGAAAAACTGAAAAACTTTAAATTGCTTATCCTCAATGATCAAAGAATTTCGTTGGCACGCCGTTTCCCATAGTGTTAAGGAGGTGCTGAAAAAAAAAAAACAAAATAAGCGCAACGCAAGCTGCGAGTAAATCACGAATAGCTGCGAGAGCCCCCCAAGATATGAGAATGTTGATTATTTGCACGGGTTAACGCTCAAGATGCACATAAAGTTGCAGCCAAAAAAACAAGTAACAAAGGGTTAACAATCCGATACCCTGGGCAGTAGTACAAACAACTAAGATTGAATCTAAGGAAAATATTGAATATTCTCTAAAATAAATTTGTGCTACATTTATAAGCTTCGTGTATTTAATAACGAACTCCTCATATTACTAAAAGTATTTACAAAAATTAAAGTTAACTTATGTTACCAACTTTAGAATACCATTCGTCATACATTTGCCATGGTTACAGGGTATTCCACATTGAAGTTGCAGTTAAAGTGTGAAATGAAATGTTGGTCCGCAACGTGATTTTATTTTCTTTTTACGCGATTTGGCGAATTGCTGAATTTAGCGCTCTCTGCATTTGTTTTGCTGCCTTTGTTGTTGATTAATAACAATTGATAAGTGAAGAGACGGAGTTGGAGTTGGATTTGAAGTCGGAGTCGACTCGAGTGGAGAGTGGTGCGATGTGGTGTGGAGTCCCTACTGGCTGCTGATGGCGTTGATTGCCACAAGGTGGCAACATTTTCGGGCGAAAATGAAGATTTTCGTTATCAGCAGGCTGCTCAGACTGCTGCTTGCAGCAGACAATTCAACGCTCTGTTGTTGTTGGCCAACTCTTTTTAAGCCCGATTGTCCGGACTCACGTTTTTCAATTTGTTTGGCTGTGCAGCCAGCCGCTGGGAAATTTGTTTAATTATAAGTTACTTAAATTTGCTGCCACTTGCAACTTGCACCCCTGCAGCTGTAGAAGCATGCAAAGTGAACGCTTCCTATCACGGTCCTCCTCCCACTAAAATACGCATACGCCCCCCGCCACCGACTCCGGACTCGTTTTGTTTCAACCAGACCAGACCAGACCAGGCTAGACCAACCGGCGTCGCCTGATCTATCTATCCGCGCTGAATACCTGCCTCCGATCAAGATCCTCAATTCAGCCCAAAAAATGTGCTTCGATTCTACTTCTTCAGTTTTTCCTTATACCCTGTTTCCAAGGAGAAAATGTTGTGTACTTATTTATAATTATAAATTAAATTACCCGCTGTAGCTGAGTTGAGCGCGCTTCAAAATTTGATCAACTTCAAGTTAAGAACTGCCATGTTTCTGCTTTAAATTTCACATTTTCTGTGACGAGCTTAGACAGACAAATTGCATAGATGGCGATTCTCTGGCAGTGCATCGCGCAGTCGCTTATGCTCAACTGCTAGAGTATTGCTTGTCTTTTTTTTTTGGGTTAACTGACCTTCGCCTTTGCCAACGATTAGCCGCGTCGGCGGTCCAGCCTCAGTTGAGGGTCCAGCGACAAATGAACAAAGGGTCGCCCTTCCCCTGCCTCCGTTAACCGCCACCCCTTAATCTGCTCATTGTGGCCCTTGTTTGGGGCACCACCAAATTGCTCGATTGTTTATGGCTGCAAAAACGCCCACCAGCAGCAGCAACAGCAGCAGCGGCAACAGCAACAGCAACAGTAATGTTGCCCAAGTGAGAAACCAGCCACAATAATCTGCCGGTTGATAAAGTGCAGCAAAAGCCCCCGCTAGCCTCCCTCCCCCCTCACTCACTCCCCTCGTGACCCTCAACTCCTCGCTAGCTGTGTGTGTGTGTGTGTCGCGTTATCGGCGACGATCGATCGCAAAAGCTGCGACGGCGAACGGCAACAGCGGCTCAGCTGATTTAACAAATTGATAAACAATTGTTGGCGTTGTGTGTTGGTGTGTTGTGTGTGTAGTTGTTGTACGCGTGTGTGTGTGTGTGTGTGTGTGTGTGTGTGTGTGTGTGTGTGTGTGTGTGTGTGTGTGTGTGTGTGTGTAGCCAAGGTGTGTGCGGCGTTACGAAATGGCTAAACAAACGATGCGGCAAGCAGCAACAATAAAATGACGCAGAGCAGAGAGCTAATCCTCAGCAGCAGCAGCTGTCGCTGCCGGCAGAAACTGCAGCTTTGCCATTGTTAGCCAAAACTTTAAAATACACTTAAAAAAAGACTCGGCCATAAATAAAGTATAAATACTTATTTTACTATCCTAGAAATTCTAGCTCTTAACTTAAATTCTTTATTCAAAGTGATCAAGTTTTATCTCAAGATCTGTAGAACCTACCAATAACAATTGAAGACAAATATTACGGTTGGAGAACTAAACTATTTTAAAATTAGAACGATTATACTTAACTTATGCCAACCTATTTTTGGATTTATAATTTCTCTGAGCTCTTTAGGTTTGTACTTAATTTGAGTGAAATATGATGTATTGTTTTTCGTGAGTGTATCCGCTTTCTACCCCGTCGAATATCACCAAACTTGGAGAAGCTGAAGCTATAGTTGCTGCTGCTGCTGCTGCTGTTGTTGCTGATGCTGTTGCTGGCGTGTTTTGTCTGCGCCGGGGCAAACACTTTACGTGTGCTGCTTATCGCGCCGCCAATCGATGGCAATAAATATCTTACAAATAAGCAGAATGCGCTGGAATGCACCAAGCATCAGAAGCAGCATCAGCAGCAGCAGCCCAAAAGAGCCTTGGAGGAGCATTACTCGCACAGAGATGCTGTCGATTGTTCACGTGCAGCAATGTTTTTTTTTCTTCTTTGTTTTTGGTTACCCTTGTGGGATTCTGTGTGTGAATTCGTGAAAATCGACACTGCAATTAGAGCGACTGGCAATGGGGGAGAAGTGGGCGCGGTTAGCGCATCAGTGCGACCCAAAGCAATCAAAAGACTCAGGCGACGAACTTGCAAACGTAGCAGCAACAACAAATTACAGTTGCAGGCGGTCTGCTACAACAACTTATGCTGACATTTCAATAGCCAACAATTGACAGGTCAACGCGCATTGGCGGCCCGCACGAGAAGAAGACGAAGCCGAAGAAGCAGAAACTCGTGGAGCTTATCGGCGCCTTCATATCTATCGCAGCCATGCTCTGTGTGTATGCCTCTCCACTGTGCACCGTCTTATCCGACGCATCGCTGGTCGTTATAATATTTTGTTGCCCAAAAACAAATCAGATGTCAGCATTCGGGCCCCGCTCTAATCATCAAGCCGAATGCAAAAAGCAATCCAATGCTCGAATGCTCCAACTGCTAACTGCTCTTTCTGACCACCATGAGCTTTTCCAACTTCGCCGGCTTTTCCACGTATTCCATGCCAGCGTCGAGATGCGTTCGCGGGATAACCAAACGGCACAAACGGGCCAAACAGCCAAATGGTCTGTTGGACTGTTGGACTGTTTGACTCTTCGACTGGCCGACAACCTCGATCTGGGAGTCTTTTGCTCGTTTTCAACTGTGGAGTCTAAGTTGGAGTTGGACTTGGACTTGGACAAAGTCGCATTGTTTTCACAGCTGCCTGTCGCTTGACTCGCACCGCTGACAATTTGTTCGATAATAATTGCTAGCCTCTCTGACCACATTTGACACATACAACGGATTTGACTGGGAGCTAGTGGACCGACTTATATAATTTTCTATAATTAATATGATCTTGGCAAACACTTTGAAGCCATTGTTTCTTAATTATCGTCAGATCTATTTGAAGAAATTATTGAATTCTGTTAGTCGGAAAATATATAAATGCTAAGCAAGCAAAAACTATGACTGTTATTTGCAGCTGAGACTTGTTTTAAACATTTTTTGATGTGTTTCACATTTATACAGCTTTATTGAAATTTAAACATCTTAGGTAAAATCACAGAAATGTTAAGCATATAAATCTGGTTGAACATGCATTTTTGTAGTAAACTAATTTTGTTCAAGATATAATACGGATAACACTTTAAGTATTATTATTATTTAAGTATTTACTCATAGAAAATAGTAAAGTTGTATAAACAATATTTATATATTACATCTGCAGATTCCAAAGAATTGGCCGCACACGAGCTGAGCGAGGAGAAGCAACAGCAACACCAGCAGCACCAACAACAACAACAGCAACAGCTCGAGGATCAGGCCGAAGACGAGCAGTTAGAGCAACAGTCGAACAACTCCTCCTTGCAACCCGTCGAGACTGATATGGAACAGGAACTGGAGGAGGCACAAGCGGCAGCCCAGGATTCCAGTGACCAGAAGTTGGCGGACAACCCGACCACGACAACGCCGCCGCGCAGCCCAACGCCCGAACTGGTGCCAAAGCTGGAGAGAGCTGATACGCCTCCCTCAGTTCCAGTCACGCCCAGTCCACCACCGCGCACGCCCACACCACCGCCAATTGTACTGCCCAAGTTGCGACTCAATGCGCTGCTTGCCTCAGATCCGGCATTGAAGCCTGATGCCAAGGAGCTCAATCTGCACGAGTCACGACTGCTGGGTCCACCGCCCAAGCCGGAGCAGCAGCCGACTCTGCAGCCGGATGTGGAGCCGCTGTTGAAACCGGCGCGATTTATGTGCCTGCCGTGCAGCATCGCTTTCAGTTCACCATCAACGCTGGAGGCGCATCAGGCCTACTACTGCTCCCATCGCAACAAGGATGCTGAGGAGGAGACAAACGCTGTCGGTGATAAGGTGACATCCAATAGCGGTGGCACCTCAAATGCCAACAGCAGCTCCAGCGGCTCAAGTGCCGCCGGCTCCGAGCCACCCAACAAGGTATCCCGCATTGGCAAGCAATATGCGTGCACCCAGTGCTCCTACAGTGCCGACAAGAAGGTCTCCCTCAATCGACACATGCGCATGCATCAAACATCTCCAGCGGCACCCAGCCTAAACAGCCTCTCCAGCTTGACAGCAAATGGTGTTGTTGCCGCTGCTGCTGCCGCCGCTGCGGCGGCTGCTGCTGCTGCTGGTGCGCAGCTCGAGGAGAGCTCTAGTCAAGTGAGTTGGTTGACGCAATACTGCGGCAAGCCTCTGCCCGACAAAGCAACCTGTACTCTCCACTCAAATCACAAACTAATTGCATTTTAATCTCACCCCGTAGCAAATCGATCGCTACTGCAGCGACTGTGATATCCGCTTCAACAACATCAAGACCTACCGCGCCCACAAGCAGCACTACTGCAGCTCCCGTCGCAGCGACGGACAACTGACGCCCAAGCCGGAGGCGGGTGGCATCACTGGGACTGTAGTTGGAGTCGGTGGAGCTGGTGCTGGTGGTGGCGGTGGAGCCGCATCAGTTGCTGCTGTTGCTGCCGGCAAGCATAGTCCACAGACGCGCAACAAGACGCCAACGCCAGCAATGGTTGCTGCTGCCGCCGCCGCCGCTGCGGCTGCTGCTGCCTCGCTGCAGGTGGCACCACCGCAACCCTTCCTAGCGCTGCCCACCAATCCGATTATCATAGTGCCCTGCTCGCTAATACGTGCTGCCAGCTTGATACCGGGACCACTGTAAGTATAGCCCAATCCTTCTGTTGCTCTAGATTTCTTACCCTTTGAGAAAATACAAGTTATGGCATTATAGTCGTTTATATCCACTCTGAAACAAATATATATATTTAAAAATCAACGTAGATCGTGAGGTCTACTTTTTGTTAATGTTGTCATAATTTGCAATGCTTTCTCTCTTTACTTTAGCACCACTTCTACGTCGGGCATTGTGAATCCGGAGTCCACATGCTTCACGCTCGACAATGGCGCTCTGAAGCCCCTTGCCACGGCTCTAAACATAAACACGCTAGGGGGCAGTGCCACGCCTACGCCTACGCCTATGCCAAGCAGCAATCAAATACCGATTCCCGCTTTAGAGCCAGATCGTCCAACTCCTGTGAGCATTTCGAGCAACCCGGAAACGGAACCCAAGAAAAGTCCAGCAGAACCCAAGCGCAAGGAAACAAGTGGCATACGGCAAGTCAAAGAAGATTCAAATCAAATTCAGCAATTAAAGATAAAAACAATTTCCTGTGTTTTTTAAATAAGCAATGATAATTTTTATTTGATTTTCCAACGTCCATCAGAAGATCATAAAAATTATAACAATCGTTCGTGTTCTTAAATTCAAAATCCCCTTTTTCAACGTACTTGCAGTGAGACGACGCCCCTGGATTTATCGCTGAGGCGTTCGCCAATCTCAGCGCTGTTGCAGCGCCAGCGTCTCGCGCGCTCGGCCGCTGCACTGCTCGACGCCGAGGATGCTGCAGGCAAGGATGCTCACTTGGAGAGCATCAGTGGCGGCAGCGTTACACCCGAGCAAATTGTTTGCGCTCCCTCGCTGCCCAGCAGCCCCTCGATGAGTCCGTCACCCAAGCGACGTGCTTTAAGTCCACGCAGCTCTGGAGCTGGTAGCGCTTCGTCGATGTCACCGCCAGCCCACCATATGCTGGATAATTTGCCGCCGTTGCGCTCCATGCTGCCCTCCGATTTTAATCTATCCGAATCGCTGCTGGCCAAAACGAATCCAGAGCTGGCCCTCAAACTGGCGGCGGCAGCAGCCGCTGCTGTGGCAGGCAGTGGCTCGGCGGAGCTGGCCAAACTAGGATTTTCGGGAGCTGGTGCAGCACCCAGCAGTGGTGCAGCTGCTCCATCCTCTGCACAGAATGCACCGCAGATCTATGTGAAGCAGGGCGTCTCCAAGTGCAAGGACTGCAACATTGTCTTCTGCAAATATGAGAATTACTTGGCGCACAAGCAACATTATTGCTCGGCACGCAACCAGGAGACGGGCCTGGATGGAGATGCCTCCAAAAGCGCTGTAACGCCTCCCAGTGGGTTATCATCAGTTGGTGGTAATGCTGGCGCCTCCTCTGCAGAAACGACCCCCGTTGCCTACCAGCAACTAATATGCGCCGCCTGCGGCATTAAATACACCTCGTTGGATAATTTGCGTGCGCATCAGAATTACTACTGCCTGAAAGGAGGCGCTGCGTCAGCAGCCACGCCAGCTGAGGCAGCACCAGCACCACAACTGCCACTCGCCCATCCCAAGGAGAAGTGCCCGAAATGTAAGACTCATCATGAGCACGGACAGAATTGTCCACCACCCCCACCACCAGCAACTCCTCAACTGCCTGCTCCGTGCTCCACCTCTGCCACATCGAATAGTGTCAATAAGTGTCCCGTTTGTGGCGTAATTAGTCCCACTGCTGCTCTCGCCCGCAAGCACATGGAGATGCATGGAACAGTGAAGGCTTTTCGCTGCTCCATTTGCCAGTATAAAGGGAACACTCTCCGCGGGATGCGCACCCACATTCGCACCCATTTCGATAAGAAGACGAGCGATGTGAACGAGGAGCACTACATGACATGCATCTTTGAGGAGGATGCTGCAGCGGTGGCAGCTGCAGTTGCTGCTCCAACTCAATCCTTGAATCTAGATCTGCCCGCTGTGGCAGCAGCGGCGGCGGCAGCAGCAGCAGCCCAAGAGCAACTGGAACAGCATCCGGCACAGCTCTTCAATTGCGATCATTGCAATTACGCCTCATCCTACAAGGGCAATGTGGTGAGTTTCATTTGATTACCTAAGACAATCTAATCCAGATCAATGTCTAACCAACTTTACTTCTCAGCTGCGTCACATGAAATTATTGCATCCACATGTGGCCATTAGTTCGCCCTCCATTTCACCCGAGTCGCGCGAACACGAAGCCAATCCACACGTCCTACCCGAAGTAGCACTGCTTAATGGGGAACGGGAGGCAGCAGCTGTGCCCGGGTAAGAACCAACTAACGACTAACACTTGAATACAGATCTTAAATCTATTGTTTGCTTACCTGCCAGCTTCCACATTAAAACGGAGGCATTGGAGGCACCGGTGGCCACATTGAGTCTGGTTCATGAGAACAACAATTCACCCATTGGCACACCACTTACCCACATTAAAGCGGAGCCCATGGAACTTGGAGTAGATGTGTCAGTACCGTCGCTACCCCCGCCGATGGCCAATTCCCCGCTTGGGCCGAGCGCAGCGGAGGCATTGAAAAAATACTGCTCCACCTGCGACATATCGTTCAACTATGTGAAGACATTTCTGGCGCACAAGCAATTCTACTGCAAGAGCAAACCGCATCGACCCGAGGCAAATGATAGCCCCAGTCCCACGGTGGGTGGTGGCGTCTCAATGCCGCTGCAGTCGCCCAGCGAGCTGCTGTTGCTCCAGAAGAACAAGGAGAATCTGCAGGAGGCGGCCATTTGAGAGAGCCAGCTGATGTGGGAGGTGCAACGCAAGCAGCTGGAATGGTATTACAAGTGCTTCTAGAAACCCACCACAGCCACCCATACAGTATCGAAAGTATTCCCGGAGAATCTCCAACAATAACAACAACAATCACTCTACAAGCCCCACTTCCAAGCCACAACACGCCACGCGCCAGGACATTAATAGTTAGCTCCTGTTTTTGAGAGCATCCAGGCAGTCTAGATATATAGATACATAAATACATAACATACCTAGATATATATATCTAAATACATATAGTATGTGTGTACTGTAGAAATCATGACATATAATGCATGCCAAAGCTTACCACTTAGAAGAGAAACTACAATTGAGTGCAAGAAACTACAAGTTTTCAATATCTAGATATAGTATCTCTACCAACTACCAACTATGAAACTTACCGACGTTTTATGTAAACGGTAAATAATCCTAATAGATTCGATAACGCGAATAATAATAATTATTGCTGTAATTATTGCTTGCAACGCGTCTAAGCGTACGAGGATATAACAAATAAAACTGTGTAATTTAAATATATATATATATGTATTTGCTATATACGAATACATATTTATGGATATGTATTTATTAAGAGTGTGCGACAATAAAACTAATTAATTTATTCAAAATAAATGGGAATGTCTTTTGTTTCTAGCCTAAGGACATCATAGTTTTTGATCCTGAGATGACCCACGAGTCCTTGAATACCAACCGATAGAAGTCCTTCTTGCGAACATAAAGCACCAAATATGCCAATGGTTGGCTGAGTTAGAGTTTATTATATAAAAAATATCCTTTTTCTTGCCATAAATCTGTCAAATGAAAAGTCACACATTTTTTGTTTTGCTTGTTGAGAGCATAACTATAAATTGGCATTCATAGTTTTGCAGAATTTCTCCATCCTGCCACATGCGAACATAGTAGTCAAAGGACGATAGTCCCTAACAAAGCCAATTTTTATATATACAAAATATCGGCAAGCGCTGCGTCTTTGTGGTTATCGTCAGGCGAAAGGGCATTGAAATCGTTCTGTAAATGTCCGAGTTATTAAGGATTGTTTGACTTCCGTTAGTTTAGACCAAGTTTTGCGGGCACACATTTTGCTGCATACTTTTAGGATTGTTATACTATGGGAGTAATCTTGTTCTTCCACGTAAGCACACCTATGACGTCAGCACATCGACATTACTTTTCGGAACTGTTTCAATGTTATTACATTTACCACATTTATATATTTATTGATACACTTATAATTGGAAACTTACAGTGCTCTGAAAAAACAAGAGTACGAAAATCTATTTGATTTAATTGTAATTGTATTGTAATTTATATGTATGCATACGTGTATAATTTATAAATTGGTGCAAACCGAATTGTTAATATTTATCGTTTGACATTTGACATCAACTTATGAATTATTAATATATTCATAATTAAGACGAAGCATTCACGAAAACGCTTCTCTCTCCTAAAAGTTTGTTTTGTTTTGTTGTGTTTTGTGTGGGGATGATCACTTCCTCTCTGCCTGTCTGCCCTGCTGTATCGTTTATAATGTGGCTGCTTAATGTGCTTTCACGGAGAGTAAGGGTATATTTGTTGCCTGCTAGTTTCTTAGTCCTCTTATTCGGTGGCTGCCATTGCGCGAGCCTGGGCTCGAACACGCTTCTCGTATTCCAAGCGATTCTGACAGTAAATGGTGTAGGCCTCTGCTTGAGCGGGATCCTTGATATTGGGCTCATTGAGCAAATCTTGAATGCCCAGCAGAATCTGTTTGATTGTGATGGCCGGACGCCAGTCCTTTTCCTCGTCGAGCAGCGACAGGCAAACAGTGCCCGATGGATACACATTCGGATGGAATAGCGGCGGTTCAAATTTGCATTTGGGCGGCGACGTTGGATAATCATCCTTGAAGATCATACGCAGCTTGTAGAGGCCACCCTCCCAGGGTGTAGTCTTCTTGCCGGGAATCGCGCATTCCCAGATCATCAAATTCAATGTGCCGTCGGGATTTTTGGCCGGTCGCGCAACGAAGCCAAATGGATGATCCTTACGCCAGGCCTTGCGCTCCTCACCCAAACGTGTTATAGCAATGCCGGACATCTTGTTTTTTCAACTGTTTTTTTTTTTGCGCGCGACGTTCTTACCGATTCTCGCTTTTGTGAAATCGAAATCTATTGCGGTGTCTCCTTTCTGTCTCTGCTTCTACCTACGCTGTACACGCTGCTTCTGCTGTGTGGTTTAGAAAAATGTCAGCCACTAACACTAAAGTACCGCAAGCCAATGCATCTCAATTGCGAATAAATACCTGTGTATGTTGCCTGCTACCTTAGACGGCTTAATTAATTCGCAATTTGATAGTTTTTTTACTGAACTTGAAAATTTTATGCGCAAAATAAGCGCAATTTGACGGCTTCGGCTTGCGTTAGCGATGACAGACAGATATCGATATATATCGATACGATGTATTTTCACCAGCAATGTGACCAAACTATTAAATGGCACAAATGCCGTAAAATACCAAATTACAAATCAAATCTTTGTGCAAACTTTCGTTTCGTTTTTTTTTTTCAAGTTTAATCGTTCAAATATTTTCAACGGGGATGTTGAGTAAAAAATCCCGCAAATACTCAAATGACAACCAACCAAAGTGACATATGTTATAAGCAATCGTTTTTCAATTTGGTTTTTTTCACAAACACTTGGAATATTTCAATTTATTGTTTTTTTTTTTTCGTTCTTAACTTGTAGGTAAGTTTGTTAGTTAATTTGATATTAGGTAAAAAAGATTTCCATTTTGTTTTGTACAATTAAATAATTGATTTTCTATACGAAATCAGTGGTGGCTTAAATGTGCCCCGGTTAAGGAACTTATTCCTAACATATTATAATAGTCAAAATCGTCTTTTGTAGATTTGTGTTGCAGGAAGCATAATGAAGCGAAAAATGCGAAGTTAAATAAAAACAATCAACTAAAACTTCTTAATAGCCAATAATAGAAGACATGTACGCGGGGGAGTTTGCTCGGGAAACTATGGCCTACATATGTAATCCATGCAATGAATTACTAGGCCTTTTTCGAATTCTTTTTCTTACTGCTACTGCTGCTCTCGTCCTTTTCCTTTTTCTCCTTCTTCTCAGGTTTATCCTCGGGATGATCTTCATAGCTGTGGGAAAAACATATTAAACTCAATAAAGCAAATAAGATTATTTTGAAAAAATAGGACTTACGCAAAGAGTACCTTCAGCTCGCCACGGATTAGAGCTACCAGGACTGGCGTAGACATGCAGGCGGGCACAAGATAAAGCAGCGCCGGCTGCGCATGCTTGAACACGTGCATCACAAAGATCGTCGCAAGCAGACCCAGGAAATAGGCAACCAGTGTTGAATAGAAATAGATGCGCGTCTTCCTCTTTTTGCTATCGTCGAAGCGCAGCAGAAGGGCAATAAAGATGCCTGGAATAACGATATCGCCTAAACCCAACATCGCAAAATTGGAGGCGTTTAGGCCATTGTCGAGAATGTCCTGGGGAAAGACTAGTTTGATGGGCGCCTCAAAGCTCTTCGCCACAGTGACCATAACATTTGTGCCAAACACCCAGAAGATATCGTAAAAGAAAAGGCCACTGAGCAGAATCACGCCCGTCACAAAGTTGTTCAAGTGCAGCATCTCTACACCATTGATGGCAAAGGCCAATCCAAACATATTGTTGGCAATCCAATGCTTCTTCAGAAGGTACCACACTCCAATTACCGACGAGATGATCAGACAGACAATGTCGTGCGTGGAGAACTTATAGTTGATGATGTCCTCCTTGTGTTTACCCTCACCTTTGGTGAAGTGTATATGGAATGGTACTTTTGGCACAGCTGCCGGCATCAACGAGTTAATTACGGGACTCAGTAGATGGGCGAGCGCAATTACGCCGAGCACAAAGAAATAGCCCGTGAGCAACAAGTTTATGTGCACCTTCTGGAAGACCTTGAAAAACAAGTACAGGCCGAACAGCGCTGCGGACGCAATCAGCGGAAAATACATGGCATCCTTTTTGGTCATTGTGTCGGCCTTCTCGCCAGTCGACTGTGAAGAGTGAAATATGAATATATATATATATATATATAGATATATTTATATATATGTTAATGTATAAACATATTTGGTTTTAAGTGAAAGTGCAAGTGAAAGTAAATAGAGCGAAAAGCCATGGGGAGATAGGGCGACCACCCACCTTTTTAATTTTGTGCAGCTTAACGGAACGTATGGAGCCGAATATGATGGGCAACATGGCCATAATGACGAGGCTGCCGTACGCCACCGCAATGCCTTCTGGCGTCGATGGCTTCCTTTCGGTTGTATTCGTCTCATTTTTCGGGTTCCCGGTTACGTTCTCGAATATGCCCTTAATCGCATCTTTTACACTGCCAATGACTTCCTCTGCCATTTCAATTGTTGATGAGTAATTAACTCTTAGTTTACGTTTAAGCTTTAATATTTAGTTGCCGTTAACGATTTCTGTTGAAAATCGTTCGGCGAGGGTAACAATTTTCTGACACGCAGCCACACAACAACAAGAGCAGCAAATCGACGCACACGTCAACGCTAGGGATGGTCGATAACATACTGATTAATCGATGTGCACTGTTATTGATAAGGTATTTCCATTTTCGGCTAAAATAATGTGTATAACTTTCCAAAATTACATTATATTTAAGTGTAATTTTTGTTGTTACTAATTTAATTCATTTTAAGTAAGCAAAATAGTTATTGCTTTATTTATTTTTTCGATTTGAGTAACATTACTGTTAAGCTCAAAATGACACTGCTAGACACCTCCTTTTACTGTTAACACGAACGATAATTCGTTAGTTTTAAACATCTTCAACTGAATTTGAACTTTTTACAAATTAATTTAAATTTTTCGATGCCATTGTTTGTGTGGGCGTCTGCGTCATCCACTGTTTTTACTCTTCAAGCGTTATCTTTTATCCACTCGCTCGCCACACAACTGTCGTTTACATTATCACAGCCAGCAGCCATGTGCGAAACCCCTTTTCTGGCTCTCGAGCCGCAGTCGATGCTCACTCAACATTCAGATTTCGATGGGCGCACATTAAATTAGAATAAGTGTATTTTTATATGTTTTCGAAAAACTCACTAATTATATGCCACTGTGAACTTGAGAAACAACAATGTCGTATGCGATAAAAGCATTGATTTCCGGTCGTGGGCTGCCGTTCTTGCTGGTGGGCCTCCTACTCATTTCCGTGCCAAGCACCATTTGTAAGTGCTTGCATGTAAATATGAATGCATAGATAAACAAATATCTATCTCATATCAAAAACAATTCTTTATCATTATTATTATTAATTATACATTTGATCAGCTAAGCCGGACGATGCAGATGGAAATGATCGGAAGGTGGCCAATGTCAGCACACTAGATCGGCTGCATTTGAATCTATTCATTAACTATGACTCTAACGTCCAGCCCACTGTGCAGGGCAAGCCAACGAACATAAATCTCGGTCTCTCGGTGAACTATTTAGATATCGACGAGCTAAACGGCAAGATCACGTTGCATTGCTGGCTGAGCGCCGTAAGTAAAGATTATGTAGGGAAAACATTTAACTTTGGCTTGCCGAAGATTAAGCACGACTATATAACAGATAAAAATAAACATGTTTACTCGGTTGATTTAACAATGACTGTTCTATTGGCAGAGCTGGATGGATGAGCTTCGATCGTGGAATCCACTCGACTACGACAATATTACCAAGGTGCACGTGCCTGCGTTCCAGCTGTGGAAGCCAGAGATAACACTCTTCAATGCAGCCGCCGATGATAATAATTATCTGGCGCAAACTCAAGTGATACTCTCCCATGATGGCAGGCTCCTGTGGGTACCTCCAGCTGTTTACACCGCCTACTGTAATCTCAACATGCTCAACTGGCCCTACGATGTGCAGACGTGTAAGCTGAAAATTGGCACCTGGTCTCAGAGTCACATTGAGGCGGCTTACGATAAGCGCAGACCTGCGCTCGACTATGATGAGATGGTCCAATCCACCGAGTGGGATATTGTCAGCGGACAGACGCAGTTTGTACGTCAGGACCATTACAATTATGTGGAGTTTACGTTCAAGGCTGAGCGACGCTCTTCGATGTACACTGCGGTCATCTATACGCCCGCCTCTTGCATTGTGATCCTGGCACTGTCCACTTTTTGGTTGCCTCCGCAGATGGGCGAGAAGATACTACTCAATGGTATACTTATCCTATTGATTGCCGCCTTCCTTATGTACTTTGCCCAACTGCTGCCGGTGCTGGCAGGGAATACACCACTTGTGGGTAAGTTTGTATAGAATATATAGTCATATATATAGTCATTAACATTAGATAGTAGTAGTACGACGTAGACGAAGACATAAATATCCATAAAATATTAGAATGAAAATCATCAAAATTTAAAGATCTTAAATGTGTTTATCATAAGCAATTAATTGGATTTGTTGTTTTTTTTTTTGAGTAGATCTCAAAGATTTGATGAGCTAGAAAAATCAAATTTCGTATTAAGTTTGTCATACAGGACCAATTAAATTTATTTAAAAATGTTAATAACTTCTCAAACTCCCCTCTTAAATCGAAGACAAAAATCTAATTTTTGTTTTGAAATTTGGAATTGATATTTGGAATCTTTGATATTTCAATGCTTACCTTGCGTTCTGAGCCAAAAATATATTTGGTAAATGCTTATTTTAAAATAAAGATTCTAAAGCTATCGGAAAGTAATTATAAAAGGTATTTAAGAAACAATATTCTCGAGCGTGAATATAAAGGAATGTTTGTTACAGAAATTTAGAAATAGGTACTGAGTATCTAATAGTCGGTTACAAAGAGTTGGTTTAATGTATTCTCCTATTTCTGCTCCACAGTGATATTCTATAGCTCCAGCCTCCTAATCCTGAGCCTATCTACCATTATTGAAGTTGTGGTACTCTATCTGGCTACGGCTCAGCACAAGCGTCGTTTACCGGACTGTTTGAAGCGATTGTTGCACGGCAAGCTGGGCACCTGGCTGCTCCTCTCGCATTTCACCAGCGAGGCGGAGTCGCAGTCGAGACAGGGCAATGGCATTGTCAAGGAGCTGGACGACCAACTGTACGAGAGTCCAGATGATTTGACCAATCCGCTGGGCATCAATCCCAATGAGGAGCCCTCCGCACGTGCTCTGCAGTTCGATTGGATGCTGCTGGCCACCGCCGTCGATCGGATCTGTTTCATTACCTTCAGCATGGTCTTCATAGTGCTGTCCATTGTCTATGCCGTCTAGGATTACATATATATGTATATATCTCAACTGCTCATCCATTTGTTCGGGCTGTTATACTACTTGAGTGTACTTCATAGATAACTTGTATTTCTATTGCAATTTCTAAATGTGTGTGTGCGTTTTTATGACAATATTCAATGTGGACTTAGAATTATATAAATATTATTGAGTAGTTTCAGTAGTTTTAGCAGCTCTTTCGTGCAGTAGATTTGGCAAGTCGCTGGAAGATTGGAACTTGGAAATGTCCTGAATCGTACTTTTGGCATATAGCATTGTCAAAAACCGCATAAAATTAATTTGTAGAAATAAATAAATACTATTCATTTTATAGTTACGGATAGGGGATTTCTCGGTATTCGAATTATACAGGTGAAGAGAGGCTTCAGGTTTCTTATTCGTAAATAAGCCAGATGTCATTAACCTCCCCACAAGACAATATAATGTACCAACATAATCTCTGGTGCTAAAAATAACTTTCTTCCGGTAAATTAAGTTTGTCGCATAAAACTGCTGTTAAAACTACTGGAACTACGCTCCTTACGTGGAGAGCTCTATTTGCATAGATACATGTATTTAAATTAAAAGGTAGGCTTAAAAGCGACAGATAACAGACGATGTAACAAATTAGCCCAGGGAAATTTTGTCCCTTCACTCGTATTGCTTCTTGGGATGCTCCTCGCTGCATTGCTCCATGTTTATCACATACGGAAAAATTACTCAATTAACCCAAATGTAGCTAGAATTAAGCGAAATGTCCTTTTTACAGTTAAGTCCAGCGCACAGACCCGGATGGCTGCTAGAGCAGTATGGAGATAGTAATCGTTGTCTTGTGCGCAGCGGGCGGTCCTTGCGCAGGTCCTGTAACCCACTACCCTTATTCCACCCCACAGATGACCGCACTATAAAGCAACCCCAAACAAATTGGGGTTGTCGTTTCAATTAAATGCATTGCTGGGCGGGGTGCGCTGCTCATAGGTCGAAGTTGAGGCTATGGATGTCCTGGGTGCCTGCTCGGACGACTGACTGGAGCCGGCGGATGTGGCGACAACTCCTGCATAAGGGCCTGGCCCCGTAAACACCGACGGCACCTGAGTACCAGGCGACGGCAGCGAAGATGCTGTCGAGGGTGAGGGAAATCCCAGACTGGAACAGGTCGAAGTCGGCGATGTTAACTCCGCGGCGGCGTGTGGATGCAGCAGCTGGGCGTGCGTATGATGCGGATGGGGATGCACATGAGGATGTGAATGATGTCCCAAATGATGCTGCAGATGCTGCGGTGGCATCGCATGTGGACCGCCGCCAGCGGCGCCATGATGATGATGCTTGTAGGAACTAATCATGCTGCTGGTTGGATCACAGCCCTGCGCCTGTGCCTGGCAAGCGGCCATCAGACCGTGAAAGTCAAACTTGTATGCATACCGCTTGCCATGCACCTTCGTCATGATATTCTTGTCGTAGTAGTAGCTGTAAGGATCAAACAAAATGAATTTAAATTGTTGTGTAGAAATAGTTGGGTGATTTACGATATCGTAAAAAACCAAAAAAATTGTATATGCTATAACTAGATTTTCTCATATTTATGGAATGAGTTGAAGCTGCTGAGTATTTGCTTGAAGTTATGGAGCATAGCAGAGTGTTTTATTTTCAAGTTTGCTCTTCATACTTTAAGAAAATCTCATTATTCCGCTCATTATTCAGTATGAAGCAGTGAATGAATGGAGCAATAATAAGCTTATGTACAAACACTTATGAAGATAATAAGCATCGCAAAGAGCTTAATTCGCTTATGCAGAGGCAGACAGAATAAGTTTATGTGGACCAGTGCCTTCTTCAATGGCACACACATTTAACCACAAACTTCACAACACCTTCGGCAAATCTCTAACTAGTTTCGAGTGAGTCACTGTGCAGGAATTGGCATTAAGCGTTGTTTAGTGTGAATTGTTGTGGATGTGTTGCGTTGGCAACCAGTTTGTGGCAATTGAAAGCGTGAAATGCTACTCACCGCAGAGCTCTGCTCAACTTGTCGTAGTTCATGTTTGGCTTCGCCTTCCGCTCACCCCAACGCTTGGCCACCTCGTCCGGTTCGACGAGCCGGAACTCGCCCGATTGGCCCTCCCAGGTGATTGAGCTTGCGTTCGACGAATCAGCGAGCAGCTCCAACAGAAATTGCCACAACTGTATCTGGCCGCCCGAGCCCTGGGCGACCAATCGGTGCGAGGCAGCATTCAGCAGCTGATATGGATCTAAAAAATAAGAGACAAAAACAGACAAATAAAACAACAGATACACACGCTGACAGAGAGAGAGAGAGAGAGAGTGAGAGAGAGTGAGAGAGAGAGTGAGAGAGAGCCGCGCACAAGAAGAGCTTTTGCTTTAAATGAGATTTTCTGGTCAATGGCTGCGACGACGATTATAGCGGGAGAGAGAAGGATGCGGGTTGGGGGGAAGAGGACATCTCGCCGACGTGGCATGCAAGCGAAATGAAAACACATAAGCCGCCGCAATTCAACAGAAAACCAACCGCAAGCGCACATAAATCCTCCAGCTAGCAATGAGACGAGAAACCTATGGCAAAATGATCTCGGACCTGGTTTTGGGTTATTCCCGCCATAAGACTTGTGCTGCCTAGATCGGGTCTGTAGTTGGCTTCAAGGCTGCACAAGGTCGAAAAAAATCCCCCCGTTTAAAAATGTTGTCGGCTGCAGTCACGAAAACAGCCTAACCCAAGGTGACTCATGGTCAAGCAGCGCCCAGTGTTATGTGTATCTCTCACGAGAAGAGAGCGAGAAGATCAAATTAGGAATTTGCTTCGTCTACTTCCGTTGAACAGTACAGTAGACGGTCGATAAATAATACGCTTCCGGGTGTGACTCAAAATTGCGAAATATTTAAAATATTTGCAAGTCATATTTTGTTATACAAAAATAGATAATTAATAATAAAATCAAATTTAATGAATTATTTAATTGATAAATGAATTAATCAATAGGTCAAGAGAGTTTAAGAAAGTGGGTTCAATCACAACACAAGTTGATTGATGAGAACTAAAAAATAAATGAATAACAAATTTTGCGCTATTCTGGCGAGAGATAAATTTGGTTCTATTCTTATGCCATTTCGGTGTCTGCCTATATTTCGTTCCGGAAATTCCAATTGCAAGAGATGATTATCAAATCTTTTACATATATGTACCATTGAAGATCATGGAGCTGTGTGTGCCGGCAGCATGCCCACTGAGATGGGGGTGCTGATGATGATAGTGATGTACGGCCGTATGATGATGCGGATGATGTGTTGCCGGCGGTGCTGGCTGCATGCGCAAACCGAAGCGCCGGTTAAAGTCTTCCGATAGGCGCCACATGACGCCCACATCAACGCTGACGCTCATGTTGCAACTTTGGATGCACTACAAGAACTTTACAGGGACATGTTTTCCGAACAGGTGTCTGTTGGAATACCTATGTTTTTACGTATGCACGAAATATTTTATTTTTTATTTTTTCGTGAATGAACAAAGTTTTGTTGGAACCTTAAATCACTTTATTGTGGGTCGTCGATATTATTAATAACTTAAACTTTTCCCAATTGTTTTTTTCAGCGGAATTGGCCTTGGCTTCATTTTGTTGTTTTGTTAATATTTCTGAGTAAGTTATTTGTGTTTGTGTTTTTTTGCATATGAAACAGATCACTGATATGTGTAGTTGTTTTATTATTTGTATTTATTTATCTTTTAACTTTCCACGGAAGAGCTCTTGTCTTTGTTTTGTATATGATAAAAATATATTCTTAAAATTTGTAATTATTTCTTTCACTTATCTCAAAATATTCTTTGAGTATAAATGTAACTTTTCATGGAACTGGCTTTGCCTTAAGTGTTTTTTACGCTGAAAATTTGCGATTTTCTCGTGGTTGAAACTAATTAAAAGGTTGTCTTAGGTTAAACAATTATTTTTTTCACGTTACATTGTTCTTAGTGATTTGCTTAACAAAAATATCGAAACGGTGAAAAAACAGTTTTGTTTTCAACTCTATGTTGTTGGGGGTACCAGCGTAATTGTGAACCGTTTCGAGCAAACTCCGTGTGACAACTAAAAGCAAACACTGCGACACATCATCAGCTATATATACAAACATATATACTATGTGTGTATTGCTATTATCACACGAGCGAATCCGAGGAGCAGCTCACCTGCGCAGCTGGTGGCAAACGCTGCCGTAGCTTCGGCTTCGGTCCGAAAAAGTCGCAAAGTAAGAGATTCACAAAAGGCCACGTGCAGACACTCAACCCTCTGACAGGGGGCGAGCCGGCGGTTGGGTGCTTTGTGGGTTGTGCCACAGAAATTGCAGGCTGTAAGCTGCGCCCGAACAACATGTAATCCTCTTTGGCATAAAAAACAAATCAATTAAATTGGCAGACACAGTTGCTCTTTAACATATGCCAGCCAAGAGCGCCAAATCGCAGGAAGGATGCGACGAATTGAATATTTTCCTGTGCCAGCCCCCAACTAACAGCCCAATTCCTCTTGCCAACCCGCATCCAACTCCAAGCTGACCACCCGCAGCGCTGTTGTCACTGTGACTCCAGGACTCACAGGCTGGCGACTTTTGCCTCTGGGCTCCGGCTTTGAGGCTGTGACTTTTCTGACTTGGGATTATTTTGATTTTATTATTAGATGCCACATCCTGTGAGAAATTATCATATTTACATCGTTTATTATTAAGTTCATCACTTGAAGAGTAAACACCACTCCTCCTCCCTTCGCGCCCACCGCCCTAACACACCCACCCTTACTTAATAACTGTCTTGGCATCCAACAAAAAGTGTTGCATATTTTGCGGGGCGTTTCGCAAAGGCATTTTCCAAGCGATTTACGTTTATGAGTGGAAAGTTTGTAAGCCACTCGCTTAGTTAAGAATGCCCCGCGTTGACAGGTACAAGTATATATATAGCATATATTTATATAGCAGCAAGTGTTTATCTATAATTAAAAGGCAGTTGATAAGCGGGAGAAGTCAGTAAGAGTAAGGAAGAGTAGTTAAAGTCTTGAAGCGCTTTGGAGATGGGCGCGTGTCGTGTTTGGTTTAACACGTGACACGAATATGCGGCACTATTGGCAACTCGATAAGGGTTAAAAAGGTGTATTCAATGAATAGATAAAACAAAATACTACAATGCACTTAAATCTATTTTTAGAGCCACATGCCGAAATTACCCCTTTACTTCCGGTTTGATACGCGAACACCGCACAAGATTACTAAGCACAAAAAAAAAGATAAGTTAGTTGTCATAAATATAAGTAATATAAAGCAATAGCCTATGCTTTATAGCTGGAAGTTGAGCAAGATAACAATTTATAGAACTCGTTAGCTAATATTTTTTAAAATGAATAATAATTATAATGTGAGCATGTAAGTTCAACAACAGGTAACAGGTATGTAAATAAAGAAAATGCACTAATTACTTATGTATTTATTATTTATTACAAAGAGCCAGACATAAGATTTTAAGGAGTGCGTTCTTACAATTGAAGGTAAACGTAATTTCCCGTCCACCTCGGCACAGCAGCTACTCACATGCTGATACCCCTTCCCCATTCCCATTAATTTACTGCCCTTATCAATGGCAGGGCATTGCTAAAAGAGGGCGTGTGTGTGTGTGGGTTGAGGGGTGTGAAAAACAATCAATGCAGAACATAACTAACGCTTTTATCAGCACCTCAACATCTTAATCAGTTGCCATTAAGTTGAATCGAATGCTGCTGAGAAAGGATTCAATTGATGCTTGACCACAAAGGAAGGACTCGCACCTCGACCTGTGTCCTGACCCTAAACGTGCCACTGGGAATACGACGTGCAGCCAATTTACAAGCAGCACCAATCTGGACACATCAGATTTATGTGAGCATAGATAAAAACGAAACCTTTACTCACTTGGCTCGTTCTCATTGAGCATGGGACTTGTCTCGCGTCCTGTGGCACGGTACAGACTCAAGGCAAAATGCTTTGCTAGAAGAATCCCACCACGACGTGACCCAGCACAGACCCAGAAATCCGAGCGACTCAATTCGCATAGCTCTTTGCCATCCCTGGGAAAGCGTGTGATATCCGGCTCTGGATCGATCTTCAGTTTGCGTGTCAGCCATTTCACCCAGCTGGCAATGTCATCTGCGCTCCAGGCGTGCGGATCCACGGGCACCACAGGCGTATCCGCACTGCTCTCCTCATCGGAGTCATGTGTGGGTATCGGTAATGGCGGGGAGGTGGGGGCAGGTACAACCGGTGGTACCGACACTGGCAACGAAGTGCTCTTGCTTCTGCTTCTATTACTGCGGCTGCTACTGCTTTCACTACTGCCGTTGCTGCTTCTGCTGCTGCTGCTTTGGGCTGAGTCAGAGTCGGAGCTGGTGGAATCAGAGTCAGAGGATGTGCTGCTGCAGCGTCTCCGACGAAGACGTCGTGGACGTTTCTCCTTTTTCTCCTCCGGTGCATCCAGCGTCGTTTCTGCTTCACTTGTTTCCGTTCTTGTTTTTTGATTGGTTGATTCTCCGAAACTTTTTGATTGGTTTGCATCTTGGTGCATGGCATTAAAGCTTAGCACCTGGTTTGACCTTGCAACGCACAGGATTTGGTTTTGTACTTGACTTTGGTTGTGGCTGCACAGAATGGCCATATGGAACTAACACATATGGCACACACACAAACACAGAAAAACACTATCAGCTGCAGTTAACACTTTTTCGCATCATTGTTATTGCTAATATTTGAATGCAGGGAAAACACTTTATTTACGGACTTAGGATTTATTTAAATTATTAAGTGATTCCCATCAGTGTTTTTAAATGCACACTTTAAAATCCGGTGTCTTGGAAATTTTATTGTGATTCTAGAGTTTTACGATTGTTCACACTCAGGTCCGCTTAGGATTTAAAAAATCGTCAGGTGATTCACACAATTTTGAAATGCACGCGCGCTTTAAAGATCGGTGTTTATAAATTTTGCAATTTGGTTGTATTTAAATATGTTGTTGTCACAGCGGAAAGCTCAGTGGAAAATTCTGAAAATCCGATGGAAAAGTGCGAGAACTTAATAACGGTTATTGGCTGGCTAGTACGATACGCGATCGTTAATCTCTGCCTGAGCAAAGCCATCCGCACAGGTTCGCTTGTGACCAGTTAATGATCAGCAAATGTGAACGACGATAAAACTCATGACGAAGTCAATGCGTCAAAGCTTTCGCTCACAACAACAGCAACGGCGGCGGCAATCTCACACGCGTGCGCTCCCTCTCGCTCTTTCAATTACTCTCTCTCTCTCTCTCTCTCTCTCTCTCTCTCTCTCTCTTCCTCGTCGATAATTGCCGGCTCCATCGGCAATCAGCGCAACCGGTTTTTGCTTGCGAAATTTTGTATGGGATCGCAAAAAGCTTGCGTCTCTGCGACTTCGACCACGACTCTCTTACGTTCGTTAAGTCATTCGGTAAGCATGACGTAGTGAAGAGACGACTTTGACCGGCTCAGCTGGTGACTGGTGAGTCACCCACCAAACGGGCAAAGTGAACACAAACAAAACGTGTTGTGGCGTTCCCCAGGCACACAGGTTTCTGAGCACAGCTCACAGTCAAGTAAATAAGAGCATTGTACACTCCAATCCATCGGGACAATTCTGGATAAGCAATTGTTTTTTTTTAAGAAAATATATATATTTTCATTGGATGGTATACCGGATTAACAGTTTGCGTTTTCTTGGAAAATTATTCAAAATGAATTTATTTTCGAAACTTTTCATAAAAATTGTGCTATATGGTTATTTAAAAAAAAAATTCCCATACTAACAAAGAAGAAACACATGATGCGAAAAGGTTAAAGATTGCCAAGCAAAATTCAAATTGTCATTGATAAATAAATACTAGCAAACTATTCCACTACAAATGTATGGAACAGCTCATAGTTTTTCAATTTCAAGGCATTCATTATAATATAATTTTTATGAATTTCTCATATATTTATGTTAAGGAAGGCATGTACAAAAAAACGTATAATGTTTTAAATATATTCAGCTATTTTTGTTGAATTTTCAACACCCACATTAATTTGACCGCATCTGTGTTTATTTCAGTGGACGAAATGCAATGCAAACAATGATGGGCAATGGGTGATTGGTGTGCGGGGAAAGGGGGTTAAGGTCGTTCGGCTGCCTGTTGAATAAGTTCATTCATTCATATATTTGGTCGCTCTCTCGCACGTTTGGCCCCGTCATCATTCCTAGAAATTAGGAATGAGTCTTCAACACGATCTCTATCTCTCTTTCGCTCGCTCTCGCTCTGGCTCTCTCTCTGTCTCTCTTACTGTCGGTTTCTCTGGCCCCAAGTTTGCGGCTCATTTTTGGGCATTACTTTATTGGTCGGCTGCTCGAAGACAACAACTGATCATCGAGACGCGACGCGTCGTTTTTTTCTTTTTTTTTATGGGGCGGCTGTTGCTACTCGTCGCCCATTCATGGGAATCGCGCATTACGCGTCCAAATGCCAAAACATTTGCAAAGCTCTCCACACTCTGAAAAAATAGAGTTTTCTCGTGAAGCACACACTTTGTTATCAATGTGATTTAGTAACGCAAAATTGTTCTGATTTCTCTGATACGCCTTTGGTTTTAATTATCTTCACATAAAACTGTATAAGTTAAAATTCATTTTGAGTATACAGCTTTTTCGCTGAGTGCACAATTACTATTTTGTAGTATGTAGTATTTGAACGGGCGCAACAAATAGACGATTGCTCTATTGAAATTTGTCGAATTCAGCTTGCGCTTCCGAGAAACAACTGTGATTTCATAGTTGAGGCCGCATTAAATGCAAGTGAATCATGCCTTCCGACTGCCCCGGTTGCCGGGCACTTTTCTCTCAGCGTTGGCGCTGCAAATAAGTATTGTATTTATTTTGGTTTTGCTGCGAGGGAGATAAGATTTGATAAATCTGATGACCTGTTGTGCCGCGAGCTTTTACGAGCCATACGTAAAATTCATTCATACTCTTGTTGCTAGTATGTACGTGCGTGTGTGTGTGTTTGTTGTGTGTGTGTGTTGGTAAAAGCTTTATGTGATCTGACGAAATTCCGGATTGCTCATTCATAACTTGATTGTTTATAATTGTCGTCATAATACTTACTATTCTTTCTGCGGGTTTACTGATTGAGACATTAAATGTGTAGGGTATTATTGAATGGAACGGCAAGTTGAGATAGGCATGCATTTTTGTCTAAACTTAGTAATTACGATTATTTGAGCAACAGTTCGTTCATAAATCGCCGACGACCAAAACATTTGTGAAACATTTGTGTAAACATTGCTTATCTTTGTGAAAATTGAAAAGCTATATAGACTAGTTACCTGCAGGAGTATAGAAAATACCAATTGACAATTAGGTTGAATTCATAGTGAAAAACATTTTATTTCTCATCACTTTCACTATTCCGATTTGAAGCAAATCCAGATCGAAAGGGACCCAGTGAGTAAATCATAATATAGGTTGACAAGGTCTACAGATTAAGACAGCTTGCTCGCGTTACTCATAGCAATTGCTGAGTGTTGGACTAATGACTAGCGTCAGTTCAATGGAGTTCCTCTCTGATTTCCTCGTCATCAGCTTCGTCATCGCTGGTCGCAGTTGGAGTTGTTGTCATCGTTATAGTTGTGGCTGCCGTTGCCGTTGTGGAGGCGGTTACTTGACGTCCAGAGTTCCATATTAAATCAAAGTCCAAATCGCATTCCTTGGCAACGCGCTGAACCAGCGCTCTATCCACTAAACCAGAGGCACTCCACGAATTGTCCTTTACGGCCAGTTCCTTGAGCGCACGTCCCGCCTCGGGAAACTGCTTGGCGTAGACCAGGGCACGCACCAGCAAGGCCAGAATGTGGGAGTGACGTATAGGCGGCTGCTCGGGTTTAGCTGTTAAAATATTTTGAATGTAAACAAGATTTAGTAGAACTGGCAGTGGGACTTAATAAATAGTCTTTAAATCTAGAATATGCTAGCATAAAAATAGAATGCAGAATTATTATAAAAGCTAATGAAACCTGTAAGTATCAGATCAAAGACTACCCTTGGACTATCCTTGGTTTAACCTACTTTTCTTTGATTTCTAGTAAGTTTTCACCTAAATTCGGACCAACTTACTCAGCATACTGCGACAGGAGCCAATAACAGCCTGGTTATCGCCGGCACGCAGAGCCTGCTGCATTTCCAGGATGCTTCTAACGTCTGCAACGGTCCGCTGCAGATTGTTGTAGGCGTGCTGGGCGTGACTTAGCTTCTCCAGGCACTTGGCTGCCTCCTGCATGGCCGTCAGGGCCTTCTCATAGTCCTGATACTCCTCAATCTCAATCTGAGCGCAAATGGCATAAAAATTGGCCAACGAATCGTAAGCCTGTCCCTTGCTATAGAAGCTGACGATGTGCTTGAGAATGCTCGGATCACTCTGCCAGTCGAGAGCCTGCAGATAGTTGGCCGCCATTATGTAGATCTCACGCTGTCGCGACATCGAGGCAAAGAAGATGATCTTGTCGGTGTTGCCTGACTTCAGCAAAGATTTCATGGCTCTCACTTTATCGCCTGCCTGGGTGAACTTTTTGGTGGCGCTGTGATAGTCACCTTGCTGCTGAAGCAGCTCACCCAGCTGGATGAGGATACCAGTGCGTGTGAGCTCCTCAAAGTCCTCCTTGCTGGGCGTTAGCATATCAGCTAGTTCCTCGGTAACAGGTACACCCTTCTCCAGGCAAATGCCCAGTGCACGCTCCAGATGCTTGGTCTTGGCCAGCAACTGGACAGCCTTTTGATACTGCTCAATGCTGGCGAAGAAATCAGCACAGCGATTAATTAACTCCCCGTCCGACTCTGCATTCAGTTCGCTGGCTATAATCTCAAGTATTTCCGGCTGCTGCGACTCAAAGGCCATTTCCAACGCCTTGTGGAGCATGCCCGCCCGATGATATAGCTCCACGGCATATTTAAAGTTGCCGCACTCCTCAAAGTAAGCAGCCGCAATGGCTTTGTCCCTGCTTCGTGAGGAACTGGCCACTGTCCAGAGCTCCTCCTGAAAGTCGTTCTCCTTGCAGATGCGTATCGCATTGCTGAATGTCTGTGCGCGCGTATAGAACATTATCGCCTCCTGGAACTTGCCCACATTCTCGTAGTGTCTGCCGAGATGATAGCAGGCTGCCCGGTCTCCAGACTGCCGAGCTATCGCATCCGCTTTCGATATTTTGCCCAGATAACAGAGTATCTTAACCTGTGAAAAGTTTCAAAAAATAAAAAGTGTAAAGTGTAATATATATCTAAAAGAGAACATCAGAAAAAGGGATTTAATTTTAGCAGGATTTCTGATCTCTATTTACTATGCAACTGAGAATATATTTGAAGGTGTCTCTACTTTTTCACCACTTTATATTTACTTGCGAGAACCAATCCTCGGCTTTGTTGTAGACTGCCAGAGCCGCATCCATATCCCCAGAGCTCTCCACATACTGGCCCCACCACTTGAGCAGCTTCGGGTCGGTGGTCGTCTGTATATAGCGCTTCATAGCCATGGGGTTCTCCAGCAATAGTTGTGTGATATTCTGCACAGGATTCTGGGTCTTCTCGTAGAACTCCAAGGCACCCTGGATGTCACCATGATCACGCAGTGCCTGCGCCTTCTGAAAATAAGTGTGCTTCAAATGTATTCGATCCTCGGATTCCGCTACTTGAAGCGCCTCATCCAGTTGCCCGGTGGCTTGTAGCAGCTTGTTGAGAAGATCGAAACGCTTGCAGCGTTTATATAGCTGTTTAGCCTCCTCGACCATGCCCAGCTCGATGGCGAGTACAGCAACCTTAGCCTCTGGTTCAAGATCATCATCTTCCATTGCCTGCCGCAAGGCACGCACCGATCGCGCCTGCTCCAAGTGGCCCATGCAGACCTTGGCCACATCTAGACGACTCGTGTGCACGCACATCTTGGCCAGATTCGTCCAAATCACCTTCGACTGGATCGAGCGTACGCAACGAAATGCCAAATCCATTTGGCCCTCGGCAACATGTAGACTAAAATTGAGCACCTGTTTCCTCGTGTTGGCATCACATTGCTGCAGATCCGCGAAATCCTTCAGCGGCTGCTCCTTCACAGTGTTCACCTCTAGACAGACAACGCTGGGCACACAGAGATTCAAAAGCTGTGAGCCGGCAGAGAGATCCTGAGTTTCCAGCACATTCAGTTTGCCTTCGCTCTTCTCTGAATAGAACATGACGAGCACCTGGGATTCCACATAATGAGTAGGCTGCTGGCGACTCGGTTTTTGTGTCAACATAATCATCGATTTGATCTCAACGGCCAGCAGACGTGGCTCCTCCGTGTCCCAGACTATGCGTACAGGCAAACTAGACTTGGCGCCCGCATCTTTCTCTGTGTCCTGTTCGTCTTTGCCCAGCTGATGCTCGAAGAGATTGTTACGCTCAAAGTCCCAGCAGTAGACGGTAGCGCTGGGCGTAAAGCTGCTGTTGGCAATGACCAATGCCAGATGACTGCCCAGACTATTGCACTTGGCCAGAATGAATTCGCCAAAGTCATCGAAGATCTCGTGACCCGATTTGCTAGGAAACAAAAGCTTGGGATCATGTCGGGTCACATCATAGGCTTTCACATAACCATTCATGGTAAATACGGTCAAATAGCAGGCTGTCAAATCCATTCCAATGATCTTGCCCTCAATATCATTGCCGAGAATCCGGTGCAGAACGACGCCTCCAACGGAATATATGACAATATCGCTGCTGGTCAAACAGAAGATGTTCTGATTGTGCAGACAGAGAGTCAAACACTCGGCTTGAAACGTTTGCATGAGCTTCACATTCAGCGCCGGGGAGCTCTTCACGGAGGCAGTGGAACCGGCGCCGGATGCCTCCAGTATTTCATCAAACTCATCCAAACTTTTTTCGATCTTCTGCAGACTGTATGAGGAGATGGAGCGACCATTGCTCACAACCAAGCTGAGTTCGTTGAGAGCCAAGGCCGTCACTGCGAAATCCGCTTGAACCGTGCAATGTCGTCCGCTGCAGTGCGTCAACTGGACACTCTTGGCGGAGCACTGCAGTGCCCACAAGGAGCGCGTGTGACTCGCCAGAAGTGGCTGCTCCTTGAGCATGAAAACACTCGACAAACAATTGACGAGAATGCAGGGCTTCGTTAGCTCATTGTAGCCCCAGGTGCAGCTCTTGACGGCCCCCTGTCGTGACAGCGTTGATATGTTACCCAACTGCCAGGCATCCTCGGGAGCGCTGACAAAGCAGCTCACCGAACGCTTCCATGTATACAGATTGCCTAGATTCGTTGCAGCGCACAGCGTTTGATTGCTGGTGCTGTAAGCGAGGCAGGTGAAGGATTCGCCGGTGGAGAGCTTCGAATATTTGGATATCTTCCTGGGCAAATTATTAACGTGGCTCTCGGCACTGCTCTCCTGGCTAAAGAAGGCATTATTGTTGGACGAAGAGGTGGCTGTTATAACTAGATTGCTCTGGCTAGACGACATAGATGAGCTCATGCGAGCAAGACTGTAGCTGGGTAAATTCATCTTGAGCAGATAATTATCACTGCGTTCGATGTCCCAAATGCGCACCGTCAGATCGCCAGTGATGATGGCCAAACTGTTGCCTGCCCAGGCAATGGCACCGTTTTTGTTGGTGCCACGTCCACTCAGCTTGACGCGATCCAGCTCTGTCAGAATGCCCGTGGATTCCACAAGGTACAGCGTAATGGCCAAGTCATCCATCAGACAAATAACTGCATCTCTAAAAAATTTTAGAGTAAATAAAATTGTGTCCAAAAAGCAGATGTAAAATATATATTTCTATGTTACCACTATGCTATGCTCCTAGCCTTAGACTCACTTTTTGGGATGCCACAGCATCTGCAGAATGGATGGCTGGTGAGGTCCGCTCTTCATCACCTCGGTGCAGGTGCCGCCCTGGTTTATGTAGTAGGCGACACCACCCTGCGTGCACGCATAGAAGCAGTGATTGTCCTGCACACCAGCATGGCCACGTGCGGCAGTGCGCGGACGCCAGTTGGTGAGCGTGTCCAGTGCATTCTCATCCCCAGCTACCGCTGCCTTGGCCAGACTGGCCATCTCCTCGCGCACCTCGCTCTCCACGGTGCGGCGAAAGCAGATCAATAGCAGAGCCTCACGTAGATCATGCGAGAACATGGTGAGAAACTGGTACTGGCCATCACAGCGCCAACCGGTTACCAATCCCATGGCATCCGCTGTAACCATGCGGCCGCCTTGTTCGCTGAACTCTAGGAGCACAATGGGCGCCTTGTGGGGACCACTAACAGTGGCGAACTCACGATGGCCCGCAAACCACACATGTATGTCGCCATGCTCCCACCCAGTGGCCAGGAGCGCCTTCTCCGGATGCCAACACAAAGCCGTTGCCTGAGAAGTGGCATGAACTGGATACGTGACATCCCGTTGGGGTTCACCCTGCCGACAAAGATGGATAACAATCGCATGTTTAGTTTAATTTAATGCTTCGTAGCTTACCGTATCCGCGAATATGGTGACACTTCCGCCGCGTTCGTGGCTGTAGGAGGCAACGGCAAAGAGAGGTTCATTTGGATGCCAGCTGCTTATGGTGCTCACTGCATCCGAGTCGAGGAACTCGATTTTTGTATCAAAATAGAGAGTCATCTTTGCGATTCGTGCAATTCAATGTGCCTTCTATGCGGCGCAAAAGTTGTTCTCTTTTCTTTAGCCCCTGACCACAACAGGCAACGGTTGCCATAGCAATTCCTGCAGCTCCTCTATGCACCTTGCTCAGTTTGTCCAGCATTTTGGCAGCCCTGGACTGTATGGGAATCAGTTAAACATTCTAGAAATATTTCAACAGCGATTATTTCACCATTAGAAAACTAGTTTCGTTCAGCTTATCAGATTTACGGTCGGGCGCCCCCTTTAAATTCTACGCACATGATCGGCTGAACAAATTATACTATGTAATAAAAACTTAGAATTCGAAACCTGCGTATGCTTCAAATCAACAAATAAAGATTTGTATATAATAAAATATGAAATTTAAGTGTTCTGTCAATTTAACTGTAATGTGCAGCCTTGGATATTGTTATTATCCAAATGCTAATTTGATAAATCCCAGAAATGTATTTTTGTGTGCTTAAGCCACAAACTTGTTGGCAAGTGTTGAAGTGCGAAAGTCACTGTTTACACACAAAACACTCACAAACTCACACACTCACACATCAACATATACACACACGCCAAAGCAGAGAGCACAGAACGCACATATTCGATATACATATGGGAAATTACCGGCGAGCAGAACAAACAATTTTACACTATTGCGTTGCAGCCGAGAAACAAACAGTTACTCATAGTGCACCGCTGAAAGAGCAACACGCCACGCAAAAATGTCTGAAGAAAAGGGAGCTGGAAATGCACTTAAAATTGCTGGTGCTGTCATCTTGCCGAATCTGGGCGGTCTGCTGGGCGGCTACGTGACACGTAAAAATCTAAAGAATTGGTATGCGAATCTAAACTTTCCCACGTTCAGGCCGCCCAACTGGGTATTTGCACCGATGTGGACATCACTGTACGCCGGCATGGGCTACGCATCTTACCTGGTGTGGCGCGATGGAGGCGGCTTCCATGGTGATGCCCAATTGCCGTTGGTTGCGTATGGCACACAGTTGGCTCTGAACTGGGCGTGGACACCGATATTCTTTGGCAAACATAACATCAAGGGAGTAAGTTGAGCCGGACAGATAAGAGAGTGCTTATATTCCTTATCTCTATGTGAATATCACGCACAGGGGCTTATTGAAATTATTGCGCTGACTGCGGCGGCTGGTGCCTGTGGTCTGATGTTCTATCAGGTCAATAAGACGGCTGGTCTTATTTTTGCTCCCTACATGGCCTGGCTGGGATTTGCCACTGCCTTGAATTATGCCATGTGGAAACTTAACCCGGACCCGAAGAATGCTGAGCGAAAGCCGGAACATTCTAGCTAAACCCAATGGCTTAATTGTATTTTTGCATTTTTTAATTTGTTTATTTTTCAATAAAAAAATGTTGTCACAAAATAAAAACGTATCGGCGTTATCGATAAACTGTAAAGCTGCGTGCGCAGCTGAATGTCAATCATTCTGCTTCTTCTTTCTGTGCACCGATCGTTACTATTTGAAAATGCGCTGAAACCATTTTTAATTGCCTTGGGGAGCAGCAGGCGGTGCAGCCGCAGCTCCAGCTGGGGGGGTCGTTGGCGTGCCCGCCTTCGGGGAGGCCGCCTTAGGCGAAGTGCCTGCTTTGGGTGACGGCGTCGACTTGGGCGATGCCTGCGAAACGGGTGTATTTGCCGGTGTCTTGGGTTTGCCATCATTCGCTTTTTGCTGTTGTTGTTGTTGTTGTTGCTGTTGAGGATTATTCTTGGGTGACTGCTGTTTGGGTGGCGATGCCTTTTGGTTGCCCTTGCCCTGTTGCTGCTGCTGCTGTTGGGCAGGTTTTGGGCCTGCTGACTTGGCACCCGTCTGCTTTTGCTGCTGCTGTTGTGGCTTGTTGCCGGCTTGTGGTTGCTTGGGAGCTTGTTGTTGTTGTTGTGCCTGGCCGGTCTTAGGCTGCTGCTGCTGCTGCTTGGACTTTTGACCTTGATCTTGTTTCTTGCCATTTCCAGGCTTTTGAGCTGGAGCTGCTGCAGCAGGTGCGGAAGCAGGAGCGGAGTCTAAAGATGGTGTGGATGCAACGGGAGTAGATGCTGGAGTAGCTGCAGCTGGAGTAGGAGCAGGAGCTGCTGCAGCTAAAGTAAGAGCAGGAGCAAGAGCTGCTGCAGCCAGTGCAGGAGCTGGTGCTGTGACTGGAGCTGGAGCTGGTGCTGCTACAGCTGTAGTAGGGGCGGGAGCAGAAGCATCTGCAGGAGGCGCAGGAGCTGCTGCAGCAGGACCAGGCCCAGGAGCTGGTGCAGCTACTGCAGGAGCAGAAACAGGAGCTGGTGCTGCTGCAGCTGAAGCAAGAACAGGAGCAGGAGCATCTGCAGCAGGAGCAGCTGAGGCTGGAGCAGGTGCTGATGCTACTAAAGCCAGAGCAGGAGCTAGCACTGCTGCAGCTGGAGCAGGAGCTGGAGCATCTGCTGCCGGTGCAGGAGCTACTGCTGCCAGTGCCGGAAGTGCTGCAGTCGGAGCAGGAGCTAGCACTGCTGCAGCTAGAGCAGGAGCAGGAGCTGGAGCATCTGCTGCCGGTGCAGGAGCAGGAGGTGCTGCAGTCGGAGCAGGAGCTGCTGCAGTCGGAGCAGGAGCTGGTGCTGCTGCAGCCGGAGCAGAAACTGGTGCTACTTCAGCGGGAGCAGGAGCTGCTGCTGGTGCAGCCGGGGCAGGAGCTGGTGCTGCTGCAGCTGGGGCAGCAGTTGGTTCTGCTGCAGCCGGGGCAGGAGTTGGTGCTGCTACAGCCGGAGCAGGAGTTGGTGCTGCTACAGCCGGAGCAGGACCTGGCGCTGCTGCAGCCGGTGCAGAAGCAAGAGCTTCTGCAGCTGGAACACGAGTTTGAGTCGAAGCTAGTGCAGCGGGAGCAGAATCTGCCGCAGCGGGAGCAGCAACTGGAGCTGCTGGAGCAGAAGATGCCGCTGCTGCTGGTTTCTGCTGTTTTTGCTCTACAATCTTAGGCTCCGCTGGTGGAGTCACTGGCTTGGCAGGTGGTGGAGTCACTTGCTTGGGAGATGTCTGTTTTGCCGGTTGTGCTGAAGCCTGTGGTGTGGGCGTGCCAGATTTCTTCTGTCCTGATTTTTTCTCGGACTGCTGCTTTGACGCTTCTTTGATGGCTTGAGCTGCCGGAGTGGCAATTTCTGCTGGCTTTGGATGCTGTTGCTGCTGTTCTAAAACAGGCTTAGCATCAGCTGGTGGAGTCGCTGGCGGTGTCACTTGCTTTGCTGGTGGTGGAGTCACTTGCTTCGGTGTTGCCGGCTTGGCTTGCTGTGGAGTGCCCTTTTGTTGGCTAGCTTCCTTTTGCTTCGGCTCGGCTGGCTTCTGCTGAGGCTGAGCTGCGGCGGAGGTTTCAGCTTTTAACTCAACTTTAGCTGGAGCCACAACTGCCGCTGGCTTCTGCTCGGCAGCTGGAGCAGCAGAAGTTGGGATCTCTTTCGATTCAGTAATGTTCTCCACTTTTTGTTCGGTTTTCTCTGCAACTGGGGCTTGAACTGCTGGCTTTGGTGGCTCAGCGGCGACAATTTGAGCTAATGTTTGCACAGCCGGCGGCGTCTTCACCAGAACAGGAGCAGCAACGGGAGTCGGAGTGGGTGGACTAGGCTGTGCTGCTGGCAAGGGTTGACCCTTGGTCTCCATTGGCTTCGACTGTTCTGCTTTGGGTGCCTCTGACGGTTTTTCAGGTTGTGGCTTTTGGGGTTCCTCTGTCTTTTGAATATCCACAGCAATTGCTGGTGGTATTTGCTCCTCCTTAGCTACGGGCTTGGGCTGGGCTTGGGGAGCAACTGCATCGGGTTTGTTTTTATTCGACTGCTCCTTAGTGGGCTGCGCTTCCTGTTGATTCTTCTGCTCCACTTGCTCTTGTGACTTTGACTGAGATTTCTTGTTATCCTGCTTGTCCTTCGGCTTTTCATTATTAGGCTTCTTGTTGACTTCATTTTGCTTTGGGTCCTGCTGCTGCTGCTGCTGTTTCTTACCCTCCTGTTTTTTCTTTCCCTGTTGCTGCTGTTGCTGCTGCTGTTGCTGTTGCTGCTGCTGCTTGTTATCCTTATTCTCCTTATTCGATTTCTTGGCATCCTTCGGTTTCTCAGCTACGGGCTTTGCCTGCTGCTCCTGCTGTTTATTGTTTTCCTTATCGACAGCTGGAGCCGGCTGCTGCTGCTGTTGCTTGTTGGCCTCCAACTTGGCTACCTCATCGAAATCATCCACCAGCATGGGCACATCTTCATCCTCCTCGCCATTGCTCGCTGCTGCTGGTGCGCCACTTTCAGGGCTCTTCTGATTATTCGACATGGTGTTGGCATACATGCGCAGCTGAACGACTGTCTCCTGGCCGAGCTGAGGCAATATCTCTGGGAGCATTTCGACAATCTTCTTCGTCTCGCCATGACCGGTCACTGCAAATGTATTTGCCGAGAGTGAGGCCTGCGCTTTGGGATTGTTAAAATGTATGACTGTTAGATCATCCTTTATAATGTTGACCTCCTCGATGCCGGGTATGGTGCTCACGGAGAGCTTCTTCAGTGAGCTTTGCAGCTTCTTGTCATCGGTTGCGGCCGTCTGATGCATGACCTTCTTTTTGCGACGGGGCGTTCCCTTGCCACCGATGCGCACCTGCGCCTGCAGCCGCTTCAGTTTCTCCACATTCATTTTGGTTATGTGCTATACACTACAATCGATTATAAATTGGATATACATATAAGTAAAAATATGTATTACATAAAGTGTGGAAATGTGTGTCGAAGAAGACAATACCTCAGATATTTGCAAAAGACGACAAAGACGACTACGACGTGCAACTCCAATGGCGAAATGCGAATAAATGCAGCCAGGCAACCGATCCACAAGCAGCCGGACCCCAACACACGTTAGCAGCGCTGCTTTTATTAATAACGCCGAACTGCGCGAATTTCCTCTCGCCAGCTTTATTTTTGTTGTGCTAGCAATTTCTGCATTTATTTTTCGTTTTTGAAATACGCCTCGCGGAAAACGAAACAACATAAAAATGTTGCCGCCGAGTCGCGGGTAACTTATAAATAGCATCAAATCTCTGTGCGAGCCTCCGGCAGCTGGTCCCGCTGCCGTTGCGATTTGTTTAGTGTTTCGAGTTCTGTGTCGTAGCAGAGTAGCGAAACTCGGCGTGTGGCTGTGTTATAGTAGTGCCAAACACACACAACAAGAAAAAACACACACCACAACCGAAACATACACAAATCTCAAATCCAAAGCGAGTTCGTGTCCTCATCGGCTGTTGAACTATTGACGACAAACTGGACTCTCGCATTTGGCTCTCGAGGCAGTGAGTCAGAAATAGAAATACAAACCATAAACTTTTGCTGCTGAGAGTGTATATATTATATAAATATCTATATATACACGGATCGCTTCACAAATAACTTAAGAACATAACAAGATGAGTCTTTTTCGGTTTCACGAATTTTTTATACCCTTCCAGATTTAGGCTTTATTTCCTGTTTCATACAGACATTGTTGCTTGTCCGTTCAAAATTTCAGCAAATGGTAGACTGTTTGAAGCGAAAGAATAGTTCACATTCGGTTCAACTCAGCCTTAAATAATGACTAAGCATATATTAACATAGTCCCATAATGACCAAACTATAACACACTCTGCAAGGGTATCAAAAGTGAACAATTTCGCACCCACTGGGATTTCAAATAAATATTTTATAGCTAGCATATTTGTGTGTTCATTACATTGCTGCTTTATGATAAATACTTAATGACATATGGAATACAGGAGAGATTGAGATACACTTAGGAGGCACTTAAAGTAGCTGCTGATCATTTGCCATTTTAGCTGCAAATTTGTATAACTTCTTAATTTCCGATTTGGAGCATGCATCGTAGATTTTGTGATGCATTTCCTGCTCTCGCTCAATAAGCGGCTCAATGGCCGTGAACTTTTCCTGCTCCGCCTCCAGCTCGGCCAGCATGGCCAGATTCTGTGCAGAATAATGAATGTGAGTAAAGATTAGATGGAGATTGGCTTTAATTTAAATCGGACAAACCTGACGATAGCGCATCTTAAGTTCCTCCATTTTGGCAGCCTTTGCTTCCTCCTCGGCACTGGTGAAGTTCTGTTCCAGCTCAAAGTCCTTGATGTTCAGGACATGCCGCGGCACCTGAAAGTTGGTTTTGTCCAACTCGTGCAAGCGATCTAGTTTCGGCTGAACGGATTTCTGCATGAGACCTATGACTGTGTCCTTCTGCTCATTGAGCAGCACGGATGTGGTAGGCGTTTCAATCTTCTTAATGGTCGATTCAACAGCTTTTCCAATGAGCGCTTGCACCAGATTATCGCCTTGGAAAAAATCAATGCACAAATTTAAAACAACGCAGTTTACTTGGTGCAACAACGCATGCAACCTACGCTCCGCAGATATTTGTTCAGGCGTAAAATTAAAGAACTCCAAATTATAGGCGCTTTGTTCGAAATCCATTTTGTTTTATCTTTAATCTGTAAAAACAAAACAATATGATGCCAAAATTTGCGCGAATCGCTCAAAAATCAAATGAATAGAGCATAGCGATAGTTAACGTGATATCGATATATGAATGCGCCAAAAGTGTGACCAAATTGGTAGTGTTTGAAAAAATCCACTTGCTTTTAGATTGTAATAAATTTAAATAATCATCAAGACTTGCTGTAAAACAACACAAAATCAGCTATTTTCTGTTGTACAAATTCGTTTATGTGTTTTAGGTTAACTATAATAGCGATAAATAGAAAAACACGATAAAATACTTCATTTAATACTAGAGCGAATTGTTGCATTGCTAAAGGCTGCATTATCCGGCAGTTAAACATAACCCCACATAGAATTCTGATTAGATTCTTGCTTCCGTGCGCAGTGTTTGTTGACAATATTCGAACATGAGATAAGTGTCAACATAAATAAGATTTCCAAGCTAATAATAAAACCATTTCATACAATATTGGTTCTTATTTGTACTCTACCTAAATGCTACTGCAAAAATGTTCATCGAACGGCATTCGGGGGCTTTTCTCCCGAGCCTTTGCCACCAAACAACATATTATTGTGCATCCCGAGATTCGATATGCCCTCGAACACCGGCAGCCTGTGGTGGCGTTGGAATCGACGATTATCACCCATGGCATGCCCATGCCGGAAAATGTGGAAACAGCGCTACAGGTGGAGCAGGAGGTCCGTCAAAACGGAGCTCTGCCGGCCACAATTGGCATAATTGATGGCTGCATCAAAGTGGGCCTAACACAGGAGGAGTTGCTGACGTTGGCGCAGAAGCCGCGCGAGGAGGTCATCAAGTGCTCGCGCCGCGATCTGCCCTATGTGGTCGCAACGGGACAAAGTGGTGGGACAACAGTGGCTGCCACTATGATTGCGGCGCATCGCGTCGGCATCCCAATCTTTGCCACTGGCGGCGTTGGTGGCGTTCATCGCGAAGGTCACATAACGCTCGATGTCTCTGCGGATCTCGTTGAGCTCGGACGCACACCAGTCGCCGTCGTGTGCAGCGGTGTCAAGTCCATATTGGATATACCGCGCACGCTGGAGTATCTGGAGACGCAGGGCGTCTGCGTCGCTAGCTACCAGAGTCCAGGTGGCGTTTTCCCTGACTTCTATACGCGCGACAGTGGCTGCAAGGTGCCCTACAATCTGTCCACAGCCGCCCAAGCTGCAGCGCTCCTCCAATCCTGGCGAGAGCTGCAACTGGAGTCCGGCGTGCTCATCGGCGTGCCCATTCCATTTGAATATGCCGCCGAGAAGACAGCCATAGATGCGGCAATTAGGGAAGCAAATGTTGCAGCTCAAGCGCAAGGCGTTAGCGGCAAGGAGGTGACTCCTTTCCTGCTGGCGCACATCGCACAGTTAACCAAGGGTCACAGTCTCCAGGCGAACATTGCGCTGATCAGGAATAATGCAGCAGTGGCGGCACAAATTGCGTGCGAGTTGGCAAATAAATCTGCCCAAAAGACATCCCCGAGCGGCGGTTCCTCAAGAAAGCCCCTTGTCATAGGCGCTTCCATTCTGGACTTGTCCTTCACAGTCAAGGAGAGGAGGGATATGCAGCTGGATGGCGCCACCTATTCAGCTATAACCAAACAGGCAGCTGGTGGCGTTGGACGCAACATTGCCGAGGGCATCTATAAGCTCTATGGAGCAGTTAACCTCATCTCTGCGGTGGGCAGCGATCAGCTGGGACACATGCTGCGACAGTTGATGCCGGCGGCACTGCAACGTAGTCTCATTGTGGATGAGACTCATGCCACATCACTCTGCTCGCTGGTGTTTGATCAGTCCGGAGATTGTAAGCTGATCCTGGGCGACATGGAGGTGCATGATAGCATTACGCCTGAGGTGCTAGCCACACAATCCGATCTCTTCTCGAATGCACCACTCATTGTGATGGACAGCAATATATCAGAGCAGGCAATGGCCTGCACACTGCAATTGGCCCAGAAGTTTCAGGTAAAACGAGCCGAACTCTAAAATTTAAAAACAGTGATTAAAAAAATAAACATAAATAAAAAACTTTCTCTTCAGGTGCCTGTGTTCTTTGAGCCCACGGATATGTATATAGCCGGCAAACCGTTCAAGCTGAGCCCGGATCTAACGCAGAACATTCGTTTGCTCAAGCCGAACATGCACGAACTGAAGACCATTGTGGAGACCATAACTGGAAAGCATGTGGCGTGGCAGCCAAATAAGAAAGTGGCACGCTCCCAGCTGCTGGAGCAGGCCAAGCAGTTGTTGCAGCAAATTGAAAAGCATTTCAATTGCATCATTGCCACCTTGGGGGATCATGGAGTGTTGCTCAGTTTTCGCTCCGATGCCGAATGCAATGCGAGCAAGTTGCTCTCACTGACGCCCAGCTGTGAGCACATCACACGCTTCTATGCGGCGCCCAAGGTGCAGAATATAGTGAATGTGTCCGGTGCGGGTGATAGTTTCTGTGCCGGCTTCATTACCGCGCTGCTGAAGGATCACACTTTAGATGAATGCGTCGCAGCGGGTTTTGTGTCGGCGGAGCGAGCTCTGCTCTCCGAATCGGCGGTGCCGGCAACATATTTCCCCGATCCACAAGCATTCGAGAGCAACTTTAAGCAGACGCTGAAAACGCTGCAGTGCCGGAGCATATAGAGTCTGAAACTGAAATCCGACACGACGACTACTTGAACACTCAGGGTTCTCAATTTATTGTTAATATATAATTATATATATCTGGATTCCTATTTGTGTACGAAGAAAGCTCGTCAATGGGCCCATCTGAAAGAGTGGCAATAAATGTGATGTTTGTTATGGTTCCTTTCTATCATATATATAGTATTTGTTTTAACTCACAGTTTTATTACTTTATCCTTGCCGCCGGAGGCAACGCGTGAACCATCGGGCGCCCAGTCAACGGCAAAGACTTCGTCCGCGTGTCCAGGCAGCTCCTGTGCCATTTTTTTGCTTTGAACGCTCCACACTGCACAACGATCAATTGGATTATTAATGTTGATTTTGAATATAAGTTATATGATTTGATGAAGCAATGCACTCCGCAAGTTAGTTCAAATCACAACAGTTTCAATCCATAAAAATAAAGCAATAGAAACGCACCCTTCAACGTGGAGTCCTTGCTGCCGGAGACAATTAAACGCGAATCCGCTGACCAGGCCAGCGTGTAGACGGCCTGCACATGACCGCGGAATGTGGCTATGAATTTTCCGTCATGTGCACGCCACAGGCGGACAGATTTGTCAAAGGATGCGGAGGCGATAAGTTTCACATCCGGTGAGTACTTGACATCGTTCACCACATTCTGGTGGCCAGTCATGCGCTCCACACACTTGTTCTGGTTGTTCCGCCACAAGTATAAAGTGTTGTCGTCCGAGCAGGACACCAGCGATTCTACTTCATCCGGACAGACGGCCTGGTAGCGCTTTAGTGCGGCTGCGCGTAATTCCTCAGCTTAAAGGGGCAAATGGGGCATTATTGTAATGTTATTTTATCGCGATAATTACTGCAACACTTACTGCTCATGCTGAGATGCGCCTTGAGACGATCCTTTACCGGCTGAAAGGGTCCTGTGCGCAGCACATAATCCGTGCTCAGCGCAATGCTGTTCACCCAGTGGGCATGGCCGGAGTAGGTGCGACACAGGATGCCATCGGCAGCACGCCACATCTTTACAGTGCGATCCTTGGACGAGGTGTAAATCAAACCAGCGCCGCCCCAGCGCACGGCAGTGACGGCATTCGTGTGCCCAGCGATATTGAGCAGACACTGACCGAGTTTAACATCCCAAATGCGACAGTCGCCGTCGCTGCTGGCCGACGCCAATTTGCGGCACTCGGGATTCTGATGATAAGGCTCCCAGCTGAGGGCGTTGATGTGCTTCCTGTGGCCGGTCAAAGTACGACCGACTTGCTGCCCCGTCTCCGGATTCCAGATAATGATGTTACCTGATTTACAAGCGCTCGCGAGCCGTTGGCCATCCGGCGCCCAGGCGACGCAGAGTACCCACTGCTTGTGGCCGGTGCAGGTGAAATGTGGCGTCTCTGTATTGAGATCCCACAAGCGCACTGTTGTATCTCCACTGCCACTGGCCAAGTGAGCTCCGTCTGGGCTAAAATGCAGCGACACAATCGCCTCGGCATGGCCTGGCATGGAGCTTGTGCATCTGGTCACTGGACGCACTTTGAAAACTGCCTGTGGCTGATAGACAATGTCGATGACATTCTCCGTGTCCACAGTACTCAGATCGAGTGTGTCCTCCAGTGACTTCTTGATCTCATCCTCCCCTACAAAGAACAGATAAGGTGTCGCCTCCTCGTTCTTCAGCAGCGCATTGCAAATGAGGCCCAGCTGCTGTGTTGTAATCCCCGAGGGCAGATCTATTGGTGGACCGGCCTCTTCGCCTGTGTCTGATATTAGGCGGGCTTGCAGCGTTTGTGGCGCCACAATCACCGCTTCAGATTTACTTTCCATTTTTTGTTTCTTTGCGAACATTATGCGCGTTGAGAAGTCGAAGAAAAACACGCATAAATGAAAACAACAAAACAAAACACGTGCGCCGCTGCTCTGTTAACAGGTAACAGTTTGCTAACATGTAAGTAACATATATTTTTCTGAAAGACAAATGGTCTGTTTTACAAGAACATGACATGTTATGTGTCGCTCGATTTTATAATGTTTTGATTCTTAGTGTACCATATATAAAAGATATATGCTTTTAGTCGGCAAAATCTGGCACCAATTTTGGAATTAACAGCTGTTGATTTTAACAGAACCGATAACATAACAACCATATCGTAATCGGCTGGAAGCTCACATAGGTGCTGTTTAATGCTTGTCGGTGTATATAATCATTTCACAACACTGTCGCACAATTTTCATGTACGCGTTTTTCATACGTTTGTTGCCATAAAAATTGATAAAAATAAAATGGAAAATATACCGCGTACTCATGAAGGTAAGTAAAACGATATTATAAATATGCTGTAGATAACACAAATTAGTATTGGTGTACAGAAAATTGCCCTAGGAAACTGTAAATTTCCTTGTGGTATGTGTTGTATGTTTGTTTTTTTCACTCCACGATAAAAATCAATTTTAATGTTTTTAATTAAATTTTCAGACATTGAGGCGCAAATATCGGATATACAAGCTAAAAAGACAGAGTTGGCCAAGACAAATGCGGCGGCGGCAGGTGTTGGTCTGCTGGAAAGCGGTGGTTTCTTCGACACCGATTTGTACGACGATGAGGCGGCAACGGGAAAGGGGGCTAAGGGTCGCTACGAGGGCTATAACACATCGATAGCGGCCAACGATGATGAGGGCGACGAGGATGAGGAGGACGATGGCTTCCCAGTGCCACAGAAACGTACCACATACACGGCACCCATATCTGTGCTGAAGGATGTGACACAGGGCAAGGAGGATGTTGATCCATTGGCGGATCGCCGGCGACCTACAATCGCCGATCGCGAGGATGAGTACAGACAGAAGAGACGTCGTATTATCATCTCGCCGGATCGAGCGGATCCCTTTGCGGATGGCGGCAAGACACCGGATGTGGGCTCACGCACATACACGGACATTATGCGTGAACAGATGCTCAAGGGCGAGGAGTCGGAGCTGCGTAGACGCATCATGGAGAAGTCCAAGGAGGGCACCCTTGTAAAATCTTCAAATGGTGAAAGTGCCGCCTCTAAGGATGGCGGACGAAAGCGTGGGCGCTGGGATCAGACAGTCAGCGATAGCTTCATACCCGCCAAAGTGGCAGCTACGCCAAGCAGCGCAGCAACGCCCACCTGGGAGGACGTAAGTAAAAATCATGTGTATTTATATTTAGGGCAAGGGAGCAGAGCTAATCCCGGCAATCATTGAACAGTTTACAGATAAAAACTAAAATTTTTGTTGTCATTTATTTCAGAAAACACCTGGAGATCATCGTTGGGATGAAACACCCGGTCACAAGGGTAGCGAGACGCCTGGGGCAACACCTGGCCTGGGCACACGCATCTGGGATGCGACGCCGGCGCACGCCATGACGCCTGGCCATGAGACGCCCGGCCATGAGAAGTCTGCGCGTCGCAATCGCTGGGATGAGACACCAAAGACGGAACGTGAGACGCCCGGACACAGCGGCTGGGCCGAGACACCTAAACCGGATCGCACGGGCAGCGGTGCCGGCGAGAGCATCTCCATTGAATCAACGCCGGGAGCGTCCAAGCGACGATCGCGCTGGGACGAGACGCCCTCAAATGCAACGCCTTCGATAACGCCCAGCAATAGCAGCGCCATGACGCCCAGCATGACGCCACATGTAACACCAGGACATGGCACGCCGATGCTCACACCCGGTGGCAGCACACCTATCGGTGTCAAAGCCATGGCCATGGCAACACCCACGCCAGGAGCACTGGCCGCTATGACACCAGAGCAACTGCAAGCCTATCGCTGGGAGAAGGAAATCGATGAACGGAACAGACCCTACACTGACGAGGAGCTCGATCAAATGTTTCCTCCCGGTTATAAGATATTGCCACCGCCCGCCGGATATGTGCCACTGCGCACGCCTGGACGCAAGCTAATGGCCACGCCCACGCCCATAGCGGGCACACCGGCGGGCTTCTTCATTCAGGTGGAGGATAAGAATGCCAAATTTATGGACAACCAGCCAAAGGGACTGAATCTACCGTTTATGAAGCCAGAGGATGCGCAATATTTCGACAAGCTGCTCGTCGATGTCAACGAGGATGCCCTGTCGCCAGAGGAGCTGAAGGAGCGTAAAATAATGAAACTACTGCTGACCATCAAGAATGGTTCGCCACCAATGCGTAAATCCGCTCTGCGTCAGATGACGGACAAGGCGCGAGAATTTGGAGCTGGACCGCTATTCAATCAGATTCTTCCACTTTTGATGTCGCCCACGCTTGAGGATCAGGAGCGTCATTTGCTTGTCAAGGTCATCGATCGTGTACTGTATAAACTGGATGATCTGGTGCGTCCGTTTGTGCACAAAATTCTGGTGGTCATCGAGCCGCTGCTCATTGATGAGGATTACTATGCACGTATCGAAGGCCGGGAGATTATATCGAATTTGGCCAAAGCTGCTGGACTGGCAACAATGATATCTACCATGCGACCGGATATTGACAACATTGATGAGTATGTGAGGAATACAACGGCGCGTGCATTTGCTGTGGTTGCCTCCGCCTTGGGAATACCCTCGTTGCTGCCCTTCCTGAAAGCTGTGTGCAAGTCGAAGAAGTCGTGGCAGGCACGGCACACTGGCATTAAGATTGTGCAACAGATTGCTATACTTATGGGTTGCGCCATTCTGCCGCATCTCAAGGCACTGGTGGAGATCATCGAGCACGGACTAGTGGATGAGCAACAGAAGGTGCGCACCATAACAGCGCTGGCAATTGCAGCGCTTGCCGAGGCAGCAACTCCATATGGCATTGAGTCCTTCGATTCTGTGCTGAAGCCCTTGTGGAAGGGCATAAGGACGCATCGTGGCAAGGGTCTGGCTGCGTTCCTCAAGGCCATTGGTTATCTAATACCTCTGATGGACGCCGAGTATGCCAATTATTATACACGTGAGGTGATGTTGATTCTGATCCGCGAGTTCCAGTCGCCCGACGAGGAGATGAAGAAGATTGTGCTCAAGGTGGTGAAGCAATGTTGCGCCACTGATGGTGTGGAGCCGCAGTATATCAAGGAGGAGATTTTGCCGCACTTTTTCAAATTCTTTTGGAATCATCGAATGGCACTGGACAGACGCAACTATCGCCAGCTGGTCGATACCACAGTGGAGATTGCCAACAAGGTGGGCACCTCGGAGATCATTAATCGTGTCGTCGATGATCTGAAGGATGAGAATGAACAGTATCGTAAGATGGTCATGGAAACGGTCGAGAAGATTATGGGCAATCTTGGCGCAGCGGATATTGATTCACGTCTCGAGGAGCAGCTCATTGATGGCATCCTATATGCCTTTCAGGAGCAGACCACCGAGGATGTGGTCATGCTCAATGGCTTTGGCACCATCGTTAATCAGCTGGGCAAGCGTGTGAAACCGTATTTGCCGCAGATTTGCGGCACCATCCTGTGGCGTCTCAATAACAAATCCGCCAAGGTTCGTCAGCAGGCGGCGGATCTTATTTCACGCATCGCTGTTGTGATGAAGACGTGCCAGGAGGAGAAGCTCATGGGCCATCTGGGCGTGGTGCTCTACGAGTATTTGGGCGAGGAGTACCCGGAGGTGCTTGGCAGCATTCTGGGTGCACTCAAGGCTATTGTCAATGTCATTGGCATGACCAAGATGACGCCACCGATCAAGGATCTGCTGCCCCGCCTGACGCCCATACTTAAGAACCGGCACGAGAAAGTGCAGGAGAACTGCATCGATTTAGTTGGTCGCATTGCCGATCGCGGACCGGAATACGTATCGGCGAGGGAATGGATGCGCATCTGTTTTGAGCTGCTGGAGCTACTGAAGGCGCACAAAAAGGCGATCCGACGAGCGACAGTGAACACCTTTGGTTATATAGCCAAGGCAATTGGTCCACACGATGTGCTTGCCACGCTGCTGAATAACCTCAAAGTGCAGGAGCGACAGAATCGTGTCTGCACCACGGTGGCCATTGCCATTGTTGCGGAGACCTGTCGTCCCTTCACCGTGCTCCCTGCCCTGATGAATGAGTACCGTGTGCCGGAGCTGAATGTACAGAATGGTGTTCTCAAATCTCTATCATTTCTCTTCGAATACATTGGCGAGATGGGCAAGGACTATATTTATGCGGTGTGCCCCCTGCTCGAGGATGCTCTAATGGATCGCGATCTGGTGCATCGCCAGACGGCCTGTTCGGCCATCAAGCACATGTCCCTCGGCGTCTATGGTTTTGGCTGCGAGGATGCTCTCACACATCTGCTCAATTATGTGTGGCCGAACATCTTTGAGACATCGCCACATCTGGTGCAGGCCTTTATGGACTCGGTGGATGGGCTGCGAGTGTCGTTGGGCTCCATCAAGATACTGCAGTACACGTTGCAGGGTCTGTTTCATCCGGCGCGCAAGGTGCGCGATGTCTACTGGAAGATCTACAATTCGCTGTATATTGGTGGGCAGGATTCGCTCATCGCTGGCTATCCGCGCATCACCAACGATCCGAAGAACCAGTACGAGCGCTACGAGCTGGACTATACGCTCTAAGCAGTAGCAGCTGGAGCCGGAGCCGGAGGAGCAACAGCATCTAATTTACTCTAGTTTGGTTAAGATGAATTACACAAATATAACGCGAATTGTACAAAACGAGTATTTATTCTAAATTTTTATAGTAGTTGCGCAACATAATGGAACTACTGTGGACCAGAGCTGTAATCGTATAATTCATTAACTGCATTTAAATACAATTTTAGTTACCAGCAATTACTGAGCATTTGTAATGGTAATTACAATTTTAAATTACCAGCAACATCAATTACAATTACTTAAGTAAGTTGACTTTAGGCATTAGTACTGAGCATCGGTATATTGGATGTGTGTATTTAATTACTAGCAATAACAAATACTTGGAGTAAAGATCATTTTCAGTTAAGTATCCAATACAGTGACGCATTTTTTTGTTGCCAGTACACGGCGATTAATTCAGTTATATTACCATTCCGCATCTATTTTTGTATTGCCAGCAATTAAAAAGTAATTTAGCTGGAATCCATAATCGCCCATTAGTTCATTGACATTTTGAAATACCTATAATTATAATTACGATTAGTACTTTTTTTTTTCAATTCTTTTGAGCAATTGTAATGGCAATTAAAGTTTTATTACCAAATAATTAATTTAGGATATTGTCTTTTTTATCTTGCGATTAATATTTTTTTTTCATAAATACTTTAGTAGTGGTATTCAATTTTGGCATAACTTTTTATCAATTGCAATGGTAATTGTACAAAAATTACCGAAACATTGAATTTGTATAAAAAGAAATTAATTCATTGCCAGCAATTTTACAATTACTACTAGTAACTTTGTTTAATTACTGAGTAATTGATATAGTGGAAATTGCGAATTTCCTTTCATTCCAAGTAATTACAGCTCTGCTGTGGACTAATCTTTTGACTTAGGCATTAATACAATTATGTGTGCTTGTGTGTGTATGTGTGTGTTGGACCATCATTTGGAAAAGTGTTCCCGGTTGCCTGCTATCGTCGCAGCATGGATTCGACAATATCGATGAGACTCTGCAGTCCGAACATATAATTATGATCCGGTTGGGCGTCCTCAGCCGGAAATATGTGCGCAAAGTCAATGCAACGCACGCGTACCCATTGACTTGCTGCAGTGGTGGGCAGGACAGGATCCACAGCAGCCTGATGGTAGCCATTCAGCAGCGGCTTAGTCGCCACTCTTTGTAGCTGTTCAAAGTCATAGCAGATGAGCAGGGAGCTGGCATAGAAGTGGAACAGCCGTTGTCGCTTGAACCAAGAGCGGATACCTCGCAGTTGACGGAGCACCTCGTGCAGCAGCACATCGCAGTGGGGTTTGCTGTCGGTGTTGAAAAACAGTGCCAATGCCTTGTGGAATCCCTCAATATTCAGATTTTTGCCAAAGTCCCGACCCTGACGAATGAGTGTAATCCCCTCCGGCTGATGTTCGTCGCGTCGATAGACCTGGAAGCCGGGCAGACACAAGCCCAGATTCTGTTTACAAATCACATACTTTTGTTCCTCAATCTTGCGCTTGTGTGGCGATGACAATGGATCCCAGGTGCGCCGTCCGATCTTCACGTCCATGACGCATGGCTTGGCCATGCCGTGAGTCAGATCCTCCAGGTTGATGAACGTGTGCTCGCGCTGATTCACAACCAGTTTCACCTGACCGTAGTAGCGAGGAACGTACGCCGCGAGAGCGGCCAACAGATCCGGGTCCACTTCACTTGCCCCTCCGTCGCCAGCGCCGTTGAGGTTATTGCCAGTGATGATGGAGGGCGTTGCACCCGCTGGTGACGACGCAATTGACACCGTCGCCACTGCTGCCGTCGCCGCCGCTAGTGACTCATAGAAGTTCAATTCACGCACACCGCACTCCGGTTTGCCCAGCGGCTTGAAAACGCGGCCTTCGCCAGCCGCTTGGAGCAGTCCGACGGCAGTCGAATTTGTTGCCTCGAATGTGTGGCCAGCGACCTGTGTGCCCAGCTGGCGGTAGCCCATCGGTACGACTGGCGATGCTATCACATTTTCTTGTTCCTTTTTGGCCATGTCTGGACTCGCACTCAAAAATATCAAAGCAGCAACAACTGCAGCAAAAACAGCGCAAAAACGAGAGTAGTGTTGCAAAGCGGCGCCCTCTGATAAAAAATAGTGGTTTTTAATTAGCATGTTACTCATAAGGGTAAACTTGATTTAACTTATCATAAAACATCTTGCGTTTGGTCGCAGCTTATGAAACGCAGTTTTAGATCTGACACCTATAGTTGATAACGATAGAAGCGTTATATTTTAAGCAGATTCCACAAAAAGATCAGCTTAAATACATTTATTCCATTCATAAAACCTATTTTATTATTTGTTGTCAAAGTATAAAAATGTTTACTTGCTCTTTTGATTTATGGCGGCAATTTACAAAAGTCAGTGCTGCAAAGCGACTGACAGCTGATAATACAGGTTTATTTTTGCATGCAGATCTTAAAAGTTTACTTAATTGCGTGAGCTCTAAGTAAATTACTTGCTTTTTTTCAAATAGTTGCAAAATAATGCGCCGATTTTATTTAACTCGTCAGTTGACAAAAATAAGTGCTGCGAACGACTGCAACTTGTTGGGCAATATCGTTATCGCTTATCGTTATCGGCCGATGCAAGTCTGGGAGTGGTTGTCAATGTCGTTGTTGATACTTTAATTTAGTTAACAAGTTTATTTACAGTATTGCTATTGCTAACTGCTGAATAAGATTGCAGCAGATTTGTCAACAACTACGTGATGAAATCCTGGCAAATAGCTTTGCTGGCCGTGGCCGCCGTTTATCTGTGCAGCCAAGGTGAGCATTTTGTAGCCACACCTTAAATGACAACAAATTGAATGACACACACATGTGGAAATTGTAAATGCATTTTCCAGTTGATTTTGTAAATGGACTCGAATGCTATGTGTGCTCCAATCAGACGGGCAACACGGAGAAGTGCCTCAACACCATCAAGACCTGCGAGCCGGCTGAGAATGTCTGCGGAACCGAGATACGATGGGGCAGTCAGCCATATTTCTCCGAAGGTGCACTCAAGCAATATTATGTCTCCAAACGCTGCATGACCAAGGAACAGTGTCAGTCGAAGCGACGTCGCTATATGCAACTATATTGCACTCACATCTGGTACGAGGATTGGGCATGCAACGAGTGCTGCCAGGGCGATAGATGTAACTATTTTGTGATCGTAAGTGGGGCGTTGGCAGCTTCTTCATTGACTCTTATTAATACCTAATCTCTTTCAGAGCGGTGCGAAAACTCAGGAGAGCAACTTGCTGACGTTATTAGCCACGCTCTTAGCAATTGGCCTACTCAAAATGCGTGGGATAACGCCTTGAAACCAAACGACGAACCTCACTTCAGCTTTTTTTTTATATCAAAACGCACACATCCCATTCCAAGGAAGCTAAGTAATTGTATTTGTAATTGTTTCACGTTTGTCCACTAGTTAATAGTTACCACTATGTGCCGTCCATTTATGTACATTTGTGTATGTAGTTGAAACCGTCCAAAGTGCCTTAATAAGCAGCACGCTCTCTTTTTTTATATATATGTTGTTGGCTTTTGTTTAAGTTCTAGTTTTGATGTCATATTTTGCAAGACTTTCCAACGCAGCTATATTTTTCATTATGTGGATTACCTCGTATCTCAAAACTGTAGAGAAAACTGAAAATTAGTTAGAATTTAAAGAAAAATCTTCTAGGTATTAAATTCTTGTAAAATCCTTGCAATTTGACATGAAAGCTAAAACATTGAGTTCTACAACGAGCCTAATAGTTTTAGTAAATCTACTCGAATAATTCAAACTTTCTCGAACATTTTTTAAATATCCTTTTGGATATAGTATCCTCTGAATAACGATAAACGTAAACAGCTTAATAAAGCAACATTGGCGTTTTCTATTAGCGCTATATTGTGCAAATTTAATATATATATTATTGATGGGCATTGAAATAGGAGTTGGGTTTAGTTGGTGCAGAAGCAGCCGGCGGTTACGGTTACCGTCTTGAAACTCCACTGCGATGGCTGAGTCACATCTTCGGGCAGCCAGACACCCGGATTGGGTCCAAGAGTTAACACTTTCACCTTGTACTCCAGCGGCTTGCAGTTGGCGCCTTGCGAGCATTTGGCATCCTGTCGCGATTCACAGACGGCGCTCATCAAGTAGCGGGGAAAGTATGTGCTGCCCAAGTCGATGAGATCATTCTGGAGAAGAAAGCGTAAGGATGAAAGGAACAAGTATCCCAGTTCCAGAAATGAAAATAAATTACAATTTACTTGAACTCACCATAACTTTGCAGTCACATGCCGCTGAGTGGGCATTATTTCGCTTGCTGGTGAGCAGATCCTCGTAGAAGTCATTGTAATACATGGGCGGCAGCTGATAGGGCGGCAAAGCCGTCTCCGCTTGATGCATTGTGGCCGGTGTGCTATGCGTCAGGCCAAACAAGGCATTTAGCATCTTTGAAGTGCTCTGATTGAGATCAGCATCCACATCGACTGCATCCGGGTGGACTGGGACTGGGACTGCCGCCTGATCTGTGCACTCGCCGAGAAAGCGACTGCAGCGCTTGGGCAAACTGAGAGCGATCAGCGGAGCAGCGTTCAGTTCCTCGTAGGAAGCAAAGTGATTCCCACCGCTGATGCCGCTGACGTCGCTCAGGAGCGATAGCGCCAGCGCTGCTAGCATAGAGGCCATCTAAGGAATGGAAAAAATATAGAAAATATAAAAAATGGAATCATCTTACAAGTGTTTTATATTATTTTGTAGTCAGTATGTAATGCATTACTGGAGACATCTTTTCTTGTCAAAATAATGATCATTATACTTATGTACCTATGTGAACTCAGCTCTTATTGTAGCAATATTTATGAATCTTTTGGATATATCCGTATTTGCTGCAGGAATCTGTTGCCCTTTAAAAGTTTTGGAACCACTTTATCAAAAAGTTTCTTTATAAACATTTGGTCTTTTGCTTTTTATAATTCATCAATTCAGCTTAGATTTGGAGAACTTCTTTCTACAAAATTATGCACACATTCGGGACTTCTTTCCTGTAGTTTCCAAGTTTCCAGCGTTAAACCGTAGAAAAACTCACCCATGGCATTGCTCGAACCGTGCTGCTGGCGAGTTTGGCTCCAATTGCGACTCTGCCGGGGACAGTGGGTCGCTTTTATAGCCACAGGACAGAGATGCAGAACAATGGAATAGAATCGCTTCGGATTACCTTTTGTGCTGGATGCTGTCCATTATGGCACGTCACCTGGACAGTAAGAGCAGCAACAGCAACAGCAGCAGCAGCAGCAGCAGCGGTTGAAACAGAAGCAGTCACAGTATCAAATCATGGCAAACAAAAGGCGCTCAACTGTTGACACAATAACAAAGCACTGTTGTGGAGACGGTGACGGAGGTAAAGTTGGGATTGGGGGTGGGGACCCGTGCCTCAAGTGTCAGGCAAGTGAGTGGAGTGTCAATTCCAGGCTATTTATAGACACAGCCTGACCACTAGCTTTAAGCTCACCCAAAAATGTCTTCAAGTGTTTATGCGTGAGCCCAAAAAAAAAAAAAAATGAAAGAAAGGAAACCCACTGACCCAGACATTTCCCCCCGATGCCAATCGCTGAGGAGCAGCAACAGCAACAGCAACAGCAACTATGAGCTCATGGGCTGCTAGTCTAACACTAGCGGTTCAGGTGCATTTCGGCTCTAGCCCAAAGGCGCTTGGCGGGGGTGGTTGGGGTGTAAACCATTTGTAAGGCTTCACGTGACGAAAAAAAAAAACAAGTGGGAGCGTTGCAGCCGAAAGTAATCGACTCTGTAATACTCTCGATGTCAGTGTGATCAGAATTAAGTAACGTATTCTTGCGGGAGAAGTTTATTGGTTCAAAATACTTTGATTGTGACTCTAAAACTGTGAGAGATATTGTCTCATCAGTAAAATACCTACCAAATTTTATAACTCCAGCTAGTTTACCTCACAGTCAAGCTATTCTAACTTCATTCGCAATTTGATCCAATAAATTATGGAGTCCTTAAGTTAGAAGAAAGTTATAAAAAAAATAATATACTGCGAGGATATTTGCTTTCAAAATATAATTTTAACAAAAACACTTTGAGCACTTTATTTATTTGATATAAAGTTAACTTATAGTCGCTAACTTTAAGCTAAATTGGCAGTGACATGTTCCGACTGATGGAAAAAAAGAGTTTTTACTTTTATTTGTGCCGCCAATATATCAATATAAATAATCTCCAGCTAAGCCTATATACCCTCTTTGCCATTGGGGAGCAGAGTATTGAAAGAAGAACTCGCGCAAACGCCAACGCAATCCTCTAGCACTCAAGTCAGTTGAACGCGCAACGTTGCCCCGCACGGTAGGGGCTTACAGTTTGACAAGCACAATCACACTCACACACAGACACGTGCATGCATCGCTCCAACTGTTAAACGCGGCTCCCAAACTGTTGCGAGAGTGTGTAAAAGGAGTGGCAATAACGAAAAGGACGTTTTTTTCGTGTGAATCTCTGCGCAAGTTAATCAAAAGTTCGCTCGCTGTTTGTTGTCGGTTGTTATTGTTGCTGGATCCCGTACAGTTATCCGCTTGGACTGTTAAAGCAGTCTTTCGGGGGAGGAAGCCCTAAGAGTGTTTGGACCCGTTGTTGTTGTGGTTGCTGAAAATCGTTAAAAATAGGCAAATGTTTGCGACTATGTCACGAATTGTCTGAACGACTTAAATCCATCCATCCACATACAAATCACACCAACAAACTTCACACACACACTCACAGCGACGGCTGCACTCAGGATTCGCATGGACAAAGGCACAATGAAGCGCAAGCAGAGAAGATACAGGTTAGCTACAGCAGTCTTTGACTATAACGATAACCATAACGATTTCAACTTTATCATATGAGCACTTATGAGCAAAAAAGAAAAAGGAAAAGCTTTGCTTCCAAAAGTATTATGAACATTTTATCTCTTGATGGTTTTGAATACGTCTCTTGTTTTGTGGGAGTATTGATATGTTTTCCGAACGTGTGTCTTCACCGGAAAGTGGCTCCCTCAAACTCCAAAAGTCTATATCCACCATAGCCTTAGAGTTCCCATTACAGTTGCAAACATTTTTAATGCTGCATGTTTTAGAACAACATCTTGACAGTTCTAAACTTTACAGGTTATAGATTTCGTAAGTTATATTTTTAAAATTACAGTTTACAAGTCACAGAAGATTTACATTTGCGGTCTCCCCAAATTGCAAGTCTCCCTCTTACAGATTTATTCACCTCGCATTTATTTTATCACACCCTGTGTAGAGTCGTCTTTAGTCGCTGTTTTTGAGTCACAGTCTTGCATTCAGTTAATACTTTCCATTTATTATTTTATCTTCGCACACAGAACCACATTTAATACGCTGCAGCTGCAGGAGCTGGAACGGGCCTTTCAGCGCACCCACTATCCGGATGTGTTCTTTCGCGAGGAGCTGGCGGTGCGCATCGAACTGACGGAGGCGCGCGTCCAGGTCTGGTTCCAGAACCGACGGGCCAAGTGGCGCAAGCAGGAGAAGATTGGCGGTGCGGACTATAAGGATGGTTCGGGTCTCGATCTGAATGTGGACTTTGATGATAGCGCCGTGCTGGGACAGCTGGACAGTGCTTTGGGTGAGTAGCGATAAAGAGAGACTTGGCACAAAAATCTTGAACAAAACAAGAGCAGGAGATATCCTATACGCATACACAGAACTGTAGAAATGTCTTATAAAAAAAAAACAGATTAATTTTGACACAATTCAAAGATTTAATTGTGTTTCCCAAATTGCAGCCGGAGGCGGCACACTGCTCCCAGATACTCCGCCACAGTCTTCGAACTCCCTGGACAATGAGTTGAAGGCGCCGTATGGCACCGGAGGACTTTCGCCATCCCGTCTGTCGCCCAACATCTTTCTGAATCTCAATATTGATCACTTGGGATTGGAGCGCGGTGGCAGCGGTCTGTCCATGGAGTGGTCCACCTACCCGCCGTCCACGAGCTCCACGCATGCTCCAGAGTTGACAACAACAGCAACAACAACAACAACAACACAACATCAGCAGCACGAGCAGCAGCAACATTCTCATTCTCATTCGCACCAACAGCAACAATTGCTGCTGGATCAGGATCAGGAGCAGCAGCATCAGCAACAGGTTTGTCCGTTGCAACATCAGGCATTGGCCAGTGCTTTTGGCGCCTCCCTTGATCTGGACATGTCGGATACCTCTGCCTATGATGAGATGAAGTTTCTCAGCGTGGATCAGTTCACGATCGATAGCTTTAAGGCGGACTGCATTCTGAGCATGGAGCACAGCCTGCAACTGGATGATAAACAGCATCCGCTGACACATCCCAACAGCTCCGCCGACAACTGCAACAACAGCTCTGCCTATGGGGAACCGGATCCGTCTGGTTTGCATTCGCTCTGCCTGGACGGGATTGGGATTGGTGTTGGTATGAGTCTCAATCCCAACTTTGGTGGTCTTTCGCTGCTCAGCTCAGAGTCGGCACCCAAATCGCCGCCCTCATTGCTGGTGCTGGATAAAACGCTGCCATCGCTTAGCATCGGTGTGGATGGGATTAGTGAGCTGGTGGAGCAACTGCATCATCATGTGGGCGTCTAATAACTAAAGAGTTATGTTTATTTATCTAGGCGAATTCTAAGCATAGTTAATGTTATACGATTTTAGCTGTATTTTTGCTTCACATGCTCTTTATAATATATATTCCTAAGGTGCTTACATTATATGTTTACTATATCGTTTCAGCATGGAAGAACTTTTCTTTGGTAAGATAAAGCTTCAACAACTTTGTCGGAATATTCAAGCCAAATGAAATTTTGCTAATGGGTTTTTCTAAAGAATATTTCAATTGTCGAACTGCTCAGATGCCTCAGCTGCTGCCCGTTGAAATTCATCGAAGTAGTAAATATTAAACTACAGTTCTTGCCACTTCTTAAATCCTAACTCCCCCCCTCTCCTTCTCTCTCTGTCTTTAAGTTTTGGCAATTCTGCTACCCATTGCTTGAGCTATTATCCTGCCTGGTGGCACATGTTTCTACGGATTCCCAAACACTCGTGTATTTGTATCCCAACAAAGAACACGCACACCCTACCCCCCACCACGACACTACCCCATCCCCATCCCCACCCCCCGCTCTCTAACTCTGCCTATGTCTGTGGCGGGCAACATTTGGTATTTGTGGTTCGGATTAGAGCCAACTAATTGTATGATTTGAATGGTTTTCGGGTTTTCTCTCAGTTTGTTTGTTCGAAAATAACATTTGCTTTTCCAAACAATGGCGGGGTGCGCGGCTATTGGGGCGCCTCGGGGCAAAGTGCACAGTTGCTCCTACCTACTTAAAATGTATTACAAAGTACACCACCTCCATTGACCACATTATAATACACAGCTCCTTCTATAGTCTCCCCTTCCGCTTGTAATTTCACAAAAATTTCCAGTTAGCGTCATTAGCGAAATGGCTGCGAATCCTTGTCATAAGCTGCATTGAAGGCCTAAGCTGGCCAAGCTTCTCTTGGATGCCCCCCAGGCAGTCACAGTCACATTTATATTTACAGTCACTATCACAGTCGCAGACGGGGCTTTATATAAGCGCAGCCCTGCCAACGTGAACTAACACTTTTGTAAGCTCTTTGTGGATTTGCCTTATCGGTGAGCTTGGAGGCGCCACCATAATGCTCCTACTGCTTGCAGCCTCAGTCGTAATCAGGCAGGAATCACCGCACAATGAGCTAATTGCTGATGATTTAAGGACGCAGCGACGGGGAACACACCGCAAGCTGGCCACAGCGCCACAGGACACTGCCAGTTGCATTATCCTGCACTCGGAGAAAATATTGCAAAAACTATTTAAGGCAAAGATGATTATTAAAGAGAAAAATTACTTCTTCTCCTACGGATATTTTTTTGAGGTTCCGGAATTCTTAAATGCCCGAAATTGTTCTGATACAACTCAGTATTTTTTGAAGGCCACAAGTTATTAACTTTATGAGTAGCTGTAGAAAGTTCTTTCATCAAGGTTTAAAGTAAGTTTTTGATTTGAGTAGCAAAAATTTCCTTTTTAGTTTTCTGGTAATATCTCCGAAGGCAATTTCCTAAACAAAGTATTTTATAAATTTTATTTAAAATTCGAAGTCTGATTCACAATTACTTCAGAAGACAAGTGAACTTGATTTGAACACGAGCAAAACATAATGAAATCAAAGTAGAAAGATTTTTCCTTTAAGTGTGCTTTTAAATTGTCATCGTCGGTGAATCGTTGCCATTGGATTGTCCGTGCAACAACGCAACGCAACGGACTGCGGGGTTGGACTTGGGTTGGGCTGTAAGGGAAGGGGATGGGGTTGGACCTGGGTCTAAGACTGGTCCTGTGGCTGGTCCTTTTGCCAAAGCCTTGCTCAGTGAGGCGTTGATCAACCCCGTGGCCTGTGCCTCAGATCCTGTCAGACATGCACACATGATTTGAAATTAATCGAAAATGTTTCGTGCAAGTTTAAAGAGCATGCGAGCAGAGGCAGGAACGGCAGCAGGATTCGAGCACTTGAGGCTGTGTGCATAAGGACCACAAACTTTAATCGATAGTCAAATAAGCGACGACGACAGAACAATGTCTGGAGACCAGTCTTATGTGTGTGTGTGTGTCGTATATAAGGATAACAAGGACAATGACGTTAGCAACCTTGCATTGTGTCCTTACACGCTCTCCCTCTCTTTCTCACTTTCTCTCTCTCTCTCTCTCTCTCTCTCTCTGTCTCGCTTTGCTTTTGTGCTGTAATTTCTCTAACGTTTGTTCATATTTTATATTGAATTCGCCTCGGGCCGCATAAACGCAATAATCGAACATTTTATGGATTAAACTCACCTGCTCGCCTGCTAATCTATTAAAAATGTAGCCCTTGGCTAGGGAAGTCTGCTCGGTGTGCAACGGATTCTAATTGGTGTTTTTGGCTCACAGCTCAACGGGTCAACGAGTTCATCGGTCATGGCTCAAAAGTAGGTGGAATTTGGATAAAGTTAAAGCGAATCCTTTTACACATTTCAAACTTGAATAGTTAAGGAATTGAAGAGCTTACCTTAAAGCCAAATTATAGCTTCTAATCTGCGATTTCTATACTTTTTGCAAATAAGATTTATATATTTCTTTTGTTCGAGTTTTGAAATATATCGAAATACATAAAATAAGAAACAAATCTGAACATGAAGCCGATTAAAGACATTAAATTTAGGTCACCAGGCAATAGATATATTGATATTTATTTAAAATATAAATTAAACTTTTAAATGTTGCAGCCATTTTGTGAGTGTTTTAAGTTTGATTGCAGATAATGGTACAAAGCTAATATTTCTTATATAATTTTAAAATAATTAAAATATTAAAGGTCTGGAAACAATACCGGATACAGATTGAGAAAAATATTCTATGCTTTTCTAAGAGCTATTATACAAAACTGGAATTTACTCGCAAAGTGTCCTATATTTTCAAAGGGAATAAAGAAGCTGACTCAATATACTTTGTCAAGAGTATCAAGAGTATTTAAAATAAATAGCTTATGGCACGATTAAAATCCCAAAATACTGAATACTGTGGCCTTTATCAAAATTAGTTATTCATTATTGGGTTATTCGTTCTGGAGTTATTCATTTGCAGCGCACGAAATCTTGCATAATGAAATATAAAAATCAATGTAAAGGTTGAGGGGAATGATGTTGGGAGGGGGGAGGGGGGGAGTGGGGGTTGCCATATCCTATCCACTCGAAATGTGGAGGTGTTCATGTGAATAAATTGCAATTAACAATATTATTTTTTATTTCAACAAACGAAACGGCGACGAAAGGACTCCCATATGTGATGTGTACTTGCATATATATTTATAAAAAACGGCATTCATTTAATTAAAGGCAAATTTAATGGGTAAATATTTCATGTGCCACACACACACACACACACACAAACTTTCGCCGTTGTATGCCATGTAAATAGGATGTAAAGGATATGGCGATGGTGAGGACTGGGCGAATGGTGGGGCAGGGGAGAGGGGCGCATATGCAGCCGGACGCGGGACGCTAACATATATTAAATTTCATGTTGATAAAGCAGAAAAAAATCGAGGAAAAGCGAACAAAATAATATGCGAAGCGTGCACTAGAAAAACAAAACCAAAAAAAAATAACGAAGAAAATTTGAAAAAATTACAACAAAAACGAAGTGAAGAAATCAAAATTAATAGAGTGCAAATATTTGTAGATTTTTACACGAACTATTAACAAGGCTCACAAACATACAAACGCGTCCCAAAATTAGGGTAGACCGGGAAAAACGAAACTCGAGATGTCATCGTCATCGTCACCGTCGAAAAACGGAGAAGAGAAAAAGAAAGAAAAGCAGACAACAGACAACAAGAATAGAAGAGACAAGAGAAAAGCAGACTCGACCTATGCAAATAGTCGAGAGTAAGTGAGGGGGACAAAGGGACATACAAAATGGCGACGGCAAAGGAAATCAATCAAAAAGATGGTCAGCCAAATGAGGTGGCACAAAGAGACAGAGACAGAGACAGAGACAGAGCAAGGAATACATTTGAATTTTGGCCACCTGGCTGAACTAACTGGCAACTGGTCAAAGGAAAATAACAAGCCAAAGATGTCACAAAACAAAAGGAAGCAAACACACAAAAAGTGACAAAACTCTCTCTGTCTCTCTGACGATGTAGCAACAAAAGTGGTCAAGATTGCAGAGGAGCAGCAGAAACTACAACAATAACAACAACAACAGAAACAATAACAACGAAGGCAACAATAACAGCAAAACGTTGTTGCGAAAAGTCATTGTTAAAATGGTTATTCAACTGAAAAGTGCAAAATACAAAACAAGTAGAAAAAGCTGTAGAGCCAACTGGAAGAAGCTCTGGGCCAACAGTGATGCCAGTCAAAGCAAAATCAGCTAAGCAACTTTGATAAAGCAGCTCGAAATAGGAAAAAAGTACGCAATCCTAAAGATATACAAATAATACAAATTATTAACATTGTTAATTGTTTTAAACAAAAATCTTCTGTTTCCGAATTTGAGTGCTTTAAATTACGCAAAATTGTTGTCTGCGATATGAGTTTCAATTCAAATTCTTAACTGCAGCAGTAGTTTTTATTTGGAGTGATAACAACCTATTTCAAAAATATTGCTCAATTTACCAAAATTTGGTCTGATGGCATTTTTTAACGCATAAAGCTGATAAATAGCTTCATTTATTACTCATTCAACATTCAGTTAAGCTATCTCCTCCCATCTTGGGTAACATCCTTCAAAACGCCTTCACAGGCGATTTATATTTATGTTGTAAATGATATAATCAAAAAAAAAAAAAAAAATAAATAAATAAAGCTAGCTTTAAAATAGCCAAAAAACTGGCAGCACTGCTGTCAAGCGGCCTTACAATTAGGATGTGTATGTGGGAAAGAGAAAGAAGGCAAATGATTTGCTTGGCTGTTGATGCAAAATGCAAATGAAATCGGACAACAGTTAAAGTTGAAGATGATGAGACAGCAGAGCTGTCAGATATACAAAGATACATTTATATATACATATATATACATGTATACATGATACAGCCCCCCCTCTAACCATCCACTTTTAGCAGTGCTTCGAGAGTGTTTTTTTTTAGATATTTGTATCTTTATGTATCTTTAGATACAACTGCAGCTATTCATGTCTGTGTGGCTGTCTGACGACTCCAGCTGTACTTTTCACTTTAGCGTGTAAATTGGTTTTGCTTGGGGTTTTGGCATAGCAAAGGAGTCCTTCCAAGTGCGTACTTATTTTCCTATTGACCAGCATTGGACTTTCAGCCTCTTCTGCTAAACCTTATTTTGTATCTTGGCCAGAAGTTTTGGGGCGCTGCCAAAACTGCTCGTATTACGCAACGAGCTCAGGTGTGAACAAATCCCCGGAGGGTCTTCCCTGCAAGTCGATAAACTTTGTCCATAATAAAAACATTTTGTGATTTCTTTATATTTTTTTGTTTGATTTCTTTTGGCTTGGTTTTTATTATTATAATTGTTTTGTTTTGTGTTGATTTTTGTTCGATTTTGTTTGTTTTTTTTTTTTTGTCATTTTTGTGTGAATTGTTTAATAATTTAAGTTTAACATTACTTTTTAGCATAGTGTTATCGTTATCGGTTTTGGGTTACAATTTTGTTTACACTTACATTTAAATACAGCGCACGATTAGAAAATAGAGCTTTCAGAAATTAAAATGGCAATTTCTATTTTCGAGGAAAGATTTTAAACTAAGACTTTGCAAAGTTGATAGTGGAAATTAGAATTGTTATGTGCAATTTGAAAACGATTTTTATTTAACTTTTGACTGATTGTATCTTTGAAAAGTAGTTTGAAAAATGTTCGACAAAAATTATCAAACTTAAAGCATTATTATGAACACAAATATTTTATTCAGCTCTGAAACTAAAGCTTTCTAAATTCCTGGCGTTCACTGTATGCTTTTTATTAATTTTTTCTTTTGGACATTGGACACAAAACAACTAGATAAAAATTCACAAGCACACACACACACACACCCACACACACACGCATACACATACATTTAAGTGACTGTACATTTTGGCTAATCTTCTAAAGCTTCCACTTTTCTCCACCACTTAAAGTCAACAACTTAAAATAACAACAGTTTAGATTTTTATTTTTAAATTACCGTTACTTATTTATATACAAAACAAAAGGGGGAAGATTGAGAGAAAATATATACAGTTAGGGGTATATTTCATTTGTTGTGGCTTAGGCCACTTCCAGATCGGAGGATTCGTCTGCATCGGTATAAATATTTGGGTCGCTTTTGATGTGCACCAATTGCGTTGCATAGTCGCATTTGATGCCAGCGTTGCCACCTGACAAGCTGGGCGATGAGCCAGTGTTGTTGTTGTTGTTGTTGCTATTGCTGCCATTGTTGTTGTTGTTGTTATTAGGTGTACTTCCACATTGCTCCTCCTGCAGCTTACGCAGTCGCTCCTGCTCCTCGCGCTTCTGTTTGCGCCACTTGGCTCGCCGATTCTTGAACCAGACCTAAATGTAGAAAGTGGGTGGAGAGAGAAGAGCGGGTCTTAGTTGGCTGTCCTGGTAACAATTTTTGTCGTAGGGCTTCAAAAACACTTTCATCCGTTTTTCAAATTATATTTCCTATTATGACGAAGCGCGTGCGAGATTTTTTTTCTCTTCCTCAACTGTAAATATTTTAATGTTTTTTATGGCTGCCCATTTTACGTTTTATTTTCTTGGTTTATCTGCGTTGAGGCAGTTGCCTAACAACATCCCCTCTACGCTCACCCGCCTTCAGTTTTTTCTTGTGCCTGGCTTTTCATTTTCCGCCTAATTAGTTAGCTTATTGTAATTGTAATTAATGTAGAAACAAAAAAATAACTTTTTTTTTTTACGAATGTTTGGTCTGTTCCTGTATATTTGGCCCTTTTTAATTAGGCGCCCATACACAGGCCACACCCCCTCAAACTCGCCCCACACCCACTCAGGCTATATATATATATATATATATATATATGTATAGGTCGCCCGGGCCAACCCCGGCCTACTTAGTTAATTAAAACAAGAGCTTGAGTCAAGTGACTTAGGGGTTAATTTGCTCTGGTTAAAAGCGTAACGAGACCAGGGGTTGGGGAAGCTTGTGGGTTTTTGGGGGCAACACTGGCCAGTTCCAACCCCTGTCTGTGCATCGCGTGTCTCTTGTCATTTTAGCGCAGATGTTGTTGCTGTTGTTGTCTCATTGGCAACGGGGTGGAGCTACAAATATAAACTGGCAACCATCTCTCACCCAATCCCAAAATGCCAAAATGCAACCCCTATTTGTTTTTTTTTGTTTGCTAAATAAATACAACTGCGAGTAAATGTTGCTATTTTTGTTGTTCAACAATTGCAATTGCAACACAACCCCAAAACAATATTGGAGCGAAAAGTTTAATTACAAAAATTAGCGGAAAAAATTGGGTAAAAGTTTTTGTGTTGTTTTTATTATTATTTTTTTTTAAAACAATTTTTACGGGTTGAGTTTGGATTTCGAGTTTTTTGTTATCATTGCCAAAGTGAAAAGTTTTGCTATGCCAGTGCCACGCCCCCAACCTCGCCAACCACTCGTTGCAAATGGAAAATGTTTATGCAGCAAATCGACTGAATTTGTTGAAATAACACAGTGAGAAAAGAGCAGCTGAGGGCGAATGACATGAGCAAACAGTAGTGTTGGTAAGTGCGCTAAACTCATAAGCACGACCAACTGGCAGCTGACCAATGCCGCCCAAACAACCCCGCTTCCCCCTCCTCCCACAACCTGCTCTATCTGTTTGAGCTCATTTAAGTTTTCTGCATGAATTTGTGCAGCTGTTGAGAGAAGTGAATCGGAAGGAGTCGGTAGAATGAGGTGGAAGGGGAAGGTGGGCGAGGGAAGCGTTGCCTAGCTTATTTACTTAGGACATGAGGAGGCGGCAAAATGGCGGCAGCCCTGGCAACCTTTGAACTCCCAGCCAGACGCGCCAACTGAAGATGAGTTGGCAACACGGGCTGGCTGGCTGCCTGGCTGACTAACTGGCTGGCTGCCTTTGAAGTCAGCCACGCCTCGTTGTAGCTGTCAAAATGCATTTGTCAACACACACACACACAACAAATTTAATTTTCCATCTATGCATTTTTGATTTCAAATAATTTAATTTTATAAATTGCCTACAGCCATATGTCTATGTGTGAGTGTGTGTGTGTGTGCGTGTGCGTTTGTGCGTTTGTTTCTGTCTATTTATTTTCATAATTTCATAATTTTATGAGCTTAAGTTATTAAAGCCAAACGCATACATTTCCATCTATACATATGTAAATAATTTGCGGCTATTTTGATGAGTTTTTCAAAATATGAAAAATGTGAGAAACCTTAAAAATATGACTATTGAATATCCTGCATACAAATTGCTGCAAAGAAGTTAAATTAACATTTCAGATTTAAGAAAAAGCAGTTACATAATCAAATAAATATTCAATCTGGATATTCATTGTTTTCTTGTTTTTGTTTGCCAATTTAAAATGATTGAAAGTTCCTCAATTCTGAATCAGTCTAAGTCGCTTTACAGGATATCTCCCATTCATGCGGCATTGTGTAGGCCAATCAATTTAGTTAGCCGCTTAATTGTGTCAACATGTTGAGCCACATACAGAAATTGCCTATGCAACAGTTTAAAAGGCAATAATCTAACAAAAAATGCTTGAAAAAAGCGCAGCTATTTTTTATCGCTTGCGGCTCGCTTATTAAAGTTTCATATTTTAATTAACTGTTAGCCACTCAGCCAGTGCCAAACGCATTGAACTCTAATCCGTGGGTCAGGCGGAGGCGATGGTGGCGGCGGGTGTAGGTAGAAACAGCAACAGTGAGTGAGTAAAAAACCTAATCCCGTAATTTCTACGACCAACATGGAGTAGCTTTAGCTACACATGTGTGTGTGTGTGTGTGTGTGTGTGGCATGCCACCCCGTTTAAAATCTGACTAACGCACAACATTTGCAATAACCCCAGGCGCGTTTTTTGCGCGGCAAAAGTTGCGCCGAAAAATCGCAGTGAAAATTTTCGACAAATTAAATAAACACAAGAGCAAAATAAAAAAAGCAAGGCGGGTGTGCGTATGTGTGTGTAAGTGTGTAGTAGGTGTAGTGCGAGTTTTTCCCATGTGTATCAATGAAAATGCCCGGATGCAAATTGAGATTTGCGGTTACTGCCCAAAAAATGGGTCGCAAACACAACAAAATGGCTGCCGCTGGAAGCGACAAACTTGGCATGCATGGCCTGCCCGATTGGTCTGGCAGCACTGGCAGGCAGGCAGCCTGAGCCGCCTTGGTAAATATTGCCACAGATTTTTCAGGCAAAAGCGCATAGTTCGCTGATACGCCAAAATCCGCGAAGCAGTGCCCAAAAAAAAAAAAAAATCTGAAGTGATGGAGGGGGTAGGGGCATAAACGGGAAACGTGCATGAAATCCATTGAACAAACAGACCGACGGCAGTTGATTTTTAATTAACTACAAAAGCGCTTTATGGCCAGCGCCGCTTCGCCAGACAACAGTTGAAGCAGCATTGGTGAGGGGAGAGGGGGAGGGGGTGTTGATGGTCGGTTGGAGCGTTAAACGTGCCATTTTCTGTTATTGTTTGATTTTTGGAGCAACGCAAAATGCTGACCAGTGTTGCTCAGATTACCAAAATGCAATCCAGCGTGAAATGTTGCCATACATGCATAAACATATACATATATGCACATATGCATATGCATGTATGCGTGTGTGTATGTGTGTGGTCACTCTGACTGGCTGACTGCTATGATAACTTTGCGCTTCGTTAATCGCCGCAGCTGGTCACGTCTAATTTTCACGTTTTTCTGGCAAACGGGAAAAATTTACCCAAAAAAGCCAAACACAGAAAGACCCGCTCCCAAAACAAAAATTTGAAGCTACAAAATGTTGGCTGCACTTGATTGGCACACACACACATGTGCGTTTCTCTCTCTCTCTCTCTCTATCTCTCTCTTGCTCTCTGTGTGTGTGCCTGAGGCTGCTCAAAATGGCAACGCTGCCTTTGCAAGATGCTCTAATTAGTGAAAATTGGCAATGCAAGTCGCTTGGAATGTTCGTCACAAAACAAACCATAGGGAAAGTTGCATGAAGCAGTCCGCAACACGCCCGCTCCCTACTCCATCCACCCCCCAGGTTAACGTTACAAATTGCTCTGTCGCCGTTTCGTGTTGTTGGATTAAAAATCGCGCAGCCGTGAAAATTGCTCGTTACGCATTTCTCACTGGTTGCAGTGGTTGTTGTTGTTGTTGGCTTTAATGACGAGTATGTGTGTAAAAATTCTTTAACATGTGCGCTAATTAAAGGCAAAAATGCATGACGTCACAATGGTATACTAATTGCATTGAGTTACACCTGGCAGCTCCAGTTGTTTTCCAATCAGATCAATCGCTCGCTCTTTCACTTTATCTAGTAAGTATCGATATTAACGTAGGTGTGTGTGTGTGTTAGAGTGTGGTAGCTTTGGAGAGTGTCATTCATTTGAAGTTGCAGTTTTTTTCGGCAAGTTTTAGTTCTCTCGCAGCTGCCAATGAAGTTGGGCGACATTTTTCTTTTAGTTGCGCGCGCGTCGTTTTGTGTAAGTAGAAATCTATTATGTTAAGTGAGTACAGTTAAACAATTAAACTGTAAGTGGCAAACAGACGCATCATTTTCTCACTCTTTTTTTCTTTTTGCAGCTTAATCAGTTTTGTTTGCAATGCTTTTTTGCATGATCGATTTGTAAGCAGTATAAATAATAATTGTGAAAAGTAAACGGTAATTGCGGTTAAAACTGAGAGACATTTGTAGTGCAAGAGAGGAAGGCGCAATAACCGTAACAACTGGTCAGTCAAGCATTCACTCAAGCCTCTGTCTTATTTCTTTTCCCATTGCTTTCGCGTAACACCAAGCATGAATGCTTGCGCGAGTGACAAGGATGGAGCGACTTATGTATGCGTGTCTGAGTGGAAGCTTTTTTGTTTACGTTTTAGCAATAATGCTCGCTACAATCATGTCAGATCATGTCTGGGCTTAGCTCGCAATCAAAAAAAAAAAAAATAATAATAATAATAATAATAAAAAAATTCAAAACTGCTCAAAAATAAAGTAAATTCCAGCAGAAAATAAAGAAATAATAAATTTTAGCTGTCACTAATCGCTGGGCATGGAAAGCAACTGGGAGTGTGACCTTTTAAAAGCTTAGCGATGTGCACCTGCAACACCGCCCCTCTCCTCCCATCTACTCCTCCCACTCCATTTCTCAAGTGGCTTCACCCTCTTTTAGCTCAAGCTTAGCGCGTTTTTGTGTAAATTTATGCAGCTTCGAGGGCAATTTTCGCTCCACATAATATTTGTCTATGGTTACACGCTTCGACAGCCAAAACTGTAAAGCAAACATGAAGCGGACGCCGCTCAACCCACTACTCCTGCCTCAGCTCCCTTGTCCGGGTTTGCCTGGGGCAACAAACGCACTTTGCGCTGCAAAAGTCCCGCGAGACTTGTTGCGAGAGTGTGTGTGAGAGAAAAAGAGAAAGAGAGTGAAAGAGAGAGAGAGAGAGAGAGAGAGAGAGAGAGAGAAAGACCCTTAAACGCTGTCGACGACACAATGCGTAAAATTGCGAAACGAAATTGCGCTCAAGTGTTTGAATAATGAAAAATTATGAAAAATTATAACAACAGCAACAACAACAACAACAACAGTTAACAGTTAACAGTGGGGAGTCCTGCGACCGTGTTTGTGGCAAAGCAAAGTGGCCGCTTTGGTGGGTGGTTCAGTGGTTCCAGTGGTTTTTGTTTGTCCTGCCGGCGGCCACTTTTTCGATTTGTTGTTGTTGTCTTTGCCTTTTCTTTTTTGTGAAATTAACGAAAATCTGCTGATTCCAGCTCATTGCCATTTTAATTTCATTTGGAAATAAAGGGAACACCCCTGCTGCAACACACATATGTTTATTATTACTACTGCGAATGCAATCATAATAATAATTATTATTATAACAATAATAATGGTAATAATAACAATAATCGCAGTGATTGCCCAATTGCTGTTGCAGCGCAGGTGGCCCAGATCCCGTCGCACATCAAAAGCGGCAGAAACGGAACACCTCCAACAACACACTCGAAGAAAAACCCTAAACTCTTTTTTGTATTACTATTCACTCTTGTCAAGGCGAGGGCGCAAATCCTGCCACGACGATCACAATAGCCTCAAAGATGAGTGAGCATATTCTCCGTGCGACCCTTTTCCAAGAAGCCAACAACAATATTTGACTCGAGAAGATAGACAGATAGAGAGAGAGAGAGAGAGATAGATGGAGAGAGAGGGCGAGAGAGAGAGAGCGAGAGAGAGAGCGAGAATTGAGTAGTTGAAATTATGCTGAGATGATTACTAATTTCTTGGCGACGACAAAGATAAATATTTGCGCTGCGCTTGAAGAGTTTATTGACTTGGCAGCGACTACAAAACTGGACGGCAATAATGATGCTGCCTGCTGAACTACGATGATGATGATGATGAACGATGATCATTGCGATTGGAATCCGAAATCGAAATCACCTCAATCACTTGAGCTGCGGGATTAGGCGTATTTGACTTGCACGCACCAATGAGAACAAAAAAGGTATATACACAAATAAATAAATAAATAAATACAAAAAAAAAGCCCGAACAATGATTGAGGAGAGGCTGTGTGGTCAACCCGCTCCTCTCAGCGCTCAACGCTCAGCATTAGCAGCCAGCTACTGTTTTACTCAGCAACAGCAGCAGCAACAGCAACAGCAGCAGCAGCAGAGAGAAGCAAAGATTGGTTGCCTCAACACTCGACTGTCTAAATAAAAATAATAATTGTAAATGATGAAGTCAAAATAAGCAGATCATTTAAATGGCAATGGGAACCCAAACAAACCAACTCTGCATACGATTTGTGATTTGTGATTGTGATTTTGTGATCTGTGACATACCCTGTACTTATTTGAAGTTAGCCATAAGGTGTATAGTAAAGTTTTAGTTAAAGAAAGATGTTGATTTAGTCATGTTTCATCAATTTACTAATAAAATCATCTCAGACAAGCAATTTTGATAAGTAATCGCTCAGATATGAAACGCAGCTAAATTTGATTATAGCTTAATTTATTTCCGATATTTAATGTTGAATATTTAAGTTATCTACTTTGGTTCGCTTACGTACAATCTAACAAAAGCAAAATGAAACCAATTTTTTATTTCTGCTTTGAATTTAGTCAAATGTGTTTATAGATTGCCTTTTGCGATTATTACTATTGCTATTGTTTATTACTTATTTATGATTTAAAAGAGTATCGCCTTAGTCGAGCACTCTCCACACACTCGAGCACTCTTGGCTGCTTTGTGATTGCTGCTGTTGCTGTTGCTGTTGTCTTAGGCAAGATTTTTAATAATTATTGCCACTTATGGCATTGCCATAACTATAAAGCCAAAGCGAGAGCAGAGACTCCGAAGAGACTCTCTACTCCACATATATAAATGAGTGAGTGTGTGTGAGAGTGTGTGTGTGCGTGTGTGTGTGTGTTTGACTTTGCCGGACGCGGACATGGGCGGAGTGGGCTCAAGTGGGCTCTGAACTGGCACTTGGCAAGCAAATATGCTAAACAGTAGCTGACAGAGGCCTGTAAGACTAAAGTGCGGAGCCAAGAGCGACACAAGAGATATATATATATATGGAGAGAGAGAGAGAGCGAAAGAGAGAGAAGATTCGTTGAGAGAGAGAGAGAGGGGGGAGAAGCTCGCTGAAGTTGATTATGCTGCTTAAGTCAATGACGGACGATGACGATGCACAAGATTTTGGATTTGGATTTGGCTTCTTGGCATAATTGTTATTGTTGTTGTTGCTGTTGTTGTTGTCCCTCTGTCAGAGACAAGTTTCAAGTCGCTTTCTTGTATGTTAATTAAGCTCACTATCCCCCAACCCCCCACATACACCCCCTCCTCGCTTCTGCACTGTGATGCTGCAAGTTTTCTGAATAGTTTTTTTTTTTTTTTCCAATTTAAAAAAACGCCGTTTTGAAACGTTTTCAATTTCAATTACAAATTTCCCATAGCAATCAATGAGCGTTCTTATCAACAGCAGCAGCCTTGACAATATCCTAATCGGCTTAGAAGCGCCCGCGGTTAAATTTTGTCGCTCCGTTTGTTGAAGGCGTCAGTTTCGCCCGCGAGCTAATGTCACAGCCTCATCAGCAGCATCAGCAGCATCAGCATCAGAATCAGCAGCAACACCAGCAACACCAGCACCATCAGCAGATTGTTGCTCCCAGTTTAATACTAATCAACTCTCTGTTAGTTGTCTTAAGCTCGATGGCAAACATTTCAACTAACAAGCATAAACAAGCAGCGTGTACAACCCTTACCCTAACCCTAACCCTTACCCCTACTCCAATCCCTAACCCTAACCCAGGTCCTGCCACGACTCCATAACCCATTTGAGTTATGCACACGCAAATGTCAACATTGTCGCACTTGGTGTGCTTCCTCTATCTGAAGTGGGTGAGGTTTTTGTTAGGTGTATGCGCTGGGAGCTACACTCAGCTAAACAATGTGTCCTCAAAAAAGGGAAAATATTTTTAGACAGTCTCCTTTTCTGCTTTTCTCCTTTCTCTCAGAATACATTGCTGAAACGCATGCGAAAGCTGCGGTTATTGTTTTTAAACAAAAAGCTGGATTCTTGCTAAAATGTACAAATTAAATGGCTGAATTTTCTATATTCTAAATAAGCCAAATATTAACTTTCTATAAAAGTTAAATATTATTATTAATATTATTCTAAGAACATAAAATGAAAAATTTGCATATCAACATTGTTATTTCTGTTATTTCTGTCCATTCACCAAACTTCAGTTGATATTTTGTCAAGTGTAAGGGGTAGGTGGTGGTGGTGGTGGTGGGGGGTAGTTGGCTGGGTCGTTTGCTTATTGCCTGTTGGCAGGCTTAAACTTTGACCAGCAGAGCATATTGTCACGGGCAACATGGCAACAACAGGCGACGGTAATCCTTATCAAAGACGCTTTGCCAGCGATATCAAAAGTTACCTCCCCCCCACTCCTCATACCCCTAGCCTACTTTGTTAATTCGAACAGGCGTCGACAATCAGCGCCATCAATAAATTGCGCTTACAAATTAAATTGTCAACTTTATGCTTGTCGTCGCTCTCGAAAATGCTTGTTGTTTGCTCTTTGCGTTTTTGGCCACTAATGGATTTTGAATGTGAACTGAACCAACAACCAACCCCCTGTGGGGAATCCAAGGCACAGATTTGTTACTGATTTGCCTAATGTGAGTTTCGGTCACGGGTCTCTCTTTGCTCTGTTCCGTTCTCGAGGGTTGTAAGCAGCGCCTGGGGTAGGCTTTGTTACCCAGAAAGAGTCCTCGGAGATAGCTACAGCTACAGCTACAGCCAGTTGTGTTTACATTGGCAATGATACGGCCATAACCTCAAACTTGTGGCCCATTACTCAAATTAAGTGAATCATGGCATTGTTTTGCTGTCGACAGGCAGGACGAAGGGACGAAAGGACGAAAGGACGAGAACTCGAGGGGGGAAGTAAGAAGCGAAGCCTCTCAAATGCTAAACGCTGACAACTAAATAAACAGCGAGAAGTTCTCAGAGCGAGAGAGACACAGCCCACAGATTGCCATGCAAATGGAAGGCTGCTTGTTGAGGGAGGCTGGTGGAGAGGGGAGGGGGAGGGGGGGGGGGGCAGCACTCAATTGGTTTCGCGTCGAGCATTAAAATGAGCGTGAAATTAGCGACTCAATGCTGGGAAAACTGTGGAAAATGTTTTAAAAGTTTGATCGGATTCGCGCTGAAACTTTGTTTGTAATTTAATTGAAATACTTTTCATTTACTGTCCACTGATCGCTGGTTGGCTTACGGCTCTTGGCAAGTGAAGTGGAAAACTGCGATTCCTGAAATCAGCAAGTCTTTTGAGCAATCACTTAAATCATAAGCTAAGTTAACTTTTACTTGAGTGATACACTTTAATTTGACAATGTTTTAACTCCGATCAAATCTTTGCTTTTGATGATTATTTTTCTGCATTTTTAGACGTTTTTATAATTATCAAGATTGTCGCAATTTAAATTATTTCTAGTCGATTTTGAAGAAATTTACTTTGATTTCCCAATTTACCGTATTATTATAAGAATCTTATCTAATCTGTTGCCAAATCTGTTACAACTTGGAATCTTTAAGTTTTCCACTGATTTTGAACATTTTTCTTTTTACTCTCTTCTTAAATTACTTTTAAAAGCTCTGTTTAAAATTTCTCCATAATTCCAATTCTAGAATTGATTTGACTGAATTGAAAAATTGTAAGTGAAAACTTACCTCGACACGCTCCTCCTTCAGATCGACTTTCAGAGCGAGCTGTTCGCGCAGCACCACATCGGGATAGTGGGTCTTATCGAAGGTGGCCTCCAGTTGCTCCAGCTGCTCCTCGGTGAAGATGGTGCGATGGCGACGCTTGCGCTTCGGCGGCGGACCGTGCCCCAAATGCCCCAGACCCAAATGATGCTGGGCATGGTGCGACAAATGCGGATGCGTATGCGAGTGCGGATGATGCGCATGATGGCCGTGTCCACTCAAACCGGCGGCAGCTGCACCATGTCCACTTACATGCGCCTGCATCTGGGCAGCGGCAACGTGGGCAACGGCAGCAGCATGCATATAATTCGGATAAAAGTTGGGATACGCCACTAACAAGAAGAAGATGACCAAGTAGAACGAGAACAAAATGATTAAATTCATATTGGGCAACAGCAAGCAAAAGCTGAAAAAGAAACAAACAAACCAAAAACAATTCACGAGGCGCAAGAAAATCCTTAAAAATGCGCATAACCAAAATCGCTCGCCAATTGCAGTAAAGCCCCAAAAACCGAAATATGAAAATGAAATCCTTGATGTGTTAATATTCATGCCAAGAAATGAATTTGAATGCGGCGAATATGTGAAAATCGGGAAATCGGGGAATCGTGGAATCGGGGCAATTGTTGCCTGCACCCACAAAAGTTTGCATAAAAATTGCGGCGAGAAAATGGCACGCTCGAATCAACATAAGACCTTCAGCCGGAAGGAATGATGGAATGACGGAAGGACGGAAGGAAGGAAGGAATGAAGGAATACTCCCCACTCCGTCAACGGACAGCAGAAGGACTTACAATGCAAATCCTCTCACCGCATGCAGAATATGGAACGGAATGTGGAAATCATCTTTAACGGTTGAATGACTAATTATGAATAATGCCATTCAGGCGTTAGGCTTGATGGTTCAATGCTCGTCGCTTGCTGCTCGCTGCTCGCTGCTCGTCGCTCGAATCCGAATCAAAGGATCCATCCAATATAACCTTAAGGTGTTTTACAGCTCAGGCCAAAGACGCTTCACTGGACCAGCAGCAGCGGATGGGGTGGGTGGCAGAGTGGTTGTGTTGCTCGACTTATCCCTAAAGCTAAAATGCAACCACATCCATTTTTTATCTTTTATACATTTGCGTGGCAATATTTTTTTAAGCTTATAATAAAAAAAAAACTCGTTGAATAAGAATGTTGTAATCAGAAAGAATCTTAAGCTTGATTAGAGATTCATCCTAGACGAAGACTTAGGATTATTGGGTTTAATTGCAGGATGTGGAACCCAAAACTTGAAGTTGGAATGGTTTTCGAATCATATTTTCGAATTAAAAGTGGTAGGTAAGAATACTAATTTGTGGGTAATTTATATATCTGAAAGATCTTACTAAAATAAAGTTGGGTATTAAACTTACTGAAAAGTTAAAAGTTCTATGAACTAAATGCAGAATATTTTATGCCACGCACAATTCCCTATTTCTGCAAGCTTTACTCGAATGAACGGAAAAATAAAGTCAACCTGGTTCTCAATCTGCACTCACCTAAAAAATCCGATGGGGATGCCGCAAAGCCGCTTGCTGCCGCCGCCGCCAGATGGCTCAGATGCAAGCCGGGATGCTGCAGCATGGCAGGAACACGTTGCGGGCGTATCGGGCTGGCGGCGGCGCTGGAACTGGAGTTGGAGTTCGGGGAGGCAGGTGACTCTGTGCTGCGCTTGGCCAGACCCCCCAAAGCGAGGCTGCCATTAAGGTTGATGCTGTTATTGTTATTATGGCTGTTGTTGTTGTTGTTGTTGTTATTATTGCTATTGTTGTTGTGGTTGCTGCTGCTGTTGTGATTGTTGCTGGCGGCTGCTGCAACCGCTGCCGCATTGCGTGAGCCCAAAATGCTGTCGATGGTAAAGAGTGAGGCGGCTGCCGCAGATGCTGCAGTTGCTCCACTCACACGCGGTCGTTCCTCATCCAAAATGGTGGCCCCCGACTGGGAGCCATCATCCGAGGAGGGCGTTTGCGATTGCGGTTGTTGTTGTTGTTGGTGTTGCTGCTGCTGTTGTTGCTGCTGTTGTTGGAGAACTGATTGAAGACGTTGGCCGAGATAACCACATTGTTGGGAATTGAGCAGCATGGCGGTGGTTAAATGATAGGCGGCGGCGTTGTTGCCCGGCGAACGGGAACGTTGAATCTGTCGCGTAGGCTGTTGCTGCTGCTGTTGCTGTTGCTGCTGCTGCTGCTGCTGTTCGCTGAGATCGGTGGCGCCGCATCGCTTGAGGATGTAGCCAGCCGGCGGTGAATTTGTCTCGACCATGTTGTGATTGATGACGCTCGGTGGCGGTGTCGGTGGTGGGGAGCCCGGCGAGGGACTCGGTGTGCTCACAACAGTGATCTTGAACTTGGCCTTGGCAGCGGCGGCGGCGGCGCTGCTGTTGCTGCTGCTATCGCCGTTCGCTAGCTGCGACGGCGTGCTCCACAATGAGGACAGAATTTTGGCGAATTTTTGCAAAAGCGGCGACCCCAAGAAAAATGTGGCGGCAAAATAATTGCGCGCTAAATTTGTAATTTGCAATTTGCAATTTGTTATTTATAATTTGTAATTGTAATTCACACACCAACAACACTCATTAAACGAGACGAGAACAGACGAGACACACGCGACGAAATTGTTGTGCTTTTGCGAAGCGTGCAACTGACTGTAAATTCTGTGTGTTGAACCCTTCTTGTTCGCTCGAGCTGCGAAACTGTTTTGAATGCGGACGCTGGCAGCAGCGACGTTGACGACGACGACGATGATGCGCACGACAAGTTGCTGAACGCACGCATACATGCACAAAAGCAGACTCTCTCTCAAACACACACACACACTCGCCTGGCAGACATTTTCGAGCGCTGACCAATCAGCGTGCAGATTGACTTGTTTAAGTCCACGCCTTTGCACAGCAAGCACACACACACACACAGAGAGCGAGAGCGAGAGAGAGTGAGAGAGCAGCTGTGTGTGCTCTCTTTGTAATGCTTATGTTGTTGGTGTTGCTTTTGCTTTTGTCTCGTTGTTAGTTCCGTTAAATAGCGGTGGTGGCTGGCTGCCATGGTGGACGCCCTTTGGCTGCCTAGCTGCTGCTGCTGCTGTGACATCTACACTTACCGTTACCCGTTAGCTGGCCAAGGCAAAAGATGGCGCACTGTTAAAGATAATGGTGCTCAGTTTTGTGTCTCCTCTCTGCTGCTGTTGCTGCGACGTGGGCGTGCTACTCTTTCTCTCTCTCTCTCTCTTTCTGCTGCTGCGTCGTTTTTTTTTTTTTTTTTTTTTTGCCGGCTGACAGTTATTTATACAGATAAAGTCATCACTGACAGCCCCCGCGGCTCGCGTCAGCATGGAGTGTGAAGAGATGCGCCATACAAATGCTGGCCAGCTTGCACTTGTGCATGTAAATGGAAATGATGGGAGAATGTGAAGAGAGAGAATGTGAAATGTTACCGTAATGTGCAAAATGATGTGCTGAAGCTCGCGCTGCTGAGATTGAAAATTTGGCAGCGCGGTCGCTGCTCTGCTCCGCCGTATCTTAAGAAGATAATGACTAAATTAATGCTTTTATGTTTTTGGCTACACATAAACATCATTATGCGCTCAATCCTCGGGCTCGCTTCTTCAGCAGTTTCTCTCCCAGTTGGACGGGTGGTTGGGTCCATTGGCTGGCAACTCCTTATATACAGGCTAGCTAAATGTGCCGTTAGATTATATATGTACACAGTCTTCCGCAAACTGTCGATAAAAAAGTTCTATAATCACATACATATCTCGAATTGCTCTATAATTGGAGCAGAAATTCGAGTTACTTTTTAACTAAGAATCATACAAATTTCTTTGAACATCTCAACGAGTTTATAAGTCGATTTGGTTAACTGAAGTTTTTTTTTTAGAAGAATAGTTGAACTTGTGTAGGATGTGTAAGGTCTCTCGACAGTTTAATTGAGAAATTCTAAGCTAAAAATCGCACAATGTGCCCAACTTTATTTATGCACAGTTCTTACTTGTTTTCCAGTGGGTGTTTGCATAGGAAAATATTTTAATCTAAAGTTTCCACATCAAACATGTTCTCAAAGTGCAAAATCCCAGATTTTGCTTCGAGCACAAAACAATGCTAAGGACTAATGATAAATGCAATGGCAGCCAACGTTCGGTCTCCTCGTGTGTTCTCCTCTGTCCCGTCGTCCTCTCGTCCAGTTGTGGTCATATGTCAACTACATACATAGAGGAGCTTATGTGCTGCTTGCTACCTGCCTGCTTGCCTGCCTGCCCGTTCCCTGTTCGTTATGTATCCAACTGATTATGATGGGTGAAGCACTGCTCCGCTCCTGCCTCTCTTGTAAAAGGATGAAAGGATCTGGGCGACATGTGCTGCTGCTGCTGCTGCTGCTATTGCTGCTGTCGAATGTTGCCAATGCTTTTAGAAATTATTGAATAATTAAGCAAGCCAGCCAGCAGCAGTGTGGCAACTCAGGTTCGAGCTGCTGCAGCTGCACTGGAGCGTTAATAGTCAGCATCATCAGGGAAGTGAACTCCTCCACTGCAGGCTGCTGCTCTCTCTTCCTCTTCTACTATTATTTGTTTTTGCTCTGAACTTCTTACATGTGCACCAAAAACCAGCAACTCCCGACGGGAATTTGTCAACACACACACACTCACACACACACACACATTGCTTCCCTTTGCTGGTCAACATTGGGAGTGCGCCTCGATAAGCTCAAAAGTTGTAATTTGCCAGAGAAGCAACCAATTCTACAACTTTGCCACACACATTTTTTAATGTTCTCCAGTGTTGGGTGTTTGAATTTTTTCACAAAATGTGTTACGCCTTAAAGTGGAGAGCATTTTTGTGGTTATGAGAAAGAATTTTTGTCTGTGTAGCTATTCTCGTCTGCCCTAAACTAAACCTTTGAACTATGTTCTCAGTGAAGTTAAATTGCTTAAACTTGTTGCTGTTTAAAGTAGATTCATATCCTGGCTAGCATCGAAAAACTATATTAAAAAGCTACTAAATAAATTGCTCTGGGTTTTGTAATAACTTCTTTCGACTCAACAGTTGCGAGTTTTACTCTATTTTCATGTTGCGGCACAGAATTTTCTTTATCAACTTTGGGTCGTTTTTTGTCAGCACGTAAAAATTTAGTAGTTTTCTTGGTTTCTTTTATTTTGAATGATTGGGTAAAACTTTATTTTCGATTTTCGATTGAAATAATCATTTAAGGATTGACTTGTCTTATTTTTAGTTATTGGCTAACATTTTATTTAGATTTTCTCACTTAAAGACTGACTTGTCTTGTGGAACCCTATTTCGAGCATCTGCAAGGGTATTTCAACTTTGGCATCTCAGCGAGAAATCTTCGTTTTTTTCCGGTTGCGCTACTCATGAGTTTTTTTCCGCATTTTTCGTCTAGCTTTTTTTATATCAAATTGAAAGTTTGGTTTCTCGTTGTGGCACTTTTTGTTTTAGTTCGTAGATTGAATTTTAAATAACAAATTATATTAACTCGCCTAAGTATTGTTGCGAGTCTTTTGGCAACATTTCCGTCCGACTGTTGAATCCCTCCTCCGACTGCTGCCCACTCCCCTCCCCTCGCCACTCCTGCTGCCGCGTCCACTTGTCGACTAGCGGGGAAAAAGTTCAATTGGCAAAGGACTGTGTAAACACTGTGGAATAAAAGGTTTTTCTACTTTTCCAACTGCACATTCCTTGCTGCTCCCCCTTCCTCCGCCCGCTTCTTCAGCTTCTTCTTGGCTCATGATGGATTTTTATTTCGATTTTCATTCGATTCTGATTTCGTTTTCGCAAAAATGGCGCCGCCGGCAATGTTTTTTTTTTTGTTGCCATTTCGCTTCTTTTTCTGCTCTTCAGTTTGTGAAATTAGAAAAGTTTTCGCTTCTTTTCCGCACCTCTCCCTCTCTCTCTCTCCCTCTCCCTCCCTCTTGCTCTGCTGATTACTTTGCTAGATGAGGCAGGGCGGGGAGGGGTCGGAGGAGGCAGGAGGGTGTGCGGCATGCTGTATGAGCTTTGGGTATTTGTCTTGTTAAAAATTTAAGCGAATTTCGAGTGGAAGCCAAAAGCGCTCAAATCAAAATCAGCAGCAGAAGTAGCTTCAACGGCAGAATCATGTTGCCTCACGCCTGATGCTGACATTGATGTGTTAATGAAATCGTCACCATTTATAATCCCCAGCAGCAGCAACCCCGACCGATGCGATCCAATGCTTAATGGCCGATCCGAAGTTGCATACACTCGCAGAAATAGATGAAGTTCCTTGGGTTTTAGGCAGTTTCAGAAGGAAACTGAGCAAATATCTCCGAACTATTTAAACTAATGCGATTCCTTATAAATTCTATCAAGAGTCTCATTTAAGAAAGTTCAATCATTTCTAAGCCATAATGAAAATTACTGGCTTTCGTGCAAGTTTTAGTTTTAGGGCTCATATTTTTTTAAGTGTAGCCACACCGGTTTTTATGTTGCGGCAATTTGTATTGTTGTTGCTGTGTGTAGTCAATTAAATGTTTAATCCAAATATCGTTTTATGCGTCGCAGTCTGTTGCTGCTGACATGGATGGCATCAAGGGATCAGGCCGGGCACTGAGGGATCAGTATCCGGATCAGTTTAATCTTGCGATATGCGTAAGCGTGCAAATTGCTATGATTACGCATGCGCTGCTGCTCCTTCCAATCCCAGTCCCAATCCCAATCCCGATCCCGATCCTGATGATGATATCGTGGCAGTGCAAAGGAGACAACAATAGCTGCGCGTGAAAGAGAGCGCAACAACAACAAAAGGTGCAATAAAACCGAACGTGTGCGGGCAACGTAGAATGGAAAATGGAAACTGGAAACTGGAATTGCACAGAGAATGATTTCAGTGGAGAGTCGAGAGTTGAGAGCTGAAATGAGCTGCTGGATGAATGAAGGATGAATGAAGCGGGGCGTGAGGCGAAAACAAAATGGTTGCTCGCATTGCAGGAATTTAGTTTGTCAGCCTGTCCGTCTGTCAGTCGGATCAGGGCAGCTGCTTCTCTTCTCGCACACACTCACACACACTCGCACACACTCACACACACTCACACATACTCACACACACTCACACACACAGTTCAGGGCAAACAGCAGGGACTTTGTTAGCCGCCAAAACCTTTGTGTTTGCGTGTTTTCGGTTTAGTTTCGTGTAAACAAATTTAACAAAATGCGAAGCTGGAATTAGTAAATAAGAATGATTTGCTGCAGAGTTGATCAGACGACATTTGAAAAGTTATATTTATGCAGAGCTTATAGAAGACGTCGGTTGAAAACGCGGAACCGAAACCAAAACTGCAATTGGACCGATGCAAATTCAGAAATGGAACCAAAAATCTACACTTTATTGAAGGAACAGTCGATGAACGCGATATTGTTAGCCAAAAACGGAGTCGCAAATAAATTGGAATCAATTCATAACTTTTACTAGAACACAAAACTTGTTTCGATAAAGGAAAACATTCAACTAGATTCAAGATTTTTTTTTCAGATTTTCAGGCAAGAACAAATTTAGTTTTAATTGAATTTAATTTTCCTTCGTTTATTCGACCAGTTTTAGTTAATGCTTTTAGTCGATGTGTGATTTTAAGATCTGCGAATTATAATTTTGTAGATTTTAATATCTTGTGACAGTTTAGAATAAGTATAAACATCTCTTAGAACCACAACAAAATACATTTAAATAATCGTCAAATGAAATTCGTTAAGTGTAAATTAAAATGCATTGATTGGCATAAAAGCCACAAAAAATCTTGAATGAAAATGGAATTATAAGCAAATAGTATTGTTGGGGTTAAAACTGGTTGGAACACAATTTGATGGCTGTCATAATTTTTGTTGATTCGATGCGTAGTTAAAAATTAAAATGATGTGCCTCCAGGCAGGATGTGCTCGCAAGGCAACAAATGGGCTGCAAATATTTGCGAAATGGAAAATGGAAATGGTGAAAATGTAAAACATATTTTGGCAAGCAAAAAAGCAATGTGAATAAATCATAAGCTTCCGTAAATTACTTCAACTCAATTAATTAGCCAGTCGCGGATGGGTACCGGGCCCGGCCACGAGGCGCATTGCGTGTGGGCCAAGTTGTGAGCCCAGTTGTATTTGGCTTAACTCTTTCTTGACAAATCGCACAATCAGAATGGGGAATTTGCCGCACCTTTCGCACAAAAGGCAGTTAAAGCCAAACAAACGAAAGGCCCGTTTCCCAAAGATGCCCGCCTGGCAAACGCGAGACTGAGAAATCAGGAGGCAGCCCCTCCTCCCTCTCCTTCTAGGACGAAGTGTGTGCTTTGTGTGTGTTTGTGTGTTTGTTTTTACATTTGTCGGGGCCTACACATTGCCTACAGCTCACTCTACTGCTCTCTCCCTCTCCCTCTCTCTCTCGCTGTTTCTCTCTCTCTCTCTCCCTCCCTCTCTCTCTCTCTCTGTCTCTCACTCACACTCCCGCTTTTATTTTGGGTTTGCTTGTTATCCCGTGTTCTGTTTTGTTGCCTCGTCGCCCATAAAAAACAATGGCAAAACAATGCCAGCTAACTGAGCCAAAACAATTCTAGCTTCTAGACCTGAACCAGCCATTCTTACCATTTTCACCATTTTCCCCAGCAGTTTGCCTCGTTTTTCCATTATATTAACGCGATCGTTTTTCTGGCCGCTTTTTCAATTGACCGTTAAAATCGGAACAAGGCTCAGCCGGGATAAGCCATGTTTGTAGCCCCGCAACACAGTTCTCTAAAACGGTCCAACATCAAATTAAAGTACACTGAGCAAAACACACACCACTTTAACGTTGCTTGAAAAATTGTAATTTGTTTAAAAATAGTTCTCATCACGCTTTTCTTCGCTTTAACATCATTTCATTAAGTACCAAAATATTTCGAAACTGAACATTAGAAATCTTAATAAAATAAAATACCCAATTGAGAGAATTACCCGTTCTAGATTTTATAAAGTTATATACGAGTAGTAGTTTCAAGATCTTACCTATAACAAACTCTGGTTGCGTTGCCTGTGAACTACATCGCTGCCCAGTCCAAGATATAAGATATGAAATAATATAGAGTCATAAGAAAGTTAAGGGAAAAATTGATTTTTTATTAATCTCTTTTCATTTTCAAAATGATTTGTTCTATTTTTAATATAGAATTTGTCTGAGCTGAACAATTCCGCGTTTGATTTTAATAATTTACACAATCAGCTTTATATTTGTATTTTTTTAAATGTTTCCTTTTCTTTTTTTTGTTTTTAAGCGCTGCCAACTCAACTTTTCTTACATATTTACGTATCTGTATTTTTCTGACCAATAATACTTATTTGGGTAGTTATATTTATGTTTTTTTTACATATATATTGCATGCACTCCATTCGCTCAGTGTAGGGTCACAAAGGGAGCTCTTTGCTCTCTTTGCTCTCATCACACGCCTCAGCTCCGAGCAGGGCTGGGCTGCCACTTTGTGCTGATCGCCGATGCGCATTTGATTGCTGTTGCCCCTGTTGGCATTGTTTGTGTTGCTGTTGTTATTGTTGTTGCTATTATTGTTGTTGGCGATCCTGGACAAAGCGTGCCTAAGTCCTTGGAAAATCGCTTCTATTTCTTTTTTGTGCGCTGCGCTGTCTTTTTTGTCGTTCTTACTTTTTTTCCTCAATTTCCTGCAACTAATTGCGAGAAAAATCGTTAAGACCTGGCGCAGATTAAGATTTGCTTATGTTGATGATTAAACCTGGACTTGGAGTAGGAGTTGAATTGAGCTGCAGCTGGGTCGGCATAGATACATACATACATATATATATATATATACATATATAGATATGTGTTTATTGTGGGCACTTCAATCATTAGAAAAGGGTGTGAAACAGGCGCGTCCACTTGAAAATCTCGTTATCCTGTCAACGCCAGAGTATGGAAAAACAGCCAGTCATCAAGGGTTGGAGTTGCGGTTGGAATTGGGGTTTAGAGGAAGGTGGAGGGAGGTTGGGCTGTGCGCACAGAGCGAGTCATTATCAAGTGCTGCTCCAGCAATTGGCAGCTGCTGGCTTCTTCGCGACGCGTATCGCTTACAAGAGTTGAATGAATGAAAAACGAAAAAAGAGCAAAACAGCAGCCAGCCGCCTACACACAAAAACCACCAAGTGGATCAACAGCAGCAGCAGCAGCAGCAGCAAAAGCAGCAGCAGCATCAGTGGCATGCCTTTTGTCCCATTGTTGTGCTCGGGGTTTTGGCTTAGGACGAGCGAGCATCGGTTAAAGCACGCATAAACTACTGAAGGCACTCGAGAACGCCTCGACGCGGCAACCCAATTGTTTTGAGATCAATTTGCAACTTAATTGAAATCCATTTAAAGTAATGAGAGTTACTAACTTGCCCGACCCTTTCCAGCTCGCCCCGAAAAGGGCTAACACTCTACCCTTTCTTTTTTCGCTCTCCTCTTTTCGGGCTAGTCCGGCCCAAGCCGCAGCTCATCCCGTGCTCAAGAATTATAATCCCACCAGTTTAAATACATAGTTATATATACCTGCTGAGGACTAGATCAATTTGTAAAACCCTATGAAGGCAAATTGTCACGTTTGCCACGCCCGTTGAAAAGAAATTCATTCCAAAAAAAAAAATATATATATATATATATATATATATATATATCTAAATGCATCTATATGTCTTATATAGAGTGCAGTTATTATTGTTCAATCTCTTTGCCTGATCAATATGAGCTCCAATTTGTGATGGTCCAGTGAACAACTAATAACAATCTATTAACCTAAAATTAGTTAGAGAATGAACAAATAAATGGGATACTTTCAGTGTTGTATAATGTTAAACATCTGTTAATAAATCTGGGAGCTTCTGCAAAGACTAGTCTACTTAATAAATATTGAGAACGACACTCTTAAGTAAGTACAGCCTTCCAAATCTTAGCCCATCTGCAAATCTACTTATTGCTTAAATGAAGTAGACACATTTTAATGATTTTTTAAGTATAAAAAAAATAAAATAGAATGAATTAATAATAATAACAATCCCAAATAATGAGTTTGGTTCGGATAGATTGGTGAACAAATATGGTTGTTTATACAAGAACTTTCGATGGATTGCTTATATGGCAACTGATATAGTGATATAGTGATCCGAGCTGGTCTGGTCCCACAACAAAGCGGGAATTTTAGAAATTCGCCTTGTTAATCAGGGCTTTTTTGTTTTTTAATTGCAGCTATAATTTAGAAGGCACAAAGCAGCTAAACTGTAATATAAAAGCCGAGAATGGATTTCTTTTCAAGAGTCGGAATTCTTTTAAGAATGCATTCCTCAATAGTATAAACTATTTCTAAAAAGAGAGAAAAATACCATATTTTAATATTTTACGTTTAGAAATAATTTCTAAAAGCACGACAAACTTTGGTATTCATTGTGATTTTAATTTGAGCTAAATTTTCTGGAATTCAAGCGATTTTCTGAGTGTAGCCTCTGCAACTTTATATTATTATATTGTGCATTAACTGTCGGGTCATTATCCTTCTGTTGCTCCTGCTGCACTCGTTCCTAGCGTGATCTTTGTGCTACTGGCATTATACAGTGTGCCACGCCCACACGTGATTCTGGGGCATTAAGGGCGCCCGAGCAAGAACAACAACAGTTTTTGGCAATCACGCAAAAATCAAAACAATGTCAAAAATAAGGAAAAAAAAGCAGCAGCAGAATAATATGTGTGTGGCGCATTATCCGTTGGAGCTGTGCAAATGTATGCGAAAAATATGCAAAATGTATGCAAAAAATTGCCAAAAAATAAAAGAGCAGAAGAGAAACGAAAATGTAAACAAATGTGAGCAGCGGAGAAGTCCATTAAAAAGGGAATAAGTGCGTGTAAATCCTGGCCGCGGGATATTTTTGTCATATATTATCAGCGCATATTACTTCATCGAAAATGAAAAAGCTCCCATTCCCCATGTGTGTGTGTGTGTGTGTGTATATGTGTGTGTGTGCTGAGTGCCAAGAGCGGAGCATTGAGTTCCTTCTGAGTAGCTGAGCAGGATTGAGGATTGCTTTTTAAGGACATGACCACGCGCCCACAACAAATTGACAGGGACAAAAGGGCAGAGAGAGAGAGACAGAGAGAGAGAGAGAGAGAGAGAGAGAGAGAGAGTGCTTGTGTGTGAGCTAAACTGTGGACCACATATATAAGTTGATCCCTTGTAAATCTCTAAATTGTTTTATGAGCAAATTGCAAAAGTAGGTGTAAACCTAATTTTCCTTTATGTGTCCACGACCTGCGCTCCGCTCAAAGCTCAAGCGACCGCAAAAAGGACATTTGTTGTTCCGGCACAGCAGGATACACAGCCGGCCAGGATATCTCTCTCTCTATATATATATATACATATATGTATGGGTATCTGTACTCAATCGGCCGCTTCCGCCTTTTGTTTGAGCCTCATTTAAATCATGCCGCTGGCCAATTTGCATTCGCACCACAACCAAATTGATCCGCCCTAATCTCCACTCTTCTTGCCTTGCGTTCAACTCGTCGAGCGATCGAGGCGAAGGAGTTCGACGAGCACCGGCTCTAGTCAGGATTTAAACTGAAAAGAACAACAGCAGCCACAACAACAACACCAGCAGTAAAACAATCTCAGTTTGCCACTAGCCGCCTCTTCGCCTTTAATGTGCCTTTCCTTGCCTTGCAAATTGAAGTCAGTCTGCTGTCCGACCAAGAAAATGGAGTGGACTGATAGTACTCTTTATTATTATATATATTCTATTTTAATTAACAATAAGCTTTGATAAAAGTTTTTATTATTTTGGATCATTTAACGCGTTATTCTCTAGCAATTTAAAATATGCTTTATTACGGGTAATTATTTTGTGTACATTAAGTAATTAATACAATCATTAAGTTAATTTTACTTTATACTGCTTGATCCAATAAAACAACGAACATAAAAAGTTCTACAAATTCTAAAATTCTGCAAAGCTTCTCAAAATTGCACAAAACTTAATTATATTTTACATCACAATACATTTAAACCATTAATCCTCCCACATTATCTAATATTAACTAGGCACTATATATAAATATTGTTAGATTATGTATTTGTATATTATTTGAGCAAATTTTATATAGACTTTAAAGTCTATTTTAAATTCCAATTTAAATTCAACGACGCTTGTGAGGCGCCATCTATACTTCATTTCTTCAGTTAGCTCACGCTGCCCAGCTGGCAACGCTGCCGCACACAGCTGTTTGCTCTCAGTAATCTGGCAGCCCAAGTTAAAATATCGATAATCGAAACGCGTTGACAGACAACAACACAAAAATAAACAAATAATGCAGCAAACATAAAAAGGGAAACAAAGTAAATAAAGCGGAAGGAAATCAATGGAAAGGGGCAGGCCAAAGAAGCGACGGAAGCAGCGCAAACGCAAACATCAGCGGCTCAAACAGAGTGCAACAAGAGCAGCTGCAGCAGCGGCAGCAGCGGGAGTCAACAATATGATTCCAGCTACCTATGAGATTTGGAGCAGCACCTACAAAAGATTGCTACAGTGGCATCAGGCACAGGTGCACAGCTTTTGTCGTCAGCAACCAAATGGTGGCAGTTCCACAAGTGAGGAGGAGGATAGCTTTGGCGTAGATGATGCGGAGGAGGAGGAGGAAAAACTGCAGCCTGATTGCAATGTGGAACTTGTGGATGATGATGACAATGATGTGGAACAAGTGGACGCTGATTATTTAGAATTTCTCCAGATTACTCTCAAGCATCAGGAGGAGCTGAAAAAATTGCGTGCGGCTCAACAAACAACAACAGCTGAAAACTGACTGCAAAATTTAAATCCAACGAAAAACCTATTTTAAGATTAGCCTTAAGTATTTCTAAGACAACAGTGGAACTTCGCTAACTTGAAATGTTACTTGAGCTAATGCTTCATTTTGTATACAATAACTACAGATACTTCATAGAGTCGCTCTTAGTTTAAGTTAAAGAAGTTCTACTGGAAATGAAAACAGTTTTGTATTTTGACATCACTTTTTGAGTAAATGCTGATAACTGCCCCAAAACAAACTAACTGAGAACAGTAGAAGGTTTCCGCACTGATGGTGTAGTAAGGTGTGGGGGCGTTGCGTGTGCCACTTAACTGTTAAGATCGCAGAAGTGGCAGCTGCAATCTTTCCCAGAACGGTCTTTTTGGCCAGGCTAATGAAGTTGAGAAGACGTACACTTTAAACTGACCAAGACAAATGCGAGGCAATCTGTTAACACATTTCTTCAGCTTCAAATTAGAGCTGTGGCATCAGGAAAGAAAGAGACAGAGACAGAGATAGTGAGAGAGAGAAAGAGAGAGAGTGTGGCAACTGGAAGTCATCAGGGCAACTTTGATAAAGATGAGCAGCAGCAGCAGCAGGGAGATTTCTTTCGTTCTCCTTCTCCCTAACTGAGTCATCAGTGGAATATGTATGACTTTTCTTTTATTTTTTTGGTTGGGCGTGGCAAGGCATTAGTCGCCTTTCGCGCAGCATTTCGACAGCAAACCCTAATTAAGCTGGCCAAAGAGACACGGTTTCGTGGACGCAGCGCAGACAATATCACTTGCCACTTGCCGCAGGTGTCGCAACTAGAAAAGCAGCAGCAAACTTTCTATGAGCATTGCATAGATAAATCAAATCAGTGGGCGAGCAGCAAACAACTGCAAAACAGCTCAGCTAATAAGAGGAACACTTGCAAGTCTACCAAATAAATTGCCTGTGTGGAAATAGAAAGTTTAGCTCAGAATAAACAGAGGAAGCATTTATGTTCAGACATTATTGAAAATGGCCGCCAAACTGAAGCAGCAAAAGTTGCCATCATTGTTGCTGTTGTTGTTCTTGCGACAGCTGTGTGAAGCAGCAGCAGACCTCTAATTAAATGGGTGTAGCTGTTGAATGCTGTTAATAACCAACTGGACAGCAGCAGCAGCAACAACAACAACGAAAACAACCGATGCAACAACAGCAACAACAACATAGACCATACATGTGAAAAACCAACAAGCCAAACTCAAAGGGCTGCTCTTCTTGCTTGTTCATTCAGCTGCTTTTCTGGCCACCTGTTGCCGTCTCTTTCGGCATGCGGCCAAGTGTTTTGGCTGAACACACTATGCTAACGGAAAGTATTTTACTTTGGCTGATTAAGTTAACTTTATTATTAATTATGGAACTAAGTATTATCATTTTTTGTTCTCAATTCCACAATATCCAACTGGGAATGTTTCACAATTTTACTACTTTCATAGCTGAAAAGTAAACCAATTTCGAAAAGCTACGCGTTTTTAGTTGTGATTTGGCATCTGGAATAATACTTAATTTTAATTGCTTTTTCGCTTAGTGTCCAGTCGGAAATTCTGTTTCTGTTTTTTACTTGTACAACTTTGTCAAAAGTCATTAAATTTTCAAATAACAGGTCTTCTTGATCATGGTTCGATCTTTTGAGTATTACTTCTTGGTCATACCACACTCAAAAATGGAAACGCAATTATGGCTCAAAATTAATTTTTAAAATCTTAACACCAAAAATTACATTTATGAGCTTCCTACATGGTCAGTCATAATTAACCATCAGCATTAATACTACATTTATATTTTGATACGTGATAATCGCTCAAATGTAAAAATAATATCCCAAGAAATCGCTGCTTCAATATTTTGGTGACTAGCATTAAACATGAGATGTAATCAAATTATACTTTTTCTCTTGTTGTATTTATGTATACCTCGCTATAAATTTATCTGAGTCTCTTAAAATGTATTTCAATCTATAAGTTTATGTGCGTGTTTCTTATCCTTACTCAAGTTTCTTCGCTTTATTTAGTAATATTTCTGAAGGCGCATTCAGTCACCTTATTTTTTGTAATATTTTTTTTATTATTATTGTTGCTGTTGTTGTTTGCCAGAAGAAAAGAAAAGAACAATCTGCAAACTGTTTATGCATTTATTGTGGTCGCTTTGGCGGCATGACTTGAGTAACTTAGCTGACTTGACTTAACCAACGACAATGGCGCTGTTTTCTTTATTTTTTATTTTTTGCTCAGAAACGCTGGAATGTGGCTCCATTAAATTGTGGGCCTACTACAAGATTTGTTGTTGTTGCTGCTACTGCTGCTGTTTTGTTTATTTGTCGCACTGCACTTGCAATTTAATTGATTTGTAGGCAACAATTTGTCTGGCATCCATAGATCTCTCTCCCGTCTCTCTCTCTATCTCTCTCTCTCTCGCTTTCAATTCCTCCCTATCTACCTCTATCTGTCTCTTTCTAGTTGGCCTCCATTCGAACAACAGCAGCAGGTTTTCATAAATGATATGCATAACACATACAACAAACACATCAAGATCTTTAAATCTCCGTTCTCTGTGTCGGGGGTGTTTTCCATATCGCATGCAAAATCAAAAAGACTCTGGCTGCAAATTATGCGACGGAATGTGCAACATGTTGGCGCAACAGATGTAAGAAGTATATGCCGAATATTCAATACTCTTTTGAGTACAAATTTGTCACAAGCATAAAGTAAGCAGAAAAGTTTCTATATTGTTTTTAATATAATATACAATATTAAAAGTTCAAAGCTAACCAAAGGAGAAAAGGGTCAGTCTATTCCAACAAATAGAATCAGGCTAATAATTCTGATATTTAGGCATAAGAACACCAACCATAAAGTCTACAGCTCAATGTTTATGCTAATTGATATTCACATAAGATAAATAGCATTGTAAATAAATCAATTGAAAGCTCGTGTTAAAAAATGCTAAATTCGCTTAAATGCATTAATTGAGATGGTTTATAAACATCATTTTTATATCTACTTTGTCTGCTTCCCTCTCACAGTCTCTATACTCTCCTAACTCTCTTTACGTATCATCTTTCACACAATATATATATATATATATATATTGCTCTCTTTCTTGCTGTCCCTCTCTGACAATTCGCTTCAAATAATTATTATTAACACCAAAAGCGGCAACAAAATCGCCAACGCAGCTGCCACCTTTGCCACCATCGCCTTGGCCGCCTCCGGGCCAAGCCAAGGCAAGCGAAGGCAAGCTCAGCAATCAATCAAAATGCGCTCCAGATCTGGAGCCGATGCGTAGATTTATATCAGCGCCTTGACGATGTGTCAGCAACTGTTGCTGATGTTGTTGTTGCTGCAGTTGCTGTTGCTGTTGCCGCTGCACCGATTTGGCTGCACAGGGGATGCTGTTTGGGATTTGCTGACAGCCAAGACGCCGCATAAATGCAAGAGTCAGAGTCAGGAGTCAGAAGTCTAGAGTCAGAGTCAGAGTCAGAGTCACTGCCACTGCCGATTATGAGATGATTGCTTGAGATGACAACGAGCAGGCTGAGATAGAAGCTGGCGATCTTCAGAGTTGAGTCAGTGGCTCTGTAAGCTGTTGGCTGTTAGCTGTGGCCCACTGTGAATGTGAATGGCATCATAAGGAATGAACACACGAATCGAGGCACGAGGAATGCCCCAGCGAGTGGCAGCAATAAAAATGACGTTCCAGATTATTGCGCACAGACAACAACAGCAACAGCAACAACTGCAACAACAACTAGCAGCAAGAGCAACTAGCAACAACAGCTACTAGCAGCCAGTCAGCTAAAAGGACAAGCGGCAGACAATGGGGCACTCAGGAGGGGCTGATGCTATACGGATATGTGTGGGAGGGGGGGGGGGGGTGTGGGGCACACTCACAGACATGAGCAACGACACATGAACGTGTTCTGAAGCTGATGATGCTTACGCGCTTTTCAAGTTCCACACATAGTTGCTGTCATTATTAAAGACATTTTCAACTACATTCTAGTAGGTACTTAATTTCGCTGCTGCAAGAAAGAAAAATAAAAAGAACATATATAGATATATATATTTTACACCAAGTTGAGGGGGCGGCGGAGGGAGAATGCCAAACTCACACGCACTCGAAACTGAGAGAAGTCGTGGCTCAGGCGTCAATTGGGTCTGCATACAGCAAATGCTGAAAGAATTAAACGAATAAATTCGATTTAATTTAACTAAATAACTAATTTTTGGTGTGGTTACGGTTAGAAGTTAAAGTACGATTTCAGCTGTATTTTTTTTCTGGAAACAGGTGTACGAACAAAGGCGGACACTTTCTTTCTAAATATGCTTGATTTAAACATTAAATTCCAGGTGAAAATTTTAAATCTAAGTTCCGGGAAAAGGCAACATCGCGGACTAGATTAAGTATCTATATTCTTGATCCACATGAAACGTTCTGGTCCGTCGAACAATAACCGTCTATATCAATCCAGCTTTCTAAGAAACTGTTCGAGCTAAGCCTTTCAATTATATATTTTCTCGAATACCAATTTCAAACATGGTATGAATATACCTTGATGTAATATTGGTCAACTGGAACGAGGAACTGCAACATGGAAGAATATCGCGGATTTATATTGACCAACTAATACCCAGCCAGAACATGCATACATTGTTGATTTGCTTTGTGATTTGTTAACTAAGCAGCAGCGCAGACCTTTTAAGTACATTGCGTTGTAGACAATGCCAAAATCCTTTTGGGCAGAACGGCAAAAAAAAAAAAAACGCTGCAAAATGTTGCAACCTGGGAAAAATGGCGAAAAAATTGATGAGTTAATTAACGCGCATCGCCAACATTCCGGGCGACTAATAACCAAGTTGTAGATGACCACAACGACGTTGGCGATGGCGATGCCGATGCCAATGCCAATGCCAATGATGATGAAGACTGCAGCAATGGCCGTATTTATGAGCAATGTTGCAGGCAGCAGCGAGAAAGCAAGCAACGCTGTCGAACTGGCACTTCAAAACGTCAGTTGTTTATCATCATCATCATCATCATCAGCAGCAGCAGCAGCAGCAGCGGCAGCAAGAACATCATGATGTGCAACTGTTGCTGATGTGCTGCTGTGGTTGCTGGTAGCTAAAGTATCATGACTGCAATGCGTTCTTTAATTGAGTTTTGCGTTGCATTTTGTGCAACTGCAACTGCAACAGACTGTTTATGGCCATGTTGCTGGCGTGCAAAGGCAGCAACATTGGCGGCAACAGCGGCGACCAGAGTCGCTGCTGCTGTTGCAACGTGGCATATTATCACACAACCATTAAATATGATGAAGACTGCCGAGACAAGCACTGCACCGACTCCGCCCCCCTCCTGCCACTTGTCCCACCTAAACCTACATATGTCCATCAGTCGCTGCACTTGGAGAATAAATAGAGAACAGATCGTGAAATAGAAAGAAAGTTTGGAAAGTTTGGACACATTATCAAATCTGACATGAAGATCTTTCTAGCTAAGAGACAAATCTTAAAGCATTATCCGAACTCAAAAATAGTTTAGAGCGAACTTAAAACATAGAATTTGTAGAATGTCCCACTAGAATTTCTTGAATCTATTAGCATGTTTTTCTTTGAGTGTAACTGCTACTGACTGCTGCTGTCATCAACTTTACGCATTTATGACGCGTTTTCTCATCGCTGGCGAGCAACAACTAGACAAAAGGCAAACAACCCGCAGGCTCAGCTTTCAGCGTCATCTCCAGCTGCAGCTCCAGCTTCAGTGCAGCTCCCTGGGGCCATTACGCATACTTTTGTGAGTTTTGGTCTTTCGTAGGAGTTTTCAGTTGGCTCTAGTTGCGAGCGCAGATCATTATCAATGATCTCTGTTGGCCATCGCTGCCAATGCTGCTATTTCTTTTCCTATTGCCATTGCCATTGGCATTGGCATTCCCACTACTCCCAGCTGCTTGTCTATCTGTCTGTCTGTCTGTCTGCTTGTTGACTGACACAATGCCAGGCTGCAGCACAGTGGTACAAAATGCAGCGGTATCATTGACGATGGGCGCGTATTGAGCCATGCGCTGATTGATGGCTTTGTTGTAAATATTTCTGTGTTGTTGCTGATGATGCTGATGATGCTGCTGCTCCTGCTTGTTGTTGGTGTTTGTTGTCGGTTGCTGCTGCTGCTGCTGCCACGCTGGCAATTTATTGGCTGTTCGTGGAGGCTTTCAGCATGGGATGATTAAAAACGCTTTTGTGTAAATTATTAGCTGCAAATTCTCAGTTCAAAGTCATTTGCTGCGCCACCATTTGCGTGTGTTGTTGCTATTGCTGTTGCTGTTGTCGCTCATAATTCTCGCCTTGAGGTTTGGCACAGGTTTCCTTTCATCGCCATCTCGCCCCCGTCGTCGTCATCATCGACGTCTCATCATCAATTGCGTTTCAGTGTGAAAATGATGTATGTTACACTGCGGTTGGTTTCGCATTTCGCACAGCAACAACTGTTGCTGGTGTTACTGCTGCTGCTGTTGCAGTTGCTGCTGCCTCACAATATTGGCGGCGGTTGCTTTGAACGCGTAAACAAAAGCCTATCCTTAAGTCTCCCTTTTGCCTTCATTTATGCAACATCTAAATTTCCTTAATATTTCCATTTGCTTGTTGATAGAATTTATGTCTGCCCACGGATTGGATAACAAGCCAGGCTTAAGCTGCTGCAATTGCAACTGGCAGAAGTCGCAATAGTTGCTCGTTGAGGAATTCCAAAGGTGCACACAGTAAGAAAATCAATTGTAGCTTAAGTTTAATCAATTTTGATTATTAACTGCAAATTTTAAAATTGAGGAATATTCGCATTGGAATTCGTTGCTAGAAGAGCAATTGAGGAGAGCTCAGAATCTACAGCTTTAATAGAGAGGGACAAACAAATTTGAGAAAAATAGTAAGTATTTCAAAGCTTTGTTTGGAGTTAGTCAAATGCCAATCCAAGCAAATCGAATTTTGGTGCTGGTTGCAGTTGCAGACAAATTATAGAGTTATACTCTGCATAAGTTAATTTATAAAAACATTCACTGTATGCAACTGAAAAATATGTATTATATATTTCAAAATAAAATATTATTGAAATTCAATTAATTTTAGTCAACCCGCATTTATTTGAAATCCAAATTGTTTACAGTGCAGCAGCAACAGCATCGATGACAATGACAGAGCAGAGTCTGCAGTCACAGGCAGCATTGCCAATATTTATTGACATTTACCTTTGGCCGGTAACGAAAAAAAAGTACCCTCAGGATGCGGCAGCGACAGCAAACGACAGGCCAGGGCCACAGTTGCAGTGCAGCAGCAACAGCAGCAACAGCAACAGTTGCTGCCGAGACCTGTTTAACTGTCAGTTATCATTCACTCAAATGACAAAAATTGTCAGGCGAATGCGCGCACTGAAACTGAAACTGCAAAAGGAATTCAATGAAATGCTGCTGACTGTTGTTGCTGACTGCTGTCTGCTGACTGTTGCCCGTTGCCTGTTGCTGCCTGACTGTTGCAGATGCAAATGTTGCTACTGAGTTACGAGCTGCGCTTTTGCGTTCGCTTAGAATGAGCGACAACAAAGCGACAGTTGAGAATGGGACAGGATGTGATCTCAAGGTCTATAACATAACTCAGTGCGCACAATTAAAACTGCCAGCAACTGTCAGCAGCAGCAGCAACAGTAACTCTAGCTAACTCACTCACTCACACTCTCTCTGTCCCCTCTCTCTCTCTCTCTCTCTCTCTCTCTCTCTCTCTCCCTCTCACTCGCACACTTTCTCACACGCACATATTTGCCTGTAAATTTGAAATGAAATATTTTCGATTCTGCTGTCAACGCTAGTTCTGTTGACAACACATTAGCAACTGTTGCTGCCGCTGCTGCTGCTGCTGCAGATGCTGTGGCAGCAACATGCTGTTGCCACTGGACAGCATGCACCGCACGATTTGCAATTTGCAGCTAATTGAACGCGTGCGCAGTCGCAGTTTGTACATCTCTCTCTCGCTCTCTCCCTGCGGCAGCATTCCCCTCCCTCCCTCTTCTTAGCAAACGACACATGGAAAAATAGAAACAAACGCCACGCGTGTAACTTGAAACTGGACTTGAAATTGGTTTTGAATTCAATGAATTTCGACAGCGTCTCAGCGGCGTGCAACTCCAATTCCAACTCCAACTGCAGAATGGCCAGCCAACCCAGGCCCGGCCAGCAACCAGTTTACAATTGCTGTTGCTGTTGCTCTAACTGCTGCTGCTGCTGCTGCTGCTATTGCTGCGGTTGATGGTGGTGACAACGACAACAGCCCAAACAGTGGGAGGCGGTTTGGGGGTACGCCAATATCAATGTGAGAACTAGATCGCCATTAAACCATCACAAACTGCAAATTTTCGAATAAGTTGTAAAGAGTTGTTGGCCATCCTTATAATACATTCATAAATTATCGCATGAACATGTTTTTTATACGTGGAAAAGAGTTTTATGTCATCTCTTCCATAAGCATTGAGTCCAAATTTAGTGCTCTATAAATTATCATTCCTATTAAATATCTGAGAGATTTTTAATTTAGAATCATATTCTTGAAAAGTGGCCTCTTTATAAGTCAGGCACTATTTAATAGGAGAATTCACAGTTAATACAAATAATATAGTTAGTTCTACTATTAACTGGTGGGAATGCTGCCGATGTGCTGCACGGACAGCAATAACAACAAAGCATTTGGCTTGGGCATTGGCGGCACCGTTGACGTGTGTGGCATGCAACCAAAATTTGCTGGCTCTTGTTTGTTGTTGCAATTGTTATTGTGTTGATGTCATTGCTGAGAGCAGCAGCAGCAGCAGCAACATCAGCAACAATGTTACATTGCTGCAATTTAAATAAGTGCCCAACCACGCCAGCAACAGCAACAATAAAAACAAGCGGAGATAATTGTCGCTGATTCTGTTTGTTTTGTTTCATTTCGTTTAGTTTCTAGCGCTCGTCTTTCATTTTTTTTCTTTTGGCGACGCCGGCAACACGAAGGTCAGCCGCTGCGGTAGCAATTGTTGCTGCAGTCTCTGATGCTGTTCTTGTTGCCTGAAGCCTTTGGCCAGCCGCATACAAGCGTTGCAAATTCCGCGAGTCTGTCGCCATAATTGTTGCATTTCAACCCCCTCTTTGTTGGTCCCTCAACACTTTGAGAGATCAGCAATTGCAGCGACTGTTTAATGAGTGCAACAGCAACAACAGCAGCAACTGTGGCATGCGAGGTGTCTAAATTAGCTGGGAACGCGTTTTTCGGCCGGAGAGCCGCAGCCATCAAAAGCAGCATATCATCTCTGCTGTCGTCTGTAATTAGGAGCAGAGCAGAATGTCAAAAAAGCACACTACAAAAAAAATATGATCCCGAACTTTGAATTGCCATATTTGGCTTTATTTTTGGGATAATGAATCTCTGTAACGGCCCATGAATATTATTTGTAATCGAGAGAAAACAAAGTTTTCTATTATCAATTTTGATTCTTAGAAAAACAATTTTTAGCCTCTGGAGTCTAGTTTTATCGGGAAAGTTGTAATAAATTAGACTTTTATAATAGCATTTTGTTGAGTGCAGCCGTAGCAGCAACAACAATAATGCTGTTGCTGCTTTTGACCAGGTTGAAAGCAGGAGGAGGGCGGTGGCGTATGGTGGGAGGGGTCACCAGATTTGTCAGTCGCATCGGCAAATAATAAAAATCGGTAGCAATTGCAATTGTTGTCGAATGTTTCTGTTGCCTGTTGCTGTCGCAACAAGTTGTGGCTGATGCTGCTGCTGCTGCTGCTGCAGCTGCACAAAGGGATGCGACCGGGACTCCCTGTGCTCCTGGTGGCCATGGCAACATGTAGATCACTGATATCGTCTGCACGATTTGGCCAGCCACAAGGCACAACAGGTAGAAAACAGCGCCAGAAGGAGTTGATACTGTTGTTTTGCCTGTTGTTGTTGTTGGCTGTTGCTGCTGCTGCTGCCTGCTGTTTTGTGTGGACAGCTTTTTGTGCTGCTGCTGCCTGTTGTTGGTTTTTGTTGATCTGGCAACTTCATTACTTGACAGCGCACGACTTTGATATTGAAGCAGCTCAGTTTAAAACTGCAAAAATGCATTTGAAATGACCAACAACAACAACAGCAATAAAAACAGCAGCAATATTGTTTCTCATTTTTTTGTTAGTCATATTCTTGTAATCAATTTTACAAGTTTTTATTGGTGGCAAACATTGTCGCAGCATGTGGCAAACTGCGTTTGCGCCGCTGTTGTCTCTTGTGTCCTTGAACAACAACGACCCACTAAGCTGTATATTCTGATCTATGCCCCCTCGGTGCCCTGCCTTACTCTGCGTTGCAGTGTGGCATTTGTGGCAGCTGACACCTAGACACATTTTTGCAGGCTGTGGCACAAATCAAAACGCAAACATTTTCACTTTCAATCACAGCAATTAAAGCCAGCAATGATAATAACTTATTTAAGACGCAAACTCGGCTGCAGGCCAAAAACTGGACACGCAACGAGGATGCTGCTGCGGCAACTGTTGTTGTTATGGCTGCTGGCAAAACTACTTCAGTTGCAGTTTCAGTTGTTGTGGTTGTTGCTGCTGTTGCTGTTGCTGTTGCTACAGTCAGTTAACCCATTCTCCTCCCCGTTGGCAAATTGAATTTTCGAAAACTATGCAACACTCATACGCCCCGTGGGTCCTTGAACCCCGCCGTGCCCTGCTGTTGCCGATTGCCGCTCAGCAATTGCAGCATAAACGCTTTTTAATTGAATACGAATTCTGTTGAGCGACTCTCGCAAGTCAACGCAGGGATTGGGGGGTGTCTCAGTCTGTCCCCGATATGCGATTTGCGATCAATGTTGTTGCTGTCTCCGTCGTCGTCGTCGTCGTCTTTGTCGATGTTGTTGTTGGTGTTGTTGCTGTTGTCGTCGCTCGCTTTTTGAAGTCATCGGCCAGTGGCTCACTTACAACTGGCCGCCGGGCATCCTTTTTGGTTAGCTGCTTGTTGATTTTTTTCTGTCTATAAAGACTCTTATGTATATAATGTATATGTATATATATTCGATATATATATATTGTTAATTTATAGAATTTTTTTGTGGCTGCTGTTGAAATGCTTGCAACTTTGTCGTTGTCATTAAAACGCGCGATGGGACATCGATTTTTTGTTCATGTTGTTTTTGTTTTTGTTCTTTCTGTTGCTGCTGTTTTTAGTTTTTGTTCTTGTTGTCTCCTGATTGCTGTTATTGTTGTTGTTATTGCATTGTCGCTTTTGTTGTTGCTGCTGCAGTTTCTCGTTTTATTGGTGCTGCTCTTCTTTAGCGTTTTCTCTTCTTTGCCTGCCTCCTTGTTGATTTTTGTCGTTTGCCTTTTAAATGAAAATAACAATAAATCAAAGGTCGCTCGCTGTCCAAAATCTTGTGTCTCCTGCTCCCCTGAATGCATTACACTTTGAGTACAGTAGACATTCGCAAATTAGACCGTTTTAGTTAAGACTGTGATATTTTCGGTACTAATTTGTTATGGAAAAAGATTTTTTGTTTATGACCTTGGAATTTACAGAATAATTTTCTACGGTTGTATAGAAAAGTTTTGACAACAGTCGCTTTAATTTTAGTTTTCAACATTTTTAAACATTTTTAAAGTATTTTGTTGAAATGCTACCCTTTCCCTATGCTCTGCTGCAATTTATTATAGCTTATGTCTTTTTAATTGCAGCTAAAATGAGTTGAGTCTAGGTTCTGCCAAAAGGGGGGATACTTTAGTCATCAGTTGACCACACACATAGAAAACACTCACACACAGCAATTCAGTCAGTAATCCACCGCAGCAGCGGCCCCATTTGCTGCAACAAGCAAGCTCTCCAAGTCGGAATCACAGCTTCTGCTGCTGTTGTTACTGCTATTGCTGCTGCTATTGCTGATGAGGCATAACGATTAGCTGAATCCAAACTAAATCTGCGATGAAGCACGAGCCGTCGTTGGAGCTGGAGAGCTATGCTCAATTCATATGCTTCATTCAGTTTCCATGTGCTTTCCAATTCAGCTCGGGCGAAAGTGCAGCCCGCTGCTACAATCACCTGTGCGCCAATCGTTTAACAATGTTGTACTTGCGGGTAGGTGGGCCCCCAACCGCTATTTGCTGTAACGGTGCCCGAGAGCATGAGATCTCAGCGCACAGAGGTTAAGCAATGGTTGGCCAGACTACACAACCCACAGACACAGACTTAGGCAAGAACACTGCGATAGCCCCCACAAATGCAGTTAAAGCTTGTTGTTTCAGTCAAAGTCTGGGATGCCATTGTGGAGGCCTAATTAATTACCACGTCGGAGGCTTTCTCTAATGACTGCACTGACTGTCTGACGGCAATTGCAACTGTCTGCGGTGCCGATTGTCCCCGTTGTCCTTCTATAGATATTCTATTTGTAACTACACAGTGAAAAAATATTCATGCATAAAGAAAATTTATATTGAAAATGAAATACATATGGAAATATAAAGCGAAATTTTTATTAAGCATACTAGAGTAGGAAAAGCTTTTAAATTTTTATTACGTATATGTTAATAAATGCTTAAGATGGTGTGTGAATGGGGTAATCCAACCCAGGCTTTTCTGTTTGGCTTTGCTGATCTACCAAAGTAAAATTTGTTGTGTGTGGTTAAAAATATCTGCGAGTGATGAATAACTGTCAAACTAGCAGGCTGGCAAACTGGAAAGCTGGCAAACTGGCGACGGTTGCTCCTCGTCTAATGAGTCGTCGTCATAATGCAGACGAATGAATGTACTCTAACCCTCGGGGTTGCTGTCTTGTCGTTGGAGACGGGATTGGGGTGTGTGGTGGGGGCGATTGCACGTCACCCCTCTTTTGCATCTTTGATGTCGATGCTTGATGGCTGAATGCCTGCTCACAGCTTCCTTTGACTGGGTGCACTTAATCTCGAGTTAGCAAACAAGAACAGCAACAGCAACAAGAACAACAATTGAGATTATATCTCATCAAAGAAGCACGTTTTAGAAATTACCGTACTAAGTGGGCGTCTAACTGTGCCAGTGTGTGTGTGTGTGTCTGTGTGTGCTATGTGCGTTTGCTGCCCGCCTTATCTATCTCTGCAACCCCTTGTTCCCTCCCCTCTCCACACCTTTCTATCTATATCTCTCAGTCAACATGCTCCGCGAATGTTCTTCAAATTTTCCACGCTTGCCTTATGCAATTTGTCTACTTTGGGGCATTCTGCGTCTACACTCAACTACACAAATCACTAACTAATATTGAAACACATTAAAAATGTTGCTAACGGCGCCATTTGGATTAAATCTTCATGTTAATTACTTTATGATTACTTTAATGACTACGGAGATTGCTTGAAGAACTGTTTGGATATTAGGAAAAACCACATTGTAAGTGATTTTTGTAATATAAACTTTCGCATTTAGTCGTATTTGTAAGCTGCAGTACAGTGTAATTTAGAATAGTTGTAAACTCAAGCTGGACAAACTGCAATTTCAGCATTATTGCCACAGTCAAAGTCAAACAGAAAGCGTCATTTTGCAAATGTGGAAGTTTAAATACCCTTGACTCTCGAGGAATTGATTTTATATTAGCTATACGATAAAGTAGTTCGTTTTTCATGAAAAATATTTGCTCCACTTTTCCCTGAAAACTTCAACTGATTCAACAAAGGCCGAATGTGAATAGAGGCTTTCTATATATTTATCATTAAGATTCTTTCACTTGCTCACATAGAACATATATGTACAGCAAGAATATATATACATATAGGCGATATGAAATCAATGATCTCTTTTTCGATAATATTTTGTTCGTAACACATTACCTAACACAATGAAAACAGCCGCTTTCGTTCCAGACTCATGCTAGGGTATATAAACATATATAAATGTGTTATTATAAATATTTTAATGCCATTTAAGTTTAAACATGAAGCAAGTGTATTAACCTTTGGCAGGGAGGGGGAGACCACCCCGAAACGGCTGCGACTACCGACAGGGGTCAAATGTGACTACCAATGGGCATTTGCCCAATGACTTGCCTTGAAGTTGCAGCTGAAGTTAAAGTTAAAACTGTTGGTGTTGCGGCTGCTGCTGCTTCTGCAGCGGCGTTTCGCATTTCGCGCGTTGCATTGTCGTCCACTGCTGCTTCTTCTTCATCTGCTTTGGGGTCAGGTTCAATTTGGAGAGCTAGAGAGGGATGAGCAATGGAGGCGATGCTTGTTGTTGTTGGTAACTTGCAACTGGCAAACTGGCAACTGGCAACTGGCAAGTGTTGCATGTTATGTTTGGCAGCCCACTGACCAACAGAAAATGTGCAGCTGCAATTGCTCCCCACAGTGCATGGACAATTTCTGGCTAATTTCCCAATGCAAAAACTACTCCTGCACCTCCTCCCCCTCCCCTCTCTTCCTCTCCCTCGTCCTCTCTCGCTTGCCGCTTGCACATTTCTAATAATGTAAATCTTACGCGCAGCATCTGCAAAAATGGCAAAATGTTGCTATATGCAGTGCAGGGAGAGAGAGACAGATACAAAGAAAGAGAGAGGGAGAGATGCAGCATGCTTATCAGAACTAACAAAATAAGGGGCAGGCAGGCGGGGGGAGGGGGGTGGGGGGGGTCGAGTAGTTAGAGCGGATAGCAGACAACGGCACTGGAATCACAGCAGACAGGAAAAAATGTTTGCAATGCTTAAATAAATAAAATGAAGAAATTGTAGAATCACGACGAGGCAGCGACAACAACAGCCACAAGCTGCAATAGCACTAGACAGCAGCAACAGTTGCTGCCTGCCATTGGCAATTGCTGCCATATTCTGGTCATATCCATGACTGCTTTGGTTTCATGGCCATGGTTTCATTAGGGCCAAGATTATGCAAACAAAGTCCCAACAATTGCCACTGATGAGGTAGCTGGAAAAGTGCGGGGCATCATCGAGAGTCCCGTTTCGTTGCAACTGTGGCATTTGATTTGTGCCATGAATGAAATTTACGGGCCATCGTTCGAATACCCAGCAACTATTAGCAGTAGGTAAAATACTGCTGTGCGATTGTATGCAACAGGCAAATGGGTCATCTACTGCAGCCTCATTTTTTCCATTTAATAGTTGGATATTTCAATGGTTTAAAAATCTTGCACACTTCTCAGAAACTCACAGCTGCTTTTTAAAGATAACAATTAGGTTTATATTAGATATAAGGCTGCAGAAGAATTTATGTTATGGTCGATTATCTCAAAAATCTAAATTTCATAAAGAGTCTAGTTTTATATTTCCAGATATATTTAAATGTAAATTTCTTCAAAAATGTTATAGCCTTATTACAGGGTGTTTGTAAGCTAAGCACCGCTGAAGTGTGGCATTCTTGCGTTGTTTCATAATATGCCGTTAGCAGCAACTGTCTAACGGCATCGTTTGTAATGTGTCCAATTGGTTTGCAAGCTTGCCTTATCATTGTTGTAGTTTGGCAGATTAACTAGCTGGCTAAATGTCTACCGCCCAGGGGCGGGCAGACTAGAAAAAGGACGAAGGCGGGGGGTGGGGTGGAACGCAGATTGCAGCAACTACTCTGCTCCTACCACATTTAAATTTCTTCACACGGCCAAGAAAAGTGCAGCAGCAGCAGCAGCAACAGCAGCAGCAGCAGCAGCTGGAGGGGCTCAGGGGGCACTACTGCATTGGAGGCATGTTAAATGATCTTATCGCATCGTCTAGCATTTAATACCAAATTTGTTTTATGCAAATGAACCCAAATGCGCAGCCAGCAATTGCATTTGCAACTGCCAACAAACCATGGGCGATTGCAGCTTGCTGCTGCAACAGTTGGTGACAAAGTCACAGCAACATTGCAGGCGTTAGATTTGATGTTGCTGCCACTTTACCGTATTTAATTGATGTTTAACCTTGGCAAGCGATATCCACAAATGAAATAAAAAAAATAAAGCCAGCCAGCCAGCCAAGCAACATGCAACGCAATGTTGCACCTAGTTCACCCCCACCTCTTTCACGCCCCTTCTACTGCAAAAGCGAAAAAAAAGGCAACAACAGATCGTGTGATTTTGAGCTTGCGATAAGCTGCTGAGCTGCAGTTGCCGAAAATTGCCGGCTTTATTTAATAAATCTTTTTATGAATTCAATTTATTTTTCAATTTTTCAAATGCGGCGGCCAGCCTCAAAGAACGAGACAGCCATACAGATAGAGACAGTGCGCTTGAGCGAGTGAGAGAGAGAGGGACAGCTGGAGTGGGCAGGGGCAAGATTGCGATGCGGCTTAAGATTTGCTGTTGGGCGATTTGGCTAAGAGTGACGAGGGAGAGGGGGCAGAGGAAGCAGGTGGTTCGCTTGCGTGTTTCATATTTAATCAATTTTTCTTTGCTGCTTTTGTTGCTGTTGTTATTGAAGTTTTTTGCTCGAGTCGCACGCTTTTTTATCTGATTAGGCTTCAATTTCTCAATTTAGTCCATCGATTTGTGAGCGGATTTTGAATTTTTTGAAATATTCTTTTTTTTTCGATGTAAATGTAGAACTGAGCCAGGAAAGCAGATCTGTTTTCAAGTGTTGTTGTTGTTGGTGCTTGTTAACATTGAACTTTTCATGTTTTTGCCTCACATTTGTAATGCCAAGAAACTAAAGCAAACATCGATAAATATCAGAATGTATTGGATGAACGGCAGAAGATGGTAGTTATTACGAATTTCTAAATATTATGTTTCCATATCTCTGACAAAACCAGTGAATCAAACCGAATCGAATTTTGGACTCGGTTCCGGTTATGGTTCTGTATTTTAATAGGTTAGTTTCGGTCATGAGGAATTGTAGTTTGGTTACGGCTTCGGTTCAGTTTCTGTATTTCAATCGGTGAATCGGGTTTTGGTTAATAGTTCCGGCTTACTTTGATTTCGCGATCGCTTTCGGTTTCGACAATATTTTGCTAGTTTCCCAAAATAATTTCAGATATTTAATATATACCTTACTATTTTTCAGAATCCGGAATGTTGCACCATCGTAATTATATAGAAACTGATGCAAGACAATCCAAAGGAATTTAGTTCAATTTATTGACATATATCTATATGTATATTTTTTTCTATTTCTTCTGTGTGTTTCCATACTTTTGCCTAAACAATTTTTGGTGCTCGTCTAATGAGCAGCAACAAAGTATGGCGCTGTTGTGTTGCTGCTGCTGTGTTGTGGTTGTTGTCCGGTTCTGAAAGTCGTGCAACCAGAAGCGGAAACAAGACAAATCCCAAATATCCGAAAGACAATGCAACCGAAAAACTGCTTGCAACTCATGACTTATGTGCTGAGAGAGTTTTCCGCGAAAAGTTTTCTCGCCACACACAATCAAAAAAAAACAAAAAGACACCTTTGGATGCAATGTGTCCCTCGCCCTTTTCTCTTCCAAGTGTTGCTGCTGCATTGATTCAAATGGCAGCGACATTGTCGTCATTCAAGGCCAACAAACTGCCTGGTCTCACAATGAACCTGGTTTTTCGATTTGGATTTGGACTCTGAATCCTGGCTGCCTGAATGCGACTAAAGCTGTGGCCATAAATTAATCAAGCTCTCTCTCCCTGCCTTTTGGGCCGTTCTCTCTCTCTCGCTCTGGCTCTCGCTCTGTGTCTGTCTTTGTCTCTATCTCCCTCTCTTTGCATTTGACAATTGGGCTCTTGTTTGGGGTTCACTGTCTATTTGCCAAGGCGCACTTTTGCTTTTGGGTGCCCAGCGCAACGAGCGTCTCTTCTGTCCATCTTTTGCAAATCGCCGAGATTCGGTTATTGACAGCCGGCGGCGGCAGCTACTCGCTTCGCTTTTGTCTGCCCCAATTGACAGGCCTTGCAACTTGTGCAACTTGCATTTGCAACTTGCAACTGTCGACCGTCGTCCACTTGGTTCATTTGTTCCGTTCGCTCACTCGCTCATTCGATCGTTCACTCCTTCATTCGTTCACTTCTCGAGCATTTTGTCCGCCGCCTGGGCGTAGATAATTTATGTCCTGGCATTTTTGCATACACTCGCAATCGCAAAGCGCACTTATTTTGTATACCCTGTTAGCTATGCATACAAAGGGCATCATAAGGAGGAGACATGATACCAAGACGAGAGACCATCTCAGAGACTATCAAAGAATATCGACAACTATATATTTCTGAGCCTGGCTTGAAAGCTTATCTAAAATATACTAAACTAAAGCTTTACAGATAGAAAAGAGAAAGTCGACATTTGATAACACCATTGTGTACATGATAAAAAAGGTTACAAATATACCAATACACCATAGATCATATTTTGCGCTAAATGTAAACAAATTTAATTTAAATTAGTGGTTACAAAAATTTGAATAAAATAGAAGCAAGAAATGTTGCTGGATTTAGGTACAGGGTAACTTCAGGTCGGAAATTCTCTACTAGAGCACTCTTACTTATTTTACTTTTACTTTTCCGTATGTTGCTCCCGTGTTGCTGCTGCTGCTGTTGCAGCTACTGTTGCTGCTGCTGCTGGTTCCCTTTGTGGTTGCATCACTTGAAGTAGCCGCCGTTTACGTCGCGTCCCTTTTTGTTTTGGTTCTTTTGTGAAAAATAACTCCTTTGTCCTGTCAGTCAGTCGAACGGACGATTGCTTTCGGTTGCTGCAGCCCCTCCTCAGCCCGCTAGGTCGCCGTCCATGTAGTTGCCTCTCTTTTGCTGTTGTTTTGCATACATAAATTCATCTGTGCCAGTTGCACTGGCTCCAGCAGCAGCTACTCTTGCTCCAACTCTCGGCTGCATCGCATTTTTAGCATCTGTCGCTGTTAGGGCTAATGTCAATTGGCCTCGCTACTGCCCAATGCCATAAATACACTTACAAATGGCGAGAGAGCGAGATATAGAGCGAGAGCGATAGAGAGCGGTATAAGGCCATTTGGCCCTAGGGGCTGATTGCATTGTCTCAAATCCTGAAAACTCAGAATCCGCCTTTAATTTAATTAGCAGCTTACTTTCTAATAGCTGGCTATAAAAAAGGTAGATCGACCGGAGAGGTGGGGTTTTTGCAGGGGAGGGGCTGTTAGTGAAGTAGTAATCATTGTTGACAATCACGAAAAGTCTAAACACTAACAACACTAAGCAACAGCAACTTGTTGCTACCTGCATTTCAATATCGTGCGCGGGCCGGCAACAACAACAGCAACTACACACAGCGCACAAAAAACATTTATACAAATTCAAGTGGAAAACTTACAAAACGCCAATTAATTGCCAAATAGAATGTTTATCTATGAAATCGTACGCGCAGCTACAACAACAACAATAGCAGCAACATCAGTAACAGCTTGTTGTGGCAGGCGATAAAGGCGTGAAGGAGTTGCAACAAAAAAAGCAAAGCATTAGTAAAAGTTAAGCATTTGTGACCGTAACACATTTGAGCCAATTGCGATTGCTGCAACTGTTGCTGTTGATTACTTGCAGTTTTTTTTCTTCTTTTTGGTTTCTTGGGTGAAGAGCAAAACAGTCGACAGTTTAGCCAAATGGCAAAAGTGTGACGGTTGCAGCTGTAAATGTTGCTGATAGTCCAGCAGCAGCAACAACGAGCCGCTGCCAGCAATGGTGACGATATAAGCGACCAACGTGCATCGCAAGCGGCATCTTAGATGCTTATACGACTGCACACAAACCAATATACACGCCAATATACACACACACACACACACACACATTCACTTACATATAGACAACGTCGTGCAGATTAGATGCCTCTTTATACATATGCAAAAGGCAGGCCAAAAGTCGTGTCGGTTGCTGTTGCTGCTGCCATTGTTGTTCTTTTGTGCTGATTGCTGTTGTTGTTGTTGTTGTTGTGGTTTTTTTGTGGTCTTTTGCCAGAAGAAATGGCTTCGACTTGTGGCTTGCCAAAGATCAAAAGTGACTGAATCGGGGAGGAACAAGGGGCGAGAACGGGGCAAATAGAAAGAGAGAGAGAGAGAGAGAGATAGATAGAGACAGGGGGTGATAGGGAGATAGGGAGAGAGTGGTGCGACTTAAGTGCAACTTAAATTTTAAATGCCACTTTAATAGCATCATTTGCACGCTGCGAGCTTGTTAAGCAAATTTCTGGTTAAGATTGCAAAACTGCCGCTGCTTTTGTTGTGATTGTTATTCGCAGTTGTAACTAATACTCATTTAACAACGTTCTTGTTATTTAACATATTTTTTAATAAATCATTTTTTACACTCTAGCAATTTTCATTACAGAAGAGCCAATTCTTATCAACATATTTTAAGCCTTGTCAAGCTTGTCATTTTCAAGCTGTTCAATTCCAACTTAATAACAAACTAATTCGAAATATTTCATTAATTGCTTAATTTATTTTGTAATTACAACTAAGGTATTTATTAAAACTAATTTTCAAAATTGTTCAATACAAGTAACATGAGCCATTTACAGTAAATTCAAACACAAAACTGCATACTGGAAATATATATAATATAAATGTGCTGCTGCATTTCATTGCAAATTGAACTGCGGAAAACATTTGCGATGCTTAATTTTATTTTATTTTTTTTTTTATAATTTTTTTTTACTTCTGTGCAATGACTATGAAAATAAATCAAAATCGCGTAAATTGCTCAATTAAAATTACTCAACACTTGGTGGCTGCAACTGTCGTTGCTGCTGTCTGTTGATGCCTGTTGCTGCTGTTGTTGGCCAACGTTTTCGAAATTAGCATTTGAATAATGAATAACAAGCCGAATGTAGCCTGGGCTCTAGATTTAAAGCCTGGGCCAACAAACTGCTGTCATGTAAGCGACTAATTAACATGTCAGTCAGTCAGTCAGTCGCAGCAGCACCGACAAATGAAGTCAGGCGCCCTCGCGCCTCTTTAAGTTACCCCTCAGCCCAGCAATTTACAGTTACGTGCGCTACGCATTAAAATGCCTCTTGAATGGCAATAGAAATACAAAATACAAAAAACACACATACGCCAAGCAACCTGCACAAGTTGCTGCTGCTGCGAACTAAACAAATCTCTCACGAGTTTCAAATTTGCCAAGGCAGGCCAACGAGCGAAAATCGACGAAAACGTTTAAAATTTTTGAATTTATTAGCTAAAAATGTGTTGCCTGACAAAGAGAGGGGAAAGACAGGGGAGATGGAGAGCAGGAGGACGAGGAGTCAGTCAGTCAGTGACTGTGGCTGTTGCCAGTTGCTGCTGGGTCTGTGCCTTTGCCTCTGTGGCTTCCTGTGGCAATCTCTTGGCTGTCGTTGCACGGCGCTAATTATCGCTGCTAATGATGCTTTAAAAGGCAGTCGTCAACTATAGCAGCAGTAGCAACAACAACAGTTGCGCAACTGATGGCTGCGGCCAGCCAATTTTTCTGTTGTTGCTCCTTTCGTTCATCGTATGAGTAATTGACAATTTGCTGAAGTCAGCGTGTCTCCTGTGTCGTCGCCCTCTTCGGCTGCTGTTGCTGTTGCTGGTGCTGCCTTGAGACCCTCGTCGATACGTGACCGTCGATGTTGAGGCGACTCCAAAAGCACAACAGCAAGCAATACTCGGCGCTTTCTGCAATATTTGTATATGTTTATTGTGTGACTAATGACAGTCAACTTGTCATCTTTTTATCAACATGTGAAGTTAACATTTTTGTTTTCCCGTCGCACTCTTGCAGCCAGTTCGGGTTCTAAGTTTTATTTTATTTTTTTCTTAATTGCCCTGCACAGGGTATTATAATTTTGTCTTGAGGTTTGTCCCGCATTATATATATTTTCGATTACCAGCACTATTCTCATAGTTCTTAAGTTATCTTGATGAAATCTTCGACTTTTTGCTGCAGGCTGCACAAATGACTAAGCCATTCAGATCATATTCATATATTATTGGGCATCTAATTAGGGCATCTAATTTTCGGCGTGTCTTTGTTGGTCGCTCTTTCTTATTGGTATTGACGTCTTTTACTGTCGTTGCCGCCTGCCGCTTTAATCGGGTCACTTGTGTCAAATTAACGCTTTTAGCGTATGCAACGCAGATAACGAGATAACAACACAAAATCGTATGTACATATATATATATATATGTATATGTATATATATGCATATATATACACTCCACCCACACAGTCTCTCTCACAGTCTTTGGCGACAACAACAAACACGACGACAAAAACTCGAGGCTGGCGCAAAATAAAAAAAAAAGCAAAAAAAAAAAAATCGTTAGTACGAAAACTCAATCAAATGTCGAAACTTGAAAATCGTGATCATGGTCCTGCCTGCTAAATCTCTACCCTTCCCCCTTTATCCATCTGCTTGTCTATGCCAGGCATAATGGCCTGTTGCTTTGGGCAATGGCAAACAGCAAGCAGTCAACAGTCTAAAAAAAAAAAAACAACAAACGGTAGCTGCAAACAAGACAAAAGACAAACTTATCGTTGAATTATCGGCATTTATTTGCATTTTGGAATCGTCTCCCCCCCAAACTGCCTCCCCTCTAAATGCTTCGCTTGTTGTTGATGCTACTGTTGCTGTGCTGGCTACTGTTGCTGCTGCTGCTGCTGCTGCCCATGCTTTACCTTTAATTCACTAAAATGTAAAGGCAGCCAGGGAGACAAGAAGATGAAGTGCTTATCTCGCTGATACCCTGTAGGAATCTCTGTACCGTACCTTTTCTTTAAATATCGATCTCCATACATTTTATAAACAAGAGATCGACAAATTGTAATTTCATGAATTTGAATTTTAAATAGAAGAAAGACTTCTTCAGTTTTTACTGCTAAGAAGAATCAAAGTTCTTTTTTGAGACGCTTCCTAATAAAATATGAGTAATGGGAATAAAATGGATATATGATAATAACAAATTCTAACGTAATAAATTTCACTGTATATGCAATATAAAACCAAGAAGATAAACCAACTTCAATTTGGCTTTTGTATACAAATTGCTTCTGCTTCTTTTGACTGTTTTATAGGGTATTCGAAGAGAGGGAGAAAGGACATACATATATAGATTCAATGACAATTGTTTTGGTGGAGGGCAAGAGTTGAGCGGCAGTGAATACAAAAATCACACATACGCTATTCCAACAACAATACATGTGTATTTGTTATTGTTGTTGCTGCTACTGTTGCTATTTGGATTTCATGCTTCATGGCTCACTTGGTGAGCGTCTTGCGTTGCATTTTACTGTTAGGGCCGCTCAGTACTAAACTATATACATCTATATATTTATATATATATATATATATATATATATATATATTTGGAGAAGTTTATATACATACGACAAAAACGCTGGGCAGTCACACAACAACAAAAAATTAGCATGCGCAAAGGTAGTAGCAACAGTTGCTGCCATTGTAGCAACAGCAACAGCAACAGCAGTAACGCTTGGAATGTCAACGGCAGCAGTTGCAGCAGAGATTTTTTTTAGCTGTTGCGCTTTTCTAAGGATTTTCCTGCTGCTGTTTTGTAGCTGGGGAAAAACGTGATCACTTTAACATTTTTGGCTTGTTGCTTGCCGCTGCTGCAACTGTTGCTGCTGTCGTTGATTTTGAGTGGTTTTAGCAATTCTAATGCTGCTGTGCTACTGTTGAACTGAACTGAATTAAACTGAGCTGAGCTGAGCTGAACTGAGCAGCTGCGGCAGCTGAGTTTCTCAGATCGCTTTGCCGACACATGCGCCAATAGTCGGTAATACCGTACAATGAGCGGTTTTCAAATGGTTACACCTATCTATAGCCGCTCATCGTATATATGCATATATATATATATATATATATATATATATATCTATATACCTTTCATCTATTTTTGCCCGTCCGGAAATGTCTGCATTTGGCTATTTACAATGAAATGTTGTTGTCGCTGAAATTAAAAACAATTGCAATGTCAAACAACAGCAACAGCAATAGCAACAACCACATGATTACCTCGGTTTTGTGGGCTGTGGCATTACACTCAAAAAAAATTCAAACAAATGTGCCCTTCTTAACACGATTACGCAACTTTGATTAAAGTTCCCTTTTTTTTAAATGGAACTAGTCGTACTCAATATAAAATGTTCATACATAGTTTAAGAATGATTTGATCATTCCGTTATTTTCAACTAATAAATTTAAATTTTCAATTAAAAAACTATAATTTTGATTTCAAAATAATTATTACAATTTTAATTAATTGCAATATTTTCCATTGTGACTTCCTAAGAATATAATTTACTACAGCCAATTTTTTTGGGTGTAGAGTGTCTTGGAGCTTAGTTCAAGCATTGTACCATTTATGCAGGAAAGACAACGGGTGGCGGTGAGGAGCAGCAAACAGACATCAGCGTCATATTCTCCACCCACATGACAACACACAGTAACAACAGAAACACGGAAACCAGCCAAGACCCTAAAGATAACAGCAACAACTGTTGATGATGATCATCTTCGTCATCTTCATCGTCATTCGTCGCTGTGTTCTAATGTCTGTTGGCGGTACGGCAATTAAAAGGCGCGCTCTGCTAGTTGCTGTTTTTGTTGCAGTTGTTGCTGTTGCTGCGGCATCTGAGACATTGAAATCAACATTGTCCCGGCATCAAGACGCGTCCTCAACCTTAACCACATCTGAGACTTGCGTCTACGTCTGCATCCATCTAACAATCAGAGAACGAGAATAAGAATGAAAACTGCGCACGATTGCGATTAGGAGCGGTGAGTTGAAGACTCGAGAGACGTATAATGGAGACGGGAAATGGAGACGAGGATCGCGCGCAGATTGACTATCTAATGACCCGATCTCGCTCTCTCTTTATGTGTGTGTGCAATGTCGATGTCGACAGCGCCACCTACATATGCGAGCTGGAGCAGATGGATGAGGGGATGGAACAGTGGATCTTTTGTGACTGCCGCCATTGCGTTAATATCTCAGTTGATACTCTCGTTGTACCCTTTATATATTAACTGTTTCTAATAAGGAATTCGGTGTATATCTTTATATTGTCAAACTTTACAGGTAAATTGGCCAATTGGCTGGTTTAATGACTAATTGATGATTAAATTATATCCCAAAAAACAACTAAAAGATTAGAAGTTTCTTGGAAAACTATAGATTTTTCTACCATGAGAGTTCTTCAATGGGACTTTAAAAACTTTCACCTCCAAGATTGAAAAGTGACTGAAAACTGTTGTTTGCCCTTTAATCAGCCTTAAACTCTTTCCTTTATAACTTCCACGTAAAACTGTGGGAAAAAACATTATTAGAGATTCCAACAAATTCTTGTTAGTCGTAATGAGCATGATATTTTCACCAGTTATTTAAAGTTCTTACGCATTTTGTGCTCTTGCCAGAGTATTTCGCAGTCATTCTTAATACTTTTTTATTTAAATTTTTACAATCGCATAATTGTCCATAATTTGTGCAGATCAGACACTCAGCCCCGCCGAGCCTAAGCCCTAAACATTATGGCACACAATTTTTGATTAGCTGTTCTCTGGGAGAGGAGATTGGCGGTAAACATTTCCCCCCTTGGGTCTGCTGTGCTGTGATTTTAGTTTGGGCGTTGATTGGCGTCTATTTGTTGCTCAGAATTCTGTTGCATTGAATGCTAATTTAGTGCCAAGAAAAATAAAAGCGCCGTTAGAGAACTAGATAGCAGACAATAGCTTACGCTCCATTAATAGCTGACAGGCGCAGGGTGCAGCCAGGAGATGAGACGGGAGGAAGTGGGGGACGTGGACGAGGACGAGAACAGATCGCAGCTGAAAGCCGGCGACAGACAGGCAACGGACAGGTCGAGGAGTGGGCGCATTTGCTCTTGCCTTTTGTTTTGGGGGCGGCGGCAAACCCTTTTCTATTTTTCTCTTTTTTTTTTATTGTAAGTTTGTGGCTTACAACAATAAATAATGAAATGCTGACACGACAACGTCATAACCTTTGAACGTGAAATCCGATGATGCCACAGCTGCCCTGATGCCAATGCAAATCACAGAACGGTGCACTCGGACAAAGAGGGTCCTCATATTCAGAAAGTTAAAGCTAAAATAATTTATAAAAATACTTGTCTTCAAAGGCAATACTTAAAAAACTCGTAATTTCAGAAATACATGATAAAAAAAATCGTGCGTTTATTCATTACTTAATTTAATATGATATCCCAAAAGAATGGATATGTTTAAATTATTGTGCATATTTTTTCGAGTGTAATGTTGTTGGAGATGGCAATGGAGTTGCTGCCCCCACGCACAAGCACATTCAATTAGTCGCAGTCCTCTCGCTGTTCCCTTTCCCCTTTGATTTATTTAAATCAACACTTCACACATTTTGTGATGTGGCTGAGAGTTATTGCCAACATTGCTGTTGACTGAAATGGTTGACATGCTGTTGACTTGTTCACTCGCTCTATCTCTGCATCTTTCACACACTCTTAGAAACTGGTAGCAATAACAGCACAATCGCAACAGGTGGCAACAACCACAGCTTCCAATTGCCAAAAACTGTCAGACTGCCAGACTGTCAATTGCCAATTGCCATTGGCCGTGTCGAACGTCGCTCATTACATGGTTGGACTCAGACTGAGATTCGTATGAACTATGCTGGTGTATGTTTGGTTTTTTTGTTTAATCGCAAAAAATAATCAAAAAATGGCGAGAATCACTTAAAAGCAAATCTCAGAGACTGAGACTGCTTGACGAGTATATACCCTTTAGTCATTTATAAATCATAATATGTACTTGTGCACAAATGTCACTTTCAAGGTGGAAACAATACAAGAACAACAGCAAAGAAGGAAAGAAGCTAAGAAGTGAAGTGAACATTTGTGTGTAATAAAAAGTACAACTTAAATTGAAAGGAACGGAAAGAATTCTCAAGCTTCAAGTGAGCTTTTCAGATTTTCCAAGGCTAAAATATTTGAGCTGTGGCCTTAATTTGACTCTTTACAAAGTTGAGCATACTTTATTGGCTTATGCTAGTCTTTCTAACCTATTTTCAATGGTTACGGGGTATAAACAAAAAACTTGCTAACAACTTGGACAACATTGCGTCCCATACACCTATTCCCCTTTATTTAAACTACTCTTTAGATACGGCTTCAAATCAAATTAAAATATAAACAGTGTGTGTGGCTTGCACGTATGTCTGTCTGTCTGCCTGTCTGACTATCAGTTTATTTTATGTATGTATATAAGCCTAAGTTTGGTTTTCATATCGATTTGCTGCAGGCATTTTCAAGTTTAGTTTTTAGTCTCGTTTAGTTTTTTGTCTTAATTGGCTGCCTGATAAGATGTGTTCATGTTGTGTTTGCCGTTTTGCTCGCACATTCGGCTGATAGCCGCTGTCTGTCTGTTTGCTCGTGGCATGAAGTTGGCTGTAAACAACCATTCACCAGGCGCCCAATAAGCTCCCAATGCGATTAGCCAAGGCAGCGCTCGTGGCTAATGAGCCACTTTTCAGCTGAGACTGCGGTTGCCGTTGTTGCCTCCTGTTGCGCATACGCAGCGTTGTCCCAACGGCATTCGTGCTCCATTCTACCATTTTGCATAATTCTCTCATTAGTCAGACGTCGTTGTGCTTTTTCGAAAGTCGAAGTTCAAGTTTCAGCCCAATACGCGGGTGCAGCAAAAGCTCCACTGCAAACACGTCACCAACGGGATACAAATAGTAACAACAACAACTACAACAGAAACAACAACTACAAAAACAACCACACTTAGACACTGGAGCCACAGCGCGACACAGCCCAATGACATTGGCTTCAAGTGACAATTAGCATTCGGTAAGGGGAAAGCGAGTAATAGGGAATAGAGAATTTAAATATAATTAATTGCTTGATAGCTTAATATGAGTATTAATAATTTCATTTGAAACTATAATAATAAATTAAGTTTGAGTCAGCACGACTACTGCCTTAACAGCCATCGATAATCGCAAGCTTCTGTTATTAATAACGTATGTAAAAATATCACATATCGATAATAACCTCCAGAGCAGCCATGTTTGTATCGATATCTGTTGTGTGCGTTATCGATATTTGTCTTAGTTAACAATTATTGATAATCGTCATGGAACAAAGCCATTTTTGACTGTTTTCCTTGCTAAACGCAACAACTATTAACACTTTATATCCATAAATGGTTACAGCAATCAGAAAAGTGCTTTGTCAGCACCGATTAATCAAATCAATGCAAGCGCCAGTGTCATTGTGGCATTAAACGGCATTGTTAGCAGCCAGTTAAATATGAGATAAGCAACTCGTGTGTGCGCCACATTTTGGCATCAAATTAAGTGGCACAAATCGATCAGCAGCAATTGTAGAACAATGTTTGTGTGCATGTGTGTGCGTGTATGTGTGACTATGTGTGTGGGCTGCTTGAAAGAAAAAGCAAACATAACTTTTAACTGTTGCAATGTGTCAACGCAACTGGCCAAATGCCAAAAAGGCTGCCAGTTAGAGATCGGTTTATGTGCCTCCCGAAGGGGTGGCCAATACAGAGGGGAATAACTTGGTTCAGGAGCAGCAGGACGGAGGGAGGTGGTGTGAGATGGATAGATTGTTTATTCGCCTCCAGGCGCCAACTCTTGCGCCTTTGTTATGTAAATGCTGCGCGTTCCCCATGCAAAAAAATCAAAAATCTACTATATGAAAAAACTGCAATATTCGTATGTTCCTCGCATTTATAGCAACACTCATGCCCCCTCCCCAAATCCACTCATATTGCCACAGCACTTGCATTGCAGTATTTACTGGGTATTGGTTTTGGTTTTTTTTTTGTTTTCTTTTTTTTTATTATATTTGTTTTTTTTTTTTCTTTCTTGGGCCAGTTTCACGATGCGAATGCAAATTTTGTGTGTTCACTGCTACATTGCCTCAAATATTTTGGCATTTGCGCGCATTCATTTTAATTTTTTCCAATTGCAACGGACGCTTACCGTTTTTTTTTTTTTTTGGCTGGACGGGAAAATCGAGGCATGGGTTTGATTTTGGCGTTTGGGGTTTGGAGTTTTCGGTTAGCTGTTTAACCGGTTGCTGTTTTGTGGCAACGTCTCATAATTTGGTTTTCAGTGTCTTTTTCGTTTTGCCTAATACGTGACTATCATGTCATAATAGCGAATTATTAGAATTTAATGCGCCCGGCTTCAAGTCGACGCTGGCTAGAAGGCAGACAGCAGGCATCAGGCAGCAGATGTGGCCACCAAAAGCACCACTACTGAACCACTGAACCACAGTCCCATATTTATACAAGCCTAAAAACCAATAAACTGGGTCAACAACAGTTTGCCAGCTTCGTGCAGAGGATGATAAACTGCATGAATGAACGTAACGAAAGACTAACCAGAATTGTTAGATAATAATACATGTATTTTTGATATTTTGATTTCATTGAAGGTAAGAAACTTAGTTTTAAAAGCAAAAACTAGCACGTATGTAAAAAGATTATATTTAAGTCCGATATTTGTACCGATAGTCACATTATTATTCATCATTTCTAAAGCAATCGCAAGCTTTATTTGTTATTTTTAATTTAATTTTATCTTTTCTGCATTGATTTTCTGCTATTTAATTCAAGATTTGAAAAAATGTAAGACATGTAACAAGTAACTGCCATTTTTAGTAAGAGGCGTTGTAAACTGCTTTAGATTTGTGTAACAAGTCTTCATTCATCTTTTATTATCTAACACCGATTCATTAAAGAAGGTCGATTTATCGCAGTATGACATTTACTACAAATACTTTTGGGTTTAGTGTGCAGCAAAGGAACTTCTCAAAAAAAGTAATTACATTTGAGCAACTGAATTTTAAAATTATTGATTACACATTCATGAGATTGCCTTAAAGTTTATCTGCAGTTAAACTTAAACACAGTTTTTAAAGGCAAAATAACCTTTACAAGTCATCCAACTAAATTGCTAGACAATTTAAATTTCGACACGCCATAAATATCTCCTTGGGTTGCTTTGAAATCTGAAGTACTTTGACTAGAGATATGTGTGGATGATTATCTTCTGTATTATCTACTCATTAAGCCTTTGATGATATACATACATGCATTAACAATAACTGGAACAAAGGCGTCACTGATTTTATGACACTCATACTTGTTTTCAGAAAGATTTTAATTATAATTGAGCCAAGACAACGCCAAGGTGTTGATAACATATTCGATTGCGAAGTTGGAAACCACACTTCATATACTTAAATTTATACCCTTAATTAGTAGAAATTTGTTTGTCGACCTATATTATAATATGAGTCGAAAAATGTATATCTTAAAAATGTTTACCTGGTCGTTGCAACGCTTTCGCCAGCCAATCGATTTCATATAGCTTGTTATCGATCGTTAAACGGGGCGCAACTGATTAGTGGCATGAATATTAAAATCTCACGCTCAAGATCAGTTGCTGCTCTAATCATGGTGATCATTGGTATTGCGCCAGCTTGGCAGATTATTTCGTGGCAACTCCCAGCGCTTCGATGTCGTTTTCCGATTTGAGGACTTGGGTGCGCATTATGTCTCGATTAAGTATACGCCGCGTGCTTATTGATTTAGTTTCACTGCAAATTGTGCATTTCACGCTTTAGTCGCTGTTGCTGTGAGAGAGAGAGACGTAGAGGGTGGTAACTGGGTGTCAGTGATTTTCCAAGTGTTCGTTTGGGAAACACCTGCAGCTGCTGTTGGGTCTCTGGTCTCAGATCTCAGGTTACAGCAAAGCCCGCAACTCCATTCGAATTTGCCACGAATGCGACTCGACTGAAGTGACGTTTACATGTTCACACTTTAAGCTGGTACGCTGTTGTTGTTGTTATTGTTGCTAATATACCCTGTAATAATTTACAGATAGCTTCACTGTTTGAGAAAAAAATGTTTAAGGGAGTTTGGGACTGTCTACCTATTTAAGGCTTGCCATTAGCAAAAGGGATGCCAGTGTTATCCATCTCTTTATTTATAGCTGCATTCAAAAGTCTGTTAGCCTAGGCTACAGGGCATCTGTTAGTCGACCATAATCATTTCAAGAATACATTATTTTGCTTATTTTTTAATTTTTATTTTATTTTCTTACAATTCTTTAATTTTTTTCACTTGGCTGCATTTTTGACTGCTCTTGACAACTGCAACAACTTGCAACTGCAGTTGTTTGGCCATATTTGGAGAGGGGTAAGGAGCGGTGTTCTTGCCAAATGCACTCGCATGTTGTCAACGGGGGCGTCTCTTTATTTTTATTTTTTGTTTTTTCGTTTTTTTTTTGTTGTTTTTTTGGAGCCAATATATACAAACTTGTAACGAGCTGACAAACGGGAATCTTTTGGCGAGGCGTTAAATTTCATGTAGGTATTGATTTCCATTTGATTTGTCGACGTGCCTCGACCACCCCTCCTCCACGCCCCTGACGCTCCGCAAAAATAAACAACTGACAATATTTCACAACATTTCACCTCATTAATCAAACAAAATGCAAAAGGGCACCGAGTCCGTGTCTGAGTCCGAGTTGCAGCTCCAACTGCGTCTTGGATACAGACTTTTTTATTTCTTTTGGTTTTGTTGAAATTTTTCTGGCATATTTTTGGCAAGTGTCAGACCGATTTACAGTTACGCTGGCGAAATCTACAATGAGAATCGTTTCGGCGTCCGTTGACTTTTTAATTGATTAAAATGAGAAATCGTTACGATTTGTGTGCGTTGATTGTGCGAATGATTTCCCAACGAAGATCTGATTTCAAAAACTATATATAAACATGCAGGGAGAGGTCACTGTAAATTTACCATTGTTCGACATCATAATGACAAGTGAACGTGGACCTTTATAGTCCCTATAGAAAGGGGCACAGGAAATGAAATTCGATACTTTCGGTGCCTTGTTGTTGGCTCTGTGAACCAACGAAAAAAAAAAACCAACAAATACAAACCTTGCAGTTCGCAAGTTTCCAAAAGCTGCCCAAATAATAAGCAATAAAAATTCCGCGTGGATTTTTGGCTTATGTGAAGATTTATTGTCGGCTTAGCCGCTTTGATGAGTTTCAGCCCAATTGGATTCAATGCGCTGCCTAATTGTGTCCTTTTGAATGCAACTGTTTCGCATATTTCACAATGCAATAGAATATGCTCGCAACTCTCTCCTTCTCTCTCTCTGCTCCTCGGTCCCCTTTTTTGGCGACCTCTAGCCTGTGGCTCCACACAGCTCACAGCGCTACTACCTCCCGCCGCACTGCATTTTCCGTTGCAGCGCTGACAACTTTTGTACATTTCTTGCTAAATTAACTGAATTTCTGACCCAGCGCAGGACGAGACAACTGCCCAAATCAAACACAAAAAAGAAAGAAAGAAGGAAAGAAAAAAGTAAACATCAGAAGAGTTCCATACACAACAACAAAGCCGAATCGTTAAAAGTCCAAAGATCGCATAACTCGCACGCTCCTCAACCCCCCGCTCTGCCTCCATGCCTCCATGCCTTCCATGCCTGCCTGCTCGAGACTGCAGTCTCAACTGTAAATTTCCGAAAAGACCAAAAGCCGAAAGTTTACCTCAGCATTGACGCTGCAGCTGCAGCTGCGACGGCGATTGGCGGACGGGGAGTGGGAGAGTATGGCAGAGCAAAAGGGGGGGCAAATATGCGCAAACTGCTTGATGTCCACTTAAAAGTGTCAACGTGAAATTCTTGGCTGCCCAGTGCACAAAAAAGTGAGTGTTGCTTGGTCGTGAGCCGCCGCAGGAGGGAAATGGGAGCAGATGACGGAGGGGGAGTGAGCAGAGGTAGTTGTTGTGCTGCGGTTGCTGCTCTGTAGTCGACTTCTGTTTTTGGGGCTCGCTTAATCAGCCAATGTGATCCTGCCAATGATCTACACTGAGTATTGTAGAAAAAGTAACGAGGGAAATTTAAATACTCTTGTGTGATTCCAACAGATCTGAAAGTTAGTTAAAAGAATCTTTTAATAAGTATATCATCATTTTTTTTAAATTTTTTTTTTTTTTTTTAATGTAGAAACAACTTTCATAAAGCTGCCTATGATCAATATAAGATATTTCTTTAGTTGCTGTAGGGCATTCACATGGCGACTTTAGATGCTGAACGGTCTGTGCTGAGCACTTTGTTTTTATTACCTTCCCTTTTGTATACCCTGTAATCATTAACAAAATACTCCAAAAGGTTATAATTGAGTTGTGTAATTGAATGTAAAATGGATTAGGTTAATTAGGCAAAGAAGCAGATATCTTCTTTAAAGTGTACTAGATCTGTATCCTTCTGTTGCCATATTTATAATAAAAGTATATCTTGATTCCGTCTGCTCTGATTGTATGATATTATGACATTCTATTAGAACTGTAAAGTATGTTCGTTGAGAAAAATGTCAATTTGATTGCATTATCTTACATCTCTGCTTAGCATCAAAATAGAGTTCATGAATTCATGAGGTAATGTAATCATTTACAATCAAAACATTTGTATTTTATTTATTTTTTTACGGGATATCTGCAAGTTGCACTCTCCTGACTGTTAGAGCATTCTTGCTTGTTCTTTATTATTTTTCGTTTTTTTGGGAGGCTTTTGTTATTTTGGCAGTTGAATTGCGCCTTTCGCCAAACCATTCGGCTCATTTATCTGAAACTTTTCTTCTTTCATTTCGGCTGCAGTTTTTTGTCTGGCTTGTGTTTTGTTGTTGTTGCTGTTGCTGCTCTCAAAAGTTGCAGCATTTTGAGAATTTTGGTTGCTCCTTTTTGCTGTGTGTGTGTGTGTTTTGTGTGCATTGGTGTGTGTGCGCATTGGCATTTTGTTGCTTTGTTTTGTGGGCAACAAAAATATCACACGAGTATAATTGAGTTTGACACAATAAATTGCTCATCGCGGACGAGAACTGGACTCCGATTCTACAAACGCAGAAGGAGAACGACTTGCCTCGTTGTTGGTATTGTTGTTGTTGTTGTTATCACTGACCTTTAAAGCCGCTGATTTATAAATTGATTCTGTTTAACTTTGTTGCACAGCGGGTTGGGTCCTTAGGGCTCCTTGTCCACGGACTCTGGCTCGGGCTCGGGCTCGGACTCTGATTCGGACTCCGACTCCGAGTTGGGCTTGGAATCTGACAACGGCAGCCAGTGTCTCCCATTTGCATTCACTGACAACTGTTGCCTCATTTCATTTGGCACATTAACACGTTTCGCCTTTGCATACCGCATTTCTCTTCTCTCTCCTCCTCTCTACCCACCATCTACTTTTCTTTTTCTCTCTCGGTGTACACTTAGATTAAAGTGTATGCTAGTCTTTTATATAACTAAGAAGCTTATCTCAAAATGGGTTAAATTATATTTAAACAAAAATCGCATTTGGGAAATGGTTCAAACTTTCCACTGAAATTCTGGGAACTGAATTGATTTATCAAGGTTTCCTATGTAGATAAATATCGTATATAATGACAATGAATGATTCCTAGAGAGTTACTTTTCTTAAATCAACAAGCAGTTAACTTTTAGAAATATAAGCTTGTCTTTTAAAAATTTAAATTTTGTTAGTTTTTTAAATGCCAGAGTAAAAATACATTCATATGAATTTTTTATAAGTGTATGTTTGCTTGTCGTTATCTCTCTCCTTCTCTCTCTCTCTCTCTCTTTCTCTCTGTTGTTCGATGTTCCTAAGCGTTGCTTTAATGAGTACCCGTTGCGTCTGACATTGATGACGACGACGGCACGAATATTTCAATTACTTGACAGGCCGCCGAAAATGACTGAGCAACAGCGACTGTGATTGCTCCTCTCTCAGCACTCTCTCCTCCAGTTGCCATAGCGAAAACTGAGCGATTGACTGTCAGCGGGCATCAAAGACCGACAACAGCAGCAATAACAACAACGATTGCTGCCTGTTGATTTTGTTATTTCCGCTGGCGAATGCGCAATGCGATAAAATGCAAATCTCTTTTGATGCTAAAAGGACAACAGCAACAAAAACAACAAGAACAACAACAACAATTGCAGCAACGGCACACAACAAGCAGCTGGCAAAACAATGGCTGCATGTTGCTGCTGCTACTGCTGCTGATGTTGTTGGTGGCACATCAACGTCAGCAACATCAGCAGCATCACAAAATCTCTCGAGTTGTAGTTGTGTGAGAGATGTGTGGTGGAAGGGAGTCAGTGAGGGGGAGGAGGTCGAAATCCTGAGCTAATCTTCATCAGCCGACGTTTGTAGTTGGCATTGGATTTTGCGGTTTGTGCGCAAAGTGTAAGCTCACACAAATCCCTAGACACACTTCAATAGTGGTGAGAGGAGGTGGAGATGGTTTGAAGTGGTGTAGTTCAGTAAGAGCAGAAGACGACGAAGAAGATGGTGCAGCTTTATCTGCTCAATAGATGGACATTTGGATAGATTGTTCTTGTTTAGCTTTGACGTGGCTGCCTAATCCAAGTTCCCTTGCCACCTACCCCTCGATCACCCCCGCTGCCTATTTTTTGAACTGGCATTATGAGATTCGATCATCGCATCTGCTGCTGACTGTTCTTTGCTCCTTTTGGGTTGCTTGCTGGTGTGTGTCATGTCCAAATTGTTTGGCCACAGTAGCTGCTGTTGTTCTGGTTGCAGTCGTTGTTGTTGTTGCCGTTGCTGTTGCAGCTATTATTATATTTTAATGGGTTCGCCTTTGCGCGGGAATTGAGTTTTGGTGTCTGTGGATGGATGGATGGTTGGATGGATGACTGCATGTGGAGGTTCATCCACATACATCTATTGGCCAGAACATTGCCATTATATGATCAGAACATTGCGCGTGTTCCATTATACGGCTGAGCTCTGATACCCTGTAGCTGTTGTCAATGTGCACAGTTGATATTAGTACAATAAAAATATTTTTTTTTTTCATATTGCCATCTTGAAACTCTTAAGATAAGAACACAAAATGTGATTAGGGAACTCTTTACTGGGTATTTGCCCGTAGTGCACTCTTGATTAGATAACTTGTACTGGTTGTTGCGTCTGCTGCTGTTGCTTTTCAGCCTCTAATGGCCGGCTTCGGGATTGGTATTTGTACTGGTATTGGGATTTGTTGAAATACAAGCTGAGCAAAACATAGCAAACAAAGTAGAGCAGAGAGCGGAGTAAAGGAGAGCAGAGAGTGGCAGAACTGAGTGCAGACTCCACTCCACTCAAAATTCGCAGCAGCAGCAACAGCAGCAGGAGCAGCAGTCACATCTCTCGCATCGCTCATCCTTTGGTGGGGAGAGCGGCGCCAGTGCAACTTCACAAACGTATCAAATTACATTTGGCGGCGACGCATCTTTTCTTTTGATGCAATTCAAGGGCTTCATATCTGCCATATATGAATTTGTATATACACTTCTATGTGTGCATGTGTGTTTGCATCAATAGCGGCGCTTAAGCTGCCTAATATTCCAGTTCAGTCCCAGACTGTGCAACTCTTGTGCTAGCGGAACCGGAAACGGCCGCTGCTAAACAAAAGACTTAGGCAACGAACTTATTGTAGGCTATGTTCATTAAAAACAATCTCCTCATTGTGCGGAGTTTCTGATGATGCTCTTCGGCTCGCGACTGCGACTGCTCCAATCATGTCGGTAATTAGCAAAAGTCCGCCCCTCCTCCAGCTACTCCCGCTTCTCACCCGTTTCTCAGTCAGCACAGTTTTTTGTTGCAGCAATTATTTTCGCATTTGTTGGCAACGTGAGTGCTAAGTCGAAGTGGGTTGAGCTGCAAAGGAAATGCAGATGCATGCATGAATGCTTGCATATGTATACATACATATTTAGAACGAGTTGGGAACGAGCTTATTAGTGTGCGGCACATTGCAATAAATTTTTGGACAATAATCAAGCGTGCGCTACAATAAAAAGCGCACTCTTCGACTTCAAAGGATTTGGCAAAGTGTTAAACTGACATGCGAAACGAAGACGTCGACGTAGTCAAAGACGGCCAGGGAAGAAAACTGGCAAAGACTTCACAGACGAGAGCTCTCTGTAAGCCATAATTCTGGACAGGTGCACTCCGAAAAAAATACACCCAGGAATGCAGAAAAAGAGCCAGAAAACTTGAAATTTATTGTTACTTTTACTTAGGACTTATTTTAAAATAGCAAAACACATTTCCTAAGTGACTTCTAGGAATAGAAATAATTATTTAATTTAATTATTTAATTATTTCGGCAAAATAGAAAAACAATTTTTAAAAATATTTTGTTTTATATTTAGACAAGATATTAATGAGATTTTTAAATACATTTCATAAATATGTAAAGTTAATTGTAAGTTTTTACATATATAATTATTTTAAACAAACTTTCTGATTTATGGTGATTTTGTAAATTAGACGGCATTGTTTTTCCGAGTGTGCACACATCGGGATCTTAAGCAAAAGTCCAAGCTGCTGGTGAAGATGACGGCGACGACGACGTCGGAGGCAGTGCCCAGCCAGTCAGTTTAACGTCAGCAATTGGGTGTGAGGGAGAGAGAGAGGTAGAGGGATAGGGATAGGGAGATGGGGCGCGTCTTTCTCTCACGTCCCTCTAAAAACTGACACTTGCTATGAAGACATTAGCTGCTAATGGAATTGTTATTAAGCCTCAAGTCGAAGCGCGCTCTTCATCTTTGGCTTAGTCTGCTTAAGACACAAGTTGATGGCGGCCTTAATTTCCTCATCAGCGTTAAAATAAAGTTATTATTGTATTTCAGCGTAATTTTGATGCTCTGGTCGTTGGAAATCTTAAATAATTTGCCTGCAGCTACATTTTCAGTTTTGCTTACAATGGACTATGGAATCACGGTCGTCATCGTAATCATAATCGTTTTACTGTGTGCTTGATGCATTGACAAATTATAAAGACATTGCTACGTTGCCTGCCTGCATCTGCATTTGAATCCTTTCTCGCATTGCTTCTCTTCTGCGACTGATTGCACCTTACCACGCAGCAGATACCACTCGCAAATCACTTATTTTGCAATCAGCTGTGCCAAATCACAGCCCAACATTAAAGATCAGTTTGCAAGTCCTCAATTAATTGACCAAGCAACAGACTGGTAAAATAATATTATTATGACTGTAAGGAAGCTACTCAAGATTTGGGGAAAGTGTCTTGTTGGGCAAAAATACATAAGGCTATATCATCTGTCTAACGCAAATGTGATTCTACAGTTTAAACAAAGTCTTAGCGTGAACATGAATTTTGAGACTTTTCCCAAAATAGTTTTTCAAAAATTCCCAGTTAATTTTTTTAATTTTCTAGAACATCTTTGAAAGAAAATAATAAAATATTTAAAAGTCTCTACTGGGATAGAGAATAGGATAGGCATATGCCCCTATGGATTGCCCAGAGTCACCGATTGAGCGCCAGGCCCTCGTCTGTGATGTGGCGTGGCTTGTTGGCTTGGTGGCGCTGCCCTGCTTAAAAGCTGTCGAAGTCCCAATTTGACAGCACAAGTGAAAAATGTTCATGCGTCCCTGTAACGCTACAGAACAATGTAAGGAACGGCGAATACGTGTACGTGCGCATAGTTAAGACAACCACATAGCAACCACTCAACCACACTGCCACACAGCCACTTAAATGGCTTTAAAAATAAACTCAACGAACATGGTATGTATTTTGTGTTGTTGTTGTTGCTGTTGTTTTTGTTTTCGGCCTATAACAAATTAAGGCTTTTCACTTTCTGCCGTCGCAACGTTGTCTGTCGAACACACCCCAAAAAGGAAGAAGTGAAGCGAGCAGAGCAATAAGGAGAAGAATGCTGCGTGGCCCAAATGAATACCTAGGCGAGAGCAGCAACCCATAATCATCATCAGCTGAGAATTCGTTGTTTTAGTTGAAGCTGTCTTTGATCCTCTAGCTAAACTCTAGATTCCAGTTGGTGGCTTATCTCGCTTGATGTTATTTGTATTGGCTGTAATATGAATTGACGCGACCTCTAATAATAATCAACTTCTCTAGAAATAAAAAGCAATGTGGTGACCGAAAGACCAATATATATATATATTTTCAGCAATACCTCTCGTTATCCAAAGCAATCGATAGCGAGAAGAAGCAAAAGTCAAAACCGGCAAATTGGAAATACAGTCAAATTTATCTAAGTCGAATTAGACTTGAATTGCTAGAAGTAAAATCAAAAAATTGTCATTTAATTTCATTTAAATTTAATCATTCATATTTATTTTGTGTACACAAGTTCTACTAAAGAGTCGACTAATGATATTTTAGGATATAGTTTATTATTTGGTCAAAAAATTTGTTTACAATTGTTCAATTTAGAGAAGTTTGACTGTAACTCAGCTTGGTCCTAAAGGAGTGAAGGGCATATAAAGATAATGACGACCACAACAGTCGAAGGACTCGAGGGGCTTCAGCGGGTGTGCTGAAGTGGTGCAGTCCAGCCTCAAGCCGTAGAGGTGTGCTGTTGGCCAGGAATCACAAACAAATAAATGAGTTCATGCAACGGCTTTGAAATGAAGATAAAGTGGACGTCGCTTGGCTTCTTGTTCAACTTGCCCCTTTCCCAATGCCAACTGCCTTTGCCTCTTCGTTACCTGCTACGTCTGCGAAACGTCTAGAATTTGTTTGGCAACCTTCAGCAACAATTGTGGCAACAGTAAGATCAACAACAACTGTAGAAACAAGGCGTCCACCGCCTATCGTCGACTCAGATTGCAAAGCGGGACAACAAGCGGCAGTTGTGCCGTGTATGCAGAGAGATAGAGAGAGAGAGATAGAGTATTTGTTTCTGCGTATGTGGCATGTCAGTTCAAGAGTTCAGCTACGTTTTTGCCACCTACCTTTGAACATGTGAGAGCAGCAGCTATGCAAGACCTTTGCTTTGATCCCACCTTCTCACTCTGACAGGGGCGTGTCTGCCACTTTTGCATTTGCCCCCAACATAATAATAACATGAAGATTAAATACCCTGTCTGCAAGTGTAAAAAGTGTAATTATATTTTACTAGTCCTCTTTAAAGTTGCCTTTTTTCGAAATGTTGGCTGAACGCCTTTCAATTAATTTTTTGTAAATACTGTTATTTTTATTTCACCGATCTTTTATATATTTACATAGTCAAAATAAATCAGCTATTGATCAAAATGATTTCATTGTACTCTCTTTGAAAAATGCTCTTAACTTCTGCTCTTAATTAATTAATTATTTGTATACTTACTTTACTATCTCTGAAATATTCAACTATGTTACGCAGTGAGTGGCACAAATGTAAATACCGGTTACAAGAGTATCAAAAAGAAAACAACTGTAACAAAATGAATAATGAAGGCGTTCTTCCCGCCATCCATTTCCACTTCCAGGTCTCCTTTCCAAATGATAGCCAACCTCGTCGACGGCAGCAACAGACTTGCAGTCCTTTGTGGTTGCAAGTTGGCAGTTTGGTGCTCGGTGGTTTGTTGCCGGGGGCCACCGAAACTTTAATGGAAATTAATCACAACCACAACAGCAATTTTAACCCATGTTGAATGTGGTAAGGTTTCTTAACTTTTGTTTTGTTTTATTTTTTTTTTAGTATATTTCATATTTATTTTTGATTTCTTTCGCTATTACAAACTAAATCTTAAGCATACGGCTGGGAATACATAGTATATATATAAATATAAATGTATTTATAAATTTTTACAGCTTTGCTAGATCGCACAAGACACAAATTACACAAATAGCATCACACAAAAAGTGAAAAATAATTAAAGAGCTACAACTTACGAGCTACATAACATATACTTATATCGCATATAATTTATCGTATATATGTATGTATTTGTATGTACTTAAATACGCTTTCGTGCTAAGTATGAAAAACATTTACAAGGGCTCTCCAATGATTACTAAAAACAACTTTTTACAAATTCCTTTCCTCGCGAACTCTTCGTCTCGGTCCTTCTCTATATCTCAGTTGATTATTCTCTTTATTTTGATAATGCGGTATCATGGGGCTATGTGGTATGGTGTATGGGGTATGGGGAAATGGAATGGGAATGGGAATGGAGGCAGACATGCGAGCGGTTCTTCTTCTACTACTCCTTATTCTGTTCATTTCGATTCTAAATGGTAATGTTTAATGGTTTAAGTGCACTTGGGTTCGTTTAGTCGCGTTTCCTTTCGTTTCGTCTCGTCTCATTTAAAAACTAGTTTAGACTTCTATGCTTAGCTCTACGTATTTACGTATTACATACTATTTTTATTACGTACTACGTTAAGGTTAACATTTTATTTTCTTCTTCATTTTTTAGTTCTAAAGAAATGCTTACAACTTATGGCTGGCTTGGTTGTTGTTTTTTATTTATTTTTGTTTGTCTATCGGCCCTGTTGGCGCTTCAAGGCGGCTGCTTTGGCCAACCAAGCGTATTTTTTCAGAGAGTCTTTGTTGGCTTTGTGGTCGTATACTACTACAATCGTACATAGACTATATATTTATATATATAGATATATATATATATATATTTATGTATATATATTTATATACATATGTGCTGAAGTGTGTCTGTATGTGTGTGAATAAGTGCGTTGGTATGTTGATATGCTTAATGAGATCCCAGCAAGCACTTTGTGATGGCATTGGTAGCGGGCATATGGAATATTTGACTTTTGTGGAAGTGCATTTTATAGCCTGATTATCAGGCATGCATGGGAAAAGTTGAATCAAAAGGGTTCTTATATTTATATACATTTTAGAAAGCAAATGGAAAGTTAAAAAAATAAAAAATAAGGTTGCTAACATAGTTTTAAAATGTGTTGCTGAGACTTTTAAGGGCTTATGTATTGATATGATTATAAATGATTGCTTGTGTGTGCAAGGGTGGTTTTTTTTTTTTGTGTGATGGGTAGGGTGGTGCAAGTAATACTATTATGCATGTACGCTGCGCTCCATTCGAATTCAAGTCTCTGCCACTAACTAGATCTAAGTATGTATTAATATTATTTTGTTTTAACGCTAAATTGGTGATCACACGAATTGGGGCTTACAGATTATAGCACACATTTCACATGCGTGTGCCCACATTCGCTCGCTGCGTGGGCTGTGGGGCGTGGCGTGGCAGAGAGACATGCGACATGTGGGTTGCCGGACCGCCCAGGGGTGAAATGGAAGGCGATCGCGTTGCCAGCGGAGAGAGTGAAGGTGAAAAGGATGGCGACATGGCTGAAGAGGTGCTGAAGCCACCGCTCGCTTCATGGCCAATGGGTGAGCGTGGCAAGCCTGCCATGCTGAGATGTGGTGGCAAGCGCAAACCACCCGGTAGATTAATTGCTCGTGGCGCTACATTTGTCAGCAGCGGCGGCGGAATGTGTGTGGCGGGTGCTGGTGCTGCCTTGAGCACTACGCTGCCCGCACCCGTCGAGGAGTGGGAGGAGTGACCCATAGACTGTTTACTTTTGACACTGCCACTGTGTCCACTATGCTCTGACATGGTATCATCTTTCAGTCTTGCAATCTCAGAGAAAACATGAGCCAGCGGCTGATATTGTGGTCCCCAATCGAGGAGATAGTCCCAATTGTAACTGCCCGTCAGTTCCTCCTCGCTGTGCACAATGGAACTGAGTGAACCACCCACATTGCTGCCGCCAACGACAACGGGCACGGGAACTGGGACCTCACCGTAACTGGCCATCACACCATGCCCATGACCATGACCCACAGTACCAATGCTGCCCGCTGTTGTGGCTGCATCATCAGCACTGCTGCCGCGCTCGGAACCAGCACCACCGGCAACATCGTTCAGCTTTGCATAGATGAGATTCGTGATATCCGATCGGGCTGTTGCATCCTCATCGAACATGTGCAACGTGGACATTGGCATTGGCATCGCCATTGGCATTGTCATGGGAATGGGCATTGGATGACTGGAGCCAGCCATGCTGCTCGCACCACCGCCTGCACCGCCTCCACTGGGATCATGATCCACAATTCCCAGACGTGCCAGATACTCTTGCGTATTCTGCACAGATATATCCGAGATGCGACCATCGTCGCTACCAGCACCAGCTCCGGTGCGATGACTCATCGGTCCCTCGTTGATCATCCGAATCTCCTCATCCTCGCCATCATCTTCGGCAGAGCCGCGTCCGCTCGAACCAGACTGCTCCGAACCGGATAACTCTGAGGTCGTCGCTGCACCTGAGCTGCCCGCATGTGGTCCAAATGGTGGTATCTCATCATATTTGGGTGGTGCAAACTGACCTGAAGCAACAGCACCACTTGCACCACCACTCGCTGCACCACGTATGGGCATTGTATCGAAGGCACTGGGATCCACATAGCTATTGGAATTACCTACACCAACCTGTTCGCTGCTGAGATGTGGCTTAACTGCATTTCTTTGCGGTTTCCGGCTGCGCATGTGGATGAAAAGGAAGATTCCCGCAGCGGCACAGAGGATTAGCAGCACTGTGACCAGCACACCCACAATCCAATCACTGGGGCCACCCGAAGAGGTCCCACTCGCACCACCAGCTGCATCACCACCAATGGAGGCTAGATTCGTGTTGGGATGCGCGAGGGCATCCAAGGCAATCTCAACCACACTCATATTGGTCAAGGAATTGTGACGTCCCGATGAGGCAGAGATTACCAGGCTGATATCGCGTCCATTATCGTTATCGATGAGACTGTCATCGAGTTTTCTTTTGATTAGAACTGCACCACTGCTGCGATTGACCTTGAAGTGACTGTGCGGTGCGCTCAACTGATAAACCACCCGACCATCCGCACCGCTATCCGCATCGGTGGCTCGCACCTGACCCACAATGAAGCCCAATGGAAGTGCCGTCGTTGCAGGCAGTACGAAGCGATAGGTGCGCTCCGTGAATTGTGGTGTAAATTCATCCCTGGATTCAATCTCCACACGCAGAGCCACCCGAGCGCTCCTTCCGCCCATATCACTGGCCCTCAACTGGAGATTATAACGTTGCCGTTGCTCATAGTCAAAGACAGCCGCAGAGCTAACAATGCCACTGGTTGCATCCACTCGAAACAGACGCCACGATGAATCATCGTCTTCCGCTGGCACCAAACTATAGTTCAACTGCCCGAATGCACCTCGATCCAGATCAGTTGCATGAGCACGAAATATGGAACTACCAACGGGTTCATTCTCGCCCAGAAAGTGCACATATTCCCCCAGTGGAAACTGTGGTGCATTATCGTTCTCATCGTGCAGTGAGAGTTGAAACGGCTGCAAACTGCAAAGTGAGCGTGGCTGATGGCTATCACAGGCGCGTATAATTAGTTCATAGCTCGTTGCACCACTATCGTAATCGAGACGATTATTCACAAAGAGGACACCGCTAACCAAATCGATGGTGAACATGTGCTCATCGTTGCCCGAGCTAATGTCATAGACCACCTCAGAGTTGGGCGTGTTCTCCTGGTCGGCATCCTCAGCAATCAATTGAGCTATGGAATAGCGGAGTGGCGCTAGTTCACTAATCTCTGCCTCATACTTTGCATTGGCGTCAAACACGGGAGCATTATCATTTGCGTCCAGTACACTAACGAACACCGTAATTCCAGCCGTTGAATTGGAGTTGGAATTGTAAATAGTTCCACTTGGAACATTTCCTTGAGTCAACTGCAATTGCAATTTGTAGAGATCGTTTCGCTCGCGGTCGAGTTGTTTTACCAGCACTATAGCTTTCGTGGTGGGCAGCAGCTCGAAGGCGCCCTCCTCATTGCCATTGGCTATGCTAAATGCCTGATCCTTGACATCCTGACCTAGCTGTAGCACCACCGAGCCGAGCGGTGCTGCCTCGCTGATTTGTGCACGGTACTGCGTTTGCAGGAATTGTGTACGTCCGGTGGCACTGTCACCGGGTTGGACGCGCAGCAGTGTTCTGCCTGTGCGCTGCGGTTTTCCCGCATCCCTGGCCACAATGTTGACAAAGTAGTCTCCACTGCTTGAGACGGCAGCGGGCAGCTGGCTCATGTTGACGGACACCACACCCGATGTGGCATGTACCCTAAATCCACTGGCGGACGGTTCAATGTGGTAGCTTATCCGTGAATTGCGACCCTCGGCGTCAGCATCTGTGGCATTTACTGTTAACAGCTCCATATCCATGGAGGAACTGTCAACCAGCTCTGAAATCGCCGGCAGTAGTGCAAAGTAAGCGGGTGGTTTCTGCGCGACAAACTCCGGTGTATTGTCATTCTCATCAGCCACGCGCACCGTTAGAGTGGTGCGTGCCTCATGCGCTGCATCTGACGCAATCACCTCCAGCTGGTACTCCTGCTGCAGTTCGTAGTCCAAGCGACGCTTCAGCACCAATTTGCCACTATAGCGATCCAGGCCAAAGACTGCAAGGTTCTCAACCTCAACAGGTGAATCGCGACCCAAGCGATAGGTAAGCGTTGGATAGGTGTCCACATCGTTTGCCGACACGGACGCAATAACGGCGCCCAGTTCGGTGGCTATAAATAGGGAGAGGGAGACATAATGAAGAGAATGTGGGAAGAGAGAATGAGTTAGTTGACAATATTTCATTTTGATAAAAGGTCTTATAATTGAAGTTTTGTATTGCACATTTTATCTTAATTAACTTCTTAGAACTTGTCATAAAATAGGTTCAATTTAATTTAATTAGTTAATTTCGAATGGGTTTCCTATTCACTGGTTACTTGATAGAATCGGACAACTATAATATAATGTATTGTCTGCTTAGTGATAATATGTAACGTGACTGTATTTCTGAAAAACTGTTTCCGCTTCTATTTTAAGTTTTTTAATAATAGTGCGTCCCTATTCAATCTCCTTGGGGAGTCTTCTATATATAAATGTATATATATATATTTGAAAGATTTGTGCAAGCTTACCCTCACTAACGGTGACAACGTTGCTGGGCGGAAACGTTGGCTGATTGTCATTGACATCCACGATATGGACGCGTATCGTAGAGGTGCCTGTCATTTGTGGCACACCCTCATCCGTGGCAATGATCTTCAGGCTGTAGACGTCTCTTATCTCCCGATCCAAAACAATATTCGTGCGCACAATACCGCTGAAGGCTGGCTCAATGACGAAGGCATTGTCATGATTGCCATCAACAATGTGATAACGCATCCTGGAATTTGCATTCTCATCCGCATCAAAGGCCTGCACCTGGGCCACAAACGTGCCCTTGCTATTTCCCTCCCAGACAGTGGCAACAAATTGGCGTTGTGAAAACTGTGGACTATTATCATTTTCATCCTCAAGTTCAACGACGAGTTCGGCATAGCTGGACAAAAATGGTGGCTCTGTGGTGCGTGCCACCATCACAAGACGCAATTCATGTGGTTGTGTGGCAGCCAATGGGAAGGAAGAGCTCGTCAAGGCTCGCTGACTGCGATTTGTGCTGTTGGAATTCTCAACGTGTTCTTGTTGTTCCTCCTGCTGGTCGGGCATCTCTTCATAGTGCATAGCACGTCCGCGATTTGGCGTCTCCAACGTGGGCGTGGCAAAGCGATCGTAGTCGAGCAGAGTAGGATTTGCCACCCGTATCTCACCTGTGCTGGAGTCGAGAATAAAGCTGCCCTCATCATTGCCAGCACCGAAGGAGAAACTTAGTTTCTGTCTCCTCCCATCGCTTCGCACGGCACCTACTTGCAGAAGTCTTGTGCCCGCTGGAGAATTCTCGCGGAGCTTCAATTTATACGTTTCATTCTGGAAATGCAGCTGGGGCGCTGTTGGACTCGCTTCACCCACCATCAACTCAATGAGACCCACGCTACTCTGCGGTGGATTACCCTTATCCCTTGCAATCACCTCCAGCTGCAGCAGATTTCCCGTCTCGCTGGCCAAACTCTGTGTGGCACTCAAAGCTCCCGTATTGGGATTAATACGAAATTTACTTCTTATCGCCGCTGAGCCCAGTAGACTATCTGCCTTGAGGGCATAGAGCACATCTCCATTTGAGCCCTGATCAGCATCGTGTGCCTGAATCTTGAGCAGAGTTTGTCCAGGTTGAATGAGTGCCGGCACTTGACCGCTATAAGGGTATCGCTCAAAGATCGGCTTGTTGTCGTTTATGTCCAGCACATTGATCTGCACCGCAACGCTGCCGGAACGAACCTCATAGCGTCCACAATCGGTGGCAAGCACCATAAAGCTATAGCTCGACTGCAGCTCCCGATCCAATTTGCTGTTTGGAGAGCACAAAAAATAAAATGCAAGTCAATTAGTAAAGGATAATAATAGATGTAAGAGAATACAATAGGTTCTAGTCGACAGTTTTTTGCTTGTATAATACGCAGCCTTAATATAGTTTTGTGGTTATATGTGTAAAGTCTGTGCTCTTTTTTATCGTTAAAATTCATGCATAACTCTTTTAATCTCAGAGATCGGACACGGGTATACTTTTATACTGATAAAGAATATAAACATCCGTATAATTAATGCCCACTCCTTGCTGTTAAATTTGCACCATTTTTTCACGTATTTTTAATGGCTATAAGAATCACTGATTGGGACAGCGAGAGATCAGTTGCTCATCCTTAGCGACACTAATTAGTCGTCCCCCCTGCTGTTAGTGTTGCTGCTCTTGTGCCTAAGCGTAATCCTAGCCATAATTATCAACACGAAATGATGTAGAATTAATGCTGAAAAACTCCACTGCGAGTTCCACTTCGAGGGACAAGGAGTTGAGGTGTGTCTGGGTAATTAAGTCATTTGCTAGCCAGCAAATATTGCCTGTTGAAATGATCCACACTTGCGCTTCTCCTTCCTTTATATGGCTAATCCAACAGCAAGCTGCACACCCTCCCCTCTCCACCTGCCGCTCCCCCTTCAGTCCATTTTGTTGTGCGGTTCTTCATCCGCCTGGCTGGGCAAGTGGCATTCTGGTATGTGGTATCTGCCACAAATAATAAACCAAAATGATTAAAATCCTAGCCGCAGTCCGCAGGGTTTGAGCAAGTTTCGCTGCGATTGCATGTCGGCCAATAAAACGAATTTAGCAAATTACGAGCTCATCCAGTTTCAGCTGAAGTTCTTCGGCTCCAGCTATTCATGTTTAAGTTCAGTCTGATTATACTCTAACAATGTGGTATTTAAAATTTCTGACATACAATTTGTAATACATTGTTTGGGGTGACAAGCTGATAAGCTATTTGAATTATGTTCTCAGTAAATATGAAAAATACCTCATTGTAAGATAAGAAGTTTTATAAAAAAATATTCGAGTCATTCTAGATATTTTGATTAAGTTAATAATTGTACATACTTTGGATTGTATCTGAACAGTGTTATTATTCTATTATTCCTTATAGGAAAAACTAATCAAGAAATTTATTCTTTTGTGGATTAACTCTGTATTACAAGCTAAATGGTCAGTATTTTTAAGAGTATTTCAACTTCGAAATTGTGAAGTCAACTTTTCTGCTCTTCTGGTTTTATGAATTGAATCAGTCAAAGTGAAGGAATGGGCTGAAGAAACATTCCACGTTACGGATTCGTCGTCGTAGTTTTTTTTTTGTTGTCTATTTAAACGGCAGAAGTAACAACAAAAATGCTTTCAAAGGGTCAGTCAGCACTTTTGTGTTGTTGTTGTTGCTGTTTGTCATTGTCGGCTGCGCTTGCTGATCAACAGACAAATGGAGAGACAGACAAGCAGCTACAACAAGCGAGCCTAGAGTCTTGTCCAGCTTCGTCAGCTCGTCAGAGCAAGTAGGAAAAAACAAAATACCAGCTACAATAACATTTTTTGTTTTATACCCTTGTAGAGGGTATTATGATTTTATCCTGAAGTTTGTAAGGCATTCAAGAAAACGTTTTTGATCTCACAAAGTATATATATTCTTGAATAGTATAAATTACCCCCGAGTCCGTCTGTCTGCTTGCTTTTTACGTATTTAATAATGTTACTAAAATGTGGCATATAGCATTTATAGGTACAATCGGTTGGTTTTTTAAAATTTGTAGTGAAATTTAGATGTCGGCAATTTGACTCCGGTAATCTTCGGCGTGCCAAAGATAGCCGTTCTCTCTTGTTTTTGCTGTTGTTGTTGCTGTCCCCCCACCCAATCCAGCCTTTATTTAGCCCAAGTCCAAGTGCAAGAGCACAAGACCGCGAAAGCGATCCAAGACTAACAACAACGTCACGAATTGTCTGTCCCGTCTGTCCTGACTGTAGGTCTGTCGAGGACGTCTGTCCACACTGTCCAGACTTGACTGTCGCTCTACAATTCTTCTACCGCGCCATGTGGCATGGTGCTCTGTTGCACTGTTCTCATCGTTGTTGTTTCAAGTTCTGTTTTGGTTTGCTTTGGGTTTGGTTTGGTTTTTTTTCCTGCTGTTGTCGCTGTTTGGTTTTGCGGGGATTTCGTTTTTATTGTTTGCCGACAATCAGCGCAAGATAAAAATTGGTACATGACAGCGGATCGCGTTCGTATAAATGGCCCAAACACTGACGCTACTGTCAACTCGAAAGAAGTGCTTCCAGTGCTACAAAAAAATTAAAGGATAAAAAGCTAAAATCCATTTCTAGTGAGAAGAGCAGAAACTGCACACGCAGAAAAACATTACGATGAAATACAAAGAATGTCAAAGTCCAGCTACGATCAAAAATCCTAGAACTCACTTTAATATTGTTATAAACTAATTAGTTCTGATCTATAACTCAATTAGCCACTAAATCGTTTTATATATTAAAATACTTGTGGCGAATATTTTGCAAGTGTGTCAATAATTTTGTAGGAATAGCCGTATTTTTCTTCAAGTGTAGAGCTTGCAGTTCAGGCCGGAACTGAGCGCTGGAAACGCAATTTCTACCACTCCCCTTCTTTAGTATCAGACGGAACAAGCAATTGTTGTCATCATTGATTGTCAATAAGCATAAATTTGCACCAGAGGGGGCCCATACCGTCTGTCTCAAGTCCAGACCCTGGTCAGACCTTATAAGCCAACTCGCAGGAGAAGTAGCAAAAAAGTAGGGCCAATCCTTTTTGTACGTATGCGTATTCAACAAACACACACCTACAGAGATATACTATCCGAATGCTATTTATAACTATATGGGGGGGATGGAGGGTTTCTTAGATTGTTGCTGCGTAGGATGTTGTTGTCTTGCTGCCTGCTTGACTGCCTGGCTTGTACTTGTACTTGACTTCGCAAACGCCGTCGCATTAGTTCGCGGTTGTTATATTGGAGCGAAATTAAGTATTTCGATGTTTCAACTGCCGTGATCTGTCCTTGCGCAGAGATATGGCTCGCAGATAAGATGATTGCATTGCAATAAACCCAAGGTTAATCGTACCTTAACCCTAATCCTTTACACAATCTACTCCTCTCGCCGTGTGGCGATACCTAGTGTAGGTTAAATACTACTTGTGAAATTCTTTAAATATGAAATATGAAAATGTCGATAAAAAAAAATATAATTGATTCTGTTATGAAAATTAACCAGTAGTTGAATAGGGTTGGTATTTTCGGCTCTAATGCACCTTGTTTCTTAAAAATATTTTTAAGTTTGGCTTAGCTAGAGCTATTTTTTCTGAATTGCAAAAACCAACAAAAAATAAATGTGCCAAAAAGTTAAAATTATAAATTTTAGCATTTACAATCGTTTCGTTTGGAATACTGTGATGTGAAATGCAAAGCAGGCCTTGGGGTCGTAGAGTTTATTATTTCATCAGCATAGAAATAGAAAATTAAAACTTTACTGCCCAGGTGCACAACAAATTCATGTTCAAGCTTCATTTCTACCGGCATTAAAAGACAAGTTTATTGCACACTAAATGGACCGTAAAATAATAATATTATATAAATATTTTTAGTGTTGCGCACAAATGGCATGAGTTGGAAAGTCCGAACGGCTCCTCCCATATATGTGAAGTAAACAATTCTTAACTAGTCTTTGCCCCTCTTATATAAAATATATAAATTACATATTTGTAGTAAATGTAAAATCATACTATTAAATATACGAGAATGTTTGTAGGTATATAGATAGTGAAAACTCACCCGACGGTTGTAATGAGTCCGCTTTTGCTGTCGATCGCAAATTGCCATTGCGTCTCATTGGCCAGGGAGTAGACTAATCTCGAGTTAACTCCCAGATCTGCATCGCTGGCTTTAATCCGCAGCACACTGCTTCCAATGGCCGCATTCTCAGCCACACTGGCCATATACTTTGCCAGCTCGAAGCGCGGCTCATTGTCATTCTGATCCTCGACGAACACACTGATGTTGCAATGACCCTGATGGGTGATGGGCTGACCCCGATCCGAGGCCTGCAGCTGCAGCGTGTAGCGAGAGTGTTGCTCTCGGTCCAAGGAACGGGCGCTCAGCTCTCCAGTGCGTGCATCAATGCTAAACTTGTTGCCTAAATTGCCGCCTGTTTGCGAAAAGAGAGAAAGGAAGATATATAGTTGTCGTAGTCTTTATGTTAGAATGAAAAAGTCACTTTAAGGCCAATTAGATGCAAATCAAAGTAGAAAGATACATCCAAAGTCCCAAGACCCTGTATTTACTTATGTCCTCCATATAGGAACTATTTCCCAGTTTTCACTCACCGATTATACTATAGACGATCTCCGCATTTGGACCCTCGTCGATGTCACTGGCCACAACTGTGTGAATAATTGCCGTCTCGCTGTTCTCGGGCACTGAGAGACCGTAGCACGAGCCGGGTCGGAACTCGGGGGCATTGTCGTTGACATCGCCAATGCTAATGATAAGCGTTGCCACATCGAAATGCTGTCCACTCATTAGCTCCTCGTTGCGCTCCGAGGAGCGCTGCTTACGTACGGCAGATGTGGGCGTGGCTGACATACGATTCGCATCGCGTACATAGACGGGTAGAGTGTAACGGGACTGCAGCTCACGATCGAACTGGCCGCGTGTCGTCACAATGCCCCGTTGCCAGTCCACGTGGAAGTGATCGTCGGCGACACCAGTGGGTATTTCGTAGCTCAGATTTGCTGTAGTTGCGAGTGTGATTAGAAACCAGATTAGAAATTTAAATTAGTGAGAAACTCCAGAGGAATGTGAATGTGCCTTTATTTAAGCCCGACTCGATGCTTAAATTAGACTAACGTTAAATTTCACTTCTCGGTGAAAAAATAAACCTAGTTAAATTATAAAAATTGTGTCCATACCATTGTCGGCTCCATGGAAAGCTTTTGCCGCGACCTGCAGGACAAAGCTGCCACTAGGCACATTTTCCAGTATAGTTGCGTGATAAACAGCCTGCAGAAATCGAGGTGGATTGCTGTGGCTGCCCTGCACCATCAGTTGAAGGCTGAGCGTAGTCTGCATGGGATTGGGGACACCATGATCGCTAGCACGTATGGTGAGCGTAAACCTCCCCGTCTTGTCCAGCTGCTCGAAGGCAGGTGGCAGCGTTTTGGCCAACTCAATGATGCCCGAATGTGGCTTAATGCGAAAGCGACCCTCACCATTGCCGTTGACTATGTCATAGGAGATGCGTCCATTCTCTCCAGCATCCCTATCCACGGCCACAATGTGGGTGACCATTTCACCAATGCGCGTCGCATCGCTGACATAAACGGTGGATGCAACACCGCCACTTGTGCTGGGCACCACAAACTGAGGCGCGTTATCATTGGCATCTAGGATGCGCAGGCGTACAGTCACTGAAGTCTGAAGGCGCTCTGTGACATTCGACGATTGATCGAGCGCCTGAACGATTAACAGATATTCCTCCAAGGATTCGTAGTCCAATGGTGCCTGCAGACTTAAGGACCCTGTCAGGGAGTCCATGGCAAAAATTGGCGTTGTCCTCTCCAAAGTCTCATTCAGTTGGGGTGTATAGCGCAGCAATCGATATTGAAGTTCTCCATTGGTGCCCGAGTCCGCATCGGTGGCCGTAAAGTTGTAGATGATAGAGCCAACCATCAAGGATTCGCTCACCTCGAGCTCAATGGGATCGTGGGCCCAAGTTGGCGCATTATCGTTTACATCGGCAACCTCGATTTTAACCGTTATGGCGCTACTCTGAGGATTATTGCTAGCTGAGGTATCCAGAGCACGTATCTCCAAGCGAAACTCCGACTGCAACTCACGATCCAGCTGGCGGGCTACAACCAAATTGCCTGTATTCCTATCAATATCGAAGGCGCCCTCAATCAGATCCTTTGTCAAAGGATTGAGAGTGTATGTGACGCTCAGCAGATCGGTCAGCTCATCCAGACTATTACTGCTAACTGGTGGCAGATCGGCACGCTCATTGGGACTAATCGAGCCCACGACATGGCCAACGACAGCATCCTCGCGTACCTGTTTTAGCGCGAAAGGGGTAAAGCCGTAAATAAGGAGTAAATAAAAATGCAGCCAAGGCAATTATAGATTATATTTGCTGTTAGGTATTTAAGCGAGAAGAGGGTTCGTTCGTTCGTTGATACTCTGCTGCATTTGTTGCCTCTGCTGCTGCTGCTGTTGCTGTCTGGCAGTATCTTAATCTCAGCAACAGTGTTGAAAATCCAATCTTAAAGCAATAATTCATACTTCAAGATTACGAAGGCAGAAGCAGAACATTTAAAATTTCATTCCCAAAAAAAAAAAAAAAAAACAGAAAAAACGAAAACCCAACGAGTGTCGTCTCTCTCTCTTTCTCTCTCTCATTCTCTCTCTCTATCTTTCTTTGAGATGCAGCTTATTCCCAGGCAAAGCAGCACAAATAAAGGCGACTGAGGCAAAGTTCTGTTCCTTTGCATTGGCAATGGGCATTAAAAAGAAATTATGCACTCCGTCCAAGTTGGCGGCCCCGAAAATCACTGAAGAAAAATGTGAGACCAATTGGTTTGCAAAGGGGTGTGTTGGGGAGGGGCGGGCAGCGTCCACTCTGTGCATATAAGAATTTAATATGCAAAACCGCAAAAACCGTTTCGCAGCATAACATAAAAAAAAAAAAACAGCCAGAAAGGTCTTCAGCAGGGCTCAGGTATTTGTGTGTGTGTATCTTTTTTCATAATATGAAAAAGAGAAGAATACGAAAAAAAACATTGAAAATATTGTTTGGGTCGCCAAAATGGAGACACAAAAATGACAGTCTTGAGATTTATGCCCTGGCCAAGATTACGCAGCAAGGAAGGTACGCAGACTTCACTGAAACTGAAGCTAGTGGTGGTGGTGGTGGTGCTGCTGCTGTTGTTGTTCTTTTTGTTAGTGGTACTGCCTTTTGGGTTTACTAACGACTACTGCTGCTGCTGTGGCTGCGGTTACGATTGCGCTCAACCACCAAAAAATTATGCACGGGAATTGGTACACAAAAATGGACACTGCCAAAATGGCGCATGATTTGTTTTGTACTTTTCTTTATAGCTGACTGCACTGAGAGAAAAACGTTTGTCCAAGTCATAACCTGCCTAGCATATTTATTTTATATACTGATTTAAGTACATTTAATTATTGATCTTAAATGGAAGGAACACACATATTTTTCATCAATACTATTAGTTATGTCTCAAGACATTCGAAATACTTTGGAGCCTTGCGAATGCGATTTTTTGCAGAGTGTGTTGCAAAAAGGATCTCAATAAGAAATGAAAACTGTCAGTTGCCAGCAGCCACCAGCAGCTTAAAACTGTTTTTCAGCGCTGTTTTCGTCTTATGATGAAATTGCTTAATTACAACAACGCATTTTATATGCCCCAAGAGAGTAAGAGATTTATTTAGTGAAGGCACAAAGCCCAAAGCCGCATAGCATTCAACTGGCCAACTGGCGAACAACAGTTCAACAATCCAAAACTTCAACAGTCAACTTCATGGTTAACTTCAACTTCAACTGCAACTGCAACGCCAACGCATAAGAACAAAGCGAGAAGAATGCAGATGCAGTTGAGAGAAGACAAAGAGCTGAAATCAAAGGCAAAGCCGCTGACTGAAACGCAACGAAATGTGTCAATTTTAATTGTTGCCGAAGCGGATTTAAGGGAACAACGAACAGCTCTCGAAAGGGGTGGCAAGGCAGAAGCGAGGGCTCACTTGACTGACAGACGCTCCTGAGAGCGAGAGATGTGAGCGATAGAGCGGACAAGATAGGGACAGGAGAGCGGCAGAGAGAGAGGCAATTAAATGCATGTCAAAGCGTCGCAGTCATCAGAGTGTCGGAAATGCAGCAACCCGAGCAAGTGGTGCTGCTAGTGGGGCAACAGCACAAATAAAAAAAAAAAACAACAAAAACATCAGAAAAGGAAGGCATATAGAGTGTCGTTGGTGGCAGTGGTTCCTCCTGAGAGCTGAATGGTGAATGGTGGTGCTGGATTGCAGATAGGCATGTGTATGCAATAATGTGCGGGGTATGCAAAACATGTGCGAATCGAACGTGATAAAAATGTTAAAACGTCACAACTAAAATCGTTCTTCGCGGTGGCGGTTGCTGCAGTGGCTCTGGCTGCTTCTGTTGCCAAAATCTAAATCAGCTAGATTAACGAAAGTTGGATACGCTTGTAAAAAATAATAAAGCTGTCTACTTACCTGATCGTTTTAATTTTATATAAAAAGTAGTTTTGAATTATTCCTAACATTTTTGAGACTGTCCAAGATTTATTAAGAAGCATAATTAATTTTTTAAATTTATGCCAAATATATATATGCTACAATAGTTAAGCCAACCAATTTAACTAGTTCTGAAATACGAAATCCCAACAAACAAACTAATCATCTCAAAATGTAAATAAATAAACTTCATTCAACATTTACATTCTTCAGATGCGTGGTCAGATGGAAGCATCACCGAAATTTTCTCAAAAATCAAATACTTTCCATTATCCCCGGAGACATTAGTTAAAGATTACATATAACTTAAGTTCTCACAAGTGTTTCCATAAGTTTAGCACATAATAAAATACCCTCTGCACAGAGTAAAATAACTAGTTGGCGTTACGAATCCCGCGGGAATGGTCAACGACATGCAAGGGGCAAGGGTTAAACGTGGGAAGGAACAGATGAGGAGGAGCAGCAGTCACAGTTCACCAAGTGACAATTACGCGTGCGCCATGACCAACGACAAGGGACGACAAAGATGTTGTAGCTGCATAGGCACGTTTCCCTCCCTCCCTTTCGGTAACCATGTGAATTGGTTGACTGCAAATCCCAAAAAGATGCTCCACACCCGCAACCACTCTGACCACCCTGCACCGAGAGAGTAAGAGAGAAAGAGAGAAAGAGAGAAAGAGAGAGAGAGAGAGAGAGAGAGAGAGAGAGAGAGAGAGACAGAGTAAGAGAGAAGAAAGAGGGAGAGTGGTAGAGCTGATGTCTGTTTTTAAGCAGTCAGCTTTGTGGAATCGTGTTCTTGGTCATTGTCACGTGACGCCCGATGTAACAAATCATCCGCACAAAAGGCACAGGCGACAAAAAACGCGCAGATCACGACTGACAACAACAACAACAAATATAACAACTAGCAAAAAAAGAAGCAAGCCAGCAAAGCAGGAAATCAAGAAACGAACGAACGGACGTCGTGTAAAACTAGAAGCGTCAAATAGACAAAAGTTTTCCTGGAATCAGTCTCAGTGTCTTTGTCTGCGTCTGCTGCTCCCCTCCTTTTGGTGGGAGCAAATGACCCGCCCATAAATCTCTCACTCACCCTGAAAACGAGACTGGAACTGGTGAACGTCGGCCGATTGTCATTCAGATCGAGCACCTCGACGCGGAGCATTCGCAGCGTCTGCTTGGGTGGATTGCCGCCATCGGTGGCCGCCACAGCCAAACGATAGATGCTCCTCTCTTCATGGTCGAGCATGACGCGCGTCCGAATGATGCCCGTGTTGGCATCGATGCTAAACAAACCATGCCCATCGGAGTCACGACCCTTCAGAAGCGAATAGTTGATGGACGCGTTCTGGCCATGGTCGCGATCAATGGCACGTATGCGCACCACCTCAGTGCCGGGTGGTTGCTCCTCGCGCACGCTCACCACATCCTCCTGTGGATCGGCTATCTCCGGCGCATTGTCATTCACATCTGTCACATGTACACGCACAGGAGCACGAGCACTGCGCGTCGGTGTGCCCTGATCCCGGGCCTCCACGACCAGATCGTACAGTTCACGCAGCTCCCGATCTAGTGGTTCGCGTGTGCTTATCTCGCCTGTAGTTATAGAAGATAGAAGAAATGGCTTGTTAGCTTATCAGGTGTAATTATATAAGATATAGATGCTGGAGTCACGGTGGCTTAGACTTAGTTATAACTAATTAGAATTTTATCCTGACTCATCAAAACTATTTATGCTTACAGAGTAACTCATTGCATCTAGAAACACAGAACACTTGATATAATATAAAATAATATAATACAACATAATATAATATAACCCGCCATCTCTCATCGCAGGGGGGGAGATTGTGGGGGGAACTAACTATTGTTGATTAGTTTAAAAAATGTGGCTCCTGTAAACTGGGTCGCCAATGATTAATGCCACAGTGTTTGCCGCTCTGTCGGTTGAGTTGGCTGGTCTAGGTGACTGCATTGGTGCGCTGGTGGTGCCTTTGCCTGTTTGCCATCAAAAAGTGGCATGCCTATGGCGGCGAAAAGAAAATCATGTCAGACAAAAACGAGTTTGTCTCAGACTCAATTGTTGTTGCTATTGTTAGTGCTGGTGCCAGGATTAGCTGCACGCGATTTCCATATTTAATTTAAATGAAGCGAGAGCTCCTTTGGCTGTGTGCCGAGGAGCCCCCAAGAGCGGACACGCACACTGATATAAACACACACACATACACTCAAACACACATGCAGTGGCCTGGCAGAATGTCAACCCAATGATATTCCATTGACGGATGAGCTGACAGCGTTAAAACTGTTGTTGCTTGAACACTAATGGTCATGCGCTACTCCTGGATACAACAGGCTTCCATCTGCACATCTTCACATCTGTATCCCCAGATTGCAGTTCGCGCCATCTCTATCTTTCTCGTGTCTATCTGGCCATCTACCTGGCATATCTCGAACAGAAACATTGAAACAAACAGGCGAACTGGTTTCCGCTCTCGTGCACCGTTTGATCTATGGCCAATGTGGCAAGCAGCAGGAGCAGTGCAGAAGCGACAGCCAACTGGAGCAATAATGAATGACCATGGGTCATGGTTGCCTTGCTGCCTGCCTGCCTGGCTGCTGGATTTGGAAGCCCGACTCCTAACTCCAACACGGACTTTTGGACAACAGCAGCACACAGAGAAAAATTGAGCAAATTAAACCAATTTACTTAAAAAAATAGCAATAGAAAGCAACTTATAGTGTCCAATTACTAGAAAAGAAAATGATGATAATATGAGTTCAAAGCGTGTTATTGATTTCTTTAGTAATTTGAGTTTTAATTCGACTATCAAGATTGTAATTTAACGAATTTTTTCTCACTGTGTACACAGCATTCACTCTCTAACGGGGCGATCCAGCGAGCGAACGTTGAGTGAGTTGTTCGACTGGCGACACATTTGCTGGGTGCCGCGAGAAGACACTAATTTATGGCAAGCGGATATTTCGACTCACCTGTGACGGGATGCACCTGAAAGCTGGAATTCGCCGGCAACAAGCTGTAACGTATGGCCGCATTCTCGCCCAGATCCGCATCGGTGGCACTCACAACGCCCACAACAGCGCCGCGTCTCAGATTCTCCTCAATTTTGAATGCATAACTCTCGCGCAGAAACTTGGGATCATTATCATTGGAGTCCAGCACGCGGACGAGCACACGTGCTCGAGCATGTGCCGCTGGAGTGCCATTATCTGTAGCTAAAACCGTAAGCTCATAGCGATCCCTGCTCTCCCGATCCAAGGCAGCTCGCAAATATATCCAGCCCGAGTTTGGGAATATGCCAAAGTGCTGGGCTAGATCAGTATCCACTCCTGAAACGCTCGCCAAGCTTTGACTCGCATTATCCGCTCCAGCATCCACAATGCGGTAGGTGATTCTCGCATTGTTCCCTGTGTCCAGATCACTGGCATTCACCTGGATAATCTGCAAAACAATGAGAAAGATTGTGTTAATTTGCAGCAGCAAATGAAAATAAACTAGAGAAGAGAAGAGATGCAGAGAGAGTGCAAGAGAGAGAGAGAGAGAGAGAGGGAAAGAAAGAGAGGTAGAGAGAGGGAGATCTACATGGCAAACACGGCTGGCGGTCGTCAATCATCCGCTTTAATCGGCGGCATTGGAATCTCTGATGCTTGTCTGCGTAAATCTCTAGAGGAATCCCTAGAACTGCGACTGCGGCAACTCGTTTCTTTGTCCGCCTCGTGATGCCAAAAGATATAAAGTGATTTTATGATCAAAACTAGTTCAACGCGCACGGCGCGAGGCAAAAGCCGAACATGCAACGTGCAACAGGCAGCAGTTGCTGGCCAAAGACTGCCAGACTGGCTATAGATCCAACAGCAGCAGAAGCCGCAGCAGCAGCAGCAGTCGCAACGGCAGCAGCAGCATCTTCTCTGGGGTGTTGAGATATTTTAAAAAAGATATTGATGCTCGCCTGACAAAAGCGTGACTTTTACGGGCTGTTAATCAAATTTATGTTGCGCATTTAGTTTGCATTACAAAAATTTATTTTTCAATAAAACCCAGGACGCAATCGTGGCTGGGAAACTCGGGGATGCAACAACGGAAACTATGCACTCAGAAAAAAATTAATGCCTTACATAACAAATTGTTTAGAGAAGTTGCACATATTTTAGAAATTATGTTGGAAAAATTTTTTAACTAAAGACGAAATTATTAATATGCTGCTTCAATTAATTACAAATTTGCAACAAGTTGAGAGTTCTTATTATTATGCTAATCTAATGACAGCAGACAATATATTTAATATTGTCATTATAGTCTATTTATAATTAATTTGATTTTATTAATAAGGGAAGAAGATAACAATTTGTACATTTTTACATTTCATTGAATATTCTTATAAAATTGTTTTTTTTTTTTTGCTAAAAGTTATACAACATTTCTAAGTTTCTAAGGCTGACATTTGATTTTTCCAAGTGTTAGGATGGGGATCCAACCAACAAGTTTGTATTTGTGATAAGTAGGTTTTTGGTTAAGTTACCTGGGCATTGATGGATCGCGACTCGGACACATTCACCGCATACTCGTCGCGCTCGAAGACGGGCGGATTGTCGTTGACATCCTGGACATCAACGAGTATAGTGAGATCTGCCGAAAGAGGCGGCAATCCGGCATCGGTGGCCGTCACAATTAAGGAGTGACGCTGCGCTGTCTCATAGTCTAGATGTCGTGATAGCACAAGGTGGCCTGAACGTGCATCGATAGCGAACAGAGACGAGGCCTGCGCCGCCTTCTGCTTGCCCGACTTGGTGGCATTCCCATTGGCCAGGCTATAGGTCACCTGGCCACTGCTGCCCGAATCCTTGTCATGTGCATGGGCAGCGAAGAGTGGTGTGCCCAGCTCGGCATTTTCTGGCACCGAAATGCGCACCATGCTCGTCTCGAATTCGGGCGCATTATCATTCACATCCTCCACCTCGATGTTCACCTGCGTGTGGCCATAAACGGGCGGCTCCCCGCTGGTCGCTTGGATATTCAGCAATACTTGCGCCTTAGCTTCATGGTCCAGCGGATGGGCAATGCGTATGTTGCCCGAGGCGGGCTCAATGCTAAAGTAGCCATCCGGATCGCCCGAGTAGATCGAGTAACGCACTGGACTCCGTTGAGCTGAGAGAAAAGAAAAGAAGTGAAATAAGAAGACACAGATTGGTAAAAAAAAGAATGTGGTTGGTTCATGTGAAGGGAATGGAAATGGGAACGGGAATGGGAAAGTCTTTGGTAAGAAGGTGCCTCATTAAAGGCAATTCAAATGCCAGAGCGTCGCAAACAAAAGACGCTCAATGAGTTGGCACAAGGAACAATAGGAGCGCTGGCAGAAATGAACATCCATTCCAGATTGACACATGAGAGAGCTGCAAGAACTGAAGGAATGAAAGGAAGTGCACAGCGAAAGCAGCAAATTAAAGCTCAAAATTCATTTTGCATAGCCAGCACAAAAAGAAAAATAACCCAACAGAAAAAAATGACTACCAACTTAAACTTGAACAGCAGCTCAAGCATACCTTGCCCCTCTACTCCCCTTACCAACAATTCAAATTTGCTGCTCGGTGCTCGTGTCTTGGCCTTTTGTATCGGTGAGCAGAGCGAGTCGAAGCGCTGACGAGCACTTCGAATATTCGTTGATGGGTGCAGATTTCTGCCGAAATTTGCGTTTGAAGTGTTTTTGGCTTTGGCATTGTTGTGCCTGCCTCTAGTCCCTTCCCATCCCCTTTCCCCTCCCCCTCCCCTGGCCTAACGATTCAGAATGCGATTCTCTGTCGGCCTGTGGCCCATTTTGTTGCAGGCGCTGCCAGTTCATTTTTTTTTTTTTGGTTGCATTCTACAAATTTTATTTTAATTTTCTTCGGCTTGTTAAACGACTGTCGAGAGAGTATGGTGACTTTGTCATGAAATATGCAAGTGCTTGGAAGACGTTATTCACTAAGCAATATTGTTACTTCTATCTTTCACCTAAAGTATGATATTGTTTTCAGTTTTTCTGATATTCTGATAGCAACTAACTCATACAAGGATTATTCTTGTTTAATCAGCGTTTAAATTGATCATTACTTGTTACATCAGCTTGGCTGACTTAGGTATTATCAATTTTGTTGATAGGATTTTTAAATTAAAATCAAACTAATATCTGTCATCGTGTGCCTGTTAGTGTATTTAACCTACGATCAGAGGACTGTTCGTTGTGGGGTTTTTTTTCGACTCGACCATTTGAGAATTGGCGCATTCAACCGTTGGACCACTCCACAGCTTGTCCGTTCGTCCGTCCGTCTGTTTGTCCATCATATGCGCATATATTTTGTATTCCAGCTCACTGAACTAATGAATGCAATCCAATACAAAGCCGTCGCGACACTGACCCAAAGCTACATAGTATACATAATTTGACTCGGGACAAAAGAACGAAAGAGAGAGCAGAACTCTCTGTGTTTGATTTGGGTTATAGGGAGAGAGTAGAGACTGGAAAACAGGGAATATAGAGTAGGGAGTAGGGAGTACTCACCAGTGTCACTGCTGGTGGCTATCACCGATCCAACGACAGTGCCGCGGGGCACATCCTCCTTCACATAGTAGTTGTAGCGGGCCTTTTCGAAGATCGGTGGACGTTGCATGGCATCGATGATGCTAAGGAAGACGACGGCATCGGTGCTGGTGCGCAGACCGCCGCCATCTGTGGCCGAGATATTGAGCATGTGCATCGGCTGGGTGCGCACGGATAACATATCTGGCCGGATGACAAAGATCTCCCCACTGGCACGATCGATGCGAAAGATGCCCCCCTCATTGCCGGCCACAATGCGATACGAGACTTGACCAAAGCTGCCCGCATCGGGATCAGTGGCAACTACAGCCACAATGGGCATCGGTGTGCTTGAAGCCTGTGCCGATCCAGATTCACGCAGCGAAACATTATATTCACGTGGATAGAACACCGGCCGATTATCATTGACATCCGTCAACTGTAGCTTGATCATTGCCGTGGTGCTCAATCCGCCCCGATCGGTGGCCAGCACCGGAAACTCGTAGCTGTTGCGCCGCTCATAGTCCAGCTCGCCAGCAATACAAATCTCCCCGGATGCGGAACGGACCTCGAACTCTGTCAGATGTTTGAAGCCCTCGCCAAGCGTGTAGTTGACCATGGCGTTGACACCACAATCCGGATCACTTGCGGATACCTAAAAGGCGGAGAATAATAATAATAATTGGAATTATTAACAATGCTCTTTCAATAACAAAAATTATTTACAAAATATATTTTAAATGCAACATTTCAAAATGTTTGCCCGTTGATGGGTAAAAGAGGCTATAATGGAGTTAATTATGTATATAATAAGAATATAAAGCATAGTGGCTGATGTGGCTGACAGCAAAAAAGTTGCGGAGTGTTATTTAGTGGTGCTTAATGTGGATTCTTTCGGGTGGTTAAACGGTTGCTCTGCAGATTACAAATGAAGTTGTCAAAATTTTAATTTGATTTAAAAGGCTTCGCGTTCCCTCCTCCCTCCTGCCGCCTCGTGCCCCACTGCGGCCGCTTAACTTAACTTAATTTGCAACAGCAATTTGTTCTGGTCATGCTTTGTTTCGTTTGCCTGCCAAAAATCGAGCTGGCCGAGGCGGCCTCAGGCTTTGGCGTATTAAGCGTATGTCAACTTAAATTTGGTTTTTACTTTATTTCGCTTTGGCTCGAGAGACGCCCGCAACTGTAAAAGGGTTTTTTTTGTTTGAGTTGCTGCACAGGAGCAACGACCTGGTCTTTAATGGTTGCCAATTAGTTGGCATTTGCGTAATCAACATTTACATTTGACTCTCAACTGCTGTTGTTATACGTTGCACGCTGGCCTACGCCACCCTAAATATAGCTCAGCGTGGGGGGAGGAGGCCCCTATCAGGAGGAGTGGCCTGATCGGAAAGGGAGGGGTGGGGTTGACAGTCAAGAGTCAGTCCTGGCATTTTAACGCCAACGAACAACAACGAGCAAAAAAAAAATACAAAAATCTGCAATTAAAACTGTCATTATTTCACTTTAAATAGTGGAATACCCCAACCCTTTTCAGGTTAAACAGACGACAACAAGTCAGCAGCTACACTGAGATAAAGGGAGTACTGAGAGCGATTGAATACGGAACAAATGAGGGCTTAAAATAAAAATCTTTTCTTTATAGGTCTTTAATATATTTGAATATATTGACATCGATAGCTTTCCATTCAAGTACAGATAATTTGACTATTTTTTGTCAGTGTACCCTTCCGCAGTGTCAGTCTTGTGAGTGTTTCTCAGTCCCAGACTCCCAGACTGATATGCATTTAAAGCGAAACGTGTCCACGTCGCGGCGACTCCTCACGTTCAATTTCTGCGCTAATTACACTTTTTGTAAGCCAAAGGCATCGAACTGAATGTTACTGCTGCTGTTGTTGTTGTGCTTGTTGTTGTTGTTTTTGCTGCTTCTACTGCTCGCGAAGATTTGCTTAGATTGCAGCTGCTGTTTGCTGGGCTGCCGTTGCGACTAAAGACTTTCATTAAGCTTAGTTGGCAACAGTTTAAACTCGTTTAACCCGAGTGAAATTGTCGCCAACGACAGACAGACAGAAAGACAGAGACGATGTCGTCAGAGCCAAGCAGATTGGCAATTTTATCTGTCAACAACATTGTACGGCTGTTGAGTAACAAGGCCCTCGCAGTCTGAACCCCAACTGCAACCAAAAAAAAAAAAAAAAAAAGAAGAAAAACGTACAAACGCCCACACGAATTTTGGACTTTGGGATGAGCAAAACAGCCAACAGTCAACAACCAGCCAACGCCTGATCTGTCCTGAACTCGTGGGACCACAGATAACTGTCAGAAGTAGCTGCTAAAGTCTGGACTGTTCAGTCTGCAGTGTTTTATCAACAGCAAAAGCATTGGTGCTGTGAAAGGCAAATTAACCCAACAATTGGACAATATCCACTTTTACGAGAGCATGAGTCGTTCTCAAGCGAGTATCTAAAACACTTAATTTGCGCACAAATACGACAAATATTTGTTAAAGTAATACAAAAAATCATGACAAGAGCTAAATGATTTGTTGTTTGTTAATCAAAACATTCTTGAAAAACTTCGTTTTTATGCAATTCTTTCCATGTTTCTGTATATAAGATGCCTACTGCAAAAATGAAGCTCAGTATCGAATTTTATCGAGATAACTTCACCTGGCTAAGCAATATATCTGATTTTATCTTCTCGGCTCATCTTTTTCACTTGATCACTTCACGAATGTCACTTTCAACGCGTTCCACATTTCGTAACTCCTCAGCTCAAACTCAAGTTCGTTGTCCAAGTCACTCGTTTTGCCTGCATACACCACAAAGATACAGAAATCGAAGTTGTCGTCAAGAATCTCGAGAGTTGAGAGTTATTCATCTTTGTCATCACGCACTTCCTCACAGCCAACACACTCGAAACACTTGTGAGTTTTGAAGAATATGGCAAGGGATCGGGGGGTAGAGCAGGGAGAAGCATTCAATAACCAATTATGGCCTAACAAGGCCTCAGTTTCTTCAGTCTCGCAACTCAACCCCAATTCAGCAGCAGCAGCAGCAGCAACCGCTGTTGATGTATGCAAATAAGCTGTCAAAAGTAATTTCATTCAATTACCTTATTTATCGTATACGACGGAACAAACCAAAACGAAGAGAAATTCTGTCATGGCCAAAAACCGAAGAAAAAAAAGCCAAACACAACTAACACGAAGCAGCAGGCAACAACAATGCGGTCGAGCCTGAAGATGATTGCAACGCTTCTACTTGGCTAACTGGCTGAGGCTGAGGCTGAGGCTTAGGCTGAAACTGAGGCTGAGGCTGAGGCTCAGGCTGAATGTGGCGTGTGAGGCTCGAGGTGCTGAGAAACTATTTGAGAAGCGCTCCCCAGTCAGCCACATCCTGGGCCCGTGATCGTGGCTTGGCTTTGATTAACACCTCGGCCAGGCCAAACAGAGCAATGCTAAAGGGGGAACGGAGAGGGCACAAGCGGGGCTAATAGAAGGTGGCCAAATGTCGGTCGTGTCTCTGCCGCGGATTATCACGCAGCCAGCCGCTATTTTTGATAAGAGTCGGACATGTCTCAGGCCCGTGGCTTACTGTACTTGCCACAGACTCTGTACTCCCCAATCTCTTGCCACAAAACTGAGTGGTTGTTGTTGTTGTTGTTGCTGGTGCTGCTGACGCTGCTGCTATTGCCTAGGCCTTGCATATTTTTATGCAATTTCCGGCAGATGTGGATGATTTACCTGCCCCATGCGAGTCTGTGTGCCGCAACAGCGCAGCCTGATGAGAAATGACTACGTGCCACAGAAATGAGCGTCCAAATGCCAAGTGCACAGATTGGAGAGTGAAATAACGAAGAGAAGCTGATTGCCCAAATTTCTATAGTTTTGATGTCCGTAGTCTTGTTTAAGAGACTGATTTCGTGCGTGCTCGTCTTGAGCATTTACACCCGAATTAATTGATTCCAATAAAATCATCTAATAATTATTAACTCTGAAAGCGAGACCCTATGAAATTAACTTACACAAAAATATATATTTTTTTGTGTCGAACGCAAATTTATAAATATGCATTTAATAAAGCAATTGCGAGTGGTTTCAAATACAACTACAAAGATAAAAAGAAACAATGTTGCCTTACCAGACTGACAGACACTCAATTCACTTCATTTAGCAGATTATAAAAAATGTGGTTGCCTTATTCAAAAAGAAGTCGTGCGTGTTGCGTGCGTTTCGGTAATTTGTGTTTAATGTTCGTGACGCATTGTATTGTTGCCAAAATTCCAAGACTAGTAGATTTCTAAGTCATTTAGCGGATTCAGCTCAAAGCTCTCTAGAGGCTCGTCTCTTGTACTTATGGATCAATCAAGAGTCTCAAGCGGAGCTATCAAACAAAGCTGTAACCCAATCTCCGTTGGCACACATTGCAATTGGGGGCAATGAAAGTGTTTCGCTTGTTGACTGTTGTTTCTTGGTTGTGTTATTGTGTGGGTGGGTGTTGATGTGCTGTCGTTATTGTGGTTGTGGTTCAACTTCATGTTTTGTGCAGAAAGCTTGCAATTGTATTGATTTCGTTGGGTTGATCGGCTAGCAAATTAGTTATAAAGATATCAAACCCTGTCGCTCTGACAAAAATAATGTTCCATTAAGTAAGAAATTAGAAAGTGTCACTTCCACTTATCAGAAATATATTTCTCATGGGATTAAAGATAAGAGGAAAGCTTTCCAATTTTGTAGAAATTTATTTGTTGAAATTTGAACATATTTACTAAAAAGCAATTCTAGATTTCTAAAGTCTGGGGAACATTTTTTTATACGAGTATACCCCGCACATTGTAGCTCTACCCTCTACCCTCTCTAGTCCAATCCTGCCCACAGTTGGAGGCCTTTTTTTTGTTGGGCGTCGTCGTGTGAAGATTTGTTCACTATTGCATTGATTAGTCACGCGTTTCTCAGCTTAATAACAATTTCCAATTCCAATTTGTACTCTCCCAGTTTGACTCGCGGTATTTCCGCTATGAAGTATGCGTCTGTTCTGCTTCTTCTTTTGCGAGTGCTGCTGCTGCTGCAATATCTGCTTCTTCTTCTTCATCGTCGTCTTTGTACATGGCAGCTGATTTATGTTGACGCCTTATCAGCGCCTCTCAATATTTATTGCAATTTTTAGAAATTATTTTTTCTTTGCTTAAAAATTCATCGCTTTGTTGGCACCCTTTTGGCCAGGCCGCAAGATTTATATGTGAGCAAATGTGAGCTTCAGATCATCGCTCTCTGTCTGTCTCTCTCTCTCTCTCTCTCTCTCTCTTTCTCTCTCTCTCTTTCTTCGTCTTTCTCCCTCTCGGGCACACTCTTTCTCTCTCGCTAGCAACTACTTGCGATTGCAATTTAAAAAGTTGAACCACATCCAACATTCAACATATTCACATTCACAACGTTGTGTTCTCTTTGTCGCGAACACCGAAAAGCAATTCTAACAGTTTTTTTTTCTGTAGTTGCACCACAGCACCACAGCCTCACCACTTTGCTTGCGTTGCCACGCAGCTTGTCGTGTTATTAACAATTTTTAATTTTCCGGTATAGATTTCTGAGGCACAAGTGCGACGATGCGACGTGTCTTGTGAGTTGAAGCCTGAGTCCCAGTCTCTAGTCCATAGCAGCTCCACAATGTGCTCCACCTTGTCGCTGTAGTGTGCTGTGATGCGGTGTGGTGCGGTGTTTCTTGTAACTGTGGCTTCAGATGCACAACTCAGTTGGCGGTTCAGCTCAGCTTTGCTCAGCTCAGAGACTGGTTGCATCATCAAAATACATCTAACAAGGTTGTTAGGTGTTAAATAAGTGTGCTTAAAAATTTATCTTGTACATTTTCCTCCATTTGATTTATGTTTGCCCGCCCCAAACCCCAAGGAGAAGTCAAATGAGCAGACAAAAAATAAAGAGAAGAAAAGGGTGTTGCAGAGATGCAAGGGGGAGGGGAGGGTGGTAGCGATGCGTCGTTCAGTTTTTAACCTTAGTCAGCTTTTTGCAGCTGTCTGCCTGTTCCATGGACACGTTTCAACTTTGAGCCAATCGCCTTTCGCTCAGACAGAAAAACCAAACTTTTGCTTTCGCCACAAAACAAAAACTCCAAGCGCGACTCCAACTCAAACTCCGGCTACGAGTGCGAGTCCATTTTGGAGTCATTGGGCGCCCACTGCCATCTATTGATAAATCAAAATTCCAATACATGCGTGCCGACGAGCGGTGCAAGCGGTGAAACATTTGCATTTGGCCGCCAGCTCAACCCAGTCTCAACCTGGAGCTCAGAGCTGATGCTGATGCTGAGACTGAGGCTAGATTTGACTGTGACTGCCGGAGCAGCAGCAACAGAAAAGGCCAAAAACATGCGAAACCCCAACTGCCAGAGACAGGCAACTACACAGGACAAAAAGTTGGTATCTAACAAACACGGTTTTCGATCTACAAATTTCTGCAAAGTCGTTCTTAATATTGCTTGAAACAAAAAAAAAAAAAACACTATTGATTTGATTATCAAAATCTTATTTTATACGAAAATAGTCTACGAATTATGTAAGCATCCAGTAATAATAAAACCTATTTAGAGCATAATCCGGCTTATATTATAAGCATGAAATGTATGACAACCAAAAAAAACCAACTTGAATTAATTTTATTCTGCTTCTAATACCACTGGGCGACAAGTTAAGTACAGATTCCTTTATTTTTCATCAGTGTATATATGCAAAAGCTTAGTCAATGGCCAAAGCATAAGACAACTGGGTAAAAACCTCAACCTCAGCCACTGCCATTGCCAACAAACAACAACCAACAACAACAGCAGCCGCCAGAAACCACCGCCTCAGTCACAACAAAACTGCGAATGCGTTTCTTATGTTTGCGCATTGGCGAAAAATGCTTTTTTGCTGTTACTTTTGCAGTTGCTGTTGTTGTTGCTGTTTGTTGCATTTGCAGCTGCCACCCGCCGTTGTCTGTCCGTCCGTCCATCTAGAAAACTTGGCTTAGATGATGGATCGTTGCATAAACTCGTGGACGCTGCCAGCTCCACGGAATGTGCACGTCCTCACGTCTCTAAGAAATGTGCGTCGTCGCCAAGAAAAAAAAAGAACACAAGGAAACCAGCGTGGAAGTCAAGGTAGGATCATGGATTAAAAGCGACGACTAGAGTTGAGCAAGTGTCGTGCTTTTTAAGCCTTCATACGTCTCCGATTTCAGATAAACAAACAGAAACAATCAATACAGCTCAATAGGATTTCACACGACTCAAAGCGACGAGCTCTCATTGTTAAATACCTTCATGATTGTTGCAGCTGCTTAGGCCTTAAAGGACGAAGACGGATATAAGAAGTCTAAGCAAGACTTAATTCCTTTTTCGCAATAATAACTTAGGTTTTTGTTTTTTCTTCTAATATTATAACTATATCATAACGATGATTTGCTAAACTATTTTTGTGACTGAGAGTCAAACAACTTGTTTAATTTCTCTAAAGTGCCCTTCTGCGCTGAGTGCAGCGTACATTTAACTGAAAGAAATGATTGCAAAAAATAATTTGAGCCTTTACATGTTCATTCAGAGTACGAAAATCATCCATCCCTTTAAATATGTTTTCTCGCACATTATTAATAATGACTCGTGAAAAACCCAGGATGATTTCCAAATTCTGTGCTGCTTATTTGTTTTCTATTTTTCACGCACTCATCTCTAGCTGACAGCAAAGCGCCAATTGAGTGCTCTTATCGATGGAGAGCCATTCTATATTAAAGTGCAGTTCCTCTCGCGTTCAGCGCTAATTAAGTTGGATGCATGCCTCACAAAGCACATTGCTTTCGTCCTAGCCAGCCAGATTGCTGTTGGCATCTTGAATTGCCTGGGCAACCTACGCGACGCATTACTTAATCAAATCAAGAGCGGCAGGAAGTAGTTGATGTCGTCATGCATGAAATCAGCAAACGTTTCTGCGGATTCTGCTGCTGATGCTGTTACTGCAGCATGATGCGGGTGCAGAGTGGCAACCAACTCTCTGAGTCAGTGGGAGAATTAGTCGTCGTCTAGCAGCCACAAGCATGGAACAAAACGAAGCACATTCTAATTGGCAGGCAGCATGGACATGGCGCCCGCTTTTGTAGTTGCCAAGGGGGGCTGGGAGTTGAGAGTGCTTGCGAACTGGAGCACCAATTAATCAAAATAATTTCAAATGCCGCTTGGACAACATAAACTAAAGTCTTGTGGGAAAACAAGTACACATGATCGGAGCATAAGTGATTGACAAGCATTTAGCCTGTGGACAGAATATAAATACCCCATCAATGGATTTGAAAATAGAATTTTTTGCTTGAGACACAATGGAAATATCTGAAATATATTTTATTTACATTTTTTTGCAGTTGTAATTTTCATCGAAATTATAAACAAGTCCAATATAGGGTATATATTAAAACATATTTGCAATAACCGCATTTCTCATCAACATCTTCATCATATATAATATTATATTTGGTTGTAGAGCTAAGCAACTTTCGCGTTTGTCTCATTGCAATTTGCTTCCGCCCAAAAAAGAAAAAAATCAAACAACCAACCAAACACCAAACAACGAACAACAAATGCGTTGTCGCTTTGCCCGTTGTTGTGCGGCTTATCGATTGTGCCAATAACAATAACAGCAACAACCAACAGTTAAAAAGTCTGGGAAACTGCGTTCACTGGGCTTTTCTGCACATTTTTCTTACCCCCCTCAATCTCTCTCTATCTCTCTGTCTACCAGACAGTAACAACAACAACGTTGTACAATTTTCCTGTTAGGTTTTAATAAAGCACTCTTTTTTTTAATGGCCTGCATTTGTGGTTAGCTGTGTTTTTGGTGGTGCTGGTTGAGTTTTCGTTTTTTTCTTTTTGCCCATTTGACTTTCGCCTTTTCCACAATCAACAAAAGTCGCACCAAAAATTGAAAAACTAGGAAATTGTTCAATGAGTTTCGATGTTGTTGCTGTTATTATTGCAGTTGTTGTCGTCGTTGTGGCAACGAAGTGGTCGCACTTTGGCAAAGGCTGTGAAATGACCAAAAACTGCAGTTGCATCTCCATTTGTAACCTCTTTTTCTTCCTCTACCTCGCTCTCTCTCTCTCACTCTCTACCTATCTGTCTATATGTCTATCAGTTTATTTGAGTCTGTCTCCTTCTATGTCAAACTGGAGCAAGTGGGGGCCACACAGCGTGACGGACGCCAGCAGATGGCACAGTTAACCGGCATCATCATTCAGTCCACCTAATCCACTCCTATCGAGAGTTTATATCGGGGCCTTTAACTAAAAGGATTGCGATAAAAATCACAGCAGCCCTTCCACGGCTGCGCGTCGAGTCTTCAGTCGTCTGTCTCCAGCCAGTCTTCAGTCTCCTCAGTTATCGAATCCCAGTTTCAACCACGCATTCAATTTTGTCCGCCCACGAGGTTCCATGTTTCGATCGCCAGTGATCGTTGATCGCTGATCGTTCTCTAGGCCAATAACAATCACAGCCAGAGTTTGTGTTTTGGATTTTTGCATAAATTCTGCTAGCAGTAAAAAAAAATTGTGGCATCGCAAGTCCCAATACTCAATACACAATCCCAGTCCCAATCCCACTTCCAAACCCCCTTTCATCTCCTGACCCCTTCTCTAGCAATTCAAGACCTAGCCGAGTGAGCACAAAAAATTGCAAATTGAAATTGTGAAGAAGAGCGCATAAATTTATTGAGATTGTGTAAATATTTGAGCAGAATCGAATTGCCGCAAATCAAAAACGTAGACGACGTGTTCCAAGGCTCCCGGAAATTGGTTGCTTGGCTCTATAAATCAGACAACAAAAGCCAAAAATTACCCAAAACAATGAAAAAATATATTCAAAAGTTGAAAATTCAAAATTAATCAGGAATAGTGGATGTAGATTTTTATCCTTTTAAGATATGTTTATTCAAAATGCTTGCAAAATGTTATCCTTTTCAGAAAATTGGCAGAAAGAAAGAAGTTTTACGGCTTTGCTGCTTTCATATTTCTACCACATTGCCTTCAAAATTTGCGCATGAATAACGATTATTTGCGTGGTGTAAAGCGCACTAATAAATTAGGCAAACATTTTTGTTTTACATTTTACTTCATTGTCGCTGGATTTTGGTCACTTTCGATATTCAATTTGAAGTTGTAGTTTGCAGTTGGAAGTTGTTATTGGAGTCGTATTCAGTTTCAGTTTCTAGTTGATAAATGCTTTGCAGTGGCACATAAAGTGGACAAGTCTGGAGCTGTGGCAAGTGGTTAGCGCTAACGGTACCAATGAGGCAGGCGACCAGCCGTTCAGGCTGGCAGCCAGGCAGCCAAGAGACCGTCCAATCCATAAGTTAATCAAAAGTTCAAGTTTTTTTTGCCTCTGCGCGACTCGTTTGTTGTTTCTGCAAATTTGAATTTGCGTAATTTAAAGCAATTCCTGTTATTTTGGCGACGCACCCACACACCTCCCCACCGCTCTCCTTCAACCGTCGCATAAATCAAACCACAAAGTGGCTGCAGCCGGAAAGCCTGCGGAACGTGGAACGCATGTGGATTGCAAATGGAGCTTGTGGTGTGTGGAACGAAACGATTTATGCGATTTTAAATATCGATTTTTGTTGATTTTTCAGAGGTTTTTAGCCTGGCAGGTGGTGGGTCGTTTTTTCGAGTGGTGCAGTGGTGCGCCTGATTGCCTGGGAGCCGACCAAATTAATTATGAGTGTGTGTGGCTTTGAGTTCCATCCCCCTCGCCCCCTAAATTCAATTTTTCAAATTCAATTTTCACTTTTTTTATGAGCCAGTGTTGGCCGCAAGTGTTTTTCAATGTTTGGCTTGCATATAGATAATTTTAGCCATTTAGCCAGGCGTGCAATGTGCAAAGCGCACTTATTCACTCTTAAAAGCATTATGCAAACACTCTGCAATTAAGTTGCCAAGCGGATAAGTTGTCTGCCGCAGCTGACTCATGTGATTTATTTAAATGCCAGAAGGGGGGCGTTTTTTCTGTATTTTTGTTTTCTTTTTTCTGTTTTTGGGAGGTGTGCTAATTATGCGCTAACAATGACAAATGTCGCCTAAGTCGTCTAATCATTTGGAATCACTGACTAAGTTCAATAACCCATTTGACCAAACAACACCCCAAAAACCCCCATAGAGTCGCCAGTGAGAGGCCATGGAGCCGCAGACATTCCAATGGAACTCTGTGGCTAAAAGAAACCACAGCAGTGAAAAAACCGCAAATATCAATTTTATTGTATGGCCAGGGCAATAGCTAACTACGTACGACTGATGAAACCGCAAAGAAAATAAAATGAAAGAACAGATCTTGTCGCCATACCGAAGATTACATACCCTAGCAGATCGGTTCAGCAAAAGATTCAGCCAAGAACTCAAACTGGGAGACTGGACTTCATATGTTCGAATCGCACGACAAAATCCTTATACCCTCTGCAAGTATGAAAACCGACACAAGTTGAGCAACAGAACCAGAAGTAGGAGCAGTGGAAACCCAATCAAACTGAGCTTCTCATCTTTCTGATGAGATTTGTTTCGACCACAGGAACAAATGGCAGCGATAATGAAATTGTAAGATCATAACTTGACAGACAGTTGCGAGTTGAGATTAGCCTCCTTGGATTCCACTGGGCAGATCACTTTCACTTTGGACACAATCATCGTCAGTTTCGATAGACCACAATTAATGACTGCCTTCGGAGCCAGACCAGACTTGCTTGCTCTGTGTTTTTTTGTTGCTGTTGTTTAACTGTCTGCGTAGTTCAACATTTTGTTGCTGCACAATAATTTTTTGGCTGCTGTTGCTGGCAGGCATAAATTGGTTTAGGCTTTATATTAATGCAAATATCTATCTCTCTTTCCCTCACTCGCCCGCTCTCTCTGTCTCACTTTATCTATCTCTAGCTGCGTTGGCGACCCCCTGCCAGCAACAGAAAAACAGCAAACACTTTACCAGTCTCAGCCTCCATTGGCGATTGCTGCGCCGATTGTCTCTTCTGTCCGAGTGCGCAACATGTATATAAGTACAATATTTTTATACTCTGTGCTCAAGAAATGAGTGAAAAAGGTATCATGAAGCGGGACTGAACAACATAGCTAGCTTAGCTAGCCAAATAATATGGCTGGGTGTGGCTAATAGCCCAGATATTATCAAAGCAAATTATCCTATATTTATTAATGGAATGTCAATTTTTGGCATATTGTAAAATCGAGTCATAATTTTTAATGTTAAATATGGTACTGATAAGAATATACCTTTTAAGAACAGGTACCAATATCGATTTGTCATTTTAAGTCCTTGCGACACAATTTTTAATACATTTAAATTTGTTAGAATGGTTTACTACTTCCAGGGTATCTTCCAGTCAATCATTCATTGACTAACTCATTTGTACTTTTTTTTTTATTATTTTTTTGGCGCTGTAGTTGGGTGCCTTCCGTTAGCTTCCAGAGCTGTGACCGAAGCGCTTGTTACAAACGAGTTACAAACACCTGTCATTACTATGGCAAATGGTAGTGCATATTGCTGTCATAGATAGATGAAGAGGGGTGAGAGGGGGGCTGGGGTAGTAGCAGCCTGAAGTAGGAGCAATAGACTGGGCCATGTTTGAGTCTGACACTCAGAATTGCATAAGCTTGGCGCGTTTCGTTGTCGGGTTGTCTTATTGTTGTTGCTTATGAAAATGATAAGCAGGCGCGATTTATGACCAGCAGCATAAAGACAACAACTGCAACAATAACAAAAACAAAAACAATATGGCGCGACAATCCACAATTGAATATACAACGCGCGACTTTTTAATTGGGACACGCTCCCATTGTACCATTGAAGTGGTGGGAGTGTAGCTATTAGTGTGTAGCGTGGTGTGCCGTGGTGTGGTGTGGTGTGGTGTGGTCTGGTGCATGAGGGCAGGCAGAGGTTGCCACGTATTTACAAATTATGTGAGCTTGAAACAAAAGACTTAGGCAACGTACTAATGAATTTGACCATTTGACCAGTGCGAATAGTGCAATTTGCTTATGCAACAAGCCTCCAAAATAAAAAAAAAAAAAAACAAAAAGAAAACAAGTTGCTCCTAATGACGGAAATCTAATGCCGCAGCCGCAACGCATTACATAGCACTAGCGAGGCGCACCATCGCCATTCCACTCCACTCTACTTGGCTTATCGCATGCCATTTTAATAAACCATTTTTTCAATTAGCCTCCTCGAGGGAAGCGCTTACCAGAAAAAAAAATTGCAAAAACCGAGCAAATGCAATGCAAAAATGCGCATAGTTTAGGCCAAAAAGCTAAAGACAGCCAGATCTTCAGACTGAGGCTGGCGTCTGCAGCTGCAAACTGGGGCAAGTGGGCCATCGACGCGGTGGCCTAATGGAATGGCCAACAAGTTGACTTGCCGGACTGTCTCCCCTCCCCCTCCACCCTCTCTCTCGATTAGTTGCCCGGTTCAACCAGTCTCTCTTCTCTGCATGAGTCGACGAGTCAACGGCTCGCGTTGTTAGCCGAGTTATGAAGACGCAGCCAAATAGTTTTTGACAGTTTCCAATTGGCCGCGAAATTCTGTCGCTGCTCACGGTGGCCTGCAGCCTTTTCATCATCATCATCTTTGGCATCAGACTGATCATCATCAAACTGGTAATCATCATCGTTGTTACCGTCACAGTCTAAGACACGACTCACAGCATCAAGTTGACAACTTCAGTGAGCGGCTAAAATTGTGCAATGAATGACAGCTTAAATGCTTTGAGCCGCAAAATCAAACAATCGATGCTGCTATCGATAATATCGATTGTTTGCCTCCAATTCCTCATTAGTTATTATTTTATTTTAATTAATACCAATTTTTGGTTACAGAAATCTATACTTTAACTAATGGCATTGCTACAGCTAAGAAAATTCATAATAGTAAAACAACCTGTTATTTTTGTTGTCGACTTAAATTTGCCAAAATTATAGTTTCGATATTCTTACAGCTTACAATTGGTATTTATAGTTAACTGAATGAAGTGTTAAGCTAATCTTACATCGTATAGACAGCAGCAAACCTGCGCAGCTGCACAATTGCAGGAACAGAGTATCGCTGCTATACAACTGATGGACACTAATTGATCATCGAAGTAACTCAATGACTTTTTAATATTTGACGCTGGCATTTTGGAAAGTTGCAGTTCTGCAGCTAATTCAATGCAAATCAAATACGTTTAATGAAATCATCACAGCATTGCACCCGTAACTGGACATAAATGGCACGCATGACTTAATAGGGGTGGTGAAAGGAAAACGCCAAGGGGTGGCGGCCGTTAAAGTTAAGAGTAGTTATTGGACCGTATTTCTGGAAGAGCTGGGAAGCAAACTTTTTTTTAAACTTTCAGTTAAGTATTTATTATAAAATAATCGACTTTCTATTCACCAGTTGTTGTTGCAGTTGCGAGAGTGGTAAGCAGTAGTTTGGGGCTCGGAGGAGGGCATACAATGCAAATGCACTTTGATTGCTCAACTTTTGGCCAACAAGCCAAAGAAAAAACTCGCAATCTCCCAGAGCAGTGTTTTATTTTTTTTTATTTGTTTGTTTTTGTGCCAATTTTGGTCAGCGATGCGTGACTTTGTCGATGTCGTGTTTTTTATTGTTGTTGTTGCTGTTTGTTTTAGGTATATACGGGGTTGGTGTGGGCGGTGTCTAAGGGGGCGTGCTGTTGCGGTTGCTGGTTGGCTGGCTGCTGCCAGTCACAGATGCCAAAATGCCAAAAGAGCCACAATGACTATAAAACAAATTTGGTCAAGCCAAAAAGGAAGCCTTTTTTGAAGTGATTTATGCTAATTACGAGCAACAGAAAAATCAACAGGAACAACAGCAGCAACCCACGAGCGACAGCAGCAACAGTTGCAACAGTCACACCAGCAACTCGCAACAGCAACAGCAACAGTTGCCACAGTTTACAGGAAAGGGCGTTTAGCCAAACAATTTTCCGACTGCTGCACGTGTGGGAAACTCTGTGAAGCGTATATGCTCTAACTCATACAAACTTGCACACATATTTGTGTGTGCTATGTGTACGTATAAATATCGTTCGCATACGTTCAGTATATATAGAAAAGTAATTTATTTAGTGACACGCCCACCTCGCAATATAAGAGAAATAATCTTAGTTTTTCTTGGGCTCTACACAGTGGACTCAACTCAAACTAAAACTGGCCTCGTCTGAACTAAACTGAACTGAACTGAAGTGGCCACAATATATAATTAAAATCAGAAAAAGGCCAGATGTTACCAACAGAATTCAGCGTTGGTCTCAAAGCAGCAGCAGCATCGAAGCGTAAAACAGTCAATGATAGCAGCAGCAGCAGCAACAGCAGCCGCAGCAACAAAGACGAGCAGGCTGAAAATAAAAGGGAATCAACGCAAAGATCGATAGAATAGAATGTGGCAACAACTACAAGTCGGCAACAAGTAAGAGTGCTGTAGTCGAAAGTGCTGCAACTAGGAGATGCCCTGCATGAAAATGAAATATATATTTTTAATATCGTGTCTGGAGCTTCAAATCGAATGGCTTTCAATTATTTTTTTAATTCGAGGACTTCGGCAATTATTCCACTCTGCCACCTCCTTAGATCTGCATTCAGTTTGTCGTACAGATCAAAAATATATATTTATATACATATATATATTATATGGAATCAGAGTTGTTTCCTTTAACCATGCATAAATTTAATTTACCCTTTTTTACACAGGGTATAAAGAAAACAAAGAACTCAGGCTTCAGCTTTTGGAACTCTTCGAAATGTGCGCATTGAGATTGAATAGAGCACAGATTGCCAGTTATTAGCTTAACGCAGGAGTTGGCCCGAGGAGAACTGGATGAGGGGCAGGCAGTAGTCAAGCTGTAGCCTGCTATTAAAGCAATAAGTTGGACAACGAAAATTGCACATTGTGAAACAAAATAGTGCTAGGAAAATGAATCAGAGAATGGGGCTGAGGGAGTGGGGAACGGAGAGTAATGCAGGGCTTGGAATGCGGATTGATTGGCTTTGACCAATGAGAAGTGCGTCACCGCGGCAATCCCGACATGCGTTTGCATGTTTGTATGTATGTATATGTGTGAAGCCAGGTTAAGACACAAGAGAGTCGAGAGCCATAAAGCCGAGTTATGTGGTAATGATAGCAACAAATGGACAGAATGCATCGAAGCCACGCATAAAGCATGTGCGGCCACCTTGGGCCAAATTACTGTACTTGCAATTAATGGCCAGCAGCCAGCTCAGTGATGAAGCCCAACGTACGAGCGAAAAGAGACAACAACACTGTCGACGGTGACGCGGAGAGACGGAAGATATATCAATAAACTTTTGATAGGCGTACAAAGGAGAAGAAAGTGTTGGCAACAGGTGCAACTGACAACAACAACAGCATGTATCGAGCAGGCAGGCAGATATGAAACTATCGATACTGAGAATAACTAAGATGGGTTTGATCTGCTTAACTAGAAAACAAATAATTTGAATTTACTTTCTTTTTCAAATTATTTAATTTACTTTTGTAATACTACTAATGGTAGAAAAAATAAAAAAAATCAAAAAAAAAGTTCAAATAAAAAATAAACTCTACCCTCTTGATTATGCTGCAATAATTCGATAAAATACATAAAGCTGCATTAAAATATCTTGTTTTGTTTTTTTAATACGCTAATTAAAAATCTTATCGCAGAAATTAAACATATTTTGCTTAAAATCAAGGGTTAATTTTTCCAGCTGCAGTAGCAGATAAATGGATAAATGGAAAATTGAAATTCGCCAACATGACTCAAGATAATCACCGCCCCAAAATAAAAAGGATTATAATGGAATAGCTAGCTAGCTATATATATAAGTACGTAATGTATGAGCAGGCGAGTAATTGCCGGCTGACGAACTAAACAACAACTTGTAGATGATTTTTCAAGTGAATAAAACAATAACAACAACTGCAGCAATCATTGTAGGTATAGGTATGGGTATGGGAATGGGCTTGGGTCTGGGTATAGGCCAGAGCTTAATGGGTATGCGAACCAGATTGCGTTGTGTTCAGTTGCGATAGTTATGCGAGTGAAGCTGTTCTCGCTTAATAGTCTCAAGTGTTTGATGGTACTTAAAAACTACATTATAAAATAATTACAGCAAGCGACGCCGAAGATTATTGAAGCCGCAGATAAGTGATCTTGTAATCATTCCGTGTGTGGACGGAGCGACGAGTGAGCGTATGGAAACAATACGAAATCAAATCGATTAAAATGCTAAAGAAAAACGAATCGAAAGGAAAGGAAACGAAACGAAATGAAAACGAAAAGTTGGCATTAAACGCTGATGGCCTGTCTCGCAGACGGAGATGCAGACGCCGACTTCGGTGTACGGACTACGATCTTCGGAGTCCGAAGTGCGTGCATTTGCCATTGTCTGCGGGTCGAGAGAGATCAGAGGCGGAAGGAAGGGTGGTAGTGCAAACGGAGCAAGCCAAAAGGTAAGGTGTGTATTTGCCATAATTTGCCACAGCGAACACAAGAAAATGGCCGTGTCAAGAGATCAAGAAAGACTGAGAGAGGTAGTCAGAGCGAGAGAGAGAGAGAGAGGGAGAGAGAAAGACAAAGAGGTAAAGGGAGAGGGAGAACGAGGGAATGAAAATGGGGTGGGGCTGCTGCTGTTTGTGGTGCTGCACATGAATGAAAGCGAGGACAACTCAACTGTCGAAGACCACAACGGAGCCCAGCTCTGACAGACAACGGCACGTCATCATCAGCAGCGTCATCAACTTTGATAGGGCACTCAAGCCTCGACGGCAGCCCGAAAATAACATTACATTTTGTTTCGGGTCTGAATAAATATTTCTCTCTGCTGCTGCTGATAGCAATCACAACACCAACACACATACACACACACACACAAATAGCTGCTGGAATGTAGACAGGCGGGGTGTGCTACGCAATTTGGTTTGTTACTGGTAGTTGTGTAAAAAGAGTTGGAGGACGGAGACGTAGACGGCGCTCGCATGTGCGCTAAAAATCATCAAGAGTGATCGACATGTGAGCCAAAGTTAATAACAAAGCCACAAGTTGTAGACCTGGAAACGAAACAACAACGAAAAAAAAAATCCAAAAAAAAAAGAGAGGGAAGGGTAGACAGGAAAGGAAAGGGCAACAACTGCAACAAAGGAGGGGAGCAGCTGCTGCTGCTGCTGATGGAGGTAAGACTGAAATACGAAGAGCGAAATGATTTTTAATAAGCGATAAAGCAAAACTGCTTATTGGCTTCTACTCTACCAGCAAAAAGGAGCCAGGTGGAGTCGAAGTTGGAGCCACAACAGATCCCAACGTAAAATGTCTGGAGCTGTTTGGGGTTTTGTGCCCTGCGTCTGGGTCTGTAAAATATTTATGCGAACACATTGTTGATGTTGTTGTTGTTGTTCTTGAAATTATATTGAAAGCAAATCGAAAAGCCAACAGCAGCAGCAGTAGAATAGGGAATAAAAAGGACAAGCGGACGGAAAACTTTTTCGATCATACTCATCATGTTTGAAATTGCTTTCAACACCAGTTGGCTGGCTGGCTGGCTGGCTGGCTGGCTAGCTGGTTGACTGGATTCAGTCGATGATTCTTGCTCTGCTGTTGTGGTGCGTAAAACCATCAACGGCAACGCTTGCATCAGCGATTGGCAGGTTAAGCGAGGGCAGGCGGTGCAGGTGATGCTGTGGTGCACTAAGCGTGGGGTGTAACCCACGGCAGCGTACGCGCACTTCGTTAGCCTCCCAACAACAAAAACAAAAGGAAAATAAAACCTTAAATGCCAGCAGTGATAAGCATTTTGCGTTAATTTGCGCGAAGTTTGCTTAATGTGTGAGAGCCAAAAATATATATACAATACATGCAACATATATATGTGGCAGATCGATTCGACATTCTAGATCGTTTATCGCTAATTGGGGAAAGCAAAGGCCACTCGACTCTTTAAGTGAATAACAATTAAAAGAGCAGCTGCAATGAAAACAAAAGACTTAAGCAACAAACTTGCCAAGGACCTTATCGCAGACAATCGAGCGAGAATCTGTTGAAATTGATTGACAGCTACGCTAAATCATTTGTGCTGCCAAAGTGTCAGCATTTTGGTCCTTGAGCAGAAGAGCCGAAGCAAATGAAGGAGAAGATGAAGAAACAGCAGCAACAGAATGCAAACGAGTTGAATTTCAACCTGGACATACAAAGAGGCACCGACTCAAGCCAACCTCAAGCGATCCACATAAATACACACAATTGACAATGATAATCAAATGTTATGCTAAAAATCTGCCATGGCAAACAACAGCAGCAAGAACAACTACAAATGCAGTCATGCAAAGCCAAGTAGAACCTGGAGAAGAAGAAGAAGCACAACGCGCAGACAATGCGTACAAATCGTTGACAAAAATTTATAGTAGCAAAGGAGCCAGCTCAGCCAGCAAAAGAGCGCAACTTGCCTGGAGGGTGGTGGTGGCGTGTATGGGGGGGAGGGGGAATATACAACTAGACAGCAGTCGAAGTTTGTTCTTCTTGTTGTACAAAAGAAACAACAACATGAAGAAAAAGAAGCAGCACAGAGAAGAACAGTTCCAAGTTAAGTTCGCTGCGCATCCTTGCTGCTTGTTTTGCATACCAAACTGCACAGCTCTCTACCCCATCATTCCTCCCGTCTGCGTCCTGCAATTGAGTCGAGTCGCATCCCCGCCGAAATCAGTCAGCCATGTGGCTTCCGACGACGACGACGGCGAAGAAGAAGAAGACAACGATGCTATCCCTACGATAAGAAATTAAATTAACGAGATATGTCAACGATGAATTCATTGCCAAGGCTTAAGCACAAATGCCGCCATTCTTGAGTTGCCCACCGCAATCCCCCATCCTCCTCCCCCACTCTCCTCTTACCCCTTTTCTCAATCTGCTCTGGTTATACTCTGTTATCAGAGCAATAGAGAGCTTATTTGTTTTCTGCAAGTTTCAACAGTTTTAATGAATTAAACCAATAAAAAATCTTTAAAGTTAGGATAATTAGAAATGCATAATTGATTACTACAAAATATCTTCCCTCAACAGCTTAGACTATTTGAAAGCCAAACTGTCAATGACTTTAAAATTCAGAAAAACATAATTATAGCGTTCAAAGTCATTGAGTTAGATTTGGTAAACTCATATGAAAGAAGACTATGTTGAAACAGAGCATTAGGAAGTTGGTAACATCCTTTGAGACTGGTTTGCGTTTGTGTATGCGGCATTAAGACCTGGCGCAGAGCGATTAGCTTCGCTTTGGCATTGCGTTTAGCCAAAGCGACCCACAATGGACATTCAGTCAGTCACACAGGTAGCACACGAACACGCAGACACCAACACACAAGGGCCCGCAAAAAGGGTCCACTGCTTTGGCTGTGTCTGCTTTCAATGTCAATGTCTGCCCCTGGCTGCCATTCTTCAATATAATGACATCACAAAAGCATCAGCTTCAGCATCAGCTTCTCTTTTCAGCAGCCAATAAGCCGACCCATCCAAACCAATACGATCCGATCCGATCCGATCCTGTGCAAGGTCCACGTCGAGGCTCAGCGCTCAGTCCTTGGCTGCCTTTCTGCCTGCTCAGTCTGTACGATTTTAATCACATTTCTTTTGAATTAGATTCGAATTGTTCAGCAAACACACACACAGAGGCACTGAGGGAGACATAGAGACACAGAGTTGCTTCTGCGCTGCCTTTTCATGAGTCAATCACCAGTCGCGTCTTTTTTGCATATGTAAGCCCATCCCCCCGTTAACCCCTTTGGCTTTTCTCAGAACCAACCAAACAAATGTGCATTTTATATATGTGTATATATACTTATTTCGATTCAATTTAGACTCCTCCGTTCGATTGCCTTTCGCTTTTCTTGGGCGACGTCGACTGTCAGTGCAGGTGAATTTATGTGCACAAACCTAACTGGACAGTAAATCATCGCTGCACCGCTGCACCACTGGAGCAGCAGCAACAGTACCACTGTTGCTCTGATTGTCTGCATGTCCACTCTTCTCCATGATCGGGGCCATTCTTTCTCTCTCTTTTTCTCTTCGGTTTAAAAAGAATTTAACTACTGGCCAAGGCGATGGCGACAAAAACAGCAGGCTGCCCATTTTGCTGTTGCTGTTCTTGTAGATATATTGCTGGTGCTGCGGGCTGGCTCGTTTGCCACTCTCTGCTATTGCTGGTAACTTACAACAAAAATTGTTCATATTTAAAATGCAATGTGCTGAAATCAACTCTAACCCCAAGTCCCATTTATGCCACAGCAACAACAGCAACAGTAATGTTTATGAAACAGCAACAACTACGGTCAGAGTTGCACTCAGAAAAAAAATGAAGTCCATTATTTACAAAATAGTCATGCTCTATTCTAGTATTGTTTTTAAATAGATAATGTTGGTAAGAAAAGTGCTCAAAATATGAAAAGGAATATTTTTCTACGATATAATTAAAAGTCGATTAAGATCAAGAGTGTTTCCTTGTTGGAAATATTTTAAGTTAGAGATTATTTTCTTTGAGATGAAAATGGTGTGCTGGAACATCAATGCTTCTCCTGGTATTTTTGTTTCGCTGAGTGTAGATTCACAGCAACTGCTGCAACAGCAACACACTCAAAAAAAGAGGTTAACATCATTATTTCACCTTCTAATCAAAATCTAGCCATGTTTGTGCACATTATAAAGTCGTGTGAGTGCATGTTGTTGCTAAAGTGTTGTTGTTATTGATGATGTTATTGTTGTTGTTGTTGCTGTAGCAGGCGGCGCCTTTTGCTTGCTTAAATGTCAATAAATGTTCACAGCCATAAAGCCTGGCTGGCAGGCGGCAGTCTGTCCGTCCGTCTGTCGGTGTATCTGTCTGATAGCAGCGCACACTTTGAACGTATTTATTGCCATTTAAACGAATCATGCGCGACTTGACCCAAAGAGACAAAAGCCCAGGCCAAAATCGAGCCCTGCTTTAAGGCTGCCCAAACTTTCAGTTCGCAGTTTGTGTCATATAAACTCTTGTTGATTGTGCAGAAATGAAGCCATTACTGGGGATTCGACTTATCGACTTGGGCTGGCACTTCATTAGCGTGCAATTTAATTTGCACACACACTCGAAACGCAACACACACTCACTGAGACACACACACACTCTCTCATTCACAACAGCAGGAAGTCGGCGTTGCGATGTCTGCCAAAGTTAGTAATGCCCCCGAAGATTTATCAGCAAATGTTTTTGTTGTTGCTAGGGTATATGCATATTTGTCTGTTCGTATGAATACATATGCAGACATATATAGGATGGCACTGTACTCTGCCTGCCGGCCTGCCTGCTGCTGCCACAGCTGTATCTGTTAGCTGCGGCTATTTAGGCATTGAGCATGGTCAACAACAGCACAATGTACAGGTTTCTCCCAACTGCAACTCCAACTCCAACTTTAAGTTACCGCTTTTGCAGCGACTTGCTTTTTTCGAGTCGCTTTGGCTTGTGTGTTTGTCTGTTTGCCTTTGGTTATATTTACTAATTGAATCGACACCAAAAATGTAAATGCAACAACAAACAACAACGCGCTGCGGCCCAAACTGACACTGACAACAACAATGGCAGCAGCAGGAGCAACAACTGCAACTGCAACAACAAACAGGCAACAACAAGCTGTGGCCACTTCCAGTTTCAAGACTTTGCCACGAATCAAGTGAAACAGCCACAGCAGCAGGCAGATGTAGCAGCAGCAGAAGTCACAACCGCTGCCCCTGCCCCTGTCCCAGCGGCAGCAACTGCCTCGCAAAAGCAAACAATGAGAAAATTTATGTTAGTCAAGTGCGTTTTTCAACGGAAAATGAGCGAAAATATATAAAACTAATGCGCGTAACGAGCGCAACAAAGGCTGAAAAGCTACACTGTCAAAATTGTTGGTATAAAATCGCAAAGATGTTTTAAACAACATTTAGAAATTTCTTTACGATACAAGCCATTTGTGGACTTTAAAAGTATGTTATAGTTAATTTCAAAGTTAACCAAAGTCAAGGCAAAGAATTACTAAAAAATTATAATAAATTCCATCGCTACAAAACACATAAAAAAGCAGTTTGCGTAAAGCTTTGCTTTATCGAAATTAATTTATGAATGCTTGCTTAAATGAAATCGATTATGACATTAAACTTAATCTTAATTAAAATGATTTGAATATTCTTGCGAGATCAAAACAAAACAATAAATACGAAAATAAGTCGGAATTAATTATGGTGAGACCCACACGTGGGGCAGTGTTCAGTTAAAGCTTCTCTTTCTATTTACCATTTCGACAAATATTTCTCTTTCTCGGACATTTTTGTGCTGAATTTTTGGGCATTACAAAGTTGTGGAAAGTTTTTCACCCAGATTTTGTCACCGGCTCACAATCAGGCAACAACGACAGATGCCTCAGCAAGTAAATGAGGCAGCATATCAGCAGCGACAGAATGTAGAATTCAGAATGCAGAACGCAGAACGCAGATTAAGTCAAGCATCTAACTGTACTTCTCTGCTACACTGTGTCTATGGCCTTGCAGCCGCCGGCATGCGATGAGCGAGAGATTTAAAGAGAGACAAAGACAAAAACAACAACATTATGAACAACAACAACAAAAACTAGATGGAAAACAGCGCACGACACGCAAAACAGGCATCAATCATGCGGCAAACTAACCCGCCATTGAAGCGTGTGCTGATGTTCAAGAGAGGGTATAAGGGGTGGAGTAGAGTAGGGGGGGGGGAGGGTAGCTGTAGCTGTGGGCACTGCGCAATTCACATGGGCGACACCTTGAACTAGTCGGCCAAGACAAGCGACTGTCTGTCTGCCTGTCAGCAGGAACGCTCTTGGCCACAACTTGTCATAGGCAATCATATCTAAGCAGCAGCAGCGTAGATGGGTGGGGGGGGGCTAAAGAGGAGACAGTTATGACCGTTTCCCGTTTGATAACTAACGCGGAATATAAGCTATCTACTAATGAGGCTGCCGCGAATTCTGCACAACTGCTGGTGGGAAGTCGAGTGATTTGCCCAAATGCCCACGCCTCAAAATGCCAACAAAATACAAAGTAAGGGCGCCTCAAGAGTCACGCGAAAATGCAAATCGTCGCTTGACAGTACCAGACAACATACCAGAACTTCGATGTAGGCTGTGTGAGCTGCCGAAAAGTTAACAGCACCATCGAGTCCCTTAAAGCTCTTTTGCCACAGCTGCAGTTTTTCTCGTTGTTGCTGTTGCTGTTGTTTTTGTCCCAAAAAAGGGTAAATGCCGAAGAGCAGCAGTCACAAAGAAAATCTGCTAGAGTTTGCCATTTTGGGCACAAAACATTTAGCCATGTTGCCATGTTCTTCCGTCCTATGCCTGGCCTGGCCGCAAGGGGTCGGGGTCGGGTCTACATGTGCATGTGTGTCTTCAATAAGTATGCAACCACACAGAGACACATACATATATGTATAGAGTACATGTAAACTGTGAGCGGTTGTAATTACAAACATGGCCGTCTGCCAAAAACAAAAGACTTAAGACACAAACTTTGACCAAGTATTTCTTTTCTTTGTGTTGAATACCCTCAGAGAAGGTCTACAGAAATTAAATTGAAGATATTCTCGACCCAATAAAGTATACACATATATACTTGATCAGACAAGTCTTTATAGTTTCTGTCTGGTCAAAATATTTTTTGCTGTATAGTCGAAACGATCGGATATTTATATCACAAAGTTGGAACATAATTAGCTGAAATCTTCCATGAAAAGTATATCTGCTTCTAAGATATCTAAATCTGTCTGTGTCTTAAAGATACCGTTGTTTACTCTTAAAAATAAATAATGAAGTGCAGGTACTAGCAGTGGGACTCTGTTCTGTGAGAGCATATTACTTGCGGCTTAGCGAAAATAGCTGATCTTCTTTCCTTTTTTTTTTTTTGGCAACTTGAGTGCTCACAAATTGGTCAACAATTTGTGACCCAAAAATGGACTAAGACCATATGACAGCAACTGGCTGGCTGGCTGGCTGACAGTGGAAGCACAGTACCCACTCGCATGCACTCGCATGCACAACAACAGCACCAGCCACAACAATAAGATCTAAAGGCAAATGACCACTGACTGGCAGCAATTCAGTTAAAGAATCTCACACAGTCACATCATCATCATCATCATCAGTAACTGGCAAGCAAGCAGGCAGAGGGGCAGCAAAAGCAAGAGCAACTTGCCTGCTGCTGTTTGTCAAAATGGCCAACAGGGAAGAAGCTCTAAGAAGGCGGTACATGTGACTGCCTCTTCTAGAGGCAATCAGTAGCACTCGACTCAAGAAAAGCATAATATGAGAATGTAAAGCAGGAAAGACAAAAAAAAAAAAAAAATAACAAACAAAACACAAGAGCTAAAGCGAGAGAGAATGAGAGAAGGCGCACAGAAAAAATGGCTACCAAATTTAATGCTGCTTCAGCTGTGGCTTTTAGCCAACTGGACTTTAGGGTTCTGCCCCAAATAACATATGCACGTACTATAAATACAACGCCCTCATGCTGCTGCTGTTGTTGTTGTTGTTGTTGTGGTTATACTTTCTTAAGCCTTCGTTTGCGGTCTCAACTCTCACCTGGCAAATTAACTTTAACGCTTTTTTTTATGGGCCAGCAGAGACAGGGCGTGGCCATAATTGTCTTAGACACTAAAAGACTTCGCTGACGTGTTTGGCTTATCGGCTTACCTGCAAGATAAAAGAAGCACAGAAAAGGCAAAATGTTAATGCAAAAATTCTTTTGTCTCGTAATTCTCTACAGCTATAATGAAGAAGCAACTCAATTAGCTATTTTACCGCAGTCGTATAACTAATAAAAACATATTATTCGTCGTGATAACAGCTAAATGAAACCAACGCGGAGGTCCCCCCACTTAATATTGTGACGAATCTGTGTGAAAGTGGAAATAATTTCTTCCCAGTACCCAAAATTTAAAAAAAAAATTGATACAGAGTGAAAAATTAAATAGTAAAAATAGAGAGCGTATGATTAGAAGGTGCCCTGTAGTCAGTTGTTGAATCGTTAATATGTAGATTTTATATACTTTTTGTCTTTTTTTTAAAGCCATTTTACTTGTGTAACTTGCAAATTAAAGATATGCTTCACAATCTGTATACTTGAGTCTCTAGAGATTCTTATTTTGTTTGCTAGTAACTTACAGGGTATATAGAGTAATCAAGCGAATTAAAATGGCAGTCAAAAAAAGGTTTTTCTGAGCGACTAATTGAAGATTGATATCTTAGTTTCAAAAAATATTGAGCTACTGTCGCAGCCATTACTTTCGCCTCGTAGTCTCTCTTTTGTGGCTAGACTGGAGACGGATGGCAGTTCATCAAATGACACGCCCACGCCCCCTAATAAATGCCACCATATATGGCCAGATATCCATGCTGAAGAATAGCTGTTGCTTTGTTGCTTTATTGCTTTTGGCTTTGTGTGTGCGCAATTAACGGCAACTCATTTCACTAAACGACAAATAAGTGCGTCGCCCACTCGTCCGAAAACAACAATTATTACTATGGCCCTGTCGAACTGTCAAATATGTTGACAGCTAGAGTTTACACACGGATGCAACTGGGGGCCAATGAAAGTATCTCTTGAACTGTCTCAGTGTAGTGGGAGGCGGGAGGCTCGCAATGGAGAGCAATTACACACACATTCACACACACACACTCACAAAGACAGAGCGAGTAGTAGCTGCCATCGCAAGTGCCCATTAAAAAGCATGAGCAGCCCATAAAAACGGAAAACTTAAAACTTACAACTTGAAAATATGGTTTGGGCAATGCCCAAAATGCTTGCAGCACAAAAAAAAAAAAAAAAACAAAATGCATGCGAAGCATTTGTTTGATTTAGTTCACAAAAATGAAATAACAACCGGAAAGCACAGTTAGCTCGGGGGCTTAACCAAAGAGCAAATACCCTTACTTTCATGCGGCGCATATAAACTTTTTTACGAGTTGATCTTGAGAAACAAATATTGTGGTTATGTTCTGCAAACTATTATCCAGATATATTCTCTGCATTTCCTAGCAAAAATATCTCATCTGGCCATGTATGACGTAAAAGCCACAAATACACATTCCATAACAAAATGAGCATGCTCTCGTTATTATAGGGCAGCGTGAGTGAAATAAAAAACCAAAGCAATAAAATCTTTTGCCCAGGCGCAGTCAGAGAACAGAGCAGCAAGAGGTGAAAAACAAAAAAGCACAACGACAGACACAGAAGACAAAAGACGGAAAACAAAGAGACATAAACGTCCACCCACTTGTTGCTGCTTGGCTGTTAAAGTGTCAGTTACGGCTGAGTTGGAAGTGGCAGTGGCAGTTGCAGTAGCAGCTAACCGCTGGGAATTTGGCTGCATCTTGGTTTACTTACCCACCTACCCTTGCCCTCACCCTGCTCCTCTCTCTATAAAAACACACCAGCTGAGCTTCGTTGGCCCTTTTAATTCGTTGCTATCATTTTGGCCTGTAAATATTTGGCATTACAGTTTTGAGCCTCCGAGTATACAGTAAATGAAGCTGTTGTTGCTGCTGTTGTTGGCCAAATGTTGCCAGGCAGCTCGTTCGACATTTGGCAGCTTGGCTAACGCCCTCGGGGTCTACAAGCAGTGAATGCAATAGCAGCAACAACAGTAACTGAAGTGCAACCAGCTGCAACAGCTACCAACTTCAACTTTAACTCAAACTTTAACTCAAGCCTTTTTTCTATAGCCCATCCAAGTTGTTTTTAGTCTCAGTTTAAGCTGCTGTTGTTTTTTTTTTATTGACCGCTCGTTCACTTTAATTATTTATGTTTAGACACAGACATGTTTGTTTCAACTAAGCCCCTCCCCTCCCCACACTCTCTTCTTCTATTGTCCGCCCACTTTTTAAGCGATGCCTAACGGTTGTTGCTTTTTTTTTTTTGACAAGCGACACTTTTATGTGTCACTAGGTTGCCAGCCTCACCTCCCTCTGTGCCACAGAATGTGGGCGCAGTGTTTAAGCCATTATTTTGGCAATTAAAGCCAGTGTATGTGGTGAATGCTGATGGCAACGGTGGCGGCTGCTGCTGTTGCTGCCCCTGGTTGCTGCTGCATAAATTCTTTTTCTAATTATTACGCCATTTTTTTTTTAGCGGTTTGATGGCGCATTCTTCATCTACTCATTACACGCATATTAAAATTTATTACAAACATTTCGAAAGCAATTTCTCATAGAAAACGAGTAGCCACAGCCCACAGAATAGCAGCTGCCGCTGTAATTGCTGTTGCTGATGCTGTTCTCTAGCTGCTGCACTCAGAAAAAAAAATTATGCCCTTCAATGCGACAAACGACCAGCTCAGCTTTTTCGGCTTATCGTTTCAAAATTTAAGCGCTTTTGATCCAATCTTATTGAAGTATATTTTTGGAATTTTCAAATAGGGTTAGATTTGTTTTAGATTTCTGGAATTAAAATACTTTAGTCTTTTTGTAGTCTAGGGCATGTTTTTGCTGAGTGTGCAACTGCTGCTGCTGTTGCTGATGAGTACTCATCGAATCGCCGCCTTGCTGTTCCCTTTTGGCCAGGCCAGCGAGCTGCAGCAAACGATGCTCATTGCTTTTGCAGTAATTAAAGCGATTCAATTTTCTGATTAGTTCGCCGTGGCCATGAAAACATTAAAAGCTGACGTTCGAAGCCACAAACAGAGATAGAACTACACAGCGAAAGAGCGAGCGAGTGGGAAAGAGCTAAATGGCAACTGCATGCTGGCTGGCCGGCCGGTTAAGTTTTTGCAACAGCTTGAACCATAAAATGCAAAGATGCAACCACCCATCGATGTGGCAACGACATGAAGATAGCCGAGCAACCACTTTTTAGACAGGTGTGAGTGTGTGCGTAAGTGTGTTTGTGGAAATGTTGCAGTTACGATTGTTCACACAATATCTATAAGGCTTTTATGCCCTTGCAAAGAGTGTATTCCAAATTTGTCACGCATTGTATAACACATGTTGACGGAAACATTAAAATAAATCCATACATTATTTGAACGTTATCCGTTCTTAGAACGTTAAGCCAGATTGTTTTCTGAGTACTTGCATTGATCTCTTTTTTACTGCGGCAGATAATTATGTAATCATATACACCTTACTATTGCCTCTGTTCCACATTTATTGTGGCTGTTGCATTTTTGTGCGTTAGCCTGGTTGAATTTTAATTCGCGAAATTGTTTCAAACAACGATAGACCAAAAATGGTTTTTTTCTTGAGCGTTTTGCGCAACACTCGCCTTTTGGAGCTGCAGTTGTTTGGCTTCGTTTCGGTTTGCTTCGGACAGTTGCCCGTTTGCCTTTTGTGTGAGTTTTGCTGGGGTTTCATTCATCGCATTCATTCAAGATGCGGGCACTCTCATTCAGCTACAAAACTGTGAAAAACTCAATCAATTGCGCGCATGCCGATGCGTTGCTAAATTGCTTGGAGGATTTTGATTCGAACGTTTTTTTTATGCCAACATTTTCCAGCTACACGAAGATCCAAACTGTCAACAAGTGTGTCTGTGTCTGCTGGTCCTGGCCAAAAGTTTTCGAGTTGATCGCCTATTTTTGGAATCAATAAATTACGCACGGCTTGAAAACGGTTTGGAATTGGTCAGTTTAAGCGGGTCCCACAGCTCGTCTCGCTTGCATAGTTGCTGCATCGGCTGCTAATGAGCACTTTGGCATTTTGGCCTGGCCAAAATATTTCGTTGTTTCGTTGATGTGGTTGGTCTATAATAAGCGTTTTTCGTTTACCTCTGTGTTTTCTTGATTTTTTTTATTTTTAGATTTTTTGCTTTGAGGCTGTGCCTTGAAATTTATTTAGCAGCATTTTGGGCGTTTCGCTGCCGTTCGACAACAACATCAGCTCATAATTAATTGAAAATAATAAATTTATGACAGATTTTCGACTGACGTTGCCGCCGCCTGTATGTGGATGTCGATTATCAAATCTGTGTGTGTGTGTGTGCATGTGTCTGTCGCTGGGCTGGTTAATAGTAACGGTTAATGGTGTAACGCCAGTTAAGAGGGAGAGAGAGAAAGAACAGCAGCAACTGCAACAACTGCAGGCCTACAACATACAAATAGGCCAACAGAGTTTTTTAATTAAAGCATTTTATATGTTTTGGCCGCCTGGAGCCTGTTCTCCCAGCAATCTAACTATTTGTGGGTGTTGGTGGGCATTACCAAACATGTACGCGTACAAGCATCTAACATACACTCTATTTATAAATATATATATACAGATACATATATATATATATATATATATATTTATGTATAGAAGTTGGCCAACGCACTGCATTGAACCTGGCTCACGATGAAGGAAAAACAAGTGGCTGCTTTTCCAACAGCCAATAGCGGTATTAAATGGTATAAGGAAGTCAGCTTTGAAGTCTTGTTTAGCAAAACAACTAAAAAACAATTGCGTAACATTAAAAAATTAATTACTGTTTAATTTATTTATATAAATACATTCTTTATACGTTTGTAGATGTTATGCGAACTTCTAAATGGGAATTTAAAGTCTATCCAAACTGAACTTAATCAAAAGACATTTTTCACTAATTTACAGTGAATGAATCGCTTCGCTCAAATCGTGAAAATGTAATTTCCCAACAAAAACACTTCTGTAAACACATTTAATATCGATAAATTAGGTAATGGACGAACAAAAGTCGTGCAAGTCGTGACACGTTTGCATATCTGCTGTTCATCATCCGATTTTGTTAGCTACATATATATATATATTAACGGGTATTTTATTTCAGTTCTAAAAGAAAAACCCAAGGTTTATGTGTAATTTTCAGCCAGAGTAATTTGGGATTCGAGACGCCAGCTCAGACTATGCCTAATTCTCATTTAAATACAAATAATCAACTCTCATTCTCTCTCTCTCTCTCTCTCTCTCTCTCTCTCTCTCAGTCTCTCTCTCTCTCTTTCTATCTGCTGTTGGGTTTTCGTTCCATTTAAATTTCCATATTGTGTTTATTAATCACTGGATGACAAGCCGACCGGCAAGCCGGACAGAGCGTCGCTTCTCTGGGCCTACAAAAATTGAGTGTATTTATGGGTTGAGGAGTCTGAAATTTTGACTTCGACTTGGACTTCGATTGCGGCTGTGGCTGTCCAAATGTTTCTGTTTGGTATTTAAGGCCAATCAATTTGCTGAGCTTCGCTTTTTAGCTGGCCATTTTCATCCATTGCCCTTTCTTTGTCTCGTTCTCTCGCGCTTTTCTCCTAATTTCAATTCCAATTCGAATTCCCCCCAAATGCGATATCAACACAATTAATAGCAGATTATGCAAATCAAATTCGAGACATGTATATGTGTGGTATATGATAATATGTATATGCTTATTTATGTATACATACGAATACATATGTATGTGTGTCATATACGATATGCTATGTGCCGTTGTGTTGCTTCACTTGCCCCGTTTTGTTTGCGGGCTTGTTTACAACTTTGTGTTGTAACCACCAAAGAACCAAGAAACATAATTAAATTCTTATGATAGGAATATGGCAAGGGATAGTAATAGATGAGAGAGAGAGAGAGAGAAAGAGGGTTCTTTGGAATGTTAGTTAGAGCTGATTCTAAGTAAATGAGTGCTAAATTGAAAATTGTCTTGTGTCGATTAGGCGCGTAAATCGATAAGCGCAAAAGCAATTTCCGATTGGGGCTGAGTTATATGCGGCACGATTTATGGCTAAAAAGGGAGCTCAATTTACAATTTTGCAATTTCAAGCAAATGCGAGAGCGAGAGAGAGAGATAGAGATAGAGAGGATGCTATCCAGATGTGCTCAGTCGGTTGCTGTTGATGCTGATCAGCAATCGGCAACAGCAGCTGCTGTCCAAAAAGCAAGCGCGAATAATATAAAATTAATTAAAGATGCTAAAGATAATTGATTAGGCTGAGCGATTAATAACGCTTCGTTTACTAGAAGAATCAACTACCACTACTACAGCATGTATGTATATATTTTCACATATATATCCTATAAAATGGCGTCAATTGTGCAGCAAGCGTTACAACAAAGTCAATCACTTTGTTAAGTTTCTCATTAACATGCACTTGAGGGGAAAGAAGATCTTGATTGGCTTATAATTCCATGTCTTATCGAGGCGAAGTAAGTAATTTTACATAAAACAGATCGAAGAACTCTTAACTCTCGTGTCGCATGTATACCGATCTGGTCATTTGGAAAGAGAAAACATTTACAGCTCTCACTTACCACTTGCGATTTTCAATAGAAAGGAGTCTTAAATCATTGTTTGAACTCAAGTAAAATGTACAATATATTTTAAATGGGAAATTCGATAGTTGGTCACAATTCAATAAACATATTCTACTTTGCCTCAATCGTGATTGTGGATGAGCTAAACTTTCCATTGCCATAACATTGTGGATAATTATTAATTTCTACTTTTAAGAAGGTATGCCTTGTGATTTAAGTAAATATAACATTAAATTTTCATAATTAAACTCCTTAAAGTTTTCCTTAAATATTTTTTATTTTAAATATCATTCTGACTATTTTAAATTGTATTTCTTTTTCCGTCATTGTGTAAGTTTTGTATCTCAAGTACAAAATTCACTGTAATCAGTAAACACTAGTTGAGCCTGCCGCGAGCGATGTGCAGCAGGCAACCAGCCAACGGGCAACAGGCAACCAGCCAACGGGCAACTGACAACCTGCAACCTGCAACCTGGCCACTTGCAACTGTTTAACTAAACAGCTTCCTGTAATAATTTGCCGCTGCCTCATAAAAATTTGCAAATTATTTGCCAACTTTTGTTGTGTTCTGCTTAAGGCATACGAAATGTTAACGACTGTGATGCCAGTGGGCAAAGCGAGGGGTTGAGGAACGGTTGCCTATACAGTCAGCACTCAAGTTATGGTACGCGTTGCAAGCGACTTGTGTGGCTGCTGCCGCAGCGGCTGCTTTTCCATTGCCAATGTTGTTATCTTTTTTACTGCAAATTATTAGTTTTTACCGCTGAAGACAAAAAAATACTACAAAAAATAATACGAATGCAGCAGCAGCAACAGCAAAAAAAAAAGAAAAAGACGATAATTAAAAGTCTAATTGTATGCGCTACTGCCAAGTCGCAAAGCCTTGAGTCCGACTCTGACTTCGACGTAGTGGAAGACCACTCGAACTCCGAGTCCAGGTCGTAAAGTGTCCAATGAGCTGGAGAAGAGCCCCGTGCTGTGCACACACAGCGCACATTGTTGTTGCTTGGTAGCGTCGACGGCTGTTCCTACTGCTGCTGCTGCTGCTCCTGCTGCTGCTGCTCCTGCACGTTATTTCTTTCCCCTTACAAAGTAAGCAGTACCTCAAAATAGCTGCTGCCACCTTGATGATGTGGCAGCAGCAACGAATAAAAAGTTGCCTTACCAATTGCATATTTGGCAACTGCACAGAACAAATACCGCAAACTGTCTGCCCGTCTACGTTGCATCGACTCCCCCCATCACTGCCAGACTGTCTGTCAATCCATGCGCTCAGAGCCGACACCTGAGCTCAGCCATCAGCCCTGGGCAAAAGTCCGCTTTGATCATTTGCATCGAAGCGCGAAATCAATTCGTCTATTTCACACACTCACAACACAACAAGTGGGCAAAGGGGAGGGAAGCGGGGTGCACTTAAAAGTACTAAGGCGTTTTGTTTTACACATTACATGCAAGCTCAAAATGTCTACATGTGGTTAACTAAAGACTTTTGTTACAACACTCCTCTGTCTGTCTGTCTGTCTGCCTCTCTCAAGTCTCGAGTCGCAGTCTACTGCCCCCATTAAAAATGAATTGAGTTGGTAATCTGATGCTGCTGGCTACGTTGGCGGCCATCACGAAAATCCATTCATAAATATCCAAATGAAATAAACAAATAATCCCAAAACAAAATGATGCCTGAGGAATGACAGCCAATTCTGACAGTCACACTTTAAAACCAAAGTAAAAGCGACAATTAACGCATTCTACGTCATAACAATGATCTGTCAAGTAAACGTATTATATATTTGAATTTGAATTTAAATACGTGTACAAATTTAATCTCAACGTAGCCGATTAGCTAATAAAGTCAGACTTCAAGGCGAACCTTCTAAATGATCACGAACGCTGCATTTAATGAAACAGGCTATCCATTTTAAATGGACGGAAAGTTGTCTAATAAAAGTGCAGATTAATTTAACAGTCAGGGGCCAGTCAGACTTTCCGCAATTAACATCAACAACCCAATCGTATCAGAGATGACTATTAGAGCTGGAGGCATCAAAATTAGTTTGTGTTAAGTTCTTGTATGCCAAATGCACTTTCCGTGATTTCTTCACATTTGAGAACGAGCGAATAACGCTGCATTTAACGAAAGACTAAGCCAACAAATTTACAAAATGGTATTTATTTAGTAGTTAGTACTTCCTTGGGCTAAGAGTTGTCATGCGATCTGCCAGAAGTTAATCGAGAAACTGATGTTTAGAAAACAGTGAAGCGTAACTTTTAGACAAGTTTGCTCAGCAACAACCTGTTGCCTTTTTTATGAGCAAAAACTTGATCACAGTGTATGCCTTAATCTTTGTGTTATTTTCCTTTTCTCTTCTGTTATTGCTACTGCTGCTGCTGCTTTTTTTTTAACCCAAACGAGTAAAATGCAAGAGAGAAAGGGTAGAACACAAACACAGACACCAACAGAGAGACAGAACCAGCAACGAACAAAACATACAATTGGTAATTTCAGTTTTATTGCAACTCTGCCTTTTCGATTGTAGCATGATTATTGCGTTGATGAAGCTAATTATATAGTGCAGGGAGATGATGACGACGCTGCGACGCTCGGTGCCCTGCAGTTACCGTTTACCCCTTAGCCCCCCTTACCGCACAGATAGTTGGCTGCCAGCAGCAAAATGAAATATACACGTCAAGCAATTTGATATATGAGTCAAGCGATTGCATAAGGAACGCTCGCTGCGGGAACTGCTTTGGAAGTGCTTCGAAATCGGTTTGGAAACCGTCTGGAATTGTTTTTGGATCTGTTGGGGTTCCCGCATTGGCTTATCAATAGTGTCGCGAACAATACCAAGAGATTCATTTCATGTGCATCGCTGATGCCGGCGATAAAATGAAACGGGTCACAACTCTATTGATAGTAATCAATGTCATATTTAATTCATTGTAATGGCCTTCATAAATCTGCGCTACACCGAATGCTAACGGAGCCCACTCGAGTGTGGACAGAGGCAGCCAGGTGGAGAGTGTGCTGTAAACTGGGAATAGCTGTTGTGCGTGCGAGTGTGTGTGTTTGTGAGTGTTATTATGGCGGGCCTTAATAAAAATGTCAACGCGATCATAAACTTAACAACAGCCGACATTAGGGCATCGCTGTCTCTGTCGCTGCCTCTGTGACGCCGCTGTCCATTTTCATTGCAGGCATTTGAAGCGCACATAAAAATAGCGCGCAGAATTTCGTTTAGGCGTGGCCAAAACATAGCCCGAAGCAGATCGTATACACGGCTCTCAACCGAGAACACTTTGGTTTAAGAGGTGATTACAATTTTTCATATCCTATGCTGACTATACGGCTTGTCCTGGCTGAGTGACTGAGTGACTGGCGCACGTATTCGACCTCCATAACTACATTGATACTGAACCGATTTACAAAAACAAATACAAAATATATTCTAACTGTGGAGCGAGAGAGAAAGTGAGTGAGATAGGGACAGATGAGAAACTGGTGACTACAGTTGGCAACGTGGCTAACTGGAACTGCGTTGAGTGCGGACGTTATGTCTTTGTGTGCCACAAATGTTTTACAACAACAACAACAACAACGATAACAAAATTCTTTTACATCTCCTTCTTGTTGTTCTTGTTGATCACAGCAACTGACGTGTAACACAAAGTGAACATGGCATTATTATGGCTGCCTGAGCTCATGATGACAGCTGATTTCAGATCTCAACTGGGGCAACTACTATGTCTATTGTTTTAGTACCTACAGCTTCTTCTTCTTCTTCTTTTTCATCGTTAGTTGTCGTCGGAGCTTTTGCTTTAACAAAAGTTGACATGTGTTGACAAATGTTTGACAGGCGACAAGCAAAAGTCACATAATACTCGCACACGGTTTCTGTTTGGTTATTATAAAAACGCGGCTCACCTACAAAGAGAACGAGAGAGAGAGAGAGAGAGAGAGAGAGACGAGAGAGAGAGAGAGAGAGAGAGGATGCATTAGTTGGTCTTATGTAAAAAGTTATGCGCAAAAGTCGTGTGCTAATCGCGTTGGCAACATGGCCCATCGATTTGGCCAGCAACAAACAATGTTGCCAACAAATCAAATGTTGCCATGCGATGCGCCCAACACGAGCAGCAACAAGAAGAACAGGCAATAACAAAAAAACAACGGCAACAACATTTATGAGACAGCTGTGGCAGCGCCAGCTGAATTCTATAACTTCCTCTCCAAGCAACCAAGCAACACACACACACGCACACACACAGTGATACACACACACACACACACACACACACACACACTCGAATGACTGCAGCAAATGCGAGAAATGCAACAAAATTAACATCATCAGACAGAAATAATCTATAATGAACATAAATCTCTTTTCCAGCAACAAACAACAACAACAACGATACGCTGCCACTGCCTCCTTTGAGGAAGTGCAAGTTTAAGTTTGGTGCTGAAATGAAATGCTAGAATCAGCTCTAGCATCAACTCCAGACCGAACTCCAGCCTCTCAGTGCGAGTGCGATCTTCATACTCGTGTGCCGTGTGTTTAAGCTGCACGTGTCTTTCTCTCTCTCTCCCTCTCCCTCTCTCTCTACTTGCAACGCGTACTTTGCACTTATATTTATTGTTCACGTTGGTGTTGTTATTGTTCCTGTTACTGTTGTTGTTCTAATACACTGTTTTCAAAGAAGGTTTTAAGTGAGGAAATGAGAAAATCTATTGATAGAAGCACACGCTCCTTCATTTTAATAGTTACTTCAACTGGCATAATCAGGAGAGGCAATATATTTGTTAATTTTTTAATTATGTTTTCCTTAAATGAACACACACTAAAACTATTGAGTTGTGCTTTTCAATATACTCGCAGTTCCAGCTAGAGAGTCTCTGGCAATCGTGTTAATGATAGTTGTTGCCTTCATCACTGAAAATATTTCAGAAATTTATGCGTTACTGTTAAATGAAGGAAATGTCTGAATGCAGACAGCGGGCAATAAATTATTAGAAATATGCGCGTTTTTTAATCAGCAAAACCAACAAAACCAATTAACCAACTAAACTCACCGACTAACCAACTAAGCTAACAAAGTGGAGAAATTGTTCGCATCTCGCATCGCTCGTCGCGTCTCGCTGTGCAGTTGAGGCTAAAGCTAAAGCTCTGCTCACTCAAAATTTATTAAGTTGTCAACGGAGTTGCGCGGTTCGCAAAAATGTTGGCAATGTCTCTTTGGCAAATGGCAGGGATCACAGTGCGTGGTAAGAGGGAGCCAAGCGGCGTGTGCGTGTATCTTTTATTTTTCTTTCTTGTATGTTTATATACACATATATATATTTATATATATTCTTCTTCTTCCACTTGTGCAGATCGCGCTGCTGGTGGGCCGACTGTGCTTCATTTTGTGTCCAGTGAACAGAGAAGTTGTGGCCATTATGTGCGCCGTCTTATTTGGCGTTGACTTCTCATTCTGCCACCACCATTGCCATTATTATTGCCATTGCCAACACATTCATATTTATTTGTATTCGTATTTGTATTTGTCTTTGTGTATTTTTTTGTGCTTTCCATCGGTGCTTTCATTTGTTGTGAGTTGCGTTTAATGAACTTTAACAATGTCTGCGCAGCGTCAACTATGATTTCTTATACCCTTTAGCCATTAAGCGTGTGTAAAAACAGATACTTTATGAGCAAAATGTTAACTGCATGAAAAAAGTTAATTTCTGAATGACTGTAAACATTTATGATGTTCGTAGACAAATTTCTCCCTTAGTCAACTAAAGCATTCTAAGATGCATTTCTAGGAATCTGAAGACTTTGTAAAACCTACATTAATCAGGAGCCATAACAAATCATAGTTAAATTCCCATTTTAAATGGCAGAAAACATCAAAAGACTTGGGCAACGAAGTTTTCTATTCTATTTAAGGATTACACTGCTTGTAGCCTTAAAATCGAGTAACGAAAAAATATAAAACTATTTAAAATTTAATTTTCTACATTTTCTATTTTTAACAGCGATGCTTTACACCATAACCTGATTACAGGGTGTTTCCCAGTCAAGCACCTTCGACTAGACCACACTTATGAGCTCTTCTTTTTATTGTTGCTTTGTCTCGTTTTCTTTTGTTAATTTCCAGGCAACATTTTTTATGTATAGTAACTAATTTGCATATTTAATTTGTTAGCCGCCGTTTCTTCTTTTAGGCCCCGTCCAGAAGCCATTTCCGATTTCTCATAAGCTTAAAATTCATTAATATGTGTCTAAAGAGTTTGCAGCTGTCATTAACAAACAACAACATTTACAGGCACTCGCAAATTATTGTGACGCCCACACACACGCGAAGAAAAGTAACCAACTGGGAAAACAAAACCCATGTAAAGGCAATAATAAAGGAATGCAAAAGATCAATATTTGATTATGCAAAATGTTTAGCTAGTTTCAAGCCACTCCCCTTTATCAACACACAAAACACAGCACAACCAACTGAAACTCCGATTCAGAATTAACCTCAAGAGGGCCAGTAATTTAGCACGCACGCATCTTACCCAACCGAGTGGCATAAACACCCGCCTTCAACTGCCGCTGCATCTGCTGCACGCTTAATGCGCATCAAGTTGGTTAATTTTAAGCTGATTGCCAACACGAGTGGAGAGCAAAGCAAATAGTTGTGGATGCTGTGCAACAATGAATGCAAGTAGGCAAGCAAGCAAACAGCCAACCAGGCAGGCAAGCAAGTAGGCAACGAGCATCAACAGCAGCAGCAGTTTCGAGAAAAAAAAAAGACTTTGGCAACGAACTGACCCAACGCATTTGAAATTAAATACTTACTAATTTGCCCGATTGGTGGTGTGTTCGCTTTCGTTCTGCCAAGGCCAGAGTCCCTAAGCAAAAGAATAAGATATACCCTTGCAGACTGCTTAAGTACTTATTTAAAATCTATGAAAAAATGAATGAGTTATATATGGGATAGCATGGTGAACAAGAAAGTTTTCATTACGAAAATTCTCATTTCAATCCTTATTAAATGTTCCTAAGTCACTAGCTTGCCTGGAAACATACAGAATTACATATTGATAACGACCTTATAGGCTGAACGCTGTCTTCCTTGTATACCTTACGACAAAATTATAATACCTACTACAAGAGTATTAAAAAAAGTAACAGGAATAACAACAAAGGCTAGCTAATACTCCAGAGAGTTTCCACTTTCAATTTCAGATGCTGCATGCGACTCGTTTTCAGTTGAGTTTTCAGAATACGAAATGCCCCAAAGGCGCTGCTTAAAAATAGTGTTGAGCTTGAGTGCAGAGCCCGAACCCACTTAAGACGTTGTATGCGTCGCCCGGCCAAGCTGCACCACCGAGATACTACTGCAGCTCATCCCCAATCCCCAGACACCACGGGCGAAGTCCGACATCGAACTTGGACAGGGACAGGGACAACTACAACGACGGTCTGCGGCTTTGAGCTTTTTTAATTGTCGACAATGTTTGTTGCAGTTTTTAATGAAATTCATTTGTGCAACGTTGTCGATTGCAACAGCAACAGCAGCAGCAACAGCCTTTGTGGCATGGCCCTGAGCCACTGGCTCTCGTTGCCGCGTCTGCGGTTTTTGTTTTGCTTGCTTCGTTTTTTGGCTTGTGGCCTTTCGTTCCCTTCATTGGTTGCCCTCCTCCTTCTGTCAGAGCTGCATTGCGACTTGTCCTCCAAATAATTCATTAACACTTTGTCTTGTTAACTTTAATTTGATGCTGCTGTAGCCGCTGCTGCCATTTCTGCAATGCCCCTTTTCTGCCCTGCCTCTGGCACAGTTTCCCTACTCGTTGGCATTTTAAAGTGATTGCTAAGTCAACTTTATTACGTTGGTTCACAAATACTTTAGGAGAATATATCTGGACTTCATTTCGATAATCACCTACTCAGCTAAATACTGCGCATACTATTTCAACTACAACTATCTCCAGTGCGCACTTTCATGTTTCTTCTTTGTCTTTGCCATATTTGCCTCCTCTTCTACTTAGTAAGGGTATAGTTATAAAAAAAACTATATTCCTATAATTTTTAATACAGAATTATTCCAGGGGCCACTTCGTGACCAAAATTACCTCGCTCAGTTTTTTCAAGCTATGAATCTTCTACTTCTACTCCTTTCTACCTTCTGATCCTGATTTATACTCCTCCTACTCACCACTGGCAATAGCTCAGTTTTGGCAGCTTGGTAGTTAGCTGGCCAAAAACAAAAAAGAGCCCTAAGCACCAAAAAGAAAAAAAATATGTCTTAATCCGCCTCCCATGTGTATAAAATTTCAAACATGCCAACAGCGATCCACTTTCGTGTCCATCAAGAATGAAACCCAGTGACAAGAGACTGCGATTGCCTACGTCTTGCAGTCGCTTCCATAGAAGTAATGAAATATCTGTGCTCTACTCACTCTCTCTTGTATATTTACACACATATATATAAATTTATCTACCTTTCATTCTCTGTCTTTCTCTCTCTCTCTCTATCTTTGTGTGTGTGTGTGTTAAGCAGCTGGTAATCGGATACTTTTGTTCCCTTTGCTGTTTAATGAGTTGTATGCACAAATTTATGATCCGGTGGGCAGGCGCAGTTCTGTTCAACGGTTTCTGATAAGTATTCTATATATACATGTCTACATACATAAATATCTAAAGATATATATAGATTTATATGGTAAATCTGGCATCGTGTCCAGGTACAGTTAGCTAGCTTGTTTGCGGCAAATTGATTGATGACAATTGAGTGCCTTCTCAGAGTTCACAATTCGCTCACAAGTTCGACTAACGAGGAGGGATCAGAGACGTCATAAATTCGCCAATAAACACGACCAGCAGCAATAAAGACAGTTTGCAAATAAATTTGTTGCATAAAATGAAGCTAAGAAAAAAAGTGGCAGCAGAACAAATGCTGCAACAAAAAGAGCTGTAAAGTAAACAGAACAAATGTGCAAGTCGCAAGCAACAACAACACAAGAAGTGCATAAATAAACTCTTAAAGCCCAAACGGCAACTTCGACACCCTGGCAAAAACAGTTACTTTTTAATCGCCGCCTGCGACTTTCAGTTGGGAGTTCAATTTGCCAGCGCGTCTCTTGAATTTAAGGCTCAGTGCACCACAGCATTACCTCATGCCACATAAACTATAAGAAAAGCAGCTACAAACTCAGCCTGTCTCATTCACCCCTCCCCTCTCCGACAGCTTTTACTCTCCTCGCTGCACTGCCAGCCAAATTAAAATGTTCTTTCAACTACGAACTTTCGACAATAAATTGAATTGAACAACAAAAGCAGGCAGAACAACTGCATCCACAGTCAGTCAGGGCCAAGGACTGCTGAGGGGGCTTGGACTGGCTTGGGGAGATTTAGCTGTTTTTGTTGTTGTTGCCTTTGGGTGTCTCGCATGGCAAATCGCAGAATGTCTGTCCGTCTGTCTTTGTGTGGAGTGTCAGAACCCCGCGCTGGGCACTGGTCAAAAACATTTGTCATGTCATTTGTGTCGGTGCAGGAAACGACATGCGTGCTAATGTGCAAGCGAGAGGGCAGCAACGGGCAGAAAAAATCGGCCAATACCCAAAATAAAAATAATGAAAAAACAACTCCAAAAGAAAAACGGATAAGTTTATCGATATCAAAAGATCAGAGGCAAGAAGCGGGGCAAAGCCAAAGCGAAAGCACAAAAGGTGAAGCAATGCGAGCAGGCGAGAAATTTGCCAGGAGGAGTTGCAAACGGTGCCATCGAAGGGGCTGCAAGTTGCAAGGAGTTATTTTTTTCATCTGCAACTACAACGTTACTCTGAGCAAAATAAACAATAACAAATATATTTATTTTCTCATTTCGCTAGAAAAAAATTTATATATAATAGGCAAAGATGTCCAGGTTCAATTCCCATGCCTTTTTGTTTTTTGTATATGCAAACTATTCCAGGTTCAGGCAGCATGTTCTGTTTGACTTTTACCATTTTGACACATTTATTTTTTTTAGTGTACAGCTACAGCTTTAGCTTTTAGCAGTCGGTTCAGTTCGGTTCGGTGTCACAAGTTCGCGCTTCAGCCATAAACGCATTTTTTATTTGTTGTTGTTCTTATTGAGGTCACTCAATGTGGAGCTGGCATATACCAACATATGTTACCGAATCGAAGTAAACCGAACTGAACTGAACTGAACGTGGTGGTTGTGCGTTATCGCTTCACAAATTAACAATCAGCGGCAATAAATGTTTGCGTTTGTTTATGGCGAACCATTGAATGCTGGCAACTGAGTGGCCCACAGGCTCTGTGTGCGGCGTGAACTTACATACATACAATCACTTGGCTGTTTTATGGAGTAGGAAGTACGCCAGGATGAGAGAAAGACAGAGAGAGAGAGAGAGAGTCAGACAGAGAGCGAGTGAGAGAGTATTGGATGCATTTACGGGAACTCCTGCCTTGCCTTATCTCTGGGGTTTGGCGCTTCGGCCATCCTTTTGTGTTTAACAAATTCAATTAAGCATTTTAATATCTCTCTGAGCAAGAAAGTAGGTGTTGTCCCTTGGGTGTTGCACCAAAGCGACACTGAATTATTAACTTGATTTAATTTATGAATTCCAATGGACGACAATCTGAAATGAACGAACGACTCCGCCACACAATAATTCAATGCCGAAGCGCAGTTAAGAACTGCGCTTTTAATTAATGCGATAAGCACAAGAATTTTCGCAGACTCGAGTACGGAAATCTGATCTGAAAGTAAACTGTGAACAACTATCAATTTGATTGATTATCGTTTTTAATAACGATATGTGAGATAGCAAAATAAAAGATGCATATGTATATAGATAAGATATAGATAGATGTATCTAGATATATCTGAATCTAATAGATATAACGCTGAATCCAACCAGATATCTAAAAGCATACATCTAATAACACTACAAATATAAATAGAACAATCGATTAACAATCAACGACGCAATGTGTCTATTAGCAAAATAATAAATTTATCTAGTTCCAAGTTAAAATTGCTTACAGATTGGTCACCTATTTGAGCGACCATCTTCTGTGCAAGTGTATCTGTCCACATACGAACGGGTTGGTTGGGGGCTGTTCTATTTGACTGGTTTTTGTTTGGCCTCTGCCCAAGGGCATGCCAAGGAGGTATCGAGCAATGCCTCGAGAATTGAGTAACTCGACAGAATTGGAAAGCCAGCAGGGCTGTGGTTCTTTTTTTATTTTGATTTTTGTTGTTTTTTTTTTTTATTTTTGCTTTTGCAAATTGCCAACTGCAATTACACGAATTTGGATGCACAGTTATTTTTGAAGATTCTTTCAACACAACATATATTTTTTGTTTGTGTTTGCGTGCCGAGATGCTCCCCTTGTAATTTCAGATTTGGTTCTTTGGCTTTCAATCAGTCATTCGTGCTGTTGTTATGGACCTTAATTCATAACTGTCGTATCCCCCTTTACCGGTCAGTGTCCCTCTTGATCTCTGGTTATTGTAGTGTCAGCTCATCAACAATTTACAATGTTACTGTTTTATTGCCAACGTACGAAGACGGCGGCAACAACCAAAGTATTAATATGTTTTCCTGATTCTGTTGTCCCGACAAATTCTTCTTATGCTCCTTTTCTTTTTTCTTTTTTTTTTTTTTTTTTGCTTTGGGCTGATTCTTTTTGTATCTTTTTATACACTTGCAGACTTGCAGCATGCATTCGAATGTGCTCGCAATCAATTGTTGTGAACGATAAAATGCGAAGACGCATTCCAATAGTTTTTTGGCAGCACGCGCTTTGATTTATGGCAGTAGCTCAATTGGTAGCTGGGATCGCCATAAATACTCAAATCAGCTAATCACTGTGATTTTTCACCTGTTGAGAGTCAAAGAGTTTTGCATAAGTCACCTAATAATCAAGCATAATTCATTTTTTATATGCTCGCCGACCAAACGCACTGAAACTTAAAACATTTAACCACAGCCACCGAATATGCTTATAGAGACAGATCGTTAGATCTTTGTCTCGACTATGTTATTTATATTTTATTTTTTATTTTTTGGTTTGTATCTTCCATCATCGTCAGCGTCGTCAAGTCGGCAAAGTGCCAACAACGGACAAGAGACAACAAACAACAAGCTGTGAACAAAGAGCCTGCCAATGACTGCTTAAAATTCAAGCAGCGCACAGCAAAAAACAGCAACGACTGATCGACGCCAAGACACCTTACAAGCGCAGCAAACTACCCCAACAATATAGTAATTAATTTATTGCATCAGCAAAATAACGGCTATATTGAAGAGAATACTTTTCAATTTTGCTGTCTATATTTTTAAATTAGTTATTTTCACACATTAAATTAAGGAAAATGCTGAGCAGGTCCGTCTTTTTTCATGCTGGTGCCACAGCTCAAACCCACCCGTTTATGGCAATTAATTGACTACAGGGTATAACTAAAGATAAATACTTGTATTTCGTGTATTTATATTTAACTATAAATATGGCTTTTGCTTTTCACATATCATTTTGGCATTAACTTCTTTTCACACACACATACATACATATTGAGCTGTGGGCACGTTATAAAAATGATTGACAATTTAATTTCCAAGTCCGCTGCGGCTGTGGGGGATTTGTAAAATATTTGGCTTTGATTCGATATTTTGTTTCGTTATTTATTGTTGATGTTGTTGCTTGTTGGCCTATTGAAAATATGCAAATCCGTCCACATGTTAACAGTCGGCAGTCTTTTGGTCTTAGATTTTATTTTTATTTAAGGAGTGCGCCATCATCTTGACCACAAAACAATATCAAAGCTTTTGAGTATTTTGGCTGTCTTTTTGCCCGTGTGATGGACCTACAATGGGCCAGTGTCAAATCAACCAATCACAAAAAAAAATAACTACATCTATTTAGCAACCCACACGCTGCGGAATTTAGCCGAAATTGTTGGCCAGATTTCGATTTGCAGAATTTTGCTGCATGCCGCAGCAAGGCGGAAGCAGCAGCTGCCCGAAATCGCTGAGTGAATCTGGCCAAGCAACCAAAAACAAAAAGCAAAACAAAACACCTAAAAAGAAAAGGAATCAGTTAAAAAGGGTGCCACGACAAGGAGCAGAAAGCATGACGACAAATAAGCAGGCGTAGATGAGAGAATCGCAAGGGATAAGGAAGGAGCGGTGAAGAGCGGTGAAGAGCGATGAGGAGTGGGGAGGAGAGGAGAGCTGTGTGGCAGCTGTGGACAAGATGCACGTATGCAGATTATTAAGGCCATGGCTAAGAAAACTAAAACTGAACTGAAGCTGGCACTGGCTGCAGGGATTTTCAGTTGGTTTTGTTTTTGTTTTGTGTTTTTTGTTGATTTTGGGTTCAAGCTGAGACCGCTGCATGTGGGATTTGGCCAAAAGCTGCCCGTTTCTGCCTGCCTCTTTTTTATTTGTCGCTGAAATCTTGTTTGCTTAAAAGTAAAAATAATTAACTAATTAAAATTGTGAGCTCCGCTTCATGTGGTTGTTGTTGCGGCGCTATGCCAAATAAGCAGCAGGCCCATCAACAACAACAGATAGACATTAGGGCCAAATAAGCTGCCAACTTGCTGCATTTTTTGTCGTTGCTTTTGTTGTTGTTGTTGCTGTTGGTAAATACTTTGACTCTGACTACGCGGGCTTCGACTTCGACTTCAACTTCAACTTCAACTGCGACGGCGACGGCGAGCTCGACAACGATATGCAAAAGCTATCAACGCTCCATCTCAGCGAAATAGCCAGCCAAGTTTGTGTCCTCAGTCTTTCGTATTTCTTCTGCTGCTGACGCTGCTGTTTTTTCTTGTTACTCTGATACCGAAGGGAAAAAAGAGAGTGTATTGATTTTGTGCCATAGTCGGCTGTGTACTTAACGTTTTTAAGGCCAAAGACTTGAAACTTGGAATGTGTACGTGAATATATGTAAAGGTTGCATATTCATTTTAAGTCATTTTCAAGCAAATGCTTTGACAACTCTTTCTAGCTGATGCTAATATGGGCAACAGAGTATTTTTTAGTCGCCTATTGCCGATTGTGGGTTGTGTGTGCCTTTTTGGTTTGGCTTGTAAGCTGTTGATATGCTCATTTAGAATCGCACGTTTTTTCAGCAGAAGTTGTTAAGAATAACAACAGACAGCAGCAGCAGCAGCTGGGTGAAGAAGTAATCAGAGGAGAAGAGAACTAAAGGAAACCTGCGTTGATTGCTACTCCATATGCAAATGCTGTGCCTGCCACACACACACACACACACACACACACACACACATACACACACACCCCATACGCACTGGGTCTGACCTCAAACACTAATTTGAAGAGAGAGGGGAAAAAGAGTCGCCCATCAATCATCAAACGCACTTTCATTTTTTCTTATTTTTCTCTCTACAACTTTTTTATTGCGCTAATGGTGGCTGAAAGACGCTCAGAAAGAAAATAAGCAGCGGCAAAAGTACTATTGATTTTGAACCGGCGGAGCTAATGGACAACGAGACGAGTTAATTGTTTGAGCAGCGCACACTTGACTCCGACTTCAACTCAAACTTCAACTTACATTCCAGCCTCCCATCTGCAAAAGAAGCTATTTCGGCCAATATAACTGAAATTGACGGGACGCAGTCAGGCAAAAAAAAAAAAAAAAAAAAAAACACACACACACAAAAAATAAATAAAAAGAAAAGGTTCTGAGCAGCGCATATTTTCGTGCCTGCTGAGACTGAGGGAAAGAGATTCAGAGACCGAGTGTGGGAAAGAGCGGGGTATAGAGAGTGGCGACTATGCAAATGCAGTAGCCAATGCCCTCGGGTTGTTGTGATGTGCGCGTGCGCGCCTCTTCCAAAGTCCCAAGCAGAGTCCACAAGTTTGACTCCCAGTCCTAACAACACTTCTCTCGCTCCGCTCTCCGCTTTTCTGCCTCTCTTTTTAGCTGTGTATATGTGTGTGTGTGCGCTTTAATTGCACGTTTAAAGGCTGCAACAGAAGCGGCATTTACTAAATATGGCCACAGCCGAGGCAAAACTCGAACTCCAACTCGCAATGCGCTGCTGCTGCGCTGCTGCTATCCAAAAAGCGCCGCTGCAACAAAGCTTCAACAAAGTTGAGCGCGTGTCTGCTCAAGAGTCCAGAGAGCTGCGCGTCTGGGACTGAGCCGGAGTCGAAGCCTGAGCCTGAGCCTGAGCCTGTTGTCGCGTTTCGGCCGCAAATTGATGCACATTTGATGTGTGATGACGACGTGCACATCCACAGCAACAACTACAGCAGCAGCAGCAACAACTACAACCACAGCTCGAGTCCAAATCCATGACGCTCACATTGACGATGACGATGACGCAGTTTTTCGGTTACTGGCAAAATGCAAAAATGCACCGATGAGTGCCACACTCAGCAAAATAATGTGAGACATTCAATTTAGATTCGGTTACGTTTTAGAGACGTTTCTAAATTTACAATTTAGGAATTATTAAGGCATTTCACCTAAAGGACTAAATAAATAGGTTATTATTGAACTTTAGAAAAATCTTTTGTGGGTTAAGAAAATTATTGTTCTTAGGTTTGGAAAATTTGTTACTGAAAATATAAACTGCGTTTCTAAATTTAAGAAAATTCGTTCAGAAGGACAAGACTCCCTTTAAAATAAGTCGAGCTGTTTAGGAGATGTGAAATTCTCAAAATCTTCAATTCTAGGCCATTTACGTGTATTTTGGTTAAGTGTAGAAAGCCGCTCCTTTTCAGGCCTATCAGTTAAGGTTTATTGATGTTTTGATTGTGATCAGCGCTTGTGGCTATTGTGGCCCCGTTGCCTTCTTGCCTCGTTGCCTTCCTGGCTTGTGGCTTGTGGGTTTCTTCATGGTGTTTGTTATGGCTGCCTCTTCATGTTGCTGTCGTTATTATTATTACTGTTGTTGTTTTCATTATTGTTGTTGGTGCTGCTGCGGCTTTTCCCCTAGCAGGAAACGCACTAAAGGCAGCTCGACTGGGCGATCATCTGGCGATTTTTAACTTTTGCAAAATTGTGTCAAAAATGATGTTATTGGTTGTTTTTGTACCCTGAGTGTGACGCTACAAACGCTCTGGGCTTTGAATATTTTTTTGGGTGGTTGGGCATAAAATACAACTTAATTAATATCGTAAGCGTTTGGGAAATATCTCAGCTGCAACAAATGCAGTCTGCTGGTAGCACACAAATGGTAGCCACTGCATACATTAGATACAATAAAAATACAAACACAAACACACACCAACACACACACACGTACATGCTTATATACACAATGTGTGCTTGTTGCTCGTTGTTGTTTGCTATGATACAAAAGACAAGTACTACAAACTATCGAACCCAAAAACCGGCTATGGCCAGCAGAAAGAAGCAGCAGCCGCTGCGCCTGCGCCATGATTTTTCCAACCATTTTGTCTCACACACACACGAGCACTCACATACAGCTATAGAGAGAGAAGGAGAGAGAGAGAGAGAGAGAGAGCGTAATTGCTGAATTTCTGAATGGCCAAACGCTGAATTCGCCGCTGTTTGCCAGCTAAACACCAAAAACGTGCAGCAACAAGTGAGGTGAATTTTTACAAGGCGCTCTCTTTCAGTCTCTCTGTGTTTCTCTCTCTCACTCAGCTCTTTCAGCTGTACGCTGCTCAGGCATTTATGGAATGTGAGCGCACAAAAATGCGTTAAAGGTGTTTATAAAATTAAAATTGTGCAAAACAAGTTGCGTGAGAGAGCGAAACACAGAATGAGAGAGAGAGCGTAGCTGAGAGAGAAAGAGGGAGAGAGAGAGTGAGGGAGAGCAAAAAGAGAGCATGAGATAAATGCAGCTTGATCGCTCCATGTTTAGAAAAAAGTGAATTGATGCAAGAGACAAAGAAAATTGGTGCACAGCGCCTCATACGCTGGCAAGAGAACAGCTATGTAGGGGCAGGAGAGGGAGGGGGTGGGATTACTAGAACTGTATGTGAACGCGCAGTGGACGCAAACCTGCAATAGCAGAGCACACTTGCACCCTCGGCGCAAACCAGTTCAATGGCATTAGAGTGAAGCAACCGCATAACTTGCCAAATGGGCAGGCCCAAGTTTCAAATCCCCTCCAGTACCCCCTTCACTGCCCTGCCCGCTCAGCAGCCAATTCCTAAGGTGCTGCCACTTTTGTAATTGTGGGAGCCACCAAAATTAGATTTACGTAGATTAGCCAAACAATGCGAAATTACAACAACTACAGCAATAGCAGCAGCAACAAAAATGCAACTAATTTCAGCGCCGGCTGCTGCAGCGAATAGGAAAAAAAAAACAACTTTAGCTGCCAATCTTGAGCAGAGGCGGGGGCGAGGGGTTCCTGACCAATTGCTAGCACACAGCCAAAGCAACTAGCAGCAGCAGCAACAACAACATGTAATTGCATGTAATTTAGTGTGTAAGTGCAGCAACAACAACTAAAACAACGACTACATGTGCAACAAATCTGAGATGACAACAACACGCTGAACAAATTATGTTGTCTTAGAAATCAACTGATGGCTGCTCAACGCGGGGGTGGCTAGGCAGGGTGGTATGGAATGGGAGAAGTAGGAACGCGCCAGTTGGCGCTCCAATTCGGAATCTCTCCTCTAACAACAATTCCAGAGCTGGCTCGCTCGCAATTTGCATAATGAGTTTTTAATTTTGTTTTTTTGTTTTTGTTTGTCTCGTTCGAATATTAAAGCGGCTTGCTTGGTCGCAAGTTCGTTGTCTAAGTCTTTTGTCTCGTGGAGGCCTCCGAATTAAAGTGTAATTTGGTCAGCCATTAGATGGAGCTCCCAGTGATAGTCCATCTCGAGGTCGCAGTCGCAGTCGTAGTTGGAATTGGAGTTGGAGTTCAACTCGAAGTTAGGCGGCATTTGATCGCCTCTAATTAAATAGCATTTCCGCTTTGAAAATAATACGTATCTGGAGAAATAGGTGTGGCCTAGATGGGAACGGCTAACTCTCGGAATGTCTGTCTCTGTCTCAGCAAGCACTTAGGGCACTGAATTTGGACCAAGTAATATTTGGCATGCGAGTTTCGCTTTTAATTTGGCTCAACAACTTCAATTACGCGAACAAAACACGCTCATCAAATTGCGGCTTTAATGTTGGACATACAATTATAGTTATAGTTATGGATATCAAAAATTCCCAGATTTGCTTATAATATGATGTGAAATCCGGCTATTTCATGGGTTAAAAGTTAAAAGTTTGCAACAATAAACTTTAGCCTAATTATAAATATAAAGCGATAACTTTCGCTGGAAAACTCTCAGACTGATGAAATTTTAGTTCTCCGATAAGTTTAGCAGCTCTTCTTGAGAGCATTCTGAGGAGAATACAACCTTGTGCTTGTAGAAGAAGAAGAAGAGGAATATATAGCGAAATTAAAGTCTCGCTGCGTCTGCTGTTGTGGCTGATGAAGCTGCAATTATCCTCAATGATGATGGCAAATTCCATTCGCAGCTGCGATCGATGCGGAACGTCGCGACGACTCAACGCGACAAGCATGCCCCCCCCCGCCTCCCTCGCCCTCTCCCTCTCTACCACTTACGCCCTGCTACTAACCCCTTCGTTGAGTGACCGCCTTGCGCCCACGTGCAGTGCCAAAAGTCGAGCAAACAATGACGAGCAGCTGGCAAAGTATTTGTTGTTCTCACTCCACGGCGGCGACCTCTGATATTTTCGTGTATTTATATTTTTTTATTTTTTTTTTGCCAAAAACTGGGCCGACTCGAAGTTTCTTTTAGTTAAATATTTGGCTTTTTGTTTCAAGAATTGTACAGTTTATTGTTTGCGTTGGGCCAACCCAAGCGACTATCTCATATTAAATGTATATAGCCAACTTTTTGTTTTCATTTTCTTGTTTTTTAATTTTCTTCAGTTGTGTGTGCCATAAAAAATGTTTAGTTCGGCGTCTTCGTCTCTGTTTGGGCCCTTTCCCTGTTTATTTTTTTATTATACTCCAAATTCCGATTTGCGTTTTTTTTCTGGAGGCAGCTTGGACTTTTTATTGTCTTCACAACCACTGATTGGCTTCAATATGAAAAAAGAAGTAACCCGAGCACAACTCTTGTATATATATTTGTGTGTATGCGTATATGTACGTGTGTGCACCGAATTTAGTTTTTTTTTTTTTTTTTGTGACCGCCGCCGCTTTTATGATTATTGAGCGCCGCGCACTTTGTCTACCCTTACAATCCAGCCTTATATACTCGAGCATCTATCTCTTTCTCAAAACTTTAGATGTATATCTGAGGTTCAATCAGATTTTGGCTTTGGCTTTTTTTATTGTTATTATTTTTTTGTATTTTTGCGTGAGCCAATTATGCGTTTTGTATTTCTTCGGCTGTCTTGTGTCTGTGTCTTGTGTCTGTGGTTTATATTTGGCTTCGAGGGCTGGGAGAGACGCAACTGATTTTCTTTCATTGTAATTAAGGAAACGTGACTTTTTTCAGATTTCATCGCAAACAGAATTGGCGTTGTTATTTCCAAATTGTTGTTGTTGTTGCTGATTTTTTGGTTGTTGTAGCCTTTAATTTTGTTCATCATTCGCATTTGCTGTTTCTGTTTCGGTTTTGGTTGTGATGATGAGATATGATTTGATTTGATTTGATTTGCGGAAATGCCTACGAAGTCTACATTCAGTAATTGTTAGTAAGTAGTTAAACTTAAGTTTTTCGGCTTAACAACAAACTCAGGAAACACAAAAAAAATATATGGGAGAAATATCTTTAAAGTTGACACTACTGAAAACTCTATAGATAAATAATGAGCAATGCTTATTTTTTTGTAGATATGTTACTGGTATTTTTATAAATTGTTCTTGTTGCTTGCGTTGAGTTGAAACTCGTGTTATTAAATTGCTTGGGAAGTTTTTGAAATCATGGCAACATTTTTAGTTGTCTGTTTGTTGCTTTTGTGTTCATAGGCTTTTTTCTGCTATTTTGTAGTGAGAGGCGAGAGACAAGAGAGGTCACATTTGATAGTCCGAACAAAATCTTGTCGACGTTTCGACGTCGCGCATGTAGATATATGTATATCTGTATTTGTGTGTGTTTGTGTGTATGTGTGTGTGTGTGTCTGTGAAAGAAGAAAAAATGGGTGATAGAAAGACTGAGACAGGCTGAGACCGAGGCTGAGACTGAGTTTGAGAGCTGCCGACCAACAACAGCGAACAAAATGCCTTCGTTAAGCGCTAGAAACGATTTTAGGCCCCATTTGAAGTTGTTGTTGTTATTGCTGTTGTTTTTGTTGCAGTTGTTTCTTTTTGGTTGCCCATTTGTTTTGTGAGCGGAGAAAAATGTTATAAAAATGTAATTACCCGATGATGAATGGATTAACTACAAAAGAGTGAGAAGCCTGCATTGCTTCGGGTGCGGATGGTAACGGGGCAATCGGTGGCATGGGGGATGCTCGATGGTACGGAAGGGGGGTGGGGCAGAACGTGGTTGGAAACAATTTGGAATTTGACTGCTTACGAAAAAATAAAAAAACAGTTAACAAGGAGGAAGTGGCGCCGACAAAGTCATCGAAGTTGATATACTCTTAACAGGAGAGTATTTCCTGTAACTGTATGTGTTGCTAATGACTTATCGATATATATTGAGTTATCGAATGGGCTATTAACGGGTACTAAATATACAATTTTAATATTTTATGTGCTCGTTACAATGTGATTACATTTTGAATATGACCGGTCTTTAAGACAATCGATAATAAGAAATGTGATCGGCTATCGAGTGTATCCAATCTATCGATGGATAGCTTTGGCTTTACGATTTACTTTTACCCTTTCCTTAACAGGTGTTTAACGAAAAGTCCTTTCTCTTTTGTTTTTGCTAATCATACGAAATCGTATACCGTAACCAAAATTGTCAATAAACAGCTTGGCCTTCACCGTTACATAGAGTATGCGTGTAACAAGCTGTGCGCAAATGGGTGTGTGTGTGTGTGTGTGTGTATGTGTCTACGAGGCAAGCGGCAAGCGGCAAGTAGCCGAAACGACAGCCGCCTCAATTCCCTACGGATGTCGATGTGTCTTGAGTGATCGGACTGAAAACTTGTTGTTTTTTTCTACTTGGAGACTGACTGGGGGTAATTGATGCATGAGATTAGTTTTGGGTTTTCAAGTACGTTGAATATCCATAAGTGACGCTCGATTTTGTCTGTGTGTTAGCCAGAGAAAATGGGTCAAACAACAGATGGATGGATAAATACTCATGTACTATTTATCTATATAATATATATGCATATATAGGTATATAAAATAAGTAGACGCTGGCTAATGACTCACCTTAAGTATACACCTGCCCACCGGCTCGTTCTCCGCAACGGAGACATTGTAGAAGCTCTGATCGAAAATGGGTTCATTATCGTTGACATCATGTATGGTGACCAGAACGGTGGCCGTCGAACTAAGTGGCGGTTGTCCGCCATCCCTGGCAATAACAGTTAACTGAGGCACCGGCTCCGTTTCGCAATCGATGTGCGACCGTGTCGTTATCAGGCCAGTCTGTGTATCAATTTGGAACCACTGTGCATGCGTTTCGGGCGTATCAGCTAGTGCATAGCTCAATGCAGCATTATTGCCCTCATCGCGATCGCGAGCCTGCACTTGGAGCACCGAGGTGCCCGGATCGGCCACCTCCATGACATTCGCATGATAGACATCCAGCTCAAACTCGGGTGCATTGTCATTGACGTCGGTGACCCGTAAAAATATCGACTTGGATGCATGCAGTGGTGGTGTGCCCTTATCCGTGGCAATTACACTTAGAGTATAATTGGAGGTAGCTTCCCGATCCAATGGCAGATTAACTATAACCAAATATATGCTGTTATCGCGAGTGGTTAGCGCAAAATGTCCATCACCACCATTAAGGGAGACGTTGACATTGGCATATTCTGTCTTCGAGTCTGGATCGTGCACAGAAATGCGTGCAACAAATTCACCCGGTTGCGCTGATTCCGAAATCTTGGGCGAGGCGTCCTCACTCAAGAATATCACATTAATCGTCGGCTGATTATCATTCACGTCCGTCACGCGTATGGAAACAAAGGCTGTCGTCTCCAGCGGCTGCTCACCATGATCCTTGGCCACAACAACGAGCTCATGCAGTTCCTTGGTCTCAAAGTCCAACGGTTTATTAATGTAAACAGCTCCTGTGCGCGCATCGATGCGAAACATTTGCTCCTTATCGCTCTGCCTGCGATTAATCGCATATTCCACAAGGCCATTCTCATCGGCATCCGTATCCGATGCGTAGACTTGCAGCACGCTGCTGCCTACTGTGGCATTCTCTGGCACTGTGGCAAAATAGCGACTCTGATTGAATATGGGCTGATTGTCATTCACATCCTGTATGGTTATGTTGACAGTCATCAGTCCACGCAGGGGAGGAGTTCCCCCATCGAGTGCCTCTATGAGCAAACTGTAAGCCGGCGTTGTCTCTCGATCGAGAAATCCACTAATCTGCAGATCGAGATAGAGCACTCCATCGCGTTCCCGATGCGAGGAGAGCCGAAAGGCGTCGTTCACATTGCCCGAGACAATGTTGTAGCGCTGCGTATTATATGGCTCCAGGTCAAGATCTCGAGCCGGCAACAGAGTACGCTTCACCTCACGCGGCGTATTCTCCGGGAACTCAATATGCATCGCTGGCTGTGGAAATGTCGGCGCATTATCATTCTCATCGCGCACCGTGACCACCACACGGACATTCAAGCCACTGAGGGGAATCGCCACCAGACTGTAGGATGCACGCGTTTCCCTATCCAAACGGACCTTGGTGCGTATCTCACCCGTGGTGCGATCAATAGCCAGATCGGTTTCAACGCCCGCCTCGGCAACTATAATGTAGGGCGGTCCACTGTCAATGCTATCGAAATCACCGATATACCCAATCTGATGATCAATGGGCACACCCTCGAAAACCTCGAGGCGTCGCTCCCGCTCCTTGTCTGCTGCCGCGCCGGCCGCTGCCAGACTGATCAGACTGCAGGAGACTAGGAGGACTAGCAGCCAGGGCAGCTGCGAGGAGCGGCAGCTGTTTAAATTGGACTGGGAATTGGACTGCGAATTGAAATTGGAATTGGCGTTGGCGGGTAATGTTGACCTTGAGCTGTTGTTGGAGCGTCTGGAGCGTCTCCGGCATCTGTGAAACATTGTGTAATCTTTTTGGGGCGTCCGGGGCGTTGCTTGCCGCCTGCTTGTTTCACTGCGGTCCTTGTTGCGGTTATGGTTGCTGTTGCTGTTGTTGTTCACAGAACTAAAACTCAAAAGCGAACTCCAACTGAAAGTTGTTGTTCTCGAATACATCGCGTTGGCCTTTTAAATTATTGTTGTTATTTCTGTATCTCTTTTTTGGGTTCTCCCTCCTCGTTATTTGTTGGTATTGCGTGCTAAAAAACCCAACATGTCGTTATTCGTGTATCGTCGACTGCGAATGCCCTACGCTACATCCAGCTGTAGGCGCCATTTTCAGCTGCAAATGAAAAGAGGAAGAAAGGGGAAAATCAGTTTTTGAATATAAGAAATCTTACTTAAATAATTTTAAACTATAAATTATACAAATAAAGCACTTTCCGAATCCAATTCAAACTTAATTACTCTTTCAAAACATAAGAACTTTTTTTAAATGATAAGAAAATAATAAAAAGAAATAATAAATACGCCTAATAAGTGAAAAGTGTGGCAAACATAAGAAAATTTAGATACTTCATCATAAAAAATCCATCTGAACTAAATTGAGAGATTTTTTTGTATACACAAAGAATATCTTAAAAAAAAGCTGTGACCACAGAATTATAGGAAAATATCTGTGGACTAAAACTATCTGTTAGAATTCGAACAGTGTGGCAGCGGCTAATATGGACAAATGGTTGACTATAAACGGAACTACAAACGTGACCAAATAATCCGCTACCCACGCGATTGGAGACACATGTTGTAGACGTTAGCTGTTCTTGTTCGTTGCCGATGACGAGGCGTGGCGAGGCGAGGAAGTGTGAGGAGGTGAGGGTGCTTGATAGATGGCAACTAATAGACTGATAACTGCACTAACGCGCTTAACAGACTGATGAAGCTCATCACCTTGATGGCCGAGAGCGGCTTACGCATTGTCCAAGCATTCACAAGATACATTTGAAATTCAAACGAGGAAATGCCGAAAGGCCAAGACAGAGACCCAAAGACGTTGCTGTCGATGTTCTTGAACGAAATGAAGACAAAAGAAGCTTCGGCAGGCAACCAAACAAAACCAAGAAAACTACCTGCGTGCCTGAAAGGTTCAAAGGCTAAAAGGGTCTACTGAGACCCGAGTTCTATGTCTGCAGACTCTTTTCTCGGCTGAAATATTGACGATCTATACTGAAGACACACACATACACACACACACGAATACACACACAGAAAACATTTAGAAATCGAACAAATCAAATACTGAAATTGTAGTTTTTATTGTCTTGAATTGGATTGGGTATAGGTTGGGATCAGCCAAAGAATCGAAAAGAGATAGACTGATTGAGTGAGAGAGAGTTTCAGCGGCGAGCTGTGCGCATGGCTGAACGGCAAATCCGTGGTCAACAATTTAGTTAACAAGACCATGACTAACACTTTTCACATTCGGTACATTCGAGTGGCCCCAAAAACAAAAACCACAACAACTACTCGCTGTGCGACGACTGCTGCAATTTTCAAGATTTTTCTCTCGCGATAAGCCAAAAAAAAAAAATAAAACGAAAGAAATACAAAAAAATGGAAAACAGAAAGAAAATAAGGGCAGTATAAATGGCTTGGGAATCACATTGCTGAACTTGCAAATACCCTCTACTGAAGTAATATAAATTACGTACTGAACCAGTTCAAATGTGAACTGATCTCAACATGGCACAACATGGCATAAAAAGTAATTCGTTAATATTACAATTAGATTTAAATTTCATGATAATAGTGATATACCCATATAGGTGTAATTTGAACGTAATACACACAATAAACTTATAATCTCTGAGATCAAGTAAAGTCAAAGTCAGTCACATATGTCTGAGGATATTGTAAAGCTTTCGAAAGTACCATATAAACAATGATGTTTATATCCCATAACTACGTTGCCATAGTTAATAATAATCATAGTTATTATTAATGTTCATGCCCCAATAAATAAATAGCTACAGGGTATAATTATGATTATTTGTTTGTGTCAGCAACGCAACTGGGGGAAATGACCCATAAAGAAATTTGTTATTTTCACATGGTATACTAAATGGGTTCGTGATGTTACTCGCAGATAGATCGTTGATCGTATCTTTTTGGTGCCTAAAATAAAGAAAAGATGCCGGCTCATCGACAGATGATCACAGGATCAGAATAAAAACAAAAAGCCAGCAATTAAAAGTGAATTAATGAGTATGCAAGCCACAACTAAATTGTTGAATACCCCAGACAGAAAGACAGAGAGAGAGAGAGAGAGAGAGAGAGAGAGAGAGAGAGAGATAGAGAGAGACAGAGATAGAGAAATGGATTCAGTTGTGCAACACTTAATAAATTGAGTTCAGGAAGTTGCACTGCGTGTCCATCTGGCCTCTAATAGCTTAATAATGATGGTCAGTACTTTCTTGGGATCGGTGCCATGACATGAGATATAATTTAATAAACTGCAAACGTGCAGAAAAAAGACAAATCAAGAAAGCACGTCTATCGTAGTTACACCGAAGATTTCATACCCTTGTGTATCGAAATTAATCTGCTGACATTTAAATTTTAGTCCGCATTTTGAAATATTATGTGAAATGACTGTGAACTGAATATTCCACATTTCTGTAAATATATCTTATAAAAAATTGTCACAAATACGTCTACTTGTTATCTTTCGATCGATTTTTCTGATAATGGTTTTTGTTTTCAAATATGAGAAACATTACAATAGGCTGGGTTAGTTTATACTAGGTTTCTTAAAAAAAAGTGCTCTACCAATTCCTTGAAAAACTGTAAGCTCGGTTGTTGATTCTTAACAAGAATATATATATCTATATGTATACTTTCTGTTGTCAGAGATGTTTCCTTCAATGCCTTACTAATTAGACGACTAAATTATGATACCCTCTAGAAGGGTATAACTCGAAACATTAGACATGAACCCCCGGCTCTGGCTGGGACCCACTTGACACTTGATGGGACCGCCATACGCAAATTACCTCAGGGAGTTTAACATTAGGATATTTAGCTGCTGGTGTTGCTGCTTGAGTTGTGGCTACTGCGGAAATGTCAGTTTGATTTGCGCTTGTCAAAAGCTAAAATGAACTCCTAATACCCAAACACATAGGAAAGCGCAACGAGCGTAGAACCAACGGGCGCCGCTCACTCTCGGGTAGACTGCCCACTTACTTAGAAGAGTACCTACACTCTGAAAAAATATGTACACCACAAACAACTTCTAAAAACTAACAACATTACTATTCTTAAGTCAAATCATTAAATTTAAATGTTAGTCTATGACTTCTTTTTTTCGAGTGTAGTTGCGTGTGTGATTCCCTGACACCCTATTGGAGTGCCTGGTGAGGATTTTTGCCTGTGCTCCCGGTCTCTCATATCTCTTTCATATTAACAATTATTACTTTTCCTGGGAGTGAATTTTTTTGTTTTTTTTTTGTGATTTGAAAACATCGTTATGCGCGCTCGTAAAGCAACGAACCGGTCCACGTTGTGCTCAGCTCTCAGTCCACTGATCACAGAGCTGGGCGTTAATAAAATCTACTTAATGGCAAATAAAAGTTACCACAAATACTATATAGCCAAAGCCCCATCCGCGTGGTATATACTACCAAGTAGTATGTATACCAGAGAAAACAATAACGAAAAGCGCATAAAGTTTACGGCTCAACTAATTAACAACGAAAAACGAAGAAAACGAGGACCGAAGAAAACGCCGACTCTAGAATCCCTTGACGCTCGGCTCTGGACTCTCGATTCTCCACTGGTGGGCACAGCGGAAACTGGACACTCTGCTCAGTTTGCCTTGATATCAAATACATAAAACATCAACAAGAAGACGCTCATCGCTGATGCGAGCAATTGGAGCAGCCAAGGAGCTAAGCTCTCAGCAGAGGCATCTGTTTATCTGCCGGGCAGGAAAAGGCACCAACAATGTTTAACATGATAAGCACTACACATATTTGATGTTCCTATAGTTTTTTTAATCGTCGATTTGAGCCAAAAATAAAACAGTAACAGGCGAATTTTTGATTGTCGAAACGAGAATACCCCGACGGGCTACAGAAAATATGTTAACTTAGATAATAAATCCCAGGCTTAGAGTTTTTTTTTGTTTGCCTCAGAGCATTATTTTTTAGTTAGTAATAACACATTTTGCTAGGGTATTAAAAAATTATTACATCATTTTATAGTTTGTAGGTAAGGAAACGTGCTAGAAAATCAACTTGTTGCATAGTTGTTGTTGCTCTCGTTGTTATCGCTGTTGTCGTTGGTGTCGCTGGTGTAGCAGTAGTGTGTTCATGATTTAACTTCAAATTATGCAAAATTGTTGTCTAAAACCGGCGGCTAAGTAGGTGGTAAGTAGCGCTTTAGAGCGTGTTTAATTAAATGTTGAGTAATTTATGAAATGTGAAAGATGAAGCCTGCTCAGTACTCACTAATCGAGGTGGTGGGAACAGAACGGAGCAGAGCAGGGGGTACTGTGAGTTGTGGGCTGCTGTTAATAAGTTATTTCTAATGGCTTTCTAATTGCCTTACACGAGCTGTGGCTACAGAGCTCAAACTGTAGACTTGTGGCAGCTATAAGCAATAACATTATATTGTCTGCATATTAATTGGGCTAATTAAAATGCAAATCGCTGCCTTGTTGAGTGTCTGTGACACACACACACACACCCAGCGCTGGATCAAGCGGACCGAGTCCGGCCAGTTGCAACTGTGAAAGCGTGAAGTTCGCATGTGATTTTCTACTAGAAAAAGTGCGAAAATGCAAGTGAACGCCAACGCTAGCACAGCAATAACAATAACAATAGCAATAAAACACCTCTGCCCGACCAGCAGAGCACGAAACGGTTTTCCATTTTCGTTTCGATTTTCACTTTAAGGTTTCGCTTTCGAGCGCAAGTTGTTTGTAAACAGCAAGTAATGGTTGTCTTATTTTTAAGTATGCCTAAATCATTAGTGATTTATTATACTTATTATTTGATTTATTGCCGATACTTATCTTTGCGGCAGTAAATAATGAAAGAGTTATTTGATCAGAACTTCGTTAAATTGCCATCACAATTAGAAATTTACTGTATTTCTTCACATGGTCGACGATATCAAATCTTTTGCTTATCATTTAATATAGTGTTAGATCACTTTTGATTAGTAATCAATATAATCAGTAATAAGAATCAAAGTGACACTTGAAATATTTACATTCAACAGTTAGCCAGGAAAAGATGATAAGAAAATGTTTCCCCTAATAAATTCCAGACTTGGCGTGAAAATGTTGGAATTTGTCAATTCAGTTGCCAGAGTTTCCGCCAACAGGTTAGTCTACTTGCTCTATTTGACTCACATCATAATTAAGTGTCATTGATTGGCGGCATTTATTATATAATTTATCATATCTTATCGTGAATACAGCGTCCGTCAAGAACGTCACGTCAATTGCAGTAATATGAAAAAACGCTCACACAGATTGCAAACTCGAAGAAGAACCGAAACTGAACCTGAAACTTATACTGTGAACTGGATATAGAATCCGAATGGGTTGTCATTGCTGCATCTCTTCTAATCTTGAGTGGTGCTTAGGTGGCTGCTGATGCTGCACCTGCTCCACAGTCTGAGGTTTGGTGCGTTTCCGTTGATGCGGTTTATGATGCTGCGCCCCTTTCGCGTTTTGTTTATATGGGATATTAATAGATTTTGCGCGAAGCGGAAGCTTTCATACATGAATACACAAAATTATTGTTGTCTTGCAGCCAAAAGCATTTAGCAATTATTGTCATGGTCCGTGTATATGTTTTTGTGTGTATGTTTTGGCCATTGTTTGGCATGATTTTATGACCCGCTGCCGGTCATAAAACTGCGAAAATCTGTTAACTGATGATTAGTCCAAACGAGAAGCTAATCCCGACAAGCGTTCGTTAACCCGTGCTACGCCAGCTGCCATAAAAAAACCTATACGAATATTTTTTCGATCGAAATCTTTAAAATTTGTAACGTTTCGATATATATATTTATATGAACATATATAAATATAAATATATATATATATATATATATATTGCAATGAAGTGTGCTGGGGTTTCTATTAAAAGGAACGCTGACCCCAGCCAAAGCAATCAACTGTTGCTTGATCGAGACTTGATCGATGACAAATGAAAGAGTCGAATAACTTTGCATCCTCACCGAAGGCACCAAAGACACTTGTTCTATGCGCAACAGCTTTATTGGCTGGCTGGAATAGCATGCTTTACGATCACCATTCTTGTTGTTGTTATTATGGCCCTGGCCTAATCTAGACTTAATTTGATATCTATCGTTTCTAGTCTATTCAGCGTGCAATATACACACACACACACATGTAGGTCATAAAACTAAATTCCAAACGGTGAGCATCATCATAAACAAGTAGGAAATCTCGACTAAGAGATATCTTCTACTAGTTTTATTTAATTTATGTTGTTTATACTTAAGTTGAGTTCGTTAAGCAGCTCAGCATATAAAAACACCCTGTGCTTAAAGCTCTCTAATAACGCCCTTAGTTTACTAGTTTCTTGTTTTCATTTATTTATTTTGAAAATACATTCTCTTTTTTTCAAGTTCGTTGCCTAAGTCTTTGGTTATGATTATGACATTAGAAGAAAATAAAGTTTGTAATTGATTTTTGAAACCGCTTGTTGCGTTTCCTATCTTTTATTACCATCTGCACAATTTTATAATACCAATTTTTTTGTTAATCCATTCTGTAGGTAATGTGCACATTTGCAGCGACTATCAATTAGAGCTGCACTAAAATTAACATTATGTTAGATGATTATCGTACGTGTAGAAAAATACATACATTTATATCGTATAAATATGAATGCATGTATTCGAAGTTAGCCCGGAGGAGCTTATGCCTGGCAGCATTATAATTCGCATAGCCATAATACCCACCCCTCCCTCCCGCAATCTATTCGCCATGGATTGTGGTTGATTGTGGATGAAGACACTTGCACAAAACGATGAACATATTCCAAACTTAATCACAGGCTAGCACATTCGTATGTCGGCGATGCCAACTCGCGTGAGGCACAAGAAAGAAATTAGCGCCAGCGCTGCTAAAGGCAGCGGGCAGCTTAGCGGGTGTTTCTTAATACCTGCTTGGAGGAGCAGGTGCCAGCCAGTCAGCTAGCCTACCAGTCAGCCCGTCAGTCAGTTCCTGATATGGAGAACGTAGAACATAGGAAATAGGGGACAAGGGTGTGCATTTCCCAACAAAGCAGCGTAATTTTCTTTGGCATGGCGCACGAAGCGTGTGTGTGGTCCACTGGCAAAAAGAAGGGCAGCTGACGCCGGTTGTGCGTCAGTGTGTGCAAAAAAACGATTAAAGCGTAACTTTTGTGTTTGTATATTGCTAATCATTGCAATTAGACGTGAGCAGCAAACGGCACGAACGACTTTAGCAATTTAAAGCGCATTAAATTTCGTTTTGCAGGTTTGTTGTCTAAGTCTTTCGTTTTGTCGCTGCACTACCGCGTACATCACAAAAGAAAAGCACCCTCACCTGACGACAGTCAGACGCATTGAAGCATAAAGATTAAAAGAAAATGAAGGCATTAGGTTTTCTGCTGATAAGGCATAAATAATATGCAGAGCAGTTGAGTGCATTTTTTCTCTGTTTTGTTGTTGTGAGAAGCGTACGAAATGAAAATGGGAAATGAAAATTATATTTTATTTGCTTTTGCTTTTGCTTTGGCCGCCGCTTGCCGTTTGCCGCTATGCCGCTATGCCGCCTTTGGTCGTTTGCCGACAGATGCGAGATCTTTTTCTCTGCAAGTGTGTGTGTGTGTGTATTGGAAGGAAGTGTAAATTAAGGGCCATAAAAATAACTCGCTCTTAACTGCAGCAATTGACCCATTGTTGGCCTAAATGTTTTCCCTAGTCATTTTCTGCGTGTCTCTCTCGCTATCAAGCTATTTTGGCTTTTAGCAGCAACTCGAAAATTAGTTTATAAGTGCCTACACACACCTCACACATACTCACAACTGCCAGCCATCTTACAATAATTTTATGTAATTTTGGAAGGAAAATTTAATGCACTTTTTAATGGACATTAACATTAAAAAATCCGAACACGACATCACAAACATTTCCTGAGTCTTTTTTCTTCTTTTTTTTTTATTTTGTATGACACCTCAAAAACCCTACATACCATAAAGTGAACTACAAAACAAAGGAAAAAAAAACATAAATGCCTTGAGGTAAACTGTGAGTTTTTCCAGGTATTCTGCGCGTTTGGCGACAGTTTTGCGCAGTCAACTCACGTATTGCTCGATAGATAACGATAAGTCACAGTTCGAAGAGATTAAGTACCGATATTTCTTACGTGTGCGCGTGTGTAAAACAGGTAGAAATACTTCAATTCAAATTCAATAGCCGAAAAATCTCTCGCATCGAATTCTAAACTCTGTGTGTGTGTTTTTCACATTTTCCCAACGAATCCGTTGCCGAGGCAAATGATGAAAAGACGAGCAGTAGGTAAGCGTAGAAGAAGAACAAGATAGAAGAGGTAGTCTAACAAAATCAAAGTGTGTGTGAGTGTGTTTTTTCTGCCTTTTCATTTTGTGTACATTATCTACGGCCAGTTGGGCTCTCTTCTGTCCATTTAACGAGTCAAATTCGATTACCAATTTGACTATTTCAAGTTGTTTTCACTGCTGCCGCGTTTGTTGTTGTTCTTGTTTGGTTTGTTGGTTATTGCTACCTTTTACCTTATTGTACAGCTAATTGGGCTGCGCAACTTTCCCGTTTTAGCCAAGCAAAACCCATTAAAGACTACAATACGCATATTGATGAATACATTGAATAAACATTCATGCTCAACTTTGAGTACTTTTGACTACTTTTACGCTGTTTTCTCAGCTTTTCCTTCTTAACGAAAATAAACAAATATGCTTTAGCAAGTCTGGGTATTTTGACACGGTTTTTTAGATGTTTTGGTCTAGTTATTAATTATTGTTATTATGTGGAATCCAGCTTACTGGCTTATTACATGACTACTGTTCTTATTTATTATTTATTCATATTATTTGACTTTATATGTTCTTGCTTACATTTTGTGGCTAAATGCTGTCAATATTTTTCACCAAAGGCGCAAACAACAAAACTTGCTGCCTGCCACTGCCACCAAATGCGATGTTGAGTCGATTTGTTGTTGTTGGAGCTGCTGCTGCTGGCCACACGGCCAAAGCGAGCCAAAAGAACTCGTTTGACTTGTTGAACAATATTTCTTTTCGCCTTTTTCTGGTTTATTTCTTATATTTTCGTTGTTGTATTTTTTTCTTTTGATTATATATTTTTGGTGTGTGTATTTTGTTGTTGTCGTTGTTGCCGTTGTAGGGTGGACACACACACACACAAACACACGCGCAGAGACTCGCACACATACACACACACCGGGCGACAGAGACAGAGACAGACAGATACTGGGAAATTCTTGCAATTTAATTAAAATGCAAATATTGCGATTTTCTTTACAATCGACATCGATTCCCTTTGGTGCACACTCTACGCATTTGTCTCGAACTCAGTCAAACTTGGACTTGAATTCAGATTCCGTTTCATATATATATATGTATTTTCTTTTTTACATTTTTGCTGCACGGCGAAGCGACAAAAAGCGCGACGGCGACGAAGATCGCAACGAGCGCGACGAAAAAACGCGGCGACAACGAGAACAGCAAGGGACCCGGAACGCAGAGGGGCAAGTGGGGCAAGAGACGAGGGACGCCTTCTGCTTTTTGTTGTTGATGTTGCTTAGAAATTTTCTTTAACTTGTATTTTCTTTTTTAAATTTGTTGAATGCAGCAATTGTTGTTTACATGCAGATTCAACAAAACTGTGTTGCACTTGTCTACACTTTAGCACTTGTTATCGATAAAGTCGTTATCGATTTTCGATTGGAATTTTTTGATTCTGTTGTTGTTGTTGTTGTTGCGACGCGACGACGGCGACAACAGCGACGAGAGTTGCGTTTAATCCGCTCGCTGCAAGTGCTCAATGTTTCGGCGACGAAAACAAACGACAGACTGAATTCGAGACAACAAACGAGGCGCTCTCCAAAGCAGCAGCAGCAGCAGCAGCAAGCAGAGTCCAAGAGATGCCGCAAATGCCGCAAAACTCACCTGTGTGTGGTCAAGTGCATGTGGCAAGCTGTGGTGAGCTGCCGCCTGAGAGAGAAGACCAGAGCGAGCTGTGTGTGCTGTGTGTGTGTTGGTGTGTGCGTGGTGTGTTGACGAGCAAGAAACTCAACAAAAGTGGTTAGGTCGGTTTCTGTGCCAGAGAGAGACATAGAGCGGGAGAGAGAGCTCCCTCAGTATCTCTCAGTACGCGGTGTTCTTAGCCTGCATCATATGCCAATTGCATATGAATACCAAAACGTAGGCACTCAGCATCCCAAAAAACAAGACAAGAATTTTAAAACTCTCCTCCCCTTCCGTCCCCATCCATCAACGGACACTATACAGCGACGACAGGTCCACAATTAGCCTTAAAGAGAGATTGACCGAGAGAGAGATAGAAAGAGAGAGAGAAAGAGAGCAACTATTTGCTGAGAGCACCCACACGCAATTGCGATAGTCGTGCTCAAATCGTGCCTATCTCTTCTCTCTCGCTCTCTCTGTCAATAAAAGCATAAAAGTCAAGTCCAGCAATGCACCCAACGCCTTGCCAAGTGTGTGCTGCTCACAAAAAACACACACACAATCAAACACAGGCATGTAAATTAGCTATACACGCACACACACAACACAGAAGAGCGAGAAAGAAAGAGCGAGATCATTGGAGCATAAACCGGTTTTTTCTCGCTCTCTGACAAATGCTCACCTGTATACAAGTTCACTTAATGTTGTTGTTGTTGGGATATGTTTGCCGCCGAGTGGTGCAGTGGTGAAGTGGTTGTGTGGAGTGCGCTTTGGCGTTGAGTGTTTGGTATGCTGAGCATACCTCAACAGACCCTCCTGTTTATACCCCACCCTACCGTGCCCCCGCAGTTGCCACCATGCTTCTGTTATTGTTTGTTGCTGCTACCAAAATTGGAAGCTGCAGCAACAACAGCAACAACAACAACAACGACGCTGCGCATTAACAGTCACATTGTATGTCTTACGCAACATGTGCGAATTTGGCGCCCCCCAAAATAAAATAATGTAACAGCATTAGCAGTATTTGTGCGTGTGTGTGTGTGCCTACTGCTAGCTAGGGAGACCCGACCCAAGCCAACCCATCCCAACCCAGCTTAGCTATAAAGAGCCAACTATCCAACTCTGCAAAACTCTGGTTACTTTGGCCAAAAGGACCACCATAGATCCCATAGTGTAGATTCCGATTCCGCAGAATTCTCAAGCATTCGCCAATTCTGCAATTTGTCTGGGAATCGTACACGAAATGTGCGTGCCATCGTCAGTTGTTGTTGTTACTCTGTTGTTATTATACGCTGTTCCCCAGAAGAGGCTGAAGGGGGTATATTGGGTTTCTTATCTGTCCCATTGAAAGAGTGTTTTTTATCACACAATATTTAATCAGCCAAACTGTATAGCTACAGGCATTTGTGAACAAAAGTGTTGAATATACTGATGATTAATGAAGATGAAAGTAAAAAGTTTTTTACCGGACACTCTCGAGTATTCGGCGAGACCAACAATAAAAATAACTCAGCTAAGGATCCAAAATATTAATCATTTTTTAATATTATTATTCCAAAATTAATAACCTTCTAAACTGAAAAATATTTCTAAGAACTCTATAAACTCAATGTTAAAGCCACAACATTAATTTTTACTGTAACAACTGTTTTAACAAACATATTTGAACTAATTTGGGTTTTTTGCTGGGATTTTATTTTACTGTTTACAGTGTAAATTTTAGTCGTGCGCTTTTAAATGAATAATGTTTACTTTTTGTGTGTTTGCCTGGATTTTATTTATTTGTAATTTTTTTTTTTTTTTGTGGAATGTACGTTGGTGGCACAAGCTCTCAACTCCCAACTGAAATTTTGTTAGTCGGCGTCGTTAGCGCAATTTGAGGTCGAGCATTTAAGCATTTGGCCATTTGTGTTCTGTGCCGCTTGTCAAAACTCTAAATGACGTCGCTTAGCTGTCAGCTTGCATTTGCACTTTGAAATGAATGAGTCGCACACAAAGTCAGAGCAACAACAACAGCAACAGCAATCGCAACAACAACAACAACGAGAGCGACACTTTGACAGCCACTTGAAAAGCACAGCACAACATTCAGATTTATATTTACAAGTGTGTATACAGCATATATGTACGCGACTTGTATATCTCAATGTGTGCCGAATGATCGGCGATCATTAATCGAAGCCACCCACCCACACACTGAGTGTCACAACCAGAGCCCCCACTGCGGTGGAGTACACTCTAAAAAATATGAGAAATAAAATTGCAATTTAAAACTGCAAGTTATATATGAGCATAGAAATTGTTAAATTTCAGCATATTTTATCTAAACAAAACGTATTTTGTTAAAAAATAATATGGACAATTTAAATGCCAAAAAGCAAAAGAAAAACAATTAATTTCCGGTTTTCAGAGCACTTTTCCAAGTGTAGCGCAGCGTGTGGTGGGTGAAGGGGGTTAAGCACATCAGGTAATGGTAATGGCAATGGACACAAATGTGCTGCAAAATTGAGATGGATTTATGTTTGGCTTTTGAATGCAGGCAACATCAGCAGCAGCAGGCAGCTGCTATCTGTCTATCTACAATATTTGGCAGCGCATCCAGATCTTGGATTCTCGGCTGTCGTCGAGCATGTGACGACATTTGAAATCTTGGCGTTTAGCAAAATGAACATACAACCTGGCGAATCGAATTCAATCCGGGTTCCTGGTTCTTGGCCAACAGCATGCACGCGCTGTTATGGGCCCACACAAAACGAAGAATCGCAAATACGTAAAATTTAACGAATCCGATGCGGAATCCATCATGCAAGTAATATGCAAAACTAACGTATATCAGCAAAAAAAAAACGCAGAATTCAGCTAAGCAGCTCACAAAAGAGAGGGGAGAGGGGAAGCAGTAAGGTGGGGTCTTTGCGCCGTTGTTGTTCAAGTTTGCTCGTGGTGGATGATGCCACCAGCCGGGCCATTTATTCGCCTCGAAAGTCAATAGCTGGCCGTCTCTGTCTCTGTGTCCGCCTCTGTCTCTGTCTCCTTCTCCGTCGCCGCGATCGTCGCTTCGGTCGCATCCTTGGAATCATCATCGTCATCAACAACTGCAAACAACATTCGCCTGTCAGCGGCAACATCATAAATTGTTGTTCTGCCACATGTTGCTGTTGCCAGTGTTGCACTGCAAACAAGGCTCCTTCCTCTGCGACAGCGGCTGCGGCTGCCGCTGCTGCTGAACCGTTCGCATACATTTTGTGTCTCCTTGGCTTTTTATACCCTGTATTTGATGCCACAAAATTGAAGTGGATTATGGAATGAAAATACCCTGATTTCAATCACTTTTTGGTTACAAAAAAGGAGGACATATGAAATATGAATTTTAGCTTAAAAATTAATATAACACTTTGAGTTTTTTTTTTTGTTTCTGGATAAATATAATGTAATCACATATTTCTAATATCCGGTTTAAAGTTAGTTAACCAAATTACTTCTCTGTTAAGATGATTATAATTTAACTTGATGTTTTCACTATATGCATAAAAAAGATATTAAATTGCTTAAAATGTTATTTTAATATGATAATCAAATAAAATCGGTCATAAGTCAGCCGTCAGCATAAATGAACTTGTTGTTGTATATTTTACAGCAAACAAACTTTAATTAGGCATACAAATTTGCCTAAGTCGACAGAGTATTTTTTATTCGAAATACATAAAGTCATCCCAAGTTCAGGGTATAAGTTAGTCGATCATTCGCCATTAGAGCCACATTCCAAATTTTGCTGATGATGTTGTTTGTTATGAGACAGTGGGCATTCTAATTCTCTCAAATCGCTTGTAAATTTATCCACCCCATTTGCATAAATTGAGGTGCATCGATTTAGCCAATAAACCCAGGGTATCTATTTAATGAGTGGCAGTCGCGAAAGGCCAAACACAAGAAGCAGTGGAGCTGCATAAGAGTTATGAATAACCATTCGCAGCTTAAAAATTTCACCAGCACTGAGACGATCAACTATAAAAGTAACAACTTTACAGAGTATACAGAATTCGGTGTACTCATGCTAGGCGTAGTTTACAGCACATGTGTTTTGCAGTTATTGTTTTTGTTGTATTGTTGATTTCTTGTGGCTGATAGTAGGTTTTATTTATTTGCGTATTTGTTCAATTCATCTGCTCAGCTTTTGCCTGTCTGCCGTCCCCAGTGCTGTCTTCTATCTCCTGTCTCCTGGCTGCATACAAGCTCATCTAATCCTTTGTTATGAGCCATGCAAATGCTGCTCCTTTGGCGCTGTCAGCTAACCCATCATCATCATCATCAACAACATCATCATCGTCATCATCTACCTACTCATCAGTCTTATCACCCGAGCGTTCGATATTCTTATTGCCAATCGCCCCCGCTGTATGACGTCTGGAGAATTGGCCAGGCTAGTTATTGACATAAATATCGCTATTTTATTTCGGTAGCCCGGCAATCGACCTCGACCAAATGTCGGCAACATTCATTAATCTATAAATTATGCGAATTTTTAATGAGCGCACATTTTGTTCGATTTTTCATCCGCTTTCTGCACCCCGAACTTGTTTATTCTGTCTGCCTGTGCCTACTGTTTTAGCTTTAATTGAAAAGCGCTTTCGTTATAAACTTAAGCTCGGAATGGCCTCTCGACTGGAACTTGACTTCAAGTCGCGACTCTCTGGCTTGGTATTTAGTATTTAGTCGCTTTGATAAGACGGCGTTCCAGTTACATGAGTTTAGCTTGCTCCATTTGGCCACATTGGCTACTTTGGCCACTTGGGTGGGTTCCCAGCAGCCAGCGACCAATCCGCTAATGAAGCTGGGATCCCATACATAAATACTAGCTTAATATAAAGATATTTATTTCAACAAGAAATGAATTCTAATCTTTTTTGTATAACTTTTGTGGTCTCAATTTCTTTTGATCTTCGCCCAAATACCCGAAAATGTTGTCGCTGGATTTTATTTATATTTTTTGGGCTGTGTCGGTCAATAAAAGCGCCATAAAATACTAATTGACTCCAGCTGGGGATTAATTCTAGCGGTGAATTTATGTTACACAACACAGCAAATTAAATATTTACTTGGTTTTATGCGAAATTTATTGAAATCTCTGCAGCACAATGAATTATGAGGAAGTCGTAAAAAGGCCGATAACTTCTCTATTGAACTCATCTACGCGTTCTGATCTCACTCTGATCGATTCTTGTCTGATCTTCTCGCCTCTCATCCATTTTGCTCATTCAAATCAAACAAACTATTCATAAATTCACGGCATTTTGTAAGCTGTGAGCTTAATGTTCGCCTGAAATCGGAGACTCGACGACGACTTACCGCTCAGTTTCATTTCTAAGAGGTTCAACGAACTGTGCACAAGGTACCACCCAAAGTATGCCCAGCGCCTATTTCTCATATTCTTTCCGACTCGCACTTTTGAATTGCAGTCGAAAAAATACTTGGGCATCATATTAAATACTTATTGCATTAAATCCATTTTGATTTTCATATTTCAAATCGGCATAACTTCCTCAAAACTAAAGCGATTTCCCAAAGCTCAAAAGTGATTTGATTTTCAAAAGCCTGGACTTTAAATCATGCTCGAGCTCAAGAAAAATGTTCATATAAAAATTTGGAACAAGAATTTTTGCTCGAAAATCTTTTAAAAATGCTATCGCATTTAGAAATAGCTTGAAACTTTCTATTGCCATGACAAAACTAAGCTGATTTTTATCAGCAAGCCATACCTTGATGGTGATGTTTTGACATATAGATAAATACTCCATTTAAATTTTACAAATTTGAAATTCATGTAAAAGTTAACCTCCCTTGAGGCTAGACAAATCGATAACACCTATATACTCACAGTTTTATGTATGGAATAACCAGACTTGGAAAGTATTTTGCAGCTAATTTCATTCAGAGATAAGCTAATTAACTTATTTGCCAAGCTCACATCCCAATCTACAAATCATGATAACCCATATCTTTACCACCAATACTAATTTATCATAATTAATCAACAAGCATTGCTTTTTTATGGTTATGCGTGCTATATTTTTTCGAGTGTAACTCAAACGGTGGCTCTGTGACTCTTGTGACTTTGCAATGCAAATTTTGTGGTTGCAACCTGCGTGTGTTTGCGCATTATCCTTATACGTAGGTGCGCAGATCTTGAATCTTGGAACTTGTGGGCTATGGCCTCATATGCATATGACACTCACACACCCATACACACATGCACACACACAGACATCCATTGGCAGACACACACACTCACATATATGTTCTTCACCCTGACGAGTCATCAATAGTCAATAGTCAACGGCGGCTCGAACGGAGGCATCAATCTATGCAATGTCTTCCCTCTGTGTCTGCATCCAGGTCCGGGCTTCATCATCATGGGGCAAACAAGCAACATGTTCCATGTTCTTCTGCCCATTGCTCAGAGTCGGTTTGTTGTCGCTGTCGTTTTGGTTTTTGCTTTTATTTTTTGTTTGTTTTTTGCGATTTCTTCCTTCTTTTGTTGTTGCTGTGTTGTCGCCATTACGAGTCTCAGGGTCTATCTGATGCTTGCTATCTATGCTCCTGCTGTGCCTTCCGCTTAAGTCTCAATGTCGCTGTCGTCGCCAGAGCTAGAGCTGGAGCTGGAACTTTAGCTGGAGCTGGAGGCTGGGATCTGGGGCCTGAGCTGCTGCTGCTGGCAACCGTGGCACGCATGTTGTAAACTGATTTCCCATATTTACTGACAACTAGACAAATTTCAGGCATAAGTCATGCCTCGTCTCAGAGCACGGACTCACATTCGCTTCTATCTCTCTCTCTCTCTCTCTCTCCATCTCTTTCTCTCTCTGTCTATCTCTTTTTGTGTGTGTGTGTGTGTGTATTTTTGTTCTTTCCCCCACCATTTGCATAAGTTCGCGCATTATGTCCAAAAGTCGCATTTGTTCTTGGTATTCTCCCATTGCAACCACTTCGTCTTCATATAGCAACAGTGGCTGCTGCTGCTCCTGCTCCTGCAGTAGCTCAGCTCGTCTCTGCATAAATTATAGTTGCGCATTAAACAACAGTTTGTTAAACATTCCGCAAAATTGCGCTTGTCTGCAATTTGTTGCTGGCTCATTTAGTGAAAGAGAGAGTTGCACTTTGGCTAACTAACTCCAATTAACTACAACTTGGCCAGTGTTGATAGCCAGCCAGATCGGATCATAGATTTCACTTGGCCAAGCAGCTCTCGTTTGTTTACCCATTCCGCTTGTGATATTTCTCATAATTTAGGCATTTTCTTATGCTTTAGAGGATAGAGTGTATTATGAATTTGTCATGACATGTGTAACAGATTATTGGCGGCATATTGATAGATTTAAATTATATATAGATAATAATTAATCAGCACGATTTTAGCTGGCTTTAGACATGTGTTCTAATCTGAGAGTGTTGGAATTTTTCTTAAACTTAAGCTAATCCAATAAAATTATTGATTGAGGCAGTCTGAAAAAAACAAAAATATAATCGGGTCATAAATCTCTAAAGCTCTTTGACTTTCTTTTAACTTTGTCATAAAATTGTTCAACAATTCTCTGCTTTATTAAACTATAATTTTAACATTAATGATCTATAAATACATTTTTATCTGCTGTTTACTGATAACAAAGTGTATTAAATCTTCGCGTCATTGTGTCGAAACGCTTTTTCAGCCATTAAATTTCCATTTTTCCATTTGATTAAAGTTTTGATTAATTGCGACTACAGCGCAACTAACAACTTCATTAGGCTGCCACCAAATGATATCTCGGGCGCATTTCACCCCCTTCCCCCTCAAACTCTTATATTCTAATCAGCGGGTTGCCTGCCACAGCTAACTTCCCCGTTTACCCCCCTTCTACCCAACTGGCTTTTCGGAGCCAACAAGTTTGGCTAATTAAGCTACACAATGTCATTGTGTGTTTTGGTCTGTTTGGTCAACGACGATCTTGTGAAGTGCTCTTGGGGAGTGCTCCGAATGTTTGTGACGATGCTGCTTCTTGTTGCTGCTCGCATATTAAATTTCATTGATGATCTATGTATGCCTAGAGTTGCATTTAATTTTTCATCGCCACGGGAGATTTTCACACATTTGCTGGCATCATCAACAGCAGCAGCGAATGAGAGGCCATCCGTGCCTCTCTTTCCCTCTCCATTCTTCCCGTCTCTGCACAGTCTGCTTTCTGCGACTCTGTGTCTCACATGGCGTATGATTAATGGGATAGCATTTAATTGAGTTATTGTTGCTAGCTGTTGGTGGCGCAATAACCCAGCGACCTTGTCGCCAAGATCCCCGATAATACGCAAATGAAGGACATTCAGAGGGTTCCAAAGATAGAATCAGGCTTTCCACGCAAGACATCTGTCTTCCAATTTTGTTTTACTAGCTATATATCAGTTTATCACTTGGTTGATATAAATATGTATATATATATACATATACACCGCCAATTTCTAGGATAAGACTTATGAGAAACAAATCAACGAAATATGACAGAGAGTGGCTACGTAATAAGTTTAAACCCTTTTAGCCAACTGCTGTTCAAAAGTATAATATATATTTTACAAATTTCGAATTGCTCTGAAAGCAAAATGCCAAAGCATTATTTCACATGGAATTCTTTTCGCAAAAGACTTGATAACTAGCTCTCCAGCTGCTTTTTGGTCAGTGGCCCCTTAAAAGAAAAAGAAGCGAACTTATAACCCAGCTTTGCGTTGGCATTTATCAGGTTTGCAGCAGCAACAGGAGCAGCAGCAGCATGGCGTAGAGTTCTACATAAATTTTAATCAAATTAAAGGAAGCCACGCACTGTGCAAGGCGCAAATAAATTGAAACTCTCGACTGCGGCTCAAGCTGAACCTGAAGCTCAATGCCCAAGTGCGCATAAGTAAGGATTACGTTGGGGCCCCAAACGAATGGAGTAGAGATGTTGCTGCTGTTGCTGCTTGGGATAAATCTGCGTCTGGTTGCTGCTGCTGCCAACAATGGCGCATAATTTTGAGTTTTGACCTCTCAATTCGCCGTCGAGGGACCCTGCAAAAAACCCAAGCAACTAAAGCGGGACACCGCTTTCTAGGGTTGCGGGTGGTGTTGGGGAGTACTGGGATATAGCTATACATTATGGGTACTAAGTTGCAATGGCAAACAAAAAATGCTTGGCTCTCCAGTTGAAACTCTGCGGGCAAAGAATCGCGGCAATCGCGTTCTTCATTCGTCGCTCGTTATTCGTTCGTCAATTCAAATTAATCAGAATTAGGCAATTACAGAAATTACAAAAATTACAAAGTAATTTCACTGTGGCTCTTCACTTTAAAAGCTTTTGAAAAATTGCGCATTGCGTATTGAGAGCAAGCAACTACTTCCCCTCACACCCATCAGGCTGCTGCCGCAGCTCGTTCATAGCTTTGAAATGTGTGGAAGGCACTGCTTTCTTATACCCTGTAACCAATATATATGCTTAAATTCGGCATAATTAGTCTTGGCAGGTAGTTGCCTCTCTATCAATATTATAAAGTCTTACAGCATGTGTGAGCCAGAGTTCAGATATGTTAATCAATTCAAGTTAATTTTGATTTTTTTTTTCATCACTCAGCAACAAATATTTAAAAACAAAAAAAAGGAAAACTATCTGCAGGGTATAACATTGTAGAGCGCTTCGTGCTTGCTGCTTTATTGTGGTTGTTGTTGCTGGTCGTCAGGCATTTTGTTGAGCAAGTCAATTGCAAGCAAAGAGTTTTAAGAGTTGGTTTTTTGACTGTGTCCGATGAGTGTGTGTCGAAAGTGTGTGCGAAAATAATGTTTTACTGCAAATTCAATTTTCGGCCACGTCAACCGTTGGCAACAGCCGCTAATTGGTTACGTCAGCCATAAAAATGCATCAGCATTTGGCAATTTTTCTTGCCTTTTGTGCCACTGTGCAAAAGCAGCGGCGGCGGCGACGGCCATTGGCCATTGGCTATTGTGGCCCTTGTGGACTTGCCCCTTTCTGTTTGATGTAGCTATTAGGCCTGTCCGTGTCCCTGTCACTGTCACTTTGCATACAGAGTGGTTAACATTCCACCCTTTTAAAACAAGAATGAAGACTCAATACTAAATTGCCTAAGAATACCATTTAAATAGACTGAAAATGCTGCTCGACTATTTGATATCCTGCATTCAAATGATTTTTAAACAAGGAATTAAAATACGATAATAACAAGTAGGGCTGTCGAATTGAAGTTAAATTTCGCTTTACATATTTGATATACTCATTATACGCCATTACTTTTCGATACAAACGATTAATCGATAGACTTCGACAAGCTCATGCTTCGCATATGCAACAAATGACATTAGATCTTGCTCAGTGTGAAATGTCATAAAGATGTCTGCGATAGCTGCCAAAAGCAGCTTGTTATGACACTCATTTTTTTCTCTTGACAAATAAGTGAACAACTCAATCTGAAAGTTGTGTATCGAAAGGCAACAACAAGGCTACCGTTTCCATTTTGTTTCCTTTTTTTTTTGACTATCAGCGCGCTATCAGCTGCTCAATGCGCTTCACTTAGCGTATCAGCAAATCTCTAAATTGCCACAAATTAACAGATAATTCGACGGAACAAGAGGCAACCGAGGCAAACGACAAGAGCGCGCAGTCGCTAAACAGATTCCGTTTGACTCCGGCGCGCAAAGGCGACGCTAATAGATACTTTGCGTGCACACACTAACGGATAGCGTGTAGGTGAGGGGTGAGGTAAGAGGTATCGAGGGGGGAGGAGGGGCAAATGTGTGGAGAGAGGCACTCCAGTGCCACAAGTGGCAAGTGGCAACTGGCCAAAGTCAGCGAGCTGTGTGTGTTGCACAATACCCAAATCCAATTTTCGAATTCCCACATGCGTTCATTATCGGTCTGGACGCAGACTTAAAAACACACACACACACACACACATTGAGAGAAACAGAGATACACATACACACACATGCAGACTCCTGAGTGCTGTGGCGGGTGCACGCGTGCGCATAACTCATTTCGCACTTTGTCCATTTCATAAGACCAATTAAAGCGCCTCGCTTCGAGCCGAGCCGAGTCGAGGCGACTCCACTCCAACGGCGGCAGCCGAGTAGCAGCTCAGCAGTCGCAGTTGGAGCGGAGGGCACCGTGGGGCGCCTCTCTTTTGGTTGCGACAATTTTCCATGGATTCATTCGCTGGTTGGCTGCCAAGCGACGCGTCGGATTAAGTGGGAAATTTGACAAATGCGCTGAGATTGGCTTCCAGCTCCAAACTGGATGATAATCACCTGTGCCAGCCACCCGCCTCTCCCTCCCTCTCTCCCCGTCTGTCCACGAACCAAGTCAGCATGTCCGAGATCCCAGCAACATTTGCGGAAACATACAAATTTGCGCATTTGTCCAAAGCAGCGTGAACATTTGCACAATCAGCGAGGCACTGTGGCAGTCAACCCGAAAACCAATGATTCGCATCATCTTCAACTGCAAACTGCAGTGAACAGTGGCGTAGAAATAAAGGGAGCGGGATTTCTGTAGGAGAACGCTCCCCTCTTGTTTTCGTTGTGTGGCGAACATAAAAAGTGTCGATATAGAAAGAAAGAGTAAGATATAAACTTTTAACTATAATTTTTTTAAATGAAAATGAAGAAAATCCAGAATTTTTTACCTTGCAACAAAGATATCAACGTTAATATAGTGTCTCTTCTACGCTCACAATTATGCTTCGATCAAGTACTCATATACATTTAAATACAATATAAAAAAAGAAACAAATAAAAAAAAAGTCCAAGCCCCACACACTTTCTACGCCACTGGATGCAACTGCTACTCCCAAAGGGGAGCCGTAATAATAAAAAGACTACAGAATACTCAAACCGACTGGCTTTTAATGCGCGCATTTCGTTTTCAATGCGGTCGACCACGAAATTATGTCAATAACTGAGGTCATATGCATAAATTCTGGTCAGGGGCCGACGTCGTGTCTCGACTGCCACGCAGACCCACAGACCCATAGAGACTCGGAGCAAGCTCCAGTGGCGGCTGTGCAGCATATTTAACTGCATACTAAATGCGAGAAGCAGCAGCAGCACCATGAGCAGCATCTGTAGTAGTAGTTTACCCTTTGCAGGCTCCTTGCGAGTTTACTGTTCTTCACTTAAGTGCTGTCCCAGCTGGTGCTTTTCATTAAGAATTAAGTCAAGCGGACAGCGACTCGTTTGGCAAGTGCACGTGGCTCGTGTTTGTTGTCGACACTGCTTTGCCACCACGCCACCGCAATACCTATGCCGAGGCAGAGCCACCAACTACATGCCACATTCATAATAGCTGCACTCATAAAAAATATATGTTATTCTTGGACAATAAAGATTCAAAGTTAGATTTTTCTCTTAACGTCGAATTTACTACATTTTATGGAACAAGAAAGTAACGTCCAAATGAAGAAACTACTTTTGAAAAAGCAGAATTCGTATTTTTTTTATCATTTTAGTAAAACTATTACCATCTTTGTGAATTCTAGTTCCCATATCTACTTTTCAGTTTGTATTGAAGTATTTTAAAGATTATCTTAAGTCCGCTGCGATTTCTTAATGCTCCAAATCGCAAAGCCAACTTATTTTTTTCGAGTGCAGTAGCTGGTCGCCTCCGCCCGTGCATCGTTTCTTTACGTTTCATTTGTGCGGCATGCTAATAAAACGATATTTTATTGCTTTTTGGCGGCTCATCATGGCTGAAATGGCAATTGGAATAGCGAATGGATCAGAGACGAGCCTGAGAATGGAGCATGATGAATGGGGCAATGAGGAATGTGGCAATAGGCCACTGCAAATTGCCCAGTACTTGAAAAGTCGTGCGTGGAGAAGTTTCTTTACTTGGTTACGCATTCATTGACCCCAAAAAGAAAACAAAAAACAGATTAAATGCTCCAGTTAAGCTTGTTAGTTACTTAATATATGGAAGAATATGATTGACAGCCTTGGAGCTGCAGCGCAGCAGTAGCTGTGGGAGGAGCTGCCGGCTCACTCGTTGGGAGGAAATTGCCCACAAATCAGGACTTGCAGGTTCTGACCTAGTAATTGGCTTGTGGGTATGCTGCACCACTGAGCACCACTACACTGCACTACCCCGCGCACCACCAATACGTAACGGGCGCAGGCCGGTCGGTTGGGTAAAACTAGCCCAAAACACGATTAACCCACATCTTGGTAGACGCGATCATAAATTATTATGCTGCCGAGAAGGCAGCCGGCTCCAGAAGGCATGTCGCGCACATTTTTTTTGGCCATTTGGCCGAGCTTGCAACTCCAACTGCAACTGCTGTGGCTGCTGCTGCTGCTGCTTCTGCTAGCCACGAGCTCTGTTTTTTTTTTTCGGTTACAAGCTGCCTCGGCACGAACATGACTTTCTAGCGGATATTTCTTTGCATGCGACTGGCGCGCTTTTGTTGTCGCTCCTCATACTCCGGCTCCTCCTCCTGCTCTGTGCAGCTCCTCCTCCAGTTCGGGGTTGAATGGAGAGTATACCATGATATTTTTTATATAGCGAAACACTCTACCCATTGTAAGTAATGGTTTAATAAGGGTATAATAAAGTTAGAACTCGCTGTAACCAAAAAGTCTACTGGTATAATCAATCTCAGTATTAGTGCCACAGACTCACAATTGTAAATGTAGATTATCGAACAATAAACGAACAAAATTGGCTTATTACAATTGTCTTACTAACAAAACGATAAATATCGATTTCCAGCTGTTCAACTGTCTCCAAAATTTTGCTAACGAGAGTTATTCATATACATTTCGATCTATTGATATTTGCTTGTGAAAAATGTGCAAATTTCCGGTAATTTCAAAAGGAAGAGTGTCTTCATATTTAATGTAGGATTTCATGGTTTGTAAGTAGATAACTTTCCCTACTTTCCCTTTCCCGTAAAACGATAATATCCGATTGTTTCGTAGAGTACCAAACTAGATGCATGTTGTTTTTTATTGGCCGATCAGCAGTTCTGGCTACAGGGTATCTTTGGGTCAGGCACAGTCTCGTCTAGAGTAGATTTTGCTGCAGCTAGCTGCTTCCTGCGTTCTCTACATTTAATTATTTTGTTTAAAAATTTCTGACAACGCGACGCGCATGCAGATTTACTGGCTGGCAGCTGGCAGCTAGGGGCAGAGAGCGTGGTGCATGGAGCATGGAGGAGCTGGCAGCTTCTGCCCGACTCTTAGACTGACAGCAGCGGCCAGCGGCTACAACATATGTGTGAATGTATGCAAAGGGGACGCGAGACGTGACTCTTATGTGGCAATAGTCAAAAAAAATAAGGAAAAAATGTGGAAAATAAAATAAGTTTTTTGCCATTCAATTTGAGTTGCGGCTTGTCGGAGATTGGATGGCACCGCTGTCTGATGGCCTCCCTGGCACCCTCGTTAGTTTGTTGCTGTTGTTTTTAGCCCAATGTGTATCTAGATGAAGGCGCGACAATTGGCATGCATTAAGTTGTTGCAGCAACATCAGCAACAGCAACAGCAGCCACTTTGTGGCAGCGTGTGAAGTACAGCATTGGATTAATTTAAGTGCAAGATTTGACAATGCGACAGTGTGAATGCAGTTGGTAACCATTCAAAATAGTTGACCATTCACATTGCATGTGCATTTACCTCATATGCAACATAGTTACCTTTATTGTTCTGTGTTTGTGAAGTTTGGAATTACTAATAATTTTAAGCAATTATGGGAATGGGGTTAAGGTTAAGGCTATAAATTATATTAAGTTGAAATGATAGTTAAGAATTATGCGATTTGTGTTTACGTCGCAATACAGCTCATGAAATCCATTAAATTGAAATGGTTCAGTTTTTAACGTAGAATTTATTATGGGAACTGTAAAATATGTAAAGTGCTTCAAACATTAAAATTGGTTTAGTTTTGAACAACTTTATTGCAACTTATAGTCTTGTTATGACATTGCCAAAGTCCAGACAACTTAAAATTTTATATGCGATTCATCCTAGCAGTTAATTTAGTTAGTTGACAAGTGAATTTGATTTATGCACAACTCAAGTCACACACAGTTTGAAGTTATGCAAAATATTCGAATTGAGGAGGTAGGCCCAAAGTTGAGAAACAAAAAATAAAAATAAGAAAATGAAAAATACAAACGCTGGCAATTTTAATTGTTAGCCTGTGGAGTATTTGGCGCTTTGTCTCTCTGGTGCGCCGCTTGAGTTGAGCAAATGCAGAAACAAATTGAATTCGACGCATTCCACGGTTAATCAAGTGGACCGCCGGCTCAGCTTGGCTCAGCTCAGTTCAGTAAGATTGAGCTCCAAGTGGACAAGTGGCAACTGCCGTCTGCACTGGAATTTTAATTGCAATGAAATCGAAATCGCAGCCAAAAGCCACATACGAGCTGGTATCGCAAACGCCCCAACCACAGCCTCAGTCCCAGTCCCAGCCCCAGCGTCGTGCACCTGTCGATTTGGCCTGCAACAAATGCCACCGGTTACTTTGGCTGTGGTGCCACCTCGAGGTGGTTGCCTTCAGGTGGCTTACTTTCTGTTTGCGGGCCAAAGTTAAAACGAGTCAAAAAGTTAATTACAAGCTCAAAATTTTCTGCACTTTTGACACCGCACGTGACGTGACAATATGAGTGAAGCTACACTGAAAAAAATTAACATAATAGCCCATACTTAAATTGTGTCCAAGAGTGGTTTAAATAGATCCGGTAAAGTCTTGTGATCTTAAACAATAGATTGGACAATGGATTGAAGCCTTGATAAACTTAATTTTTAATTTTCGTTTCAATTTTAAATGTTATTGGATATGATATTTTTTCTGGAATTTAAGCATGTATTTCTATATGTAAGTATTATCTGAAAATTACGTTGCTAGAAATCGAGCACAATTAATTGTATCCCACTTATTTTTTTTTTTTTTGAGTGTAGCAGCTAAGTTAGAGATTGAGCTGCTCATGGGAATTGAGTTGCGCTGTGGCTGCTTTGCTACTCTAGAATGTTTTCCATGCTGTTAGCCAAATGGGCAATTGAACTGCCTGTTGCTCCTCCTGGGCTCATTAAAACTTTCTTCGACTCCCCATCAGTGAACTGTTCTCTGTACACTGTAATCATATTTGGCGCACCACTACGTCATTCGTTTAATGACAGCTTCGCTTTCAGCTCTCTAACCAAATAGGAAAATTGGGAAATCATCGTCTACCGCCCAGCGGTCAGTGGGTTAATTGTGCACAGAAATCACTCGCTGCCAAAAATGCTAGATTTAAGCTCTGCTGCTGAGATGCTAGATTTGGTATTTGCGGGTCGCCCAATTAATCATGCCCTCTGACTTCCATCGCAGACTCACAGAAGTTGGCGAATAAAAAACATGAAAAAACGAAGCGAAAGTTAAATTTGTTGATTCTTTTGCCTCAAGCTCAGGCAGAGGCCCCGCGGGTGGGCAACACTTTCACGACACAGATTTGCTCCATCCGATCATCTTCATTTTCATCTTCATCTTCATCATCATATTCATCTTCATCTTTATCTTCATCTTTGTCAGCAGCATGCAAATACATACAGCACCGATCAACCAACAAACAAACAAACACAAATACAAAGACATGTCGACCTTTTATGCAAATGCAGTTGCGTTTCGAGTCCAATTCCAAGCTTGCAGCTAACATTCAAGTTGGCTACCGTGCAACGCGCTCAGCCTGGCAATCAGTACGTCAAACGTGCAGAAGTCACTGCTTCACTGTAAGCATAGAAAGCTAACACTATTTATTTAGTAAAACGTTGGCTAAAAGTAAATTTATTTCTAAGCCGAATCAAATTAAATACATTTTTCTTTTGTACTACAAGTACGCCCAAAAAAATATGGGCTAGCAAACTAGTACTACTTATGTAGTACAACTTGTGATAAAAGTAAACTTATCTTTAATCGCATCAAATAAAACTGTTTAGTTTTTTTTAAATAATATTCCCATATATTTTTTCAGTGTAGAAAAACACTGAATTTTTTAACCGTCCCTCGTCCGCCGCACAATGCAAACACAGTTAGAGACTCCGTTTACTATTTGGCTTGCAGCGTAATGTGTGAAAACTTGAACAGCACCAGAAGCTGTAGCAGAAACAGAAGCCAAACCAAGAGCAAAACGTTTTTGACAGCTGCCTGCTCCAATGGAAAGGGGCGGGGGCAGATCGGAGAACTCTGCTAGATATTGCATTTATCAGCTGCACGCTAATTTATGGCAGCAAATAACAAACAGACTCCAAATTGGACGGGAATGGGGAATAGAGATGAACGAGCCGAAGCGGCGCCAGAAATTCACACTCAAACACAGCGCAAACTGCAAGAAAATCGCAATTGCTTGGAAAATTCTGTGTGCAGAGCTGCATCAGCTGTGCCTTGACATTGAAAGTGCGAAAGAGAGAAATGTGGCATTAGACAGAGACAAGGCACAGATAATCATTTTGTCTGTAAAATCAATTATTTGCAAATACATCCTAAGAAACAATTAAGTAAACAGATAACATTCAAATATACTGCATAATTACGTTTAAACTTTTTCATTAGCAACTAATCACATTCTACGCATTATTTCACGTCGCAATGAAACTCTCGGAAAATCCTCTTCTGACTGAGCACTAACCTTAAGCATAGATTATACGATATTCATATAATAACTTCCATATGCTGTCTACATTATAGACATACATATATACAACAATTATATCTTGGTATATAGAGTCGTATAGAATTTCGTCAACGATCCTTCACACAAGGGATCTGAACCTGTAAAGCACATAAAAAGACATTCGAAAATGCATACTTTTTGGAAAACAAAGTAAGTAAAGTAATTCAGTTTATAGAGTGTCTATTTTACCAGAAATAATATGTGTTGTAGTATGGATACATTACATAAGCATGCACTACGAAGCGAATTCGTAAGGGACATTTCGCTGATGAGATAACTACTCATCATTACCTTCCCAAATTTTGAACCATGGCTGTTGATAATGTTGTTGACGCTTTTTAATCTTTCTTGTGCTTATGGCAAATTGAGCAGATTGATACTGTCGCAGACACTCCCACTGTATATCTCTCTATCTACATCTGCTAATGTTATCTCTCTTTGATTTAAGAGTGTCAAACTTGATAATGAGGTGAGGTTATTGAGCATCATTGCTGATGTTCTCTGATGTTTCTGTTCTCTGCAAAAGTGACTCAAATGCTAAACTCAAATGCCAAACGCATCGCTGCAAATGCAAATGTGAGCACAACTAACCGTTATTACACTTTCGCTCGTGTGTTTTATCTAATCTTAGCATAATACATTCTCCCCCTCCTCTCATTCCGTTCACACTTTCGATTTTTAATATCGACCCGAAAACTTAAACGGGAAGCAAATGGCGGAGGCAAAGGCAACGACGCATACTGGCACCATCTCACTATTTTCTGCTCAAAAATTATATCTGCTAAAATAATGAAGATGTCTTTAAAATGTTCAAAGTAAACTAATAGTAAATAAAAACACTTAACCAAATGTAGACTTGACAAATCAAATTTATATAAATTACATTTTGGAAATAGCAAATATTATTTTAAAAGTTTAATCTGCGTGGTTTTTGAAACACTTCTCGGCCTGGAAGCGCCATTGTGCGAGTGCAGTTTTAACCTGGACCTAAGTCGCTGAGCCTTTGCCTTTGCCTTTGCTTGCGCCTCCAGCGACGTTGCAATCATTTGCATAAAACAAACAAACAATTTTTCGCGTGCAAGAAAATAAAAATATGTTGTGAGTGTGTGAATTGCGAGTATAAATGTGAATGTGGCCCGCAGCAACGAATGCAAAACGATTCGATACACACGAGCTGCAATTGCGACGGCGACTGCTCAGTCGGCCCACGCTGTTGTACTTTTGGGTGGGAGAGAGAGAGCGAGAGAGAGAGAGAGAGAGAGAGAAAGAGAGAGAGAGTGCAAGAGAGAGAGACAGATCATGTGTGATAAGGAGTGGTGAGAAGAGTGATAGGCTAAGCAGCAGCAACAGCAACAAAAAAAAGCGTCACATCAAAAATACATCAATAAATATACACACACATACATATATATATATATATATACATATATATATATATAAATGTTGCCAATTTGCAAAGACAAAATGGAGGCAAGCAAAGGCAGGTGCGCGGAAACTTTTCATGTGGCTAACAAATGAACGGGAATGGGAATGGAGTTGTTGGGCCCCAACCCGAAAACAGCCGACGGAAAAAGCAAATATAAAGGCTATCGCCATCGCTGCTGGCCAATCTGCATGCGCCGTGTGTGTTGTGTGTGCTGTGTGTGTGACCAGGCGAAACTGCCCCTGCTGCTGCTGCTGTAGCTGCTGCGGACAATGACAACAATGAACAAATCATGAGCACTTTGCATTTGCCAACAATTCCGTTCCTCCCTCTCCAACCGACTGACTCCCTCCTATTACATGCCACACAAAAGGCTAAACAGCATAGAGTTGGACGCGTGCCAAACTTTCTAAAGACACGAGCACGAATTCAAACCTGGCTGGATTCGATAAGTAGCACAATGTATTCCTTCAGACTAGCACAGCCTAATTTAAATTAAAGTAATTTGCAAAAAAAACAAGAGCTTGACAATCCGTCAAATTGATACAAATGATAAAAAGACTTAAAGAAAATTTAAAATGAACTGAGTTATACTGAAAGCTGGCTTTGACGTCTAGATTCTTTCAGCATGTAAGTCAAACAAAATGTTTTAAACATTTAATTCACCAGATCTTTTATTACACTATTATCAATGAAACTGTGGAAAAGTATTTTTAACAAATTTTACTAGGGTCCAGGTAAAGAAAGCTTACAAGAAATAATTAAATTCAATGCGATTGTCGAATGCAAACAAAGTTTGGTATAAATTACTAGCACGAAATACTTGAACAACATCTCTTAACACAGCACGTGTTCATCCATGACAAAGAGTGAGCTGTGTGCGCATACTTTGGTGAGAGTGTGAGTGAGCGTTTGAGTGTTTGTGTGAGTGGTTGCTTGCTACAAATGGCATTTTTAGCTTTTGACATTTCACGCGTGCAGCGAGCGCTGCGAGTCGCTAGTCGTTAGTCGCTTGTTACTTTGTCGTCACACACGTCGTATGCGTGATGTGATAATTTTTTGGCACGGCGTGACCCGTTGCCGCCGACAGCCGCAACAACAAACACAGGGGTGGGGGACCAAGCAAACTAGTCGGCACTTGAAAGCGGAGGCGATGACTGCCCCCATAATGGCATACATCTGATTTTGTTGCTAATTCACGACAATTTGCGCTGATCGGTGATTGCAGGATGCAAAACTGCAAACTGCAATATTGTGGAATTCCCGTTGAACGTTCCCAGTTGCAGATTCCTCTTCCTAGCAGCGCTGGTGGCAGCTCAATCTGCCTCTTTAGGCCGCAAATGCATTTTTAATTACATTGGCTATTTGCGCATTGCCAACTACCGCATGGAGCGGTCGGAGCTGGAGAGGGAGGGGCAAGGTGGAGTGCAGCAGTTGCTAACAATGGGCTGCGGATGCACTCGCAGAAATCAAATTAAATATGCTAAAATTAATCAGCTAAGAAAGCAATTTTAAAGACCCAATAAAAAATGTGCAATCCAATGATAAATGATTGACATATTTCGAAATCTTTCTGAAATTGAGAAAGTATAAAAAATCTTACAATTGCTTATCCTGCATTGCTGAAATTTTTACTAATGTTTTTAAAATAACATAATATTTATGATATATATATATATGTCTTGAAAAACTAGTTTAATATTTTATAAAACTTAATAGCTCAGAAATATATGTTAAGCGAATGAGAAAATAACTTTCAGTAAAAGTTTTGAGGAACTTTGCTTATACTTTTACAAAGTCATTTCTACATTTATATTATTAATATATTTATGTTTTATGTACTTGTATATTTATTTGATATTTTGCTATTGTCTTTGCTGACTCAAATCTACTTTTATTTTAAAAATATTTTTATTTGCATTAGAATTTACATATACGTTTTTTTTATGAGTGTACAAGTGCTACAAAATACCGTTTGACTTGTTGGCTTGGGAAACGACTACGGTCATTTGGCCGCTGATTGTTGTATTTGACTCGATTTGTGTAATGCGTAGTTGCAACTCAGGCTAAGGCTCAGGCTCCGGCTCGAGCTCAGATTCCACGGGCAAATAGCAAATGGCCGCATCGAATGGTGACCACATATCGATTTCAGACTCTAGCATTCAACATCTCGCAGAGAGATGTACGCTTTCAGCTCTCGTCCACATCGCAGTTCATCCTCAGGCAGCAGGCAGCAGAAGCGCGTAAATTTTCATGTCGCTTCTTGATTTGCAAGCATTTAACAAAGTCAAAACAATTTTAATGCGCAGACGCAGCCGTTAATTAAAATTGCAACGAGCTGTTGCTTATTTGTTTCACAAAGCAAACAGGGTGTCTACTTACATAACTAGTTGTATCCGGTTCAAATGAGGCAACTTTTGAGACTAACAAAATTATATAACTGAACAATCTGGATATTTTTCACTTTAACTTCAAATTTAGTATGTTTATGTTTTTTGTTTATATATAAAGGAAGGGAGGCGACTTAATATAATAAAAACGCTGTGGTAGAAGAATATACCTGTGAATTTTTCTCTTTACGATTAATTCGACATAGATTTATATTAAGCATATCATGCGAATTTTGTCAAAATATGCGCAATACGTCATATTATGTAGACCCATTTAAAAGTCTGAAACATAGATTCTTTCTTTCAACTAATTGTTGCATTGCCATTAATTCCGTTAAAAATATTTTTGTGTTTTTTTTTTATCGCAAAAGCTGGTATGTTATGTCAAGACAGGGTACTACGAAGTCAAGCACCCTTCACTAGAGCATTCAGTTGATGTAGTCGCTGTTTGTTGTTGTTGTCGTAATGGTAAATGTAGCTGTTATTGCTAGCTTGGCTATTTTGGGCAGCTGGAAGGACGCAGAATGGTGTGGGGAGTAGGGAGTAGGCACCAGGCAGGTACCAACCACCCGACACTTGTCAGCTCCACTTGGAGCGCCACCAACAATTCAAGTCAACCGAGCTGGCGAATCTCTCATTTGCTTCCCAAGGCATTTTGCCTCTGCTTTAGCCTTTTACCAAATCAAATTAATTTTAATGCCGTCGGCAGCTTTGGTGCACATTAATTACCAAGCGAGTAAAGTAGCTTCTGCTGCATGTGGATATGGCTGAACGCAAGGCATATAACCATCGGGAGTCGCATCTGCATCTGCATCTACATCTGCATCGCCATCAGCATCTGCATCTATATCTCAAGCGCAACAGCAGCAGAGACTGGTTTATAATTCAATAAAATTTGATTAGGCATTAATTTGGCTGCATCGCTGCAAAACTAATTAATGAGCACTGGAATACCTTAGTATGCTCGACGACCTCTGGCATCGAACCGTGCTTCCGTATAAGTCACCAAATGTGTCTGTGCCGCAGTGCATCCAATTTGAAACTGATTCACCTCTCTGCTTACTCAATGCTTGCCATATTTGGATTGGTTAGCTGACTGCGCTCTAATGCCAACTCTTACACTAAAACATATATTAAATTCTGCGTCAAATGGGCGTTACAGTGGGGCTGGCCAATGGCGGGCAACACACATTCAAATTACAACAACAACTAACAACAACTTGCAACCACGAGCTCGACTAGTCGATACACTTTATCTAGCTTTATTACTTAATGTAAAATATGTAGTTTTCACTACTTCAAGTAGTCAAGTTTTAAGTCAATCTCGATATCTACTTAAAATTAAACCTAGAGACGGCTTGGCTTATAGATACTCTGTAAGTAGCTTTATTTAATACTCATTTAAAGTAAGGAGGTATGCAAATCCATACTGAAATCCACTTAAATATAAAACCTGTCAAAAAAGTACGAATCATAGATATACCTAGAGAACATGGCTTTAATACTTGGTGTATGATATTTAATTCTCAATTTAAGTACTTAAGTATTTTAGTTATTCCTGATATTATTTAAAAATTGTATTTATTGAAGCAAAAATTCCCGTTCAAATTTATGTTCAAGAAGTTTTTAGACTTTTTCAAAATACTAAACTGTTTGCAAAGAATATTATTAGTAATTTTGTTAATCGGTCGATTTTTCGATTTTAACCTATTTGTGAAGTTTTACATCCTCGTTTATTATAGCAATTTCTTAATAGTTGCAGGGTATAATAATCGCAACAACAACAACAATGTGGAAGTACAGTACGACCTAGTGCCTGGCTCTGTAGCATAATAGGCCAATTATTACTGCAATTTGCATTAGAACAACACACACACCGAGAGACACACATCTACATCTATGCGATGAGCTTTAGCTGCTGCTGTTGCACATTCGCATTATGAGAAGGAAGCTGAAGACGTCCGCATTGAAATTCTTTAGCTCTGCGGCAGAGTTTGGTTGTTGGTTGTTGGTTGTTATTATGAAACCGTTTAGAGAACGTGTTTGTGAACACCACAGTAATTTGGTTAGATTACCAAGGCGATGGCAAGCGTATGACGAAGACGATGACGCTGATGCAGGCGTTGACTAGAACCATAAGCATACACTGAGGAAAAGACGAAAGAAGATTAAGATTGCATTTGAGTGTAAATAGTACTGAACTGAGCAACTCTTTTAACATTATAAAAAAGCTTAGATTTATTCAGTTCAAAGTGGGCAAGAAAGAACGATAGCTAAAACTTATAGTTTTTTACTTGATTTTACAACATTTTTGTACCAAAACTAAGATTTAAAATGATTGAATTAAGATCAGTTTAATCATATAACGCATAGCAAACTTTTTTTCAGAAAAATCTTCATGTTTGACGAATGACATGTGCAAAAATTGAGAATGGAATATTAAAAATTTTTTAAGCCGGTTCTCTTGCAGTGCAGGGAGACTGGGGGGAATTGAAGATTGGGGCTGCTGTTGCGGACATTGTCGAGCAAATTGGCAGCCAAACGCGGCTCACAACGAATGTGGGCCAATCTATCACTGAAAGAGCAGCAGCAAAAGCTGCAGTTCAGTTTAGCGCAGCTCAGCTCGATCTCAAACTGAAGTTGAAGTTGAAAAATCTCTTTCAAGTCACACCATGAAGTAAATCGCGTTCCCGTTCCCGTGCCCGTGCCCATTCCCGCTCCCGCTCCCGCTTCCAATCCCGGGATCGCAACGAGTCAAGTCTTAGGCGTGTGAATAGAAACGTTAGCGCTGGCACGTTCTGGAGGCCCCCAGACTGCTGATAAAAGTTGATTGCAAATTTATAGAGGAGCTGTGTGTGCGCACAGATTGCCCATAAACTGTCCGTGTCCATGTTACTGTTACCGCTGTTGTTGCTGTTGTTGCTGTTGTTGTTGCTGTTCTCCACGAGCTACAACAACTTAAGCGTCTAGTTTGATTAGTACAGCAATCTATCCGTATATCTATCCATCTATCTATCAAGACACTATCAATGCAATGTGTATTTCTATCTATATATCTCAATACGATTAGAATAAACAAGCTTTAGTGGGCTACTAATTGCTACGTAATTATATAAAAAAATTTATTGGAAATTTAAGCATGCAAATTTAAATGTTGAATTGATCAACTCAAACCATGATTAAAAATATATTGCTTATGCAAGTCGGATTCATGGAAATGTAATGGAAATCGTAGACAAAATATGATTTGTTAAAATAGAATTTGAGCACGTATTTTAACTGAAAATTATGTTTTCAAATTTAAATATCAATAATTCCGCATTTTTGAAAATTGCTTCAGTTTTGACGAAGTTAGTGCAAATTAAAAATAAAATCATGTATTGCTTTTAAAAATCGTTTTGCCAAAGCAATGACAAATTTGATGCAATGGAAAATTGGAATTTAAGCATCCGTAAAATTCGAAAATATTGAAACCGATCGATAAGAGCAATCAATTATGGAGTCCTTAGCAACACTATCTGTCTGCCATCTGTCCGGGGCAATCGTCATCCGTCTGTTTTCGAGATAAGGTAGCTGTCAATTGTCAACACGAACACAACTTCCGCAAACGCTCAATCACTTGGCAGAGGTATCAGGTTCCACAGGCCAATTCAGTTTCAGCTTGGACAACAGTTTTAGCATTCACCACGAAAGTGAAATCGTTGTATGCAAGATTTTTTTTCCTTCTTAGCTATGACTTCTCTTCTAATTGAATTAATTAGCTGCGGTTATGCAAATGTTGGCAACTGGTTGGTGCACATGCATTTTACGATTGCAATTCGCTTTAGATGGTTACTTACGCTTAACACATTCGAGCCAAGTGTCAACACAAATACAAATATCGTGAGTTTAACCAGTCACATATGTATTTTTCACATACATATTTGCTGCTGGTCCCATTATTCTTTAAACTGCGCCGCAAGCAGCCGCAATCTGACTGATCTCGATCTACAGCTCTTACGGCCAAATATACACTGCACATAGCGGGACCTTTGACTTCGTCACGATTAACAGAATTCGTTACATGTTTATTATAATAGCATTCACTTACATACTTGCTGTGACGTGTGAATAAAAAATCTATTAAAAAAAATTATATCAACTACATTCGTCGTAAGTATCATAAATTTAGACAGTAATTCTTATTATAAGCAAATCACTGAATGATTTTTTTTAGCCTGTGAAAAGTGGGCTATTTGTTTGGTACGAAATTGCTGCTCAGGTATATGAAATGATGAATAGATAATGAATGAATATTAATATGATAATATGAATATTTTATTGACTGTTCAACTGTTTGTGTTGCAAGCTCAACTAGCTTTATGACTCTATCGCGGATTTGAACCCATGTTTTAGATATTTTTGGAAGAGTATTTCAGCTACGGCTTAGGTTTTAAATGGACATTGCATTATTGCAGCAGTTGTGCGGTTTGTTTGCACTCGTATTTCATTTTAACAGCAGCAGCGACGACGACGACGGCGAAAAAGCAACGCCAACACACTCCAAAGCTGCTGCCAAGTAGACCTTCAGACGCCAAACACTCCAACGCCAGCGAACAGAAAACAGCTAACAGCCAACGCGACAAGAGCAGTCAGCCAGTCAGACACAGCGGGACAGGTGGACAGCTGGGACAGCTGGGACAGTGGGACAAATAGACAGCGAGACAGCTGGTGGGGCCAGAGAGCCGACAGTTGGGCTTGCAATTGCGCACTTTTCAGTGCGACTGCAATTTTGATACGAAACAACACCACACCACACACAGCACCACATGACACAACAACAACATTGGTCCAGCACCACCACACACAGAGACCGCTCAGTCTTTCATCTTCTATATTGAGAACTAATGCAAATGGGCATTTTTGTGGGCTGCTCAAAATTTAATACCCTTGTAGATATTTCAATCAACATCATATTTTATATCTAATGCATAAAGCAAGCGGATCTCAGCTGAAACTCTGTCAAATATTGGTTGACCGTAATAACCGACAGTCAAAGTGTATATTCTTTGCTCAAAAAAGGAACTTTTTAACCGATTTCTGATAGAGAGAATTTAAACATTTTTTAGCCAAAAAATACAAATAAGCATTGACTAACTGCACTTATGATCAATAATATGATTATCTAAAGCTGAGGCCTTATGGCTTGTACTGACCACGTAGACCCCCCGTGGGCCTTTTGAATGAAAACTTTCTTCTACAACAAGTCAATTTAAATTTTAAGTATTGTGATTTCGATAAATTGCCTAAGCTTCATAGACCATAGCCTTGCAAAATATGAGCTTTAAGCTCAAAATATGCGTGGAAGAAAACATTATAAATATTTTATGATCACTCCTATCATCATATATACTAAATTTCCTCAATATGTTACGAATGACACAACAAAATAAAAATACCCTTTGGCCAGAGTGCTGTATGCAAAAATATAGCCGCCATGTGTTTGCAGCACATTTGTTTATACAGTGCTTGATTCATTCACCTGCGATCGCAGTTGGCCTCAAGTGCTTTTCAGGCCGGCAACGAGTCTATGAGTTGCTCTGGGTCGACATGAATACATATGTGTGTATGAGCGTGTATTGTGAATTGTGGATTGACACCTGACATATCTTGCAAAGAGCTGCACACACACACAGCTGATAGTCGACGTGGAGTGAAATCGCCTTATCTCTGCATGGAACTCAGAATCGTCGTCTGCTCCATTTGCATTCAAGTATTTTTATAGTAAATTCAACTTGGGGTCTATATAATTATATAAGGCCCGATTTGGTTTGCTGGTGCAAAAACCACTTGAAGCGTTTTGCCGCGCAGGCGTTGAATTATGAATAATGAATAAACTTGATAGATGATTCATACACTCATACACACATTCAGCCAGCAGCAGATCAATAGAACGTTCGGTTGAACGATTTATGGCCATGTTAATAGGCAAATATCCGTTTTAGCGTTGCAACTAATCAAAATGTCGAAATCAAACCCTTTGTCCGGATTGCTATTACTGCGTAATAAATGTATCGATAAATCAACTAATTCGATAAAGTAAATCTGAATCTTAATGGCTTAAATCTTTATTGTATGTATGAATTTATGTATGAGTACATAAAATAAATATATTTTCACTGACCTGTACAAAAAATTACATATTAAAAGCAAACTTACCTGTGTGGAATTGGAAAATGTAGATTTTAAAATTAATTGTGACAGCTCAATAAAAGCAGTAATATTAGCTGACAGCTAAAATATTAAGGTTCAGAACTAAACTCGAGTAAAGCCGGATAATATGTATATGTAGTAGCTTAAATATCCATAAATTATCCGGTATCAAGGTTCCCCGATGTTGGAATGCACATAATATAATAGATTTATTATATATATTAGATCTGAAAGCAATCGAATCGAATAATATGGATATTGCTGTAGTTCCAATAAAATAAAGTGATTGATCGAATAATACAAATATTCAAATAGATTGATAACTTGTTTTATTTGTTATTATTGTATTCTGCTTTATGCGTACAAATTGAATGTTGGATATATGGTTTTTTTTAGTAAGTATATGTTTCAGTAATCACACTAAGTCTACTATCAGTCTACGTATGCATGGGGATATATATTTATATATGCGGGTATATGTGTAAATAATCATAATTGGTAAAGAAATACATAAATCGAAACTAAAACTAGAGCTAGGTCAACTTCGTTTTACAACCTGCGCATTTGCACTTACAATTGATTTGTATTCAAGAAAAAAAAACAAGAAAAACAGTAACTATATATATATGGGTATATAACTATTGTATAGGAAAAGTGTTATAAATCAAAAGTAATTATTATAAACCTTTCGTCAATGACACAATCACAAAAATAGGTCACCTAGCCGACCATCCGACACTCTTACAAAATAATACCCATTGACATTATGCATATATTGTAGTTTAAAACACATCACAAAAATGTTTTGTTCATATAATTAATATTTTGTTGCTACTAGTTGATATATATATATATTTTTCTTTTCCTTTTTTTTTGTTTTTTTTGTTTTCATGCCTATTAATTGATCCATTTAAATATGTATATATGTGTTGTACATATGAATCTTGCAAGTGGCAATTACTACTTGTATATCTACTATGATAATCATCGATCTGAATCGTGTGTATATTCGTAACTGTTTAATTAGTTGATATATTGACATATTTTTGGTCAGACCATTATGGAAAACTGCGCTCAAAATACTAAAAACTTTGAATACAAGTAAGTATACAAGTGCATACATACACACACATACTTATACATATATGTGTGTGCATATTTAGAATATTTTTGTTTTGTTCTTTGGGGTGGGCTCAACTCATATACCAATTAATGTTTGGACAGTCTCTTAAACAGTTGGATTCATAATATTATTTGTCCTGCTTTGTATCTTCATCAAAAATCAAATAAAGTCTATCAAAAGGTGTTGTTCTTATTGTTTTTGTGGTTGTTGTTGTTGTTGTTGGGGGAACACTGTGGCCTATTGGTGGTAGTCTACGTGCTAGAGATAATCCTTTAACATCCATTGCATCCATTCTCTCTCTGTCTTCGCTTAGACCCGACGATTGCTGTGCTCCTGCAGATTCACATTGTTCATCACAGCACTCATATCCACAACGACAGCATCTGGCATCTGACACTTTCCGGGCGACTCCAGTTCGGTTTGACCTTCCAGGAGGCCACCATGATGGCCATTCGGTGTGCTAACGGCCAGGTCCTAAATTAAATTATATAGAAGGGGGCGCATCTAAGAGCTGAACACTGAAGGTCCTTACATGATAATTAACAGCAGCGGCATCCAGAGCCATTAGCTCCTTGCGTGACAGCTCTTCGACGACGGCGGCGGCATAGCAATCTCCGAGCATGTTGTTGGTGGTGCGAATGCGATCACTTTAAATCAGAATTTATAAATTCAAAACCTATTTGGGATAATCTCCTTCCAACAGTACTTACACAAACCAATCGACAGCAAAGAGCAGGCTCACATCCTGCACGGGTGCATCGATAGCGGTGAGGACGACAAGGAGCAACACCAGTGCAGCACTCGGCACACTGGCCGAACTCATGGACGCAGCCGTGGAGGTGAGCAACACGGTCAAAAGTTCACCAAAGCCGAGAACCATGCCGCTCATCTGAGCAACGAAAATGGAGGCGACGGCAATGAAGAGGGCGGTGCCATCCATGTTGATGTTGCAGCCAATTGGTAGGACGAAGCGTGTGATGCGAGAATCGACGCGCAGCTTCTCGTTCATACAACGGAATGTTAGCGGCAAGGCGGCGGCGCTGCATGCGTTGCCACATTAATTTACGATTGCGGATTCGAATTTGATTTGGTGAGTTTGTTGTTGTTGTTATTGTTGGTTGGTTGTGTGGTGGTGAGTTTGGTGAATTTTCAAATCAAAAGAGTTTGGTTTTTTTTTGCATAAGAAAAACGAATAGGAAATCAAACGATTTGGGAACCAAAAAGAAGGAAAAATACTTGTAGCATGTTAAACGTTCGCATTATCAACCAGAGAGAGATAGAGAAACAGTGGGGCTTTCATATATCTCTCCACAGAGAGATAAACAGAGAAAGAGAGCAAAGAGAGAATAGATTTTGTAAATGGCTTACGTTGATGCGGTGGCAAATGCAGTTAGCATGGCCTCAATGAGGCCCTTGTAGAACTTGAAGGGATTGCGGCGCACGAACACAAAGTAGATGAACTGCATCACTACGAACTGGTAGATAATCACACCGATCGCCACAGTGATGATGAACCAAACAAGCTGCGCCATCACCAGACTCAGATTATCAACACTCAGTATTTTGCCAGCAATCACCGAACTGATGCCCACCGGTGTTAGCCACATAACGCATGTGACCATTTTCATGATCACCTCGAAGACGGCTGCAAAGAAGTCCACCACCACCTGTCCCTTTTGACCGATAGTGCCAAGCACGGTGCCAAATACGAGACAAAAGAACACAATTCCGAGGGTATTCGTTCCACTTCGATACTGAATATCCCGCACCAGCACCACCTCCTCCTCCTCCAGTGCCTGCAGCTGTCGCTGAGCCTCTACACCGTTAATCAACACTGTTGTCGTATCGTTGCCAGTCTCATTGGAACTGTGCAGCATGCTCGGCTTTGGTAGGTAAACGGTATGCGCCTGCTGAATTGATGCCTGGAACAGATTGTCCGGAAACACATTTCTGCAAAGCAGTTCGCATTAGTTGAGAAGAACAAGAAAGCAAAACAATGCAAGCAGTTTCCAAATGTAAAGCAGGCAACCGTTAAGCAGTCGACAGCACACTTTCAAGCAGTAAGCAACAGATAAAGCAGTCTTTGCCTGTCGACGACTGCTTCTGGCAAGCAGTGCAATTTCGAGCGTTTCGCACGCGATTTTTGTATTGATTTATTTTAAATTTTGAACTGACCTGCCCAAATCCAAAAGGCTATCAAGTAATTTGACTGCCCGCCTATCCGATGTACGCTCATCCGCATTGTGCAAATCCGGATTGCCAGGATGAATGAGCAGGACCAGAGCAATGCCAAGCGCGGCATTGAACAACGACGTCGACGCAAAATAGACGAGCGTTCTCAGCGCAATTTTCCCATTCATTTTGGCATTTAAACTGGCCGAGCCGGCAATCAGGCTAGAAATCACAAGCGGCAGAATCATCAGCTTCAGCACACGCATGAACAATTCGCCCGGATACGAGATCAGCATGATGGAGTCCTCATGCAAATTCAGCGGTCGCAACGAGAGGCCTGCCAAAAAAAAAAAGAAAGCAACCTGTAGATAAAAAGATGGACAGGACTGACTGCGCAACACTCTGCTTCCAGGTATAGGCTGTTAACAAAAAAATAAATAAATTTAAAATCGATACGCAAAATGTTCCTATTTTGAGTTCTTTACTTTTCATTTAAGTTTCAACTGTTTGATATAAATCATTTTAAGCATCAGTCTAAAGAAATAAATCTAGTGAATATATATATATATATATATATATATATATATATATATATAGAAAGTAGCTCTTAACACATACATTACAAATGAATATCTTTAATACGCAAACTAGAAAACTATGGAAGCAATCCAATCTTTGAAGGACATCAGAAATTTCTAAATTTCAAAACTTTGATCACTTACTTTGCAAATATCGAAAATATATAGGGCTAAACTTTCCAGTGGGCGTTGTTAAGAACGTATTATTTATAAATATATTTTTTCCATTCTCCATATACAATATGATTTCAAATATTTTCCAATCTGATATACAAAGCATTTTTAAATATTTACCAAGTCTCAATATTCTAGACTGAGGAGGGCGAGCTAACACAAAACCAATATGGAATACATAATAGGTATGGATTGTCAAAAATTATAAAGTAAAAACAAGAAAATATGAACTAATAATCTCCTTATAACTTTTAGGAACAGTGTATAAAAAAGCAGCCCCTATATCAAGGTCACCACTCACCTAGAATAACGCCGAGCAGGACGCCCGAAAGGGTGACGAGTAGCATGAGATTGTCGCTTAGCCACTTGCGATAGCCGATCAGCTCGATGGGGGCATCGCTGCGTTCCGTTGTCTTCGGCGGCAGCTCGGTGCCGTGCACGGCGGCCGTCATATTCGGTGGACCCATTTTGGCGAAGAGGTAATCTGAAAATTTCTCCGACTTTTCCATGGTATGCCACAAAACAAACACACACAAACGACACCACACACAACAATCCAAAGTCGAAATGGATGTGCAACTAAATAGCAACAAATACCAACGAGCAACAGACGCCAAATATGTGAGCGAGATAGCTAGAGTAATGTGTGATAGAGACAGCAACAGCAGCGGCAGCGGCAGAGGGATGGATGGGCGACGGTGGGGGCGTTTTTGGGAGATGTCTTCTTTTTTTTAGTTATTTATCGAGCGTATTAATCGTTGTTAAATTATTGATTTTTTAAGTACTTCACATTGAACTTGAGTATGTTAATTAAGTAAGCCATTTGCTTTGTTTGCTTCCTTGTGCTGCTCGTCCTTTTGTGCTGCTTCTCGCTTCTACCGATGTGGTGTTGTTTTCTTGAGCGTTAATATGTGCTGCGTTTTACTGTTAGCGTCGTCTCGGACAGCGCCTAACAAATCTAGCTCGTTAAATGGATCCGTTGTTGTGGCTTTAAGTGCAGCTGCCTCGCTTAGAATTTGGACGAACTGCGTCCTGAAGTCCTGGTGTCCGGAAGTCCTTTCACAAATTAATCGATATTACGGACAGGCACTCGGATGAAGCTCCTCTATGCGAAATCTGTGTCACTTGCTCGCTGCCTGAACAATGCTGGCACCTTGTCGGGGGGTTTTTGCTCGAGCTGGTTGGCCTCACTTTCTTTAACCTTTTCTTTAAAGTTGATTGCACTTTTTTTTTGCTTTCGTTTTCACTACTGAATTTTTTTTCTCTGCGTGTCTCCTCTTGTCTGTCTCCTATTATTTTTCTCTTTTATTTTTTTGTTCGCTTTCCGTTTCCGTTTTCCGTTTGCACGTTGTGTCGACTCCAAGCCTGCTCTAGTGAATGCGCGTCTCTTTCGACAGTCGCGTGCTTTTATCCTTTGCCCACGGAGAGCGAAGTTTTGCCATAATAACTCACTGCTTTCTCATAAGAGAGTGAATGACTCTCACACTCATTATTATGGCGTCAGCTCACAAAAAAGCCGGCAGCCACAAATTGGGACAGCACAGCTGAGGAAGTGAGGGGTGTGCTTTTGAGAGGAAGGCGGAAAGGTGAGGAGACATCACGCATTTGCAGCTCGTTTGTTTGACGTTCACCAATCATTATCATGAAGCGGAAAATTCCAAGCTAGAATTGATTAGCTAGCAATCCGATGACGTCGTTTGATGTACCCCTTGGATTTCCAACCACAACACATGGATTCGATTGCTACTCTTTGAACGTACAGTTGTGAAGTAGTCAGGAACTTCTTACGGCTTAGAAATATTTACTTCTACCTCACACCGGCTAATCGCTTTTTTATGGATTTGTGCTGATGGTTTTTATTGCTATGTCACGAATTGAGGAAGAAATTTTTACGAAACCATAAATCGCTACGATGAGAAGAACGCTTTTTAATATATATAATTGTTTTTTTTTTATCGAAATAATTGAAAAGTGTTTCATCCATTGGGTTATCGATTGAATTAGAATTATTTTTTGAAAACTCTTCGCTACACAAATATTATTCTTTTCAACAGTATCATAATTTTGAAAATTTCGCATTATTGTGAAAAAATAATAAAAAAGAGCAGATGAAAAAAAAATAAAAATTGGTGGATAGTAAAATTCATGTTTTATACAGATTTCAAAGAAGCAAATGTTCGGAAAATTTGTAAAACTGAATTTCAAACCACCCTCAACAGATTGGCAAAATGTCTGTCATGATTAATTATCTAAAGCGGACACATGTCTGCCAGAGTATTTAAGTTTCTTCCCCAACAACAGAAATAGCAATTTTATCTTATTAATAGTCTGAAAAGAGACCAACCATTTGTGGGTGCAGTGGAGCATGGAATACTGTTTGTCTTTTTGTTTATTGTACATGATGGCAAGTGGCAAGTTCAAGAGCAATCGTTAAGCGGGAAGTGTTGCGTTAAAGGTCAACTGCCAATCGATCCTGTCATTTTATAAATCATGTGTTCAGCAATTTCTCCCTGCTCTCCGCAAATTTATCGTTTGGGCAGACCTCCAACAGAATAGGGCGCGAAGTATATGCTATATGTGTTGATTTAACTTGCGGGTTGCATCGATCCGTTCGAATTTGGTTGTTCGCCCATCAGACGAGCACTGCCAAGCACTGTGCCAAACTGCACTGACGAAAGACTGTTCTCCCCGTTCTTATCCAATCCGGTCCACTCAATTTTTTTTCTCGAAAATAATTAAGATAATTATAGCGCTATTTGTTTAGTTGCATACACATGTACACATGTACAACTAAGTTCGTATTCGACGTTTGTCTACTTTTTTTTCGCTTTGATTTAAAATCTTGCCAAGTGTCAGAGACGATTTATGAGTGCATATATATCTATTTATGGTGAGCCACGAACTTGATCTTGATCCTGACATTGGCTGCCTCTCGATTTTAGCGCCATGCACATAACGAGGGAAATGTTCGCTGGTTAAACCCATTTCCTAATCGAGTATATCACTTAATGAGCACAGTTGAGTTGCCAAACAGTTGTATTAAGTTGATGCAACATTAAATTCGGATATACACACACTTATATACATATACACATGTATATATATATTAGTTTTATTTTTTTTATATTTTTTTTTTTGAGTATTGGCGCTTGACACGATATACCTTCAAAGGTCATTAGGGATATGGATTAGGATTGGAGTGAATGGAACTGATGCATTATCGGTGTGAGCAAGCGTGTCCTTTAATGATTACTTTCAAGTTGTTGGCCCAATTGCTGCTGCTCATTGTATGGTGTTAATGCTTGTAACTCTTATCTGCAGCTGCCTCTTTGATCGACAACACTAGTTAACTAATTTTCAAATAATAACGTATATTTGTACTTGATATTTTTTCTAGTATAAAAGCTTTTCAGTTATTTTTGAATGTTTTTTAAATAATTTACAATATTTTCAATAATTCGTTCACATTTTTCTAAAATTGTGAAGAACTATTTGCATTATTTATTGAATGACAATTTGTCAAATTAAGATATGAGAAAATTCTTAAGATAATCTTCAATATTGTTATAACATTTATAATCATTTTCACGACAATTTTTGTTTGACACCTTGGATCGATTCTTTTTTAATCAACGGGATTCAAAAGTACAATAACCTATTTTTCTTAAATCAAGTTACCATTATTAATTATTATTAAATTAATATTTGACTGTTACACAAGAAATATCTCGAAGCTACTTCAAAGCAAAACTGTTGACTAGTGTAAATTGTAATGGGCTTTTAATAACAATATTTGTGCGCCTAGGTGGCTACTGTTTGTTGCTTATGTTGGTTTTGTTGGCTTAGCTGACAGTCTGTGGATGGCGTTAACGCTATACTTACCTCTAATGATAAGCCACAAGTTACCCAGGTTTATGCTGGTTATCAACACTCTTTGCACTTGGCACTTAAACTGTCGACCCTCGGCTTTTGACTTTATTCGTTGGCTTTGAACTTTTAACTTTTATGGCTACTGACTTTAACGTATTTAACTTGCACTTTTAATACACTTTGGTCGCTTGTCCGTGGCCGCGGTGCGAATTCTTAACGTTTTGCTTGTAATGCAGTCACTTGGTGAAACTTTCGCAGCAATTTGAGCTGCTGTTGCATCAACAGTTGCAGAATGCGTTGCACAGCTGTAGCCGTTGTAGTGGTTTGCCTTCAACCTGTCGGATGAGTGGTGTTTTGTGTATTAGTGTGCGTGTTGACAAGGTCAATTTACTATAAAGCGAACCGCACTATTTATTTTATTTTTATTTTTTTGCCTTTAACACCTTTTGCTGTTATTGCCCCGCAAATTCAATTATGTCAAGTAGAAGACGAGGGGTGTTCTCTTCCCTGTAACCAGAGCAAAGCAATCACGATGCAACAACAGCAGCAAACAGCAGCAAGAGCTTAAGTTGTTCTTTTCACCTTTTGCTCTGTGTACCGGCCAGAAGAGGTATTAAAGGTTACGTATGGTATACAGTGAAAGCTCCGCCAATAGCCGGAATATTAATTCCTATTTGTTTCTTTACTTTACCATAACAACAATTTTTACCATAGAAAATACTTAGTTAAGGTGCAACACATAATGCAATAAATATGAAATAACAAAATGGTTGTGTTTTAGTCGAAAAATACCGAATTTTTAAATAGAATATGTAATTTGTCATAATCAATTATCATTAATATTTGACACACATAATAAAATTGTAATAAATGTATATAAGCTATATTTATCATTAAATTTATATATTTTGAGAGGGACATTCAAACGAGCTTTCACTGTACAGTATGTAGAAATGTATTTGAAAACATCCGGCCGCATACCTCGTTAAGCTGAACACGGAAAACGCGCTCGCTTCGTTTTGTTGAAGCCGCACGAGCACCACACGCAACCACACGGAACCACTCGAGACGCAAACGTTTTACAAACTGCCGTCAAGAATTGCGCAGGGATCGCGTTTTAACCAGACGATCGTTAATATATATTCATTAGTATAGATCTATATGCACACAGACATGTAGATAGATTGGTCTGCATGTAAATGCAAACGGTTGCCAAATAATTTCTACTGCGATTCGTTTTCTATTCCTCTGTTTCGGAGACGCGTCAGTTGGGCTCGGCAATTGAATGAGAAGTGAGCAATAACACATTTCTTTTAGGCAGCTGCACAAATTGAACAAGAAATAGGCACAGCAAAAAAAAGTCTTCTACATTTCTGTGGCTTTGTTTTGGTCAAACACACACCGTCAAGAAATTACATACGTAGTCACTATTAGCAGCCCTGTGGTAGGGTAATTTAAAGATGTAACGAAAAGTGCAGCGCACTGAATGAGCGACATTTCCGACAACATATAGAGTATATATCTACTCAGAGTCGAGATAGCCATGTCTCTTCTCTTTGCCTGCATCTATGTGAATCTATATGAACTGATTTATCGGTGAGGCAGGTTAAGTTAGTTGAGGTAAAATAACGAAACTTTGTTCAAAATTAGCTTTCAGTCAGCTAAATATATTAAATTCTTAATTTACCTAGCTATAAATCGTAGGAGCATTGATGAAGCAGCTTAAATAAATATAATATATTTATATATTAATAAATTATTTTAATAACATATTCCTTATTCTGATATTCATAAAGATAATATTAATATATTGGTGCATTAAGACTGATTTAACTAACACAGTTAAGTGACTTTATGATTATTTTAAGAGTAAAGGTTCTTCGACTAGAAGCCGTTGTCTTCGATTCATTTTAAACTTGTCATAAGAGTTAATGCTTGACAACATCGCTAATACGAGAGGGAGACGTGGTGGTAAATGGGTAATAATGTGCACGCGAACCACGTCAAAGAGTTTATGCAAATTGCCGACTGCACCCCGTCTTTCCCTCTTCGACGCCCTTAAACGACATATATACGCCTATATGACTATGTTTTAGCTAACTGGCACATGACCAGCCCAGACACCCATAAAAACAAATGACAATTGTTTAATGCACTTTGACACACTTTAAGATTAAAGAGAATCGCCCTAAAAACACACTTGCGTCAAATGAACAGCAGCAGACAAACTGACGATCAAGAACTGTACCAAGTGCATATCATATATAGTATATATGTACATAAACACGAGATCGTATGACGCTATCATCTTCATTAGCTGTAATTTAAGCAAAACTGAATGTGATTTGTTTTTCCTAGCGCTCATCGAGGCGGTCTCAAGTGGAAAATTGTGACTGAAAGGTGTAAGAAAAATTACAATAAATTGGCAATGGCAGACATTACGCATACGCCCCCTGTAGCCCGCATAACAGACAAAGCAAACAAACAAATTTGCGCTATAAAAAACATGCTCAGTGCCGGAAAAAGGAGAAAAAGGGTGTTTTGGAGACGCAAGCATTCAAAGTTTTTTTTTAAAGCATTTTTTATTTTTTTAATAGAATAGTTTTTTACAATTGATAATAAAAATATATTGTTATTAAGGTATAACTTAGTTCAACATTATTATATACATACTGTCTTTATACTATATCCTTTAATGATATATGGGATCTTAAATATAAAGTCAGAGTGTAAAAAATATTTGTAAACTATGTAAATATCTTCAGTAAGAGCTTGTTGACCGGAAACTGTTATTTTTCAATAGACAAAACGCTCTGATATATTTGAAGGCTATTTTCATACTCAGAATAGAGTATCTCACAGTCATCGTGGAACGCCAGCGTTTTTCTGAGTTGTTTGCATTTGTCATTATAATTATTGCGTACATATTATAGTGAGGTATGTTCTAGCAAACGGCGGCCCACTGACAACAACCCCACCCCGGATAGCACCTGTCCCGATGGATTATAAAAATAAATCGGCCAGCTCACAGAGAGCGAGAAAGAAGGAGAAAGCGAGAGGGAAATAGGAGGTGCATTAGGTAATTTGCATAAGTTATGAGCAAGCAAAAGGCATATTGCGTGATGCCACCAAAAATTAGTCAGTAAATCATTCAGTCAGGCGAACAGAAATTCAGGCAGTCATTTAGTCATTTGGTCAGCCCATCCAGTAAAAATGTTAGGCATTTTCAAAGGTTGTCTGACTTATGTAAGCCCGAAATGCCGTTAAAAGCCAATTAGGGGTCAGGTCTAAAAATTGCACTCTTAAACGCAGCGGGGCAAAGTCACGCGCAGCTGGCGCATCCTCAACTTGGGAGGGGTTCCGCGAGAGAAGATTGAGCAGGGGCAGGGGCGTGGTAGGGATAGAGGTATTCGGTCTGCACCTGACCCACTCAGCGCGCGTTGTTGGCCACAACACAGCAACATTTTTGCCGTTTAAGAGACGAACAGTACAATGACACCGAGCAGCTGTCTTTGTTTACGACCCATCTCGCTCTAGCACTGAGACGGAAAATCCGAATGCTCCCATTCAGTTTTCAGTTTCAGCTGCGTTTTGTTTACGGTGCATCCCTTTCGCACACTCTAGTTGACCCTCTCGCTCTGGCGGAAGAGCGCTCATGCGCATTCGCTACACTCTTTGATTATGGCTGTTGGCCAATTGATGAGCGGTCTATTTATGGCTAACATTTTTCTCAGTTATGGCATTTGAAATTATAAATTGAGGTGTCTGTCTTAGGTGTGGCCAAAAAGCTATTGTTGTCACAGGGTGACTCGTCAAATAAATAGGTTTATTATTTACGGCACAATAACTATGCTCAAAGTTATATAGACACTTTTTTTTTGCATTTTTGTGTCCAACTATATAAATGAACTAATATCCGATATTATTTTGAAAGAAACACTTCGATTTGAAAAGCACTTGTCCACATATAATCAATACTTGTAGAAAATAATAAACATTCTTCAATTTCAATTTCTTTCATTTTCCTCGAAAACGATATAAACGATTTTTTAAATAGTTTTACCAACAATATTCTTCTTCTTTTTTTTTTTTTTGAAAATATTCAGCTTAGTTCGAATAAGAGTACTAATAAGCAAATAACTTTTTGAGTTACAGCGAATTTCGAGTTATGTAAACTTTAAATTGGAGTTGAGGAAAAAAAACTGTATCAAATTTTGCCAGCATTTTCCACGCAGCTTGGCTGAAATAATGATGATTTAGTGGACTTGGAAGAGTTTGAGTTAGAACAGTTTGATAATTTACTTGGATTTTCCCCCTCACCTTTCCACAAGCAAGCTTGCAAACAACGCAGCTTCTTTCCTACCTTTTATAGGGCCATCGGTTTCAAAAAGCTTCTTCTTGCCACAGGGTGACTCTTGCCAGCCTTTTTAACAGCTGTGCTTTGTTTACAACCGGTTAGTAAGGCGCGAGAGAGTCAGACAGAGAGAAAGAGAGTGCGAAGTTGAACGCATTAAATTGAATACAGTCTGACTTTCAATGGATGCTGGGCTATAAAAGCCAGCAGCTGAACGGCAAGCAGGAGCAGTGCGCGCTTTAACGGCAAATCAACAGCTTCTTCTACAGCACTTCTAAAAATTGTACCAAGTAACGAAAAAAATTTCTTTCGGCTCCTTAATTGAATCAAGTGCAAGAGTGCGTAACCGAATTAAAGTCAAAATCAAAACCAAAATCAAAAACTAGAGCTCAAACACAAGCGTCAATCAATGCGGCAATCGAGTTAAAACTGCATCAGTCCTTACACCCTTCCTACCCCGGCCGATCCCCCTCCTTTTTCGATCAAATTAAATTTGTTGGCTAACATTTGTTGGCGATTCTTTTTTATTTTGATTGAGGCTCACAAACAGGAAAAAAGAGTTTAACCAAAGCAAATAAAATCAAAGAATTAAATTTTATGAAGCTTTTCATGCAATTAGCGAAAAAAGCGCAAAACAAAAATCAGAATAACAACCAATTTACAAAGTTTCCACTCTCTCTCTCCACCTCATTCTCCGTTCTTATGTTAATTAATATTAAAACACTTAAAAGTTTTCGTTATTAAGGCTTTTAAAGAGGATATTATAAATTTCTTCGGAAGCGTTGGACGAATTGTGAAAAATATTTATGGAAAACAAAAAAAAGCCATCAATCTATGTCTGCACTAAAGTATGCTCCTCTTTCAGTGAACGGTATTTGGTACAGACTTTTCTTTATATATATATCGAAGTGTAATGTAAATGTGTTATTAATGGATTCCTTCCAATTCACAATTACTACATTTATAAGCGCTTAGTGCTTTATATTGGTCGATAAAAAATTTAGTTGTGCCTAAAAGCAATAAATAAATACTCACACATTTTTGATTGATATTTGTTTATCATGATTAGATTGATGGGATTGATTAACAAAGTGAATTTTGTCTAAAAGGGCATTCAAATTTCATCATACAGAAGACAATTTTCTTGCCTCTTTTTTCTTTGTAACAGCAACTTATGCCTGTGGTGTAGACATTTTGAACTGGCTGTCGAAGCAGCCACAGAGGCACCCATTAAGAGCAGACACTCACGAACACACACACACACAGACTAACACACATACACTCACACACTAGCACACACACACACCAACCCAAAGCCGCACACTCACTGGCACACCATTAAGCTTGCACTGTAAATGGACCGAAAAAGTTTTATAAAATTTGTATTTTAAATATGTGCAACACCTGAAAATTGAATATTTTCATTAAAAGTTAAAAGCTTCACGTCGATGGCAGCAGTGGCTGTCAAGTGAGCCGCAAAATATCCCTACACACACACACGAACACATACATACTGATACGCACCAACACACACCTGCATATATATACATAAACTGAGAGGTTTCAAGCACGCTAAAACAAATAAATAAACTTTGAAAGTGCTCGAAAACGTATTTGATGAAACAGCGATACATCTACTGAGCCTGCTTTATCACTTCTATCGCCTAACCCTCGCCTCCTGGACTACTCCCTAAGGAACTAAACTAATTTACAGGGGCTTCAGGAGCAGCGCCGTGACTTGGACAAGGACAATAAACGCACGTGTTGCTTTCAGAGCTGTAGTAGTTGCCATCATAATCAGGTCGTGTTCATCATCGCTGAAGCGCCGGAACGTCACTAATATGCGTGGCTCTAAAACCAACCGACTTCCTCTCCCCTCCACACCCCCTGTGACAAGCCCAACTCATTGTATACGCCTGTTTTGCTTTGTTAAAAGGATTTTCACGGATTTCCGTTGTAATTTGAAAAGTTTTTTCTCTGCTCAACTTTTTTCATTTACAAAACACGGCGCGGGCTCGGATTAGTGTGCAAGGAGTTTGATGGGGCGGTGCGGGTTTTTTTTGGGGGCGTGACACGGTGTTGGCTTGTTAGTTTTCAAGTAGCTGCCAAAAGCAGACCGTCGACCCAACCGGCAAACAGGTGTTAATTGTTAATTGTTTTCAAACCAATTTGCCCGAGATAAATGAATTTTCGGCAAAGAATTGTACGAACATAAAAAATTACAGTGAAATTATAATTAAACTGCTCCTAAAGCGGCGCTTAATTAAGATTTAGGTGTGTCAGTTAAAATTCTGTTTCTGGCCTCTGTTAGCCTCGCAAGCTTTCCCGTTTCCAGCTTCAAAATTTAAGAGAATTTCGTGCACCAGCATTAAAAAGTACACAAAAAGGAAAAAACTTAGCTTATGTTAAAGTACAATAAAAATATTTGAAAATAATAGTTTTGTTTCAAACTACGCTTAGAACTTCTAAAATTTTACTTCGTTTTGAAAAAATAATGAATAATATTTGCTGTTCAATAAATTTCTAGGCTGTCCATGAAATTGCGTTTTATCTAAATTATTTATTTGCTGTGTACACCATTGTTGCGCCGACTAAATAAAAACCAAAAACGACTTCGACGCAGCGGGTACACAAGGACGGCCAGACACACAATAAAGTTGGCGACACCGACTGGCAAAAACTTACACAGGCCAGCAGCAATCAACCACATACTTACACACATACATACATAAATACAAACATGTCTGGCAAGCCAACTGCTTTTGACGGCCTTGAAAAGGCCAGCAGGTGTGAAAACTGCGTACATCAATGGCAACATTTCACTTTTGCAAAAGGCTACCTCTCTCTCTCCCCTCTCTCTCTCTCTCTCTCTCTCTCTCTCTTTTTATTTGTGTGTGTGCTCTGGAGATAATTGAATTCCTAATTTTAAGTGCTGCGCTGTTAGAGAGCGTACACCACACACTACACACCACATACACTATGCTTATACGCACACACACACAGCAAAACTGTAACTAAACAAGTCACAAAAGTGCAAATTTGCGCCGCAAAGTATGCAGTACTAAATTACGCATACGCCACGTGCGACGACAAGCGAAACGTGCAAATTGCTCGGGTCTCTCTCTATATATATATGTGTGTGTGTGCTTTCAGCAATTCCAAAAAGATTGCAACAGCAGCCAGCAGTCAGTTATGGTAACTGTTACCACCTGCCAATTCGCCAAGTGTCCACAAACAAAAAAATCCTAAGCAAAACAAAACAAAATCAAATAAAAACAAGCGCTAAACTTACTTTTTTCAAGCTGCCGAAGATTAAATACCCTAGAGATAAATTCATAGGCACAAATTTAAGAAAAAAGTCACTTCAGTAAGCTAATTGACTTTACATAAATATCAAAATTGGTTTACGAGTACAACTCCAAATTTCGCTTACTCTTTACAAACTTGCAGACACCTTCTTTCATTCATAATCTAATAATTATTTAAATATTCTTTCCTAAACCTAAATAATATCTATAACTTCAATTTAATATATAAGATGTAGCCACATACAATATATTTTTACGAGGTGCACAGAAAAAAATCAAGAAGAAAACTGCATACTTTGTCGTTGAGTAAAGAAGTATTTGACAAACAAGATTTGTGATTTTGTGTTAGCCTTTAGATAGGAGAACAACTGGCAGCTGGCAACTCAATTTAGCTGATCGATTGCTCGGCAAATACTCGACAAACGATTGCAATTCAAACAGCAAATTGAAATCGAATTTATGTGTATGTGCTGTTTGCAATGCGTTGCCAAGCTCATGACAGATTTATGTGACTTTACCTGGCAATAGACAAATTTCGGGTGGAATTCGTAAAAACACAAGTTGAGCGCCTCATTTCAAATGCAAATGAGGTGTGGGACCTTAGCCTGACCGTCTGGCAAATTAGTTTAGCTCGGGTAACGGATATAAACAAGCCTTATATATTAGTCCTATAAAGCAGATGCGCCGCGGGTTATCCATCTCTCATCCCTCTCTATATGTGTCTCTCTCAGCTGTCATATCTGTCTTCATATAATCTGTGGCATTTCGCAATTCAACGTAATCCGCTTTATTCCGTGGGACGCTTTTATACTTTCTCGGTTTTCTCACCACTCTAGACACTTTTGCACTTTTGCCCAACGAAATGAAAATACCAAACAATGACTGAAATGCAGACGCTGTTTAGGTAGAGGGAAGGGAGGGAGATGGGTTGTGGAAATAGGGAGCGAGCAATATGTTCTGCGGGTTGGCACAGCGTTAACTTCTAAAGTGCAGCACAACTCTTTGACACTTGAAATTGAGTTTTGTGATGTAATTGCATTTTATTTGAGCCCCAAGTTGGCGAATGCAAAAACAAAAGCCTAAATTCCATGCCCATTGTTAAACTCCAACTAGTCGTATATATATATATACATATATTCTTTGTTTCCCGTGCGACCACCCAGATGAGCAACCGCTGCTATAGCATCAGTTCGTGTTGCTATCCATGCAGCGAGTTGCTGCACCGTAAACAAAATTTGAGAGTTTATAAAGCGTTCTCAAAACTAAATTTAATTGAATTCATGAGAATATTTACCTTCTTTATCTCTCTCTTTAAAATTCAAAACATATATATATATATTTATATATGTATATATATTTATATGTATGTTGGTATTTAAGTATTCTAATTAAATTTCGATGTTAGTTCCATATACACGCAAATTTCTTTTAGTGTACATCTGCTCTGCGGCTCTGTTGCATCAAATTTGCATCGTGAGAGAAGGGTCAGGGGCTTTGTCCAAGACTGAAACTAAAGTCAAGTGACGATAATCACAAGTTGTTGCCTTTGCCTAAGGAAACGACTTTACGGCTTTGCTTCCAATCTCGTTGCCCCACTCTTTCTCGCTCCCTCATTCTTTCTGTCTCTCTGAAGTTGCCTCGAGTTCGTATTTCTCTGCCAGGGTAAGGAGGATGTGCCTCGTTTTGGGACTAAGTGCATTGCCAAATGGATTGCCAACAGTGAGTGTAAACTTTATTTGCAAATTGTGTGTGTAAATTGCAGTTTGCTTGTTGTTTACTGTTTACTCTGCTTTTAGAGTGAAGCTCATTACAAACAACTCAATTTACAGGTGAATCAACCAAGTCTTGTTTGAAATCTGACTCACATTGATAATCGCAAAAATTCCTTTATAGATTAGTATTTATCAAAGTTTGATATCTTGCATAAGTCGTTTTTAGAGTTGAAATCAATATATTTTCTAGAAATTCAGGTGTAAGTTCCTACGGGTTAAATCTTTCCATGGGCATAACTTTGTCAAAAGTAATCAGATTTTTAGACACCAGTTTTTTGGTTCCCTCAAAAAACGGCTTATAAAGATCAACGCGATGTTCTTTATAGAAAGGTAAAATTAAAAAAGTTTATGTTGCTACCACAGAAAAAAAAACAGAAAAAACTATGTAAAATTCAATTTATCGAACCATCGTCGTTAAAATTAATTGAGACTATTGTCCTGAAAAGAGAAAATACAACCATTTTAACTTCTTCAATATGTTTGACCTGAATGAAATAAAAGCACAAAAAAAATGCAGGCAAGTTAGCATCTATAGAAAGTTTAACTGCGTCAGCCTTTATCCTTGACAGGAATATTGAACAAATGTTGAAATGAAATTCAGAGTCGCCTTCAGATATAGTTATAATTACGAGCGTGCTGCCTGTCATCTCGACCAATTGTGCCAGTTTCAATTGCAGCCTTCGCTTCGCCTGAGAATTGCATTGTGAATCGACAGGCTAACAGCCAGCCGCTTTTGTCCTGTTAGTCCTTGTTCTGCTCGCTGCCCACTGCCACACAGAGTACTGCCTGTCAGTACTACTGGTACAATAAATGAATTTTTCATTAAGAGACAGTTGAAAATTATTTAGTTTGGGCATGTTGGCATGTTGGGCATTAATTTGCATAATTTAAAGTTAAAACTTGTTGGGCACGATTTTAAAATTTCCAAGTCGCAACTTTTCGAGCCAGCTTGTTGCTTGTACACCGGCTCCCCTCCTTTTTCGCCTTCTCCAGCTCCCCCCGCCTTAGTGTTAGCTGTTGCTTTCCATGAATGAATTTTGGCGCCATTTTTCAGCGCTTGCGCATTGCTTTCTTATGAGAGCACACAGGAAGCCGGTTGAAATTGAAGCATCAACAGTTGAAACGCAGCCTCCTTCAATCTGAGCAAGCCTGAATTCAATCTGAGTTTTATCAGAAAAGCAGCACGAATTCAATTGCAGACAACAGTTGCGGTTTGGAGCTCAACGCATACACTGCGTTCCGTGAACGGATCATTTGTGTGATTTTGTGACGTCTTGGCCGCCCCCGCTCTCCCCGCCCTTCACCCTCAGACACTCTTAAAGAGAACAAAGAAAACCACAAACGCGCTCAACCAATTAGCCAATTTTTAAGTAATTAATTATTTTTGTAGGCAAATTTAGTGAATTAAAAAAAATGAGAAAATGTGGCGTATACATAATATTGTGTTTTGCTGCTCATTAAATAAATAAATAACACAAAGCAAATCAAAATAAAATAAAAAGAGGTATTATTATAACGTAGTTTTAAAAATATAAATAATTAAAAAGAGTGTCAATAACAGTATCGTATAACCCAAAATTAAATTAAATTCAAAACTAAATAAAAAAAATTTAAAAATTAACAAACTTAAATCTTTAAAAGATCATTAAGCAATAATTCAAGAAATAAGTAACTAGCAAATGAGAATAAAATAAAATAAAATATGAAGAAAAAAACAACACAATGAATTAATTAAATGAAAATATAAAAAACAAAATGAAAATGATATCAATCAAAACATAATAAATAACATATTTTTTCAAATTAAAACTAATTTAAAGCTCAGAAATATGTTCGAATCAGTCTAAATTTTGGCCAATACGAATTAATGTGCAATAATAATTCAATTAATTTCACATATATAAGTTAAAGAAAATAATCTTTGAGTTGGGTAACTTAAAGCGTCTCAAATCTAAGTTTACGAAACAAAATCCTTAAGCTGAGCAAACAGGCTCTGCTTTTCACATGCTTAATTCCATTCCATAAATCGGTTTTGACCTTCCAGCTCTGTTTTATTTTCGTTAAATTGTTAAACGAACTATGTAAATAAATTGGGGGTGGAACTTAAGGAATGTGTGTCTATAGTTTGGCGACTAGGGCTACTGCTGCTTTGTCTGACACTATTATCGTTATGAACTCGAGTAAGACAATCCGCGAACCGTTGATGACTCAGTTTGGGGCTGCAAAGCAAATATATGAAACTCCTTTTGAAACGTGCAAGCAAATCTGCAGATTAATAACAAATAATAAAGTTTAATTTATATAAATGTATAATTTATTGGACTATTCAACTGTCTCTTAGTACGCACAAAATTGAAATTTAATTAACTTAAAGCTTTCACATCCGTTTGAGGTTTAAAGATTTGCAAAGTTTATTAAATATGATGCCTGCAATAATATTATAAATATTTAACCATAAAGAGTCTGCCGAGAACAAATGTTCACTTGACTGCCCAAAACAAAAAGGCTTAAAATGTAAGCAATAAATGTCTTGAATGTACATATTTAGTAGCCAAGATGCTCTTTATTTATGACACTACTTCAACTTGTGGTTATCGCAGTGTAAATCCGGCTTAGAACATAAAACGTGTGTGTGCATGGGAGAGAGTGGATTTGTGTGTGTTTGGGCAAGTAAAAAATGCATAGCCAAGTACCAAATCACGGCAGCTTTGCAGCAGATCCAGGTGTAAAAGCTTGCACTTAGGCATCTCCAATATCAAGGCAATACCTCCGTGCCTGAAATGCCGACAAGCCACAGGCCAGACACTCTCTCAAACACATCAACACACACACCCACACACATCCACACACATGACTGGAGCTGGAAAAAAAATGTAATCGCAATTACAAATGCAGGCAGCATTTTGCATAATTTATGTCAAGCATAACAACAATAACACAACAACAATAATACAAAAGCTAAATCCTACGGGGGAGTGGTTGGCTTTTAACTCACACGCTTGCCTGCCCATAAATAAGTGCAGGTTTAAATACCACGGCAACACAATTGTGAAATATGGTAGAATAATAGAAAGAGCAGAAAGCATTAAATATAAATGTGAAATGTATGAAATGTAACTACAAGTAGCCCGCTGACATGCATCATGCACAACCAAGCGGGCGGTTGCGGTGGTGCTGCTAGTGTGGGATGTTTGGGGTGAGTTGAGTGGCTCGTCGCTTGCACAGTGGGGCAAATGTCAAGTTGGTAAGCTTTAGTTAGCGTTATGGCTTGAAGTCGTTGCCGAAGGCTTTAAATGTAACCGACTCATTTGGTGGCACCAACCACTACCATTTTGCATATCATCCGCTCTACCCCCAACCCGACAACTGTGCGTCTGGCAAATGGAGAACTCAACATGCAATGTGAAACGTAACGAAACGAAAACAAAAGCCAAGAACAAAATGGGCCAAAAAAGTTATTTTAAGGACACAGTAAAAAAAAAACAGCGTGCGCCTTTCTCATTTGAAGAAGAAAAACTAAACAAAACGAAACAAAATGAAACGCAAGAAAGCGACGAGTTCCATATACGCAAGTGTGTGAGAGAGTGTGTTCGTTTGTTTGTGTGTGTGTGTATCGGTGTGTGTGTTTTTAGTAATCTCGAAACAATTATGCATACGTGCATACACAGAAATCTGTGGCGCGTGATGCTCAAAAGTAGCCCAAAAGCCTCGAAATGAAAGCGCAAAATGTTTTTGCCATTAGCATAAAAAATAATGGCAACGGGCAACGGCCAAAACTGGCAATGGGCAAAAGGCAATAGGATAAATGAGCAAAAGCTACCACATCAACACAGCATCAGCCAGGCCCCAAAAAAACAGGAATCATTATAGACGAAAATTTTAATACACTAGCAAAAATTTGAACTAGCTTAAAAAGAAGACACTGTCTAAATTCGTATATGAACTTTAATTCTCAACTGATAATGGAAATACACAACTTCGGTTTTAGGGTTTATCTAAATCAGGTAAGAAGGCAGTCAGCTGTAAGCGAAGAACTAAGAGCACCTTTTGTTCACCTGATCAAAGCGTTTGCATAGCTAATTGAACTACAGCTGCCACAACAGAGTGGTGCACGTCCCGGAATTGTACTCGAGAAGCCAACCACACTTCACTCTGCTCTAGTTGCGATAGAGAGAAAGTGCTACCTATGACAAGAATTATGCAGTGGTGGCTCACTTGAATGTCTCGAGCGCAATTAACAATACTGCCACAAAGGCAGGGAAACTCAAAGGATAAAGCACACAAACCGCATGCCAACCTGAGATTGCCAACCTGCGGATTTGCAGACGATTTTGATACAAAATTGTTTTCAATTAGCGCTGGGAATGAACACTATTGGAAATTGTTAAAGTTTTAAGGGCATCAGAAACTATTAGGTATAAGTCGTCTGATTTGCGTGAAAGGTACAGACGGATAATCCTGAATATATCTACGTAAGCATGTAATTCAAATCTTTCTTATTATCTTTTTAACCAAGTGTTACCTATTGCGTAAAAAAGTATGTATACCCTTATCAAGTACTAACAAAACGACCCAAACAATCTGCACAAAAGTCTACGGCATTGGCATTTCATGATAGCCTTGATAGCAACGTATGTGTGTGTGTGATTTTATTGCTATATCTATGTATGTGTGTGTGTGTGTGTGTGTGTGTGTGTGTGTGAGTGAGATGTGAGTTTGGTGAAGCCATTTTCATTTCATCGAAGACTTAATCCTTTCTCAACTGCCAACTGCCAACGGGCGGCAGTGAACTGGACAACTGGCGATTGGCAATTGGCTGCTGGCGCTTATTGTCCCATTTGTTTTTTCTACATTTGCAAGTTTCTGTTGGATGGCTGCACTGACAAAAAAAAATCACGATCGAAAAACCAACTAATCGACAAATGGTTCTTGAACACGGAAATGTACAAATGCTGAAGACAAGTAAAAAAAAAGTCAAAGAAATAGGTGGAATATGTTTTAAGTTATTTTTGGCTTCAATAATTGCAATAACTACAAGACTTAAGCTAAGCAGAACAAAAACGGAAGAGAAGATCTTCCATTGAATTTTATTTATACTTTACTGAAGTTAAAAAAAGAAAGACGCTTCAAGCTATTTAATGATTCCAGAAAAAAAGAAACTGAAACAAATCTCTCAATTTTATTATTTCAGTGTATGAATCAAGTTCAAAATTCTTCTGATTTTTGTTCACAGTGTGTGTGCATATTTTTATGAGGCATTGCTTCACAGCGTGTGCCCCGTTCGAGCACAGATAATGGCAGCCCGGCAAAATGGCCAGGCAAACAAAATGAGACCAAAAGTGAGACCAATAAAAAGGCGATAAAATTGAAGCCAGAACGAGACGCAAAACAAAAAAAAAAAACAAAAAAAAGAACAAAAAACACAGGAATCAGAGAGAGCAATAGATAGAAATAAAAATATACAAACACGTTTACACACGTACGTATTACTGAGCGTTGTTTATTGCCTCGCACATCCGCGTGAGAGATAGCAAATTCAAATGCGGTGCTGATTAATGGCCTGAAAGAGGAAAGTGGCCATTGCCCATTTTGCCCCATTTCTGCCGACGGAATGCGCATAATTCACGTTAGCGTAACGAGTTATCGCCAGCGGCGGCTGCTGATGCTGGCCACGCTCTTGTCGCTGAGCCTGGCTGCCTGTCGTACAGCAGCCGTCGCTGCGATGGAGTTCTCGGTCGAGCAGCAGCTGGATCCAAGGACAATGGTAACAACAACTGAGGCAATTAGGCATGTTGTCGTCACCACAATCGACGGTCCCCCAAAAACTACAACTACAACAACAACAACATATCGCAACCGTCCAGCACTCAGTGACAATTGGAAGGGGGCCAGGACGAAAGTAAAGCGACGACAGCGACTAAATTCATCGAGTAATTTACCTACCATCAACGCCGGCAGCGGTACAAATTTGAGCAGCTGGCAACAGCAGCGCTATTTAAAGGTAAATCAGGTCTTTGAAAGCGAACGTCGCATGTCCCACGCCGAAATCCAGCACAATCATGGCAAAATCGTTCTGCTCGGACTCTTTGAGCTATCGACGAAACGCGGCCCACGGCCAGACGGGCTCAGCGAGCTGGGCGCCGCAACAATGGCCGTGGAGCACATTAACCGCAAACGACTGCTACCTGGCTATACGCTCGAGCTGGTCACCAACGATACGCAGGTGAGCACTCCCCCCCCCCCTCTTCTCCACCCCTCCCCTACTCATTAGGAAATTGAAATTTCATTTTGAGGAGAGTAGCGCGCGTGCAACATTAAAACTTAATAAGGCAACAAATCTGCAGGCGCAGCAAAACAAGTGGGTTTTGGTTGGGTGACAGCAGTTACACAGCACAAAGTTTTTGGATTTTAATTCAATTTATGGAGACATATTTCTAGAAATGTATATACTCTTGTGGCTTGCAAATAATCATTTATTTGGAATAGAAAGTCTTATAAGAGGAAGAATAAATTAAACGATTCCTCAACAATAATTGTAACATACATCAAAGTTGTTCAGTTCCTTCCGGTTCTTGAATAATTAATTTAAAAAAATCTCATTTGCAGTTTTTCTTTGATACCCATTTTGTGCCCAACAGCCAACTTATATTTTAATTCCAATTTCGGTTTTTATACATTTTTTTGTTCGTTGAATTGCTGTATATAAAAACGCAGGGGTATAAAATTAAAGCCAATGTTTTTTACTGTGTAAAAATAAATTTGTCATCAAGGATTTTTTTTTATTGCGAGCCGCAGCAGTTGGAACGATAAGGTTGTGGTGATTGCAGTGGGGTTCGGGTTGAGTTTGGTGGTGTTTGATTTGATGACACTTGGAGACACAGAAGTGGTGACTCGCAGTCGCTTGATACTCCTCATATCAGACGATGGCATCTGCTGCTATCAAAACTCTAAAGTCGACATTTTAAAAATGTTTATTGCGCCATCTTGACGCGCGCTGTTTTTTTTTTTTATGACGCAACCTCTGCCCCCAAACTCACCTCTGTCTCCATCTCTCTGTGTTGCTGCAGTGTGATCCTGGCGTGGGTGTGGATCGTTTTTTCCATGCCATCTACACACAGCCTTCAACACGCATGATGATGCTGCTAGGCTCCGCCTGCTCGGAGGTAACCGAAAGTCTCGCCAAGGTGGTGCCCTACTGGAACATTGTGCAGGTGAGTCCAACTCAATCAGGATGTGGTGCTCTTTGTCTTGACTTTTTGGTAGGAGATTCCTGATTAAAATATGCAAATATGCTCCGGCTATTACTCAAAAATGTAATCAACTCACGTGCCGAAAGGAAACTCACTCGATTAGCATAAATGCCACGAAGCTAACTCAAAAGGCAGCCAATAAACATTTCCGCGCTCAAATAAACAGCCTCCTACAAATTACACTAGGCAACAACGATTTGCATACAGACGAGCAAATATCATCTTATTTCATTTTTTAAATTGCTTATGAAGATTATTAGAGTCGTAAGTAAAAATTCTTGAGAATATTCAGACTATTTTCATTATATTCTTATTACTTATGAATGAAAAAATTCTGAGAACAAGTATTTTTCACAATAAATATTCCTTCGAATTCGTAAAGTTGTCTTTGATGAAAATAAGTCATGACAACCGCAATTCTAGATTGCGAAAAATACATAAAGTAAATTCACCGAAAGCATTGCTTAATGTTGTAGGCCGGTGTTATTAGACAAGGAATGCGTAAATATGCTTGTAAGCAGAGGGGTCTTAGGTCGTGTTGAATAGGTGGATGGGCAGATGGGATGGAGACACAACATAAATTCACTTAGAGGCGCGCTGCATGCAAATGTCGAATTGTGCGGCCTTTGAAGTTCAGTTCATGTGTGTTCTTCGAGTCGTGTGTGTGGCAACTAAATGGGCCGAAACTTTGAAAGCACTCGCACGCGTGGCATTAAACTTTGACTGTCAGAGAAGATGGGAAGATTGTTAACTGCTAACTGCTAACTGCTAACTGCTAACTTCTAACTGCCAACTGCTGGCTGCTGACTGTTGCTGATTGCAGGTCTCCTTTGGTTCAACATCACCGGCGTTGAGCGACAGACGCGAATTTCCCTATTTCTATCGAACCGTTGCTCCCGACTCCTCCCATAATCCGGCTCGAATTGCGTTCATTCGCCGCTTTGGCTGGGGCACTGTCACAACGTTCTCGCAGAATGAGGAGGTGCATTCCCTGGCGGTGAACAATCTGGTCACCGAGCTGGAGGCGGCCAACATATCCTGCGCAGCGACAATCACATTTGCAGCAACGGATTTCAAAGAGCAGCTCTTACTTCTCCGGGTAAGTAAAAGCGACGACTTTGCCATTGAACTTGATAAATGTGCATAATGTTGGCCTTAGGAGACGGACACACGCATCATTATCGGCAGCTTCTCGCAGGAGCTGGCACCACAGATACTCTGCGAAGCCTTCAGGCTGCGAATGTTTGGCGCCGACTACGCCTGGATATTGCACGAGAGCATGGGCGCACCATGGTGGACCGACCAGCAGACACCATGCACCAAGCACGAACTCCAGCTGGCCGTTGAGAATCTCATCGTTGTCTCCACGCACAACAGCATTGTGGGCAACAATGTTAGCTACAGCGGACTGGTAAGCAAAAAGAAATAAACTACATTTATTACCCCTGAATAGAGTTGGTCACGTGTCGTGTTTATGTTTTTCCTTTAACTAAAAAGTTGTTTTGATCGTTCATGCAACCATAAAAGGACACAATAGAAATATAAACAAAGCACTATATTACATAGAAATCTGCATATCAATGCTATTAATAGCAACACATAAAATAAAATGTGATACAAAATCAGCTTACACAACATGTGCAACATGTATGTTACGTTAAAAGAGCATGTTTATTGAGCAGATTAATTAAAAGTTAAAACCAATTATTTTTCATTATTTATCAATAATCAAGTCTCGACCCTAAATCACTCAGATGTCTAAATCCATTATCCAATTTAAATTCATATTGTAAAATATAAACTAATAATACCAGGAGACGCTCGGAAAAAACAAAAGCTTCGACACATGCTCATCTTTAATCCTGGACACTCTCTTGCTAGCATTACTCACCCCCATCCCCGAAAATCAAATGGCATATTTGATTCAAAGCAGCTCGAGGCAACGATTGTGGGGGCTATCTCGGTGGGCGTAGCTGGACGATAAGAATGTTTATTACCGTTTTAGTGCCGGTCATGAAATCGGCGGCCTATAATGAGCTGAGGCAATCTCATTATGAGCAGTAGTCGACGTTGGGGGCAGTGGGGGGAATTGGTTGTATAAGTGATGAGCGGTCTACTTAATCGCTGCCATTTTGTTTTTTTTATTTATTCCATCTCTTGCAGAACAATCACATGTTTAATTCGCAGCTGCGCAAACAATTTGAACAGTTTCACTATCAGGATGCAGCCCTAGAGCCTGACAGAGGCAGCAGCACAAGTAGCAGCAGTCGGAACCACAAGCGCACACCACAATCGGATTTGCGAGGACGCAAGAGACGTGGCATTAACAGCAGCCACCATCTGCCGGATGCCATATCCCGTTATGCACCGCAGACCTACGATGCCGTTTGGGCCATTGCATTAGCATTGCGCGCTGCGGAGGAGCATTGGCGACAGAATGCAGCACATTCCAAGCTGGATGGTTTCGATTATACTCGCAGTGACATGGCCTGGGAGTTCCTCCAGCAGCTCGGCAAACTACACTTCCTAGGCGTATCGGTAAGAAGTACTTAAACAGCTATTTGCTAACGAAATGCTTAAGCCACAAAAATATTTTGTTTTTGATTTAACGCATCTTGCGTACTAGAATTTATTATATAAAAACCAGATTCTCTTTAAGCAATTAAAAATTAATTCATTCTGAATGCATATCAGCCCAATTTATTCACACATTTATTTGTGTTGCAAATTCAACATTTATGTATACGTCCGACTTTTCAATAACTCTTTTTATGACAAGTGGCTTATAAATAGTTCTGAAAATGGGAAATGAGATTTTTTATGGAAAAAAAAGAAAAGAATATTCCATTTGATAGCCAGTGGAAACAAATTTTCTATAAAATGAATTGCATATTTGCTTTAATGGTGCGGAAGTTTGTTAAAATTGGTATTTAATGCGAAAACATATTGAAGAAAAAACCAACATTTTCTGCTGTTTATTTTAAGTGTTTTCTGTTTTTTAACTTATCTTAAAAAACGAAATCAAATAAGCGTAAATGGGAAGGATGAGAAACCTGATAGGATGCAATTAAGATCTAGCGAGAGAGAGAGAGAGAGAGAGAGACAGAGAGAGAGAGAGAAAACAAATATTAATTAATTGAAGACATTTAATATTTCTGTTGGTGTTTATTGTTTATGTTCTAATAACAATAAAAGTTATACGAACGCATGTTAAGTGCGCACAATTCCGTTTAAAGAGGGACAGAGAAAGGGAGAGAAATTAAACTTGTCAATGGCCTGACCTCGTTTATTTATTTATTTTTTCTGACGGTTAGTCAAACATGAAAGACTAAAATAAAGCAGACGGTAATAATATATAACATCTATATTTGCTTTTATTGACGAGTACAAAAACGATAAAAATATCCAATTTGATTTCAAATTAAATTTAATACATAAATAAAATGTTGCTTTTACAATTACTATTTGCTCGCCACAGGGACCCGTCTCCTTCAGCGGTCCGGATCGCGTTGGTACCACCGCATTCTATCAGATACAGCGGGGCCTGCTGGAGCCCATTGCACTCTATTATCCCGCCACGGATGCTCTGGATTTTCGATGTCCCCGCTGCCGTCCAGTCAAGTGGCACAGTGGGCAGGTGCCCATCGCAAAGCGGGTTTTTAAGTTGCGCGTAGCGACAATTGCACCACTGGCATTCTACACAATAGCAACACTGTCGAGCGTGGGGATTGCATTGGCCATTGCTTTCCTCGCCTTCAATCTGCACTTTCGCAAGCTCAAGTAAGTCCAAATCAGAGTGGCAAGTGTTTGTCCCAGTTCTTTGCTTACTCTGCACTTTTCGACTTGACATCTCTTCGTCCACAGAGCAATTAAACTTTCTAGCCCGAAGCTGAGCAACATTACCGCTGTGGGTTGCATCTTCGTTTATGCCACCGTCATCTTGCTGGGCCTAGACCACTCGACGCTGCCCTCGGCGGCCGATTCCTTTGCCACGGTTTGCACGGTAAGTCATCCTCAAGTGCCTGCCCCTCAGCAGCCAATCAGTCACCCAGCTGGTCTGTGTTCTGAGTCTTTGTTTGAGTTTCGGTTATGCAAGCACTACCTGCCTGCCTCCGAGTGGAATTTAGTTGAAGTGGTGCGGTGGGTTCTCCTCATCAAATATGACTTACAGTTTCAGTCAGCACAACTTTTGAGTCGCGCTCATGTGTGTTTGTTATACCCAGCAAACCCATTAAAAGTTACTAAAAATTGAGAGTATATTAAAGTTAGGATAAGGTTAAAAATATCTTTAAATACTCTTCTAGGATTGGGTATCAAAATCAGCATAATTTATTTTTCATTCGAAACCTTTGTCATTTACATGATTTCTACATATTAAGCAGCATTACTTAAGTGTACAATTTTAACAACTCATTCACAATACAGGGTATTTTCAGCTATAAATTCTTGCCTTCTGCAAACTTGCTTGTTTTATTTATGAAAGTTTGTTGGATTGACGTATTGTTATACTGTTGAATTGCGCAAGCTGCGAGCTAAAAATAGCTGCAATATTAAAGGAAAATCTTTTGCCAAGCTTAATAAATCTTGAAACTTCAGAGAGAGTGTTTGCTTTCGAGCTAGTTGAACTAAGACCAGGTCCAATTTGCTGCCCTTGTCATCAACATTTTTTTTGTTTGCATTTTTTTTTTGTTTTCCTCTTTTTTGGGACGAGAGCCTACCGCCGAAAATGCGACTCGAGGGAAATTCACAGTCCGCTGTTTGGCCATGTTCATTTTGATGTTGTTCGCAGCATGTAATGGTTAGCGTGGGTCTATATTGTAGAGTATAGGGTATTGAGTGTGCACGGAAGGGAGTATGAATAACAACAGCAAACACATGACACGAGACATGTAAATTCACAACTTTTGTGATATTCTTTATTTTGCATAAATTTGAGAGGCCAGCAACAACAACAATAGAAACGTCTCCTTGGAGTCCTGTTGCTGTTGTTGAGTTAGCTTGTTACGTTGGCCATTGATGACTTGTTTAGGTATACAAATTCCAAACAAACAACATGACACTGTCTAATGGCAATCACTCTAACTCTCACACCCAAATACCATCTCTCGTCCTTTAGGCACGGGTGTATTTGCTGTCAGCTGGCTTCTCTTTGGCTTTTGGCTCCATGTTTGCGAAAACGTATCGGGTGCACCGCATCTTTACACGCACCGGCAGCGTATTCAAAGACAAAATGCTGCAGGACATTCAGCTAATTCTGCTCGTCTGCGGCCTGTTGCTCGTCGACGCCCTCCTCGTCACATTGTGGGTCGTCGCCGACCCAATGGAACGGCATTTGCATAATTTGACACTCGAAATCAGCTCCATTGATCGGAGTGTTGTCTACCAGCCGCAGGTAAGTTAATAGTTCCCCTCCACAGCCTGTCTTACACTCAAAAAAAAAAAAAAAAAACAAGCAAATGAACAAGAATTTAGAAGCCAAAAATCACTTACGCAATGCATATATTAAGATTCGAAAGACTACTTTTTGGTCTTATCTTAACATTATCCGTTATGTTTCTATTTTTAAGATTTACAATTTGAATTCTAGAAATACAAACAATAAGTCGGATTTTTTAAGACTATCCTTCAATTTGAAAGTGCTTAAAATATCTTCCTCTTTTAATCTTCCGGAATTTATGTTATTCATTGTGAATAAATAAAATATGCATAGAATTTTGAAATTTTCTCCCACATTTTTTAAAAATGTATCCTGGTATTACATTTTACAAAATCATTTCCTTAATATACAACTGCCTCCCAATTCTAGTTCATACCCTTTGCTGAGTTTACCTACCCTGTTTGTTATCAAAAGACTAGTTCTGGACTGACTCCGACATCTGTCTTAACTGCCCTCATGCCCCACTTCATCCCCGTTGGCATTTTCTGTTTATCGACAGGTCGAAGTTTGTCGCTCGCAGCACACACAAACCTGGCTAAGCGTTCTGTATGCTTACAAGGGTCTGCTGCTCGTCGTTGGCGTTTACATGGCCTGGGAGACACGTCACGTGAAGATAGCTGCCTTGAACGACTCCCAGTATATTGGAGTCTCTGTGTACAGTGTGGTCATTACTAGTGCCATTGTTGTGGTCCTCGCTAATCTAATCTCGGAGCGAGTCACGCTGGCATTCATCACCATAACAACGTTAATACTGACCTCCACGACAGCCACACTGTGTCTGCTCTTTATACCCAAGCTGCACGACATCTGGGCACGCAGTAAGTAAGACGTCGAGTCAACAAGGATCTGTATATCTAATTGATTTGTTAGGTATGAGTTATCTCCAAACTCCAAATAAAGATAGGCCAATATTTCTTTATTTCTGTTAGATATCTCGACCAAATTAAGTTTAAGTATAATTATTTTCCCAACAGATAATATGGATTACCACATCAAATTGTTGCCATTCAAATTATCAGCTGCTTTATTAATTAAGATATAAGGATGTTTACGTATACTTTAAAGATCAGCAATAATATTTGCACTTTTTTATTCATGTGCAAGGTTAATTGTGCTTTGCCACCTCACAGACAACATTTCTTTCTTGTTATCCCCCGTTTTAAACAGACGACATTATCGATCCTGTGATACACAGCATGGGCCTCAAAATGGAGTGCAATACGCGTCGGTTTGTCATCGATGATCGTCGAGAGCTGCAGTATCGAGTGGAGGTGCAGAATCGAGTTTACAAGAAGGAGATACAAGCACTCGATGCTGAGATACGCAAACTGGAGCGGATGCTCGAATCTGGGCTGGGCACCGGCTCGACTACAACCTCCTCGTCCACTTCACTGCTAGGTGGACATAATCATCTAAAGCCAGAGTTAACGGTTACAAGTGGGATCTCACAGCCAGTGTTGCCAACGAATAAATCTCGGACTCCTAGCATCTCGGGAATACTGCCCAATCTGCTGTTGTCTGTTCTGCCGCCAGTGATTCCACGTGCCAGTTGGCCCTCTGCGGAGTATATGCAGATACCGATGCGTCGTTCGGTGACATTTGCCTCACAGCCGCAACTGGAGGAGGCATGTCTGCCGGCACAGGATCTGTTCAATCTTCGTCTAGCCCATCAGCAGGCAACTGAGGCGAAGACGGGATTAATAAATCGCTTGCGTGGCATCTTCTCACGCACGACGAGCAGCAACAAGGGCTCCACAGCCAGTTTGGCAGATCAAAAGGGTCTCAAGGCAGCGTTTAAATCACACATGGGTCTTTTTACACGGTTGATACCCTCCTCGCAGACAGCATCCTGCAATGCCATCTACAGCAATCCCAGTCCTCAGCCCGAGGGCAGTAGTCAGGCCATTGAGAATGGAGCTCATCTCAAACCCATTCATCGGGGATCGCTTACGAAAAGCGGCACACATCTCGATCATTTGACCAAGGATCCCAATTTTCTGCCCATACCCACTATATGCAGCGAGAAATTCGATCACGAGACGCAAACGGGCAAGTATGTCAAGCTGCCCGAGACCAAGGTCAACTTTCAGCTGCCCAGCAGCAGACGACCCTCGGCGGTGCAGCCCGCGCCACCCAGCCTGAGAGAGCGTGTACGTGGCTCACCACGATTTCCACATCGCATCCTGCCGCCCACTTGCAGTCTCAGTGCTCTCGCCGAGTCGGAGGATCGTGTGGGCTCCGAGGTGTCGACTTTAGCGGGTAGTTGCAAGTCCATACCACGCATATCACTGCAGCACGCGACAAGTGGCGGCACCTGGAAGTCCATGGAGACGGCGGCCAAGTCCCGACTCTCACTCGACTCCCAGGAGGAGCAGCTGAACGGCGATATAGTAATAGCGGCGCCAACAAATGGTCTTGATTAATATTTGCTGAAGTGCTGAACACTTTCGTCAACATTAAACACAAACAAACTCACACACACACTTAAGTACTACGCTTGTGCTTTAGCAATAATTAGTGAAACATTCGAGTGGTAAACTGAAAAAAAAAATTATATTTTTAAAAATATTCATAATTTAAATGTGTTAGTTACTTTTTTTTGCATTCAAAGTTTAGTTATAAGCAAGAGCTTAACTAGAAATTGAGGAAACGAGCCTGTTTGCGCTATCAGGATATGTAATTAAGACTAATATGTTAACAACTCATAATCAATTAAAGTTCTTTGCTGCCTTTATATATTTCTCAAATTTAAGTAATTAAATTTTACAACTCGCAGCTCAGTTTTCTTGCAAACTTAATTAATGTAACGTATCAGAAAATCCCATAAAATCAATCAGCACCAAAACTTACAAATTGACGATAACTCCAGTGTGTAATTCTTTGTAAGTTGGATTCATGAGTTGCTTTTTGCAAATTGAGCGTGCATAAGCGTAGTATTCAAGTCGATACCCACCCAGACGACATTTTCCGCCCAATCCTTGTCAATTAGATGTGAACACCAAGCAATTATTTTCAACACGCGTCCAACGTCCTTTTTGCGCCAGTCCTGGGAAAGGAGAGGCGCGTGTGCAACTGACCAATCATCGGCTTAAAGCAATCAAACGCATTAGGATAAGTTACGATACGCGTTAATCCTAACTCAAGTAGCTAGTCACGAACCATCATTCCACAAATTCCTACTCTCATCCCCACCGCACCCCCAACTCCTCGCCATCACCCTTTTGCGCTCTTCCCAAAAACCCAGAATGTGATTCGACCCAAGCTCATACTAGAATTTTTGCTCTTTATAGGCTAAGTAGAGGATTTTGCTGCATTAGTTGCACAAATTGTTAGGAACTAACACTTTCCCATTTTCATTTTCATTTTCATTTTGGGCTTCAGTTTGAATTTCCCTTTTTCATTTATTTCCTTGCCGTGCCAAAAACACTTTAACATTTATCCTCATCAACGATATCCCAATGAGCAATACTATAGTATTTAGGCTTAGTCAAAAACAGTCTATGATTAATTAATTGCCAATGTACTGGGACTGGAATCCCATTAGCCAAAAAATAAAATAAAAACACACAAAATTTAACGACTTGTCTACGCGTCTTAACAGAAACTAAATTTCGTTGTAGATGTAGTTTGTAGTTGTAGTTGTAATTTGTTAGCCAGCTCAAAAAGAAAACCTAGCATAAGTAACTAAGTTTTAGTATTATAATCTACATAAAAAAAATAAATAAAAAAATGCCCCAGATAAACTCCATTTTCCCATTATCAATGCTATGCGGCATAAGGTCAATAAACAAAAGCAGCAGACCAGCCCTGTCAAAAAAATAATGATTAATTAATTAACTTGTTTTATTGGGGTGGGCTGGGTGAATAGACCGAAGAAAACAAAGAGAAATGACTTTATATAAAGCCGGGAAATAAGTTTGCCAACCCTTGCGGAAACGGGTGGCGTGGGTTTGACTAGAAAACAATGCTAAATGACGATTAGTGTTGACAACTATTGGCATGCAGAAAAAAGCTAGTTTTAAAAAGGAAATTAACTAAAGTTTTGACAGATTCGACAGTCCGGTTGGAAAATTAATTATTTTAATGAATATTTGCCAGCAGAGTATTAAGATGCTTTTACAATATTATCGTAGCCAAAAATAATCACTCCAACTTACTCAAGTCAATGATGGCAAAGGCTGCCACATCTCTAAATCAGCAAAAGTGCATGTTGTTTGTGGAATCTTCTATAGACCAACCTTATTGAATTAACTCATAATTTTGTCCTAAAACTTTGTCAATGCTGAATCGATATTTTATCCTGCGGCCATTTTGTCCAAAGTTTGTCATTTAGATTAATTCCGAACATAAAACACTGGTACATTTGTTTTTTTTTTTTTTAGTTTCTCTCAAAATCACAAATAAAATTTTGTGGAGATAGTTTTGTTATCCCAACAAATGACTACTCAAAGGCATTAAACTCTCCTAATCTCAAAACAATATACAAATTTATATATTTATATTTCTTTCTAGAAATGGGAAACAATGTTTATTTAATATGTCAGTAGTTAAGCATTTCCGCACATTTCAATCCAATTTTGTTCAGAAAGGAAAATGGCGATTTTCGCAGCACTTATTTCCAGAATGGCGTGACAGCAACTGCGGCGGCAACAGCATCAACGGCAGCAAGTAAACACAAAGAACCAAAACTAATAGAGTTCGGTGATTAAGTTGACATTGCAATTTGTTACTATAAATAAATAAATAAATAAAATCGCATCAGCGAAATACCAGAGCGACGTACACATGCCAAACAATAACAACAACAGAAACTGTCCACGAACTGTGTTGACCTGGTCGAGACCAGCCTCTGCTGAGCTTGAACAGAGCTTGAACTCTCAACGAGTGGGCCAGCGGGATCGTGTGAATTTATCTTTATGCTCGTAAAAACAAAAAACACAAATAAAGCCACATGAAATGAAATCGTCCAAATAAACAGCGACAACTGCGGCGATGGAGGCGATGTTGAGAACGGCGTTGATGGTAGCATTCCCAACATCCGTGCTACGAATGAATGTTACCCGACATTTTTCATTGCTCCATTTCGCTTTTGGCTTGGATGTGGTGCATGAAGATTTATCTCGCCGACACGTCGCTGCCAGCCCGCACTTCATTTACCGTCTGTTTCCTATGCCGCACATTGTGCATACGTCGCGTGTGCCACATCAATAAAACTCAGCAGTTTGGGAAGTCTTACATTTGGTTTATTACAAAACTCCGGGAGTGAGTGTGGCGAGTGGCGAGTGTGGAACACCCAGCTGGCAGCATGCGAATACCTTGCATCCCTGTCACATTGAGAACAATAGTCGAGAAGTGTTTATTTATTGTGTGTGTGTGTCGGTCGTGTTTCCCATCTTTCCCTTTTCCATTGCACTGCACTCGCAGAAAAATATTTCAAGAATTTGGGCACTTACGGGACCAAAGGCATCTTGACTTATTATGGGCAAGCGAATTTATATGATATAAAAACTACTGCTTCAATTTAAGGCTATTGAATGTCTAACAAGAAAAATAGCTTTCCAAAAAAACCAGAATCTAAAGTTTCCGGCTAGAAAGAATATTAGTGAATGGTATAAACGAATAAAATATTTTTTAATTATTTTAAATCAGTATTTACCATCAAAAGTTAACAGTTGCAACTCAACGACTTAAATATTAGTTTATAAATGCAAAAAATAATTCTGGTTTCACGCCGACTTTTTTTTTTGTGTAGCAGCTGGCGACGAAAACAAGTTGCGTAAATATTCATTTTAATCAAGCTAATTAATATGGTCCAGTTATGCAGAAAAAAAGGAGAAAACCCAAAATACAAATGAATAAAAATGTCGCCTTATAAACGAGCCTGTGACAAATGAGGGAAACACGCCCCTTTCCGACCCGCCCCCAAGCCGCAACGCCTCAACCGACAACTGGCCACAATTGGTGCTTGTTGAGGTGGCAGTTCTTGTTGCTTATAAATTATTGGCCTGGCGACCCTCAAATGCAGCTCATTAATGTTAAAGCCTCTCCACAAACTCGACGCACTTAATTAACAGCTGCTTGGATGCTACTTGTAAATATTCTCCTTTCACCCTCACAGTTTTCCTCTCGCTATTTGTATCTATGTGTCTCTTTCTCTGGAGACTCATCTCATATGCTTTACATTATTTGTGAGATTATCGAAAGACGCTCAATAAATTAAAGCTGTATACAATGCCCTGGGGCAGTTGCTCCCAACTCCCAGTTCCCGGTCTCATCCAGGTGAAAGTGAGCGGCTCACACTTCTTCGTCTCTTTTACTTTATTTACATACCATTGGCATAAACTGGTCGAGTTTATTTCATGTTTCCATCTCATTCCCAGTACAACAACACACACATAAAGCGGCACTAAGTTATTTTCAATCAATAAAAATAACATAAACAACAAGTATATAAAGTGAAGCTTGTCTACGACTTGTCGAATAATGAATACCCTAGCAAACATTTGACAAATGCATGAGTTGTTGATAATCGCGTTTTTTATAAAGTAATGCAATACTCCACACAGATTTTTCTTGCGATAAGTAAGCTATATAGTTAGATATGAATATATGAACAATTTTTAAGGTCAAGAAAGTTTTAATCAGTTATTTCTTTCAGAGGTTATCGCATATATCAGTCAGATTTCGCGTGTTTCTTTATATTATTTCCAATTGAAAGTAGATGATACAACCACTTCGAGTCTGCCTTCGCTTCCAAATTAGTTCACATAAGACATATTTATATCCTCGCTGCTCTCTCCCTTAGCTCCATATTGACGTCAAAGATGGTGTTACACTTCTTCTAACAAAATTAAAATACTTACACTCGACAGGAGCACAAAAAGCTGTAAAAAATACACTAAAGTGCTTTTCACACACATCCACCCCCCTCACACACACAAACACTAACATACTGCTACAGGCTGCTTGAGGAGCAACAATTTCGCATTGCCTTTTGCTTGTGGCCACCCACAGCGAGGCGGCTGTGGCAACAAACACAAAAAAAAAAATGGAAAGTACTCTGCTCCCAATTTGCCAATAAATTTGCCTGCCATTGCATTGCCCGTAATTCAAAAGAAGAGAGTTCAACCAGAAGAACCAGAAAGAAACAAATAAAAGCAGCAAAAGTAAAGAAACCAACGACGACAAATGGTCTAAATTTGAAAATTTGTGAAATGTCAAATGCAAAAATGTTTCTACAAAAGTTTTACATAGGCAAATAAAAAAATATATATGTTCATATATTTGGTTTTTAAAATTGTTGCCCTAATGTGAACCACTCCCCCTTCCCCACTCATCTGTCTGCTCCCCTTGCCTAATCAGGCATGAAAATCATGCGACGCATTTCGCACTTGAACAATTTTCGATACACATTTGCAGACAATTTGCACTTTTAATTGGGAAGTGCCCTTAAAAGGAATTTACAATTATCATCGCAACACATATAATTTAAAGCAATTCTAATTGGTTATCAGAAAACAGGCACAAAATGCCAGCATAATGTAATTGGGGCAAGCACAAGGAGGTGGTTAAAAAATTGAAGGAGGAGGAGTAGGAGGGGGAAGCCCGCTCAATTCAATAGCAGATGATAAGCGGAAAACGGATTTCTGAACGAATGATTCCATGATTGACATTTCAAGTACCAAATTCAAGTCTCTAGCGGGAGGATATGAGACAGCGACTGAGACAGTGATTGCGATAGCGATTGCCACTGTGACTGTGACTCTGTCTCAGACAGTGCCACTTGCTCGGTATTGTCGCAGGGCATGTTCATCTCATGCAAATGTTGCTTAGGCAACAGGGTTGTCAACTCCATTTTATTTTTTAGAAACAAGAATCGTGATATTTTCTATATGGAAATTTACGTTCATAGCACGTTTAATCAAACAAATAGAAATACGAATAACTCTACTAATATCGGATAATGGAATGTAAAAATGTTTCAACTTGTATCTTCAAACGTTAGCCAGCTAAATATTGTCAAAAATAAATTTTAAGAAGTAATGCAATAACTAAATCTCATCAATATATTTGCAGTAACTCAAAACACAAAACAGTTAAATCTCTTATCGCGCTTCAATTAAAATAAAACTCGACCTGTTCTCTTTATGATCGCCATAAAACCGACTTTGTGTGGTACTCAAAAGTTGACAACACTGTTCAAAAATGCACACAGAAACAATCAGCATATGTGCGTGGGAGATTTTAAGAACATGAGCTTGAATGGCGAACCGGCATCCTTACAGGTTATTACATAGATGATGAGTGCTGCACAGAGGAAAGGGGTGTGAAAGGCTTAAGGGGTAAGGGGGAGGTACGCACGGAAGAGCCGAAAGCAGAGACAAGTTGTTGATTTTATAGCCAGCAGGTGAATGAAAAGAAGTTGAGCGGGTCGCAAATTGTTGCGACAACTGAAGGAGACAACAGTGGATTTGGGTGTTGAGGGATTATGAAGGGGTTGGTTTGAGAATTGGGGATGGGGATCAGGTTTCATGGAGCCAACAGATGCACTCACATTTTCAGATGCGTAAAAATACCATGGGAAATTACGCGAGTGAATACCGAGTCGAGTACAGAGTGACTGAAGCACACACACACACACACATGGAAGAGCAGATACCAACACGAATATAACATAATTCTGTTGGCATACTGCAGAAAGCGGGAAACGAGTCATCCTCAGCTAAAGCCAACGCAACTAGCAACGGAAACGGAAGTAGCGACAGCGACAGATGCGTAGCGATAAGTGAGAATGAGAATGAGAAGGTTACTAAGAGTATCTGAGAACTGATTGTCACAGTAAAATATCCTGTAATACAATAAGTTTATTTAAGCTCTTAAAAGTTACTTATCATTTTTGATCTCCGGGATTCTTTGGCATACCTTGTAAGAAGATATAAAAAATATATATGGAAAAAGTTTCACAAATTTCATAAATTATTATGAACTTTTCTTATATTAGCGGTTAGACCTGGCCTTTATAATACACTGCCGTGACACACAGTACAAAAAGATTTAAACCACGAAAAGTTCCTCTTATCACTTGGAATTGGCATTCTTTTTTATAATTTCCTATAATTGTTGTTTATTATCTCACTAGATCATATTCGAGCAAGATAGAGTTAAAAGTACTTTAAATACAATTTATAGCACAATTTGGTAATACGACTCACTTATCCACATTTAAAGGGTATACCAATAAACCCACTACGAAAGTACGCCAGCAACATTGCGGCCTGGCAGCCAAATGATTCATTTCGACAAGCTGCCACAAGCTGTTCAAGCATTAGAGAGGGGCGCAGAAGTAAGGATCGGCGAAAGCGGGTGATGGGGCGTGCATTACAGGGGTTCACTGTAACTACGTCTCGGAGGATTGTGCCTGTGCCTGGGACTATTGACTATGTGTAAACTGAATGCAAAAAGTAGCGACATCGTGCGTTGATTTTGTGCTTCAAAAATAAATGAACCGCAAAAGTAACACAAAACTGCATGCAGCGCAAGGATAAAAGGATGCACAGCAAGCAGCTGTAACAACAACAACAACAACAACACACACATACACACATATGCATTCTTGGGGATGTGGTTGCACCCTCGTGTTGATTGCCAGCTCCGCTTGTAATTGTTGTCAATGCATTTTTGTGTATACCCTGTAACATAGTATGAGCCTGTGCAAAATAGGGTAAGCCATGTCAAGTTTTGCTCAATAAGAACGGTAAAATGTATGTTTTATAGCCAACGTCTACTTCACTGTCTAAGAAAATTCACTAAAGATATAAAACCTTAAACAAGGGTAAAAAATCGGAACATTTGTCTAATGCATACGCACATTTAGTTTTTCTAATTGGCAATCTAAAACATATACAAATAGTATATAATATAAAATAAATCTTTGTCAGCCAGATTATGAATATTTTATAAATCCAACACACCTTGCAACAGGGTGTCCCGCTAGTTCAGCATTCTGATCTACAACATTTCCTTTGCCGTTTAATGGACTTGCTTGCGTTGGATCACAAATGGAACAAACGAATTTACACACACAGCGCGTCAATTACTGACGCACAAAATACAAGCATTTCGATGAATTTTCATACCTAGGCTGACAGTTGGTCAATTCCATGCCTCTTTCTATAACCACACCCCATTTGTCTGTCTATTTGATTTGCGGTTGTGCATCCATTGTACTGCGAACGAAGCAAACGAGCCGTGCGGTCATTAGATGATGTCTGTGTTTGTACATCTGTCCAGCAGAATTGTCATTGTTCACACAGCTCTGACCCACAACCAAACCCAGATCCAGACTCACAACCAAACCAATCCACATGCCAAGTCACTTGCAGCTTGGCTGGCATTAATATTGACTCAGCTTGAATCGCTTGCTGAATGGGCATTAAATTCTGCTCAATTACCTCAAGTATTGACCGGCAGCAACATCATTAATTTGCAGTCGTTGAAATTTTAATTAGAGCCATTTACGAACCTGCTGGCAGACAGACTGACAGACAGGTTGGCAGACAGTCAGCAGATGTTGAAAGTTGTTGGCGCGCGTGTCAATCGCAGTGGCAAAAGTTTCGCTAGCTGCGGTTCATTTAACTTTTTAAGTAACCTGTACGCCAAACACAACTTGACACTTGCAACCCATACACACTCGCATCCACACACACATACGCACAGCGACTGCATAACCAACGTTTCCTGCGGCAACTTTTGCTTGATAAATATTTCCATTGACGCTGCAGCAGCCCTTGAGAGAGAGAAAGTGCTGCAAAAAATTCAATATTCCAAAAGTCAAATGCAATATGCATGAGAATTTAAAATCAGTAGAGTGACTATAAATACTGCATATAACACAATAAGACCAAATTAAATGTTTTTATATTGCAAACGATATTGTGATATTTTAAATACAATTAACTCAATTTTCTAAATAAATAAATTATTACCATAAATATATATTTAAATCTAAACTAAGAAAAGTTTGATTTGAGCTAACGAGAAACGATGTTGAGTTTGAGTAATAGTTTTTGTCCTAATTGATTGTAAATTATAGAAAGCTTTAGGCGTTTAACATAAGTTTGCATATTCTTGTTTAATTATTAATAAACTGAAATAAAATCAAGATTTGCTCGTTTTTGACTTAGATTATTGCAAACAAAATTATTGGAAATTCCAAATAAAATCGAAAAGAGTTGTTAACCCAGAATTCACAAGCCAAATGAGGCATTTTAAATCACGTACGTTGTAGATATTAACCTTAACTTAAACATAAACTTATAGAAAATCCCACTATTGCCACCACCCCTTAGCGGGTATTTGAAAAAGTCTTTTAATTATAAGCAGTTCTACGTTTGCTGACTGGCTGGTTGGCTGGTTGGCTGGCTGTCTGGCGGACTGTCTGTCTTTTCTAGCTGGCTGCTGGCACAAAACTTTTTTGGCTGGTGCACACGACGTATGCGTAATCTGGCAAAGAACGCAACTTTTAATCAAAAACTTGTGTGGCGCTGCTTTTGGCAATTATGCGACAAGAAGTCACTCGATGTACAATCTGTGCAACGCATCCACCACTGCCATAAAGTTCACCTCTAATTAAGTGACTTTAAACTGACAGTATGTATAAGAGATGAGGCAAATGCAACATTAATGCAAACGCTCAGCACACGAACGACTGAGCGAATGAAAAAAGATGCGTGCTCCGGGTTTTCAAGCGAGCTGGTGCTATGACAGGGACACAAAAACTCGGAGCTAATAGCTCCACTTTAGTGCCACAGTTTAGTTGGTCTCGTTGCCACGTAGGCAACATAAAATTTTTTTTTTTTGGTAGCAACGCTCTGCCGTGATTATTATGAAGGGTCGAAGGTCGCTTCTGGTAGCAAGCCACGAAGCTGGAAGCTGTAAGCTGAAAATGGAGCTGGAGGCAGGCCAAAATAATGCTCGTAATTTCATTAAAATTTTATTAGCTCAATATGAGTGCGAGTCGTTACAAATATGTTTGTATGTGTGTGTGTCTGTGCGTTGCTCATATTTAGATATGATTGGAGCAGCTGCGCAAATGAAATTATCACCTATGTGCATTATGTACACAAGCCCAACTCTCCAAACCCCACCTAAGCACTTTTGAACAACAGCCGCATTTTAAGGCGCGTGTCATAATTTTGCAAATTAAATTTTTAAAGTGCAATCGATGTTTAAAGTAAGTTGACAAAGTGATTGAAAATATACCGATAAATATACCATATATTTAAACAATTTTGTTGATTCATAAATTTACTTTATTATCTTAACATTTGAATGTGATTAATCAATTATTGCTTATTTATTTACTCCATGTTTGCGATCGAAACCACTGCCATTTTATGTGTCCTGTGTATTTAATCAGATATAAAACTTAATTAACACCAGTTGTGTTTGCATTGAATTTATTTCGCATTCGTTATCGATATTTTAAATGAATATCTGCAATTGAATATATTTTCCTTAAATACAGTCGATTTCAATTGAAATATTGAAATTTTTTTAGTTTATTTTTGCAGCGTTTAATGCAATTTTTTATACCCCGTTTATAAAATTAAAGTGGTGTGTTGAAACAGACAAACAACACAAATTGAAATACTTAAAAATTTTTTTTTTTTTAAATAATTAATAAAACCTTATTTTACCTACTTTTGATATCTTTAATCAGCAGAAATTACACTTCAACCACAAATAAAGTCTACATAACAAATGATACCAAAAATATTCCAGTCAAATTTACAGCCGCACACCATTTATTAGATGAACAGAGCATTTCGTAGTTGAGAGTTGTCCATTGAAAAATTGGGATTCCATTGATTTTTGCAAATTTAATCAACAACTCATGTTTGTGGGTCCGGTTTTAAAGTGATTTTAAGTCAACTTCATACTTATCAACATTACCAATCAAATAAGTTTCATGGCCACGATTATTTTATTGTGTGTGTGTGTGTGTGTGTGTGCAATATGTATATTTGAAAGTCCATTAAAAAGCCCTGGCTTGTGGCACTCACAATTCCTTTGGACGACAAGGCTTTTAATTTACATTTTGCTATTAATTTTAACCTCAAAGGTTGCATAGCCCAAATCCAGCACCAGAAGGAAGGAAGGTGGAGAGAGGAGGGAAGACATTGTCAGTTGAGGAGAGAGGGGAGTTGACTGACATATCAGTGTTGTATCACACACAAAGCCGCAAAGCTGAACATGAGCTTTACTTAATCCTGGCTGTTAAAGCAGCTGCCACACACAAACTCACACCCAACACACACACACAGGGCAGACATAAGCCCGCAGACCTTGTCACTAATACAGGTGCACAGTGTGGCTACAAAATTGAGCATATGCAGGCGCTACCTTTATGTTTTCGTGATTGAGTTTCACCTTTTGCATATGAAATTCAATTTAATCAGTTCGCCAGGTCATAGGAAACCATTCTCTCAATGTATGAGATACACACACAAACACGCACACAAACACGCACGCCCATACATAATGGCACATTTGAACACATACAGTGCAGCCAATAATAATGGAGTCCTTTTGTTATGCCGACATTTTCAACAAATAGGCTATTTTCATTGCGTATACGCAATGTTGTACGACATTTCTTGTCGTTAGTTCGTCCACATTCGGCCCATTTGCCGACCTCAATAATGTTTTCACTTGGAAATCAATAAATACAAATAACAAATATGTACTTTTATATATATGGTTCTGTGGGCGTGTTGTGTGTGCATGTGTATGTGTATGTGTGTGCAGACACACCAGCCAAATGCAAACAGCGAAAGCAAACCAGAGCATCGCTTCAGCACTTGGCGGCCATAAACGAGCAAATTGTATGCAAATAAAAACCAAGCGAATGCCGCAAGATACAAACCGCATTCCGTAGCCTACCCCAACCTCCCTCTTCATTACTCCTCACCTAAGCATTTCTTCGCCAACACTCAGAAAAACATTTCACGTGATTTGAGAAAATCGTCTTAAGGGACAGCAAAGTTACTTTTTTCTTTTAGAAGTGTAAGCTTCTGAAATGCTGGTAATAAATTGCTAACAAATAAAACCGTCATAAAAAGTATTAAAAATATTTTTAACATTCAGAAGTACAATAATAAACATATTTTGTAAAAGTGAGAATTTAAACCAATTTTTTTCTTTTTACCAACTTTTTTTAATTCCGAGGGGGATATAAAACAAAATTTTTAAGACTTTTTTCGAAGTGCATCTTCTTCTCCCAAGAGTGGAAAGGGGGCAGTGCTTTATAACAACAGCTGAAGAAATAGATATGCTGACGCAGCAATACCTCAATCCCCGAAATAAAACATTTTTAAAATGGCTAGACGTCGATGCTTGACTTTGATATTCGCTGTAGTTTCATGTTTTCATTGTCATCTACATGATATCTTCAAGAAGATGCTGTTAACAAGATCTGAACAAGGCAAAGAAAATTCTCTTCCCTTTCTTATTAGGTACAAAATCAATACTGTCGTGAGAAATGACCACCTACTTTAAAAGTAATACACCCAGCTGAGATAGAAGATAGTTAAAGCTGAAGTTGATAATTCATAAAACATATATAAGATATATAAATATTATGTATAAGCTGTCGACATAGACTCTTAGATGCCATTATACCCATTTGCAATGTGTACAGAGCATTTTGGATAAGAACAAAAACTGAGCGTGTGAGGACAACAACTTTTTATTAACTCTTTGACTGTCTGACCGCAGCTGTGGCAGCTTCTCGGCATCAAACCCCAAGCCCCAAGCTGACTATCGTCAGGCCGCAACTCGCCACCCACAAGCAATGGCAAGTTTTCCCTGTTCTTTGTCTTAGTCGTCACAATGGGCAAAAAGTTTGAGACATACAACTTGTTGTCTCGTCTCGCAAAGTTTGCTTGGTCATTTCTCATTTCTCTTTTCGTTTTGTTGTTTTTGTTTTTTTTTTTTGTGTGTTTCATTTCTCATTTTGCATGCAAATCATCATCAGCTAAGATGGCGATTGTAAGGGATGAGTTTCCTTTTTCCTTGTTTTGTTTAGCCTGCTGCTTTTGTTTTTCTTAGTATTTTCTCTCATTTGTTGGCCACTTAAATGTTTGGACAATCAACATGAAATTGTTTCATCTATTGATTTAGCTCAAGAGCGGAGCATTGTTGATGCTGATGGTCTTTCGCTCTCTTCGGGACAGGCATATGTTACACACTTGCTCCAACTTTTGGTCAAACACACACTTCCATACACACACACACACACGCACACACACACAAAAGTTCACACATTCAGATCACATGAAGCATATGTCCGCATTGTTTCCCTAGTTGACATGTTGTGAGCAGCTTTCCAGCTTATAATTGGCGACGCTCTCCCTTCTCTCCTCTCCTCTCCTCTCGTCTCCTCTCCTCTCCTTTCGTCTCCTCTCCTCTCCACTAGGCTCTGCACTCCGTTGCCAGCATCTGACTGTCGCACAATTTAATCGCATTTGGCTCATTTAGCGGCAAATTGAATTTGCCACAGCGTATCAAATGCCGGGCGATGCCTGTGAACAGCCCTTCGAAAATAAGAAATTCAATTAAAATCAAATTTTGACTGCCATCTCTGCATCTCCACCCACACACAAACACACACACACACACACACAGACACAGAGACACAAAATAAAATATTTTTATGTATTTTTTACCCATGATAAACCGGTAAAAAGAGTATTACCAAGTTGTACATTGTATTTTATAGGTAAACGGGATCCATCGAAAAATCAATGAATCATGTTCTCGAGACTAAACCATAAAAGCATTGTGTAAAGCAGTGGAAGCATTTTTAAATAAATGTCGACTAAAAAATTTGACGATTTACCAATTAGAATATGGTATTGATTTAGGGCTCAAACCATTATATAAATTGAATGCTTGCTAATTTTTTTTTTGAGCCAGCAAATTCATATATTTCGAGTTAAAATCATTATTTAAACCTGAAATGTAGTACTATTCTAGAGGTTAAGCACAAGTTTTATAAATATCTATGTATTTTTGTTTTGTAAACCAGGCATCTTTGTAATTTTAACAGCTGTAGTTGCCAATATTTTAAAAATATATTTTTGACATTTTTATAATCTTTTTAAATAAGTCATCTACTAGTCGAGTAGTGTCTTTAAATTTAATAGCTTTAAGCACATTTTCATCATAAGACTGGCAGGCGTCTTTAATTCGAATTGCCGCAAAGCAGACAAACAGACAAATCAACAACGACAGCTCCCCATCCTAAAAAAAAAAAAAGAAAAGATGTAAGGCAAATTTAATTGAACCGAGCGACAAGACGAGCTGTAGCTGTAGATGGACCAAAGGAAGTGTCTATCCCCCCACCACGCCCAAATTTTCCGCAGAGACTAGGAACTTTTATCAAGGACATGAGATAATCCCGTTTCGCTGGCGCTTCTATACAATTTTTCCCATCATATTTCGTTATGGCGCAAAGTCCCCCAAGCTCAAGCGCAAGCCAAAACCAACACCCAAGTCCAAAGCCCAATCAACCCAAAATGCTGATTAGTTCTTTGCGTTTCGTCATTCATTCGTTGGTCAGTCCTCAAGCGATAATTAGACGTTTACGCAATGTTGCAAGTTGCTGTTCTCACCACTGGCCAAAAGATGATTTATGATGTGTGCTGCAAGAGTTCAGAGTCACTCAATTTGTTATACACAAAGGCGGTTCCAAGCTCGAATCTCGTAGCCCGCAGTCTAACTATGAGTAATGTACACTGAATGTGACCCAAAGCCTTTAATTATGCGAAATGTCTCTATCGCTATCTCACTTACTGTGTGTATTTCTTTCTCGTTCTCTCGGCTAAGCTAAGCTTGACTGGACTTGGAGTTGGGCGATGGGATTTTTCTTCAATAAATTATTTTATTATAAATTCAATCTAAACAAAATTCACAAATTGTATTTAGTATGGAGTTCAAAGAATATTTTTTTAGAGTGAAAGAAATCAGACTTTTTGATTTTAAAGAGACATGAGCACAAAATGAGTTCAGATTATAAACCAACAACAATCGTTTTACTTTTGCTTAATGCTTTGCTTTATGTGTAGACATTTTTTTATAAAATTAATAGATATCACTATCCTAACTTATATATAACATAATAGTATTTTTTATGTTGCTTATTCTTTTTTGTTTTGTACTATAAATTTATCCTTATTCATTGCTTTAAGTCGCCCGGCTTGTCTTTTTGCTCCAAACACTCACGAGATCCAATTTTTTTGCAGTTCGTGAGTTGCTTTTGCGTTTGCTGGTTAAGGTCTCTGTGTGCCACAAAGTATGCAACACTTGTTGTAGCAGATTCTTTATGTTGAGCCACTCAAGCGCGAATCCCAAAACCCCCTCACAGATGACTGCTGTAAGTGTGTCCCCGCATCGTCGCTCAACTTATGTTTTACAAACTGCACGCCATTTGATACAGCAACAGCAGAAGCAGCAACAGCAACAGCAGCAGCAGCAGCTGCTGGCAATGCATTTGCAATTGCAGCTTGCCGCTTGCAACTTCCACTAAATTTGTGACAAACGGGCAGCTGCTGAGTTAAGTTGCAGACTCAAATGGCAAAAACATGAGGATAACAGGAGAGGGTCTAAAGACAAATGCACATGAAATGTAAGCAAAGCCACACACACACACACCCACTCACACAATTGTGGTGCTCATCATCATCAGCAGTTTCGATGACTGTGGTTGAAGAAAAAACAACGAAAGAACGCCAGCATAGACGTAGACAGAAGGGGCTGAGCGCAACACAAGACAAATAGTATTTATTAATTACACAATAGAAGCGCCGAAATTGCTTTTGGCAGCAATCGAGAGCAATCAATACTACATTCGTTCGAGATGAACGAGTATTCTTTAAGTTTACCTTTAGCAGGGCTGAGAAATGAAAATAAATAAAATTTCTATATGCTTTAAAGTGTGATGACACTCCAAGTCAAGCAATTTGTACTCAACACTTTAACGTATCACATTTAACTCTATCCATCTACTGTTTATATTGATCGCTTCGATATCGCATGACATCGTTTAGATAGGATGATGATAGATAATCTTATATCTACGTCACTGTTGGCCTGGTACAAAGTATAGCTCGAAGATATAAATTATATATATTCGTTATATATGTATTCAATGTCTGGTAAGTTATAATGATGTACTTCGATGCGAAAGCTATGCTAGCTCCACGACTACGGCCATGAGGACAGCGCAGCCAGCTAAGTGTTCAATTGATTTGCATGCACTGCCAGACAACTCTACTCTGCTTCCGCATCCTCTGTTGTTGCTTCTTCTTTAGCAACTGCTGCTGCTGTTGCTGCTGGCTGCTCTTGACTCTGGCTATTAAGCTGGTTTGGCGAGTGAGAAAACAGCTCGCCGGGGAATTGTAAATCACGTCGAGCGCAAAGCGCAAATTGGTTAGAGGAACATACATAACACATCTACACACAACTACACACATAAGCACACCCATACATATGCATATATATGCATGTGAGTAAGTGTGTCTGTGTGTGTATGTGTGTATGTGTGTGTGCTCCGTTTGTGCTGGTTAAACTCGCGCTTTACAAACATGAAAGCTGCGCTCCTGCAGCAAATACTAAAGCAGCAGATGTAATCTGTTCAAAAGCGGGGCAACGACAGGGCAAAGGGCGGGGAAGGGGAAGTGAGTGGGCGGTCTGACAGAAAAACTGTCAGAGTGCGGAGCAAGTGGCAGTAAAATCATATTACCTTTATATGTATAGAGTATACGAATTAGTTGGCCATCTCGAGCAGGAACGCTTTGCTCAACAGGATGTGAGGATGTGAGGATGCCAGCATGAAAGGATGTTGCTAACACACACAAGCACACACACACACTCACTACAAGCTTGCTGCTCATCTTCAGGAGAGCTGAATAAATTGGAAATAAAAAACGGCACACATTTCACATTGAAGCGCCTGCCAGCTTGGCCTCAACTGAACATCCCGCCTAGCAGCAGGCAGCAGGCAGCAGCAACAACAACAACACCAACAACAACGGCAACCACAACGAAGACAGCGTCAGCAGCAGCAGGACCAGCAAAAAACAAACGTCAAATAACTGTCAAGTGAAATGCAGCGCAAGCGATCGAAACAGTTGAGTATTTTGTAAAAAAAAAGAAAAGAAATATTCAAAGTAGTGATATACTAGAAGATTCCCTGCTTATATGATTAAGGCAATGTTAATATCCTTATCAAAGCGAATCATTTCACAGTATTCATTTTGAATCGAAATTCAATGTATTTTCAAATTAAGCTGCCACACAAATCTCTTTTAAATCTCTTATGCTTTTAGTAGATCAAAATCAATTTAATGTACAACTAAATACACATCTTCTTGTCTGTAATAGCTTCAAAATAAATATATTAAAAAACGACCTTTTCCCTACACAAGCTGAAAGATTGTATGTAAATAAATAAACTTGTTTACCTTGGCTTACATCTGTCAACAGTATGAATGAAAATAAAAGTGTACAAAAAACTAAAGCACTTTGGCTCTCAGAAGTCTTTAAACAAGTTGGTCAAACGTAAAGTAAGTTTAAAAATCAAATATTTTTCTATTAAATCATTTTAAAATTATTATTACTGAAACTGTTATGGTGTCATTTCTCTTGTAAGTAAGTATATATAACAAATATTAATTGAATATTTTCTTCAGAACCATGTTTGATTATTATTATTTAATTTTTCCACCAAAAAATTATGCATGCTCAAAACATTGATTTCCATAAAAAATGTTACATGCATAGGCAATAACTCAACTTTCGTAGTAAACCATTTGCAAATTTATCTTGCAACTATGCACAACTTTATGACATCCATATTTTTTTGGCATTTTTATGGCAACAGGGTATGATAATCATAAATATTTCGCGGTCTTTTAGCTTGTTGTGCCCATTATGCTGACAGCAGTGAATGCAGCAAGCTGCCATTAAGTATACGCCACATCGGCTGACAAAAGCTAAGCCCCTCGCACCAAGAAGAAACGACAAAAAAAAAGGCATTTGCTGCAACCTCGACATAATATTTACAAGGCACTACATTCTATGGCTATGGGAATATTCCAAAAGCATCGTTTCGCCGTAAAAATGATTTCACGCCAGCAAAACAAGGTTAAAAAGGTGTTACGATCCAAAGCATTTAAAGCGCTTTGGGCTGTTTCAACTTTCAACAGCAAAAGTTTCGTGTGCGCCACCAAACTTAACATCACTCCCCTTCCTTCTCCTCTCTCCCTATTTTTTCACCACTCGCCGCTATTTGAATCTGTGACACCTTTTTTGCCCTTTGCACGTTGCGAAATTAAAAGTTAAATGCGCCAAGTCAATAAAAGCATGATACTTAAAGTAAATATAAAGATAGCTGTGAATGAAAATGCAAATGGCAAAAAATTAAAACAGTTGGCTGGTTTTGTGGGACAGTGTTGCCAATTTTGCTTTAAAAATTAGTCAATTCTGGCTTGTATAATAGTTTAGTTACTAAGAACAGAACTTCTACTATTGTCAAATATTTTTACTTGTTACCAATTTTATATCACAATTGAATACTACACACAAAATTAAAATTTGACTTTGTGAACGCCTCAATATTAATTGGGCAAACAATATTGACATGCCAACATTTATGGCAATACAAAAACCTTCATGGTATTAAAAATTGGTAACCTTGGCTACTTTTATGCTCCCTTTGCCTTGAGCAAGGTAAATACTGATTGAATATTATCTAGAGCAATTGTTGTTGCGCATGCCTTTTTTGCCAAGTTTTTGGTTGGACATCTTTTCAAATAAAGCTAGCTCAAGAGTAGTCAACACTGCTTGGCACATTTATGCACTGAAAATCTTTTAATGCTGAACGTATATCCATGCCACCAACTGCAGCAGGAGTGGCAGTAGCAAGGACAATGCCGACACTTCATTTATGTCTTTTGTGCGGCGAATGCGACGCCAACTGCTTGCCCAGAGATAAAAAAACTAAAGACCTATTCTTTAAAATGGCGAAATGCAAAAGGGTGAGATAAATATAAAAAAGAGAAAGGGGCAGGACGCAGGAATTGGAGATGGCACTTCAGTGGCCTGGCAACAGCAGCAGAAATAGCAGAAACAGCTGGCTAATAAAATGCAGTTTGCGTTTTATCTTTGCCAACTGACTGGATGCGTTTGCTTTACTAATTGATGCACTCGCCTTTGTGTGTCCAAGGAATTAGAAAAGGCAGCAGAAAAATTAAAAGGAAGGCGGCTTTGTCTAAGGAAATTGCACAGCGTCAATAAACGGAAAGATGTTTACCAAGCAAATGGACCCTAGTGAGAGACTTATACTTAGCAATGCGGCAGATTTAAATGCCAATTGTGAGAGGCACTAAGCAACAACAGCAAACAACATTAATAACAGAAATAGCAAGCTGGAAGCCAATTTAATCAAATCATCATTTTAAAGTGAATATCGAATATTGTTGAAAGCAAAAATGAAAAAAAAAAAAAAATCAATACGAAAAAATATGCAAAGCGTTTTTTAATTAAAGTTGAAGATCTTTGCCAGCGGCTCTGCAAAGGCTAAAATTATTATGCGTTCGAATGAGCGAATGAGAGCGCATTGGAGCGTGGATTATTGCATGGGAAATTGTAAAAATCATTAAATGGTAAACGGTAGATAAAAACAGCAACGGGCATAAGGCGTTGTCTGTGTGTTGATTGAAATTGGAATACCCTTGTAAAAATATGAAATCCGATAACGAAATGTGGGCATAAAGTGAATAACCTTGTTTGAAAATTGCTGTTAGAGTTATACAAATTTTACAGCTATTTTATTTTGTTTGGTGAATTAGTGTAATTATATATGGATTTTAAAATGCCATTAATGTATTCGTTGTGAAATTTTCTTAAAATCGGACGAAGGTGTTCATATAACTTTCCTAAAATTGATTAATGTTTGGTGACCTCTTTCTGTAATTTAAATATGTTTTACTTGTTAAAATTCTTGTTTTTTATTACTTTTAGCTAAATATTTCAACTCATCCAAGCAAACATCCGATCAATTTTAAAAATATATGATCGAGTTATCGCATTTGGTCACTTTCGAAAAGTTTTCAACAATATTACTTAACTGAAACACTCTTCGCAAAAGTAAATTAAATAAGAGCTTGACTGCACCGACTAAATGCTAGAACCCCATTAAGATTATGTGCAAGGATTATAAAAAGGTTTCCCCACTTTGTAATATAATTACAATGCCACCCACCAGGATTTGCAATGAAAAATAAAACGCGATTTGATTTGGCGTTTTAATTGCGATTGTGACTTTCACTAAAGCGCTCCAGTTTAGCAATTGCAAATTAAATTTTCATTTGGCTATGCCTGCCACATCGAAATCAAATCGTATCTGTTCCATTCGATTGCCCGTATGTGCGGCTGTTGGCCCGCATTTGTCAAATAGGGAAATTAGTTTTATAAATTATCGCAACGAATAAATAAATCCGCTTCAACATTGTGAACATTCGACTAAGTGCGGTCATCTCTGGACTTGGCAGCGAATGTTGTTGCTGCTACCACGATTGAAGCCAAACCTTATTACCACACAATACACACTCCTACACACACACACATACAAATAGACACTTGCGTTTAACACTAATTAGTCAATTAATGTATGTGCAATTTGGCAATTTGTCGATATCCCAATTAAAGTTAGTTCGCAGTTAGCCAATATGCTGGCCTTCGGCAATATGCAGACACGCGCACACCCAGTGCGTAAAATTAATATTTAATTGCCTTATGCTTTCGCATGTAATATACAGCAACCAGAGTGCTCTGATCAGTGTATGTATGTGTGTGTAAATTGCAATCTAAATGGCCAAATGAAATTAAATTATAATTTATATATGTGTGTATATGCATTTATACATATATTGTACATTGGCAGCACATGAAGTGCATCCGGTATGTTCTTCCGCTCGAGTGCATCTGCAACTACGACAACAAAAAGCAAACCCCGAAGACCACAAGATTGGAATCAATAATGTCGCAATATCATGATTGCATTCCTAGCGGATGCTCGATTTGTATTCAAGCTTGGTTTCTTTTCGAGTTTGTGTTTATCTAACTGACAGACAAACTGCTAATAATCACGTTACAACTGCAACTGGTTCCTAATTGAAAATTGCGATAAGGTTCTTAGCCAAGTGACAATTGACTTTGCTTTCCAATTGCACTCAATGTGCTTCAAGAGATTTATTGCCTGATTTTCAAAGTTTATTTTCTAATCAATAACAAATGGTAATATAAAAGATTAAGTGCTTATGTAGTATTTGATTTATTAATACTCATGTTGTGCGCAGTACGTAAGTAGGAGTCAACTGTATCACATAGCTATGTGCTATGAGCTCCCCTTGGAAATGACTAAAAAATTTAGTTTTTGTGTGCAGGAAACATCCAAAAATATATCGTACTTTTACTACATATTCGCGAGGGTAAACATTCACATTGTGTTGTTTTCCTTTAATGCAACAGCAGATATGTGGATGCTCTTGCGGAGGGTGGTTCACTAATTAGAATCACCAGCCGAGCCAATATACATATGTATTAGTCTGTCAATACATAAATATATAATTAAAAATAAATAAATATAATTATAGCCGAGGCAATATATAAACATAATTATAGCTTTAAAAATTTAAAAGGAACTGCGAGCTTAAAAATACACGGAGGTCTTCTTAAACTTAAAACTAACTAAAAAATAAGCTATCCGAACTAATCTCACTAAAATTTTGACGAGAAATTATCAACATCGGGCTTCAAGCTAAGTATATTCAAATATCGGCGTGGCTAATTTAGCCGCTAATCCTTGTTTTGGCACAGTTTTATTATTCATAGTTCAATTTTTTTTAGTTACAAATAAAGCTCATTGCCAACTGTTGTTCTGCTTTCATCTGTGTTTTTCGGCAAGTGTACATAAATTAGTTCGCATACTGTATATTTGTGTGCTTAAAAAAAACAACGTAAGCTGCGAACATTTTTACAGCTGAATATATTAAATTAACAAATTTCTAAGCTCAGCAAAAACAACGTAAACTGCGAGCATCTTTAAAGCTGAATATATTAAATTAACAAATTTCTAAGCTCAGCAAAGCTCATGTTTATGTATATGTACATTGAAAGCAAGTAGTACCCAACTAAGTTATAATATTAACAAAATGATATTTAAAATTCTCTAAAGTAATAATCATAACTTATGGTAACTCATTCACAGTTAATAAAATTGATTGAAAAATGCTGTAAATATAAATCTGTAACACTGTGATTTATAGGACTTGAATCAAATAAAAGTTGTATTCAATTACACATATGTAGAGATAGCAAGAGAGAGATGGGGAGGAATTGAGAAGCAAAACCAGCTCCACAGGGAGCTAATCGGAAATCCAACGCTTGCCTTGTACATATTAATAAAAGTTTTTCCTATCTGCCTCCGGAAAAATTGAATGCGGAACACATTTGCCGGGCGGCAGAGGATTTCATAGCGATTGCTGAAAGGACACAGTTGCATAATGCACTATTACGACAGTTATAAGAAGAAGGGAAGGAAGGAGGGGGTAGTTGCATGACAGAAAGGAGCAAAACGGAAATCGAAATGTAATTTGTTCGCTGCACAACACGATGATCAGCTCTAGTTGACAGCTGGCGGCCATGGAAAGCTGGGAGATGTGACAGAGACTGTGAAAGTGCAACAGCGATGGCAATTTTGACTGGTTCCTTGGTTGCTTGCCCCCACCTCGCGCCTGTCTGTCTGTGGTGTGGCAAGCAGACAGTGAATGTGTCACGTACAAAGGCTGTGAGAAGGCCTTGAAGCTAAAGCTAACTCGCCCAACACCAACAGCAGGCACAGTGCTCAAAATATAGCCAGAAGCAGGAAAAATCCACAATCAAGCTGCTGGCAGATTGTAGAATGTGCTAGTAGTGTGGAAAGCGTGACACGAATATGCACGAATAAGCACGATATTCAAAATTAAGCTAATCAGAATTCAGACAAACAATTCAAACGAACTTAAAGACTCCTGACGAAACTTTAAGGAGTAATTTTCTCTACGAATTACAAAATATATTCTTAATTCTAATAGGCCTTATTAACTATTGAACAACTAGCTTAAGGCCTTTAAAAATATAGCTATTGGCATGTTTGCAATCGCTATAATTGAAAATAATTAAAATCTATTAATGTAAATGTAAATACATAAAAAATCAAATAAGCTTCCATCTCTAACTGCAAGCGGGTTTAGCATTAACTTATGGTCAAGAGTTTTTGGTTGTTTTTAAATTTGTTTACATCTTCCGGCCAAAAGTTAGCTGAAATTATGTCACACACAAAACAAGCTAAACACTTTATTTATTTGCTGCTGCTTGTTGTTAGTTTTCAAAGTTTTCGCATTAAAGCGCAAGCAGAGTTCCCAACTATTGCAATGAAAATTACATAGGAAGAAGCAGAGCAACAAGGAATGCAGTGTAAACCACCATAATACAAAGAGAGAGAGGGAGAGAGACAGAGAGAGAGAGAGATGGTGAGACGTCCATTCGTCTGGTTTCAAGTGTGAAATACTCTGTTGTTAGAGCAAAATCTGAGATTGTTGGAAATTAGACTAGAGCAAAAAGAGATTAACGCTTTTAAAATAAGTTCAAAAAGCATATTTAAGTCTTTAAATTTAAGCATTTGATATAGATTGCTTATATATTTTTAATCTTTCTATAATTTAAGTGTTCTCATGTAAACCAGTTGACCTTTTACATATTATACACATTTTATTTTCTTTACAGAAATCAATAACTTTGGAATAATAATCACTAATGAAACTAAACCATTCCAATTTGTTGCATTTCAAATCCTATACACTCTATACTAATTGCAAGTAGAGTATTAAAATTACCAAAAAGTAGGCAACAGTTGGCCAGGTGCCCTAAAAATAAAATACCGTCTTTGAAGTGAAAGTCAGGGACCAAAGCAAAGTCTATTTTAAACACATTGAAAATATTGCTGACTGTGGAAAATGTGTGTTTTTATGTGTGTATGTTTTGGGTGTGTGGTGCTTGTTGAAATGCTGCCAAAAGCAGGCACCGTCTGGACTCCTTGCCATCTGCCCAGGCTGTCTCAGTAAAAGCTGCCTTAGATCTTGAGAAGGTCTCAAGCTCGTTTAGATTGACTTTGGCCTTGAATAACTCAGGCAGAAATGGATCAAAAGTCAGTCACAAACAAACATAGAAGATTGAAGGGCGTCGCGGAAGGCGATACTACATTCATTGGACTGAGACTGGAGAGTGGATCGGGGTCGGCGTCGGGTCAGTCACTGCCATATTTTTATTGGTCATTAGTGCGAGCCTCTATCGAGCATTCGTAAGCATTTACACATCGTTAAACTTTCATTTCCGGCAAATTAAGCGCATTCTATGTACCTTCTGTCCCTTAAAAACACGCACACACAAACACATACACACGAATACACACAAATAGAAGAGGGACATTGGGCGTCCCAAGCATAGTGTTGCCAATTTCGCTTTTTCTTAGCCCTCTTTGTTGGTTCTAATTAGAAGGGATAATTTTAAGACAACAACATTTATGTATAACAACAAATTTATATTTATATAAATATAATAATTATGTTGACTTATCTATTAAAAAGTATTTCTTCAAACGAAATTAATACAATCAAGTGGAAAAACAATATATCGTTTTTTTATTTTTTATATTATTTTTATTATTATATTTGGCGTAGTTGGAATCAAAAACTTATCAATGATGATCCAGTTAAGTAAAGAGTTAACCGAGAAACCATTCCCAAACTAAAAATTGGTTCAATTACTGACAGAGAAATAAAAATTTAAGCTTCAGAAAATTGCATTTTGAATCTTTTCTGATGATACGTGTGAATAGGTATATTTTCAAGCTATATTTTCAGTGTTTCAATTATCTGTATTTAAAACTAGCTTTTTTCTTGACAACACTGATTGGGACAGCGGTGGCGTAACAATATTTCCGCCGTTGTTCTTATTTTGGTCCGGTCTTTGTCAGCAAAACGTTTGCTGAGCAGGAGGAAGGGATTACCTCTTTAGGGGGCGCGGCAAATGACCACAACAAACCGAGCAAGGACGAGCATTGGAGGGCAGAACAGAGCAGGGCAGTGCAGAGGCTCATACTATGCTCCTGGGCAATATTTAATGGGCAAGCCAAGCAAATAGAGGAACGCCCCAAAGGCGGCGTTCGCACTTTTGTTTACTTTTCAATCAAAAGTCAATAGCAGAAGGTGAACATATAAAAGGCCCCAAGCAACTTGAAGGCATCGGTTATTCCTGTGGAAGACCATTGTGAGCTCGTGTTGTGTATACCATGTCCTTCTGGGCGGTTAGTCGCGGCCAAACGCCTCCGGGCAAAGTGGCGCCCATGTTAAATCCGAATCAACGCCAATTTCTTGAGGACGAGATACGCTATCGTGAGAAACTCAAGATGCAGGAGGGTGGCATGTCGAATGTTTACGTACGCAAACCGGATACAGTCGATGATCCGGACGAGCTGGACAAACACGATTCGTTCTATCAGACGACGAAGAGTCTATTGGTGCTGTTTCAAATCATGGGCGTTATGCCCATACATCGCAATCCTAAGGATAAGAATCTGCCGCGCACTGGATACTCGTGGACCTCCAAGCAAGTCATGTGGGCCATATTCATTTACAGTTGCCAGACGACAATTGTGGTAATGGTATTGCGGGAGCGTGTGAAGAAGTTCATCACCAGTCCGGATAAACGTTTCGATGAGGCCATTTATAATGTGATCTTCATCAGCTTATTGTTTACCAACTTTTTGTTGCCCGTCGCCAGTTGGCGTCATGGTCCCCAGGTGGCCATCTTCAAGAACATGTGGACCAATTATCAATACAAATTCTTCAAGACAACGGGATCGCCTATCGTTTTTCCAAATCTCCTACCGTTGACCTATGCCTTGTGTGTGTTCTCCTGGCTGTTGAGCATTGCCATCAATCTGTCACAGTATTTTCTACAACCCGATTTTCGCTTGTGGTATACTTTTGCCTATTATCCGATTATAGCCATGTTAAATTGCTTTTGCAGTTTGTGGTACATCAATTGCAATGCATTCGGCACTGCGAGTCATGCTCTGTCCGATGCATTGCAGGATACCATTAAAGGTGAAAAGCCCGCTCAGAAACTGACGGAATACAGGCATCTCTGGGTGGACTTAAGTCACATGATGCAGCAACTGGGACGGGCCTACTCCAACATGTATGGTATGTATTGTTTGGTCATCTTCTTTACGAGCATCATCGCAACGTATGGCAGCATAAGTGAGATTCTCGATCATGGTGCTACGTACAAGGAAGTCGGACTCTTCGTCATCGTATTTTATTGCATGTGTCTCCTGTACATCATCTGCAATGAGGCGCATTATGCATCGGAAAAGGTCGGTCTCGATTTTCAGACCAAACTGCTTAACATTAATCTTACGGCTGTTGATACGGCCACGCAAAAGGAAGTCGATATGTTGCTAGTGGCAATTAATAAGAATCCACCCATCATGAATCTTGATGGATATGCGAACATTAATCGTGAACTCATCACCACAAACATCTCATTTATGGCCACATATTTGGTGGTGCTGCTACAGTTTAAAATCACTGAACAGCGTCGAGCAAACTCTAATATTTAAAATTATCCACTTATCGATAATGTCATCTACTTGGAGAATTACCAAAGTTTCCTCTTACATCTAAAGTCAGTTAAATACATTAATTAAAGAAAGTAGAAACCATTTTTACTGCCTCCATATAAGTGTAAGCGAGTATGTAAAAATAAGATCTTATTCAAAATAATTTTTCTCCAAGACAGTTTCATAATACAACTGTCCAAAACGATCAAATTTATGCAACTTGTATTCATCGAGTTCAAACCATTAAAAAAGTTTATTTAACGCTTATCGCTTATATGCCGGCTATCTCATATTGCAGAGCAATTTAAATAAAATGTAGATGGTATTATGACTAGTTTTAAAATAAATATATTTTTCATAAAAAAAATAATATTCAGTCAATCCTAAAAAACTTACTAGTCCCAAAAGCTAAGAATTATTGAACTAATGTTATAAAATTGTGTAAAAATATGTTTATTCATAGAAAAAGAAAAAAAAAAACAATTTAAAACAGAAATTTCTGATCAACATTTGCAATGACAACTCCATAATAACATTCGAAATATACTAAAACATACAGATATGTTTATAAATACGTTTAATAAAGATATTAAGGAAGGTGATTGTAAATTAATTTCTAAATTCCTTGTTTACTTAAAATTGTGTTGAGCTCCTCTATGGATCGAACGCAATGTGTCAAAGGCGTGCAACAAACTACAGTGGCAACAGCTACTTGGGCATCCATCTGGGCATTGAGCGTCTGGAGGCCGTGCTGCTGAATGCCGAACTGCAGGTCACCTACACTGCTGTAATACGCTACGATGTGGATCTGCCCGAATATGGGACAAGATTTGGTGTTAATTTCAACGCTCGTTCTAATAAATTCCAAATAAATCCCGTAATGTATATCAAAGCGCTGGACATGCTTCTCAATTGTCTTGCGTCGCAAGGAGCAGATTTACATTCTGTGGCAGCAATTGGTGGTGCAGCACATCAGTATGGCGCCATCTATTGGTCGCTAGCAGGGTTTCGTTCACTATGCGGACTGAATCCGTTGATGCGTTTGCACGAGCAGCTAACTGAGAAGTCGTTTTCATTCCGAAGTTTTTTCTATATGAATGATTCGCTCAATATGCAGAGCTACGATATGGACGAACAACTGGGTGGTGCTGAGCAAATCTCAGTGATAACGGGATCAAAAAGTTTTGCGCACACCACAGCTTCTGAAATACGTAAGGTATTTCAGGATTATCCATTAGAATATGGGAATACTATGCGCATTTCGTTGATGAGCAGTTTTCTTGCTTCACTATTCGTTGGCAACATTGCCTCAATTGATTATTCCGATGCCTCACGAATGAACCTATTCAATATTGCGGAGAAACAATGGTCGCCAGAGTGTTTGAATGCCTGTGCGCCGTGCTTAAGTTTGCGTCTAATGAAGGCCATAGCCACGAATCGACTGCAGGGTCGCATTGCGGATTACTTTGTCAACCGGTGGAACTTTAGAAGTGATTGTATTATTGCCACAGCCACTGGCAGCAGTGCCTCATTTTTGGCCAGTCTCAACTTGGACAGCTGCTTTCTGTTTTTGTCACTGTCCGACTGTGATGAGATTGTCATGAGGTTTACTCAACGTCCGCGCTTGACAGAGGGTTGCATCATGTGCCATCCCACGTTGCCCAACGAATATCTGGGTCTGATTCGCTTTCGCAATGGTGGAAAGGTGCGTGCCAGGATTTGTCAAGAGGTGGCGAATGGAGATTGGTTGGAATTTAATGAAATGTTAAATGACACACCCATGGGCAATGACAACCATATAGCGGTGCATTTCGATGAGCAGGACTATATACTTAAGACCCATGGCACCGTACGTTGGACTAAATTTAATGATGAACTATCCAAAGAGGCGCTGCAGGACGGACAGCAATTTCCTGATCCCAAACTGGAGGCTCGTGCTCTTATCGAGGGCCAGCTAATGTATTATCGTGCAATAGCAGCCAAATCGGGTTTCATCTTGGGGCCAGATACCAAAGTTCTTGTTTCAGGCAACTACTGCAATAGTCGGAGCATACTACAAATTGTTGCTGATATTTTCAAAGCACCTGTGTACATAATTAAGGGTCCCGAGGCATATCTCATGGGCGCCGCTTACCGCGCCCGATATGCTTTCTATGAATATCGTGAGCATAACTGCGATTGCAGTGAATGCCGCAATTGTCGTGGTAGAGACACGCGACTTAGTTACTCAGAATTTATACAGCAAATACCAGATAATCTTAGCTTGGTAGCTGAACCGACTGCGGGCTGTGCCGCCATCTATGAACCTTTGACGGGACGCTTTATGAGAATGTGTGGTCTGCTAGAAACTGAAAAAACTGCAAAAAAATAAAGGCTAATCCAATAAACCTAGTAATATTTCTATTTATTGTCAAGTGTCAAATCTCGTCAATTAGTTCAAATATAACAAAACTAAATTTAATACAAGAATTCTATGAAATTTCCTAATTAATGCAATAAGTCCGAAGTCAAGTAAGGCAAAGTTGTTCAACAATAACAAAAAATGGTAAGGCTACGACTAAAAGTCCGCGTCCCAACCAGAGAGCTCATCCGGCGGCTCACTGGGATCGCAGGGGAATCGATCAAAGTAGCGCACATCTGTGGGATGGGCGATGGGTCGCACAAATGGTGGTATCAGCAGCTGACTGGTGAGGCCATCCCAATCGAAGCCCAGAAACCATCTGCAGAATTTAAAGCGAAATGCCTTTCTAAGTGGACGTCACACAAATTATTATTGATTACACTCACTTGTGCTTCTTGATGTCCTGAATGCCCCCAGTTTGATAGCCCAATCGTTCTGAGGGCACGTCCCTACAGAGACGCTTGATCAAATGCACGGCCCAGCGTGAGATATGTTTGGGAAATGTGATAATATCGATGCCTCGCAAAATCAAATTGTACGTCTGCATCGGATCCTGTGCGGTAAACGGTGGACTAAGCATAGAAAAGAGAAGTACCCGTTATAAAAACCGCAATCTTCACACCTTGACCATTGCAATATTAAGATACGACTAATCATTTAGAAAATCGCATTTCTAACAGTAAGAATCTTTTCAGATTTTCCGTGCGATTTCCTAGAATCTTGGCCATATTATTTTCCTGAGTGAAATCAATACTTACGCGCCATTGAGCAGTTCGTGTATGAGTATGCCCAGAGCCCAATAATCCACGGCGCGATCGTGTCCTTTGTTGAGTATAATTTCCGGTGCCACATATTCCGGTGTGCCGCAAAATGTCCACGTTTTGACGCTATTACCAATGTGCTTGGCAAAGCCAAAGTCCACCAGCTTAACATATCCACGCTCATCTAGCATGAGGTTCTCCGGCTTGAGATCTCTGTAGAGAATGCCTCGTGCGTGGAGATATTCAAAGGCCTGCAGTACACAACCAATGATGAATTGAGCAGCATTATCATCAAAGGAACCGCGATCACGTAGCATTGTCCAGATCTCGCCGCCCATGCAAGCCTCTAGCAGCATATAGACATACTTCTCGTCCCGGAATGTGCGATAGAGGCGACAAATGAAGGGTGACTTGGAGCTAAGCATTATGCTGCGTTCGCTGTAGATGTGATCCTCTTGCTTGGTGTCCACAATGTGCCGCTTCTTTAAGCACTTGAGCGCAAAGATGTCCTCACGTCCTTGATGATGTGCCTTGACCAGCTCGACGCGACCGAAGCCACCGATGCCCAAAGTGCTCACAACCTCCAAATCTGTGAGCTGCAAATCGGGATATTCCATTTGTGCCTGCGCCCCAAACGATTCGTCGGCTTGAGCCTGTGCCTGTTTCATGGCCAGCATGCGGCTCTCATCGCCGTAATCCTTCTCTTTGAGTTCACACAAATCGCCAATGAGACGCTTAAACGAATCGCGATCCAAACTGAGGCACTCCACGCCTGGTGCCAGAGCAATTATATTCGCTGTACGCTTATCCTCATTAATGAGCGCCTGTTCGCCAAAGTAATCGCCACGCGTTAGCGTTCTCAGCTCCGTTTCCTCCATAGCGGATGGGCTTAACTTCTGAGTCACCCTCACATTACCCTGCGAGATGAGAAAGAAACTATCGCCAGCGGTGCCTTGACGTATGATATATGTGCCGGCCGCATAGAACTCCAACTCAAGCACATCGGCAATCTTGGCCAGCAGTTCATCGCTCAGATTACGCAATAGTGGCACAGATTTCAAAAAGTTTACACTATTCTCGATGCGCTGCAGTCCAGTTCGCATCATAATCTGCTGAAAGACGCGACGGTCGAGCACCCAAACACGCGCCTCACTCACCACCCGTATGGAGGCGGTCCTTGTGCAATTATAGAGTATCGCCAGCTCACCGAATGCCTTGCCAGGTCCCATTTTATCGAGCACCTTGCCATTCTGCATCACGGCAAATTCACCAGCAGCGGACACATACAAATGGGCTCCCACTTCGCCCTCGCGTATAACGAACTCGCCCGCCTCGATGCTCTTCGAGTACATGGAGTCCACCAGTTCGCGCACCTGCGATGCATCGATATTCTTGAGAAAATCATTGCCCATAATGGCATCCTTGATCTGTTGCTTGGCACTGGATAACAGTGGAGTAGACAAAATTAATTTGGTTAGAAATAGTGCTCATATTAACATCAAGAATAGTTATGGAAGCTCGAAACATAATCAGACCTGATGCAGAAAAGTCTACAGGCTTTAGCACTGCACACTTCTGCTCTTATGGAAATTAATACTGTTTGCACAGACTTGTTTGCAAATCTCTCAATAAGTAATGAGTTGAAATTTGCCTGGCTGTTGTATCGGTTCAGCAATTGATTACATTTTTAATGCCTCTAGTAGCTAAATTTGTATAAATGCTTCAGTAAATCAATCATGCATTATTTAAAAAAAAATCGCATGACCCAATTTTAGCTATTTAAAACCAATGAAATCAACTATGAATTTAAGAGAGAGTTTAAAGTATTTTGTGCGGTACTCGTTAACAGTCAGGTTTTCTTCACACACTACAAGACAGTTGGTAAAAGTATACGTCTCACCTGAAATCCTTTTCATATTTCGGTATGGACGCATTGTAGGATTGTTGATTGGACTTCAGCGAGCTCTCCGCAGAGACTCCCTGCTTTTTAATGGCCGGCAACAGGGGCTTAGGACGCGTATCCATTGGCAGCTCTGTTTTCATTTCATTCTCTGCTCTTGTCTCCGACTCCAGTAGTGACGACGCCACCTTAACATCCTGGCTGGCTGCCATGGCCAGGCCACAGGAACTGCACACCTGCTGCTCATGTTGTTGTCGACTGCTGCTCACCTCCTCGCACTGTTCGGGATGAGTGTAGACTCCCGGGTGTGGGTTGGATGCTGCTGTTGATGCCACATTGTTATTGGTGTTGGTCGTTTGCTGCAGCACGCTCTGTGACAATTGAAAGGCGTTGATTAATCAATTCTCAGCCAATTGAGCGCCCCAATCAGAGGCACACGCATCTGATGCAATAATACCCAATTTAATTGATGATATCGACCCCAACTCTTCCACCCCGGGGAAGAAGCCAACGCTCTCAATGCGTTAAAGTGCTTGCAACAATTATGGACACAAATAAATATCTGTGCAGTGGACAAAATTGAATACCCTAATGCATAACGTAGTCTAATATATTTTTAGGTAAGACTTCTCTTAAAATAGATAATTAACAAACACTTGATTTTGCGTTATTGTTTTGATGAAAGCTTTATGATTATTATTCGATAATTTGTTGAATATTTCTATGAAAACAAAACAACATTTCATAAACACCTTACGAGCGTTTCAATGTCTCCAAAAATATCACCTTACAGGGTATACAAAGAATAGAGGAGTGCGTTACAACGACCTTCAACTGGAAGTGGGCCAACCATTGTATTCGATGTCATCTTATCTCACTGAATGCGTAAACACCATGCAAAAACTGACCCCAAAAGCGAAAGAGGCGTAAAGATAAAACTATGCAAACTGAATACAACTCATGCAACAATATGTGGCCAATAACACTAGATAAGCCAAATGTCACGACATTCGTCGGGGGTGACTGTTGGCCTGTTGCTATTTCCTGGGCCACAAAAAACATGTTTGTGTTACAAAATGATGTGCATAAACATTAGCAATTCAAAAATATGTCTGCGAACAAAAAACGGGAGAAAAAATGTTGCATAGGGTTTATCTTTTTAAGTGATTTCAATTTTTTTCGCGAGACTGGATGGATGAGAGCTACTAAATTCACAGTATAACAGCCCTTTAATAGAAGTTTTAACAAATATGTACTTTTTTTCAATTTTATTAACATAAATATCTATCGCAGCTGCTTCAATCGTAAGCTAACATTTTTGAAGAGTAACTCCAAGTCGACCATACCCAATGCACTCCAATTAGTTCTTTTTTATTGCTGTCTATTTTTGTTAATTTTTATTTTTATTTTTATTTTTTTTTTTGTGCCGCTTGCTTCTGGAGCGCGCGTGCTGGCGTCCGTTGGCATTATGGAATTATAGAATTTTGGTGGGTATTTATTTTCATGAAGCACACAAAAAAAGGGAGGAAGAACGAGAGGACAGACAGACAGTCAGACACCCAACGTCCAGCTGAAGTCGCAGCGGCAGACGCAGTAAAAGCTGATCCAGCAATTAGCAACGCACAGCTGCGAATCTGAGCATATCTCTGCCCGGCTATCTGTATCTGTATCTGTGCTCTCTGCTAAGCTGGCAACTTCTGCTCTTTTCACAACATCTCACGAAGAAGTGCTAATCACTTGGCTCAATAAAAACGCTTTACAATTTAAATACTTATGTACATACAGACACAGACCCACACACACTTATACACACACACACACACATACACACTCACATACACACACACACATACACACACACACACAACCGCACACACGCCGGCACAATGAGCAATGCCAAATGCTACTCAAGTACGAAATTAACAAGAAAGCAAAACTATTTTGGCAGTATGAAATATAAAATACCCTTGCAAAGTAAATGTTATATTTAATTGTATTTTTAATTAGAATTATATTTTCATAGATGACATATTTGACAGCTTTAGCAAGATAGCTACACAGAGGTGGGTTCACATAGAAGCATTATCGCACGCATAGTTCGATAATAATCAAGTTATAATATACCAAAAGAAAACCGGACATGTGAGCAGCCCAGACACTAACCGAATATTAACGGCCAACAACGTGCCAAATATCAATGGATTATCGCATTGACATAGCACAAGGGTATCTGTAGATAGCATCTAATGCGATTCGTAGGCTACTCTATAGTATCTGGTATCTAGAGCTTAACGGCGGCTGCTGCTGTTGCTGCTTTGCTCGAGATAACAACGTGCGACGCAATTGATACGATTGTGAGCGTATTTCCAGATACTTTTCTGTATCTCTACAAATTAGTGGAAACACGCAAAACACATTGTTACTGCTGCTATTATTGTTGTTGCTGATGTTGTTGTATCTACTACTGTGCCGTTATCTGAGGCGCGACAACAGCAAACAAACAAAGCACACAACAAACAAAACAAACATAACGATGCACATTGTCAAGGGACATCTGCCCCCTGGTTGATGGCTCAATAGTAAACCACCTATTTCCCCTTGCCTCCTACTAGTACTTTTCTTTTCTTTTTTAGTAGTTTTTAGTAGTAGACATTTTCTGCCTTCTGTTTTTTTTTTCGAGTTTTTCAATGCTATTGCATATTCAATGTTATTTCATAGCTCTCCCTTTTATGCTTCTAGAAATCTTGTGGGATTCTGGCATTATCATGGTATATTTGTGTCCTTCTGCTTTCATATTTCCTGATTTTCAATTTGCATGACGCTCATGCATGAAGCATTTATCACCTTCATAATAGTTTTCTATTAGTTTCTAGTCCTTTCTACACCTTGTATATTTCTAAAGTTTAATAGTTGTTGCTTATATTTCAAATTTACTTTATTTAAATTTTAAAAAATTTTGATTCTAACTTTATAGTTCCACAGTATTTCCCTTTTACTTCCTCATCGCACTCTTTCTCACCTTCAGCTTGTGTATTTCCCGATGAAGTTTAATTATCTCACTGTCACGTTCCCGTAGCAACTCCTTCAATGAGATCACCTCATTGTTCAAACTTGTGAGAATCGCTGCGCGGTCCCTTGCCTCCCTTTCCTGTTCCATGTCAGGGTGACCTTCAATATCGTATTCCAATTAACTGGAGGATAACCCATTCAAGCAGCTATAAACGAGCTTGTTTTTGTTTAGGTATCCGCTTCGTATTGCTTTTCAACAGCGCGCTTCGACAACGACTGATTTCAATAGCCGATCTACGAGGCGTATGTGTGATATGGAAAAGAGAGCGAAAAGCACAAAGATAGACAGAGAGAGAGAGAGAGTATGTGTGTGTCTGTGTGTGTGCTGTCAAAGAGCGCGCCAAAAGAGAATATGCAAAACACGCCACAGCCAACAGAGATCAGAGCCGACGCTATCAGCTAGAGATAGTTATAGGCCGATAACTAAAGGGGTTGAGCAAGTCCAATTCAATTTGGCCACTAATAAAATGACTGTAATAAATGGAAAGAATCAAAGTGCTCGTCTAGCAAATACTCTGTGTGCTGAATTGGTTCTCATAAAATAAATTGATATATTTACGAATATAAAATAAATATAAAACGAACTTAATGTGAAATAAATATTTTCATTAAATATATATCCTCCCACATAACATAAACATTCTTAAAATACAATAAATTCGATTGTCAGCCGATATTTATGGATTAAAGAAAATCGATAAAGGGACGAAAACTAAAAAAAATATATTACTTTCACACAGAATGAATTTACTATTTGAGATAATATAAACTTTGAGATAGATTGAATATATTTTCACAGCATAATCAGACTAGCCTTTTATATAGCAATGGTTATTTAAGACAGGGTATAATAGCAATCGGCAAAACAACAACAAGCGAGTTATAAGCAAATGCAGAAGCAACGCAGTAGCCGCTTTTGTGCTTTTGCATTAAAACAAAACTCCAAGACAAAAGCCGAGCGTAATTTGATGATGACAGCTTCGCTGGGTAAATGCTTGGTGTACAAATGGCGATGGGATAAGGATAGGGTAGGAATATGGCAAAAACAACAGCACAAAGCGTAAAAATACGAAATGAAAATGAAAATGGCAGTGCAGATGTGAAAATGAAAGCTAAACGAAGCGCGGGCGAAACGAAACAGTCAGAAATAAAATTGCTTTACAGCCATAATAGAATTATAGTGCCCACTATGAAGCGGCGACACAGACAACGTCGACGACCGCAACATGGTCGCTGTATGGGAAGGAGGTGTGTAGAGGTGTGGGGCATCAGTTTTGCTAAAAGCAAATGAAATAAAATGCCAGCAAGGCAAACGGCAACGGCAAGGACACTGATTTGCTGGCGGGCAATGGCAGCAACCGGAGCAACGCTTCATCCGCTTGGCGCTTGGTCCACATTTAATGTGGCCATATCTGCGGGTAACACAGCCAAACGTGGTGAACGGATGGGGGAGGTGCGCTGGTCTGGGCTGGGATGTAGCAGAAGCAGAGAGTGATGTATGTGGCCGTGAGTGCGTGCCAGGAAGAAAAATACCACTGCGATTTGTGAGTACGTGACAACATCGAAAAATCTGTAGACAGGCAAAGGATTAGCTTAAGAAAACACTGCGTGTGGGTAATGATGCAGCAAATGATCTATTAAGGCTATAGAGGCGCAACGAGAGACAGACACAATCACTCAAAGAAAATATCTATGTAGTTTTAGGTATACATGTCAAGGCTTCGAGATAGCGATAGAAGAATCAGAATAGTTAATCGGTATGCAGCAGCGTAGATAAATATGTCGAGAAAGAAAATCGCAGTAAAGACTTAATATTATTGTATATTAAATTAATGAGTTAAAAATTCTGAAACGTATAAGCCAAGATAATTTTTGTTTTTTTTAAATAATTATATTTAGCAAATTAATAAATAAAACAAAGCTTGTAGTTATTTGGTAAGGTTAGTTTTTAGTTTTAGTTTTACTTTACGCAAAAAATATACTGTTTAAAAATATTCTAAATTATTAAATTTATTAATTAAATTAGATGTCACTGTTTTTTTCGCGAGTGTAGAAAGTGCCCGCGCTAAAACATGGTATTTCGTAATTTAATAGAGCTCCGACTTGAAAGACTCCTTAAGCAAAAGAAAAAAAAAACTTTGACACTTGGGCACCCAAAAGCTGCGATAATTATCTACAGCAAAAGTGTAACCAATGATTCTCCTCACTCCAATCGTGGGCGAGGTGTGGTGTTTTTGTGCGACGGGAACTAATTGCCCCAGGGACATGTCGCATTACTTTAAACGTCAATCTTCAGAGCGACTAATTAATGAACGCTAATTTGAACTATGCTCCAAGCAGAGAGGTGGGCAGCAGTTTGCTGAGCTTTGAGCCGTTATCATAAAAAGTCTGTAGCACATTAAGTGCAGGATGCTGTAATGCAAGACTAAGCTGGGCAGACCAGGACAGCACCACCGCCAGCAGATAAGTGTACATAGAGATAACTGTGTGACTTTTTGGCAAAGAGTAATTGTTTGCAGGGCGAGTCGAGGTTACTCGTTTGTTTTGCATACACATTGACCCCATGAATTCTTATAAGGTATGCTAAACTATTTATACAAATTAAAGCAAAGTGTCATTTTAATATACTTTTTGGGTGCCATTTTAGTAAGAGCAATTTTCGTTTAGCGCTCATTCAACACGTATGCTGATAAAATTAATATTGTCATTGTTGTCAGGTGGTAAATTATTGATAGTCAAATTATTCGTTTTACGTATACATTTCGTGTTTTGCATGCGCTGATTATTACATTTATTAAATGAAGGGGAATTGCCATGTGTTTGCAGGAATGGGTCAAAGCTTTCCATAGCCAGAACTTTGTCAAATATAATCCGACTTTCAAAGACCAGGGATTTTGAAAGTATGTTTTAATATTATAAATGAATGTACATATTACAAATGAATGTATGTCAAAAAATTACTTTATCAAAATTGATTTAAAAACCAGGGTTTCTTATTCATAGTAGTATGTCAAATATTCAGTTATTCATGCCTTTTCTACCATGATTTGACCAACAGATTAATGCTGTATTTCAATTTGAACACAGAATTCCTAATTTCTACCTTAAAAATGGCCATCAGGAACATTTAAAGATTTTTCATTTCATTTTTGGCAATAAATTCTGCTGAAATTCATCTAGCTTAATTAATCATCATGTATCATGTAGTTGGGTACAATTCGCCAGAGTAGTCTAATTGTCGATTTATCTTCGTTAGCTGTCCTAGCTGACTACTCACTGACTAAATGTACGCTATGGCACGCTCAACTCTTGTAAACTCAGATAAACTTCGTTAAGTTAAGGTAAGTTCAACATATAAAAACCAGACTACGACGACAAAAAAAGTGCTAAGAGCAAAGCGGATAGCCTCAATTACAAAGTCAAATCCTGGTCAAGGCAATCAGTCCTAACGGGCTAACAGGATTTGCTGCCCGTATTTACATAATAAGTATTGCATGTCAGTGACAAGTCTTGTAACAAACTGAGGTAGAATAGCTCAGATTTCCCCCTGCACTCTCATCTCCTCCCAAGTCCATATATACATATATCTGTTGACATAGCTATAGCCATATCCATTTGCGCTTTGCATTCCTGACACTGGCATATGCCACAAATGTCAACTAGTCGTTGGAGGGGTCTGGCGAATCAGGGCGGAAGATAAGTGTGATAAGTGCCACATACATAGACACACACACACACACACACATGCACACATCAAAAGACAATAGAGGAAAAATGCCAAAGGGAATGCGAATACGTGCATAAAAGGTGGCAAATCAACTGACAATCTATGGTTATGAGCGTATAACTTACGTTATCCCATCTATGACACGCCCCCAACCCACTCGCCCATATTTCTGCCACTTTCACCCTTCCACCCTTCAATACGTTATGCATATCGTATGTAAATGAGAGCTTAAGCAGGCTTTGACAAATTCCAAGAGGCAGCTAACTTGTATTCTGAACACAGTTGTAGATGCAAATAGAATCAGTACGAAAATATACAATATACAATTCATATACATATATTTTGTAAGCAAGTAATAAGTAGACAGAGATAACAAAAAGCAAGCCAATAAGACATGAAGGCTTGAGGATTTCACAAGTCTCAGAATCACAAAATCCCCGCAGAAACCCATTTACAAAGGTGAGCAAAAAAGTTTTCGCAACTGCACTTTGAAAATACATTTTAAATAACAGCAACGAATTCACAAGTGAATTGAAGGAAGCATTTAATAGGGCAACAATAAAAAGTACTTATTAAGGAAAACTATAAATATGTAAGATAATTGTTGGGATTGTAAACCAAAAGCAATTATTTTAAAACAACTTCAATATATTGATCTAGTAATATATCTATAATATAATATATATTTTTCTCAGTGCCCTGACTTGAGTCTTAAGTCCAGCGGGCGTTAACCTATAAAAGGATAAAACTGGACTACCAGACCAGTATAAATCCGTCTTACCCGCATGACATTCGTGTAGTTATTCAATTAAAATCCCCAACGCACTTGAATCCACTGCCGCAAAAGTTCTCACGCATTGTTGGTGGCTCAGTTGAGGCCGGCGAAAGTGCACGCCTGGGATTAATTCCAGGCTGATAGACAGACAGACTGGACCAAGCCGAGCCAAATAGCGTGGCCTACAATCCAGTCTCAATCCTTGGAATTATTTGGCCACCGCCCTCCGGCTCAATTTCACCTGCGATGAAGCTCATTCATTTTCAGGCTTTTGTTGTTTTATGCTCGCAGCTCGTATCTCTTTTATTGCCTCCTGTCGCTGCCTTTGTTGTCATACACTCTTCCCCCAAATAAAGCCAACAAACTTTCCAAATGAGACAACGTGGGTAGCATTGGCTTTAAGTGTATCCGCCCAAAGTGGCTCATACGTTTCGTAATCGAAATGCGCTTGGAACTTTACGAGTTACTATCGACACAAATCAGAGAGAAGAATTATAGCAATGAACAACTTGATTTATCTACAAGTAGATACAATTACCGTAGTGTTCAAGAGCACTTTATGTTAGTCTTTAAATACCCTGTAATAGTTATGTTGATTTTGGTTAAGACACTTCGTCAGCATGACAAGTTGGAGAGCTATAACCATCAGTATTAGTTCGCTTATATGTCTTCTTAACTCTAATTAATTACTTATTTAACATTTATTATAACAAGTTCATAATACAACTATAAAATTAAAACAGACAAAAACCGAATTGTTCTATATTTCCATAAAAATGTTTCCTCAATTTGATTATCATTTTATTATTATTATAGTTATTTTTATTGTCCGATATCTCTTTACTCATACATACATAAGTTATATCTATTAATTGAATATAACTCAAAGGGTATTTCACCTTCGGCAAATGAAAAAAAAATCAATATATTTTTTTAATTTTTTCGTATAATTTTTTTTTTTTGTATTTTCTTTGCTTTTACTTGTTCTGCTTTTTGTGCTTTGTGAGGTGCAAGATAAATAGTAACATGTTTGCCTTGGTATGCCTGGTTCTGGCATTTTTCACCTGATACAGCCCAATCTCAATGGCCATAAACCCAACAGGTATCAACAGCACATGCATCATGTGCTGGCGTGGCCAGTTGAATAATTCAATGGACATCACTTGAATGTGCTAGCTAATTTTCGTGAATTTACCTTTCCTCATAATGCTAACTAACACATTCCCATTCGCCTCCTCACAACAGCAGCCAAAGGCATCAGTTGGACTAAGGCAAAAGAAAAGGAAGACGTTGATTATGCAGTGCCCAGATGATTTGGCCATGGACAGGACGATGTGGTAAGTTGAAAAGTCTTTGAACACTTTTCTGTCGATATTCCGTGCCTCTCCTTTGCACATTGAATGAAAATCGAAAATATTAACTATTAGTAACACTGGAATTAATTTCACACTAGTTGAGTTTCAATTTCTAGTACAAATTCATCAACAATTTAAAAAGCAAACATTATGTTGCACAAAATACTCACAATAGGCATTCTACTGTAAATATGTGTAGAGTGTTTCTTAACCCAAGCTGATTTAGTGACTCTTTATTTCAAAATTGAAGAAATAAGAATTTATCTGGGTCTACGTTTCTACTTGAGTATAAAACTCTTCATAATTTTTGGAATGTGCTTTTCCAAAGTTCCTAAATTGCACTTGCCTTTTTCGCCAACAAAAAGGTTGCAAATAAATTTGGATCGGATTTTTGCTTTTGTAATGGCTGTGAAGAACAATATGACTGACTGGCCGGCTGGCTGACTGGCTGGCTGCCTGACTGGCTGGCTGCCTGGCTAACTGAGTGACTGACTGAGTGACTGACTGATGTCAGTGTGGTTGATGCTGAGGGCTGTGCGTGTTTTTGAAGTTTACCAAATTGCCAAGGAGCACACGGACACACACATGCATATGCATATAGTATGTGGGCCAGTGGACAATGATAGATTAGCCATATGTATGTGTGTCTGTGTGTCTGTGTGTGAGTGTAAACTATCCTCATCTTACTCTGTCCCTCTCTCTCCCTCTCTCGCTCTCTCACTCTCTTTTACTCTTTCTCTCCGCGTGGAGGGAAGGCATTCACTGTCTCTACGGCAAACTTCAATTGGCAGAAATTTCTTGCAACAAAATTAAACTGTAATTGAAAAAGTCAATTAAAAAGTTTCGCATTTTGCCGCTCAATGAGCACAGTCAGCCAAAGGGAAACAGAGATAGTTGCAAAGAGAGTGAGAGAGACAAGGAGAATGCAGACTTAGGACATTGCCAGCAGTGCTTTGTCGAGTTACTTTTTGGACATTTTCTTATTCTTGCAATTTGGGAGCAATGATTTTAGTTGCCCGGAAACTTGACAAGTTGTCTTTTAATGGGAAGTTATCATAAGCGTTAACCTTAACCAGTTTCGAATCACTTTTTAAACATTTATGAATGAATTTGATTTACAAACAGCCTACAAAGAAAATTTTGGTAACATTGCTCACAGGAAAAGGACTAACATTATCGATCAATATATAATAATCGATTTAAATTAAGTCCGCTTTAATACAACGCATATTCAAAGAGTCCACACATATTTAATTGTTCAATAAAAATAACTTTCTTTGTTATGCAGCTTGACGGACTACGAGACTTTTTATAACATCGCATTACTCTCGCGCGAACAAACGCAGAATACTGTGCCGACATGCATAACAAAATTGGAGGAGTTGCAGAATACCTGTCGAGTGTGCGGGTGTCAAAGCAATGGCGCCTTCATTGACTTGGACTCGGAGCAGGATTTTGAATTTGAGCCCTCGATAAGCAGCTACCGTATGCTCTTTCAGCGCACCTCGCTGCAGTTTGTAAGTGTTAAAATTATCTTAAGATGAATGTGTTTTACAATATACAAAATTATAATATTCATTAGCAATTCAATACCATGCCCGATATGCCGTCATGCATTTGTGAAACGTGCTGCTATAAAGTGAAGATATTTTATCTAATGACCCGTCAGTTTGTAATCAGTCAGCAAGCGATGCGAACGACCATTACGGAATGGTATCGGAGAAAGTATGACATTGAGCCGCCCGAACAAATCGAGGATCGAAATCAACTGATGAAACAGTTGGCACTCGCTGAAGCTAACCACGCTAAACGGCAGCCAATGAACAAACTTATCAAACCTGTCAAGGACTTCATCAAAGATACCGTGTTCAAGCAGCGACCCAAAATAAAACGTTCGATTTCCGTCGACAAAGGTTTGAATGCGAATGACCAGAATCCAAATGCTCTGACCAAAGTTTTGGCCATGAATCAACGTGTCATTGACAATGGCAGTCAGACGTCGCGTTCAGCGGCCAACCTCAAATATGACGCGACTAAATCCGCAAGTACAGTGAAGAAGCCAACTGGTGCACAAAAACCAGTCTTGCAACGAACTTCAACACAACGTACAATCTGCCCCATCGTGCGCAAAAAGTGTGCAACTAAGGAATGCCTTGTAACACCCAGGCCAGAACACAATTCCAAAGTGTTTGACAATCCTCACGAAAAAGACACAAAATTTCGAGATCAGAAAAGTGGGGACAAGGGTGCCCCAAAACGCACTGTGCCGCCATTCAAGGTGCAGCAGCAGAAAACGCCAAAAGAACCCATCATAAAATGGCGATAAGCGAATCCGCAAATCACGCAAACCATAGCTAGTTTTAGTTTTCCAATTAGGTAATTAGTTCTTAAATGCAGTATTTAGTTTCAAAGCAGTTCAAAATTTTTGTTTGCCATTTTGAATGCATTAAAATAAATACAAAATAAAAATAGAAAATAAAATGCTGGAATGTATTTATAAGCAATATAAAGCAATCAAGTTGCCTCTAGCCCAAATTTAAAATTTAAATATCATTAGGCAAACAAAATGAAATAAAGATACGATGTATTTAAGCCCACAATAAAAATAAATTCAATAATAATTGTTAATAGTATCATCTGTCGTTGGCTTTTGATATTTTATCGACTAACCCATAACTGAATCACCTGTTGCAGCAAATAAATCAACATCCTAAATTAGATAAACCCAGCCTCTGACATTGACCTGTTGTTGAAGAAAATAAATGTTTTTAATGGAGAAAATATTTTGTCTCGTAAACCTTTCACACATGCCTTTGATTTACCACATTTCATTAGTTTGAGTGTACAGAAACTTAATACTTGTGTGTAACAAATACAAAACTAAATTCGCAGCACAAAACACAGGAAGTTTCTTTGACAGTTGAAAGTTAAAACTAAGATGGATTCATTGCCATACTGACCGTTGGCCTCCCCCTAATCCCAGCCACTATCTTCTCGATTCTCCACTCCCCCCATCGCCAATTAGGTTTTTGCAACAATCCGTATTTAAAAATGCAACAAGCGAACACAACTCAATGGAAGTGTGTTTTTGTCTGTTTTTTGTTTGTTGTTGTTTTTTGATTTCAGCTTTGAAATTGAGGGCATAAAATCGATGGGAACAAACAAAAATGTGCAGAGGAAAAAGGGCATTTCGAAAAATCTACAGCACGCTGTGGGTCAAAAGAGTGTTGGCATATTGAACGAAAAGGACGAACAGTGGGGGACCTGAGAATGTGTAGGAAGGTCATGACGGTTGTACATATAACGCCAGCCAAAAATGCCAAACAAATTGATTGGAATCGAAAACGAAACGTAAACGAAAACGATTCATATGATTGACTGGCTGACTGATGGACGACGAGCAATATGATGGTAGGAGAAATGACTCGGAGAGTGGAGAGATGAGATGCATAGAGCGGATGGCATCTGATATTTGGGCATTGATTGCATGCTCTTAAGCGCAGCACCTGCCAAACATTCACATTCACAATAAAACATGACCACGAACGAACGAAAAGTCGAACAAATTTTTTTACTACATCTAAATTTCCTTACATTCGTCAAATTGAAAATAAAATTAATGCTCTAGTAGAGAAAGAGAGAGAGAGAGAAATATAAAGAAAGAAGGAGAGAGAGATTAAGATAAGCTACTAGATATCCTGGAACTAAATCTCAGATGCCCAATTTACATAGAGAAAGAATAAAAAAAAGATTGGATGGCCTAAAAATGCACTTGAGCTAAATACGTATTTCAAGACTTTACTTAGCAAAGCTTAACAAATAAAGCACTAACAAATTCATCTAGTTAAGTTTTAGACGATTTTTTTTAACGGCTATAAGTAAAGCAAACTTTAATATGTGCGCCGGGTACAAAAAAATGTACATGAAAAAACATTCATCAAAATGAATGCACTTACGCAACGAGCTGAATACTAAAAACTTGTTGGCATTGTTCTTGTTGTTGTTGCTGATGCTTTTGATGGCTGTGTTGCTGGCACTTTGAACAGCCAAAAATTGTTGAATTTGCTTACCATAGCCTAGAGGTAAAGGCTGCCCGAAAGCGGTCAATGCGTCGTTGCCCATTCAAAATTGAGAATTGAATTGCATCGAATCGAATTAAATTGAATAGCATTCAAAATGTGACTCTCGTCATCGCACAAAATAGACGCACACACAGACACAATGCGCTCAGCTCTTCGAATGGAACGAACTCGATGTGTTTATTCACTGCATTTCCTGTTGATATTCAACAAACGCCAACACCATATTCACCGAGCTATAGTCAAACGGCTTGCACCGCTGCCCCTGCAGCCGTCTACTGTTTGCTGTCCTAACTGCGTCCCGTTGGCGCTTTCTATAAAGGAAGGAAACAGGAAGCGCATTTGCAGCAGCCGCCGGCAACAGTTCCCAGAACTTCGCCATTGATTTCTGTCACTTATTGTTTGCAGCAGCTCTCGCAGATGTCCTCGTTCACAGTTAACTTTGATATTGTGTGAAGTACACCAACCCTCACCCACCTCCTCTCCTTGCCATTATAACAACAAAAAATAACTTTAACGTTTAATCGTTTCTGGTTTGGTAGTCTCAAGTTTTTAACCATTCTGATTCCGCACCACTGCGCTAAACTCCACAAACTCCAACCCATTGCACATTCATCTACCTTGGCGCACAATTGAATGGCCTCTCTTAACCCACCTCTGCATAACCCACACTTCCCCCGCATATTTTTTGGGACTGAAAGCTTGTATTTATAAAATATACTTAAGTTTCTGGGGTATTTTATTTGCAAGTAGAGAAGTCAAACAGTTACTGACATTTTAGATTTACAGTACTTTAAAGTATAAAAAAAAAATTATTTTGTACACAAAACAAGGTGAATATAACTTTTTTCAAAGATTATTAAAGTCAAATTTATGGGTACTACTGTTTTAAAATCAAATTAATCTGGTTATATTTTCTGTCATAATACTTTTTTCAACATCACTTTTACAGGTTTCTATGATATTTTCAAGTTTTGAATAGAACTCAAACTAAGCTTGATTTTAAATAGACGATTTTCAATAATTTTGGTCTCACATTTAATATTCAGATGCGTCCGAAAATTAGTATGTAAAAGATAATATGATAATCTCAGATTAAAGAAAACTCAAATAAAATTATCAGTTCGGAATTGTTTTTGATTTTTTTAATTTTTGAAAATGGAAAATTGACTTTCCCCAAGCGATACAGTATTTTAAATTCTTACATCATTTCGTGTTGTATTCGATACCAATTTGCTTTTATGTCTGTTTCAGTTTTCAGTTTTCAATTTTTAAGCTGCAGAAAGCGCCTTGTGGCTATCGCGCTGCTTTGTTAGACCAAAACCACCACAGCCACACAAAACGGCATGCAAACAGTTTCTGTATTGTTGCGCTGCAGCTGAAGGACCTGTCCTGCTTTCCCGCTGTCCATCGCTGCCACGCCTACTGCACATTGAGTTCTTCAGGGGCAGATTCAAAAGAGAAAAAGAGAAGAGGAAAAACATATACAAATAAAAAATAAATAAAAAACAAACTAAAAATGTTTTATGCATGAGCGAACCACAACAAAGCGCGTAAATGTCATTTCCTTTTCACTAAAAGGATACTTTTAAATTGAAATTGTGGTATTTTTCGAACACACACATACGCACACACATACACACACACACACTCATGCCACGTACTGCCTGCAACGCCTGCCATTGCCTTTGTGGCCTGGTGTTGCAGTTTTACTACTGTTTTGCTTCTGAAAGCATTACACCGCTCGCAGCGCACTTACAACACACACCACACCCCTCGCTTCTTCTGAAACTGCGTGGTAGAATATCTCAATAAAGGCAATTGGCAGGATTGTTGTTGGCTGGCATGGCTGGTTGCACAAAAGCAAACTGCATACTTTGCGGCTAATTACGCTCGACAAAAAGCGATCAGGGCAAAGGGTGAAAATCAGTGCTATTGGGGGAAAATGCACAGTGAAAAAATGGAAATCAATGCTGCTGTTGTCTCGCTGACTTTTTCTCTTCTGGTAATTTGAAGCTTAATTTTTATAATAAATATAATATAAAATAAACTTCGTTTTTAAAAATCATTTATGACTCAATATTTTCGAAAGTCTAAGTTCTGCGCAATGTGGTAAACATTTCAGGGATATTTTTCTCAGTGCTTGTACTGCTCGATAAGCAAGGATGCTCGATGCTCGATGCGTGCGCCTTGGAATACAATAGCCAAGGAGTGAAAGAAGTCGGAGAACTTAGATGTTGTCTGACAGCTAGGGGAATGGGAAATGGGCACTGGCCATCAAGAAGCGAGCAGGGAGCATTGAGCAATTCAACTCTGGCAAAGTATAAATTATTCAAAACTTTGCCCTGAACAATTGCAGTTGCGAATTGAATTTGCGACTGTTGAAATATTCATGCGTATGTCGAGTGTGGCAGAAACAAGAACAATTATGCAAAGAATTGCAACAGAAATGCACAAAAAACACAAAAGCCACAATGCAAAAAGGCGTCAGAGTGCGCAAATAAAAGCAAATTGAATTGAATGAAAAGTAGCCCGCATTGCATTCTTTGCATTTATCGCTATTAGCATTGTGAATGAACGCAGCGAGATGGTGAGACAAATGGTGAGGAGAGTGTAGATTAGGCCACGCAAATTGGCGAAAACCACGCTATGCGTACAAACAAATCAACAGCAAAGTGCCTAAAATGCAAAACTCCCAAACCCAAAACCTGAAACACGAATCTAAAATCCAAGAACGTCTCCAGGACCACACCGAGACCCGAATCCGGGCCCGAATCCGCATCCACATCCGCTTGCCCACCATTTGCCACAGGCTGTGCGCTGAAAAAGTTTTACGCAACTGAACCACTCAAATGAGCGCTCAAAGTTTGTTTTATGTGCCGCTGACGACAAGGGCAATGGCAATGGCAATGGCAATGGCAACAGCAACAGCAAAGTTCAATTACGGTCAGCAAATTGTTTCGCAATTTGAAAGCACATTTTCATAGTTTTTATGCCGACAGCTTCAGGAAGTAGACATCAGCTTTGCCCACTCATTGTATTTATGGAGCAATAATACGGTGCTACAAAGGCACGGTGGCACGGTGTCACGATGGTGCTGATGTAGATTAAAGTCACTTTAGATATTCAGTTTCTCATTTGTATATTCCGACTAAATTATTTATGTTGCGTACAGAGTTGCAATCAAAAAATATATAAAAAATTATTCATGATAATAAATTTTTTGAAAAAGGACATAAATCAATAAATGTTTATCAATGCAATTTATTGTAGAAAAAAACATCAATTAAAATTCAAAACGATTATTTGCATAAATAAATTATTTATTTAATAAACTCTGCATTGATACCAAATAAGCAAGCCCCTTTTAGAAGACTGTCCTCTCTTTCATTTAGAGAAATGAGAACTTTGAAGCAAGGAACAGCTGGACAAATATCTACAGCTTTTATATATCAAAGAGAGAGAGAGAGAGAGAGAGAGAGAGAGAGAGAGAGAGAGAGAGAGAGAGACGCAGCACATTCTCTTGTGCTCTCTCTATTTTTGTGTTCTTGCATCTTTCTAATCTGAGGCACAAAAAGTGTAAACTTAGCCCACAGTGCCAAAAGCACTAAAGGAAGCATTAGACACTGCTTGGAGCCGCAAAGTATGCAATGAGCGAGCAGCACGCACTGGATTTTAATCACGATTTGCGCATATTGCGGAAAATTGAATTTTGAAGTAACCAAAAAGTTTGCTCTGCCTTAGTATTTGTTCAGCTTTGTTGTGTATATAGATGGGTGTGCGTGTGTTTTATTATAATGACAGATGCAGTTGCTACACGGTGTGTGAAATGTTTACATTCTCCACCTCGTCCCACTCTCGAATTGTTCAGCTATTTGCTTCGACTTAATTGAGGCATTGCCAGCACATGGAAGAAGCAAAGAAGGAGGAGAAGTGACAGAGGCAGGGGCAGTGGCAGGCTGGTCCTGGCAAACGCTTACATCACTAAGTCCTGGCGTGCTGCACAACAATAATCTCTTGACTGTCAGAAGCGCACAAACAGCAATAGCAGCAGCAGCAGCAGCATCATCAGCAGGAATAGCTCAGCTGAAGTTTCCAATTTTCTTCGGTGGCTGCACCTGCCTCATGCTCTCCCAGCAAGCTTCTAAGTAGCAGCAGTCACGAACGAAATACAGCTGATGTTGCTGTTGCAGTTGATGTTGCTACAGTTGCCAGCGTCATTATATTTGAGCAACAATTTAATTTCATTTTCAATTCATGAGCTGCATCGTCGTCGCCTTAAGTTCCTTCTTCTTTTTTTTTTTTAAGTGCAAAACCTAGTTAAAATAAGGCAATATTTCCAAAAGTTGAGTGCATGCTTTCAAGTTACCTGATTGCTGAAGCTGAGCAACGTGGTATTAATGCCTTGTTTTTTGCCTTTTAAATCTATAATCTGGACAAAGGCTTTCTATCCCTCAACAAGAAACGAGAAGTTAGCCAACTATGAGTCTTTCAAACATGTTTTTTTTGTTTTGAGGAAGAAAATGAAAATAAAGCTCAAAAAAAAAAAAGGATTCAAAAATAAAATCAATTTTTCCTTAGTTTCACAACCAGTTATTTAATTATGCCACTGTCCCGACTCTTGCAGTCCCTGAGTTCGGCTGGTTCAGATGTACATGGTTAAATCGACAGGACAACTAATGGTGGTCAAGCAACTTTTACTTAAAGTTATACTTAATAGGAACATCGGGCAGACATAGTATAAAAAATAAAGAAACTGGCTTCATTGCGGTCTTGAAGCAAATTCAATTTGGGCACAGACCACATCATGCCACGTGCTTCAATATGCGCCACCCACAGTCTGCCCCAAATTTTAAGCATTACTTCCACTAAGCCGATACCATTCACATACATTTACACATACACACACACACATAGACATACACACACAGACACACACCACACACACACATATATAAACACAAAACCTGAATATCAAAGGCTCTGTTTGATGCTGCACAATGGGGCGTATGTGCGACATTTTCAATTGGTGAACGTATAAAACGCACCTTTTTTAATTTAATATTCATAAGCGGCAGTTAATGAAAAACACTTGTAGTCATTATTAGACCTGGATACTCCAACGAAACTCGGTCGCCGCAATATCTGTGCCGCAATATTAAGCCACCTCCTCCTCCTCTTCCACATATCATCCGCTCGCGTAACAAACACTCCGCCATGCGCATTGCCATAATAAAATGTCAAATATGTTTGGCGCAATTTAACCGCAACACAATCTCCTCGAGCGACAGGCTACAGTTTCATCTATAGCGTCGCTCGAGAACGCTTAAGGACACTTAGGGATGCTATTCAATGACGAGCATGCGGATGGAGTGTAAGCACACAGGACACAGGCGGAGGATGAGGGCCAATCTCGATGTTGTGCGGCAGGTAAAATGGCAACAGGACTTGCACAGAAAAAGAGAGAGGGAGAGAGACTGAAGGAGAGGGAGTGAGAGAAGATGGGTTGAGAGTGGGGATAGAGATTCCAAGCTTAAGTTACACTCACATAGTTTAGAGATGCAGACGCGTCACATCAGCGTACACTCGGAAAAAGTATAGCTCTGCTCTAGAAACTCAAATTTCAAAATTATTCTTAAGCCTGTATGTAATTTTTGAACAATTTAATATACAATTTGAAAATACCACTTAAGTAATTGCACTTCAACTTTTCATATAAAAGATAGTTACTCAAACCTGTTCAAACAAGTTGGTAAGTACGGTCTGATAAGCAGCTCCAATATACATCATTTATTTATACATAAATAATTATAATTTAGTTGGGAGTCTGCTTCTCCTGCAGCTGGGTCATGAGCGTAACCACATTATCTTCATTCACCATGAAATCAATTCACCGCTAAGTCTTCCCTGAAATTCATCATTCTCGTTCACCTGCCGCCACCTGCTTAAAGTAATCATCGCACAACGGGACAATCTCGTTACCATTGGGATTAGTCGAGACAGTATTTTTCGCCTGGCTACTCGCTAGGATACACAATAATATTAATGTCAATCGAAAAGTGCGAAAAGTTGATGTGGGTGTCCCTTGACATTGACTTTAAAAAGCTTAAAACCGAGCAGCTAATCAGCAACACTGAGATAAACATAAAAAAAAAGGCTAAAAGTGGGGCTGTAAAATTTAGTTTGTTTTAGTATTATTTTTTATGTCATATTGTGAAATGCTCTGGTCAAGAAAATTCGATTAGAATCTGTAATTATCTCACTTTCTATTTTTAACACAATCTCAAGATTTATTGCTAAATTATATTCCAAATGACTTTGCAAACTGAAATGTAATCAGAAAGTTATGCAAGTGCATAAGGTATACATAATCCCGATCAGCATCACTAGCCGAGTCAATATTCTATATTCCAGGACCAATGTATTTTTTCTTGAGCTTATGCGCCGTTTGCTGCGACTTGCTATCGTTGATGTGTTGTTTTTAGCATAAACCGAGCAGCGGCAAGCTTAAAGAGTAAAGCTGAAAGCGGACCGCAGGAGCAAGATGCGATTGAAACTATTGATTTTGCTTAATACGTTTCACCTACTAGCACAATCCTTTGCAACTCGAAGGTCACAGACAAAAGACGTTGCATGCCACACACACACACAGGCGTGTGTGGAATTGACATTGCATGCCACTTGAGAAGCGAAAGGACTAACATGCCCTGACAGCCGGACAGTTAGTCAGCCCAGTCAGTGAGGCAGTCAGCCAGGAAGCAGTCAATAAAAGTCCACTTGAATTTCAGCTGACATCTCAATTATTTTTGCTCTTATGCTTTGCCTTTGTTTTTACCTTTTAAAATCGAAAACAGAGCTGAGCACGTGTCGTCAAGTCAATTTCGTGAAAAAATTTTTAATATTAAAAAGAAATCAAAATAAAAGTATCCAAAATAAGCAGCACCTTACCAAAAAAAATATTTTAAGCATTTCGTATTTTAAAACGTTTGTGTAGAATCCAATGTCTAAATATTTCTTAAATCAATAACGCAATTACTTGGAGACAAAATTTCTTATTTGAAATGTTCAGGACCTTAAATCCATGCTGACATCAGCTTGATCCCAAAGAAAATTCTAGAGAATGAAATATTTGAATCAGTTTTGACAAAGGCTCTTTTGTTGGCTTTGAACTAATAAGCCGCAACGAATTCCGGTTCTGGTAAGTAAAGTGTAAAATGTATGCATTTTTTACGTATTTATTTATTTATTTATTTTTTTTTTTTTGAGTAATTGGTTTGATATAAGTACATTGGTTTTAAGGATATTGTGCGGTTGCCAGTTTTATACTCTGCTTACATGCGAACATTTTTGTGAATACCAAAATGGGCAATGTAAGCACGGTGCCACCTCTAACACATACAGAGCAAGAAAGAGAGCGTGAAATATAGAGAAGGAGAGGGAGAAGAAGGTGGAACCTCATCTATCCTCTTGAGCCACCTGATGGATCAAGAGTGACGCTCTTTGCGACTTTGGCAGCTGCTGACATTGGCGTGGCAAAAATCATTTTTTAAATTACATTCCACAAATCCCGTAAAGCATTAAATATTTAATTACATTCCGCATGCAGCTTAAAGGCGAATGTCAGGTGGAGGAAACAAAGTCAGTGGTGCGGAAGTGATGTTAATTAATTATGAGCGACACCTTCGAGTGCAGGTGCTTTTGCAAATGGGCGAATCCCAGAGCGAATGCATAATTTGCATACCAGTCAAATCAAAGTGTGATTAAATGCTCAAAACAAAAAAAACATTGATGGAGCCCAATGGGAGTTAACCAATTAACCCAACGGAAAATGGCGGTAAACTTAAGAAAACTGATTTGAAAACTGATGGGTAACTGATGGGAAACTAACGGCAAATAGCATTTGGCAGGCATTTTGCATTTGAAGGTTTTTCTTCGTAGTTCTTCTTTCTTTTTTTTTGCATCAAAACGAAACAAACCCATTTGACCAACTTAAGTTGATTACGCCCGCAGAGAGATGCTGTGACTGGTCGTGAATAGGGACGGACGAGCCAAGGAATGGGATGCGACATCCACACGTAACAACAATAACAAACAATTCATTTTGTAAGTAGAGTTGTGCGCGAGGATTTCACGCAGGCTATAAGAAAATCCGGCCCGAGAAAATGTGGTGGAAATGGAGACATTTCAAATGGGCGACAGAGACAAAAGTAAGGGAATTCTGTCAAGCTGGCATAATCTGCGCTCAGCGCCCGTTTGCTTATTTGCATAAAATAATTGAAAGGCGAAATTTAAAAGAATCAACAAAGGCGAAACCGACTAAGTGAAGAGGCGGCGAAAAACAAGAAATGCTCAGAAACAGAATGAGAAACACAACCAGATCCAGAACCAAACCGAACCGGACCCGAGTACCACTTCAAATGGGCAAAAAAAATAAATAACAAGAGGAAAAAAAAAACAGCAAACAGAAAGACTGTGAAATAACAACGGTCAAGTGAGGACCGTGCAAAGTGCACTAATTACTTGTGCAGTGTCCCCAGTGCAGGAGGAGCCCCGAAAACCAAACAAAGAACCAGCTGAAAAGCAACCTTTTCTATGGCTACACAGTTCAAAATTCGAGCTGAGTAAAATCCAATGTCATTTAATTCTTTAATGCTAATGGGGTATTTCGAATTTTGTACAAGTATAATTATACTTTTACAGAGGGAAAGTCCTTGCAGTAGACAATCAGTCAATCTTTTCATTTGCCTACTATTCCTTCAGATTTAGAGCAATCTTGATGAAACTATATGAACAACTCTAAAGTTAAGAGTTTTGTTTAACATTTGAAAAAAATCATTAACTTCTATATCATATAGCATTCTTTGGATAAATCGCTTGCCTTATAAAAATTTAAAATGAAATTTCAACGCCAACAGTTGGACTTAAGTCTGCGAGGGCATTTGAATTACGCCGTGTCTAACATAGTCGTGCTTTCCTTTTTCTGTATATTAATTATTCTTAGAATTCCAGTAAAACATTTTTAATCTTTTTACGGACCCTGGTCCTATTAAATTTCAGTGCTAACGCTCTCTTACTTAAAACTGATTAAGAAGTCCATCAAAATGCTAAGTCTCCTAAAAGAATGAGATAAGTAGGGGGGAATAATAATAATGATAATGAGTTCGATCTCCCAATCTTCTAATTTATTTTCTTTTTAATAATTCCGAAAAATATTTAATTTATGTAATTTAAAATTTATTTTCTTTCTTGATATTTTCAAAATATGTTATACCAATCAGCCTTAAAGCGAAAACTTAATTGTTTCCACATAATTTTTTAATAAAATCGAAACAAATATTTCGTTCGGTGCAGCATCCAATCATGATTATGATGATTGGTAGCCTCTAGGGTGCCATTTGGCAATTTAATTGCCGCGCCCAACCGACATTCACACCCATAGCCATAGCCTGATGTAATAGTATAACTGTCTGCTGATTGACTAATTGGCCATGGCTTTTGAATTTCAGCACCCACACCCACGACACTCTTTGCTCTTGTGTGTGTGTGTGTGATGTGTGTCGTTGGCAATTAAACGATTTGTGCCGGTGCCTTCATCCTTCACGGGGCAATTAATAAACGACAGCAATTCAATTAAATGGAATTAAATCTGGCCAATACCTGGAACTGTCCATTAAAACGTATCTGTCTCTCTATCTGCCAAGTGAATAAACGTTTCTCCTATCCCGAACTCGACTCGCCGTCGTCGACATCGTTGACTGCGCCCCAATTATCCTCAGCTATAACAAATACAACAAGCAAACAGTAAACAGTCAACATTCGATGATCAAATAATCAATAGTAAATGTTGCAATGGACAAAATATATATATTAAATATATATATTTATATATAAAAGCTTGGGAAGCAGAAGGCATGGCACATTGCAATCGCATCACGTCAACACAAATTCTGCTCTTAACCGTCACGTTTAATTGACACACTTCGACAGACCGACGTATATAAATGGCAAGAACACTCGCAAAAAATATGAGCGTCAGGAAATGATTATTTATTTCTTCTAAAATAATTTCGACGAAAGCTACAAACTTTTACCCATTATTAACATTTATAAAAACATTATTTACGTTTTAGAAATAATTTAATTATTTTTGAAACTTGATGCTGAAATTTAGAAATGAGAATCATTTTTGAAATTTGTAGAAACTTTTTTGTATAATTAATAGCAACATAAGTAAGATAAGGGAGGTAAAAACTAAATTTTTAATCGTATTCAAGGTTTAGTATATGCATACATATCACATAATCTGCGTCAGATGTAGTGTTGAAATTTGAGTGAAAAATCGATAACAAACGATAAGTGCGTATTTAAAAATAAGGTCACACTCATAAAATTAACAGAAGTCAATTTTGTTAAATTGTACAGCATATTTGTGTTGTGTACGACAGACACGATGAATTCTGTAGATATATATAATTCTATAAATACGCATTAAGATTAACACCTACCGCATTACAAAAAAAACCAGCTTGCCAATTGTCATTTTCATCAACTTAATTGAAATCAACTTCGGGCAAACATTTGAAAGCAATGAATAAAGACGGATGCCTCAGGCGAGGGGGCTGGGATTGAGACGAGAAACCACGTGTTGCAAGCTCCGCTGTGCTGTTCACCCAGTTTCCAGGAACAGACTTTGCATAATTTTTTTTTATTTAAAGAACCCCAGCGCACACTGCCAGCAACTGAGCCACGACTTAAACGTCACGCTCTCAGAAGGTGACTGCGCCACCTCTGTCACCCACTCTACCCACCTCCCTACTCCCAAAAAGCAAAAACAAGAGGAGAATGTGAAAACAGGTAACGCATCAGATTTTAATTATGCAAAGAGCTTCACGCTGAAAGACGCTGATTGATTGCCGACTCATGGCTCAAAGCACCAAATTGAAACTGTAGCTTAAAAATGGAAGCTGTGAATCTGTGAAACTGAAACAATTGACAATAAATGAATCGATTAGTGAACAAAAGTAATCGATAATTAAAGCAGTGGTTTATAGGAAGACGAAATGGGTTTGCAAAGATTGTTGCCTCAAGGGCCCGAAGAGAGTCAAACTATTTAACTTGAATCCGAAAGAAATTACTCTGTTAACAGTGTTATAATAGCTGATAACAGGTGACAGAACTGGCCTGGGTCATTAGAAAATAATTATTTTTTTAAATTGGGTGATTAATCATCATCTAGACTGAGCGATGCTATGCGAGAAGCGATAATTTTTCGTACTGACAGGGCAAAATAAAAACTAAATAATTGTGTATTCATAAAACTTAAACCTGCAAATTTGAGTAATGCAAATGCAACCTACCCTCAAAATAAGGTAACTTTAGCATTAGAAATGTGGAAGATATATGTTTTCAGCGATTTACACTTATCGTTGTGAGCGATATCTCAGCTCTGTCGACCTACGCCACCAGATTGTAAAAATGCAATTAAATTAATTCTTCACTGTGTATTCCATTATACTCGATTCATTTTTGGTTTATTTGGAAAGTCGAAAATCTGTTTCACAACTGCCATCGAATACACCAGCCGTTGAATACTCAAAAAAACTTGTCACCATCGAACAAGCAATACCGGAACTGTGTCCTGCAGCTATTTGTGTGCATTCCTTCCTTACATTTGCTGCACTATGCAAACTCGGCAAACGACGCCCGAAAAGGTTGCACACCCCACGGCACACAGTTATGAATAATGTCATTGCCGTGACTTCGTGTTGCTGCATTCACCTCTCTCCCCAGCCCATCCTGCCTCCATTCCATCCTCCAGTTACACATCCGCCTTGTCCTGTGCTTCTCTACTGTCTCCGGCCAGACTCATTGGCGCTATCGATGTGACCGCACTTTTTGTTATATGACAACAATGTCCATTAAACTTATTGAGCCACAAACTTCGTTAGCTGCACTCTGCACTCTATCCACCCCTCACCTCCCACTCGCGCCCTCCAGCTGATACACCTTCCGGTTGTCTGGCTCGTCTTTTGGAATATTACAATTATTGTTGTTGTTGCGTCTGTTTTTCTTATTATTGTTGTTGCTCTTGTCATTCTGTGCTTACTTTCGTTAACGACTGACACTTTGTGAAAAAAACACTTTAATTTCATCCTTTTGAAGCTGTTACGGAACTCATTTGGCAACTGCAAAATAAAATAAAAACAACTATCTTAGTCACATCGAAGATTCTGTACCCTTGCTGACCGATATAAGTATTCAGAAATCGAATTTCTTTAAATTTTTATCTTTAGTTAAACTATAAATACTGCTTTATGAATGTAGCCAATTTTGTGGCCGTGAATGGATCCAATGGTAACTTTATGATATGGCTTTGGTCCGGAAAATTTTATATTTTTATTAAAGAACTCACCTTTTGAACCATTGTTCCTCTAGCAGCTACATGAAAACATATACTGCCTGCAGCCAACAGACCAATAAACGCAAAATTTCAAAAAGATAGCTGACAGAATTAGACCGAAAACGACTAGTCTGTTGACACTGATTAAGAATATATTTAGACTGCATAGGGTCGGAGATATCCCATTCAGCGCGTATCAAACTCAACTACAAAATTACAATATCCTTTGCAGGGGTGGCGGATTTTCATCTCATTTCATCAACTTTTTTTTGGTAAAAAATGCACTTTAATTTCATTTAAATAACAAAGTTTATTCGAAATTTGAGGTGCGATATCCCTTTACGACCTGCACCGAACGCATTTCGAAGCTGGTTTAACTTTTTGACTGGCAGCTGCCATTGAAATGTTTATGAAATAATCTGTCAGCTTGGATTTTGGGTGTGCGCCTCTCCCTCTCTCAGTCTCTGTCTCTCTCTCTCTCTATCTCTAATCGAAAATGCAAGCTCCCCAATTTCATTTGCCGGAAACACGCTTCGATCAAGGATACGACAGGACGCGTTCTAACAAGTTTCAAATTTCCTGCCACAGACTTTACTGGTTGGTAGCGTGAGGAGGAAAGGGGAGGGAAAATAATGGGATGGGGATGGTCAGACTTTTGGTCCGGCATAGACTCGCGAACCCTGACTTCATAAAGTCCGTTCACATCGCCGCACATTTTATTTCCGGCAAATTAGGCTCAGACCAAGAGCGAGCCTGTGCTTGGACCTTGGACCCTGGACTTCAACTCGGCAAATCCATTTTCCTTCTTAGCAGCAGCAGCAGCTTTTCGTTAGCGTTGACATTGCTCATACGCCCCCTACTCCAATAGCCAATACTTAGCTCCCAGCAGACCGTCATCAATATAAAAACATGAAAATGATAACAGACAATTTATTGAAGCGCAGTTGGATGTCAGTTCAATCACACCCACCACAAAATCCGCACATACACTCACACTCACACACAGCCACATAGCCACACATTACTCCCAAATGAGTGGGCAGTTCTTGTCTTGACCGCACAAAGATAGGCTATAAACCACACAGACGTATAACAGTGGCACAGACTACATTTGTAAAGTGGAAATACCAAAAAAGTATATTTGTTTAAAGAAACTGCGATCCACTAAAAAATCTACAGAAAACCTACTCATAAATTCTTTGTTAAATTGTAGTAAACGCAAAGGGAAATTTTATATTAAGAAAATTCTGAAAAGCTTAAGAAAGTGAAAATGACGGAAGATTTATTACATTTATATGATATATCCTTAGAAAAGGTCAAACTTTGACCATTGTACACGTGATACACACAATTTAGTTCTGTTAAGGGAATCACACTGGAAAAATAAGCAGCTTGAGCTCATGATTATTATGATTTGTCGATGCCTATTTAATATATGTGCTATTTCGTACATATATCATATATATATATATGTACATAAGTATTTCATAAAGTGCGAAAAATTGTACGCCGACTTCTATTCATCTGCGTGCGGATGTTTATTTATTACTTGCTTTTTATCGATTGTGTTGTGTTGTGTTGTGTTGTCGAAATAAGCTTAAATGCCGATGTCAGTGAATTTATTATCGGCATGCAGACTGATTCGACAAAAAAAGAAACTCACACATGAATCTCAAAAATACCAACTGACAAATACTCGAGCGTTGACAAATCTATGCGCTCCTTTTTATTTTATTTATTCTTTTTTTTGTTGAATTCAAAGCTATTTTGCATGTTTTTTGATTTTCACTCGGGATTCCTAAGGCATTTTTTTATTGTTGTACTGTTATTTTTTTTAGCTATCAGCCAGGTGCAAACCATTTGGTAAGCAGCCTCCGTTTCCCATGGACACCTCATGCACCCAATGACTCCCCCCCCCCCCCCCACATCCCCTACACCCAGATTAGCAGGTCGTGTCAATGGGGCTGTGCGTGCAAATTTGTTGCTTTTCAGGCTTAGGGGCAGGCGACGGAACAGGCGAAAGCCACTGACAGGCGACGTATGTGAGCGGAAGGGGGCAGCTGCAAAGGGATGTAGAAGAGACCAAACCCAGATACAGTTAAAAAAAACAACAACTAGGAATGCTTAAGCCAAAGAACTCGTCTATAAAATACTCTGATAGTTCTCAAAGACTCGCTTGTTATGAACCAACAGACGGACAGACGGACTTGACTATATCGACAGGGCTTTCAAGCAAGATCAAGAATATATATAAACTCTGCCTCTTACATAACTTTGCGCAACTTCCTCACACCCTAAATAATAATTTTCAAAGGGTATACAAATATTAGTTAATGTATCTGTCTTTTCTTTATCTTGTGTTTTGATTTTATCCTTTTCTCTCTTCTTAACACTCTTCATTACTAAGCTAACATTAAATCAATAAATCAAAAACAATAAAGCCCAACAAAATTTCAATTTCGCTAAGTGTAGGCGCCCCAGACAAATATACAACACATACATCATTGGCGCTTCAGCTGGCAATGTTGCCACCTGTGCAGCTGCGCCTCTTTCGGGTCGCTTTGGCATTAGGACACAGTGTTAAACAGACATTTTTATTTACGTTGATGGCTATAAACATTTGAATTACAATATAATATTTAAGCTCCAAGCCCAAAGGCTGCCACTAACACTGACTGGTTGAACGATTTATGGTTACTGCAAATCTACGCCGCTCACTTAATGCACTTTAATTTATTAAGCTGTCAATCTACAAGCTCACACACAAACAAAGAATACATGTATACATGTATGTATATATATATATATATATATATATATATATATATATAGTACAAACTTGTCTGTGACTAGCATTCACAACTGTAAGTGCATCTTGTTCAGCAACCATTTAAAGCTTGTTAATTAACAACTGATGCCAACTACTTATATACACACATACATATGTTTATATATATATATATATATAGGTTGATGTTGCATTGTTGTCCATCAGTCAGTCGGACAGCCCGTCTGCCCGTCTGTTGCACACAGCAACAAGCATTTAATGCATGTAAGCAACACACTGCCTCAAAATCGTGTTGCCTGTGGGGCAAACAGTGTGTCCGAATGCCACTCAAAATGTGGATGTAGAGATAGAAATGTACAGATTCATTTACAGCGAACGCCAAGATTAGCAGTTCATTTGCAGAACGCTCTGTGTCCCATTACACCATTGCACTAAAAACCGTCCACAGTTCATAAAATATATAAAATGAAACGAGAAAAATTAAATTATAAATTTAAGATTTAAGAAAAATATTATAAATGAAATAAAGTAATACATAATTCTTGTTGCAGTAAAATGTAAAGATTGGGTAAACCCAGATAAAATCCAATCAGACCAAAAATTGTTAAGCAATGGTATTAAAGTCTAATCAAAATAGTACAAAATGAAACTGTCATAAAAAATTAAAGTCTAGTCATAACAGTAAAAAATAAGAATATCATAACAGTAAATGTTGTTAATTGCTAAGTATTTATTACACAGTAAAGTCAGACAGAAAACTGTAAGCTGAAGCAGCTTGTAAGTTAAAGATTTCTCATTTGAGCCTTGGCTAAGCCATTTTGAACACATTTCCAAATCTTATAGTCTTTACTGAGAAAGTGTGTTAATTGGGATTTATTTGTTAGTGGTCATCACTTTGAGTGAAGTACATAAAATTAATAGTTACAGTGTGTAATAGTCGTACTAGTGACACCCACACAAGTAAGCTAATCACAAACACCCACACGCACAGCGGGTGCCATTGTCTGTTTACATATGAGCAACAGATTAAAACCCAATTTAAAGTTGAAACGGTCAAGTTGGTTTCCACTTAAAGTTTAATTAATATGCTGAGCTCCCTTAAAAACCTCAACGGTAAACGCTAAACGAAAAACTAAAACACTCAGACGGGTTGCCTCCCCATCCTGGTTGTTGCTTTTAAGTTTTTAAGCCAATGTAAACACATGGCTTTTAGCACACACACAATCACGAAGAAATAGTAGCAGCAGCAGCAGATTTATGCTTTTGTATGTGGCATAATAGAGATAAAGCTATCAAAATCGTAGCTACTAAAATAATGTGAAATCAAAAAGATGCTCAGCTCAGATTATTGAAACTTAGACATACTTATAGGATAATTAAAAGATTAGAGAGCCCTAATTAAAGTAAGCGTATAAGCTTACATAGAAAGCATATTGTTAAATTAAATATAAGACATATAAGGAAGTTCTGCTCAACCGAAATTCATCTGATTAGATACAGTTTTAAGAATTTTTCAAAAAACACACCGATTGTGGGCTTATTAAAGATGTGTTGAAAACGTATTTCATATAAGAAAATATCTATGATATAGTTGTCCAAGACGGACAGAGCGGCAAAAAATGTCAGACTATTTATCAAACAGACACTCATTAATTTTAAAACTAAGAGAGAGAGAGCGAGAGAGAGAGAGAGAGAGAGAGAGAGAGAGACTAAGAGCTAAGACAAAAATAGTGTAGTCGAGAGAGCTCGACTTTCTAAAGCAATTTTAGAGATTTTCAAACATAAATACCTGATTAATAGGACTAATCTTTTATTGCTGTCGAAAATCGATTCTTATCGATTTTTGGAAAACAAAGAAATTAATCTGTAAAATAATATCGATTTGCAATTGGTATACGAGAACTTGTGTTCCAAACTTGAAGTCACCTGCTCTTATAGACTCAAATACGAACAGAGGGGAAGAGGTGCCTAAATCGAATTGCTGATTAAGAATTTATATATACTTTATGTTGCTCGGAGATGCTACCATCTGTCTGCATCAACACTTACTTTAAGCAAATTCATTATACCCTTTTTACACATTTTCAAAGGCCTTAGGGTATACAAAAAAAAACACATAAAATCTGCATGGCATTATATAATTATGCACACACACACACACACAACGCTAAGTTGCGCATTACGCCTAATGCACACTTTAAAGAGTTGTGCAACACTTGAGTAACACACACACACACACACACACACACACACACACACACACACAAGCAGCACTTGAGGGGGGCTGTAATTTGACGTCGAGAAGTATGCAACGGAAATTGTTAAATGCATTTCACGCATTGCGCTTGACGTTGTCGCCACATACCACACACACACACACACGCACACGCTTCACAGATCCCCCACACCCTCCCCCTTGCTTTGAACCGTGTCTGTGTGTCTGCGAGTGTTGTCAAGTGTTGTGACTGCGGCCGTTGCCATTTGTGGGCTGACAATGGGCGTGGTGCCACATAAAGCGCGTCTGTGTGCGGTCGATTGAGGCATGAAACCAACACCCCCCCCCCCACACACACACTGAAACACCACCCTCTACTCCGCCGCTACTGTTAATCTGCAGACGACATATTTGGCAAAAATTTTGCATCTATGCAAATTTCAATTAAACAAGCAGCCCTAAAATAGAGATTTCGGTGCCTTTTGTTCGGCAATTTTCATTAAATGACTTTTACACGCTGATCCCCCCGAATGCAAATGTTTTGACAACATTTTGATGGCTGCCACTGCCACTACCACAGCCAGCGGCACAGAGCCGACACCAGTCGCATTATGCGCTCATGTCCTGTCAGCTGTGATTTATTCGATTGGTATTCGCTGATGGCTTGAGGCTTGCCTCTGTGTGTGTGTTTATGTGTGTGGATGGTCACAGCTGTGTGGCCACACACAATTTGCGGTGTATGCGGTATATGTGGCGTATGTGTGATATGTATTTAGAAACTCATTTTTTCGTGTGTGTAACAATCGCATCCATCCATATTTGTGGTGACAGGGATCAACATAATTCGAACTTGTTGCACCAAACGATCCGAAAGTTTCTTTTCTGTTCATTAAAAGCTCATTACACAAATGTGAATTGATGGGAAACTAAACAAGAAAATATACAAACATATACATACACTGAACAAATAACAGCATAAATAGTAACACCAAAGTGTTTGTTTTATAAAATATAAGCTCAAAGTCAGATGGAACTATTGAATCTATATACAACTTTAAGTTTATCTCTCAATCAATTGTTTCTATGGCAGCTATTTAAACAAATACAAATATATAGTGAATATCGTTCTTATGCTCGTAGATGATCAATGCCTTACAAACTTTACGTCAAACTTGTATATTGTCCTCTCTGAATCTTACCTTAACTCAGCTTAACTTAAATTGTTTCGGCCAAAATAAGTTCAACTTTAAATTAATAGTTAATTAAAACTTTGTCTTTAATTTTCAGCTGCATCAAGTCGATTGTAAACTAAAAACGCAATAAGAAAGTCACTCGCACAATAAACATTAGGCATTTGATTTGTTTTCCTTAGCTCCATTTTAGTTTTGAAGCTGCTCTTCATTGTCAAACATCGAGTTTCTTAGACGAAATCCAATGAAGAAAGGACAAATATATAGAAAGAGCTACATTTGATGTTGATAGCACAATTCGATGTAGTTCGATTTTATTTCAATCAAAATCTTTGACTTTAATTTTTATTGGAATTAATTGTCTCGCAATTTGAACGGATTATAAATGAAAAAACATTTTAAAATTTTGTATATTTAACTGAAATTACAAACTCGAAACAAGTTTATTTAATATTTTTTCAAGAACAAACCGTCAGGAGAACTGAAAGTTTCCCCAATTTTACATAAAGGAAAAAAAATTGTTAAATGGGAATATCTCTGGTCTTGAGTTTTAAACTGGATTTTGATAACGTTTTTATTTGATGTGAGTACAAAATATTATAGATAGTTTTGTTCACTCAGTGTAATGTTGCATGCAAAAAGTCCTTGACGCATATGTTGCGGTGGACTTACAACACTTTTATCATTGGAATTGCAAATTTTTGTCAGCCAACTTGAGCATGAGACACACATGGCAAGCACACCCACACATACACCCACACATTAGGGAAGCGACAAAAGAGGGCGGGGCAAGGGATCTACTTACATCAAAAAGGTAGTGAGCCCAAGCGCAGCTGGATGTTTAGCATATTTAAGCCCAAAAACTAAAAAGAGCCTGAATTAAAATACAGCATAAATGAAAAAGAAGGCAAAACGGAATAAATTAAGTTGAAAATCGCTTTTATATTGGAGGGAATACCCCTATGTGGATATAGATATTAATACGTGCATGTTGAATTTCAAATTGTCCCTCGAGCTGAATGGTTGCTTTTTATTGCACGTAAAGTAAAGTCATAAAGTCATCATTACACGCTCGCCAACAAGCAATGATATGATGAGGGGAAGGAGGGAAACAAGGGTGCAGCAAGGTGACAGCCCAAGGGGCCAAAGGACATCAGTCTGCAGTGAGTCGCTGTCATTGTCAGGAATCAAAAGGACAAAGTTTTGTGACCGCGATAAAAATTCGAAAATGTGCACAAATTACTTAAAACATATTAAAAAGTGTGTGCCTCTTGCTCCCCCTATCCCCATCACAATTCCTCGCCTTTGTAAAAAGTCAACCATTTGTGCACAACGTTGCCAAAATTAAAAACAATATGAAAGTACCACGCAGAGAATTCCGTTTGGGGGCATCTTTCGGGGAGTTCCATACACTTTTAAGTGGCGCTTTTGTCGCTGCATTTGTGCACAGCTCATACCAAGTTTTAACTTTACTTTACGAAAAGAAATAAGTAAAGATACTTTTAAATGCAGTCGAGAATTTTATTATAAACAAGCCCAATGCTTTTTAATGATTTAAGGATTTTCGCACATGACTAATTCTAGTTTAATAAATGAATTAAGATACTGATAAATCTAGTCGAGAATTTTATTATAACAAGCACGAGGCTTTTTAATTATTTGAGGGTTTTTCCCCATGACTAATTCTAATTTAATTCGACCTTTATTCTTCCATCGTATTTTCTGTAAAACAATTAGATTTATTGTCTTGCGTGTGTAAGCGAATGATTTTTTTTCTTTATGATTATATAAGTTAATATTGTGCAAATATTTTATATGTCTACCAAATTTTTAATGCCGCTTACGGTCATAATAAAAGCATCATCAAGAAAAAAAATTTGATTTTATTTGTTATACGCGCGCAACAATTGCGGTACATTTGAAGTATCGATATATATTTGTACACTATCGATGCTATCGATGGGCAGTACTTTTCGAGCGGCCTTCTCTAGCACCACATTGGACGATTACATGACCCGCTCAAAACAAAAACAGCTGACTGCGGCGTGTGAAAAAGAATAACAAATAAAATGTTGCAAAATTTATCTTTGCTGATGCGAATACAGACACGCCGGCAGTACGCCAAGGTCGCCACACAAACCAAATCACAAGTCAAGGAGCAAAAGAGCATTAAACCGTTAATATACTGCCGGCGCTCACAGTTCAACTTACTGCAACATGAACGAGCAGATGCAAAATTTGGAACACTTCCGCTCTGCTCCAACGGCTGGCTGCATAATAAATCCAAAGGAGATCACTTCATTCTTACTCCCACCGTCAGTCAGGAACAACTGGAAGCTGAACTGCAAAGTCTGCAAGAATTCCTGGCCACTGGACAAATGCAGCTACATCCTCAGCTGCTGGAGAATCTAAAAAATGAGCTGAAGATCACACAGCTAACGGCGATTCAGGCACAGGCTATGCCTATTGTGGATGGCCGCTTTCATACTCTAATAGCAGCAGAGACGGGCTGTGGCAAAACCTTAGCCTATTTGCTGCCAGTGCTAAATGCGACACTCAATAATCAGAGCCAAGAGATTAAGGAGCGACAATGCAATACGCCCAGTGTGCTTATATTAACACCAGGACGCGAACTGGCCACCCAAATATCGCAAGTGGCCACCAAGCTGTGCGTCGGCACTGACTTGAAGGTTAAAGCGCTGCTGGGTGGGAATACCAAACAGTTGATGTTAAATCCACAATTCGAGGAGGTGGATATACTGGTGGCTAGTCTGGGCGCGATTAGTAAACTGGTCACCACTGGCATCTATCGTATGGATCAGGTGCGTCATGTTGTGATGGATGAGGCGGACACATTGCTGGATGACTCCTTTACGGATAAACTAACCTATTTCCTGCGAAGATTTCCCGTGAGTAAATCCAGTATAAGTCGAGCAGTCATCAAATTAATCTCTTCCCCTCCGCCAAATAGTTTCACAGGAATCATGTACAGGATGTTCGTACCGTGGGCACCCAGTTGCTGCTTGCCTCGGCCACAATGCCAACGAATACCAGGGAGATTCTGCAACGCGTCATCGATGTGGAGACCATACGGGAGGTGGTCAGTCCGCATCTGCATCGTCTGATGCCGCATGTGACGCAAAAGTTTCTGCGCATGTCCAAGGCGGATCGACCGGCCAAACTGTTGGTCCTGGCCAAGCAGGAGATGGCCAAGCGACGTCCGCTGATTATCTTCAGCAATAAGTCGACGACGAGCGATTATGTTTCTATATTCCTCAACAACAGCGGCGTCAATTGCATTAATCTGAATGGAGATATGCTGATGAAGATTCGTTTGGGTCGCTTCGAGGAGTTCCAGCGTGGTATATGCGACGTCCTCTCCACCACGGATGTGGGCAGTCGTGGACTAGACACAACGCGAGCACGTCACGTGCTCAACTTTGACTTCCCGCTGCATATCTCTGACTACATTCATCGCTGTGGTCGCATCGGACGCGTTGGCAGCGTTGAAAAGTCGTTGGTCACAAACTTTATATCATTCCGCCGTGAGATTAGTGTGGTGCAACGCATTGAACATGCGGCACGCACTGGCGGCCTGTTGCCCGATGTCAATGCGAACATCAAGAACATTATCAACAAACGCATCATGGCCGAGATGAAGGAAGCGAATGTGCCGTTGCCGCAGGAGGAAGCCTTTTAACCGTTTTGTAAATAAAGTATTTGATTTGTTAAAGACGTGCCAAAGTATTTTATATATGCATACATTCTAGATCAGTCAAACAGATGTATAATATTCAACTTCTATATCTCAATTGAAATCAGTCAACATTTTGAGCTCTTGTTAGTTGCTTCTTAAATCCTCCCCCAAAAAGGAAACCTTTGTGTTATTTATCGCGTTTTATTTCCAGGCCCTTAAATTCATATGCGCAGAAAGTGATAGCCACTGTTGGCCACCACGCGCTTCACATTGGTTAGCGGCTTGAAGAGCTTACGTTTGGCAATGAGTATATCAGAGTGCATGATGTCGCTGCCGCCGTTAGTCGATGGTGAATCCATAAATTGCATGGCAGCCACGCCCTTTGGCTTGAGAAGCACCGGACGGCAGCCGGCGAACTTGAATCGTATGGTGCCGGCGCAATTGATGCGGAGATTCGGCTGCACCATCTCGGGAAATGCATCGCAGATGGTTGGCTTCGGTCGGAGTTCCTTGCTGGGATCATCGCCATGGCACATCGCCGCAGCCAAGGTGCTCCACTCCAAACGACGCACGCCCGGCTGTGCTTCAAGTCTGTAAGCTGGTTGCCTCGCTTGCAAATAACATTTCGAGTTTAGTTTCGCATACGTATCTAAAAGCAGGCGAAACATTAGAAATGCATTAACTAAGTTGTTTCGGGTTACTCACTGGCAAAATGCACCAGGAAGGGCTGTAGAGTGCCCGCTCCGCAACCATATTCGAGCCACTCGTACAAATGGATATCATCGCGTCCATTTAGGAATGTGGCAGCTGGCGCCAAATCCCGCCAGAGACTCTCGGGAATCTCATTAACGTTCAGCTTGTAAATATAGGGTATAAATTCCCGGAAAGCGTATTCACCCAGCGCAATCAGACCGCGTAGGGCGCGACTGATGTACTTAAAATCTGGAAGTTAAGATATATATTAGTGAGATATCTATATTTCAATTCGATAGATCGACTTGTCGACGAGATTACAGTAGCACAATTTAGTTATTTACACTTACCCCGCTCGCTGCACACGTCACGTCCCTCAAAGAATCGCGCCAAGCGACGCTTAATTAGAAATAGGCACTCGGCATGCAGATAGCCACTCTGCTCAGCCAATTGGCCAATGGTCTCGCACAGCTCGTCCACACAGCTGTTGCCGACGGGGCTGGCAAAGTAGTTGGACATATGCTGTGGCTCCTGTGGCTCCATAACATCTGTATTATCATCGTCCTGCTGTAGCTTATAAATGGTCTGCTCTTGTGAATCGCTAGTGAATATGATTTGGGGAATATTATGCTGAGCAGGCTGTGGTTGCTGCTGAGAGTCAATCGCCATGGCTTGGCTGGAATACTGTTGTTGTTCACTTTGGACATCGCTGCCCAGTTCCGGCTCCATTTGAACAGGAGCCTGCTGTGAACGCGGCCTGCCATCGGCCACCTTGATGGTTTCAAACGGTGCCATTAACTGGCTGATGAGCACTTCGGCCAGATTGAAATACTCTGGCCGACAATGGATATGATTCGCATGGCCATTGTAATTACAGGCGCGCAACAGACGCCAGCAGCGTTGACTCACATGATCCTGTTGCCGAAATGCGAGCAACTGCAGCATTTTGCTGAGTATGACGCGATAGCAGGCACCCATCAGAGGTGTCTCAAACGCCTGCGAAAGTGCCACCTTACGAGCCCGATCGTCCCCAAAAATAGCAGCTAAAAAAGAGAGTATTAAGGATTATGGGATTATCAGCAGTTCCAAGCACTTACTCGTTACCAGACTCTGCACAAATAGCTTCAGTTGGTCCGTGTTCCTATCCTCCACCGGAGAGAAGCAATCAAAGTCCACATTATTTGGCATTGTGAGCGAAATATCAGCTTGATACTCGTCGCGCAGCTCAAATATTTTATCTGAATGAAAGAAATAACTGCCATCGTAGTCAATGCAATCCCAATCGCTGTCCATGGCACCCAGCATGGGAGGCACATCCGCATCATTGAGCACCTCATTGACCAGATCATAAGTAACAACGCCGCCAGAGTGACGTGAATAAACCTTTACATTCTATGGAATTAAAGTAAATCTAATCAAATTCTCAAGATTTTTAGCAGAATGAATGTATATACATTGATCAGCTCCCAGACTTTGTAGGATGCATCCTCCGCCAGGCGTGCGCAGACATCCTGCGACAATTCAACATTGGTTTGATCATGCTGCTCCCAGAAAATCTTTATACTGCGCGCGTCAAAGCCTACATAGCTCTTCTGATTACTCTGAAATGTAAAGACTGCAAATATGTGGATATGATGCGTATAGATAGATACATTTACTTACCGGCTTGTTGCCCATCTCCCCACCTGTAGCTCCAGCACCGGCAAAGGAAGCATCGAACAGATTGTAATTGCTTATGGTGGTCGTTGGCGTGGTGGGCGTTGTGGCCATATTCACCAGTGTGGGCGTGGCTGGCACACTGCCCATTGGAACACTTATACTTGGGGATGCAATCGAATTTTTATTGGCTGCGTCCAGTTTCGTGTTCTTCGAACGAGATTTTGTCGACTTTTTGGTGATTTTACCCAGCGATGACTTGCTCGGCTCCTCTGAAGAGCCACCGCCGGTCGTTTTCATACTGTTCTTTTTGAATAAGTAATTTTTTAAAAATGCAGCTAGGCGACGCTTTAAGCGAAATTTTAGTAAACAAATTTTCCAAACAGCTGATTATTGCAAACGGTAGACCGACAAAAGATCGATACTCTGTTGCCAATACTCGGTCTATTACCGGCGATAGTTTGTGGTGGTCGGTCAATTCACAATCGATAAGGACTTCAAAATACCTATTCAGTTGTGGCTTCCCTCCCACAACTAATTGCGTTAGAAAACATAAGAAAATTGGAGCAAAAGCGCGATGGCAGAGGCTGCAAGCGTGCGCCAGAATCTACAAAATGTGCCATCTATATTTGAAATATCGGCCGCTGAGACGCTGGACAACCTTATTTATCCGGCACTGAGCAAAGTCTTTGATTATTTTGGACTGCGATTGGACTTTAAGCTTTGGGGCAGTCTACGAGTTCGGGAGGAATTCTCACCGCTCATAACATGGATTCTCCAATATTTATATCTGCGCAAGCGGGCTTCTTCTTTCGGCGAAAGTTTCTATGGACTACAACGCACAGCGTCCGCAACTGGGGAGCTTTTAACGCGCCAACAGCAATTCACTTCGGCCACCCTGCTTACCATTCTGCCCTACGTTGAGCGCAAGCTGAGATCGAGGAGTGCTCGGCACGAGGACACCTACGCCTGGGAGTCGCACCTGATTAGTCTGTTTCATGCCTACAATGCCTCCAAGGCTGTACACACATTCCTCTACCTCATAAAATATGCGTCGAGCCATTCGCCCCTGTTTCGTGCCCTGCGCCTCACCCTCCGCTATCCCAGTGAGCCGCCCATGGACGATAAATGGACTTATGTTTTTCTGAAGGGGCTCGAAGTGCTCGCCTTCTTTCTGCAGTTTATACAGTGGTGGTATTCGAATGATCAGCGCAGGAAAATGGGCGGTACTCTCCAAAATCCTGAGCCCATGCAGCAGCCCGAGCTGCCACAGGAACTGAAGGATACACTGCCAAAGAACGGCGAATGCCCAGTTTGTCTGCTCAAGCTACAAACGCCGACAGCCTGTGCTGTTTCCGGCTACGTTTACTGCTGGAAATGCATTGTAACACATCTAAAGGAGAAAGGCACGTGTCCTGTGACCAGCTATCCCATTACCATTGATGACCTGGTGCGAATTTATGACACATAGATTTTATTATAAATACTCCCATTGTATTCCATTATTTGTATTTGTTTTTAGTTTGTAATAAAGCATTTTCAAATTATAAATCTGTTAAATAGTATCCAAGCTGTGCATGCCAACAAAGATAAACTGGATAAAAGTCCAGACTAGCAGTGCACAGAAAGCCCATAATCGATAAGTTCAAAAGGTATTCACAAAGAGAGAACAGCGAATAAACTGTAAGTAACAAATCAAAGAAATTAATATTCCGGAGGATTATCCAGACGACTACTCACCCAATGGTATACACAATTGGTTGTGCAGCATAAATAGGGGCCACATGACCAGCTGGATACCGAGGCTTGTGAGGAACAGTTTGCGCTTGAGCATCAACGATATCTTCTCTTGCGGTTCCATGCGTTCACGACGAAATCGCTGGTGGCATAGCAGCGATGTGGCCATATAACAGAAACCGGAAAGCATTACGGATAGTGCAATTAGCGCATGAATCGTTGCTGGGCCCTCTATATGACCCAGATGCGCCAGTGGAAAACAGCTCAGAGTGTTCTGGATAAGCAGGCCAACGGTCAGATGGCCCAATAATCTCGCAGATCGTGGCAATCTGCGTTTAAAGTATCTGCAGTAGAGCCAGACGATTAGAAGGCGAAATGGCAGATGTAGCCATGTGTTGAGCACCCACAAGGATTGCTCCGCACGGATCACTGCAGACAGAGATGGCACTATATTCAGCACATTGCAGTGGGTCAATGTTGAGCCCTCCAAGTCACTGATCATCACCTTGATGATTGAGTAGACCATACAAGTTGGTGGATGCACAAAGCCAATTAGCAAGAGTTTCGCCATGGAAATCCTTAAGCGCCATGTGCAAGTGTGCCTCAAATCATTGGCAGTTATTGGCAATAGTTTTCGTTCGTCAAACATATCTTTTTGTGTATATATAAATGCTATACAATTTCCGAACCCTGTTTTGAACTTCAACTCTCTTTAAAGAGACTAATATGATTACAGTAAAAACAGTGTATTGCTTAGTCGGATTAAATCGACTGCTATTTTTCATTTTACTTATTGTCACTTAAGACAATTATTTTTTGGTTTAAAAAATTAAGTAAACTTTTGAGCTTAAGCTAATACCGCATATGTACAGAATATACGCCGGAATCGTGACGTTGAACATGGACGTAGAGAATCGCCTCAGGCAAGCTACAAATTCGATAAATAGATACCATTCCTGGCATCGCAGACAACGGTCAATGCATAAAAATCCCAATACGACGTCATATGGAAGCCCATATTCGTAAGCACCACAATATACTCGAACAGAGCAAAGAATGTGTACACTGTGGAGCGATGGAGGAATGGATTAATGGAGTACATTTACAGGATTAGATATTTGTATTATGCTTACCACCCGCCTCGCAGCGAGCATTGTGCCGCATAAAGCAGTAGCCGGCTAGAGCGAAAGCGATCACATTAATTAGGAAGAGATTGCGCTTGTAGCGCAGCGATTTCTCCTCGTGCGGCAGCAGGACCACCTTCCTGGCACTCCTGTTCAACAGGTAGGAGATTAGCATATAGCACTCGCTGCATGCAATAAATACCACAAATGAATTCCGATGTATCTCATAGTTATCCGCCGATGTCCACATCGACAGAGAGAAGAGCGCGAAATCCTCGATAACATTCAGGGTGCAGGCGAGAATGCCGAACATGCGACGATTGCGCCGAATGTGCTCCCTGTAGTAGCCCAAATACATCTTGGCAACCGTCAGGCGCAGTGGCAAATGCAAAAAGATTGCCAAACGCCAGACTGTTTTCTGTGGCTCATAGTTACCAATTGCCGCCGAGACCGAGGGCAAATAGTTGACCACGTCGCAATGTGTGAACGTGGAGCGCGCAAAATCATTGAGCAGCGACCAAACCACACAGAAACAGAAGGCGCCCAGCGGCAAACTGAGGGCAATAACCGAGAGCCGGGCAAAGGGAAGGCGAAAGAAGACCTTTTTCGGATCGTTGAGACGCTCGTATGTCGGCAGCATGGCAACGACCTGGCGGATGTGTTTTTTATTCTTTTGGGTATAGGTAATTTGGCGGGCGTGGCGCTCTCACATAATTTTGCACGCTTTAACAGTTATTTAACCTTTTAGCCGGATATTCATTTTGCTTGCAGACGACGGCGCGTAAACAAATGGCAATGGCTGGTACGTTGGCACACTGGCATGATAAATTCTCCACCCACAATTTAACTATATGGCGATTTATATTTTAGGGAAACATGAATGAATATAATAATTGATTGAGCTATGTTTAAGCTCGAGTTCCATGCTATCCATATGAACTGCATACTTCACGTATTGAAGTTGATAGTTATATATTAACACTATTTTTAAAATGTTACTTGTGAATATTTTGGTGTGCGCTTAAGCTTTTTGAATTAAATAACATATTGCCAACAAAAATTGAATAGCATTTTGCATGCAAGTTGCAAAATCGGAAAATCATAGTAAACAGCATACTAGCTTTTTTTTTGTTAAAGCATCGATACTCTTAGCGCAATGCAACGTCAATATCGATAAACTGGCTAGTGTTATGCCAAAAAAAAAAAAAAAAAACATCCCAAACAACGCGCTTCATTTATATTTTTATTGTTAATGCGAAAAGTGCCCGACACGAGATGGAGCTACTTTTGGCCAATGTGAACAGCCTGCAGTTCAAAGCGGAACGCGACCTGATCGAGCAGGTGGGCGCCATTCCGCTGCCGTTCTACGGCATGGACAAATCCATCGCTGCCGTCTGTAATTTCATTACAAAAAGTGGCCAGGAATGCGACAAGGGAAGCGCCTGTCCTTTTCGACACATACGTGGAGATCGCACCATCGTCTGCAAGCACTGGCTGCGCGGCCTTTGCAAGAAGGGGGATCAGTGCGAGTTTCTGCACGAATACGATATGACCAAGATGCCAGAATGCTATTTCTACTCCCGGTTCAATGCCTGCCACAACAAGGAGTGCCCATTCCTGCACATCGATCCGCAGAGCAAGGTGAAGGATTGTCCGTGGTATAAGCGTGGATTCTGTCGGCACGGCCCCCACTGCCGACATCAGCATCTGCGACGTGTCCTCTGCATGAACTACCTGGCCGGCTTCTGTCCGGATGGGCCCAATTGCAAGCATATGCATCCCCGATTTGAGCTGCCGCCGCTTGCTGATCTCAGCAAGGATCAGCTGCACAAGAAACTGCCCACCTGCCATTACTGTGGCGAATTGGGACATAAGGCGAACTCGTGCAAACAATATGTGGGCAGCATGGAGCATCGCAATAATATCAACGCCATGGATCACAGTGGCGACAATAATGATGACGGTGGTGGTGGTGGCGGTGGTGTTGGTGGCATTGTTCCTAATCATCCGCCACCGGCGTTTATAAAAGTGCCAACGCCGCTGGAGGAGATCACCTGCTACAAGTGTGGGCACAAGGGACACTATGCCAACAAGTGCCCCAAGGGCCATTTGGCCTTCCTATCAAATCAACATAGTCATAAATAGTGCATAATTCCCATATAGTCCCACTGACACACACACACATCTTTTATTGTACATCTAAGTTTTCAGTTAGTAGTACAGATTAAATCTCCGTCAAACCATCATTCTCTTTATGCGATATTTCGTAACAGTCATATATATCGATATGTTGTAATTGAATTGTTTCCATTTGGGTTTTGTAAATCGACACTAATTACAGCATAATGTAATGTTTTAATTTATAGTAATCTCTCGTATATTTGAGCGATCATTCGATTTGGAGCGTTTGATAGTTCTTCTTCCTCAATAGTTGTTTAATAAATTGTACATTTTTTAAAGGATCCAAAGTGTTTTAAAAGCTGCTGATTAGATTTAATTTCTTTGCAATAAGAATTTTTGTTCGGTGAAAAAAAAAACATTTGATATAATCACAATATGGGCTAAGTTTAATTTTAAATTAAAAGTTGTTATGGTCGGCAGATACATCGATAGGTTAGGAAGATCGAAGAGAGGACCGTCACCAGAAAATGGAGAAAAAGAAAGAAACAAAAGAGAGACAGATGAAGAAAAGAAGGATCAAATACAATGTGCATAAATTAATTTAAAAAATGATGAATTAAGTAAATAACAAATACAAAAAAAGAGGCAACCCGGCGGCAGCAACAGGCGGAGTTATCGACCGCCGGCGCCAAGGAGGAGGCTGTACGACATCCACACAGACAATTCAGTAGCGAGCGGACTAGTTTGAGCTGAGCGATATATTGGAGCATTCCATAGGCAAGTCATAGCAAAGTTTGTATTTTCAAAATTTTAAAAATCAAAAATTGATACTTCTTATTTGTTGCATTTGCATAAGTATCGATAGGCAGTTATCGCATACCATCACCAAAAGGGTTAACGGGGACCACAATTGAATGTGATATCATTTTTGCAAGGTAGCGTTTTATGCGGTATGGAGAACTTACTCATGAGCAAGAAATCATTTATTTTTTTAAGCCGGTGAGTGCGCCCCACATTCCTAGTACTTAAGTAGATTCATTCATTTATTCATATATTTATTATTCATTTAAATATTTAAATCTTTACAATTGTCATTCCACAAAAAATCCGGCATCCGGACTTTTGCCAAGTTTTAGGTAACCTTTTTGCACCAAACCCCCCACAAACACACACACACTCGGAATCCTTATATTATAGCTTGAATTGAAGGGTCGCAAAAATATCATATATAATAATCATAATCGTTCGATTTTTTTTGATTTTATTGGATTTAGCAAGATTTCGAATTCAAATTCAAAATTGAATTGCCGTTTAAAAATTATAACGCTACCTAGCGGCAAGTTTTATCAGTGCATAGTTATATCGGATAATGCCTGTTAATAAATTATAAGGAAAGATAATCATTTGTGAGTGAGTTTAATGAAACGGAGAATCGCTGGGAGCACGGAGTAAATTAATCGCCAATACCAATTTAATGGCGATGGGGAAACCAAATCCGTGCAGGCCCATTGCAGGAAGGGCGGGTACGTCTTGGCCATAAACACCAGGCATGCCAGCTGCTTCGTTTGTTTTGTGTGTGCGTGTAGGTCTTTATGTAGTGTTGTGTAGGTCGAGTTAATTTTGGAGTCTACTGTTCACAGGCAGGGCTGGAGTTACCCCACCCTGGGAATACTGAGCTAGCCGAGGTTGCAAAGGGAAACAACTGGACTTGTTACAGTATTTTACGTATGTGAAGAAATCAGCTGCGTCTTTCACTGCATCGATAACACGTAACTCGATATCGCTGATGCAGGCTGGTGGAAATGTATCGGTTTGCTTGCTACGTAGTTCGCTGCGCACACAAAACAAAGTGAAAAGTATAATTGAAGAGTAAACATCGCAAAGAGTGGAGATTTTTACACAACTTCCGAGATTTTTCGGTCAACTGGAATTGATAATTGAAAGCTAAATTTCAATCAAAATTATTGCCGCTAGCACTGTTTGTGGTTCATCAAACTGAAATCCATGCATTTGAAAAACGCAAAAATGACGATTCTGGCTAAATTAACGGGTGAAAAGAAGGATCTGGAGAAGGTGCCACTGCCCTTGCACCTCAATGATGAATCCATGATGCAACATGGCTCATTAATCAGTGTAAGTATTTCGTTTCACCTTTTTTTCCAGCATAAGCGACAGCCTATTTTTCTTCCTTTTTTTGCGCAATCGTGTGTGTCCTTGTCAGCCAGCCCTATTTCCTATGTCCTTCGTGCCAATTCAGCAGCTACAAGTTTCGTTTTCATTCGCCTTCGCGTGTTTCTCCGTGTGTGTGTGTGTGTGTGTGTACGTGTGTGTATGTGTGTAGGCGTCTCTTACTGTGTGATTTTCTATGTACATGCATAAGTATGTATGCGTGTGTATGTGTGTGTGCTCTCAGCAGCATGCATATCTATCGATTTTTCCATGCTGGAATTCCCAGTGTGTCCTTGCACTCTTTCTCCTTCACACGTTTTGAGGCCGCGCAGCATTTGGCATTGCCCGACTTCGTTTCTTTCCCCGTATGCCCTATTCCCCTTTTTTTCATTTAGTGTGTGTGTGTGTGGGGATTAATCTTTATTGTCTTTTACTTTTTTGCTTCATTGCGTATGATTCCAGCACAAGTTTTTCCAGTAAGCATTTACTCATATGCATGTGCACATATGTATGTATGTATGTATGTGTGTGTGCGTGCATATAAATGCATTTACTACTTTATTCTTTTTTGCTGTATTTCGCTTTGTTCCCCGTTTTCTCCAATTGCGCTGCTGCTGCCGCAGCGAAAAAGCTAGAAAATTTTGCACTTTGCTCATTACCGATAAGTTCTCATATGCACAATTTGTATATACGTATATATAACACACACATATATATATATTTATAAATATATGTACACCCACATTATGCTTAAAGTCAAATTTTTGTTTCGAGTTTTTAGATGTACGTATGTAGGTATGTTGGTATGTATTTAATGCAAAATGTTTATGTGCTTGTGTTTATTTACACTATTCATATCGACACTGATAAGCGGAATTTAGAGCTGCTAAATACCAATTAGTCACATGTGGAACTGCCATTATAGCCGACAATTGGAAAGTTTTGGCTACTAATATGTGAAAACGAGTAACGAATAACCCATAAAATTCTACAAGCTTTTCTATTTCTTATGCCAGTGAAAAAGTCGTTTCTTAATTCCAACTTTAATGTTAATCAATCTGACAAATTTCTATTATAAATTAAATAAATTGTTTAACAGCTTATGCGCCCAAAGTAAGAACTTAGTGCATTTAAAATGAGAACTACAACTTCAGAAACCTAGAGAACTATAATTAGTAATGTTATCAAATTTGTTTGTGAATAACAGATAAGAAAATAACATAGGAGCCGTTATGCTGTAGATAATAAATATTTTCAAATTCATTTTGTAATTTAAAGTAATTAAAAAGAGAAAGTAAGCAAATACAATTTCGCAGAGGTATAATTCTTAAGTTGTTCGCATCAAGTTTTCAGCTATTGCAATTAAATATTTGTTATATTTTGAGAGTTCGACAAAGCACAAGTAATGATTAGTAATGGTTATTTATTTATTGCTTTATTTGAACACAGCCTAAAATAGCGTATAGCGATGCGGACACAGAGTCGATGGTATTCAATCGGCCGCAGTATAACTGCCTGAAGTCGTTTCTCCTGTTCCTGATCGCTGTGATCGTAATGCTGATGGGTGTCCTCGGTGGCTGGACAATGTACCGTCTCTATGCACCGAATCATGGTAGCATGCGTTATCATGCCCTATGCGATATCCCTTATGCCGAGGACTCGATGGAGCTGCCACGTTTCTATCAACGCAACGAAGACGCATTCACCCTCAACTGGAAGTCGCTGATGCCGCAGCTGGGTGCCTCAAGTGTTGGCGGCAGCAGCAGCAGCGGTGCCTTCAATGTCGAGGAGCTGGTCAACGATAACTTCTTCCGCGAGGAGATCGAACTGGATAGCAGTGATGATGATGGATATGCCAAGATCGATGTGCCCGACTTTAAGGATGGACGCCAGGGTCGCTTCATGCATGACTTCAAGGAGAACCAGTCGGCCATCATTGACACGACCACCAATCGGTGCTTCATAATGCCACTGGATCGGGACACCACCCTGCCACCAAGCAGCTTTGTTGATCTGATGAAGAAAATGGGCTCGGGCTACTACAACATTGATACGGAGCATGTGCGTCGCAATATGCGAGTGATTACGCCTCGCATCACAGATCTGTCGCTAATCTCCGAGCGTATTGCCAATGAGTGCTACGACATGAAGGTCTACATGATGGAGAAGTTTGTTTCTGGAGGTGAGCATCCAAATAACTATTAATGTCTTATGAGTAGCCAGGTGGAAAGTAAAGCAACTCCAATCACATAAAGAACGTATTCGATTGAGATATGTCCAGCTATCGTTTTTCATTTTTGATTTCTCCTTTCTTGCGAATATTGATACAAATCGATTTCCGGTAGCAATAAAAACCACAATTCTAAAGATATAAATTTCTAATTGGGAATGTTTTTACCTTGAAATAATATTTAACACCTGTTTGAATTTCGATAAGATCGATTAACGTTGAAGAGAAAACAAGCATTTTCTGTAAACAAACGTGCACACATACATTCATTCATACATTTATACACACATACATTCATTCATACATGCATTCATGCATACATACATACATTCATATACATAGACATACCGCAAACATTCATTCACACCTTTGACCTTTCAAGTAATACATTGATGAATTGAGAGTTGAATGAAGAATTGTAGAGTACAATATATGTGCCATGTAGCCACCGGAGGAGGAGCTATGATACCCAATTCTAAGCTTAAACGATTTCGTTATTCTATTCTAATTTTGGTTTCTTTTTTGCAGTGGCCAAGCGCTCGGCTGATCCTCTACCCGATGCCGGCAAGTATGCCGCGTTCATGGGCAAGGGCGTGATTGAGTACGATCTGTCCAACATTGCCGAGGTGGAGGCCTACGAGGCGAGCGAGTCCCAGTCGCAGCAGCAGAAGCAATTAGCTTGAGCTCTGGTTGGTCGTGCGCAACAAATATTTTAAATCAATAACATACAAAAGACATACAAAAAAAAAAAAAAATACCCAACAAAAACAAGAAGAAAAAAAAAGAAAATAGTATTGATTTCAGTCAGAGAAAACGTGTGTGTATTTAACGATGATCTTCTGTGGGGCGAACAGCTCCATTCTTGTAGTCTGTAGTTTCGAGAAAAAAAAACATAAGACCGAATTATACATCGACGTGGAATACTCGTTGAGCTGAGTTTTGAAAATAGCGAATCATATATAAAATAATAGACCCTATTAAGAAATGTACCTAGAAAGCAATTTAAATGCGATTGACGAAATTTGTGACAAATACAGAAAAAACAAAAAGCGAGTGGGACAATTTGTGGATTGAATTGTGGATGTGTCCAAGGCGGCGCAGGTGGATGAAGACATTAATAAAAGTCGCGGTTTTAGAATTGCTGCTGCAGAACTTTCTATTGTATATTGAAATAAGGATAGCTAAGCCCCAATAAAGAACACAAAAACAAAGAAATGAAAAGAAAACAAAAGAAAAGATAAAACCAACCACTTGATACATATAAATACACACTGCATTCAATTCCAAGTACATATTTTATATTATATATACTCTTTAACTCTATATCTATAAATGCGTACGTGAGCTAACAATTATTTATATAGAACAAAAAATCGAAAAATTGAAAACCAAAAATTAAAAAAAAAAAAAATCGCTATTTACATTTGCAATGAAGACGAAAAAAAAAAAACAAAACAAACAACAAAAAACTACATTATCAGACAACAACAACAACAACAACCAGAAAAGCAAATTAATCTAAATGTTCTTTAATCGATTTAAATGTATTAAAACGCGAATTTGTGATCTTTAAACAAGCAACTGTTTGATTATTTTTATTGCCACAGTGATCGCTCGTATATTAGAACTTGCCGAACATATACAAATGTACAGAAGCTACAACTTTTACTTTTAAGAACCATATATTTTTTGTTTACTTTTATTTTACCTCTGTTTTCAACATTGCTCTACATAAATTATTACATTTAAAATATATATAATATCTTAAAAAAACATTGTTTTTTGCTTAAAACCATTTATAAATATTAATTTAAATCAGAATCAGCTCTGGGAGCGTTTTAATTTTCGAGCGATTATTGTACATTTTAATCTATATATGGTCTGCACAAGGCTATCGTGTGATCCACTCCATAGGCCACCTTTGTCACTTTGCCATTGATGGCCGCCTTGAAGGGAAAGAACTGATCTTTCTTGTGGCCCAAGCCGAGGTGGCCAAAGCGATTCTTGCCCCACATAAACAAATCACCATCGGAATTCACAGCGCCCATGTGAAAGACACCGCATCCGATGGAAGTCACAGTCGTTGCATTACTGAAATCATTGCGACCAAATAATGGTGGGAGGAGATGCTGTGGCTTTGACGACTGCTCCACGGTTGGCCCAAAACCCAAGATGCCATAGCCCCAGGTGTAGACAAGACCCTGATCATTGAGTGCCATACAAAAGGAGCCACCGGCAGCCACATCCTTCACTTTGCCAATGCCCTTGGTGAGCGTGAGAGCTCTTGGTGTGCAGATCTGTATCTCGGCATCAACCGAATCATCCAGCTGGCCATACTCCGAGTTGCCCCAGCCAAAGACGTCGCCCTGCTCGTTCAACGCCAGCACACAGTCCGAGGAGCAGGCAATGCGCACAATGCGCTCCTTTTCAATGTCGCCCGCAATCAGCGTGATCTGTCCAGCTGTGTGATAGTTTCCCTGTCCTGTCTGCCCATCGGCGCCCCAGCCGCAGCTGTAGACACGCCCCAACTTGGTGAGAAACATGGTATGATCCTGGCCGCACTCAACGGCAATAATTTCATCGTCTGTCCCGCAAATATCCGCCTGGGGTATTCGATTTATTAGGGCACTTCCAGTATACCGCTCATCCTCGATGATGGAGCGTCCACATTGGCCATACGAATTGTTGCCCATGGTGAAGACGGTGCCACTTTGTGTGACTACAACGAGATGGGCTCGACCCGAGGACATGCTACGCACCTGCATATCCTCATCCGTTTCGCCCTGCTCCCTGGGCAGTTTTATGGCTGTGGGATAAATGATGACATCCAGATTGGCGGGGTCCTTGCTATTGCCCTTGACCTGAAAGCCCAGTTGTGAGTCCGTGTTGAGACCACTGCCAAACAGAGTCTCGCCATCGGAACGCTTTACGGCGTACGCCGTAAATCCGTAGCCGGCTGTTACATCCGTAATTTCATTGTTGTTGGAGAACTGCAGCCGTGTCGGATGATGAACCATTTCTGTGTACCGCTCCTGCGCCTTCTTCACGTTCGTCTGCAGACCGAGGGCACCAGTCTCCTGGAAGCCCCACACATAGACCCGATTCGCATGCAAACCCGTAATCTTTGGCTCATAATCTAAACGAGAAAAATTTCATTCATTTAACTCCTCATATAAATCTGATAATCGGTTTTACTTTTAATTTTTTTTATATCCTGTGACAAGACGCTTCGAATCGCTTTTGCTGTGTACTGACGGGCCAGACGATGAGTTGCCGCTTTCACGCTATGTAACATACTTAAGCTTATCTTATTAGCGGTATTTTAAACAAATAACCCAAATGCACTGATCACATTGCAATGTTTGTGAACAAAAACAAACACTTATCGATATATATCAAAGACACTGAACTATAAAAGTCTTATATTTTTCTGATGTAACTGTAAAAATTATCAATCCCCAAATTAACAGCTCATCTCTTCCTTTGACAATAAAATTTTACTAGTCTCTTCTTCTCAATAGGGTTTTTGCATATTAATTACATTTAATTTTTTTTAAATCTAGCATCATAAAAGGAAAATAAAATTTTTAAAATGTAGTTGCCCAATATTGCGATAGTTACGATATCTTTTTATAAAAGCAAATACCATCACTACTCTATCGATGCCACAGCTGTTTGCAATATGTACTCGATGCGACCAAAATTGCAAATATCGATGTGGGCGACACAGTAAAACTATCGAAATTGTAGAGAGCGACGAAGAAGTTGCTCCGGTAAAATTGCTAAGAAAAGTGATAATCAAACGCGGATTATTGCTTCAAAAGTTATTTAATGCATTAATTAAATGCACAAAAGTGCGCTGGCGTCCTAAGTAACAAACGCAAAGTGTCAAAAGTAAAAAGTAAAAGTTTGAGCCGACTGATTTTCAACTGGTCAGCATAATATATATATACACACACACGCAAACACACACAGACACTAACAGATGTACACATAATGTACATTTAACGTATAAGTATTATTATTATTATTATTGTGAGAGTGTGTGAAGAGTGCAATACAAAAATTTGGTTGGCAAACGCCTAAAAACATTTGGCAAAAAATCTTGTTCGCAGTAAAAGTGAAGAAAGTGCATTTTTTATATGGTCGCTGCTGCCGCTGCTGCTGCACAAAGGGCTGGGGCCGTTGGCTGCTGCTAGGAGTTGCCCTCGTCGTCGTCGTCGTCGTCATCGCCGTCGTCGTCGTTGCCGTCGCCAAAAACTTTCGTCTCCGGTAGGTACACACAAAATATACGGCTGCTCCTGTTTAGCTCCTGTTATGTGTCTCGCTCTCTCTCTCTCGCTCTCTCTCACTCTCTGTGTGTTTCTATCTATTACTCGCGCTCTCACTGCATCATCATTCTCGCTCTCTCATTTCTTGTGTTTGGTTTTTAGTCAGTTGCGTTGCTGCTGCTGCTCTCTCTCTCATCTTAGCATTTGCATATTTATCGATTAACGAGAGAACTGTTCGATTGCTCTGCACCACCGGCCCAAAACGGTACTTTTCCAGGATAACAAACATATTATGAAGGTGTTTGTGCCGCTCTCGCGCTTTCTCTTACTCTCGCTCAGTTGGACGTGCCCAGCAAAGCCACCCCTTTTTGTGGTCTCTCTTTCAGCGCAGTCCTTTTTATTTTTTGTGCAACGCGTGTTCGTGTTTTACACTCGGATTTCTTTTGCAGATTTTGGTTTTTTTTTTTTTTGGTAACCATGCAGCAGCGCACCGCCCCTGGCTATATATATGTGTCAGTCAGTTTGTGCTGCTTTGCCCACCTCCTATTAACTCCCATCCACATCCCCTAACCGTTCAAACAACCACCGCCCCGAAATCCTCTTATTTTAAGTATGCGCAGTTCGCTTCGGGGCGCAGTTCACAACCCACGACCCAAAATACACATGTCACAGGTTTGTGTCTCTCTCTCTCTCTCTCTCTTTCTCTCTCTCTCTTTCACATTCAGCATCAGTTCAGTTCTAAATTCAAACTTAAGCAACAGCAACAACAGCTGCGCAAAAAATACAGTAATCTATCGATAAATGGCATCCCTTCTGATTAGAATCCCTTCAGCATGATTCTTTAATTATTGAGTAATATTCTTACATATTTGATTATATAATTTTATTATTTATTGATCTATTTGCACAATTACAAAAATATAACATGCGAAAATGCGAGCTATTTATTAGTTTTACAGTCGCCGCGCCTTCCTTGTATCGAGCAAGTACTGTATCTAAATCAACTCGAACTGCAACTGAATCGAGTTCCGTTCTCACTCCCCGCACACATAATATATGAGCACACACACATACACATACACATATACATATAGATATAGAAATACATATGTTTCTCGTTATGCCCCCGAGTCGCTTGTGGCTGCTGCCCTTTTGGCTGGCGATAACACAGCGCCCCATTCCCCCAACTCCCTCTACCCTCCCTACTCCCACTCCCATTCTTCGTCAGCTTGTTGTTGTTGATTTTTGTGCTCCATTTCTGTGATTTAAGAGCCTGCGTCTTGTCTGTTGTCTGTGCGTCCCCCCACAAATAGATTTGAAATAATAATGTTAACAATTTCGTGCATTGCTTTTCGGTTTGGGGAATTAGTAACTCAATAATTTTTAGGGCCACTTTTGAGTGTTTCTGGATATGGTCGTTGCGTCTTCAGGCCGTTGAACGGAACGAGAGCGTTTCCTTTCCGTTGCCTAAACAACTTTCCGCCTCATAAATCGCCGTTGAGCACGTGCGCAACTCTTTATATATTCACTTTGACGAACTGTCGCCGCACTAAGCCAAAAGCCAAAAGCCAAAAATCCCAAAAACAAAGCCATCTTGTCGGAAAAAAATGCGACAAAATACGAAGCAGCAGCAGCAGCAGCTACTTACTCTGTCTGTCCATCTGTCTGTCTGTCTGTCTGTCTGTCTGTCTGTCTGTCTGTCTGTCTGTCTGTCTGTCTGTCTGTCTGTCTGTCTAGGCAATAGTTCAATGGCCATAAACCGAAACCATCCAAGCATTTCAATGCCTCAGCCTTGCATTGCAGCAACTCCAGTAACCAACTGGTGGCAAATGGCTTAGCGTTTTCAAATGTAACTCTTCGCTACACTGTACAAAATTAACATAAACACAAACATAATCTTGCATTTTGATTTGGTTTCCACATGTTTTCGTTAACTGCTACAACTGGGCGTCACTTTATCTGCATTACAAACATTTACAATGCAAATAGTAGACACAAAATGTTAAACAAAACGAAATGTTTGCTAACACAAAATGGGCTGTCAATTCACAGTTTAAGATTGATAGCGGTTTCAGTTGTGGTAAGCGCAGTCAGAGCATTTGATGTGAACTCCCTCGATGATTCAATGAACTTCCACTGAAATTGATTTTGTACAACTTTCTGCTCAGCATTTCTGGCGCGATCCTTGACAAAATTGTGCCGTCATTTGACTTAATTTCAGTTTCATTTGATTGCAGACAATAAACAATCGAAATCATTGATTCATTAAACAATTCCAACACATTTTCTTGCACGCTTTGCCCACTCAACAACAACAAAAAACCAACTTGACTACTAATTGATGTGGCGTTGACACAATTCTACAAAATATTAACAATCTTTTGTAAAGCACATGAAGAGGGGCACTTTAATTTAACAATGAACTTAACCTAGAACTTGAAGATGGTTAGCAAAAGTGTTGTATATATTATGAAATATTTTTAAATTTTTAAAGAAGTATTTTTTTAGTATACTTGATCGGTATAAGTGAATTTGATTCCTTTTAGTATTTAAATCAGAATAAAGTCTTACAAATTAATTTAAATAAATTAAATTAACTAAAAATGTTGGCTCAATAGCAGTATTTATTTTAAAAATTCCTTTTAATGTAACAAAAAATCTGTTTTTGGTACAAAAACGGAAAGTCTTCATAATTTATTTATATAAAATCCCATAATACATTCATGTGAATTCTTAGCTGTCGAAGCAAACCTTATCTGCTCTCTGATAACAATGTTATTGCTCTTCAATCCGTGGCTTCTTAACGCTGGCCAAAGCTTTGCAATGAACATGACTCAGCTTATCCAATTGTCGAAATTGTCAAGTGATGCTAAGGTTGTTCATTGAGTACACTCAGCTTTCACTCGAGGCATCACCCCGTGAGTGAAAACGAAACGTACCGAAAAAAAAGCCCCCAATTAGACGGAAACGCTGCAAGCCACACGGAAGCAAGAATCTTTTTTTGTCACAAAAAATAAAGAAGAAAGAAAAATATAATAAAAAAAAATGCTTTCGCCTTCAAACACCGTACACATTATCTATCATTTTCCATTTTCTTATCGCTGATGACTGCATTTTATATATTTATATTCATATACGATGTAGTCTGAAACAGAAAAAATTTTTGATATGCAGACCATGTATGATATGGCTTATTAAGCTATAGAATTTGGCGTCTCATTTGCGACCTTCAACTCCCGACACATATTGACGCATATTTTGTTGGCCAACTGTCAGCCGAGAGGCAAAAGTGAAATCATCAAATGCCTGTTGGCCCTCATAATTATTGATCTTTCATATTTTGTGTGTGTGGCCTTTGGCTGTTTGACATTGACTTTGGCTATGGCTATGGCTATGCTCTGGCCAACAACCTCAATAGTTTAAGCGACAAACTGTCATTATCCCTTGCCTTGTCACTTGGCTGTTACCTTTTGTGGCATTACGTAAACAGGTCTCTCATGCCTCTCTTTCTGTTTTTTTTTTTTTTCTTATTTTCTTTGCTCAGCTTAGTAGATTTGTCGCTTTTGTTAAGTACGCGAAAACCAATTCTGATTCCGATTCCGATTTCAATTCCAATTCCAATACCTGTTTGTGACTCACCGAGTGCTTGGTCTCTTGGGGCCAGCCCCATTGCTTAGGCTTAAATCTCAGTTGTGTTTGACGGTAAATGGCGAGCTGTGTGTTTTTCTCCATTTCTGTTATCGTCATTGCGGTTGCACCACTGCTGGACGGACTGCTGAGTGACCCGCCAGCTACAAAACTATACAACAGACGCATTGCCAAGTCAATTGAAAATTCATCAATTAAAACCAAGTGGCTTTTATGTCTCCAGCTTGTTGTTATACCCTTTTTGTCACGAGCTGATAGCGTATACACAACTGAACTGAGTCATTATTGCCTCGTTCGTCTGCATTTAACTGTAGAATAATCGCCACAAAATGTTTGCCTTAAATACAGGGTGTCAAACCGGAAACGGAAGCGTAACGTTAACAATGGAATTTCAGAACCGAAACAGCACATTAATATTTACGAGGAAAAATTCTGTTTTTCATTTTATTTCTATATATTTACCACCATTTCTATGCAATGGATCGCTTTTTTTTCTGATAAACTTGTTTGTTTTTATAAAAAAGCCCTTGCAACATTGTTGACAAATCAGCAAATAAAATGTATTAATAAATAATATTTAATATAATATATAATAGATATAATATTATATTGACTAAAGTTCTGAGTGTTATGTGTAGGGTATTTAATCAGCGTCAGCCCGCATTTAAAAATTCTTGCTTGATTTTTTTATTTTATTTATTGAATTCAATTACGACTTTTCAAATCAGAGTGTTGCTCCATTTGCGTTGGGGGCAACTTTCACTTGCCTCCAACTCTCGCTTGGCCAGCTGCCTGCCGCCTGCTGGCCAGTTGCAGTTGCCCAAAGATACATATATCCATTATAATCATCATCAACATCATCATCATCATCAATCATTATCATCCCTCACACACACTTTCATCAGTTCTCTTTCATATCCCTGCTCGAAGGCCCGATTTATTCCTTTTTCTATATGTGTATTTGTATATTTAACTTTTTTATGCCAATGCTGTTTTATTTATAAATATATATTAAATATACAAATATACATATATATATATGTATGTATATATATGTATGTATGTATATATCTATGTATTTAATGTGTAATTAAGCCATAGATTTTAAATGCTTTCGCGCAAATGCTTTTTTGAATGAGACATAGATGCACACACACACACACACACACACACACACACATACACTTGCACACACGCACACACACACACAGAGCTTTAATTTCCATCTTCTTTACAATTGTTTCTTCTTCGTATTTTTTACGTTTTCTCTTTCACATCTTTGTTTATTTTTGCATTTTCGCCGCATTCGTAACGTTTAATTTGCCGCCCACCGCACAACAACAACAACAACAACAACTATCAACAACAACAACAACAGCAGAAATATGCGTTGGCTTGAGGAGGAGGCAACGTGCAGCACCAGCACCAACAACAACAACAACAACAGCAGCAACACACTGCGTAACACGTATAACAATAACAACAACAACTACAACTACTCACCATAATAACAAACAACAATCATCATCATACCAACAATAACAACAACAACAACAACAACATAATCATCATAATTATCATCTCTGCTTAAGAGTTGTTGTTGCTTCTGCTGTTTAACTGCAACACGACCACTTACCACTGCCACCCGTCTTCGTTGTTGTTGTCATTTGTTGCCGAAAAGAAAAAGAAAACAAAATTTGTCTCCGAAGCAGCCAAGCCCATTGCACCCAAGGAGCGCGCTGCTCAGGCCATAGAGGCGCCACCCCGCCCACCCAGTGGAATGTTGGAATATCCACAGCGATTTGCGCGCAACATCCCCAATTCCTCTGGCAACGCAGCAACAGCTACGAGCTCGCCGCAGTATCCACCGCAGCTGCCGCAGCATCAAAACTATCCGAGTTGTGCCTCACCAGTGCATCATCAGCGACACTCTTCGCTCCAACAGCAACAACAACAACAACAACAGCTGCAACAACAATTGCAACAGCAACAGCAGCAATCGCTGCAACATCATCGCACACTGTCGACAGCCTCCAGCTGCAGTGCCCAGCAGCACAAAAGTGTGACCTTCGGCCAGCCAGCGAACAGCGGCTGCCCGGCGCCGATCATTGACTACAGCAACGGCGGCAGCAGCAGCGGCAACTCCAGTTGCAGCGCCGGCACGGCCAACAACGCTGGACAACAATCAATGGCGGGCAACATGAAGCACGGTGAGTTCTGAAAACTCCATTTGCAACATCTGCTGCACTCTTTGCAAATGTTCAAAAATTGTCTATAGTCGATTAAAATTTCCCATTATTTTATCTATAGAAATTTGCATTCTCGAGAAATAAAAAATGATATATGAATTAAAATAGCTGAACACGTCTTGAGTACTCAGTTTTTTTTAAATATTTGATATACCTTTGATTAGTAAAATTATATTGTATTCAACGATTTTCTAGGGCCTTCAGAAAATTCCCTGATTTGAGTTCAAATCAAGTCTGTAACCAAATCTGTTTAATTTTCAATTTCAAATAAAAATCTTGATAGTTTTTTTTTTATATTTTCTTTAATTAAAAACAAACTGATATTTATAGCTTTATTAATTGGCCAAATCAAAAGCTCAAAAATAGGATACTTTATAAATGTTTACGTATTTTGCATGACTTTGGTGATTACTAAACGCACTTCACACTTTATTGCAGGCAAATCTCAGGAAGACGTTTGCTACGTGGTAGCCAAATATGATTATGCAGCCCAGGGTGCACAGGAGCTGGATCTGCGCAAGAATGAGCGCTATCTGCTGCTGGATGACTCCAAGCACTGGTGGCGTGTACAAAACAGTCGCAATCAGTCCGGCTATGTACCCAGCAATTATGTGAAGAAGGAGAAGCCCTCGCTCTTCGACAGGTGCGTTTCATCATCATCATCATCCCCCCCTCCGGTTGCAGTCGCTCGACCCCCGCTGCATCATTGCATTCAATTCCGAACAACCAACCAAACAACGTGCAAACTCCACCAAAAGTGTTGTATATACTTACTATTGCTACATAGTTATTGAAACTCACTAAAAATTCAAGTATTCTTTTTATTCTGATTTCAGCAGAAATAAGAAACCAAAAAAAAAAAAAAACAAAAAAAAAAATAGAAAAAACCAAAAAAAAAAATAAACAAAACAAGTTTGTTTCCTTCTCCTATTTTATGCTTTCTACTCTCTCGTATTATGTATTGTAAATTAATTTTCCAACTGCTTTTCGGCTTTCGTATTGTATTTACTAATTTGAACTTTTGCTTTAAGTTGTATTTTTGGTATTATTATGTTTTCTGTGTAGTCTGTCTTCAAAATACATTGCCCTGCACAATACCCAAAAACCCAACACACGAATGAAAACTACCCCAACAACCCCTCCAACTGGTTAAACTGGTTGCCCCTCCACTGAACACCAAAATTAGGTTCAAGTCTTGAAAAACTCCTTTCTGAAAACCTATTGTTAAATCTGTTAAGGATTTGAAGTGTTATGCGTTGCATATGCGATTCAACATTCAACAATTAATCGAAATATTTGTTTGGCTCTATTGTAGCATCAAGAAGAAGGTGAAAAAGGGTTCCGGCTCGAAGACGCTGCCAAATTGTTCGCCCTCGCGCCAAATCGAGAGTCCAACCATGTCACGTCGCTTGCCCCCAGATCCGGCCGAGGCTATCGGCACCGCCATTGTCAAGTACAACTATCAGGCACAGCAGCCGGATGAACTATCGCTCACCAAAGGCACACGCATCCTCATCCTGGAGAAGTCAAATGATGGATGGTGGCGTGGCCAGAGTGGCAACTCGGTCGGCTGGTTTCCCAGTAACTACACAACCGAAGATTGTGATAACGATGGTGAGATCCATACCTATGCCATAGCGGAGAACGTGCTGGACATTGTGGTACGTGGCAATAAAGATACTTCCCTTTAAACGAGCTTCTTTTAATCACTGCTTAACACACTCTTCCTTGCAGGTGGCGCTATATAGCTTCACATCGAACAATGATCAGGAGCTGTCGTTTGAGAAGGGCGATCGTCTCGAGATCGTTGATAGGCCCGCCTCCGATCCCGATTGGTATAAGGCACGCAATAATCAAGGACAAATTGGTTTAGTTCCACGCAATTATCTACAAGAGTTGAACGACTACTTGGCCACACCCTATCGCAATACAAGCGGCAACGCTGGCAACGGCAACGCAGCCGCCAGCAGCAACGGCGCCAACAATGCCGCCGGCAACGGTGGCGGTGGTGATTCCATGGAGCGTCGCAACGACTGCAACAACAAACCATCAACTCAACCAGCTCAGCCCATCGAGCGTCCGAATTTGGCGGGCAAATCGTGGTACTATGGCGCCATCACACGCAGCCAATGCGACACGGTGCTCAATGGCCATGGACACGACGGTGACTTCCTCATCAGAGACAGCGAGACTAATGTGAGTTGAAATTTTTGATGCAACAGCTAAATGTCAACGGATTATTTTATTAAATATGTTGTTTTCCTTATTGTCACTTGGCAGATGGGTGATTATTCGGTTTCCTTGAAGGCGCCCGGTCGCAACAAGCACTTCCGTGTGCATGTCGAGCAGAATATGTACTGCATTGGGCAGCGCAAGTTTCATTCGCTGGATCAGTTGGTTGAGCACTACCAAAGAGCGCCCATCTACACAAACAAGCAGGGCGAGAAGCTGTATCTGGTGCGACCGCTGCCCAAGGCCAATGGCACGTAAATGGCATACCACATAAAAAAATTAAAAAATACAAACAGAAGTGGGATGGAATGAGGCCCATTGTCTCTTATATATTACTCGTAATATACATAAATACCATATACAACACATACAGAACTTCAATGATATAGAAAATACGTAAATCCGTAACTAAACATGGCTAAAACGAATGCAACGCGTTGTCCACAAAAGTCTTTCAGTTCTTTGCTTCGCAACAGAGTATGTATGTATATAGATATATATATATATATATAAATGTATCGGTTAGTTGTGTCCCGATTCAGGATTATGTGCGTTTTTGGTCAAGATATAATAGACAAACAGACTTTTTGTACTTTTATAAAATTATGAAAACACAAAAAAAGAAAAAAGGAATAATTAGCGTTTAGTTAATGCTTAATTCGGCTAGCTTTGATCGCGTACTAATTTGAATATTCATTTCGATTTCTCAATTCGCTTCCTTTTGTAAACAATTCTATCACTCAATTCTAGATGTCAACATGCATTATACGATTTACATACTCTATAATATGTATAAATACATAAAATACGATATTTAACAAACACTGTAGCCAACTATTGTGTACACAGCAAAGCGCTTTTAAAAACCAACACTTAAGATAGCCTATACGTGTGTGAGTGTGTGTATGTGTGTGTGCGTGTTTGTATGAGTGTGTGTGTGTGTGTATGTGTGTGCGGGAGAGTGCACATAAAGCCAATTTGTCTATTAACCATGCGCGTGTGTGTATTGCAATTGCCCTATAAGCTTTTGCCCAGAATCTATTTAATACCACAGTCATATAACCAATACTTAATCGAGTATGTAAATATATAAGCGGAACGCTTGCGAAACAGCTTACAAGCAAGAGAAAACAGGCAGAGAACCAAAATTGCACAAGCTGCTTGGCTGCTAAACTTTAGAAAAGAAAAGAACAAAAAACAAAAAGCGATGCAAGAAACTAAATAATTTGTTAATTAGCAGGACACAGAGAAAGACGGATAGAGAAAGAGAGAGAGAGAGAGAGAGCGAGGGGGAGGAGATCCTGTTTCCTCTGCCTCTTCTTCATCACACCCACACAAGTCATTTTTGTTAATACAATTTTAAATTATCATCTTACCATATAATCTTACGGAATACCAATAATAATAATATCTAAACAATCTGTTCTAGCCGCATAATTATAAACATAATCATCATCTTACGAGAAAACACACATACTTAAGTGGAGATCCCCCCTATTAAAAATAAATAAATACAAAATATGATACGCATATAAGCCATGCTGTACAGTTGATGATGCAATGCCTAACCTAAGCACACTTTCACATATGCATACATACTTTATATATATATATATTTCTATTTATACTTTACTATTACAAATTATTATTATTATTATTATTACTATATATTTATGAAGTAGTAGGCAGCGATTCCAGCTTTAATTTTGTTTTTAATTATTACATTTTGTTCGCCGTGTTTTTCTTTATATTATTATTGATTTGTTTTTTATTTAGCTTAAGCAATTAATGAGGGACGTAGTGAGAGTTATCAATCTAAGGGAAGATGGGACGATTAGAGCTTGACTGCTTTGATTTGGGGCGCTTAGAGAGACTTGACCAGAGAGTTGGGTCATGGCAGGTTTAACCATAGGGTTTAAATGACTTTCGACTTTATTTCATATGCGAATTTTTAAATATATATATATATATATAATATATATATATATATATATATATATATATATATATTAATATATAAAGATTAAATAATTTATAGTAATTTCAAACAATTGCTAAACACAACTAGTACTAAAACGAAAGAGAACAAACTAGAAATTATACCGAAACGGAAATGAATAAAAATACATCAAATAAATTATAAATCAACTGTGTTTTTCCTCTATTTAAATTCCTTTTTTTATTTTCTATAGGTTAAGGCTACAAGCAGCTCAAACGAAAGGACCTTTTTAAAAACAGAAAATAACTTCTAGCTTGGCCATTTCCTTCCTGATACTGATGAGCTCTATGTCAAACTTTTTCTTTTGACCATCACTTCCAACTCGCCAAAGGACATCCAAATCGACTTTGTACCTTTCGAGCTTAGCTCGAATTAAAAAGGTTGCCGGAATGCCCCCAAAATTATGCACGGACTTTTTGCCTGAAAGCGATTTAGCCGATACATGAACCATTTAACAGCAACCTGCCTGGAAAACGATGTAAAACAACTATATTTCTGAAAAGGAAAGAAATGTTTAATGCATTTACACACATCATGTTTTCTCCTTATTTATATTATGGGTTTCCGAAAGAGAGTTCCAAGGGTTGCTAAAAATGACTTAATAATTATAATCACAATAATAAATACAACAGAAGTGGTTGTTTTGTTCATAGTTTTTATTGAAACTTGTAATTTTAAATAATTGTTTTAAGGCTTCGAGATAATGTTTGACATACGTTAAGGCTAAATATGGAAAAATTCATCTTGCTTCTTATTTGGACTTGTGTTGGCATTAAACAATTCCGAATGAATACTAATACCGTTTTTTTTTTCTTTCTTTAATGATGCTACATATGAACGTCGCGCCATATTCTTAGGTGTAAGTAAATAGAGATATATGTTTATATATATTATCATCGCAATTAACAAACTTTAACTTTGTGTTGAGCAAACTATCCGTTCTAAGTGTGTGTGTTGGTTGGTTGGTTGGTTGGTTGGTTGTGATTGATTTATTTATTTATCATAGTTGAATAACAAGTATTAAAACAAGAAGCATTTAATTTAGGTACAAAAGCATATATGTATATGTGTTTATATAATATATTTATTATGTAGGTTAGCATTATTTTATTAATGATAGTTTAGTTTAATGAACATTTTCATAATCTTATTAAGGCCACACAATCAATAACTGACAAGAGTTTCGTACATCGAAACAAGCGCGCAAAGTCGTTAAAACCCCAAAAGAAAATCAGGACGAGAGAGAGAGAGAGTAAGAGAGCTACAAGGATGCGATGATAAGGCAAAAAGAATAAAACATTTTCTCACTTAAACATTTATAAAAAGAATAAACCACAAATTAGAACGCAACTCATCATGGGTTGATTGGGGTTTACTACCATTAGAACTTAGAATTATTGTTTTAGTGGTATTGTTTTAGTTATAAATATATGTATAGATATATACATATACATATATATATGTATATCGGACTGCATAAGTATATGCATGTAGTTTAAGTTTAAGCTAAACACACGACAAACTGTGGCGCACGTTGAGAAAGTTTAAGTTTAGTAAAAAGTCGATAGATGCTAAAGGCAACGGTAAATACAAAACTTTAGATACATCCAAATCGCATATGCATATATATATATATATATAAATATATATAAACGGATGTGTGTGTGTGTGTATTTGCCGTATAAACATTTATGTAGAGTTAGAGCTTTGTAAAAGAATATAATATTTATATGTGTATATTGTACGATCATCGCAAATCCGATCTGCAAATGCGAATTCTACTTTCAGCATGGTGCATACACACACACAGATATAAATATATATATATATATCCACACACATACACATATACATATGCATATATGTTAGTATGTTGCATATATGTATATCATAGTTAATAGCTATTGTTCGTAAAATGGACTAATTTCGGTTCACTTTTTGCTTTTTGTTCAGCGGCTTTTTATCGTTCTCTGCTTTTCTGCTTCTCTTCTCTGCTTTATCAACGCCTCAGCCATATTGTGTGCTCCTTCTCCTGCAGCTGCAGCTGCTCCTTCAGCTGTTTCTGTTTATGTTGCTGTTGGTCCGGCGGCGCTTTGCTCGTGTCGGAATCTCATAAAAATGGATTATTGGTATTCATAGCTCCGCTGGCCTGCAAAAATATGGAACATGTTAATGCAAAATCTTAATTGGCAATGTGAAAATGTGCAGCATACAAAATAATGAATTTACGTGTCCATTAATTACATAGATAGACGGGCAGACACAGACAGGATTTATGATTAACTAAATTGTCTGTCTCGAAGACTATCAGATCTTGAGATTTTACATACAGATAGATACTGTAAACAAGTTTTACTAAATCGATATGCTATATTTAACTTGCTTAAGGGCCCCACGGCTATCTCTAAAATGTAATATGGCTTGAAAGGGTGAAGCCCTTATTTACATACATAAAATGTTTTCTTTTGTTTACAAATATGTATACAGAAACGCAACTGATTGCACAGGGTATCACCTAGTCGAGCAGTGGCACTTACCGCAAATGGATTATTGAAACAACCGGATATGCCACCAGCCATAACAGGCGCTGGTTGCATGCTACCAAAGCCGCAACCGTTGGGCAGTCCTTGGGTCAAGGCATAGCCATTGTTATTGAAATTGTAAAAGCTTGGGGCTTGTGGCTGCAACAGCTGTTGTGCCACTCCAGCTGCCTGCTGCGGACTGCTGCCGTAGCCATTTGGTATGAGCGTCAACTGGCCATAGAGATTCTGCTGCTGCTGTTGCTGAAGCTGCTGCTGTGCCTGGAATGGATTCACCGCATGGTTGTTGCCGTTGACGAGCATTGTTTGCTGGCTCTTGAAAGGATTGGCATTGTTGTTGTTGTGGTTGTGGCTGTTGCTGCTGCTGCTGCTGTTGTTGTTACTGTTGGTGACGGCTGTGGGTGAAGCGTAATTTAGTTTTTTAGTTTGCTTGCAGATGAATTTATGACAGAGTTGAGCGCGTGCGCACTTTTCTTGCGTGACACGAAAATGGATACACGAATTTGAGCAGAAACCAAATCAAAATGGATTTCATTAAATTATACTTTCAAATTACAAAATATTCAATATGTTTGTGGGGTTTCTTAAGGTTTAAGTTTGTATCATGATCCTTAAAAAAAACACCGGAGCTCCTGCTCATCTCTAAGCTGTAGTTTTTCACTCACCAGTGCCAAAGGCGTCCAGAGGCGTGTTGTTGGCATTTGTCGGCGTTGGCGCCTCAGTGGCAGCTGCCTCGCTGGCCTTCAGTTCGCGCAGCTGCTCATCGAGGTCCTTGAGCGCCGCATAGCGGTCCTCGCTGGGTGCACTGCTGCCCACCTTTGCTGTTCGCTTCTGCAGCTGCTGCTGCTGCCCAAGCTGACTGCTCTGCAGCGAAGCACCTGCAACAAACAAGATTAAATATAAAATGTATAAAAACTTGACTTCACCTAGAAACAACTTAATCTACAAAATGAACTCAAAGGCAAACCAAACAACAAAAAAAAACTCATTACAAAAATTAACAATGGCCAACAAAAAAAAAAAAAACAAATAACAAGCCAGAACGCAAGGCAAAAAGAACTCAACAGGAAAGAAAACTTATAATCGGCCAAATGCCGACGATGAAATACCCTTGCAGAAAGCAAATAGTTTAAAGTTAACAGGCAACTTTATATTAAATATCATTTAAAACAATTGAGTTTGCCTGAGATTTATTTACGAGAACTGATCTTTCCATCCATCTAACTTTAAGAAAGAACGCAACTAGCCAAAGCCAAAGAGTTTGAGTGAGGCACTACTCAGCATAGTAAATAACAGACAAGCAAATATTTATATTCATTTGGCTGAGCAGAACTGAGACCATTCACTACGAGGAACCCGCATTTGGGAGTTCAACCGAAAGTTGACCGTCTGCAGGGGTATACATACACAAAGTGACACAAAACTTACTCCACGTAAAGAAAGGATTGTAATAGGCATTTAAAATTAATGAATTCGAGTTGCACACTGAATGCTCTGCCGCAACAGACGCAGCAGCAGCAGCAGCAGCATCTGTGCTTCTGGTTGCTGTTATTGCTATTGTTGTTTTTGTTGTGTCTTCTAGCAGGCTGCAATCTTCTGTGGAACTTGAGCTATTTAATAGGTAGGGCAGAAATGGATTCGTTGCTGTGCTGGTGCTCAATGCCTCATAGGAATCTTCGTCGCCGCATGAGCAACCGCATTTGGATGAGTTAAGAGAGCTGGCTGAGCTTTTATAGTTGGACTTCTCTAATGGTTGTTTTGCTTGTTCTATTTGCTGCTGCTGCTCTTGTTGTTGTTGTTGTCGTTCTTGTTGCTGTTGCTGCTGCTGTGGTTCCTTTGACCAGAAATCATCGCTCCAAAGCGTGGAATAGGCAGGCATTTCTGCATAAGGCTCGTGCTTCTTTTCTGGCTGTGATTTTGCCTCCGTTTGCAGCAGCCCAAATTCGCTATCAAAAGGATCAGAATAGTTTGGTGTACTCCAATCGCTCCAATCTGGCAGCGATGCCTGGAAAAAGCTTGTCGCTGGCGCTACTTTTGTTTTCGAGTTTCAGATTTGGCAGAGAGCAGAAATATGGAGAGAAAGAGAGAAACAAAAAGGAAGTCAGAGAGAGAGAGAGAGAGAGAGAGAGAGAGAGATTAACAAAACAAATGTTCATTCTCATTCTCAGTTTTGGGATGTGCTCAAGCGAAATGCAAAACTGCGATTGGAGATCAACACAAATCTCTTCAAAATACGTGTGGAAACGTTCTACGTTCAAATTTGCCAAGCGATATTGAAAGCCAAAGCGGTCAGCAAAAAAATAGCATGAGCTAGTTGCTGATGGGAGCAGCTGCAGCAGCAGGTGGTGAAAAATCAGTTCTTGTGGAATATGTTGCAATGTGTGTGTGTTTGCGTGTGTGTGTGCGAAAAGATTATATTGAAACTAAAGATGAAAATTGAATAGAAAGTGCCAAATTCGGCTTGAGCCGATGCTTAACAACCCTTGCAGATATGTCCTTAGACCCATATTGCAATACAATCTGAGTAGTTTTAAAATGTGACAAACAAATATGCAACTAGACCAAATTTCATTACAATAGCTGTGGATCGTGTATATAGGATCTATGATAACCCTGAAAATAACGCAAGGGTATACAAAAATAAAAGTGTGACTTAGTCTAAGGAGCTGTTCAACTTACCACCAGCATTATAAATGGGAGCATGCTCGAAATCCGCAAAGTTCTCAGTTCCGTTTCCATTCAGCAGATGTTGTTGTTGTTGCTGCTGCTGCTGCTGTTGAAGATGCGCCGCTCGGATGGGCTGCACTTTGGCATAGCCATTGGTGGAGCTAACCGAACTGGCCGAGGAGACAGCCGGTGAGCCCGTGGAACGTGCCGCGGTCGCATCAAATATATTCGCCGTACCAAAGTCGGCAACAAAATCGGTCTCGCCGGCAAATCCATTGCTGGCACAGCTGCTCGTATCCGAGAGAGCACCCGTCGATGTGGAGCCGGCACTGTTGAGGCTGGTCAGTCCCAGGCCAAGATTGAAGGCATCATGATTCCCATTCTGCTGCTGCGGAAGATGATGATGATGCTGCGGCCGACTGATGGCCGCCGAGGATCCGGTGGATGTGCCTGTCTTCGACAAACCATTGGCAGCGGTGCGCTGAGCGGCGGGCGGTGTCAAATGAATGCTGGCATAACCATTACTCGAGATGCTCGAATTATTATTATTATTGTTGTTGCTGTTGCTGTTATTGTTGTTGCTGTTGTTGGCATTGTTGTGATAACCATTGCTGGACGTCTTCAGATTGAGCGACTTGAGCGGACTGCCTGGCTCCAGATAATAACGCTTGCGTTCGTACTTATCAATCATCAATTCCCGCTGATCCTGTTGCTGGGCGGCAGCACGTTTGGGATCCCACAAGCCCAGCCACGTCTTGGCGCATAGCTCATTCCCATGCGCCTTGAGAAAGTCAAGCTCGTCCTGTGTGAATGTCGCCATCGATATGGATTTCACGCGATGCGGCGGCGTCAGGCCTCGTCTACAAAAGAAGAGCGGCAAGGAAAAGTCAATTTATAATCAATTAATCAATTTAAATTTTCCTTAACTGAAATTGAGTGACTGTTTCGAGCCTATTGGTTTTTTATTGCTTTATTTTGTTATTTTTTTCTTTTTTTTTAATTTATACAGGGGACAAAGCTATGGCACAACAAAACCATTTGGTTTTTTCCTAAACCTAAACGAATTGGGTGCTCACATACTGATCTAGTCTATATAATAGCATATTGAGATTTTAAAGTGACGTCTTCGGCGTTCAAACCATTCCAAATTTCACTTCATTTTTTCAGCTATATTCTCAAAACCGATGAGCATGTAAAGCTACCAAGTCCCTGGAAATGGTCATCCAATACTTGAGACTGCTTTGACTTGGGAAAAAATCCAACCGATTTTCAATTCCCTTCTTTTTTGCTTATTCTGCATGCAAAAGTAATGCAATAATGAATTTTGTGGAGCTTTCCGTTTCATTTGATAAGGAGAACTTTTGCAGATAAGTTTTTCAAATCACACGAAATTCGGGGGAAGTGGCTTTAAGTTCTTCAATGCCGACACCATTTTATTCATGTTTCAAGCAGACGATAAATTTTACATATTTTAAAACTGAAGTTGCCCTTTAATTCTATGCACTTCGAAAGTGTAGAAAATGTTATTATTAATTACACAAAGTGTCTGTAATGGACATTATTAAGTGGAGAAGTTTGAGTGGATTTCCGGTATAGAAAGATGGGTGGAGAAACAAGTGTTATAAATTACAAAAATTTGTGAATGACCCGCTAAATGGGTGCTCAAATTCAGTTAATTGCACAAATTAATTATACCGGCCTTGGGGGGTGAGTGTTGCAATTAGAGCAACAGTGGCAGGGGACGCGAGCTTGACAGAAGCCAAAGAAGGAGAAGAAGGAGAATGAGTGGTGGCAGTAATGGAAAGAAGAAACAGCACAACATGAAAAATGAAACCAGCCATAAATGAAACTCACTCAAAGCGAAAACCGGCAAACAGCACAGCACAGCACAGCTCAGCACAGCACACAAATTTGCCTCAGAGCCGCTTAAAGCTAATTTCAGTTTTTCACGAATTTTCCCAAACGAAATGGGCACAAATAGCAACAGCAAAAGCAACAGCAACGGCAACGGCAATAACAATATATGTATGCACATATGTATATATATGTATGCTGGCATGTATGTATATGCATATGTATATATATAATGAAGAAACTGGACGTTTCACATGAACGCTTCAGTGGCTCACCGAGCCAATTCGTTATGGTAAACGAGACGAGACGGTAGGTGGACAGAGAGTGGGCCACAGAGAGAGAGAGTGGGCCACAGAGAAAGAAAGAGATAGAGAGAGAGAGAGAGAGAGAGAGAGGAGCAGCGAAAAGCGAGAGCTTTGATCGCTTAGTTCTGGAAACGCCTTTTCTTCATTCTACCTCTTCTCCTGCGCCACGCCTGTGATTTTTGAATGACAGTTGCCCAAGATTTTTTATGGTTAACCAATTTGTTTGTTGTTTTTGTATATTTCTACATGCCTGAATTGTCAGCCGAAATTCACTTAAAAAGCATGCACCAGCAATTCTCATTTAGGTTCTATCCACAAACTGAACTTTGTCCAAACGAATATAAATTTGAAACATTAATTCAGGCAAAAAATGAAACTGAACTTGGACTGCTGCCGATATGCTTCGACATTTTAAATAATCTTAAAACTATCCGCAATTATTATCTTGTTCCAATTCATTATCCGTTATTATCTATGACTACGCATACTTTGGAGAACTCTTAACGCGGATAATTTTATTAGGGTCACGAAGATTGTGATTTTTCATACATTTCAATCTAAGCCATGATTCATTGTAATCTATGTAAAGTTGCTCCCTCTCCCTCCCCCCCCGCCCCCTCGCACGCCCTTGACTGCATTTTGGACCACTGACGTATCAATCACCATGTTGAATACAACTCGCATAACTACAATTTCTATTTGCTTACGCAGCAAGCAGCAACACTTTTTTGTCTTTTTTCCCATTGAGAGCTGGAAAGCTGCTGCTCTCAGCTGTTGTCATTTAGCCTTTGGGGCAATGTCTTGTGACCCTCCCCCCCCCTCCCCACGACTGGTTGTTGGGTCTCTAATGGAGTTTACAACTGAATTGCCATTTCTGCCAGAGTGTTTTTTACAAATTGCAGCTGGAAGCAGAGAAGCAGCCGTGGCAACTGGGGAGCAAAAAAAAAAATGTGATTCAATTAAAAGCAGCACACTTTGTGCTGGGAACTAACTCGATTTTCGCCAGTGTCGTCTCGCTGGGCGCAATTAGTGATGGCCTTAAGTGGATTGTTGTGAAATGCAGACACGATTCAATAATAATGCTAAAGGCGGACACTTCCTTCCGCCAGCTGTCAATTGATTTCGCAAAGCTGCGGAAATAATCACGCCAGAGACCAAGAGTGTAGCTAAACACTGGGTCTGGTACTCATCTGGTGTCCAAGTGGCTGTTAGTTAGGCTGAGGCACGCACACGCAATTCGTTAGTTGCAAGTGCCAAGTGCCACAAATGACTGCCGCAAAATGTGGCCGCAGCTATTTTTGTAACCCGAGTGAAAAGTGAAAGTTGTTACCCACCCATCACACACACACACGCACACACACACACATGCAAACACACACATGCAAACACACACATGCGGTCCAGGTCTAATGTGCCACGCCCACCGTTTACAGCCAAGGCATTTGAATTGCTTTGGGTCGACGACAACAGCAACAGCAGCAACAACTACATCTCAGCCACAGTCGCTGGATGCAAAGTGAATGCCAAAATTGTTGTGTGCCCTTGCAGAGAGTATTATAACTATATATATATATTCTTGATCAGTTTTTGATGATATGTTGATTATTTTAGCTGCATAAACTAAGTTATTGTGTAATCGAATCGAACGTACAAAATGTGCCTGTTATTTTGGTAAGAAAATTACCAACATTGAAATACTTTATTTCATTTCGCTTTCAATCGGTCATTATTTTAAAGGGTATACAATCTTCGGCATGCCAATGATAGTAATACTTTTTAGGTTTTTACATGTTGCCACTAATTGAAATGTGCAAAAGGCGTTGCCGCATAAAGTGGTGTGAATTTGTGTGCCAAACCCAGAAGGTAAGATCTCTCAGCTTATAAACTAGATAAGCTAAATTCAAGATCAACAATATATGCAAATAGCTGACTCTTCCATTCATAGGGAACACTTCTATTTTTTCTTCCACTGTGTGCAAGGTGTAAAGTGAACAATGTCAATTTGTTTAACGCCTGCCTTCATTTTTACTGATAATTAACTTACAAAGCTGCCAATGGCAATTGATGCCGCCAAAACAAAAAAAAAAAAAAAGAGCCACAATTATTTTTTAAACATTTTTTTTTTTGCAGTTTTTGCTTATGGGCAAACAACAACATTCTGCAAAGTTCAGTATTTAATCGTTTTTGTGATCTTTGCAAAGTGCAAAGATTGCTTGTAGAAAATACTTAATGCTTAATGGCTTATGCAGAGTAACTCTAAGTCAAATATTTTCGTCTTTAATATTCTCACTTGTATTTCTAATTTTGCTAATTGAAAGACAAGACGCTGGCCGGGTGGGTTGGGTTGCGGAACAGTCGAAAGCTAAGGCAAACACACAAAAACCTAAAGAAGTACACACACTTAGCGTGTGTGTGCACAACTACGCTAATTGAAACACACACACACACACACACACAGAGAGTGTGCCGAGTCATGGCACAAAAAGTGTGTCATCTGGCAGGCCAATACTCTAAAGCAGAGACCCACTGCAATTGCAACAGCTGTGGTTCAATGCACAACACAACACAACACAACACAAAACAACACAAAATGCTGCGAAAGCTACAAACTCAATTCAAAATACACAGTATACAATCCACAATCACAATCTACAACATCCGAATGGTATTTTGTTTTTTTCTGGAAAAGCACCGGACGAGTGGGCGAGCGAGTTTAGGAGTAAGCGTCAAACAGCTGTCCGGGTTTTCCAAATCAGCGACACATCTATCGTGCTAGGCACAAGTGGATACAAAATTAAAACAAATACACACACACACACACACACACACACACAGACACACACACATTAAGATAAAGCTTAGTTTAGTTTCATGTACATATGTATTGTATTTCATTTTTAGTTTTTTTTCGCCACTTTGCCACAAAGTGCAAAACTTGTTTTTTGCGCATTTTGCGCACTCAGCGTTAAAAAAAGGCACAAACAAAAACAAAACAAGTCGCTGCGTTGCGGCAAATAAAAGTAACAACAAATTGTACAGAAATATTATGCACAGTCAACAGACACAGACACAGACACATATACAGATACAGCGACCGATTCCTATATCTGTATACAGATACACGATTAGATATATGTATACTTATATAGATATAGACAGATACATTTTCACTAATGTACGAGAACAATACTTGAAGAAACACAAAAGAAAAGAGGCTTAGTTTTATAGAAGATTAAATACCCTTTCTCATATATCGTACACAAATCAAGTTTAATTCACTTTCCGTTGGCAATTGTTCATTTGTTGAACTAGTCACACAAGTAAAGACTTTGCTTCAGTCAATCTAAAATAAAGCATTCTTATTTGTTAGATTTGTGACAGCATTTGTTAGTTATTGATTGAAGGCATCTACGGAAATGTGTTACAACCTTCGTTGGATATTGTTGTGAACCTATCCCCGAGAGAGGGTATGCCTACCAGAGGGGCATGATGTATTTGAGACCTACCACATGACGATTAGCGCAGATGTAGCCGGAGTCAAGAAATTGCGCAAGGGCCTCCAAACAGCGAACAATTTAAATTATGATAAAAAAAAAAACAATGGGAAGAGTAAACGCAGCAAAAAGTGAGCGCACCCAAATACAACAATAAGTACACAGAAAAAAAACAAAGGGAGTCGGGCGAAAATTGGCACTTTTGAACTTTTGGTGCGCCTTCTGCTCATGAGCATTTGGCAGAAACATTTAAGAATTTATTTCTGTGCCACAAACAAAACCAAAAAAACACAAAAACACATTCCAATGAGTCATTTGGAGTGGCAGACGGAAGGCGTCCGACAGCTGATAAGAAAAATAAAACAAAGAGTATGCGCAAAAAATGGCAATTAGTCAATTTTCAAACAACGCAATTATGAAGAAACCCTTTAAATTCCCCATTGTGTTGGGTAAGTAAATACTCCACATAGCCTGAAACCATAAAGTATTTGATTAAAAAGGGGAGTTGCAAACTTCCAAATTTTGAATACAAGTTTTTGTATACCCTACGCAAATCAATTCTATATAATTTAATCGATAACTGGTCGCAATTAGGAATCGACTTCCGATGGGAATTACAAACACATCTGTGTAGATATAGCCCTCAATTGTGAACATTTTTTCTGGGTTCAGGGTATCTCCTAGTTGGTTTATGGTAACTTCAAGTTGAGCAGTTTCTTTCTTGTTTTAGATATTTATATATATATATTTATAGCATTTTTAAAGCTTACTTCCAATGAACTTGGTAAATTCCACGAAATCTAATCAGCACAGAACACAATTTTTTAACACCAAACGGGACGCGCATCAGCGTTTTATAGTATGGTATATATAGAGTTGAATGGTCTATTATATCGTACATTAATCATACACATATCAGTTGATGACGCCAAGTTCACAGTCCAGCATCAAATTTGTTACAGTTTGCGTTCCATTCACCAAAAGGTGTGCAGTGTAATCATTATCAGTGCGTTCAACAACTGACATTCGCCATTGACACAATGACCAAAATGTGTCGCTTGGTTATCTAGCAATTGTTATTCGACACTTTAAATACTATCAATTTATTAGCTTCAGTTATAAATAACTGCAAACTTAAAGTTGACTTAAATGCCACAATACGCTTAAGGTCACAGTAAACAGAGGAAAAACGCAACTATTGTATTCGATATTTAAACTGAGCACTAAAAGCGGTTGTGTTTACCTTTGAGATTGAAGGTTGTTTAAATATGTACAAGTATTTCATTGACTTTAACAACTTACTGCTGAGCTGTTGAGTTGACAAACTGAATGGTTGCTTCACAGTTATGGATATATGCGGATAAATAAATTGACTGGTTTATATACGTCGTTGTCGCCTGTGGCAAGCACCGAGCTTAACTGGGGAAACGGACGAAAATGCGTTGCACTTATTCATATTGCAATGGCAAACAGTTGTGCGATAAGTGGATGTCAAGGGGCGTCTCATCTATATATATATTCACGTATTATTTTAATATTTATATATATACATATATAGTTGAGTTTGGCATCAATTTGCGGAATTGACAGTTATTCGCGGAAGTCCATTTAATACGCAAATTGCCAATGCGATTGCCCTGAAGATAGGTCCGGGCGTAACGCCCTTTTCAGCGGTCATTCAATATTCAATTTGAAAAGCAGTTGACTACACAAACAAATTTATATAAATCATTTATGATTAATTGGCAAACAAAGAACCGGTCAAAATCGGAAAATGCTTATCAGCACAACTTGGTCAAAAATATAGGCACAAATAAGTAGAATTGATTTTTATAAACAACCTTTCTTCGTAGAAAAAACACAAAACAGGAATAAAGATAAGAAAGAAAACTTGTTATTTTTGTAAACTATTTTCTGGAATTACGGAATTTTCATTCTGTAAACAAAAAGGAAAAACATGCAACTAGGTGCATACTTATTTTTCTGAGTGTGTAGCCGCCAGACAACAGGCATGACACACAAACAAAGGCGCTGAGGAAAAACACTAACAAAAATCAACATTCAAAGATGAAAACCTCAAACAGCTGCTGCTGCGTTGATTGCCACCGTTTCTGGCTGTCTCCCCGGGATTGATGAATTGATGTGGCCTCCAAAGAAATAAAAAAACATTGTAAAGTTGAAGTTCAATAACATGCGGAAAGCTGCACGGGCTGAGCAAGTGAATCATTAATCGCTCTCGTCTCCAGTCGAGACTCAATTTTACAGAAAGTGTCACAAGTAGCATTGTTGAAATTTGCAAGACTATCAAACGGCATCAACGGCAAAACAAGGCGCGGGGCGAGCGGATGAGGAGCGGGGAGGGCCTCTCATTGCAGGGCTAAAAATATCAACGAGTTTCGGTTTCAACCGCAGTCAAGTGCCTTACAAGGCAAACGAGGAACCCTGACGAGTAATGATGAACAAGCATGAAGAGCTTTGAAAAGCTTTGGAATTGTGCGATCCCAAGTCCGATATGTGTGTGATATATGTGTCATAAGTGTGTAAATAAACACTCGTGTGTATATTTTATGTGTGTAATAGTTTGTGTGATTTCTATGTAAATCGTTAACAGAAATTACGCCTAACTTTGGAATGGCATTTATTTTTTTTACTTATACCCTGTAAACACTAAAGTTGTGCAGTGTAATCAACTTTAAACAGAATATTTCTTATTAAAATTTAGTCAAGTCGCGTGATTTTGTGTGGCAATACCCTGTAGTTTTACGACCAACAAGGAATGTTCAACTAAACAAATGCTAAATGAGGATTAGAGAGAAGCTGGCGCGATTTAGTTGTCGTCGCACATAGCCTGCAAACCAATTCTGGAAAGGGTATTTTTTGTGCTCTCTTTCCAAATATTGTAATAAGAACACCCTAACAACTTGAAACAAAAAAAGTTTGCTGTTGGAGCGGAGTCTTTGTTTGTTATGAGTTGAAAACAGGGCATCTTTTAGTGTGCATCAACGACTTGTTGCGACAACGGCCTCGACAATACTCTAGCGATTCGTAGAAAGTGCGGCTTTGATTTGTCTATGTGTATGAACCACAGAGAGCATCCCACGGACTTTTGACTGTTTCTGCAGAGGCTGGCAGGCATTTGCCTTATATAACCGCTTGTGGCACGTAACTGGCCTGCACTAAAATGGCAATGGAAAATGGAGCAGTACGTGTACAGTACGGCAAGTTGCACACACACACACACACACACACACACTGTACAAGCCACACAGCGGCCAGAGATGCAAAACGCTAACAAGTCAATTACATTTCAGGGCCTGCTCGCAAGGTAAACAAAATCCGCGCACCGGAAATATTCGCTACACTTCAAAGACAAAAACCCAATTCGAATCGAAAGCAAAACAGTTTGATTGATTGATAAACAGAAACATAAGCAGCACACTTAGCACTTTTAATGCTGTTTAGTCTGGGATGTTCGTCACAAATCGCTGACCCACTTGCCAGACTCTCGGCTTTCGGAGTGCCATATTTTTGGGCGCTTCGATTTTCAGCAGACACAGCACTTTTGCTCAAAACTCATTTTATATGCAGTTTTGGCTATTAAAAGTTGGCAGTTAGAATAGCGGCAAAAGTTTAGTAAAAGCCAGCAGCAGCAGCAGCAACTTTTGGCTTCCTTTAAAAGTGTTTTGCTTGTTTTGGCTTTAACTAGCTGGCAGCACTATTTGCATGCAAAGTGCAGATTTTAAATAGCGCCAGTTGTGTATCGAGAAGGGAGCAAAGCCTGCTGCCAATTAGACTTCGCTAACTGGCCAGTAGGAAACCCACGCGGCTGTCGGCCCAGTCGGGCACATCAATATCAATGTCCGCCATCTGCACAGTTTATGTGTGCGAGATAGGGAGAGAGAGAGAGGGGGAGGGGCAAGAGAATGGTGGGCAATTTTGGCGCAGAGGCGTGCGTTGCCGTTGTCATTGCCGACATCGTTGAAGGCCCTCTGTCAATGTTTGTCGCACAAAATAAATTAAACTTGCCACTGACTGGAGTATGAGGTTGAAGATGAAAAGTAGGCGGAATTGGTGCTACTGGGCTTGTGGCCTGTGCTGTGGATGGATGCTCTTTAGTAGTGAGTGGCGGCCCACTGACTCGACTGTGACTCAATGAATATTTTAATAATGCTCTCGCCGCTCTGCAAATTGCTGAAAGAGCCTTGAGCTCCGTTTGTTGCCGTTTGTTGCCGACATCAGAAATGGCCTGCAAAATGTGGGTGGCTGGTGTTGGTAAGAGAGGGGGTGGGGGATAAGTAGAAATGCGAGCTTTGGATTTGCGTGGGCCACGCAGCGCTTGAAAAGCATAGTTGGCTTATGGCTTTGCCATTTTAAAAACCAAAGTTTGCCCTTGCTGAAGCATAGAATTTTCCATAAATTCTGAAACTAAGGGTCTTTCAAGTAGTTTGCATTTATATTATTATTTAGATGATTAATCGTTTTTTTTTCATATTAGAAAAGAAATTTTTTTAAAGGCTGTTTAAAGTGCGTTGCATTTCGAATTGTGAAAAACAAGTTTCTCCAAATTATAAAATATTTGTGAAAAGTGTAAATAAATTAGAAAATTGTGGAATGGTTGATTAAGATCAAACGTTTCAGCGTTCAACAAATTTAGTAAAAAAAATCTTTAAATTTATGTGCAAGATTGAAAATGATTTCTGCTTTCCTGGGCATATTTTCTTTAGAGTGTACTCTTTCCACTTCCCACCACACTGGCCAAAATGATGTTGCCACCCACTCGAGGCCTAATTGCGCACACACAAAACTAACAGAGCCAATATGTATGCATCTGTGAATATATATATATATATATATATCTATTTTTCGACGCAGCGCAATAAATCTGTATGGCGTAGGCGCCACTAGTCGATCCTGTTGCGGGCTGATTGCCAGCTCCACGGGGAGTCAGCTCTTGTACCCGCAGAAAAAACACGCACCCACACAGACACACACAAATATATATGCATATACATATATATATATGTGTGTGCATTCCAGGGATCAGTTTGAATTGGAAGTCGGCATCAGTTGTCCAGTTGTGGAACGGCGCCTGCCACCCGCCCGCTGCATGCATGTGTTTATAAGTAGCTGCAATTTAAATTGCCAGATCGCTCGCTAATCTGTGCAAAAATGCGCATATTTCCGTACTCTGAAATTGTTGGAAAGTATTGAGCAGTTCTGTGCCATAAGTGTATACATTTAATATATATTATTTATATATATGTATATTCCATTATTTATAGAATATATGTGTAAATCTCAATTTCAAGGCAAGCGTGCACAAAAACAAAATAAACGCAATGAGAAAACGAATGAAATGAATAAAACAAACGGTGATTACAACAGCGACACCTTCTTTTTGTGCATTTTGCCCCAATACCAATGTCGAGAATCGACAACAACAAAAAAACTGCGCAATAATTGCCAATCACACATAGAGAGGGAGAGTGAGGGAGTGAGAGAGAGGAAAGAGAGAAAGAGCAGCAGGTAACAGTCGGTTAGAAGGGGATAAGAGGAGAAGAGTTTGAGGTTTGTTATTTGTTATTGCTAAATTCTACTCGTTATGCGATTCACATTTGCCAAATGTTAATGAAACGCTTGCTTCTCTATTCAAGTTAATCACACATTTGTAATTGTCTGCATGTATGGGGATGTATGCATGTGTGTGTAAACAGGTAAGTGAATTATCGGCCAGACTGGATTCTGACAATAAGAGCCTGACAAATGCGGAAAACAGAAACAAAACGAGCAGCCATGTGTATGTTCTGTATGTGAGTAAAAATAGCTGAGAATTGTGCGCACACATTGACTATACATACATATGTATGTATAAATGTATTTTAAAAGAGATGTATATATATATATATCTATAATAAATATATTTGTGACTCGTGAGTGCGCTTCGAATTCCACACATCTAAATTCACAAATTTGTAGATATTTAGACTAGAGATGAGACACAAACGAAACTACAACTTGAAAGCACGATAGATATAAAATATGATCAACTCTCACGACTATTTGATACCTCAACTCAATTAATTGATTTAAGAAGTGTCTCCTCCTTATTTGATCACTCCGCAAACGTTTCTATTGCTTTCCCATATTCTGAAGAAAAAGCTATTTGTATTTGAAGAGATCAGTCGGAATTGATCATTTAGCAAAACGTGATTTTTGTTTACCGAGAATTTAAACTCGCTTTTAAGCTCAAATTTCGAATTTGTAAAACGCTTATAAAATATTTCTTAGAAGTATATATAACAACATTTTGGCCATCCTAAGAAGGTACAGGGTGTGTTAAGTTCGTGACACGGAAGAGCGCATTAAACCAGCCCACCTCTAATAGACAAATGTAGACAAGTATTTAATTGCCATTCGGCGTCGCGTTTTCGTTTATTGTTATTTTTTTTATATGTGTTTTTGTTGGTTTTTTTTTACTTTGCTGTTTGTTGTTTTGGTTTTTGTGTTTTTAGTCGCGGCGAAAGAAAGAAAAGTCAAAAAGGGCCCACACAGCTGACAACGCTTGGTGAAAGTCTGCCCCTTACATATCAACCACGACCACCCTTCCCCCACTCCCCTTCTCAACTGCTCTTACGGCCTCTTAAGCCATACAGCTGGGACGTGTTTATGTTGTTTCATAATCGAAAAGTTTACATATCTACAATTTGACCACTAGAAGACGTGCAGCTGATTATCGTGCTGACATACGTATATAGATATATATATATATTTGTATATGTTTGAGTGATTGTTGCATGAACGTAGATGTAAATGTACGTTGGCGGTTAAATGCCTACGTAACAGAATCGTGCTTCTGCTAACTAACAGTTGCAGTTGCAGACAGCTTTTGAGATACATGTTTAACTTCTCGTTGGAAATATCATGTAATTACTTTAATCTATGATAGGCATTAAACGACTACTTCAAGCAGCATAAGTCTTAATCGGATTTGATCTTCAAATGTACTTAAAATAAACTTGCGAAATTACAGCAACTTTTTGGGTATTTTATTATTATAATGAATATTAATTGTGAAGAAGAAACATGTTTTTTTTTTTAAATAATAATTAGACTTAAATAATTATTATATTTCATTACAAAATAGTGTGTTCGTACGTTGACTTCTTTGCGCCACTGTACGCTGTTTGTCAGCTGGTCGACTGCAGACTTGAGGTGGGCAAATGCCGTTACTGTTGCTGGCAGAGCAGATGACGCACCTGAGAAAGTAGACCAGTTGCGACAAACGACTGCCAGCGGAGGTCAGTGCAAGAGATACAGATACAGATACGAGATACGAGCTAAAAGATACAAGATACGAGTGTTTGACAGACATACTGACAAACAGACAGTCTGTGGTTGGTTGTCGTTTGCCTGTCATTCTGCACATATTATTGTGAGTGTGCATGTGTGTGCATTTGAGTGCATGTGTGTGTGTGTGTGTGTGTGTGTGTGTGTGTGTGTGGGTGCATATGCTGTTAAGGTGCCTTATCTAATCAACAAGTTTCTTGGCTGCCCACCAGATGGCGCGACTGGTGTGCGATTGAGGTGCAACAATTTGTCTGCAATTGCCATTGCCACAGCAACAACAGCAGCAACAGCAACAACTACAACGAGAACATCAACAACTGCGACAGCAACTGTCCCAAAAATACTTCAGTTTGCGGCGAAAAAAAAGAAGCGGTTTGACAGGTTTTACGCCTTTATAGCCAGGCTGACGGGCCGGCCGGTATGCAGCAGCTAAGCTGTTTCTCCGTTGCGACGAGAGAGGCAGAGCTTATGGTCGAAAGGGAGTGGTTTGCTTGGTTGGGAGTTTTGGGAGGGGCAGGAAACATTGTAGCATTGAACATGCACAACAATTTTGTTTTGGACTTTGACTCGTTTGTTTGACTTTTCTGGATACACAGCACAAAAAAAAAAAGAATAAAGAAAAGGCGTACTTGAATTAATTACTTTGTACCGTGTTTAAAAATACCAGCTCGAATTTTCCTAAGCAAAATTTGCTTTGTAACTTTTTTTTATTGTATTTTAGACAATATAAGTACAAATAGAATGGTATTTTCTGTTTTGTTTTTTTTTTTTGCTGTGTAGTGCAATTTAAGTGGAGTTCGTCGTTGTGTCTGCTGTTCGCTGTTGGTTGTTGGCTGTTGTTGTCATGCCAAAAGGGCCTCGCTGAGGCATTTATGCGGCTTTACATTTGCATAGTCGTAATACTTATTTGTTTCGGCCAGCTGCTGGCAGGCAACTGGCAACTGGCGACTGGCGAATGAGTCATGCAACTATGTGCAGCACTGCAGCAGGGGAGCATTGGCCCAGTGCTGCTGCATTCAATAAAATTTACATATGCTGTTTGCTTGCATGCAAAAAAAAAAACTAGAAATGAAAATAAAAAAACAACGTAGAATGCCAAAGCAGAGTGCCAGAAAACTTTGGTCACATGCAAAACAAACAAACCAAACAGAAGAAAAAAATTTGTAATTTATGTTATCGTTGATCGATAGGCAATGAGAGCGCCCGCATTTTGACCAATTGAATCAAATGTTAACAAGCTGGCAACGTTCACACAGCGACAGAATCTAGGGCGCAATGTTTGTGTGTGTGTGTGTTGTTTGTGTGTGTGAAATGTGCATCACAGCTGTGGCCCTGTTGGCGGAAGCATGCAGATTGAAAGTAATCAAATAAACGTAACACAGGGAGCGAGAGCGAGAGCGAGAGAGAGAGAGGGGTACAGAACGGGGCGTGAGAGCGGAAGTGCGTAAATCAAGTGGAAAAACAAACGAGAAACAAAAACATGCACACACACACACAGAAAGGTGGCAACTCCACGGGGCAGACAAGGAGATGACCTCAATTTGCATTTAATCGCGCAGTGTTCCATTCAGCGCATAAATCGCAGCCAATTTGACAATTATTTGCCATTAAGTGCCAAGGACAACAACAACAACTACAACTACAAAAGACGTCTTCTTTTTTGAGTTACTTTGCATGCCTTCCATGCCTGTCCAAAATAGAAACGACAAAATAATTTCGATTTCGATTTCGAGCCCAAAAGTGACAGCCACCAATTGAAAGTTTGACTGCGATTTGCATTTCCAAATTGGTGTTTCTCAACACATAAAATTGGAGAAATGAAATCGCTTTCGCTTTCGCTGCACGCCCGCATGCTACCCCTCTCCCCACCCCTCCGCAACGGTTCCCTGACAGGTCTTAATCGTTGGTGAGGTTTGGGGTCGGTCAATGCTTTCGAACTCAAATTATCGGACAATCAACTGCGCTTAAAGATTGCAGCTTGCTTATCGTTGGGTGCAGTCCACATTCGTTTCCATCATTAAGTGATATTAGCGAGCAGAGGTTCAATTAAAAATCAGAATTGCAAGAGCAGCTACCTCAAGACTCGACTCTGCAGAGTATAGCGAGTGAATGGCAACGAGTGATTAGTAGCGAGTAGAGACAGATTGTCTTATTTTAGTTATTGCAACTTTAGCGAGTAACAAGTTAGCGTTGTTTAATTAATTTCAGCAAGAGACAAGAGCAACAGCTTGTAACGAGTAGATGATCACTTGAGAGAAGCTCATACTCATTTCAGTGAGAAGAGTGCAACGATTAGCGCAAAGAGGTAAGTAACGAGTAGAGCATTACTTTGCGTAATCTAAAGAAGATGCGCTTAATGAGATACGCAGAAGATACAACCTGTTACTCGTCTATAGCTTTAGACGAGCTACTCGTACTTAAATTGAAAAAGTAACGTGTAGCGATCAGATTGTCTCCTGGTATTTCAATCGAGCAGCGTTTGCTGACTTAAGGAACCGCCGTTACAGCAAAAGAGGGTAATTTATGAAGCAGGTAGTCTATAGTGAATAGTGAATATTAGGCAGTTGCAGTTACTTACAGTACGCCCGAACAGCGTGTGCAGACAAACGAGCCGATTGTCATGTTGACGTAGGTGGGCCCCTTTTGGTTGCAGTCGAAGCATTGGCGATTGCCTGCCCCGCTGTTCACCAGTTCCCGCAGTGCCAGCAGGTATTTGTCATCCTGTTTTTTGCGCACGGCCATATTGTTGTAGTATTTGCTGTTTCGATTGTTGTTGTTGTTGTTTGCTTTGTTTCCTGCTTCCGGCTGCGTGACTGAGTCTGAGTCGGAGCTGGTCTCACTGTCCCGCCGGCACCCGTTGCAGTCGTCCTCCAGCCACTCCGTGTCCGGCGATTGATGATAGATGTCAGCGGCGTGAGGGGCAGTGCTGCTGCTGCTGCTGTAAACGTATGCGAACTGAATTTTGCTTGCTTTTCTACACACACACACACCAACACAAACCGAAAAATATAATAACTGTTATGCGTGTGTTTGTTTGTTTGTTTTGTTTTTACGCAACGCTTGACCTTTCTTCAGCTGAGCGAAAATGACTTCAAAACAAATGCTGCTGCTGCTGCCGACGCCGATGCTGCCCTTTATGTATGTGTGTGTGTGACAAAGTAATAATTTAGACAGCAGACATTTTTTTTTTTTGCTCAATTATTATTGTTTACGTTTTTACGCACTGCACTCTTTTCTACTCTTTTCTTCTGGTTTTCGTTTGCCTTTTTACATTAATTGAATTTTATTTACTGCTGCTGCGCTCAATTTGCCCACAAACACTGAGAATCAATCACACACGCTGCGCCTCTCGTCTTGGTTTCGCTTATTTGCTGGCTGTTATTAACAGAATTAAGCACACAACGAAAAATTCTCTTTCAATAACAAACTGTAGCAAGAGACGCCCGTCCGAACAACAAACGAACGTCGCAAACTTGAAAATGGAACTGACTACCAGAGCTGTGTGACCGCATTGGCTTACCTAGCAAATGCTGCGATGTGTTAGGGTGACCAGGCATGCAAATGTGAAACACGAGTTGGCAGGGCTAAAATTTAAATTTAAGCTACGAGTTGTACGTTTATTTATATTATGTACAGACACTGTAACTACTACGACTCAGCTAGCGGCTTTCGCGCATTGCCTTTGTTTGCAAATTTGCGTTTCTTGAATGTGGCGAGCGCACTGCTGCCACCACCTGCTTCATCCAAGCCTGTAATTGTTTTTTCCTTGAAGCGTTTTACAGGTGGTTCGGACTCGTAAACAGAGGTGACAACAGGAGCTGCGGCACAATAATCAGTGTTGGGCAATTCCCAATCAAAAGCAGCTGGCGGAGGTCTGTAAATAAATAATTGGAATTGAATTAAACAAAAGGGATTGATTAGAAAAAATCGAAATATTGTATTAGTTATATTTATTTACCTAGTTTCCACCACCTGCCATTGGCCAATCTCCTGTGTGGCCGCTTCCTCCTCGGTCTTGAATGCCTGTCTCTTCTCCTCCTTCAACTTCTTCTCCTTGGCATTTTCCGGCTTGCGATAGATGCGAGCGTGTTTCTCCCGGTTGAATCGCGCTACTTCCTCATCCGCATTGGCACGAAAGCGCAACGCCTCCTCTGCCTGCGTAAGCTCCTGCTGATCGATGGCCAACTGATTGATGCGCTCGTATTCCGCATAGGAGAGGAAGCCCTCCTTGGGCGGAGTCCAAACGGATTCGTTTGTCTTCACATTCCAGTAGTAGGTGTGTCCCTCATCCGATTTGCCCTCTACCCACAGCGAGGCATCTGGCACCGTTTCCGTTTGCACTTTGGCCACATTTACCCGCCGGTTATCCCCTTGCTCCTCCTCCTCATCGTCGGAATCGCCCACCAAGCGCATGGGATCAATTTGTCGTTGTCTACCAGGTACACCGGGTCTACTGCCACTTGTAGATGCAGCAGTAGAAGCTGTTGATGTGGCACTGAGTACTGTGTTAATAGAACGGGCTGTCATATCGCCATGATAGCCATGGATATCCTGGGCATAGGATTTCATTGCGGCCGCCTCCATTTTTCGTATCTCGTTGTCCATCTTCTGTTTTTCGCGTTCAGCTTTGTCGCTGTTGCGACTGATCTCTGTGATGCGCTTGGACACATTCTGCTTGTGTTTCTTGCCACTCTCGTGGAATGCAATGCTCTTAAAATATAAGAATTAATAAAAAAGGTTCAAGGTTTGAAGGTTCGTCAAATTTTACTTTGTTTACTTACCGCTTTGTTGTCGCTCAGCCAACATTTGCAGAAGTCGCAGTATTTTCGTTCATTTGATTTCCAGTACTCCGTCCTGCAAAGCCAATTGTTGTTAATAAATGATAATTAATATTAGTTATTTACTTACATTTTCGTGAAGTTTTGTTTATTTTTCTTTATTTTCTAAATTAGTTTTGGTTAGAACTCAGTGCTGTGAAATGCATTTAAGTACTTGTTAATGTTATTGCTCATCTCAGTCATGTTAGCTGAGACCCTGAGCAGATGTTAAGTTTAAATTTGCCGCTTAGCGTCATAAATAAAACATGACCTAAAACAATAAAAATATGTTTAAGAAACTTACTTACACACTTATACTTATGCTCTTATTATTAACGAAAACTAATAAAAGGTGCGCTGGTTATGCAGCAAACGTTCAATGCTGATAATAACATCTTGCAAAATGTTAACTTGACAGTGCTGTTATTGTGAAAGGTAAGAAAAAGGCAGTCGAAGCCCTCCGCTAGTAGTAGATATTTATTGTTTACGAACGCTCGCTGTCCGCTCATAAGCCTTTCATACGGCAGCCATGGCACAAGCTCAAGTCGCAACAACAACCATGCCTCTGCAAGACGCAAAAACGGCAAAGACATCAAGTGAGAGAATTGGATAATTGCGACCGACTCATGGTTCAATGTTTCGTTCCATACGATTTCATCAGGCGTATAAAACAGCTGTTTGGTTACTATTAGTAAATCCAAAACCTGTTCATCTATTCATCATTGTTGCTGCTGTCACAACTGTTAACTCATGCGAAACTTTCTTTTGACTAACTTTTTAGATGGTGTATCCAATATGGCAACGCTGGGTGAAAACAGCTGGGAAGAATTTTCCATAGATGTGCCCTGGGGCACAGTGGAAGGTGAGTTTTTGTGAATATAACAGCTAAATTATTCCTTATACGCTAAACGCTGAGTCATCCTCAGTCAGGTCAGCTTATCATGAAGACAAATCGCACTTCTTTTTGTGACAGATTATTATACGCTTCTAGACGCAATAAACGATTAACATCTTGACAAATTTAAGATGGTAAATAATCAATGGTCAACGGTCACAATTGTATTATTAATGCAGTTGCTATTGAATAAAAGTCCGTCTTTTACAAGAATATAATATATGTGTGATATATATTATATAAACTGGTTTATATACAAAATAGTAACATAATTGATCTCTCTCAGTCATAATTAATAATCGCTTCGTATTGCAGGCAAATGGTGGGGATCTCGCAATCGGCAGCCAATTCTGGCATTGCATGGCTGGCAGGATAATTGTGGCTCCTTTGACCGGCTGTGTCCGCTGCTGCCCGCTGACTGCTCCGTGCTAGCCATCGATCTGCCCGGACATGGACACTCCTCGCACTATCCGCAGGGCATGCAGTATTTTATATTCTGGGATGGGATTACTTTAATTCGGCGCATCGTGCGCAAATACAATTGGAAGAATGTGATCCTCTTGGGTCACTCTCTGGGCGGTGCACTGACCTTCATGTATGCCGCCAGTTTTCCGGATGAGGTGTTCAAGTTGATCAACATCGATATTGCTGGACCCACTGTACGAGGCGTCAAGCGTATGGCGGAGGGCACCGGCAAGGCGGTGGATAAATTCCTTGACTATGAAACGCTGCCGGTGAGCAAACAGCCATGTTACTCGTACGAGGAGATGATAAAGTTGGTGCTGGACGCCTACGGTGGCTCCGTGGATGAGGACTCTGTGAAGGTTCTAATGGAGCGCGGCATGAAAGCGAATGACTCGGGATTTCTCTTTGCACGCGATCTACGGCTCAAGGTGAGCCTGCTGGGTCTGTTTACAGCGGAACAGACACTCACCTATGCCCGGCAAATACGCTGCAAGGTACTCAACATTCGGGGTGTGCCCGGAATGGAATTCGAATTGGGTGATTTCTATGCAAAGGTCATCGCCACGCTCAAGGAGTGCGCCGGGCATGTCGTCTATGTGGAAGTGCCGGGCACACATCATCTGCACCTGGTCACACCAGAGCGGGTGGCGCCGCATATTACTCATTTTCTTGTAAATAATTAGTTATAGTAAAACAAATACCGTTTTAAATTCAGTCAACATTTGTCTTACGACAAAAGTTGCTAAAGGTTCGAAGGAGGCTTGATGTTGTTGAAAATATAAGGTATATTTTTGTGGATTTACTAGTATTATAAAATTCATCGTTTTGTTGGGTAGGTGCTCTTTACAGCACTGGTAGTGCATTTTACCGTTGCCTAGCAACATTTTATTTTGGCGTCGTTTGTCAGTCGTTGAGGCAAAAAAATGGATTTGATACAGGAGATTAACGAAAAATATCAAGCACTGGAGGCGGAAATTGACAAAAAGCTGGAAAAGGTGTAAGTCAAGTGCATCTACTTTGTAAACATGTCAAGTGAAACAGTCTGTTGTTGTTTTTTTTTTATTGGCAGCGATGACGCATTTTATAGAGCAGTGCTTACACAGCAAAAATAAGTGAAGCATACCCTGCGGCACTAAAAAAACCCGCATGTGCGGCTTTTTTTTTATTGAGTTTTAAATTTAAGAACATATATTTTTATTTTTAATTCTTAGTTATTATATTATAAGTATTTATTGTTACTTCAAGTATAATTGAATATGAACAATAATTTGTTTAATGCGCTTTTTACACTTGCATTTTTTTGTCGACAGATGTCGCTTGCTTGTGAGCGACTGAAACGTTTGAAAACGCAACAAATTTAACTATTTTGTTATTTATAATGATTAGGTAAAGGAACAAATGCAAAGGATAAATGTATCTATATGTATTTATATTTAGGTAGAGGAATCGTATCAATTTACACTGGTTTATATTTGGTATTTCATTTATAAATATTGATATATTTCACTGCTTCTAACGATAATTTTAAACGACATTTAAATTCGAAATAAACTTGTAGGCAAGCTGAAGAGCTAAAATTGGAGCGCCAAAATGAGAAACTGGCTGAAAAATCAGCAGCTGCCCCATCGCCAAAAGTATTATCCTACGAGGAGGCGCTGCAGAGAAATGCAAGTACCTTGAAAGTGAGTTTTTTTTGGCACAGCAAAGGGAATTAACTAAATGGAACTAACAAATTTCAATCCTTAACAGTCTCTGGAAATAGCCAAGGCTCGCTTACGTTCACGTTCCACCTACTCCCCCGTAGAGAAGTTGTTGCAGCGTGCTTTGGAGAACTACAAAAAAGAATTGGACAGTCTGAATAGACAACAAGCAAACAACAGCAAAAAGGACCTCAATGCCCAGGCGAAGGCAGCAGCTCAGGACGATGACGATGATGAGAAGGAGCAGGAGGAGGCGGATCACCTTTACGAGCTAATCATGCAAAATGTTTTGGAGGCCAGCGAAAGTCGTCGCAATTGAGAATTGCTTTTGCTGTCTCTTATTTTTTAATGGAATTTTATATATACATATGTATATCATGTCTTTTGTCTCGCATCGCAACTGCCACTGAAAAAAAAGTTGAATTTTTCAAGCTGAACAAATAGAGACACATGACCAAACGAGAGTTTGTATGCTTTTTCCCCAGTGCAAACAAGAGAACCCAAAACGAATAAACACGATCAATGACAAAAGCAATAACAACAACAATAAATAAAAACACTCCACAGAAGATCTAACCAAAAAGCTGGCAATCCTGTCAACCCACATATCAACCATATCATCCAATTGAACTAAGTGTTTGAACATGTTCGTCGGTATCTCAAAGCAAGGAGTTCCAACATGACGACAAGGCCAACAATGTGAGAGAAAAACAAACAAACCATTACCAAAAATTGTACTTGTCCTAATTAGTTTGGCAATTATACATATCTGGAAGTGTAAGGGAAAAAAGGGGAGGGGGGAATATTTATTTCGATCTATGCTGCAAAACTTCTATTTCCAGACAGCAGTCGAGAGAGAGAGAACAATCATCGTTTAGTAATAAATCAATTAATGACACCAAACGGCTCGTGCAAACATCAAAGAAAACTTATGAGTTTTTCACGACACGCACACATTCAACACACACACACACATACACATTGACAACCCATGACATATATGCTGATAACGTTGGTTGGTTGCTGCCGCAGACTATGGCAAACGTGTCGTGGAAGAGTGCCTTGACGCAAAGACATTGTATGTGTGTCGAGCAAATAGCAAACAACAGTTTGAGTTGAAGTTGTCATATCTGTTATGGAGCACATCACACACACAGAGAGAAAAACGACCTGTATACAGACAGACTACCTGCTGCAGATAAGAACACACAGCTCTCGAAACTATTGAGACAAATTGTAGTGCATACAACAATTGAAACTTGTCCGCTTAACGACATTTCCATTTCAAATTTTCTTTTTGTTTGCTTGGTGTTACCAGGCATTATTGCTACAAAAGAGCAAGAGCATCAATTTAATAGCCAATACCAAGCCGCCACACGCACACACACACACACTCGATTGGCAAATCCACACTCAGAAAATTTAATAAAAGATTTTGTAACTTTGTCAAAATAGAGAACAAATTAATTTTTTAAAAAAACCCCCTTTTTTGTGAACACCAAATTAAAGTAAAATTTAAAAAAAGTTAAACACGAAAAAAATTGCATTTCATTTTTCAATGCAACTTTTTTTATGTAAGCCCCAAATTAATATAAGTTTGTTTTATGAAGTTCAGCACTACGATTTTTCTCATTATAATATTTTTATTCCTAGTCAAACATACTTTTCTCATTTCATAGATACGAAAACGCTAAAAATTATTTCAAAATCGAATGTTAATGAAAACTAATCAGAGTTAAAATCCTTTGCGAATCGTGCAAATTTTAAGGATTTCTAAGCCAGTTAAATTTTTCTACGAGTGTACTGAAAAAATATTACCCACTTGTGCTCCACATTTATGCGTTCAATATTTCATATTTATTTGTTTTCTGTTTTGCCTTTACACTCACACAACCATACACACAATTATATTTATAAATGTAGCTCCTCCTTCCACCTGTACAGGTGTGTGTGTGTGTGCGTGTGTGTGTGTGTTTGTCTTTTCTTCTCTTGCAATTCATATCAGTTAGAGGAGCTCGCTCGTTTCTCAACCGATCGACGACTTCGTGGCGCTGACGTTTTCAATTTCATCGACAAATCCAACGATTCAGTTACGTTCCGATACGCGACAAGTGCATAGTGAAACGCTCCGTGGAGCGATCGTTATTTAAGATCGATTCTAACAGATCATAACTTCATTCAATTTCTATACGCTTCTGAACGATCTTTGTCTGTGTGTGTCTTTATGGGCGGGCAGCGAATTACTTGGGCCAAGTGGATGTAAACTGTGAAAGCGCATTTTGCATATAACAAAAAGTTTGTTCGTTTGGCTTAAGTTATTTTCATGCCCGATATAACGCCACGTGGGTGAAGCAGCCATTTGGCGCAACTAACGCGATTACCCCAAAAACCGCTACAATATATAACCATTTCTAGTTGCGGCTTTTGCCAACGTCATCAACTCAAATCGATTCGGTTTGAGGATCGCCTGAGCAGCAATCTTTGCACCTGGCCCCAGACGGAGATATATATTTATATATATTTACAAAGTCATTCAATGAGAGATAAGAGACTCTCCCCATGCTGAAGTTGGTTACCTGTAATCAATCATAAATTGCACAAAACAAAAAAAAAAAACCAAATGAAGAAAGAGAAGAAAAGGAAGAAATACTGCTGGTCTTAGATTGATAATGACACTGATACGCGATATGCAGGCAACTGCTCCTAATCTAAAAGTTAAACTGATTGCATGGCTACCGTAAATAACTAACGAGAGACTCGGGCTATACAGAGTATCAAAGGCTACGTATACAACTATATATATACATAAATATATGTATGTACATATAAGCATATATATATATATCAATAATCTTAGGAATGTTGGCTTCTGATTTACCGATTTTATTAAAGCACCCACTTTTATATACCATATAAAGCCATTATCGTTATTACTCTATACAACTTAAGACCCCTCAATAAGCAACTCCCCTTTTATCAGACGAGTATAAAATTTGATTTTTTATTTTTACTTTTTTTTGTAGACGTGTCTTCGCTGACTTTAAACTGATTCGATATGCTTGAGAGTGAAGGTAATTTGGGGAGTACGGCGGTCATGATTTGCGATAAGGCCCAGTTTGGGAGTCCAGGGTAGCCGTATAAGTAACGCTCTCTGACCAAGCGACGTGGCTACAGATACACACATTTATATATATATATATATATATGCATATATATATCTTCTTGAGTGGGGCACGTCTTTGTAACTGAAACTGAAATATAAACTGATAATTGTGCTACGTACACAAAACCTTGCTCGAAGTTATCTGCGCCGAGTGACAACAGGAAATTAAAGTTGAAAGCGACACGATTACTTCATTAGTTATGTTTATTTCCACATTGTTGTACGTGGTTCTTTGAGGTTAGGTTTCGAATTTTTGGTTGATAAATGTTGGACAAGGTCGCAGGAGCCATCGTTGGGGTTCATTGAACTGAACCAATACGCTGAAAGCTTTATGGCTTCCATTAGCTTATTATTAGATAAACATAGTCATTATTAACCAATTAGCTTTTGATTTTTGGTAGCTGGCAGAGGCGGGTACCCCCTCCCCCAATAGAGAGGTAGTGCAAGAAGGGTAGCAGTCACAGGTTGGTGCCCCCTCTCCGAGTTGCACTCCGTTAAGTGATATAAAGTAAACCGAGTTGTAGTTGTTGAAACGCAATTATAAGCTGCAATAATAAATCAAGAATGCTCGAGGTGAGTGTGCCTGACCAAATGATACCCTGCGTACGTACATTTTGCAGTACAAAACCAAATAAAATATAACATTTATCTTGGCTTTAGGTTTAATTTCGCTCAAGAACGTTTCTTTATAAATATTAATAGACAAACGCGGCCTTATCGACCCAGCTCCTTAACCCTTTAAGAAACATGTGCACTTTATAGATTTTGAGATGCGCATTTCTATTTATGACCAAACATACATTTCCACAACTTTATGATGCCCACTAAAACCTTTTTCATGGGGTATAAAAACGTGGAGCGAAACGTTGATCAGGTGCAAGCGACAGACGAGGACGTGGAATTCGCATAACACTTATACATACTCGCATGCTTATTTGTTGTACCAACCAAATCTGGGAGCTGAAGCTTACTACACGATGTCATTTGGCAGACATTGGTGGGTGCAGTCAGCATTGTGCTTCACGAGGCCCGACGAGTGTGCCAAGAAACGTCAAAAGAAATGAATTCGCTGTCCAAAAAGCGTAAGAAGGCCTGAATGTCTGATGATGATTATGATGATGATAATGATGATTGTAATGATGATTATGATGATGACGAGTGGCCCCGAGCCTTAGGCTTAGGGGTCGTACCGACCAGGGAGGAAAGGTCTGTGGGGTGTGCTTGCAAATGCAAAAACTTTAGACAGGGAATCAATTGTTGCCTTGTTTTATTTCTCTTCTTTTTGTTGAGAGACACGCAACAACAATAGCGAAATAGCAAATAAGCTGGTAACTAGCTGCAAATGGGCTGCGGATAGGGTGTGTGGACGGGGGTGTGGCTAGGGGCGGGTGTGTGGCCAACAACCGTGAAAAGAACTTCAGGATGACAGTTATGGGTTACAAAGGCAAGGATTGAATCAAATAAATAAAAGCACAAGGTTCGTTGCAGTCAAGGTGGGTAATGTATGGGGGCAATGGGGGTTGTATGTGTGTGTGTGTGTCTGTGTGTGTGTGTGTGTGTGGGTGTATGTTCTGTTGCTGGGGGTCCTTCGATATCCATAACCTTACCATGTCCATGTCCATGTCAAGTTTGCATGCGGCTGCAGGTAATTCTTCATTTGCTTTACATAATCATCATACTAAAAATGAATGGCAAATCTATTAGCATATAAACATCGCATAAAAACCGTAAATGTCGACAGCACTAAATTCGTAAATTCAGTTGCACTTAGGCAGTCGTATCGCGATGAACATCTGGAAGGCAAAAGTCCTCACCGAGGTGCCCTTTGGACATGTGCTCATTGTCGGTGGCAAAGTCAAGCCGCATCCCAATAAGTAGGCAATGCTAAAATTGCATGTACAAAAAGCACTTGCAATCTCCATTTAAAAATTGTGCTCATTTCACAGAATCTCATTGGATTTAACGGATAATGTGAATGCTGAAAATGAGAGCGAAACGGTTTTTTTGAAGATCGAGGCAAACTTTAGGGAGGGTCAGATCATACGCAGCATGTTCCAGCCGGGGGAGGGCTGGAAACAGGAGGAGATCTCCAAGAATTGGAAATGTGATGGTCCAAAGAATCCACTTGTGCCCGGGCAATGTTTTACCTTTCGGGTGGCTGTGCTGCAACGCTGCTTTGAGATCTATGTGAATGATCAGCTCTATGGCTCCTTTGAGTTTATCAAGTTTCCCAAGCAAATCAACTATGTGCGCGCCTACGGGGACTTTGAGAAGATCACCCAGTTCCATCATCGCATGCTCTTCCCATTAGTCTTCCCACGCAGCCTGATGTGTTGCGATCGCGTCGCCTTCCAGAGCGATGTACCCAGGCGCTACGAGTCTGGCACCGTTGTCGCCATGGAATGCATTGCCAAAGGACCGCCCACAACGGAGTTCTCCATTTGCTTCCAGTGCAATGATACGGGTCGCATGATCCTCAAGTTTAACGTGAACTTTGACAAGACGACAGTGTCGCGCTGTTATCAAAGAGAGGACAACAGGTACGCCTATAAATATTTTCATATAAGCATATATAACGATCGCTCGGAATTTAAACTCTCACAAAACTAACAGTTTTGGTTTTAGTTCAATTTTGCATTCCATTTTATAGAGTAACATTTTTAATCACGTTCCGACTGAAAATTGTGTTTCGATGTATATATGCAGAGTTAATATGTTATGTATTTAATCATAATCAAATGTGTCTTACTTTTTAAAATCGGCTTAGTTTTGACAAAGTTGTGACAATGGAAAATTTAGAAACAGCACCAAGTGAATTTCTTTATAGAATTTCGAAATCTGGCTTTTAAATTTGGGCGCAGCATTATCAATTTATGATACAAAATGAATTACCTTTCAAGATCGGTTCAGCTTAAACAAAGTTATGACAGTGGAAAACTTTGAACCATTACCAAGTAAATTTCTTTCTTTTTATTTCGGTAATTTAGAAATAATTTTGAAAATTTAAAAAAGGTTATAATAACTTTTTAGAAGTGATCATTAAACGAAAATTTTAATTATATTGTGGGCGATTACTGAGCTTTATTTCTAATTTAATCTAATTTCCTTATTTTCTTCTCGCACAGTTTTGCCACCGACGATGAGGAAACCGAGGGCGAATTTCCGTTTGCGCGTGGAAAACTCTTTAAAATTGCATTCGGCATCAGCGATCGCTCCTTTCTCATTGCAGTCAATGGGCAATACTTTACCTATTATAACTTTCCGATACGCCCCTTTTCGATATCGACGCTCAAGTGCTTTACCAACGAGGTGGGCGACTTTTCTGTAAGAAGTTTGGAGTATCATTCCGATTCGCCGTTACTTTCCCGTGTCGAGAAACTCTCCATTATATAGAGGAGTTTATTTCCTTACTGATTTGGGTTTAGAATGGATGGATATATGTAAAGCCTCGCTAGTTGCAAACGTTGAATTTATTCCTGTACACCAGTTAACTAACTACTTGTAGTCTATCAAGTTTAACAAATAAATTTATCAACTCTAAAAAAATGTGAGTCTTTGGGAAATGGACCTGTTTTCTAGCAGTCGGCCACGAAGAAGGCATGCAAGGAACTTGGACATGATGCTTGTGGAATAGTTTTAGTCAAAACAAGTATCATTCATGGACTTGAATTGCGAGTCAACCATCACGAAGAATTAGTCTGGTCTACCAAGCGTAACTTTATCACTCTTTAACTTAACGTTATTAATAATTAATTATTAACAGTACTTTGTTTATGTAGGTTCCTTTAGTTATTGCAAGGACCAGGCTTTATTTCAAACAATTTATTGCTTTCGCCACCAGTCCACTCTCATTATAAAGAATATATATACCACATCGGATTGGTATTTCTCCCACTCTCCACTGTGATGCTGAGTGTGTGTGTGTGTCTGTGTGTTTGGCTAATCTTCGATGAAGTACAACTTAAAGTTAGTCTTATGGTTAGTTTCGAGTTTCCATTTTCTTTAAAAAAACACACATGTACAAATAGAAACAGAACAACTACAAACTATGAATTTAAGTAGGGGACACGACAAACATCCCAATGACTGCGATTCCTTTTGCGCAGCAAGGATTATGTTGTCAGCTTGTTTGTTTAAATGTTGGTATGTTTTAAAAGTAACGGAACTCGCCCTTCTTGCCCAAATGTTTGCTACGCATCATTTCCGTGGCATCCGGGGAGCGTTGATCCATTCCTGCATTGTCCTGCAGCAAGAATTAGAGCATATTATTAGTATAGAAAAAGGAGTTTCTTGCACCTGAAGTGCTCACCATATTGCCGCCCGTCAGGTGACGGGATTTACTTGCCCCAGCCTGCTGCTGCTGTTGCTGCTGCTGCTGCTGCTGGCCATAGAATTGACCGTTGCCCTCGCCATCGCCGTAATTAAAAGGTGTGACAATCGTGTGTGGTACATGGGCCACCTGACCACGCATATTACGCGCCTTCCACCACTTGCGTGTGTCATCCAGGATCTGTGTATGCAAATGGATTACAGATTTTAGTTAATACTTAGTTATGTCAGAGTAGAGATAAGTAAGGGTTTAAGATAACCCAATCTATTTTAAGCTATACAGTAGTACCTCAACTTTATAATAGTTGTATTTAGGATTAATCTACAAGGACTCACCTCCAGGTATTCACCCCGCATGACGCTCAGCTCCTTGTCATTGTTGGCGGTGCGGGGATAGGTGACCAGAACAACTTTAGCGCCCGAGGCTTGCAGATCCTCCAGCCACGCCTCTAGCAGCTGATCCTCGCTGGCATTGGTGCCACTGCCACGCGCTGCACCCGCAGACAGTTCGGAGACGCCGCCTGGGCCCGCTGCACCATAGTTGCCAGTGCCGCTGCTGACGTTGCGGGATTCGCGTGTGTGCAGATTCTGCAGACCCGCTGTGATTGCGCTCAGGGTGGGACCACCGGAACCACCAGATCCATGGGCACCGGTGGACGTGACGCCACCACCACCGCTGCCCCGCTCTATGGAGTCAAAGGAGAGCTCGCTGCGCGCATTGAAATCGGAGGCACTGATGGCACCGGTGCGATCACGATCACGATCCCGATCCCGATCGTTGCCATGGTGTATGGTGTACTTCTCGCTGAGGGAGATGCCAATGCCATTCGTGTCATAATCATCATAGCCACCACCGGCGACAGCACCACCACCACCACGTCCGCTTATGCCCAAACCGGCACCGGGACCCGCCTGCACATCGAGCCGACGCTTACTGACATGTGTCGGCGATGTGGCCTCCAGTTCGTCAATGACTAAATAATCGGGTGACCAGCCATCAAGGAAGACAGGGTGATACGAGCCAACATCCTCTTTCCACTGATCGCGCGGAATGACCCAGGCATCGCCCAATGAACGCCACAGTTCGGTCTCCTTGCTGGTGACACAGTTGATCAACAAATTGATGGCCTCGCGTGTCAGCAGCGGATTGATGACGCGAGCGGGCAACTGGGACTCGTAGTAGGTATCGCTGGACGCTTCGACAATCAGTGCCAGAGGTGTGAAGAGAAAATGCACCAACTCCGGCGCATTGGGATCATGGATGTGCGCCTTCAACTTGGCCAGCAAATTGAACGATAGCTTAAACTTGGCGAATATGTCAACAAACTCCTTCTCATGCGGCGGCCGGGTGCGTAGGGTAAGCAATCCCTCGCCAGGATCACGTTTCTTAGATTTGCGATTCCGACGACGCCTTTCCAGCTCTCGTGAAGCGGCTGCCGCATGCTGCAGTCGCGCAATAAACTTCTCAATATCATCGAAACAATGATTCAGCACCGCCACATCCCGTTCATATTTCTCGCTGGACGTGGAGCTCGTCTCGTCGCGATCATTGATACCGCCATGCTCCGAATCAGTTTCCCCATTGTGTATAAGGTCCACTTCGGTCACAGCATTGACAGCCGATCCGCGCATGCCATATTGATCCACGCTGCTGCGTTGATGCATGTGATGCTGATGCTGAATCTCTCGATCTCTCTCACGCTCTCTTTCACGCTCTCTCTCTCGCTCCCGATCTCGGCCGCGCTGTTCGCGCTGATGATGATGCTGCTGCTGCTGCTGCTGTTCGGCGCGACTGTGCGACGACGATGACGATGTCTTGCTCATCATCATGGCCATGCCGGAACTGGAGCTTGCGCCGCCAGCATGCTGAGTGGGTGTCGCTCCCCGCTGCTGGGTGATCATTTTGCCGCTACGCAACTGCTTCAGATCCTCTACCAAATGCACAGCGCTAACACTTTGTGACTGTTGGCAAAGAGAATAGACTGTGATTAGGGGAAGATCTTATTAATCTATAGGATAGCTAACTCACCTGAAATATGTGCATTTCGGATCGTGATCCGCCGCCGCCCGAAACGATAAAGACAAGTATGTTGTTGTAGAGCTCCATGGCGTCATTGGACGTGAAAGCGGTGGGTTCCTGCACCAGCGATGCGGGGAATCGCTCAATGATGTTCTGCAAAATTGGATTCAATTAAAAATTTGCCAAATATTTTATTAAAACAACTTCGCCGGGTCAAGATATAACTTAAGCCAAGTCCAGACCAACAAACCAACTTTATTCGATTAGAAGTAGTCCACAGTTGCTTAAATATGTTTTATTTAATAGGAATACCTATTTTTTGAAAGGACATTTATGTATTTTACACTAGGTTTGGATGTGTTGTTCGGCTTAAGGTCTAACTTAAGCCACTTTGTCTTAACTTTTAAAAAATGCATCATTTTATGTGTACAAACCCCTGTCTCGTAATCCATGATGAGCACCCACTGATAGTCCAGGCAAAGCTGCATCTTCTGCGACCAAATGCCTGTGGTCTTCTCCAACTGCAGCAGTCGTCGCATGCCATCCGCAGGATAAACAATGCCCGACTCCTTGTTCACGGTGAATGTGGCCAGATGCTCCAGCAGGTAGGTGGGCTTGTCATGCAAATCGCCATCAAGTCGCTCACGTTCCTCGCCCCCACTTCGATCATCGCCGGAGTAGTCTCCGCCACCGCCATGGGCACCACCGCTGCTATTCCCAGCACTTCCGCCCCCATTCGAATGATGGTTGACCATCTTTCCTGACTGTAAATTGTGACTGTTTACTTTTTACCGTTTAGTGTCTTCTGCTACACAGCTGAAAGCAAAAAGAATGGCATCTTACTAATTACAGTATTGGCTCAAAATAAAGTTCATTTAACCTATATCTGCTGTATATAGATCAATTTTATAACACTAATATGAAGAAAAGAAAAGATAAAAACGACATACAAAGTAAAAATTATTCCTATTATTATTATTGTAATTCATGTGCAATGACTGTAATCAGAGTATTCACTGTATTTGCAGCCTTGCACACATTTTGGCTGGGTTTTTATTGCGCAGTCGTTGTTGGCTCTGACTCAGGCCACATTCCACGCTCAGCTCAGCTTAAGCCACAATTATTCTCAAACTTTAACATTTTGTTCGCAGTCGCGCAGCTTTGGAATTTAAAAATCGCGCGCCCGGCCCGCGCACACCACCCACCCCCCTAGCACAACATCACTCTTCAGCTGTCAGCTCGTTACGTGTATGTGTGTGTGTGTGTAGAATCTACCTGTTTGTTGAATATGTGGCCTGGCCTGGCAACCTCACACTTCTCTCTCTCTCTCTCAGCATATTTGCAAATGTGCTGAGAGCAAACAGTGCGAGAGTGAGAGAGAGAAGCCGCTCCCTCGACTTAAGTGACTTAGCCTAAGTAGTTAGGCGTGTGCCGACGGCGACTGCGCCGGATGCCCAGTAACAAGCGATCACATATGTACACATACACACACACACACACACACACACACATATATACATACATATACGCGTATGCATTTGTGTATGTGTGTGTGTATGCGAATGGGAATTTATAATTTGAGTGTTAGAGACAACTATGTCTGTCTGTCTGTGTGTCTGTCTGTCTGTCCGACAACTGTTAAATTTAACATGTTTTTATTTTCGCATGCCGAATTGCATCATCGGCAAGTTATTTTGACTGATTTACAGCGCTACTGATTTACGTATTGTTATTACTATGTTGATAAAAAATTATCACACATAACAAAACTAAAACTAGCTAAAAGTGTCCAAAGCAAGACGCATACATAAGTTTTATTTATTTATTTTTTTTTTGTTTCAGCTGAAGCGTTAAGCGTCGTAAAAAAGTAGTAACGGTCGACGCTCGGCCGGCTAGCGAAGCATTCATTTATTTACAGATAATTAATTAAGCCGTGATAAACAGGCAACGCCATGAGAGAGATAGCTGATAGTAGCTAAAGTCATTCGTTTTAGTCATTGGAATTAAAAAAAAAAATTAAAAATAGCTTGCAAAAATAAATAACACAGCTTGAGCTGCACACAACAATTGTACAAATTAAGATAAGCGTTGCCTGACTTTGTTTATTTTTTGTTTATCTAAAAACATTCCAAAGGCGAAGGCAAATGGCAAAACAACAAATGTTTTTATTATTTCTCTGTGTTGTTGTTTTTTTTTTTGTTATTGTTGCCCCCGTGAAAAACCAGCTTGTGAGCAAGTGAGACTCGGTTACAACAAATGGGGAGACATCGACATCGACACCGACACCCCAAGCTACACATTCACACACACACACACACACAGTATGGTTATCCCGTTCGCACACATGCGCATGCGTGGCTACGGCACTGCCAGGTGCGCCGAGGAGAGTCTGCCCATGTATTTGCGTGTGTGAGTGCTTGTCTCTTTGTGTGTGTGCATGTGTTTGTGTGCTTTAAAAAAGGTAAGTCGGATTTGTCCCCGCAGCGTCTGCTGCAACATTACTTTTTTGACGACCGCATTTTTTAGCTTTCTTTTCCACCTGTTTTTCTCTTGCTCTGTTGATATTTTTATGATTTTTTTCTTCTTTCACACAGACGGCTGCTCACTGTTAGCCAAATGCATACACACACACACACGTACATGCATGTATATGTATAGGTGTGTTGTACATAGGCATAGGCAATAATAGCAAAAGGTATGCACAACAACACACTGGGAGCGGCTGCAGGTTTTTCCATATTGATTTTCGATACTCTTTTGTTCAATTCATTCACTTAATTCATCGAGACGTATGCAATCATTTATTCTAATTGACCGCAATTTTGTATATATTTATTATATCACACATACATATGGTACCTGTCCACACACCCACACATGCATTCATTGACTTTTATCAATAGCTCCTCATCCTTCTCGCACTCTCACGTTACGCATTCTTTTCTAATTAGCACGAATTGGAATTTTTTGTTGGCACGTTCGTTTTACTCTTTACCAGAATTCAAAATATTCGATTGTGTTCGGTAGAGAGAAGGGTGCATGACGGTAGCAGAGTTTGGGGCACTTCACAAATATTTACAGCTGCTTCACTACTATTTTCATTTCGAAATAAAAACTAACAGTAATTCGGCTTGCGCTTTTGTCTAATTTCTTTCTTTCACACTTGACATCCACATCTATCTCCGCACACACTTCGCTCACCTCCAATCTCAGCTTGAAGTGAGCTCGTCACAATCGTTTTTTTTTTTACCTGCCGTTTACTTGTTGTTTGTGCTTTTGAATTCTCGTCCGCCTTCCTTCTATTTTGGCTTTCCACTTTCGTTCGTTCTACACAATTTTACAACACTCTTCTTTAATCTAAGCCCGATTTTGACTTATATACGCACTGATTCAATTATTTACACTCTCTTTGCAAATAATATGGAAAATAAATGAAATAAATTAGTCGTATTGTCGCCGTAATTGTAATTGTTTTTTTTTTCTTTTTTGTTTTCAAGCACACGCGAGCATTGTCCGCTGTGGCCGCTTTTAGTACGTCAGGCCAGACCAAAATCAAGGTACTAACTTGGCTAACTCAACACGGCTAGCGCTAGCTCCGTTAGCCAAGAGCTAAGCCTCAAAAGTACCTCAGTCGTCATGTCACAGAGAGAGTGAGCGTGCGAGAGCAAAAGCGGAAGCGTTGCCACCTAGTCTGTTTTGAAATAGTATCAAAATGAAATTGCTTCTTTTTTTATATTATTTATTTTTTACGGAAATTAAAAAATAGCTTGAACTTAAAAACTAACTTATGGTGTATGCTTCTATTTTTGCTTGTTCGCCTTAAGCAGTTTCGCTTTGAGCGCTTTAACATCCACTTTGCTAGCTTCTGAGGGACGCTTGCGATTCTGGTCCTGGGAATCTTCGGTGGGCGGCACGAAGTCCTTGTTGCGACGTTCGTCCTGTTTCTTGGCCGCCTCCGCCTGTTTGGCGACGCGCTCCTGCTGCCTCTTTGCCTGCTTCTGTTCCTTGTTGAGGAAATATTCACCCGACGCCAGCTGCTTGTCAATCTTACTCTCCGGCTGTGCTGGCGGAAATGGTGTATATTCCCCTTTGGGCTTCCTGGACTTGGGCTGCTTGCGCTTGCTGATGTTCTTGTTCTTGAACTTTGGCAGAAAACGAGACCAGTCCTCGTTGGCCAGCTGGGGATCCTTCATCAATTCGCGCTTTATCATCAGCGCCTTTATGTTGTAAATGGGATGCACATTGTTCATCGTCTCCAGGACAATGTCGCGCACCTGTTGCAGACCCTTGTACGGCCCTAGCGCGGCGACAGTGTTGCCCTGCACAAGGACATAGCAATCGGTCAGCAGCTCGATGGATTTCAGTGTTGCCCCATTTGGCCCAATTAAACGCTGACGGCGCTTCACAAACTTATCCTTCTTTTGAACAAGATTACCGATCTTGATGATGTCGCATCCGGTTTCATCTTGGAGCACACGTTTCGCTTGCTCAAACGGCACACTGCGCGCCATCAGTTTGATCATGTCACGCGATTTGATTATAATATAAGGATCCCAGGTCTTGCGCGTCGTCTTTACCACCATGCTGCCCTCGATCAGATCCAGTTCGGCCCTCAAATGATGCTCGGCAACGGTTTGCTGCACGAGGGGCCACACTTCCTTCAGGTATTTCTCGCGGTATTTGGGGAAGAGCGTGGCAAATGAGCTCTCCTCGACCATGCCATGTGGATTGTCTTCGGCCTTGAACGTGGGAATTTTCAGTGACCAGGCATTGTCCACGGGCTCCGTGTTTTGGTTTCTGGTTTCTTCAGTTTCACTATCGCTCATTTCTGCTGCGATTTATTTAATTTCAATTAAAATTTTAAACTTCTGTCTTTGCACGTTTGTTTTGAACAGCTGATGGTGATGTGAGACCGTTTGTAAAACTCGTCGTAAATCGATAATACAACTGATAGTATCGCATAAAAGCTGCGATATGGCAGTTTGCAAATTACATGAAATCAATATCATTTGTACCTATTAATTATTCCAATATCATTTAAAAGTAGCATTATTGTACAACTAAAATGGACTCTATTTAATCTTTAGTACATCGCTAATGATGTACTGCACACCGCTAATTAATAATCGAACTATTGTGACAGTCGTGCACTATCGATACGTTTTGTGCACAAAGCAGGATTGCCGTGTTTGACTTTAAGGCGAACAGATCTGCTCATTTTTGATTTGACTTAAACAAAGATTAGCAAAGAAAACCTGTCCGAAACGAAAAAAAAAAATCTTAAGTCGCACGGCTATTTTATTTAACCTGTTTTCTATCTTTGTGATATTTTTATTCAAATCTAGCTGTCGATTTTTGTAATCGATAGTTGCCAAAGCTGGTACAAAGGTGTGCCATGAAAAATTTTCCATTCGTTTTTTCATTCTATTGTTGCTCTTGGGTGAGTTTGGTCGATGTTTATTTCGTTGAGGCACGGACTTTCACTTTCGCATATAAATTGAGACGCAATAAATTTTCCTACTCGTACAAATATATATAAAGAAAAAAAAAAAGAAAAGTTTTTGAGACAAACAATTTGAAATTGGTCGACTTGATCCACTGGTAGGCTATATTGCAAAAGTATTTCATCAATTTACATAAACCACACGAAGTGTCTCCGGAAAAAATGCCACTTGGGGCATGGACGTGTCGTGCAAAAGTTGCATAAAGTTGATCTAAATTGGTAGTTCTTCATTTCAAGTGGCAAATATTGGTATTGTTTCGTTAACTGCATAGTTTTTATATGTTGCGTATTGTGAAATTTTTTTGTGAAAAATCAATATGGCGTCGCTGACGCATCGACGTGGCTGTAGCGGGCGCTGCCAACTTTCTTAAATTAAGAATGTAAAGTAATTGTTTACCTGTTTTAGGATGCTACATTAAATTAATCAAAGCGCGAGTTTAATAAAAATGAAATAAAAATAATATGTTGAGGAAATTTAACTAAGCGCATTTTTACAAGCGAGTTGTTAGTTTCCCCATGCAGGGTTGCATACGCTACGCAAGTATCGATTGCGATTACTCGATTGGCTGCGTCAATATTCTACGAGAGCAAGACGCGAAACACGTTTTTTTCTTTGTAAGCAACTGCTGCTGAAATTGGTCATAAGTATATCATATTTATCTCGAAACTGTTAATAGAAAGGGCTGCGTTATTCCCTTGGCAACATGAGAAACGAAAGCAACACGAATTACGTTTTCTGCATGATTGATTGTAATTATTTATTGCGTCACTAGGTAGCGTCACCAAGTGTAATAGATTTATTTATTTTTAAATATGTGCATAATTACTGAGTGGTGTTTCTACGTTTTTGTTTTAGATTTGAATTGAATACGATTGCAACTTGATGGCCTAAATTTGGTGCATTACGTAATATTCGTGGTGTTTTGTATATCTATTGTAAAACAAGCACTGCCCATAATCTGTGCCTGTATTAAAAAGAGACGACAATAGTGCATTTGCTATTTGGCGTTGCCATATAGTTGAGATTTGTTTGAATTATGGTGAGTTGAAATATATTTGTAAACGTGTTCTGAATTTTTAATTTGTTTTCTTTTAAATGATTTTGCAGCCACGCATAGTGCCATTGCAGTTGTTGAAGTGCCTTCGGGTGCTTCTGGACACAAATGGTGGTATACTAAGCGCAACGGAAGTGAAGCGGATAGCGGGGTAAGTTGCCGTGCATAAGGGTTAATAACCAAACGCCATCTACCGTTAATTTTTAACACACTTGTGTTTGTTTCCCCCCACTGCAGGTTGATGACAAAATATTCAAAAAAATTGGTTTCGAAATGCGTTTATGTGCAAATCTTGAAGTCAACCAAAACCGAACTGCTGGGCGATTTTATGACTGTGGGTGGTTGGGGTCTGGTCTGCACTTGGCTAGGCGATGCCATACGGACAATGAACTGGCCACTTGTACAGGAGATTTTGGAACTTTTACTCCTCTCCCCGGTAGATGTAAATAGATTAAAGATTAACTCGGCACCGATACTTGTTAAGGGGCTGTGCAAGGATGGGGGCAATGAAGGTGAGTGCTTTAGTTTTAGATCTTTTAGTCAACTTTTGTACTGCTGTCAAATTTTGTATTGTAGATACCCATTTAACTTGTATTTCTTTCTCCACTCAGGTGTTCGAATTTTGGCGAAACGACTTGTTGAGCAGTGGCTAAAGATAGTTACGGAAAATCCAGGCGGCACTACTGCAACCGGTTCACCTGGGAGTGCAGCTGAGTCGATGCAGTCAACCAGCAAGGAGTCATCCTCGGCCGCAGAGCTAAAGGACTCGAATATGGAGAACAGCTCGTCGGACAGCACGGACAGTGGATGTGGCGGATCGGTTACACAGAACTACAGGATCATTTCGGCTGAGCGCAAACGCGCTATAGTATTAACAATCAAAACAGTTGACAAGTCGTCGGCGTCGACATTAGCATCTACAGATAGTGTATATAACGATGACGATAGTTCCTTGCCACCATCTGAGGCTGGTTCCGATTCCAGAGGGACGGAGTCCAATGCCAATTTAGATTGTTCAGATAAATCAAATTTAGATGATAGTTGTACAACAGATTCGAAGGTGGGGGACGAGGCCGATAAAAGGCAAAAAAACGCACGCGGCGAAAAGAGTAACAAGAGATCTGAGAAAGACCGTGAAAAGGACCGGAAATCATCGTCCAGTAGTCACAGATCTTCTTCATCTAGCCATAAGTCGTCGTCGTCCTCTTCTTCTAAGGGCTCCTCGAAAAGTTCGTCATCTTCGTCCCATCGTAGTTCCAGCTCCGATAAGCATCGCGACAAGGACAAGGTGCGCTCAGGTTCGAGCTCAAGCAAAGAAAAGGATCGCAAGGACGGTGGTGGTTCTAGTTCCTCATCCTCATCAAGCAAGCACAAATCGTCAAAATCCTCAAACTCCTCGTCCTCTTCGTCTAACTCTAGTACATCCTCCAAAGATCGTAGTCGCGACAAGGATAAAGAAAAATCAACCACAACAACAACGGTTGTAAAAAAAGAAAATGAGAAAGACAATAAGCTGATGCCACCACCGTCAGCGTCTTTATCTGACAAGAAATCCAAAGAAGGCACTGAAACTGCCGATGTACAGTCCAAACCCAAATCAATATCCATACCCAATCGCAAGGCTTCGATATCGATAGAGATACGTCGCGACACCGAAAAGACATCAACGGTCAAGACGTATCAATCGAAATTTCGTTCACATGGCCTAACCGAAGAGGCGCCACCGCCGCCCTCACGCAAAGGCTTGAAGAAGCCGACGTCCACAGCGTTGCCACCAGCAGCAGCAACATCATCGATGTTGCCCATATCCAGTGGACTGAAGCGTCTCTCACCGCCGCCCAAGGAGACGCCTGCCGAGAAGAAGCCCAAAATTGATATGACCCACGTGAGCGGACATGTGGAACGTCCTGGATCTGCGAAATTAATAGCGCCCAAAAAGAGTAAGCATTTTGATTCCTGGAACACATTACTAAAATGTCCCTTTTTTGTATCTTTTCAGGAAACACTGCCAGTTTTTGCTTTTGTTCTTTCTTGTGTAATCAAATTTGTGTGTAATTGTGTTGAAATCATTTTTAAGGAGTTTAATTTTCGCTTGGGTTGCTTTCATAAATTGATTGATGATTGGTTGGGCTGTCGTTTTGGGGGGCGGGACAAATTGTTAGATAATTTTATATATATTTATATATATATATATAATCCATGGCCCGTTGGTTATGCTGATTGATAAGGCAGTGCGTTTTATATAGAGTTGATTTTGTGATTTAATTTTGGTTAAAGCAGCGGCCTTACACTGCTCTACAAAGAACGGAAATTGGCGCATCGTTTTGGCCACTTTGAGAATGAAACCGGCAACCGGCGGAGGGTCAATTGTACGGCGCATGCGCTTGAGTGGAAAGACGCCGGTGTGCGGCTTGGTGTTAAGTATTAAACCTCAACCTCAAAAAACCACAAACTATATATGCCATATTTATATATATATTTTTATATATTTATGATATATACTACAAAACACGTTTATGATTTAGCTTATAAGGTATGTAGAATACAGCTTACTAACATAACCTCCTACTACATACAAACTACAAAAAATAAATACGACTTTCCTCTAGAAAAATTCCTACGTTTTCTACTGAAATAAAAATATGCATTTAAACAAAAAATATATATCAACTTTGAGCTGGCTAGTTCTTAAAGTTTGGTAGCACGACATGAACACGGCTTAAAACCTGGCTACGGTCTGCATATATATATGTATATAGAATTATGTATACATTTATATATATATGTGTATATGTATATGTATATCAAGTGTATCGTTCGATATGCTGAAAAGATAAAACAAACAAAAATGCAATTGTTGCATGTTCATGACGCTACCAAGGTCTGAGAACATGGTCGTCTTTTCACTTGCGTGTTGGCCTTGCAACAAAAACCGTTTGATGATCAGCTTTGTTTTCTCACTGGGGTATACCAAAAAAAAAGATATTTTTATAGAGTAGGTTGTGTGGATAGTGAGGCAAGCACTGGCGTTGCTTAGACGAGCTTATCCCAGCCTGTGCGCTCGGATTTCAAATACAATATATATGTATATAAATATGTATGTATTTATACATAATATATTTAGTAGGATTCAGTTTACGCTCATTTCTCCAGCAAATCGTGTTCGAGTTGCGTGCTTAAAGGTTCACCAATTTGTATAGATTACGCAGCGCGTACATTTATTTTAGGGTATTTTTAATTAGATTGCGTTCTATTTATTCTATTATTCTACAAGCAACAAAAGCAAAAACCGGCGGAGTGCGTTAGCAGATATTTATACTATGATTTATTGATAATATATATAATTATTAGAATTAAATTTGTCGCTCGAAAAATAGAACAAAATAGAGTCTCATTTTTTATGCAACAATAAAAAAGAATTATCCGCATTTGAACAATTTTACTGATTTGAGCTCAATTGTTTACAAACAAAATTAAAGATGTAATTAAATATTAATATAAGATTAACGCACTTAAAATTAGTATTCAATTTTCGCAGCGACTTCTCAATTTAATACTAATAAATATATATATTTGTTTTGTTTGTTTTATATTCTTTTTTTTTATGTGTGTTGTGCTAAAAATAGCTCTGACTTCTCAAGTTATTTACGCACTTATCAAAATTATGAACAAATTACTTATATTATTTATTTGTTGTTTACAGTTGCGACACTGGTGGAAACGAATCTCTTCTCGGATGCGCTGGCGGCATCCATAGAGCCCAAGAAGGTAGTGAAGCGCAAGCGGCTGAATACTGCATCATCGCCCACTGAGAAGGATGCGCCACTGGCGCCACTTAAATTCTACCAAGACACGCTGGATGAGTCAAAGGGCGAGGACAAGTCGGACGATAGCACCAAGGAGAACGATGAGAGCCGTACGGCATCTCCCGGCAAGGATACCGACGCTGACGATGATGATATACCATTGAAGAAGGTCAAGGAGGACATTGAACAGAAGGTGCAAAGGGAAAAGTCGACGGCAGAGAACGCCGATGGTGGCGAAAGTCCCGAGGAAGATGACACGCCCGAGGAGCCCAAGAAGCCGGGACCTGGTTGCGGTCCCGATGGACCACCCGGTGTGCTGATGCTGCATCGACGCAAGGGTCCCAAGAAGAAGCTCACCTGGCAGCCGGAGGAGAAGCTGACACAGATCCGTTACTTCGAAGTGGATCGCTCGGAGCGCGTGAACGTGACAAAGCAGAGCTTCCTCGAAATGAAGAATATGGAGCGCTATAGCGAGCGGGATGCCTTGAATATATCACGTCGTGGTTTCGATGACAACATGGAGCCACAAATGGAATGGCGTCCTCTGATCGAGGTGGACAATGTGCCCGATCATCCCAACGGCAATCTGTCCAAGCAGCGCATTGTCCAGGCTGAACGTGAGGCGACCACATTGCGTGCTCTCTACTTCTCACCGGATATGATTCCCGATAGTGGCGCCGAAGCGGAGCTGGAGCCCCATTTTCCGCACGACATTCCGATCATACCCTTTGATGATCTCACTGGCAACCCGGATGCGGTGAATGACTACAGCACGCAGGCGTGGCCGGAGCCGAAGGGCTATGTTATCGCTGGCAACGAGATGGGTTTCAGTGATGGCATGAACAATGTGATGCCTGGATTGAATCCCAACCTGCTTCCCGCCAATCCCTTCCAGCCGTTTGGCAAGAACGGTTTCGTACCGAACGCACCGAATATGCCACCAAATACCAAACCCCCAATGCCAATGAATATGGCACAGGCGGGCCCGCCACCCATCTGGCAGAATCAAATGCCGGGCGGACCGATGATGCCGCCGATGAATGGACCACCAGCCGGCATGGTGGATATGAATGGACCCATGCCGCCCAACTTTCAATTTGGCAGTCCGAGTGGCATGTTTGGTGCGCCGCCCAATTTCAATGCCATGAACTATCCGCCAATGATGATGAATGGACCGGGACCGGGTCCGGGACCCGGCCCACTGCCCAATGGTCCCATGATTAACGGACCCATGCCCAATGGCCCGATGGGACCCATGACGAATGGCATCGGTTCGCGCAACAACAACAATCGCAAGAACAACATTGCTGGTGGAGGTGGCGGCAACTGGCGCAGTGGTGGCAATAATTTCCAGGACAACTCCGGGGGAAATTGGCGCTCAGCGGGCTCTGGCTCCAATCGTGGCGGTGGCAACAACAATAACAACACTGGCATTTGCAAGCAATTCATGCGAGGACATTGCCACATGGGCAAGTCCTGCAAGTATGTGCATCCGCAAAAGAAGAGATTGTAGGACTCACCCGAATCTTCCGAGGAAGATTCGACAGTATAGATCTCACACACACATAAACAACCACACACACAAATCTCTGCGATATCGTATTTGATCCTTAGTTAATTTAAGGATCACATGCCACGCTGCCACCAACAGCCATTGAAGACTGCAGCCATGAGGAGCAATTGCCTCTTTGCCGGCGCCCAACAATTAGTTTTACATTGTATATAAATGTAGATACATAGATGTAGTATATTATTGATATATAGTCACATATAAATATATATATACATATATATGTAATTTACTTCACATGCACCGCACACCCACAGCACACACGCTAAGCACACACCAAACACACACCACATACAAACACACACACATTTTTAGATTATAAATGTATAAATTAGATAAAATTCGATTTAACGAATTTCATACAAATTACAATTTAAAATATCTTTAAAATAGCTTGTTAATAATAAAGACCAAGTCATACTATGAAGAAAATAAGCAACAAATTTATACCCAATTATTGTATTTATTCTGTAAATTGTCACAGTTAACTAAAATTCAAAGCAAATTCTGTGGAAATCAAGTATTATTTGAACGAATTCCTGGATTTAAAGAGTATAAACTTGTGGGATCTGCAAAAGATATGTTATATCGGATTCGTTGGAAGCAAGACCATCGATCGGCATTTTATGATTGCCATGTCAAAAATACAAAATGCTGTTGACTCTGAGATTGAAAATTTCAAATGCAGTTGTATTCCACAGACTTGAACGAGTCCAAAGAGTTATATCTTTCCAATATACGACTTCAAGTAGCCAAATTGTGATCATCACTAAATTTTTGAAGTGGGTATTTAAAAAATGACAAAATTGACAACAAACCTGAACTCAAAGCTAAGCCAAACGCTAAAAGCTCGTAATAAGTACAAAATTGAACAAAAAATCAATGACATATATATGTTTATATATATGTATATATATATATACATGTGTATATGTATGTATATATGTATATATATATGTATATATGCATGTATATATGTATATATGTGTTTGGGTTTGGATAGGTGGTTGTCTAGTTTGTTGCACTTAACCTAAAATTTGTAGGGCTTCTCTGGCAATTGGCTGCTTGGAACCAGGTTTTTGTAATTCAGTTGCTGACTGGTATTTCATCGTATTACGCAAAAGTTTTCGGCATTGTCATGAAGTTCATTGGATTTGTGCTGATTTTGTCTGCTGTGGTCGCTATAGGGAATGCGCTCAGCTTCACAGTGACATCTCGCATCTATATGGATGTAAAGCAGAAGAAGCAGCCACTGGGCCGCATCACATTTGGCCTGTTTGGAAAGATTGCGCCAAAGGCGGTGGCCAACTTTCGACACATTTGCTTGCGCGGTATTAATGGCACCAGCTATGTGGGCGCATCATTTCATCGGATTGTGGATCGGTTTCTGGTGCAGGGTGGCGATATAATTGGTGGCGATGGCACCGGCTCTATCAGCATCTATGGCGACTATTTTGAGGATGAGGAGAAGGGTCTGAGCATTGAGCACAATCGTCCTGGCTATCTAGGCATGGCGAATCGTGGCCCAAACACAAATGGCTGTCAGTTCTATGTGACGACAGTGGGTGCCAAGTGGCTGGATGGCAAGCATACCGTATTTGGCAAGGTGATGGATGGCATGGATACCGTCTACGCCATAGAAGATGTGAGATACAATGGGAATATTATTTTTGTATAGATGGACTATAATCAATTGTTATTGGTGTAGGTAAAAACCGATACGGATGACTTTCCCATCGATCCCGTGCTAATAACAAATTGTGGTGAGCTGCCAACGGAACCATTCGAGTTTTATCCCGATGATTATAATATACTGGGCTGGATTAGGGCTGCGGGTTTGCCGGTAACTAGTTCGTTTTTAGTTCTACTCATCTTCCACTATTTTTTCCGTCAACTAAATATGTACTGCTGACCAATGATTTCAAAGTCTCATTGATTTATTATTTATTTATTCATGCACATATACATTATTTATAATATAATCACATTAATATTGATAAATAAAATGAGTGTCTATAACTATCGAGTTGTTTAAGCCTTAATCACTCCACGGATCAGAACTGGCAATGTTGGTCCCATATGCAGCTGAAATGGAATGGGAATATGTAAGATTGTGTGTATAACAATCTCTAAAGTCTAACGACTTACATCGATATATATATAGTCAACTATGCGCTGATCGCGCACGTAGTATTTGGACTCGGGCTTAAGGAATCCAACCAAGCGCAGCTCGATGTCAGAGAAATTGGAATGATATGATGTAAGGATTTTGGCCAGCGTAAAGTGATGTTTGTGATCCGGATAAACCGAATAATTCAAACTATTGTAGTACTCCTCAATCATACGACGATCCTTATCGGTGATCGCACGCTGATGTCTAATGAAATCATCAAAGTCAAAGGAGTGAGCATGCTTCAACTTAGGATCGTTATCCTCATCGAGTAAACGTTCCCACATATTCCGATAGCCCTTGTTGAAGAACTCCGGTTCGGTGCACTTCTCAGCCCAGTAGGTGAACTTCTTGTCGGGACTGTAAATGGGGAGACAATACAAACATTGGGTTTAGGTGGAGTACTCACTGATTCTCGACTTTAAAGTCAACAAAGAGTCCTGGAATACGAACAGCAGTGCGGGCTGCAGCTATTAGTTTTCCGGGTCCAAAGAAATGCAAACGCATTTCAAACCGCCGTATGGTATTACGGGACAGTGGACCTAAGTCTAAAATATATCCAAGTTGTTCACAGGGTAGAGGCTGTACAGTAAAATGCTTGACAAGAACGGGCAGCTTGTATCCTTGAGACTTATTCAGATTCACATAGTTCTGGTAAACCTTTTGATGCGTGCTGTAGAGATCAGGATTGTTGTTCAGACGCTCTAAATAACGCTCCGTGACTAGCATCTGGTTGAGCACAGTCGCATTGGGTATCTCCTGATTGTTGTTGACCAGCACATAGGTCTTGGTCATCTTGAAGAGCTGTATGTCATGGTAGCGCTGTCTATCACTGGACATATCCTCCTCACTTTCGGATAGATCACTGAAATCACTGGTTACCTGATCCTCCATTTCGCCCTCCTCTTCGTTCGCTGCTAGCTCGGAATCGCATTCTGTGATGCTCTTGAATATCTCATAGTTGTAGATTTTACGCATGAATGTGTACTCCTCCACGATCTCGGTCATGCTCTGCTCCACCTTGGGCAGGGGCGACGTTATATTCAATATGGGCAATATACCCTGCCCACGCAGACGAAAATTGCTGTAGGCACTGTCATTAATGAACACAGTGAAACTACGCTGGAAATTCTCGTTGAATCCCAGAATTCCAGAGAGTTTAATTTTTTCAGTGGCCTGAGGATCCAAAAAGATTGCATTATCCTGCATTAGTTTGGCATAGCCATTAATTAGTCGCAGATCCTGCGTATCAGTTCCATGGATTATTAACTGTAGTGGATACCTTGTCACATTCGAGATGCGTACAACAGTGTTGAATGTCTCATACCAGGGCTACAATAGCGATGCGTGGTCAGAAAATACTTTAGTCACTTTATAGATCAATTTAATTCGAATACTCACCTTAATGTTGAGATAAATATTATCCTTTTGGAATTTAATTTTCTGCATTAAATTGACGAGTGTCACCGCGAAATACTGACTACGTCCTCCAATCACGTCCAAATGAAACAGAGACTTGACCTCATAAGATTGTGGCACGTGAGGCAGATGGAGCAGACAATCCTGATTCTGTAGTTCTTCCAGCTGTCCCGTCTTCTCGTAAAAGTAAATGAAACGATCGGAGAAACAGTATTCTGAGGAGGGTTCAGATAGCTGCTGGCTGGACTCAATGTTCAGTCTGTTAATTATATAGTCGATAGTCTGATGAACATAGCTGGAATCACTGTAGCGATCGGTGTCCTCCAGCGATTTCGGCATTTCGTCCATCCTTATTAAGAAGCGACGTTTGGCCAGATCGAGATCATTAATGATCTCGTCGATGATGTCCAGTATTACGCTACCATTCTCCTGTTCTTTGTGGAACTGACAGCGGCATTCCTGATAACGTAGCGTCAAGTTCGATTCATCTTCGCAAGTGAAATTGTATTCTAAAGTGCGCAGGATCTGTGACAAGATATCGGCAACCAAATCAGGTGTATCCTCGGTGCCAATGAAAGTCCGTGATTCCTCGATGCGTCTCCACTTAAAATTAGCTGTGTTGCAACCACGATTAACAAGAGCCACATTCATATTGTAAGGATAACCACGATCGAACAGCACCAGTTCCGGCTGAAGGATATGAATTTCGGGCACTTTAACGGTTAGCTGTAGTTTGAGATATTTATGTGTTGTACTCATTGCGGTGACATTAATGCGTCCCTCAACAAGTTTGCAGGAGTGCTGCTTCATTGTGGATTTATTCAAATTTACAAATATCTCCTTCTGCTCGAGTGCAGTCATATTAACAAGAATTTGCTTCTCGAAAGTATGTTCGTAGAGCTCTTTGATGCGAAATGGACCCACAACTTCGAGTAATACCTTTTGAATGGGTAAATTATGTGGATTGATTAGTTGGGCCCGTCGCATTTGTGGACGCTCCTTGAGCGGATCCTTGGGTTGGAAATGGAAAGTGATCAGTTTGCGATCCCAAGCCAGTTGACATTCAGTAAACTTGGCCTTTACTGTAAATCTTATCATTTGTTTGCGTTTCGGATACTTCAAATCCGTGACAATCATCAAGAAGTCACAGAAGAAGACACCCTCCTCATAGCTGGTCACAAGAATCTCCAGCGTTTGTTCCCCCTGCGAGGGCACCTCGAATAATTTGGGTGTAATATCGAAACGCGCCGTGAGTGGTTGGAACACACAGGAACTCGCTTTCATTGCAGGATTGTAAGTGTTGAGGCGAGTGATGTTGAGACGATAGTTTCGAAATCCTCGGCTTATTACCCTTACCGGGAAGCTGTATTTGAAGATATGTGCAGTGAAATTTTCCTTTGTATCCATGAAAAGCTGGCCGGCATCGAAGCCCTCTCTAATGTTTGGCTCGAAGTAGAGAGGCACTCCCTCAACCAAAAATTCAATGGGTATTTCCATCACACTGTTATACTGCAGATCTATATATAGCGTGTTATGAAATATGCCCGGATCAGGGAACAAGGACACCAGGGTCGTGTACATGCTCTGCCCGGTTGGTGATAATTTACCGCCCCTCGTTGTGAGATACTGAAATTCGATGTCTTTCTGAGGGAATATAATTGCAGTTCAATTATCATGAAAAGATATTTTCTAAATTTAATCTTCTAAAATATATTTTTCCCTAATTTAATCAGACCAATTTAGACTATTATTAATTACTTACCAATTTCATTGAAAGCAATGTTTTTGTTGGCGAACAATTGTCAATATAAAAATGTAATTTGTTCGGTTCGTAGACCTGTATGCGTATATGCACTGATTTTGGTGTAATGCATATTTCCGAGGGCAAAACATTCGCAAGCAAGTGGAACGGATAAGGATGTGGATCACCGACGATTCTCAGAAGACCTGAGAGTTTACTTTTCCCCAGGTCACGGAAGGCGACCAAGCATTGGGCAATCACTTTGGCATTGCCTGCTATATAGAATTTCCAGGCGTTATTGCGAAATGACATTTCATTGGGCTGTAATGATGATGATTAGAGTTAATTGGATAATATTTTCAATAGTTTGACAGCAATATATTACAAAAAAATAATATTAAAATCAGAATTAATTGTAAAACTTACAATAACATCAAAGTGTATAAATCCAGATACATCGGATTTATTGTCAAAACCCATTTCAAATTCATATTCCTCACCCGCAAAGGTAATGCGATCGGTCAGATCGACAAAGTTAATCCAGTTGATCTCAGGAGTGCAGCAATTATATTCGTACCACAGCTTTGAGCAAAGGAAATGCGACTCAATCAGGGTCTTGGCTTCCGAAGCTTCACTGGATTCTGAACTACATTGTGGTATTATAGGACATACACGCACCGTTAGCGACCGATGATAGTAACCCACTCGATTTGGTATTATTAAAATGGAGATGCTGCGACCCGTATTGGGTTTCAGATTGATAATCTCAGTGTCGCAGTATATTTCTTTGGGATCACTTGGTACTGTATTCCAGTCCAGGAAAATGAAATTGTCATGCTTTTTCATAATGCTAAAGTACGGCATGTCCAACAGACTTCGTAAGGCCTCCTGAATAACACGCATTTCCGTTTCCGACTTATCAAATATCTTCTGCGTCTTTAGTTTCTGCAGCAGATGATTAGTCATACCAGAAATTGGTTCTGTGGAATGAGCAGAATTGTTAGTATAAAAATGTTTCTTTGATTTGCCAAACTTTGATATATTTTGCTAGATTTAGTTACCTAAGACGTGCTCTTCAAATTGAACGCTATATTCGGAATCGTTAACTGAAATTGAGTGCACAGATAGCATATCGTCTTGGCTGCCATTAACCACAATGTTTTGATCTATTTCCGTGTTATCGCCAAGGTCGGTAAAAGTTTCTTGCATATGCTTGATGGGATCTCTAATCGTTATGGGCAGCATTTCTATTGGGTTGCGAATATTGAAGACCAAAGGTTGCTCCGTGCCATCATCGTCGACAGTCACTTGCAGAGTAATTGGCACGGCCAGCGGATTCATTAGGAGCATAAACCGTTTCTGGGGAACACCGAAAGGAATGCTGCCAAATTCCACAATTTCCGGATATGTGCGAAGCTGAATGTGTTGGCCAGTGCCCCTAAAATGAGTTAAGAGGTGTATGAGACTCTACACTGGGAAAAAGGACCATTATAAAATGACAAATGATTCTATAAATGGAACGCTAAATGTGCCAAGAAATAAATCGAAGTTCATATGCTCAAGTTGGACATAAATACTTTCCTAACAGACAGACTTCATTTTAGAATCCAATATTTTAACAAGAAAATGCTTACTTAATCTGTACGTTTTGAACCAATCCATTGATCACCTTAAAGCGCAAATTGACCAGGAAATGTGATGTTACAAGGGTAAAGAAGGATACATTGAAAATGCCACGTTCGCAGGGCTCCAGAGCGAAGCCATTGACTGGGGTTATGCGCAAACCACAGGTTTCCTGATCCAAACACTCATCGAACTTGACCTTGGCGACCACAGCTGAATTGTTAGACATTATTTAAGGGGTTTCCGATGAACTGATAGCTTACCGACCATCCACATTTAAGACCTTAATGAAGGCGCAGTGCTCCTCGCCCACATAGATATTGCGCATGTCGATTGTCTTGGGAAAGAACTCTACATCGATGCCAGCAATCAGTCCGTCAACCACAATAAAATGAGAGTCCACACAATCGTTGTTATCAGTGAAGCATAATGAGATTTTCGTACATTGAAAGAATGGTGGAATGGCTTCGTCGGGAAATTTCGACATCAAGTTAGGCCGAAATACCAAGACTGTCTGATAGGATTCCAACGGATGGATCTCTGTGGGTGTATCAAATTCAAAATGAGTAGCTGCTGCAGCACTATAAGAAATACGTTCATTATTATCATCTCCAAAATCGAATAACAGAGCACTATGCATGCTGATGGAGTCAGATTCATTTGATATGCTCTCTATTGACGTGACTGGCGAGTCGGAGTAGAACTCAGTGCTCAAGTGGAGGGTATACGGGGACTCGTTGCATATGGTAATCGTTCGATTGATTTCCTCACCAAATTTTGTCATATCATAGGATATGTAACCAGTACTTATGTAGGCAGCTAACGATTTTGGAATATAATCAAAGGTCACGAGCTTGGAAGGACCTGTGAAAGAGGAGTTGTACTGCATTCGTGTTAAGTCAGCCATCTACTTAATTCTTTGATACATACTAATTCCAAATTTTAAATTAAAGAATCCCTTGTATTCCTGCAGTTTATTCGGTATGAACTTGATAAATAACTTGTAATAGTCATGCGGAACCATTACGTTCTTGTTAAAATCAATTATTTTGAGTCCCTTAAAGCTACTGCAATTGAAGAAGAGAAGAAAATCGTTTTAAATGCTTCGCGTAAATGAGGGTATTGCCTTACTTTCTACTCTTAATTCCAATAGGTTCCTTGGTTGGATTGTACATGATCATTTCATAATAAGAACTGTCCTGTGGCACGGTGGGGGGTAGCGTAATATGCTCAGAATATGATGGCTCAGTCATGTTCTTAATTACTGAAAGAGGTAGTTTAGAAACATACAATAATGACTAGGAAATCTTCTGGGTAATGCTATTCTAAATCAGTATAATATCGATCATTATGTTTTTTGTAATATTTTAATGCCACAAATGCGTGTTATGCTTATATTAATATTTTTGAAATTTAATCCGACTGAGTGCTCTACTTAACTGTTAATGGTTCATTATGAATCGAATTGTTTATGTCTCCTACTGTGTAAAACAATCCCTTTTCAACAACTTTCTAGGCATTAAAGTCTTAAATTATACTGTGTATCTCATCAATTTACCAATTATAGGCACTTGAAAGGTAATGTTCGGATGAAAGGAATGAACAAATAAATGACGTCGCCGATTAAGAGATTTGTTTGTGGAATTGCGTATTTTGATTTTCACACTGAGCTCCTTGTCTGTTTCGATATAGCGATTTAATTCAGGTTTTGGTATCACAATTGAAGTATCGCTTGGACTGTCCGTTGTAAGTTTGATCATACGAGGATACTGATATAGGAAAACTATCTGCTATTAGAAAGTACAGAATTTAATGCAATAAATACCAGTCCATTGTTGCGAAGTTTTAGCGTTATGTCATAAGTTGACCTTGGTTTAAAAGGCGATCGATATATTATCAAACGTGGCGTAATTTGCAGTGATTCCACCAAATTGGCATAATCAGATAAATCTATAAAATGAACATCAATTGAAAACATCTGAATAAGTTAAGTATTTCAGATCTAGCTCACATTCTTTGGCAATGCAGCAGCCGTAGGCTCTCGAGTGTGTGCTGCGAAAGGAAGCCGCAGGCCCTTTTGGCTCTGATTCCTGATCGCTTTGCTCCTCAGCTTCATCGAATTCGTTTGAGTTGTCGATGCGGGTGTCCTTCGATGAATATGCAACACGTGAACCATTCATATCCTAGCTATTTTTATTTATTTATCAATTGTTTACAAAAGCTAAGCCAATTTGTATGTGTCACTTATTTTTAATCTGTGTATAGTGTTTTTTACATTTTATAAAAATCGGAGAGCTATTTTTGAACGTTAGCTGACAAAGTTACTTCTCGACCGCTTTCTGGACGGGATGAGGATTTTCAAAGAGTACGGAACTTGTGTATCTGAAGTATTTTCTTTATTTTTTTCGGGTACAGAACATGTGATTACGTCGCAGTCACACCCGTAAAACAAACACTAAACATTCACACTGATATATATACGCCGATTTTGGCAGAGCGAAAGACAATTTTAGATTACGTATACGCCTCGATGTTGTTTTGGGAAAACAATTTCAATTTGGCAAAACTCAACGCAGCGTGTGACCAACAAAATGTACGTATTTTGGGGGCAGGCAAAAGACATTCGGAGCCTCGCTAAGGAATGGGGGCAGGGAGTCAAGCAAGCATGCCAAAGAAGCCGCAATACAGCAAATGCAATCTCAGAGCAGCTGACAATGCACACAACAAAGTCGTTGGCAGTCTTATTTATTTGTTGGTCCGGTTACGATTGTGTTGATCTGCTCTTTTCTGCATTTGGCAAAAGCCGAAATGTCCTTTTGTGCAAAATTAATGATATGGGCTGTACGACCGGAGCCGGAACCCGACGTGCGGTTTACGGTTTAGGTTCGACTGGCCTCGTCTATTGTCATTTTTATTGTCAACGAACCAAGGCAAGTAAAAAATTGGCCTAAAAACCAATGCAACCACAAAGCGAACAAAGAAAATTGAAAGCAACTAAAGGACCAAAAGCATGTGCACAGAGATGCCAAACTATTTTGCATGTGTTTCCAAACCAAAACCCAACCCACATCCCAGTGGGCGTGTTTGGGCTCTCATGTGCTCATGTCCTTCGCACTCATCCTGTGTGTTTATTATCGCCGACGAAGCGCTTGTAAATCACGCCACTTCAGCAGCAGCACCAGGATTCTCACGAAGTTTGGGTTCACAGAGAGACACGGTAACACAGATAATGGCAGCCCACTGTCCGCAAGTGTCAGCAGCGGTGCCCAAAAGGGGCGGCTGTGAAGGCGTCGTAACAAGATACCCGAATATTGTACAGTTTTTCAATGCAAGCGAAAATACCTCCCAACTACATCCTATAAAATAAAAACAAAAATATTCAACTTTAATCGTTGTCCCTTTAATACAATATCCTTTTTAATTAGATTCCAGCTGTCAAGCTAAAATTATTTATACACGTTTACAGTCGAGCTTCAACTTTAAGCTTTTATAGGCAGAAACTCAAACGTTTTTTCTTCTTTGTGTTTTTGTTTATTTTTATATTTAAATTCCATATTGTCTTATTAAGTGGTAATTTATGCGTCCCAAATTGGCGCCATCAGCAGTGGTTGTCAATTGAATGTCATCATTATAACAAGGAAGCAAACACAAACACACAACCCCTTCAAGAGATGACATCCCTTACTACATTATTATTATGGAACGGATGTGAATGACACTAAGAATGAAAGCGGCCAAGTTTTATGCGAGTCCTTTAACAGTTTGGTTTTTATGATTTCGCAAACTGTTTGACCAGCTCTAAAGTGCTTGAAAGTGAAGTGCTCGAAATATAGAGATGATATCAGGCAGGAGACTGACTGGCTAACTATACAGTTGCTGCTGGCATAGCCAAGGTAAGTTCTATGCCACAAAAAAAAAAAAAAAACAACAAAAGCAAGAGAAAAAAGGCAGCCTGAGAAGTGAGTGGTTTTTATTTGTCCGGCTTATGTGGTCCTTACGACTGTAAAGTGGCAATTCTTTAACAATTTATGTTGGCCAAACCAAAGTCGAGTGTGTCGAGTGTTGCCGGCAACAGCTGACGCCAACTGAGCAACTGCTGCCCCAACTCTTACCCAGTTTCAACCCCCTCACGCTGGCGCTGTTGAAGGGTTCGTTATTCTTTTTTTTTATTTCTTGTTTGGTCCGTCGGCTGTGAAATTTTCGTGAATTTATGAGCACTTGAGAGCAGGCGCCATCGCCATCGCCATGGCCATTGCGATGCCAGCGGCTGCGTTTGTCCTCAACGACAGCCTCGTTCTCGCGACTTTGTTGGCCTAATATAAATTTCAACTTTAACAACAACTGTGCACTCACTCGTGGCTCGCTGTCCGCTTGGCCAACGCCTGGCAACGTTATAGTGTGCGACGCGTTGACTTGATTTTGTTTTAGGTTTTTGGTACATGTTTTTAACACCCTTGCTGGGAACATTATAATCTTTATAATAAAATGCGTAAGGTATTAATATCAATTAATAATATTGTATCCATTAATTTTACTTATTGGCAATTTTTGTATCATTCGTAAAATCGTAAAAAAAAACTCACAAGCTATGAGTGTTTTATGGGATAACATTACTTTTGTCCAAAAATGATTAACATTCGACAGCTTTTTCATATAGCTCCAATAGCAAACAATTCTATAAGGGTAGATTATCTCCGGTGTGCCACAGATAGCTGTTATTTCTTGCTTATTTTTTGTATTTTTCTAAGTGCAGGCAGCAGTGTAATAAAACGCTCTGTAAATGCTTTGAAAGGATTGCGGGCAAACAGTGCGCGCTCGTAAATCGCGGAACAACCCCTCTTCACCGTTGCATAAAAATTAGTTTACGTGGCACATAATTTTACATTAATTTCATTTCAAATGACCCCAGCTCCACTGAAATCCTAGATACCAAGTACTCATATGTACGTACATAAATATGCGAGTGTCATACACACACACACTCGCAGGCAGACTTGAACAGGGCCATGCACCAAGTGAGCCTTGCCAAAAACAACTTTGCCACATTTTAAAGTATCTGTCACATAAAATACACACAGACTGCCATTGGGGGAGAAATATACTACAAATGCAACAAAATATGTTGTTTTTCTTCTGCTTCTGCTCCACATGGGAAAACAGTCAGGCAAAAAAAAAAAAAAATAAAAAATTCTGCAGCACACATAAATGCTTATAAAATGATAAGTTGCGCTGCAACAAGATGATCAACATCGGCGCTGACGTTGAGCTTGAAGTCGATGCAGATGACGACGCTAACATGTGGCAGTGAAGTCAAGTGAAATGTACGAGCAACTGCAGTTTCCAAAACTGCAGCAGCTACAACACTATCAAAAAACAAAAAGAATATATACATATATATATATATATATAAATATATATATATATATATGTATAAATGACAATGCTATTGGGAAGTGTGCTCGACTAGAAATTACCATGTATTTAGCAGAACAAATGCGGATACTCTGCGGGCAATGGTTTTTTTTTGAGACAATCTGTGTATCAACATATTTATTTAACATCACATTACATTTATTATCAAAATAGATTTTATGATAAATTGGTTGAATTTATTAAAAAAAGCTTACTGAGTATATGGTATATAAAGCTAAATCTATGTGCTTAAATTTACTTGAAAACGACATTTCTACCTTTATTGGAGGAAGCAGAACATTTTTCCCAAATTCATTAATAATCTTAAGTATTAAGTATTAAAAAACAGTTCTCCAAAAGCCGTGTCTACAGATCTTTCTAAGTTCAAGCGGATTGCTCTGCCTCGGCTGCGGCAGCAATAAACACATTGATAACTTCACTGCTCCCCATTTTATTCATTTTTAAAGTGTACAGGGTATATTAAAAAAAAAAAAATAAATGAAACAGATGCACAAACATTATCGTTACCAACGTCAGTGCCGATGTGCTGAGGAAATAATTTGTGTGAAATTATTGCGGCAGCAGCGGAGGGAATAGGAATAGCACCGACTACATCAGCGTCGTAAAAACAACAACAAAACAAGTTGCAGCAGCAACGAATAAGGAAATAATTGTTGACGTTGCAAAATGCGGGGTGTGGCAGTTGTTGGCGCAATCGACAAGTACTCCAGGGTGGCACACATCGATACGTAATATATTTGTAATGAGAGGTAAGGCCAACAGCCCAGCAAGCAATTAGTGGCATAAATTACTTCGACCGCAGAGTCCCAAAAATCAAATGACCCAAATGAGCTCTTTCTCTCTCTCTCTTTCTCTCTCGCACTCTCTCTGTTTCTCTCTATTGAGCCATGTTCACTCGATGTTAGTTAATATGAATGAAAACTCATTAAAAATTTTCAACTGATTGACTGCACAATTTTCAATGATATTTTCTCTGACATTGTGCAGCAAATGGCACATGTGTTGCAAGCGATGCATGCGTCAAGCGGTCATCCAACAAAATGGCAAAGACAACCACACTCCAGACCCCTAAAACAGAAACTGTTTCAGATCCCAGTCGAGCCCACTGACCATACAATTTATGCTAATGCTCGTTAGTGAAATCAAACAGCTACAGCAGCTGCAGCAGCAGCAACAGCAGCAGCAGCAGTGCAACAATTATGTAAACAACAGGGCCGTAAAGCAAACTACGTGAACAAGCGTCAGACCGTCTAACAGACTGACAGGCTATTGAATGGACGGTTGTTGGACAGACAGACAGACACACTGACGGACAGAAACAGTACATGAATGATGAACTGTGGGGCAATTACCAGCGTAAAGTGTGGATTGCAGATGCATAAAACTTGACTTTAACATTTAATACACTTCAAATCAAAAACCTTTAAAATTTTATTTGAAAAAAAAAAAACAAAAATAAATACATTTTAAGGATATTGGCGTTATTCTACAACATTTTCAGAAGCTTTCTCAGACAACACCTAAGCAACAAATTTGTCAGAGTTTCGTTTAGCCCACTGTGTTCTTGATTCGGTTGGTCAAAATATATTGACGCATTCATTGGCAGTAACAATTAATCTGCTAATTGCCAATTTAAGCACGTAAACCAAACAAAGGCGGCTGCATCCACAGCAGCAGCAGCAGCAAGGACAACGACTGCGCATCAGATGACGTGCGAGTTTGGGGGTTTGGAGGCTGTTGTGGGTTTGGTATACTGACAGTTATGGGCAACCAAACGGTTTGAAAAGTGAACGTGTGGCAACATTTGGTGCAAATGCAACAACTGCAACTGCAACTGAGTCATGCACAGGATATTCAAGTACTTCTGCGTAATGAAAGCTAATAAAAGTCAACATAACGAAGCTGCCTGATGCAATCACAGCCGGCACTAAGTGCATATGAATAATCAGCACACTCGTAAATACACAGATTGGGTTTTCTTGTTGACACGCCGATTTGATGAACGGCTCAAGCACGTCTAAGCCCCAATGCAAGCAACTCCGGAAACGGAACTAGAATCGCTCAATCGAAGTCGCACAATCAATGACTAATGAACCCTTGATATTATTTCCTTCATTTTTTACATTGAGTTCTGTTCACATTTTTTTATTTGCAGTAGTGAAAACTTTCATCTAAGTTTTGGCTTTTGAGGCGACACGAACTGAGTAAGTGCGCCGCATTGTTTGAGAAGTTGGGTGCGAGTTTTTCAATCTGATTTTATTTTGAAATCTTTCTGTTTTGGCAAGAGCAGCTATTAACAACAATTGCCAAAGCTCATTAAATTTAAGCAACGTCAAATGGGCAAGCAAAAAGTAAACCATAAAATCATTTTGCTGTATATACCCTGTTTTGCTCAAGGAAATGCTGTTGTATAGGATTTGTCTTAGATGTATTTAAATTGATATTATATCTTCTTAAGAAATGTTTCAAACATGAGATCATAAATAGTCTGTTGAAAGCAAAAAAGAAATGTTCACACAGGAGTAACAACTATTTATCTGCTGGAAGTAAACTGAAAGTGTTGTTGAACATCTGCCACAGTTAAGAGCAAAGTAAAGTATAAAGTATCTTGCAGCTGGAAGTTGACCATCTTCAAGAAACTCTTAACTGTTTACTCTTGCCTTTTGGCAGCAATTGAAACACAAAGGGCATCATTGTCAACTCCGTCGACGTCATTTACCACATTCAAAATGCCATTAAAAGCATACTAAAATTAATTTGTAGCAATTAGTTGCAAATTGCAAGGAAGCGAAATGAAAATGAGAAACAAAGCAAAGCAAACGAAGCAAAAGGACCGCAGCAGAGCGGAGAAATTGCTCAACATTTTTATGTGTTTTTGCGCATTTAGAAAACTGTCTATAGAATTGCTGGGCAGAATCATAAAAACTGGAGTTACCAAAAGGACCTCATCCACCAAGTAGGGAGTGAACCAGAAGGAGACGGAGGAGCAGAAGGAGGCGCTGCCAGCGAGTGTAGTCAAGCATAAATAAATGCTGTGTTATTTTTGGCAATTATTTTCACATTCGAGTGTCTGTCCTTCAATGGAGCTCATTTGTAATTTGCAGCCGGGAAAAATGCTCGCATTGTGTTCAGCTGTTGCCGTTACTCTCTAATATCCTGTAACCATTTCAAATTGGCTATAAGTGGGTATAATCATTTGTAAGAGATATAAGCAAGAGTCAAGGGACTCAATCTATAGAGTATATTTTTCTTTTAAAGAGAGAAAAGAGAGACCTTAGTAAAATAGTGTATTTGAAGTTGAGCATTTTCTGCTTTATGGGGAAATTCAAATTTCTATGAAATAACCTTTTGTTGTGATGGTATAGTTATATCTAGATCCAGATAGAGGATATATGCTGGTATAGCACTGATCAGACCCTTCTCATTTGCTTTTATTGTTTGCTGTTATGTGACTGACACCATTAATTAGCCTCCTTGTCGGCCTCAGTCAGCGCCAGCGAGCGATAGACATCTTGGAGCCAGCATTTGTCTTGGTTATGTGAATGGGACTGGGAATGGGATGTGGTTCTGGGTTCTGGGTTCTGGGATATGGAGTATATTCATGCGTGGATATGCTAACAGTTAGGTGGCGTATGACACATGTTCTCAGCGTGCTCATCTTTCTTTCTTGTTGCTGGCGCTGCTGCTGTTCCGACTATTTTCGCCGCTAATTGGAAAATGTCACAATTTATTTTATTTTTATGTTTAATTGGATTCTGCTTTGGGGAAAGTTGCTGTGTGGCGCGATGGCTTGGAGGACAAAAACACATTCTCGTCGCCTAGGTGCGATGCATGATAATTTTCTTAATTTGCGCTCCCTGATGAGCTGAAGCCGAGATAGAAACATGTGAGCGAATGAGATGGCACAAAATAAAAGAAAACGAAACTTTTTCCATTTTGCTGATGGCATGTGTACGTGTAAAAGTTCAACCACTACTAAGGATACGAGCTCAACAAGGACGACGAGCACTCTTCAAAGGTGCAAATAAAGTAAATTATTAGTTTCTGCTTCTTCCTCTTCTCCTTCTCCGTCTCTTTCTTCTTCTTCTTCTTGAGTTGCTGATGCGAATGCTGCTTGCCGCTGCTACTTGTGGATTTCCGCTTCAATTATTGCTGCTGCTCGCATAAATTTCACTTGACAAACTTGTCTGATAGTTGCAGTCGGATGCAGAGAGAGAGAGAGAGACAGAGAGAGAGAGAGGGAGAGGGGGAGAGGGGGATAGAGAGATATAGACGGAGAGAGGATAAACATCTGCTTGTTCGCATTGGCAAATTAAGAACTTCCGCCGTGTGCCAAATGTAATTCCCATTACTTCTATCAAAAACTTTGCCACCAGTGAACCCCCAACTCTACCCGCTGCGACCCACTCCACCAAAAAGAATGTCGTATTTTACGTGCTCGCTGTTGACATGTCTCAAAAGCAGTATAGAAAATATTCAATTACTTTGGCTTCCAGCATTTGCACTCATTCTCCTCAAGGCACTTTCTAAATCTTGAATTTCGAACGCAACTCGTTTCTCAAATTCAATTGTGGTATTTTAATAAGGATCATCATCAAAAGTCATTTCTTGTGAAAAACAGTTCAGTTTTGAAAAAGTTATGGCAGTGGAAAGTTGACTTTGGAAAAAAGCACAGAAAAACGCTTTCGAACACACCTATTTAGGCGCGGCAGGATATTGTTTTGAGATATTGAAGCTACAGGATATTCAAACACTTTTAATCGAATATAATTGTTATATTCTGTTCAGTGTGACTCACAGTTAATTGATGTTTCAGTTTTTCTCACTGACTGCACTAGAAGGGCCCGGCTGCCTCGCAATGGTTGATATTCACTTGGATGCACTTCGAGTTCTTTTGGTCAGTGCGTTTTAGGGCATCTGCAGCTGCCTGCAATGTGCTTCGCTCGAGTTTTTTACCCTGGAAAACATACACTATGGCTCCTTATTGCAGTCCTTGACCAGGTGAATTTGTTCTCCACATCGAGTGCAGAGTGGCCAGACCAGGTTTCCAATAAATTCAAATAGGGTTCCAGTATTCAAATCCCAAGACATAACTGAACTCTGTCTTAGTCGCCTTCTCGTATTGCTTGGCAGCTATACGGGGAAGCCTGGCTTACTGCCTTGCTTACACTGCTCAGGACAACTGTCAAATTGATCATTGCCATATTAATGTCAGTCCCGTGTCATAGTATTGTTCAGGGGACAATTATTTGTGCGAGTGTATGTGTGTGTGTGTGTGTATGTGTTTTGCGAGTGTATTCGAGTGTATCTGTCTCATAACCCAAAGGTGTTGTGTATGCGTATGTGCTGTATTACAGCAGCTCGAGCATAATTTGTAATTAACTTTTTGCTGCAAAATGGCAAAGTCGTAAGCGAGCAGAGGGGCTGGGAATGAGTGTGATGGGTTGGAGGGTTGGGGTGTGTTGCTTAGCAGATGGGAGAGAGAGTTAGCGCTGAGATCCCTTTAGCACGTCATCATAAAAATGTTTTGCCAACATATTTTCGTGAAGCCTCTTGGGTGAGAGATGGGTATGGGGGTCTAACAAATGAAGTAAAGAAATATGTACCACAGAAATAACAACACCAACAACAACAAGAACAACACCACAGCACACACAAAAGACCGAACTGAAAATGGTAATAAAAACAACAGCACCTGTAAACCTGAGCATTGTTTTTGTTGCTGTTGCTGTTGCTCTTGTTTTTATGCGTTAAGTCATTAAAATGAAAATTTATTATGCGCCTCATATATATAATACGCAAGCGACCCACTTGTGGGCGTGGCACGGTCCCGGCCTATGCGGCGTATACGTAACGCAACGCATATCTCATTAAGCTCATGTTGCCGCTTTTGCTGCTGTGGATGCTACCCAAGTCTGCCTAAATGAAGCCAATAAAGCTTTTTATCTTCAGACAGACGTGATTTATTTATATGCCTTAAGAAATTATACTTGAAGGCGCCTTTGATTTCAAACCAAAGCCATATCACATTGTACATACGTACGTATATCAAATGAGGCAACAAAATAAAAAGCCGAGAAATAACAAGAAATTGTAGCTTGATAAAGGTCAAATATGCCCCTGCAGTTAGGTGTTTGAGATGTGTACTTTTATTTATATGATTTTTAGTTTTCTTCAATTTAAAGACAAATTGGAAAAATCATTTGTTTCTTTTGCGGATTGTTTGCACTGAAGCACTGCATATTTAGTCTCAAGTCTTGAAATTAGTTAGAACGATTGTGATAACTTGATAAAGAATATAATTTTCACAATTGTGTAATTAAGATTATTCACCGGGAGATTAGTATAAAAAGTAAATTTTTGCTATTATGCAATATTTGCCAACGTATCAACTAACACTGACTGAAGTCTAAAATGCCATTAGCTGGCTTGTAGCACTTACTACAAGACACCACTTAAATCCGTTGCAACGATTGTCTCTGCATTATTTGCATAAATTCTGTTGTTGACATTTACCAAATTGTCATATTTACTTTTTGCACTCTTTTAGTTGGAGTTAAGAGTTACTTGATTGTTGTTGTTGTAGCTTTTGCATTCGAGTTTGTTTTGTGTTTGGGTTTTGGAGCGATTTTACCATAGAGTCGCTTTCTCAAATAAAGTGTGTCGTTGACACAAAGCCCAACATAAATCCATTTGCCCTGCTACGGACTCCGATGCAGCTTCCCTATACTCCGGCATTTACTGCCATTGTCACTTGGGCTGGCCTGCTGCGGCAACATGCCGAAAGTATGAAAAAGATACACACACACAACTGCGACTCTGTGCGAAGCTAAATTAAAAATTTTGCACAACGCAAAAATCAGCGATAAAAATGGGGCAGCGAAAAATATACAAAAAAAAAAAAAAAAAACAGCTTTCAGAACGAACAGTTCGCTGGGGAAATATAAGATTCACAGTCAATTTTCTTTTATGTGACAACTACTCACACCACTTTTACAGACATACACAGAAGTCTACGCACACGTTAAAGTTTTTTATTTTTCATTTTTATAGTGCTAAGCATATTTTTACTTGGCATTTGTTTTGTTATCCTTGTGTTCGAGCTCTTTTTGTCTTGTTTTAAGTTTTGCACTCAGTCTGGAATGGGAACACTGTCAGGCTAGGTAAGTGGGTGAATTTTTAATACAGTTCTGGCCAAAAGTTTTACAACAGGCAGGCCAAAAATACAAAAATTACCATGCGGCTGTTATCAGCACACATCAAGAGTGTTTTGCTCGATGGCACTTTGGGGAGCAACTATGACCATATGTGTGTGTGTGTGCATGTGTGTATGTGTGTGCATGTGTGTGTGCGTTTGACAATGACTAATAAAAGTGCTTTTCTTTTTACCCCGCAAAAGCAATATAATAGTCAAACAGCGGCGCTCGTGTAATATGCATACAATATTTTCATTTCGCCGCTTTATTTTTTTCACAGTTTTCATTTGTTATTGCAAAAACAATAATAAAGTCGAGCATGTTTTGGATTAACGAAGTTGCAATACCCTTTCTCAAGTTTATGATATAGTAAACTGCAAGTCATCAATACTTATTACTAGATCATAATAAATAAATATGTAAGCATTCATCAATAGCTTTTATCTCAAAAGTTTTTGATTTTGCTTTTAATAAAACTAAATAGAATTTTTAAAAAGTAAGATAAACTGATCTTTTATTTTATAAATACTATAAAAATTCATATATTTATTTATGATAGATCTTAGCTGTGCTTATGTTGTTTAAATATTGTTACAAAAAAAAAGAATATTTAAATTACATGAAACTTCAGAGAAGATAAAGTTAATCCAATCATTCCAACTACAATTGTATGACATATGTCATGGCAGACTTGAAGTGCCCCTGCAAGGGTATAGAAAAATGAATGCGGCTACGATGTTGTTATCTCACTTGTCTGTCGCTCCGTCGCTTGGTCGGTTTGTCGTACAAATATTCTATATAGCCGCTGGCAGGCACAACACACACACTCACACACACATACTGACAGCAAATAAACTGCTCATAAAGCAAAAAAAAAAAAAAAAAATTGGTAAAAACAACAATGGCAAAGGCGTAAGAGACCAGTTTGGGGAGTTGGGGCTGTGGCTGAGGGGTGTTGGAACTGGTGTAAGGAAAGAAACGGAATGAAAAGGAGCATGAAGTGTGGGCATTGTGGGGCATGCGACTTAATCTCCATCTAAACGCAATGGAGTCGTAATAACAACAGAAAGCAAATAAAAATACAAGCATAGTCACACACATACAAACACATATTACACACACACATGCACATATGCAACCATACATATAGTTTACGTTTTGCCACTTCATTTTATACGCTATTTTTTTTAGTTTACTTTTTGACTCATCTTTGTTGTGTTTGTTCGTGTTGTCGTTGTTGTTGTTGTTGCCCCTGCACTGCGCTGTTGTGGTTGCTGTTGTTGGCAGGAATCGTCGGGAAAATGCCCATTTTGTTTGTGTTTTGATACTCTGCTCCCTGAGGGGGCATATGGATTTGTTGGCTTTTGTGTGTTTCTCGCCTGTTGTCTGTGCCAGTTGTCAGCTGGTTTGGGTTTTATTTCTTCTTTCAAAAGTAGATTTTGGTCACTTTCATCACATCTTCAATATTATAAGAGAATTTATAAGATTTCATTTGACATTTGGCTTTCGTATTGCATGAAAGCCCAGAAATTCTGTGAGCATGCTTAACTTTATTAAACTTATCTTATTCCACTGGCTCAGAAATTTGCCTATGTTTTCTATATTTTCTCTATGGATTTTCCATGTGTTTCTCTCTGACTTATTTGCGTTTTCTTTTCCATTTGATTAAGCTTCTAAAGTTTGAAAATTGAGGGGATGATTTGGGTTTACCCAATACTTGCAATAAATGTTGGACAATAGTTTCAGGGTATTTTGCAGTCAGACATTCTCAACTACAAAAGAAAACTGTCAGAACACTCGTCTATGGTCGAGGATTCTCTACAAGAATAGGACTCCAGTGGGCAATAGGTGAACATATATGTATGTATTAAGGTAGGTAGGTACCCTTGACTAAGAATGGGAGCATTGTTGCTTAGCTGATTAGCCCACTTGGGTGCTATTGGTGAGCTTCATTTGCTCCATGGACCTATGCCCTATCCTACTAGGATACCACTGCGATTAAGTATGTACATACTACTTATACACACACACACACACACACACACACACACACAACATAGTTGGATGTGCGTGTGCAGTTGTGTGTATTTTATTTTTTCATTGCTAACTCACACTATCCTGTTTGTCCGCACCGCATGACCGCAAATATGAGCGTATTGGGGACAGCAAAGGACTCAATATGCTGGTCATTTGTTGACTCCTGCCTTAGAATTCTACGGAGTCTTTGTGTGTATGTATGTGTGTTTGCTCCGGGCATGTTGACTATAGCAATAGATAGTGTCAGAGGCAAGATAAACTTGGTGATGGATATTTGAGATGAGTTCGGAATACAAAACTCGTTGTTATAATTCTTTAGAGATACTTTCGAGTTTGCGTCTGTTTCTCAGATTCTTCAAAAATATATCTAGAGTCCTGAAAATACAAACAAAAAATGTTTCAAGTTGTATTTATAAATATGTAAAGCAAAGAAATGTATTACGAAATTCCATACAGTTTTGTAACAAAATCCAACTTGTAATATTTGCTTAGCAATATTTGTAGTGTGTTAATGAGTCGCTTATAATTTAGATTAGTTTGCCTTGTTATATGTTTAGTGCTTGGCTGGTCGACAGACAGTCAGACGCACATTTGGTCACAGTCCTTTTCCCCTACAACCCCATCCCGTTGAACTTCAATTTTGTTTAATGCGCTTCTCTTGGCCAACAATAATTTGCCCATTACCTACGTTGATTAGCTCGTAAAATATGTTTGTTAGTCGACAATGCTTGAGTGCCAGAGCCAAAAAGGGACTGTTTTCAGGTCATTTAATTTAAAACTCATATGCTGCCGTAATTGAATCCCAAATCACCCTCACAAGCAGGCAGCTTGAGCAATGTGGCGCTACACTGAGCACTTCGACATAATTTAATTAACTTATGAGCTTACAAGTCAAAGCTGAAATCAGGTCTTCAACTGACAAAGAAATGTTTTAAGGCTTTCCTGCGGTTAAAAAACAATACACTTGCTAAAAAACATTAAAAAATATATATCAGCAATGAGCCATAAGAAACCACTTTGTTGGACGTAATTTGACTTTTCAACTACAGAATAAATTTAAAATAAACAGAAAAGTTTTTAAATCGAAAGCATCATAATACAGCAAATATTCACATTAAAATATTTGTAATTTTAGGGTAAAAAAAAACAAAAAAGAAGAAGAATGTGGTCTACAGGGACATATCTCAACTCAACACATTGCAAGTCCTGTGGAAGATGATCTTTGTTGCTGTTGGCTTACAGACTGAATTATTCCCCATTTTTTTTGGGGGGTGCGCTACCTGTTGGGATGGTGAATATTTATGTATATTGTGGCCTCGACTAATGAGTGCAGCAAAGTGAAAACAGTAGAGAACAAAGTGTCGTCAGGATGTGGCATAGACACTGCCCGATATAAATTGCATGACAAAGAGACAACAGAGAGAGAGAGAGAGAGAGAGAGAGAGAGAGAAAGAAAGAGAGAAAGAGAGAGAGAGAGAGTGAGCGAGTTTGTTGACATGATGTTGCCATAGTCGCTGGAAGTGGCCAACACCCAGCAGCGTCTGCTGTTGCAGCTGCAGCAGCAACTCCTGTTGTTTGCCATTTCATTTTTTGCCAGCCACGAATAAATAAAGGACAGGATAAAAAAAACAACGACAGACCAGCCGAGTCTGATGGCCACACAAGCTGATAAAGTAAAGTGCAGCCTGCAACGTGTGAGTGTGTGTCTGTGTGTGTGTGTCGGTGTGTGTGTGTGTGTGACGTATGCGACAAAGCACACGATTAAATTACAAAATGTCAATAACGATAACGAATGAAATTGATTGAAACGAGCAGCGACCACAATGGAGACTGCCTCCTTTTCAGACCGTGCCAAAAACTGAAGGGCGATAAATCATGTGTGTGGCTCCATTGTTTGAGTGTGAGTGTGTGTCCGACACCTTATATATATACTGCCAAATGCACTCAAACACACAAATACACACACACACACACACACACATAGAAAATGGCATGTCAATTATAATGCATGATGTTGAAATCATTCGCAATTAATTCATAATTAAAACGCGACACATTATCAAAAGTGTGCGCAATGCGCATTTACATAAAAAGCGAATGAATATTCATGAGTGTACCACCCATTCGTAATATACCCGTGCATATATATTCATATATGTTTCTGTCAGCATTGTTGAGTCGCGGCAAACTGATGTCCCTTTTTAAATTGATGCTGCTTAATCGCTATAAATATTTGGGTGGCATCTTTTCACAATAAAATAGTGGCATGGCTTGCGATGTTTGCAACACACTTTGAAATGGCAGACAATAGAGTTTTTATGCTTTATGATGATAAGTAGCGTAACTGAACTGAGCTTAATACCTTGATAAATAGTCTGATATGTTTAAAAAATATATACATTTTTGGTTTTTACCTTGAATGTGATATATAGTTTGCTACTGAAAATGAGGAACTTAGAAATGATTATATATTTTTATAAAATTACTGTAGGCTTGGAAGTTGTGGAAGCTCAAATCGGATCTGAATTTCAAAAGCAAATGTTGCAAACTTTCAATGCCACAATCCTGTCAAAAGTACTCCGGTTTTCATAAGCTTTTTTTTTATCATAATTAATTAATTTTTAAGACTACCTTTAAATTGGAAAAAATCAAAACTTACTGAAAATGTATGTTCAGGACACACCTTAAGCTGTTTGTTATTGACATGGAAAAGTTTGCATTTGTTGTGAGCCGCAATTCTACTTGCATAAAATTTGGTCAGCCTCCCCCTATTACCCCTACCCCTGTGCTGATAGGTCCGTAAGTACCTCTTTTTAGGCCACTGGCAGTAACAGGCAAATGCACTTAAAAGCATTTAGTTGTGCGACAAAATTTTACATTGAAATGTGGTTTGGTGGTTCCAAAGCTTTTTTGGACGTAGTTGCCGCTGTTGTTGCCTGCAACTACCGCAAGCCCACCCACCAACCTCAAACCTCTTTCTATTATTTGGCCAGTGCAGCCCTTTGAAATTAATGTGCGTGCATAAACAAGCAGGCAGTAGGCAGCAGCCAGCAGGCGGAACATGGTTCAAAGGATCTTAAGTTTTGCAACTTGGACCGTTACGGAAAACGAGCTGCTGCCGTGCCATCTTTGCCTCTGACACTCGTCCCCCGACTGCTTTGCTGCTGGTGTCATTTGCTGTTTTACCCAAATTAGCGCCATAAAGTATGCAACAAGCTTTATGGCAGCGCTCTTAATTTGTTTTCTCTCGCAGTACCATCAAATATTCATTTGAGCTTCCGAGTCTGAGCGCCTATCAGAGTTCAAGACGGCAGCCGGCACTGCTGCGACCCACACTCCACCCCAATTCCCATTCCTTTGCACTGCTCTTACACCACTGGCCAGTGGGTAAAAACTTTCAGCTAATTTGTGTGCGGCAACTAAAACATTTCGCTTCTAGGCCATGCTGTAAATGGGGGGAGGTGTGGCAGCAGGCTTGGTGTGTGGCTGTGCGGGGGCGTGTGGCCTGCTTTGTGACAGTGTGGCGGACGCTTTGTTTAAAACTAAATTCTCATTCAACTGTCATTTGTGGGCGCTATGGCGCTGACATTCATTACAAGTTACACTCAGGAAAACTTGGTGGCAGTTTCACTCAAACAATATTTTTCTAGTATCTGAGAAAAACTCTGGAAAAAAGTGAAATAAAACAGTCCAATTTAGAATTATTTTAGCTCATTCAAAATTTCAGCTGTTTTGTGTGCATTTATTTGTGTATTTATTATTTATTTCTAATAATCTTTCATATTTCTTAGAAGTCTACTTACAATGTTTTTACTATTTGTTCGAGTGCATCCAAAAATACTCGGTGCGTCTTCGTGAGTGGCTTGTCAAATTACAGTGGCTGCATAAATTATGCGTATCCCTGCCGTGTGTCCCTCGCCGAAACTTTGTCAGCGATTTGAATGTTAATACCACTGCTGTTGTCATAACTAAGCCGACTGACACGTAATTAAAAGTGCGTTATGAATTTTAGAAATCTTCTGCCAGTATGCCAAAATTGTTGTTGCTGCTCTGGCAGAGTATTTGTGGTCTGGCCGTGTTCTGTTTTCGTTTCTTTTATTTTTGGTATGTTACCGAAAGCTGTTCGATGATTTTGATTGGGACCGATGAGGGTCATCAAATTAAATAAATGGCAACCAAATTTACTATTAAATTGAATTTGGCAATTTGTCTTCGAACTTTTTATTATGCAAAAGGGAGCTGCAAACTGTTTATGTTGCCGAGGCTCCATAAAAAGTGGTCGCACAGGCGCTGATAGGTTGGGGATTGGAGGATTGGTTGGTTAAGCTGGGTTGGTGTTTATGGCTGGGTTTGGACTGTGAAAATCACATTTTGTTTGTAAATCAGCAATTTACGCCAAGGCAGCAAACGATGTCGCTTCAAACACATACAAAAATGTACACTAAGAGAAAATTACAAGGAATTTTTTTTTGCTAATTTGAAACTAGTTTAAATAAAATGACTTTAATACAAAAATATGAGTTTTAAATTCAAGCGAAAACTTAAGGAATATAGTTATTTTAAAAAAGATTTTAGAGCTTGAAATTCAAACTCATAAAAAATGTTTTTTGTTCGAAGTTTAACACAATTGCTTCACTTAAATTTAGTTAGGGCCGGTCAAAAAAGGATTTAATTAAGAAGAATAATTTATTTGCTAGTCATGCGAATATAATCTGAGCAGCAAGCTTTTCTCTCTGTGTAAATACACACTTATAAATGCTCAATAAGATTGGAAAATTGATGGCGGTGACGTTCATTGGTTGGTGGCTTCGAAGTTCAAACTACCCGTTCGATTTACACTCTGGCTGGTGGCTGGCTGGTTGTCCCCGCTCTGCTCCACATTCTGTACTTCCGCACATACTTATCCCGCCGCTGCCGCAGCCGCTGCTGCTGCTGCTGCTGCTTAGCCTGAGCTGTTTCTTCTGGTGTATGGTAAGTAAATCCCTCATTTTCAGTGAAAATAAAAATTGCCCCAGCGTAACGCAAAATAAACACATTTAAGTTGCAAATTGAATTTTGCATAATCCCAAGCGTTCGCTGCCTTCCCCTCCTCCATTCACTCTCCCCCTCTCTCTCTCTCTCTTTCTCTCTTTCTTTGCCTCGCCACTGCCGGCTTGTCCGTCACTGCTTACGCTTTTCTCCGCTTTCCTTTTTTTTTTCACGGGCCGCATCATGGAAATGGTCGCGCATGAGACGGAATTTCTGATTAGTTGCCATGGATCCGCAAAACCTCCCAGCAGACACCTCTTTGTCCTGCCCCTGCACCTCCCTCTATCCTCTATCCTCTACTCGCCACCCTTCACCCTCACTCTCGGTTTCCCTCTTTCTCTCGCTTAGTTGTTTACTTGGCTTTGACTTTAGCGGAATTCTATTTATTTTCAAAAAAAAAAAAACAAATTTCCTTTTGCGACAAATTTTGCACTCACACATGCAATCACGCCTACGCACACCCCTTCAAATGCCGTTACACACACTCGCACAGTATATGGAAATAACGGTACACACTTGGCATCTCAGGCTAGGCGTGTGATCCTTGGGATTTACAAAGTAGCTGCTGTTCGCCGCGTAATTGAATTTACTTTATACTTTGCTGATTAGAAAAAAGAAAACGTTGATTGGATTTTTGTCAGTGTTTGCTTTTTATTTCTTTCTTTTGGTTGCACATGTTGACATAAGACGACTTCTTCTGCTGGATGTTTGTCTGGCATAAAAAAGGTGCCTTAAAGTTGGCATAGAAATAGTTAAAAAAAAAATACAAACAAATAGTTTTCATCTGAAAGCTTTTAGCTCTTAAATCGTTAAATAAATCATAACAAAAAATGTCATTCCCAAAAACTAATTAACATTTTGCAGTAGAGCATTAATTGAGGATTTGGTGAAATCAATTAAAGTCCACCAATTTGTTTTGTTAATTTTTCTCATTCGCATTTTGCAGGAAATCACGAATTTAGAATTGGCTAAATCAATTAAATCAATTAAAATTTACTAATTTCTTTTGAATTATGTTAAATATATATTTTAGTGCAAACCCAGTCTGGAAATTATTCCAAAAACCAAAATTGCAAATATTTGGCAATAAAATGTATTTACCTTATGGCAAAGCGAGGGGAACTACAAATTAGTTCACCGCAATTTAAAATATGATATTTTGTGATTTTTCATTTCAAAATCTCAAAGCTGACCTCAAATGTGCAATTTCAAGCGAAATGCTTGAATGGCAAAAACAAACAAATGCAATGGAAACATGTGTAGGACACATTAATGCATTTACGGGTTGCAGGCCACACGCCACACACAACGTGTAGCGATATAATTAAAATTTGAATGCAACAAACAAAAATGATCTACAACGGTTGTTGTTGTTCTTGTTGTTGTAAAAACGCTTTGTGTATATGTCGGCGTTTGATTGCGTGTTTGTTTGCCCGCCGCTGTTTGTGAGCCCATAATTAAACTAACAAACAATTGAATGATGTTCTGTTTTTGATGAGTTCATATTTGCCGAACCGTAATGAGTCTGCCACATTTTACCTGTGTGTTTGTCATTGCGTTTTTGTGGCATTTTAATTAATAAATGCGATACCTTGTGGTCAAAATTGTCGACCAAAAACTTCCTGGCAATTAGCTAACATTTAAAATTATCAATGGACTTCTAATTAACTTGCATTCCCCAAATGTGGGGTGGGTACAGAATAATTGTGAGCTGGGTATTAGTTGAAATGAGTTCATTTTGAGAATAGGAGATTTTATCAAGCCACACAGTACCAAAGCAGACAGTTGTAGAGAGAGAGAGAGAGAGAGAGAGAGAGAGAGTGAGAGAGAGAGAGAGCGAATAGCTCCTACTGTATTTTGCATTGCACTTTAATTAATTGAAGCAATCTTTTTGTTTTTGCTCATTGCACTTGAATACACACACAAACACACACGCACACACACACACCCACACGCACACACGCACACACACACACCCACACGCACACACGCACACACACACACACACACACACACACACACACACACACACACACACATATAAGCACACACTTCTCATATATGGCTGCAGCTATTCAAGTTGGTTTGCTTCAGTCAAGTTGCGTTGAAGTATGCAATGGTTTTGCTGTTTGCTACAACTTTTGATGCTTCCACTTTTTTACCGAGTTTGCTGATCTCTTTTTTATGTTTAATCAATTTCAAAGCATCCACACACACATAGAATAGTTGTGGAATGCCTTCAGTTTATTGGTGCGTCACGTACTTGAGTCGAGAGTTTGTTTGAGGGTGGCTAGCATGAAAATCAACTTTGGCGCATAATTATTTCAGCATTAAGCCGGCGGAAACAGCAATAGACACAAGCCACCAGCAGCAATCAACAGCCAGACTCTTTTAAGTACAAAAAACAACAAGCTAACAAAAAAGTTTGCCATCATATTTTACGCCTTATCCCCGCCTACCTCTTCAGAGATTGCTCTAGTTTTTTATATACATGTATTTCACTGCTGGCTGTATAAGTGTATACATAATTGCACTCAAGCCAACTTTTATCTTGCGTATTCACTGGGACCGACTAAAAAATATTCGTAATAGACAAAAGCAATATAAATTTGAGAAATCTGTGGTTAAAAGTGGTCGACTAGAATATTCTCTGTAAGCACAAATACTGAAAAACATTTTATTTGCGATTTGGGGAAGAGGAAGTCCCAAATTGAATTAAAAAGGTTGAAAAAATGAATCTGCGAATGACAAACTGGAGAATCATGCTACATTTTTATGTTGTATTTGCATCGAGCCAGTTGTGACTACATTTGAGCGACCTGCTGTTCCAATCATTAGAATTATTTTATCCGCGAAAAATGGGCGCAGGATAAAAAATTATCTCTTCTTCTTTAGCTTTTTACAAAGTGGCAAATTAAAACCATTTTGATGCCTCAAATAAAACAATAGTCCATCCGTTGTGGACTTTGCCTTTTGTTTGCCCGATTGCCCAAATGCGGCTTAGGGTTTCGAGGCTTTCAACTTATAATGTGGCGAGTGAAACAAAATGGCCAAAACCCCCTTACATCGCCAAGACAGTTATTTAGTTGTCCACATAAGCAAGGCGAATGAAAGATAGTCATTCTTACTCATGCCACATTATTTACATACTCGTAATATTTGCCTTGAAGTCTGTGAATGCTTTTGTGCATTTCCCTTTGGCTTCGAAGGGAAACACTAAACCTTTTATGGCAAGGCTATGGCCAAACAAAGCCTTTAAAATATTCATAGAATTGCTTTAATAACGCTAAATGAGCAAGCAAGTGGGAGGGAAACTCAAGCAGTTGATGAGTCGGAGGGGGCTATACGAGCCCGCGGGCGGGTCGTTCAGTCAGCTATCAAATTGAGTCCATTGAGATCGAGGAGAACGGTTCGACTGTGTGGTAGGCCACAGGTTATGCCTCAAAAAGCAATTTTTATTTACTAGAGAGAGTGGGAGCAATGTGGAAGTTGACTGATTGGCGCAGACTGGAGTAAATACTTGGAGACAACAACTGGCGTCCAGCTCAAGATGCGGCGCCACCTCAGCCCAGTCGAACCCCCAAAACCCCCTAACCCCCCGCATCTATATTTGGTATGCAAATCAGACCACCCAAATGGAATAAAAGGGAGCGTGCGCCATAGCGACGACAGCGACAACGATGACGATGACGACAGTCAAGCAGGAAGTTGATTAAATGACAAAATAAATAGAAAGTGAAGGATAATGTCAACATTCTAAGTGGTTTTCTTTTAAAAAGCTTAACTGACAATGAACCGCAGGGCAGCCATCGAGTCGGTGGACCGACGACCGCCAAACAGCCAACAGCGCCAAACGTATCCAGTTGAATAAATTATTTTTGTGACTGCCGGGCAGAAGACGAGACGTGGCGAAACTCGACCAGAGTTGCCACCGCAGGCCTTCTGCTTCTTCTTCTTCTTGTTGTCGTTGTCATTGCCGTTGTGCGGCACTGACAGGAAATTGACTTTGATAGTGCATGAAATTCGATGATATCGCCTGCCTGCTGAAAGTGTATCACATTTTTCTGATTTTCATTTATGCACGTTACTCTGACCGTAGACGTGGGAGTAAGGTTATAAAATTATATTAAAAAGTTGGCCGTTGGCAAATTTCTCATCAGAATTTAGTTCAAATTTCAATATTGATAATATATTTTTATGAAACTTTCGACTCTCCCTAATTGAGCATTATACCATCGATTGGCTTAGATACTTAATACAGTAGTTCAATTTTGTTTATTTTTAATACTTGGTAAATAAAGAAGTTTATGACACAACAACTCATCTTTCCACATATGTTTTCAAATAATTTAAAATACTAAATGGACTTTGTGGGATTGCCAAACGCCTTTACCCTCTGCAAAATAAAAGTAGTCGAGTTGATTATACAGAATCTCTTAGAAGTCCTAAGTACTGAGTATTTTCTATTTACACAAGTATATTCTTAGTTTAAGTATTTTAATTGCTTTGGGGACACTGATCTACTTGTCTTGCCCTGTATGTGTTGTGCTCTAGGTTTCAACTTGTTATTTTTGGCACTGTTCCTAATTGGTTTCGGACGGCTGGCATGTCTCTGCTTCTGCTGACTTGATACACTGTTCACAACAAATGGCGGCGACACATATGCATCATTAAGCAACTGGCTGAGTGCCAGATAAAACTTCCGACTGATGTCACTTCAAAGCGGTGTGAGTTGGGCCATGCAAAAACCGGTTAAACCAGTCATAAAAGGCCGAGTTGTAATTAAAAGGGTGGCAGAAATTTGTTTTTGACTAGCCGGGAAATTTAGCTTAGGACAACTTTTTTCAGGTGTACAATTAATCTAAAAAACAAAATATGACAAAATAGAGTCGTGACTAAATTTTTAAATCTAACAACACTTAAGGATTCTTAAATTCTCGTATATTTGAACTTAAAACAGCGTATTTCTCTGGAATACTCTGATATCTCTGGAAGCCACATGATGACACGAGGAAAATAACTTACTTCTGGCCGTACTTAATTTACTTGGCCGTTAAATGCATGTGCCGAATTTTAAAAGAAAGCAATTATTAAAAATTGACCTGTGTGCTATCAGCGGTGTACAGCTGCTGATAAGAAGTCACTGATAAGGAGCCACTCTGTGCTTGATCAGCTCGCAGCTTGACGTTCAGTTGTTTTCGTGACTTAAGCTGGAATTCAACAATGGCAATTATGAATTTATTGGCGTTTGTAACGCTGCTGTTGATGTCTGCCAACGCACAATATGACGGTGAGTAAAATAATATGCAATATACTACAAATAATGCTAACTCGTAAGAAGTTTTAATTTATCAGATGCTGTGATTGCATCCCAATTGCTTGTGACGCCCATTGAAGGGCAAACACCGAATATCGCCTCTGAGGTTCCAGTTTTTCTCACCCGACATTTGCTCAGAGAACTCAAGCTATTTAATCTGCTTGGTGAAGTGGTGCAGGCAAGGCATGATCATTTGACAAATGGTTTGGTCTTCCAAATGAGTAACCCCTTACAGGCGCAAGCAGTGTTAAAGGCTTGGGCCACAAAACCCGGAAAGCTCTCCAAACAGATGCAGGTCACCCGTGCCACAGAGAGACTGATCGAATGATCTTGTCAGAACGAATAACGAACGAACAAAATATAATATTTAAGTTTTGAAAACATATTAAATTCATTTTACATAGATATCTAAGCTATCGAAACTTTGAATGCCGAATGACTTTAAGTTCAATGAAAATATTATTTAATGCGATTTTTTAAAGCGAAATCGTATTCTATGAGTTTGAAAATGTATGTAAAACTATTCAATGGAAATAAGATGTTTACCAAGACAGAGTCTGCTTGAAAATACCGCTTAACGCGTTTCATATTTCGAAAAATGTGCTTGATAAAATATTTAAAAAAAAGGCCGAACAAAGACCGTTAACATCAGCTAGTCAAACAAAGTGCAGCTGTAACGTGAGATGCTGCTGTCGGCTCAAACGACGCCCATTCATGGACTATGTATGTAGGTAAGTGCACTCCATATTTGCCCACTAATGGCGGGGAGCATTCAACTAAAATGCTTACGACATAATCATATGCTTAACAATTCAAATTTTCAGTGGGACTGAGAGTGCCACGCGAAGACAGAGTGAGAGGGTTTTATATATACATACACACATATATATATATATATACATATATGAGACAATCGGATTTCATGCTCATGTTGCTGAGGGGACAGATTACTGCCAGTGGCGGAGGAGGAGAGCGTTGTGGAATTGTGTACCGATTTTTGTCTTACCCGAATAGCAAATAATAGAGCGAGGCATAACTATATATGTATGTGTGCGCAGGGAGGGGTGGGGCAGCAAGTTTGATGCTTGTCAAACAAATTATAAGCCGCTGTCGCGCTGCCAGCCGCAAAACTCAAGCTGCAAACCAAAAGCGATTTATGAAACTGTTGTTGCTTTTGTTGTTTCTTGTTGTTGCTTCTTATTGCTTGCTGGTGGGTGGTGTGGTGGTTGAATGTGGTGCTCTCCCAGTGACTGTTGTTGCATGTAGTTAGTTTTCCCAGTTGTTGGCCCTGTGGGCGGCTTAGGGGCTTAAGACTAATCCGCATATGGAAAATTATATAATATGCATGAGAATGTTAAGGAGATGCTAGTACGTGTGTGTGTGTGTGTATGTGTGTGTGTGTGTCTGTGTGTGGATCGACTTTGAATGGATGTGGACTAATGCTGATATAGCAATTTTCACAGTGACACATTTTGAGGCACCAACACACATCCACACAGAACACTGTGTTAAGGTACACGGCTCTGGTCGCATATATACTTCTAATACCCTGTATTATAAGGTTGTGAGGTTATCATCTGTGGACCATAAGTCCACAAAGTCCACTTTAAATTCCATGTCAAAGTCCACTTTAAATGCCACTCCGACTTATTGTGTAGGTATTTTCTAATAATCGCCCCAAAAATCATAAAAGTTATTTCGAAATGGATTTTAAAAACAGGGAATATGCCACTTTAGCGTCCTCGACTCGAGCACTTGGGCTTGTTTTGTCTGTGTGTGTGTGTGTGTGTGTGTGTGTGTGTGTGTGTGTTCACTTAACTTTTGCCAAGTGCAATTAATTTGCAACATGCACACACGAATAAATATACACATAAATAATAAACCCATATTAGTGCACAGTTTAATTCGTTTTTATTAAAAAGCAAACAGGTAGAGTGGGTGGGTCGTGAAAGCATGGGGAAAAGGGGTGAGCCAGGGGGTGTGGCTGTTTGGTTTGCGGCTGTCAGAAGACTCGGACGGATGGCGCTGAAGTGCGGAAGACGCACTTACATCAGTGCACAATTTTTACATTAACGTAAAATGTACAGAAAGAGATGGCGAGCAATAACCGAGCGAGAGGCAGGAAAGATGAGGGCAAGCTGAAAGGCAGCTCTTTCTCTTTTATACGCCCCATGCGCTTGGGAAATTAAAATAAAAAGTAAACTCACACACACACATAACACACACAGCCTGTGATAACAACAACTATCGCATATAGTACGGAAAGGGAAAAATGCAATTTTTGACTTTTCCGGCGTGTCCAAAATGCGCAATAAAAAGGCGAAACTTTGGCACTCGACTCGCTTTGGCGAAAAACCAAGTGAATTGCGGTCTGATGGATTTTTATTTTATTTCACTCTTCTTCTCCTGCATTTTCATATATTTTTTTTTATCTCAACAACCTAGCCACCAAAGATAAAAAAGAAGTAAGCGTGTAAAGTGCCACTCGTGCATTTTTTGTTTGCCGTGACGGTTATTTTGTGCTCATAATACCCTGCACTCGCTACGGTTGTGCCACTCAGGGGATTAATAATTTTCTTAATATGCATGTACAGTGGACGAGGAAAATATTAATGCTCTTCCTTATTATCTTCAGATATTCACTTTTGTTTGAAAATGATTTAAATGATTTATTCGAATCACTGTCGAAATCATTGTGAATAATTTCGCATTTAGACAGAAATCAATTTTATTGACATATAATTTTAAGTCTGGCCTCTTTTACGATTTTTTTTGGGATGAAAATATAATTTATTGTTAGAAATCAGTTGGTATATCCAAGTCGATCACAAATGCAATCGTGTTTATTTTCCATAGATTTAGTTGTGATGCTGATGCTTTGCTATTTTGCAGTTTGTTGGTGCTATGAGCCGCAAAACGCAGTGCCCCTAAAATGATGTCAGTCTGTTATGCCAACTCAAATGAGAGAGAGAGAGAGAGAGAGAGAGAGAGAGAGAGATGTAAGCAGAGGTCGACTATTGATCGCAAACACAATAAACACAACAAGCTGAAATTCTCTTTATGCCACATATAGATTGTATGCTGGAGGCAACCACGTTTTGCTGCCAAGTGTGGCATGAAATAAGTACGCGATATATTCATAAATTATGCGCCTTTCATTGCCAATTAGAAAATCCTGATTGCCTGAATGCCGCACACGCACACACATACACACGTACACATAGAGAGACATATGTATGTATACAAGCCAGAGTTCGCTTGCAGTTGCCACACAGCAGCCACAAGGCAACCCCAAATGAAGCCAATTAGTTGACGTAATGCTAACGACGATACCAACGAAGGAGCTGGGACAGGGCAGGGGGTGAGGCGGGCGAATGGGATGGGGAAGTAGAACGACAGTTTTTGAACTGCCTGCAAAATGAAACATTTTAAGCATACCGCCCAGCAGCCACCTGGTGTCTACTTCTGTGAGGCAAGCGGGGAGGTCGCGCGCTGAATTCGAGTGGCTAATTAATACGCCCCGTTGCACCAAAGAGTGACACAACTAGCCAGCCTCCCAATGGCCCCATCCACCCTCCAACCTGCCCCCAGTCAGCAGCAGCCTGTAATGAGCGTTCAGAGTTAATTGGCGTGTAAGAAAAAGGTAAAAGGCATTTGCTGTTAGTCAAGGACCAAAAGAGGCGCAAGCTGAGAACGCGCTGCAAAATTGAAGCAAGAATTTCATACTCTCTTGCAACAAAGCACATTAATTAGAAGTAATTGCCGCTGACTAATGAGCTTGTTTTTTGGAGCGACGACAAAAATTGGGCTCCCAAGCACCAGTGAGTGAAATTTCGCAGACTTACGATCTAATTTATAACCCGTCAATAGTCGGCAATAGCGCCATCTAGCGTTTCGAGCGATTTTCTTTTTATTTTTATTTTATTTTTTTTTTCTCTTTTGGGGCAATCAGCTCATATTTCATGGCATGTTCGACTGTCATTAGGATCGAAAATTGTGCAAGGCGGGGGCGAAATTGAAACGCGAAAAACAATCAAAACTTTTACGGTAACCTGGCATGAGCCAAATCAAATCGCGGACCCTCTTCTAGCACCCCCTCCTCCCTTTCCTCTTAAAATGTAACGCAACACAAAAATATCGAACGGCAAAACTTGTGCCGCGCACACTTGTAAATATTTTTGATGCCCCGCCCCCTACCACGTACACATCAACCTCCCAAGCGCTTAACGCCTCCGGCTGCTTTTGTTTTTATGCGATTTCAATCATTGAAACCATAACAACAACAAGTCGAAACATTTTTTAGAACTATCCAAGACTGAAAGATACTCTGGAATGAGGTTCCCTAAAAAATAAATAAAAGTTTTAAGAAATTTAAAAAATGAAATCGATACATTTTTATATCAAGCCTGTAGAGTCTAAAGAGTGTTGTCCATCAATCATTGGAACCATAACAACAACAAGTTGAAATATTCTTAAGCAGTATGCAAGACTAACAGGTACCACGCAGTGAGATGGGGTACGCCTTAAGGGTAATGCAAATTTAAATAGGTATTCTTAAAAATGATGTTAAATATAAAACTTGTAGATTTATGGATTGTTTTCGTATTTTCGTAGCTGTCTTTTGATTTAAATAATGTGTAGTTTAAAGTTTGCAAAAATTTGCACAGATTTATTATACTCTCTGTGACCCACTTGATTGCCACAGGGTAGAACAGCAACATTGCAACAATTTCAAGCGGCGCCTCCTCAAATGACGCGCGAAATGAAATGAAAATTTCTTGCACCACTCAGCGCGGCACACACCGACCCACCCCGAGCACCCCTAGGACCCAGAGTACCGCGTATAGATCGAGTAAAGTGTAACACTTGAATGTTTTTTGTGTTTCTGATTGTGTTTTGCTGCTTGCCTTGGAATTGCCATATTGAACTCTGACACGCAACACGCAAACGATATGGATATGTGGGTGAGGCAGAGAAGGGCGGCAGCGGGGTGAAGGGAAATGGCTCGAAGGATATCAATGTCGAATAATGAAATATGCCAACTTTGATGATGTGTCATATATCGCGCGATTGAAATGCTACCCGGCTGCCAATATTTCGCCTATTTTGATACATGAAAACATTTCGATAATGCGACTGGCAAACACTTTTGTATTATATCAGGCAGGAGGAATGAGTTTGGGTGCGGAGGGCGGTGATTTAAATTATGCATTGGCTGCTTTCAGTTGAAAAAGTAAAAGGCAACAGTAATCGAGTTGCCCTTGGCAACAAAGCGGCTTAAATGGAAAGCTATATTAAATGGACCCTCATGAAATTTATAGACATACATAGAAATATCGAAAAGGTAGAGTGAAGGAGCTGCATATGCTAAGAAAATGCCAAAAGCAGCTTACAGCTTACAGATGGAAAGCCAGCACAAATTCGATCATTTTTCCACTAATGAGAACGGAAAGCTACGCTCACAAGTTGGTCCTTGAAGTGGCGGGAAATGTTATTTAAAGTATCGAAGCATTTGCTTAAATAAAATTGAAGGGGACAACAGTTTGAGTATGGACAGCAAACATGTCTATATTTTATATAAAATATACAAATCAATTTCTTTGCTAGGTTCCACAGATACCATTTTTAACTTGAATAATGTTTGTACATTTCTTATACAATTTTTGTTTGCATCGGTTCAAGTTAGATAATTTATGTACATGTTTGGGATTTGTTATTAATAGGCATCAACAGCCTTCTAAGCTCGGGCTTAACTATGCACAATGCTTTTAGGCAATATGTTAAATATGTAAATAAGAAATAAGATAAATTGTTATTGTAAAATGTGTTCAAAAGCAAGAAATCTGATTATTTCAATTAGCGGGTGCGAGTGAGCGATCTAATCATGATTGTGCTCAAATGTGAGCTTAACAAACTGAAATTTTTCTGAAATTTTCTTGGACTCCTTGGATTTGAAATCCCGCGGATGCAGAAGTTGGTTTAAAATCATATACCTCAGTAACTTTAGGATAATGCTTTTGACTGCTCGCACACATTTCCATTGTGCAGAAATTAACATTTTATTGCCTGTTTTTTTTTATGTCAGCGAAGCGGCAAAAACTCTTAAATGAACACAATTTTATTTTAATTTTCGACATTTTCGCTTACCGCACTCCACTGCCATCCACAGCAGCAGGAACAGCAGCGGCAGCAACCACCAACTCGCAATGACCTTCCGGGCCTGGAGAGGGTGGGATTGTCAGTAGGCTGCTGGAGTAATGAGTCAGAGGGTCAACTTGTTTTGGTCATTTATTTCTGGCCGCAGAGGCTTTGTTTGTGCACCAACTGCTTTTGACGTGGTCGTAATTACAATTTTCGTAATGTTTTTGAGCGGGCCCCGTCAACTTGACGTTAGTGAAAGCCGCCCGTAGGGGCCAATGCAAAGACCCTTCAAACGTATATATATATTCGCAAAAATTAAGTCAAAAAAATTGTTTACCCAACTGATGTTCAGTGGCCGGAAGGCGTCAACGGCTTGCAGAGTGGGCAAATGGGGATTGGGAGTAGCGAACAGGGAGTGCAGAATAGAAAGTGTAGGTGGCCAGTGCAGATGCCCCTTCAAAATAGACTGCTATACATAAATAGCGGTTATCGCGTATGGTCTTAGCCATAAGCCATAAGCCATAACCCACTTTACCAACGTATCGAGTTGCCTCCGTGCAGCACATACAAATGCGCAGCATTTATTTTAATCCTCCGACAAACACTCAGAAAAAAGTTTGTCTGCGAGCCAAATTTTACGTGTTTTAATTTAATTAAATAAAGACAAAAATTACGTTTTGAATGTCTTAAAAGTAGTGCTCTGAGCCGGCACAGAAACAGCATTTCAAAACATTAGAAAAATACATTAAATCGACTCAGACTCGACTAAGAAGTTAAAAGTTTTTGTTTCTAACTATTAATTCTTATCGTACTTTTTAAAGACATCTCCATTGTTAATTCTAAATTAATTGTGACATTTTAGAAAGTTGCTTCCTGAAAAATATGGACTCTACTTGAAAGTTTTTGTAAAATTCCAAAAAAAAAATTTTTTTTTTGAGTGCAGACTGTGAACTAGGCAGCATAGAGCACAAAGCGGGTTGGTGGGTGCTGGTGAAGTACGGGGCGTATTAGTAATCGGCATTGGCATTCATACGGGCTCCTCTCACTTCCTGCCGCCAACGTCTACCTCCCTTTGCCTTAGTGAGCAGCGCTAGGGGCGTCTACGGCCAACAAAGTTGCGGATTCATAACTCTTTCATTTGGCCATATCTGCACATTTTTTTGTTGCTGTTGTTGTGCCATTCCCCCGCAGCCTCTGCGGGGTCGTAAAAAGTGCGCTGAGATTGGCATTTGGATGGCTTTCGTTGCCAATATTCTGGCTTTCATTTTGTCCTGCACCTTGTTCGTGGCTATACCGCTACCACCAACGGCCCGATGCCGCCCACAATTGCTGCTCTTGGCTTGCCAAGGCATTCATCAAATTCAAGTCATGTTATCGCAGAAAATGAAACAAATTTTTGCAATTTGATTGCTTTTCGTGTTGATGACGAGGAGGGGCAGAAGCAGGGAAAGAACTTGGAGCGTGCTCCCAATAACTTGCCAATGTACTTATTCTCTTACTCTCCCTAACCCTCAATGCTCGCATGTGCGTCCCATAGATGAAGTAGCTGCGGCACGACTCCGGATTTCATATTTAATATGCATGCCTACGGTATAAAAATTCCTACATCCTCATCCCCATCGACGATCTCATTGTCATCGTCATCGTCATCGTCATCGTCATCGTTGTTCTCTTCCTTTGCCATTTTGCGCAGCGAGTGATGAACTTGTGTATGCGAAATTTTTCATATTTTTTACGTGCCTGAAAATCAAATGTGCTGATGTAAGGTGTGCCTCACGCATATGCATGCAACCAATGAGTATGGCAACAGTTGTAAACACGTGTTACCTTATTATTCATCGAGTGGGTCTCTTCGGGCCGGCTTGCAAGATATACTTCATGCTTAATGCTTGCCATATTTTCGTTTGCCTGCTCTTTGCTGATATACTTGCAGTGGGTGTTTGAATCGTGTTTGAGAAATGCAAAATATGCGAAAGAAGAACTTTCTGAAATTAATAAGTATATGGCATTTAAATATTGTTGATTTAGTCAGAAGAATTTATTTATTTCCTTATTAACGAAGCGTATCCATTTTCCCTGTCATTTTGCTTTTAAATATTTTTATAATACACTTAAACAACTATGAATTATAACTTCCATAGAAAGAATCAACTGAAATTTAAAAACTATTTGTGCAATAAAAAATTCGATTTAACATTGCTCTGCATTATGGGAGAAGATATGTGCTCAGATTAGATTTGTAGATCGTATATTCTTCGTATGTCTGCTAGGGTATTGAAACTTCAGCAACTCGTGAAAAAGTCAATTGCTGTTTCTTATTTTAAGATTTTGCAAGCCACATTGCCTGTTTTACACACATGAAATGCATGTGTGGAGGAGAGAACAGGAGGCTCTGGTGGATGCCTATCATTGCTACGAAAGAGACTGCTGGCCATCTGAAGCTGAAGTTGCTTTTGTTGTTTATTTCAAAAGTTAATTTTGTGCTTTATCATAGCAACAGCAGCAGCCGTATGAAAAACAATAACAACAGCAATAACTGGCAGGCAGGAGCGTATGGGAAATGAAACTTTTCAGCGGAAACAGGATGCTGTACACGTTGCGCCCAGTCAGCCAAGTTTCGCTGCGGCGTGTGAATAAAGTGAAACAAATGAAAAACCATGCCAGTCACATCGCACCCACCCAACAATCGCCACCCACCGCTTTCGCCCAACGCAGGCCCCTTGCAGTTTGTGCCTGGGTTTTTTCTTTGGCAACAATTGCATTTGCGGCAAACAATATTTTTGTTATCTTTTGCGGCCATTGGGAGTGGGCGTGTCCTGCTGTATACTTTACAGCACCATTTCCATAGCATTTATATATGTATATAATATATTTTTTTGTTGGCGCAACCAAGTGTTCAATGCACAACTTTTAGCGCTATTGTTAAAAGAATTAAAAGCATGAGACAACAGAAATGAAACAAAAGCCCAGATTTGATAACAGCGCAGAACAGTTCTGCGGATGCTGATGCAGGTGGAGTGGTCGGTGGGTAGGTGTAACTGTTGTCAAGCAGGAAACGGAAGAGCTGCCACACACACACACACACACACACACACACACACACACCCACACACACACATCATTGTGAACTCTGATTCTGGTTAGTCAACATGCGAGAGAAATGTGCCGTGACGGAGCAAATGTAATGGAAAATGCTCGCGAGGAATTGTCCTTGCAGGCATCAACGCACCACCCAAGCCCACCCTTAACATTCACTATCTGCTACTTTTATGCAGCGTGTCAACGTGTGAGCTGCTGTCGAAGGAAACGGGCTAAGAGTTGCACAACCTACTTATTTATACATATTTCCCTCTATATTACATACATATATATGCATTCTAGGTTTTATTTTCCATGACCACGGCGTTGGTTTCCCTACTCACAGCTTTGAAACTGCGAACAGTGAGATGCGACTGTGACTGAGACTGCGACTGTGGCTGAATCTGTGGCAGTCAGTGCCAAGTGCGTAACTTCCGCAATGCATTTTCTTTTTTGTTGACACTCTAACGAAGTTAATTGACTACAAAAGGGTATTATGGATATATCATATTCAACAGACATTGATTGTAATAGACACATCATAAATTATGGATTTGTAATCTACAATTATGGATTTTAATAAAAATGATCAAAAGTGCGCACAAATCGGCACCAAAAGTTCACAATTTCTGCCATCAAACTTACCTATTCAGCATCGCTTAAGATAAGTCCCTCAACTTTCGAGTTCTATTTGAAGTTTCTAGCTCTTCGAATGCTAAGGTATTTGCCTGTCGCGCGTACTCAACAATTGCTCATACCCCTCATACTCCCCTCTTGTTGTTTTCATCGTTTGCCAGGCTCTGGCTCCCGTCTCCATAGCCACTGCTGGAGCCTCAATGCTAACAAGCTACGTTTATTGCCATAAAAGTTTACGACAAAAACTCATTTCCGTCACCAAGGCAATAAATGTACATTTGCAACGCAACAATAGAAAGAGACGGGCACATGAAGAAAGCCAGAAGAAGGAACAGAAGACGAAGAATGAGGCAGAAGGGGCAGGCTAGATCGATGCTGCTATAGATCTGTGTGTGGTGGGAAAAGTTGTAATAAGAAATGGAGGCCACTTGCTCAGCAACAAGAACATGTCGCAAGAGTCACTTCCGGAGCGGAAATCTAGCACTTAGCCAAAACGGAAGTAGACATTTGTTGGATAGCGATTTACTATGCAAATGGAGATATTTGTGTGTGTGTGTGTGTGTGTGTGCGTGCGAGAGGAAAACAAGCTAGAATAATAATAATAATAATTTTGGTTGACGCCTACTACGGCCAAAAGGTGCCACCGAAAAAACAAATATAGCAGAAAAATGAGTGGAAAGCAATTTAATTATGTAGATGGTTTTTAGCATCGACTAGAATTACCTTGACAGCAGCAGGAGTAGGATCATGGACATCAGCAGCATCAGCATCAGCAGCAGCAGCATCAGCAGCCATTGCTCATTAGTGTCAATCTATTTAGCATAAATTTCAATTAAAGCAATATCCTGCAGCAGGCAGGCAGCCAGGCAGCCAGGCAGAGAGACTGCTATGGTAGCCGTGGCATGGATGACACGGCCGGCGCGTTGTTAAACCGACTTAGCGCACTTTCTTAGAATAATAGAGCGGAAACAGCAGCAGCAGCAGTAGCAGCCAAAGAAGAAGAAGCAAAAAATGACTCAAGCAACGCTTGGCTGGTAAAAATAAAAATAAAAAAATAATGGGGGCTGTCGTCGCTGGCCTTGTTGTGGCTCATATTTCAGGCCGTTGCTCAACGTTGCTAAACTCATTAAAATGCAAAATGAGCGCAGAAATATATATTGAAGAATGCCACATCATCCATCCTCCCACTCATCCTATTTTCCTCCTCTCCTAAGCCGATTGCGCCTTGGCGTTGCCAAGTCAGTCTGTTTAGGTTTAATTGTATTGAAAACGTCTTATTAATAATTCCTGTTGACTGTAAGTGCACTGTTTGTGGCAAAATTTATCTATGTATAAGTTAACTTATTTTAAAATATGTGTATTGATCTTAAATCTGTATTCAACGTCCTTAATGGTACAGCCCTTTTCAATGTTCTCAAGAGATGACAGTAGAAGAGAGAAACCAGTAAAAATACCCATTGGTCCCCAGGGTGGAACAGGAATATAATAATAGGTATCATCTTGGTGACTTTCCTGTACTTAAATAAAGCTCATAATCTACACTAAGAAGTTAGCCATTTTATGCCACTGTGCATTCACTAGAGAGAGCCTTGGAAGAGTTTAGCCTAATCCTCTACTCCAGAAGAGACACTGGGCATGTATTTGGTCTGCCTGCAAATAAAAATAAGCATAAGCTTTTCGACCACGCTACCGGTATGAGCAAACTGCAATATTTCCGCACAGCTTATGTGGCAGACATACACACACTAATACACACACACACACACACACATGCACACATTCGGTAAATCCCAGCAGCAAACTAGCAAGCAACAACAACTAGCAATGTTTAGCAACTGTATTTGTATATGTACGTGTCTACTTCTGTCTGAGTAGAGAAGGCAAGAGGATATGCAGGACTGGGGGATGGGGTGATGGGGGATGGGGGACAGCTTCACGGCGGAAGGAAACAGTTAATACTTCTGTCTGTTATGCGCTTATTTCCTGTCTCCATTAAAAGTCATTCTTTTGGATAATCCTTTTGGCAACATTATGGCAAGTATTAAAAACTTTTTGCACCAACTACTCGCTAGACCAGTCCTCACCCCCAAATCCCGCCAGTCCTGCATAACGGTATTTTTTTTTCTTATTACCTAGCAGGAAAAAGTTTAGCTTCCTTTTTATTTCTTATTTGCAGATTCTTCTGCAGTTGCTGCGCTGGATTTGAACTTGGATTTGGATTTGTTGGCCAGGCCGACAGTCGTCCTGTCTGTCTGTCTGTCTGCCACTTTATTTCATACATGTGTCCATTTTGTTGGTGGTGCTTGCGGTATTTTGTCTGCGGCTGGCAATGCATGATAACCATAAATATTGTGTGTAATAGAAAATGTTGTGTAAGTCCTTTGCTCTACAATTTGTTACGCGTTTTCCTGATGCTCCTTTTCTACTGCTGTAGTTGTTGCTGCTGGCCTAGCTTACCTCTTGATTCAAAACTCTATTTTTGCCTGTCCAATTTCAGTCTTGTGTTTTGTTTTCGCAAGGAACAAGAAATGAGAGAAAGAAGTTTGCAGGCAAACAACATATTTAAATTTGATATGGCAATATAAACTCAAAGACACAGTTATCAGTTGGATAAAGTGTTTTATTATAAAGTCAAATATTTGGCATGTGTAGCTCATAGTTGAACAACCAAGAGTTGTTCTTCTGTAAACACTTAATGTGCTCTCTGCTCTTCTCTGCTTCTTTACATCGCCTCAAAAAGTATAATTATACTATCGAAATTGAGTTCTTGTGTCACTCATTTCGTCACCAGGCTATAAAAGAATACCCTCTTTGCAGTCCCATTAAAAGTACAACGATTAGCTCCCCTGGGGTTTCTCGAAAGGGCACAGCGAACATGTCAATGGCAGCACTATTTTCCTTAAGGAACGCATGCATCTCAATCACACACAGCCATTTAAAACACACACACACACAACCCGTGTATAAGTCACAGGAAGTGAGTGTAAATTGGGGACTCCACTCCAGAGTGAGGGAAGTGGTGTGGGGGAGCATTTGGGGGGTGTGGTTTGTGGGCCATTGATTTCTATTGAAAAGTGATGAGGTGTCAATTTTTCATAGAATAAAACCCAATACGATAGGCGAGAGGCGAGAGAAGAGAGAAGAGGGGAAAGTGCTGACAACTCGATATAAACGATATAAATTTGCATAGAAAACACATTCACTAAAAACACACACACATTAACATATTTTAATGGTGTGCGTGTGTGTCATATATATATATATATATATATATATATATATATATGTGTGTGTGTGTGTGTGTGGTGAATGTGTTTTCTTTGTGCATGGCGTTGAAAACAAGTAACAATATGGCCGCTGGTGTCATTTTAGCCTTTGCTCTGTTTGCCTTCAGGATTTTATTGATGCCAAACACGTTTTGCCGTTGAAGTCAACCTTTTATTTTTTTTTTCGCCTTTTTTTCGGTTGGGCTGCAGCCGAAATTTGAATAATTTGTCGACAAAGGCCAACAGGTAGCAAAACGGAAACGGGAAAACAGCAACAGTGGTGGGGTGGTGAGGATAATGCAAAAAGACCGTTTATATTCATTTCAATAGACCAGAAATAAGCCGACTTGTGTTGCGTGGCCATGGGGCGTGGCACTAACGCAGAAACGCAGTTCTGTGTAAATGCTGGAGGGGCGGGGGCAGGGGCGAAGGTGGGTTGATTAAGATAAATGCTGTTCGCAATTCACAGAATCTGCTTTAAGATGCGTAAAGTTGCGTTCTCAAATATTATCTTTGGAAAAAGAAAAGATTACGAGAAGAAAAAAAAATTTTTTGATTTGTTTACAAATCGTAATTTCTGAGTAAGGCAATATTTTTAAATTGTACAGTAAAATATAATTCAAAATAAATTTTTACATGTAGATTTAATTTATTTGCGTGAAAAAATTTTGTCAAACGTTGATCAAATTATCTGCAGTGTATTCAAAATAATTGTAGAACTATGATGCTGATCAGCCTGATCAGCTGGGTAAAAGAGCTTTTCCAAAAAATAAGAAAACAGCTGCTGTCAAATTCTATTTTCCATCGATGGCAGAAAAGCTCTTTTCAGTTTTCCGTGCACATTCAACGTGAAGAAACATACGTAATACGGTAAAATATTTGTGTTTTGTAAAATTGCTGAAATTGCACACTGAAAATTCCAGTCTGTTCAGCAAGCGAAAAAATGTGGCATGGAATTGCTGTGCTCTGCTGCATTTGGAGTGCATTTTTGGTGAACAACAGCCTGCAGCAACAAATCAGCATTGGTGAGGCAAGCCAAATAGATACACATAGACACATGTATATATATATATATATATATATTTATATATATATATGTCGGAGCATATTTGTATATGAAAAGCTTTCCCCCCTCGCCCATACTCAGGTGCCTTTTTCTACGACAATGAACTGGAGCTGGAGAAGGAATTTATGTCGGTTTTAAATTCAATTAATGGACCTCAACCTGAGCAAGGCTCCTTTATATATCCTTTGATAAAACGTTTGAGGCCCGAGGATGGCAGCGTTATTCTTCAAGAACACGGTACGAATTTTGTATTTGCAATACTCGAAATATTCATTAAAAAAGAAAACACAAATATTCTTCACTTTTAGCTTGCGATCTAATTGATAATGGTATCGCCGCTATTTTTGGACCAAGTTCACAAGCGGCTAGCGGTAAGTAAACAGGGGAAAGGGGAATAGACTTATAGGCCAGTTGTCTGGTGGAAACTTTGTGTAGAACACGCAAAGCAAAATAGAAATGCGAAGAGCCGCTAAAAGCTTGTCAAAAGCGAATTGCGACTGACAAGCAAAAGTGAAAAACGCCGAAAAAAAGTTTGTTTGTAAATATATAGACAGAGAGAGATAGACAGAGAGAGAGAGAGAGAGAGAGATAGACAGAGAGGGAGAGAGAGAGCGAGAGAGAGAAAAGAGAGAGAGAGAGAGAGGGATAGAAAGAGTAACGAAATGAAAAGAAAGCATTTTAGATATCTTAGATACCATAGAATTTGACTGTGACTAGTAAAACTTCTTCAATCCTATAAAATCTGCATAATATTCTTTAATGTATTGTAGAAATTACTAACTAAATAACTTAATATTTATCACATTTCAAAAGTTTAATTTAATGTTTTTAAAACCTGTTCGATTTTCACATATTTCATTTTTTATCGTTGTGTAAAATTTCAGCATACATTTTGCCTAATTCAAAGTCAGTATTAATCTGAAACTCGAATCATATTCATAAAAACATTGGGTTTATAAACTTTCCATAATGTTATTTTTTTTAGAATTTCTGTGTGAATTTCCTTGACATTTATCAAGTGGTTTTAGATTAAAATGAATTATTAATTTAAGCTAACTATTCTTTGCTTATACCTCAACAGACATCGTTGCACTGGTGTGCAATAGTACTGGGATTCCACATATTGTGTTCGATGTGTCCGATGAGGAGCATATGGAGGAGAAGCCGAACCATCAAATGACCCTCAACATGTATCCCTCACAGCTGATGCTCTCCAAGGCCTATGCGGATATTGTGCAGAATTATGGCTGGCGAAAATTCACAATTGTCTACGATGCAGATGATGGTGAGTCTCTGAGCTGCATGACCAACTGTCTTTGCTGGTGCTTCATTTGATCGGTCTACACTCCCAGCCAAGGCAAACGCCCGGTTGCAAGATCTGTTGCAACTGCGCGACGTGCACAATGATGTGGTTCGTGTGCGTAAATACACAAGGGACGACGACTATCGTGTCATGTGGAAGAGCATCCGGGGAGAGCGTCGTGTGGTCTTGGACTGTGCTCCCGATATGCTCGTCGAGCTGCTCAACTCCTCATCGGAGTTCGGTTTAACCGGGCAGTTTAATGTGAGCATCGATAAGTATACATTTCTGTACAATTACCCATTTCTTTAACTGGATCAATGCAATATATAAAGTTCCAAGATATTTCATTGTTGCCGATCAATTTAATCCCAATTTGCAGCACATTTTCCTCACCAATCTGGAGACGTACAATGATCATCTGGAGGAGCTCACAGCGGATAATGAAACATTTGCAGTGAACATAACCGCAGCCCGCATACTGCTCACTCCGGAGACACCAGCCGTAAGTGGATCCGTCGAGTAAGAGGATCTGGTAACTGTTCCTAATGCTGGACTCTTCCCCATGTAGCACCTTCGTCTATATGGCTATGTGTCACATCGTGACAGCGTTGTGTATGAAAACAATGAGCCTGTGCGCACTTTAATGCATGACTTGCTATACGATGGACTCCAGCTGTTTGTACAATCCTGGCGAAATGCGAGCTACTTCTATCCGGATCGGATGACGGTGCCTCGCATGAATTGCGATTTTGCAACCTCCGGTGGGCGTCCTTGGCCAATGGGTCGCTTCGTGACGCGCCTTATGAAGGGGGTAAGTGGGAGGCGAAAGGGGTGAGTTGAGACACCGAACACACTAATCTTTGCAACTTCCGCCCGCAGACTTCCGGTGTGAATAGCACCAATTTTCGCACCAGCAATTTGCAGTTTGACGAGGATGGACAGCGAATTAATTTCAATATTGAAATTTATGACCCCACCGATAACATTGGCATCGCCGTGTGGGACACAAGGGGCCAGATAACCCAGCTGGATATGGAGATGAAGGTGCAGAAGAAGGTCGTCTATCGCGTTGCCACCCGCATTGGTCCGCCCTATTTCTCCCGGAACGAGACCGCCATGGAACTCAATTTGACGGGCAACGCAATTTACCAAGGATATGCTGTGGATCTTATCGATGCCATTGCGCAAGAGGTGGGATTCGAGTATATATTTGTGCCAGTGGCGGATCAGCAGTATGGCAAACAGGACAAGGACACGAAACAGTGGAATGGCATCATTGGTGAAATTATCAATAATGTGAGTAAAATTCAGTCAACACCAGTGATTACTCAATCCAATGGAGTCGTCCTTCAAAGAGAATAGTTATTAACGTATTGAAGGAGAAGTCTCCGACTCGTCAAAGCATATTGTTCTTGATGAGCATCTCTAACAGTGTCGATATAGCCATATCCGTCTGTCTGTCTATCCTTACACAAACTAAAGCTATCTTGGCATCTATCCGAATTCTTGCTGCAGGTAATATATTCTTCAGAGCTGGCCGGATCGTATCACTATATCAAAGAACTATCCAACGATCAATTTATTTAACAAAGTTGTCAGGATCACCAGTTATAATTACTTGTGTGCTCCTAATATTGGGAGAATTAAATCACAGTTCATGTAACTAATTGTGCTGCTAACATTTTGACCAAAAATCATACACATCAGACTATATCATATATCTTCCATAGGCAAAATGGGGGTTTCCTTCTTGTTATTCGACGGCAGGAAAAACGTAAAGAACACCTCTCTCATCCAGCTGAAGCTGCTGACTAATTAAAATATTCAATTGAGATGCTTTTGTAATACGCAGGATGCTCACATGGGCATTTGTGATTTGACAATCACCCAAGCCCGTCGCACGGCCGTTGATTTTACGGTGCCTTTCATGCAGCTGGGCGTCAGCATACTAGCCTACAAGAGTCCGCACAAGGAGAAGGAGCTGCATGCCTATCTGAAGCCCTTTGGCGGAGAGGTCTGGATTTGGATACTCATCTCTGTGTTTGCCATGTCGTTCCTCAAGGTCATTATAGCAAGGTGAATAATACAATTGTGCTTGTTGTTTTTGGCTATTTAATTCTCATTTTTATTTCAAGAATCGCCAAGGCTGAGTGGGTAAATGCGCATCCTTGCAATCGTGATCCGGACGCATTGGAGAATCAGTGGCATTTGCATAATACATTTTGGCTGACGGTGGCATCGATAATGACAGCTGGCTGCGACATTTTGCCCCGGAGTCCACAGGTGCGCCTGTTTGAGGCCACTTGGTGGATATTTGCCATCATTATTGCCAATTCGTACACCGCCAATTTGGCTGCCTTTTTGACCAGCTCCAAGATGGAGGGCAGCATCGGCAATCTCAAGGATCTGAGTGCGCAAAAAGAGGTTAAGTTTGGTACCATTCTCGGTGGAAGCACCTATAATCTTTTGGCCGAGTCCAATGAGACGGTCTATCGCCTGGCCTTCAATCTGATGAACCAGGATGATCCCTCGGCCTACACCAAGGATAATGATGAGGGTGTTGAGCGAGTGCTCAACAGCTTCGGTGACTATATGTTCCTCATGGAGACGACAACGCTCGAGTACAATCGCGAGCAGCACTGCGATCTGAGGGCGGTGGGCGAGAAGTTTGGCGAGAAGCATTATGCGATTGCGGTACCCTTTGGCGCCGAGTACCGTTCCAATTTGAGTGTTGCCATCTTGCGGCTGAGCGAGCGAGGTGAACTGTATAATCTGAAGCAGAAGTGGTGGAAGAACCCCAATGCCAGTTGCTTCGAGGAACCCGACCCGGATGCCACACCCGACATGACCTTCGAGGAGCTGCGTGGCATCTTCTACACGCTCTATGTGGGCATTTTGATTGCCTTTCTCATTGGCATCACCGAGTTTCTTGTCTACGTGCAACAAGTGGCACTCGAAGAACGTGTAAGTTGCAATTGTTGTTAGAGCATTGCAGCATTTGTGTTTCAATTGTGTTCAATCGGTTCCCTTTCCAGTTGCGGTTCAAGGAAGCCCTCAGAAAGGAGATGCTGTTCGTGCTGTGCGTGTGGAACAACAAGAAGCCGATTGCACGCAGCACGCCAGCCTCCAGTTTGGACGCCACGTCGCGTCAATCGATGGAGAAGTCCATGGAGCGGACACCAAAGTCAGCGCGTCGCATTGTCCTTGGCCGCTCCTCTGAGGAGATGCGCGAACTGCCGCCGCAGAGCCGAGCAGGTAGCAGCAGCGAGGAGAAGGACAAGGAGCAGCATGAAGCACGCGTCTGATATTTTCACTCTTTACTCGCCTTAATCTCTCTTCAAGAATAGTGCAAAAATTAAAAATATCAAATAATAATAATAAATAAATGGAGAAATGAAGAAATGAAGAAATGGCAAGGCCCATCGCTGTGTAATCAATTTGCAGGTTCTTTAAGCTTGAAATTACTTCGAGGATGCCGCAGGGCGCGTTATTTGAGGCGAGTTCTTTTTGCTGCATAGCGTTGCGTGGTGCTTTCGAACTTGCCACACGGCTCGCTGGGCAGCCTGCAACCACGTTAACGCGACACGACCCCCACTCCCATCGCCACCCTCTGCTATCTCTCCCCGTTAACTTGACTCTGTGTCATTTTCGATTATTTGGTGCTTTTTGCCGCTTGCCAACGCAGGGCGCCACCAAAGCTGCCTCAGCTTGTCAATTGCGTTATTGGAGCTTATTGACATTTTATCTCCCAGCAGCAACTGACGAACGTCGTCTTTTCTCTTCTCTGCCCCTCAACCGCCCCCCCTGTCAACAACGACAGCTCGCCTGTGATCGACGAGAGAATACCCTCTACACTCGAAAGCCCTGATTTTAAAGCCTTTGATTTTCTTGTACAGTAATCGCTGGCTAAATAAAAGCATCGAAGCTTAACAGTTTTTAAATTTTCTTTGTAAATTTATAGAGGATCAACCAAACAAAAAAAAAAAATAAAAAATTCTGCTTAGAAAGATTTTGTAAAGCAACTTTCTTTGTTAGTTATGTAAATATAACAAACCCTTTTCGTTACCCTGTACAGGGTATAATTATTAAAACAGCTTCGGGCGCCGTCGAGCAGATGAAACTGCAACTGCAAAAGGGAAGTGGGAAATGTGAAGCAGAGCGGCGATTGAGTGGAAAACTACTCGCTTGTTGTTTTTGTTGTTGTTGTCATCGTGTGTTGTGTCGCCTTTGTCCTTTGTTGGTTTACTGCTGTAAAATGAACAGCGATGCAACAACAACAACAACAACAACAAGTCGAGTAACTTTCGCTGGACATGACAAATAAATAAAATAAATGTTTTTTTTTTGCATATCGCATTGCATTTTGCTTTGTATTTTGGCTCATTGTGTCATTTACAGTTGCCCAGCCATTTTTAAATTATTTTGTTGTGAAGTGACTTTTTACGTTATTGCGTAGTATACACCCCCCTCCCCCACGTTACTGTTACAGTTCAATGCTGCTCGTTAACAGCGCTAGGTAAAAAGTCTCCACACAAACTCAACACACTTGTTGCCGTTGCCTTACCATGCGCACAAGCCGGAGAGTCATACTCACCACCGCTGGCCAATGGCTGAAGGCCGAGCGACAAAGCGACATAATCCACACAATCCACACAAATGCAACCCCAAAGACGAAAAAACTGAAGGAGGGGGAATGGTCTTATACGACGGGTGGTGTTCTCTCTGTGTGTGCGTGTGTGTGTGTGTGTGTTTGTGTGTGTGTTTGGGTGTATTGGTAGAATGTCATTTGTTAATGCCACGCACGTAAGCAATTTCCGCACGAAAGCGCATTCTTTGAGCCTTTAATGTACTTTTTGATGTTAACAAATTTTTGAACATTTGTTGCTGCCTGCCACTGGGAGCGAGTCAACGACAGACGACAGACGACAGCGGACAGAGGACTAAGAAAAAAAGAAAGAAAGAAAAGAAAGTTAAATTTGGGTTTTTGTCATTGGCTGGAAATTGAGTGCGAGTGATTAGAGGCAAATTATGAAGTGAGGTTAAATCTGTTCTGCAGAGATTAGCAGAGCAATTAACAGCTCTTAAAATTTGATAGACTGTAAAAGGTGTGTGGAAAAGAAGAAGAGCTGAAAACACTTACACACACTGGAATTGAGTTTAGTGCGCCACTTGCAACACTTGACGGCCAAACAGATTGCAATTGAAATTCACGTGGCAAATGTTGAAGGAGCCGCAGCAGCAGAAGAAGAAGCAGAAGTGGACAATTAGCCAATATAAATCCTCGACTCACATTGCTGGAAACAAGCGGGCAGCATTTTTAATTAACTGCAAAGTGCAGCAGCAGCAGCAGCAGCGTGCAAAAGATCATACATATTTATATACATATATATATATACATATACATATATAGAGAAGGGGATTTGCGATTTATAGCACGATTTCACGGCATTCAATTGCTAGGTTGTTGCTGTGGTTCCTTGGAGGTCCTTCCAATCGAGAACAAAGCACAAGGAGCAAATTGCTTTGGCAAAGGCAACTCAAAACGATTCCCTGAACTCAATTCTTGAGATGAGCGATGATAAAAGTCGGAATTTTGTACTATGATATAAAATGCCAGAGAGAAGCTATTGAATTTGAAATTGTCCTGTGTTAAGCAAGACGCACTGTGTTCCATAATAAATAAATAAATTATATTACATTAATACAAAGTATAAAATTTCAAAATATTCTCTACGTTTTTGTCAATCTTCCCTTCAATAAATAAAGTATTTGTAGTAAGGAACATTCTCTTTGATCTTCGGTTTCTGAGCATTATCTAAATTCAATTAAATTGTTTCACTTTAATTTCCAAGATTAAAATGGAATAATTGATTCATTTATATTAAGGAATTATAGGTGTAATACTTTACTCTCAAAAAAAATATGTGCTTAGCACGTGCCACAAAATTGGATGGCTCAAAGGCCTCCTCTGCCTGCTCTGCCTCCTCTGCCTCTTCTGCCGCTGCTGCTTCTTGCAGTGAAGCAGTGCTGCATTTGCCGTAAAACGTGCTGAACACAAAACTCAAGTAAATTGTGCATGAAATCGAAGCAGTAAACTCAGTTAACAAGTTGTGTGCTAATTACTCAGCTGCCCTGTCAAATACAGCGACCACTTTTGGCCCAAACCTAAACTGCACTTTGGGCCCCCAATAAACAACACAAAGAATAACGGGAATTATGAGCACAGGCAATTAAAGGCAGTCCAAAGGCCAACATGGCCAACAACAACAGGAACTGCAGTTTCAGCTAGTTGCCAGTTGGCAGTTTCAAGTCAGATTTCTTATCACGAAAACTGCCCAAAGCGCTTCCGGTTTGCGTGTATTTGTTGATTTACCATGCCCATAAGCCCATTATAAGCGTGGGAAGAGGGTATTGTATTTAAAATGAGAGAGAATTATTTATATAGATATGAGTATACATATATTTAAGCTTAAGTCTTGTCAATAAATAAGTGGGGAACAATTTAGAGAAAGAATTAGGCATTTCACATAAATTGCAGTCAGAAAAAAATAGCACCAACTTTTACTAAATCGCTCTTAAAAGATATAAAGTTGTTCTATTTTCAAGAAATAATTTCTAAGTATTATGAAAAATATTTCTAAAATTGAGAAACTTTTTTACAAAATCGACAATCCCAAAATAACTTTTTATATTTTTTTTTCTTAGATATATTTTCCATTAAGAACGACGAAAAATATATCTAATAATCTACGTAGTATTGTACGTTTCTTTGCATGAATTTACTATAAACTATGGAAAATGGATTGTATCTGTAAAATATTGAAAAGCAAATGTTTATTTATAATATATATATTTATTTTAAAAGTTAAACATTTATTAACTACCAAATGCCAAATAATATTTAAATTAAACATCAAATTCAACACCAGATTTAGCTGACATCGTGGGCAAAGCGACGAGCAATCAATTTCAATTGAAATTACAGGGTATCTGCTAGTTGTGCACTCTCAATGATTAGCTCAGCTGGAGTTATTGTATTTGTTGCTGTTGCTGCCTTTGACTATTGCCTGTTTTAACTAACTGTTTACAGTTTCAAGCAACAAACATAAATTGCTGCATTTGCCAATTGAATTCCCCAAAGTCAGCCAATTGAAAGACGTGCTCTCTCTCTCTATCTCTGTCTCTCTCTGTCTCTGTTTCACTGCCCCACACACTCTCTTCAATAAAAAATGGCGATCGCTGTGAGAAAAATCACATTTCGCAAGTAAAAACAATTGAAAACCTATTGCAATATTTCTTAGGCCACGTGTCTGTTAGAGGAAGCACTGCGGGGGCGGGGGCGGGGTGGCGAATACAAGAAAACAACACGGAAAGCAAATAAACGCAGATAAAGAGCAAACAACGCGAACGGTGGGCGAAAGAGGGAAAGAGAGAGAGAGCGAGAGAGAGAGAGAGAGAGAGGAGCCGAACTGTTAGATATTTATAAGTGTGTGTGTGTGTGTGTGTGGATATTTGCACATGTTTCGCATTTGTATTCCATGCGTTATTGAGCTGAAAATTGATGCACATTATTTACTCTATTGAATTACCCATTAGCCAGTGGCTTCACCCATCCCCCACCCCACGCACCGCTCACCATTGCCCTCGAACCAATAAATAATTTGAAAATAACAAAATAAGCAAGTCGAAGAAACAAAGACGAGCAACGACAACAACAACAAAGTCAACGTCGACTGCAAATGCAACGCTTTGAATTATGCATGTGTGTGTCTGCCTGTGTCTCTCTCTCTCCATCTCTATCTCACTTTCATACTGTACACTTACAGTGCTGCCCATAAATTGGCCAACTAAATACAATTTATTTCTCGTTGTCGCTGGTGACCCGTGTGTATTTTATATATATGTACCATATATATATATTTATATATGTATATATATATATATCTATTCAAACGTTACCCAGCACTGCATGCTCTGTGTGTCGTTATTTATGCGCTGCTTTTAGCATTTTTACCCCCTTCGGCATTTTTTCTCATATGCCGAGGGCACATCTTCAATATAATATTTATGTAGTTTTAAATAGTTTGCAATGTTCTGAGGTCATGTTAAGCTGCAGCTGTTAGCTGGCAGAGCTATGTTACGTTACAGTCACCCCTGCCGGCATGCCGCATTTTAACCGTTTCGTGTGGCGAGAACTGTGCTACTGCTGTGCTACCCCTAAGCACTGCAGACTGCAGTTAACAGCGTATTCTTATGTTATGCTTAGCAGGCTGCGGATAATGTTTATAGCACTTTTATGGCAGGCGCTCCTGCGAGTGGATAATGTTAAAAAGTGATGCCTGTCAAAATTTGATTTTGTTTTGTTAAATTCCATGCACTGAAACATATATGTGTAATACAATGAATTAAATATAATAATTTAAATAAAACTTTCTTTTTAAAACTGCTATAAAGGGAGAAGTGTTGCATTTTTATATTACTTATTCAATACAATTCATGTAAGCAATGCCAGGAACAAAGGCTTACCGTCATATTTTAGCTTAGCAGTTACATCAGTCTAACAGCTGCAGCCGGAGCAGCAGCGCCAGCAGCGAAATGTAACGAACTAAAACGAAGGCATAACTTAACTCACCTCACCACACTGTTAAGGGTCGTCTGTGTGCGCTTAAGGCGCTCTGGTTTTATACTCTGGTTATGGGTTCGCGTCCTTGTTTGTGTTTGTGCTCGTGTGCGTATTTAATAACGAGTGCGCCAACTGGCTAAATTCAGTCTTCGTTTTGCCACTGAATCGTGCGGTCAGCAATTGATAACTGGACTGCAAATCCACGCGCTGCGTTCGCCGCGCCGCGATTGGCTGAAATGAGCAAACAACAAAAATTTCAATTTGAAACAAAAAACCAACTCAAAATCAAACAAGTAAATATATAAAGTAGATCTAAATTACAACACAAAAAAATTTGAGTAAGATCTTCAAATTATAAAATTAAATAAAAAATATAAAAACGCGCGTTCAAAAAAAGAAAAAAAAAAGCAGCTTAAATTTTTTGTGAGCTCGATTTTCATTTTTCTGTTGGTTGCTTTTTGCGTGTGTTCGCTCTGCCGGCGTCCGTCTGTAAGTGTGAGTGCGTGCGTGTCGTTGTGTGTGTGTGTTTATGCATTGTCGCACACACACACCAAAAAAAAAGGCATACATATACAAATATATATGCGAAGTATTAATAACGGAATACACTTCCGCAGTCGCCGCGAGCAGTGCATATGTGTTAAAAATCAAAATTGAAGAAGCTGCAGCTAGAAAGTGACAGCAGGCAAGTATTATTATTATTAACGGAAGAGAGCCTTTTTGACTTTTGAGTGGAGCTTGTTTTCTTTTGGCTGCTGCCTAAAAGCATGCTATATAAATGTTTTTGTGGGAAATTGGATTTTATGCTTAACGTTTTTCCATGCACTATGCGAATACTTTGTATTTTGCACAATGCGTCTATTTTCATACAAATTTGCTGTTGAAAAAAAAAAAAAAAATAAACAGCAAATAAAACAACGAGCTGCGACTCAGCTGCCGGTGAATTTAATTCGGGTTAAGGCCTTTTGCGGCTTGCGCTTATGAAACATGCACAACAAAAAATAAAACAGAATAAAAATAAAAATAAATAAAATAGACCGCGTATTGGGCTAACCCCAAAAGCCGCGCCTTGTGGCAGCATTTTGTTATTGTTATTGTTGTTGCTGCTGCTGTTGTTGTTGTTGTTAGCAATTGTGAGAGCAGCTTTTACCCTTAGCTCCACTTCCGCTGCCTGCTTATGGCTGAGCTGATGCTGATGCTGCCTCCTGCCTCGCTGCTCGGCTCTTCTGCCATATGCGGCAGCCACAAAACTTTTGAATTTTTAAGTGGCAATTCGTGTAGCCGCTTCCCTTGCCCTCTTGCTCTCTCAACCTCTCACTCGCCCTCTCTCTTTCTCTCCGCACACATGAATAAAACAACAACAGGCATTTGTCTGACGTTTTTCTCTACTTGTTTTTATTTTTTTAAAGCCTCCGTTTTTTATTTAAATTTTTATGTGGCAAGCAAGTAATTGCAGTGTGCGTTAGGCTAAGTGGTTTTATTTTATTTTTTATCTTCTATTATATGCTAAAAATAGTAGTCTGTTGAGCGTGTGCTTTTCAGTCACACAAAATATAATAAATGACTTTTGTGGCTAATGAATGGCTTTTCCGGCTATATTTATCTTAATTATCTTGTTCTATTTAAATTATGAAAATAACGCTAAACTCTTGTAAGTACAGTGGGAAGCATAAGCTTGCATAAAAAGCACTTAAACTCATCAAATATATTTCAAATAATTTAAAAATAAAATAGTCACAATGCTTAATGTATTTATAAATTTACTAATGCTTGCGTATTATTATTGTGTAATATATAAATGAAGTTGACTTTATAATAATGCAGAATCTGTAAAATGAACGCATACGAAATTATTAAAGCTAATAAAGATCAAAGTATTAAAGAACTTTAAATTTTATGCAGCTGACAAACTAGATTAATAAATATTTCATAAAAATGTGGCAATTAAAAAAATAAAGAAGCGCATAAAATTAAAAAAAAACGACTTAAATATTATTAATTTGAAATTTTTCCATGCAATTATTTGTTTTAAAAATCATAAAAAGTGTGAAAGAAAAAACATGTTTTGTTTGTCAAAAAGTATATAAAGCCAGAATCGCTGTTGCCCCTTGTTACCCCCTTCCACCTCGCCATACTTTTCCTATATATGCATGGATTTATATATTTAATTTACATTTGGCCAGCAACCGAGTACGAGAGCAGTAAGAACTTGTCAAAAGCGCTTTCATTCATTCACTTTAGTTAATGCTGCTGTCTCTCTGCGCGTGTGTGTGTGTGTGTGTGTGTGTGTGTGTGTGTGTGTGTGTGTGCATGAACATTATGCAAATTAGTTTGTTTGTTTGTTGGCCGCATTGCGTTTTGCATGCGCCTAATGAATAAAGCATAGCAAAATTATTGCATGGAATTCAATTAGCATGTTTTTGCCACAACTTGTCTACGTAAATTCCCCTAAAAATTGAAAAGTTGTGTTTTTTCTTTTTGGTTTTGGTTTCGGTTTCGTTTTCGTTTTGTTTGACACACATTAATTACAGCGCCTTTGAAAATAAAGCTGCTGTTGAAGTCCACTAAATAAATTATGTGTGTAATTCACAGCGGCAACAATTAGATAAGTGTTTTTTTTTTGGTTTTATGTGTAAGCTGCAACTGGTAATTAGCGCGAAAACTTTACAAATCTGTTGGCCAAAAGTGTTGGAAATTTGTACTAATCAAAAAATTAGAAATATGATTGTGTTAAAATTGAGAAATGGAAGAGCCATTATGGTAATAAGTTCTGAAAAGCTGTTAAGGCTGTTAAAGTTTTGTGAAGCAAGTAAAAAGTTTTAAAAAGCATCAAGTTTTGTTGCAATCCAAGTTGCATGCAGGAAAAATGTTGCCTGTTTGAAACTACAAATTGTAGTCCAACAAGTTTTACATGTGAGACAGATTCGAAACATTTGCGAGTGCGAAAATAATAATACCTATTTGAGAATGCCATAAAACAGAGTAATGTTAAAATATGCAGCTGTGGTTTCATGCCAGCAACGTTGCCAAGAAATTGAAATAATTTGCAATGTCAATTTATTCCAGCTGAATCTTTTGACTTGTCTGACTTTTTTTTCTGCCTTTTGTATTTTCATTTTTGTGGTTGCAAATAAATCGAAATGAAATGTGCCAAAAAATATGCAAACCCTACAAGAAGTTCAATGCAACTTTCGATTTTATAGCAGTTGATGCCACGACGCACGTGTGTGTGTGTGTGTGTGTATGTGTGTGTGTGTGTGTGTGTGAGAGAGTTCTGCAATGTTCAGCTCAGTTCATTTCCCAATTCCCCCTTCGCCCCCTTGTCGCGCTGTGGATGCAGCTGTGAGTTGTAAAAAGTGCAACTTTGTCTGCTTGTTGTTTCAACTCCCGACCCAATCTCGAACCCCCTCGGCCCTTGTCCCATCGCAACCGCACCCCTTCGGTGTTGTAGGTAAGCTATATAACTGAGGCGCCAGCTGCTCCAAATATGCAAAACTGTTTTCTTTCTGCTTGGGTTTGCTACTCTGCTGTAACCTTGGCATGCTGCTGCCTGGTGCTGCTACACTGCACGAAATCAAGCCATAAGCTGCTTGCCGTAAATTGTTGCCCAGTGTTGGGAAAAGTCAGATTAATATTTGAATAACTTATTTAATGTTAACTAAAATAAGTCATGCATTTTTTAAAAGGTTTTTATAAATAAAAACTCGAAATTCAATTTTAAACCAAAGCTATAAATTAAATGATTTAAAATTAAAAGCAGACATGAAAATGAATGAATTCAAAACTAATTAAAATTAGGCATATCATAAATTTAAGTACAAATATATATTTGCAAGTTGCAGCAACATTATGTAAATTTATATAAATTTAGATATTTATGCAAATAGATTTCTCGATTAATATTTTTCATACCTGGCTTAAGAATTAATCAAATTGCTTGTTGTTTTTTACTTGATGTAAAGTTTTAATAAATACTTTTCGTTTTAAGTTCAACGCGCTTGCCTAAAAATTATTTGACTTGATAATAGCCCAGCTAGAATCAAGTTTTTTGTTTAAATTTAATTTAGGAATTGTAAGCCACAATTTATGATGTAACTGTTTTTTCTGTGTGCATTTATGACCACAGCGTGCAACCACAACTAACTCACACACACACAGACACACACACATGCACAGCTGTGCAGTTAGCTGATCTGCAGGCGTTGTCCTTTTTTTGTTTTTTTTTTGCACAGCTGCATTGTTTTTGGGGGCCGGAGAGCAGCTGTTGTAATCTACTCCTGCATGTCCTGTGCAGATTTTCAAGTAGGTGCCGCTGGACTCGCAAACTGCAGACACATTTGCTCTTTCTGTCTCACACTCAGTCTCCCTCTCTCCCGCTCTCTCTCGCTCTGCCTCTCGCTCTCTGTCTGTCGCCCTTTCCCTGTTTGGCGTTATGCGAAACTAACTTTTTCCATTACTTCGCCGCTGTGTGTATTTTATTTATGTTCTATTTTTGTTTTCCCTTATTTTTGTATATTTATTTTTAGTTAGTTACTCGACTGGGTGCTTGCCTGGCTGGCAGTGTAAACAAAAGCCAACTGCAAACTTTTGACAACACTTTTCGGTTATGTTGCATACAGCAACCGTCTCCACTCCATCCACCCCCGCTCAAAAATTGGGTCGGCAAAAAGCGAAATTTACGTCGCAGCCGCGTGCAAAGTGACAGCGAACAAATTGCCACGAAACACAATAAGCCATGCTAAAAATGTTAACTGTTTAATATAAAATGGTTAAAATGGCTAAAAATGCTAAATGCAGTGGCAAAGTGAACTCATCAAGAGATTTTCAATTATTTGTAATTATAATATGCATAAAAATCATATATTTGTCTGTATTTATAGTAGTGTATTTATATAGTGAAAAGAATAAAGTGAAGAAGTGACTATATCGGCTCGGCAAGTTGCTTTAATTTTTATTGTCAGCTTGTTGGATATTTTGTATTTCGCCCAGTTAAATGAGCAAAACTCTGTGGCAGCTACGCAATGATTTGCAGACTAGTTTTCATTTCTCATTTTAATGAGTTTCACACTTCACGACAAACTTGCACAAATTATACCTTCTGCAATCTTGCAAATAAAACTGTCAATAAAATCAATTGTTATATAATCAAATAATACGGCATATTTCAAGCGAATTTGTAGCCTTTTTTTTGTTGTAGAATACAAATCTCTACGGTTAAAGGATTCAACTTGACAATTTATTTGCTATCATTTTAAAAGTTTTTTCAAGCATTGTATTGAATCCATACATTTTATTTTAAATCCAAGCTAAGGCAAATGATTGATTTTCCTTTAAATTAAGGCTATTTGATGTGTATTGATAGTTTGAATTGATGGCAACATAGAATTAAGTCTAGTTATCAAGTGTTTATTGTAGTATAAATGTTTGTATGTTTTTATACATGTTTATTCGTTAAATTGTTGCCTAAATGCCGTCCAGGCTTCAAAGTTTTAATGTTTCTTCAGCTGAATTCGTATTATTGATAAAATATTTTGACAATTTGTGTTTGTGTGCGGATTGCTAGGGTGGAATGCGCCAACATCTCTCTGCCACCCTTAATCTGTCCGCCTTCCTGGTGTTGCTGCAGCTGCTGCTGCTGCTGTTGCTGCTGTTGCTGCTGTTGCGTGGTGTGCAAACAAATTTCCAACTCGCATGTTACAAACTTCTTTGACGCACTTCAATTCGAATACAACCAAGTCTGTGAATTCCACTGAGTGGAGCAATCCACATCACCACCCCCAATCCACCAGCACACTAAGCCCTACCAAATGGCGACATTGATAAATGTTATTTTGGTAAACTTTTTTTAAACAACTTCAGAAAAAAACTTGTTTTTGTGTGTGAGTGAGAGCAACCTTAAAAGCACAAATAGGTTATCGCAACGGATGTACAAATCTGAGTATTAAAGGAATATATATAAAATAATATATAATAACTGTGTAAGCGGAGAAGAGAAACTTAGATAGAAAAACGAAAAGAGCGGCAAACCTTAAAAGAATGAAATTTTTAAACATAGCAACGAGAGTAGAAAAATATATAATATTAATTTTGAATAAAAATCATGTTTCCCGGTCGAAATGCTTTATTAATATAGACGCCTAAAAAAGGTCAAAAAGTTCTTGGAAAGTTAAATGTTAAATTTGCTCTCCAAGAGACGTAGAAACTTTTCAAATTTATGTTCAAATTTTTATTCCAAAAAATTACATACAAAATTTGACTCAAGGCAATGTTTTGTTGGTATCTGAAGAATATCTTTCATGCCATTATAATGCTTAAATGGTCCCCTGGAAATATCTTCAGAATAAGATAATTCATAGTGGAAGACAAAAAATAGATTAAAAATTACTATCGAAGTGGCTTCAGCGTTTCCAGATCGATGCCTGTGTTTGGCTGTTCGGCTGCACTTGGCTGTTTTTTGCCAGTTTTCTAATTAAATTCTTAATTGAAATTAACGCATATTTTTCAAAGATGCCGAAAGTGCTAAGCGCAAGCGGTTACCAAAAATGTTCTGGTGCTGGCTGGCTGCTTGCCACAAGTCGCAAGTTGCCACATAAAATTGAAGTTTTCAGGCCAAAAAACTTTGTAGACTTTGTCAGCTGCTGTTGCTGCTGCTGCTGCTGTTCTTGTTGTTGTTTTTTTTGTCTTCTGGCCAATGTGGCAGTGGCAGTGTCAAGTGACGGCAGCTGTTGCAACAATAGCTCAGCCTCAATTCTAGCCACATTCTCAGTCACTGGAACGCAGTCAAAAGAGGCCGTGTGGCGCGCTCTTTAATTTACCAAGTCAGCCAGGCCAGTTTTTATGCGTGTTTGGCCCAGCCAAATCATAGGAGGCAACAAGCTAATTCTAGTGGCCACACGTCCTATACGGAATATGGCTTAAAACACACAGTTCGCCTACTGTGCTAACGACGACGGCTTTGTTGATTGCCCCTAAGCAATCAATGATCTACACTACACAAAAATGTGAGCTTCAATTTCTGGGGACATTTTTCTTAATTCCTAAATTGCTTAAATTCTGAAAATTAAATTTAGTTAATTAAATAAATTATAAGTTCATAAAAATCTTAATATTATTTGACTTCAACGACTTTATTTCCTTAAAAGAAGATTTAAAAAAAAAATACTTTGATCGAAAAATTAAATATTTTGTGCAGCCCAATTTGAAATTATACATTTTGGCCTTTATTCGATTTTATATTTGTGTTATATACAAAATGATATATTTGAAATAAAATGTTGATTACTGTGTATGACAGAAAATGTGCCACGCCTCACATTGAATAAATTATGGCGTGCAATGCTGCGTATGTGTGATATGTGTAATTTAGAATCGCTCTCGTTGTCGCCGTTTGGGTCACTCTGGCAATTATGGCCAAATGCGCTAATGATATTCAATTTCAACGAGCTGCCCATTCAGCATTTTGTCAAAATGTCAAACGGGCGGCCAACAAAAGGGCTAAAACCAGACAACACCAGATGTCAAGCCGTCCAAGCAAGAGGTGCAGAGACGGAGAGAGAGAGAGAGAGAGCGTGACAATATTCGGGTGTCCTGTGTGAACCGCTGCAGCTGAACCCGCCCTAGAAATGTGAAAAATATTATGAAAAAAAAAATGATAATGTAAAGCATAATGGAAATCAAAGGAGGGCAGCGCGGAAATCACTCAATTGGACGTCTAACTGACAGCTACACATTATCAAATATTTATGGGCAGCGAGCGTGCAATCGCTGCTGACCGCCGGTGGGACAGGGAGGGGGGGTGGGTGGGGGTGTGGCTGCGTGGCTCATTGAAAACACTTGGCCCAGTCGGCTGAAAGGAAAAGCGAGCGAAACTTTGACACCAACGCCCCAAAATGACATTTGTGTGTGTGTGGCTGGCAGGGTCTGGTGGTGTGTAGAAATATACACAAAAATAAGAAATGGGAAACACTCGAAAATTTTTATATAACAAAACATCTGCTTGTAACGACGCCGAAAAAAAGAAAAACCCAAACAAGGTGAGGCGGGTGAGGGTGAGGCACACATGACTAGCTATAAACGCGACACACAAACCGTATTCTCATTTATAATTCAGCAAAGTAAAACATTGAAATAATGAAATTACACCTAAAGAATTTCTAAGGCAACATCAACGTGCTGCACACTGTGGCAAGTGTGACAATATTTGAACTAGAAATGCACCCTTAAATAACTTCTGAGTAACTCTTAGAAAATGGTTTATTTGCAGATTGTTTCACTCAGAACGTTGAGCCAAGTTCATAAAATAAAACAACTGGCAAAAATGTGATCAGCCGATTATCAAAAGAAAAACAAATGCAGTCGAATATTAAACTTCTGAGTTGGTTACCTTTAATGCAAGTTAAATGGCTTAATTTCCCCACTGTGCGGGCGTCTCCACGTGTAAAATGGGCTGGAGGCACAGGCGAACAGTTTATGCTTGAAAATATGAGAGGCGAATAAATAAAAATTTAATGAAAACACGTATACGCAGCATGTGCCATTGCCACGAGACCCCCTCGCACAATCATCAAATGCCTCCGCAATGAAATTGCCGAGGGCAGTCGCCGTGTTTTGCATGCATGAAAAGCATTTTGACAAAAATTTTGTGTTAGCCTCGCATTGAAAAACGCAAATAATTGAATTTCTGTCAGGCAAAATTAAATTATTCGTCCCCGCTGCTTCTCTAATCCCCTACACCGCCCTCTCCACACATCACCCCTGTAACTGTGTTGCCATCAGCAGTTTGGACATGCCCTTTAAAGCTGACTGGGCCGTAATGCATTTTAAATGTGCATAATTAAAATTAATGCAACAAATGATTTAAATTTATTAAACAAAAGCCACTGCATGTGTGTGTGAATGTGTGTGTGTTTGTGTGGTGGCTATAAGCGGAGACAATAAGCAGACAAATACAATAAAACGTAATGACAGTGCATAAAAGCTCATTACAGCCAAATATGCCGACAACAAGTTAAATGTGTATCACAGAAGATACAAAAGAAAAGGCAAACCGACAAGAAAAACATAAAAAATAAAAATACTGTGGTTAAATGTTGAAGGCTTGACGATATTAGCAAACAATCTTATATAGAATTTGCTGCTATTATGTAAGAGGCGTTGCTTATTTACTTATAGAGAGTTGAAATTAAATGTTTTCGGCCCCATAATGTCTACATTAATTCAATTTTACTAACCACTAACGAGTCGATGTATAGTCAAAAGATGAGTTCTTGCTTGAAACCATTTTTCGTTTAGCAAATTATCGATATTTCCCAATATGCGCAATATTATAAAATTAAAGAAGTTCCCCAGAAAATAACGTTGTTCTTTTTTTTAAAGCGAGAGTTTCAGTTTGTAATACATAATATACAATACAATGGAATATACAACTGGTATTTTTTATATTTATCTATATGTTTAGGCGTTTTTATTTTTACTATCGCCTTAATTTCGAACAATCTGAACAATTCTAGCTACACATTCGTATGAATTCATTTGTCTTATCAAATGCTGGCACTTAGAAGCCATGTGTGATTTGAGCACGCACCACTGAAATGTCATCAGTTGTAGTCAATCCACCCTTCTACTGCTACTCCCTCCTCTCCCTTCGACTCACATGCAGAGACACATACACGTAATCATTGCGATGGCTGGTTACATAAAAACTGACCACTAATTAACCCAATTTCTAACCAGGGCAATCAACAAAAAGTTAGACTCACTAATGCAGAAATATATTTAAGTGCGTGCCATTTGCATTGTATTGTATAGATATTAGAATGAATGCATACACACACACACACACGCACACACACACATATGTGTGTGATGGGGGGAGGGCGATTAAACAACCGATAAGCCCAAAACACACACACGAGAATCAAGCTAAAAATAGACAATGACAGCATTTATTGTTACCATTATTTTGTATTTTAGTTTTCGAAACATTTTGGCTCATTATTTATTAATATCAAATTATTTCAATATTAATGCAAACAACAAAAATTTCAATAATCCGTAACTATCATCGAATGTAGATCAAATAATCACATTTTAGCTGCAACAACAACAACGGCAACAGCGGCGGCAAGAAAATTAATTATGAAAATACGCAGAGAAATAATTTACCATGAAAATAACAAAGTGAACTGCCCCCCCCTGTCCATCACCCAGCCGCTAACAAATGTCCCAGTTTGTGTGTGTGTGTGTGTGTGTGTGCCTGTGTGTGTATTGGTGTATAATTAAGGTTAAATGGAAACGAAATGATTTTTAGTACATTCCGTTTCCGCTTCGTGTGCAATTAAAAAATTTCCCATTCACATTGAAAAGTATGCTTTGAAAATGTGTATAAGCTGAAAACAGATTTCTTGTCGTGTCATAATACTCCGTTGCTTTTATAAACGGTTAATATGTGTTAATAAAAATCATATATATATATTTATATAATGTATATCCTTGATAAAGATATAGCTCTGTGATACCTTTGAATGAAGGAGTCAAGAAAAATTCCCAGTTTATGTTTACTAAAGATGATATCTTATTAACCAATATCTACTGGAAGAGTGATGCACTTAGCCGCTGCAATACTCTCTTAACTGATTTATTCAGGTAGTAGGAGAAGAAGTCGATGAGTCAAGTTCCAATGATTAGTTTCTGCAACTAGAGTAACAGTTAGTCGAGCACTGTTGATGACTCACTTGCTTACTTTTGTCTAACTCCACATTGTTTTTTCCTGCTTGTTATATTTACAGTTTTGTGTTTTGTACGGCATACGCCCAACAACTGCTAGGAGGCCGGGGGCGTTTGTTATGCAATTCGGAAGTGGAGCAGCCGAGAAAAGCATCTGTGGCCGGCCGCAGAGAATGCAAATAGATGCAACGAATACGAAGAAAACTCATATAAATTAGCAAAAGGAACAATAACAACAGCACACACACACACACACACACACACACATACACACACACACACACACACACAGTAATACGCTAGCACACACGCACAAGCACACACACAGGAAGACATCCACACACACATGTAAACGCAAAATAAAATAACATAAAATGCAACGAAATCAGTTGCATGAATTCAGCAACAACAACAACAACAACAAGAACAAGAACAAGTGCAACAGAAACAAGCAGGGAAACATAAAATATTCAAACTAACTAAAAGCAAGGCAATTTCATAAGAAAATTCTTGAAAATCCAAATCACAACTCAAGTGCTGCTTCTGCTGCTGCTGTTGCTGGTGCTGGCGGGCACATGACGCTAATGGAGCATCGCTTGGCCCAACCACCGCCACCACTCACCGCTGCCACACTGCTACACGGCACAATGCTTGCCAAACTGTGGCCTTGGATGCGGCAGGAGGCGTGCCACAGGCTGCATAAATCTAAGTAAGTTGCATTTGCTTTAGTTCGTTCGCTTCTCTTGCAGCTAACCAAAAAATTCTAATTAATTTTAGTGTTTTTTTTTTCTTTTTTTTTCCTTATACCCTGGCTTGCCTGTGCATTCAGCATAATATTTCAATAGCTTTTATTTTGAAATGCAATCAAACTAAATGAATATAAATAATTTTAAGTATAAAGTTATCGAATTTTATTTGAAACCCGCAATATTTAATTTCTTTGGATTATTAAAATCAACTGTGACTACAAAAAAGAGCCAGCGTATTTTCCAGTCGATCCCAATCAAAGTTTATTTCTAAATTGCGACTTTTCTCGTTCCATTTTCTTTTCTGAAATATTTCAAGCTTAAGTCCCACACAAATGCATTGTGTATGCGAATTAAAAGAAAATATTCAAAGTTCAGGAGAAAAGACGCAAAACACATTTCTATAAGAAACATATTCACAACATATTCACAACCTGTGTATAGAAATATATTCATACATATATATATATATATATATATAGAAAGAGAGCATAGAATAGAAAGTTAAATATGCCACCGCTGAGCTGAGTTATTTTTAAAGGTGCTACATACAGCTGGAGACCGCCGTTCAGCCAAGTCGCCACATTCAACCAATTCTGAAGACGAGAGCTGCTTGACATTTTAGTCAGAAATTGTCAGCGGTAGCTATGGCATTTTAGCCAAATATAAATAGCTCAACAGAAATCCGTTTTTACTATGCGGCATTTGTTGCCGGCGTCAGCTGATGATTGACGTACGAACCACTTACAAAATGGTTGTGGAGGAAGAATCTAACAATTACTTAACTTTTACATAGCTTAAATAAAGGTAAATAGAATTTGGGTAAACTGATTTTAGCTGTGAGAGCTACAAAGTCGGAAATTTTCTGTTATGCAGAAGTAAGGTTAAAAATTAATCCGAATTAAATTAAATTTTCATTTCACAGATCTTAAAGCGTGCACAAAATAAAAAAAAATCCAGTAAAGTAGCTGATACAAATATATTTGTAATTCATCGAGAGTAGAATTATATTTAGCCTTGATAAAAGGCTAACCGTTAGACTGGTCTCGCATATGAGACCTCTAGTAAAAAGTAGCTGTCAAAAATGTTTTTAAATTAAAAGCTATAAAAGTGCGCAAACCAAAAAATCAATGCGACGAATCCCAGCTGTGACCAGCTACCAAACCCCCCATTTGTCTCCCTGGGCAGTGCCTCTACGGCCACGCCCCTCGTTCGGACGGTACATGACCAGCATCAATAAGTTTCGGGGCGTTCAAACTTTGGGACAAACAGCTGCTGCTGCTGCTGCTGCTTCTGTGGTTATGGCTACTGTGAAAATGAGCAAGAAATTTATTTACACACACAGAGAGAGAAGCAAACACAAAGAGAATTTTAAGTTTTGCAGCGAGGGGCAAGCGGAGTTGGCTTGAACTGAGGACCAGTCGATAATCAGTAAAAATGGACTGGGGGTGGTATGGGAAAGGCAACGAAACCAAAATCGACTCGAGCAGTGCAAATTTGAGGTTAATGCACAAATAAATCTGCCACAAATTGAAAGACATCAAAAACTGACTGCGCACGTAGTCCTTCACTTCCTCTGTGCTTTCCTGGGGGAAAAAGCTATTCTTCAAAAATCTATATATACATATATCTTGTATATATATATATATATATATATATATATATCAAGATATATATATATATATATAGACAGAGAGAGAGAGAGAGAGTGAAAAAAACAATGATAATTATTAACGCTCAACTGCGTCTCAATCAACAACATTTTATCTCGCACACTCAGGCATGAGCCTCAGACTGCGTTTCTCACTAACATTTTTGGGGAGCGCGTTGTTTATTTTCTGCCTAAATACCCTGTAGTTGTTGGAGGTGAGTGGAAAGTTTGTACCAAAGTATGAGCAATACGAGTAACAGACTTAAACTAAGAATTAAGAAGTAAATATTAATCATCTTACCAAGTTGCTGGGTGACTTAGCTACTCCTTAAAAAAATGCCAAAATAGTATTTGACTTCGAATACTCGAAACTCTTTCCCCATATTCATAAAAAATCAAAACAAACCTGTTCTTAACTTAGAGTTGTGCCGGATATATTGATTGATCGAATCCATTTCGATATATGTTTTATTTTTAAAGACTGTCCCAACTTGGAGCTGTGATATTTGACCAGTCGAGCACTCTCTAGTCTAAATCGTTGCTCGCTTGCTTATGCATTTTTTGTTCGGCTCCGAGTCGAACGAAAACTGCGACAGACAGGAAACCGCTAGCTGATATCGTGCGCCTGCTAACTTCCGATTTCCGTTGCGAGCGCCGTGATTGAGCGACGCTTTATTTCCTGTCAAAACGGCAACTCTCAAGATAGGCGCCAGCAGCAGAATCGGCAACAGCGAGGCCTACCGCTGGCCTGGCCAGGCACAGCTCATGATAAACTTATTAGGTATATACTCTTTGCTGCCTCCTCTCTCCGTCTCTCTCCCTCTATCTCTCTCTCTCTCTCTCTCTCTCTCTCTCTGCCTTTCTGCCTCACTTTGGCATTTTAGCCTGCTCATTTGAGAAGGGGCGGTGGGTGATTTTGAGCAGGCTTGTTAGCAAAGCGTGTCGACTGCCTATTTCGAGTCGGTTAAAGTTTTGGGTGTCGCACAGTCAGTCGTTTTGCAAGTGGGATGTGGAAGGGTGGGAGGAAGGGCTTTTGAGGGGTGGTTGCCTGTCGGCATCAATGTCAGTGATTTATCACAAGGCACAGGCACATAAATAAACACCGGCCCTGACACTCGGCGGTCTTTGGTAAAATCCAGCCATCGGAGTCGGAGTCGAACTCGGATTTGCTGCTTCTAATTTTTTTTTTTCGTTTTATTTATTTTTTTTTTTGACAGTGTGCGTTGCTTCGATTTGGTTTACGCATCAATGGACTTATTCCCTGGCCGGGTAGACGACAACACACTGCGTATCTAACAGCCAAGCCCACATCTGCCCCTCCTCCCCAGGGTTTCCTTTTCATTTGACGCTTTGTGCACTTGACTTTGGCGTTGCTGCTGCGATTTGCTGCCTCTAACGACCCTCATTGTTTGACACTTGGCGTTGATTTTTTTCGGGAATATATGTAACAACCAACCCAGCCAGCCAGCCAGCCAGCCAGCCAGCCAGCCAGCCACGGAACAGGCTTCATCTTATCTTGCCAGGATAATAGCAGCGGAGCAGTGCGCACTTCTGCTGTTCTGTTGCGGCTGCTGATTTTTGGCTGGCTACATTATTTTCACTTTATTGAAAACTTGTAGCCGAAATTGATTTTCTGCGTCTCCTGACATCGCATTCCACGGCCCAGGGTTTTGACATTTCCTTCACTGTTAACCGCTCGTCTTTGCGTTCATTCTCTGCCCCAAAGCTGTGGGGTGCTCTGTGTTCAAAATACGCTTTGGCAATGGCATTTTCATTTTATCACAAAGTATGTGATCGGCCTATATATTTATCAATCATTTTTATTTTTTTAGGTGTTGGTATGGGTTGGATCCTATAACTACATCATTCATGAAAACGTTCAGTTTTTTTTTATAAACCCAGTCCTTTATATCATAACCCATATGCTCAATGCTATGCAGCAAAACACGATATGTTCTTGAATCCAACTTTGCTTGTGTTTACATTAACATTATGTCAAAGAGTATTTCAGTTTCGTTGGCCAGCACAAAAAGCGTTACCGTCTTCAGCTTCCTTTTTGTTCGTTTTGTTTTCTACCAAATTTATTTCGCATTTAGTTGAATACTTTTTGGCATTTGGCTTGAAAATTTCGCATACATTTATTTTAAAGACTGTAATTTCATTTTATTCTCATGCTAATGCCTTGGGTGGCTTTCTTGTCTCTCGCCCACACTTTCATTCTCTCTTTCTCTCTCTCTCCCTCTCTCTCTCTCTCTCTCTCTCTTTCTGGTGAGAGTGACTTGCACTTGTAATGGGGAACCTTTTGGGTTCCCTGACTTTGGTTTTTCGGTATTATTAAGTATTCATTTGTGCACATTCCGCTCTAAATGTGCGTGCTTCGCAATGAAGTGCAAATGCAACTTTTCATTTAAAAATCAATTGAAGTTGTGAATTTTTTTTTCGTCCAGTGCCATTTACAAATATTCAGGTTTTAACATTTTGACGTATTATTGCCATATTTTCAATTGACATAACCAAAAATAAGCAAAGGAATCGAACACAAAAAAATGTAATATTCCACAATTGATAAAAATATTAATACTCAATACAGACATATGTATGTATGTGTGTATGTGTCTGTATGTGTATTTGCACAAGTTTGCTGTAAGAGCTGCCTTCTGTGCTTTTATTGTGTGTTGTATTTTTTGCGGGACTGTTATCTCTTTTAGAATATTTTATATTGAAATTTCGTTATGCTGGACGCAGGGAGTTCTGGAACAATAAAAGCAATCAGTGCTTAAAAATCAAATTCAATTTGCGCATATTCAGCATATTCCGGACGCCGGACTTGTTCTTGTTGCTGCTGCTGTTGTTGTTGTTGTTGTTGTTTGTTACGCTTTCGCTTTTGTTATTGCGGCAACTCTCTTTTATTTTTATACAATATTTTTAAAAATTTATAATAAAAATGTTGGAGAGATGCTATGAATGCCAGCAAGGACAAAGCCGTAGTAAGCGAGAGGTGACACAGACAGACAGGGGAGATATATATATACATATATATATATTACATATATATATATGTTTATGTACAGTCTTAGAGTGAGAGAGAGAGCAAGGTTAACGTGGTGTGGAGCACTGGCAAATCATAAATATTCCTGAATCAACAGAATATGATGAAAATCCATAAATCATTGTGTGTGTCTGTGTGTGTGTGTGTGTGGGTGTGTGTGTGTGTGTGGGTGTGTGTGTGCGTGGGTGTGTGTGGTTGGGTTGCTGGGTACTTATTTTTTCGGGGCCGGCTGGCAAGTAGCGAAGGATTTCGCAAGGATTTGGAATGCAAATCAACTGTGTCAAAACTTTTCTACCAAGTGCGCAGCAGTTGCTGCCATCAACGTCGACGTCGACGTCGCAGCCGCTGTCGCTGTCGCAGCCGCTGTCGCCGTCACTCGAGCCAAGCAAACAAATAATGAAGACGAATGCAAACAGCAGACAGCAAAACACCAAGCAAACAGCAGTCGAGCAGTTACCCAACACTGAACGAGCATTTAGTGTGGAAGGGGGCGCCTGTTAGTGGGGTTAGGAAGTGGAGGAGGAGGCTGAGAAAGTGTACAAATTTAAGCAAACAATGGACCGAAACGGAGCAATGAGCTAAGCCGCCAAGAGCCGAAGTAACTCTGCCAACAGAACAGCAGAGCTGCGCTCAGAGTTTTCCTCGAGTGCACAGCACAAAAAAGCGAAGAAGAAGAAGAAGAGCACAAGTGAATATGAGTTGCACTCAAGAAGCGTTCGACTTGGACATACCTTTATTAAGTAGAAGCTTTTCTGCTAAAACCTTTTTCGTTAGTAATCTGGACAGCTTGATTAACTACATTTTCCCTACACTCAATTTTATTGACAACTGTTAATATTTCGATGAAGTATACAACACAATACGATACTAAATGATCGAGATAAGTTCTGCTAATGGATTTATTTCTAACTTTCCTTACTCAAGTGCAACATACCCCATTTTATACCTAATGCAAATAGTGGAAACAGAAAACGCCTTTTGTTGTGTTTAATGAGATAATTTCATTCGCAACAATCTAATGGAAAATTATTTTAGCTGTTTTCATAATGCTACTCGGCATCTCTTCACTTCCGGAAACTTTTCTCTCGTTTTCCCTCAATTTCGAAATGACTTAAAACAATGGCAAAAAACGCTGAGATCTCGCTAGTGGAATTCACTACAGACTCATCTTCTGGATGCAATGCCGAAATTAAAACTTTAATTTAAATGTAGCCGAGAGGATGAGGAGAAAATGTCATGGGGATGTAGAAGGAAGAGGAGCCGGTGAACGAGGCAAGGAAATTGCGTTTATTGCGAGCGCAAATTTGCAATGGAATGTTATTGTGTGCTACGTCTTTGTTGGGTTGTTCGGCAACCCTGACCATGTTGGCCAATCGTAAAATTAAACGATTGCAGTCCGATTGCAAAAGCAGCTGAAATCAATGCCAGCTTTCGGGGTAGCCAAGTGTAGCTGCATGTTTTAGCCAGGTTACTGAAAATTAGTTTGCTTTCAATTAACCTGCGGCTTCATAATAATGTTGTAGACACATTAAAGCCAGACCAGACGCGGATGCTGCATCAGGAATTGTGAGCACGTAATGGGCCAAGAAATAAAATCAAGAAAATTTTTGCCGCTGCGCAGCTGAAGAAAAGCGAATTTGGTGCGAACAGCCGAAATTGGCCAGGCGATACACAATTTAGAGGCAGCAGCAGAAAGACACTACACTCAGAAAAAGAAAATAGAGAAATTAATTAGAACAATCACATTTGTCATGAACTTTTCTCGTGAGCCCAAAAGTTTCAGTACTTGTAAAAAAATTTGGAAAAACAGTTCACCTTTTTCTGCAAAACAACAACTTGATAAAACGCAGTGAGACGACAGTTAGTTCCTGTGTCCAGCAGCTTATAAGCAATCGTAAGATAAAACTAAACCAGATTGAATTAAAAAATTCATTTTAAAATATTTATTAGAATGCCATAAACAACTTTTAAAGCAAAAAAAAACAAGTATTGTTTATTTGATTCAAGAACTTTTGTTTTCATTTATGCAACATTAAACTTAGAATATGCAAGAATAAATTGTAATTGAAATTACGGTACAATCCATGAATTTAGAACAGTGTTTTTCGCTGTTCGCGTATTTTGTGCTGCGAGAAACTTGTCGCCATAAAACTTGAAATTGAAAAACTTTTACTTTAAATTTCAAATACGTACTATATATGTATATAAATATATTTATATATATATATATACAAATATCTTGCGCTCAATTCAGACTGAAGCAAAGGCAAGAGCGCAATTCATAGGCAAATGCCAAGGCAAGTTGAAACACTTTCGCCTGATTACAAACGCGTAAATGATGCGTGCCTAATGCGAATCGAGGCCAATACAAAAGGCAAGAAGTGCACAAGAGGAGAGTGGGGCGGGGGCACAACACTAACCACAAGCGAGGCAACCAAAATTGACTTTCCAGCAGTACGCCACAGAATATCTTTTCTTTTTTCCTTTTCCTTATTCGTTATTCCGTATTCCTTTCCATATGTCGTGAGTTGTGCCTAAAAGTAGGCAACATGACAGAGCAATGACAAGCACAAGATGCCAGCCAGACATTTTTTTAATAAAACAAGAAGGCAGCACTACACTTCAGAGTGTCGATTTCGAAATACCCTAAAGCAGACATATGTTTATTTTACTTAAATTGCTTACAAAAATGTACAAACATTTTTTTAGCTTAAAAGTGTTTTAGAGATCTCTTGAGAAATAGAAACATTTTGCGTAGAACTAAATTCTAAACTGATGACTTTTATAGGGCAGCATTTATATATCCACATTTATATGTAATACTATATAAAGATATATGTAAATAGCGTAAACTAAGATCAAAATCTTATTAATATAATTTAAGTGGACGCTTTTAACAATATTTATTTAGTTTTATGCATGGAGTTTCTAATTAAAATTACTTTTTACAAGCGGCAATATTCCAAATATGTCAAACGATTGTTTTTTTTTTCTTTGTTACAAAATACAAAAATGAAATAGCCTCAATATACCCTGTCTTTGTTGCTCAACTCAAGCTTGTAACGAGCATAGAAAAATATACGTAGAAAAATGTTGCGTCAGGCAAACGTTTAACATATGCCATAGCAGAGCAATAGAAAGGGAAAGAATGAGATATAGACTGCGACTAAGGGAGAGATGGGGTATAGGGGAAGGGGGGGATTTGTATGGGGAAACGCTAGTCATATGGATATGAAGCATAGGCGAGCTACGGTGGCTGGTGGCATCATATTAAACGCGCCAGAGAGATAAACACAGACAGTACTAAATTAATTCTGCTCAATTTGCATTAAAATATATGTATGTATGCAAGTCTGTGTGAGTAGGTTGAGTATATATATATATTTATATATGTAAGTGAGTGACAGAGCAGAGAAGTATTGTGTGTGTGTGCGAGTGTGTGTGGGTGTGTGATTTAGTTGTGTGTTTCAGTGAGTATTTTTGTTACATTTCCGTGGGGGGTTGATTTGAGTGTGTGTGTGTGTGGCGGTTTGCTTCTGAGTTGCTTGATTTAATTTAAAAGCCTCAGGCTATGGTGAAAGCGAAACAAAATTGAAGTTCACGACGAATGCTATGGTTTTCTCTCATACTCTCTCTCTCTCTCCCCCTCTCTCTCTCTCTCTCTCTCTATCTCTTGCTCGCTGAAACACTCTCTCTTTTGAAGCTCCGCGCAAAAGTTTTGAGCAGACTGCATAATAATATTACACCTGAGCGGTATTTTTTATATTGGATTCCTTTTGAGGTCAGCGTCGAGCTGGCTTTCCGTTTTGGCAGCTGCCACAGCCACGCCCACACCGCAAAAAGGCACGTGTCTTGGCCAAAAGGGAAAACAATAAACGTTAAATGTAAACACAGGTCTTTTCTTCTTTTTTTAGAGTGAAAACAAAACATAAGCATAACAATACCCAGCAAAACTGGCAAAATGAAAGCGAATACCAAATATGAATATCAAAGAAGGTTCTTAATATATATATATATATATATAAATATATATAAATATGTAAGTGTGTATATGTATATTAAAACAAAAGTATGTATAAATATGCCACAAATATATGCCAGGCCAAGGAAGTGCTGCACACACTTTATGAAATGCCAAAGCAGTCATAAAGTAGGGGTGCAGGGGCACAAGAGGGCTGTGAATTTGTGGCCGGAGTGGATTTGCTTACTCGTTTCACATCAATACCCATTCCGCCCACCCTGACAGCATTTATCTGCTCAGCCTCCGCTCCGGTTATTGTCTTTTACATCATCGCTTTACTTAGCATAAGTACACGCAAAAACCAACAACGAGCAACAACAAATTGCCGCTGTTTCGCCAAGGCCCCTCTGCCCTCCCCCACACCCCTTGGTTTTTGGTGGCATTCCGTGCGCCGCGTGGGGCTGACACCGCCGGCAGCTACAACAGAAACACTGAGCATAAAAAGAAGGTATCTGTGTTCTCATTCTTAACCTTTTTGAATGTGCTTAAGCTTCGTGGAAAATAAGTTATCAAAGTACGCTCATTGAAGCTTAATGTTTAAGCCAAAATGTACTTGATTTAAGCGAAAAAATAAATATTTAAAAGCCAATTAGCGGCACCGAAAGGAGAAAAACACAGCTGCTAACGTAAATTATGCTTAAGTCTTTCCCATTTATAAGCTTTGACTAAAAATAAGATTTTGCTGCTCAATTCCACAGTCTTTCACATGTTAAAAAAAAAAACAAATTGTAGACGCTTTTCAAGACATATTTTAAGAATCTGAAATTTGTAGCACTTTTTTTAAAATTATGTATTAAAATGTTATTTAATTTAACTTTTGTATACACGTTTTTTTTTTGCTGTGTATGGCTTCACGGCATGGCTGGGCAAAACAACAACCAGCTGAACGCCTTTGCCCATTGTTAACATTTATTTTTATTTTATGCACTCACAACGTCGCCTCCCGGCACCCCCTGCACCCCCTCCTGCAGCCATAACTACACACTGCGCGCCTTGAGCTTCAAATAAGTATGCACAGCACGGGGCGGGCAGCTCCAGCTCCAGTTCCTGTTCCTGCTCCATCTACAGCCACAATTCCAGTACTCGCAGATCCACTGCCTCCGAACCTTAGCTGCTGCTGGTTAATATTATTGACTGCTGTTGGGTATTGTGGATGGTGCTTTGTTGTTGTTGTTCTTGTTGTTGTTGTTGCTGTGGTGCGTGGGCGCGTGCCAAAGCCAATATTTAGCTAATGGTCTTCATATTTTAAATATTGGCACGCTGCGTGCAATACCCAAAATGGCAAGAGGATGGGGTGCAGCGGAGTAGACGGTGTAGCCGGAGTAGCTTTGTAGACAGCCGGGCTGAACGTGTGAATTGCAGAGCTCTCAGTTAAAGCAACTGTTTCTGGGGCTGTGCGTGCAAAATGTTTAAATTAAACTGCAAACACACAGCACTCAGCACACACACACAAACACAGCACACATGCACACACACACACACACACACACTCGCTTAAATGCAATTTCATTTGTGGCCATAAATTGAGAGAGAATTTCGCCCTTTCTCGCTCGCTCGCCCGCTGTTTCCATTTCCATTTATTTCTACCCGTTTCTTTTATTTTTCGCTATTTATTTGCAAATGTCACGAGTGCGATGTTTTACTAGAATTGTCCTGGATTGTAGGCGTGGCAGGCTGTTGGCGCTAGCATGGTGCAACGATACAGATAAAATTATTTGTTGTCGTTATTTTTACATACTTTTTTTACAATGCGAAAAGGGTATATTTGTATGTGGTTTATATGTGGTACATGGAGTGTGTGTGGAGTGTGTGTGGAGTGTGTAATTTGGCTTAGGACTTCTGCTTTCATATTTATGCACATTCATCCGGCACTAAAATAACTGACACCTGATGATGCTGTGACAAAAATATTTGATTCTGCCTCATAATCAACAAAACTTCATTGCAGCAGGGGTTGAATTTATTTTCACTCGAGCATAAGCCGCAAATGTACAACAACGATTCTCCTCAAAATTGCTGGCCTTTGATCTAATTAAGAGCAAGCCATAAAGCAACAGGGATTGCATGCAAGTCCACAAGCCGAAATTACAACCCAAAAGCCACAAGTTGCACAAGTGCACTGAGTGCGAAAATCTTTGTCGAGCAAACAACAATAAAGCACACACACACTTTTGGCACACTGCACTCCAAATAAAGCATAAAAACGTGCTGAAACCGCACTAAAGTAAACACACCCACTCTGGGCGGGTTATAAGCATATGACAATTTCAATAGTTTCACAAGAACGCAGTTCTCTCGTGTACTATGCGATACATGTGAATGGGACAAAACTTGTACACACACAGCCAAATATAAACACACACATACACACACACACACACAACAACGGGAAAGCAACAAAGATGAAAAGTAGCACCGACGGACAAGTAAAGTTATATTGATGTCAAACATGCGCCAGAAAAAACATATATGACTAAAAAATGGCTAAACAAAAAAAAAAAACACGAAACAAAAACAAAACCAAAATAAACAAAACAAAAGCCGGAGCCAAGCGAGCGTCGCTTTTGTTACCCAAGTGAACACAAAAGCTGCACACCAAAAATAACTGGAACAGCAGCAGTTGCTAAAAAAAAAACTCGAGAGTGGGTGGAAGGGGGAGGGACTGCTGCGGCTGCTCCTGCTGCTGCTGCTGCTGCTGCTGCTGCTTTAGCTATCGAGGCCGAAGCAAAGCAAACGATTTTCAAACTGCGGCGCGTATACGTAATCTGCCATGAGCCAAATATGCGAAGCGCAACAATAACGGTTAAGGGCGGCATAGGCGTGGCAGGTGGGACCCATTTTTTATTTTGATACTTTGCTCTGTGTTGTTTGTGGTTTTATTATTTGTGCTGTGATGAAGCACCCGAAAATTGAGGACACATACGCGGTACAGCAATTTGTGCACTATAAAAAACAAAACAAGTTGAAATGCATTAGTGAAGCGTGTGAAACTAAAAAGACATAACCTGTACATAGATCCCATAATAGAAAGCCTTTGAGGCTTATGGAATTTAAAGATTTTCATCCAAATACGAACAAAAAAAAACACTTAAGAATTCTTAGAATTTATTTTAAAAATATCTTCCTTATTTTTTAGGAGATACGAAAGCAAGTGAATTCTCTCAAATTTGATTAGATCACTTTGAGCATATATTTTAGATATTTGAAGTCCTTTTGAATGACAGACGCCCATTATAATCACGAAGTAACATTATCCCAGTGAACATACAAAAACATGTTACACACAAAACAAAAATGATATTACTCAAAACTTAGCTGTGCCTTAGCTGATATAGCTCAACTTAAAGTTACACTAATTAAATAATTTCGCAAAGAATAACTAAGTAATAATAAAATTGACATATTGTGAATAAATAGAATGCATGGCGTTTCACAGCTCTATAATATCCTCTTTACATTCAATTTGGCATAGTTAGAGGGCATACAAAATCTCACAGAAGATAAAGGAGCACAACAAATGCCGCCGCTAAATGATTTGCCAATGGGTGATGGCGCTAAGTGTGCGCCTGCAGCTATGCAATGTTTCTTTGGGGCCGCTCTTTTGCCTTTTTTGTGGTTTTTGCTGCTGTATCGTTTGCTTCTAGGCTGACTAATTGCTAACGCCGTCAAGACACAAAACTCACACACATGTGCATATGCCAGGTTGTGCATACATTTTAATTTGTTTATTTTTTGGCATTGTTGTGAGGTGCCTGGCACCGTTTTCTGCAGGCAACTGGAGGCGTTACAGTGCCTCTCGCATTGTTGCGGCAGCTAAACTGAACTGAACTGAACTGAACTGCGGTGAGTTTTGCCTAAAACTAAATACACTTTTACGTGACTTGGGGACATCAACATATGATTTTGATGGCAGCCATCGCCACGTGCTCATTAATGCGCCACAGGGGAGCGCACTATACGATTGAGAGCTGGGTGTAAGGCTTGTTGTTGTTCTTGTTGTTGTTGTTGTTGTTGTTGTTGCCGTGCTGTTTACCACATGTGTGTGCAGTTGCTGCCACAATCTAAATATACGTGTGTACGTGCTCCTATACATGTGTGTTTAGTCTATAGATTAGTCTCTAAGCTATCCGGTTACGTCTTAGTTTGGGTGTTGGTTTGGATTTTTGGTCTTAATATACACTGTCGCCCCAAGGGAAATGGAATAGATGGAATGGCGTTCGTATTGGCGCAATTTGTTATTAAAGCTAGCTGATTTTCTGCAAGCTTCGTTGAGGAAAACGGGAAAAATGGTTTGATGTATTGGTATTGAAAATTGCAGCAGTTTTTGCTTAAATTGCTGGTTTGAAGATGCATTAAAAGTCTCATGTGAAAGTTTCTATCATGAAATTTCATAGAAAATCCTAATTAAAATTAAATGCGTAGATTTCAGATGAATGAGAGTAAGCATTTGAAAGAAAAGATCTAAAATATATAACGGATTCTTAAACACTCTTTTGTTTTTTGGCCGTTACATTTATATCATATACCAAGAGAACTGACAACACAGCAAACTGAACTTGTTGGCAGAACGTTGTCCCTGGGCTAATTTCCATCTTTTGCTTTTTAACTCCACAAAGCTTGCGTCAGAGTTCGCCTGTGGAAAACAAATTTCCTGCCTACACATTGACACTGATTTCATTTCATTCAATGCGCTGGCAGACTTCATATTTCAATGGCAGCATAGGAGATGCATAAAAGATGCCAAACAGCCAGCAAACGGAAAATCGGAAAATGCAGGGCCAAATGTGAGGCAATGCAAAACGCGGCATTTAACACATTTTGTGAAAGAAAGAATGAAAGCGAACACAACAACAACGACAACAGCAACAACGACAACAAAACGCGAACAGGTGAAAGGCACCAACAAGCAAACAAACGGGAATCCAACCCCTTAATAACCCCATTCCCCATCTCTCTTCTCTATCTATACAGTGGGGTAGTCAAGCCACACTATGGTCCTATAAAATGCTTACAAAATGTTGTTTAATATGAACACTGTGCTTTTGTAGATGTATATATATATGTGTGTGTGTGTGTGTGTGTGTGTGTGTGTGTGTGTGTGAGTGCGCGTGTTTGTGTGTGTGTATGTGCGTATAGCGTGCATTTTACATGTGGCGCACGTGTGCAGCAACAAGAACAGCAACAGCAAAAACAACAAACATAGCCTGAAGCAACAGAGCCGGGAAGAGCTGGGAAAAAAGCATAAATCGCTTCACATGCGCAAACAAACTGTGCGCCTCCCCTCTCCACACACATACACACAGCGTGAGTAGAGGAGAGGGTACAGTATATGTGTGTGTGTCAGCACTCATTAGGATTAATTTTCCGGTTGCAGCATAAACTGAAGCTTACAGCGCAGACAGACACAAGAGAATGCAAAGAAAGACAGAGACTGAGAGATGGACAGTGTGTGCGAGAGAGAGAGAGAGAGAGAGAGACAGAGAGAGTTATATATGCGCTGAGTGTAACAGGCAGTTTGTCCGCCAGTGCATCAGTCGTGTCCGGCGAGCCTTCAGATGTAATAAAAACGGGCAAGATACATAATCTTTAAGTTATTGAAGTTTCAATACCCTAAAATAATTTTAATCCACATCTTATCTAACAAACAAGTAATTTTCAAAAAAATTACTGCTTAATTTCTTAAAAACAAGTCGGATTTTATTTTACAGATATAAATGATGCATTTATTATTTATTTTCCTTTTCCTTTCCATCAGCATTGCTTCTGCAGTCCAAATCAACAATTATGGCTTTCAGAAGTGCAGGAACTAAATCACTTTTTTGTACAGCAAATATACGTTTTATGAATGTATCACACAATTTATGACTCCATAATAGAACCATCTACACTGCGTAGGGTATACGAAACAGAGTATGTAAAGTTGCATAACCCGCTGCCCCCTTTTTTTACCGTGCAACTGCTGTCCTTTGTTATTGAAGGGGGGAAAAAGAAATAGTTAAACTGCATAAAATTTAATCAAGAAACGTTGAATGTCAGCCTGTTGGCCCTGCCTGGTTACGACTGCAGTCTACAGCTCTACCCACAGTAGAAGAGCACACACACACACACACACTCACCTATAAGAACACATTTCAATATGTACGCACAGGAAGCGAGCACGTAAGGGAGCAAAATGACATTTTATCATCAAAGGTGGGGCGACAAGCGACGGCGGCGGCACCGGCAATAAAATGAATGAGCAACCGAAACGCAGGACGAGCCGCAAGGACGAAACGAAAAACGATATGAGGAGCATTTTGTGTGCACTGAAGGATAACCTACATTTTACTTTTCATTTTTAGTTCGCCACTTTATGCACATCTGCATGTGCCACGAGTGTAGCCGTGTTTGTGTGTGTGTCTCTGTGTCTCTGCGTGTGTGTGTGTGTGTGTGTGTATGTGTGTTAGTGAGTGTGTGTATGTTACATTGCAATGACAAAGCAAAACTTTCCAATTAACTTTGATTAAAAAGTTTCCACTATCGCCATACAATGTAAACATGAGAAATTTGTTTGAATCCAACTTGCCCACATACTATTCCTCTCCCTCTCTCTCCATCTCTCTCTCTCTTTTTCTCTCTCTCTCTCTCTCTTTTTCTCTCTCTCTCTCTCTCTCTCTCTTTCTCTCTTTTTCTCTCTCTCTGACTGTCTCTCGTCCTTTCTCTCATTGGGCACTCAGTGGGCGTGTCCCAATGAACGTATCTGTGCCTGTGGTCTTGCGGTCTTGGCCAGGTGAGCTGCACACATAAAATCAATTTGCAATAAAATCAGTAAGTTGTATTTGTTCAGCACAAACAGACAGAAACGTGGCTTGTACAACCTAAGGGACAGGTAGTTGTGGTGTGGTTAGGTGGGGGGGAGACCTACAATGTTAACATAGAGTTTGATCAAAATTCTGGCGCCAGCTTAAATAGTTAACTGCCTCGCAGGCAGGCAACTGCAGGCCAGGCTCTCTCACTCGCTCTGTCAGCTCGGGGCCGAATTACGTTAATAAATCAACAAATAAATTAAATGAAGAAATGAATGCATAAATGCATTACAAATACACTCATTGACAGCCGCGCACACTGATGCGGAAAGCAACTACAGCCGTGAGTGTTGTTATATTCGAACAACAGCAACAAGAACAGTGACTGAAATTGGCAACTATTTGTGTGTGTGTGTGTGTGTTTGTTTATAAGCTTCACAATGAAAAAATGCACAATATTTGTTTTCATTTCATTCAGTTAAAATGTTGGGTTTATTTCCACACAATCAAACGCACGAAGCGACACTTTGTTGTCATCTATTTGCTGGGGGATATGTCGAGGAGTCTCCATTGATTGCCCCGATTGATTCAGTACATTTTATTTTATCACAGCTCGTAACGATTCCATTCGCATTACCAACCAATAAACAATGCGCATCGATCCGCCAAGCGTGACATTTACCTGCGCTCAAATTTCTATTAGATTACATTCTCCAGTTGAGCGCATTTTGTGTTCCTTTCTTTCCTCGCACAAAAACAGGGCATAAGTCGACTTAAGCTATATTGAATGAGTCATTACACAGATTAATATTTATGGATGTTAATGTTACAAAAGGATCCTTCGATAGATTTTATAGAACCAAATTGGCCTTATTATTTCTCTCAGCGAAGATAATTTAAATTAAAATTTTCTTCTATGTAAACAAGCAATAATTTTGACTCAAAGTGTAAATAAAAACATGTGCAGAAGCAAGTGTGGAAATCACATTAATCACAACGATATACGTAAATAAGTTGGTTCCGGCCGGAAAAACAGTGACTAAGAACAGCTGATGTAATAATAAATGTATGTGCATATGTGTATGTGATGACAATTATAATTAAATTGTAAAATTTACTAAAGCAAAAAAGCTTAAGCCTGTCATGTTAAGTCACATTGATTAATTTGTTGATCGCATGTAACATGAACTACGTGTTTTGTATGCTGTAACAAAAAAGGAGAAGCATCGAACAATCGCTCATCTGGAATTCCGTTTCCGATACCAATTCGAATTCGTATTCGTATTCGTATTGCAATTGCAAATTGCAAATTTCTATTGATATTCTCCACTGCTCGTTGCAGCATTCAATATACCACAAATGGCACATCCATTACAGATGCAGCTGCATTGCAATATACAAATTTGCAACAGCAATCCACAATTTGCTTATAAGCAACAACAACAACAACAACAAGAAAAGCAGCAACAGTTACATGCTGCATGCTGCGTCCGCCCAGCGCCCAGCGCCCAGTTTATCGCCGCCCATTTGGTGCACAAACAAATTGGGCGACTGTTTTGTTTGTGTCCGTTTCTGTCTGATTTAGCCCGCACATGACAAAAATGTTGCACCATGGCACAAAAAATCTGTTAGCTGTCAATATGTGCACAGTTGGACCATTTTGCCAACGTGCAACCTTTCGCAAGACAATGGTGCGGGTAACGGGAGAGGGAGGGGGAGGGGAGAAGCAGAGTGTAGGTTATATGGTAACAACAGCTGCAAACTGTGGCCAAAGCACGAGATCCAACAGAGTCACAACCACAGCTCGTGTTGGTGCTGCAGCAGCCCAAGGGAACCACACGAACACACGCACACCACACGTACAGAGCAAAAAAGAGACTCTCACACTCACATATAACAAATACACTCAAAGACATTAAGTTCTTATTTTAATTAGGGAAATTCTTGCATTCAAATATTTAAAGTAGATGTTATAAAGAATAAACAGAAAGAAGAATCCAATTACAAATACTACATACGATTTTAATTAGAACTTTATACTAATTCTTAGTCCGCTTTTCTATAACCAAGCGCATTGTTTTTTTCCAAGTGCACACAAACTCACACTTGCACAGAGAGAGAGAGAGAGAAAGAGAGAGAAAGAGAGAGAGAGAGATATGCATTCTAAGTGCTCGCTGTTTGTTTGTATAGCGAATCCATCGTTTTGAATGATTGATACAAATGTTTGATATAGATTTGCCAGCTGGCAACATAACGAATACTGAACAGACAACTAACAAGTACACACACACACACACACATATATATTTATGCATACTTGTGCAGCGTGTGATACTCGAATAAAATCAATCGATCGCCAGAGGCCAAATTTTCAATACAAAAAAAGTTCCACATACGCCCCATGTTCAGAGACTTGCGCGCGTGACAAATTTTAACGCTTTGGCGCGCAAGCTAAATTTGTTGCCAACGGCGTCGGCAGCAAAGTGAAGCAGCGTTGGCTTTACCTAATAATCTGCAGCATTAAGCAGAAAACGTTGCAAGAAAGTATACTCTAGGCAAAGCGTGTTTGACTACGAGATACTCTGCAATTACAAAGTCTGTGACGTGATTCGTTCAGCAGTAACTATTAAGATAAAAAGCAAACTCTCTTCTTCTTTATCTAGATACATTTTTGATTGTAAATAGCATTTTTAAACTTGTGATTTTTGGTTTTCCTGTTAGAACTATTTATATGCGCAATATTGAGCCACGTTTTTGTATCTCAAAAGTGACTAGTATATTTTTCTTTTCTTCTTTTGTAAAACTCTCAACAAAAGTAACGTCCACCTGGGTCTAGCATTTCAAGGCTTTCTAACACCCATATATCTGTAACCAATTTCTAATGGCCACAGGGTATAGAAAACCATAAAAACCCGCATATTTTGAAATACGTTTGGCTTCCGCGTAATGTTAACATTTCTTTTTTTATGCAAGACACCACAGCTGCTGCATAACGAAAAGGTCTTAAAGCTACTTAAAGCCCTGGGAACACATTAAAAGTTTAGGGGCTGCTGCTTTCTTGTGGTTTCCTTGTCTGATTTAGTTAAAAAAAAATCATGGCGCTACTTGCTTAAAATGAAAAAGCCCGACGCACTTTTACTTTTATTTGTACTTGAGCTTCTTCTTGTTTCTTGTGCCCTTTTTTTTGGGGTCTTAATAAATAATTTGGCAAGCATAAATTTATGCTTCAATAAACCAGGTCACAGCCGAAGTCTAAAAGGCAGGTGTATCGGGGTGAGAGCATAAAAAAGAATTCCACTTCAGCACCAAAACGGAAATAATCAAGTTTGCACACCGCTGAAAGCCACACGAAAAACTCCAAATGTCCGAGACGCATTTCAGAAAGTATTTTACACTTCTCCTTCTTCTTTCTTCCATTCATCTTTATTTGAGCTTAAATTTTTGGCCCACTTTCAACTTGAGAAGAAGAGTTGCACAGTCCAATAAAAGAGCGCGTGGCACAACGAATGTTAACTTAACTTTGCTTGGGGACTTTCAGTTCCAATGCTTTCTTTATTTTCCATTCTCTGTTTTTTTTAAAAAGAGGTGCATATTTTACTCAAGAAAGGCATATTTATTTGAGTTATTAAATAAACTTAAAGAGTGTAGTGAAAATTTCACTACTCATACAATTATGATGCTAACGATCTGATTAAAGAAATCTGTAAATACTGTCCTCTTTTATTAACTATTAACTAGTCTTTACACTTAATACAGTGTATCTTGTTTTCTTGTACATCCCTAATCTTTAAGCTGTTTGTGCACTTTCTTTCTGAATTTCTCGTATTCCTTTTTCAATATTAATTTGTCAATTGAAGTTTATGGCTTCATTTTATTTAAGCTGAGTAGAAAATTGTATTTGTTGAGTTATTCAGTATTTCTCTTGGGATTGTTGGGAGAGTTGGCCAAGTGTATATGTAAGTATGAGTGTATGCATGTCTTTATGTATGGCAGTAAGTTGCTGACCTAATTTTCTGGTCTGGTCTGGTGAAGTACGCTTGGTCTAAAGTTATTTGTTTGTTTTGTTGGTGGATTTTTATTGGTTTGTTTCGTTGGTGGATTTTTCTTGTGAATATAATAATATTTGAAGTTCGGCTTAATATACTCCGTAAGACCGGCATACTGGGTAACTGCTAGTAGATCGCATCCCGTTCGAGCTTTATATTTGTTTTCACACACCGCAGCAGCCGTCTGAGTTGTTCCCTTGTTTATGTTATATATTTTTTGTTCGCTTTTTGGCTGTAGATAAATTGTGGTAAAAATGCAACTAGCTCCGTGTCTCGCTGTCTATCTGTCCCTCTCCCTGTATTCCCTTTTCACTCACCACATGCATGTGCTGCTGCTGCTGTGTCTGCGTTAAGGCAATAAACAACGTGACTTATCACATTGCGTAACTTGTGATTTAATTGGATTTATACACACGTACTGACAACCAGCCCCGCCATCAAATTTCATATTTCTGCTCGTTTTTATGGCAACTGCAGTCATACACACAAACCCCCCCTAAAGTGGCAATCGCTATCGCAGTCGCCAATCGGCATCGCAATCGCAATCGCTATCGATTGTAGTTGCGCAAAGTTTTTAATTATGTTTGCGGTTAGCAATTCGATTTTCCTTACATGGCCACGAGACAGGTGCAAAAGTTATTGCCACTTCAATATTTTATTCGTTTGACAGGCATGGGGACATGTGTATCGTATACGTTTTGTTTCTCATTCAAGGAAATTGAGTTTGTGTATTAAATAAAGCAAAATGCTTAAGAGAGCAATTTATAACTATGAATGTTTTTGTAAAGCTATTTAAGACTTCATTTTGTAGCCTTAATACTCAAGAAAGAACAGAAAAGTGTTTGATAATATTTAAGGACTTTGTGATTGTTAGCAAACAATTATAATTATAATTTATTTATTAATATTACTATATTATAAATTATATTATACATTAACCATACGATTATTTAATTATGCATTTAAGTGATGAAAAACATTAACAAAAATAAATCGCTTCAGCAATCGTTCCCCTGATTGATTATTCACGAGAGTTGTTCTCTTTTTAAATCGTTTTCCTAATTGTTTTATTGTTAGTTGTACTCTTTTTTCAAGCCACGAAGAGCCATTATTGTCATTCGATATTTGTTCACAATAACAACACTTCTACACGCTAATATTTTTTTTGAGTTCCGCAACTCAAAGTCAATAGTTTTTTGCAGATTTGTTTGCATTTGCGCTGCTTGTGCCAGGCATTAAAATATTAAATGTTAATATGGCAACTATTAAGCAGCGGTCACGCTTATAAGCCGTAGGCAAATGGGCAAATATTGACAACATACAGCATACATACATCAAACAGCATACAGCAAATAGCACGATGTGTAAAAAGCTGCTACTGCTGATGCTGCTGTTTCTGTTGTTGCTGCTTTCGTGCGGTGGCAAATCAAATGCGCGCCAACATGGCGTATGCGTAATTATAATTATGTAATGCAAACAACGCAAAGCGCACAAACCCACACACACACACACACACACACACACACACACAGAATCTCATTCGGTGTCGCGGTCATAGACAGACAAGCGAAATATATATAGACACACACCCACACATGTACACAAATAGACACAGCCATGCCATTTTAATTAGCATATAGAGCATCACGCATACGCCGCGTTTGGTCGGACTCAATTTCAGGCACTTGGCATTTGGACATGCCAGTTATAATTGTTCAACAGGCTTAAACAGACAAACGCAGAAGTGTGCGACATCAGTGAGAGTAGCAGTGGAGAAGAGAGAGAGGCAGGGGGGCAGCGGGGTAGAAGGGCAGAGGTATGCTTGGATAATGATAAAGTGGGATAGCACGATAGTTGCGCATTCAATTAACGCAGCAGCAGCAGCAGAAGTAGAAGCAGCACACATACATACCCAGAGAGTCACTTACACATGGACACCAATACACACACAAACACACACAAATAACTAGGTTAACAGCTTCGTTTCTGCTCTCTAATCCGCGGTCTGCCACATGCACATTTATCGAGACGCCTCGCACTTCTCTCTCCCCTTTCTCTCACTCTCTCCCTATCCAACTCCCTTGCCTATCTCTGTCTCTTTTTGTATATTCATTTTTCGGTCACCAAAAACATTTAGGCATAGTGAATTTTGTATCCTCGTTTCCCCTCTCCCTCACTGTGTGTGTGTGAGTGTGTGGGTGTGTGTGTGTGTGGGTGTGTGAATACATAATTAGACTATTCACAGTTTAGAGCATTTAAATTAAATTATGATGGCAAAGTGTTGAAATATGCCCAGTGTTTCGAGTAGTTCGCCTTTAGGAGAGGGGTTTGGAGGGGATGCGGTGTTGTGTGGGTTGGTTTTTAGGCGGAGTGCTTTGATCATTGCGTGTGCCACTTAAAGGCATATTGAACTGTGTTAATAGACAGCTGCTAATTATTACCTAATTATTATTTATGTGTGACACCGCTTAAAGTGGGCGAGTATTTGATTTTAGAATGTGTGCATGTGTGTGTGTGTGTGTGTGTGTGTAGCTGTAAAAACATCGTTGTATGAAATAATTGCGTTGTTTGACAGAGAGAATTAAAGTGAGCTTCAAATTCATTTGGATTAAGGGCAAAGCGTATAATAGTCGATAATCTGCAATAAACACACATTAATTCATTTATAGATGATAAATCGATTTTTGTAGATTTTTCCAATAAAGAACAATATATAGAAACATCTTTAAAAAAATCTAAATTTACATTTAACACAACATTTCAATCAATTTTCATAACTTGAGGTTTGCACAAGGACAATCAATAAGTTAATCGGATTTAGTCCCAAAGCTTAGCTTTGAAGATGATATACTTTGCTGACACATGTGTGACTTTAAGCAACATCAAATGGAATTGAAAACAACAAGAAACAACTGCGACTGACTAAAATGCTCGGGCGGAAGTCGACTTGCATAACTTTGCGCTGAAAGCCGCTCGGCTATTAACTTTAGTGCCCGGCGAGGGGCGCGAGGGGGAATGCGTCGGCTGGCAATTGCATGCAATAGTTGGGCAAAATGTTCAACGAGCTACAAAAACCCAACTGCAAAACCCAAAAACGAAACGAAACCGAAAAGTTCCAACTGCTGGGGCCAAAAATATGAAAAGTTTTGCCGTCGAGTGGAGTTGGATTTGCCAATGTGGTGGGTGGCATGTGGTGGGCGTTGCTGCCCTTTTTGTGATTAGCATAAAACTGCCAAAGTCTGTGCAGAGGCCATAAACATTCATACAGTCAAGACACACATAGACGGACTGCCGGACCGGAGGACGGAACGCTTTTTAGTTTTTAAATACACAAAAACGAAAAAAAAAAATTGTTACGAGTGCAGTCAACAGCATTGGTAGAGAACCACCAAAATCGTAACCTACTGCAAGTCCGCATACCGTTGACCATTCCTATGTCCAGTTAAGACCGATGCTCACAATGCGCCCAATGGGCCATTTTTGGCCATTGTGTCGACATTCGACCATGTTTGCATGTGTTGCGCACTTTTGCCAGACAGCTTACCTTGCACAGCCGCATCCGCTCAGGCACACACATACCCACCAACACACACTCACACAGACACACACACACTCGAATACTCGATTTGGGTGTGCAGTTTTTGTGGGCTTCGTATTTGGCAAGCTAAACGAGTTTAGTTGGCCAAACATTATCATAACTTGGTCGTTTGCAAGCCGCAATGGAGTAATCGTTTCATTTTTAAAACGTTTGGGCATTTTTGTAACACACACACAAACACACACACACAGATACAATATACACACATTCACAAAATGACTGCCTTTCCGTTCATTATTTTGATGTCCGGTTTTGGGCATTTTGATACCCTTGCTGTGGATGTCATCAATTTATTAAGGTCTTAAGACACACATTCGCAATGTTATAGAGCATAAATTCGATGGAATGGCTGTCAACCTGTGACTGTAAAAGTTAAGCTCTGATTTTTCGATATGTTATAAATTCGAATAGCGACAACTTTAAGATTCACTTAACATATCCAATAGTTTTAATGGAAACTATCTGGTGATGGAGATGAGCATTTTTATTTCGATTTACCGCAATAAAACACTTCAGTTATTAATATAAATTATTACTTAAAACACCGAATTTTGCGAGAATCGTTTTTTGTATATCCAGATTCCTTGTCAAAACAAATTTTATATAAATTCCACAATTGCCACAGGAATAGTTTACTTTTTTTTAGAAGAAACTCGAAAGAGTATTAAATGTTCATCAAGCCAAAATTAGCATTCATTTTTCCCAGAAATTTTCATGAGTGTCTGGTAAAAATTCTGCATATTTTTTTTTTTGCTGCATAATAACGGACTTTCGTTTTCTGCCCAAAAAGTGCCCTCAAAAGAATATTTAACTTTAGTCGTCAGCAATTTGAGTTGCAAATGATTCGTTTGGACTAACTCAAAACTAGTCACTGCAGTATGTGGGCGGGTCTGAGCAGATAGTGAATATCTGGAAAAAGAGAGTAATTGGGTTCTGTGGTGTTGGGGTCAGCTAAACCCTTTTTGCTATAGCTACGTATCACAAGCTGACGCCATATATAATTAATAGACTGAAGCAAGGTGTGGGAAGGAATAAAAACGCCTATTAATTATAGTTTTCTCAGCATACACGTTGGGTCGCAACAAAATCCCTGAAAATAATACACCACAGGGCATAAAAATGACTTCATTGCATATATATTTGATATATGTATATACTTATGCAGAGGGTATGTCTGTGTGTATTTGTGTGTATTTGAAATTAATTCAATGCGCTTAAATTTCACGTCTATTAGTCTCTCGAGTGTGACTTCACTTTCTAATTTCCATTCCAAATATACAATTTTTTTTTATATTGTTTCTGGTATGTTTTTGGCTGCCGCCACTTTTCCTCCTGCTGCTGCTGCTACTGCTGTGTTTGTCGCGCCAGGCAATTAATTTTAAATTTTAATACCCCCAAAGTCACTGAGCGCAAACACACACACACACACACACACACACACACACACTCACACACATATATTTACACACACTTATTTACATACATATTTAAGCACACAGCTGGCTAATTGTGGCCCAGCAATGTGCAAGACATTTTATATGTTCGCTCATCGGTTGCTTAACAAAGCATATCTTACACTGTAAACAATCTGAGTTGCTTTTGCATATTTCTTATAAATTTGAATTAAGAAACCCTGAATTTGAATCTAGATGGGTTTGGCTTTCAATATTTTAATTTCCTTCTTTTTTTTTGCTCAATGTTTAATATTTGTCAGTTACAGGCTGCTATGCATAGAAAATTTACTCAAGTAAAAGGTAAACTAAACCACAAATATGTATTCAGGGAAGACGTATTTTTTTCTAACTGTATAACTGAGAGAAATGAGAAAAGGTAAAAACGGGCAGTTGAAATGAGAATGCGTTGCAAATCGAGACGACGACAACGACAACGACAATGATGACGTCGATGACCTTAGGTGAAAGTTTTTGTGACACACACACACACACACACACACACACACTCATTAAAACAACATGAACTGGCAAACATACACCTTGCCACCGGAAGCGGAAACATCGCGAAAATGTCAAAGGCACAACGGCAGCAGGAGAGAAAAACCATTAGGGCAACAACAGTTACTGGGTCAAAGGCAAACAGCAGGACAAAGGCAATAAGGACAAGTGACTGGCGGGCAACTGGCAGCCATTAGATACGCCAGCTCCTTCACGAGCTGTGTAAACACTGTTTAAAGTGTGACCCAATAGGACAAAACAATGCGCAAATTTAATCAACAATAAACGTTAAGCATGCAAAATAGACCAAAACAAACATAAACTTAAACTTAAACGGAACCAGAAACAGAAACAACGAGCCAACAAGAAAGCTGTCTTGGGTGTCAGTTGAGGCCAGTTGTGCCAAGAGCTGAAGTGATGTTCACGTAACAGCTCGAGACAATGAAAAGCCAGTAATTTATTGTGTGGCAGCGCTAATTGCAAAAATAAAACATGATTTATGGTCAGCACGATAAAAGTGGGCCGACTACGCGCAGCCAGATGCCCAAAAACAACGCCAGATGCCAGCTGGAGCTCAGGCTCAATAGGCACAGCAGGTCTCAGTGTGTATGTTAGAGTGTGTTAGTGTGTTGTGTGTTGTGTGTGGCAGGAATTAAGCTGTAACACATGATGTGCGAGCAGTGGCGTAAGTAAGACAGTGGAACTTGGGGACTTCAGCTATCTTCTACAAGCACTTTATTATTAAAACATTTTGTAAATGAAAATTAGTTAAAATTTAGAGCAATTTGACTTACTTATTTATATAGTAAACAAAAGAGAATGCTCTTTTCAAGCCTATGCGTCTCTGTTCCCGATTATATTAATTTATCAATTGAGCACTTTTGTATTCCTGCTTAGTTTTGTACCAAGTCGACAAGTTCCATTTTCTATTGCTGCATCCTTTCAAGGATTGTTTTTTTTTTTTAACAAATACTTAGATTTAGTTTGCACTTCTTTCATATTCATATTCACATTTCAAAGACCCATAAAAGTCATGCCTGCATACGCCTCTGTTCAAGCAGACAGTCCGGGAACTTCCTTGACTCTGCGATTTAATATAAGGCCAAACAAACAATGTTCAAAGTTCAGTTGGTTCGTGTGCTAGAAGAAAAAATTTGGTTCGGCGGACAGACGCTGGCCAATTATGTCTAAATAATTGCTATGCGAGCGCCCTTTTAAATGTGTTGACACCCAAAAGCTGAATGATGATGAAGATGATGATGATGATGATGATGAGAATGATTATGAGAATGATTATGATCTTAATGATGATTAGGATAATGCTGATGTTGTTGCTGATGGTGATGAGTATGTTAAGCAGTCGAACCAATGGCTTGGAAGCGAATCAATCAGGCGCACACAAACACCCATTGCAAACAAGTTGTTGTCCACTCATTTGAAGGGGCGCAGGGAGTTTCAATAATATTCGACGACGACGACTGCTTCTTCTTTTTCTAGTTGGTTTGACTACTAGTTTCATTACTTTCACTGCTTTAGCTGACACGACAGCGACAACGACAACGACAACGTCAACGTTTGCTGAGCAAAAGCAAAGCTCATCATTATGGCTCATTAGCAAAGCTATTTTTGTGTGTTACTCGCATTTTTGCCATGTCTCCCTTTCAGTGGCAGATCCTGGTAACTGGCGAGTGTTGGTTATATTGAATGCTGCTAATTTGCACATAAGCCGCTTGGGGGCTCTCGTGCATAATGCCAAATCTCTTGCCAACAGACGACTACCGACTACTGTTCGTTTGGACCAACTAACTAAGCCCTCTAAGCACCAGGCCAGGACCTAATCCAACTGCTTATTACATACTACACGTCTCCCATAGCCCACAAAAGTATGCCACCGCACACACATACACAAATAGATAATATAGCTGGACAAAGCAGACAAGCTAAACTCGCAATGGACTCAAATGGACTCGGCGACTCATCTCATGCCATTGATTTTTAGGTAGAAGTTTTAGCCGCGGCAGCTTAACCAGGACCAAAAAAATAATTAACCGCAAACGTTGTAACAAAACAAAGTACTTAGCTTGTGGTAGAGAGTGCTCGACTGGGGCTTACTCTATGCACAATTTTCAAAGACTTCATTGTGAATCTTATGTATTGCGTGTGTTATGTACTTATACACAAAATCTAAGCCGGTTGTCGACTAGATGATAACATGTACCTAAAAAACACATGATAAAAGTACACTTTAAAAGATGGTTAAAATGCTCTCAACGGTTATTCTCATCGAAGACATGCTCATTACAGATGGTAAAGACAAATAAATATACAGCATTCCTAATCTTTCATAAACAGGGGGTATACAGGATAAACAAATAAGTAGCCAGCATCAGCAAAAAAACGCAGGGAAAAATGAAAACAAGATGGGGGAGCAGTAAACATTGAGCATTGTCAGACAACTCTTTGAATGGGGTGCATGGAGACGACTTTTCCATTCAAGGGGAACGGCTTATTGTGCCGGTGAGCGCACATGTGTCCATTATTTGGTGCATTAAGAGCAGCAAACGTGGCTATAAAGGGGCTATGGGGTTAAGAGTGTTGGCGGGGGTGTGGACCATAAGCATGCCATGGCCGGAGACATGCACAAGCAGAATGTTGCTGATAGTCTTTATTGTCTGGCTGTTAGAGGAACACAACTGCAACAACTGTTGCGACTTTTAATGTCAACGAGAGGGTGGAACGGAGAGAGGGGTCGACCCCACATGTTGATGTTGGCAACCGCAGCAACAAATGTGCATAAAAGGCAGCCACAGGAGCAACAGCAGTAGCAGCAGCAGCAGCAAAAGCAACAGTATCCTGTTGCCAGTGCCTGTCGCTGCTTATGTGTAATGGTTGCAGAAGAACGGCATCAGCATGGAGCTAGGATGAATCCAGCGCAAAAATGCCAAACGAGAGGAAAGTCATGAATGCAATCTACCTGCACATTTTCCCATAAAAGGCAAACAGCTACGCTCACAATTTCTTCTTCGTGTTTGTTGCCCGCTGGCAAAATAGCAACAACAGCAGGAATTGCGCATTGCTGCAACGCAAAAATATATAAAAATAGCGAAATTAAAAACAAAACACAATAGCAAAATAACAATTCCAGGCGTCATTTACATGGCTTATTGAAATGCTTTTATTTATTTCATTTGAAAGTGGCGCGTAAATCAACAACATGTTAGGGGAATAGCGCTAACACAATAACTAGCGAACCAGGCCCAATAACCATTTATTTTTTTCATAGATTTGTCGAGTTATTACTTAAATCACTTCTGTTTTTTTGTAATCTATATGTCGAAGATTGAAAATTGCATAAAAAGTCATTTACAATTTATTATTTGGTTGAAACATTTATTTTAAATACAGCTGTATAAAAATCCCATAAAATTGAATATTTCAAATATATATAACACTGAAAAATGCTTTTTATCACGAGAGTTTTAGATTTCTGTTTTTGTGCTTGGCACAAACTATTCTTTATGTTTAAGGGTTTCGGCATTAACTATTATTAACTTTTTATTTTCTCTCTCACTTGCAGCATGGACTACACAACGTTGCTGTGCTGCGGTCTGGCTTTCGTATTGTATTTGAACACCCTTAATGCGGGCTTTGTCTATGACGACAGGTAAGAAGACAAAGCATGGCCAACTTTTACGCAATGCTTAAGCTTCCAGGCAAATTTATGTATTTAAGCTGGGACCAAAAACTAACACACAATCTTAAATATCAAAAAAAAAAAAAGGAGAACAAAAATTAAATAAAGTAAAAATATTCTGAAATTTTGTGGCGAGCTTGTGGTCTGGCACGTGGCATGCTTCGTTGCAGCAATGGAATCTCTCAGTGGTACTTAAAATCGAATTTTAAGGCACACACACACACAGACACACACGAACATAAAGCACATTCTGCTACACGTTGTCGCTGCGGCTGAATGGCTGACAAGAAGACGACGCGCTGCGAATTTGTGTGGCATTAGAGTGGCATTTGTTTATGTGAACCGCAGCATCGGCAACGCAACGGCAACAGAAACGTTAACGACAACGGAAACATCGTTGCCAATACCCCCGAGCACGGATGGTGTTGCTATTGCTGCTGTTGGTTTTCTCTGTTCAGTTTGTGTGTCTGTCACGAACACCTCGCCAAAATCCCTATATAGTCCACCACGCACTGTGCAGGACGCGTCCAGGTGAGCTGCTCTCCACCAAAGGCCACCCACAACAGTGGGGGTGTAATATCGTCCTCGCTTCTCGCATTCCGATGACACAGTGACTGCATCGAGACACACTAAAGCCCACCCTCGACCTTTGACTGTCGGCCACAAAAAAATGGAGGAATGCAACTTGCTGCATTCTTAAATGTTCAGGCACACACATTATCAAAAGACAGAACTATTTTCGACTTAAGTATTTTTTTTGACATAAATTACAAAGATATGTTCTTAATAATTTTTTATGGTAAATAGAATTTTGGCCATGATTTATTTGTGGAATCCAGTCTGATCTTACACATACCCCACAAAATATCATATAGGCAAATTCGAATTCTTAGCAGTAAATATTTTTGCAATATTTCATCTTTCTTTTTTGGAATCCATCTAATAACTTACATATTCTCTTTGCACCTTTCAATTTATTTGTAGACGCGCCATATTGGGCAATGCGGACGTCTCAGGTGGATCGAGTTGGCAGCGCAGCTTTGGCAACGATTTTTGGGGCACTCCATTGACGGACAGCGGCTCTCATGGCTCCTGGCGACCGCTTTGCGTGCTGAGCTTCCGGCTGAATTATCTGCTGGCCGGTGGCTTTGCGCCGTGGGGCTTTCATCTGGGCAACAATCTGTTGCATTGTGTGGCAACGGCGCTGGTGGTGCGTGTGGCGCGCACACTGCTCGCCTCCTTCTGGGCGGTGCTGGTAGCGGGTGCACTCTTCGCCGCCCATCCCATACACACCGAAGCAGTGGCGGGGGTGGTGGGCCGAGCCGACGTCGCTGCGTGTATCTGCTATCTGCTAACGTACCTCAGCTATCTGCGGCACATGCGCTGGCGCGAATCAGCTGATCCCCGCCAGTGGTTGGCCTTAGCCACTACGCTGCTCTTCGCGTTGGCCGCGCTGCTCTGCAAGGAGACGGCCATAACGGCACTGCTCGTATGTGCAGCGTTCGATGTGATGCGAGCCCTCAGCGGACAGGTGGATAAGGTAAGACTGAATTCTGGGGAATTTACGACAATTAAAACAATCTCATAGCATATGTTCATCATATGTATTCATTTCAAGCCAATTTTTAACCATCAGAAAATGAGAGTCAAAATATGTCTCAAATCAAAGTTGATTATTTGTCTGTTAACGTTCATGCCAAAATTGGCCATATTTTGACAAGTTAAATTGTGAAGTCTATGAAAAGTCCAAACCATGACTAGGATTACTGAAGCTATTTTGTTGAAACATAACGAATCAATATTTTTTGTATTCTAATCAACATTTTTATTTGTTCGTTTCCTTTAGCAACGCCTGCGTTCGGTCTGCATTGTGCTTGGGGCCCTTGGCTGCAGTGCCTACTATCGCCTGGTCATCGTGCCCGGTCCACAGAGCGCCTTCTCCAGCGCTGACAATCCCATAGCACGCACTGCGTCGACGTGGACGCGATTGCTGACATTTCTGCACCTGCCTGTTGTCAATTTGAAGCTGCTGCTGCAGCCGCAAGTGCTCAGCTTCGATTGGGGCATGGATGCGCTGACGCGAGTCACAACGCTCTGGGATCGCCGCAATGCGCAGTCTGCCTGCTTTTACTCGGTATTGGTGGGCGTGGCATGGCGCAGCTGCAAGCTGCTGCTGCAGAGCAACGAACACGAGAATAGTAACAATAATAATAATAATAGTAATAATAACAATAGCGCCAGCTATCAGCATTATCATATACAGAAGGTGGGCAGAAAGTCACGCGCTAAGCGCAAGCGACTCACCAACAACAATAACAACAACAACAACAGCAAGTACCAAGCCTATGAGGTAGCCTATCAACAGGATGCACTGCCCTGCAGCGACTGCAATAATAACAACAGCAATGGCGCCTATGTTTATGGCGATGCAACAGCTGCTCCGCACACACCACATTCCACACATCCCCTCGTCGTGTCTTCCGCTGTGAGCTTGGCCCTGCTGAAAGCTTTTCGTGGCTCGCGCAGCAGCAGCAGCTGCAGCAACAGCACAACGGCCAGCAACAAGAGTAGCGGCAGCAGCAGCAGCTCCAGTTCTAATTGCAGCTCCTTGGATGTTGGCAGTAGTTCCTCCTCCGCCGCCTCCATCTCCTGCTCGGAGTATATGTTGAGCGGTATGCCGGCGCCGGCACGCCGTGCCTGCATTCTGCTCATGTCCTGTGCATTTCTAACGCTGCCATTTCTGCCCGCAAGCAATCTGTTCTTCTATGTGGGTTTCGTCGTGGCCGAACGTCTGCTCTATCTGCCTAGCGTTGGCTTCTGCCTCCTGGTCGGCTATGGTGTCTCCAAGCTGCTCGCCTGCCGTCGCTGTCGCAGTTCGCGCCGGACACGTTGTCTGCTGCTGCTTGGGTTCAGTGTGCTCCTGGCGGCGATGAGCTTGAGAACGGTGCGCAGGAATGCCGACTGGCGAGATGAGGAGAGCCTGTTCCGAAGTGCCATTATAGTCAATCCACCGAAAGGTGAGTGTTGTTGACAAACGCAATTTGCAATTGCCGTTTGTTTTTTTTTTTGTATACTTGATTCACACCCTTTGTTTCAGCACTGGGCAATTTGGGCAGTGTGCTGAGCTCACAGGCGCGCTACGAGGAGGCCAAACAGGTGCTGCAGGAGGCCATCCGGTATAGGCCCAACATGGCGGATGTGCATTTCAATTTGTGAGTATCAGTACCATCAGCTATTAGCTTTATATTTCATTTAAGAAAAACTAAATATTGTGCCAACAATTCGCAATCTAGCAATATCTGCTGATTGCGAACTCTTTATTGCTAGATTTAACAAATTCAATTTGTGTAATTGTAAATTGAAAATGCTTGCAAGTTAGAGTTAAATTGAGGGCACTTAAAAGTAGCTGCAAGTAATTAAGACAAGATTCCACTCAGCTTTTTAGTAAATTAAAGGATGGGTGTCTATGGACATAAATTCAACAATATAATAATCAAGAGCTGTCTCTCACAATGCGTACAACAGATCTGTGCAACACTTCTACTCGACTTTTCAATGGCTAAGGTACCCAAATATTTGCAACTAGTTACATTTTACATTTTACACCAAAGTTAAAAACCTTAAGGGAGCTACTGTCCATCTACACACACACAATGCTCCAGCACTCACTTAAATGGCAGTCAGATGTCTCTTTATCTCGCTCTGTATATATATATATATATATATGTATATATATATATCTGTCCCTCTGTCTTTTTCTTTTTACGTGAGCAATTTTCATTATGTGTGCCTGTTTTGGTGTGGATGCAGCACTCGGCTGCGCATTTAGTGCGACCATTTTCATGGCTCAAGGCTGCTGCTGTCAAGCAGCTAGACACTGTTAGAGTTTATAATGCAGCTGCAGTATACTCAGGACCAGCATCAGCTTCAGCATCAGGATATGCCCGAGCTAGTACAATGCCAAACAAGCTGTCAAATGAAGCCCATTTTGTTGTACTCCTCGGGCTCTTCCAGAGTTGGGTGTGGATGGTGCTGGGTGTAAATTCTTTTTATACGCCTTTTGCAAAACTATGCGCATTTTCTGCCGCTCACTTTTTTTTTTTGCATTGCATACTTTTGCCAACAACAAAAGTCCTTCGCGTTCACACTCCAGCCAGGAGATCTGTGCATTTTTTTTTTATTTTTTTGTATGCATCTCCACACCTCCGCTCCCCCAACACACTCTTCATATTCCAGCCATTCGTCTGTCAACGTCTGACAAGGTTTGTAAGCGTGCTGTTTTGCCTGTTGTCTGTTCGCATTGCATTTTCCCTCATTGCGCATATTTCTCAGCATCAGGCGAGACAGCATAACGGCTAAAAGAAAAGTCAACAGCAGCAACAGCAACAGCAACTATTATATGCCATATAACAACAGCAACTAGCTACAACAACAAGTGTTTTAGCTGCTTCAACTGGAAATAAGCAAGTACAAAAAGGCAGTACTGGCACAAGCTAAGCGATTGCACCATACTCTGTTGTCAGCATAAAATATTCGCTCTAAAGTCAGCAAAAACTATTTGATTCCAATTACCCAAATAACCTCAAGCTATGCTTCTTCTACCCTCAAAAGGTTAATTATTTCACTTACCACCACCTCGAAGGAACAGGTCACAAAAAATTAGATCCTTAGGTTCTACTAATTTCACCTTTTATGGTTAAACAAGATAAATATACATTTTTGCATATAATTCTTTTAAATACTGATAAAAAGTTCTAACTTTTTGGTTGTTTGTATAGAACTCCCAAAACAAAACAAAATTCTGACCCCACCAGAAATACCCCTTTTTTTTGCCAAACTAGTGAATAGTGAGTGAAAAAGACAAGAGGCAGTACGCGAAGTTGTGTTTTGAATATTCAGTGCGTCATTTTTGCATAGCACTGCTTTTATTCGCCTTTTTTTACACGCTGCATTGGCAACTGGAACAGTAACTCCGACTCCAGCTCAGATTCCAGCAGCGAGTCCTTTCAACTGTGTCGCAGGGGATGTGAGGCGAGGCAATGATGCGCCTTGACGCATGCCAGATTATTGCATGTGATTTTGGTGGCTAAGCAATATGAGTAGCAACAGCAAGCACCCCTGGAGAACGTTGGGCATGCTGTTTAATGTCAAAGTACTCAAAAGTCAATGGTTCAAAACCAGGTCACATTGCTATGGCTTCTGTCATATATGCTTTAGTTGCAACTGCAGCTCCTGTGCTCCTCGGATCTATCGAGTATTAGCCGCTGGCAACGAAACCCTTCAATGTCCGAACCCCAACCACTAAGCTCAGAGCACAGGATGCAGTCGCCGCGTGACATGTTTGCTCCCCACACGCTAATCGAAAATCAATGTTGTCAGCAGCCTGCCTCACACCCTGATAGGATGCTGTATCCTGTTCGCACTCAAAGGCTAAGCAGCTGTTTGCACATACTATATTATTTACTGCGATCAAGCCATCAATAGCAAATGCCAGCGGCTTTTATTTTCCTTTGCTTGACTGATTACCGCCCATGTCGAACGGCTCCCGTAGCATCCAAAGATGGAATCATTCTCGGAAGTTGGGGGAACAGACAGACAAACAGTTGTTGTCGCTATACAAAAATAAACGAGCAACATTGATAAAATTCTGTTTGCTAGAGAAGATGGGGTGGATATTTATATATATATATATATGTATGTATATATGCACATAAAGACTTCAGGCATCCTGAAGCAACGTTTTACGCAACCAAACACCAAAAAGCGATACCTGAAATCACTGAGTTGCATAATTTGATTTCGTTTTCTTTTTATTATACACCTGCTGGATGTATTATATTATTGTCATGATGTGTGCAACGCGTCGTAGCAGAGAAATCTACCATATCTGTTTTTGCACGTGATAAATAGCTGTATCGTAGGCAGTCTGCTTGGATTATCATATCATATAGTTCTTTGGAGACTAATTAAAATTTAATTTTTATTATAGTTATCTTTATATAGACTTAGAAATAGTATTTTTTTTTTAATAAAGACACAAACATTATATTTTATTTCAAATATCTTTTATGTATTTTCTAATTGTGAGGATTTTTAATTATGTTTTATATGTCGAAATTCACACTTGTCGTCTAAACTATTTGTACCTTGATGAGCTTCGTTGCCTGCCGGCAGTCGGCAACACTCTCATCTGCAGACGTGTTGCATTTGTGATGTGATTGCATCAAAGATTCGCCGCCTTCTTCAATGCTTTTGCCTGCTTTGAGAGGCAATATAGTGCAGCTTTTTGCTGTGTAAACTAATTACGTAAATCCGAGCAATCTTACTTTCGCCTTAGCCTTTTACATAGCTTGCCCTTCGGAGTGTTTGTGTTGGCTGCTGACAGTGAAGATGCTTGACAGGTTTCTAGGCGCCGTCAAGTGGTCGATGGTTGCCGCTGGTTGCAGGGGGCTCTAATTAGATCTCAAGTTGAGGCAGAAGTGTGCGACAAGTTCAGCAGCCGTCAATTATATAATGGCAGCACTTTCCCTTTCACTATCTCAACACCACTCGTTCTCCCTTTTATTCCCTTTGCAGGGGCATACTGTACCAGAATCAGCACGACTTCAAGTCGGCCGTCGAGTGTTTTCAGCGCGCTATCAAATTTCGGCCAAGTTTGGCAGGTAAGTGACTTTGTATTGCGTAGATACTCCTTATATATATACATGTTAGGCTTTCCAATGCCCTTCATATAAAACCTAGCTTTATAATCACTTACGCTGAGTTTTCTAAATACTCTATAGAGTCTAAGAATTATACATATGGTCTAACAACTCCTACTGCTCCCTTTACATAGTGGCCTATCTCAACCTGGGCATATCATTCATTGCGCTGGGCAAGCGCCAGCAGGCTATTGAAATCCTCCAAGTCGGTGCGACGCTGGACGGTACAGCGGTACGCGATCGCAGTGCCCATGACCAGGCCAGAAGCTCAGCCTTTCTGCAGTTGGGTGCACTCTACGTGGAGCAGGGCAAGTTGCAGCGAGCGCTGGCTGTTTACCGAGAAGCGTTGTCCTCGTTGCCAACACTCCTGCAGCAAAGAGAGGTGCTCTATCAGCGCATTGGTGATGTCTTTGGGCGACTACAGCAGTGGGACGAGGCAGAGCGTCATCATCGTGCCGCGTTGGAACTGCAGCCCAATCAGGTGGCGGCGCACTTGAGCTACGGCATCACGCTGGCCAGAAATGTACGTACTCTGATGAGGTCATGGGTTGGCTCACACTCACTGCTTCTCTCTTAATTTCTTATGCAGAGTAGTCGCGCCTCGGAGGCGGAAATGTGGTTCAAGCGCGCACTAAAACTGGCACCGGAACAGGCTAGCGTCTATCACCATTATGGTGAGTACCTTGGATGAACTATATAGATCAATAACTAATAGTCTGCTGACTAAGGCTCATTTGGTTTGGCATTAACTTTTGTTGGATTGTTTCCCAATATTTATGAACGAATGCCTTAAGAACTGTGCTTTTATTTCTGTTTCTAGCTGAATTTCTGGCCTTGCAGTCACGTCATCACGAGTCCGCTGTTTATCATCGACGCGCTGCGGAACTGGCGCCCACGGATTACGCTTTGGTTGTGGCAGCTGCAACATCACTGAGGTTGCTCGATCGCAAAGCAGAGGCAGAGCTGTGGTACCGCAAGGTGAGGCATCATTATCTCTCGACAATTTCATTACTTGTTTAAAAAAAAATTAATTCGTTTATTTTTTGGCACAGGCTGTTGCTTTGCGACCGGATGACGCACATGCTCACACTAATCTGGGGGCCATATTGCATCTGCTGGGACGCACCAATCATGCGGCGGCTAGTTATAAGGATGCCCTCCGGTTGCAGCCAGGTGATGCCATAACGCTGGGCAATCTGGCGAAATTGGGCGTGACAAATGTTTAGCCACCAAGTGGATAACGTTAATTAACGTGGGGGAAATAATGAGAGAGATGGCGACAGAGGCAGAGAAAGGGAGACAGAGAGCAGTAGTTATTTTTATATATGTATGCGCAGGCCGGTTATAGCCGTTAGATAACTCTACAGAATTTATACGAAGGACTTCGATATCATTTAGCAGATGGCAGAGGCGACAAGAGGCAGTAGGCAGACATGTAAATAAACCACAAAGCAGCGACCAAAGAAAGTCATAAAGCAAGAAACGCAAGTCGGAATTTATGTGGCTCGATGACAGAAGAAATGAAAATGAAAATTAATGAAAGGGGACGCAGCAGTAGAGAGACAGAGAGAACAATAATTAAACTACCTAAATGTTAAGGAATATCGAAAAAAATAAAAATAAAGAAACCGTAACCGGAAACCGGATGCAGGTGCTGTACAGTGAACATAGTTGTAGCAAAACTATCAAAAAGAGAATTGATGCAAAATATCGATAGCAGAACACACGCGATAAATGGTCGTACATCGATAGCAACACTTCAAAATATCGATAACAAAATCAAACGACATTTTGGTAACTTTATGTGCTTAATATGAATGTAAATTAATGTAAATATAGACATCAAAACAGAAAAACAACCATTATGAAAAAATATGACGATTATAATTATTGACCATATATATATTTATATATAGATAAGTGTATATGTATGACTGTATGTGGATTATGACTAAGCAATGTGGTGGCTTCCCGTGCGGGCCAGGCGGTTCGCGAGATCGTTTTTTGGCGTTGTGTGTACATTTTAGTTAAGTGAAATAGCTACAGAAATATGATTGTAAAAACCCAAAAATGTAAGAAATACTTGAAAAGTGTATGGAAATGAAAAGAGAATACATATATAATTAAAGAAAACAGCAAAAAATGAAAACTATTTGAAAAACATAAACCGAAAAACTGTTGCATTTTCAATACTCGCCTCGTTGTGCTCTAAGCTGCTTAGCTAACCGTTAAGCAGTAAACTTGGTACTATGATATTGCCCCCACCCCCCAACTGTGGACTCCTTCTCCTACGACAAGTGGCGCACATTGAACCCGTAATTGTGACCACTTTGCCCAAAGCACCACTTGCTAGCCAACCATCCAGCCATGCAGTCGAAGCGAAGCCAACTATATGCACCCACGGGCGGAGGAAATATTTTCAGTGCTTAACGGCTTAAAATCTCCTTCACTTCCCTACCTCGCTCCTCTCCGGCCACCATCAACTACAAACACAATCAGTGTCAAAATTTTCGACCGAAAGTCGAAAGCAATGGCGAAGACCAAGTCGAAGACATAGCTACACTCAGAGAAACATACGTACAGGAACTAAAATATACTTAAAAATTTGGAACGCTTAAACAAACTTAGAAACTGATTTTTATATATTGATATCAAACTTATTATTGATAATGTATTAGCTCACTTTTAAGAAAGAGAAAATCTTTGGGTTATCCTCACTATAACTTACCTTCAATAGCATTTTATTTTTCAAGTGTACAGCCGTTTGAAAGTACATCTGGCGTCGAAGGCGCCACTTAAGCCCAAGCAAACCACAACAAGAAATAAAGCGTTTGTGTCTTATGGCAACTAAATCGCTGGATTATGAATTACAATATACTTGACTGGCACGACGAAGACGACTGATTCTGGTCCAGGACATTCCTCCCCTCTGCACTGCTCTGTCTTTCTCTCCCACTGCAGTCATAATATTGCCACAGCTAATGCTGCAGGCGACTAAATGGCTGCTGGCTTGCCAAGCTGCAGGGCGGATGGAGAGCATGGAGGTAGGGCGGTTAAATAGCAATGCTGCAGCACGATAAAGGTGATGACTTTTGACATGCAAAGGCAACAAACACATCTGCAGGACCTTCGAGCCAAGCCGAATTGGTTTGACAAGTCAAGTGGCGGCTTGTTTGTTGGCTGGGTTGAAAACGTGCACAAGAGCAGTTCCATGGCATATAAATGAATGTGTCACTCAGTCAGTCAGTCAATCAGTCAGTCGGTGAGTCATTCCCAAGCCCATGCTCCGTTTGGCTAAGTGCAGCAATGTCCTGGTTTGGTTCGGTGACACATCATCTGCTTTGATGGCGTCGCACTGCAAGCACTTTGTTGCAGCAACTGAGGCAGCTGAAGCAGCATTGGCCACTAAATGCACTCGCTAGTTGCTCCTTCGTTCGAGTGCAGCTCACTAATTGCAGACGCCTGTCTGCCCCACGCAAAGACTCCAGCCGAACAGTGTTGCCACATCAGCTGTTTTTGTACCTCAAATCTGGCTAGAAATATGGGATCCTTTCCTTTATTTTATTTTATTTTTGCTGAATTGATATCAAAGGATCACAAAAAAAGAAAGAACATAAATGTGGGCCAAACAGACAATTTCTCTATGTTGTTATCAAGTTCTCACTCACTGCGATGTCCCGCAGGAAGATACCGCGTGCAGACTCTGCCATGAGTAACGAGACATTCAAATGCATTCTGGGAGTATAAAGAGACTGAGACTCTCCCAGGAAAATCAACGCTGGAGAAATGAGAGCTGTGCGAGCAAGAAATATCATTTCATAACATTAAATTTATAATTAAATAATTGATAAATACAACAAATCAAGTATTCCATTAATGACAAATTCAATTGATGAATCCTCAAATTTATTATTCAAGTTCAAAAAGAAGAATTCCAAAACCTACATATTTCTGATACAATTCAAATTGCAAATCAGATATATATATATGTATATGGGATACCTGTGCATTTCTAAAGTATACATTAAGCTTTATTTAAGAAATCAATTTGTACCAAGTCCAGCTGCAATTACCTCTCATAAAGAGCTGTCAACACTGCACCGCTGAACTGTCGCTGTCTGGGTCCATTGATGCGCTGCTTTTCTTGCAAGTGACTCGTTAGCTTTGTGGAGCGAGGCTGAGAGTCTGAGACGGCGAACTGAGACTGAGACTGAGAGTCTTAGACGGAGACTGAGGTTTCTCGGACGTGGGTAAGGGTGAGTAGCGTTTCTGATGCTGACTGAGCGCGCTAATTACTGACAGCTTCAGCAGCTAGCTGGCGCGCGGATTTATGACAGCGTCAACGTCAACGTCGCTCCACTGGCCACTCAGCTGGCTAAAAAGGCGCTCAACCCACTTGCAGTTGGGTGCTGTTGGTGGTTGTGAGTGGGCTCCCGAGCTAAGTACTTGAATGTCTGTAGAGACAAGCCAATGGTGAATAAGTCTTTGTTTTTAAGCAGCAGATGAGGAGAACCGTTCCAGTCAACTAGTCCCTAAATTCTGAGCTCCTCTCTGGCCTTGGTGCCAGCTGCCAAATGCAGACCTCAGTTGCAACTAATTCGAACTAATTATGGGGCCCTTGTTTCTTTAACGAAACGACAGGCAAACAGCAAAAACAAAAAACAAAATGTTTGATGTATACATATGAACACACCTACACAAAAAATACACACACAGCACACACAACACATACACACAGAGCGAGAGCAAGAGAGATAGATAGAAGAAACGCTGGGTAGTTTTATGTTTTAATTGTGGCTTACGTTTGATTTGGCCAAAGGGCATACAGCCATGACAGGCATAAAAACAAAGGCAAACATGCTGGTACATGCCGCACACATAATTACATACACACACACACACACATATACATATACATAGGTATATATATATATACATATATACACAACTACACATACACAAAAAGAAAGAGGAAGAGCACTTTTATTTACAAGTGGGTGATGGCAAATCCAAAATCATTTGTTATTTGCACATTTGCCAAGTGTGTGGCAAGAGAAAAACTTTTACCGGACTCGGTCTTAAGTCGCTTTTGATGAGGGTCACATCAAATGCTCCCGTCTGACCGTTTCAGGCACAATGGGGCATTGCTCACATACAGTGAATGCACCCTTGAGCGGTCTGTTCAGATCGGCCTCAGTTATTGTCGAAGCTATCCACTCAAGAAAGATTTCGCAATTGGCTCAAAAGCAAGACCGGCCCGCATTAAAAAATATTGTCTGTTAACAATTAATGAAGCACGTTTGTTTTTCATAATGGATAGCTGAATTTTACAGTCACTATAATCTAAATTGATTATTACTACTGTTTAGTCACCCACAAGTGAGTTTGTGTAAAAAACAGAACGTGTTTTTCGTTCAAATTTGTCAAGATAAACGAGCTGTTTCTGTCAGCTAGTGGAGCTTTTACTGTATATATATTTATTCACATATGTATACATATATATATATATACATAATCATAGGCAGTGACTTCAAGAGCCAATTAGTCGCCAGTGTTATTGCAGTTGCAGTTGCATCCTTGCTGCTTACTGCATGCGGCACTTGTGTCAATGCCATTTTCGTAGTCCCACTTGACAAGCCGGGCAGGCAGCCCCAAACGTGACAGCGACAACACTTTTGCATTCGCATAATAATCATATTGCGAATATAATGGCGTGAAAAAGCAACAAAAACAGCAACAACAGCAACAACCATAAAAAAGATGCCTGACAGTTGACAGTTACAGCTGAAGCTGAAGCTGAAGTTGGCGTTGTCAGCGACAACGCTCGACGATCCACGTTCGCGTTATTATACCCTGCCAAAAAATGCGAAAAAATATGGGCATAAGAAAATTATGCCCAAGCATTGGCAACATAACTTAAATTGTTATATATAAGCATTGCTAGTGCAGTCAAACTAGAAATACTTTGACCATTTTGGGAGCAAAAGATTGAAAACTTTTCATGAAAATGTATAACTTGCTAAGCAATTCAAGCTTACAATTCTGTGTATTCAGTTCGATATCTTAAGATATCTAGTGTCTTGTGTCTTAGATCTGCTATGCAATATGCAGTCGATTGCCATACCAGAAAATTACATTAATATTTGAACCACACTCATTTTTACAACCACAATCTACATAAAAAAGATTTGTTTTTATTACGTAATGTGGGATATCGAGTCTATAAGTAGACAGATAGGTTGTGTTATCAAACAAGGCAATGCTTCTAAAATTCAAAACTCGAATTGCTTTCTTTACAGAGTATGCATCTGTCTTGCTTCCCCTAGCAAAATCTTCTTATATATTCTTTTTCCTTGCTCATCTCATTGTGTAATTGCACAAAAATAAACTGGCTGCTGAATTTGCTGCCTCATGTTGTTATTGTTATTGTTGTTGTTATTTTTGTTGCGCGTTGCAAGCTCTTGCGCCAAATTTCAGAATCTGTTGCATAATTTTCGGTCACATTACTTTTTGTGCCTTTCTGACTGTCGCTGGCGCGTGTTCAAGTGTTGACAGCGCCAAAGCAAAGAGTACACATGCATCGAGGGAAGAGAAAGCGAGAGGGAAAGGGTAAGAGAGAGTGGGACAGAGAAAGCACAGCGACAATTGCAATTGCAGCAGCAATTTATGCAGCAGCACAAATACACAAGGAGAAAGAGGAAAACGATGCGAAAATGCGACTCGAGACTTGATGTATTTTCAACACTTCCAGGCAACAGACAACAACCAGCAACAAGCAGCAACAAGCAGCAACAACATCAACAATAACAACAACAAGTAACAAACGACAACAAAGCAACTCGCTTAATAATATGCAAATTTCATGTGTTGTTTTGTAATTTTGACTATTACAAATTGTATAGTTATGTGTAAAGTCTCTGCACAAAATTGTACGATTTGTGGGCTTTAATTAAAAAACAACTACTCGTTGTTGCACAAATAATTTTTCAATGCCACTGGCCGCACAATTAAAAATCAAAATGTCAAATTACACATATACTACATGTAGCAAATTACACACAGGCACACCCACACACATGCACAAAACACACAAGCTCACACACACACACACACACACACACACACACATACGCACACACACACGCTCTGTCTATTTGTATAGAGACATCTGTAAACTAAGCTGACAGTAAAAAGTCCGTCCAAGCGTGTAATTAGAAATTATATCCAATTGCCCTGCGGCCACTCGAGCAGCCGAACGGCGGCTCTGTCTCTGTCTGTGTCTCTGTCTCTGTCTCCGCCTCTGACTCTGTAACCCTCTCCCTTCCACTATACTCTCTGTCCCCCTCTTCCTGCCACTGCCCGCTCCGAAACTTGATTTTTGGTTTTTCGAGACAGCCCCAATGCCTGTGGATTGAATGTGCATGTGTGTCTGCTTGTGCATGTGCGTAAGTGTGTGTATTTTTGGTCAGTACATTGTACCATGGGCAAAATGGTGACTTTTATAGTTTTAAGTACAGCTACAGCTGAACAATATTAAATGAAGCACATATCTGAAGTCGCCAGCAGTCTTGCTGTGAATAATTAAACTTATTTATTTTGACTCTATTTTAATAAATTTCTGAAAACATAAAATTTGTGAATTTATGAGTCTAATGCACTACTTAGCTTAGTAAGAGCTCATTCAATATCTTCTTCTCGTTTACACAATCTTCCAAATTTAAATTTTACTATTTTGAATGTAATTTACATCTGCCTTTGTGGCTTAATGTTATTTTAAGCTTGTCAAGAGTTCTTTATTTATTTAACTCTGTCCAGCTTTGTAGTCTGGCACTAATTTCTATATTTTAGAAAACGGTCGCAAACAATAAAAAGCCAAATACTTTATCTAATATTTCAGTAAGTAATTTCTGTCAGCAAACGTCACATTTTGCACATGGTGTGCCGACCAAAACTGATGCTGCAAAATGTTTTAAATGCAGGAGGCAGTCAGCATACTTCCCGGTCTTGGCCGCTGCTGCCGCCTATGCACGGTCTATTGTCGGGTTTTGGCCAACTGACAGTCATGGCAATCGACAGTTGGGCTGTCGACAGTCGGCAATCGACAGTCGGGCGGCAATCGGCAATTGGCAATCGGTGGTGCTTGCGAACCCTTTGGCAGCTGCCAAATTGTCTCTTGTGGTTGTCACACACTGCGTATTAGTAATGCGCCATACGCAGCTTTGTCGGCTGCCAGTTGCCGGTTTTGCTCGGGTGTTTTGTGTCAAGTGTCAATGTCTCTGTCTGTATATGTATATATGTGTCTGTATTTGTGCGTGTGTGCTTTCAATTACAAAATGTCAGACAAGTTGAAAATTAAATTCACAGCGTTTTATCGATTTTTGGCTGCAACTTCCGCTTCAACTTTCTACTCCTTCCTTTGCTACCATATTAAGGCTTTTGCGACTTGCTCAAAAAAGTTTACTAAATGCCGCTTCAGGTAAGAAGGCGGCTCATAGCAAGGTAACAGCAATTCTCCCCAACCTCTTCCCCCGCACACACTGCATTCACCCCCTTAAAAAGTTGGAGACATTTTGTCTGCTTTTGTGCTCAGACTAAATGGCAAGCAGAGATTAAACACACACACACAAAGACAAAGGATGGTCTGCAACAACTTTAGAAACAAGCTGAAAATGTGCAAAAGGGCGCTTTTAACCAGCCCAAGAGCTACTTAATAGCCGTAGAGACCTTGATTTTTCTCGAAAACTAAAGATATTCAAAAGTCTCATGAGGAATATGCATTAAAATCTGAGTAAATAGTGAAACTTGTTACCCTTTTGATATTCTTTCACTACAGGGGATGCTGTAATTTTGTCTTAAAGATTATAATTGATAAACATCAACAGCCGCGTCGAAGTAGACTTAGTTGTCACCTTGCTGCACTTATGTATATCGAATCAGGACGGTTCGGTTCACTTTATCATTAATATACATACATATTACCGTATACCTTACCAATCTAGGACCGAACTCACTAAATGGTCAGGTGCAGTAAGGAACGCATAAGAACTAATCAATAAAATCATTGATCAGTGGTCCTCGAACACATAATTGCCATTATATTTTGTGGAGTTCAAAAATCTCTTGAGTTGCCTAGCCAGAGCATTTGACCAGATGATAAATGTACAATGTAACGCCGAAAAGCCGCTTAAAATCAAATGTCAAATGTAATATTTTGAGCTGCAGCGGGTCAAATAGCATTAGGGACAACAATGCATAGCTTACAAGTATCCGCGGAGCGTGACAATGTCAGCAGCAGACGTCACAGTGTTTTAAGTGTCGCTGCAGACTGCAGAGGGGTTGGTGTGGGGTTGGGGCTGGAGTTGGGTTGGGTTGACTTCTGTCTTGGACAGGAGAGGAAAACAAAGCAACATCCTTTGGCAGCAAAGACAATGATCTGAGCTTGTTGGAGTTGTGGCATGTGTAAAGCAAGGTGAATTTCATTTTCTTGTTGTTAAGGGATGCGAGAGGGAAAAAAAGCATGTAAGCAACTCCCATTGTTGGCATCTTCTTTTGTCTTTCTCTCACTCGCTCTCTCTCTCTCTCTCTCTCTCTCTCTCACTCTCTCTTGGAACATTTTCAACTTTATGGCATTTTATTATTTTTTATGATTGTTTACAAGACAAGCGGCTTTTAGGCACGCTGCATGGCCAAAAGAGACTCAAGGTGGTGGGTGAGTGGTGGAGTGGTGCGGTCGGTGGGGCACATGTTAAAACAAAGTGCTTTTGTTTGGTGACATCAAGTTAAGTACCTGCCCCACATCCCGTCCGCACAACCAACTCGAGCCAAGTTGCATGAAAACAAACACTCAACATGACAAAAATGGAGGGAGTGTCTGTGCATATGTGTGAGTGTGTGTGACTGTGTGTTGGGTGGATTTAAGTGTGGGTGCTTCAGTGTGTGAGTGTGTGTGTTTCTTGATGCTTGACGTGACTCGAGTTCGTTTTGCATTTGAAATTTGCATTTTTAATGAAAAACGGTTTTAATTGCATGAAATTGTTTGACTTTGTTAAACAGCGAATGCGATAGGAGCAGGGGTGTTCCTAGCAGAGACAGGGTAGTACCAGCTTGTGACTCGTGATGTGCCGCAAATAAAATTTCAAACAGAAGCAGTTTCTATTTACACGTCACTGACTATCAACAGGAAACGGATGCAACACTTGGCAGCGCCGCCAACCGCACGCAGCAAACGGCAACAGCAACAGCAACAGCGGCAACAGCAATGTCGGCGGCACGAATTGATAGCCAGACTCGTTGTGGCAGAAAGAAAAAGCTCCAAAAACTACACAGAAAAAAAAGCGTGTAAACTAAATTAACTCATTCTTGCCAATGTCAGCTCTAATTTATATTATTTTCTTTTCCAAAATCTAAAACCAAAATTACAATTTTGTTTAATTGAATTATTAATAACTTAGGTATAAGTAAGTAATAATTGTAAAGTTGAAGGACCGAATCAACACGTAGACATGAATTTCATTGCAACTGGGTATGCGAATTTAATGCAGCAACTCTAAACGATGAATTTCGAGATCCGAGCAAGAGATTTAGATATCGCGGCTCTTCTCTCACTAGTCTAGCCTCTTTGTAAAGATGCTTAAATAATATAAATGCCTGGCGTCAATTAGCCGAAGACGAATGTTCTTCAATACCTGGCTAAGTCACAGATCAAGTTAAAAAAGACCTGCCTATTTGCGCATACATTTAACTACAGTGTTTTCAAGAGAAGCTCAACTGCATTGGAATTTCCCCTTGTGACACCGCTTGCCAGCAATTAAACAACTTATAACTTGGTTATATTTGCCAGTGCACCAAGAGACAAACAGAGCAATGGTCGGAAGGGGAGCGGTGTGAGACAAACGGACAGAGAAACAGTCAAACAAACAGACAAGCAAACAGGCAAAAGGCAGAGCAACTGGACGCCAACTGATAGCAAATATGCTCTGAAGTACTTTTGGGAGCAACGGTTTTTAAGCTAGATACGAAAACTTTTACCTCTCTCGACGACAGCCGCAGTTGGAGTCGCCGCCAATGACTCGTCTCTGACTTGGCGCTAAGCTGCTTAAATCTTTCATGTAAACTTTTACTCAACCATTCCTCACCCCAAACGTCCCCCTCATCACATAGCTGTAGTCGATCTTTGCTGTTGGCCTCGCACCCGTTCATCTTTAATGAAGTCGCTTCCGTTTTTGTTTTTTTTTTCTTTCTTGCCTGACAGTATTTTTGGTTTCTCATCTTTACGGCTCTGGCATTTTATTTTGTTTTTCAAAAACCAAAGAAAGAAAAGAGTAAGTAATAAGTATATATATATTTTCAACTACTTTGCCAACTGTTGCGCAAGTAACGAGGAATTAGAGTTTGTCATTGGGGGGGGGTTGGGTTTTTGCTGCTTCTTGCGTGATAAAAGCACACAATTTCACTTGCGACTTTGAGATAAATACATTCAACTTTAGCGAATCGAAGATGATGAACGGCCAAAAGGCTAATACGAGTTTGAGCCATGAATTATGTTGTAAGCTCTAAGTGGACTTTTCTTGTTCAAGTTTTGGACGTGGCTTAGCTCAGAGAGCAGCACTAAAATATAAAAGCTGACAAACACAACTATTGGTGAACAAAATTGATTTCGTCAGAAAATTAATTATATTTATTTTACAGAGCATTTAAAAATTACATTTTCTAAATGATGATCGGAGTACTGTGTATATCAGTCATTTGAAGAAGTTTGTTTTTTTTATTATATTTACTTTTACAACAAACCAATCCAGGCCAATTTTGTATCAAATATTAGTAAAATACAAACTTTGAAATTATTTTTCATATTTTTGAATTGCTAAAAAAGAAACAGTGAAAAAGCGTATAACTCTGCTTTAGCAATTTCAAACCGATTGAAATATTTTCAATTTAGTGCACCATTAAATTTCATTTCCCTTTGCTAGCCAAAAGCGGCAGCAGCAACAAAATCAACAGTAACAAATACAAAAAAAAAAAGAAGAAAATAAAACCATTTCAAAAAAGCACACGACAAAAACTTAATCGCTCGTGTAATGACTGCATTCGACTTTTGTAATTAGCAGACCGTCCTTGCTGACTGCGCCTCACCCCCCTTCACTAGCCCGTCCTGCTTTTCACTGCAAATAAATATTAATTTGCTATAGCGATGGTTCCACAGCTGTTGCTGTTGTTGCTGTTGCTGCTGCTGCTGCATTTGCTCGTTCTTTTTCTATTCGTCGTTTGCTGCACGAAATTTATGTGCAACGTACAACAAATTTTCACTTATTGCAGCAGCAAAACCAACAACAACAACAACTACAACAGCAGCAGCCGAGACGGACTCTAACGGAATGTGTCGTGGCGTTCAGTCTCAAACTGTACAAATACGGGGGCAGTGTGGTAGTTAAGGATACAGGAGCTGCGGGGCTTGTGTAAAGGATTGCGTCTGACACTTTGCTAGTCCCGCTGTTGCTTCGACTGCTTCGACTACTTCGACTGCTTCGTCTGCTGCTGCGTGACAAGAGCTCGCGCGAATGCTATAAATTTTGTATTTAATTTTCAATTTGTTTTAGTTTTATTGCTCAGCAGCAGCAGCAGCAGCAGCACCAAGAATAAGTGCGAACCGTTATCTTTGGTGTGCCGAAGACTTTATACCCTTGCAGAGGGTTAAAGTCAATAAATAGTTCACAGAATAGCCAGTTATTTTGATAAAGAGTTAAAGCTTGGAACTGGATACGATAGTCTGAATTTACCGATTGCACAATCGTAGCCGGAATCTCAATAGAAATCAAAATTCTTTAAGAAATTGAAAGCTTAATGGGTATTCAAATTAACGAAAACATCGTGGGGCTTATAACAAAACACAGGTTTTGTTAATTTTTAATTCGTTTCACCTTGGAAATCGATTTCTCCATTTCTTTTTTGACCTACTGATTTCTCGTAAATTTATAGAGGGAATGCTTGAAAATAAATTGACATATAGACAGGCATATATATATATATATCGACTTTTCTCAAGAATACATAAAGACTATAAGCTCACAGCTTTTCAATCCATTACACACAGAATACTCTCTTCAAGTTCATGAAAGTATTAACAGCCGTCGGGTAGCTCAAGACTTGAACTGGCTGGCCGCTGGCCAGCGGCAACAACTTAAGCAGCTGCAACAGCAATAGCAACAGCTTCCAGTGCGTTGCTCTCAAGCGAAGCTGCAACATCCGCTGCCGGTCCACAGCAACAAAAATGTCCAAAATTACTTGGCCAAGTTTAGCTGGCTGTTGCACTATCGTTTTTAATGTTGCACGTCTAATTTGATTACAAGTGTCATCCATTTGTACACTGAACCCAAAAACATTCAGATTCGCCCACGTCTAATGAAGTAATTTTAATTTAAGTGCGTCTGCAGCTTCTTCTGGTTCCTCTTTTGCATGTTGCGGCAGCCTGTGGCATTAAGTTTACAATTACTTAATTCCGCAGCACTTAAATGACCCACATCAAATTGAGCACCGTGACGCGAAACAAGTGACAGGTGGCCTTAGGCGGTCTTCCTCCTCCTCCCCAGACTACTGTTATCCACCCACATCCCAACCCAGCGAATTGTTAATTATATGCTCATTACGTGAAAGCCCACGAGCTGAATTTATCGCTAGCTTCCTGCAAACGATCAACTCATTACTTGACAAGAAGACGAAAGCTATGCCTTAGCAAAGCAGCTCATCTACAACAAGTCCGGATGGCTATCTTAGGCAAGCTGATGAAAACCTGACGACATCTAATTTAATAATACGAAATCCATATAGTTTTCAAGTGTAATTCTGAAGAATTTTCATCCATTAAACAAGCTGACTTTAAGCAGGTAGAATCCAGTCGAAGATGCCAAGTTTCGTTTCAAAGTAGTTTATGCGACATTTTAGGGCACTTATGTTGCGAATTTGCTGCTTACAGCGATTATAAAAACATTTGGCACAGCTGATATCCTTCGAATTGATGGGATGGACAAATGCCAGTTCTGGACACCCGCCTACACTTTGGACTGGAGCAGGAGAGAGGGGGGCGCAACGCACTTAGAGTTTATTGCATTTATGGAGCAAGCTGCGTGGGATTGTGGAAGTGTGTGTGTGTGTGAGTACATACACAAATATCATATACATACATATATATAATATATAAAGTGAGAGAAGAAAAAGCAACGCATCGCATCGCAACGTTACCAGTAACACAGCACGTGTGCTGCTTTGGCTGCTGTTGCTGCTGTTGCCACTGGGCACCCAATGGGACACCATTTGGTAATGAGATTTAGAAATAAAATCTACAAAGATGTTTGCACGAGCTGTTGACGTTGCTGTTACAATACCCCTCCCACCACTGTGTATGTGTGTGTGGGTGCGTTGTCCATTTGTTTTCTACTGCTATCCATTAGTAACAGATGCTACGACTGCCACTAGCAGAGGCAAACTTCAGCTTGAGCATTAGAACTAGCGGCCACTGCCAGGATTCACATTCAAATGGCATCCATGCATGCTGCTCATCATTTGTATGTGTACATAATACACACAAGATATGCACACACACACATACACACACACACACAGACACACACACCCAATCACATACAAAATAATATGTAATTTGTATACACTACTCGAGTAGAAAGAGGAAACTAAAATAAGTCACAGCTTAGATGCTCTTTTAGCTACCTTCCAATTTCGAGATACTTTTCATTTTTGCCTGCGAACGCAGACGCAGAAAAGTATGCCTTAGAATTGAGAAAACATATTTATCAGAATAAATCAAAACTATGATTTACTGGTGATAATTTGTTCAATATGAAATTATGATTTGGTTAACCAAATCGATGTTTCTCATCCGATTTTAATGCACTTTTCATAGTTTATCAATAGTTGTACAGCAAATGAGAACTTAAATTCCCTTATATTGAAACAATTAGTTCTGATAGATACCAAAATCCGCTTGTGGCTTTTTCCCCTTTTAAATGTTGTTTATTTTATAGGCATTCGATTTGATTTGACCCATTGAAACAATTTCTACCTGATACATATCAGTTTAAAGGGTACACAATTGTAAATGTAATTTTTGGCCTGCATGTTAATCCGCTTGGCCAGAATGTCACAGGATGCTTGTGTGTGTATGCCATAAACTGTATATATGTATATATGTGTATATATGGGTTACATATGGGATAGTGTGCTCAATACTTGGGCATTAAACCGTTGAGTACTTTATTCATAGTACTCCAACTTAAAAAAATTTCTTTGCTTTCTATCGCAATTTAAGCTGCCTCAAGTTGTTGGCTAGAAAAAAAAACAAGAATTTCAGGTCATACTTATGCTCCTACATACACACACACACACACACACACACAAATACACTTGTACAGGATACGCAGCAAATCGGCCGTATACATCATAAACACGTTTGAATTATGGCCCTGAACGTCGAAGTTGCTCTTTTTCACGTTGACTTTTGTTGCAGCAACAAAAACAACAACAGCAACAACAACAATCTGCTCGACTGCCCGACGCCATAACGAGATAAATCATTTTAGACAGCGTCATTAGTTGGCCGTAATCATTTTATACGCTGTTCTTAAACAAAGTAAATGAAGTTTTATGGCATTTTTGTCAGCGTTTCTATCTAATTGCGCTCAAGTTGCTCAAAGCAAATTAAGTTGGTCAATTGTGGATCTTTTAAAACTGTTTTTCAAGTAGATCGGATAGAAATGAAAAGTAATGTATATCAAAGGTTATATTCATGAAATCTAACAAACCGTTTCCAGTCTATGAAATAATCAGGTAATAATTGACCAATAAATTAAATGATGCTTTTAGAATAACTGAAAATAACTGAATCTACATCACAACAAGAACAGAGTATCTGGCAGTCTGTCATTTTGGACTCTTTTATTTTTTAGTTGATGTTGTTGTTCCGCTGCTGCTGCTGCTGATTTTGCGTTAGCCACATCATCGACGTACCAGCAACAACAAGAACAACAACAGCAACTGCGGCAGCAGCAGAAGCCAAAACACACGCGCCAAACTTTTGATACATTACGTATACGCTGTGTGTGCTAGTTGGTGTGTGTGTGAGCTGGTAGCTGCCCCAAGTCGCTAAGCTGGCTGCCCCCGTCCGCAAGGCAGCATGATTTTTTTCTTTTTCATGCTGTCATTGCCATTGGCTAAAGCAGGCCGGAATGCGGGGTGGAATGAGAGAGGCTTGGCCTGGCGGATGACGATTTAATCCCCCCCCTTTGTCGAAAATGGGGGATAGATGTGGTAAATGGTAAATTTCTTTTTAATTTGAAGCATTCACTCAAAGTCATCGTCATGTTGGGGATATTAATGCCACCGAGCAGCGTGGGACACGTCCAGCCAATGACTTATAATTTATGGCGATGGCAGACGTCGCTTCGCATTTAATGGCGCTGCAAAATAACAACAACAAAAAAACAACAACAACATCAACAAAAAACCAAATTCCAACAACAGCAAAAAGCTGACTTAACAGGGCCAAAAGCCAACCGTAGGTCCACACTCAGAAAAATATGTGCAGAAGAATATGGAAAATCAAATAAAAATTAAGTTGATCATTTCTAAATGGTAAAATTCTTAAATTAGTAAATAAATGAGAATTCGAATTAAAAAAAAAAATTTTAATAAGAAAGAAGATTTTAGGAAGCCCAAAAAAAAGAATATTTAAGTTTTCTACTTTTTATTAGTTAAAGTAAATTTGTTTTATGTTTGCCAAATGTAAGTTTAAGTTATGAATAAGAAAATGTATGAATGCCTCGAATAAACACCATTTATAAAATCCGCTAAACAAAAACACAAAACATTTCTACTTTCTGTTATGTCAAGCATTATTTTTGCAAGTGCACAAGCCAATTCTCCACCAACACTGCAGTTGTCCCTAGTTTTCAAGGTTGCCTCCCACCGTTGCTGGTTCTCAGCCCGCCCGTTTGCCTATTTGTGGCTAATGGCTTTTTAATTATATTATATGGTGGTCGAAATCGATTGCAGTGTCAAAATTTAGTTGACATCTTGTGAGTTTCGAGATTCTGGATTCCAGTTACAAGAACAAGATTCTCTCTTCTCGGCAACCACGGGCTCATTCAATAATGACATCATTTGATCTTGCTTGCCCAGACAGACCCCGCCCTCCACTGACAATCAATTGCAGTTGTGTGATTCAACAGCAAAGACATATCCCGCTGCCACATACACGCCCTCTCGTCTCAGGGTGCACGACGCTTTTGCATTTGCTGTTGCTGTTGCTGTTGCTGCAAAGTCGGCAACAGCGGCGCCACACTAACATATGCTAATAGCAATTTGTGGTAATGAAGTTGATTAACATTGCAGCAAGAGTGACAACAACATACGAACATGACACTGACAGACACACACACACACACACACACACACACGTAACACACCCACACACACTTTGAGATGGGAGAAACTGCTATCGTCTTCGCCGCACTCTGCTGTGCATCTACTGTGCACAGTGGACTAAATTCAATTCAATTATTTTATTTTTTATAAAGGGTTACTAATAATTTATATAATAATTATATATTAATATTCGGAATATATAAACAAAAAATATCGAATAACAGAAAATAAGCTCCACATACCCCAAAATTGGGAAACACATTTCTCGGAAATCACTTCAAGGAAAGAGTAAAGAATATAATTAGGTATGCACACAAGAATTTTTCCTGGAAAATCTCGTTGTCGGCATAAAAAACCGCACACTTTGACGGTTTTAGTTACAAGCGTAAACTGTGGATTTTCTGAGAATGAAACGGAATTCTCAAAGCACATCTTAGCAGAATACTTTGCCAGTTACCCGAAAAAAAAAATATAGATGAATGCTTGGCAAGCATGTTATTAGCTCGATAGACATATAAGTCCACAGCTCGACCAAAATGTCATCCTTCGTTCAAGAAATAGTGCTCAGAAGGTGGACACAATAGACAATATTAATAAGAAAGGCAAACAACTTGCCCATGGTGCTGAAATTTGGTAATTAAATTCATGTGACGTTAGACCCTTGCCACGCATTACGGAAATTGCATTCAAGTTTACCGCTTGACAACTCGCTGACCACAAGCAGGCTTTATTTATATAGGGGTTCCATTAGTTCAGGTCCAGGCCTGAGCAGCACTTAATATCCTATTGACTAGTTGAGACTACATTTGTGAATCATATTCAAATATATACACATTATATGTATAATATTGATTGACATGCCACAATTTTGGTCAAGTCGATGGTTTTGGCATTTGTGAAAGTCTATAATTTGTTGGCTTGCATTTGGCACGTTTGCCGCTTATGGCTGATTTGTAATTTGATGACGAACTTATGCCGGATTTTAGCTGGGTTCACCAATTATGATTTTCTGTTTGTTCATTTTGTTTTTAGTGTGTGCTGCTAAGCGCATTTTTAATGCAATTAGAGTAGCTTTAAAATTAATATTCAAAGCACGATGGCGGCAAATTGCATTCGGGGGCCACACAAATTTTTAATTTAATATACAGCAAAAATATAGTACATTATTTAGTTGCAAGTACAGCCTGATTTCTCATTTGATTAAATTCTGCACAAAATGTGAATAAATGTCCAATATTAGTTTATGATGCAGGCGATTTAAAATAAAAATATGACAATTATTTAATAGTCTGCTTTAAGACTATCTGAAAACTACGTTTAACACATTTTAATTGTGTTTAAGCAAGTTTGCCGAACAGGTTAGTAAAAGTGAAAAACTTTAGGTACAAACTGTCATAATTTGAAAACTTTATGCACTTTTAGAAAATGATTTTGTTTTAGAGATATCATTAAAATATTATTTACACTCAATACAAAATGTATGTAAAATCAAAAAATGTCAATTTTTTTAAACGATTTTGCCAACTCAATTATGCCGTTACGTGAGGGGAAAAGCTGTCACGCCCACAGCACATATATACACACACACACACACATACACTCACTCAAACACACAGACACACACTGGCCACAGCCGCTGAGCCATTTGTTATTTGCACAGTTTTCATGTCTGTTAATCGAATTAGGCTGGACGAAGAACTCTCGCCTGGCGTCGCCTTCGATGCTGGCTTTAATTCAATTTTTGTAGCAATTTGAGCGCCTTTCTCGGTGCTCGTTTGTTTGTGTTAGTGCGAGTGTGAGCGTTTGTGTGGATGTGTGTGGCCACATCGCCATATGGCGCTCATTATGCACTCCTCCTAGGCAGGATACACTGGGTTGCGAATCGGGCACTTTTGACGCTGCCATTCCGGCCGCAAGCGCACTTTTGTTAATTACACAAAAACAATAATAGCAGGCAACAAGCAAGGCCTGCAAATCCCCATTCCCCAGCCAGCCAGCAGCTCACTCTTACGCCAATCCCTCTCGCTCCCTCTCTCTCTCTATCTCTCTCTCTTACTCCCTCTCTTTGGCTGCTGCGTCAGTTTATTGAACTTAATTGCATGCAATAAGCCAAACGTGAAATCGAATCGAGTTCGCATCGAATCGTGAAGTCGTCGAGTGTGCATTGATTGCCTCCAGACTACATAACTACTTACACGTATGTGTGTGTGTCTGTGTGTGTGTGTGTGTATAAGCTGCACAGAGCGCTTATTAAATTACCATGGGCATGGTAATGATCCTAACTAGGGGACGTTATGGCAGATGCAATGCATTTATCGTGCATCAAGCATTGTTCTACAAGGCTGCAAATTTTCCATTATTCTTAAAGCATTCCTTTATTTATCAAATACAATACAAAGCCGAGGTTGCTTCGCATCTTCCAAAATGCTCTCATGCCAAAGATTGCTTACTATGGGAAATGCATCTATTGGTATTCTTTCATCAATGTTCTTTCAGCTATATTCCTTATGCCATAATTATATTTAAGAGATTTATATCGATGACCCGCATTAACAATTGGCAAGCGGGTCGATAAAAAAAAAAACTGTTGAGCGATCATGAAGCAAAAAAGTAATTTGGAATGTGGATTATAGTTAAAAAGTTGAGAGATTTCGGACTCCAAAACTACAAATAACTATTAAAAGGAAGGGGTTCATCAGCCCTAATTAAGCAATATTTTTGTTGTTTGAAATAAAAAAAATTTGTTGTGCCCAAAAAGTGGATTGATTTAAGCTAAATTTCTAATATGTTGTGAAGCGGACAACATCCAAATAAGTGCTAACAAAATTCAGATTTACATAAGCAAATTAGGCCATCAAACAATTTCATTTGTGATCTTTCGAAGCTATCAACTGAGGGTGAATAGCTGGTCCCTACCAGTTGGCTTCGTCTTTAAATTCGACTTATATGGCATTTTATCCACACCCACTGTCGACGCCGCTGTTCATGCCACGCCCACTTTTTCATGGTAATTGCAATCAAAGGCCGTTTTCACGGGACTTTCGCGTGCTGCGCTTTTGTTGGTGCGGCACCTCAAATTGAATTACCACCACCCGAATCGCAATCAATTCGATACATCTGCATTAATAAATTAAATACTTGTATAATACACACACATAAACACATACATACGCACACTGGTAGTACGTGTGTGTGTGTGAGTGTGCATGTTTGTGTATTTGCATGTGTATTCATCCCTTTGACGTTCCCGATCACTTGCTGCGCATTGTAAATTTATTCATTTGTCCCGTTGCTTTGCCTTTGTGCCCAGACTCTGTTTCCGTTTCCGCAGCCCTTTGCACTCCCGTTATTATCGAGTCATCGCATATTAACTGTATGCACTTTGATCACGTGCCGTCGCCAAACGTGTTGCTATACTCCGTTCTACCCGTGTAGTGGGTATTTGCAGTGGGTCTTACATTTAGAATAGGTAAATAGGCCCGATTGCATTATGGCCAACATGTGATACCTCAACATGCGTGGCATTTCCGGATTCCAGTATGAGTCTCTATTTGTGTTAACGGATGAATGGCAAAATGGCTCCTTAATTTAAATAAATCAACCAATCCACTTCTGTTTATTTCAAATGGATTGGAACAATAAAATGGAACGATAAAATTGTGTTTGGTATACAAGAAATCATATTTCTCTGAGATAGGAACACGTATTTGAAGTAAGACATTCCATGTGATTTGTCGTCAACTCGATTAACACACAGGAAAACCGTACACATAAGAAATAAGTTGATGCTGGTGCGGGGAGAGCAGGGGGCTTTTAACTCTACCTCAGATAATGGTATAATTAAATTAACAGCACACACAGGACATGGAGGACACACAGGACAGTTGACCCCCAGTGCCATAAATATGTTGCACATTTTTTGGAGTAAGGCGCAAAGCAGCCGCAAGCAACTAGCACATTTTGATGTGGGCGTAGTCATTAAAGGTCACCACAGCCCTTTGGCACATCTTTCACAGTTGGCAACTTTTTGTTGTTGTTGCTGCTATCGATATTGATGGTGCTAACAAAAAACATTTGTAAAACTCCTGCATTAATTTGTTTGGCTGGTTTTGCGTGTAAAATACGCATGTAAACATGCAAATTTACAAGCCGAAGCGCAACAAAAGCAGCAACAACCACTGCAACAGGTCCTGGCTAGCAATTACAAAACTGGTTTTGAATTATCTACGTGAAAAAAAAACATTGTAGAGCTCCAACCTCGAAAGCCATAATTTGGTTCAAATTCATTAAATTTTTAAAAACCAATGCGCGATTCTGGCAAGAAATCCATATTAAACTTAAATCGTTAAAAAGTTCAAAACTTCTCATGGCTTCTTAGCCATGATTTGAACTCTAGAATAATAATATGTTTTACAGTTTAGGAGTTTATTCTAGCTCGAAATCCATGATAAAATTATATCCCCAATAACCTTCATTTATTTTATTTTCTTATTTTTGTTAAATACAACTAATTCAGCATTTATTCATTCATTCAGTGCCTGCAGTCCCCAATTGTTGCTGCCATAAATGGGCAGCTAATTTGTTTTTCTTTTTGAGATAAAAAAGAAAAAGGGAGCTTTCTTTTCGGTTTTTAGTTTTCTATGGCGTTTCACAGCTCGATTGGATTCGAGTTGGGCCGCTTAATAAAGTAGACCGTTAATTGAGTATGGTAATTTACTTAAGTGCAGTTTGGAAAGGTGTGGCAGGGGAGGGGCAAGGGTTTTTGTTTTGCTACTGCTCCTGGTCATTTAATTTTTGTTGCATTTTAGCTGCTAGCTGTTTATCTGAAGCTTTTAATCTTAAAGGATATTGTCGTGCAGCGGCGGAAGGATGACAGACGCAGGACGAGGGACGAGGGACGAAGGCTGGTGCTTGGCACTTTTGTCCAGCGGGAAATCTGTGGAACAGATTCATCATGTTTGCCTACAACTGTGCGGCAAGTACACAGTTGGCATGGCGCACGCTGCTGCAAGAGGCGCGCTGCAGCCAGCCAGAAGGATGAAGAAGAGCAAGCGGGTGCATGAAGCAAGGAGCAGCGAGCCAGCTAGCAGCAGGACATTTTTAATTAAATTGCATTTCCGCTTGGGAAATTTTTTATGAGAAGCTACAAAAAAAACAGCAACAGCGGGGTGGAGTGGGGGGCTTGTAGTATGTAGTAGAAAATGGGGCGGGGTGGAGGTGTTTGGTTAGCCAAAGAGAGAAAGAAGCGCATTTTACTTTTGCTTGCTGCGCTTTGCGTTGGCTGCTTTTCTACTTATTTTTATTTTTATGCCGCTGCTTTATCATATCCACCGCAGCCACGCCCTCCATAACGGCCACGCTCTACACTCAGAGAAGAATTTAGAAAAGGCAGCCAGCATTCAAATATCAATGAATAGTTTTTTTATATAATTATTAAACAAATAGCTTTTGTCATAAAATACCCATTTATATAATTAGTTACACTTTATGAAAATTTATAGTAACTAAAAAATTATTATATAATTTTATTTATAAGTTTTGAAAAAATTACAAAAAAGCAACATTTATTTTATTATTGTTATAAGAGTTTTTAGAGAGAAAGCCTTGGAGCTTAAATGAAGATTTTCTACAAGTCTGGCGATCTTCTAAATCAGCTGTATGTTTTTCTCTGAGTGTATGCACGCAATCAGTGTAGTTTTGCGCCTGCGGTAACTTGAGGGATTCTGGAAATGGAGCTGGAGTTGGAGTTGGAGTCGGCGTTCTAGGCAGAGTGCTGGGCGAGATCCTTTACCACTGGGTTGCATGTAATTCAATTTTTTTTGCGCAGTTTTCGCGTCTCTTCCTGTAACGCAATCCCAACAAAAGCAGCATTTATTTCTGCGTCGGGCCTTTGTATGCGCTTTTCTTTGTTGCCAACGAGCACAAAACTCAATATGCCCCTGACTGGATGTCCTTTGTAATGCATCCGCTTTTGGCCATCTGACTGACTGATGGACGGATGGACGGGTGAATGGACGGACTAACTGACTGACGTGTCTGACTGTAAATCTCTGTCTGAAGGCAGCTAAGGTTGACAATCACAGAACGCAAGCCTGGATTTAACATCAAACTTAATGACTTTGTACGAAAAGCTAAATTGTATAAAGTGTTCTAGATAGATCCGCCACACTCTCTTCCCCTCCCCTTCCCAACCAATTCACTGCTAACCGTCGCTCTTTGTGCGCTAACGGTATTTGTTGCAATCAACATGAAGCCGGTTTTAGGGCCATTAGCTGGATACATATATATATATATGTGTGCGTGCGTGTGTGTGTGTGTGTGTGTGTGTGCTCGCTCTTCTTCCCATTAAAATTGTGCAAAGTGGGTATCTTATTGAAAGATAATGTTCTCAGTTTAACAATGTGGGTGTACCTATTTTAGTACCGATTTTGGTACATTTGTACCACACATGCTCCCAATGTATTTCTAAAGTTTACAGAAAATGAACCAGAACATATTTTTTGATAACAAAAGGGTATTCGCTAGTCGAGAACTCTCGCTTATTGCACTCTTATGTGTAATTTGTTTATTTTTTTTAGGCCCACATTAAAATCAAATTACGAGTCCAAAAATGTTGCTGGAATTTCAATTACAATGGTCGATTTGGCCACGCCTCCTTCCCCCGTCCCGTTCGCCAATGGTGCTAACCGCAAATTATGCACCAGACACAAAAACAATCGGCGCTGGAGATCTCTCGCTTCGTAGCCGACAATTTCCCATCGAGCACATTACTGTAAAATTCCCAAATGTTCCGAAATGTTCGACAAATACGCATATCTCGTTCTCGTTTATAACGGTGTACTTCCACTGGCTCATAAACACCCACCACACTAGGTACAACAACGGTAAACGTTTGCATATCTGCTGCGTGTATAGTTTTGTGTTCCGCCATTTCGTTGTCTCTTTTCTTGTACGTCTCACTAATTCATATTTTCATACACAGAGGCAGGAAAAAAAAATAATAATAATAATATCGATATATGTGTCCACTTTACATACTTATTGTCTATGGAGGAAAAAATAATTAAATACTAAATAATTCATTATTGAATATGCTGGAAATAAGCAAGCAGAATTTGGTTAATTTCGCAAATGTGTGTGTCGTTATCAACATATGAATTGAGTGAATTAAGTAATTAAGGTTAGACATTAGGAAGAACCCAAATTTAGGGCAGTATTCTATTTCCTGAACACACACATCAAGCCAAAAATGCTCTCGTTTCCTTGCATGTCAATTTATTAGTCCTTAAATGGTTTATTGAAATACCCTCTAATAGAGTTCCAGATGATACAATTACAATTCCTGGTAGCTTGCCAAAGAGCCAAAGAGCTAAACAAAAGTCACCTAAACGTATTGTTTTCCATCTCTGTCTCTCTCTCTCTCTCTCTCTCTCTCTCTCTTTCTCTCTTTCTCTCTTTCCGTGTCACTGTTGCTGTTTCCTTTCCTGTTACTGCCATTGCTGCTGCCTTGCAATGAGAGAAGTGTAATGAAAAACTCATAACCTGTGGCTTTTTTGCTATGCGGTCACACGCACACCAACAGACAGACAGACAAAACAAGGATAAATAGAAAGGAGAGTTGAAAAGCTAACTTGGAGGACACGCAATCCGCAGCCGGAGGCATTTTGAGGATCCAGCCAAAAACAAGGCGCAAGTTTTTCGCATGCTTTTGGCCGCTGTTTCACATTTCATTCAGAGAAGGAAGAGGGTCGTGGCAGCGGGTAGACGGGGGCAGGAAGGGGTCACAAGTTCATGTGAAATTGAAACCGAAGAACCCACAAAGCAACGTTTTGACCTCAACATCACCGCTCCCCTCCCCGCATTCAACCAAACACATGGAATCACTTACAATTTGACATACTAGAAAAAGACGGGGAAAAAAACAAACAACAAAAAAAAACTTCTGTTGACAGCTAAATTCGATATCGATTTGATTTAGTTAAACTCTGAAATGTCCCTTCACAGTAAATGTCTTTTGGTTTGCCATACACCCCATGCTTTTCCCCCCATTTATCTCCTCAGGGCGTTGTGTAATTTCGCATGATTGTCGCCTTAGACGGCTGTGAAAACAAACAAACAGGCGTCCAAACAAATAGTAGACCGTTAGATAAGCGACAGCCAAACCAAATAATAAAAAAAAAACCCCCAATAGATATTACAGTCAGAAAGACAAGCAAAAACTGAATAGCTTGCCTTAGGGCTTAAAAGTCAAGCTAAATGCGCGAAATGTATAGTGATTCCTTGAACGTCCCGGAGAGTCCTCCTCTAGAGACAGTTGGTGAATGTGAAAACTTAGATTTTATGATGGCAATTTGTATAATCTTATTTCGAGTGCCGATTTAAATGTGAACAAACATACATCTACAAACGCATATATCTCTAAATCAATATGGAGCGAGTCCTTTTTTCTAATTGACTGGCTGATTAAGTGACTGACAGATCGATTGATTGACTGGCTGAATGATTGACTGACTGACTGATTGATTGACTGAAAGATTAACTTTTTATTGACCAACTCAACGCGGTTAGACACTTAGTACCGTGAAACTGAAAGTTTACATAACAAGAGCTTTCTTTTCAGATTTTGCATGCAAATTTCCTTAATTTTGTGAATACTGAACAGATTTTTAGAAGCATTGCTTTCGATCATGTTTTGATTTTAGCATAAGAGTAAATTTTAAGTTACAAATTAATAAAATTATTCACTGCAATAACTTTTTTAGAGCTAAACCAATGTGCAAAGAAAAAGATGTTGAAAAATATCTTGCTGAAAATTGGCTATGCCATCTTAACTTGAAATTTATGTAAAATATTATTTAGGTACGGGTCTACAATTTTCATTACCATAACTTTGTCAAAGCTTAACCGATTTCCAAAAGCAAGGTTGTTTAAATCGTGGCTTAACCTCTTGACCCTTAAAGTAATATTTCATTTATATCTATGTTAATTATTTTGGAGTTTATTCGTAAAGTGAATACATGTCACATTTTTACATTTATTATTCGACGCCTTTCCCACAGTATTTTTTTAAAGCTGAGCTTTCAGGTGGTTGGCAGCCAGTTACTAACCTTACAGTGAGAGTGGTGGGAGAGGAGTGAAGAGGGAATGGTAGTTTGGGCTGCATTTGGGTACATACAACTTATCTTCGTCTACTTTAGTTTTTTGCCTGACTGACATGACTTTAGAGTTCGACACATTTTTGCTTGGCTGTCATATGTAAATTTTCTGTGTGAGCTGCTAGAGTCCATGAGGCCGAACTGGACACTTGGATCCTGCCTGTGGCCAAAGCGCATTAGATGTGGCCTCCGCCTCATGTGAATTTCAAATTTGTGTTGCTTGCGCGTAGGCAAGTTTCAAGGGGCCATGGCAGAAGATCGGCAGAATGAAGTCCTGTTCAGGCTGTTGAGTTTTTATCAGCAGACATTTCTTCTTCTTTATTTTTGCACCGTGAACGAGGACAGAAGTAACATGTAGCAAGTGGCAACGAGCAAGTGGCATGTGGCTTGCAGCAACTGGCAAGCAGAGCGCAAGCAAGAAACATGGGCACATTCAAAAATTAACATAGTCTGAAGACTGTGTGGCACGCCTACTAGTTGGCAACACGGCACAGACATGTATATATGTATGTATATCTATACAGTTATGTGAAAAATAATAGAGACCTTAAGGCAGTCAACCTAAAAGATAATACTTATCTACAGTGCTCCCTCGCAAACGCTCAAAAAATTCTAGTTGCTGAAACTTACATTTTTTCCATACAAAGCAAACATGAAAAAATGCTTACTTCAATTTAAAAAGGAATAGATCAAACCTGGAAATCGAACAAAAATCGGAACCATTAACCGATATTAACTGACTCTAATTCAGAAATACGTTTTGCTTTGATACTGATATATGGTCAATGATTGATTAAAATATGTGCTCAATAGAATCATAATTACTGTAATTAAATCATCTTTTTGACTGATATTTATTGCCTCAATTTAAAGTGTGCTTATTATTTTTAACACATGATTGATTACAATAATATTATGCAAGGAACTATTATTTTGTTATTATATTATATTATATATACATGTATATATATATAATATATTTTTTGTATATACTATATTTTTTATGAGATGAGCAAAATAATTGTTTTATGGAATATAAAAAATTGAATTTTTAGTACAGAATGCTTTTAGTATTTCAAAGCGTTAATATTTCACGATACCAAAATTTTATTTAATGAAAAAAAAGGGATTATTGTAAAAATATGTCAAGCAATTAATTTTTGTTGGCAGAAAATATGGAGTTGTTGTACATAATATTTTTTATACAGGTGTATAAATCAAGCACACACACACATGTGGGAGCAGCACCTAAAGGACGGCAATCCTGTGCAGCAATTTCTGCTGTTGTTATTTTTTGCTGTTGCTGTTGTTGTTGCCATGCGGTCGCAAACGTTTTGGCATACAACATAGCTGTGGCCCTTTGGGTTGGGAGCCAACAGACGCCATCAAGCGAATTAAAACCAAATCACTTACAAGCGGCCAAAAGTGTTAACGTGTAAATTTCCATTTTAGCCAAGATCGAAGCGCTCTGATAGCAGCCAGACACTGGCATAAACATTCAGTAGGTGGGGCCCAACGCCCATTGCCTACCGCCAACCGCCAACCGCCCAGCGCCCGCCGCCCAATTGCCTCCTGAGTTAAATACGAGAGCTAAAAATAAAACTACTCGAAATGCCCAGGTTGAAATAAACGAGTTCTCCGTTTGTGTGTGTGGGTGTGTGTGTGTGAACATTTACATGCATAAATAAGTACAGCTAAGGACGAGTAGGATGGTATAGAAAAGACAGGAGTAACAGCAAAACAGCAACACACAAACACACACATAAAAATACACACACAGCTTGTGCAGTGGAACTTCTTAACTCAATGAAATCTCTAGCAATTTCGTAAATTAACACTTCGACTTCTAGAGACGTTGTGCAGGGGGACTGGGAGGAAGAGGGTGCCAAGGTGAGCTGCGAAAATAACGGAGAACGAGCGTTAGATACACTGAGAGAACAATATTCAAGTGCATTTTATAGTCAAGTCAATTGGAAACTAAGCAAAACTGTAAAATTTTTGAGTATTATCATAATCACTTCTTATTGCAAGAGTATTGTGTTCTTTTACCATGATTTCAAAAGGTTAAGTTTCGAGTAATAAGTTAGCACACAAATACCAAAATTTAACATGTGGCGTTGTAATTTCAGAAATTCGCAAGGCAGACTCTAAACAAAGTTTGGTTGTTCTACTCTATGTTCCATGGTGCTAAGATATTTTCATATTACAACCGGCTTTCAAAATTTAAGAGATACTCTTTTTCCCTCAGTGTGAGGAACTGCATGTTGAAGAGGGAGAGAGGGAGAGAGAGAGAGAGAGAGAGAGAGAGAGGCACAGTTAGTGCGTTCACAATTTGTGGGAGGCAAGGCCAAAATCTAGAATTTCTCGCACTTACTTCCGACTCATTGGTCTTTCTGTAGTTGAGTGTATATTATATGTGTGTGTCTGTGTATGTGTGTGTGTGTGTGTGTGTTTGCGTTGTGTGTGTATTGTGTGGATGTGTGTTGTGTGCTCTGCCGCCTGCCAAAAGTCTACAGCAGCGGAAACAATCTGCTCGCTGCGCGTCGATGCGGCAGCCATAAACAGCTTGCCATCTGCAACAGCTTCAGTGCCACATGCCTCCCTTCCCCTCCGCCAGTCGCTCATCAATTTCTCCACAGCGCGCTTGGAAACAGTGCTTTCAATTTTGGAATTTGCATTTTCAGTGAAATTGATATTATTGGTTTGGTGCTTGTGTGTGTTGGCCAAATTTAAAAAAGCGAGTAAATGATGGGTGAATCGAGTTTCAGCGAAAATCACAACCACAATCAGGCACACAAATACACACACCCACACATACCTACAGAGACTTATACACCACATTGGCACTTCATTCGATGTGTTGTCCTTGCTGTCGGTGCTGATATCGAAAACTGTTTTATCGACACATCTCTGTAGGGGTTTCCACGAGTTTCCTTTGCACACACACAATATACATTCTTCGACTTGTATACTCTTACAATATATATTTCGAGTTGTTGTAAGAATATTACAGTGGCTATTCTTCTTCTGCATACATCAGGATTCCATATGAATATATTATAAAAAAAAAATATTCTTGTAAAATAATATCTTTTACCATAGTTTAAGCTTACAATATGTTAATCTACATTTTTGTTAGGGTATCTGAGTGTCAGGATCGCCTTTTTATTTCTTCTTCGCCCGCTGTACACAAATTTATATATGCGATTGTGGAATTCCCCTTTTGGTTATAAATTTCGCCACTGTTTCGTTTTACTTGAATAACGCCACATTCCCGGCCTCATTTCCCAATAATATCAACTGTGCAATCAGTTTTTTTTTTTCGTTGCAAATACACTTATATACAGATATACAAATATATATCTATTTGTATGCATGTGTAAATTTGTGTTGAAAGCTTGGTTATTTTCTATATTCAAACCAAGAACAAAAACTCAATGCAACTGTTACAAAGTCATTCGACTTCAGCTGATTGTGTAACCCACATAAATACCCAACTAATGCGATAAGCATTGTAATTTAAGTCAAAAAACTACGAAGCTTATTTTTTCTAAATTGCCCTCAAAGCCAATTTGCCAGCGACATATTATAAAAACATTAAATGCACCGGCTGCCAAATGGAATTGAGGCTAACTTGGCCCCCTTGTTGCACAAACACTTTGCGTAGCGGCTTTAAGATATTGTGTTAATTTACCGCAGTCATGAGGCAGGTTGAGAGTTGAGTAACTGCTCTATGCTGCCCGACCACAGAGCACTTGAAGCGCGTTGCCGTGAAGTATGCAACAAATTTGTTACTTTTATAATTTTTTCTTTCAGCTGCGCTCGAGCGCCTGCAAACTGCCAACTGTAGCCTGTCCCATTCTCGTTGCAGAGCCCGAGCTTTGCATGCAACATGCGAGACTTTCTAATTGTTTGCCGTTCATGTTTTTGTTGTTCTTGTTGTTCTTGTTGTTGTTGTTACCTCTTGGCTTTCCCCTCGCCGCCACACGCTGCTCCTTTCCTCGCCTCATCAAGTGGAGTGGCAGGCAGCGCTAAACAAGTCCAGTGCCAGTGCATAAATTAAAAATAGGCTCACGACGCAGGAACTTCCACTTTCTCTGTATACCCTATACAAATTGTATAAGCAGTAAAGGGCATATTAATAGTGTGTACTATAAAAATATCGGTACGTTTGGGTCCCAACAAATATCTTTGCATATTTCAATAATTTATTTATACACTTTTCTTACTTAGCCAATATTATTGTTTTTTTGGTATTCCTTTCCGTCAAATGTAAACCAATTTTCTTCAGAATAATCGCTAAAGTTACTTAAAGTGTTTTCGATGAAGTGTTTTGTTTACAGAATGTCTTATGTTGGGTATCAGCTTGCCGAATACACCCCTTTGGAATATTTTTCTATTGCCGTTGGTCGTCTCAGCATGAAGTTCTCGTTGAGTTTTGTGTACACAAAAATTACAGCGAGAGCCACAACAAATTCAACGATACTTATCACACTTCATTTTGTACATGTGTGTGTGTGTTTGAGTGTGAGTGTGTGATGTGCTTGAGGTGGCCTTGTCTTGCACATGCAAAAGGTTAATCAAAGAGTAGGAATTGTTAACAAGCCGACGCCTAATTGGCAATCCTTTTGCAAACATGGTCGAGATTTAACCAATTCGTGTTAACTGATTTTATAATTTTGTTTTATAAATAAACACACTATTTGATTGGCGTGTCGTAAGAACGCCCCCTTTTCTGACCATCTCGCTTCGCTGACCTTACTCACCAACTTACTAACCCCGTTCCCCAATTTATATGCCCCCAACGTTTTGTTTAACATCATCATTAGTCTCTCCCACTCTCCCACTCGCTATTTGTTTTTCTCCTTTACTGGCCTCATAGTATAAAAATCACCATTATTTGTTTTGCTGTCAGATTTGTTTTACTTGTTGACGCTCTGCCGCCTGCCGCCTGCCCTTTCTCCTCTGGCTCCTCCTTTTCAACCACATCTTTAGTGCTCGTCTTCGTGTCTGTTAGGTGTTAATGTTTTTGTTCCTGCCTCACTTGTTGCTTGGTGTCTCGCTTGATCTAAGCGTTATTAATCGATCTATATTGCTTGAAGTATTGCCTTTTTTGTGTGCGTGCTTACAAGTTTGTTAAGGCTTGACCAGTGTAGCCAACTTCGCTTTAGTTTTGTGTACAATTCGACTGGCAGCAACTTTCTTTGTTTTCTTCTTTTTTTTTATATGTGAACGTTTGTAATAAGCTGTTTTATGTTTTAATGAAAAAATATAGGGAGTTCAAAATACGGCTGAAGCTATGACAACTGGAAGATATGATTCGAATTACCCTTTTTTTTGGTTCTAGGGTTGTTATTCTAAGACTAAAAATATTAATTGTGATAAAATAAATGCTGTTGCTTAAATAAAAGCTCTACTTGTTCCCTTTCTTACTCTTGCCTAGCTGTTATATAGATGTTTCTGAAGAGCTGTGTAACACTGGTCAACATGAATGAAGCCTACTATTTCTGCAGCTTTGCAGATCAAACTGATTTAAGCGTCAAACACGCCTATATAACCTATATAGACGGGGTGAATGGGGTCACTCATAACTCATTTTGCATGCTGTGTTGCCTTTTTGTATGCGCAATTAAAAGCGTTGCCAGATTTACCGTTAATGGCTGCGTTAGCCATGATTTTTTAGCCCACGGCGAGTATTCACGTTGCTTGTACATTGTTGTTGCTGCTGTTGCTGGTACGGCTCCTAGATGCAATGGAGCGTGTATTCCCCAATTTTGGGTGAATCCTGCGATTTTGTTGATTACATTGTGGGCTACACACAACAGGAGCAGCAGGATACAGAAGCTGAAGCTGAAGCTGCAATCGTTGGCGGCCTCGTTGAACAAACTTCTTTTTTTTGAATGGAACAGTTCCGAGAGTTTAGGGGGTACTGGCAGCTAGTGTGCGAGATTTGCAATGTCCGTGAATGTGCGTGCCTAATGAACAAAATCGTCGGTGTTGCAAGCGGCTGCCAATGTGCATGACCAGAAAATTGAAGTGAGGCCAAAAAGTGAGGCACGACGACAAATGACGCAACGAGTGGTGGACATGGCTCTGCGCATGCAACACTTTACCGGGGTAGGTGGGACTTGGGCACGTGGCTTTGCGGTTATGCCAATTGTAATGATCGATAACGGGCAATACCCAATGCAACAGCACCAAGCGTCGTTAATTTTTGTTTATTTTCTTAGTTGGCGAATATACACTAATTCAAAATAGAACGTGGCATTTTTGATTTGATTTGCTGACCCGGTAGGAAAAATTATGTATTTTTCAAAATGATAAAGCAATGTTTGATGATATCTACTAGAAATACTGTCACCTGAAAATGTGGTCTTAAACATATTGTCTTGAATAATTATGAAAAAGGTTCTCCAATCTCCTCTCCCTCCTTTTCTCTCTTTCTCTCTCTGTCTCTATTTCTATTTCTCTATGTATTTCCGATTGGGTTTTTTCTATATTTTCCCAATTCTTCCAATAATTTGGGTTTTAATTGTATTTGTAATTTTAATTTGATAAATACTTTCTAAAGTTCACTTTTAAATCCTTTAAGAACTCAAATCAAAGTATTTTTTAGTTTGGCACTCTGCAACATTCACCCATTTTGTTCATTTTTTGCCGTACCGGTCAGAAATTTAAATATTTGATGCCTGCATAGAGTAGACATTTAATGGAATTGTTCGCAATTTTTCGGAGCTGTTTGCCATTTGCTTTGATTGCTAATCTTTATCGGGCCGTGGCGAGACTAACGCTTATGCCACTTTCAAAAAAGCGGCACACAGGTTCTACATTTTAAGAGGTAAATAAATAAAGAGAAATTGGCAAAAGTCGATTACTGACCATACATACATATTGAGGGAGCTGGTGAACTGCATGGAGCAAAGGCAGATGAAATCAGCAAAGGCAATTCATTTTTTATATGATTCAAATGCAAATGCTATCAGTTGGCCAACTGACTTCTGGCCATTTGCTTCTAGCCTCTCAACTGTTGCCCATCTTTATTTTTCTTCTTTTTTTTCTTTTTGGGCAGTTCCATTTAGTTTTTATCGATGCATTTCCCCGTTTACTCTGCAACCCCCGCTTCAGATACTCTGAGTGCGGTTGTTGGTGCGGCTGTCTGAGTTGGCATATTTGGAAAAATTGTAAGCACCTTGTAAATGTCTGGCATGCACTGCATAATATTAGGTAAATAATGATATTTATCTGTCTCTATGGAGGTGCTTTCAGTTACGTGAAGAAGTAAGTCAAGCACAAGCTGTAAAGAAAATTTATATATATAGTGGAGGTTGGAGGTATTTCATATTATTTATTAGTATTTTAATGGTATTCAATGTTATAACAAACATAAACGAAAGCACTTTATTTTTAGGAAAAATAACGATGGCTGAAGAGATTTTGATAAGAATATGTGACCAGTTTTGACAAGGTTGTGACATTTTAAGTTCTCTTCGTTAAATTAATCTACACGAAATACCCTCAATGACTGAATGAATTCGGCAGAGTTTTAACTAGCTTAACAAACAGCTCAGTCTTAAAATATTAAGACTTTTACTCTAAAAAGATACACAAATAGTTTTTAATTAAAATTTTAAGAAGAAAACGTTGATATTTCTAAACATGTTTTACTTATATTTTATATATCTAGAGTTGAACAAAATTGTGAACAAAATTCAATTTTAATACACATTTTAATTTCTTAACTGCTACCTTACTTTTTTAACTGGCTATAATTGCAATTTGCGCACTTTGCTTTCCTCATGTAGAAAGTGGGAAGTAGTTTGTCTGCAGCTACCCAACAACAGTCGTCTTAGAGTCTCTGGTGCATTGCAGTCAGCCAAGCAACTCGACGAAATCAGAGCCGTGGCAAGCAAAAACTTTGCTACCTTTTGCGGCAGAACTGTCGAGTGCTTTTCTCGTTGTTATTGTTGTATGTGGTGTGGCAAGGCGCAAGCCACCGTTACAATTATAATGAATGCCGCTGCGTCATTGTGTGAGCCAGGTTGACCAAAAAGCGAATTGCAACTCGAACTTTCAACAACGTGCCAACAATGGGATGAAAGGCAGCCCGACAGAGAAACAGAGTGCCACATAAAGCACTGCTAACCAAGCAAACTTCAACGACTACAAACATGTGAATTAGAATCGCAATGCGGCAGTGTATTGCGAGGCAGCGTTGAGCTTCCAAGACAATGTAGCCGACTGGACGGCTTAAGGTGTCTACTCTTTTGCCGATCCCAAAAAAACCGGCTGCGTGAAGCTCATTAAATGAAGCCAAAACGCCAGCAAATGGATTTATGTTATACACGTACATATATACATATGTGTATATATATATGTATATATATATTTATATATATGGTAGATATATTGGCTAACAGACGCTGCAGTCAGCAGAAACTTCTCTTAGCTTCTCCAAACGTCAACCCTTAAGTCTCGAAAGTTTAGCTCTGTTCGCTTAAGTCGCATAACTCTTTCCGCTACTCCAAATTCCTCTCTCTTCCTCTTACCATGTCTCTCCTCTCTCTCTCTCTCTCTTTCTCTTTCAGCTGTTTCCAGCTGTTCCTTATCGCTTTCTTTGTTCTTTCCGCTACTTATCAAATTGTTATCCGGTGTATAAGCAAAAAAAAGCAATTGTGTTTTAACAATTTATCAAAATTGAGTAAGTCTCGAAAAAGTCTCTAACAAAAAGATTGTTACGAATAAAATCGCCTTTGGTAACTTTCAGATACATAGCAAAACTATTCAACTCAAAGGTCTTTAACAAATTGAGTATTGCGCATAAACATCGCTTATGGTAACTTTGCATTGCATTCACAACAGAGGTGTGGAAAATTCTAAAATTGTAATTGTATTGTATTATCTACTTACAATTTTTCTTACACTTCATTCTTAAATGAAGAAAACATGTTTTTCTTATATAGAAACTTGTTATTTTTTAAGTAACCTTTTAAACATATATTGAAGTAGAGTAGTTGAAACAATATTTCATCCCCAAATGTAGTGCATTTTGGGCGCCTTGAAGTTGGCTAGTTGAATTAAGTATCGGGGCGCTTTTTTTTGTTCTTGGCCGGGTTATTTTACTGCGATTGCGTTGCATGTAAAACATTTCAAGTAAGTGATACGCACCATAAATTCCAGAATTTATAGCGGAAGTGCAAAATACGAAAATACTTGTGCACTTGTGCACACGCCGAACAATGACGGCAAAAACTTTGAGAAAGCCATGGAAGTTGTAAAGGGGGCGTGGCATCAGCCATAAGGCAACGAACCAGTGAACTGGCGAACTAGTGAACGGTCTTTTTCATTTCACTCGCTGCCCGATTGCAATTTGATAAATGCGGTTAATTTCGTCAGGTTTTGTGGCAATTATGCAAATGAGCGAGCCCGCAATGGGATGGAATTAAATCCGATGATTTTTCAAGGAAGGGGTTCGCTGTTGTTGTCACTGGTTGGCAATAAACTAAAAGCGATTCGATTTAAAATCGATTTATTAAAAATTCCAATAAAAATTTTAAAAGATTTTCGATTTGATTCAGCCAGCTGCTCGCCGAATTCCAAAGAGATATTAAAATAAAAATATATTTTAAAATATGAAATAAATATTCAGTAATTTTTCTAACCAAAAAGAAAATTTATCTGTATACTATTATATATATTTATAGTATATTTAATGGGCGACACTTTGTCAGAACATAACAATAAACGTGTTTGATTGTTCATTATTCGCTTTGGAATTTAAATCAGGAAAATAATAGATCAACGTCGTTTATTAATCATTGGCTAAGTTTTTGTGTCTTTCATAAAATCAGCAGGATTTATTATTATTTGTCAATATATCACAACTGACCCCATAATTACGTATATATTTATATAAATTGTTAAGAATTAACAGACGAGTCGTTCTGTTTAAACAATCGGATCTCAGAGACTTTAAAAAGTTAAAGACATCATTAATTTATTTTAAACAAGGGGATACAGTTAGCTTTAAAAATCAGATATAACAACAAATTTGAAAGACATAATACCCTCGCAGATCTACATAGGATGCAGTAATCTGAGCAACAACAAGTGTAAAACAGCTTAAATTATGGTTTTGATGAAATGTTTAATAAATAATGTAGTTTTGTAAATTGAAATTTTTGCGTTACGCTAAAAATATGCCAACAACATAAAAACTTGATCAAATTAAAATTACAATGAATTCTGAAAACAAATTTTTTACACAAATAAATATTTAAGTCGCTAAAAAACAAGAATCTCCCACTCAACATAGGAAATTAAAAAAATACACAATTGAGACAATTTTAAAACCGAAATTTTGCTATCATTATTTTTTATTGCTGTTAGTCATTGTGTACATATTTACTCAATTAATTTATTGCGGAATTTTTATAATAAATACTTAATTTATTGAAATATGATTAAAATGCATAGTCGCTGGCGTAAATCAATTCATTTTTGCACATTTATTATGCTGCGCAAATAATCCAAATAAACACTTAATACACACAAGGGTACGCCACGTAGTGCAGTTAGTGTAGAGTATAAAGTATTATGTGTGAATATATATTGATAGGGTTTAAAACTGGTCACACAATTTATATGCGGTCAGATTACCGCATAAGAGACCGTTGTAATTCATGGCTAGATGCGCGAACTCTGCGCCATTCTCGATTTCCCTTCTTTTTTTCTGTTTTTTTTTTTTCATTTATTCTGAGGTTGCAATTGACGCATTGATACTTTAGAAATACGCATACCAGAAGCGGCAACAACAGGAGATTCGATTTCTCTATTCACAATTCCTTCTCTGTCAGTCAGCAGTACTCCAAAAGGTATACTACACAAATGCGCAATGCCAGCAGGTGGGGCGATGGGTGGTTGGGCTGCTGCACTTACAGAAAAATTTGTCCTTTTAACCATAGTATAGAAACCCATTTTTTTCGTTTTTGTTTTTATAAAATTTAGTTGAATATCGGTTTTAAATATTCTTAAATAGGTAAACATTTTTAATTATGTAACTTCTCACATTTTTTTCTTAGTGTAAGCGTAGTACGTACTTAGAGGTAGATAGGAGGGCATCAGCTAAAGCCGCAGCGATAGCAGTGTTGCGGTTAGCTGCATGTCGTTGTGGTTGAGTGCATCAAACATCAATCAATTCAATGGTACTAGGAACCAGCTCACAAAGACACACACACACACACACACACACACACACACACACGCATGCACAAGCACACAGACACAAACACGAAGGATACAAACTGGAAATGCAGATTCAGATAGCGAGAGACAAAAAGCCATTGAAATTTGGGCAAATGAACATACGTAGAAAACATATAATGAAAAGTGGACAGCACATAGAAACCACAGTATTAAGTGACTCACAACTTAAGCACACACAATAAAGGCAGAACACACACACTTATGCCTCCACACATATCTCTACATATATCAGAAGGAAGCCTTCAACAGCTCTTGTGAGGCATTCGATCTTGGCAAATCTATAATGACAGCCTCGATAGCTTTATCACATAAGAAAAACGACACGACAAAATAATAATAAAAAATACAATTTGCTGGGTAGCTGAGAAGCTCGGCTGAAGTTAAAACATGACCCAGCACAGTGTTGGAAATTGACAAATTTTGTGCATAAGCTGCGAGCTTACTTATGATCTCATGATGATGTTGTGGTGTTGGTTAGTAGGTATTTAAAACATGATGATTACATTTTACATGTACCCTAAAGCAATTGAATGAGAAGTAAGAATGTTAGCTTATTATAACAAATAGAAAATATAGAAAAAGGGTGTTTGATTTAATTTCCGTGGTGGAAGTGAATAGCCCGCTGAACGTCTCTTGACGAAGACACCATTTCCCATCGCGTAGATCAGCCACACATCCACCTGAAATGATTTCCTCTTATTTACTTACTAACTCACTTACCTTTTGCACCAAATAGTGTGTTATTGGCCCATGGTAGCTGCTGTATGTCAAAACTGTAACAGACGAACGGTGAGCGAAGCCAAGCTGACTTGGTTGAGGTGGGGGTAGTCAGGTCATGTCAAGTTCGAGACTTGACTGAGCGTTTCTCATTCGTCTGCTGCTGATAGATGTTGAAAATGCTGGAAATATGCAAGTGGATAACTGTCGAGGGGGTATGATGTTGGAGCGGGGTGGTAGGGGCCTCTTGACTGGCCAGCACATATTTTATAAATAAACGTTTCATGATTGCGGTCTTTTTGTTCGTGGCTTTGAAAGCATCAGCATCGATGACTGCAAAATTTGATAAACAACCTGGCTGACCAAAGCTGTATGCAACAAACCCAGTGTCCAGTATCCTGTGTGTGTGTGTGTGTGTGTGTGTGTGTGTGTGTTCATGTATGTGTTAGAGTTCTGTGGTTAAGTGTGCTTCTTGGCAAATTGTATTTGACGAGCTGTTAACAGTGCTTGCATTAACTAAAGGCACTTCCCGCAGAGATAGAAAGAGAGAGGGAGAGGTGGAGGTGGAGGGATGAAGACTCGAATCCAAAGCTAATCAGCGAGGCGTTTCACCAATATCCTCGAGTGTGCGTTGTGTGTGGTTGTTATTGTGGTGCGCATCAATAAATTGCCACAGCTTCTTGGCCAACAGGCTCCCATTTGATAACCATTTTGGTCTTGCTGCCTTGCTTCGTGCAGCACAATAAATTTCCGCTTTTGTCTCACAATAAACATAAACCGAAATGCCGCAAATCTCAGTCGTGGCAGTCTTGCCCCGGCCACAAGGCGCAACTTTTGGCGTTTTGGCAACAATTTGTAAATAAAATTGTGGCGCAAATTAAGCGTATAAATAAGCCACAAAGCACAGCGACCAGCTACGCGCACGTAGCAGCCACGCACATCCGCTTGGGTCCCTCCTTTTTTCCGGTTACACTGTAACAAATTGTTGGGAATCTTATTAAAAATATATCTACGATTGCTCAAGTCAATGTGCAAAAGATATTTTAAGTTTTGTTTGTATATGAAAGCAATGTTTTAGAGACTTTCTAAACGCTCACCAATGTTCCCAAAACAATTATAAAAAAAAAAAACATTTATACACATTGTCAATAACAAAGTATGAATTATGTTGTATTGTATATTTATATTTATAAATTAATGTTACTACTTAATTGTTAATTAACTTTACAAATTTAAATTTTTTATGAAAATGAAGATATTCTTGAGAGCTTGAGAATGAGCGGATTGCAGGCTTCGTTAGTTATTTATAAATGTTTAAGATTTAAAATCAATTGACGTCAGATTTTTTACTGTGTAAAAAACTCCAGGCCCACACAATCCACTAACCCAATCGACGGCGCTTCCGACATTGTGTCGCTCACCATCATCATCATCATCAGTAGCAGCAATAGCAGCAGCAGCAGCAGCAGCGGCAGCTGAGTGGGAGAATGAAGTTGGGTCTCTTCCTTCCTATGGCGTTTTAATAGTCACTGCCCCCTCAGACTGACAGAGAGGCAAAAGAACTTTTGCGCCTTGGCAATTGATGCGACCAGGCCAGGAGCTGGGAGGCTCGAGTCGAGCCGCTTGTTTGTCCAGCCGCAAGGTCGCCGTATTTGGTTCTGGCCAAAAGGACGTCGCAGCGTTTGTCGTTATTAATTTATTATGAAAATCTAAACGACTTAAGTGGAATAATATGGGATAAATTATTAAAATTTATGTGCTTTCGAAGCGCAACGACGGACGCGAAGCGCCGTTTCCACTTTTTGGCTCTGACTCTCCGGAGAGTGCGACGCCATTTGAAAAGGAGCCAAAGTTTTGGGGCATACTTCAGTTTAATTTCTTTCGACGGTGTCGCTTCAGCCGGCTGCTGCTTGTGCTGCTGCTGTTGCCTGCTGCCTGCTGCCTTTTCCGGCAGGAAGTTGAGTGATTAAGTGTCCGCTTTTTGCACTTATGCTTTTTGCATAATTTGCCTGCCTAATTTTCTATGGCGCCGTATGCGAGTACTTTCTATCTGTAATCTGTAGTGCAAGAGTATGCATAAGTTTTTGTCCAAAATTCATGTAGAATTTCTACAAAAATAAAAATGTACACAAGAAGAGTTATGCTAATTTTACAGAGCATTACTATCTTGATTTGACATCTACACGATTTTCGGAGGGATCCCTTTGTTTGCTGTGTTTTAATTCTTTTCAAAGTCCAACTTCGTCAAAACTAAACCGATTTGACGTCTAGAATAATACCTCATTGATAGTTAAAAACATTGTTCTGGCACGAAATCCAAATTAATATTCTGCTCCCCAAAATGCTGGTGAAGACGGAACGAAACTTTTCAGCTATATCTTCATCAAACATGATCTGATCAAAAACCATGGTGTCTTAGTTAAAATTTGACCTTCAGATTAGTACAACATTTAATGTTGGAAACTCGATGTAAAAGAAACTCTATGTAAAAGTTATACCTCAAAACTTGCCAGATCCATATCTTTGTCAAAAGAGATCAGTTTTTCAAACATACATAGTACATAGTAGAATATTAGGCATATATATTAGGGGTAGGGATGAAAAGGTGCTAAAAATGACTTTTAAAATCTATTTGACTTGATGTTGATCAAGTAGCAAATAAGACCTATATAATCCTCGGAATCTAATAAGCTAACCGGAACACATATCCTGGCTTACTATCAACTGCTTCAACAGTTGCTTAATTGCAGGCGTTTCTATAAAACTTTAACAACAGTTTAAGTTCAGCTGCCATAAAAAGACTCTCTAGTCATTTGTACACGTATTTTATGTGCAAATACGTTTGTACACAATACCCTATGTAGACAGACAGCGAGACATATTGGCAAATGTTTGGAAAGCATTTGATGACACAACAACGAAAAGCGGCAGACTGAAATTTTCGTTTTATTGAAATTAATCGAATGACGGGGACCAGATGGGCTGGGTGGTGCGATACCACCCAACCAACTACCCACCACACCGTTAATCTTCGCCGATAAGAAAGAGGGAAACGTTAAAAGAATCGTAGCAACAACAAAACAAAAGGCAGGACGCGGCAAATTTTATGGCGCACTTGTTTCGCGTTAATCGCATATCGTAAACTAAGCATTTTTACGGCACCTGCGGTAATGGATTACTATACCCCCAAACCACTCCCTCTCTGTGTGTCCGCCCTCCCGCCTATACACAACGCGTTGTAAACAGCACTCGTCATTGGTTGGAAAATTAATAAAGTTAAGTGTCGAGCACAATAAAAATAAAATTTCTGTCCTTGAGTAACCCCTCGGGTTGGACCCTCGTCCCTACAGCCTTACTCTCTCTCTCTCGCTCTCTCTCTTTCCTTCCCTCTGTATGGGTGGCACCCACCGGCAAGTTGCCGAGGCGTGAAACAGTCGGCCTCGGGCAATGTCAAGCTCCATAGGTCGGTTTGGCTTTCTCGTTTATGGCTTTGCTTTGCAATAATTACAAAAGTGCAATAAATTTACTTTTATTTGGACGCTTTAAACTGAAAGTTGAAACCGGCCACAAAGGCAACGTTGGTAGCAGCCGGCAATAACAAGTGCAATTTAAGCCCAACTGTCGCATGCCACTACACGTGGGGATTATTAGAGATGGTCATTAAATGGAAAACTTTTGAAAATAATAAATCAATTAGAATCGACTCAAAACTCAAGTGCAACATATTTTATATATATTATCTATAATTAGCACTCCTTAGACCCTCAACTATAACACAGTATTTGCTCTGTAATTAGAATTGTCAGAATTGAAAGTTTTCAAAAATATGAATATGAATAATGATAATGTTAGTTGATCGACTCCTCGCTTTGAACGCTTACAACTCGTTTATTTGTTTGTTTTAGTGATTACGAAATTATTTTAAATACCACATAAACATATAGCATATCAACTTTAACGTTTAAAAATGATTTTAAATGGTTATGTGCTATCGAGCTTTTACAAGAAAATTGTACATTCATTGCCCTTTTTTTGGTATTCTGTTCGTGTCACGCAATAAAAATCCAAACAACAAAAAAGAGCACGAACTGCACTCAACTCTAAGTGGGCAAGCTGCGAGCACCTGTGCCCCATGCAGCAGCAACAGCAGCTCACATGACTCGTCCGGAAATGTAAATACGCAGAGCGACATACGCGGCCAGTTGTTGTGTGTGTGTGTGCTTATGTGTATGCGTGTTGATTGACAATGGGCTGCAATGCACGACACTGTGGCGACTCTGATTGGAATTTATAGCACGCTTTTGGTTAGAAGCCGTTATTGGGGTCCAGCAAAGCGTATCCTTGCATTATGGATGGACAAGGGGTAGCTGGCTAGGGTGGTAGGGGTAGTTGGGCTGGTTGGTATATCTGGACTTCACATTAACGTCGCAGCGCCTCGATAGCTCTATATCAATGTGTTCGGTCGCGAGCTGACTTACGCTTTTGTCCTGTCAATGGAAAGGACAACGCCGGCTAGCTGAGAAATTAAATAAGTAAAACACGAAGCGAAGCAGTCGCAATAAAAACTGGCGGGTAATAATAAATGAAGAAACACACACACACGTGCACACTCACCCCAAACCACACTTTCCGCAAGTGTGTTGCAAATATATGTAGGTGTGTGTGTGTGAGTGTGTGTGTGTGTGTGTGCGCGAAACTTAACACGCAGTCGATGGGCACATTTCCGGCGTAAAAATCCAGTGAGACGCGTACCCCGGGTTCGGTGCCTCCGTCGCGGACAGCGCACATTGCATAAATCACATAATAAAAGCCATAAATTTCGTATGCAGCGCCAAGATGAAAAGTGCGCAAGAAACAAAATACAAATGAAAAAAGAAAGGAAATACTGCGAACGAGAAGCGAAGAGGCCAATAAGAAGTGCTGCAGCGACCAGCTGCAAGAAGGCGAATTCTATCGGGTATCCAAACATACCGCCTGCCACATGCTGTATCTTCCCCAATTGTCCAGCTACCCAGCCGCCAATCGAACTCAATGATAAGATTGCAAGTCGACGGTCTTTCCCTCCCTGCCTCTCCCCCTCTCTTTCTGTATCTCCCTTTCTCTCTCTCTCTTTAAAGCTTTGATAGCTATGAAGTTATAATAACCTTTGCAAAGGATATAGGAGTTTGTCATAAAAAACATAAACCAGTCGGAGACATCCTTAAAGGAAAATAATTAATGTATAAAATTAAGCAAATATTCTACCTTATTTTATAAATAAATTTAATATATTTGATAAATATAAAAGAATTTATTTCAAAGCACTAAAACATTGAAGAATTCAACTGTTTTTATAAATTTTGCATATTTGACATTTAAAGATAATTTTACATTGACCAACACTGCTCAAATCCCACAGCAGCTCATGTCAAGTTACATTTTTAGCTAAGCGTTGGTGGCATTTCATTTAATTTGTTTGGGTTGAATGGTATTGGGATTAGGATTAAACAGATTTGAGCTTGTTCTCATCTCATCTCATCATCGTAAAGTACAAAGGATGTCCGCGTGGAGAGAGAGTTGTTTGTCGCTAAACACATTGTGCGCAAATCCCAGAGCAAATCCCAGGCGTGCTGTTGTTTGCATCAAAATGGAATTGCATGTGGCAGGCGGCATGTGGAACTGCATTGACAGCATTTTACAGGTGCAGGTCAGCACCACTGGGGCAAGTGGGCGTGGGCTCGGGCCATTTTAGTGGCATGTTTCTGCTAATTTATTACGCCTGCGAAGCATAATGGATGCCAACGCCATTGCCCTATACCAATGGGACAAACTCGGTGCACATTACAAAGCGACAAACCGACAAACAGACAGTCTGGCTGACAGACACACAAACAGACATTCAGACAGGTGAATAGCTGAATTGTCGCCCAGTCAGCGGGGTGTAGAAATGCCACCTCTGAGGTAGTTGGCTGGCTGACTACTGCAGTTGTTGTTGTTGTTGCTGCTGCTACTGAAAATGAATGTCTAATTAATTAAAGTGCGAATTGCACAAGGGTCGCTTGCTTGTTTTGGCAGCTGCATTAATTGCCAGCAAACCAACAGTAAACATATCTACATATCTACACTCAGAAAACAAGTATGCACACTATTCTAGATATTGATTTAGGAGCTGTTTTCCACAAAGTGGGGGCTTTTGTAGGGATAAAGAAATATGTATTGACTATAAAAACAAAGTAATAATATATATATCATCCACTCGTGTTATTAATAATTCTATTCTATTATTAAGTCGAACTATTATTATTATTAATTATTTAGATTACTGAGTTGCCAATCATCCATCTTATATAACAAATATAATTACTATTATTAGCAAAGCTAAAAGCATAGTAGCTAGGGCTGTTTATTTTATTATTTATTGTAATATTTTTGTATACAAATGAATTACAATTTATGTCAATAAATAAAAACAGAATACCAAGTTACTCTTTATTTGCACTGTGCATCTGCCCTGGCCCAACCCGACTGTTTGATTTATTAAACTCACCGCACAGTGCGCTATACTTCTAATGTTGCACTTGTTGTTATTGCAGTGCAATTTCCCATGCACACATCAAATGCAATTTTATGCGACACAAAATTTGTAACCCGAAAAATATTATCATTGGGTCGCTTTCCGTCTCAGTGGTGAAGTGGGTGGGGGTGGCAGGGATGTTGTACAAAGCTTAGCGCCACATAAATAATAAATTCGTAACATTGCATTTTACGGACATATGTCTGTGTCTGCGTCTGTGTGTGCGTGTGTGTGTGTGTATGTATCTATGTTTGTGTGTGATGTGACATTAACAATTTATCAGTGAATCGAAAAAGCAACAAGCCAATAAAAATCACTCCGTTTGACCGGTTACATTTGCTGCTGCTCCCTACACACCACATTCTCATTCCCATTCCCATTTCCATTCACATTCCCTGGCACCCTCCTCTTCCTGATCTGTTCATCCGCTGTCCTTCTTCTATATAGTCGGCATCGTTTTGCGCTCGTCGCCCATAACAAATGTCAAATGGCATTGCAATATTGATGTTAGAATACATGGCCCGATTGTGTTTGTGTATGTTTGTCCGCCATTTAGTGTTGTCCAGTTGGATACACTGTAAAAAATCATGCAGGACTGTTACTGATACTTGTTTGCCTAAATGAAAGCCAAATGAAGTTGGTGAGTTTGGCTAACATACAACTGGTTTAAGCATACACTAATTCAGTTTGAGTCTGATTGCTTTGATTTTAAATTTACAAAAATAATATTTGAAACAATTTTTAAATTACACAATTTCTTTGTAAAATCATCGTTTCACAATCGGAATGATTCCGATCTAATATCCTAATATCCATCAAAGCGTCAAGCAGCCTGTTGAAACACTAAGAAACATTTCATATTTTAGTCTCATTTCTAACAGCTCCGTAAATTTACTTGGCTAAAAGCTCGTCGCCAACTTGTAGTACAGACTTCAACCACAATCTCAGCTCTGCTAGCCAGTTCGCTCTCACAATCTACAAGAGCGAACAAGCTTATAAAAATGTATTTATGAATAAGTCTCTTAACACAAAGCTTTGGCACTGCTCTCTTAACTTAACACTGAACGATTTAAAATTCCATCTTAATATTATATTATAAGTCTATGGAAAATATGCTATACAACTTTATAAATCTCCCTCAAAATCAGTAATATTTTCATAAATATGAACATATTAATTTAAAGAAATATGTATATAAATAAGTACTCCATATATCTAAGAAAATAATGCTTAAGAAAACACAAAGCTTGCTTCAAATTTCTAGAAACTAGCTTTTTTATTTAGCAAAAATGTGTATAAAAGAAAATGTAGAAAATATTGTGATTACTTTGAGTAATATAAAAAGGTTAGTATAAATATTCCATATTTACTATTTTTGTAATTATTAAAATGCCATCAACTCCGCCGAATCTTGGGACAACTCTTTGGAGTTCGCACAAATAGTCGTAGCAAAGACAACAACCAATCAACTGCCAAAAAGCAGTTTGCCCACGCTAAAGCTCAAGCACCACTGCTGCCGCTTAACAAGCAGCTTAAAATGCGGCTAATGCTAAAGTTTGGCTAAAACAAAAAAATCAGTTGAATGCGAGCTTAGGAACGAACAACAGCGCGAACGGAAAACAGGTGGAAGTGCTTCCCGAATTGAAAGTGAAACAAAAAACGTGAGCTACAAAAAGCCGTCTGTTTTGGAAGTTGTCGCAATCGCGAATCTCGAACGGTGCTGCTGCTGCGGCTGGTGGTGGTGCTGGTTTGAACAAGTGAAGCAACAACAGCAAACAAGCCAAATCAAGCTTTAAGCCAAGTTAACTGACGGCGAGTGCAGTGAGCGGTGTGGTCAAACCCGCGAGAGCAAAAATTGTCGACTGCCCACACGAGAAGAAACAGAAACCCGAAAAAAGCCAGTCAACGATACACGAAATGAATATACATATTTAAAATTCGTATATAATGTGTGCTTGCAATCTATAACATAAAATTGATCAAACTAATTGAGAAACGCATTTAGAAATAATTAAACCAAATACAAAATGTTAAAAATGTGTAATTTTGTGCTTGCAATCATCAGTTGTTTACTTTTGCTGGTGCCAGCGCTAACAGCTGCTCAGGGGTTAGTAAATTCTACAATACAACAACCATTTACACTCATATATATCTGAATAACGACTCCCACACTCATAATGTATGGATAGCTGACAATGAATGTGTGACAAATTCAGGTGACGAGTTCCGCACACAATCTTATACTAATAACAAACATTGAAAATGACATCACGCCACTTAACTGAAACGAAGTCCCAAAAACATAAAATAAAAAAATGAAAAAAATACAAAAAAATACAAAAAAACAAAAGACTTAAGCAACGAACCGCATTTGTTGAGTTACTGTGTGTGAACACGCAGCCCAAAAATTGACAACCGGCTGCTGAGCAACTCATTATCCATCCTATCCATGTGCCATATAATTTACAAGTTGTAATCAAACGAAATTAGCATAAAATAAATTGAGCACGAAGCATCTCCAGGGGATTGGTTTGTTGTTTTATATGCAATCAGATATTATTGACATGACATTAACACTACAGACCAAAGATTTTTGTATGGATTAGAAAGGAATGTAAATTAGAAAAGAATCATTTGAATATAATATGGTTTTATATCGAGATAAAGGTTTACTTTGAGAGATTATGCGAATGTTGAGCAGAGTATTTACTATTCGTCCGTGACTTTTAGCCAATAATGCACATCACATCTAAAACAACGCGTTTCAACTTGCTGACTCACTTGTTATTATTGATCAAGAACAAATATACTTTGTTAAACTCGTTTAACTCATTAAACTCTAGGTGAAGGAAACCTTTTAGAGATATCTTAATGATTCTCATTTAGTCAACCTCAGCTTTAACATTAAGTTTTGCTACATTTTACTCTAAATGCAGATTTTGTGTATTAATTTATTCGCGTTCATATTAATAGAGATTTATTAATCTTTCTAATGCAATGGACAGCCATTCTTGCCGGACACATACAAAACAGCTATAAAGTAAAAATAGACTCAACCTGAGATTGGCGAGATTTTCGACGACCTACGCAGACATTTATTTCATTGGTCTTAATTCGCCAGGGTGATGCAATATGCCTTATAAGCAAATGCCTTTTAGAGGATTCATATATTGAGTGTGTTTTTTGAGTTAGTTAACAAATTACATATATCAATTGACATTTCAGTTGCGCTTAAGCGGGTGATTGGGAGCCACCCTAATGCGAAGTGACACATTGAATAATACACTTATTTACTGCTTGACTTCCGATGGCTAACCTTGAGTGCCTGTCAGCCAAGCTGACCAGTTAAATGAACGAATGTGCAAATGTACTCGAATGATTTTAGATTCGTAGAATTCTGATTGATTGATTTTGTTCAGAAGTAACGTTGGCGTTTGCTGAATTTTTTGCTACTACTCTCTCTCTCCCACTCTCCTTGATCGGTCCATAAATGGCTAAAGATTCAGTTGTTGTCCAACACTTGCCAGTTTAATTTTCTTGCCATATAAGGTGCAGCTCAAGGCAATATTATGAATATATTTATTTATTTGCTTGTGCATTCCATTAAATTAAGCTGATATCAACTGCTTAAAGCCGACATTTCACGCGACGCTTAACACGATGCAATCATGTGAAACTCCTGTATATATATCTCTCCTTCTGTCTCTCTATCAGTCTGTCTATCTCAGTCATTGCATTTTGTGGCAAATTTAAAAAAAAAAAGCGAAATTGTTTAATTTTTTTCTGCCATTTTGGCTAAGTGAACTCTGGGAACCTGTTTGGCCGCCTAACAAATCGTGACATAAACACAAAAAGAAAATGTGGGAACAGGTTAAGCGGTGGCAGCAATTGAAATTAGAACAACTAAGCAAACGGTGAATTACGCCAAAATGCCAGACAAAACAGACAAAACAGGCAGACACACAAACAGAGAGAGAAATACGAACACGACACAGTTAACCAGTCTATAAATTTTGCAATCAAAGCAGAGAAATAATAATAATAACAAAAAAACATAGGTGTATAAAACGAATAGCCCGCATCGTTGGTCGGTCGCAACTTACCTTAAATGCCCAGCAAGTTAACTGGAAAGCAGCAACAAAATTTGATTCCCTCAAAGCCCAAAAACGAACAGTTGAGTTGCGCTCGAAAATCGTTAAAGCGAAGTTGTTTAAATTATGCAAGTCGTGCACCGAATTTGGCATTTTCTATCTATAAAAATTGTTAAATGTTTGTTATGTTTGATGAAAAAGTTGTGAAACCTTTCTCCATACAAAAACCAACGGCATTTTGTGGCCAATTTGTTTGCTGTAATTACTAGAAATTTTGCCAAGTATTTACTTCCAGAGTTATGACAAATGCTTAAAGAGAATACCTTAAATGTTTTAACAAACTCTACCTTTTTTCTGACTAACCATTATTTAACTCTTTAAATGCTATGATTATGAATAAAATTATATATTATAAATATTATTAAAACGAGATGCTTAACTGACAATGCCATGAACAACTCAATTTTGTGCTCGTGTTCTGCGCACCCCAGTGGTAAAATACACTGTATTTACAGTAATAGATACTTATTCAAAGCTTCTCAGCATTGTAGTCACCCAATTCAAAATTGTTACTCAAATATTATGAGTCATTATTCAATCTAGACATATTTATATATATATAAGAATCACCTCTTAATCCATTTAATAAATACAACAACATATTTACTAAACTCATCATTAAATTTAGTATTCAATTATTTTAATCAAATAACTACCAGCTTACAATGCAAAAGTTTAAACTTAATTAAAGGCAACTTTTTGAGGTAGCTCATAGTTGACTTAAGTGTCAGAAGCTTGACTCATCCAACCGGCAGCTGCAATTGTTTTTATAACAAATGTGGAATACTTCAAGTCATAGTCGATTTTGTAGGTTGTAGTCGTTGTAGGAAAACCACAAAAAATAGTTATTGTCGCAGCCGCAACAGCGCCTCCAAATGCCATTTCCGACATGAATCAAAACCGAAACCGAAACGCGGTCTCTTAAAGACGCTGACCCGAACTCGCACTCGAACTCAAGCAATAGTACATTACCCCATGGTATTGTTTAAGTACACATCTTCCGTTAAGCGCGTTGAATGAATAAAAAAACGACAACAACCGAAAGAGCAAAAGATTCAGATGCCATGTCGGCAAAGACTATATAGTATAGGTGTAATACGCTTTGCGGAACATTGTCTTTATTCATTTCATCTGCTGCATTAACTTGAAAGCGATTTATGTTACTCTTTGTTTCGTTTTGTTTTTGTTTCTATTTCAATTTTTTTTTTTATGTTTTTTGGTTTTTCTAGCCTCTATTCCATAATTGCGCCGAATACAGTGAGACCCAACTCGCAGTACCATGTGGCAGTGAGCATACACAAGGCAGCGGAGCCCGCCAGAGTTAAAGTTGGCATTTTGAGCAGTACGTATACGGATTTCAAGACCGTCGAACTGAGGCCGTACTCAACGCAGCTGCTGCACTTTGAGGTGAACTTTTGCATCAATCCATAATTGAGTCATTACTTTGAACTACTCTGTCTCTCCCACAGTTGCCAGCGCTAAAAGCTGATCGTTATCGTCTGACAGCGGAGGGCTTGAGCGGCATTATCTTCACCAATGAGACCCAATTGCACTTTGAGGCCAAACACCACACGGTGCTGGTGCAAACCGACAAGAGTATCTATAAGCCAGGTGATCTGGTGCATTATCGTATTTTACTGCTCGATGCGAATCTGAAGCCCGCTCGCGGTTATGGTCGTGTCAATGTGGAGATCCGTGATTCTGGAAATAATCTCATTAGAAGCTATAAGGATATACGCCTAACGAATGCCATCTACTCCAATGAGCTGCAGTTGTCGGACTACCCACGCTTTGGTGACTGGTCCATAATTGTCGAAGTGGCCGAGCAGCAGCACAAGCAAAACTTTGAGATATTGGATCATATATTGCCAAAGTTTGTGGTGGATATTGACACGCCGCGAAAGGCCATCTACAAGGATGGCAAGATTGCAGCCACTATAAAAGCGCAGTGAGTGCTAACCGACATTGAAAATAAATACCAGCCTGTTGATTGAATAATTAATGACAAAAAAACCTTTCACTAATGTTGTTAATTTTGAGCAAGCAAAAACCAGAAACAAAGAAAAAACGCAACACAGTTTTTTTATTCAGTGCTAATAGAAAACCAGTTGCAAATTCTGCTTAAAACGTTAAAAAAAAAACAAAGTATATAAAAACAGAATTGGCAATACTAATGCTAATAGTTTTCAGCTTTTATTAGGCTAGGAATAATGTTCTAACTTTTCTTCATACAGCTATGCCTTTGGTCAGCCCATTGTGGGCGAGGCAACTCTCTCCATTTACCCGACTTTCTTTGGCTCACTGCAGCCATTTGTCAATGATTTGATCACCAGGAAAGTGGTGCCCATCGACGGCAGCGCCTATTTTGAGTTTGACATTGAGCAGGAGCTGCGACTGAAACAGGACTATGAGCGACAGTATCTATTGGATGCATTGGTTGAGGAGCGCTCAACAGGATCGGTGCAAAACTATTCCACGGTGCTTACCCTATATTTAAATCACTTTCGCGTGGAGACCGTCAAGCTGCCCAGCTATTACATACCAGGCGTGCCTTTTGAAGCCACGGTAAGTAGCCAGCTATAATTACTTAAATTATAATTTAATAATATATTACCATCCGAACATACAGGCACGGATTGCTCGGAACGATGGTACTCCGTTGAGGGATTTCAATCCAGAGATCACCGCCTATTTGACAAATGTTTATGGAAGCAGTGAAATGTATAATCGCACCGTATACAGACTGGATTCACGTGGCGAGATCAAGATGAAGTTCACGGTGCCAATTGGGGATCGCGATGAGTTTCATTCCATTATTGTTGACTATTTGGGTGTTATTAGCGAAGTAGGCAAAGTGCCGAGAAAAAATTTACACAGCAAGACTTACATTACAGCCAAGGTGCTAAATGACAAGTAAGTGACATTAAAAAAATGAGCTCATTAAAAAGATAATTCAAAGGTAAACTTAAAGAGCTGCTATGATGAGGAAAACAAAATTTGAAGAGTAGACATTTTATCAAAATAGAACCAAATTTTGAAATCAATTCTTGTTTGATAATGGTTTCACATCTAAATAAAACTTTATTTAAGACTCAAACCTAAAACATCTCTCGTTTGTTAATCACAAAAATGTATGCATATATTACAGGCCCATGGTCAACCAGGAAATTGCTGTTGCTGTGCGTTCCAACGAGCCCATGAAATACTTTATGTATCAGATTGTGGGACGTGGTGACATTATACTCACACGCACTGTGGATGTGAGTAAAGAAACGCGTTTGTACTATTTGAATTATTATAATTGTTTCATCTTAATTTAGGTGGCCGACAATAATTATCATACCATCAAGTTTTTGGCTTCATTTGCGATGATGCCGCGCGCCAAGTTGCTCGTTTATATGGTTGTCAATGGTGAATTTGTGTACGATGAGCAGATCATACAATTCGAGGAGAATCTCTTGAATGCTGTGAGTTGAACTATACAACTTAATATGCGTCTTATTTGACTAATATTCAAACTCTGCATTCAGGTGCAAATTGAGGCGCCGATTAAAGCACCACCCGGTCAAGATATAGACATAAGTATCAGCACTAAGCCCTACTCCTATGTGGGGCTCATGGTTGTCGATCAAAATGCGGCATCGCTACGAAGCGGTAAGATGAACCGAACAACATTCTTATCCTAACATCTTACTTGTGTAATCTTTTCCAGGCCATGATATAACACACGATCGTTTGATGGATGCCCTCTATGCATATGAGCTCAGTGACGTGAATACGCCCATGGGTTCGCCCGGTAAAGAATCTGGAGTTATAACCGTGTCCAATACGGATTACATTGTGGAGAAGGGTAAACAAAACTCTTAAATTGTTTGAGTTGATTATATTAATAATAATTGTAACTCGTACAGAGGCAGAGACAACACCATCGATAGGACGCGATAGCGCCACCACCATGGACGATGATAAATTGACAGCTGTGCGGAAAACCGATATTGGACCTGCGCACAAGATCGAGGTCAATACACTGCCACCCGGCAAGGGACGCTATGCATTCTCGTATACCCCGAAACCCTATTGGCATAATCCGAGAGTGCACGTCATGCGTGATCCGGCTGATACTTGGCTCTTCCTCAACATCTCGGCGAGCAGCGATGGTCGCAATACGATACATCGACGCATACCCAGCGACATGACCTCGTGGCTCTTGACTGCTTTCACTTTGGACCCAGTCAATGGCTTGGGCTTGAATGCGCCTAGCAGCAAACTGGAGGCGTACAAGGAGTTCTACATAGCCACAGATCTACCCTATACCATACGCAAGGGTATATTTTGGTTAAATTTATATAGATTTGTGCAAGCAATCCTATCCTTCTTTCTTCCCTAGATGAGCTCATTGCTTTGCCTTTCGTGGTGCATAATAATCGGGACAGCGATCTAAGCGTCGATGTGACTTTCTATAATACGGCACAGGACTTTGATTTTCCAGAACTGGACATTAAGCAGCTAACTAAACCCAGTATGATAAATCTGGATTCAAGAATAGTGTGTCTTACTTAATGTCAATACATTTGCAGAACTGGAACTCTACAGTCGTCGCACCATTCAAGTGCCCGGCAAGTCGGCACGCACCATCTCGTTCATTGTGACACCAAGACGTGTGGGTGCACTTCCCGTTAAAGCAGTGGCATCCACTTCCCAAGCTGGCGACTCTGTGGAACGCACTCTGATGGTCGAGCATTCTGGTGCCACGGAGCGTGTTAACCGTGGCTTCCTCTTCGAATTGAACTCGAATGCGCAGAGAAAACATAATGTTACCATTAAAGTACCACGCAATGCAATACCCGACTCGACGAGCATTGAAGTTAGTGCTGTGGGTGATCTGATGGGCAGCATTGTGGGCAATCTCCAGCAGCTCATCCGATTGCCCACTGGCTGTGGCGAACAGACCATGGTGAACTTTGTGCCCAATCTAATGGTGCTGCGTTACTTGGGTGTAAGTTTGATATATACAATATGGCCATTATATATGGCATATTCATATATATATAGAGTCATGACGTATATATTGCATACTTTCAAAACGTTAACTCTTTGCAGCGCCTGCGTCAGCTGACTCCAGAAGTGGAAAAGACTGCAACCAAGAATTTGGCGGTGGGCTATCAGCGGTTGCTCTATTATCGTCATGAGAATGGTGCTTTCAGTGCCTTTGGACTGTCTGTCAAGCAAAGCTCCACATGGTTAACTGCCTATGTGGTCAGATCCCTAAAGCAGGCAACGCCCTACATTCAAGTAGATGAGCATGTGCTGCAGACCGCTTTGGCCTACTTGGCCAGCGTGCAGTCTGGAAATGGTGGCTACGAGGAGAATGGCGATATCTTCGAGCAGTTCGACGATGGAGGCATAAGTTTGACTGCATTTGTAACCTTGGCCATGTTGGAGAATGTGGTAAGATAATTGCCGATAATCTGTTGAGCAAATACTAAATTGTACGGCGCTTGCAGGAAGCTCATGCCGAGTATCGGAATAATATTAATAAGGCTCTGGATTTCATCGCCCGTGGCTTGGACACTTCGAGCAATCTGCATGCCATGGCCATAGGCACCTATGTACTCTCACGTGCCAATCATAATGCCAAGGCTGCTTTCCTGCAGCGTCTGGACTCAATGGCCACCAATTCCGATGGACGCAAGTGGTGGAATAAGACCGCTCCAGCGACGGAGCAACAATCTCCTTGGTATAATGCCACACGTAGTGTCAACATTGAGATCTCTGCCTATGCAGCTCTCACTCTGCTGGAAAACAATCTCGTGGGCGATGCTTTGCCAGTGCTGAACTGGCTGATGGATCAGCGGAATGTATTCGGTGGTTTTGTTGCCTCACAGGACACTGTTGTAGGTCTACAGGCCTTGCTCATGTTTGCCGAACGCTTCTCCAGTGAGGGGAATAATGTGCAGATAGGTTTTCATTACGGCGAAGGCGCTGAGACCATATTGAATGTCAACTCGGAGAACTCACTGGCTCTGCAAAGTGTTGAGGTACGCTATTATAACTTGGAATCAAAAAAGACGAAGTTTGACTCATGAAATCATCAACCACTCTTTTGATTAGCTGCCCAGCAATATTAAGAACGTGAGTGTTTCCGCTACTGGACGCGGTTTGGCACTGGCCCAGGTTAGCTACAGATACAATACGAATGTGACAAGTGCCTGGCCACGATTTGTGCTCGATCCGACCGTGAATCGGAATTCGCATGCGAATTATCTGCATTTGTCGGCCTGCGCCAGTTTTGTATCTGTGCCGGGCGATGCCGAACGGTCCAATATGGCTGTGATGGAAGTGTATCTGCCGAGTGGCTTTGTCGTCGACACGGATACACTGCCCACGCTGGAGTCGAGTGAGCGCATCAAAAAGGTGGAGACACAGCAGCGCGACACCAAAGTCATCATCTACTTCGATTACTTGGACAGACGGGAAGTGTGCCCCACGTTGCATGCATACAAAACGGTGAAGGTGACAAAGCATCGCCCAGTGCCAGTTGTGATGTATGATTACTATGATAACGGTAGGTTCACCTTTAGGTTTTTAAGCCAGATTTTACTCTATATAATATTAAACTTGTCTACTTCCAGCTCGTCGCGCCAGACAATTTTATCGGGCGCCCAAATCGAACATTTGCGATCTGTGCGAGCATGCAAATTGTGGCAACTTCTGTGAGAAGGCCGAGAAACGTGAATCCCGCCGCCCAGATGACTATACGGCCATAGCAGGTCGCAATTCAGCTAACAACCAGGCAACAATAGCAATGCTATTGATGGCCATAGCTATTTTATTACAATTGCACTGTTAGAAAGAAGAAAACGGAGGCGTTCCAATCAAGTGGAGCCAACGACATCAACGGAAGCTTTAACAAAAAACCACTCATCTAATTAATAAGTTAGATTTAGGATAAACCGTGAACTAAACCCAACTAATTTTAACGATGCTAAAAGTTGCCAATAATAAAAACAGTTAACAATTATTAAACGACGTCAACGAAAACTGTGTTGTGGCATTATAAACTATACATTCTGCTTTAATTTTATTTTTATTAAAACAAAAAAAACAAAAAATTATAAATAATTTGTTGTCAACAAAGTGAGTACAATACTTAGGCCTAGCAGGCCTAATAATATAGCTCAAACAAAATGCTTTAACAAAATATTTTGAACTTCTTGTTATAATTTCTCTGTGCTCCGATATATTTAGGGCCTTTAGCATATCGCTTAAATAGGAGACAACAGTGGAGCATTTTTTAACAAATTCCAAAATAAAATTTGCAGTTGTAAAATTTAATCAACTGAAATGAAACAAGGAGAGGATGATCAGAAAACGCCATCGCCAAATCGAAGAGTGAAGACAATTATTCGTGATGCGAATCGCGGCAAATGGGGATCGAAAACCGAATTTATACTTACGTTAATGGGCTATGCGATTGGCATTGGTAATGTCTGGCGTTTCCCCTACCTCTGCTACCGCAGCGGGGGAGGTAAGTTAAGCTGCGCCCTGAACTGAACGACTGAACAACTGAACAAACGAACAATTGAACGCTGTGCTCAGCTCCAGTAATTGATGAGTGAGCAAATTTCATTTCTTCAATGAGTACTTTGCTCACAATCCACTCGAACAATTCGCTTGGGTCGCGAGTCGAGAGTTTTGCGTGCCCAAAAATAGCGCATGCCCCGAGTGCAGTGTCTATTTTAAGCTCAACATTCAATTATGATAGCTTTCGAGTGAAAGCTGGCACGTTTCTGTAGCATGCTGTTTGTGTGTGTCTGTGGCGTTTATTGGAACTTTGTCATCGGGCAGCGAATGCCTTCGATAGCTCAGTTGGTAGAGCGATGGACTGTAGAGTTTTCTCGAGGCTTGGTGTTGCGAGCATTAGCAGGATACTAGACAACCAAAACCCTGGACAAAAAAAATGCCTGCTCTTGTGTACCATCAGTTCATTGAATCGCGATATGTTGAAATCCATAGGTCGCTGGTTCAAATCCGGCTCGAAGGATCCTACATTTTTGTCGTTTTCTAAATTTTTCATGTTTTTTCTTGCATTTTTTTAATTTAACTCAATGGATTTCGGTTCCAATAATGAAAGTGCATTGTCCGTATTTTATTTTTTTTTTTAATTTTGTTTACAATTTAAAATTTTAATTCGCTTGCTTAAGTAATTTTTCAAGTATATCTAGTTATAAGATTTCTTAAGGTGAGTTGCGTAAACCTTATTTCATTAAAATAATTTCTTTATAATCAAATCCCAATATTTTAGAAGTACCTTTTCCACAATTATCACCTGTAACCGCAGAGTACAACACAGTAGCCTATACCCGATTCCTTATTTGCTCGTTTATTTATTCTTAATTTTAGGTGCATTCCTGGTACCATATATGCTGATGGTAATATTATGCGGTATTCCACTATTCTATATGGAGATAATGATTGGCCAATTCTCAGGCACTGGCTGTACTGGCATGTTTCGATTGGTGCCCATACTGAAGGGCACTGGCTTTTGTATGGTTATTGTGAACATGTACTGTGTTTGCTACTATTCCGTTCTCATATCGTATCCAGTACGCATGATATATTACTGCTTCTGGAAAACGGTGCCTTGGGTAGACTGCGATCATCCATGGAATTCACCCAACTGCACAAGCGTTGATAAGGTTTAGTTGATGTACCATAAATAACTAAATATATATTTTAAGATGGTTATTTACACTCAGATACAAAATGATTATGAGGGTCGGCTCACCACATCGGCAGATGAATTCTTTCAGTAAGTCAAACTCAACATAGCGAAACAGCATCTTATTGTTTTAACATTGTGTCACAGCCTGGAAGTCTTGCGAATCTCTGAGAGCATTAGCCATCTGGGTGGCATGGTGTGGGAGCAATTACTCAGTCTGTCCATTTCGTGGATCATCATTTGTTTGTGTGTGCTAAAGGGCGTTAAGTCGGTAAGTTCTGTTTTAAATATCATATTGACCTCTCAAAGTAAAAGAGGATTACAGACTAAAAACCAAAAGATACAAGCTGATAGCTGAAACATTAGTCATTGTTTTAGCTCTATACGATTTATATATATTTTTTTGTCTTATAGGTGGGAAAGGTGGCTTACTTTACGGCATTATTTCCCTATGTGCTGCTTACCATACTCTTTGTTCGAGGCGTTACCCTGCCCGGTGCTGTGACTGGCATTAAATTTTTCCTTTATCCCGAGTGGCATCGTCTGCTTGATTTGAAGGTATGGGCAGATGCGGCAATTCAGATGTTTTTTGGCCTTGGCCCCGGATGGGGCGGCATTGTTAATATGGCCAGCTTTAATAATTTTCGCAACAATGCCAAATTTGACTCGATTTTGGTAGTGTCGATCAATGTGTTTACAAGCATATATGCGGGCATTGTGGTTTTCTCCGTACTGGGTTTTCTGTCTTGTAAGTCCTTCAATATACATACAGTCATAAGTCGATAATTAATTTGGCTTCTTCATAGTCAAGTCGGGCATACCCGTTGCAACAGTGGCCACATCTGGTGCGGGTCTGGCATTCGTTACTTACCCGGAAGCAATTGCGTTGCTGCCTGTGCCACAGTTGTGGGCCTTAATGTTTTTTGTAATGCTCTTCCTGTTGGGTATTGACAGTGTGGTGGGTATGCCACATTTCTATTGCCAATTTCGAGCAGTTTTTCGATAAATGTTCAAAATTATGCTCTGCTTCCAAGAGGATTTAAGGTGAACTTTCAACTGGAGTCCTAGTTGTTTGTTTTCATAACTCAATAATTTGAAACGCTTACTTTAATTGAAGGACACAAAATTGGCAAATCTGTGTATCTTGACAGTACAGTTAATAGCTTTCAACTGCAATGTTATTACCAGTTTTAATTTACAGTTTGTGCAACTAGAAGCCATTTGTTCATCGCTGCTGGATGAGGTTGTATGGTTGCGCAAACACAAAATGATGGTGATTATCAGTTTGTGCGCAATCTTCTTCTGTTCAGCTACCATCATGTGCACTAATGTAAGTACTTAATTGGAAATCGATTTAAATCAAAGCCATTCATAAGGGCTTCCCTAGGCTGGCATGTACATATTGCAATTGTTCGATTGGTACTCATCGGCAATAGCGATTATAGTTATCTGTCTGGTTGAAATCATTATGGTATCGTATATCTACGGTGTTGATAACTTCATGACCGACGTTGAGTTCATGATGTATGAGCGACCAGCTATCTATTGGAAGATTGCTTGGAAGTATATATCGCCAGTGGTGCTGACTGTAAGACCCCTAATCAATTGATTTCATTATCGAATACTTTTTAAGTCGATCTTATATTTAATAGTTCATATTATTCACAAGCATTATATTCATGCGAACCATTACCTACAATGACGTGAAGTATCCATATTGGGCCGTCCTCGTTGGTTGGTTAAGTTTTGTATCCTCGGTTATATTTATACCCATATACGTATTTTACATTATGATCCGCAAGCGAGAATCGATGTGCGATAGCCTAAAGAAACGTTTGAAGCCTTTAGATTGGACACCAGCGGATCCAGAAGATCGAGCAGATTATATCGCATATAGAAAACAGCGTAGTATGCCAGCACTTATGTCCGAAACAGAAGCCGAACCGGAAGGGTTGAAATAAAATATTTTTAAAACTGAATCACTTTTGTATTCCATGTTCGTATTACAAATCAAATGGGGTAAAAATTTTATTATTGTTGGGAAAATGTGTGTAAAAGTTTAAATATATATATGTGTATATATAATTCAATATATTTCGAATATCGTCAGTATTTGTTTCAAGGAAGAGATTCACACCGGCCGTTCACCTAGCCAGCCGAAAATTCAAAACGATGCGTGAACGAGGAGAGTCCGTTAAAAAGTTATTTAAATGCCTTTTATTCACTGGGAAATCATCCTAAAAGTGTATTAATTCACTTCCTCGGTGATTTCACTCAATTGATGAGTAATATCCGCGTTGCCCACAGCATCCTCATATTTCTGGCGATCTTCCATTTCAATAGGATACCAGTCGTTCGGTCGACAGGCATGCCTGAAGCGATTACAAAATCCGCCCGTATTCTTGCACATTAAAAACACGCCGTATCCCGGAATAAGCAATAAAGGCAACAGCAGAATAAATAGACTTGTATACATCGCAGTGGATAAGAGAAGCATATGTCCAAGTGAGGACATTAGTATAGTCGTCAGCTGCGAGCAAATACATACATATTACTAAGGGTATATCATATGTAAATCAGATACTCACTAACGCGAACAACAGAAAAATTGGCGCTATGAAACGCAGTACGGAAACCTTCCATGAGGCAAACGGCTGTCCAAGCATAAATTCAATGTCCCGCTGGAACCGCTCCCGTCCATAGACCCAAAGTACCGCCAGAAGGAGAAGCAAATGCAAAACAGTGTGCAAGAATAATGAATCCAAGGATAATGCAGAGAAATGCAAAATTCCGTGCTGAAAAAAAATATGGTTTATAGATAGTCAAACAAAAATCCGACAAAATTCCGTATATAAAGCTTAATAGAATTTAAATTGCAAAATAAGACAGATTATAAAAAGATGGAAATGATCTATGAATGTCTTTATCTGATTTCATTAATAATGAAACACAGAAAAGTTCTAAAACCTCTGACTAGACTTACATTCGAGTAACATATTAGCGAGGATACAGATAATAAGCCCAATCCACCATAGATAAACTCCTTCTTATACTTCCTCAATAACTCAAACTCATCGAATAGACTCGTAAACACCGTAAATAGTTGCGTAATCTGTAAAAAAAAAGCAAATAATTAAAAATAAAAATATTTTCAAGAAAAAAATATATTTACAAATATACCAACCATAATAATCAAAGATGCCATCAGCAACATGGCATAATAAATAATGGTCCACATATTGGGCCATTCCAGTGTAGACAAAGCACTGGCACTCGATAAATATAAATCCCAGTTTTCATGTACATATGAATTGAAATCTTTTGGCGCAATGGCTTAAAATTATTAGGACAAAATAAGTGTATATATTAACTATGATATTTACAATTACTGGCAATACTGAAACTTACTTTCAAAATAATGATCCAGCATATAGGTTACCATTCCAAACAATATGTAGACGAGTGTCTGTCCAAAGGCAATGATCCAGTTATACTTCATAACGTTTGTCTTGAAATGGTTAAGACTGGATAAAGCTATAACCGTTCCCCAACCAGAACCAAAAGCCTGCAGGATAACAATAGTCATAGCGAAGCCGCCGTGGAGCATAGAATCCACACGGGGTCTTACAAAGTGCGTGAGTCCATCCCAAGCACCAGGTAGAAACAGAAAGCGAATGAAGCACACCACCAAAAGCACCAATGTTGAGACGACCATATAGCGAACCAATTTACCAAACTGCAATTAATCATAAACGGAATGGAATTTTGTATCCACTGCACTTGACTAGAAGTTCAAAAAATGGTTATCTGAAATTTACTTTTGCTGTTTCCGAGAACTTATAGAAAATGAAGGTAATTAAAGCCCATATGGCAAAAGAGAAACCCATTATATGCCAAGAGAATTCGTAATCTTCATCCACAAATCGGTTGCCACTCAAAACCTCATAGTGTTTTCTGAAATTGCATGTAGTTAGGAATTGGTTACTAATAAGCTTAAATATATATATGTATTTACATGCCTAAAGAAAATCTCTGAAAGCACTTGGCCGTGTTCCGTCATATAACAGATCTAAAAATAAGTAATAAATATATAAACATTTTTTCAGTATTACTTATACGTTTACTAACAGTTGATTTATTTGACCAAGAATTAAATTCCTCGCAGCTCCAAGGCAGAGTTGGACGTAGCGAATGCATTATGAAAATAAGTGGAACGAATGCAAAGATTCCATAATAAAGCAAATTTGCAAGGCTCAATGCAAGACTTACATATCCCATGCCTGGAAGAAATGAATATATGTCAACCTTATCAACATGTTTGTATTTTCAGAAATTACCTTTAAAAAACGGCGACACTCGAAAAGCTGAGATGAAACCACTGCTCGAGAATTGACCCATAAATGAGTGTATTACCAGTATAGGGACCAGATATAAAGCCATATAGATATAGTAAGGTAACATGCCAGACACTTTAGGGACAGAAATAAATCTTAAGTAACGTAACACAATAAACTACTTTCAACTAAATATATATATTTAATCTTTTTATAAAACTTATACCAAAGAAACATCCCTTTAAATATTGAACTTTAGTAAAAATCTAGTCATTATTGCAACACTTTAATTTTTATTATTACTACCGTATATCAAAAATTGTCAGTCGATGTGCAGATTAAATCATAAGGGTGTTAAACTCACTTAACGAACCTCGCACTTGTACATATAAAAATAGGTTTAATATTTCAAGTACTAGATTAATAAGCTTATCAGTTTTTAAAGTGTATTTTGTATTACTTTTTTGTTTATTTCATTGAAAATTTATACTTCGCACAAATACTTACAGCCTATATCGTAATAAAACCAATACGAAACGACAAATATATCCAATTTTAGTGCCAAACCAAAACAGGCGAATATATAATCCGTTGGCTTTTCCCATTTGCCACGATGCAAGTCAGGCATGAATGGCTTGCGGCCACTCTCATAGGAGGTCTCATATACCATTTCAACAGTTTCGATACGTTATATATCAGAATAGCAATAATACAGAATATAATTGCACTTAGGAAAGAAGATTAATTAAATCAAAGTCTATGGTGTATGACACATCGCACAAACCAAAATATTGTTATTAATGAAGCTGAACAATGCAAGCAACAATAAAAAACAATAATTATTTTATGTTTTGTTATTTTGTATATTACGCGCACTCTTAAGCTTATGTTCTAATTAATAAAAGCGATGCCGTCAGACTGAGTGTGATACTTTATATATTGTCATTATCAACTCAGCAGCCGCTGAATACAAATATACATCAATAAAAAAAGCCACAATCAAAAAAGCTGACAAAAGGCACTTCTTGAGAACTTATAAGAGATTGATCGGATTGATGGAGGTGTCAGTTGTCCCGCCTGGGTCCCACGATGGTCCTCTACTGGAATGTGCGGACGTAGCACGTGTCGTATTTCTCCATGCGCCTTAGCTGTGATCGTAGCCTTTGCATATTTCTGCCTGAGTGGGACTGGTTGCCGAAATATCCTGAGGAGGCGCACGTGTTGTATGAAATCTATTCTAGTTTGTTAGTTTGAATTGTTTGTAATAATAAATCTTAACTAATATATAGCTATAAATAAACCCCAAATAAACAAAATGACATTTACCTCTACTGCAGGTATTATTGTTAAAGTTGTTACGAAATTTCTATACATGAGTCTATTTTATGATGCTGATAGACAGACATTATATACATACTATTGCAAATTCTTAATATAGTTTTTTCTAATTTTTAATGGGCTCAAGGTATAGAACAAATTAAATGTATTGGACACATTAGTTTACTTCCTCGGTGACTTCATATAATTGATGAGTAATATCCGCATTGCCCACAACCTCCTCATATTTCTGGCGATCTTCCATTTCAATGGGATACCAATCGTTTGGTCGGCAGGCACGCCTGAATCGATTACAAAATCCGCCCGTATTTTTGCACATAATAAACACTCCGTAACCCGGAATAAACAATACGGGCAGCAGCACGAACAGGCTTATATAAAGCACAACGGAGGAGAGTGAATGTTCATATGAGGAAACTAATATGCTTATTTGCTGAAAGCAATTACATACATAGTACTATGGATACTTTATATATTAATCATATACTCACAAGCGAGACCAACAGAAATAGTGGCGCTATGAAACGCAGTACGAAAATCTTCCATGAGGCAAACGGCTGTCCAAGCATAAATTCTATGTCCCGCTGGAACCGCTCCCGGCCATAGACCCAAAGTACCGCCAGAAGGAGTATTAAATGCATAACACTATGCGAGATTATCGAATCCGCGGATAATGCAGTGAAATACGGAACGCCGTGCTGACAAAGAAAATAGATACACAATTATACATTATCAAAAGATATCAGACAGAATTCAATACATAAATTAACAGAATTTAATGGATATGATATTTGCTTAGTGAATAATAATTTTGAGCATGGGAATGTGACACGAATGGATATTATCTAAAGATAAATTCTAAAAACTCTGTCTAGACTTACGTTCGAGCAAAAAATTACCGAGAAGACAGATAATAAGCCCAACACTCCGTAGATAACCTCCTTCTTATACACCCGCAATACCTCGAACTCATCGAAGAGACTCGTAAATACCGTAAACAGTTGAGTGATCTATTCAGAAAGGACATCGTATGAAAATATAGACTTAAGACATATAAACATATATACCAACCATTACAATCAAAGATGCCATCAGCAACATGGTATAGTAGATAATGGTCCACATATTGGGCCATTCCAGTGTAGACAAAGCACTGGCACCCGATAAATATAAAAACCAGTTTTCATATACATATGAATTGAAATCTTTTGGCGCAATGGCTTCAAATTATATAGACAAAATAAATGTATATATTAACTATTATATTTAAAATTATTGGCAATACTGAAACTTACTTTCAAAATAATGATCCAGCATATAGGTTACCATTCCAAACAATATGTAGACGAGTGTCTGTCCAAAGGCAATGATCCAGTTGTACTTCATAACGTTTGTCTTGAAATGGTTAAGACTGGATAAAGCTATAACCGTTCCCCAACCAGAACCAAAAGCCTGCAGGACAATAATAACCATGGCGATGCTACCGTTTAGCATAGAATCCACACGGGGTTTTACAAAGTGCGTGAGTCCATCCCAGGCACCAGGTAAAAACAGAAAGCGAATGAAGCACACCACCAATAGCACCAATGTGGAGACGACCATGTAGCGAACCAATTTACCAAACTGCAATTAATAAGCTCTACGGCAATTAAAAATATTCAGGGTATTCACGGTTGGAATTCGATTCCGTTTGTACTTAAACTTAAACTACTGTAGCTAAAAATTACCTTGGCTGTTTCCGAGAACTTGTAAAAAATTAAGGTAATTAAAGCCCATATGGCAAAGGAGAATCCAACAATATGCCAAGATAATTCGTAACTCTCATTCACAGATTGACCCATTATCTCATAGTATTGTCTGCAGTTAGAAGTAGTTATTATTTGATAGACTATATATACATGTACGTACTTAAAGAATATCACTGAAGGTACATGGACGATAGTCATTTCGAAAGTTTCCGATTCATTCTTACTGGCTAGAAGTGAGTGGACTTGTGTATCCGTCATATTACAGATCTGTAAATCAAAGACTTATGTTAGACATATTCAGAACTAATACTCATAACAACACAACAACTCAACCGTTGATTCATTGGACCAAGAACTAATTCCCTCGCAGCTCCAAGGCAGAGTTGGACGTAGGGAATGCATTATGAATATAAGTGGAACGAATGCAAAAAGACTATAATAGAGCAAAGTTGCAAGGCTCAATGCAAGACTCACATATCCCATGCCTGGAAGAAATGAATATATGTCAACCTTATCAACATGTTTGTATTTTCAGATATTACCTTTAAAAAACGGAGACACTCGAAAAGCTGAGATGAAACCACTGCTCGAGAATTGACCCATAAATGAGTGAATTACCAGTATTGGGACCAGGTATAAAGCCATATAGATATAGTAAGGTAATATGCCAAACACTATCGTAACACAAATACATTTCAAATAGGTGTAATAATAATAATGGTAATACAATGCAATAAAATCATTTATTTCTTCCTCAGGTTGTGAATTGGTTTAGAATAATAGATACTATTCTTAATTTTTCTTTAATGTCATCACGATTTATTTAAAATGCAATAACGTTATGCGTACAAAGTATCTCCAGGATTGGAGAATCCTAATATCTGTACTTATAATTTCTAACCATTAGAGTAACAGAACTACCCTTGTATTTGTATAAAGATGCATTAATTTATTATTTTGAATACTAGATTTATATTCCTATCGGATAAATTTAATTTAAAATGTTTTGTTTTTTTTTTGTATTTCATTGGAAATTGATACTTCACACAAACATACTTACAGCCCATATCGAAATAAAACCAATACGAAACGACAAATATATCCAATTTTAGTGCCAATCCAAAACAGGCGTAAATATAGTCCGTTGGCTTTTCCCATTTGCCACGATGCAAGTCAGGCTTGAATGGCTTGCGGCCACTCTCATAGGAGGTCTCATATACCATTTCAACAATTGCGATACGCTTTATCTCAGAATAGCAATAATACAGAATATAATTGCACTTAGGAAAGAAGATTAATTAAATCAAAGTCTATGGTGTATGACACATCGCACAAACCAAATATTGTTATTTATGAAGCTGAACAAAGCAAGGAACAAAAACAAAAGATTAAAACGTATTTAACGAAGCTACAATTTAAATATTTTTATGTATTGTTGATTTGTTTTTTTCGCGCACCCGCTTACTTTTAAATTGATGTTTTAATTAGAGGAACGATGGCAGCAGACTGAATGTGAGGCCAGCGAGAACATCATCTATACCATCCATGGCTTGGGATATGTACGTTTTTTACCCTGCTCAAATTGAAAATGAAAAAAGGGTATGACCAAATTCTGCAAAACTATGTAACAGACGTACCCCTTAAATAATATACATTCTTAATGAGGAACACAGGCCAAGTCGTCTGTCTGTCCATTTGAACGAGCGGATCTTAGACACCATAAAAGCTGGGCACTACTAATTTGAAATTTAAGTTCTTGTATACCATACGAAAACTAAGTTTATTTAATGTTATCGATAACTGTTTCCATTTCCCGAATATCCATAGAAACCGATTTCCGATAACAATAAAAACCAAATTTTAAAGGTATATATAATATCTTAGTGCTGAGAATCTATATAGAAGATTCATATTTACAAAATTACACAGCATGTGCAAACGCACTCATCCGTGGAAGGTAACCTGAACACAAATCTTCATAGCATCTCCTAGTCGAGCTTTTTCGACTAGAGCATTCTTACAAGTTTGATAATCAACTCAGCGGTCGCAGTCGCAATATATATTTTAATAACAAAAGCACATTTACCTTTAGAAAACAGCAACAATCAGTGGCGTAATCAGCTGCCCCCATGACCTCATCTTATCTCAACTTAACATAGACGCAAAGTGATTTAGATGAAAATGTATTAATGAATTACACTTAATTACACCTGATACATACAGCCAGATAAATTTAGTTGGTGTAATATACCCAATACTAAAGTTACGTAAACAAATTTATACGTAATACACAAAACACATTTAGGCTTAACAAGTCAATAAAAATATATTTCATATCATATGCCGTGAGATTATTTTTATGAGCAAAACAATTTCAAATGGTTTAAAATGTTTCCCAAAGAAACGCCCCTTAAACTAAATTTCATTTTCATTATATTTATTCTTAATATTGTTATATGGGTGCATTTAATTCTATTTTAATAATTTATCTCTAAACATCATATATAATGGTATTGTTGACTCTTAATGAATCTTTTTCGCGTTTTCTTTCTTTGCTTATATAGGCCATGACCAATACAACCCCCCTCGCATACTTCTCCTGAGAGAGGATGTGAAGAAAACGAGCACTTTTCAAGGGCAAACAATCACATAAATGAGCGTGGTAAGTTTTATTTTAATTTCATTCTCTTGTAGAAATACTCTTATCTGAGTAAGTACTTAATTTACTTCATAAATTCGGACCATTCGGTTCACTTAGTTGTGCACAGTTAAAATCTTAGACATATGTATTTTTTTAAATGCGAAATCATCAGAAAAAATTAACAATTAAAAGTGTTGGACCCATTAGTTTACTTCCTCGGTGACTTCATATAATTGATGAGTAATATCCGCATTGCCCACAACCTCCTCATATTTCTGGCGATCTTCCATTTCAATGGGATACCAGTCGTTTGGGCGACAGGCACGCCTGAATCGATTACAAAATCCGCCCGTATTCTTGCACATAATAAACACTCCGTAACCCGGAATAAATAATACCGGCAGCAGCACCAGAAACAGACTTATATAAATCACAATGGAGGAGGCGTTAAATGCGTCCTCATATTCAAACGAGTTTGTGCTCATTAGCTGCAAGCAAATACATTCACATTAATTTTTATGTATTAGATATTTTACAAATACTCACAACAGCGAGCAACAGAAATAGTGGCGCTATGAAACGCAGTACGAAAACCTTCCATGAGGCAAACGGCTGTCCAAGCATAAATTCTATGTCCCGCTGGAACCGCTCCCGTCCATAGACCCAAAGTACCGCCAGAAGGAGAAGCAAATGCATAACAGGGTGCGAAAGTGTCGAATCCAATGTGAATGCCGAGAAGTATACAACACCGTGCTGTTAAGAAATACACATTTAAGATTAGAGATAATAAAAAGTAATCAGATAGATTATAATACAAGGAAATGCAATAGGACAAAATACCATAGGAAAATACAAAAATTAAATGCAGTATATCCACTTGATAAGCATTATTATTATCTAAAGACATAATAATGATGATCGATTGACTTACATTCGTGCAAAATAATATCGAAACGACAGACAAAAAGCCCAGCACTCCGTAGATAACCTCCTTCTTATACATCCGCAATACCTCGAACTCATCGAAGAGACTCGTAAATACCGTAAACAGTTGAGTGATCTATTCAGAAAGGATATCGCATGAAAATATAGACTTAAGACACATAAACATATATACAAACCATGACAATCAAAGAAGCCATCAGCAACATGGTATAGTAGATAATGGTCCACATATTGGGCCATTCCAGTGTAGACAAAGCACTGGCACTTGATAAGTACAAAACCCAGTTGTCATCTACATACGTGTTGAAATCTTTTGGCGTCATGTCTTAAAATTTAAAATATAGAGAAAATTACATTTATATGTATATACATATTTATTTTCATTTTAATTATTGTCACCTTTGTAACTTACTTTCAAAATACCGATCCAGCATATAGGTTACCATTCCAAACAATATGTAGACGAGTGTCTGTCCAAAGGCAATGATCCAGTTATACTTCATAACGTTTGTCTTAAAATTGTTAAAGCTGGATAAAGCCATAACTGTGCCCCAGCCAGAACCAAAAGCCTGCAGCACCACAGTAGTCATGCTAAAGCCACCATATATCATGGCATCTATACGGGGCTTTACATAGTGCGTGAGTCCATCCCAGGCACCAGGTAGAAATAGAAAACGAATGAAGCACATCACCAAAAGCACCAATGTAGAGACGACCATATAGCGAACCAATTTACCAAACTGTCATTAGTAATAAAAATGTTCGAGAATTAAAATTATCCTGCAAACGGTTAGAGCTCCAACCGATTTTACTTGAGTGAGTATAAAATATGACTATTTAAAATTTACCTTGGCTGTTTCCGAAAACTTGTAGAAAATGAAGGTAATTAAAGCCCATATGGCAAAAGAGAAACCCACAATGTGCCAAGATAATTCGTAATCCTCAGTCTCGAATCGATTGCCACTCAATGACTCATAGTGTTTTCTGAAGTTAAATATAGTTAGAAATTGCACGGATATATTTATACATATATGTATATGTATATGTGTATGTATATAAACGTACTTGAAGTAAATCACTGAAGGCACATGCACGATAGTCATTTCGAAGATTTCCGATTCATTATTACTGGCTAGAAGTGAGTTGACTTGTGTATCTGTCATATTACAGATCTAAAAATATGAAGTAAATATATATGAATATAATTATATATACATAATTATATAAAGTAATATTACTTATACATTTACTAACAGTTGATTCATTAGACCAAGAACTAAATCCCTCGCAGCTCCAAGGCAGAGTTGGACGTAGGGAATGCATTATGAAAATAAGTGGAACGAATGCAAAGATTCCATAATAGAGCAAACTTGCTAGGCTCAATGCAAGACTCACATATCCCATGCCTGGAAGAAATGAATATATATTACACCTTATCCACATATTTGTATTTTTAGATATTACCTTTAAAAAACGGAGACACTCGAAAAGCTGAGATGAAACCACTGCTCGAGAATTGACCCATAAATGAGTGTATTACCAGTATTGGGACCAGATATAAAGCCATATAGATATAGTAAGGTAACATGCCAAACACTATAATGACGCAAATAAAATTAAAGATAGTTAACACAATAAAATACATTCAAATGGAAATATATATATTTTTTTCTACAACTAATGCCGAAGAAACGCCCCTTTAACTAAATGGCCTTTACACTTATGTAGATGTTGTTGCTAATATTGTTACGAATTTGCTATACATGGATATTTTTATTCTTTTGCCACAAACCTTATAAATATTAAACTTTATTAGGTATTGTGTAATTTTTGGAATTATGTTATTTTAAATGTCAACACCATGCATCGAAAATCAAATTACAATGTGCAGATGGAATCAACAGTGTGTTAAACTCACATAACCACCCTCGTACTTGTGCATATAATGCATCGACTTATGTTTTTGAAAACTAGATTGATAAGCTTATCAGTTAGTATTAATTTAAAGTGTTGTTTTTTTTTTTTGGTCCCACAAAAATACTTACAGCCCATATCGAAATAAAACCAATATGAAGCAACAAATGAATCCAATTTTAGTGCCAATCCAAAACAAGCGTATATATAATCCGTTGGCTTATCCCATTTGCCACGATTCAAGTCTGGTTTGAATGGCCTGCGGCCACTCTCATAGGAGGTCTCGTATACCATTGCGATATGTATTGCACTTGAAAACAAAAATTTTAATTATATCAAAGTCAATGGTGTATCACATATCGCACAAACAAAAATATTGCTATTAATAAAGCTGAACGATGCTAGCAACAAAAAAAAAAACAAAGAAAGATTAAAGCCTTGTAACAAAGCTGAATTTAATTATTTTTGTGTTATGTTTTGTTTTTTTATTTTTTGCGCTCCCGTTTGCATTTAAATTGACGTTCTAATTAGACGAAACGATGCCGGCAGACTGAATGTGAGGCCTGCGAGAGCATCATCTATAGCTTACTTGGAATGGGATATACACGTTTTTATACCCTGAACCCATTAAAAACTAGTAAAATGGGTATCATGAAGTTCTGCAAAGGTATGTAACAGGCAGAGGGAAACATTTCCAAGCGCATCAGATATATATATTCTTGATCATGATAAAATGTCGAGTCGATCTATCCGTCTGTACCAACAAGCCGGTCTCTGAGACTCCAAATTTAAAAAATATATTTTTGTTTACTGTGCTCATATAAATACATAATTAATAGTTAGGTTCTGGGTATCTCGTCGTCGAGCTCTGTCTGTCGTCTGCTGCATACTTACTTGTTTCATTATCAACTCAGCTGCCGCCCTGGAAAAATAGATAGAGATGAGGTTGGAAAATTAAATTTTGTATTGGAAACACATAGCCTGAAACCGCAACACATGATGACATTGATAATGATTAGACTACATATGTAAATACATGTAAATATATTTGTAAGTAGTGTTGTGTTATATTTACGTACATTGAGTCTAAGCATTCAGTGCACACTTAATAAATATGTGATCAGCATCGACAGCCATGTCAATTTAGCCATTTCTGTTTCGAAAAGATTTTCGGTTCAGGGTATCTCCTAGTCTAGCTTTCTCGATAAGGGTATACTTGCAGTCATGTGTGTTAATTGCTTATCACAAAATAAAAATCGCACATTTCATTTACACAAATACGTTTTTAAATTCATTGTATATACAAAACCAAAAATAATGCAAGCAACCAATTAAAAAGAAATAAATACATTGTTATAGATAAATTCTAAATTCTCATATACATGATCTATTATTATAATAATATTTAATAATTTAATCTGATTGCAACTTATGCCTATATGAACAGAGACACCAATTCACTATTATTTCAAATATCAAGCATTTGTCTGACTGTAGTAATTTGTTAAACCGACAAGCTTTTACTCTTCATATATTAATATATTAATTGTGCATAAGAAAAAAATTATTAATAAAATTAAAAAATTATTAATTGTATTAAATAGAGGTGATTTTCGCCATCTTTAGTATGTTGGTTCCAAATAGTATAAACTTGTCAGTGTGGTCATTCTCTAAACGTAAATAAAAGCGTCCGAAACTGGTAAAAATCAAGAATCAATTCCTAATAACATTATTCACTCTAAGAATTGTACAACCATAAATTGTAATACTACAAATGATCACACATCAAATGAAGCAAAATTGTATTCATAAATTGAAAGTGATTGTAATTTTGAAATAAAATACAGTTCTTAAAAAATGTTTGCAAAAAGCGCTTTGCTCTTTATTCGTATATAGTATATGCAACTACAAATATCACCAGTTTATTGTTCTCTAGAACTAGATTTGGAAAATATCAGTACAATTAATTAAAAACATTTTGGATGCGTGTAGATCTAAATATTTTTCTTCAGCTTTCCTGCTTAAAACACAATGGAGTTCAGTTCGACCTGAGTTCGAGGTCCTTTGCTTAAGTACAGTTTAAAAAAATGAGTAGCTCTATTCGTATTGCTTAGGCACTAGAAGGATGCAGCACATATGATACATATAGCACCGAGTCAGGCAGCATTGCCATTATCAATGACAAGCATTTCAGAGTTGCCCATTATTTCCTCGTAAAAGTGGCGATTATCCGCACTGACAGGATGCCAATCGTGTGGAGCAAAACATTGCTTCATTCTTTGACGCCATGTGCCATTGGTCTGTGCCAACTTGAAGAACATGTAACCCAAGGCAATGAGATAGATCACAGTCTGACTGATCCATATTTGACTTTTTTCTCCACCATTTTGAATTAGCATATAAAATGTTTCCCACTGCAAAAAAGACTTGTTGCAATTCATGTGTTGTATACAATATTATATCTAATAAAACATACCAAAGCAAATGCAACAAAGAAGGGCACCACACAGCGTATGCAAAATATTTTAAGTTTTGAGATTGTTTTACCCAGCATAAATTGCAAATCACATTGGAAACGCTTACGGCCATAGATCCAGGTGGCCATTAATATCAACATGCCTGAGATGATCATCTGTGTAAATACAGTCATATAGGAAAAAGCGCCAGCTTGACTAAAGCCCATCTGCAAGTAAACAATTCATATTAAAGTTTAAATAATAACACTTCTTCCAATAAGTGCTATACGCACCTGAGTGCAAAAATAGACGGATGTGGCCATTAGACAGAGCACGAGTAGGATTGTAATGGGTTTCTTTTTGGGACGCAGCTGCTCGAACTCATCGAATATCGCTGTTAGCACAGACATCATTTGAATGATCTGAAAATAAATAAACGTTTTAAAAATATATAGCCATAAAAAATTCGAATATAATTAATATTTTACCAGCGCACACATTTCTGCTAGGAAAAGTACAGCAAAGAAGAGAAATGACCAAAGTCTAGGCAGTGTTGTAAAACTGCCAAATAGATAGGCATACACTAAATAAACGAATTGCACGGTGTGCAACTTATCCACATGAAACATGGCAACATGTACTACAAGAGAATATTAGATGATTATATACTGAAATAGTATTTCTACCCTACGCACTTACATTCAAAGTAATCATTAGCCACGAGACTGCAGACCAAGCCCATTACTGAGACTAGTACATGGGTAACACACACCCAAACGCTGAGCCGTTCGGCATCGCTGCGGAAGCTGTTATAGCTGCCCAGGGTGATGATGCTGCCCCAGCTAGGACCCAACACCAGGCTCGCCTGCATGATGGCTACACCCAGTGCTGCGCTGATGGTCTCCCATTTGAATATCGATGGATGCAGATAGTCGATGAGACGCTGGCATTCCTCCGGCTCATGCATCACCATGTACACAAATGTGGCCACAAAGAGGCCAAACATCAGCACACAGACACAGCGCATCCATTTGCCAATCTGTTGATCAGAATTGAAAATTAGTTTATGCTGCCAAATCTTCAACGTAATCTTAAAAACTTACCAGCGAAACTTTTCTAAGCAGCAGTGCCAACACAATAGGCCAAATGGCCATAATGGCCAAAACCATAGACCAGGATAATGTCCAAGCGCCAGCATCTTCTTTAATCGAACCTATCACAGAACTGAAAGCATAAGCAAACAATTATGTGACTCATCACAAGTTGCCAACAGAAATCTTCAACGTACTGAAAAAACTCCACTGTTGTATGTGGCTTTTGATACAGCGACTGTAAATATAAATATATTATAAATATATGTATGCATATAGTATATTAATTTTGAGTAATAATATTGTTGAAGCACTGACCTCCTCATCATAATAATCATGTGTGGAGCACTCTGGCGTATTCCATGTATTATTGCAACTCTTCCAAGGCATAATGTCGTACATGGAGTTAACGGCATAGATTAGAGGAACCGCGGCATTAACGCTATAATAAGTTAGAGTGCCCAGGTTCAGCAACAAAACCGAATAACCGATACCTTAAATTTGGAAAGACATTTAGTTATGAGTTATACAAATAAATGTTATCAAATTATATACCTTTGAAAATGGGCGATACTCGAAACGCCGATATGGCGCCCGATGTGGAAAACTGTCCCAGAAATGTTTGTATAAGAAATATGGGGAGTGAAAAGAAAAATACTGATAGCAGATAGGCGCTCAAATAGTACTCTGAAATTTAAAAACAAGGAAATCAATTATTAAAACTATTCTCTTAAATATAATCAACATTAAAAAACGAATCAATTTAACTTAAGCTGGGTGCTAAATTCTATTCAAAGACTCTCAAAATTTATTGTGTAAATGTTGTTTGAGAAAACCTTACGAAAATAATAATATAATGGGAGACACTACCAACAAATGGAAAATATTTTCTTACGATTATAACTACAGTAATTTGTATCAACTATCTTGTAAAATAAAAATAGAAATGACCCCTCGAAATTAAATCACAGACTTTTAAAATTTGATATACTTTTGGCGTAAAGCGTAATTCACTTAATGAATCAGTAAGTATATTTATAAAGACGAAGATTGTATCTTTAAAAACACAGATTTTTTCTTTTCTCACTCTTTATAGTTTGCCGCGTTTGTGCTAGATTAATTTCAGGGCGTTTTTTCTGAGTGAACGTCATTTTATGCAGTGACTTTAAACATTCTTAATCATCACAATGCTGCGAGATTTGGAGCTTGCATATATTGTTCGTAAGAAATTAGTCATAAGAAATTATTAAATCGCAATTCATTTTCTCTTGCCTGAGTCTTGGATGTTATTGCTTTCAACTGAGCATTGACAAAGACTATAAACTAATAATAAAGTATCTCTAAAGTATTGGGCATTGATTAAAAATACATGTTCAAATTATAAGTCATGGGGTTTTACGCTGCCTTTCGGTCAAATCATAATTGGTCCACTTAACAAAATACATTCTCATTATTTAATGATGCTGTCAGAACCTCGAAACAATAAATAATAAGCAAAGTGCCGACTTTTACGTACTCTCGCAAACTTATTAAATAAAGGAGAAGTATGAAAATTATTTGATGAAAGAATCTAATCTGCAATCGGCGATGCCAATTATAATGCTACCTTACGAAGGTTTGTAATATTTAATGTTTTGTGAACGATTGTTTTTTGATTTAACAAACGTATACACATATATATATATATATATATTTATATTCCGATAGCAAGGTCAGAGCTAAAATTTCGATTATTTTCCTTTATGATCGTAGGGTATATAAATATTAACATTTTGCGCACAATGTAAAATTAATTCTGTTGACTTATGCAGTGTGTCCACTGATAACCTTTTCATTTATTTAATTGAATTTAAGTGATAAGAAAATAATAATAAATGGCAAACTGGTACTAAGCTGACACCAATACGTCAGAGCAGTCCAATTAAAGACTAATTTGACTAAATGCCCCGATCTGTACTTACTCCAACCGATGTGAAGGATCGCCCAAACTGGAGCATCCGAGAAGACCATTGTGCTGAATGCGTAAGTACAGCTGGCAAAATAGAAATCCGCCGTTTTAGACCAGCCACCACGAAGATTGTCGGGTCGAAAGGGTCGCTCCATGGTATCATAGGAGCTGGTATTGCGTATTGCCAAACTGCATACTTGACGCGCTCGCAGCGAGCGATTGCCCTGATGAACCGGCGAAACGATGATACCATTACCATTACCATTTCCGTTTCCAATTCCATGGCCATATTCCGTAGATGCCTCCGAGTCGTCGAGGAGCATGCAATTGTTGAGCTGTTGCTTAGCATCGCCACAGATGCCTTTCATATTGCGTTTTTGCGCTAATGTCGAACCGTGAACAACAGCGTCGTTGACGCTATAGAAACATCTATATATATATATATATTATCTATAAGTAAAATGGGCTATTTTAAGTGGAGTAGGCCCACTCAAAAAATCACGTCAACTGCACTTTGTTCTTTTGTTTCAATGGAGAAGTTGCTTTTGTTTCAAGTTCATTACGTTTTGCCACTAGAAAATGCACAATACTTATATGGTTGACCCAGTTAACACGTTTTTGGGTCAGCATAAAATGTAATTGTACATAATATAAATGTATATATGTATTTTTCGTACTGTGCCCGGGATTGAATTATGCGTTAATGTTTCTGAAATCTTAGTAAGCATTTAAAAGTGGGGTCAACACTTTTATTATTTTTTAATTACTTTCGACTCGCAAAGTGTTTTCATTGAGAATCGAGACGAGAATTCCACATTTACGATTATCACTCGATTCCAAGCGCAGGCAGAGAAGAGGACAAAAAACACCCGAACGATTGTAATGCTCGAAAGCAAATGATGCGATTTGTGATTGTTCCTCCTGCTGCTGCTGCTGTTGCTGCTGTCGCCACTAAGCAAAACTAAATAATTCTAAAGAAAACGAATTTAATTAAGTATAAGTATCTGTGCTTGCGGTTGTGTGTGTGTGTGTGTGTGTGTATAAATCGTACAGTGGGTCAAAGTCGGCACACAAGCGAGATGCTAATGAAAATAACAACATTGTATATTCTTTGTACAGCGATTAATACTGATAATATATATAATTTATTACTCAAAATGTACAACATAAACAAAATCTTAACACTTAAATTGTACCACTGTGCAATGACATTCCTAGCACTTTTATTATGTTGCACTCTCAATGTTTCCTCTTGCGTTTATGTATGACTGACAGAACAAATCTCATTTACGCAGCTCTGTTGCATAGAAATCCACGTAAATGTATCGTAAATATAATATATAAGTATGTATATAGTTTATTTACTCATGCACACAGTTTTGTACGCATTCTACTTTGTTTGAATCAACAATGAATTAATGTATTGAAAATTGAAAACAAAGCGATTTGCGTATTTTTTTCCGTTACACAATCTATAGGCAATCAGGGGGCAATGGACGACAGCGGGCAGAACGCCAGCTGATGCGGCGCTGCACTACCTCTCTCACTCTCACTTACGTAAGTACACTTGACATTCGCTTGCTGCGAGAGAATAACGAAATGCTGGGGGGAGAGCCAAGTTATGCAGTTATTGCTCTCAGCTTAAAGCTTTTCAACAAGTCAATTTATAACAACAAACCGCACGTAAATGAGTAAAATGCTCGGTGAGAGTGAGAGAGAGCAGTAAATACATTTGCTTTCTTTGTTTGTTTGTTTGGTTTGGTGGTTGGTTTTTAGTGTGCAAATTGAGAGCAAAGCAAATCAGCTGTTTTTTGTTTTGAAGAGCATTGTGTAATTTTAATGCCTTTACGGTTTTTTTTACTCAACACGTGTGTGTGTGTGAGAGAGTTGTGCAGACTCCGTGACGATGACGTCAATTGGCTTATTAGATTATTATAATTATTTGAGTGAATTTGGCATTCATTGAACTAACTGCATCACAAATCGAATGCGGCAAACGTGTCCAATTTGTTCTAATCAGTATAGAAATGCTCCGACAACAAAGAAAAAAAGAATGGCCAAGAATGGCCAAGAATGTGCACAAATATATACATAAGTACGCTTATGTGTTTGTACAGTGTTCTCTCGCTTGTGTAAACTCTCGCTTCACATTTGATTTAAATTGGCAAAACAAATCTCACTTGTCATAGTTATATTTTTCTAATGAAATTTACAATATATTTTTTATTCTTCATTTTAAATGTTGTACTTTTTGGCACTTTTTCCATTAAATTAAAAAAAAATATATATATAAATAAAAATATAATAAATATATATGCACATATATTGGAAATAATTCCAAGAGCACTACATCCTTTAACGTATAGAGAATACTACACAATATAATTAAAATACAAATTTTAAATGTACTTTTCTTATTTACACAAACCAATTCAAAATGAAGTAAAAGAATATTAAATTTTATCAACTGATTAAGCATATAAAAAATGAAATGGGAAATTGTTAAACCAGAAAGTTATAATTTCAAAGCGACTACTGCATACAAGAAACAGCTAAGCGGCAACAACAAATTGGCGTCACGAGCGTCTGCCAAGTCTCAAAATAAAAGATAAAAAAGATTATAATAATATTGGCGCCGCAGCAGAGAGACAGCGACTATGATGATCACAAAGCCCGCAGCACTCGCTGCCATCGCACTCTAATCAAGTCTCACACTTTCACACGCACACACACACACACATACAACAACAACAACAACAACTACAAACAGCAACAACAACAAATTAAACAAACACACACTTTACTATAATTGCATTTCGCAGACCGGCGACAATTTGGAAAAGTACTCGAACCGCCACCGTCTATTTTTCCATATATGTTATTGTTGTTGTTGTTGTTTTTGCTGTTGTTATTGTTGTTGTTGTTGAATGTCCATCGGACGTGAATCTGTCAAATCGATTGACGTTTGCCAGCGATTGCCGCCGTTTGGACTTTCGATTGCGTTCGAAGCGTTCGCTGCCAGCGCCTCTTTGCCGACGACTAACTGGCGGACGAGCTGCCAGGCAAAAAAATCCAACACGCGAACACAGTCAGAAAGACGCCGTTACACCATCGAACGAATCCGAACATCGAATACCGAATACCAAACTCCGACTCATTTCACCACTCACGAACACTGCTTGCTCTTATCTCAATCACAGTTACTGTTGCTGTTGTTGTCACTGCTGCAGCTGCTTTTGCTGCTGTTGCTTCTGTTTTTTGTTTATTTTTTTTTTTGTTTGCCATATTTGTGATTTATACTAGTTTTCTTTAGCAACGATTTGTCTGTGAGAATTCGCAGAGACGTGCTTGTGGCAAGTTGCTCTATAATCCATATGTCTATTCATTTTTGTATGCATCGTAAGAAGATACTTTTTGCTTAGTTGTTTTGGATTTATTAGAATATATATAGATCAAAATTTTGAAGCAGATATTAATCAGCAGTGTAAACTATAACTAAAGACTCACTCGGATTAGTTTTGTCGGTTATAATTAAGGCAATTCATATCGTTAGCTCATCTGCATTTGCAGTTTTTTTTTTTTTTTTGCAGTATTCATCTAGCGTCCAAGTTATCATCAATATCTGTTGAGTTCTATTAAAGTTTGGCTGTAGAATGTTGCTAGAGTTTTGTCTTGTTTTAAAATTTAAATGTAGTTTTGATATAGGGACCAAATCAAGAAGAAAATGCCCTTGCTTTAGAATCTTGGGCCAGTTTTGACAAAGTTATGGGCACACATAATTTGGTACGATGCCAATATGTGGTTTTGTTGGGTAGAATTTCAGCATTTGTTTTACGTCTCAATTTTTTTTAAATAGATGTCCAAAGGAAGCTTAATATTATTAATATTTATTTTTATTTTATTTTTTTAATTTCTTTTAAACACGAATAGTAAAGAGTACAGAAATGTTCGTTTTGCTTTAGAGCAGACACACAACTTCTAATCACTTTACTGGCGAAATTTGCTGTCCATTTTTAGATATTCTCCCAATACGGTGAGAAGCAGTTTGCCGCTGCTGACTGACGATCGTAGCATTTGCCACACATTCATATTCATTGTGTGCTTAAAACACGATTGACTCTTGGCCGCAGGCGACTAACAATAAATCATTTGCAGTGGGGCGCTGCATTGCTGGCCCCACGCCTCCTCCTCCCCCCGAAACAGAGCATTCAACAGCCAAATGCGGCAAAAACAGCCAAACAAACGTGAAACTTTGTACCCCGGAGAGCAATATACACATATAAGTATAGGACATATATATATATATATATACACACACAGTCATCATATTCAAACTGCGGCTCTGCATTCAAGCAAATCAGCGTCGAGTGAGCGTCGAGCAAACAGTTCAAACTCAATATGTGAGCACGAGAGCTCTGGAGGAGGGGAGGGGCATCGTGAATGGAGGGGCAGGGCAGATTCAATTGCAGTGCAGCATTAGAAATAGGTCCGCTTTATAGAAAACTATGCGCAAGCGCATGAACTTGTCACTTAACTTGGCCATAATTGCGGTTTTTCCACACTGCTCAAGTATGTGTATAGGTGTGTGCGTGTGTGCGAGTGTGCGTGTGTAGGTGTGTTCGCGTGCAAACGTTGTTAATATTTAGATCATTAAGTCAGCGAACTATTGTTTATTGTTTACATCAACATTAAAATTTTAAATACTAAGCTTGCTCAACTAAAATTAAGATTCAATACTAGCTAATCTATTCAAATAAAATAAATAAATAAACAAAATGAATAATAAATGTTTATGCAAATATATTTAGCATATAAACACACAAACAAAGGTTCCACATTTCTTCAAGTTCCGCATACGAATTTAATTGCTTCATTTGCGTCAAATGTGTCGCAAGTTCAATAAAAAATACTTTAATAATTATGATAAAATCGCTTGTATGCGTAATTAAAGTTAAGACCTTCAACTAGGCAACTGACTAACTAAACTGAATGACTTTACAAATTGCGACAGACTATAATCAGTTCACAATCGATTCAATACAAAACTTCAGTGATTTAGTGGTTTATTTCAAATACTACAGAGATGAATATATTAAGATGGTTCTATAAAAGAACTGTAGGAAATGAATAATGCTTGGTTGTAACCTCTTTGCATAGATTTATTGTCTAGGAAGAAAGTCGTTTTCACAGTTGGCGGTTGTTACGAAAATGGCTTTTGCATAAATATATTAAAATATAAAAAATATAAAATATATATTAGCTCGAAAGAAAGGCAAATTTTGGATGTCTTTTTGTGCGAGTACCCTGTTTACAAGTGGATGTATTTACAACATTCATTAATTATACATTATCATATTCAAATCCTTGGCAGTATCATGGCGGAATGGAATTCTTCGATTTTATTTATTTTTTTCGTCGAGTTTACAGAGTGCCGGGAGCGGGTGCAGCGTTGATCGAAGCCACCGACTGGATGTGTCCAGCCAAGGGAGCTGTGTGCACGGCGCCACGAGTCTGAGCGGTATAGACACCTTCATGGGCAACGGGAGCGACAACAACGGCGGGAGCATGGGCAGCAGCCACAACAGCAGCGGGAGAGGAAATCAATGCTGGACCAATGGGAGCATGAATAGCTGCTGGCGGCCAGGAGCCAACGGAGACGGCAGCGGGCCAGTGAGCAGCGGCTGGCACAGCCCAGGGCGAGGCCACCACGGGATTAGCGACCGCTGTATAGGACAAACCATGACCAGCCACCTGAGAGATCAACGGAATCACCGAGGACTGCACGCCCATGGCAAGAGCCAGAGTAAAGACGACGGCGATGGCGAACTGCAAACATCAAAAGCGAATTAGTCACATTAATATTAATATGAATTCTCCTGTCTGCAGGATAAGAGATCCTTTGGATACTCACTTTCATTTTGCTGGTTTTGTTTGTTTGTTCTGTTGCTTGGTAGCACTCTTGTTGAACTCTTGTTCTGAACTGATCTATTAAAGCTTCTGTGACCAGTTTTATAGCAAAAGCCAGTCCAGTGTTGCCCCAACAATAGCCAACAAAAGTTCAGCCAAGTGATAGTTCGAGTTCATACTGACAATATTCATACCTCAATTACACTAAAAAAAAAAAAATAATAATATGCTTAAGAAAATTCGAGAATTTTCAACTTATATCAGCTATAAAAATTATGAAAATAAGCCATGTGCAGACATTTTTAAAGCCCAAATTTTTTGGTTAACTCCCTAATAAGAATTTAATCAATTTAAAATTATTTCCTGCATTAAAAACTTTATCGATCGTATTAGTTATCAAATAATATAACTAAATATATAAATGTAGAATTTATACTTGTTTAAAAATATTCAAGAACTCTCAATAACATTTTTTCTCTGAGTGTAACTTCAATGCATACATATAGTGACATATCTTTTGCATACATGTGATTACCGCTACTGACAAGACTAGGAACACATGCAGGCGTTCTGTGGACAACAAAAACGGGCAACACTCATATTCACACTCAACACTCAATATAGACTCAAGCATTCGATCGATCGATCGATCTATCTTAGCCATGTTCAGATATGCATATCGGCCCAACCCACTTTTTCTTTCAGTTGCAGTTCCGGTTACTCTATTTTCACTGCGTCAACATTTACTGTATTTGTATAATATTTAATTACTTAATTGTTATGGTTTTGCATTAGCATATAATATGATTGACTTGACAATCAAATAATTGATCGATTCATATCCTGAACAAGGCAGGGCTCACCTTAACTTAATTATGAACCATAAATTTACAATTTAGTTTTAGTTTAATGTATTAAACGATATATTTATACAATCATAAACTATGCAACAGCTTAATGATCTTGGTTATGATAAGCGCTGCACATTTAATATTTAACTATTTACCAACACTTTTTAGTATTTATAGATTTAATCTAATGAATTCCAAGTTTTATGAAATCTTTGATTACATCCTTGTTGTGTTTTTAATTGTATCACTTCAGTTTTCCAAATTTTACCATTTAGTTTAAGTTGAACGATTTAAAAAAAATCGTATAAAATTAATGATTAAGCTAAGGCGCTGCACATTTAATATTTAACTATTATCCAACACTTTTTAGTATGATATGCATTTAGTCTAATGAATTGCAAGTCTTATGAACTCTTTGATTACTTCCTTGTTGTATTTTTAGTTGTGCCGCCTCAGTTTGCCAAATGGAGCGCATTTCAATGATTTTTACATAACACTTACACAGCACACACTCTGCGCATGAGCTTTTAAATTTCATTCGTGGGTGTAATGGACTGACAAAGATTTGCAGCCGGGTTCCAATCTGATCCACCCACATAGGGGAAACAATTAAATCCCAGTGCAAAGACAACCGCAAGACGCAAAACCAACAAAAAGAGAGAATAAACGGCAAACAATTCAATTATGCAAATGGACGACAATTGATTTTGGAAAAACTAAACAGAAACAGCCAGCGAACCAGTTTCGCGGCGACAAACCCAATAAGCCCAAAGAAAACCAGTCAGGTGTCAGACTTGCACCAAAATGCATTTTTAGCGACGCTCAAAATAATAATAGTTGCCCAACGCCAACGCCAACGTCAACAAAAAGTTTAAGATTAGTGCAAGTTAAATTCTTGAGGGCTGATTATCTGCAATTAGCTGCTGCCATAATTTATAATACCCACCATATACTCAAATGCACATGTACCTATATGTTTTAATTAGATAGATCGATCGGGGCTTGTCAGTGCTCAGGTGGCTGCTGTTGTTATTGAGTTGAGCTGTAATTAGCACTAAGTGTTTGCATAATTAAGCATACGCACTGTGGTCGCTATCTAAATTGCTGGATAGAGCCATAAAAAATAAGCGCCTTTCGGTCAATTAAATGCTTGGCTAAAATATAACTTGCCCTGGTCACGACTACCGTTCAGTAGCCATTTAAAATGTCCAAACGTATCATCATATTAACTGATACGTATACAGTTAAAATAATCGCACTTCACCTCAAACTAGCACAAAGACATATTTGATCTCGACATTCTTTTCGATATGAAATCAATTAAGCAATCTGTAATTCATTTCAAGGTGATCGATATTGTTTGCAAGTGCCGCCCAGCTGCAAGGTCGTTTTTTATACCAATACTCTTTATTACTCTGATTATACAGAATGGATTTATGTTTAGGTATTTTAATGGCTACTTAACTCACTTTACATAGACAGCTCTTAATTGTTTGTTATAAATGTGCTAATTCAGCTGAGTTTTTTATAGCCTAGGGATAATGTATAGATCAGTACCTTGTTATGGCAGCTGCTTAAGCCAAATGAACACACCACTTTAAAAACTAAAGCTGGTTCTAAATATAAGATTATGTCCCAGGCAGTCAAGATAATTCAAAGTATTTTTCCATAATTTGTCTGCCTGTTCATTTAATTCATTTCAATATGTGTGTATTAAAATAACCTCATACCTCATGTATTTTTTGATACATATGAAATGACTTATAAGATTTCTATGCCAACTTTGTAATCTATTTAAATAGTTCATATTTCAAATTTAAAAACAAATATTAATTCTGCAATTATTAATCTGAAAATTCCCTCCTTGCGTAGCCTATATTTTCCGTCCAACCTTTAATATATCTAATAGATTTCTGTCTTAAATATTTAAGTATAGAGCAATTATTATTTTAGTTTCAAAAACCGCAGTACCGAAATTCCAGAATTTTACTTAGAATGCAGTTGTAAAAAGCTTTTAACTTTTTACCCCTTCAAATCCCGATGAAGTCATAAAAAATGCAATAAAATTTTGGCTTAAATAAAAACGTTGAGTGAGTTTATTCAAAACAATTTTCGTCAATCTTACAATTGTTGCAAATTACTAACGTAATGTATTCATATGTATGTGTTTATGTATGTATGTATGTATATACACCGAATATGTACAAAGAGAGGAAGGAATGAAATAAAGGAAGTAAAAGTCAGAAGAAGAAGGAAATTATATTGTTGCAAAGTTGGATAGATAGATTAATAGATGGATTGAAAGGAAGAAGGAAAGCTGGAACAGCTTTGTGAATTCAAAGTTCTCAAGTAATAAGAAATTAACATGCTGTTATTTGTTGGTTGTAGTTGTTGTAATTGTTGTTGTTGTTTGTTGTTGGACTTATTTGCTGAACACAGAACTAACTCAAATGTGCGGAGTGAGTGTGTTTTTTGTTTTTTTTTTTTTGTTGTTTTTCTTTCTCTAAAACACCAAAAGAATCATCATATGATTCTTCAGTTTGTAACGGGACTAAGAGCGGTGTGCTTAAACAATAGTGGATTGTGGTTGTTATGGTGGTGGTGGTAGAGTATCCGAGTAGAGTCATTGAAATCGTATGGAAGAAAGGAAGACAGAGTGTGGACGAGACAACAATTGATTTGGCCAGTTGCACGGTGGATCCTTGGCTGTCCTCTTCATCATCCTGCCCCACTTCCATTTTGGCATTGTGACAGTTTTTGGGCAGTGAGAGAGAGAGAGAGATTTACAAGGTGCCGGGTGCGGGAGCCACGTTCACCGAGGTGGCGGAGTTGATGTGACCAGCCAATGGAGCAGTGTGGATGGCACCACGAGTCTTGGCCACATAGACACCCTCGTGACCATGACCGGCGACGGCTTGGGGACCCTGTGCAAGGGCAATGCCGGGCACACCACCGTGCCAGCCGGGAGCACTGACGCCCCAAGGAGCGGCGCTAGCATGGACAGCAACGGCAGCGGGTGCACCCCAGCCAGAACCCCAGGCACCGTTCCAGCCATTGTTCCAGGCACCGGCACCATTCCAGCCACCATTCCAGGCACCGTTCCAGGCACCACCCCACGGTGCGCCGGCACCATGGGCAACGGAGTTCACATAGCTGACACCGGGTGCAATTGCGGCCCACGACGCCTGGGCACCGGCAACGGCGCACACAAACATGACTACGGCAATGACGAACTGCAAATGCACGAGAGGATTAGCACACAATTGGAGTTAACAAAAACCCCACGGTTAGTCCTTACCTTCATGTTGCTTGTTGTTGTGGGTTGGTTAGAGAATTTGAAGGAGTAGAGAGGAGGAGACACTTGTTGAATGCTCAGCGAACGAGTTGATTCTGATTTCGACTACCAAATTGTGGCAACTTTTATACTAAAAATTATATGCACCGGACAAGAAAAACAAAAACCTGCCCCACACAATAACAGCAGCAACAGCAACTACAATAACAACAACAAATGCACTCAAGAAAATATATATCAAATTCGTATAAATGCACAAAAAACTAGACGACGCCCAGCTTAAAGCTGGCGTCGTTGCCGGCGTTGCGGCTGCAGAATTGGAGCAGATCTGCTGTGAGGCTAAGCAGCCTTTCACTGCCCAGCTGCGACGTTGACGTCGTCAAATCGTCCGACTGAGATCTCTGCTAAGGTGCTGATGTCGACGCGGGTCCCTCTCTATCTCTCTCTCTCTCTCTCTCTCTCTCTCTCTCAGAGTGCGGGCGGCTTTGTGTTGCGCAAATTGCAATAAGCAAAGAATTTAAGAGCCGAAGGAAACACACACACACACACACACACACACAGTGCATAACTATCGACAAAGCAATCGAAAACACGAAAATTGCAACAACACCAACAACCAAATTATATATTGATAAAGCCACAAGTCACAAACACATTTAAAAGCCATAAGCAAAAGACCTGCAGCATTGGGCAAAGCAAGCCGTTGGCTGCAACCTTCTCCCTCCCTCCCACAGCAGTCAAATTGTTTGCTATTGTTGTTATTGTGGTTGTCAGAATATTTTTAATTATATATCACTTTAAGGCATACAAACATACACGCACACACACACGCACACACACATATATGCAATGGTCGCGTGCCTGCACTGGAAAAATACCTATGAATTGGCAATTATTTCAATTCTCTGGGCAATTGTGACGTCACATTGAATATTGAAAGCGCTCAACAATCGTCAGATTAAGATTCTCAGAGTAAACTCCGTTTTTTTGGCCTATTTCCATTCGTTCCCTTTGCAGGTGTAAATTTAAATTCAAGTTGAGTTATTTTTTTTCAACAATTTTTATTTCAAGTAATTAATTAATTGATCCATTTTAAGGTTATATAAATAGCATGTAAGGATACATATTTTTAAACATCAGAAGTTAAGGGGACTCTAGATTTTGAAAGAACTTACAACAGCCTTTGTTTTCCCAAATTTTAAAGGAAAATTAAACTCAGAACAGGGCTGAAAAACTTATCTCTACATAGAATTATGAATTTTTCTCAGTGGCATCAGTGAACAATTGCAGTTTGAACAAGCAATTCGCATGGTTCCAAAGTAGGAAGGTATGTGGACAACGTGGGGCAACGCCCAAAAATATAAATATAATCAAAGGCTGTCAGCAGCAGCAGCAGCAGCCGCAACAGCATTGGGCAACAATAAAAACGTAAAATAGTAAATCGAATTGTTGAACTACTTTTCCATATTCGGACACTTACTGGGCAACCTCAACTTGAATTTGACACAAGATGCAAATCACAACACAAACTCCGCTTTTAACGAGTTGAGGTCAAAGTGTCAAAGACCATTTTAAAGTCCATGTCATATAACACAACCAGAACCATTTCGAGACGACTGTTTGACAGGCAACAATAAAAAAAAAAAAACATTAATCATATCGAATATGATTATCCACGGGAACATAACGTGGTCTTGTGGAATGCCACAAACTTGTGCTATTACAGTAAATACCACATCAACTTTAATATTCATAACCCTCATGAATTGAAATGCACCAATAGCGAAAGTCAACTCTGAGTTGTAATGAATTTCCTATTTAATCCTATTGAAACTGCTAATGATTGGTAATAATATCAAACAATTATTTTGTTCATTTCAAACAGAATGATGAAATATTCTGGGTATTTATTAAATTCAAATTGCAGATCTGATAACGCTCCCGTCCAATGCTTGATCATCTTATCCATTGTTCCGTGGCCCAATTGTCTTGCTTTGAGGCTATTTGCCCAAAACGGTGGGTGGGGATTTAAAGCACTGGAACTGTTTTAGCCAAGTAACTATCTGGCCGGCATTGTAATGACTGGTCAGTTATCGCCACAAAATCGGCTAATTGGCGCAGGTTTTTGTAAGCCAAGCTAACAACATGTACGATTATGCAAATGTTCAAACTCCTTTTTTTTTTGTTTTTTCTTTATCTGCGCATACCGAAAAACAAGTTTGCTTAATTTTGTGTTATTGTTAATGTGTGTTATTTTATGACTTTTTCTACTTACATTTTGTTCCTTTTTTTTTTAGCTATATGCATTTATTTTGTTATACAATTTCTTTGTGTTTTGATTTGAATCTTTTTCTAGATAGATAAATTACAAATTAATGCATATCGATAGACATTTTTTTTTGTTTCACTCCAAGCATTCCATTCTGTGTTGGATTTTGTTAGCTAGACTGTTAAACAACTCTGCGTACTCAATTCTGTCAGAAACAATTACTTTCGAAAGTGCCTTACACAAACTTGTAGCTTTTCGTAGTTCTTCAGGAATTTTTGCAGACTTTTAAGAATGTCTAATTTAGTGGGTAGGGCCACGGCTCTTCTCAACAGTAAGTCAACAATTGCTCCACTTTTTCTTTAAGATTAATCCTTTCCTTATTAGAGCTGAAGGCTCAGGCTCGTCCACAATTCGATGAGTTCATGCGATATGCCAAGGTGGAGTTGACACCGCCAACTCCAGCTGACTTCGTGCGTTTACGCAAGACGGCAAAGACGGCCAAGAAGGATGTAAAGGGTACACGCAGTCGTCTTGGCAAAGTAACAGTCGCCGAGGCTTGGCTCAATACACTGGTGACCATCGAAGTGATCACCTGGTTCTTTATGGGCGAGGTTATTGGGCGTCGTCACTTTGTCGGCTACAAAGTCTAAAGTTGAAATATGCAGATGGACAAATCCTGTAGTGTTTTGTGTTCTCTGAGTTACATATACATAAATAAAAACAGCAGCAGCATTTATTCACGGATCATAAGTCCAATTCGTAACGCCCATTTATTGTCAGAGCTGCACCTTGAAATTCCAGCAGCGTTCTGCACCATTTGGAACCAAACATGAGCATGCTTATAATGCATAATTTGAGTTCAGCTGCGCGGTGGCATTGATCTTGGACACCGAGTTGAAGCTGGAGCTGGAGCTGAAGCTGCTCTCAACTGGCAGCTGGTCAAATGCTACGTGACAAGCAGCAGGGAGGTGTCCAACTGAAGCAAGGCGTCAGTTCGTGTTGTGGGCGGTCAACTGGTATAAATCAGCTCGACACCAATCTGCACAATTGCATATTTCAAAACAATGCACATGTCGCTTTCGAACAACACTTACAACAACAACAACAACAACGGCACACACATAAACCACACACTTGCTCAGACACACATTTACCGTTTGTCCCAATTTGTATGGCATTTTAATGGCCCAAAAAAATTAGAGTTGAACACGTGTCATATTTTCCAATACGCCATTAACTATAAAACGCAAAGACGCCAAACAAATTTAGTTGTTTACAAATCTTTCTTATTTATTGCAAAATTTCAAAATTTTTACTCAATAAGTTATGGCTTTTTGATTATAAACAAACTTTTGCTTACAGAAAATTAATGTTGAAATTATAAAAGAGTGTTCTTGTTGTCTCTAAACCTATTCAAGGCCTCTATTTTAAAATTATTAATAACAGTATCCAGTGTCCCTCAATAAAAACTCAATCTAAAATATTTATTTGTTTTTTATATATTTTTTTTTTTAGTTTAAGTATCATTAAAGTGATTACATGTCAATTGTTTTTTTTTTTTTGTTTTTGCCTTGGTTTCAGCTGTTAACCGTTGTGCTAAGTCACACATAATGTCTGATATCTGATGCATCTGATAAATATACTTCGTGTTAGATTCTATGTTTTCGTGTCACGACACGTGTTCAACTCTAGCCCCCAAAAGCCACAACAAGTGAAGCTTGACGCAATCTGTAGGCTCGATTGCATCATGCCCAGCTTGCAGACCAAATCCTTATCAATATTGTTTTTTTGTTTTTTTTGTTATTTAATTTTAACAGAGAAATAGAAACGCCCACCATTGGAACCACACCGCGTAGATAAATGCGAATTACATATTAAAATCGCATAAAAAAAAATATAAACTTATTATGGCCCAGTCGATGGTTTCGCGGCTTAGCGGCTAGCCTTACTTAATCTGGCATAAACAATTTTAGCCACGCTTGAATTCAATTTCGGCCAGGCCCGACTTGCCCTGATCAACAGTTCTCTTGATTGTTGCAAGTTGCCACCAACCGTGGGGCAGCAACACACATTTGGCAACGGGCCACTGGCCGCATACGAATGTCTAACAATTTGCGGCAGCCGCATGTTGTTGCTGCTGCTACTGCTGCTTGTTGCAACGCCTTCTTCACCCACGCCTTCGACACCTAACAATGTTGCTCATTATTTTATTTAGTTTGTCGTACTCAACTTATGGAAAATTGCTAAAGGTGTAAATATTTTATTATTTAAAATGTCTTCAAATATTCGCATAAACATAATTTGAGATAATATCTCAAATTTTGTTACATCGATTTTCAGGTTCGTTCTTAGCATAGATTATTATTTTATTTTATCACGAATACCTTGCAAAGTGTTCAAACAATAGAAATTAGTAGCCAAAGTCTTTTTAAGTTAGGATATTTTTGGTTCGCATATTCCTCACAGCTCTGCGTTTATTTACTTTTGTTATTTGCAATTAATTAAGTAAAATAACATTCGACTTGATTATGGAATACGAGTGGGTGGCCTCTGTTCAGTCTGCGAATTCGTTGCAATTGTTACAATTGCAATCAATTCTACATTATACAATGAATGCCTGCATATGAATTGATTGATTTAATTGGCCATCAAAATGTATTCAATCAATCTTTCGCCATAATAAATCCAATTACAATTATGATGTTAAGCACCGTTAATGTCATTTAAAGTTAAGACAATAATTATCCACTTTGTGGCCAAGCCCACTTGGCAACTGTCACAACGTACAGAGAATATTACGGCTTTAATTTCTGTATGGGTTTTCTAACACATTCTAAAGCCAGTTGAAATGCATTTGACTTGAAGTACTTAGACGATGTACACGCTTCAATGGACACAAGGAGGGGGAACTGTAACAAATCAAGTTTTGAGGAGGTGCAACAAGTTTTTCAGTCTATTAAAAGTCTAACAGCGTTAACGCATTTACGAACTTTTTTGGCAAGTAATTCTGTAACTTCGCATAGCAGGAACTAGTCAGACTGAATCGTGAATATTATGAAACTAAAATTGCGTTGTTTACTGTAAATATTTGTGTTTGGAGAGTTGAATAGAATATTTAAATGAAGGCTCTTTCATTAATCGACAACACGTCAATGAAAAAAAGAATCGTGGAGACTACTGGGGAATGTATATATTTCTTCTCGTATCTGAACAAAAACAGAACAAGTTGCTTACAATCATAAGCAAAGTTCAATTCAGTGAATTTAATGTTCTTCTACTTGTTTATTTGAATAATTCAATTTCCCATGGATTGTAAAAAGCTGTATTTAATAAGTATATAAAAATATATATTGTGATTATATTTTTAGTGCAATTTCTTAGGCTTTAACTCAAATCACTTTTAACTAATGAAAACACTTAAGTAATTATAGACAAGCCAACATGATCTTGACTGTATTCTAGTGGTTTCTCCACAATCAGTTAAGGAGATTGCAATTAATCCAATTAAAGATTAAAGACCATTTAATTACTTTAGAATCACTCAAAATAATCATTTGATCAATATTAAACCTCTTATTAAAAACATTACAAATAACTGGCTGCACTTCGCAGCTGAGATCACATAGTCCATTAACCTTATTTGGTAATTCATAGCCATCGCCCACATGTGATCACGCGCGTATACACATAAAACAACCGAAACAGAAAAGAAACATGCACAGCAACGAGTCGTAAACAAAAGCAAAAACTAAAAAAATTCCAAACTGCTTAATGGTCTCAAAACAAGATTCGACAAACCGGCAGCCAAAAGCGCATGCGTTGTGCGTTGGCCCAAATGCATTTGACGACCTTGGCTAGCGCCCGATGCTGGTCACATTTAGTGGGCCAACTTCTGCGTGCCAAACCAGTAAAGTGCGTTCGTGCGTCCAATGAACTCCGAGCACACCCAAGCAGGAAGCCTTTCAATTCAGATTACATGTGCGTAAACTTGAACTTGTGCGTTGTGTGCTGTGCCGGGAAATAGGAAATCGCTTACAGACTCTTGCAGCTGCAGCTGCAACTGAATCAGCGCCTGCGTCTGCGTCATGCGTTTTGCGTTTTGCGTAGTGTGTAGAAAAGTAGAAAAATAAAAATAAAAAAGTGAATGGCAAGCAGCTTGCCGGGGCTAGATAGATTTATGAGCAGTTGCTATTGGGCTTGGCTGCCAACATGACATGGTAACAAACAGCGGTGCTGACTGTTGTTGCTCACTGTTGTTATTGCCGCGGCTTTTGCTATTCGCTATTGCTATCGCTACCGCTGTTTACCTAGCAGCCATCGCCTGTTGCTGCTGCTGCAACTCCTCAGTGCTGTCAACCTTTAACGAGCCAAAAAGAGCGGGAAAATCTGTTTCGAAATGCGTATTTGATTTTTTGAAGGTTGTCCATGAAATTTAATGCTGTTCTTTATTTATGCTCAGACTTAAAGTATCTTGATAAAACTTGGACTATATTCATTTCCCATTCTTCTTGCAAACACTTAATATGAATGTATTTTCGATTGGATCACTTTTTGATATAGGAAGAATCGATCGAAAGTTAAGTTCTTGTATTTAGTATCTAGATAAAGTCAGCATTCATCTTGTGTTGCAACTTCATCTAACAAATACACAAAACAAAACCAAGCTACATTTGACTGGGAAAAAGCTGACTGAGCAACACTGATGCTAGCTGCGTGCCTCGCTGCGTTGCCTGCACCCTGATGTAAAATGAGAGCTGGAGCTGAAACTGAAACTGAGGCTGTAGGCAGTGGCACTGGCTCTTATTGGCAGGCGGGACACGTTCAACATTTGACACTTTTATTGAAGTGGCTATTGGGATTTAACGCTTATCATGTTTGCTAATTCATCGACACGGGTGGTTAGCGATTCCATTCGTCGTTCCATTTAAGTCACTTTGCAGTGTGATTTCGTAATAGGCGCTGCGCTTAGAGGATGTCTAGACTGACTGGACTTGCACTCTCGCTAAAGACATTCACCGGAGTGCATGCTCGTAACTGTAACTGTAATTCAAGGGGGCGACGTAGGTGTTAAGGCGGATCTGAGGCCCCAAACGCGTTTTTATGCTACACATACTACACTTTATTTAAGCAGGGCGTATCAGGTTTTGTGTGTGTGTTTTTTTTTGTTTTGTATTTACATTACGTGAATTTTTCTATTAATAATTGTTAGTGCCGGCCGATCAAGGCAAACAACCCCTGCTCCACTTAAATCTAACTCTCGTTTTCAGTCGCTGTAACAACAATGTTGCAGCAGTTGGCAACAACCTGGTTGGCCAGATGTGTGGCCCCTTGACGTAGCCGCTGAGGCTAACGCAGGCGTAAAATGAATCTGAAAAATTATTGTAAAAATGGTCAACGCCCCCTTGATTGCATCCATTAGTTGATCGACAGCTTAAAATTGATAAATTACCTAATTCATAACAGTATAATTATTTTGTTATGTTCTGTGTATAGGCAAACTTGAATCGTATTATTTGAATAATATGTTTGAATAATCCTATAAGGCCTTTGGATTTGCTACCCATTTAAAAATGTAAAATATTTTTAAGATTTCAATCTTCACACATATTTGAATAGCCGTTAAGCTAAGGCTGACAATCAATTAGCATTCAAGATTTATCGACTTCTTCACACAGCTCGTTTTCTGTGATATTGCTCGTTAAATACTCTTAAGCGGCATGCGCTTCATTCATTAAGTGAACTGATTCGTGCAATATGGTATTAAAAGTAGAAATATCAAGTTACAGATGATTACCAGCTTAAGTTTTTTTTATTTTTCTATCACTTTGATTTGAAAGTTCGTAGAAAAATTCCATGTCTATCGACCACCCACCGCAAATTATCGACAACTTAGCGTGCTGTTAACTATTGGTTCTGTTAAGAAGTGAGTACTTTTTTACACATCGAGTCGTTCTGTCGCATTGCATTAGCGGCACGTGTTGAGCGAGTTTCGAGTTTGTTTTTTTAGTTGATTGCATTTTATAAAGGACAACAATGAAGGTAGCCACAAAAAAGGTTAAGTCCTTGGACAAATCGAAGCCCAAAAAGAGTGTAAACAAGAAAAAGAAACTGTCGGAGGAGCCACAGTTGCCGAAGGCGGCGAACAAAACTGTCAAGAAGAGCAAGAAAGATGAAATAAAACCAAAAAAGAAAGTGCCAAAAAAGTCGCTCAAAAAAGACTTGGAAGGACTTAAGGACATCGATCCCGAGTTCTATGATTTTCTTAAAAAGAATGACAAGGAACTGCTCAATTTCAATCTTATGGACAGCGATGATGACGACGACGAGGGAGAGGAAGCTGAGAAGAAGGCAGCTGCAGAGGATTTGGACAGCGAAGACGATGATGGAAAATATCACAAGCCCAGCGATGATCTGGCCGTGGCCAGTGACGAGAGCGAAGGCGAAGATGATGATGCTGTCGAAGAAGAAGAATCTGCCGGCGGTGCGCAAAAGATTACACTAAATATGCTCCGTCAATGGGAACTGCAGCTGGCCAAACCCAATGTCTCCGTGGAGGCAGTGCGTCAGGTCATCCAAGCATTCAACTCTGCACTGGCCAGCATTAGTGCCGATGCTGAGATGGGTGAGCAGGCCAACGCCGGTGCCTATAAAGTTATCGGGGCCGCTGCCTTTAACGGAGTAATCCAGCTGTGTGTGCTGCACCTGCAACCAGCGATTATAAGAGTGCTGGGCGTGAAACCCAACAGCAGTTTACCGCTGCACAAACACAAGAAATGGGTTAAGGTGCGCGGCTGCCTGCGCTACTACCTGGGCGACCTGATACGCCTCGTGGAGCAAGTGTCCAACACGAATATACTCAATGTGCTGCTCAAGCATCTGCATCAAATGGCCGGCATGGTGGCGCCCTTCACAACGCTGGGCAAGACCATACTCAAGCGGCTCATCGTGCTCTGGGCAACAGGGGATGAAACAGTGCGAGTGATCGCCTTTCTCTGCATCCTCAAAATAACGCGTAAACAGCAGGTGAGTTAAATATTAATAATATTTAATACAATCTTGTACATTCTCTAATTGAAATCCTTATTGCTTGGCAGGCGACCATGTTGAATCACGTGCTGAAGGCCATGTATCTGGCGTATGTGCGCAACTCCAAGTTTGTGTCGCCCAACACGCTGCCGGGCATCAATTTCATGCGCCGCTCGCTGGTGGAGATGTTTGCCCTCGATCTAAATGCTAGCTATCAGCACGCTTTTCTCTATATCCGCCAGTTGGCGATCCATTTGCGCAATGCGGTCATCCTGAAGAAGAAGGATAGCTTCCAGGCTGTCTACAATTGGCAATATATCAATTCATTGCGACTCTGGTCGGATTTGTTGGGTGCCAGCGCGAACAAGCCGCAACTGCAGCCACTCGTCTATCCACTGGTGACGATCACAACGGGCGTCATCCGCCTCATACCGACAGCTCAATATTTCCCGCTGCGATTCCATTGCCTGCAGTCACTAATTTCATTAGCGAAGGAGACGCAAACGTTTATCCCGGTGTTGCCACTGATTGTGGAGGTGTTGCGCAGCAATACGTTCAATCGCAAACACTCCGCGGTGTCCATGAAACCGCAGCAATTCACTTGCATTCTGCGCCTGAACAAGGCACAGCTCGCTGAGAATGGCTTTCGCGATGAGGTCGTGGAGCAGGTGTGCGGCCTGCTGTTGGAGTACCTGTCGCATGAGTCAGCCACGTTGGCATTTAGCGATCTTGTTGTGCCCGTGGTTATGGCCCTTAAGGCGTATCTCAAAGAGTGCCGCAACGCAAACTATACGCGCAAGCTAAAACAGCTGCTGGACAAGATTCAGGAGAGTGCACGCTTCATTGAGCAGCAACGCAGCAAGACCACTGTCCAGCTGGACCTCAAAAATGCCCAGGCGGTGCAGGCGTGGGAACAACAGGTTCGCAACAAGCGCACACCTCTCGACATCTACTATGCCAGCTGGCTGAAGACGCACGAGACGAAGAAGCGGCGTCAAGCGGCCCAAACGGATGACATCAATGCGGACTACGACATACCCAAGCTGAAGCGACCGGCGGCCAAGACGGGTGTTCCAGTGCGCAACGAAGATGGCGAACTGGAACTGTTCCCATCCGATTCCGAAGATGATGACGCAGGCATACCCAACCAAGAAGGCGATGATGATGATGATGTCGGCGACATTTCGGAACCAGAGGAGCCCCAGCCCAAGAAGCCCAAACGCAAGCAGCGTGACCAGCAATCAAAAGAAACGATTCCCGCTGAGCCTGCGGATTATTATGATGAGGCAGCCGCAGCTGTTGATATTGTGAAGGATTTAGATTTGAACGATTGGTAATTGCTGATGCCCACTATTATGAGAGAAAAATTGTTAGTTTCATAATAAATTCAAATACAAAAAATTAAAACCAAAATGTTTAATTTTTAGTGCCTGTTTTCGTTATTTGCATTATTTTATATTTAACTAACTACTGTATTCAGACAACATAAGCTTTGATATTCTCCTTCAATTTATACAAACTTGCTAGAGCTTTATGTCTTAGCTCTAAGATGTAGTGGACAGATTTAGCCGAATGGTGTTGGGATATACTGTAACAAATCTCTCGACAAATTTAAATTCCATATGCAATAATATTATTAAACACACCTAAAAAAAAAAAAAACGGCTAAAAATATGAATTCGCTGCACTGATTGGCAAACAAATTTTTTTAAACATTTTTTTTTTTTGATAGCATAAACATCTAAGAAATACGTATATTTACAAATTAATTCAAATTATGAGGAATTTGTTAATTCTATTGCCCCTTGTTCTTCTTGCCGGGCATAATCTCGTACTCCTCGTACTTGGGATAGGTGCCGATCGTTTCACCCTCCACCTGCTTAGGCATTGCCGCCGTGTCCTTGGCCTTGGAGTAGTGGGCATCCAGTTCGGCTGCATTCCGCTTTTTCATGTCCATTATTTGAAGATTTTTGACCAGTTCATCGCGTGTGGGCGGCTCCTCGCGTCTTCCGCGCAGCCACGCCTCCCACTCGGCGGTCAGCTCCTGATCAAAGGCATCCTTGTCGGCGGGCTCAAACCAACGCGAGGATTTGCGTTTGCCAATCGATGGATTCGCCGGTATTTCATAGTATTTATTGCCAAAGTAATCTTCACCAATGTAATTGCCACGAAATTGTCGGGGTCGCAGTGAACGCCAGAAGTTTTGCCATATAATGCCAATTAGATCACGCGTCGGCTTTTTGTTAGCCATCGTTGCGAGTGTTTATATTTCTTACAGTTCGTTACAGGTTAGAATCGATTATTTGTTGTTATGACACACAAACAGCTGACAGTGTGCACAACGCCAAGACGTCAGCTGAGCCCGCCGGTTTTTCAAATTGCTTGGTAGAATTTCGATTTAAATTTGAATGATTGTTGTATATTTTATTGAGGTTAGATTTCAATTAGATTTCAATTTGCAATTGGCAATATCGTAAATCGGTAAATTGTAAAACAGCAGATTGTAAAACGACAGATTTAGCAGCTTTAGCTATAACTGTGGCAGTATTGTTGGCGCAAAATTTAAAGATGCAAATTATGTTTCAAAGGCAGGGCAAATGGACTGTGCCAATCACGGGCGAATACATTAAACACATCCGTTCGCAATGTGTGCTGTGTGTCGTTCTCGAAATCCACCTCAGACAGGACGAGACCAACGCCAGCTGTATGAGTAAAATACTCGCCCGACCAGTTCGAGGTGCCAATATACGCAATTCGTTCCGTTACCATATACGCATTGTGATTCACGCGTCCAAATGGGATTTTCAACTGCTGTTCATCCGAAGGCACAATAAATCGACGCTGCAAAAAAAAGGAATAAAGTCCATTTAGTAGAGTTCATCTATATACCTATACGACTTACAATTTGTATGTCCACCTGCTGATTGACTGTAGAGAGATCCTGCAGCGAGCGGAGATAGTTGTCTTCATTGGGATCCGAGTGCTTCCACCAGGAGATTAACAACTTAACGGAAACACCACGCTCCACAGCTGCTTTGCGCAAGGCATTATCAATTGGTGGCCAGAATTCTGGCCTGGCCCCATTTACAATCAGTGGATAGTAATCCATGACGGCAATATTAACAAATTCCACAGCTGTATTGATGCAATCAAGAATCGCATCCAGATCGTGGGTACGTCCACTGGCCGTCAGCGGTGGTGGTGCACTTGAGATGTATGCCCTCATCGTATAGTTCTTATTGATCCGGATTAGCATCGGATGACGCATATTGTAATTGGAGCGGTAGAGCCACGGCCAATGATACGGCATGGTTGCATTCTGCTCGCTGCTGCCCAGCTGCCAATAGGCCCTAAAGATCTTGGACAAATCGCGCGTCAACTGTGGACAGTTCTGGGCAAGCACACCCAGTTCCTTGACCTGGGTCAGTGAACGCCAATCCATATTGGCAGTGCCCAAATAGAAATGCTGTCCATCCACAATCCACAGCTTTGTGTGCAAGGCGCCCTCATTGGCCAGTTTGACGGCCACTACCTGAGCGGCACCATAATTGCCAAAGATCCGGGCATCCGCATGCCACTCGCTCTCCAAGCTTTTATTCAAGGCAATGCGTATGCGCAGCTTGGGCTTACCCGGGTCACCATTTGAGAGCAAACGCTGAAAGAGTTGCTCGCCCGGGTGGGTGCTGCTGTCGTTAAAATCGACGCCACGCAGTGTCCAATACGGGGCAGCTATGTCAATCGTTGACTTTGCCTTGGTCAGCAGCAATTTCCAAGCCTCAAATGTGCTCAGAAATTTGGGGCTACCGTGCATATAGCTTAGGCCAATAGGTATGGTTTCCACCAATTGCAGTTGGCATGGCAACGGCATTTCCACGGGTTGGTTCTCCTCTGCGGTCGTGCGCCCATTCATTGTCTCCCACGGCAACAGCAGTACAATTAACACAAGCACAAAAAGTATGAAGACGGGTATGATGTACCCATGTCCGCAACACAAAGCGTTTTCCTTCTCCGGCGGGGGATGGCTGCAGCATGACGTAGTTTTTGTTGTTGAGTTTGAATTTCGATTGTTGATTTCGTGTAACGGTACTGCTTGATAGTCCCCAGCTCCAACTGTGTCGGGCATACAGCTCTGCTTACGTGGATCCACCATTGCCGCGAAATGAAACTACGAAATGATTGCGCATTTCGAGCTAGTTTTTCTTTTTGTGGCTTACTGCACTGATCTATTATTCGCACAGTTGTGACAAATAGTTGCGCCTGTCAGCCCCATTCCCATTCTCCCCCACCTATGCAAACAAATCACTTGCGCAGTGTTGGGCAACGACAAATTGCCGGTAATCGATAACGATTGCAAATCCAATGGAGATGAGTCGAACTGTGATTTTTTAAGTTGTGTTTTAAATCACAATATTTATAAATGGCCTTATTTAAAAAAATAAACAGTACTTTTTAGACCAGCACAGCCAGCAACACTGATACGGCCTGGTGTTTGTGTGTCTGTACGTAATCCTTCAGCTTCTTGCCACACATCTCGCACCCGCTTCTCGTTCGATTTGATTTTGACATGCCCGGATGTATGTGCGGCAATTGATGACTGCGTCGCAAGTTGGACTGTCTATTTTCATGGTTCACATGTAGCTCGATTATCTTTGCTTGACTTGTGTTCTGATTCTTTTTTGTCCAAGTGTGAACACAAGTTGTTTAATATGCTTACTTATCTGAAATTAAACCGCCACTTCTAGCGTTCTGATCTTCGATAAACAAAAATCGATCAATTTTGTTTAGCAACAGCTGTTTGTCGTACTCTGTTAACACGACAATTGAACAGCTGTTAAATGCAATGTAAATAGTTATTTACTAATCGTATTTTCCCTTTTAACCCATTTAAGAACATTATTTTGAGAAACATATTTCAGACAATTCCGACTATACTCCGATAATAACGCGAATCGGCGCACTGTTAAATTAATTTCGGCGAATGTTAACGTTTTCGGGGTGACCACAGCGGTCGACTGTATGCTTAACGACCCACTAAGCGCTCAGTCTGTGTTAAAATCTTCCGGCTGAGAGGGCTGAAAATTTTAATGTGCGACTGGCTTATTCTTGTTTAAAATTTCTACACATATAAATTTCGAGTGTTTATAAATATTTGAGTATAGTACGAAAAAAAACGCGTAATTATGGCAGCGAGATTAATGAATGCACGGGCACAGGTACGTGTGTTGCCAAAATGATTAGCAATAGGGCGCGGGAGCGGGAGTGGAATCCAGTGTGTTCACACACACACTTATGCATATGAAATCAATGTTGATAACACCAATAAAACGTTAAATAACACTATATAGTACTAAATTGTGAACAATCAACTTAATGATTTGTTTTCATATGCAAAGCAATCAAAAGTCGCTCACAATGCGTATTAAAACTTTTCGCGTTGCGCTTTTTCTAACCTAAAAACCATGAAGCAAAAAGTTGTTACCTAATCAAAAGTATTTTCTGGTCTTCTTGCAAGTTTAATTAAATTTTAAGCCACGTGTGTATGTGGTGGGGGTGTGGGATGTGCATTAAGGTCATTTTGCAAGCTATTGCAAACAAAAGCCAAAAAAGAAAAATAAATAAAATAGTGCAACAATTTGAATTAGAATTGGTTTTATGTAAGCATCGTTATTCAACGGCCACTGGCTGCCGAGGAAGCCTATAATATATCTTAGCTGTTCTTATCTTGTGACACTTTGATAGAATTATTTATTACACTACGAAATATAATTTGATTAGTTGTTTTTGGAGTGTGCATTTGTCACGCTCTCTCCATGTATTTTTCCATATGCTTGAGATGAGCAGATTTCAGTTGGGGAAACTCCTTTAGCAATATAGATAACAATTGCTGCAATTTAATTAGTGATTTGAGGGCAATAACACTTCCAAGGTTCACACGCATTTCGCAGTGCACTCTGCCAATTAGTTAAATGACCTTTTGACGTCAGAAGTTTGCAGTTTCTTGTTTGTTTTTGTTGCTGTTTATCGATCACATGCCTTGGCACTGACTATTTAACTGTACAAAAATTAGATAAACATTATTCATACGAAATTAGCATTTTGTGGTACAGCACTTTTTAAACAACATTTTCATTTTACAAAACAACAACTTCTTTTTAATATACAGCAAGTTAGGCTTCAATCAAGAACCCCCATATTTATTTGATATATTTATTTCATTAAAAATGTGTTCGCTTTGTTAGAACTTTCCATTTTTTCTATCTATGATAAAAAAAGAATAGGTAAATATATTACATAGCTAGAGTGAGATACTAAAATAAGACCTCTATCATTACTGTCTTTTTTTTATAAACGAGTAGCATGCCCCGTATCCAATGGCTTGCAGCGCTTATCTCTAATCTATGCTGATACCACTGGTCAATCAAGTTAATTAATAATATAAGTGCCCGTGATATGTTAATCAAGCATTATTTATGGCACCTCCATGCGAGGCAATCACAAGGTTCACGCATAAAATTAGCAATGGGCAAACACAGAATACTCAACTAGGATTTATGATGGATTTTCAGCTAAATAAATACTTATGTCTGAATTGGTAATGACAATATTATAACTAAACATTTGTACATTTTTCTATTTCTAGGTGTGCAAACTGGGCAAACATGTTGCTGATCCAATGGTGCGTCAGTTTCATGCTTCCTGCTACACCGCCTCCAAGGTGGCACTATCCAAATTCGATTCGGACGTCTATATGCCTTACGAAAAGCTGAGCAAGCGTCTGGAAGTTGTGAGCAGTCGCCTCAATCGCCCATTGACGCTGTCCGAGAAGGTCCTATATTCGCATTTGGATGATCCGGCGAATCAGGATATTGTGCGCGGCACCTCGTATCTGCGTCTGCGTCCCGATCGCGTCGCCATGCAGGATGCCACCGCACAGATGGCCCTGCTGCAGTTCATCTCCTCGGGCCTGAAGAAGGTGGCGGTGCCCTCGACCGTGCACTGCGATCACTTGATTGAGGCTCAGGTCGGTGGACCCAAGGATTTGGCCCGTGCCAAGGATCTGAATCGGGAGGTTTACGATTTTCTTGCCTCAACTTGCGCCAAGTATGGTCTGGGCTTCTGGAAGCCAGGCAGCGGCATCATTCATCAGATCATTCTAGAGAATTACGCGTTCCCCGGCCTACTGATGATCGGTACCGATTCCCATACGCCCAATGGCGGCGGCTTGGGTGGCCTGTGCATTGGTGTCGGTGGTGCTGATGCTGTCGATGTCATGGCCGACATCCCCTGGGAACTCAAGTGCCCCAAGGTTATCGGTGTCAATTTGACCGGCAAGATTTCTGGCTGGACATCGCCTAAGGATGTTATCCTAAAGGTGGCTGACATTCTGACTGTGAAGGGCGGCACTGGCGCCATCATTGAGTATCACGGCAAGGGCGTCGATTCCATTTCGTGCACGGGCATGGCCACCATTTGCAACATGGGCGCTGAGATCGGTGCGACAACTTCGCTGTTCCCCTTCAATCAGCGCATGGCTGATTACCTGAAGTCCACCGGACGTGCTGGCATCGCCTCGGAGGCCCAGAAATATCAGAAAAAGGTGCTGTCTGCCGATAGCAACTGTGAGTACGATGAACTGATTGAGATCAATCTGGATACACTGGAACCGCATGTGAATGGTCCATTCACCCCGGATTTGGGTCATCCCATTAGCAAGCTGGGCGAGAACTCCAAGAAGAATGGCTATCCCATAGACATTAAGGTCGGTCTGATTGGCTCGTGCACCAATTCATCGTATGAGGATATGGGTCGCTGTGCCAGCATTGCCAAGGACGCCATGGCCCATGGCATCAAGTCGAAAATCCCATTCAATGTGACACCCGGCTCCGAGCAGATTCGTGCCACAATCGAACGTGATGGCATCTCTGAGGTCTTTGACAAATTCGGCGGCACTGTGCTGGCCAATGCCTGCGGTCCCTGCATCGGTCAGTGGGATCGCAAGGATGTGAAGAAGGGCGACAAGAACACCATTGTCACCTCGTACAATCGCAACTTCACCGGTCGCAACGATGCCAATCCTGCTACCCATTGCTTTGTCACCAGCCCAGAGATGGTCACCGCTCTGTCCATTGCCGGTCGCCTCGATTTCAATCCGTTGACGGATGAGCTCACCGGCGCCGATGGCAAGAAGTTTAAGCTGAAGGCTCCATTCGGTGATGAGCTGCCCGCCAAGGGCTTCGATCCCGGCCAGGACACCTACACCGCCCCACCATCGGTAAGTTATAAATAGTTTACAAAGCTGCGAGTTAAGATTTTGTAATGTTTTTCAAAGTGCTAAATAATGAATTAATTTACTTTTATTTAAAAATAGAGCGGCGATAAAGTTTCAGTCGCTGTTGATCCCAAATCAACTCGTCTGCAGCTGCTGGAGCCATTCGACAAGTGGAACGGTCAGGATTTGACCGATATGACCGTGCTGATCAAGGTCAAGGGAAAGTGCACGACAGATCACATCTCGGCTGCTGGACCCTGGCTGAAGTATCGCGGCCATTTGGATAACATCTCGAACAACATGTTTATTGGTGCCACTAACTCGGAGAACAATGAAATGAACAACATCAAGAACCAGCGCAGCGGCAGCTGGGGCAATGTGCCCGAGGTTGCACGCGACTACAAGGCGAACAACATCAAGTGGGTTGCTGTCGGCGATGAGAACTACGGCGAGGGCTCGTCCCGCGAGCATGCCGCCTTGGAGCCACGTCATTTGGGTGGACGTGCCATCATTGTGAAGTCCTTTGCGCGCATCCACGAGACGAACCTGAAGAAGCAGGGTCTGCTTCCACTGACCTTTGCCAATGCGGCCGATTATGATAAGGTAATATGAACAAATGTAACATTCAAAATCAAAGTTAATACTTGTGGTGCATTCATAGATTCAACCCACGAGCAAGATTACACTGAAGAATCTGAAGAATTTGGCGCCCGGCAAGCCAGTTGAATGCGAAGTGAAGAATGGCGACAAGGTGGACAAGATTACTCTAAACCATACGCTCAACGATTTGCAGATTGGCTGGTTCAAGGCTGGCAGTGCTCTCAATCGCATGAAGGAGTTGGCCCAATAAGTTACTTAGAGCCCCCGCGTCCCAAACATCCATACACAAACTCAAGACACAAAATACACACACACACACACACACACACACAGAGAATGATACTTATTATGAAGCCGACATGAATCGCAAGCAATCAAATTATGGTATTTTAATTTTTATTGAATTTTTTGCAAATTGCTTTTAAATTATGTTTTTGTTTTTAACTCAGTGTCGAAAGTGCTAATAGTAAAAGTTATGTAATCGAAACGTTTAGAGAAGCAATTGTGAAACACTTTTATATATATACACATTATACATACATTTATTATTATATATTTTAGTTGAACATTGTTTTGCGAATTTTTTTGCTGCAGATGCGAATAAAATTGTAATATGTACGAAAACGAAGACCATACAATTATTTTTGTTTGCTTTTTGTTTTGTTTTTTATTTATTGAAGTGGACAATAAGTGGCAAAATGTGCACACACTCACAGTATCCTTAACCAGGACATATGGCAGCTCATCTCCCCTCACTTAAATAATTGTTTAAACTAATTGTATCAACTATAAAAGTCAAATTTAATCTTAAACTGTTAGCGATAGTAACATATTATATAACATATATTAAACTTTGCGAAACAATTCAACTACAATTTTAATGTCAAGCGAAATATTCAAAATTTACAGTCTAGAATTATGGCCGATCAGGCGCCTGTTTTGCAATCAAATAGTTCCTTCTCATTGACAAACTTGGCTTCCCTTTCGAAGCGGAGGAAACGCAAATGGCGACACTATTTCAAACTAATCAATTTGTATAAGAAGAACGAATGCCTCTGGATGGAGAATCACAAGGACTTTTGCAACTTTGCACTAAAGGAGGATATCTGGGAAAAGATCGCCATTCAAATGACAAATCGAGCACATCCGAATCCAGTGCCAGAGAAGTGGAAGCGTCTTGTGGTCAGATGGCGCTATAAAGTGCAACTGGAGCAGCTGCACAAGGAGCAGGCTAGATTTTATAACAAAATCGATGTGCTGCAGCCAAAACTGCGATATTCGGATCAATTTCAGTTTCTATTGAAACACATGTTCGATAAGTCAGCTAAGAAAATTGTACAGGTCGTAAGTAGGATTGAATTGGATTGGATTGGATATTATTATTATAAATACATTGTTTAATATCAGTCAGCGCCTGAAGCAGACGCCGGTGGAGCTGCCGTGTCCAAGGTTAGTCTTTCAGCCAAATATATGCGATTAGGCCGTACCAAAAACAAGAAGCGCACATCCTTTGGCAACAAGCTGCAATCGTTGGAGAGCCTGAGGAATAAACAACGTAGCACGCTCACCCTGACTCCGGAAGCTTTTCAAAAGCTTCCCTAAAATGTGGCAACGCCAAAAACGGAAAACAAACGGGATAATGCAAAATGTGTTTGCTTCAGCCAATCTTTAAAAATTCAAACATTTACATATTTTTACATTTGGTCCAAAAATCATGTGTTACAATTTAACACTCATTTGAACCATTTTCAAAGATGCGTGATTAATCCCAATTCAGCAGCACATTAAGCATGTTATTAAAAAAATGTATTCAATTTATTTCTTTTCCATTTTATATATATTTTCTTTGATAAATGATGCAGTTTATACTGTGAGCTGTTGTGTGGCATTGATGAGGTTTTGTTACCATGACTTTTAGGATTTATTTTGAACTTATAGATATATAGTTTGCAAGTTTTAATTTTTGGCATATCACTGTGAGTCTAGGTGGAGATTGGCTTAGGCTGATTCTCTTTGCCATTCTGATTCTTGGCCTCCTTTGGCAGTTCCTTGATGCCAGTTGAACCAAAGCCAGCCTCGCCGCGTTCGGTGTCCTCCAGTTTGTCGACCTGCTCCAGATCCGGATAGAAGATCCGCTCGCAAATGAACTGTGCTATGCGATCGCCATGCTTTACCTCAAAGTCGACGTCCGAATGGTTGAACAGGACAACGCCTAGGTTGCCGCGATAATCCTCGTCTACAACCCCGGCGCCTACATCGATGAAGTTCTTCACGGCCAGGCCTGACCGGGGCGCCACTCGGCCATAGGAGCCCTCAGGCACCTGCACCTGCAGATCAGTCTTGACAATGGCCTTGCCGCGTGCCGGCACCACCAAATTGTAGGCGCTGCGCAAATCAAAGCCGGCTGCTCGCTTGGATCCACGCAGTGGCTCCAAAGCGTGTTCCGTGAGTTTGGCAAAACGCAAGACGCATTTATCACTTTTCATTTTCTTAGCTGCTGCTTCGACAACGGGTGAGGACATCTGTAAAAACTATTCTTTAATGACTTGCAGGAAGCGCGTCACGTTTCACACTGTACCGGTTAATCTTTTCGAATGAAGTAACCACAGGAATGACGCCGCAAAATTGGCGGCTTTTGCACAAGCTACCTAATCGATAGCGGAGCCAATCGATGTCAGCTGTTTTTGTAGTAACTCTGCAATATTAAATACCAGGGATGTAACATTTCGTTAAGTTTGCATTCTTTCATTTTGTAAAGCAGCTATTTATATTTCTAAATATTTGTCTAATTGAAGTGATGGCGTATCGGCGGACCACCACAATCGACTGTCAGCTGTCAAAAATAGCACATCCAAGGCCAAATGACCGGGATAACGGAATACAAATATTGATTTGCAGTAATTGCAATTTAGTTAGATTCATTAAAAAGTAGCCAACTCCATCAGTCTTAGTCATGGATTTCACGGACTTTGAAGTGCGCAAGGTAAGCGCAGGTGTTGTTCGCTTGATACTCTAATGCTAAAGTGCACATTTGATATCCAGTGCCCAGCGACAGTGATGTACATTCCGAACTTCATCACGTCGGATCAGGAGCAATGCATACTGAGTCAGATTGAGCGGACGCCGAAGCCACGCTGGACACAGTTGCTTAATCGCCGCCTGATCAACTATGGCGGCATACCGCATCCTAATGGCATGATAGCCGAGGAGTTGCCTGGATGGCTGCAGAGCTACGTGGACAAGGTAAACAATCTGGGTGTGTTTGAGTCGCAGAAAGCGAATCATGTGCTTGTCAACGAGTATCTTCCCGGCCAGGGCATCTTGCCACACACAGACGGTCCTCTCTTCTACCCAATTATATCGACAATTTCGTGTGGCGCACACACCGTGCTAGAGTTCACCAAGCGGGACACAACTGGCGATGCAGCCGGTGAGGTATTATTTAAACTGCTGCTGGAGCCACGCAGCCTGCTCATCTTGAAGGATTCGCTGTATAGCGATTATATGCATGCCATTAGTGAGATAAACGAGGATACGCTTTGCGATCGGATCTGCAATTACAATCTGTGCGAGAACACTTACAAGATCGGCGATCATCTGGTGCGGCGAGCACCACGCATCTCGCTAACCATACGAAATGTGCCCAAGACTAGCAAAATGAAACTGAAATTCTGTTAGACTTTGTTGCTGCTGCTTAATATTTTTAACAAAATGCACATTTTGCGCCACTTAGCCCACTGAAGCCAACCCACAAAGCAAAGCTATCTTAAAGTTCTATGTAATATATTAGACATACAGTGATTGCTCGCAAAAGAGATCGTTTCTATATATATATGTATTTTACTTGCATATTTAATTGTTTTATAGAATTTAAAATGTGAAAATTTCTGTATTTAAAATACTTCGCAGAAGTTGTGATTGATTGTGAGCGATCACTGTACTTAATCTTTAAATCTTCCGATAGTGATTTAAGCACCAGCACAAACACACGCACAACCACACACACCATTGAGCAATGTTTTATAATGCAAATCGCAGACTTTAAGAACAAAGTTTGTTGGTGTTTTTGCGGCTCACCAAGTGCTTTATTTTTTGGTAACTAAAATGTTGTCTACTCAATTGTAACAATTATGTATAGATATATACATATGTATAAATATTTACGTATGGGTGTCCTGGCATTTGTATCAGTGTATAATAATTTATAGATTTAGTTATTGAAAGCAATATATTAAGCAATTGTTAAGTGGTACACAATCTCCAGAGTCTTGTTCTGGAGAACAACTTCCACTTGCCCTTTATTGAAATGGGGTGTTTGTAAATTAAATATGTGTATTTGTGCGTTTCATGAATCCTGTGTGAATTTTTGTAATATTTTTCACCAGCTGCACCAAAAAGAAAACAAAACAAACGACATAAGCAATTCCAAGCAAATAAATAAATTTGTTGTCCACTGTTGTTGGCTTGTTCAAAAATCACCAGCTGCACGTGCTTGATGTTGTTGTTGTTTTTGTACAACAGCTACTTCTGCTTCTAGGCCTCATCCTGCCACTCCAGTCGGAATTCGCGCTCGAACACCAGTCGATCATAGAGACGCACCTCGCTGATGCGCGCCGAAATGTCCAGCCGGAGTTCACTTACTGCCAAATGAAAATTCTGACGAACTGCGCGCTGTTTGTCCGGCGTCAGCTGGTTAAGGGGCTTGCGAAAGACGCTAATGATGCGCTGCAGATGATACTCGACGCTGGCACAACGGCCAATGCACACCCATAGATTCTCCGGATCGTGTATGTTGCCCGGAAAACGGGTGCGCTGATCAAATGGCGCTTTGCCCGACAACAGCGACCGCACCTCGGCAACGATCTCCTGATGCGTCTTCAGATCCCGTGTGCTCAGAGTCTTGAACTCGTATTTGTCACAGAAGTACATGAGATCACTGATGGCACACCACGACTGCGAGCTGAGCGTTGAGTGACTGTTGCCCCAATTGCTGTAGCCAGCGCCACTCTTGCCACTTGACGCCGCCTGTTGCGTCTGGGCGGTCGCGCTGCTCTTGGCAACGACCTTTGTGCTTTCACTGTTGCTAGCAGCCGCGATAGTGCTGCTGCTGATGCTGGGTTTCGTCATGTCCAAGGCACTGGCATTGCCACTGGTACTGGCACTGGCACTGGCACTGGCAGTGCCATTCCTGTTTACCTTTTCCATGTCCCGCTGCAGCTGCTCCATTTCGCGTTCGTGTGCGCGTGCTCGCATATAGGCCTCCTTCTTCTGCTGCAGTTCCTGCAGCTTAGTCAGCTTCGGCGGCGAGTTGGCCTTAAAAAGCGAGGGCGGCGGTGAGCGGCGCTCTGGAGCTGCTGTCGCCGTTGTTGCAGTAGTTGCATCGCTGCGCTGTGGCTCCGCGTGTGTGGAAATGTGACCATTTGTGTCCAGCGATGCACTGCGTCCATATTTGGCGCGATAGCGTTCCAGCGTATCCAGCGAGAAGCTCAGCTCCTTTTTAAGGGCTTTCTGCATTTTCTGTCTGCTCTCTGCGTGTGTCTGCTTTATGTAATCGCCTTGAAACGTTCAATGCACGCGCCGCGCGTTCGCCTCAAGAATTTACAAGCAAATGCGATCGAGATTCGGATTGAGCAACTTACAGCAACGCGCAAAAAAGAAAAAAAAAATCACTCACAAGCAAAAAAAAGGAAAGAAATAAATTCTTGCGTAGTACTCTTTATTTTTATCTTTTATCAATTGGCGGCACAGACGCCGCCAAGTACTTGCTTGGGCCATGTGTGCCTCGATGTGTGCTTCGCCGCTGCACTTTTTATTTTGGTCACTGCCCATCATTCAATTGGTCTAGGGCGGTACGGAACGGAGCACATCACATCGCATGTTGAATAGATGCGTTCAGTTATGTATGGATACACACACCACACAGGCCAGACAATCTCGGGTTTGAAACGAAAACAACAACGACAACAAGGATGGGGATCTCTCTCCCTCTATTGGTGCTCCAAAATGCGACGAATCTTGCGACGTAGTCGCTTATTAGCACGCTTATAATGCTTGATCATCATTAGTAGCTTCGGTTTGCAGTGTTTAGTTTGGCGGCCGAATACAGTAGATGCCGTTGAAGCTTTCAATTCGGCGCCAGCTCTGCGCTTGCATCCAAAGCGACCTTTCCGATAGCGCATTAGAGCCAGTCTTTGCTTTGATTGTGAATCAAGAGGTGGCAAGGACGATAACATATCTTGCCAGTCTCCAAAAGGACATGGATTCTTCGGCTCAGTGGAAAATGCGTCCATCAATTTGGTCTAAAAATTTAATTTTTCAAATTATTTTAAAGCCAATAAATTTGCCGAGTTGTGTCTACTTCAACAGTTTTGTGTGTTATACTGATTTTTCAGCTTACGCATTGAAAATGTAGGCTCTAAGTTTCAGCCTACTTTGAATTAATATTATTTTTACAATCCACCCTCGTAAAAATATTGATTGAGTCAAATAGTTAAATAGACGACACAAGCGCTAATAAAGTGTATGATCTACAATAATATTTTAATTTATAAATATTTTATAATAGTAATAGAGTAATATTAGGCTTTAGATAATAATTGCAGATGGCACACTATTAAAAGGTAATTTTCTCATTGTATTAAGTACAAAGAATTTCATTGTAGTTCTTTAAATTTGTGTGCATTTAAATTAAATACATACATGCAAATATCAATTAATAATTGCTTAATAGCTAAAGTTAACAAATGCACAAAGTACATTTAATACTTTTTATAAAGCCGGCTCAACCAGCTTGATAGCGAAGTGGCCAGAGTTAATAGTTGAAGGCTTTCTCATTTGGATCCAGTTATATATAAATATTGCCTTATTTGCTTACAATTACACGCAAATTTAAGTATAAATTAATAAAAAAATGTACAAAACTTTTATTTCTTTCTTATTTTTTTTTGTTTACTGACTACACATTAAAACATTGGGATTTAAGAAAATCTCTAGCTGCTGGTTAATAAACACGCATGAATTATTACAGATCTTACTACAAGGTACAAAAGGGTTAGCAAGAGGCGCAGCACACAAAGACTGATTGGATGTGATCAGGTAAAAATTGAAAGTACAAGAAGATAGGATAAATGTCAGGGACATTTGAAAGTAATTTACATTGGGATATAGCTGTGTGCGGTAGGGTTTTCTCTAGACACAATATGAGGCGGGCACCTCGAAAATGATGTTGCCAGCGGAATGGCGGAAATTTGGATTTTCAACATTGGACGCCGCCTCAACGACAATGGTGCGCGCCTTCTCGCCCAGCCGGCAGGCAATGTTGTTGCTCACATTCACACGGAGCTCGGTGCCGGTCACACTGTAAGCGATTCGAAAATGGATTAACATTTGTGTATCTTTAAAGATTGGCGTCTACTTACTCGTAGTACTTCTTGCACACAATGCCCACGAGTTCGCCAATGCGATCCTCTTTCAGAGGCGCCGTCGTTTCGCTTTGCAGTGAAAAGACCAGATCATTGTTCTTGGGCGAATGGAAGACAATCAGCTGATCCCGGCCAGGCGTAATGCTAATGGAAGTCAGCTGCAATCGAAAAATACATTTTAGCATTTTTACAATATATAATCTAAGCTTCGTTTATTCTTTTATAAATCGCTTGCTTAAACTTACCTCTCGTATCGCCATGGAGCGCTGCATGTCACGGAACTTCTTCTTGATGCCATCCAGCTTATAGATGTTGGTATCGGTGACGATAAACGCACGATCCGCCTGCTTGTTGTGCCTGTTGAATTTCTTGGCGAAGCTGGAGAAGAGCACCTGGCGGAAGTTTTCGCCGCCAGCGCTGTTCTTCAAATTGCGCACATTGGTATTATAGGCATCGTAGCCGCTGTTGTCCTGCGAGTTGGCCAAATAATCACCCAGCCACTTGCGCTGCTGTCCCCAGTAAGGACGTCGACCGGCAATGGCCGTTGCTGCAATGATTTGCAACCGGAGCTGGGGCCACTCGCTGCGTGGATATTTGCGCAATATCATATAGGCACGCCAGAAGTCAAACATGCGATGCAGTTTGGCTTCCGCCTTGCGTCCGGCCAGCGGTGGTTGTGGCCACTGAATGCTTCGTCCATAGTCGCGCTGCTTTTTGGCATTGCGGAAGCGATTGGCCAGCTCCTGGACGTAGCTGCGCAGCTTGTATGTTTTGTAGGCGCGCATAATAGTAATCGCTGCTTTAATCTTCTTGTAATTGCGACGAGCGATCCAGCCGCGGACTTGTTTCTGCAGCAGGGTCACAATGTGGGGGATCATCTCGTTGCGTTGCTGCTCCAGGGCGAACAGAGTGCGTGGCGAGCGTATGAAGATTTTGGTGTGACCATATTTCACATCCTTGGCAAAGCCCTTCTCCTCGATGAGTACACGAACGCCGTCCCGATCGCTGCCAGCACGAAAATTGGGCCACGTATAATGCGAGATCATCTTGTAGCGCAGCAGAAACTTATCGTATCGCAGGCGATGCACAAATCCAGCACGACGCACGCGCACATTCTCCAGCAGACCTAAGTAACGCACCTGATGCTGCACACGCTCCTCATCGAACACTGTGGAGCTCTTGATATCATTGGGCTTGATGCAGCGCACATAGAAGGGCTCTTTCTTCAGCAGCGTTGCGACCAGATCGGCCATGGAGCGCTGAAACAGTGTGCCGGCAGTCAATGGTCGTTTGGTGGTCTTCTTAATATCCTGAGCACCCTCGGGCCACATCTCGCTTAGATTGCCATCCTTGGAGTTATGCAGCAGACGTTTGAAGTCCTGGAACAGCGTATCCCTGTTCTTCTCAATGAAACCATTGATGTTGTAGATAACATCGCCAGCATAGTGCGTGATACGGAAATCCTCGCGATGCTTCAGCTCCTTGTCCGTCGGCTTCAGCTGGCGACTGGTGTAGTGGGGATGCTTGCTCAAATTCTTGTCCATGGCACCGAGCAAGGTGTCATCGGTGACATTGCCCACGCTCAAGCACGCCTCGTCCATGATAGCAATGATGCCCTTGTGCGGCTGCTCCACCAAATCACAAATGATCTGTTGATATTAAAATTGTGTAAGTAAAAAAATACTTTCGAAATTGCAAATATTTAAAAGCAAACAGCTGGTTATATTTTTTTATACGTGTCTTTTTTAAATACCTACCTTATTATTGAAGTAATCAATGTTGGTCCACTCAATGCCCTCGCGTTGGTATTCCTCTTGCTCCTGCTTGAGCACCAGTTCTGCAAAGAGTTTAACTTAGTTATGGAGATCTCTGCTGCAAATTTTAGATGAGAGCTCACCAATGAACAACTGCTGCAGCTTTTCATTGCAGTAGTTGATGCAGAACTGCTCAAAGCTATTTGAATCGAAGATCTCGAAACCATAGATATCCAGAACGCCAATGACCGTGTTGAATCTTGCTTGGCTCTTGCTGCCACGGAAGAGAATAGCACGATTGATGCGCGATATAATCCAGGTGAAGAGGCGATCATAGATGGCCTTGGCCAGCGCATCCTTGCCATACTCGGCCTGTGTGGCATCGTGATCCTTCTTCATGACATTGCCACCAGCGGCAATGGTGCGTTTTGTCAACGCTGCCGACAGCTCTGATTCGGTGACCTGCAGCAGCTTTGCAACTGACTGCAAGTTCGATTTGTTGGTTATGACCAACTCATCTTCGATGGCTAAAGGGGATTGAGAGCGAGAGACATCGAGATTAGTTGGCTGTCTTTAGGTTGCGCTAGCTGCAAACTCACTTTGGAACTCAACATTGCCCAAATGCAAAACGGATGCAATTGTACGCCAAATGGTTTGCACCTCATCCGCCTGGAAGCCCAGTGTTTTAAAGGCATTGCAGGTGCTCTTGTAGTCAGACTTCTCGGTGAGTATATCCATGCTACCTTGGTTCAAATAGTGATATTTGGCCGTCTCCTTATGCAGATCATATTGCCGCAACTCGTTGTCATTGGCACCACGCAGCAGCTGTAATGGAAGAGTGCAATTATAATAATTTACAAAGATTGTATTCAAAGTGCACGACTATTGGACAGTACAGTTTTAAGGCTAGTTTTAAGATAAGCCGATCAATAATTTTGATTTACTTCACATAATTAATATTTTATTCTATTTTTACAATTGACGGTTGAAGATGCCGCGCTCTAATCAAACACTTTAATATGCACATTCGAAAATATTTTTATGGCATAGACACAGACGGATACAAGCAGAGGTCATGTTTGGCTTGTCCATATCCAAAACTGATTCCCCAACTATTTAGTACAACAGACAATTAACGCAAATGCTAACCATAATTGAACTTCCGTTTTAATTGTCGTCATTTATCATTTGCGAGTTGATGAAAATTAGCTGTGGAATTTCGCAGTCGAGTAAGAATACATTTATAATCCAGACACTTGTTATTATATTGAATAATTTTAGTTCTTAAAAACACCCATCAATAACAACAGGTGCGAAATGTTTGCATAGATACCGTGAACAGCACATACAAATTTATTTTGTGTCTGTTTTAGCTATAAAATGTATTTTTATAAAAATAAACAAAAACATATGCCAGGAATAACCCTAGAGTTTTACTTTTAAATTGTAAAAAGCAAAAAAGTGACTTTAGAGAGCGGCGCTTGATTAAGCAATATTAATTAGTTTAGGTGTTAATTGAAAAAATAAAGCTGGAAATTCTTTAGCTACATAAATGGTCTCAACCAATTAGCGAGTTCAGGCTAAATTTGACGATAGAACAAACAGAGCGCATTTTGTTATTTCATTTTGTTCGTGATTCGTAACAAAAATATTTCAATGGAAAGAAGACCATATAAACTCACATATAGAGTATATAGGCTTTATCATAAGAATAAAAAATACGACACGTCAGCGACTTCATTTCGTATGAATGACTTGTGGTCTCTGCAATTTTGTATATAATTTCAAATGATATCATTCGCATATATAGTACAATCAGTTTGGCACAATCAATTGATAAACTGTGAGCTCAGCTGTCTACAAATAGAATTAAGTTAATTAAATAATATCTATTTTTTATTTTTTTTTTGATTATTGTTTCATTTGCCTACACCAAAGACCTTTTGACACATTCAAAATATGAGTTTCTTTTATGGTTTTTAAATTTAAATTGGCATTTTCATCAAGGTTCAAAGTTGTTATGATTCATAGCCACAGCCCCTAATATGAGTGGAAATTATTTATAGTTTTAAAGTTTACTTGTTTGTTTCCGATATAATGTTCAATAAAATTGTGATTTTTAAGTTGAGATTTGCTATATTTTCACTCTGGACTCACAGGCTCTGGCTTATGATTCAGAACTGAGTCTCATAGCGTTTAGATTGTGTCTTAATTGTTAATAGTTGTAAGGCTTATTTGTATGTTTATTGAGCCTAAAAATTGTGATCGTTAATCGGAGATTTATATTATTTTAACTCTTGCTTTTTATTGAAAAATATATATCTTATTTAACGAGCTGTGTTATAGCTTTTAAGGTTTGCACGTTCAACGCAATAAGCAATAAGAAGTGCTTCTAAGTAATAAATATTTATAGGCAAATGGTAACTTGACACTCATCGAAAAAAGGTAGAATATTTTAGAAATATTTATAGTAGATATTTATATGTGGGATGCATGTATGTATGTAGCATGCACGCATGTATGTTCATATGCAGAAGAACCGCACCCAGTGTTACCCTCACATCAGGCAGTGACTTTGCCACCCAACCGAGTGGTTGACTTACTGACTGGCTGAATTGACGGCGTCCCGCTGACTCACTTTGGTAAATAACAACGCCCACACACACAAACATTCATAACACTCACACTCACACTCACACTCTCGCTCACACTCACTATTCACATGTGGGCATTGAATAAGAGCCCACACCTTTCGCTTGAAGTTTAGTACCCACCTGATAGAAACTGTGGAAATTGCGCTCGCCTGGTTGTTGCTGCACCACACGCGACTTCTCCAGCAAATAGTTGGTTATAATGCCACCCACCGGATCCGCCTTGTAGTCGAACTCGATGTCCATGTACTTGCCAAAGCGACTGGAGTTATCGTTGCGATTCGTCTTCGCATTGCCGAACGTCTCCAATATCGCATTGCTCTGTATTAGCACGTTCTTAACTCTGAAAACAATATAAACACATAAGTTAATTGCGATTGCAACATCCTTTTTTTTTTTTATTATGTTCGACCCATCCCGAAAACTAATTACGAAAATGGTATTCGCGTTAATCTCTCGCTTACACAATAAATGTCTATTAAAAAAAATTGTTTTTTTTTTTTTTAATTTGAAGGCAGTAAAAATTGGCAATTAAGCTGAGGATTTGCCAAGGGTTTGGCTGCCATCCTAGGTTTATGGTTCAACCTAAATTGCCATGCAACGATTAAAGTTCGCGTCGGCAAAGTGCTTTCTTGGGCCGGGACAATACGTATAGTAGATTCCAGTTGGAAGCGTGAGCAATTAGCGGCTCACTCAATTTCATGCGTTTTACGATAGAGTCGTCTTCGCAGTGATGTCATGTGTTCCCAACACTAGATTGTACTATTCGCGGGTCAAGGAGAGCACTCTATATATATTAGCACGTATCTGGGGAATGCTGGCTATGCTCTAATGAGGGATACCGTTGAAAGTTTCATTTGAAATTTGCATGCAACGAGCACACAATGGGAAATTTGTCATGCCCTCTGGCATTCATGATGGGCTTTCGCAGTTTCCATTCAACTCCAAGTTCCCAGTCTCATGGTGGCTCTCTAATAATACAGTTAGCTGAACTTGAGCTTGTCTTGTTAGTTTATTTATGATTGGGAACGAATTCTAATTTATATCAATATTGTGTTAAAAGTAATTTTTTGTTTCGACTCACCTTTCGATTTCATTCTGTCCCTGAGTATTGGTCACCGCCGCAATGTACTTCATTATGATTTTGGATGCCTCGGTTTTGCCGGCACCCGATTCACCCGAAATGAGGATGCATGTGTCCTGGCGACGCTGCTTGAGCACCCTGTATGCGGCATCAGCGATCGCAAACACATGCGGCACATTCTCGAAGAGCTCACGACCCTTGTACTTGCGTATAGTCTCCGGGCCGTAGATATTCATCTGTCTGTAGGGATTCATCGATACGCACACCTCGCCAATGTATGTGTAGATGGAGCCAACCTGAAAGCTGCAGAACACACGCAAACCAGCTTATATTAGTTCAATGATTGAATAGGAAAAACGATCAATAGAATGTTTGGATATGCATTCAATAGATTTATAAATCGGCTAAATCAAGCTAATAATACTATCGAAATAGGCGCGTGCCTCGCCCTGCCCTTATCGAACTCAGTTAACCCGCTGAGCACCTGTTGTTTTGAATCAAAATTTGTTTTTCAATAGGCGAATTGAACTTAATTCTTTTGTTTTTCTTATGGTTTTTCTATATTTTTTGTTAGAGGCGGGCATTAATGGGTTAGTTTGTGCTGAGCGCCATGGGCGCTGCTCAGTTGGTGATGCGATTAATTGGAGTCGATTGTTGCAGCTGATGTTGTTGCTCATATTGATTAAATTGTTGATGCATTTGATTGACTGTAACGCATGGGTGCATTTATAATGCTGCTGCTGCTGCTGCTGCTGCTGTGTGTTTATTTTGTGTGCAATTTATAAGGCGCCAAAAGATTTAGATCGACAGATGCTACGCATGCGGCAGGTCAATATGTGGGTCACTTGGTCAACGTGGCAGGCAAAAACAATGGAGATGGATATCAATTTGAAAAAAGCAATCCAGCTGTTTGTATTTTTATTTGAGAAAGATTGCAACATTAAGCTCAAATTGACGTTTTGATTAGGGTAAGGCTTCTGTATACATTCAAACAATATCTCTACAATATGAAAGCTTTATTGAGTACATAATTCAAATTGATTAAACACACTATGAACAACATAAGCTAATTGCCATAAGTATTGGTACAGGTATCTGAAATGTTGCAGTCGTTACGATTAATTAACTAGTTGAAAGAAACAATTAGCCAAGTTAAAAGACTAACCGAAAACCGACCAACAACTTTTAAGCCTCATGTAACGACGAGTTGCACTGTTACAAATACAAATTCATTGAAAAAACAAAAACCGCAAAAAGAGTGTGGTAACAACAACAACAACAACAACCAGAGAACTGTGCAACAGGTGAGCTCTGTTACAAAACTGTTTGTTGGGCGTGTGCCACGCCCACTTGCAAGCTGACTACACAAAACAGAAAAACAAAAGACCACCAAATTAACAAAAAACGAAATGCTTTGTCAGCGTATCTTTGACTTGCAGATACTCTGTACTGATGTCAGACGTCGTATCAAAGCTTAAAAGATATGTTTTTAAATTTGTATCTTTATGTATTATCAACTATAAGATTATGCGTAAGAAATGCACATTTAGGGATATATAATATTAATCTAATTTTATTATAACACTGTGAAATCTAATGCGATTTTTAGAACGTTTGGCTTATTGAGCATGGTCTGACATCTAAAATAACACTTGGAAACAGGAATATCGATCAAAATTCTTGTACACAATTGTCTCTCTCGCCATTCCTACTTGTTAGCTATATCTCTTTCTATAACTATATCAATATACTATATAAATTCAGTATTGTTACAGAGAAGTGCTTTTTCAACTGTCGAAAGCAACATACAAATTTTGTTAAACAAATTCTGTAGTCGCCAGACAAGAGCGTCATAATTGGAGAAATTGTTGAAAAACAAAAGAAAATGAAGAAAACAGCGAAAAGTTTTGTTTGTCCGCCTCTTTTAGTATAACAAAAACAATAGCACTTTGTTCTATTCGTTGTTGTTGTTAGCTGCTTGTGTTGTGGGGCCAAACGGCAGTCAACACATGTTTTTACTTAAGTTTTCAGTGACTATTTATAGAGCTGCCGCTTGGTGCTACATTTGGGTCAAAATGTGACAACTTAGCAGACAATGCGACGAAGACGATGTAGCAGCGCAGACATCAGAGAGCTGTTCATATATAGCATAATAACATAATCTATGGCTAGAAAGGTGAACTACTGAACTCCCAAGAAGGGGGCACAAACGTTTAGCACGCTTGTTGACTTTTTAGCACAGCAGGTCGGATTCGGCATCAGAATCAGTACCGGAATTCGCATAAGAAACGAAAAGGGCAGTCAGCAAGCCGCTTAGTAAGAGTGACAAATGTGATTTCTATGATTTCACCCCATCTGCACACAACTCAAACCGTTGTGCGATGAGTGACACCTGAGTCGTGTACGGGTACACTCGGAAAAAAAGCTGACCTAGAATTTAGTAATAGAAATCAGTAACATAATTATACAGGCGCTCTCCGATTTGCGAAAATAGAAAAGCTTTCCATTTTGAAAGCAAGCCTTTGGAGACTCCAGTTTGCAAAAACGGAAAAGTTTGCAATTGGTACACCCAAAAAAAGAAACCAAAATATTAATTAAAAAATAAAACGGAAAAGTTTATCGATAATTTACAGAAAAAAAAACATAATTGTATAATATAATAATTTTCTGACTGTTTGTTGCTGTGGCCACCGCCCACGTGGCATATGATTGACGGACGGACAGCCAGCCCAAAAATGCTGACTGTCTAATGAGGCTACAGAAATTGCTTAAGGCAAAGTGCTTAAAAATTGATCTGAAAGAACGTGTACGGGTTCGAGCAGTAACATATGTGATTTGATCTTGTTGTAGAGTGAGAGAAATTCGAAATGCTGACATGCGGATAAAGTTGTCATAATTTGGAGTGAGCTTTGCGGATCAATGATCCCAATAAATCATACGTTAATTTTGTGGCGCAAAGTAAACACTTTTTAGCTGCTTTTCACACAGCTCAAAAAGTTCCCTTGGAAGTACTTGAAGTGCATACTTATTGTCTTGTGCAAGCCCTTCATAAATTTATTTCATTTTTCTCACTTTGCTTAACATTATAAGATTTTAGGCTAATTGTAAAATTTGCCTCCAGTTTAGAAATTGAAATGCCGTGAGAAATAGGAAATAAAAATAACTTATTCACTTTTCAAAGATATTTATTTTCTAAATGTATTATTTTATAATATGGGAACTTTCCGATCACCCTCACTTTCCTAACAAGTTTTACGGAATTCGGAACTAGTCTGTGATGTGAATATTTAAATGATTGCCTTCGCACATTCTCACTAAATAAAGGTCGTCATTCATTGTTAATGCCGTTGTTTCGATTTTGATTTTGATTTTTGCTTAGCGTTCGGATTGCCAAATGGCGTCATCATTTAAGTGAAAAGGCGCCAAAATATAAATGCAAAGAAACGCGATGATTTGTTATTATTCTAAAGATATTTACACAACTTGTTTGCGTTTTTATTTTTATTACTTGGATGGCAATGTGAATCATTCATACGTACTCATATATTCTGTTAAATATTTGCATGGCTATAACTATTTAAGACATTAATATATATAGAGATTGTAGCACGTTTGCTGACTAATCAGTTATATAAGTGCCCGATGTCTATTCGCAAGCAAATTGCATTTGCTCACAAACAGTGTTCAGCTCGATGAATCATTCGATCAATAATTCATTCAAGATTTGCCTGAGACACACACTTTGGCTAAACCTTGGGGGTTGCTCCATGCTCCACAGAAATGCGTTAAAAACAACAAAAAGAAAATCAATAAGTTTTGTCATTTGACGCTGCACTTTTCACTTACTTGCTAAATCGGCAGACGTTGGCCGCATGTTTGGCCGGCTGACGTCATAATAGCCAACAACTGACTTGGCTTTAAGTAGGTCAATGTTTTATAAGCTCTTTGTGGATTTAATTGAATTTGATGCGACTTTTCGATGTGGCAGACAAACAGACAGCTAATAGAATGGAAAAGTGCGTGACAAGGCAACAATTCGCATTTTGGATATTTGAATGTTAAGCAGCTAAAATCAATTAATTATAATTATCAGAAAGAAATGTTTCAACAGCAACACTTTTAATTTCCTTCGATTTTCAATCATTTTGCGCAATGCCATTGCAGCTTTCAATTTAACTTCAATTTACACTCAGAAACATTTGGCGGGCGGGTGCAGACTCACATCAATTAGCAGAGCTGCCTCTGCGCCCCAATTGGTTGCAAGACTAAACAGGCGCTAAATTCTTGGACTCTCGACATGGGCATTAACTTTTATGTAAACGTTGCCTTTTTTCTCTGCTAGGTTTTTTTTTTTTCTTTTGTGGCAGCTGGGAACGAGTTGCAGATGCCCCTAAGTAAAAGTTATTGCAACGCAAATGACAAACATGGACGTTCAACGCTATGTAAATAAACAGCAATGCACACAGCGAAGATGCATGTATAAAATGTATGTGTGCCCAGCGGAAGGGGAGGGATACTTGCACAGGTAAACTGTGTGTGCTCTTCAAGAGTCTGCAAGTCGTTCACTAGCTGTTGTTCTGACTTGCATACCCTATAAGTGTATAAATATACGTATGGGATGACTACAAATTCCAAATGCATAAAATATATATGCATTTTATGTAAATAAAAAAATATTTATCCAGCTACTAAGTGAAAAGCTAAAATAACCTTTAAATTAAAAGATTTAGATATTGTAACACATACTTTTGTATTTTTTAAATATTCTCCAAGCATTTCTCTATCCAGGATATTTTAAAGTTAATCACTCTTTCCAGATTATAGTCAGACTTGCATTATGCAGTCTGCTTTGTTGGATTGTGTCTGTGTCTGTTGCACATTAGTGCAAAGAACGTGGCTCAATTAATGGTACAATGGCACAACAAACCGTTGCCAGTAGTCAAATGCTCGTTGTATATGTAGACCGTTCTGTAAATTGTATAATTTCCGCTACTATCACATTATTATCAAAGCGCTTATCAGAGCCAAAGTTGACGGCATTCGGTATCAAATAGCTTATCAAAGTAGCCAAGCGGCATATGGAATGTATCGATGTGTAGACTCTGCCAGCCAACTATATAGATGAAAGCACGCTTTGAACTATACGAATATATATACAGCAATGTCTTGCATCTGTCTAGAATGCAGTCTTCAATTAATTAGGGCTGGCGAGTGGGTTGGGGAAGCGCATGAAAGTAACACTGGCCTTTTGTACAAATAAACAGACAATCTTTGATTGCAATCGGAAATTGAAAAAGAATTCTTAAAGTTTTTAATAGCCGCACGGGCAGCCAAAGTAAAACTTCTAAATAAACACACTCTTTTTTCTCAGCTTTTCATTTTGTTGATCATGTAGGCCTTTAATAATTCGACGACGCGACGCCTTCTTTGTAATCAAAGTCTTGGCGAATGCCATTAAAACTGCATTTATAGACAGATGGAGTAGAAAGTCACGCCAGATGGGTTGAAGAAGTTGATATTCTACGGTCGATTCTAAGGGAATGACTTGAAACACCTCAATTGATTGGGAAAAGCTGGAAGATATTCCAAAACTTTTTTAACAAATTGTAGAGTTCATTGTAAAAAAAATTAAGGGATTCCAAGGAAGCTACTTAACAGAGAACAAAATCAAAAGCTATGCAAAGTCTTTGACAAATTGTGGTATTTATTGCATAATAGATTAAAAACTGCCGCTTGTCGGCTACAAGTACAGGTAAAATGCTAAACAGCTATACGTGGGCAGTCAATACTCGTACCCAGGTCGAACCCAAGGTTATATATACAAACATGCCACTACATACATACATATCTGGCGCATGGAAAGCTTGCCAAGTTTAACACTTCTTCTGGCAATGCAATCTTATCAAGACTCTGTGGCATTATTATACCAGTTGTGTCGTGGCTATTTACAAAACAAAAGGTAAATGAAATAAGTACATAACAGTAAAAGCGTAACCACTTTATATACCCTATAAATGTTTGTTCGACAAAAAAAAGAAGGATTATTTATAACAAAAGCTGATATTTTTTTTTAGCGATAACCGATTTCTTATGAGCACAGATAAGATAGCTGTAGTCGCCAGACGTGCAAAGGGTTAAAACTATTTAGTTTGTTTAGGAAAGAAGTTGTATATTAAGATCGAGGGAGCCTTCATAAAAATGTCAGAAGGGCACATCGTAGATTTGGACATAGATAATGATATGAATAAAAATAAGTTCATAATAATAAAAATACTACTGTGGAATACTGAAAAAAGCGCACCTTGACTTAACCAAAAATACAACATATATATATATATATATATATATATATATGTATATATATGTATTCATTTATTTCGAAAATAAGTAAAAAAAAAAATTGTTGATGAATTTGACAAGCACTTGGATGAAGCTTTGCTTTTTTTGTTGTCAAGTATTTTGCGCTGTTTGCATTGAAACTGAAAAGTCGACAGTGAGTCACGCCTTGAATGATGCAAACCTACAAATTTTTCAATTGCAAAAATACAAAAACAAAAAACTTATTATTCTGCGAGTTTTTTTTTGTTTTTTTTTTTTTTGGGCAACTTGATAAGGACTATCAAGTGTGTGCTGATAATAGAAAGCGGCAAATTCATACAGAGTGTTCAGGGTGCGCCCAAGAATTGATAATCAGAGCAAGCTTTCGTCCATCTATAACTATTGGAACTATTTGTTCAAGTGGGTAAGTTATGGACTAACGAGTTCAACGGCAGTTCATGGGAAAACGCATTTGGGTAAATAAATAAACAGGCAGCCATAGCTAAATAGATGGATGCTTTACAGCCACCGAACAAACAACTCAACAATACAACAATGCTAACAAAACAAAACACAAAATGTAGGCCAAATAAATGAGAGGCGGCGCATAAACAAAAATTAAAGCTAGATGTAAACTTATCAGCGCAACAAACAATTTACACATACGAAATGCACTCAGTGCTCCACAAAGTTGCTTCTAGTTTTAGTTGTTATGGGAAATAGTGCAATTAATCAGTGTTCGAACATTTATAGACTCTCAGCTACCCAATCCTGTGGCTACCGCGCAGCGGAGAGCCATCAGCACAGGACACTTGACTTAATGGATCGTAAAAATTTGGCGATTCGAAAAGAAAACCAATCGAAAAAAAAGAGCTGCTAAGTGTTGCGGGTGCTGTGCTCTGAACTTGAGGAATCATCAACAAAGCCCAATCTTGTTGGTAGGCAGAAACTTGTTTTGTTTTTCTTTTTTTTTTTCAGTTCCCCATTGGTTTTGGGTTTAGTTTGGTTTGCAAACTGACGCCATCAACCGGTTTGCTAGCCAGCCTTTTTTCGGCTACGCCAAAGTATTTGGTACGCGTTATGTTTTATGTGTGTGCGAGCACTAAAGTATCTTCAAGATACACAGTCGTGACTCACAAACGACGTACGTGTAGCTGCAGCAGCAGCGACGCAGGCTTTCCATTTCATTTTCAAGATATATTTTGAAGAAAAAAAAGAAGAAAACATATTTTAAAGATCCATATATATGCACGTATTTATATATATATATGTGTATATAAAAGTATATAATTTGTGCGCTTCGCGCAGCTATTTCGGGATCGCTTTTATATATGTTTGTGTGGGTTGCTCGGGATGCCAGAGCATTCACATGTGTTTATGTACTTATGACAGTGCCAAAAAAAAAAAAAAGCACTTGGCAGATGCATATACAGTATGACTATGGCTGACACTTGGTGAGGAAGTTTGTAATTCGTTTTCAGCATGGATTTCAAATTGTCACTTGAAAGCCATAACAAATAGGATTTCTATAGACTGGAAGAATATAACAAAAATATTATAAGAGAGAGGCCTTTTAAGATCTAATAAGACTTAAACCCCTTACTTTTATTTTAAATATTTTTTTTTTGCTTTCTGTATATTACGAATCCCATCAAGATTCACCCCTTATTTTAGAAAAATACTTTCAAAAATTCAAAAATATAATTGTAAGTTTAAACTTCGGTTTGCCCAAGAATTTACATAATTTTTATTGTTGTTTGCACTTGGTTGATGTTGCTGTAACTACACACAGATCCCAGCCAAGTACGCAGCACATGATGTCATACCAAAAACACACACACACACACTCGCACACACACACATAGCCTCACACATACAGAGTGGGAATAAAAACGTAAGAAATAAAACTGAACGTTTGGTCATAATATAAAATGCAGTTTTTGCCATTTGCCATTTCTCAGTTTACATTTCATTTCATTTCGTTGTGTTTCGTTTCAGTTTGTTTTGTTTATGGCGGTTGTCTGGTCAAAAACGAAAGTGAGTTATTCATTTCTTGGCTTTATCACAGAGTGTGCCTTGCCTGTGTCTTTCATCATTTTCCTTTACAAAGCGCATTTTTTGTGCAATATTTTGGTGCATTTCTGACCCTCATTTTAATTCGCTCAATTGGGTTTTTTTCCTCAAACTTTACACGTAGTGTTTTACTTTTTTATGGTTGATTTTCCGGGTTGGAATTTTGTAATTGTAGTGTTTATAAACTTAATAACAAATTGATTTGTGTTATGCTGCGAGTCGATTATGATTATATATACGAATCGGAGTGCACGTACGTGTTGTATTATCGCATTGTTAGCTGGATGGGGCACATAGTTGTTGTGTAATAAACAGTTTGTGTTGTGACAGCGACTGCGACCATTGATAAGTCTTTCAAGTTTTCCAAACTAGTGCAAGTGTTTACACTTAAGTGGTGTAATTAATGTTAAGCTGCTCTTTTGGAGATGTTACAAGAGTCTTGAAACTAAGTTATTCAATCAATCAAACGTACGGGGTAAAAAATGCTTTGGCTGAGATATCACAAAGTTGAGCAAGAAAACGTTTAAAATTTGACGACTGACTTGATGAAAATGTCGCACAACCAATTTAATTTCTTCATTAAAATTGTAGTTGGACATTTTTTCAAAATCGTTTTTCGCTTCGAAGCACTTGTGTAATTTATACATTTTCTCCACTCCGTTTCTATTTAACTGCGCAGCAGTGTCTGTTAGCGGTTTAGCCCACGTTCTGGGAGTTACGTGTACATTTAAACGTATTTCATGTCATGCAGCGTGTGTCAGCAACTTGTTGCATGCCACAGCCGGCATATTGTCCACTTTTTTGACTGCCACCTAGATGGCATTATGGTCTACGGTCTGTGCTTTGGGCATGGGTCGTTGCATTGCATGCCTCGCTGGGCTGCTGTCTGTGGTTCGATGCCTTGACGATGATTATCAATCGCAGGCTCATCATCATCATGATAATTGTAATTATCATTAACACACAACGACGAGAGTTCTACTTCTGCTTTGTGCAAGTGCTTTGTTATTTGTTTATTTAGTTTGTTATCAGTGCGTCACTAAATAGTTTTCGCCTTTTCCATATTATGCGGCACTTTACAGCAGCAGCTCTAAATGATGATTAAATATAATATAATTATGGAAATGAGATCTTTACTTAGCATATCTATTCAAATGTTAATTGATTCATTTAGCTGCTCTTTAAGATTATTATTATTATTACTTAGCTAGTTTTATTTCAGCAACAAACAGACTTTTTTTATATGAATAGATCTGATTCATTGACATATTGAATTGCCAATAGCTAAAGTCAACAATATCTGTACCCATATTTGTTTTTTATTATTGATATCAGAGGAGGGGAACTATCTTTTATAGTTGGCTAATGGGATTATCAAAAGGTGTGGCGGATACTTATCGTATTGCATCATTCGATTTGGTAATCTTCTTTTTGTCTTTTTGTTCGTCAAAGTCATTTACGGGAACGTTCTCGGGTTTATTTTGAAATAGTACTCTTGAAATTCCAGTTTATCATTTTTGTATTTGTATATTTCGAGCCGGTTTTGGATTTATATATGTTATATGTTATAAATATTTAAGATATTTCTTTTAATAATTAAATATTATAAATGAATTTTGATATTGACACTGTACTGATCTGCTTAGTTCCGGTTATGAATATTTCTTATCTATAAATTTAACCTCCAAAAATAGACTGATTAATAAATATATCACAATTAATGATTCTCCAAAGAGCAGTTAGTTTAGTATTTCAACACTCTGGCTAACACACTATTAAGCCAATTTCCCAACTCATTATATTTAGACCGTTTCGTTACGGTTCATGAAAACAACCAACAGAAAGAAAAAAAACGGACAATGGTAAGCGGACCATAAACGTCACTGGGTCAAAAGCGTCTCAATACCTTGATGGGGCATGCAAAAATGCCTCTATTGAGCACGCTTTCAACTTAAACTGAGTTACAAGATGCTGCTGCTGCTGCTGCCGGTCTTTAAGTGTCTTGGCTTAATTGAAAAATTTATATAAATCAAGTCAAGTTAGCAAACTTCGGAACCGCAACCAGTTTGACAACCTTGACTGAGGCGCAAGGCTGTTGCATTTGCCGCACACACAATGTGGCAACATATATAATTTGTATGTATGGAGAACAAAAATGTGCCGAAAAAATAAAGTTTCTTCATACTACATTGTTAATGAAGATTTGTATTTAATTTTCAGTTTTCATTGAAATATAGCACATGTTCCACAAAACTACACCGACTTATGCACGAATTACATAATTACTTTTTTCAGTGTATTACTTACCGTTTGCGCAAGTTGTCCATGAACTTTTCCATATTGACCTGTTCCAACAGGACAAAGTCTTGCACACCCGCCTCCCTTTGCATTGCCATTTTTGTGCGTTTTTGTTTTGCTCACAGAAATCGTAGAGAGAGCGAGGGAGAGAGAACAAGGTAGAGGTTTTGCGGGGTAGAGAGCGGCGTTTGGTTGCGAATGAGAAGAGCGGGAATTGCCGAATAACGTAAGGCCGGCTGCAAAGGGCGAATATTCAGGTAACGAACGTAGCAGTTGACGATCACGTTGTAGAGGATGAAGTCGAATTAGCAACACACACGCACGCACACAAAATACGTAAGCGAAGAAGAATTCACTGGGACTTTTTGGTTATTATGTTTGTTATGCTTTTGGTTGTTTGTGCGGTTGAGAATCGTTTCGAATTTAAAATGTGATTTTACTTGTGTTGTGCTTTTTGCCTGATGACTATTTTCAGCTGACTTTACCAAAACAAGAAGCCAACGGAAAAGTTGAAGAGTTCTTTAAATATTTATGTTATTAAAATCAATAAATATTTGTGCTAATTGAATAAAATATCGTTAGGGGCCGGAATCTTAATGGAATTTCGCCGAAATTCAAAAAGCACGAGGAGAACACAAAAGAGACGCGAAAGACACGGCGAATGGAACAAAACACAATACAAAAACCGCAAGGTGCGCGTCGCCTTTGGGTATCATTTATTTAGTGATTGGCGATCGTAAGAACTTGTTCAGGCCGCGAGTCGATGCCAGATTAAAGTTAAAACCAATAAATACAAATTGTTTCGCCCCTAGCCATACACACAGCCAGCTGGTTTCTTAGTTATCGTTTTCTGAGAGCCGCGCCACACGTAGCAACAATACGACCACTCGGCTGCGCGTTCGAAGAGAAACTGTTCGAAGTGACGCGAATAACAACACGCATAGCTATCAGACAGAGAGGACTGTGCGCTCAGCAGCTCTGCTCTACTGCCGCTTCCACACTTCTACTACTACTACAGTTGCAATTGCAGCGAGTGCGTCGCAAGTGGTTGTTGCACTCAGAGAGTAAAATGTACAAGTTTCAGGGAGTTGACTATTGCAGTTAAAGACAAAACAAAACAAAATATATAGCACTTACTGAAAATATGAATTGGGTGTATAATGAAAGTCTAGTTAAAAAATACACATGCACAACTGCTAAAATGGACAATAATTCTATTTTTTTCGCTCAGTGTTGTATGTTTTGTTGTTTCGCCAAGAAACAGAGTTGCTCATCGCTTTTACATGGCCAACGGTTTGCGTCCGTGCTAGAGAGTGGGTGTGGGACGAGACTATAGTATAAGTGTAATTTCTAGTGAGTCATGATTTTTAGCTTGGCACACATGTAATTTATCTGCCATAAATGTGTATGTGTGTGTGTGTTATTGCCTACATTGGATGAAATGCAAATTAAGATGATGACATTGAAGCAATTAGGCTTAAAAGTGCCACTCATTAAAATTAAAACTAATAAGCGACACAAAATAAACATTGCATGCTTTCGGGATGAATGCATAAATGTAATAAAAGCGTTTTTTACTAACGACGCCATTTTAGGCATTTTTGACCTGAAAAAGAAAAGAAACAAAACTGTAATTTTTACATACGTTTTTCTATGAAAATTCAAGCTTCGATAGTATAATTATAATTTAATTTCAGTCTAAACAATTTTAATACATATGCATTTATTGTATTTAATTTGTTTGTTTGTAGTTTCCTTCCTTAAGAAATGTATAGTAACAAAACATTGAAATGCAAGTGGCAAATGCTTGTTTAAATCCAACCCGTATTCCTCTTGGACAAAATCACCTTCTGCACATGCTCCTCGGCCGTGTAAATGGTGTGCAGGCCACCAGCGTGACGAGGCACACACTTTTGGACGGGCACTGTGCCGAGTCCGGCGCCGCAAGGATTTGCAAAGTCCTTGCGATAGTTGGCGCCAACGCCCGATTTGCGTAACTGGCCCAGTTCGAAGGTAACCAATGGCCCCATGCTGAACGAGGCCTTGGCCGCTGTCGGATTGGGCAGCTTGGAGCGCTCCATGGTGCGCATTACACAGGGCGTGTCGCAGGAGAGGCATGCCAGCTCCTGCATGACCTTGACACGCCCGGCGGCAGCGGCACAGTCATCGTTCGTCATTTCCATATATCTGTGGAGGGCCTCGGCAATGAGGGCGACACGCTTCTCGATCATCTCGCGGAAATCCTTCAGGCTGAGCTCCAGCGAATCGATGCCGAGTGTCATGCGTAGACCATCAATAATTTGCAGGACATTCTTCTCGTTCACGTTGATGATGTGACGCACCTCGCAGAACTGTTTCTCCAGTCGCTCCTTGTAATCCTCGAGCTGCTCGAGCGACACTTTCGTCGCCAACTGGGGAAAGTCTACCTTCTCCGCAAGCAGCAACTCCACATCGGCCTTATCAATCTTGATCTCATCCAGATGTGCCACCGAATTCTTGAGTGTTTGTATCTGTATCGTTGCCGCATTCAGTTTATTCTGCATTCCTTCATTCGCCTCCTGATTGCCGGCAGAGGATAGTTTAACCTCTCGCACTGTCATCTGAATCTCCTGCATCATCTCCAGCAGGCGTTTGGCATCCTGTTTGAGCAGCTCCGCGGCGAGTTCATTGACCTTGTTGGTCAGCGAACAGAACTCGGATTTGAGTTCAATTAGCTCGGTCAGCATGCGATTGGGTTCATAGCACAAATGTGGCTCCAGATCCATTTGCTCCTCGGCCTTAACCTGCTCCGTAGACGTGCTAATCTCTTCTACGCACAGGTGCTCTTCCTCGTCGCCCTCCAGTTCCTCGATGACCAGTTCACCGCTGCTCCGACTGATGGACACCTCGTCACCGGCCACACGCATCAGAACACGCAGCTGCCGGGCTATGTTTCGCAACAGCTTGATGCGGTCCGGATTCGGTTTGCTATCGAGCACCAAGTGGGTCACATTGTTCAGCTGCTCCATCGTCAATTTCATTTGGCCCGTCAGCGTATTCGCGAAGTTCTGAAACTCCAGATCCTTTTGCTCCTTCAGCAATTCGACCCTGGAGATCCTTCGCTCCAACTTGGCAATGCCGCCAATGACGGAGCCTTCAACGCGCGACTGAGATTTTTCCAGCTTGGAGGTGCGCGAGGAGCCGCGAGAGGGCACGGTAGGTGTTGGCAAATCTGGTTCTGCCGGAGCCAGCACGGATTCGGCTTCCTCCGGTGGAGCTGCTGCAACCTGCGGCTCTGGCTCAGCTGGTGTCGGCTCCGTCGCAGCTGGTGCAGCCCCCGCTGCGGCAGGTTCAGCAGCAGCAGGCTCAGCAGCGGCAGGCTCTGCTGGAGTCGAAGCTGCTGCCTCAGCGGCAGCTGGATCTACCTCTGCTGCTGGTGGTTCGTTGGGCACCTCTGTGGCTGCTTCTTCCTCATCGCCGCCGGCCTGCATACGATATCTGGAGGATTTGCCAACTAAACCCGATTACAGATAAGATATCAATAATATTTTGCTATCAGCAGAGTCGAGCCACTTACTCAGGCTGCTCTGGAATCGCATATTGGCCAGCAGATAATCGTCCTGTTCGACGGGCTCGTCCAAGCATTCCAGCTTGTGTGCAAAGTTCGAGAGGAGCACATGCAAAGCATAGAAATTGACGTGACCCGATTCCGGTGAACCGATGGCCACGTCTATCAGATCCTTGTATGTGAAGCTCATCATTTTTGCAATATCTTCAATGTTATTATGTGTGGGTTTGTGTGACTTGTTTATTGGAATTTAGTAGCAGCTTGAATGCCTACCAAATCGTTTAATTTTCTCGATTTATAATAATACTTTTATGAAAGCTACTGTTTTTGTACCAAAATCTAGAATGAAATACGCTTTGAGCAAATGCTTAGGAGTAAAATAAAATTGAAGCTTATGAAGCAGTTTTCCAGGCATGTTGCATTAAGTTTAATAAACTTCATGCTACAAATGTTTATAATTTAATTTATTAATTTAATATATTTCAGCACTAGCTTAATAATTTAAATATTTATAAATTGAAAAAAAAAGTTATTTAAAAGAATTAAGGAATATATTTTAATAACCACACGACTGCCCAATTGGTTTAATTAATTAAAAACTGTTCAACTTGCATTTTGTATATAATTAATTTAAAAAATATTGTCAATTTTTCGGCATTTGGAACTTCAACGATTTGTTAATCACTCAAATAACAACTGATTAAAGTCTTAAATCTTTTAAGAACTACCAGTAAATTTGTACTTATACTGATAAGTCTCTTTATATTAATACACAAGTCTATCTTTCTTAGTATGAGTTTGGTTTTTTGATTTGCTAACAGACAGACACACACACACACAGGCACAGAGTCAAATAGTGGTACACTTCAGAGTTTCGTTAAGTTCGTATCGTTAAGTTAGTCCACACACACACTTGCACGTGCGCACACTTGCTACGTTTATAAATAACAGAAAATGCGTAAGGAAAAGCTTTCGCCAAAGCTATTACTATGGCCAAGCACACGTTTACTTTAACAAACTTTTATCATTTCGGCACAAACGCTTGTTGCTTCAACGTGTTTGCTCCATGCGGCAGCGGCATGTTTTAACTTCAAACACTTGGTGCATTTCAATTGGCGCGCGCGAGCAATTGAAAAGACAAATTTAAATAAATACAAGAAATCTATAAATAGAGTGAATAGAAATATAAAATGTGAAAATATGCGAGTGAATTCATCAATGCTTAATGTTATTTGCATATAATGTTTGTGTGCGGCATAATTTTAATCGTTTTTGCATAATCGGTTTTTTCATTTGCCATTAAACCATATGCAAATTAAGTGAGTTTCGGAAAAATCACGGCAAAACGGAAATATAAAAGCCGTTAAAATTGTAAATATTCTGCCAAAGGCAAAGTGCTAAAAAAAAAAAATGTAATTTTGGTGTGTAAAATAAATAATTAAAATATAGAAATATGTTTGCATTTAGATAAATGTTTCATTCGCCACAAAGGCAAAGTGTTTAATATTTATTATTGCATGCAGAATAGTTAAATGGAAAAGTGTTGTAAAACGTCATCGAAAGCAAATACTTTGAGTGTTAGCTCAGGGCCAACAAAATCTAGTGACCAGTAAAAATAGCTCTGCTAAAGCAGAGTCGGTAACCAAACTCTTAAAAGTGCAAATTTACTCAAGATCAAAGTGGAATTATCTTTAAAATTGATGTGGTAAGTGCTCAAGCGATATTTAACGATAATTTTGTATGATTTTTAACAATTAAACAATTGCAATAATATAAGAACAATCAATAATCATTCAATAATTTTCCTATGCAAACGTCTGCCACTTGTTTGTTAACTTATTTTTGGGAGGATTTTTTTTTTTTTTTTGGCTTTGAAATGGTGAAATTGAATCATATCTAGAAGGCAGCACTCGTTTGGCCTTGATTAGATAGCAACTACGAAGAACAAAAATAATAAATATTAGCGAAGAAATAACATTAATGTTCGGCATAATAGAGTTTCAATGACCCTACTTTTTCCAAATCAAATTGAAGTGAACACTTAAGAAAATCGGTTACCCTTCTAAAACCAAATACTTTAGTAGTTTCAATAATATTGCTTAAATATTATCGATCGAAATTTGTTTTTTTGCTGTTATAAGATATTTAAGTGCACTCCTTCTCTTTATTGTTGGTTTCGTCTATTATCGATCTTTGATTTCAATTGTGTCGACTGCGCAATATATTTCGAGTTGACTCCCAAATAAAGTCAATCGACAATAAGGGGTGAAGGTTGGGGGCGATCGTAACTTTGTTCAGGTACAACTAATTGTTATGTCGACATGGACTTTGGCCACACTTTAACACAAGAATGTGCCCTTCCCGTGGCCGCCACTGCCACTCTCAATGCACCACAGCACCCCGTTTATCAAGGAACAGGGGCGTCTTCTTATGAGCTTTTATTATTGTCGTTATATCACTTATTTTCGACTACGGCCATTGCGGCAAACATTTCTACTTGTTTTTTTGTATATACCCTTCTACCGAGCGAGCTGTTCACTTTTATCATAAAAACTGTAACGCATTGAAGAAGAGTTCTCCAACCTTTTTGCTTTTGCTCGGACTAAAATAAAACCACTATAAGCCCAAACGATATACGAACTAAAGTAGAGACGCCCGACGTATAGGGTATGTTTTTTTAAGATGGGGTTGTATGTGTGTCATTATTATATTTAATATATATTTTTTTAGTACGATTTGTAGACAAATTAAGCAGCGGCCACTTTCAGTGATAAGACGCCATGCGTATGTGTGGATGTGTGAATGTATGTGTTTCTTTGTGTCAGTTCGATTAATTATCGAATCGGCAAATGGTTTATGGTAGGCCGAACTCCCACTCTCTCTCTCTCTCTCTCTCTTTCTATTTCTCTATCGCTATCTCTCTAAAGCTTAAAATCATATTATTTATTATAAAGCGCTCGGCCAATCGCAATCACAAATTTAAGGAAAAACAAATATATGTATATATATATATATATATTAATTTATATATAACATATGTGCGAATGGACTTAATAAACAAGCAGAATTGATAAATAATTCTGAAACGTCATTTTTGTTAATACTCGCCTATATTTTAAATTCAAGTTTCACATTTGTATTAACGTGAACATTTGTGTTTGTTATCTCTTCAACCCCCGCTGGCCAAACCCTGATTTGTCTTAATATTCTTTACGTTAAAGCCCAAATGTAGACTACATGGATACACACTAGGTATGCCTGTGTGTATATTTCAGCGAATATAAACAAACCAGTATATAAAATTGAAGCAGCAATACAATGAAGTCGAAAAGAACAAAACAAGACTATTCCTCACAAATGTTTGTATATTTTCTTATGAATGAACACATTTATTTTCGGCGTATACGGTTGTGTTCTCCGCGGGGGAGTGAAGGGTTAAAATAACAATGCGACTGTGTGTTATTTATGTATTCATCTAAATAAATTTATTCAATTCAATTTAATTTAACTAAAAGAATATTCTTAATTTAAATTTTGGAAATTCATCGAGTCTTGAAGTAAATATATTTATACAGTGTAAGTGCAATTTTGTATTAAATTTCAATATGAATACAAAGCCACGAAGAGTGCCTTAAATTAGTATCAGATAATTTAACATTTTAGTTTCATTTAATTTATAAACGACAAAATGTGATTTGCAATAAAATTCGAACAAAATAAGCAAAAATATAAATCAATAAAGAATAATTTGGATTTGCAGTTTTTTGTGTGTATTTTTATAGACATATTTATGTATGTATGAATTTATATATATATATATATATATATATGTATTGCGCATTGATCTTGAGTGGTTCTGTGGATCCCCGCTAACAAATACAAATAAGCATAATATTTGAAGATGATGAGATAAAATTATAGTGAATAATTGTTCCATTGATTATTTTAATCTAAAACCAGAACAAAAAAGTTGTAAAATAATGATGAAATTAATATATTTATATACATATATAGGCAAAATGGATTTTCCCATGAAAAACATGATGATCGATAAAAATCATGTGTTGACTTTTGTGACTATTTACAATAATTGGTGACTCTCTTGGCAATTAGTGTACCGAATCAATCGCTTATAATGTTTTTGGGTTTTTAGTTGGTTTTTATATCTATGTGCATATGTATGTATTTTACTATCTAGTTTGTAAAGAATTACACTTTTTTGATTTATATACAAAAAATGCTGATATGCCATCAATTTGATTTTAGTTTCTGTTTGCATTCTTTTAAAGGCAGCAGTGAACCGTTGGGCCTTAGATAAAATTCACACAGGCACACACACACGCACACACACGCACGCACATACACGCACACACACCCACACACACACACACACACCCAGACACACTCGCACACAGCTGTGCCAATCACACAGATAAAATAGCTCACACAAGGGGACAACTAAAACATTTCAACCGAGTTAAATACAATGCGTATTTGCTGAGCATTTGCTCGGAAGCAATGAAAATGCAAAGAAAATACATAGTACAAGCATCATGAGTTTGAGTTTCGGACATGAATTTTCCGAATTCCCTGCAGGCCACTGAACCATTTATTGTTTTTGAGTAATGAGATTGTGGACGTTATTTCCCGAATTGAAGGTTCAAAAGTGCCATAGTCCAGCATTGTCCACACAATGCCAAATAATTGGGTTATTAATACAGTTGGTTTGGCACAGTCCTTATCGCCCAAAGAAGAAGCGTGTCTGTGTGCTCAACAGGTTAATTCACTGTCGCGTGACAGCCCCACGATCCGCACAGCTGGAGCAACCCACGCTGCTGGGCGACTATGTGCGTAATCGAACAAAAAAAAAAAACAAATTGAAACCGTAACACGCCACACACATTTATGCACAATTTGTAGCGGCTACGTTTTGGCATTGTGTTTTTTATGTTGTTTATTTCTCGTTTACCCAAGAACAAACCAATGCAAAAAAAAAAAAAACAAACACATATTTGTTCAACTTGGCACAAAATATAACACAAATTGAACTTATCAAAGCATCGAATGGATTCACGATAACGGCATTCACGCCGCGTGAAAAAAACTACAGAAAAAACAGAAAACATAAAAAAGAGTTTGAAACTTATCACTGAACAGAATTCAATACGTATCACAAAATTGACGACATTGAACTGGTAATGGCGATAACAGTTTAAAATCGATTCATGTGTGCTTTGTACCTTGGTTGTATTGTTGTATCAACAGCGATATTCATATCAAAATGTTAAAGACCTTCTGTTTCAATTTAAGCGTCCCACTTTGTAATGCAATATGAGAAGAAATTCTTACTTTGAAGTTTTAGTGAAAGAAAAATATAAAAAATTCATGAAATATTCTATTTAATTTAAGACAAATCATTTACTTGACAATTTTGCTTAACTGTACAAACTTTAATTCAAAATCAAGTTGTATAAATATTATCTAAGAATAATAATTGCTAAAAACACAACACAGCAACAAAACACTAAAATGTATATATTTATTCGACACACACAACAACCACAATAAGAGTTTGCATCCAAAGGCAAACGCATTTTGGGCTACAAATTGTTTTGAAAAGCTTTTAATCACCTTCTTGTTGTTTACTGGTTGTGTATCCAATATATATGCTAAAGTTCTTTGAACTTCTTGTAGACAATGCTCGTGCTTAATGTTTCCCGCCTTGTCGTGCTGCAGACCAAGGACCTTGAGCTGCAGCTGTCTAAACATATATATATATTTGGAATATATGACAAGGCCAATAATAAAATGCGTCATCAAAGTGTGTTTGGCGAGTTATATATTTTTGTGTGGGTTCCTTTGGTTGCAGGCTTACGTAATGGGAAAGTTTACCCTTTAGACAGGATATCCATTATTCACTCTAATCGAAGAACTTTTGTTAAGCCCTGTCTACCATTAAACGGCCAAGTTAAATATTGAAAGCAACGATCAAAATATTGTTGGACATTCACCAAAACGATTATTTCTTATTTAACTTTTCTCGGGTGCAGTCAGAAATGACAAATCTTCAAAGCTGACTGGGAGTGACAGAGAAAATTGCAAAAATAATCCTTAATAGTCTCCACACCTTAACACATTAAGTCTTGGAAAATTGAGTAATTTGTTAATTTTTTGTTTTTTCCTAATTTATTTTACTGTACTTCATGCAAAAACTGCACAATCAGATCTCATTCTTTCAGAAAGGTCAAGAAACTTGTTGATTTCGTCATGATGAAAGATTTGGCATTAGTTCCGGTGTGTTCTGAAAGCTTAAGATAGTAACTAAGTTACAGAGAGTTAATGATTTACCCATCTATAAAGATAATGAGACGAAAAAGCTCTATGTGTCGAGACATATGATTGTTTTGGCTGAATGTCTTATTTAGACAACGATTTATATTCGTATTAAGATATCAAAACTTGCGCTGTGGGTATAAATGGGGCAACGATGCTTATTTCACAAGTTATTTGAAAAAAGTTTGCCCACAGGCAGAAAGTTGCTGCAGAACAATAAATTACATAGCATGCAAGGAATAAATCAGTGCAAAATAGTAGAAAACTTTTCAAGAACATCGAGGATGTTCATAATTAAGACTGTGATATTGTAATCAAAGAACAACTAGTTTTATATATAACTACTAATTGGAATAAAAGCCTTAAATATGTTTCTCAACACATTCAAATCGGGCATATTCCAAAAGGATTTTCGTCGCCAGTTGCTGGTCACATTGAGTGGTATGTTCCTTTTTAAGGATTTTAAAGTGACCTAATTGTGGAATAAAATAGTAGTTTCTCGACCGAGTCACCTTCAACTCATAAGTAAGAACTCTCATAAGTCATTTACTGTTGGGCTTTGCAATTAAATGATTGCTGTTGATATCTCAACATGAGACTTACGAATGAAATATAGTCGGTTATGATGAATCCACCAGATCACTTAGCAACTAACTTGTGCAATAATGGGCAAGATTTTCATGGAATATAACTGTAAAACTGTAAGAAAAACTTAAACATTGAATATCCGTAGTAATACTGATTACATTCTGTCATGGCATCGCTATCGGCTGGCTCGCCCCCATGCTACAAAAGCTGCAGTCGGAGTCGGAAACGCCACTGGACTTTGTGATTGATGTTAATGAGGCGTCTTGGCTGGGCTCCCTTATTAGTTTGGGCGGCTTCTCGGGCAACTTTTTTTTCGCCTTCATCATGAATCGCTTCGGCCGTAAAGTGGCCATCTACGGAATGGCGGTGCCCAATATGGTTAGCAACAAATAATAGTTATTTTCGGCAAGCCGGAGTTCTAAAATATACCCTTGCAGACCGGAGTTGTGCGGCTCTCAGGAAATCAAAATATTTTCCAAACATATATATTTTTGAAACAAATGTTTAAGAATAACTCATTCTATCATTTTGCTGACTCAGTCTCTTAATCTGTACATTTTAATGGACTCATTTGTTAATTGCTGCCTGCAATCGCAATCTCTGCAAGGGTGTATGAAAAGTGAATTGGAAGCCAGACAAAAACTATCTAAACCATAATTTCCCTAGTGCATTTGGATTCTGTTGTATTTTGCGGAATCCATTGAATGGCTTTATGTGGCCAGAGTTTGTACCGGGCTGACGGGCGGCGGTATTTTTATTGTGCTGCCAATGTTCATTGGCGAAATCGCCGACAACAGGTAAGTGAATAATCGCCATTGAGCTAACAATGAACTAAACTGAAGGCAACTCAATGGATACATTCCTTTCCAGCATACGGGGCAGATTGTGCTCCTTATGCAGTCTGGCCATGAATATAGGCATACTCATTGGCTTCATCATATCGTCATATGTGCCCTATCACATCATACCACACATGGTGATTTTGCTGCCACTGTGCTACATACTGTTGGCAACACGCTACCCTGAGGTACCTCAGCAGTTTTTGCGCTGGGGACGCATCGAGGACGCGGAACGTTCATTGAAATATTATTGGAATTGTGATGGTCCAGCGCCCAGCAAGGAGGCGGAGGAAGCCTGCCAGAAGCAGTTTAATGAAATGCGAGAGGCCCTGCTGCAACAGGGCAAGGAATCAGGCAACGATGGCCTCACAGTCGCCGACTTCTGTAAGCTGCCATAATACAGTTGATGTCCAATGGTTCTAATTGTGGTATTCCTGATTTTCTGTCTGTTGCAGGCAATAAGCGTGCCTTGAAGGCGATAATGACGGGAATTGTTCTAATGATTGCCAATATGTTCACGGGCACATTCGCCTTCATTAACTATATGTCGATCATTTTTGAACGCGTTCATACACAGCTGGAGCCCAATACCAATACGATTATCATTGGCGCCGTTCAGGTTGTGGGCACTTTGGCATCCATTTATCTAGTGGATCGCTGTGGACGGAAAATACTGCTGGTCATCTCATGTGTGGGCAGCTTTGTGGGCACTACTGCATTTGGCATCTATGCCTTCTATGCCGAGGAAACGGATGCGGACTTGAGCGCCTATTCCGCATGGCTCCCAGTTACGATTATGGCTTTCATCATATTCTTGGCAACTGTGGGCGTCATTTCGGTTACATTGGTTGTGTTGGTGGAGATTATACCTCCCAAAATTCGTTCAGTGGGTAGCAGCGCCTGTTTTGGCTGCCTCAGCGTCTTTGGCTTTATCTCAGTGAAGAGCTTACCCATTATGATGGAGTACCTGGGATTGGCAGCCACAATGTGGGGCTGTGCAGCAGTTAGCGCCATCTGCACCTTCTACGTGGTTGTGTTCGTTCAGGAAACAAAGGGTAAATCGATGTATAATTAGCTCTAACAAGTGAATCGCCTTAGTTAACACTTCTATTTCTTTCAATTATTATTATTAAATTACGAAATATTTGTTATAATTATTTAAGTTACAAACTTCAACTTAAAATATATGTTAAAATCATGGTGACATAAGAAGAATAAAAATACATTCGTTATGAAAGCTGCTCTAACAAGTGAAGTTTAGAAGAGCATATTCCGACACGTGATTAATAAAATCAACTGAGTAATTAATAAATTTGATTTTTTTTCTGTGCGATATTGGCACAGCTGTTGCAGGCAGACAATAAAATACCATTCTTAACAGTACACAAAATAATTTTCATTTAACTATACCGGCTATAACTCCGGTGTGATGGGCAGTGAAGAAGGCGAGGCACGCGGTTCGACGATGGGCGTTAAACCAAAACAAACGAACGGCAAGTGGGCCATAAAAGCGTTTGTGACATGGCTTAATTTATGACCGGACTACCGCACCCAGCACCCAGCACCACCCACCAGCAACCCCCAACTTTGTGTCAGTAGCAGTTGATGTTAATGTTGTGTCAATAATTAACTTTGTTAGCTGTATTATGTATAAATGCACACATTAATCCTGAAGCCATAACGTTTAGCAAGTGTCAAGTGAGAGTGTGTAAAAAAATACACACACACACTCACACACAGGCACACACACATTCACATTTGAGAAACAGTTAATAGGTGTACGATGCGAGCGCAGAAAATGGCAACGTGAAGCAAACAAAATTTGCAACAAAAAAAAAAAAAAAATCCTATATGAAATTGCGATCCATTTATTCAATAGGCACAAATATATTTTTACTATTTTTATCGCACTGACTTGAGGAATTATGACCATCAAAGCCAAAAACATATATTATTCTGTCGAGCTTTAGCACTATTGCTGAATCACTGTGATTACAGTTGCCGATAGTGCTTATCGGCTACTACGTTTTACTATTATATGAACAGTTATATGAACTGGCTTCTGGTGTGCGCAGAAATCTTCACAGATGTTACTGAAGCTTTTCCGTCAATTTAAGTGCCCCCAAAGGTGTCCGAGCACATCCATTGTGATTGGTTTTCAATACATTTTGATTATATGTGTGAAATGCATGCACATATTTCGAAAAATATACTGTCTCAATTGAAAGGATTGAATAGGATAGGATTGAAATATATACTTTGAACAAGAATTTTATGCGGACATCTCCTATCAAATTCTACCACAACTTACATTTTGTTGTGGCATGTAATTCGCGTACATTTGCAAATTTGTCATACAAACAAATTGGGTAAAGTGCCCTTTCTCGCATTCTCTTTGAGCTGTGCCCAGTTTGGACTTACACACGTCATTTAAATACGATTGAGGGCAATGGACATGTACAGCCAGTCTCTTCTGTGACTCTATTAAAACACAGCAATATTAGATGTATATCATTTAAAATAACTTTAGATTTTCCCCATATAGTGTGAGTGCGTCACTCAGATAGTTAAATAATTTGTTCAGTTAAATAATCATACTTTATGTGGTCGCAACGCAACTCTCTATTGAATAACTTGAGTAAAGTGTCCAAATTCAATTCGCGTGTCGTTTGTTAGATAACAGAAATACCAAACACGTCAGTATGCAATATCAGCTGTTAAGTGCATTTGTTCTTGTTGTTGTTGTTGTTGCTGCTTTGTTTATTGTCACGTGTTGAAGTTTGTTTTGTCAACAATTATGCCTAAGTGCTGGCGGCCCTTAATTGCTTTGCCTAAATGTTTTGAATTTCGAAACGCACTGTTAAACAGATTGCAAACCGTTCAGATGTAATGGAATTGCCAATAGACATGAAAACCAGTACGTTTTGGATCGTCTTTTGGATAGTCTGTGTATGCTTTAAGGCTTTAAGCTTTAAGATAAATAAAAAAAATAAAATAAAATAATTTTAAGAAAATTTCACAACATTTTTCTATTTATTGTTATCTATTTAATGTACCTAATATATATGTATATATTTATACAAATAATACCCTAATTCGATACTTTGCTGGCCATAGGGTATTCCGTTGTTTTCCTTTTATATCTACAGCAGGAGCTCTGTTCAGAAAAGGACAGTTGGGGTCTACGGGGCGTATGTATAATTCGCCTTTAGCGAGTACTTGTTGTGTTTGCGATTTTAATGAAGCGAAGCTAATTAATTAATTCTGTTTATTCAGTTTTTGATGGGCTTGGCATATATCGGTTTCAGCATTTTTCGCCAATATTAAATGGCACGTACTTGTAAAAAGCGGAGGCTTTTCGGTTTATACGTTTTTTCAGTATGAAAGAGATTTAATTTGGAGGGATTAAACAACATTAATAGCATGTTTCATTAACTTCATTATTGATTTCAGTGAAGTTTTTGTTGTAAGTGGATACTTCTGTGATAATTATTGAGCTTATTGATCTTGTTATAAGCTGCTTAGACAGGACATGTAAAGTCATACCAAGAAAATAAATATATATTTAAATATGTTTTGTTCACAGTTATAGATTGTGAAGAAATTATATCATTTAAAATTTTCATTCAATTATTATTTTATTTTCTGAGAGGGTTTCTAAAACATTTGAGCTACCAATACGTTCTTTGTGCAATTCTAACTATGTGATTGAATTAACTCTCTTTGATTTCAGTCAACACGGCTCTTGCAGCATTAACTATGAGCTATGGAATTTTCAAGGACGCTGGGGCTAAAGTTCATGAAATTTCTGATCCCATATGCCATGCTTTTATTGCTGTCGGGCAATGTGTCTGGAATCTTGACAAAGAGGAATGTGATTGACGCCATGACAACGTCTACAATTTCAACTACAATGTACAACAGCATCGAGGACAACAATAGCTTTTCTAATAATATCAACAACAGTAAAAGTGGGCCAAATGACAACGAATCACACCCACGTTCCACAGGCATAGAAGACGAAAAGATAGCCAAACTAAATGTTAGTGTGATTATAACGAATATGTAGTTAAAAAAAACTCGTGTTTACCTCCTTGATGACACGAAAGGTTGCACGGCCTCCTTTAAATACAAGCAGATGACTTGACATTTTTGAAAGGATCAGATAATCACATGAGTTTAAAAGTTTCTTAAAAAGAAGAGCAAATTTACTATGTGTCTCTGTCAAAAGTTTGTTTGCTTATTTTTACTCTCCACTTACACAGACAACTACGGCTAAGGGGGAAATTACAGAGCTGAGCACGAACGTGACTTTATATATGCAGAAAATACCGCGACTTAAGGTGCACTGGCAGGACAACCTGCCGAATGGTTAGCTATTTACAGCTCTCAAGTTCTGATTGCTAAAATGAGATTGATCTTAATATATATTTTCTCTCAACACACACACACACACACACACACATAGGTACCACATACAATGTATTGGTTAGTGCTGTTAACAGCACCCGCTGCCCGGATGCCCCCTGTAGTGAGTACACTAAACAGAAGCCCAGCCAGTACATTTACCTGCCACAAAGCCCTAATCCAAGTGTGGAGCCTGTCGACTGCAATTACATGTTTGGCTGCATGTACAATGTAACTGTGGAAACTACCTCTACGCAAGTCCGTCGCTCCATGCGCGTTTTCATACCACGTAGGTGGTGAAACATAATTGTAGCATATATTTTACTAATTGTTTTCACCCATTTGCAGATTGTGTTGCCGGCAAGTGCTCCTGCCAGTTCATGCCGACGCCACCCAGGGTCCTAGCCAATGCAACAATGCAGACCAATGACACCATCAGCATCAATTTCACCATTTTGGCCAACGAGCAGTTACGCAAGGAACAGGAGAATCATCTGCATGAAGCGCTCAAGGCATACAAAATGCAATTAAAGTAAGCTTTCATTTAAAATTCAAAAATCATCAGAAGCTTTAAACTAATGGCCTTTTTGGCCTAATTAAAAGTACTCATAAAAGTTTCACAAGGTAAAAATGCCAACACACATAATTTGCTTCTCTGGTTCCGTTCGTTGCTTCTTTTGCATGATATGAAATTTATTTATATAATTGGAGCCCGTTTTGATGGGATTTGTGTTCGATTAATTTAATTTCTTATTTTTATTAGTATTGCTTGTTGTTTGCAGAATTAATGAGGAGGGCAATCCATCGCTCCCATGGGGAGGTGTTCTAAAGAATCTGCACAGTCGGGTTTACAATCTCAATGAATTGCACTTACGACCCATAGCCAAGGGCTATAATGGCCACATGAACCTCACATTGGGCACACAGCTCAAGGAGAAGGCCTCCCTCAATTTGCAGGCCGTGATTATAGATTCCACCGGCTGCGAGGGAAAAGGCAGTGTTATCAAAGTGCCAGGTAAGGCAGAATGGCCAGCAAATGTTTTGTGTACCTATTTATATATAAATGTCGAGTTTAACCAGTTGTTACCTCCAACAGTGTCCGCCAAATCGGTGCAACTTAACAACGATGTCAATTTGGTGCGTATTTATAGCGAGTAGATTAATACGGCTTAGTTCTCATTTTAATCGAATATTTATTTTGGTTTGTTTTCTTTTTCTTCAGATCAATTCGCACATAATTATAATCACATTAATCTTAGCCTTCACAATTGTGGGCCTTACAACTCTGCTGTTGCTTCGACGTCGGGCCAAGACCAGGGAGCACCTAAAGAAGAATCAAATATACTTGGAATCCTTTGCCGTCGCCCCTGTTGAGTGAGTGGATGCATACTTATAATGTTGCTGCAGCGAATAAGATAAATTAAATGTTCTTTATTATTTTTACACCCCCAGAATGGAAGATAATATTAACTACGTGGACAAGTACGTGGAGGTAAACAAAAATAGAAATCTGGCACAACATATTTATTTCGATTAAGGTTAGGCCAGAATAAAAAGAAGAAAACAAGTTGGAGTGAACAGAAGCCAGCTGTCGCCTGTTAAATATTCCATTTATGGGCTTATCTTTCAAGTAGTTCCTCCAGTATTTGATAACTTAAGCTTAACAGTAGTGTTGCTTATCTAATTTTTTAAAACATATTCACACAGCAATCGCAAGCGTTGGGCTTGGCAGACATTTTCGAGGTGCCCCATTCTGCGATACACATGGGACAAATGCTGGGCGAGGGCGCCTTTGGTCAGGTGCACGAGGCAATGGCCACCAATTTGCGACGAATGCGAGGCGCAACGCTTGTGGCCGTCAAACAACTAAAAGGTAATTTAAATATTAAAAATAATAATTGAAAGTTATGAGTATTACTTACTATGTACTACGCATTGTCCATGAATAGCCAATCCCTCGTCGGATGAAGTGAATGAGTTTCTCTCAGAAATTGAAATGCTGAAGGGGGTGGGTACACATAACAATGTGGTTTGTTTTCTGGGCTGCTGCACGATAAGAGCGCCCTACTTGATGATCATGGAGTATGTCGGACGTGGCAATCTGGTAGGTAACATAACCAATTAAATGTTAGTCCCTCCTAATCTCATATCTGATTGGGGCTGCTAGCTGAACTACTTGCGAACGGCGCGTCAGCAATTGGGATACTTAAAGAAACGGGATGCCAATCACACGACTGGCAGAATAATTAAGACCAATTCGAGCGTTGCTTCCTCCTTGACATTATCAGCGTCAAAGCCGCAGAGTGTTAATTACATTGAGTTAAAGGCATCCAGTCCGAGTGCCGAGCTGGAACAATCGTCTGTGTCCGTTTCAGCATCTTCGGACTCAAATGGTTTATGTGCCAGACAGTCAAAACCATCGTTTGCTGAAAGTGAGTGGCACTCAAATAAGTTTTCAAAGTTTCTGCTTATTCCCACTCCGTTTGTTATCTTTAGCAACCTATACGATTGTCGAGGAGAAGGAGGAGTCATTTGAGTACATTCTTGACCACAAGGAGCTCCACAATTTCGCGTTGCAAATTGCAAATGGAATGCGCTTCTTAGAAGAACAAGAGATTACTCATCGGTAAGATTAAGACTGAATTTGAAATTTTCCCTTAACACCCTTATTGATTTCACCTCACAGCGACTTGGCAGCGCGTAATGTGCTTATTGATGGCAATAAGACATTGAAAATATCCGATTTCGGTCTGTCCAGGCGTGGCTTGATCTACACCAACACCAAAACACGCAAAGTGGGTTCAACAAAAGCAAATTAAAGATTTTTCATGACTTGTAACTCACTAAAAATTACATTTCCGTGCAGTTACCTTTGCGCTGGCTATCCATTGAGGCCATTAGGGATAATGTGTACTCGAGCAAGAGCGACATTTGGGCGTATGGCGTGGTTCTCTGGGAGATTGGCACGCTTGGCGCCTCGCCATATCCCACCATCAGCAACAGTGAGCTGATACCATTTCTAATGGCAGGTAATCGCTTGGAACGACCCGAAATTTGCACGCCACAAGTGTACACCATAATGCTGCAGTGTTGGCTTGAGGAAGCCAAACAGCGGCCCACATTTGATGCTCTCTGCAAGGTACTAGGGCCGAAGACCACATATGTGAACATAAACAGTCTGAGTGATGATTACGTTTTTCCACCGATTAAAGAGTAAACATCAACTTCAAGTTAGTTAGCATAATTGTTTTTTAAGATATCTAGATGTATACTAAAACCTTATTCAAACCTCTTAAAATTTGCTGGATCAAATGCACCTTAACTATTACAAATATAAAAGTTTACACTAAGATGACAGTTTGTTCTTAATATTCTGTAGACGATGTTCTTAATTAAAAATATATATTTAAAGCAAAAGTTTGAATATGAACAAATGTGTATAGAGTATATGACATTCTCCAGATAAATGCGTGTGATAAATTTAAGTAGTAATTAAAATAGGATGTAACTAAAAGTACAAGCAATCGCACAGAGTATAACCCTGTCGAAAGAATTGCTAAATGCATTTCAATAAAAATAAATAAAAGTTTATGTTGTTTGATATACATAGAACAATATATTTATTTTTTAATTCCATAAATTTCATTCCAAGCCACATAACGTTTAACATCCTCCGGGGAGACGCTCCTCGAGACGTGTTGCAGAGCAGACAAGAAATCTGACATCGTGACGGCAGGCAACTGTTATAAATATAAGTTGTAAGTGGCGGACGCTTAATTTTATTGACAGCCTCGAATTACCTGCTGTGCATCAATTGCGTCAATCTGCGAGCTGCTAAGCGCACGTAGCGGCTGCATGGCCGCATAACGACACAGGCTGTCCATATCGGCTCCAGAATATCCTTCGGTGAGCTCACCTAGTCCTTGAATCTGTGCGTCATCGAGATTGTGATGCACCTGTTTGACAAGCTTCTGTATAATGTCCTTACGTGCCTGCGCCACTGGAAGCGGAACGTAAATACGTCGCACGAAGCGACGACGTACGGCTTCATCGAGCTCTTGCGGACGATTTGTGGCACCTATAATAACAACGTGATCATCTTCATTGGTTGCAGCACCATCCAATTGTATAAAAAACTCGTTTTTCAATCTTCTCGAACTTTCGTGCTCAGTATCCGAGCGTTGTGATAGCAACGAATCCACCTCATCCATAAAAATTATCTACACAGAAAGCAGAACATTTGTTTTACATATTACGTTAGGGACGTGGCACTCACCGCCGGTTGATGTGCGGCAGCTACGGCAAATAGCGTCTTGACTAACTTCTCGCCCTCGCCAATCCACTTGGACGTTAACGAAGATGGGTTAATGGTAAAAAACGTTGCTTTCGACTGGGAGGCAATGCATTTGGCAATCAGAGTTTTGCCTGTGCCGGGAGGACCGAACAATAGAACGCCACGGGGTGGACGACGCACTCCCTTGAATAAATCTGGACGCTGTAACGGATGTATAATGGTCTCCATAAACGTTGATTTTGCATACTCCAAGCCGGCTATTTCCTCCCAAGCTGTTTATTGAGCAATCAACATTCCATTTAAATTTAATTCGCTCTTTCAGATACTTTCTCCGCACTCACCGATGGGTTTATACTTATGCATACTCTCTCGCATAATCTGTTCAACCATTAATGAATCCAGATGGGCCAGGGAAGGAGGCACAGAGAAAGTTGGTTTTGTTGCAGCACTATGCTTTACATGTTCAGCAGCAATATTTCTTAATAAGAGAGCAAAAATCAACTTGTACGTTAGAGAATAATGGATATACTCACGTATCATTTTGTCCAATGGGTTGCACAAATTTTGCATTCACACTGCGTACCCTTCCGCCCAGTGACTTTTTCCTATAGTTCATTATATCACAGGGGCCACCAATTGCAGCACTACTTCCACCTGCACCAGCTCCAGCTGCAACACTTTCTTTGCCTTTCTGGTACAATAGAGAATTTATATATCATTAAATGTATATCATGGCTATGGCTTTTTCTGTGCTTTTTATAAGCATACACCTATACCTTTAACATGCACAGGTAGTAAGACAAGTTTTTCTAGCAATTCACCATAATTTAAACAATTAACTACCTTCATATCATGCAACATTAACTGCTCCCGTGCAGTGCGAAATCCATCAAACACCATAGTTTCAGGTGCCGGTGTCCCTGTCTTTGTTGTGATACTAGTGGTCACCGTGTGTACATTGCCTGTGGACCGCCTAAGCTCGCATGTTGTCATTTCATCATGCATGCAACTAGCGAATGTTCCATGACAGTGACGCTCAAACGCACTCTTCAGCGGAACAGACCAGCCCAGAGATATTCCAGTGTCGCAGTGACGTCGACCACGGCGACGACTCTGCGTAAGCAATTGTTGACAGCCAGCTAGACGCTCTTGCATGTACTTTTCCGTGCTACTGGAAGTGTCACATCTAGCATGATGGTCCCTAAGCACGTCATATTGGATTGCATCATTCACATTGCTTTAAAGATTCAAGAATGAACGTCTGTTGGATGTTTTTTTTTTTTGTTTGGTTACCGTGTTGCTTGGGCCAATAAATACTTTTGTATTCGCCATGCATTTTGTTTGTCACTGGCGCTGGCATCGTTGGCTAACCAGACGGCGTCGTTAGCTGCATAAGCCGTGTGCCATAACTCGTCTGTCATGTTTATTATAGTTTAATCACTATCAATTCAACTTAGAACAATTAAATATTTCCCGGCATTCAGACTGATCTAATGCTAGAAATGGCGGTTGGTCGATAGTAAATCGATAAGTTCTGCTAGTTAGTCAACAACAGTCAATAGCTGAGCGCCTTAGCAGGCAGCTTTTGTCATGTTACTAACATTGATAGCAGATAAATCGATAGCAAGCGATCACTGCATAAAACAACATTCAAATTTGAAATTAATTTCGGCCTAAAGTTGAAGTTTACGTGAGCTCTTATTATTTCGAGAAATATATAGCAAAAACTTTTGCTAACGTATGCTCTATTTTGTGTAGATAATTAAACAAACATGTGTATGTTTTCCGTTCAATTGATTTTAATTGAAATTAATTAATGTTAATTATGAGGAGTAAGTTGGCGAACGGTCTTCAATTGAGATGCACTATTGTCTGAATACCCCTCGAGGCAAGACAAATATATATTCAGACCTATCAACCTAGGTAGGTTATCTGCTGTTGTAGGTTAACTCAGATTTCTTCATCATCAGCAACTAAAAAATGTAGTCAGACAGACGCATTTTATCGCAGCCTCATTTTGTGGACACACGTTGTGCAAATATATAACTGGATATACAAAACAATATCTCAGAAACTGGACGCAATTACTGGTTTCTAAGAGCGACCGTCGCGTCTTGGGGTCTCGGTTCACAGAATGTTCCGCACAGCGGCAAACCGCATTGCAATGGCTCTTATCGGCGTAGGCGGCAGTAAGATAAGAATCATCATATGCTATAAATATCGCATAGCATGCATTAACAACTTCTCAGTTTGGATATAGTTTCGCACGCAACTAACGATTTGTTTTCACTAACGGTTTGCTAGTTGGATTTCACATCAACGGATAAATCTGCATCATGTGCTTGCCGAAACGGATCAGTGGCGGCGCTATTCAAAGCGTGACAACAGCCATCGGTGTGTGCTGACAGCCAGCTTGGCCAGAAATGGACACTTATTTGCATTCCTTTGCAGGCAATATGCTCTGCTTCAACTTCGGACTTCTGTTTGGCATCACGCCGGCGCACATGAATCTCTACGAGTCGGAGACAGAAACGCCCCTAAACAAGGTTACGGATCCCGCCGGCACCGCCTTCTTAACGGGCTATCTATTTCTGAGTGCAGCCGTTGGTGCCGCATTCTCCGGCTGCCTGGCATTACGAATCGGTCCCAAGTCCGTGCTGCTCTTGTCTGGACTCCTGCAAATTGTAAGTCATACATATAAGTGCCTAACAAGTTTCCAATTAAGTTTCCTTCTATGTTTTTATTATTTTTTATTAATTAATTAGATATTTAAGATTTATGATTTTACTTACTAACTATCGAAAAATGTAAGAATCTGTGATTATAAAATCTAATTTCGGACAGAGTTGTTTAATTTTATAGAAAGAGCAGATTAGATAAGAAAATATAAGATTTCATGAGGCCATACAGCCATATTGTGCATGATTATATAAGAGCAAAGTGTTCCTTAAGCAGCATCTTTAGTTTCTCATTTGCAGCAGCAACATTTCCATTTCATTTTTTTAATCAATTTACATTGGAAAATTTAATTTTATTTAAAATATGTTAAAGAATGTTCTTCTTGGTTTTTCAATACCTGCTTTCAGTTTGCCTGGTTCTGCATACACTTTGGCGTCGATATTGTTCACATCTATGCATCCCGCATGTTTGGGGGCGTGGCAGCTGGCGCTGCCTTAGTAGTCCTGCCCATTTTTATTAACGAAATCGCCGAGACACGGGAGAAGGCGGCACGCTTAACCTTCACAGTTGAACTGTGGCGCACTGGGGGCATCCTTTCTGGCTTCGTGCTGGGCTTTTATGCGCCCTACCTATTTGTGAACATTGTGGGTTGCATAATCTCCTGTGTGTTCTCACTGTGCTTTCCCCTTGTGAGGGAGAGTCCGCATTACTATCTGCGCAGAAACAATGTGCCCGCCATGGAGAAATCACTGCGCTGGTATCGGGGCATCCGTGATATTGATGACCGCGGACAGCGTGAATATCTTCAGGAGCTGGCCGAGTTCAAGTCGGAGTTGAGTGGTAAGAATAGCCAGGGTAAGCAGACCATTGGCTCTGCCCACTTTTCGCACAGCTATGTGGTTCGTCTGATTTGTGTAAGCTTTCTGCTCACAATATGCGCCAAAATGACCGGTGTCTTTGTGGAATTGAATTATGCCGCTGATTTTCTCGGCCGCACCGGTTACTCCACGGAGCTGAACTATGTGATTCTCGCCACCTCGCAATGTGTGGGCGCAGTATTGGCACGTCTCTTCGGACCGCATCTACCTCGCAAGGTAAGCTACTATTCACAACGAGTGTTTTTTTTTTCTTTTTTTCTAATGTGCACTTTGATTACTATTTCACAGGTGTTGCTTTGCCTCTCCTCGCTCTTTGCCGCAGCGGCAGTCATTGCTCTTGCAATTTTCAAGCAGTTCGGAGGTAACTGGGCTCTGGGTGGCTGGTTTGACCGTTACCTGCCCATTATCTTGCTCGCCGCACAGATGCTCTTTGTTAGCTTCGGCCTATGTCCTTTGGCTGCTGTTGTTAACAGCGAAGTATTGCCCACAAAGGTAAGCTAATTTTCTCTGCTCATACTGCATAACGAATTAGTAAACCTTGTTTTTGTCTAAGCTAAAATAATTTTCAACATTTAATTCTCGGACGGCAGGGGGAGTAATGAGATTGCAGTCTGCTGCATCTGCATAACTCTCTCCAACGTATTTCTAAATTGAGCAACTAGTTTTCATGCAGCTAACAAAAGTTTGAAGAAGTTAATCACGGACTACAATTATGTAAATTATCTATGTAAATTATCTAACTACATCAAATTGAGTTACTCTTAAATGCTGAGTTATTTTCGGAAACTGAATTTAACGTGCAAAAGGACATTAAGTCCGCACACGCACTTTAAGCCGTACAAATGCCATTTGTCAACCACTAAAAGTATGCTACAGAATTTGCGAATCGAAAAGTTACAAATAAATAGACTCCAGTAACATTTGCATACACACACACACACAAACGCACACATACAAATGAGGGTTATTTACTCAGGCTTGATAATACTTTGTTTGCTTGTCTATTGACAGCTGCACGACTTGCTTTATTCAATCGCTTCGTGCATATCTTGGCTGCTGCTCTTTGGCATGATTGAGGTAAATAAAGTCGGGTGAATCACAGCCACTGCAGTTAACTCATTTGAAGAATATTTCAAATATTTGTAGGCTTTCAATTCGGTGAAGACAACAATCGGACCCGGCCTGGTCCTTTATCTGTGGGTATTTGCTGGCGCATCCATATTCGTGGGCCTCATTTCGCTGCCTTTGTTGCCCGAAACACGCAATCGACGTCCATCGGCTGTACAACGGGATTTGGGCTATGTGGAGCACGAAGGCGTTGCCAAGAGCGTTAGTGTAATTAGTGGACACATCTGCACGCGCATTTGAGAAACAACCGATTAGTATCTAAGAGCATTCTGTAGATTATTAAGGTAAAATAAAGCACTTAAGTAAAAGAAGCATCGTGTTTAACTAAAACTAGGTCATCATACAACAAGCAATTTTGCACGGAAACGGACACTTGCACGTTTATCATATGCCGGTAGCAATGATTAAATGAATTTTCTATCTAATCTTGCCTTCATTTAATCAGTAGATTATATAATTTGTTACAAATGGCACTCAAACGGCAATTGGGAACTGATACAGCTCGCTCACATTTTAATGTTATCATTTTATTTAAGCCAGCCACTTTAATTTGTAGTCAGTTGATTTCACAAACTTTGTCCGGCTTCAGGCTTTATAGCTATGTTTAGATTAAAATAATATATCAAAGGGGAATGTCAGTCACACTTTCCATTTTGTCTGCCCATTGTGAAATAAGTTGTGTAAACTCTGAAAACACGCTTAGTCTCAGTGTCATACAGATTTACGCCTTTATGAAGAGCAGCAAGAGCTAGTCCAAAGATATGGTGACGCAAGTTGATTTGTACAAAGTGCCCCTATCTTAAGCCAACTTGTGTATATAAATGTAATTTATAAAATGAACATACAAGAAATAAATTAAAATAAAAGTTGAATTACATTTAATCTTTGGGCTACTGATATGAGAATCAGTGAAAGCGTATTTAATGGCAAATGACACACCTTCCAATATATATATATATATTTAAATACATATATATATATTTAAATATATATATATAAATATATATATATATAAAGTATATAAAGTCATGTGTAGTTTCATGACAATGGCACTTCTCTGACAACGTGATTGAATTACTATTTCAAGTGCAAATCGCGATAGGAAAAATAGTTAAAATAATAATAAAATAGTTTTATATATATATATATTCGTACATGTGTCTGGTATAAAAAACAAATATTATTAACAAGTGGAACTTTAAATACCTTATAAGTAATTGCTATTACACAGCTTAGTTTACAAGTATTCGGACAAAACTTGAAATAATATAACTAAATCTTATTAATATTCTAATACAATTTGGATGAAATATATTTAGTGAAAAAGCAAACTAATATAACTAAATCTTATTAATATCTTAATACAATTTGGATGAAATAAATTTAGTGAAAAAGCAAACTAGAGCAGTTAATTGATAAATACGTTAACGGTATCAGAATAAAACAACAGAAATAACAAAAAATCCCTGAACTGCCATTGTTTTATAATTAGAATACCCTGCGCAAGGGTAAGAAAATTCAAGTTCAGCAATAATCAGAGCAGTCGCGACTAAAGCAATAAACAAAGCGCATCAACAGTCTACTCTGGGGACATTAAAGCATGTTGCTGTTATTGTTGTCGCTACTTGCAGCTTTACTTAGCTATTAATGCTCAGAGCATAATGAGTAATGAGTGATAACAACAATTTCTACACTTTGTTCTCCCATTTGAACGCCTCTCTATATCTCGGCCTATGTGTAATCTCTAATTGTTTTGTGCGATTTAAAAATCATATATAAAGGTTATCAAGTGGCAAATACGCTGGTTCAGTTTGTCGCCAGCTTTACACCAGGCACACGCAACGGCACACATAATTCCGAACTGCAGCACCCAATGAAAAAGGATAATGACCAACGTCTCCCGTTCAATTTTGCATACTGAACGGGCTAATTGAATTGCCTATTGAAAAGCAACATAATTGTGGAGTGCCAAAAAAGTCAACAAATGGATAAACAAACAAGGACTATGAATAAAACAGGAGATGTGAAATTTCAGTATTTGGCTGGCATATTCGGTTAGTGAATCACATTCAGTATAAAATACTTGGAAATTTAATTTCTATATTAAGCGGCCAATGTAGGAGTGAGTGATTTGTGTGGTAATCCAAATAAAATCAAATTTTGCAAATTAAACTAAATTAATTAAGGTATGAACAAAAAAAAAGTACTAATAAAGTCATTCAAAAAGTGTAAAAAAAATGTAGCATAAAATTGTGCAAATGTGTCTCGCTTCATCTAATTCAATCATAAATTGACATGTTCTAAGAAATAATTTATTTAGTTAGCAAATTGAAAATTCATAATTAAAATAAAGATAATCTGCAATTTGAACTTTTAATTCAATCAAACTGCCGTTAAAAAGTTGTTGTATCTGTATATATATCTCTTCTTTTTTTTTTGGTCCTTTGGTATATTTCAGTGAATATTGTGTCCATTTCTTTTGGCGCTTATTGCGGCTGGCCTTCATCCAGTTTCCTCGAGCTGGGCAGCGATGCAAGTCCGCTGGAGACGGGTGCCTTGAGCAAGCAGGATCAGGGCAATGTGGCATCGGTTATGTCTCTCGGCGGCCTTGTTGGCAATGTGTTCTTCGTCTGGCTGGCTGACAAAATTGGAAGAAGACGTTCGTTGCTCTTGTTAGCGGTCCCATCGCTGGTAAATGGAAAACCCCAGACTTAAGATAATCCTTAAATGGATAATCTGTTCCTTATAGCTGGGCTGGATTGGTATACCCTTGGCGCGTAATCCAACGCATCTGATAGCGGTACGCTTTATCGGAGGAACGGCCGGCGGTGGTTGCTTTGGAGTTATACCCATTTATACGGCAGAGTTGGCGGAAGACAGGTGAGCAATTTAAACCAATTCCTACAGCTACACTGAGATTCTATCGGAACGTAAAATACAGATACTAATCTAAAAGTTAAATCAAAAATTTACTATGTCTATCATTTGAAACAATGTGAATTAAAAGTGGCTTTATGCTGATTTAGCTTGTAATCTAATTCCTCAGAGTTCGCATTTAAATAGAACTTTACTCTTGACTAGTATAAAATAATAATACAATTAACCTCCACTAACGATCCATAGCGTACGTGGTATTCTGGGCACACTGCTGGTGTTGTCCTGCAACTTGGGCGTGATTCTTGCCTTTGTGCTGGGCTTCTACTTTAATTATGCAACTGTGGCATGGATTGTTTCCGCTCTGTCGGTTGTATTTGTGGTCTGTTTTTGGTTCATGCCCGAAACCCCACAGCATTTGGCACAGCAGCACAAGCTAGAGGAGGCGGAAAAGGCGTTACGCTATTATCGCAATATACGCTCCCGTGCGTCCAAGGAGCTAAGCGAGCAGCTGCAACTGGAGCTGCACAAGCTGCGTGCTCCTGAAAAGGCAGAGGAGGCCTGCGCGGATATCGATGATACTCCTGTCACCTGGCAGGATTTTGGTAAGGCAATTGTATAATTATATTTTCTTATTGAAAATGATAAAATCGAACAACGGTTTTTATATTTTTGATTTGCATTTTTAAATTTTTAACTATACTAAAAATTATTGCATGTTTTGATTGAAGTGTGAATTAATAATATAAGAAAAAAACTTAGTATATTTAGCTGTTGCTTAAAGTTATTTAATTGTGGATTAATGTTTCTTCCACAGCTAACGAGAAGGCACGAAAGGCTTGCTTTATTGGACTGGGTCTGGTGATGGCCAATCAAACTTGCGGCTGCTTTGCCATGCTGAACTACACTGCTCTGATATTCCATATGTCCGGCTCCAGTTTGCAGCCCGCCATTTGCGCTATAATAGTGGGCGTCATACAGCTGTTGGGCTCGTATGTGGCCACTTTGCTGGTGGAGCGGGCGGGTCGCAAGCTTTTGCTGCTCATCTCTGCGGTTGGCATTTGCCTCAGTCAAGTGGTGATGGGCGGCCACAGCTACTTGAAGGTGTTGGGCCATGATGCGAATGGATTTGATTGGGTGCCCATTGCAGCGTTCTCATTAATGCTGTTCATTGCCGCGTGGGGAATATTGACGCTGCCGTTCTTAGTCATATCGGAGATATTGCCGCCCAAGATACGCACCACCGGCAATATGCTATTAATGTCTTTACTCTGGGTGCTCTCCGTGTTTATGATTAAAGTAGGTATTAATCAATTGGCAATTTTGCAGCACTAATTGATCCACTGCTTACAGATTCTACCACTTATGACTGCCGCGTGGGGTATGCACGGCACTGTGCTACTATTTGCTTGCTGCTCGTTGTGCGGCGCTGTGTTTATTGCCATTTTCGTGCCCGAAACGAAAGGGAAGACGATTGAAACCATTTTGGCTAACTTATAGTGTGCTTACTTAAAATTGTTAATAGTTTTATTAGTTTAAATACTATTAAATGTTATTAAATGTTATTGTTAAATGAAAATCAAGTGCATATCTTGTAGACTTCCTGTATACCTCAGAATCACCCAAACCAAGGCTAAAAGCTTTCCCCTAAACTTCACGCATATCACGTGTAATCGGTAGCTTTATTAAACAGCTCCCAATATAGATAACGGACATTTTTATAACCTGAACACAGATTCTGTTATCGCTTCGGTGAAATGCAAACCAAATTTTTACATATTCTTTTTTTTTTTTTTTGAGCAAATGAGTCAGAAAACGTAAAACCTTTAGAAATGCAACTATAAACAATTGTATTTCTTTAGTAGTATTATATTTCAAGAGTAAACAAATTTTAACTTAGCGATACCCTGTGTTCAGACTGCTTAAGTTCCTAGCTCAGTACCCACATTCAAATTCGTTAGGACAGAAGATTATTATGCATTTCTTTGCCACGTGCCCACATTCCACTCTTCTTTTTTTTTTTAAATGGTCTTAACTACTAATAATTTGGACTGGTTATATAAGACCACATCAAAACTTAAGGTCTACTCATATGATAATTTTGAATTGCGTTGGTAAGTATTCAGCTTAAGTAGTAAAATATGCTGACGACAAAAAGATATACCCTTAGAAACTCGTTTTCAGATTAATGTATTTGAAGGAAACTCAACACAGTATTTAGCTAATTAAGTTTCAAAGAATCTCGATTAGTATTCGGCCTATAAGATAAAATTTATTAATCACAGGTCTAACAGGTTAACATCTCGACTTTCAAGTAACCTTAAGCTTAAGCCTTTTGCATTCGGAACCTTTTACATGTTTAATAAATGTACCATATTTTAAAGTAAGCATTTAATGTCTATAACCATAGGCAGACACGCCTCTTTTTAAAAACGGTTTTTCGTATAGTGACAAGTAACACCTGTTGGGTGCATGCTTTTTATGTCTATCTATTCATCATATTCGTTGTAAACTACTTGCTTGCTTTAGGATGACTAATCTTTATGTCCACCTTATAAAGATCTAATATAATAAATGTTCTCAGTTGTTTCGGCAAATATTGAACATACGGGTTTGCGACAATATCTTATTATCAGTAAGATAAAAGCCGTAAGCGTCAATAAACTGAGTTTACAAACTACATTTAAGGGGCATTGAAATATACAAATATCCGCATTGAATATCCAGCATTGCACCTGTTAAGACGTCTCAATCACAATAATGACTGCATTGTTGGATCATTCGCTGCTCAATCCGAAAACACGATACCAACTGCTGGCAACTATTATAGGTATGTCCGACAATGTGGCAAGTAAACAGTGCAATATTTTTAGTATCAACTTCGGGCATACTATTTATTCACAATAGTGAACATTATCACATTTGGCCATGGTGTTGGAATTGGTTGGCTGTCGCCGACACTAACGGAAATAGCAAAGCCCGACACTCCCCTCGAGTTTCAAGTGGGCATCGACGAGATCTCCTGGTTGGGCTCCATGCTGGGTTTGGGCAGCCTCGCTGGCAATCTGACTATGACACTTTTAATGGAGCGCATGGGGAGAAAGTTTTGCATTTACCTCCTTGCCGGACCCTATGCAGTAATTTAAAGAAAAAAAAACCATTTGCAAAGAAACATTTTGTTCATTCAACTTTATAATTCAGTGCCTATGGATTCTCGTATATTGTGCCTCAAATGTCGAGTATTTATATGCAGCCCGCTTTCTGTGTGGATTTACGGGTGGAGCTGGCTATTTGGTAGTGCCGATCTATATCAGTGAATTCGCCGATAGTAGGTGAGTCTCTTTTCGATCAAGTTTCTGAACAAAAGTTTTTATTATTTATGTTTTTGAAAAAAGGCTTTCTTACTGACAATGTATGTTATTTTCAATAAATTAATATTAATTATTCTTTCAGAATTCGGGGCTCTTTGACATCTATGGTAATGTTATCCGTTAATTCTGGAGTACTAGTGGGCTACATAATGAGCACCTATCTGCCTTATCACACTTTTCCATTGCTGGCCATATTATTGCCGATATTGTACTTTATTGCAAATCTTTTTCTGCCCGAAACTGCGCCATATCTATTAAAGCAAAGTAAACTGAATGCAGCAAAGAGATCTTATAAATACTATCAAAATCAGCGGGTCTCCGAAGCGGACTTTGAGGAGCTGCGATCGGCTATAGATGCTCAACGGACGCAAAATCAAATAGCTCTGACTTATAGGGATTTAAGTAAGCACAATATCTGTCAGCTATTTATCGAACTAATTTGTTTAAATTCAATTCACAATAGTTACTAGACCAGCACTTAAGGGCTTTGGATCGTCTCTTATACTCTGTTTAGGCTATCAGTTTAGCGGAGTGTTCAGTTTTATCAACTATATGTCGGATATATTTAATGCTTCCGGTTCTATTCTGGATGCCAACACTTGCACTATAATCATGGGCGCTGTGCAAATTGTAGGCGTTTATACATCGACCATACTTGTAGATATTGTTGGACGTCGCATTCTCATGTTGATCTCCACTTTGGGCGTCGCCTTAAGTTGCATTGCCTTCGGATTCTTCACTTACTATGCCCAACAGTACGATTTGAACGATTATAACTGGCTGCCGTTGGTGCTGATGATACTCACAATTTATTTGGGAAACGTTGGACTTATCGGAGTGTTTTTCGTGGTACTCGTGGAGCTGTTTCCGGCGAAGGTAGGCAAAACAGATTTACTAATTACTAAGTCGAACTTCTTCTAATCAAAATGTAATTTTAATCTTCAAATTTTAAAGATGAAATATAATTAGGACTTTAATCTTCTTATACTATTCGGTTAGCACAGAACTCCTTAAGATTAATATAACATTATTTATTCCAATCAAATTTTTAAGAAGCTCATCCTAGCTGAATCGAATTAAATATCTTATATTTTTCAGATACGTTCTCTGGGCATATCCATCTCGGTTGTCGTTCTGAGTGTTTTGGTTTTTTGCACATTAAAATTATTTCCACTGTTGTTGCATTATTATGGCATATCGGTTACCATGTGGTTTTCGGCTGCTTCCAGCCTTTTAACATTTGTATACTTTTTGTTTTTCTTGCAAGAGACTAAAGGCAAGTCAATGGTCGAGGGCTAAGTTGTGTTACGCATAATAAATTTCTTTAAAATTAAGTAAAGAGTTTTATCTAGTTTTATTTACTTTTACAAATTGCAGCTTGCTTTCCAGTCTAGACGTAATTCAACATTTTAGACGACTCTCAAGCTATTTGCCAGTCAGTCGAAACACTGGTTTGAGCATAGCACAATGAATCTAAAATTAGGTGCGGTGTTTGAGAATTCCAATAGCCTGTTGAATCGCAGAACCAGGTACCAGTTTTTCGCAACGTTTCTGGGTAAGACTCTCAGTTGAAATATATCTATAATATTTTAAACTATATTTGTATTTAATTCCCCGCAGTGAACATTTCGACTTTTGCTCATGGCATCGGCGTAGGTTGGATGTCGCCGGTGATGCGGGATCTGCAAACTACACAATCGCCGCTAAGCTTTTCGGTCTATGTGGAGGAGGTGTCCTGGATTGGCTCATCGCTTGGCATCGGCAGTATCATTGGCAACTTACTCGCCGGGCTGCTACAGGATCGCATAGGACGCAAGCCCATTATGTATGCTCTAACCGTGCCATATGTGGTTAGTACGAAATTTAACTAGCCTCATTTGGCAGCAATGTAAAAATTATGAAGCAAATCTAATACCTCCTGTTTGCTATTTACTGCAATATTTTAGTGCTTCTGGCTGCTGTCCTACTTCGCAGAGTCTGTTGAGTATCTGTACTTGGCTCGACTTCTAGCTGGCATTACCGGAGGTGGTGGTTATATTGTGCTACCAATTTTCATAAGCGAAATTTCAGATGATAAGTAAGTCTTTTAATGTAATAGAATTTCCATTTAATTTATATAATCCTTATATCGTAAAGAGTTCGTGGTCGACTCGCCTCCATGGTCATGCTGTCGGTCAACATCGGCGTTCTTGTGGGTTATATACTATCCACAAATGTTACATATTACACGGCGCCTCTATTTATCATTCCCCTGCCCATTTGTTACTTTATAAGCAATCTCTTTTTACCGGAAACTCCATTCTATCTCATCAACAATGGCAAATTTGGTGCTGCTGAAAAGTCCTTTAGATATTATAAGAACATCAAGGACGACGATAAAAGTTCCATACCGGAATTTGAAGATCTTAAGTACAAATTGACAAAAGAAAATGCGTTGAAAGTAAATACCGTCAATTGCAAAGATTTTCGTAAGTGCTTTACATATTATATAAAATGTGAGTAACTTGCTATTTTTATAAAAACTCCTCAGTTACTAGACCTGCTCTGAGGGCTTATGGTACTGCACTCGTTCTTATATTAGCCAATCAATTTACCGGCGCCTTCTGCTTTACCACTTACTTGTCGGATACTTTTGCACTGTCCCACACAACCCTGGATGTGAGCATGTGTACCATTGTCATTGGTGTGGTTCAGATTGTGGGCACCTATACAACCACATTGATATGTGATAAATTCGGACGTAAGATTCTCCTCTTAATCTCCACTTTGGGCGCTGGTATCTGTCTTGCTGCCTTTGGTTGTTACACCTACTTTGCGGAGGTCTATGATCTATCGGCAATTGATTGGTTACCTTTGGTTATACTTTCGCTGGATATATTTCTGTGCCAGCTTGGTCTGGTTGGTGTTTTCTTTGTGGTGCTGGTGGAGGTGATGCCATCTAAGGTAAATCAACTTAAACTAGCTTAATAAATATTATTTTCAATTTTTTCATCTTTGTGTTAATCTAGATTCGCTCGGTGGCTGTCTCGACTTTTGTTGTCATCCTCAGTTGCACTGTTTTTGTGGCACTCAAAATCTTTCCACTCTGCATGCAATATTGGGGCATTTCCATAACCATGTGGAGCTCGAGTCTTTTTGCAATTGGCAGCTTTCTGTATTTCGTTATCTTTCTCGAAGAAACAAATAGCAAATCGATGCTGGATTCTTAGTATAAATATGTATTAAAACCGACTTTCTAGTCCATAAATAATTTTTAAATAAACTATTTTGGATACTCAAGTTATAAATGAGTTGCTTGATATTGTTTTTTTATTTTTGTATAATTTTATATATTATTTATATTTTATTTATTTAATTTTTTTCTCACATTATCAGATTTTCTCTGACAAAACATGTGTGAAACTTTACATCAGCAATTTTATGAAATAACACATTGTTTGCAATCAGAATCTTATCTCTTATCTTTATTGCCACGCATACAAAGAACTGCCAGAGAACGTCTTTTAAGGGCAATTGCAAACAATGCGCATTTTAAGTATTCAGATGCACCCAGCTAATGGGACAACAATTTTATAACAGAGCTGTGAATATTCTTTACATTTAACAAAATGTGGGCGAAACTAAATAAGGTTCCAAATGGTATGCTGAATCAACGACATCGCTCTTAATTGCTGGCCACAGTTCTCAGTAAATGCTCAATGCTAAGAAGATCAACTGAAATTACAAAGATTCCCAACAACTTTACCATTTTTAGTTAATCTAATATCCATTTCACATGGCATTGGCATCGGTTGGCTATCGCCCATACTGCGCAAGAAAGAATCTCACGATTGGCAACTCGACTTTTCGCTTAGCATCTCGGAAATCTCATGGATGAACTCCGAACTGGGTCTGGGCGCTGTGGCTGGCAATGCATTGATGGGTCTGATAATACCCCGCATTGGCAGCCGCCTCTGTCTACTTCTTACTGCCGTACCACAATCTGTAAGTGAAAGAAGATAGAATGATCTCGACTACGAGATACCGTGAACACAAGTCAATCCCTTTGCGAATATTTAAGTATTAATCTGTATGTAAACAGTTAATTTTCTCTCGTTTTTTCTTAAACGACAAACGAAATGTGGATTTTATCTGCTATCACAAATCGATTTTTATTTATATCTCGGAAACTACAGGATAACTATAGTTAATACATTCTTACAGTGCTGTTGGCTGCTGATCTACTTGGCTAACAACGATGAAGATTTGTTTTTTGTACGCTTCTTGACTGGTTCATCCGGTGGTTGCATGTACATTGTTCATCTCATGTTTATCAGCGAAATTTCAGATGCCAAGTGAGTAATAGCACTAAGCATGCCATACAATTGTATGAATGTATTAATGTTAATATATGTCTACACCAATAAAAAAAGCAGTTCAGTTAAATCTATATGGCTCTAATGATAATATTTACACCGTTTATGGAGCTGACGTGCTGCCTCTTTAACACTTTAACACCATTCAAAAATTTTCAAAAATTTACAAATTAAATAATTAAATAATTTAGATAGTTAAGTAAAACATTTGGAATTCGATGCTTGAGCTTTTTTTTATAATTTTAAAATTATATTATAATCTTATAATTAAGTTATTTTTCTATCTTATAGGATTCGAGGGACTTTATCAACAATGGTAATGCTATCTTTGAACATTGGCATACTTTTCGGATGCATTTTAGGCAGAAATCTTGACTATCAGATCATACCTTTAGTCGTGCTTGTCTTTCCACTCAGTTACTTCATGTTAACTCTATTTCCCATTCGAGATTCACCTGTGCATCTCATACGTAATTCCAAGTTGAAGGCCGCTGAAAAATCGTTTAGATATTATAAGAATATCAACGAGAACAATCAAAGTGCGGAAATGCTTGAGTTTCAACAAATTGTGCATACTTTCACGGCTGATAAGCAACCCGATGAGCATCTGGATAAGTTCACCATAAAAGATTTTTGTACGTGAAATATAACTTAAAGTAAATTTATTGATTTCATACGATATTTTTTGTAGTAACTCGAGCTGCTTTCAATGCTTACGGTTCAGCTGCAGTTCTCATTATTGTTAATCAATTTAGTGGACTTCTCGCCATGGTCAACTATATGTCGAATATATTTGAATTATCTGGGAGTTCTATGGATCCAGCTACATAAACAATTATCCTTGGCGTTATTCAAATACTGGGCACCTTTGCGACAACACTTCTCTGCGATAAGTGCGGACGCCGGATTCTATTGATGGTCTCCTCAGTTGGTGTGGTTTTTAGTTTAACGGTCTTGGGTCTATTTGCATACTATTTACACTGGCTAAACTTCAGCGAATTGAACTGGGTGCCACTATTTCTTATGTGTCTTTATGTCTTTCTAAGCAACATTGGACTCGTTGGCTGCTATTTTGTCGTTCTCATTGAGATGTTTTCGCCTAAGGTTCGAGCAATTATTTTGAATGATTCTATTCTGTAAATTTATTCATTGATTTGCCATATTTTGGTTCAACAACTAAAATAATTTCTAATTTAGTGCCTTTGGTTATTGATTTTTATTGAAATTTCTGATGCAAAGTATGTACCAATGGCATGCTATATATCTAACGAATAATCGAGTTTAAATGCGAGTAAGTTCACTCATTTCTTCCACGTTATCAATTTCTAGGGAACATTGGTTTTGTTAGCTGTCCGTTTGTGCTGATGGTCGAAATGTTTCCCCTTAAGGTTGGTTTGCTTATAACGACTGCATTTATTGTTCATTTTAATTAAAAAAATACGAAATTTTTAGATACGCAACGCGGCACCATCAATTGCCGTCAATGTTGGAGAATTGAGACAAAATATAAGATGAAGTTTAATTTGGCAATGATACAACCATCTTTTAAGCTAGATTGTTCAATTGAACCCTGCAATTTCGCTGCATTTAATGATAATAAAAAGCGTTTTGGTTTCGGCATATTTTTCATGTGTATTATTTTAAATAAATTTAATTACATATAATTAGTTAAAGTTAACATAATACAACGTTCTGCATACGTTTATACAATTTGTTGATGTTTTTTGCTTTACATAGTTTTTTAGGCAGCAAACTTAAAACTAATTAAAAAACTAGCATACTAAATCACAGTGTTTTTTCCCAAGTGAAAAAATTTGCATAAAAAATCTACAAAAATTTCTAGCATTTTAAATACATACATATTTGCGAATTGCTATAATAATATAGATATATGGGACTTTTAACTTGTATTACTTTTTGATTTAAAACGTATTTTAAAACATAATTTTCGCATATGAAAAACAATTATTTCTTCTTTAGCAGCAACATTATAATAATAATAATATGATAATAGCAATAATAATAATAATAATAAGATTAGGCATAAATGGCTAACAATTAAAATGCATAAAACAAAAACAAAAATTGCTGTTCACAAAATGCAACAAACAAATTTTGGATATAGCGCCTGCCGTTTGCCATATATATAAATATATATATAAATATATATACATATATAACCATATATTGGCGTTACTAAACTAAATGTAGCAGATAATATTTAATAATAAATGTGGCTTGAAAATTTAATCACAAAATTGGCGCACGTTTGCAATTTGTTCAACATTAGGTTTAGTAGGAGCATTTTAATATAGTGTTTAGTTTGTAGTGTTTAGTTTATTGTGCTTAGGTTGTATTTTTCACATGCTACTAATTACGTATCACTGGTTCGTTGTCAGCTGTATCACGTCTTTTTGGGGCAGCGCAGATAGCGCAATACCGCATAGCCGAGGCCGCGAAATACCAGAAAGAACATCATCAATACGAGCGTATTCAGCCAGAGTGGTGATGTGGAGTTTTGTGCTTTGAGTATTTCCTCATATGGAATGAATTCGGTTGTCTGCTGTTTGCATATCTCATAGCTGCTCGGCGATCCACAGCTGTAAATGTCGTAAATGCAAATGTTTAGATATGGAAATGGATAACAATTCAATGACTTCAAATACATACATGTATATATATATATAATATATAGTCTAAGTACGACTTGCTTACCTAATAGCCGGTCCCTCGCGGAACTCAAGTATTTGCATATTCTGGTATGCATAGTGTATCATCGATGTGTAACGTATCCAGCTGAGACCTTCCGGAATGCGTGACGATAGATAGCCGCCAAAGAGTTGCGTGGCCAGCGTATATAATGCACTCAACGTAATGCTCACATTCATGTCCATGCAACAGGCGCCAATGAAGAAGCCAACACTTTGCGCCACAATCGTATTCAATAGCAGAAAGATGAGCATCAAAAAGAAGAGCTTAAAACTGCACATGAAAAAGGTCAAGTTATTTAATAATTCAATGGATGTTTTAGGGGTAATTGGAGATATTTACCTGCTGCAGCCCAGCATGGGATAACTAATCATGAGGTAGACAGTGGGCAGCGTTATAACCAAAGGTAGCTCTGCACACATTTTGGCCAGATAGTAGGCAGAGAGGCGATAGGCGCCCGAACGACGCTCCTTGCTGATCACCTCACGTTCCGAAGGAACTAAACAAATAGTCATGAAATAAGGTATTAAATCAATGTTTCAAGTTATACTAACAATAAGCAATCAAAAGTGCATGGGAAGTAAGTAAAATCTAAATCTGGAATTAATTGTAGTTGAAGTACATAAAATAATGTTTTCGAGAACCACAAGAACTGCTCACGAAATTAATAAATGAATTGGAAAATAATAAAAATATCTTGCTATGGCTACTTAAACATTTAATCCAATAATTTAGATTGCATAGTTTTATTGACCAAACTCTTGCTCACATGAATTGAGCGCACCGAAGAGCGCAAAGAGCATCCAATAGGTTTGCGAGAAGAACATCCAGCCCTGGAGATCGTGCAGGAACTCCTCGGTGCGCGGAAGCTGAAACCAAATGGCGCCCGCCATCAGCGCCAACCCAATGGTCTGGAACCAATTCAGTTTGGACAACATGCGTGGCTTGGCCTCCTTGAAGTTGCGGCTGGAGAGCACACTGAACTGCGTGTGGAAACGTGTGGGATACGAAAGCCAATCTTCATCGCTGGCGGAACACTTGCCAGCGCAATACGATTGGCAATCACTGGAGGCACAGGAACTGAAATTTGATTGCGAATCGGCGCCGCACCAAACTAAATGCTGAGCAGCTTCCTCATCCGCTTCGCAGCTGTTCGTCGTATGATGTAAATCGGCATATTGATGATGACGATGCTGATGATGATTGTGATTGCGATTGTGATGATGCTGATGATTGTGATGCCGCTGATTGTAATAGTTGTTGATGATGTCGTTGATCAGAATGGTGTCCTGCTGCTGCTTGGACTTATCTGGGCTTTCCTGATGGCTGCTTATGCAATTGCGATTCAAATAGTTGCCATGCGATTCTCTGGCGGCTATGAACAGCTTCTCGCGTATATCCGGAAACGACTTTAACTGCTCCACTGCAAAAGGAAAAATATGAACACAATATTTTAAACTTATCTGTTTAGTTTGCACTTACACACAAAGTCGGCGGGATTATAGTGTGGCTGGATGGTCACTCCAATATCCTCAAAGTGGCGGTAGATATTATTCACCTCGCCAAAGTAGGCGGTGCGGCCCTGATGCAACAGCAGCAGCTTATCGAACATGTGAAACATCTGCGACGACGGCTGATGCACGCTTATCACAATCGTCTTCTGCTCCAGTTGCGCGTAACGCTTCAGCACCTTCATCAACGAAATGGCCGAGTGGCTATCCAGACCGGAAGTGGGCTCCTGGCAAACAACAAAAGTTATAAAATTTGTTTTAATGTATATAATATTTAATAATAATAATCATTAATAATTTACGACACAAGGTAGTTCGCAGAGATATCAGAATCAAAATTGGAGATCTAAAAATTTTGGATGGTTAAACTCTTTTTTTAAATTGAGAAGCAATCTTTCTATCAACTTATTTTACATGATTTGATGTTGAAAATATATGGCTTAAATTCTTGAACAAAGCAAGTGGTTAAGCTAGGAATGAATCTGCAGGAAAATAAATTTAAATAAAAATGAAAGTCAAATTTTGTTTTGCTAAAATTTGAATAACTACAAAATAAACTAAAAACTAACCAACCAAAGATAACAATTCTGTTTTGTCTACTTTACACTTTACACTGGAAACTTTAGTTTAGAAGCTAGGAAATCTCAAAGAAGAACTTAAAAGTAACTAACTATATCTATGCTATTTTTTACTTAATTTTTCCGTCTTTACCTAGTAAACTACACAAAGCAATATTTTATTAAAAAAATATTTTTAGCCTTTAGGTTGTTTTCTTAATTATTTCTTCTTTTTTTTGTACTCACATCGAGCAACATGAGGAGTGGATTGGTCAACAGTTCACAGGCGATGTTGGCGCGCTTCTTCTCCCCGCCAGAGAGGCCGCGATTGAGGTAATCACCAAACTTGGTCTGCTGGCAACCGGTGAGCTCCAGCGTGTCCAAAATGTGATCGACGAGACGCATCTTCTCGGCACGCGCCATTGACTCGGGGAGACGCAGCAGCGCCGTATACATGACGGTCTCGCGCAACGTTAGCTGTGTGAAAAAGATCTCCTCTTGGAGCACATAGCCAATCTTGCGGCGCCACTTCTTTGAGAGCGGCTCGCGATTGAGATAAACGCTGCCGCTCTCAAAGTGCCGCTGGCCGCTGAGGCAATCCAGCAATGTTGTTTTGCCACTGCCCGAGGGTCCCATAATGGCCAGCACCTCACCGGGACTAAAGAAACGCAGACAGAGAAAGAGAAAGAGAAAGAGAGAGAAGGAGAGAGAAAGAGGGGAAGAGTTGTTGTTGTCGTTAGTTGTCACTGGTTCAGTGGGTTTTGTTGATGTTTATTGTGCCACTGGTGCACAATGTTGTTTATTTGTTGTTGCTGTTGGTTGGTTGGTTGATTGGTTGGTTGCTTGCTTGGTCGTTTGTTGTTGTTACCTGACTAATCCACTCACATCGGAAAGTATTTTGCGTTCGTTGTGCAACACGTTTAAATTCTGAAATGTCAACTGTAATGTGGGTAGTTTTTGTTGTTGTTGTTGTTGCTGGTGTTGGCCAAGTTGCTGTTGCTGTTGGTGTGCAATTGGTTGCTGCTGTTGCTGTTGTTGCTTATAGGGAAATGTCAACGAAGGTGTTTGAGCCGCACTGGAAAACAAAATGAGAGAAAAGTTATTAGGCATATAAATTAAAGTGACTTAAAAATAGTTATAAAAATTCTCAAAAATAATTGGATTATTAAAAATCAAATTTAATAATATGACACACATTAAACATGCTACAGGCAAATGAAAAATGTTCAAACTTATGACACTTAGTCTGTCAAAAGCTCAACAGAGTATGATGATTTAAAAATAAATAAAGAACTTTATAATTGAAATGCTTTAGAATATTTTTGAGGCTGCACTTCAATTTGATACCCTGTGAAAAGAGAAGCACAAAAGTATGCAAGCAATTAGTTTGCAAATACAAATATCAATTTACTTAAACTATAAACTATTGCTGAATCAATCTAATAAACAACTTTCTTATTTATAAACTATTGTTTTATTTATACAAATAAACCCTTTCAGCTATTTTATTTAAGGGGTGGTTGTGGCACTCACTCGTTGAGAATAATGGCGACTTGTAATGGAATCGCCAATTTTTAAGAGTGTGAATGTGTAGGAAATTGTAAGCGTATTGGAATCAGGCTATTAGACGATTGCGATACTACGTGCATATAGCTTTCTGATACCCTGCTTACACCCATCGGCTGACTGGCTGCAGGGTATAAAGAAACAAAAGTCAATGCACCCCTCCACAGGCAACAAACAAAACAAAATAAAAGTAAAATCAGTGTGCGCTGTATGTGTGTATATATATACATATATGTATATATATATATATATATGTGTGTATGTATGTCTGCATGTATGTGTGTTTATTTCTTTATGTGTGTTTATTTCTTTATGTGAGCAGCGGCAACAATACAACGGACGGTTGGTTCTCCACTGTCAACTGCTATCGCCGATATCACATGTGTGTTGTGACGGACGCATTATCACAAGGGCTCTCTCGCTCTCTCTCTCTCTCGCTCTCTCTCTCTCACTCACTCTCTTTGTCTCTCTCAGCCAGTGCGGCTTGCACGCACTCACGCACTCTCTGCGTTCAGTGTTCTCTGTTTTCTTTTGCTCAACTCTCGGTCAATGCTTCTGGTTCCGTACTCCTCCTACAACACGGCATATGCACAAATACCAACGCAGACCGAACAAGTCAATAGCCTCTGCTCACGCCTCCCCTTTCTGCCTCCCTCCCTACCTCTCTCTCTCTCTCTCTCTTTCTCCTCTCTCTCAGTGTCGACTTTTGTTGTTGTTGTTGTTGCGTACCTATCAAATTTATTTAAATATTTTCTTTTTTACTGAGCTGAGCCCCCTCTTCCACAATATGCTGCTTTAATATACTGCGCAACTGGCGGGGAATTCTTCTCAAGTCAAATGAAAAAAAAAAAAAGGTGTAGCCACAAACAAATTTTATAAATAATATTATATAGCTCCAAAATGCAGCATCCAGAGGAAAAAATTAAAAAAAAAAAAAAGAAATGTAAATGTAAATGTTCGAAATGGGAAGCCAAAGTAAATAGAGAGTGCAATGAACCGCAATGTGCGTGCATATGAGACAGCAACATCCACAACAACTACAACAGCAATAACAACAACAACAATAACACCAACAACAATAGCGGCAGCAATAACCACAACAGCAACAACAACAGCGACGTGAGGCACAGGCCCCAAGTGGGGGTCAATGCAGTCAGCAAGAGACAACGTCAAACAAAGCATACGCATACAATAACACATACACACACACGCACACACACACACACACACACGCACAGCAAGAGCTACAGATACATGAATTGTTGCATGCGCATGCAAAGTATCTGATGAATGCCTAGGAGAAGTCTGTCACACACACACACGCACACCCAAAAGCAATCAATGTCCGGGTATGATATGAACTGACAGCATGTCTTAACAATTGTCTTAACACTCACAAAACAGTGCATTCTAAGCAAGCACGACTCAAACTTCATCATAGCTCAAATAGATTCCTGTTACCATAAATTCCCTTTTTGAATATGTGCTTTAAATAAATCCTGCTGCGTGTTGTACAATATGAGTTTAATCAATTTATTTGAGACTTTCGCAACACTGAGGAATTAACTGCTATGTTTTTGAGTTAGATACAATTATTAAGAGAGCCAAGCTGTAAAATACCCCAACAGAAACTGGTTCACTGATGCAAAATTTCAATAAATTATGAAATACTTTATTTTGACTTTGAAAACTCGATTGACGAAAAATCTCTTAATTTTGCCGTGTGCAGTCTTCGATTTATAGTTGTTTTTCTATTAAAGGATTATTGTAATGTCATTTGACCAAAATAAAAATGTAAACCACTACGAGCTAACTCAAGGCATACTCACTAAATAATGATGGTTTCAAAAGTTATCATTTCTTCGGCTACCGCTATTTCATTTGGTAAATCCTATTTACATATTGGCCAAAAAATATCTTATACCTCATCAACGGGTCTCAGGTGAATAGAACAGTTTGACAAGCATTGAAAGATGTCTCTTGTTGCCTACGTGAGCCTTGTCACATTTAAACTACGGAAAAAGAAAACAATCAAACACAGCTTAACAAATTTGATGGTTGTCGACAAATGACGATTACAAATGAAAAGAAAGTATAAAAACCGAATTTTCGATACCCGGCAAAATTCTTTTTATTTTTATTTTTATTTTTATTTATTTTTTTATGTTTCTTATTTTGTAGTTTGGGCTTGTTTTTTTTTTTCTTTTTTTTTTGACAACAGTTTCTCCCACCAAAATGCAAACTGTGAACTTTGTATGCTGTTATTTTTCTCACCGAGCACGTGTTGTTAAATTAAAATTTAAAATAGTTAAAAACAAAATGCATGCACTGCATTTACTGGGGAAACGCGCCATCTGAGCCGTGTTTGGTTTAATGGGTCAGTCCGAGAAATACCATGACAAATTCATGACTGTGCCAAACCAAAGGTAACAAAGCAAATTAAGAAAAAAAAAGAAAAGAACGAAAACCGCATCACATTTACAAGGTTACCAGAACTGCCTTACCAAAGGGAGAATTTGATTGTATATGCAACAAAAGACTTTAAGCGATGACTAGTTTAGATTGAAAATTGTATACTAATTAATAAAAGAAAGGATTCCCCATTTTCGAAAGTAGCTGAACAAGACAAGACATAATATTAAAGCAACAAGTTTCTATTTGATAGTCGTCATTAGTGCGGGTCCAGCGAAAGTGTTGAAACGCCAGTTTCCAAAATCAAACATAAAATTCAAATAAAAAATAAAAACTTAAAAAAATTAAAAATAAACATACAAAATGGCATAATGAACTAAAACTAATTTACAAAAAAATATATATATATTTATATATATATAAAATAAAATATTTAAGTGAAGCATATCGAATTGGCAATGCTCTTTTTTTTGTGGAAACTGAAATATTTGTAAAATGAACAAAACCAATTTAGATTAAGGTTACAAGAAAGTTGAGACCACCATGCTTAACAGACTACATAATAAGGCTCATATTTTGGCTGGCTATAATTTATGTAATTTATGAACAAAGCAACCAAAATATATAACAACTACAACAACAACACTCATCAACAACATTAACCGACTGATTGAGTATGATGCCATTTTGATGTTGATTAAGGCCACTAAGGCAAACAGCTTTCTAGTTGTTGCTTTTAGCTGTTAAAGGCAGCTACTATGCTTAACGGGGACGAAAGAGAGAGAGAGAGTGAGTGGGAGGGGTGGGGAGGGGCGTAGGTCTGGCGCTTCTTGTATGTGCGCAAAAGGTTGTTGACTCTTTACAACAGCAAAACAGACGCGAAAATAATATAATTCGCACACACACACACACACACACACTCAACAACGACGCTCTCACGCATGGAAAGAAGGTGAGTTGAATCAAAAAAAAAAAATTAAAATAAACAAAAAACACGCAAAAATTACGTGAAAGTTTGGCATTGCATACAACATCAACACACACACGGACATGGAGCTTAGCAGCGCACGCAATCAAAAGACAAATTTTTCAAATTCTTATCGCGTTTTTTATTTATTTATTTTTATTTTATTATAATTATTTTGTATTTTTTTTATTTTTCCTTTTTTTTTGTGAACACATTGACCGATATTAAGCAAGTCGCATGTTTACGCCAGTTGGCCAGGTGTGTGTGTGTGTGTGTGTGTGTTAAGGGTTTGCAGAGTTCATTGACAGCGGCTTTTGTTTTCTTTTTGTTGGAATTTTTAGGCCTTTTTCTATTTTTGGCTGGCATTATTATTTTCTTTTTTTTTTTATTATTTATTTTATTATGCGAATCTTAATAATTCCAAACGTTTTGTAGTTTCAATGCTTGAAATGAAAGCAAAAATTTGAATATAAATAGTTGATGGCTGACAAAAGAATTGGGTCACCAATTAGTTGTTGTTTATTTTTATTATTTTTCATTTGTTTTGTCTATCAAACATTTTTGCAATTTATTTGATGTTCCCTTTTTTTTACATTTTTTGCTCAGCTGCTTTTAATTAATTTTGTTGCGCTGCGACGGAACTTCCTAAACAAATTGACAAATGCGGAACATGTATTGCTACATATGTATATATATATATATATATATATATATATATGTATGTATATGTATATTTACAAATATATATTATATATTTAGTTCGTTGTTCGTTTTTGTCTTTCATTTTAAAGCTATGACCACGCTCAATTGCGTTTTTTTTTTTGTTTTTTTTGATTGTGGTTTTTTTGCTGTTGTCTTTCTTTTTGGCGTGTTACTGACCCAATTCTTTTGTTTGCTTGCTATGGTCGCTTTGGTCATTTCTTTTTGATTTGTTATTTATGACCGACTTAATTTGTGGCCTCGACTATGCAAATTTGTTGTCTTCATTTAGGTTCATTTTTTTTTTTTGTTTTGTGGTTCTACACGCTCAAGAGTTATCGGGGAAAATGTATCTTAAAGCTTGCATTCAAAAAAGTATGTAGAACTGATCAAGAATATCAAGCGATGTGGCCAAGGTCGTTGTTACATTTAAGCGATGAAATGGTACGATCGAAAAATGAGTTAAACACATATTTAAAATATTTCTATTTTACTCTGGCAAAATACAGCATTAATTAATTGTTAGTTAAATTTTTTGTACAGGGTGTTTGTCTAGTCATGCACTCAATATTAAATTAATTGTTACTTTTTTCAGATTTGGGCTTTTGCCATGTGAAATGTGTGCAAGGCTTTTGAAGTCAAAGTCGGGCTCTTGCAGGCGGCTACAGTTAGGCCAGACACGAGTCGTATACGTAATTAATGCATGCACATAACCAGATCACACATATACATACATACATATATATATAAACATACAAATACATATGTACATATTTATATCAATTCCAGTTCTTGACTGTTATGTGTGGGTGTTTTGGTGTAGTTTTATTTATTTATTCTATTTTTTTTTTTTTTTCTTTCTATAAATTGAATTTGAAAGGTGGCTTAGAAAGCAGGCAACAGAACGCAGAAAAGTCAACCAACTACTTTCAGAGTTGACCAACTTTGGCTAACAGACCAAAGATTACACTAGATTACATTATATAAGCGCTACGTAATTGAATTGTGTGACGGAGCTGTAAGGGGGGAGTGGACGGACGGAGGGGAGGGGGGCGACTATTCGACATGGTGGCAACACTTGTTGACATTCGACGGGAGGAAGTTCATAAATATGAAGCGCTTTCTTCTCTGTTTTATTTTTGCACACAGTTTCACGAACTTTCACGTCACATTGTGTGGTAATTAGTTTGCTGGGAATTATGCTTCCTAGTTTTTTCTGTCCCCCCCTCCCCTATTCATCTGTCTCTGTTTTGCTTTTGTTTTTTGCTTAATTTTTTATTTGTTTTTTTTTTTTCAATTGATTGGCAGTGGCCAAGTGGGCCATCAGTGCGGTGTCTGCGACTTGTATGTGTATAATTTAGCATATTAATTGACACAGTTGCCAGCTTTTTTTCTCTCCTTGCTGCTTTGCTTTTTGTTGTTGTTGTTGTTGTTGCTGTTCTACGCACTTTCTCTTCATGAAATTTTTATGAACTATGCAAAAGCAATGCAGAAAATGTCACGTGAAAGCCACAAAATGCATTTAATACTTAAATATACTTCAATGGCCAGGCATTTTATTGCAGCAGCGCCACATTTGAAAGTGTCATCTCAACTGGGTCACATCAGCAGAGCTACAGAGTTACAGAGCTGCCAAGCTATAGATCTGACAGAGCTTTGCATCCGAAACTCGAGATGCGAGATGGAAGATGCAAGATGCAAGATGCGAGTTGCAAAACGCGGGCTGCAAGTTATGAGCTACATTAGTCCCGGGCATTACATAACAATGTTTAACATCTTTAAATAAATAAAACAAATAAATATGAGCGCAAATATTGAAAGCAGAGTTGAGTGCATTTCAGCTGAGCGGAAGTAAACAGTCGTCAAAAAGCCATAAAAGCCACAAAAGCTGAAACAGAAATAAATTACATATTGCGCATCTGAGCAACCTCAGCGCAAAATCAATAGATATCCGCAAGGGGTAAATCGCTTTTCGCAAAGCAAGGAAATCATATTATATACTTTTAATGAATATTTTTTTTTATATTTTATTTTAATTTCACACTATAAAGTAATAATTAAAAGTTTACTCAAGTTTTTGAAAACTCAATTAAAGTTAATCATTTTTTATCCGATTTTCTTTTTGCAACAAACTGATTGCTTCTATTAAAAGTTGCGTTGCAAGTGACAGCTGAAGCTCCCCTCCCCCTGACTCATAGATGGCTACGCCCATGCTTAAGTAGAATCAAATAAGCTGAAGCTTAATAGAAAAGCAAACAAATATGGATCGGGATGGTTGACATTTTTTAGTACAACCTGTCTATGTCGACAAATTTCCATTATTCAATCTTTAATATATATATACAGATTTGTTACATGACATATAATTGAATGCTGCGCTAAGTTCAGGCCCAACGTTATCTTATAGGCATTATCGGACAGAAAACTCGCAATTAAAATGAAATTCATTGACATTTTCACCCACTGTGAAGTGACAGTCGCTGAGGCAGTTGGGGTGATGATAACAGCGCGTGCCGACAAGACGGGAGACGATACTCGGAAAGCTGAGGCAACAACAACAACAACAACAGCAACGAGAAGTGATAATCAGTCTGTTTATACAGATGCGACCCACACCAAGGCGGCAGCAACAACAACCACAACAACAACAATAATAATAATAATAACAACAACATCTAGTGAAATACTGACGAAAAGAAAACTCAGTGAAACTTGGGGGAAAAAGTCTGTTGTGAGCGCCACAAAAATGTCTTTGACTGCGGAAAAATAAGGCAGTGAAGTGTCATAAACAATGGCAATAGGCGAAAGGTGGAGAAAAGCCCACAGACACCGACACGCATGGAGCGAGTGGAAATGTGGAAATGTGGAAAAGTGGAAGAATACTTATTTCTAGCTACAATGTTGCATTCAGTTTTGTATGCGCTTTCAATTAGTCAAAGACTCGAGTGTTTGTGAAATCTTGGCAACAACAATAACACGCGGCCTTGTCACTGTCAAATATATCTTGTATCTTGTATCTAGTATCTGAATATGTACATATTTGTGTGCCAGTAGCTGCAACGTATTCATTTTAAGCAATTAAATGTGCATTGAACTTTGCTACACACACAAATATAGAGACATATATGTATATATATAATTGTGCTAGTTGCTTAATAAATATAACAATTTGGAAAGATCCCGCAATATAAACACTAAGCTAAACTACAATATTTATATGTGTTTTGTGTGTTGAGAGTGAGGCACACATATTTAATTGCTTTAAAAATGAGAAACCTTGTACTAAGCTCTAATCATAATCTATCATTTCATATTTAAGAGCTGAACCTTGTAAATTGAAATCTGTGGAAGATTCCCTTCAACTTTCACCTATTTTGAATGCCGTCAATGATTTATTTATATCAAATTTACCCGTTGCTTGACTTATAATGCATGTTTGTAGTCAATAGTTTTTCAACTTGTACGATTAAATGGTATTTTATTTGTAATAAATTGAATAATAATAACAATAATAATATTAATAACAGTTCATAATAGTTAATATTTATAAGTAAAAAAAAAAAATACATAAGCTTTATTTCGAAAGAAATTCTTAGATATTTTCCTCCTTAATGCCTTGTTTGTATTTTATATGTTTCATTTGTTCTGATGACCAGGCCAATTATTAGCCAATTTGCCAATTTGCCAATTTAAAGCTGCTTGTTGGAAAACTACTTAAATATAGACTTTAACGCGCTTGTGCTGTGGGCGTTTTTATAGCATCCCAAATATGCGCTTAATTCGTGTTATTATATCACGTCATATTTTGATAAACTAGCCTAATTGAGGGTTTCGCAATCAACAGTTTCATGATACGCAGTTTTTGGGCGTATCTCTTCGGTTATTACATAGTTGCAAAAGCTGTCAAGTGTATTAAGTCGTTAAACACAGCTGAAAGTGTAAAGTTGAGCTAAAATATTTCGCTGTAAAACTTAAACTTTAAATGTATCAGTTGTTTCAAATCTTAATCTTTATTAGCGAGTTTTGGAGTGAATTACCGAATTTCAAACTTAACCTGACTCCATAATATATAAATATTCTTGATCAGCATCAATTCTCGTCTACCACAGAAGATATTTACAATTAATATATTATATACACAGACATATTATTTCAAACAATTGCACGAATAAATAATATTATCTGAAATATTATTGATTAACTCTAAAAATAACTTCAAGACTTTGTAAGCTAAAAGGTAATTTCATGTTGAACAAACCCCGATCCGCAAAACTACTACTATTTATTCAACGATTGTGTTCAAGGTCTCTTTCGACTAGAACATTTCTTACTTATTTGTATAGAAATAAGTTGAACTATTTATATCCATTGGGGGGGGGGCACTCATTAGCACATAATTAACAAGTAATATTTGAAACATTCTGAAAAACTGACAACTGCATTTGTTATTCATTATATTGCAGGTGAAGTGGACAAAAAAGAAATGCAAAAATACGTTTAGAAACTCAAAAGTCTGGGAAGAGTTACAATATATAAATCGTGTCCGCAGTGTTGTGCCAATAAAAAGCCAAGAAATGAAAACCAAAATGTGCAACTAGCTGCTCAAAGTGACTGGAAACGTCGCATCGTTTAAAAGACATTAAATTGTTGCAAAGGACAGAGAGAGAGAGAAGGAGAGAGAGAGAGAAGAAGGAGGGAGACGGGGGGCAGGCGTACATGTGCACATACACAGACTAGGAATTGAGCAATAACGACAAAAGGCAACGCGGAACGCTGAAATGAAACGCATAGCGAATGCCTAAAACAAACAAATAAACAAATGAAATGAACAAATGACGTGCAGGCCAACGCCGCCAACTCTGCTGTGTGTGTGTGTGTGTGTGTGTCTGTGTTTGTGTTGCAGAGACGCAAAAAATAAGAAAAAAAAAAGAATAAATACAACAACAACAAAAAAAAACAAGCTTAAAACCGCGTTGAAAACGTGCGAATGGCGTCGACGGCGGCAGAGCGACGCCGGCAGCTACGACGGCCATTGAACCTGCCAAGTGGAGCTCAGAATTGGCGAAAGTGAAGACCCACTGCCGCAAGCCAGAGAGACAAAGACAGACGGAGGCAGAGACTGACTGAGAGAAAGAGAGAAAGAGAGCGAGGGAGAGAGAGCGCAAGAGCGGGAGAGATGCAGGAGTAGTCGTTTTTGGGAGAGCGATCGCTTGTGCGCATGGATGACGCAGTCGCATCAAAAGGCAACAGCAACAGCAACAACAACAACAACAACAACAACCAAACTGATGGTGATGATGATGGTGCAGAAACAACACAGTGCGATTAGAAGCAGCGAGCGAACAAACGAGCGAGAGCAGACAGCAGACAATACAAAAGAGACGCAACACAAGGCACACTGACTGACTGACTGAGTGACTGAGTGACTGACTGACTGACTGACTGACTGACTGAGTGACTCCTAGCTCACACTGATAATCATCGAGTTGTGTTCATCATCATCAGTGTTGCAGTCGCTGCTTCTTGGAAGAAAAACCCAATGCAGCCAAATAATGAAGAGACACAACAATAACTAACAGCAAAAGAAAAACAAACATTTTTTTGATCATATCACAAACAATACACACACACACAGCAGACAAACCAAACAACAAAACAAATTAAAAAAAAAAAACGCAATTTGTTTAAAATGTAGGTCTATAGGTTTCTCGAAACCCCCATATGAAAGACGGCGAAGCCGCGCAACCGCAGCAGCAGCAGCAGCCGCCGCAGCAGCTGAGACAGCGACGACGACGACGATGACGACGACAGCGACAGCGGCAGCACATAGCCATGGCAACAGCAACAACAGCCGGCTAACAGCAGCAGCAACACACACACACACACACACACACACACACACACACACACACACTGAAATTGCCTTTTCCCCATCATCCATGGCTTCAAGCATTTAATGTTGTACACGCGATTACAGTGAGAGAGCAAACACTAAAAATAAAATATTTTGTGAGAGTTCCACTTTGAGATTGAGAACTCCAAAAGCTGAAATAAAAACGAGCAAAATTTAAATAGTAAATGATGGTTAGGCTTCAAGTTAAATATGTACATATTTAGGGCTATTAATAAGCGAACTTTTAACGAAATAAAATAGAGTCCAGCGTATTTGAATAGTAAATGATGAAAAGATAAGTGCTTAAATATGTACATAAATATCGTTATTTATAAACGAATTTGTTAAACGAGTTATTCTCAAATTGTAAGCTTTACTTTCAATACAAAACAATTCAGCTTTTACAAACTAGAATTTCTTGCAGTGTACACACACAATTTTTCCGCTCTTAACACGAAAACAAGCGGTCTACTTGGATCTTAGCAAAAGCAACTTAAGGTTATTAGCCGCCTTTTTTTTTTTGATGATTTTCAGATTCTTTTATTTGTTGTTGTCGTTGCTGTTGATCTTAATGTAAAAGCTCTAAGTGTGTGTGTGTGTGTGTGTGTGTGTGTGTGTGTGTGAGCCTTTTTTCTTTGTATTTGGGCACATCAGCCGACAGCAACTGACTCCCATTCAGTTGGTTCAACTTAAGAGAACAATAAAATGTGCAACTCATAAACTTTGTAGATTTGAGTGCTGGGGCGCCTCAAGAGCTGCAAACTGCCTGCTGCACATATAATTTTTTGTATTCGTGCTGCTGCTTTATTTATTTATTTTGACCTAATGTCATTACACACACATGCTCAGCTAAATTTACTTAAAAGTTGCGGCGTGCTTTTTTTTTTTGGCTTAAGTGCGCCAAACGTTTTGGGCTTTGGCTTCCTTAAAAATGTATTTTGCATTTTATAGCTAAGCATTTTGTATGATTTAATGGTTCCCAGTTTGGGTTAAGCTTCAAAAAGTGTAGTTCATTGCATATTTTATGCGCACCTCTTATGCAATTTGTTGCATCTAGTCACACCACAAATTGGCCAAACAGGCTAGACGCTTTTTATGATTCATAATGCAGAGTGATTAAAACATAAATGCAAATTTGGCACTGCCTTCTGTTTTGTTAAACATAATGCATAATTTGTTATTGCGTTTTAAAGCAATATTTCTGTGGTTGATTGAAATTAAAATTTATGGCCATGTTAACATTTCATGGCTAAGCCCCAGTTAAAGTGTGGATAGATTAACTTTTGTTTTTTAGCTTATATATTGCTTTTAATTGCTATTTTAATTTTCCCCATACAGAATTATATTTGAACATTCCATTTTAATCAGAGTTTTGCTTGGCTTTCAACGATTTCTTGTAGTTTAAACCGAGTTGTGTTCACAACAAATCAAGCAAAGTAATGAAAATGTGAATTTATTTTTTCAACTCAAATTTTAATTGGCATAAGTAAAGACTTTATTACACACACACACACACACATACATGCAAGCTTGCACAAGCATTTGGGTCGTATGCGTATTGCGTTAACATATTGTGTATACGCCATGTATTTAATTTTATTTTTAAATATCTTTTTGTCGTGTCTCATAAAATGCAAAACTAAACGAACCGTTGATGGATGACGCTCATAATGATGAGTATCTTTCAAAATAATAATGATGTTTGGCCAAAGTTCAAGAACGTTCATTTGACATGAACTTGCAAAGGTCACACAATAATGCAATAGAAGTGAATGCACTCAACATTGCTGAAAAGCAACAGCAACAACGGCAACAACAACAGCGACAACTATGTCGGCAACAACAATGAAAACTGACAGCCGCTGCAACCGCAATTTAAACTAATAACTTGCAACAACAACAGCAGCAAGATGAGCAACAACAAGAACAAGAACAGCAACAATGACAATGACAATAATTTATTTTTGAATTAATTTTTATTCGTTTGCTAAGCACCAACAACAATACATATGCAGCTTTAAACCACAGAAGTCAACGACGACGACGCTGACGATGGTGACTGCGACTGCGCCGCCGACTGCGACTTCGACTGCGACGTCGACAGCGACTGTGACAGTGACAGTTGTCGACGCTTTGACGTTGGCCTCCATTGCCAGCCGCCAGTCGACAGTCCTCAACGCCCCCGCTGGCACACGCACGTGTCTCGCAGACCTACACTCAGAACAAAATGTATACGCCACAATTTAAGGCAAGCAAAAAGAAAACAACATCGCAAGAAATCCTTTTTTTTAGAAAGTATATTGCAAAATAGTCGAAATTTATTTTGGTTTCTCAAAATGACTTTCTGGATTTTGTGGGCCATATTTTTCTGAGTGTAGTTCGACCACACGCTGCTGATGCGGCCGCTGCGGTGCTGCTGTGTGTTATTGACACTGACTCAGTCTAACGGTAGATAAAACCTAAACGCGATAACTTGCAACAATGTGTGCAGCTGCAGCAGCAGTCGTCTGTTTAATTTCCTATTCTAGATTAAATTATAATAAATTGCCATTTCTATTCTGTCAGCTGGATTTCAACTACCGCCTCGCCCTTTGCCTCCATCACCCCGTCCACGATTTTTGCATTGCGCAATGCGCAATGCGCTTTGCTTGCGACATGTCGCGACGGCGCCAATTTGATTTGTCATGTGGCAACGATGACTCCCATTCTATCGCAAATGCATTTCAAAGACCGCCGGAGCAGACGCAGCCAATGTTCCAGACCTCAACGATAAAATCTGGGCGCCCACACAGAGTGAGAGAGAGAGAGAGAGTGAGAGAGGAAGACAAATAGCAATCATAACAAGAGGACACAAAGATTGAAAAACATTTGTGTTCTTTACCTAAAGTGCATTCAACTTGTGGCTCAGAGCTAAAGGTCTTTAATCTCTAATAAATCATTTACATACAACATTTTAGCTAATTTGGATAATAATAAAATCAAATAAATAGAATACCGATAATAATCGATTTCCGATGGCAATAAATACAGAATCGGAATCAAAACCTAAATTGAAAATTTGATTGGAACTATTACATTTAATAGCTGTGTTCAGGATGGAGCTCTCTCGACTAGAGCCTACTTTTCTTACTTATGTTTCCATATTTTATTATTATTCCGAAAACTATATGTCAATAATAGACGTAGCTGGCTGGGCAGCTGCACAGAACAAGTCTTCTTTTATTATTAGGTTATTTAAGAACTCGAATTTTGGTTTGTGATTGTCAAGTTTTTGTGCGCGTTTTTACCTGATCCACAACTATTATGCTGATGGCCCATCCTTACCCAAAGTCAGCTGTACCTAGAAACTAGCTGAAACTGAATCGTAGAGAAGCTCTCCAAAAGAAGTTGATGATGGGCAACAACGAAATTCAATGCGTTGTATCTACAATTTCTAAGCAGAACTAGCTAAATTAAAGAGCGAAACAGCAAACCAAACCGAACCCAACCCAACTCAAACTCAGCGCAACTCAACTTAACTCAATTCAAATGCGCCATTTAATGTTGCCCCATTGAGTGTTGTTTGTTGTTGTTTGTTGTTGTTTGTTATTGTTGTTGTTGTTGTTGCATTTGACACGCCTGTTGCTTTTATTGTTATGGTGTGTGCGTGTATTGTTGTGCGTGTGTTATCAAGACAAAACTTGACCTACATACAAGTTTATTAACCGGTTTCTAGTAGCATCAATTGGCAGCAAGAAAAGGGTTGCAAATATTTAAATGTGTGCAAAAGCTTGCGTTAGAATTAACGACAACAATGCCAAGATAGTGGAATAAAAGCTATAAGATCAAAATCAAATAGAAAAGTTTTTTTTTTAACGTGGCATAGTTTGTAGTTGAATGAATGCGTTTAGGTTAGATCTGATTCGGGTAGTAATTAATTAATCATTTTATACATTTTGTTATTGAAGTAATCGGGCGAGCTCCAATTTGCGAAAGGAAAAGTTTTCCATAAATTGGAGCACGTCTGAGTATTTCTTAAGGATTCCTTAATATATTAAAGATAACGTTTTTTAAAGCTGCTCTAAGAGCTCTAGGCAAATAAAGTCTAAGGTCGCTAAAAATAATTTTTCTGAACGAAACTGATTTCGTTCTCTTTTAAAATTGATGCATTTCAAGAAATAATAAATTTCATTACCTAAACAAAAAAATTGATCTAAAACTCAAAACACATATTGGGCATAACAAATAAAATCCACTTTGATTATTGTCCAATTCCCTCTGAAGCTGTCAGGCTGTCCATTACGGGGATGCAGACTGTGCACACACACTCACACACACACACACACAGTGGCATACACACATAAAGCAATAGAGCATTCGCATCGACTATGAGCCATTAGCCTAGTTAGGCATACACAAGTATTGCCCCATTGTGGATTGGATTTGAAGTGATCCGATAGCGACTTGGACTTCATCTCACTTGCAATTCATTTGGATTTCTGCTGGCATTAACGTGGGCGTTTTCAGCGATCGGAGGAGGGTGAGTGGGGACAGGGGTATGTGCCGATAATGCTTCAATATGAAACAAAAATAAATAAATAAAATGCGAAGCGCACAGAAAATGGGAATGTTTGTGTTCTGCGTTTTGTTTGTGTGCCAAGAATGCGTTCTGCCTGTGCCCAGTCTTCATCTACTTCATTTTCATCATCATCATCATCATCATCATCATCGTCGTCGTCGTCATCGTATTCGTCTTCTTCTGCTTGCTGTCCATATTATTCTCGGTTGTTGGGTTCAATAAACTTTAATCGCACATTAACCGCTCGAATTCCAAAATTGATCCAAGCCGATTCAATGGAAATGGAAATGAAATCGAGGCACACGCACAAATTGCATCGCATGGCTATCAACAAATCAATTTTGGGCCTTTTTGTTTTCGCTTTAAAATACCAAAAGTTCTATAAACATTAAAGATGTCTGTGTGTGTTTCACACTCAAGTGTGTGTGTGGGTTGTTGTGTGTTCTGTTTTGATGCACAAGCTGCATGGCTTGAAAATTTATTGTGGCATCAACAGCAGCAGCAAGCGAGAACTATAAGAATTTATATCCATAGGAAAATATGTACGTTTACCTCAATAAATCTGTATTACTATTTTTATCTAACTTTATTGATTCAAATTGATGCATGTTATATTATTTAAAATAAATAAATCCAACTCAAAGTGATAACAGATGCTGTCAAAGTATATTGATAGGCTAAGGATTTGTTAAGTCAATGAACTAAGTTTTAGTGTTATTTAATTTGACCAACAACTGACTCCAAATCCATAAACATCGAATCGTAAATCGTTTACCGATAGAAATAGCAGATTCTAATATGGCAGGCATATTTCTAAACATCATCATTGATCAATTTATCGGTGCATATATTGACAGCTTCAAAGTGTTCTCTGTCATATCATATTTGTCAAACTGTATCAAAATTGAATCGATTTTGAGAATGGGTATATAACAATATGTTAGTGAAGTTTACAGAAACTATTTCGTAATTCCAACAGACAAACTATTTGAATTTTGTTTGAACAATATACATTTATAGTTGTTTGCTAAAGTGCTTTGAAAGTGGAATGAACTAGTTCAAGAAACCAGTCCAGAAGCAATTCAAAAACAGGCTTTATTATTCATTTGATTGATGGTGACAATAAAACTAATCAATCTGCAAAATATGCACACAAACACCTCAAAGATCTAGTTAAGTTTCATATGTGAGTCGGCTATCATTTTTTGTATATATGTAAACCTTAGAAGCTCAAATCAATATTTTACTCAATATTTTTCCATTCAATTCACGGATAAATTGCAAGAAATTGTGTTGGATAATTTACAAGCTTTTTATCAAAATTAAAAGATGTCTGATCAATTAAACCAACTTTGATCATTGCTTAAACTATTTTGTTCAGTGTAATCAATGTTGGGCTTTATTTTGGAGCTGTTGCAATTGCAGCTAAAATTACTTCTTTAATTCGTTGTCACTTGGCAGTGTCGAGGCAGCTGACTGACAATCTAACTGCCCAACTGACTGACTGACTGACTGACTGACTGACTGACGTCTATTACCACATTTACACACACACAAGCACACATTCACACAGAATTGACTCATAAATGGCTAGTGGTGAGTGGATTCAAGTGCATATTTCGGTTAATTTGAATTACAGTCGCACAGTTCAATTGTGCGGCCAAGATAAGGTTGAGAGTTACAGTCTATATTCTATAGTATATGATAAATCGTGGATTTTGTCGTATTGTAAGCCACAAGAATTGGCTTTAGTTCAGCCTCGATTTGGATTGCCTGCAATTTAGTTGCAGAAATTAAATTAAATTCAATTACAATGTGCACAACACAATGTGTTCTCTCTCTCTCTCTGTGTGTGTGTGTGTGTGTACTCTGTATGTGTGTGTGTTGAGTGCAACTTCATTATGTGCATTTAACATAAATATTTTTCAATTATTATGCGATTTAAAGTGCACTCAGTGCATGCACTTTTGTGGCGCACTGTTCTCCAATTTGAATGCATTTTAGTTTTCAAGTTGTTTTTGTTTATTTTTTTTATTTTCTTGTGGCACGTTTTATTTTTATTTTTTTTCTTTTGCCTTTGCCCGTTATTGCAGTTTCTTTTTCCGTATTTTTTTTTTTATTTTGGAAATCTCGTGCATCTGTTGTCGCAATTTTTGCAAGAAAATTGGTTCACAGTTGACCCAGTTTTTTTTTTTTTTTTTGTAGTTGTTAAATTGAGAGAAGAAATCGGAGAGAGAGATGGAGTGAAAAGTGGAAGAATGAATCTTATGCTCGTTTCGCAGCTGGCGGCAAGCAAAAATCAACAACAAAATCAACACAAAAACCAAAAAAAAAAAGTAAGATTGGCACCAAAAATACTGCAACAAGATGTTTGGCAGCAATGTGGAGCAGAAAGTTGCGGCTGAGAGGAGCACCCGGGGGGAATGGGGGAGGATTGCAACCACATTAACAAGCAGATGGAGAGTGTGTGGAGTGGTTTGTGTGGGTAACTTTTGGGAATAAATTCTTGAAATGTTTATGGGAGAAAATGGAGTGCGCTTTCGAGGCCAACGCAATGCGCGCGAAGCCTAAGTGCATTATGGCTTTAGGTTGTCGAAAACTAAAGCTTAATCAAAAACATGCATAAATTTGAACAACTGACATGCTAAATACAGAGTGCAAGCTGAATAAATCTCATTCAGAGTATTATATTTATGATTATCACATTAACTGGTTCATATCAGCTTCAGTAAAACTTGAAGGCAAATATAATAAAAACGGTAACGAATACAGCAGAATGAAGACTTCGAAATTGGAGATTACCAAATTGAAATAGTTTAAACTACGCAGAAATTAAATGCTAAAGTGTGTTAAAGTAACAGAGTGCTTCGGTCACAACAATATTACTTTAATATGCCTTACTTGAGGGCCTGCACCATTTGAATGAGTATCAATCAATCGTATACCTCTATATATATATATATATATATATATATATATATATACATACATGTATATATATAAATATTTTATGAAGCTAAAGCGATACTAAAAGGCAATGTTTTTTTTGTTTTCTTGCATTCCTGCTGGTGGCAGTTACTTTTATTTAGCTTGTTGTCGTCTGGCGTCCTGCAGCACTCAGCAGTCCGCAGTCAGCAGTCGGCAGCAATACTAACTGGTATAAGTAACCATACCTTAATACATATTTGAATATAATCCTACCCCCTTCCTTCTTCATACCCGCCCCCTCAACGGCGACAAAATGCAGTGACTGCAGCTGCCAACAGCAACTTAACTCAAAAAACCTGCTCCTTGCACCGAACACGTAGCTTCTGTTCGTAAACTCAATACATACTCTGGCCAAGTGTGTCAATCTTTGGGTATATGCATACTTGTCGATAATTCAGACTCTCATAATGATAACGTGGAATAACATTTCAAATTTGGTGACTAACCAAACTCTAAGAATGAAATCAAAACTGAGAACAGCAATTAATTCAGAGAGTGAAATGATTTGAACTTTCTTCGTACGAACAGAGTAGCGAGTAGCGGCAGCTTGCATCTGCATTGATTTTACTTGGTTAACTTTATTTTAGTGATGTTTACGTTTTGTGCATGGAACTTTGCTGGTATTCTTCAGCCGCATGCAGTTGTTGCGTTGCGTTGTTGCTGCCCCAAATTTTTATGGGTGAAATTATACGCATACTGCACATATTCAGCTCATGTGAGTTTTGTTGTGTTTTTTCGGTTTTTTTTTTCTTTTTTATTTTGTATTTTTTGGGTGAATTTTGAGTTTTGTTTTCAAGAGAGTTGCTTACTTTAAGCTGCAATATTAGTTCTAAGATGAGATCTCTTGCTTCACTACATATTTGGCTGTCTCGCAAGATCAACAAAAATTGGGTCAAAAAACCAAAACCGAAAAAAGAGTGGGGGGCGGGGGGAAAAAAAACGAAAACGAACCAGAGAAAAGAAAACAAAAACATAAAAAGAAGCAGAAGCAGAAGATGAAAAAAAAACTCACCTTTTGGCATCGGATAAAATGCAAGTTTTGACCAGGTTGGCGGCAGTGGCAGACAGATTATCCGTACTTGGTAATGTTGTTTGTGATGTGTGCGTAAAGTCTGAGGATGTGGAGGAAGATGAAGAAGAAGACGCTGATGATGTTGTTGATGCTGCCGAAGAGCAACTAGTTGTTGCTGCTGCCGCTGCTGCTGGTGCAGCGACTGCAACTGTTGCTGCTGTGGCAATTGTTGCTGCTGCTGCTGTTGCAATTGGCTGCACATCGATTTGTAGACGACAATCGGCAGCCACAATTTTGGCCAGATTGCGTCGGCTGGCAACCAACGGTACCTGCTCCATGATGCCAGATGAAGTTGACTTCGATGATTCGTTATCGGAATCGGCTGAATTGGCTTTGGCCTGGTCAACACTTTCCAGTGCTAACAAATTCATTGGCATTTTTTCACACTTTGCCTTTGGCTTCTTGGCTTTTAATTCTTCAGCTGCCTGTGGAATTTTTTGAATTTTTGTTGTGGCGTTGTTGCTGCTGTTGCTGCTGCTGTTGTTGTTGTTATTGTTGTTGTTGTTGTTGGCGGCAACAACTGCAACTGTTTCCTGTTTAGTCAACAGCAACAGCGGCATTGTTGTTGTTGCTAGTGTTGCTGCTGCTGCTGCTGATGATGATGACGACGTTTTAGTATTAACTGCTGCTGGCAGTTGTTGTTGCTGTGCTGCTGCTGTTGTTGTTGCTGGCAACGTTGATGCTGTTGCTGCTGCTGCGGCTGCTGCTTTTAATGACTCCTCAACAACTTGTTCAGCTGCTGTTGCTGCTTTTGTTGCTGCTGCTGCTGCTGCTGTTGTTGTTGTTGTTGTTGTTGTTGCTGTATTTATAATTGCCGGCTGCTGCTGCTGTTGCGTGGCAAGAGCGGCTCCACCTTCTGGTATAATTGTTGCAAAAATTTGTTCGCCAAATATGAAAAGATCCTTGGAAATAATCATTATCACCTTTTTGTGATGTTGTTGCTCGTTTTCGTTTATGGATTAAATTTGCTGTTGCTCTTTTGTAAATGTAAAACGTTTCTTTATGAAAACACGTTTGGCTCTCGAGCATTTAACATACGAAATATTTCTGATTTTCGATTTTCAACATATATGTATATTTATATATATTTATTTATTTTTGTTTGAATTTATATTAATGGAAGTTTTACGCGCATTTCATAACTTTGTAGGCTGTAAAACGAGTTGCAAAAAAAAAAAAACAGATACAAGATAATTAAATTGATTAAAGAAATATTGCATTTAAGATTTAATTTATTTTGTATTTTAGTATGGATTAAATAATAAAAATAACCAGAAACAGATCTAAAAGAAAATTCAATTTATTAAAAACATTAATTTAAATGATTTTGTTTCGCAACAAAAAAATATGAATAAATAAAAGGAATGCCAAATAAATTATTAAATAAGTTTGTCATTTATAATTAGGAAAATGTGATATACAAATTTATAAGAGGAGTAAGTTTAATAACATTCTTAAAATGCATAAATAACTCTATAAAGCAAAATTGCTTATTGTTTTTTATATGTATTTATATAATTTGTTTGATTTTCGCTCTCTTCTATGCATGGAGAAATTGAGAAATAAAAAACAGACTCTTTGTATCCGTGGATAATAAAATGTTGTTTGTTCTTTGTTCACAATTTGTTGATCTATTTATTTTTAGCACTTGCAAGTAATGATCACAAAACTTCGGCCGAGAATCGCAGCACAAAAATCAAAGAAATTTGTATGCAATTATTTTGTAAGCCGCGTCTAACTGAGAGTAAGGGAGAGAGAGCGATGTAAATGTTGAGAAACAAAAAGAGAGAGAGAGAGAGAGGAGCCTTATTTCTGTTATAGTTTGTCAATAAAAGCCCGCGCGAAACAAAGCGCCAGAGCAGAATGTCAGTTTATGTATCTTATGCATGTATGGGTGTCTGTGCATACATAAAATATAAATGTAAACATTGCAAAAACAAAAAGCGGGTGTCAAGAAACCAAACTGCAGAAAAAACAGAAATGAAAAAAAAAACACGCACCCAAAAGCAGCGAATCGGCAAATTGGCGATGAATCTCGTTCCTTGGACTGCAGTTTCAGGTTGGAGCGCGGGGAGGTAGCGAGAGAGAGGGGGGGAGTGCAGGAGTGGACGAGTTGAGTGTTGTTATTAAAATTTATATTATTTTTTATTTTTTTTTTTTTGTAAATCAGCTGCGCAACAAACAACAAGATGCACGTTGCGAGAGGATATCACTTTTTCTCTTCATTTATATCAATGCATTTGTTTGATTTGATTTGAAACATTTTGAGGACACATGAAAACACTCTTTTTTCAGCAAACGCACAGACAGGAACAACAACAACACACAGAACACATGGGAGAACCGAGAACCGAGAAACAGAAACAGAAACCGAAACGAAACGCGGTTAACGAAAAAAAAGATGTAAAAACTGACTTCTTAATGCTGCTGCATTGTTGTTGGTGCGGCGGCGATCGACTAACTGAATTGGAATTGAAAGCTGAACGGTGGCGACTACGACAACTTTCTGACAACAGCGAGCGGACGCGATGCGCGTTACGTAGTACAACCAACGGCGGCCGATTTCGATCTCATACTGATCACCGTTAAACGCTGTTTGCCTGTTGCTGCTGCTGCTGCTGCGACCGTCGCTGTCGCAGTCAGCGTCAAAGAGCGCGCGCAGGCCGTGCATGAATGACAATTTTAACAGCAAATTCTCTCCCCAAAAACTTTACCAGCGCGTCTGCGTCTCCCAAGGCACACACTGCACGTGCGTGTGGAGCTTATGCTTTCTCTTTGCTGTAAGCTTACATGCTGTTAAAGAGCGTCATTAGCCTCACACAATGTAACAATTTGTTTCTGTAAAGGGCTCTCTCTCTTCTCTCGCTCTCCCTCTCTCTCTCTCTCTCTCTCTCTCTCTCTCTCTCTCTGTAATCAGTCATTGATAGTGAAACGTGGAGCTCGTAAACTGTTTTAACCGATAAAAGCAACAAATGATTTTATGATGCTAAACTAGAAAAAAAATAACAGCGAACAGTCTAGCCTGTTCAGCTCTTGACTTGGTGATAGATATTGTCTAAGATTTACACTGGGAGAAAAATCCAAGTAAGTCTAATACAGAAATTTCACCATTTCAATCATAATTTTCATTCGAATTTTTTTACAGTGCATTTACAAAAATTTGACGAGTTGAAGCTTGACGTTTAACAAGTTTGGTTACGTTTTTGCTTTATTTAAAATCATATATAACATTTCCGGTAGACAATGTCAAATATCAGTACTTTTTTAAGTCCCAACAAAATTTGATTTTCGTAAAAACAGAATTGTGCAATAAAATGTGCGTGTTTGGTTCAAGCTTATCAGTCATTAAACTTTAACAATAGAAAAATGGCAATGAGAGCTCAAAGTGTATTTTGCGAAGGAGAAGAAAATATTATCATAAAATGTTTCAGCAGTTTGCAAAGCTTTCGGTGCGTAAGAAATGTGCATAAGATAAAGCAATGTGTACAGAATCATCATGATTTTGACTTCTACTCAGCAGGCATATGTGAAAGGAGTGGGCCTATTAAGTTTATGGCATGCGCCATAAAAATTTGCTATACGCTTAATTCTGTTGTTGCTTCCTCTATTTTTTTTCTCGTTCTAATTATGTGCGTATCTTGTGGCTGTTTGTGCCTGCTGCTGTTATTTTTTTTCCAATGAATTTTTTTTTCTTATACGCACTGTGCAAATGTGCGCGCGACGCTGACAGCAAGAAACGCCAATACATGCGCAGAGGCACTCATGCACAGGCACAGACACACACACTCTAAAGCACACGCACTTGCTCTTAACCTTGAAAAGTTAAAACTGAACGAGACGCACACAGCTTTCGTAGTTTTTATTTTTTTCTTTCTCCTTTCTGGGTTTCTGCGAGTGCGTGTGTGTGTGCGAGTGCGTGTGTGTGTGCGAGCGTGTGTTTGTGTGTGTGCGTGTCTGTGCGTACAGCTCTTTTGGGCTGTGCTGATAACATTTTGTTTTTGCTTTCTTTTCTTTCTTTTTTTTTGTGCGTTCGTTGCTCTGCACACACACACACACACACACGCAACCACACACACACGAAAACAGACACAGCCACGCACATAAGGAAGTATTATAATTTGTTTGTGCAATTTGGGGCATTTTCTATAGTTGTATTTTGTTCGAATATTTCGAATTGTCTTGGCTAATTTGTGTTATTTTGAAATGATGATTGCAAAATTACATTGTGTCACCATTTGCGTATTTATTTTTATTATATTATTGTGACATTTAATGAACTCCGTCGGCAATCAGTCAATTTCTTTTTACTTGTTTACTTTGTCAGCTGTAATGCAAGGGAAAAATACAAGAATCTTGACTCACTGGCCGAATAACCAAATGAAGAAATTATTTTTTTTTACCATTATCTGTACTTAAAGTAATACCAAGAAGTTGTTTTAGATTGAGAAGACCTTGAACTTAACCTATATTTTAATGTTTATTAAAACCGAGAGCAATAACAAAAAAGGTTTTATAAATATTTAATACTCTTGAAATGTGTACGTTATTTGTAGAAGCTAGTTTCTTCCATTATTTGGAGTTCCATAATTTTGCTGAAGCTCTTTTCCAGCTATATACAAAAACAAAATAAAAATAAAGCATTTTTGTAACTGCCTCAAAGTATGCAACAGTTCTAACAGCGGCAGCCAAAGCTTGTTGACTGAGCAAAGGGGTGTTTGTAAATAAAAAGCGATTCGTGGGAAATGTTTTCCTCTGCGAATTGGTTTTGTTATAGTAGACTACATTTTTGAAATATGAAATTTGGATATTTGAACTTTTTAAAAAGTATTAACTCTGCTTTTGTTGTTTGTCTAGTCAACATCTTGAGCTGAAAACATATTCATCCGACTCACAAATCTCAAGCAAAAATCACCTGAAATTTTACAGCACTGACACTAGTTTTAATAAATATTTCAAGAAATGTATAAAACAAAAATGAATGAGCCCATTATATCCATATATGATATGTTGGTGATGCGTCGCAAGCAGCAGCAGCAAATGGACTCAAGGCAGAGTCGAGACGCTCATTCCAAGTGCGGATCGGAGCGCAATGCCGAAGCCAAAAAGTTTCTGCAGCCGAAGACCCGCTCTAAGATGTCGGAAGAGATAAAGTTGAAGCCGGGATGGAGAATGGCCACCAATGTGGTAACTGCCACGCATATCACACAAAAACGGTCGACAATCTTAACGCCTCCGCCGGGCAAGAAGGAGGTGGTCGATCAACTTGTCGAGAGGATGGCGGGTCAGCGTCCAAAGAAGAAAGCTAACGCATCAACATTGGAGAGCGCAGAGCTCTCCGAGCATCCCACTACCTTACCAAGGAAACTGAAAAAGTTAAAGGCCAACAAATCGTCGCGTGGCAGTGCATCCAGTGAATCTTGCATGCGTCTCGCTCTTTCACCACGCAACAAGAATCTTTTGATCAAGCCAAAAATTAAACGAGAAGCATTCCTCAAGGCCAAGGCACTCAATGAGCCCAAATTACCTAGATCCACGAATCCTGATGCTATCAAGGTACAACAAGTTGGCCGTCAGACCAAGAATTCCAACAATGCGTCAAAAGCAGAGAGATATCGCATCTGAAAGCCGTCATTATTAAAAATTGTAAGTTTGAGGAACCAAAAACCTGGAAAAAAAAAAAACAGAATCGTATTTGTTATGCGACGCATTCATGTGGCAATCAGTGGGATTCATTATAGTTTCTTCAGCTGTGGAGCCTTTTGGTTTACGTGTGGACAATCGTTGCTAAATTTAAAGTTTTTGCTAAACACACAATAAGAAAATAAATAAAAAATATTACAATTGATTATAAAACAATATAACTTCATACATTTTCCGGCTTTGTCTCTGAATTTATGCAAATCGACATATTGTACCAAAACATTTATAATGTGCTTCAAATATTAATTACATCAACGTTTTATTTGTATTTGTTTTTTTTTTTTATTAATATTTTGCCTTTTATAATAAATTAGAATTTCTTAATGACAGCATTTTAACAATTTTGTTTACTTTTGTTAGCCAATTTTTTATTTTTTTATTATTTTTGCTTTCCATATGTGTGGGGATGTTTATTTTTTTATGTTATTTTTTATTCTTGAATACATATTTTGAAATGTGTGTTTTTTGCCTACATTTTGATTGGAAATGTTTAGCACTAATGTTGCTTAAGTTGCGATAAATTTTGTCATTAAAATGCAACAGCTACAAACTATGAATACTTGAATCTATAAGTAGTACTCGTACATATGTATATTATGAATAAGCCATGGGGTTTTACACATTTTATCAATTATGCTATGCACTTATGCTGAATAGTGTGAATTGTTTCGGTTTCGGAGTGTAAACGGAGCGCCAAAAACGTTTCAAGAGGTGTTACAAAAGCAAAACCGAAGAAAAATATATATCATAAAAAGATTGCACACACTTTGTGTATTTTTTTTGTTTTTTTTTTGATTTGTTTTTTTTTTTTGTTTTTAATTCGTAAATATACAAAAATCTTGTAAAGAAATATTTTTGTATTGTTTTATTGTTTTTCATTTCTGGTATAATTTATATCAAAATTACAAAAAATCTTGATTTTTATACTTTGCAACTTTTGCGCTCAATCAGACATGGAAAAGTTGTTTCATATTTTAAATGAATTTTTTAAAACAAAAATTCAAGGCGCACATTTAAAAATCTTTTGATTTTATTTTTTCACTTTGCTGTTACTGGTATGTATGTATGTATGTGTGTTTGTGTGTTTGTCTGTGTGTGATGTGTTGTTTTGTTTCAAATTCTTTGAGAAATTGTTGTAAAGCGTCAACGCAAAAAACAACATAAACATAAATGCAGCGACTAAAACACTTTGAGACTAAACTAGACGCGTAAATATATATATAAAATGTAAATTCATTAATTTAAATACAAAGATTAACTGATAGACTGAACTGAAAGGCACACTACTTAAGCGCTAAACTGACCAATTAACACAATTGTCTCTTTATGACTTAATATTGATTTTAGTGCTACAATTTGAAATTCAATTTCAACTATTTGGTGGCTCGTCTCAACGCATTCTGATGTTGCCAGAACGAAAAAGGAACTAAGTGAATAAATTTACTAGGCCTTTTGCTTGATTTTGGAGGGCTGTTATGGGGCTTGTGAGTTTGTGGGGTATATTGTGCTGAAAGGGCGGCTAGGGTCTCAAGACTTCAGCCAAAGTCTTTTCAGTCTGAAATAAAAACGAAAACACATCCGTTAGATAAAATATAAAATAAAAGAAAATTATATAAAGTTATATAAGCTAAAGCATAAAGAATTAATCAGTTTGAATTTTTTACAAAAACTAATGAGAAAAAAATTATATATTTAGGCTAACTTAAATGAACTTAAATACACTGCAAAAACATAGAAGAACAGTACAAAACATTAAAAGAATAAAATAGTTTTTAAAAGATTTTTGCATTTCTTACTTTTGGTAGCGAAGCAGCGAAAATTATATTTGTATTAATTAACAAAATAATATAATGAAAAAATGTTGAGGGAGTTTAGTTTGTCTTATTCGTAAATATTTATAAAACACACATCTGATGTAGAAGCAACAATTTCTTTGGTTTTTGCTTTGCTATTTTGTTTTTGTTTGCTAACCGAGAGATCATACAATGAATATGAATTACACGTAATTTTACTTTGCTTTTGCTTGGCTTGCTTGCCAGTTGTTTGTTTTGCTATTTTCATTTTCATTTTTAGGTTGTCTTAATTGGCTGCTTACAATTCCGTATGCAATAAATCAATGTTCTGACGCAGCTGTCCATCGTTGTAGATCTTTTCGCAAACGATGCTCACCTTTTTCAGCAGCTCAATAGACGTTTCGAGCACCTGATGCCATTTGCGTATCTCCATTTCGTGTGACAGTTCCTGCTGACGCAACAACTCCAGCCAATCTTGATTCGTATTGGGTAGTTCCCTAAAATTGCAAATAAAAATAAAAATAATTAATAAAAAAAAATAACAAATTCATTTGAATACAATTCAACACTCACTTGAGGGCTGCCAAAGTGGTCATGCGGGCACGGCGACTGAGATCGACATCAATGTGTTCCTCCAGCTTCCAGAGCTTAAGTAATAATATCACATTTAATGCCAGCAGCAAGCACATTAAGAATATAATAAAGAATGACAAGCCCTTGTGTCTGAATCTATCTTGGCCCTGGCCGAATTGATGGCCGCCCGCCAGCAGCTGATGCTGCTCTTGAGCGGTCAGCTGCTTATGCTGTCTACTGGCAGCGCCGCCACCACCACCAGCTCCATGAGCCAAGCCAGCAACAGCTCCAGCGCCCGCAACGACGCCAGCGGCCTTCAATTTCGAGTCCCAGTTGTCCAGTGTTTCGGGCTTGCCCGCTTGTGCCGAGCCAGCGATTGCTTCCTCCAAGGGGCGTACTTGTGTGGCGGTACCTGTGAATGAACGAATGCAACAAATGGGCAAATAATGCAAAATATTAAAAAACCACATCAAATAAAAAGTAAAATTGTGGGCTATGCAGCTACAGCAACAAAAACAAACAACGCTCGAATGCAACATAAATTAGGTTTGAGTGTAAGCATGCAAATTATCTTTAGGGATCCAATATTACTAAAATAACAAAAAGGATGCGGGGCTCTAGCAAAAGCGATGCGCGAGCGATTGCCACGCCAGGCAAGTTCTTGAGCAACATGAAAAATATGCATTAAGAATTTGATGGATGATGGAAAAGGGCTTTTTAAAGCCACGCAACTATAGCAGCTACATTTGAAGCTCTGAATATAATTAAGACTCGATATGGTTTGGAGTGGAATTAAGAAAGAATGATAGATATCCACAAAAGGTCAGTCAATCTAATTCACAAACAAAAAAATAATATTTCTTCGTCTATTTCCAAAAGCAATTCCCCTTCTCCGAACAGTCGATCATGACTGCATTTAGGTTTTGATCAACAAATTTGAATTGCTTTTACTAGTAACCAATTATTTATTAAATTTGATCTCATCTCTCAAATTTCAGCATTATATCTGAAATACCTATTAAAATCGAAAGTAGAACTTTCTTTAAAGCTCGAACAGGCTCGAACAACTATTTTAAGCATTAAAACTACGGTTTCTGAGCATGAATAATGCACTTCAATAGAGACTATAGAAATTCCATATTGATATATAATTATGAATGCATATATATATCTATATATATAATTCGCTGATCGAAATTAAACTGCCTGGTGTCAATCGCTTTTGCTTTCTCATAGGGGATTAATTAGCGCCATAAATACGCCATATACCTGGACTTGTGTGGAATTTGGCCTTACGATGCTGACAATTTTGTTGCTGTGGATTACATAGCATATGTTGCTGAGGTGGCGCCTGCAACTGTTGTTGTTGCTGTTGCTGTTGCAGTTGTTGTTGATGTTGATGTTGGGGCAAGTGTTGGTGTTGATGCTGTGAATGATGATGTTGTTGTGAATGATAAAAAGTCAATTGTTTGCTGTCATTGTCCGTGCTGCTTGCTGCTGTTGTTGTTGTTACTATTGTTGCTGAAGTAACCAATTGTTGCTGATGTTTGAAGCCTGCGTGTTGATGTTGTTGTTGTTTTTATATACTGTACAGCTAGTTTGTAGCTTGTTCTAGTTGTGCGTGCATTGTGTGTGATTAGAAGAAGCATTTTGGCATTTTGGCATTGACAATGTATTTGTATTCGCATATTGATTTTGCATTGTTATGTTTGATTTGCATTGCTTTTCGTTGCTGTTGTTACTGCTTAATGTTAATGTCTGCTGAGTGAATGCTTACCACGTCTTGGCCGTCGTCCCTTGCCCTTGGCGGGCGGTATACAAGTTTCGCTCTGCAGCGCATGCAGTTGTGCCCCAAAGAAATCCTCCAGTCCAGCCCATGTGTTCTTCTCAATGAATCCCTTGACAACGCCCCAAATGGACTTTTTGTATTTGATTTGCGCATGTATCGACAACATCGTATGATCATCCACAGTGCTGCAAATGAAGATGGACAGTTTTATACTTGTGCTTGCACCAATTGAAATCATAATCTCGTCTCACTCACCGTGCCAAACAATAGTGGATGAGCACATTGAAGCTATCCGCGTAGGGAATGCCCGCATTGACGCTGTTCACATCTATCGAATAGAGTTCACCCGGTTTGCTGCACTCACGCATCGTTTGAAATTCGGTGACCTGTGTGAGGGGGGAAGGCAACAAGAAGTATTAGCTTTGGGCAAGCATATTAGACATGCTCTCAACTCACCTTTGAGCTCTTTGGGCCCACAGAGGCGGCCAATTGTACAGTGACATTCACCAGCCGCACATTCTGACCCTCATCATTCTTGTGCCACTCGCCCACCGTTAAATCTGCGGATTTTCGCATCTCATGGAAGTCCACAATGAACTTCGACTTGGAGAACAGCAAGTTGAACAGCGTATCCACACGAATGGGCAGAATTGTGTGCACAATTTGGCGGCCCTCGTGCGTCGATGTGCATTCCGTGCTCGGCACAAACCTGCAAAGCATAACGGCAAACTTATCAATTCAAATATGTAATGAGAATATACAATTTACAATCTATTCGAAACCCACCTATTCAAGTGGCAAGTATTTTACATGCATAGACTGATAACTATAATGAAATGTGCAACTTACGGCAGATTGTTCGCCCCGGAGTCGGATGAGTCCGAGACATCTGTGGGCCCAGCTTCGGCATTATTTTTGTTCGCCAATTCAACATCGCGTTGTCGCTGATTTTTGGACACTTTGCGCTTGGCATCTGGGGCATGGTTCTGTGTTGATTCAGATGCCGTTGCCGTTGCCGTTGCAGCATGACCGCTCAGCTTATCGACTTTTCTCTCAGCAGCCGTAGCACCACCACCAACACCACCACCACTACCACCACCACTACCACCACCAACTTTGGCTGTGGCTGTGCTTGGAGCAGTTGTGGTTGTGTTGGTTGTTGTTGTGCTGTTGTTGCTGCTGGTGCTAGTGTTGGTGCTGGGCACGCTAAGAGTGACGCTAACTGTTTGCTCCGCTGCCTTGATGGAGCTGAGTGTCAGCTCTTTGGCATTGGTCTTCATTTTCTTGTTGGATTTGCGTGTATTGTCGTTGATTTTATTGTCCGAGCCACTCGCCGAGGCGTTGGCCGACGAATTCAAATTCGACGATTTGCTTGAGTTGAAGAAATATTTCGTTTTCGATTTGCGTGTTGTGTTACTGACGACGCCACCGCCGCTGCTGGCGCTACTGTTGCCGCTTTGCGGTTGCACCGTATTGTTAATGCTCTGATTTGAGTTGCTCTGCTCGCCACCGAGATCATCAATGGCCGTTTGAAAATCTGAATAGGTATCAGTTTCCGCTTCATTCAGTGTGGGATCTATGTAATCCTCATCGTCCGAAGTTAAGCCCAATTCATCGCCATAGCAATTGTGCACATAACGCCAAATCTCCTGTGGCGAGAACTGTTTGTTCATCAATGTATTCTGCCAGACGCGAAAGAGCATCAAATGTGATTTCTCACGTGACGTGAATGTCGCAAAGAAGAACTTCTCCTTGGCGGTCGATATCGAAATGGCATTCGGTATAACCAAAGCGGTTTTCTCCTTCGTTATACTCGTCACATCCTTCCATTTGATGCTCACATACGTTTCCCAGCTAAAGATGTTTGCGTGAAAGCAAGCGTAGTTCTGCGACACGTAGAGTCGACCCTGCACCAATATATCCCGCTGCAGCGCACACGAGTAGTCTGGAATATGGAAATGATAATTGTTAGTGGACTAGAATTGAACTGAATTATTTGCTTAAGTGACACGTCTTACGTCCATAAACGTTCTCATATTCTACGTGTTGGCATTGATTTTATTTAAAATGCAGACAACTATGTGAATGTTGCTTAGGGTTCAATGACACTTGTTGTGCTAAGAAATGAATTTGATGTTACCTGTCACACTATATAAATCTATATAATATATGCAAATTTACTTATGCTATACCTGATCAATATGTGACGTCAAATTTATAGTCGACTTTAATGTAAGAGTGGAAAGTTTTGTTATACAAAGTAATAAGTCATCAGTGATCACGCTAAAACCAAACAAGTGCTGAAACACCTCATTTAACACTATTTCTGATAATACATGTTTTTAAGCATAACTGTTTGTTTTCTTTGCCACAAAGTAAACCTCAAAACAGCAACAGGTGTTCAATGAATCTTATTGTATATTAAGTAACAATACTTTTAACTTATTCAGTCATTGTTTAATTCGAAAAGTCAATGGTGAATTTTAGTAAATTGAATGCAACACTTAGAAAATTGTCGCATGGAGTAGCAAAACGTGACTTTGTCATGCACTCACCAACAATCAGGCGCTCTTCGCTGGGCACCTCTTTGAACAGTTTCTTGAAATCCTCGGCGCGTGACTTATAGTTGGGATAGAGGACGTTGTACCAGGACTTCTTCTTGGCGCGCTCAGATAGTCGGGATGTGCCCTTGGTGGGCTTCTCATTCGATGTGGAGCTGTTGCCGTTGTTGCCGGTTGGTTCCACACGCAAAGTGACGCTATCTGATTCACTTACTTTGCTCTGGCCATCCTGAAATACATATAAGTTTTATGATTGTTAGTTGCGTTCGGCGATTAGTCATGGCACATGGTAGTCAAAGCAGTACGTGCGACTGGTCTGAATCATACAAATATTTCGGCGTGACTACTTCTTTTGGGGTTCCAACAGGTGGTTGCGGCGTTTATCAACGAACTGAATACGCCTCCCTGGCCTTATAATTGTTGTTCATTAACGGGTTTCCATTTATTTAACTATTTGTTGTATAATCTGACGCGATCGATCCGTATACTTTGGACAGAGTGCTGCTGCTGCTGCCGTATCGGATCGCACATTGAATTCTAATGTGCAAAGAACCAAACGACACTCGCCCAATACTATCAGCCTTATCAATGTGGCAAAGCTTCGACCAATAAATATTTAGTGTGCCATGAGCTTTTTTGGCTCATACCCTGCATGGAATTGGAGAGGGCTCTCTTGGGCAAATATGCTGTTTCTATTCAAAATACATTTGTTGGATTCACATAGGGAATCGGGTCAATCTATTGAAATGCCTTATTTTTATAGTTAACGATTTAATTGAATAAATTATAATTTGAAGATAGCCTTGGCTAAACTAACTAAAATTATACTCGAGCATTATATGCGATTTATAGGGTATCAAGTAGTTAATCACTGCTCGCTTGCGCTTTTGCCATTTTATCGGCTTTCAATATTGAAGGGTATTTCTAATCTGTTACCCAAGCTGAGCAAGTTTGAAAAGTGGAGCAGAAAACGATACGACCAATGGAATCAACTGGTTTTCCAATAATCAATTTGATATTTGTCGCACGAGTTCATTATCTACTTCTTAGATCTGTTATCAACACTTGCGAAGCGTCTATTTTGTTGTTTTAATTCTTAGTCTCTTTTCACACATATTTCATGTGCTGTATTTGTTGGGATTTGTGACGTGCTAATGACCAAGTGAAAGCTCAAATGTGGGCTTGCTAAGAGACCCCTTAAGAGAGCCAAAAACGAAGAGCAACTGAAGAGCTTCTTTGAAAGCTATTCTCAATGGTAAAATCAAAGTTTTTGTGAATGAAACTTTAAGAAAACTAAAAAGCCAAATCGATGGAGCAGTTTAAAACAGTTTTAGGAAAGTTTGAAGACCACTTTTAGCTTTATAAAGTTGACAACATAGCGAAACCAATTTTTAGGCAAAGGCCTCAACTAAAACTTGTTTAATGTGACCCTTATAAAAAGGACAGTCTCTCAATTTATGTTTTTGATCTTTCTTACCTCATCCCGACCACTGCTTGCGGTTGATAACTTGGCTGGCTTGCCCTTGGAGCTGGTTGAGCTCTTGCGACTGCTTGGACTATCCGTGCAGGAGCTGCTTGCCCGCTGCCCGTTGGAATCGACGCTCTGCGTTGGCGTTTGCTGCTGTTGCTCCCTGGCCTCGGTCTGGACAATGGTAATGCTGGGTGTGGCAGCCTGTGGGCCTAACTGCTGATTGGCAGGCTCTACGTCTTGTTGGCTGCTGCTCCTGCTGTTGCTATTGGCGAGCGTCTCATGACTAGTCACAGGCGCAGCGGAAGCGGAAGCGGAAGTGTTTTGTGTTGAAGACAACGATGTGGAAATTGTGGAAATGCTGCTCCGTTCGAGTGTGCCAGATGCCTCCTGTATGGTGCTTAAAGTGCTTGAGTTGTTGCTGCTGCCAGTGGTTGTCGTTGTGATTGTGATTTCATCACAGATGGAATCTCGCCTAAAACAAGAGCAAAGTGTGATTAAGTTGCTCATTATGTGTATATAAGTGTCATAAATCGATATATATACATATACATATATATATAAATGAATTTTTTAAGTTTGGAATCGATAGTGCAGAACATGTTGAACTAGAAGGCATGCAAATTTTGTACAAGTTGTGTGAATCGAAAAATGAATGCTGCTTAAATACTTAACGCTTCCGGCTGGTCGCACCGTGGCAAGAGTTGTGAGCTGATCACCTACCTGTCACCATTATTGCTACTATGAGTGGATTTATTATCATCCTGTTCAGCTTCCAGCTTCTGTTGTTGTTGTTGCTGCTGCTGCTGCGGCTGTTGCTGCTGCTGCTCGGGCAATTGTTGCTGCTGCTGCTGCTGCTGCAGTTCTTCTTGTTGTTGTGCATCACAAATCATGTTTGTGGCATTGGCAGGCAGCTCAATGCTGCTCACAGCAGAAGCAGACGAAGTTGTTGTTGTTGTTGTTGTAGCTGTTGCTGCAGCTGCTGCTGTTGTTGTTGGTGTGGTTATATCAATATCTTTAATCCTACAATAAGATTACACATGAAAATAAAAAACGGAAAGAAATGGCAAAGAGCAAAAACCAAACGAAATAAAAGTGCATGCTCCAAGTTAGACTTCTTTCGCAAATAGATAAAGCTCTCTCTCTCTCTCTCTCTCTCTCTCTCTCAATCTCCCTCTCTCTCTCCATCTCCCTCTCTCTCTCTCTCTCTCTCTGGCTTTACCAAAGCACATAGAGCTCCTGTGATTTCCTCATTAATAGCACCAAATTGCAACTGTTAACGGTTTGAAATACAAACTGAGAATGGATGTCTCAATCCAATTGCCAATCGCTGACATTGTTGATAATCACTTAGCCGTAAACACAAAACACACACACACACACACACGACAACAGACACACACACACACACACACACACACACACACACACACACAGACTACATATGCTGCCATACTTGATTATTTCAGAGTAAGTAAGTCCACTGTTAGATAAGCGCGATAAGATATTTTCATAATCATTAACAGTTAAATATATTAATTATTTTATTACAGTTACTCTTGCTCTTGCTCTAAGCACAATTGTCGAACACCTTCTGAATTGTATTATGCTCTATCTATGGGTATATGTAACGACAACTGAGTTACTCAAGATTAAACAGCTTAAGTTGATTTTAAAGTTATCGATTAGAGTTTTGTGCGCTATTAAATGAGACACAATTTCTTATTAAACAACTCGTAGAATAATAGAAAAAAAACAGCTGTGTCAAGTTTGACTGCACTTTCTGCTCTTGAAATTTAATAGAACTCAATTTAACTAACAAACAAAAAAAAAAAACAAACAAACCAGCAGTGTCTGTTCTACAGTTAAATACTGACTAAGATCAGACATTTGCACATCGAATGCCTTCCAATTTGAAACGTTTTTCCCATTTCATACTTTGGCTGTGTGCTTTTAATTGACATGTTACATCGCTGGCTGAAAGTCAATCAATTCAGATAGCAGCTGCCGTTATTTGATGATAGTTGCACAAAGGTTTGAGTGCAAAAATATATTAGATGATAACTCACTTGGCTGACTCACACAAATAAAACAATGGTTATTATTAAACAACAAATGTATTTCTCTCTCTCTCTCTCTATCTCTGTCTCTCTCTCTCACTCTTTCAACTTGAAGTTGCGCTTCCCGCAACAAACAAGCTTATCTTGAGTTTTTAAGCTACTGAAATGTTATGTTCAAAATAACAATATAATAAAACAAATAAATAAATATCCAAAAGGAAAAAGATTCACGCGAGGCGTAAAGCCCTTGCAGGCATCGACAAAAGAATGACAAAATAATTACACTCACTGCAAGTCTATAAAGCCATAATTTAATGTTAACAAGCTAAAGGTATGACAAGAAATCCTAAAGGAATTCAAAGGAACACGCCTAAGAACGGCAGCAAAGTATTAAAAAAAAAAAAAAAAAACAGCTATAGAAATTCCAGAATTTATTATGGAACAATGGCTGGCAAAAATCGATGTGAAAATGGGTGGGCAATCATAAAACTCACCGTTTGAGCTTTTAATACCTCAGCTAGATAACCTCCGGTTTGGGGGACGAGGGGCTGTCTACGGGCTACAAGCAATTTTGGGGGGGGGGCGAGTCTCAAAGGAAATGCAACATGCGCGTAACATGAACAAGAACAACAATAACGACAATGAATATAATTAATACGATATGACTATGGCTATATATGCAACTATAGTTAATTGACTGCATGACGCAGCAGATCGGGTTACTCTGATTGAGAAATAGTTGTGGGCTGGCATCAGAGTTGACAATTATAACGCAACTATCGTGGCTGGCTCTAAATGGCGAAAATCAATAATATTAATAATAAAAACCAACTATGAAAATAGAAGAACTGAAGCAAATTGCAAACAAAAGCAAATAAATATGTGTTTTACTGTTGACACTTTTATATTTGCTTACCCTGGCAGAGGGTATCATAATTGTCTGGTGAAGTTTGTAACGCATTGAAGCAAAACTGCTGAGAGCCCTCTAAATAGATATGTATTCTTGATCTGCCACCTTAGCCGAGTCTATATCTGTTCACCAGCTGTAATACCATTCCAATTAATCTAATTTAAATTCGCTTGAAAGTTGAGTTCGTGAATGACCAACTATATTGTTTACCATGCCGACCTATCTCACTAAATATGCATTCAAATACAAACGAAATTGAAAGAAAGAATCACGTCACGACTAGTTGGTTTACGATCGTGGGGGCATTTATAGTTAAAGCCAGATATCAGCCAGTTGGCAAGGGTGTATAGTCTTTGGCGTGCCTCTTCTGTGATTTATTGGGTTGTTGTTAGTGTTTTTGATATATTTTGGGTCATACTTGACAGTTCCCCAAATGTATGTCATCATTGGAAAAACGATGACGAAACACGAAAGGTTTTCTTCTATTCATTTTTTTCTTTTTCATTTTTTGTTTTATTTTTAGCAGTTTCAGCACATTTGGCCAATGTGCCATTAATAACTTAATATGAGCAGCAGCAAAGTGGTGGCAGCCGCTGCCCAAAATGTCTGCTAATTATTTAATTAACTTTTGTTGCTTTCTCACGCGATTTGGAGCGCGAGAGCGCTGCGCACGCCGGCAAAATAAAATAGCAACTTATGCACATGTATTATACACACATATATAAATGTATATATATATATATATATATAATTTATATGTGCTTAAAAGTCGACCACGGAGATTGTGCCTTATACGCATCGCTGGTCGCACTTGCCACAATCTTATGGAAATTCCAGGAATCTAAAACCAGCCATTGCAAATGTTGCACAATTTTTCTATACGAGCGAAAGGGGGGATTGGCTAAATCATGAACCCAATTTTAAAGTTAGCAAGTGTCTAAAGTCAATAAGCTAATCGAAAACTATTTATTTTAGTCACGAAAACTAGGTTATTTAATTAATATAAATATTTAATCAAAATTATGCAAGTAATTAAAAAACTATTTTCATAATTTTTCAATCTTTTCTTCCGTTTTCAGAAATCTGTTTGTAGAACATGGCGAATGCGCGATTTTACGAGAATTATGTGTCATAACACATAAATAAATGCGTGGAATAAATACAAATTTGTTTATCAGAAATAATGTTACTCAAACACAAATAAACAAATAAAATTTAAGGAGCGCATCACAAACAGCATTTGATTTTCAAACTTATTTTTACCCCAACCAGTTGGGGGAAAAAAAAAACGAAGAAACAAAAATGTTACGAGTTTTTTTTTATGTGTATGTACACACTGAAAGAGGCAACGGCGATGGGTAGTTGAATATTATCTCTTTGACACTTTTTTTTGCTGATAATTCAAACCCTATGATTACGAGTAGAATAGTAGAATATACTAGGTACATAGGTATTTATATAAAGAACATACGACATGCAAAATATTGGCAAATAACTGTAACTGTTTCAATCAACATGCAAACCAGCAAGAAAACCTACACCAAAAATTTGATTTATTTGAGTACAGTGGTCGCTCGCCAATTGAAAACTGCACCAAATCAGACTCGCATCTAAATTAAAAATATTGTTTTTTATTTTTCAGACGCTTTAAATAAAATTTGAATAACTTTTTCTTATTTTGACGTGGTGCACTTAAAATGGTGCCAATTATGCATAATTTTTTTTTTTTTAATATTTTCATAACAGCTGTGGAATCGAATCGGTACGTCCGAGCGAGCGACCACTGTATTTATGTATACTTTTTTTCAAGCTAAAAGTAGTTCAAGTAAAAGTAGAACAAACATGTTTGTTGTTTTGGTTTATTTTTTGTTTTTTTTTTTTGTTTTGGTTTTGGACATAAGGAAGAGCAGGAGGAGACGAGCAGTGGAAGAGTAAAAAATTAAGAAGAAGCATTTGCTGGGCACTTACATGGGCGTGGATTGAAGATTAAGGCTGGCGGCGCGTTTGTGCCTTTGTTGTTGTTGCTGTGAGGAGGATTGACGAAGGAGACTTTGAGCGGTGGCCAAGGATTTGGGTAGAGCGCCTTGGCTGGAAGATTTGCAGAGGGACACAAAGCGAGTGCCGCTTAATATTGTTGCAGATGTTGTGGTTGTTGTTCCTGCTGCTGCTGCTGCTGCTGCTGATGATGATGACGACTTTTGTTGTTGTATTGGTTGTTGTTGTTGTTGCCGCTGTTGTGTGACAAAATGCATGACAACGGCAACGTACACTAAAAATCAATTGAGTCGCTACACGCACAAATTATAAATCCTAAAATGAGATTCCTTTTGCATAATTTCGGCATATGTAAATGGAAAAAACGGTGCTTGAGCCAAAACTGTCTCGAATACAATTGACGCTGTTGTTGCTGCTGCTGCTGCTGCAATTGCTGCTGATGCTGTTTCTGCTGCTGACGTCTGCGGAAGTTGTTTCCTTTTGTTTTTATAGTTTTTCATAGGTTTCACTATAACGACAACACTGCGTTCGTTTGAGACCGACCCGTTCGATTGGATTGTTATTTGTGAAATGCAATATTTTTCTTATTAATTAGCCTAATATGAGATTCGTTTATAAATTCTTCCGTTGCCTCGACGCACAATACTTTCCAACGCTGGACTTCTTTTTTTGTGCGCATGAATGGTAGATGTCGTGCGACAGGGTTGTCGAATGGCACACATTGCACTGGCAGCGTTAAGCCAACCGCATTCATGTGGCCATAACATTGGAAACTAAATGCAAAAATCAGAAATTAATGAAATTATCAGTTTTTGTTTCTATTATCAGTTCTCTATAAGCTGTTTTAATTCATCAATACATTCACAAAGATGTGCATAAGCCTTTACGAAGTCATGACAGCCCTGTGCCACAGCTGTGCAACGCAGCCACAAAAAAAATACTAAGCAGAACACTACTGAAGCCTGGTCACACTCAAGAACAAGCTATTTTTTTTAAATACAACAAAGTTTTTATTTCGTAAATATCACAAAGCACAAACTATAAGTATTTTTATAAGTAATATTATAGAAATGTTTGCTCCATGCTGCGTCGCTGTTGCGCCACGGGCTTTACCATCCAGTTGGCATCTATTGCAGGCGCTGCAAAGAGCAGAAATTAAGTTGATCTTAGTTTTTTTTTGTCATGAATTATGCAAAACTAGAGCACAGAAAAACAATTGTCAGGTGCATTTTAATGGTTATCAGCAAATATGCACAATTAAAACACACTGCACAAAAACAAAATATGTTCAAGCCAGTAAACCATTTGAAGTCAGTACAAGGCTAGAGTTGCCACTTTTCAGCAGTCCACGGATCAGCGCCAAATCATCCGGCGACAAGGACCAACCCGTCAATTGACCCACAGACTGCAGCTCCGGGCAACTGTCCATAAGAAGCTATCAAAAAGGCTTATACAATTAATAACGGAATAGGCAAGAGTGTTGCAACTGCAACTCACCTCCACGGCCTGTACAGTGAGCTCTGGCGCCAGCGTAAACCAAATATCCTCCAGCACTTTGAAATCGTGCTGCACAAACATGCTTGAGGAAAAGCGATAATCAAATAAATAAAATAATACAATTAATCTGGCACTTATTTTAAAAATTCTAAATTTAATACTAGACCATAAAATATATACTAAATTTAATGATTTTTCCGAGTCCACAATAAGTACACAAAAATTATTTCCATTGTAAATCAAAATCTTTCAGCAGTCTCAGTGCTTGGCAGCTTTATGATACAGTGGTAAACTGTCCAGATCGAACAATAACAATTAAATCCCCATAAACTTTACAATACCTTACTATATCCGCATCTGTAAAATCGACAGAATCGACCGCCAGTCGCTTCAGATCCGTCGCATTGCAGAGGAACGCCTTCAAGGAGCTGGTCAATATATCACAGCTGAGTATCTCGAGACCTTCCAGCTGCTGGAAGCGAGCCTGCGACTGTGCATAGCTAAGACTCTCCAGTACGTAGCAGTCGAGATCGATGAGCGAGGGGCAGAGGCGGGCCAGCTTGCCCAGCTCCAGATTACCGGTGCCTTTGATCATGGTCAGATGCCGCAGATTCCGGCCCATTGGACGCTCCAGCAGCGCAAGCAGCTCGGCAACAGCAAATTTACAAATCTTTAATTTGCGCAAAGTGCGCGTGTGCAAAGCTCGCAGCGAGCCCAGCTTGGGCGAGTCCAGATAGAGGGTATCCAGTTGTGGACAGGTCTGGAGCATCACCTGTAGCGTCGGCTCATCGGTGGCCGTATCATGGATATATTTTAGGCGGCACTTGAAATTGGTGTCAATGTTGTCGTAGATAAATTTTAAAGCGGCGCCCACAAACGAGTACGTGGACAATGTTTCCACACGCTGACAGTTCTCCAAGATTAGCGCTATGTCGGAGTAACATATATTCTCCTCACCGGGCATGCCCACATCCACAACGGTGAGGGACTGTGCACAGACACCCTTGGCCAGCAGATCGATGCCAATCTCAGTGATATCCGTCTCACCGGATATATCCAGAATTTGTAGATGCTGACAATTGATGGCAATCTCCTCCAGCAGCTGATCGTTGGCTATATATGGGACATAGAGCTTGACCAACTGTTTGCAACGCCTCACAATCTCATACATGTAGTGCATGTGATCCTCTTTGACCCAAATCCCCTTCAGGTTTAGGACACGCAAGCCGGCACCTTGTGCGGCAATCACCTGCAGTATCTTCTCATAGTAGCTGGGCGGAAAGACTTCGGTGAGGAGGAAATGAACGCCACAATTGAGCAACATTTGCAGGCAGGTGAAACGCATGTTCGCCTCCAGGTAATCCGAGCTGAGGATCACACGCAACAGATCTTGATAGATATTCGATGTGGCGCCCGCCTGTGACAAATACTCATTCAACTCAACCATCACAATATTAATATCCAAATGGACATCGGGCGCATATTGCACATAGCTAATGGTGGACACCAGCAGATTGGCCAGCTCCGCCAACGAGCTATCGCTCAAGGAGCGCACGCTGCACTTTTTCGACATTTCTTGTAAACAAACTGCGACGCAGTTGCTCAACTGAATCCGCTGCTGCTGCTGCTGCTGCTTCTTCAATCTGTTCGCTGTCTCTCTTAATTTGAATTAATCAGAATCGGTTACATCACTTGAATAAGCATTTAATAATTGATTACAACTTTTCAATTTTTTAATTGTTATTTATTTAAGTTATTAACCGAATATTTGTTTATGACTATTTTCTGTATGTGTTTTTTTTTTTACTCAGTTTTGCATATATATTGTTGAAAAAACCAAAATAGACTTTCTATGTAGCTCTATATATATATATATATATATAAATGGAGGGAGCGCGCTTGTTGTGCCTGCTTGGGCGCCGCAATGCAAACTGAGAACTATTTGCGATTTTTGTGCCCTGGGACGCCAATTTGTTTATTTACCTCAAATTCGTTCAGCCAGTTGAACTGCCAAAAGCGCTACAATTTTTTTGAAATTTGAACAATTCTTTGCTTAGGAAACATTTTAATATCGAATAGAAAATGTAATACTAATAGAGATTTTCGTTTGTGTTCCTATTACTACAAATAAGTTAATCCATTCGCTTTAAGGCTGCAAATAGCTGGGCAGCTTCATGCGCATAAATAGCCAGGTCGTAAAGAACGAGACCAATATGAAGATGAATCCCATTGCGGTTAAGAGCAGCCGATTGAGATTCGTTTTGCCTGGCGCATGGGTTTGATCCATAATAATGAAGCCGAGACCGCCAATGGTAAATAGAAAACTGCTCGCGAGTCCCTCCATTATATATTGGGCATTCACGCGGTATGGCATAAAGGCCACGGGACGCGAGTGTCCATGCTCGTCGACAGTTGCGCCCACACTCGGTGGCTCCACAATCACATCATAAATGATACCTGCAAAGTATATAAAAATTAAGCTCAAATCAACGTGTTTATTCATCTGTCGGTTGACTTACCGCCTGTGACCAGGAAATAGGAAAGCAGCACGACCGAAAACACTGCCATGGGTGATGGCATCGGTATGGAGAAGCGCCGCACTTTAATGTTGGGCGGCACCAGTATGTGAAATGGCAGGTTATAAATTGTTTCCAGCATTTTGCTCTCTTTTTAAATACGCACAAAATTCAATGGGTTTTTAACGGAGTCAAAAAGCCGGCGTAGGCGTAGGCGTTTTTTTTTTCTTTTTTTTTATTTTGTTGACGTTGTGTAGTTCGAGGATGAACTAGTTCGATGCAGCGAAATCGATAGGCCGTGCTGAATATCGAAACTTGCGTGAGCGGTTCACAGTTTGAGCTACTGCTAAAATGAACTAAATATTATAAAGCTGTGTGAAGAACAATTAAATACACAGTAGAACGAAAATTCCCAACTAAGCAAATTAAAACTAAATAAATGTATGTAGCACAAATGTCTAATAATATTAGACTTTTCACTCATTGTCCATCGGTAGCACCAATATATCGCTATGCCTGTTAGTTATCGGCGCTGTGGGATATCGACAACGATATACTGGGCGAAAAAAAAAAATTGACCACGAAAACCACAAGGCACCACGCTTTGCTATCGGGCCACGTGTGGATCCATCGCGATATATACGTATATCTTTCTTCATTAAGAAGGCTTAATAATTATGCAAACACTAAAACATAAGCCAATATTTTTAAATATCTACATTATGTTAACATAAGAAAATCTATTTTTTTCTTATCTCTAAAATGTGCATCACTAGTGAACAGTATGAGCATCACTGTTGCATGTACTGCGCATCACTGATGCCATTCAGGAGCGATCAGCTGTGATTTGAACTGGCCAACAAATCATCAAAATCCGACTACTTTCATGGGAACAATCGATCGTTATTTAAATTTATATTTATAATTTTTTATAATTTATAAACTGTATTTAAATTCTTATGGTCGTTGTTTATTACCATAAATAAGTTCAGCATTATCAAAACATAATAATAGTATAATATCATTATCACCAACATAATAATAGTCCAAAATCGATGTTTGTCAGTAAAGAAGAGCTATGGAAAATACCCGAATGAATTTATATTCCCCATAAAGCATATATATTCTTGATCAGCATCACTAGCCCAGTCGATAAAGGTGGGGAAAAACACGTCAATTTGATTGGAATGAGACTTCCCCTACCAGCACTGATAAGGAACAATTCTTTAGCTATAATACCTTGTTGTAGCATTCTCATTGATCTGTGAATCTGAGAGTAATAAAATAACAAGCAGAATGCTCCAGTTGACTAGCCAAAGTTGTTGATTCTGATCAAGATTATATAAACTTTGGGAGTCGATGTTGATGACCTTGCTTTTAATTTTGTATATAATCTGCTCTCATGTCGAGCCTCATTGACTTCAAACAAGCAAAACTGATAATGCTTACGTGAATCATAATAATGCTGTTCTCTGTTCTCTATATAAAATATGCTTCAAAGGCTCTGTTTCTTCAGTTCTCTGCTGTCCGCGCAACTGAATTGTGAAGAACGATGCAAATTATTTTGGTAACGCTGCTAATCTCTGTGCCGTCCTTGTTGGCTGTCAGTTCTGTAAGCTAATCTATCAAAAAGAAATAAGTAAAACAAATAGATAACAAAATTGAATAACAAAATATAAATTTATAGATCGGCGATAAGGAGACTCTGGTGGAGAATACTTGTGGCAGTTATTGCTTTAAAGTAGTGAAGCCCATTTTGGAGCAAACAGTTACGTTGCGGAAAAAAGTCATGGACCAGGAGGATAAGGAAAAAGCTGATTTACTAGCTAAGCTGGAAAATATCGAGAAAGAGCTGGTATGCTAACAAAACCATTGATTAATCACTGTGCACCTTTTAAATTGTGTGATTCACGGTGGATAACCGTACAGTTTCGTATGCTGATGCATCGGGATGCCATCGGCAATCTACCAACCAAATTTACTAACTCAAATTGTGTCTGCATACGTTTATACATTCTTATTTTAACGAACGAAAGTTTAATTATCATCACACGTTTTTATTGCAGAAACAACTCAAGGTGGATAAGGATAATTGTCCAGATCACTGTGAATTACTGAAGCAAAATGCTGATTTCCAATCAAAACTGGAAAACGCGGAGAAGGAGCTGGTATTTTGGCATAAAAAAGATGATGAACGCGATCAAAAACTTAAGGATTCCGAACAAAAGCTTAAGGGTCAACCAGAATTGTTTAAGAAAATAGGATCCAAATACTACTATATAGAAGAACACGAGATGATGAGTTGGTTTGCCGCAGCACACAGATGCAATCAGCTGGGGGCTCACCTGGCTAGCGTCCAAAACCAGACAGAATATGATGCGATAATAGCTAAGTTAAACCCACCCAAATATTATTGGATTGATGTTAATGATCTCAGCGAGGAGGGCAAATTTATATCTCACACCTCTGGCAATGGGGCCGCTTTTTTAGATTGGTATCCAAATTATAATCCAGACAATAAATGGGAAAATGAAGACTGTGTAAGTTTTTGGTACATAGACAACAGATACGGGATGAATGATGCTGATTGCAGAAAAAAGTTCTATTTTATATGTGAGACTTTTAATGTGAAATAATAATAATTTTAAGCCAAATTTAGTTATTAAAGAAAAAATATGTAAATAATTCCATTTACAGAAGCAAATAAATCCCGAATGCTCTGAAAACTCGACATATTTTTCTAAATGCATAGTATTGTCATCTATCGTGGGCTAGTATTAAATAGGTGATGAACAATCAAAATTAAAATTGATTGATAAAACATGATAATTGAAAAATTTGTAATGTAAGTAATGAGTTGCTTTGTTTAAATTTTCGCGCTAAACAATTTTCATTTGCATTTGCAAACATATCGATAGGCAGTTATCGCATAGCACCACATTGCTCAAAAGCTGCAACAGGATGTCAGGGTCAAGAAGATCACAATTGAATGTGACCGCATTTTCCGCAAAGTGGCGTTTTGTGGGCTAGGAGAATTAATTAAGAAGTAATGTTTCTTGGCACGTAAATTTTTGTGTCGTGCGAACGAAGATTGGCATATCTTTGGGAGTGCACCAACCCTCCGCTATATTTTGGGCCTTGTGGAGTAGAATTCGTAAGTGCGTTCATTAAATTAATTTTTGTGTTCTAATTTTGTGGCATATGTTCAGGTGGCCGACGGCAGTTCACGCCGTAATTTTGTTGCTTGTCAACCGACAATTGTCTGCAATCGACACAAAGATGGTTTTTCCAGGAGTAAGTTCGCTGAATATGATCTTGTCTACTACTACGAAGGAATTACTTGGCGAATCGTTTAAAATTAAAATACGTAATACATATTTAAATCAAGAATTGTCAACATCAGAGCAGGTTATTATCATCGATTTTTGTTACTAAAGAAGAGCTATGGAAAATATATTTATTTTTTATTTATATTCCCCATAAAGCACAGTCGATAAAGGTGGAGAAGAACAAGATCAAGATTATATAAACTTTGGGAGTCGATGTTGATGACCTAGCTTTTAATTTTGTATATAATCTGCTCTCATGTCGAGCCTCATTGACTTTAAACAAGCAAAACTGATAATGCTTACGTGAATCATAATAATGCTGTTCTCTGTTCTCTATATAAAATATGCTTCAAAGGCTCTGTTTCTTCAGTTCTCTGCTGTCCGCGCAACTGAATTGTGAAGAACGATGCAAATTATTTTGGTAACGCTGCTAATCTCTGTGCCGTCCTTGTTGGCTGTCAGTTCTGTAAGCTAATCTATCAAAAAGAAATAAGTAAAACAAATAGATAACAAAAATGAATAACAAAATATAAATTTATAGATCGGCGATAAGGAGACTCTGGTGGAGAATACTTGTGGCAGTTATTGCTTTGAAGTAGTGAATCCCATTTTGAAGCAAACAATTACGTTGCAGAAAAAAGTCATGGACCAGGAGGATAAGGAAAAATCTGATTTACTAGCTAAGCTAGAAAATATCGAGAAAGAGCTGGTATGCTAACAAAACCATTGATTAATCACTGTGCACCTTTTAAATTGTGTGATTCACGGTGGATAACCGTACAGTTTCGTATGCTGATGCATCGGGATGCCATCGGCAATCTACCAACCAAATTTACTAACTCAAATTGTGTCTGCATACGTTTATACATTCTTATTTTAACGAACGAAAGTTTAATTATCATCACACGTTTTTTTTTGCAGAAACAACTCAAAGTGGATAAGGATAATTGTCCAGTTCACAGTGAATTACTGAAGCAAAATGCTGATTTCCAATCAAAACTGGAAAACGCGGAGAAGGAGCTGGTATTTTTGCATAAAAAAGATGATGAACGCGATCAAAAACTTAAGGATTCCGAACAAAAGCTTAAGGGTCAACCAGAATTGTTTAAGAAAATAGGATCCAAATACTACTATATAGAAGAACACGAGATGATGAGTTGGTTTGCCGCAGCACACAGATGCAATCAGCTGGGGGCTCACCTGGCTAGCGTCCAAAACCAGACAGAATATGATGCGATAATAGCTAAGTTAAACCCACCCAAATATTATTGGATTGATGTTAATGATCTCAGCGAGGAGGGCAAATTTATATCTCACACCTCTGGCAATGGGGCCGCTTTTTTAGATTGGTATCCAAATTCTAATCCAAGCAATTATAGCGGAAATGAACACTGTGTAAGTTTTTGGTACATAGACAACAGATACGGGATGAATGATGATAATTGCAGAAAAAAGTTTGGTTTTATATGTGAGTTTTAAGCCAAATTTTGTTAAAAAAAAAACCATGTAAAACAATCCATTTACAGAAACAAATAAATTTCATAAATTGCTCTGAAAGCTGGACATATTTTTCTAAATGTGTAGTATTGTCATCTACCGTGGACTAATGGAAAATAGGCGATGAACAATCAAAATGAAAATTGATTGATGAAACATGATAATTTTAAAAATCTGTAAAGTAGGTAATGTGTTGCTTTGCTTAAATTTTCGCGCTAATCAATTTTCGAGTCATCGCTGTGCAACAGCTCCGCAACTGCTGAAAATGTCTTATCGATATAAATTTCAGTCGATATTTCATACAGCATATCGACCGACCTACACAGCCCCTCGGTTGATTTAGGATCTCTCTGTCTAAAGTTCTCGACAAAAGGAGTATTTAAATATTCACAAGTGCATAAAATATTATTTATAAATACATAGCTCATAAAGCGATTTATCAAGTTGACAAAGCGGTTCATTTATTTAAGCATATCAACTTGCAGGGTCTTTAATTTATATATTTTTGCTGTTATTGTTTGTTGTTCTACTTTCTCAGTATTAGTGCCGGTTATAAATATTATGAAAAGTGAATATTGCACAAATTAAAGCTGCTTGGGAAACATAAATTGCAAGCAAAGAGTTTCGCGTCTTTAAACAATTGTAAATTATAAATAAACCAATACAAATGCAGCGCCGGCAAAAACAGAGAACGCGTTTATTTGGCGAGTGAGCGAGAGAGCAGCGAAGAGAGCATACAGCAGCCAAGTTCAGAGTTGTCAGCTGTTTAAAAACGACTTATTGACACTAAATAGAGATTTTTTTATTTCAGAAGATTTTCATCATATCAAAACCACTTAAATTTCAAATTGCAAATCAAATATAATTTTATATAATTGTTTAAGATAAATTAAAGCATTGTGTGTACTTTGTACGAAGACGCGGTCTCAAGGCGCACACTCGCCCGCCCATTGAGAGTGCGGAATTGTGGTTATGGAACGGCAGCATATGAAGATAAAGAGCGCACGGAGCAACAATAACAAGACACAGCTAGGAATAATGTTCAGCAACATGTGCCTCAATGTTTTATATGTAGGGAACGGGCAGCTGCATGTTGCTAAGCATGTAAATGTGTTCTCTCTCTCTCTCTCTCTCTCTCTATCCCACCCCTCTATCTATCTCTTGTTCACTCTCTCTCTCTCTGATGCGTAGCAGCATGTGTCTCAACATGTATCTGTTTCGCATGTGTTTCGATTTTTTTTCGGTGCTGCACTACTCGAGAAATGAAACTCGGAGTTGAGTTGTTGTTACGTCGTCGAGAGAGTCGCGTGTTCATGTTTCGCGTCCCGCGTTCGCTTTCTCAACTCGGTTGTTGCCACGGGCTTCTGGTCTGGTCGCAATGCAGCAGCAGCTCTGACTGACTGACTGACAACAGATAAACAAATCGCAGTCGCCGCCAAGTGTGAAAAGTGAGTGTCGTTAATTTCTTGCGGTAAATGCCTTATCCCGTTAATCAATTGCTACAGTTAAACCTTCTTTCTTTACGTGTGTGCTCGTCTGTGTGAGTGTGCGTGTGCTGCTAAACAATAATAATGAAGCAATAAATTTGGCTTCAATCAGATTCCCATTTAAATTGTGTTCAACTTGAATTGCGCTTAAATAAAAAGTAGATCAAGTCAAAATTAAAAATCGCAGGATGGATTTCCAGCAGAAACCGCTAAGCACAAATAATAAGACTTTTTTTTATCATTTTTCCAGATATTTTTCATTGATTTTTCGACTGGCGCGCCACACACACACACATACGCCTTCTGCTGCCGCTACACAAAAAGAGAGAGAGAGAGAGAGCAAGCGAGAGAGAGGGCGAGAATGTTGCCATGCCGCCTCGTGTTTTGTGTACATTTTGGCATTGGAACACAGTGCTCTTTTGCGTGCATATTTGTGTGTGTGTGTGTGTGCGGATTATCCTTTTTAAAATATTTTGTTTATTTTCAAGTGTCTGTTTCCATTTTGTTGCGCACACTTTGTGCTTCCCATTCGTTTCGCTGCATTTCATTTTCGCAGCGTTTCACGCGTCTGTGTGTGTGTGGCTGCTGGCAGCTGCCCTATGTAAATTTCGCTCTCAGCTGCCGCATCCCCCCCGCAGTGGTGTATGTGTCTTTTTGAGGTCTGCTTTGCTCGCCCATTCGCATCGTAGTTGCTGGCGCCGCGCTGTTAAAGCTGGCGCCGCTCTCTCTATTCTTCACGCTCTCTATTTTTCGCTCTCTCTCTCTCTCTTGCTCACGCTCTCTCTTTTTGCACATCGTTCAGTGGCATAGCTAGCGCTGCAGTCGTTGTCCTTTGGCCGTATGCGTTGCGCGTTGCCAACCAATTTGCCGTGCAGTGTTGTGTTGTGCTTTACCATTGCCACAATAAGTAAAAATTCAAACTGTGCGTGCGGTTTCTGCAAAATCCTCACGCGTCATCTCATACAAAATGTGAAATATTTTACTAGTGTCCTGCAATCAACAAAAAGGAGCCATCCACAACAACAACGACAACAATATTCATAATCCAAATTGATAAAGGCAACAGAACTGAAGAATAAAAAAAACAAAGAAAAAAACTTGAAAATCGTCATGAAGTTTCTGCGTTGACAAAAACTCAAGTGTTGCATACTTTTCGCGTAGCGTATCAATTATTTTTCTTCGGTTTACCCCGCGCCTCGACAAAGCCATTAATTGCTCTCGTCGCCTATCTCTCCATATAAATATATATATTATCTGTGTATCTGTATCTGTGTGTTTGTGTGTATATTTTATACTGCTCTCTCTGTACATATGTACAATATTTATCGTCATCGTCATCGTCATCATCATCGTCGCCGTCGTCATCGTTGTTCTTCTTGTTGTTGTTGTTTAATAAATAAATTACAAATAAAATAAATAATTTATGTTCTTCGGTGTTGTCTCGTGTACGTGTCTATAATTTGTTCAACTACGACAAGCGATCGGCCAAAAGCAAGAGCAAAAGGAAAACCAACAGCAAAAGGATAAGCAAGGCCAATAGCAAAAGGACAAGCATTCATAACAGTTATCAATATCAATTTTCGATATGGCAAGTGTTCAACTGTGCGCGCATCGATTTGAATGTCAACTGCCAAAGCAATCGTATACCCAACAACAACAACAACAACATCAGCAACATCAGCAGCATCAACAAGCCCAACAGCAAGAAGAAGAGAAAGCTTGTAACGCCTAGCAGCTGAAATTTATCGATAAATCCACTTTTGAACGATATCTTTACGAAAATCGAATCGGAAAGATCAAAGAAATATTTAATTTGATTTGATCACAACGACATTGTTGGACATTTCAAAAGGTAAATCAAATTTTAAAAATATTTAAATATATAAATGTTGTTAGATAAATGAATTAAAAAAAATATATATATAATAATATTTTAAAGAGCGCAAATTCAATTCTTTGATTTTAATACATAATTCATAAATATTTAATTTTTGCACAGCTTTTCTTTGATTTATTAGATTGCTTTATAATGGGATAAATCGCTTGCTTGTTGAAGTATTTTCACCAAACCGATATGCTGATTTTGACATTGGACCAACATGCAATAATATTATTGACACCAGACGCAAACTGAAGTGCATTCAAAGTTCAAGTTGACAAGTTTTAAATCGAGCTCTCGATTATTGTTTAAATGTCAGCTGAAAATTTTCGTATACAAATTTGATAATAAATGACTTGCTTGGCAATTTTACGGTTGTATATTTTCATGACTAATAACCTAATTGAATTATCTTTACAATAAAAATACAAAAGTAAATGAAAAGAGAAGAGATATGCACAAAATTACATGGCGACAATCATTTCAACATTTAAGCGACCGGTTTGAGTCCATTCAAAGATTAAATCCAACGAGAATTGCTGACAAACAGCGGAGACGCATGCAGTTTGAAGATATCTTCAAGGGCATTTGCATAAGCATGCAGTCAACTGTGAAATCAGTTAACTAATTTAGACATAAAGCCAATCAAAATCACATCTCTAAGATACACACACATTTTCGATGGAGAATTGATTGTAGTCAGCGCCTATTTTCAGAAACAGATACGTGCCGGGTTTGGCGATTAAAGCGGCTTTATCAACATCTTTAAATGACATCGTCTGCTTTTGTTTGTTTGTCAAACGCTTGTTATTTGAATTTTTATTCTTTCTGTTTACATTTCAAATTGCTATCTGTGCGGTTCTTTCTTGTGTGTCTGGGTGTATCCGCAAGAGATACGGCTCTCGTCTGCAAAATGCATTTGGCTATTTTGGTTAACTGCTTAGCCCGTCTGGGTCTGTGTCTGTGTCTGTGTCTGTGACTGCCTGAGGTCCACTCTAATGAGGCACATGCCTCGTCGTGCGTATCATGTGACAGCGTAGGCAAATATTGAGACGAGTATCCACTATTCCAGAGTCTATCGCTCTTTAACTATCTCTAAGTGCATGTTTGTTTGTGTTTGTGTGTGTGTGTGTGTGTGTGAGGACACAACGTGCCGCAAATAATGATTGTCTCGCTCTATGCTGCTCCCTGTGTTGTACAACGCATTAGCGTGTGACAAAACAGAAAAATAAGCAGAGAGTAAAGCAGAAAGTAAAAAGAAACCAAACCAAAGCAACGCAAAGGAGACAATCAGCAGGACGCGTCAGCCACACAAATCGTCACGTCCAGTGTCACATTTGAAATTCCAATATCCTGAATATCCTGCACAGTGCACAGTGCTCAGTGGACATACACAAACACACACAGACACACGTACACAATTGTCTCGCACTTTGTCCAATTAATGAGTATACGCTGTAAAAATGCACTCAAGTATGTTTACAGATGATTAGAAGCATCTTTCTCTCTCTCTCTCCCTCTCTCTCCCTCTCTCTCTCTGCCTCCTTGTCTCACTCTCTCGCTCGCTCAATATTAGTTAACATTATGTCAAAGTCATTTCAGGGAGGAAGCTTAGTACTTAAGCTACTTAGCCGTGTAATTAAATGTGTTTTCGATATGATACAAGATATTTTTTGACTGGATCTTCAAAATATGCTACTTTTTCGAATAAAGCAACTGTTAACTTAAAGCTTTAGATGTAAAATTAAGTATACAATAAAAGAAAAATAGTTTTGCATTATAATGAAAAAAGTAGTCTTTGCAATTTTACATCAGAATGCCTTACTTTTTCTGTAATCGGTTTGAATCAAATAAAAAAAAGTATAATTCAAAAAACTAAATGAAATCTTAGGAATAATAATAAAATAATAAAACAATGCACTTCCGAATACATTGCGTTATACTAATAAGCTGAAAGCGTACTTTGATAGCTGTTTTACCAAAAGTTGACTGCTGTTTCTGTTGTTAATAAATGAAAATTGGCTATAAATGCGTGCATTTCTCGCAGAACTCTGTGCATTCTATGTGTCGCAGCTCGAACTGCCAAGTCTTTGGTAACAGTTGGAAAAAGTAAGCAACTTGGATGGAAGGTCCTCCATGGAGTCGGCTCCCTCGGCCCCCTTCTGCGCACTGCGTCTGCGTTCCAAGTGCTCGTATCTTAAGCTATGTATCTAAGTATAACCAAAGAAGCCCGTATGTTTTGTATTATGTTACACAAATATTTAAGCTGCCTCTAAGTAGATACAGCGAAACGCGTTTAAGATATACAAATAGAAGAGAGACCGAAAGAGGGAAATGAAAAGCGAGGAAAAGCCCAAGAACAACAACAGCTGAATGAAAAGTTACATTAAACTTGCGCCTCGCCTCAAGTGTGTTTTGTGTGTGTGTGTGTGTGTGTGAGTGTGTGAGTGTATGTGTGTGGGAGCACAGTAGGAGGCAAAAGTCGTGAAAGAAGTTATCACTACTTAAGATATATGCATATATATATGTATATATATATCTATCTATCTATATATATGTATTTATATATGTGTTTATGCATACATGGCTTGTCTGGCTTTGGCAAAAGACTCGAACGGGTCTGAGTTTTTATGTGCTATTTGTATAAGTTGCTTGCCGATGCTCTGTTTTTCTATTGATACGCATATCATTTGCCATTTGCTGCCAGCTACTCCAACCCCACTCCACAAACATTCTACCAGCAACCCGCCCACCCCGCCCCCGATTCACGGCCTTTTTCAGAGTAGACACAATTCGCTTGAATTCAATTTCTATGATTTCATCTTGGGCAAATAGTCGCTGGCCAAACGTTTGTAAGCTACTTGGTTGCAGTATTTTTTTAGCCTTTGAAAGGAAGAAAAAGTTGAAACATATATAAAAATATATATAAATATGTGGAGAACAGTAAACCTGCATCTCAGAGTTACATTATTTCTTATAGTCGTTCCCTCTATGCACGCATATAAATTTCAATAAATTCATGAATTTTATATGCAAAGCATTAGAAGAAGCTATACCATTTTAGGCCTCTTGGAGTCTATACACATTGTTGTTGTTCGTCTTCTTCTTTTAATCCCCACTAATACGCAGCACAGTTTGTGTGCTCTAAAATGTAACGGCACAAAAAAAAAAAAAAAAAAATAAAATAAAATAAATAAAATACAGCAAAGGCAAACGAGAATCGAGTCGATTGGTTTTATTTCTCGTCCATTTGCCTGGTGGGCGTTTTTAATCAAGATACACGAGCCTCTGCTCCAAAATATTATTGTTATTTGCCTATGCAGTTCAGTTCTGCAGTCGACACAGATAGCGCCACATTCTACGTTCCACATGCCACATTCTGTGTGACCAACAGAAGCCTTATCTCGTATCTGTTTGGAGTTGGGGTGGCCAGATTTATGTGCTTTTAACATTTTTATTTCAATTACCGAAATGGTTTTGTCCATTTCGCATTATTGGCTGGTGAGAGATGCTGTGCATCATCTTCATGGAAAAAACAACTTTAAGATTTATTTACGGTTGGTTTAAGTCTCATCGTGTTTTAGTTTTAATATTTGCATAAATAACATTGAGTTGAGAATTAGCTGAATTTTCTCTTAAGTCACTCCTTTTTACCTATTTTTATAATTATTTATATTGTTTGCTTGTAGTCATGAAAGTTCAATATTGTCTACAAAGAAATTGACTTTTATGAAAAAAATGAAAATGAAAATCAGCCAATAAAATTTGTCAATTCGATGTCCTAAATAAATAAATGTACACAATTCAATAAATACTTGTTTGATTTTCCAACGATATTTGCTTAAATTTGATTATAGAGAAATACTTTATGCATAAATTGCTTCAGGCCACAAGTCATATTCGGCCTTTATCCTGTTATTGATCCAACAGTTGTTGTTCACATTCAATATTTACCTGAAGCCTTAAAGGAAGGACGTGTGTGTCACACGGCAGCGCCTTAATTAGTTTAATTATAATCATTTTTACTTGTCAGCGCAACCAAATGCCAAAAATAAACAGCAAAACAGAACTAGCAATAATGCCAACGGTAAAACGACCAACGAACAGGCAATATATATATATAAATATGTATATATATATATATATATATATATATATATTATGTATAAGCGACTCAGTCGGCGTTGACCAAATTAAGTTGCAAGTGGCTGACTGCCCAAAAATGATTGATTTAATGAGGCTATCATTGACACTTAGCACGGCCACACCCAGCCAGATTAGGGATCGGGGCGAGCCCAGGCGAGACCTTGAAATGATGTGACATTCTTTGTCCGCGTGTTCCTCGAATTCTAGTAAGAAATGCTGAAAACCACTTGGCTAATAACATAAAGTGACTGCAAGTAGAAAAAAGATCAGGATTATTAAAAACGAAATTCTTTCTTAGTTTTGTGGTTATTGGAACTGGCTGTTGTCCTTACAAATCACTTGCAAAACAATTCAATACGGAGACTTGAGATTTTAGATGTTATATTTCTGGAAAGTTAAACACTTCTCTTAAAATACAATTATAATTTTAATTTAATTCTAAAAGTAAAATATATATAAAATTAACGGACGCTGTGAATCGGAGTCTAAAAATTAAAGAACATTTGATCTGCAGCCAGCGAAGGGCATATTGAAAAATAAAAAGAAGAGGTTTTTAAGCAAAGCTTTTTTCTGTTAACTGCTTTATTAACGAAAAATCACCTAGCAACGACAGAATAATTTTTTTGTACTCTTTTTTCCTCCCCAATTATATTTATTGGTAATTCAACTCACATTTTTAATTAATTACTTTTTATGCAAGTTGGAAATTTGGTTAAATTATTCAAAAATATGAGAAACACTCTTTGATTGCTGTTTATTTAGTTTTATTCAGAAACTATTGGCGATAAAAATACGATACGACGATAAAATGACCTTTAAACATTTCAGAAACTTTACGCACACGAACTTTTCTGATTGCTGACCCAATTTGTATTTGTTTCTCATTTTTGGGGGCCTTTTTTCTATCCAGTTTATTATGCCATAAACAATTAGGCGAAAAAGTTACTTTTCCTTGCGTGGCGAGAAACTATTAAACAACACGCAACTGTCCAGCTCCAAGGGCCAACAACAAGAATAACACACGCCCTCAAACAACATACACCACATACATACATGTATATATATTATATATATATATAAATATATATATATAAATATAGATCCCAAAAAAGGTACAAAACAAATTGTGAACGTCTATTGAAATTGGACGGTAAACACTTTGGTGTGATGTGTGGGCTCATTTATGTGTTTGTGGAGGGGGTGGATGGGTTGGGAGCTTGGCTAAGAGGAAGAATGAAAATGATATACAAAAATATATATTTAAACGGTTTTGAATAATGCCGTTAAATAATTCTTTCGCACAGTAAAATAACATTAAAAATAGATATTTTTGCCATTTAAATTGTGCACTTCCTTAGTGCTTTTTGCTGTGGTTTATTTTGCTACAAATCCCATTTTACATATCTGATGCATTTAATGTATAAAAATGCGACTAACAAATGGGTAAACGAAGTTATAAAAACGGGTTAATAATTCCTTAAAACTATAATTTATAATATCAATAAATGGCAATAATAGACACAGACTGCAAATAATATGAGCATAAAACAAGCTGCATAAAAATGGGCATGAAGTGAAAATGGTATGGAAAAAATGGCAATATTCAATTTTTAATTGCTATTTTTTTTTTTTTTTGTACTTGTACGATTATAAATATATGCAAATTGTGTGTCTCTGTGTGTGTTGTATGTGTGTATGTGTAAAGCGTATATTTGCATTTGTGTTTACTTATTTTTCAACACTTTTTTTCCGCACTTGCCGCACTGCCATTCCAAATATTAACTGCTTTTCATTTGAAGTACGGATTTTTTCATTTCTATATCCTCAGCTCAGCTCAAATTCAGCATGCAAAATTTATCCGTGCACGAAATATTGTATGGAATCTAAATTGTTCGTGTTGGAATCATTTCGCATAACTGTATGCGTGTATAAATATATGTACATATTTTATATATTTTGATTTCTTTGTTTATGTGCCGTTAAGCTTCGCGTGGTCGAATATATCAAAATTGCATGTTTTGCCGTACAAAAAAAAAACCATTTGAATGCCGATAGCTGTTTTTTTTTTTTTTGCTTGACGCGTACGGCTTAAGGGGTGTGCATGATTGCATAATTCATTAAAGACATTATAGAAAGCTCTAATCGAGCATGCTCGACTTTGTAGTAGTTTGTTCAATATGTAAATGTGTTATTTTTACACAATCTGCTTTTCCTATGCAATCTTAATGAAATTTTTACAGTTCATCATTCAATTTTTTTTTTATCATTTTATCAGTCAATTGAAAGGCTGTGTTTAATGCAAATATTTATTCGCTTTTTCGGATGGTCAGGCAAACACCTAAACAATACCAATATCGGCTCATCTGTCGATGCTAGTCCAGAATACAAATACTTCATGGTTTCAAAGATGTTTCCTCTCTGTATTTCGACTTGATAGAAATACTTGCTGTTATTATGAAATTTAATTATTACTGAAATCAGAGCTTTTATCTAGTTTCCAGGGTGAGTTTTTAGGGCGATTTTCTAAATTATAGGCAGTTATTCTAGTGAATGCTCGTAAAAACCAATGCTGTAAAATTTTTGGTTTTTAGCAATTGATTGGCAAACTCATTTGGATTTCACAAACTGATAAATTGTTAATCAATTGAACCAACGAAAATAAATAAATAAATAAAATAAATAAATACAAGCATGTGCAGCAAAATCGAATTCCATTAGAGTATTCAAATAAAATTAAGGCAAATTACAAATGCATGGCCAAATTGTAATTTCAGCTTTCTGTGGTTGCATTGTTTGCTGCAAAGCGCCCAAACTCAACCACAAATCTGACGCCCGAGGCTATTTCAGTTAAATTGAGGTGCATTGGGCGTGGCCAGTGCCCGTTGGCCGTTTTCTGGTCGCTCTTATGTAATTTGTCACTTTAATTTACCGACTGCTTTGTGTTTATTTTTTCGTGTTTAATTAGCATAAATATTTGATGCTGTTTTTAATGTTCTCAGCCCGAAAAGTTGTCTTATTTTTTTATTGTTGTCAGTGCGGTTTTAAATGGGTTCCACAACACTGTTTTTCGTTTTTTTCGCGCTTTTGTGTTGCTGTTTTTGTTTTTGATTGTGCAATTGAGAGCCAAACAATATGCACTTCCTGCAACTGCTTAAAAAGTTTAATTATAGTTTAATTAATATTTTAATTACTCAGTCCGAGCGCACATGTATTCAGCGCGATTTTAGATTAAGTGGAAATTTTAATTGGATTTCGCATTATTTTTTTTTTTTAGATTTTAACTTTTTTCCCTCTGTGTAAATTAAATTCATTACTCTTGGATTGGTACTCGAATGAATGAAACTTTTTATTGGTTGAGATTAAAGTGTAAAATCAATGATTCATTACAGTTCTATAAAAGTTTTTCTATTGACCAAGCTGATAAAATACATTTTACACAATTAGGGAATTGGTTTTAATACGCACATAGAATATAATGCAATGGAAATTGATATGTCCAGTCATTAGAGCATTGAATATTTGGTTATGTCAAAGCCAGCCGTGAAATGCATAAAGTTTTAAAGTTGTTTGGTTTATGGGTTCTCTCCAATTCATTAATAACGTTGAAGGGGCAGTTGGCCATAAAAGATCAACGGCTAAATGTTCAATGGAAATGCTGTAGGGCTCTTCAGAATGAAACGAGACGTATTTTACATTTGTCAGAAGCATCATTAACGTGCCACAAGCATGCAAGGGTGCAACCCCAAAGGGAAAAACTTTTTAATATCTGCATATCGTTCTGTTCTTTTTTTGTATTTGTATACCCTAAATCCATTAAAAATGGGCAGAGGGGTGTCTGAAGTTTTGCCAAAGGATGTAACAGTCAGCATATCCATTATAGTATGCTGTAATAGCATTATACATAATTCTTGACCAGCCTAGTCGATATGGACTAATGGGAGTGATTTGAAATATAGCTATTGCATACCACAAGCAGATTATTTTTATTTTATTGTATCGATACAGTGCGAATTTCGATATTTATCGATTTCCTTTAGCAAAAAAACACCACTGTTTTAAAAATGTATCTAAAAATCTGATATTTCTCATATTTTATTACTTTGTAAAAGAAACAGATTGTTTTTTGCCAAAACGTATTTTAATATTAGACAAACTAATGCGCTAAGCTCGGCTCATGGTATCTGCTAGTCGAGCACTCTCGACCAGCGAATTCTGTTTTTGGTAAGGTTTTACGTACATGTTGTAGTTGTTAGACTTGAACAACCCCCAAAAAAATGGAACGTCGACATATTTCATGAAGGACACTCATCGGTGAGGCGCACTCTGAATTGAGAAACTGCGACAGCTGCCAAATGGATCAAATCGTCAAAAATTGCTGAGCAGTTTTTTCACACAGCCTTCGGGCAACGCCACCGTATTTAACCCATATGTGGCCCTTGGGCTATATGTGTTTTAGTGCTAAGTAGTACGAGTAATTGTGGCGTAATTGAGTTCAAGCCCAAGCACAAGCAAAAATAAAACTCTCAATTGAAATGCAAATTGAAAATGTAAATTATTGAAGAATAAGTGGCAGTTGTGCGTGGGAGGTAACCGATCTATTTTAGTTCCCCTTTCTTGCCAGCTGCATACATTTTCTGTATGCACAACAGAAAGTTATAAAGTTAACACTTAAATGCTTCCAGATGTTGAACTTTGTCTGTCTCTCTCTCTCTCTCTCACTCTCACTCTCTCTCTCTCTGTCTTAATGGGCTATAGCTCAATATTTGTACTGACTGCTGCTGCGATAGGAAATTGGCAGCATGCTGCAGTCGGCAAAACTAATAAAAATAAATTGTCTTGCCAATTTCGTCGACACACTTGTGAACTTATCATATTTATGCGGTTATTGCATAGATAAGGTAATGTTAACTGCTGCCAGGCAAAAACCATACAAAATGCAGAATCCGTGCAGACAAATCGTTGCTTCAGCTGGGAAAAGTTATTTATGTCAGCATATTTGTGGACAATGTTGACAGGATAAAAGTTTTTATATATGTATTTACAGTGTTTAATGTTTGCTATTTATTATTAAGCAATTTGCGTTTTGTGGATTTGAGATTCTTTGAATAGATGCAGAGTAAAAAAAGTGTACCCATGGATTTTTCCAGGGGTTCACTCAGAGTCAACTTGGCTTTCAATCGTTATCTACAATTTATGTTGTATTTAAGCATTTTATATACACGCATTTTTCTTTTCTTTTTCTTTTCAGGCCTTGATTTTCTTTTATCGGTGTTAATGTTTCCATTGAATGCCTTGATTACATTCAATCGTACTCTTTCTGACCACTTTCTGTGAAGATTATATTTTTTCCGAATTGATTTCCATTTTAACTTTAACCGCAAACAGTTTGCCATGTCGGCTATATTATTCTTCTTTGTGACGTTATCTTCTCTTCTTGACTCTTTCCTTTATTTATCGTTGCATTTTGCGTCTTTTGTTCAATTGACTTTTGTCCCATGGAATTGTGATAAGCGAAGAATAAATTCTTTGTGAAAGGCGATCAATTGCATATTTATGACAATTAATATTAATATTATAAAATCTTAATTATTTATTGAATCTAGCAAATTTTGATATCTCTTTCTAAAAGATTGGCAAATTTCGAACAGAGTTTTCTATTAAGTTCAATGATCTCTCTCTCTCTATCTCTCTCTCTCTCTCTCTCTCTCTCTCTCTCTCTCTCTCTCTCTCTCTCTCTCTCTCTCTCTCTCTCTCTCTCTCTCTCTCTCTCTCTCTCTCTCTCTCTCTCTCTCTCTCTCTCTCTCTCTCTCTCTCTCTCTCTCTCTCTCTCTCTCTCTCTCTCTCTCTCTCTCTCTCTCTCTCTCTCTCTCTCTCTCTCTCTCTCTCTTTGATATACAAGTTTTAAAGCCACTTGACACTCCCTCACGTCAAACTGAAGGAGAGACTACTTTGACTTCTCTCTTGTTTGTTGTTTGTCCCATTCTGATAAGACTTTGAGCAAAGTGAACGAAATGGATTTCGCCCCGCATTGAATAACTCCAAATAGTATATACAAAGTCCGAGCATTTTGTGGAGAACTAACTAAAAAGTTTTCTTTTAAAAAGTTACGTACATTGGATGACACTTCTGTTCTGTGGCCCGGGGAAGGCAATGACGATGGCGATGGCGATGGCGATGTCCGTTGCTTTGCCAGATGTTGCAACGTCAAAAGTGCAATGCTGGGCCAAAAAGAAAAACAAAAAAAAAACAAAAAAAAACCTATTTTATCTTTTTCCACAGGCACTTGACTTATGTGCGGGGCCAGCTTCCGTCCAGTCGAATACCGTCCAGTCCAGTAAAGTCCATTACGGTCCCGGCCCTGTCGGAGCCATGCATCTTCGTTTTGTCTCATTTCGGTGTGGCAGGCAGCGACTACTTGACAAGTTTGAAATTTCAATTAAATTCATTTGAACTGCGGCCGGAGTCGTCGCTACCGTAATGAGCTGTGGACAGCAACAGCAGCAGCAGCAGCAACAGCAGCCATTGCATTCTTGTTGTTGTTGAGCTTGACAACTCCAATGGGGAGCGGGGGCGTTGTGGCAGTCTAGTCCCGTAGTCAAGTTGCAGCATTTCTGTGGGCGTTGCTGAATTTGTGAGCGGATAATGTCTACATCAATCAAAGACGACTCGGGGGCGACTGACGCACAGTAGTCACTCAACGCAACTCTGAACAGATCTGAACAGAACTCGACTCAATTCAATTTCAGTGAGTACTCATTTGGACTCGTGTTGTTTGTTGCTAAATTTCAATTACAAACTGCAACTGCTAAGCACATCAAGACAACGAACACATTCGCTCCAAGTGCAATTCCACGATTCTATATATCATTATCAGTCCGCGTTCAGATGGGTTGGGTTGATGAAATAAGTTTGGTTGAAAAGAAGCTTAAGCCACATTTTGTTCAATGAATAATATAAAGTTTGTTTGGCAATGGTTAGTTATATTAATAATAAATATTATATAATAAAGTTAACTAAATAAAGATGAAATGAATATTAATCATAACCATAAATACAATACGCTTGAGCCAGTTATAGTTTCAAATCGCAAACCTCAAAATGAAACACTTTGAATTGTGACATTGTGTGTTGCCGCACTAGTTACATAAGCCAACTTCACCCGCGCACAAACACACACACACACATAGACAGGCACACCCAATTTAGATGGCAGCTCCTTGCCAATTTCAGGACTTGCCTGTCATTGTGGTCGAGTGATGCCCTCTCAGTTCTCCTTCTACTCTGCACCGCATGCCGTCTTCCAGCCCATAAATTGTCATGTGTGCGTGCGTCATATAATATGAATATGCTTGTGTGTGTGTGTGTGTGTGTGTGTGTGTGTGTGTGTGTGTGTGTGTGTGTGTGTGTGTGTGTGTGTGTGTGTGTGTGTGTGTGTGTCCACTGACTGGCCGCATTTCCGTTCCCCAGCGACATTTGACTGTCATTGTTGGCTTGGGTTTTTGGAGTCTGCTGCTTCGCTGCTTAATTATTACAGCATAAATTATCAGAACAGCATTCTCCTCGTGCAGCGCTGCTGGACTGCATCTTGAGATGCTGCGTTCGTTGCCATCATTCACATGACTCACTTAACGACTCTGCCGACTCTCGTTTTGCATACTAAGTGGCTTTTGTTGGCGAGCGGGCCTCAAAAGCGCTGCTGATAAGCTGGGCGGTCCACAATCACTGCACCAGCTGCCTTCCCCCATTCAGCTTGAAACCTGTTTGCAGTGTTGGATTATTGTTGGATTTGTTGTGGAACTGTTGAGTTTCAAGCGCGAGTTCCATTTGGCTTTCGTCAGATAAGAGACACACACACTGCATTTAATACTTTTATTGCAACGATTCTATATATGCATATTAACTTCAAAATACGATATCTGCATTGCGCAGGGCTATAACATTTAACATTTAGGCAATTTGGTTTGATTTTGTGGTTTGTTTTGTCTATTTGGTATACCCTGTTGACCAAAATATATGGAAAAGTGGGGCAACTAATTTAATACATTGATATATATTCTTGATAAACAGCAGCAGTCGCATTGATTGTGATTTATATTTTTATATATTAGATAAAAATATACAAATTATTTAACAAGTGTTTGGATTAATTTTTTATTTTGTCTTCACTTCGCAGAGCAACTTTCAGTCTATCATTCTTACGTGTCCCCTTCTTATTTCGGTTATTCGGTTTTTATTGAACTCTTTGTGGCAGTGGCACGTGATTTATTGATTCGCTCGCACTTGGTTTGGCTTGGCCCCTCCCACACTTTTTGAGCTGAGAATCAATTTTTTATCGCTAATGGCAGCGAGTTGAGTTAGGTTCGGTTACGAATGGATCAGACATGGTTCGGTTCCCCATTCAAGAATTGATGAGTGTGTTAGCAACTGCTAGGAAAACATTTACCATTTGCCATTTGCCATGCCATCTTCTCTAAAGGATTGCCGTGGGAATTTTGTAATTTCGTATGCAAGTTGTGTCTGTGACGCTGCTTATGTACATACATATATATGTACATATGTATATGTATGTGTGTGAGAGAGGATTTGGTTACCCTTCGGTCCTAAGTAAATATGATGGGTAATTTCTTTTTAAAGGTTTTGCGTGAGCCATTAGCCAAATTGCAATCCGAACAGGTCTCGGGGCGTATCTTAAATCAAATTAAATAGCTGCTGTCGCATTGAATTTCTAAGCAAGCATTTCAATGGGATTGAATTTGATATTAAGAAATCTTTGTTTGCCAAATTACCAACAACAATTTCATTAACTTTCTTCAATTTCCTTCTCGTTGCAGGTGAGCAATAAAATAATCAACTTATTGCTTATGGTTATATTTAACGGTTGCCGACCAGGTTGGTCGACGCACTTAGTCTGTGTTATAACCACTCGGTAAATATGTCAATATAAATGCCAAATATTAAAGTCATACTTAAAGGTCACCAACAAGCAAACAGTTGCATTTCACACGATGCTCTGTTTCATAGTGAAATTGTTTTCAGTTAAGGTGTGAAAGGCTCATGCATCCAGGGATAAATCTTCTGCAAATGATTGTGAAATTACGAAGCTTGTGATTGATAAGACGTGCGTAGCATTTTTGCATTTCAAATTAAGAACACAGAAAGAATTCATATTTTCATATTTGTTATATTTGAAGCCATTGGTTGCAAAGAAACGAAGAAACGGATAAACCAAAACAAGCAAGCATTCAAGCAATGACAGCAGACATTTTCGTACCACAAGCTCAGTCTCAGTCCACAAACCTTGTCAGATTTTCGAGCGAGCTGCGCGGAAGGGGGGCGGGAAAAAACTAATCCTCCTGGCATGCGGCAGCGACACTTTCCAAGAAGTAAACCATTTGCCAGTGTTGTTGACGAGCACGAAAGGGATGTGGGATGAGGGATGAGGGGGTGTGGCAACAGGGAGCAAGGACACAAGACGCACGAATCTCGTGCATGTTATGGACTTTTTGGCCATGGAGGCTTGGGTAGTAGGGTAGTAAAAGCGTACCGTTATACAAACATTACATAAAAATATTAAATTTATGATGCAATAAAAAAAGAGTGTTAAAAGGGAGTGCAAGAGAGATAGGCAAAGAGTGAGACACAAAGAGAGAAAGAGACGCAGGCAGTGTGCGAGCGAGGCAATGTCAGCATGCGTGTTGGAAGGGTACGTGACTTGGACGCGGGTTTCGGTTTTGGATATTCAGTTTGGGTTTGGTGCTTTTCTTTTGTTTTCCATTTTTTTTTTTTTTTGCCGTCGGGCCTGTTGGGAAAAGTGTCAACGAATTAAAGAAAACGCGCATAATGAAAATTGGGCAAAGCGTGGCGCAGCAAAAAGGAAAACATTTCCATGCATCAGCAGTGACACAAACGACCCAACAATGGACAATTCAAGTGATCAACTGGACAAACCCGTTCGTCACCAACCGGAAATGATCTCTGTAAAGCTGGATACAAAAAAAAAAAAAACAAAAAAAAGAAAAAGAATATCGATGGCAACGTTTTTTAGTCAAGTTCGCACGTCAATGTTAATAAGGGTATGGCAGTCACATAAGCAGTAACTAAGGGTTGCGCTCAAGAGGAGGAGAGAGAGAGAGAGAGTGGGAGAGAGAGGGGAAGAAACACACTCACGTACAGCTTGTGTCTGGTGTCTGCTTTTAGGCAAAAACTGTCAAACGCCGTCGGCTTACTTTGACTTTTGACAGACCGAAACTTGTGCAAATTCATGCTTTGGGTTTTGCTTTGGCATCCTCCACGTCTGCTGCCAGCTGCGTGCTGCCTGCTGCCTGCATTAATATGAAATAGAGCACGTGCCGCAGCCACTGCCACAGCCACAGAGCTACAGATACAACTCCAGCTGGAAGGGGGACATCAATTTGATTGGTTTACAAAATTTGCCTTATTCTTAATGCATAATCAAATTCAGTGAGCTACCAAATTGGCTGAGTATGCGTGCGGTGCGATACAAAAGAAAACAATTGAGTATTTTCTAAATGCTCCAAGTTTGGATTAACTTAATTTCATTAAGTTGATTTCATTCAACTGTCGGTTTTGTTTAATCTGACAACGGACAAAAGCACGTATCGAATGCTAAAGCATGGCCGGATCGGTTCACTATGTGATATGGCTGCTATAGGCACAATCAGTTGAGAGCTAACTTGGGCAAAGAATCGTCATAAAAAGACTATATATTTTAACGATCTGTATTTTAAATCCATACCGAAAACGCGAAGTTGTCTATGAAAAACATTTGCAGAGCAAAGTCCAAGATGCTGTTGAATGGGGTAATTATATTTATTTATTTATAAAGCTTGTTTTCAATAACAAAAATGAATTTAAAATTATTATTATTTCACATTAAATGTCTCACATATAAAATGCAAATTTTGTGTGCAATTATCACTCATCGCGTATCCTTTGTCTTTGTACCAGTTCTGCTTATCCTTATAATAGTCTGGATTACTTGTTGGATACCAATCTAAAAAAACTGCCCCATTGCCAGAGGTGTGAGATATAAATTTGCCCTCCTCGCTGAGATCATTAACATCAATCCAATAAGCTTTGGGTGGGTTTAACTTAGCTATTATCGCATCATATTCTGTCTGGTTTTGGACGCTAGCCAGGTGAGCCCCCAGCTGATTGCATCTGTGTGCTGCGGCAAACCAACTCATCGTCGAGTGTTCTTCTATATAGTAGTATTTGGAACCTATTTTCTTAAACAATTCTGGTTGACCTTTCAACTTCTGTTCAGAATCCTTAAGCTTTTATCTGTGTTCGTCAACTTTTTTCCGCAAAATACCAGCTCTTTCTTAAAATTTTCCTGCTTTGATGTGAAACAAAAGGCGCATTTTCAATCAAGTTTCATCAAGATTGGCAAAATTCTTCTACAATGCCAACCATTCGGACAGACAAATGGTCATAGTTCGCCTAGTGATGCTGATCAAGAATTTACATAAATACTTTATGGGTTCGTAGACGCCTCCCCTCAAAAGCGCCTCCTCTCAAAAGCGCCTTTTACAACGGTATAATGAAAGCATAATTTCTCTTTTAATTTTATTGCATGCCATTCCACTTAAACTTTAATATTTATGTGGGTTAATTCTCGCTCATCTTCCAGTTAATTTCACTTAAAATGTCAATGTGTACATGCATAAATTTGAATGCACACACTCACACAACACAAACACATGCAACCCTATTTAATTTGCCTAGATTATGTGTGTCCTGTGTCCGTTATTATTATGCAATGACAGACATGTGTTCCCCTGCCACAGCAGTTGGTCGCTCTCTGTTGAGGTAAGTAAATAAATGGAGACACGCGACGTTGCAACAGCATTCGGATTGAGAATCTCGTAAATCAATTTTTATATATTCTAATTATGTGATTAGGTGATTTATGACCTTTTTGGCTTTTGTTGACTGCGTGGCTGCGATGCGCCACCCGGTCGCAAGACACACACCTAACCCGCACCTCCTCACTTATGTACCCCATTTCAGTTTTCGCGTGCCACGCGCCTCATGCATCATTTTATGGTCAGCGTGACGTAGCAACTGTCCCCCTCTCCCTCTCCCCCGTCATATAAATCGCTCTCTGCTGTAGCATCTCATCTCTTTCATCTTCGATTTTAGGGCTTGTTGACCCAGCTCAAAAAAAAAAACCAAGGAAAAAAATGAAAATAAATGAAAATCTAACTGAAACTAACTCAAAAAGCGGAAAATACAATATTTTGCTCTACATTTTGGCTCGTATTTCATGTGTCGTTTTATTTTGTTTGTTGTTTGCACTCTTCAAAACATTTTTATGATCGCACTAAAATGCACAGAATGTGTCCGTGACATTTATGATGTGACAATGTTACCTAACAATTCCCCTTCTCAACACACACACACACAAACACACACACAAGCAGCTACCCCGTCGTTCCCTGTCCCACTCAAAGTCACACAATTTGCTGCCAGCCTGTCCATTTCTCATCCATGACCCACACAAATTGTTTGCTCTTTGGTTACTTTTATGCGGCTCGTTTAGTTTGTTTGTTCAATTTTTGTGGCTCTTGAAGCCGTCGTTGGAGTGTCTTTCGTCCGACTCTTCTTCTGCTTCACATCACATCCTGTGCTTTGAAATATGATTGGGTACGATTTAATTGATGTCACTTGATTGATGCACTTTTATAGTAGAATATATACATATTTATATATATATATATGCCTGCCTGCTCTGTAGCCATTTCTAGTTGATTTATTGATTGTCGTTAAAATATTAGAACGCGTGTGGCATTTTTAAGTCTTTCATTTGCCACATTGGTTCCACTTTGTACCACCTTTTCACGTTCAATGCCCAAAACAATGTTCAGCTTAATTACGCAGAGCGAAGGGAATTTATTTATGATTGTGTTTAGCTAATGTGCTTATAGCGTTGCCCAATCAGCAACAATTTGTTAACTGCTTCTTCTTCGCATTATATTTTAATGTGATGTTGCTTTTAAGCCTGTTTTATAAGTCTGGTTAGTATTTGTTTGCATTATAATAAGCTGTTTGGGTTTTGAGCCACGAATCTTGTCACACTCATTAATATTTTGGTTTGCTTTTGACAGTCTTGTTTGCTGATAAGGTTCAGAGCTTCATTGATTGATCGTTGCTGGAACAGCGAGCGCTTTGTAAATGTCAACTTTGTTTATTTCACAAATATCGTCGTCCAACCATTCTGGTGAGTAAACAATAGAAAATTTTGGATGGGTATCTTCAAAATAGTCGTGGGCTCTATTCTTCTATTGTCCTCTTTTTTAGGGTCGTGCGTAGGCAGCTTGATACAAGAGATGTTTACCAAAAAAAAAAAAACAAAAACAATCTAAATAATTCGAACTATATTCCGAACAATAAAACAAGAACACTTAAGCCAAAGTCATTTATTGTGCCCACTTATTATATATTTTTAAATCACCCCCCGAGAATAAACTTGCAACACAATTACACTTATTTTTTTGGGGGTTGCCTGCTTAAGGTCCACATAATTTATGAGATTTTTAATGCAGGCTAAACAAAGTCAAATGTCCGTCAGTTGTCACGCTTAGACCCAGAGACGGCCATACGCAAATTTAAAGGATTATCAAATGCAAAAGAGCCGACGAAGCCCAGCTCCCAGAGCCCGGAGTCTCGAGTTCGAGCGTTGGCTGTTGTTGTTGCCACTGCGGCGAAGGCTTACTCGCATCCAACCCATAAATCATGGAATCAAAATGCCACTTTGGACTAAGCGTTAAGCTCTTTGGATGTGGCATAACACGTAGTAAATATGCACGAGGGCGACAAAACGAGACGCCACGGGTACATTGCCCCAGCCCTAAACACATGACGTTGTTGCACAGACACAGACGTGGCGCAGACATATGCTGAAAGCCTTCGACGATATTTTAGGAGAAATTTTATTTGTTTGTCGGCATAAACGGTTTGTTTAGAATGTGCAACGGCAGACTGGAAATACATTTTGTGAAATATACTTTTTAATTTCCTTATTTTGCCAACGTTTTTTGTGAATATGCATTTTTAATTTATTTCTTCTTTCTTTTGCCGAACGTAATTTTTTTTGATAAGTTGTGTTCAGCTTGAAAATATATTTTGTATTCCAAATTTCAAATTGCAAAAAAAATAAAAAATTTAAGTCAAATTTTAAGGCAGCAAAAATGATGTTTCATTAGGCCATTTGCTTAGGGTATTTTGTTTTTATTTAAAATCACATTTTCCTAGTTGATTACACCCCTTAAATAAGTGTTTGAAAAAGAAGGGAAATGATAATGAATGCACTAGTCTCTCATGCAGTCGACTCATTTATCTTCAATACTTTACAGCTCTCAATTTGCGTACTCCCAACCAAGCGAAGATTTAGGATTTAAACCTGACTAACGTCCGGGGATTTACATATTTCTTATGCCATGTCACGTTCGCACCGCAGCAGTCCTTGAAGCAGCAACTACCCCCCGCTCATCACCCCCTACCAGCCCAACCCCAATTGCCCCAAACGCTCAACTCGGAGCAAAGTTTGCGCTTTATTTGATTTTTTTTTTCTTTGACTTATTTTTAGTAAATAATAGTTAGTTAGTTGAGGTTTTATTTATTTTCATTTGACTGTTATTTGTTGCTGTTGTCGGTGTTGTTTGTGTTGTTTGTGTTGTTCTCGCTGTTGTTGGCCGTTTGCATTGCCTTTTCATTCGCCAGTGCTGGTTGTGCTAGTTGTTGGGTGTTTTCCTTCATAATTATTATTCCTTTTGGCTGTGGTGGCAGATAGCAGCTGCTGCCCTGTGGCAGCCACCAGCAAGAGGAGAGGCGAGGAAGTGTTGGATAGGTCCTCTCTTTGCTTTCGCCATTTTGTTTGGCCTGGATTAGCATAATGCTATTTATTGTTGTGCTTTCGTTGTCATTCTCATTTTCATTCTGATTCTCGTTCGCTGATGTTGCTGGTTTCCAGTTAATGTTGGTGCCAGCTACTTGTGTTTCTTTTCCTTTGTGGTTATGTAAATAAATTTTCAACTTCCGCATTGCAAATGCGCCAATGCCAAAACTGCTCTTTCTTCAGTTTACAATATGCATGGCTTTCTCTCTCTATCTCTGTCTATTTCTATCTCGCTCTGTCTCCCTTCATCTTTTTCGCTGTTCAGCTTGTTATGGCAAAGTTTGTTGCTGTTTCTCAATTCATTAATAATTCCGTCGGCTGCTGCAACTGCTCAAATTTTCAATTTACACTTTATGAACATGTAAATTGAAGACCAAGTTAACTATTTCTCCTCATCAACCCTGGAGAGCCAAAAAGAAATACAAAAAACAACAGAACCACAACAAGAAAGCCAGCAAAAGTTCTTCGAGTGCCACTCTGACTTGTTGTTTTTTTTTTTTTTGTATGCATCAGGCGGCAAAAACTAACTCGAATTGCTGCATAACCAAAATTGGATAGAAGCACTTCACTTAAGTGAACGAGTATCTGCTGTGGCAAATGGATATAACGCTTGCCCCAAACTGGAAATGCTTTTGCAATAGCTTTGCTGGTAGAACAGCAATCGGTTTACCCCACTCGCTGCATTATTGATTCACTCACTTTTAAATTTGTTCAAAACAAACAAAATACAATGGAATGTTATTGTCGAACTTGCTCGACGCGACGACACTCTGCAATCAAGTTTAGCATGCACCAAAAACTTTTATTTTATTTTGAAGTCAAAATCTTAAACTGTTGTCGACTTTCTTAGGCGAACTGAATCTTTAACCTTTTTGTGGAGTTCCGGCACGAGCTGGGCAGGACCAACCAGGCTCCATACTCTGTCTTGAAGGTGACGAGACCATAGAACACATTCTGCTAGTGAAATAAACACACTTTGAGGGAGAGGCACAATAAATCCGGCAGGTCGCAGTTTACAGTCTGCAGCAGTAATAAAAATAAATAAATTATAATACCGGAACTGTACTTGAAAATGCCAAAGGAGCATAATTTCTAATTTTCCTCACTTTGAGTTTACTTTATTTATGATGTAAATTTTAATTAAGGGCTGCAGTTACATTTTTGGTAAAATCGCATCACTTTGCTGTTGGCCTTTAGGCAGCCAAACAAATCGAGTGCCGCCCACAATTTACTCAGAAACAGATACAGGCACGCACAGGTTACATGTTAAATTGTCGTAAGCCTTAAAAATTCCATTATGATTATTTACTCAAGTACCAAACTCCGAATCCTGCACACTCGTCTTCATCCTTGCGCACCAAAAAATGAGACATAAAACACAAACAACGACACAAGAGCAGATAAGAAAACAAAGTTTTCTAAACGAATAAATCTGTTTGTTCTGGTGCCAGGGTATCGTACTAACACACACACACCCACACACACACGTGCTTGTAAAAATTGTAAAATATTTTTACACACACTGAGTTAGAGAGAAGGAGAGAAAGCAAGAGAGAGAGCGAGAGAGAGAGAGTGACTAAGAAATAAAGCTAATAAATGAGAAGTTTACGCGACTGCCCGGGCAACAAATCCCATTTACAAGGATACATATGAAAGGCGCTCGTCGTCAACGTTGACTGGTGCAGCCAAAACAAGGACGAGGAGGAGCCGGCAAAAAATCGCTGCAGGATATGCAGACAAGACAAACAAGTCACGAAGCACTGGCAAGCGAGGAACCAACAACAAACAAAACAAAAAAAAAAAACAAATGAAAAAAATAGTAAAAAATAAGAAAGAAAAAATACAACGGCGGCCCGCAAAGATTGGCAACAAAAATGTTTTCGTACTTTCGCAGACAGACAGAGCAAACGATATAAATATGCTTTACTATATACACACACACACACACACACACACACACACACACACACACACACACATATATATATATGTATATATACTATTTATATGCATAAATATGCATACAAATATATATGGAAATGCGGCATTTATTTGTGTATTAAGAGTTGATTTCGGCAGTAGTCCTTGTCAGCCCTTGAAATACCCAAATCGGCGGCGCGGCCATTTTGCCAGCTGCAACAAAATGGCGGCCGCAAAATAAATGGCGCCGTTGATGAGTGTTAACATTGTGTGGCATTGTGTGTGTTTGTCATTCAGTACAAAAACAAAACAAGTCAGAATGCTGTAGTTGAATGAGCTCTCGACTACGATATGCCCTGAATCCAGCTGTATATTTGGTGTTTCTTATACCATCTTAATAAAATCAATTCAGTTGATTAATTTATATCAATTTGAATTATTTGCCTTTGAAATCTTGAATTTTATTGCCAATGGAAATCGATATGCATCGATATATTTGCGATACGCAGGTAGTCATCGATCGCATTTATATTCAAAATTTGAAGTAGTTGTGGCTACATCATACATATATATATCTATCAAAGTGCCTGCCACACATATTTGCACCAAACCATTATGCCGTTTTTACCCATTTTTAAATGGGTTTAGGGTATGAAAAACAAAACACCAAAATCTGTTTTTCTGCTGTTTTTCATTATTTTTGAGTAATATACGCAATGCAGCGGGCTGAGTCACGGACTGCACCAAGCTTTAGCTGCAATGTTGTTGTTTGCCAGTGTTGTGCCACACTTGACATATTCATGCTGTGTTTATTTTTTGGAAAACCATTTGCAACGGGAACGCCACAAAGCTGCAGCCAGAAATGCAATTGTCTACTTTATATGATGGGCGTACCGCATTTGATTGGGTTGCAAGAGGCAATTGCTGATGCAGTGGCTCCATTTTCGATGTGTGTGTGTGTGTGTGTGTGTGTGTGCAACTGCATTTTAAATGCCATTTTAATAACGTCCCTGAAATGTACAATTTTTTTCAGCAGAGTTATTTTTTTGAACAGCTCTGCAAAATACTGTGATGAAATAAAAAGATTTCTCGATTAATAACAATTTTTAAGCAAACCCCAACCAATTAAATTAAGTTGTTTAAAAAAAAAACAGCTTCCCCAAATGCATTTCTTATGGCACTTTTAAAGCAATTTATAACTCTCACACCTTTCTCCTGATTGTGAAATCTGCGCAGTTATGCGGTTTTAAGTCGGATCTCATTTTAATTACCTTTATTGCATATTGCATTTTTTTTCAATGGGGGCTGGCATAAATTTTGTGCTCGATTTAAGGTGGAGACCCTAACTCAAAGCGGCTTATTGTGCAATCATGTGTGTGCACACACACTCAAAGCACAGACCCACACTCGCCTGCACAGGCGTTGGGGCAGCGAGAACGCCTAGAAATGTCTGCCATGCAGATAAGTTGTCGACCTTAGCCCACAAACGGGGTGTTCGCTCTGCATAAGGGCAAATGAATGGGTGCAGAAATGATACCTAAAAAACAAAAAAAAACACAAAAAACAGAAGAAAGCTAACAAAACGAGCGAATGAGGCAAGTGCGAACAAATTGTAAGGCAAAAACAAAAAAAAAAAAAAATTAAATAAAAGGGGTGAAAAAATAGAAAAACAGAAAAACTGGCTAAAAAGGTGCCAAGTAGCGTGCACAGTTAATGAGTTTTTCAACATTTCACCCACACCCGGCGCGCGCATCCAAATGTAGCACGAAAAATGTGAAAATGTGGCGCATGCAACGAATGACGGGGCAAAGGGGCAGTCAGTCAGCGTGTTGGTGTCTAAAGCAATTGGGGTTGGCAGGGGAGGCGATGTGGTTACATAAATCTAAGCAAGAGCAGGGCACAAAAGTGCAGCGCAATTTGTTTTTAAGCCATGTGTGAGAGAAACTGCGTGTGTGTTTGTCGGTTGCGTTCTAATTATGATGTCAACAATGCGTGTGTCTCAGTGTGTGTGTGTGTGTCCGTGTGTGTGTGTGTGTGCGTGTGTGTGTGTGTGGTCTGTGTTTGTGAGGTACGAAGTCGAGTGTCCACTTGGCGGAGCTCATGACTTGCAAACTGACTGCACTCAGTTGGTGTTGGTTTTGCTGATTGTTAGTTTAGCATAAAGTGCCCCAAAGTAGGCATGCGGAATTTAACATTTAATAGAAAATGTGTTTTGTTTTTTTTTGTCTTCTCAAAAGGGCTCGTAAGCCATTAAGGAACATTTATTAGGTGTTTGGTAATCTTTTGTCAAGTTCAATTGAATTCAAAACATTTATTTGTCTGGCAACAACTATTTTGTGTGTTGCATATATTAATTATTATTATGTATTTAAAATAATTAGACATATATTGAAAGCTGAAAGACAATTTTTATTGCAGACTAAATGAATAATTTTAAATGTAATTTTTTCTTTGCAGGAATGAATTAAAAACTACGCATCCAGCTGTTCAAAAGTAATACAAATAATTAATAAAAACAACGCTCAGTTTTTATCAACTTTGTTAAGAAATTTGTTAAACATAAAAAAGAAAAACAAAATAAAATAAAATAATAGAATATTATATTTGCCATAAATAACTAGCATTTGAATAGTAAGTAAATTAAGAATCAGTAAATAAATCGAATATAATCCTTATGACACACACACACACACTTGCTGACCGCAATAAGAACAACAAAAAATATTTGTAACAAGGAAATTGAGTAAATTTACGCAAAATAGAAATGTTCGATTTCCACAATTCGGTTAATCAAATAAAACAACAACAGAACAACTGCAACCACAATAACAACAACAACAACAATATGAACTCTAAAATAAACACAAACAAAAACAATAACAAAAGCCACAAAATGCATCTGCAAAGTGCAAAAACACTAAGCCATCGTTTAGCCCAAAATTATGGATGGATGCAAGTCTTCCTACTACTGACATTCTACGTGATTGGTAATCAAAGTGCCTGGCAGGAGAATATACGACCAAAACTATATGTGGAATTAGGTAAGTAATTTAATTCATATTTATAAGTTTCAACTTGCCAATTGCGGGTTGTTTAGCACTATTTTTTTTATAATCTTGGACAGGTAATAACCATTTTTGTGCAAGCTAATTAAAAATGATTTTATTTCCATTTTGCTATCGCAATTAAATTAATAAATTATAAAAGTATAAATGATAGTATTTAATTTATAACTGTATTTGAAAATCACCGCTAACTTTTCTTGTAGTATCATCGCTAAGAGATTTGATAAATCATCGCAAAAAGAAACTAAAACATGCAACCAACTTTAGAAATCTCGAATGAATTACGCAGACAACAACAACTTTATATTCTGTAGTTATTCGAGAATGTTGGAAATGTTTTTACTGAAATTTTGGTTCTCAATCTGATTAAGGTATTGGATTTTGGGTTCCTGTTCCGCTTTGACACACACCCTGTCAAAAATTGTATATAATCTAATAAAAAATCTCTGTCTCAATTATGATTAGGGCGAAAGAGAATGACAAAAAAAAAAAAAAAATATGAACTCATAAGTCAACACATATCGAAATCAACTGTCAAAAAACTTTAGTAGCTACTTTTTATATGTGCTCCAAAATCTAATTTGACTGCGAGACAAAGTACAGACACACACGCACACACACAGTACACACAGATCCACACACATATGTATGACTAACCTTTGATAGTTGAACTTGCCAACTTCTTTACCTACACACATATCTACCACTTGGCAGGGTGCAGCGTTTTGCTAGAGAGAAATGAAGCAATAACTTGTTAAGGAGTGCAAAGCACACTCCCAACACACACACACGCACACACACACACGCACACACATTGCAACTAATGCACACTCTTAGATATCTGGCATCCACACGTTTGGTATCTTAACTATAAATAACAAAAATTCCTGGAAGACATTATTTGCATAAAAGTGGCGAAGCTTTTTAAACACACACATATGCATGTGTATGCATGTGTGTGCATGTGTATGCATGTGTGTGTGTTTGTATATAGGTGTAGAGTGGCGCGATCCAGAGGCAGTCGTCGGGGCAGTTGTCGGCCGGGCAAAGCACTGAATAGTGCCTGCCTGCAACTATTTCTAGTGCCATCCAGTCGGTAATTCCTGGCTGGCTTCGGGCTACGTCATCATCGTCGTCAGTTTCATATATGCAAATTTGGCTAAAAAGTTGTGCGACATGCTCCCGTCTAGGCGACACATATATATATATATATATATACTATATTTTGCCATATATGCACAGGTATATATATAGTGCATACATATATGGTGCATAATGTATATGCTGCAAGATGAAGCAGAAAGTTGCTGAAGAAAAGAACTAAATTCTAAAAATATCTTTTGCACGCTTCAGAAATTACGTTATTAAATGTGCATTTGGCACACACTAAATGTGAAGCAGCAGCCACACCTAGCTCCCCATCTCCCCAGCTCCCCAGCTGCCTTCTTCGTTGCTGCAGTTTGGAGGGTTGAAACTGGTTGGGGGTGGGGTGGGCTGGGTGTGTGTAATGTCAAACTCAACTGAGCCTTTCTAGACAAGTCACATCAGGCGCACATGTGCTGTTTATAAATGAGCCAACGAAATGGAGTCAAGCGCTTCTTCTTATTAATTTTTTGTTCTTCCTGGACTGTTTTGGGTTGACTTGGGTGCATATTCGTGGCACTCGCTTCAGGCAGGAAGTAATTCAAATGAATGTGTCACTGCTAAAGAAATGCATAAAGCATTCACAAAAGATACGACAAAACAAATGAATGAATGTCTAACTAGACAACAAATGGCCAAAAACTATAGCAAGAAATACCAATTTGTGTTTCGGGCTCCGACACAATTGGATTCGTATATGGTAGAAAACGTGAGCCGGACAATGGCAAACATTTGGGATATGGGCATAGAGATAGATTTCTATGGTGAAAGCAGCAGTTGTTGTGTATTTAAATTGCTTGCAACTGCCTGGCAATGAATGAACTTCAAAATGCTTTCAACTACTTAAAAAGATGTGCATATTTATAATCTGCATATACGACGAATTCTAACCATATCTGGTCATTCTCTTCACAACGGTAGTTAATGCATTTCCTTTTCTGGTTTTTGGCTTTTCTTATTTCACTAAAGTCCCGAGATACATTTAAGGAAAGCAGCGATGCCGATTAGCCTAATTTGGGTATATCAAAGCTAGCCCAAGGTAATCTCAGCAACGACTGCTTCATTAGAACCAATTACTTAGTCAACGCCCAGTTTTTGTTGAAGGGTGCAGCACATGCCATGTGTTGAAGTTCATTTAAAATCCATCAGAGGCAAGTTATAAAAAATCCTTCAGGCTGCTGACAATTTTTTCTTTCTCGCACTCTTGCATAAGAGGAAAATAAGGTTAATGTGCAAATTATGAATGCGCCGAGTGGCAGCGGCAGGACGAAGAATGTAAATAACACACACAAACACACACACACACACACACACACACACACACCAACAGAGCGTGCAACTCGGCCAAATGAGCAGAAGCAGCAGTCGCCAGGGTCCCGTGCAAAAGACGACAACGACTACGAGGACATTTGTGACCAAGTAAAATGAAAGTGCTGCTTGAGCAGTGGAAGGAGAAAGGATGTCTGAGGTAGGGTCAGGGTAGTGGAAGGGGGGTTGGGGCGTGTGCACTGGTAATGCATTCATATGCCATTGTTTTGGGGCAGCTCCCTCCACACCTCTTCCATTCCTTCACCGCATCTTGCACTACCCCAGTCAACTGCATACGCATAAAATATAAGAACGCTGGCGTGGCACGCCCCAGAGTTGCATTTGACAGCCGCAAGTGGTTGTCATTAGGCGAGCAGAGCCACGCAACAGAACGACCATTTAAATGCACAGCACTTGGCCAGAACCAGTGTCAGCGGGGGGGTCGTGTGGTGAGGCGAGTTTACTTTTCAAGCCAAAATTACGTCTATCAAGTGGGCGGTTAGCGTTGATCGTTTTGTGGCACTTTGGCGATGCATTTACTTCCTTAACCCCTGCCATCCATTCGCACATCTCTCGTCCATTTTGAAGACATTTCGCAAAGCTCTTCTTATGCTGATTTTGTTGTTGTTGTTTTTTTGGCTTGTACGTGCCAAAAATGTAAACGTTTTCAATTCGCAGCAGCTGTTGACTGGCGAGGGAAGTGCACAGTGTTGCACAACGTTTATAGTTTTAAATTGCACACAATAAAGCTAATGAGCTGAGCCATAATATTATTGTAATTGGAGTATCTTAGAAAAGTTTGTGTATAAATAAAATTATATAAAATGTTTATTAATGTTTTTTTAATATTTTTTTTATAAAAATTCAATCCTTTACATCAAGAAAGCAATCGGAAGTGCAACAGCTAATTATTTTGAGTTATTTTGCTTAATTTTTGGAATTCTAAGTGTATTTATTAAAGAGACATAAAATGCAGCTTTTTTTTAATTGGGAAAGCAAAGCATTCTTTAGAAATGTCAGTCCCCAGACGAATGGCATCTAAGATGAAAATGTAGATGAGTACAATACACACACACACACACACAAGCAGCATATATGGAGTGCCACACAAAAGCCACAACAACAACCGAAAGGCAGCGCTTAAGAAATTATGAATTCTGAATTTTGTCAAGATTCCATTCCATAACTGTCGTCTTTGCCTACTTAATATAATTTGAATAAAACCCATATGCAAATGAGACGAACGAGGGAAAGGAAAAGGGAATGGAAACTCTGAGTAGAGGCAACAAACGGGCAAAGAACCGATGTCAGACATAATATTTTTTAGTTGTCGCATTTCCGACTGTCTCAACGACGACAACAACAACAACAACAACAACAATGTTTCGACTACCAAAAATGCATATGCAAATCTTTTGAATGTGTTGTACGAGAAAGAGGAAGACTAAGTACATATAAGTATCTGTGCCACACGAGACATGTGTGCATGTGTGTGTCTGTGTGTGTGTGTGTGGAAAATATATGTTGGGCGCGTGTCAAGTGGCGACAACACAGAAAACTTCTTGGCGGTCTTCAGTTGCTCCCTGGGCTGGGCGGCCGCTTCGCGTTTCTCCAATTGCGTTCAACTGCAATTACATTGTGAATTAAATTGTAATGAGGCAGCATGCGGCGAAATGTGCAAAATGCATAGCAGAAAGAACCAGAAATGTTGACTTTGGAGGGGTTGGGTTAGACGATTTTGGAATAGCGTCAGTGAAATGGCAATTAACAGTTATGTTTGCTGCTCCGACACGTTGCAGACAGTTTTAATGACGCCGCTTCGCAAAACTATTTTTAGGCGTCGTTTTCGTTGCAATGTTGGGCAAGAAAAGGCAACTGCCACGGGGCTAACAACAAGCAAGTCGAGGCGGGCCAAAGAACAGGAAGCGAGTATTCGCTGTCTCTCAGTGGATATCTGACCAACGTTTGGCTCGCTTAATTGGCTACAACGGAAGTTCACGTAATTTCAAGTCAATGGCAACCACTCGTTGTGTGCCACACTCCACGTCGCCTCAAATTCATGTTAAATGGTGCGAAAGATCATCGATATCAATGGCGACATTGCTGCAGTCGCCAACGTGACGCGACCATATACATATATACATATATACACATATATATATATATCTGTATATATATACGCACTATGTGTGTATGTGTCTACATTGCAGTCTAGTCAGTGTCATTGCCGGTTGAATTATGCGCAATGTGTTTATCTGCAACGAGCAATGAAATCTTCTATAATTATTATTATTGCATGTTGACTGCGACAGTCGCTACTTTCATGCGAATAATAGTCCAGTTTGTGGCTAGTGTTTGCCATTAAATTATATTAATTTATGTTTTGCTTAAGCTTTAAACTAAATTTTAAAAATCTTTTACGCCCAAAAACTACACTCTTTGTATAAATAAAATCTTAAAATACTTTTGTTTGCTAATAATATAATTATAAAACATATAATTATAAGCATATAAAAAACATACTGAAAAAATCATGTTTTTGAGACAGACACAAGCTTCTGTATAGAAATATGTTTACTGAATAATAAAGCGCAAATAGTTTGAACATTTTCTAAAATTCAAACTTATTTATTTTTGAGTGCACCATGGAGAAATATATCAATTTTTTGTTACATTTTGGAAACGCACAATTTATTCTTGTTTATGCTCAAACTTAGTTGCCCCTTTACTAAGTGGCAAGCGTTCAAAAGTGTTGCCACCCTGCAAAGAAAAAGTAAAATTTAAAATTTCTTCGTAGAATTTGCTGTGATTTACAATGCTCAATTTTAAATGGCATTTAAAATATATTTGAACAATTTGAGGCGTGCGGCAACGTAATTGGAGCTGGGAATTACAAGTCACTGGGATGTGCTTTAAATAAATCCAAAAAGGCCCACCCTATCAATTACTTGGTTGGTGACGTCTGGTTGGGGGAGGGGGGAAATGGATAGGGGTAGTATTCGCACCATGTTTGCTTGGTATGTTTGCACTCATGTGCAATTGGAAGCCGCTTCATGGATTAAACGGCTTTCTTAATTGAGTGCTCATTTTCCGGTTAGGAAGTTTTTATGCCGAGAAAATAAATTACACACATGAGTGCAATTTGGTAGACGCCAAGGAGTCGCAGCCAAAGGACATGCAATCGAGTTGCAAGCTGTTGCAGTAAGCAGGAGTTGGGGCACGAGCAACGGAAGCTGTAGCATTAACCTGGGTCAACTGAACAATCAGCTCATAATAGCGTTAATCAAAAAGTTGCTCACACCCAGGGCAACTGGCAAACTGCAATGTTGCTGATGCAGCAGCAGCAGCACAAGCAGCAGCAACCTGCCTGTTTGGTCAGATTGAACGTTTAACGATGATGCCAAAGATGCCGCCCGACGTTGGAGTTCAATGGCTCTGGCTCTGGCTATGGTTCTGTCTGTCGAATTGATGCTGTCTCTGCCAGCTCCGGCAACTCTGGCAACTCTGGCTCGTGCCCATGGTCACCAGGGAAATTAGTAATACGACAAGTGCAACGGCTGCCTGCTGTGCTCTCAGTCTTTCGTCCTTAGTCCTTTCGACAAATGAGCTGCATGTTGGCCGTTGGTCGTTGCCGTTGGTCGACACACTCACACACACACACACACACACACATTTAGCAATTTTACTTATTCTCTTTGTTCTGGTCGACATCGCCAGCTCTTTGTCTCTATAAATTTCGCCACTGATCGTCCCGGCTTGGCGCCTGTCCAGTAATTGAAATGGCGTAACGACAAAAATTGAAGCGAATTTTCTACACAACTTTTTGCCCACACCACTGTCAACTTTAATAAAAAAGTTAAAGAGTCAGCTACATCCATCCATACATCCATACTTACACACATAGTTGGGGTTGCACAGCAAATAGAGAAGAAAAAAATTGATGTGTTCTAGAAAAGTTTGGGCGCGCACAAGTAAAAAGTTAATATTGATAAATTGATTAAAAGTTTAATAATTGTACATTTTGTTTTTGGCCATTCACGTGCAACGCGCTCTGTTCCTGATTAGTTTTCCAACGCTGTCAGAGAGAGAGAGAGAGAGGGAGAGAAAGAGAGAGAGAGAGAAAGCTATCCGGAATGTGGGGGACCATCAGAACTTGTTGTCTCGCCACGGTAAAAGTTGGTTTAGCTTGCAAAATTAAAAATTAATTGCCAGACTGCAACTTATGCCTTTTGTTGCCGTTTCGTATTTTGTTGCGTGTGGTTTTCTTGCTTCGTGTTTGCTGCCTTCAATTGGCCAAATGAAAAGTTGTTGCGCTCCCATCGACGATAAAGTCAAATACCGCGAATTGCACTGAATTTACAGCATTAAATTAGCGATTATATTTCTAATAATCCGTTACAAATAGCAAAAAATTGCATTAACATTTCTGACTTGTGGAAAATATTATGAAAACATTTTTCCTAACACATTCGTTGCACATGTTCTATGATCTTATGGCTTGTCGACTTCACACTAAAATAAAATAAAATTCTTGTCTCCCCAATTGAACATTTAATGCTTAGATTGGTAATATAAATTTGGCACTTTTTGGTAATTTGAATTCCCATTACTGAGTAGAGCCAAGCTAAAGTTTGAAGTGTTAAAGTGCCTGGTTTTTATTTAATGTGTTGTAGGCACTCGAAAGCCATTAACCATTGAAATGTAATTATGCATGTCATTCGTACATCAACCTAAACATTCCATGGCACTTCATTACTTACTTACTTACAGCAGCGCCGAGGCGCTCATTAAAAACTAAGTCAAGCCCGCGGACTACTCGCACCCAATGCCATGTGAAGAAGATTCCAACTGAGTGCGGGAAAGGGGAGAGGGGTCTCTCTCTCTCTCTTGTGTGTGATGAGGTGGCGGTGCACACACACACACACAGACACAAATCACAATACGAAAGAAGTTTTTGGTAAAACTTTTGCGAACAGCCAACCGAACTATGTGTCTGAAGTAGATGTTGGCAAATAGTTGGTTGGAGGGCCAAGAAAATTGCGCGAAACGCGAAACACAGAAATCAGCATGACAATTATAATGATAATGAGTGTGGTGGGTATATGGTTGGGTGGATGAGAGCTGTGCCGCTAGAAGAAGATCTTCTAGATGAAAATGTCATTAAACGACAGCATGGAATTTGCCACAGCCCAAGTTGGCAGCGTCATCCATCCAACAACCCGTCCATCCATCCATCCATCCAACCATCCACTTCCTCGTCACAAACTTCAACACCAACGCTGAGCCCTGAGTTGGCAGCTACATTGAATGCAATTAAAAAAGTTCAACTTGTGCGTTATCTTTTTTTTTACACGTTAAAAAATCGGAGTTCTTTTGTTTCCAACTGAATGTGATTAAATTCCACTGACATTAATAACACTTAATTAATTAGTGGCAACATTTTGAAGCATGATTCATTTTGAAAAAATTACACTCAACAATATTTTATCTTTTAAGACTACAATTTTTGGTGTAATAAAAACTCTTTTGTCGGTTTATAGTCTGAAGTGTCTAAGTCCAGCCTTTATTTAAAATAAAAATAATCAAATAAATATCTTTATTTTTTTTTAAATAAATATTAATTTAAAAAAAAAAGAAAATAAATCATTTTTTTCTTTATTTTTGGTACATTACAATTTTTGTTTTACTATGTACATTTTGGTAGCGGGTTGGCATTGTTATCTCATCTCGAACCACGTCCCTCTCCCGCTTTTTCACACTACTATTTTTTTGGCTCAGGGTTAAGATGCCACTTGCAACGTGGCGACACGTTTGCCTCGTCTTGCTTTTTACATTTGCTGAAAATGTGGGGAAAATGTTCTAATTAAATTAATTAACAGGAAAATTAGTTGCTCAACAACTGTCGATGTTTTTGTTTTTTTGTTGTTATTGTTGATGCAGCAGGTAAAGATTTTAATGGGTGTGTGTGTGTGTGTGTGTGTGTGTGTGTGTGTGCATGTGTTTGTGTGTGTTTGTGTGTGTCTGTTTAACTATCTGCCATCAACTGCCAACTTCATGAATGGAAATGGGAAAGAGGCCAATTCACAATTTGCAGTCAGCTTCTGATAAGTACCAGGCAGTCATCATTTGTGCTCAGCTTATCTGCTGGTTTATGTATGCACTTAAATAATCTATGAATATGCGCACATCTTAAAGTAATTGCTTTGAAATTTACAAACGTGCAATTAGCAATATGCTCTTGTTGAGTTCAAGGTGACAACATGGTTGCAACTTACTTCTAATAATATGTGTTCAGTCGTGGCATAAACAACGTAATTTAAGCAACAATTGAAATTCTGAAAATTGTTGAAAGTTTACAAACTTTCTGCTTTTTTGTTGGTAAATACATAATTATTTGAATTTTATTATTTTATTTTTATTTGTATTTTTATAACAAATCCGATTTTGAGCTGTTTCGCAAACATGCTAAAAAAGCAACAGCTAAATATGTGTGTTTATATTGACATTTTGGATACAGTAAACAAATGCGATTTAAATTTGACTCGCTTCGGACATATTTAATACTCCAACAAACCGGGTGAACCCTATAAATTCAATAGAAATGCAGCCATATTCACGGTCAATTGGGAGCCATTAATACCACTGTGTGGTGCATGTGTGTATTTTGTGGTCACTGTTCAAGCCAACAGTGGTGGTAATCATGCCAACACTGCAGTAAAGGGGGGATCCCCATCCAGAAGCGCTTTCCATTTTGACCCACGCTTGCTGCTTTTTATTGGGCTATCGCTGACATCGACTCGACTGATTGGACCAGTTAAAAGCTGGCGGTTAGTTAATGGGTTGTTTTTTGTGTTGGAGGCGTTTACAGTGCTCACATTAAAATAATAAACACTTGAAGGCAGCCATAACATTTTTTACTGTTGACCATAAAACATAAATCAGCCTTTTGTCTTTGACAAAAAAAAAAAACAACTTTAGCTCGTGGTTTGGCTGCTTTTACTTTGAGTTCAGCCAACTGCTCACTGCCGGGGGCAAAAGTCCACAGATTAGCCGACTCTCTCTTTCCCTCTCTCTCTCCCTTGCTCTCGGTCTGTATCTATTCATCTCTATCCCAGTCCCTCTGGGCGAATATTGTCATTGCCATCTCGTTTGTGTCACTCTTAGTGGCAGCAACGCTAATGATCTGCACCAATGGCGCCCACGTCACAGAGTCCGGCTCCTTCGATTACTCCGACTCCTTGTCCAGTTTCTCCTTTGGGGCATCAACTTTAGCTAGCCTTGAGTTGTTGTTGCTGTTCTCTGCTGCTCACGTGTTCGCCTAACGATTGTGCCTGTTCAACACCCCCGTTCATTGTTGCAAGTGCTGTTGTTGTTGTTGTTGTTGTTGCTGGTCTACTGATAGGCCACTCTTCGCGTGCAAATGATTTGTGTGCTGGGAGATGGACATTTCACGATAGACGCTTTGTTGATGATCCTAAGTTGTGTGTATTTCTTTAGATGTTGTGGCTAAGTGCTGATTGTGCAACATTTCCTCTTAAAATTTAATAATTTTCATCAAATGCTTTTTACAAAAGCCTCAAAAAATATGAAGTATTGGCAAAAAAAAAGCTAGTTTTTTGTTACTTTCACAGCTGGCTGCACAAATGCTGTTAATGCTTTCATAAAGTCGAATCGGGATGGGATTTGAAATGTATCAGAGAATAAAAATAAATTACTCAAGTTTTTTTTCGCATTGATAATAAGCCACTTAAAATCAGTTTTCGTCGAGACAGCTAAAAGCATTAAAGGGTAATTTTAATTTTAAGCGAGAACAGTGCAATTGATGTCCAAACTTGTTGAGCAGTATTAGAAAGATCTTGGATATATATATTTTTTTAAAAAGTTAAAATAGCTGCTCACATTTAAACATTTTGTAATCAAAAATGCTGACACTTTTCCCTTTAAAAATTTGTGAAAATAATGTTGTAAGCGCGCAACCCTTGGCCAAAAGACTCGCTCGACTTGATTTGAAATATCTGCGCAATTGATTCATCTGTTGTGGCATCATTCATCATGCTCACACAGTCGTGTGGCATGTGCCTAACATCGTAACTCAAACAAAATTGTTGGATCAACCCTCGCTGCCAAAGTCGTCATCGGCATGGCATCGCAGCCATCAACAGCAGCGGCTGACAACAGCCAACGCATGCTGCTCACTTTGTACAAATCAGTGCACGTCATCAGGTCGCCTAACCATGCCATCTCCCTTACCACCTTAATACCCCAGCCTCCGCCCCTGCATTATGTGCCTAGCCCCAAAAGCAGTGACTAGTGTCAGCCTAGCAGCTGGGCTTGAAACAAATGTCTTCCGTCTTGCCAACTTCCGTCCCGTTCTCATTGCCATTTCCTCTCTCTTTCACCTTCTGTTTTGGCTTGGTGCAAATCCGTCGCAGTGTTTCTTCAGTCTTCATTTTTGCCGTTGTCTGATACGCTTTGTTTCATTCTGTATACCCTGTATCGATATGTTATGTCGAATGGGGTATTATTACCGTAAAGACTTTTACCAATATGAAAACCAGTACATTCTGAGAGTTGTTGTTAATGCTTTCCATCTAAGAATCTGTAGTTTCCCTTCGCTGAAATATCATCATGATTCTGAACTTTCTAAAGGTATAAAAGTTGTTATTTATATTTTATTTTAGAAAAATACCATTTATGGCGATTTCATTTCCAACTTTGATCTGTAAAATATCACCATATTTCTGATTAATACGACAAGGTTTTTGGCAACTTTTCAACTTTTTAAAGAGCATCTCACCGTCGCAAATTCTCTAAACTAGATCATTCCCACTGTTGTTTATGGTTTTGTTGGTTTGTGTGTGTGTGTGTTCTTTTTTTTTTAGCTGGCCAGATTTATCGCCTTTTATTCATCATTGTCAGTCAGGCGTTGTTTTTGCGGCGACGACGTGAAACCGCGCCAAGAGTTCTGCAACTGGCACACTGTCAAATGGGTGGAGAGGCAGGGCGTGGCGGAAATGGGCAAGGGGAAGTCCTGGCAACGCAATTTGCCGCCACGTCGAAGGCCTTCAAAATCGTCTCGGAACATGGTGACGCTAACGCGTTGCGAAATCTTTCACTTGAGCCCAGGAGGCGCCGTCTGTTTTGATGAATTATTGGTACGCATGTCGCAGTGACAATCGGCAAATCAGCTAAGCTTTTCAATATGGCCGCCACAAGTGTGTCTGTGTCTGTGGCTGTGCGTGTCTGTGTGTGAGTCTTCTTGTGTGTGTGTCTGGCTGTGTGTGTGTGTGACTGATGATTTCTGAAAGGACGCCGGTTGCTGATATATGTTGCTGGGCTACCTTCTGGTTAGTATCTAGGTTTAAAGCAGATTAGATTTAAAAGTCATTTACGAGCTTTGACCTAAGCCGCTTAGAATGCCGTACGGTCCGAGTGTTTGTCACCACTGTGTGTATGTATGTGTGTGTATGTGTGTGTGTGTGTGTGTGTGTGTATGTGTCATTACATTAATTTGCAGGCTTATGTCCTGGACCGCTGTTAATGAAATGCTCTTAGTCCCAGCCAAAAGCACTTCATGGAAAACGTTTAACAATTTGCAGTGCCCGTTGGCAATGTGAGGATGCCATTTGGCATTTGCTTTAAGCTCAGTGGGTGGCATTATAAAAGAATGGTTGTTTTAGTAATTGAGTTTGTTTGTTTGCGGCCAGAAACGGGGTCGACAACAGCATACAAACGCTTATTAAATGGTCACTGAATAATATTGCAAAACCTTTTATCATGTTTCAATTTAATTCCAAATACTTAGTTGAAAATTGTTGGTTCATTAAATTTGAATAACTTAAAAATAGCATATCTTTGAAGTATTTAAATCATTCAGCACATTTTGTGTATTTCAAACTGATTTACCAATTATGTTTGGTGAAAATGAATTTTAAGATGTGCCAGAACTTTATCAAACATTATTGCTATGGCTTAATTATTATAGCTTAATAAAATATAAATAAAACATGGATTAGACAAGTATTTGTATTTCATTTTCCACAACCATTATTTTTAATAATGCGAACCTTTCAAAACCTTTCAAATGCAATGCAATTTAGCTTTGGCGAAATCACCATTTAAAATCATAAAATTCAGTCGTTAGTTCGTTGGTAATATCTTGAACCGTTAACAGCTAAAAACATTAAGAACATCCACAAAAAAATCGAAAAAAAAAAGAAAAGAAAATCGCTTAACATGTACAGAAGGCAACGGGCGCTTTCATAACTCACAGCTCGTTAGCTTTTATGGTTGAATGCTTTTCATGTATATAGTATTTGACAGCCATCGCTGGTGACAGCTTTTCACTTTTCACCTCTTCGGGGCGGTCAAGGCTGTTTGTTGGTTGTGCTTCTTTAGTTTTTTACGGGTCCCTGCCGCCCTTTGGCGGTGCAGCTGCATCCAAATGTCTTTTCGCGCTGAGGGCCCCTCGCTAAGAGCCTGCTGCAATGGCACAGCCAAAAGCCACATTATCTTGGGCATCGTTATGGCCTTCGGCCACTTTGAAGTTGGCCAACGACGCGTCTTCTCAGTATGCCCAAAAAATGAAAGAGAAAAATACAAAGCGCTGACATTTTGTCTGTGCGGATGTGCGGCTTCTGTTTCTGCTCCTGGTCTTGCTACTGACCCATCCGTTTATGGTGCGGTAGGCAGGCAAAAGCATTTTAGAATTTTAATGTGCCGCCTTCTGCCTTTTATGGCAGCACAATTGACAAAAGCAACAAAAGCAGCAGGAGCACAGGCAGCTGCCAACTGTCCAAGCCCAGCAGCTCAACCAGACTTGACCATGGCGAACCGCAACGGTCCGCATCCAAGAGAGATACTTTGCTGTGGCTAAGGATCGTCCGTCCGTGCCACTCTTAACATGCACATGACGTTTGTCTTTGGACGTTAATCTCATTAAATAAGCAATGTGGTGCAGAGCGAGGCGCCTCTTCAATGTGTGTGCGTGTGCAAAACTGTCAGACTGTGCAACTGGCACGGCACAGTGGGGCAAAGTCTAACAAACTTGCGGCGATTCGTTACAATGGCTGTTTCATTTGTAGTTCTACTTGAATTGCAACTGTCGAACATTTATATTTTCTACACTTAATTCGTGCATCGAGCTTTTTTCTGATTATTTTAGAACTATAAAATAAGCATAGGTTTCATGCAGATACCATCAGAAAAATACAAATAATTTAAACTAATCGAATAATTTACAGAGCCTATATTTGCCAGATCACCACCATTATGATTGTTCCAATACTTTTTGTCTCTTCTTTAAAACAAAAAACCAATTTGTATTTATGGCCCACTGTGCTTGATTTTAGGCCTGTGCTGGGACTTGTGCCAGCGCTTTTAATGCAAATGCAAATGCAAAAACGCATTAAGAGCGGCACAAACGAACACTGGCCACAAAGTAAGCTGCCGTCCGACCGTAGCCAAGGACAAAGAGTGACAGAGATGGAGAGTGAGAGAGAGAGAGTGGGAGAGAGTGAGAGGACCAAGAGAACGATGAGGGGTAAAGGATTGCCAAACGAACGCAAAGCATGAGATGCAATGTGCATCATTTATGATGTATTTGAATGCTTGCATGTTTGCAGTTAGCCGTTAGCAGTTAGCAGTTAGCAGTTAGTATGCAATCCGTAGGGTTTGCTCGCTTTGTGTCTGGGCAAATGTTGAGCCATCGATTAGTTTGCTGCCAAATTGCCAAAGCCGCAAAATTTGCAGTTCGATGGGGTAACAGTAGCAACGACAGCAGCTAAAAGCCTCAACTGACCTCGAAAACTTGGCTGCATTTGCATTTCGGTTGATTTCATAAGGGCTCAGTTTAATTGATGAATTACTGTTGCACTGTTTTGGCCCGAATATTCTGCCCATAGTCACTAAAATGTGCAACTGCAAGATATTAAACTGTCTCTGTCTCTGCATACGATATGCATATCTGCTGCTGAAGTGCCAGTGAGCTTTTGCAACCACAGACATATACACACATATATATATATATACATGTTTATAATGTCACTGTACTGAGATAATTCAGCAGCTGAAGAAGCACTCAGCCGTGTGCACCTGAATCATCACATTTCAATTATACAATATAAGCTGTCAAATTGCTGCAAATACTTGTAGATACATTATGCATCCGTATCCGCATCCGACTGTCTGCGCTGTGTCTGTGTCAGTGTGTGTGTGTGTGTGTGTGTGTGTGTGTGTGTTTGTTGTATTTTTGCCTGCTCTTCACTTGAGTCTTGTATCGCCCCATTTTGCAGATATCCCCAAGCAAACATTGGCTTGGCACAAATGCGAAATTGCGGCAAGAGTTCCACAAACAATTTAGTAATTGTTTAGAATTTAATTATGCTTATTTTAGCTTGATTTTATTTCTTTAAGAGCATGACAAACTTTTCAAACGATGAAAAGAGCAACGAATAATTTGATTAACATGATTTATTAATTAAAAGGTACAATCAAAGTGATCGAATAAAATAGGTGATTATTGCAAAAGTAGCAAAGATGGCAAGTTGAGTGCAAAGTTGGGAGAACCATTAAGGAAAAATGCTGTGTAATATGCATGCCACATTTAGTTAGGTGAGCAATTTTTTGGAGATCTTAAAAATCCTTTAACACAATACATTTAGTCCAAATACAAACCCAGTTCGGAAAGTGGAAGACAGATTCCTTTCTAGAAAGAAATAAACATTTAAAGCTCTCTGATTGCTCAGTATCTGTTAGTTTAGCATGCGTACTGAGTGTATTTTGACTTGTTTGACATGTGTATGGAATTAGTCATTGTTAGCAAGTCTTGGCCCCGGCCAGTCTCTCACTTGACTCGCTCCACAACTTCAATCAGCCGCCGGGTTAAAGTTCGCGCTGAAGCAGGTTGAGCGAAAGCGCAACTAAATCGCACATGTCATCAACAGCGGACACCACACACTGCAACAAAAGCAACATAAGCAGCATAAGCAGCATAAGTAGCAGCAGCAGCAGCCCAGACCAGACTACGCCCAAACTCCAAACCCTTGCCAAACCGCACATTGGCAAGACGCCGGATTGGCATCGACAATGGAATACACAAACACAGTTGCATTCGCTATCCGTCTTCACTGTTGACTTATTTGCTTTGAGATAAACGCCAAGTTGATTTATACAACCCACCGACAATTCATTCAACCATTTGCACCAAACAGCCAGTCATTCATTTCCACTCACCCACACCCACACCCACATCCCCACTCGCACTCGCACTCGCACTCGCACTCGTTCATTCATTCAGTCATTCATTCATGCAAACATGCAGTCAAGCGTAAAAAATTCTTGTTTGTTTGTTTGTTTGTTTCTTTATTCATTGAGGAAGCAGGCAGCTGGGGTCCAGGCCTTCCTTTCAACTACTGCTGCTGCTGCTGGTGCTGCTGGTGCTGCTGGTGCTGCAGTTGCTGCAGATACTTATCGCTCAGCCAACTAACAAACTAGCAAACAATTGAAGCCGTGCTGCTGGACGAGAAACTAGCCAGCCACTATGTCTGCGACGGGCCGGGCCAGGCACGTCCGTCTGTCCGTCAGTCAGTCAGTCAGTCAGTCAGTCAATCAATCAATCCGCATCGCGAGAGAGCAAATCGAAAATTATTCAGGCGTTGCCTCAACTTGCATTTGAATTTGGCCTTTTTATTCTACCAACTCGACAGCATTGAAGATGGCGCCGACAGACAAATTGTCGACGGCGCCGTTTGCCTCCCCACCAAAATCGCCCCCCAAAAAACCCACCCTTATCAGACAGAAAGGTTACAGGGCACAAATTAGACGCTGATAACAATGTAGATAAGAGCTTTGACATGTCTATAAAACTGAAACTATTATCAGAAAGGTTTTCACAAAGCCATGTAGCATTCATCTAGAGGTCAAAACATCAAAATTGAAAATAGACCAAGTTGTGGGTAGTGGTAGAAGTAGTTGTGACTAATAATAAAAATGTTTTTATGTTCTATTTTTGATTCGCTTTTTCAGTAAATGCTGGAAAGCTGCCTTTCGATATTTAATTAAACAATTGAAACGCTAAAGAAATTAGGTTATTATTATTTATTTATTTTGTTTGTCTTTCAGTGTGGTTAGTTTGTTTGTTGTTTTTTTGTGTTTTATTTTTTTTTTGATGTTTTTTTTTTGTGTTGTTTCTATTTTCGGTACGCAGCTGCTTGATTCTTGTGCCACTATGCAAGTTCAACGGTTCATTTGTGTATCGATTGATGATTGATCGATTATGATTAATGTGAGCCAAATAAAGAGGCAATCCATTATACGTATAGTTGTGTTGATTGTCCCTTCGCTGGGGCATTGTTCGGCTCTCATTTAAATCTTTGATATGCATTAATGCGAGTTGAACAAATACAATTTGCTTGTATTGTGTTAACTACGAGCTACAATTGAGTTGGCTTCGAAATACGTTTTATTCCCAATCAATGGTAAGACAAACATATAATCTACTTATTACAATGCTTCGTATACACATATCTATATATATATATATATAATTTTATTTCTGCCAATTAGTGTCATACTATTTGAAGTAATTTTCCTTAGCGTCTATTTTAGGCAGAATTGTTCAATCGATAATATGAATAAAATAACGAATTTTATTGACAATCGAATGCTTTTAGAAAAAGTAATATATTTTTAGAAAATTGTTTTTATTAAAAGACCAAATCGGGTAATCAACACTTATTCAATTTCTTCATTTTATTTCTGAATGCCGCATGAAACACGCTAATTGACCGCATTCAAGTGTACAATTAACTAACTGTTTTGTATTATATTTCAATTGAAGCCATGCGCATGTATATATATATATATGTGTATATTTAAACTATATAAATATAAATATTAATGTGTGTATGTATTTGGCTTAATTTTACATACGCATGCTTATGTAATGTGTGCAGAGGGCGAGCGGGACGGCGGTTGAATAATGTCGGCTTGGCTTGTGTGTGTTTAACAGCAATTAATCAGCGGAACTGTCCGCGCCCGAACATGCGTAAACACCAACAGACACACGCACACACACCCACACACACACACACATGAATATAGATATGTACACACGCACAACACACACCACTCACACACACCCAGCTATAAAGTGGTAGATGGACGCCTGAAAAGCAGCCTTTTCAGCTGCACACAGCTGCACGGGCCGACCCTAAAAATGTTTTGCTGTAATTAACTTAGATAAACATAAAGCCGGCCATGGGACATTAGCCTTTGTCGTCCCCCGCAAAGGCAACGGCAACGGCAGTGGCAACGGCAAGACAAGGCCTCTTTGCCAAAGACTTGTGGCAGCCATGCGTTTGCCTATGTGACTCGACTGCTCAAAGCGCACCCACCCACAGGGCGTTTGTGGTGGAAGAGTGTCGAAGAGGGAGACTAAGATAGAGAAAGCTACAGAGTGTGTGTGTGTGTGAGAGAGAGAAAGAGAGAAGCACTTGGCAGCTTCTACAGTTTCCCAGTTGCCTTCTTCGCTTGCCAGATGCAGTTGAGAAAAAGCTTGTGCAAATAAATCATAATTAGGCATGTAAACATTGGACTCATACACACAATAACATATAGCTACTAAGTGTGTGTGTGTGTGTGCATATGTGTGTGCGTGTGTGTGTGTGTGTGTGTGTGTGTGTGTGTGTCTCATATGTGTGTGAGAAAAGGCGCTTACATTAATCGTCCACTGAGCTGCCTAATGGGATTTGCAGCGTACAAAGTTGCTGAATTCAAATAAAACAAAACATAAAAATAAATAGATTAGAATTATGCATTTGACTTTATGACATTTTTTTTTATAAATATATTAAATTAATAATAGAAATAGTTATATTCAATCCATCCAAGTGTTGTAGAAATTGAATGACAAATATAACTAAATTTAATTGGAGTTCCTAAAGTGCCCGCTTTTATGAATATGGATTAATATAAGAAGCTTATCGATCGAAGAACTTCTTACAACAGAGTTATTTAACTAGGCACACATATACTATAAACATAAATAAATTTCTATAAATGATATTCGTTTCTTCACCTCACTGATTATGCGTATTGAATAATTTGACAACTAAGACAGGATTTCTTCGTGATTCCTGCACATTTGTAATATTCGGAAGTGTTTTATTAACCATATTTACATCATTATACTCATCGACGGGTCCCGTCCATATTCCTTACATTATTTACTGCTAATTAAGTTAATTACTGCAGCACCTTGCAAAGGTTATACATTTTAATGTTGCGATTGTGCTAGAAACGTGTAAAAACACGCATGTTTTACACAAAATTGAACACCTCGTTTCCCATTTGACGTGATTGATTGTGAATGAAATAATATTATTTATATATATATATATATATGTGTGTGTTGTAGGGTATTCCGTTTACGGCACGCCCAAACAAGCTTATTGTTTCTTCTTTCTTTTACTGTTGTTATTATGGTTTTATTATTGGTCTGGCTGCAGTCGCATTTGTTGTGCGGTGCTCTTGTTTTAATTTGTCTTGCTTAATGATGCGTAAATTGCTAGACAGCTTATTATGGACGGCGTCGTCAAAGCGTAGGCGTTGGCTCTGTTCCCCTTGCCAAGTCGGGTCAGTCTAGGCGCTAGGGTCGAGGTCAACGTCGCGTGGATGTCTCTGTTTTTTCTTCTCTCGGTTCTCCGTTCGTTGACTGTTGGTTGCTGGTTGTTGGTTGGCTTCGTTGTTTATGGTCGTCCAGGCAATCAATTTATGTAAACAGCCACGTTCACCCAATGTGCATAATTGATTTCTTACCTCTTTCTGGAGAATACTTACGCGTAATTATAGCATACAATTGATGTTACCTTCTTACTCTGCTTTGCCCTGCCTTGCGTTTATTGTGGCTCTTTTTATTGTGCACCCCATTGTGTGGTAAATTATAGGGTTTACGAGCCCGGTCTGGGCTCTCATTGAGTGCCGGCAATGGGGCGTGTGCCACAACGCTCGGAATCTTTTAATTGCCCTATCGCAGTGATTTTTGAAATGGGTTTTATATTCCAACGTTCTTTCCTAATGACGAACTCCAACTGCCTGCTATATTTGGAAATTCTTTTCAATTTCAAGAAACCTGCTTAACCTGCTTTAACCTCTTCTAATCAATTGCTTTTGTTTTCTCTCTTTACAGGTACGTAAAACAGTGAATGATTTGAGGCTCATCAACTGTGAACAAGTATAGTAAAAGTAATTACATATTTCTTCAAATAATTAATGTTCATTTAAATATTATTTCTGTGTATGTAAATATTTTAATTAACAGTCAAGTGAAATGACTGATTCTGGTTGTGATTTCGAAAGAAATAGAATAAATAAATTAACAACAAGAAAGAATGATTATCTTAGCTAGGCGTCAATCCTTTTTTATTCTGTTATTGGGAAGCAGTTGAGTTTGAGGTGTCGTGTTGCATTTCATAGGTGAAAAGCTAAACCACTTTTCAAATGTCCATAGTCCAGCACAACGCATTATGTGGATGTTTGACCTTTTGGCAAAACTTCACCTTGTGCTGCAATTTATTTTAGCAGCTTATCAAGTTAAAGTTTGGTCGGATCTTTCATTTCAGTGCACGTAGCGGAGCGCTTTTTGTGGCATTTCAGACATCGTGAAAAGTTGACTTCACCGGCAGCAGTAGCAGGAGTAAACAGTAGCTAGCATCCTGGCAACTGAGTTTGGGGTGCGTGCTTTTCTGCACTGACTGTTGTCGCCATTTGCGTTAAATGTGGCAACAACAACTAGTTCAACACAAACACCATGCTACGTAATAGAGACGCTTAGTTCGACTGGGGCGGGGTTTTCTTTTGTTTTTTTTATTTTCTTTATTTATTTATTTGTTTTTTTTTTTTTGGTTGTGAGAGGGTTGGTCAACAGTTGAGGGTTCAGGCTACTTCAGCTGTGCCCCCAATGGTCTATGTGCGTGTGTGTGTGTGCGTGTGCGTGTGTGCGAGAACGAGAGCGAATGCTGAATTAAGTCTTTCAAGCAGTCAGCATAACAATGGAATGCTCTGGTATCTCTGGTGCACAATGTTAGAGTTGCACTTAACTTCAGACACAGGAAAGCCGAGCTGTGCAACGTGGCACAATAAGCACAAGGACAACGACAATGACAACGGCAACAACAGGAACAACGGCAACAGCGACAGCAGTTAAGCATTGGCAATGGTGTGTGGCTGACAAAAACAAAAGTCGCATGCAAGTAGCATGAAATAGTTGTTTTTGTTTTTGCTGCTGCTTTTGCTGCTGCTGCTGCTGCTGTTGCTGTTGCTGCTGCTGCTGGTGGGCAAAGTCAAGTACCAGGCGATTTTTCTTACACAGTAATACACTTTTCCCATTTTGCTGACAGGTTTGCTTTCTTCTTTTTTTTTTATCAATTGCGCTTCTTGTTTGTTTTTTTGCTTTTTGATGCCATCTCTCTCTTTTCGCTGCGGCATGCAGTGTGACGTCACTTAGTGCAGACAACTGTAATAATGATTAAATTAGATTATGGATGCTTACCATTTTTCACACCAACTTCACATCAGATACGGCTCCAGCAGCTAACAGCTCCAACTCCACAAACATTTCATTCCAGTCCGTCACAGCGTATTTCAATTTATGGCGCATCCCATGTGGGAATTCGATGCGGGTGTGTGCTGTATAAATAATTACCAGCAAAAGTTGTATGTTGCACATATGCATTGTGGGTGCAGATAGATGGAAACACACACACATATATATATATATATATATAAATATATATATATCTTGTATATACACATTGCAAGTGCAATGAAGCGAAAATTAAAGTTTATTGACAGTTTTCTTAAGCGCATTTGTTGACTGCAACGCCATTTGACTTTTGTGCTACATTGTCGACTTACTGTTTCCCAAAGATTCAACGAGAATAGAATCTATCTTCCGTTTGGCTTTTGTCTTTGCTCATCGTGTGACTGTCTCAACTGGAACACATGTGACGATTACAGCGAACTCATCTGACACGACAACAACTTCTCTCAGATGTGCACACATTGATCGCATTCCCAATTGAATAAAACTAGAAGCATTCCAACGACTCTGAGACACAGTATTGCATCACAGTAACAAAAGCCTACAAATGGATTAAGCATTCAAGAAAACATGCTTAATTTGATTACAGATGGCTGCATAAAGTACCTAAAAATATGAATATATGCGTGACACAACTTATACGACTTGATGGCTAATTAAATTACTCTTCAACAAGTTTAGGCTTGAATGAGATATAAATGCTAGTTTAAGAATCATGCTCGAAGTGTTGGATTGAATAAATTTAATCTTACTTTTAGCCAAGTCTTGTGTTTTTTTATATTATATAAGTATTGCAATAGACTTTGAATCCGTTTTATCAAATGTACTTTATACATTTCCAAATAGTAAAAATTTGTATGAACATTAATATACCCCTCATCGCCAAACAACAACAGCGTATACAAAAATGATATCTATATTTGTCTTCGGAACTTGGCTGGTCTCTCTGTGAAATTTGACACACAATTTACGTTAAGTAATTGAATTCAATTGCTGTTGAAGTTGCAAGCTGTCTACTAGCGGTAAACTAAAATGAAAACGAAAATGTTGATGTCTCAGATTCGTAGTGTGGAATGTCTACTATAAGTTAACCTTTCGCTGGCGTTGTGTAATGGATACAAGCTGAGAAGGCAAATAGCAGTCATGAGTTAGATGGTTATTGATATTCATAATCAATGTGGACGGGTTTTATTGGGAAATGGGTTGAAAGTTGAGCAAACTGCTGTAAATCGATAGCTTTTGATCTAATCTAATCGAAGTTTTTCCTATGGTTTCCAACGGTTCCCACTAATGGATAAATAATTTAGGTTGCTTCTCAAGTTTCAGCTGTAATCATTCCAGACATGGGATATAATTTAAACACGGCCCTCGAATCACAAAGCCGTTTAAATTAGTAACAATCAACAAGGATTTACCCAAGTATTGTAGATGTACTCAAAAGTGAACGACTTGGAGATGCCCCGCACATAACTCTGGTATTAAAAGTTGCAGCTCTCCGGGTTATACAGTCACTGAGAGTTTATTTGCTTAATGGGGTTTGGAGATGTCGCAAGTCTGTAAATTACATTTTTAAAACTTCGTGATAATCACTTTTAATGGGTATAATACCCTTTTTTTTAATGAGTAAGGGGTGTAAAAAGTGTGGCTCACATGCCGTATAAATGACTAATTACACTTTACTTAAAACTTTAACGATGAGTGCCCGCAGCGAGAGCAACCACATTGCTATGAAACGAAATGTTGCCAGTGTAAACACACTCACACACACACACACACACGCACACACACACACACACACACATACACACACACAAGACAGACAATCTTGGCGTGTTGCGAGCGGCGCCATGGAAGTGTTTTGAGACATGCGAAACATGCATGCGACACACAGACACAACCAAAAAGATACATTTATATCCGACGATTACAGATATACTACAGCTTTTAGGGCCTGGCACATGTAAATGACGGTGGTATATCTTTACCAGGTTGCGCCCATTTTGCGAGAGGGGGACACAAAGCGCTGCACTAAGGCGACAGCAGAGGATGCAAAGACGCATCCGATGTGTCTGCCGCATTTGCAGACAGTGGCAGGCAAAATCTCGATTGTACGTGTGCCTCCGCTGTTAGTGGCAGTTTCGCTCCTTTAACTTGCCCCAGGCAATTGTTACATATGTTCGGAAGTTCGTCTGACTGTCAGCCAGGCGTACAACTTGACAGGATGACTATTTGTCATCGCATTCCTTCAACACTGGGATTAAGTTCTCTGTCGACTTCGTTTCAAAATATATATATTCTTCTGCACTGCGTCGCAGATTTAGTTTCGAACTGAAAGTTTGGCCAAAAATAATTCAAGAGCCCCCAATTGGGTATGTTCCTTGAAGAAAAGCCGCATGACTTTTCCCAGAATTAAAGAACAATTTTAAAAATTATTCTAAATCGACACTTAAAGTTTGGTTCAAATATCTTTTAATTACAGCACAAAAATCGTTAAATGTTGAAATTACAAACTACTCATTTCAACTGAATTAGTTTTAAATAAGTTTTATATAAGCACGGAATTTTTTTCCATGTCAAGCGCACTTTTTATAATTTTGTATTTTTTTATTTTTCAATGCGTTTCTTTTAGTTTATGAGCAAAACATAAAGAAAACAAAAAATAAACAGAAAAGAGCTGTGAGAAAGATTGAAATGAAACTCGTTTACATGAATGCATGCATCACGGCAGAACTCTGTTAACGTTGACGTTTGATATGTGGAGCACGCCCCAACACCACCGCCCCCCAACTGGGCATGGCAACAGCGAGTAACATGTGTCTAAATTCGCATTGGCGAAGGCGAACTCCTCTCCAGCAGCCGGCGTACATTAAAAATCTACGCTTCCGTCTGAGCTATCCCCCCATTCAAGCAGACACACTTACACACTTACACACACACACACACTCACACACACACACAACAACAACAACAAGAACATTTCTATCCGAATCGCAGCTTCAGCTATAGAAACCGTAAAGCATTTGGGGATGGAGCAAATGCATTTGGAGTGTTTGCGGCAATGCCAAAATGAAATACATAATACTTAGCAGCAAAAAGTTGTATTTTGTTGCGGAGTTGCATTTTTCACAGAGGAAGGGTGGTACTTAGGAGGGGTGGATGGGTGTGTTAGAGAGAACACACATATGTATATAGCTATGCTTGTGGCTGTGTGCCTAACCCGAATGGTTTGATGGATACGCCTGGGGTGGTTTTCCCATTATTTTTTAATTCAATACAACTGGGAGGCATTTTCATGTTATAGATATATTGTATATATATATGATATATATGTGTATGCCTGATAGTTTTTTTTGTGAACAACAAGCGACCCCCTTTTAAAATAATGAAAAAATGCATTTCGGCTTATGCGAGTGAAATTTCCGTCGGTTATTTCAATGTGATTCGTCAAATTAAAAATAAAGAAGAAAAGAATGAAAATATTTGCAAATTATGCATGAATGCTGATTGCCGATTCAATAATCAATCAAAGTGTATTTTTACATTCTGCCAAATACTACTTTTAACGTGTTCGACAATCTCCGTGGCAAAGTTTAGCTTTAAAACTTTTTGTTACCACTTCAGCGTGCTCAACTGAAGCAAATAACTCACTTTTCTCTGCCGATGAAACAATGCATTTTTCGCAGCGTATCAATAAAATTGCTAATTTCACGCTCCAGTTAACTGATTATTTTCCGCACAAATCTGGTTAGCTTGAGGTATACAAAGAAGAGAAAGAAAAAAAAGTTTAACAATGGCTAAAGTTTTAAAGTTGATTTTTGATTTTGTTTAACTTTGGTTTGTTTTATATTTTACGAGCCACTTAATCAGCAGCAAACAATTATGTTAAAAATCATGTGCATGCTTGCTGCGAATTCAGATGAAAAATTATATGCATTTATTTCTTAAATATTAAATAGCTAATTTATTGGATTGATAAAAGTGTAATCCGTTTATCTGTAAAAATATGGTAAAGTAAATGTTATAAATTCATTGAACAATTCATTTCATTAAGAAAAAGAGAAGGGCTTCAACGATAACCATAAATGATGCATCAAAGCGCTTATCAGAATGTCTAAATCCTATAATAATACTTTATTTAACCTATTTTAATGATTGCTTCCAAATGCCCAAAAAAAAGGAGCCAACTTCATTTCTACCATAGTTAAAATTTAAAGACCAAACGGTCTTCGACAATATATTGAAGCTGCTACGCAGTCAGCAGTGGCAACTGTTTTGGCCAACACATGGTTTGCGAGGAAATGCAATATGCAGCTTGTAGCATGCAGCAGGCAATAACTCAATGCTCTATGAAGAGCTGGGCGGTGGGATGCGACTGCATAGCATCGTCTATGCAACACATTACTGAAAATACCAAACACCTTCAACGTGGTCGTCGTTGTCTGTTTGCCAGCAAATGGGAGACTATTGTAGTGGGTTGGTGATGCTGTTGGTGGTGGTAGTGGTGGTGGTGGTGGTGGTGGTGAACAGAAGCACGCCATGAGCCGGCTGACTGCAACTGCAATCTGTCTGCCCTTTCTGTCCGTCTATCGGACGTCTGTCGCATGTCGGCAGTTGGCAGCAGTTGGTTGCCGGAGACTTGGGTATTTGCGCCCGGTTGACGCCTTGAGTGCAATCGCTTGCACCTTTGAAGCGTGTCCGTGTCGCACCACCAACGGCGTCGCTTTGTTCGGCACACAAGGCCCATTCCATATGGTTGCGTGTTGGGGGCGACATACTCCAAGCGAACCAACACTGGTAAACCCCCAAACCAAATGCATTCGAACCTTATCCGTATCTGCATCTGTTGCTGTTGCTGCTGCTGCTGCTGCTGCTGCTGCTCTGTTTATATTGCATAAGTCGAAAGGCAAATGATCTAACCCCCTCTGCCTCACTTGCACTTTCTCTTTCTCACGCCCGTTCTATTTATAACTGTTTGCTTTCGCATACATGCAGCTTTCCAAGCTGATATTTGGGGTTTGTTCAATTTGCAGACCTTTAAAAGCTGGACAGCTTTGAGTTGCCACAAGGATTTCCTGTAAACTAAAAATCAGCTATACAAAGATGGAATGGTTGAAAGCAATAAATTATTAAAATTAAGATTGTTTTTCAATTTTCATTATTATTATTGATTATTAAAATTATTGCGTTAATCTTTTTTTAACATTATTGTTGATTTTAAGTTACTCTTAACTGTTTCTGTTTACTAATCAAGACTTGCTGTTATTATTGCCAGGGTATTTGAGCGTTGTGCATGCTCCTCTTCATGCACAATCCAATTTGTGTGTTTTCGTAAACACATGCGCGCATTTTCAATGTAACTTGCAATTTGTCTGAGTTGCAACAGTCCCCGGGGTCCATATCAGCCCACCTTCCCCTTGCCGGCGCATCGCATCGCATCGCTCCTTTGCCAACCCACTTGGTCTGGTCGTCATTTGCAACTCTTCAACTTCACCTTGGTGCGCAATGTGTTGCCTCTGCTTTTTGTCATTGCCATTATAATTGATAGCGTATAATTTCGTTGCCTTCCACCAAATCCATTTCCCAATTGCCCCTTCCCTTCTATCTCTCTCTCTCTCTCTCTCTCTCTCTCTCTCTCTCTTTCTCTCTCTCTCTCTCTCTCTCTGTCTCGGCGGCGTTTACTTTCATGCAAATTTCCGTGCAAATTGCTTTTAATGCATTTTGAATGCAATTTGTGTTTTGTACATTGGAATTGAAGTGGCACAAAAACTCGTAATTGAAACTGAAAGATTTTAATTTAATTTGAGTTTCTGTTTCTCTTATCTCCATCTGTATCCCTCCCATTCTCTGTGTCTCTACAACGTTTTCCACTCTCTTTCCCCCCCTTTGCATGCATTGTGTTCTGTTTGTTTTTAGGGGAGTTTGTGCTCGCTGCGTGTGTTTATTTTTAGCTGCCTGTTTTGGCCGCACATGCGGGATGTGTTTTGTACGGCGCCTGCATTTTCGAATAGGCCATCGACATTCGTTGAATTGATTTAGATAAAATTGTGTTTTTGTTGACAATAATTACTAGCGAAATGATGGTGTCCACTGCATCCGCATACGAATGCAACTTAATTAGGACAAAACGTTCCAAATTTGTGCGATAGACCTCAAAAATGGTACAATGCTTTTAATGGCTGATAAATTGGGGCTGACTGTGCCCAATGCAAGAAATTAGCGGTTGAAGAAAAGATTTATGGCTTGAAAAAAAATAAATGAAAGGTGCTGGAAATTAAACAGTGTGAAAAGATTTACAATCAATTCGATTTATTTCGAAATTTTCATCAACATAACATTTTATAATATGTACTCAATCGGAGGGGGTATTTTAATATTGTTGTGAAACTTTTATAGGTACTAAATATGAATCCAATAATCTCGATAATAGTCCAAGTTCGGCTTTAATGCATTATATTTTTCCTGATCTTGCAAGACAAGAGATATGGTAGAGCTATACTGATGATTCAGGAAAACAAGCGGATTTTTAAATTGGTATTGTCTACTTGTGTAAAGCAGAACTCATTTTTAGTTTAATATTTGCTTTGCTTTTGTATTTAAGATCTGTGCTTACTTACAACAAAGTATGATATATGTACAGTTCCAGGTCAGTTCTATGCACTTCGTTTCGATAATCGAGCTTAAAATAATATATTAATAATGATTTGCAGTTAAATGTATTGTATATTAATATGTCGTCTGAATCAGCTGCCATCGGAAGTGCTTTTTGGCATGCTCCATTATAAATCACATTTGGGTTAAGCTTATTTGTCTATAATGCACATTTTCAAAATATGGCACTTAAATAAATTGTGCCCGACTGGGGTGATATGCATATAAAATAATTCGACCCTTAAAGCATGATCCCCCCAATGGCAATCGCATACTTGGCTAATTTTAATTATTTTACGTCCGGTTTTTGGGGATTTTTGTTAATTACCCCAAACATCGGCACACCGCACTAAATGTGTGTAAGTATGTGTGTGTGTGTGTGTGTGTGTGTGTGTGTGTGTGTGTGTGTGTGTGTGTGTGTGTGTGTGTGTGTGTGTGTATGTGTGTGTGGGCACTCTATATTAAAATGGCTTGTGAGCTCTTTTGGGGTTCCTGGTCTGCTGTGCTGCGATAGAATTTTGGGCTCACTTTGTGCTTTTTATGGACTTGCCATGAATGTGACATTAATGAGCTCTTGGCTTATCCCAAAGGCGCAGCCAGGACGCACAGGACACACACACACACAGACACACATGACTAGGAACGAGTAGGAAGCATAAAGTTGATGCCATAATTTGTCCTTGAATTTGACTGTCGCATTGTCCTCGCACACTGCTGGATGCTCATAATTAAATTGTTATTTAGACTGAATGCTAAACTGCCTGCTCATTCAGAGGTTATCAAAGGTCGTCGTCGCTTCTTGCAGCCTGACAAGGTTGACACGCCGACTGAGAAACGAAGCGCTGTGCGTTCAAAAATTACCCTTTGCAGAAGCCAAAAGCTTTTTGTTTTTACTTTTATTGGTATGTGTGTTGTTCAGTGGTCATCATAAAGTGTGTACTCGTAAAAAAACAGCAGCGTAGCAAAAGTTTTCGAATATCCATACAAAAGTTCAACATAATCCACAAAGTAAGTCAGCTGCTCAAAAGTTGAATAAAACTCGGCATTAATTTCATTAACATCACCTTTCGAGTGTGGTGGGAGGAGTCTCGTCACGAGCAGCAAAGTGCACATTTAATTTGATTGTTTATTGTTTCTTGGGATATGGTGTGTATTAACGTAGGGTCAAAGGTCTCTCAAATTTCCAGATGGTTCTGCGTGAGTTGGGCGCGCCATAACTTAAAGAAGATTAAAAAGTTACGCAAATTACGTCAATCAGATCAATACAAGTTTTGCTTCAAGTTTAAAAGCCATTGCACTTTCCATCAGAAAGATTAGCATATTAAGCAATATTAATAAAGGCACTTACGAATTTAAATTTAAATTCAATAATCTCTTTACTTTTAATTCACTGATATGCTCAATTAAAGATGCAATGCTTTCACAGGTAATTTAACTGATAAATACTGATTGGCGCTTTCATAATTTTACATAAGAGTGTAAACAAGTGCAATAATAATATTATTAAAACTCATCTACTTAAATTAAAAACAATTCATCTGATTAAAGCGCAAATACCCATCCTAAATAGAAATCATAATTTCGGGTTGCTCGGTCAAAAGGTGGGCTTCAAGTATTGTTGTACTTTTGATGGACACTCATAAATTTTTAACCTAAAATAAACCCATCTCAAATTCAGTTAAACACTTCAGTCTCTTCACGACGGCCGAAGGCTAAAGTGAAATTGCTCTTGGCTGCAGAAAGGTGGAATTGATGCAGCAGGCAGGTGGCAGCAAGCTGGTTGTTGCCAAAATGAATAGGTGGCAGACTGCTGGTGCTGCTGCTGCTGCTGTTGCTGTTGCTGCTGCTGCTCTTGTTACTGCTGCTGCTGTTGCTGCTGCTGCTGCTGCTGTTGCTGCTGCTGCTGTTGCTGCTGCTGCTGTTGATGCTGTTGCTGCTGCTTCTATGGCGGTTGCTCTCTTTATTGGTTGTTGTTGTTGTTGTTAACGTTGTTAGCGTTGTTGCAGGCAGTGGATACGGTAAGACAGAATGGCTGAATTTATGTTTACCGTCGCTCTAATTAAATTTAATATTCATATTGCCGAGCATTTGAAGAGTGGCCAGCTGTTCAGCTGTTCAGCTTGTCCAACTTGTCCAGCTTGTCCACTTTGTCCAGCATAGCCGCTGGCAGCTAGAAGCGTAGTCTGAGGGGGTCTGAGAGCAGCAGCATGTCAGTTGGCTACGGCTTGGTTGGGTTAGCTTCAGCCACGGTTCGTTGGAGAAATGAGCTTGTGGTGGGTCGGTCGGTCGCACACTGAGAGTGAGTAAGCGAACGAATGTGTGTGCGAGTGTGTGTATGGTGTGTGTATGGTGTGTGTGTGGGGGTAATAAATTTGATTAGTAGGATTTACGGGGCATACGGCAAACGTAAACGTCAAATGTTCGTGGTGCAGTAAAATTTATGCTAAACAGTGGACCAGGCGGGGCCATGAAAGCAGCGGGCAGGCAAAAGGTTTCAGTTCGCTCTTGTTTCGGCTTGTGTGTGTGTGAGTGTGTGTGTGTGCTGAGTAGCCCTTTTGCCCGGTCTTTGCTCTTTTTTGCTGTCTTTCTTTCGTTGCTTTGTTTTGTTACGTTTAACGAGTTGTTACAATAAATTGTTATTGCATACTTTATGGCGCCGTGTGCACAGTGTGTTTGTATATGTGTGTCTGTATGTGTGTGTGCGATGGAAAAGCGGAACTGCACAAAATAGACAACGAGGCATTGGGGAATATGGCGGCATATGCAGCTCTGCTAAACGCGTCTCTAACGTCAACGTCACAAAATGTTCTGCCGCAAAAGCGCTTTCGCGTGCTCCATTGTAATTCTAACTCACAAAATGGCGACGCAGCGCCATTTTAAAGTGGAGCAGTCAGCAAAAGGCACAAAGAGGAAGCGAGAGAAAGGAGAAGAGAGAGAGGGAGAGGGAGAGAGAGAGAGAGAGGGGGATAAAGAGAGAGAGCGCAGGTAGAGTGAGACGGCTTGCGAAGTGCTTTTTCTCTGTGCTGGCAGCAATTTGCCGCCCTTCTTTGATAGGCAATGGGAGCCGCAATTCTTCTATTTCTGTTGCACTTTTGCCATACAACCATATAATTAATGCAGCCAAAAATTTGCCTACAAAACTGGCATTTGACGTTGAGCGCCACATAAACAATTGCAGCGCGAATTGCTTGCAGCATCAAAGTTAGCAAAAGCATCAACATCAGCGTCAGCATCATCATCATCATCGTCAAACTCCTGCAGTTCTCATCATCAACATCATCATCAGGGCCATATAAAAAATGGGCAGCAGTTGCCAGAGCGCTGTCGAGATTACGCGATAAAGCACAACGCGAACTGCAGCTGAGGAATGAACCGGCGACGTGGCTAAAATCAAATTTATGCCATGCTTCAGACACTCTCAATCCCCCTTCTTCTACCTCCCTCTCTCTCTCTCCCTCTCTCGCCCATCTTTTTCTGGAATTTCTGGCACATTTCAGCAGCTGTAACGCCGCCATTTGGTTTGCAGCAATTTTATTTTTTTTTTATTATTATGGTTTTTTTTTTGTGTGAGGCCGCCGCAAATAAAATGAAATGCATTCGCTGTGAAGGTCCTGCAAGTTCCGCTTGCTGGCAACTGGCAAGCAGTCCGTTGCCTCCGCTGCTCTCCCCCAGGAATGCATCGTTTCGGTAGCATTAAAATTATGCGCATTGAGTTTCTTTTGCTATTGAAATTTTTAGGGATTTTCCTGTTCGCATTTCCAATGGATAAAATAGTAGATGGAAGCCACCAACTGAGATAGAACCTTTTGCGGTTTGTGTTTGTTCCAAAACTGCAAAGAAATTTAGAGTTGTTTGTGTGTGTGTGTGGATGTGTGTGTGTGGATGTCTGTGTGTGTGTGTGACTCGATTCGAATGCATTTGATGTCTCACGCTGAGGGACATAAATCTACATTTTTGACTTTGCTTCATATGTGCGCTTGAACAGTGCTGAAATGCTGATGAAAACAAATATTGATTCGTTCAGAAAAATACAAGTGTGAACGGGAAATAATTTAAAATTGCAACTAATAAAAAATAAAAAATGAAAGCTATATTTAAATTTGGAAACATCTAGTTCATAGTCGAAATTAATTTTAATACTCCACGTCGAAAGATCCAATGGCGCACGGTTCACAACTTGAACTGCAATAACTTTATTAAAGCCAAAGCGATTTCAACGTTTTGGTAGAAAGACTTTTGCTAAATTTAAAGTTAAACAAAAATTATGTTATTATTAATTTACAAAGTTAGTGACTCGTATAAGTTGGCATTATATTAACTAACAGTTTTGCATCTTTTTATACTTTCAGGTAAATATTTTTTTAATACCAAACTAATTTACTATGAAGGCTCTGCTTTACAAGATGGGAAAAATCAATGGGAACGAAGAATTTTGTACTCAAAAATAATATTACCGTAGATAAAAATGCATTAAGCAAGTATTCTTTTTGGTAATTAATGATATGCTGAATGATTTTAGTAATCATCTATGCTCAACATTGACTAATATTTGTCTATTTGTATTTTAATTTTGTAAGTAAAGAATTCCGCCAGTTTTACACCATTGTTTTCTGTATTTATCTTAGTGATTCTTTAAATTGTTTTTTATGGCTGTGAGGCCTTCAATGTATTATTATTATTCCTTTTTGAGCAGCAGCCATAATTCTCTCTTTCTCATTTACTTCCGTCTTTTTATTAAATTTTGCCATTTTAATCGGAGAATGGACTCTTCGGCGCCGCAAACGCAAATTAAGATTTATGTGCACTTAAATAAGTTTCATTCTAGCGGTCAAATTGTCAAGCAGCGAATAATGAAATTACAATTTCATTTGTATAATTAATATTGTTTAAAACGCCATATTTAATACATATCGCATTAATTGCGCCCAGTGCCGGAAAGTATGCGACACATTCTGGCACTCAGGCGGCAACAAAAAGGCTAATAAATCAGCGCAAATTAATTATATATAAGAAAGCAGGCGCACAACTGCCATAAATGACAGCGACACTTATGAGGGAAGTGAGGGGGCCTTTGGCGACAGCTCTTCATTGACACTACAGTTATGTGCTTTATAAGTGCACACTTTGTTGTATGTCGTTTGTTGTTTAATCCAGATAAGAAGACAACAACTGAAATTACTCAGTACAGTTTTGTATAAAAAGCCCCGACAAATCGATGGAGAAAATTGTGGTTAAATTTACATGCCACAGCTGACATGCTCTGTTGCATATATCGAATATATATGTAGTATCTTGACACTCCTATTCCAATTAAGCGCGTTAATAACTATTAAGGCAAGGAACTTAAAGCATTTGTAAAGTCCGTTCCAATTTTATATGAAAAGTGCTTGTCAGTCAGCTTGTTATTTATACTTATAGAAAGCGTCGATTATCAAGAGAGCAATAAGAAATCTGAAAGTTGCTTTATTTTTGCACAATTTGTATTTCCGATAAGCTTTACATTTCAATTGGCATTTCCTCATATTTGAATTTAATTTGCAGCACTTTGATTGAGCATTTGTTTTTTGTTATTTTCATGATGACATTTAACTGCTATTTTTTTTTTTGTTTTATTGTATTGAATTTACTTTACATTTGATTTATTAGTTTTGGGAATTAACATATTGGTGCAGTAATCCTTTCAGTTTGTTGGTCGAGTATTAGTTGAGTTGGTGCAGTTGGTTATCTTCAGCCGTTCACTTTCCACCATGTACATTGCAGACCTTGCAGTCACCGTTGATAATCACATTGCCAGGACTCAGTGGATTGGCTGTTCAAACACAAATAGTAGACGATTAGTACAACCAGTTAATTTGAGTTGGCATGTTTACAGAACTCACCACTTGCAAGTGCCAGCAGGGCGAGCACAAAGCCGATCGATAGGAATTTCATTTTCTTAGTGGGTTAATTAGTGTTGCTTGTGTGAATAAAGCTGAACTGATGCCGTTGAGTTGCGAGTCATCAGCTTTTATACACAGACAGCTACCGCATCAGATCATCTCGCTATCAGCGCAGTGGGAAACCGCATTGATTATCATATGTTGGAATTACCCCTCTGCGATAGAACGTGAACTTTCCCACTCGCAATCGACGCGTTGGGCAAACACACAGAGCGCAAACGATAAGCTTGGGTTTCGCTAATAACAGCCAATAGTTAATATTGCTGGCCGCTTCAATACTCGATAATTGATTGCAAACCGGCTCTCAATCACAGCCAGAACAGAACATTAAAGTAATCAACTTTGACTTGCCGGCTTTTCTTCAGAAATAAAACTGGCTTTTTGTTGAAGTTGACACCTTATGACACTTTCAATTAAATACTCGTTGCACGTTGCTGCGTAATTGTCAATTGCATTGGTTTTCATTCTTCGCAGCTTTGTTTAGTAAATTTGCATTGCAAATTGCCAGCGAGGAATTCAATAGACGCAATTTGTATTATTATTGACGGTAATCTGTCTCGGTCTTTCTATGCTAACCCTTTCGCAAATACAACGTAGTAAAAGTAATTAAAACTGCATGTACACAAATTCGTCACGTATTAAGCATATTATAAAGCTGATGCAGACAGGTATTCAATGTATTTATGTACTAAGTAAAAAAAGAGCATCCAATGGAATCGCTGACCAACTATTCATTAATCAAATTTGATTGTTAAGCTTTGCACAATAATCGGAATGAATCTCTCTAAATATGCAAGCGTCGCATTCTCAGTTTGAATTTCAGATTAAACAAATTCGGCATGTTGCTCGAAACCGGTTTCAAATCATTTACTTGGCAATGCAGCACACAATCAATGCGATAAAAATGGCAAACGAAATCAAAATGTATGTTGAAGGGGTATTGTACGAAGTACGAAGGGAGTGAGTAAACATAAATCAATTCATCATTAAATCGATGTTCTTTTCTTTTCTGTTCTGTTCTGTTCTGTTTTTCAAACGTATCGACAATTTTCCTGAGCTGTTGTTTGCAAAGCGAATCCTAAGTGAACTTGTGGCATTTTTCAATTTTCGAACCCATTCTGCACTATGCAGCAATAAACGTAATTCGTGAAAATCAGACTGGAAATGTACGAGGAAAAAAGAAGAGGACAACGACGACGAAGGAATACAGAGTAAATTGAATGAGTGTTAGGTGTAAGTGGAACGGGGGTCTGTTGAGGGGCAGGTGTCCGAATGATAAATGCACAAAAATTTACCAACATCAAAATCAACAAGAGTTTCCTCCGGGCAGGCACTGCTGGAGGTCTTTCCTGCCCGCCAGTGCATTTTTATTAAAATTTGCTTTTCTTTTGGTTTTTTATTCCTTTTGTTATACCTTTTGTTATTATTTGGTGCGACAGAAGCCGTGGCAAGGACACGCATTGCTCAGCGATTTTTTATACGCGAAGCTGCTGCAATTCGCTTTACATTTGTATTTTTTTGTGTTCTCCTCTTTTTCAGCATCTGCTTTGCCGGCAGCATTCTTGGAGAGTTTTTAATTTATTTTATTTTTTCCGTTCTCTTGTTCTCTTTTCGGTTAGTTATGTACTTCCCCCCCCCCCCCCCCCTTCTCTTTTAAATTTTTCTTATTATTATTTTTTTTTTCTGTATACCGTCAATTTGTAATGCAATTTATGCGCATACAAATGAGATATATGTGTGCTGAAAACTTTTTACTTCAAATTCATGGTGGGGTTATTCAAATATGGGCGCAATTTTTCCATAGTGCATAAAGGGTTTTTCATTAGTGCATTTCTCCCCTGTACTTAACTAGTTGCACGCATGCACAATCTGCTTTTTGTACCCGTTGACTCGCTACTATTTACATCCATTTAATTGGCTGCAAAATCAGCATTAACTCAGCTGGCTGTGATAAGCATTATCATTTGTCCATTCCTTGCAGGACCAGCAGGTGTTCATTTTGGCAAATTGATGTTATGTTCCTGTTATTATAGACAAATTAATAAGTAAATAGTTCACATAAAAGTTGCTCTTCTGTACACTTAAATTTAGGAATAAAAAATATTTCGCCTTACGAAAATTAAATGGCAGTTTTCTGTGATTTTCTTAGGATTTTTCTTTACTGCATTGTATGTGATTAGATCAGAGATTTAAAGTTTCAAAATGACTGAGCAACGCCAAACATTACGGATTAGTAAAATGATATGCCAATTTTAGAGTGCCGTGTGCAAAATTAATGCTTTTCGATTTCCGTTTTGGTATTTAGATGACGATACATCAAATGCATCAATGCAATTCCATTTGAGAACAATGTGCAGTCCATTAGACTAAGACTATTAAATTATAAATGAAATATTTCACATGCAACTCGGTTGCATGGCTGGATTGTGAAAGCCGAAAAATGATAAATGCTCTCATCAAATTGATTATGAAATGTATAAAATGCTGTTAGCGCTTTAATCAAATTAAGCTTTTGCCAAGGACTCAATAGCCTTGTGATGCATACGAACAATAAAGTTAATTAATTTATTTGCCTGCAAGCTTCAAATGGACGAGAGGCAGCCAGGCGGGTAAGTCAAGATGGCAAAACGAAAGGCGACAGACTCTCTGACTGTCTGACTGTCTGACTGTCTGACTATTGTGCAGTAAATTAAATTGAAGAAACATTGCAAACGTCGAGAACAATGTAAAGTTAATAACACAAAGCCGTAGATTGTTGAAATAGCTGTTCATCGATTTTGGCCCAGCTTGATTATGCAAATCACGACTGTGAACGCTGTTGAACACAAGTCGATTATAAAATATTAATAAATTAATTTAAATTGAAATTGTTATCATATTAGTTGCCAAGACACGCCCGATAAAGCCATCGTAAATCAAAGGGTAGACGTTTAATGGCTTCTCATTTAAGGTGCTCGTAAAAGGCTTACGGAGAAATTTCGCAACCGCCCCCGCCGCCTACCAAAATCAAATCCAATTCTGAAATGCGTTGTTGTCAATTTTCATGCCACAATTTATGTTAATTCAGTTGTAACCTTTGATACCTTTAGGGGCAGGACCTTTGTATGGGGGATAAATAGGAGCGACTGCCTTTCATCCCAAAAGCATCCATTATACAACACAGTCAGTCACACACACACACACACACGCACACACACACAATGACTGGCAACAATCCATTAGTGGGTTACTAACGGTGCTTGTGTCGACGCCATTTTGTGTAACAACTGCAAATCAATGCCCTGACATGTGAAAAATGGCAATGGCGCTTTATATGCCATGTCTATTATAATATTCCTATATTATTTTATGCATGCAACTGAGCTTGCCACAGCCAATGTGTGAGTGTGTGTACGTCTGTGTATCTGCCACACACACACACACACACACAGTTTGAGATTGTGTCTGCATTTTCGTAATCAACCTCATGATAAATCGTTTGCGCAAAATTTATTGAGTTTTTGCATGACATCGCCAAAGCGACAGCAGCTGCAACGACCAATCATACTTGGAATGGGTATTACACAAATTTTTTTTTTGCTTATTTTTGTGGCTCTGCGAAGTACTGCTACGTGTCGCACTTGAATCTTTTTTAATCTCTGCTCTTACATAACATTAGTTATGCACTTCTTGTTAAAAAAAAATTATGTAAAATTTGAAAAAAAACAAAAACAAAATATTTAACATCTCTGTTCAGGTTTCGAGCTCACTCGACTACAACAGTCTTGTTTGATTTAAACGTTTTATTTGAAACACTATAAACATGGTAAAATAGCAGATTTTCAAAAGAAATGTGTTTAGATGTTCAGCATTTAAATCCAATATGCAAATCCAAGCAATTTATGTTGACAAGGAAAAAGCGAGTACATTTCGAAGCCAAAACACTTGCGTTTAATTGCAGTGACAATTGTGCATGAATTTGTTTTTATTGTGCACTATTTTTGTTTACATTTTCAAAATTATTGCTGCTTTGCGTTTGGTCAGCTGCTAAGCCCAGTTATATTTCCAGTAAAGTCTAAAAATATGGAAAGCAAACAAATCTTGAAAGCATCTGCAAAACTGACCCAAAAGATCAGATCAGTGGCATACGAAGAAGTGTTGATTATACATACTATTGAATCCAACAACCTGAAGAGAAGTAAATTGAAAATATATGTTGCAGTTTTTGGAGCTGTTGGAAATTTATTGTCATTGCTAGCTCTGCTGCAGGTCAACAAATTATATATTATTACATGGCCATATCGAAGCAGGGGAAAAGTTTATTTAGAAAATGTGCTTTGATATAAATAAAAATCATTTTGCACGCCACTGCAGCACACACACACACACACGCACACACACACGTATGTGTATATATGTGTAGACATTCCTATATACAAACATATAATTGATGACTAAATGAATTTGGCCAGTTCAATGCCTTTTGTGTTGCAGTAAACTAAATATTCGACTCTGTTGCATTATTTTGGTCTTTTCGCATTTGGCATTTATTTTCTGGGGCAACCCTTTTACACCCTGCTTGGGTGTCTATCGAAATAATTAATGAACTGGTGAAGTTATGTGAAAATGTACAAGCGAATCGAAGTTTTAAATTGAGATAGAAATCGAAATATTTCAAGTTTTAAGATATTTAAAAAACATCTGTCGAAATGAAATGACTATTTTGTTTAGTGTGCAAATGTTGCCACAACAAATCATTAGAATGTTTTAACACTTCATTTTTTTTTTTTTAATAAAATTTAAATATTTATGAGCGCAACAAATTGGAAATTACAAAATAAATTATCAACTTAACAATTTATGTTTCTTAATTGCCATGGAATTAAAATGAATATTTGATTTTTGAATATTTGATTTTGAAATTTTAAAAGCTTCAATTATGTCCTTGAATATATATTTTGAATAGTTCTTGTTTGGTTTTATCTATAATTTCAACAAGTCTGTCTAAAATGACATTGTGTAAACTTCTCTAGCAGCAATTTTCCAAAGTCAATGCTCGATGTGTGTTCTACATGAAGATTAACCCGCTCTTGCTAAAATGACAAAATCACAGTGAAGCACAAAATAAAACATAAACACTCTCTCACTGTAAGAGGAGGCGATATACCCAACAGCTGGCTGGCCACAGCTCAGCCTCGGATGGTCGTCAATAAAGTTGGAAATTATGAGTAGTGCCCCTAGAGAGATAGGGCTTTATAATGGGCGATGTCCCAACTGCTTTATGTCCACTCTAAACACTCTGACTGACCGTTTCTCCAGTTGTTGCAGCTGTTATTGTTGCTGACTTCTCTGGCAGCATTTCCGTTTTGTGCAATTTATGGCACATAGCAACCAAGTTGGCAGAAATTATTTTGAAATATTGCAGACAAAGGCTGCCTGTGCGAAAGACAAATGTGCTGGCTTTTTTTTTTTTTTTTTTTTTTTTTTTTTGGTATGGTTTGTGTAAATATGAATGAAAAACTATTAGTTGCACTTGTTGGGGTGTGTGTGTGAAGAGAGTAGGGGTTGCTGATGGGGTTGGTTTTTTTCTTGAATTTTTTTTTTTTTTTTGGTACAACAACTCTGCCAACTTGTAAAGTGCCTGTCGAGAGGAACCACAGAGCTGGACATAAGTGCAAGCTTAGCAGCGGTCAGTAAGCAAGGTAATTCGAAGGCCACATGTACATACACTGTACACACACTGCACATACACTGTACATACACTGTTTTACAGCTACTGCTGACCTGTGTCACCTACTTTTTTGTGGGTGATTGTTTTGAGTGCGGAGCAGGCTTGTTGTTCTGTAGTTGAACGAACCCGTGACTGCTGACAATGTAACAAAGGCCCTGTGCAAGCTATACATAAACTACATACGCAGAAAAATAGATTAGCAAGCAACTGCATCAAATTTATATTAGAAATATTTCTATTGACCAAAAATTCTTACAGCTATATTTTATCTTTAAATGTTTCAGATCATCGGGAAATATATTAAAAAAAAAAATAATTTTCATTTCATCTTTCTTTTTATCGGGCTTTTGTAGAAAATTATATTAGCAAAAAACCGAGTTGTTTTTTTTCCAGTGCAGCATATAACTAGATATGCCCCTACTTGTGTGGCAGCATCAGCTCAGTTCTGTGTTTCATGTCGCGTTTCTGTTGCATTTTTTTTTTTTGTTGAATTACACAAAAACATGAAAAACATTTGACAGCCCTGACGCTTTTGCCAAAAATATTTGCCAGCCAAAAACCATTGGACATTGGCCATTGTCAACATTTTGTTGGCACCTCCCCCCACACTCCTCTCAAGTACAATGGAAAATACAATGGGTGCATATTTGTTCAGTTGACGTTCCTTGTTTTTTGTTGTTTTTTTTTTTCTCTACTCTTCTTTTTTTTTGCCTTTTGGTAATCAGTAAAAGTTTTTCTCGTTTTTCGTTGATATCTTGTTCTTTTTGCTTGTCTTTTGGCTCTTGTCCCGCCGCAATTATGTAACTAGTCGACTTTAAAGCCCTGCATTTGTGTGTGTGTGTGTAACTGTAAGCGTCAAATGTGCTATAAATTAGCATCAAGTGTTGTGGAGCGTGTCACTCTTTAAATGTTGCTGATTTACTAGCCACTTTCTTTTATATGGCTTTATCGTTTCTGGCTTGGCTTAATGCTTGCTTCATTTTGTCAGGCATCATCCTCTTTTGCCTCTGTGGCATTAAGCTTAGTTTTATTATCTGGCAAACTCGAACATATAGTCAATTTACGAGCATTACTTCATAAGGCAAGAAATTGCTAGTGTTTGAGCAGTTTCAGCTCAAAGTTTGGCCAAGCAATAACACATTTTTTTTATCGCTTTTCAGCTTGTTTGTAGAGATGCATGGGTTTATTTTAAAGTTTAATGGCAATACTTTTGGCAGCATATTGATAAATAGTAGGAAGTTAAGGAAGTTCCTGGCAAATTAGTGGTTTGGTTGCCAAATTAAACACAAATTATTTTTGTCTTAAGTCACTTGTCTCTGCCGATTTGAAGTACTTATCTTTCTGCCTGAACGACTCAATTTCTTTGCTTGTCTATGCCCTGTCTGCCTGTTAGTATTATTAGAATTCATGTTTCTGTGAATGTTGCTCTTATTATTATTGTCATTCCCAGACAGACAGATGAACGCATTCCGATTGGCGATCAAACAAACAGATATTTGTCGTCAAAAAACACAATGAAATTGGAAAGGAAAAACAATAAAATAAATGTTGAAGGATGAATTACACCATCTTGTTGTGTAAATCTTATTTAATTTATGTTTATCTTGTTCTTCTTATGATCAAATTCGATGTCCTCACATAAATTCAAATGTTTTATTTATGATTTCAAAAGTTTTTAGCAGAATAACTTAATTTGCAATCAATTCCAGAGTTCTCCGCTCGCTTTACTAATTAAAAGCATACATATATTAACAAACTCCATATTTTATGAGTTTTTACTGTCTTTTCCAATGCGTTACATATTTTATGAGGCAACTGTAATAACCTTTGCAAGAGTATTAAGATGGACAAAAAAAAAAAAAAAACAAAAAACATTTGTTGCCTTATTAAAATTCCATGCAAATGCGCTTAGGTGCGGCCCTGCGTCCCAACGCCGCCAAAGTGGGCGTTGCCTCCCACACACCCCTCAAAGCTGCTCCTGCCAACCTGCTCCTCCTCCGCCCTGCGCTACTCTGTTGCCGCACGGCTGCCCATAACATTGGCCACTCGAAGCCGAGACACACTTACGCCCACAAAAAAACCAAAAAACAAAAAAAAATAAAAATATTATTCCACAACCACCCTGGCCATGCAATTCAGATATATTTTAAGCCATGTGTAAGGATCGTGTGTGTGCTGTGCGGCAACAATTGTTTCGCTGGCGAAAATGCGCAAAAAGTGAAAACCCAACCAAAAGTTATTTCATATGCGAGTCCGCAGAGCTTGCAAGGGGTTGTATTGGGGGGATGGTGAGGAATGGTTGGAGGGGACTGGCACAACAATTGCAGTGGGTGGCAGCAGCAGCAGTGACGACGACTGCCGAGTCCTGGCTGGCAAGCCAGCGCGCGTGTTAAGCATATTTAGTTCATTTATTTCAAATTAGATTTTTAAGCGACAACAACAAAAAGAGCAAGCACGAAGGACACAGGACGACAAGGGACGAAAATATTGCGCAGCGAGTGTCAGAACTGATAAGAAGGACGCTGCTCAACCAAACTTGTTTTCAGATCCGCTGCACCCCCACTTCTCCCCTCTCCCTCTCCCTCTCTGTTTCTCTCCCTGTGGGTTTTGCATACAATTTTAAAATTATGCGGCATTTATTTCTATACATTTTGCGCCTTTTTCCTGTGTTACGCCGCATATATATTTCCATTTGCTGATTAAAGCGGCCAGGACAAGGGTGTTTTGGTTGCAGTAGTTGTTGCTATTCTCTTCTGCTGTTTATTCTCTCATAAAAGGGTTAAAATACCAGCAACTGTTTGATGTGGGCATGTTTTTGCACTGGGGGCCATCTTTTTGAATGCTTCATTAAGTTGTTTGTATGACCATAAAGCGGCATTGTGAATGTGATCCGAAAGTGGAATTCAAATAAGTTATATGCACATGGGGGCATAGTGGTCAACATGGAGCTTTAAACAAGATGTTTTCAAATTCGATGAAGGGCATGAGATTTTCGATTCACTGAATCGGAAAGTGTGGTTATTGCTTGGAATTTGTAGGTCTGTCGAACTACTTAAATATGTAATAAGCAGCACTAAATGAAATTGACTACAGATGTTGTATTATTATTTTTTAATAGCCGCAGCTTTGTTCAGAATAATTTAAGTTTACTTTCTGAACCAAGTTGAATATATCCGATAAATACTATTTTATTTGGCCTTTTGAATCAATTTTGGTTTGAGAAATTCAATAAGAAGAATAAGAATTTAATACAATTTTATTACTCATCTTAGGTATTCACTGCTTATTAAGTCTTATATAGATCCATAACAATCAGTAATATATATTTATATTATATTATATATGATTGGTAAATATCCCTAAATATCACAAACTTAAACCTTCGTTTAACATTTGGTTGACCTCATGCAAAATAGTTTGAAAGTTTTGTATAGCTCCAGCTATTGGCATTGTCAGAGCTTATCACAATGTGTCCATCTAAGAACAGCAAACATGTTCAATCTAGTAATGAAAACGGTTGAAAAAGAGGGTCAGTGATAAGTACCACAAGCCAAATGCCAAAAAGTGTTCAGCAACACAAAAAAAGAAAGGCAAAAAAAAAAAAAAGAAAAAAAGAATTGCGACAGGACAAACACTCTGTGGAGAGTCAAGTAGAGAGCAAAATAGTAGGATTGTGTAGACTAGAAAGAAGACGGGCAGCAAGAAGAAAGCTGCTGAACAAGCAAAAATTTTATGACATTGCGAACAAGTGATGAGAGTGCTGAGAAATAGACGCGAGTGCTGCCAAGGCAGGAGGGTCTCTGCGGCAGCGGATGGTGCTGACAAGAAACTGAAAAACGCAAACACAATTATAACAAGTGCGGGCAATGGGAAGAGAGCAAAGAAAAGAAAAAAGAAGAAAAAAAAAAAACTGTAGTTATAACATTGCCAACTGGGCAGATATAACGGCATCGATGAACAGCGGCATTGTAGCAAAAAGCAAAAGAAGAAAGCGAATGGGTATGGGACAGTGTGTTGACCAACAATGTTGGTCGCAACACCACACCACACACACACACTTACACACACATACACAGAGCCATATCCAGAGTGCTGCACACTTGTAAGGTGGCAGTCGGCAAGTGGCCCACAACCACTAACAAGAACTAATATTTGACAGCTGTCGCTGCCTTGTTCGGTCGCTCGTCCTGCCACTTTAGACCATGCCCTGCTGTGCCTCATGCGAAGTATCGTTTTTTTTTTTACTTTCTTCTATTTGATACCCTGTGCTTATGAAAAATGTATACCAGAAGAAGACAATTAGATGCACCAATACCAAAACATATCTTCGAGAACAACTTGCTTCTTCACAGACTTTCATTATTTAAAGTCCGATTTTCTCACGATTGCATTGCATTTCATTTAATTATATTTTTAATTTTTTTTTTTTTAAGTGCATCACAGGGTAATCCACAGTGTACGCCACAAGTAGTGGTAGTTGTTTTGCCTTGTTGTCGGGGTCGTCTCGCATAAATGTCGACGGGCCTGCGTCATTTTGGCCAACGCTCTGCGTTCAACGACTTTTGGCTGATTTCGTAAAAGGCCAACAGAGCGCAAAAGGAAAGAACAAAACGGAAAATAAAAGTTCAAACTTAACTGCAACAACAAAAGTCAAGTAGCCGAGCCAGCAAGCAGCAGCAGCAGCAAGCCAATGCTGGGCACGACCGACACAAAAAAATGAGTAAAAAATTGTTTTTTATAAAAAAAAAAGGAGAAAAATAACTGCCATGCAGAACACATGCTGCTCATTTCGATGGAAAATTTTGTTTAAGAACCAAGGAGACCATGCAGCAGCAGCGGCCGCAGCGGCAGCTCGGTAGGCGTGGCACGCACAACAAAGCAAACACATACACACTCGAGCACTTGAACCACGCAGCGAATAAGTTAGTTACTACGAAGGGGGGGCTCAAGTGCGGAGGAGAGGAGGCGAGGAGCAAAATAAATGCGAGTCAGGTAGACATATTCTATATGGTAACAACAAAAATGTTGCAGACTTTTAGGCGCATGTGGTTTGCTCAAGTGTAAACGAAATTCCATATGGTGTTGAGTAAATTCCGAAGAGAAAAATATCAATATGAGCATTTATAAAAGCCACGCACGTAAAAGCAGCGCAAAAATGCGCATATTTTTGTTTTTTGTTTGATTTTTGCATAGCATTTTAGCAGTGCTGCATTTAGCACAGAAGCTGGAAGCTGTTGCCTGAGCAAACAGAACATTCAACAATCTAAAAACGATTTTTATCTCTACCCATAAGTTATGGAAAGAATGATAAAAGCATTCAAGAATTTGAATCAAACTTGATTTGAATATGATCTTAATACTTTTGACATTTTATTTAAAATTACTTTTAATAGTGGCCAAATTTTTTGTTTGATTATCTATAAATTTAATGCTTGCATAGTTGAATAAAATGATGTCACAAACAGAAATGAAAGTGCAAATGTAAATGCCACTGCATATCCAGTTAGGCAGATATCAATATCAGTTGTATTTTGCCTTAACAATACCTCAACCCGTTTGTACAAATTTCTTGTTTCTTGGCATCATTAATAATCCCTTAAAGAGAATTTCTCAACTTTAAAGAAACTTTTCCTCTTTGACTCGTCCGTCCTACAAAAGCTGACGACAGTCAATTTGATTAAATAGCGGGAACGCTTTCTAGAAACTAATAATTAGCTACTCAGCAGTCACTTTGGCTCATATTTAATCAGGCCTTATTGTTTGATTCGACTAATAAATGCCTGACGCTTCAATTTGAAAATGGCAAAAGTTTCTGATTACATACAAAAACTTAATTAACTCACAACGAGGCTGCTGGCGCGCCGGCAAACTGTTAACTAACTTTAATAGTTTTACACGCTAACCCACTTTGGATGGCGGCGACAAAGTAGTGTCGAGGAATGCAAATGAGAGAGGGCGTGCGCGCGGGGGGGGAACGTCAGTGTTGATTTCAGTTCAGTGGAGGGGAGTCAAATGCATTTTTGAAAAATTGCAAAACTTGATTAGCGATTTGTGCGCGCGAGGCGCACATGCCACTCGGCTCTGACTATGGCCATGACGAGCTGCGGCAGCGCATATTTGCAGCACTCGGCGTTGGTAAAATTTTTTTGTTTTTTTTTTGTTTTTTTTTGATTTTTTTTTTTTGCATCACTCCGAAAAGTGTGCTATAAAATGGCATAGAGCTAATCTGGCTACCTAGCCCTAACCTCGAACTATGGCTGTGACTGTGAACCGAGGCCAACGAGGCCACCTGGGCACCACCGGGCGCAATCTTTGCGCATTCATCACGGAATGCAACAGCCAGCGAGCTAGCGAAAAGTTTTTTGCTTCCAGCTTCCAGCTCCCAGAGTCCCAGTTCACTTATCCATTTTACTGTTGCACCGACTGAACGAACGCCTGGCCAAGGCGTCTGCAATCCAATTCCCAGCGAGTGCTGCTGGTAGCGCTGCTCTTCGCGTAGATATGAAGTACGAGTTTAAGGGGGGGGGGGGGGGGGGGGGGGGATGCGAGTGCGGGGCTTATTCGCATCGAAAATCCCTCTACGTATTTGCAATTTGTCGGTGGCGCAAAAGTTGGGGCGCGGCGCGATAGCGTGATTGAATGGGTCGCCAGACAGGTCACGTGATCAACATGTCTGTGGTTGTCTGTGTGTGTGTGTGTTTGTGTGTGTTTGTGTGTGTGTGCCGCATAATGAGAGTTATGGCTAATGCATACCAGGATGTAAGTTTGAAACCCCTCCCATCCAGACCACATTCAAATTCAGGCCCTTACCGGGCTTGATGAATGACCGGTCCAAGCAGGCACGGACATCCCAACTCAAAGGCCCCATCCACCTGCTGACGGTGTCTGCATCTGCATCGAAGCACAAAGCTTCTAATGAAATTCTAAAACGAAGCATAAAACTTCCGATTGGTGCACTGAGAAAGAAAATCAATTCTTGCAATAATAAAATAGTTGTTTCCCAGAGCATAAAGAATTCTCTTAGTTTGCGAAAGTGTTTCCTTATAAGAAAATACAATTTTGAAGGGATAAAATATTTCTAATTTGAATTCTTCAGAAAACTAATTTAATTTTTATTTTATCAAAATTTACTTTACTATTTACTATGATCTAAGAAACGTAATCCTCATTCGGATGAATGTCTTATTTTTTTCAGTGCACTCAAGATTTATATATAAGCTGTGTGTGTGTGGCTTGAAATTGGGCAACTGGCTGCTGGCCACTTTGTCGGGCTTCAGTCGATTTGTGTCCTTGGCAGTTACCCCCAGTCAGGTGAAAGTTGAATCAATGGCAACTCAATTTTTTCTTTGCCCCCCCCCATCACTTGCCATATTGTGAAAAACTGATGAAATCGATGTTGTTTGGCTTTTAATTTATTTAATGGTTGGCAAGAGGGCTTTAGCCCTTTGTATTGAATGAGCATAAAGGTTAGCCACTATATCATTGTCCAGACTGATTAGAATAGGGCGGACAGACCCTTTTGCTTTTGCCGGTGTTGCCCGTACTGAAAGGGTTCAGTTGTAACTTACAACTTGAAAGTGTTCTGCGTAAAAGTTTCTACGAATTCTTATAAATCGGCAATCACACGTGAAAAGCATTAAAGGTGACTTTCAATTGAAGTCAGCTTGATCACAATGTTTATCCCAAAAGAAACCAAACCAAATAAATAAATAAAATGTATTGCAAACAAGTAAAAAAACACATCCTTGGCTTTCATATTAAATATATATTTTATCATTGCATCAAATTTTTCGGTGCTCATAAGTTGTCACTGTAGCTGACAAATATTTCGTTATGCCAACTTGAGACTGAGATTTTTTTCTTTCAATTTCTCGCTCTTCTCTCTCGCTCTTCTTTCTCTCTTTCTCTGTATGACGTTGCGATTGTGAGCATTATATTTTATTGGTTCAAGTTGTCTAACGATTTATATCGGATATTTTATATGCTGCAGCTTAACTGGCACGAATACCAATAAATACCACACACACACACAGAGAAGACATCTTTCTCATCCGGTGTATTTATCGCAGCAGTTTCAGAGGCGTTGTCTACCCTCCATTGCCCTCCATACAGGTTGCTGAATTCACACAACATCATTTATATTCAACTTGTTTTCGAGGCGTCTGCAAAACTTTCAAGACGGCGACCACACACATACATTATATACACACATATATATATATATATATAATGTATATAGTATATATATAAATACAATTTATGTGTGTGTTTGTGTGGCAGCCATTTTTGCGTATTTTCACAGAATTCTTTATGTGTGTGTGGGGGACGAAAGGGGCGGCCGAGTCTTCGCTTGCACGCTTCACTTGAACGCACAAGCAAATGTTGTTGCTCAATCGAAAGTATCAAATTGCCCACAATAACACTTAAATCCGACATCTAAGCTGAAGTCAACTCAAGTATGGGGCAGTCACGGCACGGGGGACGGGGCTTTGAGGGGAGTGCAGCTACTATGAGGCTGTGAAGCGGCACGGAAATGAGCAGCAGTAATAAAAACGTTAAGTCGAAGTAAAAAAAATCGACATATATGCTAGACTCGCTAGGCGTCAACCTAGTGTTGTGCAATAGCAAAAACGAAAAAAAAAAAACTTGAAATGCTGCAAAATATATAATAAAAACAGAATAAAAATACTTGATTGATGGATTGAAATGTGCATTTTATTGACAGTTTCTCTGTCTCTTTACTTGGAAATTGTATAATCAAAGAAAGACCTGATATAAGCTTTTCTAGATAACCTTTTCAATCGGCATGGAATATATTAAATAGCAAGAATTTTTAAAAGAATAATAAAAACTTAGTTCTAGCTAAAACCAAAAGCTGTTCAAGCTCAAATGCCTTTCGATAATAAATGTTCAAAGCCATAGTAAATTAAATCAAGTTTAAATTACGCTCTAAATTCAGCATTGGCTGCAATAAGAAACATCCGAATTTTTCAATCGATTCGTTTTTTCATTGTTTTCTTTTCTATGCAGCTGCTGGTTTTACTGATTTCAGGCTATGCTCTGCGTTAGCCATTTGGTGTTTTGGCCATTAGAAAAATTTATTTATTTTTTTATTGTACCCAGCTGCATCTTCATATTTTTGTGTGTGTGAGTGTTGCTGACTTTTGCTTCCACTTTTGTATACAGTTTTTTTCACTCTGTTGATTTGCAGTGTTTTTTTTTTACTGCTGTTGCAACAGCAGCACAAAAATGTTGTACATATTTTGCAAGTTGTTGTGCACAAGATTCTTATTTATTTCTTGACTGACACTGAAACGGAGACTGTGACTGCTGCACGTTTAATATTTATTTCATGTTTTAATATTTGACATGATTGCAAAACAGTTGCGCTTTGTTTTGTGGCGCCTCTCCCTTCTGGCCCCATTTCCGTTGGCATGTTATGTTAAAACGTTTTTATCCCTGATTATTGCTGGCTTTATTTTAGCATCCAGCGGCCAAATAAGTTTTTGCCATTGCGATTTACACGATTTACACGATTGCCATTTGGTATTGAATAAGTTTGCAGGACTTGAACAAAAAAAAAAACGAAAATGGCAGAATGTTATCTGTGCCCGTCAAGTGAACGACACTTATTGGATTTGGTTGGTAATTTAAAGCTCAATAACTGTCGCTTTAATTGATTGAAATAACAATAAGAGTGTCAATTAAAAATATTTAAAAATACACTAATGCATTGGTATTAATCGTCTGTGAAAGGATGCGGTTTTCTTTAATTTAATTAATTAAATCCGTTGTATTCTAGTCAGCTTTGAAAAGCTTTGAAAAATATTTACAAAAAATATTTGTGTTGTTAAAACAGAGGTTTCAAGTAAGAAGTTTTTAAAAATTCTTCAATATTTTTGGGAATTAAATGAAAACTTTGGCTTTGCAACAAATCACTGAAGTATTTTTTGTCTTAAGGCTCAGAACAAATTAAAGGTGGAATTTTTATTACGGCATAAATAGAATTTTTCGTCTAACATGTGTTCTTATTTCATCCACTTTGTATGAGATATGAACTGAAAAATGAGTTTTCTTCGAAGCACTCAACCCTCTCCAGCTTTCAGCTGCTTTGCACTCATTTCAATCATTCCAAAAAAAAAAAGAAACCACATAAGAAAAAAGTAAGTCGTCTTTAGTCGACTGAGCTCGACCACAAGATACCCTCAACCATTTGTTAAATATATTTTAGTTTTATAGACTAATTTATCTTGAAAAAAACTATGCATTTTTCGATATTCGCGGGATATTTATCGATAAAATAATATTAACTTTAGTTTCGCGAATACTTTTCAAAATTGAATCGACTCGTTTGTTGATATTGAACAAGAAACTATATGCTTTATGAGCTGGGTCCAACTGCACGTTACATACTATTGCACAAAGCAAATATACCCGCTCTTATCCATATTTTAGGGATTCTGGATATAAAAAAGGGAATCCAACTTAATGCAACGGCAGACGTTGGCTATCAAATCAGCGCGCCATGCCGCAAAGTATGCAATTTAAAAATTTCGTTGAAATATTTTTTGGCAACGCATCGTTGCGGATGCTGCCGGCACTTGAGAACTATCCGAGAGTTCTGGAGAAGCCACTGCTTCTCGGTTGAGCTTCAGCTTCAGCTACAGCTTCGACACGAACTGATTTATAAAGTTTACAAATGCGTGGCAAAAACCCCGTGACTTGACTTGATTCACACACGGGCTGACTGAGGGACGGATGGACTGATGGACTGATGGACTGATGGACTGACTGACTCAGTGACTGAGTGAAGCAGCGTACGCTGCGTACGTACGCTGCTTGCTGAAAAACGTTTGCCACTTAACACGTACGCCGCATATTTTGGCACTCCCAACCCCCAACCCCCAACCCAATCCATCCCACCTCATTTCTTTTTTGTTTTACACTACAAAATTTTTGCTGATTTGGCAGTTTTTCAGAGTGCGCGAGAGAGAGAGAGAGAGAGAGAGAGAAGAGAAAGATGCCGCATAGAAAAGTTTATACGGCACACAGATGCCAAGCCATGTGCTTTGTTTGGCTGATCCTTGAATAATCAACAACAGCAGCAGCCATCCAGCAACAGACAAACAGCCAAAGAGCCAACAGCCTGGCTAAAAAAAATGAGTCGAGCGTAGCCAACGTACGTTGTTCAAATATTAATGTTGACCCTCGACTGCTCGTTAGCCTGGCCAACTGGCTGATGCCTGCTGCCTGCTTGATTCTGTTTCACTCTGCGGCTGCTTGATGTGCTGCACATACACAAGTCCCGTCTGAGTGCATCTGTTTCATGTGTCTGTATGTATGTGTGTGTGTGAGCGTTTGTGTTTGTGTCCTGTGGCCACCGTTTCTCATCAGGATCGCAGCTGAGCTTCGGTACGCCAAATCAGGCCAAGCACAGACCAATCAAAGCAAGCCAGTTTCTGACCACGCCCAGGCACATGTCCAAGACAAATTTTGTTCAGCTTGTGACATTATTTTGAAAGTCAACCGATCCCGAAACCGCATAATAATAAAATGCTTTTATTCTAACATCAATTTGTACCACAAAATGGTGCTTGCAAATTCAATGCAGTATTAATTCTGAAGCTAAACTATGACCTTATTGGTCATGCATATGAAAGCAAATACAAAAATTAACTGATCCAATAAATAACATAATTAATCCATTTAACATTCTGCGAATGCTTTACTTGAATTGAGTTGTAAGCTTTGTGTTTACTCTTTCTTTGTAAATCGAAACTAATTTGATGCAAACAGAATTTGAATGCCGCCCATATTGGATTTGTTATTTATAATCGGCCCAAAGGCATTGCTTATTATGTTTATTAACAATTGTAATCGTAATCAAATTTCGCTTTTCTCTTATCGTTGCAGGTATGTGTGTAAATATGTCACAAATCTGAAAGGCACAATTAATTATGGGCCGCTCCCGAAATTGAGTAAGAAATTAAATTAGAAACACAATAAGCGAAACGACAGGGGGAGGGGGGGCAAGGCGGTGTAGAGGCTGGCACTTGAGGCAAGTCTTCAATACGGCGGCCAATAAGAATTGCCATTGTTACAACTTTAATTAATGGCTATTAAGCACAAAATGCCATTCCATTTTGTACGGCTGTAGACAGGCTGGCGTCTGGCGGCTGCCACCGGATATGGTCATGAACCCCGGAACCCTACCCGGCAATTATGCAGTACGCACACACACACACATACACACATATATATATATATGTATATATATATATTACACACACATTCCAACAAGTACAGGCCAGACAAAGCCAATTGCTGGCTATTTACGAGCACAGCTCGGGGAACAAAATGTTGCTGCGGGTGTTTTCTGCTTTAATAAGCAATTTTTAATTTGCAATTACTCGAGCATTATATACAGTTAGGGCCACAGAGAGAAAGGGAAAGCGAGAGGAAGTGTGAGTAGTACGAATGTTGCACTGAAATTACTTTTAATCAAAATGCGCATGCAAACATATTACGCATACGAGGCGTTGCACAAGCAACCGCCACGCAGATTGCGTTCAGCCACAAATGCCAATCAATGCACATACCTATGCTCACTAACACATGAACACACACACACAAACACATGTCCACACATATATGCACTGCGAAAAATTATATTTTCGAAAGAGAAACTAAGACTTGCTTTTGTTCTGCAATTGTATTGTGCTCAATTGACACAGTAAATCTTTGTTTCATATTTGAGTTCTATTTTCATTATCTCTTTCGTTGTTATTTCTATTCTTTAATTTCAGTAAAAGTAACTACCTTATGCGCTCAGTGTATCTGTACACGCATCGATATGTTTAGGTATAAAGGTTTAATAACTTTGCTTATTACTTTGCCCCCGGCATCCGTTTGCCACATAAGTTGCATGCAATACTCCTCCATACAAATCGTCCCCTCTCCCCTCCCCGCCATCGCATGTCCTGGCCGTGTTTGGCGTCATTTCAGTTAAGTCGACATGGTGGTCATTAGGGAGGTTCTGGTGTATGTTAATCACATTACCGCAAAACGTTATGATGCTTGGAGGATAAGGTCCTTTGCTCATCGTCGACGCGTTTGCATTCACTGCTCAAGTAACAATAACAATTATTTTCACCACATAGATATGTGTGTATGTGTGTGCGTGTGTGTGTGTCCCATTGAAATTGTAAACCGCAATTTGGTTGCCAGCCTCGACAATGACTAGTTGGAAATGCAAACAGAAACTGAGCTCGAGGTTTAACAGCCTGCATTTAGCCTGCGTGCACTTGGCTTGAGGCAAACCCGTGTACACCACTGCGTATACGCATAATTTTGGTGTCCGCTGTAAGCCGTTTGTGCAACACAATGCCAACAATAGTGAACCGCCCACTCCCTTCCCCACCATTACCAAGAACAAAGACTGAGCTAAGCATGACTCAAACTTCGCATTTTCCGGGCACGTCAGCTCGTCCCCAAAGGCAAAAAAGTTTTTCGAACGCTGTTTTGGGGCGCTCTTAGTATGATCTGAAACGCATACACAAAAGTTACACACACACAACCACACACACACACACAAACATACATATACATGGGGCATTCTCATAATTGCCGGAAAGTTACATTTCCTGCGTGTAACTGTGCACTGAACGAAATTCGATTTGTAGCCCAGAAATACATATTTATAAAGATCAATGAATCATATTTTTCAATATTATATTTATATTTAAATATGCTTAAACAGATTTATTACGTCTTCAAGACTTATTTCCATTCTAAAATCAATGTTATTTTATTGATTCTTAGACTTTTACATATATTTAAGTTTATTTCGGATGAATGGCTATCAAAACATGTAGTCAACATATATAGCAACCCATGCCATCCCTTAGCCACCCAGTTCTAATTCTTTCGTGTTATACACACACATGCACAAATGTTTGTGTGGTTGCAATAGGCTTTGATTTTCTTTACGTGTATCACGTACGATTGGCAAAATGCGATGCGCTCTCATTGAAGTAACAAAACATCAAAATCGATCGATACAAATTACAAAACCAACGTCAGCAGGTTTCTCGTTTAGGGATGTTGTTGTCTGTCCCTGTGGTGGTGGTGGAAGTGCTGGTGGTCTTGGGGTAGATTGTGATGGTGGTGGTGCTGCTGCTGCTGCTGTAGCTGTTGCTGTTGCTGTTGCTGTTGCCGTCTGGGCGGAGAGCTATCCCGCAATTCCCGTCACATGGGCACTGAGCCAACCCTCTGGTGCATAGTTCCGCATTGACGACGATGCCGACAGCGACTTTAGGACGACTACCAACTAGGACGACTGGCATTTTGTGTTCATCCTGCTCGTTCTGTGTGTCCTTTGTGCCGTTTGTGCTTTACCTCCACTTCAATCATAACTGCGTTCAATTGTTGTTTTTATTACCACATTTCTTTCACCTTGTGAACCTAACCGCTCGCCAACACCAACCCCAACACCCCCCACGCCGCAGAAACTTGCTCTGCGGCTGGGAAAATTGGTTGGCCTTTCCGCTTTCCCTCAATCTCTGCCACTCCTGCTCGCTCTTGAGCTGTTGGCTGCTGTTGCTGTTTCTTTTATGGTTTCGTGCAAGCAACAACCGTTACATGTGCTTATCTGGCAGCAGCTCTCTTCTGCTCACCTCAGCACAGACACACACACACACACCACACACACATGAACACACACCACACACATTTTCCATTCATTTCCTTCCCGATTTTCCGCCTGAGCAGCCGAAGAGGCGGCTGTGTGCTTTCGAGTTCAACAATTGCGCTTAATATAAATTAATAATGCAGCAATTGCAGTTTTTGTTGCTGTTGTCCGCGTGGCATCGTTGATTTCATTAAATATTTGTAGCCCGCTCGCTGTTATCAGACGTTTTATTTATTTATTTATTTTTTTTTTTTGTTTTCTTGAAATTGTTCTGCATCACTCAGAACCAGCAACGTCAACATCAAAAGCAGCAGCAGCAGCAGTAGCAGCAGCAGCAGCAACAGCTTTCTGCTTTTATTGCGTTGGCCTCTCGCTTTTATGACAACGGGTAGCCCAGACACATAGACTCAGACACACATCAGGCTTTACTTGCTTCTTTTTGACCCCCAAACAAATGCATTCGGCATACCGAACACGCATCCAAATATTTGCTTCCACTTTTACGAGCGACCCAAAGCAATACCCTTCAATTGAAGTCTTTTTATAGCTTTGCAATGGGTTTTCTCTCGCGAAATGTGTCACAATCGGTTCAACATCGATTTCTCGTTTCTCGATTTCTGAGTTTCCACAATGAAGAGTGTTAAGCAGTCGGTTGTTTTGGATATCGGCGTTTCTTGTTCTTGATGATTTTCGCCTGTTTTAACAACATGTTTTTGGCCATGTGGGTTGGCTTGCAGTACGTGTTTCGCGTTTGAATTGCCACAGTAGCCAATAATATAATTATGAGAGCCTGACAAAGCCAGTTTTCGCTGGAGTTGCCATCCTCATCATGTATGCTATAGTTAAACATGACTTATTCAGTTTTTGGGGCAATAAATAAGTAGCAAACAGCTAAAGCAATCAAGATGAGACTACATTTTGGGCTTTAACTGTGGAATTTCTTACATTCTTACATATTATTATGAAATTTGCGCAGTTCATAAATAATATGTCGTGTATATATATAGTTTGTAGTAACTGAAGAGTCATGCCTTTTACATTTTAGCACTTAAGGCTATCGTAAATCAATTAAAGTACTTTGCACAGCTTTAGTTTGTTCATTCATAATGTGTTCAAGCCATTAAAAACCCACAGATTGTTATTATTATTGTCTTATTCTTCAACTTTTGTATATTTCCTGTTCAGCACAAGCTTTTTTCAGAACTAAACTAATTGGGCCGAAGGCAATGCACTTTCCAATCGATTCGCTTCGATTTCTTATCTCTTCCTTCAACTGCTGTCATGCAGCTCATTAAAACTTAATTTTCCCCCAACAGCTCAGCAATTCAGTCATTTCAATTAGTAGCACAGTTGTGCGCTCCAGTTATGAAACTTAACTTTGATGGAAAAATATGTATATCATGCTGATTTTTGTTGTTTCATTTCTCAGATTTTTGTCTATCAAAAAGTCATTACTAAGCAGAAAACTAGAGCATAATGAGAGTTGGGGCTCATTACGCGGCAATTTCTGGCTTCTGGAGAACTGTGCCGCACTCCGCACCCAGAAAATATCAATATTAATTAGTATGTATTACGTGACAATCTGCCTGTTGGTTTTTGTTGGTCCTAGTTTCACTTGTAGACGTGGACCATGTCTCCAATCTGATTCGCTGGTCGGCAATTTTGCGATTCATCAAGACGCGGAAAGCTTCGCTTAATTGTTTTCGATTTTCTACTATGCTCTGGATTGCTGTGCAGTTCCTAAAGGAATTGCTGGGTTGGTTGGGGTAACTAAATCAACTAACCCACACTGGTCGGATTAACAAAGTGATTGGCAACGACATTAACATTTTCATCAGGCGCACAGTGAATGAGTCTGAGAAATTGTGCGAGTGTGGCAAGAGTGAGAAAGGAAGAGAAAGGGAGAGAAAGGGAGAAAAGGAGAGTGCGAGTTGACGGCCGTAATCCATCATCATTGCCCCGAATGGAAAGGCTTTGAATTTTTATTATTATTATGCGTGGATTTGTGTGCGTGGCGTGTGTGCGCAGGCAACAATGGCGCCAATGTTGGAAAACGGGGAAAAGTACTATCAGCGATTTCGCTGTGTTAGCCATTTAGCGCAACTCATGGCGCACGTTTCTCATTAGTCTTTCAGTTCAACCCGGCACCCAGTGTCCTTTTGTATGTCCCTTGCACGGTGGGGCGGAAATAGAGTTGACATGCTCTGACAGCCAACAAAATATCGATACCTCTGTGTCGATGCTTCCAGGTTCATTTTTTTGACACAAAGCTGATCCTATTATAGACCATTATGCTGTCCATGTCCGAGACATAGTGCATTGCAATTGAATATATTATTGATGCCTTGATATAATCAGCTTTACAGGGCATTTCCCGTAGGGGCGATTTCGTATTTAGTTCAGCAGCTTTCATTCTTACTTCACAAAGTACAAAGAATATTCCTTGCCATATTTTTAAATAAAAGGTCCTTCAATCCTTTAAAAATGTTTGCAATTTTATTAATGCATTTTTTAAATAAAAATCTTATTAAGGTCACAGAAATAATGAAACCTTATAAAAAAAAAGTCATAAATGCAAAAGCACATCAATCCTCACATTGGAATTAAAAATGAATCAAATGTTGTGTGACTATTTTCAGATTTATTGCTAATGTGGAGGAAATCATTTTGTTGTTTTATTAATCAAAATGAATATTCAAACTTTTGTTACATTGTTTTTCATGCTTTCATTCATAATATGTACTTGGAACAAAACTAAGAAGGCAGATGCTATAAATATTTATCATATTTATTACTAAGCACTTTTGCAGCGTCACCTTTTGTGATTCCAATTAGTGTTGCATATTGTTTGCATGCTTCAGGTTAATACTAAACTTTTTAAACGGCAGGAATTAGTTGCGAGTCCATTGTCGGGGCTGGGCCCTGTTTAGCGGGTGGCTAAGTGGCGATAATCATGACTGACTTTTACAACGCCCGTCTGCCAGCGGCAAATACTCGTGTACAACTCTATGGACACTCCTCTGCCACCTCTGCCCCATTTACACTCACCCACTCCACTCTCCCTTTGGCTGACTGCGAACACGTTTAATCTGCTTGCCACAGATTTCTATCACTGTCATTGCTGTTGTTGCTGTCGCTATTGCTGTTGCTGCTGCTGACATCGTCGCCGCCAACAGCGTGTTGCCATTGTCAGGCTGGGGCCCGTTGTCGATAGAGCTCTTGGTTTGTGCATGGATCTGGGCTTAGGTTTTGGGAGTATGGCTTTTTCCTTTGGGTTAACATCAGCGCGATATTGCTGCGCCCTGTCGCGCCGCCTTTTTTTAATGATACACAATTAGTGCGATGATAAATGGTCTGTCAAATGCAGCATTAATGCCTGACAACAACAAAACCAACAAGGAATCGACTTTCCACTGTTATTTTTTTTTTTCTTCACTTCACTTTTCCATCTGTGACTCTTTTTGCCAACTGGCTCTTTGTTATAGTTCACTCATTGATATCATCAGTTTTTGTGTAGTAAAATATCCGCAACAGCAGCGAGGCACATGGACAGAGTGGGCCGCTGGCTGGCAAAAACTAATGATGGTAACGCTTCAGATATTGGATATTAATTGTTGGAAATAACAAGAAGCTGCGCTTCTACAGGGTGGAGGCTTTGGGGGGAGCCTGCCACTTTGCTCGGCGACGAAATCAATTAAAATGACTGAAATAAATTGTAGACACAAAGTACATAGCCAAGACAAGACAAGACATGCCCAGCTGGATAAGCTCAACTAAGTCGTCCGGCAGCAGTTTTGTCTGAGCGGGCATTAGGGAACTATTTCTGATTAGCCTCGTTGCTGTGGCCCAATCCACCAAACGCCCAACTGGGGAAATGAGAATGAAACAGGCCATAAAATATGGCATGCTGTGCAGCTCCGGTTAAGTAATTGTTATAGATACGTGTATACATACTGTATGTATTCTCGTATATTTCGTATATTCCTTGCCTAAAGTTGAGTTCTTATTCACTGAACACATTTATCTGAAATGCTGAAATGCGCAGTGCCAACTTTAACAACGGCATACAACTTGGTTGATTGACTTTAATGGATGATATCGGGCGCATATGTGTTTAATGATATTGATATTGACATTGATCCGATAGTTGGTTAGAAGCAGAATTCAGTAGACTTCACATAAGCCCTCGACTTGAATGAGTGCCTGCGGTCTGCTAATTGGAAGCTATGAAATCTAACACCTTTTACTACATTAAAGTTGAACCTGTCTTTTAATGGATTACTAAAATAAGTTGTAAGGACAATAGTAAAAGAAAAATTGTTTATGCGTTTCCTATAAAATTACATCATTTTCAAAAGCCGATTCAAGATTTCCATAGCTTCATAGCTTCATAAGAACAATGAGTCGTTTTTTTCGATGTCCTTACATTTACTTTAAAGCTTCAAGATAAACTGATATGTCTCAAAGTCAATCAATAATCGCAAATTTTAAATTTAACTTTTAACCAGTGGAGTAGACAACAGAAAAAAAAAATTTCAAGCATATTTTAAATCATTTATCTTTAAATTCACAAATAAAATTAATTGGCACAGAGCAAGATACATCACCCATTAGCTTATTAGGTTTTAGTAAAACACAATCCTCATTAAACCAATTGTTTGGTTCAAGTTTACTAAAATGCAAAAAGGTTGCCTTACGGTTGGTTGTCTGCGATAGAAATATGCCTTCCTGGCTGATGTCATTGATGTCGGTCCAATAGCTCAGCTCAGGTCTCAGCCTGGACGCTAAGGCATCCAACTCATTCTGATTTTGTAGGCTGACCAAATGAGCACCGAGTATATTGCATCTCTTCCCAGCTGCATGCCAATTCATCTTGTTCTCGTTGTCTATAAAATAGTATTTCGTTCCAATCTTTTCAAATAAACGTTGTTGAGATTTTGATGGAGCATTTAACTGGCGTCCAAGCTCAGCAGCCGTTGACTGCAGGCTCGTCAGTTGATTCTTAATATTTTGCCATCTTTTTTCGTAGACCGCTTTCTGATTTTCCTCATGAGTATTGACTTTTTTCTGCAATAAAGACGAGTGTTCATTATTATCCTCATAGTTAAAGGTTTATATTTAATTTTTTACCAGTTCATTCTCGATATTTTGCAGTTTATATTGTAAATCCAATTGCCAATTGCCAATGGCTATTGACACTTTTCTGCAATGCGGTCGAATGCTCCAAAATAGGCTTCACAACATCGAAGCAGTATCTACCGCAAGTATTCTCCAGATGCTTTGACGCCTCGGCAGACTATAAATATATTTCTTACTACATATTTAGTTTGTTCATTTATTGTAGAGATAAGCTTACCGCACTGACAGCCAATAAAGGCGGCACAGAGATTAAAAGTGTTATTAAAATTATTCTCATCGCAATTAACAATTCCATTGCGTAGCTAAAAGTGAACTGAACAAACAGCGTCTCTGCCGCACCTCTTTATACAAAATAGCATCATATCAGTCGATTCAAAACAATGATCATTAATTTTTCAACATAAATGTTCAACGTTAAAGCTATTCCAAATAAGGATCAACGACTTTCTTTAGTCATTTTTTATGTGCCAGACATTCAGACCAAACTATGTATCTAAGATGCTAAAACTTAAACAAAACATAATCAACATTGGGCTGCTATATCATGTAGTTGTTATAGGAAGAATCTATCATTATGAATCGTTTGTTTGCATGGAAGGCGATCTATCGACTCGACCATGGATACCTTGGCTTTATATTGATTGTCTATTTCAGCAAACTCATTGAATAATCTTTGGAGAATATCGTTAATTCTGGTTTGCATATTTAATATGACCTATGATTGCCGAAGACTAGGCTGCAGGGTATCTCCTTGTTATCATTATTTGTTATTCCTTATTCGTTATCAAGCAACATAATACTGAGATCAACAACACGTGACAGTTGATGAAGAACAAGTAAGTCATTGGCAACAGCAATTTGTAAAGTTAAAAAACATTAATCTACACAGCTGATTGTGTTGCTGAAACAACAATTGTTAATGTTATTTCGCTTCTATCGGGCAGCTGTATAAAATAGCCCCCATTGAAACAATCAGTCGGCTTTGTTATAATGGCATAATGGTTTTGTGCAAATGTATCTCCACCCCATAAGGTATAGGAGGAGGGAGAGGAAGAGTAAGGATATAATAATCGAAGCGACAGTAAATATTGTTTATGGGCATTCTGCAGCTCTGAATTATCAACGATTGCGTATACGTTTGTCACAAATCAGTGATTTCAGTTCTGGCTTGTGAATAAATATAATTCCATATACTCTTCAGAACCTGCGCCGTTTTTAAGCAAAAACTTGCATCAGGTGTACGAGCTCACCCGACTACAGCATTCTTTCTTATTCTTAGCTGCTTATCGCTCACGTATCCAGAACAGAATAAATTGATTATCATTAATCCAATGAGCAGAGCTCTCTCTCTCTCTCTCTCTCTCTCTCTCTCTCTCTCTCTATCTCTCTCTCTCTCTCGCACATAATAAACAGCATTAAGTTCATAAACCATAAAGGCAGCCCACCAAAATCAAGCTAATACCGAACCAGATTCAATTGTGTAGTTGCTCAGCAGCAGCTGCACGCAACTGTAAATGCAAATTGGACTGAGAATGCAGAGGCAGATGCGATGGACAGCAGCAAACGCGACTACTGGCAGCGGGTACTGGCATAACTGTGAATTATCGTTGCTAAATCAGGCTGCCAAAATCGGCTCAGACAACGCGCTGTGCCAATGGGGCATATTTGTGTGTGTCTATCCTCTATGATTCAATTGGCGGATGGGCGAACACATCAAAAACCACATAACTTCATTGACATAGCAAATGGAAGTGTGTATGTGTAATGTGTGTGTATGTACATGAGTGTGTGTCTGTGTATATATCGAATAACGCGCCCGCATTGTTGTCGATTTGCCAGAATGGTATGTGGTGCCAGTTTGCTGCTTAAGAACTGAGCGACCCCCTTTCGAGCCAAGCCGCACCTAACATTTTGAATTTTGTTATTAGTTTTTGTGGTTGATTTCAATGCAAATGCAATCAGAGCGACGCTTGCCACAGTTTGCGGTACAAATGACACATTAATCGGCTGCCTCTACAGCGACAGATAGAAAGAGGGACTGCGACTGTCACAGGATCAAATAGTCGCTTATTTTATTTTATGTCATTTGAATTAAGTTGAGTAATTTATCTGAAAATTTGTTTTAGTGATTATTTGTTCATTGGTTTTTTTCTTTCTTTCTGAAATATATGTTAAATAAAAGGTCCAAATGAAATAATTATATTTATGGTTCTTTATTAAGCTGTGATCATTATCAATTCGTTGTTGTTTTGCTTTTGGTTTGGGTATTTTTTTTCGGATTTTTTTGTAATGCAATTGAATAGATTTCAAGTTACTTAGTTGCTAAATCGAATGGCGTCGTCTAGAAGTCGAACACTGAGTAGTCAAATGTGCCATAGTTGGTATACTTCTTCTCGAAGTACTTGGCGAAGGTGTCGTAGTAGTAGATCTTGACATCCTTGAAGTAGCCATTGGGTACAAAGAAGCTGTACTCATCGACGGTACGATCGAAGGGATAGCCGAATGGTTTGCTGTCCACAAAGCGGGTGCCAGAGCCAACACCTGATTCGTAGGTATAGTCGAAGTTGGAGAACTGCTCGTAGTCCTCAGAGTAGGGCGAGACAAAGAAGTAGAACTGCACGGGCATACCCTCCTCCCAGCCGCGAGGCAGCACCAGACGATCGGGGAAGGCGCTGTGGGGCTCGCTAACATCCAATGGGAATTTGTAGGTGCCCTCGGTGGCAAGCATGACGTACTTGTAGAGTTCGGTGTAGGTGATGCGATCCTTAGCGGTCCAGCTGAAGTCCGAGGAGCTGCGCTTGAAGCTGTTGGAGCCGGCAATGAAGGGATAGACAAAGCTATCGATCTGCACAAAGTTCTGGCTGTTGTACTTCAATGGGATGACGCGACCGTACTCATCAAACTTGGGTCCCAGGAAGACGCGGACAACACCCTTCTGTGCCTTGCTTGACTCAATGTTGAAGTCGAAGGTGAAGGGTTTGTGGTTGAGGCGAGCCTGACGGGCCAACAGGGCCTTGTCCCAGACGAACTTGCCATCGATGAAGGTCATCTTGTCGTTGAGCAGATTGGTGGCATCAAAGTCCACGAAATCGAAGTAGGTGGTCAGCTTGCTAACGAACACATCCTTGATGGTGATGCCATCGTAGAACAGATCCTTCTGGGTGTAGGGTGCAAGGTAGAATTTGAACTTGTAGAAGACATCGGTGAACTTCTTGTAGAAAGTGTAGAAGAAGGGATCACGCAACATGGTCTCGAAGTTGAGGAACACATTAGGGAACACCTCGGAATCGAAGTAGTCAACATCGGCGAAGTACATATGCGACAGCACGTAGTAGTAGTTGAAGAAGTACTTGTCGTAGGTATCGACATTGCCCTGCAGATAGTTGCCAATGAATTTGACGGCCTCGGGCTTGCGCAGATCGAAGACAACACCATCGGCGGTCTTGTAGTAGCCAGTCTCCAGCACAGTGTAGATGCGATCGAAGAAGCTCTGGATCTGGTAGAGCATATCGAATTTGCCGTAGGTCTCGAACTCGAAGTAGTTCTTGCGGTAGCTGTAGCCAACGCCGTTGTAGTAGATCAATTGAGGATCATAGCCGTATTCGATCTGTTTGTACCAGAAGAACTCGGGAATCTCACCAAAACCGTTCGACAAGCGTTCCTGATAGTAGCGGGCCAAGATCTGTTGAACATTGTAGATCCAGAATTCGCCGCGACGATCCTTATCCAAACCGAATTGCTTGCCTTCGAGGAAGAAGGCGTAGTCCATGTTCAGATAGTACCAGTATGCGTTCCAGCCCAAATCCTCGGTGAAGTAGCTCAACTTGCTCTCAGCATTGTAGAATTCAATATCGCGAGTGTAGTCAACGGGCATGTAGAACTTGGTCAGTCCCTTCATGAAGTCAGTGTATTTGGGATCCTTGTTGTACTCGACATAGTTCTCGCGCAGGAAGAACTTATCCTCAACGTACCAGTGCTCGCCCAGACCCATCATCTTCCACCACTGCCAGGTCTTCCAGTCCTTGGTATAGAAGTAGAAGTTATCGCTGAATTCGCTAACATCCTTGTACAGGATATCCTTGTATTCCTTCTCGTACATAATCAGCTTGCTCCACACATCAAAGTCAAACTTCTCGGCCTCATAGACGAATTTGCTGTTGAAGAAGTACTGTGGGAAGATCTCATAGATCTGGGGCAGAACGAAGCCCTTGAATTCGGGCTTGTGGATGACAGCCAGGGTCAGAGCGTAGACGAACATGCCCTCATTCACATGGATACGTGCCCAGGCGACGTTCTGGCTGAAGGTTGTCCAGTCCTTGGCGTAGTAGAAGAAGTTGAATAGACCCCATGCCTGCTTGTGGTGGGTCTTCACCAGAGCGCCAAAGAATTCACCCTTCGGCAGCAAGGCACCCAGTTTGTAGGACTCCCAGAATTTCTCCATATAGAAGTCGAACTCCTGCAGTGCGGGACAAACAAGCAATTAGAAACAATGGATTCGATTCTCCATTGTTTTTACAATCACTCACCGTGTATTGTGCCTTGTCAATGACCAAATTGCTTCCAATCTTGATGTACTCCTCGAACATGAGTGGATCTTCTGCACGATAAAGGATCTCGCAGAAGAACTTTTGCTTTTGCAAAAATTCTTGATCGGCAACCTTTACAGTTGTTGCATGTGGCACACTAAATGCGGCCACACAGCCCACAAGGGCCAGGAGGACCAATGTCAGTTTCATCCTTGCGTTGGGTTACGATGCGCTTCTTTCTTACTGCTCCGGCTTTGGTATGCTTCTGCTCCAAACACCTAAAGACTGTTGCTTTTACTGTGCTGCAGCTCCAGCTTTTATACCCTGCCCAACACCGGCAAGCAGCCGATGTCCGGCATTGCACCATATCAGCATTAGACAGCAGCAGCAGCAGCAGCAACAGCAACAGCAGCATTGTCCAAAAATAGCAAAATCATTGCATAATGCTCATTATACAATCTTATCTGTCTTGTGTGCCACATCACAGGTGCCAGCCGTGGATCAGTGGATCAGGTGAGATAACCCAATTGCAAAGCTCACACAGTCCGTGTTGTTGTTGCTGCATTTTGTTTCAATCGTCCAGAATATTTATGTTTTTGACATTTGAAATAATTCGGACGCTGCGCTGTTGATAAGTCGCATATTCTTTATTTTTGACATGATTTTTGCTATCTGTTCAAAATACGCTTCGAACTATTTTTGCCACATACAAACTGTACATTTGAGATCAAATTGTATCTCTATATATATATTAAACTATTTGATATCCGTAAAAGTGATGAGGATTCCAATTTTTATCATGTTCACCACAAGAAACAGCCCCCAAGGCAAATCAGATACATTTAGAATATTAAATCGAATACGTTTTACCCAATGACTTAATAACTTTTACGTACAGTATTTCCTTAAATCAAATGCTAAGACTATGTCTCATGCGATTCAAGAATAGGTTGCTCTTGTTTGTTCAGAAATAGGTACACATCTACATATATATTCAACACGCCACAAATTGATACTCTACAAGCAGTTGAACAACGTGATTAACCTCGCTTTCATGCCATAAACACGTCTTCAGTTTACGACTGGCAATGCATATATATATATATATATATGTATATATATATTTGGGGTGTGTTCAATTTACCTCACATAAAACCCAAATTCAAGGAAATACTCGAAAGAAAAGAAAGTGCTGGGTAAGAAGCCAAACGTAGAGGAAAAATCAGCGAGTTGTAAAAAGTCTTTCTCTCTCATTCTCTCACTCTCTGTCAGGAGTCGGAAACGCACTGAAATAAATGCGCAATTAACTTTCATGCGAAAAACTCGAGAAGAATTTTCATTTCAAGGAAGTACGGAGCTAATTGTTAGCAGCAACATCTTGTACAATTCAATGAGTTAAACATTAGCTAGCCGTCAGTGGTTCAGTGCAGGTTCGAAAGAACCAAATTAATAGCAACACATTTTTTTATTCGCAACAGAAACCAGTGTGTGATATATTTTTATAAATTTGTACAAAGTAATTTGTGTGCCTGTACAAAAAGTCAATCAAAAAGCGTATATTAAATAATAAAAAAACAGTTGAATGTATATCGCTTCTGGATTTTAGTCAATTTGATGTTTTCTTTAAAATACGCAGAGACTTCTAATGTCGAGTTCAATCGTAGACGTATTAAAATAAATCATTTTATTATTCTATGTTTTCCAACATTATATTTTCACACCAAAAACTTAAAAATTCGCTTTTTGTTCTTTTACTGTGTACGCCATGTTTTACTAACAAGTTTTTTGTGAGCCATCGAAATATTGAATGTTTTTTCTTTGCCATTATAACTTCCCCCAGCAACGGAAACTTTGCCATACTTTGAGTTGTTTTGTGTGCAATTCTTTAATTTATTTTGCGCTAGCTGCAATGATAGCAAAAAATCAAAATCGCGCAAATGAGCAAAGTTTTCTTCGCCAAATTTTTGTGCTGTTTGTTTCTTTTTTTTTTTATTTGGTGAAAAGAAAAGCTGCTGAATTTATTGCTTTTGAAATGTGGTTGTGCATAAATGTGCAACGGAAGAACAACAAACAACAACTGCAAACAGCCAGCAGGCAACAGACAACAACAATGCCAACTACTGGGAAAAAAAAAGAGTATTTTAGGGGAGCAATTTTGTTGGCCATGTAACAGCTGCGGTCTGTGTTGGTTGTGTTGGGTCAAAAGCCGCGAGGCCGCAACGTGCAATGAAATGAAGAAATGAAATGAAATGAAAAATCCGCACATAATTGCAAATGCGTGAGATATTTTCCAAATGGTGAAATTATGAAAATCAAATGAAAATACTTTTGCACCACCAACGCTAACGCATTTCCCTTGGTCTTGGCAACCAAAATGTTTTCATTTCGCTTATGGTTCTTTTGCCTTTACCCATGCCTGCTTTTATGTATTCCGCTCAGGTTTGGCCCTTAGGGACATTTTGACGCCTCATTGTTGGGATAACTTTTATTTTGATGGCCCAGTAACTTGGGACATTTCCTCAAATTGCCAATTGCAAAATGTGGGCACATCAAAGAAGCTGCTTATAAATAAACAAGTTCTTATCTCATCATTGACCTTCCAACCGTCTCCTCCCATGAAGCCTGATAAGCTCATAGTTTTTGTTTGTTGCGATTAATGCAAAAGTTTTCAGAAACTTGCCGTTTCCACAGCTGACTCATTTTTTTAGTTTTTTTTAGCTTCAATTAATCATCAGTTTAAAACTATTAAAGCAACAGATAACAACTGAAAGAATGTAAACAAAAATGCTTTAAGAAGATTGTAGTTTAAAGATATATTTAAAAATGACTACAGAATAAACATATATATTCAAAGAGTTGTTTTCAATTTATTATTATTAATGTATAAACCAAATCAATTTGAAATCCATCTGGATATGTAGTGTAAACCTCTACGTATACTTAATAAGCTGTTAAGTGCTCTAAATACAACATATTTTCAAACGGAAAATTCCGAAAAAAGGGAAAAGAAATGCAAGTTTCTATTCGTGCTTTAAGTGGCTTTCAATTGACCAACAAAAAGCGGCTTAAAAATAAACAATACCTTTTGTTATTTTGGCCCATATAAATAAAAATAAAATAGAGAACTTTTGCGCTTTAAGTGTGTATGTGTTGTGTGTGTGAGTGAGTCTGACCCACATATTCGTACTTAATTGAGTGGTGCTCTTTTATGCAATATGGAATATTAATGGTCAGCCACTATATAAATATACATAATATAAAACTATAAATCAATCTTTCAAGCGCTCACATTTAAAAGGAGTGGAAAAATAAAAAAAATATACAAAATCAACTTTCCTGTATACTTTATAAATTTAATGGACTTTACAATAGCAACAGCAATTATAGTTTAAAACTTTTTTACTGCTTTTCATTTTGCTTGCAGCATGGGCTTCACATATATATATATATATACTTAGTATGTTTTTTTATTGAGGCCTTTATGATGTGGGCGTGGTCTGTATAAGATTCACCGAGCCCTAAACATAAAAACTCTACATTAAAACTGTTGTTTGGAGGAGTAGGAAAAAAACATTGCACTACATGACGCTTGGGGGCACAATAGCGCAAAAGTTTCAAGTGGACTCCATGCAGGCGGCCCAGGCTGTGAGCTGGGTTTGGTTTTTGCGAGTGTGTGTGTGTGTGTGTGTGTGTGTATGTTGGTCGTTGCCATCTGTTCAGCGTTGTGGCACATATTCCACTTTTGCCTTTTATTCCATGTTGTTGGCTTAGCTAGCTGTGGCAGCCGGGTCTCTGTTGGACTCCTCTTTCTATTTTTCATTGTTTTAGAACAATGTTTCCCATTTGGTTGAGCGAGCTGACTTTGATTTTCCATCTGATTCACACACACAAACAACACCACTCCTGCCTCACCTTCTCCATATATTTCTTGCAAGTTTTATTGTGTTATTTTAGGCATTTTTAAATCTTTAAAACGCTTAATGGGTTCACCCCAAAAAAAAAAAATGCAAAAAAGTTCTCAAAAGCTTAAAGCTTTTTTCATATTCAATGACGCAACAGCCAATTTGAAATTAATTCTGATTAATGTTGTTGCCGTTGTGGCATTTGTTGCTGCTGCTGCTTTGATTGTGTGGCATAAGTGACGCACGACGTGGAGCAGTCAGGATGGCCGAGTGGTCTAAGGCGCTGCGTTCAGGTCGCAGTCTACTCTGTAGGCGTGGGTTCGAATCCCACTTCTGACAAGAACTTTTTTTTTTCATTTTCGCTAAATTATATTTTGTATGGTTCGGCAAACATTATTGTTATTTACATCAAGACGTTTTGCTGTCTGAAACATAAAAAAGTTCATAAAAAACAGCAACAAACAATTCGGAACACTTGCCAAATGCAAAACACAAACCGAAACACATAAATTCAAGGCTGTACTTGCTGTTTGTTGTTGTTGTTGTTGTTAATGTTATTGTTGTGGGCGGTTGGTCGCTGGTTAAGCCTGCTGGCACTTGAAAATGTCTGTGAGCCACTTTTATTTTATTTTATTTTATTTCCGCTTCTTTTTTTTGGTGCACATGGCGAACATTAACAAAGTTTCACTTGAAAATTAAGTTGCTTTTCTGGCTGGTGCTGCGTGAGAATTCAATAAGTTTGCTGTGGGGCACGCTTGTGGCACTGCTGAGAAAGCGAAAGAGGGAGAGAGAAAGAGAGAGAGAAAGAGAGACCGTGCAGCAATAACACAAAAACAGCAACAGGAAACAGTTCCACAAAAGTTTACGCAGGTTTTGTTCTTGCAACAGTCTCTTTTTTTTCTTGTTTTTTTTTTTTTTGTAACATGACTAGCACGATCCGGAACCCAAAAGCAACACACTCAGGCACAAGCGAAAGCTCATAAAATATTTAACTGCATATACACTGCCAAATATGTATGTGTGTGTGTGTGGGTGTGTGTGTGTGGGTGGGTGTGTGTGTGTGTCCAAGGGTTCGTTTGAAATCGTAGCATTGTGGAATAAAAAAGTGCGTTCAGAAATGTTTTCATATGTTTTGTTGTTGCGTCTTTTGGTCGCTGCTGTTGATGCTGCTGCCAACAATAAAAGTTCTCTGGTCGCATATTTTTGTTCGTTTCCTTTGGCTTCACATTTTCCGCCATTTGCAGCTGCGTCGAACGAATGCAAACGAGACACACAAACTGCCACACACACACACACACATATACAAACACACCTGCCGGAAAATATCGAACTCCAAAAACTCTGCCAGTAATATTGGAAATATGGCGGTGGGAATTTGTAGGAATGTGGCTCACATCTGCACCACCCACACAACCCAGCAAGCCGAAAAACGAAACTGGGTTACAAAGTTTTTTTTTCAAATGTTCTTTGGTGGCTTGCGGAGGGGGAGGGCGGGTTGGGTGTGTGGGAGTTGGTCCGTGGGGGCTATCATGCCAGGCAAAGTGAATTTATGCCAAACGCGAATATTCCCATTGATTTTGGCTTCTTTATTGCTATTTTTCGTCCTCGCTGTTGGCATCCTTAAATGTTATAACAATTGTTTTTTCTGTAACTGTTTCTTTCATGTTGTTCGGCTTGTTTTTCCTTGCCAACAACTAGCAAATAAATGGCCAGCACGATAAAAAACAAGCTGGAACTGCAACGGCGAATGCAACCAAATAGAAATTGCAATACCATTGCACTGGAGTAGAACCGACTGCGAAATACTCTGCAGTTAGTGTAGTAATGCAAATAAAGCACATAATCAATATACTCATTTTCACGAGTGTTGGAAACAGTGTATAAAAAAAGAAGAAGAAAAAAAAGAAAATAGAAGTCAAGTCAATAGACGGAAAAGGGGCACAAAATTTATTTCACTTCTGTTTGAAGTTGCCATTCGATTGGAATTTTGAAAAGCCAACAGTGCAAGCCAAAAATGACATAAAACACACAAGTCTTGCATGAGAACTATTTTAGCAGCTATCAGGAAATGTACAGCACATAAATTGATGTTCCCAATTGCCGCACGCCAGTTGAATACCAATCGTGGTTGGTTGTTAAAATAGGATATGTGTTGTAGGCAACAAATAAATAATATTAGTTTTTGACATGACAAATAACGGATGAAATTGAACACAGATTCAGTGAACTCATTTAAGAAGTACAATTAAAATAAAGAAAGTGAAGAGAATCAACACTTGTCTCTTAACCATTCTGATATCTTGTTAATAGCTTAAATATTCTAACAGTAATTTCTGTACTAATTCTGTATTATCTCTTATTTTTCAGGTGCGTATGATTTGGGGACCTTTAACAGTGGATATTATATTGAAAACTGCCATCTCTCTGCCAGTGATGATATATTATATTATGACAAGTGGAGGTCATATTAAAGAGTCCGCCATTCATTGAGGCAACACTTAATATGCAAATAACGGACGTTATTCAACATCCGTTTGTCAGTGGACCGTTTGGCGATGATAAATAACCGCAGTGTTTCAGCTCCTTTATTCTTTTCGTATGCTTCTCGTATGCTTTTCTCCACTTTTGTTTAGCGGGAAAAATTTGCTTTGGCCCGTCCACGTCGTCGTCGTCTTCATCATTGTCTTTGTGTTCGTTTCATTGCCGTTAGCGTTTTTATCTTTATACTGCATTCAGTTTACTTTATTTCTTTTGCTACTCTCCCATCGCCCTGGCCCCCTGCCTCCCAGCCGCCCACTCAGCAGCGCAACATCTTTTGTATTATTGTTACGTGTGCCACAGAGTCTGTATATTTAGTCCCTGTCACAGTCGCTCTTTGTGTGTGCGTGTGTGTGTGTGTGTCTGTGTGTGTGTATGTGCAGACCTTTAGCAGCGCACGAATGAAAACCGTTAGAAGTCCTCATGCTTCAATATTAAAATGGCGGCGTCGTCACACAGAAATTATGAAAGAGGCCTCCTGAATACCGTTGCGAACGGACTCAAAGCGAACGCTTTTGCACCACTTAAGACTTTGGGCTTCATCGGGTTTTCGGCCTTTAAATAAATAAAACCAAAGTCGCTAAGCTCTCGCATTGGTTAGTCGGTTGGCGTTGAGGTTGGGGTTGGTATTGAAGGTCGCTAGACGGTTCGGAGCTTAGGGGGGTTTTTGGGGGGTGGCTTTGATGATGGCCTGAATCGGCAGAATGAGTTAAAAGCCGCCAGCCACAAGTGGCTCAGCGAGCGCACACACAAGCCGCAAAACAATGATAATAATGATGACATTGACGACTTCAATTGTTTATTAAATAAACGCTTTGGCAAATGGAAAGACCTTTTTCCCTTTTTGCGGCCATTTGCCGTAGTTGACAAGCACTTACAACCTATTTTGAGCTGGGTTTAAATGCTGGAACTTGTCTTGGGCAGGGGAAAATGTGTATAAGCTGTGCTATAACAGCTTCCAACAAGTTAATTCCTAGAATACCAGAGAATATTGTGTGATGAGATGCTTTTGATATTAATGCTGATTTATGTAATGTTTCTCTATAATTTAAAAAATAGCTGGTGGTTAGTAGCTTTATGATTAATGTTAAAATCAGTGAAGCGGAAAACAAACACTCTTGAGTAGATTGGAAACCAGCAACTAACTATGCTCTGCAACTAATACAAGCGAGACAACCAAAGTAGTCACCAGCTGTAATCCTCCATCTGATGAAGCCCGTACGCTGTGCTCAATTCCATTCAGGCCAATTGCAACGACTAAGCCGCATCGCATCGATGCCAATTGGCGCCGTGCACCTGAGAAGGATCTCGGGTTTTTGGCTCCGGCACAGCTTGTTCAGTTAGATACACTCGCTCGATTTGACATGACCCGCTTTAGTTTTGAGTGCGTGCCATGTGAACCACAAAAGCATCGCTGGCTGAAATTGCTGGCAGCTTATTGGAATGGATTTCATGTCCGCCTGGCTAAGCCGGCGTCCGTTTTATGGGTCATTGGAGCAGCAGCATCAGCAGCAGCAGACGTAGCACATCACAGCAGCGCACACTGACGTGCTTCTGTCACACAGGCAATCATTGGAGTCGAGTTGATGAAAAGCCAGTGAGGAGCGTGCAGCGACATAACCTACATGATAACGCTCATGTCACTCGAGGACAGAGTACAGAGCACAGAGCACAGTTTGCCCCATGGACGAGCAGAGGGTTGAGCACGCCAGGAGGTATTTAAGAGCAGCCAAGTTAAGGCTGACGGTGCAGCTGCAACTGAAGCCAAAGCTGGCTGGTTGACGGACAAACGGCATCATTAAACACGAACAAAGTATCATCGTCATACTCATCATCAGCAGCAGCCATCAGATGGTATACATAAACTGTAGCACGTGCCAGCTACTCAGACACTGAGAGAAATTACCCAGTCATCCAGATGACAACGGCTCGTAAAACTGCAATGTTTGCGGCACAGTTGAATTTATTGTTAATAAAGCTGGTTTAATGTTACCTTAAGCATGCAGGTGAATGAGTTTTGTGCAGCACGGATTGGGAGCGAATCAAATTTGGCTTTTCATACAGTTATATAATCAAATCGAATACAATTTAAATATATATTTACACTTTTCTCAATCTATTTTTTAAAGCAATTCAAGCTTACAATTTTCTAACTCTCTTCCCAAGTTTAGGCATTTGTTTAGGGCGATTGTCGACAGATAACCAAAGAATGCAAAACATATCCAATATCCTATATATTTATGCTGATCTCTGTCAGTCTCCCTTTCTCTCTCTCTCTCTCTCGATATTCCCACTCAATTTGAACATTATTTAAAGCACAATCTTCGTGCTGTGCAGCTTATAAAGTGCTCACAGGGCGTTGCAGCCTGATGTCGAAATGCACCTGTGCCTGAAAGCACCACACATCCACACATAACGTCGCGTCAATTTATAAGGCAATGCAAATCATTGTTTGATTGTGTGTGTGTGTGGGTGTGTGTGTGGCGTATGTGGCCCAAACTCCAGCATGTCTCAAATGCCTGAGCTTGATCAATTACACCCACTGACACTATTAACCCCAGGACCAAGGACCAGGCTCAGACATGCAGTTCTCATATTTGAGTGCGTTGGTAAGGTGGATCCCATATTATTGTCATTGTAATAAGTGAGGCGTGTGCTAAGTGCACACACACACACACAACACATACACCTGTGTCCCAATCTCCTCCTGTCTGTTTGTTTGTCTGTCTGTTTGTCTGTTTGTTGCCATCTGCCGCCTGTTTGAGATTCATTCATGCATGCCACACTGGCCCAGTTGTTGGGTGGTGCGTGCACCTGAAAACCCTACCAACGATACCTTGATACCTCTGCAGGTAGAGCGCTCTTTAGCTGTGGAGTTCCTGCTTCATGTGTTTGTTTAGGCACATGTAAAGCGTCTTATCTGTGTCGTGTAAATGCTCCCGTTTGCCAAAGCCCAGGCCATGATTATGCGCAGACACACACCCAACTAACCAACCAAGCAACCAAGCAACCAACCAACCAGTCTAGCAACCCACCCATAAACGAAGGGAAGCCAGTCGCAGCACGTAGTAAACCATACACAATGCTTTTGGCACACATTCAGATGAGTTTTCCAAGTCAGCTCATGCCGAAAATATCATTTAGTTTCTGTTTGAAGAGCAAGTCATACAGGCGTGTGCTCCTAATGATGCACACAACTTGCTCACTTTCAGAGAACGATGGAAAAGTGAAAATGCATTACACAAGCTATTATAGCATGCAAACACTATAAATATATATATTTCCTTCATTTTGTATCATAATCTATGCCAAATGTGTTCTGGCTCAAGGTCTTCGCAGAGGTTATCGGTTCGTTGCGCAACAATTCACAGCCAGACTTAATCAAATACCTTTTACATGATTTCCATCCGATACTGAAACATGCTTTAATGCAGCAACGGCATTTAATTCAAGTCGGAATTTCAGCTTAATCAATATGCGAAAAAGTAAAGCGTAATTAAATTTATATTTCCCTTTGGCCAGGGTTTTGTACATGAGAAATTCCTTGACATTTACTTGCATTCTCTCTGATAAAACACCTGCCAATTGGTTACGACAATTTGTTGTCATTAAGAGCTCTGTTGTCTGGAGTATGGCCTCCGGTCTCTGGTCTCTCGTCTCTGGTTTCTGGTCTTTGTTCTTTGAGTTCTGGGCTTTGGACCATATCTGGCGGCTGTCACAAACAAGCCACAGCTGCCAGAAGTTCTTTAACCTATACACGGTGTGGGTGAAGTGGAGACATCCTTTGCCAAGGGACGCTGCGTAACGAAGCGCGATGAACGTAAATGAATGCAAAATAATACAATAATAATTAAAAGTGCATAAAATTCAAAAAAAAAAAAAAAAAAAAAAAACAGCAGCCGGGTTTGGCGACATCGAGCCGGGATCGTGCTGGTTTCGGTCCTCGGACTCGGAACATGTTGGCGGACTCGCGTTTCCACTTAAAGCAAGTTACGTTAATTGTGCAGCGTAAATGGCATGTCGTCCATATCCTGACATGTGGCAAGCCCCGGACCCGTTCCCGTATTGACCGTCCTTGCTTGCGCCACCTTTTGCATTCCCGCGTAATGAAGTTAAAGGCTTTTATGACTTTTCCTTAACATATTCCGATTAATTTAATTTTACACGAAGCACGTTCGAAACAAGTATATATTTCACCAATTTTTTGTCAGAAGGCCGTGCAACAAAAGTGTATCGGAACTGCTGATAGGGAAACACAAAAGGAAATTCCGATTGACAATTCTGCTTATAGATAACATTTCTGTGAAAAAAGATACGAGATGATTATATCTGGCATACAAAGTAAGATGGAGTGCCGCATGGTCTATCATTCATTTGCTGTTCTGTTCCTTTAATGTGGACACATCTCTCGATAGAATTCATATGGTTTGGCTCCCCAGGAGCCCAGACTAAAAATGATGCCAAACGACCAGTTGTTAGTGAGATATATTCGTTCTCTGTATTAAGATCTGTGACATCAGTCCAATAGTCTCGACCTGGATGCAATTGTTGCCGTAACGCATCATATTCTGCCTGATTTTTCAGATTAAGCAAATGACCACCTAGGTCAACACACCTGTGAGCAGCACCGTACCAGCTTAGCATTTCTTGGTTTTCAATATAATAATAATTGGATCCAATTTGCTTAAATATTTCTGGTAACACTACCGCTTTCTCCTTTTGCTGTGAACATTTTGTGTCCTTTTGTATCACTTTGTCGAGGATAATAGTCAATTTTTCATCCACAGTTGCTGCACAGCTTTTGTCGCCACTAATTTTTTGCTGCAACGCATTGCTGAGCTCCAGAATAGACTTCACTACGTTACTTTCAAGCTCTTGAAATTTGTCCTGCTGGATCAATAGGAGGTTCTCAACCCTTTCCCATGCTATTTGGGTATCTGTTTTCTCCGATTTGTTCGATTTGTCCGCAAGACTACCCAATTGTTGTGCAGAGCAGTATCTTTCACATCCTTTTAGCATTCTGTTCGGTAGCATTCCGATCTATAATAATATTTTATGGTTGAAGATATTTACATTTCTTAGATTGATAATCTTACCAAAGAGAAACCCAATAAGGGCGTCACTGAGATAGAAAGGGTTATTAAATATATAAACAGCATACTTAAGAATTTAGCAGCAACTGCAACTAAAGCATTCGAGTATCTTTTTATAGAGAACATCGAGGCGTGATGTTGGCATTTGTAATGCAATTTTAATTATAAATTAGACAAGCCTCATTTGCAAGCATTCTACAATTAGCTAGTAACATTTACTGGAGCAAGCTGTGTTTCGCAATTCGTCGTCAACTTGTCTTTGAACCTTAGTCTCAACATTTGTTTGCACAAGTCTTCTACACAATCAGTCGCAATCTGTGCATTTGTATTAGTCTTCAACTTGTTACCTTTAACAAGTGCTTCTGTTCAAGCAATATCTAAATGGCCCAAATCTAGTGTTTCCAATTTGTTCACCTAATATCCGTTCATTATCGATTGTCCGGTTGCGGCTTATTGTCATCTTTTTTTCCATCTGAAACAACGAGACAATTGCCAACCAAAAGTGTTTTGTCGAAAGGTGTTTCAATTGTCAGTCTAGCTTTGTATTTGAGTTCACTTCCGAAAAAGCCAAAAGCGTTGCTAAAGCTGCTAAAGCAAGAGCTGCTATCAAGATGCAAACATCAGCAGAAAGGACATCTTGCAGAAGTGACGCTGAATCCGAATCCGAATCCGAATCCGAGACTCGCACATAAATTTGAAAGGGAAACAATACAAAAAAAAAAGCGAGTAATGTGGCAATGGCAAAAGCGAAACCAAAATCAAGTCAAACAAAAAACAGCCAGAAGGGGGAGGGGTGAGTGGGTGTTGGCAGGCATTGCCTGGAATGAGCTACTGATAAGTCTGTGGCCAGATAAGACACTGGACCCCAGTGAGGCGTCGATTTCTGATTTCATTTCGTTTTCTGGTGCTTCCATGTCTAATGTTTCTCTATGTTTCTCTTTTTGTTCGCTTTATTATTATTTCTTTTTTTTTTTTTGTTTTTTGCCATTTCTTTCTGATGTTTGGCTTTCGCTCCGCATTTCTTTCTGGCCCTCTGTTTGTGTGTTGAGTGAGCGCGTTCATTTCAATTAAATGCAAATCTCGGCGGGGATTTTTCCCATTGAACGCCGCTCGGCCAATGGATTGGGTAGGCGACGTGGGCACCAAGTTTCCTGTTCCATGTTCCATGGATGCTGCGATACAGAAATTGTGGAATGTTTTTCACACATCGCCGCATTCTGTTTTCCGGCTTGTGAAATCACCAAACCTCTGCCTCTCATTCTCTTGCTCTCTCTCTCTTTCTGCCTCTCTCTATCTCTCTCTCTCTCTCTTTTTCTTTGGCTCGCTTGTGGCTTCCTCTTTTTTTCGAATATATAATTTTTAAGGGAAGGCGCCGGCTTTGTGTGTATCATGGACTTTTCAGGCTAACAACCCGAACGGAGTATATCGAATACTTCATATAGCATCGTATTTACTCTTACAAAAGCTGTGAGATGCAGAAATAATTGCCATATGTCTTACAATTATTTCCCTACTATTCAAAACGAAACAATGAAATTATTTGTGCATGAAATTAATTTGCTGCGCTAACTCTTATGTAATGATGTTGAACAGCTTTGAGATCGATGTTTCAACCTTTCTTTTTCTACTTGTTAAGTTTGCCACTTAAAATCCATTGGGATATCAATCTCTGAACAAAAATATATTTGTTAGCAGATTAGCTCCGGTCTACAAGGGGGCGAGGATAAGACAAGCGGACTTTCTTTATCGAGCTGAGTTTCGACTTCTAGTTGAGTTCATTAAAGTGATTTCCATTATTTAGTATTTATTTCTTTATCTTTTAGTTCGGCCCCCTCGCAAAGAAGTGCAACATTTTGCTTGCATTTATAATGTATTTGCATATTTAAAACCCGTTGTCTTTTTTCAGTTGTTTTCGCTATCTTTCAATCCCACTCGCCCATTATTCTACAGGTGTGGCAGCACCTCACCAACTGGGAGCAGCCTCCACGGTGTGCGCATATTTATGTAGCTGACTGTGATGCTCACTCCATTTTATGTACGTATTTCAGTCGCTTCCTGACGCTGTTGGGCAAATATTTCCTTTTCCGCTGGCAAATTTTTGCTGCGGTTCGAGTGTGCGTGCTGGCTAACTTTGTGAACAATTTCAGCCGAACCGAACCCCCCAAAATGAAAAATTCATTAAGAAATATTAAATAATCAGCTTATGGCGCTCTGTAATTTGTACAAAAATGCTCCCAGCACAGGGTTCTCAAGAGAAGGGCTCTCGCTTCTAAGGCTCCTCCTATCTCCTGCCCCTTGCACCGCCCACGCATTGTTTGCAACATCATAAGTTGCCCGATCTTTGCGTTGTCACGTTCCGGTTCCCACTGGCACGGCAAAGTCAAACATGGACACGTTGTCGCCATTGTTACCGCAATGTAAAAATCCTCCAAGCGCAGTCAGCACTCACACACACACTGAGAGACAGAGCAGGTCCTGTGACATTGTCCGGCATTTGTAGATTTTCGAATGTCGGAATTTACGTTATTTTTGTTGAATTTGCATAATTTGGAACGGCAGCAGGCCCGGCAACTGTCAGCCAGTTGATTAAAGTGATAGACCCTGTCAGGTTCTTTCCTTCGTCCACTCATTTTTCTTTCCATTTCATCCACACTTTTTATTTTTATTTTTTTTTTAGCGAGTCCACTCCGCTGCTTGCTGAATCGTCTGGCGCATTCGGTTCGGTCTGCTGCGCCTTTGTCCCAATACGAACGCCCCTAGGGAGAGGAGGGGGCATTGGCCTAGGGTTGGGTTGGGTTCAGTTCGGTTGGGTTGGGTTTGGGTTGGGTTGGGTTTGGGTACGTGTTGAGTTGCAGTTTACTTTGGGCGTTGCATGCATTTTGAAAGTCAAGGTAAATATTAGATTTTGGCTTGTGCAATTTTTGGCTGTTTGTTACCCCAAATGTGTGTGGGTCTGTGGGTGCCTATGTGTGTTTGTGCGTGTGTGTGTGTGCGTGTGTGTGTGTGCCACGTTGTAGATGTGGGTAAAGCAAATATTAGCTTACAATTTGAAAGCTTACATAGTTTTACAGGGTCGGCTAAAAGGCCCGCGGTAGCATTAAACATGTGTATTGTGCTACTTGGTCACTGCCATGGCTGGGACAGTTGATTCGTAGAGCCCTGAATAATACCAAAAATATTAAAGGATATTCGGGATACTCAGAGCATAAAACATGTTCAGTGTTTGTCTACCTATGCTTTTTGTTTGCTCAACGTAACCGTGGATTATTACAGCTCATAAAGTATATCATTATTTGATGTCTTTTTTTCAAAAACTTAATAATCCTCGCAGAGTTCGTTGTACTTCTAAACATGGCTTACGACAATGGAACATTTAGTGTTTTGTACTTATCGCTCTGTTTTCCCCGTGACACCCTCCGTATTCATCTTGTTCATCCTTGTCTCTTGTTTGCCCATTTCTGCACATTTCATTACTATTGCAGCTGTCATATCCTGTGCTGTCTTTCATTTCTTTTTGGTATTGTTTTATTTTTGTTGTTTTTCTGACAACTCCCCAACTTATTGCTACGTTTTTTTGTGCCAAAGCTTTGTTGCTTTTAATTAAAGCACGAAATTAAAATTTTCGAGTGTGTGTTGTGTGTGTGCTCTGAAACTTTTACTGTACTTGAGGGCCTTCCCCAAAGTTTGCCCTCGTCATGCAGACAGTTGTGCACATGTCCCACGTGTCAGGTTAAACGTCATGCAAACAAAAGGCCTGTGCCATTTGAAAAGCTCGTGAAAAAAGCTTTTTTTCCGCCCAATAAATTTGGCTGTTTTTTATTCACAAAAAGAAAAGGGTGAAGGTGTGAAGCGAGCTCCCAAATGACCAGGTTGCATCCAGTTGGCCATGTCCACAGACCCAGCTCCACCATCCACCCACCATTCGCGAACTGTGGCGCATATATTGACAGCATGGTTGAGGCATTAAAAAAGCACTGAAACTTTTTCGTTCTTTGTGGCTGACCGCTTGCAGTCAAAGTTAAAAGCTGAGTTAAAAAAAAAGTCCGCTCTGACATCATTGATCAAATGAAGGGACTGACAAAAGGCGTGCCACGTTATCCGTAATGATTCCAGCTGGGGGTTGTGGCTATTGTGAGAATATATTTAAGGGTTATTCGCGCAAAAGGAAAAAATTAGTAAACGGAATGTTTATCAAAGTGTAAGGGAAATTAAATTTAAGGGATGTCCAGTGAGAAAAATAAATGATGAAATGGATCTGCTGGATTGTTTACTAGCGACAGATAGAATTCCCATCAAACCAAAGTATTAAACTGTTTAAGCTACAAGAATTTATTTGCCAATGAGTCCATACCTGACTGATTGAGGGCTGCTAAGTAAACCCTATTTAAATCTAGCATTATATCAAACTGAAAACAGATAGCATTCCCATCAAACAAGTATAAAACTGTTTAAGCTACAAGAATTTATTTGCCAATGTGTCCTTACCTGACTGATTGGGGCTGCTAAGTAAACCCTATTTAAATTTAGCATTATATCAAACTGAACCTTTGTCGAAAAACAATGTTCTTTGAACTTGGTATACCATTTTTAAAAATAAAAGATGGAATCCACAAAGTTGGTTACGCTTTACATTGCACAACTCACAACTCAAATTGACAGATATTTCCTCCGAAAGTCAGTTTTTGTTGAATGAATGAATACAGCCCAATAGAGCAGACAACAGTAACTAAACACCTTGCCATGTAATTACCGGGAAAAGGACTCGCTGGGAGATTTGAGTACTTGATGGCTCCGCGCTAGTTTATCAGAGACTGGATCAGTTTGTGGCAGCTGACAGCTATCAGTGGTTGCTTTTGTTGTTTTCCCCGGCGACAAAAAAGTAAATGCGAATAGCTAAAGTAAACAAATGACAAAAAACTTTAGCTTCAGTTGTTGTTGTTGTTGCTGTTGCTGTTGTAGTTTTTGTTGTCCTGTTTATGCTGCTAAACGGGCAATCCTTTTGTACAGCTGCCCGCATTTTAGTCTGCCTTTTTAAGTCCCGGGTCTCTGCTTGGGCGCCATTTGCATATCAGCCAAACAACAGGCAGTTCCCCCAGCTCCCAACTCCTCCCGCCTGCTGATGGGCAGCCTGCTTGGCAGCTGCATTGTTTTCCTGTGCGCCGCCATTTTCAGCTTTTTAGTTTTAGCTGGGAGAACACTCGGCTCGGTTTTTTGTCGCCTTTAACGACGCCTAATTGCCTAATTAGGCATTTGCCTTCGTCTCCTTCCCGCTGCTGCTGCTGCTGCTGCTGCTGCTGCTTTGACCAACTTTAGCTGACTGTAAATTTTAATATTTCCCTTTCTTTTCGTCAACTATTTTACAGGTCCCGAAGATATACTGAAATTTCTGGGCAATGAGAGTGTCGTGGATCACTTCAAACTCGTCACCAAGGATGGCAACAGTCTGCTCATCGGTGCCAGGTAAGAATATCTCGTTCCAGTTACCTTTTGTCACGCCAGGTGCAATTCAAGATGCTGCTGCCGTTGCAGCGATGGTGCTTGCAGTGCTGTGTCCGGGGTGTGGCACTTCAGATCCACTCAACCCCAATCGCAATCATTCGCCTCGTTGCCGACCTGCTCCTCAAGAGGCCTTTGCAACTGGCCGCCTACTTTTTCACTTTTAATTCAGCTTTGCGTTGCGTACGCTTTTGTTTTAGTCTTTTTTTTTATTATTTTTTGTCGTTGTTTTTGTTGTTTCGGGGTGCGGCTCTTGTAAGCAAAGGCGCAAAGGAAAGTTGCTTTTCCGTTTGCTCCATTTTTCATTTAGTCGTTTGCAGATAAAGAAAGGAGCGCTTGGTGGAGGCAGGCGGCGAGGTCAGCTGTTCACTTTATGAGTTTTATGCGGGGCACTTTTAATGCTTTTGGAAATTGGTTTAGACGATGATTAAAGTTTTATAATTGCATTTCTATGCACACCATTCGCAGTGGATTCAGCTTGAGCTGTAGTTTGAGATTAAGGTAAGGGTGTCGATTCTATAATGAGTAAATGGGATTCCAATGTGATTACATTTCAAGTGTGATCCGTGATTAGTCTCTGGCTGGAAGAAATAGAATTGAATAGCGACAAAACTTTAACAGTGAAGCAACAATCGGAATAGGATAATGGAAAAAAAATTATAAAAAAATATACTAATTTAATGCCTCGTAAAGCGGCTTACGCTTGTGGCTTTTCTCATACACAATCAAAGTATTTTGAATGCCTATTTACCCTTATCCAAAATGGTTCGTTGCCAGCAGCAACAGTTCCCAATATACGTTAAGCCAGGCCGTAGATTCCGTGAAGAAAGCAGCCAAGTTGTGACTGGCAACAGATGAAAGTTGAAAGTTGAAGCCTTTAACCACTTGCTCCCACCTTAGAAACCCCTTTGCTGGGACTTTCAGTCTAATACCCGTAATGTCAACTTTTTCGGGGAAGTGTGTGCGTGTGTGTGTGTGTGTTAGCCTCGTCATCAGCATTTGTTTAACATGTTTTAAATGAAACTCTGTAAAGGCATCGCATGGAGTGCAAAATCCACATAAAGTAAACTTCAATTTACTTTTCGCACACATTGTATTTAATTTAAGTAGAAAATACATAGTATATGAAAAGTTCGCAAGGGCACAAAAGAGTGCAGACACCAGCTGATGCCAGAGTTGAACGAGCTCTTAGCCCAATCAGGGAGGAAATGGGGTTTTCGCAGAGAGGTACTCAGTGGCAGCAGCTTAAGTGCGTGGTAACTTTGATTTTGCTGACTGCTGGCAAGAACAACAACAAGAAACCCAAACGCAAAACTTTGCAGCAGGTGCCCCAACATATATGGAGATGGGAGGAAGGGGAGGGAGGGGACTAGACTGAGGTGGATACCTGGGGGGGAGCTGCGTACAGATGTTAAATTTTCAGCCCGGCTAACATTCAAGTGATAAGTTTAAAGGGTTGCCCACCAGCCAAGCAACCCTCAAAAACAAAGACTAAGATAAAGTTGGCTTTGGCACACTCTGAAAAGAAACTCAGCCTAGAAAATGCACAATCGACCTTAAATTAAAATCTGTCCGATAAGCAGATATAATTTGGGATACTCTATAGAAAAGTCGTTTTCAAGCCTATTCCTATGGTTAAAGCGGTTTGTAAAACGTTTGCCCTCAATTAACAATCCCAAAGGGGTTTTCCTTAATTATTCTTGTGCCCAATATTCTGAACCGAAATATTCTAGAAACTTTCTATCTTAAATACAGAAATAACACTAACTAAGCTGTTTCAGAGACCAAACAAATCTAAACTTAATTTGTTGCTTAAAACGTTGACAGGAAAAGCTTTAATCTTAGCGAAACATTACTTTAGATAATTTATTATTTTTTCCTTAGTGTAATTGGAGCCACACCTCCTGTGTGTGTGTGTGTGTGTGAACCTTGTAAATTCTGTCGTTGTAGCAAAAACCGCAAAGATGCTTTCTGCAAATGTTGCTTGCAAGGTTTATTAAATGAGTCGGTGGGTTGGTAAGTAGGGGCGGGATGGGAGGGTCTTGGAGTCAGTGGCTGCTCCTGCTTCGCCATGCAAATTTGCGCCAGCTGACACACATATTAAAATGTTGCATACTTTCTGGCGTTTGCCTGGCCAGCGGCAGCAACCAGACATAATAAACATGTGTGTGTGTGTGTGTGCTTGTGTGTGTGCTTGGTAAGAGGAGCCAAGGAATTTGTGATAAAAGGAATGCGTGCAACTTGTAAGACAAGACATCGTCACTCCCTGCCAAACCTCCCAGCTCTGCTCAGTCGCTCCAGCAGCCACACTTGCCCAGACAGTGCAAAACTTTCAAAAATTGCAAATAGTTTTTGGTAATTTAATATTAACACGAGTTGGCTGTCCACTTGCCTTATGTGCCACTCTCTCTCTCTCTCTCTCTCTCTTTGCCTCCATCGCTCTGCAGCACTCTGACCATGCCCTTTGGCTCTTTGTGTTTGTTGCGGTTTGTTTTGGAACACACACAATTCCGAAGAGACGCTGTGGGCAAATGTTTGGTTTCTGCAATTAGTGCGGTTTGTGTGCCATCGTTTCATTTCATATTTTATTCGAACATGGCCCCAACGGGAATTACAAAGAACTGAACTGCATCTGGCCACAGCTTGTGGCTTAAGCTCCTAATACAATTTCATTTAGCAAGGATATTAGATGTGCAGCATTAGCAGCACTCCTTTGACACGCAAAGCTTAAAAACTAAATTTCAGAAATAATGCTCTGGAAAAAGTCTTTTACAATTTCCCAGCAAACAGCAAAAAACTTATGATGCATATTCATATCTACTTAAATAATCGTTTCTGCAATATCGTAAAAATCAAAAACGAAAATTAAATAAATAATCATAAAATGAATTTTATGCAAACGCATTTTAATTTATGGTTTCCTCGAATTGTGCCAACGGGAAGTCAATTAAAATATTTATTTTAATTCAAACTGTAGCTGAATTTTTTTCATTTCCTGGCATTCAAAAACATTGATGAATTTATGATATCTTTTTAAGCAAATCAATTCTCCGAAACAATTGATTATTTTGCCACGAATGAATCCCACAGATGGGAATTTCTAGGAAATTTTGATTGGTTATTTTCAAATAAGGCCCACGAGCCGTGTGTCTTCTATGACTTTTCCCGTATGGAATCTACTTCATTTGCGTTGCTTAGCAACAATGGCTGAAACTGTAAAGCGTCCAATTTACTTCGCTCAACTAAAACATTAATGCTTTTTTTTTAAACTTAATTGCGTGCATAATATAGCATTACGAGTGAGAGAAATGAATATAAAAAGAGAGGTAGAGAGAGAGAGGGAGAGGGGGTTATGAAGAGAGAGGCTGCATAATGAGGCAGCAAAATGCAAACACAACAGAAACGCAAGCAAAGCTGAAAAAATTAAGTGAGCTCCAAACACACAAATAAGAGCTACACGAGTATTACTGCTTTGGGGAGTGGGAAGAAGAGAGAGAGAGAGAGGGAGAGAGAGAGGGAGAGAGTGAGAGGGAGAGAGAGTTTGAGAGCGGGAGTGATGGGGAGGACAGATGGAGACTGTGGCAGGGAGAACTTGTCGGCTTTTTGCTAGCCGAGTTTTTGTACGCATGAACGCATTTGTATGCTGGCTTTGTCGTTGCCAGAGTTGCCACTTACGTGATTAATGGATTTTTAACAAGTTACACATTCCGAAAAGGAACCCAACTACACACATTCACACACACACACACACACGCACACACGCACACGCACACATACAGGCAAATGCCCACTTATTCAAGCAGAGAGCGTCAAAGTAACCAAAGGCGACTGCTGCTGAAAGCCAAAAAGCGCCACTTGTGTGTGCGTGTGTGTGTGGAGTGTGTGTGTGGAGTGTATAACCACATGTATGCGTATGGGTGTATTTCTGTGTTGGGAACCCACTAAACTAGCATGACAGGGCGGAAATGCGAATGTGACACGCGTTTTGCATGTGAAACGTCATGAACAAAGTGGAAAACGAAAGAAAATAAACCAAACGTGCGGCCAACTTGCCTTCTAACAAAACCCCACCGGAACTTACACGTATACACACACACACACACACACCCACACACACACACTCAGCTAGCAGGTATGTGCACCTGCCAAAACCAGGCTCAGCTTCTATATGCAAAGTCAAAGTGAATTCGTTAAGTTGCCAAAAGCAGCAACTCCAAGCTAAAAAAGGCAAAAAAAAAAAATAAAAGCACCCAAAAAAGAGAAAAATGAAACCAGGCCACAAATTTTTCGAGATAATCGAAAATAAACCGAACTCCACAAACAGCTTAGAGCATGTTTTCCTCCTTTTTTTCTGGGCCGCATTTGTGCTTTGCGTCCAATTAAATTGTGGCTCAAATTGATTGAATAGCGCACAATTGATGTTGAAGCTGGTTAAGATTCCTTGGTTCTTTGATGTAATTGTACGTGAAAACTTTCGAGCATCAGTTCAATTCTAATAAAGCAATACCAATTAGCTTTAAGGCAAACAAGTAACAAGATTTAAACAAACTTAAGTATCTTAAAACTAATGTTGCCTGCTGTGAATACTTGCTGAGAATATGATGAAGCCATTTGTTATAAATCTTAAGTGAGCATTTCATTTGAAAGTTTTCGCATTAGTTTTGTCAACTGTTGTACACAAATTCAAGCACTACCATTTTGTAACATTCTTAAGTGTATATTTTCCCATTTCCACTGGCAACTGTCACTTATGCAAATGAGCTGAAGGCCTTCGAACGTGTTGCCCACTTTTACCCACTTCAGCTCTTTTTTATTGTTGTTTTTTTTTTGTTATTTGTTTGCATGCTCATTTTTTAGTCGCGGAAATTGCAACCTGAGTCCCTTTCTGAACTCGTTATTTCACTGTGGCATGCTCGAAATAATCGTAACTCACAGCTAAATTTGTTGTACAAGGATTGCTGCGGCGCATGTCTTTATCTGATCCATTTTTAGGAAATTTTTCGTTGCCTGGCAGCCAAGCGCTCAACACGAAAATTGGGTTAACACATTAAGTTGGGATATGTGCAGCAATATCCTCTCGTTCTCTCGTTCCTTGTCAGTGTTGGCAATCGAATGAATGGCGACAAAGGCGGAAATAAAATTGCTAAACGAAGAAACCATTTAAACGTCCCAGGATTTTACCTCCTCGTGCCCCCTAGCATGCCACACACTCATTCGCGCTGCTTCCACTGACACATGTCGGCCTATCTGTTTTGCCTTAACATTCTGTGCAGTGCACAACAACGTCGACAGGCGCACAGTGGTTGAAAATTTGTTAAATCGTTTATATTTCAATAGTAAATGAAATAGTGGAATAAACTCATTTTTTTTTGTAACTGGCCCAATTCGATTATTTTCTGCATTTTGGCCATTTGATCGGCAATTTTTGCTCCTTTAAGCTGGCTAAATACATTTGCAACGCACTGTGCTGTATTTTGGCAATTCAATTTTTGCGTATTCAATTTCCCTTTGGTGTTTTGCAGTCTCAGTGCAAATTCGGTTATTCACACACACATATACACACACACACACATAGACACATCACATCGACGTCGTTGCTTCAATCTTTTATTTCATTTCATTCTTTGCCTTTGTGCAACAGTGCAACAATCAGTTTTGCACCGAAAATTCATTTCCGCCTGCACTAGTTTCGAAGTGTGTGAGCCCCTGTGTGTGTGTGTGTGTGTGTGGTGGTGTGCACAACAATCGCCATCTAATTTCGCCTGCAATTTATACGCATATGCGCTGTGCAACAGCGTTGCATACTTTCTGCGGCTCGCTGCTGGCCAAAATGGATTTCCATTGACAGCTTTGTTCAGGCTCCTTAAATTATATATATTTATATATATATATATCCAGCGATGGCCTTCCTAGTTTCACATAGTGCTGATTTTAATCTGCGGTAAACTGAGTGCCTCGCCCCCCTCGTCCGTCCTTTCTCTTTTATTGTGATTGAAGCTGGCAGATTGAATTGTGAAACAAATGTCCTTCAAGGCTCGTCCTCGTTGTAGGCAGACGGCAACAATGACGCGAAAAGGGGCACCCATTGTTGTCATCTCGGTTGGAGGCATTGTTTAGCGGCATTCAGATTGATGCTACCTTGGCCAAAAAGAGAAATAGATGGTGCTACTGCTGCTGCTGCTACTGCTGCTGCTGCTGCTGCTGCTACTGCTGCTGCTGCTACTGCTGCTACTGCTGCTGCTGCTGCTACTGCAACGTGTGTCGCCCCCGGATTCTCGAGCACACAATAGATCGTCAATGATGTCAGTGGGTAATCGGAAACGGTACCAAGCAACCACATACTATTCTACTCTGTTACAGTGCCACAACTGCAAGTGGAACCAGCCCGAAAACTATATAAAATAATGCCTTGCTTTTATATTGTCAAAAATATGCCAAAGAACAACTAGAAGACATTTTATGTATGTACAAAAAAGAATGCTTGCAAATGATGCATTTTGCAATATACAAATTTTTGAAAGGGATATCAAATATATAACCAACGCCCACTAAATTGTCAACACCTTGCGACACAAGGATCGGAGAGACGGAGTGATGAGTAACACACACAAGACAACCCTTATTGCGATAATTAATATTGCATTCATTAATTAAGTTAAATTTGGCTATACCCCTCTGCCCCAAGGACTGACAGCAGGCGATTGTTTGGAAAATGTCTGCTTAAAATATGCAAGCGATTCCTCATTGAGAAATCAAACAGTAGAAATTTTGCAGAGCCGTTTTTGAGTTGACTAAAAGCCAGACAAATTGAAAATGACATTGCGATGGCAAATATTTTATGTAGCTCCGTGGAGCAGAGTACGGAATGGGTAATTGGCTCAGTGAGTGAAGTGCGCTGCACTTGGACCTTAATCATCCTTATGAGTTTGGTTGGGTCTGTACCTCAAAATGGGAATGGAACTGTGCTCCGGCTCTGGACATCGTACAAAACAAAATGCAATTTGCTTTGTCATGTTGTCCGTTGGTCAGCAGCAGCAAACATGGATCGAGGCAATGGTGACATGGCCAGAGGTGAAGCTTCGGCATGTCGAAAATCTAACTCCATCTGCTGCTGCTGCTGCTGCTGCACCTGCTAACCCGAACAACATCTGCCCTCACCTCATCACAGCCCAATGGCAGTCACATTTTGCTTTTCGGCATTTGACAGTTTGGACATTTTCTGCTCGCTTGGACTGCTGACGGGACGAGATAGACAGCAGACAGAGGCGATGCCAAGCAGCTTGTGGGTGGTCGGGTGTTTTTCACAAAAGAAATACGTTGCTCAATCACATGAAATTCAAACCGTCAATTCGTTGCATTCCGAAACAGAGGCATCGACATCACCAGCTGCCGCAGACAGCGAGCCAGAGCCAATGGCTCTCTGATGTGCTTGCGAATGAATGCAAGAGTTGAGCAAGTGGGAAAGACTCAAGTTAAATGATCGGCTCTAAAATTCCCTGGTAAACAAGAACTGTTACCTGAATCGTTACGTTGCTGAAACTAAAATAAACATTTTTTTAAATTCAAAATAATGCACATCAATCTGATCTCAGTTTATCGGCAACAACAAAACTAAAATGCTTCCAATTGAAATACGTCAATTGATCAACTGTATAAATTTCAAATTTGGATCAGAAATGCTCAAGTTATAATCCAAAATGTATTCTCATATTGCACTCAATACTGCCAGCTCTCGTCACTCTCGAGCTCTCTCGACTACTGCTTTCACACATGTTTTGTGTATAAAGATTGCCTGCCATCTTCATTGAATATACTAAAGAAATAGACTAAATAGAAAACAATAAGGGAAAAGTGGGTGGGAGAACTGCCTGCTGCACTTGGATCATTTAAGCATTAGCTGCCATTGTTTGCACATCTAATTCAACAGCAGAAAGCGCAAGAGGCAACAGTTAGGAATTCTGGCTTAAATGGTTTAGGGTACCACATGGCGTATGACGGCGGCAGCGTGGTAAACTTTGAACTTTGTCCAGCTTTCGAGCTGGGGAACGCATGTGAAATGGCAGAGTGAAATGTGTGCAAAAGAAGGCGTTGCCATTTGTTGGAGGGGAGAGTTGGCTTTCGCTTGATTTGCTTAGCTTTTGGCCACACAGTAGAGCCATTTACCGTTTTGTCGCAAGAATACCGGCAGCGTCAGCGGCAGCGCTGCAGCCAACATGAATGCAACTCAAAAGTGCAGGTGGCGCAAGCCGGTTTGGATGATGGGGCAACAATAAAAGCTGTCAAATCAACGACCTCCCCCCGCCCAAAGTCAACTTCTTTTCATGCTTCAAGTGTGCAGGCGATGGCAAACCAAACTGAATACTGGATGCAGAATGCAGCATGCTGCATGCAAACTGTGCACGATGCCACTTGGGAATATGCCACCCACCACTGGTAAATTGACGCAAAGTTTGATGACGTGTGACATTGAAAGTTGACTGGCAAAGGCTGAGCAGAGTCGGGCAGAGTCGAGCCGAGCCGAGACGGGCTGGGATTGGCATCGATTTCGCTTCAAAGTACTTGCTGAGCCCGCCTGAACCACAGTCGCCCATTAATCACATTTGTAAAGTGCCGCAATTTGCACATCTCAATTGCAAGCGATTCCATTCAGCACGTGACCCAAGCCAACAACAGAAGGAGTGAGGAATGAAGTGGATGTGTGGAGCAGAATGTCCTAGAAGGATGCAGCAAAATTAAAGAACTAAAAGAACTTTATCAGTTATTTCATTAGCAAACATGGCGTATACGTTTCGTAATCGAATTGTAATCGAAATGTCTGAGAATTGTTGCCACAAACATTGAGAACTTTTGCTGATACATAAATTACTGCACAAAATCCAAACGAATCTTTCGGCTCGTGGCACAGAAATATTATTTCTTGTCATGCTGATAAAAAATAGCTTCGAACTCAGGCAAGAGCAGGTTTGCCAGATTGATTTGAATCACAAAAATGGGCTCAAGTATATAAATCGGCACACATATGTTTTATGCGCCTAATTAAACCAAATTACTTTGCATATTTTGCATTAAACGCTGATCCCTTCCCCCTCCGCTCGCTGTTTGAGCCTCTCGAATATTCTGTGAAATGCTCGCGGGACAATAAATACGTAATCAAGTGGCATAATAAACAAATTACAATCATTATTCACGACGCGCTAATGATGCTTAAATTTCACCGCAAACCATCAACGAACAAATAATGCGCCATTTTTTATATATTCTTAATCTAAAAATATGACAATGCCAGTTGAACAAGCAGCAGCAGCAGCAGCACAACAAAAAAAAGTAAAATATATATGTAAAAATTAATCAGAGTTGGGCTAGAAATACAAACAAAAAATAAACAAAATGCATAATTTATTTTCATCGTATTTACATGCCATGCACAGTCGCCGACTTCGAGAGCCATAAATATGTTGTGGGCCAATGCTAAAAATCTGCCTGGCGTAATAAATATCACATTTTATTGGCCACACGCCGTAGAGGTTTGCCTGCCACCCAGCATCAATCGTGGCCCACAGCAACACAGCCACCAGCGCTGGTAATGATGGGCGATGGCGTGTCTGGGCAACCGATGGATACATTTTTGTGTATTCGTCTGCCTGCCTGTGCTCTGCACACACACAGCCAAGGTCATTCGCATGTTTCTCCATTCAATTTGGAGCGGAGTGCGGGGGGCGTCGTATGAGCAATTTGCATGTTTCACTGGAGTCTAGACTGTATCTAAAAAAAAAAATAAAATACAGAACAAAAAAAAAAAACAAAAAAGGGGCGAAAGTTTCGACTGCTGCTTTGTTTGGCGGCTGTTTTTTAGCCGCGGCACCGTCTAATTTGATGCTTTTTGTGGGTCAAGCCACGAAATGGCGGCGGCAGCGCAGTGATGACAATGATTTTATTCCTTTCTTATGTATTGTTTTCGCTGCTGGCAGGTTCCCTCCCTCAATCTATTTTATGGCATGCCCGCATTCTCATTGTCCTGATTGTTGTTGTTGTTGTTGTTGCAGTTTTAACGTCTTTGAAAGCCCGTCAACCACAATGCCTTTATTTATGTGCATGTGGCTTTTGTTTTGTTGCTTTTCGGCTGCTTTGCTATTTCGATATGTGTGTGCGAGTGTATTTGAAAAGGGTCCTCAGCTCTTTTTTATTCCCCCACTTTTATTTTTATTTTTTTTGTATCTAAGAGAATCTTGACGCGTGCGAAAATGGGCCGTTTTCAATGGAACAAAGAAATGAAAACGTCGACTTGTTACACATAATTTTAAAATTATGGCGAAATCATGCGAACGGTGCGGTTCAGTCAGAAAATATGTTGAACCCACATTAGCAAGCATCTTAAATAATAAATGTTTAAAATGAAAATGGTTTCTGGCAGGCAGAAAATTGGTTTATTCGCTCGTTCCAAAGACTATATCGATATCTCCATACATCTATCTTATACAATATATGCGCACAATTAAACGAAAATATTTCAAGAGAAATAAATAATTATTTTATTTAATTAAATAATTGCATGGCTTAAAATCGAGATGGACACATAAATTCACTTGAATTCAGCCGAGTGGCTTTTGTGTAGCAGCGATTACTAGGCAAATCGGGCAAATGCATTGACCAAATGCGCGCATTCAAGCATTTGATGCTGGCCATAGTTTGAAATAGCTGCGGTTTTGCGGACGCCGTTCAGGCTCAACATGATTCGCGGTCTTGTGCGACTCGTGGAGCACTCATGAATAAATCGACAAACGAATTTCAGATGCATCATTTAACATTGCCAAAGCGCATATTTATTTACTGTAATTTAACTTCAATTTGCGAATATCATGACAACATTTCAAACTGCAACTTGTATGTATTTTATTTTGTTTATTTATTTTATTTTTTTGCTGTTAGTGTGAAGTTTATAAAATAGTTGAAATCCGTGCGTATTTTAAGTAATTGATTTGAAGCACACTTTAACTGTTTGTGAGTCTGCTTTTAAGTGAACAGCTTTAGTCTTTTAGCGAACGTTTGGACAAATTCTCTCGTGCATTTAAGTTGCTAAGTTAAAATAAACTGAGCGCAACAGCAGCAGCAGCGGCAGCGACAACAACAGTGCTGGTAAATGGGCAACAACGGCTGCAACAACAAAACATGTGCAAAGCAGTGAAAATCCTACGTAATCGTTGCAGTAAAAGTAACCGCACTGCTTGCAGGCAGCAGAAGCAGCAGCAACAACTAACAAGCTACCGTGTGGAAAATATTTATGAGCATGGTTTTTACGCCAAATGCATTTTATAAAATGTAACCCCCTCTCACTCACTCTTTCCCTCTCTCTCTCTCTCTGCCATCTCATTTTCTGGCATTCTTTATCTGAATGCAGCTTCTGTTTGTTTGCGCTTCACACCCTGTCTGACTGCTTTACCGTCGACGTTTTCGTAAGCGCGTAAATATCATTGGCGCTCGTGCAGTAGTGTGCGTGTGTGCGTGTTAAGCAGTGCGTTAAAGTGTTTATGTGTTGGTTATGTATGTGTACCAGCAGCAACAACAGCAGCAGCAGCAGCAGTGTAACCAGTAATTTTTTTTCTTTTCTTTTCACTTTACTCTTTTTTTTGGCACTCAACGTAGTCGCTGTCGCTGTCGCAGTCATTGCCACCTGCAGCGCTCCCTTCCACTATGATATATCTGTCTCATTTTATGCTCCTTCCACTTGTATGCTAATTTCGCTTCACACATTTTATATTTATACGCTGCTGCTGCTGCTGACAACAGCAGAGCCGAGCCAAACAGCAACTGCAGCCAACTTAACTGCGAAAAAACCACAGGGTTGCCAACGCTCGTTTCGTTTGAAGTTGCATTGCGTTGTTAGTCTTGTTGTTGTCGTTGTTGTTGTCGTTGTTGTTGTTGCCGTTGTTCCCGTTGTTGCCGCTGCTGTTGTCATAATTAAAACGCGCTGCATAATTGCCAAACAATGGCACACACTGCACTGTCACAGTGTTGTACATGTATGTGTGTGTGTGTGTGTGTGTGTGTGTGCTGTCCCCTTCCCTTCCCTTTCCTTGGGTAACGGTTCCACAAGCTGTGCGCTGGGCCCATGGCAATCACGACCATTTATTCGACTGCCTAACAAAGTGGACAATGTGCAATTTTTTGTCCCCCTGTTTGCATTGGCCAGGCCAACAACCAGCACACACACACACACACACACACACATAGACACTGGCATACTTATACATGTATGTGAGGCAAGTGCAGTAGAGCGCGCTACAAAATGTTTCCACAATTCGAGACGTAATTGGATAACGCTGCCTGGCAGCAGAGAGCTGGCAAAAACCCTTAAACATTTTTGCACAGGTTGTCACACATACGTGCAACACACACACTCGCACACAAAAACACAAACATAAGTGCTACTCGACATGTACCGTTAGAAAAGTGATAGTTGTGGAAATAACTAGCTAAACGGCGGCAAGGAAATGCCACACTTCGCCTGCTAAGAGAAATGATAAAAATGTTTTGAATTAAGCCAAGCATTTTGGCAGCCACTGTTCTAAAAGCTTGTGAAAGTTTTCTACAATATAAACTTGAAATATGTATTTTATTTATAGTATTTATGACATTTTTTGTTTTGTTGAATTATTCTCAATATTTAGTGTTTATCGGTATTTGGGACACAACCATAACTAATCGAAATCTATGAAATTTTGTGCGCAAAATATTTTATTATTGCAGGACAAACAGATTCTTGTTGAATTTGCAATAACGTGAATTATCCATTTAATGAAATATTTATATAAACATTGAAAGTATTAGCAAATAAATACCAATGCAGTTATTTGGAATTTCAGCGTGAAATGCATTTGATTTGAAAATGGTTTATCGATTGCAGCAAGACAAATATGCAGCCAATATATATTTAAGCAAATACATGGCATAAATACGCAATACTTTTCAAACTGAAAGTTGCAAAAAGAGAGCAAATACAATCAACAAAAAAGGTCTCTTAACACTATCACAGCGACTTGCATTGGCAACCCGAGTCAAGTTCACTTTTAACCGCATCTGCAAGACTCCCAATCGCAGTCCCATCGATTCTTAGATACACCTTTTTGCCAATTTGCCTTACCCCTGTGCAAAAGCTAGCTTACATATTTATTTTAAATTTTCCGCTTCTTTTGCTGCATTCAAGCCAAAAGCGACGGAAGTTTCGATAAGGCTGCTTTTACCGCACGATGGCTATTGGGTGGTTGGGTGTTTGGGTGTTTGGGTGGTTGGATGGTTAGGCTGGCCTTCGATTGCCACATTCTCATTTTGCCTCATGGACCGGCAGCCATAAAATATTCGACCAAAGTGCACTCGCACACCCACCCACACACACACACACACCCACACACACCCGGCCGCACTCACGTAGTTGCGGTTTCAATAATCAATGAGTTGATTTTATGAAATTTGTGTTTACCTCCACACATTGCCTCCTACCCAACTCCCTCCACAGCCACAGCGTCATAGCGCAGTATTTTTGGCTTAAAGCATTCACACCCAAAAACACACACATATACACACACACACACACACACACTGCCACACACACCTGCTCGTTAAGCCCACACACACATGTGTGCTGAAATTTTATTAACGAGAATTTTGAAATTTTTTGCATCGTTTTTCGCATTACGGAATCTGCAGAAGGCAAAAGCAAAACAGACTCCACGCCGGACGTTTCGACGTGTTGATTGCGGCTCAAAGATCAAATGAATTTTAATTAATATTTTAATTAATAATGTCGTCAGCTTGCCGCACCCAACGCCCACAAACTAATTCTTTTCTACTTTGTTGAAACTGATTTTTGCTTGTGATAAATAAAACTTATTTTTGACTTCTATTTTATCTTTCTCTTGCAGAAATACCGTATTTAATTTAAGCATAAATGATCTCGCGGAGCAGCAACGTCTCGTGTGGACGTCCCCGGAGGAGGATACCAAAATGTGTATCGTCAAGGGCAAAGATGAGGTAAGAGACTTATTCCAGCTTAAAATATAATAATCTAAATATCATTTAACATATCCAAGGCAGATCAGATGAGAAGTAAAATGATTTCTGATTGAGAAAGTACATCGAATAAAATATCTGAATTTAATAATTAATATTTCGACAGTCATTTTCAGTATTCATTTTGGCATCTTAACAAAACTAAGATAGTAAATTGTTAGCAACTTCTTTGGTGAACTTTCATCGGTTGGCTCTGTGGCAATTTCCATTTTCATTTTGATTGCAATTCGCATTTTAAATTTAAGTTGTTGGTGCTGCTCTCATTGTAGTTGTTGTTGTGGGGGGCAATGCTTCCGTTGCGGCAACAACTTTGTGGAAAACAAGTAAAAAAAAACAAAATAATAAAATGTTTTCCGTTCTTCCAAGTTTTATCGTGAGCAACAAATGCAGCAAGCTCTGAGGAAATTGATTTATGCAGCTTCTGGTTTTTTGGGCGTTTTTAGTTTTTGTTTTTGGTTTTCGGTTTTCTTTGACCTGGCTAAGTAATCGAATTAAATTTACTGCTGGCATTTTGGCTTCAGCGCAGTTGACCCATTAAGAAAGTGCCAAATTGGGAAGGAAAGGAGAAAGTTCAAGTAGGAGTCTCAGCATTAGCAGTGTCCCAATCTGAACTTGCTTAATGGAAATTGCAAACAATTTCGAATTAACTTTGGTATTGGCAAGCGTAGCTGCTGCTATTGCTCAGCGTTTGTTGCTGTTGCTTCGGGTTGCTGTTGGTATTATGCCTTCAGTTTCCGGTCAAGTAAACCAAATGGCGCAAGCCGCAAGGAGAAATGAAGGACACCGCCACCGCACTCCAAACCCCAAGCCCAAGCCAAAGTCCTATCCCCAATCTTAAACCCCGTTGCATGCTCAAGTGCACTTGTGGCATTGCTGACGCTGACGTAATTAAGCAACACTTGTTAAGGGGCGCCATATCCAAGGCAGGGTCGCTGGGTAAAGGGGGTCACAAGCACAAACACCGACTGAAAACAGGTGCAATTTGTTCAACACAATTTGCTTCATTTCACCGCCGACTCTTTTATTTATAGCGTCAAGATGGCTAAAGGAAGGAAAAATTAGCCTTTGTTTTCTTATCCGCATCCACAGAAAAGAGTTGCAATGCGACTAAAAGCCAGTGAACCCCCCTCCCCCCTCCCCACCACACACACACAGACTAACAACCCTCTACATTTTGCACCCTTCCACTAAGGGTTGCGACAATAGCGTGCTTGGCCGCCATTTTGCAATTGTTACGCCCTTTGCCTGCAGCATGGCCAAAAATAAAAAAGCAAATGCAAAAATACAAATATAAAAGCCAAAATGCAATTGTTGCACTAATGAAAAGTTGAAAATTTACAATTTTAAGTAGCTGACATTTCGCTAATATGCGCCGCAATAAGGCCCGTTAATGCAGATGATAATCGCCAGCGAAACCAGCACCAAGTGGCATGCCACACTTTTTATGGCCTGCAATGTAATTTTTTGAGCGCATGAAAATGCCAGCCACTCACGCGATTTTTATCTGCACCAATTTCATTAGCTTGCATAGCTGAACTACCAAATAATGTGCCTAAAGTTAAGCTGCCTAATTTAATTAATGCTTGGCAGGAAAATGTTTCACTTCACATTTCAGTTGTGAATTAGCCCGCTAAGAAAATATTTAGTTTAATGTAAACTCGTATTTTTTGTGTGCAACATGTTTTTAATAAATCGAAATTTTATGCTACCATCAGCTTAATCTCCGCTTTCCAACACTGCGAAAAAAAAACACACAAACAAACAAATGCCAAAAGTTTTCTCATTTGCGCTGAATAATTTAAGGCCAACTGTTTCTGAAAAAAAATATTCATGGCTGATAAATTTGTCGAGCGCTGCTTTTTTGGTGGGTAAAACAAAAAACGCAGTTATATATATATAAATATATATATATATTTATTGATATTGGTTTTAAGTACATAATGGCGGCCATTTTATGAAAATTGTGAGCCGGATGCGGCAGCGAAACGCTTTACTTTGGTCACAAACACAGCTATGATTATAACTGCACCGATGAACACACACACACACACACTTATGCATATCGTATGTACACGCATACATTCATATATATATAAATGTATGTATATTTGCATTGTATTTGCAGCAGGCAAAAGCCGCAAAAGATTTTTCTAAATTTTTAATTGATTTGTTATTGGCAACAATGTTTTATTAAAGCTGCGTAAACATCTGTGAAAAGCGGTTAACTCAACTCAACCGTCCCCGTTCCACTCCAAAAATGCCCCGCCTGCGGCGAAAAAAAAACACGCGAAATCAGCTGCGGCCAGTTGGCCCAAATGCCGAAAGTGCTTAAATATAAATGTGGAAAATATGCATCGGCAAAGTGAACATTAAAGGCGGTCAGCCGAATATAACTGTTCACTGTTCGCATATGCCACACATTAATTAATAAAAACATGTTAAAATATTTGATTAAATTGTTCAAGTCAAATATTAACGCAGCACATTCGGGCCAAAAAATATTTGCACACAAACTTGCAGCAGGCCTGCTGAATTTTTCATGTAAGTTTCGTGTGTGGCTTGCTCAACTGGAATTCTGGCACAGGCCAATCCGAGTGCGTTGAATAACATTCATAAATTGCCATGGTCTTCAAATTAATAATTTCATTTATTTAAATTGCATTTTAAGACTTAAAAGAGGAAATCAGCTGCCCTGGTTTCATTATGTGTTTTTCAAGGCAAAAAGTCTTTGCACCAACTATTGATGTAGTTTAAAATACCCACGCTCAGCCAAGGTCGGTCATTAAAAATAATGTCAATTGGGCGACAATGTAAATAAAATTCTATACGTTTGAGCATAGCTGTTAACGTTCTTTTTATATGCGCTTTTGGCCATCAGACAAATGAAAGACAAACAGTCGATTAATTTTGAATGCCAGACGAAATTTGGTAAAGCCTGCAGCAATAACGAAAGGCGAAAAGAATGGTAAATAAACAACAACAACAACAAAAGTGGGCGCTGCGAGGTCAACACATTACGTCAAAGAAAGTGGGTGGGGCGGCGGGTGTGGCAGGACTTTAGGAGAATTAATGAAATTCCGAATGCCCCAGCAAAATGTCAAAACGAAATGAGTGATTTGAATGGATGTACGCCTGCCCCGTGCCCCACGATGCCCGCGGTCCCCCGGTGTGCCACCCAACCGACAACAACAAGTGAGATAAATGAGCGTGCGATAGTTGGGATAGATGAATGTATAGATGGATTCGGAACCGGCAGCTAGTCCAAAATACCAAGGTACTTTTGCGGGCGAGCACTCGGAAGCTGTCAGAAGGCCCATGTCTATGTCTACGTCTATGTCTATTTAGATATGTATATGTATATGTGTGTGTGTGTGTGTGTGTGTGTGGTTGTGGGTGTGTTGGGTGTGTTGGCTGTGCGCCTATGAATGTCGAAAGTGTTGGACACCTGTGCATAAATTAAAAGCACTTCCGCACTCCAAATGAACAATAGCCATCTCGGTCAGAGCTCAGCTCCAACACAAATGAATGAGAAATGTCATTTACCAGGGAGAGAAAAGGAGAGAGAGAGAGAGAACATAACACCCAAATGCCATTCAGTCGGTTAGAACAACAACAACAACAACAATTGAACATTTGCTCTCAACCATTGCATTGACTTAGAAACCCATTGTGACACAACATCTAAGTTCGCACAAAACATTTAAAGCCCATTTCACAGAACGCTGCATAAATTCAAAAGCCACGCACAATTTTCCCATTAACAACTTAATAATTTTAACAATTTTAAATTTAGATAACAATGTCAAAGTAAAGAAATTCGATTTTAACTTAAACATTTACACTTTATGACTGGGAAATAAATAATTAAGTCCAAATCCATCTGTCAAGATTAAAGATTTATTTAGAGTATAAATCATTTAACTTTATGACTTTTAAGTCAATGAAAAACTTAATGGGATTTATATCTAAAGATCAGAAGTCATAGATTGTTAGACATGGTGTTACTGGACGTGATTCGTACAATTGCCTATTTTATGTTCTGTTCCGTTTCAAAAAAGTTCTTTGTAACCAAAAGTAAAATCATTTAGCATATCTCGGGATACTTTTGAAATTATTTCTGGTATGTCAAACCTTGTTGTTAACTTTGATAACTTGCTGCTTAACAGAAAGCTTAATTGTTATTTAGTAATTTCCTGTCCTGGAGTCTTAAATGGTGACATTTCATTATCATTCCAGAGCAGCTTTGCTTGCACTCGCTTTTGGCAAAATCTCAACACGACTCAACTGCAGACACTGCATTTGGGCCACAACATTTGAACTATGTGAGAAGCAACTACAGCAACTAACTGCTGTAAAGTATAACCTTATAAGATGGCCACGAACGAATGACAAAAGCTTAGTTAGACTGGGCCAAAAATGTTGAGAGAAATGTGAAACTGCAAGTGGATGAAATTAGTTGCTATCCGTTTGTCCTGTGGCAGCTTGCTGTTGCTGCTACTGCTACTGCTGCTGTTGTTGTTGCTGTTCATATTCCAGTTTGCTGCCATTCATTTTACTGCTTCTTAAAATTATTTAATGAAATGCTTTTGCCGTTGGCCAATTCATTTGTCTCATTTACTAGAAAGGACCGAAAATGTTGCTTGCATCCGTCTCCTGTTCCCTTCCTCTGTTTGTGTATCATTAACAAAATTTTGTTCTTGCCCCACGGTAGGCAGGTTAGGTTCACTACAATTTAACTCGAATGTCAGTAAGCAAACCGAATAAGCGTATGTCTTCAAATTGATAGCCTTCGTTCAAATAGGAGGCAATGTGAAATTTGTGAAATTTGTGAAATTTTCCAAAACGTTTATTTGCCAAATTGCAGAGCAGCTCAGCTCTCTGACCATTTTCTGTCCATATCTCCCACTTTTGGGCTGGCCAACAAATGTCTATTGTCAACGTGATTAATGCGAATTTCCCTCAGTTTGATATCTGTGCAGAGATTATTTCATTTATCTCTGGCTGTGTGCTTGCTTTAAGATATTCCGTTCGGTCACATTTTAAATAGCTTTATTAAATTATTCAAATATTCATACATAATTTGCATACAATTAGGAATAGTTCAGATCATAAATATTTTTCAAATATACATAAATTAAATATGAAAAACCAATAAGGAATTGTTTGTGTCAAACGCATTTGCTAATTTACAGCATATTAAAATACACAATTATTGGCCAAATAAAACATGAAATTGGTTAATTTGCATAAACCCAAAGTTTGAATACACCATAAATTGGTCAAATTAAATATATTTTGAAATAAACTTTAAGCATTAAAACTAATTACGAACTATCAACTTTATGCTCTTTGAATGTAAAATAAAACACAAGATTTTTTGATCGGTTTATTGACGAAAATATATGTTAAAAATTTAATTTAAAAATAATATGTTGTCCATTTATTTTTAATCAAATTTTAATTAATAATTAAAAAAAATTATGAGTATTCTTAAATTGAATAAAAATGCGCAACACAAACCATGGCAAAATAAGAACACCTCGAAAGGGTATTAAAAAATAGCTAAAAACAATAAACGACAGCCATAAAATTCAAAAGCGGAAAATTAATAAATTTGACGCTTAATTGCATTCAGCTCGAATAACAAGCATTGAAATAGTCTCTTTTATATATATTGCAGTGTGTGGCATGGTAATGTCGCTGGCTATGTTCGTGTTAATTACAACGGCAATAATGTAAAGTACAACAAAAGTAGAAGTGACAACTACCAGCTCCTCTCTCCACCCCTCCCCCCCAAAACACACACACTTCTAACCCGACATCCACTCTCAAACCACTTGCTCCTGGCCAGAATAAATTTCTGGCTCTTTCCCTACTCTACTCTGGCCTGGCATGCTTGTGTAATTGTTGTAAAATGTGTTTTGTTAATTTATTTAAATTTATGCTCAAAATGCCGCAAAAGCCAGGAAAACAACAACAACAACAGCAGAGCACATAACTAACTGCCTGCCTGCCTGGCAACAACAAAACCGCAAACTAAGCAACGCCAACAACAAAACAATGCAAACAGCTTAAATTTTTAAAACAATAAATAAAATGAAATAGAATCTGTTGTTCGTTCGAATGGTCTAAGGAAACTAGTTGGGAGAATTCCACAAAATTAGCAAATAAAAGCGAATCTGTTTGAATGCATCGTAATTAAAATCGAAATAAAGTCAGCATTTACACATGTCTCAACTGTGTTCGATTTTTATTTAGTTCTTTTTCGTTTAAATATTTTATATGTTAGTACGAAAGTAAATTAAAAAAACAAAACTTATTGAACAAGTCGGAAAAGTAACTGAAAATTGTATGAAATATTTGTCTGATCATTTGATCAAGTTCGCTTAATATCCGGCTCTACACGCAGTTCTTCACATTATTGGCCCCAATTTTCCAGCTTAGAGCAATCGGAAAATGCGGTTAGCCTTTTAGCACTGAATTGATACTATTTTGTTAGATGGCAGATACAATTAGGACAATGTAAATGTTGCGGTTGAGAACGCGTTGCTGTGGTGCAAAGTGGAGCGAGAGGACATTAAATATACACTTTACAGTTGTACAGTTTGTTTACAGTGTTCATGAGCTATAAAAATTGTTCAAATTATTAGGCAAACAAACAAAATGATAAAATATTTCAAAGAGCGGAGAGCGGAGAGCGGAGCACGGAGCACGGAGAGAAAATAGACACTCGACTAGGCAAATGGAAAATGTTTTCACGTTGTTGAGTTGCAGCACCGGGGGAAAATTTCAAATGATTTGTCATGTCACAGTGCAGTGCACTTCCGGTTGTTGCAAATAGGGCGTGGCGCTTTTCCGCAGCTGGTAAAAGTTTTTGCATTATTACCCACTTCACTACACCACTCGCTCTCCCTCTCTCTCTCTCTCTCTGTCCCTGCGCACACGCTGCGTATGCGTATTTTGTGTGCCGTTGTGAAAATAGGAGTGCCTTTTAATATTTATTGAGTTGCAATTTGGTTAGTCTGCCAGCACAGCACCACCTGCCACCACCACCTGCCACCACCCACGCACTCTGACTAACGCTTAAGTGTATTTGATACGCATTAAATATTTCAATTTGCCAAACATTTATGCAAAACATACACAACGGAACCTGACACACATTCACCAGGAACCTGGTTGCCGGATCTGTTCGAGCCTCGTTAGGCCAAAGTGCATACCAGGACTCGTTGTGCATATTCAGGCCAAATGGCAAACGGAAGTGCAAGTTTTTGATGAGCATATGCATTTGCCAGCACTTTCATGCATCTTTCCATTTAAAATTACTGCGCCGTTTGCAATTCCACAAAATGCCGAGCAACATCAGCTGCACACTTTCTGCACTGTTCTGTTTATTGTTAACTGAAAATGAAACGAATTTTGGCAGTCAGTTGGGAATCACGTAAAGTCGATTTTTGTTCTTAACTATTTATCAGCTGATGTGAAATCATCTATTAAACCCTGAACCCATCAACAGACAAAGGGAAACATGTCCGACCCAATTCAATATTCTAATCAGGATCAAAAGATAGTCGATATAGCCACGGCCGTCTCTGTGAACTCATTGACTTTAAATTTGGATTATAAGTTCTCGTATTTCCCGAGCAGATCACATTTATTTCATTTTATCGATAATTGCATACGATTTGCGAATATCGATATATATCGATTTTCAAGAGCAATAAATTGCAACTTGTTTTTAAAAAACCTTGACTTATTCTTGATCAGCTGTCCAAATTTCAATAAGATCGCATGAGAAACACCCATGAAATAGTATAAAACTTATTCTTATATTTATCGAATTATTTTCAACAGGCACACGAAGTTTCTTCAAGAAGAGATTTGTCAATTTAGTTCAAAGTTAATATCAAGAATATCCCGATATTAATATCCCGAGCAGATCAAGTCAATTTTATTTGATGGATAATTGCATATGATTTGCGACTATCGATATATATCGATTTTCAAGAGCAATAAATAGCAATTTGTTTTTAAAAACCTCGACTTATTCTTGATCAAATTTATTCAAATTTCAAGAAGATCGCAAGAGAAACACCCATGAAATAGTACAAAACTTATTCTTACATTTATCGAATTATTTTCAACAGGAAAACGGATTTTCTTCAAGGAGAGATTTGTCAATTTAGTTCAATGTTAATATCAAGAAACTTATAAGGAAAAACGTTTTTATTTATTAATCATTTTGTGCCAGCTAATGGACAAAAGTAACATTATCTTAAATATAAATATAAACATAAACTTTAATGTCGTCTCGTTTGCCATTTGTATTTAATCTTTCTAGGAGGCATGCCAGAACTATATACGAATAATGGTTGTTCCCTCGCCGGGTCGCCTGTTCGTGTGTGGCACCAATTCGTTTCGGCCTATGTGCAACACGTACGTCATCAACGACAGCAACTACACGCTGGAGGCCACAAAGAACGGGCAGGCGGTGTGTCCCTATGATCCCCGCCACAACTCCACCTCTGTGCTGGCTGGTAAGTGACCATTTTCCAGTTACTCAAACCAGTTACGACCCAACCCTGTCTATTATTTTATTTAATTCGCATTTTTTAACTGGGAATGGGACGTTGCGCTTTTGTTTAAGCCTGGCTAAAAAATGCAATTACCCGCAGCAAAAATGAGGAACATGAATACGAGTATGAATATGAATATGAATATGAATACGAATGCGAGTACTCGCCGCCAAATGCATGCATGACTCTTTTTGTGCTGTTCCACAGAAAACGGTTATAAATTGTCATTCGTCAGGCAACGCGCCATAAAAACAATTTAATTTTTTGTATGCCACACTCGCCCCAGTCTCTCCAGTCGCCACTCATTGAGCGAGGCGTGTGAATATTTTCGTTGTGTTCTCGCTTGAGGGCAATGCTGTGAATAATGTGTTGATGTTAAATATATATCCAAAATAAAATCACATATTATTTTACCTCTTTTGTGCGTATTTTAAAGTCATTTTTTGGTTTTGTTTGCAGCTTTGAATTCGATTCCCAATTTGCCTTTTTTCCCTCCCATTTATTGGTTTGCTGCAAAATTTATTGGATATTTTTGACAAGTGTCTGTGAAGATAGCAGCTAAGCAATGCATTAAATTTCAAATAAATACTTAGGAGCCGATACATGGCCACGATTTGTTATGTTAATTGTTTTCTGAGTTAGAATAATTGTTGTGTTTTTTTTTTGCTTTATAGTTTCACATCCCAATGTTTCTTGTCTCGCTACGACACTATTAGATACATTAAATATAACAATTTGTATCTTGAAATATAAATATTTAGTGTCGACTATCTTCTGGTTTATCCTTGGCTTCTTGTCACAATCCCACACGCCTCCCTCCTCCCATTTCCCAGGCGTCTTGTTCTAGTTTTCTGTCCGCTCTTCGCGGTTTGTTGTTAAACTTTTCACAACTTGATTTGTTTGCATTTCATTGTCTGCACACAAGTTTAGCGCTTCTGTGTGTGCGTGCGGGTGTGTGTGTGTGTGCGGGTGTGTGTGTGTGTGTAAGTGCTATCCAAAAACTGCGGCAAGCTGAGAAGCTGGCGCAACTTGTGCCATAATATCGATAAACGTTTATAACTAACTGGAAAGTGTTTGTGGTCATGTGTGTGTGTGTATATATGAGATACATCTGTATGTGTGTGTGTGTGTGTGTGTGTGTGTGTGTGTTTGTGTGGGGCATGATGGAGCTAAGTGTTGCGGCAAACTTCCGCCGGATGCAGCCAGCATCTGTGCCACATCCATCGAGGAGGTGGCTGCTGAATGTGGGTCATAAGAGTTTATTATCAACAAGCTGCCACATCCGGCGTCCTGGGCAACCTGAAGCCAGAGCATCGAAGCCGCTAAAAGCCATCGTCAGTTGCCATTTTCCTTATGACGGCAGCGCAGCTCGACTTTTGCTTCGCCCATTTCTCTTTGTTCTTATTTCGCATTGATTTCGCTTTATGCCGTTAATATTAAAACGACATTTTTACATGTTGGCGCGCCTCGTTTGCCATTTTGTTGGCGTCGATTTATCGTCAGGATTTGGATATTTAACAGGCGGAAGAGGCGGAAGAGGAGCCGCCACGTTGTTTAGATTACAAATTGGCCCAGGCAGCCAAAAAAAAGAAAAACAAAATTACTCCACAGAAATTGTTATCAATTCAGTTTTCAATCGCGACAAGGGGCGTTGTTTCCTTGTGGCTTGTGGGCGTGCAGCTTGATGAACTTTTTTCTGCTTTACTTTAACATTTTTTTTTATTTATTTTTTGCCTAGTAACTTTTTTCACAGGTTCGCCGCTTCCCTCCTCCCCTGCGCTGGTTGTGACAGTTTTCCCAGAAAGTTCGTTAAAAACATTTTTGTGTGAAAAAATATTGTCGTAACCCTGATGAAGTTTTCAATTGCTTTCCGCCACCAATACTGCACCGCGGCACAGCAGTCTGTCGTGTGGCTGCCGTCATTTTAGGATATTTTTGGTGCTCAGGCTATTCGCGGCCATTTGGCCGTTCAACCGTTGGCGGCATTTGGCACCGGAACATTCTCAATATGATGGCGGAATATCTTTGTTCGATTCAAAAATGCGTCAGGCCATAACACAAAACTTTGCCAATAAAACAGTGCAGCTTAAACATTTTATTATTATTTTTTTTTTTTGCTTTTTGTTAGCCAACATCGAGCTTGAAATGGTGATTGGTTTTGGGAAATGAATTGACAATTTCTCTGTCTCTGTCATTTAATTGGCCTAATTTTTTTATTGAACGCATTCGAGGGCGGTGATATTAAACTTTATATGAGCTTATTGGCACAAATGGACACTAGAAACGATAACAACTGAAAATGGGTTTCTCTCTGGGAATATTTGTGTTTTTGTCATCATGTTAAGTACACTAAAAATAATATTTGCCATTATACCTTTGACTGAGTGCAATCGATGGCACAGTCTGAGTGGCTGAGTGGAATCAGCAAATAGATACAAATGTAAGCGAAACAAAGAATGCCCAAAATAATGACCTTCAATCAGCAATCGATTCTATGATGGAAGAAGAAAAAAAAAACTGTTTGGTTATGGCGCCTGTGCGGGTGGACGTGAAACCCCCGTCAACCTCGCGTCAGATTTGTGACAATGGGTGAACATAGCCAGCCAGTTGCCTTTGCTGAAAGTCAGAGTGCTCTGATAAGCTGGCAAGTGGAGAAGAACCATGGAATTATTGCTTCTCCCAGACAACCACAGCCTTTCCAACTATTTCCCGAGTATTTAAATATTTATTTTATTGACTGTTTTATTTATTAACTTAGGGGTAGACTGCAGTCATAAATTACTTAAAAGTATATTTAAAACTTTGACAAAAAATCGAATATTATATACATTTTATCAAATTGTAGATTTCCGTTTAATTAAAAAACTTAAAATCAATGGAAAGTTATAATTGAGCTGCACTTGTTTTGATTGTATTAAAGGCATTTCGGCAGCATCGACTTGAAGATATGCCTTTTGGCACGTAAAACAGATCGCCAGCAGCTATGCGGGTCAGCAAAACCAGTTTTTGATATTTCGTGAGCTGCATATTAAGTATACGCACTTATTAAAATATATCTGCGGTACTCAGTGGCACTCGAAAATATGGTTTAAGCGGCTTGCCGATTTGCGCACGCCCCAGAAAACAATGCGAACAATAGTAATAAATAATTTATAAGTGCGCATTTGCCACATTAATCACGAGCTGACGCTTCCGCCTGGAAAAGCGCAGAAAAGCCAGCAGCAGCAGCAGCAGCATAAAGCGAACAAACTGCAAAGAGGGAAAAGCTGGGATGGAGGGCATTGGGTAAATCTCCTGGCAAATACTTTTGCCCGCTTCAAAGCCGACGCATATTAATTTCGGCACAACCAAGCTTCGCAGTGCCTGTCTACCCCCCCGAAACCCCACCACCCTCGCATTTCTAGGACTGGCACCGACGAAGCGTACAAATTGCCATCACTTGCGTTCAATTTTAGACTTTTCCAAGCAAATGAACAGACGCTGATGGACGGCGGCGGCGGCGACGGCGGATGAGGACGCTGTCCAAAAATGTCAAGTGCCAGGAGCCCATTGGCTGTACAAGGACATGGGCGCAATCCTCGGACTCGTTCAACCCGTCAGCCAACCCATTTGCATATTGTGCCCCAAAACAACAACACGAAAGAAGACACGAAATTGGTTCAATTTGAGCCGCGTTCACTTTTTTGGACAGTTTAAAGCTCGATTCGGTGAACTGAAGCCGCTGTGGGAATATGGCATATTAACGCATTTGCATATGAGCTGAAATTGGGATTTGTATGCAAGATGCCAACAAAAGCGATTGACTTGAAATTCTCAAACAAAAATTCTAATTTTAAATTATACACAAAGAGTTTTGGGCAATAATCTAACATTTCAATCGACAGTTATCAAAAACCCTTTTAAAAACTGTTTTATACACAGAAATATTGCGCGTAAATCTGTCGATTGAAATGCTTAACAATTTGAAAACATTTCCACATTCTGGGATTAAACATGTTTCCATAGTTTCAATCTTCAATCGACATCCTTCGAGCTTGAGACAAAGTGTTAAACCAGACTTTGAAGGAGCGTCTTTCTCACCCTGTGCCTTGCCACCTGTTATCAGCTGGTATTATCAGAGTATTTTGTAGTCGGCTACGCTCGACTGCAATGCTGTCACTTGTTTTCAGTTGGTACTCGTGAAAACTTTTTCGCTGCCTTCGAGTGGAGTGCGCATTTGAAATGACAAAATGGTGCAATAAATAATTACTTAAATTCGTTTACAGTTAACAGCAAACGTTCAGGCAAATCGCATTAATTTTGATTTGTTTTTTATTTCATTCTTGAATTGCAATCCATTGCAATTTGCTCTCAAGAGCAAAAACAATAAGTGCGGCAAAGTTTAAAGTTTATTCCGATAACAGCAACAGCAACAGCAACAACAACAACAACAACAACAACAACAACAGCAGCGAGAACAAGTTGCATGCAAATGCTTTTCATAGGGGCAACATGTAGGCGTGCCTCACATGGGCGTGGCACTAGCTGCATATCAATGAACTGCAAGAGCTACAAAAAAAAAGGAAAACAATCAAAATGAAGCAGCGCAGCATCATCAGCAGTACATAAAAAACAACAGCAGCAGCAAACAGTAAACAATCTGCTGCGCAATGGGAAATGTGGCAATGGGGCGGGATTGGGGGTGGTTAAGGTGGAGTTGACTCGTTTTCTGTGTGTTGTGTTGATTGGTCGGGGAAGGGGTTGTGGGGCAGTATGTTTGTGAAAACTGGGCCAACGCTCGCAGCAGTTAAATAAATGATTTCGCAACGCTTGAAAGTGTGCGTGTGTGTTTGTATGAGTGAGAGTCCTTGCCTATGTGTGTGTGTGTGTAACTGTGTTGCTATAAAACTCATTAACTTTTGCTAAACGAGCACGGAAAGAACAACATACCGAGAAGAACAAAACCTGCAGTTTGATTGTTCCACTTAATGCGATCAGAATTAGAATCAGAACTCGTTTAACAAGATGTCGGCAGTTTGCCAAGTGTCATCAACGGTCCTCGATAGTATAGTGGTTAGTATCCCCGCCTGTCACGCGGGAGACCGGGGTTCAATTCCCCGTCGGGGAGGAATTTGTACATAAAATTCTTTGTGTATGTTCCTATTTTTTTCTGCAAAATACAAAAAAAAAAATAATATATGTATAAACAGCCCCATGGCGAAAGAGCGTTTTCTATTTTTCTTACAAAAGCAACAAAACAGCCTCGAACATTATTTGGATCACCATTAGAATAACAATTGAATAGTTACAATTACGTAGTTTGGCAACAGAACAGCAAGTCCTCGATAGTATAGTGGTTAGTATCCCCGCCTGTCACGCGGGAGACCGGGGTTCAATTCCCCGTCGGGGAGGCAGTTCAGTCGATTAATTTTTTTATTTTACCTCTTTTATTTTAATTAACGACGATAACTTTATTATAATTGTTAACAATTAAGTTATTCGATTGTATTATTAATTTTATAAAGTACTTCCAACTGAAATAATATACACAGGGCTATTCCAAATTTCGATTCCTATTCTACACAGAATTTTGTTTTGTGTGGCATACTTTTTGAAGCCAGAAGAAAATAATATTTATAGCTTAAAGTAAGTTGTCTGCTCCAAAAAGTATGCTTTGCAAATGTTGTCTTCATCCATCACTAAGCTTCTTGTTGCCACTCATTTGATAATTATATTTAAAAAATTAATTTTTAATAAGTGATATAATTAAAAAATATCTCTTAATCTCTCCCCGACGGGGAATTGAACCCCGGTCTCCCGCGTGACAGGCGGGGATACTAACCACTATACTATCGAGGACGTTGCGAGCACTGATGCAAAATAGCGTAGTTAATTCCGAGGGATTTAAGATCGTCAAGGGCCATAAGATTAAGTGGCAGGAACCCTAAAGTCGTGATTATTTATTAATTAAGCGTAATTTTTCCTCAACATTTGGTTTAAAGTACTTTTTGTTGAGTATTTGCGCTTTTTTTTGTTGCTCGGTTTTTATTTATGTCCTGGCTCGTTAAAAGAAAAACACAGCTAATTTATTTTTAGCCAATTTAAATTGGCTTAAGCGAATGACCAGAAGAAAGCAAATGGCGCTTTATCTGCAAACCAGCGACAAGGCACACGAACACACATAAAAACACACTCGCACACACAAAGACTAAAGGACAATGCGGGTGCAATGTAAAGTGAACGTTAAAACGAAACAACAGCAAAAGCGACTACTGCGAGTGAAATCTGCTAAGAGCCCTGAGCTTAAATGACCGTCTAACTGCGCTCAGTAAAAGCATATAAGGCAACAGAGAGCAGCTTTGGACGCCGAAGACTGCATACTCCTACGAACTGGGCGCAAACCAACGAAATCTGTATATAAAATTAAAAAGAAAAAAAAGAACTGATTTTTCCTTTGAAAAATGTTTTACTTTGACCTAATGCAGCGACCAAAAAAGCTCAAATAAACTGTGTTTTAAAAAGATATATGGAAAATGTGACTTATATAACCGAACAGAAATATATATGTGACTTTTAACCAAAACCTGTTTTGTAGTCCAAATTATTGGAATGATATCTGCGATCTTATGAATTAGTGTGTCTCGCTCACAACTAGAACCGAACAATATAGGAAATATTCAGAATTTAGTTTATCTCACTTAACAGCTGAGAAATCAGTAAATGAGTTTTCCAGTCATTTAACGAATAATTCTAAAATAAATATAAAATTAAAGGCTGTTAAATCAATAATAGATAAATCCTTCCTCAGATGGCGTCTTCAGTTCGTGTTAAGCTTCAAGGCAAATTTAAAATGCCCTTTTGCAAGGGTATAAAGGGACAACACACACACACATAAATATACATGTATATACACTCAGAGGCCCACATACACACACATACACACACACACCTACAATAACCACTGGAAGCTGGTAGAAAAAAGTCAAAGGCGGCTGCAGTAAAATATATATACTCGGCAACAAAGTCTAAAAACAATAAACAAAATGGCGGATGAAAAGAAGAAAACAAACAAAACGAAATGGCTGCAAAGAAGAAGGGACAAAAATAAGCACAGCTTGTGACCCTTTTTACGGACAATGCACAAATGGCTCTTCCTCCACCTGCCTACTTTCTCCGCTATCCTTTCTCTATACGAACCATATATATATATATATATATATATATGTATATATATTTATTGCCATTCTTTTCATTTGTTCTTTTAATTTGAAGCCAAAACATTAACAAGAACAATTAGCTCCATAAATGAGCACAGCAACAGTAAACAACAACGAAAAACAATTCACTCGACAAGTTCAAGCTTAACCCGAGCAAATTTGCTTATGGCCAAATAGTTAAACAATTTAACTTAAAGCCTTAATTAAATAGAGTCATTCTCCAAGCGAATCGCAGTTTTTCTTAATTGCTTTCCCATAGAAAGGTTTGACTTTGTGCAAGGAATGATCACATTTTTCCTTTAAGATCTACTTCTGTTTCTCAATGAACAATTCTCAAAATTAAGTCGGGAAAAAGGGTTTTAAATATTTATAATTGAATAAATGTTTAAGAATATAAAAAAAATGCAATAATTAATTCTAGGGCAGATATTAAATTGAGAAATCTTCAATATTATCTGTTGTCTTTTCCAAGTTCCTTGCGACCGGTTTTATTGCCGTTGCGTGGCATTCTTAAAGAGCGGGTATCCCTTTGAATTGTGTGGCTAATTACGTTCGCTGCGTAAACTTTGATGAGCTTGAGACGTTGGCAAACATTTGTACCTGTGACCAGGGGGCAATAGTAACTACAGACGCATGTCTCACTGAATCATAGACAGAAACCGGCAAGAGCACAGATGAGCATTCAAAAAGGACATTCACGGCCGAAGAAAGGAACGCTTTGAGCAATGGCTCTCAGCTTTACATATGTCGAAGAAGCGGGCATTAAAAGCGTAAGCTGTAAAGCAAACAGGAGCCGAGCGTAAGCTCAACGAGGGGGCAGGGGCAAGGGATTAACAAGCCAGGCACTGCTAGGACCTGGATCTGGACATGGCCGTGGTGTTGGTCCTGTGCATACAGGAAGGAAGGACAAACGGAAGGAAGCCACGCGCAGAAGGTTCAAGAAACGTGTCTACTGCTGCCGTGGCACCCCTCGTCAGCCACTCAGTTCATTGTTTCAACAGGATGTGCGTTCAAGTGCGAGTGTGTGTGTGTGTGTGTGTGCGTGTGTGTAAATGTCGGTGCGTCTTGTAATTTATAGTATGTTTAGGTAGGCGACGCAGCAGGCAGCTTTATGTTTGCTTTGGCTCATATTTTTAACAGTAAAACTCTGGTAAATAACAACACAGGGAAGGACTCAGCCAAACCCATTCCGAAAAGTAGCCGTGTATTATTGTACTGGATGTGGCATCTGAATTATGTTATGTTCTCGCCGTTACCGAAAAAGCACACATCGCACACATCACTCAGCTGCCAGCACAGTTGAAACAGCAATAACCAAGGATAAGCGAAAGGATGTGCGGGCTGAAAGGATATTCTAAATCTCTCACGATTCATCTGCTTGTCGAGCTAATTGGCAGAGCACAACGTGCACTGTGTTGCATAAACACACTCGGCCAGGCAAGCAATAAAAGTCCAACCAAAAACTAATTAATTTTCTAATTTTTTTTTTTTTTGAGTCGATTGATTCACGTTCCGATTTGGGTCAATTTGTCATGCTAATCGAGTGGGGCAAATTTCTATTGAATTAGTTTTTCTCTCGTCTGAGGAGATCGGTTGCTTTTATGTTCACATCGTATTCTATCACTACTTACTGAGTGAGACAGTGTTGAAAAACTATTTATGCAATTGGTTCGTTGCCAATGATGGCTTATAATTGAACTTAAATTGCCACTGAAATCATATTTTTATTGTGATCTGCTTTGCACGTTTTGCAAACCGAATAATGAATCAGTTTGCTACAACAGCCAACGCTCAAATATTCCACTTCGATTGCACAAGTGTTGCATAGTGTTATTATTTATCGATTGACATCGATTAAAAAGAAATCAACACAGGATATCAGTTGAAGCAGTGCGAATATAGCCTATCATTAGCAAAAATCAAGTGCAAACAGCGATAAAGTTGCTCAATTATATCACAGATTAAAAGTATATGCAATTTCTGTCGCCCTCAGGCAGAGTTCGCTTCTAATTGAATTCGTAATCATCCATCGCCATCATATGTTTGATATTCTGTTTCATATTAAGCACACTTGAGTGCTAATCGCATTAATCTAAGCGTTTTGCAAGCCCTCAACTGCAAGACAACAGAAACATACAAATTATCTAACACAATAACCTTCAGCATGTCAACTGATTGAGATGGCAGACCCGAAACTTTTGGGTCACTCACCCCGAAGGCAAATCCTGAAGAAGTCAGCGACAACAGCAAAAGGTTAACTGAACTCAACCAGCGAAAGCTGAAAAGTTTCTGTTTTTTTCTTCTGTTTTTGTTTTTTTTTTTTTGTATGGAAAACCATATCGAAAACTATGAAAGAGAATTATTCATAATTTATGAAATGGCAAGTTGGAAAACAGCAGCAGAGGAAAACAGCAAAGTGAGTCTGGCAGGCGCCGCCCGTCAAGGAAACGGGGCACTCACTTTGTGGACTATAAACGCCGCAATATATGCTACAAAATTTCGTATATGTGGTTTGAAGAAGAGGAAGAGGGGACGCCAGAGGGTTGGTTTTCCTTTCAGGGGAATGGACGAACACACAGAGCCACAACTGTCGCGTAAACAAGTTGCTCAACTTTTAATGTTGCACATTTTTCCTCCTTTTACTTATTACTTCTTTTTTTTTTAGAGTATTTTGGGTGGTTTAATGGGCGATGCTTTGGCGTCAAGTGGGTGCCAAAGCTGCTCCAAGTGGAGCATACACCAAGGGTTGTTTTGCTCAGACTTAACCTTAATGAGCATCAAACTGTGCGCCATAAACCAGTTGATGCCACCAAGGGAAACAGCAGCCAACCCATTGCCTAGAAAGGTAAAAAGTGTTGCCCTTTTTTTTTTGTTTTGTTTCTTGATTTTGTTGTTGCTGTTGGCTCTTGCTGGGGATGGTCCTAGGGTGGGTCTGGCTCCACAATTTGGCGGGCCTAATGATAAACAAACACAATGATTTCAAAATAAATGAGTGGCATAAGCTCTGCTTTGGGTAAGTGGAGTCATTTGTTTATGGGACCGCAGACCCACCGACTTACTGCAGGGCTGTTTTGGATGCCATATCATTTGTCTGGCACCCAAAGGAGACAAGTATGAGTGGCCGGATTTGTGGGTTCTCTTCTCTGACTACTTACAATTCTAATTTTGTACTTTAATTATGCGCTTAATATTGTGTGCGATCCTCTGCAAAAAACAGCTGGGAATGCAAAAAGTTTGCATTTTAAAGAGGCTTTTCAGGTTTTGATAATTGCAATTAATGTAATTTCATCAAAGCAGCGCTTAAACAGTCTCTTGGGACACCATAAATTATGTGCATCCTTAAGAATTGTTTACAAAAGTAAAAGCATCAAGTTTTTCGTTGAAAGTGTTCGAGTTTTTCAAGTCTTTTCTACTTGCAAATGCGCAGCAACATCGATTATGGTTTTATGCCAAGCTGGGGAATGAATTCGTATGAATTTTGATAGCAGCATCAAAATATTTATGCATGCAGATATTTGCCCTGGCCAAGCTGGAAACCAAAAAGCCAAAAATTCATTTTCATTGCATAAGCCACAAAACATTGGCCATTAGATGAAAATCCGAAAGCATTTGTCTTTTGCTCTCTAATGGCGAGCCAGGACATTAACTTTTAATTTGATCATTTCTAAGCAAAACGCAAGCCAGCACAGATGCAGACACTGATACAGATGCAGATACACATACAGATACAAAGATACATACATCTACATGTACATATACAGGCAGCTGCAGTGCCGGCAAAGGACGATTGCTAAGGGTGAATGTCGCAAAAACTGGAACAGATTTTCGCAGAAAAAGCCAACAGCTGATAATTGTGGTGGGCCAATAAAAAACGAATTAAGCTAATTGCATAATTTGCAAAATCAGAGCAAAACGAGCAGCAAAAGAAAATCGCAAGGAGCAATAAGCCAAAGAAAAGCAGCGGCATAATAAAAGTTGAAATGGCAATCGTCCCCAGAGTTCGGGTAATTATGCGCCACACAAGACATGTTGCCAAAAAGTTGAATCTAATTCTCGACCTCGGCCAAAGCTGTGGCAGCTGCTCCTGCTCCTGCTGCTGCTGCTGCGCTTTTGATTATTCCATTTGTGGCCAATTTGGCTGCACATTTTTATCGCCGCCAAAGTGAAATGTAATTAGAGCTAAAATATGATAACACCAAAAATGTGTATGGCAACAAATAGAAGAATTTCGGATCTGGCCTTGAGCCAGTCGAATTTTGAAAGCCATCATAAAATACCAAGCTTAAACTCTTTTGGCCCGAAAACTATGCCAACCACATAATAATTCTAATAAATACACACACACACACACAGAGAGACAGAAAACCCCACATATTTCGCACATGTGTTAGTTTATTTGAGATTAATTAGACTGTGGTTGAGCCAAAGAAGCCCGAGCCCAGAATCAGAGCTAGCCACGCATGCAAAATCGTTAAACAAATTGCGCTTAAATATCTACCCCGAATGCTGGAGAAAAACAAATCTTTAGGGACAAAAGGATTGTGGCATTGTTGTGTGGCGCGATTTTATGTTGGGCGTTGGGTGGCTGCAGTTTTCGACGCTATTTGGATGGGACACATGATAAAGGCTGCTGACCTGAGTTTTGACAAGGATTCACTTTTTGCAGCACACTGAATAAATCAAATTGAAGAAGGAAAGCTATTAAAACATAAAAATAAAAAAATATAAATATCCTTTAAGGGTTAGCTAGGCAGAGGTACAGCTAAAAGTGAAATAATAAAATTGAGAACGGGAAATTATTAAGTAGTGGAATCAACATTCTGAGTAAATGATTAAATAGGAGAGTGAGTAAAAGTTTAAACGACGATTCATTGGAGTTGGTAAAAATCTGTACAAAAAGAGTCGAGTTTGCTACTTTAACAATAGTTAAATAATAGTTAATAGTTATTAAAAAGATTGTTTAATCGTATTGTAAAGCATATCAAATCCAACATTAAATGAAAAACGCTGTTCTCTAACATAAAGTGGGTGTCATGAGTTAGTTCATATAATTATTATTAACGTCGCAATTCCGACTCGTCTCTATTATTATCTCTGTCTATTTGTGTATATTTAAAAAGCCGTTGAGTGCTTTTGAAACACGCTGAGCAACCACCCATTAATTAGTCAGTCAATTTCCAGGCCCACTAAACAACGTGTGACTCAAATGAAGTAATTTGCAGTGCTCGCTTTTGGACAGTCGATGAGGGGTGGTGGGTGTGGTGGAGTGCCCATAATAAATAGGCAATGTACGTGAAATGCACTTGTGCCAGACGCTGTTGTATTTTAGTGTGTGTGTGTGTGTGTAGATGTGAATATAATTATTCCTAAACGAGCTATTTAACTAACGGCCTTACACACACACACACACACGCAACTCGTAATTAAAGTGGCATAAACCAGCCAACCACTCAGCCAAAAGGCAACCCAAAAGTGAACCTGTCCAAAAAATATGTTTGCATAAAATATTTAAAACGTAACAGCGTTAAACATACCGAAACCATATCCTGGGCTAACCTCTGGTGTTACAGGATTCTGGTGCTGGTTTTTTGGTTTTGGGCTCAGGTTTTTTGGTTCCGCTGGTGTTTCGTTGGTTCCGCTGGTTCCGTTGGTTTCGCTGGCATGTAATAAAGTTACGCGTGCTTAAACACTCGCCTGACTGTCATTCAAAATGTGTGTAATTTATGTATTAGCGTGTATCTGTGTCTGTGTGTCTGTGTGTGTGTGTCTGCTGCATGGTAAAACATGCAAATTGCCCCAGTCAACGCGATGAACTTCGCTGCGACTTGTACCCGTCGGTTTAAAGAACATTTTCCGTTGTTGCTGTTGCTGTTATGAAAATCGATTAAATCACTTGAAGAGTTTATCGAACCTGTCAGCCGCACACATAAACACACTCACAAACACACTCACACACACACAGCTGGCAAAGCAGGTCAAATATTTGCACAAGAAATACGTTCCTCAAAGCTCAAAGACAGAGAGAGACAAAGAGACTCAGAGAGAGAAAGAGACGGGGAGAGAGACAGGGAAATGGGCATGCTGCGGGTAGCGTCGACGTGGCACTGCTATTGCCGTGCATAATTTTTGCACGCTAGATTGTCATTTAAAAATGAGTTAAGCGCTGCAATTGCTGCAATGCGGACAAGGTGGCAACGCTGGCAGCTGTGCTGTGCTGCGCTGTCTGTGCGGGCATGATTGCGGTACCACCCAAACGGTACGGCAACGAATCCCGGCTAACGGTTCTGCTGCCTGCTTGTCCTCGTCGCCAGGTAATGAGCAAACAATAAAAGCAAACGGCGCTGCACGAAACAATGGCGACAAGAAACAAGCAAAACTTCTATAATTGAGAATGCCAGACGGGATGATACCCTGTGGCCAGCATCAAATTAAACTATACATGCATAAGTAGGTGTTATACAAATATTATGATTTCAAAGACAAACGAAGTATAAATGTAAAAAAATTAATACAAATTGGCCTTCTTATGCCCTATGAATTTAGCGGTATACCTACAAAAGGCCACTGATAATTAATATGCTCAATTTTTAGACGTGTAAAGCTGAAGCTAATCAGGAATTAATATATTCTCTTTATTACATTGTACAGCTTTGAGCATACACTTTCTACAGGGTAAAGCGAAAAAAAAACCAATTACATCCAAGCCAAAGGAGACAAGCGAAACAGCAATAGACTCTGCTAAGGAGTGAGGGAGATAAGAGACATAGAGAGAGAGAGAGAGAGAGGGAAAGCACAAGAACTCTTCATGTTCTGTCGATGTTGTGACAAGAGTTACAAGAAGGGTACTGTGCTTGGGGGGTAGGCGGGAATGGGTAGCGGGCCCATGTTTATTGTGTGCCTCGTTAGCTCCCAATGGCGAGCAACAACAACAATGACAACAATGGCAACTCTGGTCGCGATGTAAATTGCATTTCCATTGTTAATTACCTGCGATTCATAAATTTAGCATTTTACCCTTTGACCTCAACGCCCTGCAACATATCTGACGCGAACCGACTCACTTTTCTTGCAAGCATTGCAAACCTTTCAAGTATGTGCAAATTAACATAATTAGAACCAGGTATTGTCAAGGAAAAGAAACAAGAATTTTTATACTACTTTCAAAATTTCTTAAATGTTCACAAAAAAAAAATAAGCTTGTCGCTCAGCAAATTTTGGGCGGACTGAAAATGAACTTTTTGAACTTAAAAAACCAAAAACTTACTATTTCAAGTATTTTTTTTAAGTTTTTAAAGTCTCCAATTTTTTTTTGCTGGATGTGTGTTTCATTCGTGTTGAACAAATATTTCACATTATTTTATTATATTAATAAATATTTAATAAACAAGCAGAGCTTCTTGCTTTAAAGTCATTAGCTTCAGTTGTTGCAACTTTTAAGCCAGCCAACATTAAATCCCCAATTGAATTTCTATATTTAATTTTTTCTTTCAATTTCAGGCGTATATTTTAAATAAGCGGAAATTGTACGAAATGTGATGAAAATCTCTAGAATACATTTATTGACATAATTACGGGTTACTCAGCCACGAGAATTGGGTTTTTTTCTTTGGTTTTGGCTGGCTCCCCATTGTTGTTCTGGCTCGTTTCATATTTCAATTTGAGAAATTTGCATTTTCTAGCAATTTTGTAAAAAGTATAATGACAAAACTTTAAGCTCTGAGCACAGCTTAAAGCGGCGACTTGGCAAATCCGCCACAAGGCACCCCAATCCGTCCCTTGCGCATATTTAGCAAATGCTTTTATTGGCCGTTAGGCTCACCTGGCCCATGCCATGCCAATCGGTCGGCGCAGTATCCACGATAGAAAATTAGCATTTGTTATTTATCACCACCACGAATGGAAAATTCGTTTGCCAGCAAACGGCGAACGCTTTTACTTTTCACTCACCGCGTGACTTTTACAGCCTCTTAATTTAAACAGCCGCCTTGTTGAGGGCGGGCGGGGGCGTGCGCGGGTTTGGGCACGTTATGGGGGGCGTGAAACGACTGGGCGAATGGCAAAATTAATTTGTACCAGACGACATTTTTAATGTGGCTGACGTGCTTCTAATGTTGTTGCTGTTGTTGTTGCATGAAGCTGTCGAGTCGCATTTGGATTTGTGTTGCGTTTCTAGTTTGCTTTGGACATTTTCATTCGGCGCGTTCTTGTCACGTAATTCAAATTTTATATTCACTTTTGAGTACCACCAGAACACCCACAACCCACAACCCACACTCATGTCGTGTATACACGTGGCTGCGTGCGTGCGTGAGGGCTCCTGTTGTAAATTTGATCGATTTACCGCACAGATTTCACACCCTCCAATCTACAATCCACAATGCCTCATCTCACATCTCTCGCTGCGTGTGTACTTGAATTTACATGAAATTATAATGCACGCATTAAATTCATGTAAGCTTTTTCTTTTTTATAATTACGTAATTTTCACAGTTTTGCATAAATTGTTAAACAGTTAGCGACATTTATGTATGTGTCCAGGCAAGCAAGGCATCCCCTATTTATTTTTTATCTATGCCCCGGAACAATGGGTTGTCAATTTGCGGTGCTCTGAGCGATATTTGATGGGTTCAGACTTATGGAAATTTGTTCGATTATGCGATAATAGCTGGCAAACATATACAACAATTGATTTTCAGGCGTTAGCCAGGTGCAAAAATTAATGCATAAAGGATTAGAATATTCAGTGTATTTGTTCGACAAACTGATAAATTTGAGAGTAGAACATTCCACGTTTTAGCTTAGACGATAAGAAAGATTAGATAAGTTGACAGCATTCCACATATAAATAAATTTTAGCTAAGCTAATTAGAATTCATATTTATTCTAATTCTCGAAATGAGCATGAGGCATTCTTAGCAGTGTTGTCAATGTGTTTCTGTTTTGGCGAATGTTGGACAACGTCCTCGATAGTATAGTGGTTAGTATCCCCGCCTGTCACGCGGGAGACCGGGGTTCAATTCCCCGTCGGGGAGACGGTTCGTCATTAATTTTTTTCTCGATAACGTCAGATATGTATTATACATGCTATCTTCGACTTTAATTTAATGTTCATTCAATACAAAAGATTAGATCAGACATATATACACACATATATATGTATATATATATAATGTTATATAACAATTATAGGTAATTACAAAATTACCAAGTGAGCTCTTAAGTTTAAGTTCTCCATGAGAACAGTATTTGTAGCATCATTCTGTTTTACAATTAATATTTACATATTTAAAACGAGAACCAAAATGTAAAAATAATCAAAACAAATAAAAGAAAAGCTTTTTACATCTCTCCCCGACGGGGAATTGAACCCCGGTCTCCCGCGTGACAGGCGGGGATACTAACCACTATACTATCGAGGATGTTGATCTGCGCAGCGAAAATAGCCAAGTTGCTTTGGCTTCTAATGCTTGGCAAACCGAATTTCTATTTAAAATAATAAGCAAAGTTGTTTTTATTTCCTTATGTTTGAATTGTTTGCCCAACAGCTGATAAATTAAAAAGATAAATTATTGTCAAAGTTTGCATTATATTTCATTCCACTGTGTGCTGTGTGTGTGTGTGAGTGTGTTCTTGGGTAATTACACAAAATATTATAGGGGGGGATGTGACTGAAATTACTTTTGATGGGTAGCAATAAGAGAAATGTCTACTGATGACGGCAAAACGCTTCTCAGCGTTTTATGCAAAAATGTTTAAGGACTGCTGCAAGATTTTTGTGTGTGTGTGTTTTTTTTTTTTTTTAAGTCCATCTCCAATCTTCTCGTGCTGTTTTACATTTTCCGTTTGCCTGTAGATGCAACGTTGATAATGCGACATTTGGCTTGCTGTGTTCGGCTGTTGCTCTCAAACTTTTGGCCAAAAGTGCCTGCAGGCAGCGCACAGAGCCAGCACAGCAATCGATTCTGTCGTTGAGCCGCCGACGGCTGCCAATGAGCTTCATCGGACACAGACTGAGCGATTGTTATCGGGGTGCGTCTGTTGGGCAGGCGAGGGCAAGAGGACGGGGTGTGGCTGCTGTTTCGAACCAAAGGCAAAACCATTTCCGGCCAGACAATAAACGGGCAACGTTGGCAGCTTGCTAGGCATTTCCGGCTGAGCGTTCGACTTGTTGTTGCTGTTTCTGCTGCTGCTGGTGCTGCCTGCCTCTGTTAATGTTGTTACTGCTTCTGTTGCTGCTTTTGTATTTGCTGTTGTTTTACTTTATTTTTTCATATTTCTTTTACTCGTGGAATTGAAGTTTGACAATGCCGAAGCCAGTAGGCAGTGGCTGGCAGCAGCAGACAGCGGGCAAGGCAATTCAGCAAGTAAAAAGTTGGGGCACAAAAAACTCATTTATCTTACGTCTGGGTGGAGCGAAAGAACGCTGCCTACAGGGAGAGGGAGAGGGGGATGCGAGAGGAGCAGGAGGACAATTCACTGTTCCTCCCCGCCGCAGGGCAATTCAATGTCGCCGGAGACATGTCAAAAGTTTTGCTGGTGCTGCTGCTGCTGCTGCTCTGGTTTTTGTTTTTGTGTTTTCTCGTTTAACTTAATTAAATTTTGCTTGGAAATGCGTATGTGTAATGGCAGTTTATGCCGCACAAATACACACACACCCGAAAAGCAACAATTGATTAAGATTTTATTGTTTTTATTGGCCCAAAACAAGTTGCTTTGTAATAAGTAATTTGTGTATCGTGTCTTTTGCATATTTAAGTTGGCCCGGGATAAAAGTTGCCTTTGAGCCATGTCACGACACGACGCACAGAATAAAAGTTTATTGCATTGCAAATGTGAGCTACAAATTTGCGCATAAAAAATATCATTTACACTTAATAAAATGCGACGCGTAATTGACATTTATTGGCGCCATTTTTGGCTCGCATTTTTATTACATAATGGGCCCCTCTTCCTCCTCCTTCCCTTAAAAAACTGCTTGCAAGCGGATAGTAATGATACTTGGATTATGCATAACAAATTTAAGTTGCGATTTATGCGCCGCTGTAAAATTTGTGGTGATTTTATGTGCATGCTCAGTTTTCGCATTTCTTTGCATTTAACTAGAAAAGCGCAAAACAATTGACTTAAGTTCACAAATTCCTGCATCTATAGAAATTTTAAGATCCTTTAATTGAATTGGTTCACATTTATTGCGAATCTTATTAAGGAATAATCATAAAAGGGAATTTATAATTGATCAAATGCTTTTAACATTGCCTTTGTGACTTATTTATGCTTTCTGTCAATATTTTGTACTCGTCCTTAGTCAGCTGTTTTTATTTATTTTTTTTGAAGACTTTGTAAATATTTGTCCACTTAACTAAACAATCTAACTTTCAATTCCATTTCTCTTCTTCGTTTATTTTGCAGACAACGAATTATATTCAGGCACAGTGGCCGATTTCAGTGGCAGTGATCCGATTATCTATCGTGAGCCTCTACAGACGGAACAATATGATAGCCTCAGTCTCAATGGTAAGTTGTTTACACGGCCCACCATCCACCAGAAGTACCCATTCCCCTGCTCCCCCTTGGCGGCTTTCCACAACCACTTCTGATAATTGAAAATGTCGGCTCTGTTATGATGATTGTTGTTATTGTTGTTGTTGTTGTGCTTCTGTGCTTTCTGTATTAGCGAAATGCTCGCCACTCGAATTGAATTAAGTCTCATTGTGCTTCTGTGACTCACATTGAGTCGCTCCGCTGTCAGCTGTTGTTCATTGTGTTCTCAGCATATCCTGCAAGCAGGACATGAACATCTTGCATACTTCTTCGATTTTCATATGGCAGACGTTCATTAACTGAATAGTCATAACAGCTGCCAGTTGACTGTCCATTACTATTTTTGAGAGGTCCTCTCAATGCTCATGCGAGTCCTGAATATTTTATGCAGCTGCGCGAAGAGCAACTCAGTCAATGTCTGACAAAGTCTGAGGTGTTTTTTTTTTGTTTATTAATATTTATATATTTATATTTTATAATTTTACATTGCCATATAAAGTTCGGCAAACTGTTCATGTCTCAATTTTGTGCAAGAACTTTGCGGAAATTATTTGTGATGCCTTTGTGCGCCATTTCAAGTCCCTCGCAACTTGACAAATGGATTATGCTCTACGCATAAATTTAATGCCTAAGGATGACATTCGATACGCGTGGCTGCCAATCGATTGTTTTGTCATCGGCACGAGTCGCACATAAATCTGAGCGCGAAGGATTTGCGCATCAAAATGTTCAACTATAAAATATTTACAGCTTAAACTATAAATGAGAATTATGACATAACTTTCTGTTTGTTATTCTGGTTCAACTTAATGCTCATTCTGCGTCTTTCTATTCATGCACAGCGCCAAATTTTGTGAGCTCTTTCACGCAGGGAGATTTCGTGTATTTCTTCTTTCGGGAAACGGCTGTGGAATTCATCAATTGTGGCAAGGTGAGTGAAACGAATCGAATCGAATCGAATCGAATCGCATCGAAACGCATCGAATCGCATCGAATTGTTGTAAATATAAAATTTGAATATGCTGGCAAACCGCAGAAAAAAAATACCAGTTTCTATCTACAAACAAATACATTTGGCTATAATCGGATGCAACGAGGAGGAGTGCGAGAGATATAAAGGAGCGGAAGTGGCTCTATCGCCACCATTTTGAGCGGCCATTTTGCTTGTGTTACGGTGTTTACGGTGTACCTGGAGGACACTTCCGGTTTGCCAGACTTGGGCATTGGCCAAACACAGTTATCGGTATTTGGATTTAGCCAGCTATTTGTTTATTTGCCATCGTTTGTTGGCATTCCATTTGGGCTGCAACCACATCAATGGACCGATTAGCTGCATCCACCAATTCTAGCCAGTTTTTTTTTGCCTAGCCGCATGCCACTTGTGTATTCATATTTATCTTTTAATGCCATTTCAGGCGATTTATTCGCGCGTCGCACGCGTCTGCAAATGGGACAAGGGCGGCCCGCATCGTTTTCGCAATCGGTGGACTTCGTTCCTCAAGTCCCGCCTGAATTGCTCCATACCCGGCGACTATCCGTTCTACTTTAATGAGATACGTAAGTGTTTTGGGCCAAAGGTTGCCATGACTCTGATTCACATTATTTTTGTATACATACATATTGTCCACAGAATCGGCCAGCAATCTCGTCGAGGGACAGTACGGTTCCATGAGCTCCAAATTGATTTATGGCGTTTTTAATACGCCAACAAATTCAATTCCCGGCTCAGCGGTTTGTGCTTTCGCCTTGCAGGTGAGTGCACAATTACGTCGGCATCCTTAAACTTCAATCTATCTTACATTTATATATATATATATATATATATATATATATATACGTGTATCCTCTCCTATCCCTCACCTTCGTTAATTTTGTTATCCGCAGGACATTGCCGACACATTTGAGGGACAGTTCAAGGAGCAGAGCGGCATCAACTCCAACTGGCTGCCAGTGAATAATGCCAAGGTGCGCACGACTATTTCAGTTACCAATATATTATATAATCTTATTTATGCCAGTCCGGTTAATGCTTAAGTTTCACGTCTGGAACGCAGCAGCAGCAGCAGCTTGAACGCAGCTGTTTCACAATTTATGGCCATACAAATTTGTCCAGCGTTTGGCAGCGAAAAGCACTTTTCTTTTGCCAAAAATTTGCATTTGATTACGAATTGCTTCTGCACCCCAGAATGCTTCGACCCAGCTGACTGCACACGTTGCCAACGGATTGCGTTTGCCTCTTTTTTTTGGGTCTGGCTGGAATCAGCCACCACAAAACTGCACAATTTTGCGGTTCAAGGAAAGCCAGATTAGAAATTGAAGAGGTTTAAAAGTCGACACAAATGCCACAGTTAAAAATACATAAAACTTTTAATGTATACCAATTAAAGAGCACTTCCCAGACCAGGCTGGGCTGTCGTTACACACACAGACCAAATAATTTCGAAGAGAATTTCAATTCGTTTTTTATGCGAGTGTATTTGCACATGGGAAGAGCTAAGCTGGAACTAAACTTTAATATGATCCCCAGATAAGTTTGAAATTAACAACTGTGAAATGCATAAAATGAGCTCTTTTTTTATTACATTGGTTCACCTATTCTAGTTGAATTGCACAGGTTTTTATCAATACTAACTGTGTCAAGTAACTGAAACAACAACAAATCAAGAAAATATGAAATGTTGCTAAAAATACAAACATTTAAAAATGCACTCAGATATTTACTGAAACGAAAAATGAAATGATGACAACTTTTATTATTTAATATATATACGACAAAGCAGGCTGAGCGACAAAGTAGATTTCCTTATATATGAGATACTTCTCTGAATGCTGACTTAAAGCTTGCCATACTCAACTTATGATTCAGCCAACTCAACAGCCAAAAGAACGTGCATTTTTCGCTGGCGTTTCATAAACCAAATCATTGTCAAAACAGCAACTCAGAGACAGTCTCAAACACACACACACATTCCGTAGCACAAGGGACACTTTCCGGTGTTGCATTGTCCGTCTGCACTTGGCCGTGCTGTGCAATTTCCGGAAAGTTGTTGTGTACGGCGCGAGAGTAGCAAATGCAATTTATCCGCTCCTTTTTGTGTCCCGTACGAGAGACACTTACAGTAGCTGGGGGGGTGGAGGGGCTAGGAAATAACTGACCGAGCATAACCATAACTATAACCACAGTGCCATCTTACACTGGATACTAATAATTTATATTTCTCGTTCTGCACTTCGTCGTTTTTGTAGGTTCCCGAACCGCGTCCCGGTGCCTGTCACAATGATTCACGAACACTTCCGGATCCGACATTAAATTTCATCAAAACACATTCGCTAATGGACGAGAATGTTCCGGCATTTTTCGGTCAACCGATTTTGGTGCGGACGAGCACAATGTAAGTAACAAACATATATCTATATATGTATATATATATATTTAATCCATCTCTTTCGCCGCTGTATCTTTACGTGTGCCCATCGCAAAAGTAGCTCAAAACTACAGCAGCAATGTAAATATTATTGCATGAAACCAGGACCAAAACTATCCACTCTCTCTCATAACGAGTCCTGCGGCTGGTTGGGGGAGTAAACATTCCATGTGTCGATTGTAAAAAGTTTAGCTGTAACTGCAACAGCAACTGCAACTGCAACTGCAACTGCTGCGGTTGCGGATGTAGCCAAGTGAATACGTGACGAGCCAATTTCAGTGCTCCACAATTCAACTAATTTCATTTAAATAACAAATTCCATGCCATGCGATATGCAACAACTTTTCACATGTCGTATTACGGCCGTAATCGTTGCTGCTGCGGCACGTATACAATTTTCGTCCCATGTTCCGGATGGGGACACAAGTTGCAAAGTCGACAGCGTGGCTTTTGTTTGATATATGCAGAATACTTTTATGGCAATTGGTTGTTCATTTGATTTAATGATTGCCGTTCAAATTTTGACAATGGACTGATTTCATTTATTGTTGGAGTTGGAAAAAGTTCCATTTATTTTTAGGGATAAAATTCATTTTTCTAACAAATTTCCTTTCAAATGGTCCAATTATAATATTATCAATAATTCAGCAAATACATTTTTTAGAAAATTCTTGTTGCGTTTTCCACACATTTTGTTGACTCTGACTTAATATTTGTCTCGGAGATTTCAGTTAGCTGTAAACAACCAAATAAAGCATCTTATTGGTTATTTAAAATGCCGGTTTGAAAATCAATATTAAATTGAAAAAAGCAATTCATTGAAAATTGTGTACGCTTGATCTTCTTCAATTTCCGATGCCCTTTCAAAGGGCAAGCAAAGCTTTAAAAGTTCGGTAATAAAATATTGCAAGTACTTAAGCTGTTTGCGAGTCAAAGAAATGATTTCACCACACAAGTTGTAGATACAGCTCACACACACACACACACACACATGAGGCCACAACATTGGGGTGCTTAAGGCAAGACTTCAACCTGCTGTTAGCCAAACAGCAATTGGCCAGAGAAGCATTCTTGTTGCATGGCCATGGTGCAGCTGCTTGTTGGGCTTCGACTTTTCTGCATGCTCATAAATTATTGTCAAGACTCTCTCGCTCTCTCTCTCTCTCTCTCTCGCTCTCTCTCTCTCTCTCTCTCTCTCTCTCTCTCTCTCTCGCTCTCTCTCCCACTCAGACATGTAGAAATTTAAAAAAATTCAATTTGGCAACTTTTCCATGTAATTGAGCCACAATTACGGTCTGTTGAGATGGGGTGCTGTAAACTTTAAAGAGTAAATCATATGCGAGCCACTGAGCAGCAGCCAAGTAGGGGGCCTGAAGAGAGAACAGAGCGGCTGCTGCCGACGGCACCTTCTGTGGCTGCTCTTGTTGCTGTTGCTGCTGCTGCTGCTGCTGCCGCTGCTGCTACTGTTGTTGCCGCAGTCAAGCGATAGTTTGAACCAAACGAACCGAGCCAGCCAGAAGGAAATGCATGGATGCGCCGAGGCAACCCGTAACGAAAATATGTATGCACAACTGAATAAATTAGAATGAAATATGGAACACGTAGGACAGGAACGTTGACTACGCTGACTCCCATTCCCATTCCCATCCCCAACCAGCCACACACATCAGCACATGACCACAACAAATGTGAGTGCGGGTGAGCAGCAGCGGCATTAGCGAAATGGTTGCGTGGTTCCGTTGGATGCTGCACACGCAGAGATGAGAGAGTTGCTGCTGGTTACGGCTACGTTTTGGCCACTTATTCGCACACTACACAGGCAACAGACTCATTCCATTTTTGGCAATGGGTCTGAATGCCAGCGAACACGCATCAGGAATTTAATCATGCCAGCAATGCAATTGAAAAGCACAAAAGTTACCACACACCAATCTTGCTCACACATTTATAAAGCGACCCACTTAAGCTATCGCTGGCCAAGACTAAGTTGGTCAGGCACAAATGCAGTTCTCAGTCTCAGTCACAGTTGCATCTGTCAGCATTAAGTGGCACAGTTGAAAAACTTCCAAACTATTTCGGTTAGCTTGCAATTGTTCGCCTGAAACTCGATGAGAGAGACCAGACCAGACCAGATGTGCGACTTCAATATTCAGCATTTAATGAGAATATGGAATTGAGAAAATGCTATTTTGTCTCAAAAAATCGAAAATGTATAGTTTCTGAAGTATTTCAATGAATTTTAGATGCAGGCAACTCCTGCACATGAAAATAAAAAGAAAATTCTTATGTATCTAGTTGAAGAAACAAACTTAGCAAATGCTTACTGAACAAATTTGATCCGAATTTTTGACTAGTTCAACTCCAAATCTCAGAGCCAAACCCCATTTGAACTTTTTGTGTAGACTTTCCAGATAATGGAAAATGATACGAACGAAAAATCATTGCTTGGGAAAATCTGTTTTATTTATATTCAACTTCAACTTTACTCAAGAGTTTGTTATTTAGTGTTAATTTGGCTGCACTTATTTAAAATACAATAAATTTGTTAGCTTTAAACAACAGTTGCTCTTGATAATATTGCATTAATAATGTAAATGGAAAATGTATTATTTCGCTTGCTATTTTTTGCGCCAGCTGAAGCCGGAGCAGATCCTTTAAAGTATAGTTGACGTTAAAAACATTTGTTAAAGCTCTTAAGCTCAATTGAATTTGTTGATCAAATATATTTTAAATATATTTAAACGAAAACAATGCAAACAGTTATCAGTTTGACAGCAAAGACCACAAAATGACCAAACGGGGCTGGGCACACTGCAAAGTGGAACTTGAAGTGGGAAAGGGATTGAAACTGGGAACTTGTTTCCGTCCCTGTTGCTGGCATTATTGAACACAAACGCCAATATCAAATCAAAAATGCACAAAATTTATGGCGTTTGCAATTGAGGCATAAATTTATTATAATTTTATTTTGCTTTGGCCAAACGCTGGGGGGGCCGCAGTCCGAATTGTGTGTGTGTGTTTGAAAATAAATAAATCAGAAAATGCGGTCATGAATCAGTATGAAATAAAAGTAGCTGTGCCAGTTGCCAGCCTTAGCAACAACTCACAGACGCCCTCCCCCCCTCCACCAACACACACACACACACCGCAGGATACTCATTTGCATAGACGAGAGTGCGAGAAGGAGGAGGGGATTTTGGGGGGGTGTAGAGTTGCCACCGCCAACAGTAAAGTTTCTTATAAGTTGAAAGTTTTAGCATCTCGGCAAAAGTTAAATGCTTCAAGAGTTGCAAGTCGCTGGGGTCACCGGCTCTGTAACAAATTGTTTCCTGCTCGACTCCGGAAGTATCTCAACTCGACAGATTTCTGCCAGCTGGTTGACCAAATCCTGACCAGCCATTGTGCCAGCCAAGGTGCCAGCCACAATGAGTCTGTTGTCTGCTGTCCACAGTCCACTGTTGTCCACAGACTGTGTGCTTGGGCGCTTATCTTATCGCTCAAGCTTTTATACCTCTGCCACTTTTACTGTCATGGCCTTTATCATGCATGTCCTTGCCCGGCGGCTCATTCACTCACCGACTGCTCCAGCCAGGCCTGCCGCACTAATTCCATTCCATTGCGACTGGAGTTGACTTCCAGTTGTGACCCTCGTCGCTGTTGCTGCTCGTGTCAGCATCGCCTGGGCTAAGCTCAGCGGAGCGACACAAAAGTTGGCAAAAATTGTGCAAGTTTCAATTGCCAGCTGCTTGGACCCAGACCCCAACCTGCCTCTCTAAAAGTGTCCTTTTCTTTTTACTCCTTTTTTTTTTGTTTTGCTTTCTGTTTTTTTTTTATTTATATTATTTTATTTTTATGTGTCTCCATTTTATTTTATTTCTTTTGTTGTGTCTTCCGTGCTGCTGGCCTTTTTGTTGGCCTTTTCCATTTATGTAATTTTCGGCCAGCAAAAGTTTTCGGCAGCACTTTTGCATTGCAATTCATTGGGATTATGTCCTACCCCTGCCCTCATCTGCTCACCCTCGTCCTGTTGCCTTGTTGCTCGCCTTACGTTTAGATTCATTTCATTTCGATCGTTTGCTTTTGTTGCCTTGGGATTAATTTATAAGCTGCCTCAACTTTGCTTTCAGCTCGCATTGCATTAAATCATTTATTTATTACAGTTCCTTAAAATATTTGGCCACAATTGTGAACTTTCTCTCTGACTAATAAACTGTTTTTTTTTTTTGCGTAGAAATTAATCAGTTTTCGGCCAATGTTTTCAGTTTTGGTTTTGGTTATCAACTGGAACACTACTCACAACTGACTCATCATAAATTCAAAATAAATTAAATACCATTAACTTATCATAACATATTGTTTGATTTGCAAATAGTTAATGCTTTTTAAACGCATTAAATGCAATCAATAATTTGACTTTGCGTCAGTTGCTCTTCCAAATGAACAACTAAAGCTAAATTTTAAAGAACTGTTTCAACTACAGTTTCTGTGAAGCAATCTGGTCGCAGCAGTATCTGTATTCATTCCCAAATCTCAGCTGTGATTAATTTAAGTTTACATATTGTTGTCGTGCGCTTTATGTAAGTGCACATTTCAACGGGGCAACCGCAACAAAAATCACAAAATGGAGGCCATTTAAGTCATTTGCTGGACAAGGCAAAAAGCTCCGAAATGCTTTAGCCATTTAGAAAATTGAGCAACATAACTAAAACTCTAAAAACGAGATTTGTTAATTAACAATAAAACAATGCAGAAAGTCCCGAGCCCGAGGGGGCGGTGCGGGTGCGGGTGTCCAGTCCAGTTGAATCCATTTGCTATTGTGGATGTTGCTGTTGATGTTTTTTTTTTACCCGCTGCTGTTGCTGTTGGCAAAGTCTCGTGCATGGCGAGCATTTGCATTTAAATAGAGGCAGCACAACTCACACACACACACACACACACACACACACACACACACACACACACACACACACACACACACACATACACACGCTGAGGCACTGATACATTCATAAAACAGTTGCACAAAAACCAACATGGAAGCAACAATAGACAAGGCAGCCAAGCGCACAGCCACAAATGTTGGCTGCAACAAGGACAACTGCAACAAAAACAACAACAACGGCAACAACAACAACAACAGCAGTAAAAACGCTAACGTTCAACATTTTTGTGGTGAAATCAGAGAGAAATTTTCGTTTTTATTCCATGTCTTCTGTTGTTGTTAGCTCGAATATGTTTTTACATACAAATACATTGTTGCTGTTGATGTGCGTTGCTGCCGCTGCTGATGTTACTGTTGTAGCTGCTCTTGTGCTGCTGTCGCAGTTGTTGCAACCGCTGTTGTGGTTTTGTGCCATTCTATTTGTCCCTCTTGCCCTCTGCACGGCACACAGCGGCCATTTTTGGCGTCTCTCCTTTATTAATGGTGTCTAACCAAAAAACCAGCCGCCCATCCAGAATTTCCTGTTGTGTCATTCAGCTGGCAGCATTGACATGTTGTTTGTGGTTCAATTTGAGCATACGATCTCAAAGCTGGCTAAATACTCTATTATGTATAAGTTGCAGCTTATTGTGAACTGTGAACTTTATTTTTTTATCTAATACACTTTCCCAGCACTTAAATATATTTTTATGTTGAACTTCTGTCAAAGGCCCATAGTTTTAGGCAGTTATGAATATTGATTCTAAGAACTGCATTTATTTAAACTTTAATATTAGTTAAAGCATATTCTAACCAGCTGCTTTTCTGTCTCGTTTCGTTTACAGCTATCGGTTCACCCAAATCGCAGTAGATGCTCAGATCAAAACGCCCGGCGGGAAGACATATGATGTGATTTTCGTTGGCACAGGTGAGACATGGACAGTTGATGGGGTTCGCGGGCCAATTGTTCTGACAGTTCTGACAGTGATTGTCGTTAGAGTTGATAGCATTGCTTGGAACCCCCATACGGGAATACCCTGGGCAAATGCGATGGTCGGGTGTATGGCTTATGTCTGTGTGCATCAAGTGTGCATTTGAGGCACTCACACACAGATATTAAATAGTAAAAAGTAGCCTATTTTTTTTAAGAATATCTATAAATCTATGCATTGTTCATATAACTAACCAGGTACCCTTAATCTTTAGCCGGCTATTTTGTAACAAATTTTAAGCTTACATTCATTTTCGCATATCCCCTTTACTTAGCTGACATAAACATTTCGAGCAGAACTTTAAATATACGATTTTTGTAAGAGAAAATTGTTAAACACATTGTTAAATTTGTACATTTTTATCTTTCAATTAGATCATGGTAAAATCATAAAATCCGTTAATGCTGAGTCTGCCGACTCTGCGGAAAAGGTCACATCGGTGGTGATTGAGGAGATCGATGTGCTGCCAAAGAGTGAACCGATTCGCAATTTGGAAATTGTGCGAACGATGCAATATGGTAAGTGCTGCTAGATGCTGCAGATGCTGCATGCGAACACCGTTGAATGGGACTCAATTAAAAAGAAATGTGTAACGAGCAGTTATTGTAAATTGCATACATGTAATTCGCAGATCAACCGAAAGATGGCAGCTACGACGACGGCAAATTAATCATTGTCACGGATAGTCAAGTGATAGCCATACAACTGCATCGATGTCACAACGACAAAATCACCAGCTGCAGGTAAGCGACAGGCACACACACACACACACACACAACTGAAACAAAATTGAATACAGCTTTCACAAAATGTGGAACGGATTGAAGCAATGGGTAAAAAGTGGAGAGACGAAAAGTTCAGAATATCAGCAGAGACATTGACATTTTTATTTCATGTAACAATTTGCGTGACTTTCATGCATCGACTGACTGTCAGACAGACAAACGGACAGCCAGACAGCCAGATGGCCAGAGAGGGGGGGAAATTGATGTTGCAGTTCTTTCTCTCAACTTTAGTGTCATTGCCATTTATCTGTCTGGGAGTTCTGGCCACTTGCCTGCTGCAGTTGCTGTTGCAATATGGCAGCACTTTATGCGCATTTATGGCGTTTTACATCTCACAATTTGCAATATGTTTACACCATCGCATCTCTTAACCCCACTGTCTCTCTCCCGCTCTCTCTCCCCCTCTCTCTATCTCTCTCTCTGCGTAGTGAATGCGTCGCATTGCAGGATCCGTACTGTGCCTGGGATAAAATAGCTGGCAAGTGTCGCTCCCATGGGGCGCCACGTTGGCTGGAGGAGAACTATTTCTATCAGAATGTGGCAACGGGTCAGCATGCGGCATGCCCCTCAGGTAAGTACAAATGACCAGCAACTGCCTGCCTGCCTGACTGCCTGCCTGCTACACAAATTAAATATCAAATTCTTGCCATGTCCTTTAGGCAAAATAAATTCAAAGGATGCCAATGTGGGGGAGCAGAAGGGCTTCCGCAACGACATGGATTTGCTGGACTCGCGTCGACAGAGCAAAGATCAGGAAATCATTGACAACATTGATAAGAACTTTGAAGGTAAATCCGACAAATGTTTTATTCCCCAGCATATTCCACTATACAAATGAATACATATATATACATGTATATATGTATGTGCTTGGCATGTGTTGTCACCCAAGTATTTATTTTAACTGCCCACTTAATGCAAAACATATTTACCTGTCTGTTGTCCTTGTTTAAATCACATATTTTTTTTATTACCCACTTTTGCATGACAGGTGCTTGTCGCCTGACTGCCTTCTGCCTGTGTTCCCCGCCCAGTTTGCATATTGCCACTTTATGCTTTTCAATTTCAATCAACATTTACCCTGCACTTTATTCTAGTTGCTTTATTATCTTCTTGAATGTAGCTAGACAGTAATCATATTTTCATTTTTGTTTTTTTTTTTTGTTTTTATTGCATTTTCTTTTTCCCCATTTCCATGAAGCACTTTTGTGTTATTATTGTTGATTTTATGCTCGTTTTTAACGAGCTAAGCTACTAGAATTTAAAATGCGTAATTTATCACTTTTTAAGCAGGCTTTCATTAATGCACCTTCAATTTTATGTATAAATAATAATTATAAAATACTCAACGCATGCAAATTCCACAATTATCAGTTGTCAATTATAAACTCCCTTAACTTTTTTCGCCATCTGCACAGTAGTTTAAAATTAAAATTCTTGACTTAACAAATTTTGATAGTCATTTAATCAAAATATATAATTTATATATAATATATAATTTATGTGCGTAAATTAGTTAATTAGTTAGTCAAATTCAATTCACATTTTTCATTATCTTCATTCACTTAGATTTATTTGTCACTAATATATAAATAAAGACCTCCATTTATATAAAATGTACTATACAAAAATTGTTGTTGTTCTTTGTATTAACTCGGTTTGTCTACTTCTTGTTCTTGTTTCGTTTCATTTATTGATCTTTCAACACTTTGTTGAAACACGCGCTAATTTTGGGCGTTGTTCGTTCTATGTTTCGGTGTTTCGATGTTTCGATGTTTGGATGTTTATTGATGTCGTTACAATACGGATTCTATACGTAACCGTAACCCTACTTGCAAAAATGACTCAAAAAAAATATACAATTTTTAAAACATACAATTTGATGTTCGATGTATCAATTCAATAAAAACTGTAAATCGTATCGTATATTGGATCACTCGCTATCGATAAATATGTCCATTCACTAATCAAAGGTCCACAAATTTCCGCAGATATTATCAATGCTCAGTATACAGTAGAGACTCTTGTGATGGCCGTGCTGGCCGGTTCGATATTCTCACTGCTGGTTGGATTCTTTACGGGCTACTTTTGTGGTCGACGTTGCCACAAGGACGAGGATGACAATCTGCCATATCCTGACACAGAATACGAATACTTTGAGCAGCGCCAGAATGTGAACAGGTGAACCAAAAATATATCTTACAAAATATGATCTATCGAATTTGTAAATTTTAAATCTATAAAAATATTAGAGTAATATTGCCATTCAGTATTTGTTAAGATTCTACTTAAACTTGCATTGATTTTTGCCAAATAGTTTTCCATCGTCGTGCCGCATACAGCAAGAGCCGAAGCTGCTGCCCCAGGTTGAGGAGGTGACGTATGCGGAACCGGTGCTGCTGCCACAGCCACCGCCGCAAAACAAGATGCACTCGCCGAAGAATACGCTACGCAAGCCGCCAATGATGCAACAGATGCACCAGGGCCCCAACTCGGAAACGCTCTTCCAGTTCCAGCCAGATGGCTATAATACCCAGCAAACATATCGCGGACGCGACAACTTTGGCACGTTGCGCTCCCACCAGGTGATGGTGAGTCCAAAAAACCCCCAAAACATTTATTTCCATTTCCACTTAAGGGAAACTCGATACTCATTCGATTATATCATTGCAGGGCGATAATTACAGACGCGGCGATGGCTTTTCAACCACTCGCAGCGTTAAGAAGGTGAGTCGTCGCATTCCGTAGTGCCTGTTGTAAATGTTTTCCAATATATAATATTCATTTTCATTTTCAATGTATACTAATCTCTATTCTAATCGTATCCATTGAGCTCTTTTCGATGTTGTTGACATTTTGACATTTAGTATACACTAAAAACGAATCCTTGTGGTGCGCTTGTATTTGATTGAACTCTCACTCAATCGTCGATTGGTGTATTTCTTAGACTCACTCTTCAACTTGTTGTGTCTCCATCTCTGCATCTATCTATCTATCTGTCTATCTGTGTGTGCGTGTGTGTGTGTGTGTGCGTCTGTGTGTGTGTGTGCGTGTGTGTTTCTGTGAGTGTGCGCCTATATATATATATATATCTATATTTTTCTTTATGTATGTCTGTGCACCATAGAACTAATTTCATACTCACCTTTCACAGCTGCCATGTTGCAATTAATTTTTCAACTTGTTTTTCATTTTGTAGACTTGCAAATGCTTCGAATCACATATTAGCCGCATGTTTTTAATCAAATTGATTTATGTATTCATTTTTGTTGCGTTTCCGTACGCTTTAATTGGTGTGTTAAATTCGACTTATCAAACATATTCAAACGCAATATTCCACATAATCATTATTTAAACAAATTCATGTAAACAGACTCATTATTTTGATTTATTGCTGTATTTTATTTTTAATTTTGTTTTCGTTTATTATATTATATTATCGAATATTTATACCTTTAATTCGATTTATTTATTTCAGTTTAATGCATTTAATTTTTGGTCAATTTGTTTATTATTATTAGCAACGCATTAGTTAACTAATAAAACAATCCATAAACTATAATTCTATAAACACTTAATACTAATGAATATGTATATCAGCCGCTCACTATTGCAATCATAATCAACTTAAAAATCATATTTTATCGCATATGTTTCATCGTATCTGTAGCCCACTCATCCATTTAACATAGCTTTGAACTATAGATAAGTGACTGTAGTCCCTTGTGTATATTTATAAACTGGATCAAGACCATTGTCCATATGCATGTCCATGCTCACCCTTCTCATATATATATATATACATATATATCTCATGTACATTGTTCCATCAATCTGTTTCTCGACTTGATTATTTTTGTCTGGGGTTTTGTTATTTGTAAGATATTCGCTGACGTTATAGAAATACACCAATCTTTCGAAATGGGCGATTGCGAGTCTATTGCAGGCGTCTCTCTAAGCATTTTGTATAGTTGAATTTCTGCTCTGAGACATTTATACTCTAAGTAACTTCTATTGCTGAACTACTTTTCAAAACACACAAAAACACATCCACACTCTAACCACATCCACCTCTAACGAACACTGTCGAATTGATAGTTTCGCTGTCAAAACTGTCAAATGTGGACAACAAGCAACCAAAATACCAAATCTCTATCTATCTTTTCTTCTTCTTCCCTTTTTTCATTAGGTTTACCTTTGAGACGGGAGTGGGGCGGCTGAAACCAGTCAGGGACTAATTACCCAAAATATGGTAAATACCTACGCATAACTAAAGAAAATTTAGTTAATTTGATTCCTTATTTCCATTTGTGTTGGTTTTCTTTGTTCTTTTGTATTTATACATTTTAATTTTATTTTCATTTATTGATTCATTTAATTGATACGGCTGACAAAATTTGCTCTATAGCTGCAATGTGGATACCCTCGATTTCAAGATCAACTGAAATTCGAAACTCAAAAGTAAATTAGCAAAAGATTTTGCTTACAATTTTTATTATGATATTCTCTGCAAAATTTGGTTTGAACACCTACGACTCTTCCTCTTCTTCTTCATCTACTTTATTAAGAATACACCCAGCACAGTTTTTTCGTTGCGAAATTTGATTTATCTCACTAATAACTGTAAACTACGTTTTGGAATGCCATTTTATTTGTTTGGTTTTTGTATACTTACTCGAGAACGGACCGCGAACCATTGTTTATACTCACTATACTCAGCTTATCTCGGACAAAATTATTGATCAATCCCAACGGCTTTACCCAGTCAGTCAATCAGTCAATCAATCAGCCAGCCCGCGCCCAACTCGAGGCTTCGTTGCTTTTGCCAGCGGCAGGGTTCCAAACACCTCTGCCATTGATAGTCGATTATCGATAATCGACAATCGATAATTGATCATCGATTATTTGAATGCGTGCGTCTCTCTCCACCTCTCTGCGTGTATGAGCTGTGTGTGCCTGTAGCCTTTGTAACCCACTCCTCATCCACACTCGCATAGGTTGGCAACTCGAACTCTTCAACTCTACTTCTGCATGGGCGTATTAGTTAAATATTACTCCCGATCCATTGATCCAAAATAAAACCGATAAGCAACCATTAGCCAAGGAATGTGTGTGCATTTGAGCTTAGATACCTAAAATATCCACAATATATGATTATGTTAATGTATTTGCAACACTCCTAAAATACTACCTAATACAACCAACCACAAAGAACAACATTTAGAAGTACTCGTAATTTACTCGTTTGTAATGCTAGTCTTTTTTCAGTTTATTGCCTGCTACTCACAATTAAATAAGAACGTGTTTAGGTTCTCTCTGAAATATTACACTGATATTTCGAGTAAATTGCACTTTAAAGATCAGAATATCAAATTATACGCAAAAAAAAAAAAATAAAAATAAAAAATATAACAAAATTTATGTAATTATTTCGCAAAATTATTTTTCAAGTCTGTCCGAGCTAATTAAGATCTTAGTCTGGGCTGAGCTGAGTAAACAACTGAATATTGGGCCTTATACGTTTGGTTTAACTATCTATATATATATATATATATATGTATATATATATATATGTAGTTTGATTTCGATCTTTAAAGATGGTTTTTGATTATCAATCAAATTAGAGCCAAAATTCAATGCAAAACAAATTTCCAGTTGATTTTTCTTTCATATTTCTCTATTGAAATACAATACAAAAATTAGCAATTTTCGTTTATAAGTGATACCAATTAAAAAATAAGTGTGAAAAGAGTATATAAAACAAATTATATCACCACTCCTAGGCTGTAAACAACACAAACACACGAAACAGAAGTCTTGGTCGCGCAAGAAGACAGCCGCCCCGTCACGGTATCGGTAAGTTTATCATTTTCATTTTTCATTTTCACTTTCATTTCAATTTCAATTTTGAGTTGAACCTTTTTTTAATTAAGTCGCATACATACATATACACTGAGGCCAACGTTTCTCCACATTCGAACTGAAATGTCCTTTTCTCTGTTCTTGACTATCTGTGTCTCTCTCTCTCTCTCTCTCTCTCTCTTACTCTGTCTCTGTCTTTGTCTTGCTGTCTATATGTGTATGTATCAGACACCAGTGCTGTAGTTTTTACTTTTATTTTAAATAATTGCCACTCGACTCGAAAATGACTTTTATAAGAAAAAAGTGAACTAACAAAAACTCAAATTCTAAACTTATTTTAGATGTTCGCTTGACAATGTATTAAAATTAATAATTATTCGTACGTTAAAGTGACTCTCAAAAAATACTTGTTTGTCCATTTAGGGGTTTTCTTCAAATACGTTTAAAGAGCTAATGAAAAAAAGACAAGGTTTTCCCTACTAAATTTCCCAAAAAGAAATATTCTTTCTTTACTCTTAATTTATTTATAACTCATATTTTGTATCTGTGTATGAGTGGGACTGTTTGTGTGTGTATTTGTATATTTGTGCATGTTGCAACGAACTCAATGTTACATAAAACTTGTTTAAAATAGATTTGAGAAAAATAAATAATAAATGTTGTATACACAATAATAATTTTTGTGTATGTTTGTAGTATTTGTGTATGCGTATTTGATGTGTACCCAAATTATATTTGTGTTGTTGCAACATGCTACTCTCTTTGTCTCTATCTCTCTCTCTCTCTCTCTCTGTCTGAGTCACTCTTCTCCTGTTTGTGTGTGTGTGTTGCGACTTTGCATAAGTGCTCTTCAAACAGCTTGCAACTTCTGAACTCAATTGACCTAACATTGTTTCTTTTTTGTGTTCCGTTTACATTATTGCAGTAACTCAGCACCGTTCAAATAGCCCACAGCAACAGCAGCCACAGCAACAGCAAGCACAGACGCACTCCAGCTCTGGCTCATCGCCAGTAATGTCAAATAGCAGCTCCAGTCCAGCGCCGCCATCCAGCAGTCCCAGTCCACAGGAGAGCCCCAAGAATTGCAGTTACATTTACTGTGATTGATTGATATGTAACACCAAATCGATGCCACTCATCCAGGCGTTGCCCACGCCCACGCCCACACTCACACCCACACCCACACCGACGTCCACACAACACCAGCAACAACAACATCAGGAAAAACAGCAACAACATCAACAACATCAACAGCGATTCCTGGCCAACAAGCAGCTGGCCAAGTCCATGCCCGTAACGCCCATACAGCCGCAATCACCGACAGATCCAATGGATGCTCATTTCATGCACATGCCACGTTCACCTTCATACGAGCTATACGAGCCCTCGCCAGCCACCCACGCGCCCTTTCGGCATGCCCACTCCGATGAAGATGACGACGACGATGTCTTGGATTTGGATGCAGTGGACAGCTCATCGCTGGCCATGATAACACCGCCGCCGCCATACGACACGCCGCAGTTGGCATTGGCCAGGGATAGTTTGGGTGCTGTTTCCGCACCGCCTTTGCCACCGCCGCGCAGATTTCGTTTTGGCAATCGTGAGCTGTTCAGCATGAGTCCGGGTACGCCCAAGTCGAATGCCATAACGCCCACAAAGCTGAGTGCCGCTGCTGCAGCCATGTTTGCCACACCGCAAATGGCGCAGTTGAATCGAAAATGGGCGCATCTGCAGCGGAAACGGCGGCGGCGCAACAGCAGCAACGGTGACTCCAAGGAACTGGACAAGCTCGTCCTGCAGTCTGTCGATTGGGATGAGAATGAGATGTATTAGCCCCTCTGATTCTTCTTACATTTTCCACTGATTTACTTCTCCTACACTCCTAATCCTACTCCTCCTAAACTGTACTTGTAGCAATCTCAACCCATTTATAGCTCACCAAATGTATCGATTGTACTGTGTGAAACTTGTACTTTCTGTAAATTAAATTAGCCTGCGATACACACACACACACACACACACACACACACACACACACACACACATACTCATATACAACAAGACAAACTCACATATTTTGTAGCCATACAAAATGTTTGCAGTAAATATTTATCATTTATGCCAATTTTAGATGCGACTTTACATTAAGATTACAATATGCAAACACATACATCAGATACTTACAACTGCCAGTCAATCCATCAATGCTTACTGCAGTTGAGGGTTGCTCAAAGTGTTTTTTATTTGTTATTATTTCATATTTCATATTTAAACTTTTAGTTTTTGTTTATCCAAAAACAAAGTAAAGACTATTTCACGTATTAAGTAAACAATTAAATTTTAAGTTTTACATTTGATTATTGAATGAAAATAATTAAAAAAGCAACCCTCTACGCAAGTTTGTTAAGAAATCTGGGGCTCAGCTAATTGAAATGGCAAAAAAAAACACAATTTTATGCTACGGTTACAGATGAGACACAGATGAATTTTCTTTTGCTAAAAATATGTATGTATGTAGGTACATACTTAGAGTGTAAAGGGTATGTTCGCGCAGATACCCAGCTAAACATATAAAGTAAACAGTTCGCATTTTTGAAATTATTACAGATTTATGATATATCTACACAGAGCAGCAGCAACAGCAATAAAAAATATACACAAGATTTATAAATAGTTATACAGAAACTTAGCCTAAACACATACATATATATATATATACATACATTTATATATATATATATATATACCAAGAGCTGCTAATTATACGAATATGCATAATTTCGAGTAGGCAAAAAAGAAAACTGTTGTGAAAAAGAGTCAGAGCAAAAACAAAAACAAAAGAATGCTCGGAGCAATGCTATGTAGAAAAGTAAAAAATATTGTTAATTAACATACACATAAAATGACATATTTTACATGATGATGATGATGATGAAATACTCAGAAATTAGTAAGCATGTACAGTTTTTGAACGAGAATCGTTAGGGATTTCCAATGCAATTTGTAAATAATATTAGACACAACAACAATTGTGTATTCAACAAAATCACACACTAAAACTTACAAATATTATACAATACATACAATTTTTGCATTTAAAACGACAACAAATGAAAAAAAATAGTAAAAATATACAAAAACAAAAAGTTATGAAAACAAACAACAACAAAAAAACAAACAAAAACAAAAACAAAAAAAGAACAAAAGGAAAAAAAAAACGAAACGCTTATTACTGATTTACAAATAAGTAAAATACCAAAATAGTTAAACAGAACAAAACAAAACAAAACAAGTTAATTCATAAAATCTAAGAAATACTCGTAAAACACACACACACACACAACAACTAAGTACATACTTACATACATGCAAATATGTAACCGAAATAATTTGTTCTTGTTTTGCTTTGTCGTGTTTGTTTATTGCTGCTTGATGATACAACTACAATCTGTGTAAATAACAACTGAATTGTGCATTTTACTTTACATCTAGTATATGAATAGCTTCAATGGAACTGCCAACAGCTTACATTTCATTACACTCGTCTACGTAGAGTGGGCCTAGCTTATAAACTTATTCAACCTACATATAAGGCGAACAGTAGACTTTCTAAACACACGATACCTACTATTAAATAGCAAACCGATAATATATATATACCTAGGTACATATATAGAGCAGCTCATAAGTCTACATCATTTGTCCTACAAATCTCAGATGCATGTTTGAACAATGTAACAGGTAATTTTTGTGAGGGAGATCAAAAGAGTCAATTTAATTTGCAGCCTTATGCTTTTATATGTACTTCATTCTTTCAATTGCATACAAGTACAATAATGCTTATATAACCAACCGATCTACTACTACATAATTTGTATAAAATGTACAGCATTATAGAAATGTATAACATATGTACATATGTGCGATATGTGCCATAAATAGTAAAGAAATGCAAGTGGGTGCGATTAAATAGACCTACCCCACTAATTACCCTGTAAACATTCATATGTTTCAGTTCTATCTGCTCGATTTTAAGTTGCTTTCATCATTTTCAACAGCGAACTTATTTAACTTGGTATAGATTATATTGATTTATTCAATGAAAGCAATACAAGCCTGTTTAATTCAATATCTCAGTTTGTATATACAAAAACCAATATGCATTCTAACTTTACCAATTTGACGAGTTGTCGGTCAAGTTTATCATTTTGCTAATGTTTTGGTAGAAACAAAAAAAACAATTTCTTATAAAGTGATCGATCAAAAGATAGTGAAAAGCATAACGTAACATTAGCTATAGAAACTTTACAAGTATATTTGAACATTAACATAGAAAACTTTGCAAATATTCAAGAGTAAATCGCTAAATGAAACACGTTTCTCTTTCATATAATATAAGCCAATAAATGAGAAAAGATATTTTGTATAAAGCTTAAAGGAAACGATTACACAGAATTAAGACAAACTCAAGAAAAAAAAAAAAAACAAAATAATAAACTGGAACTTTACGTTCTGCATTGCAAATAAGCAAAACGAAAAGAAAGCGTAGTAATATCTAAATCAAAGCAAATGTATAAAAAAAAACAAAAACAAAAACAAAATGGATGAAACCAAAACAAAACCAGAAGAATAACCTTAGAATAAACAGTATTTGAAAAGATATGCATGTAATTTCGAAAGAAACTAGCACTTTTGTATTTATTTTTTGGTTTGGTTTTCATCAGCAAGTTTATGAATACATTTATTTATTTTGGCCCAATTGATAAGCTAAAGTTAATTGCATTTAGAGAGCCAAAGACACATTTTAAGTTATCATTGCTATTTAATTATATTTATATTATATTTCTATGCGTTTATAAGTTTGTTAGTGTACAATATATATGTATATATGTATACAACTATGTATCTATAAATTTAAGTTTTATATTATTCGATTATACTTATTCGATTGCAATAAACAAAATTATACACTTATGCCAAAAATTAGAAAATTCATTGTTTTTTTTTTGTATGATTTTAATATAATTTTCGTTTTCTAAAACTCAGATCTGAAAATCAAGTGTCGAATACTTCAAAAGCAATACAAACAACACGTAAACATATTAAGTAAGTAAGTAAAAATAATTATTTAAATTACAACAGCAACTACAACTACAAGAAAACAGCAGCAACAACAAAGAAAGAACAACATAGAATTGAAGAAAACGTAGATTATGATAAACTAGCGACTCTACTAAAATCTAGAACTACATGAATAGCATTACATACGAGTACATACTACAAACATATACATATACACATACTTATAAATTAAATCAGATCATTAACTTTTATACACTTTACATTTACATACCATATATACAAAAACATATACACATACATAGTTCTACCTGTGTATTTATATGTACATGCTATTAGTATGACAAGTATTGTAATTTAGATTCAAGCTACAATTGAAAAGGTTTTACAGTGTATGCCTACAGCAAGAGCAAGAACATGATGAACGTATATATAGAACGAACAAGAGTAAAAATTATTAACTATACACTCATAGAAGATGCATACATAGTAACTATCTATAAGAACCTGCATACATACTTACAATTACAAAAAAAAAAAAACAAAAAGGAAAAACCAAACAAATACTTTATAGGACAAATTGTCTCGAAATGCTTTTAAAAAAACCAAAAAAAAAAAAAAATTGAAAATTGTAATGAGGATTAAAAAGTATTTTACTAGTGACACGAATTAATTTCTGTACTCTTTCTGCAAATTGCAAAAATTGTGAGACAAATGCCATGAAGTACTAAGGATAAATACAAACATAAACAAAATGAACATGAAATGAACAAGAAACGTAACGCAGCAATTTTTAGGAACGCAGCAAATGATAATTATATTAACTACTAATAATAAAATGCTGATGATGACGACGATGATGCATACTTTAAAGATATACCTAAGATAAACGACAAGATTTTTAACTTTTTCTATATAAGATGAACAAGATTATGAACTATGTATGTACGAAACATTTGTAGCGAGCCCGTATTGCAATTTAGCAACAAAAACAACAAGGAAAATATTATGAAGACCGGCATAAACAAATTAGTGAGAAAAAAAACAAAACAAAAAAAACAAAACTCGTAGAGAACAGACAGAAAGAATGATTGAAACTAAACATACACACCCAAATTTTCATTTATCATTAAATCGATATATATTCAAGTGCTTCTTACATAAAATAAAAAAAAAAATATATATATATATATATATATAAATATATATACACATACATGTGTATGATTACATATAGTATATTATTAAAAGGCATTACATAACGATAAACATGATGAAAACCAGAAAAATATTAAAAATAAAATGAATTAACTACTAATTAGACTTAAGCATTAAATTTACCATATTATTTATGAAACTTGAAAGCGAACTATTGTAGATTCAAATGCCTAATCGTTTTAAATTAGAGTATTCCGAGCTGGAACTGCAACTGGATCTGGATCCGGATTGAGGATCAGGACCGTATTCCGATTCCGGTTCGGATCTGGCTGTTGTCGGTCCGCGTGTCCGCGTTTTAGATGCGACACGAAGCGTTTGGTTTTTTAATTTGTAAGTAGCCTGCTATTAACTTGCAACGTAATCAATGCATTTTACTTAAACACTTGCGAGAAATCAATTTATATAATTATGTTAAGATTTTATAACGCAACAAATATAAAATATATATATAAATACCACATACCACACCCATATACCTATGTGGGACTTTGTAAATACTTGACATACAAATCCATTGAAAATGATCAAATAAATAACCTTTCATTCGAAAAAAAAAACACAACACAAAATCGATTTTCTCTATACATCATTTTTTCGGCCAAGACACACACACACACTCACACACACTCAAGCACACACTGCTCCACAGTGAGAGATCTGTGGAAATACGACAAAATGTATGCTAGAAAACAGTATGTTATGAATTCTTTAGCGTTTACAAATATGTAAGTTAAATTTAAATTTGAAATTGAATTTAAATTTACATTGAAATTGTTGAATATGTAGCGCAAAAAACCAAACAAAACAAAACAAAACAAAAGAAAAGAGAAAAGCAAAAGATAAAACCATTGAGTAAGCCATAATAGATGCGAGTATATATAGTATACATATTTAATCAACTAAGTTACGAAATGTAGACAGAAACACAAGAACGGTACTTCCAAGCAACTATAGAGCTACACAAACAAAACACAAAACTCAATCTTACATTTTTTGAAAATCACCCCCTCCTTCTGTTTGCAAACTGCTATATATATTGATCGATACTTATATATATATATACATATATATATATATAGTTAGTATTTTTATATAATGAACGCCATTGAAATGCTCAACATGTTGGTGTGTTCCCTTCAGTTTAATCAGTTTAATCCTGTTTTGATTATCGGGAATCGAGTCCAATTGTCATTCTGAATAATTACTTTATTCATGTTTTACAATTGAAAAAAAAAAACAAAGTTTTCATTTTGAATAGACTTGAAATCAAGCCCGCCAGAAAAATTGATCTGCACTATTCTGAGTTGAACCAAACGCTTCAGACAAAAATATAAGAAATATTTGCAAAACACTTTCTTAAACTTTATTATTAATAACAAAAACGAAAAAAAAGAACATAAAACAAATGTTAGTAAAAAGACTGAACTACAAATAAAAATTATAAATGGAAAATAAAAACATTTATTAACATGAGGTATCTTTAAAACAAAACAAAAAATGCAAAGGGTTAATCATCATTTTCAAAATAATTACGTAAGCCCCAATTTAGTTTAACTTCGGTACACATTTTAAATAAATGATTTAGTTCGATATTTGTATGTACATCATCTCTATTGTAAGATGTTAACAATAATTATTTGTTAATATGCAATTATTTGTTAAGAAGTTCCTAAACGAATTGCATTTAAGTGTTGAGTCGCCGACATGAATATTAATCACTTTTGTAGATCTATCTGAAGACAGAACAACGGAACTTCTGCATTTGTTTTTTAACGAATAATTTCACGTATTTGTATTAAAATGTATTATTGCTTACATATTTGTGTATATTTAAAGTTGTATATGTGTATATGTATGTCATAAAACTTACGCACAAGTTTCATCCTTTCCGATACTAAAATCAGTTTAAAAAAATGCATTTAAGGTTTAGAAAATGGCAAAGATAAATCACGATACGTTTGTACCCATAAATACGTAAAGCCGTTAAGAATTTATTAAGCAATTTTATCAGAAATTTGTTTTTTTTTTTGGAAATGATTTTATTTGGGTGACTTTTTTTGAGCTACCGTCTGCCTAAGCGTAAGGCGTAATCAGAATCTATAAGAGAAATACCTAAATACAAACAAGAAATGAAGAAAATATATATACACAGAACACATACATACATACTACATACAATTGCTTTTAGCTTTCCTAGTCCTCTGATTTAAATACATATGTACACGTACATATGCACATACATACGTATGTACTTACCTACATAAATACATACATTCTTACATACATATATGAGGAAGCAGTGACTCTTCAAGTTTAATCTCAAAACCAAATGCAATCTGACCCAGGCTAAAAATAATGTCAAAAACTGATTTGATGAAAAAATCAAATCGGCATAAGCGAGAATGTGAATGGGAATCAGAATGAGAAATCGAGTTCGAATTAGAATTCGAATTTGATGAGGTACGAATTGAAATGATCAAAACATTAACAATTAACTGAAACTAATATAAATGAGAACAGCGCATTCGAGTGTTAAATTCAAAAGCAACACAAACAAATTTAACAAAATATTATTAACAATTATTATATTGTACTATTATAACTGAAATATTTAGATGAAATGACGATTCTTAATTATAACATATTATTATAGAAACATACTGAAACAAAACGAAATGAAAAATGAACCGAAAACGATTAATAAATGAAAATATAGAGAATATTATATTATGAAACAAACTACTGATTTTTATTATTAGTTGGGCTGAACTTTAAGAATCAGATGCTAATTGCATATGACGCTAATTAAAATAAGCTTTAACTAAGTTTGGCTCATGTACAAAAATGTGTTGCACAAGTCCCCATAAATCTTTGGCTCAATATATTTGTTTAGGCATAATTGATTTATTATATTATGAAATAAATTCACGTTGATCCCATTATATACAAATTTCTCAGTACATTTAGCATGTACATATTAATAATTATCAAAATTAAATAATGACCAGAAATAGTTAATCGCTCAGCTAATGCCGAGATAACCTCCAACCCCTCCAATCCAGTGACAGCCTTGTAGTACTTGCACCATTTTCAAGATAGGCAAAGCGACGAGAAGCGGAACCCGCAAATCTGGCGTACAGCAGCAACAAAAACTGTCCTCAAAACAAGATTAAAGCTGGCGACTAGAACAGCTTGGAACTGCTCAAAAGTATGCCTATCTCTCTGAATGCGTGTATGTTGTGTCGGTCTGCCTTGGTATTGATGAGCGATTAAGTTTGAACTTTCGATTTCCTAGAGTCTGTCCGCAAACCAAATCAAAATCAGTTTCAATTTAGTCACAACGGAGTCGAGAACATGCAGCTGCTTAGCCTGCCGCTGTTGCTGTTAGTGTTGGGCGTTTGCAACGCCCAGTTCGATGAGGTGCAAGATGGCAGTGAGATAGATGCCTGGAATTCAGGCATCTATACGCCGCAGCCGCTTCGGCCAGCACCTTGGCTAGAGGAGGTTTTCAAGACGACCACGTTCCGTCCACCAGCGCCACCAGGTGGTGGTGTTCATGTGCCCGGCGTGGGTGAGGTCAATGGATTGCCCAACTATAAGGTGATCAAGGGTCGACCCATCGATGCCTATTTGGGTATACGTTATGCTCAAGTGAATAGTGGCTTGGGACGCTTCCAGAAGGCCAGAGCTGTGCCTTATGCAGGTCGCATCGATGCCATCCAGATGAGTCCCAATTGCGCCCAGTTTCCAGAGAAGCAGCGTCTGCAGGAGGCCGAGGCTCGTGGCGAGAATGTTGACGATTGCCTCACTCTGAATATTTATGCGCCAGCTGGAGCTCGAGAGTTGCCCGTTCTTGTTTTTGTGCATGGCGAGATGCTCTTTGATGGCAGCGCCGAGGAGGCACAACCCGACTATGTCCTCGAGCACGATGTGGTCTTGGTGTCCATCAACTATCGATTGGCACCATTTGGTTTTCTGAGTGCGCTCAGCGATGAGTTACCCGGAAATGTAGCCTTGTCCGATCTGCAGATGGCACTCGAGTGGGTGCAACGTAATATTCGTTATTTTGGAGGCGCTTCTAGTCGGGTAACCCTGATTGGACAGGCCGGTGGTGCTACTTTGGCTCATGCACTTAGCTTGAGCCCACAGGCACAGCCTCTGTTCCAACAGCTCATCCTGCAGTCGGGTACTGCTCTGAATCCCTATCTGATCGATGAGCGTCCCCTCGAGACTCTGGCCACCTTCGCCAGCTTAGCTCACTGCCCCACCGCCGGCCGTAATCTTGCCCCGCTCTACCAGTGCCTGAATCGCATGCGGACCTCTCAGCTGGTGGACATCTTCGAGCAGCTTTTTCGAAATAATGAGCCATTCGGCCTCAGCGCTTTGGGGGGCTTTAAGCTTGTCGTCGGTGATCGCCTGGGCTATTTACCCAATCATCCGGCTGCGTTGGTTGCCAACAACACTAACACGAAACCGTTAATTGTTGGCGCCGCTAAGGATGCCAGTGCCTTTATTTTGTCAGGTAAGCTATTAAATTTTACAAAGCGCCTTCGGGCCTTTCATCGCTTCAAAAGAAGAAACGGAGGCACTTTTAATGTGTTAAAACATTTCTTGTCCTCCTCCATCATTGATGATTTCCTCATTGTTTATAGATCTCTTATATTCCTTATATATTTATGTTCAAATCATAGTTAAGCTGCTGAGGCAAAATTAAAAGTATATATATGTTGGATGAGTTCTGATTATTTCTTAAGTAATTGGTATATTTTTGCTGAAGCATAGCTCATTTTTGATTGATTCGCCAGATTTTTTATCGTAAATGTTAGATGTAACTTTTATTTATACATAAATTAATCCAATTGACATTTGTTTTAATTCAACAGGCTTCTACGATCAGATACAGAATCTGCATTCGCACAACCTCAGTGACTACATCAATGTGGTTCTGCGCCACACAGCACCACCACAGCACCACAAAATCTGGCATGATTGGGCACTGCGGGAGATCTTCAGTCCGGAACAGAAGCGCTATGTGAATACTAACAGCGTTGCTCAGGGTTTGCTGGAACTGAGCAATCTGATATTGTATCGGGCGCCCGTTATTGATACGATACGATTGTCGCATCAGAAGACCCCCGCTTATCTGTATACCTTCGACTATCGTGGGCAGCATCATCGCTTTGTGGACGTGAAAATTCCCCTGCCATTTGGAGTAGATGCCTCGCTCAGTGATGACAGTATCTATCTGTTTCCCTATCCAGAGGAAACTAGCAAGCTCAATCCCGAGGATATGTCGATAGCCCGTGCCCTGGTTGCCATGTGGGTGAGCTTTGCTCAGACTGGCATTCCGAATCCTAATCCAAATGTTTGGCCCAAGGCAACCTCTGAGTACGGTCCGTTTTTGCGTTTTACTAACTCAAAGCAGAGCATTTTGGAACTGGATCAGCACTTTGGCGAGGGCATCAATATACCAAATCTGTATCCAACATCTCCAGGTACCACAACAACAACAAGGCAGCCATATTCTAGACTGCCACCAGCGTATCCCGATTATAATGCTAGGGCACAGGAGGCATTGTGGAAAAAACAGATGCGCGAGCAAGAGGAACAGCTGACGCGCGAAAATGAGAAACGCAAACTTGAGCAGCAAGAACGAGAGGAGCAGTTGCAACAAGAGAAAGCGCAGAGAGAACAGCTCGAACACGATGAACGCCAACGATGGGCGGCACAAGAGCAAGCACTAAAAGAGTACCAATTAAGGCAACAGCGAGAACGCGAGCAGCAACAGAGAGAACAGCACGAACGAGAACAGCCCGACGCAACACGGGAGCAACCGGAGCCAGAACAAGAACAGCATTCAGAGGAGCAGCCCGACCAAGAGTCAAGATGGCAACGGGAACGCGAGCAACAGCAACAAGAGCAGCAGCAACGAGAGCAGCGGCAACAAGAGCAGCAGCAACGAGAGCAGCAGCAACGAGAGCAGCGGCAACGAGAGCAGCAGCAACGAGAGCAACAGCATCGACAGCAGTTAGAAAGAGAACAAGAACAACCTGCACAACAACAACCACATTACTCACAATCAGATGCACCACCAGAGCCAAGTGACTTCCCTACTTACGAAGATTATGTCAAAGCTTACGAACAGTGGGTGGGAGCAGCACAAGAGCAAGAACAACACCAGCAATCACAGGAGGAACGTGAACGGGAGGCGAGAGAGCAACAAGAACTTGAGCAGCAGCAACGAGAGCAACAAAATCGGCAACAACAAGAGCGACCGCATTACGAAGAAGAACAGCCCGAAGCTACCGATGAGCAACCGGAGCCTGAACAAGAACAGCATTCACAGGAGGAGCCCGATCAGGAGTCAAGATGGCAGCAAGAACGAGAGCAGGAGGAACGAGAGCAGCGGCAACGAGAGCAGTGGCAACGAGAACAGCAGCAACGAGAGCAACAGCAACGAGATCAGCAGCTGAGAGAGCAACAAGAAAGAGAACATCAAGAGCCTGCACAACAAGAACCACATTCTTCGCAATCGGATGCACCACCCGAACCAAATGAGTTCGCTACATACGAAGATTATGTCAAGGCATACGAGCAATGGGCAGGAGCAGCACAGGAACAAGAGCAACACCAGCAATCACAAGAGGTTAATGAGCAAGAGGCAAGAGATCAGCAAGAACGAGAGCAGCAGCAACGAGAGCAACTACAAAGAGAACAAGAACAGCGGGAGCGAGAGGAACAAGAGCGTCCACTGCATCATGTCATTGATTTTGTATTGACTCTGCCACAGCAGGGCTACGATAACTTCAACGATTATGTCAATGGTCGCGCCCTTTTGACAGCAGCAAGACAGGATCGAGATCAACAACAGCAATCACAGGAGGAGCGTGAGCAGCAGGCAAGAGAGCAGTACATCCGTGAGCAGCAGGAGCGACACGAGCTAGAAAGAGAAGAGGAAGAACAAGAGCGTGAACAATATCAGCCGCATCCCGACTATTTTCTAAATGCTTCACCATGGCCAGAAGCAGGTCAGGAGCAGGATCAACAACAGCAATCACAAGAGGAATATGATCAGGAGGCAAGAGAGCAGCAGGAACGAGAGCAGCAGGAACGAGAGCAGCTAGAAAGAGAGGAACAACAACGCTCGGAGTCGGATGCGCAGCCAGACACAGATGCCTATGGCCTAGACGATAATGATTTGAACGCTGATCCTTGGCAACAGGCAAGCGAGGAGGAAGAGAATGACAGGTATCCTGAATATTTAAATGATCACAACAATCCACAACGAGTTAAGCTGATGCGCAGACATCCGCGCCTGAGGTCTTAGAACTTGCTGGTCATTACTTAATGCCGATTTTAAATAGTCTATAGCACAATGTACACAGTAAAAATTTCTTAAATAAATGTTGTTCATATATTTAAGTGCATATTGTATTCATTAGTGAAGTTTAAAATCAGCTACTTATCCGAGTGCATTCACCAAAGTTGCTTGCTAGCCGAGACTCACACCAATTAGCTGCGATGGTTAATCATGAAAAGTAAGCAGTGTTAGAATAAGAACACAGTAAAGTTTGAAAGCAGAATCTTACAATTCACATTAAAAAATAAGCAGTGCAAAGCTGATTTGAAGGTAAAATGGTTTTCTCGTTATGAATTGATTATATTTGAGTTGATCCACATTTTCGGGTGACCCATATACGCCCAAAGTGAAGGCGCCCTCTTGTGCAATAGTCAAATATCTGTTCACCTTTTTCATTTAATTAAAACTTGATAAGCCTTACACCTATTTATATAAGCATTATTTACCTTACAGATTTAAAAACAAATCATTAATTTACAAATTTGTTTTATAAATGTTAAAGTAACACATAACATGTTAACATCTGTTAACATAAACATTTGTTTTAACGGAGTATCTCGTAGTCGAGAAGCTCTATCTCCAAGTTCGGTATTGATTAAGGTTTTGAATAAACGAGCTAGTAAATTGGGGTCGGTGTTTTAGTAGAATTTAAAGAACAAAAATATATTTAAAAATATATATATATATAAATAAGTATCTATATTAATATATAGGCTCTTAAATGTATATTAAAATACATATGTATATACAAATACATATGTACGTATGTTGATATCATTGATATTTGCGATGGTTCAGAAGTTATTAGGTTATGACTGCCGTATAATGAATTTATGTTAAAATATGTGTAATCCATATGTGATAACATGGTTTGTTCAGTTTAGCACTTAAGCATATTCATTTATATATATACGTTTGCATATATTTATATTTCGGGTAAGTTCATTGGCCTGAGGTCTTAGTCGACATATTTCGGCTTTTAATGGGGGCGTTGGAGCCTGTTCATTTTTGTTTTGGGAGCCATGGAGCCAAGGTAAATACTTTCACCTACAGCGTCGAATGATTTATTTTAATGCACGCAGGTCAAACATTTTTAGCCGCATAAACAGTAGCAACTAATCCGTGCATACGCATACACAAAAAAAATTTAAAAACCACCATAAAAAATCCGAAAAATGTAAATAGCAAAATCTTTGGCCCGCAGCTCTGAAAGTTTAATTGAACCTAATCAATCCGATTCAAGGCGCCAACTTTCATTGTGAGAAGAACAAACAAAGTCTCGATGCTGTCTGAAAGTAAATATTAATTGTTGGGCTGAAAGCTAAAACTGAGCCCGGAGCCAAAGATCGATGCGAGAGGGAGAGTGAAGCGGTGGACAATGGCCAAAATTTAAGAACTTTTTTGACAAATTTGGTTTAGTTTATAATTAGAAGCTGACCTGCTATTACAGCTATTAGCAAATTGTTTACCGCTTGTCGCTCGCCGCTCGTCGCACTTCCCTTTTCCCTTTTACTTTTGTTTGTTTTTTTATCAACCAAACACCGCTCCAGAAACCTTTGCAGACCACAATTAATAATTCATTTTTTAAACATATGAAAAACAATGGGATATCACCGGACAACATCATCAGCAGATGAAGTCGTAAAGCATTTCGCTTTTGATCTTCTATTTTCTACTTCTTCTCCATTCCGCTTCTCGGCTTTATTCGCAATCCACTAACTATGCGCGACGGGGTGAAACTTTTACTCTGGGCAAGCAAAGCGATCCGACTAAAATCTAATCGCCAGCACCTGGCAAACTTCAGTTCTGTTTTGTGCGTATTCGAGTGCTGTCGCAATTTCACACCGGGGTCATCTCATCCGTTTCCGAGTGCTTTTCAGAACAGACCAGGCTTCCAATATGCAATTGCCGATTGTCTTCGCAGTCGTTGCACTGGCCGCTCTCCATTGTGTGGAGGGACGAGTGCTCAGTAGGCTTTACGACGAGGAAAAAGATACCATTGTGGTTCTGCCAAAATTGGGCACCATTCAGGGCAAAATTATTGAGACGGCTTGGACCGAACGCGAAGTGCTACAATTTGTGGATGTCCGATTTGCCGAGCCACCAACTGGCGAGCATCGTTTCAAAGTATGTATAAATCACAATTCAAAGGAGTGTTAAACAAAGACAGAACTTTCCATTTTGTTTTTTTGCAATAATCAAAAGCAATGTGTCTTTTGATATCTATCTGATTAAAATTCAATCTCTTTGGTTTGTTCATTTCAAAGGTCTTATCGTAAACTTTATGATAATAACATAACATGATAGAGTAACAAGCACCAATACGTATTGTATTCATTTGAGATTTCTCCTTTGATCATAAATTGGGCAATTCGATTGGTACTTCTTGGATCGTTATGAGTCATCCTATTTTGCTCTCTTTTGAAAACATTAATTTCTAATTTGATAACTTTTACTGCCAAATTTGCGAATATGTTCGCCTACATTGCAAATCTACAAATTCACCTTTTATAACGGCAAAGAAAACTGGTTAATCACTATCAAGTTCATAAATATTAATTTCTGCTGACAGCTGGAGCAAAATATCTCTCAAATATCTTACTTAATTGGGAGCTAATCAATTTCACAGATTTTATTGTTGCTTTTACTGCATATAGCTATTATTAATAAAACCTCTTTGTTTGGCTCCCATATTCACTGTCATTAATAAATTAGGCCCCGCGTCCAATTGAGCCATGGGAAGATACAATGGATGCGACTGCGGAGAAGATTGGCTGTCCATCCGTCGTTTCGATGGAGACACTGCTCAAGCTGGACGATGTGATGGATATTGAGGATTGTCTGACGATGAGCATAACGACGCCAAACGTGACGGCTAACTTACCAGTGCTGTTCTACATACATGGCGAGTACCTCTACGAGGGCAGCAACTCGGAAGCACCGCCCAACTATCTACTGGAGAAGGATGTGGTGCTGGTGACGCCTCAATATCGACTCGGACCGTTTGGCTTCCTCTCGACCAAAACTGATGAGATACCTGGCAATGCTGGATTCCTTGACATCTTTCTGGCTCTTCAGTTCGTCAAGCACTTCATCAAGTATTTTGGAGGCGATGCCAGTCGCATCACGGTGGCGGGTCAGGTGGGTGGTGCGGCCATAGCGCACCTGCTGACACTGTCGCCGATGGTGCAGCGTGGCTTATTCCATCAAGTTATCTATCATTCTGGCTCGGCCATCATGCCCATTTTCCTGGAGGACAATCCTCGCAAACATGCCCAGGAGATTGCCCAGAAAGCTGCTTGCCAGATGGTCACCGTACGCGATCTCAATAAATGCCTGATGGAGCTCAGTGCCATGGAGTTGCTGAATGCCTTCATGGATCATGCGGTAAGTGGATTTGTGTAAATTTTTACTTGGTCTAAATTTCAAATTGTTCGATTTATGTGACGGCTCTGCGAAATTCATTCATTACGTTAGCTAGAGAAATCGGATCTGGGCATTGGTCACACTGGCGGCATACAGTTCACAATTGGTGGTCCCAGCGGTGTGCTGCCCAAGCATCCCTATGATCTCATGCTGGAGTCCAACTTTTCGTATCCGGCGATGGGAGGCTGTCCCAAGAACGCGGGCAGCCGTATACTCAATGAAATTGTGGAGAACGATTTTGAGGGCAAGATACCAGATGATGAATACGATACCTACAACTATATCGATCACGTTATACGCCAGGTGGTGGGCACCGATAAGACCATGCTGCTGACCAGCTTTGTCACCCACGACTTCTTTAATCGTCAGCTTCTCGAGAACGGGACTTTCAACACCCTGATCCCAAGGCTAATTGATGTGAGTAAACCAATCAAACCAAACCAATAAAATGTCAATCACTGACATGACTTTGTGAAAGCTAAATTGATTTTTACAAACAATGCTCATTTTCGAATTTGGCAACACGACTTTCGCTTTTGCAGCTGTGCATGCTGGATTGTAAATGATCAAAATGACCAGCATGAAACCAATGTCAATATTAATGATATCTTTCAGGTGGCGGGTACATTGAACCACAAGCTTCCAGTGCTGCTGGCCCTTAATATGAACAACAAACACAATCCGGACAACACATTCCTCTACTCCTTCGACTATGCGGGCGAGTTCAATCGCTATCGGGACATGGACGAGGAGACAAACATGCAGAGTCCCTTTAAGGCGGGCGTCTCCCTAACCGATGAGGCCCTTTATCTCTTCCCCTATCCCGAACACGTGAAGCGATTGAGTCCACCCGATGAATCGATGGCCCATCGCATGGTCGAATTATGGACGAACTTTGTTATCAGCGGCAATCCGCTGGGCTCATATCGTTCCGGCTATTGGCCTCCAATGACAACGCTATATGGCCCTTACATGAAGATCGACGAGATGCTCACAATTGGCGGCAACTACTTCAAAGAGTTTTCAGCCACACTGCGAGACGAGGAGGAGGGCCATAGCCTCATCCGAGAAATCTACTATCTGCGCAATCGCGCCCAACACAAGACTTCAAACCGTCCGCTGCGCAGGAAGCAAGCGGCGAACCCGGTGACAGCTTCAAAATTGCCTACTAAACTCAAGAAGTCGAATGTGCGAAAAAGTCTCGTGAAGCGTCCAAATCGCAACAAGATACGCTTCTAGAAATAAGTTAACCTCTCACTAGTATTGCTCATAAGAAAGGAACTCATATGAATACAAAATACAGATTATTTTATATACTAAATGTTATATACAAGACTGCAACGTTGGAATTTTGACTATCTTGATTATTTCAGTTAAAGTGAAACCCTTTTCGGGATTTTTTTTTTGTAAGTGAGAGAAACGAATGTGTTCATGATTAAGCAGCTTTCCTCAAAAAGCAAACAAATAAGCTGCTTATTCAGTTTGCCAGTCCTTTATTTATTTCAGCTATTAGAATATCGTTTAAATATATTTAAATTTTGCTCAACAAATTTGCAAATAGTTTATTTTTATTGATGAAACTTAGCATTCGCACTAGCTTATTGAATATGTATTCCAGTTACTCATTGAATGACTCGCAGATAAAGAACGCCTCAGCAGAAAATTTCAAATCATTCAAGGAAAACTGTTTGTTATTTTCCAAAAGAGCGTAATGCTCGCCGCCAATGTTGTTGGGTTCCTTGGCAAGATCATTAGACTTACAGATGTGTTGGGGCTCCTGCTGTTAAAATATGTAAATTCTTTATATTAATTTCAACATTCACTAATTACAAATCATTGTAAGCACTGCGATCGTTGTTCGAGCCTTTGTGCATTTGTTATTACTTTATGTATTGTCTTCGAAACTCTTATAAAATCCATCTTAAACGAGTTCCGCTTGTACAACTCAAGAGATTAAATATTTATACACACATACAAGTCTTATGATAATATTGTATACGTATTTATCTATGTATTTATATATTTTAAGTATTTAGGATTTTAACGCTGTTCTGACCGAACGATTAGCTGCTATTGCTTAGTTTTCGTAGATAGATAACTTTTCTAAATGGGATAGTCTCTTTTGACATTTGGATAAATAAATTAAATTTAAGCAGAAATATAGCTTCTGGCTTATAAGCAAGTAGTATCAATTGGAGGGTTTGGAGGCTTTGACGAAGCGTAACGATTTCCTAGCAATGAAAACCAAATGTTCACCACGCGCTTCGTTGTCAGAGGTCTCCTCATCTTCTTCCTCATCATCACCCTCCTCATCTTCGGTTTCTGATACAGACGGTTTACCCTCCTTTTTGAGGGCATCACGTAGCACTGCCTCCAGTTCATAATAATCATCGTTGACTAGGTTATAGCCCAGCTTAACCTCCTGTACCGCAATGCTGTACTCGTCCAGGTAGTTGTCACCGAAGCTGACAGTGCGTCCAATACGCATATATGGTCCCGTTTCATCTCTCATGGGTGACCAGGCGGGCACACCTTTTGCTTGGGGCACACCATCCGTAGCGAAGGAGGTCCACAGGGCCACCAAGCGCTTCGCTACCTTGAAGTCACTATTTGAGTTAAGCATATTGAAGCGTGGCCAGGGGAACAGATACAGATTCTCGTCGCCCAGACTGACGCCCATGTCAAAGGGCACATCAATGGCATCATCATCGCCGGTGGCATACCGATTCAGCTCTCCCTCATAGTCAAAGGTGTACAAATATGTGCTATTTTCCAACTTCTTGGCATTGGCCTGCAGCGTCAAGAGAACAGGATTCTTCAGCCCAATTGTACCACACAGCTAAGAAGCCAACAAAGTAAAGCTTGTTGAATTTATCGAAATAATTTTAAGTAGCATTCCTTACGTCAATTAGACCCGGTGTGAGACGCCTGAAGCTGCCGTTCTTCACGTCTGCATCATGGAAAATATACTCGTCGGCAAACTCCCGCCAACTGCTTGAGGGATCGACGCCATTGACCTGTTCAATAACCGTATCAATGTACTTTGGCCCGTCCATTTTGGAATCTGATATGCTCTCGTTAAAGGTGTCCACAAATATGTCTACAGAAAGGTGATTTTTAAATTGTACATAATAATAATATATACAAATACCCTTTCTAAGCTAAAATAACGATATTTAAAAATTACAGTTAAAAATTTCAAGCAACTTCAAACCACACCATTAAGTGACTCTTCACAGAGTCTAGGAAACAAAAGTCTTTTTATACACTGCTTTAAATAGAATTGAGATCCGCTTTTGATTTTACGGATCGAATGCTAAAGTTCCTTTAAATAACTATCTGGATAAATAGAGTGATTTTTTTAATAAATAACTTACCCCTCATTATAAAGGTGCCGCCATGCTTGACACTGCCACCCAGAGTGGGATAAGCCTCGAACTTTTCGGCGGCGAGCAATCGACCCGGATGTTCTGGCAGAATGCCAGATGGGCCACCAATGACCAGTTGGACACCACCGTAGGCACCGGCACTCATCGCCGGCTTGTTCTCTCCATGCAGTGCGAAGACAGCCAGCAGCATGGTGGCATTCATGCGATTGAAGCATTTGTTGATCGAGTCCATTCTGTTCAGCTGCTTGCAGCCGGCGATCTGGGCAATATCCTTAGTCGCCTTCACCGGGGAGTCCGTTATGAAGGCAGGCGAGAGTGCTGTGCCCGACATATATATGACGCGATGGAACAGACCCTTTGGCACTGCCGGACTTAAGGTCAGCGCATTGATGAGTGCAGAGCCGCTCACCTGGCCAAAGAGTGTCACTCGCTGTGGATCACCTCCAAAGGCGGAGATGTGCTTTTGTATCCACTTAAGGGCCAAAATAACATCAGTAACTGCCGCATTGCCGGGCATATCCTCGGTAAGAGTGGACAAGAAACCGAAGGGTCCCAAACGATAGCGTACCGATACCAAGACCACATCGCGCTCCAACAGATAGCCAGGCGCAGCCTCCACAGTGTCGCCATCATAGAAAAAGTCACCATGCACATAGACCATGACAGGAGCAGGCTTTCCCTCCAGCTGTAATTCATGAAATTTACAGTTAGTTAATAATAGCATATTTACAAAGGATCCGTCATCATTATACCGATTTGGTATTGACTGTGAGGCGCAGACAGTTTTCGATATCGTAGCCGTTCTCCTCCAGCTTGGCAAACTTGCCCAGGTCCTGTATGGAGGGACAACCAGCGTGAGGACGATGTGCTAGCAGAATGCCTTTCCAAGGTGACACCGGTTCCGCAGCCTAATTGATAAGAAACATTAAACATTTCGAATTTCCATAAATTAAATATTATTAGTATAAATTGTGTAAGTTTTAGAATTCTAATGCCGTTCTAAAACATTAGGAAAATCACTTTTTCAATGTACAACATTTTGTTAAGAAACTACATTTTCTGAGTATTGGCGGTATTATGTAAAATCTTTTACGAAAAAAATTATATCTCATAAATTTATCCAAGGCAGCTTTCTACAACGGTATATATACGTTTTTAATGTTTGAATACGCATTATGTCTGACGGGTATTATAATTTCATATATGTAAATCGGCCCAAAACATGTTTTCACATTAACTCACATTATTTTTTTGGTATATTAAACGCTTGAAAAATGACGAAATATTTAAGATATATGTAGAAAACGTGTTTTCAAACCATACAAGAAATATGCATTGGTCAATATTAAGAAATCCCTTGCAGCATTTAATAATTGACATAATGTGTGTATATTTTATGCATCTGAAATTCTCAAATGGTTCTTACCTTAAAACGCGCAGCTTTGCCATATGGGATGTCTAGAAACTGCATAACTGTCTTACCCGTCCACTCTGTGATCAGGGTGCGTCCGCGAATTGTGCCCAAATCCTTGAGCGTTGTTGTGATCAGCTTGGGTTTGTTGTTATTATTTGGCTTCTGCTTTGGGGGCTTCTGCTGCTGGGGCTTTGGGCGTCGGTTTGGCTGAGCTCCATTATTTGAGCCTGGCCTGGGTCTCTGCTGTTGTTTCTTTTTCTTCTCAGCCGATGCGCTGTTGATGGCAGCCAGTGCGGTAAGGACTACGAGAAGCAGCAAAAGAATGCTGCGTAGATTCGCCATGATTGGACCCGTTCACAGTGCGTGTCCAAGATCAACTGTTGACCAGCTTGCGTGGCTGATCACAAAGAAGACTTTCTCGGCATAATTAAGTGTCTCTTGACCGGGCACCTGGTGGCGGTTCTATTTTGGATGGGTGCTCGGTTCAAATTGGGTCAAGTTGCCGTCAACAAGTCGCTTGAAGTTCTCTAGATGCTTAATCTATTCGGCTAAACTCGGTTTTCGCGAATATTGGTTATAAATATTTATCAAGCAAAACTCGTTCGAAATGGGCCTCAGGGGCGTTATTTACGAGTGTCTTTGACTGTCTCAAAGATTAGGCTTAATTATGAAAGTAAAATGTGTGACAGTTACCATTTTCTTTTCACCTTTTCGCAATTACTCACTGTCAAAAATAAATGCAGATAGTAAACGCGTGTCAAATTGGCTACCCATAAAATAAGCATAATTGTAATACGGATTTGTCCATACAAAAAGTCGAAAAATATTTTATTTTTAACTTCATGATTGCCATATACCAAATACAAGAGACATTTATTCCAAGTTTTTGACAAAATTGTTAAAATAATTAAAGTTTAAGCAAACTAAAAATGACAAAATAAAATGTTTAGCAATATTTCACTTTGTAGAAATTCAAATGTCAAAGATTGCAATGTACTTCGAGACAAACAAGACTATTTCAGACCAAGTATTGTTAAAATTGTTATGCAAACTGTATTGATAATTATTTTGTTTTACATTCGTTCATTCTTTATTAATAAATTAAACAATCATTTAAATTATAATTAGATATTAAAATGCATTAGTCTAGTTTAATTTAAATGTACTATGTTTTCCACTAGCTTATAAAAAAAAGCACTGGAAAACAAAAACAATTGCATAGAAATGCAATAAATCGTTCTGCAAAGCTTGACCTCATTTTAGCAAGCTGAAAATCAATTCGCTTTAGAACATTTCATGAATTTTCATTTTTTCGTTCGCAGCAATGCAGAAAGAAGAATGAACACCAGCAGCAGCAGCAGCAGAAGATCAATATATATATGACGAACACCTGACTGGGTGAATGTGTATTTGAGTGTGAATTCGTGTATCTATATATATTCGCCCACACAACTTCGTGTATTTCCATCTATATGTAGTACAAACGCACAACCGATTTTGTGATGAGTGTTTCGTTGTCATAGAAACTGGTTTGAATTGTCACATTGCCATTTAAGACTTTTGCGGGCATCATTTGCGACTCGGGCGCCGCCTCAATGGTGCTCTGCCAGGTGTTGGTGGTGTTGGCGCCGACGAAGCCCATCTCGAAGAACCATTCCTCCATGATGCGACCTTTGAAGAGGACCTTCTGGTCGAGCCGGAAGTTCTCCATCGCTTCAATTGTGCTGAAGTTTATTTCTCGGGACACCGCTCGCATGTCGAGTATTTTGACGGGCACTCGGGCCTCGTGCTCGAGATCGGGTGCCGAAAAGTCCTTGTTCTCCTGCCAGATCACCTTGCCGGTGTCCGCGTCGCGCAGTATCATGTAGTTGATCTGGAAACCCTTTTGGATTTTATCGCCCGTGCTGAGGTCATCGGAGCCCATTACTAAGCCACTTTCAGTGTCACAACCTGAGAGCTTCTCCTTGCTTTTTTCTTATTTTTATTTATTATATTCGCTGCGTGCAGCTCCCAATATATTTTTGGAAATAATCAATGTTTATTTTTAATACAGTATTTTTAATACTAACAATACATATCTATGTTGCCTGTGTTGTTCCCATCAGCTGTGCCAACTGGAATGCTATCGATAGTTGTGACGCAAATATCGCTTAAGATTCTCAATGGTGTTGGAAAGCAGTTTATCAACTGTTGATTTTTCAAAATTTTCATATTTATTCCTTAAAGGTGTATATGCAAAGAAAAGAAGAAATTAAGTTTAAGGAACTCCAATTTTCCAAATAAGCGCTGCTTTAAGCAGGTGGTAATTATATTCTAGCCGCCACTGTTATACTATCGATAGACATCTTACCTTATGTCTCCAATACACAAAACAGCTGACGCCGCCAGTTTTTACAAAAACCAAAATGATTATTTATGGCGTCTATATAGTGAGCAAATCCGGAGGCCTTATATTTAACCTGGACAACAACGTGCCACGAATAGAGCACGAGAAGACATTCACATACCCGCTGGACCTGGTGCTCGACTACGATCCCAAGAAAGTATCCGTCGCATTTAATCGCAAGGATGGCATCAACGGTGGGCGTTTTAATAATTCGATGATCTGGTTATATATTAAACACACTTATTTTGCAGTCGGACATGTGCTCGTCGCCGTCAACGGGCTGCAAGTCAATGGTGGCACACTGGAGGATGGGCGCGACGTGAAAGCGACTCTTGAGTCGGCTGACAACTTTCCCATAAATCTAAAATTCAGTCGACCCAAAATGACAACAAATGAGAAAATTTTCCTGGCGAGCATGTTTTATCCACTGTTTGCCATTGCCAGCCAACTAAGTCCCGAACCAAAGAGCTCCGGCATCGAACTGCTGGAGGCGGACACCTTCACGTTGCATTGTTTTCAAACGCTCACTGGAGTTAAGTTCATTGTGATCTCTGAGACGGGACTGAATGGCATGGATCTGTTGCTGAGGAAAGTTTACGAGCTGTATTCGGATTATGTGCTCAAGAATCCCTTCTATTCACTAGAGATGCCCATACGCTGTGAACTCTTTGATAATAAGCTGCAGGAGCTGCTGTTACAGGTGGAGAAGACGGGCATAAATAATATTGATAAATAAAAACTGTAATTAATTGTTAACTTCTGTGGTGTACATTTATCGCGTTTCTTATCGCTTAAGCTGGACAGGGGCAAATTTGATCTTCTCTTAACTAACGCCATGTTTACAAAACATTCCGTATAATTAACTAAATTTTGAGATTTAATTTTAAGTTTAGATTGTTTTCTGATATTCATGATCGATTGTCTGATTAACCAGCAAAATATTATCGATATATCGGTAACCCTTTAAGTCAAATATTTAATTTATAGCTCGCCTTTAAAAGGAATACAATAAAATTGGTTGAACTTAATTGTGTAGCAAAAATAATAATATATAAATTACAATTAAGAATATCCCAAAAGGCATATTCCGAAAAAAAAGCTATGAGAAAATGTAACGGAAATTTCTCAACCTCACAGCTTTTTCACCCAGCGCATAAGACAAATTTTTGGAAGCTGCAACTTATAAACGAAAAGAGATATCAACAAAATTTAAGAACATAATTGTTATTTTATTTTATTGAAATTTTAATTTTTGCTACATTGAGATGCTACTGAAAGCAAGTTTGATCATAGTCTTGTTGCCTCACCAGCAGCAAACCAAGAGAGAGTGGCGATTGCAAGTCTGAACAATCTAAGAGCGAATCTCTCCCAGAGTTCTCCCACACATGTAGTTCAATGTTCGGCATCGTCGTCGTTGCTGTCGTCGTTTTTGTTCAGTTGAAAACTGAACTCAGTGCCGAGCGTAGCGAAAAGACAAGGAGCGCATGACGCTTGGGCGCTCTCAACGGTCGCACTCATTTATTTAATTTAATTGACGCCTGTTGCTGTTGTTGTTGTTGTTCTGCTATTCGCTGGTGTGTTTCACTTATATATGTTTCACTGTTAATAAATTATAATTAACGAAAATATAAAAGATTCAAAAGAAGTAGAGCTGCTTTAAACTTAAACGATAAACTTAAATGATCCACTCGAAAAAGTGGCAAAAAACACGTTCAGCAACAAATTGCATAAAATAACAAAAACAAAGTAATAATAAAAACAAAAATAAACACACAGCCGAGCACAAATATTTAGCAATAGATGGAAAAAGATAACTAAAGCAAGCTGACAGCATATTCAAAAATTCGAAACTAAAATTCAAATTGCATTTAATATTTGATTCATGTGTATTTGTTTCGGTGTTTGAGTGCGCCTGCGTGCATTCGTGGAGGGCGTAAATATAATCGAAATTGGAATTTCGTTAATATTTTTGAGGCTTTTGCTATTGTTTGCTGTTGCTGTTGTGAACCGTCTGGTTGTTTAGCTGGCTGACTTGGCCTTTTTATCGGTTCACGTATTTAATTTGTGCACAGTTTCAATATTTATTGTCGGCATGTTCCCTTTATAAGTAAAAACAAAAACAAAAAAAAACTCAAAACAAACAAGGCTCGGGGTTTTTCTTGGCGAAACTCAAGATAATAAATGTACGTGCATCTTATATGTATGTAAATGAAGCACATACCACATATTGCTAAATAATCGTTAATTTCCATTGTATTTGTATCCATGTAATCGCATTTGTGCTTGTGTGAGTAGGCATGAGAGTAGTGTTATAAAAGTGTCTTCACTTCGTAGTCAAAGAGCTTCGCTCAGCTCAGCTCAGCTCAGCCCCTTTGGCTCAACGGCAACAACAGTCGAAAAAGCTAGCGAAAGTCAAACGTGCTTGCAGCTTTGTCTTAAGTTGTATTAACAAGTGTGCACATTGTGACAAAGCTATCAGAAAACTGTGCACAAAATAAAAATGGCAAAATTGAAGTCTCGATGGGACGTGTGATATCGTGTGAAAAGTGTTTCGATCAGCTCAATGTAAACAAAAATCAGAGCTTTTCATAAGTCGCAATTCATTGTGCAACCCAATTTAAAAATTGTATATATTATTTAAATAATTAAATATTATAAATAATAATTCGAAAACATGTTTTTTTTAACACAGTGCTAAAGCCAAATATTTAATACAACAACAAGATAAACCACCAAATGCCAGTTGTTATGTAAATTCCCAAACAAATTCGTAATGAACAACTGCTCTTAACTGCTATTAAAGCTTCGCAAGTAGCCGCTTTTTGCAGTCGCGCAGTGAATATAAAGAGTTGAACACAAGCGAAAGTTTTGAAAGGGACAAGGAATTGACTGCCGATTAAACGGAATCGAGCGTAACAGACACACTGAGGCACACAGAAGTTGAGGCTAGATCCGCTCACGTCGTAGTTTTCTTGTTGTGATGAGGCAGAGCTGCTGAAGAAGAAGAAGAAGCAGCACCACAGCAACCACCACCACAACAATCATCGTAACAAGCAGCGGAGAACAAAGACAAAGTAAATGTCGCAACGGCGAATCATTTAAATATTGAAGCAATTGAAGAGGCAACGTCGATGGTAGCAATTAACAGCAGCGACATCGACAGCGACAGCGACAACTGCACCAATATCAACAACAACAGCAACAATTGGCTTGGCTACAGAGGCTGCAACAAAATTAGAGGGTAGTTGAGGCCGCGCAGAATATCGCCAAGTGAAACACACAACAATAATAATAGCAATAATAACAACAGCAACAACAGCAGCAGCAGCAACATTGATGTACAAACATTTACCAATACAAAAGAACTCAATCAACTCAATTTAAATTCATCGTCAGCGACATCGTCGCAATCGTCGGCGACCTGCCTGGAGGCTGCGTCAGCTGCAACAACAACAACAACAACAGCAGCGCAGCCATCAGCAGCGCAGTCATCATCATCATCAGCAACATTGCCGCCTGTAACTGAGATAATATTGCGAAAGCAACTGCAGCTGATTATGTCGCCTGCGCCGTGTTCATCGTCTGCCGCCACCCCCAATACCAATCCCATCCTCAATTCGACGAGAATCACAGTCAACGCCAGCAGCCCAGCAGCTGTTCATTTGCGAAAATCACAGTCGACGCCGACGCTCACATTCGATGGCAGCAGCAACACTGTTGACCCCAACAGCAACATCGATATAAATGTTGTGAACAAGAGCCATGTGGAGACCGCCATGGAGGCTAGCAACATTGTCATCAAGGATGTTGCTGTCGTCGCCCACATCAAGCGACAGCAGCATCAGCAACAGCAACATGAGCAGCAGCAGCAACAGCAGCAGCAGCAACAGCAGCAGCAGCAACACGAGCAATTTTCACTCATCGACAGCAGCATATTGGATAGCAACATTGATGCAACAAAGCCAACTACGCCGGATTCATTGCGATTTGGTTGCACGCACTACAAGCGACGCGCCATGTTTGTGGTATGTATCGGAAACATTATTTATGTTGATAGCAACTCCTTTCATAAGTTTTTTATTGCATTTCTCAACTAAATGCTATGCATTTAATGATTCAGTGAATAGAAATATGCAGTAAAATGCTGTTATTTAATTCACTATATTATTTGACTAGCTGAGTTATCTTGTATTTTTTTACGGATTCTTTGCTAAATAAGGCAAGGCACACGGAAATTTCCGGAGACGCCTCCTCGAATTGTCGGCTTCTGATTATCGACGTCGTTTTGGGCTTTCTAAAGTCTGCTTTTGTGTTGCTCCCCAAAAACAAGCATTTCAACTTATTTATACATTTGTAAACAAACGCAGTCCACAACACACACACACACACTCACACACACACACACACACACAATCATACATTTACACTCTCACACACATGCAGACACAATTGCGGGCACATTTCTTTTGTGGCTGCATAATTTGGGCTCAATTGGGGGAATTGCTACTTGCCTGTGAATTGTGCCTACATTTCTATAACACCAACAAGATACAAATAAACCAACAAAAGCGCGACAGTAATTTACACTTTAGTTTGACGCTTCTATACCCTTTGTCCATTGAAATCGACGAAGTATGGATGAATGAGAGATGCGATGCAATCAGAAGGAGTTCATACAATAATCATTTTGATTAGCATTAAATCTTAGGAAGAGAGATACCATTTGGCTTAATTCCTTTAATTTCCCGATCAAACTTGGATAAATAGCCCTTTATATACCTGAGTGGCGACTGAGAGTTGGAGTACTTTCAGCTGAAGACTACTCCGAGTCGATAATGTTTTCATTTAATCATTTAATAAGCAAAAATTCGAACGGCAATAAAATATCCGAAATTAAATTAAATTATAGTACTGGGTATTTTCTAGTCAAGTACTGTCTTTATATTCTCCCTGTCTATTTGGTTGTTGGCAATTGGCTTGGCTTACTCACCGACAGAATTCGGCTGCAGTATCCAAGAGAGTGAGTAGTGCCCATTTAACACCTCCATTGATACCCCGTTAAACAACGAGAATTTATCTTTATTGTTAAATTAAATATTAACACTTAGCAGTTTTCTTTTGTGAATGCGTAAACAAAGCGCTTGTTTTTCTACAATTTTTAACACTTGCCTTTAGCAATTTGCTTCAGACCAGGCAATTACTTATCTGTTTCCAAAATTTGTTGGCTAGCAAGTACTGAAAAAAACTTAGAGATGATCAGAAGAAAATAAAAAATTGATGTGTATTAAGGCCAATGCTGTATATAATTCTATGTGATTGATTTCGTGATAAAAATAAAAACATTTTTTTTAATATTTTGACATAACTATTACCACATCTGTTTGATTAATTTAGGTAGAGGTAGATACGATAGCAATTTGAAATATTTATGGCTGATTCGTTGTGTGATTTATCAATCCATTGACAGCCTTCACAGGTTGTCTTACTTTTTTCATACAACTCAAAATATGTCTGTGAATAATGATTTTAAGTTGTTAATTTTGTGTGTGTTAATTGCTAATTTTTGGTTAATTGCTATGAAATATGGACTTTATTGCTCATTTATATTCAGTGAACAAAACAACAGAATAGCTATCTGTTTTTGCTTGACGATCGTTTACTGAATTTTCAAAATGTCACGAAAATTTGTGGCAATAGGTTGTCAACTAACTAAATGAGTTTTCTCACACAAACCTATAAAAATATGTACATAAAAAGTTATTGAATCAGGTGAACTCAATTTAAAATGCGTAAACGTGGCTATGCCTCATATATATATTTGCATATAAGAGCGTTACGACATTCTAAATTGCAATAATGCTCGATATTACTTAGAATTTGTACGACCTACATGAGTTTACTTTGAAAATTTGTTAACGTTGTTACAATTACTGTTTGCATTAGTCATTTGTGCACTGCTGGCCATATAGGAGTACATCAACTGGAATCCAAATGCAAAATGAGTTTTTATCTATTAATTTAAAATATAGATTGTGGGAAAATCAAAGAAACCGGATTTTAAGGTGCTTCACTTGTATTTCAAGTGCTTCTATTTTTAACACCACAAGCAAACAGTTTAAAAAAGTCTTTTATTGCTGTTTACAATACCTTCTAAATGTAATATCTTTAAGCTATTCTAAAATTGGAAAAACTAGCCACATTGACCTGCAAAAATATTCACGACCGGTGCACTAGCTTTACTATCAAAAAGACTCTATTCAATTTATTCTTAACTGTTATTTAACTAGGGAATAGAACATTGCACAATTGAAAAATTCCCATTACACCAATTTGGTTTGCTTTTGTGTGTGTGTTTTTTTTTTTTTTTTGTTATCAGATTGAAATAACAAAGCAGCTGCAGAATTTCAGAAATTGAATTGAGCACATTGCGTGGACAATTAAGAATTTGTAAAGCTTGCAAATAAAGTATTTTTAGAAATGTAAAGATCTCTCATGGTCATCTCGTTTTGGAGCATGATTGGAGGTCAAGAAACCAGATTTAATATTGCCGTCGGAGTTTTTTCGCTCCACTGTACTGGAGATGCTGATACAATAAGCGTTTAAACAATTTGCGACACGGACTATTTAGCAAGCAGACGCATTTAACCAAACAATTAGCAGAGAATTTGCAACAAAGTTGTCGGAGGCGTTTCCTCCTCTTCCTCGTTTTCGACTTCAGTTTCAGTTTGGATTAATTAAGGTTTATGACTTTCCAAATTGAGCTGCGTCTGCCATGCTTTATCATAACGCTAAGCCTAACCCAAGTAGAATCCCGCCAGTATATTAAATGGAATTGTTTTAGGTAGGTTCCCAAGTAGCCTTTTGTTATTTTCTTTGTTTGCTTATATTTCATTAACAGCTTCATTTAGCATCAAAGCTCTCAGAATTCAGCTAAATAATATATTGCACCTTTTTTTTAATTTGGTGCTTCATCTTTTTTATTTGATCAAACAGATTTTAATACGATTTTTTAAAATACTGGTAGATTAATGTTAATGGCTTCTCAGGTCCTCAAAATTATTTAAAATTAAATTACTTGTTGAAATATATATTGTACTCCTTACAGACTCCCTGTTGCAACAAGTTTTACAAGTGCCGTTTCTGCCACGATGAGAACGAGTCACATCATTTCGATCGCAAAACACTTACGGAACTCATCTGCTCCGAGTGCAACACGCGGCAAAAGGTGCAGGAGCAGTGCGAAAAGTGCGCCGTACGCTTCGGCAAGGTAAGTTGCTTCCTTCCACATTATTATTATAAACATTATATATATTTATACTCTTAGTACACCTGCCTAATTTGCAACCTGTTCGACGATGCGGATAAACAGCAATATCATTGTCATGGCTGTGGCATCTGCCGCATTGGCGGTGCCCATAACTTCTTCCACTGCGAAGTGTGCAACATGTGTCTGCCGATGCAGCTTAAGATCGATGGGCATCGGGTAAGCATATTTCTAGTTAAAACTTAGCCCAAATATACTTCGTATAATGTTTAAAAGTAAGCCCAAGTTGATTACTGTAATCAATAATAACTTAAATGTATTCTTAGTATTGTGCTTCACACTAAGTCAAAGCTAATATTTTGAATGCCAATGATCTGGGTTCCAATAGTTAAATGTATCTTTCTTTTTAATACCCGCGTTCTTGCTAACCCTGACATTGAATATGCATAGATTGTGGTTCATTGGAAGAAATAATATTCTATAATAATGAAAATTTATGCAGAATCAGAGCCGAACTGGTTTCCGAATTGACAGCTTCAAAATAGAATGTTGTGTGTGTGTGTGCAAAATGGGGAATCACCTAATGTATTTGTTGTATTTTGTATGTTTGGTTTTGTAGTGTGTGGAGAATATCTCTCGTTCGCATTGCCCCGTCTGCCTGGGCGATATACACACCTCGCGCATTCCTTGCCACATTCCAGACTGCGGACATCTGTTGCACAAGATGTGCTTCGATCAGCTGCTGGCCTCGGGTCACTACACTTGCCCCACCTGCCAAACATCGCTGATCGACATGACGGCGCTCTGGGATTACCTGGATGCCCAGGCCCTGCGCATGCCCGTTCCACTCAAGTACGAGAATCAGCGTGTGCACATTTTCTGCAACGATTGTCACAAGGTAACTGATATACTAGATAGGAAACAGAATATTGTTCACATGATAATTTTGCATTTTTCATTCCACGGCAGACTTCAAAAACCAAATTTCATTTCATCGGACTCAAGTGCGTGCAATGCGGCGCCTATAACACCACACAGGATGTGAAGCGTCGCTTATCCCTGGTCACCGATGAGCCATCGACGGCCTGACCCTCGCTCACCCTGCACCCGGCCACGTGGTTTTTTCGGTCGGCGATGCTCTAATTAGCAAAAGTAAACGCAACAGGAAATCTCTTGCCATGCTCAAATATTTGAAGAAACTAAATTTATGAATCTGAAATGGAAACGCGTTGAATTTAGACCAAATTCGAGCTGGTATCGAATACATATTAAAAAAAACACACACATTTACAATAACGTAAACTTAATTTTAGTATTCTTCCTATAGATAAATAAATATGCAACAAATCTACATTATTTGCTATCAGAAAAAAAATAACAAAATAAAAACCAAATTTCCCCTCGATTTGTATTATATTTGCTTGTATTAATCATAGCCCATTAACATATCTCGAATTTGTATGTTCAAATTACATTTCTCAATCACTCTCAAGCTCAGCATTTTGTATTAAAGTTTAAAAAGCAATTTTGTTTTTAAATATTGTAATGATTTATAAGTTTGACAATAAACACAGCAAACAATAGGCTGTTTAATTCTCCTGCACGAAACTTCAATTCCAACTATGTAAGTTAAAAATTTTATGATATAGTTATCCGATAGAGTTGTGCAAGTATCCGGTCATGTATTTCGAAACAATTTATGTAGACAAAATAGTTAGTATCTTTGTTTAAATTTAACTTGTAGAGATATTTAACTACAAGATTTCTCTTGGCTTAGATAGTAGAAAGTAAACGTTTGACTAATTATCTACAGATTCTATACACAAATTGGAACACGGAAAGTTTCTGTATTTTCCTTTAAGAATAATATGTTTGTTCGTGCTGCATGATTTCTTACTGTGCCTTCAGCTTGCTTGCACTTGCATCTCCAGTGGAAGCAATGGAATCTGGAGCGCGTTTCTCTCTGCGTTCGGCTGCCTTTTTCTGCTTGGTCAGATATATGCCCAGGGCAAGCATGAGAGCCCAAGCGATGTAACCGAAGTGATAGACGGAGCTATAGAAGCGCCAAATGTTGTCGAACGAAGACAATAAAAAGGCGGTGCCCAGGTAGCTGAAGGCGAACCATTTCGATATCCAGAAGATGACATCGAGTACATTGCGTTGTATGCCGACAGCATCCTTTCGTACCAGCTTGTGCCACATGTCCTCCAGTGGCACATATAATGGGGCGCCCATGATGCAGAAATAGTGACCAGGCCGAAAGCCATGCCAATAGGCAGAGCACAGAAACGTGGCACCCGTTCTAAAAATAAATAAAATTTTTGTTGAGCCCTAGGTACAGTTGTAAAACGTGGCACACAGACCTATATTTGCGGATTGGGAACAGCTTGTAGACATTCACTGCCAGCCAATACTGAACGCATACGTTCCAGTGCTTCATGCCCTCTCGGAAGGTCCAGCAGCGCTCCACGTCCCAAACCCGAGTGTTTACAATCGTTGTAAAATTGTAGGTGCGCTTCTCGGCATCCCGTTTCATGTGCTGGTAGCGCTTGCGAGGACCCTCCCCGTTGGCGACATCCGCCTCATCGGGATAAGCACCGAATCCGGACATTGTACAAACGCACTCGCTCAATGTGAGCCCGGTGTAGATGCGTGCACGGAAAATGAAGAATGTGGGCCACACATACAACAGGCGATAGAGAATGGATCGATCGTTGTAGAACTCATCGCTGAGAGCGTACTGCAAAGAGTAAAAGATTATTATATGCTCAATATATTATCTTTTTTGACATACTCACATCTAGTGGCCAGAAGTAGTTGGCCGCCAGATAAAGACTGCAGTAAAAAGCGGCCCATTTGAGCTGCTCAATGGTTGCCTGTACGCAGGGCGCATGATCTTTGAAAGGCATCTCAAAGTAGTCACGATACGTACGATAGCGAAAATATGGACCTGCAAGTTGAAATAATTATGATAATGAATATATAAACCATATCTATATATTTTGAAAAATATAAAAATAAATTCGTTTAACAAATAATGGAAAGTACAATTTTAAATTAGTTAATTATTGCTAGATTTCCGTTTTTCTTGCTCAATGGATTGTTATTTTGTAACTTTGTGAATATAAAGTTTGTCATTTTATTTGAATAAAGTGAAATTAATTATATATCAGAGTTCGAAATTCGTTACATATTGCATTAATGATTTTCGCTTCTCCATACATGACACTAGTTACTTAAATATATACACATGCATACAATGCACTGAGATAAGACGTTTGACTCATATATAAACAGCGATAGTTCTGGCCTATTGATAGAATGCCATTATCTTTTAATGTTCAGACAGATTGAGCAAATGGACTTTGATCCCGATGTAATTTAATGCAAATCATGATTGAGCTCGGCTGCGTTTCTAATGCTTGTCAATTTGTTGCTTCCATTATATTTATAAACGTAAAGGCAAAATAAAGCTGAGCACTGACCTGTGAGAATGCCAACGTAATTGACACTATAGTGGATAATCTCAGTGACAGTCAGTTGCTGCAGTTCCACATCGTAATCGGTTATCTCGATGCTCTCCTCGGTGTTCACATCCCGTTGCTCATTTTTATCCTGATTTTCTCGCGCACGCATTCGCTTCCAGGCAGCTGTTTTCTCAAAGGCAATGCCCGAGACCTGGTGAATGATTAGGATTAGGGAGCTGATGAATGATTGGTTATGCAATGATCACTAACCTTAAGGGTAAGCAACATTTGTATCATATTGGTGTGTCCGGGAACAGATGGCAGGCCAAAGAGGTGGACAAGACGGAAGAAGACCAGATAACCAAACATAATTCCAAAAGTGACCAAATGGCATTTGCTGCAATCATCGAATCGAACATTGGATTAATTTCGATGTATGAAAAAGGATCTCACTTTGTACCTGGGATGCACGAGAAGCACACTGGCCGTGCCCAGGCCTAGGGAGATGGCACAGTGGATACTATGGAATCCAGAGACGACGACAACAACAACAATTCCGAGCATCGAGCAAATGCATTTGCGTTGTGTCTCATCGCGTATTTTCTTTACATAACTGCCGGCTCCAATGCACGCAAGCAGGCATATTACGTAGATGACGTCGTCGAGACTCATTCTATTGATTTTCTTTTAGCCGCGTTGTGCGGCTATCTCACGGAAGGCAGTTGATATTTACAATTCTGCTTCCTCATTCGCATTGATAGCACAATAGTTGCACTTATCGATATAAGTATGAAAAGCAAGTGCGGCTTATCGATTAATCTTGGTGCTGCCACCTTGCCAATGGAACTTTTGCTGATGACCTCAAGCTGACCGATGCAATACTTAAAGAGCCAACCTAAGTTCTAAGTTCCATCCGGCCGAAAAATCCATTTACTGTATTTTATATCAAACGATTGACTAGTACAGTTAATGTAACAAAATTGAAAGTTTCAATCAATGCTTTTTCAATCCATAATCCTACAATGAGATACATGAAAAACAAATCCAGTAACTGTGAACTCTATTTTTCATTGCTATTGGGTGTGAAACTCTGCTTAGAAGTAATGTTAACTGCACACTGCTTACCAAGCAGTGGTTTCAAAATTGAAATAAAAATCTCTAAGCAGATCCGCAAGCAATGTTGCTCGTTTTGTGCAATTTAGTTGGGCACCTTGTTTCGAAAATTTGGAAAAAATTTTACTTTAAATGGTTGGTTCCTAAAATGTATAAAACCAATGAATCGCCTCTAAACTGTCCGTTTTAAGAACTACCGGATGTGTTTTGGATCAAAAATAATCCTCAATAAAGAAATACAAGATATAGGGATTATTAAGTGTAGAAAATTGCATTATCATGCACTTGCAGATTCCACAGATTCAAACATTTTGAATTGTGCAGTGCTATACTCAAAATCTTCCTTGTAGTTTAAGAGAAAACAATGCTTTTCTGATTTCGATTTATATTCGAGCAGTCTGTGATTGAACATTTTACAAGTGTGTGGATTCTTATATGGGCCCCATATTCTTTTAACGCAGTTCGATTGAGTTTGGTCCTGTAATCTGTAAAAAATCAGTACATATGCTCATTATATCATATGTATATATTGTTATTGTTTGGGTTAAGTAATTTTTGACAAGCCCATTTCTCAAATTGTATTTTGGTTCCTCAATTTTAATAAGCGTTGGAAGTAAAAAGTAAATTACAAAGAAGATATTTTTGGAAACAATTTTATATATTCGATGTTGATGAAATGAATCGAATTCCATTTTAAAAACACGGATTGATTTACGTAGTTAGTTACACTTTAACACCTTAATTGCATCACCTCGTCATTTAACAGAAGACCTTTATATAGTTCACTAACTGATATTTCCTTTGTAATTACACTAATTGTAATGCAGTAATATTTATTAAACAGTCAACTGTTTACAACTAAATAGTATTATTAATAAAAAAAAAAATACTTTTAGAACAACTTAAAAAATGTAATGAATAAATTTAAATCAAAAATTTGTATTTGATCAAGAGGATTTTATAGATTAGACACAAGTTTGAAGAAGCGTACATATGGATCAGTATATGAAATTGTATATTTATATGGCTCTAATTACCTTAATTTTCATGCTGCATTACCCGAAGCGGTTAAATTGGATTTAAGAAATTCCCAAAAACTGTATCACGCTATACGGCTTTAAGTATAGAGTCATTCAAGTTCAGATGCTTGTGCTTATACCTCGCATTAATAAAACCGGTTATGCCAAAGTAAATCAACTACAACTAACTGAATCAGTTGTCTGTCTATGCTGTGGGAAAAGCGTGCCAGTTGCTGTCATCGTGGGCAATGCCAGTCCGAGAGTGAACTTAGATTTTGCAGGCGATAGACCCAGTGACGTTCTCAAGTGATAATTATAAGTAGATTAGAGGAGCGAACGAGACGTGAATGGTGTTAAAAGTGCAACATCAAGCATATATAAGCAGAGTGTGAGCTGGAGAAATGCAACAGAATCTTATAGTCTCTGCTGGCGAGTAGTAGCTCTATAATAGCTGATCAAATCAATATGTGCTTTAAATTTGTTGCGGTAGTGCTGCTTATTGCTGCAGTGAGCGGTAAGTCATGACTAATTATTTAAAATTTGTATTTTTTTTGTATTTTTTTATTGGCATTCTAATCGTCTGGAGTAACAATTAATAAGCAGCAAGAGTTTGAAACTTCACAGCTGAAGTCAAATCGCCATGGGATTCGAATATATACGCGATAATCTTATTTAATTTATAAGCTTATCACTAAACAATACATGTTTTAATTTAATATATGAAGTTATTCTATATATTCATTTCACTTAACAACTTTTATTTATATTTATTAATTATTCTTTTCATTACATAATATTCTTTACAGTTGAATGCAACAGTATTGAGGAGAACTATGATTCGGAGATGGATGAGTTTATGGCACAGGTGCCCGATCCTGAGAATATATCCGTTGGAATACGCAGCGGCTTTGAGGAAGACGAAGTTAACGATGCTGACCTGCTGGCCACACTAGAGGATGAGTCCGAGGGAACCGAGCCTTGTGTGTGGAATAAATGCGACAAAGATCTGAGCGAGGGTCAAGGCATTGGCCGTTTCGTGGACTTGTCGTTAATCAAGAAAATCGCTCGTAATCTGAATCCATTTCGCTCACGAGACCATCGCATGCAGTTCTATTTGTTTAAGAGCGAGTCCCCTGATTGCGGACGCAAAATGAACTTCAACAATGATAAGGAATGGCGACACTCTGGATTCAATAGCTCACTGCCCACTCGAATCATTGTGCATGGCTGGATGAGTCAGTCGCGTGGCTCCTTCAATAGGGATGTGAAGAATGCGTATTTAAAGCATGGCAATTACAATGTGATCGTAACAGATTGGAGTGCAAGTTCCGCCAATATCAACTATTTCTCGGTGGTGAGGTTAATTGATGAATTTGGTGCTCAGCTGGCTCAGTTCACACGCGAATTGAATCGCAGCTTTGGGGCTAGCTACGATGATATGTATCTGATTGGACATTCGCTGGGTGCCCAAATAGCGGGATCTGCTGGCAAATTCCTGAAGCCCGAGCAGTATAACACCATCTTTGCTTTAGATCCGGCAGGCCCCTCGTTTCGGGATCGCAGTCCACAGTTTCGCATCGATGCCAGCGATGCTCGGTATGTGGAGTCCGTCCATACGAGCGGCAACTTTGGTTTCCTGAAACCCACCGGCAGTGCCACCTTCTATCCTAACTATGGACTCTATCAGCGCAATTGCCTCTATTTGGGCTGCTCCCACATACGTGCTTATCAAATGTTTGCCGAATCCATCAATACACCCCAGGGCTTCTGGGGCACACCTTGCCAGCGGACTGACAAAAAGTGGAAGTGTGATGATAGCCAACGACAAGCCTATAGAATGGGCGGGGAACCGTCGATACCCAAGACAGGCATTTACTATGTGAAGACCTCCTCAAGTGAGCCCTTCGCCTTAGGCAGATAACTCGGAGTGCCTCTAATGTTATTGAATAAGTGATAGGCAAAACCCAATTAATGTTTAATATGTGATAATGTGCCTGCGCGTAGACGCCTGCGCATTTAAGAACTCAGAACTTCGATTAAATATATCAATAAGCCACGATAACTCAATAATTGTGTTTTACAATCCTACACATTCCTTTGCTATTTTATTTCTTCAGACAATTGCGATATTTAATTAAAGACATAAACTTGCACACTCGCCTCCGCATTCGTGCTAGTGTCGTGGGGGCCAAGGACCAAGGACCTGGTTCTAAGCGCATGCAAATTTTACAGACCAATTCAATCTCTGGATCTGTGAAATATGCGAGTCGTGCAGGGCGCTAATTGCAGCAGATAAATACGCCGTGGAGCCATAATTACGACAGACAGATTACGGAGGCGCACTTAATTGTCGACCGTAAAGTGTGGCTCGTATCTCTGAAGCCTGCGCTCGCGTAATCCTCCGCAAGGAGCTGCTCGATTTTAATTATTCGGCGACTGCTGCTTTCTGCATATTCATTGGCTCGAAGTCGTTTTGATTTCCATTATGGGTATTTTACAGCCGGCATTTTCTCTTTTTTTTGTATTTTTGTTGAAAAACTTTAGTTGCACTGCGGCTGGTGCGATAAGCCGTCCGAATGGGTTAAGAAGTGGCTAAGTTACTTTGGTCCACTAAAGGAAACGGACTCATAAATCTACGACAGCTAAATACAGTTTCACAGAACTTATGTATATCACATTTGTGCATCAAGTTATCCATGAGATCGATTTGGAAATTAGTTGCTTGGCCTTAAGGCAGTACCAAATTTGAATTTAATTCAAACTCACATTTCGGACGGAAAGGAGCAGCAAAAACCATTATCAAATTTCGAAATTTTACGTCTTTTCCAAATTTAGTATAAATTTCTTGTTTTATTTATAAAAAAAAAACATTAAGTCATGGATTACGGCGCCGGTAATGGAAACGGAAACTTACAATATCAATCCATGGAGGGCTATGGCATGTCCACGCCCGATGGCCAGGCGCCTGAGTTTGGTCAGGAGTATAGTCAACCGCAGGGATATGGAGGTGGTGGCATGCAGTCCTATGACGACTCGAGGAATTGCCAAAGTGGATCCGCTTCCTTCGGGGGTCCCGGCTATCGTAGCCCCCTGCGCTACACCAAGGTCATGCGAGAGATGAACTCCCGCAATGGGCTCTAGTAAGACAAATTTTTTGTTTTGTTTGCAGAGAACCCCTCCTTATCCCTTGAACCCAAACAGCTCTCCAATGGATCAGCGTTCGGGCCGGGGCAATGGTGATTATTACAACTCTTTGCCGGGCATTGGTGGAGCCGATGCTCAAATGTATGGTCAGCAGCGTAATGGCGCTCATCCTTATTACTAGTTCTGAGTACATGTCGTGTATACATGCATATTAATGTAATGTTCGCTTCTAAATCTGACTTTAGGTTACTTTCTTAATAAATTATTGAAAAAATATATTGTTATATGTTTCTTATACTTTGATTCAGCGAGGGAACCGCTACAAATTACTGTCCCATTTACTAATAAATGATAAAATAATAATTATATTTAAAATTATTATAATCATATGTGGGTATTATTTTTCGTTTATGTGTTTTTATTTTTCTAGACGGCAAGTTGTGTTTAATATAGTTGGCTTTTCCTTAAACTTGAAAGCTTCCAAAGCTAAGACGAAAAACTTCAGCAATCTTTCAGTATAGAGCCAGATTTTTAACAGCAAACAATTCTTATTTTTTGGCTTTGTCTCAAAATTCTCTTATAAAAAATAATTAACAAAACTTAAATAAGAATTGGAAAAATATGAGTTGTTGTACAGGATGCTGTGGATGTGGCAAAGTTCCTGCTCAGCCACAATTTTATATTAGCTCTGCATCATTTCGATATATTATGCGGGAAAAGAATCGCATCAGGTTGAGCAAATTACATAATGGCTTGCAAGTAAGTTCAGCAAAATCATCATTATATTCATTACAAACAAGACATATAAATATATTATATATGTAAAAGATACCGTGAATCGAAAAACAAAATCACAACATTACCTACTTCGAGGATGTCGACAATGGACAAAGGAAGAAACATCATCTTTAGATCTCATTCAAAATAACTTATATATGCAATTCTTTTTCAGATTTATTAATCTGATAATTTGTGTACCTCAAAAAGTTATAATAAAAACCTATAAGTGCTCTTCTTTTTATTCACGTTATTCTTTGAACACTAGAACAAATTTTTCTTTTTTCTGATTTTGTTATATTTAGGTTGATTTTTTCCTGAGTGTTATTAAGGGGATTTTAGGAAGACCACTCGGACACGGTGTCTTCTAAATATTTACTTAGCTTATTGTTAATTAACTTATATTTAGTTCAAAATATTTATAAATTATAAATATGCTTTTATTAAAATTTAAAAAAGTTATTGGTTGGATAAATTTTGGTGTTATAGTTATATAAGTAGAAACTGAGGAGGGTTTGTCAAAGAAGGGGTTGGTGATTCTGCAGGGTAATTAACGTGTGTTTTATGGCCATAGAAACCCACGCAGTCTGAAATGTATTCGTTTCGTGTATTTTCCACACACTCTGACTGCATTCAGAACGAAACCGTGCACAGCTCAAAGCACCCAAGCACAACCCCCACCCCAAATGCAATGAAGGATTAAAATAAGAAAGATGGGCAAATAAAATATTTTACAAACGGACAACGAGGACAACTTTGCTGAGGCATCGCTTAGGGGTGAAAGGGGGTGGGCGGGTGGTGTGGGCGTTGTGCCCAGCCTGGTGACGGTCCGAAATGCGAACGGAACATGTCGATGGGGCGAACACCGCCTGGACAAACAATGGCCAGCCGTCTACCGGACTCTCGGACTCCAACTCCAACTGCAACTCCAGCTCGGACTCAGACTCGGACTCTGCATGGAGCATTGTCAAAATAAATCAATCGGTTTTATGTTGTTTCTGGAATTTTTGTTTGCCTGTTTTGTTACTTTGTTGCCATCGTCGACGTGAGGAAGCGCCGGTGTGACAAAGGAGGGACTGCAAGGAGCGCAGCGAGTATGGCAAGTCGGTACCAGCAGATCCAGCTTGTGGCGGCATAAATCAGTTGGGCGTTGGACGCATTTATGAAAGGATAAACCACACACACACACAAACAGAAGCACGCATACACAAAGCGCAGCTCATAAAAATGCATAAGTTAAAAATGGTGTAAATAAAAATACAAATTTCTGTGAGAGCAAAGCTAAAATACCCTGATCTGCTAGCCAAGTATTTTGATTTATCTGGAAGGGAATTAAGTCGTCTCAAAAGTTGCTGTGAGGCAGTCAGTAAAATCAGGATTGCTGCTCATAATCGTTCACGCTGCCACCAACAAAACTTGGGCTTTAAGGTCGGAAGAGGGACGGGGATGGCTAGGAATACGGGGGTGTGCTGGTACAAAAGTTTTTGGATGCTACGGCGTTTTCTTCGGACCGTTTTGCAGGACGCCTAAAGTGATTTCCTTTTAGTATTTTCAAAAACTTTCACCAAAGGTGTTTACTTACCCACACACACACACAGGCACACACTGACGCTATCTGCCTTTTTCTCTCCCTCTCCCTTTCTCTGCGCCACACACACACACACACATGTCCTGCGAGTACTATGCAATTGCCTTTAGTTTCTAATGAAGCAGATACCAAAGCGCATTTGTGTCGTCAGCCGCAACTCTTTTAATCCCTAATAACTTTTAAGCAAGTGACTTTGCGCACACAAAATGTCCAAATTCATCATCCTCACAGAGAATGTAGAGAGTGTGTTTCCTTCGGTTGGCTTGGACAGAGGGATTTCGGCTTTCATGTTGAGCCCGTGGACTTAGAGCTAAAGTAACTACAGTCACTAACACACTCAAATACATACACGCAGGCAGACACATACATAGATACAATCATTAGCAAATTGGAAATTTTGAAGTGCTGATGCGATTGCTGGAATTCTGAGGTAAGTCGTGAGTAAAGAATTCGTTTTTGATCTTCACATTTAGCAAAACACGTTATTTTCAAGTACTCAGTTTTGCTTTTATCGCCAAATATTAAAAACTGGAATTTGATCTAGTTACTCATGCTAAGTAGTAAGCGAGGCGTGTTCGATTTGTGTTTCCAAAATCAAATTCGCTTTTGTATTCAGGACTTCTACATCTTTTCGATTCTCGAAAAATTCAAATTCAAATTTTACTCTCTTTCAAAATTATGGAGAAATACGGCATGGCAGCACCAGATGATGATGACAATATAATCGATGTGGGTTTGGCTTTAGTTTAGCTTTTCCAATTTTACGGAATGCTTTTCATAAATTATTGCAATTTTTTCGCAGTGCTATCAGCAATATGTCGCACAGACTGGTTATAGATGTGAGCTACCAGATTATTCTCGCACTAACTACAGTGGACGGCCCGAATGGTACTCTGAGGAACCTAGAAACTGTGATCCTTATGAGCGCACCGACTATCGCGCTCCTTCAACTAATAGAGGGGAAAATCTGCACAATGGACTTTAGTAAGTAGCTCCATTAAATACTTTTATATAAAGTTTTTGGTAATGTTTTCAAATTACAGCTCCCATTCGCATGCACCCCGTGGTGCTGGCGACTATTACAACTCATTACCAGGTAAACCCAACCCACTATGGAAAATCTTTAAAATTTTTTACCATACGCTCCCCACACAGGTATTGGAAACTATGAGCGTCCTATTGGTCAACATGAGAGGCGTCATCGATGGTTTTAGCAACAAAATATTTGAAAGTCCGCTCGGATACGACCATTTTTGGCGACCGATGCAAGTCGTGCATTTCCCAACAGTGTCATCTTAATCTTATGTTTGGTGATGTTTATCGTTTTTGGCTAGTTAAGATAGTATGTGAGAAAAATATTTGGATCTTTACAATATATATATTTATATATATATTTATAAATTGTATCAAATCAGTGTTTTGTGTGAGAGGTGCGACTGAATGCAGGGCACGATGCTTTTATTAGCCTTAATTGGAAAAAATTGGGTTTTTTATAGTTTGCTGTCTGATATAAGGAAATTATTTCTTATCGCAGTTTTCTTGGCATGTACTGGTGTTACTTCGGTTTAAAACAAGCCATGCTTATGTGCAGATCGTGTATATAACTATAAATTATTGCTCATCTGCACTTTGTTAACTTAAGCACTTAAGTCACTATACAAAATGAGAATTTGAATGGGCTTCAGCAAATTTTTGTTACCGCAGCATAAAATTGTTGAATTTTCTCAATGGTTATTTAAATGAACAACGGACTTCTGTCCCAGAAAGCTGAGCGTATTGTAAAGATGAGCTGGACGAACGACTCAAGACTAACGACAATAGTTAGGTATCCTGTTTAAGGATATCCACATCTTTCCTATCCACCAGCACCCCTTGCCCCAGCCTCTGTGCTCCGTTCGCTCATATTTAGCTTGTCGCCCCGTATAGAAAGTGGCGGTGTCATAAATTAAAACTTAAACTTTTGGAAATGTCAAGTATAAAACGGTAAATCTCCGCACATACACCGAGAAGCACTCCTCCAAAACGAGCACTCATACACACACACACACACACATACGAATACCCGTCTGTTGGAAATGAATTGCAGCAACAGGACTGACTGAGGGGCAAGGTGGGGGCTACCGGATGGGATGGACGCCCATTGAATGCGCATGTTTTAGTTTTGGGCACCAGATATGGCCGGGATGCGGGTCTCGGGCTGCGGGGTTGAGTAGATGAAAAACTATACAGAGAACCAAGAAAAAGCACAACAACAAGACCAGCCAACAGCAGCAGCAGCAGCAGCAACAGCAACAATAATATAGGGAAAACTCCACCCGTTTCACATAAATTTTGGAAAAGCAAACTTACAGATTATCCGCATTTAGTTGTAAAGGTTCCACAAAATGTGTTGTATATCATTTTGCTGCTGCTGCTGCTGCTGCTGCCGGACTTTTGAAAGATGAAAGTTGGTCCAGGATCGTTGGTTGCTGTCGATGATTTACATTTGATTTACTTTCACTGGCTCCTTGACTTTTTTGTGCATTTTAATTTTCATAAAGTTTTGCTCATTTGCAATAAATTCTAATACCAACGAGTAACGCCCCAATATCTAAATTTTCTAATCAACATAAAATCTTGTTATCATTCTCATAACTTGTCAGAAAATAAAAACAGAAAATTTGACACATTAAGCGGCGGGCCAAAATGAAATTTACTATTGCAAAAGTGAAAACATTTAAGTAAAATTTATGAAAATTAAAAAAGCTAAACAACTTTTTGGTCATTTTAAAAATATTTAATTGATCGCATAAATTGCTTGAGTGAGGGCGCCAAAACAGACAGCAACAATAACAGCAAAAACAATTTATGTCAATTTGCCATGGCACAGATTTGAGGGTACCTTCACCTAAACCTGGGGACGAATGAAGTGTAACCGTGAATATAATCAAATTTCGTTTACACAGTGCTCGGGCATAAGTTCTTGGCCCTGAACACCATCCCTACCTCATCTGATAACCTGACCAGGTCTTTCTCCCTAGTCGCATCTTGGGGGTGAATTCCTTTGTCCTTTGTAGGTGGGTGCCGCTAGCCGAAAATTGCCATCTTAATTTGAAAACAATTTTGTGGCTTGCGCATTTTCTGTGCCCACGTTTTCAGTTTTTTTTTTTTGTTTTAATTTAAGACATAAACATACATTTCCCAGGGGAAAATTTGAAAAGTTTTTGTTTATTTTTTTCTGAGACAAAACTGCGAGTTGCAAGCTGAAGTTAACATTGAAAGTGATTAAGCAATTTGTTTGAGCTTGCACTAAATCTCACAACATAATTTATTTGACCAACCTACTATAAGATTAAGTTCCCTTAAAAATTGATCGGAAGTGCAACAAATACCTCAAGCATGTCGTTCTTTTATATACAAATGCAAGATTATTCTATCTTCGATATCAAGCAAGTAAGTATTGTAATTATCATCATGTAATCATATTTATAGACATAGTTCTTAAATCAAAGATTTGTCTTTCTTTTTACCAAAAATTATTTAAATTTTTTTTACACGTTTCTTTTGAACCGAACATTTTATGGACACTTTGTTTTGAAATTAAGTTTCGTTGAATACTTGTGGCGAACCAACAAATTTTGTTGTCTCACGGAATTAAGTGAAGTTTGCCTTTTTATGAAACGATAAATTGGTGTTTTTAAAGATTGTGCAGATCGGCCGCCAGGCAGGCAGGCAGTAAGGGAGTCAGACAGACTCCAGGGCTTGGAGGCAGCCCGTGCAGGAAATAGATTAAACTGAGCAATACTTGCGCCATTTGGTTTCCTCTTCCGCAGCCGCTTGTTAAATATTCAGTGTCCCCGCACACGGAATCCTCCAGCGAGTGCGAATCACACGCAGCACGCCCAGCTTCTGCTTCAGCTGCCCATTTGCCAAGTCTTGACAGCCAACGGCATAAACTTTTTGAATCTTATTTGTTAAAAAAAATAAGCACAGGCAACTGAAAACCAGTCTCCTTTGTTGTTGTTCCTGCGGTTGCCATTTTCTTGGCCTGGCCAAGCATCGCGTAACAATTTCCGTAACCTCATAGGCCGCCGCGCCCCTTACTGCAGGGCTCGACCTTTTCCCGCCCCCCCCCCCCCCTCGGCATTAAATAACTTTCAATTTGAGCCGAGTATCCGCGACTGGTTGCCTATTAGCCCCAGTGCCACCGGACACTGCGTAGACCTCTTTCTTTGTGCGGGGTCGGGCAATGCCGGGTAATGTGATTTGCGCTGCAAACATCGGCAATTTGTGGACTCGGGTTCCGGTGTGTGTTTATTAGTTCATTTTGGACTTGCAAAATGCAAATTACATCTCAGCTACAAGCCAGGAGATGCTCGTTTAAGTACGACCTGGTATACGTTACCAGCTGGCTTGCTGCTTGGCATTTGCCTCCATGAAAAGAAACCTGTCTTTAAAACGAGATATACGCACATGAATAACACAATCGTGTTTCATATGGAATTCATAAGGTAAATCTATTTTCTTACTAATTTGTTTGATACAATTACTCAACTAATTACACGCTGCAGTTACACTTACTGAAATAAGTTAACCTTTCTTCTGCAATTAGTTAAGTAATTATTACTTTCAGGTTTACTTACTAAAGGAATTGTAATTTGTTAACACGTCGAAAACAATGACTGCAATGGATTTCTTGAAAAATTCAAAAATTCCTCCATAACATCTTTTTTACCGCTAATCACATCACTCTAATCGACCACCTTACTGCAATCCTTCCAATATCTATCTATTTCGCAGCCAAGCGTTGCATTTGCCACCTCAAAACAAGTTTATTTGTTTTGGGAATTTTGCGAATGAATGCGCATTTCAAGTTTTTGCACCCAAAATACCAAGCAGCACGAACAGCAGATGAAGTTTATTTTATGGCCTCCAAGCAGCCAGCAGACAGCAGCTAGCATTCAGTGGAGCTGGAGAAGATCAAGTCCTTTGGCTGGTAGCTGCATCAGCGGTTGGAGGCGGACCGTTCCTCACGTGTGTGTAATCAAATAATTTCCACCGAAAATCGAGAAATTATTACAAGCGAATTTTTACAAATTCAATTTCAGTTTGCACAAGGCATTTCCACAGACAAATGCAGCAGCGAACAAAAGTTGAGCAAGTTGCTCGCATTGCATGCAAAGTGGCTGCGTCGAAGAATGTGTGGATTTTCCGGCATTTTAGCCGGGGCGAGCCTCCTTTTATTTATTTCTTTGAGATGCGCCTGCAAACGAACAAATGCCATGCCATACTTTAGTGCCCACTGTGGCTATACCACAGCCGTATAGCCGCATTGAGTGGCAGCTTTTGTATTCTTGGCAAACAAAGTTGGTAAAAAATAACTAAACGCAGCCGGTTGATGAGCACATGCAGCCATGCCGAGATCCGCATTCCCATGCGCATTCGGTATACCAATCGATTGTGATTGGAGCTCTGCTGCGACAGCATCGACATACACAACGAAGTATTTTTCATATCTGCAGGTAGTCAAAAGCTCAATTTAACACATTCATCAACTAGGACACAACTCCCACACCATAAGGATTATATTTTCTCGATTTGCATCAAATTCATATAGGCAAGTCTGACTTATTTCGGCTAGTCTCTCGGAATGTTGAGACAGTCTGTTCGTATGTCTGATTGGTTGTTTGGGTGAGATGGGTCTAGTTTGCAAGGGTATGTCATAGTTCATACAGTTCGATTTCCTTGTTTTCATTCTAATATTAATGGTCGTCGGACAGTTACCTGGAAGACGCACTGTAAGTCACAGAAGCCGCTGGGAAGTGCGACAAATATACAGAAGATAGCATGTATCAGGTAATACTGGAGAGCATTGAAGATACTTGAATGGCAATAAGAAGTTACCAATTTCCGCACAAAAGCTCGGCAAAACCCGACTTCATATCCAGCATAGATACATTGAGACACAGGCACAGGCACCACAAACAAACCTCAATGCTTAAGCGTGGGACATTCAGCAATTTCGTTAAGAAACTAATGAAAGAATAAAAACATTAATAATTTGACGTAGTATTTGCGTTCCTGGCACACATTTGTCTATTGACATTTCAAACTATTGACACACGACAGCTTGCCAGACTGCCAAATTAAATTCCAAATTCAAATTGAAAAATGGTTCGTTTTCAAAAAATTGCAAAATCAACTCTGGCGCACATAGTCAATTATCCCAACGAACCGGTGGCATTTCTACGACAGATTTTGCATGCCGTCGAAGAACCTAATTTTCTGCAAGCCATGAATCTGGCCACCGTCGATGCGGAGTTCGGTGTTCTCAATCGCACCGTACTCTTTCGAGGACTCACCGAGGATAACTGTGTGACCTACGCCACCCAGCAGTTCACACGCAGCTGCAAGAACTTGAAAGCGAATAGCAAGTGTGGCATTACCTTCCTATTTCCCAGGGTATTGTTGCCGTCGCAAGGACCGAGACCGCTCATCTGGCAGGTGCGTCTGATTGGCGGCAGCGCCGTCGAGTTGCCCGAGTCCGAGCTGGATCTCTATTGGGAAAAGGATGAGCTGCCGGCCCAAATCCGGGCCATTATATTCCGCACCGGCAGGCCGGTGAACTATGAAAAGCTCAAGGACAAGCACGATCGATTCTTTAAGGCATTTTTGGATTCCGGGGAGCCGCTACACCGTCCACCTACTTTGTATGTCCTATCTATCAATCACCATCAATCACAAATTTTAAAATTTTCTCACGTTTTCCAAAGCACCGTCTTTAAAATTAAGTCACTGCGCTGGGACTTTCTAAAGATTGGCATGAATCAGATTGCAGATCGCTTGCAGTATCGTCTGCAGGACGATTGCCAGTGGAAGGTGATGCATGTGTCCAGCTAAAATCGTTTCTCGTCTCCAGTCTGCATTCGAAGCAATCCCCTCGTACATTCTCCGACGATCGACGCCCGTCGTTAGGCCCCATTGGTTGGTGGCCGGAATCAGATATTGCACGGCCGCCTCAGAGTATGCCTCTTGCTGCAAGTGGACAAGAATTGTGCAACGAATTTAGTTGACATTCCAAATACAATTGAGAGTTATGTATATTTTTGTTTTCATTTTTGACTATTTGCCTACTTGATTGCGATCCAATGCACGCAACACCCGTGTCTGCAATTGTCTGCAATCCTGACATCACGCAACAAACGCGATATGCAGTGACAACCAGCGTTTACCAATAGAAAGAAACCCAAACCAAACATGTCTATAGATATATAATGCCATATCATCCAACAACCGCAAGAACAACAACCACAAGAGAATGGCGACAGGCGCCCTCCCATTTCCGCGCTATGAGCTCTGAGCGGGCACAGAAACGCACACAGCAAGCTAAGTGAATTCTAGAAACATCTCCGTCGCCGTTACCTACAGAGACAATGTGCAGTCGCAGCTGCAGTGCCGCCCAGATCCCTGTCTCTGTCAACCTGGCTGAGGATGAGGCTGAGCCTGTGTCTAAGCTTGTGAGCTTCATGCTCTGCCCAGGCCTGGCCTGGTTTGGTTGGTTGGTCGGTCGTATCAATTGTGTGTGATGGTCAAAAGTCATTTCAACAGCACTAAATTATTATTATCTTCAAGAAGTTTCACATACTCGACAATCATCCAAATACTCGGCACCCGTTTCAGTCTATCTCTTTCTAGTGCAATAGTTTACAGCACTCATAAAGGATGCGTTGGATTTGTGTAATGGCATGGAATGTTTTTATGTTTGCACAAAAGTTTTATTTGTTGGGAAACAAAAAAAAAAAAAAATAAAACAAAACAAAATTAACTTGTATAACAAATAAATGCATTTGAATTGTGTTTGTTTTAAAAATGATCTATCTTTCAGGTTGCAAGGTTGCAAGGCAGTAAAAAGTTTTGCTACATACGTGAAATTTTAATTTTGTATCAAAGAAAAAAAAGCCACTACTTAAATGGGTTTAGGTTTTCACTTATCACAGTCAGCTACCAATCAGTAACAATTTAGATTTTTACTCGCTAAACGAAACAATTTGATTACATTAATTGTGCAACTGTTTTCTATTCTGTTGGCAATTATGCTAAAAACAGTTTTTTTTCTTTTATTTTAGTTGTAATTTTTGTCAATTTTGAATGCAATTAGTTCGCCATTTAGCTGGAATGCCTAACCAAACCATTTGCATATCCGCAGTTACAATTTAGTAAATGGTAGTATGCATGGAGCTGTGTGAGTGTTTTGTACTTAGTACTTAGTGTCTGGTTACTTGGGAGCCAATTACAAGGAAATCACTTCACAGTTTTGCTGGTTTAGCTGCAAAAAAGATTTGGCCAATTTGCTGCTGGTCGCAAATGCAACACAACAATTTGCAAAATGAAACTGTTTTTGCCTAATGTGTGGCAAGCAAAAAACCAAAAATTCAAAATCCAAGTTTCGCCTTTTGACGGCTTTGCCTTCTTCGCCTGCGGTTTCTCTGCACTTGCTGCCATTCAATTTGTGTCCTCCCCTCTTGCTCCTCGCATCTAATTTGTTCTTTAATATCGTTTAGTTGTTATTAGATATTTTTTTTTTTGTTGTTTTTGACTGCGACTTGGGTTGGTTGGTATTTTAGGTAATGGCAGCTGGCGCTAAGTGCCGCTAATTGAAATTTCGTTTGTTGCCAGTTGTAATTGCGCCTTGACTTCTACTGTCTTCTGCTGTCCTCCCCTGTCGTCATCATGCCCATTACCCCGTTTTAATTTCTGCTTATTATTTTTTGGTGCACACAATTAAAAGCAACTGTGCTCACATCTTAAAGCAATTGCTGACGCTTAACAATCAGTCGCAGATTAGATTTAGAAACGTTTCAATAAATTGAGCGTGGGGCAAATAAAAACTAGCTGAGATCAATGAATTTTTAAAGAACGTCAAGATTGTTTAGATTGTATACTCGTATACTTTGTGTTTAAATTCAGCGAATAAGATCGAACGAGGGATTAGAGATTACATTAATATGTCTATGAATTGAACAAAATATTTTATGTTCTAATTCGAAGCCAAAACATAGTGGAGGCATAGTGTTAATAACAACTGGCATCACAGTCGTCTCCTACGAAAAATGTAGCCCGATTCTTAATAAACAAGTCGTTGTACGTAGTAGCCAATTTCACTAATGAATAAATGAGGAATAAATTCAGTAATATAAGTAAACATATGCCTGAGGCATGCATGTAGCGTATGTCTACTTAGAAAGGATTTGCAAGGCTGCCTACACAGGTGTATATAGTATATAAGTATATATGTGTACATATTGTGCATATCCTTTGTCAATATTCATTATAAGAGTGCATACTTTGGGGGCGCTTGACTAGCAGGCGCCCAGTCATAAAGTTGGGGCAAACGTCTCATAAAACGTGACGATAATCATAATTGATGCTCGAGCGGCAGCTAAATTGGCGTGGTCAGGTGGTGGCAGGTGGGTTGGGTCGCAGGGCGGGGAATGGGGTATGTTTGGGGATTTCAAATTGTAATTTAGTTTGTCAGCTCATCGCACAGCTGAACTCAGCTCAGCTCAGCTCAGCAAAAGCCCTCGCTGCAGCCATATTCTTTAGACGTTGTTGTTTTTGGCCAAATTAAGGGTAAAATTGTTAATTGAAATTTGTGTGTGTGTGTGTGTGTGTGTGTGTGTGGGTGTAAGTGTGCAGTGTGTGGGTTAGTCAGTGAGTCCCCCTATTTTGGCAACTGGTAAATTTATTTAGTGTCCGGTTTGGTTGCTGCTGCTGTTGTTGAAGCAGCTGCAACATTTCCATTTTAGCCATGTGTTCTCAGCCGCTGCCTCCTAATGATAAATCAATGCAACATACGGCATTGTTGGCCCAACCTTTGCCTCAATGTTGTAAATTTTAAATCAATGTTGGACACGGCTGTTGCACGTTTTTTTCAGCTCCAGCCCGGCGCCTAAACGCACTTCTTTGTGTGGCTCGTAAATCCTAGTGAATCCAGCAGGGTTTGTTGTCGACGTCGTCTTTGGCTCAGGAGACTGCGTGCAATCCATTATTGTATTAATTAACAGGAACAGGATCACCAATCAGACGCTTGATTAATGATGTCACCTCGCCATCGTAAATCTCGATTTAAACATGTGCAAATTTTCGATGCAAATAATGGAGATGCGCCTCGTTGCTTTCAACCAATCCGAGACAGCTTGTTGTTGTTTTAGGCGCCTTGGCCTATGCTTTTGAACATAATCATGCGTTTGGCCAAAATACACACTCCCAAGCAGTGGGAGAGAGTCAGAGAGAGAGAGAGAGAGAGAGAGAAGCAGTGGGGCTCGCATCTGGCGTCAGGCATCCTTTTGCATGAGGGAGCAGTTGCATGTGGCAGGGCACGACTGCAAGACTGGACGGATGCATTACGAGGCGATTGTGTTGCATTCAGACGCCTGTTGATTTCCCCCCTCCCACTCCCTGAATGGTAGAAATGTTTCAGCCCAATTAAAGCTGCCGTTTGAGTGCATATATTCTCTGTTGAACTTATACCATTTATCCCATAATTATGTTGTGCATTTTAATGTTGTTTATAAGCACGTGGTTTGTGTGCACAAATTTACAAGATTTCAAACGCGTTGAAGAGATCTTCATAAGTAGCTGTAATTATCTTCATAAGTAGCTGTATTATGTGTTCAATCTTAAGAGATGTGGAAAGAATATGAATAGACAAGTACATCTTTTGAAGATTGAGAAGCTAAATAGGCTACTGGCTTAGTGTAAGGCTCTTAATACAAATTAAATCAAAGCCTACATCAGATTTTTATATTATTGTTTTAGAGACTGTAATAAGTCTGTTGTGCCTTTCACTTGCCAGTTAATTAAGTTATGCATCAGAACTGCAATGATTGTATCTGGTTTTAGAGACCTCATTTCACTAGTAATAACTGATAGTTCTGTTCATAATTGATAGCTCTGTTTAATTGTAAAATAATGAAAAATAGGCAACATTTTAAGTAGTTGTGCTCCTAACCATAATTGGCATTTTGGAAATGTTGAGTTATTTTGAAATTGGTTGATCATAAATTTACGTTAATTACGAACAGAGGAGTACTCGAATGCAATTGCGAATTATATGGAATTCTGATTTGGCGCATTTTGACTAATAAAGCAAAATGACTGCAGTAAACCAAATGCTATAATGTGTGTGGAGGTAAGTGGTGGTTTAAGGGGTAGATTTGAATTGGATACCGCAGGTACTTCTAATCTTGTTTGGCCGCGATTATAAATTGTTGCGTACTTCATTTCGGCCAGAATAATAACATGAGTAATTAATTTAATGTGCCAGCGACACGATGAAGCTGCACTGCAGGAGTGGGGCGTTCAGGGGGCAGCAGCGCAATACAAATGAACTAATGTTTATTGCAATTGTCGCGTAAATAACACTGGCAATGACAATGGCTACACTGAATAAAAATAAAAGTTGTGATGGAAATTCGTGAAATGAAGATTTGTTAAGCATATCAGTCCCTAACACCTGTAGTATTTGAGATCCAAACGACAAACGCTAGATCAACCTGACTGTATCCAGATCAAGAAAATAGATATCAATTATGGGAATCGAGTTGCTTCCTTATCCTATTACATACTTCTGTACAGAACCATAACACCGTTTTACCAATTTTAATCGGTTTAAGGAATAAAAGAGTTAGCTTAAATCATACTTAAAATATAAAGATTAAGTAGCTGATATAAAAAACCAAATTGTATCCCAGCAATTTTCTCTGTGTAAATCTATTCGGCCATATTGCAGGGTAACAGCTGCATTTGGCTCCTAAAATCTGGCCCAAATGCAATGCAAATGGCTAAAATTATTTTGACCGCGGCTCCAATTTACAAACGAAGACCCAACATTCACATACATATACATACATATATATATATATTATATTTGTATATATATTTAATTCAGGCACCACTGTAACCACAGCGGTGCAATGGTGTTGTTGCTGTACCTGTGTGGACAAAACATTGAAATCGAGTCAGGATACAAAGGATAGAGCTCCTGGTTGGCCCATCACTAGCGTTTGGCCATTAATTTTATTATTTTTATTGTACGTTCGAACGCATGTCCTTTGAAATAAATTCGTCCTCAGTTTATGGCGCGTGAATAAATGGATGAGTGCAGCAAAACATTCATTTAACCATTTGATTGTCGCAGCGCGCTGTAGCTGAATAATATGCTCACACTCATAGACCCATTAAACTACACACATTCTTGTATGCCAATACTCATAAACAGTTTGAATATACCCAAACTTTTCAATCGACTGTAAACATTTATTTAATTTTTCGCATGCCATTTGCCTGCTAAATAATTGTCGCCAATTTTTGTAACCGCGACTAGACAAAATGGCGGCGAGTGAAATGAGTTAATTATACGAGTGCGAGTGTCAATTTATATTCATTTTACTTGCTTTTGCAGTACAATCTACAGATAGATTCATTATACACTTATAAATATTGTAAAATATCGTTAAACGATCAATTTACAAATAAGATTTTGGACTAGTAGAGTAAGCAAATATTAATATGTATATTAGGGTTTGCTTAGGTAAAAAGATATAAATGATAACGAACCCGATATTTGCTAATATCTGTTAATACTTTTGGCCGAGGATGAGCTGCGCTCCACTCATTGTCAGTTTTATGAGACAAGTAAGTTAGAGCAAATGCCGCCTTTCAGGTTAATTTACCGACAAATGTTGTGGCAGCTGTGAATGGACTTGTGTACATATGTATTTATGTATGCATATGTATATGTGTGTGTATATATGTTGGGTGGGTGTGCCTGTGAGGGTCCGTCTGGAGTTTTGTTTATGCCACTGTATAGTGTCCCTTTTGTCCTTTTTGGGAGTAACAAATTGCGTCTGCAAATGTGACTCACTTTAATTCTCCACTTTATGTCGCACTTGCAGTAGTCTCTCGTTTACCGCATCGTAATGTCACTTCAACAAATCACACCAACTTGCCCCATAAATTCTTCTGTTAATTCCAATTAGGCAGCATGGTGCTCAGCTGTCTCTTGTCCTTGTGCCTTTACTTCTGTTGTGAGTAAAGCGGAAAGTTGATAATTGATTTTTCATGAAGAAGCATCTCAAACTGTTCAAAATTGGTCAAACTTAGATTTGAGTATATTTTTAATTTTATTGCTTGAAGTTGCTTAATACTTGTCTTGCGGAGCAACTGTTGTATGCATTGAATAAAATGATTTGTGTGTGGCATAAAAAAGCACGCATATAAAATGGCAACAGCTATTTAAGCGAACGGCCAATGCAGCTGGTGGACCAGATCGTGAAACTGGCGAAGTTAACAGGAGATTAGTGGAGTGGAAGGTAGAAGTTTGTGGGGACGACGCGTTCGCCACTTTAGGGGTACAATTTATGGGTGCTTTTTTCAGGTGCAGGTATACGCTTTTCCGGCCAAGCACTTAATTGATGTTGTGTCGCGTAAATTATAAACAAAACAAAAATTAAAGTGGACTCCAGCTTGGCCACGGCTTGAGACTCAGCTCGGGCTTTTGGCTACGATGCGCTCGGAAACGCTGGCGGATACGGAAATGCTTTCATCGCAAGTGGTGTCGTCGCTCATAAAAAGCGCACAACCATTGGCCACAACGTAAGGGTTCTCCACACACTCACAAAAAAAAAAAAAACAAAATAATAAAATCAATAAAATAATCCTCTGCGCAAGAATTTAGAAAATCGTCAAGCAATATGTATATACAAATATACCAATTTTTGAAATATCTTATTGTAATTAGAAATCCGTTTTGGAATACATATATTCTATGCGTACATTTCTGATAACAGTAAAAGTAAATATTATAATATTTTATTTAAAAAAAGCAAAAAAAAATTTCTTCTGTTTTTTTTTTTTTTATCAATTTTTAAACTTGCAAAGCATGTGTATTTCTCCAAGTGTACACAAACACACACTTGCGGAAGGGATGTGTCCATGGTCAAGGGGCCAAGCATCCCGCCGATGGGCGCTGTGAGTGAGGTCAAGCGTAAAAGTGCCGTTCCCTGCAGTCAGGAAATACTCCTGACCTGCCCTTCCCTCTCGCTGCCCTTTCCCTCCTGCACACACCTTATATCGCAGCATTTTGCGCATAAATTTAGCTTTTTGCATCGCAAAGTGTCCTCCAAACGGTCATTTTTGTATGCGTGGGTTACGTCCATGTGTGGACTGGCGTCGACTCTTCTAATATCATTTTATACAGCAACGTTCAGCTTTGTTATGGTTCCTATTCACACTATTCTCAAATGATTTAGCTAAACTGATTTGTAAAGCATTTTAATCAGATATTTTTTAATCTTTAGCACATGTGTTAAACTGTAGAGCACATCTTGAATCCTTCTAAATGTTATAGCTGGTAAAAAAGATTAAAGCATTAAGCGACTTCCGACGTAAATTGCCAATAATTTTTCTAATGAAGAAATAAATGTGTAATTATTTATTAGCTTTAAATGTTGGTTTTGGTCACTCATTGAAATATAAAAATTATATTGGATTTCAAAGAATCTAATCACCAATTATAATTAAAATTTGTTTCCCAATTTTTCAGTTAAATGGAAATGAATCGTTTTGGAAAACGTTTTTCAGGCAGTGATTAAATTTAAGTGTCAGCGAATTAAACTTGGAAATCAAAAATTATGTGCGCAAAACGAGAGACAATTGCCGGTTGAGAACACATAAAGCAAAACAACGAGAAAAGTGGAAAGATTGAGAATGGGTGGCAGAGAATCTGTTTGGTGGGTGTATCATATGTCGAGTGTGGATAACTGGAACCGCAGCACAACACAACTGGCGGGGCACAAGTGCTACTCAAAATCTGTGCGTCTGCACGCATTACAAACGAATTACGAGACTCGCTGGGCAATTGCAGTTCATTGTTATTTAATACGTCGTCGTTGTCGTTGTCGTTGCCGCTTTCGTAGAGGTCGACAACGAGGAGAGAACGGCTGGAAATTATACTTTATGTGGACTGAACAGCAGCCGGACCAGTTGGAACGACAACAATCCAGGACGCAGACGGCATGACACTGATTGCGATATAAACGATTGTCAACGTAAACGTATCCAAGTGGATTATTGCCTCATGCCAATTATCATATCAACGATACACAGAACAGAGCCAGGACATGCAATGGGAAATGGTCGACATGGCCATGGATCCAGGCTGGCGGGCAGCTGCTGCTGCACTGTCAATTGCCCAATGACCAACACCACCCCCAAACTCCCACCCTCAACCCAATTTACAGTCCCGCCCACACACTTGACGAGGCGTTGATGTTGTCGTTGCCTGCGCATCGGCAACCTCATTCCCCACATTCTCCTTCGTCATCCTTGTCTGCTGACCATGTCAGGTGTGGCCAAATTGCATGTACGATTTTAAATGGATTTTGATTGTTTATGACAAGTCGACGAGCTGACTGGCCAGCCCGCTGCTGGCCACTGATAATGCGCCATTTAAATAATAACACCAAAGCTCTCACACATCTGTTTACCCATGCAACCATCCAAACATTCAGCCATCCAGTCATCCAGGCATCCAACTGTCCATCTGTCCCATCTTCGTCTAGCTGGCTTTTCATTGGGTGGTGCATCAATGCAATTTGTGAATTTTAAGCCTACGACAATTTGCATAATGAACAGCATCACAATTTTTGGCATTTTCAATCTGTATTTACTGGTGTTTTTCAGTGCGACTTTGCCGAACGAAAGTTACATTTTCTGAATACGGCAGAGATGGATCTATCTGAATTAAAAGGGCAAGAACACAAATAAATATAAACAACTTAAAATCAAGACCATTTTATATCTTACAATAATACAAAAAATACAGGAAATATATTTTATTTCAAGCAACCCGTTCCGGCATCCGGCTTCTCCTGCTTCATTTCAAGCAGCTTTCGCTGGTTCTCCTTAAACTGTTCAATTGGATCCTCGAACTGATGATAATAGTGCAGCACCTCACGCACATCTTCCATCTTAAAAATAGGAGGATGGAGAAACTTAATTTATAATAAGGATAATGAGGATGAGCACTTCTCACCTTATGTTCTGCAATGAGTTTCAAAAATGCTGTCAGATCGAAGAGCTGAACATCGTCGTCGTTGCCCACCCAGCGGGCTATGGCAAAAATATTATCTGGATGGAGTGGAACAGCCTGACAATCCCAATCAACGACAATTACCCGCCGCAAATTGCGATTGAGTCGATTCAAGTTTTTGATGTGCTTACCATCCAGCAGCTGTGTGGCACCACGCACCAGACGATACCGTATATATCCATTCGGATCGAGGGCATCCAGAATGGGGAATGCGGTCATGCCCTGCTCGGCAGTGTAGACAATGATCTCAAAGTCTTTGCTGCACTCGCGCAGAAAGTGATCGACGCCGGGTCGCTTCTTAAAACGCCAGCCCGTCTGATATGTCCAGTCAGGATGGACCAGGACATCTCTCATCTCCAGCACGAGCGTATAGCGTGGCTGTATGTACGGAGGCTGCTGTACATCTGGCACCAGCTTGGCGGGCACCGGCTCTTCCAGCATCTTCTGATAGTAATGCAGAGCGTGCCACATACGCTGCACATATTGCTGCAGCAACGGCAACGAGCTCAGCTCATCCTCAATACTGCGCCCACGGTGATCCTGCTCCGGTTTGCCCAGCTCATAGACTGCCCACAGCATCGAGCCGCATAATCCGGTCAGAAAGAGACTATAACCGTAACGCCATTTTGATCTATATTTAATGGGTCTTGGCTTAGATGGCTTCGATGGTTTTTGACTTTGATGTGGTCTGCGCGTAATTTCGTCGGTATACCTTGAGACTGCTTTAAAATCGTCCTTTCGACACTTGGAGTCAATTTTGTCTGGTTTGCCTCGACTGGCTTTGTTTTTCGCAGGAATAACACTTTTATTGTCAGTGTCGGATGACGAGTATTTAAACTGAATAATACTCTGGATTGACCATGGGAAAGACGTTCTCATTCCAAACTGTTGTTGAATTACTCTCAGCCGTGCTGAGCAATTATACATAACCGATTTAATAAACTGCAAATTTAAGTAATTCTTGTGAGTGTTTTGACATTTTTGTATGGGTTTGTCATAGTCCGAATAGAATTTTCCGAATCTGTTGGAAAGTTTGATTTGAAGTCGTATTTCTTAAAAAATGTTCGCATGTCGACAGATCACCCAATTTCAGGTGCTGCTCGAACTGAATCCAATTCGCATCGAAAACCGACTGTTCACATTCTTATTCGTCGTCGTTTTGGTCTCTGGGGCGTCGCATGTAAATCTATTTTAAGGGTCGCCGTTGTTTGCTGTGAAGTCGAAAGTTATGCAAGCAGCGAGGATTGCGTGTGCCCTGCAACTAAATCGCCGATGAAAACCACAAGCTAAGTGGAAACTGAAAGCGTGAGAGGATTGTGGGAGCGGAGGATGCCACATGTGGCGTGTGGAGTTGGTAGTCATATAGTATCTGCGTGCTGGAGATGAAAGCGTTTTAATTTTTAACAAGCCTGCTTGTCAGATTCCCACCCGTGTTGGGATCATCTTTTCGTACTGTTTTGCATTTGCAAAAACCAGGTATGACATTTCTGGCCGCACTTGATGGAAACAGAACGCTTGTCGTTACCCACCAGCCAGAAGCCTCAGGTGCGTTACGCGTTGAGCGAAAAACTAATTTTGATTTTAATTAAATATTTATGAATGACGGTGAGCGCAGGACTTGAACTAATCCAGCCAAGCGCTGTCCATAAAGTGCTGCCCAAGCAGCATTGGGGCTTTCGGTACGGGAGTGGAGGGACTGGCAAAGAAATCCACTAATAAAATAACCAAATAGCTGGCAAATAACTTCCACTTATCACTCAGGACGCATCAGTGAGAAAATTAAAGTATTATCCCAGGAGACTCGATTGCGTGCCACATTCAAACCCCTTGACCAGCAGCCAACTACTGATATATTTATATATATGGAGCAATGGTTATAGTCTTACCTTCATCCTCGGGGGTGGAGTACGTGTGTGTGTGTGTATGTGTGTGCTCGTTTATTCGATCAAAAGTTACGAGCTCATCTTAGATTGGACATTAAATGGACACTAAAATATTTTCCATCTGCACGCAGCATCCCCAAACCAAACCGAACCGAACCACACCGTACCGTACCGTACCGGTACATGCGAAATAAATGTCATGAAACAACTCATTGACAGGCACATAAGGACACTGGTTTTATGGTCCACAGATATGACCAAAATATATGATTACCATGTGTCCAGCAGCATGCGAGCTCGTAAATAGGCATTTTCTCTGCTTTAGTTCTCTTTCGGACACAACAGCAGCAACAAAAATAAAAACAACAACAGCAAACACTCACCCCAACCACTCATCCCCCAACTCACCCCATGTTCCATACGCTGCCCGTCCTGGCCGTTTGGTGACTACTTTTTCTTGATTTTTGTTGCCTTTCGCTTGGTTATTTACCAAGTGATCCAGGTGGGACACATGCCCGGCAATGCACTGTCACAGTCTTGGCCAGTCGTAAAAATCAAAATAAAATGAAACTTATGCGTGATGTTTGCCTTTTCACATTCGCTTTTCGCAGTATCCTCCTCAATAGATTGTTGCTATTGCGTGTTTGGGTCACTTGTTCGTATTACTAATGACACAATCTATAGTTAAATAGAATGCGTAATTTCAGTATAAAATGTCAGTCTTTTATATCGTTAGCACTGACATACTTAAATGAATTTTTTTAATTTAAATATTAAAAGATTTGGTCATGTTTTTGTAAACTTTTAATTTTTATTTTTTTATTTTAATATTTTCTTAAGCTCATAAAATATAAATGTTAAACATTCAAAATAATACAATGAAATTTGAGGGAAATACAATAAAATAAAATATCGATAATTGCGATAATCGACATGTTTGGTTGATCTTTAAATGGAGCATTTCTTGCAAGGAAAATAGAGCGAATTGGAATGGATGACAATGATTGTATCGCGTGTTGCAGCTCGAACTCTATTGAATGATGCTCCAGAGCAGCAGCAGCAGCTAGAATGAGGTCTGAACATACAGCTTTGGTATAAATTCGCTATTTATGCAGTCTGACTGTATGCTGATTTCATCTCATCTCATTCAGCGTTACGTGAGCTGATTACGTTAGTCACGCGCGATTGCCGAGCTGGCTGGGACGAGAGCCAGAAACTTATGCTGCTGCTGATTCTATGGTTCCGTGACCAGAACACGCACAAATATCCAGTCCGAGTAGGGGTCCGGGTCATTTTGGCCGTGTTCAGTTGCTTAGCGCCAAATGAAATTGTACCAACTGGCGACTTGATGAGAATTTCATTCGGTGCGGATTTTTATGACTTTCCAGACTGAGGACTCACACGGAGTGAGAGAGAGAGAGAGAGAGAGAGAGAGAGAGAGAGAGAGAGAGAGAGAGATAGAGAGAGAGAGATTGAGTTCTTGCTGTGTGGAAGCTCCACTAAATGATTTCGCATTATTTCTCTCTCTCTCTTTCTCTCACACACATACCTTCTCCTTCTGTTTGACTGCCATAAAAAGTCAATGCATGCGAAATGTTTTCGTGACACGCTCAAACTAGTCCTCCAATGTGCTGTCAGTAACTGAAGCCAGGTTAGTTTTGCTCGGGTTTATTTGTTTATTCATTGAATGGGGGGCGAATCGTAAAAATTATGTTGATGAGTCATCAGTAAATGGCATTTATTTTATTGTCACCTATGTGAGCCCACAGATCTTCAATTATGACCATCTCCCAGGCAATGCTTCGAGAATATAAAAGTGGCGACTTTTGATGCACGGACTACGAATGAGTCTTGTATTTGTATTATTAATGATGATACTCTCCCCTACTGTTCGAGTTGCTGTCACAATTGCTTCGCTTCGCACTGCATTGACACCGATTTGTTCCACTGAATGGATGATTCATTAGGGAGCCTGTAACTGCTACGTTATCTATAATAAGTGCTTTTTTAATTTACTAATATTAGCTGGCATTTATTTCACTACATTCGCTGCTGGCGTTTTCATTGACATTCTTGCTGAATGCGAGCCAACGAACTCACATCCCATAAACCACAATTCGACGGCCAGATAAATCCTGTGGCTGGGACACAATTGTTAATAGAGAAAGCCTATGTCGCACTGTGGAAAAACTTATAATGTTATAAGAAATAAACTAACATATAAGTAAATATTTAAATGATTATCTTTGTTCGATAAGTAAAGAAAGTTATAAAAACATCAAATGTTGATAGATTGACATAATTTTCTTTTCATTTGAAGCACTTTATAGTTTTTCAAAATAATATTCGTGTTATGAGTGTTTAAACTAATGAAAATATTATTCTCATTGCATTTTCTTAGCAAAAAAATTTGTTCTTAATTTTTGTTTTATATTATTTTTCTTATTTATATACACTTTTGTAGAATTCTTACTAGTACAAAATATTAACAAGATTCATTCTTATTTTGCACAATTTTCTACAGTTCATTCAATAAGTTAAAAAATTTTTGCATACCTAAATTATCCATTCTTTGGATTAAAAACCAAAATAACTATATTTTTCAAGTGAAAAATCATCACACCAGCAAATCATAATCTTAGTTTTCACTTATTTTGTCATAGTAATATATTAATTTTATATTTAATTAATCAAGTGGAAATGGTTATGCTGACCAGCGTTTGTATTGATAGCAATAAGTAACATAAATGCTGTTCCTTTGTAAATTCTTAAATTTGTGCACAAAAAAGTACGAAATTGATGCCACTGTACAATTGTGTTGTTGTCGCTTCCCAAACAAAGTGGGTAACAACCGCATTTGAGATTTGATTGGATTAGAACAAGCTTTTGGCGGCGCACGAAATGTTGATGTGTCCGCTGTGGTTGATTGGAATTGGGAGTCCCAACCAGCCAACATTTCACCCAGCCACCACACGGGAACAACACAGTGTGTTGACATGCCGCGGTGCCACAGCCACCACTGCAACAACAGCTACAAGGATGGGTTGATTGTTCAGAGCGAGAGGCAAATGGCATTCATATTTTTGGCAATCGATATCCGTTCTGGCAGGCAACGCAGACAGGCAGACGGGCATCAGTCGGCCTGGACCTCAGCCTAGTTGGCAATTAGAAGCGTTCAATTTTTGGAAATTCTCAATTTTTTTTATTGCCCAAGAGGGGAGTGGAGAGATGTGTTAATTTCTGTTTTGTTGAATTGGTTCTGGTCGAAGTGATTTGGCTGCAGCCAGATTAGAACTGATATCCTTGGCGTGAATGTGTAGCTTGTTGTGCTATTGGTCTGTCTGTCTACTGTCCTTCACATCCATGAGCTCGATCTCTTCTAAGATATCACTGAATTTGACTAAGAAAAAGGAAAAGAGAAAGAGATAGATATAAAGATAATTAGAATGTCAGCATCTATATAAATGAATATATATAATTAATTTATAATCAGAATTCATTTGTGTTACGTTCTTTGTAAAAAGACAAACACATATATAATTAATTTATAATCAGAATTCATTTGTGTTACGTTCTTTGTAAAAAGACAAACACACTTTTTACTAAACCAAAGTGGTTTTATTATTTCAATACTCAACTCACTTAGTTTACTGAAATCCAAATTGATTGCAAAGTTGTGCAGCTCATACAGATCCAATTCCTTAATATTCGTTTCCACCGCCCTTACAGGATCCCCCTGATTTGCTGAACATTTTCTTGATGGTTCTGCTCTATCATTGGGAGTGGCTTTATTGAAACTTTGATTCCATTCTATTTTCAGGTGATTTACATGCTCGACTTTCTGAAGCTTGTGTCGAAAACCAAATCTTTTGAGCTTGGATATCTGTTTGATACGCCTCGGAGCTCCAGGGACCTCACTTGTGAAACTACTGCTCTCTGTGCAGTCATCGTCTTTACTGGATTCGTCCGAGGATATCTCTCTTACCTTAAGTATGATGTTAAACTTTTTGCTATTTATATTTTGTAGCGTATTAGCCATTATGTCTTTGCTGTCGTGTTGGGGCAACATACAAATGATTCCACTGTGCCGCTTATTCGCCTCAATTGGCAACTCCAGAGTCACAGTTCGAATGCTGGATTTCTCCATAACTTCAGTGACAATTGCAGAGTCTTTAACGACACTAGCCAACTGCTCCATTTCCATCTGTTTACGCTTTATGCGGAACCTGCTTAGCTGCTCCTTCCGTTGTAGGATGCATTCGCATTTCTCTCGATCTATGTCCAACTCGCCGAGTAGCTCTAGTGAGGGCCGATCTATAGCTTCGCCGAATAAATTCTCATGGCTACAACATCCAAAAGATTGAAGCGATTGTATTGATTGTATAGAATGCAAGTTTTGAACCTGAAAATCTGGTAGTTTGTCATTTTGTATATTGTTTGTTAAGCCAAACGGGCGTTTTCGACTGTTTGGAGGAATCGATTGTATTGGAGCCATTTCCGCGAGCTGAAAAAAAATGTATGTTAATGTTGAAAACAAAATATTTATAAATATAATTCTTAAATATTTTATATGTATACGGCAGAGTGCGTCCACATTCCAAAAAAGTAAGAAACGTACTACAAAGTTGCATGTTTTTTAAATAATTTAATTTGAGCGACACGATGCATCACGGCCTTACAAAGGCATACATATGTTATGCCTTTTTCACTTTACCATTTTCAAAATTTGGCGGACAATTGATAAACCAAGTAAAGTCGATTTTTAGAACATGCGATAAGCATCCGACAAACAAAGTAAATTCTCGTTTCCACAAACCACTGTAACCTGCTTCTGCTACAAAGCCTGTTACCAGAATGATTCAATGGAAATGGCCGGTCAAAATCCAATATTTACATTTTTTCAAAAATTTTAAATACAATTTCAAAGCCTACTTAAAAAAAAATAAATTTAACATGTTTATTTCCACACTCCGCATATAGCATCTGCCATAACTACAAAACAAACATATTTTATTCTTAGAACTCTTGATACCATTTCTATGTCTCTGATTTTAAGATTATTCCAATTTATTGTTGAGAAAAGCACTAAAACCAAAATGCACATCTTGATTTGCGGTTCGCCCATGCAGGGATGCAGACTTTAGGCAACAACAAATAACAACAAATTTTCTATCGTAGAAAGAAGTAATGTACTCCAAAGCAACATTCAAAATTTTAATTTTGCGAGTCTCTGCCAGTCACTCTCTCAACATGCGAAATGGAGTAATCACTGAGCTGCTTCCCAAGGACATACAAGTGCCTTCGAGTAGTTTTAGACTTAGGGCATAAAGCGCGATAATCATCAGAATTGGAATCAGCGCTAAGCCCGTACAATGATCATTGGATATGGAGCACGAGCTGGATGCTAGGAGGCACTGAGCTAGGAGGATGCTGGGTGCACGATTTGGTGTAGCCACAATTTCAGGTTTGCCTAGCCGTGAACACGTTCAACATGAACGGCGATTAGTTGCATTTGTTTACGAGTATGGATTTCGGATTTGTCTCCGGCTGCGACTTTCTCTCTCTCTCTCTCTCTCCTTCTCTCCCTCTCTTTCTCTATTGTCCGGGCCACCATTTGCCGCTAGCATGACGGCGTAATGGCCGCCAGCCGTAACTTATTGCAACGTGGCGTGCGAGCGTCCAGTGAATGTGCACCCAAAGGGGGTTGGTCAGCGGCCAGACAAGACTGGACCGCACTGGACGGGACAGGATACACATTTGGGCAGACTGGTGTCAGGTGGGTTGTCCAAATGGGACGAGGACAGTCTAAGGCCGAATGGCTGTTACATTCGATATGAATGTGATTTCGTTTTCTTCGGGCGTCTTTATCCACATTGTAAAGTAGACATTATGTTGATGTGAATCTCCGTTTTGCTGGCTGCGGCTGCTCCTTTTACCGGACTTTGCACATATCGCGCCTGGGACATCTGAGCAGCATTCCCCGGCACTGTGATAATATCACAGAAATTATTTTCAGTTACCCGTGTTCCTTTTTAGCAGAGGCCGCTCTTTGTTTTATTGTTATTGTTACGTTGCTGCCCGGCCATTGTCGTGATGTCCTCCGTGACTCTGTCTCTGTGTCTGTGTATGTGTCTGTGTCTCAGCATCAGTTTCAACGCATGGCCACATTAGTGGTAGATGGACATTCTGCTGTCCGCTGTCCGCTGTCCCCGTTGTCCGGTTTGGGTTATTTTATGTTATATCTGTCGCATTTTTCCAAAGCTGCGCACTTGCAATTATACAACATACCAGTACGAATGCGAGTGCGAGTACATTGGCCACATTTGGGGTTGTCTTTGCAGTTGGACACGTTTGTTTGTTGTTTGGCCGTTGTGTGTGTGCCTTTGATTTTCGCATATTGGCGCTACAAACTAATGGCTTCACTAACGATTGCAACCGTTGTCCTTAATGGCATCCTTTCGGGCATCACGCGCATCCCGTTTGTTGTCGATTTGTTGTGGTCCTTTTATACCCTGCCACTCAGTCCCCACACCAACACCCACACCCCACCACCACTCACCCAGTCCATTAGGTTTGTCTTTGATTTAATACCCATGATATGGGAAGAGATACTGAAACGTATGTTTCTTTTAAAATGTTCACTACATTTGTTAATTATTTATTAAATGGTGCTTTGAAATTAATGATTGTTCAACTTTTCAGTTAATTAACAGTAAAAATATTACTCAAATGTCTGAAGCCAATTTAATTAGATCAACAATTAAAAATTGTCTGAGCTAATATCTGCTTCTCCAATGTACCTTTGAAGTGTCATCAATGAACCGTATTTGACCACGTGTTATTTGCGGTCTAATAAAAATCGTACAAATTTATTGTTAATAGAAAAAAAGGATCGAGGCGGATGCAGCACGCACATTGTATACTCAAACGCCCATTGCTGACAATTCCATTGCCCAATTGGGAGTTGGAAAAGTAAAAGGGCAATGGGAACTGGGAACTGGGAACTGAACCGCGATGCCTATCTGCTGGTCGGCCAACGAATCCAGCACAGGACATTGGGCATTGGGCATTGGGCATTGGACACTGGACACTCGTAAACATCTCGAATCATACGTTTGCGATATCGAAAAATAATCTCGCTGCGGAAATGGCATATTTAAAAGGCGAAAGGATTGCTGCGATTTAACTTATAAAAAGACGTTGGCCAATGGCGTAGTGGTGACAATGCTCAATTCCAGCTGCCGGTCCGCTCTCTCCCCTCCAAGGAGCATTGGATGGCCAACACTTTGGGGGATTTTTAGTGTTTATTGCCGTAGATTAGTTTGTTTATTGTAATCCTCGTTATAAATTAAGCGAAACTTGTGCTTACCAAAGACTCATTCGGCACAAGGTCCAAAGGGTTGCCAACTTAGAGTGTTCATTTTGCTTCCCTTTTCTTGGGGGGTGCTCAGCTCGTTGGCTCTATAAACTTGTATTAATTCGCCGCATATTTCCCCAAAGGCATCGAAATGAACTTTCCAAGATAATTGGTGCAAATAGTTTACGACCACAGCCGATAATCCGATACTGCAATCGAATATTGTGAAGAAGGAAAACACTAAATGAATTTCTTTGTGGAGTGCTCACTTTAAGAAAAATTAAAAAAAAAGCTTCTCAGCAAGTGCAAATTATTTAAATAATTTGTTATGCCTATGCCTATATGCTTAAAGGTATTCGGAATAAATATTTATTGCACTGGTTTCAACAGTTGGCGCATATTGCCTTTTATTCCTTTTAACCAGATGTGAGCCAAGTTTTATGCAAATTTATATGGAAAAACTTTTCATTATGTCAGAACTACATGAATCGAAATCAGGCAGGTATTCTATGTATAAATATATGTATCTAGCTCGATTTGCTAAATAAGAAAAATCACAAAATATGAGTGTATATTTTGCAATATAAAAAATCGAGCAGCAGCTGTTCGGTGAATTCGATACGCCCGAATCGAAAAATTCATATTGCCTAGCGCAAGGCGCGCGACTGTTCAATAAGAGCCCAAAACTAATAAGCCAGGTGAGCCGGGAATGAGCAAGTGGATATATAACAAAGGGGCTGTTGGGGTGATGTGTAAGTGAGTTGCTTGCATGCATAAAATTTTGGGTACGACGCTCAAATGACAAAACCCCATTAAGAATTACATTTGTCTGTGCCCGAAACGAGCATCGTTCTATTTGTATATTATTTCAATGACTTTTAATACCCTGTACACACAAATATGGTATATATTATGAAAGCATAACAGACCTAGTTAAAGCTGGAATTATTTTGAAATTGAAAATATCAAATCTCAACTTTCTAATCTACTTGTTTTGTTGTTAGAACTAAAGATTTTAAACAGCGAAAAGTACGAAAAGTGGTATGCAAATTCACTTAATTGTTTTCTTTAAGTTTATAAGCAAATTCAACGGTGTGTTTATCTGTATTCTCCTTCTTGTATGTTCAACTATATATTCGCAGGGTATTTTATGGTTCACAGACTCTTGAGTGCTGTGTATTTTGAATGTTTTGGGGCAACTGTGCCGGCTTTTTCATAGAGTTGCGCGTCTAATTGCATTTTAAAATTGCGACACCATAAAATGTGCTTACGGTATAAATAATTATAACGGCATTTGTCGCAACAAACAGCAGAGTCGAACTCTCCAGAGCCCGAGCCGTAACCGTAGAGCGTAGAGTGCCGCAATGATTTTCGTGTGTCAGGATGAGAATGAGGCCAGGACACTCTGCAGAGGCAGTGAATGGAGTGGATGCAGCAGTCAGTTGGCTTTCATTTGTTGTCGCATCTCTTGGATATTGCATGAGCTTTGTTTCCCGACTCTGATTCCGTCTCCCAACCCGACCCCGACCTCAACCCCAACCCCAACCTCGACACCGAATCCGCATCGCGAGCCAGCTCCACTTTCATATTTGCAGCAATGGAGCGAAGGCAGTGCTATGCGATTAACGTGAGCTGCATATTTCCAGCTAATTTTCTAATTAAAATGGTATTTATGCATTTTTCAGTTCATGCTGAATTAAACCTTTAGTGCACAGCAAAGCAGGCTCTACGTGAACGCGGACTTGGCTGACAATATTTAAATGTAAACGAAATACAGCTAATTATTACCCATCCAGCCAATCAAGCTGCTTAGATATGCTGTGCACAACTGGTTATAATTTTTCATGAGTTAAGATCAGTTAATGCCACAGTGCGCACACTGAATGCAATGTCCTTAAAAAGTAATCCATGCTTTTTAAAAGGTCTACATCTTGTTTACCTTCGTAACTAGTTTGCCATAGTTCCACTTATTGATGATTCGCGTACCTCGCAATATCAATTCAAAATGTAAAATTAAATCTGCAAATGGTATTTCAGTTTATATTATGCTTGACTCAGTTAAACAACATGTCCGTTTCATTAGAATTATTCCAAGTCCTGTAAAGACACCTCTAAGTTGCCTACAGAGCCAATCGCAGTTTGGCAGCTTCAACTCCCATTTCTAGTGCAAGCGCTTGACAACCTGAACGATGCTGGAAAGTACCCAATGATGGGGGATTGCAGAACTTCAAATCATTGCAAAGTGGCAAAATAAATAGGAATGTAAATAAATTTGAGCGTGCGCAACAGAGACACACAGCCAACTGCAAGGACGTAAGGATACCAGACAGGACATAAGCCATTGCTTCAGCTTGCATTACGCTGACTGCAGCAGCAGCAAGGCACAAATTTATGCGACATCAAGTGGAAGTGGATTGCTGCCGTCCGTTTGGCGTTCTCCTGTCCTGTGCGTTGTTATCCTTGTCAAGTGCCACCGACACCAACAAGAACGGAGAAAATCGTTTCACATAAAAAATAAGAAGAAAATAACTTCACGCAGCAACTACCTCAGGGGGCGTATCAAAGTTCAGCTAACCAACACGATGCTGAGGATGTAAATAGTAGAAAAATAACGGAAATGTATATAACCAAGAAGAAAAAACAATTTATGTTATATTATCATCTTCATTTTACTTGTTTATATCACAAAATACCTTAACAAATAACACATATTCATTTGACACGTAGGCAATAATCAGAACACAGAACAAGAACTTTAAGAACTTTTTAATGTTGTGAATAATAATAACATTAAGTAAATAAGTTAAAAATAAATAAACACTTTGCGGCTAGTTTTATTTTTTCGGGTGGCAAATATTGTTGTTCCACAGCAATTTCATTGCAGTTGTGCTCTCGACTTGTGTGCACTCAGCAGTGACACAACTCAGGTTTCTGCATTGGCTAAATAACACTTAATCAGAAAAATATGCTGCATACTTTTGGGAGTAGTCAGGCAATGAGGAAAAGGTTTTAACACGGCCATTTCGCTGCAGATTTCTTAATAACATATTGCGTTAGATGTCCATTGGTCCAAAAATTAAAAGATGCCCACAGAAATCATCAAAATCTGCAAGGACATAAGTAAACAATGAGCAAATTTTTTGTTGAAAAAATCGCTGTAGCTGCCAGAAGAACTTTCGTCAAATATTGGCAAATCTAGAACCATAACATTAATTTTTATTTTCTTATGTTTAAATACCAAACAGAGAATTAAGTCATTAAACTAGTCTAATAAAATCATTAGAGGAATCATTATTTAAGGTATCATATCATATATAACTAACCATAAGGTAGAAAATTAACACATTCTTTCCTTCAATAGATAGGTATATAAAATGAGTAAAAATATATCCTCTTAAAGTACTTGTGCTTTTTGAAATGCTTTAATTGCTGGCAGGGTGTGTCAAAACTTATTTCAAAATGAAAATTGTAACAGAGTTTTCCACAACGAAATATTGCACATTTGAGCAAGTTGTTGCCAGTATGTATTGCTTTCCCCCGGCTTTTAATATGACATATTCAATAAACTAGAAGAGCACATGTTTGTGCAAGCACGATCCTTGGACATATGGGCACACATGCCCTACTCCTGCTCCTGCTCCAGCTCCAGCTCCAGTTCCATCTTCGGCTGCTCTTTTAGAGACTACATGCGAGTAATAGTCACATTTTAACGACATTCGGTGCTGGCGACGTGTGTGTCCTGTTTGGCGGCGACAGATTTTTCTAATGTCTCCATTCGAATCCTTTGGCCAGGCAATTAAATGTGCGCTCGTTTGGCGGGGATAACGGCAAGGATAATTGTATTTTTTTTTATTTGTTTGTTTGTTTGTTGCGTGCATAAATGGAAATGAAATGTGCCGCCAAAAGAAGAAGTGTCATAAATTCAGAGTGGCAAACACGATATCAAATGAATTATGCCTTATGATTATTAGACAAAAGGACATCAAGGATGTTTCGCCGCAATTATTAACATTTGTGTCCGTGCCAAACAATTAAAAGCGAAATCAGCCCCAAAGCCAATGCCAAGCACATCGACTTCACTCGAGGTCGACTTCAAACGAGCTGACACACATAACACCTTGAATGAGAGGGGGTGGGTGGGTGGGTAGCTAGTTGACAGTGGCTGTGGCAGTGTGAAGAACACATGTGCAATTGCCGCTTGCCTTAATGGGTCATAAATAACCAGGACAACAATGAGGCGGCTGCAGCTTCGTTTCTGTGTGTTTTTTCTTTTTTTTTTGCCATCTCGCCAGGACACATAAAATTATTGCACGTCGACGTGCAGCCAATCGGTGTGCGTGTGTGTGCATCTCTGTGTATGTGTGTGTGTGTGTGACTGCATGTCCTTCGTCATTCATCAACGCGACCATGCGCTGTGGCTTAGGGGTGGCGTTGTCGTCGTCCTCGCACTCACACACACGGAGCATGTTTGGAAATTGTGAAAATTTGTGGAAATGTGGCCGCTTTTTGATTTATTGTCAAATTTGAGAAAACACATAAAATGCTGCCAATAAAATGTTGAATGTCTACTCCACACGCCAGCCAGCCCAAAAAGGATAATGTGCGCGGCATTTCGTTTGTTTTTAATTGAAAATAAATCTTGTCAATTTGCGCTGCGACCAGACAAAACCAGTCGCCCGATTCCCGAGTCCCGATCCCAGCAACTTTATTTGCTTGGCTGTCTGATTTCTCTTCTTCTGCCTTTTATATGTGTTTGCTTGTTCTGCAAATTGTAAATTACTTCCGCGACCTTTGTGAAGCATCCTTTTGGGTCCTGGGCAAAGGTGTTGGCCAATGCCGCTGCACTTTTTATTCGGCATAATGTTAGTCCTTTTTTTACCTTATGACAAGAGACGCGAAAAAAATGTGCTTGCAGATACTTTGGCTATGGTCAAACGGCGACGCACATCCGCCAGTCTTTTTGCGAGTCCTTTTTATCCGCCTTTTACACAAAAACCAAACAAAAATCTACATATAAATAAACATTAAAATATTTGGCGAGTAACAACGAAATACAAAACAAAAAGGTGAATAAAATCATGAAAAGTTTTGCCGGATTGTTAAGAGTCTATGCTCAATACCAAAATTGCGTCGCCAGACAACCAAAAAGGAGTCAAAACCCTTGGGTAAGCAAATAAAATATAATTAAATAACTGACTCAAAGATCAAAAACCAGCTTGAACGGATTTTCAACAATATTTTCGTAAATTTTATTTGTCAAAAAGTGTATTCAAATTTCGATGTGGTAAACAATTAATTGTATTCTAAGGTTTATCATAATTCTCCTTTTCTTGTACACATTTTTACATTCAATACGACACCGGAAAGTCGAAAAAATTATGTGATTTTCTTTCCGTGCTTCGTTGCTGCTGCCCACTTCTGCTAGAGTATTGTTCCTATTATCATGATGCCTATTGTTAACATTTCTTAGGGGTACTTACAGCTATAAAACAAGTTTTCTTGTGTTGAAAAAAGCAAACTAATAATAAACAACTCAGTGTGTAAGCAAGTGGTCCAAGTAATACTCCATTCACAAAGGGCTTTTAGATGACAAGTTTCAAGTACTTAGTAATCATTCCTACTGCATGTTTATAATTAAATTATATTATTTAGTTGTTAATTATTTGGGTTGGCTAGCAAATACCCTACACTTAATAATCATTTCTATTGTATTTTAATAATAAATTAAAGTTATTATTCAATACTTATTCGAGTTGGGGTGGATATGAAATTATGAATAACAAACTTGATCAAATAAATATGCAAATTCAAAAATGTATTGGAACACTAACAGAGCAAGATAAGAACAGTTATAACAAAAGTATCATTAAATTGTCCTAATGCTTTTCGGTATGGCCACATTTCTTCTTCAAATCTTTCCCTAGCTCCATTTTCCTCTTCTTAATCGCTTTGGCAAGAAATCAAAGTAGAAATCATTTAAATGGTTTCTAAAATTGTCACTTTTGATTTGTTTTTCCTTGATAGGGCAAAACTTTGAATTTATATCGCTTGCATTTTGGAGCGTTTGAACGGCGATGACTTTACCGGTCTATTGCACAGATCCTTGCGTATCCTGCTGTAGAATTTTCTTCTGTTTTTTTTTTTTTATACTGTAGCCCACATTTGGGCGTTGCTTGCATTTTCTTTGGCATTTTGTGGCGCAAAATGATTTCATGTGAAGCGGTGATTATTTTCACCTAAAACTCGTCCCGCACACGGCCCCCGTGTCCGGCCTGAACAGTTGCAACTACAAGCGCAAGGATATTTATGGGCATTGAGCGTGTTCCGCCTCCTTGGGCTCTGCTCGCGCACACTTTTCAATGGTTTTTGGTTTTGGTTTTCGGTGTGTTTTTTCGGTGTCTTTGGCCGGTCGTTTCGACTTCGATGGCTCCGTTTGTATTTATGTCTTCGTCTATAAATCCATGTCTTCAGGAGCACACACACTGAACACCACCGGCTCACTCTTCACTACCCTCCTTGCTCAAACTGGCTTGCATCTTCATGTCAAAGCGTAGATTTATAATTTTCGGCTGCGTCGCCCAAGCGACGGCCAGTGCAATGCATCGCAGGGCCAACAAAATAATCAAAAAAAAAAAAAAAAAAGAGAATGAAATCCGAAAAGAAAGAAAGGGTCAGAAAACCAGCCAGAATACGAGTTGTTCCAGCTCTATTTCCTGCTGCTACTCCTGCTGCTGCTTCTGCTCATGCAGCGGTTCTGCCTGTCGAATTCCATGAATTATGATTTTTGATTGAAGTTGAGTTATTGCAATTCAATTTATTATAAATGCGGTTGCTACTGCTACTGCGAACCTTGCGCTCACCCACTGTACAACTCTACACCCTCTGCCCCCCCCCCCCTCTCTCTCTCTCCTGTCTAGTTTCTGTTGCTGACACTACTCCTCTACCCGCCTGGCGGTCGTCGCCTGCTCAGGACATTGAACTATGAGTTCTTGGCGTGGCCAAATTTCCGTGTGTGCTTTTGTGCATGTGTGTGGTGTGTGTGTGTGTGTATGAACCGTTTTCGACACTTTTGCAAAATTTATTGCCGATTATTTTTACATTTCTTTTTCAATTTGTATGCCTTTCCCCAGGTTTCCCCTCAAGCATTTTTGTTTTTTTTTTTTTGTTTTATTTGCTTTTTTTATGTGCCGCGATAATTATTTTTAACAGTTTTGTTGATTTTTCATTGATTATTTCATGTTCACTCTGAAAAAGAGCTATTTAGGTGCATACAACGAGCATGTCAATGACATATATTCATAGAAAATCTTATCACAAATGAAATAAAGCGACAGATGGCGATAAGCAATTCATGGAACTGTGCACAATTTTCGAATAACTATATTACAGAGATATAAAAGCTGTTTTATGGGCAATTTTAAATAAACGATTAATTTAGTTTATCAAAAAATATACATATAAGTAAAAAGGTTCATAAATCAGAGCACTATGTTTTATACAAAATATACATTTAAAATGATAATAAATCACATTTGTAATTGCGGATTGATAACTCTCCAAAGAATGATAACTACTCGGTGCATAAACATCCTGAAACTAACCCTTTCAGATCACGAATAAACACAAATCTTGTCCATAAGCAGCTGCTAATTTTTGATATATGCTGGAATGGCTGAATGCCATTTATAATGGTGCATATGCATGGAGTCGACTGTTGTCGTCGATTGGCGCTGCATAAATCAGAAATGAGCCAAATGGTCAGCAGCCAAACATTTCTCATGGGCACACACGACTTGGCTGTGCAATTAAGAGAAATATATTAGTCTCGCAGCTGATTTAATTATTTAACAATGAAGTCCAAGTGCGAATGTTTTATGCGCCATCGCGGAAGCTCAATTGCGACCAGGACATGGCTATGGTAAACAAGTAAGCAAGCGCAGTTGCCAGCAGAGGTTCCAGATTCCACATCCCGTTCCAGCTAAGCGCTTCAGACAACCGCATCACATTCAGACAAAGGCATCAAGCGGGCAGGCAGTGTGTGTGTGTGTGTGTGTGTGTGTGTGTGTGTGTGCGGAGGTGTAGGATCTGTAATTGCAGCAACGCGCATAATTCATATCAAATGACCATTTTAAAATCCTTTTATTTCGTTTCGTTCTCGTCGTCCTCGAGTGTGGTGGGGCTTTGCCGCCGCCCCCCACAAAATATTTGAAATAATAATTCTTCGAGATAAATTACGCTCGAAAAACAGGTGTGTGTTTGTGCGCTCTGCACTAAATTGCCCAGGACCTGCTGTTCGTCCTGCTGGCGGGCTCTAGCTATGGTCTTAGTGCTGGCTTCCCAGCGCGAGACAATGACACACAGCCGCAACTACAACAACAGGCGCTAACCCACAACCCGCTCTCCCCGCTCCATGCTCGACAACAACTTCGAGTCCTGCAACAGGATCCGCTTTTCCATTCGGGCGCTCGTGCAATGGCAGTCGGTCAGTGGACAGTTGTTGAATGGCGAATGGGCTAAAAGTTCTCAACTGCTCTCGTCTGCTGTTTCATCCCATTTTAGTCCGGCTCGTTCTGCGTTTGGCATTTAGCATCAGGAAATTATGCTGACGCTGCCAACCGGCCAAAGCTCGGAACGGGGCAATCAGCGGCGTCTACAGATGTGTGCATCCATGTGCCTTCTATCTGTCTCATATCTGAGCTGCACTGTGCAGCAGCGCCTGAGCTTCTTCTCCTCGCTTCTGTTGTCCTCATTAAACACACACACACACTCACACACACACATACACACAATTCCACAAGCGCACAAATACGGAGCAAGTCAACGACGCCCGCTCTAATGAGTTCCCGGGCCCCATGGAAGGGCATATGTTGTCCTCAGCTGGGCAGACTTTTGCCTTCAGCCCGCTCTGCCGCCGATGTGTGGCTGCATCCTGGCTTGATTGCCAGCCCACTGGCCCGTCTGCTCTGTCACACATCTGTGTGAAAATTATGGCACATTTCAAATATATAGTACCACTTACACAGAGAGAATAGTTTCACACTTGAACCAGGAACTTTTGTTGTACAATCTGCAGTTTAACAATTCGTTTGTATTTATTATTATTTGCTTTGTTTTGTATTGCTTAGTTTATCTTAGACAGTATTCCACTTAATTCAAGACATTCAACAGACTTGCAACCCTTGTCAAGCCAATTCTGCAACACTCTCTTAGGGATCATCTTAATCTTGGTTAGATAAAATCAATTGTCGAATTTAATGATTCATTTTGAATGGTTTCAGGAGATTGTGTTTTTAAGAACGCTCTCTAATTATTTGCCGTGCATTTTGCATTGTAAAATGTGCCTAGCTACGCAGCGAGAAAGAGAACGCGATAATCGCATAAAAGTTTACATTTATGATGCTCTAGCTGGGTTTGGATAGGTCGAGAGCTCTACGGCGTACACACACTCGCACACACACACACACACACAAACACACGTACATGGTACAAGTGGCAGTCACAAATACCTCGGCCGTAAAACATTTGGCTGACGGCAGCATACAAAGACTGACGGACGGACAGCTGTTTGCGGATGGAGAACGGGAGCCGGGATCGTTGCTGGGTTGGTTGGCTCTACGGCGAGCTAGGCTGAAATGCATTTGTGCAGCAGCAGAGATGGAGCAGAGGTGGCAAAGACGGGCGCACAAATGAGGAGGGACGAAAACAAAAAGGCGCGAAAATCCATTCGCACATAAAATGCGCCGCAGTGTGCATTATTTTAATGTCACTGATAAATCATTTTTATGTCGGTGCTAAATCAAAAGATGGACGAGCAAATGCCGCATTTCAAGCGTACCAGCCCGGCCAACAGTGCGGCAGTCCGGGTAAGAGTGGGGAGCCTGGGGAAGCGGGGAGCAGTTGGTGTCACACATGCAGTCTGCGAGATGTGCTGGAAGGTAAAGGCCACTAGCGTTGCATTCGTCCATTAAAATGCGCTCCGGTGTGTCCAAAACACAAGCACAAAGGTGCACACCACGTCACGCCACGCCACACCACACCACACCACCCAAGCACCAACGCCCAACCGAGCCACGTTTATTTATTATTAACACAAAAAAGACCCCGAGGACGAATTGCAGTTGGAGCGAGCAAGAGAACGAGGACAGCCTCCGGGCCTAGGAGCCCAGCAACATACCAGTTATCCTACCCTAAACTACCTTCCGCCCAACCCCGCCGTGTCCTGCTTCTATTAGGCACTCCTTGTGGAACGCGCAAGTGCGCTGAGTGGCTCATAATTCGTCGTCGTCGCTTCTCCACTGCAGAAATTCATCTGTTTGTGGTTCAAACACGTGCCGTGCCAGAAATAATGTGCGCCAGAATCAGCAGCGACTAATGGGGCTATAAGGCCACACAGCTCCACGACACGACCCCAACAGCCCACCACTCCCAGCCTGGTCTACCCCATTACCGTCTTCTAGCATGGGAATTAGGGTTAGCTCATAGCTACACAACTGAGCCCAAATGTATCCCATGGAATATGAAACGCGTTGAGGAAAGTTCTGCATTGGAGCATTAGTCAAACATAAATGGTACAATCTATAGGAAGATAGGCTGATCAAATGACCGATAAATAGTTGTAGATGACTGACTAACGATATATCCACTTGCTGAGAATATTTAAAATATTGAATTATTCAGTTTTGTACTGATCGAAAAAATCCGATTCTACAAACACTTTATGGGATCCAAAGAAGTATTTTATTTATATATCTTCAAAGCAAATTTACAGGTGCATATCAAGTTTCCAGATTTGTTGTAAAGCAAATGTGTTAATCTATGAAGTCAACCTGCGTAGCAAAATGGGAACCAGTCGAATAGTAGCACAGATAACACCAAATACGATGAATACAGAACGAACTTCCTCCCTCGCCCGCTCTTCGATCTGATCTAGCTCGAGATCCTTAAGGCGCATCATGGTAACTACAAAAATTGAGGTAACTTGGAATGTTCAATAGTTATTATGCATTGCTTACCGAATAAGTTGTTTTTCTTTGGTGGTTTTTATACGAGTTTGTTTGATAAATGAGATTTTGAATATTTCCTATTGTTACTCGATTCTCAACAAACTGTGGCACTATTCCAAAACATTGACAAACTGTGCATGGCCAACACAATATCGATGGAGAATTCAGGTTGACGTCTACATGTTCATTTATAAAATATGTTGATTGTCATTTGGGATTTGAAATAAATATGAATCTTAAAATAACAATAATAATAAATCTGATCCACTGACAACAGATGCAATTACCTTCATAGTCGCGATTAACTTCCACTTAACTGTGATTTGAATAAATGGCAACTGTTTGGCGACCGCTCGACTCGCAAGTTGCTCCGAAAGTTGCTTAAGCTGACAAGGGGAATATAAATCAAATAAACCAACCTCATTAACATATTATCAGCATCAAATTGTGACACGGCCCGTCATTTTCAGTTCAAGTGAGAAATCTGTCACGAGGCATTAAGTCGCTTGGGGCAGCCACAAGACGAAGGGTCCTTGAAAGTACACACTGCATATTATAATACTCTACATACATAGGCGTCATGTCACTTTGCCAGATGACTTGCGGTGTTGTCGCCAGCTTCTTACTGGTTGTGAAATTCACGGAATTTCTCTCTCACACACACACACACACACACATAATTATGCGTGTAAACAAGCGTGTTGATAGTGCGCTGACGTATGACTTTAAAGGTGACACTTAGTCTGATGGTTAAGGGTTGAGATTTGCTAAGCAACCACCTTTGCCGCGCTGATGCTGATGAAATACTCAACTACAGCAAAACAAATTGCCAAAAACTGCACACAGCCAGCAAAGCAGCCCGTAGTCAAAGTCACAAGTCAGAGCCGTTGACGGAGATGGAGTCGGAGACGCTTGACTAACACACCCTTCCACAGACGGCGGCTGCTTGTTTTCCGGCTGATTTATTCGTGTTGTGTGTTCGCAACAATTAGAAAAGTTACCGCAGGATGTGCGCAACAACAACAACAACAGCAGCAACAGCAACCACAATCCGTCGTAGTCCGAAGCTGCTTCTACGTCTCCCAGTTCTGGGCCGTTGCGTTGGCTGTGCGTTTTAATTTGACGAAAGACTGATGACATCTCATTAATATTCATTGCCGTTGTAAGGCGCTGGGATTTGTGGCCATATATCCTGTTTATGCCTGACTTTATTCATGGCGCCGCCAAATAGTTGTAGTTGTTGCCTCAGACTCTGGCTGGATGGATTGCCAGCGTTTTAATGTAGATGAGTCCTGATTCTAATAAGGTGTTAAATGCTCTGTGTTGTGGGCCAAAGGATTGAAATTCTATTGGGTGAGTAATTAATGAGTAGCTGTAAATAGAATGGACGTATCAGCTATCAGTGGATCAGTGCTTAATTTTCTTACAATCAGACTAAACTCCTTAAATTGATCACACTTGAATTGCAATTGAAGAAGAAGAAAAACTAGTGAAACAAATGCCTTTTATATGTAAATGCTTGTTAAGAATAATTATCATAAAAGCTATTTAAATATATTAAAACTATAAATAGCTTAGTTTATATAGCCTATTTTAATATATGGCATTATATTTAAGAGCTCCACTGAGACCCTATTCCCCGAATTATTACGGGTATGCCTATTTTGGAAACCTGAAAAATTAATATTTATATTTTTCTATTATTAACCACAGCCCAAAATAGTCACTTGACTTCTTAACAATAATTATCGGATGCTAGAGTTTGATATTACCTCACAATTAACTCGACTCATATTGCCAGCGCTGTCATCATCATCATCATCGCACATAGCACGGGTCCAATCTTGTTTGTACACACGAATCCCATATATTTAGCATATTTAGCATGTAATCGTAATCCACTTTTGTTTAGCAGTTTATGGTCCTGGCCGTACGCCCATAAGTATTTCAAATTAATGACGACACTTCAAAATAATTATGAAGCACATGCCGCCCACGTTTTTTTTTGGGTGCGGGGTGCGTCAAATGCGACAGGACAATTGGGTATACGCAGGAGCAGGAAACCAGCATTTATCTCAGGGAACAAACGGTGTGTGTACTTACCGTTGGCACTTTTAAGATGCTGCCGTGACATATTTATGAAGTTCAATTATCATAAAATGCAAATGAAATCGTCATGCCCGAAAACGTCAACCTCAAGCGACGACCCAACCCCCAACTCCTGTAACTCCTGCAACCCTGCAACCTCCCAACCCTGAGGCCCAATAAAACAAAACAAGTGGCAGGCCCTAAGAGATGCCTGTGCCCATGTCTCGATCCTACGGTGGGGTGGCAGTGGCAGGCTGAGACATGGCCAAAATTAAGCAATTTACTTGCGATATCCGCCAGCGACACGCCCGCTCACCCCTTGACCCCAGCAGAGGCAGATGCTCTAACTGGGCGCGAGACATCTACGTAAGGAAAAGACGCAGAAGTCAGTCTCCGACAACCCATACACTAAACAAATTTGGCAAGTTACTTTACATTATTCAAATATTTTCAAAACAAACATATCTCTGAGAAATCTCTGAACTGTGAAAAACTAATCATACTCCACAGATTAAGAAATTTGTCGATATTTTTTTAATTTCTATCTCACTCTTTATCTGTCTCTCTCTCTCTCTCTCTCTGTGTCTCTCTTTTTAACGTTCTACTTTACTTTTTGGAATTTTATTTGTTGGTCTAATTCGGCCTGCAAAATGTGTTAAAACATTTAACATTTTAATAACCCAGAATAATTATATTATTTCATAATGAAAACTTTAAAATTTATTACTCGCTTTTAATTATATTTAATTTAATTTAAAATTGTTATTCGGGAGGATATTTGTTGCAGTGTATATGTGTGTTTTAGCATTTGCTTGTTAGTGTGTGTGTGTGGTGAATTTTATCTGTCGACTGGCGCTATTAAAAGAAATTACGCTCAAAACTAAATTGCGGGCCAGCACAAAAGGTGAGCTGCTGAGATGGAGCTGAAGTTGAGCAGTGAGCAGGGAGCAGGGAGCAGAGAGCAGGGAACTGAAGCTGGCACGGATGCCTCCACCATTGAAATGAGAAACGATTATGTTGGGCCCGAGCCAGGCGGAGCATAAAGAAGTGCCGAAGAACAACAGCAGAACTTTTTAACTTGTTTGCGTGTTGCTATTTACAAGTCCTGTGGGACAAGCGCCCTGCCCCTCGCTCTCGTCCTGGGTTTTGGGGGGCACAGGTAGCTTCAATGCCGCATTGCTGATGTTTGCGTTTTTCGCGCTTGTCTCGGTTTTTCTTTTGTTTTGGTTTTCGCTTATTTTCAGTTCAGTTCGGTTCGGCGTTTGTCTCGCCTTGTCGCACTTCTGTCCTCCTGTCTTGTCCCTGTCCTCATCTCTCACTTGTCGCCGCTTCTGTTTGGTTTCTTAAGTTGGCGTAATATGTTTCCGTTAGTTTTTCGTTGAGGTGGTGCACAGGGTTGCTGCCCCGTTATGGTAATTTAGTAGCGCAATTTTGCGGAAATTGATGCTGTTGCTCAATGTGCTGGACGGCATTTGAAGGGGCAAGTTGTGGGGTAGAGGGGGGTGGCAAATGGCATGGAGCTCACGCTACTGGCCAAGTCTATAAGTTGCCAGTTGGTTTGTAATTTTCAGCTAACTGCTTGCTTTTTAATATACATTTAAATGCGGTGCTCACAATACAATTGGAAACTGCGAAACCCTTTCAATATATTTGATTGAAAGATACACTGCAGAAATATCTGGGTTTAAGCCGTACTGATCTACAAAAGCCAAACGCAGGGGAAAGTAATTAATTAAATTCAATAAAAATCGGATGGAAAACTAAGTCCCGATCATACGCCACAATTTTGGACATGGATCTTTAAAAGATAAAGTCAAAACTCTCAAAATATTTATTAATTCTTTATAACACTTCTTAAAGCTTGTGCAGCTTTTAAGATAACAGCTTAAGTTTCAGTTTCAGTGATTGTTTAGCGATTTATCGACCAGTCTGGCAACGCTAAGTGCGCTTATTAGCTTACATCGACGCTGTCATCGATGAACTTTTGCCATCGATATGTTTGACTATTGTTATTTGATTGTTATTTGATTCTTTTAATTGGACTACAAATTCATCAAATGAAAGTCACATATTGATAATAGCTAAGCTAAAGTGTTCTTAACGAAACGTGGAGTTGTAGAATCACATAAATCACTCAAAAATACTCCACGAATTGGTAAGCTCTTATATCTATATTAAAAAAATAAATATATTAAAATATGTCACTACTTTAAAGGTGTTGCTCGAGGCAAAGGAATTAAAATGGAGCGGAGCACTGAGGCACCAGTTGAGCAGGAGAAGAAGATAACAAGTTTGGGCGATGCCAACAAGAAAACACCCGATAACAAAAACGAAATGGAAAGCGAACTGGAGGAAGGTGAGGTTTATGATAGCGACTATAGCAATCCGGAGAAAGCTCCCATTTGCACGTTCTATCGGAGAAACAAGTGCACGTGGGGCAGTAGATGCCGTTTCAGGCATCTGGGTTGCATGAATATGGGCAACTATGTGATGTTTGAGACAGTTAGACCACAGGTACTGTCGATGCCTCAAAGGGTGGACAGGAATAGCACTTCCCTCAAGCACAAAACTGAAATTGAGCGCTCCTTTCATACCAGTTTGCAGGAGTGCAAGCAAATGATCCGAGATTCTGGCTATAATTTAGGCAAGCCGAAACCGCGGGGTCCCAATCGTAAACCCTGGCTTAGGGTCGACGATCGTCATCCGTTTGAGCAGCCAGTTGATCGTTTGGATAAACACTTGCGTAAACTGCATAGATCCTCTCCTTACAGGCCTTATCAACTTTGGCCTAAAGCGCCAGACAGAATAGTGACGTTAAGTGCCAGGAGATCCCCGAGCAGCAGCAGCAGTATCAGTAGCAGCACCACTGACGATTACACGTCCACAACAAATTCGAGTAGCTCCTCAGGTGCGAGTCATCCACAATGTTCAAAGACGTCTTGCACGCCCCTCCACTCTGCCCGTCGGTCCCGTATGAAGAATGTGCAGCAAGCACCGAGGAAGCGTCGTTATCTTAGCAGCAGCTCAGACTCGAGCAGTGATACCAGCTTCGATTCCAGTACACACACATCGGAGCTAAGCTCATCCGACATGGAGTTGCCGCCTAGCTATAAACCAAAGCGTTACTCACGATGCCGTTATAAGAGTCGCAGCCGATCTAAGTAAAATAATAATCAGCAAAGGAAAGACCCTCAGACCTGACAAGCCAAAAACTTTTAAAGGGAACAAATGGCAGTAAGGAGAAATGAGTTCATATATAAAATTAAATACTCTAAAGAAAAAAGTTTATACAAACAACTTATTTAAATACTAAACTGTATAAAAGTAAGGAAAACAAGTAGGTTATATTTTTTACTTTTTCAAAATACAGAATCAATTCTTAAGTTCCTTTCATTACAATTGAATTATGCACGACTTTTTAGATTTAACATTTTTATTAATTAATGATTTGTCAAAAAATAAATAAAGTAAAATCATAGAAATAAAAAGTTTTTTTTTATGTCAAACGAAATAGGTTTAATCAGAAAACAGAAAAGAATAATCGTACTATTCAAGAGTTTTGACGATCAGAAGGTTGCAAGATTTCCATGAAGATTGTAAGAAATCTTGAATAATACTCTTACTATTATCTCAACTGTTATTATGAAGCTTAAGAAACTTCACCAATATTTCCATCAGCTCGGAAAACAATCCAGTTGAATCGTAAACTGACACACATTGGAGGTTAAGAGTTTGACTAAAGTTGGATTGATAACCCACAGGACATGCTGGACGCATCCGTTGTCATCTTGGCACCCGTGTATCCTTGAGGTGCACACAAGTAACCGGCTGCCGCCTGGTCGTAAACCCAAAACGGCGCAAAACCACAAATTGTGCAGTCTCACACTGATTGCAATAAGTGTGCACATGTGTGTGTGAGTGTGGTTCTTGCTAATATCCTTGTTAATATTATTAAACATTATTTATGGATTTGTTTAATTTGTATTTAGTAACGTTTCGCATGCCGGCACCTTCCATCCTAACCATCCTAACCAGCTGCCGGCAACGTGCCTCTCTGCCCCGTGATTCGTAATGGTAGTCGCAAAACTTAAGATCTGCCTGTGGTCGTCTATCTGCGAGTTGCTTGGTTGCCTCGTTGCACTGCTGCCAGCTGGGGCAACTATCCGCATATCCTTGCCGCTGGCATTGCTGCTGTTTGCTTTCCTTTAGCGCCCCGTCTTAGCCCGCCATCAGGTCTGTCGCGTTCCTGTTGTCCTGGTGGAACAATTACATGGTTTTGCCTAATGAATTTATCTGCTCATCAGCATCTCCACTGTGTGTGGGTGTGCATACGAAGCCTTTCTGGGTGCGGGGGAGGGTCGTCGGGAAGTCACAGTAAATTTTATGTAGATTTCCTAACACAAATTATGTTCATTTGCCGGCGTTGCATGTTGTTATCCCGGGCAACAGAAACAGCGCTCCCCCTCTACCCCCTCTCCGCCCACTGCTGAGTGAAAACTTTATGAAAAACCCGTTTCACATACGATTGTTTGTCTGAATGTAGTTGGCCTGAGGGCCTCTTATGAATGTATGCGTATCCAAGCCAGCTGTTTCTGCCATAAGTCTTAGAGATGGAAGTGAACTGGCCAAAACACCAGAACTCCTGATAATGAAATCCTAACAAAAGGTAATAATAGAGTAATCATGTTCTTTGCATCATTGTTGAATATTGTATTTTACATTTTAAAATTAAAGTCATCGCATCGGGAAAACACTCAAACGAAAAAGAGACTCACAAGCAACTTATAATAAATTGCTCACAGACATTCATAATGTTCGCAGCTCTAAACAATTTTAACCATTTATAAACCAGATTAAAAGAATATTACATAAATTGCATAATAATTTGAATTATAATTGTATATATATATATTTAAATCTAAAGTTACTCCTCGAAAAACAATTATAAATACATTTTTAAGAGTCATCCAAGTGTGACACGCATTTTGTCCAGCCAAAAATCTCCTCTCTAGTTGGGGCAACTGAAAATTTTACTTTGATTGTGGAACAATTTTATTAGAATCTTAATCGTGATTTGTGGTTAGTTTCATTCCTTAGACCACGTATAAATTTATAGATAATGTTTTTAACATGCAAACATTTTCTATGAGGCTAGTCTCCAAACCAAAAGGATTCTACTATAATGGGAAACTATAACTGGAAACTAACCGAACAGCAGGCAGTACACCACACATAATACAGATAAATTAAGCTTAAATAATGGGTATATATATTTGTATATGAACAGGTATATTAATCGCCTTCATCATTGCTATCAAAGCGTTCATTTGTCTGCAGAATGGCATCGTTCAGATAATGATAAGTCACAATTAACGCTATAACTAGCAACTGTAGCAATTGTATCTGCAAGGCACAACATGGAAATGAGTTAGTAGACTGTCCATATAGTCCATATAGTCATAATAAAATAATCAGAAAGAGTCCTTAGATCTTATGCAGATTAAAGTTTCTTGATGCAAAGAATTTAATACTTTACTTTACTTTACTTCGTATTTGCATTGTTGATAGGAATATTTTTGTATATTGCATATTTGTATAAATATTAGTATAATAAATAAATCATTACTCACCACTGCAAAATTAGCCACATTAAATCGCCAAATGGAAAGAAATTTAAAATTAAAGCAATTTGACAAAGTAAAACGCATTTCTTTGAGATTGCGGCGAATACGCTTGGGAAGAGTACCCCTTTGACCCAGAGCAGTGTTCAGTCTGTCGAGGAATTGAAAGCGCTGTAAGATGAGAACTGTGTGAGCAGATCAAGGACTGCATCATTGTTCCGCGAAACCCACCTGCTGATCCAGTAGCGACTGGGCCAGGAGCAGGCATGCATAATCGCAGCCAATGCAGGCGTAGATGGATACATTGCCGGCGTAGAAGACGCGACGCATGTGATCATCGAAGAGAATGTGCCACGTGTTGCTAAAGTAGACATAGCTGTAAAAGCCAAAGAGCAGGCAATTAGTGTTGACGCCCAGCAGCAGCAGCAACGATCGCTGTAAGTAGTCAAAGAAGTTGCCAAAATGTGCTGCAAGCTGCTGCAGCGACTTCAGCAGAGTGTCCTCGTTGGAGGCAGCTACAGTTACTGCCACAGAGCTGCTGTTTGCCATCAGTTGCAGTTCAGTTTTGACTTTGCTTTCACAGAGCAGCTGCTCCACTTCTGACTCCAGCTGCCGCAATCGCTCTCGTGCTAGCCAAGCGAATGTGCAATAGAAACGCAGTGCACCCGCCAGCACCAAATGTGGCAGAAACAGAGCAAAGCCAATCATGATGTGCTGCAGCGGTGGCAACTTGAACTTCATCTCGTAGCCAATGTACAATCCAAAGCAGAGCAGCACCACAAATGTGGAGAACAGCAAAAGATATGCAATAAGTTCCCGCTTGAGGCAACCTCTTCGTGCTGAGATTATCGTCATGGGTAAGGACACTGTTATTCCACCAGCCACGCCCACCGCTCGCACAGAGGCGTAAATGGCATAGGCAAACACCTTGATGCTCAGCAGCAGTTGCAGCCGCATCAATCCGTACAGAAAAGGTGACACATCCAGAAGAGTCTTGAGCAGCGACGAGGGCTTAAAGTGCTCGATGAAACAGCCGGCATAAATGCAGGCCAAAACAAACACATTTAGGATTCCAGGCACAGAGACTCGGTAACGTTGCAGCTGGGAGTCGAACCAGTGCATCTGGTAGCCAGTCAACAGTAGCAAAACATTCGAGGTGCGCAAAACGCGACGCGTATTCATTGTGCCAAGTGAGACTCTGAACCGTTGCTCGACAAGCCGACGACTGACCTGAAGCACAAATTTTGGCCACAAAACGCTGACCAATTATTTGGTGCTTATCTGTGCATCGAATTGTGAAAAATGTCCAAACACTAAATACGTTAATGAAACACAAGTGAACCGCATCAGAGATCGCTTTGGTGAGCGCTCTTTGAAATTAAAGCTGCTTTAAACATAGATCTGCATGTTTTCATAACAACTTGATAAAAGATTTGTTGCCTAAGCTAAAACTTAAGTATGACTTAAATTAAAATCAGATAGATATTTCCATGCTTCCCTTTAATGTATGATATTTAAGACTAGAGAATCGTGACTGAATCAAGACAACTGTTCAACCCCAGAAGTGATTCTAAAAAAGTTGCAGAAAATATCAGAAAACTTCAATAAATTCTCCAATAAAACTTTGATGATTCATTACAAAGTAATTAAAATAAAACTTCAATATCAATAATTTATTGCTTGAATGGGCTTCAAATTAAAATTTTGTAATTACTTTTTATTTTTCTAGTCATAGCCAACATTTGAATTGTCATTGAAAGCCGCTCTATTTACAAAATTCAGACTATTTGAAAAATAAATAAGTGGTTTTGATGCTGTGATGATTGCTCAACTGAAGGGAAATAAAAAGATGCAAGGCAAGCGACGTGCTCGACTTGCTCGACTTGCAGCTGAACTAGAAGTGTTTGCACCTGGGAGTCAACAGGTTAAGGCGACTGCCTAATGAGAAGTCATAAAGTTTCGGCAAAAACCAAAGAATCGGGGGTAGCTCAAAGAAGCACACCGCACAAGGGTGGGGAGAAAGGGCGACATTTCACATACGGCTAATTAGATATGTGGATATGCATGTCGTGTGCGGCGTTTCTCAACTTCAAACGACTCGGCCGGGGGTGTCGGAGCTAGTACCAAGTAAAACCAAACAAGCGGCTAATGGAAATGGAACACGCTTCCACGCGGTCTGTCAACAGACAGCAGATAGCGTCACTGTTGGGGTACAGCTACCGGTACAGGTGCCGGTGCGGTTCACGTTCCCGTTCCCGTTCCACTCGGCGAGCGAAGTGTCAACATCGAAATTAGAAACAATTAAAAGGCAACGCCGCCAACGTCAACGTATTCAAATATTTGCTAGTTTTGTAAAATCTTAGAAACTGCGCCAGATTCTCTTTTGTGTTGCCGTTGTCTCCGTGCAATGTTTAAGAAGCTGTCTTCTGGCGAACAGCAAACAAACTGCATGTGGAACAAATGATGGCTCAAGACAAAAGCAATATACTCTGATATCATTTAAGCCGTTACAAAACCCAATTTGAAAACAAGTAAGAACATTGCAATCTGTCTGCTGATATGAAACACCATCCCACCATGCCAGTATCTGCCTGTAAGATTATCATTAATGTACCTGAGGCATTTGTCTGCAGCTTTATAAGTAAAAGAGATTCAGGCTTTTTCGATTTCTTAACAGTTTTTGAAACTTGGTAAATTCAGCTCGAAAATTGCGGGAGATAAATTGGCTGATCAATGTGGGAGCCAGAGTGGGCATGATCTTAAATTATTTTATCGATCTTTTGAGAAAGTTGACGGTAAGAAATTTTCAAAATTTGGCTGGACACTTCCTACACTTTATCTGACCTGTACACAAGTTTCTCTAGCTTTAATAGACAGCAAAGCCAATAAACTCTCGTACCTTCTGTATTATAGTATTGTGACTCAATGATTCTTTACACATATTTTACTCTCAATGTTTGTACTATTTATTATTGACATTCAGCAAGTGTGGACTTAAAAGGTTACAAATGTGATGAAAATAAATATATTGGAAATCTTTTTCATATTTCAACCTTTAAGCCGGTCCAATTCTTTAAATAAAGAAACTACGCTCGATGCAACAAAAAACAATACACATTTTGCAGCGGTAGATTTACAATTATCAATCAGTATTAAAGCATCGAAAAGTGGCTTGGCTCGCTTACAAGCCATTACTCTTTGCTGTTGGCAGAAGCCTCTTTTACCTTTTGGGCTGAATGGCTGAATGGCTGACTGGGTGGCTGTGTGGCAAAGTCATAATTCAATAAATAAATGCAAGGATGACATGTGGACAGCGCGGCAACATATCGCATCGAATGCACTCAGATGCGCACGGTAAAAACTGCGCGGATGAGGCCTGAAATACCTCGACGCAACCTCCGAATGAATGAAGTAAAATTTACGGTCGCCCATTCGTTAAGTAAAACAAAAAGCCGCCCAAAAACACTGCTACACGGATCGAGGGAGGGGTCTGGCGTGTGGTAGTATCCTGGTGATTATATGCAGTCTCGCGGAAAAGATGGCACAGCCTAGCTGGCGTATGGAATACGTTATGCCCGTGCAACTCTCGCAACCGGGAAACAGCACCAGGAGCAGTGCAAATCTATTAACCTGCGTCCCAGTACATTCACAGACAAGGACATGCGTCACTTGTCCTGCTCCCTGCAGGCTGCGCATGCACTCAACAGCAGCTCAGCACTCAACCCTTGCACAGTCACGCAGCAGTCTTTGATGGGTATCAGTTCCACAGGACGCGGGGAGCATTCAGGTGAAAGCATTAGGGTTCGTCCCACAAAAGTATACGAAAAAATCTGAAATTATTTTGAGTTTGATATCCTACATTTATATATATTATAATATATCACACATAAACCCAGTAAAAATCTAGAATAACCTTTAGTCACAGCTAAGATTTTTCCATTTGATATTTTTTTAGACATTAATAAAGAATTGAAATGACAACAATTCAAGTTGACTAAAAAGAGACAGCTGATTTTGAGCCGAGTGCTGCCATCTTATTTGAATGCTTGACAGAACTGGCACTAAGTGTTGGTAAATGTCAGTTGGTAAAACAGTTTGGCAATCAGTTTATAATGCTAGAAATATATATGGACAACAAATGGGTTGACTTCAAATATATTTCGTCTACTCTTTTTTTTTGGCGACAATGTTGAATATTGCAAACAACAGAAATTGATCAGCCTGAGTGCCCCTAATGCAGCTGGAATTTATGGGTAAGGGTGCTTGTACGCTGTTACCCATTTGGCTGTTAAGCGCGATGATGATGATCCAGTTTCAGTGGCGTGGTGCGAAATTATGATGCATTTTTATGGATTTTCAATGTTTTTGCAGGGTGCAGTTTTTCGTAAGGATTATGTTTCGTCAATGTACGTGTGTGTTTGTGTTTTTGTGTGTGTGTATGGGTGTGTACGAGCCTGTGCACTGCTCAGTTGTGTCCTGGACTGGGACAGGGGCGAGAAGTCAGCACGGAGGCTGTTGCGTTTTTTGTCAAATGTGAAGCATCCTGTGTGAATTGCAGTGGTCATGGGGCGAGGTGCGAGATGTGGGTGGGGGCTGGTTTTGGGTTTGGGGTGTTACCCCTCTTTTTTGCGACGCTTTCCAAACTGATTTATGCACGTTGATGGACGGTTTCGGTTTCGGTTTCGGGCAATGCAAGCCGAGTGCAGCAAAAAATCAACGCGGCCGGGCAAAAAATTTATGCATTTTCATTGATATGCAAAGCACTGCAATCGGTCGCACTGAAGGGGGGCACAGGGCATGGGGAATGGGGAATGGAGAATGGGGGCGTGTCGTCCAGCGAAGATGAAGAAGAGGCCGAACTTGTGTGCGCGTTTCCGTTTCCGCTGCTATGCATCGGGTGTGTGTATCTGTGTGTGTGTGTGTGTGTGTGTTGTGCGTACGTAGGTCGACATGTTTGGCGTATTGTCGAATTGCATAATATGCACTTTTTCATCGGGCCATCCTGCACAAATTTACAACCCAACAAACGTCGATTTATTGCCTGACAATTGTGCCGAATCCTCCCAAACAATGCCCGCCAGTGGAAAATGCCAACGGATTTGTGTCCTGTTCGGACCCGTCCAAATGGCGCCTGCCCTGCTCCAACTAAAGTTTCAGATCCAAACCCCAACTCCAACTTATACTCCGATACTGTGGATGAGGATGAGGATGAGTCTGAGTTATGAGTGGTGGCCGACCAGTCGATTGAATGGATTCTACATGATTCTACTGTTGTTCTTTATGTTGTTGTTGTTGTTTTTGGTCGAATTCCATCAACGAATTTCAATAACAATTTCCATTGGAAAACAGACGAAAAGATGCAAACGCGTCCGTTTCACATCCAATGTCCAGCGACCATTGACGACAACAATTCGCGTGAAAAATAATGTTTTTAATATTGACAACATGAAAAATGTGAAAACAATAATCATAAATTTTTATTAACAGCAATACTAACAACAACAACAGCAACAACGACCACAAAAACAGAAACTTTACAATAAAATGTGCATTGCCAATTTTCGCTGGCCAACTCGTCGACAAAAAGTAATCGAAATTATTTCCCAATTGTTCCACAGTTCAAACTGTTTTTCAAATTGATTTTAAATTTGGCTTGATAGTAAATCTTGCATGCAGCTGCAACTCTTATCATGTTTGCATTTTATTGAGAATATATTTTAAGATGCTTAAAGAAGATTACGACTATTTTGTAGTATTTTCTGAATTACTTAAGATTTTTTGTTTTTGAAACCCACAGCATGATAAGATAAGATCCGAAAACTTGACAACCAGGTGAGAAAATTGCTCAAAAATAATCAGAGCACAGTCAATATAAGTAAATCTTGAATAAATTCTATTTTAAACTATATTTAACAATAGTCTTTAACACTAAATAAAAACAATAAAAAACTACAAGTGCATTTTTTACCCAGTCAGTTGTGGAATGCATTTTGTCCAAATACTATGTAAAACACCAGTCAGTGAAGATGGGGCTGTGTGTGTGTGTGTGTGTTGCGGCAGCGTCTTGCGAGTCCTGTTGGAGACGCGTTCCAGAGGACATCATCATCGTAAATCATGGTGGGGCTTTTGGTGGATCGCAGTTGCGCACTGTCAGGCAGGCGGGTGGTGCAAAGGGGCTGCAGGCGGGCAGAGCCATCGCTTGGATGGCTCGGACATTTCGGTTAGTGGACAACTCTGGCGTGGACTCTAAACATAAAAATAAATATACACCGTCCTGACAGGCGGCTTGGGCTTGGACTTCTGGACGTTTGTTCTTTTTTTGTTTTTTTTTTTTGTGGGGTTGGCGCTGGCAAACGCGAAGCTCGGCAAAAGAAATGCAGCACACAAAAATTTCATTGGGTCGCATTTTTTCGACGATGCAGTCAAGAATTGGCCCAGAGATGGCGCTGCTGCGCGCAGCTACAGCTTTTGTTGTTGTTGTGTATAGTATTTCATGAGGATGTGCTGGAAACAGAAAGGACAGCATGAGAGGCGCGCACTCAGACGGGAGTCGCCCCGAAAAGGATTTCATAAAAATTGCGCAATTTAAAATGTCACAACATAAATTCTGTTTGCGTTTCTTTATGCAGCAACAGCAACAGCAACAACAACTACAACAACATCGAAGTACAAGGCGCAAAAGGCACAATAAGTATTAAATTTTGTTAGAAGGACCTGCTGCACAAACAAACAAACAAACAGACAAACAAACGACACAGCAGCACTGGGGCGCAAAATGTCCTTCGACGCAAGAAAACAACGCAGCCAGTGGGCCAAGGGGCTGCACTCGACACCATTTGCTGGGAGGTGCAAGGGGCATGGCTAGGGATATTCCGGGCGGAGGCTGGGGGTGGCAGCGGCGCTGACGCCGCTGACTGGCTGTCGAGCCACTCAACTGAACGAAGCGAAACAAAAGAAATCCAAAATGCACACAAAACCGCGCGCGCAACACACACACACACAACAAAATGGGACACTCACGGGACAGTCCAACGAATGCGCAGCTCCATCGCTGTATCTCTGTGTGCGTGTGTGTGTGTGTAGGGAGTCTCTTGGTGGAGGCTACGCTTCAGCAGCCAGCTCAGCGCCTCGCCTCCCGCAGCCAGCGCCTGGTCAATGTTGTTCGTCAGTGACATCAGCATCGTCCTCGTCGCTGGCCGGAAACGAGCCGACATCCACGACATCCACGACATCCACGACATCCTCGACATCGTCGTCGTCGTCGTCATCCTCGTCGTCGTCACTGCTGTCGTCATCGTAAGTTTTCGTTTGTTCTTTCTTGTTCCCCCTCGTTTTTTTTTTTGTTTAGTTTTTTGTTACCTATTTTGTTATATTTTTTAGTTGCAACGAATCCGATGCGTGCTTGTTTGGTTTGCGCTCTTTTTTGGCATTAGCCAACACTGGCAAAAAGCTTTTCGAAATGCAGATGTGGTGAGTAACAATATTAGTGCTGAAAAGGAATTAATTTGGTGCCCACATTCATTAAATACATGTCTATGAATCAGTTCCATAAGAACATCATTCTCAAATGGCATTGGTAAATAATTGTTTATTGTTCGCTGACCACTTCTTGTAATTTAAATAAGAAGTGTTATTGTTTTTTATTTTTTATATACTACTAAACGCGATGTATTTCGAACTCCACAACTGACTGGACGGACTAAATTCGACTAGATTCGAAATATGTCATTGTAAACAAGAATAACTGGAATAACACATTTAAGAAAATATTGAATACTTCAGTTAGTAATTAAATTTTTATGGAGATTAGTAATGTTATCGCTAAAAAAATATTATTCAAAATCACAGTAATTTCTAATTTTTTTTTGGAAATTTGAAAACGCATTTTTCATTAATGAGAATTCAAATATATCTAAAATCTCCATGACTGAGTTGTCTTTAAAAGAAAGATATTTTTTCTATTATTAACTGTTCTGCCAAAGGTTTTTACAATAATAAAAACATGATTTATTTTCCTTTTAATGTTGTCAAATATTATTTAAAATGGTTTATTTTCCTTTCAAAATGTAATACAAATTAGATTTGTTACAGTGTATTTGCTGTGCTCTGCTCGTCAGTGACATAAATCAGGACACCGCTTCGTCTCGGAATCTGTGTGTGTGTGTGTGTGTGTGTGTGTGTGTGTGTGTGTGTGTGTGTGTGTGTGTGTCTGTGTGTGTGTGTCTGTGTGTGTGTGTGTCTGTGAGCTGGACTTGAAGCAACGCCCATTGTGCAACACTTTCAATTTTTTGTTCGTTTGCTTCGCTTTTTAATGTTGAATTTCCTTTTTGCATTCATTCCTTTTTCTAGCATTTTTTTGTTGCAATGTCATTTGTTGTATTCATCGTGTTTTGTTTGCTTTTAATTTGTGCAGGTCCTTTTTGCGCAACGATTTGTGTGCGCCGAGTATCTGTGGTAGCTTTTCTGCTCTGTTCGTCCTTCTGCTGCTGCTGTTGCTGCTGGTGTTGCTGCTGCGGTCGGTGGCATCAACTTCACATTCGGAGTTGTCCTTCTGCTTTGGCTCTGGCAGCGCTTTTGGAGCTGGCCAACAAAATTTCAGCTCCTCTTTTGCCTGGCGCCTGGCGCCTGGACATAATCGCGTCTGCATTATTGGTTGATGTTTGTTGCTGCCTGCATTTTGTACATAAAAATAAAAAAAAAAAAAAACGAAACACAGAAAAAAACTACGACCCCAAACCGGACCCCAAATGCTCGAGCAACACTTTTATCGCTTTCACCTCCTCGGCTGCTGCTGCTGCTGCTGTTCCTGTTGCAGTTGGGGCATAAATATTTTGTTTACTTACCCCACTCACACCCTCTCTTCGTCTCTCTCTCTCTCTCTCTCTCGCACTCTCTGTGCATCTGTCTCTTTCTCTGGCTCTGTCTGTTTGTGTCGCACCTTGGACTGTGTGTCTGTGTGCCTCTATCAACGCGCTGTTGTTTTTCCTTTTTGAAGATTATGTGTGTTTTGTTGCCTGACAGGGATCAGCATAAAATGCTGCAAGCTGAGCTTTTTTCCGTTTGTGCCTGAGCTGTTGCCCTCCACTATTTTTCTTGGACCAGCCCCAAACCCTCCCCTTGCATCTGCAGCCCAATCCCATTGTGGGCCGCAGTGTTTGCTCTGTTGTCCAAAAGGTGTGTGGCTGTGTGTGTGTTGCCCCCAAATGGAAATTATGCACGTATGTGCGAGTATGTCAAGTCCTCGTTTGCCAACCCCAACCCCATCCCCTGCCACAACACCCCCTCCCCCCTTCCTCATTCCTCTTCAGCGCCTGCTGTGTAATGCAAACAGCAAAAACGGGTTAAATGCTGTGGCGAATTTGTAATTAGAAATTGTCGCTTGGCGCATTTCATTCTGTTTGTTTGACACCCTTTCTCCGTTCTCCGTTCCCAGTGCCCCTCCCTCCTCCCACCCGCCCTCTCTCAAACTCACCTGCTCTTTTTCAGTCTGTTTACTAGTTTCAGATTTTCTCGCCTTAAATATTTTATTCAAATTTAGTGTACAACTGTAATTACAACAAACATTACCAAAACTACATTTTTTTCTTGTTTTTTTTCCTTTCTTTTTTTTTAGACACTGAGGAATATTAAATACATGCAAACGTGTAAATATATCTATAAATGTGAACATGTTGAAACTATTCAAATAAAAATTCAGCAAAATTTTAATTTTCGAGTTTTGTCTTAAGAATCAAGACACAATTTTTGGCGACTTTCATTAATTTGTGCAAACTAAACCGATTTTGAAGCTTGAGTTCACCTTTGGCCATAGTTTCTGCTGCTAATTCATTCTGCTTTATTCATCGAGATTTATGACAATGGTGCAAAAAGAGCGTGTTTCAATACTGTTTTACCAATTTGAATAATTTAGCAAAGGGTTGCCTTTATTTAAGTATGATTTGCTGATTTGCATCTCCAAGTTACAATTAAAAAAAAAAAATTCGCTGATGGGCTTTTCTGTACTCTGCATCGTGTTTTATTGAATGAGAAGAGCAACGTTTTGCAGGGCAGCAGATTTATTGGATTCGGTCTGGTGTCTGTCGTCAACAAGTTGCGACCTCTTTGAAGTGCTTGCTGTGTTTTGTGTCGAGTCGAGTCGAGCCTAGAGTCGAGCGTTAACCATATTTGAGACGTCAACAGGGGCTTGGGGTGAAGTACAAAAGTTTGTGTGATAAATCAAAAGCATTTTCGACATTTATGATCGTAAAGTTGAGTATAAAAATAATATTATATGCGAGGCATAAAAATCAGCATTAAATGTGACCCTGCAATAAATTCGCAGTGTTCGGTTTGGTCGCGTGAATAATGAAAACCCCAGACGAATGAATGGCCAGTTCTGAGCATATCTTTATATCCCTCGATATATAAATATATATATATAAGTGAGTGCTGCAGTTGTATGCCGGCTTGCTTTACTCATTATTTCATTGCATATGAAGACATCTTTTTTTTGTGAAAAACACACAAATAATTAAATGGATGTAATGATAAACTGCGAGTGAGTTGCAAAGTCATAAATCGCGGCAGGGATGCCAACTGCTTTTGAGGTTTACAACACTTGAAACGATTTATTGTTAGTTAATAACGGAAATTTTCATATTTATTTCGTGCAAATTGTGCCACAGAAAACCCAGAATTACCAATCCAAAAGTGAATCATTTTTGACTGATAATTTCAAGTGCATTTTCAGCATGTTTTAGCACAAGTTTGACACTTTTTTCTATGTGTTTTGCTATAAGAAATTACTCGTCTGATTTTTTCTGGGGATCGCATTGTGCTTGAGCCAAAAGCAATTGTGAATTGTAAGACAATTTGAGGTGGCATTGTTTGGGCTTCCTTTTGCGATTGTTGCAATTTGAGGCACACCGATGCAGTCGCCTGCAAGGATCTCGAGTCGCAACTCGCAGCCGCCTTGTTTATGGCTGCATCCTGCGCACGCAGGAACGCTCGAGTGGCTGGCAGTGTCAGTGTCAGGGCATGCCAGGTGCCATATATTACCGCCTGCCAGCCACCTTGCACCACCGCGCATCTTGACGACGCCGACGACGCCGACGACGGGGACATCCTCATCATCATCATCATCGTCTTTGAGTTTGCTGCCGGCAACTACCCGCTGCAACTTGCTCAGCCATGATCTATGGACTCTTGCGTGGCAACGTTTTCAGATTCGACTTGCCAGGCAATGCTGGTGCAGGGCGGCTGCAGGGCCGGGGGCAGGGGCTGGGGCGGGTATTGGCATAGCCGTTACAGGGGAAGAGGAGGGGCCTTTTTTTTCTTCTTTTTGCTGCTACTCGAAGAGCTTGCAATTTATGTGCATCCCACATGGAGCTGCGCTCGTCCTTGTCGCGCCTTGGTTGCCTTGGCTGGTGGCAGACGACGGTTTTTGCTTTGTTTTCGTATTTATGGATTTTCATTGGCACAGCGCTAGTTCTGTTGAGGCAGCAGCGACGACGACGACGACGACGACGACGGTGTGTCAAAATGGAAATGATTTATTGAACTGACAGCCAGCAGTGAATTTTGTCGAGTCAAGTCGCAGGACAACGATGCGGCAGCCGCCTCTCGCAGCTCGTCGCTGACTGCGACACCGATGAGAGCAAGGACGAGCCACGGACACACACACACACACACAGCAGTGTCTGTCCTTAGGTCCTGGCTACACTTTCTAGTTTTGCCGCCATTTCTTGTTTCGATGTTGTGCACTTTTCTCGCCACGCTTTTTGCTGCAACCAGAGATTGCTGGGCGGAGCTGGGAGCTGGAAACTGGGAGCTGGGAGCTGGGAGCTGGACCAGGGGCCCGCTCAACTCAACTGAAAACTGAAACTGAGCGCTGGCGCTGGCGCAAGAAATGGCACCGATGTGAAATGAAGTTTTGATTTAGTTCAAAATTTTTATCAAAAGAAACGCGTTTCTGCTGCTGCTGCTGCTGCTCCTGTTGCTGTTTTCCTCTCTCGCTCAGGTTCACTGCCTCTGCCTCTCTCCCTCTCTCTCTCTCTCTCTCTTATAGCTCTGTCTCTCTCTCTCGCTCGCTCTGGTTTACCCCCATGCAGTTTTTTCTAATAAATCACAGCATGGGTTGTCTCTGATATGGGCGGGACCTTTCGGGCGTAATGGAATTTTGATTTATGCCTCACCCAGCCATAATGCAAAAGTTCTCACAATAACCCTGGCAAACACTTGGAAATTTTAAAATAATGCATTTACCGATACGTATTACGTATACGCAATGTTTGCAAAATATTGATTGCCCGAACACCAGCTCCGATAACAGCCCGATTAAATTGTTTATTCTCTGACGAACGTATTTCGTTTGAGGCCTCCTCTGACCAAATTCAGCGCTTACATTTCCAGGAATAACAAAGTGCCACGATTCAAGTTGCCTCATCGATGAATGACGCTTGTAACTGACTAGTTTCCCTTGATCAATTGATTATTATTATTATTAAACCTAATGCAGCGAAACTCTTAAAAAACGTGGCCAGTAAAACTTTTACGAATGCCCCAAAGGCAGTATCCGAATTTATGCAAAATGCCCCGATGCATTTTATATGTCTCCATAAACCATAGAAAATATGTGAGCCAAAAGATCCTCTTGTTTTGCCAGCCTTAACTATAACTATTTCCAAAAAAAACATTAAGTATAGTTTACAAATAAAGTGCACTGTAAAAAATGTGCCTCACAAATAATTGAAATTAGACAAAAATACATTCAAAATCTAATAAATATTTTTATCTTTATTTTTATGTCAAAAAAACAGTGTTGAATAAAGTTGAACATTTGTGCTTAAATTCTCAAAGGTACTCTTTGAAAAACTAGCAGTTTTCTTACTATCAAGTTTTTAACCTTAATTAAGATGCGCAGATTGGCAAACGGCATTTTTGAGCCATTTTATGCATTTTGTTTTTATCAAGGACATGCGCTTAAAAATGGAATCCTCGTAATCACTTGCACCGCAGAGCGATGCCAATGGCTCATAATGTCCATATATATATATATATATATATATATATATATATATATATATATATGTGTGTGTGTGTGTGTGTGTATAATTTCACCCACTCACACTTTTGGCGCTTAACTAAATGAGCATGTGAAAATCTCAGTGTGTGCATGTCAGGACACCGTGTGTGTGTGTGTGTGTGTGTGTGGTGTGTGTGTGTGTGTGTGTGTGTGTGAGGGTGTGTGGGTGTGTGTGCTCATCAGTGCGCCATACGCTTGCCATATCCTGTGGCATGCATAAAGAAAAGTGTAATAAAATTTGATTTATTGTAGACAAGATTCGAGTTGGATATGCTCTGTGTGTATCTGTGTGTGTGTTGTCTTTGTATGTGTGTGAGTGTGTGTGTGTGTGTGTGCATTTCGCATGCTCATTCGCTGCTGCTTACACTGCCACCACCACCACTCCCCCCTCTCACTCTCAGCATTGGCAATGGCAATGGCTGCCATGTATGTCTTCCTCCTGCGCCTGAATCTATCCGGCGAATGAAGCGTCGGAATTTACGTAGCCCACCCACCAGACCAACACTGGCAGCACACACACACACACACACACAGCACTGCCAACACTGGAATACACATGACAACACTGGCAGGCAATGGCGCCTCTGCCCCTGTCCCTGTCCATGTCTCTGTCCCCATTGCGACTCATGCATCATTCGTCTAGATATCATCCATCTCGTTTGCTGGCGTTTACCTCGGCACATTACCCACACCGGATGGCAGCCCCCCCTCCAACCCTCCCTCCCCAGTCCCCTTCACCATCCCCTTTTACAATCGCATTCACATTTTCTGACACTTTTGCAAAAGTTTTGCTGTTCACACTGCAGGCGCTTGTCGCCCTCTGCGCGAGTCCTTCCCGAGTCCTGCCCGAGTCCTGGTCTGTCTGTGTGTTAGTCTCATTAGTCCTCTCTGGTGGTGGCTAATGGAAGGCGTTTCTTTCAGCTGTCTGCGTATGTTTTTTGCTCAACGAATTACTAAAAATTCTTGGGTACATTTATCTCAAGCATTCTGCTTCTTTCTTGCTGTTTTCTCTCTTCAAAAAGCAGCTTTTTCTTCTAATTTGACGACAGATCTTGACGATGACTAAAGGGGCTGCTTCTGAAGCCTTTGCAGACTGCAAGCCAGGTGAAAAAATTACGATCGAGCCTCAGTTAGATCACAAAGATATCCAGAAAATAGTTGATCCTCTCTAAAATTAAGTAATATTTATTTCAATTAATGCTAAATCAGCTAAAAAGTAAAATAAATAAATATTCTTATTAAAAGAATTTTAATTCAAATATTTGCATTTTTAGCTTACAAGAAATATATCGAAATTAATATTTGAATAATTAAATAAATAACAAATACAAATATCGCCAGAAGATCGCATGATTCACAGATTCAAATAATAAATATTAAATTAAAATCACTCAGAATTCCAATCTTAAGGCAAAGTGTAAAATTAAAGCTTAACTTATATTTAATAAGCATTTCTGTATACATATTTAAACACAGATATATATGTATATGTTTATTATATTTTATATATTTTTTATAGAACCTCGCTTACACTTTTGGCCACATGATTTACTACAACTGCCGATAATCAGTTGCATTTTGGTTTAGTATTCAAATATGATATTGCCATCAGCGCCTCAAGCTTCTTGTGCATATCTATAAATATATATATATATATCTATATACATATATATATGTATACACATATTATACACATATCTAAGCACTGCACACAGGCACACACTGAATGAAGGCAGTTTTGTTGGCTTATCAAAAGCAGGCAAAAAAGTAAACCGTTATTTGCGATGCATGACACTTTTGAGAATTTATGTGTTTGTATCTCATTAAGCGAAACAGAAGCAGCAGCAGCAGCAGTAGCAGCAACAGCAACAGCAACGTGTGGTTGGGGCTTGGGGCAAGGGTTTGCCAGGAGTGGGTGGGGTGTTGCCGGCCCAAAGGTGTGTGTGTGTGTGTGTTGTGTGTGTGTGTGTGTGTTGTGCAAGTTTTTGGTGCTAGAAGAAAGAGCGACGCAAAACGAGCCGTCAATGAAAACTGAAACACTGAAAACAGGCGGAAAAGTTTTCTGAAACATTTGCCACAAAAATTATCTCTTAACGCAAATGTGACACCAAATGACACCCATACCATACAACCCCCCCTCCCCGCTCCGCTACGCACTTCTCGCCTGGGGGTGTGACCATCTGCATGCCACAGAAAACACGAAACACATCATAAATTTTAAGTGAAAATGAATCCTTTGGCAATTGAAGTTTTCGAGGAGATTTCGTTGGCATTTTAGATCGTCATCAGTGTCGCAATAGATGCGAGACAAGCTCACACACACATGCAGACAATGTGTGTGTGTGTGTGTGTGTGTGGCGTGTATGAAGTTTCGTATCTGTGGGCGTTCGCTGGTGTCGCGTCTTAATCCTTTGTTGGCCATAAATCAGCAAATCGCGTTCGCATTTTGCCCATGTTCCTGTTCCTGTTCCATGCGCCCCTCGTGTCCACCACCACGCCCCCTTTTCGACCTTAGTTACATAACGATGTGGCCCATAATTCAGGTTTAATTAACTCGTCGTGTTTATTAGCAAATATTAGTTTACAATTTGATATGCCTGCCCTGAAATCCACAATTAACTGGGATTTCGCCGTTTCCAAACTGGACGCCGACGTCCAGCAGTGAATCAAGGCAGCTGCTGAGAATTACAGCTTATTGTGTACATTAAATACACTTGGAAAAAATAATAGAATTCATTTGTTTTTAGTCGTATTTTATTGTTAACTTTGACAGGTCAAGAAATCATTCTGCATTTCATTGAAGAATAGTTTGAAGTCTGTGAAACATCTGCGAAACATAATAAAAAAAAGATTTTCTGTAAAGAAAATTCCTCTGAAAAACTTGTAAATTGTATAATTTTCCAGCTAAGTAAAAATGTTGAAAATAAATCAATTAATGATCGTAGAAATTAATCATTTTTTAAATAAAAAATAACATTTATTTTTGTATTTCATGACAAGGATATTAAATGAAATAAAAATTGATATTTCTAAAATGAAATCATCTTTTTAAGTATTTTATTTTTACTGTTTAAAATAAATAGCTGATATTTCCAAAAGTTCGTCCCGCTGCAGAAGCTTTGCTTTTGAGACGAATACTTTTAGCCGCAACCCGAAATCAGAAAGAAGTCAAAAATGTGTTCAATTTGAAACATACAACTTTTTATTGAATTCATTGATCTGTATTGAGCCGTGTTGCATTTGTTGCTTTTGGTAATTTTAGATTCGAATTTCAAGTTACAGATACAGATACAGATACCGTTACAGATATACAGATACAGATACAGATATATGTTGTTCATTTTAAAATCTCAAATGGTCGAGTGAAATAAGTTTGTTGTTGTTGTTGTTGTTACATTTAAATGTTTATTGCATGTCGTTTAACACACTTAGTTTCTAGGCGAAAAGGAAGCGAAAGGAGTTTTAAAAATAATATCACAAAAACTCAAATACAAGTCGTATACATATCTAGATACATATCTAGATACATTTATCAGATATCGTACATAATCGTCTATAATAAGTAGAACTTTCAAATTAGTTTCTGGTTGCTGATGATGATGATTTTGATAATGGCAATGAAATGTTTGACATTTTCTTTAATGGTTTTTAGTTGTTAGTTTTTAGTTGTGTTTGGAAGTCTTAGGTTTAATCTTAGGTTAAATACATATTTTATTTATTGTTGAGATTTGAGTTGTAAACTGTTGGTATACATATATAATTACAATTACAGTTATAATTATATGTGTATATCATTTTTAAATTGTTTAATATTGTTAAGTATAATTTATGCGTATACATGAGTTGCCGTGATTACATTTTGATTTGATTTGTTTTCCACTCTATTTGTTGGTAGTTAATAATAGCATATTTTAAATATATGATTTTCTGGAAGGAAATTGCTAGTTTCTAATTTTATTTACATTTAACTTTTGAATGCGTATTTCAAAGTTGCCTAATTAACGCCTCTTGGCTTGGTATACAATCGTTTTTCATTCGCTTAAAAGGAACACAAAAATATTGTTTAAAAATGAGGTTAAGTTTTTGTTTTTTTTTTCTTCTGTTTTGTTTTTTTTTTTTTTGTTTTTGTTTTTTTGTTGAGATTTCTTTTATTTCATATTTTTACGTATACTGCGTTGCATTTTTTGTAATTACTTAATTTTAATAAGTTTGTTTGTGTTTTTCTCTTGTGTTTCTTATTTTTTGGCACACTCATTGACCAGGAACCGAAAAAATCAAATTGATTTCGATTTCGTATATTGCTCAAGCAAATTGCCACTCAATGAATTTTATGCTCTTCTCGTTCGTTATACATTCGTTTCGCACTCAATTCGCACTCAGACCTGTTTCGATTCCACTCAATCCACTCCACCCACTTGAGCAATTTTGTTATTGCTGTTTTGTTGCCACTGTTGCTCCATCCAATCGCATGGGTCAACCGTTTGCTTTTGTATTTTGTTTTTGCCTTTGCTTTGTGTGCGCGTGTGTGTGTGTGTGTGTTTGTTTGTTTTTCAGTTTTGACGAACTGTTGTCGTCGCATTTCGTCAAACTGCTGTGCACACTACAGCCATCTCACTCTTTAGCACGCCTGCAATTCAACTGCACTCACAATGCGCGTGTGTCTGTCTATTCTCTGCCTGTGTGTGTGTGTGTGTGTGCTCGTCTCTCTGTGTGTGTGTGTGTGTGTGTGTGTGTATGCAGCTCATTGATGGACAGCAGTTCGTCAAAGTGGTGGTAATTGAATTTCGGACGATTCGCGCGAGTGCGAATGCGACGGCAAGCTGCGCCGATTTGGCCAAGAAGACGTCAGTGCTGTGACGTCACAATGCCCCCCAAGTAGATTAGCTTGCTTGGGGAAAAAACAGACGCACAGATATCTTGGGGAAATACTGATGCTTATTCAGCAAAGTAGGGGAAATCTGGCTGCAGAGAGAGAGCGCAACAGCGAGAGCCAAAGAGAGAGAGAGCGAAGAGAGAGAGAGAGAGAGAGCGCTCTGCAGAGCAAGAAATCGCTCTCGTTTTGATCAGAAATCAATGCAGGCTGGCGACAAACTCGAACTCGAACTCGATTACAGTGTGCAACAAATAAAAGTGTGTGTTGTGCTCAACTTTTGACTAATGCCACGAAAAGTGGCAACTTTGTAAAACCGAAACTTTGTCAAGATTTCAATTTAAAATAATAAATTTAATTATATCTCAGATCGCAGACAAAGAAAACGTTTCTTCAAAAGTTTATAAAATTTGCATAAATTATTATTGTAAATGTAAGTTTTTTCTATGATTTGCATTTCTTTCGAAAGTCCAAAAGTGAAAATTAAATATTTAAAAAATGCAAAAATTACTTTAAAGAAAAAAAAACTAAAATCAAAACCAATTTGGAAACTTACCATGCAAAAACCATTTAATTTTGTGTATTTTTGTTTTAGCTACTTTGTTGCATTTAATTTGTTGCAACACATTTGTTGCATAGTGCAAATTAGACTCTGGCTTACTTCACGCTTAGGCATTCTTCGAGGACAGCTGCTTGGCCAGCTCTGTGTACTTGAGAAACTTTGACTGGGGACTCTCATCGTAGGGCGACGGCGAATTTTGTGGCAACTGCTGCTGCTGCTGCTGCTGCTGCAGTTGTTGTTGTTGGGCAGCAGCAGCCGGGCTGCGGGAAGCGGAGCGTTTGGGGGATGCCAGCGGCAGCGTTTTGGGAGAGTGTGCAGCAGCTGGCGATTTGAGTGGCGGCGATGATGACTCTGCCCCTGTGTTGGTGTTGGTGTTGCTGATGGTGTCCTTGACAAAGTGCACCTTGGACAGATGATGGCGATAGGCTCCCTTCGAGCCAAAGGGCGTATCACAGAAGGAGCACTTGATGATGATGGAGTCGCCACCAGTTACCCCAGCACTGGCACTCAACACCGCCTCGTTGCAGGCCCAACTGAAGGCAACCAAATCACTGCCCCCATTTCCCACTCCACCCGTCGACGAGGACGACGAGGAGGCACTACGCGTATTCGAGGCTGGTGGATCCGTTGTCTCGCACAGCTTTTGGAGCGCGGCCAAAGGATGCGCTTTCGGCTTCTTATTTGCTGCACTTGCATTGTTGTTGTTGTTGTTGTTGTTGTTGTTGAAACAGTGGCCTGCAAATTGAGCAAACAATGTGTGAGCACCTGATTAGTGTGTGTGGAGAACAAAGGAAAAGAAAGGGGTTAAAATCGATGTATTAGCATTAAAGGGTTTCTAATGTTGGCCAGCAAAAAACACATTTAAACAATAATTCACTAAAATTTAATAACTATTTTATTTTAGATTTGGCAGCCTATCATATAATAATATATAATATAATAAATATAATTTTTTTAAGCTGTGGAAATCGTGATCTTCGCGCTAATTTAAGCATTACATTTAAAAATCCAATTTAATTAATACTTTTATTTCTTGTTGTAAAAATATCGTGGATTTCGAGCGGAATTTTAAGGGATTTCAATGGATTACAAAGCTTTATCATTTGCATCTTTCCAATTCGATTTTGAGAATATTTAAATTATGAATTGGTTGAAAACAGTTTGGGCCTGCAGAGATTTTGAATGACATTAAATAATAGCAGTAACTTGCGGTATAAAGGCCTATTCTTAAGCGATATCCTAACTTTAAGATATGATTTATATAAAACAGGGAACACCAAGACAAGCACAGCTAATGAAAGGCTTATAAATTCATGAAAGAATCTCTTTACGGAAAAATAGAAACTGAAATATTTTAGGATTTTACTTTGATCACATAAGAGATAAGATCTAGCTGAAAATGTATATCTAGAATGGTATTGGGTCTTAGGATAATTGACAAAATGAAAACCAAGAATTGATGAAACTCCAAAAATGATTAATTTGTTAAAAATAAAAGTTGAAGACAAATTATAAAGTGACTTTCTCCAGATTTAATTTACACAAATCCAGGGAAAGACAAGAAAGCCAAATGAATGCATGAAAGGCTCTCAAGAATTTATAGAAGGATCCAAAAACTATGAAACAGATTAGCTAAGCTTAAAATATGTATCTATATTGGACACATGGAATATATTTCTTTATAAGTTACAGTTTAGGATGTATTTCAAAATGGGCCATGACAAAGTGCAAACCACAAAAAGATTCCAAAGATAGATGGCAATTAATCTGATGAGTTGGTCTGTTTCTTGGTATTATTGTGGGTTATAAATACTAAAAATGAACTCCCATTCCACATTTATACTATTTATAGTCATCGCCAATCGGGTCTCCAAACTTGCCCGAATTATTGCCTGAGTCCAAGTAAATATGTCAATGAATTTGCCCCGATTTGAACTAAGCTGATCAGCTAAACCATCTCGTGAGATTATTTCCCGATATGTGCATCAGCAGCGAGCTCCAAGTGGACGCTTAAATCATCTAATGCATAACCAGCCCCAATTCCAAATCAGTTCTCTGCACTTACCTGTGTTGTTGTTGTTGGTTTCCACGTTGCTCAGCTGATCGAACATGGAGTTGAGGGCCAGGAGACTGCCACTCTCCGCCAGAGCTGAGGGGGGATGAGCAGCAGGCGGTGCTGCGGGCTGTGGCGATGTGTTGGAGCGTTCACTGCTGGCGCTGGGACTCTCGCGAGGATTCGCCATCGGCTGCTGCTCCATGCTGAACTCCTTCTTCACGTTGATCAGATGCCGACTGAGGCTCGAACTTGCCTCCAACTCGAAGGTGTCTGCCGGCTCCAAGGGTTCCGATTTGATTGTGGTGGTTGTAGTGGTCGTGTTGGTGCTGCTGCTGCTGCTGCTGCAGCTGGGTGGTGCTGGAAGTGTTGTGGTTGGTGTTGCCACCGGCGTGTCGGGTGTGCGTCGCGGCGTCGGCAGCTGCCTGTCCGGCGTGTAGGCGGACTCCACCCGACTGGCCGTGCTCGACTCACTGGCGCTGCGATCTCGCGCCTGGTAGGACGAAGCGGAGGATGAGGAGCGCAACAGTTGCATATGCATCGTCTGCGCATCCATCAAGGGTTTCGTATAATCGCTGCTGTCATCGATGCCCAGACGCTTCAATATGCTAGCACCCAAAGGAGTACCGCTCTCGGAATACCCACCCGGATGGCCCGCCAGGCGACCCACTCTCGACTCGAAGCTCTTCTCGATCAGCTGCTCGAGCGCATTCAGCACGGATGGGCTGCCGCTCGAGTTACCCGGCTTACCCGGCGGACTGGCCAACAGTCGTTGCTCCTGCTGCGCTGCCGTTGCCTGCTGCTGATGCTGATGCTGCTGCTGCTGTTGCCTTCTCGGCGGTATGGGCATGCTCTCGCCGAGACACTTGCGGATGTGCTCCACAAACAGGGCCGTCTCAATTTTGGTGCCGCACTTCTCGCAAGTGATTTTGGTGGCGGCGGCAAAGTCGCGCAACGGTTTCAGCGCCGAGTCGAGACTACAATTCGAACTGGAACGCTCCAGTTCGAGCAGCTTGCGCACCGGCAGCGATTTCTTGCGCTTCTCATTGCGCGGCTGGCGACCTCGTTTCGCATTCGGCAGCGGCGGCGGTGAGACGGCGACCGTCGAGCAACTGGAGCCGGCGTCCTTGTAATGCGACTGCTGGGCCATGTGCGAGCTGAGCTCCTTCAGTGTACCGAATGCCTGGTCGCACACCTTGCACGTCAGCACTGCACTCACTGTGGGCGTGGCAGTGGCAGCGGCAGCGGCACTGGCACCACCGGCTTGTGTCTGGCCGCCGTTGGGGGCACGCTCGTCGCCCGACTTCCACGAGATGATCTGCTCCTGCGAGATGATGTTCGTGTAGTGCTGCGTCTCCTGCATGTGGCTCGTCATCTCGGCGAGGGAGCGGAAACTCTGGCCGCACCACATGCACTTGAGTATCTGGCGCGTCTGCTCCGCCCCCTTGCCCAGCCACACATCCTGGCCTCGGACCAGCTTGCGGGGCAGCGGCATCGTCTCCTTGATCAGCATGTTTAGCTCCGATTTGACGGAGCTGGTCGAGTTGCTGCTGCTGCTGCTGCTCGAGGCGCTGCCGCTGCTGGTGCTGCTCGTCCGAGGCGTCGCCTGACCCCTGCCCTCGGCGGGTGAGGGGGAGGGCACCTGGACGCCACAGTGTTGCGTCTCCTTCATGTGGGTGGTGAGCAGGGCCAGCGAGGCGAAGCTCTGCTTGCACCAGACGCACTTGAAGACATCCTTGGCGGCATCGGCACCCTTGTTTAGCCAGTGCGATTGCCAGGCACTGTGGCGACCACCACCCGATCCTCCTCCTGCCCCACCGCCCGCTCCGGCCCCGCCACCCGCTCTATTTGTGGGCGGTGGTGGTGGTGGTGTCTCCCTGCGACTCATCTCGCTCATCTTCTCCAGCGCTTTGCTCGCCTCACTTGGCGCCATTTTGGCTGACTTTGCCGCCACAGCGGCCAGATACGGATTGATGGGGGGCACCCAGCTGCCGGGTGGCAGGGGCAGGGGTGACTTGTAGTCCGTGCCACGTGGCTGCTTGTGAGCAGGTGCCTCCTGCTCCAAGCTGGGCGTTTGTCGCTTGCGCGTGCTCACAGATAGATCCAGTGGAGCCGACTCTTGATCCACCTCCGCCGCATCCGGTTCCTGCTCCGGTTCCGGCTCCTCTTCACTGCCGGTGGCTGCCTCGCAGTCGCTCGAGTTGCGCTTCCGGCTAAAGTCGAGAGCAGGCACATCCGCCTCCTCCTCCTCCTCCGGCTCCTGTTCTCGCTCCCGCTCCCGCTCCCGATCTCGCTCCTGCTGCGACGTCGACGTCGCCTGCTGCACCAGCGAGGCAGCCGCTGCCAGCGGATTTGTGAGCAGCAAATGATTCTGTTGAGCGGCCGCCAAATAGGCAGCCATCGCTGCCGACTGCGGCGGCAGCAGCGCAGCAGCCGCGGACGGAGCCAACGTTGCCGTCAACGGCAAACCAACCGGTGAACTCGCTGTCGGCGTCGGCGTCGGCGCCGGCGTCAGGCAATCATTGGCCGAGCAGTGGGATTCATTCGACGGGCAGCGGGCGTCGCCAGCGGCAGCAGATGCATTCGACTCCCGCGACTGACAGCGCGGACTCGCCAGCTCACTGGACAGAGATGGAGAAAGAGAGAGAGAGAGAGAGAGGGGGATATAGAGAGGGAGAAAGAGAGAACAGTTGATAAGAGATGCGTTTGGAATGGGAATTATAATTACAGTGATCTCTCGACGGCAGTAAACTCTTTTTGAAAAGTGTGACTTAAATTGGGGGAACATAATTACAGTGATCTCTCGATGGGCTCGATGGTCACATATTAAGGGAATATCGTTACAGTGATCTCTCGATTAAGAGGGAAAAGTTGATAAATGATAAACTTAGAATACATCACAGTTATTTCTCGATAAAAAAGAAGAGTTGATAAAAGATAAGATAAACTTCAGTTAAGGGATTATCCGTACAGTGATCACTCGATTAAGAGAGATATTTACAATTGTGAATACAATTCTCGATGATCTCTCGTTGGAAAGAGAAGACTTTATTAAAGAAGTGTTTACAATCATTATAATAATGATATTCCCTTAACTCAAGTCATTCCCGATCTGCATCTAATCTCTAATTCTAAATTCTCAAATAGTTCTTAGAGCTGCAAGTCTAATTTTATCATACATAAATATTTTGGTATTCGAACTGTTCATTTTTTGGCGACAAATAGCTAAACAATGAGTTCCAATTGACTCTTTGGATATCTGATGATCTTAATACAATCAATAAGTAAATAAATGGAGGAAAAATATTTGCATCTGTAATCTATCAACGAAAAAATAATTAAAGTATAATTCTCAATTACTTTAAGCATTTACAGTAGAGTTTTTAAGAAATATTAAGCTGTGTTCCAGCAGAAATTGGCTTAAACTAACTCAACTGCAACTATTCCTTGGATTAGCCAAAAAGTGTATGAAAAAATGTTGAACTATTAAAATATTAGACAAACTAACAGATTATTAATTTTAATGTGATTAACCATTTAAATTGAACAAGATAATTCAGTATTTGGCTAGAAATAAATAGAAACTATAACTAAATATTTTTAATAACAATAAATAGTGAAAATAATAACTCAAATCTGTTTTTTGTTTTGCTTTTTAATCGAAATCACAAATATACATTTTAGATGAAGGAAACTCAAAGTTTTTGAAAGTAAAGGAACAACCGATAAATAATTGGTTATAATTGGTTTAAGCTCACAAAAGATATTTCGAAAACAAAAAACTGAAATCACAGGCAAGTTTTCAAATTATTTTGAAAATGTGTAAACAAAAGGAATAAATGAAAACTTTAGCTTTAATAATAAAAACTAACTGCAAGTATTATTTGGCAATTTAATAATTGATTAATTTTTCAATTCACTCAACTAAATAAAATAAATTAAAATTAGAGCCGGAAACTTGAATAACTAACAAGAACTGTTGTCAAAGGAGGCCAACTTCCTCTTATCTATTTGAAGCACTGCAAACACACTTTTCAACACTGCACACAACTATTTTTATTAAGTAATCAAAACAATTGCGTTAACGGTATTCAAAATTCACCTTGCACTCAGCGCCTGGCGATAGATTTCCAACATAACCGCTTCGTGTAGCATCATTTTGTCACTTTATTTGTGCTGTTTTAATGCCGTTATCAATTTTGCATTTGTTTGTTGTTGTTGTTGTTGTTGGTCACACTTGGCACTTAACTAATCCAAATCCAAATCCAAATCCATAATACACGCATACGAAACAATACAATACAAAATACAAACACAAATTAAATGTATTTCATTTTATTTTCGTTCCACATTCGAAATTCTTAAGAGCGGCGCCGTCGACTCAACGTCTGCTTCACTTTCTATGCGTGTGTGTGTGTGTGAGTGTGTGTGTGTGAATGTGTCAGTTTCGTGTTGAGCTTCTATCAAAAACACACACGTCAAATAAATCAAATGTCACAATGGGCGCCTCTCCCTCTCCCTCTCTCTCCAATACACTGCTGCTGATGACGAACTCTCGCTTACTCAATATGTTTGTTTGTTTGTGTGAGTACCTTTGTGTGTGTGTGTGTATGTGTTTGTATATTGCATGCGTCGCAGTCGTCGTCGCTGCGGTCAACTGCCGCCAATTTCGAAAAGGCAGCACAAGCAGTGCTTCCTCTTCTTCTACTTCCTCCTTCTGCTTCTGCTTCTCCTGGCGAACGCCACCAACACATGCACGTGTCTGTCTGCCTGTGTGTCTGTCTGCTTGTGTGTGTGTGAGGCTATTAATTTAATGATTTACTGACGCTTGCCTCAAAATTTATTATTATTCTTTGCTGCTTCTTCTTCTTCTGCTGTGTTTTGCGTATGTTTTTATTATTTTTTTGATTATTTTTTTTGCAGTTGTTGCTGGCGACTAGAAAAACGCGCGCGCTTCAAACGGTAAAGAGCAACAAAAAAAACTGCAAGTACTTTTGAAACGGTTAAACCGTTTGAGGCGACTTATTAGCGTCGACTGATTGACACGCGCGCACACGTTGCCTGCAATTGTATTGGTATTGGTATTGGCGCTGCGGCCGGCAGCGACGCTTACTGCGCTGCTCGAGGAAATGCTGTCGCCGTTGAATTTCTTGCGCACAAAAATCCAACAATGAAAATATGCGACATGATTTCGTTCAGCGCTGCCGTTGTCGACTAAAACATCTTTTTGACACTGACAACGTTGAGAGCTGACAGCAGCCACAGCAGCAATAGCAGCAGCAGCAGCAGCGGCAGTAACAGCGGCAGCGAGAGCAAAGGCAATCAAAATGAGTTGTGGCGTAAAAGAGAGATAGACAGAGAGAGAGAGAGAGAGAGCCGACGACGTTTTCCCCATTAAATTGATATATGCCGGCAGCAGGCAGAAAGAGAGCGTTACGTCGTGCTCAGAGAGAGCGATGTTGTCGCCGCTGCTGCTGCTGCTGTTTACTGTCTGCTGTCTGCGCAGGCGTCGTCGTCGCCAGCTGGCTGCGGCTGCAGTTTTGTTTTGATTTATAGACGTCGCTTGGCGACTTCGGCTTTGGCATGAGGAGAAAGCTGCAGCGAAACGTTCGAAATTGAAACTGAAACAAAACGGGCAGCGGAACAACAACTGCAATTCGACTCTGAGAGCGAGCGCACGTGTGAGAATGAAGAGAGCGCTGTGCACAGAGAAAAGAGAGCGGCGCTGTGCAGTGCGACAATAATGTGCATTGTGACAGGTGTTTGTGTGTGGGGCCCGGTCTCAAACCCCGTCACTCTCTCTCTCTCTCTCTCTCTCTCTCTCTCTCACTCACTCACTCACTCTCCGCAATATGCGACGCTCTTTGTGTTTGTGTGCATTGCAGCTGGTCAAACGACTGTGGGGGTGGGTGGCGTTTGCGTCGCTGTCGCTGTCGGCGTCAGCGTCGCGGTCGCTTAAATCAAGGTTATTTATTGAAATTGAAAATGAAGCGAGCAAAATGCGAAGGAGTTGCGACTTAAAACTGCTTGCTTGCCTGCTCGCTAGCTGGCTTCTGCTTTTGCATCAAGCGCACAAAAATAAAATGCTAAATCAACATCCCCTCCCCTTTGCACCAGCCCACCCCCGCTCTTTGTTGTCTCTGCTGCCCAATTGTTGAATGCGCTGCGCTGCGCTGCTCTGCTCTGCTTCTGGCGACCGCAAAAGTTGAGGCTGCGTCAGGCGGAACAGTGGAATGGGCACTTCTTTCGCACGTGACAACGTCGCCTTTTGCCTGTGGTTTGCTAAACAATCATTATAAGTGCGGAACATGACTTGCAGCATTTGATTGATTTGCATGCGTTTTAAAATGAATTTGTCTCGTCTCGAAGCATTTTAATTTTGTCAATTTTTCGTTGGTTTTCGTCGACGTTTTCATCTTTTGACGGCGTCTGTAATTATTTTCCGATACTTTTGCGCAGACAACCATTACGCATCTTTATTAGTTTTGTGTTTCTTATTCGCCGTTTCTAAGCAAAAATGTTCGTTTCTTTTTTTCTCGTTGCTTGCCATTTTCCTTGCTATTTTCAGTGTTATTTTAGTTTTCAATACATTCACCATACGCAGTGTTTTCTTATCTCGTCTCACACTTTGAATGTGGCAGTTTTCAACATATTCACCATACGCAGTGTTGCATTTACTTGATACATAATAGATGAAGTACTCTTTAATATGCAATTTTAATCAATGCAAATATATCTATTTTTTAAAGACATTTCCCTCTGGAGTGGCATAAAAATTCAACTCTTTGTTTTTTGTTTGGTTTTTGCTTTGTTGCATTCATGGCAAAGAGCTGTTTGTTGAGCTTATACCCACTCCCCTTTCTCCTCATATTCGACCATTATATGTTCAAATATCTGAAATCGGATTGACAGGTCCTCGAATATCGCGGCACCTGACAATTGTGGCCAAAATGCAACGCCAACTGCTGTCACATGTCAAAAGTTGGATTCGCTATTTTTTATTTGTGGGCTAGAAATGTGACACAACGGAATGTTGCCATACCTCTAAATAAAAGAAAAACCACCCAACCCTCTGTTTCTCATTGCCTCCCTCTCTCATTCTCTCTCTCTCTCTCTCTTTCTCTCCCTCTCTCTTTCTCATCTGTCGCATTTCAATTGCACAATGCACTTTTTGTTGTCCTGCATTTGTTTGATGAACGAAAGCAGAGTAAATCTTTTGAGTGAGGATTGCCATAAAACAAAATCAAATCAAATAAAATGCAATAAAATAGCATTCTATATTTAATAAAGGCTCAAGTGTGGATTGTAAATATTTTGGATTAACTTCAAAATCATTGGGAATTAAATTACGCTCACATTTTTGCATGTGGATTTTCCACGAATATACAATTTGCGCATTTTTAGAGAATTAAATAGAATTTACAATATAATATTTAATGCTATTTAATTTTTTGACTATAATTTGCATGTTTCTTATTCGATCTTGATGCAATTTGTGCAGTTGATCAACAATATGTCGATGTTTATTATATATCAATAGGAAGGATCTTCCTGTGAAATTGTGTATTTTATGACTATCGGGAATCGATTTGTTATCGATAAAATAAAGTAAACTTGATTTATACGGGATATATAAGAACTAATTTTTCCATCCCTGAGAAGAACATAGAATATATAAATACCTAATGGGTACCTGGAACTATCGGAAATCGATTTGTTATCGATAAAATGAAGTAAACTTGATTCATACGGGATATATAATAACTAATTTTCCATCCCTGAGAAGAAGATAGCATATATAAATACCTAATGGGTACCTGGGACTATCGGAAATCGATTTGTTATCGATCAAATGAAGTAAGCTTGATCTATCCGGGGTATAAAAGGGCTCATTTTTCAGTCTCTGAGAAGAAGACAGAATATATAAATACCTAATGGGTACCTGGGACTATCGGGAATCGATTTGTTATCGATAAAATGAAGTAAACTTGATTTATACGGGATATATACGAACTGATTTTTCCATCTCTGAGAAGAAGATAGAATATATAAATACCGGATGGGTACCTGTGACTATCGGAACCCGATTTATTATCGATAAAATGAGGTAAACTTGATTTATACGGGATATATAAGAACTAATTTTTCAATCCCTGAGAAGAAGATAGAATATATAAATACCTGAGTGGTACCTGTGACTATCGGAAATCGGTTTGTTATCGATAAAATGAAGTAAACTTGCTTTATACGGGATATGTAAGAACTGATTTTTCCATCTCTGAGAAGAAGATAGAATATATAAATACCTGATGGGTATCTGTGCTTATTTCTGCATGTTTTTGCATAGTTCCAATGTATCCTTTTTACTCGCACTCAACAGGCTTAAAAATAAACTGTTTATCATTTCGAATATATCGAACAAAGCAGCAATCAATTTAATTTATAACACTAATTAGCCAAATAACTATTAGACGAGTGACTAATGGATCAATTAATATATTTTATTTAGATGTGCAATAATATAATGGAATTGATTCAATTAATGTGCAGTGTTGCAGTGTTGCACACACACAGCGACAGTCAACACCTTGCCACACTGTTGCACTGCCCCATCGCATGCCGCATTTGGCAGGGTTGTCGCTCTGCTGTCAGTCAGTTGATGGCCGAACCGGTTAACATTTCTTTTCGCTCGCCCACATTGCAACATGGAGAGTCACAAGCAGAGGCACAGTCACCGCCAGCAGTCACCGCCAGCAGTCACCGCTGGCAGTCACAGTCACCGTCAGCAGTCAGCGAACAGTCGACGGCATCGTTGAATGTTGGTTGCCCGCAATTGCGTTGCTGCAGCTGCCAATTCGGTGCCACAGCTGTCATGTAGCGCGTCCGTTTCTATTGCAACAAACCGTGGCACAGTCAGAGTCACAGTCACAGTCAGTTTGCCCCATCTGCCCCCAACCCCTCCCCCAATTTCATTTCTAGGTAATAACAAAAAAAGTTGTGTTTTTTTCTTTGTATTTGTTTTTGTTTTTGTTTTTGTGTGTTGCTGTTGTTTAGGCGGCGGTTAACGTCAAAAATCGAATTGACACACGATTTTATCACACGCTGTTCAAAACTCCGCTCCGCTCCCAGTGCATTCCCATTCGCATTCCGTTCCCTTGCCTGCCGTCTCGTGTCCATCTGTCAAACGGCTGAAATTGCTGCATGCAATTTTCTGACACCTTTGCGGTGACGGACGCGTCAGACGCTGATGCTGATGCCGATGCTGAAGCTGACGCCAGTCGCGGCGACGTCATAAAAACTGTAAAATGCTTGGCGCCAGCCACACCCCCCACCTCACACCCTGGCTCGACCCAACACACACACACACACGCCACACCCCTTCCCTCAGCCCACAACCGAAACGTTGCGAAAAATGCGTCAAAAACATTTGTTTTGCGTACGAACTTTCTGCTGTTAAATTTAGACACCCCATTTGGAGCAGATACATTTGCAACTCATAGATGCAGATACATTGTGCCGGCAACAACTTCATATTTGAATGGCATTTTTGAATGCACCACCCACCCCCTCCCCAGCCACTCATCGAACGATTAAACCAACCCCCCCTTGGCCAAATTACAATTACACTTCTCATGTTGCAAAAAAAAATATATATTTAAATATATGGAAATAAAACGAAGTCTATATCCATGCAGCATTCTCTATATGCGATTGTATTTTGGCCAAAAATATTCTGGAAATGTTTATGACTTGTGGTAAAGCGTCTGTCAGTATATTTTTGTGAAATTTTCAGAGCCGCGGGTTGTTTATTTTCGGGTGCATAGCTTCCAATTAATTTACTACAAGACACAACCCGCAAAGGATTCAAATAATTAAGGGCACTCTAAGGCGGTTTGGGGCAAGGGAATATTGAGAGGCAGCAATTCTCGTGAACTGAGCCACTCAAAAGCTTTGCTTTTGTTTTTTTTTTTTCGAATTTTCAACGACTTAACTAAATTATAACTTACTTTTCTGGCAGAAAAAATAAGAAGAATTTTTTTGATATCTAAAACTAAATGAATCCTAATAGAAAATAAATGTTTTGAGAACTCCAAAAGGCTTTAGCAGAAATTTAAATGTATATATTTTAATGATCAGAAGAAGATACTTAAAATTAATACGATTTCAATTTTAATTAAATTTGTTTTTGATTTTCCAAAATATTTCTTTCCAATTGGAATTCGTAGAATAAGTAGAAAAGTGAGTTTCCCACAATTCTTCTTCTATGCCACACTTTGTGCTTTTATCAGTTCATTTATTAGTTGAACTTCATGTTGGATCGATATGCAGACAAATTTGTATTAAGCCATTCATATTGTTGGCCACAACTTACAGTCACATTATGGAAAGCTTAGCAAACATTTGCCACATTCATCAAATGCCAAAGAACCAAGGAGTGCAGTCCTTATACACAGCCAACACCCTCCCCACCCTCCACCTCCTTTCACTCGCCATGGTCGGACGGAAACACAACTCAAAATACAATTCATCTGCATAAACATTTGTGGAGCAATTGAAAAGCAAACACAAGCAACCAACAAAAGCAACAACAGCAGCAACAACAATGGGACAAATATCCCAAAAACAGTGTCGAAATGCGTGTGAGTGATGCGAGTGAATGAATTTCCGCACACCAAACACACCAACGACACCAACTACACCAGCCACCCCCACAGCAGACCCCCACAAATTAACAGAGCAACAGCAACAATAAGTTTGAGGATGATGAGTGGGTTGATGACTGTGTGGAGTAGTCAGAGCGATGGAGGAGCATTCACCGAAACCGAAAATATCACAGAGTAGGGCTCTTGGCTAGGGTGCAACAGGGTATCACGTGTTGACGATAGTTGCGGCATTGACTGTGCCACAGACAGTGTCCCGATGTGTACAACTGCTCATGTGAATACACTCAGAAAAAAAAACAATGTTTGCAAGAATGCAGAAGAAAAAACAGTAGAAAAATTGAAATTAATACAAATTAATAAGAACTCAGACGAGGTTCTAGGCGAGAGAGAATACACTGAACCAAAGTCGGTGTTGTCTTTAGCTCCTATGGCATAAATAATAAAAGAAAGTGAGCCAGTTGAAGTCGAGCGAGTTTGGGCTTCATCATATAAGTAATATTATAAAGTAAGAGGCATACGATAGGGAATAATCTGAGCCAAAGTCGGTATAGTCTCTGGCTCTAATAGTATTGTGAATAATCATATGAAGTAGGGATGTTCTAGTCGGGAGAGCTCGACAGAGAATACAATGAACTCGACAGGGAATATCCTGAATCCGAGTCATTGTAGTCATTGGCTTTGAGAGACTCTGAGAAGCATCTCGAAATACCTTTCAATTCAAATATTCGAACTTTAATTTAGCTTCCTTTAATTAGTCATGATTTTTGGCCAGTGTAGTTATTGAGGTGGGGGCTTAGTTTTTGAATGGTTGATTTCGCGTTGCTCCAAATTGTGATGAAATTCAAATGGCAGCGTTGCCAAGCAGACAGCTGCAAGCTGGTCACACAGCCAGTCATCAAGTGTGTGTTTGTGTGTGTGTGTGTGCGAGAGAGAAAGGGAGTGAGTGTGAGAGAGTGAGAGGGGTGTAACGAGCCCAAAACACTAAACTCTAAAAGTGAATGAATGGGTGTCAAGTGTGATATATCACCGCAAAAACAAGACCATAAGCATGAGTGATAAACGCTGTTCAGCTCGGTTAGCGCGTTGCATAGAGCGATAGAGATGGCAACAGTGAGATAGAGACAGAGATAGAGACAGATGTGTGTGTAAGTGTGTGTGTGTGTGTGTGATGTGTGTGTGTGCAGTCATAGACATGTCAACATGTTGATGATGGTAACTAACTAGAGCAGCGCGATAAAACGATGGCAACAAGGAGCAGCACAAAACGGGGCAAGTATGTTGTTGCAAATGTGGATGTGGAGTGTGGATGGCCTGTGAAATGTGGTGGCTGGCATGTTAGAGCTTCGTCTCATCCAGCCAGCCAGCCAGTCAGCCAGCAGACCGAGCACAACTCTAAACACATTCAAAGTGCTGCACAGTGGTGCAACAACTGCCGATGTAAATGACTGCAAATCAGTGCTAGAAAATGATTTTCGAATTGCTGTTGCTACTGCTACGAAATATGTTGTGATAATGTAAAATTTACAAGAGATTGTGTTTGTATTTGTTAATGGAAGCTGTAATTGAATTTGCAAATGCTTTGTGTAGTTATAAATTATAAATGATTCACCTGGTTTCAGGCTAAGGCACTGAAGAACTTGGTAAGGCACTGAAGAACTTGGAACTTCCTTGGAGTAGGTTTTACTTAGATCATATGCCATTTATTTATCTATTATGTATTTTTCCAACTGATAAAGAAATTCACAATTTTTGCTTAATATATATTCCTTTAACCAAAGTCATTTTTGAATTATGAATTATAATTTAATGCTGAATTCCTTTTTCCAAAATCTGATGTAGAATTGCCGCAAACGAACATATTTTTTATATTGAGTCTATATATTTATATAATCTTTTATTTACTCTAGTTACTCGCTTCGAAATTCGTTGTGGTTTCTGTCAACAATTTAAAGAAACTTTGAAAAGATACATTCCACAACATCTTCAACTATTAAAACACACTTTTTTGCTATGTTTGGCATCAGTGTGCGCCGCGCGATGCTTTCAAATGCTTGCAACATACTGCGGCAATCACGTGTGATGAACTGTAGAGGCGCACAGGATTAGGGCAAGTCCAGGGGAGTGTTGGGAGAGGGGGGGGGGGATGGTTAGGTTATGTGGCTGGCCTTACGCGCTGTGTGGCTGCTGTTGTGTGTTTTGAATTTGCTGTTGTTGTTTTTGCTTGTTGCTGTTGCTTCTGGCCAAAAGGCGTCAAGGCGCTTAAGCCGAAAACAAAAACTGGCAACTAGGAATTCATTGGCCAAAAACAATGCAATTAATTTCACTTACCCGTCGCCGTCGCTGCCGTGAATGATGATGCTGCCTGCTGCTGCTGCTGCTGATGCTGTTGTGCCGGGCAACAATGTTGTATGTTGCTGATGGGGCGACAGCGACAACTGCTTGCGTCTGTTGTTGTTGCGGTTGTTGTTGCTTGCTGATCCAGTGACTCCAGTTAGAGCATGTGGCGGAAGTGTCAACGAAGCGGCTTTCACAGAGCTGAGGCTGTTGCCGGTGATGAATTTCATAGTTGTTGATTTTATGATTGTCGTTTGCTTGTTGCTGTTGCTGTTGTTGTTTTTGCTGCTTGTTGCTGCTTACATTTCAGTTGTTTGACTGCCACACACATGTGCATGTGTGCGTCTGGGTGTGTTTGGCTCGCTTTTTACAATTGTCAGCTTCAAGTTTATTGCCGACATTGTTGCTGTTGCTGCCTGTTGTCCTTGTTGCTGTTCCTGGCGTTGCCTAGCCTGGTCGTGCAGCGCACCGGTCTCATCGATGATGCACAGGTGAAGCTGCTCGAAATGCTCGAGGAGATGATGGAGAAGACGCGCATGAATGACTTTAAGACACCTGTCTTCATATCCGGAGGAGCATGATGAGAGCGAGTTCTATATGACGCTGGAGAAGGATCCGCAGCAGGAGGAAGGGTCGCTTGCTCGCCAATCCGTATCCCTCCAGCGAGGTGGGACTCGGTCCCTTAATGCGCTTTGTGAAGAACAAAATCTGCACAGACTGTGACTGATTGCACTGCTCGAGGATGACAATGGCATGGAACTGCTGGTGAACAATAGGATCATCAGTCCGGATCTGCCCGTCAAGGATGTGTACAAGAAAGTGGGGCTAGCCGATGGTGGCGATCGGGATGCCATGCGAATTGTGTATCGCATGCGCGGCTTGCTGGGCGATGCCATCGAGGAGTTTGTGGAGACGCTGAACAACAAGAGCCAGGAACAAGTCGATACGGAGCAACTGTATCGCTTGGCTAATGTCCTGCGACATCTCATATACGAGTAACGAGCAGTGTGCATGATCTGAAACTGTTGCTGGTTCGTTTCGCCTGGGAGGGTAGCTTCCACGATGCTGCATGTTTTTTTGGTTTAGTATCGCAATAATCCAAAGTACTCAAATGAACCAAACTTTGAATGGAATGTTTTAGTTTTGCTCAGCTGCGAGTTCAGTTTTCAGCTTATTTTGGAATTGATCTCAAATGTGACCTTCACTCAGCAACCTCGGGAGGAATGAAATGAGTAAAAATCGGAGAGTTACCGTTTTTATTAACATCAGCTATTTTATTTAAATGAGTTTGATCAAATAAATACAAAATAATAAACATAATAATTATATTATATATCATCAGTATATAATTACAAATTTCAGTTCTAGTTTAAATCTTGAGCTGTCTCTCTCTCTCTCTCTCTCTCTCTCTCTCTCTCTCTCTCTCTCTCTCTCTCTCTATCGGTGTATGTGTTTAGTTTTTGCCGGTGCCATCATCAGCAGCAACTCGGCAACATTGTGCCGCATGTCAAAGGACATTGGACAGCCGACACTGGACACTGGGCACTGTCACATCGTGAATCCTTCAACGGCAGTCTCTCATTCGCTGATGCCTGATGACGGCCAACCAAACAGCCCCAATCCACTACCACTACCCCTGCCTCTGCCCTTGGTCAGGTGTTTGACCATGTCGGAACGCTTTGTGGTCCAACGCAAATCTAAGCAATTTTCATTGTCGTCGTCGTCGTTGTTATTGTTGCTGTTGTTATTGCTGCTGACGATTTGGCCACAGGACTATGCAATTTGTCTGACCACAAAAGCGCCGCCACCGTGCCACACTGCCACCATTTGTGATTCCCAGTCGCTGTTCGGGCCAATGCCGCTTCCGAGGTCAACAATTTTACAGCACAATTTTGGCTGTCAATTCGACGAATTGTGGCTGAAGTGTGTTTGAAGGATGTTGCTGTTAATTTGCCATATTCGCACAGAGGTTAAATGCGATTACCTCAACTTTCTATTTGATACTGGCTAGTTAACAGTTTGATAAGCTGTAGCTGCGCAGATTTATGAGTCTTGTCTTTTAAGTCAACACAGTGCTAAATAAACACTTAAAGGAAGAGGAATTTAATACACACTTAGAGTCATTGCTGTATAATATTGTATCACTTTTATTGCATCAAATTATCTTTATTCCTTATATATATTGATCGATACTATTGGTGGCCATTGATCATGGTTCCTACTCGACTCTTATGACGGATCTTTAGAGTGATCGATAATTGATATAAAAATAAAATTGCTCGCTGATCAAGTTGTCTAAGTGTTAATGAAATTAAGTAATAAAGTCAGGCAACACTCAATATCTTAAAACAAAAGATAACTTTTAAGTTATGTATTTTTGTAATATTTGTTGGCAGTAAACCCAAATTTAATTAATGAATTGATTAAGAGAAACTCCAATTAACAATGAGGACAAATCGAACTCAATCATGCCTTGAACTAGTCAAAGACATTTCTAGGGACTCTAAAACCTTATCGTTCCTTGAGGATAAATCAAAGTCGAGCATGAAAATAATATTAGAAGTCTTAAAAAGAAGCTCTCCAAAGGCATTTCCAGAGACTTGAGAACTTTATCGTTCTCTGCCTGTACTCAAGCTAAGAAATCTGATAACTTGCTAAGGACTTAAATTAAAATTTAAATACGAAAATGTTCGTAATAAGCTTAATTCATATTGGTTTTTTACTATTTATAAAAAAGTATTTTTTTTTTTTTATTTTTAAGCTGTGCTTAAATTCAAAGCACGGAGCATTTTATTGAATAGCTGATCTCAAATCTACTAATGATTTGCCGTTTGTCAAAGTAAGGGAAACCGAATCTTTCAACTTGGCTGTGGCATCCACTGAGAGCTGGTTTACCTTTTGGCTTATGGCTGATGCCTTCTGGCTTATCTCTTGGCCGCCATCGTGATGGCCTCATCATATTTTTGCAACATTTTTCAACACCACAATGCGAGGATCGTTTATCAAGTGGCCGCCTGCTTTTTTGGTGTGAAGGATCTGCAGATGCCGCATGCGGGAGAGGGCAACAGCGACAGAGAGAGATAGAGAGAGAGAGAGAGAGAGGGAGAGAGGGGGGAGAAAGAGAAACGCGAATAAATTACGCACATCTGTCAGCTCTTGAATTAGCCATTAAGGCACAAAATGTGCAACATTAATAACTGACACAAAGTCCGATTTGATTCGTGCAAGCGAGATAGTAAATGGGTGTGCAGAGCGAGAGCGACAGAGAGGGATAGAGGGAGAGAAAGAGAGAGAGAGTGCTGCACATGCGCGCTATGTCAATGTCAACGGCAACAAAAGTGGCTGCTGATCTCGGACAGCGCATGCGCAGCGTCCTAATTGAAAGAAATTACTTTGAGTCCACCATGTCATTTGTCACCTTTTTGTTGTGGACTTAGGATCGGACGGCCGGGCAACGCAACGCGGAGCAGGAGATGATGTCGAGGGAGGCGAACGAGGATTCGTTGTCGCCTGGCTTGTGGTATTTGTGATATTATGATTGAAATTAATACCAAACAGCCCACAGCATCGGGAATTGTGAGTTGTTGGCACTGAGTGCTGTGCAAATTGTTAGATGACCCTTTCGACAGTAAAAGATGCCACAAAATAAACGCTTAGCCAGCATTGCTTGGGATTACAACGATGGAACCGAGGTAAAACTGATGAATCGCTCAGCTCGATCTGTAAACTTTTTGCCAGTGATCATCATAATGTTATCTGAATTCATTTTGATTAATTAATTTTTTGTATTTGCACTTATGAATAATCAAAGAAAATATTAAAAATTGATTTGTTATAACTTAAACCTATCGGCAGCTTTACCCTTCAACCTGTGCCTGATTAAGTTCTAAGATTAAAAGGTTAACCCAACTAATAAGCAGGAATATTTCCCATCTCTTATCTCGTATCTGCTTTAATACACCTATGGATCCTATGGTTTTGTGGAGAAAATTGTAGTCTATTGAAAATTGTTGAACCTACGAAATAATTATTATTAAAAAATGCCGTAAATCTAACTCATCTAATTTGAAGTTTTCATGAATTTCCAGTTTATGCGCAAATTTAATTTGCAGCTACTTTGGAATTCCTTCAAATATTTTGCTGCGGGCAAAATGACGCGAGGGAAACTGTGAAAATGGTAATGATACTATCAGGGCCAGTTAAGGGGCAAACACACACACACACACACACACAGAAATACATTGGAAAGATAGCGAACACACTCGAAATTAAAAGCCGAGTATACAAGTTAAATTAAGACACTCAAAAATGATTAAGAAATGCAAAAACAAAAGGCAAATGAAAAGAAATGCGTTTGAGAGCGATGGAGAGAGGTAGACCGACAGAGAGAAAGAGAAAGGTAGAAGGGGGTGGGAGGGGGTGCCACAAAAGAAATGAACGTAAAACCAAGCCAAAAACCAGAAATAAAATGAAATGAAATGAGAAAGAATCCCGCACACTGATGGAGCAGATGATATGCCCGCGGGAACCGTTCCTTGAGATGAAGCAGCCAGAAGAAAGGAACGAGAAATGTGTATAGGAAAAGTAAAAGCGAAACTCAAACCCCAAAAAACCAAAGAGGAAGAGACTGTTGAGGAAGACAACTTAAAGAAATGGCAAGCAAATAGCTAGCGAGAAAAACATTTTGTAATAATTTCATTTTGCAAATGACGTGCGAGTAACGAAACAAAAGAAATTAAATTTAACATACAAAGGGAAGTGGGGTGCCTCGACTCCATTCCCAGACGAGTCCTCCGGCGAGGGGGGTGTGTGGAGGGGTGTGATAAGATTGGGTAGCAGCAGCACCCGATTGCCTTATGTATTATGAAAGTGATGTCTTAGTTGGACAACAAACTATGCTGCAACTGAGATGCCAAATGCGAATGCGAATTGCGTTTTCATTTTCTTCGCCATCTTTGTTTTTTTTTTGTATTTTTGTTTTTTTTTTTGTGTTTTCTTTTTGGTTTTGTTTTTTTTTAATGTCACTGAGAATTATATTATAATCGTAGAATGGAAACAGAGGTGCAATAAAATTGTGCTCACTAATGTGCGCCAGGGCAGCGAAGAAGACCAGATGCGACTGCGATAGCCCCAGACAGACGTTGATAAAAACTCATTTCAACTGATGGCCAAACTCACCAACCCAAAACGAATCCTCCCCCCTCGACGGCAAATGGTGTCCAATGGAGCGTTATGGCGCCCACACAGTGAGAAAAACTTTGTATTAAATATACAAACTTTAATTCTAATAAAATAAATCAAATATTTTGATTGTAAATAAAGAAATGTGCCAAAAAATATAATTTTTCGATTTAGGCCTTTCAAAAATGTAGATAGAAAAGCACTTTATATTTTAAGAATTTTTAGTATTTTTTCTGATAAATTTTTTTATAGAATTTTGATTGGAATTGTTTGGAATTGTTTTAAAAAATGAAATCGAAAGCAAGATTTGAAAAAAGAATTTAATAAAACAATTTAATACATTACACATTAATCATTTATTTAAAATTTGTATTAAATATATTTTTGTTCAAAGAAATTGTGTCTCCGGAATTTTTTGCAGTGCATAGAAGAGCTCCGTTTCCGCTCGGCACTCGCCGTGTCTCGACTCCTTTCGCTTGACGTACAAATGCTGCGCGTTTTGACGACTCCTGACATGACGAGTGCAAATGCTTCGAGTTCTCCCAGCACCCAGTTCCCACTTGCCAAGCACCCAGATACCAGGTCCCAGCTCCTACTTAACCCGCCTGCTGCTGCTGCCGTTGCTGACGTTGGCAACATTCAGCGTCGGACGCTGGCTTTTGCTGCTGGTGTTGCTAGTGTTGCTGGTGCTGCTGGTCGACATCGTTGCGTTATATTTTAATATATTTGATACAGACCATTACTTTTAACGATTATTTTCTAAAGTAATTACGTTTGAAGTACGAAATATGAAGAAGCAACGGGCAGCGACGGCCAACTGCCAACTCTCGTCTCACATGGCTAGTGGCGACTCTGTGCTTGTGTGTGACTGTGTGTGTGTGTGTGTGTGTGCTTTAGGGGTTGGGGCTGGGATCACCTCCCGTGTTACGGGTAGTCGCCACATTAAAATGAAATGTTCACACAGTCAACTCGTTGACTGGCGCATTACGTAGCAAACTAACGACAACGTCTAGGCCCAGAAGCACCCCACTACGCTTAGAGCCAACTCAACCCTTTGACGAGCAATGAATTTCATTTGTGTGGGGCGTACACTGTACAAAAAACGAAGAAAAAAAAATTGTAAGGAGAGAGAGAGAAAAAAAATAACGAATAGAGTTTGCATCAAGTTGGGCACATTTTATCGTCATTTTAATGAATATTGCTTTTGGCTTTTAATATTTGTTGGCATGGCTAAGAAGTTGTTCCGGCCAAATCTCGGCCATGGTGATTAGTTCAGCAATGAAGGTAAGTTGATGCCAACTGGGGATTAGGTAACCCTCGAAAGCTCCCTCCAGAAGCCATTCAAGCTATTGCTGCTTCAACTGCATATGATTTACTTTTAGTATAAGTATCCAAAAGGTTTGGCTTTGAGGCGAATGTTGCCATTCGCTTTAAGCCTACTTCGTATAATGCTCTTTCGGTTTAGTCCAAATTCGCATTTATCTTTATTTTTTCGGTTTTACCTGGCATGGAAAACTGTTGCCGCCATAATCATAGCAGATAAATTGTTGAAGAATATTCAAATTAATGAAACACAATACAAAATAATATCCTTGAGTTAAGTATTAACATTCTCTACCAGAGTAAACTAAACTTGTTTAAGTACTAACTGAATCTACCTTATGATCTTTGTATACATGATGGTATCCATTATAAATTAAATACACAAAAAGTGCCTTCCATTCAGAGGTTAAAGTACAGTCTGTCTAAGGGAGAGTCGTATAAAAATGTATTGCATGTCACAGACTTTGATGCAAAAGGGATATCAAAAGCTGAGCTATATATAACAACAGCAACAACAGCAACAACAACAACAGCAACAACGACTACAAGTGAGCAACTAAATTATACCTTTGAGAGTAATTTACGTGCTCTCCTTCTTTATTAGATGCAGAGTAGAATTTCTGTGGTGGCATGGGATAGATAGGAAAGCCAAAACAAAACAGAAAAGCAAATATAAAAAAAGAAATAATAAAAGTAAAAATAGCTGGCCAAAAAAGAGGTGAGGTGAGGTCCACAGTCGCCCCACTGCCTACTCAGGTTTGTCATGATGTATTTGTTGTTGTGTCCAGTGGTTCATACTCACCTCAGGCGCAACCTCCTCCTCCACCCTAACCCGAACCTCAGCCTCAGCCTCGAGTGTCCATTGTCAGGCGTTGGTTTCAGTTTGTGTCCCGTTTTTTTTGTCATCTCTTTTTTTTGTGTGTGTTTGTTTTTGTTGTGGGTGATTTACAGACACTTTGACGTCCGTCCGAGTTGACGGTTGACCCATTAGTAGAATGCCCAAAAGAAGCCTCCCTGGGGTCGCGTCGCGCCCCTGACTTGACCGCAGTAGTCGTAGTGTCCTGCAGTGGAAATAGATGTGGAAGTGTGCAAGTGGAAATGGGACCAGAGGTGGAAGTGCAAAGAACAAAACAAAATCATGAAATCATTGTTCATCATGATGCCCAATACATTATCCATTCCCATTCATTGGCGACGTACCTCAAAGGATGAATCCTTTCATGTGGGTCCCTCTCTCACACTAGTTTTGTTATACTCTTGCTGATGGTATTTTGCACTTGTAATGCATTGAAAAAGACATCTTCAAATCCATTAGTATATTTATTCGTGAGCAGTTGAGATCAGCTCTCTTCAAAATCCAATATTAACCATTTCAGAACAATTGTTACTTATTTTCAGTCAGCCAAAATACATATTTTAAATCATTTGTTTGGTACTATTTAGGACACCCCAAATTGAATAGAATTGAATAGTTGATAAATGGTCACTCCAGTTAAGTTTATTTTGTGAATAACCAATTTTAATTAGTCAAATTGGATTTATTTGAATTTAGCTACAATTTAGCTGGACATCAGACTGAAAGTGTATCTAAGCCTCGGCCTGCTCAACTTAGTTACTCTCATTGGTTTTACTTTTGGTAGTTTTTGACCATGAGTGATTTCAGTTGGACTGAATTCAGTTGGGACATATTCATCAATAATTCAAGCACACTTCTCAGTCGTCTGTTGTTGTCCTTATTGCCGCTGTTGTTGTTGTGCTAGTCGCTTTTGTTTTGTTGTTGCTGTTGTTGTTGTGTTCCGTTTCTGCATAAAAGTTGCATTCAATGCGGTCAAGAGTTTAGCTGGCAACTCATATTAAAGAGTGCAGCTAGCCACGATTGTCCTTCAGGTTCGCAATACCCTGAAAAAGGGAACTCAAAGGAAAACCCAAGAAGCTTCGCATACAATCATCTCAATTGTTGTGGCCCTGTTGACGGCACAGCCACATCACGTTTATGTTCGCATTCACGTCCTGTGAATGCGACTACCCTCGGTTCAAAGCACCAGACGTTCCACATAACAATTGGCAGCAGAACCAGTGGCAGGAGCAGGAACAGAAGGAGAAGAAGAAGCAAGAGCAGCTGCACTGAGGACACTGTCCGCCAAGGCTTGTCTCAAAGGCGATGGGCATCTTCGAGAGCAATTGGCTAATTGATTTCGATTCTTTTGGCTGTTCGACGGTTCACACGTACTTTTTCTGTGTGATGGGCGGGGTGGAGGCGAGGGGTGTTATCATTAGGTGGAACGCAAACGTTAGCAGGACCTTTCGCCGACATTATTGTCCTTGTCCATCTGTGATTTCTATTTGCCATGGCTAATTTCGAGCAAGCAGACTTTGGTCAAAAGTTATTCGTCTTCTTTGAGCTCTATCTCTGTCACACTATTTCGGTCTCTCTCTCTATCTCTCTCTCTCTTTCTCTCTCTCTCTCTCTCACTAACTTGCCAGCACACACACATTGATTAAAATGTTGTTCAACCCCCTGGCAGCCCACGAGATCCCCGCATGTCCGGTTGCTCATCCTATTTTAAGAAATGTGTTCTGTTAGCAGTTTCCTTTTAACTGAAATTGTCATCAAGTGTCTGCGCAATTTCGATGTGTGCAAACAAGTACTGATTTCACTGCTTCCTTACCCCCCTTGCCTCCTCATTCCACCAACAACCGCCCTTCTAAGCTGCACACATATTTAGTGCATTGCTTTTAATTACAGTCGACAAGAACTTGAATCGCGCTGGTCAGCGCCACAACCCAAGTCAAGTCCAGCCATCAGCGTCATCCTTGCATCATCGGCAGCAGTAGCAGCCACATTCTTAGCAGCTGAAATTGCGAGAAAAGCTGTTATCCTCATCCTGGCAAGGCAGAGCGTAGAGGTCAAAAGGGATCGTCTTAAAACTGTGTCCGTAGTTTCTTGAACAAACTTTTTCGACTAGTATCAGTTAACAAATAAATTAAATAAAATATTTAGTTCAATTTTAAATTAAAAAAACACCGCAGAATCTGAGATAAAATTGAAAGCTTGAAAATAAAATCGAAAGTAAAAATTGCAGCATTTTCGTTACGGAATCGAGCAACCTTTTCGAATATTTCATAATTTTTTTTAATCAGCCATTTCCAAGAAAGCACCCAACTAGCTGCGCCACTGACAAAAAAACAGTACGAAAAACCAAACAAAAATTCGATTTTCAATTTTATTTTGCAGTGCATTCTTTGGAGACTGCTGATGCGCAGCCAGAAACAAAGCTGGTCTTGTGGTTAGTTTTAAATGCTGGCCATGTAACTGAATGGCTACACAGCTGTACTCATGTCGTGTCTTGTCCTTTGGCCTGCAGAGTCAACAGCATGGCAGGATTTTGACATCGAGCTAGGAGTTGGATTTTGGAGTTTGGAGCTTGGAGATGTCATTTCATTTCACACAATGCCCACGAATTGATCCGAAAATTGATTCGGTTGCATGTGACATGTTTACGGAATTGTTTCACCGAATAACCGAAGACAAAAATGAACGGAATGTGCTGTAATTATTGGACAAAATGCAATGGCAGCGAATTTTCAAGGCAACCGCACCCACAATCAGAACGCCCCCTCCTCCAACTTTCGAGTGTTTTAAGGGATTGCACAAATCTTTTACAAATCAAAAGCATTTCACGGGTAGGGGCAACATCACCAAATGTGGCTGCTGCTTTGAGGCTAATTAGTGCGGTCACTCGGCAGCCTTCCTTTTTTTTATTTTCTATTTTTTTTTTTTACTTTTTTAATTAGAGACGTTGCGAAAGGACAAAGATGCGTCAGGACAGTCGGGCAGTGACAACAAACAAAAGATATCAAGAATTTCATTTCTTGGCACCCGCCCACCACAAACCCCAACCCCAAAAGACGACCCAAGCTTAGGTGAATGCGCCACTTGAAGATGTGCAAAGGAAACCGAAAGCAAAGCGAAGGAAAATACAAAAAACATACAAAAAACATACAAAAAAGATAAAAAAAAGTAAGGAAACGAAAACGAAAAGACGACAACGGCTATCACAGAACAGACGCATTTGGCTAAAATAAAGAAAATGCCAGCGAATTAGCAACGCGCCAAGTCAAGACAATCCACGACTCCAAGACTCCAAGACTCCAAGGCTCCCACAGACCACAGAGTCGGCGATGAATTGCCCATGTCCATGTCTATGTCGGTTCACATTTTTTGCGCCGGTTTCGGCACAAGGCGTAAGATGCGCTTTAAAATTCCACTGATAACAGCTGCCGTTCACCCCACTCCCCATGCCCCATGCTTCATGCCCCATTCTCCATATAGCCACTGGCGTTGGCACTGGACTAAGAAGGCGTCAGTGTCAGCGACAGGCATAAGAAATGTGTCCCAAGCAATTATCATCGCCTTCTGGTACTCCTGACCAGGGGCCCAGCATTAGCCGCGTCTGCTTGGATTCTGAATTGCGGCTGCAACACAAGTTCTCAAGTAGCTACTTACTTGCAATGTAACGGGCCAAATATGCAACATTTCAAGTGAGTTTGAGTTGGATGGTGGAAAGAAAAGTTGAAAGGGTTATTGTGATTCTCAAGTTTATTGAACATGCTTCACTTTTAACATAATTCTATATTTAAATCTGAAAGACACGAATTGAGCCTTTCCTTCTTCTTCCTCACAGAATCACATTTAGGGATCAGTCCAAACTTAAACAATTTGTTTCTGATAGTTCCACATATAATTTCACGTCTGGCAGATTATGATTTCGAGTTGAAATTTTCCGTGCTACATCGCCAACATCTGCAAATTTTGTATGCGCCCACATATGATGCGTATCCATCAGCACTTTTAATGCGAGCCCCCATTGATTGATGGACTGAAAATCAAATTTTGAATGTTGAACTCGTATTATCTGCAAACATTCCAACGAAATGATCAATTTAATTGCTGTTATGCATCAAAATGATGTAGAAATTTGCGCGCCAAGCGAAATGTGGCCTCATCTTTCACGATAAAAATTAATTATAATTCATAAATTAAAACAATGCCGTTCGCACTTTCGCACTGGGGTTGCTCCCAGTCGGCTGCTCTAAATAGTATTCGAATATAGAACTCGGGCGTCGTATTGGCAAAATATGTATATACCCTGCACGATTGCGACTGGGCTGCTGGTGCGAAGAGATTTCTCATATCAAAATAAACAAATCATCAATCAAGTGATCTGCACGCCACAAAACACACAACAACCAAAAAAAATTAAGCAGCAAACAATTCGATCGGTTAGGGTTGAATTGCGGTTGGGCGGGGGGGTTGGGTATTGCGGTCGCTGCGATCGGTGGGGCAAGGCAACAAGCTGGGATATCTTTGACAGTTTGCCCAACTTAAACAAGCATCGATTGGAGCAGCAGCTGCGATACTCATATGCACTCAAGCAATCAACAGGCGCGAGAATAAACGCTGGCTTCGATTCCCCAGTGGTGTTGACTGTGATGCTATTGTGGTTTTGTGGTACTCTGTATGTAGTAGCACCACACACACACACACCACCATCCCAACATCACGTTACATTGCTGTCTTCTGCACAGCAGTTGGCATTCCTGCCAGCTTGATAGACATTGCCAAGCATTGAGTAAGGCGAACACACTCCGATCCATAACCATATAATAGGTAAGAAGTCAAAATAAAGATTTAATAAAATCAAACAGAAATATAAGAGTTCGTTGAGTGTGGTCCATAGCTATACCAAATACAAAATAAACAATTAAATATTATATTAAATATGGCAAATGATCAAGAGTAGATTTGCGTCTGCCATAAAACTATGCAGCGCTCTGTGGATTGGAGAAAGATCGTTCGATACGCTCTGGCTGCAACTGAAGCATATTTCTCCATCTCTTCCACTCTTTGGTTGTTGGCTGTGTGCAATTTTTCTGTACAAGACATGCAATTATAAGCAATGAAATCAAGTGGCTCGACAGCCACACAGTTGGCTCTGCAATGGGAATTTGGTATCGAATTGGATTGGACTCGATGCAATGCGATGGGCAACCTACCTCATTGAGAGGTGCTGGGGGTGGGGCAGGGGCATTGCATGACAGGCAGGCAGGCAGGCAGGCTGGCAGGCTGGCAGACTGGCGATCGAATCAATATCGGCGTCGTGTGCGGGTGGCCAGCAGCCGGAATGCGTGCAAAATGTTTGTCTTGGAATCAACGCCTCAGCGAAATGATTTGTTTATTTTTTCTTATGGAGTGTTTTTGTTTGGCATGCGATTACGTTCTGACAGCAGCGGCCACGGCGATGACAACAACCAACAACATTGAAGCGAGTCCATATAGACAGAGAGAGATAGAGCAGCAGCAGCAGCAGCAGCGGGAACAGCAGCAGTAGCAGCAGCGGGAGCAGCTTGAAGCCTGCCGATCGACATAAACAATGGCATCCACGCTTGGTCCACCAATGAGCTACCGGGCTGCACCCGGACATCTCAAACAGTTGACATCTGGAGGCCCGGCCTCAGTTTGCAAGTGATCGCGCCCCCGTTTGATGCACAGACAATGGCCACATTTGGTAGCCGCCGCTTGTTGCTCCACCAATGGAAGCAGCTTGAGTTTTTTTTTCAGCTGTTTATTTTTATGCTAAAGGTGGTTCCCGTTGCACCCAACTTGACATTGATACATGGCCAGGCTGTAAGTTTGATAGCTGCTACCATTGTTCAACAGTATTTCGCTTCTTTTTTTTTTTTTTTGCCAAAGCCACTGTCAAAGCAGCCGAGCAGGTTTTTTCAATTGGTTTTCTCTTTTTTTTCGTACGTGCTGTGGGCAGTTTATGCTCATTGGTTGACCGATCCAGGTGAACATCAATTACCATCGCCAAATGGCCATATGAAGTACAACTAGAGCACTTATCGTAGCTGAAGCTTTCTTAAGCGAACCTTGTCTTATTCAAGTCAAAAGTCAATCGATTTTTCAAAGGAAACAAAAATAAAATTCAGATAATACGAAAATTGTATATAATGCCAGGTTCCATAATCTAAAGTAATAGTAAAATATTTATCAACCCTATTAAAATGTTTAGTTGTTTTAAAATGTTTAGTAGTTTTACTATCATATTTAATTACATTCAATTTAAATTTATATTTGGTTGTTTATTAGGTGAAAGTCCCCTCCTTCTATAGATTTGTATTTCTTGGAACTAGTATTTAATTCTAACATCAAGTGGCAAGTGTGGTGTGAGTGGCCGCAATGTTATTGCCTTTTCTTGATAACTTGGCGCATCAAGTGCCAAACAGATTTGAAACGGATGCAGGGGCAGATGCCGAGATGCGATGTGATACAGAGATAGACGTGGCTGCAGATGTAGCCACAGATACACATACAACCATGCGGCAATCCTTGCGATATGCATGTCTGTCAAAATAAATTTCAGGCAAACGAGCAGGCAACACCGTGAATAAATCAGCTTGTAAACATAAATAAAACAACAGAAATAATTTTCGCGGCAAACTTGTCGGCATCGCCGTGCATGGAAAATCTCAGTATCAGGCAGCCAACTGGCTGGAAAAGGCTGAGTGAGTGAGCACTGTGTTTTTTTTTGCCATACGTATTGGCATTGTATCTCATGGATTCCATCAGTGGAATCAGCGACTGCATCATCGTCCAAGACAACCGACGGCGGCCATGGGCATGACTTGGCCAATTTATGAGTCCAACTGCTTTATGGCCATGGCGAAGCACCAAAATTAACGCATTATAAATAATAATTTTTATGATTTGCAAAATAGATGCAATTTATTGCTCAAAAGTGGCCGCCAACTACAGACACCCAGACACCCAACAGGCCAGCACCACAACAGATGTCCACCCGACAAATGTTTCAAATTTCAATGAAAAATCCAAATTCTGCATTTGTTAAATACCAAGAAAAGAATTTCTTGACAGTACGTAGATGTTTATGTGAATGTATTTTTACATCCAACAATTTATTAATTTACAAAATATAGAACTTCTTTAGAGTAAAACGAACTGGTATAATTTAAAACCAAATTGAATATTAAATGTTTATTGTACTTGTTAAAAGCTTTGTTTAATGGGTAGTGCAACTATTTGAAATGTTGACGACTAATTTATGTGTATTCGATACTTAAAATTAGTCACAAGTTTCACACTCAAAACAGGCAACAAATAAACAATCAACCGAGATGCATTTGTGTATCTAAATTTTTTGGATACGTGCAAGCGATTTGTGGCATGCCTGTGCGAGTATTCGCTGCATTTGTTTGTCGATATTTGAATTATTTCCATCGCCACTTGTGACGGGGGGTGTTGCATTTCAGCCGGCCACTTTTGGCCACAATTGTGGCCAGAGTTCCGACCTCCATTCCATACTCGATCGAAACCAATTGTCCGCCTGCGTACGCTGAGTGCCTAATGGGCTGTCGATGGGTTTACAATCCGTCAAAACAGTTGCCACGACGAGTGCATCATCATTGGCACTTGAGTCCTATTAGGGGAGCTCCACAAATAAACAGTTCTAGCACAGCGAACACTAGCATCGAGTTCTACTTAGTTGGAATTTAGATAATTACCCTGTGATAGATGCACTTGGAGTGTGTTGGAATGGAGTACATATATATTTAGTTAATTATTTTAGCACGATGTGATTCAATTTTTTTTAAAAAGAAAAGCGATATTTGATAGGTTAGCGTATATGCAATAAATAGAGATTAAAAATTAAAGAAATAAAGATTATCAAATAAATGTAAATGAATTTACAATTTTTTAATAATTTTTAAATAAGTTTGCATCTTGAAGTGAAATCAATCTAAGCTGAGTAGTATATTTTCAGCAGCTGGTTTTACTTTATACAATTTTTAAAGTATGAGGAACACCTGAATAGCGATCAATGCTCTTAAATAATTTTTGCAGTCAGTCATGCGTAATTTTGTACAACAATAGGACTAAAGAAATCAGGAAAAATGCAAAGACTGCAGTTGGAGAATATAACTGAATGTTAACTGGAGTTTGGTGAGCGAGTAACTCCTTATTTATCTATGCATCTCGTTAGGGGTATTGTAATCAACTTTCTTAGAGCCGAGATAACAATGGTCGCATGCAATTGCCGAATTTTCTTTTCTTTTGTCGCTGGCAACCGATCCATTAAAAGTGAACCATCATAAAGTCAGCGAGCAACTGGTTAAAGGAGCAGTGAGTGGCCAGCGGCAACAACAATGGACAATGAGCACATAAATCAGTGTAATTAATAGAAAACTAGCCAAAAGGCAAAAATCCCAAGCTAAAAAAAAAAAAATAAAAAAAAATAAAAAATCCACGCATGCGCAACGGCAACCACAACAGGTTTTTGGCCACGTGCAACGTACTCGGAATCCCACTGACCAAATGTGAGCACGGACAGATCCATATTGGGCTCGTTGCCGGAATGCCAGCAGTCTGCCAAATCTAGCGCCTAATTACAATTGAATGGGCCAATCAGCGAGATGAGATGAGCTGAGTACTGCTATTAGAAAATAACTAAGAGTATTTATCAATATGTATATACCCTGTAGGAGCTGCTGCCGCCCACACAAACTCGCATACAGTCATACTCAGCTTTTGTTTCTTTTTTTTTGAATGTAAACATTGGTTGTGTTTTTCTTGCCCATTGGCGGCAATTTATCTCACAGTTTGATGCAAACGCATAAATCTCTCAACGCGTGGCCCAATGCTATATTTCAATTTCAAATTAAAATAAATATTTAAGCGCTTCGATTTTGTAGCTCGTAAGCAAATTAAATTTATTATCAATAAAGTAAATTTATCAGACAAACACACACCCACTCAACAACTCAGTTTTTAAAAAGTGGTCTGGCTGATGGAAAGTGTGCATCGAAACTGTACAACATCCGTCAGCGTGCAAATCTCAGCCACAAAACCCCTGCAAATCTCCAAGGAACTAATTCATTCATTTGGCCCCCGCCAAATCACTGGCCATTCATTTACCAAATGTCCAGCAAGCGGACAAATGGCCCAAAAAATCCTTAAAAGTGCAAAGGCTGAGCAACACTTTTCATACCCTTCAACAGTGTCCCACAAAAAAGAGTCAGCTGCAATAAGTCAGCCAACACTGGACCAACTCTGATGCTTAGCTATCACTCGCTGTGCCCTTCAAATTACCAACTGATTACACTCGTGGGACAAAATTCCTGTTGCTGTTGCTCCCTCTCCTGTTGTACCCGTGTTGCTATCGACCAGAGCCATCTGTTTTGGCCGACAACACAGCGCCAGAATTGATGTGGTCTGTGACTATCTAATAGCTCAACCGGTGCTCGATATAAGCAAATATGGTTTCGGCATGTGTCACCAGTCCGCAGTCAACAGTCACCAGTGAATCAAAGTGTTAGTCCAAATAAATTCAAACTCTCACTATTTTAGTGAGGCATGTGGTATGTGGCTTACCGAAAAACCAACCACTCAATGTTAAATTCGTTTTCTATTGGGATTAATTTTGCTCATTTAATTGATGGATTTGACATACAAGTAGCATTCTGCTTTTAAATGCCCCATTTTTCTTTTACCTAATCGTTTATAATTCTTTACATTTTTGGAGTTCTTATGCATATTTCAACTACAATTTAACGCATTCACTTCATTAAATTTGTATCCATGAATTAATTTTAAATAAATATAATCTTGCGTAAAACTTAATAAGATATGAAAAATCGTTGCATTCCTTATTTTGATGTAGTAAAAAATGTGCAAATAAAATAGAGTGAAAATCATATTTTAGTATACGAGTATATTCAAAACTAAAAATTATATTTAAATTGTAAATTTAAATTCCCGTAACATGTCTCAAACCCAATGAATATTGAAAGTTAGGCATTCGCCTTATTTACTTAATTTTTACACTTATTGGTGGGTTGAGAGTTAAATTGCACCTATCCACAAATATTCGAATTGTGTTCCTGGTTGTTAACAGACAGAGCTGAATTTGCTGGTCAAAAGTAAAGCGTTGGGCATAAATTTGAATTTGGCCACCGATCGTGTGACACAGGGAATGGGTGACAACCCTAAAACTTATTGACAACGGGCATAGCATAAATTATTGAGAAGGCAGCGCGTTAATCGCACATTTTACTCACAACAACAGCAGCAGAAGCAGCAGCAGAAGCAGCAGCAGAAGCAGCAGCAGAAGCAGCAGCAACATGGCAACAGACAGGGGGAATGGGAGCTTAAACGATTGGCAAATCGGCGACTGCAGAGCACCGAGAACAACTCACAGCAACTACAGCAACAAAAATACCAACAGCAACAACAACAACAACTTTGTTGTAAACGATAACAATCACGAATGCAGCAGCAGCCGCAGCAGCAGCAACAGCAGCAGCAGCAGCAACAGCAAAATTCGACTGAGAGCGAACCCAATGGCAAATGCCTGCTCCTGGATCTGTGGAGATCTGAACTGGAACTGGAGTCTTGGGGAGAGCGAGTGTGAGAGTTGCAACAGGCCCGAACATAAGCAGCAACACAAATAATTCGCTTTAATGAGATCGCAATCTGGCGATTTGCGACAAAAACACACGCGGTTTGTGTCTCAGTGCGTGCGATCAGCCCAAACAGATGAAGATGAGCACAACTCTGCACTCCACACTCCCTACTCCACCAATACCAGTAACCACAATCCCCATGCCGATGCCGATGCCGATCCCGAGATGCCGATCTCAATCCCAATCATTGAGCTCAGCATCGACGATCGTTTAGCTCTTGTTTTGTTATTGCTGCTGTTGCTGATGCTGCTGCTGTTGCAGTCGCTGTGGTTGCTATTGCTGCTGTTGCTGTTGCTGTTGCGCTCATGTTGCTGTCAGCGTGCCTTGACTTGTTGCTGTTCGGGGCTGCCCCGTTGGCAGCCCCTGGCAGGCCCAGTCCAAGTTGCGCTTGTTGACATGCCCAGCTTGCTTAGGCAGACTACAGGCCAACACACAAGCGGCTCTCGACTCGGACTCGGACTCGAACTCGAACTCGAGCTCGGACGTCAACGTGTAGTTGTCATTTCTCGCTGCCTGTTCCCTCTTGGCATCAGAATGCTATCCCAATTGGCCCAGGGCAATATGACATCGATGAATCGAACAGCGCTCTGGAATTTTGTGTGTGATTTGATGCAGCAATACTGTTATAGATCTGTCTTTACGTGTGTTCACGCCCATATCGCATCACGTTTTAATCAATTCGCCATAGAAAGTTCTCAAAAAATGCTCGACAATTAATTGCCACAATTAGAGCGACATGATGCGAACGGAATGATTAAAAGCCATACCACACACGTCCAGACAACTCTGTCAAAATGGGCGTTGGACCAACTTTCAGTTTGCCATTTATCACCAACGACAACATTTTTATTAGAGTAAATATGTATTTATATATGTGGGTATATGTTTGACCCCACCATGTTTTGGAACTCTTAACTGTTGAAGAAGAGGTTGAAGTCAAAACTAAATTACAAAGACAAAACTCATGTCAAACATTTTGAGAACACACATTGCATAATAATTTTTAATACGTATTTCTTTGCAAATCAAAATACATAGGACATTGCTCAGAAGCAAATTGGTGGAAGATTTGCATAAGTATATATCAATACCAATCAAAATTAAATATAATAAATTCACACTTGCATTTTTTATTTAGTAAGTGAATAATAGTAGTTGGTACTCATCATATTTTTTAGTCGTATACATATGTTCTTCACTCTTGAAGAAACTTGTTCTTAGTACATAAACATGTCAGTCTTTAAAAAATTAAATTTTACTTTATTAGTTCTATAACGTTACCATCACTGTTGTCACACTTAACGTTATCCTCTCCAATTTCTCGGAAATAATATATTTACTTTTTATTGTAGCTAGGGTTGCTTAGCAACTATCGATAAAATTCAACTGGTGCTATACAACGCTGTAAAATATTTGTCGAATCATCTACTGTGAAAGCTGTAGGGAAAGTGCAACAAGCTAAATAAACTTGGTGAATATAATTTTTGCAGAATAAATTCATTAACACTCATATCGCACTTATTTGCTCCAAAGCAAAATGCTGGCTTTGGGTATTTTGCCACAGGTTGTGCGTAAAACCAAGCTTGGTCCACAGATAAACTGCATGTGGATGCGAATGCAGAAGACCATGCACGATGTGGACAAGCACGGTGTGCCGCCCAAGAAGGGTTACTCTCCGTTTGGCAGGAACCAGTTGGGCTGGGGTGAGTGGACGGTGACTCGCTTAGATGATTTGCTCAATTGGGGACGCAAGGGCTCCATTTGGCCAATGACCTTTGGCCTGGCCTGTTGCGCCGTAGAAATGATGCACATTGCTGCCCCACGCTACGATATGGATCGCTTTGGCGTCGTCTTCCGCGCATCGCCACGCCAAACGGATCTCATGATTGTCGCCGGCACACTGACCAACAAAATGGCACCAGCTCTTCGCAAGGTCTATGACCAAATGCCCGAACCACGTTGGGTCATCTCAATGGGCAGCTGTGCCAACGGCGGTGGCTACTACCACTATTCGTACTCCGTGGTGCGCGGCTGTGATCGCATCGTACCCGTTGACATCTACGTGCCCGGCTGCCCACCCACAGCTGAGGCTCTTATGTATGGCATATTGCAGTTGCAGAAGAAAATCAAACGTATGAGGACCCTGCAGATGTGGTACAGGAAATAGGCAACGAACAAACGGATTATTGCTGATATGTAGTAAATATAATTTCAAGTTTGTTTTACCAAAAGTCTATTTTTTTTGGGTGGATGTTACAATAAATAATAATACATAGATCTAATCATTCTCAGTAAGAATTTAAAAGTATTTTTAGTTCTTCGTATTGAAGAAATCCCTGTAAGTGCGGGAGCTCTATTTTTTCTCTATGTGTATGGATCAGTCGAAGTCGAAGCTTGATAAGGATGAGACTTGTGTGTGCGGCAGTAAATCGAATGTTTAATCGATTGAATTTAATTAGAAAACGGCAACCATCAAATGTGGCTTGCAGCTGTTGTTAGTGCAGCTCCCCGTCTTGTCCGCCTGTCCACAACTGTCCGAAATCGCATGATAGCCATTGCCGAGGGATTAAAGCTCAATACGATCGCAGTGCATGCGATTCGCGGGTGAGTTCGGAAAGTGGTGCTGACTGCAGCCTCCACCAGTGGGCCACAGTTGGTAGCGGATTGCAGTGTGTGTTGTGCAATGTTGCTGCCGTCTGTGCCTCAGCATGTGTGCCCAGCAGCTCGAGCAGCACAGCTCCAGCTACAGCTCCAGAATGCAGAATGCAGATGTGGTTGTGAATGTGTAAACTCGTACTTGCGCTGTCGTATCGGAGCAGTGCGATCGAAAATGGATTTGTATCAATATCGACTCACTAACATGATTCCAATAAATTAATATGCATACAAGGCAGGCACCAGGTCCAACTCCAGCCTCAGCCCCAGCTCCAACTTCGACTCTGACGACGCCTGTCGCCGTCTGGGGACCCTGGTCTGAGGTACGATCTCGATCGACATCGCAGAGAAGCAAAAAAAAATAAACACACGATGATGCATGTGCAGTGTCTCTGAGTTGTGATCGTGTTAATGTAAATAATTGCCAGCGCCCCATCGTTCCGTACTCTAGACCCAATCCAATTCCAACTCCACTTCGAATCCCAGTCGACGACCATTGCAGATGTAATTAAAATCTCTCTCGGCTTCGTCTGCGTTGTGGCTTCTCACTTTCTGTCGCGTCTTCTGTTTGGCCTGTCTGTCGTTTTGGCCTGTGTTTGTCTTCTTGTTCGGCGGCCCAGAGAGATTCGTCTTGACTGATATGAGCCAAGCGACATACACGCAAACCTCGCTCCAACTCCAACTCCAAATCCAACCCCAACTCGGGCTCCAACAGCCACTCAGTGCCTAAGCGTTTGATGTTGACAGTTCACGAGTTTTCTTTGGCATTTGGCGATATTTCTTAGCGCTGTGGCAATTGTCAGACATTTGGTTACCGATACGATTTGGAATTGGGTTTGGCACACGGATTCGGATTTAGATATAAGACCACTGCCATCTGCAACTGGCAATGGGAATCTGTTAACGAGTTGTCTAATTGGCATTGTTATTTGTCTTAGCAGAATTGAAAGTTGACTTTAACATTTGCACAACTTTTGACTCCTTGTAGAAAGTTACATTACAGATTAGATTTCAAATGCACAGATCTGAAATTCGCCATCATCCATCATCCAGACAGTATTGGTTTCGGAAAGCTATGAATTTGTAATCTATATTTACTGAATATCTATTGAAAAAATACAAATTCCGGTACAAATTTCATTAAGTTCTTCTAAAAAGGGAATTACAAATTATGGTAAGTCTTTAACTTATCGCTAAGCTAGTATACTTTTATCGGTAAAGTAGGTGTCTATTTGGATGTGTAAGTGGTTCGCATGCTCCTAAAATACTCAACATCAGAAGTTTGCCAATCTGCCATCGACAGTGCGAAATGCTTCGCTTCAGATACAAAATACACGTGACTCTACCAATGGAGGAATGAGTGCGAGTGCGAGTGCGAGTGCGAGTACAATAAGTTGCCTACTTGGTTACTCGAACGTATGCCGGGTCAAAAAACAAAAAAGAAAATAAGAAGCCGAAGCCCTTGCGAGAAGCACTCGACTGTCTGCGCTTATTTATGGCCAGAGATGCTAAAGATATAGCGCCAGACGACGACGACGACAACGACGAGGCATCAGAGCAGAGGCTGAAGAAGGAGAAACACAGCCAGACGATTGGCAGACTTACTTAGCATGGTATAGTGTAGTATATATGGGATGAGAGATATCTGCAGCATCAGCTGACGGCGTTTCACAGAAACTGAAGCTTCACCTTTATATCGATGCATTGTTGATTAGTCTGTCCAGGACAACGACTGGGACTCTCTGTGTCAGATTCGAATACGGATTTCGATTCGGTTTTTGTATGGCATGCAAAATATTTGGGTTAGTTAAGTTGCAACAGTCACGCATTTAACGCAGCGACTCTCAACGTTCGCCTCTCTGGCAGTGAGTTGTCAATCAGGCAGCGGAGACGAGGCTCCACTGTGGTGTCAATAGTGTATTTTTGTGCGTGCGCAAAATAACGCAATGTCATTATTTGTGGGAACCAATCCAGAAATTTGTATATCACGCTCAGTTCCAGGCGCGCGCAAAAAAATCGAAAATCATTACTTCAAACAAGCGGCGCGCCGCGTCAAGCAATCAATCAATCAAAGCAACAAATCAAACACAAATCCAAGACCATCTGACCAACTTGAGCCAAGCTCTGGAAACCAGTTCAGGTTCTAATTCAGAGCCATACAATGGCGCACATACGAAACCATTTGACAGATCATCGACAATCGATCCAAAACCAAAACCAAATCCAAAACCAAGCCCGATCCCAATTCAATTCCAACTGTGTGTTTGTATTTGTGTTTGGCCACTTGAGCTGTTGCCTTTACTATATAACGTTCATTGGTTTCTTTTCTTTCCATCTTTTGATTCAAGTGCACAAATAGTCGAGAGTACACAAATAAAGGTTAATGAGCTTTTTCTTAGCGGTTTCGGTTTGTTTTTTCTGTTACTTTTTCAATTTTTTTTCTCCAACATTAATTTAAATGAGGTGTTTTTGTGCTCGGCCTGAAGCTATTTTTCTACGCTATACCATCGTCTTCTCTAATTTTCTTGAAATAAAACTCAACAAATTTATAAATTATTATCAGTTGTCATTTTATTTATGTCATTTATTTATGTTATAGGAGAGTTAGAAAGAAACTCTCAATTTAATATTTTTTAAGACATGTTAAATAATACCGAATAGTTTTGGAGCATAAATAGGATGAACTCAAAAAACATATTATTCAATTCAATTATGTAAAATTTGTAAAGAGGCATCTATCCAATAATATCAATAATATTTTGCAATTTACCTTATTGTCAACTTAAATTAATCTTAAGTGCGTCCTACCATAGAACTACTAATTTCCCATAAAGTTGTCAACAAGTGCAATTTTAATCAGTCTAAATAAATATGTATAAACCTGAAGCTAGCTGTCAATGATCAAGCACTGACAATATTTGCTATTTTCTACAAATTCTTTCTCATCTTCTTCGAATGCCCTCTTTTTTCCACCTGGAGCATTAGTTGTTGCAGCGTTCTGCGTTCTTCTTCGTCGGTTTAATGTTTGTGTTCTGCAATTAAATTCGTATTCTCTTACAATTGAGGCGCTCAAGTGGAACTTCCACGAATAGCATGGATATGGATACGCTGACAAGCAGATTGAGATGCAGCTGCAATCATTGCAGGCAACACTGCGAGAGAACCTCTCTGCTTCTATGGTTGTTGTTGCTGTTGCTGTTGTTATTATAGGCCAGGGCCCAAGTAAATACTTGTGACTCTCTCGCCTCATCCCGTCGTGTGTGCGTGTGCGTGTGTATTTGTGTGTGTTTATGTTGTTGTTGGCTTTTGGCTGCTTTATCAATGGGGCAGGCGGCGTCTGAAGCACTGCGTCCATATCAAAATAATCAAAATTTTGATTGAGTGCAGTTAGTGCGTCTGTGTTTACACGATGACGAAGAAGAAGATCGATTCATTGCTCTGTGGCTGTGAGCATTTGCCCCAACTGCGATGATGTCTAAGGGGTTTTCTGTCCAATCACGTTGTTGATATTGATAATGACATTGATGGCATCGAGTTCGCCTGAGTGACTATGTGACTTCGCTACAAGATCTTTGAGTGCGAATGCAGTCGTCTTCCTCGTCGTCGTCGTTGAATCGATTGTTTGCGCAGATTTTTGATTTCGATTTCCAGGTTGAGCTGGAGTCTGAGGCTGGGGCCTGTCAATCGGTGAAATCCGGCACAATTCGATGGAATTGGTATTGGTATTCGAATCGGTGTTGGTATTGAAAACGCAGTCAGGTTGCCGCTTCAAGTTGAATGATGATATTGACATTATCGAGAGACACTCTAAATTGTACTACACTAAAGCGTTTCATGTAAATGATAATGCGACCAAACTCGACTCGATACTTGCACTCGTACACATTGTAATTGTTTTTTCCTCTTCTTCGTCTTCTTCTTCTTCTGTCGAGCAATCACACTGCTGTGGGTATCTTTGAGATACTTACATAGTTTGTTATTGTGCTCTCACACTCATCGTCATAATCATCGTCATCATCAGCTCGGCCTGTTCTCAATTGGTTTGATTGATTCGCTGCACTTGACAGATAAGCAGCAATAAGACCCAACTCCGAGTGGTGAAAGCAAGTGGGAATTTATTAGTAATACTTGCAATATACACTTGTGTACACTTCACATTTGTACGAGCTGCGGCTCACAGTTTCATTTCACTTGAAATTGCTCAGTTGACTGAATTTAGATTAGCGCAACTGATTATTGTTTGATAACAGATTATTGATTGCTGCAGTTGATGGTTTATAAATTCCTTTATTATCAATTATCTCTATTATGGAAAAATATTTTTAATTGTAGTTAATAATTGGGAAGGTTTCGTTACACTATTTTTTGCTTGTTATAAGTGTTGCTTATTTTTAGGAGGTGTGTTAAGGTGGAGGAAGGATAATGGATAGCCGTGGTTTTTCGTGGCAGAACTTTTGCACAATGCCAACCCAAGTGGTGTATCTAGTCAATTTACCTTGGTCTTATAAAACATTATCATAGAAATGTAGCCAATAGAGATAGGAAGTGCGAGAGACGAAGAGGGAGATTGCAAATGAATTGTGAGTCAACAATCGAGGCAATTAAGCGGCCCACAACAAAACAATTTGCCGCTGACATTGGCAATTGTCAATGCACAATTCGGCGTGTAATTCATCAAAAACAATGGGCGCAAGGCATGGGAAGAGGGGGAAAATCAACAACAGAAAACCGAAACATTTCATTGTTTTTAGCACATGGCCCTTGAATTGATCCAGAGTCGATGTTAATGTCAACTGCAACGTGACTGGGAACTCTTTGCGGTTCCTTTGATTGGCAATTTCTCAAAATCGTCACCAACCTCACTTCTGGCTGCTTGGTGGCTTGGTGGCTGAGTTGCTTGGGTCAGGCGGAGTCGTTGGTTATTTATAATTCGACGCGATTGATTGATGGAATCAACGCAAAGTCGGTGACACTTGGCAAAAATAAATAGCCGCTCGCAGCACTGACAGCTGATTGCAAAAGTCCATTAGGACCACCAACCGGACGAGGTACGACAGACGACTGACGCTGACGACTGTCGACCGACGCTGACGCATGTAACTTGCCCCTGTCCGCCATATTCTGTGCTTATGAATTAAAGTCAACAACAGAGCCGGCCTGGACTGCAACTGCATTGAGCTGTGGCCCTGGCAGTCCCATCAAAAGAGCGGTCAATCAGCTGAATAAAATTTGAAAATGAAAATGATTAAAAGAAAAGAAAATCTGCAGCGGACAGCCAGTTGCCTGAAAATAGGCAAGGAATGCTTCCAAAAATTGTAAAATAAATACCACAATTGCATTGGCAACGAGTGAAATGTGAAAAGCCTATATTATTCGAACACAGTTCCTTTTTGCTGTCATTGACATTTGCAGAAGTTTGTTGATTTCAATATTGTTTTCATTACCATAAAACAAACTCAATCACAAAGCGTTAAACAAGCAACAACGATTGGCATTCAACAATCAGCAGCAAATCAAAATGACGTCAATTTGTTCACTTATTCACTTGCGGCATTTCAGTAGCAGTTGCATTTCATCTCCCATAGAAGTTCCCATGCTCATTGCGGCTGGCGCTGGATGCAGGACTGCTGCAAGAACTTTGATGCTCTTTGGACAAATTTATGCAACATGAAATATTCATTAGATCAAAGCAGTGTTTATCGCATTTTTTCTCTTTTTTTTTCGTCTAACCGACTGCGCAGGTGGATCACGATGATGAGGATGATGATATGCAGGAAGTGCAGTTTTCAAATAATGTTTTTGCTAAGCAATCAAAGCAACAGGCAACCAGTCAGACTGACTGACTGACTGACTGACTGTTAAACCAGCTCTGATTACAGGTTTACGTGTAGAGCAATTGGCATTCGAGTATTTTTTATGAATATATATTCTTAGCACTCGGTATCAGAGGAACCGTCAATATTGTGACATGACATGATTTGTTTGACTCTCCAGCTCCACTCTGGGGCCCAACCCAGCCTCAGTTGGCGCATCGCATGATGATCGGCAATAAATTGATGGCCGTCCGTGACACCCAAGCATGAGCAGAGGGAAACGGGGTGGGGTGTTCAAAAACTCACTGAGTCAGCTAAAAGCAGTTCTTGACGGATTTGTACTCCAGCTGGAAACTGGTAGCCACCTGGCGAATACAGTAAACAACAATTCTATATACAAATGTATTAAGCAGACATTTAATTATTGTACACTGATTGATTTATGACTATTATAATTTTTTTTCAGCTAGAAAACAGTCAAAAGTTTTAGCAATCATACTTGTGTGTTGGTGTGTGGTAATTGCAGCTGAAGACATTTACTGTCCGGGCAAACACGCGTTGCCGACATTTACGACCATCAACAGCAGTGCCATCAACTGAAACTGGATGACTCTTTGCCCATTCTGTTGCAGCCCTTGCTGCTGCTGCTGCTGTTCGGTTGTCTCTGTGACATGAACATACTCGGACAATGGTAGTTAATGGTCATGCTGGTGAGCAGTAACCACCAAAAAATAAACCAACTCACCAACGCTACATAAATTTCAAAACTAGCCTCGACACAGACGCTTCCCTTTATATGCCACACATTTCACGCAGTGACGACATGAATCCGCCAACATAAACACTCGTCCAGGACGCACTAACACACACACACACTCACACTCCGTCTCTCTCTATCACACACACACACACACACTCACATAGAGCACACTCAGAGAAAAAGAATATTTTAGAGCTGCTGAAAAAACATGTCAAATGAACAACATGTTTCACAGTGGGCAAAATGTGGAAGATATTTACAATATTCTGCGATGTATTTTAATAATATGTATTTTTAAAGTAGCTTAAGTATTTATCTTCATCCAAATCAGACTTTTGATTAAAATATAACAGTGCTCTGTACAAAATTTAATTGTGTCTAAAAGTTGTAGGAATTTCTATAGATTCATTTTGAATTGTTTAAAGTAAATTTAAATACTAATCTATTTACGGCTTACACAATTTAAATGAGCGAAATGGCGTAAATATCAAGAATTTGTTTTAGAGCACAATTTGCATATAAATAAAACATTTTAAAAAGTATATTGGATATTTATCATTACTTAAAAAAAAATTAAAATGATATAAAACATTTTCACAAACATTTGCACCAACTTTATTAAACAATTTTCTTCCCTCTTGGCTGGGCACCTCATAGAAAAATATTTGTTAGATAACGTTTTTCGTTTCCATAGTTGCCATAGTTCAGTTAATAAAGCTTATGTTCAATTTGCCATAAGTTAAACGGTATTTATATGCGAATAACGTACACATTTTTTTCTTGAATAATACGGACAAAAGCTGAAGTAGTTTTTTTGCACACTGTAAGCAGTCGGCCCGTTCTAATGCTGCAGTACAACCAAGACCTAAAAAAACCTGGACGAAAAATGCATAGTGGGTGCGTGGACAAGTGCAACAGCAGCAGCGACAACAACAATAAAAACAAAGACAGAAACAAGGACAACAACAAGTGCCACCTACCATTTGACCATTCTAACATCATCGTCATGCTGGACCCCGCCATGATATGGCATTCAGTAGCACTCACATGTCAGAAGTGGGCTCAAATGTGGCCGCACTCTCCCCCTCTCTTTGGCTCTGCAGAAGAAGAGGATCAGGAAGAGGACAATAACGAAGGACAGTGGACATTGGACGTGGGGACACTGGTCCGGCGTGCAGCCGTGGCCAAATTGGTTGATAGCTTGAAAAACTGTTTTTGCACAGCTCCGTCAAATTGCATTTTGTGTGACAGACCGCAAAATGCATCATCACCAACATGAGCGATGAATGTTGTTGTTGCTGTTGCTCTGCGTTGATGTTTATATTTGCCAGCAGCTCCCAAGCCCAGGCCAACCTCCCCCCACTTTGCAGCACCCAACATTGTCCAGTAATTTACGAGCTTTTTTGGCAAGGGCTGTGTTGGTTGCATCGTGTCGCAATATTACTGTACTGTGTTAATGGGTAGATCCATGGTTTAGGCATCCAACGATGGATGGAAAGTGTTTTGAGGTTAAAAGTTTTCAAACCCACTGCCAATTCGAGTGCATAGTGCTTCAAAGTGTTGCTGAAACTATAATTTCCAAACAACAATTTTTAGAAAAAAAATATATAAAATCTCAAGAATTGCATTTTTATCATATTTTGACCTTTAAAAAAATACTACATCTCAGCATCTTCACTTGAAATTCGGGCAAATAATGTTTCTCATATTTTAAAAGCAATTGATGATTAAAAAATATGAATTTGCTTTCACTTTGCGATTAATTTTGTACCACTGTGCTCGCGGTAAACAACTTCATTCAGTTCGCATTAATGCAGCGTGAATTAAGTGTCAAGGACATTTTTTGGTTGCAGCCAGTTGCTGGTGACGACGCAACATGCTTCACTCAGGGGCTTGGTCCTTACCCCACTTCCTCTGCCCATCCCTCTCTCTTCATTGTCCTTGCGTGTGTGGCCAAGTAAGGTTATGCTGTCATGTGCGTGAGTGTGTGCGTGAGTGTGTGTGCGAGTGTGTGTGTGTGTTCGTGTGGCTGAAAATGCGTTGCAACATTCAAGTAAGTGACGTAAATGCATCATGAACACAATGCACACAAACGGACAGATGGACAGCTAGGCAGAGAAACAGACGAGGGGACGGACCAGGGGACAGCCGGAACACAACATGAGCGTGGTCTGGCAGGCAGTGGAGCAAGGGACAGGGGACAAGGGACGAGGCATCAGGCGGCAGTTATGGCTGTCAAGATGAATGCCATATCATCGCACCGAAAATGGTGTCAAAACGTCAGCAGCGCAGTCAGCGACGGCATTGGCTCTGGCACTGGCACTGGCCAAACAGTAAATGCAAACAGCCAGAGCCCAATTCCAGGACATCAGCATCGAGCAACCGGCGACGGCTCCCAGCATCATCGTGTTGTTATCCGGGTGAATTATGAGTTGTGCAGAGCTCCATCAGCAACAGGAGCAACGCACGCCTGTCGTCATTGTCCCCTCAACACACCGCACCAGTCCGGCTCCGTCAACAACGGGTAATCCGTCACATGGCAAATGGTTTGGACGAGGACAAAACAGGCCAAAAACACAAAACGTCAAGAACTCGGCCTCGTTGGAATGTTGTTGTTCGATTTTGTGTGTGGAAGAAACTCTTGAAAAAGGAATAATTTATCCCTCAATGACCGCAGTTAAATTAAATGCTAAACGAAGACATTAACAATACAGGACAACCAACGTTGGACAGGACATGCAGCACAGCCCATTCGATGCAGTTGCTCATCATCATGTGTTGAGATTGAGTTTAATTTCATTTGAACACAAGGCAAACGCATCAAGAGCTCCCCGAGTGAAATGTGTGTGTTTTTTTTTAATGAATTTATTTTTTCTCTTATGAAATTTTATTGAGTATCTATTAGAAAAATGTGGAGCTTATTTGAAGATCCCAAGATAAGAGTATAAATATTTATTCATATTTGGTTTAATATAAGCAACTTGAAACCAATATCACTCGGATTACATAGGTAGTTAAAAGGTTATCATACAGATTGTGTACCGACTTTTTAACTTACGTTTTTCTACATGTCGCGTTGGGAGACTGCAAGCTAAGTCATCTCTGTAGTGCATCTGTAGGGTCATTATAGTCGGTGATTCACTTTGCGGTCATTAGGCCTGCCTTATGGGTTTTTTACTCTTCTCTTGGTTGCATTAGTCGTTCGACTCTGACGCGTATGTTGTGCTGAAATTTAATACAACATCGAAACCCACATCCACATGCCACAATTTACTGCTCGTTCATCAATTGTGACATCGGCTCAAGTAATTCCCTCGGACATTTCACGCCAAACTGCACGCAGACGACACCCAATCAAAGTGGATTCGAGTCGAGACTTGAGAAGAGAAGCAAACCAAACGCAACCAAAAAGATGCAAGGAAATAGTTGAACACCAACACAAAAGGCAAGCCGATAACTGAATCTGCCCCCAAATGTGAAGCGCGGAAGCCAACCTGGGTAGATATATATATATATATATATCTATATACATATAGAGGGATCGGGGGAACGACTTCAATTTTGCTGACATTTATTACTTTGCGATTAGCGACATGGAATTTATGGGCTACTGAAATTTTCGGTAGTCGCCAACTCTTCCCCCTTCTCTGATTCTTTTCTCGATCAGTTGTGGGGCTCGAGTTACCTGGCGGCTGCTGAGACGCCGGCTTCTAATACCGCCTGACACTTGCTGCCAAGTGTAAACGATGCCAATTTAAGGTACATTTGGCGCCAACAATAAAAAAAAAACAAATAAATCTTTGATAGATGATGCCAGAATGAAGAATACCCTATACCCAACACATGCTCCTAAATTGATCGGTTACTTCAATATATACCAAGAAAAGGTGTTAATTTATATCGATATTTGTGTCCAAATTTTATCATAAGAGATTCACTTGATGTGCTTATGCTAAACACATTACCTGTAACTACCTCGCACACATTTTTAATGGGTATAAGATGCACAAGCTTTGGAAATACTCTAACCGATCTTAACTGGCACAAACATTTCGCCTTTTGATTTATTACCAATATATCCATAAATCTCTAAAGTCTTTTCCGCAGCTTTAATCTAAATATGCGTTTAATGTGTGCATCAATAGGTGAGAGCGGAACGGGAACGTGGGCGAGGGCGGCTCTCTGTCTGTCTGTCTGTCTGTCTCTCCCGCTGATCGCTGATCGCTTAATCGGGCTGGAATCGAGCTGCGATACAATTAACCCCAGGGGGGCCCCATAAACGTGATATCGTTGGTGGTAATCACCCGGTAACTGCTTTTGTAACGATGTCTGCAATTCCACGTCCCACGCGTTGTTGTTTTTATTGTTTCTGTTGCTTTTGTTGCTCATGTTGCTGTTCGAGTGTTTGTTGCTGCCTGCTGTTGCTTTTGTAACGCCAACTTGTTGCGGTGTTGCAGTTTTGCTGTTGCTGTTATTGCTATTGTTGGATAATTGGAATGTCAAAAGTAGCTTAAATCACGATTCTATTGCATGGGATCAACGAGTGAACAGTAGCCAAAACAGTTTTTAAATCATTGCCAATTTAATAATGAAAATACCTGCGGGAAAAGCAGTGCTTTTAAAGTTTAGGTAGAAGCTTTATTGGTACTTATTAATGTTATTCATAAGTTTTGTAAAACAGGTATACAATTTCAGTATATTTTTATCACATGTTGCAACTAAGAGTTGAATGTATAAAAAATATTTCCTAATCATTCACATTTAATTACGATTCGATTCTTATGCGGAATGCATTCCAAAACAGTGTAATCGATAATAGCGCAAAATGTATGGCGGCAATAAATATTTTATTTGCAACAAATTGCAACATTATAAAATTACAGAGTTTAACGTGTGATGCATGATAAAAATTGACAAAGATAAACACGTTCAATCATGCCACCTGATTGACGAGCAAACACAAGCTAAACCGAACCTATGCCAAAAACACAGCACAGATCAATTGGAGCAGGCTGAAAGGGGGCACAGTGAGAATGAAGGGCATGAGGATGGAGATGAGGATAAGGATGATGTTGATGATGACGATAAGTGCGTTTGTGGTTGGGCCCAAGGGGCGTATGCGTTCACGGTCCTTTGATTGATTGATGAAGCATCGGGCGTCGTAATTCATGTTGAGAGGCGAACAACCAGCGCCTGTCCGTCCTGCCGTAAACCCCCCTAAAAGGTGAGACAATAAAACGCCAAACGGTTTTGCACATCCCATCAGGCATCTGTGTTGCGTGTGTTCGAGAATCAGTGGTGCCGTGAGAATCTCTCTTAGCTATGCCTACGCCTACAAAATGTTGCCACAGAGTTGCCCCAGACTGCCAGACAGTCGAGACACACACACACACAGAGACACACGCATCACACAGCTACAATTTCAGAGACAGAGTCAAGTGGGACTAGGGCAAGGCCGGAGGAAAATCGAGGAATTAAATTCGCATGCTACGGCGTGTGGCGGAAATGGAAAGGCAAAGCCAGAAAGCAGAGAGCAGAGGCAAACGCAAGGCCAAAGGCCACGCAAACATGCTGAGCAGGGTAGTGGGTAGGCAGGGAGAGTTGTGTGTTAGGGGCTTGCAGGGGTGCCTGGCGAAAAGACAAAGCAAAAAGTTCAGGAAAAATTGTTTTTCTAGCTGTGTATATGTGTGTGTGTCTGTGTGTGTGTATGGTTTCAGTTTCCTTCTGGTGAGCGGGCGCATAAAATGGCAAAAAACCCCCAAATAGCTAGCGATTTTTTTTCACGTTTTAATGTTGCCCCAATCCAATGCTTGCTCCTGTTTCAGTTACCCATTCTCGTCCTGTTCGGCGTCGACATTCTCGACACACACACACACACTGTTCGAATGGTTTCGTGTGCGTGTGTTGTGTGTTGGGGTCTGGGTCCGGGTCTTGCCAAGCGTCTGCCTGCCGTCTGCCGGCTTCGACCGAGTTCAAGTGCGCCTCGCCTCCCGCTGCCTCTGCGCCTGGCCTGGCCCACCATCGTTGCCATTCATCGAACCGATGGCAACTTGTTGATTTTGTGTGAAATCCACATGCAAAAACCAAACCAATTTCGCCCTTCATTTGCGGGCGCCAGTCGCCAGTTGCCGGCCGGCAGTCGTTTATTTTCTTTTTTCCTCTCTTTTTTTCTCCTTTCCTCATTTTTTCCGCCAGTCGCTGAGTTTGTTTTGTTTCCTTTTTTTCGCTTTTCCTTTTTTTTTTTTGGCGCCGAACTAGGCTGCCAGAGTTCCATGCGAAATCAATAATCGATTGTGTTGAAATGGCTGCCTTTAAAGTATGGCAAAATTTGCTTTATGTGCGCGTTAAACAGTTCAGGGCAGGCTTAAAGATTCAATTTTACTGGCAACGCGATGTGAATGCCTTAACTATTCAATAATTTACTTGTTGGCAATTCTAAAGTTGAATTATTGATAATGTTTTATATACAAGAAAAAGTGATATTATTTGTTTGTTGCCCATAATTAGAACAAGATTCTAATTGTTTAAAAAAAAAAATTGTTGCCAACATGATATGCAAATAATGCATATGTTTTTGTTTTATTATTACCAGAGTCAATAATATTTTCGTTGCTGCTTTAATTTTCATACGTTTTACGTAAATGTTTTACTTAAATTAAGTAAATTCCAAAACTATTCTTCAATTCACTGCCATTTCTAGATAAATGAGGTTATATAAATCATTATTTGTATCAATAGTTAGTTATTATGGATCAACATGTGCGAGTATTTGCATTTGAACCGACAAATCAAATTATTTGCAGTGTGACACATTCGTCACGGCCAACATTGAGAGTCGGAGACGGGAGACGTGCAAGGTCCCGAGACTGGTAGCGCCTCCCAGCAGCCACCTCTCTTCTAGTCAGCTAGCTGGCTGGCTGGCAGGCTGACTGCTGTGGTCATCGTTGAACTGTGAACGCGTATTGGCCTCGGTGTCGGCCACAGTCACAACCATCCGTCATGTCTGGTGACGTTGGGAAGACATGACCGGCACTCGTCGTCATCGTCGTCGAATCGTTCGAGTGTGCTGCCAACGGATTTGAACAGTTTGATGGATCAACTTGCGCACGTCCTCGTCATAATTCACAACACTTTCAGTTCTGTTCAGGCCATGCCCAAGCCCATGCCCGTCCCATCCCATCCCGTCCCGTCTGTCCACCAATCCATTCCGTCCTTGGGCACGACGTCGATTTGACGTTTGACGTGAGCGCACGTTTGATGGAAGATCTGTCAGGGCATTGAGGCATTGAGCTTGTTCCAATTCGCTTGGAGCTTTGTGCTGTCTGTTTCAATGTTGGCCAATTTGGGCACTGAATGATTGGCGGCGGCTTTTGTTCTACCCAACGCAAGGCGCAAATTCTTCGCTCTTTATATTCGCCATGCCCTGATTTATTGCCAATTAATATGATTGAAGTGTCATAATTCATAAGCGGCTTTCGTACTTCACAGTCTCGCCAAGCACAAAACCACTAAATAGACGATTCCCAGCAATGAGTGTGCACTTGGGAGTCTTGAGAACCCATCAGACAACTGTTACTGAGAACGCAAAGTAATGCAGCATTTATTTTAAAACTGACTTAACTTGATTTTATTGTCTGAGATCTGTGTTATCGTGTTGTCGAGATGCTCAATAATTAATCCGTTGAAGTTTATTATATTTATGACTTCATATTTTCTCAAATCTAAACACAAATTCGCTTCAAAGAGCATGTTTAACAAGCAATAATTGCAAATATTTCTTGAGTTTGTGCAAGATTCAGGGTTGAAGGCGCAGTTATTGGTTTAAAAGGGGGCACAATAGATTTAACTACTTCGCAGTACATAAAGCCACTAAATAATATTAAAAATGCAATTGAAGCTATGCATAAAGTTTCTGCGTAATACATTACATAATTTTTCGTTCCACTGCACAATTCGGAGTGATTAGTTAAGGAAAGGTATTACTCCGAAGACATGGGATTAACTCATTGAAGAGGTTATTCAGTTTGTCAAATGACAATTCAATTTATTATGCGAACTAAATGAATTCGCTGGGGCATCTGCTTAAGTCGGCAACTTAAGTTTGCAACTGGAACTTTGTGATAAGATTTCGGCTAATAGTTAAGGTTAGCTAATTTGGTAGCTTGGTGGATATGGTAGGATTAGGAGATGTGTCAAAACTCTTATTTCACTTAAGAATTGTGCATCGTTCTCCAGTTTTTATTTATACTTAAGCCGCACGTTGAATGCGTGATACAAGAGGCTGCAGCTATTTATTTCGGCTGTCAGCTGAGTTTAACTCGAGCACAGGACAAAACGATGGGTGAGACTGGGAGGAGGCTGCGATGGGGAGCCTTTAGTTTGACGCTTTCTTTAATTTTGACAAGACGTAAAGTCTATTAAGAAAGTCAATCAATGTCTCTCAAGCGAGTTGGCTTCGACTTTGGCTGCGGGGTCCTTCAACTTGGCTGTGCGCTCAGGATGAGAGCTAAAGTTCTGAAGTGACGGACAGATAGACAGACAGACAGACAAAGAGACAGGCAGCAAAGGGGGGGCACACAGACAGTTAGTCAGTCAGTGGGAGTGACGTGTGGATGCGCCAATGAGCGGCAGGGTGCGGCAGGGTGCGGCAGGGTGCTGCAGGGTGCGGAGAGCGGTGAGGAGTCCATGCTTGAGTGTCGGGCACTTGACTGACAGCTGGACGCGGACGTGAAGGTGAACGTGGATATGGACAAGGATGTGAACGTGGCCAGGGGTCGATTGTTATGAGAGAGACTCCTGAATGGCGTCGAGCTGCTTGATTGAATGAATGGTACGGAATGGAATGAACCGTATTCAATGTGTGCACACGGCAAAATTATTAAGAAAAATTGAGTGCGCAGTGAAAAGTTGACAAAATGGACTTCGAGCTGCAAGTGGGAAGTGCGACAGAGGTCATCGAAAAGCTGAACAAGGAGCAGAAACGTAGAGTTGTGCGTACTTCCGAACAGGTGAAACTTTTGCCCAGGCGGCGACATTAATTTGTAAAAGTGTTTTTCGTCAAACAGGAATTAATTAAGATGCGCCCCAAACTTTGCAGCAAGCAAAATAAAAAATAAAAAAATAAAATAGAGAATGGGAATGGGAAGCGAAAAGTCTTTGCAAAAGTTGAGTGGCATGCGGGGGCTGGATGTATGAGGTGGGCGTGGCGTCCATTATAATTGAAAATCATCACTCGAGATTTACTAATTATGTGGAATTATCATCTCAATTATTTATTTTTCGATTTCCATGCGTTTCTTTTCGCTCTTTCGCACACTTCCTTCTAATTACCTTATTTTTTTGCTACTGCTGCTGTTGCTGCTGTTGCTGCTGCTGCTCAGGTGCGATTATAATCAAAGCTTCGAGGATTTGCCGTCAAAGTCTCGAACTTCTCAATTAAACGAATACATAAATCATTGGCCGGCACGTCTGCAGATAATTCCCAAAAGTCCCAAACGATGCGCATTAGAGTGCGAAGTACACACACACACAGACACACACACACACATCAAAGACGGTCAGCTAAGGACACTCATAAATCTGTGGAAATGTTGCTAATTAAAAAAATACGCATATTCCATCATCATTGTGTGGGCATTTTTCTATGGCCACCCTGCCCCCTTCTCGACTGTGGGTGTGTTATTTCTGATAAAACTCGGCCGAGATTTATGCCTTCATAATCCATAAATATGCTTTTAACACACACACACACACGCGTATATATGCATACACTCACACATACAAGTATATATATATATCTTCATGAATTTGCTCGGCTGCTTGGGTGTGTCATTCCATGACGCATTAATTAATAGCCACATCAACAACTTACACCAACAACAACAATAATACATAATAAGGTTCCACACACAAACACACACACACACATCCACACACACACACACACACACACACTCACACACATACTTAACGTATCCGACTCTGACGAGTCCTTTGGGGTATTTATGGGTGCTAGCTCACGTCTCGCGGTCTGTCAATTGCTTAACCAGCTCCATGTTGATGATTACCTTTAATAATTAAATGTCAATTAAATTTAAAGACTTGCATTGCCTCGAAAAACATACTTCTCAAGAGATACTTGTCATATTTTTGGGACTCATTCACATTTTACAAGCATACTTTTCGGATTGACATTTAACAAAAGAATTGGAAAATGCTACACAAGTCTTCAAATAGTTTGGTAATATTCTACTCACTTTTATGATTCTATTACGAAAAACATTGATGAAATAATATTTATTTTTGAAAGGTATTCCCCAAAATATGTTTGCATACCTATTTTCTATCTTCCTCACGCTTAGTCGTCATCGGTTGTAGTGGTTAGTCATAATGACTAGGATCTCAACTTGCTGGAAACTCTTGCATCGGCACATAAACGGAGCGAATTATGGCTGGCCGAGATAAATAACAAATAACCAAATGATAAATAATAATTTCGGTGAATACATCAGAGGGCTGGACTACTAATTGGAATTGATTAGACTGGAAACGCCCACGACCCAGTTCCCCAGTTCCACCAGTCGGTGCCTGAGTCTCGAGTCTCCAGCCCAATGCACGTTTCACGAATTTATCTGCATCTACAGTCACATATGCGACGAGTTAGCAACAAGCTCCGTCCTCCTCCACCTGCCACGTCTACTCCTGCTCCAAGTTGGAAAGTTGGCAAAGTTTTTGTTAGGAATAGTTGGGTGGTTAGGCGGGATAAACGAAATAACAAATGTGCTTAATATTTGTGATCGATGGAAAGTGCTTCGTTTTATTTCCGTTGATGCTTTTTTTTTGTTTTGTTTTTTGAAAATATCCTAGAGCTTACTGGGCACGAGGCTATTTATTAGTCCCCCCACACATCCAGCTCCAATTGTCGTTGCCTAATGAGCAATATTGCATGGAGAGGCGTTGCACTAATCACTTCATTAGCTGGCCCCAGGCCAGCTCCAGCTTCAGCTACAGGCTCGTCCAGCGCCGTTCAGCACGGACCAGACATATTTATTTAACCTGCAAATCACAAATTCATCCATCATCCTTTATGCCATCAGGCAGGCCCTGTGTCGCTGTGTGAGTGACATCCTTGGTGCTGCTATTGCCTGGTCCTGGGCCTGGGCCTGGGCTCCAATTCAGCTGCTTCCTTCAGTCTCGGCGATGTCGTCGCCTTTGACTGACATTTGACTTCGAGGCTGACGAGCTTGGCGACGATGAAAGCGACAAGTTCATTGTCCTTGCACTGCCAAGACGGCGGCGTCTTCGCCCGTTCGCTCGTTCGTAATAAACATGCTCTCTGCTCGCAAAAGGACTACGCACACAGCTCCCTTTTTGGCCCAGCCGTGCCGGGATATACATATACATATAGTCCGGATCCGGGCCGGGTAGGGGCGAAGGACGCACTTTGTTCGCAATTTGTTTTGTTTGCTTATTTCGCGCGCTCCTCGGCCAACGTCTCAAGCTGTTTTTGTGTGAGTGGGCTGCAATGCCAAACTGGGGTTGGTTCTGGATGTCAGCCCGTCGGTTAGTCCCCAGTAAATCTCTATAGATGTGCGTGTGTCTGTGTGTATTTGTCTGGCTGTGCATGTGTGTCTGTGTCTGGCTGCGTATGTTTGTGTGTGTGTGCGTGTGTTTGTGTGTTTGCATTCCTCATTGCTCTTTGGTTGGAAATGTGTGTCGTGCTGAAATATGCTTTCAATTTAGGTTAAAACTTAAAGCTCTCATTCGCATACGATGTTCATTAAATAAGTCAGCATATATTCCTGGTAAATGCGGTTTATCTCCGAGTGAATTATCGAATTTCATCTGAGCACATATTTCTGGCGTCAAATAGAAATCTTTAGCCAGCAAAGCTATTGCATAAGTTTCCCAACTGAATCTATATTACACCATGGATATCTGAAGCTTCTTTTCTTAGTTATGTGATTCTTTAGAGATAATAAGCGTCAGAGAATATATTATTAGGTAATTTTTTTGCCTGTTTTAATATATTATTAAGATTTGCCAACTTTGTTTAAGTACTGAGTTTATTTTGTATCAAGCGTTCAGCAATTGTCATTTGTATTCGTACAAAATGTGTATTTTCATTCAGCTGCATTACGTGATCTTCTTGCCAGAAATTCCATTGCGCAACTCATTTTACTGGATTCACAAATCTTCTTTAAGGTGTTGCAATGATTTGTTAGTTATGCTCTTAAGATGCACACCTCTAAGTTGCAATGCAAGCCTGCAATGAATCAATTGGTTGCCTAAGGACCAGAACGCAAATTGTCCACACAGCAAACACATTACACACGATTACACACACACACACACACACACATGTGGCACGTATGAAATGCAATAAGAGCGGCCGGTCATAATTAGCTGCTCATGTGTCACGCAGCCAAGTGCAACAGCTGAGACGAGAGACGGCAGGCGGGCGGGGGATGAAAATAAGGTCCTTTTGCTGCGTTACTGAGAATGTGAGATTTGGCGTCAACAGCCAATTTGGTGCATTAGCGAAAACCGTTGGACAATTACTGTCAAGCTTTGGCACGTTTGTTGGTTCTGTGGATTACCCAAAGCATGGGCGGAATGGGGCCTTGAAAAACCAATTGTCAGTTGGCTGAGTTGCTTCAAGCACACAAAGGACATGCAAGGACATCTTTAATCACACACGGCTTCGCTCTGGGTAAAACGCGTGCACGTTGCACTTGTCCCAACTCAATAAATGTCTTCATTGGACTAAAATGTTAATTAGCCGATTTGGGCATTTGAAGGACGACTTGGGAACCTTATCCAGTGACTTGTGAGCATTGTGGAATACGTGAGGCACTAATTACGCTGAGAGCTGCGATTGTCAGCTGCGATTGCGGCTATCGGAAAAGCTCTTTTGTTTTCAGTTTGAAGCGAATTAATCAGCGGCAAGTATTCGACATTGTTATCGGACGTCATCAGCAGCCTCAGCGACAGCAGCAACAGCAACAGCAGCAGCAACAACAATGGGGCCAGGAGTCATAACCATAACAATGACAGCAACCATCAGCAGCCAACAACAACAATACCGACAAGGAACCCAAACCACACACACCGTCACCCACACCCACACACACACACACACACACATATATATATATATGTATATATGCACATATACAGGAAAGAGAGGCTAAACAACAAACGGGAGCCTTCTCCATATCTGTCGTCTGCCTTTGATGTGCGCCTTTGACAAGTGAGTTGACAATGTCAACGTCAACAGTTGACAGCCTTATTATGGCATTATGTCTGCCTCGGGATATGGCTGGGCCTCATCTGTATGTGAATATGGTGTTGATTGTAGATAAAGCCTGGATGAAGTGCTCTTCACTGCGACCCTTATGTTGTTGATACTCAACACCACCGGATCAGCTGATTGTAATCAACGCTTTGTGGGAGACACTGAAAATCTTGTGGGTACTTTCCGAAAATCGCTTAAGCACTTAAATTTCCAAGCCTATTATAATTCGATACTTTTAAAATTCGTATTCCTAAATATACTCTGATAAAAGTGCATTGCATTTATAATATAATAAAAATATAAATCAAACTTTTTCGATTTGAGCCACATTTTACCGAAATCCATGCTAAGCACAATTTCTGTTCAAAAATATCTTTACTAGGTAAACATTGTTTGCTGTAATCTTCTTTCAGATGAACAGCAAAATCAATTATTTTGTACAACATTCTCGTCGCTCGGCAGGAGCACGTCAAATGCCAAACTAATTACATAAACCGACATTTTTTTTTTTGGATTTCATAAGAAATCAATACATTGCCACATTGTCATTCAAATTTTGGTCAGATGAAGTGCGCTATTTTATATATGTCACACCCACTGACAATAAAAATTCTGCACATATTCTGCTTTGTGAAATTTTTACCTGGACCAGGACCAGAACCAGGACCCAGTTCAGCACTGTATCCTCATCAACACGCTGCCTTGTCAGCGACCATTGAGACTTCAAGTGTAAGACACGTCAGATCCACTCAATGACAATGCATTCCCTCTACCCTCTATCCAACGTCCAGTCCCCATCCATTGGTCATTCCACTTGCACGAGTGCGTAACACTTGTCCGTCACATCAAAAGCATCAAAAGTTTTGTCATGTGAATGAAAGTTTTGCACCTGCCTTTAATACAAAAAACATTGACATAAGTATTAATCCTAAATAGAAATTTCATCAGCAGGCAACAGCAACAACAATGACAGCAACATTGCCATGTATGACAATGACAGCAGCTCCAACTCGGACTTTGGACTCGCCATAGTGTGTGTAGTATGAAGGGCCTGACGGGAGCTGACATACTGTCAGACTGTCAGTTGAATGGCGCCTGACTGTGGGCGAGCGGTGTTTACAGCCATAAAAAAAAATGTCAAATAAATATATATTCGTTTATATTTCGCATTATTCCTAGACAATGGATTTTATGATTAGAATTCCGATGGGCATCCTTCTCTTATCAACATTAATTTATTTTCTCTTGTTAAATTCAAGTACATTTAAGGTAAAAGAATAAACGAATGTTAACTATGGATATTTTAATAAAGTATTTTTACCCCTTAAGTCTTCTTTTTCTGGTCATTTCAGGGGAATCAAATTGTGGTTCCCAAAATGACAAAAATAATTTTGAGCAAGCTTAAAGAGTTAAAATTTTTGTCGTTTTGCTCATAGCTCAATTTTTGCAAAAAGTATGCAGAAAATTGTAAGTTAACTGCACATTTAATAGAGTCCACAGCGGCGAGTGACGCATTGTTCACATTTTAACCGGTCCACCCCTGGGCCGAGGTCACGGATGCCGTAGGTTCGATTCCGGGGTCTGGTTCAGTTCGAACTCATTTGTCGCAGGAAAATGCGATTGACAAACTGTCCGGCGGCACATTTTGTTGTTTTAATTTTAATTTTCATTTCGGCTGCTTCGGGGGTGCAACACGCGACGCACAAAAAGAAAAAATATGTCCAAATTAATTGATCAATTTAAAGGGAGGGTTTTTTTTTTTGGACGCGTCGGCGGCGGCGGCAACCGCCAGTGGCCATTGCCTGTCGGTGTCAAAAAGGACATGACCGAACATTTAGCAGAGCGCAGCTACTCCCAATGAGTGAGTGAGAGATTGTATTATTGATTTTGCATAATAAAAATGTCACACACACAAACACATACACACACACACGCACACATACACGGCTAGAGTGTGAGTTGGAAATACAACAACAATAAATTAATTAAGCCGATGAGACAGTTTAATGTCATTTAACAAAATATTGACGTGTCACTGACACTCACACACCCACACACACACCCCCACACACAAACACACACATTAAATGAATGACGCCATTTTGTTTTTGGCTTTGACATCTGATGGGTGTTAAAATCAATTGACGAAATCAATTGGAATTGGCGGTCAGTTGGCTACGAGTAGAGTCCAAAGCGCTCGTTGATTGATTGACAGACGACATATTGGAAAGCCCTCCAAAGATTGATGGCTTCATCAGAGTGAGTGGCACAGAGAGACGCAGAGTGAGTGAGAAACTAGCATTCACTGTGGAGTCAAAACTTGGGGGCACCTATGCAATATGCATTTCGCAGTCAAACTCCTCAAACTCGCACATAAATTCACATAATGAAATGTTAATTTTGACACGTCATTAATATATTTTGTCTACCTTCCTGACAACCATACCAACGTCCCCCTGGCACAGTCGACCGCAGCTGACCGTTCGTTCATTCAATTGACAGCGGCATCGACGTTGTAATTAGTTTTGACGTTTCTCGTTGCACAAATTAATTTATTTGACATGTCAGACGACCATCGGATCTGCCATTGACAATTGGCCACTAGCCACTGCCCACAGACGCCATTTGCCACAAAATCTCATGGTTTTTCAAATGTGACATTTATTGGAAGACCGATTAAACGTATATACATTTATCTATGTATATACATATCTACTAACTGTCATTTTGTCAAATCCATACAAATGAAAGTATTCATAATGTAATAAATACTTTTATCTTTTACAATGTGCAATATTATAATCCGGTATTTGGGTTTATTTGGGTTTTTGTGTACAGTAGAAGAAACTCTCACATTTTTTAATGAAACATGGCTCATATCCATATTTTTCCGTCCGTCAATCCTCACAAGGGAGGCAATCTGATCGGAACACTATATCATATGGCTACCCTTTTCACAGATTTTCGTTTTGGAGTTTTTTGGAGTTCCTGATACAGTTCACACTTAGTTGAAAAAGATAATATTTTAAAATCAAATTTACTAAAATTTTAAGCATCAGCAGATAAACACTGGACTTCAATCTTGGCACAATCTTGGGCGAGCCATGTCTATTTTTTTCTTTTGTTTAAAAATAGATTTTGCAGTTTTTGAAGTGCTTTAGCTGGCAAAATAAAGGTGTAGAAGATAATTAAGTGCTTCCACTTTTCAAGCATCGCAACTCTATTTGCTCTTTAATCAGCGGTCACTTCCACTCAGTAATTTTCGACTCGCTTGTCTTTCTCTAGAATCTTTTACTCCTTACTTTATGTCTCGCTCCATTTAAGTGTATCCATAGGGTGGTGGGGGATCAGCAGTTGACACTTTGCATCTTGTGCAATCACCAAATATTGTCAGAGGATGTCAACGTCGTTTTCCTCGTCGACGTTGCAGTCGGCGCCAGCGTCTGCGTCAACTTTGTATCGAAGTTTGCACACAATCAGTAAAATATTTTGGCCATCCTTCGGGGACGACCTCATTTCGCCTTTGTCGTTGGCAGTTGGACGACGCTTCGTCGCCTGCTCTGGGGCTCTTCAATGTTTTTCTTTAGCCATGCACATTTTTCCGTTTTTTAATCTTTTGCCTTTGCTTTTGCCATTGCCTTTCTTAGCCTTGCCCCTTTAGCTGCTCGAGTCTAGTTGAGGGCAAACTTTTTGGCGTTTCATCTGCAGCACATCAATTTTTGTTGCTGACGAGCAAAAGTTGCAATGGTCTTCGTCCAGGCAATGCCAAGCAACTCCCACACACTGCCCCTGCAGCACTCCGCTGCTTCCTGCTGTCCTGTCCTATCTGAATGTTATTCTACTATTGGGTCGCTGGCTGTCCTTCCGGCTGTCTCCTGATTGACGGCGACTGACAAGTTTCTCTTCGACTGCGCATTGACTTTTCTTTCTTTGCAGTCGTTGCATTTTACGAGTATGTTCCAAGTTCTAAGTTGGCTCTGGCTCAGCAGCAGCAAGAAGAGCATTTCAGTAAATTTGTAATCCTTAAGTATATGGCAGGAAGCGTCAGCCGGCCTGATGTGTATGTGTACTGGTCCTGGCTCTGTGTGCTTCTGTCGCTCCGTTGCATAACACTATGCCAGCCTCTCTCCCAGGCGACTTTTTGCAGCTCACCAGTTACCAGGCCCCCGCACAGCAGTCCAAGGACCTTTTGCCTGTTACTTGCTGGTCACTTTGTCAGTCCTTCAGTCAGTATGGCACGAAACTGTCCGAATTGAGACCAACAACAAAAACAAGAACAGCAACAGCAACAGCGACAGTCAACATAGACGACAGTCCTTATTACTTCTTGGCGACAAACTTCTTTTCCCTGTTCTTTTTCTTTTTATATTACTACAAAGGATTTTGCGTGTTTCACTCACAAGTTGTAAGCAAATTTCTTTAATTTATTGACTGTTTCTCAAACAATTTCAGCTATGCTTTAAAGCTGTATCTTCTGAATTAGCATGACTTGTCCAAGAACTCCGGAGTTTTCAAATTCCAAGGATCCCAAAAAAAAAAACTAAAGTTCTTAAATACTCTCAAAAACTCTCAAAATCATTTCAGTGACAGACCTTTATGCATACACAATCAAAATATTCATAGATTCTCTTGTATTCCTCAAATCCACCCGACGTTTATCAACTGCAAGTCCACATCAATCAATACGTATACGCAATGAAAAATACATTGAAGAATGCATCGAAAAGAAATTGTGGTCGAGAGAGAATGAGATAGGAGATAAAACGAAATTCGCTGGCTACTTTGTGTACCGGAAAGGGTCAGAGTTAGTTGCTTAAACTTTTCATCGGACCAAAACTCAAACTCAAACTTCAACTCGGACGTGAATGTGGACTTGGACGTACAACATACAGCGCATCAGTCAAAAATTGTTCTTGCTTGTCATCAGAGACGTGCCACGTCCGCGCGTCCCACCCTCCCCGACAAAAAAGGAAGCAGTTAGAAAAAGATGTGGAAATGTTGCCAAGCAAAGAAGAAACTTTGATGCTAACCACAAACTGGGCAGTTCAGAAAGCAAGAGATTAGAAACTGGAATACTCTAACTTTGCCAAAATAATCAATTCAATATATTTAATAATAAAAGTAGAAATTATGGAATATTATTTTTCGAAGAATTTCTGAGTGAAAAATAATAAACGTAGATGATTGAAAAATAAACATTTGGTGTGAAATACATGAGTTTAAATTGATGAGCTTAAATTGATAGCATTATCGTAAATAATTTTTGTAATATGGTTATGATATGTCTTGAAGACTCAAGGTTTTATCTGCTCAAGTATTGAAACAACTTTAAGGTTAGGGTACACCGCACAAACCATATATGGCCAGCACATAGGATGTCCATATGTGAAGTTTCTGCTTCGCTTCCTAGTGGACGCCGCATTGATGAGGGCCACATCAATAAAATTGAGAGGGAGAGACTGTTGGGACTTGGGAGCGAGGTGGAAGCTCGACATGAAACAAAATGTCTAACTAAGAAGTATAAAAGAAATGCGCCACGTCAGACTAATCCTTGCGCCATCATATTACAGCATCGTCGGGACGACTGCTTTGCTAGAGCCAAGAAAACTTGTGAATATTGTGCAGGGGCACCTCCTCGCTCCATCTTCGTCCCGACATGCTCTTGCAACCCCCACCCAAATGTCATGGAAGCCATCAATCGTTTTGTTGAAATGTGCAATAAAAGAAAAGTCATGAAAACTTTCTGCGCTGCTCGCAGATTTCTCGAGTCGGGGTCGGCATCGGGTGCGGTCTTCGGTTTGGAGGGGGGCTTGTGTTGGTGTGGGTCAGGTCTGGGTTTTGCCGTTAGTTGCCTAATGCCAGCGACAACATGGCACGGCTGTGACTTCACATCCGCAGCCGCATCCGCATCCGCATCCTGCGCTCGCCTGTCCAAACGTTCGTCTGCCCATCATTTTCCTGCATTTGACAGCGTCTTGGCGACATTTGACGATTGACGAGGACGTCGAAGACGTTGTTGTTGCCTCATCTGCAACTCAGTCAGACTTTCTCTCTCTCTCTTTCTCTCTCTCCCGTTGTTATTTTGCTCGTTGCTCCGGCTGATGCTTCTGCTGCTGCTGGTCGTAATGGCCAAGACGCTGTCAGGATAGCAACCCACTCCTAACTGGCTATTTCTACACAGTTAAAAAATTGTGAGCTGTAATTCAATTCCAACTGATGAAAAAGATTTAATGAATATCCAAAATTAATATTCCACTGAATGGCAGTAATCTGAACTTGATTTTTAATTTTATTCTACAACAATTAAGGCAAATATAAAAGTTGTACTAAATAAAAAATATTAATTGATTTCTCACTCAAAGTTCTACATTAAGTTTTATTATTCATTAACATATATTTAGTTTCAGGCCAGTTATTAACTGCGTGATTTTTAACTATTTTGGAATATATAAATTGAAAAAACTGATTGTTTCTCAATCTTCTTTACAAATTCTAACTTTAGCTACAAAATGTAGATGAGTAAATATTTGTATGTGTTTGAAAAGATATTTGAATGCCACACTCGAGGTTAATTTTGAGAAGTGTGATTTTTCTCCTTTTGATCCTTTTGATGATGTTTTGCCACCCAAAAATGTCTCGGGTCAAACTGTCGTTCGCACGTTGAATTGCGGTTCGCCTGGGAATGGGGCAAGTGCAAACTGGGCTTGTGCATTGGATTTGCGCCTGACGGCGACTTGACTGCTGACTGGGTAAGGGATGGGAGGGGAGGGAATGTTGGGCGCTGGCGTCTTAGTGTCACCATAAGCGTCCGAGTGCATGACTGCGGCGCGCTCTCTCTCTCTCTCTCTTCCTCCCCGTCTCTCTCTCTCTCACTCACTCTCCATCTCGCTCGCTCGCTCTATCTCTCTCTATTGCTCCCTCTGTCACTCTTGGTGGTAACTGCAGGCGACAAGTGCAGCATGTTTTCCTTTGCTCCCGTTGGGGCCACGTCGCCCGGCTCGACTCAGTCAGCTCGGCTCGCTCTATCAATCCGCACACAGCACATTGAACGACAGCATCAGGATTTTTGCAATTTGAGAAGTTGCTACGTGACATTTCAATAATTTTTGAAAAGTTTCTTCCATCCCCTCGCCCTTTGCACACCACCACACTGTAACCTTTTCCTGCTTATTTTCGACTGTTGATTCTTTTTTTATATTATTTTGCGCCATCGTCTTCTTTATTTTATATATTTTTATAGTGTATTTTGCGCTGCGTCCTTGGACAAAAATCGAAGCGAGGCAGGCAGGATGTGCATGTGGTTTGGTCCTGGGCATGGGTTGGGATCTCGGATTGGACTGTCGGGCATCGAGGCGGCACCGGCACTAGGAATTTTATATTCTGCAATTTTCGTGACAACGTCATTTTGTCCACGACATTCTGCCTGATGCGTCCTCGTCTTCGTCCTCGATTTCTTCTGCATCGTCGTCTTCGTTCAGCCTTTACTCCTTCCCCCGATCCATGCCTTATGTAAGAAATTTGTTGTGTGCATTAGGAACTTTGACGCTTCACTGGTTAGCTGTCAGTGGGCTGGCTGACTTGGGTATTGGGTGGCTGGGTGGTGTTGTGAATCTGATGGTTTGCCTCCTTTTGACGTTTGAATTTTGATGCTCCGACAGTTTATTCGATTGTTTTTCTCGCTTTTACTCTGCAAAATTACGGAAGTGCAGCATCCAACCCATACCACTGACCGCCCCATCTGGTCCTGGCTCTTGCTTGGGCGCTGTCTGCTTATGTAAGGAGAGAAAATTGCTGGCACAAATGGCGCCCAGCCTGCTGTCCTGATGCTGAGCTTTCGTCCTGCTTCTGGCCATGGCTCTGCGCCATGCTGTCCGGCAATCTTCATTAGAATTTATTTTTATTGTTTTGCGGAACTTTCAACTTTTACAACTTTATCAATATATGAATATAGATGCGCATAGCCGCTTCCATAGAAGCCTTTAATTATGAAAATGCTCCTGACGATGCCGATGACAAGCACTACGGTCAGCAATGACGACTATTTCCCTTTCTGTTAGCTACCTTTTAATGGTGAAAGGGATTTAACATTAAAGTTTATATGGTTTATTTGGTAAGAATTTCTTTTTTTTATTACATACAGAATATATTTCTTATAATCTTTTTTAAACTGTCTTTAATTAGTTGAAAATCAATTGCACAAAATAAAATCTATTAAAAATACATAAAAAATACCTAATCGATATGTAGGATTATCGATTCGCCCTTAACATTTTATTACACTTCTCCACTAGCCAACTGCACGACTAGACAAAAGTCAAATGAAAAATTCATTCATCGAGTGACACTGTTCAAACTTGAGTCAAATTCCAACTAAGCTCTATGAATTTTATTTGAAAATTCGATTTTTCATCATGTTTATGAAAAAAGTTGATCGCGTTGCAATTTACCAAGTACTCTTCCATTCGGGAGTAATGTTTGCAGAGCGCTCACCTCAGATGATGCACACGGACAAGGAGCTGAAGCACCTGACCAACTTGCAGGTAACCACGACGATGAAATCACTCAAGTCGAGTGGTTACGTCACGGAGCAGACGGCCTGGCGCCACCATTACTGGTGTTTGAACAATGAGGGCATCGAGTTTCTCCGAGCGTACCTCCACCAGCCAACGGAGGCGATGCCCATCACACTGCAGCGACGCACTGAGCCAGTTCGCATGCCGCGCACCTCCGATGATCCTCGCTTCCGAGGTGGACCACGTGATGGCAAGGAGCGCGATGATCGCTCCACCTACCGCCGCGCTAACCGACCAACCGGCAGGGAACTCGATAAGACAGGCAATGTGGGAGCAGGCAGTGCCAATATGGAGTTCCGTGGCGGGCGTGGACGAGACAGAAAGGATTACTGAGGAGGTCTATATTGGATGACTCTCGCTTAATCCTTCTGTAGTTTGAGTATTGCGTTTGATTGTATAAGTTAACGCAATAAAGCACTAAAATACTTATTCATTGATTTATTCTTTAAATTAATCTAGTAAGAGAAACAAACTTATAAGATGTAGCTGTAACTTTAGGCGAATTAATACGAATTAAGTATTTATTTATGCAACAGTTTTTCAGCTATAGAGTGGACCTTTGGTTAGTGTTAAACCACATGACGCCTGTTCAACTTGTGAGGCCAACACCTTCATACTAGCAACAACTACCTCGGGTAAGAGAAGAATTTGCATTTGAATTGTGTACAAGTGTTTGGAGGCGATTGCGGGTTACGTCCTCGCAGGCACAGATCAGCGCCACACGCTGCCAACAAGTGTTCCCATCACGAATTGGATAGTTGGAAAGTGGAGTTGGAGTTGGAGTCGGGCATCGGTATTTGGGAGTCGTGGCCGCTGAGTTGAGGTCTTTTGCATATCGCTACATGGTCGTGTCTTTTGTCGCCGTCTTCGCTGCTGGGCGACAAATAGACTTGTTTGCCCAATTCCCAGCTGCTAATGATGCATTTTCGATGACATTTCGTGCGCATGCAAATTTTCTGTTTGCGCCAGAGCCGCCAAGCGCAACATATTACTAAGGAATGGGCTGCTAAATGGGGAGGGTAGCAGTGGGGGTGTGGAGTGCATAATCACAGCCATCAGTAACGTGGCGTGCGACATTTATGACGCGCTCCTCCGCTATAAGCTCAGAACGCGACAGCGTAACATAATACGGCTCATCATCTCCAGCATCGCTGTTAACCTCATCAGTTGCAGCCTCCGCGCTGAGATTGTCACCATCAGTTTGCGCTTGTAGCGAGACGCAGACCAGGACCGAGACCGAGACCGAGACCGAGACCGAGACCGAGACAGGGACTCACACACGCTTTCCCGCCAGCCCATAATCATACTCATCAACCTCGTTCTCGACGCGTTTGTTCTTGACGACGCAACAGCATCATCATCCAAGGCATCAGATTCAGCGACGGCATACAACATATCACATCATCACTGGGAATGCATTTTGCATCGCTTCATGTCACTTTGGTTTTCGCTGCATTCCTTGCCTTTGCCACACACTGCCTCCTTCCGCGTGTGTTGCTGGCAGCATTTGCCTCCGTTGACTGCAAGGCCTCAGGAATTATTATATGCATGCAAGTCAAGGATTTGCCAAATGAGAAACGACTCATGTACTTAAATAATTTCATTGAAATTTTAGCATACGAGTATAACAAAGAATTTAATGATAGAAAAATAGAGCTGGGCACTCAATTGATAAGTTACCAATTGTAGCTGATTTACAAAAAATATCTAATATTGCATTTATTCATGCAAATGAAAAGGAGTTCTTTAAATTGAAATACGCACTGAAGACTGGTCAAATGTAGCGGGAATACAAAAGAGAGCTATAAACTTAAATGAAATTAAAAAACTACGAAGGCTGAAGTCAAGTGAGCTTGACTGGGAGATACCCTGAACTCAGTTGTTAAATACATTATATCGATTAAAATACAGGTTTTAATATCGAGTCGCTGCAGATTACAAGCACGCATATTTATTCAAGCACTTTTTTATGTTGACAGAAAATGCTCACGCTTTTTGAATGCATAAAAATCCATATCAGAATTGTTTGAATTGAATTGTGTTTCTTATCCGATTTTGACGAAACTTGTCCAGTTGTCAATAATAAGCATACATATATGTAAAGCACTTTGCTTTAAAATTGTGGGTTTATTGCTTTCGGCAATCGATATGTATCCGTATGGGAAATAAGTTATCGGTAAATGAAATAAAATTGAGAATGCTCAAAGTTTGATGCCTATAGCTATAGCTTAGGAATATATATACCTTATGGGGTCAGATATGCAACCTTCTGCCAGTTACATACTTCAGCACAAAGCCATTATACTCTTTTTACTCAGTTTTAATGGGTATACAGGCTTACAAATTTAATATGTGTACATATGTGCATCTGTTTATATATTTATATATATATATATATATATGAGTGCGTATGTGTATCATTTTGCCGCAACATTTTGCATATTTAAACAAAAGAAGACAAAGATTCTAAAATAAGCGCTTAAATGACTTCCCTCTTCAATGAGGGAGTGCTCGCAGTGAGATTTCACAGCCCAATTTGTCAGGCGTTGACAAAGACGCTTTGTTGGCTCTTTCGGTTTCGGGTCTGGCTCTGGATGGCGAGAATTGTGCCTAGGCAAAGCAAAGAAGGCAAGTGAAAAACATTTCCGGATGAGTAACTCATCAGTCAGCGCGCCAAGAGCTGTTGACACCACTTTGGGGGCCAGCGTCATGAGAAGATGCAAAAGTTGCAAAGTGATTTTCAGCTGCTGCTGCTGCTGCTTCTGCAGCGTTTAGTCTGCTTCTGCTACTGCTTCTGCGGCTGCTTCTGCTGCTGGTGTTGTTGTGGTGCAACAAGTGCGCAGTAAATCATGGCATACAGCAGGATGGGGGACTGTGGGGAGAGTAGCGGCATGTTGGGAGCATTGCAATTCAACGCGTGATTGAAAACTGATGGCGTGTTGGCGGCGCATTCGAAATGCATTGGCATTAAATAAACAGAAATTGCGCATTTCTCACGCGGAAATGTCTCGCAGTTGTCGACAGACAGACAGCCAGATAGTCAGACACAAAATACAGATACCCTACTTGGATGCAGATGCATCTGCAATGCTGTCGCCAGTCGCTCACAACTCACAGTTAACAGCTCTCAACTCTCGACTCGCAGTTGGAGCCATTTTCCATTCCATTTCCAATTCCATTGGGCAATGCCTGCGGCACCCACTTAATTTGCCAGCTTTCTACAACGGCCGGATGCAGATGCAGCGCTAGCTAGCTATTCGCTGGCTTGGGGTTGGATGCAACTATTCACATCACTTGGCCCTGACACAATGTATCTGTTTGCAATTAAATGTCAACCATCCCGTGCATAACGGCACTGCTCGGCGACAGCCTGCCAAATTCCATAACATCGTACAACGTATTATCTAGCATATCTTGCCAGTCATGTCACTGATATGCCAAGGTCCAAAATCACGGGGTTTAGTATGTCACAATGATTATATAAGAAAATTACATTTCAATAGAGAGAAATTCAATATAATTTTAAAATTTTGAAGTAATAAACGCATAATTTTAATTATATCGGGTAGTAAAATAAACACTTCAATGCCAACATTAATGCTCAAAATTCGAAAATATATATTTTTATCCAAGCTCTAAATCGTTATAGTCATACAATAATCTAAAAACGTACCATAAATCAGTACTTATGTTGCAAGTTTGGCCTTAGCGTCGCAATTTATATATTCTTTGAAAAAAGTTATCAAGAGATACAAGAAAGAATATATAGTTCTGGCCACCAAATATCGACTGCGTCAGGACGATAATAATTTGAGTTAACATAATACTGCATAAGCAATCTGAAGTCGACCCTGTTTATTTTGAACAATTTTTGCATATCTTTGCAGCGAAGAAGTGCTTCATATTGACTTGCCTGCTAATTGGTTGAACTGCTAAGCTCCCGAGTGTTGAATCGAATGAATCTCACAGCTGTCATTGAACTGGTTGCTGGTTTATTGCAATTCAAACAATTACCATAAATGACGATAAATGGCCCAAGTTTAATCAGAGCTGAGCCGGAGACGCAGAAGCGCAGTAGCTAAATGGCCAACTGCAGTTGTGTGTATTGCCAAGGCTAAGACGCAGGCGCAACTTCCTTTTGCCTGCTTTACAATGTCAGTTGGCGGACTTAATCGCTTGGGAGGTAGAGGGTGGAAGGGGCAAGATTTTTAGTGCGGCGTGTCAAACGTCAACCTACTGCGGGCTGAGAGCTGTGCATGCTAACCAGGCAACAAGGCAACGAGGCAACCAGGCAACCAGACAAGGAGAGACTTTGACTTTCCCAAGCGATGCCAGAGGCAACGGCACCCATTTGCCATGAAATATAACCTCAATCAACATTCGCTCATTACCCAGCCAAGCAGCGAGCAAGCTAGCGACCAACGGGCGTCGGAGGAGTCCAGATGACATTTTATTTATGAATACCAAATTGTAAATTATTAACATGTTTCACGCAAGTTATGGCCGGGCCGAGTGCGAGCTCTGACAGCGAATGTCCATGTCCCACGTTCACGTCCAAGTCCAACTGCAACTGCTTGCAGTCAGACAGAGACAAAGACAGAGACACGGACAGGGACAGAGGGAAGATGGAGAGAAGCAACTGGCGATGGATCGGTCGCTGACTGGTCGGCGAGTCCATTGGACAATCTCCATCTGGTCGACGGAGCTGCCTGCATTTGCTCAATGCAAAAATTTTCGCGTGCCAAATGAAAAGTTAATGGCCCGCTTGGACATACAAATGAGGTTATTAGCGCTTGATTATGGCGGCCATTTAGAAATGCCATACCATTGGGCTTGTACATACTAGTCCCAGGAAACGACATCAATCGAGTCGAGCTACCAAAATGAAAAATGCACACGACACCACCGAAAGGGGCAAAATTAAATGTTAACTTGTTAGTGCCAGAAACTGATAGCTATATCCATCAAACGGGACTATTCAACTAATAATTAATTATGAGTAAAATTGTGAAACCGCAAAGTGTGTTACTGAGTTACTGATGGCCATGTCTAAGTCGGGCGCAAAGACATTTATTTCTAAATAATTTGGATATTTTGTATGTCTTTATTCAAAAGTGAACTTGCTCGCAAATCCACCTAAATACGTACATACATACAGAGATATCATTTATACTTGTTTTCTCTGAAACTGATTAACTGTAAAATATTTTCACATAATTACAATGCAACTTTCTATTTTTCTTTTAATCACAAAACTTGTTCTTTGTTGTCTCTTTCTTCTATAGACGTAAGTTAATAAATTAACACTTAACTAAAATTCAAAAGATCAAAATCTTCAACACTTGAATACGTATGCGAATACGTACGAGAATCGTATGTGTAAGTAGGCAAACATATATATCATTGCTTGAAACACACAAATCAAACCGCTGTGAAATCTCGGACACTTCCTGATGCAAGAGATCCAACAGAGCGAGAGGCTTGTGGCACATGGCTCATGGCTCGTGTGTCCGGGCTTTTGGCGACTGGGCAACATCGTTGCATCGTTAGGGACGTTTCAATAATTTACCTAAAAAATTACATGCAGCCAGGTGACGAATGAAAGCAGCCACCGCTGCGGACAGCAGTAAAAGTTTCCAAGTGAAAATTTGCAACTGATTGCGATTTGGTCAAATGGACAAACGGATAACTGGACGGACTGGACGGGTCAGACAGGCTGCGAGGAGGCGACTTGACTGTGACCATCGTCAATTTATCTTTCTCATATTTGTGCAGATAAACACGAAAAATAGACGGACTGCAAACAAATCATGCGACCGACTGCATAAATCACACAACACATTTGACACTTTTGGGATGCCACTGCAGCCACCAGCACCACCACAACTTGCCTCCTACGTCTACCCTTGCCTCGTGTCAACGCCATTCACATTACCATCTCAAATCGAGACGAGCAACGCTGGACGAACATTATTTTTTTAAGTTCAGCAAATGCACTTCTCGTCGTGGACACGTATTGAAATGAACGAAAGACTCCGTCTAAAGTTGTGTTTGTATCTTGTATGTTGTTTGTTGTTTGTTGACCGAGGTCAAAGCTGATTGTCTGTGAAATTGTCCCCAGTTCCTTTGTTAAAATGCTTTGACCTTAGAATCGTTTGGCAGCAATTGTTATTTAGGAGATTTATGTATTTCGATATACAACATTTGATAAGCCCATAAGTATTTACAAAAGTATTTCTCTCATTTTCACATGTTCACAAGAATAAAAAGGTCTCATTTTATATTGTTTTTATTTTCTACTTAGCTTCTCTTTAACATTATAACATATTTAAGTACCGAAATTCTGAAATGATGCGGTTAAGAGGCTTTGTGTCACAGATGGAAGCAAGCGTATCCAATCAGAATCAACAGCCGAGGCCATAGAGGCATTTCCGTAACGAATCTCACAGACTATTAGAGGTAGACACTTCAAATTTGGAATATAAGTTTCGTATACCCCGCGCACATGAACTTAATTTAGTTTTATCAATAACTAACTCCGTTTCGCGAGTATCGATACATATCGATTTGCGACAGCAGTAGAGAAACACTTTTTTTTAACAACTGGATAATTATCATCAAGATCGGATGAGCAACACCCAAATAATAGTCGAGCTCTCTTGTGTAAGTCTATTGTTTTGTTTTTCGTAAAAATTTATACAATTAATGATTCATTATAATTTTACCATACTGTAATAATCCGATGTCTTGCTAATCTATTGCAGAGAATGTCAGTTAAGACATGCCAGCGATAAATTTTTTGTGGATTCTGTTTTGTTTTGTTTTAAATTTTTTTGCTTAATAAGGCTAGGGAGTTAGGGATTGTCCCGTGGTGCAGCAGAGCATTGGAGAGAGACGGGCAAAACGCTTCCACATGCCACCCATAAAGTCGTGTCTTGGTCGCAGTGCCCAGTTCCCACTGGCTGGCTGGAAAGCTGTCCGCGATATTTTGCTACCAGGCCAGTGGCCTGGCCTGTGCTGCCCCAGCAACTCTACCGCTCAACACGAAGTTGATTACACTGATGGCGTTGCCGTGTAGCTGTCAGCATCGTTGCCTGTTGATGACGATGATGAGCTCGAGGACGCGGACGCGGACGCTGCTTCCTCTGCTTCGGTGCAGTTGCTCAGCGCCTCAGTTGCTGTCGGCGGCGGCGGCGGCTGCTCACTGTAGTTGCCGTATCTGTTTGTTGTCAAAGTCCCAGCATCTGCCCCTGCGTCCTACCCATTGGCTTGGAGGTCCAGAGGTTGGTTGCCCGCTAGAGAGTCGTCGCCCGTCTCAACCGACTCTCGCTGGCTGTGTAATAAATCTGTCAGTAGGTGATTTTTATGGCCCCGCTCGACACTCACCGCTGCTTGCTATTTGCTGCTCGCTGCTGCTGTTTATAATCAAATAATAAATGCCCTCCAAGCTCTACCAACTCGTCCAGCCATCCAGATCCCCGTCTAAAACCAGGTCTGACCCGGTCTGCGTTGGCGTTAGCGTTGGCCAGCACTGCCATGTCAGCTCATGGATTTATTGTCGTTATCCGAGTCGGGGCGAATTGTTTATCATAATGTAGACACATATTTTAGTGAGTATTTAAGTAAACAATAAACATTCACTTGATTGAGCAAAGCAGCAAGAACTGTGCAAATGATTACGATGTAGGCCCAGTGTCGAAAAGGCTTAGCATAAATGCTTTTTTGTGTTTACATATTTACATCTCAAAGCCATAAGCGCCTTAACTCTCGAACCAATGTTTAAATTATTTACTTCTTTTTCGTCTACTTATTACTTCTTATAATTTATATTATTAAAGTGGAAGTTAGTTAATTTAAAAACTTGAATGCTTTATTGCGTTAACTTATACAATCATATACACCACTCAAACTACAGAAGGATTAAGCGAAAGAGTCATCCAATATAGACCTCCTCAGTAATCCTTTCTGTCTCGTCCGCACCCGCCACGGAACTCCATATTGGCACTGCCTGCTCCCACATTGCCTGTCTTATCGAGTTCCCTGCCGGTTGGTCGGTTAGCGCGACGGAAGGTGGAGCGATCATCGCGTTCCTTGCCATCACGTGGTCTACCTCGGAAGCGAGGATCGTCGGGGGTGCGCGGCATGCGAACTGGCTCAGTACGTCGCTGCAGTGTGATGGGCATCGCCTCCGTTGGCTGGTGGAGGTACGCTCGGAGAAACTCGATGCCCTCATTGTTCAAACACCAGTAATGGTGGCGCCAGGCCGTCTGCTCCGTGACGTAACCACTCGACTTGAGTGATTTCATCGTCTTGGTTACCTGCAAGTTGGTCAGGTGCTTCAGCTCCCTGTCCGTGTGCATCATCTGAGGTGAGCGTTCTGCAAACATTACTCCCGAATGGAAGAGTACTTGGTAAATTGCAATGCTATCAACTTTCTTTATAAACATGATGAAAATATACAATTTTTATTAAATTGTATAGAGGTTTGTTGGAATTTGACTCAAGTTAAAGCTCCCTCAATTTAACAAATGAATTTCTCGTTTGACTTTTGTTTTGTGATGTAAATGACTAGTGGAGTAGTGTTGGAAAAGTTTTAACTTGAACAAACGATTAATTTAAAAATGCGATAACTGTTTGTATAATTGAAAACACAAATGTTTCTTAGGCCACCACTACAAAATATATCAAAATTACATAGGTAGCCATCTATTTGAACGTGGAACAATGTGGAGACAAATACATATGCAATGAATGTAAATGAATATGTTAGTAAGAATATGTAAGTGTAACTGTATCGAAAATCCACATGTGTGTTCACCACATAAGAAACTGCAATCGTCCGTGTCCAAACGCGCCAAAAATATGTCAAAGCAACAACTTTGTTAAGTGCAAGTGCCGAATGAGCCCCCATAAGTAGATGCATACACATACATATGTACAACAAATATACATGTGTATCTTTGCCATCATCCGATGTTGTCACTTGCAACGCGCTGCTGCAAATTGTCACCGTGTCTGTCACAACAAGCCCAGCCAAAGAGCACCGACGGACAGCGTCGAAGGAATGCCTCATATCTTTCGGCAGACTGCCGCCGGCTACTACAAAATGCCAATGTTGTTATTGTTACTGTTGCTGCTGTTGTTGTTGTTGCTATCGCTTTAGTCTCGTCGCTGCTTTGATTGAGTGACGGACGGTGCGATGTTTGCCAAGTCGACAGCCAACAAATCAGACATTAGATCACCTATGCACACGAAGAGCGCGTAACGCTCCCCATGCCAATTGGGCTCTTACCGACTGCAGGCAGGTTCAGGCATTAAATTGCTTCCTCATTCCGAATAGCGAACAACCCAAGTAATAAGTGCTTGACTTAGATGAATGCGAGCGAACTACTCAAGATCATTAGCAATATAGTGAAAGTGACAAGTGTGAATTAAAGTGCAACTATGTGTAAAATTAATGGTTTGCTGCAAACATTATTATATTTTTGTAACTATATCTGCAGTATTTATATTTTTATATACAAAACAGAAGTGCTGTCTAAATTTTGTAACATAAAAAATACGCCAATTTTCACTTTTGACATAGAAGAAGACGAGATCTAATCGGGCTCCGATTAATGTTCCTAATATTTAAATTATATTATATTATTTTATATTTACATGGCAAAAAAATCGAAACGAACGAAAAAGATTTCGATACGATGACTAGAGGCTTTCTTACCTAATTTAAATTGAGTCATTTTTAAAAATTTGGTAATAATGAGAAATTCACAAAATACGTAAATACAACATCAACTTTGTGGCTACGGAAGATGCAAATACATATTTATTTTGCATATGCAAGGCGCCGTGGTCCAAAGCCTAAAATAAAACATAATTTCATAAATGCGCTCAACATTTAGCGCACTGAGGGCCAAAACAATATTTATGGCCGTCAAGCACAACAGCCACAAACTAACTGACTAACTGACCGAATGACTGACTGACGAACTGGCTTTTGATTTCAGGCAAAACAACGACGAAATAAATTATCAGCCGAAGCGTTTCGTCTACCTCGTCATTCTGGCGTGTGAATGAATGTCATATTCTTGGATGGAAATGACGAACTGCTGACAGGTGGCAACGTCTAATTGGGCTTCTTAATTTTTTGACACGCGGATTGCCAGCGTATAAAATGATTTACAGGCGTCGAGCCATACTCCTACCCCGTCTCGCCCTGTCTCGCCCCATCTCGGAATTGGTGAATGCTGACCAAAAAGACACAGACAATTGCCTGGCTGCAGAGGAAATTCCGCAGAATTGCCACATTTCTTCAACGTGGTCTTCATCGTCGTCGCCGTCGTTGCTGCTGCTGTCATGTTGACAATCCGCGATTGCCGCTGGCAGCGGGACAGCCAGCTGCAATGTATGGTGTCAGGGGAGGGGAGGGAGGGGGACAGGGCATCTTTGCAATTGGCAGAGGCGGCCGAGCAATCGGACAACCACACGTTCATCATCATAATCATCATAATTCCCTGCCAAAGCAAAAAGTAAAAAAGAGAAAATTCTGTCACCATGAGGCATGTTTGTGCAGTTTTGCATAGACACAGTGGAATGCAATCAAATTTGCATGCAGATTGATCGGTCATTGAGATACTACAAAACGTCTGAGCAAGTCTGATTAGCTGCAATCACGACATGTTTGATTTGCAGTTTTAATGTATTTGGTATGCAGGATGTAAACGCTTTGACATTATGCAAAGAGTGCTCATCCACAACAATCAATAATAATAATAATAGTAATAATAATATTAATAATAACAATATTCTGTATTCTGTAACAAAATTTAAGGTAAAATAGATTTTTAATTTTTCATTTATCTTTTTAAAATAGCTTATCTGATTTTTAAGACAATATTAAGAATAAATCCTGAAAAAAATAAATACAAATTTCAGCTCAATTGTTAAGATTTCCTTATTGGAAGTCAAACAGAGTATTGTTTGGTAATAATAAATATTTGATCTATTAATTGCTTTAAAAATGTCAACAAAAAAACATGTTAATCTTGTTGTGGATCTGCATAAAGAATAATATTTATTTAATCGACTGCAAACAAAATTGAGATGTGAAAACACTTTTCATTGAGTACCACTGTGCACACTACACCCAACGCTTTAGTTTTGACAGCCATGCGGCTGACTGAGAGAGGCAGAGACACAGAAGAGAGAGAGAGGGAGAGAGATAGAGACGAGAACCCGCAGCATCATCTCATTCAAAGCATAGCAAAAGACAGCGAAGACGACGTTGAGGCTGATGTTGATGTTGATGCTGATGCTGACGCCGACGCTGAAGCTTGTCACTTGTCAGTTGTTTGTCATCTGACATACATGTGAGTGATATATAAACACACACAGTCGGTTGGCCATGCGACTTGACTTGACTTGGCCATGTCGACGTCCACATCCACAGCAGCACTGGGGGTATTATCCATCCACATTCATGTTCCCATGCAGGCACTTAGGCTAAATTCTCGCGTACTTAGCGGCATGTACTTTCTACACCAAATACGAGCAGATACACACACACAACCACACATACAGTATGCATTTCGGCTTGCTGCTTGTTTTTGTCAGCAAAATTTATTGCTTCATTTGTTTCGCAAAATCCACATTCACATCCAAAACTCGGACGAATCGCCGCCTCGGCCACAGCAGTCATACAACATGAGCGAAGGCCTTTTTTTTTCTTATTTTATTTTTTTTTGCGGAACGAGAAACAGTTAAAAGACGAAATGGTGTAGGGGGAGGGAAGCGGCCACAGTGCTTACAGTTTAGTTTTTCAAATTTTTCAGATGTCAGTGATATATCATCGGGCAAATGGCTACAGCAGCGCAAACAGCGCCACGGTGCTGCGTACGAAAATAAAATTGGATAACTAGCCATCGGTTCGGATCCAAGAGGCATTTCCGCTCAGCTTCCTTTCAAGTGCGACTAACATCTATCAATCAGCTTGTCATATGTGCTTAATTTATGCCTGATACATTGTTATTTCTTACATCTCATCAATTTTATTATAGTCCAATAGAATTATGTGTCTTTTAATCATAGAAAGAAAAAAATATATTTATAGATAAATTGAAATAATGTAATAGTTAAGATTTTGAGTGGAAGAATTCTCATTTCGTTAAATTCCTTATAGATTTCTACAACAATTTTAACAAGAACTGTTAGCTTAGGCCACCCAAATCTCAAGGATAATTTAAAATAAATTATAAATAAACCTCAGAGACAAGGGAATTATTCCACTGGATATACACTCAAATCGATGCAGTTGGCTTTTGGCTAACACACTTACAAGCACGATGTAGGCTAGAAACATGTGCCTGAGCCATCTGTTTCGTGGCTTACGCCGTATAAATATATGTATTGTTATATGTACCTATGTATGTATTTATTCATGTAAAAATATATGTTTGACATCGCTTATTACGCCCATTGAGTGACGCACGAATGCAGAACGTCACGTAATTTTTGATTGACGAAACAAGCGCACAAAGCAAAACTCGAAACAAAGTTCGATCTGACTAAACGCCTGAGTGACAAAACGTCTAAAACAAAGCATCGAAACGTGGCTAAAACAAAGCGTCGAAAACTTTTGCCAAATGCATTTGCACCGAACTGGAGCCTTTCGTTTCTACATGCGTGGCGGTTGTCCTCCATTTTGCGTTTGTAAATATGTTTGTTTGTATGTGTGTATCTAATATATATAAACCCATACAAGTTATTTAATCTCATCTGTCTATCAATCTGTCCGTCAATTTGCCAGTCAGTCACTCAGTCAGCCAGCCATCCAGCCATCCAGCCAGCCACCCAGTCAATCAGCTACTGCAGTTTCGTTTTGTTCGTTTGCTTCAGAAACACCTAAAGTTGTAACAGTGTATGTCCATCTACCACACACACACACACTCACACATATACTTAACACAATGTGCTGAAGGAGTGTGCAGTAACTACCACTACTACTACCATACTACGAAGGCTGTCCATCATTTTGTCTGCTCTATAAATTTTCTATTTTAAATTGACAGCGCCTCGTCCAAAACTGAAACTAAACGGAACCGAGGCACTCAAGCTCAGGTCCTTGCTGCTTGCGAAATGGAACTTTGAATTGAATGGATTGAGTGACTGTCTAAGTGACTGACTGACGTACAGACGGACGGACGGGCGGACGGGCGGACGGACAAACTGGCATCCTGTCTGGGCAAATGAGCGAACGGGTCGAAGCAGTTGACAGATTGACGTCTACCCCCTCTCCCCCAGCGAACCCCAACACCAAAATTCTATTTAGCGTTGAACTTGAGTTGCAAACGGATTTTCAATTGGCATGTTGCATTAAATTATACTCAAGGACGAGCTCAGCTTACATGGCGTACTGAATTTAGTTATGGCTTGATTGCTATACTTAGTTTTAATTTAGCTCTTGGTTTAGAAGAAGGCAAAGGATTGAATATGCTTTGATTGATTTCTCTTAAGCAGTCCTATATTATAAAGATATTTAGTTTTAGTAGCACAGTATTTATATATTTTATGAAATAAAATTGATGGCTTGCTTGTTATCCTCAATTTAAGTTTAGACTTTGTTTTATGAGAAGTCGATGGTATTAATGGTATTTAGATTTAATGTCACCCTGTTTAAATGATTTGTGGAATTAAATCTGTATTTGAGTTACGGCAAGTAAAAATAATTAAACCGTTTTCACTGGGCAGCAATCAAAATTTATCTGGGGCCTTGCAATAACCTTCAAATCGGGCAACAACTTGTGCCTGTGCTTGTTTGGAAACATGGTCAACTGACACTTGTCCTGCAATAAGTGTGCCCCGTACTTTTATAAGAGCCGTAATTATTTGGTCAACTTGATGCTGGTAACCCCTAAAGAACACACACACACACACAGAACACAAGACAGTTTATTGCCCATCAGTTTTGCAAAGGCGAGACCTTCTCAAAATTTATGCAAGACGACAACGAGAGCAAAGAAAGAGCTGAAATTGCCTATTTACTTTAAAAATTATTTTCACTTGACTGAAAAATCATTATCCTCAAGGTAACACAGACCGTTTGTTCAACAACAACGCTCCGATGGTGGCCACAGGGAAGGCAGTAAAGTCCAGGCCCCCTCGTCCCACGCCCCATGTCCGATGCACGATGTCCGATGTCCGATGTCCGTCAACTGATGGCATGACTGGACATGCGTTCGTTCAGCTTATCCTATCCTCCGGCCCCACTCTCCCACTGTGCCTCCTACTCCTCAACAACTTTCGCCCTGTGTTGATTGTATGGACGCTGGACACTTTTGTAAGGATGGGTGGGCTCTGCACATTATGTGTGTATGAAAGGATAGAAACCTGTCTCTGACAAGTCATCGTCAGCTGTCAACTTATTCTTTTGAAGTGTATTTAGTTGTGTTGTTGTCGTTGTCGTTGTTGTAGTCGTTGTTGTTGTTGTTGCTGAACTGGGTGGTTGGGCGTCCATTCGTTTGGTCATTCATTTCAGACCCGCCCAAATGACTGAAAGATTGAATGAAGCGTACGTCGCTAAGTTCGTCACTTTGTCAACTTAGGTTCATTTTCTCTTCTTTGACTCTGTCAGTAGTCAGTAGTTGGACTGATGCTGTTGACACTGGCATATATAATATAAAGTAACGGTACAGTTAGTGCCCAGCACTGGACAAAATGTCAACCGTGTCCAATAAGCGCAGACAAAGCCACACACACCCACATACACAATCAGTGTGTAGGATGTGTGGGATGACATCTTCTATTGTTGAAATAAAAATATATATCAAAATATTTTAAAGAATTTCGAAATATTTTAAGGAACCCCATTCAATAAAAATAAAGATTTGTGATGCGTTTTAATCATACACATGGAGTGCAGTTCGTTGCTTAAACATGTTTAAAGGCAAACTAAATGGGCAAATAAATCATTAACCTATATGTAGGGCGGATATTGAATAATCGAAGTTTTCACTTGATATTGGTGTACACGAGGGTAATGGCTTTTCAGGCGCTTTTGCAATTTGTTAGCCTCGCAACTAAAATCAACATTTCAATTAACTGGAATTTGATGCAATTTTTTGTGGAAAACTCAGCAGCAATAGCAGCACCAAAAGCGAGTCAGATTTCTATTTAATTTGGGACAGGCGAGGCCAACGAATAGGACGAAGTTCGTCAAACCAAAACTCAAAAGTGACGAACTCTGTCCGGCCAGCGGCAACCCCTCTCATCAGACAAGAACAACAAGAATTATTCGAAAACGGAGTAAAGAAGGGACACACAAGCCAAGAGGCCAAAAGGAGGCGCCAGCCGGTTGTGGACGAACTAAAAGTAGAAGCAGAAGATGGACAAATGAAAAGCATAAGGAAAAAAGACAATATTGGACAAGTTTTCACACACATGCCACAGAAATTGAGAAAGAGGTAGAGCAAGAGATGGGACAGAAGAGAGAAGCGGAATGGAGGAGGTGCAAAGCATAAGCCGTGGGCAACGGCCAGAGTAAAGAAACATCCTGACGAGATGTAAAGCGACAGCAGAGCAGCAAAGGCAACAGCCGTTTCGTTTGACTTGAGATTGAGTTGATGACGAAAAAGATGACAAGTTGAAAATTTTTCTAATGAAGGACCTTTTGTCGCACAAGGGACACCCACAGAAACGGACAGAAATACACACACACACACACACAGGGAAACATGCAAACCGATGGGCAGACTGGGCTTACACTTGTATAATACATATACATGTATATATATATATATATATATATATATATGTATGTATAACATTAAGGCAGGAGCATTGTGAAAGAACTCAACCTACTAACCGAAGCTGAACTACTCTTAGCATGGTCATCTAATAAGAAATAAGGCAGAGTGGAAAACTTTAAATTGATTAATTTATGGAATCAGATGTTGAAGGTTACCAAGAAATTGATTCAGTCTTACATACTTCATTTCGAATTAATTAAACCATATCTTTACCCGTTTGCTGATTTGTTAAAGTCTACAGATAATCTGACAGGGTCCTGGTTTTTCAGATTATTTTTTTTCAAAGCTTGCATTACAACTAATCTGAAGAGTAGAGGAAAAAGTGAAGTGTTCTTGCTGTTGTTGGCGTCGATGTCTCGACTTTGAAGCATGAGAAATTACAAAGTTACTCGCCTCCAGTTGTCAATCCGTTGAAGGATCTTTGTTATCTGCTCCAATGCACATGCGGGTGGCTGTCGAACGGTGGCAGCGGGCTGGGGTTCTATGACCAAGACGTTTGCCCCGGCGAAGATGTTGTGGAAGATGATGTCTCTGAGTGGATAGATAAAGGATTTGTGATAAATGAAAAGCAAGTGGCGTATGAAAGCAAAAAGTAGAGAAAAGAAAAATATGTGTGTCGCTCGTCCGAATGACGAGACTGACAGACTAATGGACTGACTGACAGACCAACAGGTCGTTCAGCCATATTGGCGGTCCAACATTGTTATCCTGTCGTCATCTCGGCTGACATCTTCGTCAACGGCAGATGTGCACGTAGTTGTTTCCTGCTCCTGCTCCTCCTAGGCGAGTGCATCAGCATCAGCACAGCTGAGGGTAAGTTTGACCAGAGTTTATGTTGGATATGATATATTTTTTATACATAGGTAGCAAGTTGAGTAAAGCATATCTCTTAGATATAACCTATTTGGAAAGAATACCCAAATTGTATTTTTTCGTAGACTTACAGTTCTTTGCTATTTCTACAGATTGTGTGAGATGAGTTCAAATAAATTGCAAAAATAAATTGAAAATATGAAATATCGAAGGTTGACATCGTATTGCCTTTGCCCATAAAATGTTAACGAATGATTTATCCTTCCGCTTGTATATCAGTGTGTCTGTGTGTGTGATTGGCGATTTGTACGTTGCTTGTCAGCGTTGTCCATTGTCAATTCGTTTGTTGTCACATGCGTGTCCTGCGGGGTTGTTTCATCATCTTCTCCGTCTCCAGTAGCAGCATCAGCATCAGATACAGCAACGCCATCAACATCTGAGCAAAGAAAAATGAGCTGCACAGCTTTCTGGTTTGATTGAAGGTTGTGATATTTGACAGATTCGATTGAAAATCCTTTGGGCAAGCAAGCAAGCAGGCAGGCAAGCACAAGGCGAACTCGTTACTCGACTCGATTCGATTGAGTGACAGACTGACCGGCCAACTGACAGCCAATCCGACCGTACACCAAACTCGGACAGCCCCAGACTGGACCGTTGCGGACCCATCAACTCGATGGGTGTTGCAGATTGTGACAGCGGCAAAAGGGTAAATACAGCTGAAGTGGGTGGGCAGATACTCTCTGGAAATAAATTGAAAGTGCTGTGAACGAAAATTGACGAGCTGCCATTGTAGGCGATGCCGAGGAGTGAAGAGTTGAGTGAAGAGTCGAAGGTTTATATACTATTGAGGGATCCTTCCGTTACAGTTTGTCTGATTGACTGAAAGGTGATTGAACTTATTTGCATAAAATAGCCAAACGTAGTCCACTACCCCTCTAGTTTTTCATTGTCAGTTTAGACTTTAATTTTTGGCAATGCAATCGAAAATCGACAAGAGATGGAGGTGAGTCTGTGTTATTGGAATGGGTCTGGGATCTGGTGAGTGCCAGACAATTGCGTCTTGCGGTTTGACAAAAATACAGAAAAAGACATTTTGCAAAAGACAAATGCAATGTTCGATGGATGGAGGGGTGAAGAGGTGTTGCGGGTGGGGCATAACACATCTGTTTCGTACAAATTCATTCATTCGATTGTTCCCAGCCAGACAGGAAGACATGAAAGAGGCGCCGCTGGTTTGGGAGCGACACTCAATTCCGTCAACAGAAAAGTTCAATCAGAAATTAAGAAAACAGCCGCAGCGAAAAATTGTCGATAGGCAAAGGCGCGAAAAACTTTGCTCCCTGCAATGCCAATGGCAAATGGTAAATGAAAAGAAAATGGCATTAGACAATGAAAGAACTCGAGGAAAAGCGAACTCCTGAGCTGGAAGGCTGGGGGACCCCGGAACATTTCATCGCGTGTTGAAGACGCATTTGAAGGCTCGACGACACTTCAGACACTTCCGCAGCCTACGACAACGTCGCATGATTGCCCAAAGGTGGGGTAAATCAGTATTGTTGAAGACATGAAAATACAATTTTCAATGATGCAGATTAAAATCTTTAAATTGTTCAAACAATGAATTAGCATTGCTTTGGAGTGTAATTTTCATATTGCGATATAACAGAGGTAATAATTATGTGTATAAAAAGGAACTTTAATCGGTTTTTACTGCACTCAAATAAAGATCTTTGTGTGCAATATCATTAAGATGAAAAAAACTTACGAATTTCTAGCTCATTTGTATAACTCGCCTTTTGCACTAATTATTTTGTAACTGTTCTCAAAGTTCCCAAATCCGGTTTGAAGGCTTAGTCTTTTTTGGTTCCTTTGAAATATTTTGCAATTCATTTTGCAGCTGAACAGACTTGTGTGTTGATTGAAAAAATAAACGATGTGCGCATAAATTTTGCGACTGGCAAATGCCACAAATTCAATTTACGATTAACAATCCATTTTGTATCGAACGATCGCAGGTTGACTCTTGGCCCCATTCGTTAGGCTCTGGGACTGTGGGGCCCAGCCCAGTTCAGCCCCAGTGGGGCTGCCACACACACACACACACTCGCATGGGCAATAGCATTTGAGTGGATTCACTTACATATTTCATTTTGTTTATTTGCATTCCGCCACATGATTTTGTCGGGTTTCAACTTTAACTCTAGCGTTACAGCCGAGTTTTGATTCCCCAACTTCCTTAGTTTTCGCTGGGGAAATTGAAGTGAAGGCGGATCGATCGCAGGCACTGATCAAAGTCAATGGCTCACAAAACTTACTCAGCCTACAGATAAAAGATACAGATACTTTGCTTTGAGCTAGTTGCGTATCTTTCGCTCACTCTCGCTCTCCATCTCTCGTGGCATGCCTCTGCCATTGCCAGAGGCACATTGTAGCCGCAGTGCAATTTTTATTGTTGGCATTATTATCGTCAGATGTCGCTCACTAATTGATTTTTCTTGTCGCCTGCCTCGTCGCAAGATCGCTTGTTGGTTCGTTGCCTCTTTCCTTGGCTCTTTCGACTCGATCGACTCTCGGATCGTTGCCCGATCTGAATGATTGGCTGTGTGGCTGTTGTTGTTGTTGTTGCTGTTAATTTGGTTGCGGTTGTCGCAGTTGCTTGCAAATTTTGTGCGCACATGACACTTGCCGGAGACAGCCAACATCAGCGCTGCCAGTGCTGCCAAATGTGTCAAGTTGTCGCTTACATTAATAAATTTTGCGTGCATCACACTCGCACTTCTTTATCTCCCTCTCTTCTCCTTCCCCCCCCCCCCCCCCCCCTGTCTCTCTCTCTCTTTAACTCTCTTTTTCTCTGTATATCTCTCTCTCTCTCTCTCTGAGCATCAACTTACTTCTTGAGCTTATGATATCTGTACTTAATATTATGCATTTTTATCTAAGGATGTCAATGGGAAAAGGAATTAACTTAAATTGTGAAAATTTTTTAATATAACTGCTGAAATAATCATGAATATTTATAATACGAATAAGAAATCAATTTAATATTTTGTTTCTGTACATAAATACTAAAACAATATTATATCTTTCTCTAAATCTATTTCATTGTCTCTAATATAAGTACTATAATAATTTCTTTTAAGTTTTGAATTGTACAAAACTCAAAATATTCAACTGAAAAGACTTTTTCTACAAAGAGTATCTAGGGAACTGTGAATCGTTGATTTGGGTGCCCTGGTTGGCAACTATACCAGGGAGAATCGATGATCGAGGCTGCGATTTGGTTGTTTTGCTGTTTGGTGTTGTATGTGTTGTATGTGTGTTGTTGTTTGCCTGCTTGTTTGCATTGACATTTTGTCACTTAATTTGTTGTTGCCGTTTGCTGCAGGTTGCTTGGTTAGCCTGGTCAGCTAACTGGTTTGGCTTTTGCTATGGCTATGGCTTTTGGCTGTGGCAGCTGGTCGGCTGCTGGTCGGCAATTGCCTCAGCTGCAATGGGTCTGCAATTTGTTGGCCGATCGTAGATAGGGCAATTTTAATTGGACTTAACGGAAACTAGCAAAGAAATGCATGCAAAGCATCCAAAAAGGAGAAAGGAAAAACAGAGCAGGGGTAGTGGTCAAGAGGGATGCAGCATGTTAAAGTCTTGGTAAAGAGCTGGTAAATGTGCTGGGTCTGGCTGTGAATTGAGCTATCTAAGAGTGATCATAGCAGCAGTGATTGCACGTTGATTGTGGCAGTGGGATTTCAGCGAGTGAGATCAGCCATTGACAGGAGCACACAGATCGTGAGAAACTCTTTTTCTATGTCAATTCCCAACTGATTTTCACAGCAAGTTAAAATTCCTGTCAAATGAAAAATCCAAACCTCGTCTCAATTTCTTCCAGCATCCCTTGAGCAGCAGAGAAACTTTGTACTTACCCTTCAAGAATTCTTGTCAAAGATCTGAAGCTATCAGATATCTAAATGGAGCAAAAGGTAGAAAATGTAAGATGTTATTGGTAAAACTATACCAAAAAAAAAGACAGACGCTGACTGCCTTACTTTCGATCCCAAAATGGTTGTTTTTAAATATTAAAAAACTAAACTATTTTCTAAAATTGTTTGGACAGTTTAAGCGAATTTGCTATTTTTACATATAACCAAGCTGTTTCCAGAACTTTCAATGATTGCCTGCTATGATTGATTTGACTGAGCAACGTAATCTAAACTCTTTCGTCATCAGCGTCATGGAGGTGAAGTACTGGGAATGGCTCTAACTGGCACTGGGTGCCGACGTCTTGTGGAACACCTGCGCCATTATTTTACGTTATTGTCGCACATAGCGGCGCCAATATATCATTGATAGCCGATGACGACGGCGTTGCCACTGTTGTTGCTGCTGCTGGTGCTGCTGCTTCTGCTGTTGCTGCTGCTGGCGACGACGAAAACGACTCATATGCCACACTGCAGCCTGTATATATGTGTATATGTATGTGTATGTGTGTGTGTGTGTGTGAGTGAGTGTTCCACGTCGTGGATGTTGCACATTTCTCAGACGTCACAAAGACTCCTGGCCCCGCTCGATGACCGAAAGGGGGAATTGGGCTGTGACTGGGCCAGGCTGGGCTGTGGTCGGGTCTGTTCACTTCGGTTCTGTTCTGGTTGGGTTGGGTTAGATGACTTATGTTAGATGCCGCTGCAGCCGGCACATCCATCATCTATCAAAGACGAATTCATCTCCGTCAAGTCGCTGGGCGTGCACTTTGAATGTGGGCTACAAACATTTATGAATAAATTGCACGTACGACGACAACGACGACACCTCATCTCATGGCAACGAATACAACGATTGCAGTAGCAGCAGCATCGTCATCGTCATCCTCATTCACATCGTCATCGTCATCGTCATCTTCGCCTTCGTCGTCATGTCAACCCACTTAGTCGGCCTAGCCGCGATGCAGTGCCAAATGAGGGCAGCAATCGCTGCCAGCGTTGCCATTGGACCCGGGCAGACCAAAACTGGCTAAGAGGGATGAGAGGGTGACGAGTATGAGTGTGGAGCCAAAAGTGGGGTTAGGGGAAGTTTACATCGTGGACACACGGATACGAAGAAGAAGACGATCATCACTTGCTGCCGCCAGAGGAAATTTTAAATTTATTATCGCATTTGCCATTATTTATGATTTGTGCAAAATCTTGTCGTATATCAAAGTCAATGGTGTGACATAAACTATCGATGGCTATCGATAATTTACGTCAACTCTTTCCAACTAATAACAACAACTGTAGCAGCAACAACAACAAAAAATAATGATGATGATGCGAATGACGCTGTTGACAGTCTGCTGTTTGGAATTCACTGCTAGTAGGAAATACATTTGCCGACTCGCATCCGGTTCAGCGGCACCTCCTCCAAATGCGGACGTGCTTAGCTCGCTTCAAATAGATGATCCACTTGGATGCATTAATCATTAAAATACTATGTTTGTGGGTTCATATTGCTTGATCATGCCTCAAGCTTCCCACGCTCAAAGTCAACAAATAATTTTGCTTGCCTTTTAAATGACACTACAAAGAGATTTGTGTGGGAATATTGAAAATTATACGTAAAAATTAAATAACATTATTAATACTTTCTGTTTGTTTTTTGGAAATAGTAGTTTCAGTCAAAATTTAAGTTTTACACACATGCGGGAGACTAATTCAGTGTGTAGTGCATTTATATATTTTTTCGTAAAGCATTATTGTTTGGAATAACGCAGCTTGGTTGGTTATTAAGATGATGTAACTTTGAAACTCAAGCAGTAACTAATTCCATTAGGGCCTAAACTTTGGCAAATAATTTCATTCAAATCGCCAATTATTGGGAAGTCAACGAAGTCAGAACAAACATCAAAGTGGCTTCAATTGCTGCACTGAAACGACTTGAGCGCTAAGAATTTACAGTTGCATTATACAGAGGACTTACAATCGCAAACACTTATATATATATATATATACACACTTGGGCATCCACAGAGGGCTGGCAAGTTGTGCCGGAAAAATCTCTCACATAATCATAAAATGACTTGGAAAAGGAAATTCTAGCGACAGATTTATGCACTCGAGAAAGCTTTTGCGCCGTTGCATTTCACTACGACTTCTCTCATGGACTGGAATCCCAGGAAAAAGACCAGAGCCCATGGAGGACTGCACTCAGCAGCAGCAACAGCAGCAGCAGCAGCCATTCCTCCGCTAAAATGTGATGGCGGCGCAATTGCTTGGATTTAGTTGCAATTATTTTTAATGTTGTTTACTTACACTTCAATTGATGATGCCAATAACTGTTTCAAAACTTTTCCCTCAAATCGATATACAAACTAAGTACAAAGTATATATGTATTTTTCCAACAAAATATCGCAGAGAAGGAACTACTCCTTAATGGGTTAGCTGTAGGACTCCAAAGAAACCGTAATATATTTGTTATTCCATACAGTTGTGAACGATTCTGGGGCAGAATTCTGAGTAAACTTAAAGAGGTAGCGTTGACTTAATGCCATATTTGATAGACTGAAAACGCATTCTTTACCGTAGAGTGGGAAATGTAAGCGATCTGAAAAGTATTTCATAAATAATCCCATGAAATTACCGCACGCAGTAATCATTTGAGCAGCTTCTGCCTTCATGTGTATTTGAGGCATTGTCAATTACCATTTCGGATGACGACACGCTGTCCTTGCGAACAAGGACACGCCAATAGACACGAGTCGATCTAGAAAAACTAATCAAATGCCGCTGCCGAAAAACAAAAGAAAAAAAGCAGATGAGTCCTCACTCGGCACGTGAACTGCTCCGGAGTATGAAACATTCATTTGACGCATGACACATCTAAAGGAGACGGAGTCGGAGTTGGAGTTGGAGCTGGAGCTGGAGCTCGAGCACAGGCTGGAAGTGATGCGCGAATTTGATATTATTGTATATGGGTGTGCGTGACGTTGCATCACGGATGAAATGGATGGGAATCGTGATGGAAGCGCGTCGAGCATAACAAGAGCTGCCAACTGACGCCTGATGCTGCATCGCCATCGGGAGTTGGTGCCGGTGTCGGTGTCGGTGTCGGAATCAGAATCACATCGCATCAATGAAAGTGGTGCCAAGAAGTAGCAACAGCAGCAGCAGCAGCAGCGGCAGCAACCCCGAGGCAACATTTGGATAGCGCCATTCACACGTACCGCTCATACATATCGCAGACAGAGGGAATCAAGTTTAACCTTACACAAGCAGCAAAGGACGAAGGACGCTTTGAGGGAGACAACACTTAAGGACACACTCACATTAGGCTAACAACTGTTAGAGGCGCTTAGAACAATGTTTGAATTGGCAACATTGCCGAGATGCTGAAACATATTAACTGATCCTGCTGCCATAGAACTGAGCTAGAAAGCAATTCGTGTACACATTTTTTACGTCATTAAAGAAATATTTAACATAAATGCTTGTCGGTTGCTAGACTTTTTTAGAAAAGGGGATTGATTTGCTATTTTAACAATTTTTTTTTTTTTTGAATTTTAATAATTGAAATTGGGTTTATTTTTCGCATGTTTTATATAATATTTCATGCTTATGTATGATATATATTTTAAGATACCGTCAAATGTATAATGAGATGCATTTTTAGGTAATAAAGCAATAACATTACATAAACGATTTGTTCAATTAACGGAAGAGCTTACAATGACCCACCTTGAGAAATCAGGGAGTTATACGTAACTGACGACGCAAAAGTCATAAGGAAGGCATTAGACATATATTTCTCCGACTATAATATTTAGTTCAACTTAAAAAAAGACATAAATTGATACACATATATATGTGGGTATGTTTTCGAAAAGTATTGGATTTGGTAAATACCCAGAGCTGTGCATTTGTGTCCTTTGTTAACCGCTGCTAACAGCTAATGTTGTTTCGCAATTTGGAGAAGCCATGTCACAACCCTCTAAGCGAGCACATTCCAAGAGACCGCAGTTTTGCGGCAAAGCTAAACCAAAATTATGGTTCAACGCTGCATCCCAGGCACTTCAAAAACTGATAGTGGTGGCAGCGTGGTGTGTTTGTTGCATGACTGTAGTCTCATCGGTCGCATCACATCCCACAGACATAAACAAGGCAAAGTTATGGACGCAGCTTATGTCCTGCCAAGCTGCTCCACATCTCAGCAATGCCGCAGCAGCGAGACAAACTTTCGTGCAATTCGGAAATGATTTGTGCAGTTCGTGCTGCCTGGCCTGCTCTGGCTTTGGAATGCGACCGAGCAGGAGTGTCAGGAGTGCTGATAAACGTCGTACTGGCACTTGTACTTGTTTCGCACCTGTCTCCGTTTGAAAGAGAAAGAGAAAGAGAGAGAGAATGTGAGAAAGAGGAAGAGGCAGAGCGGAGCAATCATCCCGCCCTGCCATAAATAGAAAGCGAGTCCTGCAGCCCCTGCGGCATCATTGCCACTGGAAAATATGGCAACGCGTTGTCGGTAATTTGCGAAAATTATGTGCCGCCGCCGCAGCCAACGCAGCCGACTCTGTAGAGTTGCCATCGGTCCAATCTTTGGAATGTGTGCACGTGCTAATGGCCGCTGGAGTCATCCCCAAATGAAAATCGCCCAACATCAGCACAGCGCGCATTTCCCAAATGCAAACAGTTCCAGCTGAAATCTCGGCCTGCCAGTTGGCGGTTGCGGACCATTAGCACTGGGTTGGAATTTACGCTCTACACACGTGTCAGGCACCACTGGATATTGACACGATTCCGTCATCATCAAGTGGCAGCTGTGCGTGAGTCGAGATTCGATGGCCTCTCTTTTTATCAGCAACTTATTTGCCAAATGTTGCGCCCGAAATCAAATTGTAATTTTGTAAATCGCTTGCTAACCCCAGCCAGCCCTGCGCCTCGGGGTTTTGCTTGTTTGGCTTGTGAATTGTGAGATGCAATAAACATTTAGCAAGCAGATGATTAACATATGCAGCAGAAAAACTATGGGTGGCTGTAACATAACTTTAGCTGCATAATTTACCTAAGAGTTGATTCATTGATACACCTGAATTCTGCTATTTCCAGACCAGATACTCTTTACCTACAAATATTAAGCATAGCTGTTAGTTTAACCCTACAAGGATAATTCAAGTGGCACCAGACAAACAACTAAATCAACTCAGTCCGAAAAGCGTCAGATAGTTGTTGGAATGGAAGGGGATTAAATTGGGGAATGGTTAAGTAAGGGGGAGACTAAGTTTATGACCAGATGCGGTGCTATTTATGACATGCTTCCGTCAAAATATTCGCGATTCGTGAGCGACGCCGTTATGCAATCCAAAAAAAAAAAACCGAGTTCGCACCCAGGGCGACATTGACTCTCCGTCTCTTTCCCTCTCTTGAGTGCAATCACTTGTGGAAATCAACACACACACGAACACATGTAAAGATAGCTAGACAATTGTGTCGGTTGCACCCTGGACCCTTAACTGAGTTAAACAGCCTGCGATTGTTGCTGTATGTATATTGCTGTGGCATGAGCCGCAAGTCGTATACGTTGAGCACTTGAAACTTCAAAGGAAATGCCTATCGTTGTCAAGGACATAAATTGCGCTGACAGCGAAAAATGTAATGCCACATTTGTGCATTTCAGCGCTGACGTGAAGAGAACTGAAGCGACGGCTGATGGGGAGAGGGGTAAGCTGGTAGCGGTCTACGTTTCGATGCGGCGCTATAATGTATGCAGCAAAATATTTTTTAGCAATTGCATAAAGCAAAGACATCAATAAAATAAATAACAATAATTCTGCAAAATGCCCATAAATCCAACAGGCGACGTCATAACTTTCGTTTTTATGACTCCCCAACTAGACAGACTGACGCGGCCAGCGTACTCTGACCAGGAGCAGGAGGAGGAGGAATGGGGTTCCACCTGCATGGCAGCCGTGGCGAGCCAAACAGTGCCGCGGGCCACGTCAGTCAGCAATAAATAAATGCAAGCTGGCAGTCAGTTGGTCGTCACACGGACTCGCAGGACGAACCGAAATTGCGAATGGAAGTTGGCGAAGGGGAGGAGAACACATGGAAAATTGCAGTTGAAATTATTGCATTTAAACAGGACATTATCACACACACGCGCAGACGTATCAGGCAGAAGGTTTGGCAGGGGTAGAAGGGGGTTGATGAGTATCGTGGACATGGTGCAAAAATTGCAGCAGTTGCTTTTTCCAATTGTTTGTCCCCTGTCTGTGTTGGAGCTGTCCTCTGTCATTGTTGCTGCGACTCATAAATTAAGTCCTCATAACGGCAAAGTTATTGAAGTAATAAAATTTTACACTGACATTTGACAATCGATGCCAGGACATCGACATCGACATCGACATCGCCAGGACATGGCGTCCATCCGCATCGCCAGCATTGACAAAAAAATCCATAATTATCAAATGAAAGTTTCATTTGGAGCAGGGAATCGATGGTGTTAATTTGATTTATTAAAACGTAATTTAGTGAACCATAAAGCTAATAAAATGTTTTCAAAATGTACAGACCAAATTTGAAAGAGCTTTTTGAAGTTTTACTTCAACAGTGAATATTTTAACTTCACACCTGACTTAAATTTGTTTTGCATTATTCAGGCTTATAATAATAATTCTTTATCATCAGCAGACTGATCTAATCTGAACTCTTGAGCCAAAAAAAATGTATTGCAATGCCTGACAGTCAATTTACATTTTTCTTTTTTGGGTGGCACTTTACTTAACTTCCGAAATGGATAAAAAAGAAATGAAAGGACAGACGTGCCCCCATTATGGGTCGCATATTGCCAGACATCTATTTACCGTAATTTACCCACACTGATGTCTAATTAAATTTACCGGCGATTAACCAACTTGCTGGCTAAACTCAAAACAGAAGCACATACTCAGATACACACCCATGCACACCCACGCACACACAGTAACACACACGAGACCAACGAACCGGGGAGACGACAGTAATTCGTTTATAATGCGTAGGACATGTTGACAATGCCACAGGACATTCGTAATGAGGAGGCAAATGTGACAAGGACGCAGAGGCATGGGCTGCGGGGCAGGCAGTTTGTGTGTTCGGGGTTCGTGCATCAAAAGCGAAGAAACTTCCCCGGTTTAGCAACTTGAAAGCAGCCCACAGACTTTGACAGACGGCAACAAACAGCAGCAATGAAGATGAGCTGCAGCTGTAGGTGGATGTTTTGCGGGGGATGGCAAGGGGTGACTGGTCAGACGGGGGTTGGCCTCGCTGACAGATTTGGTGCGCTGGCATCCCGGACGCTTCAAAGGTTCACCGTTCTTGACGCATGTAAATGTGGTTGAAGCAATGACGAAATGGGCACTAGACAGACAACAACAACATCGACATATACTCACAGGACCCTTTACTACTCCCCCGGACGAATCCTTTGACTTTGAGTCGTGGTGGTCGCCGTCGCCTGCGTCGCTGTCTGTTGTTGATGTTTGCCCTCATTATTGTTGTTGCTGTTGTTAAGCCCTGGCAAGAGGTATTTGACTATTGTCAGGCAGTTTGTAACGCATTTAAGTAAGCATCTTTAATTCCGAAAAGTATATAGATTCTTAATCCGCATCACAGGCCGAGTGGAGATAGCCAAGTCCCCCAATCTGTCTAAGTGTCTATATGAAATTAGCACTCAGATTTAAAGTTATCTTACACAAACCTGGAATATATCTGTTTGGCAGCTGTGCATATATAAACGCTGTCCAGATTGACTCACAGCATCACTGCTATATGAAGAATTAATCAAAATATGAACTCTTTCAAAAGAACCATTTAATTTTCCCATGAGATCACGGACAATCTAGATTATATTAGGTTTTTGTAGAAAAAGCAACTCATTTAGGTATTGAGCCGTACTCGGTTTTGTAACACTGAGTGGAGTTCGTCTGTAAGGCTATTTAATAGTCGGTGTGCCTAGGAAAATCATTATTTCTTGTTGTTATTGCGGTTGACATCGTTTTGTTTGCCTAAAGGACAAGCGCATAATGCTTGGCCTGTGCGTGGCCTGCCAGGAGCAGGGCAGTGGGGCGGCAGGTGCTTTGTAACTTTTCGGTGGCGAGTATTTGTGTGAGCCGCGCATAAACCCTTCAAATGCGGCTGCACCCAAAAAAACACCCAACGCCTTGTCCTTGCCTGCTAATCCCTGATGTGTCTGTGACATTTGCTCTGACAGTGACAACACTTTGATGGGTTGCAGCTCCGCATCAGCCACCGAACCAGTGCCGGCAGTGACAATGACGCGACATTTCCATGTGGCTTGCACCCTGCTCTTCGACTCCTTTCCGCTTTATTCTCCACATTCACTCGCAGTTGCCAATCCGTCTGTCTATCTGCCTATCCGTCTTAGTACTTACAGATTGCTATGTTTATTACATGTAAACCTTTCAAGTGGCATTGCTGCTGCTCAATCATTTTGGGGTTAATTTGAAGCCGGTGTGAACTCAATTAAAAAATTGGCTTTTTTTTATTTTTTATCCAGCACTTTTCTTTTATGTAGCTTACACGACGCTCCCATACAGTAGTGGTCAATGGTGTCCCACGATTGTTGGCCTGGAGAGCAAGTGAAGTCAGCAAGGTGGAAAGCAAGACATTCAGCACTTGGTAAATGTCCGCTAATCGCATTGAGGGATCTTCAAAAACTGACTCGCAGAAGGTTTTGCCAGCTGCCGTGTAACGACTGCTTGCCACAGCCTGTTGCAAGAGACTAGTGCCGCATTTTGTACAACAACAACAGCTAAGCAGAAACTTTTGTCACCCGCATTATTCGCCGAGTGGGATGCAAGTCAACAAATTGCGCGATCTACACCGCTCTACACAGGATGTAGGCGTTGCAACAACAACAATGACAGCACATTGCCACCGACTCGACAGAGGACCCAAAACAAAAAAAAAAAATCATCTGCAACTTGCAGTTGGCCGTAACAGATGCAACACTCAACCGACAGAGTCAGAGACAGCAGCAAATTCGTCGCTTGTTTTGAGAAATTGTTAACAAATTTGGGAAGCTGTAGTTGTTGTTGGTAGGAGAACAGAATAGTAAAAAACCCGAACAGTTAACACTGCGAAACGGATATCTTTATTAGGTAAAGACATTTGGAGGATTTTAAAATGCTGTTGCATTGAACGTTGTCAAAACTAATCCGATTTGAATAGAAAATAGATATTTTTATTATTTTTTTTCTTAAATATTTTAATTAAACAAAAATTAATAATCATACAACTGTATTTACATTTATTTATTGTTATCTTCGACTATATTTTAGGTAAGCTTCTCACGAATCCTTTTGTCTCGACCATCTTAATAAAATGAGATCTGATTGGAAGAGATCTGATATAAAAAAAAAAATAATTGGCTGACTGGACTACGACGAATGGACTAAGTCGAACAGAAACAAATTTTTTGGCTATCCGTTTTGCCAACCTTAAAAAGACTTGCTTTGCCTTGATAAGAAATTGTCTGTTTTTTAATACCTTCTTTTTTTTCATTTTGAGCGCTTGCTATGTCATTTTGTGTTTGCGAAATGGAGCATTGACAGGCGAGCCAATAAAATTCAAATGTGTGGCGATTGTCGCAACGCGGACTGTCGCTTCATCTTACGAATGTCAAGCAAAAACCCAGCGAAATGAGAAAGAAAAAACAAAGCACTAGAAACGCCAAACAATAGCATTCTGCTGGAGGAGGAGTGGGTGGGGGCAGTATGAGGGAGGGGCAAGGACAGCGGTCGCGCTGTCAAAGCCAGGACATCAGAAGCGAGGATGAAATGAGACCAAACACGACAACATGCAAAATATCGTTTGGACAGCTGGGCAAAGGGTTTGAGAGTGAACAGTTGTAGGGTAGAGGGGTGTGTGTGTGTGTGTGTGGTGAGTTAAAGGGGTAGCCACATATCGCAGTGACTTGTTCGCCTTCTTCGACTTTTGTCGCTGCTGCCACTTGACATCTTGGCCACATATTTTGCTTGTCGAGCGACGGCGAATGAGGACACAATACTGTCAGCCCAAGGAATGCCCGCACATTCATTTCAGCAGACAACAAACAGCCCCCTCGATCCCCTCAGTTCCCCGTGGCACAGCATACATGCATCACATCAGTATCGTTGCTCGATTGACCGAAATAGAGAAATTCTATGGCTGATTTCGCGCCACGCAGCCAACCCAACATCATTTATCAGTCGCTAGTTATTGCCAGCTCGTCCAGATTTCTGCATACCAGCACAGACTTCGTAGCAAAACATCGAAATCTGTCAATGCTTGTTTCACAATCGAGTTGAATTTGCTTCTTCTTGGCAACATCCTGACTGGTTTCTGATTTTTTTCATCCAGCTCCAATTTGTTAGCCGTCAATTCACTCTTTTTCTATGGTACTTTCTAAAAATCGTGGAGTGAGCGAGCATCATTTTCGCGTTGTCTATTAAAAAGTTGATATTTTTGTCAACTTCCATTCCTAGCAGCATCTTTGATAGCTGCTCTGCAGCTTAGTTTTCTCAAATAGATCTGATGTAATATGCAATGCAAATATAGTTTTATTTAACCTTGAATGCATTTAGTTGATCTCATCATCATTATCATAATAAACCCTGTCGTAACCTTGACTTTATTAGAGGCAAGTGCAGTGTAAAGAATTTATTCCTTCCAACCGTTCGCAATAATTTGCACAATTGTTCCATTACACAGGCGAAATTTATGATATGGCGAATTTTGAAACTCGGATAAGCAACTCAGCAGCACACATGGAATAACATTTGAGTCATAATTTGATCAACTTGTTGAAAGGAATACAGAGAGAGACAGAGAGAGTGAGAAAGAGAGACAGAGAAAGACAGAGAGAATCGCAAAAGTATTCATGCATATTATTTTGGCAATCATTTTGTAGGCTGTTGCAGTCACAAACCGAGCACGTAATCAGTCGAAATAAACACTTGGGCCACTAAAATAGATAAAAATATCTACACTTCAATAAACATGAAAATCATCGACGGCGGTCCGACACACAGACGGATGGTTGTGAGTGTGCTAGGGTGAGGAGGGAGAGACAGAGGGGGGTTGGCAAAACTGTAGGAAAACGAGCACAAAATGTGTGGAAAATTGCGCAGCAATGTGATCATAAAGCATTCGCCATTAATGACACTACCCGACAGATACATCCCATTGTCAATAACTTTTACGCGCCACAGATTGCCGAGCGCCCCTCCCCCTCTCTCCCTCCCACCTCCATCCCCTCGCCCCAACAAAAAAACGACTCTCTTCTTAGCTCATTCCAAAATCAAATTCAAATTTCCCAAACGAGCCGAATGCATGCAGTTGCAGATATAGATACCAATGACGTTACCACTCAGCAGAAGGCGGTATGGATGCAGGGTGGTTGGGGGATGGGGGGCGCGGTTATTGCGCGAGTGATGGCATCCGCAAAAGCGCCAGAGCAGAGCTGTAGCGACTCGCACAAGACACTCGCACATCCGTAAATTTATCGACAAACATTTGGACAGCGCCGGGACAGGCGACTGGCGGCGACTAGACAAACTGCGCGAAACGCGGGAGGCAAGCGAGAGGCAAACGAGAATCGAGAAGCGAGCAGCGCGAGAAGAGCAAACAGAGAAGTGGCAACGCGACGGCGGCCTGGAAGCAGCGATGCGAACTGGCGGATCGTTGCTTCCTTTTCAATTATTAAGTGCTGCCAACTATGCGCGAATGGGCGATAAACGAGCCGCATGTGTTGGTGTATGCCATATACACACAAACAAATATATATATATATAAATATATCTTTATGTATGTGTGTGGTGTGTAGTGTGTGTGTGTGTGAGACACTCATAATTCGCGACACGTTACCGCACCTCTGCTCTGTTGTAGTGTGTCTTCAATCTTGTGCAATGGATCTGTAACTGCATTCATGTAGCCATTTATTTCGTATTGCCTGGCAGATAACTGCCAATGAGTTTTCCCTCTCTCTCTCTCTCTCTCTCTCTCTCCCTCTCTCTCTCTTACCGTCTCTCTCCCTCTCTCTTTCTCTGATTGTGACTGTTTCTTATGGCCAACAATTATTGGCTGTGAGAAAGTTAGCACCTCGGGCATTTGTATTGCCATTTGTTAGTCATTTTACGAGCTTCATAAGTTGAAAGTCGGATTTTGAAATCAATGGTAAGGTGACATTAACATTCAACTGTTAACTTAATGGTATAGAAATGTGCACATTAAAATGCGTTAAACACAAACTTCAAAGATGGAAGGGTACACAAAAATAATAACTTAACATCTAATTAAACATATCTAATCGTTAATGCTTAATGTGTTCATATTATTAATATAATTTATTTGACGCTTTTAAAACAGGTTATTCATTAGTGGCTAGGGCCTTAAATGATAAACTACAGCTTCTAGCAGTGCGAAAGCAAATTTAAGTAAATACATTAAAATAACTCAGTCAAATCTTAATCAACACTGGTTTAATATCTTAGCTCCCCAGCAAGCTAACAGATTTGTATACGTCTTTAAAATAATAGTGTAGTAGTATTATTTAAATCATAAAGTTGCAGTTGAAATATTCATTTTACTCCCAATTCATAGTCAAGTGAATAAATAATGACCATTAAAAATTGTTTCATCATCTAATGAAAATGATTGGGTAATATTTACTAATGTAATGGATGCAATATCTGAGCTATGTACATTTCATCGCACAAGGGCTCAAGAACTTCAACAGCAAAACCCACTCACAAAAGTGCACAAAGACGGCACACAAATATTGAAATAAAATGGTGAATTTGCGGACCCGAAAGGGAAGCAACACCAAAGAATTAACCTAAATAAACACAAAACAGATGTAAAAGCTGTGAAAGCTTCAAAAAATAAAAAATGAACTAAAAGTCAAAAGGAAAAGCCGCAGAGTAAATGTCATTTTGAATGAGCTGCTGTTCGAGAGTTTTGAGCAGAAGTCTGGGTTAGCTTCAGCTGTTTGCTGCCCAAGCTAGGACTCTGACTCTTCCTTACGCTGGACAAATGGACCTGGACGAAGCAAGGCTAGCAATGCTGCTCGGCCGACCGCAATGATCTATCGCCTCTGAGCGAAAAAAAAAAAATAAAAAAAAAAAAAATATATATATATATATATATGCAGGGGTGCTGGGCGCCAAGTGAAATAATAAAAGTCGACAAAGAGCGTTGAGCAAAAAGAAGTACGAAAATGATGAGAAGAACAAATGCGCGTAAAGGGATATTGTGGCTAAATGCAGGCGAGTGTCGAGAAGGCCGAGCTGATGGCGGATGTTGGATGGCGGCCACTTCATTATGTCGGCAATGCATGAAGTGTTGAAAAATGATTCCCTCAGCATCATCAGAACAGGCAACGGGGAGAGATGGGAGGGCTGCTTACAAGTGGGAGTTGCAAGTGCATTTGACTTTTATTCTTGCCGAGCGCCCACGGGGACTGTTGGCAGGGCGTTGAAACGAATCCGCTTTTGCACAAAGCGCCGCAGGATTTTCAAATAGTTTTGAATGCAACAGACAAAAGCAAGCATGGCTAGTGTGTTGGTGTGTGTGTGTGTGTGTGTTTGTGTGTGTGCTTGCCTCCAAAGTCGAGGCGTTAAGTGCAGCGGACATTGTAACGCACAGCTGTGTCTTCTGTGTCTCCCCTTCCCCCTTCTCGCATCCCAATACCATCTTTTTTCAGCCCTACCCCTTTCGCATCATCAGCGCCCCGCCGACGTCATCATCAGCGTTGTCGTAAATTGTTTACTTGATGCCAGCAAAAGTTACTTCAAACAAAGTCATGTGGACACTGAGCAGCAACCAGAAGCAGCAGCAGCAACAGCAGCATCAGACCAGGCTGTATCCTGTCCAGGATCGAGAGCACAGAGAGCTGCTGCCAGCAGCCATCAGCCATCATGCAACATGGCAACGAGGCGGCCATCAAGTGCAAAATGTTTTGGTATCGGGCACATAATGTGAGTTCTTTAAAAGTTTTATATGCACATGGCCTTAGACATAGACTCCTCCCCCTCCCGCTCCCCCTCTGCACCCCACCCCCTTGCTTCCACTCAACTCCAAATTGCATATTAAAGTAATAATGAGATGAGCCAAAGTGCCAGCTGAAAGCACAGCTCCTGCCACATCTGGACAATGCTAGTTGAGGTAGTTGCAAAATTGATGCAATCATCAACTTGGCATCGGCAAACTCTACTGGGCGTGAAATATGAAATATGAATGAGCTAAAGTGTGCGGCACTAGCTGGATGGAGTATACCATCTGTCTTTAATTTATGACTACTTTAACAAGTCATCAATTTTTTTTATCAATAGATCGAATTTCTTGAATTTGAGATAGTAAATGTTTTTTGGCAAATTATCTTTGCACTCAGTGATTTTGTCTTAAGTCTTCAGATTTCCCCCAATGAAATATATCCCACTTCATCAAATCATTTTTATCTTGGTAATTTTCCGTTCACATTATTAAGCGACAACTAATATTGTATTAATTTGTGAAAACTTTTACGAATTCGCATTCCGAAAAAAATTAACTTATTTACGGCAAATTACTTAATGTCGAGAAAAAAAAAACCATTATGAGTAAAGGGTATAGAAAATAAAAGAGAAAAGTGGGTTGCCTACGGGAATGAGGCAACTCTGACAGTGACATCGGACGTCACTTACAAAATGGTAGTCGACTTCCCACTGCCCCTCAAACCATTCAACCGGCGGCTGCATTACGCTCGCAAAGTGTTCCATAGAAACACCGCCTACCCCCTTCCTTTACGTGTGTGTGTGTGTGTGTGTGTGCGTGTATGCTGGACACTCTATTTGTATTTCCTCTGAAAATTTATTGTAAAACTTAAAAGTTTTGATGGAAAAATGAAATAAATAGTGACATCACTAAAAGTAAAGAAATTATAAAGTGTCACCGGGGATGATAAGTGGGCTATAGCAGCAGCAACAACAACAGCAGCGGCAACAACAACAACGTTGTCTGCAACAGCATCAACAGCAGGAGTGACATTGCCAGCAACAACAACGACAATAGCAGCAGCAGCAGCAGCAACAGCAGCAGCAGCAGCAACAACACCAACGACGAGCATAAGTTGAGGCAGGGCCATCAGGACTTTAATAAGGACATTGGACAAGCAACAGCAGCAGCAGCAGCAACACTGCCATCAGGACAACTGGACAGACGCAGGACGCAGCACAATGCGGAGGCACGTGCAGAGGCCAAGGAGCGGGTTGATTTAAAGCAAAACACGCAGCTCGCATAGAATCGCCATCAGAGGTGGGACATGTGATGTGAGCGGCAAGCATCGTGACTTGCGTGAGCAGGCAATTCCAATGGATTGAATAACATATGACTAAAAAGATGTCTATATTATAAATAGAAGTACTCCATTTTTGAAAAATAAAAATACAACCAATTGTACGATCTAAGCCACAAATTATCGTTTATGAATTACACTGAAAAGAGCTCAAAACTGATGGAAGGTTTCAGCAAAGGAACATCTATGACATATTTTACTACACATCCCATATTTTAGCAAAGAGATAGAAATATAACTTTATGTTGGTCAGTGTGACCAGCTTTCCATCAGCTAAGGAGCACATACATTTGTACTTACTCAAATGGGGCCACTAGGAAGGACAGCAAATTGACAAGTTCAACGAACAGAACGTCAAAAAACTTAAGAACTATTAAAGTTCTCTTTATTTTTGCTAGCTGGGTTTTGTTTTTTTTTTTTCTTATTTATTTTTTTATTTGCTGCAAGTTTAATTCTGGAAACATTTCAACTTTCACATATTCTCCGAGGACAATAAAAAAATAAAAGCTGGACATTCAGTTAAAGTTTTGCTGTCAGTTTGCCGCTTGCCCTCACTTCATTCATACAGCGCTTAAGTTTCCATCATTATTTAGCACAGAGACGAGGCCACACTGGCCACAAGAGGACAACAGCAACTGACCACGGCCAGAGAAGCGCCCAAGGCCCCGAACGACTGAGTGAAACGCCAGAACTCCGACAGCGGTGCTTCTAGAATATTTTAAGACTTAACACTTTGATGCTGCTGATGATCATTTGTATAGAAAATCATATGAGGATGAGCAACGTGATGAATGTTTTCAGGATAACTGAAGTAGTTGTGGGACACTTTCTTTTTTTTTTTTTTGGCAGAAATGGTCAAGTATTCAACTTTGTTTTAATTTTGAAATACAGTAGATGTGGAGCATAATGTCTGGTAAATATTTGTAGTATCGATTATTTAATTTGCGGTAATTTACTTTAAGCAATTCGCGCAAAAGTTCTTAAATTCTTGACAGGTTTCACCTTATTTTGGATTTCGTAAATGAATAGAAAACGCTTGTATCTATTTCTATCCCTCTATATCTGCCTCACTCTCCCCATTTATCTATTTACTTTTTCAGATGTCCGCTTGCATAACAAACTATATGTCTATATACAGCCCACAACAATTTCAGGCTTGTTCACTTCCTTGGCTCTCGTTGGAGCCTGGACACAAGTTGGGGGTGGACAGCTTTCAAGCAGGTTGACATATCAAAAGTATAAAAATTTTAAAAGAAATGTTTTTGGTGGAAAAGTTTTCAATTACAACATTATAAAGATCGACAAGCTGTCTGCGGCAATATTGCTGGACACGGTCCGAAAATCGAACACACAAACACACACACACACACACACACACACACACAGGCGCCACACACTTGCTTACATCGTATGTGCCAGAAATTATTATTTATATGCGCTGCGAACAAAATTCATGTTCGACACACGTCTCTAAGGATTAACAGGAGTGACCACAAAATCATCATCAGCACAAAAAGGCCAAAAGTGTTACGGCCAACGGACAAAGCGCAGACGATGATGGCCAGAACAGCGCCCAGGCAGGCAGTCGAGCTAGGTGCAACCAAGTTTGACGTGTGTGTCTGGACGGAAGTGAAGTTTTCTCTAAACTACAAAAATTTTGTATTAAAATGACCGTTGACTCAATTGACAAGCCGAAAGGGGGGTGGAGAATGTGCTAATAAAAAACGACTGAAATATGTAGAAAAATGCTCCCAAGACAGGAAACGGCCACTGGGTCCAGCTAACAGTCGCTGGATCTGTGGAATATGCTCCAAAACAGCAAAAAGTGTCCATCAACTGATGGAAACAGATGAAGAAACGCAAAGAGAGAGAGAGAGAGAAAGAGAGAACGAGAGAGAGAGAGAGAGAGTGAGAGAGAGTAGAGAACTTTTTAGACATAGCGAAAAGCGAAGTGTGTCCAAGCTGTCTAAAGCCACTATAAACTTGTGACGTGTCAAGCGTCACAACATTCCCCAAATGCCCTCAACCCAACACCCTCCGAAAAGAGACATCTCGAGTGCATGTGAAACTTTTCAATTTTGCTTTTCTTCCGCTTTATTTTTTTATTTCCTATTTTCTTACATTGCTTCTGTCATAAGTATGTAATTTTTTAATAACGGTAAACGGCATGCCATGAGTGACAGTTGAGCGAGTTTCGTGCCGTGACCCCAGCAACTTGAGGAACTGCGGTGTTGTGGTGTGGGCTGGGGGATGTGTGCTGTTTGCTGTTCCGTGCATTGAACATAACTGTCAGCTTAAGTGAAAAATGTCATACGAGCGTCTGTTAAAAAGTGGAGTCCTGTCTGGCCCCAAGTACCCAAGAGCCGAGTAGCAGCGGCAGCAGCAGCAGCAACAGAAACGCCCCTTGCCGGCCACTGAGCGCTAAACCTTGCACATCAAAATCACACGACACGTCAACGTCACTTGCCAACTGACCAACGGCGACGACATGGAATGCGTTGCTTGCCTCTCGCTCCGCGTTTCGGTTCGGTGGTTTTCTAACTGTCGTCTTGCGGCTGCAGGGGTCGCAAATGCTTCATAAGGTCCTTTGGCAAATGAGTTGAGCGTAATTACGATATTCGAGTTTCATTTAAATTATAGCGTTAAATACATTGCATTTTTTTTACAATCTTTATACAAATGCCAAGGTTCACAGCTAACTCGGGTGTAGGAATAAATATTGCAAACCAACCAATGTTTTGCAGTTTTAAGAAAAAATAAGAAAATTTAATGAAATTTGCCTCCCTTTTTCTATTTTCTTTAAATGTATTACTCGCATATAGAATATAAGCATTTATTTCGAAATATTTGTGTGTTTGTTGAAAAGGGCACAAACGGTTTACAAACGGGCTTGTGACTGAGCCTGAGAGACACTTACACAAATGAACATTTGCAGAAAGAGTTCGACTGAGTGACAGTCGGCAAGACAGCCGACAATGTTCAGTTTTCAAAAGCTCAAACACTAAGATGGCAATACTCTATCCGCATACTCACATTCACACACACACACACACACGCACACATAGACACACTCAGTGCTAACTAAACAAACACGTACATACTTGTATGTCAAAAGTATTTTAAGATTTTTAGCTACAAAACTGCCAATAACAAAACTCCAAGCAACGAATCCTTCATGTGTAAAAAGTGCCACCCCCACCACACCACTCCCTAACTCCTACAACATACGTTGGCGGATGTAGTTTGGACAAATGACAGCAGACACAGACTCATCTCGCCTCATACTCGTCCTTCGTTGGCACGCACCACCCACAACGGCGACAGGGAAAGACAAGTAAATGATGAACCGGCATATGAAAGACTTTAGATTTTCATTTCAAAGAGTTCGTAGGGGCAAGTTGCTTTGGCAGCAAAGGGGGAAAAAGATGTTCATCAGTTGGGAGGCGAGTGAAATGAGCAAAAAGGCTGGCTGCCTGGCTGCCTGGCTGGCTGCCTGGCTGGCGGTTGACAACTAGCAAAGTTTTTTTTTTATTTGTTATGTACATAAAATATTTTATTTCATTTGTAATTCTCAAGTGAACAGATCTAAGTACATGAGTACTCAGTCGCTTCAATATTTGTAAAATCGTTTACTTGAAAAATAGTTGACATTTTAAGTATTATTTTAGATTTTTAGTGCGTCTCTGTGTTTTCAGTGCCACTGATGACATTGACAGGCATGCAAATGCATTTAATTGGATAGGCTTATGGGCAATGCCTTTGGCTTCGCTTAGCTTTATGCCCTGCCTTCGATGTTAAAATAATTGTTCGGTATATATGTTTTCCATTTATCTATATTGCTTCTGTTGTATGCTATCTAGCTGTCAATTAAATAAAAATAATGGCACTCGCATTCCATGAGAGAGGGTCAGATAGAGAGAACGATAAGATAGGTTACAAATTAAATTTGTTGCACAAGTACAGCCGATTCCACAAATACAAAGTCAATCAGTACAGATTTTTAGTTTAAAAATTTTAATGAATACTTTTCGTGTGTGGTTTGTACTGACGTCTGACGCTGTTCATCAAATTGCAACTAACGAATGTTTCAGCCAAATCAAACTGTTTTCCTATGTTGCAATTACTTGTCTACCTATCAACCCATCCATCCATTCATCCATCCATCCCTCTATCCTTCTATCTATCCATCAAGCACAAGCGCTGAGCTGTCCAAACTGTCCATTCAACTAGCCATCTAATTGCAGCAGTCACTTCACCCGTCTGTCCATCGTGTTCAGATCCATCCACATCTCCATCCAGCATGTGCATTTTGATCACCATCCCCGCACTTTGCACCGCAAAGAATCTAACGTTACCCAACAGAAAATGTCCTTTGCTGCAGCATTTGTTGAGTTTCGGCTTTCCTGTTGCTGGTGTACTGTGGCATCGTCCTATGTCTTTAGTTGTAAATTTTAGTGTTTAGTCCTTTATTATTTTCACATTTTGCAGTCATTTACACTGCTCAGCGGGATAATACAGATGCACTTATGTGTCCTGCTCAACTAACCGTCCATCTCAATGTTCATCCATCAGAAGTCCGGTTCATGTTGTCCTTCTTCTGCTCTTGCTTGCAGCAATAAAATGCATTTCAAATATCCTTTACTTTAAGTTAAGGTCTGTGCATTTTGAGTGGGTGCAGCAATAGAGAAGCGAACACCACATGGAAGCATTGAGCGAGTAAAAATATTCAACCACTTAATAAATGAAGTCATGGAATGTAACGAGTAAGCTTTTGTGGGCACAAGTGGCCGAATGAAACGAGTCGTTGTAACGAGAAATGGTCATCGACTGAGTTAACTAACGAGTAATATTGGGGGAGTATTCGCCGATTTGAGCAGGTTTGTTTAAATGGTATGTGTTTGGATGCAACAATTACAATATTGCTTCAAAATTTTATTTTTAAAGTTACAACAAAAATTTAGAATAAATATTTTTACAGATTATACTTAAAGTAAGTACAAGTAACTATATTGATATCTATATCTATATCTATATCTATATATATCTATATCTATATCTATATCTATATCTATATCTATATCTATATATATATCTATATCTATATCTATATCTATATCTATATCTATATATATCTATATCTATATCTATATCTATATCTATATCTATATCTATATCTATATCTATATCTATATCTATATCTATATATATATCTGTATCTGTATTGTCTCTGATTTTGTTGAACAATATTCCTTTAATGTTTATATATTTTAAAATATTACTTTATTTTACTTTTACTTTTAAGCTGCAAAAAAGTGCATAATGATTAGTCAAATTCATGTTCAAAGGATCCAAACATATATGAGGTATATAGCTAAGTCCGCTTGTAAGCCACTGAGCCGACATCAATGTGTGTTCGCAAGTGAAATGGCAGCTTTACACTTTAGTGGCCATTTGTTCAATGACTAAAGTCCATTTTGTTATTAGTCTGTGGATTCGGGCACATTAAATGAGGGACAGCGACAAGTTGGACGGCATCATTACACTGGCATTAATATATCACATGGCCGAAAGTCAGTTGAGCCCTGGACGGGGATTGATATTGGGATACCGTAATTGCGGTCTGTGTCCGTGTGTATTTGTGTGTGTTCCTGTGTGTGTGCGTGTGTGGATCGAGCTTGTTTATTTATTTACTTTTTTTATTTCGCGATGCCCAGCATTATTGGCAAAAATTAATTAAATATTTTCCGAATGAATGATTCAACGTAACAATCGTGCCACGAATGGTGGAGCGCAGGAGGATGGGGCGTTGGGAGGGGGGAAGTGTTCATGGCATTGGGGTGGGCATGCCCATCAAACTGAGGGCGGCACTTATGCACTCCTGCATTTGAATTATGTCAAATCCATTTTGTTTTAATGAAACGTTGATTGTTTCGCAATTAATTTTCTATTGTTTGACAGTAATTATTATTATATTATAATTTATATGTGCATTGTATTGAAGCACACACACTCACACACACACAAGTACCGCAAAATTATACTTTCGACATATGCAAAAACACATCATGGCGCTGTTGCCTACATCTACAATTGACAATGCAATTGATTTTCACCAAAATTGACATATCGATAACAAGCTAATGTGAAATAACAGTTATTTGAAAAAACTGCACTTTACAGCTCAGTGTAGATAAAAAGAACCATTGCACGAGTAACATATGTCGGATATGTCATATTTTTTATAATGTATATAAATGTTAAACGTGTTTAAATTGTATTATAAATATTTGCGATTTACCTGTTCAATCAATGAGCATATTCTACTCTTCAGGAAAATGGAGTAGTAATGCGCCAATGTCTGGTCCAGTTAAGTGGGATTTAATAGCCAACATCCGCTGAAACTAACATAACCCACTAATCCTAAAAGATTTCAGTTTTTTGCATTACAAGTAAAACTATTTTAACGACAACAATTTAACTCACGGCATGGTAATTTTCATGGCCTTTACTCGTCTGGCTTGACAAATATTTATATGTATATATAAATACATATATATATATATTACTGGATATTGGTCATGTGAACAGTTGAGGCTGGGCATGGGGAGAGACGCCATCTTGAGTATGGGCCATAAGTCGTTCAGGTTGGTTCGTCTTCGTCAGTTAATTTAAAACATGTCAGACAACTCGGACAACTTTAGACAATTGATTGACGTTTTAAAAGTTTAGCAGAGGAGGCGTTGCTTGCAACAGCAACAACAATATCGAAAGCAGCTGCAACAACAACAACAATCACATGTGGAAAACAACGAGGCCACATGAAAATCAACTGCAGCTGAACAACGACCAACAGTTGGCTTGTCTATCGGCCTGGCCCAGACTCGCTGGGCTGCTTGACCGGAATATGCAGTGACGTTTTGGAATTGCAAAAAGGCCGAAAGTAATTTATTTATTCTCCATTTGTCTTGACGATGAGCAAACGAGCCAAGTGATGGCCAGCCTCGCTTCAATGAATGGCGTTGGCGTTATCTCTTGGCCATTTCTATATATTTTAGGCCAGTTGGAGTCATGTGTTTTGGTAGCCAAAGTGGTTGCGCTCGGTTGAGTTAGGAGACAGATTGGACCGGCTGTTTGTGACTTGTTGAACCTACTTACAACTACAATGTTTTATGTCTTTAACTAAGCTACAGATAAACGACATACATTTAAGCTATTAAAATATAAAAATAGGGAAAATTTAAGATTGTTATAACGTTATCACGAAAAGCATCGAAAAGGACTCCTAAGACTCCATACTAATAAATCTATACCAGCTGGCAGACTATTTGTTGAAAGTTGAGCTCTTGTATGGAAAACTTTTCTGGGGTTCGACACAAATTGTCAACTGTTATTGCTTATTTCATTTAATCAAAGACTCTTTCTTTCAGTAAAAGTCCAATAAGCAGCCTATGCAATTCTATGGCAATTTTAAATTTAGCCAAAGGCAAAACAAGAACCAAACATCTAAACATCTAACTATCTAACTATCTATCTATCTGTGAAAGCTGGCTGCTTGTGCTTTTCAACATTCCTCTTAACTAACCATCAAAAGAAATGGTCAGCATCTTTTTATAAAAGAATAAACAAGAAAACCCATCAGCTGTGCATTTGTCTGTCTCTGTGTTTGTGTGTGGCTGTGTGTATGTGTGTGTGTGTGTTTGTGTGTATGTTCGGGCCAAGAGAGCATTTCCAATGCAAGCTGACAGCTCATTCGTCAAATCACACAAAGAAAAATTTGAACTCTTCATCAGCTTTTTGGGTCGTCGTCGACATCGTCTTCGTTGTTGTTATTGTTGTTGTTGTTGTTGTTCGATTCCTTGTCCTTGTACTCGTGCCTGTTTCGCACACCCTCTCCCCCCGCGCCCAACCACTCCACGTTGTCGCTTTTGTCTATGCATTGAGCGCCATTTTGCCGCTGGCGAGTTGATGTTGACGTTTCAATATTGATGCAATGCGCTTGAGCTTCTGCTTGCTTCTTTTGCTAGCATCATCATATCTCTCTCTCTCTCTCTCTCTTTATATATATATATATATATATATACATAAATAAGTATATATATATATATATAGATATATAACATATTTCATCGGCCATGTCCTGTTTTGTTCGCTGCTTGCCAATTCTTGACTGACATGAAAAATAACAAAACAACAAAAGCGGTCAGTGCCAAAAAGGATAACGCAAGTAAACAGCGCTCAGACAACGTCAGCCTGATGACGATGATGTTGTACGCTCGGACCCAATCCACCATACCCAATCCCCTATACCCGATCTCCCAATCCACGCCCCTCGTCGTTCGGTCAGCGGAAGCAAACGTAATCCATCGTCGAACGCCTTGCTCCATGTCCTTGGACTCCGGCAACTTGGCAGCTGGCTGCTGTCGCTGCATATGCCGCGCATTGCGTTCGCATTCATCCCAATCGCCTTGCCTCCTCGCATCCTTTGCACCCGCACCCCGTTGGCTGGCCAATTTTGTGCAGCTGTCTCTCAGCAATGGATGGATGGATAGATGGCTGGACGAGCAGCTACGCTCCACAAATCTTACAACTACGATGAGCGGCCGCATCAAAATTGATGGAGTGGGCAACCATTAAAAAAAAAGAGGAAAAACTCTGCCAGAGTTCAAAGCAAACGCTTCTCTTGCATTCTCTGTGATAGACCCTAAAGGAGGGATAATTATGTAAATCGTTATTTACTTTAGACATATTTTACATTATCCGAACTGCAGTTTTGGACAATATCTATAATATAAATTGTGTAGTATATTAATTCGAAACATTGATTTCTTTTCTATCTGAGCATACTTTTTTTACACATTCCCTTTTTATTTTTCTTTCACCTAGTTGCAAAGTTTTCTTAGCAACTTTCTACTTGCATAAAGTGTGAACGCGCAAAAAGTAAAAGTACTTTTTAAGTAAGTAACTTGTTAAAAATAAGTATAAGTTGCACCCATGAGCTAAATGGCGTCAACCACAGCAATATATATATTTGAGCTGTCGATTTTTATTTAAACTGTGAAAGTATTTAATAATCATTATAAATTATTAATAAAATTAATATGAATATTTTCAGACAACATTTATGTTCACTGCTTAGTTATGTTCTTCATTTCAAACGTGTTCTTTTGTCGATAGCTGAACGTAAACTTATTTGGCTGCCTCATTGTCATGCTGCAGACCACAAACTGTCACTCAGGCTGTGACTCCTGACCCCACGAGTTTTGCGTGGCTGCGTTCATGCCATAATTCTTGAAACTTGAGACAATAGCAGGGTTGGCCGCGAACTTGCAGCGGAATCAAGAAAAATTTGCCTTGGGGAGTTTAGTTCTGGGAAATCAGGGCAACCAAGAAGCTGAGGATACCGTGCATCTTGGCATAGGATGTGTGAAAAATGCACAAGGCATTAGAGCAGCTGCTGAATCTGACGAGAGTTGCAGCTTAATGTGCAGCAGTAGCTGCTCATTCATATTGTCCTTTTGTCCCTTTGGCCTGGTGTCCTTTTGCCTCCGCATCCCTGCTTCATCGTCAACAGCTTCTTTTCGTCATCTTTGCAGCGGTCAGACGCTGGCTGACTGACGGTCCGGGCACTGTTAATGGCTTCGGTCCATTATCTCGTCATGTTTGTTACGAAATTTAATTACTCTTATTTATTTTTCAGTGCCACTCGCTTCGTCTGGCCCCAAGGCCTCCCTAGCTCATGCTGTTCTTATGTTTTATGATTTTCAGCTTCATCAAAAAAAATGTGAACGCAAAAATTAAATGTGAAAAAATTAAATTAAAAACACTTTTTGCAGGATGCGTCCTCGCGTCTGTTGCTTCCAGTCCCATGCTCGCCTGTCCACCTAATGTTTCGTCAAAAGGACAAATCAGAGACAGCAAAATACTGCGCTCGACCCTCCACACCCACTTCGAGCTTTTTGTAGAAAATGAGTGTCCTTAATTTGTTTTACCATAGACAAAAAAAAAATAAATAGGATATACAATTTGTGCCAGTGTTTTATTTTTAATGTTTACACTTTAATTTTTTTCTCTCTTTTTACTGTGAATACAGATTTACAACACATTATAGCTGACAGTTTAAGTTAAAAGACGTTTGGATGTCAATTTTGTATTAAAAATGACTTCAGGTACAGTTAACTCCAGAAATATTATCCACAGGTTTTTTCATATTCAAGACTCACCTCACAGCATTCTGCAGCCTTCCATTGTCCTGCAGCTTATATTTAACCACAAAAAATACAATATTGTTAAAAGCAGCTTCATTGCATTCCCAATGCATATAACTTTAAATACGTATCTTTGAAGTTAATCGACTCAAGGAAATTTTGAAGCAAAGATTCCGGGTTGTGTGCTCTGCATTTTATCCACTAAGAACTGACTACTGCCGTGCCCCACAATCGCCAGTTGGTCGTCACTGCTTGACGCTCTCAATATTCATCTAAGTGCTTAGTTGTCATTCTACCCCATGCCTCCATCCCACCCTCTCTTTCTGCATGCATCCTACTTGCTCTTTCTATAAATTGCTCGCTGGGTTTGTCATTGCTGTAGTATTACCAACAAAGCGTTCGTCATTTGCTTTTGTCTTTCGGTTTGTTTGCACACGCCGTTTCTTGCACAATCCTTTGCACTGGTACTATAAAACGCCTCCGCATCACCCAGCCCCACTGGCCCAACTTCCAGCACGGGCCCTGCAGCTGTCAGTCAATGTGTCGTGTCACAGTGTCTCTCCATCTGTCTGTCAGTTGCATGTCTGTGTCTATCTACGTGACATCAGCTCCGGCGAATTTCGCTCCTTGCGCAACTGCAACTCGCAAGCAAGCAAAGTATGGAAAGCAAAGCAAGCTCGAAGGATGCCTGCCATTCTGGCCAAGGCGAAGGATGCTGCCAGAAGATGCTGCCACTGCCACTGCAGCCGATGGATGTATTTTTGAATTCGCAACTTGCACTTGGATTACAAGTCTGATTTTGATGCGTACATGCAGCAGCAGTACCCATTTTGTGTGTGTGTGGGTAGATTGCACTTGCTCAGCGTGCTTACCCAACCCACTATATGGGTCAATACTTACACGCACATGCACACACCCACTAACACACACACACACACACACACAGAGAGAGGGCTCAAGTTTTCTTATGCTTTTGTCTTTTGTCCTTTTATTATTTTATTCCTGGCCTTGTTTTAATTCACAGCGTCTGCTGACGCGTCATCCTCTCCGGCATTCTTGGTAGACTTTGTCGTCCTTTGGCAACGTCTCCAGCAACATTGTCTCAGTCGCATCCTTGGCTAGAATGTTTACACATAGCTATAGATATACACATGCTACGTCATATAAGTGTGTGTGTGTGTGTGTGGCTTGCCTGAGTTGTAAGTGACATTTGCAATTTTCAAACTATTGAATGAGTGACAAGTTCTGCAGACACCATTGAAACTGACGGCTACGTACAGCTTTGCACTCTCGTATTCCTTCATCTTTTACTTTTGCTACTGCTGCTGCTGCTGCTGCTGCTGCTGCTGCTGCTGCTTCCAGCAAAGGGGCAGTCCTTGGTCCTTGCTGCACTGTTTCTCTGCCAGCTTAGAGAACGCCTCCGTTTCTGCCAGACGCCCATATGACTTCATAGTTTGGGCCAACAAGCTAACAGACTTTTAAATCCCCATATATCTTCCTGGCTAAATAAACATTTTGCAAACTTTAATAATTGCGTCCAGTATTTTTGGAGAAATTATTTAGATGACTTCTTAAAGTTTGGTTTGAAAATACTTCAAGAGTGTGTATTCTTTGATAAAGCATTGTAAATATCGGTTATTTAAATTGCAGTTCAATTTTCAAGAGCAATGAATTTTCAATAATTGATTGACCTCTAGAACTTAACTGATATTGTAATAGTATTCTTACTATATTTAAAGTTAAATTAATGATTTTTACTCCAAATTCATTTGCAAACACTAATTAAAAAAAATCAAATTTAGTGACTGGTCAAAGGTCAAAGAGGTCCAAACCGTCTTCGTAGCTGGATATTTGTTAAATCCAGAAAAATACTCAGAAAAAAATTGAACTGAATTTTAGAAAATCGTCATAGTCATGCCAAAAATTGTAGAGTATTCTTTTTTCTATTTTGCCAGCCAAACTTGAATTTCCTTGTTTGATTTTTGCACATCTTGACTATAACTGTCTGAATATGTACATTAGAACATTAAGATAGCAATTGCATAAAACTGAATTGCAATGTAATGAAGTCAATTGCTTGTCTTTTGTGCGAACAAAATGTGTTAACAGACTGTGGCATAGAATAGATTACACTTACGTTTTATGGATGCATATTCAATGTGAAATTATGAAAAGATCATTGGCAAATGGTACAGGTAGTAATTGGCTCTGCAGCGCAGCAATTACTCAGGGTAATATGCAATTTGCATAATACCTATTACGAAAACGTAACAATAAAATAACATATTAAATAATGCTAAAAGGCACTGACTAGCCGCATGTCTGATTGAACGGATGACTGACTGAATGACTAACTGGTTGAGCGAATGAACGCACAACTGGGAATGACTCACTGGCCATTAACAATTTCATTTGTTTTGTCGCATAGAGAGGGTTTCTGTTGGTGGTATGTCAATGTCAGCATCAATGTCACTGCCACTGAGAGGCCTCAGCCAGACAGACAAATAATTCAAACCGCATTTCACAATGAATTCAATGTGTTCAACTTGCCCACAGTTAGAGTCCTCCAACTCGAAGCTGCACCTGCGCCAGACAAATATACATACCAACGTATATAGGAAGATGGTAATTTGACTGGCTGGAGAGATTTATGCGGCATTAATTCAATACTGATAATCGCAATGATGAGCCTGGCTTATTTTTGGCTCTCCTAAGTGCTAAAGGAGGTGCGTCGACGACTCCGTCACTCAAGCATCATCATCCACAGTCCACAATCGTAAACTGATGGTTTTATTGGCCAGCTGAAGCCGTCGCACAATGTGTCCGGATTGGCGCTCTTAAATGTCGATCGTAAACTTGAAGTGAAGCTTCGCAAAATGTATCGCAACCAAAACTGCTGAAAAGCAAGTGGGCTTGAACGTATCGGGAGTGAATGACTTTTATATGCTCTGCAATTATATTGAGTTTGCAATTGATTCAGACAACTTTAATGATTTATTTGGCATTCAGTAAGAATTCATTGATTTAAAGCTCAAGAATTAATAACTCCCAAGTTATTGTATCAATAAAGCAAATATCGCCGCTTACAGTATTAATAAACTGTTCCTTAAATAAGATAGCTACTTTTCATATCATTATAGATGAAAAGCTATGATTTGTAACAATTTGAATTCGATTGCCTAGTTTTACAATCCCATATCGATACGAATACTACCAGTACTTCTCTGACTTGTACACTGGGTCACAGAGGGCAAAAGCTCTTGCTTAAACTGATCTCAAACTGAAACCTGAATTAGTCATGCGATTAACTTGTTTGTTAACTGCTCATATTTACATAAGATGGACCCATTAAGCGACCCTAAACAAAAGTGAAGCAAGCAACAAAAGAAGATATTTATGCATATGTATTACTCGCATTACGACCGCTGACAGGTGCCATCATATTCGATATGCGATATCATCATCATCATCATCAAAGTCAATTAGCATAAAATGCCTTATCATTAATACCAAAAATAACTGCCAGATATTGATTGAAATTTTATATTTTTGGGCGAAAGCAATTGAACGACTTTTGATTGCAAGCCAGATAAGTATAAGGAAGCATTTTGATTCAAAAATTGTGATCGACTCATTCGACTCACTCATTCGTTTAGAAAAGAAATGGGGGAATATGAAACTATCGGGGGCTCAACACTTTTCTGGCTAATATGAGCACCGATTGGAAATATAATGATCTTGTTTTTGCCATTGATTGGTAGTCTCTCATAGTGGAATCCCTTGAAAACACTCAAATTAATTTCTTCTGAGGATATGGGTGACAAGCTCACATTGTTGCAATTGAAGTAGAATATGGGGCAATCGATGGCAACTGCTAGCTGATAGATGCCCTCCAGGGACTCGTTCCAAATGCAGGTGCTCGAGAACGGAAAGCTCTCCTTGCAGCATATCTCGACCGCCTCAGCGTTGGAGCGAAACGTGTGCAGACAGATGACACCCGTTGGACTCTCGCCCAACATGCTGTGCTGGCAATTGCAAACCAGAATGGGTGAGACCAGTGGTTCCGAAATCAGCTTCTTGTCAGCGCTGATTGTTTTCACGCCCAGTTTACCGATCATCTCCAGAGTGGCCAAATAGTTGGGATGAGTGGTAACACTCTCAGCAAGTGGTTGCATCTGCGACTGGATTCTCTGCACAAACTCCTTTTGGATACTCTCCTCCACGAGAACGGTGACCACAGTTTTTGATGAGAAGGGATCGTGGAGTGAATCGCTTAGATAGTGCAGGGCACAATTTATGTCACCCTCCGCATAGACGATCATCAGCTGTGGACTGAAGAGGCCTTGACTAACAGTAGCCCCAACCTGATCATAAAAGTCACCGGTCGGTGTTGCTGGTATATTCATAAATTTCTTAAAATCGTCCCCGCATTCCAAATTGTATACCATATGCTTAGTTACTTGTATGCCTTCCTGCAATATATGCGAACTTTCCGACTTTTTAGACAAAGATTCATAGGATGGTATCGAAACAGCATCATAACTATTTCGGCGATCCTCACCCATCGTATTTCAGTTAAGTTTTTCTCCTTTTTTTTTTTTGGAAATTGTTTAATTGTATATGTGGTATTTTGTGTGTGAAAATCTGAAAGCTTATATATAATTTTATAACTGAAAGCATCAGCAGGGCTCTCAGTTTGTATAGAGTGTAGTTTGACATGCCTCTCACATTAAAGTCGACTTTCGATTGATTTCAAATGACCTGACTAAGTATATACTTATGATAAAAAGAAAAAATGCTTATCACATACTTTTTATTTATTTATTTCCCTAATTTATATTTTTCATTTGATGCTTTAGACGGTAATCAGAAAATTAATTATATTCCGCAACTAAGCGCCCTGCAGACTTACCAACGGTTTTCAGTAGAGCTTTTGAGTGCTCACCCCGCACCAGCAAGTGGTTTAAGTCTGTTCTGTAATTTAGAGCATAAAATTTGGTCACCCAAACCAAAAGGCTTAACGAATTATTTATTAATTAGCAAATTTATGATCAAATGTGACATTAAAATTAAAATATCAGCAGCAGATATAGTATAAAAGTATATATATGAAATGTGCTTAGGGACAGAGCCACAAATGCTTTTGGATTTGTTAAAATTAGCATTAAAACATTATAAATATAAATATGCGTTCTTGTGTGAAAATGTAATAAATATTTGTGCAAATTATTATAATATGTACATACATTTTTGTGTTCAATGGCCTCATTTACAAAGAGCATATAATGTCAATTTTTAGCATAAACAAAACCAACAATAACAACAGCAATTACTAAAACAATCGAAAACGTTGAAAACCACAAAAATATTTTTCGTTGATAATAGAAATAAAATGCCAGCTCCAAAAAATGAGACAAATATTCCCTAACGATATATTTGAGTATTAGTAACAGGGGAGCGAGAGGGATCAGAGTAGCAGGGCAGTTAAATTAAACAACATCAAGTGCAGTAGATGTAACATCAGCAACAACAACTACAACATTAACATAAACACCGACAACAATTACAAATAAACAAAACAACAATGCTGCAGCTAACGATGACTATTTACATTTATCAAGAGTAATTATAATAAAATGCCAAAAATAAAATGTAAATTAATATAGAAAGCCGATTATAAAATGGTGCAACCCAAAGCAATACCCAAACAACAATAGCTACTGTCAACTATAACAAATCCCATAAATCAACAACGGAAATTTGTTCACACATTAAAAAAATCGAAATCGAAACTAATAAAAAACATTCAGGCTTGCCGTAGCCGGATTGGGCTCGACTAAAACATATCCTGGAGCTCTACCTGCTCATTTCAAATTTGACCAAAATAGATTCTCGAATGTTGTTTGCTAATCAAGAATATATATATACAAATGCACTAACCACTGTTAAAAAATCGTTTCAAGTTTGTTTTTAATTGTGTACATCTTTTTATAGTAGGCCGACTTATGCGTAATAGAAAGTAACCAACCAAACTAAAATTGATTTCATCTGAAGTAAATACCTGAACTATCTTAAGGCCCATCAGTGTAATTTGGTTATTGCAATGACAGAAATAAATTTATGAACCATATTTTTTTTGCGCCAGCTACCCGTAATGAGATCGATTTGCGAAGACGATTTCGACTATAACTTTGGTGTTTCTTATTCGATCTTAATGACTCGTCCAGTTGATCAATAATATATTAATGTGTATTATATATTTATTAGAACCAACTACCTTTAAGATGTTGCTTTTATTGATATTGGAATATCGATATGTATTTGTATTCGTTAAAATGAGCTGTTATCGATCAAATTAAATTAATATATTAAATAATAATTAAGTCTGACTGTTACATACTTTTGCACAAAACCATTATACCTTTTCAACCCACTTTTAATGGGCTTTGACTATAAAAAAAAAATACGTATCAAATTGAGTGATTTATGTTAATAGTAAAGTTTCGTTAAACACAACTGTTCTTATTGATTTTATTGAATTTGTATACATAAAGAAATTGTAATATCAAATGTGCCAGGTAATTTACAACATTTAAAAAAAATGTTACCAGCTGTGAAATATTCTTTCATACTTATACTTGGAGTGAGTCGCGATTACAGCCAAAAATCTTACAGAAATAAAAACCAATCCATTTCAGGTGATAATTGCGATAACAATGCGAATAACGTTGCCAACCATTTTACAATACGATAATCAGTTTGTGTTTACTAAACTGAAGTATCTGGTGATACGGGTTTATTTATCACTAACTGGGATTATAGTGCTTGAAATGTTGCTCATATATCTAAGTGTTATTCTGATCTATATGACAACCGATTGGATTGCTGTGCTGGTAAGGAACGTCACTCTCTGAACTCTTTTATTGATGTATACCTCTGATATAGTATTTACCTGTGCTTATATATGCCATGCATCGCACATATGCCACTTGTGTTTTGTATCTAGCGACGCTTATAAGTGACAAAGATGCTTATCTTTTTCTTACTGAACATTGGCGTAGATACTTTGAGCATGATGATCCATTTTGGATTGAGATACAGACAAAGGTGCAAAATGGAGAGCAAAATCATATCGATTTATCTACTACACACAGTCCCTTATCAGTTGCAGTGTTGTGGTTTGGAAAGCCCACGAACCTATCTGATGTATTCGCGCCAGGTGCATCCGACCTGCTATAGTCATCATCATGGAGAAATCCAATTGATCACCAGAGGATGTGAGGCTGTTGTCTATGATCATTTCTTTGCTGTGCAGATTCTCGCCAAGGGACTCAGCTGGTTAGCATTGGGTCTTCAGTTTTTTGCAACTGTGTTCTACTTGGGTTTTGTGCTTCACAAATATATATACATTATTTATCCAAATATGAGGAGAGCCAGAACATACATTTAGTAATTTGAGATTCACAAACGATTTCATTTGTGTAATAAAAACGAATGAATATTTAAGTAAATGGTTATGAGTGAAATGGCTAACACGTGTGATTTATTTAGCGACAGATAAGAACTGTACTTGAATTTATTTATTTGTGTTTTTAGAAATGTGCATTTTATCTATTCGCTTTGTTTGGCGCTGCATTAAAATGGGGCAACTGACAAACCTGAGCGTAACAAATAAAATAAATTGAAATTAGCTTCCTTTGTTGCCGTTTACAACAAATAATTTGAATAAAATTAATATAAATTTTCGACCATTTTTAATTAATAAATGTCAAATATTTCGATTATGGCTATTTTATTTTCAAATTTATTTGTCTGATTTGTAATATTTGCTTTTTTCTGGTAAAATTTACTTTTTTTGTGTGTTTATTTTTTGTTTTTACAACTCGCTGTTACAAGCAACGGCGATAACATATTTTACGGCTCGGCTATGCAGGCAATTGTGGCAACTGGCGCCTAACAAAAAAGAAATATTACTAAAAAGAGTGTGCGGAAACATGCTTTATACTTGCAAGCGGAAACGGAAGTCAATTTTAAAGGGCAGAATTGAAAATTTCGAAATTTATCAATAACAATGCACAGTAATTATAAATGGTTAGAGGCTGTCGCTATGCTTGTGGCTACCAAAATTTGTTTGCAAATATAATTTATACACATTTAATATCAGGAAATCATTCTCAAAATTGATGACCAAAGGTCCTCGCAACTAATCGTGCCTCGTCTCAACCTCGCCTGTTGACCAAAACTCAATGCTCAAAGCGAGCAATACTAAAGAGGGGAGTTCAGTGGAAACATATCTTTTCTAGAAAAATTTTTTACGAAGACCACTTGGAAATAGGGTGTACAACCAGAATAATCGAAATATGTTTATCGATTAAAAATCAGATAGCGGAATAACATATTAGAATCGGAATCAGAACCTAAATTCGTTTTGGCCTGTTACAACAATATGGAATACACCCATTTCTGTGTATAACTCTTTGTATTTTATATACATATATTTCAACTAGCTTATTTCGAAGTGTAAATACAAATTTGCACAACTTTCTGATACCCTATCATAAAATGGGTTACTTGAACAAATTTAGGACAGTTCGCGTTGATGACCATATTGATTGATAGCCATTGCAATCTGGGTAGATAGAGCCGTAGTCTGTCAGAGCTATATTTAAAAAGAAACAGCGTTTGCGATAGATAATCAGGGCAGCGTCAATTTAAAATCATAAATCTCAAATGCACAGCAAATAAAAATATAAAAATAATGCTGTCGACTTCTCTCGTAGATTGTGGAGTGTTGAAGGGTATGCGTGTGTGTGTGTGCGAGGGGTGTGTGAGAAGGGGGGGTGAATGGGGCTGGTAAGTGTCAAACAACGGCCATCAGACAAGCAGCGAGCAGAGTGAGACTTATCATTTGCTCATAAAAACGTCAAAACTATCTCAATGACATTGACTGATGACGACGCAGTCGTTGGAGACGAGATGACGAGCGCAATGTGCTTGACACTCGTACGAGGACAAGGATCTCATGTGGCATGTGTGGCATGCGGCAGGATGCCAATGCTAAATGCTTTTTGCCAGTGCTCTACTCAAACGACAAGTGCCTACCAGTGCGAGGCATGGGAGATGACGGCAACAACAATTCAACACGCATTCACTGTTTGAGTGATTTCATTTTTTCGAGCTGGCTGCAACCACAGCAAGAAGAGCAGCTATTCAGCCATCCATTCATCCATCCAGGCATCCCAACCAGTCATCTATCCATCAGTGTGTTGAGTGAGACAGTGTCGCTCTTGAGGCCATCATCAGCATAACCATCGTTGTGGTGCTGTCATGATTCATGGCTTCGATTGAATTTTGATTGACAATATCGCAAGCATTTAAAGTGTCTGTTTCCCGCATCCGTTATCAATGAATTTTTTCCCTTGGAGGAGCTCGACTTGTGGGCTCTGGGCTAAGTGTTAGAGCTTTGCAAAGTGATTTTAAAATCATTTGTCAGTTGACAGATGGCTCTTTGATTGACTTCGATGGCTATGAATATATCAGCTTACTCAGTTTAGTTTTGCACTCGAGCACTCATAAATGCACCTGCTTATCTCAATCTGTACGCAATTTTCTACACGCAGCGATACGCTCGACATAATGAATGGAGAAATTAGTTAAGTAAAATTTATGAGCCCCACTCCCCCAATATGTGTGTCATCCACACCATTTGGGCAGATTGGAGCACAAATGCTGATTGTAGACCCCATCACATCTCGACGCCACTCGCTTGACGTACGTACATCGATTAGCGATAAGATCGATACGGACTGCGATTTATGACCGCACTCTGATGTAAAATAACATTTTCTTTTGACATTGATTGAATTAATTTATGAGCCATTCACACACACACCAGCCATAAGCCATGATCAAAGTCCACTTCCACCGGAAAACTATTTATGGTGTTACCAATCCGTACGAAATCGGAACGATTTGAGTGATTACATATTTGCCCAATTGGAGGTTTATACTGCGACATCAAGTGACCCAAAAGTAAACCATCGAAATTAACTGTCGATGACATTTGGAAAAAAAGCAAATAAACGCAGACAACCAGATGAACACAAATCGAAGAGACCTACAAGTCTGGACAGAACTCAATACTAAATGGTTCATGACGTTTTATAATGTATTTGAAAAAAAATTTCCTTGAAGAGCTTTGAGTCTTTCTTATTTAGTCGAACAAATTAAATTAAAGGGAATTTTTTGTTTATTTTTACAGAAAAATTAAGTTTCCAGATTTATTAACTACAAGTAAGAATGCTCCATGCTTTTGCGAAGTTAAAAAAGCCAAAATGTTTGATTTCTGCCTACAAATTATTTTTGAGGCATTTAATAGCCTTCTGTTTACTGGATAAGCCTTAATTTGTTGAGTAAATTTTAAAAAGTGCTAATTATTTTATTACATATTTCATCCGTAATAACAATAGGAATAATACAAGCATTCGTTTTGCAGGGCACTTCAAATAATCTGCGAAAATGTCATGTGACAGCTTGAAAACTTCAAAAATTGACTATCGACTGGCAGCTGAAACTGTTCATTACTTAATTTTATATACTTTTATCCCATTATTTAACGAATAAAAAAAGAGAGGATTGAAAGCATCTGTATACTTTGGGGATTGGAAATGGGATTCCAATTGCGGATCTCGCTGGGATCACGTTCCGGGCGCATTTCAATTTGTCCGCTGCTGCTGCTGCTGTCAACGGAGTCTGCTTGACAATCGCCAACAATCAGTGAAAAATTCGTTCTTTTTAGGACATTTTGCATTAATTGAAAGCGAGTTTTTCGAAGGACAATCCGAATCCGGTATTGACACTGGCATGCACAGCGGCCCAGTCAAATGGTTTTTAATTATTTTTTTAAATTTATAATTTTTGTTGCAACACTGACCCCCACACACACTTACACAAGTGTGCGCATGTGTGTGCGTGTGCATTGCTCGTAAATAAATTGAAAATTATAACGAATGCATTTTTTGTGTGCTGTGTATTTTAATTTTAATTCAATTGCACGTCTCTCATCGTTGCCAACTTGGGGACTGCCTCTTCAAATAAACTGACATTTTGACGCAAATTATCCGTTGCGGGCAGCGGCTACATTTGAGTCATGTAAAGCGATTTATGCGGTGCAATTTCATGAAACCATGTTAATTACCCAAAATTATACTCATAGTGAAATTCTATTGCAACGGAAGAATTCATACAAGTTGATTCTAATAACTTTAACTAAATAAACTTTGTATACCCTGAACACATTAGAGATGGGCTAAAAATTATCTTCATTTGCTGTATGCAACAAACAGAATATACATTTTTGATCAGGATGAACAACCGAGTTCGTCTGTAAGAACACACATGCATATTGTTGATTAACTTTACAATTTTAATCAAAATTGAATAAAAAATATCACAGTGATAGTCGAAAAACTATTCTCATATTGAGTAATTACCATTCTTTTTCCATCAGAGATTTGGAATAAAATTAGAATATATTTTCGAGCTGTGCTCTAGGGATACATTAGTTGAGCTCACTAGAATACAGCGTTCCTACTTGTTTCTACGAAATATTGTAAAATATATAATAGAAGTATATCATTCAAATTTGTATTGTCATTTCAACACAATAATTCTTTATGCTCGCCAACTGATTGATATAATTTGGTAATAGTTATTCTAAAAGCCATTGTATTCACTGCGAATAACTTACGATTTACATAAATTGCCTCAGATTGTGGTCTGAAAAAACTTCAAAAACCACTTTTTGGTGCGTCAAATTCCATGTCTCACAAAAATTGGAGCTAGCATAAATAAATATTTATGGTTGACAATCGGAAATTATAACGTATATAAAAATCTCAGAGACGAATGTGGCAAACTCATAAATTGAAATCTATCCAAAAAGCTTTAACAAAAATACATTTGATGACAATAAATATATACAAAGCTCATAAAGCGAGGCAACAAACAACTAAAATCGACAACAATAACAAAAATCTACAACAACACAAATCACGTATTACGCTTGTGGCAAAATAAAAATGTGCCTAACACGGCGTGCCGTCCGGCATAATACCCTACAAAGGATTATTTTAACAACTTAAACTAAAATCAAGGAATTCTGAAAGCTCATAAATAAGTTTGTTCAGTTCAGTTCAAAACTATTAATAGGCCAACCATATAATAATAGCAAGCAGTTCTCAGTCTACTTCGAGTCCACATTTTGTTAGCACAGTTTAAAACTTACTACAAAATAGCTATCATAAACAGAGAGAATACTCAGCCTCAGCCTATGGTTTCTCATGTTACAAGTTGTTTTACAAATCCAAAACACCCACTGCAAGTGTATAAAAAAACAAAACAAGAACGAAAAAATAACCTCATCCAAGCTAAAGGCAAGCGACGAGTGTCGTAAACCATTTGACATTTATCAGTTCGTCAAATTGAAATGACGTGGAACTCGCTTCACTGAGGCACCGTCACTGGGAACGAAACCAGAACTGCAGCAGAAACTGGAAATGGGAATGGAAATGAAAATTAAATTGGGTCTAGCCCGAGACTGGAGCAGGGGTCGACTGTCTGGCAGCGAGTCGATTGGTTGATAACTTTAACGCTTTCGAAACTAACAAATGCTTTATTGGAATTGCCGTTATCAGGAGTGACGCTTGTACTTTGCAAAGTACTTTAATATCTACAACATTTTCCCAAATATGCGTTGAAATACTACTTCTTTGAAATAGGAATAAATAAGCTTGTTAATCGAGCTCAGCCAAACTGGGTATAGAAATCTTTATAAGCAGTAGCAGTACATTTCAATGTGAAAATTGTGCACACAATATGATTGGTTACCGTATCGGTTGATACGGGTTATAGCTCCATTTAATGCCAGTGAATCCGACGTAAATCGCGTAGTTCCCTCAAATTGTCCTTCGCCCGGATACGTCTGCAATCGAACCATGATCTCAAACTTCTTTTCTTCACCGTGCCGATTAAGAATGAAGGCTTCTTGGACCTCCCCCAACTGCAATCTCTGGCAGAGTGGATGACTCCTTATCAGTAAGTTGATACTCTCCACGACGAAGTGAGCAGCGCGACGAGATCTACCATCAGTCGATGGTATCCTATGCAAATTGTGGCATAGACAAAAGTGAGCTGGAATGCTGGCTAAATCACAATCTCGCTCATCTGGTATGGGTAGAAAGAGGCTAATGCCTCGAGGCATCCTTGGTCCAAGTGCCTCAAGCACAGTCATTCGATTTGCAATATTATCATTACGGAACAACTCCAAATTGGTCAAATCCTTCAGGGTTGCATGTACATCGTAGGTTGTAACGAGACTATTAGCATTAAGCCTCAGATTTGATATAGCAAGCGGGTAAACCTTCTCCAACCATTTGGGATACAGCGCTATGAGAAAAGGCTGAGATTCCTCGAGCCTGCCCTGGGAACTGCTGCGGAATGAACCGAACCGCAAACCATGATCGGCCATAAGCAGTACAAGAGTTGTGTTCAAAATACCCTTATTCAGCAGTTGATGGAATAATTTTAGATAGCTTTCGTCCAATAACTGAGCATAATTGAAATAGTCGTGCACTCCTTGCGTTTCCCAGAAGAACGAAAAGTGAGGTCGTCCGCCCTCCATATGAGGCAGCAGCTTGTAAATGAATTCATGATGGATATCAGCAAAATGACGACCAGCACTGCAATGAATCAAATTGCGTTTATCGAGGCTATAGCGAGTGTGGGTATTTATCTCCAGCATTGCGGGACGCAAATAGAAATCGGTGGGCGGATGCTGGAAACCTTCCTTCACATAGGTGAATGTGCCAATAGCGCTGTTGTCTTCGCCGAAGCTCGTATTGTAGCCCGCATCCTTGAAGTAATTCCACAGTAGCCTGCATTTGTCAAAATACAACTTATCGCGATAACATCCAGCCTCCAGCTCCGTTTCGCTCAGGCCACTCAACAGGGGTGCAATGTTGGGAAACGAGTTAAGACCGACTCGATTATAGCCCCAAAACTCAACATGTGATTGCTCCTTTATGAAGGAAGCTGTCAAAGGCATCGAGCGTATGAAGTGCATGTGTGATATGGAATCGATGCCCAGTATCATAACAGATAAGCGATCTGGTCTTGAACTGGATGTGATTTTAACTTGTAGAGCCGGTGGTGGCAGAAAGATATGCACATCGTGGTAGACCAGCTTGTTGCGCACATAACAAAAGATTCGCAGTATTCTGGGACCGTCAGCGACTTTAATAAATCGCATTTGATCCCTCAAGCGAATGGTTCTGTTAATCGTATTTCGATTGAGGTGGTCATTATATCGAATAACTTTCGTATATTTACAGCTGACTTCGGTAAGGCCTTTCACGTCGTAGCTCCTCACAATCTCCCTCTGCGACATTGATATTATCAAAAAGTTCTTTCCCGATACGGTTTCGCTACGAAATAGTTGCGTTCTGTTGCATTTCGTGGATTCTACTCTTCTAAGGTATTTCATTGATATTTTTGAAAATGCATTCAAGGCCAGCATGCGACAGCCAGAGGTATTCACAAAGTAATCCTCCATAATAGGTTCCAGATCGGTTTCTTTGAAACAAACAAGTACAACCTGAATATACCGCACTACACAGATCAGTATAGCTCCCAAGCAAATCCAACCAAATTTTCTGCTCCTGAATGTGCTTCTCCACTTTTGTGCTAACATATTTGTTGTATTTACTCAGACAAAATAAACTTTTCACTCTGTCAATTCAAACAAATTAAAATGACAGTAAAATAATAGCATGCAAAAAAAAAAATAAAAATTCAGTTGACTATCGTAAACAGTTAATTTACTAATAGAGAATGTTTTACATACAAGAAAATACATTCCATAGAAAATAAAATATTATATTTAATTTATTTCTCCACTCAAATCTATGCAGGTATTTATCGTATATCCTCCTTTTGGGAATTTTAAAGTAATAGTTACATTTATTCAAGTTTTTTTTTCAGTTTTTGATTTTATAAGCAGTAGCAATACATTTCAATGCGGTAATTTTCCACACAATATGATTGATTAGCATACTTGTTGGTTCGAATAACTACTCCATTCATTGCCAGTGAATACCCTGTAAATCTCGTGGTTCCCTCAAATTGTCCCTCGCCCGGCGTCGTCCGGAGTCGAACCTTCACCTCAAACTCATACACATTGCTGTCTTGATTTAAAAGATAGGCCGCTTGCACCTCTTTCAATTTCAATCTCTGGCAAAGCTTCTCCTCGCTTGTGATTGAGTTAATCACGTGCACCACAAATTCAGCAGCCCGCTGCGCCCTCTGATCTGTGGTAAGTATCTGGCTTAAGGTATGGCACAGGCAGTAAGAAGATGGAATGCCTGCCAATTCACAATTTCGCATCTCTGGTATGGGCAGAAAGAGACTAATGCCACGAGGTATCTTTGGTCCCAGTTTCTCAAGCACATTCGTTCGATGTGCAATATTGCTATCACGGAGCAGCTTTAAGTTAGTCAAATCCCTGAGAGTAGCATGTAAATCGTATGTTGTAACGAGACGATGGGAGTTTAGTCGAAGATTCGATATGGCGGAGGGATACCCCTTCGCCAGCCAGTTGGGATACAGAGCTATCAAAAGTGGCTGCGATTCCTCGAGCATTCCCTGGTAAGTATTGCGGAAGGAACCGTATCGCATTCCATGATCGGACATGAGGAGTACTAGGGTACTATTCAAGATTCCCTCGGTTTCTAGGCGCCGCAACAGATTCAAGTACTCCTCGTCCAGGAACTGGGCATAGTTAAAGTAATCGTGAACGCCCTGGGACTGCCAGAAGAACGAGAAGTGAGGTCCCCGCTTCATGTGAGGCATCAGCTTGTAGATGAACTCGTACAGAATTTCTGCATACTTGCGACTAGCTGTGCAATGAATTTCGTCGCGTTTATCAATACTGTAGCGAGTGTGCTGATCTATTTCCAGCATTACGGGTCGCAGGTAAAAATCAGTTGGTTGTCGATGGAAACCCGATTTGCCGTAGTTGAATGTGCCTCCAACGCGGGTATCTTCGCCATAGCTCGTGTTGTAGCCAACATCCTTGAAGCGATTCCAGAGAAAATTGCATTCATCGTAGTCGCTTAGGCCATCACAGCAATCGGACTGCAGCTCGGCCTCATTTAGTCCACTAAAGAGTGGAACCAGATTGGGATAAGTGTTGCGCCCCACGCGATTGTAGCCCCAAAACTCAACATGTGGCAAGCTGCTCACGTAGTCTCTCAGCAATGGCATCGAGCGTATAAAGTGCATGTGTGAAATGGAATCGATGCCCATTATCATGACGGATAGTCTGTCTGGATCTGAAGCTGAAGAGGCAGCTTCATTAGGCAGAGGAATTGGTGGCGGTAAAAAGAAGTGAACATCATGGTAATCCGTCTCATTGTTTGCTCCATGGCATTGGATTCTCAGTATCTGGGCGCCTTCCCCAATCATGATTTGTTGTGCTTGCTGGCTCAAAAAGAACATTTCTGTAGCAATTGGTATGTTCTGAAAGTCATTATATCGCTGGATCAGCACGTATTTACATTGGACGTGGTTAATGCTTTCCACCCTGAAGGCATTCAGGATTTCGCCTTCTGACATAGTCAGTTTTAAGTAGTTCGTGCCCCGCTCCGTTGCAGCTCGAAATAGTTGGGGCTTATTGCATTTATTGGACTCCAGACGTCGCAAGTAGGATCGAGATTTCGGTGGCAATGGATGCAGAGCCATCATGCGACAGCCCGAGGTATTGACAAAGTAGCCCACTACGATTTCACTCTCGACCAGGTCATCATACGGCACCAGTGTGCTCATAATGAAGTACAGCAATACACAGAACAGAATGGCTGTCAAGAAAATGCGACGATATTCCTTGTAGTCCAAACCAGATTTTTCAATTCGTTTCATTTGAAGTCTCCAGTAAATTGAAAGCGAAAAAAACAAAATATGAGCAACTGGTCAAGTTGTTTATTCAAGTAATCGTTTTCAATGTTTTTCTGTGATGCTTCAAAGGCTAATTGAAATTTCAAAGTGAACTTCGCTTCGAGGAAAGTCAATTGAGTGTTACCAAGAAGTATTCGTCGAAACGACTACGATCCAGGCTGTGGTCCGTACCGAAAGCATGGATAAATTCGAACTCACTGGAGATGGAGAAGATGAGATATAGCACATACATAGTTATGCCCATCAGTCCACCGGATCGACGTAACATGAAATTTGTGGTAATGCCATATAAAACGAACATAACAAGCGATATAATTAGTATACTTGAGGTCGTTTCGCCAACAGTTCCCTCGGAAATCTAAATATGTAAAGTAATGCAGATTCACTTTGACGACATCGATGACTTACATGAACATAACCCGTCTCTGAGGCAACAACATTATACAAAATCGGAATGCAAATGGACGTAAAGATGGCTGCAATTGAAAATTAAGTATTCTGAAAAGATACAATATTTGTTGGACTCACAGAGTATGATGACACCAAAGCAAGCGGAAAATGCCATGCGTGGGAATCCCTTCCGAGCCATGCCCACATTCGTATTAAGCTCCGCCCAGCCGTAGCCCCAAGTGAAGACGGTGCACCCGATGAATGTGTGACTGCAATGGAGTACAATGCCCATAGTTTCCATCAAGGCGATCAGCTCCGCGGTCGTCGCATAGAGGACAAAAGCACAGACTATGAATGTGATGATCGATATGTAGGGATACCACTTGGGCACCCCGTCGGTGCGGGAAAGTCGAAATGCTAAAATTGAGATTGGTAAAAAACATACAGTAGACAATGCAACCGTCGGTACAGTCCAGATATACAGGTCCACATAGCCATCAACTGCGGTAAAGAGATTATAGATTGGATAATGGATGTAAAAGCAGAATCAAATATAATATTGTTGACTGGTAAATTTAATTATCTTAATTTATACCAATATAATATTCAATTCGCTTTGATGAAAGTAGTTCTACTACTAAGAAAAGAAAGAAAACATGAATTGCAATTTATCAAAATAACATGTTTAAATGTAAAAATTGTTAAATTAGTGTTCGAAAATACTCAGAAAATAATTCAACTTGGAATTTAAGAAAATCGCTTTTCTTTTGTCGGAAACCGTTATTATTATAAATCGGGCGATAGAAAGTATCTTTTCTAAAAACAACGATTTGAATATCAACTTTTTATAAACATTTTATATTATTAAGAAAAACAGAAAGAAAGATAAAATTGATGAGATAAATTTTCTAGTTTTTGGGGTGATTTCTTTTGGACGGTATTTTCACGAGTGTGTGTAATATTTTGAAGATTGATCAGTGTTTGAGTGTTACTTACGAAACATTAGGATAATTAGGTTGGGCGTTGTGGTAATCTGGATACAGCACAGCAGCTTAGACCACGAGTATGAGACGTCATTGAAGTTCATTTGTGGTATCATAAAGCGCAGACAGAACAGCAGCGGCACTTTAACCAGTGCCCAGAGTTTACAGATGGTCCACTTGCTGTTGAAGCTATTCCTGTCAAAAGTGTCAAAGACACTGAAGAATTGCCTAAATAGAAACTTGTTGGGCGACTGATCGGCATATTGAGAATCAATGGTCCAATGCGTCTTGATCGAATCGAACGGCGAGTTCAGCGAATAAAACTGATTCATCTCCTCGGTGGATCTGGACTCCCTCCGCCATTCTACGAAGAAAAAACACTGATAGGGCTGGGCAACTTGTGTGCTTAGGGATAAACTCACGTTTGTCCTTGCGATATTGCAGATAGACGTCGATAAGGATAACTATTATGTAAATGGGACATACGAGTGCCATGGAGACGGCCCAGATATATGTGATGAATCCCTTGCATATCTTAATGGTAAAGTCCACATAGCTCACATAGAGTAGCACGAAGCCGACGTCGCGCAGAAAGAAGGTGCCATCGATGGCAAAGGGAGTTACCCACATCACTATGGATGATATAACTGTACTCACGAATAGATTCTTGGCCATCGTGTCGGAATAATTGTGACGCGATACCGAATTCAATGCGAGAATGCCACCAAAAATATCCGGTGCATTATTGCCAAGTGTCATGACAGTCACCCCAGCAACGTATTCATTCAAATTGAGCAACTTCGACACTCCTGTTAGTGCTGGTATAAGGCTAAAACAAAAGGGAAATAATGAAAATTTTAGGCAGCCCTTCAGCAGTTCCCTCAAATAGACTCACAAATGATTCGTGACTTCGTAAATCATCCAAAATATCAGAGCACTCTCGACAAGCAGTATTATAATGCACATGGTTCGGGACAGAGCATTATCATCGCACACACAGTAAAAGTAACTGTTGTAGTTCAAGAGGAACACTCGATCCTGACACGACTCACTTTTGCTGGCATAATCACAGCGTACACTCGGCTCCAGCAGCGAGATTCTCTCACACAGCTCCTGTAAGCGTTCCCAGCTTTATGAAATTGGTTAATAATTGTATTGGTTCAGACATACCTTCGCCAATGGCTTGGCAAAGTTCAGATGCTTTTCAAAGTGAGGCGATGTCTGATTTGTCGTATTAAAGTTCTCAAACAGCTCAAAATTCATTCTAAGCACATACTTTTTACACCATTTACAGAAAATAAGTATATATTTGAAACAATGCTTACTACACTCCCAAACTGGGAAAGTGTGAGGATATTTGAAGTGATAATTTATACTGATATCCGTAAGTGTGACCGTACTTTGTGATCTATCAAATATTTTAATTAATTGTGGATAACTAAAACTATTATGAGATGAATGGTATGGTATGGTATTAAATAATTAAATACGATTGCGAACACATAGCTGTTGATATAAATTTGCCTATTTGCATTTGAGTATAGCGTATACCAAATAAATATATTTATGCATATCGGATATGGGGTAAAAACTAATTAGAATTGACATATAAAAAGAATAGGAATTTGGAAAAATGAGCGAAAATAATAAATTAATTTTGCAAACAAACGAACAATTGTTGATCCCACATTTCGATATGACAAATAAAATGCATAATGCTAACTATTGTGAAAATAAATAAGGGAACAACTCGAAATACAATGCCAAATTATTAAATACTTTTTGCAATTGTTCTAAATAAATAATGAGCACAACTGTACGCCATTTTTATGAGTGTGTGTGTGTGTGTGTGTGCTTCTATTCGAATTATAAAATCTAATCACCTTTGTTTAAAATTTAATGAACGCAATAATTTCAGAGGATTTGCAACTGCACATCAGCGTCCAAGGGGCGGATACAGTTAAGGAGGGGCACGGCTTCAGTAATTGGCGACAGCCATGTAAAGTGGGGGCCTAGAAAACCAAATATGCTGGCCATAAAAATTAAACACAATTTTCACAAAAACAACAACTAAATTAAAAAAAAAAATTACAATTAAACGGATTTGTATCTGTTAACGAAAATCTATCCACAGAAGAACAAAAAAAAATGCTAAACTATGAAAAGACAACAAAAGAATTTTAATTTGACGTTATTTACCGAATGCAAATAACCAGTTTACAACTGCAACAGCAATTGCCAAAATGCTGACAAAAACAAATATTTAATGCTTTCATAAAAATCGCACAATTTATTTAACAAATTATCCATTTTACCGCCATTTGCTTTGTTTTTTCAAATGAGGTTAATTTGCGTTTCAAGCCAAACTGGAAGGCAGCCACAAACACATACACATATACATAAGTATGTATTTGTATTTGTATATATATATGTTCCCAAAGTACATACTGACATATGTTAAAGTATCCAAAGCAAGCGATTTCGAATCAGGTATTTCTAATCAGCAAAAATCACAGAAAAAATTACACTAAAGTTTAGCAAAACGGTGCTGAAACTGCCCAGATAAAATGTTCGTGTTTCTAGAAACAACTTTTATAGATCCGATTCAATTTCTACTTTTCAAAAATATGTGTCTTAATCATAGAAAATATTTCTAAAAAGTTGAAAAAGCAAACCGTTGTTTCTAGAGGAAATCCTTGCTAAAAATCTGAAAATAGTTCTGATATTTTTGCCAAACAATTGCGATTATCGATGATATCGATTTCCTAGCCCCCAAGTGGACATATCACCAAGCATTCTTAACACTTTTTCTCATCAGATTATAAAGAGAGGTTTCAACTTATTTGGATATGGGCCACAATGCATTTATTTTATTTTTTTTTTTTGCCACATATTGATTGGTGTGTTGTCCATTTGGATGTGCGGCTTTGTTGAGTCAGTTGCAGGCAATGCTGCCAGTGTTATCCAATTCCAAATAATTGCGGCTCATTCGCAACCTGGCAACGCAAAACGCACTGCGGGATATGTTTAATGGGGGTGTTTGTGGGGTTTGGCTGGGATCTGAGGGGTTATATTATGTTGATGTTGGTTTATATTGGGTTGCGTTGACGTTGTCATCAAAATAAAAATTAATTATGCATTCTATGCGCTGCATTTGAATTGCTTTTGTTGTTTGTTACTGTCATTTCTATTTTAGAATGTTGCCGTTGCCGTTGTTGTTGTTGTTGTTGTTGTTGCTGCTGATGCATTTTGTGCGGGATTAATGTAGGATTAAAGCAGCATGCATACTTTTTAGCATTCGGATCTGATAAGCGTTGGCGCAAATAAATTACAAATATAATAATTAAGCAGCATTATTTTTGACAAAACAAATGTCCGATTATTTCAACCACTCGCCACGCCCCGCCACGCCCCGTCCACCCCATCAGGCCATCAGCTGCGGCATCGTAATCGCTTCGACAATCGCTAAAAGTTAGCAGAGCACAATTGTTTGGTCGACACCGACACTAGATGGCGCCACCAGGGCGTGAGGGGGCTGGGCGAGAAGGGTGTGGTGGTGTGGGGCACCCTAATGTGGCGCAGTAAAATGCATTTGTGCATAGGAATTAATTACGCATAATGACAATTTGATAAAATTGAAAAATTACATTTTATTTAAATTGATTTATTGTAATTAAAAATTCTATAATGTCGCTATCATGCAAATAGTATCTCGAACAATGCGAGTTCAATTTTATTGCCATCGACATTATAATGACCGAGGGAGGCTTCTAATGTAAATATATAAATATGTATATTGAAAGCATGTTAGATGACAGAATGTTCATTATGCAAATGGTTACAGAAGAATTTGCATTTAAATCAAGTTGAAATACATTTTATTCTTGAGAGAGTCTGTACAGAAATTGCACAAATTATAATTATAAAACAAAGAAATTTCTCAATAAATAAAGTACTCAAAATTAACTCAATTCATTTCAATTCCTTTCTTGTGCACCTTTAATTCCGATGACTCTCTCAAATTTCAATTAAATAACAATAGTAAAACACAAATAACATATTCTTAAGTTACAAGTAAAATACATATGACATTTTACGCTTCAGCCATTGGAAGAATGTCATCTTGGCAACTACTTGTCGGTTGTGTTCCATGGTCCTTGGCACATCGATATCGATAATACTTATCGGGATTTGGTGATCGATCAACTCACCGACAATGTCAACGATCTGATCGCATTGCTCAATAACTGTTTCGACTCTGGTCTCGAGAACAGGATTCTCTGGTTTGACGCGCACGAGTATATCGCCGCCATATCCAATCTTCTGGTTATCGTAGCCGAGTGCCATCTTAAAGTCCCTCAGGCACAAATACTTGAAATACATTGAATTTGTGGCCGAATAACTTTTGACCACGTGACCGATATCGTAAAAGAAATGATATACCAAATAGGCGCAATCCACCTGGTAGCCACTGACTACAATCCACGTAGGATTTCCCAAATCCATCCTCTCTGCTTGATGGGATTTTCTGTTAGTTTCTCGAGTTGTATGATTCTTTTGTACCCGGATCTCTGCACGCCTCTCAATGCCCTTCGCAATCCTTCCAATATGCATGATTGATGACGATTTAATACCGATGAATGTGTTGTGTACATATATATTGCAATACTTACTGTAAACGAATCTTGACATGTAATTCTTTCAACTGATTCGATTTTTGGGAAAAACAGAATTCCAAACATGATTGAAGACACATCGAAACACACTCGGATCCCGCATCCCGCAAGATCGGCGAGATCAAACGTTGTCTTCCGTTCTTTGGGGCTTCTTTATTTACGCATAATTTTGGTCAATTTACGATCCGATTTTGACTGTACATAAATTGCATTAAATGGTACAAGTTCAAAGCATTCTTCCCACCCATTGTCGAGTGAGGGGTGGGTCAATAAAATATTAAAAATTGCACTTATAAATCTGTACACAAAAAGAAAAACTTTTCAATTTTGTCATGAATTTAATGTGGATTAAAAACAGTTGGCAATTTTCATTAAATGTTTTAAAAAGTGAAAGCTTTAAATTAAATTAAATGAAATTAATTGTTGGTAATTAAATTAAAAATTAAAACAAATAAAGAATAAAGATTATAAAATGTAATGTAATACAATTTGTAAGAATTATTAATGTGAAATGCGAAATATTCAGATTAACATTTAAAGTAAATTCAATATTACACAAAAAAATGGAAAATATGTTTTTATGATTACTATTTTAATTACTGTTAAATATCCAATATTTCTCCGCGTGTATTAAAATATAGACGCACTTATAAATATGCATATAAATCGGTATCTATGAGTAAGAGCAGTGGGCGCCACGAAGTGGTTGCCACCCACACAGTGGCACAAAGCTGCCGACACGGAAGTATCTTTCACTCGGTGCCCATTCTGGGGCCCATTTCGGAGGCCAAAGATTAAAGGCGGCCAGCGAACAATCGCATCCGTGGATCGACTTCAAACGGGTGAAGTTGTTATGATGATTGTTGTTGTTGTTGTTGTTGTTGTTGACGAACCTGTTGATGCCTCTCAATTATAATATTAACTATTGATTTATGTATTTATTTATGTGTGCGTGTGTGTGTGTGTGTGTGTGTATTTATATATAGACTCCCACTAATTTGTTTATTTGTTTGTGCTTGCTTTTGGCGGCGCTCTTTGAACACGCCAACTCTATTGAACTCAGGTGCGACCTGATGGATCAGTTATTGCGATATAGTCGCCGCACCAAACTGAACAACTTTTAATCATCAGCGAATCATAATTTTGAACTCAACCGAGCTGTTAGAATCTCAGATCAAAGTCCATTTCGCTTCGCTAGCTGATAAAATCAGATGAGCTATTCGAAAATGGGGCTGTGATCTATCGATTATTTATAGTTTTCGATTCTCTGAATACGTCAATAATTGGGTAAGCGTGTTTTGCTTATGAGCTATTCGAACATACTTTATCGCTTCAAATTTGTATACAAAGCATTCAAAAGTTGCTCCAACATATAATTGACCCCAAAAACATATTTTGTAGATCGAAAAGCGAAAATCAGCTGTGGGAAACTAAGACGGAATAGCTCAGAAAAAAATCAAAAGAATTTCCTCAAGCCAAATTCATTGAGTAAAATCACCGAAGACTGTTTAATGTGGATATTAATATGGATTTAATGATATTTTCTAAAATAAAAATAACTAATATTTATTTTTTTTATTTTTGTTAAAGCAAATTTAATTTAATATTTTGTAAATTTCACTTTTTTTTTCTTTTGTTTCGTGTGCAAATGTAAATGTGAAATCCAAAATCACATTATTTTTGCAATTAAAATATAAGCGCGTAAATTAATTGTTGTCAAATTGCATTTATTTAACACTAAAGAATCGTCTAGTGTTGAGTGGAAAAAATTAATATGTTTTTGCTTTATCGATAGAACGGAGAGATGCGGGGAAATGGAATTTTAACAGAGAATGAGCAAAAATGGAATGACAGATGTCCAATCAGAACTCATAGAAGACTAATACGATTCACTCAGTATAAGTGGCAGTTCTAATTAGACTCGAAATGAGAGTTAATAAGAGTCCAATAAGTGCCACCTATCAAACTAGTTAAATAAAAGTCTGAAAAGCAAAAATCTTTTTGATTCACATTTTATGACTCTTTTTAAATGCGGTTTATAATTATAAACCTAAAATATGGTTAAAAAAGTCTGATAATTATTTTCAAAACTATTAAATAGTACAAGTAGCATTGCTTATTACGATTTTAATTTTAGCTGAAGCGATTTGGGATTCGTTTTGGTTATTTAAATATTCAGGTTGGAGGTCGACGTCGCAGTCGTCAGCGTTGCTGCCGCTGGCGTCGCTGCTGGCGTTTGCCGGCAAAAGTTTGCACATGCAGCCAACATGTGTGTGTGTGCTCATTTGCTTGTGTTGGAGCAGCGGACAGTGAGAGACGCTTAGCAGAGCGACAATAAAAACAATTCTCTCTCTCTCTTAATGGCTAGCGTTGTGCAGCAGCTGGTGCTGTCATTCTGATGAGAACGAGAGCGTATGCCAATTGGCATTTTCTCTCTTTCCCCTCTTGCAGACGCTGCGCTGTTCCATTGCCAGCACGTTCCGCACTTCCCCAGCGTACTACCCCTGCTAGCAGAATACGTGCTCTCCCTTATGCTCACTCGCGCTCACTCATCGCTGTTGTCGTTTTTGCCTCTTTTATTTGTTTTGCTTTCCCCTTAGGACTGTCAGTGCGCCGCTCACTCTTGCCTGAGCAGCGCCTCGTGCTATCTCGCTTATGCACCCAATGAGCTGTGCTAGTTGTTATGTTTTTTCTTCTTTTCTTTTTGTGTTTTTTTTTCCACTCTTTTTTTTTTTTTTGTTGCTTTGCTTTGTCTTGTTGTGTGCGTTAATTGTTGTTGTTGTTGTAGCTACTGCATGACATGTTTTATTTTTGCATTCTTCTTTTCGCTTGACGTTTATTTTTCAGTTGTCTTCGCAGTTTTCTTATTGAGTTGTCTTTTGACAATTTTCAACCGTTAACTGGATAATATTTCATTTGCATACACAAAAATGGCTAATTGAACTTCAAATTGCTTGTATTACATATTTTTAACCAAATAAAATATAAATTAAAATATATATTTTTTTAAATGCCGATTTTAATATCCGAAAATTTTCAACGAATTGCAAACTTAAATAATTTATAAATATATTAAAAAACCATTAAATATTAACAACATTTTTGGTTTTACAGTTGTACAATTGACAGAATGTGATTTCGATAGTAGAAATGTCAGGCAAATATTTCGAGACTTGGTTTCTCACAGCAGAATTGTGAAATGAATTGGAAGTTGAAAAGCGCAATCTCTGCCGAATTGGGCAGATGCGTCCAGCAGGTGGGCAGCCACCGCGGACGCATTTGCCCCACGAGGCAGAAGAATGGCGCCAACAGGTGCCCGAATCGTGCCGCCAGGAAGATCGACTGGCTGCGCCGATATGGCCTCGATCCGGCGAATACATTCAGATGCGAGTACACCGAGAGTTCCCTCAAGCAACATTGGCACCAGACGAACAGGAACATTATAATGGCCCTGGCCAGAGTTCTGGGCATTCAGGCGGATATCGTCTCCGATTTCCTGTACACGCTGAGCCTGCAGAACTTTAGCCAGCTGCTGAAGCCACAAGGACAACAACCGTCGAGCGGGTGCCGAGTGCCGCTGACCAACTTGGACATTTGCGACACTTATTGCAGCATCTTCGATAGCTGTGGCAACTTGCGTAATCCTTATCATCCGGAATCGTTGCTCCAGCTATTGACCATTCTGCAAACGGTGCTGAAGGCAGGCAACGACCTCAAGGAGTCGGCTGATGCGGCTCACGGCAAACTCTTTGGCCAGGGGCACACCCAATCCAGAGGGGAGAGGCTGGCGCATCGGGCGGGCATCGGCGGCGATTCGCTGGCCCGGCAAAATGGACGCAGACGTCGTTACAGGCTATACCAGAATTATTGTCTCGACGGCTTCCATGCTTCGTTCTCTGCGAACAAGAACTTTGCGGCACCCTTTGCACCCGACTCCAAAGATCTTGGCTGCAGCCGAAATCCCTTCATGGCCAACAAAAGGAGCGATGCACTGGCCCAAGATTTCAGAGCTGCTAATTCCAATCCCTGGCTTTCAAAATACCCCAAAGAACTGAGTCACGTCGATAAGCTCAATAATCGATTCTACGGCAATTATGCCGCATATAGCAAGTCATTGGGTGACGCGGGCCAAGGACGACTGAGCGGCATTCATCTGACGCACTTGATCAGAAACGTTAATGCCAAAGTTGGCATAGGACGCGACCCCGGCGACTTGGCCAATGCGATGCGGAAACTTGATCTGAATGAGGTGCAAGTAAACGCAGCGAGTGGCAAGGACATGTCGGGTGCGTATCGAGGTATGTTGCCGGGTACAAGGAGCCACATGCGGCCACCCGGCAAAAAGTGGAAGCTGAACTCGCATCTGTATCATGGGGCACGGGCAATATCGCATCAATATCATGCAACGGCAACGGGGCACAGAGTGTCGCCGGGCATGAAGAATCGCCTCCAACTGTCCGCCAGCAAGTCGCACCTGTACTACGGGGCACAGGTGCCGATTCTCGCCCACGAACCCTTCAATCGCTCCAAGCCCTGGACGTGGATTCGTCGCCATCCGCGACCCCTGCGAATGACCGAGAGCGGCGTTGTGGTCAGCCACACTGCCATCCATCGATATAGACGAGCTTCGGTCGAGCGACAATTGGTTGCTGCTCGAAAACGCAGCTCCGTCCGCACCATTTACAGTGACAGAGATGGCAGCGTCGCCTCACGCGCTAAGCCAAATTCGAATACAAATCCCCAGCCAGTCCAGTCCAAGCACAAATTGGGTGCAGCACATACAAGATTCCGCTAGCAAATCTGGGCAGTCTCCGTCTGAAGTTAAACCCTTTGCAATTGTGTTGGAGAAACCAATCGAAATTGATACCAAACGCATAGAATTTGTCACAAAAGTGAACCGCAATAAATACAAATTTGTATTGGATTACTGAGCATATTTAATTAAACGCACAGTTGCAGAAAAAGACATGTTTTTATTTTAAAGAGAGACTCTTTTTTTAATTAATAAGTTTAAATATTTAAATTAGTAAATCACTGAAAATTACTCTACACAGAATAAAATGGCATGTTCCAAATCAGTCTCAGTCTACGGTCAGGCGGACTGAGTTGGGTATATCGATTCAGCTGCTGATAACGATCAATAACATATATACCCCATTACACTTCAGGTCTTATAAGGCATGCTTAAAAATGCAATTCGAAATATTTTTGTGCTGTTTTCTCACATAAAGAAGAAATTAGCTGTTAGTTTTTTGTATTTTATATTTATATATATAATTAAACATTTAGTTAAAAGTTTTACGAATTGAAAATCAGAATTGATTCATTCATTTTATTAAATGCACTTTTATTGCCGCAATTTCCCCCACTTTAGCCCAGTTTTGGTTATTAAAACCAACCGCAACATTTATGCCCCGATCTACTCGGGACGCATAAATTGGCATGATGCGCCCAGGTAAAGCCGCCAACACAGCTGCTCCCCTAAATCATGCGGCGGCATTCATGAGCACACTCATCCAGCACCAGCTCCAGCTCCAGCGCCAGCGCCAGAGTATTCATTGCTCCGAATCTCGTTTTATTTTTAGCAAAAGCAGTGGCCGTGTTCCCTGCATATTTTTTGTGATTTGCTTTTATGACGTGTAGTAATTTGTTGGCTCGTTAAGTTGCTTTAATAGACCAGGCCCCAACTCCTACTCAGAGACTCCCCACCCGCCACACCGCCCCTTTCGCTGGCAGCCCTTTCACGGGCACAATCCGTTGGCGGCATTTGTTGTCGCCGTACGCAGCTCCAAATTTTGGTCCGCTTTGGTCAATGAAAAATTAAACAAAAATAACTAACAATGTGGTACTCGATGAAGACCGACTATAAAATACCCTACACGTATATGGAAAATGCAGTCGAAAATTAATTAAATATTGTCAACAAAAAACACTTTAAATATTCGCTTGTTAAAAAATATTTGCATAGTTTTCAGTATATTTAGAATTAAAAAAGAATCAACTTTAAACTCTGTCTCTCAATTTTCTTTTTTATTAGGTAAATCCATTTTATTATACCCCTTTTCAATCCCTCTACGTCTACAAGGTATATAAATATTTTACGAGCAGCCTAAAGAGAAATGCAACTCAAATGTTTTTTATGGCATCAGCAACACTCAATAAAAGCAAATTATTAGTTTTGAACAGTTATTGTTTTTTTTTGCTTGTTATTTTTTAGTAACACGAATTTGGTCGTGGTCCCCAACAGTTTTCCCCGTTTAAAACCCTTTTTTAATGGATAATTCCCGCATCTTTTTGGGTTAGTTTTGTTTCTCTGAAGTTTTTATTTATGTAAAAGTGCAAATGCATTTTTTATTACAAATTCAAAAACCAAAGCGTTTATTGGTCAATGTATTGTTGCTAATGCTCTTCCACGTGTATTGTAATATTCTCCCGAGTCTCTTATTTAAATCATGCGCCTTGGGATATTTATTGGCTGACATTCGAACAATCGGACAAAAGTATTTGTTGTCATCCCAGTTTTCCCATGATTTACTTATTATTCAAATACAAACACCACTGGAAGTGTGTTTAATCGGCTGATTAGATATATTTGACCCAACTGTTCCTTCTTAGTTTTTTATTTTATTTTTTTAGCATTACATTTATGGTTTAGTCTAGTTTCTCTTCTATTCTTCTATTCTGATAATATGATTTTTATAGCTTTTCCGTTTTGTGAATTTTTGCACTCAAATTTTGAGTTATTGGCACTCATGTGAAATGCTATTTGGTTAACTTCGGTGTATATAGGTAAAAATTGTATAAATGTATGCAATATGTTTACTGAAAGGCGTTCAAAATGCATAAATATGGAAAATATTATCAGACGCTGACCTGAATGTTGTTTATAATTTTGTTTTGTTCATTTTTGTTATTAACTCTTGTCACTTGAGAGATTAATTATTATTATTATTATTATTATTATTATTCTTATTATTGTTATTATTATTATTGTTATTATTATTATTATTTATTATTTATTATTTTATTATTATTATTATTATTATTATTATTGTTATTATTATTATTATTATTATTTTTTTATTATTATTATTTTTATTATTATTATTATTATTATTATTATTATTATTATTGTTATTATTATTATTATTATTATTATTATTATTATTATTATTATTATTATTGTTATTTTTATTATTATTATTATTATTATTATTATTACTGCGACCTACTCGATCAATTGTGCCCCATCAAACCCAGCTTCCGCACAGATGCGAGAATCTTTGTTGGGTTGAGGGCGCCAATCTCTTTGAAACTCGTGTAAATATAATTAATTAATTATAAATAATAAATGTATATGAATAATATGGTGACAATTAATTAGTATTCGTCTTATACACAAGGTTGAAAGCTATTGAAAAATTGAGCACCTAAACTAGACACAGATCTAAACAAATATATGCAAAACCATTCAAGCATATATCAACTATTCAAGAACTATTCCATGCTTTCGTCCAGAGCCGCGGGTAATGCGAGAACTATCCATCAAAATGGCAAAGAGAGGCCCAAAAAGAGATGTGAGCCATGAATGAGTATGTCGCCTGTCAGTGTCTGACATCATAATAGTGTCATTGTCAGCAGCGCAATTGCAGTCTGTGGAGACATGTTGACTCGACCGGGCCAACAACGCCGAACGAGAAACTGCCAAAAAAGACCAAAAACGCTCGCTGCTGTTGGGTCATAAATCAAAAAAATGCGGGGTGGAGGCAAAAAAGCTAAACCAAAAACAATTAGAAATAAGCGTCAAAAACTAAACGCATGGCCAGAGGATGTTGTGTGTGTGTGTGTGTGTGTGTGTGTGTGTGTATGTGCTCCATATGTCAGGCATAAATAAACAATGCAACAAGGACCCAGCAAGGACAATAGCAGCAACAACGACAACAATGAGAACGACAACATTTCATCAACGCAAACGAGCGAAACGTTTATCAACTGCTCAAATGGCCATTAAATGTGTTGTGTGTGTGTGTGTGTGTGTGTGTGTGTGTGTGTGTAGCAGTGTGTGTGCACACATGATGGCATCAGCATCAACACCCAGCAGTTGTTGTAGGCAACCTGTTATTATTGTTGTTGTCCCCATGCACTGGGCACACCGGCTATCTGCCAGGACATTCATCAAACGATAAATTGAGTGAATGACTTCATGAGCGATGCAAAGGGCGCACTTCCGTGCCACCTTCCCTCCCACCAAACTCCCTCTGCTGCCCTCACCACATTGAACGATTGGCCAGCATCGCATGTGGAGGCGTTTGACACGCCCCAAGCAGCCAACTGTTTATCCTGCAGTCCATGTGAGTGACTGTCTGACTTAAATTGCCATCACATCCTGCTACAGTACTTGCAGCATAAACTGTAAGAGCGAGACAGAGGCAGAGAGAGAGAGACAGCGAGAGAGAGAGAGAGAAGAGAGAGGGCAGAGAATTGTTTCTCTGATTGGTATTCAGTTCCATCCACAATATTACACATACGCCGCGTTGCACTGCGTCCAAGCAACAACTCAGTTATCGCTGGACAACAGAAACACACTCAACACACACAAATACACTCAAACACACACAGACACGCACACACTTACATGGCCAGGAGCCATCAGTCAGTCAGTCGCTGCTGTTTCTCTTTGTGTCCTTGTGCACAGTGTCCTGCGTGGCATTTCTTTTTTCCTTTTTTTGGCTGCTTTGCGCCTGCAGTTGACGCTGGAAATTGTACTTCGCCTTAGGCACATTCATCATTTGGTCCTTGACGTGACGTTAGTGTTTTAATGGAGTCCACTTGTCCACTTTGATCACTGGCCAGCACCATGTTTGTCTACGTGTTGGCAGCTGCTTCACTCGGCTTTTCCTCTCCCCCTTCCTCTCTCACTCTCTATCTCTCTCTCTCTTTCTCTCTTTCTTTCTCCCTCCTCTCGTTTGCTGTCTCTGTTCCCATCTGCAGTTGATTCAGAAGTTTTTTTATGGCTCTGCACCGTTGCAACTCATTGAGTCATTTGCATTTCCATTTGCCTCGCTGACAATTTATCTTTCGTCGAAGTCTGACCAGCTTGCAGCATGTGGCAACTTTCTTAGTTCTCTCAATTCGTCGCAGGTTCATTAAAGAACTGTCGACGAATTTTCCTATAGATAAATGAGTTAAATTTTATTTATTTATTCATACACAACCTGGTTGCTTATAATTAAAATTACAACTAGTTTTTAATTAATTATTTATATTTCATATAATTATGTATATTGGATCAGACATTGTTAAATATTAATTTCTGTAATATTAATTTCCTGTGCAACAAATATTAAATTTCATACCTAATAATAATTTATTATTATTATTATTATTACACTTTTTTTACATATTTAACTTTGATTACGTTTGTAATCAATTTTAAATTTCTAAACTGAAGCTTTAGTAAATCATTAATCGTTTTATATCTGAAGCCTTCAATGAATTGTATAAGCATTAATTATATGTAATTGTTGATTATTCACAGAAAATTCCACATTAACATTTATTATGCTAATATTTACTTTCATATCAATAACCCACCGATTCGAACACACCCATTTCTTGCGTGCCTTCACATCGACAGGCCAAGTTGAATGGCGATCAATGGTCAAGCGGATATCGGCAACAATGTTGCAATATTATCTCGTTCTCTTTGTCGTGTAGCTGTCAACTACTTAATGAGCTTACAATGCGATCTTCCTTCAGCGGAATTGCAGCACAGACTTGAGACGACTTCCTGACATTAATCGTCTGGACGAGTTGTGGAATAACTATGCGTATCGTGGCGATAATGTAAACTAATTGGCATACTTAGAGTCTATGGGCTAGATGGCAAACTGAGAACTGAGAACTGCGGTAGTGCGCCTCACAGAGCGACCACTGAAATTATCTAATGAATTTTCACTTAATCCAAATCAAGCGGTGATCAGACGGCAATCAACACCAGTCGCCTGTTGCCTCCCCATCGCTACACAGCCTGCCACGACGACAATTTGCATCTGTTGGCATCGTCAACATTGTCTGCAAATTCGCCAAACGGCGTCCAACTTATGAGTTGTCTGCGGATCGGAGGCTGTCGTCGTCGTCTTTCGGTTGTGTCGCTGCTTGTCATAATCCGATCAACAGCAGCAGCAAACAGCAGCAGCAACAGCAGCAGCAAACCAGGCAATCGCTTTGGGGCACATATAAAAAGATCATGCCCCAAGTATGATTTGTGAGGTCGTCAGCACGAGATGAGACCTGAGATCTAAGAGTGGAAGGGACCAGGGAAAAGAGGGCTGCCTTTCACGTTGAATGGCTTTCGTTTCATTCCCATTTGCTCTAATAATTCACATGACAGATGTTCAGCCATAATTAGAGATTAATTGTTCTATTCATAATTAATGCAGCCAGCGGCTTGATATTTTTGGACATTTGCAGGAACATTTGCGCAATTGCCCGCAAGGTGGGGTTGAATTATTCGCCTGTCAGCTGCGCCAACTGTCAACTGACTAACCGAATGCATCCAAATCAAGACTGACGGCAACAGTTGCCCGACGCGGAACTATTCACAACTGATGACACTAAAAGTAATAATGGACAGAGTTAAACACTTGGAAATTAACTTGTTGTTAAGTTAAGTTCTTCCTCTTTTCATAAATTAATGTTGTCATTTTAGCTGGTTTTCAATTTAAAATCTTTAGCTTTATTACAACTCTAAAGTGAAGTCGCTCCACTGGTTAATAAATAACTGGCCAAAAAGAGTTCGTTTTCTTGTTCTCAATTTAAAGACTTTCATAAATGTTTGCTTTCAGAGTTTCATGATTCTCAAATATAAATTTTTAAATTTACACTTAATTTGTGTGCACAAAATAATTAAGTCTTGTTTGCCTTTTAAGTTCGCAAAAAACAAAAAAAAAAAAACACCATCGAATAATGTATTCGGAAATACTTCAGAGTTATTTACTGTATTATACATATATGTGCATAAACCATATACTCAACTTGTCGTATACATAAATATTTATGAATTTCCGATAGCAGCTTTTTGTCGCACAAATTGTCGCAAATCGACGCAAAGTGCTCTAATTTACGTCAATTTCTGTAGAGAGACGACTAACGAAAATGTCGCACAATTAGGAAAGAAATATGAAGAAACTGTTTTGGGAAATTGTTCGCCGTACCCAAAAACTCAATGCACAATCCCCGAAGCCCGAAGCCCGATACCCAGTTAAGTCAGAAACATGGCGCTCTTGATGGCTCCACAAGCGAAATAAAATTAATTTATGAAAACTATTTGTACAGGACATTCGGACATTGGTCGTTGGACGTTGAACGTTGGACGTTGAACGTTGGCGATAAGGACAACGGCAGTTGGCCAACCCTCCCTTCACGTCCAAGTGGGAGTCCTGCGCGGCAGCCATTGTCCTGCTCGATGGATAGACACGCGCTCGTCATAATTCTGTATAATCTATGTACGATTTGAGTAAAAACAAAGGAAAGCCAAACATAAATTTGACATTTTATGTGCGCTTCTCCCAAGCCTTGGCCACTTTTCCTTTTCGCTTTGGTTTCTCCATTCGCATTGTGGGCCCTTGGAGACATTTTGTGCCCGCTATCATTAGGGAAAATAAAATATGCTGCTGCTGCTGCTGTTGCTGCTGTTGTTGCTGCTGCTGCTGTTGCTGCTGCTGTGTCGGAGCGTATTCTCCGTTTTAGGTTCTGGGCCATCATGTCCTGCGGAATGTCAAACAAACGAGCCAGCCATCAACTTTATGGCCAAATAGCACAAATTACAGAAGGCCAAAAATGAAAACCCAACGAAAATTGACTGCAGCCAATACGACATCAACTACAAAAGTACTTTCAAGCAAATACAAGCAATACATAAAAGGAACAAGGACGTTTCGTCAATTTACTTGGTCATTACATAAATAAACCCAACTGGGCGCTGTCTGGGATTCGAAAAGCATTGAAAAGAGAGCAGACACGAAGCAAATATAATCTAAGATATGAGTACAGTCTGACAACGTACAATCAGTTCTAAAGCTAAAGGCCATAATACAGCTAAAAAGGTTAAGTAAAGAAGACATATTTAACTAGTTAATCTAGACTATTTACAAGCCAGCTGAAAAGCTTCCTTTTGATTAAGACAGTAAAGTATAATAAAGCCAGATGCATAGTCGAGTACTAATTATTAATCGTTCAAATCGATATGTATATATATCGATATATATCGATATGTAATTTTAAAGATAGAGTCGCCAAATTTGGTGCGTGGATTGCCTAGATTTCTATTTAAGTCCGATTTAAATTAGTGTAATTAAAGTCCCTCAGCTATTTTCAACAACAAAAATATTGCCAAAGCTTGTTTAGTTTTCGTTCAGTGTATGGCAACAAATCACAAGCAGAATATTTAAGACAACTTGCTCTGAGTATATTTAAATTCCACGCGTTGCTTTGACATTTCTTTAAGGGCCTCGTCAGATAGTTACATAATGCGAGAAGTTCTGGCCACGCCAGAGATTCAGCTTGGGCACACCCCTTTTTTGTTGTTGTTTTCGTTTTTTTGGACCAAGAAGCAGCAGCAGCTTGATAAACATTCCAGCAGTCGGAGTCGGGGACAACATCCACCAGGCTATCATTTGCTGAGTCTCCTCCCGCTTCCCGCTCGGCTCGGTTCGCCGTGCGCACTCGTCAAGTGTTGGCTTCGCTGTTTGTTTTGATGGAAATCAGGCACCCAACCACCCCAAAACGACAACACCCACAAATGTGTGGAGCTCGTCCGGTGTTCTTTGGGTCCGTCCACATGTCCACATTATCCTTGTGGCGCATGTTTGTCTTTCATCATTTGTGTTTTTTTTTTTCCATCTTCTTCCATAGTTTTCTTTTTTATTCTACTTTGTGTGTTTTTTTTTTCACTCCATTTATGTTTTTTATGCTTTTCTGCTTTTCATCTAGTTTTTCCAACATTTTTGTGCTGACCACTCTCGTCCTTGTTTTTGTTGCTGTTGTCTTGTGGACCACATGACTCCAGTTTGACTGCGACTGGGACTACTCCCAGTCGCCGTGTCCACTTCCATGTCCATGTCCATGTCCATGTCCATGTCCGTGTCCGTGTCCTTAGCTCGCCAATGTCCTGCGCTGTGCCTTATCCTGGCCACCATTTGCTACAATCTCTGTCTCTATCTCTCTCTCTTCTCTCCCTCTCTCTCTCTGACTCTCTCTTTCTGCAGTGTCTTCTGTTTCGCTTCAGTCTCAGTCTGTCCGTCTGTCCTGCGGCGGACATTTTTCTTATTTGCAATAAATTTGGTTATGAATGTTCGGCTGCCCTCGTTGCTGTTGTTGTTGCTGTTGCTGGGAATTGTACATAATTTTCACAATTTTGATGTTAACTTGAAAATTTACGATACGATATTTAGAAATGATGGTTGGCTCCAACCAGCTCCATCTCACCATCTCTGTCTACGTCGACCTGGCGCACATTATGTGCTCCTTCCTCATATGCCATCCTGTTCCATCTAACATTCAGTTTGCAGCAGAAGGCATTAAAAATTCATATTTACGACTTTTGCTTACGGATCGCTGTCTGAAATGCAGCTCCAAACTCATTCGCATTTGGATTCGTATGCGGCCAGCTTTAAATAAATGAGAACCAATAAAAATATTGGACACACACACTTGTAAATTGTCACCCAATTTAACATTTATCGAATTAACATTTACGTTTAGGTGACCCAATGAAAGTGCATAAAAAAACAGCTGAAACTATTAAGCTGAAACCTGATGTGCAGCAAAAGCAGACTTTAATGTTGATACACAAATTAAAACGGGTGTCCTCTTATATTTTTCCAGGACAATACCTTAAATAAACAGATTGGTTCTACTCGAGATGGTGTTTTTATACAAATGCTTACGTGTCACACATGCCAACATAAATTGGGCCCCTTGCCACATTCCCATTGTAATGTTTCCAGCGACACTTTATTAGTGAAACTTTGCACATTTTGAATGCAGATGAAATGCCAAATTGTCAACACTACCCAGCTACCGAAAAAGACAGTGAGATAGAGAGGGGAAGAGAGATGGAATATCTCAAACTCATAAGCCCTAAATGGTCCTTTGTTTTCTGCCTTGTCAGCTGGCAGTCTACCCCCAAAAACAAGAAAAAAATAAATAAGTAGCCTTGGACAGGCTGAATGAAGTGCCAGCCGTAATTATGTACAAGTGCCACGCCCACTCACACTCACACACACACACACACACACACACTTTGAGTGCCCCTAGACAACAGTTGACAAACCCGAATTGCTATTTTCGAAACAAAACAAACAAAAGACACAGACAACAACAACAAGAGCAAAAAAAAAAAAAATGAGACGAAATTTGCACAAATTTTTCAGCTGTGTCAAAAAATTGTCAGCACGATGTGCTCTGCGGCAAATGGCAATCTAAAATGTTAACCAGACCCCAGAACCCACTCCCCAACCACTCACACACACTAACACACACACACACACAGGCGCACACATGTGCGACGGAAACTGTCATAGAAATGTGAGTAACATTTGCTGCAAAAATTTGACAGTTGATATTTTGAAAATTGTTGAGCGCAAAAATGCGACAAAGCCCAAAGCCCAAAACCCGAAACCGAAATCCGAATCCAAATGGAAATGGAAATGGAAATGGCTTTTGAATTTTGAGCATTGACATCAAAATATAAACGGACTGCAAAACATTTTCGATTTATTTCTAATTAGAGCCAACTCTTTGTCGTTGTTTTTGTTGTTCGCTGTTGTTTGTCGTTTTGTCCATTTTGTTTAATGAGTTTCAACATTTGCTCGCAGCTGAAAATATTTGACAGTTGTCATTTTGACAATTTTGCGCAAAATTGCTAAAAACGGTATGCGACCAACCACACTCAGAACCGACCAGGACTGCCAGGAACTGCTCTTAAAATTTCAATAAACTTACTGGCCTGTGTCAATTATTGTGCACATGTGATTGGAGGCAACTTTGGTTTGTGTGCGTGGCTGTTAACTGACTTGGTACTTACTTAAAATGTACACATTATATGTGTGTGGCATAATGTGTGTGGAACAATAAAGACAGTGATAATCATATCAAATGGAATTCAATCTCATTGAAAGTGTCTGACGCAGTCAACTTAAGCTAATTTGTCAGTGCTGAAAATGAGACTTGTAGCCAACTATTTAGCCGCTTTATAGCAAAGGCTGGTGTTATATTAATTTACCAGATAATAGATATAGAATAGTTTACATAATTCATATTCTAAATACAGCATACTTATCGCCCACCAAACAACTGATTCCCTCTTTGTCTTTCCCTCTCTGTCTTTGTCTGTGATTTGCTTAGTGGCATATTTCATATCGCTGCCGTCTTAGTCAGCGTTATTCAATGGGGACTGTTCATCTTTGACAAAAGCGCCGAAAATCCCATTAAACATGTTGTACCCATTAAGCGAGATCATTTAGCCAAATTAATTAACTTGTTGTTCTTAGCGTCGACAATTACGGCGAGTGAAAAAAACGCTTCCATCATCGTAAAATATTTGCCGATGATGCGTGAAAATTAATAAAAATTAAATATCTACACATATAATGAACAGAACAGAGCAGAACGTTATACGTTATACGTTATATCAGGCCTATATGTAGATGCAAAGTGGTCTTTTTTTGGTGCTACCTTCAGCTGCTTTTGCTTCATTCTCGAGTTTTTGGTCAGACCATTAAATCATAATAAAAAATGATAATTGCAATATTCACCCGGCATATCGTAAATTATCGCTGCATGCGAGTGCCGGCCCCAGACAAGTGTAAGTCGTGATTCAAATTGACATGCCAACAATTAACATAACTCTTAACGCTTACACCCTCTTACCCCGGTTGCCTTTTGGCCAATTCCCCGTTGTCGTCCCACGCCTTTGAATTTCCGCATTTTGGCGCAGGCGACAAAAAAAAAAAGAAATGCACTTGGTACGCATCACTCCTCAAATACAAGCATACCCTGCTACCCACTCTGTGCTCTCGTCAATAACTCTGTCCACGGACTCGTAAATTGGACAGTGCAGTGGCTTTGATAGCGTTTTGGTCCACGACCCCATCGAACAGTTCGGAGACATTGGGCTGCCTGTGTTGACACAGCGGATTTGTTCGTCGCGTGGGTGGTTCCACTGTGGATCGTCTTGATCTTCATCCCCATCCCCATCCCCATCATCATCACCATCATCATCTTCATCATTGTGTTGTGAAAGATCTTTAGGTTAGTCTGAGCATATGAAAAATATTTGAGAAATAAATAAGCCAATAAATCATTATGTTAAATTGGCACAATACGCGAGTATTTACTATACTTAACGCCTTGAGTTCCCTCCAACCAAATGAAAATAGAATGCTAACATGTGTATGTGGAAAATGCTTGGCATGTTCGCTGTCATTCAGTCTCAAGTTTACAAGTGCTTAGTTTGGATGGACAGATGCCATTGTGTGGCACCACACACAACATATATTCACTCTCGAAGATATCCATTGGATCGCTTGCGAAAACAAACAAAAACAAAAAAATCACTGATCCACAGGATTAACGCCCTCAGCCACTTTGCTTAAATAGCTGCTGAGATGATTTCAAAATAAACGTTCAATTGATACAAAAACTATTTTATTAACAAATAATATTTTGACTGGGTGAAATATTGAATTCAATATAAATTAATTAAATTTGTTCTCTTGTTCATATTCAGTTTTTATACTTAAGTTTCAACATTTGTTTTAGTTTAAGAAATAGTAGTTTTTTGGTAGGACTTAACATGTTAGACTTGAAGCTTTATATTAATTAGAGCATTTTTATAATGCAAATATTATTTGGTATTTTCTGTTATTTCTATTTAAGGCTTCAATTACTTAAAAGCAATACTAAATGCTAAGATAACAAACACAACTATTTATATATTATAATATTTTTAAGCTAAGTCAGCTTATATCATTTATGGCAATTACGTTCAGTGCATATCGCATTTGTAAATTTCCAACATAATACGCTCGATCAACAATTGATGCCGAGAAATGCTGTAAAACTGTCTACACACTTTGCTTGGTTCGTGTAATTGGCACTGATTTGTGCTAAATCGTTGCTGACTGTGCGCCACAAAGAACGACAGACAAAAGTGAGTAGACGGCGCCGTAGAAAGTATAAAAAACAAAAAGAAAATAATATATGGTTATTTTATGTGCAAAACTCGCGCAAGGCACAAGTGGAAATGCCAAATTTAATGTTATACTTCAATAAAAACTGTTGGCCCTGCCACAGACGAGGCAGCAGTGGCAACAGTCGCTTAGACGGCAGCAATATGCTGCTGCTGTTGCTATGTGTGTGTGTGTGTGTGTATGTTTTGCACGTCCGCATTCTTGCATCGAACATTAATTTACAAAATATTAACAACATGAGAAAGATGCTGCATCAAGTGTATTTTGGGGGGAGTTGTTGCAACAACAGCGCCAACTTTTTATTAATTGCATTCAAGCGACAAATTTTTCGCAAAAATTTGCATTCACAGCAAATAAAGTTACAGGCGGAACCATCAACAACATCATTATCACCAACACCATCATCATCATCGCATCGGCATCAGCATCAGCATCAGCAACAGCAAACTGCAACTGCAACACATGCAAATTGCCTGCACTGCTGCTGCGGCATTCAATGACAAGTGGATGTCAACTAAAAGGCGGCAGCAGAAGGAGACGTCGCCGTTGAGTTGACAGTTTTTCTGGGGCAGTGGCAGCCAATAAATAACCAGTGAAGAACAAATGAAAAATATTAAAAGCTGACGGATGGTTGCGTTTGCTTGCCACTCTGCCACCCCGCCATTGCCACCACACACCAACCCAACCCACTGCGCCTGGTGCGAGGCCTGAAACAATGCGACCTGCAGCCAAGACAAATGAGCGCAAGCTGCCACCTCGTTGGGTTGTGGCAACAGTCGCTGCTGCGTTGCGTCCATCCAAGTTCAATGCTTGTTGCGCCACACACAGCACAGTGGGGCGAAGACTACTATTAATTAATTTCATTTAATTCATTTGACTTATCTTAAAAGTTAAAAATATCTGCTAGAAATTAGCAAATTTCATTCAAAACAAAAATTATATATAATGTTAAACTTTAGCTTGATTTTATTCATTTTAGACCTACAAGTTTATTTTTATATATCTAAGTTAAGAACTATAAATTTCAGTCAAATTTTACTGTGTGTTGCGAAGCTGAGAACAGTGGGACAAATACACTATTTTAATTTAATAAAATGTTTTGATATTGAAAATGATTTATATTTATTTTACCAGTTCAAAATATATGATTTATATTATTTTAGGCAAATAAGTAGTACTTTTTACTGAACTGAAACAGCTGTTTATTTATTATTCAAAAATTATTATTAATCCTGGACCTGCCTACTTATTTTTATACAAATTATATGTATGTATTTACTATATTTTATATGCCCACAGTTCTATTGCATTTCTATTTTCTTTCTTTGAATTTCAGCCTTGTTTGCAATTGTAAAAGAGAGCGCAAACATCTTCATTAGGAACTCAAAATGAGATAGATACGAATTTAAAAGGAGCGAGAGGCAAGTGTAGAAAAGAGGTCCGTTGAGTTTAGCGCTCGTTTTATGAATTCGATTTGGATGTGTTTGATTGCTGCATAATTTAATGCTGATGAGGCTGGTTGATGGACCGGGAAAGGTATTTTACATAATAAAACGAATATAAATACAGCTGCCCCCAAAACACTGAGCACTCTGGGGCATCATTTCGAGAGAGTGTTTGTGTGAGTGTGTTTATATGTAAAGAAATTTGAATAAATATAAATATTGCTGTAAATCACAATCAAGCCAATCGAAGAAATAGAAACACCCACTATTTATAATTTTTTTCTTTTTCTTTATTTTATTTATTTTTTGTTTTTTGATGTGGCTGCCAGTTGGTCGCGACGCTTCGTCGCCCAACAGCGACAGTTTCATCATTGAATCAGCAGCTCTTTGGGTCGAACAAATATCAGAGCAACATTAGATACTAAAACTGAGCATATTTATTGCCCAGTGCCTGTCATATATTTGTTTTATAGCACGCACAACATTCTTAAATTGACCGAAAAACATTTCATTATGAGACGTTTTACAAAATTGGAACAAAAGGCCAAGCACAGCCCAAAATCAAAATGCCCAAGACAATTAGCTAAATCAGCAACAGATGCATCTCTCCAAGCTGAAGAGGGGGCGACAGGGCGATGGATAACGTCTCATCTTCACTCAGATATTGTCGTCATCGTTGAACATTCAAAAATGCCTACGATTGTGGATCGAGTGGGGAACAGTCGGCTGGACGACATAAATAATCACCAAAAATAAATGCGACGACACAATTTGTGTTTCTTATTAAAACAACTCATAAATCGAGCCGAAATTGTCATAAGATAAAATCCGCAAAGAATTCATCAAATACAGAACAACATTTAAAATGTATATTTATAGAACATTTCGAAATTTTAAGATTTGCGCTATTTCACTCAGATTTTTATTTATGATATTGATGTAGGTACAAATATACCACAAATATTACTAGCTCATTTAGTATGCTGAACTTGAGAGACACATTTAGAGCGACCAGCAGCATATGGTTTTAAATATTGTAAATAAAAGATTTAAGAACAAAATAATATAGTTTTCGACTAAGAATTAGGTGTTCTGTGGCACAACCCAAAAATATTACATCCACAAGCGACAAGTGAAATATAATTTGAAGTTTTTGTAGCATGTGCATCAACTAATATATAATAAGTATCATATAAGTATCATAATACTAACAACTATTTTTATAGAAACAAGCATTGTGTTGTGGTAATCAAATCAATTATTCGATTTGTTCATTTGACCCTTTGACAAGGCAGCACAATCAAATCGCTCTGCAATCGGATTCGCTTTGCTGATGTTTATATAAATACATATTTATTTAAAGTTTTATTGAGTGCAAAAGCCGAAATGTGGTGCAAATCTATGCATAGAAATAAACGCCAGCGTTTTGCAATAACTTAGTTGAGCTGCCGAGTGCGAAGTGGGGAGAGGTGAGCTGTGTGTGGACATTGTACATGCAGCATGAGATTTGAAATTCAAGCAGCAGGCCAGCGTTGACCAATGGCTGCCAGTGCCATAAACAAAACGTTTCGCTGAGGCTGCAGGCCAAAAACAGCAAACGCCAACGACAACGGCAGCAACATCAGCAACAGCAACAGCAACAATTGCAACAGCAGCAGGCAACAAAAAGTGGCAGACGCAACAAGGCAGCAAACATTCTCGACATGAGCAGCTGATATTTCACATAAACGACATAAACACTACAACCAGCTACAGCCCATGCCCAAGGATTGGCATCGGTATCGAAACGCTGACTGCGAAGGTGTAGCTGCAGCAACGGCAATTGCAACTGCGGCAGCTACCAGCAGCAGCCACAGCAGCAACAGCAGCAACAGCAGCAACAACAACAACATCAGCAGCAGTAGGACGACGGCGGATGGCCAACAAAACAACTGAGGGAAAGTGCATGCTGAGCTCTGGTCTCAGAGCTTCAGACTGCGGCTTGACGACGCCATCGCCATCACCACCAGAGTCAAAACCAAAGCCATAGTCACAGCTCGAGGAGCAAATATATCAAAAGCGATCGATCGCCAATGTCGGGAGCTGTTGTTGGGTTTTCATTTTTGTTGAGTAGCAGCCGCGCGAAATTTCAACAAAAATCCAACATTTTGCCGACTATTGTACACACTTTTGGAGTGGTTCGATTATTTTAAGCAAATTTCTAGAAATACTCAAAAAAAGCAAGCAAATCGAACATTTATTTGATAGGGCTAAAAATCATAAAAATTATTTAACTATACATTTATGATTTTATATAAATTAGATGTACTCATTTCGCAGATACGACCTCAACCAAAAAATATTATCTTTGGTGCAATTTCTTATAAAAGCCAGAAAATTCGAAATATATCTTTCTAAATCTATATAATCTGTTTTTTTTTTTTTGTTTTTTATATATATACCTATATAGTTGATACTAGCAATTTGAATATATATTAACAAGGATTGATGACTTAAAGTAGAAGTGGGATTTGTATCTTATGCCTATGAATTTTTCAAAGGAAATTTACGCATTAATTTGAATTCTAATTATTTGACGGCATATATCTGGCCGTTACTCGCAGCAGAGGATTGTATGCCATATTTTTCAGCAACCCCCACACAAGCACACACACAAACACACACACACAGAGAGCGAGGCAAGTCGACAACTGAGATAGGAGAGGCGTTACAAGCTGTATATGTTAGTCATGGCACCTTCCCGAGGCAATCGGCAATGTAAATCCAATTTGATCTGTGCCGAATGCTTTTGTTCGATGTGGCAGCCGCTGCTGCCGTCGAGCTGGCAACTTTTTGCGAGATCACAGATCGTGGGGATGCTGTTGCCGTTGCTGTTGCTGTTGCCGTTGAATGCAACGATGCTGCAATGGCAGCAACAATTGCAACTGGCCAAGTTGCCAGGCCAACTACCACTTGGCTTGGCTACCTCATTCGCTCCGATCCGATTGGCATTGGCAGCGGGCCCTCAAAACTTTGAACTGTTGCGCTTGCGACTGCTGACTTGTGCCGGCTTTCAGTTTGTTGTGGTCATCAAGGGACAGAACTGGACAGACACACGAACAACGTGTATAAGCATTCGTGTTGTTGTTGCTGCTATTGTTGCTGTCCAAGTTGTGGATGCTGCATTGCTGCAAATGAAACTGCAACAGCATAAGCAACAGTTGCATGTGCCGATCGAGCGACTTTTACAAGCCCAAAAGAATGGCGACACTTTTTTTGCGCCTTTCGTCGTCGCATTGTGTGTAGCTTTTGGGCAAATGCAAAGATTTGCAACCGCGATATCAACGTCTGCGATAGGCTCAGTCCTCCATGCCCCAACCGGGTCGCTGTTGAGGGGCCTTGTCAAGGAATTAGCATATGAGAGGAGCCAGCAAGAAAATGGCTCGAGGTGCCACAAAATATAATACTGATGCATATGGCATAATCGTAAATGCTGAGCAAAGTAATAAAAACTATGATTGCTATAAGATATTGTAATATCATATATTTATAACAATACTGCACAGAAATGGAAAATATTGTAAAAAGTCGCGAGGATATTATTCCCAGATAAACTTATCTTTTCTAAAATCTAAAAAACTAAGCAGTCAGTAGCTGAAACAATACTGAAAGAATTTGGAGAAACTCAAAAACAAAAAAAAAACATTTCAATAATTTTAAGGTACAACATGTCCTCAGCCGAAGACGAAAAGACGTCCGCTGCACGAAAAAATGAGTCGAGGTTTAGGCCAACTATTTTCAGCAATGCACCCAATCAGCTCGATGATCATCTCCTGTCCCAGGGCCGAAAGAATCTCAAGAAATGGCTGGGACTCACGGTGCGAGTCACCCTAAAGAATAAAATGACTGTGATGGGCATCTTTAGCTGCACCGATCATGATCAGAATATAGTATTAGATTGTAGTGCATTCAATAAAATGGGAATGGTCATCGTTACTGGCAATCAAATAGAGAAATTTGAGGTGAATATGCTTCAAAATATGGAGCAAGAGATGGACAAAGGTGCTGAGCAATCGAACTATCCAGAGAAAGTTAATTAAGCAATGATTACTATTAACTGTCATTTGATTACCGATGGTAATAAATATCACACTTTTTAAGATATACATTAAACAATTGCAAATATCTCAATGCCCATAGGAATAGGTCAGACTTTTATTCAAGGTTTGGCCTTTAGAACCAGGCTACATTTAAAGTTGTACAACTTAAATTCACAAGTTGTACAATTCCCTGATACTTATTAAATTTGGTCACATTTGCTGTAAGTAATAATTGCATTCATAAGTAATGTTCTAGGTCAGGTTCGTCGACAATGAGCAATGTTTCATAAGAAAGATTTATTCAAGCTTCACTCGAACCCAATTCCAATTTCAAACTTGAACTTTTGCGAGGCATGCTGGGCGCATTGTTTCATCATTGAACTCTTTCTGTTTGTCATCCATAATATTGAACGATGCTTAAAGCTCCAAGTACCTTGGGCATATTGTTTTTTTGTTGTTACTGATGTTGTTCTTGTTGTGGTTTTCTGATGCGACATTTTTGGCGAGCCATTTCTTGAGCCTGAGCAGCGCGTCTGGAGACTGCAGACTGCAGACTGGAGTAGGTGCCTTTATTTATGTTTATGGCATATGAGACACGACGACACTGCATTGCATTAGTTGCAGCTACCAAAACCCACAGAGCCCAGAGAATCCAGGGCCATAGCCTGCTCCAGATGCCTCCAGTCTCTATATGTTGAAAAAATAATGGCGCACAATGTGATTTTGCGTTGACATCTTGGAATTTGGTAAGCGCGCGCGTTCATGTCTCATCAGCTTGTTAGGAGTCGCAAATGGTGGGGAAACCAAAAGGGTAGGGGCGAGGGGCATCGATTGAGACCCAGCGAGAGAGATGTCCATCGCAATTGTCTCTGCTGCTAACTGAGTTAGTAGCTGGATCTCCTGGTCTGGGTCTGGTTTGTTTGCTGGTTGGCTCAAGCGAACCGATCCTCGAATTCGAGCATCCAACCAGCCACTTCACTTGGCTTGGATTGTTCCTCGCACGCGTGCGCATTTAACGAAATTTATTGGAGCCTGTGCTCTGGAATTTGGGCTTGTGTTTTGTGTCTGTCTATCACTTGGTTGGCCCCTTTCGGGGTCTCCATTGGCTCCGATTGCAGCATCTTCTGCCTGCCCCATTGTTGTGGACCTTAAAGTCTGCGGCTGCTGCGGCTGCTGCGGCTGCTGCTGGTGCTGTTTTTGCTTGTGTCTTTCTGACCGTTTTTGATGCGATCGATTTTTAAATAAACGCGTCGTCAGCTAACCAAGTAACTATTTTTGTTTCCTCTCCTTAGCTTGCAGGCTGTCAACAGCAGCAGCACCAACAGCAGCAGCCATGAAAAGGAGTAAACCTGACTTCTTTTGGTTTATTTATTTATTTTTTTTTTTTAAGTATTTTATCAGTTTTGGAGTTTGGTGGAAGCGCTGATAAGGATCGCGCCACTTCTCAAAGTGCCTGAGAGTTTTCGGGTTCTCAGTTTCGCGTAATGAGTTCGTTTCACAGCCATCGAAAGCTGCCCAACTTTTGGCAGCAGCCATCTGACAATGTGATTAGCTGAATGAAAGGTATAAGTAGATCGGTTTGGTAAAGTTACAAACAAATTTTTAGCTGTTTGCAATAATGACATTGTCAATTTATAAAAAATTTAATAGTAGCTTTCAAAAAAAAAAGTTTGAGCACTTGAAAAGTATTTCAAATAAAATCTTATCAAATCACTTATGCTAACTTTAAGTAACTTTTTATCACTCAAGTTGTGTATTTAACATATGTAGATGCAACTGAATTTTGACTTTGATCTTTATTCAATTTCAATTCCGTTAAACTTTGTGCATTGACTACCGAATCAAGCTTCGGGGATTGCGAACAAATTACTACTGTGTTGGCTGCTGACGATGGACGGTGATATTATGGATCGATAATATCGAATTTCATACAATTCAGTTTGGTGATTTTGTGTTCAGCTTCTGTTGACTGCTCGACTGTTTTTGTTGGGGGTTTATCAAATGCTTTGTAGTATTTGATGCCCGACGAAGGAAAAAAATAAATTACGCCACAAAAAAGCACTGAACCAAATTAAGTTTGGTAGGAGCAAAGGGACAGGGGGGAGGGGATCTGAATCTGAATCTGGGAATCTGCGCTGTTGCCGACAAATTCGAAATGCCGCCACACGAAAAAAAATAAAATAAAATAGTAGAAAGAGTGAAAGGCAAATCAGAAGTTCTTAATTCCAATGCAGAGAACAGACTTCTGACTGCGGCTTGTTGTTGTTATGTTGGTGTTGTTGTGGTTGTGTTGCTCTTGTCTTCCAGACGAACTGACATTCAAATTAAATTGGATTAGCAGCGTTCCCTTGTCAATCTGGCCGAAAACGCGCACCAACTGTAGTCCCAAACTGCAGAGCAGCTCCACAAGAAGAACTCCCGAAGAACTCTTTTGCGCAAATCTCATGTGGCTGACAGTGACATATTTTGTGACAGCTGATGGAATATGCTGGAGTTGGGTCGGCGTTGATTTTGGCGATGGATGCAGAGACTGTAGAGGCTACTCCTTCAGGCACTGCCAAACTGACTGACTGACTGACTGGCTGACTGACTGACTGACTGACTGACTGACTGACTGACTGACTGACTGACTGACTGATCCAAGCAAGCACTCTCCCATTTACTCTGATCCATCATCGGGCCGCAGTCGGCAGTGTCAACTTTATTATAATGTTGACTCCGCGAAACGATTCTCTGGATTCTGGAAGCTGCTGCTGGCGGCACCATTTGATCGCTACATTGCTGCTAATCCTTTTCGCAATGACTTGACAGCTGGCTGGCATCCTTCTTAAATTTCGCGGTGCCATCAATCAGGCGGATGCGTTGCCCTTAGCCCGGCGATCGTCGCGCTAATTAGTCACTCAGCCAGTTAGTCAGACAGTCGGCCAGTCAGTTAGTCAGTTAGTCTGCTATCAAATTCATATTGGTGCCACAATCAGCTTCCGCCGTGGCAGCGGCAGCAGCAGCTTCTCTGTCGATCAGTGGCGCGATCTTGACTTAAGGCAGAGAATGTACTTAGTGGCTGCAGTGATCAATCAATGATGATTAATGCAAATGCAAGGTCAGCAAATTGCCAGTCCCTCGACTCCAGTTGAGAGAGAGAAAGGGAGATCGCCACACACACACATCAATCATTCATTACCTGATCAAGTTGTCGGCTTGTCGCTTCGTGGTTCCTCCACAAACTGAAGTGTCCATGATGCATGATTATAAATTGTCAGTTTGAGGTCTAGTCGCCATACCCATCCTCAATTCCACATTCTCATGTCGCTGCCACTTTGATGCAGCTTCACTCTCGATATGAAATCTCACCTGTGGCACTTGATTTGCCTCGCCGGCGAACTGCAATTTGCAATTGCTCTCAGATAAGCTTAGCTAATTAATTTGATAATTGACTGCGCTTCGCTTTTTTAGATTCTTATGATGGACACTGGAACATCTTACATTAGATCAAAGTCGAATAACTTTTGCATAAGCGATGCTAAGATGGACAGATTGCTGGATCCATCTGTAAGCCATTCGGACAGTAACCAGTTTATTCAATTAGATCATTCGTTTGGAGTAGACACCGGAATGCCATTAGAGAAATGTGAAACGCATTGAAGAATGCATCTGCGATAAAATTAGAAATATCAAATCTAATCCGATTGAACAAGAAAGCCAGAAGCCAATCTTGCCAATTAGGTATAAATAATTCAAGAATTTTCGATGTAGCTCGGCTTAATTCAATATACAACAAAACAAAAATCTGCTTAAAATGTAACAAACCAAAAACATATTTAAAGTAAATTAAGTAATCATATCAGAAATGCTCGACTACAATTAAATGTTCATTTGGCTACCCATGCACATTTGACCTTGCGGAGATTTCTCACTTTCACTTTGCCACTCGTAATGAGCCCAAAATCATGCCAAAATCTTTTGACAACAACACGCCTTTTGGCCCAGCACCCACATGAAGCAAACAAACATTTTAATTGCCCAAACCGCTGAGTGCGTCACGCCACGAGAATCACAAAGTCGGCGGGTCAAAAAAAAAAAAAAAGAAAGAAAAATATTTGCTGAACTGCTACCTGCCACAACTTTCACCGATGCAGCGCGGCTCGGATCCCTCGGGAGGGAGGGAAGGATAGAGGTAGTCAGCGCAATTCGTTGCACACCCGCGTAGCCGGTTCTCGTTGTCGTCAAGTAATCCGCACTAATCCGTCAGAGACGGCGACGCAATGTTGGCAAATGCGATTTTCCCGGCAACTGCATCACTGTCACAACATTTTCCGGCTGCGACTCCTGCGGCGACTAAAATGCGCCTGTGCGACGTGTGTTGGCATAACAGTTGCACATTTGCATTTGCATTCGGACCGAGGGCACACAATGCCCGGCACGCCCAAGTTGTCCAAAACAATTGCAATGGTTAAGTGACAGGGCCCAGAAGCCGGATCTGATTTATGGGCCACGTTGCACTTTCGCTTCTCGTTTTCAGCTTGTTTATGCCTCGATCAAAGGGATAAACTGATACAGTTTGTGTGTGCGAGTGTGTGTGAAGAGTTCACTTCCAGATCTCAGCTGATATTCTTATGAATAAGGATCTGCGTAACTTTCCCTCGTAAATCACTCAAACCCAAATCCCTTCCAGTACAATGATCCCTGTCACGCTGACCTTTCTTAGGTTCGGCTATCGTAGAGAAAGTCTTCTTTTAATATAGATCCCTTGACGAATTTCTAGTCCTACTAAATAGAACTTCTGTGCAGAAACTATACAACAGTTTGCGGGTCATCGTATAATTATTTTTTTTTCTGTTGGTAATTAATAATGTTATTAATATTTAATTTTTCAAAAAATAAACTTGGACATGAGACTGCCCAAAGTAAAGTTTTATTTATTGCAATAAGTTTTAAGAATTTCTATAAGCATTGGAAAGATTTACATTTTGTTTTATTAAAAAAGTATTTTCGTAATAAAGACTCTTTTACAGGGTTTGTTAATTTCTCGCCAACATCTTGACTCATATATAGAATCAATTAAGTCTCGTATTAACTGATTAACATGTAAAACTCAAAAAACAAAAGCAGGCTGAGCTGCAACAAACAACTAACATTTGCTTAATGTTTTTTGTTTTTTCCGGATAAACCTGTTGGTTTTTCTAGACATTGTTTTTGTTGGTATCTGTTGCTGCTGCTGCACGTCTTATGTGTATTTTTGACAAACAATGCCGGCGGTGAATTTTAATTGGATTTTGACAACGGCAACGGGGGAAATCCTTTAATAAAATTAAACATCAAACATAGCTTGCAATTTTTTGTCGTATTATAATGCTGACAACAGCAGCGGACCCTGCCCCGGCAAGGCGACGAGGGCGCTGTGCGGTATTTAATTTAAAAACACGCCAAGTTCAACAGCAGCAGCCGAAGATCAAAAGGCATCAAAAATTGCTATGCAAACCGGCGCAGGAAAAAGAGCAAAAGCCAAAAAACTGGCGGCGGAAACGGAAATCGACGCGGAAAAGGTTGCAGGTGTCATGTGGCAAGGTCGTAGGCAGGGATCCAAAGACCACGCCACCCACAAATATCGCGCAGGTCTCGAAAGTCGCTTCAGGGTGTGGATGGTGTGGGTGGCTTGCGCGGAGGGCAACTGATTAAGCGCGGGGCCAAGAACATGAGCAGGAGCGCTATAGAAGCGCCAGCGAAATCAAATCAAAGTGTTGAAGCGGCTAAGCACTTGACTTAATGCGCCTGGGAGCTGAGCAGAGCTGAGCATTGAGTTGAGGACTGAGTTTGAGTTGAGGGTGCCGGTTAAGGGTAAAGGGTTAAGGGTTGCTGCTGGATGGCGGCTGCAGTTGAATGGGGTTAATTTGTTGCGTCGCAAAAACGTCTCGAGGCATATGCGTGGCGCTACCAATGAATTAGTCCCCAAAGGCTTACGCAGAAATCATTAAAAAGAAAAAAGAAAAGTTGAGCAAGTGTCTGGGCCTTAAATTACGCGAAGGCAGCGTGAGACGGGAGCCAACAGCGAAAAAAGCAAAAGAAAACAAAAACAATTGAGGCAAGCGGCCCGCGGCCCGCGGCAGCAGGTGGGTGAGCCGGCTGGGTGGTGCTTCTGCGCCATTGAAGTGACAGCCTTGCCATAATTTTAAAACGCGCCGAAAAACGCGAGCCCGCAGCAAAAGTCGACAAACCGCCAAAGAAAGAAGCATCGAAGAAGGCATTGGCAAGACGTCCATCAGGGCGGGAGTTGGTGTTCTCAAACCAACCTCCCCCTCGTTATACCCCACCCAAAGTATAGCGTCCCTTCTGAGAGCTACTGTGTGTGTGTGTGTGTATGTGTGTGTTTGTATGTTATAAAGAACTATTAAAGTGTTTTATGGTGGTCGAGACAAGCGAGTAGCTAGGGAAAATAATGGCAGCATGGGGCTGGACGAGGTGGAGCGTACTTGTAGCCAAAAGATTTAGAGCTTTTCGGGGCTCAGGTTTTTGTGGTGTTTTTCCTTCAACGGGACTTTATCTTGCCGCGACGTGTGCTACTGCACAGACAGATAGACTCGCAGACAGACAGACAGACAGAGTGATGACTGCGACCTCAACAAGCACTGCAATGAATTCGCTGAAATCTCTTCAAATTTTACCACTTTCAAATACAATTCAAGAATTTCAATGCATTAATAGTAGCAGCTTGAAATTGGTAAGTCACCTGTAATCAACTCCAAACTTTAATTACAAATCTGTAAAATTAATCATTTTGCAGTATTTTATTTGTTCCTAGCATTGCTTCTCGAAGTATAGCAACAGTTTCCTCGAAATTGCCCATTCCCTCAAATGATTTTATATCTAGATAGCATCTACTCTGCGTCAGTCTCCTCCACTCTTAGGTGTCAACTCAAAAACTAATTCATTCCCGAAGCCTTTTCGCGTTTATTCATTTTGCCTTTCCGAAACATTTAACAGAACCTGAGCGACTCGAAATTGCGCTGGCAACAAATAAAGAATACCGAAAGCCAACAACTGCACAACTGGGGGAACTCGAAGGCTACAACAGCAACAGCAACAGCAGCGGCAACAACAAGAGTAGCTGGCAAGTGTCGCTGCTCATTTAACCCCTACCCAGTCGACGGCAGCAGAAAGCGACCCAAGCCAAGCGAACCGCATTGAAAAGTACCTTCAGCTCAATAATTTAACGGATTTGGCCTGAAGGCTCCTGGGTGCGGGCGGGAGTACGGAACGGAACGGTTGCTGGCACAATGAGAAAATTTTTGGGAAAACATTAACATTAGCCTAAAATATTGTCCCATAATTTGCCGCGAGCGATGGTGACAACGCTCCCTTACCATGCCCATACCGAATAGGGTGGTGCCCTGAAATATTTCAGCGGCAGCAAATGAAGCCACTTGCCAGGGTAAGGGTAGCTGCTGGTGGGTAGCGGGTTGCCAGCTTGCTTTGCCAGTGTTTTTGGCGACAATTTTAAAATGCCAAACGGGCGGCGGCGTTTATCACGCTGAACGACGACATTTGAAGGAAGCAGAGCAACCCTCGGAGCAGGCATTGCCCATCACTCAAGTCGCAAAATTAGGCAATTAAAAATATGCCGAAGGCGCTCTCAACCAAATGAATGGATGCTGGGCCCAGGCAGTGGCTCTGGCAAGCAACGCTCCTGACATTAGATCCAGCTTAGACGACGGCAGTCGTAGCGAGTCAAATGAATCATCGGCTCAACAGTGGCAGGGGGCGTCGAAATTGCCTGAATTTGTGGTAGTCACATTAGCCAACGGGAGCGGGAGTTGAACCTGCCAGTGGAGCGACTCTCCACTCCCACCAAACCAAGCATTTCTCCCATTTCTCTCACACACAGCCAACTCACATAGTACACACAAACTGCAGGCAAACTACGTCAAGTGCTTTTTATTTATTGCTTAAGAGCATTTGCTGGCAGCTCTTGGCCAATTGTTTTCGCTAGATGTACTACAGAAACTTAAATATTTTTAATAGGGAACATTAGGTAGATGTATAATAGTTAAAAAGGGACTGAATGCACTCTAATGGATCATAATAGACAATAATCAATTCTGAGAGAAAGATCCAAAAGAACCTCTTTTTTTTAATCTTAAAGATTTTCTATGCAATTAAAAAATTAACTGCAGAATATTATTTTATCAAGCAGATTTAATTAGAGTTGTCTCAGTTGTTTTCTACTATCTCAAGAGAAAGCCATCTTTTTTTCTGCTTCTTGTTATAAATATGATTGCAATAATTAAATATTCGCTTCAATTGAGTTATCGATAAGAATTGCCAAAATTGCGTTCCGCTTAATAATATGAAACCTAAGCCAACTAGTCGGTTTGACCAGCTTAATGCTGACGCATTCCAATGCCAAATGAAGGCACAGTCGATAGCGTCATTTGTGCTTTGACTGCTAACCGAAAGCGTCAACGAAATGGGCCATAGAAACAAATGGCGTTTGCCCTGTGTGGATGCCACACCCAATCATGCGGTGAGCAGAGCATAGAGGAATGGAGTGGAGTGGAGAGTGTAGTTGGGCAATCCTTTTGCCAGCCAAGACGTTTTGCCGATTCTAAATTTTGGGCGATTCCCGTCTCGGTGCTCCGTTTGTCAATAAATCGTGGACTGCCAGTAATGATGCCAGGCGATCCGAGCAAAAGACGGTGGCCAACTGCTTGGCAAGCGTTTGCCCCGTTCAACAACTGCTGCTGCTGCTCCTGCTGCTGCTGCTGCTGCTGCTGCTCGTCGTGCGGGCGATAGCAGCCGTTAATGTCAGACGAGTGAAAATATATGAGCCACCACAGCCCACCCCGCCTCAACCAAAACACTAGAATCTTGTTGCGGGGGCAGCAAACTGCCAAGCAAAGTGTCTTCAACTTGAGGGTTTCATAAAACTTCACGTTGTATTCGTTGCTGGCTCGTCTATCGCTTGGACTGGCCCCTCATGGTGATGATGATGATGATGACGATGATGATAATGATGACGTGCACATAGCACACGCTAAAGCCGAAGTCTCCTTCTGCTCGCTTCTGCTGTGCTCGTCAAGCGAGGTTCGTCAAGCTCTGGGCCAACAACCCCTGGGCCAGGACTCGGTTTCGGTCTCGGTTTTGGTGCTGGTGCTAGTGCTGACGCTGTAGCTGAAGCTCCTTTGGCTTGGATTTGTTTTATGCGTCATTCGGCCAAATATTTCCTGCTTGAATCGCTTCCTCCCTTGGTCGCCCCGCCCAATGTGCTGGCCTAGGTCATTATGCGCCTGCCTCGGACTTGGACTCATCATTTATAAGCACTGAGCGCCATTCCGTTGTCAGTTGTGGAAGGATTTACGCTAGTCCTGTGTGTGTGTGTGTGTGCTGTGAGTGAATTATGGCCATTGCTGATTTCTTTTTCGTCCTTTTTGTTACGCCCTTTGGTTGGTTTGGCGCACAGTGGCAAATTTATTGACAGATATAATTTCTTATGCGTATAATTAGAAATTCGGCAATCATTAGGCAGCCAACTCGCATATACATATATCAAGTTAATGGCCCATTGCCTTTCCGCACAACGCTCAAGATTTCCAATGGCCAAAAGACACAGCGCCAAAGCCAAAGCGTTACACAAACAAACCGACCGAATGACGACCAAATTTTTGGATCATGTCAAGAGCTCATGAGATTTATACATGGGGAAAAGAGCTGTCTGATTGTATTCGACTACTCATCGTTATAAATAAACCAATTAACTTATTAGCAATATTTTTAATATTCAAGATTATAATTAATGCGCTCATAAAGAAACCAAAATAAATTTCAAAACACTTTTATTAGTCAGCCAACTCGCGTTGCTCTCCAATTTGAAATCTGCTCAGTTCGTTAGAGAAAGTGTCCATTATTCATTGACATTACTCAAGTTGGAGCCTTTGCGATTTGAGCTCCATTTGCCATAAAATAAATTCTTTTCGCTCAAATAAATAAAAACACAACGCACACACACAGAGAGAGAGAAAGACAATTACTAAATTTGCATTCGCGCGAAATGGCAAACAAACAAATAAATTCAAACGGCACAAATGACACATAAACAAAACCGAAAAAAAAAAATGGAATCCATACACATTTTTTTGATTTAACAAATGTCAAAAATATGAAATGAAGTTAGGCTTTATGTACAACTTTTCAATGAAAATACACTGAGAGAAATCAACGACAGCCACATGGGTCATAAGAAGCACAATAAAGCATGAACAATGACTCATAAAGTGGTTGTATTAATTATATCTTTGAATTAGGTAAGTCAATCCAATCAAATAAGTTTTCATTCCAATTGCATTAATATATATTTTAGGCAGAAAAATGTAAAAATTAGAATCAATGAATACATTTGAAAATGCTTAAATCTTTAGCAGTTTGTACATAATATAATAACAAATAAAAATAAATCTTAAGTGTGGTTAATACACACCAACTTTTATCTTATATATATTTGAGATCAAAAAACTTTTAACTTTATTTCGCAAATTCCTTTACCCTAAATTAAAACAAAATCCCCAATATTTTACATGTCTACAGTCAGTATCCCTCAGGTCTCAAATCAGCTGGCGATTTATCATGTTTACATTTCACTCTCTTTCTATCTGTTTATCTCTCTCTCTGTCTCTCTCTCTCTCTCTCTCACACACATCTGTTGTGTTTTTTCTGAGTGTATGAAACAACTCATGTCTATTGTTATATGGCAGTTGCTGAAAGAAGAAGAAGAAGCGTCTACTGGGTCGCAATGTACGAGTATTCGTTATACTGAATACAGAATATACATAAATAATATTTATTAATGTATTTTTATGTGCGCTAAGAGTACACAATGTAATAATTTATACAGTTGCTGTCGACATTTTGCTTCATGTTGTTGTGTTGTTGCTGTTGCTGCTGTTGTTGTTGTTGTCCCGCTCGCTACATTATGACTGTTACAATTTACTGTCCATGTTTTGTTGTTTACTCTGATGATGATGATGATGGCTGCCTCGGCATTCAGTTGCTTGTGTCCTTGCGGGTGGTTGGGTGGAGTAAGTGGGTGGATGAGTTGGTGGGTTGATTGGGCTTGGTCGCTGGGTGGCTTTGCGTTCTGGTCAGGCATGTGACAAACTTGCTGGAATTTTCGGCTTGCCGTTGACAAGGGTGGCTCTCAGGCGCCACCTCCCACCACCATATAACAGCCAACAGTACCCACCTACCATCAGCCACCCACCCCATCTGGCGGGGCTGACAGGGCGCATTTCAAACAGAAAATGCCAACAAATGCGGCGGCGTGCAAATAAAAATGATTAATGATGATGCGAGCTGGCAGCAGAAAAGCAACATCAACTACAGCAACAACAACAACAACAACGAATACAACAACAACGACTACAGCAACAAACAACATTAACAATGGCCGCCACGCAGGCGTCAACGTTGACCTCTGCACCACTGACGCTGCTGCTGTCGACGTCAACGAAATGTTTGTAATTTGCGCAGGAACAACAACGCAACCGGGCGAAATACAGAAATACATCAAGAAGTTGTTTACTGCACACAACACACACACACAACACTCAAAAGCGCAATTTAACAACTCAAAAATATGAGTACATAAGAAGATGGCAATCAAGAGTGCCAGACTAAAAAATACCCCGCAAACAGGTGTAAAGAATTTCGAGATTTTACAATTTAGTCGCTAATAAACTACACACATAATATCTAAGAAGTTTCCTATTGTGAATAATTTCATTAAAAAATTTAGTTACAGGGTATGGGGAAGAAAGAAAACAAGGGTATTGAATTATTGAATTTAAAAAAAAGTAATACTAAATTGAAGTACTTAAATGCTTACGTGAACCATCAAACTATTCGCCAAGCTAACTAAAATAATTTAAAGCAAGCACTCACTAATTAGGGACAATGCTGTCGACCACTTTGTGGGGTGTGCAATGGCATTGGCAGGAACGACTGTGAGGAGTTTGTTTAACTTCAGCAATTGCGCCACGCCAAGCTACTAAATCAGCTAAAAGTGGCGGGGCTGGCTCAAGCCAAGGTACAAGTATTTACTAGATACACTCGCAAAAACATAGATACACAGAGAAATAGTGAGGGACAGAGAGAGAGAGAGAGATAAAGAGAAAGGGAGAGGGCAAGAGAGGTGGGGAGACAAAGGTTAATAACTGCCAGAAGATGATGCATAGCATGACACAGGCACGGAACAGTTGACAGTTGACTGGCAGGCTAGCTGGCTGGCAGGAAGGCAGAGTGGCAGAGTTGCAGAGGCAGGCAGGCAGCTGGCCTGGTGGATATGGACGCCATCACCGCAGCGTATCGCAGCTGGCAGCCATTTTTATGGCCGTTGGCGGCCAAGGTGGAATTTGGCCAAGTTTTGCATTCTCAGCCCCAGCGTCGTTTTCCCTTTTCTGTTTTTTTTTTTTTTGTTTTTTTTTTTGCTTTTTGGCCGCCGTCAGATGCGCGATAATCGCAACTTCTGCACCTTCTGCCTGTTAGGCATTTGCGCGCATTTGGCTCAGGTGTGTGTATGTGCCAGTCAGACGGACAAACAGACAGTTTCTCTCAATGTACTACTTGGCGGTGTTTCGTAGTCAACCGTTCCAACCAGGCAACCACGGTATGCCAAGCAGCCAAACAGCCAAGCAGCCAACCAACCAGCGAGTAGCGAAACCAACTCTTGCCAGCGGGGTGCATTTTCATTAAGAATGAAAAATGATGAGCAATCAATCATTGAATGCGGAGGGTGTTTCCAAAACGACGGAACTCTAGAGCACTCGTACTGCATTCACTCTCCTCTCTCTCTCTCTCCCTCTCTCTCTCACACACACAGAGACACACACGCACACTCCTGCTGTGGATCTCTCTCTGTCTTTCTGGCAGCAGTTGGCATGGCTTGCATGTGTCTGTTAGATACAGCTTGTAGATTGATAGCATTACCTGCCTCTGGTATTCAGAAATGGCTCTTTCTAGCTAACTTGCATTGCCTGCCATGTTTGCTATTTTCTACTCCTCCTCCTCCATCGGCTGCTCTACCAGCGACTCCCGCAGTTGTTGTTATTGCTGTTGTTTTGACCGGTCAATGCTTCACATTTGGTATAATTTACATCTTCATTTTCGTATTTTTACTACTTTTCATTTGGCTTGCGGGCTGCCGTTGCATTCTACCTTTGTTTTTTATTGCCGCTCCTGGTGCGATTTGAATATATTTCACACTTGATTTGTGGGCCGAGCCAAGTGGAACGGCTGCCAGTCGAAGCCAGCATCGGAGCCAAAGGTATGCTCCAAGCACAGAAGGTAGGGGAACTCAACTAAGTAGACAGATGATCTCGAAAATGTAGTCAAATTAACACTGCATTCGAAATGCTTGCTGAATATTCAACTAGAGCTGTATCAAAATGGTGCTTGAAGATCCTAAAACGAGGGCAAACAGAAGAGACTAATTTTCATATTATAAAACTGTGCTTAAAGAACCATTTTATGGCAAATATGAAGAGCACTTGTTTTCGATGATTCAAAATACTTTCAATGATCCAATAAATTGATAACGAAATAATCCGATTTATGCTGGTTTATTAATAGTTGAAATGATTGCACTGACAAATACAACAACAATGTCTGAAAAATTCCTTGTTTGCCCAAAGCTGATACTAAAGTTGAATGCCCTGCAAAAATGTTAAGACTTGCTTATTTTTTACTCTCTCACTTAATTCCAAATTGTTCTTGCTTGTGCATAATCTAAGCCATTTATTCGATTGTATAACAATTAAAAGATTCAGCTAAAAGATTCTTTTTAGTTTTTGACAAGTTTGAAGACTGTCTGTGTAATTTATTAATAATTAAGTCAAATGGGATGTGGCTACCGTGACTTATACAAAATTAAAACAAATTTCCTAAACAGTCCAATATTTAAATTTTTTTAGTCTGAAGTTTGAAAAAGACTAATGAGAAGAGCGCCTTTTTTGCTTATTTTAAAAACAACATCTCATCGTATTTTGGCAAAAAGAGTGGAAATCGTTCAGCTGTTGAACTTGATTCAAATGCATAAAATTATTACAGACTTTTGTTGTCAATTTTCTAAAGTGGTTTCACAGCGTTTGACTAGACAGTCCAATAATAACGCATTTTATGGCCACGATCGCTGATGTATTTAAATATTCATGCTACAGTTTTCATAGTATTTAAGATCGTTACCAGCGTGAAATTGATTTGAGCCAAGTCAACGACATTTCCTAAAGCATTTTCAAACATTTCTTCGTGCTGCGAGGCAACAGAGATGAAATGAAATAAAGAGCAATAACAACTCAGAAACATTCTCAGTCGTCGACATTTTTGAAGTTGTTTTTTGTCTTTGCGTTAATTTATAGTCACTGATTGGGGCGTTATTCTTATTGATCCAGGCCATAAATAAGCGGAGCCTCTGACGTGCCACATACATTACCGACATTTTAGCGTTTGATTTGTTATTTATCATACGAACGAGACAGAGATGGAGAGAGTGAGACAGCGAGTGTGTGTGAGTGGGAGAGAGAGAGAGAGAGGGAGAGAGAGGGAGATGCCATATCAGAATCAGAGTCAAGCTACGACTCGGCCGGGTATTCAAGCCAAGTGAGAACGGGCCGGCAATTACGATGACGACGACGACGACGATGATGACGATGACGACGACGACGACGACGACGGCGGCGAATCTGTTCGCATCTCATCGGATCGGATCGGAGCCCCATCGACAGACTACTTGGGCCTGTGCTCGCTGGCTGGCTTACCTGTAAAACTAGTTTCCATTTTTTTAACATTTTGTTGTTGTTTTGTTTTGTTCGATATATATTTGTTTTTGTATGCGATCGTTCTCCGCTCTTGGCAATCGTTTTTATATATTTTTATTATTTGTGCCCGCTGCTTTTAATGATGAAATATACATTTTGAGTTTAATATATCAAATCGAATGGCGAATGTTAATTTGCCAAACGAAGCTTTTAATATTGCATTTTTTTGTGTTTATTTTTTATTTATTTTTGGGCTTACTTAATTTTGATTTATTTCATTTTGAAATTAAAAACCATTTGAGTAACGAACTGTCGATCTCATCGAGCCCGATGCATTTTTAATTCGTTTTCGAGCGCATTTAAATATGGATTTTACACACAAACATGCCTCTGTATGTAAGTATTTGATTTCTGTTGAATTTTTGTTAGGTAGCTCTGGCTCATTTAGTATGCAAAGACAGTTGATAAGGTCGACTAAAACCGATACCCAAACTCGCGGAGACCGTTTTACTGTTCGTTTGTGCGTGGATTTTGAGTGATTAATTAAAATTATGGGCCGAAAGCAAACTAATGAGTTTAATACGACAAAATCCATTAATTAAAGACGAAACGTGTGGAAAGCAAAACCAGCAGCAGAAGCAGCAGCAGCAGCAGAAGCATCAGCAGCAGCGACGACAACGCCGACTCCAAGTTGACATTAAGGCATCATCAAGAGACGAGGCAGGAATCGGAGGAGTGTGCGGGGCAGCCTCTATAATTAAAGCTCTGAACCTAAGACAAAAGGCGTTGCAAGACGACGCCGACGAACAACAGACACAAAAGGCAAACAACAACAGAGCTTCATCATCGGCTGTCCAAGACGAAGAGTTGGGGACGCAGACGGAGATGTAGATGGAGACCCAAATGAGCGTTGATGAGTTCCATTTAAATAAAATCTTGATCGGCGGCATCCGTTGACTACTCACACACACACACACACACACAAAGACACTAAAGTCGAATTTCGTCTAGATATATCCGATAATTTATGAAACATAAATAACCCAAACAAAAATACAAATCATTTGTGCGATGACAGTTGCTGCGTCGGTTATTTCCAATAGCTGCGAGATTGTCGATTCGAGAATTGAGAAACTGAAACTGAAACTGACCCATGGCGATGGCGATGGCGATGGCGGCAAATACACATTTTGAAATTGATTCCGTTCGCTCGCGTTGATGGCATCTGCGAGTCCAGCTGACGACGGAGACTCCAAATTGTTATTATTGGTCAGGCCAGTCAGCCTGGTCCACGCTTTCTCGGCCCGTTTCATCTGCCATCTTCAATTTATGTAAATTACTCGCGTTGAACAAGGAAGTCACTCAAAGAGGTCGATCGAACGATCAAATGATCAAATGATCGAATGATCGCTCAGCTAGTCCACAACGAATTATGAACTTTAAAATCTGTGAGTTTGCCATAAAATGTGTTTTATTTTTTCTTAAAATTTTATTGATTTTATTTACGTACCTTGAATACAATTTTGTTGCTTTCGTGAGAAATCTTGATGAAATTATAAAGTTAAGTAAAATTCCAAGAATACAACGCATAATAAGAATGTAGGTTTCTTAGTCCAAGCCTCAATCACTAAAAAGTAAGTGAATCAATTCTAAATGCAGAATTTATCTAGAGAAAATTCCGCTGCCAAAATTGAAAAACGATTCGCTTTAGAAATGTGGAAGATAATTTTTCTTTTAACATGATTTCTTTACTACTTGTAAAAGTATTTCCAAATCTTTAAAGCTCCTTCTGCATGCAACAAAGTATTCAAATAGAATCTCTGGACTTGTGGAAGTTGCTCAATTATTGAGGCATTGAGGTAGGTAAAAGTAAAAACCAGTTGCCAGTGCAATTCAATTGAAATGCCCCAGCGGCGAGTGGGCCAAAATGAAATTATCAAAGCGCAACTGACAACTGCCAGAGGAATCGACACGGACACGGAATACGAGACATAGACACAAGAAAATGGATAACGTTGTTGCCACCATACACACACACACACGCACAGCAGCTGCAAATGTCACCGGCCACGCACCGCACGCACTTTGACACACGCACTTTTCAAACAGGTGCGCCCAAAGTTGTTGCTGTCATGGTGTGGTGAGGATGGGGTGGGGCAGCGGTGCAGTGGTGCAGGTGGTGCTGCACACAGGGCTAGGCGAGCGCATGTGATGTATGAATTGCTTTGAATTTAGTTGTCAAAGCTGCGGGCTGTGGTGGGCTGAGGCGGGGTGGGGTCGACTCATAAATTGTTAAAATGTGTCAGAATTGAACAAAACGCAAAAGAGCGACAAAAAAATAAAGTCAGAAGGAAAAACACACACAGTTGACAGCAGAGTGGCCAACAAAGCGGACAGTGCACAGCGACAGGGACAGCGACAGGGACAGGGACTGGGGCTGGGGCAGGGGCAGGTACAAGGAACAGGCAACGGGCAACTGGCAACAGGCAACAGGAAAGGGCAGAGCAAAATCAAAACAATTGCCATACAAAAGCGAAACGTGTTTGGAAAATGGTGCCGGCCTAGCGCGCCAGCTCCAATACAGCCCCCTCCCCCCTCTCAGCACATGGCTGCTAACCTCCCACCCGCCAAGGAGGGAGAGAGAGAGAGAGAGAGAGAGACATGTGCGTTTAATTTGCAAGACACATGTTTGCCTGGACCGACCAGTATGAGGAGTACTACAACAGTACCATACCACCAAACCAGACACGATACCAAGTATCGTGTGCCAGGTAACCAACCAACAGCCGGGTAACCCAGTAACTGGCCCACAAGCCATATTCCCACCAACGCACATTGGAACTGAAGGGAAAACAAGCGCTTCCACATTCAGCATTAATTTATATATTATAATACATATTGAGTATATAATATTTATATAACATATTTCTAAATTATTATTGTTTGAGTTATGCGATATTATTTACCATGCTTGCTGATGTAATTCATTTAATTTCATACTCTTTTATTGATCTATGATAGCACTTAAACTTAGCCATTGCAAATAATTGGCTTGGAAATTAAATATTTTCAATTTTAATTGTGTTGTGAACGAATCACAATCCATAATTTCATAGTAAGAAAATTGTTAATTAATTTTAAATGTATTTTCTCATGTTTTATTTATTTAAATTCTAAAACTACTCGTCGAATTCGGCTTCTTTTCGTTCAACTTTTAATGAGATAATCTTGCACATTTGTCAACATTTGCGAACCACTGTGCAACGCCATTAGATATCAGAGCGGCGAGCGTGAGCGTCTCGGCTGACGTCAACAGAGCCAGTTGCATGTTGCAGTTGCAGTTGCCGTCGCTGTCGCCGCGATTTGTACCCAAGTCGGAAAATGCATGTTCCCAACAAATGACACCTTCATGTGCACTGCACAGTTACCCATTGCCCCATCGCTCCCCGCTGCTCTCATAACTGGGCAACAGCCGCTGGTCAGCCTCAACATGTTGCCAATTTGGTCGCTTGGCAACGGCCGCTCATTGTTTCAATGGACATTTCAATGCTTCCTCCTCCCACTCCCCCTCCAACTCTGCCTTTCCTCACCATGTGCGAATTTGCATGTTTTTCAAAAAACTTTTTCGCTGCTGCCTTTTAAGGCTGACACTTTTGCTCATTGCGCCCACCGGCCGCGAGTGCTGCCACCATGCACTCACTGCCCCCGCCATTGCAGCTGGCCTTCTTTTGTCTCCGGCTTTATCAGCGTCTTCCTTCCCCCAACGCACTTGGCCAACAGCACTCGCGCGCGTGAATTAACCTGTTGCATATTCCTTGGTCTGCTCGACAGAGCCTGAGCCACAGTCTGAGTGGCCTGCACAGTGCAAGAGGCCATCGAATTGCCTCATGGGCATTATAATTGCCACTACGGCAGCCTGACCCAGAAAAAGGAAGCAGCTGCGAAAAACTTCACTTTAAACAGAAGCCATGTATAAATTTACGCGTTATTAAATTGCAATAGGAGTAAATGAAATTTAAATATTGTTGAAAATTAAATGAATACTTTATAAATGTCTACAAGCTACAAGACGGGGATTGCTTGATTTAAGATAACTTCAAATATTCCTAGACAAATGATAAATGGTTAATGAGAAAACAACGGGAAGCTAAAATGCAGATGAAAATGCTTGTTTGTTGAGCTCTTTTTATAATTTAAATCTGTTTTTTTATGGTTTTTTATTTTTGATAAGATTCAATGTATTTAAAATTCTCGTCTGAATTCATTTTTAGGGAAACTATTAACATCTCCTATTCTCAACATGAAATACTTATTTATTTATACAGAGATTCACAGCGTCAGTCAACTGTGGAGTTTGAAGCTAATTTCAATGTTTGTTTTAGTCAAGTAGGTGAAAAAGAAAAGAAAAGATCTTATATTATATGTTATGCGTTGATTGAATATTTTTTTCAAGCACTAATGAGCTGAACACAACTTCTCCGCCAGGTTGCAGCTTAAATAAATGCCCGATGTGCTTAACGAATAAAGAGAAATGTAAATTTCTGTGAGTTAGTAAAACAGTCAAGCATTTAAGTTAACATCTCATGATTAAAAATATAATGATAACCTTACTGCGAAGCATAATGCCATTTGCTAGCGAGTTATGTGTTGTGTGTGAGTAATGAATTCAAATTATTCAAAGATGCCATCTTGGCCAATTCCAGGAGCAGTCACTTCACACCAAAACGAGCAAAGTTTCGAGACTGTTCATGTTTGTTTAAATAATTAAAATATTTGTGCAAGCTAATGAATTTGTTTACATGATCGAACTGTGCAATTTTTCATCACTGTGGAAAATCCAGTTGATCTACGACTAGAGATGTTGTGTGCTGCAGTTCGCTTTTGGGGGGCTCTCTATCCCCCTCCCTCTCTCTCCCTCTCTGTGCACCGTTGAGTTCGGCGTCCATTCAAATGCAGAAAATCGTTTAAATCACACTGCGAAAAAATGTGGACAGCAAACCGGTTGTGCTGGCAAAGTGGCAAGTGCGAATGCAACAGCAAATGCTGAACGCAAGCGCGAAACAAATGTCAGAGGCAGCGAACATCAATCTCCAGCTTCAGCTTCAGCTTCAGCTCCGGCTTCATTTGGAGCCGGCTAGCCACATGGCCACTTGGCCACATGGCAACGGCAACCATTTGGTCGCTTGGCTCTTAACTTTGGGTGTGCAACGAGTTCTTTGGTGGCCACAAAAGGAAAAGCAACGTTGCCAGCGGCTTAGGACGGGGCACCGATGAAAAACCGGCTAAAAGGTGGCCAAATGTACTTTTTTTGCAATGCTTGCGGTTTGTTTTTTTTCAGTTTTTCTTCGTGTTGTTATTGTTGTTGTTTTTGCTGTTGTTGACGTTGAGAAACTACAGTTGGGTTCATAGCCTCATTTCAAATTGGCAAACAGGTGCGACGCAGATCCCCAACTAAATCCGACTGAGACGCAAACTGCTTGCGGCGACTGTTTGAAATAAGAGCGCTTTTAAGCAGTGCATAAAGCAACTTTCTTATGAAACTCACATAAAATACATGATTTACAAAAAATTGATCTTTTGGCTTACAGATGCTCAGCTCTTAAGTACTCAACATTATTTTTATAAAAATAAAATAAAAATAGAAACGGTTAACTTAGGCACGCCAAAGATAACAAGCCCTTTTAGAACGGAATTAATCTGCGGACATTTAATTTTTATAGATATAGTGGCTCAATCTTGAAATCTCCCAACTGTGTTGCCTTTATCAAAAATTTGGATATGCATCACACAGATTGTGTTTACCCTCTAACTGGGTATTGAAAAAGAGGCTTGACTATTGTCATGAGATGAGGCATTTTTCAATTAATTTGACATTTTATTGGCGTTAAGCATTATAGATAACTTACGTATAACATTGACGCTCACGTTATTATTATTATTATTATTTTTTTTTTTTTTTTGCCAGCTCATTTCTATTTTATCGTGAACCGCAATTCATCACGTTGCATTGCACAACCTGTCGAAAGTTGTTCTCATTAAATGCCGACAATTTTTATGCTTTAGACCTCGACTAAATTGCACCTGTCACGCAATCAAATTGACCGACCCCCTCTCTCTGCCCACTCTCAACTCTATAATACATATATATGTATAACTTTGAATATCCATCAGCAGCCATATGCATCCCCCACCAATAATATTGAGTGCTCGTTGTGCTGTTGACCGTTCAGCTCGCAAATCATGACATGAGTTCAATTTGTGACAATTATTGTTGCAACATTTCAAATCGTTGCATTTGCATTCGGCCTCCGGCGGCCTCCGACAGTTGTGCGATTTTTATCGTTTTTTATTCGATATGAATTTGAGTTGCTGTCGCTGTTGTATTTGTTGCCGTTCTATAAATGCATATATAAAGCATGCAACACATTCAAATTGTCGACTTGCCTTGTTGTAGTTCTTATTGTGGTTTCCGTTTTTTGTTTTTATTGAAAATTAATTGTTGCGCATTTTTCAAACAAAAGCATTAGAATTGGGCGTTGACTAACAAATGCATTTTTATTTAATGCTACTAGCTTCATACTTGTAATTGATTCCATGAAAAGTTAGAATATTATTCTTTAAATGAGTTACTGCTCAAGCTGCTCAGCGCTGCTCCAAGCGAGGCTGATTATTAAAATGCATTTAAATGCGACTCAACTATATGCAAATGTGGAAGATATGTATTTATGTAACAAAAAGTTTTTAAAAAGGGTTAAATGGTTTTGTGCAAATTAAACAGGCAGAGGGAAGAACCTAATGTGGAATACACGTTCAGTGCCTGCCAAATGAGAAGAGTGCACTTGCAGACCAGCTCACATTTGGGTGCAAACTCTTTAAAGGAAAATAGAATATATTTAACAGCTGGGTTCAGGGTATATCCTAGTCGTACTTACTCGATTACTGTCTTCTTACTTGTTAAGTAATCATTTTGTGTAGTCTTAAAATTTGCAAAAAATTATTCGTAGTGTAGAATTAATTGAATGAAGTTTCAGCTAATTACAAATACTGTAAATCAACGCAGATTTCCATGATTATAATTTGGTTAATCACATTACTTGATTGTTTTTTCTCTCTCGAATTGTGTACGCTTCGGATCAATGTGCAAATATTTGGGTGGCTTCGCTCAGAAGTGGCCCCGATAAAGTGGCACATGTGGTGGCAGCCACGGTCGACCAATAAAATGGGTAATTATGGAAGCTTTATGATTTTCTAAACTCACAGTAAATATTGCAAGCGGAAGGCGATCATAAAACGTAATCACCCCCCACAATATAAACAAAAGTGTACATTTTAAGTTAATTAAATGTCCAAAATGAAAATCAAGTGAAAACTGGCGAAACTCGCAAGCTGCTTGCTTGGTTGGGGTGTTGGAGGAGGAGGGGTTGGCTCTCGGGTTACACATCACAGATCTTGAGCAAATATCAGCTGTGCTTGCGGCTGCCTAATTGGAAGCCCATTTACCAATCGCACCACTGAACCACCGATCCACCTGGTCTGTGTGCACCGTCGCCGTCGTGGCGATAGCGATAGTTCATTTCTTAATTGTTCAGTTGCCGCCACAGACAAACAATAATTGCGTTCGTGCTGAAGATAAAAATGTATCCGGTAGATAAATGCCAGGCCAGGCAAATTGTTTGCTCTTTTAACCAAAGGCGCTGATGGTGATGGTGGTGGTGGTGGTGGTGAGGCGTTGCGTTGGTGGGGCTCCCAAAAAGAATTTCACAAACAAATAACAAAATTTATTAACTCTTGAGTTCAAAAGAATTGCTGCGCATTTCCTCAATTCCTTTGACAATTAATATGTATTACAAATTAGGCACTTGTTTCACTTCATAAGTAATCATCACGCTCCCTGGTCTGGTTAGTTTCCTTTGAATCCCTTCTGATCTGATTGCTCATAACTCTCGGCAAGATCAAAGGCCCGGCGGCGACAATTCAATTCAAATTCTCTTTCAGTTTCAGTTGTAGACTTTTTTCTCTGTGTTTCTGTTGCTGTTGTCGTTGTTGTTGGTGTTGGTGTTGAATCGATCTGCACTTGTGGCACTTGAAACTCAAGTTAGATTTGTCACTGTTTAGTCTGGAGTCTGGATTCCCTGGAGCACTCGAGTGTGCTAGTGTTAGCCAGTCGAAGCCTGATTGCATGTTGCTCATGAATTCCCACAGTCTTCACAAGCGACTGCACTTGAATCGGATAGTTAAATAATTGCCTAAGCTTCGCAGATCAATCGAATTATGAGCAACACAATTTGGGCTTGGTCCAACTAATCGATTTGCATAAACCGAAACTTAAACACAATTACTAACCGCAACATGCAGCAACTCACAATTTTTGCTATATGGCTATAGGTGATGGCCACACCCCTATTCGCCCCTTCGCTGCCCCCTAACTGGCCGACTGGCCGATTGGTCGATTGGTCGATTGCAACAGGCGCAACACGTCAGAAATGTTTAGTTGATTTTGTTTATTTTATGACTTTGGGGAATTATGTTGCACGTCCAATGCTAAATATGTTTAAAAATCTCTGGCACGACAAGTTACATGCATCAAACTGCCTCCAACGACAAACGAATGCCATAAAATCAAAGCGTCCAAGAAGGCGGCGATCCAGAGGAGCTCGGAGCGGCTCCATGGCGGCCGGGTGTGTGCTGGGTGGGGAGACAACGAGAAGTAGCACATTTTAAATGCACAAACAGCCAAAGCAACAACAACAACAACAAGAAGTCGACCACAGCCTCAAAGGCAACCTGTTGCATAAAACACAAACACACAAACATAAAACACGCACACAACTCACACAAAATCTTTTAAAATGCATTTCATTATGAAGACAAAAGCCAGCCGACAAATTTGTCAGCAACGAAGTTCATAGGCAGATATTAAGTGTTACTAAAGCTATATGCTTACAATGTATCTAACTAACTCGCAATGCATTCATAACTTATTTCCCCATATGCAAATTACTTGCACATCTGCGTTAATCGATTGACGGGTAATATTTTTGTGTGGTGCCTGCAGGCACACACATTTATAGAGAGTCACACGCAGCTCACATTAAGCAGCCCTGAGAACTCTTTGCACTTTAGCCTTGCCAGAGACGACAGAGACCGACACAACCACACCGTGTGCGCTTCCAAATCCCACTCCCAATTCGAGTGCCAGTATCAAATGTTGAAGCTTTGCTCGAATTGTCCGAATCAATTGTGGGATACGCACAGCAACAATCTCGAGTTTGACTGTTGTGTGTTGGTGTGTGTCGGTGTGTGTTGGTGTGTGTGTGTGTGGGTGGGTGGCATTGCCTCCGCGCGATGTTTGTTGCTGTCAATTAAAGCGCAGCGGCAAGCAGGAACTGGAACTGGAACTTGTTGCACACATAGCACATTGCCGCGTTGCACAAGTTGCAGTTGCTGCAGTTGCAGCAGTTGACTGCAGAAAATTGCATTGTAGGCTTTGCCTCGATGTCGCTCTGCCCGTTGGCTGTGCCAGTTTTCGTCGTCGTCGTCGTCGTCGTCGTGCCGTTTTTGACACTCTGCGGCGGCTGCCTTTTTAGCCTCAGTCTCAGTGTGCATTTGTTGCCTCAATCCCTGTATCTGTCCCACTCCCAGTCCCTGTCCCTGTCCCTGTCCCTGTCGCTGTCGGTGTCAAACTGCCTGCCCCACCCGTAGCAGCTGTACTTGTGCCTTCCGCTTCAAGTGCACATGGATCAGGGGCAGCTTCGACAGCTTCGCGATAGCCATTGTCTGTTTTGCTGCTGCTGCTGCTGACCAACTTTGCTGGGGCAACTAACTGGTATTGATACTGGTATTGGTACTGGTCTTGGTATTGGTATTGGGTGCCGGGTATCGCTTTGTGACTGCTCGTATAATAAATTGACAGTCTCAACTGCGCTGAGTGCATAAATGAATGAATGCTCAAATGACGCGCTGCACTCGTTTCACTCACACGCCTCCATCGAATGTATCTTTGTATCTGCTGCCAGCAGCAAGTTTTCTTTTCACGCTTACGTGCATTGTGTCTTTCACTTTAGCTCCGTGATTAATTAGCCTTTTATTAAGCTATTGGGTATGCAAAGTGTATTGTCTTACGGCAAACAAAAGCCATTACCAAATCACTATTTTATTAATAGAAAATACATATTTAATTATGTCTACATGAATCACATGTAAAAACTATTAATATTTCCATTAACGGTTATTAAATGGTTGAGTGAATCGAGCTGTTCGAAATAATTCAGTTTTAATTGAATACAAATTTTGAACTGCAGTAATAATTGCATTGTCAAAATAAACAAATTTAAAGCTTTACTAAGTTTTCCAACTATCAATTCCGAAATTTATTTGTTTAAAATTAAAATCATCAATATTAGTAATAAACCCAAAAATTAAACATTTAAGCATTTGCAACTATAAAATACATAAATAAGTCATAGAAAGATCTTCAACTTTTATTATAGCTCTTCTCAAGAATAGATTTATAAATGCCGTTTTTTGTTTCCTGCATTGGCATCTAGCTTCACAGTTTGCCGCTGCAGGTCAATAGATCCCCAAGGAAAACATTTGATTGCATTGGATGTGTCAGGTGGAACACCGAGAGCGAGATTGGGTTCGAGTTCGGGTTCGGGTTCGAGGGCGAGTGCATCATCATCGGCAATCAGAGCAGTCAGTCGAAGCCGTTGCCCGAGTCGGCAAAATTTATGTGTGATGCCGAACACCGCATGGGAGCCATGCCCAAATCCAGAGCTTGGTGACTGGGCATTGGGAACTGGAACTGGAACTGGAACTGTGACTGGGACTGATGCACTGCCTCCCACTGTGCACCTTTGGCGCTTCTTGCGATGGCCGCTTGCTGCGTTGGCTATGCAGCGGCAGAGGTGGCAATGATGGCAGCAGTTGCTCAACTGTCAAATTGTTGTTGTTGTGGTTGTTGTTGTTGTCGATGTTGCTGCTGCTGCTGCTGCTGCTGCGCGTTGATTCGTCGTAATTCATGCGAGGCAAACTGCGTCACGTAGCCAAGGCACAACAAGTGGCCTGCAACTCTAAATGCATGTGTATCTGTAGCTGTGTAAGTGTGTGTGTGTGTGTGTGTGTGTGTGTGTGTGTGTACATGCAGCTTCCATGTTTATGGCTGCCACTGACGTTGACGACGAAAACCAAGACGAAGACGAAAATGAACAAGAAGAAGATGATAATGATGTGTTGCCTGCGTTGCCCCTGCAACAGGCATAGCCAGCCACACAACGAATGCTGCCACATTTTGATTGCGTGTCCGTGTGTCTGGAGTGGAGTGGCGCAGAGTGGAGTGAAGTGGTTTGCAGTGGCAGGGAGGCATTGGAACTGCAGTCGATGCGACTACCTGCGCATCAATCGGCCATAAATTAGCATTTGAGTAAATTGGTTAAATTCGTTATTCGGAATTAGGATCCAATGAGCTGACGTTGCTGCAGCCCGCTGTTATGCCTCATCATGCCCACTCTCTCGCTCTCCCTCTCTCCCTCTCCCTCTCTCGCTCTCTCTCGCTCTCTCTCGCTCTCTCTCGCTCTCTCTCTCTCTGCCTGTCTCTGTATTTGTGCTTCATTCTGGCCAACTAACACGAATGCGGCCATCTCTCTGGCGGGGCCGTGATTCGACCAATAACTCGCCGCTACATGTGAGCAGCTCCCCGTGGACAGAGAGTGGCTCAGCTCAGCGCGAACTTGTTTATTTTGAATTTTTATGTTTAATTTCGTGTTATTGATTGATTTATTTTTATTGTGCGCTTCTTAATGGAGAAAATGTTTCGCTTTTTTTCTTATATTTTCATTCTGTTTTTTTTTTTTTTTTTGCAGCAGCAGCAGCACTGTGAAAAATTACAGCAATTAATGAAGTCGTGAAGGCTTCTTTGGCAGCTCGCAATGTGCTTGGACTCGAATAGGAATCTGTTTTTTGCTTTTCATTTTTATTTCTTTTTTTTTCCTTTTTTTTGATACGCAAAGCAGGCAGCTAAGTGGCAACTCAATTGACTAAATGAAAGACATCAATTTGCTGTATAATAATTGCTCGTAAATTTGAACTTACTGCAAGTCTTTGAAAGCACACTGCGCATTGAAAGTTAGTGTTCATATAAAAGTTATGTAATCATTCAATTTTAATCGTTGTCTTCAATTAAAAAGAAACTATATTTGAAAATGAAATTATCGCAAAGCATTTAAAATCCAGGAAAATATGTAGCTTCGATCTATAAAACTGAACTCTGTTGGAGGTGCAATAATATTGCTAATCAGACAAATAAATGTATTTATATTTACTGGCCACAAAATAAAGCAATTAAAAGACCATTCAGGTTTGGCAACTGGCAGCATGGTTGGTAAATTGAAAAACTGAAGCAAAATCATTTACGAAATGAAAAACAAAAAAGCAAATCAAATCCATAAATATGGAAAATGTGTTCACGAAGACGTTGAACTTTTGAACTCGTGACGTCCAGCCGTGAACCGCATCAAGAAAACTGAATAGCAACAACAGCAACAACAACAACAACAACTCGAGCAACGGCAACAAAAATCATCTTAACATGCGGCTCAGTCAGAGGCCAACGAAAACATTTCAAGTTTCAATTCGAATAAATAAAAATGTAAGAATTCAATTTTGAGTACGAACTGAAGAGAGATCGAAGCGTCTGGGATTCAAATTGCCGCGGACTGCATAAATCAATCGAATTTATTGACCAATGACAAATGCCGCAAAGCTGATGATGCTGAGATGCTTGGAAAAGGGAACTGGGCGAAAATCAAATACAAACAATGCCAAAGAGATTTCAAATTAAAAGGCCACAAAACAAGCGCAGAAAGCATTAAGAGCCATGACGATTAGAAGGTAGCCATGGAGGACGAGGAGTGGAGAACTGAGAGAGGAGAACGAAGCTGTGACTGAAAATCGATTAAAATAATGGCGAGGTGGGAGCTGCGATTGGAGCAATGGAATGTCAAATGCAACGACACGAAACAGGCAAGCCAACAAAATGAAGACCCCGAGCAAGAGCACAAGCCAGAGCAGGCGATACCTCGGCCAAGAATGTTGGCAATAAAAATGATAAAAACCAAAATCGGAATCAAATAATTCTCGGACCTCGACTGAGACTCGAACTCAGCCACTCAGCTTTTGAGGGAGCTGTGCAAGTCGGTTGCCCGTCTACGCCACAAATCAAACGCCAGCAGCGGCTAAAGATTGCCGACTACAGATGGAGATGAAGATGGGGCTGCAGATGGAGATGGAGATGGAGCTCGAGCTGGAGACTGTCTCCTGTGTCCCAGTCGCCTGCCTGCTGGCCGCCTCCCTGCTTTAGCAAATGGAACTTGGACTTGAGCTTGCAGTCAGTCAGTCCGCTGCAGGGCGTCCAACGGCAGCGTCATAATCACACGCTACACTCTGCCAACTGCTCACAGTTCCTAACACACACATACACACACACACACACACACGCACAACTCTCGATAATTATGACGGGAAATAAATTGTGTATGATTGCTTGATTGGCGATTTATTGACTCACATTATTGGAGCTGCTGCTGCCACTGCCTTAAGCCGACCCTGAATATGAATACCACCACACTCAACGAGTGCGAGTGTGAGTGTATCCGTGAGTGTCCATAATCGATGCGGGCTTGACAGCGTATTTATTACAAAAATGCGAATATGTTTTCTTTTTTTCTTCTTCATTTTTCCCTCCTCGACTGCATTTAAGTTTGCTGGTCAGCAGCAGCGACGAGCTCAATGATTGAAAATTGCGAATGTCTCAAAACCGGAAGCTATTAAATGCTATAATTTAATGCCAATTTTGTTGGTAAGGGTTGCAGGGGGCCACCGCCAATCAATATCAGTCAGTCAGGAAATAACCAGAAATACAAGATAAAGAAGAAGATTATCAGAATAATATAAAAGGCTTGCGAGTATTCAAAGAGAAATTGTTTTTATAAAGGCAATATACAAATTATATTCAAGAAATATACTTTATTTCCAGTTACTTTGTAGTTTTTCAATGCAAATTTTTGCTTTATATATTTTATTCACTCATATTCATATATTTTATTCATCTACAACATAAAAACTAAATTCTAATTCCAACGAAATATGTTGACACATTGCCTCGAGCTACAAATTGAAATTATGTTTTAGATTTTACAAACATTTCATTAGAAATTACTCAAGCACTTCATTTTACTCAATAACAATTTGTTTGCCAAAAAAAAAACTCACTTTGACATAATTATTCAGAAATGTATGCAGATGCCTTAACTTTCCCGCCCTAACCCCTTTTTTGCCCTTAAATAATTTGTACGTCATCTCGATGTGCAGTGAAACCCACCACAAACAATTTCATCAAAAAATTGTCACACACACGCCACAGTCATAACTCTTGAAGATGCGACAGTCGCCATTTAATTTCAGTTGAAATTTGTAAAGCAATAAAAGTTGACTTGAAAACAGTTGAGAACAGCCTTTAAATGCAACTGAAGAAAACTGGAAAAAAACAAAAAGGTGGGGAATGTGAATGGAAATGGAAATGGGCATCGAAACGAGGCATTCACACGCACATAATTCAATTGGCCCAAACAAAAGCACATTTAATTTTATTTATTATCGCCAAAGACAGCAACAGCATAAGCGAGTGTGTGTGTGCGTGTGTGTGTGTGTGTGTGTACGTGTGTTATCCTTTGAAAGAGCACTGCTGATGAGCACTTGCATGTGCGGATGCAGAGATATCCGTCAGATACTTTCACTCAAAAGCGAGGAATGATTTGACAGGGACAGCGTTATCTGCGCCGTCGAAAAGCGGGTGACCAGACCTGAGAGCCGTATGAGGGTAGGCCGACAAACATAAATAAACCAGCCACTGAAGAAAGCGAAGTGGAAAGAAAGAAAAGGGCCCAAACGGCAGGACGCGAGACGGACAAGGCAGAACGAAAGAAATGTCAACAAATAGAGTGTGTGCGTAGATGGAATTCAGTGTTTGGCCTTTGGGACAGAAGAAGAAAATGACGACACATGCTGGCAACAAAAGATACAAAGATATACCCACATATATACATATATATATATATATATATATGGCTATATATTTATATATGTGTGTGTGTGATACGCAATTTCATTGCTCGCTTTCAACTTTCGAATGATGCGGCGATAAATCAAGGATAATCTACTTTTCAGGATCATAATTTTTGTGTGAATTGACAGGCGCAGTGACAAAAAGAAAGCAAACTGACAGATTTATGTACGCACACGCACACGCATACCAAGAGAGCCAGATATACGCATGTGCATGTGTGTGTGCGTGTGTGTGTGTGTATGTGTGTGTGTGTGTGTGCTCGGACTCCCTTGCTGATACTACACAACATTTCATGATGTCTGCCTTCGAACGGATATCAATTTCACATAAAACGCTGCCAGCCCAGCCGAGAAAGTGGATGATGATGACAGTCAGAGCCAGAGACAGAGCACTGGGGTTTTTGCTGCTGCTTCTTCTACACTCTGTTTTGCGGGGTGGGAGTAACCCTTATTTGACACATTAAATGTCATTTGAGCATGCGATGAACAAGCCAAATGGGCGGCCATCTTGCCCTATCTGTAGATGTGTGCTTGTGTGTGTGTCTGTGTGTGTGTGTCTCTGTGTGTTTCAAGTCGCCGCATTGGCATCCATGCGGGTCGTGCATTTCGAATGAGTCGCACGTTTCGTTTTGTCGTCCATTTATTGGCGACATTAAATCATTCTATCAATCCCAGCCACGAGCTCTCCCCCATTCTCCTCGACCACCTCCTCCTCCTCTGCCGCCCACCGCTGACCGTCTGTTTCCACTTTCGCTTTCGAACCACCCGCAACCACTGGACAAAACTCCATTAGTCATTAATCGCCGCACTGACTTTAATGGCATTAAATAGTCGCAATTATATTTTAATGACATCCAGCCCAAAAAGTAAGACTGCCACCAATGTATCTCAGGGTGGTTTATGTATTCCCCTCATTCTTCTTCTTGTTCGCCTTCCTTTGGATTTAGTTAATTGCCTCCACCGTCTTCAAGGCAGCTTTTGCTGATTAGCATTTCTCGATAAATGCTCCTCAACCTTCCAAAAAATAAACAGCATCTTGTTTAAACTATGCATTTGTTTAAGTCAAACAGAGCTTAAGTGAAATTTGCATATCATTTGTTAAACAAATAACAAAGCGTTTTCTATCTGGATCAGTCAACAAATAGTCTCAGCTATTTTGACTGCTTGAACAAAGCTCGACTTCGATTGACACCCGATACGATTGTATTATAAACGACTTCAGATTAGTTAAGCAGTTTTTGTAGTTTTTTGAATCAAGTAGCTAATAGTTTAATTAAGACCCGTAAGAATATCTTAACTATATTATTTGTATATACATGCAAATCGGATATTCTTCCAGCTTCTATTAGCGAGCGTATCCAGTGTCATAGTAAGAAAATAAACATAGATTTATTGAGACGATGGCAGGGTATTTTAATTTCTTTTTAAGCTCAGACATATATATTCATGATAAATTGCATTATATTATATGAAATGATCAGAATGGAACTGAATATTCTTTATTCTTTATACCCTTGAAGAATGAATTTTAATTTTGTTTTCAGATTTGCAGTGCATTGAAGGAAACGCCTCCGATCTCTTAAGGTATATTTCTTCTTTATTTTTTATCTGAACATCTGTCCGTATTTTAATTCGTATATGCGCAGAACATAATCAGTCGTTAAGCAATCAAGATTTTGATATAGAAGCGCATTTTTGCTTGTTGGACTATTCCATCATACAGCTACAGGCGGTCGAAAGACGAGTTTAAAAAGACATGTTAGTCTACGCCTATCTCGATCAAGAAAGAAAGATTATGTTAGGCACCCCAAAGATAACATGGCCTTAAAAATCGGAGACAATCATCTGACGTATAGATTTTAATTCGGCAGTGGAACTGCTTTGCCTGCTTCTCTTAACTTAAGCCGAGCGTTTTGCATTTCTTATATGTCTATATGCATATCTATATCCAGCACAAGAAAATATGAAATAAGAAACAAAGTCAATCAAAGAGATAATCGCAGACTTTCTGAAAGTGCTTTTAGCAGTACCTTTTGTTAAACTTTCACATATTTAGCCATTGAGCTAAGTAAGTCTGATCCCTTTTGGGTAAGTTCGGGGAGTGTTACAGTGACAGAATATAAAATATGTATTTATATATATGTACATATATATATATTTATGTATATAGATACATATAGGGGCATACTTTTCACGTCAGACCCAAAAGCAACCCCTTCGTTAGATTTATGATGGGCGGAATTGTTGGCGAGCGAACGAATGCAGCAACTTTGGATGGGGATTGAGCAGACAAAACAACAAAATCAAAAGCAACTAATCAAATTTTGACAGTAGAAATCCACCTCGAAGTGCCAGCGGCGTAGTTCTGTGGCCTACATGAATTTGGGAGCCTGGGTATCGGAATCTCGTATTGATAGAGACCGACGATGATCCAAGATGGCGTTGTGTGTGTGTTCTTCATCTAATGAAATGGCCTCCATGACGAGAAACCAACACAACACGCACACCCCGCATCGCAAACTAACTAGCTCTCTCCCTCTCTCTCTCGCACATGCAGGCAATAAAACAATGTCACGCAATTTAAAAAATAAAATAGAAAAGAAATAGAAGGAAATGTCAAAAATTGAGTGATTTACAAGCGAACCGGGCGGACGGATGGATGGCTTGAAGTTCCAATGAAAATGAAACATGGAATTGAAAGGAGTTCATAATTTTTGGGCAACATATATGCATTTGGAAAATGTGAAAATTCAGTTCGTTTGTGAGCAGGAAAGCAAGAAAGTGACTGTGACTGCGACTGCGACTCGGCGTACAAGTCGCCGGGTGGCGAACCCCCCGCCGCATGCCGCAGCAGGCAGGCAGCAACTGCTGCAGTAAATTAGGCAAATTTACGAAATACCAAACGGAAAATAGAAAAGGACACGGGACGAAAGTGAGCGGCACTGTCTCCGACACCGTTTGACAGTTGACAACAAAACACAAGGACAACATAAATCACCGACTACTCGCACAAAACACTCGTCGGCTAATTTGGCAGAACGAAAACGGATCGCAGCAGCGCACAGTATCCGTCAGATACTTTTGCGCAGGCGCGCAGCTGCAACAGTGCGCCATGTGGAAATATGAAAATTATGATGATGATAATGATGCTGAGCGAGAGAAAGAAAGAGAGAGAGAGAGAGAGAGAGAGAGAGAGAGAAAGGGAGCGAGAGCTAATCAGATTTATGGCCTTGACAGGCTATTGAAATGCCATCGAGCTCTAATGCACTGGAACGAAAAACTCTCCGACTTGGACGACAGCCGCCTTTTATCTGAACGCACTCCAGAAAACGAATTTTGATCTCTCTTATTTATTTTATTTTTTTTTTTCTTAAAATATTTAATATTTTTATGACGCACATTTCCGCTGCGTTCTCCTACTCGCTATTCTGGTTCTCGTTCCTATTCTCACTCTCAGAGTGAGTGACTGGTTTGTTCTTTTTCGGGGTCACAGAGATTTATGCGTTTCTTCGATTATGTAAGCCATGGTTTTTCCTTTTCGAAAGTCAATTATCAAATTTATGGTTTTCTGCCCATGAGACTTTTACCCTTGGCGGCGTTTTTTATATTATTATGTTTTTTTTTTTTAGAGGCTCTCCTCATTCCCACATAGAATTTCATCTATTTTCTAAATTCGTCGCATCTGCTCTTTTAATTTGTTGTAATTTTAAGTTATTAGTCATAATTTTTGGTATTTCCAGTCGGCCGCTGACAGCCCGAGCTGAACACTTTAATTATATGTCTTTAATCAGTTGATGCCGATTGCCGGTGACGGGGGGGATTTTAAACATTCAAAAAAAATTACAAATTGTATTCAATATGTGCATTTCAGCAAGAGAGTTTGAGTCTGGGAATATCTATTGGTAATTCACTAATATATTTTCATATTTACTTCTTATTTTTTTATTATATGCATATTTTTTGTATTTTGTATAAGACAATATTTATTTATGTGCAAATTTATATTCTTTTCAATTTGATAAAGTTTGCTGCATAGTGAATTACTCAAATGGCTTCAAGTTTTTTTCTTTTACTACTTACGAAATGTTGTCAGTATGAATTGTCTTTGAAATTTTCAATGTTTCCATTTTGTAAATTCACATCAAGTAGATAATCGAAACTCCCAAGTTGACCAGTTCCACAAAAGCATTGTTCAAGAATCGTTTTCTTTCGTCAAAATTAACGCAGAAACTTTTTAATGAAAAACCCGCATCAGCTCGTGGAAAATTGCCACCACTTACACACACACACACACACACACACACACACACATACACACACACACAAGCAGCGAGCACTTAGCAGAGTTTTCTTTTGCATCGCACAAGTGGGAAAGAGAAGCCATCAAATTGGACAGCCATCCCAGCAACCCCAGTCACACACACACACAGAAACACACACACACACAGATACAGCATTTCCATTCCATCATGGCCGACGAGGAAAACGACGAAGAGTACGAGTAACAACGACGACCTGACAGTCTGTCAGTCAGTCAGTCAAGACGAACCCCGAACCAGCGAGTCTGCAGTCAGCAGTCTGCTCAAGTCGAGGGGGGCAGGGCAACGGCCGAGGACGGGCCGCAGGATGTGCGGGCTGAGTTCAACTTTCGCCACCGAAGCGACGAAAAAAGCAACAACAGCAACAACAACAACAGCAACGGGAACAAAAAAGTCATTTCCAACCACCATCGAGAAGCGCTTTGGGTGTTCTGAGCAAGTTCTTGACTGGCAGGCAGCATCGAAAAACGAAAAACGAAATGCGAAAGGCGAAAGAACGACCCTTATTTCGGTTGAGGATTCGAGTCATATTTCTTTTTTATTTTGTGACACGAATAAATCACTCAATTGTATGAAATTAAACGCAAAAAGGACGCCAAAGGACATAGGCCAAAACAAAATGGCAGCTCGGCAGTCGGCAGGCAGTCGGCAAATAAAATAATTCGGATTCGTGAGCCCGAATAAATCAAGAGATTGGACACAGATATCATAAAAATAATATCCTTTACTGTATGTGTGCTATCCTTCTGCATTGGCGTTGGCAGACATCGCAACTTGACGGGTCTTTGCCCTCGGCGACGTCTACGTTTAATACTTGTAATTTTCACGGTTTTTTGCTCAACCCGCCTTCCTAGGGCGCAAATGAGCACCACTCCGAGTTTGGCATTTAAAGGATACACAAAGATACACACGCACACACACACACACACATACATTAACTTGAGCTGTGCAGAGTATTTAGGCAGTTGTCAAGCTTGAATCCCTTCGAATTCTGGTTAACTCCGCAGCTTATTGACAGCAAAAAAAAAATAAACAAGACTGTTTTAAATGTCACTTTAGTTTATTATATAAATATAAATATAAATTATGCAACTATAGAGTTGGAAAGCAAGAAATTAAGCAGAGTTCTCTAGTTGATTTTCTATACTATTTTCTTACTTTAAGATCAATTGGGTCCGTCGTATGAAGCCTGTCTTCGAGAAACTACGGAACTTGCTTGCCCAAATTTCCATTTTGTCTTATAAAAAAATAAACATGCATATGAAAAGCACGACGAAGTATTTTTAATTTTAATAAATTTCGTTTGAAATCAAATTGTTCGACTTGCTTTTGGCTACACATTTGTTAAAAAGAAAAAAAAAAAACTTTTTTGTCAAGTGTATACATTCGATATTATGAAAAAGTACGTCTTTATAGATTGTGGTTTTAATGAATTTCAATAAAAATAATTTCACATGTTAAACACTTTTCACAAGTGTGGATCATTTAAATTAATTATTTTTCTCACTTTAGCTAAGATTGTTTAAGAAGCATTTACAAGCTTTTCAAATGGGTTACAAAATGCAGCAAATAAAATACTAAAAAAGTCAATAATCTATCTGGAATATATCGGAGATTTTTTACCGAATCTTGCTATGTTTAAATTAGAATAATTAATTTAAGACTTTTCAACTCGATTCGATTACTAACAAAAAAATGAGCCTTTCGACTTTCTTATTAAAATTGTATTAATTTAGGGTAAATAAAATTCGTTGTAACGGAATCTTCCGTATTTATTTTTGCAGTTTTTTTCGTTAGCCATTTTTTCTGGTGGTTGCTGTCTCCAATAGTCTGTGTGTGTCTGTATGGGTCTGTGTGTGTGTGTGTGTGTGTGTGTGTGTGTGTGTGTGTGTGTGGCCATCACATGGCATAATAATTTGATTTGTGATCTTTGATAGCGAATATGAATTATAGAATGTGTGTGCATGTGTGTATTTGTTGCTGCTGCTTGCCACTGGTAACAGGGACCGCTGCTGCTGCCCTGGCTGCTGCCACAGTCGGTGTCAACGTCATTCAGCATAAACGAGCTGCCAGTCGGTTTGTCCGGCCGTCGTCCTGGCGTCGCATTTACAACCCTTGGCGCGCATAAATTACTTTTATTACCTGTCAGGGGTATTTGCGCTCTCCTTACCGCCCTGCTCCCCCCCCTCCCCTCTCCCTCTACCGCCCGCTAGCCTGATGACGTTTTCCTCATTGCGTTTTTAGCTATATTTTAATTGCATATCGCGCAATAACTATTTTGCACTCACTGACAGCAGATTGAAGATATTTATTAATATTAGATGCGGCAGACAGACACGCACAGACACACACACACACACACACCCACACACACACATAGACAATGCTAACGGACGTATTTAGCCGGGTCCTGTTGCCCGCTTTAGTCGTGCCCCTCCTCCCTCCCCCCGTTAGCCATTTACAGCGGGTCACACCAGTCGCATAATTCCGGTTCCATTAATTCTATTTTATTGCGTCACAGGTTTTTAGATGATGTTGCACGTTGTGGGGCTTTGCATTGTTTCTGCTACGGCTGTTCTTGTTGTTATTACTATTGTTGCTGTTGTTGCATTTCGAAAAATATTCATATTTCACGTCATTCAAATTGCATCAATAAATTTCAGGGTTTTTTTTTCTTTTTTGTTTTTCTAGCCTGCCATTTGCATTACTCAGTTGGGAGTTAGGGCAACAATTATGAGAAAAAAAACCCCATTTTAATTGCCAGAGGGTATTAAAAGGTACAATTTATAATGAATTTATATTCGAAAATCAATTTATAGATAAAAACTTGTTTCTATTCTTTAACAGAAATCAGCTATGAATTTTTACAGACGTGCAGCAATCAGTTTTGATAATCACTAATGGAATTCAGATTTTATTTTTACCTAAACTGAGGTGCCCAGATTTAAATGCAGCATTAATCCAGATGCCAATAGGCAAAATCTTGACTTTTCAAATCAGTAAATTCTTTGCAAACACATTGAACATTTGCACAAATAAGACTTGGCTGTGCTCCAACTTCTTAATACAAAAAAAAAGAAGCCATTTTTAGCTCTGAAATAATCAGGACAAAGAGGGACACAGCAGTTGCTGTAGTTTAACAAATGACCCGCTTGGTCGTCGTCGTCGTCGTCGCCGTCGTCGTCGTTTCATCGTTGTGCGTACCAATCCTTTATACAACTGAATTAAAGCCTGCTCGGCAGAGAGTTGAAAAAGATGTTGCTCTTATCGCAAAATTAATAGAGCTATTAATAAGTCTTTTGTAGCGTTGATATCAAAAGTCTTGTAGCCCGTTCGGGCTTAACCTTGAAGATGGAGACGAAACCAAAAGATGCACATGGATAAATCCTTCAGCCATAAAAGAAAAACTGATTTACCTGCGATGAAAGTGACATGTTAATTTTTTACTTCCCATGAACGTGCAGCACATGGAGGCGCACCAGCTACGCTCCAGGTTCCCTCAGCTTGCGCTGTACCAGGCTGCTGCACATGGCACGGACGGCATTGGAGCGGCTGAGACGACTTTGATAAATACCATGACAAATTCAAAACTGTCAGACATCATTTTTCAAATAGTAATTGCATTATTATCGGACGCTCAACGGCGCGGGCGGGCGGGCATACGAGCGACAGACTCTGAGATGGGGAAATGGAAATGGAAATGGGAAATGATGAAGGGAACAATTGGCGCATTAATCTCACAATGTCTTCGTCTTCATCTTCGTCTCTGTCATAGCAGAAGGCGAAGGAAAGGTCCAACATGTGTTTGTCTTTCATTCCTTCATTTCTCCTTATTCTCTCTTCGCTCCTTCACATAATTGAAATGTCAGATGTTAGCCAGCAGAGAAATAACGTGAGAAAAAGAGATGGCGCGAGCAAAGTGAAATTTTGTTTGAGTGGCACTCGCAATGAGGGAGAAACAGGTACCCGTTTGAAGGCGGAGGCGTTTGCATCGCTAGCTGCGTTTATGCGGCACATTGTCATGAAAAGTAGAACGAAATTTGTGAAATTTACTTTACTTTTACTAATTATTAACATTGAATAATTAATCAAATTAAAATTCAATTAACAACTAACTAACGAGCAGTGGTTTGTGCAACATGAACAACTGTTTTCAGACCTCATTTTCAGACTTCCTTTAACAACTGCCTTTCAACTTTTTTTATAAGAATTGTCAACAACAAATTATTCGATTCATTTATATTTTAAAAAGAATTTTTTTGTAATTATTACAGCATTTTCTGCTGATTTTGCAGCTCGTGTACACGTTGAACTTATGGCTGGGTGCATCAGTTTCAAGTGGTGCCCAAAGAGGCCCAAGATTAATTGCGCGTGGAAACTCCTAACTAAATCGTATCATGACCCGGTCTGACGGTTGAGCCCTTCATATCGCTGGTGCTCTTAACGATGTTGTGATGTGGTCGATTTTTCATTAGCGGACCAAGTGCAGCATTTGAAAAATTGCATATTCAAGTGACTCAATTAAGCGGATCGATTCGTATGTGTGTGTGTGTGTGTGTGTGTGCGAGAGACAGAGACACAGATACAAATGTAGATACAGATACAGGTTGTAGTCCGGGCACTTGAGCAAGACGTCTGCCATTTTGTGAATGTGTCCCTATGTGTGTGTGTGTGTATGTGTATGTGTGTGTGTGTGTCTGTGCTTGTGAAGTGCACGTGAAATCCTTTGGCAAGGGGCAGCAGCAACCGGCAACCGACCTGATTGGTAGTTGACTACCAGCCAACATCAGCATTCGCTCTGCTGACTTCTTCTGACTGCCGCTGCTGTTGCTGTTGCTGCTTCTGCTTCGTGTTGCCAGATTCCATCAACAACAAAGCCAAGCAGCAGCAGCAGCAACAACAGCAACAACAACACCAACAACAACACCAACAACAACAACAGAAAGACAAACGAAAACGAAATGTTGCTGAGACATGAAGTTGACAGCTCAATGCGCTTGAACAAAACTCACAGCACACACACACACACACACAGAGCACACACACAGTAGCAGAAAACGATATACACCAATACGAGCACAAAGTGAGCTGCAAAAGCAAAAGAAGAAGAAACATCAGCATCCAGCGAGATGTTCACCAAACAATTAACGTCAATTCAATAGTTGCACCTGCAAACTGTCACCTAAATTGCGGGACAGAATTGTCGACGCAGTTCTGTGAAAAACACACAAATCTTTACAAATAATGATTGGATTACATATTACGTGCTGGCAATATTAAAAAACAAAGAAAATACATTGTCTATGATAAACCTGTGCTTAGCTAAACTATTAAAATTCTTCTTTTTAATTTTATTTAAGCATTTGTTTATTTGTAAGACTTGCTAAAGTATTGAATTGTTCATTGTTTGGTGACACCTACTCATTATTTAAATATGTCTTTTGTCTTGTTCAATTTGTTCACTCCGATCTAAATATAATAAAGTATATAATTAAAAACCCAACCAGCGAAATAAAATATTGTAATTAAGTTATTAAAAACAACCTTTTTCTAAATTATAAAATGTACTAATTCCTATGGAAGTAGACCTATTAAACACTCAAGTTGTGGTAAAAGATAAATAAATTTGTATCAATTAGCAAATGCAATTCTTTATTACATATTATTTTTAAAGGAGCATTTAATGAGTATTAATTTGAATAAAAACGTTTTTCATTTATTAAACCCAAGTGTTTCTATTCATGTGATCTATGCTGCGCCAGCAGTTAAGCGAATTGCAAAAAAAGAGAAGAGCTGCACTCCAACTCTGTTCGGGCGTGTTGGGGCCGATTCCCATTTTGTTGGGGCTTTGGTAGTTGTTGCTGCTGCTGCTGCTGCTCCTGCTGCTGCTGCTGCTGCTGCTGTTATTGTTATTGTGGTGGACGCATTGAAGAAGAATCCATCAATTTTTATGTTGCCCTCGGTCGACATTTTCGTCGATTCTGTTTTGCTGTTGCCGTATTGCTCAGCGTGCTCGTAAAATGCAAATCGAAATTCATATCGACTCATACAGACACACACACACACACACACACACACAGTAACACACACATAAGAATACACTAGCATGGCGTGGATATTGTGCGTTGGTATTAGTGTGAGCTGTGAGCTGGTTGCCGATTCCACCCCTTTTCTCATTGTTCTGTCCATCAAAAAATGTGCACAACAACAACAACAACAGCGGCAGCAGCAGCAGCAGCAGCATCAGCATCAGCATCGAGTACGAACAAAGAAGAAGACGCAGTTGGAAAAAAATCCATACACATGAAGTTGTTGTCGTTGTCTCGTTTCGTTGACTTTTTCGTCTTCTGCTGCTGCTTCTGCTGCTGATGCTGCTGCTACTCCTCCTGCTCAACGTCATCGTCGTCGTCGTCGTCTCTCATTGTTCCTGCTGCTGCTGCTGCTGCTGCTGTTGATTCGTTGGCTGTTGCTGCTTGTGCTTCTTCTTTCTCTGCTGCCACTTGAGCTTATGCTGGTCGCTGCCTTCTTTTCAATTGTTGTTGTTGTTGTTGTTGTTTCTGTTGCTGTCGTTGCTCGTTGTTATCGTTGCTGTTTCGATATTTTTCTCGTCGCTGTTGCCATTGTTGCTGCCTTGCTGCCTTGCTGCTTGTCTGCCAAATGCCACCCCGCCCCTTTTTGGCATTGCAACCCGCCAGCCGCCGCTGGCTCTAAACTTTCAAGCGTCCGACTTGCAGCTTCATCTCAGTGTCGGCCACTCTCTAAAATCCGAACGCTTCATTCAAACGCCGGTGCCTCCTCTCATAACCACCCCTCCACCCCTCCATCCCTCCCCACAGCACACACTTTCTTTTACATACACACATATTTTCATTGCTTGCACTTACCCCTCGGCACTTTTAGTCTGTGGCGACATAGATGGCTGACTATTTGGCTAATACCAGATAATCGAAGACCGGTAGCAAATATTCCAGCTTAATACATGTCAGCTACTGATTCGACAAAGTTCCACTTACTGCTGGCAATGTGTGGGTTTTAGTTAAAAACCTTAAACTAAATATTCTTATTTATTTCTAGGCGATTATTCTACCAGGTACACACCAGGTATGCTACCAGATATAAGCCTACAGGCACAAGAATGTATAATTAATCTCTCTATTCGCTCGCATGTGACTACTTTATAATGGTGAACACTCCACCAAAGTCTTCAAAATTTCAAAAATTTCAAAAACCTTTTTAGTTTTCTTTACGTGATTGTAAGAAACACGGAATTGTAGAAAAATAATAAACTAAATTTGATACAGTCAAAAAGTAACGAAAGAAACTGAGAAAGATGAAGTTTCCCAAATTAGATATTTTCTAGACTTTATATATTGTGAACTACAACTTTCAGAGAGAGATGATCCCTCTTATTATTAAGCATAGCTTCTTGTTTTACTCTTTGTATTCCATAATAGAAATACTCATAACATTATTCAAATTAAATAAGCAACAGAAAAGACCCTTATCCACCGATAAATACCATGAAATCAGTTTATAGAACTCCACAGAATCGCTAATAAGTTTATTTACTCATTTATTTAAAATGTCATCTGCATTATAGTCATACTAAACCAATTTCAGAGCGTATTACAACTTTGTCATAAGCGCAGAAACCATATGTCCACCACACGCACACCCACCCACACCCACACCCACCCATACCCACACACACTCACAACTCAGAACCACACAGTGGCCCCTCTCCGCCCCCATTAATGCCATAGAGGACCCTCTCATCCCCTCGCTTGACCCAGCTAAATTGATGCCGCCAATTAAGAGGCGTTGAAAAACATTTGGAAAATTTTCGCTAAAATTGCCAAAGCCACGCAAAATGTCAGGCTGTGTGAGATGTAATTTTTTGAGTGGTTTGGGTAGCTGGACGGGTGGATGGGTGGCTGTGTAGGTAGAGTGGTGATATTGAATGAGACTCAGCGAAGCGACCGCCATATCCACACTGCAACCACACACATCACCACTCAAAACATCCGACACAATCCAATGTTGATTACCGCATAAAAATACATAGCCCACCAATCCCCCACCCTCTCCACCACCCTCTCGCCCCATGCCTACTCCAAATCGAACTCCCCAGCCATTTGGTCAACAATTTTGATTGCCTCGACGCGCAGAAATTATTCCTAAAACAAACACAACACACAAACAAAATACAAATACAAATTCATTTGAGTGGATTTGAGTGGCCTCGATCCCGACTGGTTTCATATCCTTTTTGGTCCTTTTCGCAGTGCATTTTATGCATCCAATGCTATTTCGCTAATGGAGGGGCCTGCAACTGCCACAGACGTCGCTGCCAGCGCTGACGTCAACGTCAACGTCAACGTCGACGCAGACGCCGACGCCGACGTCGACAGCAACGGCTCCTGATGATTGTCCTGCAATTTGTGTCATGGACGTGCATGCGTGTTGCAAATTGTCGTTCTTATTGCCTTTTCAAAAATTATTTCGCGTTAATGGCAATTACCACTTGTGTATGTCCTGGTCCATAATCAGACCCAGGCCCAATCTCACACCCAGACTCTGCTCCAGGCACAGCTCCATTTCACAACGATGCCACTGCAGCTGCAGGCTGCTGGCTGCCGGCTGCTGTAATGCAATTTGAAATTATTTTTAAGGAAATGTAATGATTTCCGGTTAATTTATGTTAAGTGTGCTTAAGTGAAAACTGTATGTTTTGGAAATTAGCCGAATTGCGGGCGTGGTTTATTACTCAACACAATTAGCTGCATTTTGATGGCCGCACATTACGCTTAACAGTTAAAATTCTAACATAATCCTAAACCGCAATTAGCAGTGGAAAAATGCATTCAGCATTCCATTGGGCTTAGCTTGGAGTTATAAAGTGTTTAATAACCCCAACAATAGTCAAACAATGTTTGTATTTATTCGTTTTAAGATAACAAAGTTTTAATATGTTTTTTTTAAGACTAGCAAAGTTTTAGAAAAGTCGCTTAATACTTAAAACTTTTTTCAATAATTCTTACTTATATTCAAGTTCATAAAAAAACATCGAATTTGAATATGAAATAGGTTCTTAGTGGATCGCTCGATTCACATTAAAATTAAAGTATTTATATATCTCTGAATCAGCATTATTTTAGATTATCCATAGATATTACCAAGCAGCCCACTTCAGATATTTAATCGCTTCATTTTCGATTAATATCGAACAAATTGGTTCAATGTTCATGTTTTAATTATGTAACAAACTCTTGCGGCCATACTTGAGGCAACAAATTATATAATTCAAAAATTTACGATGCCCCACACACACACACACACACACACATACACACATAGCTACACACATTTTCATTGCAGCTATTTACAAAAAAATTTCGTTTGAAACTGAAAAGAAGGAAAATTGTTTAATTTTCTGGAACTCATCATAAGCGAAACCATAAATTATCAAATATAGAAAAAAGCATGCGATACTCTTTCCCAGTTGCTTTGGGGCGCCGTACAAAAAGAGAGAGAGAGAGGGAGGTAGAACGGGGGGGAGGGGAAGCAAAAAGAGAATCGAAACGAACACAGCTAAATAACTCCGAAGAATGAATTATGACAGTTCTAATTGACTGAAATATGGTGCGATGGCTGCTTTCCATCATCTGCATCTCTTATTCTGCTTGGACTTTGTGCGGGTTGCTGTGGGTGTGAGTGGATATTCAGCTGAAAGAGGGGAGACGGAGGAGGTCGGGCGACACAGCTCAGTTGAAGTGCGCAAACGAGCATCTTACAGATACTTTGCTTCACTTTCGTTTTAGCTACGCTGCCTGCATTGAATGGGAATTGAAAAAGCAAACAACAACAGCAACAACAGTCAAACTGCCAAACAATGAGGCTGCTGTTGTCGCCGGTTTCGGTATTTGGTCTTGTGTGTGGCTGCTGCCATCGAGTGCATCGCATCTCGAGCGGTGGTGCCACAAACACATCCGAAAAACAGAAAAACGCTGAAAAAACCGAACCCAAAAGCCAGTGAAATGTGTCTAAGTAAAGACGGCGGCAATGGCGACGCCTGCCTTGCCCGGCTCCTGCCACAGTAATTCATTTTTTCTTTTTTTTTGTTTTTTTTTTTTTGAAGTGCCAGTTTATGTATCTGAAAGATACGCTTAGCAAGCACACACACAAGCCCAGCCATGCACACAGTGTGTGTGTGTGTGTGTGTGTGTGTGTGTGCGGCGCTGTGAAGAAAGGAAACGCCATGCCAAGCTGTTGGTAAATGGAAGAAATGGATTTTTGACAGATTTATGACTATCGAGCCGTCTTCATTTTTTGAATTATTGCCATCGAAATAGACGAAAAATTCGGGTATTTCTTGCCTTTGCTTCACTTCTGCGGCTGCCTCAGTTGTTGGCCGTTGCTTCGGTTCCGTTCTTAAACTGCCTCCCGCTGCCGTTTGCCCAAAAATACAAAACCAAGCAATCCGCCTCACACATGGATTTGGATTGGATTGCGTTCGGATTTGGATTTGGCTTTGCCTTTGGCTTTGGCTTCGACGCGGCATTTGCTATTGGCAGCTTTTGACTCTCGACCGCTGTCGCAGGAAAAGGAAGTGTGGCTTTCTTTTCAATTTGTCCTTTGACTCTTTGTGTGCCCAACCCCCAACTATAAACTACTTCAAGGGCTGACTTTTTCCTGAGAATGAGAACATACGTTCACTTGGAAGCACAGGCTGATTTGGAGTAAGTCCACAACTTGCTATTGATAAGTAAAATTGCATAAATGAACACAACATGAAATACTAATAAAAATATAGCTTGATAAATAATTTACCCTTGGAGTAAGTCACATCTGAAATGTTTTGCTTGCTATTTCTAACACATTTGGTTTTGCTTATACGAAGACTTTTTTAAATTAAAACAATATCCAATTTTATCAAGGTAATTTTTGGGAATATTTCTGAATTTATATTTTAAAAAGAAACGCTTAAGAATCTGGCAGCAAAAAATAGTTATTTTAATTAGAATCTATAAAACTCTTGAATTATATTAATCTCAGCAAATAATTTGCATTTAATTTAATATAAGTAAACGTTAAGAAGAAAATGAGGCCTTTTGAAGGAACCTTTGATTTGGTTGGAGTAAAGATTTCTTGTCTTTCAAACTGAGCAAATCTATTGCTGAGCCAGCTGTGCTCGACTTGAAAAATAAACAAAAGACCGCATTGAAAATAAAGAAAGAAAGCAAAAAAATAAGTAAAATAACAACAGAAGCCAAAGCGATGGCTTAGCAAAGCAAAAAAAAATCTAAAAATGCAGCCAAATAGTCGTAAGTCTGCAATTTACGATCGATCGATTTCAAGTTAAGCATATGCGACTCTTGGACTCTTCGACTCCCGACTTTGACTCCTACTCCGAGTCCGAGTCCGAGTCGGAGTCGGAGTCCGAGACCAACTTGGACTTGCAGCCCCAGCAGCGAATGGAAGATGGAGTCGCCAAGCCAAGCAAGCAAATGCCAAACTGTCGATTGGCAAAAGGGGGGCGGAGTTGGCTTGTGTTGGACTGGGCTGGCTGTGGCTGTTGCTGTTGCATATGTCAGATGGAACATCGGGGCACCGTTATGATGTGCGCTTGATGCCCCACGGCGGCGCTGCAATATTTTGCACTTAATTTAATTTGTACGGCAAACAACGGCGCACATTTTATAGCAAATATGAGCGGGATCGGGTGTAGACGCCACATCAAGCGCTTTTGGCCGCTGCAGCAGTAGGGGGAGGCGTGGCATGGATTTCGATTGCAGCTGGGCCTTTGAGCGGAGTAAGAGATAGCGGGAAGGGGTGGTGGTGGTGGTGGTGGTGGTGGTTGTGGAATAGCACAACGGCTGGTCCATATCAGTTTCATGGAACTATGGTCACGATTTGGCAATAATGTTGCTTAAATACGCTTCGGCTGGAAGCTATAGCCAAAGCTGGACCTGCACCGGCTGCCGACTGCCGACTGCGAACTGCCGGCTGCTGACTGCCGACTGCCGACTGCGAACTGCGGCCTCGATGGCCAATTGTAAAACATTCGTTTGGCAAGATTTGTTTGCGGGATAAAAATAAAATTGTTCATTTAAAGTAGCTGCTTCTGTGTGCTGTGTGGACGACCGCAGATTGTTGTTGCTGCTGCTGCTATTGTTGCTGTTGTTGCTGTTGTTGTGGAGTCTCCCCAAGGCGCATTTCCATTGCCCGCTTCCAAATTGGCTTTGTTTATGAGATCGCTTTTATCGTTCGCAGCAAAAGGACCTGCGGGTTAATTTCTTAGCGCTACTTAATTTTTCCTCTCTCTGAGCGCCTCTCTCTCTCTCTCTATGAACTATCAACCAAATCAACGGCAACTGTTTCCACCATGTAGCCAAAAAAGAAAAGAAATCAGCAACAAGAAAATCGGTAATTTTCAGCAAATTCCTGCGCTTATCAATCCTATTAAGATAAGCGGCGCTGTGTTGTTGTAGTCACTTTTTGGTAGATATTACTTGTTACTCGATGTTGAACTCGGCATCGATGTTGTCCGATTGTCGCATGGCAGCAAAAGTAAAAGATACAAGATCGTAACAACATTGAAATTGATACGCTCGATTGAATATCGAGTAAAAGCCATTCACATTTTGCTCAATCATCACGAACTGTTCAGTGAAATGGGTAATAGATAAAACAAATGTTGCAGTTATTCGTTCAGCGATGCGGAACCGGAAACTAAAAGTAGTTTAATTAAACAAAAATTGGAAAAGAAAGAAACAAGCAACATTTCTTCACATCAAGTTGGAGCGTGCATTCAAAGATCTTCAATTGCATTCCCATTAAGAAAATAAACTAGAAATAAGAAAATAAACTAAACGAATCCAATTTTTTCTCTACTAATTCTATGCAAACGTTTACGGATAAGCCACAAAGAAGAATGCGCTACTTACTCGAGCATTGCTTTCTGTGCTGCAGATGCAAATAAGTTCATGAAAATATTGAGAGTCTATATTAAAGAAGTTTTCAAAGAAAAGCATAAATATCTCAAATATTGCCAGTGTAATTTTCAAATTTATTCACTCAAGCAAAAAAGATCAGCAAAGCCAATCGTAAACATCGAAAATCTTGACTTTATGTCAATCACAACAAGTTGAGACGGGTCGCAAAAGCTACGAGATACAAATATGGCTTGGAAGTGGTATAAAGCTGCAATGTGATATACTACAAATGCCGCTCTATGTTACAGATATTGTTGCTCTTGTTGTTGTTCTTGTTGTTGTTACTATCGCTGTAGTTGATGCTGTTGTTGTTGCTGTTGTCGATGTCGTTGCAGTCACGGCTGATTGGCCTTTGGAGCAATGCTTTTTTTGTGCCAATCGCGAGCAGTTGTTGTTGTTGTCGTCCTGGTTGTTGAACGACCTGTAGCCTGCTCCCGTTGTTAATGTTGTCGCCGTCGTCGTCGTCGTCGTCACAGACGACATTCGACGACATCACACATTGACCATTGCCAGTGTAGAATTTGGTGCAATTGTCGTGGCAGCCACCACCCGCCACAAGCGCCGCACCCACCCTACCCCGTTAGCAACGCCCAATCCTATCAGCCGCATTGGTTAGTGTGCCTCTGGCTGGATTGGGTCTGGCTGCTCATGTCTGATTTACGAGGCTAGCGTTGCCGTTGCGATGCCGTGGCCAAGATCGTCGCCGGTTATGCCAGGTCAGTTCCATTATTTTCGATCTGGCCAATTCGCCATTGTTACAAATGCTAATTTTGATATTTTGTATTTAAATGCACAGGAGGCACAGAGCACCAGCAGTTTACCCTTTGAGCCACATACAAATTGAAAGGGTGTTTAGCATTTTTCAATAAGCTTGCTGACATTAAATCTCGCCTGATCTCGACAGTAATTATTAATTACTTTTAATTATTATTATTAATTACTTTTAATTGAATTTAATTTTTAATTTCCAAATTCATTCCAGAGCACATATTCCTAAAAAAAATAACTGATTCAGCTGAACTGGCAGCTTACTATAATATAAATTAAAAAAAAATAGAGAACTTTAAATTTTATAAAGAATTGATTCAAATATAACAAAATTAAAGCCTTTGAAGCAAATGTTTTAAGACATCGCAAAGAGTTTTCAGTTTCCTCAGTTTCTTAATTTAATTAATTTCAGTTTCTTAATTTCTTATTTAAGAGAGATTATTTATTAAGAGATTTGAGTATTCGTATTATGGCTTCCACATATATTCAATATATCCATCATCCACTCAAGTTATAAATATATTTCTCAATTTGCCACAAATAACTAGAGCAAAGAGCATTTGCATTGTCGCCTTTGTTGCAGTTGTAATTTCATTTGCTTATTTTCTAGTTCATGTTGCAAATGTGGCATTGAATTTCATATTGCGCTCAGTTTCAGCATCGGCATCAGCAGCAGCAGCAGCAGCAGCTCCTCCAGCGAAGCTGCTCCGTTCCCCAATCGCATCGACAATCGTAAGCGTCGCATTCGCCATCGTTCTCCATCGTTGCCATCGTCTCCATCGTCGCATCGTCGTCTCGTCGGCCCGATCCGCTGTAATGGATGTTATGTTCTGGCGGCGATCGCATGACAGGCGCATGTTGCAGCCGTTGGCATCCGCACCATTATGGCAACTGGGTCCCCACAGCACCAGTCGCAGTCCCAGTCCCAGTCTCAGTCTCAGTCCCAGTCCCTGCCCACCATTGCCAATGCATCGCATTCCCCAAAAAGCGTGTAATCAATAAACAACAAGAGCCATCGAAGCTACGATCCGATGAACCCCCTCCTCATTTCCCCCTCAAGCTGGCCAGTTTGCGCAGTTTGCCCTGCTGCTCGCTGGACTGCTGCTCGCTGAGACAGGCATCTCGTGTAACCTATGGGAATGCTTTGGCTAGCAGGCTGGCTGGATAGCTGGATGGCTGGATGGCTGGAAGGTTGCCTGGATGGCTCGCTGGCTGGCTGGATGGCTGGCTGGCTGGCTGGCTGGCGACTGCTGGCGATTGCGCTCGATTGTATCTGTTGCGCTCTTCTTCTGCTTTCTGTATCTGGATAATGATCCATTGTTTGCATCTTGAACTTGTTTTAAATGCGCGCGCACTCACACACATCGCAGCCTCCCAATCCACTCTCCCTGATGCCCCTCTCCCTAACACTCCATCTTGTAGCTGCCTCCTCATCATCATCGTTCTCAATGTTGCCGTCGTCGTCGTGGTCGTCAACGCTGCAACCATATCTGGAGTCTGAGGCTGATTCATTGGATGCACACACAACACACAACACCACAAAAAAAGCTGCAAAATTGCTTAGCTATCCGCCGGGGATGTTCAGCAATTTCTTTTAATTAGAAGATATTTTTGCGCTTATTAGAATATGTAGCGACATGGGGAATTTGGTTTAAGTGCATTCAGTAGCGGGCCAAGGCCCACCTTACAATAAGACGCTTGCCAGCAACATTTTAGGCAGAGTTCAACTTGCTGACTATGCGCAGCATGTAGATCCAAAGTTGCCATAGTCTTACTAAATAGTGATTGAGCCAATCTTGCAAAGATATGATTCACTTATTATAGCATATAAAATATAGCTTATAAAAAAGTTACCAATATTCACCATGCTTTGTCAGTACAAAATTTTAAAAACGTTTGGCGATGTGTTGAAAATTTGTTTCATCATTCGTTGATTGAACTCTCAGCACAAATTACATTTTGTAGCTATGATTATTGTCTTAAATTATTTTTAAATATTGACTAATCAAGTTATCATATTTTTTATATTTGTTGGTTTGCTGATAAGCAATGCAGTCTCGTGCGAAAACTAACCTGTTCCAATAAAACTATATATTTCTTTGATACCACTTTAGCGTAGTAACAAAAGCGGCGATTTCATAAACAATCTTAATCTAATCTGCTGCAGTGCAAGTCACCTACTCAGAATTATTATCACGAATGATTAAAAGCTTATAAATCAATCAAAGCGTATCGATAGCCCAGTGAAGGATTTACAAGGCAAACCTTTGTCTAGGGTTCCATGGAATGGTAATAAATTCAAATAATGACTTGCAGACTTTGAATGCACTCAACAGTCTATAGAGAAATTGAGTTGCTGTTTAGAATCAGAGAGAATCATTGTGGATTGTGTGGATACTGCCATCACTTCCACTCTCTTAATTAATGTACAAAATCTATCCATCGAATTCAGAATGCAGACTATCTCCCATTTGAGGTATCTCAATTATAGCATTCTCAGTTGATCTTACTGAGAACATGACTCAGAATGTTTAATCCACAGTCCCTTGTACAATGTAACTAAATCGTTCAATGTTACTGCAAAAGATAATCAATCGAATTTGCAACTGACATTCTTATCAGCAGCAGAGCAGCAGTTTTGTTTAACAAACATTTAATGAATGTTTTCGCCGTGATCATAACTTATTTATACGTGAAATGATTTGCATTGCAATTCCAATGAAAGATCCAAACTGACAGCCATAAATATTCAACTCAAAACTGAAACCTTTTGTTTTTCTGCTTTTGGCGAAAAACTTTTAAATATTCATGCGCGATATTTGTCGAAGCGACAGATCTGCAGCCTTGTCGATCGATTGTCTCCTGACTTGTAGGCGCTGATCTTGGACCAGGTCCTTTGTTTTTTTTTTTCTCGATTCGAAAAAAACAAGAAACCACAGCCTCAATCGCAGTCGATTGTTTAGGAACCAAATACCAAAAACAATGGGTCATTTAGTCGCTACTCTGTGGCTTGTTGTGTGTTCATGGTTTGGGCCCTGTATCGGAGTAACTTACCGAAAACGTTACCAATCCTGACAGCCAACAAGTATTGCACGATTTGCTCGTTTTGTGGCAGGCTCCCTTGTCCTTGTCCTTGTCGCTCGGAACATTTTTTGGGACCTTCTGAGTGATTTATTAAGTTTGTGTCAATTCTTGAAATTATTAACCACAGCGAGTAGCCAAATCCATTTGGCTTAGCATCAGCATCAGCATCAGCTTCATTTCATGCTTCGTGCTGACGGCTTCTGCATATCTTAACACATTTCGGCATTCCCTGAAAACTCATTTCATAGAACACGGAATCCCTTGACCGGACCCCAAAGAGCATAGCACATATATATTTAAATTTTTTTACTTTTAACTTGCATGAATTTAATCGTGAGTTTCAATTATGCTGCAAGCGTTTTGCAGCCTCCTTTTTTAAGTAGAATAGTCAAAGTTTTCCTTAAATGGCTAGCGGCATTTATAAAAAATAGGAAAAAAAAAGTACATCAAAATGTAGCATTTATTTTTATTATTTTACCCCTGAAACTAGATTTTTCGCTCGTCAAAAGTTGACAGCTCGGTTGACACTTGACTTTGTTCACTATAAACTAGTTTTACGGGTTTTGCTTTAGATTGGTTTCTACAGCATTTATTTATCGGATAGTAGAACACATATTTGAAGAGAAATATTCGTCATGCAAATGAGATCAATGTTTATCCATTAAATTAAATGTAAATGTTAGTGAATTCTACTTAATATGAATAATATTGATAAATATATGTGTATAACTAGATACGATTGCGCTCTTTTATGTGACCAGCTAGCTGAGTTTGATCATGTTAAAATTAGTATAAAATTAGGCTACATAAAATATGGAAAATTATCGTCAAAGCTCGCATAAAGATTCAATTCCAAATCTTGTTGCAAGTGCAACTGAACAACAATGGAAACCACTCAGCTTTGTTGTCCATCTGGCATCAAAGAATCTTATTTCAAATGCCAAACGAAAGTCTGTTGATTTGATGACTTTGAGCAAGTTTTGGTTAATGACAAATCAAGTTGCCAGCATTCAACACATCAACGATCCACAATCAACTCAAATCGATGACTTGTGTTGAAATTGCAACTTAATCTGCAACGGAGTAAAGTGCAGTTAAACGAGCAAATGCCAAGACACATTCAATTGCAGTTGCAGTTGCAGTCGCAGTTGCAGTTGGGTTGCATTCAGACAAAAATAGGTAGCACATAGATACACCAAATGGGTAAAGCGCATGAAGGAGCCATAATTTAAATTTTCATGCGCCTCTGCTGTCAATTGTGCGCAGCCAACAACTCAGTTTAATGGCAGCGAGCCCAACAAGAGCAGCAGCAGCAGCAGCAACAACAACAAAATTTAAATACAAACAACTAGCAGCGACAACAACCACAGTGAACACAACTAGCACCACAAAAACAAGCAACAGCAACAGCATCAGCACCAGCACTCCCTGTGCTTTAACTGGGCTCCAATGGCGCTAAATCAAACGACGGCCACGAAATTGCCATAATGACGACACAACGATGACGACGATGATGATGATGAGGCTCGGAATGAGGCTGACTCTGGGGATGAGGCGCAGACTGTGACTCAGGCTGGAGGTGAGACTTAGGCTGGAGATGAGACTGAGACTGAGGCTGAGGCTGAGGCTAAGCAGCGCGCCCCGCTGCTTCTACTTGCACAGTCTCTCTCTCTCTCTCTCTCTTATTCTTTCCCTCTCTGTCTCTGGCATCGCAGTGGCTCTCTTCGAATCGGCAGCCACATAATCAGCGCAAAATTATTGGAAAATCTTCTGCGCTGGCGCAAACGCTGAAGAGCACTTGCTGAAATCACAGCGCTACTTGCAGGTAGTTCGCAGAGCTCAAACACAATTATGCAATTTGAATACCCTTTTAGAAATTCGCCAGATGAAAACTGTCAGATCTGGAAAGAAATCATCTAAAACTAAATGATTTATTAATTGTTTTCAGCTATTTTGAGCTATATTCTTTAAGATTTTTAGAAGCTGCCAAACGTTGTAAATTTGGAATTTTCATAAAATGATTAACTTTATTTTAAATAACTGTTTTTTTTTAGATAGTTAAAAGATTCGAGCATTTTAATTAAAGAATTTGTTTATTTGTTAATTAAATTATTCTTTCTTGAACTTAAAACATAATTGAGATCAATTTAGAGAGTTCAATTCATAATTCTTGCACCATCAAAGATGCCTGCAGCATAAGCAAATGGAAATGTCTGCTGCAAGGGCATACACAAAAATGATTGCACATGTTGCGAGTTGCAAGTTGCGCGTTGCAAGTTGGCATATCGAAATTATCGCATAATCGTGTTGAGCGCGTTGAGGCAATTTTGGAGGGATTTTGCGGCTGCACCGACACAGAAGCGACAACGAGTCGCATACAGTAAAAAAAAAAAAACAAAAAAATGAGAAAAGAACGTTCTGCACAAGAGTGCAAATTTGTGGCAGCTACTTTGGCTGCCAATCCGAGTGGCGGCAGCACGATAAGGCTCAGCAGCTAGTTGCTGTTGCCTCACATGTGCGGCCGATCGGCAAACAAACAAAAAAAAAATGTCACATTGGTCACGAGCTCTGCAATTGAATGTGGGTGTGGCTCCACTCAAATGAGTCATTCACATCATTCAGGAAGCAACAACTCATGAGCGTGTAATCACTTTAATGACTTGCAACTTGCAACAGATGACTGCGTCTAGTTTTATAACGATTTGGCATCTGCCGACGGCATTTAGATGCATCTAGAGCAGTATTTAAAATGGTGCAAGCATTTTTACAGACTTGGTCAATATCTGAAAACGAAATAAAGCAACTTTTTTTACCTGAACGTATTAAAATGGGTCTAATGAAGTTGTGGAAAAGCTTTTTGCAGGCAGAAGTAAGCATTTCCAATCCCATAAGGTATACATATGCTTGATCAACATCAATAGCCGGTCTCAGGAACCCTCAGACTTTAATTTTCGAAAATAATAGACACATTTAATTTTGCCAATCGATATTAATCGATTTGACTTAAATCAAACTAGTTAAAATGACAAGTTTACTTTGTTTACAATGTTTTCTAAAACTAAGTTGAGAGTTCCGTCGAGCACTCTCGACTAGAGCATTCTAACTTGCTTGTCATCTTTTAACCTACGCATTAATAAGGCATCTAAACTAATATTTTATTTTGTTCATATTTGAATAACGTGCGTATCTCTATTTATTAATAATACTTAAATTTTGTTCTTTGTTTATTTAGTTGGATATTATTTCTTCTACAATTATCGTAAAATGCTGTGATTTGTCAGTCTCAAATATTCTGTTGATTTTCGTTCCAGTCAGAGAAGTTTTCCTGAATAGAAACGGTTAGCTTTAGAAATCAAATCGAAAAATGTTTAATAAATTTCTATTTTTTCTTGGGCTTTTTGCTTTTCCAAAACTTTTGCTATCTGACGATTATTTCAATGAGCTGAGCACTCGCAGCGCTACCACGCTCCACACAATCGAGGGCACTATTCTGGCCCCGGGTCCAGGACTGACGGTCGGTTCGCAGTGGCCAGCGGACATCAAGCTATCGATTGACAACGGCGAGTATCAGGGATTTGTGCGTCAGGATGGTAACTTTATGATCAGCGGCGTTCCACCTGGCAGCTATGTGCTGTATGCCCATCATGCGGACATATTCATCCAGCCGATTCGTGTGGAGATTGCCAGGAACGGCAACATTCGAGCGCGCCAATTGAGTCACGTTAAACCATCGCATGTGGTCAAGTTGCCCTATCCTCTCCTGCTAAAGCCGCTCGAGCGTCGCAAATATTTCCGTACCCGTGAGCAGTGGAATCTGCTGGACTATGTGCTGAATCCGATGGTGCTGGTGATGGTTTTGCCGCTGCTAATGATGCTGCTACTGCCCCGTCTCATCACCGATCCGGAGACTAAGCGGGAAATCGAGAGCATACAATTCACCCAAATACCCAACAATATGCCGGACCTGGGTGATCTGCTCACCTCGTTTGTCACCGGCAAGCGACTACCCGAGAAGAAGAAATCGACTGCAGGCGCTGCCCACAAGAGGCGCAACTAGGAGAGCTAAACGCAAAGGTTGCAGTTGCAAGCTGCGTTCCATTCACGTTCTAATTTCTTGATTTGGGCTAACTAATTTAATATCTGGCTGGATCGGATGCAAAGTTTATGTATTTATTACCTTTGTACAACGTTTTCTGCTTTCCTTTCCCTAATGACAAAAATTGACTTCCAAACGAACAAACGAATATTTTTTCTCTGATATAATCAGTCATAAGTCAAAGTTTTTCTATATATTCAGAACTATTGTTGGGAGTGGAACTCTCTCCATGTACTCGAAGAGTATATTTAAAGCTGTTTCCAAGATTTTTTTCTTAAGATATGACTTTTAATGGATCGTTGATTGCATGCTGAAATTTTAAAATCTTAGGAGAAAAACAAGTTGTGTTTTATAAATTCAATAAAAGTCGGTTTATTTTGATCACAATGATTCATTTTCCAAATTTCATTCTCTTTGCCCAGGCATTTGGCAGCCCTGAGAAGGGCTTTTTTCTTATTGTTTTCATTATTAATTTTTTTTTGTCTTTTCTTTTTTTTTGGTTTTTTTTTTTTGTTTTTTCTTTTTTTAAATTTAATTAATTTTTTTGGGCTTGTGTAAACGCAATGGGCCCAAAATGGCTAAAGAGAAACGCCCTTTTCAGCTGACGGAGGCCGCAGTCTTTCAAGGATGTCTCGCGGCGGGAACAATCCTGCAAGCAGAAGCAAAAAGTGTTTTTGTTGATTAGTATTTTAAATATATACAATAAAATTTAAGGGTTGATTTATAATTTAAAGATTATTATAAATTAAGCTAGGAAACACAATTTATTGCTTATTATCTGACTCATTTTTTTGAAACTTAAGGTTTGAATTTGATTGCATTGTGATAATTACCTTGAAAAAGTTGGCCCAGTTGTCTTGGCTGACACTTGTGTGTGGGCGTGGCGCGCAGTGGGCGGCAGATTGTTGTGCTCCAATTGTGGCGATGGAAGCAAACTCCCCCCCCGAAGAGGAAAGCTGCCGCGAGGCGCAGCCCCGATGTCGAAGTATGCATTCGACAAGACGCTCATCCGATCCGATCGGATCATCGGATCATCGCATCATCGGATCATCGGATCATCCGGTATATATGTGTGTATGCTGCTGTGATCTCAACATATGACATATATATGTGGTATTTGGGTATGGAGAGAGTCGTTTGACTTTTGCCCCCATCCTCACCACCCCCCACGGGCTACGCCGTAATGCTGATTAGGAGGCGCAGATTAGGGCGTGGTGGGGCGTGGTGTGCGCGCGCCAAGCGTGGCAAACAAAAAGGTTGATAAAAATCGTTTTGTTTATCAAAAACAACGAAAAATATATTCGGTGGCAATTCTTTGCGGCGTTGCCCACTCTCCATTTGTCCCTTAGGCCGTCTTCTCTTTCTTCACACAGAACTGACGCAGTGCCGCCAACGAATTGTTCGCACTCAGATTCTCTGCTGCCACCGCCGAATCTCCAGCAGAATTTGCAGAAGCTACCGCGGCTGCTGCTGCCGCCGCTGCTGCTGCTGCTGCTGCAAGTTTGGCGCGTGTTTGAGCAGCGCTGCTGCCGCCGCTGCTGCTGCTGCCAAGGGAATCGAACATGGAGGAGAGAGCATTGAGGGAATCACTGGGATATTTCTTGGTGTTGGCGCCATCGCCGCTGCCATCGTACGACTTGTGGCTGGATGCCGGCGACTTGGGTGTGCCGGAGCGTTGACTATCCGCCGGACTGCGGGGTGGCAAGCGACTTGATTGTGGACTGGCTGCTGCCGACGAGGATTTGGGTGAGCTGCCATTGTTGTTGCTGGTGCTGTTGTTATTGTTATTGTTATTACTGTTGTTGTTGTTGTTGTTGTTGTTGTAGCTGCCATTTAGCAAAGGTGTCTCGATCTCTGTTTTGGGCGAAACGGCAGCAGCAGAAGCTGGTGGAGCAGCAGCTGCATCTGGCTGCTCATCGCACAGCTCCGATTTGATGTCCATTTTGAGACTCGAGTCGGGCTCCTGTTTGATGGGCAACTCCTGGTGCGCGGTAGGCGGCACCGGCTGCTGCTGCTGCTTCTCGGGCGTCGGCGCCTCGAGGCGTGGTCGCGCCTCGGCGCTGCACTCACTGCCACTGCGCTCGCTGCTGGTGTAGCGATAGTGCTGATAATACGGATCACTCGTGTCAATCAGTGGCTTATTGTAGTCCACCGTCTCATCGATGCCCAAACGCTTCAATATGCTGCTGGCCACCGGCGACGTGTTCTTCGTCGAGGAGTTCGATGGACTGCTCGCTGGGAGACTGGCGTGTCGCGGGGGTGTATCGAAACTGGTGGTGAACATCTGCTCAATGGCACTGAGCACCGACGAGGAACCGGCCGCAGCTGCCTTACCACCACCAGCACCATTCTTTTGCTCCACCAACTCGGGTGACTTATTCTTGGCCAGCAATTGGGCGGCTTTGGCTATTTCCTCGGGTGACTTGACACCCGTTATATATTGACGCATCCGCTCGGCAAATAGGGCTGCCTCGCTCTTCTCCGGCTTGCTCGACGACGGCGACTTCTCGACCAGGGCCTGCTCCTCGGGCTGTGCCTTCAGCTCGAGCAACTTGCGCACCGGCAGCGATTTCTCGCGTTTCTTTGGCGCGGGTCTTTTGCGTGCCCCAGCCGATTGCAGCAAGGGTTCAGCGTAATGATTATTCTTGGCCATGTGATTGCTGAGGTCCCCCAGAGAATTGAACGCCTTGTCGCACACCTTGCACGTGAGCACGGCGGACAGTGTGCGAGATTCCTCGGAACTCAAACTATTCTGACCACCATCCTTGCTGTGATCGTTGCCCGAATTGCCCGACTTGATGGAGAGGTTCTGCTCCTGGGAGAGTATGTTGGTGTAGTGCTGCGTCTCCTGCATGTGCTTGGTCATCTCGCCCAGGGAGCGGAAACTTTCGCCACAGCGCATGCACTTCAATATCTGCATCGCCTGCTCCACCCCCTTGCCCAGCCAGACGTTCTGGCCGCGCACCAACTTGCGGGGCAGCGGTGTCGGTGGATCCCCCCGAAATTGGAACGCATTCTTCACATTCGCCGAGGGCTGAGACGAGTTGCCAGTTTGTTTGCGAGAGTGTTGCTGTTGTTGCTGTTGCTGCTGCTGCTGCTGGTGGTGGTGCTGCTGCTGTTGCTGTTGATGGTGGTGGTGTTGCTGCTGGTGATGGTTGGATGGTGCATGATGCGACTGATTGCTGGGCAAGTTGCCAAACGGTGGCACATTGACACCACAATGCTTGCTATCCTTCATGTGCGTGGTTAGGGCTTCGAGTGTGGGGAAGCTCTGCTTGCACCACACGCACCTAAACACTGAACTGGCCACGCCCTTATTTTGCCAGTGCGATTGCCAGATGTTGTGGCGTGCTTTTGTCACACCACCACCACCACCACCGCCACTGCCACTGCCACTGCCACCACCACCACCCTCTGTGGGCGTCGTATTTGAGGAGGAGCCACCTGTTTGATTAGCCGGACTCTTGGGCGGTGGTGCAGTGACTGCTGCAACTGGCGTCGGTGGTGTTGCCTTCCTCGGCTGCTGCGCTTTCTCCTTGTGCAGCGACGCACCACCTTTCACAATATCTGACATCTTCTCGAGCGGATCGACGACCAAATCATTTTTGCCATTCCAATCGGGAAATTGTCCCGTGCGAAAGATATTCGCTGCTGCCACCGCCGCCAAATAGGGATTGACGCCGGGCATCAGGGGTGGGGCGGTGTTCGCAGGAGATGCCGATGCGACGGCATTCGCTGGCGGACTATCGGATTTGAACATTTTCTTCACCTGAATCTGACCGATGGCGTTCGGCGAGTTCTCGTGGCTGCGTTTCCGTGTGCCGCACGACAAATCCAGCGGATTGTTGGCCCCATCGTCGAACTCCTCCTCCTCCTCGGAGGCCACCGGCTCAGCGGACTCGGCGCGCGGATATAGATTGGTTCGAAAATCGAGTGCCTCTGAATTGCTGCTGGACGCCGTCGGCGATGCTTGGGGCGGCAGCTTAAATGGCGCCGCCGCCTCACTGGGCAGCGGCAGAGGCAGACGTGGACCGGCGGCGGCAGCGGCGGCCAACGGGAAGCCATATTGTTGGGCGGCAGCGGCGACCATGTGCAGGTAGGCCTCCATTGAGGTAGGCTGGGCGGTCAGCGATTGCGGCATCGCCGCCGGGAATGTCGTTGAGTGCATCGACGTCGGCACGGGGGGCATCACACCACCCGCCGACAGATTCGCCGCATCCCGCTGCCCACCATTGTCCGAGGAATTGGAATCGTGCGAGGGACACCGCTCGCTGGAGTTCGCCGATTCTGTGGAACGTGGACGTGCTGTGGGCAGAGCGCTGCAAGCAAAACGAAAATGCAATTTATAATTATTTATCTATTGATTTTCGACACGGCAAAAATGCAGCAAGTAGCAAATTAATTTAAAATAAACATAAAAATAAAATATGATATTTAAATTTAAATGAAAGAAAAAAGAAATATTTACAAGATTTCTGGTGGTATTTAAATGCAGTTAAATATCATTCTTAACTTAAGGATTGAGCTACGAAATGAGGACTTGAAATTAAGCAGTTTTCAACTTATTTGTTTGTTAACAGAAATGATTTGAATATTTACTATTTGTTATTACTGAAATGAGTCCACCTTTGGCATTTGAAACAAGCTCTCATAAAATACAATTATCTGCACTCAGGTGAAATTAATCACAGATTTATTTATCAACAATTTAATTCATAACTCTAGTTCTTGATAAATATCTAAAGTGCAAAAAAAAATACTTCAGATAAAAGCGATTAATAAAGATTTATTGCGATAGTTGCGGAATACATCAAAATTAAAAGGTGGTCAAACCGGATAATTAATCATCTGTAAACAGCATCTATAAGTCTATCTATCGTCACCAATCATAAATTGTGTTAATTATAGGGAAAACCACAATCATTGAATATTTTTGTGTTTTTTTTTTTTTTAACTTAATCAAATTCGTTGACTGTCAATCGACTTTCCATAATTTCTTATTTCTTATCGCCCGTTGGTGGGCAAAGAGTTGAAAGAACTTTCCCCCAAACACAATACCAGTTGCATAATCTTCTAATGATGATGGAAAGAGATAACAGCATTCACTGATTTAATTGCAAAAGTGAATGGACGGAGCAGACTATCTCCCCCTCTCCCCCTCTCCCTCTCTCTCTCTCTCGCTCTCTCTCTGCATCTTTCTCTCTCAAAAGCCATAGATCATCAGTGAAAGCTTTCAATTCGCTCATCATTCAAGTCACTTTTGCGACTTTCACGCAGCTGATAAGTATTATTGAGAGGGGTCTTTATTGCCGCCAATCAGATATGGCTGCTAAATCATTTGAGTGAGGGGGGATGGGGGCACATCACGTGGCACAACAATGGCAACAATGTGAAACATATGTCAACATTTCATTTGTTATTCAAATCTAAACCAGGCCCATAAACCAAAACACAACTTTGGGCAGCTGTTTGAAATGATGGCAACTCCCCCCCTCCCAACTGCTTCCCAGCCAGCCCCGCCACGCTGAGGAGATTTGCTCGTAAAAATCGTTAAAATCGGTTATATTTATTTGGAACAATGGCGTTTAATTTGAGACAGAAAAGCGTGAATTATGAGCAGAGCTCATCATCCGCGAGCTGATTATAATCAACGAACAACATCAACATCAACATCGACATCAACCAGAGCCGATGAGATAACTCGTCATCTAAGATCTGCTTCGATTTTCTGGCTTAGCTGGCGGGTCATAAAACTGACGACAAAGCGACAAAGCACAAAAGTCATTTCACATATTTTGCATAAATTAAACACCCCCTGCCAACCCTCACCCTCTCTCTTTATCTCTGCTCAGCTGTGTATGCATAAATAACTAACAAATTTTTATTGCTGTGCATCTGCACAGCCAGATATATTTATATATATATATATCTGAATATGAATATGAATATATATGTTTCTGCTTTTGTTTTTGTTTTTAATACACATTTAGTTGTAGTTGTAGTTTGATTTCCTCAATTTTGCGCTGTTTTACAATCGACTTTCGAGTCCATAAACCATTTTGTTTTCTGCTTATGATTTTGATGTACACATTTCCATTGGCTTTTGTTCGAGATGATTGCAAAAATAAAAATCGTAACATTTTTCCAGTTTCCAGTTTATTCACAACTTTTGTGGTCTGCGTGGGCGTGGCTTTAATTCGTTTATTTAGCTAGTTTATTTTGATGATTCGCTGAGTTGTTGATTTGCCAGAAATGGCAACAATTGCTATAAAGACTGATTATTACTTGATTCCAAAGAGTTATTGCCGATGAGAGTAGATGAGATGAGTAGAAGTGAGTCATTCTCATTTAAGATGCCCTTTTAAAGAGAGTGGTTAAGGTGGCTGTGCTGATTTGGCAACGCTTAACGGTTACTGATTAGGCCCATAACTTTTTAATGATTGCTAGTTGAGATACAAATTTTGGTTAGTTGATAACTCTACCATTTCCACAAATAAATTCGGACTCTGTTCACAATAAATGAATTTATAATGCATATCACAAACTAATTAGTTTCAATCCCAGTTGAATTCAAACAGATTTCAATCCCAGTTGAATTGAAACAGATTTCAATACTTGTGTCCAAAAAACCAGTTTTCAATCAAGTTGGCAGCACGTGCCAAGAAGCAAACAGCTGCTTGGTTAAATAGATTACTGGACTGCAAATCTAACAAATTATTGCTAAGCGTTAATTAAAGTTGTTTGATTAATTTCACAATTACAAAAAGCTTTCATCACAAGAGTAATAAATCTTGTTGCTGTCAAGAAATGTAACGTGTATTTACTTTTTATTATTATTTATTAATTATTGTTCTTATTTTTTTTTCATTTAATTTACTTTTTTTACTTGGCACATTTTTAAGGCTTCAACCCCACAAGCGATCAGTCAACAATTCTTTGTCTGGCATTAACGTGTCCAACACAATACAATTGTGTATCGGCCATATCTATTGGGGTAAACTTATTGATGGATAGCGTACAAAAAGTATATCCAATGTCTAAGTGCAATAATATTGATGACCATTTGCCAATGTCAAACAGCACAAAGCCGACACACGAAACGGGCAGGTTTCATTTGTTTAAACAAACTGTGAGCTGCTTACAAAAAAAGTGATTCACTCGCAGCAAAAGCTGGCAATATTTTGAGCATAGGTGAATTAATTTACCATTAGGTTAATCACCTTTCTCTCTCTGTTGCACACAGATATAAATAACAACTGCGTTTAGCTTTGCGCAAACTACTAATTGGATTTTCAGATTGCAAGCGGCAATTAAAAATACAGAAAATGCCTTGTGCAACAGCAACGGCAACAGCAACGGCAACAGCAACGGCAACTGCAACGATTCCCCCGTTGCAGCAATCATAATATGCAATCTTGTTGTTTGATGAGGCTTAAATCAAATTGATTTATTCGCATCGACTCAAATGCAGTTAATTACAAGCAAGCATTTGTCGCATTAATAATCCGCGCACAACTCGCCAGATTGACGAGTTGATCCCAGCAATTATATGCCATATAACTAGTCACCTAGTCAAATAGTTAGTCACTTCAGTTAGTTAGTCAGTTGTGTGCCTGCTGGCAGTCGATAGCATTGGAACGCATGACTAATCCACACTAAATACATATTACTAAACAGCTATCATCTCCCAGCTGCAAATTGTGCGCATAAATCTTTAAGTAATAGGCGCACACACACATTACACCCACCAGTTCCACACACACACACACACAAACACACATCTACAGACGAGGAGCGGATGAAATTTTTGATTTTTTGGGCTTGTTGAATCGCCTTCATGATTTATTCATTTCGTACGTCAGCGCCTTTTGGGAAATTCATGAAAACATGGCCAACAAATCGCGTTGCAGTTTCCAATTTCTTGAAAACCCAACAGAAAAAAGTAAACAAAAGAAGAAAAAAAAAAAGAAAAACAAATAAAGACGCGCCACAATTTGTCGCAGTTTAACAGGTGTCCCCCCACTGCACCTTCACCAATTCGACCCCCTCTCTCTCTCTCTCTCTCTCTCTCTCTCTCTTTCTCTGTCTCTCTCTCGCCCAACAGCCCACGCCTTCGCTTGTTACGTAAAACTCGTTTACGTTTTGACTGAAATGTATCTCGAAACGAGTTTAATCCAAATGCCTATGAAAAACATTTAGTCAGCGATAACTGTAACTGTGCTTTAATAGAATGATTTTCAAGTGATTTGACAAACAAACTGCAAAAGCAACCAACATTCTTGCTTCAATATTTACTAGATTTATTTATAGCTATTTATGATTTTATGTTAGCGACTCGTCTTGTTATAAATCAATTTTTTGTTGGGTGGGTGTTTCTTGAAATATGGCCTTTATATTGGGGGGCGGCGAGGCTTAAATTTATAACGACAGGTGTGTGCGACAAAAACAAAAACAAAAACAACAGCAACGATGTGAAACATCAACACTCTTCGCATATTCATCACTATATTTTTTTCAAAAATAATCATTTTATTGGATCACACAGCGATTTGGGGCAGCCATCGAAACGATAAGACTATCATGTGATTGCCATCTTAAGTTAACCAGTTTTGAGTAATGGCTAATTAGGTGACTTATGTATATTTTTATATATATAATACATATATACATATATATATCTCTTTGGATACAATGAGTATCTTTGGGGGAACAGTGAACCAGTGTAGCAAAATTTAATTTATATTTGCTACGAACTACGACACTTCAAATACAATTTTTGATATGTGAATGTCAATGAAAATCTACACTTCAAACACAATTTTTGATATGTGAATGTCAATGAAAATATTTGCATTACTTAATCCAATCAAAACGTAAATTAATTATGGAAATTCTTCAACTAAAGTCAGCAAAAGACACATTCAAAAAAACAAAGTGAATCGCTATAATAATGTAGATTTTGTTCTTCAATTTCTCGACTAATAACTCTAGTTTCTACTCAGATATTTAAATACCATAAAATGCTTTCCAAAACCAGTAAGAAATCAACAAGTCAATGGCTGTTGCACGCATGAAGTGGTAGCAAGCATTCATGTTTACCGCATGCCGCAATCAGCTTTGATATACAATAGAAATACACCAAAATAATATGATTTTAATCAGATCTGCGATTGTACATGGAAAGCTCTTTAAAATGCGAATTGATGTCAATCGTTATTTATTTGTTTTTATTTTTAAATAAGATAAGTATTTTTTCTATCGATTAAATATGCATTTATTTGCTATTTATTTATCTCATCTCACTTGGCATCCAGCTACGATCTGCCTTTGAATTTAATTTGTACTGTTTTAATTATATTTTCTATTGCTTTGCAAATGCATTTTGTTAAAATTTAAATTTTAGAATTGCGTTTTTAATGCAACGCACTTTGAACTCAAAATATATTAGTCACTATTAGTCAATAAGTGTCATGTGTCATGTGTCATGTGTCATGTGTCACATAAAAGATGATTGCAGAAAACTTACTAATTTTTTATTTGTGCAACTTTATTTTATTCCAAATAAAACAGCCGGCTTTTTGTTGTATTCATCGCATCGATAAGTCTAATCTACTGTTATAACAAGTATTCTGCTCTTTCCTTATTTAACAATAGCAAAATCAAATCAGAAGCCAAAATTAGCAACAACATTCGTCAATTAAAACAAAAAGAAATAACCGGCTCTTTTTTGATTGTTTCAACTTTTAGAGATGCTGCATTCAACAAATGAGATCTCGTTTTCATGCATGCCAATTAGCAAATAATAAATACATAAAATAAGTTTTAAAAATTAAATTAAATAATATTTAGTATAAATTTGTTCATTGATAAAATTAGATTTCACTTTCTTACCCGGCATTTAGCGCCTGTCTGTAGATTTCAAGCATCAGAGCCTCGTGCAACATTTTCAGATTTTGCTGAATTTTGACGGGTTGTTTATACCAAAGGGGTGAAGGGGGGAGTGAATTATTTATCGGATTTTGGGTGGGGGGAGGGGATAGCTGGAAACAGAATCTGTTTGCCTTAGCTTTGCACTCTTTCGATTGGAACTTAGATTTTTAATTTGACACAATATGCATAAGTTGTAATATTAATCAACTAGTTAATATTTTTTCTCAATTTTCATTTATTTGTTTATTCTTCTCTCGGCTTCCTTCGTTTTGCACTTGGTACTTTTTAGCGTTTGAGCTACGTATAACTTGTGTGTTAAATAGTGTAATATATATATTCCCATACATATATTTATATTTATATTTATATTTATATTTAAATTTATTTATTTTTTTTATATTTCTAATATTTTCATATGGCAGACAGAAAATTTATGTTAAATATTTTAGATTTGTTTTGTTTTTTTTTTTGTTTTCTTTTAATTTAATAATTGCATTTGAATCGTATACTTCGTTTTAATTTTTGTTGATTGGTTTTTGTTTTTTAGTTTTAAGTAACTTTATTTTTTTATATTTTTCTGTAGTTTTTTTTGGTGAGCAAAATATTGTTAAATATAAATATGATTTTTTTGTTTGTTTATTTGTAGCGTTTATGTTAATAAATATATATTTATATATATATTTGTTGTTTTTGTTGTTGTTGTTGTTGTTTTACGTATACTTTTGTTGAACCATTTGTTGTAGTTGTTGTTTGTTAAAGAATTTCTTCACTTGTTGTTGTTGTTGTTTTGTTGTGGTTGTAATCAGTCTTAATTAAACATTTGACGCGCATTTCATTGTTAATTTTTTGTTTCTCGTGTTGTTGTTGTTGTTGTTGACTAGATATGATGCATGTGTTGTTGTTGTTGTAATGCGACGCAGCTAATTTGAAAATAAATCAGTTTGTGTTAAATCATGCATTTTCATTTTGTATTATTTTTTTTTATCACACTTTTAAATGGCGTTCAGATTGAAATAATTGAATTTCTTGTTGTTGTTGCTGTTGTTTGTTGTTGTAATCAGAACACGCGTCGCAGTCGCACACAATTCGCTCGCTTTTATATTTCAATGTGTGTGTGTGTGTTTGTGTATGTGTGTGAATGTGTTTTGGTTTTGCTATTTTCTTGTTTTGTGCGTTTCATCCGGATTCCGTCGTTACTCGTTTGAGAGTCGAACAGCGAATGAATGTGTCGGCGTTGTCGGCCGTGTCGTCACTGGCTTCGTCGCTGCTACTGCTGCTTCTTCTTCTGCTCAGTCTCTTCCTCTTTTTGTTTGCTGCCTCTGTCTCTGCGCTGCGTCGGCTGTCAAACTGATTCAGTCAAGAATCAGACACACACAACAACAACAGTAACAACAACAATGCGTTCGCATTCGCTGCTGCTGCTCGCAGCTCGCTGATTGATACCAAAAAAATGAAGTTCAAAGCGCGGTGGCAGCGACGCGCACGTTTCGTTTCGTTTCGTTTCTTTTTGTCTGACAGCCTGGAAGCTGCGTTGGCGTTGGCTTTGCTTCTGCTGGCTTTGACGAGAGTTGGACTTGAAACACGACGCTGACAGCGACGACGACGACGACGACGACGTTCGTTTCAAACACGAAGCGCGCGTTTTGGCGACGGCAATTTCTGATTCGATTGCGTTAAGCGACGGCGCAGCAACGCAGCAGCAATGCGCAGTCTGTTTGATGTTGCTGTTGTTGTTGTTTGACGCGCGACGTCGACAGCGCAGAGTGTTGATTACTTTGCTGCTGCTGCCTTTTGCTTTGTTCTTGTTGTTGTTCTTGTTTTCTTTTGCTGTCACAAATGTGCTGTGATTAAATGGGCTGCTGTCTCGCTCGCGCACGCACAATGACAGCGACGGGGACAGCGACGCTGACTAATTAATTACAACTACAACTACAACAGCGACGCTTCTTTTTTTCTATCCCGTTTACCCTTTTACGTTGCGTTTTACGTGCTTGTTCTTCTTGGCGCGCAACAGAGCTTTTCGAACATGATCGTTCGCTGTAACGGTCTGTTGTTGACTGAAATTGTGGCGCGCGGCCGGCGCGATGAGAGCACGCTTTCCGCGAGAGAGCGAGGTAGAGCGAGAGAGGGAAAGGGAGAGGGAGAGCGAGTGAGTGAGTGAGTGAGTGAGCGGGAGAGGGAGAGCGCACAATGCGCATGTTCCGTTCCCCTAAAAGTGCAATAAATCTTGTTTATGTTTTGCGGCGTGTGTACGTTGTGGGATTGGAACACAGCCATGCCAGCGCAGGGGAAATGCTTGCGTTCGCTCTCACTCTCTCGCTCGCGCGCGCTCTCTCTCTCTCTCTCTCTCTCTCTCTATCTCTCTCAGTTTGTCAGTTGCTTGTCGCTCTCTCTCGCCGTGAAATTAGCTGCAGCGTTTCGTCAGCGCGTCACCCTTTGGTAGGTCGGCAGCGAGCGCATTCCGATTCCATCACTCCGCCACAATTAAGATTTATGACAGTTCAAAACAAATTTTCTCACTCGCATGCGCTGGCTCACTCACTCCCACACTTCCTCACTTAGCGTAGCTCTGTGTATGTGTGTGTGTTTGTGTGGGTGTATGTGTGAAGGTGGCTCGTTCTAATTTGTTGCTGTTCTTTTTGTTGTTGTTGCTGTTTTTGCTGCTGCTGCTTCTGCTACTTCTGCTGCTGTCGTCTGCGCCGCTGCTGCAGCTGTCGCGCTTTCGACATTTTGTCTCTCTGTCTGGCATTTTTTGCAACGGGTGCGGGTGTTTCTCTGACTGTGTGCGTGCCAATAAGCGTGCATGTGTGTGTTTGTGCATGTAAAACTGCTAAGTATGTATGTACAATATGTAAATAGCAGCATGCTGGCAACTCAATTGCTGTTGTTGTTTTTGCCTTTTGCGCTCTTTTCGCTCCCTTTTGCTGTTCGTCAATTTGATGCCCGAATATCGAATAATATCGTCAAATAGCATTAAATGGCTTCTGCCGCTGCCGCTGCCAATGCAAAAATGCATGCAAAGTAAAAGCCCCTAATTTGTTTGCCATTTCTTTCGAATATATGATTTTTACACACTTTTTTTTACAAAACAGAGATATTCCGAGCATTCCAATTGAACATTTTATCGCTGAAATATCTTCAAATATTGTAGAAAATAAAAGTTACGGTTAATTTCATTTTGTTTTAAATCTAAATTTGTTTGCCATTTCTTTGTCTGCTTGCTTCCGACTCCATTTACATATTTCTTATAGAAATACGGATATTCCGCGCTATCGCTGAAACTATATCGAATTGTTATAGAAATAAAATGAATTTAAAATTTAATTTACTTCCATATTGAAATCTAAATCATTTGATTTACGCTCTAAATGCTTAAGTCGTCTATCAATTTCTTCCCCTCAGCAATTAACTACTGCAAATAAGACACTAATTTATACATACATAAATATAAAGGGTATTCAATTTGAGGGTTCCACAATCTCCAGTCGGAATCAGCGCATATATTATGAATCGATATATGAATTTATCGAAGAGTTCCAGATCTTAGGACTGAAAAGACGAGTATTAAAACTAGATTTGTTTCGTATGCAGATTATGTGCGTGGAATGCCAGAATTGAGGCGGTTCCAGCATCGCATTCCAAATAATAATTTATCAAACGAATTTTACGATCGAGCACATAAAAAATTTATGTGCGGCAAAAAAAACAGTGAGGAACCAAAAGAAATGTTGAAAAACAAAAGCAACAACAGACGACGAAGCTGAAGAAGAACGAGAACTGTGAGGCAAAGAAGAAATATTAAATAAAAATGCCCAAATCAAATTATAGAATCGTAAAAGTATTTATTACCCCATCAGAGTGCGGGCGAGAGAGAGAGAGAGAGAGAGGGAGAGAGAGACAGAGAGGGAGATAGCCAGAGTGAACGGGACGGTCGTCAATCGGGCTGACGACAGCCGGCCAGGAATTATGCATCGACAGGAGCAATGGCTGCCTCCCCCCACCCCCCTCCCTCACCATAGCCACGCTTTCCAAAAGGACCAGGGGGGGAAGGAGGAGCTGTAAGCGCTTCCAAGTGATTTGATTATCATCGGTTAATTGGTGACTCGTAAAAACTTTTACGATCCACAGGCGAAGGCATTAAGTGGACACGATTGGAGCAACAAGTGCAAGCAGCCCAAACTCGGAGGCAGCAGTTCAGCTCAGCTCAGCACGGCTCAGCTCTGCTCAGGCAGAGCCCCATTATTGGCCATCAATAAAAAAGAGTCCACCATTTTTTCACTCAACTGTCGTCGCGACTTTATGGCCGGCATTCGTCAACAATTAGCGGCTTAAGGCCTCTGATAATGTGCACTTAATGCAACCGACAACCGACAACCAACAACCGACAACCAACAACCGACAATCAACAGCTGACATTGCAGAATGCGGAATCACCGTTTGCCTGAACTCTGAACCAGCGCAGTGAAGAAACCATCCCCTAATCACCCCACGAAAATTTAAGAAAGCCAATAAAAAAATTCCAATTCTTGCTACTTTTTTAGAGTGTAGTTTTGCAGGCTTCAAATTCAAATCAGTTGAACTCTGCTTAGCACAAGTAGCAAGGCAACTTGTCGGATTAATTTATAACTAACTGTTTTTAGTGCTTTATGCATCGATAACATACTCTTTGAGTAATAAAAGGAATCATAGCATTTAAGCTCAGCTACACTTAGAAAAACTATTGCCCTTGAAATCAACCAAAATTAGTTTGTTCTTTGAAATCTTTGCTAATTATACGAATATTTACGTTGGAAAGGGGGATTTTTATATTTTCAGAAATACATTTCTCAATAATGTAAAACACTTATAAATAAATACTTTTATAGAAAACTAAAAATGATTTCTATCCAATCCGCTGCAGATTTCGTATGCGAATTGATTTGATGTTGAGAGATTAAGAATATATATGCTATAAAGGAATTAAGAACTCATTTGGATAAGCGAAATGTATTTATTTGAATTATGCAGCGAGGGAACACAAATTGAAATTAAAATTCAAATAAAAATACAAATCTGTGAACGGCATTCGTCATTGTCGGCCCCAAGAAGCCAAAGCTGTGGCAAATGTCAACGCTTCCGGACGCCAATCCCTGAGGAATATACAACATATATATATATATATATATATATATATATATATATATATGCGACAGTCCGGTCGGATCGGGAATTGTGTGGCCACGATTATGGTTACACCCACGGGATTTGTGCTCTGAGTTATTCGTGCTACGTAAATTGTACACAAAAAAAATGGTACGATCCGATATGTATATATATATATATATCCGATGTAGCGCGATGTAGCGAGATGTACGAGTTATTTTTTGATGGCCGCATTGCCTTGGATTTATTTTTAATGGCGTTTTCATGGGGCCCGGGGATTAACTCTTTCAGCCCCGCATTGATTTTTGAATTACGAGCAATACGTAAATCTTCTCAGTCGAAAAACTCAACACGCAAATGTCACCTAAAGCTGAATTATGACTTTGACGCGAATCACGATCCCAATCGAAAGCCAGATCATTGGTATATACCAAATATATATATATATATATATATATATATATATATATATATTAAGAAACCTTAATCACTACACGTGTGCTCAAATTTGTCGTATTTTTTTTTGATTTCTGTACGAAATATTTTGGTTTATTATTAACTAACTAACAGATCGGGCTGATTGCACAGGCAAAACTCGTCTGCTTGATAAATATTTATTCGTTCGATAAATCAATCAAATAAATTACAATTAACAAAAGCAATAAACTTGAAGCGCTTTTCGATTTTGAATGGCAACCAACAAATAAATACTCAAATATAAAGCCAGCGACGAAACACACAAAAAAATAAAATCAAAATATTATTGACCAAAAAAAAAACAAACGGCAAACTTTATAATTATAAGTTAGAAATTTATGGCGCCACTTCGCACACCAAATGTGGTCGACAAATATCAAACAAAATGATTCAAAAAGAAGAAGAAAACTTTAGATAAACAAAAATATTCCACTAATTGATCATGAAGAGTTCTGTTGCCGCTTTAGCTCATTTCACAAAACGATTCAAAAATCTGGTTTCGTTTTTGTCCAAGTTCATATTAATCAAAATTTAATGGCAGCCAAAATAAAATCAGCAGCCAAACAATTCGGCTCGTAAAACATTTATTTAACATTATGACGAAGACGATACCAAAGATCCCATGAAATTCGCTTCGAAATTCGGCAGTCGTCGCATTAATTAACGCCACTAAAAAATAATACAAAAGATACAAATACACACACAAAAGCCAATACCAAACCCGCATTCTCAAATGTGTTTCGGTTTAAATGGTAAGACATTAATTTAAATGGTTACCTAACCAATAATTTGAGACTCACGCTTTTTTTCGCTTCGATCAGCGTTGACAGTCGAAACTTAAACACATCCAAATGGGCATCATTAAATGGTAATTAGTTTTGTATCGTATATAAATATGGGCCACATCGGTATTACGGATCCGAGCGATATTCACAGAGTTATCAGTTGAACCCATCTAATATATGTGCATACAGATCTGCTGCTATATGCGACTAAAAAGGTCGTTGAATCTTTTAGACAAATGGTTGATTTCTAAGATTTATTTTTGACTAGCATTTTTATCATTCGTTGAGCTAAGTAAATAAAGCTGACAAAGCAAAGTAAAAACATTCAAAATGGTTGAGAAAAGAACTTTATAGTTCTTCAAAAACTCGGCTAAAATAAAGTATAAATTGATTTTCTTTATTTTTAAATTTATAATGCATTTTTTACCAACTATTTTAAAGCAACTTGCTCAAAAGTGAACAATATTTTAAAGATCTGTTTATAAACTGAATCCATTACAAGTGTAATATAAATCTTCAACTCAATAAATTATATATTTATTATAAATCAGAATCAACATCATAGTCGTCATATATCTCGTATTTCATATTGATCTCATTACAATCTTTATTTTTAGTTTAAATTTACATTTCGATATACTTTTCAAATGAATATTACAAATTAGCCTATCAGCTTAATTTTACTACATTGCTTAAAATTATTCCAATATTTTACATTATTTGTTTTCTTGAAACTTGATAAAGCCCTTTTAAAGGTTCACTGAGAGAAGTTTAATGGTCGTTTTTAGAATCATTTCATTGTTTGAAATGGTCGCACAGTGTATAAAAGTGCATAAAGTTAACTTATTGCTAAATGGCAGGCGAAAAAAAAAAATTAACTGGCCATATAGCAATCACTAATTACGATATTAAGCCATGTGGTTGAGTTGGGACTGGAATAACAACGGCAACTGCGAAAACAACAGCGACAACCACAAAAGCGGAGCAGAAAGCGTGAAAAATATTCGCAAATAGCGCACAATTTATAAATATGCAAAAGCTGAAATTTATGACAACACTCTCGATGCAGTTGTTGTTGTTGTTGTTGTTGTTGTTTCACACTGAAAATCAGGCAAACAACAACCATAACAATAACAACAAATTAATGGTCGGGCAGTTTATAAGTTGGCTGGCTTTAATCGTGTTACAGCTTGTAAATGGACGCATCGATTGGCCGAGGACATCCAAATAGCAAAAATCATTTTGACCGCGAGTCGAGTCGTAAAGTTATGATAGGCACTGTTAAGCTCTGCGGGATCAATTCAGCACACAACGGTAAATTACGCACCATCAGCCATGACTGAGTGGGCAATCGAACTGGCAACTGGCAACCGAGCACTGGCAACTGGCAACTGTTGCTGCAGAATCGGAGAGTCTGCGCCGCAAAAAGGGATTTCGGATATATTTCGATTTTTATAGTTTTGGCTTAAAACACAGTCACCGAATTTTACGAGCTCTGTGCTTGATTATGAAGCCATGCGAAACCATTCCAATAATTCCATAAACAAACTTAATTTAATGCAAACGAATTCGAAACGAACGCAAAATGGATTTCATTTTGAAATGAGCTGACAACAACTAAATGGAACATCTCTCCAAAAGTTTATATATATAAATATTTAAATCACTTTCAGTTCTCTCTGAAAGATTACATTTTATATAGTTTCCAGACATTTTCCATTGATTGCGAACAAAAATAAGTGTAAATCTTACATTTTATATTGATTTGATTATTTTTATGTGCAACGCTGGATCTTAAAACAGAAACACTTAAATAAACCATAGATGACAATCGCAAATCGAATCCTAACACGCTTTATTATGGCCCTTAATAAAAGCATTTAAATATTTAAGTTAAGCCAAATAAACAAGATCGTAAAGATGAAAATCAGATAATCGGCCAGCAACTAAAATCGATATCCACAACAAGCCGAGGAACATATTGAAAACATTTCACAATTTTATGACTGCATTAAACACGACTTCAGACGGCATTCAGCGTCATAAAGGGAAATTCTTTCCCAAGACTTTCACATAAATAACTTGAATGCAGAGCTGGGATCTGTCTGAAAGCCATTGTATTCAGTAAAAAGAGAGACATAGACAGATAGAGAGAGAGAGAGAGGGGGAGTGGGAGAGAGAGAGAGAGAGATGGAGCTATATGAAAGTGACGAGCGATTGCCGCCTGCAAGTGTCAATATAAAGTAACAACTTTATTGAGCCTTATTTATTCGAGGGCGAACCAATAAAATGGGCAACTTTATAATGATGCACATAAATAACGCTCTCCGAGCAGAAGACGCACAAGTTGAAGAGGCAAACAAAACAATTCGAAGGCGCAGGCGCAACGATCACAAAGACCAACAAAAATGTATTTAAAAAAAAAACGAAAAAAAACCATCGAACTGAAGACGAAGGCGACAACATGTCAACGACGAATGGCATTGAGGATGTGAATCTCAAGTTGGGATCTGAGGAAGAGGCCGGGAGAGCAGCGGGGCGAGACTTTGATTTGTATGCAGTCAAATCAGGCCAAACCCTAAAATGACTAACATTTTAAGGAGTCTGCGTTGCGAGCCGTTTCAAAATACTGAAAAAAAAATATTTTTAAAAAAATCCATATTAATGAATCTAAATTAAAAGTGCCTAAAATATAAAAAAATACAATATTAAATTAACTTTGTTTTTCTTCATATTATAAAATAACTTAAAATGCAGCTTTTGGTAAGAAAAAAATAAAAATTGTTTGGTGGATAAACATTTTATTTTAACACGATAACATTTTTATTTATTTAACAATTCGTTGTTGCTGCTACACCAAAGTGCAAATATTTTGCACCAAATAATAACTCAGATTTTGTGGTTGTTAATTTTTGACAGCGACGTGAGTCGCCAACAGCCGCAGTCAACAACATGCAGCAGCGACAACAGCAACAGCAACAACAACAGCAACAACAACAATAACAAGAACAACTACGGTTTGCAGAGGGGCAACTGAGGTGGGTGATTTTTTGGGCTCGGGTTGGGTTCAGTTTGCGGGTTGTGTGGGTCATTGTTTATTTTGAATCAACGCACAGCGCCGCCAATTATCGGCAGGCGATAAAAAATATGAAGTAGTGCGCAGCACAACTGCAACAACAACAGCAACAACAACAACAACAACAGCAACAACAACATAATTATGACGTCAACAGTTGTCGTTGTTATTGTTGTTATTGTTGCTGTTGCGGTTTTTGGTAGTGAAACAGGCCAGATGCAGAGAAATGTGAGAATCGTGTTGCGCAAAACTCGCACGGATTATGCGGCAAATGTAACGGAACTGGCCTCTAGTGGGGGTGGCTAAGTGGGTGGCTAGCTATTTCTGTTGGGGGCGCCAGCGGCGGTGCCTCTCAAAGCTGGCGGCATTCTTTGATCTGCTTTGACTGGTTAATTGTTTTTCGGTCGCCACCTTTTGTAATTGATAAGCACAAAAGCAAACACAAAAAAAAAAAGCAAAACAAAAAAAAAAAAAGAGAAAAAAATAGAAGCAAATAGCCGACAACAATTCCGTATTGTCTGGCGTGTCTGTCTCCGGCTCCAGTTTTGGGGGGGGGCGCATTCTTCGTGGTGTGGCACATCCATCAAAGGCCTTTAGTGGTAAATCACTTAATTTGCTTGACCAGCCCGCCAGAGACGGCGCTAAGCTGCCAGAGCCCCAACGCCAACTGACCAACATTTCCAGATATACGCACAAAAGTGCGAGGGAGACAGACTGCGAAAGGGGGTTGATCGATTGTGAATTTGGCAACTGTTTTGACGGATTAATTCTCGATTCGGGCCAAAAACTCTGCATTATGATAGATGATAACTGATAGTTGGGGATCAGCAGCGATCGCTCTTCCATCATGCAATGGTTTTTGGATTCGTTTTCGTTTTCGTTTTCGTTGTTCGCCTTTCGGTTTTCATTTCGATTCATTTTCATTTTCAGTTGCGGGCTTAAGTTTTCGCCGGAGAATTGATTGAGCAACTTGTGTCGTGGCTCAGGTATTTAACAGGTGATTCTTTTTCCACACACACATTCCATTTGATTAATGCATATGCGGTGGCAACAAACGGACCAAATCGAAGCGCCAATTATTCATTTGAAACAGTTTTTTTAATTTTCTACGAATTATTTGGCCTGGCTGACAAATGAATGCCATCCATTTGTTGTTCAGCTGCGCTTTCTGCCCCAACCCACTTGATTGATGTCAAGCACAAAACCCACAGGTGATATTCGAAAAAAGAACAACAAAAAAACGGGGTAAGCAACAAATGCCATTTGAAATTAAACAAATAAACTGTCTCAAAGTGACGCTGATGTATGAATCGATGAATGCCTCTTGTTTTAGTGGCTGCCAAAAATAAAAAATATACACAAAAACACAAAAACCCTGCCCGACTGACTTAGTGGGTGGCACAAGTTGATCAATTGAAATAGTTCGTTTTCTTTTTGTGGTTTTAAATGGCAAATAATCATTCTTCATTCAGGTTACCTTAGCAGAAGCTGGCAACTCATTTCAGTTTTGAATAGTTCCACCCTCGAATTGCCTTGAGTGATGGGCCAATTTGTGTGCCACTCCCAACTGGAGCGTCATTTCAGTGTCAAACATTCTGGAATTGATTTCGACGCATTAATTATAATTTTATTGAACTTTTGCCTTGTGCCACTGCTCAGATGGAACGGCAGCTGTGCCACCGTTGACGCATGCATCGTCTAATACCTGATAAATCTGTCAGTTGAATGTTTAAATTGAAATCTCTCAGCGCGGCGGGTGCGGGAGGAGGAGCAGCAGTGTGTGTGCGGCATAAATAGGGGTATGTATATTGGTGTGTGGCACCACTCAGCACGGGCCAATCAAATGTTGGAGCAGTGGTGGCATGGAGGGGTGGGTGGCTGGCAGAGGAGTCAGCAGAAGTGAGTGGGGGCCACTTGGGGGCAAAGGCAACGAAACATCAGCGAGCCACACAAAAAACCAAAACCAAAACAAACAAACAAACAGGCAAACAAACAGCAATCCACAAGATGCATTTCGCGCTGCGCAGATACAATTTAGATAATTTGTATCTCAGCGTTGTTGTCAGGACGCGAGCGCTGACTGACAGATGTTTTGATTTGTGGCCAACAGAGCAGGGCAGCGGGGGAGGGGGAGGCCCAATGAAAATACAAAATGCAAACACGCTCAGAGAATAGCTTTTGCCCAGTTGTAGCTGTCAAGTGAATATCTCGCATCTGAAAGATGCTCCCTCTCCCTCCCCTTCCCTCTCTCCCCCTCTCTCTGTCTAGCTCAACTCAAATGAAAACAAATATTGGCTAAATAAAACGCTTAAGCAGCCAGTTCGATTGCCGCTGCAAGCGTATCGATTGAAAGATTTATGAGCAATGCTCCCGCTATTTATGGCCCACTCTTGAGCTATTCTGCGTGCCACATTCTCTCCCTTAATCGCTGCTCCTCCTACTCCCCCTACTCCCCCATCGACGCACTCATGTCTAAGGTTAGTTGGCCATTAAAAGTGCATAAAACTCAAAGCAACTAACAAAAATACTTTTTGTTTATTTTCCTTTTTTCGCAACGGCTACGCACCAACTTAATATAAATAAATACCAAATTCACTCACAAACACCTGCCAGCTGTGCTGTGTGTGTGTGTGTGTGCGTGTGTGTGTGTGCCATATGTATATATAATTTTTAGGCCAATTAACGCCACTGAGATGGGAACACCCATCGCTTTGGCAGCTGAGAGTGGGCAAGCACCTTATTGACTTAAATTATTAGCCATGTTTGATTGTGTGGGAGGAATGTGTGTGTGTCGTCAGAGGGGCAGGCAAGTTGGTTTGGTATTGGAGAACGATATATTTTATTATTAGAATATTATTAAGAACTTTGCATACATAGTTTGAGTGGTAAGTTAATTAACTCATTAACCTTTTTAACAAGTTTAAAACAAGTAATTTGACATATCAAACAGTTTTCAGCTTTAAAATTGTTGATTGTTTGATCTCCAAACTAAAACTGCATTTAAAGTTGGCAACGCCATCCCGATTTGATTTGCGTGTTCAAATTATAATTTACAAAATTGCTTTTGCATTACTTTGTCAAATGTGATCAGATTTTCAAAAGCCATGGTTTGATCGCTGCTTGAAAGTTGGCTAACTTTGTTGATCCTTGAACAATTTTTGCTTTGCTGCATTTTGTAATGAGACTTGGGCTTATTTCTTGTGTGTGCCTGACTAATGAAGTGAATAAAACTGAAATAGTGAGTTGAGCGCCGACGACGCGAGCGGGTTAATCGACCCACTTTGAGCGCCATTCGTATCTTAATCTGTGCGCCAGCGCCTCAGTCATCCATCAATCAAAGGCTGGCGGATGTCCAAATGGGTAACTGACTGCCTCACAAACTGACTGACTGCCTCGCTGGCCAACTGACTGACTTTTGGCCCAGACTGACTTGAATGAATGTTGCGTGCGCGTTCAATGACGCAGCGAGCACTTGTTGCCCTCCCCCCGTCCACTTCCGCCAACCAATTTACCGCTCACCTGCTGCCCAAATAATACCTTTAGTGGCTAATCAGTTGTAGATGAACAGCATATGTATATATATATATATATACATATAGCTCTGACATTTGGCCAACGTCAACTGACGATCGATCGATCAATCAGCCAACCTGCCATCCATCCATCCATCAGAATACACCCAACACACACACACACAGAGCCCCACTGCAAAAGTGATTGATAGCCGAACAAAGAAAAAAAATAACAAAATTTGATATGTATAAAATAATAACAATGACGTTAAAGCCAAAAGCTCGAACGCAAATTTACTTAACCGCATTATTATCGATCCCGTTTCGTTTGGCGCTTAACTTGGCCCAGATAATGGCTGTGAAATCGTACGTCACTCTTCCAAATGCTGATATGGTTAATCTAACTGATTGAAACATTCGCCGTTCGCAAATGAATTAATTCACTACAAATTTGCTGTGAGCATAAAAAAATGAATGGTAAACAAATTTTAGCTTTGGCTCGCCAAATAACATTTCAAATATCGTGTGAATATTTAGAGGCACTCAGAAAAAAGTAATATTCCTTAAATGAAAAGGGATATTTTTTAGAAATAATTATCAATGTTAATAATAATCTCCTAATAATCTTTATAATCACAGCAAAGTCGTGTTTAATCTAATAATTGATTCATGTTGCAATTCGATCTGTGTTTGTCTACAGAAAACTGAACCGATCTCTTCATGTATATACAAAATATTATCAAAACAAATCCCCTTCGTCAAAATAGATCTTTTCAAGCGATTCTTTTTCAATCAGCGAAAATCAAGCTACGTTTGACACTTTAAATTGTCCGTAAACATCTTTTAAAATCAGTAGGAAATGCTACACAAAACAAAATAAGAATGTTTTTTTGCTGAAAAAGTTTCGCTGCAAGCAAACAACATACAAATAAAACGTAAAATTTAATGATACAGAAAGCGGCGAATAAATGAGCGAAACCCAAATGCCGAAACCTTGCCCCAGAAAGCGGCACACGAAATGTTAGAAAATTTCACATGTTGCTGGCATAAAATAAAAATTTATTTTATTCATTTCTCATTTTCACGAAATGCAAAATACATGCAACAAATTTACAAAAAAAAAAAAATAAGAAAAAGAACGAAAAGAAATGAAATGAAATACTTTGCGGGGCGCAAACACAAACAAAAGAAAAGCTGACGAAATGAATAAATGAGAGAATGTTTGTGCAGCAGCAAACATAACTTTAAATTTGTATTACTACCCAGAGCCCAATGAGCCGAGCCAACACACACACACACACACACACACAGACACACACGCATATCGCTAAGGCATTGTTAAGACGAAACGAGAGAAGTGAAAAAAAGAGCAAAACCTGAATTCCATTTGGCCAAAACTCCCCGAGACCCTAACGCTACCTTCGGCTCCAGCTACAGCTCCAGCTCCTGCTCCTGCTCCTGTTCCAGCTCCAGCTTCGAATCCATCCCTGTCTCCGTCAACACTTTGCCATGCAGTTTAGACTCTAAATGAAATGCTCAAGTGTGCACAGAATTTTGATTTTCGCCGCCAATCTACAGCAGCCTTCCTGCCACACCAGTCTCCTGGTGTGTGTGTGCGTGTGTGTGTGTGTGTGTGTGCACCCTGAAAGCCAGCTTTGGCATCGCTCTCGCTCACGATTCCGTTCGTCATGTCGTTCGCTTGCAAATCAATTTAATGTCAGTCATTTTGCCGCTAAGTGGGAAATTTTTGAAATTTCATCAAAAATCCGTTGCGCACCAACCCTCCGACAACTCCAACTCCAACCCTCCCCCAGCAACTCAACTTGAAACATATGCTGCTCGGGGGAATTGGCTGCACTGAGGCACTCTTTCTTTTTTTCTTTCCGTTCTGTTCTGTTGTGTGTTTTTTTTTTGCTGTTTTGTGGGGTACATTTCGCATCTAAGCGAAACACATTTGAATGTAAATTTCCGACGCGTTGCATGTCCATGAATTCTCAGCCAATGCCGCGTCCTGTGGCAAGGGGGCCAGTGGGTGGCAGAATAGAATGTTATTTGCCCTTTGCTGTTGTGTGTGCGTGTGTGTGTGTGTGTGGGTGTGTGTGTGTGTGTGTGCGCGTTCTTTGCACTTTTTCCCTTGGCTTCTTGTGTGTGTGTGTGTGTGGCACGGAAAAAACAAATATTGTATTAAAATGCTGGAAAGCAGCTAAAACGCATAATAGTAAAATTTTATGTTATCACCAGTGTGAGGAAAACACGTCAGGCAGTTAGTCAAATAACACAGCCAAATGGCCAAAACGAAAGAACAAACACACACATTCAATGCACACACAAAGCGCACAGAACGCCAATGAAAATTTAGATGACGATGAACGAGAAAATGCGACCGAATCGAGACAAACAAACAAACACACTTACATATATATATACACACATATGCTTAAGCCATATAGTTGCGCGATATATATGTATATATATATATATGTCTATATATATATTCCAGCATATTTATCTGATAAGCAAAACTGCTGACTGGGTTTCCTGCGCACAAAGGGCTATTGAATGTCATCGCAGTCAATAATATTTTCGACCTGATGCGAAGAACGTATTTAAATATATTTTGAAAGCCAATTTCTTCAATTGCAACTTACATTGACCATCAGCTTAAAGTACTCATTGTTTATAAGTTATATGTTTTTATGGATTTTTCTATCCGTATTCTAAATTATATGTGCGCATTTATGGATCTTTCTATCTAAACTCTTACTCTGTTTCTCATTGATGATTTGTATAATTTTGCTATATGACAGACTATAACTGAATAAGCGTGGCTTTTAAATGAAATAAATATTTTTTAAATATTTTTATTTCACAGGAATTGGGGCATATAGCATCGCTGCAGGACATAATAGATTTACCCGTTTGCGTTGAATGAATACTTCATAATAAAATATTTCTTATATTAAATGTTTGCAAATCTTTAAAAAAAACAATCATTTTTTTGTAAACATTGAAACAAAATACCAAATGCTGAAATTCACAGATGAACGTCGACTTTTGCGTATTTGGGACTTCAAATCATTTGCGTTTGAATGCGCAAAGTTGCTATTTGGAAAAGGGGAAAAGACTTGAAGCTCAAATGCAATTGGAAGAATAAAACAAAAAAGAAAAACGAAGGAAAAAAGGGTACAAAAAAAGGGGAGAAAATAAAGCGAAACACATCAAATAAAATCAAACGCAAAACAAGCGGGAAAACATTGTTTCAAATTGACCAACGGTAAAAAGCGCTTTTGGATCTACCCAAATGGATTTGGCAATGGAGGTGACTCAACGGAGGCGTGGCAAATGCTCGCCAATTCAGGCGCAACTAATTCCGCAGGACCAAACACACCGAGCCACCCACACACACCCCTACCCCTTCCCCCTTCCCCCCACCCGAATCATCCACCGACGGATTTGATGCGATTCCAACTGTGAAACTATTCAGCCGATTTGGGGGTGTCCATGTGCAACGTCTCCCGATTTGGTTCAGTTGCGAATGGTTTGGGTTCGTTTTGGTTTCGTTGCGAATATTTTATTGTGCGAAAAATGATTTTTTATTTTCAATTTTCTGGGTTGATTTTGGGGCTGTTAGAGCGCGTTTGAAATGAAAGTAAAAGTTTTCACAGCCGACCGAATGGGAAACCAATTTGATTTTGAATACGTTATGAGGCGCAAAAAGAGAGTGTGAAAAAATCCGGAAAACCATAACAACAACAACAACAAAAAGTAAAACTAAGCGAATGGAATCGAATTGAAAAAATGTGCCAAGCAACAGCCCACAACGAAATCCACGTTCGCATCGACATCAATTGTTTGCAAGGGTTTCAAGTGCCAATTTTCTGATTGTTTGCCAGCCGCACTAAAAACTAATGATTTTTCATATGTTTGCTCAATGGATCGTACTCGTGGCACGGCCTACCAAAAAAACAACAGCCAAAAATACGACTTGCTGCAAATTGAGAAAATAATACCAGAAATAATAGTTATGCGAGGTGTGTTGAGTTTTAGATACCCTAGATGACAGATTCTAAAGATGACTCTTTGGAAAACAGTTGTAAGAAGTCCTCAAAATATTAGCAAAATAAGATGAAGAAAAAATATAAAGCTCAAATAAAGTAAATGCTTACTGCAAAATAAATTGGATCTTTTGTTTTAATACTTTATTTCATTAGAACTCTGATGTTTATCATTTATTAAATATTATAATGTCCGTTTGGGAATTACTCTGATATTCAGATTGTTGACTGGCGATATAAACTTGATTGCTTTACACACTTTATGGTGATATAATAAAAATGCCGTCGAAAATCCCATAAAATTAGTCCTAAAATTAAACTTTAGTTAAGCGGCGACAAGTTTAGAAGAGCCTGGAACAGTGTGCAATCAATTTAAGACTATTCCTTGACAGGAATAAGGTCTTAAATTTTCGGCTTCATTAATTTTAATTACAAGCCATTTGGGGAACAGCTGTTGCTCGTCGATAAAAATAGCATTGAACTGATTCGGATTCGGATTGCGACATGTCAAACTATGTCAAAACTAATGCGCAGCTCTTTTAAAATGCATAAATTATTGTGCAAAAATCGATGGGAATATAATATTATCACATCATCAAAGTCACACTCCAAGTTGACATTAAGTGTGTTGTGTAATTTCAGTTACGCAGAATCGAACAAAATGGCGCACATCAATAACAGTAAATCATGCAAATGGTGACTATCGCCTTGCAAAAAAAAAGAGAAAAAAAAAATGGGAAACAGCATCAGAAATAGCCCTTTTGGAATGGCGTCATAATGCAATACGTGTGTGACAAAGGGCGGGGGGCAGAGGAGGCAGAAGAGGAGAGCGACAGGCGACGGGCGACAGTCGACAGTCGACATTCGACAGGCGAGCGAGTTTAAATGACGACTACAACTGACTCTGCTCGATATTTTAATGGGGCAGACGTCATTTTGTGCCGCCATTGGAGCCGCTGCCGCGACCAAAGCGCAAAATTTATGACAACATAACGAGCCAGATGGGCTGGCGACAGGGGAGTGGGGGGGGGGGGGGGGCGGCAGGGTAGGGTGAGTAGGTGGGAAGGGGGGCTGGTTGCTGCGGCGGGCGAGGCAGCGCATTAAATGCCGCCATTCCGAGTCGAAAATAACAATAATCATAATTAAGGATATGCATATGCATTTGGGTGTCTGTGTGAGCCGGCAGCAAAATGGCTACTTCCAGCCACACCCACAATACGCCCCGCACACACACACACACACACACACAAACACACGCTTGATCCTTTGTGGAGCCAGTGGAGCAGGCCAAAGAGGTGGCTGGGTGGGTGGATGCACAGTTCAGTTACTGCGCTTGCAAAACGAAATCGATCCATTTACACAGCCAAATATTCCGCACGAATGATGATGTCCCTGTTCTCTGCAATGTCCGCAGCCAGATATCATTGAATAATGACTGTTAATACCCTTCAATGTGCCTCGTTCGCCACATCGCATCGGCCTTTTTGCTCAGCGCCATCGCGCAATATGAAGTGGATTTCAATGCACTACCCTCTCTCCCTCTCTCTCTCGCTCTCCCTCTCCCTCTCTCTCGCTCCGGGCTCTCTCAACTGAATGAGATAGCGTCTGGCAACTGGTAGACGGGCAGACTGGCAACTGCCAACTGCCAACTGGCGACTGGCGACTGGGCGAATATCGCGTGAAAATAATGCGACTCTGCGAATTGTGCAAAAATATGCGATAACGCAGCCGAAGCATTTATTCATGATGCATTCGTGATAACCCCACTGGATAACATTCTGGTCAAAGAAAGAAATCTTAATTGAAGTGTTCCTCACATTCTTCAGAGACTCTACTTTGGCTTGCCACAAACATTCCACAATTTGTAAGTAAAACGAAGTTTTTTAGTTAGAAGACAGTTGGATCGGTTAACTATATCAGTTAGCTGATGCAGCAGCTCGCTTTTAAGAGAAAACATTTTAAATTAAAATACAAGATTCAATGTGAAGACAACAATTGATTCAGATTTCAAACCACGTTTCGTCGACTTAATCAGCTGGACTAAAACAAATAATTTGATTCGTTTTTTTTTTTCTTTTCTTTTGACTGTTAACCAATGGTAGAAATCAACTGCACGTTGAGTTTAGCATTCGACTTTGCTTAAAAATGTAAATGTGGCAACTTGCATCAGATGCAGCCATGGCACAGCTTCCTCCATCCTTTTCCGTGTCAAAATGCATCCTATAACTGTGCTACTGTTTTGGTTGCAGCTTTCGTTGCTGAGTATTGCAAAAGTTCCGCATTTCGATAGAGTTTATAACAATATTAAATTTAGTTTTTTACTAACTTGACTTTAATTTATAATCTAAGCTATCCGAAAGTATTTCAGTATTTTAACAACTTTAACTTAATACTTTAATTTTTAAAACTCTTGTGTATAAATGAGTTCGTTTATAAACTTAAAAGCAATCCAAATACGAATAAAAAGCATTACTTTATATGGGACATTTGCATGGCTTACTCTCTGTTCACATTTTGGGCATGACCCAGAACCTGTGCCATATTCTATAGGGTATTTAATCATTCACATAACAGAAAAAACGTACAGCTCAAAGTCGAAAATTGGTTTTAATTAAATCGAATTGAGTTTTTGCAGCGGGCAGCACTCGTCTCGTCGTTTTTCTCGCTTTTCTCCATTTTCGCCTGTTTCACTTTTTGCACGTCGCCTTTGTAAGCGATGCGATTGTGGCGAAATGAGTGCGGGGTGAATGCGAAAGTGAGTGCGGAGTGAGTGCGAAAGTGAGTGCGGAGTGAGTGAGTGAATCGCAACTCATGGCTTGCCAGAGACGTGGACATGGCCATGGACACGAACGCATTTAACGCTGACGCCGGGAGTTTATATGCGTCATTGTGTTGGCCCGGCTCTCGTCCTGGTCATCGTGCTGGGCGCCCTTTTTGGTTGGCTCTTTTTGTAGCCCGTTTGATTGAAATGTTTGCTGGCGTTGCAACTGCCCAGCAGCAGTAGCAACGAAGAGGGAAGCGGCATGTGGGGAATGGGGGTGGGACACACGCCAGTTGTGTGCCACATCAAAGCATTTGAATTGTTGGCTGGCTCGTATTTGGTTTTTATATGCGAGTGCACATTGCAACAACGTTGCAACCTCATCCCAGATTGCAAGCCTCCCCCACCCCACCCCATACCGGTGCCAGTGTGTGTGATGTATGGTTTGTCAGTTTGCGGACATGCAGTGGACACTTGGATTAACATGACGTAATTGATGCGGAAAGTGTTGAGTGTGGCAGCTGCCACAAACTCCCTCTCAGTGCTCTCTCTCTATTCCCTGTTGCAGTCAGTCGACAGTTGTGGCTGGAGTAAAAAAATAAACTTTTATCAAAATTGATTTTGCTGATTTGTTGGATACTTTGTTGACCAACTGCTTGCCACTTAAGGACAGATATTTATTAGATCGAGACACATAAACAGATAAAGAAGATAAAGTTGTGTTTTCTGAAATAAATTCCTATTTCAAATAGATTTAAAAAGTGGAAATTTGAATACCTAAAATTCTAAAATGCAATGCGAGCTTGCAAAAAATGATGAGTAAACTCGACTGCCTTAAAATAGAAGAGTAAATCGAGTTGGGTGGCAGGGTAGGCTACCAAATACGAGCATATTGCATTAGGTCAAATGTCTGATAAAATTGAAATGTTTTACATGTGTGTGCGGTAGGAAAATTATATTTTTGAACTTATCAAGTGCGCTTTCAATTGGCAAGCCCACAGTTGGCAACATTCACTCCACCCCACTCCACTCCACTCCACAGGTAACTGTCGAGTGCACTCATCATACTTACATATGAGTGCGAGCAGCAAGGAGGAGGCGAAGGCGGCGGACCGGACCGGACCGGACCGGATGCGTGGCGTGAGTGGAGACATGGCTACCTTTTTATTGTTGGCATAAGCTGAGCAGCTGAGCTGGCTGGCTGGCTGGCTGGCAGGTTGCATTGCAAATTTGCAGCAACGAGCATGCAACGTGCATTTGGCAGTCCGCACAATATCCAGATGGAGGCAATACGGTTACGGATTGGGCAAAGGAAACGAGTCCATGATATGAGGAGCGTATGGATGTGAATGTGGGGTAAAAGCCACAGACGCTGCCAATATTGACTGTGACTGAGCCAACGAGCTCTGCTTGTTGTTGTATTTGTTGTTGCTGCTTTCTTCTTTTTTTTTTTTATTTTTTTTTATGTATGCTTGCAATGCGATGCGAGTATTTTTAATAAAATAAACCCAGAAATGTAATCAACATAAAGGATTTCACACAAGCACGAGTAGCAGCACAATATCAAATGTGTGTGTGTGTGTGTGTGTGTGTGTGTGTGTGTGCATGAGATGCGCATTGGAACGCTTAACGAGATACGTAGATACACGTAGATATCATTGACGATATCCACAAGCACCACCTACCCCCGCCCAGCCGTACAAAAAGTTCAGCTCGATTCCACTCGCAATATAAAGGAAAATACAACAACAACAACAAAAAATAATAAAAGCAAAACCCTTTATGAAATGCTGCTGCTGCTGCTGTTGCCTTCCGACAAGAAGGACGTCAATGCAGTCAGCTATGTTTGTGTGTGTGTGTTTGTATCTTTGAGATACATTTGCAATTATCGTGACTTGAGCTTGCAGTAGCTGGAACCAAGACTGGCCACATGTCGGTGACAGTTTATTAAATCGATTACTTTCGGTTTTGATATTCTAAATAAACATATTTTTACAGGGCAGACACATCGAGACGGAACCACCGAGTGGGACCACCCACAGTTTGATGGGCATTTCTGTGTTGTAGTCATTTTTGTTGTTGTTGGTCGTTGTGGCTGTGTTGCCCATTGATGAGCTGGTATCTGCTGCTGTGGCTGAGATTTCCAGCTGAAAAATGTATAAACTCGTGACGGCCAACAAAAATACTTGTACACTTGATGTTTTGTGGCATGGCAGAAGAGGCTTCGCTGCTTCATTGCTGGGGCCATTGTGTGGCTGCAGACATGCGATGTGGTCTACGCCGAGCCGGCAACAGCAGTTGAGAGATTAGCTTGTTGTTAATCAAAATAGCAGGTAAATATATGTATTTTGCAGTTTGCATACAATTTAGTTTGAAATTGACAGCGTTTGGAAATTACGATGCTTGTGTAACTGGTCAAAATGCATTCAAATTGCTCGAGATTTATTTTCAGCGTGTGTCTGCTGTGTGTGTGTGTGTTGCTGTGTGTGTTGTATGTGTCGTTGGCAGAAATAGATTTCACGCTTATGCATAATTCTAATCAATGTTTGTTTGTGATTTTGACATTTGCTTTTTGCCCAAATTGGCCAACCAATTTTATTTGCCATTCCGGCCATTCAAGGGCTGTGAATTGATTTCTTTCATGCCTTGGCGACTACAACCACAATTCAGCAATGTCCATTTGCAATGCAAATATGAACAGATATTTGAAATATGTATGAAATCATTAATGCTAATGCGAGCCATTGTTCACATATGAAATATGAATATTAATTAGGCGTTAGTCGTTAGTCGTAAATCTTTATGAAAAAACAAAATCATAACATGATTTTGCATAACCTCAAAAACTATCATCAAATTAATAAAATGGCAAATGGCAGAACATTAAGATAAGCATAGTCATAAGCATATATCTGTATTTAACTGATTCGACATTCGACGTATGCTTTTTGTTAGTTTTGTTTTTGTGTTTGGAAGCAAAAGTGAAAGACTAACTATAAAAAACATGTTTACTAATTCCATTTTGCCATATATTTTCCATATATTTTTCAATTTTATATTTAAACCAGTAGCATATTTAACAGATTGTTGATAAAAAGCTGGTTCAAAGTGAACATTTCGAAGTAATCATTTCAGATTGAAATGTTTTAAGCTTACATCTTTCAATTTACCAGAGACTTCATATCTCTTACTATTTCTATGCAATGCATCAAAAGTAGAGCTCCATATTTCACTCAGTGCATAATATCTGGTGAATTCTTGTGGCTCCCATGGCGATTTCTCGGCCCCGTTGGAGCTTCTACATTTTAGAATTCAGCTGCGCTCGGATCTGAGCGTCAGTAATGCGGCACAGACGCCATCGTCATCGACATCGACATCGATTGCTGACCATTGGGCGCTGTGATTAACACGATGCCCCTCAATTCAAAGGGCCACATGTGGCGCAGTCTCTGGCGCAGGATGAAGATGGATTCAGAGGCAGCGGTGTGTTGCAGGAGGCGTATAGATGGTGCATGGATCATTGCATGTGGATGTTGATGGCTTCGTCGATTGCGTGCACATGATGTGGGCAGGCGCATCTTCCATGTTGCTGCTGTTGCTGCTGATTTTGCTCGCTGCTGCTGTTGTGCATTTGATGTTGGTGGTTGTAGTTGCTGCGTGGCCGCAAAAACGCTTCTGGGTTGAAAGCAACAACAACTGCAGCAACAACAACTGCAGCAGCAGCAGCAGTAAGTACAAAAATTTAATTTACAAGCGCACAAACTAGAAAACAACACGTTCAACAAACAAAAGCGATGCGATGCAATATTTTAAGAGCATTTTGAATAATTGCCCGGCAGCAAAAGCAACATGCAGCAAGACTTTTTGTTGCTGCTAGTGGCTAATCAGCAAACACACACACACACACACACATACAGCAAAAGCACACCCTGACACACTTTGGCAACATGCACGCTGCCACATGCAACATTTTGAGGCGCATTGAAAGTAAAAGCAACGCCAACAACTCGACGACAATCGCCATAAATTTGTCAATGTTTATGCGCCACATTGTGGCAACAACGAACTCAAGTCTGTTGCATCAATGTTCACTTCGATTGCATGTTCATCATAAAAATCAACCTCGATCCGCGCTCCAATCTTTTGCAGACAAAGACAAACAAACAAATCCCAGTTTTTCATGCTTTGGCTTATTGCTGGAGGCAGCGACAACTGTTGTCCGCAGGCAGCAGCAATTGTTGCGCTGACCAACTTATTGACATTGATTTTGGTTGGAAGTGTCTCCCAAATGTGAATGTTGATTTCTGAAAGATGTCACCAGAAATATGAAAATTCAAAAAAATTAAAATTGTTCGAGATTTGCAGTTTTATCGATTTGATCTTAAATTTATGTATTTTATATCTTAGAACTTTAGCTACTCAAAATTCGCAGATTATAATAATGAATGTGTGCCGTGTGTGGGGCAGCCTCCGATGCCAGTGATTAAAATGCAATTAATGAGTGCAGTCGGGCATTCAACGAGTACCCATTGAATAATATCAACTGCTCGGGGTAGGCAATCACATGAGTAATACCCGTGCCTGACTTTATCTTCACTCCGGCAAGTGAGTGAAAATCAATTTGGCTGCACAAATACGAATATTCGCATTCGTATTTACATATTCATATGTGGGTGGCAATGGGGCAACCCCTGAAGGGGTAACATGTGCATGTGTGTGTGTTGCTGTGTGTGTGCAACTTGTATCAATTCAACGCCTAATTGATTGTGCTTGCAATTGTCTGGGGCACCCGACTGGGAGGAATGTCAATGCTAATAATCGCCATGTAAATTGGCTATGAATTTCAAATAGTCTGCTAAAAGTGTTTTGGATTCATTGAAATGGCTCGTGCTCGACTGTGGCAACGAGCTAAGCTGTTTAATACCTCGCCCCCCCCCCCCCCCCCCTCCCCGATTCAGTGCAATTAATTTAATTCCCCCGGCCCAGTTGGTTTATTGAATCCATCAATAAAGTTGGCGTCATTTAAGCGACATTTATGGATTGTTGTCGTCATCGGCGTTACATAAAATGGCCTTGGGTCAAATTAGATCCATCTGGACAGGTGGACGTTGGCATTTGTTTTCAGCTCCATTTGCCTGCGCACCTCAATTCCAGATCGCATTCAAGTGTCGCAGCAGCAGCAGCAGCAGCAGCAGCAACTTTTGAGTGGGTCTCCAATTGATCGTGTGTCCACGATTCCCATGGTGCCAAAGTCCTAAATTATTGCTAGACTGGTTTGCGTTAAATAATGATGCCTGTCATTGTTAACTGACAGCTGAGCTAATAATTGCATGATTGCATTGATCTCAATGCGAGGTGCATTCAAATACTTGTGCATTCAGCGAACGGTTTAAGTCGAATGTTATTCAATAGTTTGGTTTGCTGCTTCTATCAAGTGTTATTAAATGCAGTCTGAGATTTCCTATCACCCAAATATTTATGCTCAAATAGCTATCAACTCTTTTGTTCTATCGAACTGATGGTATATAAAACAATCAATCAGATTGCAAATTATTCAGAAATATACAAAAGAAGGCTTCAAATTTTTAGGAAATTGTACTTTAATTAAATTGATTATTAGTTTTAAAATTAATTAGCCTGAATATAAGTGTTTAAAGAGGAACCACTAAAAATTAGTCGGGTTTTCCCTTGCGATTCCTTACGGCCAATAAGAAGGCTTAGATCCAAATGGTCTGTATTGTTGTCTAAGCCTGACAATAATGACTTAATCAATATCTTTTGAAATCTCAAATTCAGACAATGTTAAATAACATTCGGCGGAGAACATAAATTGAAATTCGCACAATTTAATTTCGACTCCAGACATTTAATATTGATTAATTTTTGTGCTCGCTTTCTTAATAGCGTCGCATCTACACTCGCTGGCTTGCCGCAGAGTGATGGAAAGATACAGATACAGATACAGATACAGATGCAGAGACAGATACAGATGCTTACGGATACATGTGCTCAAGAGGCAGCCGTAAGACTAAGAGCCATGCGAATCGTACCGTAAATAAATATAAACATAAATCTGAAGCGAAGCAAAAGCAGAGAAAAGAAAAACTCATTGAAGACAACATCCCCAATTGACGGTAAATCACTCAAGATGACATCTATCGATGGGGCCCGCCAGATAAGAGAGCGTTTCGTCTCGTTTTCGCACTTTTACACAATCAACTCGGGGCAAGTCGAAGACACCGCGCAGAAGTTGCAAACAAACACCGCAGCCCAGAAAACGAAAACACTGAGAAACATTGGGAAACATTGGGAAACATTGAGAAACAGAGCCACACAGAGTGACGCGTTCGTCCTGCTCCTCCTCCTCCTCCTCGATGGGAATTGAGAATGAAATGGGGAATGGGGAATGGCATGGAGAACGAGCATGGGAATGGGACAGCCGACATAATCATGAAGCATGCCAACTTGACGTCATTGCAATTTAAAGCTAGACTACATTCGATACACAGCCAACCTACAACCCAAACAGAGCCCCCAAAGTGACAAATCAAAGACGAAATCGAACCACCCAACAAAAATGGAACAAGAAACCCAACCATTTACTATTTTACTCCTATTCCAAGCACAGACAAACTTGAAGAAGTCCAATGACATCAACGTCCCACAGTCTTACTTGGACAACGTACAGTGGCACAGCAATGCAGATTAAAGAGACTCAATTGCTTGGCGATGATAATGACATCCATTTGGCAGAAAAACTTACGGTTTCATTTGGTTTTGGTAAACTTTTGCCAATACGGCCAACTTTACATAGATTCCCAAAGAAAATGCAGATGCTTTTCCACTGTGCCCCAAGACAGTAGCTGTTCTGCGGTCAATGAGCGTAGGAGAGTACGGAGACTACACCGAAATGAGTGATTTATGGGCTGAGCAATGAATTGAAGTTGATGGCAAAAGACATCAGAGAGAGTGAACGAGAGGGAGAGAGAGGGAGAGAGGGAGATAGCAGGAGAGAGCGAGAGAAAGCAAGAAATGAGACAACGATACTAAGGGGAGAACTGTGAATAAGATGTGCGAGCGTTGACAGACTGGCAAACTGACTGACGACGCCATTGCCTTCCAGCTCCCGACCCACTCCTCCTCCATACCAGAAGAGAGTGGAGTGTGCTCCAAAAATTAAATGTGGCTAAGTCATACGGGTCGAAAAGGGGTTGGGCAGAGTGGTTGAGGAACAGAACAGTTCGATAAGCGTAAAATGAAGGCAAAGGCAGTTAGTGGTTGCTGTTGGCTGGACTGTGATATATCACACGCAACATTAAATCAAACCCAAGGAATTGCTGCGGACCCAAGGCGTGGAAGGTGTGCGAGGGCCAAGTAAATGATGGCCGGGATTCCTTTTTGGCTGGCAACTGAGGCGACTTCACATCGCCTGTCACATTGACAATTTACTACCAAAAAAAAAAAAAAAAACACACAAAAAAAATCGAAGCCAAGACAGAGAGCGAAAGAGAGACAGAGACAGAGACAGACATTGTTGGCTCGCACTTATCTGATGGATTCCTTGCTATTTTTCTTCACATGCTGTCCTCGCTGTCGTCGTCGTCTTCACCGTCTCCGTCTCCGACTCCGACTCCATTCACGTCCATTCCCATCTTTGCCGGGGCGTTGAACACAGTAACGAACTTTTCGTGTTGTGCAATTTGAAAGCTCAGCAGTATTGAAACGGCAGAGGGTTGGGGATGGGTTTGGGGTTTGAGATTGAAGTTAAGGGCTGGGGGCCAGCACTAAAGAGTGAACGAGACCATGAATAATATTTATGAGGATGAAATGTTCCCAAAAGCGACATAAATATGTCCACAGCACCCGCACATGAAACGCGTCTCAGCATAAAATGCGTTGAAATGCTCAACACAATCAATGAAAAAACTGTGTGTGAGAGAGAGAGAGAGAGAGAGAGAGATGGAGAAAAAGAGAGAGACAGCGAGTGAAAGCGAGAAGCAGAAGCAATGGTGTCGCATTTAAGGATAGGGGTTGTGTACATCTATGCTACGTTAATGCGTTCTAGGAATTCTAGGAGCAAAAACAGACCCCACAGATCTGTCTCATTATGGACATGTTAATGTCACAATGAGACAGCTAATTATTAGTGAATGTTTAACTACTGATTTGCTAAGATTTAAAAATAAAGTCTAGTGAATGTTTAACTACTGATTTGCTAAGATTTAAAAATAAAATCTAATCAAAATGTTGAATTAGATTTCACTCAGGAAGAGGCAGAACTGTAGAAAATTAAATGGTATATAAGCTACTTGTAGCTTTATTAAAAGCCAAGTATAAAATGCTTAAGGGATAACCGACTTAGCTTAAGCTTAAGCCATCATTGGCCATACAACTTGTAAGTAAAATTCAATACACAATCGCCTTCTTCATGTTCATCGCCCTCGTGAAGCAATGCAAAAGAGCAGACATCATGACAGAGATCAATCAATTTTAAGGGTGGTTTTCACATTCCAACAAACGCGAAAGCAACCCCAAAAACCTTTTGATGGATTGCTGTCATTAGCAAACAGAGGCAATGCAGTGAAGACTAACCAATGATGAACAAGGTCTGTGCTGTTATTTGAAAGGCTGTCAATAAGATGGCAACGCTCAAGCAGCAGGAAGCACACAAATAAAATCCTTAAGGCGACCGCATGCAAATGACTAATTCGTTAATTGAAATGCCAATCAACTGGCAGAGTGTACAGCAAAACTGCCCAGTTTTGTCGCATCATGTCAGAGATTGATAGCCAGTAGCCGCAGACTTGATGTACAAAAATTAAAAGCCACCGCCGAGTTGCGTGAAAGGAAAATTGCCTGTCACAGTGAAACCGACCCACTGTTCCACAGTCCCTCTGCTGTGTCTGTGTTTGTGTATGCGAACTCATTAGGCAGGCAACGTAAATCATTTCGATATCGATTAAGAAATATCCACAAAAAGCGGCAACCGCACGCAACGTCATCCGGCCGAATGCATTGGCGCCGGCGCAGCTGCCTCAGAAACTTGGCAACTCCAGCAACTCCGACTCCAAGTTGCTGCTGAGCTGTTTGGCCAGCTCGTGCGGCGACAGTGTGCACATCAATTAATGAACCTGTCGCACCATGCGTAAATTTGTCGCCATCGGACCACAGAAAGTGAACAGAGAGAGAGAGAGAGAGAGAGAGAGAGAGAGAGAGAGAGAGAGGGGAGAGAGAGAGAGCAAGAGAGCGAAAGAGGGAGAATATTCAACTGCTTCCTCCACAAAACATGCAGAGAAATACGTGCAACTCTGTGACGAGTGCAGCTGAAAAGAATCAGAGAATCAGGTCTGTGGCTCCAGCTTGACCTGCTTGTCAATCAAGCCAATCATTTTAGCGGCATTGGAATTCGCGCTGTATTTCCAAATGACTGCGCACACCTGTCACAATCAATCACATCTCCCGGCGATTATAATGCATCGATTACCGGCCGAAACTGGGCGCGTGTGAAACACTCTGCGGCTACTGCCCAGTTCTAGTTGTCGTCTGATTAAGTAATATACACATATATATATATGTATATATATATATGCATATTGATGGACATGGGTCTAAGCTCGAGACAGACTTGATATTGATACTGAATATCCGGTTACAGCAATTGCCATCAAACAGCCTTGAATTAAAAGCTTGCATTAGTTTGACAGGGTGACGTTTTCCTAGATGATTGAAAGTGGAGAAGTGATCATATTCATTTTAAAAAACAACTTACCTCATCTGGTTTATTAGTGTGGATAAGCCGAAGTAGTTTGACATACTGAACACTGCATTAGTCACTACCAACTAGATAATATATTTAAGTACCTATCTTATTGCAACCAGCTGTGATTGACTAACTATTTATTTATGATTATTCAGTTAAGCTTTTGGAAAGAGCAATCATTTGCTTAGTTAAACAATTCCTCGAAAACTTAGGCCCTTCTTCTAACATTCTATTCGATTTCATGATATGATATGAAAGACACAGATTCACTGAATAATTTGTTATTTATATCTCACTTGCTCGATAATTCACAAGACGATCGGAAGATATTCTGTATTCTATATAAATTCAAGTATTTCTCTAAATTGCATTCAATTTTATTTTTAACAAAATGGGGAACTGTGGGGAAATTATTATAGAAAGGTAAGCATTTTTGAATAGATCTATAACTTTAATATGTATTTACTTTATAGTCATGGATCTGTCTTCACGGCGTATTTCCGATACATTTGTTGGAGAAACTTGAATTAATTTCTCAATTAAAAAGGGTCCGACCCGTCTACTACTTCAATTACAATTCATGAATGGATGCGGAGACCTCTGCTTGCCGCGCAGACGTTGCAACTTCAGACTTTAATGAATGGCGGCGAATGAGTTGTGCGAGTACACACATACGTCATCTGCTCGTAGGGAGCGGAAGCCGGGGGTAGGACAGGAGGGAGTGGAGTGGCAGCAACGTTTGGCAACTGGGTCACTGCACTATCCGAGTGGCGCTACAAAATGCGTAAATATGCGAACTAAAGTCGCGTGAAAGGGTGAAATGGTTGAGCCGGGCCAATGCAGGAAAGGGGACAAAGAGGCGGTGAGGCGACGAGGCTGTTGAGTGAGCGAGCGAGCGATTGAATGATTTATTTTTGACAGGTTTTTAACTTAAAATTAAAACGGTAAATCAACTTTTGACAGCGGAGGCTGCGACAAGGCTGCCTGCCAACAGCATCAACGTCGCGTCGCCGCTGCTCTTTGCTAATGATGATGCCAATGTGTGAGTGACTCTCTCTCTCTCTCTATTTATATATATATATATATATATATATATATAGATATATATATATATCCACATCACCCTCTCTCTACTTTTAAGTACACTCAAAAAAACTAGCCTATTCCAGTCAATACTTTCTAAAATGCTTGTTTTTCTCTTCAAAATTCAGAATATTATTTTTTAATTATTAGTAGGATTTCTGTAAAGTCATAAATAAAATATACCTGAATAAAAATTATAAAAAATTATATTGATCATTTTGCATTTTCATTTATGAATATGAATTAAAAATTGTAATTTACTTAAACTCAAAATTTGCTTTTGCTAATTACATAAACTAATTTCTTTCTTCTTTTTAGAATTTTGTATTATATAAAATAGTTCGTAACTTTTAAAGACAAAACAGCTGTGGATAAGTGGCTCTATTTGTACTTTTTTGAGCATTGCTAATGCTTAACTTAGAAGGCTTTTCTGTGAGTGTAGGTGTGTGTGTGTGCTATCGATGTCTGACTGTACCCAAATCAACGCGGCGAGAGATGTCACAGCCAGAGTTGGCTGTGGCGACACAGAGACACCAAACAGCAAACAGCAAACAGCAAACACCAAGCAACCAGGCAACCAGGCAACCAAGCACCAAACAGTTGGCGACAGTTGCCGTCGCTGCCGAAATGTTGTCGCGACAAAATGTTGCTGTCGCTAACTGTCGCTGTCTCTTGTCTCTTGTGTCTTGTGTCTTGAGTCTTGAGTCTTGTCGGAGAGCGGAGATGAATGACGAGCGCATGGATTCCACTTCGAATGTGGGTCGTCGTAATTAAGCCATTGGCCCTGAACATGCAAATATATATGTATGTATATATGTAGATCTGCAACTAATGCCGCCTCACAGCTCCACCAACTTGGAAATCTGAGCAATTTGTCGCATGCTCAGCTCAGTTCAGCTCAGTTCAGCTCAGCTCAGCCCAGCTCAGCCCAGCTCAGCTCAGCTGATGCGATTGATGAGCAAAACGCTGGAAAGCTCTTTGCATTTGTGTCTCTGTGTGCGTATTTACATAAATGATTTCTTCTTTCCTTTTGCTTAATGCGCTGAAAACAAAGCCATAAATTGTCTGTCGCTTAATTCTCTGTCAGTTGAACTGTAATAAATTAATATAAATTTCTTGTCAGCCAAATGACTCGAGGCAAATGTTACAAGTGCTCCACCATCCGCGACATATATTCATATACAAAACAAATATATATATACATACATATATATACATATATATATATATGTACAATGAGCGGGTCGCCTTTTATTGTGACAGCAACCATTGTTCACATTTCTTAGAGATTGTCGTCAATTTTGATTTGCATAACGCTTCAAAGCATGGCTCATCCACATTGAGTAGGTGGCAAAAGATTTGCAATACAATATGGAGCAGCTGTTTATTCAGTGGGTAAATAAGGATGACAGGCCCCGAGGGTCTTCAATTTGCGATTTTTATTTGTACTGTTAACTTTGCTCTTCGGTTGAAGTTTGGTGCAAGATTCAGTGGTCAAATATGGAAAGCTAGTCAAAAAGCAATTCAAAAAGGTCTTCGCTTCGCTGGAAATATTATTTTTAAAATTTACAAATATTTATTAAAAACATTTTTATTTTTTTCAAATTCCTAAAGAACATTAATTTCTACAGAAGGTTCTAAAAATCGAATAAGGAGTTTCCGCATTAAAACGGGAAACTTGCTGATCTTATTATTAGCGATGAAAAGGGAATGTTAATGAGATATTACATTATATATTAATTAATAAATATGCATAAGAGATTCTTTAATTTTCATTCATTCATTTGTTTATATTGTTAATATAAATATCAATCTGATTTTACAGATCTTCATAGGCATCTTTCGCAATTTAAATTAAAGCAATCAACTGCTTTTATTATGATTTATTTTGCTTCTGAATGAAACTTTCTTTCAACATATTTCTTGGTGAAAAATGTAAATTCGAAAATGAGGATCATCGACTAACAAATGATCGATAAATTGCATAAGTGCGGCTGCTGTAACCGACACAACCCGTATCTTAATATGAAATCAAATGTCACGATATGAATATTTGCCAGATGCAACGGTTGTTGTTGTTGTTGTTGTCACAGTCGCATGCTAAATTGGATTAGACACTGTACTCGAGGGGGACAGTCTCAGCTCAGGTGATCTCTTTGCGATCGGGGACGGAGACTGCTGGGCCCGGGCAGATCCGTGGCATGCATCGCAGTGCCTGGCGAGATGGAAGCACGCGCGTGAAGAGACAACAACAAAACCGATGGAGCAACCACAGCGACGACAACAATCGAAACAAACGAAAAGAACAGCAACAGCAACAGCAACAGCAACAGCTACAGAAACAGCAACAAAAATGAACGAGCAGCGAAGGTGAATAAATCAAACTGATTTATTGGAGTCGACGACAATGACGACGACGACGACGACGACGACGACGAACGCTGAGAAGACCCGATCCGCAAGAGGAGCGCAAGACAATGGTAGGGCAGGAGCAGGGGACAGGAGCTGGTTGCCAGTGTGAAGAACGGGGGAAACGATAACGCTTGACACATGCAACAAACAGCAAAGAGCAACAGCTGCAGCTGCAGTTAGCCCACTTGCCGAAGTTCGAGTTGGCCAATTGGCAACTCGATTGGTTAATGGCCAAATGACAACAAACAGCGATGATGTTTCTGGGCTGGCTCACAACACATGAATAGAAAGCAAAATGCACATTAGGGATTTAAGATCAGGAACCATGCAACCAGTTTCATTGCAGATTAATAAAACAGTGATAAAATTGCATTACTTTTTTACGAATTTAAGCAGGAATTTTTGCATTTCTACTTTTGCAAAAAAAATATTCTCAATTTTTAAGAAAAATATTTCTGCAAAGTAAACCTTTCTTATTTTAATACATATTTCGAAGAAAATTATTTCTAAAAATCAGAGCATTTCAAACTAAAATTTAGTTTTAAATAAAAGCAACCATTAAATGCTAGTAGCTATTTTCGATTCAGTTTTAGTACTTGTTGACTGAAAGTGTTTAATTTGAAAATTCCAACAATTTCCCTTTAAAATTGATGTGCTTAAGTCTAATCAACAACATTGGCCAAAGTCCTTACATCATTTCACATGGACTGCAATTGGTGGCTCGTCCACAATTGGAGCCTATCATTTTCAAGTTTATTCAAATTTTTGCTTTGCTTGTCTGGTGCACAAACATGTCATGGTCAAACTCTCTAGTCCATTGACGTTGTTGTTGTTGTTGCCTGCTTCATTTATGGGCAAATCATGAGGTTCCCTGCTGCACTGTGTTGCACTGTGTTGCACGGACCAGTCCCAATTGCTCTCAGCACAGCTGAGACGGGGAGTTTGGGCCTGGGATGTGTCTGTCTGCACTGTTGTGCCAAAAATCTGCACCGCAATCGAGGTGGGCGTGTCATTCTAGCCGTGATTTGCTGTTGGAGCATTTCGGCTTTGGCATTTATGTGTGCCACTAAATCTTGCTCACTCACTCAAATGGCGTCCAGCATTCAGCCAGGATACTCGCCAAATTAGCTTAAAAACCGACAAACTTTGGGCCCAATGGCACACGCATAAATTGCGACAGTGGTGTGGCCTATGAGGCTGTGCAGTCAGCCCCAGTTCCCAGTCACCAGCCACCGTCAACCCTGCAATCCTCTGCCTGCACCCCATTAAAAAAATCAAATCGAATGCAACGTTTTGCCAACTCAATCACCGAGTGAGAGACCCAAACGAGGCCCAGCTCTGGTAATTATTTTGTGACGCCAGCAGCCCACACACACACACACACTCGCACACACTCACACACACACACACACACACATACTGACTGCTACTCTCATAGCCAGCCAACGACAACCACAGCGTTGTGCATCAGCACACAGAAGCAGCAACCTCATCTACACTTTAAAATTTTTTGGTTTCTTTTTGATTTCACGTATGTTTCGTGCTCCTTGGAGAACTTTACTAACACAAACAATTTATGTGGATAATTTTCATATGTATAATTTTCACATTTCATTCAAGAAGTGGTTTACTTTGATAGATTCCAAATCGATTCACTGACATTTTTGAATATGTTTTAGAGTTAAATTAAAGCTGTTTTAGTTAGTTCTGATTCCTTTCCCTCTCTTTCTCTTTATCTTTCTCTTTCTCTTTTTATATATCTCTATTTCTGTGTGTATCTCTCCCTCTCACTTAACCTGGATCTGATTCAGAATTCCATTTAAGAGTGAAGTTTTAGCTGCTTAGCTACAAATAGACATCTTCAATCTTTAGCTAAATATTATTTTGAAACTCCAACTTTGATCGATTGCATATTTCTTACTGTGTACGCGGGGACGAGTCACAGGACGAGGCAATCGAGTTTTTGGTGCAGCTGATGCTGCCGCAGCCGACTCGTAAATATGCACGCATGTCCTGCCCATGGAGCTGGGACAATTGCTGATGCCACTAGAGGCGTTGGGGGATGGGGACTGGTGAATGGAGTATGGGGCATGTGGCATGGGGCATGGGCCGCACTCACTTTGCCTGTGCAGCTATTTATGCGCTTTATGCATCGTGCGTGCCTATTTTGGAGCGGAGAGGCCTCTGCTGTGCCGAGCCGGGCGATGGAGATGGTGATGGGGATGGAGATGGGGATGGGCACGGAAAATCTGTGCGCCAGATAAATTCCGGGCCAAAAGGTTCATGAAAATGCAATTTTATTTTCTAAAAACACAAACGCACATTCCACCACACACGCAGCGGCACAGGCAGCAGCTGAAACGAATCCAATCCGCATCGAGTTGGTTTTGACCAGCGAGGATGCTGTCCAATCGCCTATGAAATGATGCTTTCCAATTCACGTCGACTAATCAGAGTGCTTGATGGCAAACGATGCAGCACCAAATCCAGCTCAAATTGAAATGCAGAAAAGGTGCTTTGGGGCACCATAAAACAGAGTAAAGCAATTGTCCCAATCTGCTATGTTAAAGCTTAAAATTAATGGTTGTTGGCTTAATCGATCTCTTAAAATTCTCATTAGGAAAACCATATTACAAAAAATATTTTATATAATTCAAAAAAAGTCTTCGCTTTGCGAAAAATATTTTGTTTTAATTTACAAATATTTATTATAAACATTTTTTTATGTCAAATTTCTGTTTTAAAGGTAAATTTCTACAGAAGGTTTTGAATATCAAATAAAGAGTTTGCGCATTTAAATTTGCTCACATCGTGACTCACTCACACACATAAGCACACCCACACACCAACACACACACACACATTTATGGAAGAAGCTGTGTGTTTTTGCTGGACTCTAAATATCGACAATCAATGACAGTCACTTGTCCAGCGAAATTAGATTTACTCCACGAAGCACTTTACGGGCATCTCCGCTGCACGGAGCCACACACACCGCCCCGCAACGCTTTCCCGCCCCCAAACCAGCCGGAGAAGCAGCAGCAGCAGCTGGTGAAACAACTGCATTCAACATTGCCATAATTTCATCCCCATTCTCCGAGTAGTTTGCAATGTTTTCGAATTGAATCCAAGCAGGAGCAGAGCCTGGCGGCAGGGGTTGAGATATGGTTCCTACATGTTTGTCTGTGTGTGGAGTATGTAGATCCTTTGCCGTTTGCAATGGGAATTGCGGAGCGCATCCAAATTGAATTTGAATTGAAAAAAAAATAAGGCAGAGAACGTCGCAATTTCGACTTTTGGCTTAATTTTGCAACGGAAGAAGTCCTTGTGATTTGTACCCGTTGTGCGGCGCATCGTTTATGGTAATTGTTCTGAGAAAATTGCATTAGTTCGATAGTCGCCAAAGTATCCTTGGGCATCACTTTGATAACTGAGCAATTTACCATATTTGTTCGCAAAGAAAGAATATTAATTTGAAGGTCCTCGGGGCAATTGGTGTTCAAACAAGGATTGTCTAACGAAAAATAGCGAAAAATAAATTCTGTTTTGAATAGGAATATCTTAATGCAACTTAAATCTGTGCACAGGGTATCTACAAGTTGAACACTCTCAACAACAATTTTTTCCACTTAATAAGGCGCTCAATATTTGCTCCTGGTTACAAGGTATCTACGAGCTGAGCACGCTAGACTAGACTACATTCGCAAGACTTTTTTTTTCTTATTTTTTCATTTTTGCACTTCCTTTCAATTATGCGCTCAAAGTTTGAGTTGCATGTTTTTTTTTTTTTTTTGTCTTGTATTTTTTGGTTTTTGCTCACGCCATTTTAATGGCCAACAATGGCTGTTAACCAGATGTGGAGCCAGGTCGCGGGCAGAGACCACTTCACTTCATTGACGGCGTCATCAACAGCAGCATCGTCAAATTTGCGGGCCTTGTTGCTGTTGTTGTTGTTGGCTTGTTCCACTGCCTGGGCACCATTTAAAATCACTTTGCGGCACTTCGCCCCCAAAACGCTACTGCGTCATGTTATGCATAAATAAACGCCTCGCAACACGGCCAGCAACTCTACGCCTCCAATATTCGCCCGCTGTTGGGCTTCATTGCCTCATCGTCATTTGCTTATCCTTTTGACTCCCGTGATTGATGGCAACTCTTGGCGCTCGTCGGACCTTGAGCCTCAGCCGGTGTCATACTTATGCCAAGTTTCGGCAACTTTTCGTGCCCCCAAAGTTATGACGTGTTAATAATGGCGCATAAACACACCAAATTGTGGGCGTCACCTCAGCTCTCTGGCACAATGACGAATGTGGTCGGCGAATTTATGCAAGCATGTGTTGTGTGTGTGCTGTGTGTGTGCTGTGTGTGTGTTGTGTGTGAGCTGTGTGTGAGCTGTGTGTGTGCTGTATGTGTGCTGTGTGTGTGTGCTGTGTGTGTGTGTGCTGTGTGTGTGGAAGCGCAGCCATTAGCAAAAGAGCCAGCGGCCATGCTACCGGACTGGAGGATTAGCTCATTATCGGGCGCATATCATTAAATTGAGTATCACTTTAAGGCAATCAATCTCGCCATTTAAATACTGATTTCCAGTTCCTCTGGGTGCTATATAATAAAGCAATTCGATTTCGACTGCTTTGGCGTTTCGTTGGTTTTATCAACCTGAATTGCAGAGAAAAATATTGATGGAAATAACTTTAATTTTGGGCAAATAAATTCGCCCGGTTGAAGACCATTTTGAGTAGAGGTTGTCTCCTCGATCGATTCGGCATTTAATTTAAAATTATTATATTTTTTATATTTTTAGGAAACTAGCGTCACAACTTGCTGGCAACATCATCATCAACATCAACCGCCCGTCAATCAATCAGTTGTCATTCAATCAGCTGTGATTGAGAAAATAGCATTTCAAATGTTATCAGCAAAGGTAAATTCCTACTTTTTTTAGAGTCTCACAAATTAGAACCATAATTTATCAAATACTTCTAATTTCTGCAATCAAATAATTTTCCTTAATTGCAGCAAAAAAGTACAAAATTTAAATTTTAATTGCATATAAAAACATTATTTCACTGCAAACGGAATTTTTCTTATTTTATTTGATGATATTTCAGTTGATTTTTTATTTTTGGAAGCAGTGAAAGGGGTGTGGCTATCAAAATATTTTAATCGTGTATGTAATCCGTTGATGCGGCCTTCCAGTTGAGATTTATGAACATAATAATTACAAATTTGCTAATTGATTTATTGTCGAATGTATAAACACCTTTCGCTTAATTTATGCCGCCACAGACTGAGTTGCAGTTGTTGTTTTTGTTGTTGCTTTAAATACCGGTTAGGAGGAGGCCTGGCCAAAAGAATTTATGCATTAAGCTAAGGAGGAGCCCCGACAAACTGGCAAACTGGCAAAGCTGGCAGACTTGGCAACCAGGCAACCTGTGAGCCAAAGCAATCAGCCAGAAATGTTGCGTCTTATGGCGTTTTTTTGCGTCTTTGGTGTATGGCTTTTGGTCACTGGGCGCGCATTTCGATGATGTACGACGAATGTCCTGCATGGCACACACAAACACAAACCGTTCATTATAAAGGAGTCAGATCGTCAGGTGAGCAGCAGCAACAACAGCGACGACCGCAGGCAAAAAGACGCAAATTAATTATTAATCAACGAAACGCAGCCAGAAGATGAAGCAACAGCAGCATCAGCAGCAGCAGCAGCAGCAACAACAGCAACAGGAGAAGGTGGAGCAGTTGGATAAGGAGAAGGAGCAGGAGAAGGAGAAGGAGGATCGCTAAGCGATCAAGCCCGGCAAAGGAGTGATTTATGCCCCGGCAACCGCCAAAGCTAACGAATCGCACATTCTGACGTTGTGCCAAGATGGACGACGATGCCAATGACGAGGGCCTCATACCTCATGCCTCATGCCACAGCGCATGCAATGTAATCAAGCCACGGCCAACACTCAGCAGCAGCATCTTTAATGCACTGCAGAAAACAACGAGAAGCTAACTTTCTTGCCTGGACTTTTTTCTAAAATATAAAAAATTAAAAAAAAAAAAGTAAATTGAATTCATTTTAAGTAAGAGAGTAAATTAAGAGAGTTGAAAATTTATAGATTATTTATTTATTTATTAAATATTCACATTCCCCACCAAATATATAATTTAAATTAATCAATTAACTATAAATAAATATACAAGTGAAGCCCAATAACTTTATTAGTTCGTTTCCTTAAATTAAAAGAAAATATATTAAAAAAATATAAGAGTAAATTTAATTAGTAATAAAAACAAAACTAAAGAACTAATTATTTTTTTTAATTCATCACACTTATTTTTGTTTATTTATTTATAACAGCACAACAAGTTTAAGACTCATCAACAATTGTTAATTATTCTTTTTAGATTTATAGAAACTTATTGTGCTATAAAAATGATATTCATTATAAAAATGGCATTCATTTGAGCTGTTTTCTTTCACTGCATAAGCCAGCGGACAAAAAGATTGGAGCTGCTGAGCTGTTGTTGCTGCTGCTGTTGCTGTTTTTGTTGCCGCTGCGGCTTCGGGGCAGCTACAGCTACAGGTTCCCTCCCATATCAGTCAGGCCTCAGTACGTCACTCAGTCAATGTGAATGCGAACAGCATTGGATGTGTGTGTGTGTGTGTGTGTGTGTGTGTGTGTTTGTCTGTCTCAATGTCTGTGTGTTGCACATGCAATCGTTCGGTCTCGCCTCCTGGCTGCTTCCAGGATCAGCATGCGATGCTCAGCCGATACACACACTCGCACACACATACCTGAGTAACCCCCCCCCCCCCACCTGCGGCTCCCCGACACATAACGTTGAGATAGGTTGGTTCTCTGCGGGTCTCTACACCGTCTGCGAATTGCGAATCAGAAATGCCAGAATTGAAATCGCATTTTAAATCATCTCCGCTTTTGGCTGGCCGCTTCTCGCACTGTGTCCCTCCGTCCTCGCGGCTCGGCGCACATGATTCACAGTCACAGTCACAATCGCCTCAAATCTCGAATAACAAATCGCATAATTACGGGGCAGCCGCTGTCCAGGCAACAGCTTCAACTCCATCTCGAAACTCCATCTCCAAACTCCATCTTCAACTTCGACTCCAAGTGCAGCACAGCACCAGCTCCAGGGAACGTTGCGCGATGGCGCAGATATTAAATATTTTAGCTAAATGGCAGCCAAAGAAATAAAAATGTGGGATTGAAGCGTATAAATCAACGCCGGGCCGGAGAGCCCCCAAGAGTCAGTCCGTCAGTAGAGGCGAGCAGCGAGCAGCGAGCAGCCAACCAACCATCCAACCTGATCCAGGCTTCTACAGCTCCACAATTGCACAGGGGAAGCGTTTCTTCGCTCATCTCACTCAGAATCGGTCGACGGGCCGGCTTCATTAATATGTATGTGAATCTGTGGCATAAAATCAACCCGAGGCGATAAATTGAAACGATTTTGCAGTGAACACGCAATTAGTTCTAGCCCCATATAAAAACATGCAGCAACAACCAACTGGAAAAAATCAACAACAACAGCAACAACAACAGTCCAAAAATACCAACAACAACAAATGGAATGAAAAACAAATTTGCTGTTTGGCCATTTTATAAATCGTTTTGATTTCTTTTGACGTTATGCAAAGTGGATTCGAAATCCACCGCAATTGAAAACTTTTCAAGTGCTTTCAATAACATGGCAAATTTGAAGTTAATTTGATTTGATTTGATTTGATAGCCATTTAGATATTTAATAATCATCTATTTGTGACTCTAATTGATAAAGATTAAATTTACTGAATCCAAGTTTAAGGGATACCTCAATAAAAGATAATAATAAGATAATCTTAAACTAATCTTAATATCGAGTAAATAGTATCTTCTAGTTTCGGCCAATTTCTGAAATAAACTGTTAATTGTATTTAAATTTAAAAAGAGGACACCAAACAATAAACAATTATTAATAATATATTAATTGAAAAGTTTACACATTCATATTCAAATTATGAAAAGAAGGCGCCAAACAATAAGCAATTGTCAGAAATGTAAATATTTAAATTGAAAAGATTGCACAAATCAATTTATTTTATCATCATAGAATTGGAATCAGTTCGGAATTAGTTAGAACTACCATTACTAATAGAAATCGACTGTAATTGTATCATTATTATATAATTTACCATTCACACAAATAAATTAAACTAAAACTTAAACAGTACCTTAAATTTTACTATTTTCAGATACAATTTGTACTTTGAATTTACACTCAACGTTTTCGCACTCAACTGCCGTGCTCAGCGCTCGAAATACGAATTCGATAATTGCGAGCTGCTCAACTTAAACGCGCTCATTCGAAGAGCATGTTCGATGTCGACAAAACAGCCGCTCTTTCACTCACTCTCCCTCTCTCACGCGCGCCTAATGGATTTTCGAAGTTCGAACGTCGCCAGCTGTTGAGAGCGAAATGACGCGCGTTGATGAAAAGTGCGCTGTGATCAAATTTAACTAAAAAGTGTAAATATTAATTGCAAACGCAAGTTAAATTTGCTAAATTGTAGCTGAATACATGTGCGAGTGATAAGTGAAAACGATGTGCTATCTGTTGTATATTTTCTCAACTTTCAACATTTTATATTGGCAGAGCACGTTGTGGTAAGTGGCAAAAACATTATAACTTAGAATCAACTGTTCAAACGATTAATCAAACAGCTAACTTATAGATTGCACTTAACGTATCTCACTGGATAACTCTTAATATTGCTTATTTTATTATATTCTTGCTTATTATTTTTGTATGCAATTGACGCTTGTTGCAATTCTCGCAACTTCGCGTCGAAAAGATGCCACTCAAGAACAGCTGATTTCGAAATGTGAGAGAGGCGAGAGTTCGTACGCTCAGACGACTAACTGCTCTCTCGCCTTTCTTGAGTGTGTTTGTGTGAGTGAAATAGTTAAGTGCGAATTCGCAAATCGGCTGAGTGTGATTTGAAATGCCTTTACAGAAACGTTAAATGCGCTGAGCGCGTTATTACTGACAGCTATAAAATTAAATATTATTATTATAACAAATAAATTAATAATATTATTTATTAATTAACATTAATGTGAACAAAAATAATGCATATGTAACTCATTATTGCATCGCACTTCATAAAGAGCAGCTGGGAGAAAACTTGTTTTATGTTACAAATTCACCCCCCTCTCATCGTAAGGGCGGAGCAGAATTTTTGGTTTTCGAAACGTTCAACTCGTCCAGCACTCGACCCTCAACTATCTCGCTTGCTCAAATGCGGACAACATCCGCCTGTCCATCAATCACCTGTCAACTTGGCCACGCTCACTGGTCCACCGACACACACACACGCTCACTCACTCACACACACACATGCGAACTCATCTTGTGCTGAGCGCAGAACAATGGCAGTTTTCGAAATTCGAATAAAAGCAACCATTGCTAATAGACTCATTCGGATTGGGTCGTTTTTGCTTGCTCTTTTCGCTGTATGAGCTTATTTTTGCTTGAGTTTTCCTTTATTGCAAGAGAAATGAAATTTGGCTAATTGACAAAAGTGTCACAAAATTGGCTGGCGAAAAATGACAATAATCATGTAAACTAGTTGCTAAAACTCTCCGATTTTTTACCACGCTCAATAAAAATCATGATTTTTATTTAATTTTTATCGCAACAAATGATAAAAAAAATATATAAATAAAAAAAAAACACAAACGAGCATAAAAAAATGGCACTTGGTATTTGCTGCTTTTCCCAAATCTCATTTGAGCAATTTTTGCAATTTTAATCAGCTTTATCTTTATGTGATGGCTCGGGAGTCATTCCCCCCAAAGATTGTTTTTGGATTTGTTGTTGTTGGTATTGCTGTTGCTGCCACACAATTGCTGTTGCTCTTGCTGTTGCTGTTGCTGTTGCCATTGCTGCCTGGCTGTCATAAATCTATCAAGTTTAATGGCCGCCTCAGCGCTGCACATAATTTTATGTATTTTATGCTGCAAATGGTAGCCAAAACGCACACACAAATCAGTAGCAACCCTCGGTGTGGCACCACCATCACCAACCATCTCCCCAACCCCAAAGAAAAACCCACACCCAATCACCCCCCTCAGTGGCTGTAAAGAGGAAAGCAGCGCACGAATTTCACGCACATCTCAGAAGACTCACAAATTTCATAAAGTGGCAATTCAATCAATCAATTCTGACAGGCCGGACCGAAAGCAACCACCGGGATCTGTACGGCTCTGCGGGTGTACGGTTCTCCACAATTGTGGGTACGAGGGTTTCGTCTAGCCTCTTGGCCATTTAACCGTTATGCTCACGTACACAATCACACAACTCAACTGATTTTGCCCGGATGGCCAGAGAAACAAAAGCAAAATTATGCATAAATTTCGTTGACCCACCCTGCCACCCAGCAACCCAAAAAGCAGCTCGCAGTTGGGCGCCAACTTTTGTCTTCAAGTTGTTCGTCCGTCCATCGTCCGTCCGTCCATCCGTCCGTCCATCCGTCCGTCCATCCGTCGTCCGTCCATCATTCAGCACACAATCTGAAATGGGACGCCGCCATTTGGCAGTTTAAATATTTTTTAATTGCCATTTGTGGCACTTGCACCGAATAAGCAGAAGAAGACACCCATTAACCCCAGGCGACGACCCACTGAAAATCCCAACAGCAACAGCAACAACAACAACATCAGCAACAAAAACAACAATAGAAAAACAAAAAAGCCAACCCCTTTCTATGACCAGCGCTGTTTTCTCTGTTTTGCTCTTATTATCCTTATTTATTTGTGTTTCGCTTCTGTTTCATTTCCCTTTCTGGGCCGGCAGGGTTTTCAATAAATTTCCTAAAGACGCCCAAGGAGCATTTAGACAAAAGCGTTGAAATAGAAACAGCAATGGAATCGACTATTGCAACCGGACTATCAAATCGGATGCGAGATTATTTGAGCAATTTTAGATAGGTGGGAATCTTTCCTTTTCTTTTTACTAATTTTAAGAATATTTAGCTCAATTTACCTGAACAGAAACTTAGGTAAAAACTTTCAAAGTGCAGGTTTTAGGAACATTCAGTGACCAGTGTAAAAATAATTTGAATAGAAACGTTTTTTAAAATAAATTTCAATATTTTGAGTGAAACATTTACAGCAGACAAACTCTTTGTTAGCGTTTCTCGGCGCTGAAAAAAAGACATTGAAGACAAAATCAATAGTTTTAAGCTGCCATCCTTTTGGCTGGGCCCGACTTGATTGAAACAGGTGCACAGCCAGCAGCAAAGACATTGGCACTTTGGGTATCCTGGCAGCCAATTTGCACAGAATGTAGGCTTATTAAAATAGATTGTGGGAATTAAGTGGCAAAGTAAATGAACACGAATAATGAGTTGAATGAGGTAAGCAGAGCGAGAGAGAGACTCGCCGAGGGAAGCTGCGGGAAGCTGCGGGAACAGGAAGTTAAGGCAATTACTAAATGATTGAATGGTAATTTCAGCAGAAAAGTTGCGATGCCCTTTTGTTTTGCTTGTACCGGGAAGGGGCTGGTGGACGGGGTGAACGGGAACCAATGCGAACAAGTTATGCCAGGCATAAATTCCCATTATTTATGGGGCAGTAACTGTTTGTGATATTTTATTTCGCGCAAGGATAGCGAGCATAATTTGCGCCACGGCGCTCCAACTTAACAAAGAAAAAGCGTCGTGAATGTTTGGAATTAATTGCCCAATCCGAGCTACTTCCCACCTCGTATTCGAAATGGAAATCACAAACAGGGGGGGAAAAAAAAATGTTTTAATTAATAAATTGAATGTGTGCGAAAATTGAAAGGATTTTTGCTCGATGCGAGCACCTCATTTGCCATAAGCCAGAGTTGTTGCTCTTCTTGTTGTTCAGCAGCTACTGCTGATTGTTGTAGCTGTTGTTGCTGCTGTTGTTGTTGCTGTTGTTGTTGTTGAAGAAGCATTCATCTTGGGCTCTCATTTGCAGGCCATGCTCATTTTGTATGCAAATGATTTATGCCAAAAAGTGCTTGGCAGTCGGCAAAACTGGATTAGATTGTGCCAGAGCCGAGTCATTCCCTAAAATCCCCTCCAACCACAAGCTGCCTCACACCGCGCCCCCAACCCCAACCGCTCCCAATGTGTCCTTTCCATTGCAAATGAGCGGCCATTGCCTGAAATTTTTGGGGTCGCCTACGATTTAGCGCTGCTTGTTATTTCTAGGTGGGGTTGGAGTGGGAAAAGTTGGCTGGAGTTGGAGTTGGGGACAGGAAAAGCTTTTTAAAATATTTACTTAACATCCTATTATCCCTGTGCAACGCAATGTGACGCGGACGAGCGAGCGACCCTCGCTTGTATCAACATTAAAACGATAAACTTGCCACACAGACCAGCGCAAAAAATGTTAAGGACGAAGGACACGTCTTGTCTGTCACACCAAAATGTCACCGCGGGGTGAAATACTGGCAAGACAAAAATGCAAACAACAACATCAGCAACAACAACAACAACAACCGATAAACAAAGACAGAATGTTGAGCACGATGGAAAACACGAAATACCCAGCAAAAAAAATATATTTTTATTATTTCAAACTAGAAAAAAAACTGAAATTAAATGAAATGATAAATACACAATTTGAAAATTATATTACGGTTTTGATGGATCCATTTTCTTTGTGAGGTGGTCAATTTCACAGTTCAGCTGGATGAAAATATTGATAATTAGTAAAGATATGCTATAAATCAAAATTTTGGCAATAACTCAATTTAAGTTACTCTTAAGAAAACTCTGCAACTCATTTTTTATCGCGTTTATTTATAGAAATTATTTTTGCATTGCTAAAATTGATACAAAATGAGTAAATTATTAATAAAAAACTTTTCAAGTACATTTTGCGAGTCATTTAGTAAATAAAATGCAGATAGTCGATCACAGAAAAAGGATTTACAGGGTATTAACAACAACATAAAATATAAAAGGACAAAAAATCCCTAAGCAAAACGTAAAACAAAAGCGCGTGCGAGGGACGCTGACGATGCGCTGCGTGAGTGTTGAGTGCAAGCAGGACAACAATAGCCAGTGTGCATGAGACGGAATGGGAGGCAGAGAGAGAGCGGGAGCGAGAGCGAGAGAGAGAGAGAGAACAAGAGCAGGCGGGTGGGAAAGGGACACGCGCCATAAACGCAAACAAACGAAAACGAGCGACATTAAAAAGAGTGCGCGAGAACAAGAGGGAGCGAGTGCGACAGAGAAAGAGAGAGAGAGATAGCGAGAGGGAGAGAGAGAGAGAGCGCGAGAGGAAATATGCCAAGCGTGTGAGTGATTTATGGCGCTGCGAGTGACGAGGACGAACCAGAATTCTTCAGGATAATGCCGACATAACGAGATTGTTTTATGTACACATTTTCTCCTTGTTTCGCCCGACGCCTCATTGTCCTCATTGCCGTTGTCGCTGTTCGTGCTCGGTTCCGAGTCGGGGACAGCACAGGATAGAGGACTCGGATCCGCTCTGCTGTACGTATAATGACACTTTTCGCTGCAAATGGGGGCGAGATATGCGGGCTTCAACACACACACACACACACGCACATGGAGAATTGTAGTGTGAATTTCGTATCTGTTATCTGTTTATACACACATGTAATGTCCTTGTTTGTGTGTGTGTGTGTGTGTGGCATGTGTCTGTGCTTATGCCCAGAGGACCTTCAATCAAACCCGTAATCCTTATTCAGTGCGTTAATGAGCTTCACATTAATTTGTCACCCAAAATGGCGCACCTGGCATTTCCGCTCGCCTTCTTCTTGCTGGCTCTGGTCTGACATTCGTTGAAGGTCCTTGAAATGATTTGCCATCCAAACAGCAGCAGCATGCTTTGTTTGAGCCTTAGCATATTTAATGATTTGATTATTTAATTTAGTGAACATTTTATAGCTAATAATAAAAATAAATAAATTCGATTTTAGTCTTATTTTGCTGCTTTATAAAACGACTTTAATTGGTTTCAACTAGTTTTAAAATGACTTAAATCTTCCCAAGACTAGTGTTAAACACAAAGTAGACTTTTCAGTCAGTAATTCAAAGAAAGTTAGCTTTATAATCAGTTTAAGTATGATATATATTGAAATAAAACAAGTTACAAATTGAGTATTGTTTTATATACACACTATGTTTATCAGGGTCGGCATATGCGATACAAAGCGAACCGAAATGAAAACAATTCCCATTTACAATTTCATTTGTTAAGTGCACAATTTACGGGTGCTTTTTGCAATTATAAGCCGAGAGCCACAGAGATTCATGAGAGATTCAAGCAGCCAGCCCAAGGTCCCTGAGTGTGTGTGATATATTTATTCTTCATAATTTCTAATTCCGGCTAAAAATAATTCTAAACATTAAGTAGAAATTATTTGAAAAACTTTCTCCAAAAATTTACAACTAAACGGCTCACTGGGCGCAATGCAAAACTCCTCCCATTTCCTGCAACCAAAAAAAAAAAAACACACAAAAAAAAACCAAAAACACCCTCTTCCACCCACCCCAGACTGACGTCGATACAAACAAATTCTCATTAATGGCGCAGCAAGTCTGAGACGGGGGTTTTGGTCCAAAATGGTACCCAAAGCGATGCCAAGGAAGGCGCCCGAGCGTTTTGCGAGCATGTAAATGAGTCGGCGTTTGGGTTATGGGTTGCGCTGCTCTGTTGGCTTGGCTTGGCTTGGGGGTGGGTGGGACGCTGGCGCTGGCGCTGCCGCTGCTACTGCCACTGGCACAAAATATGATTTTGACAGAAAACAACAAAACAAAATCCATAATTCAGGATAAAACATAATTCCACACAGCAAAGGCAGCGGCCAAAAGCACTGGCAAACTCCCAGACCCCATCGACCCCCCACCCGTCCCCCTCCACACACACACACACACACACAGATGCACAAGAAAAAGGAGCAGTCGGGATGAGAAACAAAACAAAAACAAGAACAACAAAAAAATGTGTGTGTAACAAAAACAACAACAACAACAGCAGCAGCAGCGGCAGCAGCATGAATAACGGTACAAACGGTTGGCAAATGAGCGACGCTTGTGCGAGCGAGAAGCAGTTACAGTTATTTATTAAATCCCTTTACGCATTTTCATAATAATTTCACAAAATATTTTAAGCGAGGACGAACGAGGAACGAGGCTGCGATGCGACGCCTGCCATCGGGTGATTCATGTCAGAGCCCCCCCATTCCCCTTAACCATACTGTTTGTGTCTGTGTGTGTGTGTGTGTAGTGTGTGTGGGTGTGTGTGTGTGTGTGTGTGTGTGTGCGTTTGATTAAACATTTACGAGTATGCAAGGAACAACGCGCAGAGCAACAACAAAAACAAAAAGAACATCAACAACAACAACAACAGCGAACAGCACTCATCATAAACAGGACAAACGAGCGTGAATTTAATCCCTTTTGGCACAAAAATCATAATTTCTCGCGAAACTCGAAAACGGGCAAAGCGAAACAAACGAAATACGCAGAAAAATACTAGTACATAAAATAGCGAAGGAAAATTGAAATACATAATTTGGCTTGTGGCTAGGCTGACTCGACCATTGTCCTGTAATATCAACTAAATAAAAAATATGCACATAAAACAGAGATTATCCTTGTCAATCTGTACTCTCAATTTATATTCGATTATGGAAATAGATTCAATCATTTAATTTATATAGGATTTGTATACACTTTTCTGACTTTTTACTCTAAAGTTGAAATTAAAATTTTAATTGAATTGAATTTTTAATTTTTGTATTTTTCTGTATCGACTGTTATTAGTCGGCATTAAGTAAATAAATATAGCTTTGCAATTTGCTCACCTATCGAATCTATTATTGTCAAAATCAAATATATAATTTATTTATTGAAGCCTTTATGGCTCATCTCATCTCATTTAGCCATAATCTGTCTGGTCTTTTTGTTCAGTTTGTGAACCATTATCCGCGGCATTCGAATTGTGGTTAGCGAGTGGACACATCGAAACGAGTGTAGTGCAAAATGAGAGACGAGTGCACAGAAGGCGGAGTGAAAATGAAAATGACAGCACGAAAAATAATTCTAATCTCCTCATGAATATTCCCTTTACATTTTCATTTTGCAAAGAGCGCCAGGGCAGCGTAAAGCATCAACAAAAAGGACAACAGACTCGATGAGACTCGAACTGTGGAGTTTGAGAGGGAGAGAGGGGGGGGGCGCGGATTGGGTGAGGTATACCAAAGCGTAAGCTAAAGAAATACGACGGCGTCATGGAGGCAGGCAGTCGGCCCATTCGGCTAAGTACCACAATGGCGCGAGCTTTGGCAAATGGCAAATGGTTAAAGCGGAGGCAGCCCCCCCATTTTGTTATTTTATTTTATTTGCGCCCGACACTTCGTCCTTGCCGGCAGCTCCCGATGCTGGTCACTGATGGGCACTAGTCGTTCAAGTGCCGCAACTTTGCCAGGCATCTTCATCCTCATCCTCGTCGACGTCGCCGTCGTCGTCGTCGTCGTCATCAACGTTGTTCGCTTTACCATTTCCATCGCCGTCGAAATTATAAACTTGGCTGCTAAAGAAGGTTAAGTGATAAATTAACGCCGCTGCCCGCTTGGCCCCGTTGGCCAGCATTTGAATTGGAATCGGGCTCTGGGTGGCATGTAAACGGGACAAAATGTGAATGCTTTATGCACGACTGGACCTTTTAGTTTATTGTTATTTTAAAGGAGCACCAAAGTCGCTCGTTTTGTCCAAAATGCTGCAACAGAATCCAGTAATTACTAAATGCGCACAATGATGCCAGCTCTGCCTATACAACTTGATATTCCGAGCTGAACGCTGAGCTCAACTTGTGAATGGTTATTAAAAAAGCGATAATCTTGCATTTCTTTATTGTGTCTATTTAGCAATATTCATTATTAAACGAGACTTTTTCGAGTTAGCTTTCAACAAACTAGTAACTCATTTAATACAAAGATTTTTCAATATTCTATAATAATTAATGTGCAAATATTACTCCTGTCTGAGACTTTGTCAGAAAATGTTATTCAGTTAAATTTGGAAACACAATTTTATAATTATATTATTATTATTCTTCTAAGTTCACCTAAAATTACCAGGATATTTTTAGGCGATTTCAAATAACATTCAACCCGAAAATTGTTTTACTTTACAATATTTTGATACAAAATTGTGCTAAATCCAAGATTAACACACTCCTCCTAATGAGGCTAACTTCTTGCTTAATCATCTCGGCAAGCATTAAGTATTTCCTCCGGCATTATTAGACAATCTTCAGTCATGTTGCCAATAGACAAGACCACACAATTTGTGCGATGCCTTCAACATCATCATATGCTACTACGGGAATGGGAGTGGGAATCGGAATGGGAATGGGCACAAGGATGCGCCAGCGTGTTTGCCTAATCTGATGATTTATAGAAATTTTGGGTCGCCATATAGTCGCATTAATTACGCCTCATAATAAGTGATTTATGCGAGCTCAGCTCTGCTCAGCTCTCGGGAGCGCCGTACTCGGCTTCAGTCTCATTGCAGCAGACTCATGAGTTCGCTTCAGTCTCGCTCATGCAGAGCACATCCTGCGCCTTGATAACAACTGATTGCTGCGCCTGCGGCCAGAAAATCACATTAACACAAATGCCATAATTATGCTTTTTATGACGGCATCCAGTCAGTGTCAGTTTCAGTTTCAGTTTCAGAACCAGAGACGGCAGTCGACAGAGCGCCAGACATGCGCCTGATAATGTCACATATATTTCGTGTATATACCCTTACAGAGGGTATTTTAATTATGTGACGATGTTTATAGCGCTTGAGACTAGTTTTTTAAACTCACTTCAATTTCATTTATTTATTTTCCATATATTATTCAAACATTTTCCTTGTACAAACTTGTATGAAAAACCATGTTTTATGTTTCTGGATATTGATTAAGTGGGGAGTTGTATATATGACGGATGAACTTCATCTGCCTGCAAGGGTATTCAATCTTTGGCCGATTATTATGATTTTTTTATTGCTTACGAAAGGAAGCGTTGCCTGAGTCATGCCATCTGCAACTTGCCTTATCAGCACACACTGGCACACACAATAGCGGCGGGGTGAGTTCCGTAAATGTGTTAAATTTTACGCACTTTTAATTCCTTTTTATAGTTTGTGCGGCGTCAATCACATATATTTATAGTCGCCTTAAAATGCCAACTTGACTGATTTATTAGCCATGCTGCACCCTTCATATTCCCGCCAATGTTTGTGGTCCTGATTTATGCCAGATTGACAACTGCGTACCATGCAACAATGAAGCAAATGCCAGACTGACAACTGCCTTTTCTCAGTGTTTGTTTTTGTATGCGGGTTATAAAAATGTTGAGGATTGCAATTAATGCAAAGGTGGTTCGATAATTATCAATGTTTTGAATGAATGATAATAAATAAAAAGATTTATTTACAACTAAAAAAATCTGTTTTGCATCGGCCGGGAATCGAACCCGGGCCGCCCGCGTGGCAGGCGAGCATTCTACCACTGAACCACCGATGCTTTTGCGAAAGCCTGATCAAAACTTACAAGCTTAAGCTTTTTAATCTTTAAAAAAGAAAAGTCTTTATAAGCCAAGCAAAACTAGATTGACGTTGACTATTCATAAGTTGTCTGATTGTTGATCCAACATGCACTTGAACAAATCTGTTTATGTGTGAACAAAAAATAAAATAAAATAAATCTAGTAATAAAACACATAATAAAACTATCAATAATAGAAAAAATAATAAAAAGATATTCGAGTTGCATCGGCCGGGAATCGAACCCGGGCCGCCCGCGTGGCAGGCGAGCATTCTACCACTGAACCACCGATGCTTGTGTGGGGAGCTCGCCAAAATATTGTGTCTTTAAGCTTGAAAGCCTAATCGCTGTGCGCATTGAAGCACAACAAACTCACAAATATTCAAAAATGCCAATTAATTAAGATTTTATTTTAAGAGATTATCAGTCAGCTGATAGACACTATATTTGATAAGAAAGTTAAAGAAAAAAAGAAATAGTTGATATGATTATTTTAATACACAAATTTGATAGGAAAGTTTAAGAGACAAATAGTTGAAATGCTTATTTTGTTGTCACACATTCAATAAAATAATATTATTTATAAGTTGAGCAAAATTAATGCATAACAAAATACAGATTTGCTCGTATTACAAATTAAATATGTATTGAAATTGGTTCAGTTCTGTCTTAGAAGTTGTGCGTTTGTTCAATTTGAAAGAAGTAAAATTAGTTCAGTTTTTACTTAGTTAATAGTTACTTGGAACTTGTACATTCAATAAAAACTGCTTATTATTTTGAATGTGTGAATAATCCGATTGAAAGCACAGCAAAAAGTAAATAAACCCATTACTCGAGTAATGGTTTTGTTTACACTTAGTCCCAGAGTCGATTATTTTTATGATTAGTTTCATGTGTCCGCTTGTGACGTGGGTGGAGGTGATAAATCCGCGTTAAGTGCACACTTAAAGACCACCACGCACCTCGACGTTTGTCGCGACTCGGCGATGCCAGGAGTCCGGACTCCAGACTCTTTACTACGTTGCAGGCGCTTCCGTTTTTTCGACGCATGCGCGACGCGTGGGATCCTCGATCGTAAATACCACAAATTGAATGGTTGGCGGGGAATGGGGCTGTTCGCTTTGTTTTAAGACGGCAAAGTGTGCGCCGCATAAGCATCAATTGCCAAGTGCCATAAATTTTTATTAGCCTCATCGTGGGCGTTAATTTCGATGTACTTGTGTGTAAATATACACGCACATCCATATATAGTTTTGATTTGGGCAAAAGTCAAATGATAAGGGTAGCATGTTTGATGTGATTTCACGCCTCTGCGTCGGCATATGGGAGGCCTAAGTTAAAGGTCACATCGAAGAGTTCTAATTAAATGCACACTGTAAACAAATGCCGTATGGAAGCGCAGGTTCTCGTCTTAGTTTTAACGAGCCTTTTTAAAGACCCATAAAGTTACGGATTTTACGACCACTGCCATTATTTGACAGTAAACAAGCAACGACAACAACAATAACAAGAACAACGCAGCACCGGGTGACCAGGCGTGACAGATTTGTTGTCCATCCAGGTTGCAGTTGCACCTTGTTGTTGGCCCGACTTGTCAGCTGTCACAATTGCTGATGGCCATAAAGAGGCGAGAGACGAGCGAGACAAGCGAGGCGAGCAAGCATCCAATACCAAAGTGGAGGTCGTCATCAAAGTGGCTTTTATTGTTCTTTAATTGTTGAACTGTGTTCCTTCATACGCGACCATAAAACTTAATTTTATGTGAGCGCATAAAGCGAGCCATTGCAATGGGCGCAGAGGTGCTTGCCGAGGGGACGCTCTGCGGATGGGAGGCTTTGGGGCAGCCGTTGCAACCATTTCGTTTCGAATAGACGAAATGACCCGCTGTTTTTAGTGTGAAAATCACTTAAGCGCGTTTACCGTATTTACGACTCTGGTGACAATAGAACCGTTTCCGTTTTACGATATGTTGCTATGCCGAGTGCCGTTCAAATGATTTAAGACCATTAGAAATATGTTTCATCTATGCCCATAGATTAATAGGGTATTCCCCCGTGGGTCATCACAAAAATGTTTTCGGTGATTACTGTACTAAAAACAAAATTGTATCTAACAGGAAAGATGGTATTAGGAACATAATTGTCTGCAGTTAATTCATTTTATTGTATTTTGCTGAAGGTAGAAATGTTAACTTGACTAAAGTGCCTGTTTGCTGTATTTGTTATGCACAATCCCCAATATTTATCTTAGGAACTTCATTGTGCCTTCCCACGGAATCGTGCACTAATCGAGTTGAGTGTTTTTTTCCCCGCTGAAACATATCTCACTCACTTTGACTGCCGACACAAATTTGCATTTATTGGAAAATTAAATAGATTTCCGCTTGTCTCCTAAACATTTAACGGATGAGCCCAGCAAACAGGGAATGCCACAAGAACATAAAGAAAAGGAAAACAGGAAAAATCTCATATCATATTTACGGCCAATAATCGGCCAGAAAGGCCAAGAGAATGCAATCAGAACACTAAATCTGATGTACGCAGCTAATTGCGCATAGATTACCAGATGCATGAGCGATATTAAACGCCGCCCAATGCCAAATCCGGTGCCAATTCCCAATGTACGTTGCCCGTTTGCCCGTTGCCCGTTCCCCTTAGTCCGTGGTCCGTGAAAATGAAACGAACGACAGCTCAATGAGAAATTGCGACAGAGACAACTCTATTTGGCGGTAAGCTGAATGCTTGGCGGATACTTGTTGGCTTGGATGGGTTGAATGGCTCGATTGGCCGATCGCTGGCTGTGGACCGTTTGCTTATTTATTTCGAATTGACCCATTTGGTAATATTCATAATTTAGGTGCGCACGAAAGCCGCCGCAACAGCGCCAACAACAACAACAACACCATCAACAACAACAACAATAACAACGATAACAACAACGACGTCGTCGCTGCGAGAGAGGCGCATAAATTCTCGCGCCCCACACTGCTGCACTTGGTTAGCGAGCTTGGGAGATCAGGATCAGTTTGGTGCGGCCGCCATTTGACTTTATTTGCGATCGGAGCGCTGTCATAAGTTGCCGCCAAATTGTTGCATTGTACCTGCTGCGTGCGCGGCACTCAAGCTAAAAACTGATGCTGATGCGGATGCCAAACCAAACCAAACCAAACCCAGTCCAGTTGCCAGTTCCCAGTTCATTCCCGGCCCAACTCGGCTAGCTTGTAACTCAGAAATCATTAAAAGTGCGAGATACTTTATGAATTCGTCGTGGGCCGCAGCAAAAACAGTCAGTGGGACAGACGAGGATGGCGCGCCTGGCGTGAAATATGCACATAAAAAGCGCGTAATTCCCCCTGCCGTCCCCCCACCACCTCATCCCTCCCTGTAAATGCAAATCTAGCCCGCCTCCCCTGCCCGCCTTCCATCCCTTTCCCCTTACGAATGCCTGCTGAATTATTGTTAACGATTTGCAGTTAATTCAGTCCATAACTTTTCGGTTCGATTTCATGGCTTGGCTCTTATTGACTTTATTTTGAATGCTAATGGCTCGATCAGTCCATCACAGACATATTGCAAGCATTGATCGCTTCAGCTGAGAATTAATTCTCTGATTTGTCAACTCATTTTTTTTTATTTCTTTTACAATCATGCGAAATTATTTGCTTGTTGCAGATTCTGTCATTGATAAATTTCGCTTTACTCGATTGCTGCTGAAAAAGTTTATTTCAAAATAAGTCGGTCACATATTTTATTTGCAATAAATCAAGGAAATAAATAATAATTCTAAAAATAATACAGAGTAGATTAAAACAGATCAAAATTGCAATTTACTTCTGAAATGCGCCAGCTCAAAAAGGGTCCCTTTTAACAAGGGAAACTTCATCCGTTGTCGGAACGGAAACCTTTTCTGTTTTCACAAATTGGAGCATGTCTGCCTAAAAATATATAGCATTGATACTCTGATTACCTGAGGATTGGAAAGAGGAGTTGAGCACCAGAAGATCGGCTTTCGGTTGATCGTTTTGACACACAAAATTATTGACATCATTATGAAATTAATGCAATCGATTTGCATATTTTCTTTTACGACTTGAAGTAATTTACCATGCAGAATTTATTATTATTTCATTTCTTGATTTCACTCAGTCAGTTGGCGGCGGCTTTTGTGGCTGTTTTATTGTCGCAACTTCTGTCGTCTGTCGTCAGTCGTTGTCGCTGTCGCTGTCGATGGCGATGTCGTCTCCTCCATTGGTTGCTCTTGGCCATTGGCATTGGCCATGTGTCACTTGCATGTTGTCTGTCCGTAGAAGTCAACCGGGTCCCGAGCTGTGGCTATAATATCTTCAGACTTTTACTTACCTGTTCGGTTCACCTGGCAATATCGGAGGCTGCATCAGTCATCAGCTTTATGTGGCATATAATTTTTATTTGGTTCGTAAAATTTTTGATGACGTTCGTCAAATTGCAGCTTTTGTTGTTGTTATTGTTGGAATGTTGCTTCTTGATTGTTGGCTGCATCTTAGCACTTCCCGCAGTGCCACAAAATGAATTTCGTTTGCAACTTTTCCCCTGCCATCTGTCATAAAACTACATATTTATGATATTTCGTTCTTTTTTTTTTAAGGAATTGGCCTCATTTAGCATTTATATTTAGAAACCACTTTCAGTCATTGTTCCCAATGATTGGATTACTTACTTTGCTTTTGCAAAATGAATTCAAATACTTCAAGCTTGCTTGCAGCTATCTATCAATTCCACTATTTATCGATAACTATTGCTGATTGCATTCAATACACTGAGAATAATCTGATTTGTTTTTTACGTATTAATTATAATATTTATCACATCTCTGATGTGCCTACTAATTATAGCTGTGTCTTACCAATTTGGCTGCTGACGAATGTCAATACTAATGCTGAACAATCAGTATTATTCCAAATATTCTTATCCTATGCAGGAAAGTTGAAAAAGGTTAACGAATAAGCGTTTTAAATGAAGTTGATCCATGTTGTGATAAGCGAAATGCCAAATCAATCGTATGGAAATCACTGATAATTCCTAGTTCATCCCTTATCCTTTAAGCAAAGTCTTATAATGTCAGTGGATTTGTTATAAACTTAAAGTGAGTAGGCTTTGAAATTGTGCAAATTTAAGAATTCAGTGTGAAATTCAAAGCAGCTAAATAAAAGTCATTCACTCAATTGCTGTTGAAGGGGAAAGTTGAAAACTAGCAACACAATTGGAATTGCTCGTTTTAATATTATTTTTTTTTTTGTGAATTGATTTGTTTGTGAAAATGGAGCAAATTCGTCGAGGTCGCGAAAATAGTCCGAATGAGTGCGAGTTTATGGAAATGGTGCAGCCTCCAAATAAGTTGCTGCGTCGCAGCGACTACAAGGAGGTCCTGTCGGCCATCAAAATTTTGATGGAGAAGCTGAGCGACCACAGCACCGTGTCGATTCAACAGCGCATCGAGGATTTGAGCCGGTTTGTTGCAGATCAGTTTGATGTCTGCAGGAAGGACATCATTCCCATTCTGATCGAGTGCATCGACAAACGTCCGATGCAGAGCGCCACCTATGCAACCTTTATTGGCCTAATCAATGTGCGGTATTACGAGTTTGGTGGCGAGTGCCTCAATGGGTTGCAAAAGCAGTTGGTCAAATCGCTGCACACAGCCCAATGGAGCCGGGCACTCAGCCTGCTGCTGCTGCTGGCCGATCTGGTCAATGCGAATGTGCTGACAGCCGGCTCCATGCTGAAGCTGGTCAGCACACTGGCCACCGTCTGCGAGGAGGAGGAGTCGCCACAGCAACGACGTGACTTTTATGCCTATTTGGTGCTCAGAACGTTGCCGCTGATTGGACGCGAGCTCTACGAGAAAAAGGAGACGGAATTGCAGGTGCTGCTCAATCGTCTCCTGCTCTGTGTGAAGAAGCAGCGCAGTGCAACGATCGGAGTGCGTCTGCTGCTCATTTGGCGCAACAACAATCTGCCGCAGCACGAGTACCTGCAACTGTTGTGGCAACAGGTCCTGCAACTGCAGCGCGACAATTGGATGGAGCAGCAGCTGCAGCGTCCCTATCTAACCTTTGATGAAACCCTCTGCACAGCCCTGCAACATCGTCTGCCCGCCTTGGAGGTGCCTCCCCATGAGTGTGCGTTGAACCTTCCTTACCCCCGTCCCTGGCTCATCTTTCGCCTTTTCAAGGTGAGCGATTGTCTGCCAAGCGAACAAATGCCGGGTGAGCTGGACATTGGTCGCTATATGATTGAGTTGCACATTTTGGAGATACTGGAACTGTGGCACTTGAATGTCAAGAATTGTGCCGATCAGCTGCTGGAATATTGCATGGCTAAGTCAACTGTTGCCGTGGAGCACTTGATTGTCGAGGTGCTGGTCGGTGAAATGCTGCGGCTTCCCTGTTCCCTCTATCTGACCATCAACTATGGCAGCATCATCATCGAGCTATGCAAGCTGCGACCGAATAAGTTCCCACGTATTGTCGCCCATGCCACGTATATTCTCTTCAAGCACTTGGAGTTTATGAGCGTGTCCAGCATTGATTGTTTCGTCAATTGGTTCTCGCATCATCTGAGCAACTTTCGCTTCGAATGGATCTGGCAGGATTGGGAAAGCTGCACAAGATTGCCCGATTTGCATCCCAGCGCGATGTTTATCCGTGAACTGCTCAAGAAATGCATGCGGTGGGTAAATGTTGTCATATTAGTTGAAGTGATCCGCAGTTCCATTTGCCTGTTCCACAGTCTCAGCTATCACCAGCGCATTCTGCAGATGATGCCGAAATCCTTTGAGCCACTGATGCCTGTTATCCCAAATTCCAACTACAAGTACCTGAATGAGCTGCTGCCTGGCTCCATGTTGGCCAAAGTACTGCTTGAGATGATAAGGGCAAAGTGTACGCCCGAGCTAATTGGCGGTCTGATGGAGTCCGCCACGGAGCTGGACGAGGAGCTGAAGGTCAATGTGCTGATGCAGACGTTTCTACATCTGAGCTGCAAAACCTTTACGCACATTAATTCCATGTTCTTCAAGTTTAATCCCATTCTGAAAGTGAGTTAGTCAAATTGCTTGACAGAGGGCACATATTTCACTCCTCACTCGTCCACCGCAGATGTTGGCCAGCAGCGATGCCAACCAGTTGTCCATGATGCGTGCCCTCTTCGAGGTGTGGGCCAACAATGAGCAGTACAAAGTCGTTGTGGCCGATAAACTGATGAAAATGCAAGTGGTGAGCACCAAAGTCATTGTCAACTGGATCTTTGATGCCGCACTCAAGCAGGAGTTGGCCAAAATGTACATGTGGGAGCTGCTCAACCTGACCCTAAGATTCACCAAAACTCATCTGCGCATCTGCAAAGAGGACCGCGAGGCGAGCATGCAAAGTCTACTTCTGCATATCGTTGTAAGCTGCGTCAGGGTCCTTTCCGAGCATCAGGCAACGGTGCAGGATGTGGACACGGATTACTGGTATAACTGGGTTCAAGGTCGCTTCCAGGCATTGCTATTCAAATACATAGAAGATGTGCGCGCCATCAGCAGCAAACTACGGCAAATTGCATCGGAACTGGAACATAGCAAAAGATTGTTAAACATGATTGAAGATTTTTTTGCCTATATACAATAGGAGGGCGCTAAATAATTATGCGACTTATGTGCTAAAATAATTAATCAAATTTAAACTCTTTTTAAGAGTAAATGTTGTTTTTTATTTGGGTAAAATAGAAAAGGTAATCTATAAATTATGATTCCTAATAAATGTAATCCTGTTAATTGAGCTGCAAAAGGAACAATTAGTTTGGCATTTTCTTATAAAGAAAGACTTCATCAATTCTGAAACTGTGATCTTTGTTACAAATTAGCTCCATTTTTAAAGGAATATTTAATATGGGTTTTTGTATTTCTCATAGCATCTGTAAAAATTTCATTAAGCTTACAATTTGCTGGTATTTTGAGCTTGATATAAAATCAAGGCAATTACATTAATCTATATCTTTACTATATTGTCAGTTCTTTCATTCTATGTCATATGTGTTGCATACTCTTTTGTACACTCCCCACCGCCCCCCACCCCCTCTTTTGCCAACATGCTTGCGCCCGCCCACAAGCCATTCATATGGGACCGCTTGGCTTTGACATAAATGCCATGTTGTACAGTATGTCTATTTGTTGTTCAACTGACGCCGATGGGTTGCACAAACATGTCGAGTTAGAGGTCCTTCCCTCCCTCCCCCCCGACTCGTGTCCATATGTGACTGTGTTTGTGTGCGTTATTTCGCGCTTGTGGTGCTAAATTGGGTGATAACTCCATTTTAATGGTTGAGCTTTTGTTGTTGTTGTTTTGCTGCTGCTGTTGCTGTTGCTGTTGGTATTCAAAGTTTTATTTTTATTTGCGCCGCTAAAACTCAATTTTCGAATCAAACAACCACGAGGATTTCTCGTCCACAATGTCGTCCCTGGCATTTGCCAGCCTGTCGTTTTCTCACTGTTTGCTCTGACGCTGATGATGCCCTCAACAATGTTGTATTCTGTTCTGTTCTGTTCTGTGTTGTTTTGTTGTATTCTTTGCTGTTGCTGTTGTTGTTGTTGTTGTTGTTGGTATTGCCATTGGTTTTATTGTTGTTGATGGGCGCCGTTGCTGTTGCCATTGCCGTTGCCATTGCCATTGGTCGTCGCCGTTGTCACAAATGCAAATAATGGCACAATTGTGCTTTTGCAGTTCTTAACTGCTTTTATTATTTAATTCCTCAATATGAGTGCGCTGTATGAGTGCATATGCGCCACTTACTAAACACACAAAATATGTCCATGTAATTGTTGTAATCAGTCGCACATGGATATATATACCATATATGTGAGTGGGTGAATCGGTGAGTGGAGTGGACTTTAAATTCAATTGGACTTATTTAATATTTGAACACATCTCATTTGTCAAAGATTTCTCATCCATTTAATAATAATAACAAAGAATTAATTTAGTTTTGCCACATTCTGATATTTATTTTATATTTAGAGAGGATGTTGTCAAGCGCAGCTCAAAGCTTTGATATATGTTTAATATTAATTTAGGATAGTTATTAAAATAACATCTCATCCATTTAATAATAATAACAAAGAATTTAATCTATTGTTTGGATAAACGACTATTACAATCAGTATTCAAAAAAAAATTAATTTAGTTTTGCAAAATTCTCATATTTATTTTATATTTAGAGAGGATGTTGTCAAGCGCAGCTCAAAGCTTTGATATATGTTTAATATTAATTTAGGATAGTTATTAAAATAACACTTTGAGTTTTTAGCAATTTAATTTGTCTCGAAATATTATACAAACTTTAAAGTTTATTTGAATTGAAATTCGCTCAAGACAATAGTCGACATTTGTTAGTTTTTTAGTCAACAATTGCTGATTAATTCATTTTTGCAAAATGACAGCTAAAAAGTTAATGAAATGAATTTAAATGTTATAAAACAATAAATCACACAAAAGCTATAAATATTGGAAATATGGTTAAAAGCTATTTCCTCGGCTGGCAGCAGTGAAAAGAAAATCTTGTGGGTTGCTGGGAAAACGCTTTCACTTATTTATGGCATGTTGTTCCTCAGTTGCACAGTCGGCGTATCCTTCACAGGTGTCATTAATTTCGAGACGCTTGTCTTCAGCTTGACTTTGACTCGGTCTCTCACCACATAAATTGCAGGATATGTGCAATTAGATGGCAATTAGTTGTTTAAACGCCTACAACGCACACGGGAGGCGTGTAAATATTTGTATGTGTAATAAGCAATTATCATGAATCACACACACAAACACACACACAAACACACACACAAACACACACACACACACACACACACACATTGTGCAGTCAGCCAAGTGTTGCCTTGCTGTTGAAAATCAGACAGCCTACTAATTAGGCATATAAAAATTGGTAACTGCTCAGTCAGAGAGAGAGAGAGAGAGAAAGAGAGAGAGAGAGAGAGAGTGAGAGAGAGAGAACAGCACGGAATACTGGCAATAGTTGGCTCTAAAGGCAAAGGATATTATTCGAGAAGGAAGGATGTGTATCTGTGTGTGTCTGCGTGTATCTGTGTGTGTGTGTGCGAGCAGTTGTATAAATAATTGTGCATGTGTTGCAGGCAAGTTAATTGTTAAACAAACCCGCGTTTATCACTCAGAACAACAACAACAACAATAGCAACAGCAACTAGAATGAACGCATCCCACAGCACCAATAGAACAGTCTGGGCCAATATTGTCCTTGTCGTTTGCTCGTTAGACGGATGAAAGCAGCGCAAGCTACGTTTCCATATCCCATATCCCATATCCCATATTCCATTTTCTATATTCCATATTCAACATTCACAGTCAGATTCACATTCATATCAATGGCGGCAGCGCCAAATGCTTTGACATCCGCCTACGCACTCAGATAGAGATGCAAATAGTGGCAGTGTGGGAAAGAAAAGGAGGCAGAAAGTGCACTGCACAAAATAAGTTATACAATTTTGGATGAAAAATGGTAATAAAATCGAGAGAGTTTTGTCTTTTCCATTAAAATTTAAAATCATCATGGATTTCAAAGCCTATTCAAAATCAATTCAAGCACATGCAAAAATTTGGCATTATTTGTAAATTTAAAATTTGGTAAAATTGATAAGCCTATTGAAAGATTCTGAAACATAGGCAAACTAAGAAATAATCAAGTCTCGGATTCTCAACTTTCTAAAAGGGAAAACTTCAACTATTGCTCGTTTTGAGAGACAGTCACTTTTCAACGTGTGTGAAAATGTGTGAGAATTGTTATGTTTTTCGTATTTAACCTCAGACATGGTCCTCGTTTGTATAAATTCCAGCAGCAACAGCAGCAGCAGCCACAGCCAACTGCTGCTGCTGAGTGTTGTTGCCGTTGCTGCTGCAATTGTACTGTGAAATTATTAACGACGACAACAATAGCGACAACGACAACGCCAACGTCGACGTCAACGGCAACGTCGACGCATCGTTCATCGCGCTCACATATGGCGGAAATGACACTTTTACATTTAGCATCGCGAGGCGGGAAAGATAGAGAGTGAGCGAGGGAGAGGGGGAGGTGTGAGTGAAAGGCATAGAACGCGACACGTACGCAACACAGACGCAATAAACTTCATTTCTGACAGGCCGCAACGCCAACAGGCGGACGCGAACAAAAACAGGAACACAAAACAGAAGCGACTGCGGGAAGGGGTTGATGGTTGTTGATGGCGCTTTACGGGGTTAGCTGGGCGCAGGAGCATGGACGGGAGCAGGAGCACACAGCGTGGCAGGAATGCGCACAGGCGCCTGTGCCAACATGTCAACGCTGTGGTGATGTTGATGCAACCGGGATGGGCACCAGGATTGGCTGCTGATGATGATGGCCCAATCCTGCCTGTCTTCTCCTGCCGCCCTTTTACAGATGGCCACAGCTAATGAATAAACTGGGCCTGAAATATGATTCGGCAGCATGCTGGATCTCTATAGACTGCTCTCGGTATATCTTTGGCTCTGCCCAATGAAGCGACCTCACCTCCAACGAGATCTACATAAATCATGCACTCAATCAAACCCTTGGCCAGTGGCAAACGGTTATTGTGCAGAGATGCCTTATGTACTCAAATGGCCTCACAATCAACACTTACTTATCTTAAGTACTTTAGATCCTTAGTGAATTGTGCGAAATGTGCTTAAAATAAAATCAGAGAATTCATTACATTTTTTAATATTCATCAAATAACTTTGTTTAATAAAGAAATAGGCTTATTAATAGGCTTAAGTATTTCATATCTAGGTGAAAATATCAAAGAATTTATTTTACACATTCTTTAGGCCGTTATTAATTTTTTAACTTAATCATTCAAGTATTTTATTGAATTTTATAAATTAAGTCTACGCTCATTTCCCAAAAATATCTACTCTCTGAAATTATTTTGAATATGGAATTGAAATGCATATAACTCATTAACAATAAATATAATCTGTATAGTAAAATGCTAAGGTTGTTGAGCAGACCCCAAGTTGATGCCTTGCCTTTCATTCCTTACAGACAAGAGCAATGGACACCGAGTCGGCAGATCTGGAGGACACCCACTTGTGCATCAAGTGCAATGCGACAATTGTGGGTCTGAGCAAGTATATTGAGCACCGTAAACGGAGTTGCCTCCGCACTGGGGGCGATGAGCACCTGTCGAAGCAGGTGGTGACTCCGGCAACGACGTCGGCTTCCACGGAACAAGTATCGCACTCAGGCTTGCGTCGCACCAACTTGGACCACACCTATGATGGCTTCCACTTTGCAGAGCCGGAGGCACCCAGCAGTTATCTGCGCAAAACGGCCTCCAGTCATGGCGGAAAGACGTCCAAGTCTTTAACGGATTCCTATGATCCGACGTACGAGCTGGGTGCCGATCTGTTCTTCTCATCGCTGCAGCTGCAAAGTGTCTCAACTGGTGGCAAGACAGGTGCACGCCCGGAGCGTGGCGCTAAGGAGGAGCAGAGCTGGCATACGTCCAGCAACTGCTCCGATCCGCTACTGAAAGCGGTCCGGGAACACGAGGAAACCCACTTTAAGTCACTCAAATTTGTGCACTCGCCAGAGGCAAGCGAGGAGGAAGACGACGACGAGGACTTCGAGGGCGATGATGATGAGCATGAGCACGAACATGAACATGATCCCGATCCCGAGCCTGATGATTACGATGGACGTCGCCATTCGCCGCCGACGGTGCCTGCCACCCACACTGGTGGCAAATGGAAACCAGAGCATCGTCCGCAATTGCAACACACCCACCTGGAACGCATCTCGCCCAGCTGGGATGAGCCGCCCGAGGAACAACACGATCATCCGCCGGCAGAGCACACGCACGGCAAATGGGTGCCGGGCAGCAAGCAGCTGGAGTATCGCGAGAACATCGATCTCACCAAGCTGCAGCAGCCAGGCGCCAGCTACTGGTGCAACATCTGCTGTCGTCGCCTCAAGACGCGCCTCAACTACGAGCAGCATCTGCGCAGCGCCTACCATCAGCGACGCGCCGATGCCGAGCGTCAACTGGAGCAGGCCAATCTCGCCAGCGCCAATCTAACACTCACCACCAAGGACTTCCCACAGATGCCGCCGATAGAGCAGCTGCCGCGGCGTCGCCGTCGGCGTGCCCACTTTCTGCGCTGCGATCTGTGCCGGCACAGCATGGCCCGTCATCTGATGGGCAAGCATCTCATCTCGCACTATCACTATCGACGCCTGCAGCAGCAGCAGCCGAACCAACTGCGCCGACAGAGCGCCCTGCATGACATCCTGGAGCACATGGGCAGCATTGTGCGACAGGCGCCATTCCAGTGTCAACCCTGTCGCTTCTATGCCAACACTGAGCAATCCTTTCAGGTGAATACAAGCCTCCAAATGATGAGCATTCTTTTCTCCAGATTGGTAAAATTCTATTGTAATTTCTTCACTTGCAGCTGCATTGGCGCTCCTCGACGCACGTGGCGCTGACGGAGCGACTCGGTGGCAGCTTCTGGTGCAGCTATTGCCAGTTCGAGGGTGCCAGCAATGAGGAGATGTGGCAACATTTGCTGGGCTCCTCGCACAAGGAGGTGCTCTTTGCGATCAATCGATCGGTGCCCGTTTGCATTGCCCAGCGTCGTCCACTGAGCTGTTCCAGCTGCAGCGTCAGTTTCCTGTACAATGCGCAGCTGCGTCGTCACTTCGCCACGGAGCATGTGGGATTGGTGGCAACGGGCAGCGCTGCCGATGACTATCAGTGTCGCTTTCGCTGTGGGATTTGTGGCGTTGCGCAGAGATCTCGAGTGGCGCTGCAACGTCACGAGAAGCACCAGCATCGATTGGCCAAATACTATTGTGCCATTTGTCGGCTGGAGTTCGAGACGCCGCTGGAGGCGCGCCGCCATCGCAGCCTGATGCAGCACAAGCGGCGAGCTTGCCGCCAACTGAGCCGCAAATGCAGCAGCAGCAGCAGCAGCAATCAGCCGGATCGCGAGATTCAACACATGCTGCACGAGGTGCTGGAGGAGCAGCAGCAGCCAGCAGCCGCAGGAGAGCAGCCACCAGCCCTGAGCTCCAAGAGGCGACGCCTGGCCAGCCAGTGTGTCAGCTGTCCGCTCAGCTTTGAGACGCCTCAGGCACTAGTCCAGCATCGTCGAGAGTTGCATCCAGTGGACAACCATGCCTGTCTCAGCTGTGGGAGTAGCTTTCAATCCCCCCAGGCTCTGGGAAGACACACACGCTGCTGCCAGCCCACAGCGTCCACCTCGACAGCTGCTGCTGCACCTGCTCCAACTCCAGCTCCAGCTGCAGCAACTGAATCAAAGTCCTGGAATTGTGCGCAGTGCAGTTTCACTGCTCAATATGAATCGGATTTGCTCTATCATCGCTTCTTTCACACCCACGGCTCGGCCATCGGCAAGAATGAGCTGCTCCAGTGTCCGCTGTGCCCCAAACAGTTTCGCAAGCACTCACTGCGTCCCCATCTGCGCAATCACACCGACGAAAGGATCTTCGAGTGCGTCGAGTGCTCGGCCAAGTTTGCCCGCAGACACAATCTCAAGAACCACATCGCATCAGTGCATGGCCCAAAGGAGAAACCTTCACCAGCTGCTGGCAAGTCAACAGTTCAGCAATCGAAAGTTGTTGCAAAGCAGAAATATCAATGTGGCACCTGTGGCAAAATACTGGCTAAAAAGTAAGTACTTTAATAAGAAAACTTGTCTTGAAATCTTGTCAAATCTAGGATTATTTCCGTCTCTACTTTTTGATATTACCTTTAGCTAACTCCTCAACTTTGACTTTATGCTTCAACCACGAGCCGTAATCCATCACTTTGGATTATTAAGATATCAAAACGAGCATAAAAAACAAACACACATTTAGTGGTCGCCGCTAATTAAAAATACCAAAAACAATAAACTGAAATACGCCCAAGGACAAAGGGACTCACATGCAAATGCCATATAAATAGTTCGGTTTCGGGGGTGGGGCAGAGTGGGGCAACAAGAAATGCAATACAAAAAGTTTGCTGGCGCGAATTTTGCATTAATTAAAAATTCCGAGCGAAAAGCGATTGCTGCGAGTGGAAAATAAGTAACCAAAAATAACTCATTAAGTGCTGGACATTCCGGCTAAATTACGCAAAAAGATAAACACACACACACAACCCACACACACAACCCACACACACACCAACATATGCACACTTGTGGCACACATGTCCTGCGACTGCAACGCTTGCCACCCGCCACAAAGTATGCAATGCACTCGCAAATCAAGCCTGCGGCTTTCCACCAAAAAGTGCAATCGTCCTGCCCAAAAAAACCAAAAAAAACCAAAAAAAAAAAAAAAACCATTTACAAAATCAACAAAAGAATCACAGAGCATTGCACAGTATTTGGTATGGAATGCTGGGGACAGCACTTTCAGCACATATAATTTTTGTAGCTCTCCAGCCACCAAAACCATTATTAGAATCGTCTTTGCCGTAACAATTTATTGTGGTTCTCAGCATTTTCGATATGCCAACGGCATTTTGTTGTTTGTTGCTTGTTGCTTGTTGTTAAAGCAATGCAGATGTCTTAAATGCAGTTCTTGGATTATGCAGCTCGGATATGCAACGGTTTTTACTTGAAACAATATTAGATTTTATGGCAAATACTTCTCTTGATCTAATTAAATACATGAATAATGCTTCTCATTTCAATTACATTTTAGAGCAGCTTAGTTAAGTTAATAAGTTATTCTATGTTTAACTTATGGATCTATCAAGCTGGTCAAGTGCTTTTTTAGGTAAGGCATACAAAAAAGTTGCGTCTAAATTAAATAAATTACAAGAAAATTATTGTTGCTTTTGGATAAAAACAATAATGAAAGCAAAACTAAGCTTATGCATTTTTTTAAATAATAATGTTCCATTTTCTAAGAGAAAGTGCCAGCTTTTGTAGTTATTTTCGTCTGACTCAGTGGATTACTGCGGCCAATGCCATTAGCCACAGACGAATCCAAATCTGGGCATCCAATTACGTCTCAGCCATAACTAATCATAACTTGTTCAGTTTGCGCTGTGGGGACGACACTCGCAGACACACACACATATATATATATATATATATATATATACAGATTCCATATCCATATCCTATAGTTGATGCTCGCTGCCAAGTTGCAACTAATTCCTTAAGCAAACATTAAGTTGAATTGCAGTCGAGTCAAAGTCGTTGTCTGAATCTGAGTCTAGGGGATAACTGGATGCATAAAGTAAACGCATGGCAACAAGAGACAGAGACGGGGACGGGTACGGGGACGGGGACAGAGATGTAGGCGGAGACAGAGACGGAAAGCGAAGCTGGCAGAGAGTTTTCCACTTTTCAAGTGATTATTTGAAAAATTTATTAAAATGCTCATTTGAAGTTATTGTCGTGCGCGCTTGATGTAGATACTTTGCTTTTACGACTAACGAGACCGAGTGGCCGGCAAGGAGTCGGCTCGCAGATCAACTCACACAGACAGTCTCAAAGGCGACGGGAGTTAAGAGAGTAGAGAGGAGAAGGCAGCTAAAAGTTTCAGCACGCCCCGAGTCCAGGAAAGGACGCGACGTCGTCAGTCATGTCAACAGTGGAGCGCAGCGCAGCTCACTTCCGGAATTCCAGACTTGAACTAACTCAACTTTTACGGCTGCTGACTGCCGACTGCTTGCTGCTTCTGGTTAGTTCCCCGTAGCCGGGTCCTGTGCGAATACTTTGCCAGGCATCAGCATCAGTCTAAAGTTTGCGTCGTCGTCGCCAACGTTGGCCAATTCACTTTTATTGAAATGGCCTGCAATGTTCTTCTGTTCTGCTCTGTTCTGTTTGGCTGGATACGGAATCCGATTCTTTTTGGCTTTGGCTTCGTTTCACCATTTCCAATTCGTTGTTGCTTCGTTTTATTTTTTCTCTTTTATGTCTGCGCTTTTGGTTTATTTTATTTCGTATTTTAAGTCATTCCAAAGCTTGCATCATTCGTTGTCCGGGAGTTGATTCTGTTGATGGCACAAAGTGCAGTGCAATTCATTTTAATGGTCGCTACATAGCCCCACACCCTCCTCTCCTGCTGCTCCTGCTCCTGCTGCTCCCGCTCCTGCTGCTGTTGCTGCTGCTGCTCCTGTTGCTGCTGCTGCTGCTGCCGCTGCTGCTGCTGTCCAGTTCAGCTATTCGTTCCATCACTTGAGAGTCAATTTCACAAAAACTTGATTTCCCATTTCCAATGCCAGCGAACGATTTAAGGGATTGTCATTGCTACTCAGCTGCGCTCGCCCAGCACATTCATTCATTTTTATGAATCTACGAAATTGAGTCGGACATTGTTCGGTTTTGTGGTCGGTTGCCAGACCAGTACAGAACAGAACAGGACGGGGCAGACCAAAACAGACTAGAACAGAACCGACTTGAACTGAACTGAATTGAATGGAACGTGTTGTGGGTCGTAGCTCGTCTCATTTGAAGTTCGCTCCATTCCCAATCGCACAGCTGTTGATGGTCATTGGTAAGCAGCTCCTCTTACTTATTGTTGCCTGTGGCTTGGACTCATAAGCATCACTGTCAGAATGCATAACTCTACCGAATATCCTACAGAAAAGTGCAGTTTCCGAGAGTCACAGGATGACTGGATGCATGAATAATATATTGATTTATTTCCAGCTTGTGATCACTTGATAAATCATACAACTGATTTACACAATTGATGCAACAGAACATTTACAAATCTTAAATATGCATTTATATATGAAAAGATTTGACACTTGAGAATAATGTCAGCTTAGACAGACTATCGTTTCTGGGCAGCAAACCGATTAAATTGAATTCACTAGTTATTAAATTATCTATAAGAAATACCAAAGAATAATAAATTTCACTAAGCAGACTGAATATGAGGCTCCCAAAGACAGTGAATATAAGCTTGAGTATATAAAAAGAATAGATTTGAAAGCTTTTCAGCTGCAGCCATTTAAACAAGATTTGTGCAGCACATACATAGAGTATATAAATATATATATATATATATATAATTGTATGCTTTTCAAATCTAATACTTTAAATGTGCTCAAGAGTAAACAAGATTAAAATAGATTGCGTAGATTTTGAGCGCGGAACTAATCCGAATGCACGAACACATTTGCACATTAAAAACTTGAAACTGGCTGCGGCATTAATAAAAATGCAATGCTGGAATGGGTTGGCAACCTCATTAGAAGCAAGAGGGCCAAGGAGTGGGCGTGGATCATACTATGAGGGCAAGGGTGACATTTAACGGTAATTTCCGGCGACGATTCTTGTGTAGCATCAAGTTTTTGCAGATAAGCAGCAAGAGGCAAATGAAGAAAGGTGTTGGGCACTTCCCTAATTACACATGGCATAAATGTGCAGTCATCCCCCACCCCCCCTCATACACCTCCTTGAGAGCAACTAATTTCACATGCAGCACAGGACGAACCATCAAAATCCAGCTAATGTCGCACAAGCGAACAACAACTTGGAACTGAAAAGACGACGGCACAAGACTTACGTACCAATTACATGAAAGTTGTGTTGGACAAGGAGCTGGCTGGTTGGGGATCGGGGTATATATATATATATATGGGGCTGTATGGCTGTATTGGGTTTGGCTGGGTAAAACTTGAGCACATCCTTGTGACTGACACCGGAAGCAGTCGCTGCACTGGTGACTAACACCCGCGGCACAAAACTTGAACCCAGAGACAGGGACAGGGACAGAGACAGCGACAGAGACGACAACGAAGACAAGCTAGTGAGCTGGAGAGGCTGTCATAAATATTTATGCGAGTTTTGGGAACAACAATGCCAGCCAACATTGACTACGACAACGGGGGTGGCTGCTGCAGCTGCATGAGTTTCGACTCCAAACATCCATTCCAAAGTACACATGCGATTGTCTAAGACATGCACACACATTTAGAAAGATAGAGATACGCAGAGAGAGAGAGAGAGAGAGAGAGAGAGTGAGATGGAGAGAGAAAGGGAAAGAGTCACGCTGCAGATGACAATGAGCAGCAGGATACATTTGCACCTGACTCAACATCCACATCCACGTCCACCCGCAACCCGCAACTTGTGTTTGCTTAGCGTCTTGGGCTTCCGCCAGTTGTCCTTTGCTGACATCACCCACCCAATACAACCACTTACACACCTCGCCGCCAACTCCCGCTCCTAATGGATGGCGTGCAAAAGTTGACACAACACCGCCAGCCAAAGCCAAACAGCTTCTTTGCCGCGTGCAGCTGCTGCCCCGACCTGATGCCAGCCAGAGACTTTCAGTTCGACTTTGAAGACAGCAGCAACACCTTCAGGCAGCCATGCAGCCAGGCAGCCAGGCAACAAGCAAACCACCCAACCAATGCAGAACAAAAGGGCAAAGTTTTCGTCGCCAGGCGTGAAACGTTTCGTCAACTAATCGCAACGAAAGAAGCTGCATCGGAAGCACCCATCCGCATCCGCATCCACATCCACATCCACATCTGCACCGGCATTCGCATCAGCCGTCGTATTAAAAGGCGGCGCCTCAATTTGAGGCGTGTTTCGATTTTAAATATGCTATTCCAGCGCTCGTTCAGGTTTTTTCCTTTCTTAAATTGCAAGTTCATATTTAGCAGGGCGAATTCTACCCCAAAAAAAATTGCATTTAAGAAAGGGTTCAAACTAACCACAGCCTTAACTCGATCGGAACTGTGCCGTATTTGGCCAGCAGTGTCTCTTTATGTGCAAATGTGTGCAACAAGCACATGCTGGAAATTAGCTGAGCCCACAATTTAATTCAATTTACGCTAATGTCCTTCCCTGAAAATATGTATATGATGCGCCGGCAACAGCAGCAGCAGAGACAAACAAATTTTGTGGAACAGTCGAAGCGATTTAAAGCTTTAGCTAAAGAAGAACTTAGCACTGAATGGCAAAGTGTTGGCAATTGCCGGAGCAGGGAGTGGCTAGTGGAGAGAGGACAGACGAGAGAGGAGAGTGCAGAGGCAGCTTCTGCAAAATGCAGTTGAGGAAATAAAAGTTAATGTTATAACTGAAAATACAAGCAGCAACGAAACGGAGCGAAAGATAATTTTGTTTGCTGTTGTTGTCGTTGCATCTAATTCGTTTTGCTTTCTTTCAGCATTATGTTGTTGCTGGCGGTGCCATTATCCAACTGAATGGCAGCAACCAACAGCAGCAGCAGCAGCAGCCGCCGCAGCAGCAACAGCAGCAAGAGCAGCAGCAACAACAACAAATTACGGCAAACTCCTGCAGGTGAAATGGCATCCTTTTGTCAAGTCTCAACCGGCAGCAGTGCCTTGAGCTACACACCCCGCCAACCCCGCCCATCGGTGCAAAAACCCGATGCTCCTCTGGCACGCCCGTCATCCTGTTTGTCGTTGTCATCGTCGTTGCTATTCAAACTCCATACAAAGTGACATTTCACATATCAACGCCGTCGTCGACGTCGATGTTGCTGTTGCTGTTGTTGCTACTGCTTTTGGTTTTGCTTTTGCTGCTATTGCCGCCCACGCGACGGCATCATTAGAAATGCATGACAATGTCGCCAAACACCAGCAGGCCACACCCCCAAACACCAGGACCAACCAACACCCAACGAGCTCACTATTCCCGTAGTAGAAACCCGTATCTGCTACTGCTATTGCTGGGGCATTGTTGTTGCCGTTAGAAGGAATTTAGATTAAAGATTGAAACTTTGTTAATGTCGCGTATTATTAAGAAGAATCTTTTTCAAGCGACAAAGCCGCATAAATTCCAAATGAGCCAACTGAAATGAGCACCTTCAATATTTATGCGAATTAATGTTGTTCCATTAGCAAACAAAACAAAAAGCGTACAAAACTACGGAAATTAATGCGAGTAATCCACGTTTTTCGATCGATCTAAGTCTAATTTTCTGTATTGCATTTCCAGAGTAGACCCATCAACTTGTCCGGCACTCTTCTATTTTAATTTAGTAATTTGGACAGCATTTCAATGGCTCCATTATAATTATTATATTCCGCTGATCTCCAAAAAAGAGCATAAGTAAAACTACAGCTAAAGTTTCGTGTTTAAAGTAACCAAAATCTGTCGTATCAAATTCGGCACTGTTCTTTTAAGGGGCATAAGCAGAAAGTGAACTGTGGGTTAGATTCCCAGTTTTATGTTTATTCTCCTGCTCTCGGTTAATGCAAAATACAAGCCGCAAATGCTGGACTCATTTAAAGTCGAAGGCATTGTCCGAAACGACGACGATGCTCAGCTGTTTCGATTAATTAGCATCCGTAATTGATGTGCACAAAAGTTTTGGCTACGAGTTTGCATTTGGTTTGTGGGCCGACAACGACAACGACAACGACTACAACAAAGTGTTGTCCTTCCCTGAGTGGACGTGGCCTAGGTCGGTCCAGGTTTGTCCCCCTCTCTCTCTCTGCTCTCTGCTGTCCCCGCATCCGCATTGAACGTGCCGACCATCTGACCGTCTGTGACTGAGACGTGACTTTGGTGCGAATTACTTTTGCTTTGATTTAATGTAATTAAAAAATTTCTAATAAAATGCAAAACACACAAAAAAAAAAAAGAATTGGAAAAATTTAACAGATTTTCGCCAATTTTCAGTTGAGAACTAAATGCTTTAATCTTCCCATTTTTTGGCAGATACTCCCTGAAACTACACGAAATGAGCCACGCTGAGGTGGAACGTCAGCATCGTTGCCACATTGGGGATTGTCAATATGCTGGTCTCACGCCGGAGGCACTCAAAATCCATCTAATCTCACATGCGAATGGAAGTCACAAATGTGAACACGACAACTGCCAATATGTGGGCAAAAGTGAGCTGCACTTGAAGAGGTGAGTTTATCAAAACTTTTACGTCAAAAACATGTTAATATTGTGAAGACAGCCCCCAAAGAACATAAATTAACTGCAAATAAGCCAGGCTAACTTTATGCGAGGTCGGGGCCAAGTTGGGATGTCATGTTGGGGCGCTATTACTAATCTGAGAAATGCTAATCAGGATTTACCGATGAAGACAAATACACAATTACAATGCGCTGCAAATAAACGAGCGACATTTTCTACACGAATTTGAATTTCTTGCAGAAATACAAATAAAAAAAAAAACAAGAAAATGGAAATGGAAATGGTCATAAAAAGGAGCAACAAGAGCAAAAATGTCATCCATAATTGCAGACTTTGAACTGCAATTGCATAAATTGATGAGAACAACAGCAACAGCAACAACAGCAACAAGAGCAACAATAACAACTGCAGCAGCAAGGAACTGTTGACTGGGCAGTGACAATCGCTGGCAACGTTGCCCCAATGCCACAGCCGATGCAGCGGGGCAAAACGAGTCGCTCGAGTCGTACCACAAAATCGTGACTTATCGATCGCCTTTGATATGCGCATTGAATTCTTGTAATATTTGCAATGCTCTTTCTCTGCAGCAGCAGTAACTCCTCCTACTCCACCTCATCCTGCTGCTGCTGCTGCTGCTCCTCCTTGTCCTTCTCCTTCTCCTCATGCGCCTCCAGCGACAGCGTCGATCTGCATCCAAATCGTCTGGCTTTGGGGCCAATTGCCGGCAATGGCAAATGTTGCCACCGTTGCCTGCCACTGCCTGCCACTGTGCAGCTGTCCGCCCCACTGCATTCTACAACACACACACACACACACACACACACACACATACACACACACACATACACACAGATACAGTGTTATATAAATGGACTTTCGCATTGGACATTGGAGCCTTGCAACGCATCGTTCGCCGATCGCTTTGACGCGTCTTTTGTTGCTTATTGTTGCTGCTGCTGTTGCACAAAATTTGAATATTTAGTAGTGAATAGTTTGCAGCGCAATTCTATTCAATCTTTATTGTATTGCGTCTACTTATGCATACACAGATAAATGGTAAAGTGTAAATATCTAAAGACGAAAGCGCTTCCAATTTCCTCATCGAAAATTTCCAGTTTTTCCTTTGAAACCGTATTACAAAAAATGTGAAAACTGCAGCAACACCTTTTTTTTGTCATGTGACAAATTTGGTGTCAATATTAAAAACATTCCCAAAACATCGAATTAGACATGTGCAAATATGTCACAGTTGAGCTCATTAAAATTGGTTTGGGCAGCAGTGGGGAAACATCGCATAAAAATCAACACACACACACACTGAGGCAGAGGCACATTTTTGTGATGGGCTTAACTGGCAGTCGAGATCTTCAATTAGCTATCAAAAAAAAAAAAAAAAAAAAAACCCGCGCGGTTTGTCCAGGAATTCAAAGGCTGGCCAAAACGCGTCCAGTTTCGGCCTCATTTCGGGGAGTTCGACGCGTTGTTGTCGGCCGCTCAAAGCGACGCCTTGCGGCAGGGTGCGGTGCAGATTGGGATTGGTGGGGCAGGGTGGTTGCTTAACTCCTACAACTTGCAGGCAGGCAGGCAGGCACGATGCTGCAACTGCAACTGCAACAGCAACGGCCACGTTACTTGCCGCTAATTAAGCCTACCGACTGCGCATGAGCCGTCTGCTCCTTTCTTCCCCGTCTCCCTCTGCTCGCTGGCTCTCTTCTGTGGTGCTGCGCCTGAGATTTCACACAGATTCCAATTCGGCGACGACCATGCAGAACATTGGCAATTAATTGTGAGCCCTCGGTTTGGACAGTAGCTGATAAGTGGAGTGGACAACACACACACACACACACACACACACAATCGCAGCAACAAATGAGCGTTGGACGGCGACAGTGACGGGGGCGGGGCGTGGAAGTGAGGCTGCAACTCGGCTGCAGCCTGATCCGGCATTGGAGGCCGTAATTGAAGGCGCGTAACTCTGTGCACCCTACAGTCGTGTATATGCATCAACCTGGCTGCGCATATTCATTCAACGATCATCGAGTCAATCCAATTTCATCAACTAAATAACAATTTTTTGTTAACTACCAATTTTGGCTATTATCAATTAATTTTAGAAGTAGTATTTTTAAGTGTTTAATTTAACCTACCAAACAAACTACCGACTGCAACATGCTTGAAGGCCTAAGCCATTTAACCGATTATAGCCGAATGCGCTTCGCCACTGTTTACAAAACTGATCTCCATCTGAGTGGATGGACGGGTGCACGGGTAGTGGTTGGCGGTGGCTACTGTGGCCACTATTTGTGTACACCGGTACAGATCGGTGGCGTCCTTCTGCCAGGCCGAAAGTCGTTGCCAATTCTACTGCCAACTTGGTCGTATTTTTGTATTTTGATTTCGAGTGTGCGATTCGAATACAAAATTAGCAATTAGCTCCTGGCTGCGTTGCCTGTCGCATAGCCGCCACTGGAATTTACTGTCTAATCAATTTTGAGATTTTAAATACGGCTCTGCAGTGCGAATACTTAACAATATTCCACAGTATCCACTTACTTGTTGTCTCTCCCGCTCAAATTGTCTTCCACCTCTTTCATTGGCAGGCACCTCAAGTCGCATGTGCCCGAAAAGGAGCTGATCGAGGATGGCAAATGGTTTCCGTGCGATCAGTGCGAGTTCAGGGCCCGCATCAGGGGACATCTGAGGCGGCACATACGTAGCCACACCGGCGAGAAACCCCATCAGTGTCCGCACTGTGACTTCCAGTGCAGCAGCATGGATAATCTGCGCAAGCACATCGTCAAAACGGGCAAGCATCCTGGCAAGTTCATCTACGAGTGCTCGTCCTGCGACACCTTCAAGAGCAACAGTTTCAAGGATCACCGACTGCATTTGGCCACTCATGAAAATAAATTGCCCTAATGCAATTAGTGAAGCTATCAAACATCAAATAACATTTTAATTTGAGAAAACTATTTTTGATTTGCACAAGGGTTGTGAAGAAATTAATATAAATTTGAGTGGTGTGAAAATATATGAATATAAAAAATAAAAAAATTATGGAAAAAGTGTGAATAAGTTCTTTTATTGGTTGGTGATTGTTTTTATAATTTACTAGAATATACAAATATTTATTGCCGGCCTAAGATTAACTGATCGGCGAAAGATATATTTATATAATTTTACATAAATATAAAACACACTCTAAAAAAGATTGGCTGAAGCCAGAAAGTAATTCAACTTTAATTTGAACTTCTATGTTAAGTTATACTAATTATGAACTTGAGCCTGAGAAAGACATATTTAAATTCAAGTTAAATTAAATTGTATTTTCAACCAATTTTTAATAGTGCATCATAGATGATGCGGAAATATAACGTGACAAATTAAAGTCAATATTCCTGCAACACTTATACTTTTAGGCTGAAAACTAAAAATCAGCTGTGCAACTAGTCCTAGAAAATTACGCTTTTTAAAGCATACTTTTTGGGTGGTCAATTGGCTAACCCAATTGCTGCTCAGAAAAACAGTTCTAAATCGGTCAAATCAACTCCTTCAAGCTGCATTGAACGATTATAGAATCACCTAAAAACCTAAGCATCTGTAAAAATGTCACGCGTAGAACGATCGAAACGATCGAACAAAGTCGACTTTGATGTGTTTTGGCACAAATAGTTTGGCACATGAGGAACCGTAAGGATATAGCCAAGTTAGGTTCACGTTTCTGTATTTGACAAATATTTCCTTAAATTGTGTCAAATCTTGAATGCCAATCGATAGTCCTACTGGCTGTGAGTGAAAAATGTGTGCTCTTTTGAGAAAAAAAATTTAAGAAAATATAAAAAAAGTAATTGTTATGCATCGGCCGGGAATCGAACCCGGGCCGCCCGCGTGGCAGGCGAGCATTCTACCACTGAACCACCGATGCTCGTTGCGATCGGTTGTTCAATTATCAAATAAGAGCATTGGCGTAAGTAACAGTATTTTGAATGGTAAAATAATTGTCTTGCATCGGCCGGGAATCGAACCCGGGCCGCCCGCGTGGCAGGCGAGCATTCTACCACTGAACCACCGATGCTTCGTTAAATCAATCAGCGAATTCTGCCAGTTTTAAGCTACATAAATAAATTTTTTTTTTTTTTTTTTTTGTATTATTGGGGATCAGTTTTGACATAGACTGTGGAGAGAGTTGACAAAGAGAGAACGTCGGCGACGAAGGAAACAGCCGAAGACGAAAGCCGAAGCCAGAAAGCAGTCGTGTGAAATCTTCTTCTAGGTATAGATTTTTTATAGCCGTTGGTTTTGCATTAAAATGATTATCATAGCTGCAATTGGAGGATAAATCTCCGTAATTAGGTAATTCAACTATTTGTCATTTAGTTAATTCTTTAGAGATCCTGATCGCCACTAGCTGATCAATAAACCATAGAAAAACATTCGTTTTTTCGTTTATTTCGCCATTTGTAAAATGTGAATCAATGCTTCATTATGACTAAATGACCTGATTTGCTGTTGCTGATGTTGTGGTGAATATTGTGATTAATGCTGCTGCTGCTGCTGCTCCTTCCGCTGCTTTGCTATCCAACGGCGTGCATCTGTCTGCCTATAAATGTATATATATATTTAAATACGATAACATAGTGCGCCGGCGACTGGCAGCACTTCATTTATAGCTAGTGGTGGTGGGGAAAATCAATTTTGCAGCACTGTCAAATTGGAACTCCTTCTCAGTTGATAATAAGCGGGCCGAATTTCAGCCAAGCGTTGAATAGCGTCCATGTGACCGGAGAGGTTTATGAGTGGGGCGGGCGGGGCAGAAGCTTATAAGGCACCGGAAATGGAGGTGCCAAATCCAAAGGTTTGCTTGATGCTATGCCAGTAGTATCGATGCCAGTTTGTTTTCATCGCATCGTATTCGGAGGCGGGAATGCCGGCCTGCGTCAGCGTCATCATCGTGCTGGATGACTGCAAATGCAATGAATGACAATGAATGCAGTAAAATAAATATGACTTTGGCTGTGAGTTGGACAGTAGACGCGGCGTCTACTTGCAATTGTAATTATAATTCAATTCGACTTACAGTTTCCTCCAATTCGATGGTGACATTCGAATAGTGACCAGATGACCAGTTTTTCAGACGCCAACTCTGCTTGATAAGCTTCTCCGGCACCAGCTCCTCAAACTTGCCCATCACATTGCCGCCATACAGCACAAATCTGAAAGGAATTACATATAAATATATATATAGAGCTGATTTTGGTATGCTTACTCGCCGCCACGAACGGCGTCCGCTTTGGCTGGGGCACGTGTGAATGCGGTGAGCATGTCGACCTTTGTCAGGGCGTTGTAGAGATCATTGGCATTGCAATGGAACTCCTCGGTCATGGAGAGGGAGCGCACATCCAGCTTGCAGCCAACGCCAACGCTTGCCGAGCTACTATTTGTATTTGTATTCGCTGTTGCCGTTTTTGCTGCTGTTTTAATTGTTGCCTGTGCGTTTTGGTCGGCATTCTTGGCTTTGTTGGCGTCCTTGGCATCGGCGGCCGCATTGCTGTCCTTCTTTGGTAGTATCAAGTTCTTGGAGTATTCCTCTTTCAGCTCCCTGATGTAGACGCCCAGCTGTTTGCGCACAAGTTCCCTGCCCACGTTGTACATGAATTGTTTGAGTGTCTCCGACTCGTCGTTCGATTCGTCAATGGTCACCGTCAGCTCGACATCCTCGAGACTGTTCTCCTCGGACAGATTGGGTATGGTCAGCTTGCCCTTGTGGCTCAGCGCACTGTTCTTCAGCAGTCGCCCCGTCCACTTCAGCACCAGTTCCCATTCATAGAAGAAAATCAGTTTGCCCTTGCGATTGTTGACGGTCGCCTCGCCGGTGCACTTCTCCAGCGACTCCACAATGCACTCCAAGTCATTTTGTTCTGAAACGACAATTGAGTTTCCATATATTTTTATGTAAATATTAAATATATTTCTGATTACAATTATGATTTTCTTTTACGTTTACTCGACTGTGCATTAATAGACGGATGCACCGACAAGCTAAATATATATATCTGATATATATATATATGGAATTGTTATAGATGACATTCTAAAATATCTGCTGCAAAGGCTAGACGCCTTTAGAGGTTAGAATTTTTGCAAATATAACAAATATCAACCGATGGCTAAACGCACCTAGTTTAAAGTCCTGGAAGAGCTGCTGGAGTCGCTCCTTGGACCAGTGCGTCGCATTCTTTTCGGTCCAGTGCCAGTTGTTCACATTGGTCGCATCTGGTCGCTCCTCAACAATCCAGCGTGGATCGCCTTCTCCCCACTTGGCCATGACTCGCTAGTTGCTCCTCGTGCTCTTATTGGCTCAGATTTGCATTTACTCGTTGCCGCTGGCGCTGGCTTCTTTTTTGGCAGTTGGCAATTGATAGTTTTTGTTTGAGCTTTCGAATATTCGGAATTTTCTAGAAATCCGATGGTTGTTCAGCGCTTTTGCAGTCAGCTTCGGCTAGTGATGGGCAATAGTTGGCCAAGTATTTTGTCACGTGACTTAGTTCGAGTGATGATGAGTCGCAGTTACAACGGTGTAGTGAATTCGTCGAGCTGGTGGAGCAATTCTGTTAACTTTAGTTACACTTTGCTTCCATGCTGAATGTTACAACAAGAATAAAATACTTTATGAAATGGACAGCAAACGACTTGCATAACCACAGCCTACTGAAATTCAATTAATAGTTTTAATCTTATACAACAAATTCAGTTATATTATGCCAGACAAAATGAAAATATCAATAGTTGCAAAGTGTGGCAACGCCAATTGCGATATATATCGCGTGACCCATCTCCATGCATCAGTGTTCGCTCATCCCTAGTGGGAAAGAAAAAGTCGAAAGAATTTCTTGTGTTGATTTGTTTATGATAAATTGAATAGTGTTTAATAAATGAAAACGCCAGCAATTAGGCAAAACTTACAAATTATGTTAAACTAGTGGAAAGTGTGTGTGCGTGTGTGATAACCGTGCCCGCCACAATGATAAGCGCAATGGACAATTTCGACAACAGATCGTACGGTGCGATTTCCAAGGGGCGCAGTGAATTCTCGATGCCAGGTAAACATACACACACACACTAACACACACACACATACATACAGAGAGGACGCATTGGGAAATGAGTAAACAAGAAAACAAAGACGGCTGAGAAAAAGATTAGTTTAAGCTGCAATTGAAGTGAAATTGTTTGAATGCCAAACGCAAATGCAAATTAAGTGTTTTTGTAGTGGATGCGCGGAGGAGGAGGAAAAGTGTTGAAGCAACAAGCGACGCTGCTTGTGGGCGATTGTGTGCGTGTGTGTGTGTGCGTGTCTATTAAACTGGCCTTCAATTGAATTAATCGCCTAATGCGGCATTAAACTAATAATCCTAATAAAACAGACGGCCCGTTGTGAAACCAAAAAAAAAAACAACAACAACAATTGTAACAAGAGATCAATTTGATTATTTGTATTGATTTGGCACCATCTTTTCTCCCTGTCTCTCTCTTTCTCTCTCTCTCTCTCGCTCTCGTGCGCTTAGTGCAGCGTTGTGTTTTTGTGTATGTGTGAGTGTTTGCTTGTGGGTGTGTTTACGTGCGCGTATGTGTGAGTGAGTGCGTATGTGTGAGTGTGTGTGAGTGGAATGTCGCTGTTCCAATTAACCAAATCAACGGCAGCAACAACAACAATAAATACAACAACAACAAAGGCAACCGCTTAAGAATTATGTTTTATTCTTGCAGAATTGACGCCTGAGCAGCAGAAACTGCTCATCGAGCTGCGCAGAAAGAAGCAGGAGCTTTTACTCGAGATCCAGGTAAGTCACAAACAGTGCTGCCAAAAAATAAAAACAGCTAGTTTTTATTAAAAACAAAAAACAAATCACTTAATATATGGAAACACATAATTCGACGATAAAATAATTTGTTAAAATGTTTAAATAATAAATAGTAATAATAATATTTCATATTGCTACATTTTTGTACTAAAAGCAGTTTAAGTCATTTTCAAAATTAAAAAAAATTCCCGCACTTTGCAATCAAAAAGTCACATTTGACTCAAAAAGCGCTGAAATGGCTGACCCGCTGTTAGCACGAATACAACCACAGCAAGAACAATAGCAACTCATTTTGAACATTTTTATCTCTTCATCATCATCGACGTCTCCCTCTTTTTTGCCTTCACCTTTGGCCACTGCAAATGTCAAAGCACTCAACTAGGGCAGCGCAGCAACACCTGCGTCGCCGTTGCTGTCGCCGTTGCTTCCTCTTTTTGACTCAGTTTCTCGCTCCCATTTCCATTTCCATTTGTGTTCGCTATGGCTAATTAGCTTGTTCACATTTTGCCACGTCTAATTTGCTAGCGATCGTTGCTTTTGTTTTGTCAAATTTATTTGATTTTTATTTTTAATGACCATCCATATTCGTTGAGGCTTCACTTCTTTCTGCAGACGCTGCTAATGTTTTCATTGACATTCTCGATGGACGCAACAATAAACAACAATTCTATGCATCCATAAAAAAAATATACCGTTGGTTTGAAGTGTGACCAGCTTTTGAACTTGTTGCTGACATTATTAGATGATTGCTTTTGTTGTATTAACCAAAACAACGTGGGAGCAACTGTATTCGGCGGCATTCAAACAGCAACCGTAAACAAAACTGAGCTTCGGGGCGCATTCACGGATCGTTTGAAAAAGTAATTTTCGATAAGCCATACTTAATACAGTTACTATGGCTTCAAAAAATTAATAAGTAAGATTTGCGTTCAACAAATTCGTTATGTTCTCAACTCCATGACAAAAATGGACTTCCTGGCTGGGCCCAAAAGTTTGATTTACCTGAGTGCCGCTTCTGTGCGTTGGAATGCAAAAATTTCGTCCTCATCACGCATAGTTCGCTCACTTCGTCTCTTAGTCATCGATGACGTTTCGCGCGGCAGACACACGAACCAAGACAGAGCGGACCGGCAGACCAACGGACAGGCAGATAACGCACGAAAGAAAAAGAAGATCGGCTGACGATTAATTAAACGCAGTGCGTTCAAATCAGAGTCGATAAACTGTTATACTGTAATAAATATAAGAAACCGTTTTATGTTTTCCTTGTGCGCTTTAAAAAATTTTGTTTCATAACGAATACGTGAGTTAATTAACGGTGGTGTTGTTGTTGCTGTTATCATTATTGTTACCATCGTTGTGCTATGTACAAGTTTCTATTTCGCAAAATCGTAAACAAAGCCAAGAACAAGGTGAGTGGACGTCAAACTGACTCATCCAATAATCCCTAGTTTCTTATCAGAATAATGAATGAACTGCTATTTTTATATATACTAAATAAATATTTGTGAGTTTAACACGTAGTAATTGTTGAGCAGGTTAAGAAATATCTACATAAGTCTTATCAATGTGGTAGTAAAATTTATTTGCTCAATTTAAAAAAAATATCAAACAATACCTTGAAAGAATGTGAATTTAATGTATTAATTCTAGGCTGGAGTGCATAAATAACATTTCTTATCTTTGAGTGTGGAATTTACTTTTTGTTTGTTTTTAAACTAATTAAACATGATGAATGTATTTTATAGTAAACTAATTTAAGCTTTTTAATTAAAGAAAATTTCCATACTGAAAATATTTAACCAAAAAAAAAGAGGATCTCAAAAAAACAAGAAAGAAGCTTACAAGTTGACATTTGCCATCAGGTAGTAAACGATAAATATATATTTTGTTGTTGCTAATCTTTATTTCAGGCTTAGGATCATAATTCGTTTTTCGCGCATTTTTCCAGCCAACTGCTCGAAAATTTCCATCGCTTGCATATTACGCGTAATTTTGGTGGACTTTGTTTAGGTTGTTTAAGGTTCCTGGGTATTTATTCATTGCACTACCTGACATCAATGGCGATCGACACCTCGACGAACAACGAGCCTCGCTCCGCTGATCCTGTTTCTGTTTCTGTTGTTCCTTTGGCTTCCTTCTCTGTTTCGCTACCTGTGTAGGTTTTCGTATACCGCAATGCATTAATATTCATCATACATATATATATATATGATATATGGGGTGAATATCCCTCTTTGACTGGCGGCTCGTTGGTTTTCATTTCAATTTTTCGGCAATTAGTCGAGTTCATGTTTCGGGTTAAGTTTGGGTTAAATTTTGGCTTGTGGTCTGTTGTCTGCCTTACCATTTTTTTCACGAATTTCTTGTCTCGTGCTCGGCTCTTTTGTTTACTTGCGAGAGGGGAGAATGGATGAAATTTGTCTGCTACTTTATTTAATAACCTTGGACTTCCTTATAAGCATAACACTTTCCCAACGGAATGTTTCTTCTTTTCTACTATAAAACTATGAAGACACTTTTCTAGAATTAACAATTAAAAATCTCTAAGCTATACTCTACATGAATAGTCTATCACAAATTAAAATGAGATCTATAGTTAATATATCTAGAATGCAGAGTATCACTATTCATAAAAATACTTTAAGAGGGGCAAGATTTAAAGGGGAAAAGTTAAGCTTGCAGTTGGCTGTTGGATTTAAATACGCAGCCTAAAAGTATGCGTCAAAAACCCTGATACAAAAGCGTACAAAACAAATGTAATTATTACTAGAGTTTGGCGCTAAACTGCACCTCTAAAATGTACACAGACCTAATAATGTATTGCTGCTAAAAATTGTAAAAATAAAATGAAAAAAAAAGAGAAGATTATATCAAATTTTAAGAAAAATATTATTTTATTTTTCTTGTGTTTATTTTTTGTGATTAATTGTGTAAACACATTGTTTGCTCATTTCCGTTAAACTCATCCAGAAAACCGCCGGTCTTCCTCATAATAATTCAATATTTGCCTTTGAATTGGCGCAGATGCTTCTTATGAATCACACTCAGAATTATCGCTTATCGCAAGCCACGCGAATATATATTCATATAAAATTATGTGTTTCTTGTTTGTGTATGTAGGGTATATATATATATATATATATATATATATATATACATATAAATATATATGTGCCCAGACAGCTCCTTAACCATTTGAAATAAATGTTAAATTGCGCCATTTGAGAGAGAGAAAGAAGAGATCGTCATATTTCTTCTCGCTCTTTTATTGGCAGCTGATAAGCTCTCTCTTTTCCAGCTGCTCAACATTTCTTATCTGCAGCAACTTTGCTTTGTGATGGACTGTCAAAGTGAGCATTGATAAACCGTTTTGGCAAACTAAATGTTATGCAAAACTGAGAATGTTCCATAGATTTTTGTTTTTAGTTTATATATTATTACCTTTTACGGTCGTTTATATTTGTGGTTTTGTGCAATGTTGTCATCATTTAATCCGGATCTTGCCAATGTCAAAGAAACAGCTCTCTCTCACTCTCTCTTGCTCACTTTTCTGTTCAGCTCTCTTTACTGTGTTACTCTTAAGTTGCTGTTGCTCTTCACTTATTTCTTATGCACTTTGCTAAGTTTTGTTTGTTCTGCATAATTAAGTTTGCTGTTTTATATTACTCTGGCATGTATTTTAAATTATTATTTATGTGAGCAGCGCCAGCAACAATAGTCAATATACGTTTCAGCAACAATGAGTTGGGGAGCTGAACTTATTGAAAGCACACTTAAAGTGCAAATTTGTGCTTTGATTTATGGCGTCTGCTTTGAGGTTATAAACGACAACAATAACAACGACCGTGACGACGAGTGCCAACAATGACCCTTTCGGTCTTTCTCTCCCCATGTCCGTTTTCCGTTTGTTGCTTACTGTTCTTCTTCTTCTGGGCTGCAGCACACACAATGGCAAACTAATCGAAGTGTGGCCAACGACAAGTAACGCAAATGTGGCCAGCAGAGTGCAGTTTATGATGTCTGCATGCAAATGGAATCGGTTCTGTATATATGTATGGACGTTTGTGTGTGTGTGTACTTGTTATATTTCCACACGTTCCGACGAAAGGGATTTTCCTGTTAGGATTTAAAATTGCTGGGTGGAATTGAAGACTTGCCGAACTACAAATTTTAACTATTGCTTAAATTTAAGAAAATGCATATTTATTTTTTTTTTATCAATTTAAAGGATATAATTTGTAAAACAAAGAAAATATCTTAAATAACTCAATTCATGAATGTGAAAATTATGATTGATTGATCTATTTGTGCATACACTCTTTACGTGTCCATATTATTTATTAAAGTTGTAATATATTTTTTAGGCTACTTCAACTATTTATCAATTCCTTAGTTCATTTCTTTACTCATTAGTCAAATGCTGATTTCTCTTAAATGTCAAAGACACTTGTTGTGAGCATCACAACAGCTGACTGCAGAGACTTTACGCTCTCTTAGGCCATGGTTTTAAACGGAAAGAGCGTAAGATTGACTGCTCACTCAAGAATAACATTGTGTTAACAGCACACGAACAGTACATTTTGAGTCGGACAGCGTGTAAACAGCGCTTTAACAGCAAATGAGCAATGTCATTAACACAAGATGTTAATGCCTGTGCACTCGGAACACTTGTTGTTGTTGCGCTTGCCATTAACAGTCGAGAATCCAAACAAAATGTCAACGTAACGGACGAAACTCGTCGGCGTCGTGCGGCACTCGAAAACAGAAAAAAAAAACAAAAAATTTATTTTCGTGCGCGTTCGAAAGAGTCCCGCATTTTGTCGGAGTGCCAAATCAAAAACAAAAAGAAAATAGAAAAACCAATAGTTCGGCGCGCGTTACTATTTATTTATAGTTTTTTATAAAACAACAACAAAAGTGTCAGCCAATTTAAAGAGAATTAGTGCAAAAAAGAAAAAGTGAAACTAATTTGTATAAATATTTATAAATATATTAAATTGGCTTGACTAAAAATTGCCACAATAAATTAACTGATAAGTGTCCAGCTTATCAATAAAAAAATAAAATAAAAATGTGCATATAATACACAAAAATTGGAAGCTAAAAACAAAGTGAGAGTGAGAAAATTGTGCAAAAGAGTAAAATTAATTATAAAAGTGATTTAAAAAAGTAATTATTCTATAAATGAACGAGCAGCTGTCCTAATCTGAATCTTCCATGTAAATATCCCCGACACCAAATATAATAAAATATATATTTTCTTGCCAGCCAATTTACAAGTACAAAAACGCGTCACTTCCAACTCTGATAATAAATTCCATTCTTTATATAAAAATTACACGATGCCGAAGGCTGAAGTTCTCCCCTAGGTAGTTGAAAATGTTTATATATAATTGTATATATATGTGAATTTTTGTGTTTACCTTTGTTATTAATCATAGAGCTGATTAACAAATGTGACGTCAGTTTCGTATTTCCGCTTTATTGACTCTTTGGTGTAGTTGTTGCTGTTTCTGTAGGATTTATCAATTATAGTCAGTTTGAATATGGGTATTATACAAATTCGCATTGACGACAGCGGTTTTTTTTTATTTATATTCTTTTACGTTATTTGTTTAAGCTTGCTATATGAGTAATAAAGATTTACGAGCACGCTTGCGGTTTGTGCAAGGAATTTTATCTTGATCAAGCGATTTTTTTGTTGTCCACATAAATAATTAGCATTAATTCTTCAAGCACGAGACTTTGCAATATAAAATAAACGGCATGGAATTGAAGGAAATAGCAACGATGTCAAAGTTTTTTTTCACTGAAAAACTTTTATTATTACTGAACCTTAAAAGAGCTCTTTAGATAATATTTTATCTGACTCATGCTTCTGGCTTAAGCAAACAGCTACCCGTATATAAAAATGTATTCAACCTTATCACTTACACCTCAAATAAAACAAAAAACAAATAAATAAATAAAACAATCAATTCTCCTTCTTATAACTATAAATAAACGAGACAGCGTTGATACAATAATAGTTGTGCAGCAGTGAATCGAATTTGATGTAAATTCACAAAACTGTTTCACAAACCGAAATGAAAAATCAAATGAAATGAAAAAACAAAAAAGGGACACACGAAATCATTATGCAAAAGGTCAGGATACGGCCCAGCGAGCATACAGACGAAGGTTAGCTGGGAGAAGACCGCATGACGACCCCCAATATAAGTTACGGCCATGCTGGTGCTGGTGCTGCTGCTGCTGCTACTAACCCGTTAGCAGGCACCACTTTGCCCAGCAATTTTGCCAACCATTTTCCCAATAGGCCAAAAGTTTGCCAAAAAATAAATTCAAAACAAATTTACTATGCCAAAAAGGAAAAGACAAGCGCAAATGACGTTGTGTGTCGCAGTTGTAAGTTGTACAACTGCTTACCAGACCTATCTATATGCTATATATATATATATATATATATATATATTTGAACAATTGTACACACGAGTAGTTTAACTGACGCGCACACAATAAAAGCGGGTGGCGAACTCTATCGTTGGCTTTTAGTACAGCTCATTCCGATTCACCGAAACGTTGGAGAATCTCGGTATTTTCAAAGAGTGGAATGGAAAATATTTGATATGTTTATTCGATGGGTAGCCAATACTAGAACTGTTTGTTATTCATTGCTGACCAAAAATTTAAATATTTAAAACTTGTCAAACTTTTTTTTTAGCAAATTTGTTGGCTTTTTTGCAATTTGGAATGTGTATTGCTGAGTTTTGTCTGTCGCTAAAGGAACTGGCCACAACAATTGCCACGAGTGCCGACCTCTAGCGTTGGCATTTGTTATCAAGTGTTGCCGCTTGCCGCGACTCTCACAATAAACACCGCCACAGGCAATTGTAAAACTGGCTGTGGATGCGGCTTCTGTTACGCCCCCACACATCCCCTCACCCAGCCCCTTAGCAATCCACCTGCTGCGCTTCTTGCTGCTTTGGCTATTTTTTGTGCATATTTTAAAAGTGCGCCTGCCAATGAAACATGCCAAAAACACCGAAAACTACAAACAGTTCGTAGGGCTTTGCTGCAATGGGGCAAAGGGGAGCAGGGGCCAGAGTTGCTTGAACGTTGAGTGCTGCCAGCGATATTTTTTATTTTATTTATTTGATTTTTTTTTTCTTTGCTGCCAAGAATGCAAATGGCGCGCGCTGCCAACATTCGTCGTCGTCATTCCGCAGTTGTTGTGGGCCAGGCCACTTTTGAGTTTCGCGAAAAAAAATACGTGAATTTTGTAGTACAAGAAATCAATAGCTGCCACTTGGCTGACACTGGAATTGTGCGTTTTGTTTCTTTTGTCTGGTCTGGCCAATTGTGGATTGCGATTTCGATTGCACTCAAACTCTCCTCTTGTGGCTGAAATTGCTTGCTATAAAATTGATGTTGTCTCTGAAGCCGACAAAACATAAAATTCAATATAATGCTTAGACTTCTATGTCCCCAGTGTGATTACTCCTCGTATTTTCAAAGGATACTAAAGATAACACTTGAAAGCTACTTGCAGGTGTTGAAATGTGCCAACATTTCTACGTGAAATTGGCAACATTTCTACGAAATATATTCACAATTTTGAGAAATAAATATAAATAATAATCAACAACAATGGAACTTATGCGCTGTGTCTACTAAACACTGCTGCACACCGTTATTCGCACAACAAACTGTAATTATGATTAGTCAATATATCCATCAGAGAAGTGAACAGTGACGAGACTTTTCTGCATGGCCAGAGGGGCGTGTCAAAGGGCGACATAATGCAAAGCAAATGCAATAAGTTAAAATGAGTGAGAGATGCGATGCAGAAGGAGAAGAAGATGTGAAGAAGAAGAGGAAGAAGCCCAGCACAGTTTGCGGTTTATCAAGCGAGGTGTATTAACCTCTGGGCGATGCCGTTGACAGCAGAAGCCACTAAAACAACATCAAAGTGTGATCCGTCTCTCTTTCTCTCTCTCTCTCTCTCTCTCTTCCTCTGTTGAGTTGAGTTGAGGGAATGCAGCTCAGCGAGCTGGAGAAGCTGCTCATTTGGGTTAGGTGTGGTGAGGGGTGGGTCCAGCAGTGACCACACATAAATACATACATACATTGTGTCACCCAAAGGAGTAAGAGGGTTTGACCCAGCAGCAGAAGCAGCGGATGCGTTCATTAAATTTACAGTTGCTGTGCAAGAATTTTGATGCAATTGGTCAGCTCAGCTGCATTGGTGCTGGGGTCGCCATTTAAAAACTATAAATGAAGTACAGTGGTCACCCGATTAGTGTAATGTGTAGAAATATAGTTCGAATTTTGAACATATTTTCATGCGTTTATCGGAACTGTAATTGTACGAAACATTTTTGTAAATTAATACATTTTATTTATATTTAAATATAAAAAATAGTGCAATAATTAGTTATTCAGTGTTCGTTCGAAAAATATGATATACCCAGTTATTTATTTACATATACCTTGCACATAATATCTGACAGATATGCATATACATATTTCTATGTACATCTAGCTGTATCTGACGGTGACTATCTGTATCTATATGCCACTGAACTGCGCCTGTGTTCAAGTTATGCGGAAATTAATGCATTAAGTGCAGTTTGAGCGCTGGCAATGCTTTTTGGGCGCGCCCAGCAACATTTACAATATGAACAGCAGCAGCAGCAAGAACTTTGCATTAATTGTCAACAAACATGCGCAACGCGTGCCCCGTGCCGCAACATTTGTCGGCTTGTCGGTTCGCCGGTTTGTCGGGTCGTTGCATGCGCTAAAAATAAATTACATTTGGCCATTACAATTTTGCACGAATATTGGTTGCCCCGGTGCAAAAAGGCATTTGCAAATGCAGCACTCTCAAAACTAAGCGATCCGAGCCCATTTTTGCCATGTATTTTCATACCGGCGCGTGTGGTCAACTATATTTAAAGTTTGTTGCAAGGCGGAGGGGCGATTATAATCGGTTGCAGGTGCGAAAACTAGAGTCGGGCCTTCGTCAGGTAACCGCAGACATGACATTCACTGTTGGCTCTCGTTAAAAAAATGGGGTGTTTGTCTATAAAAATCGTTAATTACAATATGCTTCACTTGCAACCATTCCACATAACTCTCATTCACAATTGTTGTCTCTTTTTTTTATTGTTAAACGTTGCTTTAACCGAAACATTTCTTGTCTATATTTTTTAAAGTATTTTACTCCATTTGCTACAGCGTCTTTGATGTGATTTATTAATACATTTTCATTTATCATTTGATTTTTCTTATATGTTTGTCTGTCAAGCTTAAATCTGCTAGTTAATTACTTTTTTCTTATCACTTAATAAATATAGAATTTAATAAAGTAAACTCGGCACCCCAATTTTTTGTAATTTGAAGATTCTATGCACAAATTTTGGCATTAGCAAAATGTATACAGTTTTTGCACGAATAAGCAGCTTTTTGTCAGCTTTTAATGAAATTCTATATTTTATTCAACTCCTCAATCTGTGTTTTGCCGGGAGCGCAACAAAACTAACACGAGGCGCGTGCAACTTCATTGTTTATTGTTGCTGTGGCTACCCCTCTCTCTCTCTCTCTCTCTTTCTGCCTCTGGCAACTTGTAGGTCGTTGTGTAATTTGAGATTAGATTTCGAATTTCAGACACGAACGAACAAATGGCAACTTCTTTAGGCCAAAGTCAACAACAGGCTTTCGGCTGTAATGCAATGCTGAACTTGACCAGCAGTTATTGTTGCTGTTTCTGATGCCAAAGTTGTTGTTGCTTTGCTGTTTATTAATAGTCTGCGAAAACTGACAGCAAAACAACAAACAATTTGCAGACAGCTGAGAGCAACAGGCGTGAAAACGCAAGATAAGTTTTGCATAGAGACGCGAATTGAGTGAATCGTCTGATGTGGAAATCCGAGCATCTGCCCAGATCCGCTTTTCGACCCACTTCCAGACCCATTTGGGAATCACTTGCCTTTTTTTTGCTGAGATGCTGCGCACTTTTAGCATCCGTTGAATCGCAATTTGATTCATTTTATAGATTATAACTTGTGTGCACGTGCCTCATTTGAACTAATTAAAAAGTGGAAAATAAAACGCTTAAAGCACAAAATTAATGTGTCATTTTTTGTGCTGATTAATTGAGTGATTTCATACTAATGTTCACACATGTGGGTATTTCTCTATTAGCATTCGCTTGAAATGCAAATCTCCAGCGTATCGACTTTTATATATAATATTTATTTTTAATATCAAAAAGGGCACTTCCAAGTCAAATGTAAACAAGTTTGGCAAGATTATAAAGCATTTCAACCGAATTTATGACATAAGTTGTTATGGCTAAAAATTATAATTCTAATTAAGTCCAGGGTCAGTTATTTACAAAAGTAAATAGTACAACAGCAAGACTAACGACTAACAAACAAAACCCTGCCCGGCAGTCTATTAAAATTGCAAAGCTCTTCATGCTAAAAACATTTAAAGATAACTCGCGAAACGAAGTGCCGTAAAACGTTTTTAGAATTGTTGATGTTCTTGTTGGTTGTTGTTGTTGCTTGAAGTCTCCTTTTTTTATAAATCTATAAACAACAGCGAGTCATCACCATTAGATGCGGGCATAATTAATTTAATAGTGCCCGGACACGGTACATAGGTAAAAGTAAATAAGGCAGTCTTCTTACTCCCTAGAAGGCGCCGTGGAATATACATGTGTGTGTGTATGTGTGTGTGTGTGTGTGTGCGAGTGTTTGTGTGAGTGTGCGCAATTATATCTACTTGTATATGACCCTAATGTGCTTTGACTTTAGCTAGACAATGAATAGCATTTCTCGTGCTGCACACAGCAATATTTTCCAATTTCCAAGGGCAAGGCAACTGCCAGTCTGAAGCTAATTGCATTTGTCTTACATGGGGGGAGGTGTTCGAGTGGGGGTTGGGGTGCTATAAAACAGCCCCTGGTGGCAGCAATGCCTGCAACTCAAAAGTAATAGCCCATGTGGCACTTATTCAATAAATAAACAAAATGGGGGTGCGCTACTCAATATGAAATGCAACTGGCAAACATAAAAAAATATGTATTATTAAGTTGTAATAATGCAATGAAAGTGCAGCGAGCAATACAACGAAGTGTGAATACTCTGAATACAGGCTACATTAATACAATATTTATAATAAAAATAATAAAAAAACAAGAAGTTCTAATTTATTTATTGTATTAATTTAATTTTTAACAATAGTAACGACAGCACTTTAAATCTGAGCAGTTGTCATTAATCTCATCTCATCTAAAATCTACGGTCTTCATTCTGCGCCTATATCCTGATTTAGTCAACCTACCCTCAGATTCGATCAGTTGAGCTCATAAAGCCAATAGTTGTCGAATGCATTGAGCACTAAGGTGGTAGCCAGCAATCGAAGGACCACCAAATGGCGTCTGACGCGGGTTTTATGAGTCTAACTGGGCATTTCCTTTCGGGTCTTTGTTGGTTGTATTCTGTTCGTATCGCCTTGCCAGCTGCCGCCATGCGGCAAATGCTAATTATAACACAACAAAAAAGGCGATAGCAAAATGCTATTTTATTACATTTTCAACTTCCTCTCGCGTGCCAGGCAGCAAACACCACACATGAAGAGAGAAACCCTTAACCACCCGCCCAGCCAGAAAGCAAACAAGGCAATGGACAAACCTTTGAACTGCTTCCCTCGGTTGCTCCCTATATGTAAATTTGCATACAGATGGCGACCATCTTAAAGGGTTCGAATTTCAAATGCGCATATTACAAAATGCACACTAAAACTAGACTACATATTACAGCGAACACTAACAACTGAAAGTGCTCCCATTGAGCGTGATTGACTAAAAGGTGTGGTAGATACATCAATTTACTGGCAATTTTAACTTGGGACTTGGGAACATACTTCTTCGATAGTCAGTCAACACAATTGTTATTTTCATTGGATTTTTTCTTTATGTTCATTATGGTTAACACAGATTTTCAACAACTGGATTATGCCCCTTTTGCCATTTTATGACTGCTGGGTATAGGAATATGGCATTATTGGTAAAAGAGGCTTTGGGCGACCTTAACCCTCAGGCAAGTCAACAAACATCATCATCATCATAATAGTGAAATGGAACTGCCAGCGACCTTTCTGTCTGCCTTTGACGTTGACGTTGATGTTGATGTTGATTTTGATATTTTCCAGCAAAACTTGTGTATATTTTTCTCTTTCCACTGCTCTTGGACTTGGACTCGTCGTTGTTGTTGCTTTCTTTGTTATGGCGGTGGTCTTTTGTCGAAGATCAATGACTCGACTGTGTGACTTGGACTTGGGTCTCAGACATCGAATTCGAATTCGAATTCGACTCGTCCTCGTCTAGGCTCTGGCTGGCTAACTGACTGTTTGTCTGCAATTATAGAAGCAGCGGGCAGCTCTTCATTGTGCGCAATTAAATTATATTTTTACAATTCGGTTCAGTTGTTGTCATTTGTTTTGTTTTTCTCTTCTATTTTGTTTTCATTATTTTTACTTTGCTTCTGGCGCTGTTGACTTTGTTTGCCTTGCCATTATATCAATTTATTACAATTGTTTTTATTTGATCTGAAAACACACACTGTTTGGGTTAAGTGTTGCTGTTGTTTCTGTGACCGCTGGCAAATTGTTATTGTTATCAGCTTGTTTAATTCATTAGTGTTGAAGTTTGCTCAATACATTTACAGATTTGCACAAATTGAATAAAGCAATAGAGAATAGCAAAAGCGCACCATAAAATATATATTTAGTTATGGGAAGACCCCGTGTCCAAAGTTTTTTGTTCAAAATATTAGAATAATGGAATACAAATGTGGGGGGTTTTTTTTAAATATAAATTATAGCCCAACATTTGATTTAGGAAATTCGGAAGAAAAATAACCCCATCAGACTAATTAAATACACATATTAAAAATATATAAAGACACTCTCTTGAGTATAACTAATCAAAATCAAATATATTCAATCAATTAGCTTTCAACATTGCTGTTTTAATCTTTGTTTACCTTTCGCTGACTACTGTTCGAAGCAGGCTTTAACTATTTGAGAATCATAGAAAAAAGCTTTTAGTTGCTGACTTGTGATTGTTTGTTTGTTTGCTGTTGTTAACATGCCTCTTTTGGTATGGACACTTCGATCACAACAAGCGCTCTCTGTTCATAATTCCAATACCCCATCGCCTTGTGTACCTTTTAAACCGTGTCAACATCCGCTGCTGTCCCTGGCCCTGTAAAAAGAGAATCCACTTGGTAGCTCTTGTCACACATCAAATGCATGTCTCTGTGTGTGTGTGCGTGTGTATTTGTTGTTGTTGCATGTCTGCTCCAGTTTATGACACTTAACAAGCTCTAATATGTGTATCTTTTTTTTATGCACTCACTTATCTAGTGCTTTGTTGCGATTTTCTTTATCTACGGCTGATTTATGCCGCACAGATACTTTGGACACTGTTGCCAGGCTGTTTCTAGGCACGACTACCGTATCCAGACCCGTTTCCATTCACATTCCCATCGCCGCTTGTGTGCAAAAATATCAACAACGATGACTCACAGCAAAAAAAAAAAATAAATAAATAAAAATAAAAATACTTGCATAGAAATGAATGCCTTGCATTTCAGTCGTTGCAGTCGAGGGCCTATCGAAACCCATTTCATCTAAGCTGCAATGCGACGGGGAGAATCACAATGGGCACCACTCAATGCAGTTGAGGGATGACTAATGTGTGGGGCAGGCTAGGGAATGCTGTTAATGCAACAAGTTGCAACTCTGTTGTCGTTGTTTATTGTTGTTGATCTAACTGCTGCTTGTCTTTGTTTGATTTGCTCATTTGGTGGCAGTTGAGCAAAGAGTTTTTGCACCATAATGTTAATTGTGCTGCATGTATCTTACAGATCCTTGTCACACGTAATTAGCTTGCCACTTGTACTCTTCCGTTTGCTTTTGCGTTGTTATTTCATTCAAGTTTTTTCTTTTTGCATTGCACTTTGAATACTTTGTAATTGCATTGACCTCGTGCAGCCTCTACTCGATTATTCAAATGTACGCAATTTACATGGGCAAAATACTCGAGTTGTGTTTTTATCATAAATTTAAGTGTCATTTGCATTTGCAATTTCGGGCCAATATTCAAATTGTTGTGTATGTCGCGCCTTTTTTTCTTAGCCATTTTTCTTGAGGTCTACTGACTCATAGACTTTGACATATCGTTGACTCACCCTCTAAACTGACTAAATGTAAATATTTGTGTTATCGCCAGAGAAGCGTTAACTTTCACAACGTCATTTTTATACGCTGAGGATTAGGATAAAATGGGTACAATAAAGGTGCTAACTCCATGTCCATTTATGACTGTTCGTTCCTTCATTCATCTGTACAACCAAAGGAGAGAATATAAGAGCTAAAAGACCTCAAAGACATCCACACCTGTGCATTTGGTTGTGAAAATTTGGCAATGCAGCGACAATAATATAATTTAACAGTTGGCGTCAGAGTATCTCGAAGTTGTGCTCACTCGACTATGTCATTCTTAGTAGTTCATTGTTGCCTGGCAGGCTTTTAGCGCCGCTTCTTTCTGTGTCAAGTGGCTGCTTTGCAGCTCTGAAGAAACTGCAGGATTTCCTCACTCGCCGGAGCTTTCATCATGGGCAAAAAGTGCTGTGAATGGTTTTCCCATTAGGCAAACGGTCAGAAATGCCAACATTTCAGCATTATAGTTGCCAGAACTTCATTGAAACATTAATCAAATACTTGGATTTGAAATATAAAAACACGATATAACAAAATAAATATTTAGTCAGGGAATTTATAGTTCTTTCAATATATTACTGCTTGCTCTGCGCTGATCGTTATACTTTATAATTTAAATTGATGAATTCTTTTTGGTATTTCAAATACCTGAGTTAATAGCATGAGACAAACTCCATTAGAATCAACCATATATCAATATCAAAATTGTGTCAAATCTCAAACTAAACTTAAACAGAGGAATGCCTTTAATGAACACAACTGTCGCTTTGATTAACAAACGGATGGGGCAGCAACAACATTTGAGGCAGCTATTCAAAACAACTCCACAACGACACACACATTCATCTAAATACAGACTAAGCAAGATATACTCAAAATGGGAAGGGGTTTTCCCCCCAAGCATGGAACTCCGAATATCTATCCAAGGGGGGGCATAATAAAAAAGAAAACAGGAAAAAAGGAGCGAATTGATGTTTTAAATTATATTTGATGTTTCCAAAAAGTGCAACGCGTGCCAGTTGATGTTGTTTTTTGGTTATTTATGTGGTTGCTGCTTCATACGTGGCAATAATCCAGTGACGCTAAAGATACACATAGAGCCGCAGGCAGCTACGGATACAGATGCAGATACCTTTTGCCCGGTGCGATTTAGTCATGTAAAAGTCATAAATTAACTTGAGCACCAAATTTTATGGCCTGTCCAAATGTGTGGGTGCTGAACTGGGCTGTATTCGCTGGCTTGATTATTTGCTTTTTGCTTATGGTTGATGTTGTCGTCAACCCAGCCAACCAACACCCTCCCTTTGCCCAACCCCCCCAACCACAAGGTATCTTTTGTGCAAAAAAAAATAAGGTAATTAGGTGAAACCGTTTTAAATGCACGTGGGAAACAACTGCCATTCCAGCTGCGTGCTAAACAATTTGTGTGCCACTTTTTAATAGACACACTCATGTGTACACATGTATTTATTTATTGTGCATTTAATTTCCCACATGCTGCGGTTTTTCAGTGTGCAATAAATGTTGTATACGATGCACCCATCTAAACATTTCCATATAATATTCAGATAGTCTCCGTTCAGTCAGCTATTTTAATGATCAAAAGCTACTCAAGTACGCAATGTGTGATGGCAACTTGTTGTTATTTGTCGTGTTTGACTCACTCCCTACCTTTTAGTAGTACATATAGATTACATTACAAATTATCATTCCAATCAGTTTGTGACCACAATTTGTACTCACATTCAATACAAATGAAAACCACATACACCAATATTATGTGTGCTGACTTTGGGTAAGTTAGTGGGGCGATTCAGCTTGGTTAGTTGAATTTTGAAACAACATTTTTAGTCAGGTATCATTGTGTACAACATTTATATGAGCTATATGTGAGCTAATAGCCAAGCAAATAAAAAAAAAAACTAGGACAATTTAGTACCCAAACAAAGTGTATCTCATTGAGTAAATTAATATATGATTTGAGCCTGCTAAATTCAATTGTGAAACAACATTTTTAGTCAAAATTAACTGTGTATCAATCTTATCATAATTCATATGAGTTGAAACTCTAAGCGAATATATAAAACTGTAGTGCGATTTAATACTTAAACAATGCGTGTTTCATAGTCGTTCATTTTTAGTTATTTGAGCATTAAGTAAATGTTTTCACAAAATATTACGAGTGAGCTTTTTCTATTTATATGAATCGCATGCCGCCGGGCTCATTACGCATTTTGTTTACTTTCTTGGTCTGCTGAATTTCACCGCCTTCAGCTCTTTCCACACTTTTTTACTTTCAATAAAAAAATAAAAAAAAACGCTTGCAAAAAATAAAAGTGTATCTTTTGCAAATGCTTGGAAAATCAAAAGAAAATATGATTTATGTTCATTTATTAACTTAAAGTGAAAATATCCACTTGTCATGTTCTTGAAAATCAAATAACAATTTGTGTTTTTTTTTATTTGCATTTCTTTAGCATTGGCTTCGAAACTTGTCGTCTGCGGTTATTCTTAATTAAGACAGTCTGCATTATCTGAGTCTGCTACGACATTGGAATGTGTCTCTAAAGAAAAAACGATTCGCATGAGTCATTTTTCTATCTCTATCGCTGAAATGGCATTTGCATAATTGAGACTGGCCAGAGAACAATTCAATGACCTTGAGTAATTTGGCAACAGCATTGAAAATAACAAATAAAAGATAAACAAATAGATAAAAACATCACATAAATATTATTTGCGGGTGACACAAGTTGCAACTAATTGCAGCAATTCAAATTGAAGTTGACAGATTTTCGTTTAGAAATAAGCTGCAGTCCATCATTTTTACCATTTTTTTCTTCGTTTTTTTTTTACCAAGAAATTGTATTTTATCTATCCAGCCTAATTGAACTCCCACATATAATGAATGGTCTGCGAACTGGCAATCAATATTTTTATCAATATGATAAGCTATTTATAGACATATTGCATAAATCAGTTGATATTTTTACCTTTATTGAGTGGGAATTCAGCAGACAACTGGTAGCCAAATGTTATCTATGGAAAATACCCCAACGGCAGAGAATGTTTTGAAAACAAAAATATGGAAATACGCAGAAAATGGGAAAATGTCGTTCATATCGTTTGACAGAAAATAATCATTGACACAGAAAATGAGTTTTGTAAATCCGAAACATATGTCGCAACCAAAAATAAAGACTCACCAATTCACACGTAGTGACATCAGATGCAACTGCAACAGCGCAGTCTGTCAGTTGCACAAAGAACGGGAAAAACTAGAGACTTGACTAGAACTAAAGGCGCTGGCATAAACAAAACTTATAGATACAAAAGTATCTGAAGGCGCAATTTGAAACAACTTAAAAATGCATTGCAGTTATTAACACGGCAACAGAGTTGAAACTGACTGTTGACAGCTATTTTCAAGGACTCTCTACAAAACGTATCCACAATTCACTTTCCACTCACAGATACACAACACACACAAACACACACACATATTCACATATGTTGAGTTTTTAAAATAGGAAGAAGTCATTGGGCTGCTTGTGCGGTTCGGGATTTTTGGGTTCAGTTCGCTCGCCAAAGCAGCCATAAAATTCTCAAATTTATAAACATAAGAAAAGTAAGCAAAAGATGCGCGTGTCTGACGGCCCAGCCAAAAACACATTTAGGAAATAACACACACACACACACACATACAAACAAACATAAAAACACACACAGACAACCATTCAGACAACAGAGCACCAAATAAGAGAACACAGCAAAAAAAGAAAACAAAATGAAAACCAAAATGAAAAAAAAAAAGACAGAAAATAACTCAACTGAAAGAAAAAGTGGCGAATAGAGACAAAAACCCAGTGCGGATATCTTTTGCGCGTTCAAATCACGTCCCAGACCAGACACGAAGCGTTGTCTGTCCACTTGGCAAAGAGTCGGGCGAGCAAAGACGGCATTCACAGATCCCAGACTCCGGAGACATTCGAATGTGCTTATGTGCACAGCACTCGCATGCCACTATCCTGTCTCCTGTCTGTCCTCGCAGCCTTTGCCTCGTTTCCTTTGTCATTTGACCCTCGCTCTGAACTGCAAAATGGAAAGTGTTCTAAGCGATGTACACACAAAGGGGGTCGTTTGTCAGTTGTTGTGACTACAATTGTGCAGAAAACTTAAAGAATTAGCATTCAGTTTAGCTTTGCTCCTTTCACAGAATTTGATTCTAAATTGAAAATATATATTTTGGGGCAATTAATTGTCGAATGTTTAATATATTTAGATTTGTATAACTTTAAATTTGGTTGCAGTTTCATTATTTGCACTGTTGCAAGCTAAAGACTTGCAAATTTAAATACAAGGATCTTTTGCCATAAAAGTATTTAATATAAATAGGCCTTTTAATGAGTGTCAAATATGCATTGACATGTTATTGATAAACTCGCCAAAAGATATATTTAACAGCTGGGTTCAGGGTATATCGTAGACGTAGCTGACTCGCTTACAGAATTTCTATACATCGAAGAGCTGGTTTTTATCCACTACCCTCGTATCTTTATGCCTTTATGCCACAAGCTTTATGCTCTCTAAAATATTTACCAGATTCGGCTCATTCAACTCATAAATTGGAATATTGTTGTATATCAACGACTTCTAAATGTCGCAGCTGCGTTTTCTTCTGCGTCTCTTATGGGAAGCCTTTAGTCGGGCTGATAAACTCACAAGTATATGTCTCGCAAGTATTTGTGACTCTAACATAAACATCCGCTTGCGTTGTGTAGTGCGCCGCAGCTCTTATCATATAATATTACATATTATAGTAGAACATATTATATATTTAAGTTATATCGTTGTGCTTGAGCCCCGACATTGGGCTAGTCAATTCGAGTTTTGAATGGAAAGGAAACTACGCTCTCAAAACGTTTATTTCTGTTGCCGATTCTTGGAAACAACAATCAAATCTCCAGTTTTTGTCTTCACGCTGTTCAACAGAATTTCATTTCGATTTTGTATTGAAACAGGTACCACAAGTTTGCGGCTTAAAGATCAGCATATCAACGCCATTTGGATATGTTGAATATTTATTATTAGCACCCTTTTTGAGTAACTGCGCCAACCTGTTTGATCTGCTCATTTGTAAGCAAATAATATCTGCCGATTCAAATGAGAATATTCAGTTCATATCTGACGTCAGGCCTAACAAACTTGTTCAATGAGGTCAAGGATTTTTTATCTTTTATCTTTTTATTAATTAGTTATTTTTTACCACTTCCAAAGAATAAACTTGCTTAAGTTGTGAATTAAATGTTTTCAATTAACTTTACATATTTTGTTGTTGTCTTTTTTGAGAGCGGAGAAAGAGTTAACATTATTTATTTGGGAAAGTTTTTAAAACTTAACGAAATGTGTCAGGCGTTTTAAGATTTTAGCGATAACTTTGACTGAAATCAAGCAACACATAACAACTTGGGGTATATACATCGACAATATACCCTATAACTTGACTTTATCGCACTTTTCAGTTATGTGTTGTAATTCAACGAATTTATTCTGATTGCAATCAATTTTTCGTAGCAGCTTTCATATGCAGCGTCAATCAATCAATGCATCAATTTAGAAAATTGAATTTCAAATGCCTTCGTGTTTCGCAACCTTGACCCAGAAACAAAAAGCAACAACAAACTTTGTGCAAATAAATAGAACAACTGTTCAACTAATGCCATGCTCTGACCATGAATAAATGATCAGTCGTCCAAATGTGATTTTGACCTCTTTTCTTAGGCTTGGTTTTCCTGAAAGCAGTTTAATTTAAAGTATGGCCGTCGTTGAAATATAAAAAATTAGCGTCAAACTCAATTGGGCCAAACAATTTGGCTCAATTGATGGCGCATACTTAGATATGGAAAGCCCCAATCAATAAACGGCCATCAAAATTTCTAACTATGCACATACATACGTATTTATGTGTATTTTATGGGCAGGTGAGCTTTGAGGGCTGTAGGGAGGGGTCAATGTTTGCTGTAGGAGTCAGTGCACCTGTTGCTGCCTCAATGACGCAGGCGAGCGCCATTAAACTGACGCATAGCACCCATGTGCTGCTATCCCACTCAGATACCTTCATTTCTGAGAGCGGTCGTTTTGTATGTGTGCGTATTTGTTCAATTGTTGTTTATTATGCAAAACGCGTGCGACTGCCATCATTTTTGTAGTATGCAATAGAAATTCCAAAAGAAATAAATACACATTACGCTGAAGTCACTCTTTGTTCTTAGTTACAAAAAATGTGCTTTGTGTGTATTTACAGAAAGCGAGTGTTTGTATCTGTATCTGTATCTATATCTGTATTTGTGTAATTACATTTGATCGTACTAAGCCATTTGTGTATGCGATGCGGCATCTTAAATGAGCTGTGGGAAATGCGCGCCAAAATCATTTTATTCACATTAAAATTGGTCAGCACGTTACCCAAAGAGGTAGATAGGTAGACAGGTAGACACGTACAGATAAAATGTAGTTCTATGCCCGCATTGGCTATTAGCTGGCAGGGGCTCTCTGTTTCACTCGGCTTTTGTCTTTCACAAATAGTTCTTGAGCCCACAACAAAAGGCATTTAATTAAAAACACATTTACATAGACATTCTTTCGCCGATTTTTTCTTCTGGTTTTTGTCAGTCTTTTTTTTTTTGGCTATTGTTTGTTGTCGCCTGTTGTTGAATTGGGCCAACGAACTTGTGTTTTAATGGTTCAGTGAGTTGAGAAAAATTTGCCGGGCAGTCAAAACACATGTGCCTGTCCATAATTAACGCAATTTTGCACATTTTCTATTTGATGTATAATTTATAAAAATTATATTTTCGTATAGAAATCAAGTAATTGCAAACTCTTGCTTTGAACATTAATTAAACACAACATTAAATGTATAGTGAATATAGGGGTTTTGAGCAGAAGAAAGTGATATTAATATGATCATCGTCATGGCTTTTTTTTAAGTTAAATAAGTCAAATGTAAAATATATAAATTATACAAGTAAATATAGCGGCTAAGACATTGTTTAGTGAAAAAAATCTACTATCCACGACTTCACGTTCGTTAAAAGCTTTTACTTAATTTGGCAATGAAATTCTCTTTAAAGATGTAAAAACACAAAACGTGTTGTTTTTACTTTTTTTTTTGCTAATGATCAAAACTTGTCTGAATTTATTTACTTTTGCTAATCATAAATAACACACACCAAAAAAAAAATTCAAAATCATTGATGGAGAAATCAAAGATTCCAAATAAAACAAAAAAAAAAACCTTTAACAAAGAGTAACGTTGCAGCATAAACTGGCCACATGTTGTAGATATATACACACGTATTAGCCACTAGATATTTTATGGTAATTTTCGCTTCGATTTTCGTCTAGTTGCGTCATTTTTGTATATCAAAATAGATGCAAATTTGGCGTTGCTTTTGTTTTTGTTGTCTACCCATTTACATTCTGAGCTGAAAAAAAAAAGAAAGAACAAAAGTGCTCGCAGCTGACAGCATACGAATTTCTGGCAGTTTTTGGATGTTTTCTCATCGCATAAATGGCATGCGGTCAGTCGCTCTGAAATTAGCTGACTGTCTGCCCAGCCAGCAAGTTGGATAAATAAATAATAATAAGCCAAGTCTTATGCAGTCATCAGCCTAATGAGCAATATCCATAATCATAGACATATAAACAGACATACACAATAAATGCGTACACATGGCTTGATGTGGTTGGACCTCCCTTGGGGCAACAGCTGGACCCATGTATAAACTATTTATGTGATGCAACCGCCTTACCCCCCAGCACTGACCACTTGTTTATGTTCAAAAAAGATATAAAAGACATCTAGACGAAAAACTGCGAATGAGACTCAATGTCGTTTGACTAGACTTAAGGTTTATATTTGATATGTTTAAAAAAATCATTCGAAAATGCATAAGAATATAGCTAAATACTTTTCAACTTGGTGCAACTCAAGTAAGCCTTTCATAAGTACATTTAAAATACTAACTGGCTGACCCTTTTCAAGACATATTTAGTAGGAAGATCCATAAATAAGGCGCTTACAATTTATAAGAGTGATAAAAGCTCTTCTTACCTCCATTAAAGTGTTCGCATATTTTCACGCATTCAATCAATACACAATACACTCCACAAGCCAAAAGAAAATGCACTACGGAAGAAAAAGGCATTTTTCACACTTTCCCGAGCAAATGCGACTTCTAGACATGCCAACAACAACGAGCAATGACCGACCCGGCGCCTCGATTGTATAGATACATACTTACAGATACACACAGACTTTCAGACTCTCAGATACATTTAGCGGCGCAGACAAAAGAGTCGCACAAAAGGAAAAACCATCGCAAATGTGCCCCGCAAAGCTTGCCTTTAATTGCATTCTGCTGACGAAAGTGAAAGTCAGTAGAAGCAAATGGCAACAGATCCAAATACGACGAACACAAATCCGAATGTGATTGCAAGCTCCAAGCTCAGTCAGCGCAGTGTATCTGAATTATAAGCAACTGGGAACTGTGCGTTTATCTATACCCTGTAACCATTAAATAAGTTAGTATATTTAGTGGCTATTCTACTCTGCATTCAGATCATTTAAAATTAAGTTATTAAGCCTTACCAGAAGAGCACTAACGAGCACAGCACTCTCATTTCTGTAATATGTAATATAAATTAGCTTTTATTAAAATAATTGATACATAATTCATTAAGCCTTATGATATCTAGCAGTCGAGCACTCTCGACCACAGCATTCTTGCTTGCTCGTTCCTTTTAGTGCTTTTTTGGCTGCCATTGTTTATGTGTCTGTTTGTCTAATTGGATTTCCAGTGGAACGACGACGGCAGCCGAAAAAAGGGTTTTGAGAGGCGTGTGTTAACACAAAGGCGTTGCCCAAGTCATTCGGTTGCATTGGTAACACTTGGCTGTAGCTGTGCATTTTCTGTAGTTTTCAGTGTTCAGCTTACAATGGACCGATTAAAATGTCAAGATAAATTGCAAGAGCGCATGCCACGCCTTTTTCTCTTGTTGCTATTTGTTGTTGTTATTGTTGTTATTGTTGCTGGGCGCCTCACTGGTAGCTGCCAGCTACCGTCTGACAACTTAAATTTCTTTATTTATTTTGCTTACTTTACCTTTTTGGCTATTCATCATGTTGTGGCACAAAAGTTGAACGCAGACCGGCAAAATTTAACATGCCATACTAGTTTGGCATAGCCAAAGCGCATTTCCTGCCCACAAAGGTACACACACACACACACACAGACACACATATATATGTGTATATAAACACACCCAAGCAGAAGAACACTTGAAGTCTCGTGTTGGAATCCAGAATTGAAATTTTCTTTTTCACAGGTAGCAATCGCAGCTTTGTTGTGTTTTGGCCACTTGAGGCTGTCGAATGGGTCTTTATCTGTTACTCGTATTCATGAGAAGCTTCCATCTCACTATATCTCTTACCACATATATAAATATATATTTATAAATTTATCTTTGCGTCTTTGTTGTTGTCTGTGTTTGTTCAGCTCATTTGTTTGATTGATAGTTTGTTTACAAATTTCATTTGACTCTTGTTAATTCGTTTGCGGCATATTCACCTGAGCAACGCGTTCTGTTTCTCATTCTTTTTCATCATCTTCTGTTCAATACTGGTGCGCCTTTTAATGCGCTTTGTATATATATATATACATATATATATGTAAAGAAGAGTAATTTTGAATGACTGAGAAGGGGGAGTAGAGAAATATTAAGATTGAGATTCATTTGATTGTTGTTGCTTGTGCAATCGACTCACGTTCACGCCAAAAGGATGCAAAAGGTTGAAGGCTGTGGAGGTTCTCCATACTGCCAAGTTAATCGTAATTTAAAGTAGGTACATATATATCCATATATATGTGGCTAATGCTGTGTGTGGGCGTGGCAGCTGAATGGTTGTTCATGTTGTCGACGTGTTGATTCCCTATGGGATATCGTCGACTACTTAGTCACCGTCTTGAATGGGACCCTTGGGACTGCTAAACCTTTGACATTGAAGAAAATAATCCGCAGTTTTCATTCATTGCCATCAAGAGGCTTATGTGGGCATAATAACTTTGCCTAAAATAAATAACAGTTTCATATAGTAATATTAAGGTTCAAAATAATTTAAAAAAAACAATCTATTAAATATATAATGCTTGTTATCCATAAGTTTGCAAGACATGATAAGGGAAGGGTTGTTCAACAACGAATGGAATTGTTAATTGAACAATATAAAGCTGCATTTCAGTTGTTTCCGTTTCATTCGAATTTATATGAAGCGATTGTGGCAAATGCGAACGTTTCACATTCTTTATTTATTATTTATATATATTTCAATTGATAAAACTAACAAAGAAAAAGATCGAATTCCCTTCCGTCTTTCAATTCTGTTTGATTCCCTGTGGCAATAATCACAGGGTAAACATTGCTCTCTCTCTCTCTCTCTCTCTCTTCTCTCTCTCTCTCTCTCTCTCTCTCTCTCTCTCTCTCTCTCTCTCTCTCTCTCTCCCTCTCTCTCTCTCCCTCACTCTCTCTCTTAGGGAAATCATATATTTCAATCAAAAACCGAGTTAAAGTCATAATTTGCGTAGGAACATGTGCAAACAGATGTACTCGGCCAATACATGTGTCATAAATTATGATAGGCTTTGCGAAAATGTCTTGCACAACAAAAAATAAGGAAGGAAAATGGTTGCATGTGTATGGCTCAGTGCGTTTTGTTGGCTAACCGACTTAAGCCGAGACATCATCCATTATTTGCCATGGAGATTTTTTGTGGCACATGGCTAACATGCCCCCAATTAGAGTTTGCTGTCCAAAAACAATTCGCAAGCTTTATCGTACAGACTTCCTTCCGCTAAATGTAACGAAACGAAACGAAACACAAATGGAGACAGTCACACAGAGAGAGAGAGAGAGAGAGAGAGAGAGAAAGAGAAAGAGAGAGAGCGAAAGAGTGCGAAATAAAGAGGGAGAGAGAGAGCAGTAGAGAGACAGAAGTGCTATAAATCAGGAAATAGGAGCGCACAATGAACACTGAATTTGTTCGTTTCAATTTGTTCCTGTTTCAACGTCTGTAAACTGCAAAGTGTTTGCTTTTATAAATCAGATAGACACACACACACACACACACACACACACATGCATGCATGCATATACCCATGTGAAAAATTGTCGTTATCCTTATCGTCGTCCTGTCGCTGGGATTAACAAACGCCAGCACCTACTTAACCTGTGTGCCATTAGCGTAATTTGTTTTGTGTCTACGCTGCCTTTGACTGCCGCCATGGGAAACCCGTAAAATGTTGTGTGTGTTCGTGTGTGTGTGTGTGTGTGTGTGTGTGTGTGTGTGTGTGTGTGAACTGCGATGACAACAAATTCAATTTCTGAGGTTGTGTCCTGCCTGACACTTCCTGTTCAAGCAAACTTTTTAGGCTTCATAATAATTAGCTAATGAATTAATGGTATACACATGTACATATGTACACATATATATATATATATATATATATATATACATATAATTTCTCAACACGTCGTCGCGCCTTTTTGTACTTGTAAATTGCGGCAAGTTCAGCCAATAAAAATGCCTCCAAAAACCAAAAAAAAAAAAAAAAAAACCCTCAAATTTTCAGTGCTGCTGCCATGAAGAAGCCAAAAAACAATTAACAAGAATCTAAAGTTAAAATCGTAACCCGTTTCGGGTTGCACCAGGCACATTAAGAGGCCATAAAAAGGAAAGACTGAACGCCAACGGAAGTGAACAATTGACGGTCAGAGAGATGACGACGACGTCGACAACGAAGCGTCCCAGCTTCAGCAACTGGTTTAGCTCGCTGCGCCGCCAACCGAAACCCAAGAAGAACAGCGGTGGCAGCTTTGGCAGCAAGCAGCAATTGCAGCGCAGCTGCTTCGATCTAAGCAGCAATGTCAGCGTCGGAGCCACAACGCCGACGCAGGACGGCAGTTTCAGCAGCAGCACCTTCTACATCACTGCGCAGAAGGCGGATCAGCGTCATCTGCTGGACAGCAGCGAGGGCAGCAGCAGCAACAGCAGCAGCAGCACCATTAGCAGCTCCGTCTGTGCGGGCTGTGCCTGCAATCTGGGCAGCATAATTGCTGTCGGCAGCAACAATAAGAGGGATACTATGACGCCCAAGGTGCAAGTGAAGGCGCCCAGTGTACCCAGTGTGCCACACACACCAAGCTCGCCCCGCTCACCGTCGCTGTCACCATTCTCCAGTGTGGCCACCTATAATGTGACCGCATTGCGAGCCGAGAGTCCGCCGCCGGCGAGTCCCACGCTCAGCACGGAGACCGTTAGCTGTAGCGATGTGAGTCATAAAGTGGACGTATTGCGTCTGCCCTGCGATGAGCCAAACACTCAGCTCTTCAGCCGGCGATCGCAGCAAACACACACAACAACAACAACAACGACACGCACATTGATTGTGTCGCGACCCGTCGAGCTGCTGTTGAACGAACGTGGCGAAATCATCTCGAAGCGTTTGCCACAAGTGCCACGCAAAACGCGTTCCAATTCGCTTGGCTGCATGCTGGACGTCGTCGAGGATGGCATCGATAATGTTGCCCTGCAGCTGGAGCCGGAATGTAGGGATATCAATTCCGGTTTCAGTTCACCGTTGACACCTGATGCGGGTGAGTTGCGCTTCATTGATGACAGCTCCAATTCGCAGAGTGAATCTGAGCGCAACTCCATCAGTCAGTCGACAACCAACAATAACAGCGGCAACATTGTCGACAATAACAACAGCAGCAAACAGCTGAACAACAACAGCAACAACAACTCCAATAACAACAACAAACAACATGCGAATCTCTGCGACAGTTGTCGCATGAAATGGCGAAATCGCAACAACGCCGAGCTAAGCAAAGAGCCACCAAAGGTATGCAATCGGATATATGTGTATCTCAAAGATAGTTCAATAGTGAACACAGTTGATAGTTTTCATTTTAGATAACAAAACTGAACTCGCACTGAATTTATTTGTAGCTAGGCAATGATTCGTTCGTCATTCAATTTACATTTAATATTAACTATGATCTGTTAAACCAAACCAAATCCATTGCAAACTATTAAAAGACACCAGCTCCACGATATCAACGCGTGATGTAATAAATTGTGTATTTTATGCTTATGGTTAATTGGCGTTCAAAGTTTAAATTGTTTCTGTTTAAAATTATGTTCAATTTTCGCATTGATTTCATGATTACCTTTGTTCGATATCTGTTTTTGAACTAGATTTGCATTGCATTGAAACTGGTTTCTCGATTGATTGACACAGACCATTGGACTTCCTTGTCTCGTACGTGTTCTCACACCTTTGTGTCTGCTTACCTGTCGCCTTTATTGCGTCGTTTTGTGGCGGGTTCATTTGAAAGCTTCACGTTCATTAACTTTACCTCTGCCACTGCTGCTGGTTGCTACCAATAACCCTTGTCCACCTGCTACTCTTTCATTAGCGATGCCGTCTCAGAACCAGTTGCCCTCTGGCTCCACACTCTCTCTCTCTCTCTCTGTCTCTCTCTTTCTCCCGTCTCCCTCACTCTCGCTTTTCATGAACATCTTTGGGTAGTTTCCTATGAACTCTGAAATATTTTCTCAAACCTTTGCTTCACAGCGTCATAGTTTAGTAGCCAACTTTTATTTTGATATGGATCCCTGTTGATCGTTGGATCATTATTGAAAATTCGTAAATTTACATAATTTATTTTTTAGCCCACTAATTGAAAGGTTTCCTCAAATTTTCTTATTGTTTTAATGCCCAACGGAAGCGGTGTAGAATGTGCTTAATTATGCTTTGGGCCTGTGAGAAAAGTCGAAGCTATAAAACTGTCAAATATGAATTGTACATGGGATGCAGCATTAAATGTGGTCATAAAACTATTATTGATCTTTTTGACATTTTAACTATGTTGTATCTTAATTTTACACAACCTTCGATGATTTCACTTGATTTATTGAACATCAAAAATTGCGACTCATTCAATATGTGACTGACTTTGAAATATTTTTGGTATTCTTTGGCGTCACGCTTTGAGGATTAAAATTCCGGAATGTCACCGCAGCTTGAAGAGTGCAACGACCCAAAAGAAATCACGCAGCCGACTGAATATAAGCATAACCCTTCCATAAGGTCTGCGACATCCCCCCATTTCTTAGAATGTATGCGTGCCATTGCTTTTAACATTGTTTACACATTTAATAGTTTGATTCCTTGAGACTTCCACACTTTTTTAATCCTATCACTGGAAGTTAAAAAGAAGTAAACAAACAACAACAGCTTATTTATCATTCTTGTATTTATCCGCTTTGGTTGATGAATTTTCTCTAACGAAACTATTGAAAAATTGAATCATTTCACGTAAAATATAAAAAAAAATTTGCTTAAATATTTAAGCTTATTTTTTCAACATTTTTGTATGTTGTACTTTATGAACGAATGTTTATTCTGTTAAATTTCTTAAAACTTTTATTATCGTTAAGAAAAATAACTTTGATTGTCTGAAACTGTTTTTGTTACACACAGATAATTGTAAGTTGCCTATAGGCAGTCAGACAGGGGCTACAAAGAACAAAAGGCTTGCTTGAATGTAAAAAATAAAAACACTATTCGCCGCTACTCCCATAAAGTTAAAACGATCTAAAATTATAGAATTCGCGGGGGTCAATATGCTGTAAAGTTCCATTGGAATGAGATCATCGTACAACTTTAAAAGTTGACAACGAATCTGAACGATCTTGGGAATGAAGCTGTTCTTGTTGTCAATTGTATTTCTCATCGCATTTAATTGGCATTCCGCTGCCGATTTGCATATATATATATATATATATATATATATATATATAGAAGATATATTCTATGTTTGGCTGGGCAAATGAGTCAGAAGGTCATATGTAGGCGCAGTGCAGGGGGAATGTGTGTATTGTGTTTGTATTCATGTTTGGGGGCAATTGATATGTTCCGGTCTCGTGGCTCTCTCGCCAGTCAAGCGTCAACAGGCTGACAAATAACTAGACACTTGAGTGCAGCGACTGTATCTCAAAATGTGCTACAGATACGTAGATACGTAGAGAATACAGATACAGATACAGATACATTTACAGGCAGTGAGCGGCCTCGTTGTCGTTGTTGTCACTTCAATTGTATGTTTGACAAATGTGTCACGCCTCTTTGAATGCATATTACACGATGACTTTACTTTGACAATAGTCTAACGAATACTCGGTTGTCTTCTTGGCCTTCTTGGCCTTCTTTCACAGAGCCCACAGTTTTGACCCCAAGAACGGACCCATGCCGTGTCAGGTACTCGTTGTCTCGCTCTCTCTCCCTCTCTGTGCATATAATTCAATTAAATCAAATGCGCTATGAATTAAATTTATACTTTGTTGTGGTCGTATCTGTATTTTTAGCACTTGAACAAATCACAAAATCATTTCAAGTGAGACGAAATTCGTTCGTCCATTTGGCGCCAGTCACCGCACTGGAGGCATGCAAATGATTCTCGCATGACTGTGAATGTGAATGTGAATGTGAATGCGAAAGTGAATACGAGTGCGAATTTATGAATTTGTGAATGCAGCTTAACAGCCAATCTTGCTGAACTTTTGCGCATATCGTAAACAGTTTTACTTGGTATTTTTAGCAACAATTGTCGCCGCTACATTTCCGCAAATTATTCGAGTATTTACAGGATGCATTTCGACAATTTCTTATATCTATTTATACTCAACTAATAATATGGCTGCAGTTCCGCCAGCTGTGCATAAAATTCTAAACTCTCGATTTAATTTAATGAATTTGTTTTCGATTTTAGCAAATCAAAGATGAGCTGAAGGATGTCGTTGCGGGAATGGAGGCGCTCGATGTGCCGGAAGACAGGCAAACCAACAAGGATAAACAGATGTCCATCGGACGCAAGAAGTTCAACATGGATCCCAAAAAAGGTTAGTCTGATGCAATATTGTAAGCAATAAGTAGTTAAATAAATTATAAATTTAGGAAATAAAACAAAGGAGGGGAAACCTATATATATTTATATATATATAAAGTTGTTCGATTTGTGCTTTTTTGATAATAATAAACATCCGAAATTTAAAGAGATTCCAATGATCTTTTTAACGTCAATTTGGATATCGCAAAAGCCATCCAAAAGAGAAATTTTTATACTTATCGAAGAACTGACTCACAACGGTTAAGAATCGCATGCGTGAATAGAAATTGTAGAATTCAGTGAAGAAAGAATGACGCATTACAATATCGTTAAAATATTTGAAAGATATTTAGAAATTTAATCACAACACTTAATAATTCTATGCGTAATTAGGAATTACACTTGGGAAGCAAAGCAAAGTAACACATTGAACTCAATCAGAGATTAATTTGTGGCACGGAATATGTGGATGCATCAAATGAAATTTCAATGACGACGTCAACGAACGAATTGAAATGATTTTATAATTGAGCAGCGACGGCTGATGGGAGAAAAGTGACAAGAGATCAGAGACACGAGACAAAAAGTGACGCTTCATTATAACTTTGAAGCATGTCGGCGCCAAAGAGCTAAATTGCCATGCAAATTTACAGTGTCATAATTGGGAGATGGGCTGATGGGGGGGTGGAGGAGGGGCACGTACGTCCAATGATGATAATTCCGAAGTTAATTTAATAACGTAATGAGCCCGAAATGAGATGCAGCAAATGCCACGCGATGCCAACTGCCAAGTGCAGAGGAAGGTGAAGCAGCATTCAAGTCTTAATGCGCTGACAAATTTGACAGTTCGTTGACATTTGTAGTGGCTGCTGCAGTGCAGCAGCAGGGATCCAGTATCAAGTGGAACGTTTCATTTAATGGAAATGTCAATGTCGCAATACGCTTGAGATGTGTGAAGGGTGGCCTAGCCCCCTGACGGACAGCCGGCCAAGGTCAAATATGCGGGCGGAACGGATACGGGACAGTTGAAAAGTACATATACACATTATATTATACAAACATATGCCACGAGCACTTTTACTCGAAGGCTGTTTTTGTGCACCAAACTCATTAAAAATAAACTCATTTAAAAGGGGTATCATAAAATTGTATACATTTTGTTAGCAGCAAGTATTTCCTAGCCTAGCCCCAAACAATATTTATATATTTCTATTCTTCATCATCGAGTGAATATAGCCACATCTATCAGTCTGTCTGCAGACTTTTGAATGATATTTTATTTAATGAGGCAAATCTTCAAGTATTTATCGTACTGAAACTATAAATCCAAGCTAATATTGACTTTTAGCTATGTTAAAAATAGGACGAACAAAATATAAATAAACTTTTACTTTCGCCTAACTTTCTCGATGTAATCCCTAGTGACCCATATACACACACACACCCGCACACATGTACAACATACACAGATATGTGTGGGCTTAAGAACTTTGCTCTAGCATTCGACCTTATTGCCTGGGCCTCCTCTGCATTAAGAGCCAATCAAATATTTTCATCGACCATCATCGTGGCCATAAATTAACGTTGACAATTTTAAATTGGGACACGCATCACATTTGGCTGTCAGGAAACAGAGACAACAACAACAACAACTACAACTACAACAATGGGTCGCATCCTGCATAAAATGCCACAATAAAAATGCTAATCCACGTTGAAGCATTTGTCGCGGGGAGTCAGCGACCGACTGCCGATAACAAAAATAGGGAGCCGAGTCCAATTCAAAAGAAACCAAAAAAAACAAAAAAAACGAGGCGACGACGCGACGCTTATTAAAAACTTGCTCACGAGTCCCTAGTGGGTGGCTGGGTGGCTGGGTGGGTGATTGGGTGGCGCTGGTTGCTTTCGATGTATGAGCGGATGGTTTGCAGGTTTATCGGCCGATTATCAACAACAGAGCACACACACACACACTCGCACTTAAATTAATAGCTCACAAATGTGCTATCCATAACGCACAGAAACGATGTAGGTATTCCCCATTAGTGGGAGGGACTGGGGAGTGGGCAACTGCCAACTTGCTGATGCTAATCGCGTGTGACGCGCGAAAAATAAATAAATAAACGAAGCGAAACAAAACAAAAAGGAAACTTTTGTCGAACTCAGGGCGATTCCTCCAGGCGACTCTTTTGTCATTATCGTTGCCATTTCGCATTAATATTGTCATCGTTGTTGTTATTGTGGTTATTGTTGCTATTGCTTTTGTTATTCTTTTTGTTGTTGCTATTGTTGTTTATATGAATTCCCATTGACGGCAACAACAACTACAAAACTGCACAAGCATCAATCTGAAAAGCCAATCTGTCTGCGCTTGAAGCAAAAGAAATGCGATGAAATAAATGCTCAACTTGTTGGGCACTGCGAGGGTCGCCTTAAATGTTGTGTTTCTCAACACAAAATATTATGCTTTAATTTTATGATTTACAGATTTCGCAAAATCGATCAAAATCAAAACAAATTTGCAACACTTTAAGGTATTATTTCAAATTTCAAATCTAATGCGCTAATTGTGTATCAAACTATTCCAGCAAGTATATTTTTGCTTATTTTTGCAATGGCCCATTGCAACCCATCATTATAAAGCACTTAGTAAGCCACACAGCGTGCAGCGCCGCTTGTGTGGCTCCATCTACAGTTGAATCGAGCGCAACTCACGCGATTCCCAAATTTGTTGTCTCGCATTTTTCGCGCAATTTTTTTTGGTTTGCGCTTAATGCGTTTTACTAAAATTCCTGGAGCTCTGTTTGTGTTCTTTTTTCTGTTTGTGTGTTGTTTTTTATGTTTTTACTTGCTTTCCGGCTTTTATCGCAAATTGTAGAGCAGCTCGAAGTCTCGGCGTTTTGATGGGCAATTAATGACATCGATGTGTCTCGTCATTGTGGGCGCTCCTATTTCTTATACTTCTCCCCACCCCCCCTCCACACGTATTATTATTGAGATTGCTGTGGCTTATGTTGCGGGTCGTCGCCGATATATGCAAGACTTACATAAGCACCCATATATATATATATATATTTATATATATATACGTACATATAGGGGCAGATTATATGCTGTTTGGCTTGCATTCGAATCGAATCGGTTTGAATTTGCAGCGGCATTCTTATCAGCTCTAAGTACAATTGTTGAGTAGACAACAACTGTGATTTTTTCTACCAGTCATACTTACAGACATATACTAATCGCTGGATTATTTTTACATATATTCGGATTCCTTGCAGGCATTGAGTATCTCGTGGAGAATCGACTGTTACGTCACGATCCGCAGGATGTGGCGCATTTCCTCTACAAGGGCGAGGGCCTGAACAAAACGGCAATAGGTGAGTGAGAAGCGTATAAATTTTCCAGAGGCTGCGACGCTAACATGCTGGAAATTCAATTAAAACTCATAATGCATAACATAAATTTTCATGCTCATTTCTGTTGCGTCTTTCCAGGCGATTACCTCGGCGAGAAAAACGATTTCAACGAGGATGTGCTGAAGGCATTTGTGGCCCTGCACGATTTTACCAATCTAATACTGGTGCAAGCACTGAGGTTGGCTTTAAAACTTTACTTTTTCACATTAGCTAATGTATTAAACGATTTAAACATTAATTTACTCTCGTCCAGGCAATTCCTGTGGTCATTTCGGTTACCCGGCGAGGCCCAAAAGATCGATCGCATGATGGAGACATTTGCGCAGCGCTATTGCCAACTAAATCCGGATATCTTCACCAATACGGATACCTGCTATGTGCTCAGCTTCGCCATTATCATGCTCAATACATCACTGCACAATCCATCGGTGAGTTATTTGGAAAACTATCCCTTGAGTAAGCGCTCCAGGGAAATTGGGGGACAACTTGTCTTAATTAGTGCCCATTAAATGCACTTAAATATCAATTAAATACTTTGTGAAAGTGGAACAAATTATGAATTGTAATAGTGCAATTAATGTTTTTAAACTGCTAATGTATAAAATGGTACCATAAATGCAATTTATTTTGACGATAAATAGATATTAATCATTTTCAAAGCTAACAAAAAAGTTTAGCTTCAGTTTTTCAACCGAAAGTTCCAATTCATTTAAATTGAAATGTATCCATTAGCTCACTTTTCCCTTCTTTTTCAAATCGTTTTTAAAGAATACGAAATGAGCCAATAAATGTTTGGTCTGTTTTTATTTTTTTTTTTTGTGTTTTTTATTGGCACCAAATTACATTTCACTGGCATGGTTTGCGAACGGAAGTGTTTGGTAACGACAGGAAGCTGTTGGCGATGGTTTGCTTCTTGTGTGTGCCAAAGCCGAAAAGTAAATAGAACTCGCGAAATGCGCGACGCGCTCCCCAAAAAAAAAAAAAAACAACCAACAACAAGAAGCGCGGAATTGTATACACTGTCAACAAATTCCAACGCAGTTCCGCATTTTCTTTCTTTCCCTTTTCCGCCCCAAGTCAACTGTGTGAGTTGGTGGCAATTACAAAAATTGATGGGCATAGGGCTATAAATAGGTCAAGTCTCACACACAAGTTGCATGCGTTTGTGCTTTCAGTTTCAATTAATTGGCCTGTTGCCATCTTCAAGATTCTATATTAATTCTTTAATAAATTGTATAGTTTGTGCAAGAACTTAAATGGTTTTCGGTTTCGTATCGTACATTATAGGTCAAGGACAAACCCACCGTTGAGCAATTCATTTCGATGAATCGTGGCATCAACAACGGCGGTGATTTGCCACGCGGTCTGCTCGAATCGCTATACGAGTCCATACGCACAGAGCCCTTCAAAATACCCCAAGACGATGGCAACGATTTGATGCACACCTTCTTCAATCCCGACAAGGAGGGCTGGCTCTGGAAGCAGGGCGGCAGGTAAACTCCACTCAACGTAACACATTTTCGCAACACGTAAAATTTGCATATGTCCTCTAACAGATACAAATCGTGGAAGCGACGCTGGTTCATCTTGAACGACAATTGTCTGTACTATTTCGAGTATACCACGGATAAGGAACCGCGTGGCATTATACCGCTGGAGAATATATCGGTGCGCGAGATAGTGGATCGCAGTAAGCCGCATTGTTTCGAACTATTTGCCACCGGCGGCGCCGATATCATCAAGGCATGCAAGACTGACTCCGAGGGCAAGGTGAGTGCGCAGAAATCTATCTTGCAACTCCGAAATTGACTTCAATTCCTCAATTTGCAGGTGGTGGAGGGCAAACATACGGTGTATCGCATGTCTGCCGCAACAGAGGAGGATCAACAGGAGTGGATCAAGCGCCTGACGCAATCCATCAGCCACAATCCGTTCTACGATATTCTGGTACAAAGAAAAAAGAAGGCGCTCAGCAAGAGTTAATATTAAACCGGTGCTGGCCGAGACACGCCTACATTTTGAGGCGTTACTCCTGTATTGGATCTCAGTGGAACATTGCGGCGCGCAAGCGTGTGTCTTTGCTTATGTGTGTGTGGGTGTCTGAGTGTGTGTGAGTGGCTGTATTAACAATAATCTCGCTCTACGTGCGTGTGTGTGTGTGTTTGCTGTATGCTTGTGTATATTTATGTGTATGTATATGTGTGCTATCAAACTCCAAATGTTGTACTAAGCCCAACGTTTTGTATATAAGTATCAATAGTGTAATATGTTTAATTTAATTTTGTAGTCTGCGTGCAGCCCGCTCCTTTTGCCTTTTTGTTAATTAGTCGAGACTCGAAAGCAACACATCACACACCAACACACACTCACACAACCCACCCACACACACATACATACTCGCACACGAACTTTATCTCTATTGTTGTGATATAATTTATTTACATTAAGCTGAAAACAAATTAAAAATACAAAAAAAAAACCCGAAACAAAAATGGCATCAAAAATATTATTATGTAAATTCTAAAGAAATACAATTTTCAATTAGTGCAAATTATGTTATTATAAGTCTACGCATATGTCTTCAACCTAGCATTAGCATCTGAGAGTTGCCCTCAAATCGCCTCTTCCCCGCCCGCTCTGTATAGTTTACTATTATGGCCAGTATCCTTAGTGCTATTAAACATATCCCAGACGCCTAATTTTGCTTGGCAATTATTATATAAACAATTACACAAAAAATTACACCAATGCCTTTCGAAAACTTTATTTCAAATCATCGAAAATTGAAGACTCTTAAAAAAGTAGAAAAAAAAAACAAAAAACAAAGAAATTATGGTGTAAGAGACTATGAAAATTAACATGGACAATACAAACATGCATTTCACCTATGGAAATGTTCCCAGCTAATAGGTTATATTGATAGAGTTTAAGCTCAGCTCCAATGTTTCATTAGATAGTGCTGAAGTCAACCAAATATCTGACAACGACTGAGTAGAGTTTCGTTCATTGAGGATACATGCATATTTCGAAATGCTTTTGTATTGTATTGTGTTTTGTTAATTTGATCAGTTAGAAACGAACCAACCGCAAAGTGTTCCTGCCAAATTGAGAAGAGTAATCATATAATTGTAAAATACAAAGACAAAAAAACAAAAATATAAGCAAATGTTTGTTAAAAATCAATTTGATTGTAAATTCCTTAAGCCAAAAAATTATATATGCTTGCAGCACCTTGTAATTTTGTCGTTCATAAAACCTTCATTGTATGTCTGTGATATACATATATCTGAAGTCTGGCCTATTTTGTTTCAACACCGTCTGAGCCATGAAAATCGATTTTTTCTCCATCATTTAGTATACTTATGGATGTTTGTTAAGGCGCAGTTGTAATAGCTCAAAGAATAATGAAAGGAAAAACCAATCTAAATAAGAGTCCCAAATCTTTTTGCAATATTATTGATAAACTACACTATTATCAACTACACTCTTATGTGTACTATATCATACTTATTTACAAGAAAAACAAAAACTTTCATAAATCTACGCACCACTCATATTGTATTTGTTTAGACTTACACGCATTAAATGAATAAGCAGAAGATTGAAAGCTCTAAACTACATAAAAAAATATAACTATAAACAAATATGTGCGTTTTAGCATTATGAGAAAAATACATATACGAGTGTGTACATATACAAATATTCAAATTTTGTACATACATAATTAGTGCGAATATAAACACGTTAACTTATCTAAGTATGCTAGTAGAAGTTATATTTAACTTGTAGCTTAAACAAGAATTTTGTATTGATTTAACTGTAAACCGAAAAGATCATATATACATTAATAATATATATATTCATAAAACAAACAACAAATTGTAGTTATTTACTTTTTAATCATGATATTTCTTACTTTCTCAAAAATCATATATAGAAATAACATCCAATTCGGCGCAATTCTTCAAATTACTTTGGCTTCGCAAACATAAAAACCTGCAAATGTCATTAATGGCACAGTCTTTCCACTGCTAATGGAGAACCAGGGCCGTTTATTTGCATCCATTTCAAATGCTCTCACTTTCAAATTTGTCTATTTTAACCGTTTCTCTTTGAAATATCGATTAATCGATAAGAGGTGGCAGTGCTTACATTTGGTAAAACTTTGTATATACATAACTTAACATAAAACATGAGAAATTTTGTATAAATATCGATACATCGCGTAGTTGAAACAGAAAATTATAAATCCGGCATCGATACATCGAGCTTGCTATGATTTTTCTTACGACTAATTCGTTTGCTCAGGTCAGGTTAGTGTCATTCAGAAAGTCGGAAATATAGCTCAAAGAATGTCGGAAGAAACAAAGAAAATCGATCTCTCTGGCAATGGCGGTGTCCTCAAGGAAATACTGAAAGAGGGAATCGGCGTCGAGACGCCAAACAATGGCTGCAAAGTGTCGCTTCACTATACCGGCAGACTTGTTGACGGCACCGAGTTCGATTCCAGCGTGGGTCGCAATGAACCATTTGAATTTGAGTTGGGCAAAGGTAAACGTGCTGCAAGCGTATTAATCCAATTGATTACTGATTGAAATATGCGATTTTCGAAGGAAGGGTCATCGAGGCATTTGACATGGGTGTCGCCACCATGAAGCTGGGCGAGCGTTGTTTCCTAACATGTGCTCCAAATTACGCTTACGGCGCTTCTGGCAGCCTGCCAAGTATACCGCCAGATGCCACGCTCATATTTGAGGTATTATCGGGGACTTTCAGTATACCGGATACTAGGGGGCTAAACAAGTTTTATTATTGCAGCTAGAAATGCTGGGCTGGAAGGGCGAGGATCTCAGTCCAAATCAGGATGGAAGCATTGAGCGGATAATTCTGGAACAGAGCGATAAGAAGCGAAGACCCACCTATGGCGCCTTCGTTAAGGGTTTGTAGTCAATATCAAAGTTTTGTGGTTTAAACTCTGATCAAAAAGCTACTTTTTTTGACAAATAATTTCAGCTCACATTTCTGGAAGTTTCGATGGGCGTGTATTTGATGAACGCGATGTTGAGTTCGATTTCGGCGAGGCTAGTGCCATTAATATTGTCGAAGGCCTTGAACTGGCCATGGAAGTAATGCATGTTGGCGAAACATCCAAGTACGTGATTAACACTCCCAATTCCTACGTTTTAGAAACAATTTCTAGAAATGATATTATTAGCATAAAATAGAAAAATGCCAGCGTAGTAAATGTTAATGGATCGACCAAAATGCATAGCTAACACGCATATATTTACATCTTATTCACAGAATCAAAATCCATTCGAAATACGCTTTCGGTGCCAATGGGAACGAGGAATTAAAGATACCACCGAACTCTACAATTGAGTATACTGTGAAATTGATTGACTGCGGCAAGGGACTGGAAGAGTGGAAGTTGAGTGACAGCGAACGAGTTGCCGGAGCAAAATTCTACAAGGAGAAGGGCACCACCTACTTCAAAAAGGAGAACTTTGAATTGGCCATCAGAATGTACAACACTTGCAAGAATCTGTTGAAGAGCATTACCAGCGACGAAGTCAAGTCACTCAAAATAGCCGCACATAGCAACATCGCCCTGTGTCACCAGAAATTCAACGATCATTTTGAGGCCAAGCAGGAGGTAACCTAAGCCGCATCTTAATGTATTTAATGTAGTATATATTGTCAATTGCAACTTTTCAGTGTAATGCTGTCCTTGAATTGGATGCCAACAATGTCAAGGCATTATATCGACGCGGACAATGCAACCTGATTATAAATGAGTTGGAGGACGCTTTGGAAGACTTTCAGAAAGTGTGTAATCGTATAGAAAATCATTAAATATAAGAACAGCAATATTTGAATTCACAATTGCAGGTCATACAATTGGAGCCCGGTAATAAGGCTGCTGCTAATCATGTTGTTATTTGTAAGCAAAAGATCAAGCTAAACAAGGATAAGGAGAAGAAGTTGTATGCAAATATGTTTGCCAAATTGGCAGCTGGCGACAAAGAGGTAGACACTAATCAAATCCCATACAATATGCACTTATATAATTGTTATTTTTGTAATTTACGCAGACGGAACCACCAGGCGAAACGGGCGTGCTGGATCAGTGCGGTGAGTGGTCCGAGGAAGATGCGAAACGCGAAGCTGATTTGACGTTAGAGCGCGATAATATTATCATGATTTAAATAATGTACACAATTCATACGGCCCATTGAGCTATTCTTTCTAATACATTACCAACATTATTATTAATTACTTACAATGTCGAAATGCTTAAATTTCCAAATTAATGAAATGAATCGTAATGAACGCACATACAAAAATATATATTTACTATAGTGAACAACCCTTAGGTGTTTAATAAATACACTTACAAGTATCATTGACAAAAAAGAAAGAGTTACACAATTTCTATTCAGTTCGAATCAAATTCTTACGCGGCAAAAGTTTGAAGTTTGGATTGGGTTCCTTGTCACGCAGCCAGTGCGGAGAAGTTGGCACTTGGGACTTGATATATTCCGAGGCTTTGAAGCAATGGCCCGAACAAAACTTCTTCCGTTCGGTTATATCATACACCTTATTCTTAATGCCACAAATTTGATACTTTTTCGTCGGCACGCTGTCAAGCAATTATAAGGTTAACATATTAACATATAAATAAACCTTGTAAAATAATTTTACTTTTCCACAGCAACATCACAAGGTGGATAACCGCATAGCTTGTTAATGTGTCGTTCCTCAACAATATCTGCGTAATTCTCTGGGCCAATTTGAGCAAGCTTAAGGAAAAACAAAAAACACATAATTTATTTATTCAGCAGTATTGATCAGATTATAGTTTACCATGTCAAGAAAATCCTTTTCGTTTATATGTGGTTCCAGAAGTGCGACAACAATCTGATGAGCTCGTGCGAATGCAGCGCGCTTCTTAAGCACAGCCGCTATTAGTTGTTCTCTATGATCAAAGAGCACTTGCTGTTTATAATGTACTTTAATTCTATTAAAATAAAGCTTACCGCAATTGTTCATTATTTTTCGTTTTCGTAGTCATAATTTGTTTATTTCATATGTTGTCGCTTGGATCGATACCGATAACATTTTAATTAAATGCTTATGGTCACCTTAAACTCAAGCAGCGTACCTTGGCCAACTATTATCGATAACAGTTTATTGACAGACTTTGGCAATCCTAATCACATAAACAAAACATTAGGCAGAATTCTAAAATAAGAAGAAATAAAAACAATTTGCATTTTAAAATGGTATGTGAGAAATGTGAGTCGAAGCTGTCAAAGGTCTCAGCGCCAAATCCTTGGAGGACAAACACCGCAGCTGCCGGTGGTCGTAAAATCAACGAGAATAAAGCATTATCATCAGCTAAGCAACGATACAATCCCATAGGTAACAGTTTCCAACCTTGTCGGTAAGTATTCATAATTAATATAACAAATTTATGAATATGCTGAGCTAATGCATTGACTATTCGCGTAAAGCATTTGCAGGCAGAAGGTGCATCAGGTGGGAGCCCATTATTGCCAGGCATGCTCATACAAGAAGGCCATTTGTGCAATGTGCGGCAAAAAGATACTGAACACAAAGAATTACAAACAGAGCTCTACATAAAGACGAATTCAGCTATACAATTGTGTTTTATGTAAATAAAGTTAAGCTTAAAAAAATGTCAAAATGTCTAGGTTTAGTATATAGAAATACTACTATTAATAAATTAAATCGTTTTTATTGGCTTACATGTTGCATACTTTTAGGATGGAACGAACGTTCAGCAGGCTCAAAATGACCAGTATAAAATGCGCAAATTGCTAGGCATACTTTTACCATGCTCAAGAGACTATCCAAATTATTTTTCAGAAATATATTTCCAACTCGGCCAAATCCTTACGTTTTTTAAGGACATGATGAGTTACAAGAGCAATGACTTCCTCTATCGAACTACACTCAAGGTTCACGAGTCAATCTAAGAACCAAAGACTATCAGGGACACTACTAAGATACGACCTTTTTTATATACAGAACCATATTGTTTGTCTTGGTTGTTATAAAGACCTTCGTCCTTTGTGGATGTAAGTTCCGTCAAATTTTGTCGACAAATATTAGGATAGACATTAAGATGGTTCTTGATAATGAGCATAAACAAATAGGTCAACGCTTAAGCCAAGTTAAATTATTTAAACATTCCATTAGGACTACTGTCAGCTGCTGTCTGCTGTTGGTGATGCTTTTTCCCGTCGCCGCTTGGCACTCTGCACTGAGCTGGAGTAGCTGAGGGCATCCTTATCAAACTCCATGGGCATGATGCCCAGGTCGCCGCTGTAGCGATTCTTTGCCACTTGCAGATACTTCTTGCCACGCACCGAGGTCAGGCGTTTGTCCTGTATGATGAGCACATTGTCCGCCTCCTGGGTGGCCTTGGCTGTACCAAATACTGAACTCGTTGTCAGCTCATCTTCCTGTCGTTCCTTGCGCGGATGCATAACCAGTGTGACGTGCACATTATGCTTGCTGGCGAAGGCTCGAAACGCTGCTATAATCGAATCCTGTTCCCAAAACTTATCGCCACGATAGGATGAAACGCCCATCATAAACTGTAAATTGTCGATAATCACGTGGGATATGTCGTGCACGTACTGAGCGTGCTCAATGGCCTCCAGCACTGGCTTAAGTGGCTGCTGGCCATGAAAGGTCATAAAGTATAGAGGTAATCGCTCAAATTCGCTGGCCCAGTGCTCAAATTCATGCAGTTTATCATCCAGGGGATAGCCAACAAATTGACGCAATAGGGTCGCCGCCAGTCGCGTGTTGCGTATCTCAAAGGAGCCCCACAGTGTGTTAACCCCTTGCGTGGCCAGATCCAGCGAGTATTCGCTAGTGAACGTCGTCTTACCGCTGCCCGTTGGACCCGTCAATATAGTCAGCTCACCTTTGCGATGACCCTTTAGCAGCTTGTTGAGAACCGGAAAACGTTTCCATTTGACGCCATTCACCTTCTCGATGTTCTGCAGCTCACTGAGTATGTCGTTGCGCAGAGCATTGAAAGTGGTTATCGCCTTGTGGCGCACCGGCGTCGCCTTGGCCAATATGTGGCGCAAGTTGAGGCGACGTCGGAATGCCAAATGCGGGGCCGGCTCAGTTTCCGTGGGTCGTATCAGCAGGCAGCGATTCTCATTCATTTTCTGAGCAAATGCACGTGCCGCATCCCAACTGTGGGTGGCATCATGGTGCAGCCAGAAGACCAGCTCCTTGAAACGCTCCAGTCCAGGCAGACACTCCTGCGGCAGCACTTGCAACGCATACGGCAAGCAGATAATGCAATCTAAAATGAACACAGGTTAAACAGATTAAGAATATCTAATCTTGTCTACGTACGGGTTTCAATGTTCTGCGTGGCCAGCACTATAAAATCGAGTAGATTGCTCACAAGCACAGCTTTGCTCTTGTTGGCGCCGCCGTGAATGAGCAGGCCAGAACTTACACTGCCTTGGAATGTGAGCTCGCTGCGATCACTAAGGTTCAGCACCTTCTCACCAACCACCGTTTGTGCCGCATTGCGCAACGCAAAGTGCAACAGATGCTGTTCGGACTCATACTGGGCACCAATGGCGTTCAGTTGCGCCTCCTTCATGCCCTTCAGCCCAAGCGCTTCGCAAGCCTGCGTTGTAATGCTCGCGAGATTGGGGTAACGTGATTTATAGAGTGATTTATTCATTGGTGCTCGCTGATATCCAGCGGCAGGCGGTGTCTGATAGGCTGCCAGAGCCTGCGAAAGAGTTGCCTTCACATCGCAACTGGGGCAAATAAAGGCCCCTAAAAATGATGAAATTTAAATAAATACATGACGTCACATTTTTACATAAATTCGCTTCACTTAGCTATATGCGACTCTTTTATTTCGACGCTCACCAGTTCTTTTGTTCATATAAGCCACTGCTCCATGCGATGAACGCGATGCTGTTGTCGTTGTTGCTGCAGCCGGCAAACGTTCGCACAGCCGGCATTCTAGTTGCAGGCACGTGTGTCCATCCTTGTTGTATACATTTTGTTGTCGCAATTGTTTCTTAAAATCTACAAACTCTTTGGTATCAAATGCGTATTCCTCGTTCGCAACACTTGTTGCATATTGCTGTGCAGAGAGGCGACATCTGTTTTTATTTACGCGCAACAGCAGCGGTTTAATTAAACCAGCGAGTCTCATGGCACAGGGTGACTCCTGTACACTCTGTTGCTATACAGGGTGTGTTCGTATATGACACGCGCAAACGAATGCCTTTTGAAATACTTTGCAAATAAATGGTATGTAAGCAGCTGCGCTACAAATTTGTTGAGCACTACTGATCCGAACACCAAAGTGTGTATTATATATAAAAAAAATTTATTTATGCAACCGTTTGCATATCGATGCTACATTCATCTTATAACTATCCCAAAAGCCCAACGCAAAAATACACATATTTTTTTTTATTAAATTTTTATTGGAGCACACAACTCCATAGCCATACATTAAAAATATAGTCAATAAATCAAAGAGTTATCTCGGGCCGAGTATAAAGTACATCTTCCTGCAAACAAAATGTGGAAAATGCATTAGAATCGATACATTAAATTACATATGCATGAATAAATTATATATAATGTGCTTGAATCAGACACCTAAGGCCATCTTTAAGCGAATTAACGCTTTCTGGTGGAAACCGCAAAAGGTAAGTTAAGTAATCATCATATAAGCAGTGTATATTTTCCTTATATTGAGCCGCCATGTTGCAGTCGTAACTTTGAGAGCGTGGTTACATCGACAGTTTTTCCCAATGGATGTTTATAAAAATCTTACCTTAGATAAAAGATGGCGAACAAAACGCCATAACCTCACTTTTTCGTCTAGTCTGCAAAAGAAAAGTGCACATCAGTAAAATGGTTCAAACTGTTTCAGTAATATTCCCTATTTCTCTCTTTTTTTTTTGTCAGTTTATTAAATACAAATCTACATAAGTAATCTCAGAACAGGTCTGTGTTTAATATCATCATATGCACATTAAAATATAAACAGATCATTTGCTTACCATATTTGCATATATACCAATCTTCAAAAACGATCCTGCTCTGGTCTCAGCGTCATAGTTTTTCAAGACATCACGCCTAAGAATTGAGTTTAAAAAAAAATTATTAGCACACATAAAACTAAATATATCTCTTTAAAAAAGTTTGGGTCAGTTTACATCGAGTTCCACATGGGTTTTACTCAGTACAGGTCTGTGTATAAATTCATCACATGTGTTTTCAAGAATATTTATCAATAATAATTACCTTTTTTATTGGACAAATTCTATGCGTTTCCACATCGAAAGAATCAGTGCTTTCAACCCTGAAACATAATAAAAATTTCGAGCTCAATAAATGATCTTAACTGAACAGATATGTATATTGTAAAACATATAATCCATCAGATTGCCGGTTCATCTTTAAAGGAACAAATATTGTTCGAAATTGCATTGAAAGATACAACACAAAGCCGAGAAAATGTTTCTTCAGTCTCGTCATCAGTATCATCATTTGTGATATTAGATATTTAACAATTGCTTTGCTTTAATAAAGAATATAGCACAGAACTCACCATCTCTCACAAAATTTTGGCAGCAAATGAAGCGTGGAAGCACGTGGCATAACCAAGAAAATTTTTCGATTTAACTTTCGATAATATCAGAGTTTCATTTGCTCATTATCGATGGATGCAGAGTGGCATTTAATCGAAAGATATTGCAGCTCTGCGTGAACAGCTGAGAGTTGATACAACAAAAATTATCCACACGTGCAATCGTCTCGCATTTCGCTGTTCAATTGTTTACATTGATTTAAATATCTTTAATAATGGTAAATTTACTTTAGCACCCTTTTAAATGACAGCGAATAAACATATGTTTCGTTTACATAACCGTAGGGCAAGCAAAAGAAGACCAAAAAGATACAGAAACAGAAAAATGCACAACTGAAGCGTTTGCTAAAACCCACCGATTCCCGGATTAAGGATAAGGTGCGCCAAAAACGCAAACAGGCCACCGATCCCCATGCAATTAAAGTGCACGAAGCAACACAGCAGAGCTCGGCGCTATTCTTCCAGTACAACACACAGCTGGGGCCACCCTACCACATCGTCCTCGACACGAACTTCATTAATTTTAGCATTAAGAACAAGCTGGACATAGTGCAGTGCATGATGGACTGCCTCTACGCCAAATGCATACCGTATATATCGGATTGTGTTCGTGCCGAACTGGAGAAACTGGGCAATAAGTATAAGTTGGCCCTGCGTATCATATCTGATCCCCGATTCGAGCGCTTGCCCTGCCTGCACAAGGGCACCTACGCCGACGACTGCCTGGTTGAGAGAGTGCGCCAGCACAAATGCTACATTGTGGCCACTAATGACAAGGATCTGAAGAACCGCATTCGCAAAATACCGGGAGTGCCCATCATGTATGTGGCCGCACACAAGTACGCCATTGAGCGTATGCCGGAGGCGTACGGCGTCAAATCGTAATCAAAACTGTTCAGATTTAAGATTATTCACTATTATTCAAATTGTTTTTAAAAATATTCGTTAAGGCTGATAACTAAGGGATGTTGAATTTTCCTTGATTTATTGACTCGCACCCAGTCATGTCAAAACTTATCACACAGAATCAATAAGATACTAGAAATCGGCTTGTATAATTATGCGTGTAAAAATAAAAACGATTTAGATATTTTTAAGATGAAGATGTTTTTTTATTCAAAAAATCTGGTTCGCGATGATCTTAAGCATCGGCATGCAGACGGGCCGTTGGCTTGGACAAAAAGTCGGAGTAGGCCTGGTAGGGCGTGGAACCCAGAGGCATCTCCTTCCACAAGTCTGGCGTCAGGTAGGCGTATGTCTTGGCAATGGCTGCATAGGTTGCCTTGGCGAAGTTACCCAGAGTGCCAGTGGAGCCACGGGCGGAGGTGTAACAATCCTCAATACCAGCCATGGTCAACAACTTCTTGGGAACCGGCGCAGACACAATGCCAGTACCACGGGGCGCTGGGATCAGACGCACCGACACGGAGCCGCACTTGCCTGTAACCTTGCAGGGCACGGTATGGGGTTTGCCGATCTTGTTGCCCCAGTAACCGCGACGAACGGGCACAACAGATAGCTTGGCCAGAATGATGGCGCCACGGATGGCGGTTGCCACTTCCTTGCTGCACTTGACACCCAGGCCAATGTGACCGTTGTTGTCGCCAATGGCAACGAAGGCCTTGAAACGGGTGCGCTGACCGGCACGCGTCTGCTTCTGGACGGGCATGATCTTGAGGACCTCGTCGCGCAGCGATGAGCCCAAGAAGAAATCAATGATCTCGAACTCTTTGATGGGCAGCGAATACAGGTAGATCTCCTCCAAAGACTTGATCTTGCCCTCGCGCACCAAGCGACCCAGCTTGGTGACTGGCACCCACTCCTTGGAGTCCTCCTTGCCACCACGACCACGTGCGCCACGTCCACGTCCGCGACCACGTCCACCACGGCCACCGCGAGAGCCAAATCCACCACGGAATCCACCACGGGCTGGAGCTGCGTCCGCCATTCTGTAATTGTAATAAATTCAATTTTATTAGCATTTATTGTAGGTTATGTACGATTATCGATTTACGCATCCCATTTAAAGTGCTTGAATCAGACACCTAAGGCCATCTTTAAGCGAGTTAACGCTTTCTGGTGGAAACCGCAAAAGGTAAGTAAATTAATCATCATTTAAGCACTTTAATTATTTTTCTTCGCTCCGAATGAGAGTAAAACGACGCCATTTTGTAACACGTGGTATAATACACACTCTTAAATTTCATTTTATAAAGTATCTCAATATTACATGCCAAAAACAATTAAAAGGGAAGCAATTTATGTTGCTCCCAAATAATTAATTTTAAAAATACATTTAAAATGCGTACATATTCTAATATAAAAAATTACTACTTACTTGTAGGATTTTTAACTGTATGGGGTGAAGACAAAAACGAAATGAACGAAAAAATCTAATCGTTGCTGCATCGAACATATTGTTGGGGTGTATATGTAAAAATCGATATATCGATATGAAATTTATGGCCGAACTATCGATGCTTTTCCCGCTTGTCTTCGATGCAGTATAGAAGTTGATCAGCCGTCTCGTTACTTTTAAATCTTTTCACTTGTAACGTATTTTTAAACTTATTTATGTTATGCTTCTATACATCAATAGAAAAGGTACAAAAGCGAAGTGCAATTACAATATTATTTTTTTGACTAGCGTAGTTTTTATTACACATAAATAATATGGGTTCACAATAGTATAATTTGAGCCTTATATAATCAGAATCATCAATTCTATCAGATGGGGAAAAGGGGAGGCGGTTTAAATGAGCTACTCCCCCGTTTGCCGTGTGTTTCTCACATGGGTCTAGGATAAGTGTTGAGCTGGTAAATGTGTACAGTTAAGCCTGGGTTAGTCATCTATCTATAGTTCCAAAATAAATATTGCTTATGGACTATGGTACTGCTTGAGTACGATAAATAGTTGCGTTTTGCATGAGGACTGCGCCTAAATGCAATTCGACCACAATAATAATGTTTGGTTAACTTATTGCAACAAATTGCGCTGGTGCCCGCAAAGCCCGATTCAATCAATTGCTCCTCCCGCCTAGTTGTTGGTGTGGGTGTAGTAAAGCACCGTATTTCCAGGCAGTTGCCAGTGGGATGCCTTCAGTTCGATCAGCTGCAGCAGGGTGCGGCGTATAGCAGCCGCAGCATCGCCAGCATTGAGAAACGCATCGCGCACCAAGGACATAAGCAGCTCCAATTGCTGTGGCAGTTGTTGCTCCATGTCCTGCCCAATGCAGGTCAAAACGTAAAACAGGCACTCAATCTTCATATGCAAGAATTAAATAAATAAATGGAATACAAAAATAGTTTAATTAACTTCACCTCGGATAGTGAACGCACAGGTGGACGCACACAATCCTCGCAGCATTTGGATAGCAAACTGAGCAGCACCAGCGGTGGGGGTGTGCCCTCGCTGTGGGGGCGTAGCTGCAGCTGGCGGCGTTTCAGCTGGCAAAACATTTCCGTAAGAAATGCCATGAAAGCCGTGAACCTAACCCTCGATGGCGACTTCATACCCTGAATGGCAAACAGCAACTGTTGGCCAGGAAAGTTGAAAGTTGAAAGTTATGAACTGATGTTGAAATTCAAATCAGCGAGATTAGAAGCATACCTTTTCACGTTCCTGATACCACTGGCGGCATGTGTTGAGCAGCGCCTCTAAAAACGTCTCCTTTTGCTCCCTGGCAATGATGTTGAGGCAGAGACGTGAAATGGGCAAAGCAAATCGTCGACTCTCAACAGCACGCTTGATGAACTGAGACGTCAGCTCCATAAGACAGCGGGAATTCAGTTTATTTGGATCTTCCAGTGCCGTTTCGATCAGTGACTGTATTTCAGGCGAAAATTGGCCAATGTCGGCCACCTCATTTCCCAGGCCAAGGCCCAAGCTGGCCAAGCCGCGTGTTAACGCATCAGCCGACGACAATGACTTGGATCGTTGCAATGCGGTTCCATTTAGGGTTCCATAAGGATCAATGCCATTCAATTGATATTGCTGCTGTGCGTTGCTGTAGCTGTTCCCTCCAAACTGGTTGTGTTGCACTGACTTCTGACCACGAGGCTCTGGTGCAAATTTGACCCGGTTAGTCGGCTGTAAGAAGAGTAAATAAATATTAAATATTTTTATAGCTATAAATAAAATTCGGAAGTACAGAATACTTACATGTAATATGTTGCCGCTGGAGGGTGAATTCATAAGCGGAATCTGTCCGCCCATTGGGCTGATTGGATGTGTTACCAATATGGATCTATGATGCACACCCTTGAGGTTATTCAAGGATGTTGGCATATTACCCAGAGATAGACCCGCCTGGCGTCTGTTGAGGATAGCAGCATTGGAGGCAGCTGTTGCATATTGCTGTTGCTGCTGAAGAAGAGTTGGCCCGCCAGCCATGGGGAATATGAGAGACGAACTGGAAGAATGTTGTAGATTGTGGTTTAGCTCTGCAAAAAGATCGCAAGAGGGGTAGAGTTTCGAGTTAAAAATGGAATTGCCGTTACCGATTACTGTTAAGTGCCTCAGACGGTGGCGTCGCACGTGAGTTGCTCGTCATTGTGAACTCCTGGGCATTTATGTTCAGTTTGTTCGAGACACCCCCACCACAGACACCACCACCACCACCAACACCACCAACACCATCAGCACCATCGCCGCCGAGGGCTAAATCGCAGCCGCGTACATCTGACAACATTCAATTGTTGTTATCATCGATCAAAAGACAATTTATAGTTACACACAGGTAGATAATATATAACAAATATATTTAAACATTTAACAATGATTTAGTTTTGGAGGGTTTTGGAATTTTGGTTGTGCGAAAAGGTGTGTGGATTGTCGATACAATAACATATATCGAGTACGATTATGAGATAGACATATATGAAAAGAAGAAGAAAGAAAACATTGACAAAATAAATACTTGGATATAATTTATGCATTTGAATTTTGCGGAGCTTGTGTTAAAGCAGTTGCCTCAAAAGCACATTGACAATATGAGAGTATTATTATCTAGTTTAATAATATGAGAATATTATTATCTAGTTTAATAATATGGTTGCAGAGTTTTCTCACTGACTGATTAAGTAAGCCTGCCAAAATTGATTGCGTCGCTATCTAATTCTTATCAAAATTTTAATAAAATATTTGGCTCCACTACTTTCATTAATAACATGGTTATTTATAAAATTTTAGCCAGAATTATTTTAAAAGTTTTACTTATTAGTTTTGGCTACAGATAGATATTTACATAGATAGATTAATAGATAGATAGATAGATAGATAGATAGAACATAACAAAAATATTGGAGATGGTTTTTAAGTTCAAATGTGGACAAATTGAGTAAAGCAAAAAGCTCAAAGCAATGCTTTTAGGCAAAATTGATAATTAAATAATATATAATATATATATATAAAGATATAATCGATACTTACTTGGTGGTCTATATATATCCATAGCGGGCTTGCCACGCATTTGTCCAGTTTGATTTCCAGGCACATTGAACGCTAGACTGCGCCTTTTGTTAATGTTCTGCAAGCAGGAATGAAATTATGGTGTATTAAAGTAAATGTAATAGCTGTAATTAAATATGAGACTCACCTGTTGATTGGAGGTGCGCACAAAACTGCGTTCTCTGGATATAACGCCTGGTATAATGGGTTGATAATCGGGCGATTTGCGCACCTTTCGAGCATCGTTTTGTTGGTTATTATGATTAAATGTGGCTGGTGAGATTTCCACTTTCTCTGCCATTGTTGCTTGTGAGTGCTTTTTCTTCTTCTTATCGGTTAAACTAATTAAAAACCCTAATCTTTGGTTTTTTTTTTGTTTTTTTTTTTTTGTTTTGAAAAACTTGGATTATTCGCGTGCCCGTCTGCTTAGGGATCGGAATACGTGGAATAAACGCCTCTATATATGATTTTTCAATATTTGAGTAAAGTTGTACATATCACAATTCTTGTTTTTTTGTTTTGATTTCTTTGCTTGGTTTTTTTTAATACAATTATCTGGGTTTAATTTCCATTCGTTGTCTTATGCGTAAGATAAATGGTATTTTTTCCTTTTATAAGTATAAGCGTGGTCTAAAATTAAAACAGAAATAAATATTTAATGATATTAACAATTAAATAATCGTAAGTGAAAATAATAATAAATAAAGAAACTAACTGAGTGTGACTAAGCAAAAAAGCATAAAGACTGCTCGATCTTTAAGTTGCTACAAAAAGAGAAAAGCATAAACTATTTGCGCTCTTCAACGATCGATTATACACACACACAGACATAGTTACATTATATTATGGGGATGTACGTATGTATATATTTACTTATGTACTTCATAGGTACATCCACAGCCAGTCAACCGGCTTTGCGGCTGCGCGTAGGAGTGCATCTGGTTTCAAGACCACGATTGGGGAGCGCACTTCAACTGAATGACATCAGCTTCGAGCAATTTTTACTAATTTTTCAGCGCTTAAAGTACCCATTGAAATGTTTGTGTGCGTGTGTGGTTTTTAAATAATTTTAAATATATTTTCAACTCAACGCAATGGGCATATTCAAAGACCAAAACAAATCTGCCCCAAAATGAAGTTGCACTTCTAATTATAATAATGATTTTCCACAAATACAAAGCCAAAAAAGCAGAAACAAGCATTGGAAGAAATAATTGTATTTATAAAAGATTATCATCGAATCATATTTGTGATGACTGATGCTGCTTGTTGTGACTAAGGGGATAACAATTGTCAATCAATCAACTTTTTTGTGATGGCTACGGCTTTAAGATATGCAGTGAGTTTCTTAAAATACATATTAAATATCATTTTGCTTTACAGAACGATATGAAAGTTAATCGTGTATAACTAAAGGATTATTTTATCTTACCTTTTAATGCAAAATAAATTTTGATCCAACAATTTGTTGGGTTTCGTTGCTGCTCAGCTTTTGTTTATCTGCTTCTCTCACACTCTTTGCCTTCTAATTCTGATGCTCTTTCAAGTTCCTCAGATTAAGAATTGTCGTCGTTTCGCGCCTTTGTCGTCGTCGTAGTCTTCGTCGTCGTCGTTTTGTTGTTGTTATTCGTATAGATATGTATATTCATTAACTTTAATAGATACGCTCTTCGTGTGTCGCTTAATTATGCTCGGCACATACGCTAACAATAATTCCAAAAAGAAACACAACTGTAATTATAATTCTCTCTGAGGCAATCGAATGCCATCATATAGAAACAAACTATGAGTAAGTGAATTCTTTGCTTAGTTTTTGGATCGTCGCACTCTCAGCACACATAAATATCTAGACACACACACACACGCACATATACATAAGCACACAGGGTGATACAAACACTCACACATTTAGTTGATCAGATACAGCGGCGCAAAAACAATTGATGATTGTCGTGTTATTCTTCACAGTTGCTGCTGCTGCTGTTGCGGCTGCTGCTGCTGCTTCTGTTTTATTTTTGTGTTTTTTTTTTTTGAGCAGCTGTTTACGAGAGTTGAGTGAGTCAATGAGCGGGTGACCGGCTGCGTCGACGGTTGCTGCTGCCGTTGCCAGTTGTTAAGTATACGCACCGTTGACGCTCGCGTTAACGTCGCCGCTCCTTCTGGTTGCTATTTTGTTTTTCTATCTATTTTTGGTTTGTTGCTTTGCGCTCGCTTTATTTGCTCGTCGTCGATGTCAATTATTATAGTTGCTTCTTCTTTTTCCTCTTTTTGGTTTGTTCGCGTAAGTTTCGTGTTTTTTTGTTTTTATTTTCGTTGTAGATCGCTCGTTTGGTCTCTTACTCACACACGCTTACACACACACACACACACACAGGGCATGTCATGTATAAGTAGCATAGATATTAAATGATTTCTGTTTTTGTTCTTGCACGCGCTTTTTCTGCGTTGTAGATACACACACACACACACACACACACACACACACACATACATACATATATATTTTTATGGTATACAATTAATATTTCTATTCATTTGCAAACTGCTCGCATGTGCCGCAAACATACACACACATATATATATATATATATAAATATATATATATATATAATATTCTTATGCATGCATTTGATATATGTATCTATACTTGGTTGTATCTATGTACTTATGTAGGTATGCAACTGACGGAGGTGCGGCTATATATTCTTCCGTTTCCGCTTGACAGCTAGGAAAAGATGACGTCGTTTTATTATTTTCTGCTATTGGTTAACAAAAAATATTGCTATTGATATATAAATAAATAAATATACATAAATATATATATACATATATATATGTATATTGGTATTATCTGATCGTATAGTGTGTGACTAAGTGTTTGTATTGGTCCAATATGATTTCCGTTTAGCGAGCGCTCTATTTATAAATATATAATTCGGTTCTTGTCTGAACGCCCAAAAACTTATGTATGTAGGTATTCAATATGAATCACATAATAGCGCAAACGAGTCGCGTTTGAGCAAATTCAATTTACAAATTTCGCTGCACATTTTCATATAAACATATACTGTATTTATTTTACAAATTTCAAATATATATATAAATATGTATATTACTTTTCATTCACATTGAACTTTCGATTTTTACTGCACTTATTATTTATTGCTGGCGTTTACTTTCGTTGCGCTTGATTTGTTCGTTATATTGATATTGCAAATTGTTCAAATTTATATATATATGTAAATTAGCACACACATATGTCGATATGTAAGTAAGTATGTGTAGATGTGGTAGTATAGGTAATGTGAGTATCGTTTTGTGTGCTACACTTGACGCAGTTTTCTTTCAGTGGTACAAGAATCAGCGTTTTAACTTAAAAATTAAATCATCGGCGCGAGCGATCAGTTAAAGACTAAAACTTGATGAATCGCCGCCACACCGAAAAGCTCTTGAAAACCATTTTGCGAGAGCCACTCTGCAACTAATCCCACGTATATTATTGATAAAGAGAACGCGACTGCGATTCAGAGAGTGAATAATGAGAAAGTGCTGCTCGCTCAGTTGAGGGTTGTCGAGTGCGTTTCTGATTCGCTTAACTCGATGATTCAAATGAATTAGTCGGTTGCACATGCTTGTCGCACAATTGTTGAATTGTTCCCATTGTTCGAATCACTTAAAATTGTCTGGTGACTTTCAATGGTAACTTGTCGTTAATACTCTTCAGAGGTCTTTAAATTAGTAGACTTAGACAATGGTTTCAAAATGCTATGCTTTTATTGATGTTTTTTTGTTTTGACCTATTCAATTCGTTTAAGATAACTTTTGAAAGAATTTCGTTTGAAAAACAGAATTCGCATAGCCAAAAAACAGCTTCAATGTGAATATATTATAATTTATAATTTAAATACAATATTTATTCTTATAAGTAGACGAAAATGACATGAGCAAAATGCTCTTGTAATGCTCTCTAATAATTTAAGTATACAAATTAATATATAAGTAAACGATACGCTGTAAAAAAATAAACAGTGTTGTTTGGAAAATGGAAAGTGAATTGCTTTAGCGCATTGGCTTAAATATCCTATTTTGTGGATGTGCCTAAGGAGTTATTCAATGAGTTGTTTAGCTGCTCCTCCTCGTCGTGATCGAGGCCCAATGCCATGGTTAACAATTTGACTACACAGCGTTGCTCATGCACCTCTCCCTTCTCCATGGACGTGATATTCTCTTCTAGTTTTAGCTTCTCTTCGGCAGCCATCAGAATGCCCTCCTCAATTGTGCTCTCCGATATTAATCGATAAATACTCACTGGACGACTCTGACCCATGCGATGGCAGCGATCCTCAGCTTGCTTATCATTGTATGGATTGAAGTCAATGTCGTGAATGATGCAGGTATCCGCTGCGGTTAAATTTATGCCCACACCGCCGGCTTTTGTTGACAACAGAAATACGAAGATATTATCATCGACATTGAAGTCTGTGATCAGATCCTGACGCTCTTTAACAGCAGTACCGCCGTCCAAACGACAAAAGCCATGTTGTCGTATCTTCAAATACTCCTCCACAACGTCCAGCATCATGGTGAACTGACTGAAGAGCAGCACACGATGGCCATCGGCCTTCAGTTTAGGCAGCAGAACATCCATAAACTGAAACTTGCCAGAATCACATATTAAATTGTTCGGTATTTTCACATCAAATAGTTCCTGTACAGAAGAAATGCAAGCATTAATCTGAAATCTATATTATCATATATATTGTTTTATGCAACTTACGTATTTGTTGCATAGTTGATAGACCTGAAAATCGGACATAATTGCCAACTCCTCGAATATGTATTGCTCATTGGTTTTCTTGTAAGAACTAACACGGGCCAGTCGCTTGGCGAAGCCCCGCAATTGTTCATCTGAGAAATAATGGCGCATTAGCAGCGGATGGTTGGCCATGCGACGCATTTCCATCATGATTCCAACACCGGCACGCTCGCTGCTGCCACAGATCTCGCCCTTGTTATTAGAATAATATTCAACCAGATCGTTGTAGTGTTGCTTCTGTGAGGCACTCATTGCAACTTTTTCCTTGAGAAAGATCATTAATTAAATATTGTTAATAAAGGGGGTTGGCATTGTAAGCATTTTGTTATTATTCTTTTTTTTTTTACTGCTTACCACATAGCTAGTTTTCTTGGGCAAATTGTTAAGTACATCCTTCTTAAGACGCCGCAGCACAAATGGTTTCATGATGCGTTTGGCGCGATGAATTTGATTTTCTTGGAATTGAGAAAACTCTTCTTGATCGCCGTCAGTTTTACTCTTCTGCAAGGATCAGAAGAGGCATTATAATTGAGACAGAAGTGCTTTACTCACTTTACACACACCTTGGCAAACAAAGTTTTGATGTCCTCAATGCTCTTGGCAAAGAATTTGGGCATCACAAAGCAGAGCAGCGAGATCAACTCGAGCAGATTGTTCTGTAGCGGTGTGCCTGTCAGCAGAATACGCATCTCGGCATTAATTGTGATCAGATTGATATAACGTTGAGTTGTCATGTTCTTTAGCATGTGAGCCTCATCGAATATGACGTAGTGCAGCTTGCAAACGCGGAACATCTTTCGCTCTTCGGGCGTCGATCCAACTATATGATAGCTGGCAAATCAAAGATTAGATCACTATTAAAGCAACTCTTAACTTAGTATTCCTTACGTGGTGAGCAGAACATCGAAACCGGTAAAACCATCCTTGGCGAAGCGTATGCGCATTCTTCGCCGCTCATCCTGTGAACCGTGATACTTTTCCACCACGAGACTGGGACACCATTTGGCCATTTCAGCCTCCCAGTTGTCCAGCGTTGATGATGGCACCACAATTAAGTGCGCCCCCTTGCTCAGGCCGTTCTCCTTGAGATAAGCCAGAAATGCTATAACCTGAATTGTTTTACCCAGACCCATCTCATCAGCCAGGATGCCATTCATTTCCTGCTTGTGCATCACCGTCAGCCAATTGAGGCCAATTATTTGATAGTCGGCCAAATGCAAACTGTAACAGATGCAATAGAGGAGATTATAAAGACTACAAATAGATAATGAGTGAGGGATGATATACGCACTTGTTGCCCAGAATCTGTGGCTGATCCACAATGCCGGCACCGTTGGCGATCGCTGTTTCCAGGCGCTGTACCATGCCGTTGCATTTGCTTAGGATGTTGGCAACGGTATTCTGCTTGTTGATCAGATCCTGGGCGTAGTTAAGCAGATCAGCCGATAACCGATTGGCCTCTAGTTTCTGTCGCAAGTCGGACCAATCTTTGAATGGCCGCATCTCGATAAGTAACGCTGCCTTCTTCTCAGAGAGCGTCTTCACTGATTGCAGTTCAACGATGCTGCCGCTGTTCATGAATTGGAACACTTTCTTGCGCTGTCCAGTCATTTTGGTGGACATTTCGGTGTCGCTATCGTCACTGTCGTACACTTGATCCTTGGATTGCTTAACATCGTCATCATCCGAGTTATCACAGTCCGAGTAGTTGCCACTCGACTTGCTGTGTGATTTGGCCATCCCACTGCCATTTGAGCTGGGCTTTAACTTGGGCTTCTCGTAGGGATTCTGACCTTTTGGCTTGCAGTGCTCCTTCAGATAACGTATTGCGGCTGCCACGTCCCAATTTGATCGCGCCAGCGAGTCTTGAATAGCCTGAAATAAAAAGCATTTAAAATGATTATCAAAATTAATTTTTTTTTTTTTTAAAACTTTTTTTTTTTTTCGTAATGTGTATTATTTTTTTTTCAAAATAAACAAATTACGAAAACAGATTTCATTAAAAATTTAAGCCAGGGACTTGTGGATTTATTTTTGTGAGCGAAACCCTTTTCAGCTACGTCACTGTGCCAACAGCTGTTCACAATGCCGGGCCGATGCGCTATGTTCCAAACACATGTACGCAATAAAAAAAAAATATTTATATATATGATCGAAGCAATCGTTCCACTTACCATCGTATCGTATAGGGGCATTATTTTAGCGGCTGCCATATAGCGTTCTTCTTTCTCCTTGACAGTCAACAACAATTTGGGCTTCTTCGGCGTTTGACAGTCTGCACTGTCGCTGTCACTATCCGCCATCACCTGGATGCGCTTCTTGCCGGGCACGCGCTCTGTAATTTAAAATTTTTTTTGTTTGGTTTTTTTTTTTAAATTTAACATTTCGGTTTATGCAGCTCGTTCTACGAAAACAATTAATGCCTACCAGTTCTTCCTGGGCTAGAAACTGAGGCAGCTGCGTTTTTATTTATGCGAAATTGTCGCAAATCATTTAAACTGGACTTGGAGACAGATGGCGCTGGGCTTTCTGACATGTCTGCTGCCGTCAGTGTTGTAATCAGTTAGTGGGGCTTTTATTTAGAATAGAATTATTAGCAATTCGATTACAATTAAACATCTACTGGATTGTACAAATTTTCCAACTTTTACGTTCACACAAATAATCACTACTCGCAGAAGCAAACAAAAGTATCGATATCAGTACCCATTAAACAGTGGTGTCATTTAGATTTATACCGAACAGATTTGGCCATTTATGAATTCTGTTAGGCGACAATCTTATGCTTGCAAACTGATGCTATTTTATGTAACTTTTATTTAGTTAAAAGTATTCATAACATATCGGTTAAGTGCATAACATTTATGTTATTAACCTTATATATTTTGATATTGATATTGCATTGTTTTTTTGTTTTCCACAAATTCTTTTAGCCGATAGTTGGCAGCACTGATGAACACGAATAGCGAAACATATTTAAGCTACGGTAGCCCTGTGGGCTAATCGAAATTTTCGCGACGCTCTACGTGTGCAGCCCTTGTCGAATTTTTTCCATTCGTGTGAGAGGTTAATTGATATATTTACAATTGCTAAAACGAAGACGAAAATTGTTGTTTAGAAAACGAAGAGAATTTAGCAATCATGGCTGGCGGCAACACACCGCGTGTTATACAGGTGACCAATATTGCGCCGCAGGCCACCAAGGATCAAATGCAAACGCTGTTCGGCAACATTGGCAAAATCGAGGAGATTCGACTGTACCCCACCATTCGAGATGTCTCCTGTCCGGTGCAATCACGCATCTGCTATGTGAAGTACACGGACACGACTAGTGTGCCGATTGCCCAGCATTTGACCAACACGGTATTCATTGACCGCGCACTCATCGTCATTCCGGTGCTGGCCATACCCGAGGAGTATCGAGCGCTGGAGATGCTCAAGAATGGCACGATTGTGCCCGGTCTGCAGAAGCCGGACTCTAAGTTGCCGCCGGAGGTGATCAATCGCATTGAGGGACAATTGCCGCAGCAGGTAATCAAGACGTACGATCCCAAACTGCTTGAGTTCAATCTGCCCGAATATCCAGCGTTGCCGTCGTTCTACGATGGACGCAAAATTGAGGAAATTCGTCGTACCATCATCGTCTGCGATGTGCGGAACGAGTGGCGACTGGACGATCTGATGGAGTGCTTCCAGCGCGCTGGCGAGGTAAAATACGCTCGCTGGGCAGAGAAGGATAACAAGACCTATTGCATGATTGAGTTCTGTGAGCAGACGAGCGTCATCCATGCCCTGCGTCTGCAGGGTCAGGAGTTTAAGGGTGGCCATCTGAGTGTCTATCATTCGACGTACTCCATAACAAAGCCGGAGGCGAAATCCAATGAGGCAGCCCAGGCCGAAATTGAGGAGGCCATGACAATTGTCAAGGAGGCACAGAGCATGATCTCCGCCGCCATAGATCCCGTCATCGGCATGCTGGCCAAGGACAAGCGACGGCGTTCGCGTTCACATTCACGTTCGCGCGAACGTCGCACCAGCAGCCGATCCCGTTCGCATCGCTCGACCTCGCGGCGGCGACGTCGTTCCGGCACCCGGGAGCGACGCAGTGTGTCCAGGTCGCGACGCTCGCGCTCTCGAGGCAAGCACTCGTCGCGGTCGCGCAGCAAGCGCTCGCGTTCCCGACATCGACGCAGTGGCTCACGCTCTCGCCGATCTCGCTCACGCGGCGGCAAACATTCGCGCTCGTCGAGATCGCGTGGTAAACGCTCCCGATCTCGACATCGTCGCAGCACTTCACGCAGCGCACGTCGCTCACGTTCTCATGGTGGTGGAGGAGGAGGAGGAGCAGGTGCATCTGGCCTCGAAAGAGGAGGAGGAGGCGGTGGCGGCAGCAGTGGCAATGGCAATGGGAAACGCTCTCGATCCCGCGAGCGGAGTAGCAAGAAATCGCATCGCGCACGCTCGCCACGCTCGCGCAGCAAACGAAGCTCCCCCTCGCCGCCAGCTGTGCCCAGCAAGTCGAGATCAAGTCGTAGCAAGGACGTTGCCACCAGCTCCATAAAGTCATCGTCGGCGTCCAGACGACGATCCCGCACTCCGGATGCACGCAAACTGAAATCCATTGTGGAAGATGCTGAAGCGAAAAGCTCTCGTAAATCGGTCAGCGTTGAGAAGTCGGATAACATGGATATATCCAACTCACCATAATGATGAACGATCCGATCGATTGTAGCACATGAGCAGAGTTCCCCCTGATTTTGATAAAAAAAATACACGAAAAGAAAAAACTTCAGTTTACTTTTGCTATTTATAAATTTGGATTGCTGCCAATTTGTGTAGTGCATCCGCTTTAAAATTTTGTATCAATTAATCAGCTATGTTCTAGATTCAAGTCTAAAGCTTAATTCAAAATCTTCAACATTTACAACTGCATGTTTAATTAAGCACAACTATTAAATATACAACTCTAGACTAATTTAATGGTTTTGAATTCAGATACACAATTCACAAGTTTTCGGTTGATCAGACTTCAATTAAGTATTCAATTATAATACATCTAAAATTGCAATCAAACAACGTGAATTAAAGGCATAAAAATAATAAAATCGTAAAGATAAACAAAGTTTTAGAGCTGCAAAAAATGAGTAAAATTGTCGATAAAGATACTTCGCTCTCTGCATTTAACAGCTGGAAGCTTTGTGTTTCTTGTGGTTTTCGCTGCTAAAAAGCTTTGCAGCGAGGTGAAGGCGGAGCTTTTACGCTATTCAAAATGTCTGCCGGCAGCAGTTGAGTAAATGTTCAGTTTATTGCGAGCAGTTGTGCAGAGTGAAAAACGCTTTCGATCGCCAGATATAGTTGGATAAATTTTAACTATATTTTATATATTGTTTTTATCGGACACTCGATTACCAAATTGCAAAATGTCTGCAGCTACAAAAGGTAGTAACAAGTTTTTCTTGCGCCAACAGTTTGTTGTATACGAAATTACAGCTATGACAGCCTGATATGTTAAAATTGTACTTTGGCCGCTGCTGTCCTATCTGCACCTCTCCTTCACCTCCGCTACATAAGCAAAGTAATGAGAGGGGGTTTATCTGTACTTTGGACTTGTTGATTGAATTTTAATGTTTGCTTTTGATTTGTATATTTTCTTTGTCTAAGGTATATATATTGTTGCCGCTAAGCGAACGGCCTTTGGAACTTTCGGTGGCGCCCTTAAAAATATAAATCAAACCCAGCTGCAGACGAGCGCGGCGAAGGCGGCATTGGATGCAGCTGGTCTTAAAGGCGATCAGGTGGACACCGTTATCATTGGCAATGTGATTGCGGTAAGCCGGGGGCAGATGTGGAGATTAGAGATCTGAGTACAATATTAACGAATTAACAATTGAGTTACAATTTTTGATTTGTTTGGGATTGGAATTAACTTTAATTACTTGTTTGCTGTGGCATTGTTGCAGTCGTCCTCGGTGGATGGTATCTACGTGCCACGACATGTGGGCCTCAATTGTGGTGTACCCATTGAGAAGCCAGCGCTAGGTGTTAATCGCTTGTGCGGCTCAGGCTTTCAATCGATTGTGAATGGTGCCCAGGACATTTTGGTTGGTGGTGCCAAAGTGGCACTCACCGGCGGCGTGGAGAACATGTCACAGACGCCGTACATTGCGCGCAACATGCGCTTTGGCACAACACTCGGCGCCAACTACAATCTTGAAGATTCGCTGTGGGCCGGTTTAACCGATTCGCACTGCAAGCTGCCCATGGCACTGACTGCAGAGAATCTGGCCGATCAGTACAAGATTTCCAAAGAGCGTGTTGATGAGTTCGCGTTGCGCTCGCAAAAGAACTGGGAGAAGGGACAGCAGGAGGGCGCTTTCAATGCCGAAATCACGCCCATCAAGCTGAAGGTCAAGGGCAAGGAAGTGGACTTTGTTGTCGATGAGCATCCACGTCCCAAGATCACCATCGAGGGGCTGGCTAAGTTGCCGTCGCTCTTCAAGAAAAACGGCGTTGTCACCGCCGGCACAGCTTCCGGCATTTGTGATGGAGCTGCTGCCGTTATTGTTACCTCCGAGGATGCACTCAAGGAGTACAATCTGAAGCCGCTCGCACGCATTGTTGCCTTCTCTGCGGTGGGCGTCAAGCCCGAGATCATGGGCATTGGCCCAGTGCCGGCCATACAAAATGTTCTTCGCCTCTCGGGACTGAAACTGGAGGACATCGACCTGATTGAGGTGAGTCCTTGAGGATTGTAACTACACAGTCCACTTTCACTTATATATCTTGCTGACGGATGGCATTATTTATAGATTAACGAAGCCTTTGCCGCTCAGACGTTGGCTTGTGCCGATGCCTTGAAACTGGATCATTCCAAATTGAATGTGAACGGTGGTGCCATTGCCTTGGGTCATCCGCTGGGCGCCAGTGGTTCCCGCATCACGGCTCATCTCGTGCACGAGTTGCAGTAAGTAGGAACTCCTTGGAGTTGGTTACATTTTTCAACTTCCTCCTACACTCTTTGCAGGCGCAAGAAACTCAAGTACGGCATCGGCTCTGCATGCATTGGTGGCGGTCAGGGAATCGCCCTGCTGCTCGAGTCTGTTTAAATCGTCAAACTTCTGCATTTACTATTAGATTAAGTAAATCACCCACTGATAATGACTGGTTTTTATCTGTTACAAATTGAAACATTTTTATAATTAAAATTTGAAGTTTTACATGCTTTCTACAAGAAAGGCAACATTTTGTATATTTGTTACGAAAAGTGTTTAAAAATGTATTTAATTCAAAGCGAGTGGATGAATGGAATCTTTGCTTCTTGCTCGCAGTTTTCTCAAGGTGGCATCTAAAATTACGAGTATGGATCAACTACAATGGGTAATGTGTACGTAGAGTTGTTGTTCAGTTCGTTTGGGCGCTGGTGGAGAATAGCGCGAGGACACCGCTCGCCACACCAATTGAGAAGATGTAGTTCACAAATGGCGTCGCGTTCTTCAGCAGAAAGAAACTGATGAAGATGATGATGGCCAAATAGATGGCATTGTTGTAGAAAATCGAATATGTGGTTGCCTCATAGTCGGCGACCTCGTTCTTCTTCCACAGGATGCGTTCGTCCTTCTCCTTGCGTGTGATCTTCTTGTCATCACCCATCTGGCGATTAACTTCCCGAGTGACGGCCTCCTCGCGGCGCACGGCGATCTTGTGCTTCAGCTGGAACTTGATGTTCTTGTAGGCGGTGGCCATTAAATAGGTGCTAGCCGCAGTCACCAGCACAAACAGAATCGAACTGGGCCACAGGTCCATGTTGTGAATGCGCCAGAAGAGCCCTATAAGGTAAAACCAAAATCAACAACGTGTCAATAAACTGTCCCTTTTGACCGACTTACATATTGGCAGCGCGGAGACGATGAAAGCGTTGCCATAAAATATTGTCGCCGATTTTGTGCTGACGTTGCGACTAAAGTCCTGCAGGAGCAGTTCCTCCTCCTTGGTGAAACCAGATGATTGCACTTTCTGCTGCTTGCCTGAGCCCATTTTTTCGTATGTGTTTCTTTTTGTTTTATATGTTTTATGCGAAACGCGCTAGGGAAAGTTACAGCAACGCAAGCGAGGTGAACGAAGAATTACCGCAAAGCGGACACGAAGGCAATCGAATCGGCTAAGTGACAGCTGCGGCGTTGTGACGTGTTAGCTAACTGTCAAAATACATGGATGCTATGCGATGTGAGCATGACCCATTTACACTTCTTCAATTTGTAGAACTAGTTCCTGCACTAATCTGAATTATTTGTATATATTTTATACAATTGAAATAAATATGTTGTTAGAATATAAACATTAATTAAGCTTTGTGAGATAATAATATATGTTGGCATAGAGATATTAACGAACCTACATTCATAGTTCACTGAACTAGTTCATAATCAAATTAAACATAACATCTTGACAAATTTTCACTACAACTTTAAATGCACAAAAAATTAATATGAAGCAGATCCGTTCATGCTGATCTGACATAATCGATAGAAATAATCGAACGGACAAAAGTAAATAGGAGTGCAACAGGTTCAGCAACGCTATTATAATTAAAAGTTTAAATATCGAGATGATTTGTCCAAAGATTTATTTTTTTCATCAACAAAAAATGAAAATCTTTTATTAATAAATTGCTGTTGACATTAAAAAAACATTTTAATCGTATTCTTAAATGCAATAACCGTATTTAATTTTCCTAGTAAAATGCCGCGTCCAAAGGTCATTTTGAGAGATGTTTATCTGTTTTGAACATTTTCTTTTCTCAAAACAGAATGATGCGTACAAAGTTTCTGGGCTTGGTGCCGCGTGCCGCAGTTGCTTGCAGGCACATGTCCGCTGCCACAAATCTAACAACTGTGGAAGTCAATGATAAAACTGGCATTGCAACACTTACCATGAATCGGCCGCCTGTAAATGGACTAAATTTGGAATTGCTGCGCGATCTTCAGCAATCAATTGAGCAAATAGAAAACAACAAAAGTCGCGGATTGATACTGACATCGGTAAGCTATTTCCAATAGTACAATGTATAATAATAAAATCTGTAATCATATCAAATTTCCAGTCACTTCCAACAATATTCTCCGCCGGTTTGGACATCCTCGAACTTTATAAGCCAGACAAGGAACGGATTCGTGCATTTTGGACTTTGTTGCAGGATGTTTGGTTGGCACTTTATGGCAGCAGTGTCCCAACAGCAGCTGCCATTAATGTAAATACGTGAAAAACCCCTAAAAAAAATGTATAGTCAGAAATATGTCAACTTTCCACAGGGTCATTCCCCTGCCGGCGGCTGTTTGTTGGCTGCCAGCTGTGAATATCGCGTCATGCTGCCAAAATTCACAATTGGCTTGAACGAAACTCAACTTGGAATTATGGCACCCCAATGGTTTGAGTCCACCTACCTCAGTGTGCTGCCGCGACGTGAGGCTGAACGTGCCCTAAACCAGGGACGAATGTTCACCACAGAGGAAGCACTGCGTGTCGGCCTGGTCGATGAGATTGCCAGCAGCAAGGAGGAGGCCTTGGCCAAGTGTGCTGATTTTATAGGTACATTTGCCAAAGTCAATCCGTTGGCGCGCTCCTTGACCAAGCAACAGTTTAGATCGGCCGACTTGCAAAAGTTGGAAAATGAACGTGTCCAAGATTTGGAGAAGTTTTTGTTCCTTATCAACCAGCCAGCTGTTCAGAAGGGTCTGGGCATCTATCTGGATAGTCTGAAAAAGAAGTCCAAGAACTGAAATGGATTTCCAATGCATTTGTAGTTACTCTTATTGTTTTTATACACATAAATAGAAAAAAGTTAATAAATAAATTTGCGTGCTTGCATTGGGTTTATGTCTGTGCTTTTGTGTTTTTGTATTTTATTTTTATTTTCACTCGTAGTTTATCGAAACAAGGTGAATGAAACAAGCTTAGTTGTTTTATATCCGATCAACAAAAGGTACGAAGCAGAAGTGAAAAATTCATTCGACAGTGACGTCACGCGCTTTGAATATCTTACAATTTTGCGACGAACCTTTTTGTTCGTATCATGTGATCAGCAGTGCACAAAATGCTGCGTAGCCAAACAAAACTTAGGGATTTTGGCAGACGCCTTTGCCGATCCATAGGCAATGGATCCCATCTAACCATGGTTGAAGTGGATGATAAGACGGGCATTGCGACGCTAACGCTAAACAAACCGCCGGTAAACTCCTGTAATTTGGAGTTGCTATTAGACCTAAGCGAGTCCATTAAACAGATTGAGCGCAACGGAAGTCGAGGTCTTATTCTAACATCCGTAAGTTATTTACAAACTGGATGCATTCGTTGGTTATACTTCTCCATCTATATAAAAGTCCAACGATAAAGTGTTCTCCTCTGGCCTGGATCTCAATGAATTGCTTAAGCCGAATCAAGATCGCCTGATAGCATTTTGGAGAGCATTGCAGGATATGTGGTTGTCTCTATTTCTAAGCAGTGTGCCGACAGCAGCGGCCATTAATGTAAGTACATTTTTCCAGTGTCTCCGCTGAGTTTGTGACTGATTTGGTGTTCTTTCCTCCAGGGTCACGCAATTGCTGTTGGTTGTGTGCTGGCTACAGCTTGTGAATATCGAGTGATGGTGCCCGGCTTTAGTATTGGCATCCATGCCACCAAATTTGGGTATGTGGTGCCACCGTTTATACTCATGTCCTACCTGAGCGTATTGCCGCGGCCCATCGCTGAGCGGGCCCTGCTACAGGGAAAGCTCTTCAGCATCGACGAAGCCTTGCACGTGAATCTCATCGATGAGGTGGCCGATGGCAAGTCGGATGCCATCATTAAATGTGCTAAGTTTATTGGCAGCTTTGGGAAAACGCAACCGGACGCCAGAGCACTGACCAAGCGCCAAATACGAGCACAAGATGTTCAGCTTTTGATCAAAGATCCAGAGGGACAATTGCGGGAAAGCTTAAAGTTCATAAATACTCCATTCTTTCAGCAGGGCTTGGAACTTTATCTGGCCAAGCTCAAGAGCAAGAGCAAGGAGTGAGTGGGAGAAGGGAAAGCAATATACTGTGTTAACTGTTGCATTTAGAGGGGCTTGGGTCTGTTAATATTACTACTTTTTTACTAGATATTAAAAACAAATGGTTTTGTTTCATTACTTTAGCCTTTATTCAACATATTTTGGATCCTTAGATGACTCCATTATCATTGAATGCAGTTCGATAGAATCGCGAAAGCACACATCACAGATATGGCCGACTTAAAACATGTGTTTTGTCACCTGTTTGCCCTTTAAAGTTTAGATATATCAAAATTTGATACATAATAAATCATAATTAAATTCAATCCTGTGTACTGAATTCGCTCTTGTTTGTAATTATTTATTTTATTTGCTTCACGACTATGATTTTTACTGCTGTTCCCCCGTCAGCAACTCTGCGTGAATTTCCTCTGGAAGATTGGCCATGGCCTCAGTCATCATTTCCATAAATGAGTTAATTTCCAATATTTTGGCACGATGGCGTTCAACTTCCTCCCTGCAAGAATAATCGGGATTAAAAGAAGTGTTGTACGGTTGATGGTTAGTACAGGTGTCACACACTTGGTTAGCTTGGCGATTAAGGTCTCTATGGATTCTTTGCTCCTGGTGGCCATACGATCTTCCCGATCCTCAATGCGTGAGGTGTGCGTGGCTTTCATATCAGCGACTATCCTCAACACGGCCTGTCGATCATCGATGCACATGCGCAGCGCCTGAGGCACTGCATCCAGATCTTGCAGCGCCAACTTATGCGATATGAAACGCGACACAGTTTCGATCATATTGTCCGCGAAGTGCTCACAAACGTCGCGTAATTGGAGAAAGTAAACTTGTGCCTGCTCCACAAAGGTGGACATTGAACGCATTATTTTGCGCTCAAAGTTTAGGGTGGACTCCTGTGGAAATGGTCTCAGATTTTTCGTTTAGTGCAAAAGTAAAATGAGTGAATTTACCTCGACTGCTTCGTGCAGATGCAGCTCCTGTGCCATCAAATTGTGCCACATCTCACTGAGCGTCTCCTCGAAATTCGCATTGAGATCGTCCATTACTTCGCATAGAGGCAGATGCTCCGGTGCATCCTCCTTACCAGCTTCCAGCTGACGCAAGATTGTGCGCGCTTCCTCAAAGGTCTTATCCCTGTACTGCAAGAACTCCTCGATATGTTTCTGGCCGAGCGACTGCAGCTCCTGCTGACCCTCCTGCAGGCTGCTCATAAAGTCCTTAACTTCTGCGTCGCGTTCGGAGAAACGCTCCAGTCCCAGCTTGTAAATCTTCTGCGTTAGCTCGTGCACATCATTGCCGTACTCCTCTGCGAGCTCTTGTGCCGGTGCACCCAATAGCATGAGGACTCTGCCATTCTCATCCCCTCGCCACATGCTCTCGTACAGTTGGTCGCCATCCAGGTGCTCCACGAAGCTGGACGACAAACGCTCCGCCTCGGCCAATTCTCGTGCCTCCGTCTCCAGACCATGTATTTCCTTTTCCTGCTTTCCTTCGATCTCGCGCAGTTCTCGACTGTTGGAGATCAAAATATTGTATTTTATATATGTTTAAATTAACTCTATATTTAAATTGTAATTATTTCTATTTATTGTTATATTATTTATTTCTGATATCTTACCTAAATCTCTTTTGAGCCGCTTCGCGCATCTCATCCTTGATGAAAACATATTTATAGTAATTCAATTGTGGCAAAATAGCGGTTACATATTGGGATAACGGAAAGTCGGGCAGCTTGGCAATGGGATTACCTTCCAGATTAAGTACTTTTAAGCTGTTCACAAAGCGCAAGCGATCAATCTGTGAAATTTATTCAAAGCTATACTCTTAGTTAAAGAGCGATTCGGAAACATTAGACTTACGCCATCCACAACATCAATCAAATTGTTACCAATGCTCAGAATTACCAATTTTTCCAGTGTTTCCAAGTTTTCGATTTTCGTTATGCGATTGCTAAATAAAGATAACACCTCCAGGTTGACCAGAGTGTCCAGATTTTCTATTTTTGTTATATAGTTAAAGCTCAGATTGAGTTCCTTGAGAGCAGTTAGCATGCCAATATGTTCAATCACTTCAATTTTGTTGCAGTTGAGACAGAGTTTGGTCAGATTGGGCAAAACCCAGAGGTGATCGATGCGTAGAATATCTGTAGAAGATCTCCAACATGGGTTTGATTAGTATGCGTTATGTAGAAAACTTTAAGCGATAAATAACTGTGTAATAACTGAGTAGTAACATTTTTTTGCTTACTACTTTTTTCACATTTTTCAAATTTAGTTCTTTTACTGACTTTTGAATTCCAGGCGTAACATTTTAATTCGCTCCAGTACAACCGATTCCAGCTGATGCAAGCGACTCGTCTCACCACGTTCTCCCTCTGCCAGATAGGACGTTCTAATCATGTCCAGATTTATAATGCCAGGCTCCGGGAAATAAACGTCTTCGAGAAACGCTTTATTCGTCTCGCCATTTTCCGGTGTGTTAGTCTCTTCATCCATTCCGCCCGAAGGATATAGAACATATGCGCCGGCTAAAAGTCTCCCGTTTGAGTTCGCCAATTGTTGTCGTGGCAACGCTAACAAATTTGGAAAATACGAAATGAGTAGTGAGTACACCACGCTTAGTTACCAGTCCTAAGTCTTCTCCCGGAGTCTCTCACAAGTCGTGGCCTTCCACGGCTCGGCTCCTTAGTTGCCGAAAATAATAATAAAAATAATAATAACAAAAAACAAACTACGTTCAACCCTGGCGCGTATTATTGAACAGGTGCACTCGGGTTGGGACTGCGTGAGTGGCTCTCTCGCGGCTGGTGTTTGTTGACGACGTACTTGGGGGAGTGGTGCGTGGACTAGTTAGGGTTGCGGTTGTTGTGGATATCGGCGCTAGTAGTTGGTAGTTGTTAACGTGCACTTATCAAATAAACTTCTCGCTCGCAATAGATATTCTCGATAAAATTTCGTTTCGTTTTCGCTAACCAAATATATATTATTTTCACCAATTATCTTAATTCGATTCATGCAAAAAGTTGCCCCTACCACAATCGATTCAAAGTGCGCCTTAGGTAAAAATTAAAACGCTGTGGTCTAATGCCCAGTTCAGTTAGTTTTAACTTAAAGTTAATCGATAAAATGAGCCCCGAAATTACTTAAAGTTCGAGTTGCCTTATTTGCAAATACATTTTACAAATTTAATCCATATGAATAAATAAATATTATAATGTGCAAGGTCGATCATAATAAATAAACGTGCGTGTTATGTGAGAAATAGAAATAAATAAAATGTTAAATGTGTTTCAAGGCTGTGGCACATTATTTGAAAGAAAGCCAAAACAAAAGCCGTGCTGACTCAAGTTTGGGTTCCGGTGCCTCATGCTCCTGTTCCTGCTCCTGCTTCTAGCTACCCCAACTTGTAGTCTTCAGTTTCAGACACACGTCGAGTGTAATATGGACGTGGAACTTTCCTATAACCTGACATGGTGCTATAAATAAATAATACAAAATTCAACGTCTGAGGCTTCTAATTGTCTATTGAAAATGATTTCAAATGGGGACAAACTCATTTGCATATTCACACACAAATTTGTAATGTTATTCTTACAAACAGGGTGTGCCACAAGGAGTGAACTTTGATTATATACCAATCTTTAAATAAATAATTTACTCAAGCAACTTAAACTCGACTTTGAACTGTGTCAATTTTATAACAAAGTTTTGGACTTAAACCCAAGCAGAAGTGCGTATTCATAGTTAAAAATTTGCGGGTGGGTTTTGTAGTTTTGTTCCCTTTGAGTTAAGAAGTAAAGAAATAAATTTCATGAGGATGAAACCTACCTGTATTGCACCCTGTATGAAACGTTAATGAGGGCATCGTATTTTTAATATCAACAACACGTTGCACTTTTAAAGGTCAAGTTAGATTTTCTGTTTAAGAATGTAAATGCCAAAGAATCAACACTTTGTTGATTTATAAACATTTCAAGGCAACTTTCTAACAATTTAACAAAAGCCAGCTTTGTGTGCAGACTTGGTTATTGTGTGATGTTAATATTACTCTTCGTCCATGGCCTAAATGCCGTGTCATCCAAGCAATCAGTAAACCACTACACTTAGCACCAAAACCATGCCATTAAACCTTGATATTTGATGTTATAGGTACCTGCAATTACAATTAAAAGAATTTGGTCAAGTTCCTGAACAGTTAAAGCTTTTTTTTGTTACTGCTGTCCGTCAATCAATTTATTGATTGATTTCGTATTTGGTGCAATCAGAAAACAAAGACCTCAACATGTGTCCAAACACCTGATCAATTTAGTGCCAACCAATTAGCTGATGGTGTTTTCAACTCGGTGATTTGATTCGGTTTTTGGTATTTCCCAATGGACTCTTTTACCAATCAAGAAAACACGAATTGCTAACGGACACTTAAGGTCAAATTAAAAATTTATTGGCCAACCCTTTGAAATACAGTTTTGTCCTTTTCAGCAAGTGGTATTTAATTGTTCTCTAAAATGTATTCTTGGTTGTTACAATTGCAGTTCCAAATAGAAAGTATGTGAAAAGCGTTCCCATGCAGATTATACCATGAATCGTTATATTACACTGACCCAACTGGGCGATGGAACGTACGGCACCGTTGTGCTGGGCCAGCGTAAGGATACCGGTGAAAAGGTGGCCATAAAGCGCATGAAACGCAAATATTATTCCTGGGAGGAGGCAATGAATTTGCGCGAAGTGAAGGTTAACATTTGAACTTAATATTAACAAAAGGATACTTAAGGATTTGGTTTTGCAGTCGCTGAAGAAGCTATCGCATCCGAATATTGTCAAGCTGAAGGAAGTCATTAGAGAGAACGATACATTATATTTTGTATTTGAATATATGAAGGAGAATCTGTATCAAATGATTAAGGATCGGGACACGCATTTACCGGAACCGGAACTCAAGAGTATTCTTTTTCAGGTGAGCTAAGCAAATTTATTGAGCTTAACACATTAATGCAAGTCAATATGTGTTATAGGTTTTAACGGGCTTAGCCTTTATGCATCGCCACGGCTTCTTTCACCGTGATCTGAAGCCCGAGAATCTGTTATGCTCTGGCTCAGAGTTAATAAAAATCGCCGATTTTGGCTTAGCACGTGAAATACGTTCGCGTCCTCCTTTTACGGATTATGTGTCAACGCGTTGGTATCGTGCGCCGGAGGTGCTGCTGCACTCGACCAACTATGGCAGCACCATCGATCTCTGGGCCATGGGCTGCATCATGGCCGAGCTGTACACATTCCGACCACTCTTTCCCGGCAGCAGCGAGGTGGATCAGCTCTTCAAGATTTGCTCTGTGCTGGGCACGCCTGGAAAGGTGAGTGTGGCGTATACTTAATGTATTTACTGAATCTCTTGCGGAGGTGAATATTGAATAAAAAAGGAAGGAAGGAAGGAAAAGTCTGACTAAACTGTTGTTCAAAGTTATAATCAATTTTATATTTTATTTTGTAGAGTGACTGGCCGGATGGTTATCGCCTGGCATCCATGATACACTTTCGATATCCGGATTGCATAAAGGTGCCGCTGAGCAGCGTGGTGAGTCGCTGCAGCCAAAATGGTTTGGATTTGCTGGAGGATATGCTGGCCTACGATCCCGAGAAGCGACCAACGGCCCAGCAGAGTCTCAAGTATCCATATTTCCATGCGCTCAAGCGCATCTCGCCAACAGCGGCGGCCAAGGCGAATGTGAGGTTAAGCTCCAAGTATGGCATTATGGGTACTGGGCCCACCCAAATCGTACTACCTCCCACTGTGTCAAATAATGTGCTTCCGGTGCAGGAGAAACTACACGCCGCGACTGACCTCATACATCAAAGCAACCACAACAACAACAACAACAATAACAATACCAACAACAACAACAATACCAACAACAAAATCAATGGTAAAACAGTCTATAGCAAATACCAACCAAAGTTGAGTTTCTTGTCCAACAACGACATATCTGTAGTCGGATTGCCGCCAACTACAAACTCATCCTTGGGCTTAGGAATGGGTGTGGTCATGCAGCAGTCGCAGCAGCAGCAGCCTGGCAAAGAGTCCATCAATGATATTTATCTGAATCGCAATATTTCGCATCTGTTCGGTCTGCCAGCATCGTCAGTGGCTCAGAAACATCAGCAGCAGCAGCAACCACTGCAGCAGCAGCAAAAACAACAACCACAACAGCAGCCACAACAACATCCCAATGTCTCCTTCAGCAACACATCGACTCGCAATGGTGGCTCCATCTATGTAAATGGCAGCCAGTTGAGCTACGACACGGTCAACAAGAATGCCAAGAACAATGGCAGATTAGCTGCCGGCATGGGTGGCTACTATATGCAGACACGCCCCACTATCCTCCAGCCCGAGGCGAAGGTGTACAACATGTTCTCCAAGGTGAGTGCCGTACAGGCGCCGCCAAGTATCATCGTCCGCCAACACCAGCCACAGCATCCATACGAGTCATCCTCCTTGCTCAATGGAGCTGCCATTCGGCTATCGGCACGATCGCAGGCAGCGCCAACTGAAACTAGGATGGGTGCATTCAAGGTTGATGATCTGGATCTGATACTGGGGTAAGTTGGTTGGTTAGGCAGTGCTAAGAAAAAACCGTGGTAAAATTTGTTGAAATAATATTTTTAGTTGACACAACAAATTCCTCTACAAGGGCTTACCAAGCTTTTCATGAAAGTTGAACAGAATTGTAATTTTCTCATAAATCTTGAACAAACCACTGTGTGTCGATGTACGTCCTTGACCCACGCGAAAACTATCTTAACATTTACAATACAATCAAAAATCACATCTAGGCAGGAGTACATAATACTAACTGTATCTAAACTAAAACTAGAGATTGACATCTAGGATAATACTTCATTGATTATTTCTGTCTTGCTTCCCTTTCCAATTCCGACAAAATCTGTCTGTAGTCTGTCTTGTCAAACTTCTTCTTTCATATTATATGTCTTTTCGCACTAAAATTTTATACTTGTAACTTGCAATTGGTTCTTTGCAATTTGTGCTATTTCATTTGTATGCATTTAGTACGAAAAACTTTCATAATTCATACAGCTCGAAGCTGAAAACGTCGGCGAAACTTCAGCGCAATGCCAAATCGAATATCCTGTTAGAGGATCTGTTTGGGCATCTGTCCATGGACTCGGATAGCGATGGCAAGTATCCGCACACAGTGCCACCCACCCAACTGGCGAAAAGTGGACAGACTTCCAATAGTTCGCACAATGGACGCGACTTCTTCCATGAGAACTTCAAGCGTCCTCCAAAGAAGAGGAGTCCTAGCAGCTTGGAGGTGAACAATGGCAGTCGCACAGATTCACTGTCGACTAATGCGTAAGTAGTGCAGATGATTTCTATGGCATGATTGAATCTGTATTCAAGAGTTGAATACACTCATACACTCATATTTTATTTTGTCTTTTATCATCGATATTCATATCTGTGCTTCTTTAAGTGTCTCTTTTGTGCTGTAACTTCTATTATATATACATTCATCTATTCATCTATCAATCTGTCTCTCTATATACATATGTATTTTGTCTCTCTTGATTTTTCCATATTGTTTTGTCTTTTCATTTGCTTGTCATTGAACACTGAACATTTTGTGCGTGCCCCAAGTGAAAACCAAAACGACTCCTCAAATGATGAAGAATGTCGTTTTTGGCCCATAAGGTAAAAATCTGCATTCGTAACAAGTTCTGAACACATTTATCCACATATATACGAATATCCCAGCATTTACTGCACGTCGTCAATAGTTCTTAGTCGTATTATCATCATTGTAATATTTAGCACATTTCACCTTAGTTAAAAATTTAGCTAAATTGTTGTACAAAATAAATACTCGCAATTTGTTCTTAACACAAATTAAATAATATTAGTAATTCCCAAGATTTTCAATATTATTTAAAGGAAATAATGAAAAGTTTCGGCAAATAATGAATTGTGAATTTAAATTTGAATTGAAATCTGAAACAGCTATTTGAACTAATTGGAACCTTGCCACTGAGTTGATGATAATATGTCATTAATTTTATAGATTTAAATAGTTAAGCAATATTGAAAACTGAGATAAATCTTGGACATTATATTAGATATTAGATTTGAATACGAATCAACTACGAAAATCTAATTAATCAAACAAATATGCATGCTATCTAGTACCAAATATATTAACCAACTAATAATAATAAAATTATAAATTATAAGTACATTCAAAATAAACACAATATTCTAAATCTATAACTGAATCATTTCAGAGCACAGAAAACACTTAAGGAGAAGGCAGCATCGTTTCCCTGGGATGAGACGAACAAAACGGAGGATGAGAAGTTGACCGCTTGGATGGTCGCCGAGAATGGTAACTTTAATTTGGGTAATCAGCAAGCGTAGAAGTGGAATGCACTCCATTAACTAGCGTACAGTAGCGTATAACTTAGCCAGCACCCGATAACAAAAATAAAAAAACATTGGATGTATTGATTGGGTGCACTTTACGGAATTTGGAAAAAAAAGTACTGGAAAGTTGCAGATTATCAAGGAACCACATAAATTAACTAAATATAATATTATTGATATTCTTTGTAACAGGATCGTTGTTGGAAAACAAATTTTGAAATGGATAAGAATGATCGTGGGATTGAATATGCATATATACGTGTACTCGTTAATGTTGTCGTACCTGAAACTGTGAAACCTTCGCGCATGAAATATGTACATCAATTAATTGTTTTCAGTGCGCACCTTTCTATGATTTCTTCGAACTGAATGCCTATACTAAGTAGAAGATACAATTCGTGTACACTTACGTAACGCCTAAACTAAATTAGATGTGTTTCTAAAATCCATTAATTTTAACGCTGTGATACAAATAAGCTAACAATAACCTAAATATGTAAACAATTATAACAATGCTAGTGTTAATTACTATTATAAGTCGAAAATAAATAATGTATAATTGAGATGTCTAAAAATTTGTGTGTGTAAAAACTTTATTTAAGAAATTTCAAACTAAGACTCAACGATTTGCCTTGTTAAGTTCAACTAAATTCAATTCATATTTTTCTCAATCACAAAGCATTTGATTTCATTTCCCCTATGTCAAATGCAAATGCAGACTTGGGATTTCAGTTTGATTGAGAGACACCAGCATTGCGTAATTGATATTGCACTGTTGGGTATTCGGTTTCAAATTGCAGCTTCATAACTTGGCCAATGCGACAATAGGGCATCTTGTCTAGCTACCTGTATCAATATAAAAGACGGTCTCGCGATCACTCAGTCATCAGTTCAATAGATCGTTGCCTTGAGCAACTTTGTGTTTTTGCGCGGCTCTCTCTGTCTTTGCAATTGAAACTCAACTGGAAGCAGTATGAATACCATGGTATATGAAGTAAAATTTGTATTATTTAAATATCCAGTAACCCCTCTTCCTCTACAGATCATTTGCTTGTCTTTGTGCCTGATCATTTGTGCTGCAACCATTGACGGCGGCATCATTGGCAGCCATCCTGATGAGCTGATTTCTAGCCCCGCTCAATATGAGTTTCAGTACTCGGTGCACGACAGCCATACGGGCGATGTGAAGGATCAGTTTGAGCATCGACGTGGTGAATATGTTGTTGGGCGTTATTCACTAATCGAACCCGATGGACATCGTCGCATTGTCGACTATAGCGCCGATCCTTTGCTGGGCTTCAATGCTCAGGTTCGTCGCGAACCAATTTCGATTCTTCAACGTCATTAAAGAGATTGATCAGATGGCTGCTGATGATGACTGTTAAGTTTTTATACACTATTATTAAAAGGCTGCTCAAATGAAATATTTTAAGAATTGTTTTATTTTGGAAAATAACTTCGTTTTGATCATGTAATTAACAGAGAAACCTTTTTCGATTATGTTTCGATTTTCGCTTTCAAGCAAGACAACGAAACTTTTAGAATTTAACTGTTCACAGTCCCCTTAAAAAATGATCAAATTCATTTATAAAAATGCATTTATTGCGTTTCTTTTTACACATTTGTAATCGTTATATAGTATAATACATAGGAAACACTTATTTATAAAACATATAAATCGTGTTTAAAGACTCTTGGTGGAGGGACTGATGCGCGTAGGTGTTTGAAAGTGGTGAGCGGTGAGTAAAGATATGGTGTTCGAAGTAATGGCTAGAAAATGTTACAGTTACAATTACAGTTACAGTTACAGTTGCATATACAGTTGCTTAGCGTTGAGTGTTCAGTTTGAGATGGGTCGTCAATGCGATGAAATCAGTGTTTGGATTATCTCTCTCTCCTTCTCTCTCGCCCTCGCTCTCGCTCTATCGCTTGTGCTCTTTCGGCTTTCAGCATAATCAGATCTAGTGGTACAGGCCCAGTGAGAGTTTGGGAGCTGCGAGAAGTTTGGGTGCCGCATAGGCCAATGGCAGTGGGGCAGCCTTGACCACCTTGTGGCCGAGGGGTTCACGGCGTACGACGGCATTGAAACCGTTATGGGCATCGGATGTGTAATCCACGATGCGCTGATAGCCATCGGCATCGATCAGCGAATACTGTCCCTGGACTTGGTCTCCCTTGCGTGTCTCCGTCTGGCTCTTAATGTCGCCGGTGTGGTCATCGCGCACGGAGTAGCTGAAATCATAATGGGCCGGCGCCTCCACCTCGATGGTCTTCAACAGTGGCTTCACCAGATGCGCCTGTGGCGCATGGTAAATGGGACTCAGTTCAATGGCGGCAGCCGCAGCCACGCCCAGAATGAACACCGAAATTAGCTGCAAATTAAATGGGAAACACTCTAAAAATGCACTTGTTTTTTTGCAGACAAAACTCACTGAGAACATTTTGCGATTAGTTGTTTAGTTGAGTGTTGTTGGCTGTTTCTGCTGAATCAATTAGATCGCTGCACTTGGGGCTGCTGCGTTGAACTATGTTACCAAATGTCGCGCACGCAACTTTTATACCCAAAAATCGACAGCCCCACCTTCAAGGCGGTGCGGTGCTTGTGGATTAATCCAAACTCGAACCGGAATGCTGCCAAAATGTAAAACAGTTACTTTGTATTTTGCCATTGCGGCATTGATTGCCAATATATTTTGTCTTAGCACCCAAATAAAAAATAAATAAAAACTGTTCGCTGGTTTGTTGCTCCAGTTTTCGCAGTTTTTAGTTTTTGGTTGTGTATCATATTCACTTTTGTCTTCACATATTTAGACTGGTCACTCAATCAAGGGATAAGCTGGGATAAAAAATATGTTATTAATTTACCCATATCTGCGTACTCACCTGACAAACCGATCGTAGATCAGATCAAGTGCCCAACAATGCATCCACCAAGCTATTCAATAAATCGGGTGCTTTTCAAAGTCAAGTGAAAGTGAATAGATATAAAATATATGGCGACATGTACACATGTATTGAAAGTTGAATGGTGATTCAAGTAAAAATCTACATTTTCAATATTCAAAATAAAAGTTTAAGCTTTATTAATTCAATTCGCTACTCTTATTTTCTTAAGATGCATTTGATAAATTGAAATAACTGAAAGTAAAACTCGCCTAAGTTGCTAAATCATTTATCATAAGCCTGAGTTGTTATAAAAATACATAGACTGTTATTAATGACTTATCAAATGAAATTTAAGCTTAACTATTTTTCGAATTCCAGAAGATTTTAAGAGCGTAATGATGTTAAAATAATTACTTATAAATATTTTGGGCGAAGTGTACAACTAGCAATTAATGATTTACCATAATTTCAATAATATTACCATAAAAAAAAGGTGGGGCGACGCATTTGCGTCGATATCTGCGTCAAATGAAACAAATTGCACATTGACATTCAGACAGCCTTCGGCGAGCTTGCAGTTTTTTTCACTTAATTAATTAGTCTAGTTGCAACATCCGTTCGTGTGTGCCACACAAGACACTATAACCTCTTTAATACCAAACCAAACCAGGCGGTCTTGTTGCGGAGGGGCAGGCTGGAGCTAAGGTGGTGTGCACTGCCCACATGCCACAGCCTTTCACGCACATTAAAATCAACGAGACACCGCCGAGCAGTTAAGTGAAAAGCGAGCAAAATATCAAATCGAGACACTTGCAGGTAAATTCGATATGAAGTAATAAGCGGTATGTTGCATATCTTGCGCCACATTCATTTAGAACAAGATTACGATTGCGCATGCTGTGGTGCCGAGTGGTGGCGCACTCCAGATCCAAGAGCTGGCACCGCGCACTGCACACCACCACGAGCAGCACCACTGCACACGCACTGCAACGCAACGCAACAACGCAGCAACGTAGCTCCAGTGGCCACAGCGGCACGTCCGCTGTCGTTGGCTGTCGTTGTCGCCCCACCCAATCAACGAGAGACACAACGACATGCAGACATACACAGAGCGAGTGCAAATTTAAGTAGACTCCATAAATAATAAGTTGTGTCTACTTAGCGACATGTACCCACTTTATAGATTGTACGAAATCCCAACCACACACACACACACATCTGTGTGTACTTTGGTTTATATTTGTTGTGGCATATGTGCCACGCACATAATGTTTGCGCACAAGTTGCATGCAACAAGTGTCCGAAGGTCATCTAAGGTGATTACAACTGTATGTTGCCCTTAATTGAAACAAAAATATTGCAAAATATTGCCAATTATAACGAATTTAAATAAAAATATTTTCCGGACACTTTAGTTAATAAATGAAAAATACAAAAAAGAAAAAACCGAAAATAAAAATGAATTAAAAGTTGTTTTCAAGCAGTGACAAATTATAAGATTAACTGATTTAAAAAATGCATTGGCATATTTTCTTTACAAACTAATGAAAAAAGTAGCAAACTTTTTAAGTTAACAAAAATAAAAAGCACAAGTAAAAAGACTAAAAACTTTATACCAATGGCTAATACCCGTTCAAAACAAGTGCCACAGAATAGGTTAAGAAATACGGTTCTTTGAAGAAGGTTCCTAGTAAACTCTCCTCCACAACCCTTAGCTCTAAAATTGTGGAAAACATAATATATAAAACAATATTAGAGAAGGTTCTTAGTAATCTATCTCATATTTTGTATAACTTTAGCAATTTTAAACTGTAGGAACATTTTTGGGGGGGATTTGCCGAATTCCATTTTTGTATCACTCTTAGGAACTGCCGGCACAATACATACAAAATTGCTTACAAATTGTGAAAGATCTTTAGGATCAAAGTTCTTCCTCGCAACGGTCGTGGGTGTGGTCTGATCTTTTAAGGAGGTTACCAGCAAGTTATCTTCAAAGTTTAATGAGTCTATTCTTGAAATCGTGGGAAATATGCGGTTCTATCGATTTACACTTCGATAAAAATCGCTTTATCGATTATGGAGGCAAGTGGTGGCGTTGGAGCAGTTTGCATTTCAATTATGTACAAGAAAAGAGTGAAATCCAGTATGATCATTGATCATTTCTATATTATCAAGGAGTCAACACATGATTCAAAATTAAAAGCCAATCAGAATAAATAAATAAATACATGAACAATGCGTTTACCAGACTAAATTAGTACACGTACACATACCTAGGCATAGCTATTAAACCTAAAAACAACTAATAACAATCGATGGCAATAATCACATCAGTAATCCAAGTCCCTGACGTGGTTGCCATAACCGAAATCCTTTAGATAATTATCGATAGCCAGATCGAAGGATGAAGACGACGACGACGGCGGCGATTGTGGTTTAATCGAATTCGATTCGGGTGTCTCGTAGGATTTGTCGGGATACGACTCGGTCTGGGTGGGATATGCCTCAGTTTGTGGCATGGGCAGTGGCAACGGCTCAGGTTCTGGCTGGGCATACGATTTGGGTAACTCTGGTGGCGCAACCGGATACGATGTGGTGCTCTCATAGATAGGCGCCGATGTTACTACCACCTCGCTGTATGGCGTCTTTGCTTTAGCTATGGCTACACCACCACCCGATGTCGAAATCGCTGCGGAAGCTGTCTTGATTATCACTTGTTCCTTGTGCACTGGATTCGCTACCTTGCTCATCACCTGCTTGTACTCCGGCTGCAGTCGAGCCACCAGGGGCACCTGGGGGGAGTAATAAACCGATTGCTGTGTTGGCGGCAAATTGGCTGGGCTGGGATAATCCTTCTTGGTGCCATATGCGTGGCTCAACAGATGCGCCAGCTCCTCCAGCGTATAGTTGGGTGCATTAATATTGGCTGACGTTGGCGCGGATGCCGCCAGAGCTGCCTCATTGTAGCCCAGTGGATACGGTTTGTAGTTCCTGTTGGGCGCCGCATATTTGGGATAGTATTTGCGCTGATGCGAATGCGTAAACTCGACCTGGCCACCAGGTGCATAGTCCCCTGTGGAGGAGATCTGTGTTATCTGCTGCTTGGGACTGGCGACGGAGACTTTGCGACAGAACTCCTTGCAGCCCAATTTACACTCACAGTAGCACTTCTTATATATCGAGGGATTGCCGACATACGGTGTCTGTGGTGTCGTAAAGATCGGTGGCAATGTGGGTGGCATTGTGCTTCTCGTAGTCGTCGTCGATGTTGTCGATCGTGGCGTTGTGGTGGTGATCGGCAGCGTTGAGTCTGTCGTTGTGGATGGTGGACGTACGGTTGTGGTGCTGAGCTCACTACATGGCACCTGTTCCCAAATCTCCTGTTCGCATTCCGCACAGTACTGAGGAAAGTGGGCTTGGCCCAGCGCCAGGCCACTCAAAGCCAGCAGGGTTAATATGAAATTGTGTCGCACAATCATCTGCAAAAAAGCAAAAAAAAAAAATTTAATAATAATAATATTTAATTATACAAAATATGGGTCGGTTTAGTAATGCGACACACAATTCCCAATTGGATTGATTTTCGTTTTGATTTTTTGTACCTTTCAGCAGTATTTGGATTTTGGATAGCGCTCAGTGTTCGTCTCTCTGCTTGGTCGCGTGCAACTTCTTCAATACAATATGCTGAATAGCTCTTAAATACTTTTTAGCGCAGCTATTTGCAAATATTACAGCGCAATGCAAAATGGGTCGCGGAAGCGTTGCCCCCATCACGTTCCAAACGCTACGCAGCTCGTCGGCAGGCAGAGGTGAAGGGGGGACGCCAACGCTGACACTCAATACAGATGAATGTTCATGTACATATATGTATACATATATATTGGCTATGCTTGAGCCGCTCCATATACAATATATACACCATAATTATGATAATCACACAAGCGTATTTCTTCTGCGCTTCCGTAAAAGAATTTCATAAATTTCTCAGATAGCCACACGCTTCTGATTTGTTTGGAGCTTCAGCTTCAGCTCCGAGTTCCAGTTCCATTTTCATTTTCAGATTCATTTCTCATATTTTCCATTTTCATTTTCATATCTATGCAGCTCCGCACGCATTGACCATTTTTTTGTGTCTGAAGTTTGAGCGCTGACTGCTTGATGGATTTATAAATTTTGTCTGCCGTCTGGGTTTGGGTTTTGGGCTGACCAAGTGTCTGGAGCGCCGTGGCTCATTCATATTTCTGTTGTTTACGTTTTTGTTTTGTCTTGAATTTTAAGCAACTTTTGCTTATCAATCTGTCGATTAAGTTATCAATTGGGAAATCATTTTGTTGGTCTCGACACGTACACTGGCGACATAAGACACATTGGTGATTGACAGCTATAAAAAAGACAGGAAAAATATCTCAACAGCTTCTTTAGTCTAAATCGTGTATGTGAATTTTGAGTTTACTTATTGTTGATGATCACAGTTATACTAATAAATTTTATATAGAACATTAACATTTGAATGTGGAATATTTTAATTTGTACTTTCTTCTTACAAAATAATTCTTTTTTATTCTTTTAGGCGAGAATAAATGAACAATTTCCGGTCTTTGACAACCTATGACGGTTGTAACAGGACAACAAACTTACACATGACACATATGTCTCCATCTACAGACCTCGTTAAAAATCTAATTAACCGATTTTTAAATTCATTACTATTATATTTTTTGATGCCTTTCTTTCTGTGTGCTTCAAGCTTAATCCCATTGTCAAGAATTGTCACTAATGAATAATCAGGTGGTAATAATTATAAATCAACTTTCAATATTGACAATTAATTTAATTTAATTATCTTTTTTAATTTCCTATTCATTAATTTTCTTTTAAGTTTTGCTCTAAATTTAATTTTATATTGCTTCACTACAGTTCCCAGATCAAGGATTGTTTGCCAGAGTGAAGTGATTTTTAAATTTTGAGATAAAGCCTATTTTGTTCCAAATAAATTTGTATTTCAATAAAAAAATGTTACCAATGTTGTAGTTTGGTATTATGTTGGTTCATCGTTTCGATATTATAAATTATTACTTTGATTTATAAATAATTAATGTAAGTAAAATCAAAAGATAACAACAAAATACACATTAATTAAAAAATCGTTATAAAAAATGCAAACTTTATATTCGAAGAATAAAACTGCATAAAATGACGTGATGTGGGAATAAAACAAATAAATTATTAGCCAAGCTAAACAGATTTTTAATAAAACACGAGTTGCTACATAAACAAATTTCAGTCTAACTTAAATTATCGTTGCGTTTTTGAAATGGTTTTGCCCCGCGATAGACAAATACCCTCGGACGGCGGGTTCTTTCGTCCAGCGGCAGGGCCTCCACTTCATCCTGATCCTCGACTTTGTTTAATGTTTGGTCAAAACTGCGCTTTCGCAGCTTTTCATATTTTTCAGTTATTGATATGGTTGGGTCAACGCTGTCGTTAGATGTGGGCATGGCCAGGTCTATGACTTCGGTGCCATTGGGTGAGCTGGTTAAGCGCTGGAGCATCTCGCGATAATGGGGCTGATCCTCGGTTATAATCTCTGGCTCGTCGTCTGGATTCAGTATCTGATAATTTGGTGCGCCCATCTCAAATGTGGTCACATCGCTCTGCTGCACTTTATTCTTCAGTTCATTTGGATTCAAGCCATATTGCTGCTGCAGTGGCGCAATCCAATCTTCATCTTTGCCTCCAGCCGAAGAGTAGTCTGTGGCTGCAACAGATGCCAGCGCCATTAGCATGACCAATAGTCTAACTGTTAGAGCTTGTCGTGTAGGCACTGTGTCGCTCATTTTACTACTGATCTGGTCAAGTCAGCGGCATCAATCGTTAAATTTTGGCTGAGGCCAATAGAAAATCATCTTTTCCAGCTTGCACGTGCGCCGTCCGGCAGAGATTGAGATGCGAGAGGGCTGATTGGGGCAGTGGCTGCTACGTGAGATTATCAACATCTTGTGTCTCGTCGCCATGTCTCGTCAGCAGATAGCATTAGCTGATCGGAGTATCACTTTGCGGTCTTATCTAATGATGACAGAACACTTTTACAGACTGAGTGGTAACTTGTATATATGTATACACATACAGATATTATGATAAATTCGTTTTTTTCATGATGATGATGATGATGAAGATTTTTTGAATGAATTCTTATGACTAATCTACTACTTACTCTTACTAATATCTATTCGAATTGCAATTACCTGTAGTATCTATTTATTATATATGTGCCGTTTATTATGTTCCTGTGCAATCCATAAAAACCTCACTGAAATGCAATTTATAGTTAGTGTGTAAAATAATTGTTGAAGATTGTTTGTATAAAAATGGTGTACAATATAAAATATTTCATTAATAAAAATGACAAACTTATTTAATATAAATTTCAAACAGCTTGCGACACAAAAATAATCACATCTTTTGTGCTCTTCTAGAGAACAGATTCAGTAATATTTATTTGAGTATGTATGTATATACGATGCATCTTTATAATGTGTAATGCTTGATGTACAATGTATGTATGTATATGTATATAACTTAAATATGTCTGATGAATGCATTCAAATGCACTTATGATTGGTTGGCATTTTTGAGATATCAGCAGGTTTCCTTGAAGGCTCTTGCATTTCATGAAGTTGAAGAAATGTAGTCGAAGTATGATCAGTTGGTTCTCTCAATCACTCTAGTATTTGTACTGAGCTGTCGGTCTCGACACAGATACATAGTTGCCATGAGCCGGCTCCGGTCCCTTGAGACTGGGTCTGGCATAGTGCACCAGGGGAGCCAGTGGCAACACTGGTGCCACAAGCTTGGTGGCAATCAGCTTCTTGGGCTCAGGCTGTGGAATCTTAATATCTGTCGGCGTGCGATTAACAATCGCATTGAAGCCATTATGGTCATCCGCTGTGTATTCCACAGTGCGCAGATAGCCATCCGAATCGATGATAGTATACTGTCCGACGACTTTGTCATCCTTGCGCTGCTCCTTCTGGCTCTTGATGTCGCCTGTGTGCTGATCGTTGACAGACCAATGAAATTCGTAGGCCACTGGCCCATAATCCGGTTCCGCTTCGATTGCCCAGACGGTGCCAATCAGGGCCAGGCCAATACACAACAAACAGCTGATCTAGTTGAACAGTCAGAAGAAGGACTTCTTTTTTTTGCATGCATTATTTAAAGCTCAACTTACTTTTCCCATTATTTGAACAATTCGTCTTAGCTCGAGAATTGTGTATGCACACGACGCTGATCGAAATCGTTGTAATTAATCTAAGTAGTCCTCAGCGTTTTTATACTTATCCAAGCATGACAACTCCAACGTCTCAATCGAAATACTCAGGCTTGGTCTGAGTCTCAGTCTCGGTCTCAATCTCAATCTCATTCCGAGTCTCAGTGGATGTGGCAATGTGATAAAGTGTTTCAAATAGCCCCAAAAATCGAGTAACAAGTAATTTGGTGCGCTTAAGTAAGCATTGCAATAAAAAATAATAAAAAAAACATTTTCACAAGTGCTGACTTAAGCAAAAATTTTAATTTTGAATTGCCTCAATTCGTATTACTGGGAATAAAAAAAAACTAAGGTATGCACAATGTTTTATAATTATTTAATTTTTGAAAAAAAAAAAAAAATTTTTAATTATTTTATTTTATATTATCCTCAGTTTTACCATATATGCATATTTATGCAATTAATTTTTATATATTTTAAATTATTTTATTTTAGCTAATCCTCAGTTTTACCATATATGCATATTTATGCAAATTATTTTGGATTGCCTTAATTCGTATTACTGGGAATAAAAAAAAACTAAGGTATGCGCAATGTTTCATAATTATTTAATTTTTGAAGAAAAAAAAATATATATATTTTAAATTATTTTGCTTTAGCTAATTCTCAGTTTTACCATATATGCATATTTACGCAATTAGTCAAAAATTTGTCATTTATTAAATTATCTGTCACTAAACCACTTTGTGTTTTCAAAGATTTACGCAATTTCCGAAAATATTTGCGAGAACATTTAAAAGACCAACCAAGTTGTGTCCATTCATTATTGTCGTGTGACAACAGCTTACTTAGATCCTCCACACATGTAGCAAATTGATTTGGCCATAACTTGTTTGATGTCATTAACAAATATTTTAATTAATTGCCGTTACTCGGCGTTTGCCTTATTTGATGGCTTTAAATTCAGGTTACGCTATCACGTTTTCAATACTCTGCAGCTTTGTTGCAGATTTCTTGTTTGAAATGCCAATTGTGGCATGTGCACTTGTAAGGGGTGACTTGCTTAAAACTGGGTTAAATATACTTACTATCACTTAGTGCTAAATTAGACTGATTTTTGCATACCTGTATTGCACTTAAAATGTATTGAAGTGTACTTTTTAGGCAAAAGTGAAGTGTTTTCATGGCAACTGATACATAAATTGCAGTCTTCCTTTTTTATAAGCTTACTTAAAGGATTTATAACTGTCTGATATGACAAGTGGCTCTTTATCCCTTCTAAGATATATTTGTTTAATTTGTAAATTAGATAATCATTATTGAACTCTTTCCTCTGTCTTTGCGCTGCTTACTTTTCATATTTATCCAAATCAGTTGAAATGTGTGAATCTCCGCTAAAAGTCTGTTTAATAACTTTACTGTTCCACTGTGCCAAGCCGTTCGTTTCAAGCATGACTAAACTCTATCTATCTACAGGTGCAATTTTTACCAGTGTATGGGTTCTTAGATGAATCTATAATCCTGGAAAATAGCTCGATAGAATACCATATCTTTCTAAGATTTATGAACAGATGATATCCTAAATAGCAACATGCAAGGATTTATTTTCCTATTAACTAAACAAATAAAAGGAACTACAATCATTAAATACATGAATTTAAATTCGTAAAATAATATGTAAAATTCACAAGCCAACCAGTCATTTTTAAAAAATATATAAATGTATAATCAATAAATTGTCAGAGTGTATTGCTCTTTATCCCATCATCTGTGAAGATGTTGACGTGTATGTAAGGCCAAGCATGCTAAAGAAGTGAAGTAGGATTTCATTAGAATTTAGTAAGAATATAGTTTTGTCCGACTTTAATTTTAATCTTTCCCCCCTTCCTCTTCCTCGACCTCTTCCACTTGCTTCTGCAATTTGTCATGAACGGCGCGTTGGCAGCGCGAACGCAAAAGCTCTCGTCTCAGGCGATGCGTCTCCGCCTCCACAGTTTGAATGAGCTGCAATCAATACCGTTCATGTTATCGTTATCGTTAAGATTATCGATAATAGTTCCATATTCCGCTTACGCTATTTGTCATGGCGGCTCGTTCCAGCGAAGCGGCATCGTCGTCATCTATCTTAAGGCAAGACATACAGCTGGACTCACAACGAGGCGGCTGCGTGCGAAGAGCATCGTCTTCGGCATATTTGGGCGGTGGATCATCGACATCGTTGGCAATTGGCGACTGCACTGCCTGCGTTGCCACTTGTGCTTTAAGGGCTGCCACCTCGTCGCGCAAACTTTGATTCTGCATCTCAAGCAAACCCACCTACATTCAATTTGGATGGTTATTAATTCATTTAACTTGTTTAGCATCGGATATTTACGCTTTCTAGCTCGAAGTCCATTTCATCGATAATATCATAGGACTCATCCAGAGCCTTTTGCATCTTCGCCAGCTTGGCTTGCAGTTCTTCCACCTCATTTTCAGTATTTTTATTTTGCTGTGACCTGCGTTTCTCTAGCTGCATTTGTTGCTCTTTATCATATGGGAACATATTATTGGATATTGGAACATATTCACTCAACGCTCTTCAACTCACCCGAATTCCGTTGATCAATGGCAGATTTCATCACCAGACCAGTCAGGGTTTTTTGCCGCTTGAACATTTCCTCGAGCGCTTTGCAGCGTTTCACCTTCTCCAAATATGCATCGTGCAGTTTGTTGTATTTCTTTTTGTGTAGCTGCAGCGTGTCCACGATACGATCGCGTTCCTCCTCCAGCTGGAACGCTTTGACCTTTGCCTCCACATTCATTGAGGCATTTGTTTGGTGATCAGTTGAGGCACGATTTAGTCTGTGGCGCAGCAGCAGATTCTCTTCCTCCAATCGCACATTCTGCGCCTTAACTATGAACACAATATTACAGCAATTAGAATTGCATATTCTCCTTCCCTCTAAACAAATGCTTACGCACCAGCTGACAGTTCTGCATAAAGGATTTGCATTGCAGATGAGGAAGGTCGTTCCATTTTGCAAGCAAATTATTGACTGTTTCTATTAGTCAGAAGCGCATTGTCTGCCGACAATATTCGCTTAGTGGCACGACTGTTATCAACCAGGTTGTAAACAGATAAGTTATCAAATTGCCATATTGTTGCCATATTGTCGAAAACAATTAAAAGTGTTCTTTGGTAATTATACCTTATTTCAATTTGTCCAAAAACTCACCTTAACATATATATATAAAATACATAAAGTAAATCTCCTTGTGGAATTCAATCAAATGTTATTTTTGAAGTACCGAATTATGCTCACCTAATCAATAGTGATTTAATATATCAGCCTGAAAGTATGATTTTCTCGCTCATTATTGAGGAGTAAATTTGTTTCCTCTAAAAGTATGCCAGGTCTTTATTGACACGATTTTCCTTTAAAATTTCAGTAAAATTGATTATTTTAAATTACGTTTTATTTGTTATATATTTGTATATAATTTTTTTTATATAAAATATGTCGACATTCAATTAATTTAACTAACTTTGGATCATAGGATAACCAAAAACCCCAACCGACAAGACTGGCACACAAAACGTTATGTATTTAACTATATGTTTGTATACATATATATTTATATACTACAAGCGACATGCCCACGCCCCCCACTCTACAGATACATGCCGTTGACCAGGAAATCGGCTTCCTGGGAATAGGGCGTTTTTCCGCCCATGCGACGCGCTCGTCGTCCCACTGTGCGCATGCGACACCCAATGAGAATGGCCAGCGCAGCGGTCACCAGCAGACCCAGGGTCAGGGACAAAACTGCGCCACCCGGTCGCTCGGAGTGGCCATCGTGATCGCGGAATTCCAGCGCCAGATTCTCGTGTATCATTTTATATTGCTCGTGCACGGGACCAACAGGCACCGGCAATGCCGGCGGCGGCAACTGTTGTTGCTGTTTGTTTTGCTCCAGCGCCAGTTCGATGGGATCCTTGCTGCTCTTGCCCTTGGTTTTCTTGTGTTTGCGCTGTTTCTATCAGAGAGGGAGACAGACAAAGCGAGATAGACAGACAGAGAGAGAGAGAGAAAGATGGAGATTGTGTGGATTGAGCTTTTGTTATTTGTGGAATTGAAGGAAGCTGGGCTCACTTTCTTGGGCGCTTCTGTGGACTTTTCCTCCTCGTAGTCATCGTAATCCTCATCAGCTGGCTGATTCTTGCCATGCGTTGGCGCTGCATTTAGCACGGGTAGCATGGATTGCTGTGGCGCTGCAGGAGCAGGGGCAGGGGCAGGTGGAACTGCTGCAGCAGTTATGTAGGCGTGACTCTGTTGTTGTTGCTGCGATTGTTGCACAGCAATTGGAGCTGCCGGCGCCGCAACTTGTGGCCAGTTTATAATAGTCGACTGTTGTGGCACGCTCACAACTTGTGGCTGCTGCTGCTGTGATGGCGTCAGATAGATGTCTGAGCGTGGCAGCGACATGCCATACAAAGTGCCACCAGCACCACCATTATTATTGTTGTTGTTGCTGTAGTTCGGCAGTTGGCGTTGTTGTGGTTGTGCTGGTGGTGGTTGAGGTGGCGCTAATTGGCCCTGAACTTGCCCCTGGCCATTTAATGCAGTCGACTGTTGTTGTTGCAGTTGCAGGCCGCCTTTGTGATTGAATATGTGACTGTTCAGCTGCTCATCTGTTGAGGAAGTGTGGAGATAGTCAAACGCACAGCTAATTGAATTAATTACAAGTATAAGCTGAAACCACAACGACAACGACAACAAAACAAACACTTCTACTAACAACACACACACACACACCACACCCAAACACACTCTCGTAAATCAATTCAGAGTGACGTGGCTTCCATTACAACAATGAGAACTGATGGGTAATTGCCATTTTCCCAGCAATTTCTCAACTGCCCCAGCCAATTGGCCACAGACTGGTCATTGGAGCTGCAGCTGAAGATGGAGCTGGAGTGTTGCGTGCTCTTTGGCTGCAATTTATGTGCTGATGTCACACGATATTAAGAAAAGTTCACTGTGTGTAGCTACAAGTTGTACTCTATACTAAGTTATTATTGCACTTAGTTATAAATATTTATTGCAATTGTCTTCGGTCTTGTTTACTGAAAGTGGTTGAGAAGGGTTTGTTTATGAAGCTTTCAATCGAAATGGAAGATAATCATAGAATAAGTTAAATTAATTAACTAAACTTGGCGTAACTTAAATTTTAATACATATGTTTTAAATTAATTAATTAATTACTTAGTTAAAAATTCTTCGCTACTACCATATAAATTTTAATCTTTTGGAACTGATTATGGGCAGCCAGTTATTTGGGAGCCAGTTATTTTGAGGAGTACTGCAATTCAGGAAGTCCAAAGACCTACTGTCAGCTGTAGAGTTTTCTTAGCTTTTTGTAGCAGAAAGTCAGGCGACTAATATGCCATTTACACAGTGTCCCTTGAGCAACATTTAGCTTCATTTATTTTTGTTTGGTTGCGTTTAGGGGCTTGCCAATTTATTGTGGCATAGCTTTTGAATTGCTTACAAAGCATAAGCCCAGAAGCACCCAAGGGCACAACTATATTCCATGTGAGGTAAATGCCTTCGGGAGTTCATCGGCTCTGCAGTTTCCATTGAGAGGGATAACTAGGGATTGTTATGGCTGAGAATTGTAGAGAATGTCTGTGTATTTAGAGAAAAATACTCTGCTGTCTCACGAATTTAACACTCTAGAAAATCAGTTTCTATTCTTCAAAATTTGAGTATTTCACCAAGAAAATGCCTTAGAATTTATTGTAAATGACCTCTATTACCAAGCAGACAATACATCTATTACTATTAAATATGACGTCTAACTGTATTTGTAGTTAGACATTCATTTTAGAAATGGTATAATAAAGGCCACCACTCTCTGTATGGAATTGCTAATCATATTTACCCGCATTCAGAATCTCGCCTTGAGGCTGTTGCTGCAGCAACTGTTGTTGTTGCTGCTGCTGTTGTTGCGATTGTGTCTGAGCAATCATTTTGCGATTTGCCCAAGCGGCGGCATCCTCTCGATTGTTGACCATGGGGGGTGGTGGTGGTGGTGGCGGAGGTGGTCCCAACACAATGACATGTTGTTGCTGCTGTTGCTGGTGTTGTTGTTGCTGCTGCGGCTGCTGCTGCTGTGCTGTCAGCAATTGTTGCTGTATGGGCGGTACTGGCTGATATTGTTCCACATTGTTAGTGTTACTGTTACCGCTGGCCTTTGTGGCCGTTGAGGCAACGGTATTGCACTAAAAAATTGGTCCGCAATTGAATAATTGAAAATTGTTGATAATTGGGGAATTTGAACTTACTTCCGGTCCCTCGTCGCTGCCATCTTCGCACTGGGGAATGCCATCGCAGGCATTGTAAACGGCAATACATTCGCCCGAGTGGCAGCCAAACTGAAAACGTCCACAACGGGGCAAGGGGACTACATAAATAATGGGAGCGGAAAGTGTATAATTTGCATAATCAATATGTTGTATGTATAAGTTGCCAGTGCGTACCGCTCTGAGCCGAAACTGAGCCACCAGTTGCTGCTGTTGCCGTTGTTGGCATGAGTTGATTTGTGGGCTTGTCGCGCTGCACATCTGGCTTGAGTTTCAGATTGCTCAACTCCCATTCCTGCTGCGATATGTTGTTGCTGGGTATGTGCGGCAGCTGTGGCCGTGGTGTGCTTGCCACCATTTCCAAATTGTTGTGCGTTTGTGGCGTTAGCACTGCACTCGTATAGTTTGCATGCCGCGTGAACTTGCAATGGAAATTCTCGGGCGGACCACACTCGAAGAGATAACAATAGCCGCCCGCTTTGCGCTCAAAGATGTACACATCGCAGGCATCCGTTTCGCAGCAGAGACGCTCGCACTCCTCGAGCGTGTCCAACTCCAGACCCTGTAGATATTTTCCGCCAATCGCCTGCGATTCACCAGTCCTTATAATTGTGTTCTTGTGCACATCGAAGTGACCTTAATTCAGAGAGAGTATTTTCGAGATGAGAGTAGATGCTGTATGCAATTGTTGTGGATGTCCTTACCTATGCACGATTCCAGATCCATGCGCTTGGCCAGGCGATGGGTTGGCCTCCCGGCAGCTAGCTCGGGCTGACCGTCAGCTGTCATGACCAGAGGCAGCAGCAGTAGCAGCAGCGGCAGCAATCGCAACAGCCGCAACATTTTAAGGCTTAAGTTGCAGCTGGCTTGTGGTCTGATTTCTTAGCCTACTGACTTGGCTAATTATTTGGACACGTCTCAGTGAATATTGCAGTTCGGGTGGAGGGGCTTGTGCGTTGACGCTTTTCGAAGGCTTGGCGTGTTTACAAAATTTACACGCTCATTGATTTTTTCTGCCCACCTGCGCAGCATGCGTATTTTCTTTCTGTTATAACTTTCGCAAAATTCACTTGTCGAATCACAAAAATGTTGATTTTTATGAAAGAATACTTGGTTTTATTTGTTTAATAACATGCAGGAATCCTATTCAGCTTGCTTGTCCGAATCTATTCAAAGGAAAATGCATACAATTTTTTTTAAAGAACTTTGTAAATGCAGCAACCCTTAAAAAAAAGCTCTTTTGAGCTTTTTACATCAGCTGTAACTGCAAAGCTTGAAAAATATTTAAATGTAATTGGAGCTTAGCTAGAGCTATAAAATATTTGAGCATATTCAATTTAAAATTATTTTGTTTTTAAATATGTTTAATATTAAAACATGATTTGTTATTTGGAACAGAAAATTAAAAGCTCCAAAAGCTCTCTCTTTCTGCTCACGCTTCCAGTGAACATATGTTAACCTCACCATTGAGTTTCAACCCTAACCTTGCAGACCTTGCACACGGCAATGTAGCACAACAACAACAGCAATACCAATAATAGCAAGTGTAGCGCCACCCTGTCCTTTGTGCCCTTTGAATTGTTCCTATTCCCGTACCATCTTTAAACAGATTTTAACTGCAAGCATGAAGACGTCATGTTACAATAAAAATCAATAAAAAGCTTTCCTATCTCTCTGTTCGAATGTTCTTTTTTACAGGCTTTAATAATTTAGCTGTACTAGCAGGGTGGTTGCGGGTGTGTGTGTGTGTGTGCGTGTGTGTGCGTGTGTGTGAATGTGTAGATTAGGAGCAAAGCAATCAGGTAAATTGTTGGTAAATATTGAGTTGTGTGTACAAAATATACAAACCTCGGGTATACACACATTTGCGCTATCATTTCAATTTTTTTTCTATTTGTCAGCTTAAAGATTTGTATACATATTTATACCTGGTGTTATTAAAACAGTCTTAAGCACAACTACGGCAAGTAAGCAAATCAGGGAAAATGCGCCTTTTTTTTAATTAACAGGATAACAATGATGGCAAATGACCAGATCAGTCAAATCAAAAATCAGGGAAATGAACAATCTTTTTAATGGATGAAATTTATAATTAGAAGAACACTTATCTATCTATTATTAGAACGCGGTCACTTACAGAGTAAACAAAAATAGCTTGAAGGCATCTGATAAGTAGAAATAAATTTCTTCAGAAGTTATTTGATGAGTAAAAATAAATCTCTTTAGATAGCTTCAAGCAATTTATGTATATTATATTATTGTTAGTAATCCCGAATAAAAATAACAAAATAATTAATTATATTGCTGATAGGCATTTTAACTCAACATGTTGCCGTGTTTCCTTTATCCCTGGTCTTTATCTAACCCAACCCCGGCACACACATACATGCGAATGTCTGCATGTACATACATACACCCATAATTTCTTAACATAAGTGCGTATTTAGGGTTTGGGCGCAGTAGAAGCCAAAAATGTCTAAAAATAGCATCAGACCAGACGCCCAAATTGCACACAGCAACAGCAGAACAGCTGTAACAGCAACTCTAAAAGTGTGCTGTTAGCTTAACAGCAACTCTAAAAGTGTGCTGTTAGCTTAACAGCGCGCGCTCTCAATCTCTCTCTCTCCCTCTGGCAACAACATGGCGGCGCATGCGTCGCTTTGGGGTACAACTTTAAAATTTGAAGTTGACTCAACTTGAAAATGTTAATGAAAAAATGAAGAGATAAATGCAAAAAGGGTCGCCAACAGTCCCACACTAACGCACACTTCTATATATTTATATATATATATATGAGTATATATAAATGTGCACACACACACACACACATACAGACTGACTGTGTTTATTAAAACACCCAGGCACATTGCACAAAAGCAAAGCGAAGTCAGACAACAACAACAACAATAAAAGCCCCTAGCACAACAAAAAAGAAATAAACATTTGGGGGCCAGAAAATGGGCGAAATGTGAGCTTGAGAGTAGTCCCACAATGCAGCAAAAAACATTGCATACTTCAGGGCAGGGAGCACTCCCGCCGCTAGTCAAGTGTGCAGCGTGTTAGACCCCGCTAACTGTGTGCCTGTGTGTGTGTGTGTGTGTGTGTGTGTGAGTGAGAGTGCACTCACAGTGCAAACTGCCAACAACAAGAACAACAACAAGAACAACACCAAAAGCAACGCGAACTTCTGCAAATGAGCGCCTCAAATTGCATGTTCAGTTTGGCGTTGAAAGCGATTTTAATGCTTTTAATTCGCAGGATGGTCGAGGGTAGATTTTGAGTGGAGAGTGGCTTGGCCTGGCACAGCTTTTTGTTGCCATGTTATTTAAGTTAATCGCAGCAGCAACAACCACATTTTGTTGTAGTTCAGCTTTTGTTGCTGCTGCATACTTTTGAGCTTGTTTAAAGCATTTTATCGATTTTAGTCGCTTTCAATTTTCGTGTCAGCAAATTGCATTAAGTTCAATGGCTGTCTGCCTCGGCCAAAAGGAAGGCAACTATTTCAAGTATCTGAGGGATACAAATTATTTGTGTTTTTTTTTTACTGTCTGCTTTGTCTTTTTCTGCGAATAGTTTATGACTGCCATATTTGGAGGGTGGTGTTGTGCTGTTCATGTTGTTTAAAGCCTAGCAGAGAAGCTAGTAAGAAAATTCCCAAATCGAAATTGTTTTTGTTTCAAAGTCATTTGGCACGACGCCGACGACGACGATAAGGACAATGCCATGGGTTCTGCTAGGGTTCAATAACACCGTCGAAAGAGCTCAAATTTTTGAATGCCCAATGCTCGTAAAGCATGAAAAGCACATCTGCACGTGCAGTGCGCAAAAACTCGTAAATTTCGTGCATTTAACCAAATGGAAATTTAGCAACCAATAAACCCACACAAACACACAGAACAGCACAGTCTGGGGTTGAATGTGGCAGCAGCTTAGAATCGACATCATCCTCCACCTGAAGAACGCATCTGATTTGTCTACAAAGCTGTGCAGGTGAACACAAACTGGTTTCGGTCTTCACTGGTGTACATTCTCTAACTAACTTTTTCGGTCGACTCGCTTATGCAAAACTTTAATAATGATGCGCACTCGGAATGAGTGTTGTATGAGGCGACATGGAAAAATCAGTGAAACAAATTGCCAACAAGATGCTCGACTTGTTTATGGCTGGCACAGTGGCGGAGCTAAGCTAATTAAGAACGGGGAACAAATCTACATAAATGTTAAACGAGCATTTATTTATTTTAAGAATCCTCGTCACGCCACTGCTTAACTTTAAGCTGTCTCATAAATAAATGTAAGCTTATTTGCCCTCCCGCTCGTTATAATTTTAATCAATCAGCAATAAAAATATATTTTAAACTCACAACAATGGAAACTGAATAAATGCCTCTTTAGGATTAGTTAGCTTTTGTATCATATAACAGCTTTAACAAACTATAAATACAGCAAAATGTGAGACTGAATACAATTGGTGAAAATGTAATATTTAAAATATTCACCTAGCAACAAAAAAAATGTAAGCAGAATAATTAATAATTAATAAGTGCCTAAATTTAAAAAAAGTTCAATTTTAAAAAGTCCGCAGTTTGCGTAAAAATAATATTTACTTGCGGCACAACGTCTAAATATAAATGCAGTATCAATCTAGAGCCCAAACCAAACCCAAACTGTTTACTGTAAACTGATTGATGTTGAGCTCTTGCAGTTATAGCTTAACATTATTTTTATTATACAAATTTATGACTTGGCAATAAGTCTGGGCAGACTGTTTTATTAAAAATAATTTGGAATTAATATTTATTCAATTCGAAAGTAACTGGTTAGAAAATGAGTAAAACACCCACTCTGCGACAGCTCAGCTGACACATTCGCTGCCCAATGAACTCTGCAAATATCGCATACTAAATCGGAGATAATTATGCGTAAACGCCCGTCCCCTCAGGGGCAAAACTGATGAACTGACGAACTGACCATTAATTATGCCAGAATATTCGTAAACCAAACAAGGCACAAGGAGAAAAAAAAAATATCAAAAGCTCAGACAACGTCGCGACTGTTTTACTAATTTTTTTTGTCGGAATGGGGATTGGGATGTGAGTATTAAGGTGCTGGGCAAACACTCACACACACACACAGACGAACACAAACACGATGGGGGAGCAGACGGTGCCGGTAGGTGGGTGGACAAAATAGAATTAATGGCAGCGCCAACAGACGATAGCATAAGGGCGACTTTTCCATTGTGTTGCAGCATTGGCAAAGTCGCGTCAAGGAACCTTCAAGTGCCCAAAACAACGGGCAGACGACATTAAGATGAGTGGGAGACGGGACTAGGGAGTTGGGAATCGTGAGTCAAGAAAGGCGGGTAGTTATATGCTACAATGGCTTAACCGCACAATAAAAGCGCAACAAGACCTCGAAACACAGCTACAACAAAATATGTTAAATATGTGAAAAATTATTTAGTTGATAAACTAAGAGATGACCTAGGAATAAATTCGGAAAACCAATAAAGTAACAATAATTTATGTTTAATTTTTTGTTGGTTTTTCACATGAGATGGTTAAATTATTTGACTCCAGAATTTCAGAATATTAATATAAATGTAAGTGTGTAATATGTTCGACTTGTTGTGGATTTTTGTTCAAAACATATACACATAAAACAAGATATAATAAAATAATGAGAGATAATGTAAATGCTTTAATTGTAATTGTTATTCTTTTACAGATTTTGAATATGCCGAAATATGCCTCATGGAGCAAGCAATCAAAGGTACATTAGAAAATATTGACTTTGGGTTAAGAACAACAACAGATGCTGTCGGTGCCTGCGATGAACTCGTGAACTTGGGCAGCAACACAAAAGTTCAACGCTTCTTGAGCACAAGCACTGAAACAAATAGACGAATACTGCTCGAGAGCAAGGGCTCAGGACATGTCTGAACTGGGCTAGAAGGGTCAATGTTTTTGGGTGTGTATGTTTTTTAAGTGTGTGTGCATTAAATATTTAAATTCATCAAAATTGCTCATACGCTGTGTGGGCTGTGCAAGAAAATGCCTTCTTTACCTTTTTACGTAATGCTCATGCCTCGGTATAAAAAGTGAAAATGACGAAAAGACCTCGTACATTATTTAAATGCAGAGCTGAAAATACCAGTGCATAAATATTTAATTAGCTTGCGAGCCGAAGAATGAATGGCAACAACAATGGGTAAACGTTCGTCTCAAGTTAGACATAATTATCTAGAGCCAGTGCCTGAAGACAATGCCACAATGCCTAATGGCAAAGACACACAACTAACACACAAAATGAAACAAAACATGGCTCAAGTACAAAAGCAGGCATATACTATAAGCGTAAGTAGATGCTAAGCATAAAAAAAAGAAAATGGTCGAAAGAGCAAAACGGCAGCTCATTAAAACTTAATGCTAAAAAGACAAGACAGAGAGAGAGGGAGAGAGAGAGTGAGTGAGAGAGCGAGGCAACAAACTGAGCAGCTGCCAGTGCTTCAATATTTCTTTATTGACTGTCTTAAATGCTTCCGCTGACAGATTTGACTGACAACTGTCACATTTGTGAAAACTCAGCCAATTCCAAACATCTATCTATCAGTTAATGCCGATATTGACTCGTGTCCATAAACCTGCCATCGACACCAGCCAACTCTGTTAATTAACAGCAGCTGCTCCCACTCTCTCGCTTCCTCTCTGCTGTCTCTGTTAAACCCATTCCAGTTGCTGCTGCTGGTGCTGCTATGCTGCAGACTTCCCGCTGTGTCTATCACACTGAATCCATCCATTTGGCTCTCAGCTCCAACTGTAATTTTGACCCGTTTGGTTTGCAAGTGCCTTTGTTGTTTTTGTTGCACGTCGGCGGCACCTTTTGTTGCTGGCATTCTAAGCGTGGCCATGGCCATTGCCAATGCTCAGCAGCGTGACATTTAACGCTATGGGATGCCCGCACATTGAGTTATCGACGGTTGCGGTAGGGAGAAGGGGTAGTTGGGGTACGACTGGCCTAATTCCTATAGTATAAGTTACTAAGTGTGTAAGAAAGTACACGAAGAGTGAACCAATTTGTATTTGTATATGGCTTATAACTATCCAAGGATGGTTTGCACGAAGAGTTAGGCTTTTGCTTAAAAATAATTAATTATAAAAAGTAAATATGGGGAAAAAATGAAAGAACCGGAAAAATTCAGTAATTAAATATTTTGAAGCTCAAAGTGAAAGTAGATTTGTTTATTTTGCTCTTTTTTTCATTATTATTACTATTAGAGTTTATTTTTATTAATTGGGAGCAGATATACATACTTAATTAATTGTTATTTTTGAAATTTAAGACTTATTTATTTGCTTGAAGAGCTTTACAAAGCTATTCATTGTATCATATTACAAAATTACGATTTAAATTATAGAAACCTAAAAATAAATCTTATTCATCCAACTTATTGTATTTTATTGATATTATAAATTTTGAATACGTTTCCTAATTAAATTATTAAACCTTTTCAATGGACCATATTAAAGTTAACATCACGATTTATACATAGGTATTTGTATATAATCTTTACAAAAGTCTTATATTGATATGATAATGAAATATTTGTTGACTGTCAAGTCATTAAATATACCGGTTGGAATACAGATTTAATGTTGCTCAAATTTGATGCATAGCTAAAAAATTAAATGGAGATCTCACGGTGAGAGTTCTGCGCTTCTAGCACTCTGTAATCATTGCTAACAACAACAACAACTAAGTCAGCTCAACGAAGCTCAACAACATATTGTGCGACCATCCGCTGAGCTCTTGCCATTAATCGCTCCATGGAAAACCCACAAATCAACAGTCTATCAACACACAGCCCACAAAAAAAGACAGCGGACTTCTGGCTATGTCCACAGTATGTTAACATAAGTACGCTGCCTCTCTCTTTGCTGTTAGCAGTGGTGTGCTGACACCGGCATGTTAACATTTTATGTGTATCTCTCAGCTGCAGTTGGCTCCGGGTTCGGTTCAGCTTTCAGTTCGGTTTTAGTCTTTTCATGGTGCTCAACGGTTGCGCGTTTAACTCGCATTGATTCAACGCTTAACTTTGCCGCCTAACAAACTAATAAACAAAAACAGTTAAACAAACACTTTGTCTCGTGTATTCTGTACGATATATCTGTGCACTCAGTGTCTAACTGCGTGTGAGTGAGTGTGTGTGTGTGTGTGCATTTTGATTTTCTGCTACTCCACACCACGGTGCGCCCTCATTGTGCTCTCGTGCAAATGAAAATTTCATTGAGCAGAAAGTAGCCGCAGAAAAGTGGAAAATCTTTAAACAGTTAAACCAATCCAAATAATAATTAAAAATCGCTTCAAGTGAAATTACCAAAAATACAAAATAAATAACAACAATTAAATTTTGCAGATTCCCTGGAAACAGCCAAATAGCAAAGTAATTTAAAATGAATTTACTATAAATATTTATCATAAGTATTTTTTAAATGAATTATTATGCATATCACTGTACTATTGTAAGGGTATTTTTTGTTTAAACTAATTTGAATGTGACTTGCGGTTGGAAATAATTAAATTTGGCAGATTCCCTGGTAAACAGCTAAATAGTAACTTTATTTAAAGAAAACCGTTTTTACCTTTCAAAAGAATTATATATCAATGAAGTTTATCATGGTATTATACTGTTATTGTATGGGTATTTTTTTGTTTAAATTAAATACGACTTGCGTCTGGTGGAGTTTGTCTGCACTCTCTTCTTGCCAAGAACCGGAAAATATTCCAATACGCTAAAATAGAAGTTGTTGGCTAGTCAGTTGAATCGGTCGCTGCTTCATCAGCCGGTCAAGCGTTCCGGCCAGACCAGACCAGACCAGCCTGGCTAGAAGCGTGCTCGCCCAGCGCAGCATATCGCAGCACCTGCCCAGACATTGCGGCACAGAAGCTGCCACAAGCTGCCACTCTCCTCTGTGCCACGGGCTATGTGTGTGAGTGTGTGTGTGTGTGCGTGTCGAGCTGTGGAATTTTATGCAGTGGCTGCCTCGTTTATTTCGCCAGCTCCTACTTATTTACAACTTCGTATATATGAAACCTCTTTTTTATTGGCAGGGAGGGTGGTCGTCGACTCTCCCTCTCCACTATCCCTCTCTCTCCACTGCCCCCCGTCCCTGCCCCGCCCTGTCTCTTGGCTATGTATGCAGCCAAACGTAACGAAAAACGCAACTGCGCTTCACGCTTCAGGCTCAGTCGCAGCCACAGTTGCCGTCGCCGTTGCCGTCGCAGTCGCAGTCGCAGTCGCAGTTTCAGTTCTAGTCTCAGTTGGGGTTGGGGGCAAACTTGATTTCCAGAGCAGCATTAGATGAGCTGCAAATCAAACAGAGAACTCTAAAAGCGACGCCAGTCAATGTTAGTCGTCGTCTACAATAAATCCGAGTAGAAAACCCGTGCAGAACTTTATAATTTATTTTATCAGTGAAATTTCGCATAAATTACACGGAAAAGAGACTGTTGTTGGTTGTAGTTGATAATGAAAACACTTAGAGCTGCACGTATTTATAATGTTATATCGTAGATTAACGGCAACCTCCAAAAAAGATTAAATGCTTCGACCAAAACAGAGTTAATTCTTCTTTAGTTATTTGTGCTTTTCAAAGTGTTTTTCTTTAATTATTATTGTCATTTGGGAGGGAAGAAAACCACTCGTGTGTGGCAAAAGTCTAAAAAAAAATTGGTTAAATGTTAATTGGAAGTTTTACTTTTTTTAATTTTAATTATGATTGCAAAACGACAATAAGCAGAAAAACTGCTAGGAATTATTAGGTTATATCGAAAATGAGTAACTATTGCGAATAAAAGACACTTCAAACGAATTTATATTAATGAACTTAATAAAAATCAAGTTTTTTTTTAAGAGTTAATCAAAACCTTTTCGTAAAAGTATGCTTTGAGAAATTAAAAGTTTGATTAGTACAATTTCAAATGAAACATATAAAAAAGTTACAGTTACATAGAATAAGTAAATCAAAAAAAAAAAAAAAAGACAACTTTCTATCAAAAGAAGTTCGACAACGAGAAAACTAGAATTATTCGTTTTAATAGACTTCATCAATCGCAGACTCACTTTTTTTTTGCATCTACTGTTTTTGTTGTGTTTCGGTTTTGTTGGCGGCCTATTCGCATTTTACTGATGTTATTTCTCTGTGCGCTTCTGTGCTGATTTTAAAGTATGTCGTTGGCGAGTTTTATGTGGTGTCTGGCTGCATTTGGTAACCTGGTTTTATTGCTGCCATAACATTTGCCACTGCCTGTTGTGTCTAATCACTCGTTGCAGAGCAAGCGAAAAGCACAGAAGAGCCACAGAGGGGAAGAAGTGGAGAAGCACAGACAAGATATGGTGCAGAAGATACATTAAGTATTGGACACATGAGTTTGATTCTGACTTGTTTACATATATTTTTCTTGCTTTTCGCGCCATGTGTCTACTTAATCGATAGTGTACAGGGTGCTTTGCTCTGGGCCAAATGTAAAAGATACAAATGTATCATTAGCCTGTTACATACACGTATCAATACATTTTCAAGGCAAAGTCGCGTTGACCTCATCGCCAACAATAATAGCTCGAAGACTTTGGTCGCCCTCTATTGTTTAATAGTTTGTTAAATGTTTTTGAAAAATTTATTGAAAGATAAGCATCCACGTATTTACTTTTATTATATATATATTTTTGCAGTTTTCAGATTGAAAGATAATCGCCATTGTCTAGCAGTTTGTAGAACAACAACAATCACGACAGTCGACCTTCGATTTTAGAGACATGACCCCCCTCCAGAATAAATACGAGACGAACATTAATAATGACGCTTGGCCATAAATTAATTTGAAATTAAACAACATTTGAGGAGCAGCGTTTGCAAACATCCTCAGGCCACAAAAAAGCACAAAAATAAACAAACTACAGAAATAAAGCCAACAAATCTGAGAAAACTTTGAAACGTAACGTCTGAAAATGTGAGCATGTTCCGTAAAAGATTTCATCAAATAGATTAATAAGCGACGGCGACGTGTTTGGCATATTGTAAGGCCCAAATGCTGAAGCGGCCATATCTCTCTAAGCGGAAATGTAAGACACGGCGGCAACTCGTTAAGATTGAAACACAAACACATACACTAAACCCCAAACACGAGCAAATGTGAAATTGTAGCAAGAGCGAAAAATAGAACGCCTTTTTCGGGCTCATCGAAATTTAAATACCCTTGCAGACCGAAGTTAAGCCGCTGACTATATTCAATTAACTATTCTATATAGTATGCCGATGCTAATGATTTTAGCTTTAATAAAACTCGAAATAAAATCCAAGAATACATCCATATTCCACGCTTCTTCAAGATTAAAAACTGAGTGCATTTCTAATAAGGCTCATCAAGAATACACATTATACAATTTTATATGCTTGGACACATCTTGTTTAAAGCATGACAAACCTGACAGCAAAATGATGACATTTCTGCTAGGATAAATGAAAAAAGAAAAAAACAAATAAAAACAAAGAAATCATACAGAAGATCAAAATGTATAATTTTGTTCAGAAAGTTTCGCTTATAATTAGACATGTTGCAAGACATACAAATGAGAAGCAAGCCAAAGCTAAATTTGTGATCAGTTCCAATTTATTGTGGGAGAAACGTTCATTGAAAACGCATTATGGACACAACTTATACGATTTATATATTTTTTAAAATTTATTTCCTAGAAATGATTAATCAAATTTGTCTGCCAAATGATTTTTAAGCTTTTTATGCCAAAAGAATTTTTCTTATTATTCTTTTGCGTTAAGCAAATTTGAATATTTACTTTTATTTATTTATTTGATCAAAATTTTTCCATTGTATATAAAGTAAACTATTCACAAACTAGTTCTCACGTTAGTTTAAAGTATTTTTGAAGTTGTGAACTTGCTAATTGTCAGAATGAACATAAAATATATTCGTTTACCAGCACAAATAGAAAATAATGACCTCAATCTTGATAAATCAGACCCAGGAAATTTTCGAGTTGATTTTATTTTCGAAATATCTAAAGATAAAAGATTTTTCGCAAAAATGTATATTTTGTGTGCTGCTGCTGGCAAAATGTCAAATAGCGATAAATATTTAAGCTGGTGACGTATCGAACGGATATTTGGGTAGTTAAAATTAGTAAATTGACATATTGTCGGGTCGATAGATGAAAAGACAAATGAGTGATTACCTTTGGCAATGTTTGTTCTGGACATATGGTGTTCAGACATATATATATATAAATATATATATATATATAGTAAGCGCTATGGAATTATGTGAAATATTTTAGCTGAATGTAGTCATAAACTACTGAACTTGTTAAGAGGTGTTTTAGTATCAGCCAGCTGCAGTCAATCACGGCATATAATAGATATGCGCAAACAAATGGAGAAACCAATGCTTATCAACAATCAAAATCCAACTAAAAGCAAAACAAGACATTATTCAACTATTCAGATATGAACCATCAGAGTGGGAAGAGCACGTACCATTGAACTCTAACCCAGTGCCAGACACTGGCAGACGGGGCGAATGTGTATTGTATAATTATGCCGCAAAAATACTGTTGTTTTATATATATATTTATTTGCTTACTATTGATATAGTATGCACTACGTCAATATTCGCAGCTCACTGCATCTTGTGCGCTAATCGTTCTGTTGAATACACTCACATTTATACATACGAGTACCCATACACACTCAGTGCTCTGCGCCTTTGTGGCCTCCATCATTGCCAGGCGACCAACAAACAGCGATTGCTGCGATTGTATATAACTTATAACAACTACATAAGCTCCAATGCACATATGTACATATATATATATATATATATGTACATATATATGTACACACTCACATATTCACATACTAACTTGCCGCATTCATAAATAAATAAAGAGCTAAAGCAGCGACCCCGCCGAGCGGCGCTCTTTGCGTGCATTCTGCGTGATTCTCGTGATTTGCTGCCTGGTCACAACTTATGATGAACAACTACCCAACTACCACCCAACCATTTCCCACCCACACCAAACCACTCTTTCGCCTCTGCTTTCCAATGGTGAGACCCGCACAATTTCTATTGCATTATTTATCACAAACATTGATATTTATAGTTATCGCTCATATTGTGTACACATTACTTTTCATGCTTTTGCTTAGGGTATTATAATTGGTCAATATTTCTAGCTTGAACGGGCCAACTTTTGAAGTCTGATTTTCAATAATTTGAACTATATTTTTTACTTAGAATATATGCAAAATTTGTATACTTTACTTAAGGTTACTTCGATTGCAGATTCAGGCTGGTTTAGTTAATTTATTTCATTTTGTATTTTATATAAAGCTATCAAAATATAAGCATATTTTATTATACCAGGGTGTTTGATATGCGACTCCGGCAAATTAATATTTTTCATGTGTTTCTTTTGATTGCCTTTCGGTTCGCATTCAAAGCATTCATCTGCTTACAACACGATGTGCTCCTATCGCATTTGTTTTTGATCGGTCGGCCCCCTCAGCCCCCACCAACCAGACATCGCTCCCTGAAATGCACCATTATTCATTGTACGGCTTTGACTTTGAATTGCGTTTCGATTCGAAGTTATGTTTACATTATCGATTGGCATCAAGCTGAAGAACTTTGACTTTTATAAAATACTGCTGCTGCTGCTGTTGCACAGTTCCTGATAAGTCATGTAAATAGTGATAAAAATCAGTGTTCTCCATCGTTTGTGTTGCGACTCTTAAATAAGCATTGATATATTTCCCAGAAAACGTATCTGGTATCCAAACTTTGATGAAGGGAAAGACGAAAAGATGCCCAATTTTTCATATCTTCTTTTGGTTTTTCGAGCACTGCAAACAAACTTTTCGAAAATAGGAAGTGTTTGATTAAATAAAGAACTGATTTTATATTAGTAAATGTTGCTTACATTTAAAATTTTGTTAGTTCGTTTACTTCATAAAGTATTTCCGTCTTTTTCTCTATGCCGAAATTGTTCTTATGACTCAAGTTGACAGTCTCGTAATATGTCGGCCAATTCGTGACAAAATCACCATCTATTTATAAAAACAATCTGACCAATTGTGCTCCTCACTCACATAATAATAATATCCCGTGCCCGAGAACTCTCATACACCTCTTCGAATGTTTGTTTTGCTGACGTAATCTCGCACGACACAAAAACATTTCGCAAGCAGCAAATTAAGTAACGAATACGTAGAATTGCCTGGAAAAACAGTTTTTTATTTTATTTTTCCGATGTCAAGTAGGCCGACAAAATGAACTAAGTTGCTAAATAAGTTAGCTGGAAAAACATTAGGTGAAAAACTTTTCGGTAAAAAAAAAACAAAACAAAAAAAAATATTATATACACATTGTGTAACTTTGGCATGACAATTAGATTTGACCATTTGAATATGACTCCATTAGTTCTCGCCAGAAGCATGCATGTGGCCAGGGTCAACAAACCTAACTCGCAAGCACTTCACTTGATGGACTGACTAACTGACTGACTGACTGACTGACTGACTGACTGACTGAGTGACTGAGTGACTGACTAAGTGCCTAACCGGCTGACTGCTTGGTTATTGGCCTGGCTACTTGACACCACACAGATCGTGTATCTCGTAGGTGTTTTCACTTGTAATTATTTATCCATAAGCTTCGTTTTGGCGTTTTTAAGGCCCGCAGCGTAACCTCGATTTAGTTTTTTTTCTTCTCTCTTTTGTTTTTTGTTGTTTAATGCGCGCAAAAATTAATTAAAGCCATGTTGGGGGGAGCCAAAGAACTCTGCGAAGCGAATAAGCAGTAAGGCAAAATAACATTTTGAATAAGATAAATATGAATTCGGTTTACAAAAGTTCTCGAAACCCAAACACAACTGGTTCACAATCGAACTTGTGGAAAGAACTTGAACTAATTGTTTTTCTATATGGGTATTATAGACTTACTTATATATATATATATATATATATATATTGCTTTGATGATTGTGAAATTATTTTTCCTGCAATACGACATGTTTTCTTGTTGCTTCAATTTAATTGATTGCGCTGAAGTTTTCGTATTATTTTTGTTAGTGCGCTTAATGAAAACAAAATGCCGGAAATGCGGGTTTGGGCATGTTTAAGCTGCCACCAACTGTTAAACAGCCACGAAACATAAAAGTTATTTACAGAAAATGAATTGTCAAAGCAAACAGTGAGTTGTCAAGAGCGGTTTACTTTCTGATGTTTTCTCAAAGTATTATTAACGTGTACATAATTAGTCATTTTGTTGTAAACCACTGGAATACTTTTGTAAAATTTAAATCAAAACAAGATTGAGATTTGACAAAACTTATCACTAAGATCCTGTAAACAGTATCTTACGTGATCAAATGGCATTTTATATATGTAGCTGTCAGTAGTCTATTAGCGCCTGATTTTGATTAATTAACTCAGTTGTCAGCCCGTTTATTGTTGTCTCCTTTCCTTTTTTTCTTCTTATTTATTGATTTTTTCTTATACTGCTGATTAATTTAAAAGTATTGAAGTTAATTTAGAACGAATAAAAGAATCTATACAAACGCGCATAAATTGGAATTCGCGCCCAAAAATTAGCAACCCATTTAAATTTAATAGATAAGTTATGGAACGCGATGTTGCGGTGCAGAGTAGGGCACCGGCGCCAATCAATCATGATTGAGGTGTGAAACAATCATCGAAAATCAATTGCCATTGAAACACGCTTAATTTGCTAAACAAAACTTTTTGCGTTGTTCGATATTTATTGTATTGAGATTTATGAGTATTTATAGAAATTTTCATCGTTTGTTTTTTTGTAGTCTGCGATTGTGGCAGCTTCGGGTTATCAGCTGTTTGTTGCACTGCGCCACCTACTGTAATTCAAATATAATATTCATAATTTAATGTAATGGCTATCTGATAAGCTGACGCACAAAAAAAAATATATCATCAGTAAGCAGTATTAATAGACCTAAGGTCTAACTAAGCCTATTCTATAATTGTTTGTGTGTATTCCTAGGGTGTTCAGGTGTTCCCACTGAAAACTCGCTTCGACTATGGCTGTTGTTTATTTAGTTTTTTTTTTTTTTTTTTTTTGATCTCTCATGCCGCCACCAATCCATAAACATTTGCATACACAAAGCCCAATATTTGTTTGATTTTATTTGTAGATCCCGCATTACTGGATCTCGATTTTAGCATAACAGCGTCACATTTCACTTTTCTACAACAACAACAATGACAATAGCAAGAAGAACCCCATATGGAAACTTGTATGAATGAATTCCAAAATTCAAAATCTGGCATCGAGCATCACGTTCTCAGTGCTGTCTGACCACTGTCTCTTTCTCTGTTTCCCCCTCTCTCACTCTCTATCTCTCTCTCTCCCTGTTTCGAAAAATCCATCGCTATGTGAGTTGTAACTGGTTTTCAATATGGGTTAATTCCAAGCTCGATTTGGCCTTTTTGACTTAATGAACTCATTTTCAATGCCTTATCATATTTATTTCTCTACACCTCTACACGATATAAATTTTAATGGCTCCTTCTTTCTATTCCTCTCTCATTCTCATTCTCTCTCTCTCTCTTTCTATCTCTCTCTTTCTCTTTCCCCACTTCTCTTTCCATTTGCATTTCCTTTGTAAATTTGTATTTAGTTTATGCAAATCTATGCTCAGTTTTTCACCCCACCTTGATAGTAAAAGTTTTCACACAAGTTTTCGGTTTTAAGGTTCGGTTTTATCTTTTGGATTCCATTTCAATCAAAATATACGCCACAAACCGCAGTCTGCAGTCATTAGCCCAATTTGGAACATTGCGCAGCAGTATAAAAGTATTATTCACATAAAGCCCATAAAACCACACAAATGCTTTAATGATGCGAAAACTTACGTCGCATTAGAACAAAAAAAAAAAAAAAATCAAAAAAAAAAAAAACCAAAATTATTTTGGCAGCCATTCAAAAACACTTTGAGAATATCACCCGAGAGCAGCAGGCGTGGAGAATTCATTGCAAAAAAAAAACTCAAACTAATCTCTGATTCTATTTTTATAGTGACTTAAAGTTGAGAAACGCCAACTGTACTATTTTTAAATAAAAATAGTGTTTAACAGATTACTTTAATGCACAATACGGATGCTTAACATGTGTTATGATGGCTGTTATATTACTGGGATATAACTGATTTTCTTTATGATAGATATTTAAAATATTTAAATGCTTAGGAAAATAATAAAATTTAATAAATGCATATGTAAATTATCAAAGGATCGATTACATAATAAAGCATTGTTAGTAATTATATTCCATACCGGATATCTTAAAGCCAATCATTATTATTTATTTCGCTCTCTTAATTAACTCTACTTTCCAAGACCAATGCCATAAATGCATCAAGCTATTAATAATTAATTAAGCGTCTGAGGTAATTTTCCACAAATTAGCATAACATTTTTGCTCAAAGCCTTGCCCATAAATCTTAAAACTAGGCGCCTGACCAAAAAGAAATATTTGTATCAAATCTGGTCAACTCATCGTCGTAAAAGGTCTTAACGGCAATTGCGCCACTTTTTGAGTTTGTGGCACGTTATTTGCATGTTGCCATAAATGGGCAGCAGGGGCACAATACAGAAAAACACACGCACAAATTTATATACAATCAATGTGCCATAAAAGACCCCAAAACGCACTTCAAGGCGCCTCGTGGCACTCAGATTTGGTGATACTTAAAAATCAATTAGATGGAAGCTTTCGTTACTGATTTGATCATTTTTTCACTGATTTATTTTAATTTTTTTTTAGCTACGCAGTGGTGGTTTTATTCGGTTATTCCGCAGTACTCGTTATTTTCCACTTTTTGTTCTCGTAAATATGGATGGCTCATCAAATTTGCGTTTTGCTAATTGGCTCGTGTTTCGTCTCTTTTGACAAAATACAACCAAATTTGATTAACCACAATTGATTCAAAATTAAATATTTTGTATACCCTTTTGACAAAACTTAATAATATTTCTCACTGTCTTTTTTGTATATGAATTCATGTTATGATTTAAGGAGTGCAGCTGATAATTATTTCATGGGCTTGACAACAATGGAAAAGCAAACTTTTTGCCAGCTGTTCAGTTTTCGAGTATAATAAAATGATTAACATGCTTTGATATAGGTATGCTAAATAAACATGGAAACACGTACAAAGCAGTATAATAAAATGAAAAATATAAGTATTTTTCCAACAATTTTAATCACAAAGAGAAGCGGAGACCACTGAAATAAACATATTTAGCCAAATCAATACTAACATATTAACACAGATATCAAGTACGAAATCAAAATGTAACTCTATGGTTTCTTAAGAGCTATTTTTTACGCTTTTTTTTTCTTTGTATATATATTTAAAAATATCCTGCTTTTTATTTTTTGTTCAAAACCCCTTCAATAAACCTTTGCTGAAACATCACCCTCACTTTACGCTATGTCTCAGATATTTATAAACTTTTTTAAAGGCTGACATTTTGACATGTTAAATATAAAATATAAAATGCTCTCAGCTTGTGCAGTGTTTATATATAAAACTTATTAACGACCTTGCTAGCAATTTCAACAGCCGCCAAACACAAAAAAAAGAACAGAAAAAAGAACGAAAAATGGGGAAGCATATGGATGTCTCTATTCACCCATATTTCGTGGCCCAAAAAATGGCAAAAAAAAAAAACGAACGCCAAAAATGTCAATGGCAACAGGGACAACCCGAACCTGGCACCAATACCCCAATTGTGGCTGCTGCCATTTGAGCCCACGCACAACACAGTTAGGAAAATTCCATTTTCCAATATGGAGTTGAAATCAAATTGCCAAGAGTCAAATATTGAAATAGTTTCGCTTGTTGGCCAAACTGCATTTTTTGTGCCATGTGGCAAGCGAAATATTTTCAGCACACAAAAAAAAATTAAATAAAAAAACAAAATTTCCGCATTTAAAAAAAAAAAAATGTATTCCGACCATTAACTAAAAATAACAATGGTTGTTCAGTTTTGCTGAGTTATGCGTTCACTTCTCAGTTATTGCTATCTTTTTCACACCATTCAATTGGGCTCATTATGTGTGTGCTAGCTTGCGTGTGTGTCTGTGTGTGTGTCAGTGTGTTAGCTTGTGTGTGCGCTTCTGGCGAAATCTGATACCAGATTTACTTAAGAGTCATAAGCAATTATGAAACTGACGTTTAACTTGTCACTCGCATGTCGAGTCTCAACAAAAACAGAGAGAAAGAGAGAGAGAGAGAGAAAGAGAGAGAGAAAGAGAGAAAGAGGGAGAGAGAGAGAGAGAGAGAGAGACTGTGACTGAGAGAGGGAAAAAGAGGCAACATGTCCCCAAGAACAGATCGCTAAGTAAGTAATACGAGACAGTTGAAGCCAAATAGGTTGGACAAGGTTTTTGTTTTTATTTGTATGGTGGGTTTTTCGTTTGCTTTTTCTTTTTCGTGTATGCTTAATACCGGAAATTGCCTTACATCGGGCCTAATTGTGCAGATCCGTTGGCCTAGTGGTTAGGATGGTGCTAACCATCATGATGGCCCGTTGACATGATATGATAGCATTTATTTAGTTCCCAGGCGTTGCACTGATTACTGCGCGGTGTTCATGCCTCGTAGATCAAAACGTCGCTTAACTTTAGCCCCATCTGGGGCTGCTGGGAAACTTACTTTGCATAGGAAAGTTATCTAAAGAATTTTCGCTTTTCCCAAAGATAAGAGCGCCAACATGTTGAAAGGCATTTGAACGTTGGCTTTATTCCTTTTTTTTGTTTTTGTTATGATTACAAGTGGGTAGATTATAGTATGTGAGTGCTGCCTTTATTATTATTGCTTGCCACATCAAACAACAACAATAGCTTTGCATAAGTATGATGTTGAAATGCCCGCAACAACAACAAATAAAAGCAACAACAAAATTTAAACATGCAACACGTTGCATGCACACAGCAATTGCTGGGTAGCTACGAAAAATTGTAACAACATTGTAACTGTCGACAGACGCCGCTGTTTTCCCATCCGCCCACCACTATTCCCCGTATCCATCACACTGACTGCTGACTGTGCAGCGTTGCGGAAACTTCCGGGATGGGTCACCACACTGCATACTTTCCCATGTATGCCTCCACTCCACTTGCCATTTTGACTACATATCTGATTTGATTCAATTTTACCCGTGCTTACGTTCTTCTGCTTGTTGGCTAATACGTTGTGAAAGGAAATGTGACTAGCCTCCAATTAGAGAGTCCCCTTTCTCCTCTCCCTCCCCCTTCCTTGAGAACTTCAACGAATATGCTAACAAACTCGCACAATTTGGACTGAAAATTGCGTTTCAAATGCACCACGAATCAATTAACTTGATTTGACCAATTTCTATGTCCGCAACTAGTCTCGATTATAAATTAGCATAAGCAAATAAGATTTAAAACAACCGAGTGTTTTTGTCGTGTAGATTCTTTTTACCCATATCTTAATATCAGATAGAAATAATGTTGATTTCCTAAGCACATTGAATAACTCACCAAAATCCCTGTTTATGAAAAATCTGTTTACCTGAAAATACTTTATTGAAGTACTTAAAAACTGCAAATTCTGCAAAAGAAAAAAAAAACAACAGATTTTACCCGTTAACATTTCCCATCCAAACACCTGTCTAACTTTTGTTTATTTTCACAGCTAAAGAACAATATTTGTCTAATACTTTTCTCACTCAGAACCAGAATTTCTGAGTTGTTGAAGACACATATATTATATTTTCCCGGAATTAATTTAACTTAAAATTATAAAGAATTTGCAAATTTACTTGGCTGTCCGATTACTAATTTGACTTTAACAAGAAATGATTTTTAAAGATAAGAGGCATATAGAGATTAAATAAGTTGAGATTTTTAGATAATCCTTTCGTTCAGTACAGACTCCTGATTGGGTGTTTTTATAAAAAAGTGTAACATTTTGAATTTTGTATTCCTCTCTTGTAATAAAACGTAAAAAAGTTCGGACAACTAGAAGCTTATAAGTTGAATGACTGCTTTCATTAATCTTACTCACTAACAAATTATTTTGTGTTTCATACTTCCCAACCACAACTTGTAACATTGATCACATTTGTTTCTATATGAATATCAGTCGAAAGTTTTTCTGATAATCTGTCAAGTTAGACACTGAAGTGTGTGTGTGTATGTGTGCATGTGTGTGTGTGTATGTGTGTGCGTGTGTATGTGTGTGAATGGTAAATGTCCCGCATGTCATACAAAAAAAAGTCAAATGTCATGCTGGCCACAAAGTCGAATCAAAGAAGCATTCATATTACATGCATTACACATTAATTTAATTAACTGTGAAACGTGGGCAAAACTGCAGATAAGTGGAATGTGAGCAGTTATTCCTTTTTGCTGTTCGCATGCCAAATCTTGGCCATAGATAAAAGCAGCAGAACAGCTCCAGCCACAACAACCAGCATGAATCACAGTCAGGGTTTATGGGCTTTGCGGCAGAGCCAGGCCAAAGCAGAGGAGTTGCTTCCCCTCCACTCTCCCTCACTTTCCCCCACACTCCCCCACTATATACAACTCTCTCTTTCCGTGTGGGGAGCTGTTGGTCTGAGTCATAGGTGCGGGAATTTGAAAATGCCTTTAGGCCAAAACGAGCATAAATAACTGGAATTCGAATTGGGGCTGGGAGTATGGGTTTTGAGTGGGCCTCTCGTCTGACGCATCAACTACAATTACATAATAAAACATTTAATTCAATTACAAAATGAACAGGCTGCAATTGATAAATATATATATATATATATATATATATACATATATATAAACATGTGTGTGTGTGTGTGTGTGGATTTATTTCAACGACCAATTTCTGTCTGCTCTCAATTACAGCAACGCCAATTAATTGTGCTCACTGTTGCAAGTTCAATAAACGCTGCAGTGTTCACTCACACTAATAAACCGCCAATCACCACCACCAACAACAACAATAACAACTGCAAGATGCAGTGCGGCCTGGAACAAATGAACGATTGCGAACGCTCGCCAAATCGAACAAATCTGCGCGTCAACTTCAATGAGAAGGGCAAGGAGGTTAAAGAGCGAAGGGAGAAGTTCCTCACAGCCAAATATGGTTCACATCAGATGAGCCTGATCAGGAAGCGACTGGCCGTCGAAATGTGGCTATACGATGAGCTGCAGAAGCTCTTTGATCCACCGGTAAATGACTAATTTATATTCTTTTTTTTGTCTGGCCTACAAATTTGTTGCTTTATCTTTTGCAGAGCGAGGCCATCGATGTGGACATTGATGAGATTTTGGATATGGACACAGACGACATAAGAAGATCTCATCTTAGTGTGAGTTTTAATTTTTTTTTTTCTTACTAAATAATTACTCTGAATAATAATATTTTTTCCTCTTTATTCAGAGATTACTGTCAGTTTGCAAACGCCCGCCCTCGGACATATCAAAATTCATCAGTGATCTTTTGGATCGAGCAAAAACGCTGTAAATCGCTGGCTCTTTAACAAAAAACAGGAAACTAAATAAAACAACACAATAAAAGTTTAAAAAAAAAAACATCATCAAACATACAAATTACATACATATTTACTAACTAAAATATGCAAGCGAAATACAATTAATATATAAGTTTAGCTGCTTTAAGATCCACACAAGAACAAAGAATAAAAGTTATACACTTGAATTATAGTTTTGAAGAATTCCTCTCTTTTATTAGGTTTTAATTTGTATCTGCATTGCTAATTTCAAAGTTTAGTCTTAATTTAAACCCACACCGATAAAATGCATCGTTAGCCATAAGAAAATTTAAATCATAAATTCATCAATTTTGTGATGATATTTCATAAATAAACAAATATACATTATGTGTATAATTAATGGCCTGAAACTAAAATGAAATTGTTTAGTAATTATGCAAGCTGAGTTTTCCGAAAGCGTTTGTAGTTGAAACTTAAAAAAACGGAAAACATAAATAATAATGATTAAATAGAAGAAACTCTGGTTGTTTGCTAATAATTTGTTTTGCATTTGTGTGCTTAATTGTATTTATTTTAAACAAATCATTATACATTTAATATCATAATATATAAATCTATGTTCTCATCGTGTGCTTAAATATTGTAGCGACCTAAAAATGATTTGAATAAAATTGTGTACAAGATATTTAAAGGAAATGTTTGTGTAATATAAATTGATCACGAAAACGAAGAAGAAAGCTCAGGTTCACTGCCAAAACGTGGAGTAGGATTTATGCGAATGAAACTGATAATAACTAAAATAAACAGTAAATAAAAGTATCTGAATGGAAAATACAAAATATTGTTCAAGAAAGTTACAAAATATGTAAGCCTGGCAATAAAACCAATACATTTAAATAAATGAACATCGCACACTTGAATAGTTTTAGTTTTCTGGCTTTATTTTTCTGATTATACCAAAGGAACTTTTGTTTTAGATGTTCCAGTGAGCCGACAGTTGCAATATTACAGTAGATATTATTAAAAGCACAAAGAATTTCATCATTCATATTACAAATAAAAAACAGATGTGTAAAGAACGTGTGCAAAAAATTACAATTTTAACATACACTCATCCTGAAGCGAACATTTAACAAATCCTAAACAAATTATTTGTAAATACCTTGAAGTTCCCCAAGTTCTTCACTCCACGATATTCTATATAGTAGATTGTAGTACATTTCTAGCAATTGAAGTCTAACAAACAAGTATTTTAAATGTGCTCAACAAGGCAAAGGCAAAACACATACACACATAACTTTTATATACCGTTTTAGCACCTTAATAACTGAACTTAAGTCTCTCTTGAAAGGAACGGATAATGCACTCTTCTACGATACTCTATTGTATAATCTGAATTATGCCTACACTTAATATAAGAAATTAAATCGTAAAAACACATAAATCATTTTAGGTGCTCATTTAGCCAAACACGCATAATTAATTGAACAATATATAGCTCCAAATTTAAACATTATACATTATACTTATTCATGCACTTAACTCTCATTTAATACAACAAATTTAAGCAAACAATAATAAAAAGAAAATATAAATCAAAATACACACAAACACACAATGGCATATTACAAAACTGTAAGTTATGCTGAAGGTATTTATAAATGGCAAAAAGTTTACAATAAAATTAAATTAATTGCTTTAGACAAACAAAAGTGCAGTCGTTTTACTTGCAGATGGCTAAAAAATATATCTATATAAATGAGAAGTCGCTTTGCGTATAACCTTCTCATCGATAGTTATCGGAATTACGTTTGCAATCAGTTGATGTGATCGGTATATCGAAGCGTTCCAAGGGCCATCTCGATTTGTTTATGTTTGCTTTGATGTTTTAATCGCCGCATGCGAGCAATGAGCTTTAAAAACTATTACTCCTGGAAATATCCGGACGTACCCGAGGCTGTCGAGTGAGTGGTTGTCAAATGTCATAATCATAATCAACTCTCAAAAGGCACAACTTGATAGGCCACTGCTGTTGGAGCTGAAGAATTCGCTGGTTGTTGTTGGCGTTGTGGGTCGCTCGAAATGTCCGCTGGCCAACAAGATGAGCGCCTTTGGCATGCAGCCTGAGGAGACGCATGAGCCGGCGAATGGGCAAATAATGTGCTACTACAAACCGGGTACAAGCACATTGCTGTTGCACTTTGAGAGCACCCACGATGAGGTGGTGCTGGGCCAGAAGCTGCTGGAGCAAACATCGATTGACTTCGACCACTTCTATGGGAATATGCGTAGTCAGTTTGTGCGCATGATGCTGCTGGCGTTGCACATCTGTCACATTGTTGTCTATGTGGAGACGGGCCAGACATTTGACCTAGCACTGGTGACAATTTTCCAGCTGTTGAAGTTTGTCCGAGAGCAACATCTGCTGGAATTTCTGCCTCAATTGTTGCGCGAAACATCTGCTGGAAATTTACTTGGGGATCGAGCTCGTCTCTGCACGCCGCGTATTCTGTTTATTTTTGAGAACTATCCATCGGATGCGGAGAAGACACGCGAATGCATCTCCGCCCATGAGTTCCAAACGGAGGACAACATTTACGAACTGCTCCGCCAATATAATATAGTCACGCAGAGTGCCAATAATTCGCTGCTGGCTCTGCCCAACAATAAACAATTTGTTTTCTACAATGCGCATGAGATTCTACATCCGGATCGACTAATGCTTGCCATTGATGCGCTCAATGCGACCATGTACAAGCCAGATGTCAAGGAGGAGGAGGACGATTTGGAAATCATTGCCCTGGCGCCATTCGATGGCTTTGTCAAGCCCTTTGGCGATGCGTACACTGCGCGTAAACCCGATGAACAGCTCTATAGGGAGAGTCACAGCGCTTGGCATTTTCTGCAGCGACATGTGCAGGACGCACTGGAAGGCTGCTTCGACGAGGGCTGCTTCAAGCAGCTGTCGCAGTCGCCACCGTTTCAACTGCTGAACTTTAAGACCTGGCACATGTGCATGGTCAGCATACACAAATTGCTTGTGGGCAATGTTCAGGATGTCAACTATGTTTCAACAAATGCACATTATGTAAGTTATTCTTTCCAAGTCAAAGCTAGCATAATTGATGTCCATTTATTATCCACAGCAAGCCTATCTGCGAGACTTTACAGAGAGTCTTAACTATGAGAAAAGGTTTGTAATTGAATCATTATCTAAACACAATTTTTAATGGATTTTCTGTGACAGATTCTGGTACCATCTGAGTGAACTGGGGCTGAAGAAGGGCATTTCGGCGTATAAGCATTCAGCTACAGTCACTTACGGGAGCGCAGCCCACAAGCAAATGTTAGCGAATGCCACATTGGTCTTCGAGGAGGAGGCACGCGGTCCATATGCGGAACTGGTGCTGGCCAAGCTCAACGATGTCTGCCTCAGGTATTGGCACGATGGCCGGCAGCAGTGCGAGTTTCCCAGCCTGCGTGGACATCCCTGCATCCTGGCGAGGGATGTGCCACATGATAAGCATAGCAGCGGCGTCGTGCACATCTCCAGCTGCAATTGTGGTCGCACACTGGGAAGGCGTGAGGATCCGTACACGCTACGACAGGCGAATTATGATTACTACGAGCACTTGGCTGGCATGTGCAATCTGTGCCTAAAAGTCAAAAGATTTCAGTTTCCCGTTTTTACGCCATCCATCAGTGATTATCGCGCGGCGGCCTTTGAGTCAGCATTTCCACGGCTGCTGCAGGCGCACAAGAATCGGGCTGAGCCTCAAGTGGAGGAGGACAGCGATCAGGAAGCGAATGCAGCTGAGGAACCCTATTCCCAGCCAGCGACGGAAGCGGAGCCGGAACCCGAGAAGGAACCGCAAGCATCGGCCAATGAGTGCTCGCAACCCTTGTCGGCCACCTATGGCTCCGATTTGAACATGTCCATTGCGGGCTTTGGCGCCTCCCTCAAAGAGGGCGGTGCGGAGGCGGAAGTGGAAGTAGCGGAGGCCTGTGATAAGGGCAGTCAGAACAACAACAGCGCCAGCAGCGACACCTCCACTGAGAATGAATTCCAACTCCAGCCAAAGGAGCGCAGCGCTCAGAAGGCAAACCAAATTGTGTCTCGAGAGAGTTTGTCCAAGGGAAAAAAGACTGTGACGCAGCAACCGGAGCTGATATCCACAACGGAATATCTGCCGGGACTGGTGCACATGTGCAGCGGCTTGGAATTGTTGCCGCTCTTCCCCAGCTGGTCGCTTGCGTGCGTCGGTCCCAGTTCCATTTACAGTCACAACACCGGTTTACAGAAGCACTTTCAGAGCGGCTTTCTATCTGGCGCCAACTTTCTACTGCCCTGGGATGTGCAAGTGCGTCTCGTCCAGACGCACCAGCAGCAACAGCTTATGGGAAAGAAGAATCAACGCTATCGCAAGCAGGGTGATCGGCTGGCCCTCAAGATCTTCATTGGGTTCGAATACGAGTGTTCGAGTGGCCATCGCTTCATGATGTGCAGTCCGGAGCGGGTGCTCCGTGGTGGTGCGGACATTGAGCGCGACACCAGCGCCAAGGTGATCAACAACAGCATGCCCCTCTATTTCCCGTGTCCATGTCGGGCACAGAACACGTTTCTGGCTCAACTGATGCGCATTCATGTCGTTACGCCCAAGGCGCCCGTCAACATCATTCTCGATCCCAAGGTGCTTGTGGGCAAATACACTTTCACCCTGGGCTGCTCCATTTTGCCACTGCTGTCGCAGAGCGCCTACTGGATCCTGCGCCTCCCCTATGTCTATCAGGGCGACAATGAGATCATTGCCCCACCCGAGAAAATCGAACCCACTGATAGGTTGGCCGGCGGCTGCATCCTTCCTGGCTTGTTTGGCATTGCCGAGACGGAGTCCAAGGATCTCAAGGAGCCGCGCATCACCTCGATGACTTTTACACGACTCCAGAGTCATGCATACAAATAATAATACGATGTGCATATAAATCAATAAAATTGATTTAACTTTGTGTTGCAAATTGCAGAGGACTTTTTGCGGAATTCTATGTCAATAATAAAAAAATTCATTTTTCAAGATCTACTTCCCTATAAAGTAGGGTTCCGATCGAATCGACATATTTAAATTGTGGACAAAAATAAACTATATTTTTTACGTTCAGCACGATGAACGCTTAACTCTCTAAAGATAAGTTTCCATTAAATTATAAACAGTTTTTCTTTTTAAGGTAACGATTAATGTAATCTCTTCAGGATCCTTACAGCAAGGAACAGGAATTCATATAGGGCAAATATGAGCCCACAATAAATTGTGTGCGTCATTTGGTAAATGAGCAGCATACAGTGAGTAGCTTAATACTAAAGTAAAATACTATTTGAATTGGTGCACATTCGAATGGGGAAAGTTCGACTCAGAACTCTAAGCGGGATTACCTAATGAGATACTAGAGAGAGATGATATGCCAGACGTGAAAGTTGAAATAGACCAAAACCTAACAATATTCATGTCTATCGTATATTTAAAGAATAGTGCTCTGAGCAGTCCTTGACATAATGTGGTGGGTGTGTTTACCCTTGCAGATGGTGTCACTTTTAAATAACATCCGACCTTTATAAAGTAACAATCGGTCAATTTTTTTCATGTACCATTGAATTTAGTTGTGATCTGCAAGCGTATGTAATCTTCGGAGTGCCAAAGAAAGTGTTCGTTTTTCCTTGTTAATGAATAATTATAAATCATAAGCGGTAATACGAACTATGGCAAAAAAACAATCGTTAAACTTTTACATCAAGTTTGTAAATGTTTTGCATAAAATGTTCACATAAATTCCACCAAATAAAATGCTTATGCAGAACATAATAATAACTCTGATATACACATAAAAATGTATATTATGAGGTGAGGTGGATTAAATGTCCTCGGTGTAGACCTCCTCCTCGGCAGCATAATCGTCGTCCTCAATAAAATCGGCACACACCTCCTCCTCGCAGCCCACTTCCATGTCGGCAAAATCACCGGGCATATCGTAATACATATCTGCATCGTTAACCAGCTGCTGTCCCACATCATCGTTATCGTCATCGTCAACAACATTATCAACAACATTATCATCTTCATCAACAACATCGTCCTCATCAATGTCGTCGTCAACATTCTCATCATCGATTTCTTCGTCTTCGTCCTCATCGTCATCATCGTTATGGCCATCATTTTCCAATTGCTGCACCTCGATCTGGTCGATGGGCTCCACATCATCATCCCCCTCCTCATCTTCGTCTAGCTCATCGTCGTCCAGTTCCTCCTCATCCTCGCCGGCAGAGTCCATGGCTGGCAGTTGCTGTTGCTGCTGATTCATTTGCTGCAGCATCGATTGCACCCGCTGCATATACGCTTGCTGCTGTGCCTGTCGCTCCACCGCGCTGCATTTGCCCGCCGCCGACGCAATGGGAACTATTGGCATTGTTGCCTGCTTTATGTTGTCCAGCAGCGCTGTGTGCTCCCGCGTCACATGCAACGCCAAAGCTGTGGCATCCGCATGCAGGGCACCGCACACAATGCACACAAGCGTCTCCTTCTGAGCGGCGGTGATGACGGGTGTAGTTAAAGGAGGACACGGAGCAGGACGAGCAGGAGGAGGAGCAGGCGCTTGTCGCAGCACTGGAGGTGGTGTCGCATCCATGGTGTGCGCCTGAATATGCTTATTGAGGTACGCCTGCTGGCTGTAGGCCTTGCCGCAGATGTGGCACGGGAATGGCTTCTCCCCCGCATGGATCTTCATGTGGACACTCAAACTGGATGCTTGGGTGAAGCATTTGTCGCACAGCTTGCACTGAAAGGGCTTCTCGCCCGTATGGATGCGCATATGGATGTTGAGGCTGCCGGATTGTGTGAACGAGCGATCGCAGAGGGAACAGGTGAACGGCTTCTCGCCCATATGACACTTCATGTGCTGCACCAGCTCCGAGCTGGCGCGGAACGCCTGCCGACAAATGGCGCACTGATACACCAGCTCCTGGGTATGCATACGCATGTGCTCGTCGAGCAGCGCCTCCGCCTTAAACTCCCGCTCGCACTCCGGACACACAAAACTCTCGACGGGCGCCGCATGCGATTTCTGGTGCAGCAGCAGCGAACTGTAATTAATGAAACCCTTATCGCACTGCAGACACTGGTGTGGCTTGCGCACAGCATGCGATCGCATGTGCACCATCAAGCTGCTGGACTGGGTGAAGGCCTTGGGGCAGAGCTCACATTTGTACGGCTTCTCGCCGCTGTGGATGCGTATGTGCGTATTGAGACTGCCGATGTGCGTGAAGGTCTTCTGGCAGATGGAGCACTGGAACGGCTTGTTGGAGATGTGCGATCGCACATGCTTGGATAGATCGCCGGCATTGGGAAATGAGGCCTCGCAGTGCGTGCATTGAAAACACTTCTGGCCATTTGCGCCCAACTGGGCGACAGCTGCTGCCGCCGCACCCTGACTATCCATCACCACATTCGCCTTGCTTCGACGACCACGTCGTCGTTTAATCGTCGACGGCTCCAGGTGAAGTGTGGGCATCAGAAGTGGAGTGGTGACAGCTGCTGCTATTGGCCGCAATGCGGATCGTGGTGCGGATGCGGGTGCTGCTGCTGCTGTCACTGGCGTTATGCTCAACGTTGGCCTCAGCAGTATAATGGATGTGGATTCATGGGGATCGGCAGTCGGCAACTGGTACTCATTTGGCAGCAAAGTGCGCATGGGCTGAGTTGATGTCACCTCCACGTAGGCGCCATTCTCCAGACTCAGCTGGGTGTTTGAGTTGCTGTTGTGCCCGTTTGTGGTGGTGTTTGTGGTGGTGCTGCTGCTGGAGCTACTGCTGCTGCTGTTGCTGCTGCTGCTGCTGTCACTGTCATCGTTATCGCTATCCCCATCGGTGCCTTCCTCCGCCGCTTCATCATCCGTATTGGAGTCGCTCTCCTCATCGCTGCGCGATCCCATTGCATCGGCAGCCACTTCTAGCTCACACACCGGCTCAAATATCCAGCTGTAATCGGTGCTATCATCCTCAGCTAATTGTTGCTCCTCGTGCTGATGCTGCTGCTGTTGTTGTTGTTGTTCCTTTGGTGTCGTCTCATTGGGATGCTTGCTGTTCATGTGCTGGTAGAGCGCCAGAGGATGCACAAAGTATTCCGCACAGCACATGCAATGAAATGTCAAATCCGGCGGCTCCGCCTTCAATGGCATCGGCGTCGGTGCCGGCGTTAGCAGTGGCTGGCAAAGGATCGGAGTTATTGTCAGCGGCAGATGATGATACGCATTCTTCAGCTGCACGGCCATCTTTTCGTTGTTGTTGTTGCAATCACTTGTTGTCACTTGTTTATTGTTTGTTAGATTTTAAGGCTGTAAGCATGCAATTGAAATTAAAATGATATTTAAGGTAAAATGTATGAATGTTGTTTGTAAGATAAAATTTAGTTGATCATTGATCTACAATAATTCATAAAGGTGCTGAAGGGAATATTCAGACTAAGATCGAAAGATATATCCTTCTTTTACTATGAGTCGGCTAGGAATTCCAAAATAAAGTTTTCTCTATTCTAATATATATAATATAGTAATAATTTAATTAAATATAAATAAAATAAAATATACGACCGTTATGATTTCGTACAACTTTTTAACCGGCTTCACAGAAAACTGATCAATTACATTTGGATCCTAAATTCACTTGTACGCAATATCTTTAAAAGGCCACCATTTCATTGGGAGTCGTGTCTACTAATTAGATTAGATGGAATTCCAACTGCCTGACGAAATCCTTTGTGGGGAGCTATTTTCATAGAAGAGAACATGGGAATGAAGAATATTACGATATATATAGAAAACGTAGACGGACACACACATATAATAAACACTAAACTAACTTATTAAACAAAATCTATTCATAAGGAATGTTGAAATAAATTCTGCACGATTTTTACCTGCTCTTCACACGATTTCTGGCAGGTAATTGATTTTAAGTAAAAAATGTATTTTTGTTAGATACATAAAACCATACATGTGTACTTAGGTGTACATATGAAAATACGTATATACACAAATTCATACATATATCATATTATACCTATAAGTGTGTGTATGTATTTATTCATGTGCATACATAAATACTATGTGTGTATGTATGTTAAGTATATGGGTAAAAATCAATTTCCGGTTCTTACCTTTTGTTGTATTGTTACTGGTTGTTGCTTGTTGAAATGTTTATTAAATTGTGTTGTTTTGTGTATTAACAATTGTAACTGGCTGGCATTTAAATACTCTTTGTTTGTCCTATAAACTATTTATGTGATTATTTAACACTTGAACGGCTGCACTACAATAAAAAATCAGGTTTACAGTTGTAATACATTTATTTACAAATTGTTCCACAGTCTGTGTATTTAACAATTTGGCCTGTAATTTGCCATAGTTTTTTTTTTGAATTGTTATTTTTATTTGTATTTTCGATTAATCATACAGCTGGGCATTGCCAGTGTGTTATTTTAGAGCATCACATTACGGTGAAAAAAGTCCTTTTAATTGTTACAACAAAATAATAAAAGCGACGCTTACTTTTATTTAGAGGTGCAGGCACGTTCAAGCCTAGATGAAATACGAAATTTGCATGACAGTCGAATGATTCTTAAGGCACGTATGCTGGTCACGTGTACAAAGTAATTGTATACATTCGTAAATATTTGAATTGTTCACTGTTAAATAAAAAATAAATCACAGTTAATATGTATATTTTTAATTAAATATAAAAAATGTCTCACATATTTCAGACATGCTATTATTTTTGCTTGGACATATGTACGTACTGCGTATAGTGCTGCAAAACGAAACGAAAACAGTGCTCGGTAAGATGGTAGGGGAGACTCCCGGCATTTTTGTCGCGTGCTGAGAGCGGTCAAGAAATTTTGAAGCATAAATAGTTAAGGCAAAATAAACAGCTAAAACACAATGGAGAGTCCGTTCCAACGCAGACGCGCCAGCTTGCTGCGTCCGCCGCTAAGCAGCACACAAAATGAGCAAACACACAATCTATCGATTACGCTGCTGCCTGAGGAAGAGGAGATGCTGAGAAACTCCAGCGCCGGAGCTTTGGGGCTTCTGAGTCGACTCCAGAATCGCACAGCGCACAGCGCCAACGAAATAAGCCGCCTGAGCGGCGCAGATGGCGGTACATTTGCTGTAGCTGTGGATGACGTCAACGATGATGCGGATCATGGGCGAGGTAAAGCGGACATTTTGTTTGCGCACTTCTACGAGATTCACCACACGCATACCAATGCCAATGATACACTGGATGTGGTACAGCAGCTGGTGCAGGCCTGCCAGCAGATTGTTGACCAGCTGCAGATGGAAATTGAGCGTGGCGTTGGCGGCAATCAGGGCGCCAAGCAGCGCGAAGCAAGCGTTATCTGGCTCAAGCAGGAGATCAACACGTGGCGTCTGCTCTATGGACTCTATCATGACCGCCTGCTGTTGCAGGCCGATGCGCATGTGGAGGATGAGCTGATGATGCAAGATGGCCCCATGTTGGGCGCCAGTGAAAAGGAGGTGAGTCAACATTTCAAGTTTCTAATTTGTACTGGTAAAATTTTACATTTATTCTGCGTTCGCCAGGTGATTCAGCAGCTGTTCTCGATCAATGCCCAGCTGCGCGAGTATCAGTTGGTGATCGATTGGCTGGAGAAATGCTATGAGCAGAGAGAGCAGTCGAATGCGCTGCAGAGTCACGATCGCATGATGGCCTGGGAGAACACGCTGTTCCAGCTTGAGAATCTGCAGGGCGCCGCTTTTGGCCGGGGCCACGAGATATGCCGTCAACTGGATCCGGATGCGCCGGTACGCGAACGCCAGCCGCTGCATGCCCTCGACATGGAGGACAATGGCCGCTTGAGTCGCGCCATTTTCGCTTCCATACGAAGCGGGCACATCGATGAGGCGTTGAAGCTTTGCAAGCATTATGGGCAGACATGGCGAGCAGCCTTATTAGAGGGTTGGCGACTGCACGAGGATCCCAATTGTGCGCGACATGTGGGCGGCCAGGCGAACGAGAAGCTGCCTATTGAGGGTAATCCGCGTCGTGACATTTGGAAGCGATGCGCCTGGCTACTGGCCAATTCCACCAAATACGATGAATATACACGAGCAACGGCTGGCGTTTTCTGTGGCCATTTGGATGCCTTGAAATCGCTGCTGCACAACAGTTGGCAGGATCTGCTCTGGGCGTATCTCAAGGTGCAGATCGACATACGGGTGGAGAGTGAGATAAGGGGCTGTTGCCTGAAACGGTATCAGCCCATGCCCGATGAGTACTGGAATGGCAAGATGACGCTTGAGCAGATATTCGATGAGCTGAACGTCGCCAAGGATTTGGCGGTGCGAGACTATGCACAGAGTCAACTCGGTGTCATTCAGCAGCATCTTATCCTGGACACGGCCGGTGAACTGTTGAAGCACATGTGCCGCTGGCTGGACGCGGTGCCGAAGGAGTCGCAGTTGCCGCCGCATCAGCTGCGCTTCATGGCGCACATTGTGCTGTTTATGCGGCGGATTGGACGACTGGAACCGCAGCCGCAGCAGCAGCACGCGGATCGCATCATTGCCGCCTATGTGGATGCCCTAATCCAACGTGGCGATCCACAGCCCATTGCCTACTATTCCGCCGGTTTGCCCAAGAAACTGCAAGTGCAGCTCTATGCCAAGTTTCTTACCCACATCCATGAGAAGCGCCCCCGGGAGCTGGCACTCGAGGCGGCCATCCAGGCGGGCCTTGATGTGGAACAAATAACGCTGCACACTGTGGAAAGCATATGCGTAGATGGCACACCGGTCAGCGCTATGGGTGAACCACATACTGGTGAAATATTTGCGGGAGACAAGCGCAAGATTCAATCGCTGGAGTATCTAATCCATTTGGTGGAGCAGCGCGGTGAGCTGCTGTGGCAGGCGAACGCGATGATGCGTCAGTATTTGGCCAGCAACAAGATCGAGTGTGTGCGTCGAGTATTTTCTATGGTGCCGGACGATGTGACCGCCCAACTGATCAATATTTACGGAGCACCCGACAATTTTCCTCCTCGAGAGGAGTGCAGTCTGCGGGAATATCTCTGCTTTCGGATATATTTGGCTGGAATCGATAGTTTCAATGAATGGACACAGTTGCAGCAGACGCGGCCACAACCACCGCAGCCGGGCGCACAGAAATCTGCTGGCAGTCACCACACGCAGGATAACTTTACGGAGCGCATGAATGCCCAGCACAAGGAGAAGGCATATCTCAGCGATCTGTCTCGCTGGAAACAGAAGCTCAAGGAGCAGTCGAAGAGTAAGAGATGGAGATATATATAGGCATAGAATACGCAAGGATATCTTATAAAATTCTCTCTATTTCATTTTCATAATATCCTCCAGTTACGACGGAGGCGCTGTTTAATGTGCTGCTGTTTCCGGAGAAAGGTTGGCTCAACGATCCCTTCATTGCCAAGGAGCCGGAGAATGCATCGCTGCTGCACTGGGAGCATCGCCTAGTGCAGATGGAGAAACTGCGCTCCATTTGCCTGCCCGAGATTGTGCTCCTGCTGCATGAAGTTATGATGAAGTCCAACGATTTCGCCGGTTGTGTTCGGTTGGCCGATGAAATTGCCGACGAGGGTCGCCAGCTGTATAAGGTATACACCAAGCACAAGTTGGCCGATGTACTGTCCAAGATTGCGGACTCCTCACTACAGCTCCTCAACATTAAACTGGATCCCTGGGGTTATCCCATCACTGCCTAGGTCGGATTTTCCGCTCAACATAATTTTTTTAAAGTGATTTTGGAGCGCAAATTGCGATTTATTAGAATTATTTGATGTAATTATTAAAACATTTATTAAGGATTTTTTCACTTACAGAGCTAGACAAACGCAAGGGTGGGACAGGGACTGTATCTGGGCAGAGATGGGAAATGGGGGTCTTATATCGAAGTGGTGCTGGCATCATTGGGCACCGGCTCCTCGCAGCCATTGCTATGCTTCAGTAGATACGAGGCCAAAAATTGTATGGGATCTGTGGGACGTTCCCGTGCCAGCGCTTGCAAGCCGTGCAGCAAAACGGGCGCCACTGTCTGATCTAGATATTGCCGTGTGGGCAGTGCACTAGGATCGGATCGCGTGGCTTGCGATGGATTTGGCTTCTTTGCCGGCGGCGGCTGCTGCGTGCTGCTTGCTGCTATTGTGGATACAGTTGCTGCACCTGTTGCTACTCCTGCATTGGAGCTGCTGGAATTATTGCTGGCGGTTGCTGTCGCCTGTGCTGATGATGATGCTGTTACTGCTCCAGCGGCGGATGCTGCTGAGGTTCCCGCCGAAGTTGCCGTTGCCTGTGCAGTGTTGCTGTTGGCAGCGGCAACGGTGCCGGTGGCTTCCTTCGCAGCCTCTGCGGCTGGAGTTGGTGTTGCCGGCGAATCGGCTTTGGCCTCCATTGCTGCAAACTTTAATTGATCGGTGTGAAGTTCTTACTGCCGTCGCAGGAGGTGAATATTGGACTTGGTCATATGTTGAACAAATTATATAAATTGAAATGGTCACACTGTATTCTGTGCGCCAGAATATGGGGTGCCGATAACAATTTTCAAGAAATTGATCGAAGTGTCATATATTCAATTACCTCAATTAATTGTTACTAAATATTCTACTGCATTAAATGAAATCATCATCAAACAAACGCAAATATCCAAGATTAATGATTAATGCGCTAAAGCATCGATACTATAACGATGTACTAGTCGATGGATCGATATTTATTTAGCAGCTTGGCTTCTTTATGTTTACGATAGTTGTGCACGGACAGCTGCAAAATCATTTAATTTTTCTGTCAACAAACGGATTAAACAATGAGCGCTCGAAGTTTACGCGAGCGTCCACAACGAAAAGAAACAACTGACGACAACAGTGCCACTGAAGCCGAAAAGAAGCGAAAAGGCAAAAAGAAAGGTTGCTATTATACAAAGAATAGCGCCTACGATCTGTATGGAAACATTAGATACAGCGGTTTGGATGTCTGCGATTGCATGAACGATGAGTGCAATGGATGCTGGTATGAGTGTCGCATTTGTGGCTCAACCCGATGTGGTCCACAGTGTCGCGCTAACCGAAAGTTCTTCTATGAGACCATTGTGTATGATGGCAAGGATCTGACCATATCTAATAAACATCTGCCTGGGAAAATGTAATAAATTTAATCATGTGTAAGCGAATAGTGTTTTTAACAGTGTAAGCAACAGTCTTTTGTAATTGTAATAAAAGTAAATGTTTAAACAAACCAAATTTTATAAGCAGTTTCCTTAATACCATAAATATCGATATCGATAGCAAAATAATCGGATTGTAAAGCTGTTACTCTGTTCAAATAAAAAGCAAGCTTTGGCTTTCATTTACAGAGTAGATCTACGAATCGATAGCCGTTAGCCAATCATTGCTACCCAGTTTAATCGATAATACGCACACAACTCTAGCAGCAAGCCGCCTTTTCGACTGCTCAAATAAATTAATTGAAAGTGATACTTGAATAAGTTAAATATGACGGAATTGCTTCTCGATCCAGACATACGCGTTTGGGTATTTCTGCCCATCGTGCTTATCACATTTCTTGTGGGCATCGTGCGCCATTACGTCTCCATTCTGATATCCACACAGAAGAAGGCAGAGATGACCCAAATCATTGACAGGTGAGTGAGTTATTCATGTGAAACATGTATTCAAAAATATTAAAACTGTGTGCAGCCAAGCCATGATTCGTGCCCGTTTGTTGCGCGAGAATGGCAAGTATCTGATTGGTCAGTCCTTCTACATGCGCAAGAACTTCTTTAACAACGAAGAGACGGGCTATTTCAAGACACAGAGACGTGCTCCAGTCGCACAAAACTCATCCGCCATGCTGACGGATATGGTTAAGGGTAATTTCATTAACGTTTTGCCCATGGTCGTTATTGGTGGCTGGATCAATTGGATGTTCTCTGGTTTCGTTACCACCAAAGTTCCATTTCCACTCACCCTGCGCTTCAAGCCGATGCTGCAGCGCGGCGTGGAACTGGCCTCGTTGGACGCTGCCTGGGTATCGTCGGCATCTTGGTATTTCCTCAATGTCTTTGGCTTGCGCTCCATTTACACCCTGGTGCTGGGCGAGAACAATCATGCGGATCAGACACAAGCCCAGGCGGATGAAATGACTGGCGCTGCGATGACAATGCCCCAGGATCCCAAGGCGGCATTCAAGGCCGAATGGGAGGCCTTGGAGATCACTGAACATCAGAATGCGTTGAAGCACATCGACGCGGACATGATGAGCAGCCAGCAAAGCAAACGCATGCTACTTTAGTTGTTAATCTTTATGCACATATTTATTGAATTAATTTGTATTATTATATAAATAATGTATATAATTGTACTTAAATTTATATAAATAACAATTGTAATTTGAGTTTAATTAATTGTATTAACCAGTTTTATGGGAATTCTAAGAAACATTTTCAAAACAGTTCAAGTATATTTTCCTTAAGATTACTTGCAAAATGATTACCCCTTAAGTCAATAGTCAATAGTTTTAAATTTAATAAGCTACGCATTACAATGATTCTGACTAACTAATTTAGTTTTTACTTAGCCACGTCTCCTGCTCCAGTTGCAATCACACATTTAACTGAAACTCAAACATAAAACATAAAAAGATAAATTTTTAATAGTACGCTTCGGTTTGTGTCGCTGGCTCCTCAGAGGTGACTGGCGGTGGTTCAGTTTCAACGGTTTCGGGCATCGATTGTTTCTCATCTAATGGTGGTGGTGCTGGAAGTTCCATTTCCGTTTCCAGCTCGTGGATCTGGATGACCTCTTCGGTTTTTACAGTGACTTCGGCACGGCCCGTGTTCAATGGCGATGGTGGACGCGCCGTGGGCGGAGCCTTAAATTGTTTCTCCTTTTTCATATCCTTCGGCTTACCAAGTAGCTTATAGTCATTGGGCAATTCGGCTTCCGTGTACAGTTTATCGGTGAAATAGATGCGACGAATGCGCACATTTGCATGCACCTGCACCGAGACAGTCTCCAAATAATTGGAGCCATAGGCGCGGCGTGTAAAATCAGCCAAATTAAATTGTATCTGATTCCAGCCAGGTGACATGCCCATGGGCATCGCCGTGCAGAAAGGTTTCACGGATGTCTTCCTCTGGAAATTGGACACGCGAAAGCGACGCATGAAGCGTTGATCGTCCTGAATCTGCAGCCATTAAACCAGCCTAACGTTAAGTCAAACACTCAAAATTCACAACAGCAAAACTCACCTTAACTTCAAAGCAAAAATATTTGTGCATATTCTTGATGAGAAGCACTAGGAAGGGCAGCTTGATGCCAAGCTCGGCCTTGCAATCGCTAGGGCAGTGTATGAATGTGGTTGACACATTGGAACCCATAATTTCCAGCACCAATGACTTGATGTCTTCATCATAAATACGTTTTATGTAACCATTTTTAGTCTGTGCATGAACAGAATTCTGAATAGCTGTGCCCAAAATATTCCATTTTACTTACGTAGGTGGACCATTTGTCCAGCGGTGAACTGCCCACGCTATAAAGTATGGTTAGGAATCCCTTCTGATATGAAGCACGATACATGTTAAAATATCTTTTGTGTATTTTAAATCGGTTTATATTTATACAATACAATATCTGATACTAAATTGTCGCAGTAGAACTGAACTGAATATCGTGATTTCAAATTTACGGCTTGCTATATAAAAGTCAAAAGTAATACAAATTAGAATGATTCGGTATCGGTTCAAAAATGAAAACATTTATGATATTCAGCTTACACTCGACTTGCTTGAAATTATATACTAATTGTTTCAATGTAACAACTAAGTGATAACCAAATTCAAGGATTTTATATTATTTTTCTTTGCGAATTCTAATTTATAATTTACTAGCCTAATTGTAGAACGGATTGTAGGTAATCCAGTGAGCGCGTTCCTGTTCTTTATCCGTTTTGTGGGTAGTAAACAAGGATTTGTACACATCGCTTGCCTTGGGATCTTTGGCCACGCTGAAATCTGTTTTGAGTCGCTTCATCTCCGGGTCTTGCATGGCGTTTACAGCGCCCAAACGTTTTGGATTCGCTACCATTTTCAATTTGTGGCCATTGGTGGCACCGCTGCTGGTCGAGGGCTTCTCCTCCTTGCTGGGCGTGGCTGCCACCTCATTGGTCGGCTCTGATTTAACAGGAACTTCCGTTTTCTTGGCATCCTTCTTGTCCTTTTTGGCAGACTTGCGCTTTGCAGCACGCATTTCACACTTCACCTTCATCAGCTCCAAGTCATCGTCGTTGCCATTCAGTACAATGACATCCTCCACGCTGTACGGCTGCAGGCAGAGTGGACAAGTGCTGGCCTGGTTGCCTTTGATTTGTTTTAGGGCGCGCTCCGACAGTACGCAGCCGCAGCTCCAGAGTGCAACAAAGCGAAATTTGCCCGACATCTCCAGGCCAATCAATTTGCATATGTAGGGCGCATGGCGAGTGTCCAGTAGACCCTCTGTTTTGTCCTCTTCTGTGAAAGCTGGATTAGGCGTGAGCTGCAACGTTTTAATGTCCTTCAAGCTGCGGACGTGCGCCGCAGAATCGGGCATTTTCTCCTTTTCGAGCAAACGCTCGATGACGCTCTGCTTGGAGTACAAACGACCCATCGTACACATCGCAATCGGCTCCTGCAGACGCTGCTGGGTCAGCGCACAGTGGAGCCAGCGAAATTCACGTTCAGCATCTTTGTCTTTCTGCAAGTGAAGACAGTGATGAAATAAGACTTTAACTATTAACATTTACGAATTAATTACCTGCTCTGGCTTTTGCTTGACGCGCACAAGCTCATCACGCCTGGGTATAGTGCCCCCATCGCATCCCATTTTATTTAAATATTAAAAGTGATTTGATTAATATTATTGTTTTCTGAATTATGGTTCTTCTTCTTGCTCTGTATATTTGCCAATGCTTTCCAACACTTTATGACTGTTCGGCTGTTAGAGATGGACCAAAGCACCATTCACTATCGATGTTCCAGCAACATCGGCGAAAGCATCGATACATTAAATAATTTTAAAAGCATCGATGTATCGATGTTTCTTCCAGCACTAGTGCGAGCACTCAGCCCGGCATTTGTTTCGTTCGCTGTTTGTCGCAATGAACGACTTAAGTCTGCGCGTGGCGGCAATAAAGTTGTCGGCGCATCCAAAGCGTTTCACTGAAATGCGCGATTCAATTGTGAAATTACCATTGAAATGGCAAAATGGTAAGTAAATCAGATGCCACCGGCACTATTATTATCTTAACAACAACTCGTGTTATCGTCAACAGCACATGCTGGCTACGTGAAGCAGTTTGTGGCAGCCACAAATTCGGCCGAGCAACTGGTCATTGTGAGAGACATTTTCAATCAGACTGAGTCCATAAACTTTCTGGCCGATTTGCTCTTTGCGTGCCCCCCGAGGCATCCCCTGCGCAATCTACTCACCAGGTATGAAAGTCATCTCTGCTGCAGTACCAAAGACAAACTCAAACACAACTTCCTTTCAATCTTTCCGTTAGATTCTTTTCGGGTAATGAATCCATCAAAGGTGACCAGCAAACGCACTCAAAGGAGTTTCTTATAATGGCTCTGCGTGCTGCGCTACGTGATTTGGTACCGATTGTCATCAGTAATGCGTCCAGCGACTTGCTTAACCAAGTGATCGTCACCATTTCGGGCTGCCTTCAAAATTTTCCCTATGGTCGCGATGCACTTGCTCATGAGATAGATTGTTTTATACCACTGCTGCCCAGGCTATTAGGCTTATATTGGTCGACTATTTGGTAAGTACGCTACAAGTTTTCCAATGCTGAAAATGCATAAATATGTTTTATATTTTAGTGACGAGAAACTGTCGGATTTATCGCCAACGCAACGCAATGATTATTATATGTATATACAGATTCTGTTGCGCTTCCATGTCAATTGTATGTCCGAGTACAAGCTTGAGCTGGGTGCGCAGCATTTCCAGCATTTGTGGTCCATTGATGAACTGGCTGTGGCAGTGGCCCGACACGCGGATACACCCTGGGATGTGCGCTCCATAGCTGGCTTGTCCGTCGGTCACAATGCGCGCTTTTCGAAAGACTTTGCTGAATATCTGGTCAAATGTCAGCAGATGGACGAGTTTGATGAGTTGCCCATTAAGGCAGCATCGCTGTTGGTGCTCAAAAAGGGTGATTATAGCATCCATGGAAAACAGGCGTTGGATATATTAAAACAAATTCTGTGTCGAGCCAACGACAATCGCAATATATCCAACTTGCTGGTGTATATGTCCAAGCATTTGCACACGTATTCCAAATCGCTGGCCTCTGTACATCTTGAGGCTGAGTCACAGATCTTCTACAGCCAAATACTGATCGAACTGATGCGCTTCTCCATTGAGCACATCTCAAGCTGTATTGACACAATTCGCCATATGTGCGCCAATATTTTGCGACAGGTGCTGCAGCATGCCAAGGCCATCGGAGAGAATGGGGTTATCAATGAGTTATATGAACACTACCATCGCTCTTGCATGTCCATTCCCGCGCTCTGCCTCATGCTGCAACAGATGGTCGAGGTATATGGCACAGAAATGGTTCTCCAGAATTGCCCCAGCATACACGATAATTTGTTCTTCGAGCATCTGGGTCGGGAGGATAGTGTAAATGCCTTGTTCAAGTGTGAGTGTATTAGAAATATTTATATAAGCCATAATTTAAGCTTTTCGCTAAAGGGTTACTTTTTACTAAAATAGAGCTCTTAATCAATATTAATTTCTATAACGCAATAAGTCTATAAATTGATATTAGCTGTAAAAATAATTAAACTGCGTTTGCATTTGCATTTTTTATGATTAACTTAAACTCAATAATAATTTATATTATCTATTGCAGGCATGATGACCATTGCGCACAAGGAAAAGGCCTTCCAGGACTGGCACAGCGTATGGTGCATGCATCTAGTGAGTGCTGCCAACTTGTTCAGCGGTGTTTCGAAGGGCATTGAAGATGTGATAAGTGCGGCCGTTAAACTGGACACACAAGTGCTGAGCGTGCTGCTTGAGCAGCCAAAGGTGCCGTTTAATTTCAAATTGATGGCCATGTTGGTGGCACGTCGGATCGGCCAGGAGCGTGTGGTAAACAAGGCGTTGGCAAATTACTTTGAGGAAATCCGTCTGGCCGCCATGCACGAGAATGATGATTGGCGCATTCTCGCGCTCACCTTTGTGGTGGACACACCGCGTCTTAGCGAGCCGTTCACACAATTTGATATTGATCTAATTTCCGCGTTTTTAAAGCACAATGCCAACAATCCAAAAGCCCATTTTCGACAGCGTACCTACGGCCAGTTGAAGAAGATGTGCAAGCGACTGGAACTCAATCTCGCCCAGCAGATGAAAGTCTCGCAAACCCTAAAAGAGGATCACATACTGAATAGATTTGTGAACACATTGTTTGAGATGCTGTCGCTCAATTTGTTTCCCAGTGCCAATTATGGACGTATCTGGCTATCGCTGCGCCTGCTGGGCGATCTCATTGATATGATGGAACGTCTGGATCTGCACTGGCAGCATAGAGTGCATCCGCAGGTGTATGCCTACCTGGATCGCTGCCTATACGACAGCTACGAGCACAATAAGGAACAAGCTGTTCAGCTTCTGGGTAAATTGAAGACATGCACAACCCAAAAGCCAAGGGAAATTTTGCAACGTTTGTTATCCGCTCGACCGCCGGACTCAGCCACGGGTGCGTATCAGCTGCTGGTTTATTGTCAGGCGGAGCGAGTGGAGACACCGCTGACACTCAAGCAGCCAGCCATCGAGCTGCCCAAGAACAGTCCGCGCTACTTTATCGCTTTACTTGAGTGTCTAACATATCTGCAAACTGGCATCAATGGTGCACTTAAAGATTTAATACATGCAGCCAAATCGAATCCATTGTATGGCCTGCTCTTTGCCAGTCGCCTATTACTGCAGCAACTAAACCTAAAGCAACTGGCTGCGGAGCAACTTTGGCGGGATTATATTAATCAGTTGCTGCCGTGCTGTTTGGATATCATTAAAATTATGTTGCCCGTGGTGGCCAGCGAATCGCCCGAAGGACATTTGCCAGCTGCGTCAATTGAAACGAAATCGAAACAGGAAGCTAAACCGGGTAAAGAACCGAAGCATGAGCAGGTAGTGTTGTTATGTGCATGGCGCAGCATCAAAGAGATTTCACTTATATTGGGCGAGTTGTCGACGCGGGCTCCGCTGGAGCCGGAGAACAAGGAGCGCCATCTGCTCAGTCGCCAGCAGCTGGCAGTGATTGGTGATCGCTTTGTGCAGATGCTGGGCGAGATCAAGCATCGCGGTGCCTTTGAGCAGGCGTATGTGGGCTTTGCGATGTACTGTCACCGTTTCTGGCATAGCGATGTGCCGGAACTGAACACACAGCCACCAATTTGGCTAGCGGACGCCATGAAAATGATTGACGGCAATGGGGATTATGTGCCATGTGCGACACGACGCAGTGCTGGTATGCCGTACATGGTGCAGGCTCTCATCTGCACCGAACTCCAACTGGGCACCCACAAAATGTTCAGCGAGAGCATGACTCGGCTGCTCGAGGTGTGCGAACGACGTGCGCCCGGACCAGAGGCTGTCATTGCCCGCAATCATGCGTTCAACATAATGCGTGCTCTATTCCGCTGCAGCGAACTGGGCAATCTGGTGGATGAGTTTGTTGGACGGGGCATTCAATGTGCCTTGGATAGTCTCGTTGCTGTCGACTATGCCGAATGCAATTCGGCCAGCCTAATGCTGTCCGCCTTAATGGTGCGCATCTTTGGCGTGGAGCGTGCCCGCAGCGATGATGGTCGACTGCATGTGCGCAATCGGATGACGGGACGCATCTTCTTCACCTGCTATCCGAAACTATTTGATTACCTGCACGATGGACTGCAACAGGCCGCAGTACATATGGAGCAGAGCAAGGGTGGCCAAACATTGCAACTGGAGGCCATGTTACTATTGCTCAGTCGTCTCTATCCATCTGCTCTGGAGGGTGCCGAATCCAGTTTGAATGTGAGTAAATGTGTGTTTTTCTTTCTTTGCTTTCTATTGGTTAATTTACTTATATACCATAACTATTGACAGCTCGATAAATTTGTGCCTTTCCTCGACAAAATCTGTTACGTTCATGACAAGATGTCCCGGCGGCGCGCCTGCCATGTCCTGGCTAATTTCTTAAGTGCCACCCAAGCAAAAGAACGTTTACGAAACCTTTGCATGTCCCTCTGCGCACTGAAATACAATCTGGAGCAGGTGAGATGAAAAGAAACATAGATAAAGGAATTTGTCATACATTATATAAGATAAGTAGATGATATTTCGATGTATCCATTCCCATCTAGCTGTGAAGTCAGTTTCTATGCTGTTTCTATGATGATAATTTATTTTCGATCCCCTATTTTATCTCTTAAATTGTTTACCTTAACACCTTACTGATTACCTCCTTTCGTTTACAGACCAATTCAGCGTGGGATACAAATGCGTTGCACGGTCAAATGCACCAAGCCTTGGAACTGTTTCGCATCATAGGCTGGAAGGACCCAGATTTGATTCGCAGCATAGTTTTCCTGCTGGCCTCCATCGCTGTGAAGATATATAATATCAACGTGGATGACATATGTATATTTAGATCAATTCTCAACACGCTAGTTGCCATTACACAGGATACACAGCACAGTAAATACTTGAACGCAGAGCTGTTCATAGTTCTAGTCAAGATCTATCAGCTGGATCATAAGGACATTTACAAACGTTGTATGGAGTCTGGCATATCGTCGAAATTCTATTTAGTGTTTGTGCTGCATTTGCAGCGCCTAACGCTGGAGCCGGAGAACCTATTACCGTCCATGAACAAACTGCTGGTGCAGTCGGCACAGGATGAGTTGCCTGCGGAGCTACATCAGTTCACAATCGATCTGTGGCTTTATGTGCTTATGCACCACGAAAGTGAAGCAACGAATGCGCGTAGCTTCTTTTCCAGCAAAGAGTTGAAATACTTCCAGTTCGATCCAAATTTGGCGATCTATTTCGAAGCCTTGACGCCCGTTCAACGTGAAATGCTGTCGATTCAGTTAAGTCAATCGGAAGTGGTGCGGGAACATGTGATGACACTGGCCAGGCAGGTAGAGCGTGGCCCAAAATGGAGTCCAGAGATGCTCAGCAGCTTGTACACTCTAATGGGATTTCTTGACAAATTGGAGCTGTCCGCCGAGGAGCTCTTGGATCTGTGTCGTAGTCCTTGATGCTGAGCCGGGAATGTCCATTTGCATGTTACGACAAATCCAACAGCTAAGCAATTGGCAGCAAATTCAGCCGCTGTGTTTGCGATTACTGCGCTATGTCGTGGAATTAAGTTCACCCACGCAGAGCATCTATTTGCGCTGGAAGGCGGCACATCTGGTTGATTACCTCACCGTTCACGTGTTGCAGCTGCTGCAGTCGAACGATGCAGAAATAGTTGGCATCTTTATACAAATCGTGCTACAGCTGCTGGTTGACGAATCTGATATGGTGCGGAGCACTATAACCCAAATGGTATCCAAGTGCGTTGCACTCATTTTAGCTGATAAGGGGGGCGTTAAAATGGTCAATATTTTGCCCATGGCAGCTGAGGAGCTATTTTTGTTGGCTGTGCTTCAGAACATGCAGATGTATAGTGAAAATTCTAATTTCCTGATTGGTGTTTTCAATATTGTTGTGAAGCCGTTCGTTGGCGATGAACTGCAGCTGGATAACCGGAAATTATCGGATGAGGCTGAAGACGATGGAGATGTCTTCGACAAGCACGAGGTAAATCTCTACTGTGAGGGCTTGCGCGTTGTGTCGGAAGTTGCCAAAGCATTCAAGGCAACATTTAAAAATAATGAGCAACTCATTGGGGCCGTCAATGCCCTATTGTTATTGTGTAACATATAGTTATTGTCTGACACGCTAAAATTAATTAGCTTAGTTCAATTAATTTTTTGCATTTATTTCCTTGTAGCCCATTAACTGTGTTGATATCAATTTAATAATATTAGTCATGTTTTTTCCTAATAGAAACATACAATTCCAGATTTGTTGCTTGAAGTGTGTGCATTTATATATCATTTTATTCTTGCAAGTTTTTTAAACAAAAATTTAGTTTGAATTTAAGTTGACAAAAATTGTTTCTTTTCATAATGTTAATAAGTTATTCGCTGTCTGCAAGTCAACAGAAATCGTATCTTTGGGACAGAATTAAGTTGGTTTAATACTTTTAAGCGCGTTGATAATTAATAAAACAATTAGGATTTATTAATTCCATTACATTTTATTTTATTTCTAACTAAGCTTACCAGTGGTCGTAAAACTAAATCATATGACTATGTCTACTAATCCGTAAAGGGACAGTTCTTAGCGTAGGGTACATCAATGCAAACGCAGCCCCGAGCTCTGAAAACAAACAAATTCAAAAGTTGCATCATCGCAGTGGTATTTTGTGTCAAAACTTACTCGTCTGGAGCATCGTTCCCAATTTTATAGTCTCGCAGCATTGAAACAAACGTTAACGGATTCATTTTACCATTAATTGGCAAACGTTTTGGTCCTGACAAGTTGACACATCCATTTGGACAGGGTACGCCCACAAATTTGGAGAGTTTCGAGGTGGCCATGGCCAAATAACAAATGCTCAGAAAATGCGAGCAGCGATAGCGTCCTATTTAAAAAAAGGAAATGGGAAAAATGAAAATATAAAAGCATTTTCAGGTCTGTCCTTACTAATCGGATTTCCTTTACAGTATGGCTGAATGCGTCCGCCATTTACACAATAATTGAGGTGACCAGTATTATCTTCTTGGCCGAGATAGCCGGCATTTGTGTGGAGCACCTGAATAACACTCGCATCATCCAGGGACAAACGGAATCGATTGCTCTTCTTGCGCTCGATCAAGGGACGCGCCGGATCGAGCCCAATGATGCGATACTGTTTCTTGGTCAAATGATTGCTAATCATGCCACAGATATGAGCGCCCAGTGAGTGTCCAACGCAAGTGATCTTCTCCCTTGTGGCACCATAGTGCGTCAGAAAGGAATACACCTGAGCCGAACACTGAGCCGTCAAACGGGTATTGATCAACGCGTGCAGGTAGCAAGGATATCGACTCAATGGTCGCCAGTCCACAGTTATCACATTAAAGTCACGCATCAAATATGCTAAAATTATACACATAGGGAGGATTCATCTTTCTGGCATCGGATTGAGGGGGAGTTTCCTGGTGCATACTCACTAACCATCCCGCAGAAATTGTAGGTGGATATCGATGGCAGTCCCATTGAACCCATGCACTATGAATACCGTCTCGCGCTGTTTGCTGAAACCGCCCTTGTACAGGGTCAACGGATTATGGATACTCAGTGGCAGCCCATTGCGCGGACCATTGCTGCAAGAAAGTTGAAATCGTTTTCAACTTATGTAAAACTGTGTACAATAATTGATAAGCAAAATAATGCCATTGAATTGTGTATGCATCAGTGAATCAAGCTAAGCAGCAGTTGAATTTCAAATACATTTTATGCTTGTGTATATTTGATTACTAATTTTACAGCATATGTGTATAATTTAAAAACTATCTAAATTATATAAAAAAAATATTAGAGTTTAATAAAAAATATTGGCAACAAAAAAGATAACATAAGAGTTCTGCGTACTGTTAAAAAAACAGTCTGGAAATTAGACATTCTTTTCTAAAATTAAGATTTTATTTTCGCATCAAAAGTATGTCAATTTAGAAAAATAAAAAAAAATATTTAAATACTTTCACTATGAAAGACATGGAGGTATTTGCACTTCAATTTAAATCTATCTTATAAGTTTCTAGATTATTCGTTAAAAAAAAAAATCATTTCAATGAGGTGGAAATAACAAGTTTTCTGATTTCCCCACAAGAAAGTAGAATTTCGAGTTGAACGCAAAAAAAAAAAAAAATCCGAACACAAATATTCTCTGAATGAGCAATCTTAGTAAGAGCCTCCTTAAATTTTTTTTAATATGGCTTTTTTTTTTTTTGGGAAACCTTGAGTTTAATAAGTGTGGATTGCCCTGTAATAGGAATCATCGATTACCTTGATTTTTGCTCGCGAATTAAATTAAACAATTTCGCTGAATCGGAAACTAATCTCTGGCTTGAACTTGATCAAGATGGGTAAGTTAACTGGTCTGACGGCTAGACAAGTTGAACGACTGCGGCCAATCGGCAAACGAAAATGGTTTTATTTACAATTGCAATTTGATGTCATCTTCGACCGCTTTATGGACCCCGCTGAAAAGCTGCTTGCACCACGGGACAAAATGCGTCATAGTTTTTTTTTTTTTGGTAATTGGGTCAATGTGGCTGCATTGAAAAACAAGTTGCTTTTCCATTTATTGCAAATTTTCAACACCTTCCCTTGTGGTTGCACAAGATTTTATTTTTTTTTTTGCTGTTATTGACACACTGACCAAGTGGCTTGCATTACCAAACCGTTGCATCTGCCTACTTCACACATACTTTCTTTCGGAATGGTTACCAATTAAATAGGTTGATAAATGGATCTAGGAGCAGAGAGCTCTAGCACTCATCTCCTCTTCGCATAGCTTTAAATAAATGACCTTATTTGTCCGGGATTCGAATCTGGCACGCGAACTTACGGTGCATAGAGACGATGCTGAATGTAGGGACTGGGACAGAAGTTTTTATCCCGCATAAAGCAGCGCAAAACATTTAAATCCAAGGCTCCACTCTTGAGCAGATTTTTCCAATCCATTTGGTTGAGCAGCAACGTTTGTGTATCTGCAAAAGTTGTTTGCGAATCGTGAGCGAAACTTTTGTCAACATTTCTAATTGGCGTTTTTTGTTTTGTGTGTGTATTTCTTTTTTTTTTTTACCTTTGGGTACTAGTGTTAGCAAGCATATCGCAATTATACATTTCATTTTCACTATTGCACGAGTTACTCCTAATTGCTATGAAATGTGGCAGTGCTTCACTTTTTGTTTCGTTGAATTTTCAAAAATAGTGTGTATACCCAATTAATTTGTACATTGTTATTTTATTTATTTATTTTGGATTTTATTAATTTATTTTTAATTGTTTATTTTCTCAAAAAAAAACATATTAAACACATTAAGTTTTTTATATTATTTTTTAAGTTGTTTTTAATTATAAGAAATGATATTACATTTTATGCAAGTTTGTTTATTTAAAATTTTCTTTGATTTCATTTGAGAAAATATTTATTTATTTTTTGTTGAAATCGCAGCTTGAAAAAAACTTCCTAAACATTTTTTAAAGAAAAAACCAACTAATCCATTTGATAATTTTATAGATTTATTTTATTGCTGAATCAAATTGAATTTTTTCATAAACGAGTTTGAATCCTTTTAGCCGTTGGAAAATCACGTCTAGTCAATTGGCCCGATGCACTTCGAATGCGTCAAGTGCAAAGAAAATGCAACCGCGGCAATTTTGCCAAATAGGCGAAGAGTTTCGCTGCCACCAACGCTGCCGTTGCTGCTTTTGCTATTGCTGCCTCAGTTGCGGCAGCCACTTGTTGCCTTGACTTTGCTTCGGCTGACTTTGTTTGGAAACTCGTTGCAAAATAGCTTGCTCACGCAACACTGCACCGATATTGCTTAACTGTTAAGAAGTTGGGTATATAGCCAGAGTCAACTTTTTTGTTTGTTTAGACCTCAGAAAAACAATTTAATACATTTAAAATTTGTCTTTAAAAATGTTATAATCATTTTTTTTTACCAAACAAAGAGTTTTATTAAAATTGACAAAAAGTTAAAAATTTCTTAAATATTTTTTTTAATTTAACCTCAAACAGAGTTGAATTTAAATCAGAAACTTAAACCAATTTATACGCACTGCAACTGTAGAGTATTGAAGTTTACCACTCTGAAAAATCACTTATCTTTTTTGTTTTGATTTTGGTTTCGACGTTTTTCCATAATCGTTGTTGTTGACGCCTATCGCCGCTTGTATCTTATCATTTATAGTTGGGCAGTAATTTGTGTTGCTTGGCAGTTTTTCATCTTGCTTGCGCACACTATTATGTAAATTAAAATGGCCGTAGATATATTTTAATGCGAACACTCACTTTCTGGTTATTCGATTTTTTCTGCTTGACTGTTATAAAAAATCAAAACGAAAGTGTTAAACAATACGTACACGGTACATTTTGAAGTTCGTTGCTTAAGTCATTTGATTCGTTAATACACGTAAATACAACAATCTATTAATTAAATCGCCTTTAATCAAAGCTATTAAATATAGTTTTTCTGATAACATTTTGTATGTGTTCAGAGCCATTTTGTACGCTTTGAGTCATGCCAAAATATTTATCAAGCCAATCTTTGGCATTGAAGTCATTTCATGGTATGCACAACATAAATGGCTTTCCACTTTTACATTGGCCCCATTTGCTGACTTGCCGTACTTAATGCACTTTATAAACCGAAAAACAATTTGCTTGTGACAATATTGCAAAACCCTATTCTGAGCAACGAGGGCACAAAAAAATGAAAGATTGGCTTATTTTAAATTGAAGTTGTAGATGACATTAGACCGTGATTTATGGGTAAAAGTAGTAAACTGCAGAAAAGGCAGCAAAAATAAAAGTGAATTGAAGTTGAATCACTGCAAGACTTGTATAAGTTGCATATTATCCAAAGGCCGATGTGTTGGGCTAGTTAAAGACTATTGTTTTTAACCGGATAGGAATAAGCACTAAGTATACAAATTGACTAAGAACTGACATGCTTAGTGATATGCTTACTGGTTACAGCAGCATAAGGGTTGGAATTTAAAGTGGCACTTGAAGCAAAAGATTCCCATTTTAAAGTAATTTCCTAACCAGAAAAATAATATTTCTTAAGATAAAAATATTTATCTATCCAGATTATCTTTCTAACAATCTCAAATATTATATAAATAACAAATAAAAAAATTAATAAATAAAATCTATTTTAAGTGTTATGTTATTTTAATATTAATTTTCAATCTTATATTTATGTTTCCATTATTTTATACGCTTAAACTTTCTAGGTTCAAAAGCAATATTTACATGCTGAGTATTAACTATGTGTTTTAGTAATTTCAAATCATTTTATTATTAAACAAATCTTTTCGCTAAAAGCAGTTTCTAAATTTAATTATTTGTAATGTGTATCACATGCTGCTTAAGCCGCTTTCAACTCACCTCGTGAATAAGTGAAATCCAATATATTCCTTGGGACACGTATCCCACACCAATAGTTGGCAATTAAATGGATTGATATCGAAGTTGCCGTTGCGCAACAAGAACTGTAATGCCTCCCAGTTGAATTTGGCTATTAAACGAAGATGTAATCATATAAAACCAGACACATGATGATATTATCAGTGAGGAGATCTCAGCTACAACCTTTTGCACGTTGGGCTAGTGAAAGTAAACACCAGGTCGAAAACAACATTATGAAAACACAGCACGTTTTGTTGAGAGTGCAAGGAACTTGCATTTTTAATCACGTTTTAAGCACTGAGTGCGAATAGAAGCCGAGCCACTTGTAACGCGTCTGGTTAATTGAATGAGCTCTTTGCTGCTGCTGTAAGCGGCTAAATGCCAAAAAAAGTGCCATAACTAATGCTTGGCACAAACCAACATGGCCCCCGACCTCAGTCTCAGGCCGTCTAAGCCCCGGCCCGGTTGACATTGCATGCTCAGCGTGCTTAAAGCAACTCTTTATCTTTACTCAGTGTTTAGTTTTGGTTTTGTTTTATTTTTTCTTATGCAGAGACTTTATTGCGTGTCACCGAAACCCCATTTCCAAATGACTGCTCAGGCTACGCTGGGTTTCCCAATGCAACACAAAAAGTAAGCCAAAAAAAAGATCAGAGACACCTGCTTTGACTGTTGCCAAATTGTAAATAAATCATTTATAGACGGAGCAGCGAGCGGGCCACCAGCATCTCCTCCTTCGCTTTTCAGCCTTAGCTGCGATTAAGACTCTAATCTTTAACTTTAACTAGCCACCTTCAAGCTGAAAGTCAAGCTGCAAATCGAATAAATTCTGACAAATATTGACGATGAATACAGCTTTGCCAATTTAAGGTGTTGACTTAAGGCAGATCAGAAAAGTTTTGTGGTCAATTACCTTTCGTAAAATATAAATAAAAATTGAGATAACTAAAAATGATTGCAATATTTATAAGATTTGTAATGAATATGTGAATATAAATTAGATAAAGAATTTTTATCAAAATTATGAAATATCTTTGGGTGATGAAATTAAAAAACTTTTGGGATAGAAGATTCATATTTAAAATGAACGAAAACCGTAGTTCCAAATTTTAAATGTAAGAATATAAGGCAAAGATTTTCAAAATTCATATTTCATTCATCGAGATAATAAAATATGCATAAAAATCTGTATTGATGAAGACATGTCAGGTAAAATTTAGACGACAAAATTTTATATGCATTGCTTAGTTGTCCGTTGTTCACATTTCTCTCATAACTTGTTAATTACAATAAATATTATTATAATTGCTTACTAATTGTTTAATACGAAACCAAATGATTTGATTGAAAAAACTGCAACGAACTTTAAGACACACATAAAATGTGTATATTTTCAACTAGATACTCAACTATCTGCAAAAACTCAGCTGCAATTACTACATCTGTGCACGACAGGGAGCAACTTCCAAAAGCGTGTCTCAAAACCAAGCCTGAATGAAGGTTAACACGACTACCGGCAACATAATTAGCAGCACTTTTTATTGCAACTTTTCAACTAATTGGATGAGTGCACAAGGTAAACATATAACCTGAGGGCCCCTAATGCAGCTTGAAGATTGAATGTAATGAGCCCCCCGTCTCTTTGCCATTGGGTTGCCCATTACACCATGAAAATAGGGTCTAAGTGAAATGGAGCTGATAAAACGCTTGAGTTTTTAATACAGGCTGCGGAAATAGAAATGAAAGCGAAACTAAAAATTTAGTGAGAAGAAAAGAGAAGTGTCCACAATAAAAGTGCAATTTTCCAATGTGGTTTCTACCCTAGAGCGAAGCAACGTTTATTTTGTCATTTAGTATGCAACGCTTAATAAACTTATTTCGTTGTAAACTTGTGCCTCTTTAAGCTGATTTTTTAATTACAATGAATATTATACACATCAATTGTGTTATTTGCACCTATAATAAAATGTGCATAATGTGTATCTCAGTTAATTAGAATTATCATTTCAGAGAGACCTCGCCATTTATAAAAATGTCAGTTAAAAGTAGATTAAAAAATAATCATAATTAAATTTATATTAGATTAGAGTTTTAAAGGTTAGTCAGTTAGTGTACGCAAATGTTCGTCTAGTCGAGGTGTTGTTATTTTTCTGGTTTGTTTACAACTTGTTATGGTGGCAGATTGCAGCCAATCTGTTGCAGCATGACTACCTCAACATTTTCACCTGGCTTATGCATTTTGCTGTTGTTTTCATTGTAATAGAAGATTGCATAAGCTTTGCTGGATACTGTGGCAAAGTTCAATGATATTCATCTGGTTTACTTGCCATCTATTTTCAAGCCAATATTGTATTTTAGACTGATGTTATCGTATTAGCTTAATTAACAGCTTTCTTATCACATTGGCACATTCTCTTATCCATTCAAAGAAAAATGTTGCAAAATTATAAATAAAAATTTCGCCTTAGTACTAAATTTATTATATTTTCTCAATTCTTTCTTATTTTTCTATGATTCATAATTTTAATTAATTCAACAGATAAATTATGCAATTCCACTCGAGCTGTTTTTCCCTGTATACAGCTAAATATGCAGCAGCTAATTACGGACTATTTTAGCAAATTAATAAACCGTGACCAATTTTTAAGTATGAGCTTAATAGATGTTGTGCATCAAGTTTTAGTTTAGTGTGCTTTATTTATTGATTGCCTTGAAAAGAAAGCAAAAGTGCTGTGGAATCAACGAACGGGTGAACAGAGCCGTTATTTTGAATGTACTTTGCGGTTGAGCCCATATGCAACAGATGGCGTTAGCAAATTGAAATGGAAACTAACAGTGCACAGTTAGTTAACAGCAAGCTTTTAAATCGGCGGCTGCTGCTATTTGGTTAACATTTATTTATTTAACTATATAAAAAATTGCTTATAATTTAGACGAAAATATTTTAATAAAAAGCGCTGTAAGTTATCGATTATTTTTATTGCATACTGTTATTAAATAGTAATACTAACTTTCATATAGTTTCAAAAATTTACTTAAAGCTTTAAATATTTTTTAAATCTTAACGAATTCATTAAATTTTAGTCATCTTTAAATTGATTTCCAATCGACTTTACAAATTAATCGCCTTTTACTGAATCAATGGAATTAGATTGAATTATTTAATTTTCTTTCATGGAACAACATTTCTTTACCACTTGAAAGACTAAAAAGACTTCAATTCAATTGATTTGAATTTAATTTCATTCGTAACAATAGAGCTCTGCGAAATACACAGCAAAAATTGAAAGCAATTTGATTGGTCGACGAATCATTTTCATTACTTATGCAACTTCCAATAAATTTTCAATTTGCCGACGAGCAGTGAAAATGAACACTTCGACAAATTTCCAGGCCAAAAAGCTAAGCTACTTAGTTAGTTTGAGCAAGGACTGAACTTCTATGACTTTTCTTCTTATCGCGTCTAATCAGAAAATGCCCATAAATTCCAGCAGTGTTGAGAATTGCGATCCGTTATTGCTGTTGTGGTCGACAGCTTTTCTTTGCGTTGTCGGCGTTGCCAACTTTACTAATTAATTGTGCACTTGAGAATTTTTGAGCAGCAGCGTGCACAAAGCAAACTGCAAACTTGCCTCGCTACGCAAAAAAAAACTTGGCGAAAGGGAGCGCAAAGTAAAGTCAGAGAAAATAAGAGGTGATGTGGAAGAAGGCGTGCAGCGTGTGCAATGCGAATGTGTGCATTAGGTATGGGAAACTGACAAAGTTGATGAGTAAATAAACTAACAATTTTTCCTACTTAATTAACAAATTGTTTTAATGCGCTCCTGACGTCACCGGCGCTGCCAAGTGTGGCACCCTGAACAGTGACAGACTGACTGCTTGACAAAATGACTAAGCAAACAGCCGTAAAGTATATAGAGAACAGCATCAAAATGGCGTCAGTGCAGCTCAATAATTAAACATGTCGCCAGTAGATGGCGAAAATGTGTGGGAGAAGTAGTTGCAAGTGGTTTAGTTAAAAGTTTTATTGCATCAGAAGGAGTGGAGTGATGATTAGCACATGCTCGAGAGAATGTTCGGAAATTTGCATATGACTCAATTTTCTTTGACACAGTTTCTGTGCACAAGTTGCGCAGATGGAAGCAGTATGGAAAACTCAAATAATTGGCTACTAGTAGCTTTTCAGATTTAAAGTTGTATATTTTAAAACATCATGTAAGCGATATGAATTTAAGTAAGTATTGAAAAGAAAAGGATTAAATATTATCAAACATATACGCAATCGAATCAAGAGTATAATTAAATTGATTAGGCAGCATCTAAGTAGTTTTTACTACTTTTATATTGATATTATATTATATTTCCTTTTGAAAAAAACTTACATTTAATGAAATCACACATTTTACATAATGCAATTTGAGTACAAATATTTTGAATTTAGATTTAATGTAAGCTGAGAAGAATTATATTTATTATTAACTATTTTCAGCATTGCATTACATTTCATTTTGATATCAATGACAAATGACTGCTGATTAACATATAAAGCCGTTTTCCAGCCACCAGAAGGCAACATTCAGTTTGTCCTTTTGTGTTTGCCATTTATTTGTGAGCATTGACAACTCTGCGCCGCAATAAATTGCAACTCTGCATTGCTGCTGCTGCTGCTGCTGCTGTTGCTGCACTCTGGGAACGTTGCGGCTTATGAATTGCATTACAAATTCGCATAAATTTCGCGCCAAAGTATGCGCAACAAATCGTTTGTGGTAAGCGCATTTATCATCAAAAAAGACGCATCCATTGCAGAAATTCAATCTGAAGGCAACCGCGAGAATTATGAGCTGAGTGTGGCAGCAACTCTTACCCCAAACCTTACTCCTCTATCCAGCTAAAGGAATAGATTTGCTGATGTTGCTCTGGCGGGCTTTGGCAACGAATTGACTTTTAAATGGCTTCAGTTGCATTGATTCATTTTATTTAATGGCTATTTAAGCTGCAATATGGAATTTACTCTTGGTGGTTTGACAATGACTATTGAATTGACATTTGAAATGCATTTGATTTTGGTTTGAATCGCATAAGAGATAGTAGTAAAATTCTTAACAAAATTCCGAATATTAAATTATTTGACTGGTGAAATTTTTAAATTTAATTTAAAGTAGACCAAAAACAGCTTTTGTCAGGTGTCAATTTTAAGTCGCTCAATTCGAGTGTCATAGCAAGCAACTGATTAACATATTAACATTTCGTTGACATGAGGATTAAATGTTATGGCAATTAAGCTTCTTGTCAAAATTTATTTCTTGTAAAGTACAATGCTCTGTGATTTGACGGAAAAACAAGACTTTTAACAATACATAAGAAGAAAATAAACAAATAGGTAATAAATCTTTTTCATATACTTCTGTTTTATTACTTCATAATACGTCAATATTAAGTTGTTGCCCAATGTTAAACCAACTTACCCTTACATTTTAGACTCTGCTCAGTCTATTAGCGCTTGATTTATACAAGTTAATTAACACGTTCTTTAGCCAAAAAACAATGGTGTAAAACATTGAATAGAGAATGGGATGCTTCTGCATCGGAAAGAGTGGGCGATATACATATGGACGGATGGTTGTACCTATGTCAACAGGCAGACAAAAAGCACAATTAAACCCTTTGAAAAGGCGCAGACAAAGCAGCAAATACAAACAATACCAAATACAGAATGGGAGGACTTGGGCGTTGAAAAGGCTGTGAAGGTCAAGCCAGAGACACGCAGAGCCACCCCCCTTTGGCCTGAACTAAGGCCCTGGAACAACGGTAGATTTATTGGATATTGTCGCATAAAGTCACATGGATTTTGCACAACATTTTATCGCCAGACGCCGAGATAAACGCCATAAACAATTGTCTGCTAGTAGCAGAAATTGCTGGCAATAAGGTCGAGGCCTGTGACGAGAAAGAGAAAGGGGTAGCTGAAGATGGGTAACTGTGAGTGAGGGAGGCCCTGGCCAAACATATTTAGACTTTTCTTAAGTAAATTATTGCAAAAATCGACAGAGCCAGCGACGGAAGCTCAAATGGGCGCAAAAATGTCATTAAAACCTAGCCAGAACATTGGATCCTTGCTGGAGTGCGGGCAAGTTGTTGTTTCCGTTTCCGTCATGTTGAGGTCCTCTTGAAATGTTGACGACAGCCAACAAGAACAACAACAACGACGACGACAGCAGCCGTCGAGCAACGACATTTCTTCCCCAGCCATTCCCATTAAACTCTTCCCGAGATTTAAACGTTCCATCCACAACTTTTGTATTGGAGCCCGGCAGTTGCCTCCGTCTCATTTGTGATTTGTGATTGGGGAGCTGCAGCTGCAAATATTTGCTTAGCCCTTTTGCACCCGACCAACGATTACCAGCTAGCAGCACTGGGTTGGCTCAGCTATTTATTTATTTTGTTTGGACTTTTGTCTAGGTATAGATATGGGGTGCTTAACCCTTTTAATGTCAGCGTCATGAGTAAGAATATACTTAAACAAGAAGGTGTGCTGAAAAAGAGGTAGAACAGTAATATTTAATATTGGATATATTTGAAGTTACATTTGCTTTGAATTTCGTCAATAATTATTGAACAAATATTGAAAGGAAATGAATACTAAGTGACGTTTATTAGAAATAAATTCACTCAATACACTTAATATTAACGTTAATATTAGTTTAAGTTCTGAACTTAATCAACATTATTTTAATAGAACAATTTTTTATTTGGAATTTTGTCAAATTCTTGAATGAAACGTTTTTATTATTAGGCCTAGTTTCAGTCAAATCAATACAAATTTTTAATCTTAACTTATTTTAGATCTCAACTTTCGTAGAAGTAACTTGTAAACCTTTACCGCTGTAGAGTTAATTCCTTGTTGTTGAAAGTATGAACTTTTCCTAAAGATTTTTAAGCGATCAAGTTTGAGTTTTTTAACTGACATTTTTATTAGGAAAATTCATTTAAATATTTATAGGAAAATGTTGTATTCAATTTGTTTAACTCTTTTAACGATTTTGCCGCTTGAGTCGTCACCTGCACTTGCAATCACAAAACCACTAGCATCGCAATCACGACCTCCATTATTATCAGCGTCTACTGTATTAGAGATCGCAAAGTCCAATTTTAACAGTACAGTGCAATCGAATAAGTTGGTCTTTATAAATTTCTATGCGGATTGGTGTCGCTTCAGTAATCGGCTGACACCAATTTTTGAGGAGGCAGCTGTGCGACTGGCTGAGGATCTCCCGCCGGAGGCAAGTGTTCGTCTGGCACGTGTGGATTGCATGCGTGAAGTGGAGTTGGCCAATCTCTGCGGCATCACCAAGTTTCCTACTCTACTTCTCTATTATCATGGTCAACCACTACGACAGGAGTATCGTGGACAGCGTTCCGTTGAGGCACTGGTCGCCCATGTGCAGAAGCAGCTTCGATTGACGATTAAAACATTGAATAATGTGCAACAATTAAATATGATCGATGTGAAGAGGCGCACTGTGATTGGATTCTTTGAGAGCCGCAAGAATGCCGATGCAGGCATCTTTGAGCTGCTGGCGGAGCGTTATAAAAACGATTGTGATTTCTATGTGAGAGTCGGCGCAAAGGTGGACAACATGACGTACACGTATCATATGCCAACGATTGTCTTTCGTCCGGATGTGGAGCGCACTCATGCCGTGGATGAGCTCTTTGCCGGCAATCCCTCATCTCTGCCAGAGCTGGAGGAGTGGGTCTTCAAGAAGTGTGTGCCGTTAGTGCGCGAGGTGGATTTCGGTAATGTGGAGGAGATAATTGAAAAACGACTGCCGCTGCTGGTGCTCTTTCACATGCCCAACGATCTGGACTCGGTGAAGGATTTCAAGTCTATTGTGGAGATGCAATTGGTGAGCTGTGCGGATTGTGGACATTTTAATTTTGTCACCGTCGACGGTTTGAAGTTTCAGCATTCGGTAAAGCACATGGGCAAAACAGTGCACGATCTACCATTCATCGCCATTGATTCGCTAAAGTTTATGTTTCCCTATTCCAAGCTTAAGGATATGTATATACCCGGTCATCTCAAGCAATTCCTTCAAAACTTCAGCAGTCATCAACTGCAGAACATGTTGCACCTTAAAAAGCAACAAGATACGAACTCGCCGCCGTTGTCTACCTTCAAGGAACTGGGACCCTCGAAGTATCGCTATACTCTGGTCGAACATGATGAGCTGTGAGCGATTGTTTCTACTTTTTGTTGCTAGCAAACTTCATAAACTGGTTCTCTGTGCGCTAGCATGAAATATAACACTAGGCAGCAAAATGTTGGTTTAACAGTGCGTACTAAAAATCAAAATAGAACTGTGCAAAAAATTGGAAAAAATTAAAAATATGCCGCGCAGATGAAGCACAGCAGCTGTACTCCAAAGTGTATTCTCTTAGTGATCTCTGGGTTCAGGATATCTTGTTGTCATGCTCACTACAGCAGTTTTTTTTTTACTCTGCTGTACTTAATTTTATTAACATTCTAATATTTGCTGATTAATACCTCTTTCACGTTACCAATTTTATAAATTTGTTTGCATTGATTGCTTTTAAATTTTTGCTCTCATTGTGTGTTTTTTTGATATTGTGTTCCTATTTAAACATGTTTTTGTTGCCTAGTGTAATCAGCGTAGAGCCGACTAGCGTAGCATCTCATGCAAGCGCCTTAAAAATGCTAGTTTCAGGTTTCTTGCTCGCCCGCGTTCTGGGTAACATGGTAAAAACAAATTGCCTGCAAGTAAACATAATGGTTCAACAGACACCTGCTCAAGGCACACACTCAAGGAAAATCACTTGAGCGCCGCTGTGTTCTTATCGGATAGGACGCAACCAAGCCATTTCCTTGAACTGCATTCGTGGCCTCAGCATCCAGCTCTCAACATAATTTGCAGTGGTTTTGCATTTACTTTGCATCTCAAGCATGCTTGAGCCTTTCGCCTGCTGTACCCGGCAGCATTAGCCCGATTCCGCTGTGAGGCTATCCCAGCTATTCCAGCATCCTTAAGGCTTGTCTTGGTGCTGCCTGGCACTTCCGATTCCGGCAACAGCAACTACACTCCAACCCAATCCTGTGTTAAGTATTCGTCCCGTTTGTTGGTTTTAGTTTTATGCGTTACATTCTGCGCCCTGTTCGCAATCACTCCAGAGCTGTGGTCGTCCTTGCGGTGACTCAGACCCAAAGCTACTCCTACAGCGACCGGGCAGATGGAAAGCAGTCGAAGCAGATGCAGCTGAAGATGCAGTTGGATTCCTCTTTATTTTTATGGTGTGGTTTTGCTGCATTAAGAGTTGCTTGTTTTTTAAACTGTTTGCCAGTGCACTAACATATGCGCATATATAATTTGCAATTCTTTTCGTGGCTACAGATTTGCATGCTTTAAATACACCGTAAGTAATCGTCATTTCAGCAATAATGTTTAGCAGTTTAGCTCACAAGTTAAACATACATTTTTGGCATTTATTATTTTTTTCTAAACCGTAATATTTATAAGCGAGATATTTGATAAACTTTAATCTCATATTAAATACAAATTAAAAAAAAACCCTTTAAAAAATGTGTTAAAAATGGAATTATCGTTTTATGCAGAAGCATGCAACAGCATGCAAAAACAAGTATCTCCGGTCCGGTCGAGAGTACTTCCATGTAAGTTTGCCAATAGGACTAGAATAAAACATTTAACAGCTGGGTACAGGATATCTCTTAGTCGACCTCACTCAATTACAGCTTTTCCACTTGATTATTTTTGCCAAATAAAATTGTCTAAATTCTATGAATTTCATTAAAATTCACATGCACATTTATTGCAGTGCACTCTGGTATCATACATGCAAAAGTGTCGGGCGCACATACTTAAAGCCTGTGGCTGCAGCTAGGGGGAGCGGGGGGCTCATCTTCCCTTCGTCTGCCTTAAAGCACACACACTATTTGTACAACAAATTTGAGCTCATTTACACGCAAAGAACACAAGCAGAGAGCAAAGAAACGGATGGAAGAAAAGTTGGAAGTTGCCAGGACTGACTTTTAAGGCAAGTGCAAAACTATTTCGTTTGCTTTTTAATTTAATTAGCACCCAATTTGTATGTGTGCTTCTCTCTCTGTGTGTGTGTGTGTGTGTGTGCAAGTCTTGGATGGAAAAACAATTTTCAATTTTGAGCTACTCATTTGTTCCAGCAACTTTTGTGCTGCTTTTTAATTAAACGCATTAAATTATTTGCATTGCCGCAAGTTGGTTAATGCTTGAATAATACTCTGCACCTATTACAAACACGTTAAGAAGCTCAGAATTAGGGGATGAATAATATTATTATTATTTTGCTCTTTTTTTACCAAATAGAATATAAAATGAAATATATTTCGGAGTGTTACGAAAGCGATTCGAATGGAAGATGGAATATTAGTTATTTTGCAAAACCAAAAACTTTTTGTATTTACTTTGCTATCGCTAAGTTCTTATCTAAATAAATCTATACACAATGGTTAGGATAGAATTTACCCATTATTATTATTTTGTATTTAAAGAGTAAGTCAAAAATGTAATTATATTACACACTATTTGTTAGTCGTACAAACTTGTCGAGAGCATTCTGTTTGGTTTATTAATATGCTGTAGAGAAATGTTTGTATTTTTATTAATTAAGCGGACTTCATTAATTGCTGTGTCGCCTCTGTGTGTGACTGTGTCTGTGTGTGTGAAGGGAACGCACTCGGTGGCCTAGAAATCCCTCCCGGCGAGTAGATTTATCAAGACTTGAGCATGCATTTAGCATTTAGATTGAAATCGGGAGTCGAGCTGCATGATTGATAGTCCTGCCTCGTCCTGCCTGTCGCCATATTGCACACCAAGCAACCCCCTTGGAGCATTTTAGGGCTGCTCTGGGTACGATTTCTGTGACTGTTGACACAGGTGTTGCTTTATTTTAATTGTAATTGGTCAACGCTGGCAATTTTTCTGAATGAATTTTGCATTACGTTGACAAATGAAAGAAGCGTGTCAAAATGCACACCCCAGAGGAAATCGAGACAAAGCCATCAGACCATTTTCATTTTATTTGCAGGCATGACTTTCAGCAACAATTGCTGTCATTTATATATATGTATATATATATATATATGTACAGCGTTTAAACTTTGACAAGACTCTTCTTCTTTCACAAAATTTGTGAACGGCAGCTCTGATACATGTTTAAAGGATTCCTACCTTTTTTTTTACCTATTCTTTGGCGCTCACAGACCCTTTGCCGTTGACTCTGTTTCAAATGAAGACCGAGTTATTAAATTTGTTGTTGGCCTTTGGCAACGTTCGTTGACTGTTTGAAAATTCGATAAATGCCATAAATTGCCAAACATGACTTATGATATCTCTGCATTGTCTGCCCCTTTTTTCTCAATGTCAACACAATTTTTTATGGCAAAATCTGAAAAACGTTTAAGGCGTAACTTGTACAGCAGCTAAAGCGTACAAAATGAAATAATAGAAAAGGTAAATACAACCAAAATGGGCAGAAGTGGACTAAAATATACCCTGCTGAAAAGGCATTGATAAATATGAAGGTGTAGATAGGAGTGCACTTGAAATATAATTAATGAATTTTGCTTTAGTTAGTATTTAAATTATTTACAGATACTAAAATATTTGTTTTGTTGTGTTCTAATCTCGCAGACAATGTAATATGAGCGAAAAACTTTGCCCAAATAAAAAGAGAATTAACAATAAACTTTGTAAGACATCTGAAGTGATTAAAACCACTTTTACTTAACTTCAAGCATGGAAAAAATGTGTCTTTTGACTATAAAATTTATAAATTTATTGATGTAAAAATGTATATAGGAATACCAATCAACTAACCCCTCTACGATTCATCGACAACTCAGCAGAACTCAGAAGTTTCAATTTAAAATTTATAGTTTTAATACATACATATTTTATTTAATTATTTTTTCTTTTTTCGAATGCAAAGTTTTTTTTTTTAACCGATCGAACTCTGAAAAGTCAGAAACAATGGCAATTAAAAGAGTGAATAAAAATAATTGTGTTATTATACCAAGCAACGTTCATTGACTTTTGTGAAACTATTGGCAAAGTTGGCACAGTTCTCAAATGCAGTAGACCACAATAAGGCATTACAAGTATAGCCCTTGACTGGCAGCCAGGAAAAACAATCCCCTACACACTGCAGAGCAGAACATGCCATTCAAGTTATTGAAATGCCAATTAAAGTACAGAAAAGCAGCTACAACCATTGCAATCGTTCTTTTATGATACCATGGTGGCTATGGATAATGGCTCAATTTATTGAATTGTAATCGTACTTTCACCTGGTCAGTGTACCAGCAGTAAGGATAACAACAATCATAAAACTTTCGAGTGTGAGCAACAGCAATAAAACTAATGGGATTATATTTTAAAAAATTACGAGATATTTGAAATTAATTTTATTGAACAGAAGCTGTTCATTCAATGCTCGACAATTTTAATTATATATTTGAAAGCGAGTTCAATGAAAAGGGCAAATGTTGCAAATGATGCTGCTTTAAATTATTTTCGTTGACACTTTAGCAATAGTCAGGAGAGCATTCCAGAGAATACTGCTTTTACTTGTTTTGCTTTAAATTAAATATATATATTTAACTGCACTAAACTACAAACCCATTAAACTATAAGTGTAGCGTGTTCTGAGCTCACATATTTGCCGCATGTCGATGTCATTTCTTCATTTCTTTGGTGCTGCCTATATTTGTATACTCGTTCTAGCACAAAAAACCCATCAGAAACATGCACTACAAGTACTAACGAACCTAACATGGCCTGCTGTTGAATGATAACAGTCCGCCCCAATGAAAAACATAGTAGAATGCGAGAAAGAGTGTGGAATATATAGAAGGGGAATAAGAGAAAGCAGTGGCAATTAATCTTCACAATGCCATACATGCGAAATGGAGTTCATAAATTTCAAGTGACGCAACACAAGGCAGAAATGGCGAAGAGCGAGTTTCACTCCTGCAAAGCTTGTAGTGCTTCAAGTGTGGCCCAACAAAGTTTAACTTAGACTCGAGTTCTGATATGTTAGGCAAACCATAATTTGCCTTACACACTTATAGGTAAACAGATGTTACAGCGACAGTTACCATATGAGATAGTCTGGGATTTTACAGCCACTTTGTGTGCGGAGCACAATTTCGATTAGCCAAGTGTTATTTGAGTTAGCGAAGTATTAAATTAGTACAATTTTTCTTATGAAGCACTCATACAACAATTTTGAATAGCTAACTGTTATCACAATAATAAGGGGTCATTATTAAAGATAAAAATGTGTGTTTGTATGTCAGTAATGTTGTCCGACATAAAAAATAGCAATCATTCTGTTGTACAAAATTCACATCTTAAAAATTGTAAACCTGAAAGTAACCCTTGCCACTGTGTTTTGAAATTTCTTTTAAATTGATAAATGAGGACTTATACGCATACAAGAGTACAACAAATATGCTGGCAAGCTTAATGCCTTGATATATGCATATATTAGAAGTTCGAGGAGGTTGTACACAGTGCGTATGAGTAATAATGCGCCAGTAAATTTATGGTAAATGGCATTGAGAGCAATGACTAAGCCATGGAAATGGCCGAGCATCGCTTGTTTGCGCTTATGTCTGTATAAAAATGCATATAAATTTCACATTTGTGCAATTTATTATGGGCACAATGGCGACGCTGTCAAGGACCTTATCCTTTCTGGCTGAAAATTAGCTCGTTTGTCTTGGTCTTATGCGGCTAACAAAGAGTGTGGCTCTGTTCAACTCAAAGCCTGCTGGCTTTAAAATGCTAACGAGAAGCAGATCAGAAATAACTAACATTATGTGGCCACAATCCCTTTAAATAAATCAACAGGCGTTTTATATCCGATCCCCTAACTTCTACTTAGCGCCCCCTTTGGCAACCACAAACAAAATATTTTGCCCACATTTGCTGTCTACGCCGCTTTTCAATGGCCTGTTGAATTTATTGGGGTCAGCCCGAGGATGGTGTCTGTTTCGGAGGTGTTAAAGTCTGGTCCACAATGTGGGTTGGGTTGGATACAAATTTCATCTAATGTTCGGCTTGGTTCAAAATCACTACTGATAATTGGCCTGGGCTAAAACGGCAGCTGAGGTTAGCGCGTGAATTGAATTTAAATAGTTGATTAGTTGGTCGAATGAGAGCATTTTAGGGTCTCACAAATGTGGTGAAAATTGGAAAATTTAATTGTAAATTTGATAGAAATTTCAGAATAGAGAAATCATGCATATTTGAACATGTAATAACTACACATTCTTTATAAAATCGATACGTAGACAAAAATATTGTGAAATTAAATGTAATACGACTTATAAATACTGTTGTAATAAATTCCAAGAATATTTTTAAAGATATAATAACCATATAATTTTAATAAAACTATGTTATATATTCTCTTTAACGTAATCACAAATATTAGTGTGAAATTAAATTTGGTCAACCTTTAACTTTAATTGCATTTATTCAAGCTTAGCGAAAACATTTTAATAAAAATAATTACACACTTGAAACTTAACTTTCTGATTGTTAAATATGTTGGGCACATTACGCTTTGCCCAGCCTCCTAGAAAAATATGCGTCTGCAGTGCAAACAACTGGAAGTTGCCACGAGAAACTTAATTTCAGGCAACTCGTCCAGCAACTCGCATTTCTTGGGCTGTCGTCCAAAAAAGCATAAAAATGTTGACGACGTCTACGAGTTTTTAGCTTTAGCTGCTGCCACATCCGGCCACCCCATCGCTCTCCCAACCACCTTCCGTTTGGGCCAAAAACTGTTGGTGTACATAGTTTTTAGCACATTTTTAGCATTTCATAGTTTACGTCTTCTTAACTCGATTTGCCGTAGGATAAAGTTTACCGTTTTTTTTTCTACTTATTTTGTTTAACTTTGTATTTTTTTTTATATATTTTTAGAGCATGGAACTTGTTAATTTTCCGCTGCAAATCTGACAACTCTGTCAACAGAACAGAAAAATTCAATAACGAGTGGCAAACTTTGCGCAAAAAACTTTTCCATATGATTTTGCATACTTTTAGGCTCAGTGCCTATTCTAATTAAAAGTCTAGACTCTGCTTGAACTTGTGTCTGTGTGCGGTGTTTCACACATGGAAGCTCATTGTCGATTGTCAATTCAGATGATCTGCCCCCATTAACCGCAATTTCCAATTAATCAACTGGCGGGCATTACTCACAACAACAACAATATATTTTCCCAGAGGGAAAACAACAATGCCAATGCACCTGGGCCTGGTAAATGTTATAAAGTTAATTGGCATCTGTTTTACTGTTCCTCCTGGCAATGGCTAGCTCAGGGTACATATATGTATATCCATGCGTGGGGAACAGAAGCATCATGAATCGAAGGGTCAACAATGTTTATTGTGTTTGAGATTTTTTTTAGATACTAAAAGTGTGCTTGGGCTGTGTATCTGAATGGGATTTTTTATTGTCTGTTGGGGAAAGATTTCATTAAAGCTGCTCTTAAACATAATAAAACAATAAGAGGCTTTATTTTTTTTTGTTGCGAATTTTGAGTAAAATCTGCCAATATCCCTTTAATTATAACAATAATGTATAACACTGAATCGGTAAATCAATTTTGCCCGGATATCAATTCAGTTTTCAGTTATGAAACTTGAAAACCTTAAAATTTAATTCAAACTTTAAAGTGGGTAAGTTTTGGAACCTCAGTGGTTGCGATGTTAAACATACTCTTGGTTGCAATTCAATTGATTTACCCTCTTTGTATACACATTCACATTCATTCGCACACTCACATCCATCGAAAGGTATTTGGCATATTGGCAGCAAAAGGTCCATTGGAATGGCTCTTCACGAGCTGCAAAATGATATTGAAATTGTTAATGAAGTTAGCAAAGCTTGAGTAAGGTAACTGGCAGCAATGTCCAGCATTGATCAATAGACAGCATGAAAAACGAGCAGCAGCATGCATCAAGCAATCGAGATACAGATACGGATACAGTGAGAGATACTGCATTCACACCAAAGTGGCAGCAACTTGAAAAATGCAACAAGAGCAGAGGCAGCAACAGCAGTAACAGCAACAACGGCACTGCCACCAAACACAAACTCAATTTTTGCACGGTAATTAAAATTTAATCATTGGACATTAGTATTCAGACACACACAACACACACACTCATTCAGATACCCATTCAGGTTACAATGAATTATGAGTTTTTGTGGGTTGAGACGAAAGGGGTCATCGATATCGTTGCGATGCTTAGTCAAATGAAAGGGCATTCCACCGTGCCCCTAAGGGGGTAGGGTGGTAAATGAGCTCACAGGCTTTCATCTCGTTTTGCGCACTTTTGCAGAATATTTTGGGCACGGACTAAACTGGCAGACAACAAACAGTTATCTACGTGGCATGTAGACTCGTTTATTCCACTAAACATAAATGTTTGGTATTTGTTTTTGGGGCTTGGCCTCGCACTCTGCTTGTTTAAGCGCTTGTGGTTTTGTAGTTTGCGTTTCGTTTTCAACGGATTTGCGGTAATGACATGCAATTAATTGGAGGTTTTGATACCTAAAGCCGCAGAAATATAAGCGTTTTGTGATAACATATAACACAAAAGAAATTCTAGGATAAATTCTAATCTTAAATACTAATGGTATTGGTAAATATTATTTAGTTAATATTGGGCACATCAACTGAATGTTTCGTTTACTTGGAAATAGTTCATACATTTCTAGTTATCAAAAATAAATTTTAAAAGCACAAAATTAAAGGATATGGTCTAATTTTGATGTTTCAAATATATATTACCTATTACTTATTTGATTAGATTGGAAATAGTTAATAAAATTTCAAATGCTCAATTCAATTATCTCAATCACAAAATGGATGCTGTACATATAGAGTACATATTTATACATATATGTACATATATATATATATATGGAGAGTTGCTTTTTGAGATTGCTTCCGCTTGCGTTTAAAACTCGTTGCTCCAGTCAAAGGCAAAATTCACATATGCAATGATGATTATTTGTAATAGTATCTTTACGAGTATTGCAATGATTATTTGTAAATGTTGTGTTGATCTTCGAGCAGCACTTCTATTAGCTTTTGCTGCCATGTTTTGCACAACATTAACTTCCCTTATTTATTAAACACGTGCTGTAGGACACAGCTGGCCAAATTGCATACATATCCTACATTTATTAGCTCGTACTTGTTCGAACTTTGTGTCTCTGTGTTACATGTGCTACATAAAAGCAGAAACTCTACGTGTGCATATAAAATGGAGGGCGGGTCCTGGAGCCGATTTCTCGTGCTGGACACGACTGACTGATTCGGCTGACTCTCTGGCTGACCGGTTTGTTTGTGGCCACTATAAATCAACCGGAATTAAGTCATCAATAATGAAAGGACATAAGGCAGGCAACGGAGTGAAAGCTGGAACCCAATTGAGCTGAACCAAAAATACCAAAAGAAAAAAAAAAAAATAAATAAATAAATAAAAATTAAAGAAGCTCAAGCGACACCAAGAGAGGCAAATGAAGCTGGTGTGTTCAATATCTTCAACAATAAAATAATAGTTTTTTTTTTTAACAATTTACAAGCATTGATGAATCTTATTAGCAAGTAGAAAATAAATAATTTATTTATTCGGTTTGCTTATTATTTGAATTAAGTGGAAATCAAAACAGTATTTAATATTGAAAGCTCCTCTCAATTGTAAATATCATTGAATTCTCTAAATTAGTTTCCCAATAAAACTAAGAACCCACTAATTAAAAGCACAAATATATGATTATTACTAGTAGAATAACAATTTCTCTAAACTTAATTTAAATAAACAAAACATTTTTTTTTTGTTATTTGTTTTTAGTTATGAAACCCGGATTGGCAACAATAGGCAGTAATCAAAACCGGCTGTAATTAATTGTACAACTCGCTGGCAAAATATGCAAATTGATATTTCTAGAAATGTGAGTACTTGAGTTAATTGTAAACCTGCGCTTAATATGAGCTCACATCAATTAAAGCAGGGAATAAAATATTTCTTAACTTTTACGTGGAAAAAAATGAAAGACTGTTATGGGGTAGAAAAAAGAGCTGGTGCTGGAGCAAGGTGTGACATCCTAAATGCCACAACATGAATTGCGTATCCATCTGCAAACTCATCACGTTTCACAAATTAAGCTATCTATTTTTTGCTTAAAACTCATCTCACATATCATCTGATAATGCTGAAATTCTCACCACAAATGTAATTAAAAAATGCTATTCCACTCAGTTACTTATTATTATTCTTTGGGTCTTGCGTGTGGAACTTTATGGGTTTTTAATTAGAACGCCAACTGAGGAACATAATAGAATAATTTCAGCTGTGAGTTCTGATTGAAGCAATCTGTGCCTTCAGCAATGATGACTCATCATTGTATGCATCCACAGTCATGACTTTGATCAAGATAAATTCGCCACATTCTTTTTTGTACTGTTTTGATTTTTGTTTTGATTTACCCCCGGAGCACCAAAAAGTTGTGACTATTATGTAACAGTCCATCAGCATTTAAAGTATTTAAATAATTTTTTCGCATCACAATGCTGATGCAAGTCAACGTCTCATATATGATTTATTAGGTATTATATTCATATCTTTGAAGCTCGACTAAAGGGCATCTCCAAGTCGCTTCTGGGTTGCAGTTTTATTCTACACTCCGCTGAAAGACAAATTCATAAATATTTTAATTAAAATCGAGTGATTGTCGACAACATTGTTCTAAGTAAAAAGTTTTTTCCAAAGTTGCAACTTCGCTGTCATTAACAGCAATGCGGAAACTGGTCGACAACGTCATCAGAAACGCATAACATTCAAAAAAGCATCGAAATGAAAGCTGCTGTGGAAAACAGCAAAAAAGTTTTTGGCGCAAGTTCAGCAAAAGTTTTGCAGCAACTCGAAATTTAACTAATTCCATTATGTACACAAGAAGCTGAAGAAGAAGTACAGGAATACGGAAACAATGAAAAAAAAAAGAATTTCAAAAATGTTAAACAAGAATGTGAAAACTTTGCCCTTATTTCGGATCTAGTGAATGCTAAAAACTTAGCTTTTAAGTCTTTAACTTTGCATAAAAATTTCCGTTTATGTTTATTTAAAAGGCGCACATAATTCGATTGGACAACTCATGACCAGCATTGAGGCCATCGCTAATGCCCATTAGCACCAGAATCAACATTTGGGGCGGCTGTTTACCATCGGCTCAAGTGATGAATGTCAAATGGCGACCTAATCGATGGTGAGAGAGTTGAGTGCTTTGTTGATAGCCTGTCTACTAAAATATGTATCATAAGGGAGGTCTTAAGTTTTATGCCAATATTAGCAGAACTTTAGTAAAATTGTAAGCTCCTTGTTTAGACAGATAATTGTCATGTATATTAAATTTCAGAATACCTTTGTGAATGTTTAATGTACAGAATGTTGTCCCTTATGGGAAAATGTAAGGCAACAGTTTGTAAACATTGGTACTCAATAATTTGAGAAATGGTGGGCATGCTGAAATCGGATTATAAGACTTCTCTCATTACAATTGATGTTCACTGACTCTTCAAGTTTCAAAAGTGTCATTATTTAATGTGCATTTATATGCCAGTATAAAAATAAACGTATATCTTAATTATGATAATGCAAATCGAACTTGTTTTTAAAATATGACGTCATAGCATTAAGTTTTTAATTGCCGCTATTTAAAATTCTCGTATTCAGTATTAAATTTTTGCCTCTGCATTAAATTTATAAAATGTGCAAATAGCAACCAATCAACTACTCGTGCAATCCTTATTTTGATATTTATTGCGGACTGTTCATTTCACTTAGGTCAGCTGAAGAAGACAAGTCTACAGCGGTACCGCATAACAAAGCCTCAAATTCTAGCTCAACTTAGTATTGGTTCCACAAAAATCCTATTTACAACAAAATGAAATCATTAAGCGGCGTTTACTGTCAACAAATGGCACGCAAACATTTCAAAAGCAATCACATCAAACCATAGGAAATAATAAAAAATCATAAAGGCGAAAAACCACCCAAGAAAAAAAATAAATACAAACCCCCAACAAGTTGTCGACTTGCCGTGCAATTGAGTTGAAAGACAAACAAAGCGAAAGCTTTGCATGCCTACCTTTCGATGTTGAGGTACGGGATTGGGTGGTTGTGGTTTTTGTCTGTTGTGTGATTGTGTGTGGGAGGGTCTGTGTAAGGTGGCCAGAATAAATGCTGCCATTCATTCTGTCATTCAGTCAGTTCGTCAATTACATTGAATCCGTGCATTTGGTTCGCGGTTTGTTTGCATTTTTGCCACTCAAGTATTCCGTGTTATACACCATAGACTATACGTGAATGAAAAGCGCTTGAGAAGGCATGGTCAGGTGAAAAAGGGATATATAGGCATATAGTGGAATAAAAATGATCGATTGAAATATTTTTGTTGTGAAACAATATGTATTAACAATTAAATAATTTTTTTTTTTTTGCAAGGTTCATAAAATAAACTGTTGAAAGCAATAGTTATTGAGTCAATTAATTGGTAAGCCATTTTTGTTTTAATTATTACTCTTTTGCCATTACGCTCTTGTACTACAATAAATAAAAGTAAAATCGGACTGCAATCTTTATGTCATATTAATATCTTTTTATGTGTCTAGGGTAGGCATGCCGTCGATCGCACTCGCGTTTCCTATTTACTTGTTATTATTGTCACCCAGCTGCGGAAACGGAAACGTCGTCATCGCCATTGTCAGCAGTGACAACTTCGACAGACAGCAGCTTGGAACATTTTGATTTCTCTATCTGTCTCTTATTTAATAATACAAAGTGTATCTCTTTCTCATTTCTTTTCTTTTCACTAGATACTCCTACTCGTACTCGTCTACCTTTTTTTGTGTTATTATTTTCGACTGTTTCCGCCGCCTCAGCAACAATAACAACAACAAATGCCACTGATTGACTTTGCCTGTGCACAATTTCCATTATTATTTTTTATTTCGTCTGGTTTATTGTAGTGAGTTGCTTATTTTTTGTTGTTTATTCTATTCTGTTGACTTTGACGTAATGTTTTTTGCTATCAGGCGCTTAACATCGAAATTATTGTGGTTGGCACTCGTTTCACCTTTGCAGAGGTATTGACATAACGCTTGGGCTTCCAATAACTGCCAAACAAAAACAGCACAGATTTGGCGAATTTCATGTTCCACATGTTTGATGAGGCGTAAAAAATGTCATTAGAGTGCACAGAGATCAGAAATAGATAAAAAATGTTACATGATGTCAGTTCCGAGCTTATAAAAATCTAAATACGAACTGAGAATTTTAAGGCTTTGAATTATTGTTAAGTTCTTAACCAAAAATTGGCATTGGTTTTCAAGATATTTTAATTATTTTCGCTTATAAGCTGAATGGTAGAGCTGTGTTCAAAATGCAATTGAATAAAGCTTAACGTGAAGCTTAAATAAAATAGAGTAAATTATCCCAAACTCCACAAAATGCGTTTCAAAATTAATCCCTGGTCGTTGGGCCTATCAGGCAATGAGTAATACTGTTGTAATTATATAATATTCAAACCGGTTGCAGTGTTCTGAAACCCGACTAGGGAATACTCAGTAACCAGCCCCGAAATGTCCGGCGACATTTTCTCTTTTTTGCTCACCTTTAATTGGTTTATTATCGAAAAAAAAGATAATCTTGTGCTGCATTCCGAGTTTTGTCTGCAGTGTTTTTTATTTCAGTAATTTTATCCATTTTGAATGGATACAAGGTGTATAAAATAAGAGAAAAAATACCGTCTGGTTCAATGTGGAGAATTATGAATTCCAACACAAACACGAAGCACTCGGAGGCAGTCGCCAATTGCAATTGCATATTTACTTATCGTCAGGGAGATAACAATTGACTGTCAGAAAAAAATCCCAGTGAACTTTATTAAAATTATGAAAAACAAAAAAAAAGAAAGGAAAATAAAAAAAGTAAATGTGAAAGAAGCCAAAAGCAATCGCCAAATTAAATGGGAAACAGAAAAGTGTGTGGCTGGGTGTACGTAAAAAGTGGTGGAAAGCCAACAGCCTGACTGTGGCAACAAAGGACACGCATTGGCCGCCACAGAAAAATGGGTCCTTGCTGTGGCATATGCTGGCCAGATCAGCAGGAGCAGGAGTAGCTGGCTCATGTGCAGCCAACAGGATGCAAAAGTGCAGTCGATTAACGGAAGCCCCGAGAGCGAGTCCTTTCTCTGTATCTGTGACTGACTCCAAATTGCAATGGTGTGGGCACGTATGTAGGTGGGCGTGGCGTCCTGCTGGCATATGCATTTTTATTAAATTTAATAAAGCTGCAATTAAACAATTTACGTTTGTTGCATTTGTCGCGCCAAACGAAATCTGAAATTAATTTCATTGTGGTTTCGGCACAACGAGTCGTTCATAAATAAAAACGGTTCAGTCTTTGTAGCATTATATTCTCGTTGGCTGGATACTGTTTTTCATGAAATTTTCATGTCTGATACGGAGTTTTTTTTTAACACTTATTTATACGTACATCAATGGCGTTGAATGCAAGTACAGTACATGACAGACTAACAGATAAGCCTATACTGCCAAATAAACTATGTTTCATTGAGAGCAGAGTATGTGAATTGTGAATTTATAAAGTGTTGTTCAGAGAAGTGTAGATGAACAGAGTTAGCAGTGCAGCAGTTTAAATGCCAACGCTTTGAAGCGAAGTCAAAAGCGGAATATCAAATTAAACAATTACACTGTGCGGTGGGTATTTTAATTTAAATATAGACAGACTACTTCTTGGCTAAATTGCACAGTGTTTTGAGTAGAAGAAAAATCATTACAAAAAAGGTTTTGCTTTGAAACATTTGACGAAGTTTTACCGAAGTGTTGAAAATATAGAAAATATGATTTATCAGCTTAAACTCGAAAATAATTTTAGTAAATTTTTTATATTTAATACGGCCTAATAACAATCCATAAATTTAAAAAATTGTCTTATTAAATAAAACTTTTGAATGTAAAATTAAGTATAAGTCACAAATCAAACTATATACAATTAAATGGGAAATTATAATAACAATTTAAAATTAAAAATGTTCACAAATCGCGTAAATTTGTTGCATTTATTCACTTACTGTCTGGAGTTATGTTGAAATCCGCATGCCTTCGCTTTTGGGGAATAGCTTTTTCAACTGAATTGGTCTTAAATGGAAAACATTTCGTGTACGAGTATTTTGTTAGACTGTGTGTGCGGCAGCAAAGCGAAAAGATTATCAACTGGTGGGCAATTAGGTTGCGCATATGACACAAGTGTTTGCCAGTGTAAAAACAAAGCCCAGTAGTCGGCCTGGTGAAATGTGTGAATTTGGCAGGTCGACGCGCTGCATCGTTGGGGCCATGGTCATTGTCATTAGCCTAACCGGTGCCCAGTCGGAGAAACGTTACAAATGGACGACGGTAAGTTGATGGATGATGGGTGCGGAGATTGTGCTGAGTCTTGTCTGCCTGCAGCTGGACTGGCTGCAACAGTTGAACTATAGCCACGAGGTGCACAATGTAACCAGCGCTGATGGCTATCAGCTGCAGTTGCAGCGACTGCCCCGGGTTGGGGCACGTCCCGTGCTGCTGGTGCATGGTCTGCTGGGCTCCTCGTTGGGCTGGCTATGTCTGGGGCCCAGCAAAAGTTTAGGTAAGCATTAGAACCAATTGTCTTAATTTGTGTACCGTCCAAAATTCAAGTTATAATTCAAATTTCAAGTGATATTTTTTTGAAGACAATTTTTGTAATGGATTCAATTAAATTCCTATTATATTTACGCAATATACAAAATTGAATCTTATGAGTTTTAAGCAGTGTGATTTTAAAGCCCAACTACTATTATAAAAAAAAAAATATGTACAGAAAAGTTAATTTTTTCAGTAAAGTTGTCTTTGTATTTCCAATTCCATTTAAGGGTAGTTTCAAAATTGATTAAAATTAAGAAAAAAACACTTAACATAAATCTGTGTTCTTTATTATTTAATTAATTTTTGTCCATAACATGGTACACGATTTTCCTTACTGTGTTTTGATACAGGCTTCCAGCTACATCAGCGCAACTACGATGTGTGGCTGGCGAATTTGCGCGGCTCGTCACCCTATGGCAGACATCACCTCGAGCTGACTGATGTAATGTCGGAGTTTTGGCGCTATAGTTTTCACGAGCATGGCGTTTACGATTTGGCCGCCATAATTGACCACATTGTGGAGTTCACAAAGCGCGAGGCGCAGTCCGTGGATAAGGATGAACGCGGGGCAGAGGCAGATGCTGGGGCAGATGCTGGGGCAGATGCTGGGGCAGATACTGGGGCAGATCCTGAGGTAGATGCTGAGGTAGATGCTGGGGCAGATGATGGGGCAGATGCTGGGGCAGAGGCTAAGGCAGATGCTGGGACAGAGGCTGAGGCAGATGCTGGGGCAGATGCTGGGGCAGAGGCTAAGGCAGATGCTGGGGCAGAGGCTGAGGCAGATGCTGGGGCAGATGCGGCGGCACAGTTGCAGCAAGCGCATCAACTTCTGCTAATTGGACATTCGCAGGTGAGTAGAAAGGAAATCCTTGGAATGGAAGCTATATTGCCACAATATAATGTTGATTCATACTTTACTCTAGGCTTTTAATGCGTTTCTGGTACTCTGCGCACTGCATCCACGTTTCAATCAGCACATTCTGCTCATGCAAGCGTTGGCGCCTCTGGCCCGGCTACACCGACAGGTGAACTTCGATGCCAAACTGGTTCGAGCCATAATGAAGTTTGTCAAGGTAATTAAAATTTCCGATTACAGATTAATTAGTGTCTATGTGTAGTTAATTTGAGCACGGGCAAATACACTAAACTTTGGAAAAAATTTAAATACACAAATATTTATATTATTATTAGTTAAATAATTATTTAAAATCTGTACAAGGTAGAAACGTTAATAGTTAGGCCTACAAATCTGTTTATCACTCTTTTCATTAGAAGAAAAGAAATGAATCTTTATGCCGATTTCGCCTTACTTTCGGTCTTACAAGTAATTTCGTCATTTCTCAACTGTGCAATGAAGATTCTTAAATTATCGCCTTCTCACAATCAGATCACAGTACTATAACTCAGAGACAAACAATATCATTTGGATTGAACTTTTCCAACTTATTTTATTGCTTGGGTTTAGTGTAGTAGTTAGCTTTCACGAAGGGCATTTTCGTCACTTCGGCCTCGTAGAGCTTGTCGCGCACTTTAAGCTGCAGTTGGGTGCCGGGTGCCTTCAGCTGCTCGGCGACGTAGCCCATGGCTATGTTGCGTCCAATGGTGGGACTGGGGCAGCCACTTGTCAGCTGACCCACCTGCTTGCCACCACTGTAGATGGCAACGCCGGCACGTGCTGGTGGCGGCTTGGCGCCCAGCATCTGTAGTCCAATGCGGCGACGCTGAACGCCCTCCTTCAATTGCTGAAGAATCTGCTGAGCACCTGGGAAGTCGCAGGTGCTGCGGCGACGCTTGGCCACCAGCCAGGCGAGTGCTGCCTCCACGGGCGTTGTTTTTGCATCAATGTCGCTGCCATAAAGACACAAGCCAGCCTCCAGGCGAAGTGAGTCTCTCGCGCCGAGGCCAGCCAGCTTCAGTTGCCCAGCAGCGAGCAGTGCCTCAGTCAAAGACTCCACCTTTGTAGAGGGCACGGAGATTTCAACGCCATCTTCACCCGTATAACCGCAGCGCGTAATGCGCACATTTTTAATGCCGGCTAGCTCGAAGATGCCGGAACGCATGAAATAGAGTTGGTCTAATGATTTTGGCTGTGACAGCAGTTTGGCCAATTCCCTGGCCACCTGCGGCCCTTGCACCGCAATCAAGGATTGATCGGCGGGGCTCAAGAATTCAATGGAGACATCCTTGCCTTGCGATTTGAAGAGGGACTGCAGATTAAATGTGATTGTTATTTATAAAGGCGATAGGAATAGATATATTTATATATATACATATATTCTACAAATTGGGATACAATTTTAACGAGAATTGCTTTGCTTTGTTTGGGAGTGTCTTTAAAATATATTTAGTTGTAAGCTTACACAATTGTCACAATTGTTGCCACAATTGTTGCCAACTCCACAATAGGAGGAGCATAATGAAATTTCCCTAGACTCTACAAATTCACTCACCACAGCGGAACTCATGATGTCAGCATCCTGTTGTTTCATGGCTGCATTGGAGACCACATAGAGCTCCTTGTCGCTGACTTTGTTCACAATCAGATCATCCAAAATGCAACCTTGCTCATTGGTGAAAACTGTCAGGCTGCCGGCACCGGGCAGCATGCCGCGAATGTCAGCAGTGGAAATAGATTCGAGACAGGCAGCAGCATCGCTTCCACGCACATAAGTTTGCAGCATGTGCGACACATCGAATATGGAACCAACTTGACGTGTGTAATTGTGGGAGGCAATGATGCTCTGGTCCGCATACTGCACGGGCAGCGCATATCCGCCAAAGTTCACTATTTTGCCGCTCTTTCGCACATGGAAGTCGTAGAGTGCTGTCCGCTCACCTTCTCTGCTCGAGCCGGATGAGGAGGCGTGCCGTAATCTCTGCCAGCCAAATGGCAGTGTGCGATTATGCGATTGCAGGCGGCTGCTTAGCTTGAACATCATTGCTAGACTAAAGAGCAAGTGGCAAATGGACCATTTTCGACTACCAGCTGATGATAAGCCTCATGACATCGCCTGACATCATGAGCGAGAGCCGCTGAGCAGACCTGGTGACAATGTAGAGATCGGCTCTAATCGCGACGAGGTTCAAAGATAACTGATAACCCCCCACAGAGCGCACTTCGAGTGTGATTAGCGTTGATCGAGAGCTGAATCAGTTGGGCCCAGCCCAGAGAGCATTCTGAATAGCATTTTTGAGCGAACGTATTAAGTAATGAATTTTTTTTTGTAAAAGCGCAAAGTAATTAAACAAGAGAAAGTATTACGGAACAAAATCTCTCTGTTTAAATTACACTCAAAGATTTCATGAAGGCTTTGGAAATTTGATATACATAAATTTAATGATTATAAAAGTTCGTAAAACATGTTAACTTCCTTATTGAATTTGTAACCCCGAATTTTTCTTAAAACATTTCAAGTGTATAACAAATAAAATTTCTCGTTCCTTTGCTTATCCCAGATCTTTAGAAATTTTAACTAAAAAACGACCTTAAAGAAAACAATTATATATAATTCGAATATCTTCTTATACATCTCAAAATTAATTTCCAACAGAAGCGTCACAAGGCCAACAACTTTGAAATGTTTCCACCTGGCGAGCTGCGTAAAATGTGTGACAAAAAGCGCGAAAGCTGTGAATATTATACCAAACATTTAGCAGGCAGTGCTCAAAGCAATAAAAAGGTAAATTTATATTAAATACACATCCAATTAACAACTAATCAACTATTCGTTCTAGTTACTTGAGATCTTCAACTATGATTATCTTCTGCAGGGAGGGTCCACGCGGGAGCTGCGGCATCTGCAACAGATTTGGAAATCGGGAGATTTCATCTCGTATGACTATGGACCCATTGAGAATATGCAGATATATCACAGCGTGGAGGCCATCAACTATAATCTCAGCGCGATCAGTGTGCCCATCATACTGTATTTTGGGCAAACGGATGCAATTGCCACGCCTGAGGGCGTCCATGCCATCTATGCAAAAATGTTGAACTCCGTGCGCAGTGTGCGACGCATTTCATCAGCTAAATTTAATCATTTTGATTTTCTCATATCTGGCGAGGTCAAAACTCTTGTTAACGATAAACTGATCGAGCTAATGGAAAAGTTTCTCGACGGCAAATTACCCTACATAATTGAATGAGTCTTTAGGTGGTGGTGCTAAGTAATTGTCTGCCATTAAAGGCGCCAATTGAAGCCCATTAAAAGCGCGAGCCAAACGAAATGTGTTTTATTTGTCACGGCAACCGGCCAAATAGCCAAATGGCAATTATGTAATCGGTTAGCCGTTGTCCAAAACATAAAAAATCAAAGAAGAGAAAAAAACGAAACACTAAAAAAATACAACAAAACAAAATGTGACAAATTGCCATTTGGGTTGAACACTTTTACTTTCTTTTGATTGCCCACTCAAGAGGCAAACGACAAAAATGCTTTTTGTTTCTTTTTCGTGTTGTTTTGTTGTCTTTGCATTTGGTTGCCGCCTAAGTATTTGACCCACAATAGATGACATGGCAGCGCTAACAACAACTGTGGTAACGACAGCTTAGCCAAAAAGGTTATTAAGCCATTTCGCTTGAAAGTTGGCCAAAAGCATGAGTAAACCAAATACCAAATGGAAATATGATTGTTTGTCGCTGCTCGCTCTAACAATTTAACACATTTTAACTGACTTCACCGGTTTTTCTTAAGTACTTTTTCCAAAAAAGTGTATCTTTTAATTTTAAATATTGTTGGGCATGAATTGGTAAATATGACACAAAATAATCTAATTGTATAGGTGTTGTGTTGAATAAAGTATTCTCATACATTTATATACCTTCTTTTTGCAACAGCGATCAGCACATTTATGGTTAAAGCAATGAATATTTCTTCTTAAGAAAAAGGGATTAATTTTGGTTTCCGAATAAATTTTGTGAAAAACATTTTGAATGTTCTGTTATTATATAAATAGATATGCAAATAAATTTATCAGATGTGGATTTTGAAAACTAAATATTTAAATATGTTTTGACATGTATTTCTTGGAATTCATTGTTTTTGTGAAGTGGTTGCTACAACTAAAGGTTTTTACATATTTAATTTTTTTAAATTATTTCAAAAGGAAAACTTTTAATTCATTGATACAATTTTTGTGATTGTACTAATAGCATGAAAATTACCAAATAACAATGCCAATCAGTGCAACTTGACCCACATAAAATCTGGCACAGCTTCAATTGAAAATCACACACCTGTTCTTCAATTTCACATGTAATTCTTTATTGATAGCAGTGCCCTACGCATCCAAATTTGTCTCTCTTTTTACCTTGTTTTAATCAGCCTTTCTCTGTCTGTGTCAATTTTATTACCTGTCCCAAAATATAGCAAGCGAAAAAGAGATAACATCGAGAGTGTGCGACTAAAGGATACCCACTAATACTTTTATTTTAAAACATTTACCAATTGATTGCCAACTATGTATAAAAAAACATTCATTAACACATGTAAATATAAATTGATCTAAATATTTTTTTTTATTATGTGTTATTATGTACTAAAAATGGAAAGTATTCTAACTATATTTTTACCATAAGCTTTTCAGTAAAAATATTTAAAATGACTTTTGTGTTCGTAACACACTTTTTAAGTGCATAATTGAATACAGTTGAGCGGATACCTAAAGTTGAACCAAGCCATACGCATTGTATAAGGTATTTTTAAACATTTGAAAATTGAAAGCGAAGTTTTACAATAGTCATGATATCTTTATCTAGCGCGGCAACCTTATTAGGTACAGGGTATAGTCGAGCCGGATTCAAGAAGTAACTTCACACGAAACATAAACAAAAACACGTCAATACGCATATTGTTAAAATGATTGTTGTTGCTGTCGCTGTTGCTGATCGAAAGTTTTCGGCATTCTTTGTAAGCGCGGAAGTTCGAAATGCGTCGCCGGGCTTTGGTTTCAGTTTCAGTTGAGGCCGCGACGTGCAGCGTTCAAGTTGACTAACAAGTGAAGAGTCCAACAAACACAACAACAACATAAAATAAACGAAAATAAAACCGAATTTCACTTTGCATTAAATCGATTTAATTAAAGCGCAGCTTGCAATTAAATAATAATGCAATGTCGTTTGCTTTTAGCATTGATTTTGTGCCTGCTCATTAGCAGGACGCAGGCGCAGCTCATTGGCGGCGAGGAGGATGAGGAGGAGGAGGAAGAGGAGGAGGAGGAGGAGGAGGAGAGCATCGAAGATGAGACGCTCGAGGAGAAGCTGCAACGCAAAAACATCAAGCAGGACTCCAACCTAACAGTGGTACGGAGATAAACCATCCAAGTGGCAAATGGCAATCCATCGTCAACTGCAACCATTTATAAATTTCATCAACAGGATAAATTAATTGCCAAATATGGCTACCAAGCGGAAGTGCATCATGTGACCACAGACGATGGCTACATTCTAACAATGCATCGCATTCGAAAAAAGGGCGCCCAACCCTTTCTACTCCAGCACGGACTCGTTGATAGCTCAGCGGGCTTCGTTGTCATGGGCCCGAATGTGAGTCTGGGTGAGTGTCTGTGTGATTAATGTGTAGCTAAGTCGGTCAAGTGATTACCATTGCATAATTTCATCTCCTCCTTGTGCAGCATATTTGCTGGCTGATCACAATTATGACGTCTGGCTTGGTAATGCTCGGGGCAATCGCTACTCGAGAAATCACACATCGCTTGATCCGGATGAATCCAAGTTCTGGGATTTCAGTTGGCATGAAATCGGCATGTATGATCTGCCAGCTATGATCGATCATGTGCTCAAGATCACCGGCTTCAAGAAACTCCATTATGGTGGCCACTCCCAAGGCTGTACGGCATTCTTTGTGATGTGCTCAATGCGACCGGCTTACAACGAGAAGCTCATCTCCATGCAGGCCATGGCACCAGCTGTCTATGCCAAGGAAACCGAAGATCATCCCTATATACGTGCCATCAGTTTGTACTTTAACGTGAGTAAGAGAAACTTTTAAATCTGTTCAAAACTGTTAGAAACTTGTTTATTGATGAGATTCTTAATCTGCAATATTTTAATAAACTTAGAATGATTGAAGTTTAATTTAAGTGGGAAAACATATTGCAAGTAGTGAGAGGTTATTATAGTAATTAAAAATGATTGTCTTGATAATTTAATAACCAATTTTCTCTCCCATAATTAAAAATTTATTTTTTTTAATTCTAGACCCTGGTTGGAAGTTCGATAACTGAAATGTTTAACGGGGAATTTCGTTTTCTGTGCCGCATGACCGAAGAGACTGAGCGACTATGCATTGAGGCTGTCTTTGGCATTGTGGGTCGCAATTGGAATGAGTTCAACAGGGTATGCCCAATTTAAAACTCATCCAAATTTTGTAGGAAAAAAATGAAAATTATTTAATTTGTAGAAAATGTTTCCCGTTGTGTTGGGCCACTATCCCGCCGGCGTTGCGGCCAAACAGGTCAAGCACTTTATACAGATAATCAAGAGTGGCAGATTTGCACCCTATAGCTATAGTTCGAGCAAGAATATGTTGCTATACAGGGAGCATGTGCCGCCACGATATAATCTCAGTCTGGTGACTGTGCCGACCTTTGTTTATTACTCAACAAACGATCTGCTGTGTCATCCGCATGATGTGGAGTCCATGTGCGATGACTTGGGCAACGTGATTGGCAAGTATCTGGTGCCGCTCAAGGATTTCAATCACATGGACTTTCTGTGGGCTGTCGATGTGAGAAAGCTGCTCTACAATCGCATGCTCCAAGTGCTGGGTAAGCAGCCACAGACAAAGGATGCCGAAGGCGAGGCCAAGGAAGGTCTACGGATACGAGGTCGAGTGATTGGACGCATGTAGTATATATTGTCTAGCTTAATATTTAATATTTATTTATTTGTTTGCCTTTATTATTGCGTTGCCTTAATATTGGAAAAGATATTTGCATAAAGCTGTGCGATTTTAAATATGCAGCAGCCTTGTATTTCTTCGACCGGAAACGGATGTCGGGACGTTGTTTCTATTTTGAGGCTAACAATGACTTGGCCCAGAAACTGTAGCAGATTTTCTTAAACACCAGCAACAGCAACTGGCAACAACAACTACATGCATTTCTAAGCAGATTTCCATGAGGAAAATTTCAATTTTCTTATGCACATGCCATTTTCTCAGCAGCTGCTTCTGTTGCTGTCGCTATTGTGGTTGTTATTGTTGTGTCTACTGGCATTGTGGTAGTTGTTTTGTGACTGACTTCCTTGAGCTGCTTATGCTTTCAGGCTACCAGGTCCTGACATTTGCATTTCAGTTTACCCGGCCACCCAACTAAGTGAAAAGCTGTGTACATGGCGTGTGAAAACTGTGTTTTCATGAGCACTAAAAATACTACACCCGAAATGAACCAAGCATTAAGTTCAGAATGGAAAAAAGTTTTTTTTTTCTATTAAAATAAACTTAATGCACAAGACTAGTATAATAAACAATATATACAAAACGTAGTGGTGGCATTTTTATTGTTTTATAAATATACATAGATTTATATTATGAAGGGGGCAAAGTAAATAAAAAAGGCATCGTAGTCTATACATAAATGACAACACTCGTACTTGAGCTAAAAACGCATTTGAAATAAACTAAAAGCAGTAGATTTAATCGATAAGATTAAAAGTGTTAAGATTGTTGAAATACTACATAAAACACATATGTTACCTCGAAGTTCAGTAATAATTTTAATCGCTTTTTAATCTCTTCTAATAGAGTGGAATACGCTATGGGGTCACTTAGTTTCATAATCATCAAGTATTCTTAATACTAAGTACAGCTAAATTAAAATTCTAGTCTCGTAAGGTGAAGACAAATACAATCAACGCTGCTATTTCCGATCTAAATGATGTCGAATCGTTGATTTGTATAAACAAGTTATGTGAGAAAAATAAAACAAATCAAAAGTAATCAACGAATCTTGAATGCTCTGAGCGTAACAGAATTTCAGTTGAATACATAAGTGTGTTGATTTTTTTTTGGGAATTTCACTTTTTTATTTCCATTTCTTTTTTTTTGAGTAAGTGATGAAATCAAGACCAAAAAATACTTAGATATATATTTATATTTTTTATATATATTTATGTTCTCAAACTCAAAACTTATTTTAAATTAAAAAAAAAAAAAATGGAAATATTTACGTATTACTTTTGTAATGGTTGATTGTATTGTTAAATTTAACAGATATTTTGAGTACTTCCCAAATAACAACACGATTGCAAATTATTTTTAATGTCTCCATTTGTTATTAGGAAAACCCATTAATATATGTTCTCTCACATTCTGGATTTGGTTTGCATTTCATTTGTATTATTTGTATTTGTTTGTATTTAAATTTGTTGGTTAGAGTATAATTAGCAAGAATTGTAGACATGGTATAATGTTTAAATGATGATAAATGCCTTATTGCTTATTGCCCGATCTGGCTGTTATTGTATTTCTCTTCTCTCTTCTTTCCATGGGTTAATTATCAAAGTATTGCTCCGACTGACCCGGCATCGATCCCGGTTTTCAGAACGTGACTAGAGTTTTGTATTTGCTTATTAGTTGTAGCCCCGGTTCCCAGTTTATTTTGATTGTATTTTGTTTTCTAGTTAAATTGTTTTTTTTTTTTATTCATTTTGTTTGGTTTTGTTTTCTGTTTTTAGTTTACATTTCTTTTAATTTTTTTTTTGCCTTTTATTGTAATTTGTATTTTTCGCATCGCACTTCGGCATCTTATAAAAGCTGAGCGATCTCTAGCCAGCACACTCAGTTGGTTTCAGTCAAAAGATCCGATGAGATTGTTAATTGTGCTAAGTATTTGTGTTGCGTTAGCCTCCGCTGGCTATGGTGGTGGCAGTGGTGCCGGTTCCTCGGCCGCGGCATCCGCTTCGGCCAGCTCAAGCGCCGATGCAGGCGGTAAATTGGGCGGCGGTGGATTGGGCGGCGGTGGATTGGGCGGCGGCCTAGGATTGGGACTAGGCGGCATTGGCGTTGGCGGTGGCGGCGGCAAGCATGGAGGCCTAGACCTGGGCCTCGGCCTAGGAGGTGGTGCCGGTGGCGGCGGCGGTGTCGGTGGCGGCGGCGGTGGCGGTGGCGGTAGCGCTAGCAGTTCAGCTGGTTCTTCGGCGACCGGAGGTGGAGGTAGCTACGGTGGAGGTGGCCCTGGATTTGGAAGCGGTGGCCATGGAGGCGGTGGCCATGGAGGCGGTGGCCTTGGAGGCGGTGGCCATGGAGGCGGTGGCCTTGGCGGCGGTAGTCTTGGAGGCGGTGGCCATGGAGGTGGTGGATCACTTGGAGGTGGTTTTGCTGGAGGATCAGCTGGAGGTGGCCATGGAGGCGGTGGTTTTGCTGGCGGATCAGCTGGTGGTGGCCATGGAGGCGGTGGTTTTGCCGGAGGATCAGCTGGAGGTGGCCATGGAGGCGGTGGTTTTGCCGGAGGATCAGCTGGAGGTGGCCATGGAGGCGGTGGTTTTGGAGGCGGTGGTCATGGAGGCGGTGGCCTTGGAGGCGGTGGCCTTGGAGGCGGTGGATTTGCTGGCGGATCAACTGGCGGTGGCATTGGGGGCGGTGGCCATGGAGGTGGTGGATCTCTTGGAGGTGGTTATGCTGGAGGACCAGCTGGAGGTGGCCATGGTGGCGGTGGTTTCGCTGGAGGATCTGCTGGAGGTGGCCATGGAGGCGGTGGTTTTGCTGGAGGATCAGCTGGAGGTGGCCATGGAGGCGGTGGTCTTGGAGGCGGTGGTCTTGGAGGCGGTGGCCTTGGAGGCGGTGGCCTTGGAGGCGGTGGCCTTGGAGGATCTCTTGGAGGTGGTTTTGCTGGAGGATCAGCTGGAGGTGGCCATGGAGGCGGTGGTTTTGCTGGAGGATCAGCTGGAGGTGGACATGGAGGAGCTGGCCACGGAGGTGGTGGTTTTGCAGGGGGGTCAGCTGGCGGCGGCCATGGAGGTGGTGGCTTTGGCGGAGGATCACTTGGCGGAGGCAATGCAGGCGGTGGATTCGGCGGTGGTCTCTTAGGCGGTGGTGCCGGCGGACATGGATTTGGTGGCGGTGTTGGAGGGGGCAGTGCAGACGCTTCAGCGAGCTCCAGTGCATCTGCAGGACAAGGCGGAGGTAAGCCAGGTGGCGGCTTTGGTGGTGGTCTCGGTATTGGAGGTCCTGGAGGCGGCCATGGTTTCGGGCACGGCGGCAAGCATGGTGGCGGCGGCTACGGTGGTGGTAGGAAACACGGTGGAGGCATCGGCGTTGGAGGTCATGGCGGTGGTGGTGGCTATGGCAAAGGTGGTGCCAGCTCCTCAGCTTCCGCGTCAGCCTCTTCCTCTGCAGGCAGCTATGGCCGTTAATTTTAGGTTGTAAGCTTCCATATTTGTACTAACTAAACATCGAAAGACTATTTCCAGGCGATATTGATATTGATCTATGCAATAAATTTTTATACTAAACAAGCTTTCATTAGCGTTTATATATAATTAGTTGGGTTAAGTGCATTCAATGACAAGGGTCATTTATTTTATGAAGCGCCTTATAGGGTATATAAAAATCGTAAGTATGGTAATATAAAGTTGTGTAAGTGTATATATTAAATTGAGAGAGGCAACGCCGCCTTTATTGTACATCTATAATATTTATAGACCAGATAATGGTTGCCTATTTATTAAATGTGTATAATGTGGGATATAAGTGATTTTGTATTAGGGGTTAACCCTTTGATCGCAGTGTGAAATCGCAGAATTAAATATTAAAATTGATGATTCTCCAACAATTAATTTCACATTTCGTTGAGTCTAGCAACAATTTTGACTTATATCAAACAATTTGGTTTAATTTATTTATCAGTGATTTTCGATTAGGCAATTATGTTAATAAATAATATTAATAATTTGAATTCCATTCTCCCGTGTAGTCCTCGTGGAAAGCTTCCTCATTAAGCTAAAGTATTTTATAAAAAAATAATTTTGAAATCAAATGATTCAAAATGTTGCATAGAGAAATATACTCATAGTATGGCATACGAATACTTTGAAAATAAATAATAATAATTTACACACGACAATTGATGAAATTCAATAGATTTCAATGAGTTTAATTGATTTTCGGTGTTCCTGCTTCTATAAGGCAGAAACAAATTCGCATGCAAATATATTTTTATTATTTTTTTAAGCTGCCTAAAATTATGCGTTTATTTTTAGAATGTGTGCAAGCAATATTAGAATTTTAATTAAAATTAAATAATTCAAAATATCGCAAATCGCATAAGTATATCTCTTGATGCAGCTTTGTTCATTAGCCGAGCGCCGCATAATTGAAAAGTTTGCGTGGCTGCCAACTAGCCGGGCAATTCAATTTGACTACCAGAGAGATTCAGAAAAGCCAATAACAATAAACGCAAATGAAATATACATTCACGTATGTATGTAAGCGAGGAATCAAAAGCACCGATTTCTAATTCCTGTTGTTGAGTTTGCATAATTAACACGCTATTTAGTTGGCATTTGGGTACAAAAGCCTCTCATATGGCATGGTGGTCGCCTTGGCTGGTAATGTGATAATTTTACTATTATAAATTATTTGAGTATGTTTGTAAATATTTTCCAGTAAATATAATAAATTAGCAGTGACGGAAGTTTCAATTTAATTTAATTCGATTTTTTACTGCATATAATACAGAATGTGTCATTACTTGAAAGTACTTGAAAAGTACGTTTTGTTAATGTTTAGGAGCTTTATTAATGGTTTTGTCATATTGTCCAACACCAAAGTTTAAGTTACGTAATAATTATGAATCTAACAAATACGTTACAAATTAATTGTGAGGATATTGTCTTTTAGATAACCAATCATATTTAATGCTCAATATATTTAAACCACAGTTTGCAAACATAAATTGTGTTTAATTTGTATTATTAATTGTAGCCTCTTTTGATTTCTAGTTTTGTTTTATATACATTCTGATTTCTGGCTTAGTTTAGGGGACTTTTTATTTTTGTTAAGGCCACGTGCGTGGCTTAGGCGGTATAGGATTGACAGCAAGCATTTATGGTGGATCAGTTAGCGATAGCCATGGAGTCAGTGATCCAGTAGCCATGGATCAGCTGGTGCTGATTTTGCTTCAGTTTCAGCTGGCGGGAATCATGGAGGCGGTGCTGGTAGTCTGGGCGTGGGTCTAGGAGGCCGTAGTGCTAGCATCGGAACCTGTTCTTTGCCTCATGGAGGCGGTATTCGCTATCATTCCACTGGTCACGTCCCCGGATTTGGTACTGGTCAATTCTCAACTGATGGGGGAATTGGTTTCGGTATAGGATGTCCCGGATTTGAAGGTCTTGCAGGCGGCCATAGTGGCGGTGTATTAATACTGGTCTCGGTGGTGGTGGATTCGGGTTTGGATGAAAAACATTCGAATTATAAAATATTTTGGATTTAGGTACAGTGTTTATATATCTGGTGAAGTTTATAAATTGTAGTGCAAATTAATAACTTATGGAATATATTTTAATTCTGTTATTGGAAATTACAGTGCTAGAGATTCGCGCCCGTTGTTTAAAGAGCTCATAACATTGTTAGGAATATGAATTCTAAAAATGGCGCACGATAAAACCACGACACAATTGCCGTCTGTGGCATTTAGAAAACATTTATCATTAGGAGGCAAAGTTGCCACGCTGGGGCAATTTTACTATTGCAAATTGTTGCACACAATGCGGCGGCAGCTTCCAGCAACAAATTGAAATCTTAAGCAAACTTTGAGCAGCCTCAAAGTGCAATTTTATTGCTCCAGAACGCATCCCACTCGGCAGGAGCGACAGAGGGGGCGAGAGACAGAGAGGGAAGGAGAGGTAGAGGGAGAGAGAGAGATAGAGATAGAGAAGGCAAGAGACAAAGAGACGGCTTGGAGCAGTTGTTGGCCGAACAACGTCTGTTGCAAACAGCCATTGGCAATAAACTCAGACCAATTTGCACAAGGACATTGAACCCCTGTGGTGCACTTTGCAGCATAAAGCGGAAGAGCACGCGCTGATTGAGGGGTCGGGAGTCAGAGGAACAACGACAGCATCAGCCATGAGCTCACCCAGGGCTAGGGCAACAACTGCGGCTCCTGCTGTTCCTGTTCCTCTTATAGTTCCTGTTGCTGTTCCTGGCGGCTTGCCACACTGTCGACGGCTGCTGTCGCTTTGTGTTTTCGCTTGTTGCTGTTGTACTGTGATGGCAACAGTTGCTGTTGCCACTGTTGGACATTGCATCGTTGTCGAATTGACAATATTGCTATTCTCTCTTTGCCGCAATTTATGTTAGGCAATAAAATAAATGTAAATACGGACATTTGCAAAATGGTTTTTTTCGGGAAAGTTTTTTCCTTACTTAGTTTTTACTGTTTTGCAACTTTACTGATATATCCTGTCTAAAGTAGGTAAGAGAATGGGATAAGCTTATATACATGGAAGGGTTTGGCCTTAACGAACTAGCGGATTCAGTACATATTTAATCAGCAATATCGTAGTCATTTAAGATCATTTTAGATTGAACTACATTCATAATATGGACACCGAATACTTTGAATATAATACACTTTGAACACAATAAAATATTTTGAGCTGCCTTAAAGTATGCACTTAATTTTAGAATATGTGCACACAATATCAGAATTTTAATTAAAATTAAATGATTCAAAATTTATCGCATTTCGCATCGTTTGATGCTGCTTTGTTTATTAGCCGAGCGCCGCTTAATTGAAAAGTTTGCGCGGTTGCCAACTAGCCGGGCAATTCTGATTTGACTACCAGAGAGATTCAGAAAAGCCAATAACAATATACGCAAATGAAATATACATTCACGTATGTATGTAAGCGAGGAATCAAAAGCACCGATTTCTAATTCCTGTTGTTGAGTTTGCATAATTAACACGGTATTTGGTTGGCATTTGGGTACAAGGGCCTCTCATATGGCATGGTGGTTGCCTTGGCTGGTAATGTGATAATTTTACTACTATAAATTATTTGAATTTGAATGTAAATATTTTCCATTAAATACAATATATTAGCAGTGACCGCAGTTTTAATTTAATTTAATTCGATTTTTAAGTGCATCTTAAACAAAGTGTGTCATTAACATTTAATTCGCTTCAAAATAGTTTATATCAACGCACTTTATTTCAATGAACGTAGTTTAATTCACAATCTCATTTTTAATCTCATGAATCATGAGTACAACCTATGCGTAGAGACTTTAATGAATACATGAAATATTAATTTCGAAAATTAATCTCTTTTTTTAATAATATTTTCCCAATGTCTCTTAGATATTCATTTGAATCTGCTTAAAATTACTGAACGATACTCGAGCATATTTTAACAACGTCATTTTTTGCCGATAATACAATTAATCATGTGTGGAACTAATAAGTCAATAAAACTAAAACGCAAAATCGCAAAAAAATTAACGCACACTTATATAAAAAAAAGAAATAAATGTTTGAAAACATCATCAATTTAAGAGATGCAAAAATAATGATTGGCAAACCGGTTTGTTGTATGAAACACTCGTGCGATACTCCATGTGGATATTTGTTTGGGCTCCAGTTTTGCATAAATAAATAGTAATAAATTTGAAAGTAGAGAAATTAGACAGAGTTTTTGTAACATTTTGTTTGATATCTGTTTGAATAAACATTTAAATTTAGTGCATTTATCATACAGCATGTTAAGTTGGGTTTTGGAAAGATCGACTTTATTTGCTTTCCTCCGGACTTCCCCGGAACTTGAGTGCTAATTATACGTATAAAAGTATATGGATGTATATTGATTTACCTAACATTTGATACAAAATCACAATCTTATAACTATTTTCGTCATATGAAAAACCCCTACGTTTAGCTGAGTAATGACGACGTTGTAACAGGTTTGGGCACCTGATTCTATACGAGAATGTTCTGTTGCTCGGACAGAGTGCTATTTGTCAATTAACAATTGAATATTAAGTACTTTTCAAGTATGTGTGCTTTTTTTAGCCCCATTATCTTTACGTGCTCTGTACAGAATACTGTTACAGTTCTGTAGGGAATAATAAAAAGATGGTAGGCATTAGGCATACCCTGATTATTATATCAGTGTCAATTCTGTAATGATATAAATATAATAGATATAGATATAGATAGACATATAATATATAGATATAACAGAACGGATATTGATTGAAGTATTCTAATGCAGCTTCGCAAGAGCAATTGTTGATGTTAGTTTTTATGATATCTACGGACTCTGTAACGTATCTTAAAGTGTTTCCCCTCTACTAATAATTGATAATCAAACCAGCGTATAAATCATAGGCTTCAAATAATGCGCCTTACAAAATTCGCTTTAAATTTTTATTATGCATTATTACTGTCCATTAACACCTATTATTGTTAATTTATGTAGTACGAATGCTGTAATACAAATCTTTGAGAATGATAATGAACACAATTATTTTTGCATACTACAGAAAGTAATACCATATAAGGTTGATAAATATTATAACCGTTAGCCGTCAATGAATGAATGTAGTTTACTCACAATAAAGTAGAAACAAGTTATTAGATGTAGAAGAAGATATGAAATGAATAAAGTGATTAAAGGTGGAATATCCAGCTAGAGATGAATTAATATTGAAATTATTAAAATAACAGAAGCTTCTACATTGTGCTGAATAATATGGAAACTATTTAGGAACGCCGTCACTCGAAAACAAAAACTATTATTTAATTTTGAAATAAAATTTTAACTATAACATAATACTTAGTTGGAAAACATGTTTAACAATAATTACAATAAACTAACTCCACTTTATCAAAACTAAGTTTGCGCTTTGATTTGTCTTCTTTTTCTTTATTTTTGTTTGCTTTGTAACGACGCCACAGAAACCGCTTTGGCAGTAAAAGGCGAATAAACTCTTCAAGATGAACTTGTCAGTTGACTAGAATATGGCATATATTATGAATGTGTAGGAGGGGGGAATTCCTAATACCAGGAAGATAAACTCATTGTTGACTGCAAGCAATCAATTAGCCAAGTGTAAACAAATACATAAGACATTTGCTATGCGTTCATATTGATGCTAAAGTCCATGACTACACACTTTGGATGGATTCAATGTTCAGACTTAATTATGTATCAAAATTGAATTTCGCTTTAGTTTTTGTTGCTTTGGGATTCACCGGTCAAGTGACAGACAAACGGCGGCTCAAAAAATAAAGCCGATATGATGATGATCTTGATGATCATGATGTAGGCAAAGTTGATAATTATAAATAAAAGCAAAGAAAACCGGTAAATGGTTGGCTGAGCTGAGCGAACTCCCAGCTCTGTGTTCCATTTAACACATACAATTTGAGTTTTACATTCACGCACCGTCTACTATAAATATTTGCGAGATTCGGCGTTGGTCCATCAGTTGGACTGTTCCCTGCTTAGAGCAAACACCACTTTTTTCTAACGAATCGAGCAATATGAAGAGTCTGATTGTGTTCGCTCTGTTGATTTGTGCTGCGGCGGCACTGCCACAATTTGGTTTTGGCGGTCCTGGCTTCGGCGGTCCTGGCTTTGGCGGTCCTGGTTTCGGCGGCGGTGGCTTCGGAGGCGGTGGCTTCGGAGGCGGTGGCTACGGACGCCCTGGTTTTGGAGGAGGCGGCTTTGGCGGTCGCCCTGGATTTGGCGGCGGCGGTTTTGGTGGTGGTCCTGGTTTCGGTTACGGACGTCCTGGTGGATACTACCCCGGCGGCGGCGGCTTCCGTGGTGGCGGCGGTGGCGGTGGTGGTGGCTCCTCCTCAGCCTCAGCCTCGTCCAGTGCATCGGCAGCTGGCAATGGTGCCTCTTCAGCTTCTGCCTCTGCGTCTGCTGCTGCTTCAGGTGGCGGGCGTTTCCGTGGCTAAAGTGCCAAGGTCTGTGCCAAGTGCACCGACACGAGATTACAAAATGTTTCTTAAGTTATCCATAAGTTATTTTAAAAAGTCTGAAAGCTAAAAATAAAATAAAATTTAGAAACTATATGCCAATGTTTTATTTCAAACAAAAATGGCCGATAAACTTAACTGAAAGTTATTATTACTTCTTCATTAGAGCAATCACCACCATTTGAGCTAATCAATTATCGGGTTACTTTCAAAAATTAATATTAAAGAAATATAAAATAGACATATGTATGTATGTTGTCAAATAGTCAACTGATCTGTTTTGAAGGTAATCAATGCGTGTATCGTTTCGGAGAGTTTTTGCAAAGCGGTTGTTGTTAAAGTAAATTTAAATCATTTACTAATTCACTCGAATTCACCGACGAACACTTGTAATAAATGTCAAATTGATTCATGTGAATAGAAAAGATTCTCGATTAATCAATTAATTAACGCCATTTGATAAATTCTCCCCAGCCCTTTGGGGTTAACCTGCTCAAGCAACAGACGATAGACGGCGCTTAGAATGAGGTCGGTAAGCATTTTTTTTACTCTGCAACTATTAAGATAAGTTAAATATTGTATATTGTATTGTATATATATTAAATAATATCTCTAGTTAACAGATCCGTTTTCAACATAAAAAAAAATGCTATGGAATTATTTCCAAATCAATAATCTGTATTCTTATTGCAATATACATGTATAATAGCAAAGGGAATTTACAATTCGATCATTATTAATACAATCCAACATTCCTGTTTGTTTTCGCTTAGAATAATGATGATGGTGATGCATGTGAAGCTAATTCCTATAATTAAGTCATGGAAAGCAGGTGAATAGCTTGAGGTTTTAGAACAGAGAACACGGGTTTCGATTAATTATTAAAAATCATCGATCGGCTCGATCGTTTTACGCTCAATGTATAAAAAGCTGCGGTGGTTCGGCAACAATCATTCAGTTTACTTTTTACCTGTTTAGCGTCAACACAAATTATAGTTCACAATTCAAGCAAAATGAAGTTTCTTATCCTGTTTATCTTGCTGATTGCTGCCGTCTCTGCAGTTCCTCAGTTTGGATTCGGACGTCCTCGTTTCGGTGGTGGATTCCGCAAGGGTGGATTCCGCAGGGGCGGCGGCGGTGGCGGTGGCGCCTCCTCTGCCTCAGCTTCGGCCAGTGCATCGTCGGCTGGCAATGGTGCTTCTTCAGCTGCTGCCTCTGCATCTGCTGCCTCAGGTGGAGGTCGTTTCCGTGGCTAAAAAGATGCGTTTTTATTAAATTGAACTTAGAACAATTTTGAAAAATTCCTACAAATTACCAAAATACTCAATTTTAAAGAATAAAAAGGTTAAATATGTTCGATAAAAGAGATATACATTGTTTTTCATTAAATTCACAGTGCGTAAATAGATCTGAATGAATTTTATACAAACATATAGCGAAAGGTACATGTGACTATCACGCGCTTCAACATTTTGGGGCAATATTTTGTATTTATATGCACAAAATATATAGTCTTGTTTTTAATAGGATGTAAAAGTTTTCAGAACTTATCGCTGTCTCTAAGCTTATATTTCAAGTTTATCTATATTGTTTTGCACAAGTAAATTTACTCATCGTATTTTATGTGTGCTGCATAAAAAGCCCGTTAATTTCAGCATATAAGTGAGAACAACAATTAAAATATTTGCGCATTCGAGTTTTTGGCTTCAGTTCTGCTAATGTTCATAAAGTTTGATGACGATTCCATTATACTCAGCTCAGTATAATGGAAAACAATATATGACAAAGGCAAAACAAAAAATCCTATCTTAGGCACGCCGAAGATTAAGTACCCTTGTGTTTTATTTAATCTTATTTTCTATTTTCTTAATATTTTTTCTGTTCTACACCTGTGGACTGAATAATGGGACATATATAAATCAACGCCTATCTCGAGCATCATGATATCATGATTCATCAGGGTAGCATTACAAAGAAGAAAGTTCTGTTTTTCTAAACAAAAAGAAATCTTACAGACTAGTGATGCTGATCAAGAATATATATGCTTTATGTGGTTGCAGACATCTTCTTGAAATGCGTTAAGCTTCTCACAACAAAATTATAATCCTCTTTTAGCTTCGCTAAGTTTAAAGTTGGCACCAAAGTATACAAATTAAAAATCATATTTTGTGCATACTTTTTTTTTGGTTCTTTAGTATCTCATGAACTTATAATATTTCTTTCAGGTCACGCCCTCTTGGTATTATAAAAAATCAGGCATTTCTGAATTTCAAATTCAACCCAGTATCACACAATTTAGTGTTGTATATTTTTGGGAGTATTCACTAAACATAATTTTCGGGCGACCTTAAAAGTAGACTCGAATGTTTGACTTGCCAATAAGCGAATTAAATTAGCATACGTATTAAAAATATTAATGGTTTAATAAGGATGATCTATAGTTATGAAATAGGATGTTGATTGAAAAGAAAAAATGTGTTGACATTTCTTATGTCAATAAAAAATAAATTAATAAATCAAAAATGAAAATGTTTCATTTAAAGCTTAATTAACAAAATCATAATTTTCACACAAACAACACTTAATGCTTGATAGAGTTGCGCTTTATTGTTAATTTAACCAGTTACATGAGCCAGTTGTCTATTTGAACATCGAAAGAACAGTAATAATAAAATTGTTATATCATAACTATTGCTTTCACTATTACAACAATTGATTTTAGTGAGTTGATAATATACATTTAAGTTAATAACATATCCTATATTGTTGTCAATATTTTAAGCGTTTTTTGCTATAATTTAAGCATTTTATTATACATTATTATTATTAAGCTGCTGTGAGAGGTTATCCCCTGATTACATACTGCTTATAATACGTGTATTTTAAAGTCATTTGATATTTAAAAACTTGAAATGAGGCCGAATTAAGTGAGTCAGATTATTATTTGTTTTGTTTTTGATGCTAGGTAAGCGACTAAAGCAAAAGAGGCTCAAGAACAACAGGAAGAGTGGGGTGGATGGGGATGAAAATGATAATGAGGCGATATATTAATACAAAGATGGTAGCTAACTGGTTATAATGTCTGACCAGCCGAGGGTAGGGTACATTAATGTGCATCTACTTACTCGATCTGATAATCATTAAGTGTTTCAATTTGATCTTACTGACGAAAAATGAATTGAATATCTGATGTTGAAGTAGAACTAATAAGCTCTCTAATTCTTTGTGAGTTTTTTGTTATGTACATCTCCATACTGCGTTCATGATCTTTCTTGTTTTTTTTCTTTATCTTAGTATCTGAGTCGGGCTCAGAGCTGTATAAAAGCCGCTGCGTGTCGATCGCTCATTTAAGTTTGTGAAGCCAACTTGAAGCCTCGCGATGAAACTGTTTATTGCTCTATCAGTGCTGGTGGCTGTGGCCTCGGCCCTCCCTCAATATGGCGGCGGCATCGGCCGCGCCAACGCCAATGCCAATGCCAATGCCAACGCGTACGGCGGCGGGCAAGGCGGCGGACTAGGAGGTGGATACGGTCCCGGATTTGGTGGACCCGGCGGGGGATTGGGTGGATACGGGGGCGGACATGGCGGCCGCGGTAGAGGACTTCGTGGACACGGCGGCGGATTGGGCGGATACGGCGGCGGACTTGGCGGACGTGGTGGCGGATTTGGTGGCCAACCTTATGGCCTACCTTACGGTGGTGGCGGTGGCGGTGGCGGCTCAGCCTCTGCTTCCGCGACTTCAAGCGCGGAAGGTGATAGTTATGGTTAAGCCTGCCGAGCTGAAATTTAAGCTTTTGAAACAATTGAAAATATATCGAATGTGAATAAAAAAAACCCAAGTAACAGTTATTTGAAGAAGACTTTATTTTATTGTTATATAAAAAGTTCTGCGTCCTATAATATATATTGACTTATTGGGAACGCGATTATTTTCATTCAAAAATACCCTCACCAGGGGAGCAGGGTATATATTTATGTAACATTATTAATTTGCTGTGACAATTATTAAGTGTTTCAAGTTGTGGTTGCATAGTATTAATAAGATCTTAAAGCTATTTGGGAGTTTTTAGTTGGGTACACCCCCATACTGTGCCCATGATCTTTCTTTCTTTTCTCTTCTTTTCTTGTCTTTATGTTTGCATCCCAATCAAGAACTGTATAAAATGTCAATGCGCGTCGTGAAGCTTCTTAATGAAACTGATTTTTGCTTTGCCGGTGCTGGTGACTCTGGCCTCGACCCTTTCTCAATTTGGTGGTGGCAACTTCACCCCAGAAGCCATGGGTCGCGGGCTTTGTCATACCAAAGAACCGATCAAAGAACGGATGGTTGCCGTCCCGGATTTGTCTTTGGGGACGGCGGCCGCCCAAGCTTCAGTAGTTCACCCAGCGGCGGATTCGGTCGGTTGACCTCGTGGACGTCTCTGATTTGGCGGCAGTTGCAGATCAGTCTCTGCTAGGGCGTTATTCAGCAACAGTACCAAAGATGCTGATCGGTTTGATTAAGCTTGCAAAGATGTATTTGAAATATTTCTATTTCATTGAATCTTCAAATATCTGTAGTTTCTAGAATATCTAAAATTATATTGTTTTTTATTTTTATTAAGTAAATTCATTTAAAAATTTTCGACGATTCTAACTTTATTGAAATAGAAAATTAATCAGAAAAGTATTCATGAATGAGCTGCGTATATTTAATTTGCTTTTTATAAGACTTAACGAAGTCAAAATGAAGTCAGCCAGACAATAACAAGTCAAACGGCAACATAAATAACCATACAGATAGAAATTTGTATATATACGTCAGAGAAGTTGGGCAACTACATTATGATAAAATTGGGGACCCGATTAATGGCACAGACAATTGATTCAATTCAATTGATATTCTGGTGGGACTAAGCAAAGTGTGTAAATCAAACATCAAACTGAATTTCTCTTAAACCGGTTAAAGCCTACTTACATATTTATAATTTGCTGATACTCTCGCTCTACTCTCTACTTTTACTCATAAATACGCTGAGAGGGATTTGTTTGTTCTGTAATTGACGTCTTTCTGTATATTAAGTTGGTACTTCACTTATGGTATTTTTGTTTATTTATTTTTGTAATAGGAAATCTACGAATTCTACCAATGTGATCAAATTTATACGAATATACATATACGTTATGATCATAATTCTCTTTACTATATACACAATATTGTTACAAGGTGATTAAGATAATAAATTAGACGTATCTGCGATTTATTCTACCATTTGGTAACTATTAGAAACGCCTCCTCCATCATTTTCAAATAAATAAATAAATTTACTACTAGAAAAAGGGAAAATTCGATAGGAAAAGCCGCTAGAAACTGAAAAGTATAATATACCTAAATATAAACGAACACACATCTACGCAAGCTTGTAGTTAAAGATCGTAGTTTTTTTTATATATAAATTAAAAATAAGTACACAAATTTTTTTTGTTTCTTTAAACTTATTTTCCGACGCTCTTTTTTTTTGTTTTCTTAAAACCTGGCGTATTCTGTATTTCCAATTCGAACCAGTATCACAGAATTAAGTGTTGTATATTTTTCGGAGCATTTACCAAACATAATTTTCGAGCTAACGACAAAAGTATATTTGTAGGTTTGTTTTGCAAATCGGCGAATTAAGTAGGCATACGTATTATTATTCTTAAAGACTTAATTAGGAAGATCTATAGTTTTGTAATTGGATGCATATTGAAAAACTAAAACTTAATGCATGACAGATCTGTGCTTTATGGTTCAGTAAACCAGTGATGTGAGCTAGTACACATGAACCTCAAAAGAAAAATAAATTTTTGTTGCCATATTTTGATTATCACTGCGTTTTTTATACCTTTTTTTGTATACACATCTTGTGTGAGGCTATCCTTTAATTACATACTGTTTATATTTCGTTATTTATTTGATAGTTGAACAATTGATATAAAGTCGAATTACGTGCAAACAGGCTAAAATACTTAGTTTTATATTGCTTATAATGCCAAAGAAAAACAGGGAGCTGTGGGCATGTTGAATTTATGAAATTGATGATGATCAGGATGAAAATAATAAAGAAGCGATAGATTAACGCAAATGCTGATAACTAACCAGTTATTGTGCCTGACAAGAGGTGAGTAGGGTATATTTATGGGCCAACTAATTGTCATTACTAATTCGTTGTGACGATCATTTAATGTTTCAAGTTTTTGTCAGTGAATATGGAACCAAATCTCAAAAGTTGCACAGAACTAATAAGCTCTCAAAACTATTCTCGCGATCTCTCTTTTTATCGCGCTGTCTTCCTCTGTCTCAATCAATTGCCTGGTGATAGACGGGGTAGGAGAGTATCTGAGCATGCCGACTCTGAGCTATATAAATGCCGCTGCGTGTCGATCGTTCAGTTAAGTTTGTGAAGCCGACTTGAAGCCTCGCGATGAAACTGTTTATTGCTCTATCCGTGATGGTGGCTGTGGCTTCGGCCCTTCCTCAATTTGGTGGTGGCAAAGCTAACGCCAATGCCAATGCCAATGCACAAGCTCAAGGTGGTGGATTCGGTGGACGACCCGGCGGCGGATTCGGCGGTGGACCCGGAGGCGGATTCGGCGGCGGACACGGCGGATTCGGCGGTGGACCCGGGGGCGGATTCGGCGGTGGCCCCGGAGGCGGATTCGGCGGTGGACATGGTGGCGGATTCGGTGGCAGACCCGGCGGCGGATTCGGCGGTGGTCCCGGCGGAGGACATGGCGGCGGATTCGGTGGTAAGCCCGGCGGAGGATTCGGCGGTGGTCCCGGCGGCGGATTCGGCGGTGGTCCCGGCGGCGGATTCGGCGGTGGACAAGCCTCTGCTAGCGCGTCATCCTCCGCCTCTGCCAGTGGTGGTGGTCGACATGGGGGTGGTGGTGCTAACGCCAACGCCAATTCAAACGCGAGTTCCAATTTTGCCGGCTAAGCCAGCCAAGATTAAACTTAAGATTGTGAAATAACTGAAGATATAACGAATGTGAATAAAAAAAAAGATGCAAATATAAGTGAATTGAAAAGAGCTTATTGAATTTTTAAATGAAAAGTTTTGGATCTTCAATGTCTTAGAATTCAACTTAGATTGACAGATTGTAAATAGGTGGACACGTGATAATATTCATTTATTTTAAATTTGAAATAGTAAATAAAATGGTCAAAATAAAAAAAAAAATTATTGATTTTGTCTCCAAATGCCTTTTTATACCTTAAATTTGATAACAATTGAAAAATATATGCAAACAAACTTGAGGATACAATTTCAATAATGGAAGTCAAAACGATTATAGTACTTATTAATTTAGTAACGTTTTTTTTTTCATTAGACCTCGAACCATCCACTTTGTGTAATTGTCGTTACTATATTATATTAATTTTAAGATGCAATTCGATTGTGGTCCACAATTTAGATAGAGACTTGAAACTTTGAACATTTACTGGTCTGTGCCCGTGTCAGACAAATTGTCAAAATTGGGCTGCTACGTCTACAAATCTCTTATAATTTCAAAGCAACAGACACTAAATTCATTTTGTAGGTTGTTGCCGATATCCCTCAAAAATCGGCATTGGCCCCTCACAGATAGTTCTCCATTTTTTTTGCCACGTCCCCTTCCATTCTCAAAAACGAGAAAAGCCTAAATCTCTAGAAATTTAAGAGGTAAAGTTATCAAACTTGGAGGGAAAATTGCTGGGAAACTTGTCCAAAATGTTCCAGCCACACCCACTTCCGCCCCCCAAAATTAAAAAGCCCATGTCTGCCATAATTTTAAAGCCAAGCTTGTAGGATAGATTACTAGGAACCTCGTTCCAGATCAGAATTTCTTGGCTACACTCGAAACTGCTTGTTATGTGGCATCTGTTATCAAATTATAAAACATATTTTACTTCGCAATCGGTTATGTCGAACTGCATCGTTCTTTCGTGTAATTAAGAATATTTATTTAAACATCAATTCCATCTCTTAGGACTGAAGATCGGAATCTCGATTTTCCCTTATTTATTTAATAATTTATATAAAACTTAAAATATTTTATTTAATAAAAAATTAATTTGCCGAGCACTCGGAAAAAATGGTTCGATAACTATTAAGGAATAATCAATTCATTACATCAGATGTGACATAACTCACACCATGTATACCAAGACACAAATAATAAAATATAAACGTTTTAGACATTTCCAATTTAAAGAGCAAGTTACAAATTTGAATACGTTTATGTGAAAAATTACGGAAGAACTTTGGTTTCGTAAATTGACAAAAAACTTAATAATTTTTTATTGGTTTTGATGTGTTTCCTGTAGTGACCAAATTACAGGAAAAACCGGTGATGCGGCTAACTTATTAAGCAAACAAAAAATGCCAATCATTTTACAACAATATTGTATATAGCATAGAGAATTACGATCAAAACGCATATGCACACACGTAAATATTTTATCACCTTGCGAGAATTCTTTGAACTTCTATTATGCAGGAATAAATAAATAAAAATACCCTAAGTGAAGTACCAGCTTAATATACAGAAAGACGTCAATTACAGAACAAACAAATTAAAAACAAAAAATAATAAAAGTTGAGATTAGAGCGAGAGTATCAGCAAAGTATAAATATGTATATAACCGGTTTAGGAGAAATTCAGCTTGGGTCTAAATCGTGTGACTTACCCACTTTCCTTAGTACCACGACAATGCCAATTGATTAGCCTGTGCTATTAATCAGGCCATTAATGTTATCATATTTTAGTGGATGAACTGTTTTGGCTGCCTTTCTGATTTTCGCCTATATGTATACATACCGATATAGATATTTATATGCTAATTGATGTCGTTTGCTTTTTGCCGTCTGTTTAACTTCGATTGTTCCTATAAAAGACGAGATTTTTGCTCATATCAATAAGTTTGTTAGTTGAGTTCACACAGTTCAGACAAGCAGAAGCCATGAAAGTCTTTGTTATACTCAGCATTTTGGTGGCTGTAGCTGTGGCAGCACCACAGTTTGGCGGTGGTGGCAAAGCTGATGCGAGTGCTGGTGCCAATGCCGAAGCTCTGGGACAGTTAGGAGGCGGCAGAAACGGAGGTTTCGGAGGCAAACACAGACCCGGTGGATTTGGTGGTGTCGGTGGCGGCAGTGCCAGTGCCGATGCTAGTTCCAATGCCGAAGCAAATGGTGGTGGTGGTCGTTTTGGTGGTGGTAATGCCAATGCCAATGCCAACTCTGCAGCTACTGCGAATTCAAATGGTGGCCGTGCCAACGCCAATGCTTCATCCAGCGCCAGTTCCTCATCAAACGGTGGTGGTTTAGCTAGTGCCACATCCAATGCATCCGCAACTGCCAAGGCTGGAAAATAAAAGACTCGATTTCCGAATAAGTCTCTTGAGTGATTTAATATCTATACTATTTTTAGATTAAATAAAAGAATTGAAAGAAAAGAAACTAAAGATTTTAATGATAAATCGCAATAACTGTGTATACAGCATGTTTATAGGGTATTTTTGGGTTTCGATTACTTTTGTTTAGAATTGTTTTTTCTCTATTACCGCCAAACAAACGTTGATTAGCAATGGGGTGTGAGTTTTCACATATGAATATACACTATTGCTGTTAAATTTGCCAAATTTAATTAGAAATTCACCAAGCTGCCGTGAATATCCAAAGTTTGGAGAAATAGGTCTGAGCCTGAGTTTACTAAAAGGTTATTTTAGTTTTTGTTCAATAAACATATTAGTAAACATTTTACCAAACGTAATAGTAAATAGAATCGCTTTTGAATATATTATTTATTATTATAATTATTTATCTTTTTATTGTTATATATAAAATGTCAGAAACTATATTTGGTTCTATTCTGACACAGTAAGGATATGAATAGGAATATATAATATCGAAAAACCATATAATTATTTCTGTTGTTAAATTAAAAATACAGGCACTTCTGCTGCCTGTAAAACAGGTTGCAATATTAATATTTAAAGCTTGGCTTCTTTCTCAAGACTCGTGAAATATACATTTAATTCGCCCTAATTAGTTGAATGCTTTGAATTTGTTTTATATTTTTTTATTTCTTTTTTCTTTTTCAACAGTTTTAACATTGGGCTTATTTTAAGATGTTAAATACATGACTGAAGCTTTGTCATATCTTGTTCTTTTCTATAACGAAAGCTGCTGATGTTTGTTATTAAGATGTGAGTTAAATCTAAATATTTATTTTGATGTTAATGTGGACTATTGTTAATTAACGTTATATTCCCATTAATTATGCAAATTTCTTAGGCAAATCTAAACAACAAATTAAAAAAAGAACAGGTTGTGAAGAAAAATTAAATTTGTTTTTGGCTACCTCACAATATTTTGACTGTTGTTTATGTCTATAATCTTTAAGCACGTCAGACTCGATAAAACCCGAAATATTTTTGATTAGCGCTCATGTTTGACAAGCTTTGATTGTTAAATATTTTTAAGATAATTCTATTGAAAACGAAAACCTATCGAAATTCTGCTACCTATCGAATAGTACTACTACTCTATGCTCTACTTTTAGCAAGGATATTACAAAGTAGCATATGCTTTTATATAAATCGTAGGCAAATTATTTTGACTTAATTTTTCCGAAAAAGTAAAAAATAGGAAATAGGAAGGTGTTCAATCATTAATATTCAGTCTATATAAGAAAAGTTTTCATATCCTTGGCATCTGTATCTTAAAAGAGGCTTTACCCTTCTGGTGAAGAATATTAATAACCAGCTAAAGTATATATACATATATATATAGTACTATTATAGTCTTAATAATGGCAAATGGTCGAATATTTTATATTTTTATTGCCACTCACGTTTCTCTCCATAGCGGTAGCGATTCAATGAATGCCATAATTTGTTATTAAGTATTATGTACATAGATGCATGTATGCATTGATATATGTACATATTTTTACTATATTTTATAGCCGCTAGTTCTATTTTATAATTTAAGGAAAGCTCCCCACCAAGAGTAACTCAATGAAAATCAAGCAAACTTTCACAAACATATAAAATGCAACCCCAGCTATAATTAAGCGAACAATGACCAGAGCCATGGCAGAGTGTGCAAAGACCTATTGCCAGATCGTCACTAGTATAAATTTAACACACAATTCGCAGCTTGGCATTAAATACATAAATTGTATGGCAACATTGCTGGCGTGTGTGAATTTAAACTTACCTTTATTATAAACTGGTCTTCCAACTGCAAGTTATGCTTTAAAAAACTCTTGCTTCTGGATTAGTTTAATATTTTGAAGCTCTCTTTTGGGTGTAGCTGACATTGTTGAAAATCTTCGAAAGCTACAAAAGTTTTCAAAGCTTTGAAGCTTTAATTATAAAATTAATATCATAACACAAAATAAAATTTATGATTTTAGTTGTAGAGAATTATGTACTTGAGCTGCGAAAAAAAGAAAATATATCTAGAAAAAGCAAAATCATTGGTACAGAACAAAGCGAAAGATTAAGTCGCAATTCAAATGATTTGACAATATCTTAATATGTTTACACATGATAAAAAGCAAAGCGGCATATAAGTTAGCAAACTGTTCGCTTAGTCAGTGCATAGGAAAAGAAAAAAACCCGCATCGGTAGAAAACCTTCAATCACACATTCTTCTTCTTCTGCTTCCATATAGTCCGTATTCAATATGCATTTTAGCGCCTGTCCCAAGTTTAAATGGAAATAAGAGCGTCATGTTTATTTTATTGCTCACTCTTTCGAATCGCAACGTGATAATCATTGCTAAACACAAAACCCTATATATATATATATATATATATATATATCACTGATTATGTATTATATGTTTATTACAACGACATCGATGAATGAATAAACCGCAGTCAGTCGGTTGTTGCCAAACCAGATCGGTAGCTTCAATTTCATAGACCAGTCGCAATCCACGTGTCTGCAACCGAGTCTCTATCGGAATCTGTGTCTGCGTCTGAGTTTGCGTCTGTTAATGCCGGAACATATAAGCCAAAAAATGTATGCCGATTACTTTAGCTAATGCCGGTTTTCAACACAGGTGGGCAGCATACATTTTTCGCTGGTGGGTTGACGCAGAGCGATTCCTGAAGTTGTTTAGCTGTACATTTTTTAAGTACCCTTTAATATTAAAAAAAAAAACAATTGGGTATTTATGATTCACTTAAAATATTAATACCAAATTATCTTAAAAACACTCTAAAACCAAATGAGAGTATAATACCTTCCGGGACCGATATCTTCAATGAGAAGATCAATTTTAAAATTATTGCAAGTATCTATTCACTGTATGTATTTAAAGTAAGTTTCATATAATATTTGAAAATCGTATATTCTAGCACTAGATCTTTGGTCTAAAATACTCTTACTTGTTCGTTTTGAAATTTTTGTATAGAGTGTTCTAAGTTTTGAGAGAGTTCGCACTGAGTAGCTCTAGGAAATTATAAGTAATTAGATTAGTATTGGTATGACCTCAAGTGAGCATTCGAATGATACTCATAAATCTTAAGTGGTTCGGACTGGTTGCCACTCCTCTAAGCGGAATAAATTAACATATTTGGTTAACTTCTCTCAGGCATTGAATCTTAACTTTAAAAGCTAAACAGCGTAGCGTATTTAATCTTCCACGTTAACCGATTCTCTCTCCAATATTTTGCCATTTCATATTAACAAACAGCAATGCAAACGCAACGCCGAGCCCATTTGTGGATCAACAACAAATACTTCACGTGTATATGCATTTACTATATACGAATATATATATATATATGCATCTTTTTCTCTTTTTTCTGTTTATGCAAACTGTAAGTTATACGCGACATAGACTACTGTAATACAAGCTTTATTTATAATTTATAAAATCGTTTCTATAGCCACACAATAATTCGTGCAAGATGATTTGTGTATCATTTTGTGTGTATGGTTTTTTTGTTCCCTCTTCTTTTCGTCTATCACAATATACATATTTTAATATTTAGCTCGTTTAGAATTTGGAAAATCCACGACAATGTTGTATTGTATGGCAAGTTGACCTTGACAAGGTTATATTTGGTAATTTGCGTGTGGTGCGACTTTAAGATCGATTCGTGCGCACCACTGATGAGTAACCATAGAGCACCTCAACACCATCCGTATTTAAGATGCGCTCGATGCGTGGTGGTTGCGTTGACTGTGGTCTCGCTTCCGTGGTGGGAATCGGAGCTGACTCTGTGGTGGTAGTGGTGGTTGTACTCGGAAGTGACTCAGCAATGGTCCAACTGGTAGTTGGAATCAAAACTGACTCTGTAGTGGTGCTGCTGACGGTTGTACTTTGAACTGACTCTGTAGTGGTGCTACTGGTGGTTGGAATCGGAACTGATTCTGTAGTTGTGCTACTGGTGCTTGGTATTGCAACTGAATCTAAAGTGATGCTACTGGTGATTGGAATCGGAACTGACTCTGTAGTGGTGGTACTGGTGATTGGAATTGCAACTGACTCTGTTGTAGTGCTGCTGACGGTTGGAATCGGAACTGACTCTGTAGTAGTGCTGCTGACGGTTAAAATCGGAACTGATTCTGTAGTTGTGCTACTGGTGGTTGGAATCGGAACTGACTCTGAAGTAGTGCTACTAGTGGTTGGAATCGGAACTGACTCTGAAGTAGTGCTACTAGTGGTTGGAATCGGAACTGATTCTGTAGTTATGCTACTGGTGGTTGGAATCGGAACTGATTCTGTAGTAATGCTACTGGTGGTTGGAATCGGAACTGACTCTGAAGTAGTGCTACTAGTACTTGAAATCGGAAGTGACTCTGAAGTAGTGCTACTAGTAGTTGGAATCAGAAGTGATTCTGTGGTGGTGCTACTGCTGATGGTTGATGGCGTCGTTATCGTTTCAGAAGCTCTTGCAGTTGTCATCAAAATGGTTGTCAGAATGGACTGTTCTCTGGGTGGGGTAAATGTTGTTTCAGGTACCGTTTCAGTAATGTGGATGGTGCTACTCTCTGGTGGTGCGGTGTCTACTGTTGTGTCAGGCACTGCTTCTGTAGTGCTACTCTCTAGTAGAGCGCTGTCAGTTGTAAACTCTAGATTGGCTTCTTCGTTGTTGCTAGATTCGGCTTCTGGCTCCATTTTTGGCATTTCGGAAACCGTATTCGAACTCATCACGCCGAGGACATACAACAGTGTCTTTTGAATGGGGTCGTCGTTGCTTTCAGTGAGTCTATTTGTGACAAGCTCTGAGTCTGACTCGGTTACAGGAGTTGTCTTAAAATTGGTCGTATCCATTTCTGTAGTAGATTCAACGAACTCCTCATTTTTTGGCATCAATGTGGTTTCCATCAGACGATTTGAATCGGTACCCATCGAGAACGATTCAAACAGAATCGGTTCGTTGGTGCTGGAATCCACTTGTTGGGGTTCTGTATGGGTGGTTTCATCATCACCGTCGATCGATTTGGCTGCCTTGGCAATCATGGCTGTGTCTTCTGTTTCAAAATGGGCTTCCAGATTGTTGATGGGTTTTGCTATATCTGGCAAAATTGTTGCTGTTTCTATGTAGGCCTCAAGTTTCTCCGTTTCCATAAGTAAATCTTCCTGCATCTGCAGATAGTCGCGATATTGTGCTAATTCTACTGATTGCTCTGTGTTTGCTGCTGATGTTTGCTCTGTTGTCGTTGTGGTCAAATTGCTTGCTACCAATTTTTCGCCAATATTTAAATGTGGTGCTGTTGTCGTTTCTGTAGTAGGATTGCGCAGTTCCTGCTCGGCCCGCTCCTGCTCCAACTGCTGTATCACCGATTCCGGTAATGGCTCCTCCGTGGTTGCTTCTCCATTCTCCGGCATGTGGGTGAACATCTGTATGCCCTCCTCAGTGGTTAGAATAACCTCCGAGTCCACTCCAAGGGTGACTGTATTTGTTTCTAGATCACTTGCAAATGTTGTCTCCTCATCCGATGGAGTCGTCTCTGTGACACTCGTTGTTCCGGCAGCTCTGCCATAGATTTGCGTCGGCATCGGCGTTAGCAGCAGCACTAGGAACAGAGGCGTCGCTGTGACTGCGTTCATTGGCATGCGCGTCATTTTGGCTTGGAATGTGAGGGCAGCGTTGACAATGAATTTGTTGTTGTTGTTTAATGTTATAATACCAACAACAAGAAGAATGTTATTAATAAAAAATGAAAGACCGCCAAACAAGTCGCACGTTCACTTTGCCCGCATTGGCCTTTTCGTTCGTTTTGTTGAGAAAACTTGCTCCTGTTAAAGAGCTCCGGTTCGCTCTCAACTGGTTAACTGATCAACTTGTTAACTGCTTGCTGATCGACTGATTGGCTGCTTCCGCTCTGGGCCGCACTGTTGTGACTAGTTATGTTTACGGCGAGGAACTAAACCGCTTGTAGCCTCAACTCGAGCTTATAAATCGCCAAACCAACTCATAGCGAACACACACTGTGAAACGGTTAGTCTCCAGTTTGGGGCCTGACTCTGACTCTGACTCTGAGTCGCAGTCTCAGTATGGCTCTGGCTTTGGGTTTCTTTCTCAGTCTGGCTGTGGCTTTGGGTTTTTTTTCTGGTAACTTGGCTGCGCTCGCGTTGCCAACTGTTTTCTTGGCACTGGGCCTGCAACTGAACTTGAATGAATTACAATCTTTTTTAATATGATTAGTTGCTGTTGTTGTTTTATTTGTTTTTATTTATGTATTTTGCACACTTGGCCCAGTTTGATAGTCAAATAAAAAAAAAAAAATTGTTTTTAATAGCGCTTCCCGGTCTGTCAATTTCACTTTCAACCTGCTGTTGATTACAAGCATCTTGAAAACCGGCTTTTAATGCCAATATTTCTCTCGTCGCTCATTACTTGACATTATTTAACGTTTTGCTGTCTGTGATTTGCTCTTATTGATTGCCATTCGATCGCCGGCATCTTAAATACGTTTATCAAGCATTATGAAATAACATTGACTGTTTTATCATAAATAAACGCATGTATTTAAAAAAATATTGAAATCAAATCTAATAACACAAAATAATTTTTGTTTAGATATCGACTTTAAAAAGGTATATGAATATATATAATATTGCAATGAAACTGTAGAAAAGTTATTATCAAGCAGAAATTCAAAAAAACAAAAAAAAAAAAATTATGCTTAAGTTATTTAAGTTTACATTAAGTTAAAAAAAGGTATTAAGCCAAATGACATTTAGAAACTAATTATAGACACTAAATAAACACACAAATGTTTTTAAGTTGTGCAATAGATGTGAGGAAATTATTTCCGTAAGTGTCAACTCATAAGTGCATTTTTCCTTGACTGCGCGATTAATGTGTAGAATATTTTTATAATTAAATCTTTTTACGTGTTCTCTGACTCACACTTAAAATACATAAACATTCAAATGACATTTCAATTTAATTGAAGTATTTTGCAAAATTGCGATTGGAGTTTATTAAATACTTTCCTTGGTATACTTATGTCTCCAATCTGACACTTGCTTTCCTCCCATGTTTGTTTATTTATATTAGATTTCAGTTTATCAGAACTTGCATTTTCATTTCTTTTTCCAATTCGGATACCATTTCCATTTCCATTGAACGTAATTTGTAGCAAATGCCAATGAAGCGACTATAATCGTTAAGCAATAAAGTGCCACGCCCACTCACCAGCCCAGATGTTTGGTTGGGCGTCAGTTCAAAGCATAAGACTGCGGTGCAGGGGACTTGCGGAGAGAGTTCGCAAATTGAAAATTACATTTTAAGCTAAAAACAAATTTGCATACGAAGTGCGTTGGCTCAATATTGGCCTAATGAATTTCCAAGCCATAAAACTAAGGCCAAAAGTGAGTGAATGCCTGAGTAGTTGGCAGTTGGAGCCCCTCGCAATCGAAATTGCTTACTTCCACCCAAAATGTCGACCACTTCAAAATGCCAATTGATGATGATCGCACAAGTGGCGCCTAAGGGCACTCGGTCTCAAAATTTGTATTTAAATTACGTTTTGCTTGGGTAAATTGGAAATGTTTTTACTGATTTGGCTGCTACTTAAATGCTACTCCACTTTCCATTTTTCACTTTTCAGTTCTCAATTGCAGCGCTCAAAATGAGCTTGGACTGAGTGTGGCTGGTGTGGCACGTTGCGTATGATTAATATTTTGTTTACACTTGAAGGCGCCCAACTGAAAGTCCTTTCTATCAACAATGCCAAGTCTTGCATAAATATCTCAAAAAACGCGCAAAATTTACAAATTCTAAAGGTATCCTTTCTGGACTCCGCTTCTGCTGCTGCTGCTGCTGCTGGTTTCGAACAGCTCCTTCAGTTTTGACAAACTAATTTGCTTGCCAAAGTCCTCTTGGATATTTTATAAGTCATATTTATGTTGGCTGACAGCCAAGTGGTAAGTGTCCTGCCAGTTACTACTCGGTGCTCAATTTAAGTGAGCGCTTTTCGTCTTTTCCCGCCTGCAGGGCCCCTTTGTCTGTGCATTTTAATGATGTTATTGAAGTTTTTCTCGTTGGATGAAAGGTGTTGACTGTATTTACACTGTCAGCCACCTGAGTGATGTTGCCATTGTTGCACGGTCTTACAGGACTCTTCATTAGGGGCGATTACGCGCCCAATTTTCTTGCAAGTTTGCTCGTTAGTCCTTATCGCCAGCCTCGTAAAAATCAACGAGCGCCAGCAGAAAGTTCAACTCCTCTTTGTGTATTAATCATATCGCATAATGTACTCTGGCCCCGCCCACTAACACACACTCACACTTATCCGCACACACTCGCCAAGAAGATTTCCTGGCTTGTTTTATTTTGGTTTTTCTTGCTGCAAATTTTGCGCTGACCTCAACAGAAAAAGTCAACCACAAATGTCGTTCGATAGTTCGTAGCTGTTATTACTCTTATGATTATTATGGCAATTTCCTTTGTTTTTGTTTCTGTTGGTTTTGGCTAATATTATTAGCTGTGGCAATGGCCAAACATTTTCAGCCGAGTTGACAAAAAAAAATGTTGTGTACTTTGCTGCTCAATATTATTTATGTTGTTATTCAAGTTTTAATGGCAACTGTATTTGTTTAGTTTTGTGGTCAGATATCAACTAATTAATGTACTTAAAATAGTTGAAAACTTTTCTGTTAAAAATGTTACGAAAAATTCCATTTAGATAAAATATCTTTCAATCATGAATTGACAATCAAAACTTATTTTAAATTCCAAAATATTGCACCAAAAAGTTTTATAAATTTGTAAACACACTGCAACAATTTAAACAAAAATATATAAAATTAACAAAATTCAAATTGATATTCAAGTCGTAAAACATTTCAATGCATGTAATCTGTAAATGTTTTCTATGATTTTAAAAATAACATTTTCTTTGCTGGATGAATAATCTCCTTTCTATTTAAATGAAAGCAATTCAAGCAATCACCCATAACGATGTTTTGCAATCTTGTGTAATCTGATATATGCATATTATTGTTTAATTTAGAGTTTGCATACAGTGGCTCCAACACTCTCGTTCTGGGTAATGTGTGGTTCACACAATTGAAACTGTTATTATTGAAGAGATTAAGATAATCGCAGAGAACTGAGTACATATTTATGTTTAGATTTGGCAATTTAACTTTTGCAACTAGCTTGCACCTTTTTTGAGTGGCATTCATTAAAAGTTCGGTATGTAAATAGTTGCAACAGCTATGGACTGAAATATGTAAGTGGCTAAGGTAAACTCTAAACAGAAAAAACATGCTTACACAATTCTATTGCTCGACTGCGGTACACCTGTAGAGAAAATCGAGGTTGAGTTTTAAAAACCCGTAAAGTAATAATATCTGGCATTACACTCAACTAAAAAAGGTATCAATCGAGATTTTCTCGAATAAAAACCAATATTTGCCGCTTGTGCCACTCTTTCCTATCGCAAGTAATTGCAGTGTATATAAGCTCTTAAACTTTGTGTTTACCTAAAGAACACTTCAACAACATTTGTTTTTCTGCATCAGTGGAGGTTATGCAAATCCAATTAGCTGCCTCTGAAGCATTGTCCTGTATTGTCATTGAAAGGCACTTTCGATACTCGTGCAACAAATTTGCAGCAACAACAACTTGAAACTTGCAATTGTTTCTAAAATAAAATTCAGCTGCCACTTGAAAAGCTTTTTGTTGCATTGAAAATCCAAACAAAAGCAAATACATTTAAGGGGAATATAATTGTATTAAAAATACACTTTTTTTTAACGAGTTTTTTGTTGTTTGTGTTAGTAATTAAATTATGAGGCAGTGAAACATAATGTACAAAATTGAATTGTTGACAGGGATACGAAGGCAAACATTAACGTAAATAAATTAATCTGTGATTAAAAAGCTGTATCAGTAGGAATGTTGTTCGGAAAATGTAAGTGGCTTAATATTGATGGGCTTTGCATTTAATCTTTCAAGTTTAACATCGGAAAGTCACACGCAACTAAATGTGATGTGACTAAGTGCGAGTAAATTGTGATGTGCAACGCTGTAGTTGCAAATGTATCCGTACCTGAGCTAAATGCACTTGTGCAACTGCAGCTAAGCCAGCCGCAAATACAGCAGCAGAGGTTGCACAACAGCATTATAAGCCAAATTAAGTCAACGAATACTGAAAGCCAGGCCAAGGACTTCCAATATGGCACGGCAAGGACCTCTAATTGACTTTAATTATTTTGTTGTAGTTTATGTCTTGTTTACACAGACTGGCAAGCTTAGAGAAATAGAGAAAGACAGGGATACTGAGATAGAAAGAGAGTGCAGCAAGATGGCGTCGTGGGCGTGGCAGTGACAAATCGAAGTCACTTGTGACAGTTGTGTGGAGCATTTAATCTACACACAAAGTGTGGGCAAAATACAGCAACCAAAGAGGGAAGAGAGGCAAAGCCGAAAAGCAAAAGAGACGGAGAACAAACGGAGAGAGTGAGATGACTGCAAAAGTTAGTTAGAACTAATGTGCAAACATGTGGGCTGCATTCAACGCTTGCCAACTCTGCCAACTGAAATACACTTATTAAACTTGTGTTTGTGGCAGTTTGTCATTTGTTATCCTTCTACGGTTGCATTAGCCAACAGTTTGCGATCTAGCTTAAACTTAAGTTAGTACGGCCAACTAATTCTTAAACAATAACGAACAGGTTAAAAATAATATAGTGCTTTTCATTTATCATTCATTTGGTAGCAATGGATTGGAGTATGGTAATAAAAAAACAGAAACTTTTCCTGAAATTAGGGCACTTTTAATGTGCCAAATTATTTTCTCTTCCTTGCAATTAAATTACTTTAAAACTCATTAAGGGTTTTACAGAATTAAAGCTAAGCTATAAATTTGTTGAAAACTAGATAAAAAAAAGCTAAATGTACATTTGTAATATTTTAATTTGCGTAAAAACGGGTCCTTTACTAAGTTTAAATGTCCTAGAATGAAATATATGCAATTTTTGTTGATTGTGGAACTTTTTTAATTTCGGTGGCGTAAGGAAGCAATTCGTGGAGAACAGATACACAGCATTGCTGTCAACCTACGCAAACTATTGCAAAAAAGCAATAAAGGGAGCGGTGCAGTGCCAATGTTTTTTTATTTCGCTGCAGTCAGAGATTCTAGTCCGCGAATGATGATGAAACGAATGGAGTTGAGAGTCCCATTGCAGGTGAGCAATGCTCGTGGTTTGTCTGTTTATTTAGCAACAGTGCACGAGATAAGTTAGCTTACCGTTTATACGACTTAATATAGCAACAGTCGCATACTGAGCGGGTGCACGTCCTGTTGCTGTATTTCTTTGGCGACTCGCAAATGGCGCCCAGAGGACGACGACAAATGATGGCAATTCATTTGCCATGCGGCTTAAACTTGTCTTTTGAAGTGCGCAACTATTGCAGCCAGAACAGAACAGAAGAGCAGGAGGAGTTGCTGCAGAGACTGCATGAGGGGCCCCCAGCTGCGATAAATAAACTTTTCGCGCTGCTTGTCGCAATGAGTTGCGTTTTAAGTTGCAATTAAGTGTCGAGCTGTCTCATTGCCATTGAATTGTCTGCGGTTTGCAACTCGCAGCAACAGCTGCCAAACGCGACGCGCTGCATGCGTTTTAGAATGCGCTGAACACTCGCATTATTTTTGTTGCCTACTTTCAGGCTGTCATTTTTAAAGCCAACTCATAAATGGTGATATTTGTCACATGCAAATCGACATAAAAAATGTCTTTCTGGAAATGCATTGTGGGTTTTTATATTCCAAAGACGAAAAAATAGTGCAACGCATAGCAAAGATATATTTACTAACGAAAGCCTGGCAAATCATCTTAAATATATCTTTATTATTAAGAGTTACATAAAAATTAAATTTGTACACATACATAAATAACGTAAAACATTTGAAATGTGGGTAACATGGAGAGGGGAATACTTAGTAAATAGATGTTTCGATTTGGCTGGCTTATTGGATGAGGAGGGGCTTGTGTGTGCACTGTTTCAAGAATATAATGATAATATTGTGTGTATTGTATGAATGCTGGGCGTGCCTGAGTTGGTGTTGTTGCATCTGCAGCCAGACGCTGGGATCAGAGCATATATTTGTTAAAATGTCATCACAGTCAAATGAAATTACACAAGAGAGAACCTTGCCCGCTGCACATCGCTGCTGGAAATCAGATAAGTCACGCTACGTCCAATGCGGATGTGGTTGTTGCGGCATCAACAACATCTTCCATCGTTGTCGCCGTTGCTTCTATCGACGCTGTTGCTGTTATTGTCGCTGGCATTGTTGTTGGTGCTGTTGTGGCAGCTGGTATAGGTAACTGCGCGTCCAACATATGGGGCAAGTGAACATTGGGCGGCAGAGCTGATTGGAGCGATGTTTGCATTTGTATTTGATTCTGGAATTGCTGACGCTGTAGCTGCATGGCCAGGAAACTGGCCAAATTGGCTGTCAACTTGGCCCTGTGGTTCTCAACGCGTCGTATATTCCGTACCAGACGATTGTAGACCAGCGGCTTCACATCGATGGCCCACAGAAAGTCCAAGTGATTGAAGCGCTCCATCGGCACCAGATACTTATCTATCACATTAGGCAGCTCCCTCGCCAGCCGATCCACACCCGTTGTCGATACGAGCAGATCATTCACGGAGTAATACAATGCCACCGGCACCTTTACACGTGATAGATCGTAGTCCGGCGGCGTCATGCGATTGTATTCCAGCTGATTCCTCAAATATCCTCGATCGAATTTACGAAAGTGTCCCGACTTCATCAGTTGACCAAAGTGCTCCAATTGCTTGATCGAGGCACCAGACGGAGTATGGCTAAGCATTACAGGTAGCATTGTCTAAAGGGGGAATAATAACAATATTATTTAATCATATTTAATAGAAGACACAATTTTACGAAGAGTTAAGAGACATTCGGAAATTTTTCCATTGTCATAATTTAGAATTTTTTTAAGTACAATTTTTATTTCAGAATAATCATGTGCCCAAATTTGAACGCATCGTCCAACCACGCTATGTACAGTGAACACTTGACAATGTTGACCTCCCTCTCTCATCTAACACCCTGCATACATAGATGTCCTGGTCAAAGGGTCATGCTCTTGTAGGATTCAAATGTGGGTAATTTGCATAGCTTGTCGCTTATTTGGCCTGTGCCAGTCTATTATGTTAAATTCCCACCTCCTTCCCTTAAAACAACATGGCGACGTGAAGCCACACAATTGCATTGTAGATAATAACATTATGGCACACACCATACACTTGTTGTTCATGTTGTGCATGTAATTTAGGCATCCACTGTACCTCTTTGTGGGTCATAATTTCAAATCTGCTGGTGTTCAATTTGCAGTCACTTGTAGCCAACAAGTAACTATCATATTTGGATTAGCTAATGAAGCGTTTGGTTGGTCTAGACAGACAACTAGACAGAGCTGCAGAGGAGAGAAAAGTAAGGTAAGTTGATCTAGGATCCTGGTCATAAAATACTGTTCTGTAGTGAGCTGTTTAGGAAAATCAATTTGTAAACAGATATGAAGCCTGATTTAAATTTGATTGTGCTTAAAAGTAAGTTATTTTCTTCAAATCTGAAAACCACTTTTTGGTATTTAATTCCAACCTGGATCCTTTGGCTGCCAATTTGTTTTTTCCGACTACTCTTCGGTTTTCCGGTTGCTTAACAGACTAATGAACTAAACATTTCAAATAGTTCCTGTAATTAGATACAAAGTGACCCCTTTAATGGTATTTCCATCACATTCTATCAGCTCGATAGGCTAACATACTGCATTTACCGCAATGGTTACCTTAATTAAGTGCCAACTTAATGAAGATATTCGACCGAGTCAAAAACGGACAAAATAAAAAAAAAAATCGACAAAAAGTGCAACTGAAACATGGGTAATCGAATGTGAAAATGGAAAATTCAAATCGTTGTCCACAAACATTTTTGGAAAATACGGAAAATTCCTGAAACAAGTGCTGGAGCTGGAGGTGTTGGCCACATTACCTTGTTCAGCTGTTCGGAATTGTAGCCTGCGACCAGAAACAGGATATTCGAGCAGACATCCTGCGTCATGGCATTGTCGTGGCATACAACCTGACTGTGGTCCACAAGGAATTTTGTGTTGGGCATGAATTCCGTGATGCGCAGCATTCGCGTTGCAGCCTGCAAAATAATCCACAACAGACAAACAAAAACAAAAAACTATTCAAATCGCTTCGAGAGAATGCAAAATATTCACCATTTACCGTTAGGAAATCCAGGAATAAAACGAGTGTTCGAAACAGCGGACTCTTCATATCGTGAATGTAGGCAATGGGCGCTAATGCGTGCATAGATGTGATTTTCTGCGAATAGGCCGGCTGCTCGGAACACAACACCCAAAAGATGGCGGTGCCCTGAGAGTGGCCAATATAATGCAGCTGGTCGTAGCCCGTTTTGCTCAGTATATAGTCAATATTTGCGGGTAAATCATATTTGCCCATCTCGTGGAACGTAAAGTCCCAAAACTCCTGATAGTCGCTGTTAAGGCTCGTGTGATTCTTTGAATAGCGATTGCCACGCGAATTACCCATCCACACATCATAGCCCAGATCGGAAAGCATATAACCTAAAAAGAAAATTATTTGAGTTTTCATTTAGCTTATAGTTTGCATGTAATGTTTCCAATTATTTTAGATTAAAGCATGGAAGTGAATTTGTTGTCAAAAGTAATTGGAATAAATATCTTTGAAATTCATTGAAATGATATGCCGCATTTAGTTATCTTCACTCACCCAATCCCGACTTGGGACCCATTAGCACCCATGTAGCTGAGGTATCCAGTATGCCGTGCATTAGCAGCACTGGCTGAGCTCCTTTCTTTGGTATGCGATGCATTTCCAGTATGTATCCATCCTTGGTAACCACGGTGTGCGTCTCCGATGGATACCCGTATTTGCGTATTAATTTCGGCTGTCCAAAGAGACCACAGACGAATGAAAAAAAAAAATGAGAAAACCAAACAAGAAAAATTCCATTAGAATTGCAAGGGCAAGTCATGGCAGTGTGAAATTGAGTTGCTGCAGCTCAGCCCTTTCCACCCTCTCCTTTCCTTCACCAGCTTTTTTTCAGCTTTTCCAATTTGCATAGCTCAGCCGCGCAGGTGGCGTTGTTGGCGGTGCCAACAGAGACATCGTCTGGGCCCTAACCACTGCAATTTGGGCTAATGAATTTTAATTTATGGCATCAACAAGTTAAACAACCCGAAGACTCTTGCAGAGACTGCCTGCTGTCGTCATGCTGGATAATCTAGCTAAAGACTGTTTTAACTTATATAAGGCACACGTGTTGAAAGAGTAAAAACAGTTTTGGTCTCCTGATTAGAATACGATTATTGAAAATAAACTGAAATAATGGCAGACATGAGTGTCTATTAGCAAAAATCGAAAACTTTGGGGTACACAATCCATCCAAAATAAGTTTAAAGGTGTATTCGTATTTAAAGTAAAAAGTGTGTTCAAATAGCAAGCAAGTTGCACTTTAAGTCAGAAAGGTGAAAATGTGTTATTTCGTAGCACTTTACAAGTTACTCTCAAAATTTAAAGCTTCAGATCGATGTCTTTATTAAGCAGTTAACCTGTAGCGCATTTCAAAGTCTAGTATTTTGAGAACGATTCCTTGAGCATTTAATTACGTTTTCTGCGGCAAAAATATTTTCTTTATTAACACCAAAAATCAAATCAAGTTCTAAAAAGTTTGCCGCAACAAATTTTTGGAAAACCATAAGCTATCAAATATCATAAATATCATTAAGTATTCCGCGTTAGAAGTATATTCGAGGTGACGCAGCTAGCAGAAGAGTCACGTATTACGCATACGCTGAGTATGACGGCATACATGCAAACTTGTACCTCTCTTTTTCCGCCTGTACATAATGTTTACAGACTTTTAATGTTTCGTGATAAATTTGATAAGTCTGTGTAAAGTTATACAATCGTTGGTGTGTTTAAGTTTTTTTTACTCTTGGAGGGGTGCCGAAATAATTGTTGGCTTATAAAACAATAGTTAAAAAATGTATAAAACACGCGATTACACAAAAGCAGAGAGAGGCAGAGCAAGAGAGCAAAGAGAAAGAGCAAAATAGAGTGTGAGAGTAAGAAAGCATGCATAAAATACAAACAGTTGAAGCTGTTTGGCATTTTAATTAACCTTGGCAGCGAATCGGAATAGCCACAGCTGAGCAACAGCACCAACAACAACCAAACGCTCATTTAATAAGTATTAACAATTGCATTGGCCAACTGACTTTGCCGGCTGGTTGGCCAACATGAGGAAGTGGTACCACGAACTGAGCCACTGAAATATTTCTTTCCTTTTCCATGCTCTTGCTAACGTTGGGGCATATATTTTAGGTGTTTTTTTGTGTGCTTTATTTTTTTTTGGCAATTTCCTAGCGTCTTTGTTATGCAATTGCTTTTGTATTTTCTTTGAAAAATATGCATACAAAGAATAAAAGGCCTGAGCTGCGTTATTTCAACAGCTGGCCACACTGTAAGCCTTTGTTTTTCTTGGCAAATAACCGCTTTACACACTTTGCGTGCTGGCCAAAATGGCACAACCAATATTTGTTCAAGCCACAAGGCGTTGGTTGGTAAAGATGTTAAAATGAGCACAAAGTGCCAAGTTGCAGTCGCATCTCACAAGTAGCTGGGAGGAGACGATGGCGATCTCTTCCCCTCACCCATTGACTAACCGCATGGTGTTGGAAAATTTGAAAAGCTGTTGAAATTTACGCAAAATGTTTAGCAATCGAAATGCAACAAGTGGCAGTTATTCATTTTTTTTTTTATTTTGCTTGCAAAAATAGTCATAAAATTGTAGGTAATAAATCTTATTACATATGTTAAAAATATTGGCAATTGTTGTAAAATATTTTTTTATTATTTTAGCTAATTTTTCGTCTTAAAAAAATATTATAAGCAGCTTTGAGGCATTTGGACAACGCTTTTATTTTTAAGCCTGAAGTGCTGAATTTTAACTGAAGTGCTGAAAATTAACTTTACTGCCAACAAAGATCAATTTAAATACTTTATCGGCATTCAATTGCGTGTTTGTAAAATTTTTATTGACTAACTGACAACTTCTAAAAGTAATTTAAAACTTTTTTGTATGCATAAATAAATCGGCAGCAATTAATTCCAAAACTTACTGTGAAAAGCACTATACAAATATTGCACAAATATTCAAATATTTATTTTGGCTGCAATTTGAACATATTTAAAACTGTAATATACAAAATAAAATAATAAACAAGAGCAAAAGAAACAAATAAAAAAGCAGTCAAAAACTATAATTAAATAAATGCGAATACGTCGAAAGAGGGATGCGACCTATGTCAATATGCAAATTATTTCAAACTTTTATCTACGGATACTTTTTCGTTGAAGTTTTTTATGGAATTTGCCGGTTCGCTAATTAAACTAAGTGTTTTTTTTTTAGCGAAAATAATAAAATTATTATCACCTAAAGTATAATGTACACCTTTCATATTTTGGCCGCATCATGACCCACATAATTTAAGTGTGTCGTGGTGGTTTGTGTCTAGGCTAATTGCAAGTGAGTGTGGGCTGGGCGGCTTTAGGGCGGGGCCGTTAGCTTTATGTTTATACACGCGTTCGTTGTTGTTGTTATTATTATTGTTTATCCAAGCTTTTGTAGAGTCAATGCAAATTTCTGATTGTATATTGTATTTGTTGAAGTGTTTTATGGGCCGAGCTCATTTGCATAAAACACTTTTGATTTCTCGTGATGCGTTGCGGTTGTGCCGCAAGGAAATCGAGCCGCTTTTGATTTCCATCAATATCGATCTTTGCATTGCTGATTTTGTAACTAACCTTGATATTGACTTCTCTTTTCATGTTTGTCTGTTGTGCACTTCGGCATCACCATAATAATCTTTGTCATTATAATTGCCCGGCAGCTGTTCGAAACGTCTCGACTCAGTCCCAACCAGTTTGTCTCGAGTGTATTTGTACATATATATCATATATTTCTTGTCTCGAATTTGGCATGGTTTAAATTTGCTATACTATGGTGGCCTCACATCAATATAATGACATCAAAACACAAAGGTTAATCACATTTGAACTGTTGTCTCGAACCGCTCAATTTGGTTGAATAGCATAAACGCAGAGCGTCTAATCACTGTTATTTCGACTTATCAGGTTTTAAATTAAATACTAATTTTAACGCCTTCAATCTTAAATCTATTTGAAATTTTCTTAAAGCAATTTTAGATTCTGATTTCATGCATTTTTTTTATTTATCATTTCTCATCTGTTTTATTATGCTCTTATTTGCCAATATGCTTCTTTGGTGCTTACTAGGTAAATATGAAGTATTTGAAATATTTTCGAACTGTGTACATTACCTTTAAATGTATATTTAAGGGGGTCTACTGCATAATTAAAAAATAATGCACGCTAAGTACCAATTTAATCTCTGATTCCTTTCCTTTATTACGGTCATACTTCCAGGCACATTTAAACTGTCCATTTGTCAAAGTACGTAATCAAGTTGATGACAACAATTTACAAATCTGTTCGCATTTGGCATGCAAAAACTATGCGGAAACTCTTCAAATTCAAATTAAGACACTGCCAAAACCTAAAAAACAGAAAAGAAAAACAAAGGCAAATGCCCCAAAGTAAGCCAAACCTAACAACAGCAAAATTATAATAGAAACGAATGAAGAAAATAGGAAAAAAAACTGTTGCAATCGCATTTCCTTATTGTTGTGATGTGTAGAGCACAAAGTGCTGACTTTCCTAGATAATGGAGACCAGAAACATGGGTCGGAGACATTGTCCCCGAGCTGGGCACGGAAAATACGGTACGGTAAGTGTTGGGTTCGTGAAACAAGGTCTCCTAACCCATATTTCAAAGTCAGTCAGCCAGTCGACAGCTTAGCCTAATTGCATGTTGATTATCATGTGTGTGTGAGAGAGAGAGTGTGTGTGTGTGTGTGTGTTTGAGTGTGCACGGTTGACAATTTTCAATTTGTTATTGCTGCCATTAAAAGGTGTCTCTCACTCCCCACTCCAAGACGATTATGCAATTGGCAACGTGCAGAAATTGTTGAAGAGTTTGTTGGGCTTTTGCCTTTTTAGTTCGCCAAGCTTGTTGTTCGCGTTTGAAAGCCGAGCCATGACTTTGCATAAGATTCAGTTTCGGTTTCAGTTTCAGTTTAAGACTTTTATATCGTTACCCAGTTGACAATGCTCGTATATCTATCTCTCTGTCAGGTTTAAAACGCACGTAAATCGCATAATGCACGTTACATTATCACGTAACTTCACCCCTTCCACACTCTCCTACACCTTCTTGCCCTCTTCTATTTGGTAATGCCACTGCTGTTGTTGTTGTTTCTGCTGCTGTTTGGCATGTGGTTAATAATTTTGTATTTGACCAGTTTATTGGCTTTGTCAATTTTCGCCTGGTTGTCATTATTGAACATATTATTGAATTTGACGGCAACATGGCAACCCCACCTATAAAACTTGTTTGGTAATCCTCGGCAATATTTGCAGACTTTAAATTTTGCTCTTACCCTTGATGTTTAGCTGTCAAAATATAAAATAATAATAATAGTAAATAAAAAATACAGAAATTTTCTGTATATTTAAGTGAATTTTTTAATATACATGAAATACAAATTTCAGTTTAATTTCGAAGTGACCTTAAATAAAGCCCACAAAAAAATAAACGTCGATTGCATTCAAAATAATGATGTGAAGGAATAGCAAACTTAAATTTTCTAATTGCAGCTACATTAACTACATTAAATAACGGCCAATAGGGCTTTAAGGTCAATAGCCACATTAGTTTAATTAAATAATTTTGAAAATATCTTAATTTTTTTTAAGAAAGATCAAATTGTTCTTGCATTGGTCTCAAATTTGATTCACTGTTTTTCTTGCCTCTGATTAGAATTCTTCAACAATTTATGCTTCTTATATTAAATTCTAGCAACTATTCCATCAAAAGTACCCCATAAAATACGCACGATTCAAAATGAAATGTGGTCTGTTAAAAAAATATAGAAATTGCACCTTAACCAGCAGTCGTAGAAAAAGTAGAGCTCAATAAAAAGAACTTGCAAATGGCTATTGTCTGTGACCAATAAATCGATTGCGAGTGCTTCACGTGCTTCCAGATGATTACAGAGACCTCTTGGGGGCAGTAGTAATAAAGTTCTGCCACTGAAACCCGTGTAAAGTATGGGCGCAACAGAAGTCAACGAACTGCAGAAACTATAAATACGAAAATGAAGAAACTTTCTTTCTTGAACGAAAAGTGTGATGCGAGAAGTGAAAAAAATATACACACAAGTGTAAATTTATTTAAGGTAGAAAAACTGTTGAGCCGAAATCATAACTAAAATATCAAGTTGGTAGCTGCTGGAAAAGGTAAAGGTACAATTGAGGAAAACCTCAACCGGTAACAATTAGGGTAACAGCAAAAGCAACAGCAACAACAACAATAACTGTAATAACAATAACAATAACAATAACAAGTGTCAATGCTAACAACTCAAGCTTTAGTTGAGTTGAAGTTGGCCCAGGTTACAACAGAGTCGTTTTTCGGGCAGATTACTTACAGTTATCAGCGAGGCATCTTCGAGCACATCAGACTTCAGGTTGCGACCGCCACCAGCTAAATTGGCATTGCTCGAGAGCAGGACGCTGTTGAGCAGATTCTTGAAGCTCAGCGAGCTGTAGCTGAAGGGCGAGAGTATTGTGAAGGCGCCGGCGCTGCCGCAAACCAGCAATGCCGCAAGGCAGTGCAACAGCAGCGCCGTTGGCCACGGCCCAAACCCATACGCGCAATTCGTTCCCATCTGACAGAGTCGCTGAGAGCAACAGCCAGAGATCGAGAGAGAAGAGAGAGAGAGAGAGAGAGAGAGAGAGAGAGAGAGGGAGAATGTCTCCCTTTACACTCACAAGCACGCACCACACTCACTCGAATAAAATTGGCAATGCAACAGTTGCTTGCACCTAAGCGTAACGATTACGTCGTTTTATAGCTGATTAACCAAAAACTTCATTTGCAACACTTTTTTTTAATATGAATTTGTTTTAAATTAAACTGTAACAGCTGGCATCTATTTGCATTGGGGACATTCTCCGTGCAATCAAGGATATAAACGGAATCGTTATTGCAAATGATATATAAATATGGGTTAAATAATATACGAGTGATCTACGCGCACGCGCTTCGAGCAAGTTTCACCTGCCAACCGATTTGCTGAAGTTTCGTTTCTCAACTGACTTGAAGCGATCGCCACGACTAGCCAGACAGGCTAGGTTTGAGCCAGGCAAGCGCTGCAGCAAGCTCGATACCAACTTGTTGCAACTCGATGGCAAGCGATCAACTTTGTTGTTATTTTGTTATTTTGTTGTTCATGTCGTTTAAGTAGTAGATGCTATTTAAAGTACTTAAGTACCTGAATGCGTCAAGGAAATTACAAAGATGCCCGATGTGCTCTATGATTATCAGTAGGGGAGGAGGGGTAATTAGCAGACTGGCAGAATGTACAGTTTAAGTAGTCGGCATTATTACAATTGCCAAATAAAAAATACAATCTGTTGCATTAATATTATCTTAAGCTTTTTCATTAAATATGATATATTGTTCAATTATTTTACATTCAATGGTATCGTTTTACTAATTTCATATAAAGTCCATATAAAGTCCATGATCTAGAGCTGCTTATCATCATGCGGCTGACCTGGCTCAGGGAATTGGCCCCCCTTGAAAGCATACAAGTAAAGTGTAAGTTTCAGATCCAACATGTTCGACACCCCCGTGCGACACACACAAACCGACCGAGCTAGTTTGCTTTATCTTTCATGCAACAAGACACAGATCTATTATATTATCAAGTTGTACGTTTGTTTTGTCTGCTGGCGACGCGACGTGACGTTCGTTGCTGTTGTTATTGTTATTATATTTTGTTTTGTATGCAGCGCGTGCCAAGCAAGTTTTTTGCCTAAGTCTTTCGTTTTTCGCACTCAGCCCGCTTCGTGTGGGCTTTTTCGGTTCGTGCCGTTATTCGCTGATACGGTGATTGGCGTTGTTGTTGTTTTGTTGCTGTTATTGCTGTTGCTGTCTTACTGACTCGGTTTCAGTGTTTGGTGTTACGTTTACTGCCGCTGCCAAGGTAATTGCATTTGCACAAACCTGAAGCTCCTCATCCACAACACGCCCCACTGCACCCCCAAAAACCAGCGTCTGTCGAAATAGGTTGAAATATCTGTCTATCTGCCCGCATCAGCTGCCAGCAGTTCGCAGTGCTTGCCTTTCTGTATTTCAGATTCAGATGGAGTTTACTTTTTGGTTACGTTTTCATTTCAAAGAAATGTGCAAGCGAAATGTCGATTTGAGTCACTGATTCGTCGATTCGTTGTGCCCCTCCCTATTCCGCCTCACTTCTGAAAACATTGAGCCATCTATTTGTTTTAATTACAAACCATTTTATAAGTGAACTAACTTATCGGAGCATCTGGGCAACGTCAATTGCAACTGTTGTCAGTAAAGGCACGTAAAGGCTTCCCCAGATTTTGCAACAATCATCATTATGATGCAGATAATGATGATTATTATCCGGTTATGATCTGTTGCTGCTATTGCTGTTCGCCTTGGCCCGAGCCAATTTATCAAGGACAGACAGCCACTAACCCAATGATCATAAAATTCAATCACCATTATTACATGTATTCTTACAACATCCGGATGCAGAGGTAATGCAATATGCAAACTTCATGTTGACTGCAGACAGACTGTTAGCAGAATGGACAATATCTTACACTTGCATTATAAAATGTCATGAAAACGGAGTTTCCCCTCCACAATCGTGGACCAGGAGCAAGGCCAGCGACTTTGCGGTAAATATCGACACGCCTATTTGGGCAATTTATTGCTGCTTTAATTGTTTTTGGTGCAATTGCACTTAATGTAATTAACTTGAGTGTTTTTTTTTATGTGACTGCTTTTGATACCCTTTAATTAAACAGTGCATTAAATGCTTATGATTATTTGATATATTTCTCCATCTAGTCGTACTGGATTCGTTTATAATTACATGCAACTTTCTCTTTTGAGAGACAAAAAGATTATTATTAATCGCATTTTAGGAATCATCCGAGACGAATGAGTATGTAACAGATGAGTATAACTTTTAGCGCTTTGTGAATGTTCTTGCAACAGTTTACGCAGCAAGTTTTGGCATCACTGTTGCCGACAACTACAACAAAAAAATTGCCAGTTGTTGCGAAGTTTTTGTTTTTTTTTTTTTGGGAACAGCATAAACAAAACCAAAAAAAACTGTTGCAATTTAATGCCACGACTCAAGGTCAGTAGGCGCAAATGGTTGTTGGTGTTTTTGTTGTAGCTGTAACTGATTTATTGTTTGCCGCTGCTGCTGCTGTGGCAACTTTTGACTGTATTGCTTTTGTTAACGTCTGTTTTTTTGTGGCATACTCGCTGCGTGACACTGAAGTTATTTGTAAGTGTAAGTGTGTGAAAGAGGGGGAGAGGGAGAGATGGAGAGAGAGAGAGCGAGAGAACGAGGTGCATGTGGGACAAGTCGTTTCTTAAGGTTGTTATATTTGTGTCTGACTGTTGACACGCAGATGCTGCCAGCAGATCGTCTCTTGGCCTTGTCAGGATGTGATTTACGTAGCGATTTTTTGTTTGCCTCTTTTCAGCTGACACATTTATTTGTTGGGTGCCTCATTTCCATATCCAGTTGCTTGAGTGTCGAAATTGACAAGCTGGACAGCAAACTGATGTTGCTGACTACTCAACGCTCAGCCAAAAAAGGGCAGGCAAGCTTATTATTTACAGAGCACTACTACACTGCGACAAAACAACAAATTAACAACACAAACCTAATAAGTTTGAAGATCAGACAAAAAAAAATATTTATGTGAAATGACAATTCTTAATATTTGTTGGTAAACATTTCTTAACAACATATTCAATAACAAATGTTGAGTTTTTAGGAATACCATTATTTATGGGTTTTCATTATTTGATGGATTTCATTAAATGAACGTGTTATAAGTTAAGAAATATAATCTGATTTGATCTAAGTTTTGTATTGTATAATTATTATAAAAGAGTTAAAAAGTTGGATTTTCAGTTAACGTTAAAAACTTGAACTTTATAAAATCTCTCCTTACTCTTAGGTTTTTATAGTTTGTGCTCCTAGTTGGCTCAACGAAGCCTTGAGCTACTCAATCATATAATACAATTCCATCCACAAGTTAAGCAAAACTAGGCCAAAACTTTATATTCGACCAACTTTAATTTGGTTGCCAAAGTTGCGACTGCAGCCCCCTCTTCTTTTATCTACACATATTTATGACTGGCAGAGAAAGAGGCAGATAATCTGCATCTGTCTATTCCGCAATGAGCGGCATTTAATTGTGTGGCACACACTCGACAGATGTTTCGCCTACGCAAGCTAACCAATGACTATAATTAAGCAGCTACAACTAGTAATAATAATAATAATAATTACCACAACAGCAACTGTGCACTTTTCGCCTGCGTTATGCGGTAGTCTTGGCTGTGTAGCTGTATAGCTTAGGAGCAGTAAAATTATGTTTTGATTGTCAAGTGGCATGTAAGCCAACACTCCAGCATACGCTATACTTAGTGTTGATTATATAAAAAATAAATATTTCTAATAGTGCGCTTAGAAAAACGGTTGCTGTTGCACAAACTCTGTTTAATATTTGGCAAGAAATTCCATGCAATGAGCGCATGCACCTCTCCCATCATGCATCTGCAACTGTCTCTCTGCCGATCTCCCTGCCTCTCTCTCTCCCTCTCTCTCCCTCTCTCTCACTCTCTCTCTCTCTCTGTCTCTAGCTCTATACCTGAATCACAATTTTCAATACTCTCTGGCAAATATTATATAATCATCTAGCCTAGTTGGCTCCGCATTTTTCTTTTCGTGATTCAACCACAAATGTTTTTCCCAAACCAAAAAAAATAAAAAAGAAATATCTGCTAATGGTGCAGAAGGCGACATCGAAAGTGGTTTTCGATGCCATTCGATAGGGGGTATTACAGCTTGGTTATACGATTTGTGCACACTATTTTATCTGTCTGTTCATGTAACTTAAATTGTCTGTGTTTAGTACAAGTTTACAGTTACTACACTCACATAGGTAATAAATTGCAGTCATATAATTTATAATTTCAATTAAGCATAATTTTACATTCTTTAAGAATTATTAAACGGCTTAAGTTTTTTATTTATTACTTTTTAAAAACGATTTTCTTCTTGTTTCTAACAACAAAGTTTTTAATGCAACACATAAATAATAAATAATATAATAATAAATAATGTTGCAACTAACTAGTGTAGAAACGATAAATCATCTTTCGACAGAATTCATTGCATTGACTTAAATTTTGCTAAACACTTTTGTTTAAAATGCAGTAAAATTCAGAGTAATATTTCTGTTCTATCGTTCTACAAATTAGTAAGAAAAAGATCGAGTTTTGAGTATACGATCATTTTTATTGTGTGTTTTCCATATATAGGCTAGTGTATTAAAATTTCTTCACTTTAATTTGCGTTGGAGAACAAATTTTTTCGGTTTTTTTTTGTTAGTGGGAAAATACCAGAAACAACATTCACTAAAATTCGGCTTAAGAGCTTAGTTTAATAATGTAGTAAAATTTAATGACATATTTTTGTTCCATCTCGCTGTAGAATTGGCTTTAAATTAATAAACAAAAAAAAAAAATAAATTATAGTAAATAATGCTTATATGCAAGAGTATTAAATTATCTTCATTTTAATTTTTTTTAAGAAAAAAAAATTTTGTATTGTAATGGTGAAAAACTATAGTCGTAAAAAGCATGAGACCAGAAACAGCTCTACAGTTGGCGTTGTTTATGAATTTGGTTTTCTATGCAACAGCAACAGCAGCAGCAATGACAACAACATCACGAACGGGGCTTGCCACAAGAAATTCGACAAGATTTGTCATTCAAAGCGTTGGCCAAAAGCAACAATTTTGGTAAATGTGTCATAGAGGCGTTTCGTGTTGATGTTGTTGTTGTTATTGGTTTTTGCGATCTCTGTTCCTGTTTACATTTGTTGCAATATAAGCAAAACATTAAACACATTTCTCGAGTCAGTTTCGATATGTTTTCTCTGTTTTTGCTGCTTCATTCGGCCGATTGACATATATCCCAAAAGGCTGTTTATCGGCCATTGTTTTTGTTGCTGCTGTTGCTTTTGTCATGTGCTAGTCATGTGTTGCTCCCATCGGATTTGTTTTTGGCTCTTATGCTTTTATTTGTATTTGTATTGTATTTGTGTTTGTATTTGTACTTATATATGTTTTCGTATTGATGTTGCGGCTGTTGCCCCAACCGGCAAATTCTAATCAACGTCTTCAGCTCAGTTTTTCTCCGTGTTTTCTTTTCGCTTTTTTCTTGTGTGTTTTCTATTTGGATGATGTTGCAAAAAGATGTGGGTGAGTCCAAGATTTGGCTGAAATAAATTGTGGATGTGATTTCGTTCAGGGGCATTTGACTTGGGAGTAGGTGGAAAAACTGAAATTAGTCTGTAACCTACTTAATCTGGGTAAATGTTTACTTTTAATTTTTGTTTAATATTTTTTTAGGCCAGTAGGCGAGAAGAGTCCTTGAAAGCCAATCAATAAATTCATAAAAAACAAATAATGACTTGTAATAAAAATTTTAATATTAAGCTCCCGAAACCCAATGGTGAATTCCGTACTTGAAATACTCATTTCACGCGTAATTTCTTCGGCATATAAATATTGTTTTCAATCTAAACTTAACTTGAATTGACATTAACCTATGCAAACTGATAAGCTTAAATGTACTTCAGCCTTATTCATAAAACCAGATTATAATGGCCCAAACCGTTTCAAATGACTTGCACGAGCTGCAATCCAAAATTATAAACACCTCGATGTTAAACTACGAACGCACTTGGAAAGTCTAAACACGTTCATGTGACACACAAAATACACACAGTACCGACAACAGTAACAATAAATACTCCTAAGACGTAACAATTAAAAACGCTAATAGCTTTTTATATAATATTTCGCATAGTGTGGCCAAAATGCAAAACAATTCACACGCCTTAAACATTTTGGGAGCCACACACCCAAACTGGCTGAAATATAAATTTATCTATATATGTATATACATATGTATATAAATATACATAGTGTTTATACATATGTATCTACATTATTATTACATTATACATTCGTAAATGTCATAAATGATATGCCAACAGTGAGAGTTAAAAAGACATGCTTACCACTTTTTTTTCGAGATCTGAACAAAAATGATTTACAAAATTAAAAAAAAAAAAGAAAAACGAATTAGAAATTATTAGCATTATGTGGCAAGCAATATTAACAACACCACAGAAAGTTGCATGATAATGATCTAAAAGTGAGTAAAGTTTTGCCAAAATTATGTTAATTATTTACACAAGCGCACACTGCATTTCCATCTGTATCTGTGTCTGTGCTGAGCATCTGTGTGTGTGGGTATGCAAATGGGTATTTTGAGGCAAGCGAGTGCCTGCAGGATGTATTTTGGCTTGCCACGCATAAATTTTCTTCAGGCTGAGTGCGTCAAGCGATTATTTCTTGCCCCAATGTTAAAAACCGTTTCACTGAGTGAAATGTGCAGGTGATGGGTGTGTAGCTTGGGTGTGTGTGGAAGATCACATCACAAAACTGCATAATTAATTTGTGTACACAGTTGTAAACAAACTCAGCACCGAGCAATTAAATTTGGGTCACTCAACGCAAGAACGAGTCGCTAAAACAAATACATGTAAATGAAAAATTGTCGACATATTCAGCTACTGAAAACTCGGATATAAGAATATCATTATGCCTCAGGAATTAAAACAAAGAATAATTTAAAAATAATAATAGTGAAAACATGATTGTATTTTCAAGCTAAGTTTAAAGTTGAAATATTGAGTTAAACTCCCAATTCGTGATGTAATGGAAATAAAAAATAAATTAAAAAAATAGTAAGGAGCAGTATTATCATTCATACTGGCCCCATATCATTAATATTATCATCGATAAAATGTCATTTCCCGTAAATTTATTTACTTTTCGACATTTTTCCTTCAATTTCCACATGCATTTTTCCAAAAGCTGCTCCGCTTTTATTGTTATTGTTGTGGTGCTGCTGCTACTGGTGCTGTTGCATTTTGGTGCTGATTGTTTATACATTTCCTGGCTCACAGCAACAATAACATCAACATCTACAACAACTATAACAACAACAATGGCGTCAAATGTTTTACTGCAGATAAGAAGTTTAATTTATGCGAAAACATGTTTTGAGCCAACCAGAAGCGGCAGCCAGACAGTCAGATAAACAGATTGCTACATAGCAGGAGGATATGCATACGCAGTTGTATGTGTTGGCTGCAGCTGACTAGGATGACTGGCCGCGCCCACAATTTCACACGCTCGTCGCCCAGCTATTGACCTTCATTGGGCGTGTGTGCAACATACTTTTTACTTCACATACGCCAGAAACGTGGCCATAAATTGTTCGCGTCTCTTCCGTTCCTGCGGTTTGTCGATCTGCTGACATTGTTGTTATTTTTGCTGTTTTTGGTGGTGTTGCTGCTGCGATTTATTTATTTATTTAATGCCATGTTTTGTCTAGACGACGGCTAAAATTGAGTAGGGGGGCACTTCTGATATTTACCCAACGATAACTCCGTTTTTATGGTCCTCACATTGTCTCCGGCTGGCGACGATTCCTGCGCAGATTTTATGCGATTCCCGTCTGGACGCCCAGGCAAATGGCAAATGGCTACTGGGTAATGTCAAATGGCGAATTGCAAATGGCAACGGCAGACGCTTTGGGGCAACGTGTTCCTGCATAAGCAGGCGGGCAATTAAAAGCAGGCAACACAAGAACATAATATGTACGTGTGGCATGCAATGCTTGCGGCGAGTGCCACATCATTAATGAAGCGAAAAGTGCTCCAAGTTCCCCAATATAATGAGTCTAATTATTGTTTTAAATATGTTTTTTATACTTATGCCTATATAGAAAATTCATAGTTTTAACTTTTCGTGAGAAAAACTATTATATTCATACATACATGGAAAGAGTTTAGGCTAGTTAGGTATTATTTCATAAATGAAACTATTATATTCATATATACATGGAAAGAGTTTAGGCTAGTTAGGTATTATTTCATAAATGAAATCTAGACATAAATTTGCAACTGAGATTCTTATAATAAAATTAAGAGAAAGAGTTTATGTTCTTAGATGACATTAAAGTCATTGAATGCAGTTTTATAAAGTATATCCTTTAATAACCTGCAGATACATGGCCGATTTACAGCTATTTTCTCATCTTCATTGTGGTCCTAAAAGTACTCCACATTTTTTAATTCAGTGCTACTTAGTCAATGCCGCAACCTTATTTAGGTGCCAACTTAAATAGCAATCTGCTAAGAAAAATATGTAGTTTAACCGTATTTCCCATTAATTCTTGGTACTCAAAGTGTGCCAAAGCCGAATTATATCGATTTTAATTGTCTACTTAGGTAATCAAACAGACGCACTGCACATAAGACTTGCTTTTTCTTAATTTAAATATATCATCAGCACCGCTTCAGCACCATAAAACTATTGCATAGAAGCATGCGGGCTTAGCAACATTGGCGTTTAGCAACATGTATGCTTAGCAACATTGGTGCCAGGCAACATTGCTGCTTGACGACATTTTGAGGCACAACATTTTTGACAGCCCAAAAGCGTGCAATAGTATTTTCTTAGCAATCAAAAATGGTACATTTTTTGTGTTTCCTATTAATAAATGCCCAAATAATAAACCAATTTTGATCTCTTGACATTCTGCGAAATGGAAATATTCTAAATTAGCTGTAGAGATACGCATTGCTTAACATTCATACAAAAATACAGATGTATGTCCATATACGTATTTTATATTTTATATTATTATATTTAAGTGCTATTTCAAAACATATGAAATGTTTCATAGTTCGAATATATAAATTGCAAGTAATACGGCACAACACACGGCCCGTCTGATTGCCATGGTGGGGCTGAGATCGATCGATCTGTCTACGAACGATCAGCGTACCCGATTCAAATATTTAGATGCATACAGTTCTTATTTCATGTTTATTCCTCTGCAGTTTCTTACTGTGTGCCCGTCCCTCCACGTGCTGTTGGGCCGACTTCTTATGATTAAGCGTTATGTTGCACAACTCGCAATAATAGTTGGCATTCACGTCCTCCATCATGTGTATGTCCCGCTTGTTGCGACCGGCGTACATGTAGGTGCCGAATGGATTTAGCGGCACCATCGTACCATTCCCCGTGATGCGATGAATGAAGCTGGCATCGAACGTATCCGTCGAGGATGAGCCACAGTTGGATCTTTCACGCTTGCGATGCCGCAGACCGGCCATGTGCAGACCCAGTTGCGACTCCGAGGTGACAATCACATCGCACAGATGGCACATCAGCCACTTATCGTTGGTGCGCACCCAGTTGCCCGCCTTGTCGTAGTAGCCCTCGCCATTCGGCTTGCTAATCCGACGCTCCACGAGACGATGGCGTCGTCCACAGAAGTGCTGCCAGGCATGCAGCATCGAGGATAGCTTCAGATCGCACAGATCGCAGTGCAGGATGGCGGGTCCCGAGCTGCGCAGATGGCGCAACATCTGCTCGGACAGGTTTCCCATGACAAAGCTGTTCCGGATTAGCCAAGTTTCCACCCGGCGCAAATGGGTGCGCGACAAGTAATGATCCAGAGCATTGCGTTTCGATGTCATAGCGGTGTGGCACAGGCGACAGCTGTCCCATTGGAATAGTGACTGCAACTCTTGCGGCACCTGCGATGTCAATTGGGAATCTGGGAATCCGGCAACGAGTAGTCAAACATTAAACACAATATGCAAATTGGCTTGAACTCACCTTTGTGGACTCGTTGCTCGATAAGCTTCTGATGCTGGATATCCTGATCTCGTTTTCTTCTCAGCTGCAGTTCGCGCCGCAGCTCGATTTGTTGGCCATAATTATCGACACGCGGCAGAAATCCATAAGATGCTTGCATCTCCGCCAGCCACAACCCATGTGTATTGGCATTGGGCAGAGAAGCGCATTCCAGCATCGTATCCAGTTGCTTGGCACGGTTATCCTTAAGATTGCGGCTGAGAGCCGATTTAGATATCGATGGGTTGTAGCCATTGGATGGATGAATCTTTAACTGTGGTGGTGATGATACTGCTGTTGCCACAATTGATAGTTCGTTGCAATTTCCAGCTCTCTTCTCACGATACATGTTTATGTGATCGTTGAGCAACTTTAAAGGTTGCTGCTGCTCAGATTTTGGACTGTTTACATTTTTCTGGGGTTCGTTAACGTGGTGACGACTGGGTGTTCCAACTATCCTGTAGCCATTATAGTTTCCATCACCCGGACTGATACCAGTACCTTGTGACACCTGATACAACTGTGGCTGCAGCTCGTCGTCTGAGTTATGTTCCTCTTTCTGTCTATCGGAAAGCATCTGGGACGCCAGTGGCCTGGCCTCGTGTTGGTGGAGAGCAGCCATGAAATGATCTTGGGTCATTTGGGAGGCTTCACAGGCAAATGGCAAGCATTGGAATGTTGAAATGGCTTCATTGATGCCCGGCTGGCTGTCGCCGTTCCGTTCACGATTGTGTACCACATGCACCGCATCCTGCAACATAATCAGTGCATTCTGAGCACTCGAACCGTGCTCCTTGGTGTAGCCGTGCATGAGACAGGGCAGTTGTAGCTGCTTGCTGAGTGCTGTTACCTCGTCGGCATTCATCTGCTGTGGCTCGGGATCAAGGCAGCTGGCAGGCAGATTGACCTGATAGCGATAGAGGACATCCTCGTCGCAGCGACGCAATTCCACCAGCACAGGAAGTTCGTCAAAACGGTTGCGCGGCTTTGGCAATGAGGCAGCCAACTTGCTGATGTTTAGTGCACACTGGAGAGCGATCTTCTCGTGGACCAGCGGCATCCGTGGACTCAGTTCGTATTTGCGTGCGAGCATTTTCGATTCCCTTAATGATGATTTCTAATTCGTATTGGTCGTTTCGGCCAGCAGAGTATTGGACAGATTTAACTTAACTGTACATTTGAATTTGTTGAAACTGGTGTTTGAATGGTGTTAAATATTTATCCACCAATCTTAAAATAAATAATAAAACACGACTTGTTACGCATATGTCAAAGCTAAGAGTGATTATGCTTATTTTATTTTTTTCATCTGACATTAATTGTTCTGTTCCATTGTCATGCAACCCTCATATAACTATCGATAGATTTGGTTGATGTTGCAAAAACAGTTGCATTTTGTTTTTAGTTGGTTAGTATTTTACACGGGAATATTAGACACCATTTTAGTAAAAGTATTGAATTCATTAAATACTTTTAATTACAATTCTTATTTGTATTTCTAATTTTCAAAGCCTTTCGTCAAGTAAATTGTGTGCTTTCAAATTTAAATGCTGATATCATTTGCTGCTCACTATTATAATCGTGAAACTAGGCTGTCAAATGTGAATACATTTAATAAAATGAGTCTTAACTTTTCATTCGAAAATATTTCACATCTTTTATCTGTGAAAATCCTTGCTGGTGTTTCTTATTATAGGCCTGAGTCTTAACGTATCCCATCACTTATTGAGCGTGTTTATTTTTTCATTAAGCTTCAACTTTAACCATCTGCCGCCATAATTTAGCACCATTTCAATTCGGAAGGCTCCATTCAAGGCTGCCACCCGCTGTTGGGCTGGCATTGTGAAAGCCTAAGAGCCAAGTTCAGCATTTATAAATGTCAGTTGTGGCAGCGCGAGGACCCAAGAGGGCCCACTCTTTGGGGGGCTCTCAGGAAATGCGGGGGATGATGGGAAAGAGCTTTAAATATTTTCGACAGACTGCTTTATAGAGTGTGTGGGATACAAACGTATCCAAATACATATGTGAATGCCTGCCTGGAGCATTAAAATAATGTTTAGCGCGTGATTTTGTGCCAAGTTTGTTCCGCTGGCATCTTTTGGCATCAATTGTCAGCGTTTAGCTGCCGGCCAGGTTTATCGAGTCGCAAACGCACAGGTGCCACAGTGCTTGGGTGCTTGAGTGGTAGGGTGGTTGGATGCTTGGGTGGTTGGGTGGTGAGCGACGACTGCCAACATCAATAACACTAATGGGAAAAGGATAAAGATAAGCATTAAATAACACACGTACGCATGGCATTTGAGGCTTATGGTGAGGCCCATGACGTTGATAGCCCCAAGATATGGGCGGGGAATAAAGAACGTAACTGAAGACGTACATGTGTGTGTGTGTGTGGGTGTGCGTGTGTGTGCGTGTGTGTGCAGGGCGAGTTTGTTTTACTGTGTGTGTGTGCTTTCCAAATTGTTTGCCCCGCGGTTCTGACGTGGGCGTGGCAGTGCGTACGTGCCAGCTGTTAAGCGCCACGTTGCCTACCGACTCTGTACCTCTCTCTCTCTCTCTCTTTCTGTCTCCATCTCCCTCATTCTCCCTGTCATTCAACTGTTTTGTTCGCTGTGCGATTTTTATTCACATTTTTCGCTTCCGCTTCCGTCATTGTCGTTGCCTCCTCTGCCGGTTTCCTCGAATTGTGTCACACACGTTAGCAATTTAAAGTCCTTGGTCCTTTTGCTGCTCTTGCGCACCATTTCAATTGCAAACTTAATTTAAAGCAGAGCCTTGTGGCGTGTAAATATGCGTGTCGCATCTCAAATTAATGAATCGCCTCACATCCGAGTATGCAAATTTATATATGCATTGATTTTCCTAAAGAAAATTACAAAAATATACAAGACAAGAGACCGTAGCTCCCAAAAAGATGTAAAGGCTGTTAGGCTTTCAGCGGGCACCACATCTGAATTATACCGAAAATTGATAGTGAAACTAAATACATAAAAAAGCAAGAACTATATTTCTATGCAAATATCAAAATTATTAAAAGAACTTTTAAGTAAGATTAAAAATACAGTGTTGTAATAAGCCAAGAAGCAAGCATAGAAGTTGTTTTAACAACTTTAATGACAATCAAGTTTATAAGTTTGTACAATCATTTATTAGTTTGATACACCAAATAAATTTGATGTCAAATTCATTAGCTAATTGCGGTAATTTTGAGAACCTGCTTATACAGCAAAAGTATCGTACCTGGAAACTGGGTTTAAAGCATGTTAAAACTTAATTTTCCCATTTCGATTTACATATTAAAATGAAATCAGACTTAAAGCTGTGATTTGAGTTTTTAAATGTGTTGGAGTAGGCTTTGATTAGACTTGCCATTGTGTTAATAGAAATGGTCTCCCTTTTTTTTTTGCTAATTTAATTTTGTTTGTTTTTCCATAAAAATATATATTTTGTTTGCTTTTTCTCTTTAATCTTTATTTATTTTTGTGAGGCATGTTTAATTTCGATTCGCAGCCATCACTGGAGGACCGCCTGCTGCTCACAAGGTTCAGCGAAATGGAGCAACAATATGAACTCATAATGCCAATTGATGGTGAATATGATCCGACCTGGTGCCGCGACACATTTCTACGTCAACTGTTTGCCGAACTTGGGTTAGACGAAACGAGCAAAAATTCGAGTGCAGATGCCTCCAACCAATCAGTTTTCAGCGATGGCAGCCAACTATCACTAGACACCTTCTTGCAAAAGTTAAATCCGATCCGATCGCTGGATGACATCGAAGTGGATGGGGATATCGAATCTCAAGCCGACACACCAAGTGGACCAATGGGTCCAACTAAAGCACAATATGACAAGCTGCTGGAATCAATGAAGCGCTCCTCGATTTACTTTGTGTTCGCTCGAGCGATTCGGCGACTTCGCATCTTGCAGAGTATCTCTCTCGACTTTGGTGGCATAAGTCTCAGTGATTTGCCGCACAAGATATTCGAGTGGTCCATGGATGGGCTCTTCAGTCGCGCCAAGCTGGCAGACGATGTGTATATTGATGTGTTGATCCGGAAATATAGCTGGGAGGAGCTGAATCAGGCCAAGTATAGCATAGATCTGCTGGAGATATTGCGCAACTATAAGTACTTTTACTCTGTGGCACATGAAACTAATGCCAATGAGAAGATGCTGGTCACAATTTTGGATCAGCAGAAGCTATTGCAAATTGGCGAGCAGCTCGACAACAATCTGCAAATCTCGACTAAAGCGTTATACAACATCCAGGAGCGGAAGGGGCGGATCAGCATTGAGTGGCGTAGCCGATTCGAACGGAATATGGTAAGGAATTGCGAGCGTCGCGCCATGGAGGCTACACTCCGTATGCCCATTGAGTGGCGATATGTGCGCGACTACTATGCCAGCCTGGTGGAGATGCAGTGTTTGAAGGACAACCAGTCCGTGCTCAAGATACAGCAGCAAATCGAGGAGCTTAAGGACTTGATTGAAAAAGACAATCATGCTACGCATGTTGACCTCTTTGTGAACCACATTCTTATCGAGGTGATTAAAAAGCGTTCTTCATAATATCCTTATAACATTAATCACTCTCCATCTACGCAGAAATATGAAGCTCGCATTATTGAATACTCTCTTAAGTTAAATAATGAATTAGAGCACTGGGACGTTCAGATAGGCCTCGCCAAAAGTCGCCTGAACAAGGCTCGCCATCAACAGAGGGAGTTACAGGAGAAAATAGACTTTATGCGTCGAGGCATTGCAGAAGTTCGGGAACTAATCGAGGCAGACGCACAGGTGAAAATTTATAAAATGATAAGCTAAATCGTTTAATTCATTTCTTACATTGGTTACAGGCCAAAGATCTGAAATTTGCTTACTCGAAGCATCGGTGTTCTCTTAAGAAAACTAATGCCACATTATCCAGATCTCGTAGACTGAAATCACATAAGCCTCGAAATATGACGTTTCCCAAAACTATTGCTAATCAGGAAGCTTTAAGAGGAGCTAGCTGATTAACAATAGTTTTCTTTGGAAAACTTAACTAGTAACGAAACTTTTGCCTTGCATAAATAATTAGCGACGAAGTCATTTCAAAAGTTTACTGGATTGTAAGGAGATTTCAAATATCTTCCAGAACGGATTGTGGAATTTAAGTTTCTCAGAATGAATAAAATTAGTTTTCAACAGAGCTTTAATGACTTATGCCAAACAATGAAATTAAACATGAGATTACAACTTAACTGAATGAAACTTAATTATGATTTTTACATATGGACTTTTCATTAGGTTAACGGGAGCTTGTAAAGCCTTAACGAGCATTAAGAAGAAATTCATAGCGAAGATTTCCTCAGCCCTATTTACCCTTGTGCATGCTAATTGTGCAAGTGTTCTCCTGTGCGTTGTTTTGTTATCCTTTGAAAGCTTGTTGTACTCCTGTTGCTGGCGCTGCTTGTTTGCGCAAATTCGATTATCAAAATAAGCGCAAAGCGCCCGAAGTGGCAACAGAGAGCAAGGAAGCATGGAAACAGAGGATAAAAGAGAGAAGAGGATAATGCCGTGTCGCCGCATTAACGCGTTTGTCTTTGCTGCAAGAGGCAGGATACAGGACGCAGAAAGTATAAGTCGAGTCGAGTGGACTTAAAGGCAGTCAACCTACCAGATCCGACTGCGGTGGGTACTGCCTTTCCTGCGTTGGGAGTGCTAGCTGGGAAATTGGGCTGGTCTTCTTACTGCTTAAAGCTGTGCCGCGTTTTCTCCTTGTTTGCCAACTTTTCCGGTTGTTCGTAACTTTTTTCAAGCATATCATTAGGATGCAGTGCAGCCGGCATCTGAGCCATGCACAAATGGCATATTAAGCTCCGCCGACAGTCGCGTTTATTGCGCAACCCGAAACCCAGGATGCCGCCCAGTACGCAGGAGGAGTTGTCCATGCCCAAAGTCATGCCACATATTAAATTTCATTTCACTGGCTGCTGGAATAGGGCGTCTAATGAAGGTTAAGCAACTTTTAATGTCCTCTCGTGCTCGCCCTTAGCCTGCCATTGGCCATTTTGCAGACCATTAAATGTTTTGCCTGGCAATATGCCATATGTTTTGACATGGACATCTCCTGCTCTGGGGTTATGCTCGGTTTATGTTAGAAAAACTTTTCTTATCGTTTGCGAGAAAGTCATAAAGACATGTGAGTGTGTGTGTGTGTGTGTGATGATATGACGATGACAGAAAATGGTAATGATGACGCCGGATCACATACAACACATACAAGAGCTGCCAGATACACATAAGTATACAAACATATGCTGGGCTTAACATTACAGCGTCGAGAATCGGTCCTAAAGGGCAATTTACACACAAATGGCATATGATGTTATACTCTTTGGTTAAATCCTCGACTGACATTGACACAAATCGTTCAATGACTAAATGATATTTGCTTGCAATTTTGATTATCAACGTATTGCTTATTGATAGAAAATTTAATTTTCTGATAACAATATTAACAAATATACTTTAGCTAAATGTAAATATTTTATTTTAAGTATATTTAATTCTGCACAGCTTTGAAAACTTTGCGCTAAAAGCATAAATCGCAAAAAAAAAACTTAAAGTCATTTAACGCAAAGAAGTCAAAACTTATACAAAAATATTTCAGGTCTCCATAAAACCGGTAAAAAAAAAGCAAAATGATTAAATGTGTGATGGCTGCATCTGTAAATATTTAGTATTCTTAAAAGCGCATTATACTCAAAAACAAAAAAAGAAACATCATTTCCAGTTATTTTCTTTGATGAGATCAGACCTCTGGTTAACCCAAATATACGTCTCACACTTTAAACTGAATAAATGTGGTGCATAGATAAACGCTTAGTTTGAATGACCATTAATATAGATTTTATTACTCCCTCTTAATACACATTATGTTAGATTTGATGTTTGCGTTCAAAGCGGATAGTTTTTGTCACGCTTGAAGCATGCTTTTCCCTACCAACTCCTCCCCTGATGCATTCACTGGTGTCAGAACAGCATGGAAGAAATTCTATGAAGCGTTTCTTACAACTCTATCCGCTCTCAAGACAAAGAGCAAAGATCCCTCCCTACTCGACCAAGCAGAACGGTGCGACGGAATCAGAAACTACAACTTGAACTTTGCCTTAGACTTTTATTGTTATCAACATTTACATTTGCCTTGCCGCTCTACCTCTTCTCTGGTGTAATTTTACGGTCCATTGAGTGCGGAAATCGCCACACAATCAAATTACCCAGTTCCCAGTTCAGAGTGGGCGCACCCAAAACTGTGTCGCCTTTTTGGTAATGCTTTAAGTTTTCCAATTAAAACAAATGCAACAAATGCGATACAACAATAGAACTTGGTCAACAATATTGTTGGGTTATTTCTGGAATTCTGGCATTTTTTAACTCGCCAAATTTATGCGTGGAAATTTTCGCAGGAGTCGTAAATTTCAGCATTGCGACAAGGACGCAGCCGAACTCGACTTTCGATAGGACTTTGGACCGAGGCTTTTGTTTTGCCTGGTTATTTATGCAGTTGCCTTTTGCAACACTATCTGGCAGTTGTTGTTGTTGCTTCTCTTCTTTAGAGCTGGCTATTGCAGTCATGGCCACTTGTTTCCGCACCACCATTTCCTACCAAGGCGAGAAGGGATCTAGCCCCATTTTCTGTCTTTTTATGTTTTAATTTTTTTGTCGCGACTTCCAACACGAAAAGTCTATTTCGAAATTTATGTACACAATAATTGAAAGCGCGCTGCGAATGAAAGAAAGCGCCAAACGGCGAATGCTAAAAAATGAAGTAGAGTAAAAAACATAAAGAACGACTCGGCACTCGTTGGAACCTTAGTTGCATTGCACGAATTGCAAAAACACAATATATAAAAAGAAAAAAAACTGAAAGGAACCAACCAAAATGCACTTGACTCGTCGCTTTGTACAGCTGTCTCCTAGAAGTGGTTTCCTAACAAAACGCCTTGTCAAAGACAGCAGCGAATGTTCTGATACCACCAAGTGTTGACTTTGAGGAGCTGAGAGGAGGGATATGGAAAGGAGTTGAGCTGAGTCAAAGACGAAGTTAACCCTGCAAGTAGCAAAAAAATAAAATGACAACCAAAAATAACAGCGATAAACAAACCCATTTTTTAAACAATTTATCTGATGGATTGAAGATAAAGTGCAGCTTCAAATGTCGCTATCTTGATCTGAAAAGCTTCACAAATAATTTTAGAGGTTGATTGACATATAGGGCAATTTGCAGTTGAAGCAATCGATGTTTTTATTAATTTGGATATACAAATCCTTTAATTTAAATTAAAGCTTTAAATATGTTGACTGAATATGTAATACTTTGCAACTGATCAGAAATCGTTTCTGTTTTAGTTTGTTAGTGGAGTGGTCTGGTTGATTTCACACGAGTTGTTATTTTAAAAATGTCAATTTCTGTTGCAGCTATTAAATAATATATCTTCATCTATTTCAAGTATATTTTTATTCGTTTTGTTTTCAAACAAGTAACTTTAAAATAGCCCATTTGCATAGTTTATTGCACTCTGAACTTTGAACGTCGGCATATGCTCCTCATTGGTAAGGAGTCAAAGGCTGCAGCGAACTCAACCTCAACATTGGCATTGCCTTTGGCACTTGGCATAAATTAAATAAAAGATTTTCCACTGAAAATGGGTTGCCTGGCTGGGGCCAGCCCCGGTGCATTGCAACCAGCCAATGACACAATAGGAACCATTAGCCAGGTACTCACAAGTCTGGTTTCACCTACATTAGCTCGAGCAGGAGGTGCCACGATTCATTTCCATTACCGTTGTTGCGACTTCTAGTTGCAGTTTCAGTTGCAGAGTCATTGACACTTCGACTAAGCTGATGAAGCTGTGCAACGCTTTCTGAGTTGACTCCTGAAACTATACTCAACGTCAGTCGCAGCTTTAAAATCATTTAAGTTAATGTCAATTATTGCAACATGCCCCAAGTCTCTCTGTCTCTTTTTGTGTCTATGCTAATTTCATTACAATGGACTGTGCGGGCCTGTTTTCACACATTTCTACTAGTTTTATTACCAGTTGCCTCTGTTTTAGGTCCTCCCTTCCCAATGAATTATGATGGACGTTGTTGTGAAAGCGCGAACAGAGGGAGAATGGAGTGATTTGGTTAGAATGGCTGTGCGTGTTGGCCATGTTTATCTCTGGTCAACGTGTACTTAGCACATGGTATCAATGAATGGTGAAGGGCGACAGGGGAATGGAGGAAGAGTTTATTGTTGGTTTGGCGCTTTTGCATGCCACGCCTACTGCAGTAGCTGTGGCACACACATATACACACACACACACACACACTCGCAAACACTCGCAAACACACGATACGATAAATGGCTGGAAAACGGGTAAATGAAGTGCTTAGCGCTCGGGCATTGTGCCAGGCAGGACTTTGGTCGTGCCACTTCATTATAAACATTTCTCAATTGATTATCGTTAGTGTGTGCTATGTGTGTATGCACATGTGTGTGTGCATGTGTGTGATAATGCTATAATTATGCCTTTGCCTTTCTTGGCGTGCATGAGCTATCGTAGGTTTGGCGGGTTTGTGCCTTGCCCATTTTGCGGCTTATGGCCGGGCGCTTATTTTTGCACGCATGTCCTTAATGTGAACACATGTGTGTGTGCGTGTGTGTGTGTGTGTGTGTGTGTGTGTGTGTATGCCTGTGTGAGTGTGTGTATGCTCCTGTCATGGGGTTTTACACCATGTTTATGGCGTCATGTGGAGTGGGCTAGTGGCAGCCACTTTTGCATGCTGCTCACACATTTAAGCAAGTAATCCACATAAACTGCTCTTGAAATATTTCATTATCGTAATGAAAAGGGCTTAAATACATTTATTTTTTGCCAGCTGGAAGCCGATTTGACGTGTGTGTAAATGTGTGTGTGTGTGTTTATGTACAATTTCTCATTGATAATAAAAGTAGATTCGGGCTTACAATTTGGTCATGCAATGCGAAAATGTAAAAGCTTTGTTCACTTCAAGCGTAAACACTTACGATCAAGTTAAATGAAGAAGTGCTCCGAAAAGGGGATCACTGAAATTCTTAATGGATCTCTGTGAGGTAACAGGCAAATTAAGGTTTAAGCTTGAGATAATAGAAGTGCTTAGAGTTTTATGAAAGTAACAGTTAACAAGCACAAGTCTTAAATCATTTGAGGTTTAAGTAGAATAGTTGAATAATATTATTAACGCATTTTTAAAAGAATTTCAATTATAGCTAATAGAGAAGAAAATGTTGAATTATATTCTGTCTTTAAGAAACTTTAATGGTATAAAAGGAATAAGTTGTTAATGCTTAACATGCCAACCAACTACTTCAAATAAGCGTATTAATTCATTTTGAAATATTAAAATGTGTTCATTGCACACGCTTTGCATGACAGCTTATAAATGTTAACAAGAGCTTTGTAATTTACTCATATTAAATGTGCATTACTTTCAAACTAATTAACATTGTTTCCGACAGACAGACATCGATGGATTGCTGCTTAATTCAATTAATTTATTGGCCGCAATGAACAGAAAGCGATATCAAATTAAATAACGATGCATCTTTTAGAAATTTCCAGGCGTTCCAAGCAAACGAATTTTACACTGCACATCAAACTTCAGATTAATGAGGCGAAGCTACTGATAAAAAAAAGAATTAAATAAATAAACATAAAATTACTAATGTGGCTCCTCCGGCCTCGTGATATTTTCAATTTTGATATTTGATTTTTTTTTTATTTTTTCAATAGAATATTTAATTTGCTACTTGCTGCAATATTTTGTGGTTCAGTGAAAAGAATTGAGTATGGCTGCCACACCCAGGTGTATGTCTTCTCATGTGGCATAAATTAATCATATCAGAAATTGTCGCCCCCATTGTCTTTAATCCTTTATCACTTATTTATTTTAATGATGGACAGAAATGAGCGCCGCAAGTATGCTGCCCGACACGGTATCAAGAACGCGTTGCACACATGGCGTCTCTGCCTGCCACTAAAATCACAGATAATGCGTGAACAGCTACGCATTGCATCCGCGACAATACGCAAATAATGACGTAATTAATGAAAGCGCATGATAATTTCCTTTGTTCCCCATCGTTTTTATTTTCATCGATTGTATTCACGGTCTGTCAGCACGTCACGCGCTGGACCATGGCAATTTTTAAAAACTGCGAAGCATTTCTTGTTTTCGTTTTTAAATTGCTGTTAGTTAAACGAACTTTTCGGCGGTGTGTGAAATTGAATTAAATATGAAAATTAATTAACTTAAATATTATTGTTATCGACGTATTATTATTTTAAATTGCTGTTTGTTTGTGTGCTGCAGGCAATTGGCTATTGTCAAATGAAATCAATTTGTATACCCTAAATATATTTAAAACGGGTTTAATGAAGTTGTACAAACAGAACAAAGAATCTTCGATTCCACAAAGTATACAGTATTTTGGCCATGCCTGTCCGTAAGAGCAATCGAATCTTAGAGAAAATATATTCAAACTTACAACAAAAGTTATCTTATACCATATGCATATCCAACTAATTCTATTTATCAAAAGATTGCCCAGATTTGCAATTACACAATTTTGAAAGTACAGCCTTTCAAGTAACCATTAAATATTATTATATTACATATTACTCGAAGAATATCATCAATATCGGCTATGTGAGAAGCAAGCAGCGTGATAAGCGAAGCTGGGATAAATATTTGTTTGGATTTATTGTATTTAATTGGATACTTTGTATATTAAAATATGCAAAATTGTTAAACTTGGTAATAATATATTCACTTACTTAATTTATAGATTGAGAAAACCTTTACCTGTTAAATTGAAGTGTGCATTTAACAACTGGTTTCAGGGTATTTTCAGTCCAGCTCTGTCGAGAGAGCTTTTTTAAAGCTATGCAGATGTTTTTCCTCTGACCCTGAACTTGTTCAAAGCTGCTTTGGCTCTACCCACACGGAATGTGCCACGTGCACACAAAGCGAGCCCAAAGTAATTACAACAAAATGCAAAAAAGGCAGGCTGCTGGGCGTGGCAGTAGAAAGTGGCAATGCTGCAAAGTGGTAGCTGAAGGTGGAGCTCTTTCCATTGAATGGACCTGACAGCAACGGTCCGACCCGTTGCCCGAAACGCATTGTAATTGGCATTGGGCGAGCCCGTAAGCATAATAATATAACTCCAACTCTGACTCCGACTCCACGTCTTTGGCGCAGGCGACGGCCATTTGGCTCGGAGTCAAGTCCTTCCACTGACTGTCGTCTCTCTATCTGAATCAAATGCAATATGGCTGCTACAACTGGCTGTCTAGGACGTCCAGACAGATATAGTACAGGGGGGATAACAGCAAGAACTTGAAAAGGTTAAAGCCGCGCTGGGTAGACAAAACGGCTTCAGCTGGGCAAGGCCAAAGAAGTTGGTGGATTCAAGAAGGAGGGTAGCATGGGATCATGGAACATGGGTCTTTAAAACATCAGCCAAGTCGTAAAGTTCGTCCACACCCAGCAGTTTAAGCAGCGCAAACTTTTGGATTTCTTCCAAGGCCTCTACTTCAACTTATACAGCTTGTTTGGTGTTACGCACAAAAAAAAAAAAGATTTCGTTTTGACTTCCGATTAAGAAATGACAAAATGTTAGTATTGAAGCCTAAATGCTCTGTTAAACAACTATTTTATCTGTGGGATTAATAATTATACAAATCTTAGAAACACATTTATTAAAAAAGTGGAGTTTAATTTTAAAATTCAATTCACTTGCAAGTGCAACTAATTATTAAAGTAAATACATTGGTTTACCACAAAACACGTATATCTTTAATGAAGTTCCTTAAGAGCACAATCAGCATACATAAAAAACGTATAATGAACCCTCCTTAAAGGGTATACATATATATATAAAAGCTACTTGTAATGAGCTGGACAAAGTCAAAGTTGCCAAAGCTATAAACCAGTCCAGGGCCCCTATAAATTCACCAGGCGTGGCTTTCTTCGGTTTGTGGGTTGTCTCTGGTTTCGCCTGAAATTTTATGCGCGCGTGATTAAAAGTCACGTGCGTGGCTAATGTCAGTGAAGTGGAGTAAGATGCTGGCCAGATACTAATGGCCAAGTAGCAGACTAAACGCCGCAACTAAACAATGCTGATCATAATCGGGCAACTACAGATGCTCAAAGTATATTCACTCGCAGACTTTTTAACGAGCTGAACTCTGCACCAAATCGGGGGAACTAGGTCTCTAGGAGATTGGGAGAGTCACTTAAAGAGCAACTGCTGCTCTTATTAAACAACAATGGCAATGGAATGAAGGGCTGGCCAATTGATTGGTCTCGTTTATAATACCCGGACGCTTTAGCGCTTAAGGACTGAACCGGTTTTTTTTTTTTTTTGGCTAGCTTGCTGCAAACACTGTGTGGTAACATTCTGTGGCAACATCGTGTAGTCAACGCTGATTGTCGTCTGATTGGCACTCGCTCTCAAAATAGAGACTAGCTAATTGTCGGAACACGCGCCATGCTTCAAAGTGATCAACGAGTTGAGGTTGATTGCCTTGCAGGGCAAATGGAAATTACCTAATTCACCTTCTCCGCATCCATTCCCACAACACTCTCTTCAACTACTTGCAATTTGTGCACTTACCACGAAATAGGTCAAAAGTGCAATGGATAACTTGCATAACACTGATGTTGCAAGCTTAATTCTGTTACTGCAATGAGAAACAAAAGTATTTAAACTGTAACTAAATTGTCTTGACAACGAATAAGTTAATCAGCAGTAGAAATATATTATAAGGATGAAGAATATGCAATACTTATGCAAAAGACAACATTTCTTAAAATAACATCTTAGTCACAATGGAATGTAAGTAGTAAAAGATTCTTATATATATTTTTAAAATTATATTAAAATCGAGAAAATTGAATGAGATAAAATAAGGAAAAAATTAACCAATAACCAAAGTATTAATGGATAAATGTAACTATTGAAATCGCTTTAAGAAAAACTTTCTCTGAAAATTATCAATAATATTAGAAATTCCTATAAAGAATTTAAGTAGTTTCAACAATTAAATTAACTAGAATCTAAGTTCCTTATACATGAATGTAATTTATGAAAACGCTTTAAAACTGAGACTTAACTGAATAACACAAACCATAATATGACTTTTAACTTTAGGTAAAGTTTAAGCGTAACTTATGAAAGGCTTTAAAAGTTTATTCGAGTAACAACAACAATAATATTACTTTCACATCTTTTTTAAATATATTATATCTTAAACACAATTTTAAGTCGAGTGTAAAATTTGCTCAAACTTAAACAACAAACCCACATGGAGGGTACGCGGGTTTATCGAGAGTGGGTGTGGCCTGCTTGGTCAGTTGCTGTCGCTGGCAACATGTGGTGACATCGTAGAATTAAGTTATTTGCCAAATGTCGAAACGTTGGTCAGTCAACTCAATCTCTTTCGCTGAAACTCAGTTTCGTCCTCTGCTTCTGCATCAGTGTCAACATACGAGCCTAGTGAAAATTCGACGATGTTTTGTGCGGCTGTCATCCAGTGACAGAGTGACAGCAGTTGGCGCAGATAAAGGGATCCAAATATTTTATGCAAAAGCTGAAATCAATTTTTACCAATCAATTGTAAAATACGATGACATAGGCATTGAAAAGAGCTGCCCTCCCCCTCATCCCCACGTTCACCAATTGTAACGAAAGCGTTTCAAATATTTGCTGAATGGAGAGCAGCCAAAAACAACTAAGAATGCCTCTTAAAAGTAACAGCCTTACTTGAAGGACACCCTTTAAAAAACGTTTACAGGAATCTCCCATGTATTTTGTGTTTAACACCAATGTCAACTGTAAGCTACTCGTAAAAGAAAAATTAGAATAAAACAAACTAAGTTTACATTCGAGTATATACAAAAGATTAGTTGCCCAATTCGAATACTTTTCATTTTTTATTACTACAGGGTACATAGAAAACGACTATTCATGGCCCCTCAAGACTGGTAGTCTGCTTTGCACGGGCCACAACTGAATTAAAAATTTAATTTTTCAATCTATCCGGCAAACAGTTTGAAAGCCTGTGTGATATTTGATTAGCCGAATTTAGGTTTCAATTTTCGTTTTCAATCCCAGTTTTATTTCCATTACAATAGCATTCGGATTGCCACCGTTCTGATTGACGGACTAATGGGTTGATAGCATGGCTCTGGCTTTAATGCTGGCCGATTGGCTTATTAACATTTATCGTGTTTTCAATATTGAACTTTGCACTTGCTGTGCGACAGCGACTTTAATTCACTTTCAATGATAGTTCTGAATTAGCCAAAAGCAACGACAAATAATTATTATACTCTACAAAAAAGTGTGTTTCATTTAAAATCGCACTGCATTTATTTGTATTAACACAATATAATATAAATAAAAATAAAATATTGCAATGTGAACCCTAAGTATGTGCATTACATAAAATGATAGCTACAGTAATAACTGCTCGAAACGCTGATTGAAATTTAATTTATTTTTATAATTGTTCAACTCGATTTATATCGAAATTTGTCCGGTAAGCTGAGAGAGCATTAAACTAAATGTTGGCGTAACTAATTACTCCTCTCTGAGGGAGTGACTAATACACTGAAACTGAAAATCAGTTCAGTGTACTTGATCTCATGCGACATGCAGCACGCAAACAGCCGATGGAGCTATTTATTCAGACTACTCTATCTGATTGGCCAATTATGGCCAGCAAGTGAAGCTACTTTTCTAGAGGATAATTTTCCGTCAAGCGTGATTGAAGATGCACATCTGACAACGGTGAATGCAGCTTAAGTAGACAAAAAACTAAATTAAAGCGTATTTACTTTAAATGGCAGCTGCAATTGTTAACCAAGTACAAGTATCCCGGGGAGTTGCATATGGTCACTACCGAGGATAAGTATCTTCTGGAAGTGCATCGCATTGCCCGACCTGGAGCTAAGCCTGTGCTGCTGGTCCATGGATTCGAGGATAGTTCTGCGTCATGGATTATGATGGGTCCACACAGCGGATTGGGTTACTATCTCTTTGATGCTGGTTACGATGTGTGGATGGGAAATGCTCGTGGCAATCGCTACTCACGTGCTCATGTCAAACTGAATCCAGATACGGATAAGGCTTTTTGGAGCTTCTCATGGCATGAGATTGGCATATACGATCTCCCCGCAATGATTGATACCGTGCTGAACAAAACTGGTTACAAGAAGTTGAGCTACTTCGGTCATTCTCAGGGCACCACCAGCTTTTTTGTGATGGCATCCAGTCGGCCGGAGTACAATTCCAAGGTGCATGTGATGAACGCCCTCGGCCCGGTGGCATACTTGGCACATGTGAAGAGTCCACTGTTGGGCATGGGTGTCACTTTGTCAAAAATGATTGGTGATCAATTTGAGGTAATGCGTCACTCGTATCTGTTCTATAATCAATGCACCCGCTCTGCAGACGCAGTGCGCCTATGCTTGTACTTCACGTGGAAGATGATTGGCAAGAATGTGGCTGAGCTGAACATGGTGTGTAGCAAGGATTATGCCTAGCAGTCTTTAAAATCTCAACTTCTTTTTTGTTCTGTGCCCATTTTAGACCATGATTCCAGTGATATTGGGTCACTTTCCTGCCGGTGCAAATAGCAAACAGGGTCAACATTATTTGCAATTGATAGTATCAAATCGCTTTTGTGCCTACAGCTACGATACGAATGAGAACCAACGCATCTATGGACGTGCCACGCCTCCGGACTATCCTCTGGAGAAAGTTACAGCGCCGATTGCTCTGTACTATGGCCAAAATGATTATCTGTCAGCTGTCGAGGACGTTGAACGCCTAATGAAGCAGCTGCCCAATGTTGTCTTCAAATACAAGATGAGCAAGAAATCGAATCACATTGATATGATTTGGGGCATTCATGTCAGGAGCTGGATTCAGCCACGAATTCTTCAAGTGTTGCAAATTTGGGAAGCAGGCGGTCCGCAGAATGGCGCAAATGTAACCACTGAATACACAGAGCAATCGTCTTACTCAACTGAAACTGAGAATCCGTTCGGTAATACCACACCAGAGACAGATGTCACAATTGATATATAGCAGATTGGATTGTTGGAGGTTTCTGAATTATGTCCTTTTAAAATTGGTGGAAAATTAAAATTTCTTGGCATATCTGTGAAAAAAGTTTTGGTTCTTAATCGTGTCGCGTTTGGTAGATGAGTTGGGCCAGTGTTTGGGCCCTTAGGGAACAGAAAATTGGATTGATGCCAAATCTTTTGATATGTTCAAGATAATAATTAAAAATATTTATAATCTTAAAAAAAATCATTGTTCACTTCTTAACACACAGATATTTTAAAATAAAAACTTAATTCGTATTTTATTGAACCACATTTAAATGTTTAATTTTTGAATCTTAATGTTAAATAAAATAATTAAAATACCTACAAAACCACCATGGTAATTTTACGCTTACTTACGGATGCCACTTGCTTATGGTTTTTTTGTTTCGACTAGCTTATAGAAAAATTTTCACTTAGCTCCCACAGGAGCAATCTGTTAAGTTCAGCTGCTAGTTTGCGTGGAACTTGGTCAAAGTTAAGCAGGCGCTTGCTTGATATCTTGAGATGGATTTCCTGGTGGTATTAATATGTTACTTTATATGTTACTTTATGTAGAAGTAAAGTAACAGCAGCGACAACAACGTGCCACATCCTCAACAGCGGCAGCAAGAGCGAAACCGAGAATGTTTGGGGAATTCGGGTACGCAACGAGGCGCGAAAACATTTACTCAACACTTAGCGTCAGTTGGCAGCTTGGTTTGTTGCAAGTTTGAGAGTTGCAGGGTGTCAAGGGGCAGCTATAGGGATTGTTGTGGGCATCCTTGCAGGCGACGTGCAGCGAAAGTTTTATGATTTATGAAGCGAACGAGCGATGGTGAAAAGCAGCTTCTGTTCCTGCCCCATAACACAGTCTCGCGCCCAGCTGCGCCACATCGGACGCAACATGGCCGACGAGGCGAGGCGAGGCAACGCGACGGAAGTGGTTGTGGCTGACACCCCAGAGCTGCTTTGGGCTTAGCTCAGCTCGCCTAGTGCAGTCTCCAGCGTCAAGTCTGATGGGTACGCCAACCCGGATATAAAAATTGCACTCTGATGCGTTTTCCCCAAAGAACTTACACAAACTACAACTAAAATAGCAAACAATGCTCAGCCAAAATAATAAAAGTTGGCTCGCGGTTTTGTTGCGCTGCGCTCATTAAAATCTCGCTGAGAGGTAAAGTTTTTGTATGCACATGCAACCCACGCACACAGGCAAACCGAATGACGGCTTTTGCAATTGACATGTGCAACATTCTAAGCGTTATATGTTTGAAAATTATTGTTGTAGTTTCTATACCCTCGCTGTTTGTTTGTTTGTTTTTTTTTTCTGTAGTTGTGGGCTAAAGTTAAGTGTGTAATTTATAAAAGTGTCTCAGGCAGTGTGCAATTGCAAAAACAACAGCAGCAATTGTTCATTGTTGACGACACATTTCTCGCATGAACCCACAACAAGAAGCACAACAGTTTGAAATTGGCACAATGAACTTTCGCTTGCGTGAATTTTTTAGCTAATGGTTAAACGTTTTGAAAAGAGGGAAAGTGAAAATGCGTTGCATAGAAAATGGTAAAAGGAGTGCCTGGAATACCAGGAACACAAAGCTATTTAGAAAATGTTAACTATGATATTTGCATGTGTATTTTTGATTTCAGAGAATGGGGGCAATTGTAGAAATGAGATGGGCAACAATAGACTTTCGAGTGGAGATTCACACTTCATGACGAGATTGCTTACCCTTCTAGAAATAAGTATATATAATAACCAGAGACAGAGGATTCATAAAATTTAATACTTTTTGTTGATTCTGTTGACTTTAATGAAAAATTAAAATAAATTATGACCCTTAAACAGCTATAAATTGTGAAAATAACACCTGAATTGAATAGTCTCACAAGCTTCCAATCACTGGAAATAGTAGCCCGGAACTGTGTCCGTTTTCTTTCATAAAATCAAGATATATAGAAATACTTAGGGACAAAATAGCATTTCAAGTCAACACTCCCATAGAACAAATCAAAGGCTGGCTGTATTTAAATATGCATATTCAATATTTATTATTTCTTTTCCATGTTATTTTATAAATAAACTCGTTTGCGTGTTTTTGTGGCTGTGGTTGATTATGCCATTCAAATAATCCGGGTTTTTTATGGTAGCGTATCTTAATTTGGGGTCACTTTTATTATAAATTTTTAAGTATGTTGTTACAATTATAAATATTAAACATGCACAGTAATTATATATTTACGTTAATTGTAGCTGTTTTCTTTTTATTTTTTTATTTTTTTAACGTTTTTTTTTTTTGTGGGTAGACTTAAATTGAAATGTATAAATAATTCCGTAGATAGAGTTTTATGTTTAAATATTACACAAGTAAAACTAGTAAATATTTATGTATAAAGTTTAATATATCTTATAAAAAAAACACATTTATAGCCAATGTTTATAAAGTAATTACATTTAATGGAAATATATATGTAATATAAGGTATGCTAATATTTACACGAAACTTAATGGTAAGTTTATTAATTAATATTTATAAATATATGTGTAAATGCAAATTTAATTTTTAAGCAACATAGTTGGCTTTTGAAATGCTTTGTTTCGTTAACATTTTTTATTTTTTAATTTTTGTTTTTTTTTTTTTTTTGGATTGTGTTCTTGCGATTTCAACGTGTCTTAAATATTTGAAAAATTGCACATTTAACATTGAGAATATTATGCGAGTTTTTGCAGCATTTTGTTTTCTATCTCTACTTCTGAAAAAACTTGCACCCAGTCTATAAACTAAATACTCATTGCGTATTTTATTTTAATTGTATTTGATGTTTTTGTGTTTTTGCCACGCAGAATAATCGGAATTGTTTCGGTTCCCATTTAACACGCAAATTTTGTAAGCACTAACACACTGTGATACATACAAATGCAATTTCAGAACTACACTAATTTCTAACAGATCTATTTCTGTGTTTATTTTGGTTTGTATGGTGTTTAAATAGATTTAAATTTTAATTGTTTTTGGTGTTTTGAGGGTGCTTGATTTTTTGGCTTTGTGTGTGGAAAATACTTTTAAATGTTGTGAATTGTTTCTTTTTATCATATTTTACACGTTTTTTTCGTTTTGAATTATTTGTAATAATTATTTGATGCAAGCAACGTCGTTTCAATAATTTCATTTTTTTTTTATATTTATTTTGTCCCCTTTTTTTAAGCAGCGTTTTAAAAACGTTGTGTAGGTTTTTGATAGATAGATACGAGTAGACTGTGGATATGTCGCTAAACTTTGCCGAAAACTACATTTAGAAGCACAATTATTTAAGTAGTAAGTGTTTATGTTGTCATAGATTATGCTATAAGCCATATGGTGCAAATAGGTATATATGTATATAGACACCGATAACTGATAAATGTCAAGCTATATGTACACAATTCGCTACTCCCCCACCACTGAACACTCTAAAAGTAATCCATTTTGGGTGCATCCATTGCCGTGTGCATGGTTAATGTAACGCCCCGATTGATGCTCACCGCTGGATAGAAAACGCCGTAAAGGTCTCGAAAGGCCACCGAACCCTGTGGCATCTCGTTCACCAGAAAACTGAGCGTATGCCGTTCCAAATCCAACAGCACACCAACTGTGCTGCCCGTGGTAATGCCGCCCTCCACACGACGCTCGTGCACAGAATTGTGCTGGAACCACGACCGCTGTCGATCAATATACATTGCAAATGATTTCTCATCTTTGCCTGAAATTCACCAAAAAATAAAAAAACAAGGGAAAATATTTAACAATATGATATATGTATTGTTCGAGGTTGGATGAACATAACGAGTTTTCCAGGTTGGGTGTCGGATACTTCCAATAACTCTGTCAGAAAGGGAGAACCCAGGAATGTTAGTCGTCTCCTCCCAAAGACTGGGCGGTGGCAGAAAAAGTGCTCGACCGATAATGATAAAATCAACAAAATATTTTCTTTCCATACCTCTCCTTGTCTCCAACTGCTTACTCGAATTTAAATCTTCTCCTCTCTACGGCTGAGCGGCGGCAGAAGAAGTGCTGCACCGATAAATATAACAATATATTTTCCATAGCACTCTCATTTTCTCCCTCTGCCTGCTCGAGTGTTAATCTCATGGCATTTTGCTTGCACGACTTACAATAGAATTTTAGAACAGTCTCGAGTTATATTATTAGAATTGGTACTTCACTTGAAACTTTAGTCACCAGTTTTCATTTTGTTTTTCTTTTTTCTACTCTTACTTAAAGTTTTAGTCTCTTGGCAGTTGCGTTTTTCTTTCGTTACCGGGCTGTCCCTCACTTTTTTAATAAGACAAGTGGAACAACAACAACTAAGCAGAACAAATCGTAGAATAACTTGGCAAAATTGCATTGTTGGTGTCAATGCCAGTCGCTTTGAGGCTGCCACCTGTGCAAAAGTTGCACTTTTTCGCTCTGAGGCATTTGTATATGAAAATTTAATTTGAATACTTGTGAGGCGAGTTGCAGTTGCTGCTTTCGAGGCGGCCGGGGCGTGGCACGTGTTAAATGGCGCGTGCGAAGCTTTAAATATAAATTGCGAAAGTCTGCGAATTATTTAAGATGGAAGGCGAATCCACAAATAAACTTTTGTCACGCGCAAACTTGAAGTGTCGCACTTTTAATTACTTTTGTCTGTCTAACAATCCCACAACCCTTTCAATCCTCCATCCCAGACGCATTTTCAATCAATTTGCTTTCAGGCGTCTCGCTTGCTTTTGTTTGTGTTTGTTGGCATCTACCCACCTACAATTGGACAGAAAGAGAGGGGCAGATAGATACTTGGATGCCGTCGTTTGGTAACTGAAACTTCTTGGCCAAAAGTTTCACGCACACGCAACAAGAAACGGCAAAACTTTCTTCGTCACGCCCACCAATCCACATGACGCCTCCGATTTGCCATTATATATTGGCCGGAGCGAAATGGCAAAGTTTTGCAGCTGCGTCGCGTTTGTGCCCGTCTCTTTCCACCTTTCCGTGTCTCTCCTTATCGTGGAATTTCAGTCACTTACTTATTAGCTAAAAAGTTTGGTGCATACGATTGGCCTTTTGTCAACGCTAGGTGGAGCTGCAAATCTATTTGTTGTACCGATTTCAGTTGCACTTTACCAGCTTTTTTCTTTTGGGATGGGCGCAAAGTTTTTGAAAGCTTTTCAAGTGGTTTCTGCCCCCTCGATTGGGGCAGTCGTCTTTTTAATTGAATTTCAAATGGACTCAGTAACCCACTGAGAGCATTTCCCATTTTCATTTCACAATTACCAGCATCTCCTTTTAGTTTTGTACTTACCCAACATTTTGTTCCTGGCTACATCGATGCGAGCCACACCAAATGCCGGATCCGTGTCCGCCGTATAGTTGTCAATGGTGAATTCCCAGTAGTGGACGCCGCGCGAGAATCCCACAGAACCGAGGGCCACTCGATGCTCCCAGCCCTCGACAGAGACTGTGGCATTATTTTTGCTAAAGATTAGTCCAGAGCCGGCTCCGCCGCTCAATACGGGATCAAACGTAAACCAGGCCACTGCAAGAGGAGAGAAACAACCACAACAATAATGACTGAGAACTCCAGTAACAGACTAGCAAAAAAAAAAAACACGGTCTCCAATGGGGCAGTTGCAATAGAATCTGGATCCGCGAGGAGAAAGCAAGTGCCACGGAGTACCATACTCCACAGTGGTTCGGCGATGAGAGAGGAACAGCGACAAACTACCATGATGCACAGTGGTTTAAGCTAAGCAAATTCACCAATTGCAGCAAATTTTTGTAAACTAATGTTGAATAATTACAGTGTACCGACACAAGCCATCAGATTCTTAGTGTTTTAGGTATATTATTTTGGAATAGAAAAGTTGTTTTTTAATAGCTCTATTCTAGGTAATTTCTTTGTTTTTGAACCAGCGTGCAGCATGAGCCTGCAATTTTCTCTATTGTCAAAGCTCAAGTGGCCTGGGCAAGTGGCGAGTGGCAAGTGGCCAGCGGCTGGGAATTGAGAGTCTTGGTGCATAGAGTAGCTCCAGTTGCAGGCATTGGGTCCATTGCAATGGTCGACGTTGTAGCCGATAGTTTATGCTGTTATGCGCCGCAAAGTATGCCACGAGCAGAGTCCGAGTTCTTTATTAAATTTACTTTTATTGTTGTGGCGCATTAAGTGGCCAAAGCCAAGTCGCCAAGGGAATGCCACTAAAGCCAACTAAGGCAACAGGAGAATGTTGCTGTTGTTCATTATGACCATGATGTTGATGCGGCTTGCAACGAGGCCTGCATTGAATAGTTAATGGTTCTTGGTAAAGCTAACCTCGTCTTTTAATGGACCACTCAAGATAATTGTGTGGTCGAAAGCTGCTAAAAGTTTATTGTTTACCTCTGCTAAGGAAATATGAATTTGTGGTGATTATCGATCGCTTAATTGAAGCAGCTTTTATTTACAAAAAAATATTTAAGTCAATTATTTTATAGTTTTAAGCTTACAATCTTTTTATTATCTTATTGTTTTTTTTTTACATCATTCTCTTTGTTTTTCTGTATCGATTCAGAATGTATTCAGAATATATATTAAGGTATCGGAATAGATTAAATGTATCCACAGACATAAAGAAGGTCTTCCAATAATTATTTAATAACTGATGTCTCTAAATAATTTGAAATATCTTCAATTAGGCGCCTGAAATTGCTAATTCCATTCTATCAATATTTATTTTTTTTTCAAGGTGTTTGTAGTGTTCTAACCCAGCTCAATTATCAGAAGCGGACCCACTAGCAATTTAGATGCCCCACCTCCCCATCTACCACCCACCGTTAAAAGCGTTATGCGTCATTAAGCGTCAACGGTTAACCGTTAATTATTTAGGCGTACGCGCGCCCAATGTAAACACTCTGTAAAATAACAATTTGCATTAGGCTGCCCGATGTCTTAGCGTGCTCCTTGTGTACAACAGTTTCTGGTCGGTCGGGGACAACTGGCGACCCCAGCAATAATCAATTAAAAGTTTCAAATTAACGTGGAGCAACTAATAAAACGCCTGGATAAAACGGGAAACAGAACACGACCAGGAATGTGCTAGCAATTTTATAAATTAAATAACTTGAAACGTCTGTTTCATTTGCACTGCGGTTGAAGTGGGTGAGTGTGACAGAGGCGTGGGGGGGCCAAAATGGGGAAAGAACGGAGTCGAAGAGGGGGTGTTTGTCAGGTGGCGCATGCATCAATCAAGTGAGAATTGGATTGCGAATGGAGCCGCCTCTGGTCGGCAGGCGCAAAAGGGGTCAATGGCTGTTTGACATGCAAAGCACGACAAACGACAGGGAGTAAAAAACTGATGGAACTAATGGAGATGGCGGGAAGAGCCGTCAAGGGGCTCGGCGCATGACCGAAAAGGATTAAATTATAAAAGAGTTGGCAAAGTAGCTCAAAACAGAAGCGCCACCAGGTTCTGGAACTAAACACCGATATAGCTTGAAGCTGAGAGAGTTTAATTGAAAAAGCTAGTACCGGATAGTGCGACGGGCAGGGATTGGGGTATAGCAAACTCACCTTCCGCTGTTTGCAGTCCAATCAGCTCAGAGTATTCACCCTCGCCGGCGCTGTTGAAGGCTTTCACGCGGGCATTGTACATGGAATTGAAGTGCAGACCGTCAACGGTGCAAATTGTTTCCTTGCCGCAGTAAACTTCCTGCAAAGACCAAATGTCGAATACATAAAGTTAAAGCTGCACTCATTGCAATCACTAAAACACTCAAGGGCCACTCACTCGAAATTCACCGCCGCTGCCATCGTCCAGCTCGAGGACATATCCTTCGACAAAGCAATGATTATTCGGTGGCTTCCACGCAACGGTCACTGAATTATTCTCCGCTGAACAATCGCTTGGTAAAATGCTGGGCGTCGAGGGGGCTGTGTGTGCGGCAGAGGAATGGAAAGATAAGTTAAACACAAATCTCTATCAATACATAAAGACAAAAAATGTTGGTTTCTGTGTTTGTTAGTAAAATAAATTTAATGTCAAAAGATAGGTGTTCTAGAAAGATTTCGAGAGAAACGGGATAAGTACAAGCAGTCGGAAATAAAAAGTGATGAATAACTTAACAAAAGTTAATTAAAATTAATAATATTATCATTTAATAATTGTGAAAATGTGGTGAACGTACATAACGCATACTTATGCACAATATAAATAATTGAAGATACAAAAATGAATATTGGTGAAATGCAGAGAAAAAAATACTTATAATATCGACCACAAATAAATTTTTGCCTTATTCATATAATATTTTTAAAACTCTTCTAAATAAAACATTAAAAAGATACCAAACAGGTGGACAATAATTGGCGAATTGAAGCAAAACGAGATTTCATAAGATAGAAATGAAGTAAATAAAACTGATTGGTTATTAAACAAGAGTGAAAACAGACAAACAAAATAAACACGGCGATACTGAAGAACTTTTCCCTTAACACAAAATGTATCCCATTTGTACATAAAACGCAAAGCTTCAAACATACATTATTTATATAGTACTTACATATACTAATTGCACCACGCCCGATAAAATAACAAAAACAATAAAAGCAACGGCTGTCAATAAAAATTTATGGCACGAATAACACAAATGAGAGAAAAGGGCAGTAATTTGGCATTGGAGCTTCCCGAAAGTATGCCACAAAATAAGTCTTAAAATGGCGACTAAGAACGCGCCAAGCTGTCAAATGTCAGAAGCACAGGTAAAAAGTTTTGCATTCGAAATTTATTAGAAATCGTAGAACGCACGAGGCAATGGGGAGAAGTGAAAAAGATATTACCATGCATAAGGATAAAGCAGCAGCTATGCGCTTGCCCAAGGCGAATCAGAAGGACCCCAAAAAATGTCACAGAATACCATAGAAAAGTATATAAAATGAAAGCCAAAGCGTGAAATAATAAAGTTACCAACGGAGCCGGCGGGGAAATGCGGCGGGCAAAAGGAAAAAATAATAAAAATATAAAATAAATGTGCGTATAAAAAAAAATTATGTCACTTGGAGGTCGGCCCCGTTGACAGTTTGTGGTGGAACGCAACGGAAGTGGAAATATTTTGACAGCATTTTCTTCTTTATGTTTTTATATTTTTTATACTGTGCTCCAAAAGAGAAACGAAGTATATTTGCTACTATCCTCCAAAGGGAGATTGTAAAGCGCAGACACCGATATCTTCTACAGGTTGACAATTTAAGTTTTATAATTGACATTAAAATGGTTACTATTTCAAATGCTTTGGCATTTTGAACAGTGTATTGTGCTGCCGGGAAATTCGGAATGCAAAAATTTTCATTTGTTTTAAATTTTGTTGTGCCTTACTCTGGTTGTTGTTGAAATGAATATGCGAAAATTATTATGCGTAGGCACAAAAGCAAACGACATCAAGACAAAAAAATAAATAAAATGGCCCACAAGATGGCCAACCATGAAAATTGCATAATGTGTGAAAGTGTGTGTGTGTGTGTGTGTGTGATAGCTATAGCACCAAAGAAGAAGTTGTTGGTTTTAATATTGGTTTTATTATTAAAAATTTTGTTTGACGTAAATGAAAATAATTGAAGAATTTTAAAACTGTTAAGTTTTGAAATGAAAAACAGTTAAAAAATTTGAGTTTTTGTAAATTATTTTTAATTATTGTTGTTGTTTGTTGCTTTTAGTTGCTCACCTGCCGGACATCTTTCATCCTCATCTTTGACTGCTAATGTGATTTTGTTTGAAATGTTTTTATTTGTTTATTTATGAGAGATCAAGCAGCGCATAAAAATGTTGTGTAATGTGTTTGGCAGGCGCGAGATAAAAGAGAAGCACAAAAAGTTAAGACATATTAAACAGATCTATATGCACATTATATAAGCTATATCAGGTATCATATTACTTATACTCATATTAATATTATGGTGTTCTTTATTATATGCCTGAGTTGCGCTCATAAATTAGACACAGACTCGCATCAAAAAATATATTGAGTTTCAACACTTTCGTTTTAATTGCTGTGTTATGTGTTATTTATGGAGTGTGTGTGTTTGTGTGTCTGTGTGTGGGCTCTTTCCTTAGAAATTTGTCAGGCACAGAAAGGAAACTGCGGTTCGTTTCACTTCACACTCTGCACTTTGTCCCCTTCCTTCCACCAAATATTCTATATTTAAAATACAAAACAGTCTAGGTGTGTTTTTCTCCTGGGAATACCCCCAAATATCTCAACAATTTTCATATGACTCTCGAGAGCGTACTTTCCAATGACACTTAATGAGTGCACTCTATTGTTTCAACACTTTCGAGTGCGTCGAGAGCGGGAGTATGTGTGAATGTGTATTGGTGTGCGTGTGTGTGAGAGTGTGAGAGTGTTGATATTTACATGTGCAAGTTTACTTTATCATGTAGCAATTAGTGACAATATTTATGATACTGTCTGGTTAAGCAATACAGTTTGAGATAAGAACTTTAAACTAAAAGGGGTTGAATCTACTTTGTTATTTGAGTCTAATGAGCTCGGAGGCATTCAAATAACTTGGCGGTGTCCTACAGCTAAGACAAAAGTACCAAAAGAGCTATTTAAGACTACAATTTGATATGGAATTCAAAATGGAATTCCTTGTGAAAATCGTTTCACTTCTGACAAAGTTATGGCAGCCACGGAAAGCACCATTAAAAATACTTTTCTAAAAAAGACTATTTATTATTTCCACAATTGATACTCGCATCTTAACTAATTAATGTTAACTTTTGGATTAATTACTTGTAACAATATTTTTTTTAGCAACTTTGATTGGTTATTCTAACTAGGCAATGTCGTAGAATACTAGATTCTAGTACGTTACTCACCTTTCATTTGGATAAAGTTCAGATTGTCAATGGCGCGTGTGATGGCAGCATCGTCTAGGGTCAAGTCGACAATGGGCGAGACACGTGGGGCAGCATTGGTGACCTCCTGGTGCCAGGTCATATCCGTATTGGCCACGCGATTTATAAGCATGGAGCCGACCTGTTCGAGACAGATAATTACAATAATATATATTTAAATATAGCAGCAATTGTAACAAACCTGTAGAAAAGCGGCGCTGTCAGTCTCTTTCAATGCCTCAATGCAGAACTGAATGAGTCCCGTGGTCTGTTGCAACTTTCCTGTGCAATTCGATTGCTGATCCTGCAAAAAAAAATTAAATAAAAAGAAATTAAGTATTTATAAATGAAAGAAGGAAGTATGTGAGCATTCTCAAGGTGTGAATTACCTTAAGTATTCTGATTTTGGTATCCTTGTCATTGCGTATGGCCTCCAGCAGATACTCGCGTCGCTCGTGGATGGCCTGAATCAACGCGTCGCATTGAGCGTGCACCAGGCGCTCGAATTCAATGCAGGATTCCTAAAAAAGAAATAAATATAAATGCAGAAATTATATATTTATATATATCAGCTTTCGCAGTTACTTGCAACGTACCGTTACTTTGTCGCTCATGCCTTTGAGCCGCTGTATGAACTCGGTTGTGGAACGTGCCTTCTCCGACAATTGTTGCAGATTGTGTGAGAGTTCCGTCTGCAAAATGCAAAAAAAAAAATATATATATATATTAAGAAATGACATCAGTCGAAAACAAAAAAAAAAGAAAAGAAAAACACAATTTACAATGGAACAAAGTAGAAAGAGTCGTAAATTTTTAAAGCTTTTTTGTGAAATGACATGCGGCTGACTTTAGTCACGCCTGCGGGATCGCTTCTTATATATATACACACATACCTTTACCATGGCATTTTTGATGGTATATATTTTTATAGTTTTGAGCCCGTGTCAAAGTCAAGGGCTGGCAGCAGAAAATGAGTTACACGCCCTGCGGCCAACAAAATCCAATTCCAATTCCCACCAAAGAATGCCCCAAATGATGAAAATCCGCAATGGAAAACCTCAGTTGTATTTTACACCATATCAACACGACATTGTTGTTATTGTTGCGGTGCAACGGTTGCGCCATTTGCACTTGACATTGACATGCGACGAAATTAATTTTCATTTGCATTTTCAACAATTAAATTGCTCATTCGCCGTGTATTCCACAGCCGACGCTTAACAATTTCAATTCATTAGCATTAAAATTGCCCCGACTTTAGCTTCAGCTTCAGCTTCAGCTCGAGCACCCGTTTCCTGTTCCTGCTCTTGGTAATGAGGCATGTCGGCTGTTTTGTTGTCCATGGCAATTGCCCCGCGGCCCACTTGGCATTGAAACGTGCCAAGACCCTGCCTTGACTGTGTCTGACGTCAACTCCCACAATTATTTTCGCTTCCTGTGACATGAACCCAAACACATTGTCCAGCTGCTTAAGTGTTTGCCAGACGACGCGTAGCATAGCATAGCATGGCATCCCTTCCACATAATACCCGCCTCAGGCATTTACATGCTTTTCACTTTTCTACACAAACATCAACAAATGACGAGAGAGCAGCGGCACACTCCTTGAATGCTCATCGTCGCCCCTTTGGGCAGCTGTATCTTGTTTTGTCAGACACGGCGTATACTCATTACCTTATTTGTTGCGTCTTGTTTGTTGATTATTTTATTGTATTTGTTACTCGTCGCTCTTCCATTTGCCTTTCCCATTCTGCTCTTTTGCTGCCGGTGACATTAAGTAATGAAGCAGCAGTAAGCATTTGGTTAAACGACTTTAAAAGTGAAACATTTTTTGGCACAGCATTTATTTAATATAACTAAGCATTTAACAATTATATCATTATTTATATTTTATTCGCTTGCTGCCAGGACTTAAAAGATATTTTCAATATTAAATTGATTTTGATGTTGTGTCTCTTTCATAACGATGATAAGTAAACAGCAAAGAAATACGGTGAGCACATTTCCTCCATTAAATACAGAAAAAAAACAGTTTAACTAAACAAGCGTCGCATCATTTTATTAACCCAAACAGAAAAGTGCTTTAAATAATAAATGAATATTCCATGCTTTCAAAGTTTGTTCTGTGGCTGTTCGCCCAAAAAAAAACTTATTTCAGGAACCCAATTACAAGCAAATATTTTGTAGACACTCAACTCTCATTAGGAAAACTCGGAAAATACTTCCCCCCATCTAAGAGTACGAAACAGCTTATGGCGATTACATTCATTAACTGAATGCTAGCCAGCAGATCCACTTTCAAGTCCAGAGGGGGATTGACATTTCGGGCGGACGACAGACAGTTTTAGCTGAGCGCTGAAAAGTCGGCAATAGAGAAGACGCAGCCACTTTACAGTTTGTGGCACGGTGGATGGGTGGTGCAGCACTGAATCTGGCTAAGTAGTAGACAAGAATGCGCAATACGCGGCAAAACTGTTGAAATTTAATCCCTCAAGGGTTGCTTCAACGCGCCATGAACAATGCAGCAGTGGCAAAAGGGAGCGGGTGCAAAAGGAACTGGTTAGGCGGGCGTGGGGAGAGTGAGGGAAAGGTGGCGTGTGTATACGAAATGGAAAGCTGAATGCTGTAGCCCGCCACCCACCGGACGCGTCGGTCGCCAGCTAATGCCAAGCGTCTGTTTTGCATTGATAAGCTGACGCCACCCACTCTACCTCATCCTGAAATTCAGAAGTCCTTTCAAATATTTGTGTGCGATTCACTTTGCATTTATTTTCTCGTATTATTTTGCTTCTTTTTTTTTTTTTGCTTTCGCTGTTGCCCTTTTATGACGCATCATCATAAAAATACGAGTATCAAGTGTGCAGTCCGCCAAATGCCAGTACGGGCACTGGCACTGGCACTGGCCATGGCTGACTGGCCCGGCTGGGCCATAGCTCTTATCATACAATAAAAAAAATAATATGACATGTTTATGCGCAGCAGACACTGAAGCAGAAGCAGAAGCAGTCGCGACGCCACGCGGCGACACCGAAGACAGTCAGAGAGTCAGAGTTTGGGAGTTGCCACGCATGCAAATCACGTGGATGATGCATATAAATAATTTAAGAGTCTCCACCAACAGCTCCTCTCCGATTTGGTCAGCGGTGGCATTTCGTGTACCTGGCAGCTCAGTCACAGTCTGCCTCAAGTGACATGCCCGTGACACATGTGACAAAACCACCAAGAGGCAAATAAATTATTAAGTTGTTAACCTGGCACAAAAACAGAAAGCAACCAACAAACAATTGCCGTCATCTTAATGCAGTTAATGGCACGTTATAAGCCATCAAATAATGTTCAAGCCATTAAAAAAGGAACGTTTTTAGCTGTGGACAATTGTTGGCAACTTACGTGAAAATACAATAATTTAGAAGTTTTAAATTGTTATACACTGCCTGTTTAGTGCTTATTAAATATTAACATGAGGCAACCTTTACAATTTTCGGCTACATTGTAACTGGTATCTTCAGAATTTGGCTAGCAAGCTGTATTTTTGACGATTGTTAGTGAGCCATCCTTATTGGCACATTTCAGCTTCCAAGAATTTGTGTAGGTGATCCCATCACTGCCACAGACTGGTCGCTCCACAGCTGGATACCTGCAAAGCGATTGAGCCGCAGTTAAGGCACCCATCGACAGCAGACAGAGCACAAAAGAGGCAATGAATTGCATTTTAATCAAATTGGTAGATTGATTTGAGAAAACTGACTACTGAATCTCTGCTGTATATTTACATATATGTGTATATATAACCTTGAATTAATGTGAAACGAATCACAAATAATTTGATTAAAAGCATTACTAAAATTATTTTCTGCCTAATTAATCATTTTGTTCTGTCCAAAGAACAAATATTACTTCGGTTGTGTGCAATGTTAAGTAGAGAGTAGTTTTAATATAACTTTGAGAGGCTGTGGGGTTATTTACTAACTTTTATGCATTATGAGGCTCTAAGTTTATCTATAAATTATCTATAGTTTTAGAGGCTGTGAGCCTATTTAAAAAGGTTTGTAAACCCTTCTAAACCCATAAATGCTTTATAGTTATGCAGCAACCAATGAGCTTGAATAGAATAAATTAATTCATTTTATATTTTGAATGAAGTCACCAATCATGAATTCAAACCAGCTCCTTGGCATTTTTCTAATATATCTTAAAATGTTTATATTTCATTTCAATCTTTATCGCGTACAAGTTTCAAAAACTTGTCAATTATGAAATATTTACAGTTTTCAGATGTGACTAAATTGAGTTAATTGTTTAAATTACACCCGCCGACAAATATATTTAACAACAGATTTTCATGGTTACAAATAAGATGTAATTCTCTCAACAGTAAACAGCGTTCAGTCGGCAATGCGACTGCAAAGTGCTGCATACCATTTTGTGGCAAGTAAAATGCAAATGCAGCCAGTCGCAGTCGCATTTGCACACGACAGCGCACAATTTGTAAGCTGAAATATGGCCAAGGAGAGCAGCAATAACAACAACAACCACTTTGGCAGCATAAGGAGGCAAAATACGCGATAAGTTGCCTGGTTACAGATAAAAATCGCAGACTTTGTGGCGTCGTGCAACAGCAACAGAAAATTGCCTGGCGCCAGAGCAACAGTTGCCGTTGTATATCGCTGTTGCTGCTGTTCTAAGCTGCTTCGGAGACGATTATCAACATAATATGGCGCATAATTTTTGTTGCTGCCGCTGTCTATAAATAAACCACGCGAAAATGTCGTGCCCAGTTGGCAGCTCATTAAGTGCGTGTTGTGGCCAAAACGCAAGCGACATTTCCACGAGTTTAATGGCCAACAATTTTCATGGCTTATGCAGTGCAGAGTTAACGACTTAACGATTTAAATGCACACAATTAAACAATAAATGGTTGGCCAACTACAAGCAAACAGATATGGCTGTAAGCACATTTAATGCAAGTCAAAGTTCAGGCCATCTATCTTATGAAAATGCCTGTTTTATCCAGTGAAACTGGACTCATAACCATGATGAATACAAGCGAGTTTGTGTTTCGTCATGTAAAACAATTCTTGTGATTTATAATTTCTCAAAATTAAATTTTTCATAGTATACATCTTTTTTATATTTTATTGCATACAATTGAAATATATTACATCATTTTGTGTAAGGTAACATTTTGAACTGTGCCCACGTATGTGGCATATGAATGCGGCCCGAATCGGAGACGTGATAACGACTTCAACGCCTGCCGAACAGGTGGCCCATAGACTTTGTGCTTGAATTATAACGCATTTGAGTAATAAAGCCACTGATATATGAGACGACTTTAAGTAGCTCGCATTTGCGGCCAGTGGCTGGCCATAAAGCGCTATGGCTGTAACTGGAGGTGTTGAACCACTCAACATAAATATTATTAACAACAATTTCGTGCTACATGCTGGCAATTGAGTTGTTTTCCTTACTGCTGATGTTGTTTGAAATCATTGTGCGAGGCTGCCTAAATGGCCAAAGATTTGGCGAGTATTAAACGGACGGCGTGCAGCTGCTTGCGTTAGGGTGATTCAAGATAGTAATTATTAATAATTCTTTTTAACATATATGCTTAAATACTAAATATTGAGTCAAAAAATTCAATCGGATCATGTTTTTGGATTGGAAGCTTGCTGATAATATTTATTAATATGTACTGAAACGGCTGATGCTAAAAAATTATGATTTCCTTAATTTTTAAATAAATGCAAATAAGTTTAAATCAATAGTGTTTTTATCCAAACAAACTTTTGATTATTTATTATTATTTTTATTAATTTAATTTAATATTCCCTCAACCTAAACTGCTTCCTCTTCGAATGAGTAACCCTAATTTAACGGAGTGAACTTAATCAACCATCCACAATGAGGCCTAAAACTTGATAGCAGTAGCGCCACACTGCTCCAGCTAGCTAAACGATGGGACTGGAGCCTGAGAGCCCGTTGGTCACAGCTACCGCTCCCCACAACCTTTTTTCTCTTTCTTAGTGGAGGCATCATTCACTTGTTTTGTGCTTGGGCTCGCACTCGGGGCATGAGTAATGTAAAGCGCGTCGCACGACAACTGCAGCCGCTCTTTTCTCTTTATTTTTTAAGACGATAAAAAGCTTAAAATATAACTTACATTCTGACAAGATATGAATTTTAAATGAATTTCGCTGCGTGTGTTGATTTATGTCGAAGGGAAGCAAGCAAGGAAGCAGAGAAGCAACTTCAATGGTTTTTTAAATTGGATTATGGACGCGACTGTCTTTCGATCTTTCGGGTCGGATTTGCATGCCAAGTGTCGCTTAGAGTTAATGTTGTTGTTGCAGTCGGTGCGATTAACAACCAGTAGAGAGATGCGAAGGCAACCTCGGACAGTTCGACGTCTAATTAATTAGTGTCTTGGCAAATATCACTTCCAAGCACAAAGACAAGTTGTACGGATCGCATAACGATTGTTTTTGCAGCTTAGATAAATAAGGAACGAACTAGAAATGTGACTAACCGCAGACGAACAAACAAACCGAGTCGATTGATTTGGGTGTGTGGGGGCGACAGAGGATCTGGCTACACCCCACGCACAACATTTCCCCGCTACGTGATTGTCATAGACATGTCAGCAAACAGAAGGGCAAACCGCAGAATCTAATTTAGAAAACGCATGTGGAGCATGTGGCAACAAACTGTAAAGTCAAAGGCAACTGAACAACTGTTATAAAATAATAATACTATGTGTGTTTGAAAAAATGAAGGGAGGAAGTGGCAACAAAAATTGAAGTGGAAACAAGCAACGCAACAATCAAAATATTTTCATGACAAATTTAAAATAACAGAACCATGAAGTGGAACACGTTGCAGACGTGTCCAACAAATGGTCAAAAAAATGAAAAGAAATAGGAAAATAAGAAAAAAATGATGTTTTGTGGTGTCGAATATTAAATGCCCTTGCGGATGTAAAGAAGTTATATGTGGCATAACGCTATTTTCTCTCTTACATAAAAACCAAATTTAATTAACAAAATAGATCATATTATAACTTTGTATTGCTAAGTTTTGGCCAACCACTTTTTCCTATCGAAGAATCATTACTACACGATAATGCCCTCAGCAAGTGTATGAAAATGAAAAAGAGAACAGTTGCAAGAAATTGGTTAGGGGCGCAAACCTTGTGGCAAGTTTACGGCGTGAAATGAAGTGCAATCAGCCATTCCACCGTTGGATATGGGAAACAAAAATACTTTTGGGGGAGAAAATATCTGAAAGTGTGAAGCACGAAATGTGAGCAAGTTACTTGCGGGATGGATGCGTCAGCTGGAGGAAAGTCAATTTCTTGGAGGGAAAGGGTAAGGAAAATCCACTTAACTGTATTTTGACTCATATCGTTGAGTGTATCGGTGTATCTAAAGCCACGTGGCAGCGTTTACAATTCATTATGAGCGCCTCGGAGTAAAGCCAACATCAAAGCATCACAATCCACACTTAAACCTCTTGAAGACGACTTTCGCTGACCAAAGCCAATTTAAGTTGAGTTCGGTTGCACGTTGTCAAACCCCCATGCCTGCCTGGCGTTGTCTGGAGCGCTCAAAATGCATAACGGCAACTTGGTGGCTGCAACACGCGTCGCACAATGTAAGCCACTTAATCTTAACGTCGAGCTGCGTCTGCCCAAAAGAAATGCCAAGGGCTAACTCACAAATGCATTAAGCCAAAGGGGTCCTGGTTATAGAGAGAAGGGAGGGAGAGGAGAAAACAGTCTGCATCACGAATTGCTTCATCATTATTTGCGCATAAATTAGGATTAGAGCAACGCAAGGGACAAACGCAAAAGGCAAACAGACACTTCCAAGGAAATCATAACCAAGCTGCAGTTTTTCTTTTATTTTTATGTACTTTTGCCTTTCCGCAATTTTGACCTTATTTGGTCGATTGAATGGAATGTTCTGACCATATAGGGAGGCGCAACAATTGTTCGGAAATTGGCATGATGCAACTGGCGTACTAAAGGGCACCCATTAGGTTAGAGGTCTGTTGTTATACCTGTTTTGAAAATACCAAATGGCATGCGCTGAAAGTGCAAATTAAGCAAGAGAAATATTCAGATATTTAACTTACTTATTTCGCTTAATCTACGATAAATGGATAATTTATATATTATAGAAATAAACTGTTAATATGTAAAATAAAGTTTTTAATCTTAACGTTCAAGGGAAAATCTCCTAAGACAAGTTTACCAGCAAAAGCAATTTGTAATTTGGACTTCGGATTGTTAAAGAGCTTAAGCGCAATATTTTATATGTGATTCGATGAAACCATCCAATGTTTCTAAGGCTTTTGCTGCACTGCTGATGTCATTTCGAAGTGGAATTAAAAGGCTTGCAAATTGATACAAAAGATAAAGAAATGAGGAGTTTGCAAGCGCAGATTGAGAGTCAAAGAGAAACTAATGTAAAATGTAATTTCTATTAGATTAAAGACAAACGATATGTCTGAAGATATGGTTGGTATTAGGTGATCGAATTTATATATGTACTTTTATAAACATATTTTTTTTATTGTCTCTCTCTGCTTACGTGGAATTCATACACAGACAAACATATAAAGATAAACATGAATATTAATGATAAAGCCAAATATTTTATTTATGCATATGTTTGCATTTGTTATCAGAAATACTTTTGAATTGGGATTAAGTCATTTGGCCATGACAACTCATCGATCTAAATTTGCTTGTGACATATTTTGACTGCTACGCCGCCAACTTCAAACATTTGGACAGAATTTTTAAGCCCACATCTTGTTCTAATCTATAAAATATGCAAAAGCAAAAACCGAAACACATTTTTTGTTGTATTACGTTATCAACGGTAGCTGATGCTGATGCCCTGTTTCTCGTTGTGACAGTTGCAAACATTTGGGTTTTTGTTCGTTTCGGGTTTCGGTTTATTTCAAATATTTTTATTTTGATTGTCACGGAAACAACAGCTTCAGCTTCAGCAACAGCAACAATAATACTGGTCCTCGCTGCAGAACCAAACCAGTTCGCATTCTGTTTGTTGTGGTTGAGGAGGATGCTGATGCCGATGCTGTTGCGCATTGTTGTTGTTGTTGCGGTAGCTCTCTGTTCAACATGTTTGACACGGACTCTCAAGGGGTTCCCCCATGCCCAAACTCCAGTTCCTCTACGGTCGCATGTTTATAAATAAGTTCGACTCAACGCGACCCGCAGTATTCTCAACAGTCTGACAAGCTGCCAAAGACAACAGCAACAAAGACAATGATACTTTTCTCTCTCTCTCTCTTTCTCTCTCTCATTCTCTCTCTGTGCGTCTGTTGTAAAGTTGATGAGACGAGCTGAGCTGAGCTGAACCACTGGGCTGGTAGTGACAAGTCGCAGTGCACACACACTCACACACACTCACACACACTCACACACTGCATGTGCAAAGCAAACAAACAAATTCGTTGACAGTCTGACAAGCCAAAAACGAACGAAGGGCTCAAACAACTGCGTTGTGCGAGGGGAAAAATCCTCGCCCCTCAAACCTTTTGGCCCGTTTTAATAATTTAATTTGTGCAAATTTACCCAATATGTCAGCTGCACTCAATCATTTTGAACCAATTTGGCATTTTGATCAAAGTCCGCAATGTTAATTAGTCAACATTTCTTCATTCCCCAGTTTCTTGACTGACGTTGTTGGCGATGGTGTGGCCACCCAATGTTGCAACCACAATCGCATTCCAGTTCCATTTGCCATTTAAAAATTAATATTTATTACGATTTTTGCACTCTTTTTTATGGCTCCATAATTTGCCTGCTCGCATTTAGAGCTAAATGCTCCACAAAGTGGCTGCCGGACAAGTCACCACTGTGCGTATGTGGCCTTAAGTGTTATTGGGAGCCGACCATTTCGAACAGACGGGTTAAGTGCTGCTGCTGTTGCTGCTGCTGCTGCCTCACTCATCACCTCCACCTCCTGAGGCGGGCTCTTGTTGACTAACTGCATCACTCAGAGCTGGTGGGTTTTGAATTGCTTGTTTTACATTTTGCCATACGCTCATAAACTGAGAAAACATGTTAATTGAACTCTGATTTTATGGGGCGTGGCACGATGGAGGAGGTCCATAGAGCAATAACCTTAAGTACCAAGGATGTCAACAACATGACTTAAATTCAGGTCTCGATTGGGAATGGAGAAAGGATATTATAGAAAACAAATTTAACATATTAAGGAATATGCTGCGAGGAAATAAAATAATCAAAAATATCAAAAGTAAAACCTTTTATCATTCCATAAAGGTCTTAAAGATAAATATCTTCTAAATATATGTGTAGACACAACTGGATTTAAATTTACAATTTTCGTAGATTAATTAATTTCATGTTTCTGATATATTCGCTCTTGGTTGAATAATAAAAAAAATACTTCCAGCCGAGTTGGCTTTAATTTCACATTGCAGACAACCAGAACTTTCCCCATGACTCAGTGGCTCACAGTCTGATGAGTCCCACTCACATAGTGAATGTGTCTGATTACGTAACTCAGAGCTGGGAATGGAGCCAGCTCTCAGGCATTGGCACCTTGATGACAAACTCTCAACTTTGGCGGCAATTCCAGCGAAATTGATGCAACACAATATTTGCGTAGCAAATTATTTTAGCACAACCAAACTATATTAAGGTATCTGAATAGGACTTGCACTGTTGCAAGATCAACAATAACAACGTGTTGCCTTCTGTATGTTATCTCTTTTCTGTGTGATTGTTGTTGTTGTTGCCGTTTGATTGTGCGGCACTTGAACATTTTCCTCGTCGTTGGCACGAAATACGTAAAACTTTTCAAATGCCTCTTCAACATTTTGTTGGTATTTTGTTCTCGAGTGTACAATGAGCTGCAAACTGCCGCTGCTACTGCAGCAGCCGTTGCTGCTGCTGTTGCTGGTGGCAGCCACAACGGCAGCTCTTTGCAATTGGATCCAAGCTAAACGGCCACTTGACATTTTGGCAAATTAGTTGCGCCTCGATTTTCAATGTTTGTCGAATGTACTGTGTATAAAAGTGTATTTGTGTGTGTTTGAGTGGAATGCGATAGACTCAATTGCATTAAGGACGAGGAAAGTGGCAAATGGGTAGCAGAGTGCAACTAGGATTGTTGCATAGTGTGGTTGAAGTATCCAGTATCTGTTAAAATATGGCAAATTTATGATTGAGAATAGGCAGCAAAAATAATGAGTGATGAACTTTACGATAGAAACAAAATTGAACATGAGCGGCTGATTAAAGTATCAAATCATAATGTTCCTTCTTCACTTTATATATAATTATTCTTAGTTTCGTATAACTTTATCTAAAGCTTTATAAATGATGTGCAAGAATTATTAATTTTTTAAATTCACTTACTCACTGTAAGTTGTTGGCCATGAACTTGGTTAGCACATGTTTGTGACATATGCAAATTGAGTTTACTCAACTACTTAACTCTCAGGAAATCACAAAGGAGCCAAGCAGCGAAATTCAGCTCAAGTAGCTCTACCAAAGGTCTTTGACTGCAACACTCATCCCGTTGCGACAAGGACTGACTTGAGTCGCGTAATAAATGCACATGCATCGTTGCTGCAGCAGCTGTTCCTTACAACAATACCAAGCAGCGACAATAAACAGACAATAAATAAAAAGCCACCGCTCACAACATTTGACAATGATAATGATGAGCCGAAGTAGGAGTCGGGGTCGGCGACGCATTGCCGTTGCCACAGCTGATAATCCATTATGCCTCGTCATAAATTAAAAAGTAGCGCAAATTAAAAGTAACTTTAACTCACACACACTTTAACACACAATTCCCATAGCTGCGCCCCAAAGAAGTCGAGGCAACATGCTCGTCTGCACACGTGGTTCCTCCTATCTGGAGGGAGCATGGATCGGCCTGGCACCTTTGGGAAGCTGTATAAATATATATATATATGTATATATCTTCATGTGACGGCATGCCAATGTCGAGTGAAGATTTTTGTGTTGATGCTGGAGCTGCAATGCAGCCAAGTAAACATTTTTAATTGCATTTAAATACGACATTTATTTGCATGTAAAATTAACGCACATGCAAATTACTTTGTGCCCCAGCGACTGCCAATATAAATATCGCTCGCTGGTCACAGCAGGCACTAGTGGTTGCCGAGGAGGACAGGGAAAGAGGAATTGCGGTGGCACAAATGTGCTGGGATCTGTCTGCGTGGAACGATGTCTGGATTTGATGGTTTCATTGCGGTTGCGTGGGCAACACCCAATAATATCCGCTCCCGAAATGTCAATGAATACCCTCGAAAGCTGGTTAAGCTTGTGAGTGTCAAGTACGCAAGCAAAGGCATCTTAGCCGCATTTGTGCAATCCTCCAGATTTTGTTATCTATAAACCACGATTTAAATCTTATCTGAAGTTAGCATTTTAAATTCGCTGTTTCAGTTGAACTTTGATTCAATTTACACTTACAAAGCATCTTTCAACTATGACTAAAAATAATTTTACAAGTAAGTTTCATCAATTTTTTTTTTTTAATTTTGCGGCACATCTGCGCATACGTCTAGTAAACAATTCACTTAATTATTCATCCATCAAAGTTTGATTTTTGGCGCCCGCAGGAAATGTTTGTGACTTTTTTGGCTTTGTTATTTTTAATATTTTTGGTATTTTTTTTTAAGTCGATTGCGAGAAGACGTGACATTGAATTCGTTTTGGCAGGCAGCGTGGGAAAGTTGTGGCAACTAATTGAGCGCCGTCTTGGCCAAGTACGAATTGTAGATAGAGATAAAGCTGAAGATGAGCTGTTGCTGAAGCAGGTCAAAAGTGTTGGGTGACAAATGTGCAGTGTTTTGTAAATGGTTACGAAGACTCTTGACTGATATTCATATCCATTTGTCAGCTGCACGCACGAATGTCTGGCAAATGCAATTTAATAGCCACAAATTAGCAGCCAAGCGTTGAAATGAAGACAACTCTTCGCAGCTTGCTGCTCCCCCCTCAGCATCCATTAGTTTGACTGACTTTGTTGCAGAACTAGGTCAAGATGCGTATAAGTGTAGAACAAGTTTGTTTTGGATGTGCGCAGGCAGGCAGTAATTAATTGAAATTTGCAATGCATCAAAATGGCATCAGACAGTCGACTGGCAATTATATAATAATTATTACTTGATCTGACAGTGACTGACAGCTGTCTCACAGCAAACGCTTGTTGCCTGCAACCGAATGTTGCACTCACTCATTATTGTTAGGTTTTGTTGATGTTGCTGCTACTTTTGCTGAATTTTAATTAAAACTTTTGCACGCATCGGCAAACAGCCAACAAGAATCAGCTGTCAAAAGGAAAACCACGATGAAATTTGGCTTACAACAAGGAAGCACCCGCAGCTGATGAAACTGTCAAGATGTTTACTTACGATCGACCCCCTATGGCTGGAGTTCGAGCCATGTTCATGTTTATGCTTATGTTTGTATAGGCGCCTTCATCTGACATTTGTTTGGCATGTCGCAATTTTCCATGCCACATTGTTGCATGTTGCACTGTTGTTGCCTGCTGTGAAAAACTGAAGTCGTCGAACGACGCAGTCGCAAAAGGAGACGAGGGCACGTGACCCGATCGAACCATATTCAGCTGCGAACATGGGGAACTCAATGCACAGATTTATGGACAGCAATATTTTGGAAAGGCTCAGATCAAATGGATTTCGGTTTGGAAACAATCATTTGTTAGGGGGCAGATGTTGTGTAACACTTCTGGCAGTATTTTTGATTGCTACACAATTTAAATGAAAACTATAATAAAATTACATTATAAATGAACTGAAGATCATTTAACAATTATTTTTCACTTTCCGTTAGATTATATTTGTTGCATTTTGTATAAAAACTTTATATTCTTTCTACTTCCCTTCAGCACCGACGCTTTTTGACAACTTAACTAAATGCGCTCATGCAACACAAACAAATAATTCATATCTCACCCAGCAATTTTTCACAATTAACTAAACCATAAACAAAAAAACAAAATGCTGAGCATACCAAAGAAATATTTACAAAATGTTTTTCTTGGGCGGCGTCACATAAATTTCACTAATTGAAAATTTTCACTAGCATCCAATTATATGAAATATGCCGGGGACGATGTCAGGCCTCATTAAGCATTTTATAACGAGACGGCCGTAAAATATTTACCTAGACCATAAAACTATAAACTGGCATATTTGGGTAGCTACTAAAACCAGAAGTATATATATATATATATATATAATAATTTGAGAAACAACCCTCTGTGGCAGAAAGTGCAGCGTAATCTAAGTGTTAATGAGACACGCAGAGAAATTATGAAGAAACTAAAATCTTGAATTGACAAGGGAACACGAGGGGTATATACCACTCACGGTGGCAGGAGGGAGAAGCGTTGAAAAATGCGTGGCAGACGTTTTGTCAGCAGCAGTAGCAGCAGTAACCCTCAACACACGAATACACTCAGACATGGGTAGTAACAGGAGGGAGCGCAACACATCTGGGAATCGCCGCCGTGTGCATTACAAAACGGGATAATGTGCTGCAGCCGTCGCTGCTAACGCTGGCAGCGACGCGTGCGCGCTGCTTATCCTGATCCAGGACGCGACAGATGTTCACCAAATTGATTAGAATTGACCGAGAAGCTGAGCAATGCCATTCAATCGAATTGACGCAGGGTTTGGGGTGTGCTCCGGAAAACCAAAAGTGCACTTCGCCCGAAAAGTCTGCTGTTAACGACATATATGAAAAGATTACGAAGATTTGCAAAGATTAATCGTAATTCATAGTTATTAAGCATCATTTTTATGGGTGGGAAAAGCAATTGTGGTCAGTGCTGTCCAACCAAACCAGCCAAGCACATTAGTATCCAAGTGCATTGTGTTGAGGTAGCAATGCCTTGAGAGAAGCCAAATCGTATGACAAATGTGTCTAGCCAGGTTGGCAAAAGAAATGGACGGAATACGCGCAACTCCCGAGCTGGCAGCTCTCAGCACTTAAAGTCTCAGAATTTCAGACTCGCATCTCATTTCTGCAGGTACACAACATATGGCAACGCTTTAGATAAAAAAAGGTTTTGCACAAGTTTTCACACAAAAAAAGAAAGCAAAACAAAATGCACGTAAGAGTTGCCCCCTTCTCTGCCATGCTCATGAATTTTGAGGAGTTGCTTCCTTGGCTTTCATTTCCTGTCGGGTTTTCTGTGTGATAAAGCGCACGTGTGCTCAAGTACCTTTTCCCAACTGTCTCTGTCCCCCTCTCTATCTCTCTCTCTCTCTCTCTCTGCCGTTGTTGTTGTTGTTGCTATTAAAAACGATTTATGAATTATGTGTTTTTCATAATTTTTCTATGCATTGCCGCTTTTTCTTTCGTGGCAAGGGTATTAATTTTATTCCATTTGTTTGTTCTTTGCACACGAAGTTGTTTGGAAATCCAAAACACAAAGATAAGACACATTTGTTGGATGTTATGTCGGAACAAAGCCTTCTTGAAGTTGGCAACGGATTAACAACAGAAAAAAAGGGGGAGAATTTGAGAGTATGGGCTGAGATAAAAACTGAAAAGTTATCCAGCTAATTAAAAGGATAGATGAATAATGAGTGCTTGCCATAAGACTTAAAAAAAATGATATTCCTCTGCTTGTAATAAGCTACAGCTTTTAAAACTATTTCTGCTGTAATTTTATATTCCTTTCTGATTACAGACTGAAGTTCAATTGGGTTTATCAAACCTCTCTTTTCAAATTTGCGTTTGTTTAGGATATCTTTAAGTAGTACCAGCTTTACTTCTCTATGCACATTCAATTGCACACTTAAATTATTTCCACAATTTTCGATACTATTCTGATTAACGACGAAAGTTCATATCTCCTTCTAACAATCTTACTTTTGGCAAGTTGTTGAAGCTGTTAAACTGGTTTTGCTGGCACAACAAAGACCGTTAAAGTGATTTAAACTTAATACACGCCAAGCACACAATATGCCGACCTCAAAAACTACGCACAACAATAGAGCACTCACACACACACACACACACACAAACTTACACACACACAAGCCACATACAATTACGAGTGCATTGTTCGTTTTGTCCGCTCGCACTCATTACGCGTGAAAGAAAAGCAGAGTACAAAAAAATTCTTCATCTGACACTCAAGTGCTATTCAACACTTTTTATTTGCTGCTGTTACCTCAGAGGGGACCAGCTGTGAGGGGTGAGGTGAGTGCGGTTAGTGCAATTAGGCAACGGTGACAATGACACAAAAGCGCGACAAAGCGCGTCCAAATTGTAGAGTAGTGTTGCATTCAGCGTCCTGCCAAACGGGGAAGTCTTTAACAAGCGTCCTTTGTTATATGCACATAGGCAATACAGTCTATTGTTTAGCCTGCGATTCAGATTGCAAATAGTATAGTCAGAATTGTGTGCGGAAAATCAATGGAAATTGCATTGGCAAAGTCACTGAAAATGTTTACAAATTTTACAATTTGCATATTTGGCCAGACGTTGCGGCAACCAGTCAAAGGAAAAACAAAACAAAAAACTGTACAAAAAGAATGGAGAAAAACCTGGCAACAAACGCTGAGGCTACAACTTTGATTGATGAACATGTGTGGAAATTTTGTCCGTCTCTTTTTCAGCCAACATGAATTTTTAGTTGGGGGCTATGAAAAACAGAAAAAAAAGTTCATTTCAGTTGACATTTTTTTTTTTTAAGAATGGGCAGAAAAAAGTGGCGAGTGAAAAGGCTAAAGCAAGCGACGATCCAGAATTTTGATTACTTTTAACTTAGACCAGGGTGTGTGGTGTGTGGGAATTTGTGCTTGTGTGAGTGGACTTATGTGCTGGAAATTTCAAATAGTTGCAACGTTTAGTTGATTAATAGCCAAAAGCCCTGGGCAGGGACTGTCAGCTTTCAGCTTTCAGCTTTCAGTTTAAGCCAACTGTGAAGGCTTTTAGCAATTTAACGCACAGCTTAACAGCTTCGAAGCCCCAAAGTGGGCAGTGTGGAAATGGCAAAAGGATTTCCAGCCATTTGTTATATGACTTGCCTGTTTGCTTACCGGTCTACATACATATGTGTGTGTGTGAGTGTATAAATATTTGTATTGCAGGTGATACGGTTCGTCTGCCAAAGGTGAGACTGTCTGCGGGTCCACAAACTGAGGTCAGACACCCACAATGCGTGAGATGCCTGCCAAGTGACCTGGGGAAAGCCACCTTTCCTAACTTGGATAACATACCTGCAACGAAAGGCCAAATTAAGATTTAAATATAAATATTGTGCTTAAAGTTGAGGTAAATACAGCTAATTAAGCAAAGAGGATAATAGAAAAGTAGAAATTTAAAAATGGAATGTAACTCTTAATTATAAAAATGTTATCATATTTTCAATACTACTCTTATTATCAAGAGTTAGTTTATAATTAAATTCAGATTTATGCAGACTGACACAGGACGACATCATTGCTTGTTCGATGTATAGTTAATAAGGGATAATTGCCTGACATTTTCTTGCCGATATAAATAAGTATTTGATTATTATTAGTATTTTCTAACATTAAATGAAGATGGACAAAATAAATGTTGTCATATTAATGTTTGCTTAAAAACTTTCAAGTGTAAAATAATCATAAGTGTGTTTGGTTGTTCTTTATTTCACAAGTTAGTCAAATTAAGTTTTAAGTTAACAATTCCATATTCAATGGTTCTCTATTGATTAATTTATGTTAAGTTTATTTAAATTAAATTAAAATTTTCAATATTTTAAAAACTGTTTAATATACAATTCAATTAAACAGTCAAGTTTCTTATCCAACTTATTTAAATATAAAGCCTCTTCGCACGGCTTCCACTCATCTAATCTCAAATCATGAAATTTTCTACACTTCTCTTAGAATCACTCTCAGTTTTTCATTACGGCACAAATTGTTGGGGGGGACTCATTCAATTACATCATTTGCCATGACATGCCCAACAGGGCCATCATTTCAATTAACTTTGCCGGCGACTGTGTGTCACATCATCTGCATATCTGAGAGATTCCCCCAGTATTATTAAAAACGTTGCCCACCCACATGGCGTAACTGACGACAGCATCCAAAAAAAAGTTCATTAAACTGAAAGAAGCCACCATCTGCCCAGTATGCATTTACATATATACATATACCAAGAAGAAGTCTCAGTGTGTGTGTGCCCGCATCTGCTACTCCCAGCCACACCCGGGGCGCAAATCCCGACGCAGTTAGCTTGTTAATCGCTAAACTATGACAGAAATCACGTAACCTTTCATTAATCAGCGAGAGTCATAAAAAATAGTCATCGTCTGGCCTGTTCATTTTATTAACTGGCATTTCCGCACTTGGCTGCACTATCATCCTGCCCCGTCCACCCACCCAGCGCCCCTCGTTTGCGCTGTGTCTTGTAGAATCGTAAATGCAACATTAGTCAAGTCAAGTTGAGGAGTCAGACTGAGTCTGTGATAAGCGCGGAGTCGGCTCCGCTGCATTTTGTCTTGAGGCCATTTCGTTTAATTATTTTGACAGACACTTGAAGATAGCAGCTCTAAGAGGCAGGGAAACTTGAATGATTTTTCATATTTTGCGCCCAGGCTACAAATGTTTAAAGTGGCTGCCGGCTGCCGGCTGCGCGCGGCTCAATATGTGTGACAAGGCGTGGCGCGTGTCTGACGCCACAGATGTGGCAGCCACTGCCGCAGCCACCACAGAGTGACAATATAAGTACACGGAACAACCAAGTGATGACGACTGCCTGGCGGTGGCAGGAAAGAGATAAAAGACTGCACTCAAAGAAAAATATGATATGAATTGAAAACAAGAAATTATTTTAATTTTTTTCTCCTTAATCGAACATTGCAAAAATGTCTGATTGATTTTTGCTCTCAACTTTAACTTTAAATTTAATTTTGACACTTCTTATAGACAGTCAAGAACTCAGATGTATTTGCATTGTCCCAATAAAGTGTTTCTTAAGTCTTGCATACGTATTTTTCTGAGTGTCCGGCGTCTGCAGTCGAAAATTGAAGTGCTAGTCAAGCAGCGCTAAAGCCAATTTGATCCCGCATTTTGTCTGGTTATCCCATACTCCAAACTACTGCTCCCAGCCCCACCCTTCCCACCCCCTATCCATCGCTCTACCCAATCGACGCAGATGCGTTATCAAGAGAAATTAGTTTTGGACGTGCTCGATTGGCTGCTGGCGCATCTTCGTCGGGTCTAAGCTCATCGTGTTGGCTAATTTTTGAAAAATTGTTCTGAAAAGTGGCTGCTTCGTTTAAAGTTCTTTACCGTTTGAAAAGCTTGGGCAAGTGGCTTTGGCCAACTTTTCATTCTATTCACTGGTCTTGGTCGATTGTTCTGCCGTTTGATTAATGCCTCTGATTTTTGGCTGTTGATTTTCCGAGTGCATTTTGACATTTGATGAATTGCATTGCCACAATGTACCTTCCAATCATTCCCTCCATTCCCCATTCCCCATCCCCATCACCGCCCCACCCATCTTTGCCGTCTTCGTTTCCATCTGTTTCACGTTGCTTTTGCACAACTTTTCTCTGCACCATTATAATGAGGTTTCAATAACTTCATTTGTCTCTGTCGCTGCCATATTTGCCTTATGCCCCAGAAAAATTCTGACAGTCTTTTCGGTGGTTCAAGGGGAAAGGAAAAGTTTTTCTAGTTCTGCGTAGAGTGAAGCAAACGGCAACGTTTGCAAAATACATGCAGAGACAAGTGCAGTTCGGAAAATGGGATGAATTGGATCACAAACTGATACAGATACTACCAGAGACTTCTGCAATTCTCAATTTTATTTTTGCTAATTCACTGTCTCTACTCTGTGGAATTTTCTCATTATGCATTTCTCGTTAAAGGGTCTTATATTTTTGTTTTCTGTTCTATTTGGCAATCCACTCTTTTATTTATGCAAAAGGAAATGCTTTCATATCCAGCCTTTTATTTATATAAAAGGAAATGCTTTCATTTTGTATATAATTGATTGCTGCCTTTTGATTGGCAAGAAGAGAAATGCCAAATGAGTTGTTTGGGCTAAGGATAAGAGTACTTTTTTCCATTTTGTATCAGATTTATTTGTATTGATCATGACTGTAAATATTTGTTATTCACACAATTTCCAAATCGAATTTTAAGCAACGACTGAAATTAAATTACTTATATTGCATTTATTAATTAATAATTAATTGTTTAATATCGCTTATTTGCTTAAACCCGGCAATTGGCTGTATTAACTGTCAAATTGTGTCCAGTGTAGTATGACAATAACGGACAAAACAAATTGTTATGCTTGTTCCTTCAAAACACACAAATGGCGCGCACACACACAGCAACACACACACACTTACGCACACACAACTTGGTCCTTGGCCTGTGGTGCTGCGCCAAACACTTGACATTATAAATGGCAACACATTTTGTCTACAACGGAAACGGATATTAGTTGCAGCCAGTAACAACAACAATAGCAACAACAACTGCAACAGTAACAACAAAAACAAAGCGCGGCATTTCGATATGTTAGCAGTGGGCAGCTTGTTTGTTGTTCTTGTTATTGTTGTTACTGGCAGGATAACAAACGTTTGTCATTCGACGGATATGCAGGCAAGACCAACACCAACGCCATATTGCAATTTGGCAACGCCACGTCCGAGCGAGACCGCGCCACATGGCATCGCACTTTAATGGCGCATTGATAAACGAGCCCCCAAACCAAAATTTCCAATAATAAAAGCGGAGGATAAATAAGGAGAAAAACTATAAGACGACGAGCAGACTGATAAATGAAGCTTGTCCCCGAGAGGCAGCAGTTGCATATGTATATGTATATATGTATTTGTAGTTTATAAGTCGGCTGGAACTGCTGACAAGTGGCCAAGAGTGCACTTAATTTATTTGGTTGGCAAATGACCAGCAGAGGGCGCCACTCGTATACAAATTTGGACAGCCGTCCAAAATGGCAACAACATTAAGAAAATTATTTTATTGGACGTAATGTTTTTACGACCAACCCAAATGGACAAAAATGAGACACATTATGGCCTCTCCATAAACGTCATTAAAACGTTTCGAGCGCAAAATATTTACGTACATTTTTGTGGATATTTAAATAAAATTGTTGTTTTGTTTTTGTTTTTAGCACAATAATAACATTTGCAAAAATTAATTTGCAAGTGACAATAAAAAGAGCTGCCCAAAAATGCAAATGGTGATCATTTTGAGGTTTCTCCCTTGCCGTTTCCTCCCTTGGCTTGCTCGTTGGCCTAATTGACATTTGGACTGCCACCAACAACATTGACACAAAATCAATTGATTGCTATGGGCTGGTGCACGCAGCATTATCTAATTTGCGTTTAGTAGCATGTGGCATGTTTGTCAATTACTTGCCACAAATGCTACGCCGCCCTTTTGCCACATGCCCCATTTCGAATGCTGCCTTTCCTTCACGCATTTGGCAAAATGTTTGGCTATAATTTTCGCACGGCTCACGGTGCGTATGTGTATTATTTCCTGTTGCTCTGCAACTGCTACGTGCCACAACTTTTTGGGCAATGCTCTTCAAGCTACGTGTGCGACATTTTCGAATAGCCATTGTAATTATATTGATTACCAGACCGATCCAACTACGGGAAATCTTCAGCCAAAAGAGAAATTAATTTTTGTTATTTTGGGAAAGAAACGACTCAGCGTCTTAATGCAATGGCAGTTAGTTTTGTGTCTGGCATTTTAAGTGGCCCCAGTTGAAAGGGAGGATGCGAAATTCACCTTGTCTTTGCAGAGTAATAAGAACTTATTAGTTGATTATTTGACCTGCATATCAAGGAAGTTGTTAAGGAGAAAGTATCATTGTCCAAAGCTGTGGTGGCTTTAAGATTTCTTATAATTCGTTGATTGTTACAGTTAGTTTTCATAAACGTAGTATTCTTTGTAGAATGGATTACAACAAATGTATTAAGAGCACGTAAGGCGAATTTAATCAGCACACAAAACTTACACTTATAATATTAATAAATATTTAGGCATTAGTTAATAATCACATTGTAGCAATTTTTATATTACTTCACTTTAAAAGACGTTCAATTAAATTCCTCCCAAATTATTGAAGATTGCAGATTTCACTTTTCACAGCCAATAATTTCGTTTTTACTTGCACCAGTGAGGTCCTCAGATATGCCAGACAACAGCCAACCCACTCCGTAAAGGCCATAAATTCGTAACAAAATCACATTTATCCAGTTGCCAAAGATGCAGACGACTGATGACATCAATAGGCAGGCGTTTTCTTTTCTTTTTTTTTTTGTGGTAGCTGGCTAATAAATTTTCCACAACATTATTTACAAACTTAAGCGACGTGATGCGATTTTTTAATATCAATATTTGATATGGGGCGTCTGCCCCCCAAAAATGTTGCCTTTCACAAAGCAGGAAAAAGTAGCGAAAGTATCAAATAAGCAGGAAATAAATGTCGAACAATTTTCTGTTAAGAACTCAAGATCCCTCAGCCAATTTAGACAGTGACTGAGCCTGCCAAATGTGTGTGTGTTTGTGTTGTTTGTAGGCCTTAGTAGGGGGGGCAAGGCTGGGAGGCATGGCTCGGCGACAACGACGCTGCTGGCATTACAAATGAAGAATGACTTGGCTCAACTCAACTCGACTCGGCTCGAGTTGACTTTGACTGTGACGCTGCCGCCGAATCAAAGTCGAGGACGCCTAAAATGTATCCACAGGAACAAAAAGCACAACAACAACAACAACAGCAACTGGGAAAAGTCAACGCACATGTGGCGCTTGTTTTTCCCCGTGCCGCAGTTTTCCACTCGTCGCCGTCTGTTTGTTGTCAAATGTGTCGCGGGTTCGTTTGTATATTGCGTTTGCGTTGCACGTTTCCATTTTCATTTTCATTGATTCATTCGTTTGACTTTTTTTCCGTGCGGCATTCAGTTTCGCTTTGGCTTTTGGGCCATTGCTCGATTTTCATTTTATTTTCAGTCATTCAGCGACCGTCGTCTGCGTCGTCGTCTGAACTTTGGGTCATTTATCAAATTTTCAAAGTCACATTTGGCGTTGTCACGCTTGTGTATTGTAACTGCTACGGTTCTATCCCGAAATAAAATCGAAAAGGCTTTTTAAGGCACCAGGCTTAGGCTGGAGGTAAGGAAGCCATGGAATAATGCGTTGCGTGTGGATTTCAATAAAAAGAATGAACAGAAACAAAAAAATTGAGACGTAATGCATAGGAAAAAAATTTATTAAGGAAGTGGGCAATGGGTGGGTCACATAATGAGTTGTAATTTTCAGACAAAAAAAATGTATGGAAAAGGGCAGCCAAGAAAAAAGCCATCTTATGAAGAATGGAATGGCAATGTGTAATAAAAGAATAAGCAATGGCTTAGAAAACGAGTTTCTTGTTATTTTTCTTGGTTTTTCTTAAGAGGTGATTAGGGGAAAATATGACAATAAGTCGGTAAAAAAAGACTGCACAATGTAAGTGAAGAGATCCCTTTTGGAGTTCAACCAAATAAAAATAGAAAGATTTTTGTCTATGTGATTTTACTTCGAAGTGCGTAGGTCAACTAAATTTTTTGCTAGTTTCGACTTTCATAGAAACCTAGAGTCAACTGTGATCTACCAACAAATAGACACTTTAAGCCGAACCTAAACCCCCCCTTTGACTAATAACTGCACCTGCCTCCGCATAAATTTTAATAACCCAAAAGGCATCCTTGATGGCGCTACAATGAATAATGGAGCCCGGCAATGGCCAACTTTATCACCTGTGAGCGCAATTTACATAAAATACGCAACAGCAACAAAACGGGCATAATTTACACATATAAAATTAAGCTACACTGAACAAAAGCGGCGGTAACATTAAAAACAACAAAGTATGGCAATAATTTTTAATTTATTGCAGAATTTTCATAAAAATGACAAACAAGATGGGGCAAAGGAACCTTCAGCAAATTATGTTCGCGTGTCGTCTGCCATGGCACTTTTATGAGCCGCTCTTTCTCGCTGTCACGCATAAACGACACGCGTTAATTACCTGGCGGAGAGGGTGGTTGATGCAGGAGGGGGGGGGGGGGGGGGCGACTAGGGCAGTAAATAGATAACTGCAAGGCAACGGGCGACAGGAGACAAAGCGAATCGACGGGATGTCCGCACTGCCGCTGAGTCCGGATGGACATAAGATTGTAATTAGTTGACAAGTCACGTAATTGTTTTGTGCTAATTTTTATACGGTATTTTTTTAATGCTATATTTCAGGCAGATTTATGAATCTCACAATCCCTATACGCAATGGGTGGGAAGACAGGTGACTTGGGCTGAATCTAAAAGATTGAATTGAATAGGCAAAAATTTATATATGTTTGGCTGACAATTCATATATTTCAAATCCTACCTATCTAATTTCATATAGTACCAGTTTCCATCCTAGAAATTACTTCATAGTTACATTATTTTCTCATCTGAAACATTATCATATTTTATTTCTGTTGAGCTTATTAAACTTTTCAATCATTAATCAACCGCTGCTGTACCATGATAATCGGGTTTCAGGTTGACTGCGCTCGGAGCTCATCAAATAACCCATTAAAAGTTAGCAGCACTACCAGCTCAACAAAAATGTAAACATTTGTCAGCGCTTTGTAGAAAGTATATATCATAACATAAACATATAAAAAAGAGCGGTTGCACTCAGTCACTTGAACATGCTGAACGCAAGTGCTATTTGCCTTTCCTTTTCGCCTGCCAACTACTGCACAGTCTCCCATTCAGTTAGCCAGTCAGTCAGATATTCAGTCATGCAGTCAGCCAGTCAAAGCCTGAAGTCTTGTGTCAATATTGACGCACAAAATCCTTTTAATTTTCGAAAATATTCAGATATTTGATAAAGCTCACCACGCGTTTTCATCTAATGAAAATCTACGCAAATAGCTGAAGCAGCAAGAGTGTTGCTTGCCTTTGTAGCTTTGGTTGTCTCCCTCTAAACTGATTAAGTTTTGATTGCAATTTGAAATTCGATTTTTGTAGAGGCAAACTTTGTGGGCAATCGCTGTCGTCTAGCCGTATCCTTATTGTATCCTGTCTACTTTGTGAATGAACGTTTTTAATAATAATGTAAGATCATTAATATTTCAAAATTGCCGTCTGGCTGAGGCAGTCTAAACAGTGTTGCATAATTGACTTTGTCGCTGGCTTTGGCTTTGGCTTTGGCTATTTGCTATTATTTCTCAGCTCTCCCTATATAAAATGTTTATACATAATTTACTAGCTTTTTATGAACATGCGAATGTCCTTTATGTGCGCAGACATTGCAGCCGAGTCAAGCAATGATTTATTATGCGGCTTCTGCGCTGCCTTTTCTTTATTTTTTCATTTTGCTATTAGCCACGTTTTATGTGGCTGCTGCAGAGCTTTTTATTTGTACCTTTTTCGCATTTTTTTTCGTTTCATTTCTGTATTTTTTCTTTTTGTTTTTGTACTCATGGACCTAAACGCTTAACTTGTCCGTTTCAATTTTGCTGGCTACGGCTGCCGCTGCCTTTTTGCTCTATTTACACTTGTTTTTCCTTAGACAGTACGTGCAAAGCCCAACCAACAACTGTGTTCCTTGTGTTTTTCCGCCCTTTTCCGCCCTTTTCTTCATCACTTTATCGCGTCATAAATATTTGTTGTTATTCTTCTAGTGATTTGATGTTTTGTGCGCTCTTATATATTGTCAATATTATTATATTTTGTTATTAAAAAAGAAAGCGAATAGGAAATGAAAAAATGAGCACAAAAAGAGCTGTTGTGTTTCATGGTTTCCTGCTTGGTTCTTGTCGCCTGGTGTTATATATTTTATGGCAAATATTGACTATCGTAAATAATTCAATACGTCTTGTTGGTAATGCAAAGCTCTTTTGCGCATAACGCGACTTATGAATAAATCTAATTGTTTGTGCAATTTAACCGCAGAGTTGGCTGCGAACAAATTTGTTTGCTGGAAAAGCGGTAATTGATTTTAAAATGCTCAAGTTTACCATAATAAACAATCTCAAACTTTTAACATTCTGTCTTTAAACTTTCTCATAATTTTATTCTTTACAGCACTTTTGTTCTCATTAAATTTAACTTGAATTATTTATTTTAAAGTTAGCCCTACTGCACTTGCAGCATTCAAGTTTCAACAGCTCTCTTAAGCCATGCAAATAGTTCCAAAATCTTCAAGCCACAAAACCAGAAATGGCTTCCCACAACTTTGCAGCCATAACATGTATATGCAACTGAAATAAAAACAACAACAAATTTTACAACTCCAACAGATAACAGTTGGAAAAACACAAACACAAAGTGAGTGTATAAATAATAAGATGCAAATTTTCGCACCCCAATGCAAATAAAACGTAATTGCAAATGAATATGCTCAATCAGTAGTTGACCAAATAAATTCCGCAGTAGCCAATAAATCAGGCAGCTAGGAGAGCATATAATGAATAAATGATAAGCATGAATAATAGCACGCAAGTAAAGAACGAGGAAAAGAACATTTTATAACAAAAAAAAAACTGCAACGAAAAACTGAATGATAAACGTGCTTGAAAAACTATCAAAAATACAGCAGAGAGCGAGAGAGAGAGAGAGATAAAATGAGAGAGAAAGAGAAAGACAAATTGAATATGCAATTGTACAAAAATTTCTTTTCATGGCTGGTTTTTAGTTATTCCAGTGCTCGATGGCAAATACATTTGGGTCCATTGTTAAATGGCCAACTGGGCGTATGTGTGACTCGAAATGGACTTGACACTACACCAAAACGAAAGTGACCAAGTAAGAGAGGAGAAAGTGAGAGAGCGGGTGTAATAAAGACAAACAGCGCCGTGCATTTTTTCGCGCTTCAATTAAATTTAATTGCATTTTGAAGGGTCATAAATCTCGAACGGCAGCCCCGAAAAAAACGCAGCCAGTGGAAGCATTTTGATTGTTGTGGTTGTTGCTGGCGCTGATGTTCTTTTTATTGTTGTTGTTGTTATTGTTGTTGTAACTGCTCTGAAGCGCAACGAATTGCAATATGCAAAGCGAGACAAAACGGGCAACCATTGATTAATGGGGTTAAACGCACTACAAGCCAAATGAAGCCCCCCACAACAAAAAGCCACAAAAAAGAAAAGAAAAAAAATCAATGAAAAGCAAAATCAATCAAGCAACAAATTACAATAGATTTTCCATTGAGGGCAAGACAACAAATTTGGAAAACAAATTGAAGATCATAAAGCTTATTAATGCCGCCTTATGGCAGCCATAAAACCGATTAGCTGTTAACAATTTTCATTCATCTTTCTAGTTGCATCCACACATCATCATCATCATCATTAGAATGTCTGGGTGTTAAATTGTTTATTGCGTTGACTGTGTGCCTATCACAATATCGGGCATACATTCTAAGATACATTTCGAACTCATCCATTTTGCACACACACTTGCTTACACACGCGCACACACACACACGCACACACACACTCACATGTGGCTAGACGACTTTAAAAAGCAATAATGGGAAATGCTTTCGAGCGAAGAAAACTTTACGCAATTCATTTTAATTATTCACGCGATGCCGTTGTTAGATTTTACACACTCTACCCATATCAACAGCAGCAGCAAGAATAACAACAACAACAACAACAACAAGTGAAAAGGGGATCTATGGCAAAGTAGGAAAGTATGGGGAGAAAGGCGCTTTCCACTTGATTTATGGCCTCGCCTTTGCAATGGGTACCGTATTATGTGATAAGAACATCGAATTGTTATTTATTGCTCTGTTGGTTTAATTTCAAGATTCTTACATTGAAATTAATTTAAAGCGCAAGTCAACAAAACTTGCCAGAACTGTAATTTAAAGGTGCAATTTCAGATAGATATATGAGTATATAAATGTAGTAGATGTATCTGTTTTTGCAAATCTAATCGCACAGCTGGGTGAACGGACGCTGTGAATCTCTTCTGCTACGGGATTTTCAATATATCGGAGTATATAAAAAAATACAAAATCAACGAAAAACATATTTAAATTAAAGAGAGGTCATCAAATAATTAATAAGCCTTCAATATACTATTCACAATCATAAATCTATATTAATTCAGGTTACAAAACCAACTTACACAAAATTTAAATAAATATTTACTCTTAAGTTAAACTCCCGATTCGAGAGCACACAATAAAAGTGCATTTATGTTTCCCCTTACTTATCAAGTTACCTGGTTAAATAAAATAATAAAGTAATCATTTTCAATTTTGTTCCATTTATTTTTGCGTGCAGCAAGCTACTTGAGTAAAAATATCTTCATTCAACCTCTCAATGTTGAATGCCTCTTTGCTCCAGTTCTTTAATTTCCCGACAATCACCCAAAATTTGCTTAACATTTGCATTTTCCTGCTCGTTTCTTGCCTGCAGCCAGGCATGTGAGAAATGCAAACGTTTCTGTTGAATAACTGAACAATAACTGAACATATTGCAATTGCTACTGTCAATAATACGTGCATATCGATATATCAATAGAGTTCTCATTTCCACACATTAAAATTGCTCCAGCCTCATTGTCATAAATCTCGCACAGCTGTTAGAGCAGTGAGGCATGGATGGGTAAAACAAATGGCAAAATGTTTTTGGCAAACTGCAATTTACTGCTTGCACATCGATGCCATTCTCGGGCTCTGTCTGTGTGCTCGTTGATATTTGCATATTATTCTACTCAAAAAGCAATCGAAATGGAAATGGGAAAAGCGGGTTAAGGAGCAGCAATACAAAAAAATAAGAAAAACTATTGCAAAACTACAGATACGGTTATTTACTTAGTGATTTTTAAATAATCCACTGCGTCAAAACAATGGCCTCATGATTGTGCATTTTTTCTAATGATTGCGCAATCATGCAACTGATGATCATGCTGACCCACAAAAATCATCAACTGGAACTGCAATTCGCCCATTTCGCTGAAGAAACAATAAAACTGCACTGCAAACGCATATCGAATTTATGAGTTGCGATTACTATTTGGGCAAAGTGTTGCACAAAATGCAATGCAGACTGTCTGTCTGCCCGTTAGGTGTGTCCCACTCTTCAGTGTCGCTTCAGTTGGCTGCTGGCTGCCACTTAGGAGAGGCACGCATGACTGGCAAGTTGCCTGCCCCCACCACTGTATGCAACTGCAACAACAGCACCCACACCTTATTCGTATTGCCTCTATTGTGTCGATACTGTGCTTGTCGGGCAAAATGTCATTAAAATTGCTCTTCATAAATCACATGGCAGTCGAAAAGAAACATGTTACTCCAAGATGCAGTGGCAGCAGAGGCAACATGGCCAAAGCCCGAGCATAACCTTATTTTATGGTCCATGAACTACGACAACAGCAGCAACAACAACATCGATCCACTCAGGGCCAACTATTGCGTCTACTGCGTTTGCATTCACTGTGCGTCGATTTTGAGGTTTTATTCCTTAGTGCCTCAACTCAGTTGAAGTGAAGTTTGATTGGGATCTGAACATTGAACACTGAACACTTAGTGCATTACGATTTCTGAACAGTCTGCACAGATTATGTGCACAGCAGCCAAACAGACAAATGTGAATGGCAGTGAGGCAAACTTGAGCTGAGTTCATGGCTTATATATACACATATATATTGTTATTTGAGATTTGAAAATGTCTAATGTACAAACACTTAGGATTAGTGGCCATATGGGCAAGAGGCAGGTAGCAATGCGAATTACTTGGTTCGTCTTAACACTAATCATATTTATTCTTTAACAAAAACTCAACCAGAATTTAGTATACAAAAAATAATAAATCACAGCTTAAACTATGCATTTTCTTAATCAGTTTTGATTAAACTCACCTAGAAATGTGCATATATAATTTGAAAATGTATTTTTTAGTTTTGTCATTTGTGCAAACATGTGAACTTTAAGCCAGATAACCTATATACACATAAATTATTTAACTTCACATAACCCGGCTGTGATGCCAAAATATAAAGTGAAAAACTGCTTAACCAACTTTTGAAGAGCACGTTTTGCAGTCGCTCATAAAAAATGCAGCAGTTGGAGCACATTTGGTACACCTCTCCACCGATTTCCCCAGACACATGTGCTACATTTTCCCTATGCTTCTTGTTTTTCATGCTTTTATCGCCAGTGCAACCGAATATTTGGCATAAATGTGCACTCTTTCTGACAGCGAGCTGCTGTTTCTACTGCTGAATTAAATTCAACTGGAAATGTTGAAGAAATGTTTTTCAAGTCACTTGAAAGAAACTTTAAACGGCCAAGACGAACGGATGTTTAGAGTGGCTTACGGGAAAAAGCATCAATCTGTGCACGTGTTAAATTAATGTAACAAATAAAAGACAAGACGAAGGAAGAAACAGAAAGAGCATTTGGGACACATGCTCAAGCGACGCCTTCGATTTGGCCAAATGGCATGTGTGCAAATTGTCTAATGGGGCAGCAGTGCGATCCCCCTTCCCCCCATCACACTCTCTGACACCGACAGAGACCGCTATGTTATTCATGAAGTGCAAATTGGCAAAAATGTAAGCAAAAGAAATGGCTGCGATTCGAGTCGAGTTGAAGCGAGCTAAAGATTTGTGTAGCAAGTAAGTCTGGATACAGATACATATTGTATCTGTAGCCAAAGTCGCTGCAGATGCACGGGAACGGAGGTGCTTGGTGTGAAACATGCGGAAATAACATGAATTTAAGTGAATTTAGTGAAAGAACACATCAGCAACAAATCACCAGTCGCAAAGAGAACGAGAACTGCCAACTGAGAGCTGAGAGCGAAGAACCGGCAAGATAGAAGAGAACGCAAGCCAAACAAAAATAAAACAGAGCTGGGAAAAGTCTTGGACGAGACCTTCACCAAGTTCGGGGTTAATGTTTGCACATCGATGTTGATACTGCTGTTGTTGTTGTTGTTCCCGATGATGTTGTTATTGTCGTTGTCGTTTTACACTACTTCCCTGCGGATGGCTTACATGTGGCAGCAGCAGCGACGACTTGTGGCAGGAAATGGCAAATATAAATCTTAACGAACTGCGGCGAAATTGTGGCACCCAAAACATAGCCTCGCCAGCTGCGACCATAAACTCCTTTGACATTGGATATTGCATTTTGGGCATTGGTTTTGCACTGTAAACTTTGTTAAGCAAAGGCGCTTGCTTAAGCCAATGACAAATTACCAACTGATTAAACCCAACGAATTGGAAAGCATCTGAATTGAAGTGTTGACAAGCAATTAGCAAAGATTTGGCAACTTTCAAATAATCAAGGGAAACCAAATGAATAAGCAGAGACAGGCGTGTATTTAAAACACAGCCATATTTTTAAAACAAATTTGAATCGAAAATTAGACAGAGAGGGAAACTTTCAGGTAGTATAACCACTGATACGCTATGCGTAAAACACAAAAATGGCTACAAACTTCAACTTTGGAATATTTTAATGTGGAGAGAGATGCATTCAATTTCAACGTATTTCAGTCAAGCTTAAGCATTTACTCAGTTGCATGTTGCATACCACAGCGTGTGTGCTGCAATTGGCCGCTACTTCATTAAGTGCTCGCAATGCGAATGACCCAAAGCATTTCGATTAAAATGCAATCGAGCATCAGGTTATGCACAGAATCCCAACCGATTCTGCAATGCACTGCTGGCCAAAATATGTAACCAGTAATGCATTTCGGTCTGGTTTTGGCCTGAAGATGTAGTCTGCAGCAGTGGAGTAGAATCCAGAATGCAGAAAGGGAAGAGGAGAGGAGGGCATCTAGTCAAATGACGACAATCAAACTCAAACCGCAGGACAGCAATGGACTCCATGTATATTGTATGAAACAATACCTCTCCTTTCCAGCCATCCCACTTCTTCTGTATTACATTTCATTTGTGTAGTAAACGCTTGATTATGCACAATAATTGCATTAGCAATAACCCAATAATTATATGTGCATAATTTTCATGTAATTTCTACGCCTTGAGTTCAATTAATTAAAAGGCGTTAAGTCGGCTAATGAAAAGGCAGCATGAATTACTGGTCGATACTATAATAATTTGGTCAAAAGTAGCCATGTGAATGTGAGTATGTGATTATTATAGTTGCTCCCAAAATATCTCTTGCTGTTTATTTGCGACTGTATTTGTCGGTTGAGTGAATACCTTTTAAAAAAAAATGCACAAGCGAATTATAAACAAAACAACTCTAAAGTGATTAGAAATCAACAAAAATAAATAAAAGCAACTAATGTGAATCAAACATTAATACTGGATAAAATGAGAATAATGGTTTTGTGCAAAATAGAAGCGATCAACAGACGAGTCTATATAACCATGGCCGTCAGTCTGTCTGTATAAACAAAATGGTCTCAGAGACTATGGGACCCAGAGACAATACAAGCTTTTGATAGCAGATGAATGTAGGATACCTCATGGTCGAGCTCTTTCGACTAAAGCATTCTCACATGATTTATCAGTATTGTTGTTGTTGTGTGGTTCTGTTTACAGTGCTGTGTATGTGATAAGCGGCACGTACTGCACGCCAAAAGGTATGCTACACAATACTCGTTTGCCTTGTTAAGCCATGCGGAGAAGCTTTCGCAACTGATTCCCGACTACTTTATTATCTCATACGTACCTGAGAGGTAAACGCAAAGGCAGTACGTAATGTATTTGTTTGCCAGTTGCACACTCACACACATACACACACACACAGACAAATACAAATGCATACAAACACATACATGGACGAGCATCAGATCAAAATGGTGGCTGCTACATACCTGCAATAGAGAAACGAGAAAAATAGAAGAACATTACTATAAAATATCTAAAAGCAGACACAAAAGTGCGCTTGCTCTGGCAATTGCATTAGAATTTAAGATAAGTTTGGAATCGAGTCGGAAAACTGTGGAATGGCTTTTGAAGCTGGGAAATTGGTATTGCGTTTCTATTCGGTACTCGCAGCTTATTGTGTGTGTGCCACCCGACTTGTTTACCAAAACTTTATTACAACTTAGCAAACAGTCATCGCCTTTGTATTCGACCAAAGAGTTAGCAGATGCAAGAGAGATGGAGAGAGAGAGAGGGAGAGTGAGAGACAGGAATAGAAAAAGGTAGTGGAAGTTGTTTAGTTACAATCAGTGTGTTGTACAAAATATATTACCAGGTGTGTTTTATCTACCTCCAGTTGCAGGCACACATGCTTCACGATGCTTTGTACATTGTACAACTCGTGCAAAGCAAATGTGAAGACTTTGTAGCTTCTGCTCAGATACATCTCAAAGTAATTGATGGAGGCAGAGCAACAACTTAGTAGGAAGTTGTTAGACTACAAAAATTACTAAATACGCAATAAAGTCATACAAACTACAGTTATATGTATCTACATTCTTGGCCAGAATAGTTATTGAAGAAGTAAAAAATTGAATTACTTTGAAAAAGGGCTTTTAGCATAACAAAATAAGATGTTGTATATGGAATTGGAATTAAGACTACATTTTTTTAAGAGCTACCGCAACTTAAGCCTGAGCCAAGCGTAAACAATAATCTCGAAAAGAAATCCTTTTTAAATCCTCACTTTTTCCAAAGTTTAACCACTGCGCCCCGTTTTTTCTTTTTTTTTTCAAAACATTATCTAGCCCAAAAAATTGTTGAACCATAAAAAATCAATAGATCGCAAATGTCATAAGTGATTTCCGGCTACCGGTTGTCGATTCGATTCATTCCACTCAAGCGTTAAATAATTTCTAAAAATATTTACACAGCTCGTAACGCAACAAATAAAAAAAAATCAAAAAATCAAAAAAAAATATATAAAAATAAGAGAGAGAGAGAGAAAAAATGAAAAAAATTCAACAGCTAATGGGCTTGACATGTTTCAGAGTCTGGTTGAATACCTCGCGCCCGAAATACTTATATTTGAGACGCCCACACAGAAAATGGCGTACATCAGTGTCAGCTTAGGGGCTCGTCGGGTTCTTGGGCTGGCCTGCTTACCAAATCACAGAGATCACACACACAGAAACACCCTCAGCAGACACCCAAGACGGCTGCTAAGAGGACGCATAAATTCCAAACGCCATCGCTCTGGTGATTTGTGTCTTGCATACTCGTAGACCACATCAAAGATGAGGTAAGGTGGAATGGAGAGTGAGGTTTTAGGGCTGGGGGTCTTAAGCACACTTGAAGTATGTGCACGACGCTTGAAGAAAGGTTAAGAAAAAGGATTTGCCAGCTAGATGTGTGCACTCCGTTGCCATTGTCAGGGAATACAGGAGCATAAACGACAGCTGAACTGAGCAGAACTCGGTGAAAATATGAAAAGTCCGATGCCAAGTCATTTTCACATTTGAGTCGGGTTAGAGCTGAACAGATGAGCTTGTGGTTTTGTGGGAGTGTGGTTCATTTTCGGGTGGTTGGGTGGTGTTGACGCATTTGACAGCTGCTGCTGCTACATCTTGTTTTTTATTTTGTGTTCTACGTGCGGTTTTTCACTTGTGACAGCTACGTGTAATGCAATTATATTGAGGCAGGTTTTATGTCACAACTTTTTCACTTTTCCCACCTCCTAGTTGGGTTTCTCCATGCATGTTTTGCACTTTATGAAATTGATGGCGGAAGTGAGAAGATATGATGGCCATGTGATGCCTGCAGCAGCCAACTTGAGAACAGCCCCTCAACACGACTATTGATTACCCCCCAAACTTTTGCAAAGTGTAGGACAGACGGCAATCAACTGATGAAATATTACCCAACTTTAAGCTGTAATATAAAGTTTTTGTAGCACACGACATACCACTAACGTTAAATAAGGCAAAGCAAAATCTTTTGAAGCAATGGGACAGCCAAAAATAATTGAAAAATAAGTCATATACGATTTTACACAGTTCTATCAAACGAATCAATCTCACTTTACTCATACGGAAAAAAACCTAATTAGACTTTAAGAACAAAAATCATGCTCAGTCTTATGCCGAACAGAATGAAGCATTTTCAACCCCATAAAAGAAACATATATAGTATTAATGAGGATCAACAGACGAGTTAATAATAAAAATATATTTCACAACTTATTTCAGGTTACTTCGTAGTCGAGCTCACTCGACTTCATAGCATTCTTACTTGTTTCAACTTCCCATATTCTAAATTTTAGCATTATTTTTTATCGCATCTTGCTCAAAAGCAAGGAGCAAAACATGTGATTAAATTTGTAAAAATATTGCTTATAAAAACTCAATTTTCTACACGGGTCTCATACCGCAATTGAGTACAGCGCACAAGGAAGTTGTTTTGTCTAAAACACACTTATCTGCAGGGAGCAGAAACACACAGGCATAGAAATACAGTCGGCTTTATAGCAACAGGCAGCTAAGATAATTGCCAAACTTTATTAACGGATACAAAACGGGGACAGGGATTGTACGGGCAGCCTGGGAGCAGGTGAGGGAGGGACTGACTGCAGCAGTCGAAAGGAGCAAAAAAGGGGAGTTTCGAATTGCGCACCCATGAATATGAAATGAAGTCGACTTTGGGATAGAAACAGTAGCACTGCGCCAGTCTGAAACCCCACTGCAGCGTCTGTGTCTCCTCTATGCTCCCCAAACGTGCTCCATGGAATGGAATGGGGGAGCAGAGCGCCATAAACAACAATTTATGTGCTTTAATGAAAATTGGTTGAGAGGCGGCTCGTTTGGCGTTTTTAGACAGGGCGCACATAAATTAACTCGCCTTATTTTCCTCGTTGCCTCGTTTCCTCGTTGCATTGTGCGAGAGTATGGTCCACGCTAAATGCAAATGGAGGCTTTGGACATGTTAACACCTCACCGGCAAACTGGACAAATAGCCCCCGCCCCCAGTTCCGATCCAATAAGCCAAAAAAAAAAAATATATATTAAAAAAGAGAAACATATTTTATGCGACTCTCGAGATTTGAAAAGGCGCAAATATTTTCAAGAGTTCATAAATTTTGCGGCGCGACACGAGAAATTTGTCAGTCAGGCGGCATTTTTATGCAAATAGTAAAAGCGAAATATGAGCGAAAGCGAAATGAGTAAGGTGGAGTAAAGCACGACTAAAAAGAGAAATAACAGGCACCAGAACAAAAACGCATATGGAAATTTTATGCAAATTTTCGTTGTAGATGCAATTTGTAACAAATTTCAACGTGAAATTGTTTGAAAACGTCGCACTCACACACACACACACATACACACACACACACATACACACATATACACACACATACACACACACGCATGCATATTTACAACAGCCGTGCTTGGGTCCGTTTGACTGCGGGCAGAAAAACATAGCATACTTTTTGAGGGTAGCAAAGTGAGTAAATTTAATTTGCTGTGCGGCACAAAATCAAATTGCATAAATGTCAATTTCGCTTTAGTTCAGAGTACGGTGGCAGAAATGACAATGTTAGATGGCAAAAATCAACTTTATCAAGTTTTTTATGTATATTTTAGGAGACACAACATCTAAGGATATTATACCATAATTCTGGGTGTTTATAAGTTCTTAAAATAACAGAAAACATTATCCCAGAAGTCGTTAAGAAGCACTAAGTCTTTCGCTTTTAATAAGACTTCCCCTTTTTTAAAGAGCATGACCTGATAATATGGAATTTAATCATAATTTCCCATTTTTATTATGCTAGATAGTTTTAATGTTTTAATGTTTTTCCATAGTATAGTGCAGAGCTGGAGCGGAGGGGTGAAGAACATCGCTGTGGAGTGCAAAGAGGTGTCTAATATTTGCCATGCCTGCGAGGCGCTGCTGCATTTAAAGTGTTGCCACATTTAAGCATCGCCAGCTGTGCTCCACAACTTTCAACTCAATTTCCTTTGGCAATTTGTGCCAAAGCACTTTTAAAGCGACCACTAAAAGAGGAACACTTAGAACGTGAAGCATTTCAGTTCAAGTTTCTAAACTGCAGCTGAAGCTGACAAAATATTTTGATTACTTTTGTACATTTGCAACACTTCAAAGTGTGCGCAACCCAAGAGATGGAGAGAGTGTGAGACGCGCTCAAGCATATTTTCAAAATAAATATTATTGTAGTAAAGTTGACGGCGAATTTGTCGCAAATGATAAGGACACTCTGAGAGCCCAAGGGGGTCCTGAGACCAACACCGACAATGTCAGTGCTTGTCGTTGTCTTGTCCATCGTTTTCTTGCTGCTTGCTGCTTGCTGCTCGCTCCTTGTCGAGTGCGCCTTGACAACTGCGGAAGTGCAGCCCCGGCTGCGACGGCTGCCTGTTGATGACAGTTTGATGTTTTGGCCAAAAAACTTCTGTCCAAAACGCAGCAGCTGTAACGTTGGCATTTGCTTCGGATTCTGCTTTAATTAATGTGCGCCCAAAAGCTGACTATAAACAGTAGCTGTTAGATAAGTGGGGGAGCTCCTAAGTCAACAACAGTCCAAGTCCAACATCATTTCTGCCATAAAACTTTGCCAAAATGTGTTAGCTTCGTTATTTGCTCTCTCTCTCTCTCTCTCTCTCTCCATACCTCTGTCTGTCTCTTTCGCCCTTTTTCTCAACGTACCAAAAAATGAGCTGCTGGCATTGCGAGCTGTCTGCACTTAATGGAAAATGTCAGTTTGCCTGCAGCGTCAAACGTTTTATCGAAGTTTCCAGTACAGCGTCCAAGTTGCACCTCACCCCTCCTCACTCTGTTGACTACCTTTTGCTCTGCTCATATCCATTTATATTTTTTTTACGGCGTACCTCTCTTGTGTCCATCAGCGCGCAGCAGCGCCCGTTAAATTTAACGAACCGGAAGCGCTAAAAGTGAAGCAGCTCCAAATGGCCTGAGCTGGCAAGAAATGCCAGAGAGAGAGGGAGCGAGAGAGAGAGAGAAAACAACTGAAACAGAGTGAGACGGCATATCAATACAGCTACTGGCTGAAGCCTTATAATGGGGGAAATCTGATGATCTGATGACCAAAATTCACTCTCCAAATTGTTAGAGAAAATATTATGTATTTTTAATGTGGCATAACTCTAAATTGCAATTTTACACAGCTTAATTATTCATTGGCATTGGATGAAAGTGGCAGTTGGAATTACAAATTTATAGCTAATCTGTCTTGAGCAGAAGGAAGCAGAAAATTACAAAAAGCAACACACTTACGAACAACACATATTGTGAAATTGCTTCAAAGAATACTAAATAAATATTAATGTTATTAATATTTTGATCTCAAAGTTATCCTTGAACTGGACTTCAAGTTGTGATTCAATTCTATAACTTTCGTCGCTAGTTCCGTAACAAATTTTAGATTGTGACAATATTTTATTTAAAAAAAAAAAAAACAAAACTAGATTTGTAAAAAAAAATTTTTGAACTTTCCAAATACATACAAACACAACAATGAATAGCAAACTTAAAGCAAAGGAGGAAGTGGCGAAGGAGCAACCATCAAAATTATCTGCAGAAACATTGAGTACGGAGAAAGTGAAAAAACTCTATAGCATGATGTTTGAAATCTATGGCCGAGTGCAGGGTAAGTGCCTTATAATGCGATAAAAAAAAACTAGGATACCTAATGCTTGTCACACAGGTGTCTATTTTCGAAAGGTAAGCTTTAACAAGAACGTTGACTTTTAAGTGGATTAAGCATGATTTTTTTGGTTGCTTTTAATAGCACACTCAAATCAAGGCCAACGAGCTGGGTCTTTATGGCTGGTGCATGAACACCAAAGATGGCACTGTCAAAGGCATTGTCGAGGGACCTGTAGACCTAATATCAGAAATGTAAGCATATTTATTATTGAGAAATGACCAGAGCTCTCTTTATTAATATTTCACTTTTTATTGTAGGCGAATTTGGTTGCAGCATAAGGGCAGTCCACGTTCTATTATTAAAAAAGCCGTTTTCACAAGCAATGAGCCAATTTCTGCATATAATTTCAGCAAGTTCACCATTAAACGCTAAAGCAAAATCGGTTTATTCCAAAAATAGTTCACGTTTCGATTAATATTATGTTTAATGTAGTTCTTAAACTCCTGGTTAATTATATGTCCTCCTCCTCTGGTTAATTATATGTCAAGAAACATCACAGAAAATATATAACTCAATCATATATGAAGGATTGCTAGAAACACATTTAGTATGAGCATTGTACGTGTTGGCACGTTCCACTGGTGGAGTTGAAGCCAACAACTTTTGTTGGCTGCTCACAATTGCCATTATGTGTGAGTGTGTACAATTGTGAATTGGCCACAAATGGCCAAAGTTGCCAAACAAAACCAAAAAAAAAAAAAAAGGAAATAGAAAAGAATAAAAGTTTTCTTCTCGGGGAATACTGTGAACAATATTGGCACGTGTCGCAGCTCGTCTAACTCCCCATTTGTCGTCCAATTAGCCAGCTGCAGATATTCGCACTAATAAAACGATATTTTGGCAGCATTTGTTGAAAATACTACGCAACGAGAATTGTCACAACAATTTCAATTTATTTGTCGCTGCCATCAAATATCGTCCAACTCCAAAGTGGGCAAAAGTTCGCAGCACTTTAGCCAATTTAGCGACAAATATTGTTCAGCCGGTGAAGCCCCTTCGGCATATAAAAACAAAAACCAAAAAATAAATAAAAAAATTTGCATAAATAAATAAAAGTTACACAGTTCAAAATGTAACAGTTGGCGCTTGACGGCAATTAAAAAAGGCCGCGCAGCAATTGTAGAGGGGATGGACGAGAATTCGGAGTTTGTTTTTTTTAAGGGACAAATACTGCGATGACTTTACTTGATGTCGTTTTTTGTGTCTGGATGGCCAGCACTTTATCATGAACTGTTAAAACCGCAAAAATTGCAATAACAACATTGCCTTAAACAAGCAAACAGTGTTGGTAGACTGAATAATTGCTTATGGTTGATAACAATTACGCTGCAGTTTCAAAAATTGAACACATTTTCATAATTTTTAACAATTTATACTTTTTAGGCAACACATTTATTAAAAATGAATAATGGTTGAAAATCTAATCATCATTGAAAAACAGAATGAATATGCGTAAAAACTTCCCAAAAGTCCGAATGTGTGTCCGAAAATCAGAGACGGAAGTGAAATCAATATGATGGGTATAGTTTGGGCAATTATTGTTGTTGCTTCCGTTTTCCGACTGTGACGATTTTCCGAGGCCTCATCTTATCCCTGATCAGCTCCTTTTTTAGCAATTGCTTGTAGAGCAACATTTTGCGCCTAGTCTCTGGAGAGCCAACAGCCGAACTAAACTGTATGCCCGGATTTGAAAGGGATCTTGAATAAGGTAGGATTAAAATTCCCATTAAATGTAGATATGTGAACACGTATTCAACAATTACAGAAAGGGCTAACCTTTTTGTTTCGGCCATTTGAGAACCTCGTAATAATTTAAAAAGTTTTTCAACTTACTCCTGGGTAGAGTTTACGTATAAACAATTTTTAAATAACTGATTCAAAGGCATAAGTAAATTTTAATTGCTGAAAAGTAAACTTAACACATTTTTCGAAGGCTACTACAAAGCTATCATTAGCAACGCTTGGGATTAGCCAAAACAATCATCTAAAATATGCCAGGTACTAAGAACCCAATTAAATAGTATTTGACCCGATTACGTGAATTTTTCTCACACGCAGAGTGTAATTATTCCAAGAAAAAAGGAAAAAAGCGGATATGGTTTGACCATCGGATAACTAAAGTAATCAGACCTCAAGGAGCATACTTAAAATAACACATGACAGAAAGTCGGACTCTTATTACAATTTGCATTTAAAACAGAAGTTCGCCTGTAGATGCTAATCGAGATGATATGTATTGATTTCGTAACTATACCCTTTTTATCAATTATTAATGGACACAGGGTATCCAGAACCCAACAATGAAGTCATTAAATTTCGTAATTTGTATTCCGAATTCAAAGCAGGCAAACGGCAAAGCGGCACGCGAAGAGATAAAACGCAACCGACAAACCTGAAGCTAACTAGCAAATGCTGTTGAAGTTGGGGATAAGGGGTCTATGGGAATGTGGTAATATAGTGTCGATAATCAATTCAGTTTTCCGGCTGATGCTCGAATTTTTCCGGCATTTCGTGTTGTTTATTGCTGCGTGCGTGACTCAAAATATGCATGAACATTTTTGTAAAATACATAAAATTATTATTGTAATCATTGTGGCGCGAGGCAAATAAACCAAAATAATAGGCGCAGATTAGCTGCCACATATGGGGAAGGCGTGGACGATGTGGGCGTGGCATGGCTTGCATGTGCTGTTTACCGGTTGCGTGTTCATCGCTTGCATGTGAAACTGAAAAAGTTCCATTAGCATTGATAACGAGTTCATTGACGAGTTCATTGGCACATTGATTCCTATTGATTATCGACCCTCAAATACCGAAAAAGAGGTTAAAGTGACGCCCGCAAATACGACTTGAAACTTGGCAAGATTGTTTTAATGCAGTCAGTTAGAAAATTAAATTTGTATAAAGTTGAGATGTTCTTAAAAATGTGAAGAATAAATTCACATTAAAACACACAGCTGGGCAGAGGCAAGTTTTTTTTTATGCCACTAATGACAAGTAAATAAGTAGTATCCAAGAGTCGGGAGCTTTTTATGGTTTGCCATTACATTTGACATTGTTTATTTGCCAAGAAGCAACTGCAAACTGAAGTCTTAAACAAAATTTCAATACGTTTTTCCTTTTAAATGTTAAATATCCGGCTTTAACCCAATCAGATTCGAACCGATTGTTTCCAGTCTGAGTAGAGATAGGAAAACATAACCAAAGACCGCATCTAGCAGCTTATTACAAATGCAGAGCGTGTTCGCCGCGCAATGCCGAGCAATACAAAGCCGTGCAGCTGGTGTGCCCAAATTTTGGTCTAAGACCAGACTTTACTGGCTTAGGCCACTTGGCTGAGCCCACAGAGACAATGGCGAAGTCTAGACGCACATCCATTTGCCACAGCCGTCGAAATTGGCTTGTGCAAATGTGGCATGATGAGCTCGGCGCCATGTGGCAATGCTGAGGCTGCTAAGCATATATATTTTCTAAAAATTGTATTTACTATTTGCAGGCGAAATACGGGCGCTAATTTGGCATGCATGCAACAAGCGGCACGTTTGGCTGAGTGCCACGCCCAAGCCCACAGCTATGCAGTTTGCATGCTTGGCCGTCATGTTGCGTGCCAATTTGATAAATGTCGCATTTGATTAGCGGTGCTTTGCATGCGCCAATTGAGAAATTTTCACAACGCAAACTTTGGCAAACTTTGCATAATAAATAAGTGGCGATAACAATACATTCAAACGTTGAAAATCTTGTTTTGTTTAACATTTTATAGCATACCGAAAGGCGCGCGAACGGAATGCGATCCGTACAAAACTTTTGCTTTGTGTTGCCACTTCGACCCCAAAAACTTGTTGTTGTTCGCAAATACTTTTCGAATTCTATTCACCGACTTTGATTTGCTGTTGTTAAAGCGCGGAAAGTTAACCCAAACGCCAAAGTGGCAAAGTTTGTGGCTTTGAAGATTTCCAGTTAGCAGCTTATTAGTCCTTTGGGTTACGATACTTCTAAAATGCCGCTAACATGCCACACACTTTTATTAATTTCCCAGCTATTTATGATAAGCTCGTTTGAAACATAAGAGCCTCTAATTGGACGTGGGCATCTCTTTGATATTTTCCCTGCTAATAAATTGAAAACATGCTTTGAAAAGCGCACTCAACAATTCTGAACTCACAAAGCTTGGCGTAATGCGGAGAATGAAAAATAATTCTAATAAATTTTTTTATATCGATATGTAACATAAAGAAATATAGATAAAGTTTTAAAAGTAGGTTTAAATAAGGTTGAAGTCTGTAAATAAAGCTGTTTATATTATTTTTTATGGGCTTAAATTAATAGCAGCCAGCTGCACTCTCTTCTGGCACAAAAACAACACAGAACATGTCATAGAAAACTAGGCCAAGTTAAGGTGCTGCCAACAGCGAACAACGAAAAAGAAAAGCACACTCAAGTTGGTGGCAAACAGACAATGGGAAACTTGGTCAGTTAAATAAGCACGCCACAAATAAAGTCAATTAGTTATGCGCACTTTTTAAACTCATTACAAGGACTGTTGTGATAGCTGCTGTTGGATCCTCATTAATATTAAGAGGATGCGCAATGCCCAAGTGCCACTTTTGTTCCATTTCAAATAAAGGTACAATTGCAGCAGCAACACCAATGTCAATAATACTTAAAATGTTCCACGCCCAATGCTATGCAATAGTGCTCTTTTTTAACTTTAATTTGTGCCACTTCTGTTTTGCATGTTGCCGAGCATAAAACAACACCAGCGAAGCGCTCCAGAAGTGACCCAAATACCTGCTCGACTGTCCTGTATATATTTCATTGTTTCGCCATTATAATTTATGGGCGAATGCCAAATAAAGAGAAGGAGCTCAACAAAGCGGAGGCAGTGAAGTGAACGGAGCAGAGCTCCACTTTATCAAATGGGCTTTTGTTGTCCTGCCTTAAGTTTTAAGTTGCATAAATTTCAAGTATTAAATTATAATAAAATGTATATGTATATAAATATATGTAAAATGTATCTAAAAATAATTAATTTAATATAGAAAAATTAAATAAATAAATAAAATCTCAAGTGATACTCAAAACCAATCCAAACCATTTTCCTTCAATTTAATACACTTCTTTATGGAAAATAATTTGCCTAAAAAATAAATCAAATAACTTAAAAATGTTTTTCGCTGGTTTCAGATGAATTGTATTTTACTTTATTTATAGTGAACCCTTTCCACAGCAAAACACACGCAGTTCTTAGTTTCGTTTTGGCTCATTTAAAGTCAATAAGTAAATCGCCTAGGTTTGTTTTCACCTGAATTTGCTTTGTTGTCGCCAAATTCAAGCTCGATGTGATTTTAAAGTAAGCGTGATCCAATCATCATCAGGACTGGCTGCTCAGCAGGCATCTAATCCTGTTAAAGCTGCCAAAAATCCACGACAAGGCTCAACGCGTCGATATGATGCAAAAAAAGACAACCCAAAAAATAAAATAGAAAAGTATGCAAGAATCCAGAGGAGGTGGGTAGCGGGGCTGTTACTGGGCACTCTTGAAAGGCGCTTACGCCAACCGTCAGGACAGACCGACAAAGCTACAAGCCTAAGCTGTTGCTATCCATCCCCTGCCCCCTCGTATTGTTGCTCCCCGGGGTGCTTGCAACAAAGCAAAACGGTAAATAAAGGCGCACGATGACAGCGGGCGATGAATGAAAATCAAAGCAAATCAATGCGACGCTTTTGTCCATGCGCCCGTTTGTTCCCTCACTTAAATGTGATGAAAATTGAAAATTTACTTTTGCAATTTTCGTTGCCTTTTGCCGACAATGAAATATGTCAATTTCAATTATGCTAAGCGACAGGCCACGCCCCCGCTCCCTCCTCACTCGTACGAATGCCGCAGGCAATTGAAATGTCAGAACGCGTATTGTGAAAGGCCCCAGATACAATAGGAAAAAGGGAGTTTCAGAGCACAACACTTTTGGCCCCCTTGAATTTATTGCCACATTTTGTAAGCGACAAATTGACAGTTCAACAAATGTGTCAAATTTATGTTAAATTGGGAATTTGCATTGATTACAGCCTCTGATAACGGATCTTATCTCGCCCAAAATTGAGACCTTGCCGAGAGTTTGGGACTGTTCTGGAAAGACTGTCAAATGGGTAATTATAGTTGTTTTGGGCGTGTCAATTATAAATTGTTGACAGTTGTGTCGCCTCAAGCAAAAATTGCGAAATCAGATGCTGAATCGTGTAACACAAAAGGGAAAGTTAATAATGGTAATGGTAACAAGACAGGATTCAATATAAGAGAAGAGTCAGCTATCAATTTAATAATATCATTTGATTGTCAAAAGAAACAAATCGCTTTTGTGTTACTTATTTTTGATTGAATTGAATACTGACGTTGAGCTAACTAAAAATTATTTTAACATTTAATCAGAAAAGATCAACGAAGCGTCTGCAGTAAATAAAGTTACACAGGCCAATTTTCGAGTATGGAATTTGTAAAAATAACTCAAGATTTAATGTTGGCTTACGAGCTAAGTAAATGTTAATCAATGCAAGGTAAGTGTTACCCAGACCAATTTTCGACAATACAGCTTGTAAATAAATAAATGAAGATTTTATTTAATAAAAAAGCCATGATTTCCTGGCTGTGATTTGACTATCAGCAAATTAATTCAAGTGCCATTAAAGGGGCAATCAACTATTTAGCACAGGAAATACAACGTCTGGGTTTTGGTCTTAAAGCGAACTCCAGAGTCAAGCTGGTCATTTAACAATGCGAATATCTTGTATTACCCATCGTCAAGACCGAATGGCAGACAAAGTGACTGAATGACTAACTGAATGATTTTCAATGAGCAACGGCTGCCAACTGGCAGCTGCCAACTTGCAACGAGCAACGCGCAACTGGCAACTTGAAATTGAACTTGAAAAGTGCATGGCAGACACAACACTATCACGATAACAAAGCAAGCAACACGCAAGACAACAACAACAACAAAAGGCGACTAGGAAAAATGTCATGTCGAAGACTCTCAACGGCGTCGCCTGCCATCGATATGATCTCCTCATTGGCACAACGAACAGCACTGGGAGGGGGTCGTAGATTGAGGGTTGGGGGCAGGTGGGGTTTATGCTGTCTGCAGTTCCGGCTGTGGGCGACACTTTGATGTGAAATTGATGATGATTGAAAGTTGCATTTGTGATTGGCCCGGAGAAAGGGGAGGTGAATAAAGTCGAGCTCCCGTACGATGGGAGCAATTGACGTTTCCGACAAACAGCTCATGTCATTATGCAACGTTATATTTGTTCCTGTTGCTGTTGCATACAAATTAAGCAATTAAATTGAGAACAAGACATTGGTGTAATGTTAGCGAGTGCTCGACTACGAAATACCCTATACACAGGCATAACTATTACATTGGTTTACTCAGATTAAATTAACGCTTAAGCCAGAAATTTCAAAAGATTTATATTGAAGAGTGAAAAATAAATAATAAAAAATGAATACATATAAGGGAAATAAATAATAGTTATTAACATTCTAAAGCGGTCTCTACATATAATAAAAATAATGAAAAAAATGAAGTATTCAATAAATTGATTAACATCGCTAATTAACGCTAAAGGTCATCTCAGAAATTATGAAATACACCTATGAATATACACCTATTTTGAACACCTTTCCCTTTTCACGTTACTCCGGTGCAGGGTATAGAAATAAGAAAGAGTATGCCTCAAAAAACCACCCAATTGATATAGATTTGTGGAATGGGTTTTATGTTGTGGCGTCCCACTATGCTGTAGAGATATATGTGTCAAAACTACTTTGGTGCCATCGTAAATTTAATTCTTAAGCGTCTGCGTCAGCAGCTGATGATTGTCATCAAGAACATCATTACGATCATCATTATTATCATCTCAAACGAATGCTCATTGCATTTTTATCACTTACGCAAAATTGGTTTTTATGTGTCGGAGCCTCATGTGCGCCTATTAAATTAAAACGGTGCGCCTTCCTTGAGGCACTCGACATCAATTCCCCACATACAACTAGCACAAACTATATACACACACATGTGTATATGCTTGAACGGGAACCGAAGACCGCGGCCAACCCGTACAGGCAGTTAAATAAAATGCCCAGACGCCGTTTAAGCAACGACAATCAGCCAAATAGCCCAGTGATATATCTTGGTCATACTCAAACGAATATAATGAAAGAGCAACTACTTACGGGCTGGGTGTGAGTACGAGTGTGAGTACTTCGATGTTCACTCTCTTCTTGGGCAGCATCTTCTGTCGCCTGCATTGTTTATTGATTTATAGGCCCAGGCCTATAAGCACCAGACAATTGCCAGAAGCTTGGCAACTTGGCAACTTGGCAACTTGATTACAATGTATGTGCCAGCTAAGCTTATTTTGTGGGCGTCACTTAACATTACTTATACAAATTTTGATTTACGCGGCAAGGGAAGTTGCGATGGAGCTGTGAGAATGATAATTACCTGAAATGAATAAAAAAAAGTGTATTTAGTAAATATTCAATAAATTATTATTCGTTATGACTTATAAATATCATAAAAAAAAAACAATATTAAATAACTATGACCTGCTGCTATAATTGTGTTCGCTTGGTTGGCTACATCGCTTAAGAACATATCAATAAAAAAATGTACTTGTTATTAAATTTCAATATCATTTGAGTTTCATTTAATGTCTTATCTACCAGTAGGACATAACAGGATTTGTGGTATTAGGAAACTGCAGACTTATGTCTCCCGTTGCAGAAAAACGCATCCTTGCACACTTTTGGGATAATTGGTTTAAAACCGATATCCACAAGAGCAGCCACAGTGACACCTGTTCCTTGCTGTGCTCTGTATGCATTTCAGACTATATCAAATGATATACTATTAATTCTAACTGCATATCTCTGGCCAGTGGTAAAGACCAGGAAACACACCGGCCAAGCAAACCACCGAGCACACAAACCACCAACGGCCCAACCTTTGCCTCTGCCAATGAAAAATCTGTCAAGTTCAGCACTCTGACAAGTTAATGCCACAAACCAGTCGAGCACAAACCAGATGCTAGATGGCCTCGATGCCATGACTTTCGAAAAATGGCCCCCAATGTAAAGCAAGCTGAGTGAGGGGAGGTGTGGAAGTCAGGAAGAGAGTGAGGGAAGTGTTTGCCTGGTCTCTGTGGTAAAATTTAATTTAACATACAATTCAAATGCTGTGCGACAAATTCTTGACACACACACACACACACACAGAAACATTTACTGTATCAAAGTAAAAACCGAACTCAGACCACAAAATACACAAAACGTTGCCTGGACACAAAAGCTTGAGGAAAGTGGCAGGGAGAATGAGAGGAATTTTGTATGGCGTATTACTTGGGCTCAAGGCTCATGCCCTTAATTATATTGAGTGTATGAAATCCTTTAGCCACACAATGCGCTCCACACACAAACCCACACACTCGCAGCCAGACAGGCAAATCCGGGGCAACAGGAAGTGAAAGTGGCCAGGACAACAGGCAACAATTCCATGTCCTTGAACAGCGCATAATCCAAGCAATTTGCAATTTTTGGTAATTTAACTTGACAAAACTTTTTAATGGCCAGCGCCAGGCGGCAGCTCGTCCTGTGGATACACACCGAACCCCACCACCCACGCTCTCCCCCTCTGTGAAATAGACGCCATTTGTGGCGATGGCTTCTGAATTGGATGCGCAACTGTTGCAACTTGAGTTTCGATTTTGGTCGCGTCGGCAACCGCAATCATAAAAACCAAATTCCCAATCAAGTCGAAACCCTTTTGGTCGTCATAAAACCATAATTTTTGATTGTTATATACTTTAAGCGGATTTAGGAAAAGTGCGAAGGGTTTTTTATGCAAATGTTTGTTGCGTCTCTCAAATGTTTTCAATTTCATTTGTTTTTGTTTTTGTTTCTTTGTCTGTATTTTTCATTTTATTTTTTGTTGTCTGTTGCCTGTTGGTCTATTATATGTAATGATTTATGGTTTTATGCGCAGCTTGGCCATTAAGGGGGCTTAGGGCGTTAATATCCTTAACGGCAGAATTCGGCAAAGAGTTGGCAATCTATGCGCTGATTTGATTTTAATCCCTTTGGGAATTGTGGACAACTTTTTGCTGCTATTGCCATGCGAAATCTGTTAATGAGAGCAGATTTTAGGGCAAAATATTTTGGTTATGATAAGCTTAAGTCGTAGGTGCTTGTTGCAAAATTTTGTATATTATACAGGAAGTGAAACTGAATAATTTGTCTTGTTGGTCACCGAGTTATGGTTCACTTTCAAGTTTTTACATTTTATATAAAAGATACTTGGGTAGTTTGCTTACTTTTATAATCAATTGATAGTTGATACACCACTCACTGTTGTTTATAAAATATAAAACTTACGAAGTTCGCTCGCAAACATTTTCAAAAACTTTTTCCACACCAATTGCCCAAGAAGCAATATTTATTGCTCTAATTACAAACAACAACATCTCGCATTGCCAACAACAACGACAACTTTAACAGCAGTCACGCCGCACTGGGAGTATCAGAAAGCGCAATATCAACTGCGCAGTTAAAAAAAATGAAATAAGAAAAGGTCCGTAATATTGCGACCATAAGCCGCACTTCGTGCGTCGTCCTGGAAAACAGTTTAGCTGTCAAAAATGACAAATAGCTCGCTGAGGATTTAATTTTAAATGCAGTTGCCTCAGTTTTGCATTGCAGTGGAAATCAACTAAAACTGTGCAGGGAAAATCCAACAACTACCGTTAGATGGGAAAAATCAACCCCAACCACTCGAGGCCATGCCATGGCAACAGCAACCACCGAAAATCTTTGCAAAAGTAGCGAAACGGAAGTGGAATTAAAAACGCGACTCATTCGAGAAGGGACACCTTGCTGCAGCAGGGTGGGTGGCTGAAGGGGGCTGTTTGGCACAGAGGGGTGCGACTGCGTTCCACAAAAAAGGGTGTAACTTACAGCATCGCATACGCTTTGTGGCCTTTAGTCACATGGCAATGCGGCCTTTCATGTTCGTACGGGAAATTAGGATTGCCCAAAAAAAAGCAAAAGGATTTTTCCCTCCACGGGCACAGTCGGATTTACCCGAATTGTAGTGCGAGTGCGAAGCATTTAGAAATTAATCGTGTACTCTCTCAATGCTCAGTCAGACATTTTATTGCAATTTCAAATATGTCCATCGATGTTGCCGGGCACAACGCACGTGTCCCGTGCACCACAGCATGCATTTGGCTGTGGGGGTGTGGAGAAGAGAGGTATTCCTATCCGCTTATTAAAAATATTTGTTTGTGTTTTGTGTCTGCAGACAGGCATTGGCATTGTCTTGCCTAATGATGTTTACGACTCACCCGACCATGTAATTAAATTTTCAAACTGCCCATTTTTCAACCTCGACGCACATTAAACACACATGAAATGAGCTTTTTTCGGTTGTAATACCTGCCGAACTGGATTTTGGGAAAGTTATTTCTATTGCTTCATGAGGTTGGTCATAGTCCACTGTTGGCGATCTGTACGACAGTCAGTTTGTTTTTTTTTCAGTCTTTTTTTTATATTTACATTTATATAATAGCAACAGTTTTCATTCATTTGTTACTTAATCAGAAAACTTAAGATATTTACGAATATGGAAAAAGTGCCACATGGGCAAAAATAAAATGCACTTACAGATATTTGCAACATTGTTTTAAAAGAAAGGTTTTTCGTAAAGTTTGCACACCTAAGTTAATTTTATTATATATCGATGGTTTTACTTCTATTTAATTTTTTTTAAACTGGTTTTTGCACTTAATTTCATAAGATCAACTTGTAATGAAACCATGTCCGGTAGCCAAAGGCTTTTAATAGCCTGTCATTAAATGCTATTCCCACCTATTGATTATTAGCCGTCTTTGCGAATTTCTGACGATTAACCGTTACGCTATGCGATTGCAACAGCAGCAGCAACAGCAACATCAACAGCAGTAGATTAGTGGCAACTATCTATGCGCTTCTCAGACTGTTGCAGCTGTCGTTCTGTGTGGCATGTAATTGCAAATCCAATTAATTTACGAACTAGTCGCATCAAATGTGCTACTGACTGAGACATAAATAGCACAAGACTAGACACGCGTAGCCAACAGATACTCAGAAACTCGAGTCAACAGCTCTGTCTGTGTTGCCAATGCCTTTTATAGCTTGTTGGGGCTGCGTGTGTTCCAGAATTTAAAGTGCCTGTGGTCTGAGAGAGACTGTCTCAGCTCAGACTGTGTTGACAACGTTTTTGGGAACACTTCGAGTGTGCCAGGTTGACAAATGTACAACAATTAAGGGATGTTGCTGATGCTGATGCTGATGATGATGACTCTGCGTCGAGGTTGTCACGGAAATTGAAAAGTGAAACCTGCAGCACATCAAAACTTTGGTCGGATTTATGTCACAAGTTTTACTTGTAAACTAATACAAAGACTCCCACAAAAACGACAACATTAATTTCACTTTAATGCTTCCCGTGCATGACTAAGAAAAAAAATTTTTTTACACTTGAAGAAGAGAAATTATGCTAATAAATCGCAGCGACACGTGTCGTTGTACTCTCCACCTAATGGACATGCGCCACGAAATATGCATTGAATATTTTTCACGTTTTTTTATTCTTATTCCTCCTCAGACTACCCCGAGTTGCCACAGTGTTGCATTCCAGACGCGGATTATGAACTGCTGCCCGCTGTTGGGCGCTGCACGTGGTGTTTACACATCATTTACATAAAACGAGCAACAACTTTTTTGCAATTCCTTGACAAAAAGAAAAAAAAACACGCCAAACGTTGGAAAGGTTGGAAAAACCTGCACAACAAACTTGTTAATTATACTTGACTGGACGAGAAGCCCAACCAGGCAACGCTGTGCCCACTCAGGCGCTGATAAAAGAACCCGTCCCAAGGGTGGGAGCCGGGTTTAAGGAAGGAACTGCTAGGAACCTGCCCGCTTATGACGTGCTCGCTAGAAGAAACCATTAATCAACACAATTTGAATCTTTTGTAGTTCCCTTTCCCTCCGAGTCTCATTATTTGTTGGCTGGTCGCGTGCGTAACATTTAACAATACAATAAGAGACCAGCCAAACAATTTTCTTTTAAATACCAACAAAAAAATTTGCTTGTATATTACCTAATTGCAGTAATTAATGAGCTAAGATATCATTTTTGATGAGTGGCAATTAAGTGACGGAGAGAGTAGAAAGAGGAAGTTAAATTACACGCTGATTGATAATCTCGAATGTGTTGGGCTAAAAATTCTTTCGAAAAAGTAAATATTTATCTATTTGAATTACTTGCAAATATTCGTAAGCATTATGTAAAATGTGGGAGTATCAAACGTAGATTCATCGCACTTTAAAAAATAAATCGATTGCAATTCACTTCAAGTGTGCAAAAAGCAGCCATTAAACTAATTGCATACAACTCGAATTTTATAGCAGACATTCCCCAATAATGCCAGTGTTTAATATGCATATGAATAAATATGGCCACAAGTCCACAATTGCCCAGCCATTCAAATAAATTTGACAAAAGAGCAGCAACAGAAACAGCACCAGCTGAAGCCATACATTGAATGGCTTTTAACCTGGTCCCCAAAACATATGGAAAATCAAAAGCAGCAAAAAGCGAAAGCAAATTGCTTGAAGCTCAACCACCTGTGTGGCAGGCAGACTACAAGCACCACCGCACCAAACTCTGATCGTTATGCAAAGAGCAATCAACCCCATACGCAATGGCGATGGCAATAAGCACAGCAAATTTCATACGAAATTAAATTAGAATTTTCGGTAGTGGCTCGTCCGCTTTCCTGTCTGTCTGTTTGTCTATTTCGCTCTCTGAATTTGAATGGATGTTAAAAGGAAATTGCAGCACGCACGCACACAAAATGCTCCTCAATAAAAAGAAAATATTCAACAAAAAACCCAAAGAAAAATTAACCGAATATTCGACTAAAAAATACGCTGTACATCATCATGTTTTTAAGCGAAATAAATATTTTATCTTTATTTAATATTAATTTAACTAAGGTAAGCTTACAAACGGTTAGATTGTTTTTTTTTTTGAGTTCATCAGTCAACTTAATTTTACAGTTCCGATCGGAAATATATGGAATTTTATGCCTCTCAAACTCTCAAACTTGCAGTTCAAATTATGCTGGACATCTGTTTTTCCCATTAATAAGTTGTGCTTCTTGTTGTTCTTTTATTAACACTGGTTGTTAGGAGGCGGTTCGAAGTTTGCCAGGATCCGTGCGTTAACAAGCCCGTGCTTGGTATCATTGGGCCACTTGAATGTGCCGCTTGTTAGTATTTCAACGTCCAAATCAAATAAGTTGATCAAATTTTATTATTATTTCTGATCTAGCCCAGACTTTTTCCGGCGTGTTTAAGTTTACGCAAAAATTTTCAGTTCTCGTTTCTCCTTAGTTTAAACTTTAAATATAAAATCCTCGATGAAAGCAACGATTTAACTAAAATATATATATGATATACATCTGTATAGATCTGCGTTGTCAACAATTGAATATAAAAACAGACCAAGAACGAAAGGGTACAACGAAAATATTGTAATTATACACCGAAGCATTGAATACTCAAAAACTGAGGAAGTTATATCTGGCGCAGACAGACGAACAGACAAGTGAACAAATGACCGCAGGCAGTAAACATTTATTTCCACTCACCGAGTGCGTGAATGACAGCGTTAGAGGAAGGATGCTCAACTGCCTACGCAGGTGTGAGCCTTTTCAATTAAAATTTCTGTTTTTAATAACTTCTACAAGTCGCAGCGAAGGATGGAAATATGTGAATAATTATATATATAATTGTAAGCAGAATCAAGCGATGCATTTTAATTTAATGATTTTACTGATGTTTTTTAATCACGTTTGCTTGTGTTAGTTGTTCAAAGTATATTTAAAGCCATCCGCTTTGATGGTCATTTCACTATCCGTGCTTTCCGCCTTGTAGTCGATGTTATACCAGACATACTCCATGGGCATTTCTATGCTGAAGGAGATTTCACCGACGGATGAGCTACCAATGGATCTGGCCCCCGAGTCGGGCCCCAAACCATGAATAGAATCAGAGCTGGAACTGGCACAAAGCGTATCGGAATCGTCAGTTTCATAGTGCACCAGCTCCTGGCTGGTATCCTGCTCCTGGTAAGGCACCAGCGCTAGAAAGTTGTCTGTGGAACTGGTCTCATCATCGGCCTGTCTTGCTGCCTCTTGTTTCTCATCATTTGTCAGAGAGTTGGAGCTGCTGACCATATTGCTGCTGCTATCACTGTATAACGAAGTCATGGATGATTTGGGTTCGGTGTGCAATGTGAAGTTCATCTGAGACACTTTTGTTGTTGACAGTTCGATGGCATTTGGTTGATATACCGTATTGCCGCCCGCCTTGACGCGTATCGGATACTTTGGCCCCCGCTCCAAATCTTTGGGATAGTGGCGTAACAGCTGCTGTAACGTGACAAAGGACTCCCGCATATCTATTAACTGATCCTTGCTGTAGGATGACCATAGCGGTGAATCGGACAGCGACAATGAGTTGATCAAAAATTCGAGGTCCTTATCCATTTTATAAAATAGGTTTTGGGCGAATTTTTTTTTTATTCGCTGAGTCCGAAATTTTGTTCAATTTATGTTTAGCTGTACAAATTATAATTTGACAAGTTGACACAAAGCAAAAAGAATTTGTCGAATTTGTGTTTGTAATTTGTAAAGTTTGTAGAGAGCTAAAAATACTTTACAAAAATTTGGTTTAATCACAATTTTGTAAACTTAAAAAATTTATTAAAAAAGTTGAAACACTTTCAAATATATTAAAATCTCTATAAATATTGAAAGGCTGTTTCGTGTGGCCTTACAATTTTGCATAAGCATCAGTTGTGTTTAATTTTTTGAAGCACATTCTGCAGAAAAATGTTAAGTGACCAATTCAAAGAACAAATTGAACAAATTGAACAAATTGATACTTACAATATTTATGTGCAACTCAAAGGTAAAATGTTTTGACATGAAACACCCGTTTTCTCCTCTGGCACAAGCAGGTCACAAGTGACTTGACATGTGGACAGTGAAGTGCACAACAAACTTACAGCTACATCTTCAAGTAGAGCAGTTTATTTTGAACGAGTTTCTAAAATAATACAATTTTCCTCTAAATTTAGTCAGAGATCCGCAAAAATAAACTATCAAGCATAGAACTCAATGTCTCACACAAATGCAAATGCCACATGGACAGATGACAAACATTGTCCTCAGACCAACTGCGTGCCGTTTCTTACTTAAACTGAGACCTAGCCATGCTTCCATTGAGTTAAGAGGGTTGTGTCTATGTGAGTATAGCTTTAGTTGATTTAATGGTGAGCTCTTGAGTTCAGTTAACAAGCAGACAACCAGAGATAACCAGCAAGACATGACTTCATTTCATCTCTTCCGTGACACAAACAAACACGATTAGATATGCTATAGCAAAAGATGTGTTAATTTCGTCTCTTCCGTGACACAAACAGGCACGATAAGATTTGCTCTAACTAAATAAAATGAATATATATGTTTTGATATATAAATTAATAAATAATAAAAAGATTAGATACATAAATGGAAAGAGATAACTATTCCCTGGAAGAAAAAATTCTGTAGCTTTCACAAATGGAAAAACCATGCTCTGCCATAATATTAATAAATATATATTATATAGTTCTTGTTAAATGACAAAATCTGCTGTAATTATTGTGTTTCTGCATCGTATTTAGTAATTGGGCAACACGCGTCCATCTCTAATGCAAGGCTTGATAGCCTGAGTCAAGTGTATGTTGCCAGGATCTTTCCTACTTTAAAAGTTGTCTATGTAAATGTTTATTTGTTTACTTTTTGCCATTTTGGTTGTATGCAAGTTTTCTTCTAGCTTTTCTTTCATGTCACTCTATATGCGTTCATCTGCTCTTTTTATTCTCACACCGACGCCATGAATAATTTAATATTTTCATACAAATGCATATGACTGCTTTCCGCTGCTTTGTGCTGCTTTATCCTGGCAATTGTGCGCAAAACTTTTGCCTGTCCTTTGCCTGTTGAGGACGCATATGTAAGACCCATGTTATTTAATAGGCTTTTGTGACTGCCAGCGTTGTGTTGTTGGTCTTCAAGTGGCTCCCCAGTTTGCCCGAAATGTTTGTGTTGTTTGTACAGTCGTCTGTGTGTCTGGTCTGGAAAGATGCCTTTGAGTCTTCTTGCCATTTGTGTGCACAGTGGCTGCTGCTGCTGCTGTTTTTGGTAATGCGTTTAGATTATTAAACATATTTGAAGTTTCAACTTGATGGAAGACTTTGCTATCCAATCTCTCCCAGCTGCAGCTTTAAGCAATTAAGCGCCAGTCAAATAAGTGACTTCAGCTCCAGTGAGTGTTTAATAAAAATGCACAGGAATCGCCTAAGTAGGTCAAACACTGAAATTGCTACTAAACACACACACAACCCTCCCTCTAGAGAGCAGATTTATGTATAGTGGGTGGAGGACTTTGGTCTTATATGGGTTTTCCTATCGTTGTTTAATCGTTAAAGGACTTGTTTTGTTGCCTTTGCTTTTAGTTAAAGTTGCTGGCAATGCGTTGACATTACAAGTAAAAAGGGGAAGTACATACACAGCAACAACACATACGCACCCACACACCCACACCCTCACATACACCCCCACCCACATGTGAAGCTATAACAACAGAGGGCGTCACCTGCTACTTGGCAGTTGCTACTTGCTACTTGCTACTTGCCTTAGTTTCGCCCTCCCGCAGTTTGAACAACGCAAAAGTTGCTTGCTAAATGCTTTCTGATTGTTATTTCTCGTGTTTCTCGGTTTCGACTCCATGGCGTATATTCACAGTGTTTCCACATCCAAATTACAATTATTACATGCCACTGCTTTAGTTCCATCCTTACCAGCGCACACCCTCTTGTTGCCCCCAGCTACATTTGCAGTTTATTTATGCATCAACTGCTTTCAACCAAAAACTTTCCACTTTAAGTTTGAGACTCCTGTTTTTTGATTCTAGAAATGCAAAATTTGGCAATGTAAACGTGTTGAATACAACCTAAAGCTGTTTATAACGACTGTGTGGCGTTTTTTGTCCAAAATTCCGTGTCCCTTGAAGCCCAAAAGCGATAAAAAGAGAGTGTAATGAAAAAACTTAATGTCTCAGAGATTGCGTGGATTAGAATAAAATGGTGATCAAGGTATATAGCCAGCGAACAACTGTTAAATAAAGTAAGTGGAACATCGGAAATTCCTCGAAATTCGTTAAAAAGATATTACATATTTTTTGTGAATGAGTTGTGTAATATTATATTATGGATTTTAAGCCATAAAAAATTGGATAAAAATAAAACAGAAAATGCACACTGATTTAAACATAGATTTAGCGACTATTTGCTTATGAGATTTATGTTCATGATGAACCTCATAGAAAACCAAGATAACTTCTCAGTAAATTGAAAATGATCACAAGAATAAAGTGAATATACAATTTGTCCGAATTAAAATACTAGCAGCACTTAATCCGATAAATCTTTTCGGATTTTAAGCCAAAGCTGCCTACTTACTTCATTTATTTAAATGAATCCAGTTTTTTCTTAGCTCGGCTAACTTTATCCCCACCTTGAATACCTAAGAACACCATACAGGAACCCAAGAACATCAGCACTTGCTGTTCATTAACGATAACAACGCGAAGAAAAAAATCAAATTGTATCATTAAGCGTCGAAAAAAGCGAACAGAATGAAGAATACCTTTTGTCGGATAAGCAGCTCATTACTCAAATGCAGGCCTAAGAAAATAAAGGCCAAACAGAAAAAAAACAAGAAAAGGGAAAATGTCAGGTCAAGAATGGCCGCTTGCAGGGTATGTGTGTGTCAGTTTGTGTGTGCGTGTGTGTTAGTTGTGATTTACAGGGCCTGGGGCAAGTGAGTAACTGCGTAAAAGAAATTGCTGGCCTCAGCAAACGGCAGCCTTACAATAAAACATAATAATAATTTGTTATAAAAAGCAAAGCGCACAGAGATAAACAAAATAAATGACAAAAGCATGTCAGCACAAAAAAACAAAAAAAAAAATAAGAATTGAAACAACAAAGAAAACAGAGTAAGCATGAAGAAAAGCACACTTCGCTGAGAAAAAACAACAAACTAAAAGACAATTTTTGGGTAACCCTCTGAATGGCCTGCGACTTGTGCAACCCTCAGCATTTGTTTTTTTTTTTTTTTTTTTACTTGTTTTTTGCTTTCTTTTTTTACGCAGCTCCTACTAGAGACATTTGCATAAATTATCATTTGTTTAACAAGGCCAGCATCCCCTTGCCGAACAAGGAAAATAGCATGCGCATTGAGATACCTTAAAATGGTAATGGAATCAACGCGGACTGTTGGAGATGGCTGTGTCTCTCTGTCTAAAGGCAAATTGGTAATAAAAGCCAAATGCATAAAATAACATAAAACAAGAATTTATGTGTGCGCAGTACAACAAGAAAAACAGCATATACAACAACAAGCATAGCAACAAGAACTGCCAACAAATATGAAGCAAATTGCAATAAAATGCAAATTTAAATGCTTAGAACGCATAGAAATTCGCCTTAAAGTCGACTATGCCAAAAAAAAAATAACAAAAAAAGAATTGCTTCTTGAAGTTTTAATATTTTATGCTTAATTTTGTTGAAATTTCCCCACAAATAAAATAACAAGAGAAACCACATAAAACGACGGCAACCGCAAAAGCCAAACAGAAGAGTTATTTTCCTTATGTTCGCTATAAAATACACTGACAAATAACCAAAGAATTTTTCTAGTCGATATCAAATTGTGCTTTTTGTTATAAGAAAGTTAGAAAATACACATAATTCAGAAGTAATTTACGACCAAAGAAAATTCAAATTTTGACGAATTTATTTAATAAAATTTTTAAGCGAAATAAATCGAAATAAATAATAACTATTCTTTTTTATAGATTGTATTGGTTTAATTTTAAAATGATTTAAAATTCTTATGTGGGCCTTTTCAGATTTTGAAACCAGATAAATCCTTTCAGTAATTTTATATAAAAACCATTTGAATTTAATTACAAAAATACTGCATAGCTTTCAAGTACAACCTTCCAGATTCGACAAGAATATCGGCTTTAATATGTGTCACATCGTGTGACAAAGTCATAATATACTCTGCAAGAGTATCATTCAAAAAAAGGGAGGCGCACGCCACAGGCTGTCTGTTTATTTTGATGGGCGGTGGTGGCAGAGTGGGGCCTGTTCTGGCGTTATGCCTACCCCCACTCCTAATAAAATGTCTCGTCGCTTTATGTTGCGGTTGCTGTTATTCTTGTTCTTGCTCTTGTTGGCTGCCGTTTCCAAGCAGCTGAGCACAGCTGTGTGTGGCAAACATTTCCCTACTTTTAATATACTTTTTGCCTGGCACGCCCCCATTTACGGCACCGCCCAGAGTTGTAAGCAAGAGCAAAAAACAACAGCCGTCGGCAGGTAAAGTTTTCCTTTTTCATTTCTTTTGCTCATTTTCAACAACTTTTTCTGCACAATGAATTTTTGCGCATTTTCCACCTGTATGAGCTTCTCCACGGCCACCTGACTCTCTTTTATTATCCTCCGTTCTAGCTGCATCAGTGGTGGAAATCGATTCGTTGTGGTTGTCGCTCTGTGTAATGATAGAACGACTAGCGAAACATTTCCATTTTTTATTTTTTTTTTGGTGTAGTTGCGCCAAAAGTCACAGAAAGCTCTTTGCCGGTAACTATGCAAATACAAAGTAAATACCTGAGCTTAGTCATTGGCAAATTACTTGAGGGATCTAAACTGGTCTGTGGTGGGGTGGCAACGTTCAGAACTGGCTGTATGGAACCTGACTTGAGGATGTCTCTATTAGCAGCTGGGAAAAAAGAGCACAAATCTCAGCTAATTAAAGTCAACAGAAAAATCATTTGAAATTCAAATGTCAAATGGCATAATGAGTATGCATTGGGACGTGTATGTGTGTGTTGGGTGTTTGTTTGCCTTACAGGGTTAGACAAACAAAAGCCGTTAGCTAATATGAAAGACCAACAATGCAACCATGCAGAGGAACCAAAAATGAAATTACGAATATTTCCTGGTATTAATAAAAAACTTTATTTAATTTTATTTATTTATATTATTTTACTCTACTCAGTTCTTAAAGGGTACTCTTTAGGCCCGCACTTTATAAAAGCCAAAAGAAGACTAAGGAAAGTTGTCCATGCTTAAAGTGAAAATTCATTAATTTGATGTGGGTAATTATTGGCAGTCTCTCTTTCTCTCTCTCTCTCTTTATTTCTCTCTTATGCAAAGGGTTGCCTGAGATTTATGCACGATGTGGGCTGTTTTTCCATTCGAAAAATGGGGAAAGCTGTGGGAAGTCGGAGGCAAAGTAAAGTTAACTTCCTCTCCAGGCCACATGGCATAGAATTTCAATTAAAAATTAGCACTTGGTCGTTAATATAAAATATTGCTAATTAGATTGCTAGACGAGGAACAGTAGCGTTAACAGCCGCCTGCCGAGTCAATTTCATTGATTTTAACACGGTCATGAATATTAAATTACCGTTACCCACATACTTACACACACACACACACACACACACACACACTTCCTAATAGAATGTGAAAGACAGATGCGAACCGAGATAAAATGTGACGTCTTTTTCGCTCTCTGTATTATTTGGTCTGGTCGAGGCAGAAGTTTGTCTGTCATAAATTAAAATCCCCCAATGCTCCCAACAACACGCCCACAAATCACACACCCACCTCCAAACAACACCCACCTCCGAACAACACCCTCTCCTCTTTTTCACCCAGTCCAAGCCGCCTGCCACTCAGAACGTTGACGGTAATTAACTTTTAGGCATTTCCTATGCATATTTATATGAGGGAAACGTTGGGCGCCGTTTCTTGATTGCATAACATTAACATATATATAGAAGAAGGGGCGAAGCGGAGAAGGAGCAGCCGGGGGAGTGGGGTGGGGTGGGGTTGCTAAAAGCTGTGCTGCAACGTGCTCGCTCTCTGACAGTTGATGTGTACAAGGCCGAGGCCAAACATCATATTTTTTTCCCCATTTTCAGTATTCTTTTTTTATTTTCACGCAATTTTAGCCTGCTATGCTATTTGCTATTTTGGGGGCGTGGCACTTCTTTTACGTCTTTAACGCATTTGCTGTTTATTTAAAACCTATTTTGCTTGCCATCTGCCCTTGTCATAAATATGTAATGAATTAATCATCAGTTTAGCAACGCATTATTTTCGAAGAGTTCGTCCCAAGAAGGAGATTTTCAATTGTGCACCGAACTGAAAAATACTCAGCAGTTCTTTTTTATATACACACTTGTATTACGAATTCAGTCACTTGTAAATTATTAATGATATATTAAAATATATGTTTTTTCAAATAAATCTCCTTTCCATTTGTTGGGAACTGTCAAAAACAGTTGATGGCTGTAATCAATAAACTTTGACAGTAGATGGCAAAGCAATTAGGAGGTGATTCTGAAGGGTTTTTTTTTTAACAAGTTGCCATTTGAACAACTTGCACCTGACATGTGTTAAGGTAGAAGAGAAGTGCTTTTTAAATGGATAAAGATCTAAATTGAACTCTGTAAAGTAAATTACAAATATATATGTGATGTGAGTTTCATGAAGAATTAGCTTGCCTTCACAGTTGCCTTCTGAATATTTTGGAAATTTACGTCAAGTGGAGCTCAAATAAAAATCTGGAAAACACGTTAATTCTTTTTAAAATATTCGCTGCTCTTGCGAACTTAATTTTAGCATGAAAATCGAGGCCGAATTGCGTTTCCGACATTAAATGTAGAATTGATTAAAAGTTCAAACCATTATTTAAATGTCCTGCTATTTGAAAATGTGATCACCTTTGAATAAGTTATTTCCCTTAAGCGATTCCCCTGTCTTCTTAGCACTTATTGGCTGCTCTAAATAAACATACAAATTCAATTTGTCTAGAAATATATAAACATATGCAAGTCTATGCAGGTATCAATTACTTTACATACACCTTTAACACAGCAGATCGTTTCACTGAGAATTTTAATTGGAAACAGGCCAACAAAAAAAAAATGGAGCAAGAATGTTGGCAACTAACTACGCTTAAAACTCAATCAACTGCGTCTAACAATATTAAAAGTGACTACCTCTCATTAGGTAGAGAAAGAGAGATAGAGAGAGCGAGAGAGGGAGAGGTGGAAAGAGTAAAAGAGAGGGAGTAGATTGATAGACAACAAATATTACGCATACACCATGTGGTGCAGCGGCTATGTTGAAATAAAGAATGCTATCAATTTGTCAACGTCTCTTTTGCTGTCGTTGGTCGTGTTGTTGTTATGGTTTGTTGTTGTTGTTGTTGGGTTGTTATTTGTATTGTTGTTGTTGCAAGCGTTACTGACTCTTGGATGTGTGACAGTCTAGCTGCATGTCCGTTGCCTCGTCATCGCACACGTATGCAGCAATTTATTCTGTCGTTTGCGTTTTTTTTTTGCCGACTAGGACGACTTGTAGCAAATGTAGTAAATAAATTTAAAAAGAGCGCTACGATTGGGCGACTGGGCGTGGCTGCCTCAAGCTGACTTGCCTTGGCTGACTCTGCCTCTATCAATTTGTCGTGTCGAAATGACTGGGCAACATTTTGCATGCGTTGTTCTTGTTGTTGTTGACGTTGATGATGACATTCAAATTTACTGAGACACTAGTAAATTCAATTAAAATGCTGTGCACTGCTTTGACTACCTCAACGCTCTACTTTTTGGCCTGGAATTTGTAGGGCTAGCAGCAGCTTGCCAAGATACTTGCTGCTGTCGGCACTTAAGTGCCATACACCCAGGCAGCCTAATGACTGCGCGGCCTCAAGAGGCAAGAGGCAAGAGGCGCATGTGAACTGGATTTTACTTGTGCCGCAAAAATTAAATCCTTAATCACATAACGTAGACGCTCAAGTGAGACAAAACAGCAAAAGGATATGCTGTGCGTGGCGGGGCTGCTGTTCTTGCCCCCAAAGGCAAATGTGTTGTTTGCTGAGCTTATGCTATTATTGCACTTGTCGCACACACGCAGAAGGGCTGAGGCGGAGTGAGAGAATGAGGTAACACCATAAAGTATGCAAAAGTTTTATGCCAGCGCAAATGAAAACAACAAACAGCAAACGGCACACAGGCAAGAGTTGCAAGGGTGCTGAGTAATGGTAGGGGTTTGGGGGTTGGTTGAGGCAGCAGTGGCAAAGGTATGTATGCAGTGCCTAGAAAGGAATGCCAATGCAGCTCAACTCGACTTAAAACTCGCCCAATCTTTCTGTCTGTGCCTGGTGCGGCTGCTGCTGCTGCTGCCGGTGTTGCTGCTTTGTCTCTGTGAGAAAATATGTCAGCTGCGGCTCACATGGTGTATGCGTAATATTTGTATGTGACTTGCCTGCAAGTGAAATCAAATTTGCACATGCATTGAAATGTTAGACCCAAGTGCTATGGCATGCACACAACACACTCACACACAACTCGAGCACCGATGAAGACGCACAAGCAACCCTTAACGAATGCGAGTGCTGGCGTTTTGTCCTGTCATCGTTATTGCTTTTGGGAATATGAACGGCATGCGCCGCACCTTGCCCCGTTTCCATTTCCATTTGCATGCTCCAAACTCTCGGATCTCAGCTCTCTGGCTTTATACACATTTTAATTTGAAAGAGCAACTACTCGACTAGGGGTTGCAAAACAGCCTCCGAGCACAACCGCAACTTGACTGACTAACTGACGGACGGACGTTTGTTTTCATGTGGCGCGCATCTATTTTTTATAAGCAGACGCAATTGTTTCGAAAATGAAAGGTTAAATGTTAAATGTGACTTTGAAAACAATGGCTGTGCGTCGTCCCGATCCACCACCCCTTTTCATTTAGGGGCCAAAGGGCTTCTGGATGGGGATTGTATCAACAACCAGGAAATGTTGTCATTGTGTGCGACTGGGACTCGTCCCTGGCCCTCAGAGAGATTTAGCTTGGGAAACATTGTCAATGAACTTTCGGTTGTGCTTGTGTGTGTTAGTTGCTAAAGAGTGTTGGGAATATCTAGATGACAACGACTTGAATTTGGCAGAGTTGATACTAAACAAGAAACGACATTGTGGACTAAACAAAAAGATGTGACTGGTAGTTGGAATACAGTTCTGATAAGTAAGTGAGCAACTTAATTTGAAGCGATTTACTGAAGTTAACTTTTTTATATGCAAATTATATGTGTTGAGCTATCTCATATAAATTATATTTATTGTATATTCTTTTTGTAAATAATTTTTGAAAGTAATCTCTAATTTTTTGTGTTTTCTTGACAAAAAATAAAAATGATATGGAAAGACAAGCCATAAAACTATATACATGATTAATATAAATATCGATTTTTAACAGTCATCAATTGATTATCTTAAAGTTGTTCATATTGCAGGCAAATATCTTAGATAAAATTGGTGTCCACTTATCAAAATTGAGTTATGCGCTCGAAAACAAACCAAATTCCTACCGACAACATAATGCAATTTTACACAAATGCATGAGAGTCATAAATTTCAATTGGTTGCTGGAAGTGCTCAGAAATGCATATTAAAATAGTTGCGCAGTGGAGCCAACAGGATGTGTGGCTGTCTGGTCCTGTGTTGTCATTTACCTGTATTACATGTCTGGAATGTATACTCATAGTTTTGGCTATTTTTCATATAAATTTTGATTGCTGGCCGTTACGAAGACGAGCCGAGACCACAAAGCATGCCAAAAGTGCTTTGCCAGCTTCTGTACGCATTTTTGTGTGTGTGCGCAATAAGAACGAGAAGCAGAGTGTAAATATATATATATTTGTTAGGGGTAGGACATTAGGGATGCTGCTGCTGTGAAGAAAAAAAAAGCAGGCAAAACTGGAATTAGGTCAAGTAAACAATAAAAATCATCAAAAAAATGCCGAGAGTTGATGACGAGGCTGTGAACAAGAATACAGTGCGACTGGTAATAAAAAGACAAAGAGCCAAACAGAGAAAAAGGCCAAGAGAAAGAGGGAAAGATAAGGAAAGAGATAGATAGAGAGAGAGAGAGAGAGAGAGAGAGAGGGGTAGAGAGATAGGGGAAGTAGCCAACCCCTAATGGCATAATCTTCACTAATTTAGCGCTCATTAATTTCTAGCGCCGTCCTCCTTTTGCCAGCTAGCCAGATAACACAAAACGTAATTGAATTAAAAGTGGCCAAAACCACCACAAAGGAAAAGCACAACAAAAAATCATAAACATCAACATTGATGCTTAGCGTGTGTTGACAATTGTCCTTCTTCTTCGTTTTCTGCCATTTTTTTTTGCGTATCGCTGAGAAAGGCCTTTGTTTGTGCCTTTAATTAAAATTGCATAACAAAGCCAAGAACTCGACAGGATATTTGCTTGTCCTAATCAGCATGTCATTTGTGTAATTTGTTGTTATGGCCTAAGCTAAGAACAGGACTCTTTTTTACACTTTCTCTACTTTGCTCTCCAAGCTCAGCTTTAGTTCTATTGTTATTAGACAGAGAAACTGATGGCAGCGACCACAAGTGCTTTCGACCAAATTTCACTTCTGCTTCTAATGGCTGCCACATCAGCAACACTCCACTCCACTTCAAACACATACACATACATACACACACACACACACACACACTCACACTTTGGAGGACTTTATCTTTTGTTTTGCGCATCCTGTCGAACACTGAGTCAGCAGTTTTTAATTGAATTGAATGGCACGCGGCTGGTGTTAGTTAACACACCACCACACCACCATCCAGCTCTTCGCTACTCCTTGCTACATCCCTTTTCCCAGTTAAGTTAAGAGGTACTTAAATCATGATCATGTTAGTTATTCGCATTCATTTGCATTTTCCCCGCCTGCCGTTTACCTCGAAAGTTTTTGGCCACAATTGTTCATCTGCAATTTGTGTGGCTAAGCAAAAGTTGCGCGAATTGCGAGTCAGCAAAATTGCCGGAAAATATTACAGAAAGTTAATGGAGAAAGTTTAAAATAGACTTCCAAAAGCACTTGATGTAGAAAACACATATAAGTAAATAATATTTTGTATATTAAAACTTTTATCATTTAAAATAATCTACGAAAAATGGTTGGTATTTCTTTTTAAGCTTCTACGAAAATCAAAATGAGACACTGAAATAAGATTGGGAAATGTAAGATTGAAACTCTTAATTAAGTTTTTAAAATATTGCTAAGAAATATTGTAAGAAAGCAGAAAGTAAATATTTAAAAATATATATGTATTTATAAAGATATTTTATCTTTCACCATTACTTTTGCTGTCCTTCGTGCTTACCCTGTTTTTATTTATTCAAGCCAAAATCCCCTTCGAATACAAAACTTTCGGACAATTCGTTGGTCAGTTTATGGGCCAAAGATAAGCAATAAGTAGCCAGACGATAAACAGTCGAGTCGAAGAAGAAAAAATGTGAAATAATTTAATACAGCCAATGTGCCCAAAAAGTCAGCGACCCAGTGACCTTTTCTTATTTTTTGTGTGGCTTTGGCAAATGGATAGCATAAATAAAAAATGTTACTACATTTTACCACATTACACAAAATAAACGATGAAAGCCAAGAAGGAACAAAAAGAACAACAGGAAAAGAACAACAACTACAACCGGGAGGGGTTGATTTCGTTGACAGAATAGGACAGGACTTTGGACTTTCGACTACTCGTAAGCGCCTGGCCAGACTCTGATAAAAAAAAAAACAAATATAAAAAAAAAACTGTGAAAAACTGTCAAAGTGTTTGCGCAATTTTCGAGCACGAACCGAGGGTGGGTGAAATGTCATACGAAACAGCGCTGGTAATCAATTCTGGCCGAAAACGTTTATAGCCGCACATTTTTTAAGCCAAGAACTGGCCGGCTTAATTAGTTGCCATGTACGGGGCATTACTTCAAAGGGTAGCCCATTAATCTAAATTATTTCGTTAGCCGAGCAAACAAATTAAAATAAATGTTGACCCTGAAGTCGGCTTAAAAGTCAACAATTTCAAAAATTGTTTGACTTTCAAAGTGCGAGGGGAATGGGGATATAGGGTCGAAGATTCGACAGGTGTCACAAAAGGTTCGGCGACCTGACACAAGTCAACCCGAATCAATGGCTTCATTAAGTGCACAGAACCTGACATGACCAAAAATGGATTTTAGCTTGCCGCATCCCCAAACGCACATAAAAATGAAAAAATGAAATGATATAAATTCATATCTATTTTGCGGAGGGCACCATCACAATATTTATCAACAATGCCCCCTGGGCGTTTATTGATTAAAAAATTTCACAACTTGGCGTCTGGGGAAGAAGCCGGTTCCGCGGAGTGAGACTGAGAGAGATTGATGGTGGGGGTGTTGGTATGCTGGAAACTGGGCTCGTACACTTGTTGACAGCCTTATTGCCTTAGGCGGTCACAACTTCAGTTAAGAGGTCGCCATTTTGTGGCGGACAAACTTTTTATTTTGGTGCAAAATGTGATTTTAAGCTGCTTTCAGCGCAACAAGAATTTAATTAATAAAAATTAATTTACATTTTGTTTCTTGTTTGCCAGCTTACATTTTTCATATTCTTTTCTTTTTCGTTTTTAATACGCGAGGTGTAAATCTGATTATGATACATTTTCAGATTATCGTTGGCAAACAAACTAAAGTGCCACAGGCAAAAAGCGGACTTACGCTACGTGCCCGCAATCAAGGATCAAGCAATAAAGGACATCGCCAATGTACATACCTGAAATCATAAAAGAGAAAGATACGAAATTAATATATGTATATGTATTTACTACAATCCAATTAAAATTGCCTGACGCAAGATTTATTTTTATTGAGTAATTTTATTTTTATTTATTTATTAAATGTGGTCTGAAATCAGCTCAAGAGCTTCAAACAAGGTTTTAAGAAATACTAGTTTCAAATTAAAGTTACAGAAGAACAAATGAAATAAAGTGCATAATAAATTTGTGAGTATTTAAATGTAAATTTACCACTAACCCCTAGCATTGTTAAGTATCTTAGAAATACGGAATCTAAGAAACTTAAAAAATCAGAAAGAGGCAGATAAACTAAGGAAAAAGTAGACAAATCTTTGAAACTGTGGAGTTAGATAAGTTTACCACGGAGGTTTCCAGCAGACATATTAGTTTTGAAAATATAATGTAAGAAACAGAGAGTTTCATTGAGAGCTTTTGATAAGAAGTAAGTCAGATAGTCAGCACCTTGAAACATAGCTAAAATAGCAGCTATATATTTATACTCGAAAAGGATATATTTATATTCAAAGTAAAATAAATAACATTATGATTATTGTTTAACCAAGAACTCGAATTTTATGAACAAATTTATTTTTACTTTAAAGACGGGTTTATTTGTTATTTAACATAAATGTATACATATACAACTGGCAACAAATCTTTTATTGTTTCCACACTGCAGCTCTTATGTATATCAGATATGGTATATAAGCTTGTTCTGGTCACCCCAAGTAGTAAAAGAGTAACTATTTTACCATATTAAAATAACATATAAAGATTTATGAATTTGTACCTAAGCCCCTTTGTGCATAGTATAACCATGCACCCAATGCCCAAACCCCCTTCCATTTAGGGCACCCAGTAGCTATAATCATATCGCTCACAATCGAAAGACCCTTTCAGATACTTCAAAATGCACAGCGCACTTACATGCAGCACGTAGCACATAGAAACATAAAATGCAGCTTAACGATGTGTCGTTGCCATTCAATCTATACGCTCCTTTGCACTGATTGACGAGTTGAGCGACTGACTGAGTGACGGACTGACAGATATTTATCAGCAACAAGCATTTTATTGCATTTCAACAGAAATCACACTATAAAAATGATTAAGCGTCATGGAACATGCCACATGCCACAGTTGCAAGTCGCTGTTGCATTGGGTGAGTTAGAAGTGGTGTCACCCTGTCCACAAGAACCTATAACAAACGAGTTGACTCTGATTAACCGTCACGTAGAAGTCTATTTCAAAATTTAATGATCTTGAATAATGAACAGCATTTACCAATTAACTCATATGAAAATTAAAGAGCTCAAACTTTATTATCTGAAAACGTAGATGATATTTCAATAATTAATTCAAATCACGTCTGAGACAAAGTGTTTCTTTTTCACGGCCTGCGACATTTTCCAACTCTCTGGCGTCCATCCATATCTGTCGCTTATGGAGAGCAAGTAGATGGAGAGGTGACGGGACACTAGGCACTCAATTGCCCATCTAGAGACTGGCTCCAATAACACCAACAATTTTGCCGCTCAGCAACAACAACAGCAACAGCAAAAGCAACAAAAGCAACCACTACAACTAAGTGACAACTTCATGAACTATTCAAAGTGCCTGGCAAGCAGATCCGGGCACTATAATCCCGACTCCAACCACGGTGTACTACTCATCCTGTTCATGGTCCTGGCATGTGTTGTGGTCAGCGCTTCAAGTGCTCCATTTACGGCTACGGCTTTTGCTACGGCTTTGGCTACGGCTTTGGCTTTAGCTTTGGTTAACTGCACTGTTGCTGTGTACCTCTGGCGTCTGTTTTGCGGCTTGTCAGCTGTCAGCGTTTTGTTGACAATCCCCGATGATAAGCAATGGGGCTAACCAGAGCAAGCAGAGTTTGGCCCTGGTTGAGACGCACCTGCGCTCGCTGAAACTAGTGTGTTAATAATTGAGTGCTGTGATTCAGAATGCAATAACAATTTGATTTATTTCGAGATAATTTTGAACAGGAATAACAATGTGATGGTCTGATCTTTAATGAATATGGACAAGAGAGGCACACATTGCATGTGCGACAGTTTATAGGTAGCCATATATATATTGGCAGTGACAAGAAGTTTTTGAGTATACATTTTTATTGGGAAATTTTAAAATGGATATTGTAGGTGTTAACTTCAAAGTAATCGAATAAGATTCATTGAGATTAGATACCCAAATTAAGCAACTAAAGTTAATTTGGGAACTGCGAGAAAACTATATCTTTATATCTATCGCACGAACAGAAATTCAAAAGATAAATTATAAACTATCTGAAAAAATTATTTAGCTGCTTATTGACAGCATTTTAATTTTCAAACTTTTTATTATTTTTAATTTTTCACAGCTTAAGCAGACATTTTACATTTAATAGCTGCATTTACCGTGCTCAATTCAAAATTAGTAGAAGTCAATTTCAGTTGTGGCATTAAATTAGTGGCTCAAATGCCTCTGCCACATCATAAACGCACTCAGACATAAAGTCTGGCTGTCACGCGTAAAAAATCAAAAAACATTAACAAATTTACAACTGATTTAACAATAAAATTGCACAACTCTTGTGCTGTTATTTTTATTCAGTATTGCAAACTAATGGAAATAATTTAAATAAGCAGCAAAATAAAATTGTTTTTAATTATGCGTGCAAGTAAAGTGTGCGAAATCAACGTTTCACAAAAATTATACATATTGTTGTATACACATATATACGCTATATATGTGCTATATTTTAAAAGCCTACAGGTGCATTTACATGATTTTTTGTTGGTGGGCGTCAAAAACATTTAACGGCAGCTTTTAATTTACATGAATATGCAAATTTAGTCGACTAAATGAACTGAACAAAGCGAGTCCCCGGAAAACCCGCACATGTTTAATAATAATGCAGTAAAACTTTAATGAAAATTCAAAGGAAAATTGTGCAGTGAAAAATTGTTAATAAAATTTATGCGCACTTATCGGCGTCTTCTTTAGATGCATTTAATGACTTTTGGCATTTTAATTCGAGAGCATGTTAATATTAAGGGTTGGGGTGTCAAATTGTTATGGCTGTTAAACGATTGACGCGCACGAGGCGCCCTCGGTGACTTTCATGTGCGTGCCGCACAATAAAAAGCCATTCTTTTGTTCTTGACTTTTTTTGTGCATTTTTTAATTAGCCACCACAAAAAGTCACCCCACACTGCGGTTGGGCGAGGAGCATGGAGTAGGGGTAAGCAGCCAGCAGCCACCATGTCACATGTGGCAACAAGAAACAGCGCGGCACGAGGCAACAACATTCATTGCAGCTGCCGTTGTCGTTGTCGTTGTCGCAGTTGTAAGGTGTCGTTCAACTAAAACATGCAAGAATTTTTTCAAAAGTTTTTTTTTCTTTTTTTTTGTGGCACGTACTACATTGCATATCCCCATATCATCAACAAAGAGGAACGGCGTGTTTTTTATTTTTATGTCCTGCACTGGGCCAACTGTCAACGGGCTTGTTGATGTTTTAAATTCCTCCGCCTGCCACGTGAGACACTGCGGCACAGATGTCTATCGCTGGCCTTAACGGAACAAATGGTCAATGGTTATTGTGTGGGCAGGGATTTAAATGGGGTTCATACTCCGGACTAGTTACAAGCACTTCAGCAATAGGCAGCTGTAAGTAATGATAGTTGACAGCCAGAATATTGTGAGAAGGGCAAACTCTACTTTCGGGCAAAAATCTTTAATACATACTTTGGCTGTTGAAAAGTTCCCGTGACTTCATATATTGAATACAAATATAATATGAAATACATATATAAAATTAAGTTTTAACAAACTACATATAAATTGCCAACTAACAATTATCAACAGTTCAACGGCACCTACACGAGTCATTCCGTAATTTCCAACAAACGGTAAAAGCATAAGAAACTCAATAATTGCATTTTAAGATATTTAAGCTGGCAAATGATATTTACGCTTCAATGTCTATCAAATCAATCAACAAATGACAGCCAGCACAAGAAACATGTTAAGCGCAAAGCAAACAGCAAACAACAGCAAAACAGAAACAACAAACAATCAACAGCAGACATCGAAAGAAACAGGCTACATGAGTGCTGAGCAGCAGCCGACACTGACAAACCCTTGAGCTTATCAGCAAAAATGAAAAAGAAAAACTAGACTGATAAGGGAATATTGTGTGGAGATGCCTAATTGCTGCTTGATAATATTTGACTTGCAAAAGCCAGGCGGTAATTATCAAAAGATTGGAATACTTTCTGTGTATTATTCCAAGTAAAATAGGTCAAAAGGCCATTAAAAAGTTTCTGATTTCTAGTTTACTAACAATAGACGACCATGAAATACAGCAACAATCAAATCGATTGTCTGTTTGAAGCCACCGAAACGCAGAAATTCTATAATCTATTTGAGATGAGCTTGATTTCAAAAATAAATTTAGAGTGTATTTTAGAAATGTGTATAAGTGTGTTATTTATAGAAAATGCTGCACTGAAGTACTCTCGAACATAAATTGCTTACTTGTTTATGTTATTTTCATGTGTTAATGACACTCTCATTAATTGTGCACATATTTTGCATATAGTTTTCTATATCTCACTAATAAACAACAAACTGGCAACATATTGCCGACCTGCTCCATAGATAAAGTGGATTCAAACAAAAAAAAGCACTTGAATAAAATGCAGCTGCATTTAATTTATGTAAATATCATGTTAGCTCTACTAAATGCTATTTAATGCATACAACAAAAAAATAATAAAATAAATAAATACTAGCAAAATGCATTGCGTTCAGTTTGCATGCCTGCATTTAATTTTAGTTTGCAATGCTAATATTAATAACAATTAAATAAATATTGCAGCCATCGCAAAAAGTGTTGGCATTGCGTTATTTGTGCCATGTGTTCTATTTATTTGACATCTGTATGGACTCCTGACACGGTCATCCATACAAAATGCATGAGCCAAATAAATTATTGAATGGCACTATGCAGCAGCACCCGCATGACTATACATTATTGCAAAAAAAGAAATACTATTTGAATAAAATGTTTAAATTAAAATTAAATTTTGTGATTTGGCAGGCAAAAAGTGACAAATTACTCATTCAATCGCAAATAAAATAAAAAAAAGTTTATCAAATTAACGTAATTAAATTAAAAACCCATTGAATTACAGACAATTTTCTTCAAAATGAAAAACTTTTGTTTAGTTTAAATGCACCAAATAGTTTTGATTTCAGTATATTAAAAACAAAAATATATAAGTCCAAATATAAGTTTATCTGATTCAAGAATATTGAACATCATTTAAAGCTTAATAGCATTTAATATTCAACAAGTTTGTCTTTAAAATAAAAAAAAAATTAAAATTAAATGTGACCACATAAAAAGTAAAGTTAAGTTAAATACATTTTGAGGCAGTAAATTTCAATTATTGTCAATTAAAGTGGCAACAAAAATCCGAGTATTGTTTTAAGTACATAGATTTACTCATGGCTGTCTCTCAAAAAGTACACGATAAATGCATTTTAAAATTTCCCCACATCCACACGCCACACACAAAAAAAAAAAAAAATGGGAAAAGAAAGAAAAACAATAAAAACGGTTTTTAAAATTTCACACACACTACAAGTGGTAATAAAATTTTAATAACCTTTGTTTGGTTCACTGGACGGGGTCAGCGGGCAGTGCCCACATTGTTTGCTCTGGAAAACATTGTGTCGTAAAATTGTCGACACAAATCAAAACACAAAGCTGGAAATTATAAACTAAAACGCAGACAGCAAACATTAATGGACAATCAATGAATTTTTGGTCAGCAGCGGGCATTTGGGAACTGGCCACTGAAAACTAATTAAATTAAATCAATAATAGGGGCTCTGATAGACAGAATAGTTCGGGTCCGGGATTCGGCGACAGCAGTCAACCGCTTATACAATTAAAACTTATGCCGAATTTAAGCCACCCGAAAAACAATTGCGAAACAAAAACGCAACTTTGCCAACTCTTACAACAGAACAGCAAATGGCCACTTTTTGACGCAATTTGCATTGCCTACTTTTTGGAGGTCAAAGTTTGGGCGCTCACCGAAAAAAGTAATTATAACACAAAACATTTATAATTTTCATTACGCCGGGTGTAAAAAACCATGACAATTGCCGCGAAGCATGCAAAACGCGCATAAATTAAAACAACTGTGGAGTTAAGAAAATAAAGAAGGAAAAGAAAAAAAAATCACTCTTTGCCGACAAAATATCATTTTGCATTTAGCGCTGAAAAAGGTACACAAAAAGTAATCCGCAGATAAGCTGGCGAAAAGTTAACAAAAAGAAAACATACAATTTGCCACGCCCACAGCACCCACAGCGCCCACCCGCAGCTGATTTGACATTTATGGTGGAAATAATTAGAAGCTTTCTCAACAAGCGTGAAAGTGAAGTGGAAATGAAAATGATAATGGAAATTACAGAGGGGCGTACATTAAATGAGTGAAAACAAAACAGAAATTAGAGATAGGAAAATACCAAAAATGTGGTAAGTAAATTTCCTTTTGTTAAAGCTCGCTGATAGCAATGGACTTATTAGAAAGGAGAGATAATGATATCAATTAGGAACAACGATTCAAGTTTTCTATAGTCTTGGAAACTTAAATGAACAAGCAAGTATTTAGTGAAAACTCACTGATGGTATTGCACTTATCAGACAGGAATGTTAATTATACTTATTAGGAATAATAATTAAAGTTATCCGTAGTTTAAGAAACTATAGAAAATATTCAAGTATTTACAGAAAATAATTTACAAACAAATGAAGTTCCTACAACTATTTTTGTTTTTATGAAGCTGAGTCCATCTGCGCTATTTCAGAAATGTATTCATCCCACATCTATTTTTCATATCTAAAGCTCCTACAATTATTTCTTTGCATGATCATAGCTATTCATTTACCTTTTTGTCGCTTCTGGAGCCAAGATTAATTTTAATATACTTCTAGGCACCTGACTTTAAGAACTTCCGTTGCGTAGTTAGAGTTCCCGTACTTTATGGCCAACACTTGGCTAATTACTGCCCAATTACACAGTGTGTATTCACTTTTATGTTTGGCAGCAGGTCCCGATATAATTACGCAGAAAAATGAATTACATAATTAATAAATAAATTCAGCGCAGTGCTAATTAACTGCCTAGAAGCAGACGCAGAAGCCAACTGCGGAGGCAAAAGTGGGAAAAGTAAAAGCACCAAAAGCCTAAAGTCAATGCCCAAAATGAAAGGCGCTTCAAAACACACCCACAGGTACACACACACACACACACGCACACACACGCCAACACAACCACGCATATATACAGTTAAATACACACAAGCACGACAGGATAACGCATGTAAGCAAATGGCAAATGGAAGAAGGCAAAAAGCGTATCGACTTAATTGCTGACAGCAGAGCATTAGGCTGGTCTGTAAACCAGTGTGGCAACAGAAGGGCAAAAAAAAGAGATAGTTGAAGAGAGAGAGAGAGAGAGAGAGAGAGAGAGAGAGAGGGAGATAATTAGAGTTGGAGTTAGTGCTATGGAGGGAGTACCATTTGGGTTGGGTAGCTTTGAGTTTGTTTGCCGCTGTTTGTGGATAAGCGCAAAGCAAGCAATACAAGGCATTGCTTAACTTAGAGTTATCCTGTACTTAAATTTCGTAAAGAAGTGTCTAAACTATCAAGAATGTATATTTCATTATTGATGATATTAAATATAATATATCAAAATAATATAACAGTTAATTTTTCAAATAAAAAATGCACTTTAAAGTTACTTTATCGCAAAATTTTAATTTTTTAAAGATAGAAATAAAACATAAAGAAATACCTGATCCATATTCAGCACTTTATTAAATAATTTAATAATGACATCAATTTATACCCAGTAACTCATTTTAGAATATTGGAGTTCCACATAAGAACGAGTGCTTAAAAGTCAATAAAAAGATACAATTGAGTAAAGTTATCTTTTCGCAAGCAGAAACAAAACAGAAATATCTTTATATTTAATGATAAGTTTCAAATATTATTAATTGTTGATGGAAGTTACCTATACCCGTTTTTAGTCAGAGCATTCACAGCAAGAACTGTACAAGCAATAAAAAGAAAATTAAACAAAAGGCAGCAAACAAAAAACGGCGTCATAATGAAAATCCATTTCAAAGAGCGACACATAAAAACACCATTTGCCGCCTTAAAATGAATTTAAGGATATGCTCATAGACCGTACGCAAAGGACGAAGGAGGTGGGGATCGTTTGTGTTTATGCTGTGCTTAATTCAAATAAAATTGCTCGCTTTTTGCCATTTGTACTGCTGCCATTGTGTGTCACGAGAAATACCAACATTTGCTTGTTCACAAATAATAATAAAGTCAGGACCCAACCCAGGCCGACCAAAGTAACCCCAAAAACAGCCTAACAAAGTGCTATAATTTACCTGGCTTTACATTGTTTTGTTACTGGCTAAAACCTTCTCCCAGGTGCATAATTTACAGGCAGTTTTTCCAAGCGACAACTTTTATTTGGTGGGCGTCAACTTGGCCAGAAACTGTTCCAAATATTCTTCAAATGTTTGATGTCAAAGTGCAAAGGGAAAGTTGTACAAAAACAACTAAGTGGCAGCTCCTGTTGCCAAAATATCCAGACATATGCGTTATCTACTTGGCGACACGTATTTGTGTGCCTGTATTAGTGTGTGTATGTGTCAGTCTCTAATGACCAGATCCCAACAACTGACCAGTCAACAGTCAGCAGACCCTTTTCCATGGAGCATTTCACTATGGCATTCCCCAGGGCCTCATGTTTGTCCAGTTTGCCCAGCTCAATGTAGTTTGACGACTGACACTGATGCATACTCGTAATCATTTTAATTGGTACACATTCGACGTATACTCGGAGATCTGACCAGATAAAGTAATGGTAATTGATTAGGCCATAGCATAAGACTTAGGTATGCACAGACTAATTAAGCTCTCCAACCGACATAGATTTACCATGAAACAATTTTAATTTACTTTATATTAAAAATCACTTTCCAAACTCAAATAATATGCAATCTAAATGTGACGAAACATGAAGTTTGATCCTAGATTTGCAAAATTAAACTTAACTAAGGATAAACTTGGCAGCAGTTTTTAATTATTGTGAAACATTGGGAAAACTTCCTTATATATATACAACAGACCCTTATGTGTGTATAACAGATACATACACATATATTTATATGAAATAAAAGTATTTATTGTTCGAAATGCCGACATGAACATGGCCTCAGGGTTGGTGGAGGTAAAAGAAAATAAATACACCCATGTTAAATGGAACAAATGCAGTGAAATCATTCGGCAGGCCAGACGCAGAAGGGGGTGGATATACTGCCAGCGGACACTGTGCCACATTGAGTCGAGGTGGGACAGCTGCGGGGTCTGATGGTGGTGGTTAATAACACAAAACATGTTGCGAAATGTTTGAGAAATGTTGGCGAACCGAGAACTGCACTTTGATGGCGTCATAAATTAAGCAAAACAAAAATGAGAGCAGCCAGCGACAGGAGGCACTAACAAGGATACCAAGGATAACAAGTACACACGTACCGCGTACATAATAAACTCAACATTAATGATTTGTTAGCGAGAAAAATGAAAACATGTTGGGAAAGTACCCGATGACAGGGCAAACAAACAGAAAAACATATATAAATATATATATATATATATATATATATATATATATATATATATATATTTATTTATATATATATATGTATGATGAGAACTCAAAGCAGTGCTTACCTGCAGCTAGCAGGTAGATAAATAACCTAGCAAAGGCTTTGTGTGTGAAAAATAGAACAGGGCAACACCAAAAAAACATTGGGCAAAAATGAAGTGATGAAGTGGAGAGGCACTGTGAGAGTGAAAAAGAGGGAAAGAGAAAGCGGGCTAATGAGTATCGGGCTGGCTGTGATTCAGCTCGTGCTGTCGCTAATCTTATCAGCACTTTCGTTGTCACTTAACGTGTGTGTGTGTGTGTGTGTGTGTGTGTGTGTGTGGGCTGGGCCTAAAAGTTGATTGAGGTATGCGTTGTTCGATTGCGTTTGCGTGCCTCATATGGAGTCATCAACTGTGCTGCAGCGGGGCATAGGGGCTGGGATAGGGATGAAGACAACACCTTGACAATAACATGATCAGCTGCCTTTCTGGATTCAGCTGCCAGGAGCCACAGATTTAACGAGATTTTTGATTTTGGCCATTGTGCCGCGTGAAATTTGGCCAGACCATCAGCTGCTTGCAGGCTGCGACTGAGTCAGTCGATAGCAGCAAACGGAAATGCTTTGTTATTCGTCATTTGATGCAGACATACATGTTCTTTTAACTGTGCAAGCGGCCCATTATTTCGTTCTATTATCAAAAATTTTATGACGATTTTGATTTTGATTATTTGAAATACTCTGCTTTTTTTTTAGATAGTTCATGTGATCTACTTTTCCGATTTTTGTTCATATTTTTAAATTCAGAAATGGCTTGATTTATATTGTTTGATTCGTTTTTAATTACAATTAACTTATTAAGTTTTAATGAAAATCTTCAATAAAAATAAAGTTACTGTACATTTTAGTCTATTATCAAAATGATATCGAATGATTGTGAACGAATTCTATGACGATTTTTTTTTTTTTTTTTTGTTTGCTGACATGACACTCAACTTTTGTTTAGATAGTAGTAGATAGAAATCTAATTGAACTAATTTTTCGATCAATAATCACATTTCTAAATGTACTTTCTTTGTTTGCATTTTCATTGTATTTTTAATCATTAAGTTTTTAAAAGGTGGCCGAAAATTCAATTTAACTTAATTTAACTTAAAAAGTTGTCTCTTTATCAATTAAAGTGTTGAATAGAAAGCAGCGACTTCGACTCTAATTTTTCGGTTCGTATACAAAACGACCTTTTCAGTTCTTCTATAAGCAACTTCTACTGTGGCCAAGAAGCTGTGAATTATTACACCATTTTTCGCTTTCATTTCAATGGCGAACTGTTCTTGTTGTTTGAATGCTCAGCTACCTGCTGTCTGTCTACTACCCTTTTGACCTGTCTCTGCATTGGTTTTTTTTCAATTTCTAGCTGCTTTTGTTTTCATCTACTGCAATTTGTCACTTTTCGCACTCAGCTTGTCCTTTTACAGTTGTCCTGTACGTCCTGTTTGTGACTTTCGCGACAGTTAAAACCAGTGACATATTAAAAATGTTTGCCGTCGACATCGCAGTGGAATTTTGTGTAATTGTGCACCTACTGCTGCAGGTGAGAAATGGCCAAAACATTCGAAATTAAATTCCAAAAGAGCAGACACAGAACTTTAAGAATGAGTATTGGGTTTTGAGTTTTCAGGCAACGCCAGCAAAACCCAACTCACAAAACTTATCGCTAAATTAGCGTGCCAAAGTTCTTAGATTGCGACACTCCAAAAACAAACAGGTCTAAGAAAACAGATAGGGACGAGTTACGCGGGTGCGGGTTGAAGGGTCTGCGTTTGGGTTTGGGTGGGGGGTGTGGCAAAACATGAGAAATGCTTTAGGGGAAAAAACAATTTTGCATGAAAAATGTGCGAGGCGCACAGACAAACAAACGAAGAGCCATAAATTTTCTAGTGCCAGACAGGAAAAAGGAAGAAAACGGCAAGGAGAATAAGGAGAAGCGTTCAAAAAGGCTTTTTCTCTCTGTTGCTGGCCAGGATGTGGTTATTGCTTTGGTGTTTACGTATTTATTTTGGTTTACTGCACCGCTTTTACTTTTACCCAAAACCACTGATATCAAATAATTAGCGAGCTAAGTTTGCACCAAAGATAAATACATGATATATTACTTTTCTAGACGTTTTTTTCTTGCGAACCTCACTGCGAGTATGATTAATAGAATTATTTGATTATTATTATTATCACAGTTGACAAAGTCGATCAAATTACACAAATATGTACAAATTGTATACAAAAGATACACAATAACAGCGCACAACCAAAGACTTTAGAGATATATCTCTATAGTCTCTATAAGCAATATAACAATTTCTATTTACTAATTAATAATTCTGATAACTGCAAAAATATTTGCACTTTTCTGTGGACTTAATCAGATCTTATATACTATAAGATAACTGAGTAATGCTGAAGTGGGGAACGTTAAGGATGCACTTCTCGCACTACATTTCAAGTATTTACTTTATAAATTGGTATTGAAGTTAAAGCCAAACACTCGATTTCATTAAACTTAAATCATTTATTGTAACTTAAAAATGTATAATATAAGCATTATTCATTATAGTCAAATAATATTACGATTACGATAAAACGGGCTTAAAAGTCTCTTCTCAACAATTTGTATTATTTTTTTTTTAATTCATAAAAACGCTTTAATTACATTTCTGTTTTAAATCAAAATCATGAACTGTTAAAACTGAAATCAGTAGAAAATATTTGGAAATATAGGAAAGTCACAAAAAAGGTCTAAAAAAAATAGAAAAAATATACACAAATAAAAAAGAAGACAAAAATAAAGCGAAAATATAGACCAAATTTTACAAATAGATTTAAGTCTCTTCAATATTCTTTTAATTCTAGTTTAGTCAAATGAACTTGTTAAAATTAAAATGCGAGCTAACATTAAACATAAGTAAAACTGGGAACTAGAAAAAAGAGAAGAAAAAAAAACAAAGTAATTTCAAGACTATCTACAAATCGCATCAATCTCGATCAGAATTTCTTAACCAAGAACATATTCATCGATTTTGTATTCCAAAACGAATAACCTTAAATCAAGTTTGCTGTTTTCTTCCCACTCATTTTCATAATCATTTTGATGATATATATTTAATTAAGTATTCAAATTGTTAAATTGCAATTTTGTGTAGGTTTTTCTCAGTGTAGTTGTTTTCTATTATAGAAATATAAGATTTGATTGATGATTGTGCGCTCACCTTTTGAGCCTTGCAAGTGACATTGATGGACTGGACGTCGTGCTGCTGGTGTCGCTGTTCCACGATGCACTGGCCGCAGGCGGGCATCTTGCAGTTGAGGCAGTACTGGGAGAGGGTCTCCTCGTGCTCCCCGCATACCGATTCACGCAGATGGGCGGCGCCACGTGGCTTCACCAGCGTGTGCTTGGCCAGGGGTCCGCGTGCCGGATGACAAAGCTCACGGCATTGATCGCAATAGCGAATCTCACACTGTTCACAGATCAGCGACGCGACTTTGGGATCCGTTTCGCACATCTGGCAGCGGAGTGCTTCGCGTGCACAGAACCGATCCACGATGGCCTCCATGGCCCGATAGGTGGGCAAATTGCGTACGCCGCCATCGTCAAAGAAGACCAGCTTGCGGCACAGCGGACACGTGAGACAATAAGCGGCGCCAGGTGGCGCCACCACGGTGCCCACAGCATGCATGCCAGGCAACTGTCCGGTGCCGGCATAGGAAACGGGTCGCGATGTATTCGAGCAGCACACAACGCCCGAATCCGCCTCACTGAAGATGCTCACCTTGTCGGACTGATCCTGATCGGAGGTGACGCTCTCGCTGCCCGTTGCCGAGCTGGCCGTGCTTGCCGCCGAGCTGTGCGAGCTGTGACGTGTGCCCGGATGACCAGGACCAGGTCCAGATCCGGATCCTCTAGCAGCTGCCTCCACCGCCTGGCCACCATTAACAGGGGCAGATGCGATTCCGCCATTGGCTCCACCGTTAGCCGTACCATTGGTGGCATTTGTGGCTCCACTCAAGGCAGCAGCCCCTGGTGTGTATGGCGTCTGTATGTCGAGGGCACAGCCCAGGCACAGCGCATGGAAGCAGGGCAGCAGCACGGGATTCGCGTACAACTGCTTGCAGGTGGGACAACGTAATTCGTCCTCCATTATTATCAATCAATAATTAATAATAATTATTATTATTTATATTTGTATTTGTTTCTTTCACTTGGTTTTTTCCCCTTTGTTCCTGGAACTGGAAACTGCCTCTAAAATTTCAAATTTTAATTTGGGCACTCATTTTGCAGCACTGTTTTTTTTTTGTTATTTCTATGCACTTTCATTTGGCAAACAATTAACGTTAGTTAACACTTGTCATTTGTTTGTCTTCGTTGTTTCTTGATCACTATTCGTAAATGTAAACTCGCGTTTGATTTTACGATTCACGTCGCTTCTTCAACCGCTCAATACGTCCGCTTGCTGTTTACGTTTGTCAAAGACTGAACTGGCAAACTTTTGTTCAATGCGAATACCTGCCATGCCACAGCATGTTCAACGGCTGCTGCTGTTGTAAACGTTCGTTCGTTCATCGCTTGCAACCGCAACTCTCAACGAAGCTTAACGAAACGACTGCAGCGCAACAACAGCAACCACAAAAACTTCTTATCACTGTTGTGAATGTTGTTTAATTGTTGTGGAAAGTATTGAAAAAGAATAGTAAACAAATTTTTAAATATATTTACATGTGTTAAGAAATAAAAACTAAAGAAAAAAAAAGACATATTTCAACGTAGCTATGTGCATATTCATAAAATGTATGTATTTTTTTAATATTTTAATTTAAATAATTTAAAATTAAGAACATTGTTTGATACCCATTGCGTTGTGCAGAATATAAATGATTGCAATGAATTCTGTTAAGTTTAACATTCGGATGCTTAACATGTTCGTGTTCGATAATGTTGTGTGCTGCCAACGAACGTGTTGCACGCGCAATGTTTACATTCCGTTATTGTTGTTGTTCTCATTGGTTGTTGATCGGGTTGCAAGCCAAATAAAATTAGAAATTCGTTTGAAATTTGAAATGTGAAATGTGATCGTGTCGGGTGGAAATGTTAACGTTGCATTTCTATTTGGGGACCACAGTCGACACTTGTATTGTGGGCCAAACTGCCCAGTGCCAGATAAAAGTGCGGCGCATTTATCACTCTCAAATGAGCGACGATAAGCAGCAAAAAACAAAGTCAATCAACGTGACAGATATCGATACGAATACAACAAATAAACATGTGTGCGCTGCAGGTATGCAGTAAGCCCACAGGTAAACTGATAACGACTCAACGACTCTTGCCATATGGCAAACTAGAAGAGGCAAAGGTGTCACAAAACATCAACAACAACCGCAACAACAACAACTACAACAACAATAACAAATATGATTAGAGCAAGCGCAACATTTGCTTGCCATCGCCTGCAGCGTTTATTTTGACAATAGCCTGCAAATGGCCAATGGACATCGAATGCCAGTGAAATACACTCAAAGCCCAAACACACACTGAGAGAAAAATGCCGACTAGTTTCCTTGATATTTCTTATTTATTTATCTTACTTATCTTATTTATTTCTTTCTTGTAATTTTATTTTGAAATGCAATTTTATTTATCTATTTTCTTAAAACTTTTTTTCCGAGTCGACATTCAAAATAGTCAACATATTAATTTAAGTTTATGCTGCTTATTTTGCTCAGTGCGCAGAGAAACGAAACACAAGCCACGGTGACCTGCTCCAAATGAGAATCGATAGACTCAACAACAACAACACCAACAAGAAACACATCGACGAAAAAAAAACGTGCGTAATCCGTTTGACTTAATAAGCCACGTTCTCAATTTGGGTTTCCTATTCAGATAGCTAGGTACACAAATGGTGCTGGGGGAATTGACCAAGTGTTTTGACAGCTCACTCTATGCTGTGGCAATAGCCAATGGACAAGGGGCAACGGCATCTACTGCCTCCATTTTCGGGTATATACGGGGGCACCCCCGTCCCCTTCGTTGCCTATGCAAATATTGACATGCAACGCATTCGTATGCGTAATTTGCCTCAATTTATTGTTCAGCAAATGTTTGCCTCAGTTTTTTCCCCCTTTTCCACACACCTCGCATATAATAAATCATCGAATATCAGCAGCGGCGCCTAATTTCTTGTATTTGTTCACGTATTGATTTTAACGGATTCTTATAAGGCATGCCATTATCTCTAAGCATATACACAACATATGTATGGATTTGTCGTACACTCATGCCACATACGGTTACAGGTAGAAACGCTGAACCTAAGCCGAGCAAATAGATACAAGTACATGATACATGACAAAGTGAAAAGAATACTTTCCTTAACTTCGGAAAAGCAATACACTTAATCCAACATTCACGATCGAAATTCATTGGTAATGTTTCTCATTTAAGAGCGAGTTTTTAAATATTATAATTAATTTTGAGATGTGTAAAAAGCCTGAGAATTATATAATTGTAAAATGTTTGTTAACAAAAATAGAGTATATATAAAAGTAAATATAATATATATATATATCAATAAATATGTGCTTAAATTTTATTCATATTACATTTTTGGTTACAATAACAATTAGTGCAATCAATGATATTTATAGTGTTCTCAGACAATCTGACTTAATCAAATAGTTAAAATACAAAATGAATCAATATTTATATTTTCTTGAACTCGAATTTCTCGCAATTCTCAACCTGTTGCAGCGCTTCGTTGTCCACAATGCTTGTTTATGAAACATAATAAAATTTAACAAAATGTTTCGCAAAGCAATTTCTCATTTTTTGAATACACTTAACGTGCATAGTTGCTGGGTACTCAAGGATCAACCGAGGCAATAACTCAGTTTTATATAGTTGAAAAATATTTTAAAAACTTTCAAGCCATTGTAAGACCACCAAAATCTGAGTAACACTTTCACAACCATTCACCACGCACCTTCCCCCTCTTCTTTGCCGGTTGAATTTTGGCCCGCTTTAAGACCATATATCATGTCGTGTTACCAGCTTCCATGGCCAAGGACATTCACAATATGCGCGCATGCATAAAAACGCAATAATAACAGCCAAAATTCACACAACCACACACAGACACACACACACACACACATCCTCTTCATCTTGTAGAGCCATTCCAAAATGGCAGAAATACTTTGGTCACTGCGGGTGTGAAACTTTTCTCTTATTTTCTCTTATTTTTTCTTCTCTTTTTTGTGTTACCCTTGCCTTCACTTCTTTAAAAGCAATAAAAAAAAAGAGAATCAAATTTTTTTCGTTCCGCTTTTGGCTGTGGTTGTGTTAGAGAGTGTGTGAATGTGTGAGTAACTGACATGGACCGTGCTCAGCAGCCAGCGGCAGTTTCATGCGTTTTGTCGTGTTGCATGTGGCAACTGTGGCTGCAGCGGTCGCGACGTCCACAAAATCCACCAACAAACAAAAGCATAAAAGCTCAACTATAATAACTAGACTGAATATTGCCAAGGATAAATGCATGACTAGCATTATGCCCTGTAATAAAATGATCAACTAAATGCGATATTTAAAAAAATAGATTTGAAATCTTCATGAACGCCTTTTAATTATTCTTTAAATTATATTTTTCATTTTTATTTAATATACTTGTTTTTTGCATTTAATAAAATACAATTTTTTAATATATTTCTTAGAACAAAGTTGATTTTTTTAAACATAAAACAGCTATTTAAATTTCCGCTTCAAAATGCATAACAAAGTCTGGCTTTTGCCCACTTCCAAAATGTATTTTAAGATGCAATTTTGATCCTTTTCTGAGTGTATGAATTATTTTCTGACATATTTAACAAATGTAGTCAAATGTTTAGTCAAAAATATTTGCGCGAAACTGATAGTTGTGAAAGTGACAATTGTCCTGGAGCTATTTTATTATCAAAGCCTTGGCGCTTTTGACAGCAGACATGCCCCAACGAAGCAGGGTATAATAGACGTGGCATGTGGGAGTTGGCTGTGTAAAAAGTTCAACAACAAAAAAATTTAAAATGGAGTTGCCTTGTTTTTGTATACGAAAAGGAGCGCATTTAATAAAAAATACTCCTTTTTGGGCTCCAGGCGATGATGATGCTGCTGATGACGTTGCTGTTGTTGTTGTGTGCTTGGCGAGCAGGATAACATCGCCAAATGAGATTAGGAAGGACATTCGCGTATTTAACACACACACTCACACACACACACACACACACACACACACACACACACACACACACACACACACTCATACACACAGCTGCTGGAGCAGCAAGCAGTAGGACATCCTGACTGCCTGTTATGTCGAGTACAACCACAGGCGGTCCAATTGGGAAGCTGGGGCCAACTCTGGTCGTTCCCTGGTTTGCGCTTCACTAGCTTTACTGTGGCTACGCTGTGCTCGTAAGTCAGCGGACGGGTGGAGGGGTGTAGATGTATAGGCGGACATCTGCTAATATTGGGCTGCAAGTTTAGCGCCTCTGTTGTCATTGCAGGAAGTTGCAACAGTTTGAGGCACTGTAATTGCTTTTTTGTTTGCTGCCGCGAGCCTTGGGTTTTGGGTGGATAGTGGGTAGGGGGAAGGTAGGCGGATGTTTTACCATGCAGCATCGCTGCAAATTTTTAATTAGATTTTTTTTTTTTGATTTTTGTAATTTTGTGAAGTTTTTTTTTTGTTTGTAACTTCAGCCCGAGGTTTATTTTGTATTTGAGCAAATGACACTCGCGCTAAATTGGCAATTTTTTGTTGTTGTCAGTGGTTTTGGGCATTTTGATGGGTTTTTTAACGAGTTAAAATGGGCCTAAAGTGGATGTTTTGAGCCATGACAAATTGCTGGGTGTTTATTTGGCTTGTGACCAAAACCAAAGCAAACATTTTCTTTTGTGTGGCTTGGTTAGTTATAAACTTGGAATACGAAGCCAGAATAAATGTGCATTCAATGTAAAATTGGCTAACTAAGAAAACGGATTGTGCAACAAAAGCATCTTTCCAATATTTTGAAAAGGTCTTGCATCAAGCGAAACCAAATTAAAGCTCAACATATGTCAGCTATAAATTCTCAGATGTCCAATGCTAATTGAAAATTTGTAGTATATTTTGCAGCTGCTTCTGTTTTCCTTCTGAAGTATTCTCGATTTAATAAGAACAAAATGTCAGAAAGCAAGAAGAGGAAGAGTGGCTAACATACAAGAACAGCATCATTTATAAATGCACTCGATAAATTATTGTAAAGAATTAACTCGGATTTCAGCCACATCAACAGCAGTCAGAAGCACAACCACGACGCACAGGTAAAATTCTACACACACTTCACCACACGCAGACATCACCACACACACATACATTCACACACACACACACACACACACACACAGCGCACATACTTCAGTAGTTGTCTGTGTGGTATTTATACAAAATTATTTTCGTTTACTTAGCCAAGCGAGTTTGCCGTAGAAACTATTCGTAAGCATTCTGGCCAAGTTGTTTTTGGTTTTTTTTTTTTGCCACGCTTTTGTTTTCATTTTGCCGTTATTATACTGTGTGTCAGTATTGGTGTTAAGCACTTCCGCTTGACTGCCTGGCTGACATGCGTTGCACGTTGCACGTTGCCCCAACTATGCGTCCCAGCTGCAGCTTTCCTGCACCTTTTGGCTTCCGACATCATTCACACTCACACACACACACACACACAGACACAGCACAGCAGATGAGTTTGATTTTTCATTAAGTTTTTCAGTTGAAGCGCTCCCCATTTCTATACTCTAGAACAATATTAATACTGATTTCTTCGTGATGTTTGTTTTAATGCATTCTTGATGAAACTTTACTGAACACAGTAAATTTGCTGTATCGATTCACTATATCATAAATCTTCCATAAAAATCATATGTGGAAAGATGAATTCTGGTAGTAATCTGGACCAGAGTCAACCAATTATTTTCCTTAACTCTATGAGCAGTTTGACTGTGGTCGAAAAGGGTATGTAATCTTCGTCGTGAATAAGATAACCGTTTCTTCCATGTTTTTCTTATTTCATTAGCTAAAATTATTTTCAATTAGCAGCCAACATCCACGTCTATGCACAGCATCCAAACGCTGATACAGAGCAAGGCAGTCGATATATTTTCTTGCCATTCCCCACTGAGAGTTCAGAACTAATTCGATTTAACAGACTGCCTTAAATTTTGACGCTTGATGTTTATTCCCTGGGTTTCGGTGGAAGTATTTGTAGCAGCTCAAAATACTTGCCAAGTATTTTTAAGAAAATGTTAATTGACTTCACACACATTTTTTAAATATCTTTACAAATATTTAAATATTGGTTGAATGGTGCCGACAATCTGGAATCTAGACAAACTAACCACTCAGAGAATGCTCATTAAATCATTTTGTGCTATACCAACTTGATTCCATTGCAAATAGGGCTGCCCCCAATTGCACAAGATATGCAATACATGAAAATCTCAGATATTTTACAAAATAGTAAAACAAAATAATTTTTCATCTAAATTAAGCAAATTAGAACATAAGTAAACTAAATTTAAAACAATGTGGGAAATGAGTATTACTTAAAAAGGTCTCAGATATTGTAATAAAATGAAGCGCAGACTAGCAAAACTCGAATTGTAAATATCAGCCACATCCTCGAAATAATTGTGTTTTCAAGTACAAACAACCGGGAGGGTTCGGGAGTAACAAAGAAAAAACCAACGTAATTAAATGTTTTGCGGTCTGGCCATATGAGATGCGGGGTATTTGGTTGCATCCACTGCTGAGGCACAAACAAACAAAACATGTGCCACGCACTTTGGGGAGAGACCACAGAGTGAAACCAGTTGCAATTATGAAATTTTAGATATTTCCGATGTACTCAAGCCGCATGTAAAACTCTGTGAAGCCAGCAGATGCTGCCACCCACATCTGCTACCCCCGGCTCCTTCTGCTCCGCCTCCTATCATGTCCTTTTGCTCGAAGAGTCGGTTGGGTCAGCAAAACATGGGAGCAGTGTGCCTGATATGGGAATAGGGGAAGTAAAGGACTCGACATGCTGGAGTGGTGGGAGGGGGAAGTGGAGCTTTTGTTTAGAGGGTGTTCGGTAGTCGAGCTGTAATTAAATTGTGTGCAAATCAAATTGCTCTTTTGATTATGAAATCAAATACTTTACACGGACCTCTCAAAAAACAACTTTTTGGGTGATTTGTAGTTTGATTGAATACCGCCTGCAAACCTTGCTCGAACAAAAAAATATGAATACGAAGAGTGTGAGGGGATTTTTTGATACACTTAAGGGTGCATCAGACAGTTAAGAATAATATTTGGCTCTGCACAAAGCTGGTATTTATAAATGTTCATAGGTTAAATAATATATTTATTTATAGATACAACTTATTTATTTATGACTGGATTTATAAATTAAATGTGAAAAATGAATACATCAAATATTTTTTAACTGATTATATTTATACATAAAAGAAATACGTAAATATTTTATGTTTAATTTATTTATCTGATTTACAAATATAGCCTATTTTGTGGCGCTGGTTTAAAGATTAAACAAATAAATATTCAACCACCTTTTCAACAAAAAAAGTACAGATGACGTTAAATTTATTATATATAAATAACTTATTAATAAAGTCAAATACATAAATCTAATTTATTCTCTATCTCAAAGCTAATTAATTCAGCACTTGACCCGACATCAGCACAACTCTCACACTTTTTATACAACTGTTTTTGTACTTATAATCCATAATTCGTTCCCTAAAAATATGCAATATAAGCGGAACACCATCAAACAAAGAAAATTCCAAATTTTCTATTGTGTCCTGATGATGTGCCAAAAATGTTGTAGTTCTTGCTGTGCTCGCAAGCAAGCGGATGGAAAACAATATGAGATCGACAAAGCCTTAACCCTATTCGCAACGAGTATTTTAGCACTTCAACAAAGTCACAACAACAAAGAAAAGCAGTGTGATTGGTACCGATTGAAGGTTATCGACTCGGAGATACCCTGTACTCAGACGGCAAACACCCCAAAATTTATATGTTATTCCCAAAACTGAAAACATTTAGAATTATTCATTTATAATTATCATACATATAAGTAACGATAGTACGCCAAGATTAGCAAAGAAAGCATAAATATCTTTTAAGGACGTGCACAAAGTATATATTTGATGATATGACAATGCAAATAGTTTTGGATTTGTATAGTTCCTTCTTTTATAAACCACTGATAAATTTCCATACAACCCGTTTAAGAATTTTCTTGGGTGTTTTGGTATAACAGAAAAAACTCAACACAAACTTGCCGCATTCAAATGCAAATCCGAACGCAAATCTTCAAATGACTTCGATTGGTTGTTCCTGAATCGGGCTTCTGGTTGGGAAGCCGCCTTTGTCTGAGCACCAAACGTTGGTTTGTTGCCCGGGTGTCGCTTTTATCACTTGCTGTGCAGCAGGACATGTCACCCGCCAATGCGCCTCCCTCGCCTCTCTCGCCTCCCTCACCTCCACCACACTCGAAAGCATCGAGAGCAGGCACAGCCCATGCAAAAAAGAACCCAAACAATGGTGACCAAAGGATTTTAACGAACTTATTGCACAACAGATGTGAGGCATGCTTAAGTTGCTGTCAGAAGTTGCTGATGGACAGAAACTTATGGGAAAGTTGCTGCGAAACAAAACTCGATTTCCGCTTGGTCAAGTGACATGATTGATATATCAGGGCCGACTGTTGGCTCTTGTCTAATTCCGCTTTTGGCCCTAATCCAATCCAAGTCCCTACACCACAATCTACACCAAACCAAAATCAACAAAAACAAATTACATAAGCAGCAATTTGAAAAGTTGGACAACAACATCAAGTAGCCGACACGTTGCAGCTTACAGCTGCTCGGAAAAATGCACTTTTGTTAAGAATGAAAAACTTGATGCTATTGTGAAACCGTTACAAAATGTTACACATTGCCAAAAATATAAGAAAACCTTTCTGCATGGAAACGAGTTAAAAGTTAGAAATGTAAAACTGATCAAAAATTACCAAGGTGCAAACGAAGAAAAACATTTGAGTGGCTGTAAAGAACGTTTTGCTAAATTGTAAATATCCACATGTGAAAAAAAAAAATTTTTTTAAGTAATTTTGATTACGCTAAGCCGTCTAAAGTGCCATAAAAATGTTGAAGTATAAATGTCAAACATAGTTTTCTCATTCTATGCCTAACTATCCATCCATTCATCCATTTTATTCATGATTTAACCTCAACATTAATCCGACATCTAAAATGTATGCACAAAACTTAATAAAAACGTTCTGTTTTTTTTTTTTGTTTGAAGCTTAAAATTTCCATAATTGAGTAATAATTATTGAATTTAATTTCTTTAACAAATGGCGGCAACCTGTCCTTCACCAAGCGCAAGCATAAACTATAAAAATCCTCCTACAAATATATAGAAATTTATATCAATGAGTTTTATTCCTCAATTTAAAGTTAGTATCAACAGCGATGAGTTTGGGGCGAATGAAAATAGCTTTGTTTTGTTTTATGGTCAAGCTGCAGACTGCAAGTGATTAAGTTTGCATTTCTAAACTGACACTTTTAGTTTCCTGTGGTTGCCCAAAAAATACATGTGCACACAACACCAATGCAGTCTTGGAGTGTGAAATTTTTTGTCAAGTTTTGCATTTGTCAGAGGACATTCTTTGGTCATCTCTCCACTAGGAGAGGCTAGGCGTCTGTCAGTGCCAGTAAGAAAGCATTTTAATAAAATGTACTTTCAATAAATATACCAAAGTTATAAAGTTACCCCCCACCCACCCCCCCCCACACACACACACACACACACTCACATGAGAGCATATACTCGTATTTCTGGGTAGCCGCAGGCTCTTGTCCATTTTAAACATTTAATCTGATTTTCCATTTCAATGCCTCGCTACCATTGAAAATTACAATAATTTTGCACAATGCACAAAATATTTAGAATATGAATTATATAAATTCACACACAAGCACACACATATATATTTGTTCATCTAAATGTATTTGTTAAGTTAAGTGTCTGTTTTAAGTGGCTGTCTGATCACTTTAACTGGCGCTCTGCAAATATTTGCATTTATGGCACATTTAATTGCCCTCAGTCACTTGCACATATTGTTAACGTATTTCCAAATTGTGGCAACTGAATTTACAACGCTTAGAACAATTGAATTATTTAAGTTGTTTAGTTGCTTAATTTATGATAGTTAACAGCAAGATTTCGTATACCCTTGTAAAGGGTATTTTAATATTGTTTTCAAATTTCCAATGCACTGAAGGTCAAATAGTATATATTAACGAATATTTATATATATATTTGTATAATCAAGTCAAATTTTGTAGTTGCTTCTATATCGTATTCTTTATTGTCCAAAAACTTGTAAAGCAGAGTTACATAATTTAATAATTTTACGGACTGAAATTTCTTCCAAAACAATATTACAATTATTATTATTTTTTGTTTATTTATTTACGTACATCTTCTGATTAAAATACTATTATCCAATTTTGATTTCATTAAAGCCGTCCCTCTTCGACCCTTTGCATCACACTGAACATGCTATCATAAAGCAATTCTTTCACATCAATTGCAATTAGAAAATCAAGATGATTGAATTTGTTGTAGGCCAATAGCTCATCATGCACCACATTTGGCAACTCGTTGCGCAAGCGCCGCACATCCTTGACAGCGGCCAGTGGATCGTTTTTGCCATAATATAGAGCCACTTTGCAATTGACGTTGGCCAACTCGTAGGCGGGTGGTTCAGCCGAGCCGTAAGCCTTTCGATTCTTAGCGGCACTTCGATAGTTATACTTGAAGAAGCCGCCGCTGTTAATCTCCTGAGCATAGTGATCAAACGATTTGACAGAGCCACCAGCCGGAAAATGGCCAAGATTTATTTGAAGAATTGTGCTATTCAACTGCTTGTAATCCACACCAGATAGCTTCATTATAAGGAACGTGCAGGTTTTGCGGATAACAACAGTACAAAGCTTATAAAAGACTTTTTTCAACACTTTACTCGGCGGCGGAAACTCATAGATGCAAGAATAATAAGCCAGTCGCTGCAACAAGTAAATGAGCGTAAATTAGTCGTTTGTATAAAATGTGTCTCGCGCATTTTCACGAATCTATTCAATAAGTTAAGTTAAAAAAGATAGTTGTAGTAGTTACAAATAATTTAAGTTTTGCTCACTTTTAACATCATTTTAAAATTTTGCACGAAAAAATAAGTATATTTAAATAACTTTGTAGTTTTAATATTGATCGTAAAGAGTGTTGATAGACTTTTTAATTTGATGATTTTTTGAATTCATTTTTTTTCGAATAATATACTCCTTTACTTTGCTATTACTTTATGCTAAGGCAACTTGCTGCTAGTTTAAGTCAAGAATAATTTATATAGTTCAAATTACCACAATCTCTCCCATGTAAGGTGCTAAAAGTTTTCCCAACGACCTCTTCATATACACAAAATAGGCAACTGGAGCAAGTGCTTGAAATAGTTTGATCTTCTTCATATAGGCTGGTCGCTCGGAACCCATCACAAAGAACGCGGTGGTGCCTTGGGAATGACCGACGTAATGCAGATTCCTGTAGCCACTTCGATTCAATATATAGTCAATAGTGGCGGGGAGATCATAAATGCCAATCTCATGGAACGAAAAGTCCCAGAACTGACGTTGACGAGGCTTATAATTTCTGTGCTTACGCGAATAACGATTGCCACGTACGTTAAGCATCCAAACATCGTAGCCCCGATCACTGAGCAGATAAGCCAAGGCCTTGTCTGGACCATTTATTAGCCAAGCCGCAGAGCTCTCCTGCAGTCCATGAACCAGTAGCACAGGCTGTCCTCCTCGTTTGGGTATCCGATGTGCCGCCAGTAAAAAACCATCCTCGGTATCGATTTTATGCTCTTCAAATGGGTAACCATATTTTTTGATGAGACCAGGCTTTAAAGAATTTACACATATCTCATTTTATTATATATTTCCTAGCCTCAACTGTATTTTAATTTGTCAAAACATTCAATAGAATATTATATAAAACTCATAAGTAATTTAACTTACAGATGTAAGATGTGCATCTTCTAAAACAGCCGGACCGCCGCATCTGGCAAGCACTAGGTTGCCATACAAGCTTAGCCAGATCAGGATATAATAGAATCTAAGCATGTTACAAGCTTAATGTTAAAAGCTTAATGGAACAAGCTAGAAGCAGTAAGATAGATAGATTTTAGATATCCAGTTGAAGAAAACTTGTAAATGAATCTAAATAACACTGTTTTTAAAAATTTATTTGAGTGTTCAATACTGTTCACCAAGGCAATACTCGTGAATTTTTATTTATTTACTAATACAAATAAATCGATATAAAAAATATAGAAAAAATGTGTAAAATTTAAACAAAACATATATTCAAAGAAAATATTTCACAAAAATGTACTACAACAAATGAAAAATGTTGTGATTTTTACACAGCTAAGAATTTCTAAGATTGTCATGAAAGAACTTCCTGATTAACAATTCTGTTCTGCACCACTAAAATCCTTACGTTAAGTATGACATACTTAACGACTTACGTAAAATTATGAAGCCACATTAAGTATATATTACTATCAATTAATATCATAATTAGTCAATGTTTTCCGAACCGATAAATCACATTCGTTTCGTATTTCGATTCTCTACAAAGGGATTTTGTGAAATGAGTTTGGTTTTATATTTTAAAATGTTCACTTTGAAAAATATGGTGCTCTTTATTTAACCGATTTATTTCCTCAGAATAACTAATATCCGAGTTTTCCAATGCGAACTTAGCTTGACACGCAATCCGCACTCACTGATCTATTAACCAGCTAAACAGCTTGACATAAGTAGCTATTTGTAGAATCCGACACAGCTTATTAACTGATCCGATTGCCAGTTGGGAACTTTTTAGGTGCATAAATCATACAATACAAGTATTTTATATATATTTTTTATGAATTTTATACAGCAACTTATAATAATAAAAAACTTCACTATTAAACAATTGTGGTGTGCTCCAAAACGCAAGTAGAACTCATTTAACTAAAGTCTTACATTAACTAAGACCTCTTAACAATTCACTTCAAACAGTTAAACCAGATTAAATACATATTAGTATCATTTAATGTCATAATACGTCAACGCTTTACGAACCGTTAAATCACATTCGTTGCACATAAATTATACAGTTTGCTTCGGTACTCCATCAACGTGATTTAATAGTTATTGTTTGGTTATATCTCTTAAAATAGCCACTTTGAAAAGTGTTGTGCTCCTGAAAACTGATTTAAATTAGACTAACATATACTTGGATTCTCAGCCAGCCATAGTCGAACTAACGACAATCCACCGATCTGCACAACTGGACAAATGTTGCATCTAATTGGTGGCAGCACCAGCTAGAGCATTCCCCAGGATCAAAGCCTGAAGTCAGGAATATTACATTGAAGCAGATTCGTCGCAAATCAACTGATTTAGTAACTGTAGTTCTTAGATTATGGAAGTATTGGTTTTTTTAAATTTTGGGGGTGGTAGTAGGCGTGGCTGAAAAAATTATTGAGAAGGTTTCTAGTAATCTTCCTTATAGACGAGTATATGTTCCAAGTTTCAAGTCTCTATCTTTAAGGGTATCGAAAAAAGTTGCGTCCATACAAAATGCATTAAAGTTCAAATAATCATCAATGGCTGCGCCTTACCCTTGTCCCGTTAATAGATCGAATTTTCATTTTAATCCGACGTTACTAACACTGACTTATATTCATATATTCTTGAGCTGGTCTGTATTATTGACTATCTTGTAAATGGTAACCCTATTCCATTTGGGATCTTAATTTCCAGGTCTATGCTTGCAGTTTTAGGCACTGAAATGTACGTATTTTTAACAGTTAAAAATTAAAACAATTTTGCAATCCATAAAAAAATTAAATATGTTATTGTTAATATTAGTTTTAACGCTATTATTAATATTATATTATAGTTATGTTTAAATCATAGATATAACAGGTACATAAAAACAAACAGAATTAAGAAAATTTTTTTTATATCGTTCACCTACTTATCTTCACTCCTAATCACAATTTCGTATATGGTTATGTTTAAATTAAGTTTTTTTTTAGTTATTTTTAATTTAGCTATTATTATTTTTTAGTTTTATTTATTTGTTTAAGTACATCTTCTAATTGAAATGTAATTATCCAGTTTTGAGTTCGTTAAAGCTCTTCCTGTTCAACCCTTTGCATCACACTGAACATGCTATCATAAAGCAATTTTTTCACATCAATCGCAACTAGAAAATCAATATGATTGAATTTGTTGTAGGCCAATAGCTCATCATGCACCACGTTTGGCAACTCGTTGCGCAAGCGCTGCACATCCTTGACAGCGGCCAGTAGATCGTTTTTGCCATAATATAGAGCCACTTTGCAATTGACGTTGGCCAACACGTAGGCGGGTGGTTCAGCCGAGCCGTAAGCCTTTTGATTCTTAGCGGCACTTCGATAGTTATACTTGAAGAAGCCGCCGCTGTTAATCTGCTGACCATAGTGATCAAGCGATTTGACAGAGCCACCAGCCGGAATATGGCCAAGCCATTTGGCCAGAACTGTGCTGCTGAACTGTTCAAAATCCACACCAAAAAGCTGCATCATAAAATAAGTGCAGGTGTTGCGAAAAATAAAATTGCAGTACTTATAAAGCAATTCTCTCCACACTTCATTCTGCAGCGGGAACTCATAAATGCCAGCAAGATTAGCAAGTCGCTGCAAGAATCAGATAAACATTAATTAATCGTTTAGATATACAATATAATTAAAGTTACTGCCATTTTGTTTTTTCTTAGTGTTTTTTTTTCTAAATAAAGAATAAGTTACATAGTTCCAATTACCACAATGTCTCCAAAGTAAGGTGCAAGAAGCTGACTCAATGGCTGATTAATATTCGCGAAATAGGCAACTGGGGCAAGTCCTTGAAATAGTTTGATCTTCTTCATATAAGCTCGTCGCTCGGAACCCATCACAAAGAACGCGGTGGTGCCTTGGGAGTGACCGACGTAGTGCAGCTTCTTGTAGCCACTTCGATTCAATATATAGTCAATAGTGGCGGGGAGATCATAAATGCCAATCTCATGGAACGAAAAGTCCCAGAACTGGCGTTGCAACGGATTATACTTGCTGTGCTTTCGCGAATAACGATTGCCACGTACGTTAAGCATCCAAACATCGTAGCCCCGATCACTGAGCAGATAGGCCAGTGCCTTGCCTGGACCGCTTAGCAGCCAAGCCGCAGAGCTATCCTGCAGTCCATGAACCAGTAGCACAGGCTGTCCTCCTCGTTTGGGTATCCGATGTGCCGCCAGTCGAAAACCATCCTTGGTATCGATTTTATGCTCTTCAAATGGGTAACCATATTTTTTGATGAGACCAGGCTTTAAAGAATTTACACACAACTCATTGTATTATATATTTTCTAGCTGAATTATTATTTTTTATAATATTATTTAAAATATTACATACAACTCAAATATAAATTGACTTACAGATCGTAGATGTGCATCTTCTAGAACAGCCGGATCGTACTTGATAATATTAGCAAGCACTAGGTTAACATAGAGGCATAGCCAGATCAGGCAGTAATAGAACCTAAACATTTTATAAGCTTAATAATGCTAATAAATTGCCAACAACTATCGTTGGCGTTTCAATGCATCTATTTCCACCTAACCTGGCCTCACTAGCCCAGTGAATGAAAACAAGCTAGAAGCAATAAATAAGATCATACTTTAATTACCATGTTAGATATCAAGTTGAAGTGAACCCTGTTTGCCCTGTTTTTAATAATTTAATTGAGTGTTCAATACTGTTCACCAAGGCAATACTCATAGATTTTTATTTATTTACTAATACAAATGAATCGATAAAAAATCTAGAAAAAATATATAAAATGTAAGCCAAACATATATTCAAATAAAATCTTTCACAAAAATGTAATTCAACAAATGAAAAATGTTGAGAATTTTACAAAACTAAAAATTTTAAAAATTTTAATGAAAGAATTCCTGATTAACAATTCTCGTCTGTTCCAAGATGCGAGTAGAACTCATTGAAACAGGTCCATGGAATCATTTTCACTAAAATCCTTACGTTAAGTATGACACACTTAATGATTTACTTAATACTGTTAAGCCACATTAAATACATATTAACATCAATTAATATCACAATTAGTACATTTTTTACGAATCGTTTCGATTCTCTACTTTATGAAAGGGATTTTGTAGTTTGAGTTTGGTTGTAGTTTGTAGTTTGAGTTTAGTTTTACATTTTAAAATTGAAAAATATGGTGCTCTTTATTTAACCGATTTATTTCCTCAGAATAACTAATATCCGAGTTTTCCAATTCGAACTTAGCTTGACACGCGATCCGCACTCACTGATCTGTTAACCAACTAAACAGCTTGGCATAAGTAGCTATTTGTTGAATCCGACACAGCTTATTAACTAATCGATCCCAATGCCAGTTGGGAACTAACTCGAATGCAATTTTGATGCACATATCATGCAATACGAGAGAACATTGAGAAAAAACGGGCGAGAGCCGACTGCGGAATACTTTGATAATAGTGTAACGGGTGTCAATCATCCTTCTATATAATCTATTAGCTCTACATCTATTCAAATTTAGTGTTCGATAATTTTTTCCGCTCTAACAAATTTAATTTTGGGATTCATGCTCAAAAACTTCAAAAATGTAAGCACTTTTATTTTAGAGTCAGTTTTTGGGCGTGGCCAGGAAAGGGTGTAAACAGCAATTTATATTTTTGAGCAGATGTAGGGTTTTATCTATAAAGGTACTTTCGTCGTCGGAGTATATAAATATGTTAATTTATCTAATATATATAAAAGTAGCTGGGTTTTTATAAAACTAAATTAATGATGGAATCTCATTTCACATACAGCAAATCTAGACAGGGTCAAACAAGCTATGCCTCACTTTGCAGTTATGAAACTGTCAATGTACAAAACACGATTTTATATCCAATAGAATTCACATTGTTTTATAAAAGCGTAATAATATTAATAAATGCAAATGCATAAGCAACTCACTCTTAGTGGTACTGCACTAAAGTTAACAATTATTATTCAAGACGAAAGTAGACAGTACTCAAAGTTATTCTTTTTTTCAAATTTCTGTTTCAATATTTCCGACTCTTCAATCCCCGTGTACCTTGGATCCAGTGAAACACCTTTTGTATCCAGAGATTGTACTTCAGCTTATTTAGCAGAAAACCTAAAGGGAGGGATACTGACACTCAACACACCCAAACTCTTATCGGGAAAATGTTTACTAAATGCCTTTTCTGTTCACATCACTTTCGAACGAAATATCATTTTTAAACATTGATCTAAAATTTATCAGATTTTATCCTGTATACAAGGGTATTTAAACGTGAACTTACCCAAGATAAGCATTTTTCTTTTTATCAACTACATATGTTATAGCAAAATTTTAAAGTAATAAACACCCTGTATTATTGTGCCATATATAGTAATTTATAAACAGTTAGCATAAATACAAAGCGATTACAAATTAAAAAAAAACTTGTGTTAATCAGTTAGAAGTATCAATAGTATTATCAGCATCTTGCAAGCGCATATTCTCAATCATGCGATCCCAGAGCAGCTCCCGAGCATCCACACCCCAAATGAAGTCCACATGATTAAACTCAGGATAGTCAACCAGATAATGCGATACCACATTGGGCAGTCTACGGCGCAACGCTTCAACATCTGTCGGCTGTGCTAGCCAATCGTTTTGGCTATAATACATGGCGACCTTGGCCTTAACATTCTCCAGGTTATACTCGGGAGGGCTGAGACTGTTGTAACGCAAATGATTCCTCAGCCAGCCATAGTCGAACTGACGAAATTCTCCCGATTTGCGCACCTGGGCAAAGTGTTGCATTTGCTTGGTGGAAGCACCAGCTGGGACATGCCCCACCAAAACAGGCAGCATTGTCTCATTAAGCTGCGTCTTATCAAAGCCTGAAGTCTGGAAAATCACATTCGAGCAGATCTCTTTAGCGGTGGTCGACTCGTCGCAAATCAGCTGATTGAACATCACTATGAACTTATTTTTGGGCAAAAATTCCTTAACGCCTATCAGCTTGAGCATAATCTGTAAGTGGGACAAGGATCAACAAAGTAACATTTATGAAAATCACATAGAAGTATTTACATTAACCGACATTTGATATTTAGCCAGGAAATTGACGACAGGACTCTTGCAGTGCTTTAAATAGGCAACCGGGGCCAGAGCCTGCATGAATATGATTTTATCCATATACTCTGGTCGCTCACTGCCCATTATCCAGAAGACAACGGTGCCCTGTGAGTGCCCAACATAATGCAGCTGTTGAAAATCCGTTTTGTTCAGTATATAATCGATTGTTTTCGGTATATCGTATACGCCCATCTCGTGAAACGTGAAATCCCAGAACTTGGCATGGTTATGCGTATACTTGATGTGCTTCCTGGAATACGTATTTCCACGCACATTGGCCATCCACACATCGTAGCCCTGCTCATAGAGCAAGTATCCTTTACAAAAGTGAGTAACTTATTAGCTTTAAAGGAGTTTGTAATGAAATTGAGAACATACCTAGACCCTTGTTGGGACCCATCATTACCCACGTGGCTGAGCTATCCAATAGTCCGTGCACTAGCAGAACGGGAGTTGCTCCAGGTCGCGCAATCCTGTGAAGGGTGAGTATATAACCATCGTCTGTTGTCACCGTATGATTCTCCGCTGGATAACCGTATTTATCAATTAGATAATACTGCAGGTGAAACAGAATGCGTTTTGTAAATGCGAAAGAAAAGCAATTAAATCATAGAAATACATTATAATATTTTAAAAATAATTAACTAAATGTATCAAATGAGGACAAATTTTTATGTATTGATTCAACGCGTATTTGACAGGAGTAAATGTACTTTTTTGCGCCCTTGATAGGCTAAAAAACAATAAAATATATTTTTTATTAAAGCTTCATCGTCAATACGTTTCTAAATTGTGACTTCATTATATGACAATAAATTTTGCCCATCGCGCAAAATTGTTCAACATGAAAACAAATACAGCTTTAATCTTTGGCATAATGAGTCATATGACATGCACAACTTTTTATATGTATAAGCAAAAAAATTATATTTACTCTGATAAGAAATTATAAATGCGGAAAATTTTTCAAAAATGCATTACAAAAAATGTCTAAATTTTAGTTTTTAAAAAAAATCAACAGAAAACGGATGGATAAGGCATAAATTGCGAAATTTTGGAACTTCTGTTTCGAACATTGAAAACAAAAAGTACCTTAATGTGCATCTAAAAATGTTTTTTAAAACTTTTGCTAAAAGTCAAACTAGCCATGGTAAAGCTCCCTTAACCAAGACTCAGTTTCTAACTGAAATATTGTTGTAATTTTAATAAATAAAATTTTTGTTGCACCTTAATTATATACGTATGTCGTTTAAAAACATATATTTTTTAATATTTCTCACTTACTGTACTCATGTGTGAGTCCTCCTGAATATTGGGATCGACCTCATTATCAATACGCAAATTGCTCTGCAGAGATATGGAGCGACCCAGCCACTTAGGAGACTTGAAGTTCACATTGAAAATCGTAATATTTCCAAGCAGAAATGATAGATCCGCATTGCTCTCCAGTGGAACAAGACAAAGGCACAGAGCAAATAGCAGTAGCTGCCCCAAGCGCAAATTTAATGGCATTTTTAGAGACTGTTTGATCTGTATATTAATTGTGATCGCTGCGACGTACAAATGCTCACTGGCGATGCGTTGATTTTGCTACGAGAATTAAACTTTGCCACGTAATTTGAAACTTTGGAACATATGCGAGAACGCTGATTACGGCGTGTTTTGGTTGTCGCCAGTGTGTAGTTCAGTTCATTCAATTCACTTTTATTAATAATAGAAACACATATTTTAAGGATTACTAGAACAGCAGTGTTTTACATTTCCTAAACGATTTTCGGTCTTCGCTAATACAACATATTCATCAATCGTTAAAAAAAAAAATTATAATAATAAAATTGCTAGACTCAGATTACGCATCGCTGATCAATTTTGAATTCCTTCAAATTACTTATAGTTCACATAATCATCAATAGATGTATCTTATCCTTCTCCCGTAAAAATATTGATTACGTTACTAAAACTCGCTTATATTTATATATTACACTTTCTTCATATTCTTGAGTCGGTTTGTGTTATTAACTATCTTGTTTATGGTCTCCTAAAATGAATCAGTCATATTAATTTTCCAGTTCCCATGTTCTAATTTTGCTCTTCAAGCTCATAACACGAACTATACTAACCATAACCCATTCGGATCTTATATTCCAGCTATACTGATCACTTTCCCTAAATAAGTAGAGCCACTTCCATTAACACTGTAGTCTTTTATTTAATTATTAATTAACAGATGAGTGTTTTCAAATTTAAATGTAGTATGAATAAAACTAATGTCATAGCAAAATATAAAGCCCTTTGCAGGGGATACATCAATTATTATCACATGGACTTAGGAATATTCTAACATTTTAGTAAATAATAAATATTTTATCCATAAATGGCCAATCGATTATACCGAGCTCATACTGTAAGTATTGAACTTAAGCCTATATCAAAAACCTATATTATTCAGTTAGAAGTATCAATAGTATTATCAGTATCGTGCAAGCGCATATTCTCAATCATGCGATCCCAGAGCAGCTCCCGAGCATCCACACCCCAAATGAAGTCCAGATGATTAAACTCCGGGTAGTCGACCAGATAATGCGATACCACATTGGGCAGTCTACGGCGCAACGCTTCCACATCTGTCGGCTGTGCTAGCCAATCGTTTTGGCTATAATACATGGCAACTTTGGCCTTAACATTCTCTAGCTTATACTCGGGAGGGCTGATACTGTTGTAACGCCAGTGATTCCTCAGCCAGCCATAGTCGAACTGACGAAAGTCTCCCGATCTGCGCACCTGGGCAAAGTGTTGCATCTGCTTGGTGGAAGCACCAGCTGGGGCATGCCCCACCACAACGGGCAGCATTGTCTCATTAAGCTGGAACTTATCAAAGCCTGTAGTCAGGAAAATCACATTCGAGCAAATCTCTTTCGTAATAGTTGTTTCATCGCAAATCAGCTGATTGAACATCACTATGAACTCATTTTTGGGCAAAAATTCATGAACGCCTATCAGCTTGAGCACAATCTGTAAGTGGGACAAGAGTCAAAAAAGTAACATTTATGAAAATCTCATAGAAGTACGTACACTAACCGGCAGTTGAAATTCGGCCAGGAAATTGACGACAGGACTCTTGCAGTGCTTTAAATAGGCAACCGGGGCCAGAGCCTGCATGAATATAATCTTATCCATATACTCTGGCCGCTCACTGCCCATTATCCAGAAGACAACGGTGCCCTGTGAGTGCCCAACATAATGCAGCTGTTGGAAGCCCGTTTTGTTGAGTATATAATCGATTGTTTTCGGTATATCGTATACGCCCATCTCGTGAAACGTGAAATCCCAGAACTTGGCATGGTTATGCGTATACTTGATGTGCTTCCTGGAATACGTATTTCCACGCACATTGGCCATCCACACATCGTAGCCCTGCTCATAGAGCAAGTATCCTTTACAAAAGTGAGTAACTTATTAGCTTTAAAGGAGTTTGTAATGAAATTGAGAACATACCTAGACCCTTGTTGGGACCCATCATTACCCACGTGGCTGAGCTATCCAATAATCCGTGCACTAAAAGAACGGGAGTTGCTCCAGGTCGCGCAATCCTGTGAAGGGTGAGTATATAACCATCGTCTGTTGTCACCGTATGATTCTCCGCTGGATAACCGTATTTATGGATTAGATAATACTGTAGGTGAAACAAAATGGGTTTAGTAAATGCGAAAGAAAAGCAATTAAATTATATAATAATTTACACTTTTTCTTGGTTAAACAATAGTAATCATTTTCCAAACAACACGTTAATTATACTTAAATTTATTAATATATCAAATATGAAAAACTTAATTTTATTGATTCAACAGGCAGAAATAAATTTACTAAAACCAATATGATACTTTATGTTTATATATTGTTAAATTCATTGGAGCCATAAATTAATTAAAAATTAAATAAAATATATCATATTTAACTTTCATTGTTAACACAAACACATAATTATACGACAATCAATTTTTCGCAAGCCGCATATGAAAACAAATGCAGCTTTAAACTTTTTCACACTGAATTAAATAACATTTAAACATTTATGTTTGTGTATGTATAAGCAAAAAATAATGTGTACACTGATAATAATTCATAAACCGGATTAATGTCAACCACAATCGAAAACAGTTTTATTGCTAAGTTCTCTAGTTTTTCTAATAATGTATTACAAAAATTCAAATGAACTTTCGTTTTCTACTTGTAATAATATTGATCCAAATTCTTGAGTTTTACTTACGAAAATATTGATATTTGATGCAATCTTTTTTGTTTTATTGTTGCTTAAATAAAACTATTTTATACAAATTTGCTTACTGTGCTTAAGTGTGAATCCTCCTGAATATTGGGATCAACCTCAGTATCAATACGCAAATTACTCTGCACAGATATGGAGCGACCCAGCCACTTAGGAGACTTGAAGTTCACATTAAAAAGCGTAATATTTCCAAGCAGAAATGATAAATCCGCATTGCTCTCCAGTGGAACAAGATAAAGGCACAGAGTAAATAGCAGTAGCTGCCTCAAGCGCAAATTTAGTGACATTTTAGTTCTAGTATAGGGTATATGGTACTGGGACTGTATGATTTCTGTATATTAATTGTGATCGCTGCGACGGACAAATGCTGACTGGCGATGCGTTGATTGGGCTGCGAGAATGAAACTTTGTCACGTTATTTGAAACTGTGGAACATATGCGAATATGCTGATTACGGTGTGCTGTCGTTGTCGTATTTGTATGTTATACATTCAGTGCAATTGAATCATCAAAACGCTGAACAATTACGAAAACTACCAATATTGGTCAAGTGCAATGATAACCCCCGGCAATGCCTTCGTCACCGACTGATAAGGAATTGGGTCCGGATTTAGATTATGCTCTTGAGCTGGTTATAGAAATACTATTTGTAGTCTTGACTTTGAATTGGTTTACGCACGAGATATTTTAGGCGGTTTATCTACAAACGGAGCTCCGGGTCCTGAACTCCGAGCTCTTCAATCAATGGAACCCAAATCGCAACTGCGTCACTCAAATGGGGGCCTACAATTTACCCAGCAACTTGTTAAATGTTGCCAGGCCAATTGACAAGCGTGTAGCCGTAATAAATAAACCGATTTAACTAGCTACCTCTGTTTGCACTCTCGAGTTTACTTTTGTATAAAAATCCACAAATAGTTTGTTTATTTGTTGTACTACGAATTGGTTGCTAGTGTGATTCGCTCCGACGACAATTGCTGACTGAACTCGCAGTTTCTGTATTCGTGCCTCGAATTGAACTTTGCCTGGGCACTAATATAACCATTAATTACTTGTTTCCTATCACAATCACACACAAACAACCAGTCCCAAAAAAAAATAAATAAAATCATCTATAAGAGATATTAACTTGAAACTCGAATCGATCGTAGCGACTCGATGATTGTTGTCTTATTTGTTTTTATTTATTTATTTATCCATTAGCATATTAAGCTCGACGTCATGATTATGACGTTGGCCCTGCGGCTATCAGTGCTCTCAAGACTGGTTTCCAAAACCTGACCTAATAATCGTTTTATGCGTTTTGGAATCTTCATTTTTAGGTTTGTTTGACTGGCGATAAGGTATTGTATTATTTTCTCGTTTCCAATTTTAGTTTGTTATGAACACAAAGTCCACATTCAACACAATTCATATGTGCTCAAATAATTGCAAAAACAAAGAGAAATTAAATATTTATAAAGTAAGTTATTGTTGATCTCTGAATGCACTACAATGTCAATATACATTTTAAATAAATACTATTAGGCAAGGTTTATTAATCTTAATCAACTTAAATGAATTTAACTCAATTTTATAATAAATTTAAAGTTAGGTTTATCTTCCTAATAATATGAGAGTAATAAGTTTTTTGTATAAGTATTTGTTTCCTTTTAAATATGGAGTTAAAAATCAAGTAACCTATTTGTGTAGTTATTGAATGTTATTAAAGGTGCTCTTTTAATTACAAGCTCTCGTTTGTCATAAATAAATTATAAACCTTAGACCCACAGCTAACAGTAGCAAAGAGTAAGTTCCCGATAATGGATTTAGGTGATGTTTTATTTTTAGAATACGATCAACTGTACTAATACCTAAGAAGTCACGATAAATAATGGATGATTAATTATGAATCATAGTTATATAACCTTAAATACATAAAGTTACTTTTCGCTTAATAAACAAAATAAAAACAACTTACTAAATAAATGACGAGTGAGTCTCAAGAAAAAAAAAAAATGAAAAAACCGATTAACTTTATAATGTCAAAGTGCAATTAAGTCTAGTCATAATGCTAATGCGATTATTGTTATTCAATTGATCACAAATTGATTGAAAAGTTAGTTACAAACTATCAGAGAATTCGATTTGAGAGCTTTTAATGAACCACACTAAATTTAAATTTGTCTATTTACAGCACTCAACTGAAAATTAATTTTCGCTCAATGTATTCGATGAGAGCAAGGGAATTAACTGAAACTCCCAAAACATTGCTGAGTGTCTGCTTATCGAAGTGAATACACACACACACACACACACACACACACACACACACATAGTTGAGTGTTATTCAATTACGAAATGTAGCTGATTTTGAATTTATGCAGCACACAGCTACTCAGCTGCCCCATGCGAGCCGAGTATCTCACAGATACACAGCAATAAAATGCAAATATCTGTCAAGACAATGTGCACTTCATTAACTCAAGCAGCACATAAATTTATGCTTATTGTTGGTTGTTATTGTTATGCTTCCACTCGGGTTCTGTTTCCAGTCCGCCATGCAATGTCAGACCTATTTTATATGCATATATATATAAATGTATAAACATATTTAAATACCCATTATAAATTCTCAAACATTTTCGATTTGCAATTCAAAAACAAAACGTTTCCAATTCAAAATGTGGCATATCTTTATCAACTTTAAATGTAATTCGAAATTCAAAGTTTGATATTAGTGATATTTATTCCATTAAATTATTGCCAACACTTGACAATGGCTCGCTTATTTAATTCATTTTTTTTTTCGACGTAATTTTACATTTTGACATTGTCAGCATCGGAATGTGGATACAAATATATTTATTGGTATGGCAGCAAATGTTGTTAAGGCAAATTGCCACAAATTTTGCACACAATTTTAGAGTTAAATTTACGTTATTTTACCACATTTTAAATTGGTCTCCCTTTCGCACTATTTACAGTGTGGTTGGGCAATCGAATTTTCAAAAAGGGGCGAACAAATCAAAGTGCAGTGAAAGCCATTTGAAATCATGACATTTTGCATTTTTAATTTGGCTCATGGGATTGACGGCAGCAGTTTTCCGCAAACCACAAACAATTGTTGGCAAATAGAGTTCATTAGAAATGTTGTAGTGTTAACCCCGACAAACAAATCCAACTAGAAATACTTAAGAAGAATTGAGTTAGTTGCAAAGTTTTTGTGTTTGTTGACAAACTGCAAGTTGAGTTGAGAGTAACAGTGGAAGATTATATCACCGATATTTGACTTGGAAAAAGTCTTTGGCATTTTATTTGTCAATAGAAGTTTAAGAAATGGATTCAGAACTTGCCCAGCTTATCAAATAGTTCCAACGGCTTTTTGACCTGGATAAACAAAAGTTCAACTAGCAGATTTATTTAAGTTGCCAAACTTTTCGCTCCTATCGGCAACAGATATCTGCAAAATGCAGTTGATGAGGCATTGAAACTCAACTGAAAATATAAATTTACCAAAATTTTGAGTTTTCTATAAATTGTTTGTTGTTTCTTTAACTGAAGTTTAGCTGGATAGATGCGATTTTGAGCAGCTTAAGGTAGTCTGAGTAATCTGTAGAGCAGAGTAATCTCTGCCTGTTTCTTAACTCTTTTTTTTAGTTACATTTATTTCCCTTAAACATTTCATTGCAATTTTGTGTTTTTTTTTTTAGCCCTGCATAGGGAATGAAGAATAGTAAGTTATTATTGAAAAGTGAAGTCAAAAAGTCTGTAACAACCAAATAATAACCGAAATCGTTACGTTAAAACTCCACAATAGCTGATATGCCACAGCTGTCAGATAATCGGTTCAACCCTTCAACAATGCAACATCTGCGCCTATTTATACAAATAATTAACTGTCAACTGCAGAAGCTGGGCAAAAAAAAAAATGGAATTTGCCTCCTGCCCACCAAGCGACGCACCTCAAGTCCTCAAAACGATCACAACACACAAATAATACATTTTCCCTACCAACACACACACACACGCACACACACACACAATTATAGGCAATTTTTACAGGCACTACAAGAAATGTGAAAAATGAAAAATATAAATAAAAATGTTTTTGAAGAGGGGCTGTAAAAAATGTGCGAGAAAAATGATTTTTGCACGCCTCAGCGACGTTGACACGGGGGGGGACAAGGACAGGGGAAGGCCACGTAGTGAAGGGTGACGGGATGGCGGCGTGACGACTACAGCTGCCAGTGTCATTAACTCGACAAACCGCTCGACAGCATCGCAATGCGAGTTACGCGTGTAAGTGGAGCGGAAGAGGACGACGGAGAACAGCGCGCAAAAAAAAAAAAAGAAAAGAAAAAAAAAAACATTTTAATGTTAAGGCATTCGTTATGTCAACAAGCAACAATGAGCGACGGCCAAATAGAGAGGAGAGCGGCAAGCAGTCAGCGGGAATCCCGTTATGCGCATTACATCACCCGTTTTGAGATGTATTTTTATTTTGCTTGTGTTTGTGTTTTTGTAATTGCAGGAGTCATAAGTCGTCTAACGACAAAGTTACCGCTTCACAGCCCAACTCGGGCTCTCTCTCCCTATTTTTAATGAAGTGCAGCTTCTGAGAGCCGCTGCCACCCACTCTGCCTCTCTCATTCTTGGTTAGAACGACAAATGTTTATTGTCGCTCAGCACTTTGAGCCGCCGGAGTGAAAAGGAGAGCATGCTGCAAGCTGCATGCTGTTGTGCTTTGTGGCACGTTTCGGCTTTGGCTTGTTGCACGTCTGGCTCTCTCGCACTCTCTGGAAGGTATTCAAATTTTGTGCTCGGCTGAATTTTAAGTGGCAAATACGTTAATTGGGCATCAAATGTAACAACGAGTAATTTTTTCTATTCTTTGAGTTAAGCAGTAGAATTTTTTTTATTAGAACGCTTTTTGTATTTAGTATAAGAGTGTTTTTTTTTTTTTTTTTGTAAGTACCCAAAATGTTATATTCATTTTCTTTTAGTTAAAAAAAAAATATTTTACTGACTTTTTTATTTACGAATACATTATTTGGGCATTAAAGTAAAAGCTGTATTTTTTGTATCCTTTTACGCAGTTCGATGGGATGTTCACATTGTGTCAATGTATCAACGTGCTGCATGATTCTTGTAACCCGAACCCTCTTTATACAGTAACCACACACACACCACACACACACACACACACACACACGTACGAGTATCAATTTCAAGAGATTTATGCGCTCAGCAAAGAGGCTATAAAATATTTATTGTTTTATGTTGCATGTTGGCAATGATAAGCAGCCGATAAGACCAAGGGGCAATAGAAAGCAGAATCAACAGCTGCTCACAGGATACGCGGCAAACAGGATATACTCCAGGTACTGCGGTGCACGGATATGCGAAAAGGATATCACGGCACAGGGGAACATAAATGTTGCATGAAATATATTATCTCGAACTAAGAATTTATTTTCATGGCAAATTTAAATGCTACATTGGAAAAGTTGCTAAAAACATACCTACATTTTTTTCAACTGGAACAAAATTAAACTACATTTTCTGCTCTTAGGTCATCCATTCCGATACGCATTTGATACTTGCTGTGTGCCCTGTGAAAAATTCAATTGGCATCACCTGCTGATGCTAATAAACTTGGGGCTGGTGCAGAGTTTGGCATTTGCTTTTGAATGTGATTATTGATTTAATTACACATCAAAGTGATGATGGCAAAGGAAAACAAAGACAAATTTATTGCAGGAGTGTGAAGGGGGGGTAGGTGGGGGGAGAGTTGAGTCTCTGACAGTGGCTGCTGCGTCAAAGTAATAAAATGCTAATGAATTAATTCTCGCCAAGAACTTTGTAATAAAGTGAAAATTCCTGCTGCCAGAAAAGGCAGTCTTCAGTTGCTACACATGCCACATTGGCGGCTCGACGTATCGCAGGTGGTGGTCTGCATTTAATTTAATGAAGTGTTATTAAATTTAAACATGCAAATGAACTAGGCCTAATATGATTATTAAGCTCGCCTGTCAATGATTCAAAGTGAATATCAAAGGAATGCGATGCTTAAATACACGAGCACATTTCAGTCTGCAGATATCAAAAAAGTATTTCTTATAAGCATTATTTATATTACGAATATAGTTCAACTTATTGAAATGCTATTGAACATTAATTTTATACAGTTAACGAAACAACTTCGACTTTGAATACATATCAATCTACACACAAATAGCAGCAGTTTTAACAAATAAAACAGAATCGCAAAATAAATATAAAAAAAAGAATGTTTTTGTATATATAATGAAATCATTTCTCATCATTAAATTTTGATTTTTTGGGAAAGCATCAAGATATAAAGCCAAACGAATTGCGAGATGGCTGCGTGTATCTCAAAGATATATCAATTTTTGGCTAATGCTAATGAAATGCTTGCACTCGACTACTAAGCAAACAATCAGCGTGGCGTTTTTCTGGAGTAGAGGGTGGGAGGGCGGGTGGTGTAGTCTCAACAATGGCACAGAGCTCGTAAAAAACTCGGCAAGGCGATAAAAATCAAAGAACCCGGTAAAAAGAGCCAACAATTCAATACGCATCATCACAGCCAACAAGAGAAACAAAATTCGCCATTCCACTGACCGCAAAGCAAGGTTTTTTTTTTTTCCTGCCAGTTTTGTGGGGCAATATTTTGCTTTGAAATCGTCGTCATCCAGTTCCCCCATAATCTGCCCGCTGCCTGTTCAGCCAATCTGCCCCGGAGTGACGCACAACCTGTAGGATTTTCATTGGGTTTTTGGGTAAACTTTCATTTCTACTATTTACATTTTGCGCATCAGCGAACTTTTTATCTTTAGCTTGAGCGAATATGCTGTGGTTGGGGCTTAGAGTTTTGGGAGTGGGGCACAGGGGCGTGGCATCTAAATTTAAAATTGAAAATTGATTTCTGTCAATTTATTCACATTTCCTTTTTCGTATTTCTGTTTGATTTGCTGCTGCTTGGCTTTTCGGTCAAAATCTTTGCAATTGAGTACGCCTTTTGGCCGCAGGGCAGATTGAAGATAGATTTCGGTAAGGGAACAGGCATAATACTGGAGCACAAAAACTGGCATTTATCAGTACGCCTCACTAAATTTCTGTTTACTTACAAAACGCACTTAAATCATATTTTCTGAAGCTGGCTTTTCGAATAAATGAGAATGACCCAATCAAGCTTTTAAGTTTAATGTTTTACAAAGGGAATGCGTATTTCAAAATAACATTTACTTTGAGGGATGGTTGAATGTATGAAATATTGATTACACTGTTCTGCATATTGTTGGCCAATGCCAAATTTATTACGAAAATACAATGAGTAAAAGATATATATTATTTTTATGGAAAATATAAATGGAGAAACGCCCATTTACAATGTAATCGGTTCAGCAGCGAAAATCATAAAAAAAGGCTTGTCAAAACACTTTCTTTGCCAGTCCAAACAATTGATACTTTTGATTTTCAACATTTCAGAATTACTTTAGTAATGAATATTGTATTTGAACTTGTTATGTGATTTCTCAGTTACAAAGAATAATTCATATTACGTCTACATAGTTTTCATTTTGAACTTTTTAAAAATTCTAAACAATTTTAACTGCACATTTCTAACCCCATTTCTCACATTTTTCGCAAACTGCTTAAATTCAAATACTCCGTGTTCCATTCTTTGTAATTAACTTGTGGCTCCTTTAACAGTGCGCTTTGATATTTAAGCAAAACCCTAAATCACATTAAAGCCAAACATTTCTTTATCGATTTTCTGCCTGTTCAGACACCAATTCTTATCACAATTTGGTGGAACTGTTTGCGAGTGAATTTGAAATAATATCAGAACAGAGTCTCCTGGTGCTTCTAACTGGTGAGCCAACATAGAAAAAAAAGAAGAAAAAGAAAACCCGGTCATAAGCCTATCAAAACGTTTTATTGGATTCGCGCACGCGGCCAAGCCCCCAAAAAGGAAAACTGAGTGGTTGGGTGGGTTGAGGGCGGAGGGTGGTTGGGCAACTATAGGCCTGAAAGCTGAAAGCCGAAAGTCGACGACAGTTTCGCGTGTGTTTGCACTTTTCCGGTCGTTTTTCCAGCTTTGGAACGCTTTGTATCTTGGCCCGGCCGGAGAAAAGAGGGTTGGTTGACTTGGCCAAAATGCTTTGAAATTGATAGCAGCGACAAATCATACGCGTACCTTGTCTAAGCTTGCCGTAGTCAACTGCATTCATTTTTTTCTTTTTGTGGGGCAGATGGCTCATAACTTGTGGCAAGAGCGTTTGCCACCACTGAAGTTATTTGTCGTCTTGCAACAATTTGCTGGCCGACTAATAAAATTTGATAAGCCAAGTGGAGCGCCAGACGCCACCCAGTCGAGCATAAAATGTTGCCCCGCTGCACGCAAATTGGGGATAAATTTAATGCCACTGCGGCTGCGACTGGCGTGTAATGTGCGGGGAGGAGTGACAATGCCAATGCCACCCCCAATCCGAATGCCCCCTTCACCAGCCTCATCCCCATCAATTGGAAAGTTAATTTGTGCTCGGGGCATGCATAAAATTTGTGTGGCCGGGACACATGAGGCAATCTCTAGCGATTCTTTTTCATCCTGGCTGCTGCGTTCATTAGCCATAAAAATGTGTGTGTTTCGACGGGTTTTTTTCTCTCTCTCTCTCTCTCTCTCTCTCTCTCTCTCTCTCTCTGTCTCTGTTACATACTCTCTCGCTCTTTGATTTATTCGATGTGTTTTGATTTGCGCCATTTCATTCTATTCTATTTGATGGTTTCCCCCTCGCTAACTTGGCTTTGCTCTCTTGGCCATTCGCTGCATGCGAAATGCATTTTTGATGACAGTTAATGGAGTTTTTACTGCCTTTGAAGCGCGCTTTATGTGAGACAAAACAAAACAGAACAGAACAGCACAAAATAGTCCCCTCGCCCCCAGCCCCTTCCCCTGCCCCTGCCGTGGCTGACGTGGCATCTTTTTGTTTTATGTGTTGCGGAGAGGCTGTTGAAGTTGTGTTGTGCAAATGATAGAGGGTTGGCTTATTTCATTTAAAGGCAGTCAGCCCAGTCAGTCTTTGGTTACTTTTTGGGTTTTGGCGAGGGGGGAGAAGGAGAGTGGGAGGTACTCAGAGTATATAATATAATTTGTGATGGCCCTTACTTTACTGATTTTTAATAAATAAAAATTGCATAACTTTTTGAAGATGTTTAATGTTTATAAAACTAGCTAATTCTTATCTGGTTTTTTAAACTTTGCTATTCTTTTAGCATTTTTTTTGGCAAAGCAGGAAATAAGTTGTCGTTCTGAATGGGTCAGAATGAAAAATAAGTGAATTTGTCAACTATTTTTAAGCTTGGAAACTTTAATAGATACTAAAATTTTCATAATACAGATTTAATAGATTTAATATGTTTTTTTACGGATTCCTTTTTTTGTGTTATATTTGTTTTTTTATCATTCACATATTTGTTAAATACTTAAATGTATTAAGCTTTTAATAAGTAAACTTGTTGAGCAATCTTCTTCAGGTTATGCTAAAAAAATCGTTGTCGCCTTTTAGGCGCATATTGAAAAACGGTCTGCAAATCTGTAAAGCAAACTTAAGGCAAATCAAGGCAAATATTTGTGAAGCACACACAGAGCACAGACACATACACACAGAGACACACACATAGAGACACACACAGAGAGACACACACACAGAAGGTCGCATGCAAAAATTGCAAAGTCACGGCCCGGACAGTTAAAAAAAAAATGGAACTTTATGGGTTTGTCGCCAGGCAAACCTTTGCGCTTTTAAAAATAATAGATAAAAAAAAAACACACACACACACATTTTATGCATTATTATATTACTTATGTTTCCATTAATACGGAAAGTCTTTCTGTGTTTGTTGTTTTATATTCAAATATACTTTTTATTCATTGTTGTCGTCATCCACAATTTATATTGAAGACTAGACGAGCACCTATTTTTGTACTTGTCCAAGCACAGCCCAAAAAGCACCTATCCTGGCATCAAGTAATATTATACATGTCGTATTATTGTGAAATTATCGATGTTGCTTGGGAATGCGTAACTGGATCCGCTTACTTATTATTTATTTAAAATGGAAACAGATGTAAATCTAACGCCCACATATACAATTATTTCGAGTAGGGCATATCGATAATGGATTTACGCTTCTTCTTAAAAAATCCCAAAGAATGTTTCACATTTAACACACACTTTGCGCGTTACGAAGTTAATCACAATGGAATGCATTTCGTTTTCAGGCAAATTTCTTTATAATCCTGTTTAGATATATGTTTATACTATCCTAAGACAATGACTGTGCCTTTTCTATGTGTAAGGAAAATTAAGTAGATTTTGATGGGGACCACGTTACGAAAGTTCTACCGGGAAACCTTAGGCAAACACGCAAACACACACACACACACACAAACCCCAATGTGTGTGTGTGTATCTGCATAGCAAACAAAAGCGGAAACCAACTTTCTTGTTTTTTTTTTTTGTTTGTAGGGGTTGAGGGTGTTGTCACAGGAAGTAGCACAGACTCTGGCAGGACACTTAAATGCTGCTCAAAATTGGATTTGTGCTGTTTAAGCAGCAACGATTGGGGCAGACCCCCCATTCCCCTCTCTTTCTCTCTCTCTCTCTCTCTCTCTCTGTCTGTTTCTTGGCCCAACTGCCCAGTTTCCCTTTCGCTCGCATGCCGATAAACATTTTTATAGTTAGGCCTGCGCTGGCCTCTGTTTGCCACAAGTCATGGCTCATCCTTCTACCAATTTCTGTATACTTTCTTTGCCATCCTATTCCCCAGCTGCACATTAAGAATTTTCTTTCTTCCTTTTTTTTTTACGTTGCGTTGCGAGACTGAATTCTGTCCCAGTGTTTATGCTTATTTAAAAAAGTGGCAGCGCTTCGAGAGTTTTGATTTGATAAAGCTTGAAAAGAAAATGCCAAGAAAATGATAGCACCGAGCACTTTCCCTATGTGTATGCGTATGTGTGTGTGTGTGTGTGTGTGTGTGTACTGCTGTGTTTAGGTGCCAGTTTAAGGCTGATAAAAACTCACACTCATGCTTAGAGCATTTATGCAAGTCACATACGCACGATGCTTTTAATAATAAAAACAACGAGCGACTGTTATACGAAAACAAAGTAAGCGTTCTGCCGGGGGGAAAACACATGGGATGAGGGAGGGGAGAGCGTAGGGAGTGGGGCCATGTTGTGCGTGTAAATGTCTTCATTCGACCCGAGCAAAAGCAACAGCAGAAGTGAAATTGAGAGTCCTTTTCACAGCTGCTTTCACTGCAACCACAAAGTACGCTTCACACACACCCAAAATACTAAGACTTTTTTGCTATCATCAAAATGAGATCATACAAAATGTTATCAAAATGCCTGACGAAATGTTGAGTTATCATTGCACAAAAATATTTAGACCCGTTTTTTTGCTTTTTGGCCATAAAAAGATATACACTCCCTTGAGGTAACATGATTTTTGGCTAGCTCTAAAATTATATTTCTAGGAATAATTATTTTTCTTTTAAGAAGCAGGCACTTTTGGTTCTTCAATTTTTTCTACAATATAAATTGAAATTTGTATTTTTATCAATTAATTGTATTGTTTAAGAATTTCATTCTTGTGCGTTTCTTTTGTATATTAATTCTCTAATTAAATTCGATTTTATTGGTAGCTTAACTTAACCGGTGTTTAAACTAAATGTATAAGTGAAATATTCAGTCATATGCTGAATTTGAAAACTGAAATAACAAAACATGATTGGAATGACGTTTAAAAAACTCATTGGATACAGAGAAAAAGTAAAATACTAAAAGTTTAAACGATGGGCAACAAAACAAATGAAATGTTAATCGATGAGTTCCCCTCAGATCTCAATCGAACATTGTATTACAAAGCAGCTTCAGCTGTTGAAAGACAAAACAATCGGCACCACAGAGAACAACATCCAAGTAGATCTGATGCTCGCGACTATAGGTTAGATTCTTAATATTTGTAAACATGGGTTGTGTTACCCGCTTCAGGACATCGCCTGAGTTCTGAGCAAAGCACAGTTTGCCGCAGAGGCACTTGGGTGCCTCCGATATCAGTTCAATGAGGATGGCGGGCAATATACTTGCCGTATACGGCAACTTCTGGTTGGTGACAACGCGTGCCGCCTGCAGCCAGAGCGGTGTGGGTGTGTTGTCTACAGGTTGTCTGACTTGCGTTTGTGCTACTTCCACATTGAAACCCTTAAAGCAATTGCCCCACACATCCAGCAGGTCAATGTGTAGGTCCTCAATGGCAGCGGGCAGTGATTCCAGCTTATTGCTAGACACATGCAGAGCACGTAGCTTCTGTAGCCGACGTATGCCAAAGGGCAGATATTGCAGTCTATTGTGATTCAGATTAAGCGTCACCAGACGCTCAAAACGCACCAGTGGCTTTGGGAAGTGGCTCAATCCATTCGCAGACAAGTCGAGCTCACAGAGAGACTCGCTCAGTTTGCTGCCACGCAGCCAGCCCCAATCGTTGAGTTCGCCCAGCGAGTTCCCACTCAATCGGAGCGTGGTCAAAGGCAGTCGGCCCAATTCCATGGGAATCTGTGCGAGGTAGATTTTTTATTTGCAATTAAAATTGTAAATTGATCATAGTTGAAGACTGTTTACCTTTGTCAGCTTGTTGCCGCTGACATCCAGTGTGGTTAGATTGCGCAGCGTGCAAATCTCAAAGCTGAGCTTCATCAACTGTATATTGTTGATACTCAGGGATTTCAGAGTCCGCGGAAAACCTTTAATGGGATATTCGCTGCGCTTGTTGATTGACATACGCTGCTGCGGCTGTGCCTTCTGTGAAATGGCTGTCGTTGCCGATGTGTTCAGTCTCAAATTGATGGCATCCTTGCCCTCCATGCCTAGTTTCAAGGTTTGAAGGAACCCCTTCAGCTGTATGGGATCACATTTGATAAGCAGATTCTCTGCCGGCTGCTTGAAGCCGATGGTCACCTTTCCATCTAGTACAAATTTGGTGTGCACACAGTGTATATTCCCGAGCACCTTGTACCGTGTGCCACTCTTCACTTGCGGCGTAAACAAAACCATTTCCAGTTCCTTTTTGTTGATCGCATTTCCATTGGAGTCGCGCGCGCTTTGCTTGTAGCCAACGGCCAAGGTGGATTTTACGGGGCGTGGCGTTCGATTTGCCTGCGTTGTGCGATTCACCACTTGCACCTCGCATAATATTTTCATCGCGTGGTTGCTTTAATTGAGGAAACCAGTTAATATTATTAATAACAATTCGATTATGCCTCAAGTTTTTAGCGCCGCATTTATTCGCTGCCAATGTTACCATCTGGTTGAGCCAGCGAACAGCTGACGCCAGCCGATAGTCGTCAGTCGATAGTTGTCGTGATGCGCAAGTCAAATTGTTGAGCGGTTTTAAATCACCCTTGAGAGAGTTATATAAACAAAATAAATAATATACGGCTTTTCATTTTTATTATATTTTTAAAAATACTGCGTAGTGTCCTTAATGAGCGCCACGTCTATATTGGTTGCAGCACAAAAGTAACACAAAGAACCAGTTCCATTGAAAGCTCAATATCTGCAGCCGAAGAGCTTATTTAGGATTTGCGACCATAGCCAAAATAATTATAAAACACAACAAAACAGTTCAATTTCTGCATAATATTTTTGTAACATTTTACAAAGAGTCACGTGTTTGCCTACACAGCACCATAAGTGTAGAAAAATGCTATTTCGTAAAGTTGTGCGCTTTCGTCGACAATTTCTACCGTTTTACATGTTCAATGGATTCTTGTGACAACGCAACGAGACGCGTTATGAACGCTTGCGTTACAACAATTGCAACAACAGTCAACAAAGGCGCGAACTAACGGTTAGTGAACTCCATCTGTTTACTTTGAGAAACAGTAAATTGTCAATAGGTGCACGACAAAACAATATTAGCGGAGGAGCTTTTGAAAGCTACCAAACGCTAATAAAACAATAAACAACTAAATTGAGCTTTTTGCATGCCTATATTATCTACAGCACAACAGCTTACTGGACAACAATGTGAGCAACAACGTGATTATAAATATCGAAAACAGTGCGCTGTACAGCACCAATGTAAGTATAATTTCTACAAAAACCAAAATATATTATATTAATTTCGAAATTTTCTACAATCTGGCAACGTGAATGGTCATCGGTCAACAGTTGCGCAGTGCGGTCACAACAGCTGATCAACAACAATATCGGCAACCGTTATCGCTGAGCTATCGATCGCTGCAGCAACGCAAGCGCCAACGTCGAAACCGCTTTTTAGTCATATTTCGTTATTTTTGCGCGACGGTCGCATTTGCATTGACTGTCGCCTGCGTCAACTACACACTGCACACAATGGGTTGGATTTTTGCGGTAATCGTTGCGCTGATCGCACTGCTCCTAACAAGGTCTTGGCGCTGGTTCTACATCGCGGGAGCGACATCCAAACGAGATTTTACGTGAGTAACGCTCGCTTGTGTGTGATCTGTAAGAGCCAGTGTGTGTGTGTGTGTTTTGTGTGTGTGTTTATTTTGCGCCACAATGTTGATTAGTTTACAATACCACAAGTGGTGTGCATTTCAATACAATTTACATTTTCCTTAATAAAATCATTTGACGACCCCAACAATACACCACTCTCCCTCCCTCCTTCCTCCACGCTCCTGCCTTGTGCCTGCTTGTCAACCGCAAAAAGATATACTTTGCTCATTGTACCCCAAGCGTATAGCAACTAAAAAAAAAATGTAATAATTATAAAAACTCGTTTCTTTGCTACTATTTGGGTCGTTCGTCCGCAGCCGCAGCTATCTTTAGACTTGAGGGAAAAGCTACAGCTGAAGTTTTCTCTTTTACCAGACTTCGCTAGATAGTAATATTTGCCAATGTAAATAAAGCATAAACGTGAAAATGTGTCATCCGTTTTGGGGCCGGCTTATTTATCAGTTACGCATATGTCGCTCTTGTTATCGTAATTACTTTTATTGGCAGTCATTGACTTATTCAGGTTCAAGGTCGCCAGCAAACGATGCCAGTAGGTGGTTGACAAGACCAAAAAAAAAAATCAAAACAAACCGCAACAAAAATTGAAGAAGAAAAAAATTCACTTTTCATACACCATTGATTGGCTCCAAAAAACCATGCGGTAATGCGTAGAGAAGAAGAGCTTCTGCAATGCATACTAATTTCATGTATTTCTCTCTCTATCTCTCTCTGTCAGTGTGTGTGTGTGTGTGTGTGTCAGGCGGAAGAAGAAGCAGAGTTGTAGCCACTGCTGGTTGGCACAGTTAATTGTGGATCGGCGCACGAACTGTTCTTGAAAAACATCGCCAGGGGGTTTCATAATTGCTTTTGTCTTCGTATTCGTATTCAATTTAAAATTGCGGAAGTAACACATATTTGTTGGTACTGCTGGTGCCGCTCTGCTTAGCTAGGGTTGTCGCACAGAGCAGAGCTCAAACCACGCTAATTCTCAATGCAAATGGACAATTATAAGCGCTCATTGTAAGAAGTGTACGTTGATCTATGGAATATTCCAATTGACACAAATTCCAAACTAATCGACGATTGTTTAACACTCTAGTTGACTTTTGGTTTAAATAAATATTAGTTATCTACATATTTCGCTCTTCAAACGCATTTCACATTTTGCTCGAACAAAAATAAACAATTGTTAAAATTTTACTCTTTTCTGTAAACAGGTTTTGGATGAGGAGTAAATATTTAATCTTTTACACTCTCAACTGGTTTATTCCCAAGCAGTCCCTATCAATTATAATATTTTTATGTATTTAAGAGATCAATGCCATAATATGTTAATGGCTATTTGCCATTGAGACTGACTCAAAAGTATACTCTGACGAAAATTGTATGGAATCAGCTAAAAAGATTTTTATGGCAGCAAAAAACAGCAAAAACGCGCAAGCAACAAGGCCAATCGTATTTTTTGTTGGCCATGCGAACAAGATTCTTAAGATCAGTTGTTTGCTGCAAGTTGTTTCTCGACGGCCTTGCGAAAGAAACTCGGCTCTATAAACTTGAAACAAAGTGCAAGACTTAAGATACTTCTACGAGAAGCTTATATACATGGTTACATTTTTATTTACTTAATTGTTTTCAATTATAGATTATACAGCAATGTAAACATGTCGCCCTTAAAATTATAATCCCCCACTGCTTAAGCTGGCTATCTTATCAGCTATGCTACACTTTCCGTTGGGTACAAAGTACTTTCAAGCAGACAACAAATTTAGTGCTGTTCAAAAGTTCTATAGATTGGAATTTGTACGAAATTCGATTATGGACTCAACCACTCAAAAAAAGTAAACACCACTCGTACATTATGTAGAGCATAATATACCTACTTACATACATAATACATACATATAAATATTGGCTTTCTTTTTAAAGAATTAAACTGAAAAACTCGATTTTTTCAGATTGCAACAAAATAACCTTTCACATGAACTCATTCAAATTAATAAATAAATAAGAATATATTTATATAAGTGATAAGTAGCTTTGTTTCAGTTGTAATTGGATCGGCGTTTGTATAATATGTATTTAATTATCTTTTGATATTTCTAGAATGTTTTGTTGTTGCTTTCCATAGCTTTCCATGTTTTTTAAATATTATAAACATGTTGAAACATGTTTGCAATAACAGACTTATTTAAGGTATGCAATTTATGTTCACATTCTGCGATAAATATTCCGTAATTGTGTAGTTTTAAGACTACTTTAACAACAATTTCGAGATTTACTTGAAGATGATGCGTGACGTTGTCTTAAGTTCTTTTCTGGAATTGCAGCGACTTAGGATTTAACATTATACATTTGAATTTAACTACATTTCAGATAACAATTACCAAACCCAATTAAGATTGTTAAACACTTTCGCTTTCAATCACACATAATTTATATAATGCAGTTATCGATGCATGAAAGCACTTCAAATAACTTTCCCAGGCACATTTAATTGCCTTTGAAATGGCTTATCTGGAACACGGTTGTACCGTGTGAGCTGTGCTTGTCCAAAGCTAACGCTTCAGTTATTTTTTGGATCGTTTTCACAATCAATCGGCTCGTAAACCACACACACGTAACTCCAGCAGCAGATTGACTGATAATAAACTAGTATATAAACCATATGAATAATAGCTTATCACTAATCGATAATCGCTCTCCATATTCTTTCTTCACTGCAGCGCCTTGTTTGCCTATGCTAAGCTGCTGCGCTATACGAAACGACATGAACGCCTCAACAATACGGTTGCCGATGTCTTCGAGGAGAATGTGCGGGCGCATCCTGACAAGGTGGCCGTCATGAGCGACACCCAGAAATGGACATTCCGGCAGATCAACGAGCATGCCAATCGCGTTGCCAACGTCTTCCAGGCGCAGGGCTACAAAAAAGGCGACGTTGTCGGTCTGCTGCTGGAAAATCGTGCGGAATACATGGCCACCTGGTTGGGTCTGTCGAAAATTGGCATCATTACGCCACTGATCAATACAAATCTGCGTGGACCGTCACTGTTGCACAGCATAACGGTGGCCCACTGCGCGGCTCTCATTTATGGCGAGGATTTCGTTGAGGCCATCGGCGATATCAGCAAAGATCTGCCCACAGATCTCACGCTCTACCAGTACAACAACGAGAACAACAACAGCCAATCGGAAGCAATTAAAAACTCCCGCAATTTGAATACGCTGCTTTCTGCGGCTAGCGTTGAGAAACCCGGCAAAACTCAGGTGGCCCATCATGACAAGCTTGTCTATATCTACACATCGGGCACAACAGGACTGCCCAAAGCAGCTGTTATCTCCCATTCACGGTGAGTCATGGCAACTATATATATATTACTGTTTATTTATCAATATAATAATGTATTTAAAGCCTTGAAAAAGTGTTGCTAGCTATTTTGTACAAATAGATTTATAATTTATTACTTAACTAGTCGCAAATATGCTTTTGTAATCTGTTGATTTGATTTGCAAACCCGTTAGGCTTGCAACTCATGTAAATTATAAATAGCTCAGATCTATTCAAGCATTGTGTAACTATATATATATGTTTAAGTATTCAATGTCTTTATTACCTTTTTTGCTTTGTGTTCTCTATTAACACTTTTCCAGTTTCTCGCAACTCTTTTTCTTAGTTTCTATTTAAAGATTACTATTGGGTGCAAGTATTTTGTTTTTGCAATTGATTTTGTTTTCGAAGCTGGTTGCGCTTAGTAAACGGATGATCGAATATATTTGACATAAAATTTTTATTAAAAAAAACGAAACGAAAATTGAATTCAAAATAATTGCTCTGTTGATTCTACTATCAATAAACAAATGCGTATTTATAAAGTATTCCAAGTAGTTATTCACTCGCCCAAAGATTAAGTCGTTTTTTTCTATAATTGCTTCAATTGCTTTTTTCAGCTATTTGTTTATTGCCGCCGGCATCCACTATACCATGGGCTTCAAGGATGACGATGTGTTCTATACACCGTTGCCGTTGTACCACACCGCTGGTGGCATCATGTGCATGGGTCAATCGGTGCTCTTTGGCTCCACTGTCTCCATTCGCAAAAAGTTTTCGGCTTCCAACTATTTCGTGGATTGTGCCAAATTTAATGCAACTGTAAGTTGTTCCTGGCCTTAGTTGAAACAAGCTAACAATCTCTAAACACTTTACAGATCGGTCAATACATTGGCGAAATGGCTCGCTATATTCTGGCCACGAAACCCTCGGAACATGATCGGGCACACCGCGTCCGTTTGGTCTATGGCAACGGATTGCGTCCACAGATTTGGCCACAGTTTGTCAAACGTTTCAATATTGCCAAAGTGGGTGAATTCTATGGCGCCACCGAGGGCAATGCGAATATTATGAATCATGATAATACTGTTGGCGCCATTGGCTTTGTCTCCCGCATATTGCCCAAGGTCTATCCCATATCGATAATACGCGCCGATCAGGACACCGGAGAGCCCATTCGCAACAAGGATGGCCTCTGTGAGCTGTGCGAGCCAAATGAGCCGGGCGTCTTCATTGGTAAAATCGTCAAGGGCAATCCATCGCGTGAATTTTTGGGCTATGTGGATGCCAAGGCATCGGCCAAGAAGATTGTCAGGGATGTGTTCAAGCATGGCGATATGGCCTTCCTTTCCGGCGATCTGCTCGTTGCCGATGAAAAGGGCTATTTGTACTTTAAGGATCGGACCGGCGATACATTCCGCTGGAAGGGTGAAAATGTGTCCACCAGCGAGGTTGAGGCACAGGTCAGCAATGTCGCCGGCTACAAGGATACCGTGGTGTACGGTGTAACCATACCGCACACCGAAGGACGTGCCGGCATGGCAGCCATCTACGATCCGGATCGAGAAATCGATTTGGATCTGTTTGCCACCAATCTTGCCAAAGTGCTGCCTGCCTATGCGCGTCCACAGATACTGCGACTGCTCACCAAAGTGGATCTGACGGGCACATTCAAGCTGCGCAAAGTGGATCTGCAAAAGGAAGGCTACGATCCGAACGTGGTGCACGATGCGCTCTACTATCAAACGGCCAAGGGACGCTACGAAGAGCTTACGCCCAAGGCCTATGAGCAGCTGCAGCGCAACGAGATTCGATTTTAAGGACTCTTAACGGAGATGACGCTCCCCTTTTAGTAATTGGTGTTTTGTGTGGTTTTCTTCACCTCTATTCGTCTCTATTCCTGTTAATTAATTTGTAAGCGCCTTCCCACTTTGCACGCATTCGAGCTATGCACTTTGTTATGTTGTATAACTATTTTTGTATTTAGCATACATAGTTAATTAGTGCATTTTTCTTGTTGCTTTTAATAGCATTTTGAATAGTTTTGTAAGAGACTCAAAACATTTGTTAAGTGCAATTTGTATGTCTGAGCTTGATGTGTGTTTTTATGCGTGTGTTTGTGTGTGCGTGTGTGTGTATGTATGTGAGTGAGTGTCTGTTTATGTGTGTGTGTGTGTGTGCATCTTATTGTTAGTCATTTAGTAGCAACTGTATTTTTTTATATACAATTTTTTATGTATGACCTGCAATATTTTATTATTATTAGCCTGTATTTGTAAATATGAGCAGCCATTTGGTTTTTGTCAATCCTATCAAGTCCCCCACTCGCCGCTTATCTATCCAATAAAGTTCTATGTCGATTATTTGAATTATTATTGAAAACAATGCGTTCTGTGCGTCACGCTGACATTTCGGCACCTGCCGCTGCATACAAATGAACCCAGTCGCACCAACCCCGGAGTTGCCATATACCCGACTCGAGCACGTAATTGCGTATGTGTTTGGAGCAGTCGTCTACAGGTTGCCTGTGTACCGATTTCAAACTGCAGTAGTGAACTTGAACCCCAATACCATAAGTTGTACTTGGAAAAATTTGCATTGATAATAATATAAACATGATTTAATGATCAGTAGTTAAATCTATAATGTATCGTTAAATATCCATACGAGCTATAACAAGTATATTATAAACGTGTTAAAGATTTTGGCAAGAATATATAGACTTTTTTGATTCCATTAAAAATAGATGATTACATTAAAACTACCTTCAAGATTTAACTTTAAGCGCCTGTCTAGCAACAACAATTATAAATAGTACTTTATTGCACATAATCTAACAATTTTTGTTATTTATATAATGGACAAATTATCTCTTGAAGTAACGTTAACCTTTTTGATGAGAATAAAAATGCACATAAATATACAAATTACAAGCATCAAATGAAATACGACCTGAGTTCTGAATGTGTTAAACATTTAATGTGCTCACTTCACATTCGTTCAAAACATAATTTATAAATGGAGAGGATTTTTGAAATTCAAAAATAAATATTTCATTGGAGTATGGAATGTGATAAAAGAAGTGTGTAGATTTAGGATTAGGAATACAACTTTTTTGGCGCTTAAGTAGATGAATTAAGAAAATACATATATTTTTGTAATTCTCACTGCATGAACAAATATGAATTTAAAATTTTAATAAAGTTAACAATATTTACGTATGACAATCTAATATTTCTTGAGCTGAGCAACTTTAAATACACCGTTTGAGCAATTCTATATTCATATATTTATTGAACTTTAGCTGACGTATTCTTGTAACTAGTTTTAGATTCTTGGCTGTAACTAACACTTGACTTAAATAAATACTGGTTAGAGTACAGAAAATATTTTGACATTGAATTTATTTTTATATTATTTTATTTGTTTGTAAATTGATCTCACTCGTAACAGCCACTTTTAGGAATATGGACGCAAGACGGTTGGAAAATAATCATTTAAAAGCATAGTCTAATTTTATTTATAAACTAGTTAGGCTATTTAACTATCAAATTACTATTTAATTGCCGTTAGAATGTGCTCATAGGCATTGTAATAATAATCTTATTTTTATAATTAGCTTTGCATTAATCAGTGATTAAATAATTGCGAATGTTTAATCAGTTAGGACGCTCAATTCGATTCATTCAAGAACTTTCAAATCCCCCCATTAAGATACACTTCACTGAATCCACTTCATTTATATCAGGTATATATTATGCAATATCATTAAACAATTTGTCGATAACAAACAAGTTTTATTTTCCATTGAATTAGTTTTAAGCAATTGCTAAAAATAAAAAATAACCAAAACTGCATTTCAAATATATCATATCTGAAATATATATATATATATATATATCATTTATAACTGAATTTCTCACGAGAGCGAGAGCTACTTGTCAATGCGTTGTTGTTAGTTTAAGTAAACGAGCCTGGCAATTTGGAGGCGTGACTGAATCCAAAGAAGGAACATAAGACTATACATATATATTTATATATATATAGATATATAATATATATATATAGATATATAATATATACATATAGTATAAATTGTAATTAGAGAGATTTGTGCGTTGTTTTTGTGTTGGCAAAAAAAAACGTGTTCATGTTTGTCGCTACTAAACTAAACCATAATTATACAATTAAGTCTTTTATAAAAATCACAAAAATCAACACGATAGCTAAGATGGGGATCCCATGGGGATCACAGCTTGCACAGGCAAAACAGCAGCGGTATAAATGCGCAGATGGCAACAAATACGGGCATCAGGATCGATGAATCATCCATGGAATACGGATTTGGTTGTCGTGGTCCGCTTCGAATACGCTTCGAGTTGTGCGTAGTCGACTGTTGTTGTTGTTGATGCTGCTGTTGCTGTTGTTGCTGCTGCTGCTGTGGATGTTGCTGTTGTTGTTGGGTTTGCTCCTCCCCATCGTAGTCATCTTCATCCTCATCCGCATCTTCGTCATAGCCTCGTTGCGTCTGTCCCTCGTTGTAGCGCACAATGCGCTCTTGATGCAATTGACGCGGCTTCTCCTCCTCCTCGACATCCACCTGACGATCACTGGCCTCGGTGCTGTGCAGACGCGGCAACTGCGACACATCGCCCTTGAGCAGGGCAAATGCATTAATCTTCGGATTATCCAACGCACCCTTGATGAAGTCCAAGCGCAGCTGCCCGTTGCGCACATCCGATGTCTCAATCTCACCCTCAGCCTCATAGTGCAGCCGACCATTGATGATCTTAAAGTAGACGATCTCATCGTGCGCAGTGCCGCGTCCCACTTGATTGTAGATGTCCAGCTGCTTGACCACAGTATGCCTTCGATTCAGCAGCACATCGAACACCTTGCGATTGGGTGCATCGAAATACACTTCGCAGAATTTCATGATGAGCGCATAGTCACCATCGCCATCGGCAGGAAAATCATAGCCAAAAGTTGTGGTGTGATAGCGTTCGGTGCGATATAGCAGCTCGTCCTGCTCCTGCACCCGGCCGATCATCAGCAAATGTTTGCCATAATCGGAGGCGATTCCCACTTTCAACGTGTCCGACGTATAATGTATGCCATTCTGATCCGTATGTCTGTCGCCGCCGGCATTCACAGCGTATATCACCTTAAGCGGCTCCGTTGCAGCCACAGGCGTCAGTAGGCAGGACAATGGAAGAATAATGGCCAGGAAGCGCAACGAACAACTTGCCTGCAAGTTGTTTACGTTGCTTTTGCGTGAAACGTTGCACATGTCGTTTGTTGTTGTTCTTGTTGGTGTCGCTGCTGCTGGTGTTCTTTTTGTTGTTGTTGCGGCTATTTGGCCTGTGTACTTTATTGCCATCTCGAAATCTATCCGGACACGTGGCAGCATTTGAACCAGTGCCGCCTACTTTTTGCTGACCATTAGCTTATCCATTTATTGAACAATATTTTATTCTAATATGAGCTGCTTTGCGATATTAACTAAATACCAAAAAACTATCGCTTATCACTTGCACAAGTGGCCTGTGCTGCGTTTTGCAACACTGGCTGCTGGTAAAAGAAAGTAAGAGTAAGTAAAAGGCTTTGAAGGTTTTCTTTCAAGTATATAGCCAAAGTAAATTCAAAGAACATAAACTTTAAAAGCAAGGTCAAGTATATTCTTTTTAAATTGGTTTATTAAGTTATTGTTACCCAAATTAAGCACATAACACTTGCAACTAATATTCTTAAGCTATAACGGAAAACACTTTTCTATTGTAAATTATTTCTTTTAAATATTTCAAAACAATTACAAGTTTGAATAATTTTCAAGCAACTGATATTTTGCCGCTCAACTGTTGATATCAAAGTAAAGTTGGCTGCGCCACAATAGCAAGCAAGTTGCCGTTTAGCAACACTGTGTTTAGAAGGCAGTTCGTTGAGCAACACCACAAAAAGCAGCTACACGTGCGGTTTATAGTTTTGTATGAGTGGAATCCGTGCAGAAAATAAGTTGTTATTGCTTAAATTTGAAGGATTTGCAGTGTACAGGCAGTCGAGGGTGCACCGCAAAGCTGTACGAAAGGGACAGCCATGAATTTCAATGATGATGACGGGCTGGAGCTGCAGCATTTGGCGGGCGGCAACATTGTGAAACATGCGCCTGTTTTTTCTGCTCAAGGAAGGTTAGTTATAACCATATTTGATTAGTTATTTTTGGCATAAATTAAACATTTCATGCTCCTCCATAGATTCATCTTTGTGCGATGTGGGCTAAAGGTGCAGGTGTTCGTTACCAGCACCGGAGAACTGACACGTGAGCTAAACGATGCAACATCGCCGCTTATCAGTTTGGAGCTGGATGTACAACAGCCGGAGTTGCTACTGGGCTGTACGAGTGCGGGTCAACTGCTCCGTTGGCATTGGCGAACCGGTGTGCTGCAGAAGAACATCAGCCTGAAACTGGGTGAACAGGGCTTGCAAATCCTCACGTGTAATCTGCTTAATCTGTACAAAGAGGGCGACACCGCTTGCGCCTTTGTCACGGCCAAACGGAAGAGTGGCGAACAGATTCTCTGGTTTGTAGTCAATACCAGCACCGGCAACTTCATCCCCATCAAATGTGGCCTCAAACTAAAGTGAGTAATCGCGTTTATCTATTTATTAATTTTTTTTTTTTTTAATCGTTGATTTTCAAGAGTATTACTGAAATATGTTTTAATTTTACTTGTATTTAAAACTCCAGCATAATATTTCTAAATTTAAATATAGGCATTAATTATCGACATATGATATGAGTTTAAAACACATTTTAATCATTTTGTATAACATTTGTAACCCCTTTCGAATCAGAACTTTAAATCGAGTTATAACATTTACTTACTTGGAGTGTAAATACTTTTTAAGAAACAACTAAATCTAGTTTTGAATAGTTTGATCATTTCTGATGCATATTTAATTTAACAAGTTTTAAATAGTAATCAAACCTATTTAAGAGCGGTTTCAGACTTTCTCCTGCATCTGCATATTTTTACCATCAAAACTTCAACTTATTTTCACATAATATTTAACTTGACAACCTGTTGCTCCTTTCAATTGCAGAGTTCGAGTCCCCTTCGTGGATGTGGGCAAGGGCACGTTCAAGTATGTAATAATAGCACAGGGTTATTATGTTTACTTTCTCAACTATGAGACATGGAAATTCTGGCGGTATAAAAACACACACACAGCGGTCATAACGTGTGTGCGGATGAGTCCCTGCGAGGAAATGGCCGCGACTGGCGATGAGACGGGCCGGGTTAACATCTGGCGACAGTTTGACAATCAGGAGCAAGTGCTGTGCGCAGAAAATCACTGGCATAATACGGCTGTGACGAGTATTGCCTTTACGCCGTCGGGTGTAAGTTTCTATAGTGCTGGCCATGAGGCTGTGCTAGTCAAATGGTCGCTGGGCAATTCGGACGAGCGAAATTTTGTGCCGCGCATGTCGAGCATTATCCGGCACATCTTGATCAGCGATGGCAATGAGCATGTGCTCGCCTGCACCGACGACAATGCCCTGCATTTTATCAGCCCCAACGAAATGATGCTGGAATCGGCGCTGCAACATTTCACCTATGCTTTGCCGGACAAGACGGGCAAAAGTTTGTTCCCCATCGGATTGAGTCTTAATCCACGCACAAATACACTCGTGCTCAATGGACGCATCGGACATTTGCAGTTCTACTCGGCTTATACGAAGAGTTTGCTTTATAATGTAAATTAACGCCATTTTTCTTCAATTTGTATTCGGTCTAATTGTGTTACTCTCTGCAGCTGCGTGTTGTGGAGAGCAATGTGAACTCTCAAGAGGCGCAACGCATTATTTATAACACGTGCGTCACACGGGCTGCGTTCAACATTGACTGGATGGCCACGGGTGAGGTGTACAACGATCACAGCAACTTTGCCGAGTTGCGTCTCAAATTCTGGCAATATCAGGAGCGATTACAAAGGTGTGTTTTGAGACGTGATAAATGAAAAGCACCCCTCTTAACAATTAAATTTTTGTATTTTCCCCTTGCAGTTACAAGCTCAACACAAACATTGAGCTGCCGCATGAGCATGGCTTCCAGGCCATCATCTTCTCCAATCAGTTTCAGGTGAACAATTTGCGCTGTGCAACGGCTGGCAAGGATAATGTGATCAAATTGTGGACGGTTGGCGATTCGGAGAACATTTACAGGAGCGGCACAATGTGGAGCTGTGCAGCGCAGGCGAGCTACAAGCGACAGTCTCTGGGCTCTATTTGCTTCTCACAGGACGGATCACTGCTGGCCGCTGGCTATGGCAACACACTAGTGTTGTACGATGCACGCACGTTGCGGCTGCTGCATGCGTTGAGCTCATCTGCTGGCTATGATGGTGTTGTGGTCAAGGCTCAATTGCGCCTAGCCCAGATGCCGGTGAATGGTACGCGCACGGAGCTGCAGAAGCAGCGCCAGCAGCTGTACGGACTGCTGCAAACGCTGCTCGACAGCAACGATCAGAAGCTGGTGAAGCAGGCTCGACAACTGATTGCCAGTGCGCCCAGCAGTCAGTGCAAATCAAGCAATGAGCAGACGCCCAAGGATGCGAGCAAGCAGAATGTGTACAAGCATATTATGCAAATGTCCGAGTTGGGTTTGCATCAGAAACTGCAGCTATTGCGTCGCTTTGGCATTGAGTGCACCGTTCACGAGGCCTGCCACCGGCGACTGCGGGCGCATCTGCAGAACTGTGTGGTCGATCCAATGGCGGTGCAGCATCGCCTGAGAACGCTTGAGGCGCGTCTGCATCGGCTGCAGCCGCGGCAACGGTTCAAGGCGAAACAGCGTCTGGCACGTCTCAGCAGTCGGCGGAAAAACTACGAGCAACTGGTCAGACAGGAGCTGCTGCCGCTGTTCAGTGTACTCCATCTGGATGAGACGACCAAACCGACAGCAGCAACGTCAACGAAACGCAAACGCTGGGAACTGAAACCGGCGAAAGCGCCGCAAAGGGAGTCAGCACCTCTGCAGAGTTGTGCGCAAATTTCACAGGTGCAATTTGGTGCCGGGGCGCAGGCGCATCTGGTGGCCGTCTGCACAGAGACGCGTGTGCTTATCTGGAATCTGATGACGTTGCGTCTGCAGGCGGGTCTCAAGCTCTCCGTGCGACAGTTGGCCTTTGATCCGCTCACCAATCTGATAGCTGCCGTCACGCGCAACGATGAACGTGAGTAACTGCATCCGTATCCCTTGAACGATTCCACTTTCATATTTGTTTCCCTTTTGCAGTGCATGTCTTCCAGCCAAATGTACCACTGCCTGTCTATCAGCGCTGCAACTTGCCCAAGTTGCATGGCCTGGTGTGGCTGCCACGACGCCAGCCCAAACAGAGCTCCATCAATGTGGATTGGCAGGCGCAGTCGACGCTGCACATGCTCACCCACGACAAGGAGATTGTCTATCTGGCCCAGCCCGGTCACAGCACAATGGATGATGCGCTCGCGCCCATTTCCTTTGCCCAGCCACCAGTCGCGGAACAGCTGCTGCAATATGCGACATTTGGCAGTTTTGTGGCCAAACAGAAGTCGGGCGAGAAAATAGAGATTGCCAAGACCAGCGGACCCCTGATTGTGGGGCGTGGAGTGCACAGCTCGGTGAATGCGGTAAGTATTTGTTTAATATATATATTAATAAGATTTCTGCCACGATTTTATGTACAATATTTTTAAACAAGAGAATTTGCCATGAACGTTATAAATATGTCGACTCGAAATCCAACTAAATTCATCGATTGAAGTTTATAGTTTATAGTTATAGTTTATGCAGGTTGTTTTTTGCTTAAGCTTCAATATTTGCTTATGTTAACTATTTGAATGGCCAGTTAAGTGATTTCCTTATAGGATCTCAAAAATTGTATTATAGAATTCTCTGTCGACTGCCACAAAATCTGATTTACTGATATTTTGAAGATTTCTTCGGTTTTCTAAGTATCATTCCTTTCGGACTCTTAATAGTTACTTGAACACTTAGCAGAACTTCCTCTCAAATTGCAACAGTAAAGCTTAATTAATCAAGATTCAATTTCGATTAAGAAAACACGTCATTATAATATTTTATCATATCGTGTATAAAATGAAAAATTACTTGTCTACTGGATTTGATATGTTTATATTCTTGGTTTTTGTAATTTTATTGAAACCTTAAATGCTATGAAGTACAAGTGGTTAGGCTTAAGATTAACTTAAATTATGCATGTAGTAAATAATTGATTAATTTTTTTTTTTTTTTTTGGTTAAACTTTGGTCTTGTTATAAATCCTGTTGAAATTCTATTTGCAATTCTAATTCGTCTTGTTGCTCAGTCATGTGCTGTTGTTGCTGTTGATTTGGATGTGGTTGTTGTTGTTGTTGTTGTGTCGACTTGTCGCCCGATTGCCCCCATTTCTATTTCTTCCTCTTGCGTATGAGAACATCCCCAAGACGTGGCGCCGTTGGAACACGCAAGTGACGACAGCGACGCATCATCAGAACATCGTGCTTAAAGTAACGCAAGCAGTGCCATTGGGGCACCTTCGGCATCAGCTGCTGGTGCTGTTGTGGGCGAAAAAAATATGAAAACAATTTAAATACAATATATACACATATATATATAATATGTATGTAAATAAAAACAAATTGTTTGACTCCAACATGATTAATTATATATGTGTGTATATTTATTCACGCAGCAGAGTCAAAATATTATAATAATAATAACTATTTATATTTGTGTAGTTTCTAGACTCAGTTTTCAAATCTGGCAATCTTTTTGTTCAGTTTTTTTTCGTCACGCTTTCTTCTCGTTATTTCCGAACAACATTTGAATAATTCCAATTCATATTAATAACGCCATTCTCTTAAAGCCAAAGAGCACAATTGTGTTGCTTATTTTTGGATGCCTTTCAATTGGATTTTACACGGATTTAGACTGGGAATTTGCGCCCTTGGATTATACAGATAAATCGGCATAGCAACTGTGCTTTCTTAATTTTGTCTGGGGGATTGTCGTAGGTCTAATTTGGATAGTTGTGGGAAGAGTTTATTGACATTTTAGTTGAGATCCTTGAGCTGCGTTCAAAGATCATTAAAGGCTACGAAATTATCGTCTTGTTATTTTCGAAATTTGTGAAAACACCTCGAATTCTTCGCAGTAAAGTTGATAAGGAAACACTCACTTCAAATATTATATAAGCAAATGGAATATTCTGATCATCATCATACACAAATATATTTATAATTATATATAAACCGTTAGGGCCTATAAATAGTCGTGCTGATTAACAGCCCCTCAAGTCGTGTTCACGGCTTTATTATTGCTGTCAATTCGAAAGTAATCTTTTAATTAACAATTGCACTTTGCTGCAGTCCAATTTAATTTCAATTTCACAAAATTTCATACCCTTAATACGGAAATGCCATTCTATACAAAGAAAGAAAGGAAAAATAAAACAACGAAATTGCCTCAGCTCATAACTCCTTGCACACTTCCGTGTTTCTTCACACTGCGTCCCCGAAACTCACCTCATTCACAATTGGCACGGGTCCAGCTTGGGCCCAGGCACAGAACAGTGCCAGGCACATCAGCGAAATGACAGCAATAAAGTTGGGCCACATTTCGGTATTTTTTTTCTTTTTCAATTCGGTTAAACTGCACTTTTTATTCTTTGCTTTTTGCTTTCTTCAATAGTTAAATAACAATTGTATGTTTTATTGTCCGTTGTTGGGGTTCAAGCAGCGCTTATGTGCCGTGAACTTTTTGTGCTTGTTATTTTATTTCCGTAAACTTTTGCGGCACGCGCTTCCGATTGCCTTCCTTCTCTGCTCTGCTCAGTGCTCAGTCACGCTCTCTCCGGCACTGTCTGCGCTGCTGCTATGCTGCTGCTGCCGCTGTTGCGGTTGTTGTTTGTGCAAAATACAAAGGCAGAATGTTGAGCGGCTGTTGTCGTTCAATGCAATTTATAAGCCGCCGCATTGCTGCGACAGCGGCGCCAACGGCAGTCGCAGCAGCAGCAGCTGCTTCGTGCGTGACTCGCTCTCATTATTCTAACACACGAAGCCTTTGCTCGTTAAGTTCGGTTTGTTATTGTCGCGTACGCGCTCGCTCTCTCTCTCTGCCTAGCGCTGTCTCTGTCGTACTCCCACATGCATGCATTTCAAATGCGGGCACTGCACTTGCTGCAGTCGCCCCTCCCCTCCCCCCACTCTAATGGTGGAGATTGTGCTCTCAAATTCACTCTCTCGAATTTGCTCTCCCGACATGCGACACTCGGCATTTGCTCTTTGCCTCTTTGACTCTGTTGTTGTTGTTCAATTAAGCTTTGTTTATGCGTGTTAGCTGCGACTGTGTCGCCGTGTGCCTTTCAGCTCATTATGCTGTTCAATAAATAAATAGTAACGAACATTTGTTGTGGCTACTTTATGTTGAGTTGACTTCTTTTCACCATTGTAAATTTCCCCTGAGAGCCAGTGCCTTGCGTAGGTTGCCAATAAATTGGATGGCAGCACTTGTCGCTTATTGGCTTACTCATATAATAAATTTACAAAATACTGTAATTATACCAATTACATTTAGTTTTACTTAACTGCACATTACGGTTGTAAATTGTGTTTATATTCGCTTATTCACTTTGGATTCTGGCGCGACTTCTGCCAGTTAAGTTGTTAATCTTAATTAATGTTTCATCAGAAAAGCGCAACGAATGAGTGACGAATCTGTTGAAAATCTCTTGAAACATTTTTGAATATGTCTCGAAAAATACGCAAAAATAAATTATTGCTGTACATGGACGCATGCGCGAAGGTTAACTGTTTCTAAAAAAAAAACTTCAAATTCAGTTTGACACCAATGACAAACTCATAAAAATGACGACAACAACTCGAAGAAATCAGTGAATATGAATTTCAAGCGTGAACTTGAACCATAATCTCAACTAGAGCACCGCAAAAAAAAAAAAAACTGGACAAGTTCCATACCCAATAAAAATGATAAAAATCGGTATTATAATGTTTTATGTAGAGCAAGTTGATTTTATTGGTATCTGTCCCAAAATAGATGGATAAGTATCGATCTCTAAAACTGGGAATGTATATTTTTTCACAAAGAAAAAAGCACAAAGGTTGATGATGGAAGTTCGCAATTGATTACAGGGTATAAACCAAGTCAGCTGTTTTTGACTTGAGCACTTTGACTTGCTTTTTTTTTGTGTGAACTTTGCCAAGGTCATTGCCAATTAATGTTCTCGAATTCATTTCACAATTACAGTTGGTCAATTTGTCCGCCCATACGATGCCTGCGATGAGCCTGATCTGCGGCGAATTCATCAAATCGCTCTTAACGCCCGCTGAGAGCACAACTAGACACAACGCAGCTATTGAAGAGACGCTCAGCAACGGTAGACTAAATAGCAATGGGATCGCTCACGAGGACAGCGACTTGGAGCAAGACGAGGAGCACAAGGAGGATGGCGTCGTGTACGACGAGGTGCCAAGCGAAGAGGTGCGCAAAACATTGCTGGAGCAGAACACAGCACTGGAACAGCAGAGCAGCAGCCAGGAGGATGAGCATCTATCGCTGGACGCTCGATTGAAGAGTGTTACTCAACTCGATGTACACCTGGAGTTTTAAATGTAGAATTATTACAGACTTACATACTATTTTAGATGATGAGAGAAAACAATGGAGCGTTCAGACAGTTCAGCTATCCTAATTACTTACATAATATTGACCATAGTTGTTGAAGTACATTTTATGCGAAAAGTTCTATTAAATATAAACTAAATGCAGTTATTTTTACAAACAAATGTCCTTTTATATACAAGATATTTGGCGAATTGTCAGCTGTTCGAATAGAAAGCTATAAAGTAAAATTGAAACACACTTTAATTCTTTTAAACTTAAATTAATGACTGTAGTTTTAATGTTTTCTCTGATATTTTATACAAAATGTAAGAAATGCAATTGCAAGTAATTCGATTAGATTAAAAATACTTGCGACGCGGTATGAGACCAGCATGCGACAGCACATTATAGATTTCCATGCGGGGTATTTTCTCCGCCTGACGCTCAAGGACCTGCAAAGGACATAAAGGTAACGCATTTGACCAAAGCAATGTCAGGGATAGACTTACCACCTGCTCGCCGGGGCCAAACCAACTGGATCTGGCCAATGCATCCCTTACACGCGGCGTCTTATAAAAGGGATTCTGTAATTGTTGCGGCAATGTTTGCTCCCAGGCAGCATTCTCCAAGACGGCAACATGCTGCAAGTTGCGCTGCGGACGTGCCTGGACGCAAGTAAGACACATAATCGCTAAGATCATATAGCGATAATCCGGGCACCTGAGGAATAAATTAATTTAAATTGAGTGCAAGATGCAATGCAATTTTAGCGAAAAGTGGAAAGTGAAAAGTTGTATTTCCTCCAATTTACCTATTTTATTTTTTTTTTTTTTAGTTTATGGTACTAAATGTAAATAATAAACGCATTTAACAACACTGATGATAAAAAAAATGTTTAAGGATGGGTGCGTAACAAGATCGCGAGGCAAAATGAAAACTTTACTTGCATGGCATTATTATTATGATCATTACATAAGTGTGGCGTGCATATGATACGACAAGTTTCCGCCTGTCACGCATATGCACGCATGTGTTTAACCACACACACACACACAGACACACACACACTCACTCACACCCCGTCAACCCAAAAACACTACCACTAACCCATCCCGACCGCCCGCGTGCTTAGCCAGGCCTGGTAAACGCCTAAAAACCAAAATGACCGCTTTTCACTGCAGGCACAGAGACACAGTGGACAACTTACTCGTCAGCAGCTGACTTGGTTGTTGCCACAATACGAGTATTTATATGAACCGTACACTATTTTTGCCCGGCTGGCTAAAAGTTGTCGTCATGTCGACTAGCAGACGGCTCTCATTTCCTAGATGTCGCGTGCGTGAAAATAAAATAAAATAAAAATCACCGTCTGCAGCTGTGAACGGCCCACTTTCGTGGAAGCCAAACTATCCCTGATCTTTGGTTTTAATTGGATAACCGGCAGTGAAGTGCAGTGCAGTGCAGTGCGGTGTGGTGCCTCGTCTTGCCTTGATGCACCACACTGTTGTGTGATGATGTAAGTTTTAAACTTGATATTGCCTCTTGAGGCATATGTTGCATATTGCATTTTGCACAAGCCTTCTTGTGTGCCCTTTATTCAGCAATTCATCAACCATGCAGATGGCAATGATGTGGTTATTACGTGATCAGGGCTGCAACATCGCATGCCCACTTCAGATTTTTAGGATTGATTTTTAGTATAGATCGCATACAAGTTGTACAAAATGTAATTTATTAGTAGAAAAATATCAAACATACTCCCTCATTTCCAATCATTTTTTATTATTATTTAATTGGTCAAGAATTCAAAAAAATGCAGTTTAAATTTGAATTCTATCTAAAAAAAAAAAGAATTTTAGTTAACGCAAGTTTTGCTTGGGTTAATAAGTTTAATGTGCTTTTGTTTATTTCGCCTCTGTCTTTACCAAGTAAGTTAATAAGTTGTCAATACGAAAACAGCCAGCGAAGAATTTTAAAAATAAATATTTAAGTTCTATTTGCAAGTTTTATTTTTGTTTGGCTTAAACAGTGTTGGGTTTTAAGTCTGAAAAAGTAATAAAAAGTTTGCAATAGACTTAAATCAAGGTATTATTTTGCTACTTTGCTATTTTTGTCTTTCATATTTTAAGAATGACAAACGTGGCCAATTTTGAAGACACACATCAAGATCCGCAATAAATATTTAAATTTGAATGTAAGTCAATACTAGATCATACTTTTATGCAAAACCACGTTAAGCAATTGTTAATCAACGACTAATTAAAAAACAACAGTTATTAAAAAAAGCAAAAACATCCGCATAGCGGAGAGCTGCACAAAAGTTTACACTGTTTAAAGGTTTACGAGCCAAGTAATCGCCAAAAAAAAATGTGTAATGAGCCGTTGACGAGTCTGCCCTTAAGCCACAGTTAAAATCAAGGCCTACCACTTGCGACCGTTCACTCGCGGATGCTCCCATAAGTAGGTGGCACAAATTGCAGATGCATTTTGAGTTCCAGTTATTTTCCAGTTGTATTTCCTCATTGTATGCAAAATTCAAGTGAGTAGTGTAAACAAATTTGTGGGCACGTAGAATAACAATACGTCAATCTTTGTCAATTAACCACGTGACCCAAATATTTCGGAATGAACGTAAAGTCTAAACTGCAACGGACGAGTACGCCAATTGGATTCCATTGACCCAATCAAAAAAAATAACAACAGCAACAGCAACAGCAACTTGCGTTGTTTTCACATGTAAGTAAGTCGCAGACAGTAACAGAGTCCGTATCCAAGTCGGAGACTGAGTCTAAGTATGATTCCGATTCCGACTCTGAGGCAGAGTCACAGTCATAGTCACAATCACAGTCACAGTCACAGTCACAGTCTGAGGCACATCACATGACACACAAAAAAAAGTATACTTCCAAAACCTGAAAAATGCCAGCACATTTTGGGGGCACTGAGAGTTTGCCAAGTTGAGTTGCATAATGCAAAAGACCCACCACCAACAACAACAACAACAACAAGTATGTGTATGCAACGAGAAGGAGAAGCAAGGAATGTCAGTGACAACAATCATAAAGTACAAGTAAAGATGATCATAACATCAGTAGCGACTTGGACAAATAGTTTTGTGAATGAGTCGTGAATAAAGCACTTAAGAAGTAGTAAATAATGTGCAGACAAATATGAAGTAATATGCACTTAAATAATACCGGTGAGTTTTATCAATCAATATTGGCTTAAAGTAAACCAATTCTAAAAATACAGAATAAATTACGTGTTCTACGCCTTGTATAGCACTTCTTTTGAGCTATTATCTATAGTTATTAAAAAAAGTACCTTACATTTAAACCAAATGTGGTTTGGAAACGAAACATTTTTGGTAGAAGGTTTTTAATAATTATAATATTATTTTATTTATTTTGTATTATCACATTTTATATAACAACATTACTAAATGCTTAAGCAAACTGTGTGACCTACAAAATTAATTAATAAAATCACGAATTATTGCCCAAAAATAAAAGCGATTACATCATGGTCAAATTGTCGTCAATTTATGGTCAATATTAATATTCACTTCTGGTAATGCCACTTAGACATGACACTATAAGCAATACATCCATTATAACTTACCAGGCAGTTAAACGTTTTCTTTTTATACCCAGTACTATAAATATTATAGCGGAAATGATGGTTAGAGTCTATAATCAGCACTGTACGATTGATTTAGATATTCACAGTTTCAAAGATAAACCCTTAATTGGTATACTTATAGTTTCAGAACTAATTTTAAATTCTGCAAAATCTCATAAAAAGTGTTTACATTTTTTTTTTTTAATACAATTGTTGTTAGTCAGGAGTTTGAAGATTTTTCTTTAAGCGGTATTTAGTAGTCAATCAATGTTCTTATTGGTTTCAATTACATTGATGCTTTCTTTCTTGCTGTTGACTGAAAATAGGCGACAAATATAGTTAACAATAATAATAGTCATTCCCACAAATAAAACAGTACTCTAATTAAATTGGTATTGTCTTTTTTTTTTTTTTGTGGAACATTTTGTGCAATTGTAATGAAAAAAACATGACCGTTAAATTGAATTATGTGCCGTGAGCAACTGTCAACAGTGATTGCTTGTCTGTTTTTAAAACTTAGCCAATGTTTGTGCTGTTGTTGTTGTTTATATTGTGGTAGGTCAAATTGTTTATGGTCATTTGCATTGCGCCTTCAGCTGCTCAATGTTTGTTGTTGTTTTAGTTTCAGTTGCTTGTAACTGCTTTGCTTTTGGCGGACAAACGCAAATATTTTGAATTTTATTAAGTGTTGGCAAACTTTTTGGTGAATGGGTCACAAAATTTATGTGGGGGAATTTGGCAAGGTTCCCTTTTGTGGACGCTAGATGAGATTTAAAAATCAACAGTAAATTTGTGTGTTTCCCACAATGCCAGTTAGTGTTTTACAATTAAAAAAAAGAGAATTAATAAATTTTTTATGCTCACATATAAATTCAATTTCACTTATTAATAGCATGCAAAACTCACATTTTCGTTTTATTGTTATTAATTATTTTTTGATTTGATAATTTCACGCGTAGTTGTCCGTATAATTATTATTATTATTTTCTATTTTAATTTATTATTATTTTTTTTTTTTTGCAGCGTAATCCTGTTGAGCACAAAAGCCGTTAGGTTTCTCGATTAATTAGCGTTGACTTAAAGCCGCAATATGTTGTTGAAATAAACGCGGCCAGTTGGCAACTGAATTGTACGCTTCGAGCTAACAGCGACATCACCAAAGAGCCGGTTGAATGCAGCTTTAAAGTTTTTGAATCACTAAACCAAAACCGAAAAACTCAACGAAACCTTAACGAAGGCTCGAAAGCTATGCCATAAAGCAGCAGAGTAAATAAAATGGAAGACTTGAAATTTGGTTTCATTTTTAGCATGGATATGATTGTTAATGTTTATTTACGATGATTTTAATACAAAATTATCGATTAAGTCCTGTAGCATGTCCTGCATGCGACTCCTGTATATTTCATCGCTTTTGAAGGCTTTCAGGCAGATGTCAATGCGTTTGCGACTGAAGAAATCGCTGAAACCATCAGCAGTGCCTGTTAGCTCCTGGGTGCATGTAGTTGGCATGATGACTAGATGACAGAAGAGGCAGCTCTCTATGAGGCCGATAATGCGATACTCTTCCAATGAGTCATAGTATTCAGCCTCAGTCATAAAGTCAGATATATTTAAGCCGGCACGTTTCAGAAATTCGGTCATAAAGCGATAATATTCCGCCAGTAATTCACTGAGATGAGCTTCCCGAAATTGGCTTGTTGTGGGTATGGTGAGCACTGTGAGCAGATCTATAACAGGCGCGCCATACCTGGCTAGCTGGAAGTCCACGAAGCGACATTGGAGCGGATCGTCGCCATACTTGCCGTACTGGAAGAGTATATTGTTAGACCAGAGATCACCATGCAGAAGTACATTCAGACGCGTCTTCGAAGTTTTGACCAGCTCAAAGATGCTTGACATGCGTTGGGTGAAGTTGGCCAATATGTAATCCAGCTGGCTCTGATATTTGGGCATCATCTTTATAAACTCCTTGAGCACCTCACAGGCTTGATTAAAGTTGACCAGACGCAGATGCTCTGGCGGCACATTCGATGGATATGCGTTCTCCTCCAAAGGGCATCGCGGTTTTTTTTTGTGGTCTTTTATAATAGATCCTGCGTGCATAGCGGCCAACGTCTTCAGGCAGCAGTGCAGCTGCTGATAATTTAAAAGACCATCACGGTCAGCGCCCATGTGATAACCCTGATCCATGAGATTCTCAAAGACCAACAGATTCTTATCCGCATAGTAGCATTTAGGTGCGATCTCTGTGCAGGCTGCCTGCAGGTCTGGCAGCACATGCTGATAGACGGAAATCTCCTTTTGAAACACGGAAAAATTCTCGACATATTCCATATGGGATGCATTCCCAACCGGCGCCGATTTGCAGAATAAGCGCAATTGTTTCAACTCTCCCGTTTCCTGCAGCCGCAATACAACCTGCAGATAGAAGTGACTGCCTAGAAATCCGGCTGGCGCCTCCGACACCGGCTGCAACTGATAGCTGATAATTTCAAAGTTAGCAGTCAGATCATTCTGATGCAGATAACTCTGGCACATGCCACGTATCTCGGTGTTGCTCAACTCTAATGCGGTTGCCATCTTGATTCCGACTGATTCGGCTCATTGGGGGTGGCTCTTACTTTATATATCTTAGTGCCAGAATAATCTGTAAATATGCATACCTCAAAGCCATTTACATCCTATAATAATTTAGACAAAAGAGGGAATCTTCTTTTGGGCTGTCGAATATTGAATACTCTTCAGTATGAATGATCGATGTATAACGAATGCAATGGTAACAAATTTCAAACTGGGCAGATCAAGATACCCCTAAAGCTATCAATAATTAATCGCAATTCAAAAATGTACTCCAATCCCAATACATATATCAAGAAGCATTCATGCTGATAATGACTTTTATAGTAATTTTAGTGCTGAGAAAAAAGCAACTGTAAGCACATTTAGTGGACTCCATAATGCTTTCATTTATGATTTAAATTTATTTTATTTTATTTAATTTTATTTTTATTTATCAACAAGAATATTAAGCGTAAGAAAGGGTATAGTCATGCAATTACCGCTACTTCATTCATGGCAAGATAAATGTGTTTAGTCTTAATAAAACAGAACAACTCAGAAAACCTGCTTACACAATACAATTTACAATTCAGTCTTTAGTTTAATAGCCGGAAAAAACCCTTTTGCATTTTATATAAATCAAAACAAGCGAGCAACGAGTGCTTCATTCATGCGACGGTAAACGAACTTTTAATCCATTGATAACATTTTATATTATTTGTACTATTTACATTTCAGTCGCGGATTAATGTTTAATTAATGCACAGACCAATTTTTTTTTATTTTATAAAAAGAAAACCATTGTGCGATATTCAGGCAAAGAAATTAAATAATCGATTGTCATAATTATTTATATTGCAAGTTTATTATTATTGTCACCTTTTTATAGTACTTATGAAATAGTGGTTGTCATGTGAGCAGTGTTACTACTTCTTAATACTAAATAAAATGTTGCCGTCTAGTTAAATATTGTCGTGTGGATTAGAGAGGCTCGCGTAAAGCACGCCCGGCATGTGTTTATTATGTGGTAGAGTAAACTAGTCCTAATGTTGACTTTTGGTAAATACAACAAATTCATCAGATAATTAAGACCAAAGACAATTTAGTTGGCAATTTAGTTGATCTCTTGATAAACTTTGTCTAACAGCTGCGAAGTGCGCTTGCTGCGTGTCTCGATTACTGGGAAAATTAACAGCTGTACCACAACTTTATTGAGAAGGTTTGGTTAATATCATGAAATAATTTAACTATTGGTTATTATGACAAACAATTCAGTTACTGAACGAAGCTTAAGCAAATAGTAACATTATGCGCTTGCGAGGAAGCATTGAGGAATATTTGAAGAACTCCACGTTGCACGGGGCACGCTTTATAGTAGATGAAGATGCTAGCTGGTTGGAGCGCATATTTTGGATCATTTGTTTGACCGTCTCATGGTACGCCTCCTGGTTGCTTATCAAAGCATCGTTGGGTGAGTTCAAGAATTCAAGAACGGTGCAACCTTCTTTTTTTGCTTTTTTTTTAAGACTGCTCATTTGTTATCTAAATTGACAAGCTGCTTTTGAGAACAACGCAATTAGCTTTGTGGTGGAGAGTTCTTATCGCGATTGGGATTCCAATTTCCCCGCCATTATAGTTTGTGAATCGAAGAATATGGATCGGATACAGGAAGTAGCCGAACAGTAAGTAAGCATTTATATATCAACTTATCGCCATCTGATTTTGATATATTTTAGGCTCTGGGGAGCCGATCATGATTTTACCTTGGAGGAAGTTCTCAGCGAGATTGCCTTCTTTCGTGGCGAGTCCTACCACACTGTGCACGAGTGCAGCGGGGAGGAAACCACAGCTTCATGTTTCTACTCCAATTTCTCGTATTACGCCCAGCTGGTGAGGAGCAGCTGTGTGGACTCCATTCAGAGCTGTGAGTGGAATAAATCACCCTTTGACTGCTGCAGATATTTTCAACGCATGGAAACGGAACTGGGTATATGCTATGCCATCAACTCAATGCAGGCAGGGTTAGTTAGTCAATTAGAATTAACAATAATCAACGGTGTTTTAAATAGTTTCAATTTACACAGGAAACAAAAAGGTCCAAAACTGAATATGTACTCCAATCGCTACACGGGTCCAGGATCTTTGACAATGGAGCTACACACCGAGGCAACGGTAAGTGAGCTAAATTTAGGTATATATAAAGTCGGATAGCTACTTAATATTTATGCTGGAAAGGTTTTCATTCTGGGTACTGAGGAGGTGCCCACTTTGGTAACACCGAAAACGGATTTCTTCGTGGTGGGTCCGTACATATCGTTTGTGTAAGTACTCTTCGTTCCACGATCCAAATATATTTGTTATAGTTTTACATCTATCGAACAGTCGATATGTGTCCAAGCGTGATATTGAGAACGATGAGGCGATCCGGCAGACGAGCGTCCAACAGCGCAACTGTCGTTTTCCGGATGAGAATATTCTGGATGTGCATCACTATTATAGTTATAGCGCCTGCACGGTGCAGTGCCGCAAGGATAGGCAAATGGAGTTGTGCAATTGCTCTAGCCACCTGACACCAAACTCACCCGACTGGCAGCTATGCAACATGGACGGCCTGGAGTGTCTAAATCGAAATTACGAGGATCTGTCGGTGATCATTGCCAAATGGTCACGTCGACGTGGCCGCAAGGGACTCGTTTGCGATTGCCTGCCCTCCTGCACGGAGGTGGACATCACAACCGTCTTTGACAGCAAGGATAACATTTATGGACATCAAAATCCAATCTCTAAAATAGAAGTGGCACTCATTGATCTGCCTACGGAGCGTTACAAGCGTAACTTGGTAAGAGGCAAATTGGATCTGGTGGGTAAGTGGGACTTGAAAATATGTATTTGTCAACTATTTAACTACATTTTCTAGTACATTTGCTTTAAAGTATCCATTGGCGGCACAACGGGTCTGTTTGTGGGCGCCAGCCTGCTGAGTTTTGTGGAGATCATTTACTACATGACCATACGACCCTATACCACCTACATGCACGAGAAACAACGCCTGAAGAGACTCAGTCAGCTAAAAATCGAACACTAAAATCGATGCCATATTAACACATACTATTTGAAAACTAAAAGTAGAATTAAGTTTCCAGGATAAATTATTGGCACAGTTCGCACAATCGCAAAAAAATGTTGTCTTAGTGTTAATTGCTACCAATAAATCGTCTCTGAAATATTATCAACGGTTTTTAGTTTGAATGGTCGTATATATATATAACATATACAATGCTATATTTGGCACACTCTCAACTGCAATGTGCTGTATGCCACGAAGTAAAATTTAAAACCAACCGAACAATTCTCAGAGTCTCGGAAATTTTAATTTTTCGCTCAGTTTAATCGCGTTCGGCAGCGCTAATGCACTGAAAAATTGCAGTGAGAAAAACGTACGAAGAAAATTCTAAAAAGAGAAAGAGACAAAGACGGAAAACGGTAAAGTCATTCACAGTGCGTATACGTCATACAGAGTATTCGAAATATGCTCTTAACGCGCGGGGAATGCTTGCAAATCCTAAGTAAGTTATTAAATGTGGAAAACGAACCATTGCATCTTATAGATTATGAACTGCAGAGGGAAAAAGAAGCCGTTGGTTATCTGGGCGAATATTACGCGTTGACTTTAATACACTGCACTGTAAGTTTAACAAACGAATGATCGTTTATATTATAATCACAGTGACAAATTGAACCGAATGATCATGAAATTATAATATTAATGGCTTATGGCCTTTGCCATATCGTCATAATCCTTTGTATGGATACTGTTTAACAAAATATAAATTTTTCAGCTTTCTATTTTTGTTTCTTTTCTTTAGACAATAAATTAAGTAGTTATTAAAGCATTAAAAAAAAAAAATTTTTAGGTTAACGTCTTACAAGGAGTTTGAAAATTCAAATAGTTATATACATTAATAATTTGAGTAATTTCATTATCTTATCATATTTATTCAATCGTTGTAAGATTATTTTACTTTATCGCATTTATCCGAAAATATAATTTAAAAACTGTTGCATACTTTCAGGATGCTTCAAAAACTCAAGTTGAACGACTTTTTGTCAAGGCGTTGCAGCAGCACAGCGATGAGGTTGCAAAAGAGTCTATTTTTCAGAAGGAGGCGTTGTTGTACGACAAACTACTAAATGAGATGCAAAAATATTGTGTGTAGTATCAAAAACCTATGCAAAATTTTAGCTGCTAATATTTTTAATGGCATTTCACAGCAAGGATCAAATGGAGCCCCAAATCATTCTATACGCGCTCCGACCTTATTGTGCTCGAGGACATCAAACTCATTGGCTATGGTGAGGCAGGAAAAACGGTGCTCAGCATGAATCAGATGCATCAATTGTTACGAGGCGTGGCGGCTTTCCATGCGGCCAGTTTGGTCTATGAGCAGCGAGAGGGTATAAATATTGGAAAACAATTTGGTGAATGCTTGCATGAGATAACAGTGGCTCCAAATATAGACTGGTATACCACAGGAATCTCAGCTGTATTGGCCGTAATGAAAACACTGCCTCAGTACCACCCAAGCATGGACTCTCAGCTAGCAGATGCCGTGCAGAGGGTTTATGAGCAGATTTCACCCTCCAGTAAATATAGGAATGTTGTCTGTCATCGTGATCTATGGGCGGGCAATGTTTTCTTTCCTGCTGATCACAATGATGCAGCGTTACTGATCGATTTCCAGACCTGCCGCTATTCGCCACCAGCCGTCGACTTATGTTTCAGCCTGTATTTGAATCTGACAAGTGCAGAGCGACGACGAGTGGAGGTTAATTGCATTGATTTATATTATGAATGTCTGCAGAAGGACCTACAGGACTTTGGCTTAGAGTCCGCTGAACTGATACCCAAAGCGGAACTGTTGCAATCCTACGAAGAATTTCGGCTTTTTGGAGCTCTTTACAATGCATTGGTAGCTACTGTTGTCAAAGTTCCCAGAGAATTTGTTACGAACGAATTCAAATATGTAGATCGGAGGGCCGTTATTCTTGATTATATGAGAGAGAATCAAGAGTTTAGAGATGTCATGGAAAAGTGCTGCTTGGAAGTCATAGAAATCGCTCTTGTCAAGTGACATTACCCTCACTCTCTCCCACACACCGATAAGATAGAATTCACTATGCGAGCGATAAGCTGTGCACATAAATCATGTATACAAAATAATTAGCAAACCGACGTTTTAATGCACTACATTGGATAACTATTTATATGTCTGTTTAATTTGTTTAAATTAATTAAATCTAGTAGGCATTTTGCCTAAGTTTATATTGAAAACCAAAGGAAATACATATAAGGCTTTAAATAAATCGTAAGAAAGCAAAATGATCGCATACAAAATAGTTGTTTTGATGTTAAAAATTCATGCTAATCAAATGCGAACAAACATCACATAAATTATTTTAGAAGCTGGTTTTTTCGCATTCAATTCGATGACTATTGAAATGTTTACTATTTAACTAGACAACAAGTTGAGCATACTTTTTTTAAGTGAGGGTGGAGCACATCAACGATTTCTTATGGGAAAAGGCACGAAATTGTAAATAGTAGTTTGATATTGTCTCTCGCACAGTACGTTTGTTATTTGTTCGCTGCGGACGGTGCAAATTCGTTATTTAATAAGATTTGCAATTCAATCGTTAATATCATGGGTAAACAAGACTATAAACCGGTGTTGACGCGAACCAATCGTTTCGAACTGTTTTCAACTGATGAATGCGAACAGATATTAAAAGCAGTGCTCAAAGATCAGAATCAAGTGGGAATCCTTAAGGAGTTCAAAATTTTGCCGGCCATCGAGCATGTGGGTTTTCTAGGTGAATATTATCATCTCGTGCTCAGCTATCAATTGGAAAATGAGCCAGAGGAGCGCACAACACGTCTCTTTGTCAAATCTATGGTGTACGAGAATGCGGACATGTCCTACTACGATGAAAAGTCAGGCATTATTAAGAAGGAGGCCAAACTGTATGGATTGCTGCTCAATGAGCTGAAAAAATTTTGTAAGTGAGGGTAAACTAAAGAGAGAACTGGCATTGTTATAATTAGCTTGGGTTCTTATAATTTGTATATAAAATAAGCAACGCATTGAACATCATTGGACACGTTAGTTTACACACAAACGTTGATAACAAAGATTAAGCTATACATTATTATTTTCATTCATTCAAAATATTAATGTAAAACATTTGAACAGCTACTCATGTGTGGTGTGCCAAGTGCTATTTCACCCGTGACGATCTGTTCGTTATGCAAAATATTGAGGATTTGGGCTACAGATCACTGCCCTCAGAGACGAAATTTCTAAGCGAGGAACAGCTACGACCGATGTTGAGGGCACTGGCTACCCTACATGCCAGCAGCGTGGCTTATGAGCAAAGCCATCGGGTGACAATCGGAGTGGAATTCAGGAAGTGGCTGCTGGAGAAGTCAATTGATCCCGATATCGAATGGTGGACGACGGGCATAAAGGTTCGTTTTCGATTGGCTGCCAGAAATTGTTATTGATTCGAGAGATTTCTTCTTTATCAGGCTATTCTGGCCGTGACTGCTACACATCCGCGAGTGATCAATGATGCAGCTGCTCAGGCGTATATAGCAAATGAGCTGCCACGTTGCCTAGATCGGGTCTACTATATGGCAAATCCATCTCCTGTGCATCGCAATGTATTTCTACATCGTGACGCGTGGGGTGGCAATGTCTTCTATCCCAAAGAACAGTCCGAGAATGTGGGCTGCGTGCTGGTTGACTTTCAGCTGTGCCGCTATGCGCCGCCAGCTGTGGACTTCCTAATGGCCAGCTATCTAAATGTGGAGCCAGCGGAGCGCAAGCAAATGATGGAGCGGATTACAGCTGACTACTATGAACACCTGCTGTCGGAGCTGGTTGCCATGGGAGTCGATGCACAACGCGAGCAGCTTAGTCGCTCTGATTTTGAGCAATCGTTGAAGGACTTTTCGCTTTTTGGTGCCACATATAATTGCATTGCAGCCACCATACTCAGATTACCCGATAACTATCTGAAGAAATTGAAGGATGAACAGGCGGGGGAGTTTCATAGTTTCTGCAATGTGGATCGCACCAAAAGTATTTTGGCTTTAATGGCCGAGCATGAGGATTTCCGATGTTATTTATATGCCTGTGTAGATGATTTATTGGAGTTGACATACTATAAACAAGCCGAATGAACGGCCTTATCTTTGAACTGAAATGAAATGTCTTTGTATCAAAATTCAACATTTGTATGTTTTTGATGAGACTAATTTTGTTTAACATGATGAAATATTTATAGATATTTAGGCTTAACCGAATGTACTGTCAAATTAAAATATTTTATACGCGAAAGCATTCAGTCTAAAAATATATTTAGAGAACTGAATAATAACATTTAACATTAAATGTAATAGTGATTTTCTTTATTTTCTGTGTAATCGCAATGCTACCTAGTAACACAAGCTTATCACTTTTGGTTACTTTACTCAAAGATTATCTTATCGCAAAAATTGTATATTTAAGAGCTGAGATTGTTGGGATTGTACAAAGATAAAATGTTTTTTATAAGTACTTTGCGAACTCTCATTGTAAACGATATCTTTTACCAGCTACGAGATCTCGATACTTAGTTCTCTTCAGTATACATCTACCTGTCGGCATAAATGGAACTGCTTAGCTCTGAGGAATGTCATCTGATCGCGTTACGTACGCTACGGCTACAAATTGAGACGGAAAATTTGGTTATAATAAATCGGAAACTCGTTGCGGGCTCCAATGATTTACAGGGCTACATGGGCGAATACTACAAGCTGCTTTTGGACGTAGAAATTACAGAGACAAAATCGAAGCATCATTTGCAGTACTTTGTCAAAAGTTTACCCTACAAAAATGCGCCGCAGAGAGCTGAATGCGAACGTAAAGGAGTTTTTCTCAAGGAATCAACAATCTATAGTCAAATATTGCCCAATGTGCAGAGATATGGTGGGTACCTTTACCAATTACCATTTGTTTATGTATATAAAAAAATATTTCTTTCATATTTTAATATGAAGGCGATAATTTAATTTATTCGTATAGAACTATAAGTAAATTTTCCAATATCTTCTTTAGGAAGCCGCAAGCTCTTTCCGCAGTGCTACTACAGTCGAGATGATGTAATTGTGCTGGAGGATCTCACGCTTAATTATCGCCACCTGAAGCCGACGGAGGGATATACCCTAGAGCATTACAAGTTGGTGTTGGAGCATTTGGCTGCTCTACATGCGGCAAGCATTGCATGGGAGCATGCTGATCAATTTAATATTGGCGATCGCTACAAGGCGGTCAACATCGAACTAATGCTGGACACGCAAAATGAGTGGTTTACCACAGGCTTAAAGGTTCGAACACCCAGAAAAAATACATATTATTACATAAATATACCTTCTCTTAACTATTTATCGTCAACAGGGTATCGTTTTCTTGGCTGCACGACACGACAAATACCAAACGGAATCCGCTCAAGCTTTCATTAAGGATAAATTTTATCAGCTCTTGATCAAAACGGAAGAGATGGTTAAACCCTCGAAGACCATAAAGAATGTGCTGTGTCATCGCGACAGTTGGGATCGCAATATACTTTTTGGTTTCCCCAGTCAGAGTGCCAAAGTACCCAACTCGTGTTGTATTGTGGACTTCCAGTTGACTAAGTATTGCTCACCGACATTAGATGTACTATTTGTGCTTTATATAGTGGCGTCATCCAGTGAGAGACGTGCTATATATGAACAATGCCTTGAGCATTATTACGATTGTCTTCAGTCGGAATTTGTTCGACTTCAGCTGCCGACAAATTTAATTACAAAAGAGAATTTTTTGGAGCACTGTCAACGCACTCGCTTAGCCGCATTGGTAATGAAGGCAATAACCGAATCACAGACAAAAATGTCACCAAGTTTAGCCAACAAGATGCGTGCCGAGGAGCCCGAGAAATTTGACTATTATCTAAATGTTGACCGAACTGAAATGTATCTGAGGGTCATGGAATTGCAGCCAGGTTATGAGAAAAAGATAATGGCACCAATTGAGGAACTAGTTGATTATCTTATGGATCACGAAAATATATACGCGCCTAATTAAAATCCTCTAAATCGCTAACATCAAGGTTAGTCTGATATACATCAAGAAATTATAATAATAAATGTATTTTTGAACATACAATATTTATTAAATGACCTAAAAGTTGGAACTAACAGCAAATAGATTTCGTCATAGCTATAAACTAACTAGATTTGAGGGCATACATATTGTTGTATAAATATATATAGTTGTATAACACTAACTTCAAGCTGGATTCTTTGGGTTAAGATCCGCATTGCAATTGTTAAAAGGCTAGCTACATTTAAAAGACCTCATAGATTGACTGCTAGCTAATCAGTCCAGCAATCCTCATGAGCATCGTCGTCATCAAAGTCGCGTACATTGAAGTCCTCATGAAACAGATCCTCGCCCTCCTCCTCGGAGGACTCCGACTGTCATCTAATGCCGCTGACCCGGTGCGGCAGACTAATCATACCCTTCGGGGGCCGGGGCATCCTAATGCTTGTGGATGCAGCCATTGTCGCTGACGTTGAGCTTGATGCCTTGCCGGAAACACTGGGAATCAGCTGGGCATTCAATATGGTCGTCTGATCGAAGCAGCTGCAGCAATATTTATCACATCGAATCAGCAAAATGAGGCCACCCAGCAGCCACAGGAGCACACCCGGCCACGAGTAGACCGCACAGGCTGAGAGGAGGACAACGCTGAGCAGCAGGCACATTCCGCACAGCACGGGACTCACATTGATGACGCTGCCGGTGTACTGCGGTATAACGCCCATCATCATGGCCACAATCAAGACTCCAATGGCGCCAGTAAACGCAGCGGGTGCCCAACGTAACACCAGACCAGCCACACACAGCGCTATCCCCAATCCGATGACGACAATTGCAAATATGGTCACCCTCCATGAACTGAGAGTTGGCACTCGCACACTCCGCTCCAGCGGTCCAGCTGTGGTGACCTGAATCAAAGCAGAGTCTTGCTGAGGTCCATGAAATGGGAAAGCATATATATATATTCCAGTTACCTTTATCTTCTGACGATACTCATCGACTATTGCATCAATGTCTGTTGAGGTATCCGAATCACTTTTGTCAAACTTATCGGGATACTCAAAATCAGATGGCTACAGTAATTAAAAAACAAGATTGACAAGGCTTCCAATGCCAGCAGGCTTCCAACACGAACTGTGTCAAACACTCACCGGTGGCTCGCTGTCTGACAAAATGGTGGACTCGACATCTCTGCCTTCGCGTTGCGCCAATGGAGATGTGGGTTCGCCTAGCAGGAGCCATTCCTTTTCCACCTCTGGCTTAGTTCTTGATTTGGTCTTCGGCTTTTTCTTTAAACCACTCTGCTTGGACAAGCCAATATTCCAAAGAGTGCGCTTCATGCGACTGGATGTGGATGTGGAGGCGCTGCAGCTGCTGCTGCTCTTGGCAATGGGCGCAGTGGAGAGGCGACTGTAGGACAACGATGACTCACTGCTGCTGGGCTGCATGAATTTGGGACGATATGGCACATATAGCAAGTAGAAGGCACGCAGAAGGGCGCCAGTTATGTGACTAGCTGCAAGACAGTAGCTGAGATGCTGCAGCGGACAGGCAAAGGCCAACATGGCACACAGGCTGCCCGCAATGAAGACGGCAAGAACGGGATTGCCACTGTCGGAGCTCTCATAGCTGATTTGTTTGCTTAGAATGCGCCACTCGGAGGTGGCCAGACGCACCACAATGCCGTACAGCTCCGGAAAGATTTCCAGAAACGCTGCCGAGCTAATCAACAGCAACATACAAGCGGAGGCAGGCACCAACTTATGAAATCCACTGTCATCCAGTATATTGAAAAGTGGTACGGCCACATAATCTTCCCGTGATCTATTTGATTAGAGCTGATCTATTAGCGTGTTTCATGATTAATTGAGTTGAGGCTACCTACTTGAAATGCACCACTGTCGAGAGACAAATAGAGGTGAGGAGGAGTGAGATCATCACCAGTGCAATCACAATGACCGCTGTGATTCTACCACTGCGATGCTGCTGATACCAAACACTGGGAAAGGCATAGGTTAGCAATGCGGTCGTCAAAAGGAACTGTAACGATAGAAAACATTGAAAGAAATGAGCAGACAATAAATTTGCCACAGAGAGTAGTAGTTGGAGATAAAAAGTCCTATCTTAACTTTGAAGGAGTAACTGACTACAACTTCTCCAAATATCTAAATAAAGCTTGTTAGTGATAGCATTAGATACACGATGCAGAGAACTTTAAAATGGTATTCAGTTCAAAGAGCAACTCAGTTTTCTACATAGTACATCTGTTATTTCTACAAAAAAAAACTGAGTTCGTGCGTTTCAAATATAAAAGACCGTTCGCTGACTTTGTATGACTGTAAGAAGGCAATTTTATTGCAGAAGTCAGCTGGGGAAGAGTTGTCTAGTGAAACGCAACCAATGCGTTACATTGGAAACAGAAATCACCTCTGTGGCACATAGAATCCAAAACAAAAAAGTTGGCTTCACGTGTCATAATCAAAAGCCCACATCCTGTGGCTTCAATTGCCGGTAGTCACGAAAACCGTTGCCAGTAATGCGCCAAAAAATCGATAAAAAAAAAAGACAAAAAAAAACGGAATGAAAAGGGGCATAGTGCACTGACCTAAAAGCACGCCCATTTGCACACTATCTGAAAGGGGTAAGGAGGGATTAAGTGAGGGGTAGGGGATGATCCACTTACACTGCTAATGCCATTTGGCTGAAAGTAGTTGTCCGACCAGGCCACAAAATCGCCACGCCACCAACCCACTGCGCTGAGAATCGCATTCAGCCCGAACATGCCAAGTGTCATGATGAAACTGAAGGCCTTCGAGTGCTGCGAAAGGAAAATTTGTATTTCTATTGTTTAAAGAGAACTGCCACAAATATTAGGATTAAATGGATCACATATAAATAAAAATTATAAAAACTACATTTACCTCTGCACTTGAATACAAATGAAAACATTAAATGCATATAAATATTCACAAGAACTCTTAATTAAGTGTGAAGCTGAATGAAGGTGCAAAGTACGAACCTCGAGTCCCAACATAAACATTCCAGTTACCAAAAAGACAACGGCAACACCAAGCACATCCGGCCAGGGCTCATTTGCCGGTGAATTGCGGCCTAAAAGTGAGCAACAAAAGTAATTAAAATCATTACAGTTCAGGCAGCAATATTGGGCACACACCCAGTATAAGAATACGGGCCAGGCCACCAGTCATGGCATCCAGACAGGCGCTCAGGGTGCGAGAGAGAGCGGCACAGGCGCACATGGCTGCCAGTGCATCCATCCAGGTGGCCAAGAAGAGGCAGCCAAAGTCAAATTTGTTTGTGGCACGCACATAAGGCATTTGCAGGCTACGCAGACTCGACTTGCAGCGAGCTGTAAGTGCATTAAAATTATAAATATTCAATTCTCTTATTTGATTTGTGACACAAAATTAAAAAAATTAAGATAATGAACCAATCTACTGGATAAACTATATCCAAAATGGCATTTCTTGGGACTTGTTAACTAATTCTTAATGACCAGTTTTAAAAAGATTTATCTGTTTTTTGCCTGTGGTGTTTTTCACACCTGCTTTTAAGGACTCGCTAAGGAAAGCATTGTATATCAGGTGACTTCACGTATCTACTCACCTGCTATGGCGCCATAGATTGTGGCAAGTAGTGTGGCAAATATAAGTCCCGGTGCGGCAGCCTCATTGAAAGCTATCAAGTAAGCAATCACTGAGGTGCCCAGCGCCAGGCGGGCGCCGCTGCCGCAGCAGAGCGCGTCAAGCAAGCTGTAAGAGTATAACACAAATCTGGTCATAAATCAAGGCGTCTGGCAAATATAATGTATAATTAAAACTTAATTAAGTGCTGGTTTATCAGCCCACATACGATTAGGTTCAAACCGGAAATTTATTGGCGCTAACCGAAAAAGCTGTCAACTCTGTGGGTTTCATTTGGTTTCTGTGTTGTTTGCTCCTCGTGACTCATGTATAATTCGGTCGTTCGGCTGTGTGTCCTTACTGCACTGTATCCTGTTTTGTAATTCAAACCTACAAGCAATTCTTGCCCTGCGCCTTTTGGCCAATTTGCTGCTTATTGTAATTGTATGCACGATTCGTGCATATTTTAGACGCTCAATTATCCTTAATTACATGGCAATTGTCTTTCTAGCCTGAGGCTGCTTGTTAACTCTTTGATGGCGTCAGAGCTAAATGGCCAAGTTATTTGAGTTTACTAACCGACTGAATTAATAATAGTTAGGGCATTTTATGTTTAGTTTATGTAATGCTTTCTATTCACCAACATCCTTGATATTCACAAGAATGTTGTTATGCACAGTTATATTCTCTCTTCACTCTTTCGTCCTATTATTTACCTCACACATAAATAAATAACAATATGCAAATAGAACACATCCTTCCACTCTGTTTTTCATAAATATCAGAGTCATGTCTGTCTGCTGTTGGTTTTGCTGTTTAGATTCGCAAAGTGCGTGACTAGCCACCGATATAACAAATCGCCAAAAATAAGCTTCAAACTCAACGATTTTATGTTACCTACCTACAAATGCGAACTTGTAATATAATAGTTATTATTAATTTTTGTTTTCCTTTTGGTAAAAGTAAGCACACTTTATTGCAGTCAAATTTTTGTGTATTTTGGGAATGTGTGTTTTTTTAAAGAACTTAAGGTGAGAGGCTATTATGTTAATGTGAATAATATAGTCAAATCTGAGCTTTAATTTAATTTCAGATTTGGAATGTACCGTAGAATAAAGCGCAAAAAATGATAAATATGCAAATTGAAATTCGGAATGCAATAATTATCTGTTGTCCATAAATATATAAAACTTATTAGCATATTTAAAAATAACTGTCTGAATACAAATCTGTATTTATATATTTTTTTTCTTAAGGATACATATTCAAAAATTTAGTTACTGGATATTACACATACGCACTGCTGGTCGCAACTGTGTAGAGCATACAAAAGTTAAATAAAAGAGTGGCGAAAGCAACAAAACACAAGAGCACAACGAGGCTGAAACAGCGCCAGTCAGTGCGACGCCGACACATGAAAAATAGCAACAAGAAAAGAAAAAATATAGAAAATAGTAAAATAGATAAAAACAAAGGCTGCACAGTCAGCGGACAAGCGGGTGGTAATATGGGCTGTTGGGGAAAATCCAGTTCAGCAAATCCAACAATCAAAAATCAATTTATTGATTACACGACAAATACACATATATCATGTGACATGTGGCCAGATCATAATATCAAACGTTATATGCATGCTGGCCAAAAGGTTTGACCATGAATGCATTGCATATAAACTGTTGGCTACAACATGAGCAATCTGTTTTTGGTTTGGTGGTTGGTTGTTGTCGGTAGGCTTACCTGGCGCTCGACATTGTTGGGCTCTTCTGGGCTGTTTTTGGCAGACTTTTGTTAGCTTTTGGCTAAGTTTTCTGGCTTCCTGCCAACCAGCAGTCTATGTTGTGAATTTTATTTGTTTTTGGCATTTAGTGTTAATTGCATATTTTCATTTCGCTCATTGCATCGTAGGCTTTTATGGCGTATCTTTTATTGAATGCTTAGAATAATTATTGTGTTTGCTTGTCTATCACTTGTAGCTTGGCATTGCCTTTAATTAGCCACGTCGACGTGGCATGTAATGCCTTGAAGCGTAACAGCTCGTACAATAGACAAACTATTTCGTTAGGTTACGCACTCAACTGCGTATAAATATCAGACGTAATTTTGCAAGTACGTAGCGCTCACTCAAATTGGCCGCAATTGACTGAATGCTCATTTAAAGCTTTCCAACATACATTTTGGGGACAGCGAAAGCAAAAGCGAAACCAAAAGCTTTTCTCTAACGCTTTCCGAGAGCCCAATGCAGGTCCTGCGCACTCGCGATTGTTTACATTTATGTTGACAGTTGATTGCACCGCTTTTTGCTTTCTGCCTCTTAATTAAAGTGAGAGGGGGAGAGTGTGGGCAAGGGGAAGAAGGTAATATGATTCGTTACCTTTCATGTGGCTCGAGTGCCGTATGTAAGTGTCATTCATTTTAGCCCTTATTTACGCGCCATTTTTCCAAAATAGTTGGTTGATTTGAGTTATATTTTATTCTTTTTAAGTATAACGATTAAAATAAATACATATGCAAGTCTTAATAAATGCGGTGTAAATCTGAATCAGATCTATTTTAATTACTTTAATTCCAAATTTCGAGGAAAAGCTGAATTTATAATCGTTTAATCTAAATTATTTATTTGTATCCAAAGTGGCAGCTTCATGTTCATTATTAAAAATAGTATGCATCTTTTTACGCTTTGTGTGGAAACAAGAAAAGCAAATGTTTAACAATATATATGATAAGGAAGGTATAATGTCATTAGTCAAGAATTCTTTAGTAATTGCGTAAGTATCCGGAAAAAATGTACAAACTCAAAGCATTCAGGTCTAACTTACAATGAAAATCCCAACTCAAATAAGGTAAGGTAACTAGACCTAAGGAGAGCTGTTACCTCTTAAAAGTAACGGTATTGCGGACTTATAACTATTTATATCATTCGTATATCATTAAAAGTGACATCAATATGTTGGAATGAACACTTAATGATATTAAGAATATCACTAGTGAATCAACTGGCAACCGACAAGCTGTTCTAAACAATGAGCTAATCGAAGGCATGAGAAGTATGCAAAGTTCTACTTAAAGTGTTTTACGATTTCAGTCAGTGCAGATAAACTGGATTAGGTGATCGGTCCGGTTCGAAACGAGTTCCAGGTGAATACCAGACATGTCTCGACAAAACAGTTTGCATCTAATATTTGTATATTTTTATATAATAGACAAAATCACCGATTCGTTAAAAACTTTGGACTGAAGCTTTTGAGTCTATCAGCTTATATACTTCTAGCTAAAGTGAACTTTGAATTTTAGAGGCTGCGGTTACTTAGCACTCATCAGCTATCGACCTTCCATCTAACTTTTAAGTCATTTTTGTTTTTGGTACATTTAGTTACCTGTCATATATGTGATATGTGGGCAATAAACCATTACTCAACCAGCCATTTGCTATATTTAGCTTTTATATCTTTTGATAAGTCAGCCTCAATTGTCTGTTTGGCCTTTTTACTTATGATTTGCCCAGTAATTTAATCAAAAGCACATTTAATGGGCTGATTTCTTAAGTTGCGCTAAGTTATTGTTATGGATATTAAAGTGCACTTTAAATCGGCCTGAAACCATTTGCTGCGCTCAATAAATAATACTCGAGGCATTTCATTAATATTAACCAACGTGCTTTACATGTCCATCGAATTGATGCATTCTTTTGCATAATTTACATATTTATCTACACATAATAACATAAAACTCATTAATGCTCCTCAATCATTTTCTTAAGTATTCACACCTATATCTCAATTTAAAAATTAAGTATCTAATTTGTAATATCATAGCACTGATCTATTAAATATTAATTTATTATCATTTCCATATATATTGTTTTTACGCGTCCAAAGCATTTACATCTATTTAATTTACATATTTATCGACGGAAAAATTTTGTAGAGCCTCTTTAAATTATGCCTTTTGATGTCTCAAGCTTTTTGTTTGCAGTTAGCCAGCCTCAACTTTGGTCATTTCGGTTCAGTGGCTCATATTTGAAGTTGATGTTACAAGCCACTGGGTGTCTTAAAGCTAATCAATATCACCTTATAGAAAAGCCATAATTATAATTAAAATCAATCAATGACGACTGCATCACGTTTTAGAGCTATATCAAATAAACTAGGTCAATTTCGACGGAAGTTAGGCGAGTCGCGACCGGAAAGTATTCGTTGACTAAAATCCATATAAATCTCAATGAAGCAGATAAATTTGTTAAAAGACATTTTATTTGTTCCACGCACTTATAAAAAAAATGAAGCATTATTTTTCTATATATTTCTTATTATTATATAATAGAACTGCTATTTCTATTTACTTATATGCTTAATGAATCACCCCCATAAATAATCTGAAAAAATTTCGAAGCTTGAAATATTTTATGGTTATATATGTGTGATTTTTTTAAACTTAAAACGCAATATGAAAACTGGTTCTCTTTTCAAAAATTCACCTAAAATAATTGCCGTATTGCAAATTATATCTAAGAATAAATAAACAGATTGCAGAATTAAATTTATGGCCAAAACTTGAAAACGAATATGATAACTATCTATCTTGACCTTGATGATTTTAAGAAAAGATAGTACGGCAACAATTAGCGAGCTTATAATTATTGGCATGCCATATTGGAATATTTATAAATTTTGATTAACAACACCAAGGCTAAGTAGTTCTAATTAAATGGGCCAACACCAGGCTATTAAAAAGTGACGACATTAAAATATTTACACATTTATACACATTAGCCAGAGTCTGAGACTAGTTCCAAGTCATCAAGAAATCAAACAATTGATGGCGACGCACATGGCAGAAAACACGATCTGTGGAACCTTTGCCGGAAGTTTTTGCAAACCTCACGTAGCAAGAAACGAGAATTCTTAGGTCTAGAGATGAATACATATCTACGAATGTGTATGTATGTATGTATGTACTGGTATTCTGTGTCTGCGTGTGTGCGTGTACGTGTGAGGAAGTAAAATAGGTTAAAGTTCTTCGATTGGCGCCACTGCTTCAAACTTTGACAAATGGATGTGTTCAGCAATTTACGCTAACTTCGATCTGAGGTTCTAACGGGTTTTTGCGCGCCCGTCAAGGTCAACCAAAATGTTTAAGTGTGTTTTTTTCTTTATTATTATCATGGATTAACATATTTTTAGCGCGCGGTCAACAGGGCACGAGGTCAAATTTATTTAAGCAATATTTAGAAAAAGGAAATACATTTTTGAATATAGAGAATGTTGTTTTGTTTCTATAGCTAATTAAGCGGAAATTATTAAATAAGATGATTAAAGTAGTTAGTCGGGTGACTGGGCCTTAAATGTTTGTAAGTTGTCAGTGATTTGATGCGCAATTATTCGAGCCAACAACGTTTCGCTTGATTATTCAATATTTGACTGATTCGCAACACTGCCAACAGCTGTTTTGTACTCCCTCTTGCCATGCCGCTCTCCCGGTTAATCGACCAGCACGCAAATTAAAGCAAACACAGCTGACCTTTTCTCGTTGCCTGCTCTCTCCCGGCTTTCATATGCTGCTCTCTCGCTCTCTCTGTTGGTTTTACTCCTGCCTTCTGCGCGTGCGTCGCGAATGTCACTCTCGATATACAATGGCAAGAAGAAGACGTTGAAAGTAATATTAAAATAATATAAGTCAAAAGCAAATAAAGTGAATATTTAATTTGTAAATAGCAGCAATTATACCAAACTCAGTTATCAGCATTAACTGCATAATTTGAAGTGTACATTTGAGGAATTGTGGCTGTGCTCTGTGAAAATTGTGAAATTGCCAGTCAAATGCCGATATGCAAATTAAGTTCATAATATTGCGCATATAAAAATTTATTGAAGTTTAGAAGTGCCCTCAGCAGTCTGAAGAAACTATTGACATTAAAACCTCTTCACATTTGTGCAATTCACTATGCGGCTTACATTCACCCACCCGTCATGTAGCCATCTTATATGCAGCTGACCAAAGACCAGACGGCCTTTAAATTTTTGAGGGTTTTTGACCCCAGAGCAGACACTGCAAATTCTTGTTTTAAATGCAAATGAATTTAGAATAATGGTCGCAAATAAAGCACATAAAATAAAATTCAAATTCAAAAACAAAATATGTGATGAAATCGACAAGAATTGCAACTAACAAGCAGAAATACTCACGATTTACATAACTTGTTTCGACTTGATGAAATTCGTAAGAACAACGTAGTTAAAAGTGATCGACTTGAATATACCCTATAGTTAGCTACGAAAAGAAAAAATTAGGGTATACAACCAAAGAGATTTTCTGAAGGAGCTCAACTAAAAGATACGCTTTAGCCTGAATTCTTCGGACATATGTATTAAATACTAAAATCAAGCATGTTCCTGGATACGTTCAGTGTTATTTAGTAAGAGCACTCTTCAATATTTTGCAAAAAATCGATTTGAGAATTTTCGCATTAGATGAGGAACAAACTTCCCTATTGTGAGCAGACCAAAGGGAATCAGCGCCCATCTGAATACATTCTAAATGCAGATGAGAACTTGATGCTAACTGTCTGCGGGGAAGAAGCACCACAAAAGAGAAGGCGAACAAGATGTCAGTAACAAAGAGAATTAACACTTGTTTGTTATTTTACTTTCATTTGACATCTGTTTTGATTCGCTTGAGTGACGCAAAAAGCGATATTAAACATAATTCAGAATTATATTGAAGGAAAGTAAATTCATATACAGTTTGGCATGTCAATTTTGAAATAAGTAAGCTGCGAAAGTAACCTGTTGATTAACATATCCATTGCTAATCCATAAGTAATGAGAAACTGAAACTTTGCACAGGCTCTGAATAACTGTTAAGAAATGGAAGTATGCAAGTGGAAAGTGAACTCTTTTGGGAAGAGTTAAATATGTTTGTAAATGTTAATGTGTTATTTTGCGAAAACCATAATTGATTGTGTGCAAAATGAATATAAACCTAATGATAGATTTGAAGGATTTTACTTAACTGTATATTTAGCTTGCAAAAGATTTTAGTGCAATTGTTTATAATTAAGCTTCTCTTTGACTTAAAATACACTTCATTTGCAGCAATTAGGAAAGGCAACAGGAAATGCAATAAAGTTTAAGCATTTATTAACATTGACATAAAATATGCAATTAGTGTAAAACGACAAAAGAAATAAAGACAAAGTGTTATTATGAGTAAGCCATTATTGAGGCTTACAAAAAATTGCACCTCTTAGAAAATGCTTTATGGACATGCTAATATTACTTTTTTTTACGATCTTGTAACTAAATAATATCATGTGCAACATTACTTAATAGACCTAATGAAAGGCGTTGAGCCCTGGACAAAATTGTTTATGGTTAATTTGTGGTTAATTTGCTTGCATAAACGAAGCACCTAATGGCGTGCTTCTAATGCAGTTGGCCATAAAATGAATAAAGCTTTTACTTGACAGCAAATGCAATTAATTTGCATTTACAGTGGGCAGCAATTAGGCAAAACAACAACAACAATAATAGCATTATTAAAGTTAAAGCTTTTATTGAGTTACACAGGCGAACACGAAATAAGCAATTAGTGTAAACCGACAAAAGAACGTAGTCGTCACTGCTGTATTCGACTTTTGCTTTTTGTTGCCATTGCGCGTGTCGCCTCCACAATAAAAATAAAAACAAATACAAACACTTAAAAGACGCAGCAACAGCAACAGCGGCAGCAGAAGCAGCTGAAGCTTCGTGACGTCACAGTGGCGCTAGGCTTCAGTCAGCGCTGAACGAGCGACAACGTCGACGTCGACGTCGCAGCAGCGACAGCGACGTTAGCAGCAGTATCCAATAGCGCCCCAAAATAAGAAGTCGAATTTCATTCCTTTCGTTCAAATTCGTTTGCTACGCTCACGAGAGCGGACGTGTGCACGCGAAAAATCAGATACAAAAGGCAAAAGCCAAAAGCGCAAAAGCAAAACAAAATAAACGCAAACTGTAAAACAAACAGCAACAAAATATTCAAAAATTTCGTTGTCTTGCCTGTTTTGTTGTTATTACAATTGTTATTGTTGTAGTTGCTTGTGTTTCGTTTGCATCGAAAAATTACAGCTTAACAAATTACACGAAAATTACTCAATGTGGCCGGACTTGAACAAGTTAAATAAATAAATAAAATATTCAAATTGTAACAATCTAAAGTGCATATTACGAGTGTCACAATGGTGAAAAACAATAACAATCTGGAGGCAGGTGTGAAAACGATTGTCAACGGACACCCGCTCCAAAATGGCAATGGTACCACTGTGGGTGTGGCAGCGACCACACCACAAGCTGCCCCAAACGGTTGGCGTGAAGCCATTTCGAATACTTGGGATGCGTTCGCTGATGTCGCATGGTTCATCATCTGCTGCCTAGGTTATATATTTCAGGTAAGATTTAACATTTAAACTATTCAATGTCAAATATAGTGCCTAGAAAATTAACATCTACAAAGTATTATTTGCACACCAAAGCAAACCATGCAGTGCCTTTGTTTACAACTATTTAACATATTCGAATTGTTGTATTGTTTGGATTTATTAGTTTTCGTATGCCTAACGAGTTAATTGCTTGATTGTTACCCAAAATCTCCAATTTGAAAATGCATATAAAAAAAATACCACTTTAGAAAAACGCGAAAAGGTTTTGTGTAAGCCCAAGTTGAAGTTAGATATTATTGCATTTAAATGTATTTTACACACATATTTTCAAATATTGCAATTTAATAATTTCAATACATGTTTTCCAAAATAAAAAACCTTTTTTGGTAATAGATAATTATAAATCTTTAATTTGTGTTACTAAAATGAGTTTACAGAGAACTGAAATTATAAATCTTCTAAACTTATATTAGACGAGTCAGAAGAGAATCCTGATTACTTTATAATTAATTAATGCTTTAAGTAGTTTATGGAATAATTCGAAATTTAACAGTATTTTACTTGTCCTGCATTGAGAAAAAAGAAACTGCAATATTTAATCAAGTTTTTCGATTGAATTGACAAAAATGTTTGTTTAAAAAGTTAAGTAGACGTATTTTCTGGAAAAGTGCAATTACATTAAAGTGCTATGCAAAAGATTCACTTGATAAATTTAATAAAATCATTTTCAAAACTCGTTTCGATCAACTTATTTTAACTCCCTGTTGTCTTAAGTAGTGCCCTTGCTCTTGGGTGCTCTTGGCTGCTCTTGTCAATCCAACTCTTCGCAGTTTATCAATATGTCTGCAATTTCATCTACGTTTTGTGGTCATCGTCGTGCATACACAATTAAAGACACGCGCACTTTCGATCTTCATCCATTATTCGTTATACATACTTATCGGCATCTGCAGATTGGCCAATTATACAGTTTAAGCGCTTCGCTTATGTGATTGCATAGATTGTTTCATTTCTTAGCAGAAAACAAATTCTTAGCCATGGCAATAAAGATACTAAGCAAATCTGTGATTTGATACGACAACATTTAATTTGCCTGAAGTTTTATTGTAGAATCAACCAAATGCCTCTTAACGTCGCAAAGTTATTTTATTAACATTGCTTTATCAACAAAAAAAAAAACATTAATCATCACAAACATCGTCAATTCAGCTTTTTGTACAAATTAAAAAAAAAATCCCCGATGTAGATTTGAATACGAACACTTTAGACATTTACGGACTCTAAACGCTTTTAAGACTATAAAACGAGAGACGTCAAAATGGCTGTATAGAAAAAAGTTGCTTAATTGGTGTAAAGTGTCTGATTGAAATTTATGGCTGGTTAACAAAGAATTTCGATAAAAGGCTTTAAGGGAGATATTTGTTATTTACTTTTATTTTTGTGGTCAGCCAAATTAACATGCATTGCTTTATAAACAAATTGCGCAGCATTACATAAAAGGCAACAATTTTGTATGTTTTTTTGTTGTTGTTGTTGGGCCACATAATTATATTAATTTCACTTTGGCAACCAAGATAAAGTTAAAAACCTTTTTAGTTTTGCGGCATTGCTCGGCTTTGTTATGTTTATGTGTGTGCTTGTGTGTGTATGTGTGTGTGTGTGTGTGTGTGTGGAGATATAAGCATTAAGTATAGCATGTATATCATGTATTTGCCTGGGCCTTATTACGCATGAGTGCCATTAAATTGCCGAGGTAACTCTTTTTGCCTGAATGCTTAACTAGCGGCAATGATGCCAACTGCATAGAGTCAGACTGATAGATGGGGGGAGGGGCGTTGGGGCGGGTCGCTTGGAGGCGTTGCCCATTGAAAAATGTTGACATTTGCATGCTGAATGCAATATCAACGAGTCATGCGCGATCCAAAACCGATTTGCATATATATTCGCTTATAGAGTCATGCGAGACGCGGCAACGATGACTGGCAAGTTGTTGTTGTTGTTGTTGTTGGTGTTGAATGATGTTGTCTGCTGCACTTGCATATTGATTGATAGTGCTAGTTAAGCACTTTGGCTGCATCTCAATCCGACCCGATATTAACCTGAATAATGTCGTTGAATTTCCAATTCTGATTTGTTGGCAATGCAAAACAAAAGACTTAGGCAACAAACTTGAGAGCGTAGCCGCTTTGCCGCTCCTAGAATTGTCGCGCAGCTCATGTAATACAGCATTGGGAAGCAATGACTACGAAAAAAACAAAGATTGAATAAATACCAAACAAACATAGTCCCAACCACAACACGTTGACAGCAACGCCTGCCTCGCTGTCGGCGTCGCTGCTGCGTTTTGGCTTGTTGACCCAGTTCAACTTTTGCATTTTGCCGGCTTTGCAGCCGCGCTTTGAAGCCTGTTTTTATTAGCTTGGCTAGTTGTGGGTTCGGCTGTTGCTGTTGCTGTTGCTGCCACTGCGGCTGCCGCTGTGGCAACAAACAAAACATCAACAATACCAACAAGCCACACATATTTTTCGCGGGCAACCTGCCCGTTTAGATGCCAGCATATCATTTTTTTTTTTTTTTTTTGAAGCGCAAGTATGTGTGAAACAGAAGAAAAATAAAAGAAGTAATCGCAATTGAAATCGAAAGTGTTGGTCAAACAACAACCACAAAAGTCGTATAACTACTGCTTGGTATTGCATATGTGCGCTTTTGTTTGAAGTTGTCGATGGTGGATGGAGGTTATTTGAAGCGCAGGCTCACTACCCATAACGGCCTTGGCTCACTTGTTTGGATTATCTTTCATGCAAAGTGGTTTAGGACAGCGCGTCACTCAAGGGTTGTAAATGGGCTGCAAACGTTAGTTGAAGTGATTTATATGTCTTACGCATTAGGCTTAAATTTTACAGCATAATAAGCTTAAAATATTATAAATTAAATCTCGAAATTTGCTTAGTTAAAATTGTGCAAATATATTCCATATAAAAAAAGCATGGAAAAGAGCAAGACAATTTGGGATTACTTGGGATATCCAATTTCAAAATATGGAAATATTAAAGATTAAATCTGGTTCAACATCAAATACTTAATTTTTATTCTATGACCAATACCGTCAAAAGTAGATTTCTTAAATTAGCTGGTTAGCTTTTTGAATAAATTTCGAATAATATTGCGAAACAGAAACTATACAAATATTCGTTATTATATGCAGAGTGTCATTAGTCTTTATGACAATTTCACACAACGCATATCCGCTCAGTGCTCGCCTCCATTGCAAAACAATCTTCAACAAATATCGGCAATGCAACTATGATGCAGCACAGAAATTGATTGCCAGATTTATGAGCGCGTCTAGCCATACATTAAATGCGGGGGTACACTGGAAAAAAAATTACAATTGTGTAAGTGTTAATTTTTGCATGGTTATAAATGAAATAAGATTTTGAAGGCCGCTTAGCAAGCGTCCGACCAACAGCAATAACAAGAAAAATAAAGTCGAATTCATTGACCACTTCTGCCAGAGAGCTAAGACATGGCATTTACTATGATGGCGCCTCAAAGTGCAACGAAACTACGAAACAAAACAATCTAAACACGTGTCTTGTCTAGAGCGACGCATGGGATGCTAAAAATATAAATCTGGTTTGAATAAAACACAAGTTATTCAAATTAAATGTCATTGAATTTGAACAAATATTTCTTTATTTTAATTTTGAATGTGTTAATCTTTCTGTCAAAGTGTTTGGCACTAATTTAATCAGATTGAAATGCATAGCATTGAAAACTATAAAGATTTTAATATTGCGATCTGCGATAAAATGGTGATTATTCTTTGAGAATCTCACGACTTATAACGAATAAAAGTTTGCTTGAAAATGGGGTCTTCAAAACATACAAGTCTAAATATTAGTACACTGTTCATTCATTTTGTTCTTCAGCTTAATACACCTCCGCAGTTCACTTGTTTTATCAAGTTCAATTTCAGGTTTAAATGCATTGTTTCTTTATGCAAGAAACGTTTTCGCTCTGTCTCCATTACGCTTATTGTGCATAGCTTTTCATATATTTATATGTACATATACATTTAATCATTTTGTAGAGAAGGTCATCATTTGGTTGTGAGTAGAGTAAGAAAAGTCGAGTGTAGCAGCAAACTGAAAATTGCAACAGTTCAACGCATTGCAAGTTCGTGTTTTAAGTCTTTGGTATATAAGCAGCTCAATGAAAAGCGCTCAGCACTTCACACTCAAATTATGCTTCTTATAGACAAGTTAAAACCGTGCCAATTACGGCCAACTATCGATTCGAGTGGCTTAATGTTGAGTCGAGTGAAGTCGAGTTGTGGCGTCAAGCTTGGAGCTAAACGATCGCTGCAACATCGTTTGTATAGTGTTGTTGGGCAAGACACTTGTATTGGCGTTGGTTTGCTATCTGGCCGGCTTGGTGGCTTGCCCCGCCGGCTGGCAGTTTCACTTTCAGCTAGCTGGCTTAGAATTCACCTGGTCCGACGTTGCCGTATTCATTTAGATTTTACATTTTCGCAATTCTCTTGAATGGACGGAGCAAACAAGTTTTGTCTTTGCCACCGTCTACCATTAGCTTTGCTGAAGCACAGCAACTACAACAACAACAACAGCGCACTTTTGATTACCACTCGCCTCCTGCACTGCAGCAAATGTCGCCTTTAGAAGTTAACATTTGGAAAAACTATCATGATTCAGATTTGTTTGCGGTTTTAATGCAATGTTTACTTGGTTTCCATCTTCTTTGTGCAAATTTGCATAATTACGCAAGATTCGTAACTCTATATGCCGATTGCCAAGCGATTTAAAACAATCCTAATGTGCAGTTAGAAAGATTGACTAATTTTTAAAGTTGTGTTTAAATGTTGATTCAAGCGACAATCCCATAATTAACAGCTAATGTTAACGAGAAGTTGTTGGATCTGCGTTAACTGTCGTAAGTGGTAATGTAAAATCAAACAAAGTTCCTATTAAGTAATTAGTACGAAATACACTGATAAAATATAAACAGTTAAGGAAACTGCGGCATATTTAAACTTGCTAATAATAAAATCAAAAAAAAAACAAGCCTTAAATGTTAAAAAAAAACAAGTCTTGTTCATCCCTTGCTTTTATTTTCTAAATTTACGCAGTCTTAACTGATTTTACAAAAGTTCCTCTTACCTTTAATAGCGACACCAACCTTCGCAATAAGAAACTTAATGTTGATGTGTGAAAATCACGGCGCTCTAGTTACCAGTCACATCTGTAAAGTATCTCAGCATTGTTTGGAACTAGCTCGATGCATTTAAGCCTATGGAATTTGTTCATTTCACAAAGGTCACTGCGTTCACCTTGACAATCAAACAAACAATCTATCAAACCATTAACCGCCCAAACGAATCCCAAAAACCCTAGACAAGTTCCATGCTGACGAAGCAGGTTTTTCGCTTTTACAAACGCCACATTGTGAAAAACGAATATTTTTTCCTGTTTGTTTGTTTTGTTTTCAAATGACAAAGCATATATAACCCCACTATATTAAACTTATATAGATGCCATTTAAATATGGCCAGTCATGATCGGAGTTTATTACCCATTGAACTGACAGAATAAGCAATCGATTTGCTTTGGAGAATTGACTTCCGTGGTGTTTTTTTTTATTCAGAAGTTTTTTTTGCATAAGCTTGAAAACTGAAATACAAAATACTCGAGTTAAAATGGATTGGGTTTTGGCATTTGGCATTTGGCATACATTTAACTGGATGAATCACAACAGGAGTCTTGTAAATATGAAGAACACGAAAATCTTATGGCGTCATGCGCATCATTGCAATATTTAATTTATTCTCAGGCAATTCATTAAGTGTAATAACTCACTTCCTGTCCTTGTTAATGTAACAGAGAAGGGAGAAGTGATTAACACAAAAATTGCATGTTCAATTATGTGACACAATGTCTGTCAACAAGGCAACAAGTGAAAGAAGCAACTCATCATTATTAATATCATTACCATCTTCAGGCACCTGCAGACGTGTTGTCTTTTGAAAAGTTTCCGTATTATTTATGAGTTTTTCTTTGGCTAACTTGGTAGCATTGCAAGTTAAAATGTTTTGCTCGAGATGTATGGACGTAAAAGATACCCTTTACCAGGCTTTAATCAAAATTGCTCTGGTTAGATAGGAAGTTAAACTTTACGCATCAAGCAAAAATAAATGAAATATATTAAAACATTGCTAAATTTACAAACTACTTTGAAACTTTTCAATAGCCTTTGCACCCATTTTTTTTTTTTTTATACAGGGCAGAACAGTCACGTTTGTGCCACATTCATTGTTAATGTCAAAATAATTGGACACGCTTGCCAGTGTTGGGCCTAAAGCAGAAGCTGATGTTGCACCCCAACACACAGATCCAAATTCCACCGGCTTTAAGCCGAAGCGTCGCGTGTGGCACGAAAATTTATGAGCCGCCTCCGGTGGCAAGCGAAATAAAAAGTGCTACTATGTTGAGTTTTTTTTCTTAAATTTTGTTTTTGGGATACTGCAGTCGCCGTTGTTTTTGTTGTTGGTATTGTTATATTTGTTCCCTCCCGAAGAATGTTAAATGTTATGTTAATGTTGCTGCCCACGCCTATTGTTTTCTTTGTGTGTGACTTGGCCGACGTGCGAGCCATAAATGTTGACAGCTTATTGACGCTAAATCAACAAGCGACCAAAGAGTTGAAATACTTAACGGAGTCGCACATATTTCAAGTATTTGCACGAGCAGAGGCGTCAAAATCGACGTTTATTGACCAAGTCAATTTGCATTATCTCCGCTTTGTCTGCCCATTTATGTTGTAGTTTGTCGGCGTTTGTTTTTTTTTTTTTGTAAAATAACAAATTTGAATATGCCACATATATTTGTATGTGCAGTAATATTGTCTGCCTGTGTTGGCAAACACTCGCTGGAAAAATGCAAAGAATGTAACGATTGAAAACAAAAGACTTAGGCGACGAACTTGATGTAATTGAGTTCTGACAAATAGCGAACGGCTTCAAAATGAATAGAAAGTCGTGATACTATTAGTATAAGCAAATGAAAATAGATAAAGTTTATAAGCAGCAAGAAAAATTATAAGAAAATATTTTGAAGTAAGTCTCACTCAAACTATTTACGGGCATTTTTAATTCAACAGATTTCCATAAGCAAATCATGAAAAGGTATTAAATGTTACCAGAAATATTGAAAGATTGAGAGCTATTAACTAACTTCCACATAAAAAAACTAAACTGAACCTTTTAGAACTTTCACACCGCTTTAATGCCAATTCTTAGATAACAATAAAATAAATGAATATTTTCAAGAGATAAGATATTTATAGCCATAATTAATTTATCGCCTTTCCTGTATAATTATTAACACGTTTTCTACTCTCTTTTTTTTCGCTTCTTGCAGGACCTTTATTACATTACCTTTGGCTATCCCGAAAAGGAACTCAACACTGACATTGCACTAATCACTGGCGGCGGCAATGGATTGGGTCGTCTGCTGGCCGAAAGACTCGGCAAAATGGGCACCAAAGTCGTCATCTGGGACATTAACAAACAGGGTAAGACAATTGCGAGAGAAAGAGTGAAGGCAACAACCACTAATCTATGTAATTTTCTCAATCAATCAGGCATTGCGGAAACCATTGAGATCGTCGAAGCGGCGGGTGGCTATTGCAAGGGCTATGTGGTGGATATATCAAAGAAAGAAGAGGTCTACAAAGCGGCCGATGTCATCAGAGACGAAGTCGGTGATGTAAGTATCAAAAAAAAAAAGTGTGAATAGAAAAGGGAAATTCACTTGTGGAGTTTCGTGCATCAATTGAAGCATTAAACTGTACTAATTGCTGTTCACAGTTGAGCGCCTAAAATAGTCGTCTATGTTGGGCTACGTAATTATTTGTTGAGGGGCGATTTAATGGTCAGAACCCTTTATCAGAACACATGTAGGCCCAACACTCTCATCGAGACACGCCCCTAAACTACACTTTTATGCATTTACTTATGTCATAAATTTTGTCCGCTGGCTCGTCGAGTCTCACATTAATATGCATGAGCGCATCTTCAGCCTTGAGAAACGATAAAAAGAGAGACATCAACAGAAAGGGAGAGAGAGGGAGAGAGAGAGAGAGAGGACGGGTCTTCAAACTGGTTGCCACTTGCACTGCATCTGGTGATTAATTTTAATGTGGAGCGAAGCAACTGCTACCATATAGACGAACTTTTACCTGTTTCCTGCCCCGTCTCCCTGGCTGGCTGCCGCATTCAAATTATTCGCACCAAGCACGAGGCGTTGCAGTGCCAGCTTGTTGCACGCGCATTAAAAGTGCATAAAAATCGCAGGCACTAATTTTGACTGCCTCGAACGCTTCTTGTCCCACACATGCATCCATAAATCTTACAATTCTCGCATACTGGTCGAGGCGATAAGGTTGCAGCATTCGGCCACAAATCGTGTCATGGCATTCATTATCACAGCGAATGCAACTGTGAACACTGACCGCCAACAGTTAACGGCTGACTGCTGACTACTGAGTGCAGTTGCTAATGTGATTAGCACAGTTTTGCCAAAGTGTCGAAAGTCCGGCAAGCGCATCAAATAAAGTCATTCACAATATTTTCGTTACCCTTTACTTAATTTTGACACACTTTGTGTTACGCAATGCTGAATATCTGTTATATCACTAATGATATAAAGCTGCGATTCTTTTGATTGATCTGTCTCAATTTATGCAACCAAAATATATCTTATAGCTGACTTTGTTAACCCCCTATTGTGAAGAACCACCTTTTTACAAACAAACAAATCTTTAATATGTGGGAACAATTAAACTTTTAAATATGTGATTCTTTTTTGATACTTGCTATTATTATTTTGTCAGACATTTGAACTGTGTATGAACTTAGTAATATTCAAATTATAATGGGTTCAAAGTCAAACTATAATTAAACAAAACGAAATTTATTGTTCTGTACAAATTCATCCCCAAAAATTATCCACAATTTTGGTCAGTTAAGTGTTCCAAAGTTGATATAAACTAGTATTTAATAGGGGGCCAAAAATATTTTACGCTTGGCCAGCGGTTATTTCGAAATGAAATATTAACGCTCTGACAAGTTCAACAACAACACAAAAACAAAGAAAAAATAAAGTATTTACCATTGTTCAACAAAAAGAAAAAAAAAATGTATATATATATATATATATGCGACAAGTAAAATACGATCTTTAGCGCCAGTTGTTTGACTATTAAAGAAAAAATAGAAAGAAAAAAAAATAGTAGGGGAAAAAACAAACGCGAACAGTTTGGACGAATTACATAAAGACAAAGCTGAACACAAAGCGAATGGTCAGAGAACGGCAAGCAAAATAAAAACAAAGGGAAAACATATTTGAAATCAAGTGGGAATGATGCTTTCATTGGATGTGCCTAAGGGTAAAATACCCTGCTATTAGAATATGATAATACTGTAAATAGTACTAGAATTATTTACTGAAATACGAAAGTTTCCATAATTTTTGTCTATGAATAATATAGGCACAAAATACCCGTGTTTGGCAACATTTATGTTTATAGGGTAGGAGGAGAGGCTAAGAGAAGAGACCAAAACATTTATGTTTGTCGTACGTTATGCAAATGCCGCTTTTGTTGTTATTGTTTATATAGTAATATTTACTACTCTTTTTGTTGTTGTTGTCACCGTCTGCTCTTTGAAATATTACGATTAATATTTTTAATAGCTGCTTTGCCAGTAGCCGTGTTTGTTTTTGTTGTTGTTAATTTAATGCACGCCTCGTTAAATGTTTTGTGTTTGCTTGTTTTGTTTATTTTATTATTTTTTTTTTTGCTAGTGCTCGCTAGTTGAAATCGCGCATACGCAATGTGTGACCCGCCATCCGACCGCTTGCCCCCATCTGCGTTGCACTTGAACTCGTTGTGGCCTGAATTTGTTGTACGTACTTGTTGTGGCTGTTGTTGTTGTGGCTATGATAGCCACTTCAAGTTGTTTTTAATTTATTTTTGTAATGAAATGTTGCACTTGTTGTTAACTTGGTTAACTAGCAACAGCAGACACAGCTCAAGCGACGCTTACAATTGTTGAAATCACATTTTTAAGTTTCAAGCATTTTACATTATATGCAATTAGACCTTGACTTGCCACACTCTTTTTAATGTTTTAAAGCTATTAAAAGCTAATAAAAAAAAACGCAATTCATCTTTTCTGGGCTACCTGGATTGGGCGCCCATCGATGTGTGCTAAAAATATATGAATCGCAAACGAGCTGAAGTCGAGGCACAGCCAGGCTGCTGCAGTCAATCGATTAGTCAAAACGAGTTAAGAATAATTTTGATGTTAGTAGAACGCCAATTATGCAATTTCCTCAACATGTAAATTTGCGTAAAAGCCATTAAATTGCAGAAATTCTGTGCCAGCTGTTCTCAAAAAAAAGAGAAAAAAAAAACAGAAGCCAAGAAACTGCTTATGGTTTCTCGTTAAATAAAAACTTGATTTTTGTTTATCTTTTGCAGGTTACGTTGCTGATCAATAATGCTGGTGTTGTGTCTGGGCTGCATCTGTTGGAAACGCCAGACCATCTCATCGAGCGTTCATTCCATGTGAATGTTATGGCACACTTTTGGGTTAGTTGAACTTATATATATATATATATATATATATATATATATAGATGTATATAAATACATTTGCTTAAATTACCTGTTTTCATTGCACAGACCGCAAAAGCGTTTCTGCCCAAAATGATTGAGAAAGAACGAGGACACATCGCAACGATAGCCTCGCTGGCTGGCCATGTTGGCATTAGCAAATTGGTCGATTACTGCGCCAGCAAATTTGCAGCGGTTAGTATTTTGCAGAGGGGCACTGGCCCCGCGCTCCGCCTCTGTCTTGCACGCTACCCTTTCTGTCACACACTGTATGCAAATAGCAGTGGCAGAGTAAATGTATCTTACTACATGCAACATACTTGCACATAATAATTACAGGTTGGCTTTGACGAGGCACTGCGTCTGGAGCTGGAAGTCCTCGGACACACGAACATTCATACCACCTGCATTTGCCCGTTCTTCATTCAGGCGACGGGCATGTTTGACGATGTGAATGCCAGGTGAGTTGCGCCACTGAGAGCGATTAGGGGCGTGACCCGTGTGGTAATATACTGACAGTTTAACTGTTCACACAGATGGGTGCCCACATTGAATCCCAACGATGTGGCCGATCGCGTCATTTCATCCATTAGGAAGAACGAGAAGCTGGCAGTCATTCCCGGTTTCATTAAGTTCCTGCTGTCCTTCAAGTGGTGAGTAAGCCCTTTTGAATATCTTTGTAATAGCCCACAAATTAGCTAAATGACCACATTCTCTACTGAGACTCGCTGGTTGGGCAGTGATTGGGTGTGTTGCTGCAGCGAACGCTGCTGTTGTCTGCTCAGTGCTTAAAGGTATTGCTGTTCATAATCGATTAAGTTTTGTCAGAGTGCGTCGCCAAGTGATTTTCTTATGATCGTATTTTTACATGAATGCCAATAATAAATCATGTTATTAGAGTTAATGCTGAGGAAAATGTTGCCTTTCATTTTGACTAATACTTGCAATGGCAGCTTTATCATATATAATATATAGTCATCCCAGCCGATCGGCTTAGATGACTGTGCCGCCTGCAGCAAACTGAAATGTTTATGACAAGTCTTCATCAAGATAGATGAAACATGTAAGAATGTTGTAGTCGAGTGAGCTCGACACGATTTACACTGAACCCAGGCAGAGTAAAAAAAACGTGACAAGCATTTATATTAATGCATCCAGTCCAATTGGTTAGTTATGGTAACACTTATTTCACTCTCTTGAAGAATATATATATTTAACTACTCTTGTGGACCACTCTTATAATGTAAGCAACCCCAAAAATGCAAATTAAAACTTATTGCCAAATAAATTATATATGGCAATGACAATGGCATTTGCCTCACTGCTCGGACTGTGAATTATTATTATCCATTTGGAAATCACAGCCACTGGAAGACTAACTTGCTCATTCCCCTCTCTTTCAATGCCCATGCCTAATGGTCTTGCTTTAATGTGTTTCACTTTAATAATGCATAACATTTACGTTTAACGCTTACCTATTTTATTTGTTCTTTTCGCCTACTTTTCGCAGGACTTTCCCTTGGGGTTGTGTGGGCGGTTTGCTGCGTCGCCTGGTGCCCGATGCCTCGCCCCATAGTCTGCCCAGCAGCAGTGTCAGCTGCAATGCCAAAAACAAGACCAGCAACAATAACCACAACAACAACAACAACGAGATGAAGGTAAATAGCAGCATCATTCCCACCACCACCGTCGCGAATATTGCCGAATTGGATGCTCAGTTGAACAGCGCCAGCATTGCGGCCATGCCGGCCAAATCACCCTCGATGCTCATCCAGCGGACTCCGTCATTGGGGGAGCGGGTGCTATGAGGAGTGCCGCTTCTCCTGCTCCTCCCCCTTTTTGGAGTTTTACGAGTGAGGTGTGTGTAATTGAATTTGTGTTTTTGGCATTCGTTTACATTAAATTTATGTTTGTTTTTTTTTTTTCAAAATATTTTTGGGTCAGGCAACCATCAGCGATAGCCTTTTTCTTTTGTTGTGCTTGTATTCGTTGTCACAAAAAAACAAAAAAAAAAAAAAAACCAATTTAATAATTCTAAGCTACGAGTCTAGTGATATTACATTTAGTTATGTTGGGCCCAGAGCGGCCCTCGAATACGATTAGTTCTTTAAATGCTGATTCGTACTTTTGTACACAAAGAGTGAGAGAGAGTCAAAGGGAGATAGGGAAAGAGAGAGAGGGAGAGAGAGAGAGAGTCAGGCGCAGTCAGGTCTTGAATGCATTTCTTTTTGGTTATAGTTCTTAGAGAAAAACCCCTCTCTTAATTGTAATTGTAAACTAGTTAATGATTTATCTTTATGTTGGGCATTGTAGCCAATTTTCTATTTTAGCATAGGCCGCGTGATTTCTCCAATCGACTTTTGCCGTAGTTAAACTTTATGCATAACAATAATAATCTTTACATACAAGAAATCTATATATATTTTCTTAAATACTACTAGCTAGCATTATTTTAATACTAACTCAACTAACACTAAGTTAGCCGGCGAGCAAAAACACGTTAAAAGTTTCCATATTTCTTAGCTAATACCATTTTGTGCACATCGAGCAATTTATTTATAAAATACATTTATAAAAAATAATAATAATAATATATAAACTTTTAACAAATGCGTTTTATTTGGCATATGCAACATATAATTATGCAATACTTTGGCCTTATTTACAATATTTAATGCTATAGAAAACAACTCAAACTTCTGGCAAAATATGAACCTAATAAAAAATTGTATTTACTCCATGCTTAATGTTACTATTCAAAGCTTTGGGGTCTTAGGAACCTATTTAACTAAATTATAATTATGCATAATAATATTTGTTTAACAACAAACAAACAAATTGTTTCGAGGAGTAAAAGTAAATTAGTTGCAACCATAAAAAGTAGTCTCCCAGTTTTATATTTGTAATGCGACTTCCGCTTCAGTTTTCCGCTCGAATTAAAAAACACATGTAGAACTGTATGCTTATCCAAGTTTAGTGACATTTCAAAAACTGTCTTAGCTTTGGTACATGCTGACCTTCCAGGTTATTCCCAAACAATACTAACTTAATGCTATCGTAATACGTCTTAGCTTATGGAACATTTTTCCATTTAAAAGGAAAATGGATTCTCATCGTGTTTCAGGCTCAGTGCTCGAGGCACTTCAAAACGACTAATGGGATCTCTATAAAGGGGATTCTCCTGTCGCGAACTGTTCGCCAGCTCCTCATTGAAACGCGCATATTCGCGTGCATCCTTCATGCGGATGCACCACCAGATCAGCCCAATGATGATCAGTCCAAGCAGGACGGTTATCAGCGAGATGAAACCAACTATCGCATATAGATTCGGTGGCTCACATTCGACAGACTGTATGGCCAAATAGTTGACGCGATCGATGACGGTATAGCCAAAGAAGCTATCACACTGAATGCCATGTTTGTTGACAATACGCAACAGGCAAATCACATCCGCCTGCAGCTCTTCGACAAAGAAATAGGTGAAGCGCTCGTGCGACTCGGCACTCGAGCAGATCTCGCTAATATTGTTACAGTCATTGCTTCCCTGCTGCTGCTGGTCGATGAGACAGGTGACGCATGGTTCGTAGAATTGGCATAGTTTGTTTTTCTCCGCATCGATTTCACAGAATTTGCCCAAATACGGCTCCTGGCAGCTGCAGAGGCCACAATCACAACTTCCACGCTTCGAGCATATCTCGCCCGTTGGACCAATGCACTCCTCCACAGACTCCTTGCAGTTGCAACGTGTGCCCGACCAGCCGTACTTGCAAACACACTGGCCACAATAGCATTCGGCGCGCTCCTCATCGCAATCGTTGCACTCCAGGCACTCACAGTAGGTGCCCGTGTAGCCGGGATCACAGCTGCAACTGCCACAATCGCATTCGCCGTGATTGGAGCACACCAAATCGGAGTAAGTTTTGGCCACGCTATTCAATGGCTGGCGACAAGTGCGCAGTAGTGCCTCATTGGATGTTACATTCGCTGGATCGGTGGGGCAGTTGCAGAATGTGCCCGTCCAGCCCTCATCGCACACACACATCCCACAATTCAGATAGCCCTGATCATCGCATTGGAAGCGTCTATATTCATCCGTCGGATCGGATTCCTCCAAACAGGGACAGGGTTGCTGCAGCTCCACATCGATGTCCATGTGCTCGTTCAGCGAAGCCTCCTCCACGCGGATTTTATGGTTCTTTAAAATAATTCGATTTTGAATTCGAATTACATCAACAACATCAAGTTTCAATGCTCACCAACACACCAGTCTTGGGATAATCCATTAAAGTGACATCCACGTAGAACACAATCTCTTTGCCAAGACTCACATTGTTGCAATAGTTTCGCTGGCGCAGATTCGGAAATTGTCCAGCACAATCGGTAAAGTATTCCATTTTAATAAAATCCGGACTGTTGTCACCGAATTGTGTGCGCTTAATGAAGCTCTCGTAGCTGCAGGGTGACAAATAAAATTAATATAAAATAGGAAATTATAGATGATTGTGGGTTATATTAAAGTGGTTACTTAAGGTTGGTTCAATTCGAAGGTTCTCCAAATATAGTTGAAAAGCGACACTCATTTTTATTATAAACTTCTTCTCTACGAATTTTGAAAAACATTTCTATAATTTCAGGCTTCCATAATTTCGATAAAAACTGATTTTTTTTAAGTTCGATTTTAATTATAAATTTATGATGCAAATTATTTTCTCGTTGTTTAAACATTTTGTTTCTTAAGTTCAAATTCCAATCAACTCACCTCTTTTTAATCAATTCCAAAATATTTGAAGAATCGGCACTCAAAATCTCCACATTGCTGATCTCCTGCATGAGTGCGCTCAGCTCCTTGTAGGTGTCAAACACCTCCTTGGTGACCGCAAATATGACATTGATCTTGCGTCTCAGCAGCTCGCGATAGATCTCCTCCTGCGATGGATAGTCATAGACCAAGGAGCCCGTATACTCACCGGCTTGGTTCAAGTGGCACTGGCGATCGTTGCGCTGCACAATGCCAGCAAGGAGGCCATCGCCAGCGAAGTGCATGAAGCCATCGGTGACCAGGATGACCACCTTACGCGCCTGCTGCTTCCAGCCAATCTCCTTCGGACAGACAATCACCTGCATTAGAGCATCGAGGCCACCCTCCAGATTATCCAGATTGGCAGTTATCTTGCTGCCCGCAACGGCCGCACTGAATGCCTGGATATCATCGGTTAGTTCCAGCTGATGCCGATAGCTATAGGTGGGTTCACAGCGTTCCCGTTCAGCGGCACAGGGATTATCACGCAACTGTGGCATTATCATTGGCATTGCGGGCTTATCGGCAAACGAGCCAAAGCCCAGACGATAATTATCCGTTAGATTGTGCAACGTTTGAGTCAATCTGGCGCCCAGCTGCTCCAATGTATCCTTGTCATCGCGCATCGTCCATGTGAGATCCATCAGCACGTACAAGTCGAGTGGATTGTTGCGTGCCACTCGATAGCCCAGCTTGACGCGTTGCGTGTTGCCTGCGATTTAAGGATACACACAATGGTAACTAAAAAAGATAGGCAAGAATGCTTAGTGCATGGAACTCGACTGCGAGACACCCTGTACACAAGTCTCTAAGATGAGAATATTTCTTCGAAACTGCAGATTGCTGCAAAGGCTCTTCCTTTAAGGCTCTCCGAGACAGACTTGTTAATGAACGCCAAATAGACTTGTCTGATGTTGATGCTGATCAACAATATATATATTTTATGCAACCTTCTGCCTGTTACATGCTTTGACACAACTTAATCATGCCCACATTTAACACATTTCCATTGGGTTTAGGGTATAAAAACGGGGTTTACAACATGGCCGTAAAGTCGAAGTGCGGCATTTACGAGCTGTTTTATGGGCTGCAATGCTATTGAAAGACAGCCAAACAGTTGTTAACTATTGACTGCTCGACGTTTCACCATTGCCTGATGCCACCACTCCACATTCTACATGCCACATTTCCAACTCCAACTGCCACAATTGGCAACCCTTTAAAACCATTTGTAGTTGTTCGCACCCATCTCAAATCGTTGGCCTTTTTTCCTGCAATTTTCCTCAACACATAATTGCATTTTCTCTATCTCTCTCTCTCTCTCTCTCTCTCCCTCTCACACACTCTCTTTCTCTCTCTTTCATGTTCTTAATGGCTTGCAATTCGACATTAAAATTAAGCTCACTGAACAATCCCAACTAATGACAAGTTGCACATCAGCTACGACTGCATTTTATGGCAGCTCTTTCCAGTATTGCATTTTCACATTTCCCATTTTGACTGTTATTTATGTAGATCAGCATATGTGTTTCCACTTCCTGCTTCTTCCCTCCCCTGGCTACATTCGTCATTTAAGTGGTGATGAAGTAATTCTCTGCATTCTTTGAGGCTATTCTTCTAATGATTTCTACTCTTGCTTGAATTTGTTTAATTCATATTTTTAAGAAAAGTATTATAAATAAAAAATGTAAATACAAAATTCGAAAATTTGAAATTTTCTTTATTATTTTTTGCATTTAATGTAAAACTCAAAAGTTGTTTGATAAAAACATTATATGCAATTTCTGCGGTACTTTTCTTGCTCTCTCTCTCTCTCTCTCTCTCTCTCTCTCTCTCTCTCTCTCTCTCTCTCTCTCTCTCTCTCTCTCTCTCTCTCTCTCTCTCTCTTATTTAAGCGCATTCAGATTTGGCTGATTAATGCAAGAACTTTGCGATTAGTTTTTAGTTAAGACTTGAGTCGAAGTCGAGGGTTCAGATTCAGAATAATCAAGACACTCCAACGTGACACACTAATTCTTGATAAGCGACCCACTCACACACACTCACTCACACACACACACACACTCACTCCACGAAAACATAGAGTGTAGAAATGAACGTGTGACAAATCAGCAAAGCAAACAATCCAACAATGACATTAAAACAGAAAATTCCATTGGGGAAATGTTCTCCAAATGAAGGGGGGGGGTAAGATAAGATAAACGCACCTTTGACCAGTTTGAGGAAAACACGCTGTGGCGTCACCTGCACCGCCTGCTCGTCCTTTGTCTCATAGTCCTTGAGCGGTTGCTCCTCCAATCGTTCCTGCTTCGGCTGATTCTCATAAATGTCCGCCTCGCTGCAATTAAAGCTCAGCAGCGTCGAGCGAGAGAAGCAACGACTGCGCAGCTGATACGTCTGGCGAGACAGCCAATCATAGAAATAGAAATAGAATTATGGAGAGGGGTGGTGTTGGCTGTTTACACTCACCTTGTCCGTGCACCAGGCGCAGTTGAGATGAGTGTTTAGGCAGCGATCGCAGGTATCGATTGAGTGCATGCATTGCTCATCTATGCGAAGAGGGGGGGAAGAAAGGAAAAGTGGAGCAATAATTAGAATACGCTGAGTTAAACTAATGTTATAACTACAGTGTCGTACAACAAATACATGTTTATTGAGAACGGTAAACACACACATACTAGCACACGCACACACCTATTGTTATTGCCCTCGTCACACTTAGGCACAATATGAAGCAGAAGAAGCAGCACCAGCAGAACGAAAACAACAGCCGGCTGTTAAATGACTGCATATTTTAGGCGCTCTCTTTTCAGCTCTCTTATCCAAAAAGTGAATTGTGCAATTTGCTCTTCGCTTGCTTTATTTTTTTTCACACACCATTTGGCCGGAAGAACTTGCTTACTTCAAAAGCAAACGGCAACTAATCTACTTTTTTCACGTATTGTAAAAATTTGAGCACATTTTTTAATATTTCTATGTACATGTGTGTGTGTGTTATCTTATCAATGCGGTAAATTATAATACATAGTATGTAATAGTTAGGCCGATAAAAAAATAAATACCAATTTACAGTTATAAGGTTTCTGAATGAGTGCGATAGAGAGGGGGAGAGAGATACAGAGCGATTGGTAGACCAAATCAAAAATTTTTTGACGATTTATATTTTTTAACAGCAATCAAAGGCATACTCAAGTTTTTGCAAAGGGGCGATTTTTTACACATTTTAACTACTACTGTATATATTTTTAGAATTTTTTTTTTTTTATATATATTCCTCTGCAAAGATTATTTTAATAAATACAGCCGTTATTTAATTGCATGCATATGTCAAGCAGCTTTTTGTCAGATGGAACAAACTCAAATTGGCACCGCAGTGCGACTGTGTGCAACCATGCGCAACTGATATTTAAGTATTAAAAAAATATACGGGATTTTGTGGGATATGGTCACACCTAGAGAGCGCTCAACTGTTAAGTTAACAGACGCTCAGAGAGCAAAGTAGCCACTAACAGAAAAGCTGGATTTTAATTCAGCATATGAATAAAACACTTAAAAAGACATTTGAATAATAATATATTTTAATAATGTAATTCTAGTATAATTTTAAACGCCAATACTGATCGTTCCTGTCCGTATAAAATAATTAAAATATATTTGGCTTGCTTAAGCGCCACAAGTTTACATCTCAATTGCGGTGCAGTTAACAGCTCAATGCACTTGCCCATTTTGAGTACAACAGTTGCCTTTTAACATTTATCTAACAGTCTGGAATTGACGGCGATTTCGAACGGATGTGTGCGCGCGTGTAGCGGTCGCTCCATACAAATTTTGTTGTGTTTTTGCGGAAAATCGAATAAAAAAAAAGAAGCCAAATCAAATGTTTATCAAATGATCGTCGTATCGTTTGCAACAATTACTCCTTAAGAGGTGTGTGCCAAGTGAGAGTGTCTCTATTCAAATTGTAAGCTGTAAATTTTACGGTGAGTGTCGTCAAGCAAAGAGCGCAATAAAAAAATCAAAATTTACGCGGCGACTGGTGAAAAAGGTGAAAAAGTCATTAATAAAGAAAAGAAATAGAAGCAGACGTCAAATACATAACAACAACAACGAAATACATATACAAATAAAAGGAGGCGAAAACAGCGACGGCGACGGCGAAAAAGGAATTCAATTCGGTTTTTTTTTTGTGTATTACAGCGAAATATTTGTTGTTGTTGTCGCCGAAGCCGCCGACGCTGCCTACTTACTGCTATTGTTGTTGTTATTGTTTAGCTAGGATGAGACTTGCTTGCTGCTTGCAGCGACGCTGGCGTCGGCATCGCTTTGTTTATTGCTGAGAGTGTGTGTGTGTGTGTGCGTTGATATAATTGCATTTGTATTGAGAATTGGGGAAAAACCAAAAGGAAAGCAACAAAAGTAAATTGCTCATTTTCCATTTTCTACTTGGTGTGTGTGTGTGTGTGGCCAAATTGCAAAAAGTGAAAAGTTTAATTTACTAAATAAGCGTTACTCACACATACAGACAAACACACACACAGTCGCACGCAGAGCGTAGGAAGAAAAAGAAACAAGAGCCAAAGTGTTGCTGTAGTTGTTATTGTTGTTGTTGTGGTCTGCGTCTATTTTTTGCAATTTCTGCATGCACACGCTCATTCGTGTTGGATTATTGGATTATACTCCGACATCAGCAGCGGCAGCGCAGCGTCGCCAATAACGGCACATCGGACACAAACACACAGACACACACACAAACAGGCAGACGACGCGTCGGATTATTGTCCTTCTAAAGGAACGTGCTTTTAAGAGGCACATCACACAGCCAACCACCACACCCCACACCAGCATCAAAAAGCGCGACAGGCGAAACAGCAGACAGTTGGAGACAGAATCAGAGAGCCAGAGAGAGAGAGAGACAGAGCGAGAGGAGCAACGTCAACTGAAGAAAGGTATGTAAAAAGTTAACATAACAACAAAAACAACAACAGCAAGAAATGTGTAATTACTGTAAATGTGCTCATTATTTTATTGGGGCGGTTTTTCCACTGGTTTATTTTCACAACCCTCCCCTCCCCACCTTGATTGACAATCCCAAATTAAGCTAATAATGCCGATAATTATTAATCTAAAGAGCTAAGAAACTCGATACCTTAATGACTAAACCATTTAGTCAACCAAATAGTGGCAGAGCCAAAGACACTAGTGAAATGTATTTAACACCACTGTCCACATGTGCCGCAAATCGAAATTCATTTAGAATAATAATAATAATAATCTGCATTTACCGAATGACTTGCAAAAATTAAAAAATAAAAGATTGTATTTTCTTGGCTGTGTAAAATAAATTTAAAAATACATATTGAGTTTCTTCTCATTTGCATGCGTAATTTCATTGAAATCATATTTTTATTTATATATTTCCTTAAAATTGGGAATACATCAAAAAATGGTTGCCTTAAATATTTGAAAATGCCTTCCTAATTATTCAAAAATTAGTAAAGCCCTCATAAAAGTCAAATCCCTGTTTATGTCAGAAACAAAAGGCAGACACCAAACAATTTCTAAAAATATGTATTTCAATTTGTGATAGCCGGCTAATGCGCTCAACGACTTTTTAAAGTCCTTAATCAACAAATCAGTGCGGAAAATATGGGGAAAAACACTTAAATATGGCCATATATCTATTCAAACAATCCTCCAGTAAGCCATCGACCTTTGCCGTCGCCGCTGCTCCTTGTTGCAGTTAGGTGACCCTCATCAAAATGATAGATCCCCATCGAGCTGGAGACGAGTTAAGTTGAGTTGAGTTGCCTTCAGTTGAGTTCTAAGCGCTTAGCCGCCGGAAGCGTCTGCACCTCCAAGCGGTGGCCGCAACATTAGCATACAAATGTGTCAGAACAAACAGTCAAATAAACGAGCGACAAAATGTGAAGAAGAAAAAACACAACAAAAAGTTGAATGAATGAAAAACTGAAGTATGGCAAAGGCACCGTGATTTCTTGACTAATTTTTATGACACTTTTCACTTTATGACGCCGCACACTGATGCAAATGCATAGAACACGACTAAAACATCCTTGCTAACCACAAATTGTACTCAGAAGTGTACAAATACTTCATATTTCTTATTGAAATTTACTCAGTTTCGATTCGAAATTTTTCATGAATTGCAATTTGTTAATGTTGCATATTTGAGTTAAAAAAATGTTGATATCTAAAAACATTAAATATTTGATTTTTAACTCACGTGCAGAGCAGCTCAGCGCAGCTAATTTCAAAATTGCTTATTTTAACCACATTTCTTTCCTCTTTGTGTTATTTACGAGTATTTACCTTTAAAACCAACTCTTCGATCTCGCCTGGTATATAAATATTTTTATCGTTACGCGGGGGGGAAGGCGGACGGAGAGGGAGAGAGAGGTGGAGCTCTATCATAAAAATTGTTTAGGCCTTACACTATTAAAAACAATAAATGTCAAAAATGCTGCTGCTCCACAGTTTTCCTTCAATATGAAGGTGGAAAAACTGGACATTTCACCTTCTTTTTTTTCGTTAGTCATGCAAATCACGTAAATTATGGCCACGGCCGTATAATTTCTTATCGCCCGAACATGATTTCAAATGATAGACGGCAACTGCAGGGGCAGACGATATGTGGGTGGAGAGGGGGGATGGGCAGAGTGGATGGGATGGATGCATGGTCAAGATTTAGTGGGCGCGACAAGTTTGAGTTTATATTTGCGGGAGCTGAGTGAGGGGGGGCAGTGAAGGGGAAAGTAACGCTTACAATTGGCAACTGGGCAACACGCATAAATTGAGAGCGCCGTCGTTTTTATCTAATCCGCGGCATCTGTGCGACGGACGACGCGTACATTAGTTGCAGGCAGTCAGCCAGGCAGACAGGCCTCTATTTCGCTGGGATCTGTGCTCCGTCCCGGTCCCGACGACGACAATCGACAGGCAATAAATCACCCAAAGTTGCCACAGAACATTTTACGCGAGTTGAGCACACACACACACACACTCAAATTTATGTGCAGCCGATAAAAATCGGAATCGAACATTAGAATAAATTGTCAGTCGTGTCTCGACTCGTTTCATTTTTACTGCTAAAAAAACAAAATAGCGCCCAAAAAAAAACTCACCAACTTTACGCAGACAATTTTACAGCGAAAGCCTCATTAAAATTAGATAAGAAAAAATAAGTTTATAAATTATTAGCAATGTGAATTTGAAAACAGTTTAAGATGCTAATACTGTAAATTACCCAAGGCACAAATGAAAAGAAACTATAAAAACAAATCCATGCGATAAGAAATAAAAAATCAAATTAAATCAAAAATCTCGCGTTGCACTCTCAATTCTAATCTTAAAAAACATTTCTAAGCGCATTTCACCCTACTCAAGGCTTGTTTTCTTCTTTTTTTTATGTAGCCCCCTTTCTGATTTGAATGCAATCCAAAATGCAGCAAAGCATTTAGCTATAAATAGTTTAGACTGCTTATCGTTGACTTCCTGTGCCCGAAACATATCTCACAACAACCTAAACAAACACGGAACCCCGCGCTGCCTGCCAACCATTGACTTTCAGTGCAGCTACTTATCCGCAATCGCCTTGGCTAATAACAAAGATATCAACGACTGGAGGGCATACAACCTTGAACCCGCCGACACTGTCGATGCCGCCCTGGGGCGCACAGGGCGAAGCTCATTTCCGGCTGAATGTGGCTCAATGGAGAAATACCACAAGGCGAACAAAAAATACAACAAAAAAAATAATAAAATCCACAATGCCACAAAGTCAATAAATACGCCAAAAAAATTATCACTTGCTCGTTAGCACACACACACACACACATATATATATACAAAAATAAAGTGACAAATGTGTGTGTATGGAAAGAGAAAGAAAAAACGAAATCCAAACAAAGGCAAAAACTATTTGAAATGCTCAAAAAGAAAAAGGAAATCCAACAAAAAATCATTGAACGCTGATGGACACTTAACATCCCTATCAACTACCCTACCTGCCTGCCAACCCGCCCGCCAGACCGCCTGCCTGAACAAAACTCACTCAATTTCTCTCTCTCTCTCCCTCTCCGGCTCTCTCTCGTTCCCTCGCTTCGTTTCTCGCACTTTTCCCAGCAATTATGCGCTGGCAAAACAAAAGTCATTAAATTGCGGAAATCGGGTCACCAAGCGACAAACCGAAGCGACAAACTCAAAAGAGCTGACCAGTAAAACAAAAACAAAAAAACAACGAAAATAGGAAAATAAAGATGGGAAATAAACTAAACGGTAACTGAAATTTAAGCAGCCAAAAATTACAACTAAATTGTGAATTTATTTACATTTAATTGCGTCTAAATTACAAAACCCAAAGCAAAAAAAGGAAGAAAAAACTGCGTCAAGCAGAGATCCGTTAACAGAAATTCGACTTTAATGTTTGTTTTCTCCCACTGCCTGCCTGCCTGCCTCCCTCTCCCTCTCTCTCCCTCTCTCTCCCTCTCTCTCCCTCTCTCTCCCTCTCTGTCTCTGATGCGCGCTGTCGCGGCTTCATTTTGATGATGATAATGATGCCCCTCTGTTTCGCCTTTTTGTGTCCCGCTCTCCCCCTCCTTCTTTTGTGTGCTTCACAACGATAATGATAATGATAATGCTGATGATGATATGACTCATTAACCTCAACGCATGACCCAGGCAAATTAGAACTCTCTGTGTACACAAGCATAAGAAGAAAATATAAAACTGTCGTCTCAAGTTGAAGTCCATTCTTAACACTGTGCTACAAACAGAATGCCTTTGGCAAGCATTCAAGTTGTACAAAGTAAAAAGCAGAACTGCTAAAGATTCCTCAAATGTTCCTAAGCGAAAAAAAAAAAATGCATTAAAATATAAATAAGAAAATGATAAGTAATAATAAATATCTTACAAATTATTTTTGATTTTTACCAATTTTGTTGCATTTTTTAAACTAGAGCAAGAGCTGTGATTATTTAAATATGTTGACTCAAGTCAAGCAGCGGACTGAATTAAACATTTCTGTTAACTCAAAAATAACAGCAATCCATATATAAATTTAAATTGGTGGAATGCATCTAAAGTGAAAAGCTTAAACTTAATCCGAAGCAATCAATACATGTGTTGTCCAGTGTAATTTCCTCAAGCGCATATGCAAGATACATATATTAACCAATGTGTGGCTGTGTGTGTGTGCGTGTGTGTGAGTTGCTGGATGAGTGTGTGGCTTTGTGGCGGAGTATCTTTGAGGCCGTGTTTTATTGCTGTTTTGTTTGCTTGTTGACTTTTTCTTCCCCTTTCTTCTTCTTTTTTTGTTTTTTGCTGAGTCAGCCACGTTGCGGTTCGGCGTTAGATGTGATACGGATCCAAAGCACTTAGCTGACATATTTGCTGCACATAAAAATTTCATTGTAAAACTTAATGGTCTAGATAAAGTTGTAAGTCTCTAAAAAAAAAAAACCAAAGCCAAGCTCTTGAAATTTAAATAGACTCTGACAAGGTTTCGAAAAAAAAGTAAACATAAATATGATGCGGCTCAATGATGATTCAATTTCCTGGGCAAAATGTTTTCGTAATACGTATTTCGTTTCAGTTTTGAAGTTTGCAGTTTGCAATTTGAACTGTGAGCAATTGGAAACAAACACACACACCTTGAATAATTGTCGTGCTTGTCACTTTTGTCGTCGCTTTACTTACCTGTGACGTGCTGTAATCTGAGGCGTCTCCGTTTCCCACGTTTACTGCAAACTTCAGCTTGAGTACGTGGCAAGCGTTTTTTCTATATATATTTATCAACCGCATTGAGCAATCCGTCGAAATCAAGCATAGAGGCCAATTAACGTATTTTGTTTATAAACCAGATCCACGGCTACATCTGTTGAACTGGTGACTCTCCTATCCACTACTTGCCTCAAATATGCCTCGAGGTGGGGCCTGATTTCAACTGTTTATTGCAAACATCTTAAACGTTTCTGCTTTATTTCTCTCGTCGAGCTACGGTTGCTTTTGTTGCAGCTGCAGCTGCAACTACAACGGCATCGTGTTGCCATGTTTATATTACACTTTTGTTATTGTGTTGATTTGTTTACACTGCAAACATAAACTAAACAAGCGCCGCTGCTGGTGGCAAAAAACAATGCATAGCAGAAGAGATGAAGTCGACTCTTTAGGATTGACTCTAAATATGTACATTATATAATCCTGATATTTTTAAAAACTATTCTTAATCTAAAATCCTTAAGCATTTGGCTGTTTTTGAGCTACAAACCTCTTTCGTTATCTAAATTAAATTCCTGTTGACTTTGTCACATTGTTCCATACTTAAATTGTCATCCAATACAAGCCACAAATTACAGACGAACTCATTTTGAATCTGCCACCAAAATTGGTTTTATTTACGTGTAGCTGCAGCGACGGCCTCACATGAAATATAGTTAGTTCATCTACTTGTTGTTTCTTATGTGTGCATGAATTTATCATATTAAAGATTCTTTCCTGGTGTTTGTAAAAGTTTCCGCAGATTTTTCATTTTCCACTGTGGCGCCACATAAATAATGCGGCTTAATTGCTGTGGCTTTACAGATGAGACTCGAATGTTATCGAGGGACAAACAAGAAAGAGAGAGAGTCAGTCGTATTTGATTGACTTGCAGATACCCTTTACTCATGTCAGGTTACATAAGTAATTTTTAAAGCATTATAAATTGAGTCCAACAGTAAATTGCATGTCATCAAAGGATGTTGCTTGGGAAATGCATTACCTCAACGCAAAAAGTAATATTAATGATGTACGAGAATGCAAATATCTTTTGATATATATAAACTGGGCAAGAATATTAATCTGAAATGTTTTTTACTGCACAGTTTTATGCCACCGTTTCAAATATTTTCTGTTTCACTGGCTTGAAAAACAATCAACCCAAAAGAATTGCATTCTGGGGGGTAAACTGAGTGCATTAACTGTAAATAAGCAAGTAAATCGTGTTAAAAAGAACTTATCATTTGCATTATGACCCCTTACGTAATTTCCCCTTTACCTCTTGCCTTGACTATTAGTATTTAATTGCTGCAGGCTTAATTATTGATTAATTGGCAAAGCCAACGGACATGCAAGGAACGGCTCCCAATTATAAATGAGGAAAGAAATGTAAAAAGAGAAAGAGGGAGAGGGAGAGTGAGAGTGAGAGTGAGAGGGAGAAAGAAAGAAAAGGAAATCGAGAAAATAAAACATGCAAAAATCCGAGAAAAATCAGCAATTTCCGAGTGAAGCCAGCAAATTACATGCCAAAAACACACAGGCTAAACCTTCTAGGAGAGAGAGAGAGAGAGAGAGACAAAGAGTGAAAGAGAGAGGGGGAGTGAAAGAGCGTTGAGCAACTGAAACTAAATTAAGCGCCTTTGACACTGGAAAATGCAGTTTGCAAAATAAAAAAAACGATTCTTTTTCTTATTTTGTACCAATAAAAAGAAAATTTAAATGAAAGTTGAAAGAAAGCGAAATTGCAGCTGCCCGAAAAATAACATGCACAGTTTTGGTTTAGTTGATCACACAGATTGTGTTTTGTAAAATGCGTAGTTTGGCTGACAGCCAGTACGATGTGTAGGATGAGGCTGAGTTTAAGGCAGAGGCACAGGAAGAGGCAGAGGCAGAGGAAGAGGCAGAGGCAGAGGCCGATATAGATGCATCAATTGAAAAAGAATGCTAAAGAAAATGGCACAGAAAATCGTCTACGATGTCGACGGAGATGGCAAACGTTGACAGACAAGCGTAAAAGGCGCCCGAGCAGAGAAAAGCGTTAAGGGGGCATGCCACACAGAAAGAAAACAGTCAGACACACACATACGTATGTCTATGATGGCTTCAGGGTATGCACGTGTGTGCCTTTGTATTTGTGTGTGTGTGTGCGTAAAATCCTTTAAAAAGGCAATTTTGGGTAGCACTTAAATGCAGACACTGACGCACATATGTAAAGCTGCAGAACAAGCGCCTGCGCGGGGTTAGCGGCGGAGAAGTGATTGACAGTGGCAGCGGGTAGGAGTAACAGAAGAGTACACTTGAAAAAAAAAATGACGTTCTTACTTATGCTAGAAAAGTGTTAGTTTTATCTAAATTTCTGAAATTCACGAGAGAGTTCCAAGCCAAGGAGAAACACTGTGAAATTTTCCGCTTAAGTTAATTTTTTGTGAAATGGTAGAGTGTGAATAATTTGTGAACTATTTTGGCGTGCAATGATCGCTTCTAGTCTGGATAATAATGAGAAACTTAAATATTTGCATGAGCAAACAAAGTTTTTGTTTGATTTCTCATATTTAGCTGGATTCGTGGATATTTGTGGATTTTCTCCAAGTGTATGTGCTTCTGTGCACGCTGAACTAGTTGCCATGTGAGAGTGAGGAAATGGTATTGGTAGCGGGGAACCTTTTATGCCAGTGCCTTGGCATGTAGCATGTGGCATAACTTGCCAATATACGAACGCTGCCGTTGACAGGATGAGGAAGCCAATGCTGATGCTGCCTCTGCTTCTGCTGCTGCTGCTGCTGCTTTTGCTGACAGGATGCTCGCGTTGGCATATCCTGCAACGCATAAAATTGTGTCACAATAATATTGCACGCCTCAGTGGCGTAGTCGTCGTCGGCAGCGGCAGCAGCAGCAGCAGCGTCGTTGAAACTTGCCGACATCAATGCAACTGACAGGATGCAATGTGGCCCGAATGCGGCGTGCATTGCATAATTGCAATTAACACGCTGCAAGGATGCTAAAAACACAGTTACTTAGTGTAAAGCCCAACATCCTTTATGATGGGGATGAGCAATGTGCTGAATATTATACACATGAGTCTGAGCCGCTGCCTCGATTGTGTGCACTCAAGTGTGCGGCGCAACACTCAAATACAACAAGAGACCGGGCGCGATAGAGCGAGACAAAAAGAGAGAGAGAGAGAGAGAGAGAGATAGAGACAATGTACAAAACAGCACAAAAGGCGCATTTGAAAGATTCACACGAATTCCGAAGCGCACAAGGACCAAGCAGCGACGACAGGCAACAATAACAGCAACACAACACGGCCATAATCGAAGTAGTTCAGCAAGCAAGCAACAAAGAGAAATATCGAATAAGTATATAAATATACACAACTGAAACTGAACAGCAAAATCAAAGCAGACTGCGCTGCAATTGTGTGTGTGTGTGTTTGTGTGTTTGTGTGTCTGTGTGTGTATTTGTGCTCTTTTCTCCCGCATTTTTTAATTTTGCAGAAATTGTTGAGTGTTGCAACAGTAAAAATTGACTTGATGCAACATCGAAGCATGACAGTTTGCCCAGCGGATTAAAAGAGATTTAGTCATAATTGTCATAAAGTCTCGTTTTAACTTTGCTTTGTAAACTGGTTCTTGAACGCGTTTCTCGCGATGAACACGATTCTAGGCCATTGAATACGCTTCTGTGTATGTTGTTAAATGAGCTCTAATATTAATTGCGCATGTACGAATCATTGCTTTGCTTTTAATGTACACTTCTCTGCTGACTTCTCTAACCAACTTCAAGATATATTTTAGAGCTGTCATTCTGCACAGATTTTGAGAACTTTGATTTGCTTGTTATTTAATTTGACTAATATTGGAGTGTGCATATTTAAAGTCTATGTTGAGTTGTATTTATCAAAGAAACGAAAATTAAGAATATAAATTGTGTTTAAAAAATCAAAAATACAACAATATTAATACAATTTTTATATACCTCGCCTGAAACTTATTGACAGACAGTTTAATTGTGTTAAATGTGACCTTTTTTTTTGCAGTAGTTACAACAACCGTCAATGAATTCCAGACACAATTCACTGTAGACAGCCGAATAAGTTGCCTTCTGCATTGTACAATTTGCTCAATAACACGACAGGCAAATCAAGCAGGCAACAACTAACCGGGCGACCAGCCAGGGCAACTAGGGTGCCATTTCGAGCTACAACATATACTTACCCACTCTATCTTCTTCCATTTTTAACCCCGCCCCCCCGGTGCAACCCCTGCGCGTGCGTGTGAATCGTGTCCGGGGCTCTTGTAGCTGTGGCAGCAGTTACTTTACTGGTGGCAAAAACACAAAAGCGGCAAAAACTGCACACCAAAAAAAAAAAAAAAAATATATGTAAGAATATTATATTTGTATAATGGCACATGAACACGAAATGAGCAACTGAAGAGTGCGACAAAGACAGGCATAGAGCGAGAGAGAGTGACGAGGAGTACGGGTAACAAGTGGGTGAATTGGAGGCATTTGCTTTCAACGGTGTGATATATTTTATTTTTATTGATTATTTGCTATTCGTTGCCGCCTCCTTCAACATATACAAATTTCCCATAATATTTTTACTCTTAGCTGCAAAAACTGCAGCTGGTTGTTGTCCTTCTCATTGTTACTGTTGTTGTTGTTGTTGTTGGTGTTAGTGTTGTAGTTAGCGCTTGGCAAGGATCTTACATGCTATGAACACTTAAATCATTCTCATATTTTATGCACATGTGGGTGGAGTTCTACTACCTACAGACAGTCCTTTTAAGGGGTATATTTGATGTCAGTGAATGGAGGCGTGTGGCATACGATTTACTCCAGCAAATACATATTTATCAATAGCATTTAGTTTCAAGCAGTGCGGTTTTCTGCGGATCATTTTTACATATATAATTTCTGCGGAGAATTAACTGCAATTAACTGCTTTCAAGCAAAGGATGTTTTAAAGTAAAAAAGAATAAGCAGAATATTAGACACTTAAGAAGGGTGTTGAATGGTTCTTAGTAAAGTACTCGTTTTGTGGGCATGTTGCAGTGTAAGTCATAGTCGCCTAGCCGCAAATAATCCGCTCCAATTGTTTCAAGTTTCAAGTTGTTCCCGATACACACAACGTTTCGTTTCGTTTCGCATAATGACAACTACAATAACAAGAACCGAAACAACAACTGCAATTTTCATAATAAACCAAAGCCAGGCGACATGAATAACAACTAACAACAACTAACAAACAAACAACAACAACAAACACCTTGACCCAAATGAGCGTTGCTAACGCAGCAAATTTAGCACCACACTCTGCACACGCTCCACCTCCACCTCCGCCTCCGTCTCCGCTCCGCAGTAACGGTAGCTTCCCCTCGGGCCCTTCAAGCCCTCATTTATCTTTTTGGTTAGTCTTATTTTTAATTTGTCTAAACATTTTTTAGATGCCATTGCAACAACTACATGTAGAACATGTTGCCAGACAAAAAGGGCTTTGTTTGCGTTTTCAGCCCTTTCATTTCTTTGGGCGCCTTCTGCATAAACAACACACAAAAGTCCTTAGACAAAAACAAAAACAAAAAAAAAAACGAATCTGAAAAAATAAAAAACGCATACGCAAATTTATACACAACCCAACCCAACTGCACAGATGCATGTGCACAGTTATAGAAATGAAAATACATGGATATATTTGTGTGGGTGTGTATGTTTGTATGTTTATGTGTATGTAAATTTGTTGTATAAAACATATATATTTTATGCACTGTAGTTTTGGTTGGCATATGCAAAAAACTTTTTTTTTCAACCAAATGCATGTGGTGAAATTGTTGGGCACACTATGAATGTATTTTAAGATGTCGTTAGATGCTCTAGTTAAATAGGTATACCTATTACTGTATATTCCTCGAATCTATCTAACATATCAAGATCTCTTTGAAGAATTGCGAGAGAACGGGATAAACCCAACCAACCGAAGATTTCTTTCAACTTATTCACTGTTTTTCAGATACAAATTTTACTTGCATCAAAGTTACATTTTTGACTAAACTATAACTGAAAGAATAAAACTTTTATTGCTTTTTAAATCGGTTGTTTGCACATCTATATAAATTATTGCAATAGTTTTGGAGGCTTAGAGCATTTCAAGTTTCAGCTTAGAATATTTACACTTTGAGACCCATTATATTAAATATGAATGCGTTAGGGGTCCCTGCTTTTTTCATTCTGATGTGCTTTTATATTTGGTATGGGGCCTCCTAAACTACATTTGCTTAGCAGGATCTTTTGGCAATCACTTTTTGTGTGGCGCTTTGGGTTGTCTCGTCTGCAGTTGCATATTTTACGCATATTTCGCTGCCTGCGTTTCGGGTGCAAGAAAACTCTTTTGTAAGTTTTTAATTAACGCGAAAGTGTCGAAAAGGCACGCTACGAAACACGAAAGGACAACGCAGCCTTCAGTCCTGTGAAGCCATCCAGTATTCATATTTTTTGCAAATTGTTGTAGTTAAAGTCATTTTTTTCGGTTGTTAGTGTTTCCTCTTTTGATCGATAAACTTGGAAATTTGTAGTTGAACGCCCGTTTGCATCAACGCCAGCTAACTAGAAAACTTTGCTAAAGGCTTTATGAAATCTGCAGTAAAAAGAAAATCGTATGGTATTTGAAAGAGTTTTGAGCAGCTTGTTAATTCAACATTCATCAAATCTTTAAGAAAAGGTGTCAACCTTTTTAAAGTGACACAAATATCTGAGTAATTGAAATGGTATAAACCGAATTTTTGGTATAAAGTATAAAAAGCAAGAAACAAGGTTTTCTGTACATAACACCATGTTCTTGACTGTTATAACCTTTTATGGCTAACGTCTATGTAAATCTCAAGCCTTTATTTGTTTGCATAATTTGTTTTTAATCATAATTTAGTAATTTTAGACCTTAAACTTCTGACATCTACATTAATTTTCTCAGACATAATGAAAAATAAAATCCATTACCATTCGCATTCGATGTTCGATTTGTTTAAGCCAACTGTCAATCCGTTAAGTTGCTGCCATCCTTATGTTTAAGCTCTAATCGAAATGGAAACCAGCAATTTGTATAACATGCTGCCCACGCCGTAAATTGCGTCTAAGCCAGACTCCCAGCTCGAAACATGTCACAAAAATGTGTGGCTAATATTAAAAACTTGTCATTTCGATTAGCTTCTTGAAAAATAAATTAAAACAACTCTGAGGAACCGGTTTCATTGAGCATTAGTGGGAATTCTGGGCGGTAACGAAAGTTGCCGCTGGGTTTTTTTTTTCTCTTTAAATCACACGCAACAGAAATGAAATAAATGAAGCGAAGAGCCTTTAAAGCAAAAGGGTCGCGACGACAGTTGCCAAAGGATTTGAAGTGGAGTCCGCAAGGTGCCTCACAGTTCAGCACGAATAAAACAAAAGGCTGCAGAAAAGAAAAGAAAAGAAAAATACGGAAAAAAGGGCAATTAATAATAATTAATGTTTTTATCTTTTTGTTCTGCGCGCGCTCGCGTCTGTCGTATATTTTCCTTCATATAGATATATATATATATTTATATATATGTGCATACTTCATTTTTTGCTGTTGCCTTCATGCTGAGAGCGGCAGCCGGCAACAGGAAACTGACCAGCATCAAAACCCGAAACTGTATATACCAAAACCAAACTCATCTGCAGGTTCAGCTCTTATCCCATTTTTTATACCCTTTAGTAACAAATAGCACGGTAGAAAAAAGTTATGTAAACTCTACATACAAACATTAATAGCCAGACAGAGCAGGTTTCCCAGGCTATTAAAACTATAGTTGAAAATATAAATATATGATTAATAAACGCACAAATTACGAGACTTGTTTTGAAACTTATTCAGTGTACGAAAAGAGAAGGAACATTTTTCCAAACTAGATCAAAGAACGATAATTATATTTTAGACTACTCGACAAGTTGTTAAAGGATACCTACTAGTCGAGCTTTCCCGGCTCTTATTCTTAATTGTTGTTTTCTGGCATTGTCGCCACAGTGTATTTTATTACATTTCGAGCCTGCGTTTGGCTGACTTAATTGATAATTGGAATTTTTTTTTTTTTTTTTTGCCGTTTTAAATATTTCAACATAATTTCATTTCTTGTTGTTGCTGCTGCTGCAGTGACTTTAAGCAAAAGCAATGAAAGAATACAAAGGCCGCACACAAAAGTCTGACCGAAAAATAATTGTTGAAAAGAATCTGCAAACGCACAAAAAAAAAAATAAATAAAACGAGATACAAAACGAAAATCAACAACAAGCAATAAAAAACCGCAGCGGCATCAAAAAAATACACAAAAGAAAAATTAAATTTGTTTTTGGTATGCTGTTCTTTTTTTTTTACCATTTTGTGGAAAGTGTTGTGAAGAGGCGTTCTAGCGTTTAAAAAAAAAAACTTGTGGCCGTCTCCAATCGACAGCCGTCGTCCGAAAATGTATCTTGAAGTTGTATAGTGGCTGGTCTTGTTGTTGGTGTTTTTGTGGTTGTGCTGCTGCGGCCGATTTCTTGATACTCTTGCGGCGGGTTCTATTATTTTACTACAAAGCTGTAATAAGAATTTTAAGTGGGTCGCGGTGTTAATTTACGAGTGCTTATATAACTGAAATAAACTTGCTTTGCTCTAATCTTGATTTTCAAATTGGATTCTGGATATTTGGAAACTAAAGTGTTTAAATAACTTAATTATTTACGATATTATTATATTTATATCAATACCATCGATTAAAAATGCATACTTATAATTGTTTTATATTGTTTTATCAGCAAGGGTATTTAAGCTGCTACACAGCGAATAAATTTCTCTTCGGTTTTTTTTTTTTTTTAATTTTTGTTGTGTTTTTAAAGCTGCGCCTTCAACAACACGCGCAGCTAACGAAGCCCCAGCGAATGTATCTGCAAACTGCGCGTCTGTCTGTCTGCCCGTCTGATTGTCTGTGGATTTTTGTATCTCACGTATGTGTGGCTTCGGTTTTTGGTTGCTGACTTTTGCTGCTTCTGCTTCTGCTGCTGCTGTTGTTATTGTTATTGCCTTTGTACAACATTTAAATGTTTAGCTGCCGTTTTGGTTTCATTTCCAGTTGGCTTTGGGTTCTTGTTTTCTTTTCACTCATTCGTAGGCGTCACTTTTATTTCAGCGAATTAAGCTAATTTAAAGGCGATTCGAAATTAACTTTAATGTGAGTGTATATACATAAATGTACGTGTGTGTGTGCGTGTGTGTGTGTGTCTGTCGCCTTCTGCAGAGTTCTATTAAAGCCTATCCTGCACACTTTTGCCCCATAGAAAAGTCGTGGGTGTTGCTTGGCGTATTTTTTAAGTGGCTTCCGTTAGTTAGTGCACAGAGAATGAGGCTCTAAACACATACGTACAAACCACCTATGGACATATACTGCATGTATCTATTGAAATTGTTGTGGGTTAACTCTTCGGTTGATTGTTGTTTTTGTTGTGCTGACCCAATTGAAGTCGTCGTCGTAAAAATAGAGGAAAAATATTCTAGAGTAAAGCAGAAGTGCAGCACTAGTAAACTGCAAATGGTTCGATTCAATACACACACACGCACTCACACACACAGTATAAATTTAAATGTGTGTGCGAGTGTATCTAAATTGTAGGTAGCACAGGCATGTATCTTAATGAAGGCAATTTGCTTGTCGAGTTTAGGCAAGTTAGTTTACCGAAAATTGGCATATGGCCAGTAGCAACAAAAGCCCCATACACCCACACACACACACACACACACACACACACACACACACACACACACACACACACACACACACATTCATTTACACACATCGATTGCCTGGTAGAGGAGCCGTAAGCGGACAACAGGACCATTGAGCGTGCTGCACTCTGGGGGGTAATGTTGAATGTGAAATTCGTCGACGTCTTCGTCGAAACCAACGAACCATTGCTCCTTGCCAGTTGTCCTGCTGACTGCCCTTTCCCCTTTCTCTTCGTATTCACGTTCACATAACGAAAGAAGAGTTGTGCAATAGTTTGTGCAACATAGCTGCGCACACATAACACATATATGTATACATTTTCGGCATTATGATATATACGATGTATATGTATGTGTATCTATTAGTTAGCAGTTGCCTGGATATTGCCATAGAGAAGCAGCAATCGATGTATTATGTATGATTTACTGGGTTGAAGCTAGGCAATATGAAAGCTCAGCAAAAGATATCAGAGAATTTTCTATTGAGTTGTATAGAGTTGAAAAATATGAAAAACCAATAAAGAAGTACAGTAAAACACGGTATAAAAGGCACGCTGAATAGCTATAGGATTTAATTTTTTATTATTTTGCATTATTTTACTAAAAATTATTGAAAGTTTTCATTAGCAAGCAGCTTGTCTCCTAAGTAAATAATGTCTCTCAATAGGCATTATAATATCAACAATTTAACTTAAGCTCAATAACTTTCTAACAGTGTACCAATTTAATGCGAGCACTGTGCTCAGTGCCATCTCTGTCCCTCTCCACCAGTCTGTCTCCTTCTTGCTTTATAGAAGATTTTAAATTTGTCTGCTGCTGGCAAGCAGCCTCAAAATGCCAAACCAAATTTTGTCTAAATTGCAAAATTTAACAATCTAATAAGCCAAATTTTAACAAACTATTTAATGGCAAAAATGTTAAGTTGCCAACACCGAAGAGTTTAAGCTCAGGCAAAATCCGAAGCCGAAGCCGCAGCCGTGTCTAAATATAGCCACCGGCAAAAACGTTTAGCTTAAAACTGAGTCTTGGCTAGCGAGTGGATGGTGGGAGGGGTGTGGGAGCGTGAACCAGGGGGCTGAGATTGTTGTTGGCAAGTGGAAGCAAGTGGAGTGTAGCCGAGTTGAGTAGCACCAGCAGTCGAGTTTAATGCCTGTGAAATTGAAAAATTTACTATTTAATATGCGAACCGGGAACGGGTTAGTGCGGTTCAGTTCAAGTCTCTCAGTCACCCAGTCAAATCATCGGCTGCCGGAAAGGCTTTGACGTTGGACATGCTGACAGAGGCCGAAGAGTTGGACAAGTTGGACCAGCGGACAGTCGAACAGAGTGTCGAGTCAACTGGCAAATGATGTGGAAGCTGCTGCTGCTGCTGTTGCTGATGCTGATGATGCTTGCTGCTTGCTGTTGATGCCCCAAGTGCAGTTAGAGCAATTTCACAACTCACTAACAATCATTAATGCGTCGACGTCAAACGGCATTCGCCTCAGAAGTTTGGCCCGTTCAAGGAAGTCCACAGGCCAAGCAGCCAACTAATAAGCAGCTCCAACACCAGCTTCATCAGCAGCCAGCAGTGGGTTGTGGCCGGGACGGTCCAGCGAAATGCTGCAAGCCTAAATCATGCACTGCCGGCTCGATGGCTGCTTTATGAAATGGAAAATGAGCCACAAATGAAAAACAAAGCAAAAAAAAAACTATATATTTGCCAAAAGGGGGATGTGAGGAAAAAAGCGCAATACGGTGTTGAGCAGGGCGGCAACGCAGCAGTTTAAATTGGAGAGGGCGCAGCTGCGCGGCCTAGGGTCGAATAACTATAAAAGAAAAAGACTTTAGCTAAATCGACATTTTTGAAAAAAAACACACACACGCAGAAAAAACTGGTGGCACTTTTCTCTCATAACGGAGAAACAAATGAAGGAAAACAGCTCACCAGTAAAGTTGTCCATTTACATATTCAACGAACATTCAGGTTAATCATAAAGAGCGTTTTAATATGTTTATTTTAAGTATTCTACGCAAGAAGTTTTCTGAAATATCTAATAGGGAAACTTTGAAGAAAAAAAATTGCAATCATAGTTTATAACAAGCACTTCTTCATTAGCTTCCATAATTATAAAACTTGAATAGAATAAATCAGAATTTCAGTAGCTCAAATGCGTGCATGGCCCGGCCCATTATCCGCATACATACATGCTTATAGTATAATCCCCAGATAGGCCTTGGTCTGCTTAGGTTAACGATGCTTTAAAGCCTCGAATGGGTTTTCCTTTTTTGACTACAAATCGTTGGCTGGTTCACGTGGGGACGGGGAAAACTCCCTTTATGTGTATGTAAGTCTGTAAGTATGCATATATGTATGACTGCGTTGTTAACTTTTATTGGCGAGCTTTAAAGTAAATTTGTCTTGGCCAATGGCTTTTGCTAATGTTGTTGTTGCCTTGGCCTCATCATCTTCCATTGTTGCCGAAGCTTTTGTTGCTGCTGCTGATGCAGCAGTAACGCAAAGATTTATGACGCCGCGTACACGTCGCATTCAAAAATTGTTAAAAACAATTAGAATATTTTAGCAACGAACGACGGCGACTATAAAAGTTATGCGATGCGGGTTACAGGCTAGCAGTATGATATAAAAAGGGAGGGTAGAGTCGAGGTTGGCATCTTGGGCCTCAGACAGCTGTAAAAATTATGCGCCAAATGACTTTGACAGCAGTCGTTGGTCGGCAAAAAGTTGTTGTCTTTACTGTTCCAGAGCGTTGCTTTGTGGCTGGGCTTGCCTCTTTTATGGTCATAACTAAGTACTTATACGACTTATAATTTGGAATGTTTACGAGCCCCGAGCTTGTGCTTAAGCTCAGACTCAAATCTAGATGCTAGATCTAAGCAACTGTATTATAATACGATTTCTACGATTGTTAAAGCAATGTTAAAAAATATTCGTTATTCTCAGCTCTCAGCTTTTTATAATATTCGTTCCACTTATTTAACTTGTGAGGCTAATATCCTAAATTTGGCTTACTTGACTACTTGATTACTTGAGTACTTGTCTATTTGGCTTGTTTCAATCATTCAGCTGGGAAGTGCAGATCTATCCACTTGCTGTTCGCAATTGTACACGACAACGTTTAAGTCCATAACTTAGCACTTATCAACGATTCAGATACTGGCCAAACAACTTGTACAGATACTTATCCTATAGCTTAAGCACATCTGCTACCTTAGCATACACTGTCTGTCTAGCGAGTCTCTGGCGATTCCCCCATTCGGTTCATTGGCCAGCAAGGCGCATGCAACAAATGCTTTGCCAGCAGCAAGCAGCCAGGAACAGCAGCAGCAGTCGACATCGATTTTAGTTCATGCCTCGGCTACTTTATATCATTTTAATAATGTTGCTCAAGATATGTGTGTACGTATAAGTATCTATCTCTCTATCCCTAGTCGATGCTTGGCAAAAACAGCAACAGCAAAGAAGTTGAAATAGTTTGCACTCAATTTCAATATTTTACACACCAACTAAGAGCAAAAAAAAAATAAAAAATAAATAAGAAAAGAAATATGTAAATAATAAAAAAATATCTCCGAATTTTCGTGCAGCTGTGAGACTTGGCAAGACTTCGTCTCTGAGTTTGTCTGGGCGATAGCACAAAATATCTCATAGCTACATATGTTTTATATATTGCTTATTATGTATTACCTCGTGTTTGTGTCTGGTATTTTTTTGTTGGCCCCTCCGGGACTCGGAAAGTTGGAGTTGCCGCAGCCTTCGAGACTTGTTCGCTTGCATGGTAACTAATATGAATAACTAATAAATCACATTCGGACGGTGATTTATGTGACAGGTGCGTATTGCGATTTGAAATTGGCAACAGTTTCGGTTTCGACTTCCATTTAGAGTCCGCAAATTGGACATCTACTTATGACGCTGGCCCGGCACAATCCATTTGATTTGCTATGCTAATCTGTTCTTTTTTTTCGTTACCAATGGTAATGTGCTTTAAAACTTGTCAAATTAGTGTTGCCAAAAAAAAAAGGTGTCGTTTCGTTTGTTGGTAGAGTGCACGATCTTTGAACCGTTACTACAATTATGCAAAAATAACAGACGAAAGTAATTTATGCAGTTTGGGCAGGTAAAAAGTCACGCAGGTCATTTATTTAAATTAGCTAAAATCTGTGATGTTTGTTACTTAATGAAGAGCGTTTGTAAAGCTAAAAATGTTCTCAATGCTACTCAATTTTAATTTAATAAATAAATTTTGCTAGTTAAATCTAAAATGTATAAACTCAATGGTATTTATGGGATTGTTATTTAATTAAGCTCGAGTACGACTAAGGTAAATGTATTCAAATTCAAAAGTATACCATTTGTATATTAACTGAGTATGTGAATATCTGTTTTATATATGAATGCACTCACACATATAATGTGTAATGTGGATGTGTATCTACATAAAACATTCGTATTCGTGTTAATTTAGCTTAAGAGTTTGTCAAATTAGTATTGGAGGAGGACGTGATGGGCGCCTCGGTTGCCCTTGGCATAACCCCAATCCTAACTAATGCGCTCAATTACGCATTTCTTTGGAAACTTTGTTAATTTGTTGACTACAACAATGGACAGGGCTCGGTTCGGTTCAACTGTTCAACTGTCCACTGACCACACGGCAACACCCCCGCAGCGTTATTAGCCTGCATCAGACAAGCACACACACCGAGACACATACACAACTACAAAGGTGGGCATTATCTGCCATCTCTATAGAGCTCAGAGGAGAACATATAGAGAACATGGAGACCAGACGCTGCTCATTATGTAACCTCTCATAATTCTTTCATTAATGAAATTCCCACACGATGACGATGACGACGGCGACGACGACGACGACGACGACATTTGTTGGACGTTTCCACACATTATGTAAATCTTTACACAGCACGCAGTCCACCCATTTTACATTTTATTTACCTGTTGTTGTTTTTGTTTTTGTTTTTTATTTGTTGTTGTAATTCCATTCCTGTGCCTGCATTTCCATCCTTGTCAACTAATTTCAGGGTTGCGCTCGCTGCGCTGTCATGTTTTTAAAGCCTGTTTTAATTTTTTCCAGAGAGCAAGAGAGATAGCAAGAGAGAGAGAAAGAGAGCGAGAGAAAGAGAGAGAGAGTGCACCAAAAAAATACAAAACTCAGGCTTTTACTTTCCTGCTGCTCTTTGCTCAGCGTGTTTCTTAAATGTTGGCCAAAAACAAAGAAGAAGAACAACAAAAAAAAACTACCTGTTTCAAAACCCACACACACTGCAGCACCAGCAGTGACTGTCGAACGACCAAAACAACAACATCAACAACAACGTTGTTTGTCTGTTTGACTCGCCTGCCTGCTGTCTGTTGACTGCCTGCCTGCCTGCCTGCCAGCTTGCCTTTTGAGCCTGGTTGGTGTGCCTTTCTGGTTGCTTTTAAATACCCTTTACCTTGGCCATATTAATGTGGCTCCCACTGTTACTTCAGTATTGTTGTTGTTGTTGCTGTTTTTGCTGTTGATGTTGTTGTAGCTGCTGTTGCTGTTGTACTTCACATGTAGTTTGGTTGTCATTTGGCAGCGCCCGCTGTTTAGTGTCCAACATGAGGGCCGTTGGTGTCAGGCGCTGCTGTTGCTGTTTCTGCTGCCTCTGTTGCTGCTGCTGCTGCTGCTTCTGCTGCTGCATTGGGGCACCTCAGACTGTGGGGGAGATGTCGCGGGAATGTTGTAGTTCGACCTGATGCTGAGTATGTGTTTGTGTGTGTGTGTGTGTGTTTGCTGATATTGGTATTTCACTGTGATGTTGTTGGTAGCCCCAGCGAGCGACAGTTGTTGAAATTAAATGCTCACATGTGGGTTTTGCTTTCTTGTCTGCAACAAAGAACAACAACAAAAGGAACAACAGCAACAATAACAGCAGCAGCTCCATAAGCAAAAGGTGAAGGGAGCGAAGCAAACAAAAAAGGGCTGCCCAAAAAGCACAGTAGCAACAAGCAACAACAATGCTTAAGTTGTCTAGCATGGTCAAAAACAAAGAAAAAAATCGAAAACATAAAAATATGCTTCGTGTGTTCTGCATTGCAATAAAGTTGAGTATATCCACATATGTATTGATCAAGATTAACTGATTCATTATGACTTAAAATGAAATTCAGGAATGTCGAGCAACGTGAAAATTTATTTTTAACAAATATTTAAATCGCAGATGCTAAAAAGATGCAAACATAATAGTTCTAATTGAATACTAATAGTTTGTCGCACATTAAATGCAATTTCTGAAAAACTGTTATCAAAAAAACATAATTTTCTTCTTCGTTTGCAAACTGAAACTATTTCGTTTTATTTAAGTGTACCATGCCTATGAAAGGCGTCTTTAATTGGATATAAGTTTGGACAGCCCTCGCATTTATGAATGCCTTTTGCCTCCGCCTGCTTTTGCGGCCGCAAATCAAAATCAACTGTTAATGCTGAAGATGGGTTGCTGCTCTCCCCACGACAACTAAACACCAACAACAACAACAGCAGCAAGAACAACAGTCAGCAAGCAGTCAGCAGCAGTTGAAGGCACTTCATTTGTCCGCTGGATACACTCGAATCGATTCGCATCGACTCGATTCGATTCGACTCAACTGAACTGAACTGAACTCAGCTTAACTGAACTCTTGAAGTTTTGAGCTCGAGCAATGGCTGCATTTATGGCTGCATTTACTTTTTAATTTAATTTGTGGTTGCTGTTGCACTCCTTTTTCGATTTTCAAGTGGAGTCAATTTCTTATGTCATGACAAGATACACAACGAATGCCAGTGCGAACGACAACAATACAAGCACAATGTACACTGTTGCTCTAAAGCCCAGAGTCAAACAACGCCAAAGCATCTCAGGCTATCAAAAATGCCAGACAGGCAGCACTTTTGGAATGATTTTAGTTCTTTGGGTATCTTTATACCATATCTCATGCTTTTGCCTCAATTTCGATTTCGGCTTTTGTTTTTGTTTGCAGCATCTGTCGCCTGCAGAATTTCTGGCTGTGTGTGTTTCTGTGTATGCTTAAATACCTCTTTACTTATTTTTGGACATACTTGATTGAAGTATTTATGAGATTTCAGGCATTTGTGTAATTTCGCTTTGAGCTTTAAGTTCTCCGGCCCAAAGACATTGGTTCTCTAAAAAAAAAAAAATAACAAAAATGTGAAAAAGAGTTAAATTTAAATGTAGACAGCAACAACAAGAAAAAACAAAAATGTACAGCAGCCAAAAAGACACAAATAAAGATATATATTTATATATATAGTATGTATATTTCCATATACATGGGTCCCAGCCATGTTTGTGAGATAAAAAGCTATGTCTTTACATGTTTTAATTTTCTTGGAAATTGTTGTTCAACTTGAGCCGTCGTCAGACACCGCCACCACCAAAGGCCCAAATCCGTTTTTACACATATCTTGTGTGTTTGGGAGCCTTGTCTACTCTACGAGAGTCAGACCGAGATAGAGAGTGAGGGAGAGAGAGCGAGAGAGAGAGAGAGAGAGAGAAAGCGAGAGCGAGAGAGATAGATCTAAAAGCAGACAGACAAACAAACGTACTTAAATATCTTTCATTGCTTCGTGTGCTGTTTTTAAGTGAAATGTTAAACCTTTTGACAGCTGTAGTTTCTTATTTAATTTATTTTATTTGCGGTATTTACTCGTCGCTGTGCTTCTTCGGTTTCTCTTGACGCTCTCGGAATTCAATTTTCGGCTTTTTGTTTAGTTGTCTGCGTATTTTAATGTCATACAATTGACATGGTTAGGCTTCGCCTTCTTTCTCCACATCTACTGCCACTTCATCTTGGACTCGGACTGCCTACCAGAGAGAGATAGATTGAGAGAGAGAGAGAGAGGAAGAGACTCAGTGCAAGTGCTCGTCTTTAACTGACCCTTAATTAAACTTGACAAAATAAGTTCCATAGTCGGTTAGCATTTTAAATGGAATTATTTTTTCAATTTGTTGAATTGCTTGAGTTAGTCGGAAGCAATAATTTGCTTACACTTCAAGTAAAACAAAATATAACAATAAACTTAGAAATTTAATGATATTTTCAAGACTAATTGCAATTTGCTTCTTGGTAATCGTTTACGATTAAGTTTTTGTATTACTTTTACCAAAGAATTAATATGATGCATGTCGACTCATTTATAAGACTATGCCACATCTGCCTGCCTTGGCAATTATCCATATTGGATGTCATACTTATGGAAAACTTTAGCCTCTTAAAATCATTAAACAAAGCTAACCCATTCAACACAGCCTTACTCCAACCCTCCCCATTCCGCCCGTTCTTTATTTCTCTCTGCCGACTTGCCCCATTCTGCCTGCCTACCGTCACATCTTTCGCTCGTGTCGCGCTCTAACCATTTATCTTGTCTCGAGATTTTCAACTATTTAAACTTTAGATTACGACAATTTCTCCATTTCTCGTAACTCAAAACGCTGGGGATCCACCATTTACAACAAGAATAACAACAACATCACTAAACAGACAGTCATCTAGAAAATTACAAATACTTTTGCCAGTGCACATGGCCCCAGTTGTTGATGCTGCTGCTTTTGGGAATGCTATAGAATTCCAATCAATGCCGCTACTTCTACAGTAGTTTATATTGCCGCAGCTTCAACTTCTTATTCTATCTGAGCGTCATTTCTCAAGCTCAAAACGACAAAACGTGCACAACTTTGGATTATTAATTACATCAGCAGCAGCAGCCGCAGCAAGCACAACGATTGTTGAGATTTATATGTGGCCCAAGCGAATCGAAATCGAATACTGTGAAAATATCCCACACACCTTCCAAAGAAAACAAAAAATATGATGAAAATTAAGAAGTCTAAATGACGAAGATTAAATACCCTTGCAGACTTAAATCCATATACCTATTAGACTTGCATTACTAACGCCTTTCACATTGGCAAATACTTATGTAACAAATATTTGATTCATTGAAACAACTTACTTAACTTATACTATTCATATTAAAAAAATAAATAAATAAATTACATTGCTAACGGGCTACATTCAAGCAGCTTCGTCGGGAGATGAGTTCTCCTTTATCGATCCCGTAGATGCCACATTCAATGACCGTATAACACCCACTGCAAACGTATAAAAATGTATACGAAAAAAAGTAGCACGAATATCCTGTTGCCCTATACTCGATCTCTGTCTCGAATCTATATGTACTTGATTACCTGTGTGTGAGTGTGACAATTTTGACTTTTATAAATATTTTGACTTGTGTGTGTGTGTGTTGGTGGATGCTGACTGCCTTCATGCCGTCGGCGTATCTGTGACAAAACATCATTCAACGTGTGCAATGATTGATGATGCAACTCACAGGCAACTTGTACTCAATTTTCAGTGTAGAGCCGCTACGCCGTTACCCGCTGCGCCTCTTCGACTCAATCCACACACACACACACACACACACACACATATATAAACACATACACATAACTTTGCCCAAGCCCCATGACAAAATGTCACAAATATTCTACAAGCAATTTGTTTAAATATCGCATAAAAAGCGAGTGGCTCCAGTCAAACGGCCCATGGGGCGCACCAGTCAGAGGATTGCGTGCCAACCAAAGATGATGCCCAAGAAGTGGAGTTTGTGTAGTCGAGATGGCCAGGTAGGAAAGGGGAGTGGTGGAATAGGATGAGGAGAATGTGTTTGCCACAAAAGGCGCGCGCAGCCGTGCGGCAATTAATATGTGAGCAGGCTGAACATTGGCCATTACCATGTGCCTTCAACTTGAACACAAAATAGTTAACTAAAAGGCGGCCGAGCCGAGTAGAATCACCGTAGCAGTCGCAGGCTGTTACCAACAGCAACGAGCAACCAGCAACCAGCAACGAGCAACCGGCAACAGCTACATGATGTGCAATTACAAGGCGCATTGCAACAGCTACATAAGTGCAATCGCTGCATGCCCCGCCTGCCTGCCTGCCTGCATAGCATGCAACAGAATCGCACTGTGTTGCCTGAGCGAGGGGCTAAGAAATAAAGCAAAGCAAAAGCAAAAGCGAAAAGAAAGAAAATGTTGCATCTTCTCAAGCATTTAATCTTCTTTGCGCCTTTTTTAACCTTTTATTATTATGCCTTCAACGTGCAAACGTTTTGCTACGCTTTTGCCAGTACCCCAACCCATTTGCCCTCCCCTGCCTGTGCCGCCAGTCTTCTGCCATTCATGCGTCTCGCTCTGCGCCTTCCGTTTTGGGCGCACTTACTCACACGCCACATCCAGAAAGAGTCAAGAGTCGACAGTCAGTCCACAGAAGGAGTCCCGGCAACTGAGCCAAGTCGAATTAAAGCTTCTGGCTTTTTTTGTTGTTGCTGCAACCAAAGCTTTTGTTACTAATAATTTCTTTTCTCTTTGGCCTGGCTCTTTGCAATTAGAATGCGTGTTAAGTGCAGATACAAACTGCTGATACAAAAGATACATTGCCAAGCTTGGGCTAGACCGGAATGCGCTGCACCCTTTACACAACAATTTATATATATATATATTCATATATGTATCTGTATTCGTCTACTTATATAACCATAAAAGTTACATAAATTTCAACACAATCAAATTTAATTAATTTTTTCTAACCCTTCGTGCAACCCCCAACGAACAATGTTTCACATTGTCGCGGTTTTCAACAGGGTTCTTTTATGCTTCTTCTTTTTTTTCCTAAGCCGCTGATTGGAATGTTTTCTCTCTCATCGTCCATTCCTTCCATCTATAAAGCCGATTTCACGCTCTTATGTAGGTGGTTGAAACTGAGTGCGCAGCAAAGCTATACCAGAGGAGGGTTCCTCTATTAAAAAAAAGACTGAACTGGTTCAACAAATCGCTTGAACGTGAGGATTTTCAATTAGATGGGTCGCTTGTTAGTTCGATGTCTGACCGACTGACAAACTGAAAAAGTGGGTTGTTTTTTGAATGCAGTTTGCTAAGCTTGCTGTTTATAAAGTGTAATTTGCGTAAGTGAAATTTGCATTAATCCACAACAGATTTATAATGCCATTATTGTGCAGCTATGCAGAAGTAATTGACAGCTGAGATAACAAACAAACTGTTTTTGTTTTTTTTTTGATTAGATTACGAAATTACAAAAAGGAAATTTGCATTTCGATTGGGTTTAAGAACGGAGATTTTGTGGTTTACTGAAAGAGCTTAAAAACCATCATCTATGTAATATCTACTAACTTAAATATACATGAAGATTACTTATTATCAGACGAGCTTTTACACAACTCGTGTGCCCTTTAGTCCTTATGAACATTTGAAAACAAATAGTTTCTATCTCAATACCATAATTCTAATTTGTTGTATAATTTATTGACTAGACTATTGACTATTTAAGCTTACACTTATTGCCTTACTGAAATAGTAAGCTTTAAAAGCTCACTAACACCATCGCACAGAGCAATTACATTTTATTGCTGCACACACACACACATACACAGAAACTTACGCGCACACTCAAGTTCTAAAATGGCCAAGAAAAGTATCTGACATTCGCAACTGCATCTTATAAATACGATTACCTGGCTCACACTTGCAAGTGGGGCGTCCAAGTACAGCGCACATGGGCAAGTCGTTGCGAACAGAATGTATTGCACGTTATAATTTTACGAAATATTTTCATGAAAAAGCATCTACTGAAAAATGCATTAAGTGCAACAGCAACAGCTACAGCGGCAGCAGCAACAACAACAACAAACAACAACAATAACAAGGAATCCGTTGGAGAAGCCTGGCGACGTATGTATGCTTAAAAACAAAACTGGCTTCAGCTTTATGGCAGTGGCAAACAAACAAACAAACACATACGCATGCAGATGCACACAGGCACATGAAAGAGCGACAAGCGCACAGGCAAACTTTTTGTATCTTTTTTGGTGGCAGATTCTTTTGCAGCAACTTTTCTTTTTTATGTGTCCGAAGACGGACGAGGCGAGTGCAACTGCAGCGGCAACTGCAACTGCGACTGCGCCTTAATACTGTCCAGAATACTAGGCGCATATAACATATACATAACATATAGAAAAATGCACTAAATCTCTGATATCCGAAAATGTTCGCTTCTGCATCTGTGAGATACATAGTACATGAGCATGCCACGGCAAATATTAGAGCTATGTTCCTTGTTGTTGATGTTGTTGCTGTTATTGCTGTTTGCTGTTTGCTGTTTGTTATTGCGACTCCTTGCGGCTAAAAGATTTCATGATTTGCACTTTTATGGAAATAATTTTTCGCATTCGTTTTGCTGCCGACATTTTGTGCAAGACAGCAATTAAAAATATTTAATTATCATGGAAAAAAGTTGTTGGGTAACATGCACAACATTTCTCACATGACTAGAGATACTATACCTCATAGACACAGACAGCAGCAAGGAGTTCAGGAGAGAGCCAGATACAGAGACAGAGACAGAGAGGGTTGCCATTAGAATCTACCGAAAAAAATAAAGAAAACGTTTTGAGTGTGCCAAACATTTCCTGTTGTAGCTAAAGATATGTAAGTAAGAAGTTGAAATAGAAGCTTTGCTTTCAGACAGATCGTTTTCTTGGGAAACGATTTGGCAGCATGTAGAACTAACACGTTCAGTTTCGCTTTGATATGAACCGACGGTGTGTGAGCTACAAAAGGTAAAATGGAATTTTGGAATACCATATTTATTTTATTCCATTCATATATATACTTATATATATATATATACACTTCATGTGCATATTAATCTTTAATAATAAAGTAAATAATTTATTGGCCATTTATGGCTTAAGCGTGTGCTTGTGTGTGTGTGGTGTAGATAAGAGTAAAAAAAGGTTATTATGGTTATGGAATTACTTCAATATTCAACTGAAAGCTGCCGATGAATCGGTCGTTATAACTGAACGAAAAGAATGCGAACCGGTTCTGAAACTTATGATAAGGTGACGAAAGAAGCTGATGTGTAGCGGATGAGATTTTCTTAACAGCTCATAAGTGTCATGTGCCATAAGACTCCACTCTTGTGCTGCAAGACTCCACTCATTACGGAGATCGAATCGAATTTTATTACTTAAGAGCTTCACCTTTTAATACTGATATCATACTAAAACTCTTCGCTATCCGAATGATATTCAGAAAGTAAAATTTTTACGTATTCCAAATGGTTAATAAAATTATTAATAATTTAGGTGATGGCTAATAAATATTTGTAAATTTAAAAACTGCCTGGATTTCGGTTGGCCGCCCTTATGTGTTGTTTGCTTATAGTCTTTTAATTGAGAATTAGAAATAGTTCATTTAAACTTTCATTACTCATAAGAAAAGAATTCTTGTTCCTATTCCACCGTATCAATTCGAAACAGAAACTATTTCAGTTATTAAAAACACTGAGTCGGGCTTCTTGACAGGTGTCGATTCTGCTCAGTCGGCGTTCTGTCTGGGTAATTACTCATATAATTACTGCAATTAGTTAAAGGAATGAGCGCTTCAAATTTCTTTGTTCTATGCTCAAACTAGAAGTCCATAAACTAATTAAGTTAAAGTTAAGGTGCGATGAATGAATGAATGAATGTTTATTACCTTATGCTGCCAACAGAAATGTCAAATGCATTCATTGTCTAATTGTTTGAAAGATATCTCAACGCTAAATGGTATTTTATGCTGTGCCAAGATCTTGGCGCCCTATGCCACCACAGTATATGCTATCCACCTGTACGGAGACATAGAGATATGCAGTAGTTAAGTGCAATTTGTAATTGTGTCAGTACTGGACACTCTTCCAATTTAATTAGCCATTAAAACGTGTGTGTGTGACGTCACATGCCAAGGCAACGCCAACTACGTGACGGCAGCTCAGGTTCAGTTCTTCGCCAGCTGTCCTTCTTTCCCCCATTCCGGTTTACCCACTCCCTCTCCATCTCTTTGCAACCCTCTTTTTGGAATTTCCTAGAGGCATCCTAGTTGCAAGCGCTGGCTTTGAGTTGATTATACTATCTACGAGTTGTTGTTGTTCTTCTTGCATCCGAATGCTACCTTATCAGCTATACATATCTTCAGGCTATTGCACATAAGTTCTTATTCAGCTGAGTGCACTTTTATTTGTTTGTTTTCTCTTACTTATTGATCAACATCGCTACCAGTTGGTTGATTGGACTTGACTAATTAAGTTTTCTTCTCTTTCTATTTGCAGATGTAAGTGTTTCCATCGACCATTGAAACTGAAAGCCGCAGGCATATACAAAGCGTATGTATGAGTTAATTAAGTATTAATGTGAATATTAAAGGTGTGGAAGAGTCCAAACCTTGGGACCTTACTGAGCACTGACAATGATTATAAATATATTCCTCAGAATCAATACAACATTTTAAAAGGCATACACACTAAATTTATAGATTGAACGAATTAAAGTTATGCATAATTAATAACTATCTAACGGTTCATACATATATCATTAATTAATTTTGAGTTAGGTTTAGCCAAGTATTCTGTGGTATTCACTGCCATTTTTGAAGTACTTTTCACTTTCTCCACGTTTGAAATAGAAATCTCAACATAATTTGTAGCATTCTCCTTTACATTCCTTCCTGAGAACGCATACACACAGAGAATGCATCCACACATGAATATGAATGTGTATCCATAACTGATGAGGTGCACTCATCTTTTTCCCATTTGCCATTAATGGTAATAATTGCAGTTGGCTTTTAATTGACTGATTGCCAGGCTTGTTGGCACTCAGATGAGCGGCGCAGGTGTCAATCGATTGCCCCCCCTATCATTAACCCGTGTGTTCGAAGCACTCTCGGCACATTTGCTGCGCTCCAAATCACATAAGTTTAATTAAAATCGCATCTAGGGACCAGAGCTGACTGACTGCCTAACTGGCATGTGAGAAATGCCCGCCAGTGTTTACCATATATATACATGCATACACGGTGCATACATATTTGTTGAATTGATTTCCTTTGATATTCATTTTGGTTTTTTTCTAACATTTTCATGGGACATCTCCATTATAAAAGGCTCGAACTAACATTCGTGTTTAAAATTGTATTCATTTTACTCAGTCATTCATATAAATTCACTGATTTATTCACGACCAAAGTGTAAAGCTTAATACACAAAAATGAAAAAAAAATGTGTATATTAACTTAATGTTAGTGCTTCTGCTATGAGATAGCCCTTTATGGGCTAATGGACACACTGTACACATATATTAACAAAGAAAAAGAAAAAAAAAACCTCATGATTTATATTCGAAAAGTCAATCCAAGTGCCTGGCACAGTTTGTGTGTGGCTCTAATTTGATATACTAGCAACAACAACAAATACAAGAGCACATATAAGTTTATATATTTATTAGTAACACCAGAGTTGTAGCAAAGGCTGTACTTGAGCCGCCCGTATCCCAAGCGACTGCAATCATAATAAATGTTCATTGAAACCTTTTAAAATCGCGCAAAATGCGGCGCACCTCAATGAAGGCACTAACCAACAATAAATTTCAACGCCGGCACGACCAGTCAAGACAGCCAGCACCACCACGGAGGTGAATTCAAGCCACATAAACATTAATAAACTTGTTGCAATCCAAAAGATAATTAGCCGCAGCCTAGGCTGCAACAACTTGTGGCACACGCATACAAACACACTCAAACACACACACACCAATATACATCAATAAAATCCAATGTCTTTGGCAACAATTTGCTATTTTGTATAAAGTTTCATTAAAAAACCACTAGCAGTGAGGCTCTTTTGTGTATCTTACAGATACACATTGATACGCACACACACACACAGGCACTCTTGCCGCCTGCCTGCTGTCGATCATAATTTAACATAAAAATGATTTGATTACTATAATTTCTTTTGTGTTTTGGTATCACCTGGTAAGCTCATTTACTACAACGGCAACGCCGCCTATTACTCACACTGGTCCCCCAGTCCCGGTCCCACTGTAGTCTCGCGTCAACGAAAGACCGCACCGCATGCAGCGTGTGTCGTTTTGTACGAAATACGTAAAAGAAGAATACAAAAAGATGTACAATAACTGCGGGAAGGCTGCAGAGCCCCATCCATCCCCCATCCCAATTCCATGCGAAGCGCACGAAAACTTGCAGCGCCCCAGAGTCAAAGTCGAAGCTGACAAAAAACCCGTCTGACAGGGCAGCGGCAATTCAGATAGCGGGGTAGGCGGTGGCAATAATAACGATGAGACCGTGGCCAAGAGTATATTCTTTGCTGGATACTGTAAAAATATCTTGTTTCATGTGTGCGCTGGACGTTAATAGCAGGCCGCCGACTTTGTATACCACTGTCCCAACTAAAGAGGTCTCAACGTGCTTGCATCTTCTTCCTTCTGCTGAGCGCCGGCAAAAGCCAGCGAGTCTTTCAGGCCTGGCCTGGCCTGGCCCGGCCTCGTCTGGCCAGGCAGTCAGTTCTGGCAGTCAACTTTAGCTGCATTTCATCATTCATGCACATTATTTTAGCTCGCATCGCCTTTCTATACGTGTACATAAGTATCGAAATACCCTAGATGAAGGCAACCCTACTTGAAAACAGCATCAGTTTCAAATGCTAACAACTCTTGCCTCATATTTTAAAAATGGAAGAGATTTCAACAAACCTCAAACAAATTTTAAAGTTTGACTTTTGTATGGTGCTTCCTTTCAGATTATGTATGTAGTGAAGAAATGGTATACTTGTTGGAGCTTGGATGATTTTATATACCATATTAATTTCACATACTTTAATCTGATATAAAGCCATTCCTAAAAATACTTAAAAAAGATTTAATTTAATATTTAATTGTCAATTCTAAATATAAATAAATAAAATCTAATCTTAAATTTCCCATACTAAATGGATATGCTATAGATTTCTCTCTCAAAAATAAAAAAGAAGAAAAGTGTATTTAGCCTGCTGCACCAGCTGAACACATGCCGATTCGTTCTTGTTTCATTTCAAAGTCTGCGTCCTGGTTGCGTATCGCATTGGCCTGGCTTAGAAGCAGATTGAGTTACATTGCTGTGGATTATTATCAACTGTATTATCTTTGCCCCGTACAGCCGACGTCTTCGCGTCTTGGTGTTGATGGCGGCAGAGGTTTTGCGAAAAGGCCAAATAAAATTTCGTTACGCTGCCGTTGTTGCGTTTCTTTCTCGACTCCACAAGACTGAATTCAAGCATCGCGAGACGCTTAGTCGTGGGTTGGGTTCAGGTTACTTTGAGGTTTCTGCGTTTTTTAATGATACCTAAGCAAGGTTTCGTTTTTTTTTTATTTTTATTGTTTTCTTTTTTTGGTATATTGTTTCTGTTGCTGTTTGTCTGCTTTTGGCTGGCATAATTTCATTGCTGGACATGTATCATCATCAGTTCGGGGCAACAACTGTGTAAATTATGAGCTGCGCATACTTACCAATTGGCATCGCTCCAAAAAATGAAAAACCAAGGCTCGCCTTTGTTTTGAAGTAGGTGTCGTCGTAAAGTTTGATGTGGCACATTAAACTAGACGCGACTTTTGACTGCTGCGCGTTGCTACCCCGTTGAGCACTTTGTGGTTGCGGCCCAAAATGTGGAAGCCCACGTCAAGTATAAACTTTGGTTTAGGTCTATATAATTTTTTTTTATTGATTTTCCGTTTGATTTTTGAACACATCATATTTCTGAATGAATGACTCGCAGTCCCCTTGGTACTATAATTTTATAATAGCGAATAGAACATAAAAATATGTTTTATTAATGCACAGTTTTTGTTATATGCCGAATGAATGAGTTGTTTCATATTCTGCAATTGATTTATGCGTTTTAGTCTCGTTTGGAAAGTTTTTGAAGGTGTAAGTTTAATATGGACAATATATAAAGTTGCAGATTTATGATATCCTATGAATTATTAATACATTTTTTGTCTTTGCATTGATTTATTGTCAATCTTTTGAGTTAGTCTTAAGCAACTTTATAATAGTTTTATTGTTAAAAAAAAAAGACTTAATAGAATATACATTTATGCTGTTGAACTCCCCTAAACACTTCAATAATATCATGACGTGAATAAATTTTAAAGGAAAATCTCTTATAAATCCATAGCAATTTGAAATGTAATTTTTTTAAGTATTATAAGCTGCAGTTGTCTGCTTAGTAGCTGTGCTGGCAGCAACAAAATTTAAAAGCTTCCTGACGCCAAATGCTATTACATTTAATATATTGTCTGCAGTGAATCTATTGAGCAGCCCAGCAGTCGACCCCAATGCGCAGGCCATCTAAATGTGGGTCACATGCCAGACGAAAGTTTTAAATCATATTTAAAGCGGACTTCACTGAATCCAATGATGGAGAGTGAGAGACCGAGACCATTGAGAACAGAGTTCGAGCGAGAATGTGGTGCAAAAGTGGGTGTTTTTGAAATGTATGGTGAATAACCACAAAAAACACTTGTGTATTGCACCACACGAAATGGTGGCAAAAGCGTTCCAGGAAACTATAAAAGACAATAGACGGCAATATGCCAGCTCAGGTTTTGTGGTTTTCATTTAAGCATCGAACGAAGCCAAGACCAAGACCAAGTCTCAAAACCAAGAGCCAGAAGCCCTATCCGCCACCACTGGCGTGGGCCTAAGTCAACAAACAAAAGCGGCAGTCTATTGTTATATATATATGAGTATACCATAGACACGTGCATGTATATGTGTACATGCATGTGTGTGTGTGTGTGTGTGTGTGTGTGTGTGTGTGTGTGTGTGTGTTTGTTGGTGTGTAAAGAAAAACCTTTCCAATGCTTTCTTTACAAATATATAGGGGGATTGAAGTTGAGTTGGAGCTGGCCGCTTAGACGGTAGCCTTCGGTGTGTATGCCGACGCATTAATATACTTCTGGGTTCTATCAGCACCAGAATACACAAACAAAACATATAAACGTATATATGCTGGATATAGATGTGTGTAAAACTAGTTTATGACAGGCCCATAAGCGGGGCTGTAGGGGTCAAATAATGTTGTTTATGTGCACAGGCAAAACCGTAAATATGACACACTAGTCCTGAGCGTACACTCAGAAAATGGTCCTAGTAGCCAATTTCAGCTGGTCCCATTTTCATATATATACATATATATTTATATATTTTCATTATATATATTTTTATTTTTTGAGTTATGGACTGTTTTTACTGAATTATAAGCGGCAAGTTTTAAGGTTTAAAAATGCGCTTAAAGAAAATATATCTTAAAAGAAGAATTTATTTTTAGAGTGTAGGTAAACTTTAAGGCAGCCAGCACTTGGAGCTGGGATATAATGGGGACAAGTGCAAAGTATGTGGACGTGAGTAGCCCATGCCAAAACTTACCACTTTGCCACAATTGCAATGCAATGCTCCCATTGTGGTGTCTGCATTGGTCAAGTATGAGCTGCTTCCTGCCTGCGGCTGCTGCTGCTCGGTTGTTGCTGCTGCTGATGCTGTCCAGGCATTGCCATGACACTCACCTGGCTGGCCGACAATATCTGGTCTCAGTCGTTCAATGGCCAATTCTCCACGCAGGCGTCGCTTCTTCCCATGACACTGGCCAGCTTTGTGCTTATTTGGTTACTTTATGCCTTTTTCCTGCTGCAACATTGCCGTATTCCTCGTTTTCCCTTTTGCGCCTGTTGTTGCTGTTGCTGTTGGTGCTGCTGCTGCTCCTGCTGCTGCTGCCGCTGTCTGATAATAAAGATGACAAAATATCTAGAAAAAATCATAAACTTTGTGTGTATGTTTGGAAAAATAATATCTTGCAGATATAAAGTACCATTTATGTCGTGCTTATATCTTCTTTCGCCAAGTCGTGAGCATGCGAATAGGTTGTTGTTGCCCCATTGCCCATTGCCATTGCCTGGCTGCGTTTAGGTATGGCTTTGAGTTTAAGTTTGGTCGCTATGCGCCATTCGATGTGCTTTGCCGCCTTGCCACCTTGCCGCCCCGCCGCATCTGTTGAGTTAAGTTCAGTTGAGTCGAATTGAGCCGGTGCCTGCTGCGTGGCATTCCACAGTGGCACAGCTCTAATGTAATTGTGAAAATATTTTGACAAAGGTTAACTATTCTTGCTGAGACTACTAACTTAACTACTGAATATATTATTGTTTTTAATAATATAAATTCCTTATACATGTGAATTTTCAACAACTTAAAAGTTCTCATCTCTCACGCTCTAAGATCCAAAACGTCATTATTTGATTTACAACATTTCCACGATTTGAACTCATCCATTTTAGAGTGCAAAACTGATCCTTGGTTTTTATTTTTACTGTTGCTGCAACTTATGTTCACTGTTGTGGTGCCACTGTGCATGCTGACTGCACTGCACCACTTCTTCACATGATGGCGGCGGCCAATTGTCCAATGCACCGCCAACGTCGGCCACGTTGCCGCTGAAGACGTCTAGGGGCAATGCTAGCAGAAAGTGGAGAACAGCAGGTTGAGGCGATGGGAAGGGGGCAAGTGGCAGAGCAGCTCTGCAGATATTGCGTTGAATCGTCTATTGAAGTCTTTGTACTTGGCTCGACTTTGGCCATGGACGCTGGACTGGGATAACTTGGCTGTCTGACTGTTTGGCTGTTTTACTGGTTGGGATCTGGTCGCCTGGTATATATGCTTCCATTACGAGCTTAGTTCCCGTCACAATCAGTTGTTGGCATCGTTTATGCCGCATTGCCTCACACACTGGCCACAGCCAGAGGAGAGCCAAGAGTGGGGAGAACGAACGAGTTCTCTGTCAGCTTCTTCAACAACGTCTTTCAACTTATCGCACACAAAACACAGGACAGCGCGTTACAGATGCCGAGCAACAATTTGCATGCGGTGGAACCCTGTACCCTGTATAAAAACACCCTGTTGCAGCAGTGTCCTCTGCTCGGGCGCCTCAAACATCGTCACCCACTTCCTTTGCGGCCGTTGGTGCTGCTGCTGCTGCTACTTCTGCTGCTGCCAGCATTGTACGTGCATGTAATTTATGCGTTTAGATAACACTTTGCTAATTTTGAATGGCATACATTTTTTTCTCCTCTTTTTTTTTTATTAGAAGCGCTGCCTGCCTTTGCATGCCTGTAATTGTGTGTGCGTGTGTGTACTGAGTTATTTTTTTTTATTTTACTGCTCCTCTCTTTACTCCTCGTATTGTTTGTTTTTTGTTTTTTGTATTTCTTTTTTTTTTTGCATGCCGTGCTTATGATGACGCATTGATTGTCCGAGGTGTCAGATTTGTTTTCTCAACCTACGATCCAAACGAGCTTCCCATCCAGTCATCCTCCTTATCCCACATGCACATGGTCTTTGCCTGTCGTCTTGCACTTTTTTGTGTAATTAAAGAAAATATTTGAGATATGCCGCAGATAATAGTGCTGGAATGTTGTTGGATTAATTAATTGAAAATGAGTAGTGGACCAGACAACGACGACAACGTTGTCCACTAGGCTTATTTGGCATGAGTTTGCTCCTTACCTTCTTGTATTGGGCCAGTTTTGACCATGTCGCCCGTTTGCTTATCAGCGGCAGCGTTTCGCTTTTTATGGCCAACACAGCAACTCACATGAGACAGCAGCGCTTGACTGGAAACTGCGAACTGGCCAACAGCACCGGGCACTGCCCGGTCCATTGTGATTAATAAGGATTTTCAAGTCGTTAGCCGCGAACGTTCGTCGCGTTTTTTTTATTTTTCTTATTTATTTTTATGGACACGTCTGCGGGCAAAAGCAAGTCAAAGCAAGGCGAACGAAGGCAAATTACCGATTTCTACAATGTCGCTCAAGTAGCTTAACTTTAACTTTGACAAAGGCATAAAAGAAAAAAAAAAAAAGTGTACAAGAAAAGAAAAACCAGCAGCAGCAGCCCAGTTGCGCAAAATGTTGATGCTTGAATAATGATGTGATAACCGTAGGCATAAACCCGCCACTGAAACGGAGGACAAGGGGATTGGAAGACTCGCTGGCCATCTCAACTTTTAGCTAGATACAATTTACCCATGGACAGTTGTGTGGGACACTGGGTGTATCTTTATTCGCGTCGCAGCTGCATTTACTCTATACAACAGAAATAAGGAAGAAAAAAAAGTGTAGACAAAAAGTTGGTTGCTTAAAGTTTTCAAATTATTCTAAGTAGGGCAGTGACGGCACAAGATTAGTCTTTTGGGGAGATATGCTTCCCTTGGCTGTGCTCTGGATTAGAGTCGAATTAAATTCAAATTAAATTTTGCTTAAGGCGCATCAGTGTGAACTGATACGTAAGCTTAGTCAATTAAAGCTACACTTAAAGACGATGCAAAATGTGACAATTGAATTGTGCGGCTGAGTATGAAAATTTTAAATAATTTCGCAAATGGTTTGCAAAAATTTAATCATTTGAAAAACAGATCAGGGAACTACAAAATATGCCTTACAGGCTTAATGAGAATAATCGCTGACATTCGAAAAAAATAAACAATTGTGATTTAAAGTTAGTTTTAGAAATGTTTTTACTCACCAATAGAAAATATGTTGACATTCATAACCAGAAATAAATATGAAATATTTTTTAAAAAGAATCCCAAACGATGCAAATAAACAGAAAAACCGCCGGCATGTGTAGAAAACAAATATTACTGCAAATGACAGCTGACAAATGGACATTGTGCGGACTTTGTGCTGTCACTCTCCCTGCAAGATGACTCCCCATAGCTTAAAACTGTTTTCCTAATTAGAATATGCAACACACAAGAAGCAAAAACTAAACAAAAAATGCATAGTTCCGTTGGGTGAGTGAAAAAAAAACCGCACGGCATCTTGAAGGCTTTCTTTTCTCACCGGTTGCACACAGAGAACGAGGTCTCGGCAGCTCGGTTGCATTTTGAAGCCCACATTTTGTTAATCATATGCGGCACTAAAACTCAATCAAATTTCATTGCCGCGTCGTGCACAACTTACAACGAAATCAACTTTAAAAGCGAGCGGCAATGCACACCGGGAGAAATGTTAATTGGCATATAAAAATAAAAAAAAAATCTGAATGAGGTAAAAAAAAATCAAGATCTAACAGTTAAATTCAGTGCGCCGCAACGCAAATACCCTGGAGCTTTTGGTTGCTGAATGCTGTTAATCTCTTTCCTACCGATTTCTGTAATGTATATTCCTGTATAGTAATTTGATTCTTAGAAAAATGTTCTACACTGATATTAAAAAAATGTATATTGTGGGTATAGTTTTCTTCTAAACTTAACATACTTGACACATTTAATTAGATGTTAATAATAAACGGCTGTTAGAGTATACGAAAAAAGTGTCGTTACAAATGTGTATGTTACTGTGTGTATAGAGAGAGGGAGAGTAGCCAAGTCAGAGCTCACGTTTGTCTTAATTACATATCAAATATATCGTAATGCTGATTGATCCAGGCAGCAACTAACTTGGGCAATAAAACCAACATAAATTTTGAGTTATAAAAACGCATGTTATGCTGCACTTAATTAGCGGGCGACCTCTGCTATACATAAAAGACATTGGCATGGAGAAGATGCCGATGAGTATCATGCCCATATGTGCGTAGACATAGACAGACATAGGCACGCAGTCATTTCCCATAAATACCAGAGTCATGCCACAGACATACAGATACATTTACAGCTGGTAGCCTCTATAATTCACACAATTTGCCGCTGCGTGTGCCGTCGAATCGTGTGACGATGTTGAGCTGAAAATGTCAACAATATAACACTCTCGTCGTACCGAAAATTAAATGGTGTGAATGAAATTTTATGCCGAATCATGCGTTGAAAATGATGAAGATGCCGACAAGAACGAAGGACGACGCACAGGAACCCCATGTCTTTGAAGCCGACACTGCCCAAGTGCGTAGCACGCTTACTTAAATTTATATTGCTAGCCTCATTTCATTTGTTTATGTAGCGAGCGACAGTCCCATCAACAAGCCAGCCAGTTGGCCAGTTGTCACTTAGAAGTTGTCTGCCAAGTCTTTCCGCATAAATGCGAGTGCTTATAATGAAGATGCGTATACGCAAATCGGCCATGGAATTGAGTTGAAAACAATTTGAAATTCTTGGTTGTGCCAAACGGCTGCCAAAATGAAAAAGTGGGAAAAAGAATAAAAACAACAATTACAAGATGAGTGAAGAAACAGAGAGACCCCAACACACTTTCAACTAACAACAACAAGACGAACTTCTAAATGGAGTGGTACAGCATTGTTGACGCCAACGATGATGACAACTTCCACAACGACGATGACGATACTTGAAGTTCTTTTTGAGTAATTTCATCTTGTGCGAGTAGTTTTGATGTTGCTGCGACGCGTCTGGGCAGCATGGGAAAATAGGTTTCTGTTTGGTGAGGTCTGCCAAAGGGGTTTCCATTTTTTTTTTTTTTTTCTTGTTGAACATTTTGAAAACTACTTTTGGGAATTGGTGAAGTATAGCAAAAGTTTGAAGTGTAAGCTCTAAAGAATTGTGTGAATAACTAATGAAGACGCTTGTAAATAGAATTGAATTTCAATCTGTAAAAGATATTGGGGTACTTGTAGAATTTTTGGTAGAAAAAAAAACAATTTACATATAAATGACATGGAATTCAAATTGGTGATTCTCAACTACAATAGATAGAGAAAATATTTTGATTTTACGTAGTTCGTAAAGAAGGAGTAAAACACAAAATAATATCAAATAAAATAAGAGCAAAACACCATATGAATATAACTATAAGGTTAATAAACTCACTCTCTTATTTGAGCTCAATTTCCTTCTTTTTTTCTTCATCCAAACCAGAGATCATAATAATTTGATATTGTTAGAACTGAATTCTTTTAAACAATGAATTTCTATTTCTATTTCAAACTCCCCTAAAACAATGAGCCAAGCCAGGTCATTGGATGATCGTTCGAAACGAAAACGATTCTTATTACTTGACTCCATCTCCGCCATTGAAGGCGGCATTTAAGAACTCTCCGTTCAACAACGACAATTAAGTGATTCATTTAAAATGACAGAGCATGAATTGAATTGAGAGTTTCTTGCTAGAGAGTTAGAGCTCGGATAGAGTTGAGTTGGAGGTTTCAATGGGACCAAAAATAGTGGTTGCAATAAAAGGAGGAAGGCGTCGTCTGTCCGACTGCGTGCAGGCAGCGTTTCATTTCAAAAGAAATAGAAATGAAAGTAGTTGTCGTTATCCATATCCGTGCCAGCGCCCGGTTCCGTTTGTTGCCGTACGTGCACAAGTATTTTGAAAAACTCATTTAAATCGGACCCTGCCGCCGACTCGTTGCCACTTGAGTGCAGTCTCTCCCTCTATCTCTTAGTGGCTCTGCCTCTATCTCTGTCAACTCTAAAAAAGAAAATAAAGCATAGTGAGAATCGAGCGAAAATGGCATGCAAACGACAAACGCTGGCTGACGCTGACATTTGATGCCAAATTTTCAAGTGGAGCGGACGACCAGCAGGCCAAACACTTGAGGAATTGCCGCCGCCATCGTTTAAGAGATGATGGCATGAGATATACTACAGTCGAGACGACTCGACTCGACTCGGACCGACGACAGACGACAGACGCAGCAGACATTCAGAGTCGTAAATATGAAGCACAAACAAAGGGCAGGAGGTAGCAGGCAGATCCCAGACTCACAGACTGTCAGACTCTTTGGCAGGAGCACTGAGTCAAGAAGTGAAGCTGGCGAGGACGAGAACGTGGTCGTCACATCAGTATACGGAAGCTCGAATGAAACTAAAAAAAAAAAATAAATAAATAAATGAAGAACGAACGGCAAGCCGAATATGATGTACTCTTGCGCTACTCGTACTAGAATCCACTTTTATTATATATAGTTTTATATAATATATGAAAACGAAAAAATTGTTTCCATATAATAATTTGGTCCTTTATCTAAGTTTATTTTTTGCCTCAATATTAAAAATCATTAGTACCAAAATTGGTATCGAAATCTTGCTAATCAATAAGTTTTTTCATACATTAACTTAACTTAGGATAAGTTATATAGTTATCCGACCGTCTCCAGCATCTGTAACAGAAATAAGTTTTAGAACTGACTGACTGGCATGGAATCCGACAGATTCGGATTATATAGTTTATAGAGCCAATTTGATTGCTGCTTCAGTGTGTTACAAGGTGCACGACACAATTATAATACCCTCTGCATGTGTGTGGAAATAACGCAAACCAATCTCAACAGACGATGACAGCGAGCAGTTTGTTGACGCAGGGAGGAATGAGGCATCAGGCAGCAGATAGTAGCCGCAGCAACCGCAACAGCAGGCCGTAAACTGGCGACTATGAAGATATATTAGGCAAATAGATAGATGGATAGCTGCATTGCCAGATGCGATCACCCTCTCGGTTGCGCTCTCTATCATTTTAAGGAAAATTTTTTTGCAAATGCAAATGGACTTTTGACAGGCGGCCGACAGACCTGAAAGATAATCATACAAAAATGTTATCAACCTTATAAACATAATGCTGATGACGACCATTAGGTGAGACGAAGACGTGCACTTCTATTACGAATTTCTTTCTACCTGTGCTCCAAAATCTCAAATTACATGAAAAATAAAACACACGCACACAACAAACGTTAAATTTATTACAATGGAAACGGAACAAAAGATGCGAATAAAATATTTGCTCTCGACAACAAACTGCTGCGAAACATGGGAAACATGGCAAATGTTGTGTGTATAGTGCTGCAAAAAAGTTAACGTACCCTCCAACTAGAAATGTTTGCTAGCTCAGCCGCATAAATACTCTCTGGGGAGTTGTTATGTGCGAATGTTGGAAAACGTAATGTTGCAGCGCACCGATCCCCTCCCTCATCTCCTTGAAAAATATGCGCGTATTCGCGTTGCGTTTGGTTGGGTTTTCGATATGCGACGACGACGAGTCGGTGGCTCGACTCCTGAGGGGGCAACGAGCCTTTCGTGCTGGTTACATTTTGCACCTAGGGCGAATCTTTTTTCGGGTGAGGTGGGGCGTATCGGGGTGTTTGTGTATGTTGTGGGGCGCCAGTAGCAGCAACATCACTACCACCACCCAGGCAGCTGTTTATGAAATACTCCTCGTACTTGTGCATGTACAGCAACATGTATTTATGTATGAAGCGAATGAAAACATAAACAACAAATACAACAACGACAACAACAGCCGCATCAGCAAGAATTACAGTGGCTGCAACAAGAAAAGCGTGGCACTTGCCACTGCTGCATCTGTTCCAGTTGTTGTTGTTGTTATTGTCGTTACTGTAACAAAGGCATGCACTGAAATATGCTGGAAAACGGGCGAAAACGCACTGTGTGCAACAATTTATGGGCAACATTTAAAAAATACATGCTGAATTGTTTGCGGCAGCATAAAAAGCAGCTAAACGCAAAGGAAGGAGTAAAAAGAAGCCAAGTAGCACGGTGAGGCGACGGGTCTGGTTACCAATTGCAATGGTCGCTGCTTGCATTTCTTTGCATAAAATTGCAAAATTTAAATGTTTTTGTTGTTGTTGACGGCTGCAAGTGGCAAGTTGAAGCTACGTTTAGGCAATTTGTCATAGGTGGATATGTTGCAGCTAGCTTCAACAATTGCTATGGATATTGAAATACAAATGCATCTGCAGATTGTTAGAAAACCACTTAACTGATTTAAGAGGTTTTTTTTATTTTTTTTTTTAAAAGGAATATTCATTTTAAATATGGGTGCCAGAAAAGGGATATGAGAAGAGATTTATTGTATATTCAGCTATTTAGTTACAAATTATAAGAACTATTCTGGGAGAATGTGGGAATTGCGCTTAGCCTAGATTGCTCCTTGCTATGATGTCTATATTCTCAGCTGACCGATTTATCTAGTATTTTCCATGTAGTATTATGGGACAGCTGCATGATAAGTGCTTAAAAGACTAACTTAGGTTTACTTTCATTTTTCAAATGGAGAAAGGCAAAGCCTTGTTCAGATACATTGTCTTAAAACAAAAGAATATTTAAGAAACTCATATAATATAAAATTAATATAATAATTGCCATCGAAGCATTTGAAAAGCATTCGAGTATTGTAAAAACTATGTAAATTACAAAATAGAAATCACAATAAATTGCAATAGAATGTGTAACTACATAAATTAACAGATAAAGGTTGAAATCACCAGCCCATAAACAAATGTCTGAAAAAAAGAAACCTAAATACTTTCGAAAACAATCCCAGCGTGCTAGTAAATGTTGAAGTGATCTCCTTCTCCGACTATTTCTCTCGCGTTGACTATGCCCTGTCAAGTTTGAAGTGCACACGCCCAAACAATTTTCAACACACAACTGTTCCAACTCTGTGCTGGTCTGGCATTCGGCTGCAGCTGCATTGAGGACGTGGTGGGGAACACAAATCTGCCAGTCTGAGATTACCCCGTAGCCCCAAAATGTATTTACGCCAACTCAAGTGATGCAAATCTAATACGAGTACTCGGTGCTGCATTGCAATGGCAAAATATAAACCTCTCAAGTGCAAAAACCATTCAAAAACTAAGCTAAATTTATTTAAGGAACCCACACACATACAATGTCGAGCAGCTACCGACGGTTTTTCGTATCCAGTCGCTGGACGTCGTTGTTGTTGCTGTTCCTGTTCCCATTGCTATGCACATTTCACTTAACTGAAAAGAAAAGCCAACGCAAATGCGAGCAAAGCTCAACCAAAATACAGCATAGCCATTGCCATTGCCATTGCAATGAAGAGTGCAGAAACCAAAAAAAATACGGTATGAAGAAACCAGAGGCAGAAACCAGGTAACCCCAACAAATGTCGCCAGCAAAAATTGGGGAGTCTGTAGTCGGGTGGCGAGAGACGCGTTGCTGTACAGAAATGAAATTCACGTTGCGGCAGATGAAGAAAAAAATGTGAGAGTGAACAGGTGCCGAGTATTAAATACCCTTGCTATCATCAATCACAGATTTGTGATACAGCATTTCCTGATCTTAGCTTTGCTCGTTTTGCTGAGTTTTTTCCATTGACGCTTTTTAATTCTCAACAAGCTTAAACTTCACACGTCCTGGAGTCTATGAAAGGGATGGTCACAGGATAAAATCAGAACAAACAGTTTGCTATGGTGTTCATAATACAAAAAAATTGTTAAATATATTTAATCTATATTAAAATTGAAAGACAAATAAATGTATCGTACAGAAAGACAATGTTCGACCTAATTAGGAACATATATATAAATATGCGAGCCATGCATAGCACACATATCGTGATAAAATTCGAATGCCTTCTGCAAGGGCATAAAAAGCACACTCGGGAAAAGGCGCTGGGAGCTGGGAGCTACGTGGTGTAGTACGGCCGAGCAGGTTCTCTGGGTTGGCTGGCTAGTTTGCTGTGACGTGTGCATGCAAGGTGCTCGTATAATGCGTTGTGCGTGTTAAAAGATAGTTTCACTCGGCTCAAAGCGAGTGCCAGGCGGGGCTAGTCAGCCAGGCGGACTGCCATGCGAGTCGAGGTAGCAGTTGGAGTTGGAGTTTTAGTAGCAACAACAGCGACAGGTAGTTTTACACATTGAAAAATCCCAAACACCATGACACGGTGTTGTTGTTTTTACTGCTGTGCAGGGTTGCTGGTGGAATTCAGCGCTGGGGCGGCTACTGTGTGCAAGGCACACTAATGGGTCTAGGGATCAAGGCAATCGCGAGACAAATACAAACAGACTTGGGCCGAAACGTTTTTTCCAGTTACACTGAGCAAAATGTTAAGGCTAATATAAATTGTAAATACTCAATGTGTTTTGATAATCAGACTGAGCATATAAATAGATATACTTCTGTAATGTATAATAAATATATAAATTATAAATGTATATTTTTTCACAAAATGTCAATTGAGTAGGAGAATTCTGCAAGTGTATTTAGGGAAGGATTGCACTTAAACAACGTGGCAGCTACTGCGGCTGTTGTTGTACGTATATTTCAATTGTTAAACAAACGTTTGGGGGCGACCCTGCACCAAGGGCCTAGGTCGGCCGTATCGAACAACACCAATAACAACAACGGCAACAACAAATAGAGCTAAAAGAACAGTCGTTTTTATGCGCGTGCTTCTCACAACTCAACTCGCACCTCGCCAGCAATTCATCCCCTCCTCATCCGCTTTGTACTGCGCCCTTTCGGGTTCTATTTTTTTTTGTTTTTTTCGTTCCGCTCCTAGACAAATATTATTGTTCCCAACATGCCGTTATTGCATATTTGCCTTAAATATTTTTTGAAATGCTGCTCGAAGTGTGAATGAAATTAATGCGTTGCCAGCGCTTGGGAAAGAACAAAAAAATGGGTAAATTTTCATATGTGCGTGTGTTTTCCCATATCATTTTGAATGCTGAAATGTTTGGTTTCCTTCTTTCTGTATTTACCATGTGGAATTTTGTTTTCCACTTTTCACCCAGATGCAGATATTTAGATACATTTACACTGAGCCACAAACTAAACATTATTAAATGCAGCCTCTCCAGTCCAAGCCATTTGTTATTGTCCTGTTGTGCAGTGGCATAAATAGCCGCAAAAGAGCTGTTAGAATCCTTTCTTTTTATTTTGTTTTTTTGTGTGTTTCTTTGAGTGCTTAAATATATATATATATTTTTGTGTTGCTTACCTTTGGGACGGGTTGTGGTAGCTTTCAAAGTTGGCCAGGACACGGCCACAGTGGTGGAAATATTTTCAATAGAACTATTGAAATGTTTTTAATGCACTTTATATTAGCTAGTGAGGCATGCTAATTAGCTTCAAATGAACTCACTTAAGCTCTAAATACACAGAAACCTGTAAGGCCCAACGTACATTGTTCTTGAGGGAGAGTACGAGAGATAAACAAAATTGTTTTTATATTTAGGCGACATTAAGCTTCAAGGAATCATAGTAGATTCAAAGCATATTGTACGAAGCTCATAAATAATACATGTGGATAATTAGATAAATATATATTCCAGCGATTAATACATACATACAAATTTTATGCTTAAACTTAAAGCTTAAAACTAAAACTAACCTAAAGTGATTTCACATCAATGGAAATTTTTTTTGTGTGTGCTCTCGGCTAATTTATGTATGTTTTCCCCGACTATAAATCTATTATCACTCCCATGTCCAATAATCCCCACATTGTAGAGCCAAAACACCTGCTCATTTCATGCATCACTTGGCCAGGCCCATTGAGCTAAGCTACTGCCACTTCTGACTAATGTAATGGGCCCAGTTTTCAACACCTGTTCGCAGCTGCTCGCACCACTGTGCGTTGGCCTAATGCTAAGTAGCTTTAACGCTGCGGCGTTGGTTTTCGGTTTGGGCGTGGTATTTTTTTATTTCATTCTTTATTTTTTTGAGCGCTTGGCACAACACAAAATGCTGCCTTAAATGCTACTAATTAATGAGGATTTAGTGAAAACTAAACAGTTGTACGACTGGAATATGGAATGCATATTGCATAACCGCGCCCGCGACATATTTCAATGTATTTTTTTTTTTTTGTCCTCTAGTTTCTTTTTTTAGTACCATAAAGTATTAACATATAAATAGCATTTTAAATAGTTTAAGTTACACACACAAAGCACATAATTCTAGGTATTTGGGTGTATGCATATGTACCCAAAATAACCCCGGTCGCATTTATTTGAGCGGCGCTGAAATACATTGCGTCGCGTGCGGCTTCAGGTTAAAGAGCTGCACACATGCACACACACACACACACACACACACAGGACGCGACGCCTGTGTAAACAGGAAATGAGCCTAGGCACACCCACACAAACACACATTAGAGGCCAGGACTTGTGAGCGGGGCATTTAACGCACAAACAAATGTAATCAATGAAATTTTATGTGCAACAGCAACGCACTTTGCGGCTCTTTTAGGGCCGGAGAGTAGAGGGCCAGCAGGTCGGAGTTGCTGCTCTGGCTGTTTTTTTTTTTCGGCTGTACTCATGTTGATACTTAGAAATGATTTTGAATTTTGTTGCCTTGGCGTGCTGCGTTTATTTACACTCGTATTTTATGCCTTTATAACTTTATTTGGCTGCCGCAAACAGCAGTCGCTGTCGCTGCTGTCAGTTCTCAGATACAAATTACAATTGGGGCTCGCCAAAAGAAAAAAGGATTTCCCTTCTCTGTGCTACACCCTTACACAGGATGCTTAAATATTTCAATGGAGAATGCAACTAAGGCCACATAGAAATTTATACACATTCTTTCTTTGGATCATTAAAAAAAATATACAAAATCCACTAATAATAGAAAGTTAAACCACAATTTATATGGTAAAAGATGAAGCGTGTAAACATTTGAGGCCTCGCTAATGGGTAATCAATAATCAGTGAAAAGATTTATGTTGACATATAAGTTTAACCGACTCACTAATTGGTTTGAAAACCTTTCCTATAATAGATTTTTTATGAATTCACTTTTTATCTTAAGGTATAGGTAAAGCTTAAAATATTCGATGCCATCGCCATAGTTATTAAAGCGTATTTAATCTTCAGCAACCTGAAGATGCCTGTTTGCACGACTTTGTTTATGTTATTTGTTTTTCCTGTCAGAGGTGATTTAGCCTTAGAGCCCGTTTTATGCCGTATTATATTTATATTGTATTTTTATGTACATATTTGCTACATTTGCTACACCTTTTGCGCCCGGCTCAACTAATGCAAATATTATACCTTTTGCTCTTTTTTTCTTCTATTTTTTTCTTCAGATATTCGTTCGTGCGTTCATTTTGGCTAATTGCTTTGTGTTTTTTGCTTAGCCGTTGTCTTGTTTTTGCTTCTCTGGTATTTGAATTAAGCATAGCTAAGGATCTCTGCTGTTCAACAAGGTTGGTATTCATTCTAATATGTATTCTACTTATTTGTGTTTAATATTAGGAACAAAAACAACACCAACAACAAGAACAAGGGATTACGTTCTCTTATTGTTTTCGCTTCTGTTGTGTTTTTCGGGTTGAATTGCAATCTGGATGGCCTCTTTAATTATTTAGGATTTAGTTTCGGAAGCTCTTGTGAGTTACACAGCATAAGCTCGGAAAGAGAGTAAACAAATCACTTATTGTTAATCAAAACGCAGCTTCAATTTCAAATCAAATAACAACGAAATTTATCCAGCAAAAGTAATTTAATTTGAACCTGAAACGCAATAAATTTATCTTCAAATTACTTAATTGATCTCCGACAAAATAAGGTGATGATTAAAAAGGCAACAAGCCATGGGGATGATGTATGCTTTAAGGACGGATGTCGAAACTTGTGAATAAAATGTGGCATGCTTGCAATAAACATTCATTTACTAAACTGAATAGAAGTAGTCTTACATAACTATCAACTACTTAGTGGTACAATCCAAATAGGAAACGCAACTTTAAAATTGATCTGCCTAATGCTTGAACTTAAGGCATTTTTTGTCGAATTTATCTAATAGCAAAAGAAAACCAAAAATAAAGTGGAACGAAGCGATCTGAACCGAAGCACTCACATTACAATTGCAACAATACGCATCTTCAATCTTGAACTTTTACTGGCCTTATCTGGGCACAACTAAACTGCCAACTAAACAACCATTAAAACCACTGCCAAGTTACCCAAAAGGAAAACAACTTTCCAGTACTCGAAACCATCACAAATCACTTTAAACAGCAAGGACAAACTTGAAGCAGACACACTCACAAACACACACGGACACACAGAGAGGGAACTTCTCCATTGTCTCTTCTTACAACTCTCCGCATCAAGCTACTCACCTGGCACGCCCACTTAGTAGCTTAGCCGAAGCTATTAAATCTCGGCACTTGCTTCTTTTTTTGTTTGTTTTTTTTTTTTCTTTGGCTAAAGCGGTCGGCTAAATTGTATATCTGTAAGATATACAATCACTTAAATCGCTGAGCGGCTAATCCGCTGCTTGGGTTTATCATACATCAAAGGAGAGACGCGTTGTCTAAAAATTGGGACATCCCCTTCGAGTCCGGGAAAATGTTGGTGGTGCTGCTCGCATTTGAAATGCCAAATATCAGTTTACAGACAGACGGGGAAACAAATCAATAAACCTCAACTTATATATACGAAAACACAACAAAAAGTGGAAAGGCATAATACAACGACCTAGAAGGCATATCAAATTTTTCTCAATTCTTTATTTTTTTTCGCCTCTTTTTGGATTCGTGATTGTGATTGACGTCTTTTTGCAGTTCTATAGAACCGCCCGCGGGGCGGAGTTCAACTTCGAATTGGAAGTTCTTTAGAGACGTTCTTTCTTTTTATTTTCCTTTCTATTTTTTTTTTTTTTTTATTATTTTATTTTTTCTTTTTTTTTTGTATGCTCTGATTTGCTTTTACTTTCGATTTGGCTTTGGTATTTTGGCATTTGTGCTGATTAGCCCAGTCGTCTGTCTGGCGATGGTTGGGTGTGTGTTTGGACTGTGTGTGGTTGGGTGGGTTGTTGGTTGTTTGGTTGGTTGGTTCGTTGGTTCGTTGTTGTCTTGTGTAAACGAAAAAGAAATCAAATGTTGTACTTGCCGGCAACGTCTAATCTCTGGAGCATGCTAATAAACCAAGGACCTAAACGGAAGACATTCTCCCTTATTTTGCACCCCCCACTCTTCAAGTAATTTCATGCAAATAACGTATTATACGACGATGGCAATGCAGACTCTACGTGTTGTGGGTATAGAAAACTGCCTTTCACAATGCCTCAGACAATAATCATAACAACGGCAATGAGCAGATGACACTGCCTGCGGGGCATTGTGGGTTTGCTGGAGAGAGCAGGGGGGGTGTAATATTTGTCAATAGCCCGGCAACAATTGACAACAGAATACAAAAGGCACAGAGCAAAAAAATAAATAAATAAATATACCAATGAAAAAAGAAGTAGAAATACTTTGGAAAGGAAAATGCGTGCAAGCAGCACATAAATAAATACGGAAATAAGTGTATTACTAAGTGAAAATGTTGAAAGTACTCGGACCCTGCACTTACAGTGGATGTAAAAAAGGGGGTTGCCAGGCGAAACCAATCGGAAGTGCAAGCTGTGTGATGGTTGTGAGGGTTTGTTAAAACCTTGCATTGCTAACAAGCAATGCCAGATTGAGAGTTGGGTAATTAAGATCTGATTAGGATAGACATGCGCACTTGGTTCACTTAAGTGTGTTATCTAAATGATTTGCACTGACAACGGATTTTGAAATCTTTAATTAACCAAAACTTTTTTGTATGTGTGCTGGGAACTGCTTTAGATTGGCAGTCATTGTTATTTAGTGGGTATTTTGAGTCGCTCAGAATATCGATTAGTGTTGCATAACATATGACACTTATCGATAATAAAAGAAGAAGCATTTGAATTTGAGAAGTTCTGTTTAAGAAAGAATTAATGATTATCAATGAGGAATATTTGATCTATTACTATGAAAAAGAGTTAAATATAGTCAATATCTGTTTGCAATCACATGATTGGCTTGTAGTAGACATGATATAAGCCCCAATTTCTGTTTATTTCAAATCTACTAACAAAAAAGAAAAAAAAACTCGGATTTAATGCAGTCCTAATAATAAGCTTATGAAAGGAGCTTTATTAGCAGTACAATAACTCCTCCCACTCCAACATGTTTTGCAATGCTTTGATAGCTGCTTGGATCGACTGTCTTAAATAATGTTTAGGCGCGCTGCTTTAGTATAATATATGAGCTGGACTTGTAGTCAGCTAGTTAGCCACGCTTTTAGTGCTTACCAGAACCACTTAACCAACAAACTACTCCCACATCCACTACTTATCGCCACAGCTGCAGCAAAGGCGACAGCAACGCCACGCCTCCCTGCCGCGATGCATTTCTTGATATGTGTCTGTGTGTGTGTGTGTATGTGTGTGTGCGTGCTATGTGTTATCTGCAGAGCGCCACGCTTGCAGCTAAACAATGAAGAACTAATCCACAGAGCATACAAAAGAATAGCTATAAAACTTGTGGGCTGCCAGTCGGTTGGGTGGAGTTGCAGCGAGGGGGGTGTCGAGCATAAGGCCACTTTATTGCTGTCCCTTGCAACAATTGTGCAGCGTTGCATTCAATCAGCAAACTTTTTAAAGCGTACTTACAAAACTCGCAACAGCAGCAGCTGTGCTCAACAACGACAACAACAACAACAACAATACCAGCAACAGCCAAGAAAGTACGTGCAACACCAAGGAAGACAGCAGAAACAGCGTTTAATTATGACAATCAATACTCAAATACACACACTCGTTCACCAATAAAACTTTATTGCCTTATGTGGCACACACTGGGTCTGTATTTGTGCCCTGCTCATTGCTCATCCTTAGCCCCAACTAGTGCAAATAAAACTTGATTAAATTCCATTGGCGGACGCCAATTTCGCCAATTCCAGGCCATTGACCAAAATGTGAGGGATTGGATAAAAGAGAGGGACACAGTGAGATATATTTATATAATGTAATGTGTACATAGAGAGGCGACACAGAAAGCCTAGATTCCGGTTGCATATTACGACAATCAAACATAACCTAATTAGAAGACTCTCTGATGTTTCCTACGCTGTGCGAAACGTTCTAGTGTTGGCAGCTTGAAATAAGCATGTCTGTATAAAGTGTAGAAACTGTATATAAAATAATATTTCAGGCTTTTATTGTTATGCTTTCGGTTATTCATTTGAGGACTAGATTTTCTTATAAAGCAATATCTGCATTTTTTTTCATATAAGCTTTTGTAATTCGCTTAATCTTTCTTAATTTCAGGAAATTTTCGAATCTTATTACAAAAAAAAATATTTGTTTTATTATAAAGTCAAGTAGAATCTTAGTATTTATCTATCACATTTCAGTCTTTATTTTTTTCAGTGTAATTATGTTGTTGTATGTAGAGTGCATTGTTGGCTTGACTCGGTGCTGTACGTAATTGCAAGGATTCCATCCTGCCACCGTCTATTTGCTCAGGCCTTCAATTAACATGTACGTCGCGCAGTTTCTTTAGCCATGTCCACAACCTCAGCCTCATAATGGTCTCACCAAATGTGTATATTTGCACAGCAATATTATGGGCTGTACTCTGTCCCTGTCCCCGTCTCTGTCTCCGTCGCGGTCTCTGTCCGTCTCTGTGAAGTGCCTACAATCAAGCACACACTCAATGATTAATCCTGACACTCACTTGCAAACTAATTACATGGCTCTTAGGTCAGCGCAATAGGCAAAATGTCGGGAACTAACTGTACAACGTAGCATTCAACATTCTGTGTACATGTGGCCCTGCAGGCAGCAAAATCAAATAAGCTGCAGTCAAACGAACGTTGGCCATAATCAGGTTGCTCCATAATCCCCTTTACCCCCTCCCACACACACAACCACTTCTCTCTGTCTTCCTGCGTGGTGCATGTAAACATCAATTGAATGCAACATTTGATTGGCAATAATTGAAAATAGTTGTTGTACATTAAGAGTTGCAGGGTTGGGGTGCGAAGTAGCTGCTGCTCCTTTGTATTGACTGTTGTCATGGCTGCCTTTGAGTGGGTGTACGTTTGTGTGTAAGTGAGTGTCGCTGAGTGTGTATTTTATTAAATTCACACCCACACAGGCAACGACATCATCATCGGGATGATCATCATCAGCTTGTGCGAGCTTGACCAATGCCGGGAAACAATGGGACAGCCACAGCAACACTACAATAAACGTGTAATGATAGCCACTACAAATGCGAGCAACCTACTGACTGCCGGCCACATTACAACGCCCTCACTCCCCCCCTCTTTCCGCCACCATCGCCCTTACACATGCAATTTCATTTAACTGCTGCGAAAACAAATGAAACGCAAGCAACGCTCAGCGTCCAGTTCTCACAGGCACAGGCACAGGAGCTGCTGCAAATTGCTTATGCGTATTGCCTCGCACGCAGCTTTCCCAATGGACACACTCCTAAACCCCCCCCCCCTTGCCCCTTCCATCCCACCCCCATGGGCTCCCTGTGCTGCAGCGCTTTTATTTGCATTACTGTGTGTGCCCGTTTGTGCTTTTGCTCGCCCCCGCTGCTCGCTGGTCCTTTGTTTATTTTATTCCATCTTTTGTAAACTGTCATTACTTTGTCATGGTCAATCCGTTGTGCTGTCTGCGTTCCAAGACTGGGGGTGGTATGGTGTTATGCCCCATTTCTGAAGCAGCAGCTTGGGCCAATTGCCAGCCACTCATAATTGGACTGTCAAAATGCTTAACGCCGCTTCACAACTGCAACTCACTAGATTTTCTTTTTATATCCGTATTGTTTGTGTGTGTGTGTGTGTGTGTGTGTGTGTGTGTGTGTGTGTGTATTCTCTCGGCTTAAATATGATAAATTGACAGCTCTTATCAGGTATTATGTTTTGGAGCTCAGAGAAAAATACTTGCTGAATATTTGCGCTTACACTTTTTTCTGCTATTAGCCATTGTTTGCATTCAATTATGACCATTAAGTGGGCATTGGGGATGCCTTTGCAAATTGTTTCATCCTCAATTTCTTAGGAAACAGTTCCAAATTGTTGTTTTCGAATTTAAGTGCAGCCTGAGTCTAAAAGTCAAATTATGATTAAAATGATTTGTGATATTCGATATCGGTTAAGTAATAGATAATAATAATGTTATACAATGAAGTTCACACAATACTAATTTATTATCATTTAAAAGAAATTAATCTATATAAACGAAATTTCTTCATTAATATTTAGTTATTTCTAGAACCGATTCTTCTAAAATATTGAGTTTTAAAACAAACTTTTGCCATAAATTTATAATGAAAATTCCCTAAGCCGAGTTATGTAATTTAATTGATAAGCGAATTTTAAAGATATTTTGTGAGCAACAACTCAATCCACATTTGAATGCCACGGAAATCATTTTAATCTCTGCGCTATACAAATTATTCCGGCTCCTTCCATGCTATAATTCGAGTGGCATGTGCATATACTGACTGACTGTCTGTCTCTATGACAACACGGCTTCAGCTTCATCAATAATAATCCGTAATCAGCCAAACATTCCATTATATCAATTGGCCGCATGCCCAGATAAATTTGCAGAACACACAGCACGTCATAAATTCAAAAGTTAAACACATAATTAAAAGCACTTCAAATGCAACGTCAAAGTAACAACAGCAACAACAACAAATTTGCAGACTGGTAGCGTACTTGTAGCAAATGTATCAGTATCTGTATGTCAATGTATCTATATCTCTATCTATATCTGCAGTGTGGCATATCATTTCGCGTGTGCTGTTATTGCGGCTTGCTGTTTGCGCATATTGTGGCCATTAATCGCATTACTTATTAAATCAATTAAAAACTTTTTCAAGCGCATAAATAACAACATTTGTTGCCAACCAACACTGATTCCGATTCTGATTCAACACTAGATTCCAGTTCCCAGATAATCTTCTATTATTATTTTTTTTTTTTATGGTTCATTGTTGCTGCAGTTGATTTTGATGTAATTATTCTCGCTGCAATTATGCGAATCATGACAAAATTTTGCTGCTGCTGCCTTTGCTTTATGCTGGCTGTCATTTAATATGGTTCTCCTCATATCCTTGGGTTTTTGTTGCTGCTACTGTTTGTAATCTTCAATGAAAACATGAACAAGCACAGGAGGGGACACACACACACACACACACACACACAAACACTCTACTGACACGCTTGCACGAGCACATTATTATGTAAAAACATATCAAAGGATTGCCATGAACAACATCAACAAACTCACATTGCATAATTTCATGAAAATGGACGAGACGAGAGTTGATGCAGATGCTGTTCCATTCTCGATGGTTCACTGTTTCTGCACTCAGGACGACCATATTCATCCATATGAGCCAGCAGATGCTTGCTGCGATTTCCACTCCCCTTCTACGTCGAACTCTTCATTAAATGTATCTATGAGCTGGCAAATATATATTTTGCATTGCCCTTTCGCTCATCATCTTTGGTACAAGTTGAATTAAGCCCAGAAATGCAATTTTCGTTTTGTGACAATGTGGAAATTCGAGTACACTTTATATGAGAGACACGAAGTGCTCCAGATTAATTGACAGCTCACCGAGTTCATAATAAATCGATATTGTTAAATTATAATATAGTATTTGTATAGCTTTACCATTTTGTACTTTTCAGTTGTTAAATTATTGATAATAAATGGAAATAATTTACTGTTTTTTTTTATTTTTAACTAACTAAATGAACCACTATTATAGCTCATAAATAACTTGTTCGTCTAAATGAATATTAAACTAAAATAATATCAAATTATTAATATGATAACGTTTAATAATTAACACATTAAACAGCTTATAATTCATTCAAATGTATTGCCAATTATTTATTGCTGAGGATTATATCCAATTAAAGATGGCCGCTTTTGTCTAAATTATAATCGTGTGTCAAGTTAATAATTAATGTAATTTTAATGAAATAAGTGATTTACTTATGGATCTGACATCCTTTAGGATACTTAGCAGTGCTCAAAAGGCTTAATATACAAATAAGCATGACTTAACTTTAGACACTACTTAACAAATATCTTTATTATGTTAAGTACTTTCGAGATGCGTTACAAAGTTGCTAACAATATTAAGTATACACAATAATGCTCGACGAGTGTATAATGAAATGGAATCAAAAGTAGCAAAAGCGCCAGACAAACTCCCAGGCCCAACAATCTCAAGTCTCACAACTCAGCATCATCATATCTGCTGTCTCGCTCGCACGCTGGCAACACTGTCACTGTCTCTAACATTGTCGCCGCTGATGATGCAATGAAGGGAAGCGTTTAATTAAAAACATTTTGTATACGCATTTGCTCCCTTTTGGCCCGTTGTTGGTGTTGTTGATGTTGTTGTTTCTGTTGTGTTATTGCGATTCCGTTTGCAATTGCTTTGCCTTTGGTTTACTTGTTAATGATATCAGCAAAGTGTTGTTGTTGCTGCTGCTGCTGCTACTGCTGCTGCTGCTGCTGCTCGCTCTCTTGTTCTCCTTGGTACTGTTGTCTGTGTTATCTCTGTTTTTGGCTGTTTGGTTGCCAGTTGCGCTGCTTGTTCGTTGCTGTGTTAATGATATTTAATGATGCTGCTACTGCTGCTGCTGCTGCTGCTGCTGCTGCTGCTGCTGCTGCTGCTGCTGCTGTTGTTGATGCTTTTGCTACTGCCACGCCCCTAGCCATCCCCCATTATTCGTCTGCCATTTGCTGCATATGCACATGGAAATTTGTTTGTCTATGGCCGGCGACAGCGTTTGATTTTGGCCTGGTCTGGCTTTTAATATGCACATGAAATCTAAAATCTCTAACCACGCCCTCTCTCTCTTTCACTCTGCTCTGTATTGGCATTTCCCGTTGCGCTTGGATATCTGGCATTCCCACCAAAAACTCATATATTGGTTAGCAGACGCCAGTTATTGCCATGGCTTTTGGTTCGTTGGCCCCGCAGGCCACAATCATTATCAGTTTTTGGTTGTCGGTTGTTGGTGGCCACTGCGATGGGTTCTTTACATTGCTACATACAACTGTATTATACAAACACATTCACATACCATGCATCGAATATACACTGTGCATTATGAGCATGCATTTTGTGAATCACTTCAATGGTTTACTTGTTGCTGGATATTCTGCGTAAGTCTCTAATTGGTTTTGGTCGACCAAAAGTGGGATAATCAAGCTTTCAATGCACACTAGACGATAGAAATCAGAGTTGCCCAGGTTGATAAACCTGCAGAGGAGTGTTCAGAGTCATTATCTCCCGGAGCTAAATACACAGTTATAGTGAATCTGTTAAAGGATATATGATATATGAGATAAATTCGGTCAATATAATGCTTTGCATACTTTTGGGCAAGCAATTGCATGAAAATTTCTAAATATTCTGCAGTTTCTCAATCCTTCCGGATATGTCTTCGTTTAAAATCAATTGGTAACAGAAAATATACAAATTTAGAATTATTTAGCTTCGATGGATTTGACTATAAATTAGACTTAGTAATGAAGAACGACAAGCTTCTATTGATTTGTACGTCAAATGTGCTTTGATTCTGCATGGGTAGACTAACTGATGATTTGCTTGTATTTTGCTTTATAAGTCTATACTTATTGCTCAACCCATCGGCGTTTAATGATGACATTAACAGCCGTTTTCTAACACACCACGAGCAGCAACCACTAGCATTTTGCACTTAATTTCTGGGGGCTAAAACCGCTCCCCGAAATCCCTTGACGAACAACGACAACGACACAACTTTGCTCTTAATTACAAACCCGGGGCTGTAGTGAATAAGCCGTCACACCGAATTCTCCAGCACTTTTGCATTTTCAATCTATGGCAAAATTGTGAACAAGACCAGCGCTCAACTAATTTATGCATTTACCCACAGCAAAGTGAGCCGAGTCAAATTGAAATATCTGTGAGTTGCTTGATGATCTGCTCGCTGTATTCGCCCTGTATATTGTTTAGTGTATCGAATACTTAAATCTGTCGCTGTATCTATCTTTGTCCTGGCCAAAGTTTATTTAATATGCGTGCGGCGTCAAAGATGCTGATGATTATTTCGGCAAGCCCGACAGACACGCCCACAATCCGTGCATACAAAAATAACCAATATTGATTTGTCGTCAACTGCTCCGGAGCAGAGCGAGGGATGCGCAGGAGTGTAGAAGGAGGCGCCTTTACGGGTGGATTGTCAACGCTGTTGACTTCATTTTGCCAAATGCTTTTAATCATTTTGGTTGCAGCTTGACGGCATACATGTATGCAAAAAGGCTGTCATATACCGCCCACATTTCCGCCCCTGTCTCTCAACCGGTGTGTTTGGCCCGGCCTTTACACTGAGAGACACAAGAAATGGGTTTTTGATATAAAACCTGCATTTCAAGGAAATTTGAATTTCTAAATACGTTTCAAGTGTTTTGCATTTAGGTTAGAAATTGAAAAGTTTTTGCATATATTGTGATATCTTTATGAATAAAAGAGACAATTTTTGTGAACTGTAAAAACAAAACTTTGCTGAGACTTTTTAAAATATGATTTAATGAATTCTCTTTTTATTTCGTTTGAATTTCATTTAATTTATTCGGAAAAATGTGTCTGTATTCTATTTTCAGTTCAACATTTAGCACTATACAAAAAAATATATATAATTAATTTGTATGCCAGACGTTTTTTTGATAAGTCTAAAAAAGTTTGAAGTATTAACACTGAAAATAAATTCTCCGAACTTTGTTTTTAATTGAAATCGCAGTGTGAAGCATACCAATTTTGTTTCGTGTGGCAACATCACTGGCTATATATATATATATTCATAAAAATATATATATATATGTTGCCAAATGCCGCCGACAGATAACCACTGTCTCTTTCTGAGTGTAAGTGCATTATTATGTTGATTATTACTACGCTGATTATCATATCCCAATTATATTCTTCTATGATTCATAGTTCCCTGCTACATGCTTCAATATCTAAGCGGCTTTAGCACGTTTGATAGGCTTCATTAAGCGCACCTCTGCCCGCTATTTTTCCCTTACTTCATACAATTAAAATAAGAGCTTCTCTTTCTCTCTCTGTGTTTTTGGATTCTGTGTAATAAAGCGCAGTCTGTGCACAATTGAAATTTATAATTAGTAGCCAGAAACAGACACACACACACACACACGTTGTTGTATCTTTGCCAAACGTACGCACACAAATACAGACACGTATGGAATATGATTAATACTTCCGAAGTTATTTGTTATTAGATTACACATAGCCTGGCCTCTGACGTGGGAAGAGCACAACAATGTTCTCTCTCATGTCTACGGGGCACAGTCTACTCTACTCCCTGCTCATCTATTGCTATATGCTGTGCATTGTGCGTTTCTATTGTTTGGCAGTTCTTGTGCATTGTTTCCTCTGCTTTGTTTTCGACTGTGGCTGCGTTCTCTGATAACAGTTTTTTGGGGGCTGGCGGAGCCAAACTTCAAATTGAAAACTTTAATTAGAATTATTGTAGTTGTTGTTGCCGTTGCCGCTGCCGTTGCCGTTGTCGTCTGGCGTGCATTGTCAATGATGGACGGAAAGCGCGCCGCTAAACTGCTTCACAGAATGCGTCCAAACACTTCCAATGAACTCTGAACTCACCTTTGCCGTCTGGCGGTGGGGAACGGGGACTTGACTGGGGTTAGGTGGCTTATACCAAAAGTTAACGCAAAACTTTGCCTCAGCAACTTGACGCGTGTTCAACATACTTGAGCGCCTCTGTTGAAATGTGTTGGTGAGTGGAGAATGTAGTGGTGTGTGGCAATGGCTGGTGGCAAGTGCAGTTTTAATAAGTAAAAACTTTTGCCTTGGAAAATCAGTTAGCCGCTTAGTTGTCTCCTATTTTTCCCTTCGTTTTATTATTTTTTATGCATTGCAGAAGTTCTGAAATGTCTGGGCCACTCCCCCAGTCTCCCCGTTAGCACGGACAGCAAATGGCTTTTATCAATCAATTCAATTTAGCTTGTTGTTGTAACCAAACTATTTCCTGCTTAATTGTCAATTAGTGGGCACAATTTGTGCACACTGTTTTCGGGTCCAAAGAGCCACAACGAATTCGACACACTACTCGTTATTCTATACAAGTTCTACTCCAAACAGCAAACACAATGTGAAGAGCGAAAAAGAGAGAGAAAAAAATACAAATAATGATAGAAGACCAATCAATTTATTTATTAAAAATGGTTATAAACCATGTGTATAGAATAACGCTACAAAATGGTGTGGTTTGCGTTATTTGCACAACGGCCACTGACCAACAAAACCCATTAATTAGTTAGGCCGCAAATTAGTGGAACATTTTCTGCCCCATTTGATTTGGTAAGCGACCCGAAAATTATGAATACACTTGCTAATGTGTTTCACACAAATATTTGCATTGCATCAGGTGCTATTTTACTCTGACATAGTCTCTATTTATAGCAAGCATAATTTATACTTCTCGATTGATTTCGATATGACCACCATTAAGGATTTCTTTAGCGGAGAGGGAAACCAAGTGTGCTGATTTTCTAAATGTACACTTTCAATCATTGATTTATTATACAACCAGCTCTGCAGAATTTAGGAAGAGTATTTTATCTTCAATGCGCCAAAAATGACTTCAATACATTATTTTTTCAATTTGATTCCTTAGAGTATAATTACCATGCCACATATTTGCCAGCTGTTAGACATGAAATAGTATTTGTTATCAAATTTTTAATAATATACGTTTGCCATCTAATTTAAATTGCTGCTGTTGTTGTTTTGCAATGTGGTTAGATCAATTTAAACCTCTTTTTTAAGCAAAATCATATTTAATGAGTGTTTCCTTATTTAAGGATAGTCTTCAACTCTAAAGTAGTTCTGAGTTGCGCTTGATTTTTGATTGGACACCGACACTAACAAGTAAATTCACAATGAGAATGTTTTCGTAACGCAGATGCGGATGTGTGGGCAAATAACTTCTTAAAGCCAACAACAATTAACCTCGATAATCCTCATTTTCTGCGTAACACAAGTAATTGAGTGACATAGTACTTACAATAAGTAGATACAATTGATTGCTCGTAGGCACAGTGAATATCAAATGTGTATAAATGTATAAATGTGTCACAGATCAATTGTCAGGCAATTGCAACACAACACGAATTTAATGATATTTGGGGGGAATGGGAGTTGTATCCGTGGGTCGCCAGCTCTTTAATATTGATCATTTATCAATATCACCGAATTGTTCGCTACCCATTTGCTCGGCCCTCATGCCAGCCACACATCCGTTGAGTGCTTAAGCTCGAAGCGTATTTCAATTTGACCACACACAAATTGGAAAGCGTTGAAATTGGAGTATTGCCACATTGCCATATTGTTCTAATTGCTGCCATTTGTTACGAACAAAATCAACTGAAATGCGTGTCGTTATTTTGAAATCATCTGGCACATTCATGAGGGGGCCCCTAATTGATATTAAATAATAACACAGCAACAACAACAACAACAACAAAATACACACACACATACACATGACAACCTGTTACACAAATGGTTTTATATATATATATATATATATATATATATGTATATTCATTCGTGCATAAATATTTTTTAATAAATGCAAAGCCATAAATAAACTGCCGTCCAGGTATAAAAATGGGACGAGTGAAATGAAAAAAAATATATACATATATAAAACACGCAAATTAATAAAGAACCCCAACACAAAGACGTAAAAACCAAAGAGACCAAAACAAAAAAGAAATATTTTGTAATATCTCGAATTTCTCAAACGATTATCAGACGATTTGTTTTGTAATTTTTATTTTTTTGCCACATATTTCATATATTATTTACGCATATTACAGCCCCAATGGGCAGCGTGACTAATTAAGCAATTTTTGAGCCAATCTGAACGTGGTTTAATTCTTCCCTCCTTCCCCCAATTCTCTTCTTCCGTTTTGCGGCCACATATTTTTCTTAACGCTCAGCTCCACTAATTATTTATGGCTTTCCTGATTATACATTTTTTCTTCTTTTGGTTCAGTCTTTCTGGGTGTGCTGCTGTTAATTTATTTTTTATTTTTATCGCCATACAAACTTTAATTTTATTGTCTGCTCCATTTGGAAATCCGTGCAGCAGCTAGTATTTTATTAAACATGCCCTATGGGGTCTGTAAACTTTGGCGTGTGGTTTATAGATGCTACGAAGCAAGTTTTTGAATCCAGTGAGCATATTGGACATAATACATTTTATGTACATAGATAGAGTTAGTATTTAATTCTCTCTTCTATGTTTTATCTTTTGATATAAAGATTTTTGGTATCGGTAATATTTACAAATGCAACATTTTATTTATTTTATTCAACTTGTCTAGTTTTAAACCTTTTTTAATTTCACCAGTCAATTTTTCATATTCTAAGTATTTGAACTTTACTCAAGTTCAATGCGTCGATAAACTCTTCGGTTCTTCATTTTTATTTCATTTTCAAATTAAGTTTAGAGCTTCATTAAGTAATTCTTAACGACTCTCGACTATTGTTTTAGCATCGTTCTGGGTTCGTTTTTTCAGCATTGTTGTTTTTGTAATCGTTGCTTTTGTTCTTTTCATTTTCATAAGCGCGTAATTTACTTAAGCTGCTTTTGGCTTAATATGCGCATTTTAATTGATTTGTTCCACTATCGTCAAGGTAATAAATTATAGAAGTCTTCTTCTTCGAAATGTTGGTCCAAGTTCCATCTCAAAATCTCCTCTCCACCACAATCTCTTTCGGTCTTCCCTATGCGCATGCACTTGCCTTAGTATAATGCTACCTGCCAGTTTCTGAAAGCTATTGAAAGCGGCTGAGTGCCTCTAAGATGCACATAGTGATAACGACAGAGCCACAGTTGAGTTGTGCTGCATTTGGATCGGCGGAGGAGGAGTGGGTAAAACAACGCGATTAAGCTGCTTACCTGTGGGGCGTAGCATTTTGGGTGTAGCTGCCGCATCAGCGACCTCCACACACACACATAAATACTGATAGCTCAATGCTCCCCTTATGGGTGTGTGTGGGTTGAGTGTGTTTTGTGTTGATTTACAGTTGGCTCCATTCATAATTATCTGCGTCAGGTCAGCGCGGGCAGTGACGTCGACAGCGACAGAGGCGTCGGCATCGTTGCGCTTTTCACGCTTTGGCGGCTCATTAAAAGCGCCGCAGTGCTGCTTCCTCTTGCGGCACTCTCGTTTGCCACACCCCTCTGCCAGTGGGTGTCTGTGTGTGCGTGTGTGTGTGTGTGTGTGTGTTTGACATTAGAGTTTGGCACCACAGTTATAAATTATGTTTGGCTATGCACAAGATTGATAGCACTCTGGAGGCTTCGCAAAGAGCAAATGCCGTTAGTTGTTAGGCCTTGCCTCGTGTCATCGGCGCCTACATTTTGCTGGTGTCCACGTAGTTTGTCTTGTGACCCAGTTAGGAACCATAATTAGCAGATGCAACATACGCTGCAGCGATGCTGAGCATAGAAGAGCGAGTTCCGCTAATTTTCGTGTGTCACCGGCTCTGTCTCTCTCTCTGTCTCTCTCTATCTCTCTCTCTCTCTCTCTCTCTGTCCTCATCCCCTTCAACGGTATTTCTCTTCACATATAGTCACCATATCGTCGCAGCGAATTCCTCAGCACAGTGACTATGAATTTAAAATTAGCGGTTGTTATTTCAAATGCATGCGTGTCGCCAAACTAGTGTTGGCAAACGTGGAAGCGAGAGAGAATGCAAGAAAGAGAGAGAAAGAGAGAAGGATAGAAATGTTCGTGCTGTGCACAAAGAGCATGACAAATCCTTTAAAGGAAGCTTTAAAATTACGATGTTTAGTTTACGGGACTTGAAATGTTTGGAAACACTAAACTTTTATTACTTTTTACTTATTTCTTATATGTTTGAAGTATATTTAAATGCTTAAGACCAACAATTTTGGATCGTACAAAGTAGTTGTCTGTCTAATGGCCAATTTACAGAGACACTTATCATTGCTGTTGCTTTCTTAACATATCAATTTAGTGTCTTTCTTTTTTATCTGTACTTCAAAGTATTAAGAATTTTGTTAAATTGTGTAAAAAAATAAATTTAATCAATTATAACCGCAGCCGTCATTGCACCCCTAAAGAAGGGGGTGACAAGGACAAATTCTTCTATTTAAGCAACAGATGTTTTAGATGTATGCTTATTTAGCAAACAACACTTTTCATTGCTCGTTAATTTTCACGCTGTTTTTCTCAGTTTTTTCCACTCTTTCTCTCTGTGGCCCTTGAGCATTCCTTGCATGCACTGAGCCCTAATCCCAGGCCCATCCATCAACTCTGCTGGCTACAAAGCAAATCCAATTCGCTTGAGGTTTTTTTTTTTCGCTGTTTGTTGTTGCTGTTGCTGTTGCTGTTACTGTTGTTTGCGGCAACATACAACAATGGCCTCAGGTCATGCAACAGGGCCACAGCAAGCCAAACCCAACCAAAGCAGCTGAATAAAGCGCTACAGAAACCACTTCAATTTCATGTAATCTCTTTAAATGTGAAACAACGCACAAAACAAACACAATAACAACAGTAACAAAATCAAAATGAATCCAACACACGTCAAGCTCTGCGCACTTCAATCGAATTCTCTCAAAGCTGTTACAAACAAATTCTTTGCGAGTGAAAATAAGAAACTTAAATGAGTTTCAATTTCGTGAGTGTTGGTTGTTGTGTGTCCAGTGCTTCAAAATGTCATTTCATGTACAGTTAAGAACTGTATAAATAAATTTATTAGGTGCTGTTTGCTGCTGCTGCTGCTGCTGCTGCTGCTGCTGTTATTGTTGTTTCTGCTGCAATGTCACAGTCGGCAACACTTTATTTGATTTCATTACTAACATTTTTTAGCTTTTGTTGGCATAACGCTCTAAAAAGAGATGAAGCGGGAGCGAAATGAATACCACTTTGGTTAGAGTGAGATGGCGATATGCTCCTTTTATTGCTTTTCATACAGAATGCAAGTGTCGGGTGTGTATGTGTATGGGTGTGTGCTGTGTGTATATGTATATGATACAATCAAACATTGATGTCAGAATTTAATATGCTGTATAAATCGTTTTGAGCCATTGACACATTCATGCGTTCGTTTCGTATTCGTAGAAAACAGCTATGGATACACATTTACAGTTACAGTTACAGTTACAAACAAGTGGGATTGCTCCAGCATGAGAATGCTCGACTACATGATACCCTAAAGAGCTTTAGATTGCATACGACTGCATTGTATTAAGTGTAAATCACTTGGTTTATTATTTAATTCAATTTTATAAATCTATCAGATTAATCATTTTTGGATTGACTGAAACATTTCAATATTGATATTGATGATATCTTTTAGTCAGCGATTTCCTTTTAGACTTTCTAAAGTATTTTAGTTATTATCTATACCAGTTTTTAATAATAATAACTGGGTATAAAAAAGCAACGAAGAGTCATGACATGGCCGTAATTCCTTGCTCTTATATGAAAAAAATATTTATATTTACACGCAGCTCACACACACAGACACACGCACACACACACACATATATAGACAAGTTCTTGTTTTCATACATTTTTTGTATTTCTTTGTTTTGTATAAAAATATTCACTCTTATTGCTTTTCGAAGCTTTTCCATTGGTTCACATTTCATTTATTTTCACTTGCAGTCAACTCAACTGGGAGTGTGTTTGTATATGTATGTATCTGTGTGCACTTCACAACTTAATACACTTTATTATTGAAAATATTTTTTATTACCAAGTGGGCTGTTTGAAGCGATTTCCCAGAATTTGGCCCTGACACGCGGATCGTGGTTTACCCCACTGTGCGTCGTTGTTGCTGCTGTTGCTTGGCGCATTGATTTGCTGCACTGGTTCCATGAAAAAAAAAATATGTATATAAAAACAACGAGCACAAAGCACTTCTCTCAACAAAATCGAACTGTGCCCCTCTCGAGTTTTTTACATGCTCTAATTTTTACTACGAAACTTGTAACACATTAGAGGAGTCATATATTTCGTAATTCCAACAAAATGAAGCAATAAAGCTAAATTACTCCACAACCAAATCCACAAAATTTATTTGCTCAGACGTTGATACTCCCTTTGTACTATATAGGAAAGGAATGAATTTATCGTACATCGGTCATCGATCTGAAGGGTATTTAATCTTCGGCACCCCAAACATAACTCGTCTTCCTTGTTTTATTTTTGTACTGTTTGATTTTGATATTCATGTTGCATGTTGCTGACTTTTGAAGTTTTGGCAAGTGGAAACTTTTTTCAATTATTTTTATTTTTGGGCCGTTTTTTATTCTATTTAGTTGTTTTCTTTTATTCGTTGAGGGTTCAATTTGTTGATTTTAATTTGCATTGTTTTTGTAACGATTCGAGGATATACCAATTTTATCTGTACTGATTATTGCTCAAAGTTTTTTGTAGGTTACGTTTTTGTTTTTGATTTCCTTTCTTTTTCTGTTTATGCTTTATGCAAATGCCCTTTTGAGCCTCACTAATGAACTACTTTTTTGTGGCCTCCCCCATTGGCTGCTTGTTTCATTCAATTGAATTGCGCGTGTGCCACGCCCACCCCCTTTTCTCCCATGCGCATAATTTATATGTCTAAATAAATACGCACAAGATTCGCTCGATTCGTTGCTGTAAGCGTCAGTTTGACAAATGATATCAATTTCTTATGAACTCCCCAGAAAATAGGTATTTATGTTGGTCGTATTTTCTGTAGGCGTCAAACTTTGTTTTTAGAATGTTTCTTTTTAAATATATTTTCTTCTTTTGCTTGTGTGTATTTTGTGTCGTCGTTTTACCAATTTGACACTTTTAACGGCTGCGCACTTCAAAATTCAAATGCTCCACGGCGCTTGACAGTTGCACATATGAATTTTTAATGAGCATGCGGAGGGCTTTTAGAGGCACGCGAAATCTGCATATGGTTAAGCTTATCAATATGGTAATCGTTCCGTTGTGTGTCTGTCCCCCTGTCTTTGTCCGTGTATGTGTATGGCTTAATGGGGATGCCAAGTGAAGTACTCAGGTGGATTTGTGTTATTAGATGATATGCGCTCGGCAATATATACTTTGCTAACTTTTTCCTTATCCGTCAGGAAGGGTTCCGCGACTTTAAAAAGTTGATGTTTATATTGTAATAAAAAAAAGATTGGTTTGTACACATTTTTTTGTCATTTCACTTTTCGTTTAGCTTTCTCTGTGCATATTTTTGTGTGAGCAATCTTTGGGAATAGAAATACTTGGGAATACTTTAATTGCTTCGAAATACTTTCGGGCTTTAGCCCAATCAAACAAGATAATTTCTCATAAAATAATATTTCTAACGAGCCAAAAATTAAGAAGACACAATAACAAAAACCAACATTTTGATGTGTGGCCAGTTGGCTTCCAGGCCGTTGGCTATTAGCCCAGAAAAACACACATAAAGAGCTGCAACACATTAGCCAGAAACGAAACGAGAACCGGACCCACCAAGTAGCCAGACGACAGACGACAAAAAAAGCAACCAACAAATTGCCGCCGGCTAAAACTGTTCCCAGACAACTATGGAAAACAGACGGGGGCACAGCAGTCCAGGGCACCGAACTAGAAAAAGTTTTTGGACGCTAATCTATAATGCTGTCAGCCATTAAACATTAAACAACTGAAAAAACCAAATTTGTAACTCATTAAAAAAAAAACAGACGAGAAAAGACGAGAACGAAAAGAAACGAAACTAGCTGGAAGTGAATCGAAATGACTGATAAATGCCACTCGGCTGCTGCTCTCTCGACTGTCTCATTTGGGCTGCCAAATAATATTTAATTATAAACAAATAAACGCAAGTCGAACAGCTCTTAAGACCCCAGGCTAACTCAATGGGGTCGTATCTGTGTCTGTGTCTGTTGGGACTACTGCTCGTAAAAGGTGCAGAGTGATTAATTATATGTCAGAGGAATTAAATCAAATATTTGAGTTGACACACACACACACACACACACACTCACACACACACACACTCACACACACACAACAAAACTCATCCACGTACCGAAACGAATCTTGTTTCGTTGCTCTCTGCTCTGCGGCTTATCTGTCTATACGAAATCACGAAATGCAAATAAAAATGACTTAAAAATGCCATAATAATTTCCCGAGCACGAATGAAAAATTGAAAAACAAACGAACCAAGCACAGCACACAGCACAGAGATAACAAAAAATGTTCAACCTTTTCCTAGCTTAGATCGCGCAGTAAGCAGGACAGGGAAAGATCGAGAGGTAGGCAGCAGACAGGCAGACAGCCAGACAGGCAGACAGTCAGACAGTCTGTCATGACCAAAAAGAAAAACAGAACAAACAAAAAAAAAAAATAAGAAAACATTAGCATATATCAATGCCAAATGCAAATAAATCATCAATAACATTTCTTTTCCACTTATGCACCACTTACAGATACTTAACTGCAAAGACAAAGACGACCGTCTGCCTGCCTGAGGAACTGCGACTGCAGCTGCACTCGTATCCAACTTTGAACTTCTTCTTCTTCGCCAGAGTTTTGTCGTATGCCTGGAAGCATTTGGAACGGCTATGTTTGCATAAATTGACGCCAATCGGAGGGGGATAAACCAAAAAAAAAAGGAGCAGGAAAAGCCGAAATGGAAAGGCAAACATAAACCAATTTTTATGCGTTTTTAAAATGCGTCAATTGACTGAAACAACAAGAGCGCGCCGTTAAATTCAAGAGGACCGCATGTGAGCACGTTTGCCACCAGCCAGCACAAAGGGGGGAGTCACACAAATCAAATACAGCCCATCCGTATAAGCATATCGGAAAAGGAACCGCAGGACGACGACGACGTTGCTGTGCTGATAAGAAGCGTGTAGGGGCCAAGGCAAAACGCTTGATGGTTTGTTGACGACCAACAAAAAGTTGTTCAGTGTGTAAACATTGGCAGCATAAAAACGAAAAACGGCAGAAAGGGAAAAATTGGATGAGGGAAAAGCGAAAAGGGAAAAGGGAAAAGCGAAGCTGAAAGGAACAAGCAGCCGTATTTATAAATGCGCTACAGTTACAAATTGTTGCCACAGCTGTGCGTGTGTTTGTAGCATATGTTGTGTAAACCATTTATAAATGTAACAAAAAGCAGACAACCAACCAAGCCAGTTGGGCGAAAGTGCAATGCATTAATTTAAACAAAGATACACACAAGCTTAATAAGGAAAAGCAGATATAACAACAACAACAACGACAGTGACAACAGCAGAAGCACTGAGCTCTATAAACAAATTGCAACAACAACAAAAAAATAAAAGAAAGAAAATCAATAATTTAAAGCGCCAGCGAGTTTAATTTGTATCTGCGCAACAACAATTTGAAATGCGAAGTGAAATCCAGTTTGAAAGAAAAAAAAAAAAAACAACAACAAAAAAATACCTTTACAATTTCAGCAATTGTATCTGCAAGATACATTAGCTTTGAGGGTGTGTCGCGATTGTTAAATGACAAGACGCAGTGTGCAATGCATAAAATGCGCGAATTTACGTGCCAAAAGTGCAATTTGAAGCAGCAAGATATATTTGTATCTGCACGATGTATTTGTGACAAGTGCAGCTTAAGGCAATCGAAACACCAAAGAAATCAGTTTAGTTGCAAGATAAATGTAACACACATATATATATATATACATATATATATATATATATATATATATATTGATTCAAAATATGTACAATCGACTTACAGATTATATAAACCGAAATTGGAATAATTTATACAAAAATTACTTTGATACGCTCCAAAAAGTGCATGTAAACATTATCGGCATTCTCAAAAAGCGAACAACATTTGTACAGTGACATTTGATCATGTAATCTGTAAGATACATTTTTGGGTTTTGCAAAATAACCCGCTTAAAACTATTTGAATCAGCATAGCAAATTTAGTGACATTTTTTTTTAGCAGTGAGTTACTTTCGTAACTGTGTTTCGTAAACAAAATTCAATTCCATAACAAACGAAAATTAAGTAAATACTTTTTCAGCACACCTAAGCCAAAAATCGACCGAAATCAAAATGCAAACATATCCAACGTAAATTCACCTCAATTATTTTGTGGTTCTTCTTCTTTTTTTTCCATGCAACTCATTTGCAGAGAAATCACAATTGGCGCCAACGAAGCCGCACATTCAAGCAACAACAAATGGAACATGTTGATGCCGCTGATGGATTACAACAAACACATTGCCAAAATGCCAAATTGCAAAATGAGGTCGCTTAGAGCGTGGATGATGCAGCCACTGCTGCTATTGCTGCTGCTCGGCCACAGCGACGTGACACGGGCGCTCGAGAATGTGGCAGGCGCCGGCGGCGGTGGCAACAATGCTGGTTCAGGAGGTTCTGGAGGTGGTGCGGGCGCTGGTGGTGGTGGCGCCACAGCATTGAGCGGACCGCCAGGAGCACTGAATGCCAATCTAACGGATCTGGGCAGTCCCGGTGTGTATAATTCGACAAATGGTTTAATGCTAATTACATGTAGACCTGTTTAACTATGAACTTCTCTCTCCAACCACATTTGAGGCGACGCCGCCATTTTGCCAATTTTCCTGTTGTGTATGTGTGTGTGTGTGTGTGTGTGTATTTTCTTGTGCACATTTCCGGCTTCCGTTTCCGTTGCTGGCCAATTGCCCTGGTGCAAAAAAAACTATTAGCCACTTTTAGCTAAATAACCACGCCCAGCCACCCCAACTCTTCTATACATGAGCGGGCAATGCTCGCCACACACACACACACACAAACACACACACACACACACAAACACACACACACTAGCAACACACTAAGCATCAATTAACCCAATTTTCAGAATCCATTTTCACCTGACTCGGGCGCTGTTCTCTGAGCTTTAGTTTTTCTTTTTGGAGCAAGGCTTCTTTCTTGTTTTCTTTTATTTTTTTCCATGTTTTCGTGCGCTTTTACCATCCATAGCATTATTTTTTAGGATTCTTTCGTATACCCTTTAACAGAAACTGATTGAGTTTACTTGAGTCACATGATCAGTGAATTATTGAAAATCTTCCATTGGACACTGATTATGCACCTAATAAAATGCATAACATAAGTTTATGCAACATTTTAGAAAAATCACTCATTTAAATAGACAGTCTTTTATAATACTATGCTACTGGGTACAATTTGGTTGACCATTTCCAACGCCTTCACTCTGTGCTGCACCACTAACAAATCCCAAGAGGCGTCGTCCTCGTTTGCTAAACTTTAATCCCAAAAACAGCTTCCACACATAGTACATAAAGTTGCTACTCTTTTCCCCTGGTAGCTTCTTTTGTATTTTCCTTGGTTCTACCTCTTTTCCCCTTTCTCTCTCTCTCTCTCTCTCTCCCTCTCTTTCTCTTTCTTTTGCAGGCGCTGACGTGTTTCGTTGTAGTTTGGTTTTGGTTTGGTCTGGAGGATTGGATTGGAACGCCCTTTTGGAAGCCGCCAACAATGATTATAATTAGTCTATTGATTTTAATTTGCAGCTTATTGAATTTTACACATTTATTTCTTTTCAGGCATTTAGGCATTCCATATTAAAATAACTGTTAACGATTTATAACTTTTAATGAAAAGTGCGTTATTTTTTTTCCTCCCCCCCCAAACAGACAATGGAGCTCATTACTCATTCATGAGTTTGTAATCAGCAGCAAATATGTTTAATAAATTGCATATCAACATGAATTTTAATAAACTTTTTCACAGTTTTTGATTTGCATTTTAAAAATAATTACATTTTACACACTTTACAGGTTTTCTCTTTCAATTAATCTAATTATTCAATTTGCTGTAGTAGTTTTTCGCCCTGCTGAGTTTTTAGGGTCTCGCTTTCTACATGCGGGTGACATTGACCCACAGACAGCTGGAACAGACGCGCTCTGCTCAACAGCCACATGATTGATTTGCTAGCCAGCATTAATGGCTCTATGCAGTTTGGGAACAGCTGCAACACAGATACAATCGGCACAATGAAATTGCCAAATTGTAAGTTTTATTGTGTGCGCTCTTCAGCAACGTTGCTCTTTAATTTTTTTTTCATACTTTTATTTCCTTAGGCGATGTCAATTTTTCTAGCACGTCAACGTGGAACTTAAGCAACATTTCTGAGCGACAAAAGTGACATCCATTGCCATGGACTGTTTCAAATGCATATCTAACGCATACTCTTAATTTGTTATTATTGAATTATTGTAACCTAAGTAATATTAATTAAAAAATATTCTTCTTCAATTTTCATTGTTTAAATTCAATCAAAATCAAATTTAACAAAATAAATGCTAAAACGTGTTATGTAAAATTAAATGAAATCAAGCTAAAATCAAAGAATATTCCAATAAATTTATTGTTATTTAATGAAAAATTGCGAATTATTTCACGACTAGAAAAAAGAGTACCTGAATAGACACAGTTATTCCCGTTATTTCGGAAATTAAATCTGCTAACACTAATTGTTTTATTTGCTGATAAATATAAAAATTCGCAGTTCTTATTTTATGATCAATCAGTGGAAGACGTTCTTTAACTAATTCCAATTCCAAGACTAGCGGGGTGGGCAGTAAGCTGATTGCAGGCAAATGCCTTTATAAAGATAACTCTCAGCCTACGCGAGTGCAGTTAAAAAAAATAAAGAAAAAACGTGTTTAATGCCAACTTTTAGCCAACCTTTCCGCTTGTCTTGTGGCCTAAGATTCAGATGTTATGCGGTCGCTGCAACCTGAAAGTCAAACATGGCACTAAAGATCGAGTGGAGCGAGAGTGTTGATAAGGTAAGACGTAAAGATAAAGTCAATCAATCAGTTGCCACAGCGCCTTTTTTAAATTGACTTAATTATCTAGACCAAAGACTAAAAATCGCAGTTTACAAATTAAATTGGTAACTTAATATGCCAATTGTCTGCGAACAAAGCAATGAGCTGACTTATTAACATTTTTAGACTTTGAATGGATTTTATTAGCAAATTATTTACAATGTTTGGACAACTGTGTGAATGGCTACAAAAGAGTGTATTAAATATCAAATGGGCATGCAATAAAAACTGGTTCACGGCATTTTCTTAGCTTACCGCAGATGTGTGATTTTTTGCTATTATTGTTATTGTTTATTTATTGTTAAATTAGCTTGAAAATTGTCTGATCAATTTTCTAAGCGAAAACTTGGAGAATTTCAGAAACTGCAAATACACGTAAACTTTTGCACTACGTCCTTTCAGCTGCTACACAGGAAAGTTGCACCAAAACAAATAGCAGGTCATAAGAAGTTGTTCAAATATTTATTTACTTTTCAAGTTGTTGTTTCTTTCTTTATTTTCCTTCTTTTTTTTTCTTTTTGTTGAATAAGTTCTTGGCGAAAAGTTGGGCCTTTACTTTTTGCACCTACTTTAAGTTGCCTTGCTGCAAAACTAATAACAAATCTTTTCATTAGTTGCGTTAGACAAGTTATTTAAAAAAAAAAAGAAGGTGTACTTTAGGCAAACAAATTGCAGGCTATATGCGAGTACTGAAAACAATGGAGCTGAACACAACGAAAGTGTGTCTAAGCCAATAACCAGCAGCAGAAAGAATTGCACAGCTGGAGTTAGAAACAGACTGAAACTGCAAGTTGGCTAAAAGTTGCTGCTACCCTAAGCATAATGAAAACATAACATTTAGTTAGTACCTGTATTTATATAAGGCTGACTGAGGGTGCGAGGGAGATAGCCAACACTTTTCCATTAATAACTCAAAAATGTTTTGGCTTATAGAAGTTCAGCACACCTTTTTTGAACATTGTCTGAGGACGGTTGCCAGCTGGGGTCTTTTAAAAAAAAAGTTTATTTTGTTTCTTCTTGTTGTTTTCTGTCGTAGCTTTGTTGTGCAAAACAAATCAAAGGAGTTGGAAAGTTGCTTTGCTATTCTATCCACTTGATGGAGGTGGCCGGGCAGTGAGTGCAATGACAGTAGCAATAACAAAGACAATTCTTGACAATGGCAATTAAAGCAACAACGTTGCCAACAGACAAACTTTGTCAATAAAAAAACATTAATAGCAAAAGGAACAGTTTCAAAACAACGACTATGACAAAATGGGTAAAACTCTTGTAATAAACGAAAATTATGATGATTTTCTATTTGCCATCGCGTTTTGCAAAATCATTTTCAACAAAAGCACCACAAAAGCAGCTTGACAAAGGCATCAAAAGAAAAAACTAAGTGTGAGAGAGAGAGAGAGAGAGAGAGAGAGGGGGAGAAAGGCTGAGACGGAAAACCAGAATAAGAAGAAATTATATGAGAGGAAAATATATATTAAATTTGTATTGTTAAGTGAAATAATTTACAGCTGGGTTAGCTCTGAGATCATGCGAGCAAATTAAAATACTCAGTTGTATTCCAACTTTATAAAAATAGTATTGAATGAAAAATCGTAATGTTTGTCAGAAAAGTGGAATTGGTGTTTCCAAATAAACATTCACTATTAACATTGGTGCCTTGATTAAAAAATGAACTGCTCTTGAAAACGATAGTAGTCAGTATTAAATTTACCTCATTAGAATACAAGTTGAAGAAACTAAATAAATTATTTATGACAAAATAGTGGTTTTTCAAAAAACTTTGTAAAAATCCCTTAAATTTTGACGGTGCTACAAGCAACATTTGCTATGGCCGTCAAACGTTAATTGTTATTAGAACTTAAAATAAAACTTTCGCAACGTAAATAAAACAAAATATAAAGAAAATGAACGAGGAACAAGAACAAAAAAGAACGTTTTTGGAGAGACTTTTGAAACGTCTGTGGAGCTTAGTAGATCGAAAGAAAAAAATACGATACAGCTCGATAAGGGAGACACGGAAAGCGTTATTCGACTTCTTTGTATACATAATATTCCTGTTGCTGGCCTCACTCGGTAAGCGATCCTAAATGGTGCTAAAAACAAAAAAAAAAAAAACAATTCTAATCTCGCTCAAATGTGCAGTCGCAATCAGAACGAGCAATAATACTATGCACTATTATACCTATGCTATGGAACGACAACTTGTATTCCGTCCTACGGTTTTGGAGTCGGGATTAGCAATCACTTTCACTGAAATAAATACAATAGAAAAGTATTGGGATTTTATATTTAACAGGTTTATACCTTTACTCAACAAAGGTGACTTTAAGTCAATGGACATGCTGTCCGTCTACCAGTTCAGCAACGAGACATCGGAGTTTCAAGAACTCGACAGCTGTATCCCCAATCGTACCCTGTTGCATGGAAATGTTCTGCTCGGACCTCCTCGCCTGAGACAGGTGCGAGTCCAGAAAGATCGCTGCGAACTGAATCCAGTCTTCTCGAAATATATGGCCACCTGTTATGCGTCCTATAATTGGTTCAATGAACATAAAAGTGGTTACGCTGGGGATCGATTTGTTGGCTTGTGGGAGGCTGGCGCATTGCCCGTTTTTGGCGAAATTCAAACGTATTTGGGCGCCGGCTACATAAAGAGCTTCACTTACGATAACGATGACAACAAAGAAATGGCTGAAAGCCTAAAAGATTCAGGCTGGATTGACCGCGCCACACGCATGGTCATGCTCGAGTTCAATTTGTATCATGTCAATACATATCTGTTCCTGAGCACCAGGTCAGTGGTATCCAAAATTAACTTTACCAGAGTTAACATTATATTATTTCTTATCGCACACTATCTGCTTTGATATGCAATCTTTGGAACCTTGAACTGAGTTAAATACTTTAGATTATTGGTGGAGCGCTCGCCCACTGGTGGACTCGTGCCTAGCTATCAGATACATACGATGCGACGGGATACATTCTTCGGCGATTGCTGGCAGAATGCCATTGTAGCGTTCAGTTTTTACTTTATGGTCGCTGTTTTTACGGTCCGAGATATCCACATCGTTTCCAGAATAGGTTTTTGTAAATATATCGGACAAATTGACAATTTAGCGGACTTTGTGTGCTATTTGGTGAGTGAAGACAATCTTTAATCGGATAGTGATCGCTATATTTAAGTATTTATTGTGATATATTCTGCCTTAGGGCTGCTACATTATGCTGTTCATCAATGTGGTGCAACTTTACTACTTTCGGAGCATATTGATCGCAGCTCGTAGTTGTGATACATTCGTTAACCTAGATGGGGCTTGCTTTATATCAATCATCTATAACAATATAGTTGGACTTGTCATATTTCTGGTCTGGATTCGAATGCTTAGTTTTTTTGTTTTTAATCGTACAATGGTAATATTTATGAAAGTGATCAAAGAGGTGCGTGTGTTTTATGCTTTCTTTTTATTTCAATTTTAGCACTATTTTTGTTTACATTCTCTGCTTATCATGTTATCAATGTTTTCTCTTAGGTCACCTACGAAATGAGTGGTTTTCTTTTATTGTTTATTGCCATTGTCACGGCATACGCACAATGTGGCATGGCATTCTTTGGGGGACACGACGAACAGTTTCGCGATCTGTCAACCTCAATGCTAACCATGGTGCGCATGTTGATGTGTGACTTTAGTTACGAGGAATTGTATAATAGGAATCACTTTGTGCCCCGGATTTATTACTTATCATTTGTGGTTGTGGTGTACGCAATGCTCGTTTTTGCCATGCTGGCCATCGTCAACTCCACATACGATGAGATCAGAAGCTTTGCACAGACACGTCCCACTAAACTGGGCCTTGTCATCGGACTGTTCTTCCGAAGCGTCTACGATCGGCTTTATTGGCTCATCAGTCGCAAGCGAAGGGCACGGGTAGAGTATGACCAAGATGACAAGGGTGAACTGGAATTCGATCAGCGCATCGGTCCCCAAATGGCAGCCGAAAAGGATGTCCTTCGCAGGAAAGCACTTCAGTTAGTCAGCGTAACGATTCCCATTTTAATAACTTTATTTAACGTATTTTCACCTCAGACAGCCAGTAACTCTATCGCAAGCCGAATATCTGCCAGATCGCATGGAACGGTGGGTTTACCGTTAATAACTAAACACAGATGATTTAATTCAATGAACTGCAACTTTTTTTACAGGGCAGGCAAACGTGTCACGGCCTTGGAGGAGGTAACTGGCCCAGTGCTGAAACGCCTTCTTAAATATTTAAACATTCTGCGCAGGGAGCAGGGTCTCGAAGAGATCGACATTGATATCATAATTCCAGAAAATAATATGTGAGCATAACTAATACTGGTAACAAATGCATGATTTGACGTTATTTGACAAAAAATATTCCTTTTTGCTGTAGAAAGTATTGGAAATAAATAATTTATTGAATTGGAAGAAGACCAGTTGGCATTCAGCACAGCTGGAACAGCTCAATGCAAACATACTTTTCCAATTGCAATAAACTCATAAACTGTAGATTTATCAGTTGCCAGTAGTCAACCAAGGGAAAACCTTAACGGCTGCCCCAAGCACTGCTCTGCTCATTATGCGCTTTGTAATGTCTGTTTATGTGCAATAATGCTTATAAGTAAAAATAAAAATAAAAATCAAATAAAGAGGAAAGGAAAAGGACTCAACGGAAAAAAGGAAATGCTTCACAAACTGAAATATGAAAGCGCAAATAATGCTTAAGCAATTTGTTGTCGTTTCGTTTCATTAAATGTCCAGTCATCAAGAGAAGCGAACCTTCGCCCCCACAAACCGATTCGCGCCTCAACACCCCACACCCCACAACTTACCTAGTTCCAATTGGACACACCCGCTTCCATCTGGACTCGACTGACTCCGGTTGTCGTTATAATTTGCAAAACTCTGCTCAAAAGAACGAATAAACAAGAGCAAAAAAATAAAAAAAAATAAAAAAAAACCACACACAGACAAAAGGGAAAGAAATTAGTAATAAAATGGAAAGCAAAGTGAAATGGCCGCAGGAGTCTGGATGGACAGCGAGCAACTTGTTGCTCAGGAGCAGATTGCCAGTCCTCGGCGTCAGGCATGCTTGTGATTTCCTGCGAGGCGTCGGCGTCATCGGTTCTGGCTTTAGCTGCTGCTTTGCTTTGGAACAGCCAACATGCAACTGGCGACAGACGTTTCCTGCGACATCCTCACATCCACATCCACATCCACAGCGCGATATTATTATTGCTTTCATCATCCATCTATATACACTGGCTCGAGCTATTTTTGATAATGTGACAAAATTTGTAAGGCATTATTTTATCATGTAGCAATTAGCAGCAGCTGCATTGACAAATGACAGATTGCTTATGATTTTAACAGTTTTCATTTTTTATTTTTCTTATAATGAAACTCTTTTATTAATTAGTTAATTAGTTACTTAGTTAATTATTTTCAAATATATTTTGATTTGGAAACAGAAAGTGTGCCGATGTAAAAATTGTATAATTTAGCAAGAGTATCAAGTCTTCGGTGCACTGAATATGCTACTCGTTTTTTGTGTTGTGTTGCTTGCTGCTCTGTAAAAATGATTATATTTATGCTAGGAGCTTGTGTGGCAAGTGGCGAGTGCTGCCTGCTGGCCGCTGCCTGCTGCCCGCATTCTTTTTGCCACTTGAATGACTCATTAAAACTGATTTCATTTCTGAAAAAAAGAAAAACAACATTTTTCTCGCTGCGGTTGCTGACGGCATCGTCGGGCTTAGCGCCTTATCAGCAGTCAGTGCCCAGTTCACTCTCTTATTCTCTCCTCAACTGCTCACCCTCCCCCGTCTGCTCAACATCTCACAGACCGTTGCTGTCTTTTATTTAATTTACTTGGAGTTACTTTTTTAATTCGCTTGGCTACTTTTGGTTCCAGTCTCGGGCTTGACTTGTCCTATCGCTTCCTTTGTGCGTAAATCCTTCACAGAAAAAGGAACATTTGCCTGCGAGATAAGCGATCTGAGTCACTCAGAGTTAAATTTGTTGTTGTTGCTCGCCGAGCTGCATAAGCGACTTGACAGTTACTTTACGTAATAGGATACAAAATTGCATTGCTGCTGCTGCTGCTGCTGCTGTTGCTGCTGCTGTTGCAACTGGGAGCATCAGCAAAAGGCCACTTCAATGTCGCTTGTTTGCCTTTTGTCAGCTTTTTTTTTACCTAATTCCCCAGATTAACTGCATTATGCGCCACACTGGGCGCATAATAACAAGCAGACCCAGTCATAGGCCTAACGCCAAAGCCACCAAAGCCCACCCATGTTGTCAGCGTTGTCGACTCGTTGTCGACTCGTTGTCGTTGTCGTTGTCGCCGGTGCTGTCGCTGTCGCAGTTGCTGTTGCATATGTGAGTGGCCACTTGAGCAGCAACTGCAACAGCAGCACCAGATGTGATAAGTGATGACAAAACGACAAATCGGACTAACGCACAACACGCACCGCGACCTGCCCTTTTGAGGTTGTGCATATGTTGCTGGCAAGCATTTGCCACACGCACTGAGCAAAAGCGCTTTAAAAACGTTGCCACTGCTTCAAATGTTAAATGCATTTAACATTTAACATTTAAGTAGGTAATTTAAACATAAGCAAATTTAAACGTTGTGATGCGTATTAGGGGCTTATTTGCGATCCTTCCTAGATTAAAATGATACTTTTTTTAAAAACATGTAATAATAATTTTAATTATTTAACCAGCATAATCGCTATATCGACTCAGCTCGTCTATTCTTGAAGAATACTCTACTGTCGATCTGTCAGCGCCTTAGATGGTATATAACTTATAGCTTGATCAAGCATAAAGTCTTTTCCATCTACTCCCGCTTAATGCCAAAAATAAGTGGAAAAAAATATATTTTCCTTATGAAGAAAACATTTTTCGTTGTGCTAGATGACAATAGTTAATATATATTCACTGGAGACCTCATTAATGGCTAAGCAGTTAAGTTGATTTTCTCTCAGTGCAGGCACACACAAATTACCATTGGCTGCAGCGGGCTTTTGCCAGTGGCCTATAAATTTCTATTTAAGCACGGAGAGCGAATGAAATAGGGGCAGTTCTGGTTACATCGCAGGAGTAGGAGAAGGGCCAGGGTTGGCTAGGTACTAACTGCTGGCTACTGTGAGGCCGCGGAGAGCTGAGCTCCAATGAAGCGGCACGTGGAAATGCTTATAATTGCATCCGCAACTCCCTCCGTTGCCGGCGTGGTCTGAAGTTGGCACGGGGCACATGCAGCAATAATTTTGACGGTTGATTGATCAAAGCAGCAGCCGGCTATGAAGTTGTTAATGATGTTGTTGCCGTTGTTGTTGTCGTTGTTGTTGTTGCTGTTAGTGTTGTCTTTTATTATTAGTGAGCAACAAAAACAGCAAGAGCAGATAGCTGCTTATTTACATAACTTGGCAACAGCATAGCTATTTTACATGCCATTTATACACCAGGTCCGAGCCATGGTAAGGTTTTTGAGGGTTGCTACAAGATGCAATGTGCAAGATATGAATACGGATAGCAACGGATATGTATCGGCAAATAGCTGATAGAACAGCTGACTTGTTTAACTGGCCCTCGCTTGGACAGCGCTCAGCTGCAATAAATCAAATTTTAAATCGCCTTTGAGCCAATTTAAATTGCCAGCCGGAAGCCCGAGATGCGAGTGTAACAATCCAGTATTGATTGCATGTAGTCCATCAATAGTTTGAACGAAAGTTTCTTTTAGCGAGCACTACTCAAGTGCAATGTATTAACGACATTGTTGAACAATTAGACTACGAACAAAGTTTTATCAGTGAAAAGTCTTATACCGTCCCCGAGTGGAATACAATTTGTATGTAGAAATTTTAATTTAGTATTAAGCTTAATGCCTACAAATCTTTTGCTATCTAATTTTTAGATGAATAACCATTAACTTCATTGAAGCCCAGTAAATATATTCAAAGACCAGAAGCATATTCTTAAAATGCACGTTCAAACGAAGCAATTCTATGACAAATTGGAAACATTGTTGCGTGGCAATCAAAGCAAATATTGCTTTGCTTGTTTCTCAGAGCTTAACAAAAATGCAATGTGCCCAATGTTTTGTTGCCTCTGACCTGATCTACTCTTTATGCCAGGCACATACACACAGATACACACACACTTACTATATTCGTTGGCAACAGTGTGGGTAAAAACAAAGCAAAGCCAACTGGCTGTGAGTGCGCACGTTCGTGTATCTGAAAGATACACAAAACACTGAGTGCGAGTTGTGGGCACGGATTTTAGATTAGGCAAATGCAGCAAATGTGGCTAATAAAACAATTATGCCATGGAACAGTAGAAGCAGCAGTAAAAGCAACATCAACAGCAACAATAGCAACAACAGCAACAACAGTTCGGTTCAGTTCAGTTCAGTTCAGCTTAGTTCAGTTCAGTTCGATGCTTTGTGATGGCCTTTCACTGCCAACAACAGCATCAACATCATCATCATCTTCATCATTCTCGTCAGTGGCAACAACATTGTTGCAGTTGTATGCCATTGTCTGCCCGGCGGCCAGTAACTGTAACTATGCAAAATCTAGGCCCAACTACATGTGTGTGTGTGCGTGTGTGTGTGTGTGTGTGTGTGTGCTCTATGAAAAAGTATGCCAAGCAATGGCGCCTCCAATGCCTGGCCCAACCTCACCGACTGAATGAATGCGAAATGAAATGCAGGCGGCTCGTAGCCATCAGCTTTTGGCTGCAGCATAAGTTACAGTTCGGACACAAGCCGAGTGTGCAAGATGCCGCAGACAATGGCGTCGAACCCAAACAAAAGATACAAGCAATATGGCTAATATACTTGGTTGCAAGTGCAAGACTTGCGAATACCTTGTATCCCACCTAAAATATTGCAAAACCCATTACAAATCTACTCTTTTTAGCTGTCTCACAAAGTTTCTGCTGTGCATCTTAAACATTTTTCAGTCAGGCTTAAATCAAAACCAAAAGAGTATAAATAAATATTGACAATAAAGAAAAAGTTGTTAATAAATTCCAGCAGAGGTTTAGCAATTATATTTTACTCATTGCGATCAAAGGATTAATGTGATAGAATTGATCCTTCAACATAGCTAAGAGATTTATTCTTCAAGAATTGAATGTTCCATTTCTTGCTATATTCTCCAATGAAAACAATAAAGCCTCTGCGATCGATGGATACACATAGATTAGCATGCAAACCCTTCTACGATCCTCAAATGATTATTTCATTATAGACAATAAAAGCGTTAATTTCAATTATTTAAAATTGCTTTCCGCTATTGAGTTCCTCATCCCCTCGCCGAACCAATTGAGTCATGATAATCTTTTTGAGATACCCCCTTTACATTATCTCTTGCGATACCTTTCCATAACTAATTAGCATGCGCTGTGTTCTGTTATATGTGAGTAGAAAAGAAGGAGAAAAATCAATTAAATTGCTGAATATAGTTGAACAGACTCAAACACATTTTAATGCATTTTAAGTACAGGGTATAGAAACGTTCGTCGTAATGAAACTTGCTTGCCGCGTTCGTCGACCAGCGTCTGTCGTCTGTCGTTTGTCGTCAGTCGTTGGTCGTCGCATGTATCTTTTAGATAATCTTCATTTCTCGTTTGTGGCTAATGGCCAGGCACTGGCGGTGGTAGTGGCACTGGCAGTGGAACTGGAACTGGCCCAGGCACTCAAGGATATCGCCTGGCGTTGCTGCTTGCTGGTTGCTTTATGACCATTGGGGTACGCAGCACTCCACTATCTTTTTACTCTTGGCTCTCTTAAATGGGACACGTTGCGGTTTCCCTCTGCGTTGATGACTAAGTGAGCCGTGAGGCCAGCCAGTGTTGAGTTTTCAAGCCAGTTTCAATGCATTCGGGTACTTGCCTTCATTTGCGGTTTCACATGCTCACACACACACACACACACGCACTCACACACACACACATGTCATCTCATACTCTTTTACACATACGTGCATATTTAGAGATACTCAAAATGAGATACAAAGATACATTTAGACTTCCTACCATTTTAGCTGTTTGGTTTGATGGGCGGCACACACGACGACGACAATGTTGCGCTCAACAGGACGGACAACCCTTCGCACTAGCTGAGAACCTTCACAGACTACAGTCAATTCCAAACGCAGTCACGGCTCTGATTCCAGACCAGACCAGACCGGGCCAGCCCAGTCGAAGCCGGGCAGCTTCCTGGGCTGGGCTCAAATGAAATGTGTGCCAGCAGGCCGGTCGAGATGGTTTTTATTTTATTTTTTTGTAAATTTTTCATTGCTTTGTTTTCATCTTCGCAAAATGTGCATTGAAATTTGAGATATTTGCCGTGGATATTACCACAAAAGGCTGGGCCGAAGGAGCGGCATAACCCGAACCGAACCATCATCTTACAGTTAAACGCATCTTTTACTCAACTTTGTCTTCGTTTGGGTTTTCGTTTCGGGCTTTCTGTCGCGTGGGCGTCTTTTAAGATTGGCTTTTATTTTGGCATGCCATGAGATCTTTGGCGACGACAACGGCAACAACGATAGCAACATTGGAATGTTGCTGTGAAGCGGCTTTCATAATTTTCATAAATTGGCTTTGTCTCAAAAGTGTGCGGCGACAATACTAACAAAACACTGGTAGCCGTCACTTTTATGTGGGCTCCGAGATAAACCTTATATTATTATTATTGTACACATTTCGTAGAATCTTTTACTTTGATGGGATTCTGAAGAAAGTTCGCCATTGTTTTGATAATTAATAAATGCTTATCAATCTTCCACAAAGTGCATATTCATATTTGAAACTTATCATTTTATAATTTTAAATACTCTCAGACTGGAATTAACAACTTTTTGAAGTGGAAACGGTCTTTATTAAATTCAAAATTTCAAAGTTAGTTTCAAAAACAAATAATATTTCAATGGATTTCTTGTGAAACATTTTATTTAACCAATGAGTAAATATGGGGTTTTCAATATATACATTTCTATCACCATAAATCATGAGCTATTCAGAACTTTAATTGTATTTCAGTCCAATTTCGGTGCTCACGTTTGAAATAAAATAAATATATATTTAATTAAAATGAAAACGCACAACAGCCACGAATTAAATAAACAATGTTAATTGAGCCCGACAAAAAGTAAACAAACATAACACAAATATATATGTATATATGTATCTGGGTACATGGTATATACGAAGACCTACTTGATTTTATATATCGAGTATTCACTATGCATTTTAAATATAGTTCAACTTTGAGCGTGTGCCAATAAACCAATTACAATAGTAGGAAAAATGGAAAATGGAAAACAACGATAATAACTGGGGACGACACATGGCAAGGAAATGCAATTAAAAAATGTGTTAACTCCAAACAATTGCAATGCGAATGCATTTCAGAATGCGAGAGAAGTGCACTTATTATTATTATAAATAATATATATATCGGGATGATGAATTACGTCGATTTATTCATTTTTGTAAACGGTAACTTTGGCAAAAATTATTGTTATGTTGTTAATTTTTTGTTTGGTTTACTCATCATTTTCTCAAATGCAATAAAATCGGCATGATTTAATAGACCTTTTCAAACATTAAACAAGTTTTACTATAATATAAAACTGAAAGGTTATTAATACCCTGCCACAAAAGTATTTAATCTGCGTTTAAGAAATCCAATTTCTGTCAGATGCCTTATTTTATTTTATTTTATTTTCTTGTGCAGCGAAAGTTTTGGCAATCGTAATTTGAGACAATTATTTTTCAAGCGGAGCCTCTTAAATCAAAAATCCAAAAGCTGCATGCGGTAAATAAAATTGATGGTTTTTTTTTTTGCATTGGTTGAGTATTATCTTACCAAAAAGTTCGTCACTAATTTGTTAGCATATGCAAAGAGGAAATTACAAATTCTGTGAATCCGAACAGAGGGTTGAATAATGTTAAGCGGGCATCAGGGAAATTGGCTTGACATATTTCAAAGGAAATTATTGATTATAATCTAAATGGAAGCAACGCCCAGGAAGACAAAGCACGCCTGCTTTTACTTACTTTGTCTAGTGCAAAATAAATTCCAAATCTAGAAGACCTCAGAAGCTATATCGCTTAAGATCTGAATAAAAAAGAAAGCCACAAAAATATGTATTTGACTGGACACAGCTAGTTGCACATTTGAACAACTTCAATGTGTTCTTATTATCCATATCTGAATAGCCAATTCAGTTAGCATTTCGTGGACCAATACAAAATAAGCTGCACATTTTCGAGTGCTCATCTCGAGTTTTACCCACAACGTAGCCACTCTGCAAGCCACATATGCAGTGGAATATGAACCCAACCCAAGCCTATTAAAAGTTGTCTATGCCTCACTATCGACGCCACCGCCCCCCCCCCCCCTCACCTTCCCCCTTTACAACTTGGACGCCACATTTTACCATTTGACCCTTTTGGCCTCTTTCCCACATCCTCTGGCCATATGCACAACCACTTTGAGCTGTGGCAAAGCTCACATCCCATAAAAAGAAAAGAAAAAAAAGGAAAAGCATTACCCAAACATTACATGGTCTCCCAATCAACCCCCCTCCTCCCGCTCCCCCACCAATGCTCATCCTATCCACCTTTTTGGCCGTCCTTCATTTGGCATGCAAATGCGCAGATCGAACTGATAACATCAAGCCAAAATGTGAGAGAAGCGTGCGCAGGGGGGGGGGGGGGTGTAGCGGTTGGCGGGTGTTGCATAGTTTTCGTTGTAGTTTTTGGTGTGCAAATAACACAATGCCGCCAACAAGCGAGAAAGCCCAACCAGAGAGCAGACAAGAGCAGCAGCAGCAATGCCAACAAAGTGGCAGACAAACTTTGGCAGAACTTTAGCAGATAGTTGCGCAAATTAAATTGCGCGAACTGTGTGCACACTGAATTGGGTCATCATCATGATGATGAAGGCAAAAAATAAAAAAAAAAAAATAAATAAAACTAAGAGAAAACCATACAAAATAAAAGCCAATAGGCCAAAAAAGTGTGAATGTGAAACTGTCAAAGGTCCCGTTGCAGCGGCAACAATAATATGATGGCAACTGCAACACTTTCGCTAACAAGCCACCGCAACCTGTACAAGTTGATGCCACGTGGTGATGTCTGCCTGTTTGTCTGTTGGTCCTAAATGTGGCTCGAGGTCGCCAACAGTGGCGTCGTGGCTCTAACAGCAACTTTGACTTTTGGGTAATGTGCAACTTGCACCGTACAACGTGCAACGTGCAACGTGCGTGTATAAGACATCATGTGGCATGAGCCACCCAAAGCACCCACTCAAAAAATCCCCACATCCACACAGAGCGCAACGCGTAAAGTTTGGTTATAAAAATGTTAACAACACTGTCAACGACATGTCGACGAGCGCGACGTGCAACAGCAACAACAGCAGCAGCAGCAACAACAACAACAATGATCACTAGGCCAAGTAATAAACTCTCAAGTTAGTTGCTGCTGATGGCAACCCTGGCAGCGCTGCATCAGCTATGCAGAGCGAAATACCCACACAGACACACACAAACGCTTGCATAAAACTGCCATTTTTATGGCAAGTTTTCAAAAATGAATTTTTGATCAACTGCAGCAAAGTTCAAACTCTACAACACACACACACACACACACACAGTGTAGACACATATGTGCCACACACACAGGCACAGCTCCCTCTGCGTATTTCTTTGAAACGTGCAACGCAAGATGCGCCACATGCCACTTAAACTTGGACACCGCCTCCTCTTAAATAGCCAAAGAGAAAAGTTCGCAATGAAAATTGAAGAGACTTTTACAATTTTTTTGTATGTTTTTGGTATCAAATACGAAAAACTGCCATTCAAATAACATTTGGTCTTCAACAAATGTTTTTTCAGTCAATTTAAGGGAAACATTTTTTTGACAGAATTTACAAATTTAATCTAAAAAAAACACTATTTGGAACGGTTTATTGCCAGGTTTTTGGTGCTAAATCTTCAATTAGTATTTCAAAATGCAACTTTAGTTTTAAGACTTGACTTCAGTTGTAGAAGTATTAATATTTTGTAACAATTAATAAGCTATTTTTGACATTTCCAATCCATGTTCCATGCACCACAAATGCTGACAACTCATTTCTTCTATGCAGAAGTCCTTTTGCCCGTTCAACCTAATCGACTTTGTCCAGCTGTCTGATGTTCCATGGCCATTAAGCTTTGAGCACTTTGGCACTTCATAAACTTTTTATTGGCACACAATACATAAAACAAACAGAACCCCGCCGATGTCACTTAAATTCATGCATCCCTCTAAAAAGTTAACAACCTCATCTGTGTATTGAAGTTCATATCAATCAAATTGCGAGTATTCAATATGATTGCCACGAATATTTTGCTCATTGGCTTGCTAGCTCAACAACACACACCAATACACACACACACACACACACTCGCATACTCGCTTACACTTAGAGAGAAGCCACTGACAGCAGGACCCCAAAAACCCATTGGGCCATTATCAAAGCAAAAGGCGTTTTGCCCAAGCTACTCTTACACCTCAAACTCCCTTGGTTGGTCGGTGGTTAATTTTACCATTCGCCTTACGGCTACTGCTGCTGTTGCTGCTGCTGTTGCTGCCTGCTGTGGTCTTGTTGCAACTTCCCTTGTGCCACCACCGAGCCAAGTCGAGTCGAGCTGCTAGTCGGCAGAGTGAGTTGGCAAACCATCAGCTTTGCTTTCTATTACACTTACATGACACATGCGACACACACAGTCAGACAATTGTCGCCCCGCAGTGACCCCGAAATGCGAAAAAAAAAAGAAATAAAATTGTATAGCATGGCTCGGAGGTAGGGAGTGGGGGGGGGGAGCTTGGGGGCTGGAGTGAATGGAGGGGTGGACCAAAAACCGAAACGTTGTAAATTCATAAAATTTGCTGTTTGATGCGTTTTCAAGTAAATTGAGTTCCAACCCTCAACGAAGTGAAATGAAATAAAAACCGCACCACACAGCGAACCAAAAGACGAACCCCAAGCATAAAAGAAGAGCCAGAGGAGAGGAGAGGCAGAGGAGAGATGAGGCGGAGGAGAGTTGCGACGAAAGACGAGAGACGTTTTCTTGGAGATGAGACGAGACTCGTCGGCGACGCACGCCGCATGTTAAATGTCATTTTTATAGCGCTTTGATTATATTTTCTATTATCGAAGACATTTTGGCAATACACACTCGTACACACACACACACACAAACACACACTCACATACTACCCCCAAAAATGTTTGGTGTGGCAAATAACGCCCCAAAAAAACCACTTGGCAGAGTCACTCAGCGCAGCTTAGCACGTAAGCCACTGACACCAGGAGAGGGGTAGGGGGGGAGAGAGAGAGATAAAGAGAGAGAGAGAGGGAGAGAGCGAATTGATGGCTGCGGATTGAAATGTGAAATCAAATTAAATTAAATAACATAATCATAATAATATGTAATAACAAATGCTAAATTATGTGAGTGAATCCAACACGGCGTATGCATAATTTTCCCTTCGAAATGTAATCGCATTGAGTGATGCGATATACACAGACATACTGACACACACACACACACTGACACACACTCACACACTGACACACACACACACACACAGAAGCATGTCACATTTTTGCATAACAAATCAATGCTGAAATATTAAAATGCATTTGCCACAAACGACACAACCAGTAAAAGCAGCAGCAGCAACAGCAGCAGCAGCAGCAGCAGAAACAACAATAAACAACAAAACAATAAATAACTAAAATTCATGTTTAAATTTCATAGAATCGATAGAGAGGGAAAACAGAGATAACGAAAAATATTTGCATTTCCTAACAGATATTGAGACATTGGACACATGAAGCAAATGTAAATTGTTGCTTGGCATAATCACTTCTTACATATATATATCTATATATATATATATATATATATATGCCATATGCTATATGCATGTGTGTATGTGTGTGTGTACATAAATATATAAGTCAGCTATAGGCAGGCTGGCTTTAATTATCCAAAAGAGAGAGCAAGATGCAGGTAGAGTTTGAGTGACAGAAACAAAGGCTTATCAATGTTCCAGCTTGACTCAATTTTGCAGCTTAATTTGTCATATTTTTAAATCGAGTTCTGTTTGTGATTATTGTGTCACCTCCCCGAGGCACTCTCTGTTCTGGCACTGAAACAAAATTTGTTCAAAAGCATAATAAAATAACAAAGTGTTTGTGGCTCAAACGTAAAGCTGCAGACTGCTCCATTGGAAGCAGCTATTGATTTTTTAAAACTTTATTAAAAAGCTATCATTTTGTTATATTCACTGACAATTAGCCGACTAACTACTTTTAACATAAAATATATATCAAATTTCACAAACTTGAAATGACTTTTAATAAATTAGTAAATTAATTAAACTGAAAGTGGCGTGAATTTTATTAAAAACAGTTTACAATTTCGTATTGTGTGTTGTATATTTATATATATATATATAAATAATACCTGAAATATTAATGCAAGTTTCTTATACTCTAAACTTAATTTAATGCCTGCTTTTATTTAACATTATAATTTATTGCGTTCAATTGCAGTGTAAATATAAATCGCTTGTGCTTTGAAGTTGAAGTTAAATTTGAATGAATGGAAATTAAAATTACTTCGGTAAAGGTTTAAAGGTTGGACAAGCTTTCAATATTTGTCATATTTTCACTGTATACAACAAATTCATTCGAGACCAATTCCTTCAAGCCACAATACCAATGTGGGAACACTAAGCAAAGAAATCTATTTTGCTTATGTCTCTGTGGATGTTTTCCTGTTTTTTTTTTTGGTTCAATATCGTAAGAAGCTCAAGAATAATCCGCTTGGCGCTTGCCGCTTGCCGCTTAAATGCAAACAAGTGTAGTTTTATGTAAATACTAATAGATGATTATGTAGTTGAGCAAACACCAACAACAATAACACCAATAACAACAATAAGCATCGGTCACACATTGTTACATGTAGACAAAGTGCACTCAACCAAGAGGCAAAGCTCGTTTGTATCGAGCATTTCCATTGTATTTGTTGTTGCCTCGAGGTCATTATATATCGAGAACAGCAGTTGCCAAAATGCTCCCAAATGCTTTTGTGTGACAAGTTCAGTGGCAGTGAGCAATTCTGGTACGTACAAGATATTGCACAGTGCGATGGCCAAAGGGGGCGGGGTCGCTTGCATTACATGCTTCAATTACAACAGCAGCAACAAGAACAACAACAACAACAACAGCAGCAACAGAAATGACAATGGACAGCAGCATTGGGTATTGTCGCATTGTGGAAACAAAACATGATAAAAATGTAAGCAACAAAAATATCCCAATTTGTCATGCTTGTTAAGCATCCATTTGCATGATAAACAGATACGCTGTAAACAAAAGCTATGTTAAATAAATATATATAAATATGTATGAATAAATACATACATGAGTAAAATAAACATTCAATTGTTATAAATATAAAAGCCTATATAAATCAAATAAATACATAAATATACTGCAAAGTTTTAGGTCCTTAAATGTATTTCGTTTGGCGATTTTTTTGTGTCTTCATATTCATTATTTATATATTTAAGGAAAAAAAAACATTTAAAACAATAAAGAGCGTATTAATAAATATTGAAATAAAGACATACAAATATAACATTTTTCATTGTACTTTAAAACATTTTTTAATTTATTTTCACATATTTTTTTTACCGATTATCTGCATTCACTTTTCCTCCTCTTTTACTATTTACTCTGCTCACAGGGTATTAAAAAAGTATAAAAAAAAAATTTATAAAGGACATGAAAATAAATGTCATTGACTAAATGACAAATATCTTGACAATTTTTTTCTTATTTTATTTTGTTATTGCTGTTAACTACACAAAATCCACATACTGACATATAAATAAAATTTGTAGATATGCAAATAAATGTGTGTGTTATGTGCATGTGGCTAACTGTACTTGAGTTCATCTGTGTGTGTGTAGATGTCTGTGGGAGAGGACAAACAATCATGTAAAACAATCATAAAGCTGAATAAAAAAACGCAAAAGAGACAAAGGCAAAAATGTTTCAATATTTTTCGAATGTTTGCAAGCATATTTACTCATCAGCATGTGTGTGCTTAGATGACTGTGTGTGTGTGTGTGTGTGTAAGTGTGTGTGTGTGTGTAAATTTGTGTGTGCTTGTACGCATTCTATTGTAGTTGTCAAATTGGTGACAAACATAAAACGTCGGGGATTTGGTGGATTCGAGTTGAATTCTATTCAAGAATCTTAGACACAAAAGCCGTTTCAGCAGTCAAAGGCAAAATTACAAATGCGGCCAAAAAACCAAAAAGCAGACATAATGATTTTCACTAAACAATGGCAGCCACAATAGACAACTACAGCTAAAAAGGGTTCCTGACTGGTGATTGACCTATCCGAGCAAAAATAGGAATAAACTTTTCAGAAATCAACGCTTTTGAGTAGGCAGCATTTTTGCATGCGGGTGCACAAATTCCTAATTGTAAGGATAATTGAAATTGAAACTCAAATCCTTTGGGAATATTTGCTTTTAATGTGGTGACTTTTAATGACTTAGCCACTTAAGTAGTCCCTTGAGCCCAACAGCATTTGTGTTTATTGAATTATCGGCAACAAAAAAGTAGCTGATTTCGTCAGAATTACGTTTAAAAAAAAAATTATAAAAATAGTTCTAGAGTTGAAATTTAATCGATTTAATGAACATCATCAACAAATTTGTATATTGACACATTCAATTCACATTTTATTTATTGAATATAGGCTAAAAACCATTCACGATTTAAAAGTTACAAATTCAAATAAAATAGAGTAAATAAATTTCAAATGTAAAAGCAGAAAGTTAAATAAAATAAAATAAATTATATAATAAATCTGTGGATATTCAAATGGTTCAGCATATATTGCATGGTTTTAGGGAAACCCACAAAAAACTCTATCAAATCAATCAATATTTTGAATAAAATTGATATTTACAGTAGTATTGGAATTGTGCCACAATTGGTGTTGTTTTATGAATAACTCATTTGATTAAAATACAATAACATTTCACGTGGAATTAGATTAAAATATCTCTCTATTTCGCACCACAATTGGCAATCGTGTTGTGCGACTAAGTCTGAAGGCCCCTCAACTGTTCTGCTTATAAGTTATGCAAATAATTAATGCATACTTACAGGCAAGCAGCCAGGCCAATAACATTAACCAAAATTACACGAAATGGCCTGGTGGCCTTCAACGTCCTCCAGGAGTGAGCACAATAGCCGGTCGCTTAAGTATATGGCGGATTAGCATGTACAACATCATTTACTCAGCCAAAAGGGGGCGTCGTAATTTAGTGTTTGACTGAATGGGTGGAGGGAGGGAGAGCGAAGGCGGAGGAGGAGTAAAACCGGTTCAAAGTTCAGCAGCAGTAGTAAAATGCTACACGCCCCTCACGCCAAATCAGTGATAAAACACAAAGCCAAACAAATGCGACAAACAAATGCGATTAGGATGGGTAAAATTCATTTTTTACGAGACGCACGAAACGAGCAGCAACAGCAACAGCAGCAACAGCAGCAGCCAAAGGTCAAAGTGTAGCTACGTTTACGATTACCAGGCGCATTTATTATTCATTTGATGTATACGAAAACATGCAAACTACACTTCACACTCATCACAAGCACACACACTCGCACACACACGCACACACACTCGCTCACACACACTCAACAATAATAAATATAGTAATGGCTCGTCGAACAAATATAAATTGACACATAGATAAAGTTTCTGGGCGTCGGGAGTCGCCTCCCTGGCAGGCATTGATGATAATGATGATGTTGTTGTTATCAGCTATTGAAATGATATTTCAATATCATGTGTGTATTTGGTTTTGTGAGCTGAGCTGTGCTGAGCTGAGGTCAGCTGTCTGCCCTTGTTGCGTCTCAATTTAATTTCTTCAATGTGACCTTTTCATAGCCTTCAAAAATTTATATTTCGAAATTTGCTGTCAACTTTATCCACTTCTTCATTAAGTTGGACAGCTTAACAGACCCTCACGTCTATTTTAAGTACTTTTTATTAGTGCATCCTAATATCTTTTTAAGTGAACACAACTTTAAGGCAAGCACTCCCAGCTCCAACATCCTCTTGGAGATGTTGGTAGCTGTTGGAGCTTGGACCTGCGATGATTGAAACTGTGGAAAAATCGTCTGCTTTTGTATCGATTGCCTATTTAAATCAGACTTGAGGCAGAATTTATTATCACAGCTGTCGAAAATCATATCATTAATCTGAACTGAATGTGAATTTAAAATGAGCCTTTGCACGGTATTTTTTATTTTACAATCTTATTATTTAAGGTTCTTTGAGATGTGCATTTTTTTTATTTTATATTTTATTTTGGTTTAAAGCCTTTTATTATAGACGACTTCAATTATAAAAAATTAAATTAAAAAATTACTTCAATCATAACTAAAACTGCACAATTTGAACTCATGTTGAATATTTATTGAGCAGCGATTATTTCTGATTAAGGCACTGATTAAGTTAACTGAAAGTGTTCCAATAAATGTGTAAGGCTAAAATGCAGAGAATTAAAGAAAGAATTATTACAAGTTAACCCAATAAATACTAAGGTTTGAAGCTACATGAAGAATAGCCAATTTTTGCAGGCAGTATTATTAAAAAAATAATATACTCATTTTATTTTGTATATACTTAAAAAATACTAATTAAGTTACGCATTTAAATTATATTTTCCAAGAATTATTATAGACTGCTGGAGATTAGATTAGAGTAAATTTCTAAGGTGAGGGTATCCCATCGTTGAGCTCAATGGGGTCGAGCAGTTTTGTCTTTAACATTTGCTTTGAGTGGTTGGGCTTATTGACCTGCCATTTGGAGCCGTTGTAAATGACCTAGAATGGTCTTCGATTGCCAGCTAGATTTCACTGCCATCAATGCTGCTATTATGTACATAGAAGCTTGGAGCTTCGCATTCATTCCATACCTGCGCACGACCTCGAGCACAAACAATGCCAAGTTGCCTTCAGTTGCAAGAGTCCAAGTCCGATTCCGATTACCAACTTTGCCATTGCAATGGCAGCGGCAACTGCGGCAACTGCGGCAACTGCGGCAACATGGAACAGCAGCAAATTCAGCTCCATAGACAATATTAATGATGCACAATTGTCAAGAACTTTCACTTGGGCCTAGGCCACTCGAAATGTGGCCCGGGCAGGTCTACTCTGCTATCCCCCCACACCCCCCTACCCTTACGCCCCCAACCATTAAACCATTACTGCACTGACCCACTGTGCACTGCCAACCGCAATGACACGCGTCGTTTGAGTATTTGTTGCTGTTGGAAAAACGCAACTGTGGAAAGCTCTCCTTCAGCTCAATTGAGACGCACTCTAATGGCAATAATTATGTGGCTGGCAGCCAAAGTGACGCCGAACTCAACAAAATAAATGAAAGAAACAGATAGAGAGGCGGGAAGGGGGAATGGAGGAGGGGGGAGAAGTGGCGGGGCAGCAACATTAAAAAGACAAAAACGATGATTGAGTGTGCGTATTTTGGTTTTCAGTGCAGCCACAGCAATGTGGATAAGGGCGCGGGGAGTGGCTAGTGGGTAGTGGCAAGAATGCGGCTTTCACCACAAAAGATGCTTCCATGGAGAACGTCAAGAACGACGATAATGCACTTGAAGAGGCTGCGGCAACGGCTCATTGTGTCTGTGGCAGTGCCCCACAGCAGCCATAGCAGCCACTTCCTGCCCCTTAACTTGACTAAGTTCCAATTATTTGTGCGGTCGATGCTCAGTGGGCGGACAGGAAGCGGGTGTTAGCTTTAAAGCGCCGTTAAAAAGCTGCTGTTCGTTGCTCGATTGATGGGCGTTAGGGTTTGTGGGCGTGGCTGTCGACGGCAGTTGAGTTTTGCAGGAAATGGCTTTTTTGCTACTATATGCGACGAGCATTTGCGACTGCCCCCAATCCCACCCACACCGGCACACACACCCACTCCCCACCCAATCCCTCATTATACCCTGTACTCATTAAATGGCACATTTGTCTGCTTAAAACGAGTGCATGCAACAGGCAGCATTCCATTTGCCACAGAACGGTTGAGTTACACTTTTTCTTATATCATACGCAAGTGGAGCAGTTTTCTTTTGACCAAAAAGAAAACAGTGGAAACTTTCTTTCCGGGGAATTATACTTAAGCCAACATAAATGCTTCCCAAATCTGAAAAACGACTACATCTCAATCTGTGTGCGGAGAATGAGGCATAAACAAATTAATGTTACCTTACCACTTGTTTACAGGGTAACTGCAGGTCAAGTACACTTCACAACTTGACGTTTATTTTTTTGTGTTCTTCTCTCATTTTTTTTTTTGTACTTTGTGTGTGCTCCATTTTGTTGTGCCCATTGTTGTATTTGTTGTTGTTGCGGTTTTGACTTATGTGCGCGCTTAATTGTTGTTAAGAAGTGAAAATCAACGGCAGCAGCAGCAGCAGCAGCAACAACAACAAAAGGGAAATAAATCCAGCAAAGCCCCTGCTGTCAAGTGGTGGGCGGCAGTCAGAAGAAATGCGACTAAGGGGGCAGTGTCTAAGGGAAGAGGGGGGGGGGGGGGGGGGGGGGTAGGGCACTAGCACGGCTGTACGGTCGATTAATATGACTACCGTCTTGACTTAATTTCATTTTCGTTGCATGCATGCCCGGATTCAGGACTGTGCCAACAGCTGAACATAGAGAAAGAGAGAGAGAGAGAGAACGAGTGAGTGAGAGTGAGAGAGTAAGAGAGTGCGAGAAAACCAGCGGGAAATGGAGATGAAGAGGGGTGCATGGTGGGGGTTTGGTTTGCTTTGCTTTTGAAAATGGTTGAAGCAACGCGCGCAACTGCAACCGAGCCACAATCATTTGGCCGTTTTTGCATATTTTCGTGCAGCTTTGCAGCTTGATGGTTTCTGCGTCTGCAGTGTGCACAGTGGGCTGGCTCTAATTGTTTTGGATGGGTGGCCAAATAGCATGAGCAATGATAATAAAGCTGGACATAAATAAGGAATAATGAATAATTTATGAAAAAAAAACATATTATCTTCCCGATTTTTTAAACTGCTTTTACTATTGCCTCGATTTCTAATATTATATCTAAGTAGCGATAAATACATTTAAAAAACAGAAGATTATTTTGTACATTCATAAAATAAAAACAATTTAAATTGATAAATTATCAAGTAAAATATTAAAATTAAAAGACAGTGAAATCAAGAAATTCATTTAATAAATATTATTTTCGCAATTTCCTTATATACATATGTATGCAGCCATTTCATCATATTTCATTATTCACGCATTCTTGTACCACGGTGCATGCCTTGGCAGTGTCTGCATTTTTTCGCTGTTGTTGTTGTTGTTGTTTGCTATGCAGTATCATCAACGCCTACAAGCATGCCAAAAAAAGAAGAAAGAAAACATCTGCAAAATGCATAAGGTAGAAAAAGGAATAACAAAAAAACCTAAAAGTATCGCCATGGCGAAAGCGACAAGAAGAAGGCAAGGCGATTAAATGCCATGCCATAAGCAGAAAGAGCAAGATAGATATACAAGGATACGGGCAAAGAGGGGGGAGCAAGAGTAGCAGCAATAGTTTCGTAGTTTGTCGTAGTTCGTTGGTAGTTAGGCGCCGCTTAGTCACAGCTGTGCGCTCTCTCTCCACCTCTTCCCCTCTCTCTCTTTCTTACTCTTTTTCGCCTGCTCACACTCTCCAACATTCTCGCTTTGCATTTGCATGCATGCTCACGCTCACATGCATATCAGCTGCATCAGCAGCAGCAACAATGCGGCGCCCCGTTGAAAACTGACGCGCACATTTCTTAATCTTTTTCTTGCGCCTTTTCCTTGCTTGTTTCTCCACCACACCCCCCCCCCCCCTCAAACAAAAAAAAAACACACACACACACATGCATATCCATCATGCCTGGCAAGCTCGACCTATGCACCCTGCTCCCTCTCTCACTCTCTCTTTGACTGTGCTCTTTGGCCTTCTGCTACTGCATTCATGTGCATGCCACGCGCCGCTGCGTCGTCATTGTTGCTTCTACCCGTAGCACAGCTCTATTTGTTGCTGCTGCTGCTGCTGCCGTCGACGCTGAGCTCCACTTGATCTTTGACCCAATTTGTATTGCATTGTTTGAATGGCAATGCAAAATCTCCTTTTCAGCTCAGTTTGCAGTTTAATTTTCTGCTTTGACGTCGCCATTCGTCTGTTCGCGACTTCAATTTGATTTGATTTAATTCCGCGCACAAAAAAAAAACACTTAAACACACACGCTCACGCATGCAAACAGGCCGAATATAAAAGATACAAAAATCAACGCCTTCCATTTTCTTCGTTATGTTAAAGTCTCAGGGGAGTTGAGGAGCAGCAGCAGCAATGCAAATTGCATGTGTGGTTCTCTCTCATCCTCTCATTCTGTTATTGTTAATGTCCCTTTTGTTGTTGACATTCGCGCAGTGCTTTAATTAAACGCATTAATGTCAGAAACTTATGAGAAAACGAAGCTTTTGGAAAGAACAGGGGAGTCGGAGGGAGATGCACTAAGGGAATAAGCACACACAGCAGTGGAAGCATTTGGAACAGTGGCAACACGTCAAAACTTTAAACGCTTTGTTGATCTTCAGTTTTAAGCGCATGCCGCGGTTTTTTTTACTCTCAGCGGATGCAAGAGATTAACAAACAAACTGCATATTTTACTGTAGACCTTAAATAATGCACTTCATAAATTAAGTAAATGTATATAAGAAAATATTAGGAAATACTTGGGTGGAATATAAACTGAATAACATTTAATTTAAATTCATTTGTACAATGAATTGTAAATCATTATTAAATTATTACATATGATTGTTATATCATTTTATATATATTGCTCAATGAGAGAGCATTTGCTCTGCGGTGAGCTTTAACTCTCCGCTCCTCTGCACTTTTTATTGGCAATGCAAATGTACGCCAATTGGACACACTGCTCGCTCATCCGCTCGCCCCTCTCCAACCGTCTTAACATTTGTATTTGTATTGGCAGGGTTGTCAGCTCTCGTAAGCTGACGATTATGATTTTTGTGTGCCTGACTGGAACGCATGAAAAACAGAAACACAAAAAACAAAACGAAAACAAGCTGTTGTAAGAAGATGAAATCAAAAGCGATTGTTTATGTGTGTGTTTGTGTATGAAGATATTCCCGCTTAAAATACACAAATGCAGATTAATGCACAGGCACGCAGGCATGTTTCTCAATACATGTGCATACTTGCCATACAGATGCTTGTGTGTGTGTGTGTGTGCACATAACTAGAACCGTTTACATTTCTATGGCACGATGATTTCAAACACCTTCATTGTCGTCGTTTTTGACGTCGTATCCTCTGCTTCTTCTATTTTGTCTCTCTCTCTCTCTTGTGCTTGTGTGTTTTTGCCTTCTGGTCAGGTGCGTTGCGGGCCGCCGAGTTTGTGAAATTTATGTTATTTGCGGTGGCCGTTTGCATAATTTGCGTGTTTGTATAAATGCATGCTACAGTGTACGCGTGGAGGTTTGTGTGTGGGTGGGTGTGCGTATGCATGTGTGTGTGTGCGTGTGCATGTGTGTGTGCGTGTGGACTGTGGACTGCGAGCTGTTGGTATTTCATTTTCATTTCCACAAAATTTAAAACTTTGCACTACACACGAGGAAACGACACAAAATAACTCAAGAGCAAAGGGGGCAAATTTGTGGGGCATTTTACATAAATATTTTTTGGTAAGCTGTTGTCGAAGCCAGCAATGAGCTGCAATCAAGATATATATATATATATATACGTATACAAAAAAGAGCTATGCAATATCCGCAACTATGGAAAAATTACCTCAAAGTTTATTTATGCGAAAGCTCTGAATGCAAGGCTTAAGAATGAAATGAAGCATAAAAATAATGGTTTTAAATAATAAACAAATTACAAAAAATACTTAAGTGACCACGTCAAAAACATTAGCAGCACTTTAAAAATACCTAACGAGAGTTCCCCAAAAAAAAGTCATAAAAATAAATCAATTGAACTTTACATGTTTAGTAAATAAATAAATCCAGGCATTACGATTTAAATAAAAATAATAAACTTTATAACAAACGCATAGCACATATTAATATTCCAATACAGTTCCTATAAAACTCAATGCAAACTGAATGAAATTCAGTACAATCCACATGGATTAAAGTTGGTGAAATATGTAAAGGAGAAAAAAAAAACATTGTTTCCATTGCGTAAACTCGACTAAACTTTTGCGACCCGTAAATGTTTTATCTATGCATAATTGCAATAAATGCAAAACTTTATAGGCAGAGGGAGGAAGGACAAATATTTCTCTAATTGGGTCAGCAGTTGCATTTTAGTTTAGTTCCGCTCAATTGATACATTTTGTTGTTGTTTTTGTTGCTGTTGTCACTGTATCATATTGGTTAATTAAATTATTTACGCTGCTCTTTTTGGTTTAGCATCAGTCGAGTTGGCAGCAAAAAAAAAATATATATATGCAATATATATGTGAATAATAGTTGGTTGCATAAATGTATTTTAATTAGCATTTTATATGGCTGCCATTTTCAATTTTTGCATAATGCAACAATTCCAATTAGCGTTTGTACGCCTAAAATTTCAATTACAATTTCAACAGAAACTAAAAAAAAGTGTTTGCAAAATACTGAATTATGGTGGAATTTTGCACATTTTTGAAGATTTCATATTGACTTTTCTATTCTGTTCTATGCTATTTCTGATATAAATAATTATATAAGCAAAATTTAAAATGTTCAATTAAAATTTGTAATCTGTAAAAAATAAATGTTCTTAGTTTACAACAATACAAATTTTATTTAAAAATTATATTTCCTAGTTTTTTTCTTAAGCTCAAAATTATTTAAATAGACAAAATGTTGCATAGTTTTCAGCGGAGCTTTTGGACGTGTGCATATGTATGCATGTGTGTGGGTGTGTGTGTGTGAGTGTGGATTAAAATGCTTATGCTTAATTGGCAAATTCGTTTCATGAAATCGATTTAAGATGACAGGTATAAAAGCCAGTTCCTGAATTTGGCAGCGACAATTGACTAAATATAATGTGATATTAATGCAGATAAAAATTTGCATTTTTTAAACATATTTTAATAGTGTTGTTGCTAAAAATAATTTCGTACAATTGTAATTTCTAGATATTTTTCTGTAGTGTCCAAAATAAAATAATTCACGTATGAGCGTGGTAAATGTGTGCGTGTGTGTGAAGCATCGAATTTCTATCATGTCATTTGTTGCTCATTTAAATACCGTAATTAAGTGAAAGCATGGTATCTATTTATGTGCTGATTGTTGTTGTTGCTGGGCGTAAAAGGCCTCGCGTGCCACACACGCCTCGCTTACTGTGCCGGCCCAGGCCCAGGCTACCGAATTTAAGCGCAAACAGTTGCTTATTTTGAAATTTTATTTAGAGCTAATTGTTTCCTGCTGTGCCACCTACCCAGCTGCTCCCCGGCCTCTCTTCTCTCTCTCTCTCTCTCTCTCTCTCTCTCGCTGTATAGGTCAGCAACAAGAATAGCAACGAAACAGAACAGAACAACAAAAACAAACCACAGCTCACTCACACAAGCCCCCAGCGTGCACACACACACATAAACCTACTCTACTCTCTCCTTCGTTCTCGTTATATCTTTAGAACACACACACACACATTTACACACATGGCAACTTTTTGAAAAGCTTGACCGAAAGCTGCACACACACAGACAACAAAGGTACACCAGTCATCCGCACTTCGATTGTTTGTTTATTTGCTTGTTTGCCTTTGCCTGTTCACACCGCGTCGCATCGAGGCAACGTTGACGCAGACGCTGGCGCTGACGTTATTAGTGTGCCCAGGTGGGAAGCATATAGCTTAGGAACTTGTACCGGCATGGGTAATCGATGACAAAAATAATATATAAAACAGTATTTTTAAAGTGCAGCTTGCTTACTTCTTTTAGGTATGTAAGTACATATGTGTGACATAAAATTAAATAAAAAATAACAACGAACAATAATCTTTAAGAAAATCAATAAAAGAAAAGTGAGTTATGTTGCTTGTCGAAATTTTAATCAGAGGAAGAGCATATAAAATTATAGTTCCTGAATGTCGATAACCAGAGTAATCAGAGGGACGTGGCTGAAAAGGATTTTCAAATGTACAAAAATTATTATTTACGTGAAATCTGAAATAAGTTAATTAACTAAATACTAAAATCCACTAATTGAATGGCAATCATAAAGCAATTTAAATATTGAACTAGAGCGTTTGTTACTAATCAATTTATTTGAATTACTGTTTACATATTTCAAACAATTCAAAAACAACATAATCAATTATGATTATGATTTAATCCCTTTGCTCCACTGTGCCATCTCTGAGCCTTCGCCTCGTACTCTCAAATATAACTCAACCGCAGAGTGCTGAGAAGTAAGCGATTGGCTTGGCTTGGTTTGGTTTGGTCCAAGCTGCCCGTTGTCGACTGCCTTGTCTGCTCACAATCAGAGTTGCCTGCTTTGCCAATTTTCGCACCCTATGCCAATTGCAGCTTGTGTACCCCATTCCTCTCTCTTCTCTTCTTTCTCCCTCCTCCACCGCACATACGCACCGTTAACCTTGCCAAACGACCGCAGTGAGCAGCTCTGCTGCAGTTGCAGCTAATGAAAAGCGAGCACTCTCCTCGACTCACTCCCACTCCCACTCCGACTCAGTCTCACTCTGACTCGCTCTCTTTGCTTAAATCGCATTGCGAACCGCAGCGAGACGTGTTTAAAGTTAGTTTTTGTTAATTTTCGTTTGTTTGTTGTCCGCTGCTGTTGTTGTTGGTGCTGCTGCTGCTGCTATCAGCACCATGCGCTGATAAGCTCAAAGTTAAAGTCGTAGCGGTCGCTCGTTCAATTTGTAACGAAACATATGTTTGCCTTAAGTGACAGCCGCACTCACGTTGCCCTCTTTCTTCTTTTTTTTGTCGTTGCTGCTGTTGTTGTTTTATTTTCGTCTCCTTCTCGGCTGATAAGAGTCTCGGGTTGCACTGACTCAGCTGCAACGATGTCCGTTCTGTCCGCTGGCTCACAATTATCGCTACATAACTGTTATGTATGTATGTATCTATATGTGTACAGTGGTCACTCAGGAGCTCGAACTTTTAGCAATGCCTTCTTTTTACGCACCTTTTTTGGATTTCAGAGATTTTAGCTTGGGTGCAGTGCAGGCATTTGTGGGATGTTGAGTTGTATATTTTTGAATGAATTCTTGTTTGAAAAAAAATATACATTTCATTTTACTGTTACGCATTTAAGATTAAGTGTATATTTTTATTTAAACTTAAAAAAACAAGTTTGGTCATTTAAATTGCGCGCCATCAAACGGCGACGTTACGTATTTGTGACAGAAAGCTGCACGTATCGTTACAAATTGATTCCTCTAACTAGTGATAGATGGCGCTGCCGACTTTCGCAATTTCTTCGATAGCGGGCGCCACTGTCATAGCCATATGCACATATATTTATAAGCCGCTCTTAACCACATTTTAATTTGAACATATGTAATTTAAAGTGATATTTTGTAAATAAGAGTCAAGAGACAATAAAGCATTTATATAATATTTTAATTTTTTGTTTGTTAATGGTATATTTCCTGGCTGACCAGTGCTGTGAAATATATATGTACATCGCATACAACAGCTGTTATTGTTGGGGCTTGCGATAGTCAAACATCGATAGTCGCTGCACATACCAAAGCTCTTTTTGTTTGATTGCCTCGCTCTCGATATCTGTCTACATTTTTTATTCTCAGTTAGTTTTTTGCCGTTGACGGTTGTGTTTGCCGGTTGCCGTTGCGTTTAATGCGCGCGCGTGTTTGTATTTCTAAAAAAGAGAAACAATACTAATATGAAGTGCACGCAATTGGATTAATCAACCACGCAGTCACACAGAAATCAACAACAACAACGCCAAGCGAAATAGTGGAAAACCCGAAGCTAGTCAAAAGCACTCGAAATGGCGTCGCCAACAGCAACAGCAGCAGCAGAAGCAGAAGTAGAAGCAACTAAAAACACAACAACAACAACAATTCCCAATGGGAATGCAGATTCGGCGAGCGCTGTTTACGCAGAGCAACTGCAGCAACAGGAGGAGCAGCATCAGCAGCAGCAAGCGGTGCTCGGCAGTGAATCGAATTGTGAATTGTCTGCTGTGCCACAATATGGATTGAAATTGAAATTCGATCATGTTTGGCCAGAGAAACGCAATCAGAATCTGCGCCCATCGATAAAACAATCGCTGCCAATGGTTCCCCTTGTTTGCAGGTGAGTTCAATTCGACGTCGACGTCAGCGTCGCAGTCGCAGATGCTGTGTAAATAATTAATTGAGCCACATAATGCGAAATCGATACCAGGCCTAATAATATATACATATATATCTATATAACTTGACTGAACACACAATAACAAGGCTGCCCATGCGTGCTGCCAAATATAGCGTCAGGTCCTGGCAACACACTTTTATAAATATATATTTAATATAGGTATACAAATATATATAATGTAGGTATATGTGTATATATATAATGTAGGTATATATGTATATTTATGTATGTATATGTATATATGTACATGTATATAAATTCTATACTTTTGTTCGCTTGGCGCCAACTGAACGACATTAATTCGCCTGTGTCAAAGGCTCACAGTTAGTGATGGGAGCAGTGCGTGACACGATTCTTGAACGTGCCAGTTAGTGAATTGAATAATAATTGTATATATATTTTATACTTTATATTTTTATATATAGACATATATTTTTTTTGTTTTACTAACGTAATCCATTTTTCACTTATTTCATTTGAAGTTTTAATGATTCACCTTTAGTGTAATTTGTTTTATAATATTTAAACTTTTCTTTAAATATTGTCAGCCCTAAATTTAATATGGATTGTGTGTGTGTGATTTGTATACATTTTGTTCAACTTCAATTGAAACCGAGTCCTTTGATAACAGCCATATGACCAAACACTACGAGTACTGCGTCATTTTTGGCTTTTGTAGCAGCCCGCATCAGTTTCAGTGGCGCCACACCCCAAAATGGTCGACCCTTTTTTGTCTGCCCGCATTGGCGCCAAGTTGGGCGGATGTTAGCGTGTCCTGGCCACATTTGAGGCAGCTTAACATGTTTGCAGTTTGTTTGCCTTGGCTTTACACAAACAATCGACACGACGACTGCACGAATCCTCAGCTGTTCCATTTATGCACTGCCAACGAGGCAATCAGCGCCAAGTGAACTGACCTGTCTGGGCGCAAAAAAAAAAAAGAAAAAGGAAAAGAAACTTAAACCTGAACACAAACCTAAGCCACCCACCCACCAATCCCTTCTTCATGAGGTGCAATGAACTCGCCGACAAACTTGCAGTTGCTCCGAATGTGGGTCAGCATCTTAGACACGGTCGTTTAACTACACAAAAAGTGCATAAAATCTTATGAAGCATCTATATCTTGAATATTTCATTCAACTTTATGTGTTCGCTATTGTCAAACAAACACCGCCATTGCTTTATCTAACTATCTAGATCTACTTAATATATTTCCATTATTTTTAGTCTTGTAACGCTGACGAGGTTGTATGTATTATAAATAGAGATAACATGTTTGGTATTCGTTTTTTTTCTAGTCACCAAACAGTTCGGTGGCTTATTGTAGGTAGTTGATAACATAGTTGTAGTATCATTTTATTCCTTATCTGAGAATGTATCGTAGATTTTTGTTTTTACCCTTGTCAGCCGAATTAAAAACAAACTTTTAACTTTTTGTGGGATCTAGTTACGATTATTTATAGCTTAGTATGAGTAACATGATTTTTTAATCGTTTTGAACTACCTGGTTTAGCCTTAGCCCCGGTGATGCCATTTGGCAACAATGTGTGTAATCAAATCAGCTATTTATAAATCCGTCTAGATAGTTTTAAGCGGCTAGTTATTCCTAGAAACACCAACAGATAAGGTTGCCTGGAGGGTATAATAAATTTGTGCAAAAGCATACAGAATAAAGCATATCAAACCAACACATATATATATGTTCTTGACCAACATCAAAAGCCGAGCCAATTTAACCATATCCGCCCTATATTGAAGACTAAAATAGCCAAAGTATAAATTTGAAGTAATTTCACTTTATCGGTAACTTCTCATCAATCGATAACAAATCGATTTCCGTTAGCAATGAAAGCCACACCTTTAAATTGAGTATAAATATTCCTATATATTTCTGAACAACTGTAGAAATTGAGAATACATTTCAAATTTGAGTGTATAATCGATTTCATGCATCCAACAGCTGAGTTTAGGGTATATCTAAGTCGAAATCTGTTAAATATTATCCAATCATTTCCAACAATCTTATCATGTCAACTGTTCAATTATAATAAATTCATTTTGATAAAAAGAAAAACCTAAATAGATTACAAAATGCTTTCGCACATGCGAATGGGCATTGCAAATACTACTATTAGCAAACTACCGGGTCTATTTATAGCTATTGACTCCGATAAGCTCTTAGACTGAAGAAGCCAGCGATTCGCAAACACTGCTGAGAATTCAGAGCGGATTCGCTTCAGTCATCTCAACAATTTCCGTTTCCTTTTTGCCATTTGGCCATTTGCACCCAATCAAAGATGGCAGCATCTGCCATGAAAGTAATGTGTGCGCTTTTCTATACCTTATCGTCATCCGTAGTAATTGAAATGTTTTTGCCAAGCGACAAGGTGAACATTTTTATACCCTATGCAGAGTCCATTTTAATTGGGTTACAAAGCGACTTTCATATTTAAGGGCTTGATCGATACATGACCTGTAAGAATAATTAAATTTTGCCGTGTAACCATAAATTTTCTTCGATTGCTGTTAAGAGTTCTTTGCTTTTTATTCTTGAACTGCATCCTGGGGTGAATTGACCTCATCTGCATGGAAAGTTGTACACACATTTTTCTTTCTTTTTGAATTTTTCCCTTTTGTTTCTTTCTTTTATTTTCTTGCCCCCAAATCATAATGCTCATCCAGGCATTCAGTCTGCACTCCCCAAAAGCACTTTTCCTTATTGTTTTTCTATGCCACACATTTCAGCTCTTTCTCATTTCTTCCGCTCGTCTCCATAGGGCATTTCTGGGGCTGGCTGCTCTTTAGTTTTCTTGTCGCATTTCCTTTTAGTTTCCCAACATGTCGCACTTTGTTTATTTTTGTCTTTGCTTTTTTAGGTATTTTTTTGTTTATTTCTGTCTGTAAGGCTGAAAAACACCAATTTAAAATGCATGTGTGTACTACTTGTGCATAGGCATTTTGGTATTTATGGAATTCTATATTTAGTATAGGAAAATCGCAGCTCAATGAGTGATTTATATAACATTTTTTTTAATTGGATTTACGAGCTGACGAAATGACGAATTTAATGAAATTAATTTAGATGCCGGACTTAATTGAAAAATAATATTTATTTTTGGAAAAAATGTATGGAAATTGGCTTCTAGCCTTTTTAATACGCTGCCTCTCGCTCTCCTTCTCATACCCTCATTGACTGTCTCCCTGACCACACAATTTGTTTGCAATTTGTATCCCTATTTCATTTCTAGACTTCTACTGATTTGATTACCATATGCCGTGCACATTTCTTGCTCGAGTCTATTTCTGATTTGAAAATAGCCTTTTAATTGAATTGACGGTCATTCAAGTGTTCCTCCCAATCCGCAATGCAACACGAAGGGTCGACAGCGAAACTTTGTTAGCTATAAGTGGGGAACGGCAGGTCAAAATGGGTCAAGTGGGTTTGAGGGCGGAAAGATAAAAAAAAAATAAATGGAAACGACCTCAACAGCAAGGCAAATTGCTTGTGGCAAGTAACAAATGAAGTTGGCAATGTTGCTGTTGCACTTTGCCGGCCAACTGATGGACGGTTGAATGAATGAAGTGAAATTAATTTAGTGACGGGCAGCAAACCGGTGTCAGTTCCTCTTGGAATTGACTGCGAATTAATAAAAAGTCTATTTAGATTATTCATTTTAGGGCAGACTGAACCAATTAACGCACAAGTCTCTGAGTGTATCCCCCAAGGATGTTTATTTTTGTGCATGGAGTTGGGCATGAATATTCGGTTTATTACTAATAAATCAATCGCTCAGCTTCGTGAAGTAAATGTTTATTCTTATTCTTCGAGTTTTATCGCAATTGAAGTAGCATTTCAGAAGGATTATGTGCATCATGTTTTTCAATTTTCGATCGTTTGCATAACTTGTAGAGCAAGCAACTGTTTAGTAATACTAACAAAGATCTTTGTCGGTCACCTTTTCAAATAGTGTTTTTCGAGACAGTAGCTGCTAACTTTATAATCTGGAAATATATTTTGTCAAAATCATATTCGATTCTCTCCAGTCAAGCAACTAAAAAGACCTAAGCAATTTATTACAACGTGCTGTTTGAATTCTTTGTGCATACTGATAAAACTACTTCTACAAATAATTCCTCAATTGGGTAAGTCCACAAAAATAAGAACAAAAAATACAAATGGTTATTTATTTGGTTGCACATAATCTAAGAGAGGAATATCCAAGAGATCATACAATGAACCGTCACGAGAACATTGTCTGCACCGGTTGCAGCAAACTGGAATTTACGGGTCTCTGCTATCGCTGCCTGAGCTGCCAGGACTTTAATTTGTGTGCAGAGTGCTATGAGCATGATTACACCACCGCCGAGCATCCGTTCGATCATCCCGTTAAGTGCGTCTACACGCCCGCCGATGTTGAGTTCTATTTTGGCGGTGAATATCTGAATGATCCGCCGCAGAGCTACAGGTGTCCCTACTGCAAGCAGTGGGGCTACAATGAGTCCACATTTCTCGAGCACATCTCTGCTGAGCATGCGAACGCCAGCACACTGCTCGTGTCCACAATTATCACACTGTTCGAGCAGCAGCAGGCTGTGCGTCTCTTTCTGGAGGATGAGCAACTGGCGATGTTCGCCTCGACGGCCAAATCTCGAAATGAGCTCATGAATCGCAGTGAGGGCTCACTGGAATTGTATCTGGAACCTCTCAATCCCAATGGCAGCTATCAACGCGAACGTCAGGTGACCTTTCGCATGGACAAGCCCGATGCAATCGAAGTGGCTGACAATGTCACCCTAACCACATCCAGCAGCAACGACAATGTGGATAATAACATTTTCATACCGGATGAGGTGCGACGTCAGCGGCTTGTCCGCCTTCGTCATAGGGCGCAACAGCAGTTGAACTTTGACCCGTCCATGTCGTCATCGGATATGGTGCAATTTACTGAGCTGTTGCCCACCATTCGAGCGAATCGTCCCCGCAATGTTCGCATTGTCTCCAATCAGGATTCCAATCCAAACAGCAATGGTCGCAACGTGACTCTCGTTGGTTTCAATGGGGCCGCGGCCAGAACACGCACCCCACGACATCGTCCCGTGCGAATGCAGCTAGAGGGTCGTCCGGCCAGTGCTGGCCGAATGCATGTAGAGCGCTCGAGAGGTGGACCCGGTCCGGGCCTAGCAAATATCACCAATGCGGCTCAACGTCTCTTCGAGCTTAGTGAGTTGTCCAATGACATTCATGGCCAGCTTGAGCGTAATATGCGCTCCGGTGCGATCATGTTGAACACCATAGACGAGGAGGAGGTGGGGGAGGAGCAATGCACATCCGATACTAAGCAGCTGGAGCAGGAAAGTGAACGTTTTCTATGCTATCGCTTTCTGTCCACCGCATCCGTTGTGCCCTGTCCGCCTGAAGAGCAATCCTTCTTTTTGGCCCAGCGTGCCGAGTTCGTTGCCCAGCTGTTTGCCTCGGTGCTCTGCGAAGAAGAGCTGACCAGTATTACGCCGCCGTTGGGCGAGACTAAGAGAGAGACGTCCAAGCTGCGTAAGCGTTCGGCTGGTGCTGGCGACTGGGAGCTGAATGCTAAGCGCACAAAATAATACTAACGACATACATTCCTCGATTTTGGTTCGCTTGTCATAAATTTTATAGTTTCCCTTTCCTTGAGCAAAATATCTTTCGGATCTCGCACAGCCTGATGGCGAAAAAAATTTACAATTCTTAGTATTATTTGCGTCTTTATTGAAAAGCCCACGGATTATATGAAAACGAATCAAATTAAGATGACTCACCATCATAGAATGGATTATAAGACAAGAATCGAGAAGTTATCGATCTGTCTTGGAAATGTTTTGGATTTGATTTAAGTCAACTATAACTGCCCATTTATTATTCGAAACAGCTCCAATAAATACGCATTACAATTAACCAAACGAGATCATATATCAAGAATCTTAAACTTTGAGAATTGAATTTCATCCAACTCGAGCAACAAGTCCGGATTCTGCATTCAAATCAAAAACTAAAATTATGAAGAAGTATCGATAAGTTGTGTCGGTAACACCCATGGATTAAATGCAACATGTCAAAGAAAGACCTTTAATCAGATGTATGTGAATAAAAAATCGTTTAAGCCGTTTAAAAGAATTCACTTGTGCTTATAAGAAATTAGATTACTTTCTCTTGTCTTGTTCTCAGAAACAGAAACTCCAAAGATTTCAACAATTGATATCGTTTGCTTTTAAAAATAAACAATCGATGATATATCGATAACTTAAAAAATAGAGTACCAAGAGCACATAGATGTCTACCTATAAAATAATTATTTACGGTTTTCCCAGATTGAAGGCCTCTTAATTAAGATATTTGTTTATATTTATCAACTTTAACATTCTACTGAATTTAATGTTCACAAATTGAGCGCATTCCTCCATTTTTATTTTTGAGTGTACTTTCAAGACGGAAACAACGAAAACCCCGGCAATTAAAAGTGTCACAAGAGTCAGCCACAACAATGTTCTTAAATAGCTCTCTGATAAGGGCTAACCAAGAAGCCAACATCTTTGCCCCCAGCTAATGATGTGGATTGTTTTGAATCAGTGTCATCATTCATAATTCATCATTTAAATTGCAAAGGCATTAAGTGACAACCAGATGGGAACGGATAACTCAAAACTGGCAAGCAGCAAGCTGATATTGCATTACTTAAATTTAAATTAATTGGATAAATGAGATTGAATCGCATCTGCGGCTCTCTTATCTCGTCTGCTGCATGGGGCGCAGATCCTCTTTGAGTCAATCATGCGTTCCATGCTTGCTTTGCCTACTGAGCCTTGTTTCCCCCCACTTCCCTCTGTGAGTCTGTGCTTGACAACTTTTTAATGAGTTCTTTAAGCTGGCTGGCTGCAGACTGCGGATATTTTTAATTTAAATGGGTTCACTTAAGCTTTTTTATTACTATTATTATTATTGCTATGTGTACAACACATCCATTAAGTCCCATATTGTCTGTCCATATGGAATTAACATTTGCAGCGTACACTTGCCTTGTATTCAAGTGTCACGCCAATTTGGCAGCACACGATTAAAGCAGTTGTCTATTAGAGAGAGTTAATTGCAGATGAATATAGTATTGAGAGAGCATAAATAACGAGGTTCCCAATTCAGAAATGGCTTAAGAATTCAAATGTCGTTTGAGGGTTTATTTTAGTGAATTATGTAATAATAACAAAATGCCAACAAACAATTCTTCAAAATTATGTTCATTTACATTGGTTTGTTACTAACGACAAGCATGTATATTAGGTTATATTTTTTATTATTTTAGCTTGTTTACAAAGTAAATCAACAGATGTAAATAGCCATTCTATAAATAACTCTTTTAACTACTGTGCAATTTAGTTCAGCCCTTAATTAGTTATCAAGTTCATGGAACCTGTCAGCTTGATTTCCCATTAAATTTAATTTGGCTCTTAAGGCATACTCTTCCTACATACATATACTATATATATATATACGCATTTACTAGTCACTAGTCAAACTGGCAACTGGGTTTGGTTTCCGTGCAGCTCACACCTTGGACTTGACTCTGGGCCAACGGCACCACTGAGACACTGACCTTCAAACTGAGACACTGGGTAAAATGTTAGGTTGGCCGAGTGACCATCCCTAAATTCGATATACATACGTATATATATATATATATATGTGTGTGTGTGTGTGTGTGAGAGTGCACACAACAACCCCCAAAGTGACAAGAGAGGCAAACAAAGTAAACTCTTATCCCCAACACATGCCATATACATTTGGGGCCGTGCAAACATTCACGCAGCTGTGACATCATCGTCATTGTGAAGCAAATCCCAATCTAATTGCCTCTCGCCCTTGACTGATATCGGTTTCCATTTGCTCTTGCAGATATGCGGCCTACTACTGGAAGGTGTCGCGCGAAGGTCGTCGTGTCTACATGGACTACTACTACATGGAGAATGGTAAGCAGATGTATGGTGTGCCCATTGGTGGCATCGGTGGTGGCAGCATTGGACGTGGCTATGCCGGCGAATTCTGTCGCTTTCAAATGCGTCCCGGCATCTATGAGTACAATGTGGTGCAGGCGAATCAGTTTATTGTCACCATTAAGGACCACAAGGGTTGTACCATCTTTCAGAGCCTGCTCTCCAAGTGCAGGTGAGTCGCTTGTTATGAAATGATCTAATTTGAATGTTCGATTTTAAGACCACCATTATTTGCCCATACTCAAAGCTTTCACATGTACTTTGATGTCACTTGCCACGTGGCACGTGGCCAAGTTGAAATCGCAATTTTCCAAGCTCCCTTTGATGTTTACACAAACGCATGCATTTATTTATTAATGTTTTATTTACGCTAAACGCTTTTCATAAATATTTTTTTCCTGCTATTCTGAAAGCCGTTTTTATTACACGCAACTTGAGGAATTTATTTTATTGTTTATTGAATCAACTGTTTTTTTTTTTTGCATTTGGAGTCTAAGAATTAAAAATAATTGGTTAATACTTTCAGTAATCAAACTTTAATTGACCTTTGTTAATTTGCATTTTTTCTACAGCTTTTCAAGTATCCGTTGACATCTATAAAATGTATTTTGTAGATTATTTTTTGTTCCATTGACAATATTTTTGGCAAGTTAAAACCAAAAGAAACGGTTGATGGCTCAGACAAATGACAAATGTATATATAACTATTTAGTTTCCTTTACAACTCGTGATAACTAAATATAACCTAACTCTAAATCTGAATCTACTCCTACGTGTACAAGCCTTGCGAATTTACTTCAACTACCTTTTCCATAATCTGCACAAACGAATTTGCATCATAATCGTTTTAGGGATTCATTTATTATCGGGCAGTGCCAAAAATTTATGTCAAAAACAAAGAATTTGATTTATAATTTCACAATATGATATTTTTCTCTCATTTTTAATGCACCCACCAAATATATAAATATATAAAACACTCTCGTCAACAACAACAACAACAACAATCTCTGTAAACACGTTTTGAATCTGGGAAATGGAAACTGTGAACGAACTTTTCTCTATATGCATTTTGGGATTGTTTTGCTTTTGGGATTCGATTTGGTTTGCTTTGCTTTTGCGCGCTGATCAACATTCCATTCATAAACGCAAAAAAAAAAAAAAAAAACTATCCATCAATATATATATATAAATATATAGCACAAAATCAATCAAGGCAAATCCAAACAACAACGATGCAGAGGCCGATGAGGCCGAAGCACAGAAATCTAAATGTCAACTGCCCAATTGCAGCAGTCGTTCCAGGCAGCCGCTTAGTGCCTGGCACTCCAACATCGAGGACGCCCGCTGCAGCTATACGGGTTTATATCCACGCTCATGGACCGAATACGATCTGTCGCATTATGGCGTACGTTTGATCTGTCGCCAGATCTCGCCGGTCATTCCACACGACTACAAGGAGTCCAGTCTGCCCTGTGCCGTGTTCGTGTGGTCAGCCCAAAATGTTTGCGATCATGAGCGCAAGGTATCGATTACGTTCACCTTCAAGAATGGCACCGGCAACAAGAAACAGGATGGGGAGGGCAATGCTGAGTCGCAGCTCATTAGCGAGGGCAATGCCAAGGGCGTGGCTATCAGGCAGACAATTGGCGACATGCCCTGCAGTTACAATCTCGCCTGTCGCGTTCTGCCCGAGATTAGCATCACGCGCTGTCCTCAGTTCGATCCGGCTGGCAATGGTGAGCAGCTGTGGATGCAGCTCAAGGAGCACGGTCAGCTCAGCGAACAACCCACTGCGGAGAGTCTCAAGAGTGAGTGCAAAAAATATATGAATGTAAATTATAATTTTAAACCAATTCGAAATCATTACCACAGCGAAGGACATTGGTGTCGCCGTCTGCGCACAGTTGGCTCTCAAGCCAAAGTCCTCACATGAACTGGAGTTTGTTCTGGCCTGGGATATGCCAAAAATACAATTTCCACGCAAACTGCAAACGCACACGCGTTACTATACCAAATATTTTGATGATAGCGGCGAATCGGGTCCCAGGATATGCGAATATGCGCTGAAGCAGTATGCCAGCTGGGAGCGACTTATCGATGCCTGGCAGCGTCCCATTCTCAATGATGAGTAGGTCTCAAATTCATTGATCGCTGTTTAACTACTGAATTATAGGATTATTATTACGCACATACTGAAGTTCTTTCTTCTTCTGTTCTAAAGATTATAATGATTCTAAAATTGAAGTAACCTCTAAAATCTCTTATTTGCAAGCGACCACTGTATTATGTAATGAATTATGATAACTAGTCAGATATAACATATAATTTTAATTTACAGCGGCTTGCCCGATTGGTATAAATGTGCCATATTTAATCAGCTGTATTTCATCTCGGATGGCGGCACATTGTGGCTCAAGTGCGACATGTCGCTGGGTAATCCGTTGGCTTTTGATGATCCGCGTTTGGCATATGGTCGCTTTGGCTATCTGGAGGGTCATGAGTATCGCATGTATAATACATACGATGTGCATTTCTATGCATCGCCTGCTTTGGCACATCTCTGGCCAAACTTGCAAGTGAGTTTGCAGTATGACTTCAAAGATGCGATTGCTGCTGAGCTCAGTGATACACGCAAAATGCTGTACGATGGCAAGGTGCTACCGCGCAAAGTCAAGAATTGTATGCCACACGATCTCGGTGATCCCGATGAAGGTAAGTTGCCAAAAGTCATATCCTTATATCAGCCTAATTTAATTAATATTATGACTATCTTATAGAACCGTTCACGCTTATCAACTGCTATAACATACACGATGTGAACGAGTGGAAAGATCTCAATACCAAGTTTGTGCTGCAGGTCTATAGGGACTACTATGTGCTCAATGAACTGGCCCAGGCCCAGGTGGATAATGCCAGCAAGTTCAGTTCCATTGAGTTTATCGACAAGGAGAGTTTGTATGAACTTTACACGCAGGACAACAAGCGCAAGAACTCAGCGGATGAAAAGCAGCGTAAGCATCTCAAAACCTTATTAGTATTAATTCTGTATAATATATGATGAATTATTTGTAATAAATTTGCAGAGAATCGAAAGTCTGCTTCGATGTACATCAATGAGACAAATGGCAAGGTATATCTCATGGATGCTATGAGCTATCTGAAGGCAATGTACGGCGCCTGTAAGGCCATTATGGAACGCACCTTTGAGTATGACAAGGATAACGATGGACTCATTGAGAACACCAAAATGCCGGATCAGACATACGACTCTTGGGTCATGGATGGACCAAGTGCGTATTGTGCTGGCCTGTGGCTGGCTGCGCTGCACACCATGTCCGTAATGGCAACGCTTCTGGATCAGCCCAACGATTGCCTGCGCTACCAGGACATCTTGGAGAGGGGCAAGAATTCACTTGAAGAGAAGCTCTGGAATGGCAGCTATTATCGTTTCGATCAATCGCATAATCATCGCGATACAATTATGGCCGATCAGCTGTGTGGCCATTGGTATTTAAAGTCCTGCGGCTTTGACTATGAAATCTATCCCAAAGAGAATGTACGCACTGCTCTAAAACGCATATACGACAACAATGTGATGGGCTTTCATGAGGGCAACATTGGAGCTGCCAATGGCTTCATAGCGAATACCAACGAGCCATCAAAACCGGGCCATGTGGACAACAGTAATATCCAGGCCGAGGAGGTGTGGCCGGGCGTTGTGTACGCATTGGCTGCCACCATGATACAGGAGGGCATGTTCGAGGAGGCCTTCCAGACGGCGGGCGGCATGTACAAGACCATTTCACAGCGGATCGGCATGAATTTTGAAACCCCAGAGGCGCTATATGGCGAAAAGCGTTATCGATCCATTGGCTACATGCGACCCTTGAGTATTTGGTCCATGCAGGTGGCCTGGGAGCGACGCAGGGCTCTACGTGACTAAATTGCACAGTACAATCTACAATCTATAACTAGTTGATTAACCTACCTATACACTACCGCTACCAACCAAAGATATTTCTAAGTTGTCACAAAGAGGTTCTTAGCTTTTAGTTTTTGTGGTCGCAACTTTATCGAGCTTATTTGGCGGTTCTGAGAACGCCCAATTCATTAAATGGTATTGATATGTTTAAGCAAAAGCTTTATATTTATGTATTTCTAAACTATGTTTAATCAGTTGCCTGTTCTCAATGTCTTCTCTAGCTACTAAGTCTAAGTCAAGCAGTAACAAATCAAAAGATGGGCACTTGCTAAACGCTCGGCTCTGTTTCAAGTACAATTATTGAATGGTATTCATAAAGATAGCACAAAACGTATTTAAATGTTAGCTAAGCGTGTTGTTTAAATTTATTCATACATTATAATGTTTCATTAACTATATATATACATATATATTTGTGTATTTATGTCTTCAAAATAAGTTGTTCAAATACTTTAAAAGTTGCTGTCTAAATAAATTGCGTGGAAAAACCAATACACAAATATGGAAAACCAAACCACCAGATCCTGCTTTCCAAAACATTACTTCTTTTATTAGCAGACTGAATTTGGGATGTAAATCCAATCAAACAAAAAATGTAGAAAATGAAAACAAAAAAGATAAATATTCAAATCAGTCGCTATTTGATATCCTGATCTAGCAGTGCGTCTAGCTGCTCGATTGCTGTTTTTCTGATGCCGGCAGTCGTGCTTCACGGGAATGGCTCCATTGTTGCAGAAACTTTTCGTACTCACGCAAGCTGCGACATAGAATGACCAGTGACGAGGGTCTACAACCAAGTGAAGCCAGCTCCTCCATGCGCTGCTGTGTGGTCTTTAGACTATGGCATAAAATGCGCGGCACCTGAGCAATTTCAAAGCGCGTGAATTTGGCCTCATTAAGCAAATAGTCCAAAACTTCCTTGATCTGAAAGAAATGCAAACTCTAAAATATATTTTTAAATTAAATATCTATTTTTCTGGACCTTTGTCACGCGTACTGTATGCACTTGCGGATGCCTGTCCATAATGGCCTTGGCTTCCGTAACACTAAAACCCAAACGATGCGCCACATATTCTACAACTGAGGAGAACTTGCCCAACACTTGCAACTCGTCCAGGGATAGCTTCAAAGAACTGCGAATGTTTAGTTTTCACCTGAAGATCATACAAACGATTATACTCACCGCTGTAGGATTGGTTCCGGACAGCGCACCATCCAAGGCATTATTTTATCCTTCTTGGCCCGTTGGGCACGCTCTAAGCGCAGCTCCACCGATTTGGGTGTATAACGAAAAGCCCATAGATCTTTCAGTATGTTGATGGGCGATACATTGTAATGAATCATGTGCTGCAAGTTCTTTTCGAACATTTCATAGGGCATCTCCAGTATGAACAGTCGTTTCGACAGATATTTGGTTACAATCTCCGGTTTAACTTCCAGCGTCTCGCTGATGTAGTAGACGCGGTTCTTTTGTGCAATTTCGTTTGTTTCCGCATTTAGGGCGCTCACCAGCTTGCGGAGGCGTGGCAACGTTAATCGCAGAAAGGGCACAAAGTGGTTGATATCACGCATATGCATTGTCTTGATTAGACTCAGTTTAAGCTCCAGGCGCTCTAGAAACGATAATGCATTCAGTTTAGACTTCAGAATTAAGGCAAGTTACTATTTACTCTGATCCAGGGCCAGCAGCCAGGGATATTCCAAAAAGCTATGCTTGGTTACGCCCTCCAGTTGAAGCGTGTCTAGCGTATGTATCAAATTACGATTACGATAGCTGCGATGTACTTGCTCATCGTTCACAATGCGCTGCACTTCATTATCTGTTAGCCGGAAGCGTTCGCGTAGCGTTCCAATTAAGACGGCAATGGGGCTGCCAGTTTCCAGCTCCGTACGATACGGCACATATTCATTGTCAGCCTCGCTGGTAGTGCCTTGCATCGCATGGCTGCTTATCCTGGCCGTAGTTGCAAGAGACGGTTTCTTCTTCGATCTCGTGTGGGCATCGTATTCGTATTGTGTAAAAAGCAGCCGACATGCATTTGTCGTAGTTTTTGGTAGTAGAGGTGTTGCCGTATGCAGTTTTAGACAACATTCCAAGCTGCGCGCCAGATTACGCAACATAATTCAAATGTTGCTGTGTTGTGAATATGCAGTAGTTAGTTGACTAAGGTATTATAAACAATTTGTACGTGCTGAAAATTTACGAAGAACAGCTGTTTAATGCACAGTGTGGCCACTGAGACTAAGATCTGGCAAGGTACGGCAGTAAGTCATCGATATTACCGATTACATCGATATCGATCATTTAACATCACTAACTGGCATAACAGCGCGCGATTGAAATCGGAAAAATTGCATGCAAGTATTCTATGTATGTCTTAAGGGCGACATGGAAAAGCATTCAGTCAATGCCCATGCAATTTTTATTTCTAAAATATAAAGATGTTTGCTGGTTGGGAGCGAATGTCATAAAACACGAACTGTAGCCGAGTTGTGGGAAGCTCTGCTCACATTTGAATTTCAATTGAGTAAACTTACTTTATCCAACCTCTAAATTTTATTAAATCCCATTTTAAATATTTTGTTTGTTATCGTATTAGACTTTATTGAAAAAAAAAATACTGTTTTCAAACACTGTTTTCTGATCAACTAACTGTTACAAAGAAGTTGAGACATTTACATAACTCATGAAATATGTATCACAATAATTCCATTATCCTTCAAATGGACCAAAGTAAACAAAAACAATTGGAAAATCTAAAGTAAAAGCAATTTGAAACAAATATTGAAGCAAATCATTTACTCCACATCAATATCCTTGGTGACGCGGCCCACCCAGTAGACGAAGCCAGTTTGCACCACAGTAGCCATGAACTTGACATTACCCTTGTAACCCGCTGGTGGAGTCCAGGCAAAGGTGACACCGCTCAGAGGGCTGTCCTTGACTGCTTTCAAGTGGGTCAGAGAATCCTAAGATGATTTAGTCTCATGATTAGTTTTGAAATCAATAGTGTTTTGTCCTCTTAAGCTTGCCTGTTTTCCTGAGCAGTCCAATGTCTGGGAGTGCTCAGCGTCGACAACCTGGAATTGTCCAACCACACGATTTTGACCATCGCGAGCCTGAATCAAGAAACCCAAGAACTCAGCGCCGCCCAAAGTCAACGTCAGCTGCTGGTCACCGCGCACATGTGAAGGTCCAGAGAAGCTATATGGAGGCTTGCTTGTCTGCAGCTCAGCTCCATGCTGCGGCGTCAGATCGCGACAGGCAGCCTTTGGAGCACCTTCGGAGTAGGCATTAACGCTCACAGCTAGACAGGCGGCAATCAAAAGCAAGCGGAACATCGTTTCTGGAATATTAAAAAATATAAAGATTTGTCTTATAGGAGAGTTATTATTATGTCAATAGTGCAATGTTGAAGTACATATTCAAAGGTAACTGGTTTTAAGTGACTAGAAATTATTTATATGCAAGATCTGAATTGATTTGAAAATGAGTTAGACAAATTAAAAATACATTCTTTAAAAGTTATACCCAGTTAAGCAGTCAAAGTTAAAAAAAACTAATACGATTATTTTTGTTTACTTTTTTTTAATATAAAACTTATTGAAAAGCATTTATATATAAATATATTTTTTATTAAAAAAACTAGAGGCAATTGTCCTTAGAAGAAGGTCTTTTGATTTAATAAATGTTTTCCAAATGTATTCACTTTTTCTTTGTTCTTTGTTTTGTTTTGTTTACCTACATTCTATATTGTCCTAGTTTTAAATCCTTGTTTTTTTTTTTAATTGTTTTTTGTTTGTTTATTATTATAAAATTATGCAGATAATTGCAAATACAAGTTTTGACTAATTAAGCAATTAACATTTGCACTGAAGTGCGACTTTTTCAAATGTTGTGGTTTTTTTTTCATTGAACTAACCTTGGCAAGCTTGATTTTGTCGTCGAGTTGTTGGCTACATGTAGTTTTTTTTTTTTTCAACATTATATCTACATATTGCATTTTAAATTTATGTATGAATTCAAAACCAGAACCCGCTCATTCGATTTGTCAACGATAGCTTGCCTATGCAGTTTGTAGAGCTGGCGTTTAGCCTTGAATAATTGGACCCGTTCCCAATTACTTTTAAAGCCGGTAACAAAAGAAGAACTTTAAGCCCGTACAGGGCTCAACCAAATTTCAGAATTCAGGCACGTGTTGTTCATAAACCCTTGAAAGAAGTATAAAAGCGCAAACTTTAAAAGGTACCACATATGTAGATATAATAATCATTTTGGCCAGGTTGCATTTGCATGCTGATTAAAAGAGCTTTAGATAAAATCAAATAACTGGTTTATGGACTTATTCGAATTTCGAATAAAAAACAAACCAGTTTCCAGTACATTTGTTTAACAGATCGGTGAACTGGGTTTGGGACAACAAATCATATTGTTTATTGCGCTAATAGTTGAACAGACAAAACGTGAGGGGGAAATGCCTCAATTGCGCATAACATTTCCTGAAAGCGTTTGAACAAAAGTATGATCGCTTCAAGTTCAAGGCAACGAAGTCGTTTCATGCTTCACCAATTCAGCCTCTGCTTGATCTACGATCCTATTGAAAGCAACCAATTCACACGCCGACGCAGTCGATCATTTAAGACCTTGTCGATGCCTAAAGAAATATACAAAAACACGAAAACAAAAAAAATGTGTCAAGCCAGTTTGGCGCTGTACTTTACCACACTCTGTGCCCTGCCTCGAATCTGAGTATGTTTTCTTATATACATGTACCTGTACAAATGTATTAACATATATCTTGCTATATGTTAAAGTTCAGCATTGGACAAGTTGGCGTCAACGTTTTGTCTAGCAACATTAATTTGTTGTGTTTTTCTTGTCTTTGGTGCTTGATGATTTACAATAGTATTTCTGTGCCTTTGTCAAACCGGTTGCTTTATTTATTTAAAAATAAAAATTCATTGGTTCCACGTACATATGTATTGTCTTTTCCCAAAACCTCAATTATCGGATTTTGTAATGTATAATAAAAAATAAAAATAAATGTGTATATATATATATATATATATAAATTATGCTGTTCGTTGAAGCTTGAAACACGCTTCTCAGTTCATCATCTTTAAATATGAAAATCGAATAACCATTGTTTAATGTCACGCAACTTATAAATGTGAAAAACTGGGAAAACAATAAGATTATTTATTCCAAAAATATCGCAAGAGAATGCAAACAGAAAACGAAAATGTTTTGAATACTTTTAATTGGCTCCTATTTTAGGGCATCAGCTTCAGTTATTCCAATCAGTTTTAGTATCCTTAGTTTTTTTTTATTGAATTATTATTTTATTTTTATGGCACTGCACATTGCTTAAGTTATGTCGGTTAATCCGTTACCTACCGTGTAAAAACAAGGAAACAACTCGACACAAACGAAAAACTTGAAATGAGCTGAAAATTCTACAACAGCTGCCTATTTATACAAAAATCAATATAAAGCTAGTGGCAAGCCTGTCCGCATAAACTTTAATTAACAATAGTGGCTTTATACAAAATCAACAACACATTTAAAGACCGGTCAAAGCTGAGCTTTGTCCAAAAGCTAGTCTCAAAGAGCGCAAAATTGGCGAGCTCAAAGCTCCGTCGTTTGAATGGTATAAGGAATACTAATTTGTATATGCCAGAGTATATGTCTATGACAGTTATACCCCAAATCTCAAATGCTAAACGCTGACTAATGGCGTTACTTGAAAATAAATAATGCTAAGCAATTAGCAACAATATAAATTCAATATTGTTGCTTGCTTTGTAGCAACAATAATAAATAAATGTCACGCATTTCAATTGAAAATATCAATAGAAAATTGTGCCAATCTTGTGAAGCTGAGGCAGCTTGAAAGTAGATGAAGTTAAAAGCATAATGTTTTTAATAGTCCAGTTTAGATCTCAATACAGCCGTATATATAGAGGTAAATCGAACCCTCAAAGAGATGAGTATCAACCTGTATTAGAATGTCTAATTAAGAATGGAAAACAGAAGATTTGTCCTCCCATTAAAATTACTGCTTATTTCAAATATATGTGGAAAAGAAGAAGAATTTTAGAAGTAATTTTCTCATCCATTAAAAATGCATTATAGGGAAGCCAGTAGAATGATTCGGTAATCGGCAATCGACTTATTGGGTCTACCCTGCCTCCAGAGCTGCCTTACAATGCCATTCATCTGTCATTTCAAAAATATAGCAAGCAAAATATTCTCTTTGCAAAGTTGAAAGTAAGCAGTTTTTATCAATCTTATAAAATGGGAGCAGAGCAATCCGCTTTATTGGCCTGCACACAAACGGGCAAACACGAAGAGCCTGTCAAGATGCCCAATTCGGAACAGTTTTTTCAACTCTATTTCGAAAAAATGCCCGAGGCGCATACTGGACCCGTAACAGAGGCGCTGCTGCATTTAATTGCCAATTTGCAACAGCAGAATTTGGGTACGTTGTTTGACTATGAAATATATCAAATCAGCGCTAATCAAATGCAAATGTAGAAGAACAAGAGGAGTATTCAGGATACGAATACGATGAATTTGATAATGGAGAGCTGGATATTGATATGGTGTCCGAGGAAGAAATTGCTGTTGATCCCTTGTCTGACACTGATATAAGCATTGATTCCAGTTCTACTTTATATAATCAATATAATGAGGATAGCGACTTTGAGATTATTCCATTGGAGTTTGTTGACTTGCAGCCGATAGAATATCCCAATACAGAAGATTTCGAGATTGAATGGGAACAAGACTTTGTCATTAATGTTGCCGACTTAAGCGAGGAATAAATGGGGATATTTAAGGTAGTCATATAAATCGATTAATATAATTTTACATAAATTAAAACTTTATGTACACGAACTGTTTGAAAAATGCCTACTTAAAATTAACTTTCTTCAATCGAAGGGATTTAATTGGCCTCACAATGCCTCGGCGTTCCTCGCGATGCCTTTTAAGCTCCGCCTCCCGCTTCTTGGCCATGTGCTGCGATTTCTTTTCCTTGTTGACCTCGAATGTCATTTGTCTATTGCCCAAGGAGCGACCAACGTTCGTCACTTGTCCTTCCAGGCTGGACACGATGCGCACGCGATCTTGCAGGCTGACCTGCTTTAATCGCCGCTGCAGCTCGCTGTTGCCCTGGTGTTTTTCCAGAGGTGTTAACTTGAATTGAGAACCATTTGTGGGCGGCTTTAAGGCGTTGCCATTTCTTATTGGTGCTGCATAATCATCGGGGCCATCAGGTTCCTCTTCCTCCTGTTCTGTTTGATGCTTCTCTTCCTCGTCCTCTTCTTCGTCACGCTGTTTTTTGACCTGTTTGTAGGCTTGTTTCATGTCTTTGATATACTCGCGCCTATCCTCATCATCCGAAGAAGCTTCATCTTCGCTGCTCTCTTCTTTATCGCTCTTCTCAAAGCCAAACAGATCCTCATCGTTGTCGCTGTCCTCACGGGTTTGTGCCTCCTCCGCATGTAACTCGGCGACGCGTGCAACTTCCACGCGCTGTTTAATCTCCTTGGCCTTAGACTTATCCAGGCGATTGAGCACTGGCGCCAGCAGACGATACTCCTCGGCCGCTTTGTTGACGGCAAAGTCACTGTTCTCGAACATGGCCTTGAAACGCGTATCCTGCAGCAAGCTGGGCATTTGGCGTTGTTTGGCGCTATTCGACGGATTCACCTGCTCATCCATAATCTTAAGTGCCAGTTCCTTGTTGACCTTGGGCAGCTTGGATTCAATTTGCAAACGCGATTTGCGTTCGCTTTCGATTTCCTGCCTGATTTTCTCCTTACGGAAGCGGTCAAAGGCAAATGGTTCCACAATAGCCTTTGCCTTATTGTACAATCGCACATCCATGAAATAGCTGTCGAGGATAGGCATATTAAAGAACAGAGTGGGTTATAGTTGAAGTCATAAACTTACCCATGCATATAGCCCCTGAGCAAACTGGAGCCTATTAGATGCTCCATTCCCAGTTCGGCGAGCTCCTTTTGTGTAATGAACTGATAGTCATCGTAGACATTCTCCACCACCTCCGACTCAATTTCCTCGGCGAGATTATCGAGGAAAGAGCACCAGCGAGGCGCTGGTCCCATTGCTGGCACATAGTATGTCAACATTTTCACATCCTCCTGCGCCAGAAAGAACATTCCCGTGTCGGGTATGGTGCAGAAATCATTAAACGAAGTGGACGACTCCACATAGGCGATTTGTTTGCCCGTCTGTTCGTCCCACAACTTGAGAGTCGCTTCATCCAAGCTGTAGACGGCATTCTGAGCTGGATTGAAAGCCAGCCGCTTGATGGGCAGCTTATTCAAATGATTCTTAATCAGCAGCGGCTGTTGAGCGCGTATATCATACAGCAGCACATGGCCAGAGGCGGTGCCAACGCCCATCTGCAATCCATTGCGAAATTTGAGCGCCGTAACCGAGGGAAACTCTTTGATGCCCGGCAGTTTGATGGCCACATCCAAGGTGGCGCAACGTTGTTTGCTACGTGGATCCCAGGCTTCGACAGTTCCCTCTTTGGTGCCAACAGCCAGCAGATGATGCTCTGGATTCACCTCGCAAGCATTCAGGCAGCTGGCATCTGATTCAAAGGGCTGCAAAAACTGCCCACGCTCCAGATTCAATCGATAAATATCCTAGTTAATTGGTAGACAATTTGTTAATTAAATTCTAAAAGAGATTTGTGTTCTTGCTCACCCTGCCCACGCCAACGATGAACATATCACAGCTCGGTTTATGAAACTTCATGTCGCGTCCAAAGCGCGGAATGCGCAGCCTGTAGTGCCGTCCATGAGCAGCATGGATTTCCACATACCGATCGCATTGGAGAAACACCATTTTTGTGTAGTCATCGCTGATTACCTCAAATGTGGTCACTTCCGAGTCAAAGCAGCGCTCAAATTTTATGGATAAATTTGACACCTCAAAGCATTTGACGCGCGGCTTGTACGTGCCTGTGGCGAGTATGTATTGATGGTCTGGACTCATGCGTATGCTTGTGCACACGCCAGGCATATCAAAGTCCTGAATTAACTCGATCTGTCGGCGGGAATCGACCTTCTTCATCAGCTGTGAGCGCTTTCGGCGATCCGTGAGCCACTTTAAGGAATAAGCAGTTATTAGACGCTGCTAGGGGAGGATATATACATTTACTTACATCTGGCACCGATTTGCCGGCGCTCAAGTTATAGATTTTCACATCGTTTACTTCGTTGACAAACATTACTGCATTTTAATAGTAATAACCGTGCATAAACAACAAATAGAACACGTGCGGCTCAATAGTGCAGGGCAACTGAATAATTGAACAATTTTACAACACTAAGAGCACTGCTCTCACAGCTGTTTATTTGATTACCATTTATTCTGTGCATCAGTCTGGCAACACCATACCAACTCGTCACCAGCGATTTGCAAACAAGAAAACGCAAAAGAAATTTGCTGCTTGGTGCATCTGGTTTTTCGTATTTGATTAAAGTTCTACATTTTGGTGTTCTATTTACTTATGCTTGTGCTGAAATTGAATTAGGTGCCCACTGTGTGCCATTATCGACTGTGCGTAATTGCAAATATAAACAAATACACAAGTGATACACACACACAAGCCCATATTACACCCCTCCAGCCCCGTACTCGTACTGGAATCCAAAATACAAAAAGAAAAAAAAACGGTGAGTAATGTTATTTGATTGCTACTAAGCCAATTATTAGGCTGCAGTTTTTTTTTTTGCGTTGCTTAAAGTTCAAAATATGCTTTGAGAATAGTGGAAAAAGTGCGAAGGGTGGGAGGAGGGGCAAGTCTGGATATCCCGTAATGATAACTTTCCCTTGTACCATATAAAGTACTCGCTGTAATGCTGTTGTTGTTATTTTTGTTGTAGGGCAGCTCTCCTCTCGCTCTCTCGCTCTCGTGCATTTGTAATTGATATGTCTTGGTCTACTCCCCTTAATTGTTGTTGTTGTTGCTGTTGGTATTTTGCTCTGGCGCGCCTTGTGTTAATTTATAAAATAACGGTGCGTTTGCATGCCACAGGGGATATTCACAAATTTATGTAAACACACACACTCGCAAAAAAAACTTACCTTAATGTATTTAATTATTTTTTGCGATAAATATAAAACTCATTATCGCCATATTCTATGTACAGCTTACATTTTAGGCCCCAGCTTACAGTTATTATTGGTTATTACTGTTATTTCTGTGAGGCAACATCGAAGTTTCAATTTCCTAAGCGCAACACTCTCTTTCGTTCATTGTTTTGCGATCGACTGATAAGCGGTTAGCCTTAATCTACATACAATGTTTCATATACATATAAATACATAAATGAATAACTTGAGGCGACTTTAATAGTTTTCATATCGTATCGCCGATTAATAAATAAACGAGAGGATTAAGCAAAATTTAACTGAACACTGGAAAAATGTAATTGCTAAAAAGACTAAAATTTATTTTTTATTTTAATTGTTTTCGCATGTTTTGTACTATTAACTCTTTGTTTTTATTGTTATTTGAACAACGATTAATCATTATTAATTTTGTAAAATCCTATTTTAGCTAATAAATTATTATTTTTAATGTGATCAAAATGCCTTTTAGAGTCAATAATATACAGTAAAAACAGCGGAGTAAACGCAGACTTGCTTATATATATTTATTATTTATTTCTTGTCACATGCCCCACACGATATTCGTATTTATCAGATGTTTGTGAGAACTAGTTTAAACTGAAACTCTCACAGTATTTAGTTTATTTACTTTATCGAATTTAGGTACACTCTTAATTATTCTCAATTAAATTCTCTTACGTTGACTTCGGCATCTTTGTACTTCACTCCAATTGTGGTAGCTCAGCAATTTGGTCCAGTTTTCATAATTTCGGCATATTAAAAAGGCCAGTAATTCGATATGCACGCGTCAAGTGCTGCTTTGCCACTATATGAGAAACTTTCAAAAGAGGGGGTTAAGAAGTACAAAAGCCAGATAACACAGCAGCTTTTTATACATAAATGCACGGTTTTAGCTCAGTCAACAAACAAACCGCGGACGGCTGTTTAAACATGAAGCACAAGCCTGGCAAATGGGGACAGCCAGAGGCATCCAGAAACAAGCGTCGCTGGAATTTATTAATGCAGCGCTACAATTGATTGATAAGCCCAGGTCGCAACACATACTGAAGTTGCAATTTTGAATTATTTGGTAGCACATTTCGTAAGCCTTCTTGAGAAACTCGCAAAATGAATGTTACAGTGCCAAAAATTCAAAGCGTTGTTAATAAGCTGTACGAACACATCGATTATTTGGTAGAAAAATGTGGGAAATACCAAAAAAAACTGAATATTATTCGAAATATATTTGATGTGTGTTTGTATATCGTTTACAGATCCCAATATGACTGCAGCACCCTACAACTACAACTATATATTTAAGTACATCATCATTGGTGACATGGGCGTAGGCAAATCCTGTCTGCTGCATCAGTTTACGGAGAAGAAATGTGAGTAACTAACAACTACAGTGTACACAATTTTCTCAACTTTGTATACCCACAGTCATGGCCAACTGTCCGCATACAATTGGCGTGGAGTTTGGCACTCGCATCATTGAGGTTGACGACAAGAAAATTAAGCTGCAAATTTGGGATACGGCCGGTCAGGAGCGTTTTCGAGCCGTAACACGATCGTATTATCGTGGTGCTGCTGGAGCATTGATGGTCTACGATATAACCAGGCGGTAAGTTATTTGAAGTCACTTGAACTGGACCAAAATATATAAATACTAATAATTATTTTATCAATCTGTGCAGCTCCACGTATAATCATTTGAGCAGCTGGCTCACCGATACACGGAATCTCACAAATCCCAGCACTGTGATCTTTTTAATTGGCAATAAATCCGATTTGGAGAGCACACGCGAGGTAACTTACGAGGAGGCTAAGGAGTTTGCCGATGAGAACGGTCTGATGTTTTTGGAAGCCAGCGCCATGACGTAAATAAGCAATTATACGCTGTTTTTAATTGATGTTAGCCTAATGTCGTGTCTCATGCTTCTTTTTGAAACAGGGGCCAAAACGTAGAGGAGGCTTTTCTAGAAACGGCACGCAAGATCTATCAGAATATACAGGAGGGTCGCCTGGACTTAAATGCATCCGAGTCGGGTGTCCAGCATCGACCTTCGCAGCCGTCGCGACAATCGATTAGCAGCGAGGCAATGCATGCCAAGGATCAGTGCTCGTGTTAAATGTATTAACTTTATATACTATATATATACAAACACACATACACACATAGATATACAAATCGAAATTTTATTTTTAGCGCAACTCGTAATCATATTGATTTCTTATTAATCCAAAAGCAAAATGCAATGATACAAAACAAGGCAAAGCAAAAGTAAAAAATACACTTGTATGTAGTTAAATATTGGATTAAGTCGTAAAAAGTGTGAACATAAAACCAAAATACATAAACGTCCCCCATATGACAAGCGACATTTAGAAATCGGTCTAATATCTAGTAAGCTATTGATAGTAAATTGAATATTTACATTCAACTGTTGCATTACTTCTCATTGATCGTTGCAATCGCAATGAAACGTTTTTGATATTTAGATGAAAAACACAAAACAAAACAAAGAAAACCAAATGATAATGTTGGAAGATATCTTTTATTTGTATCCTTTATACATTAAACATGTTTATTATATTTTCTTTGTTCTTTATATCACAATTTGTTAGAAATAATCTGTATATATTATAATATAAATTTGTAATTTGTATCTCCCTTATGCTCATTTTGTTGAATGTTGTGTATTGTAAACGTGCAAAATTAGAATGCGAGCAATGTTATATGAAATATTAAAGACGTATTTAACGCATAAAGCTATAGGTAATAAAGAAACAATATTTATAAAACCGTAGCTAAAGTTGTAACTGTGAATTCGCAAAATCAGTGAGTGCGCGCACTCATTTATTGGCAGTAGTGGGCTCACAAAGTAGTAAGCACAACTGCTATTGATTGCATACAATTTTTAAATTTAATAATTGTTAATTTATGACGTAAATTGAACATATGCCATGCACAGCCATTATTAACAAATCAAAGAAGCAACGAGTGCGCGCGCTTAAACAGGAGTGGCAGCGCTGTGCATGTTATCGATAGTCCCACTATCGATAGCCGCCCAAGTATGCAAATTAATTGAATTTAATTAAATTGGTGGTAGTAAGCCAACAGTTGACGACATGGCACAAATTCCGGTTTTGATGGTCATACAGTGATGAAATCTACTACACAAGCTTAACACAACTGAACACATGATGCAAATCAAGCGTCTGCTATGCAAATCCTGCACCTTCGGCACGCTCCTCATCGCTGCCGCATGGATACTGGCTTTGCTCGTCTACATGCACACGTTGCGCACCTCCATTCCAGCAGCGGGTTGGCGCTTCAATAGCTCAGCGACACCCCGGGCGGAGTTGAGCTACCAGGTCCAGGTAACCGTTGGCTGCGCACCCGCATCCGTGGGGGGAAATGTGACGGCGGAGACGCCACCACAGCAGTTTGAACTGCTAGGCGTTGTGCGCAACAAACAGGACAAGTATATACGTGACATTGGCTACAAGCATCATGCATTCAATGCACTGGTCTCCAATAACATTGGACTCTATCGAGACATCCCCGACACCAGGCACAAGGTGTGCAAACAAACGGAGCCGGATAGCCACCTGGAGCAGTTGCCGCAGGCTTCGGTTATAATGTGTTTCTACAATGAGCACAAAATGACGCTGATGAGATCGATAAAAACCGTGCTGGAGCGTACACCGGCTCAGCTACTCAAGGAGATTATACTGGTGGATGACAACAGCGATTTGCCGGAACTGGAATTTCATCTGTTGGCCGACCTGCACGCCCGCCTCAAGTACGACAATTTGCGCTATGTGCGCAACGAGCAACGTGAGGGTTTGATACGTTCCCGGGTGATTGGAGCACGCGATGCCAGCGGCGATGTTTTGGTTTTCCTCGACTCGCACATAGAGGTAAATCGTGAGTGGGTGGAGCCCCTATTGCGACTGGTCAAGGCAGAAAACGCAACGCTGGCCGTGCCAGTCATCGATCTCATCAATGCGGACACTTTTGAGTACACGCCAAGTCCGCTGGTGCGCGGCGGTTTTAATTGGGGTTTGCATTTCCGCTGGGAGAATCTGCCGGAGGGCACGCTCAAAGTGCCGGAGGACTTCAAGGGGCCATTTCGCTCGCCGACAATGGCGGGTGGACTGTTTGCCGTGAATCGTTTGTATTTCCAGCACATTGGCGAGTACGACATGGCCATGGACATTTGGGGCGGCGAGAATATTGAGATCTCGTTTCGCGTCTGGCAATGCGGTGGTGCTATTAAGATTGTGCCCTGCTCCCGGGTGGGGCACATCTTTCGCAAGCGTCGTCCATACACGGCGCCCGACGGTGCCAACACCATGCTGAAGAACTCGTTGCGTGTGGCCCATGTCTGGATGGACACATATAAGGAGTACTATCTGAAGCTCGAAAAGGTGCCGAAGGACTATGATTTTGGCGACATTAGCGACAGGCTGAAGTTGCGCGAGCGTCTGCAGTGCCAAAACTTTGAGTGGTATCTCAAGCACGTCTATCCCGAGCTGCGTGTGCCCGGTGAAGAGTCCAAGAAGCCGGTGTCGGCGCCAGTTTTTCAGCCTTGGCATTCGCGAAAACGCAACTACCTCGACTCCTTCCAGATGCGTCTGTCGGGGACACAGCTCTGCGCCGCCGTCGTCTCACCGAAAGTGAAGGGTTTCTGGAAGAAAGGCAGCCCGCTGACGTTGCAGCTGTGCCGGCCCCGTGCACCCAATCAGCTGTGGTACGAAACAGAGAAATCTGAAATTATATTGGACAAGTTGCTGTGCTTGGAGGCGGCCGAAGATACTATGGTCATCGTAAACAAGTGCCACGAGATGCTGGGCGATCAGCAGTGGCGCCACACGCGCAACTCCAACAGCCCCGTCTACAACATGGCCAAGGGCACCTGTTTGCGTGCCTCGTCGGCCGAGGTGGGCGCCAGCATCAGCCTCGATCTCTGCTCCAAGGCGGACGGCATCGGTGGTGCCTGGGATATTGTTGTGATGAAACTGGAGCAAGCACAATCTAAGATGGACAAGGCGCTGTGAGCGGAGCCTGCAATATAAAATAGACTGAAGTTAGTCGCTAAGCTGAAGAATAAGTATTAAGTTTTCCACATAGTCAGTATTTTTGCAAAACATGTTTTTTTTATGCTAAGAATAGTATTCTATAAAAAATAACGCAATGAATCGAATCGAATTAGTTCAACCAGATGTATTCATCATAATCAATATGTATCAAAAAAGTTTATGTATGTAGTTTTCTATTAGTGTTATATCGGTTAAGGTAACATCAAGTTATTGTTTTTAGTGCGCATAATAATAATATTATCTTAAATATATAATTGATAATTTGAACTCACAGAAACTTTAAATATTAGATGGTTGAGAGTGGAGTGAAAGTTGCCCATATTCATTTGTGTCAGAAATTTAGATATTATATTGAAAGTAATCTTTTTTCTATTTTAAATTGATATATTCATTGACATTTATTGATTTAATTTGCAAGTGATATATCGACATGCACATTTCAACAAGTGTCATTTCACTTTTTTCCTTTTTGAGTTACATCTGTTTTATTTCGATTTTGGACGCTTACCAACACTGGGTTATTCGCGTCGTTCTTCTAAAGTGGCGCGTGAATTGGCAAATTGTTTAAAGTCAACTCAAAAACATACGTTAAATCCATATGATGGAGGGAAAAACTATTGTCAGCAGACAGGAGCCGGTGCTGCATTTAGGTGAGCATCAATTAGAGCACACTTAACACTTAAATTTGCTTATGCTTTGTCCGGTTAGATACAAATGCACGACGCAATTTCATTAAGTTCCACAACAAGTTGGGCGAGGTAAGTTGCTTTGTGCTTATGCATTTATTAGCTATTTACAAATTTACATATTCGATTGCATTGGCTCCACTAGAAACCCTGTTCGACGGTACGCTTTTACGATCAAACCGATTGTTACACTGTACACGGTGTCGATGACTGCGAACAGGTGGCCAAAATCGTGTACAAATCCATGGCATATGTGCATCCCCTGCTGAAGGAAGATAAACAGGAGACGCTGCAGTATGTGGCGATGTCCAAATCCAATTTTGAGTTGGCCGTGCGCGAACTGCTGCTAGTGCGTAATCTGCGCGTAGAGGTTTATGTGAGACGCCAGGAATGGCAGCTTGAATATCGCGGCTCGCCGGGCAACCTGCTGCAGTTTGAGGACATCTTGTTCGCGAACAAGGAGGTGCTGGTGGGCAACAGCATCATCTCGTTGCAGGTGAAGCTGGAGGGCGGTGCACTTCGACGCGTTGGCGTTGCAGCTGTCGAGCAAAATGATTGCACATTTCAGCTGCTTGAATTTGTCGACGATGATTTCTTTACGGAGCTGGAGGCCACCGTGGTGCTGCTCGGTCCCAAGGAGTGTCTGCTGCCGTCAGCCGATGGTGAATATACAGCTGTTAAGGCGCTGTTGGAGCGCAATGGCGTGATGATCACCCTGCCCAAGCGAAGCAGCGCTGCCGAGCGCAATGATTTGTTGCAGGATCTAAATCGCCTGCTGCGTTTTGCCAAGGGTCAGCAGGAGGATGCCAATGGGCTGAAGGAGTTGCAAATGCAGCTAGCTGCCGAGGCACTGCGTGTGGCCATCAAATATTTGGATTTGGTCAATGATGCCGGCAATTTGGGGCACTACGAAATGAGGCAATTAGATCTAAACCGGTGCGTGACGTGTATATCAATATCTTCAGTATGATATCATGATAATGTTAAGTTCTTATATTGTTAGGCAGAGAGAAACGTAGAGAAAGTATCAGAATTCAATGCTGTAAAAAACTCAAATTATTTCACTTTTGCCAGCAATTTTATGAATCGGATCATTTAAATTTACTCTAACCTAATTTGTTATTATTAACATCACATTCACATTTTTAGGTATCTTTGTATTTAGTGTGTTTCACATGTAATTCTTTTAATTCGTTGCTTTGCAGATTTGTGCACTTGGACTCAGCTGCTGTGGCCGCTTTAAACATTATGCCCAAGCCGGGCACGCATCCAACGATGCCCTCGTATCGCTGGCAAAGCGTACTGGGTGTGTTGGATCATTGCCGTACGCCGCAGGGTCATCGCCTCATGTCGCAGTGGGTAAAGCAGCCGCTGCGCAGTTTGGACATACTCAATGATCGTCACGACATTGTGCAGTGCTTGCTGGAATCGCCCGAGACGCTGGACACTCTCAGCCTGGACTTTCTAAAGCGCATACCAGATATTCTAATGCTCACCAAGAAACTGATGCGTCGCAAGGCCAGTCTACAGGATCTGTTCCGCATCTACCAGGTCATCTTGCGCACGCCAAAGATTTTGAAACTGCTGTTGGATTTGGAACACAGCACAGTGCAGAGTGTTCTATGTGCGCCGTTTAAGAGCTTTCTAGAGGATCTAACTGGTCTTAAGCAGATGGTCGAACAAGTCGTAGACTTTGAGGCTATTGAAAAGGGCGAATATTTGGTCAAGGGCTCATTCGACAGCCGCCTCATGGAGCTGCAGCAGACCATGACGGAGCTGTACAGCAAAATGGAGCGGCTGCAGAGCAAGTGCTGCGATGAGCTTGATCTGGATAGTAAGCTGATAAAGTTGGAGAATGTGGCTAAGTTGGGGTATCATTTTCGTACCACACTCAAAGATGATTCGGTTTTGCGCAAGAATAAAAACTATCGAGTTGTGGACGTAATCAAAGGCGGCGTTCGCTTCACCTCCGACAAACTGGAGAGCTATGCGGATGAGTTTGCCAGCTGTCGCATACGCTACGAGGAGCAGCAACAGTCCATTGTCGATGAAATTATCCAGGTGGCTGTCGGCTATGCAGCGCCGCTGACCTCGCTTAACAATGAGCTCGCCCAGCTGGATTGTTTGGTCAGTTTTGCCACAGCTGCGCGTTGCGCTCCGACGCCCTATGTGCGCCCCAAGATGCTGCCCGAGGGCGCTGGTCAGTTGCTGCTCGAGGATGTGCGCCATCCGTGCCTGGAACTGCAGGAGCATGTCAGCTTTATAGCCAACAGCGTAGCTTTTGAAAAAGGTGCGTTGCCAGCTCAGTTAACATTTTTGCATGCACTTCATTTTTCTTTCTTGTCTACAGACAAATGTAATATGTTTATTATAACTGGTCCAAATATGGGCGGAAAGAGCACATATATACGCTCTGTGGGCACAGCTGTGCTAATGGCCCATGTCGGGGCTTTCGTGCCCTGCAGCGTGGCCACAATTAGCATGGTGGATTCGATACTGGGACGCGTAGGTGCTAGTGATAATATTATCAAAGGTCTAAGCACGTTTATGGTGGAAATGATCGAAACTTCGGGCATTATAAGGGTAAGTGATTTTATGAAAATTGAATTTTATTATAGTGAATATTGTGTGATATAAAATAAAAACAGATAAGACACATAAGTAATATAATTTTATAAACTGCAGACAGCTACGGATAAATCACTGGTCATCATCGATGAGTTGGGACGTGGAACATCCACCTACGAAGGCTGCGGCATTGCCTGGTCCATAGCCGAGCATCTGGCAAAAGAAACCAAATGCTTTACACTGTTTGCTACGCATTTCCATGAGATAACCAAACTGGCCGAAACGCTGCCAACGGTTAAAAACTGTCATATGGCCGCCGTGGCCGATAAGGATAACTTTACGCTGTTGTATCAGGTGCGAGCTGGCGTCATGGAGAAGAGTTTTGGCATTCAGGTGGCACGTCTGGCTAACTTTCCGGAACATGTGGTGCAAAATGCCCAGGAGGTGTACAATGAATTCGAGGACGAGCATGCTGGCAAGCAGAGTCAAGAGGACAAAGCGCTGCTGGACAAGATACAAGTGGCCATAGAGCAGCTATCAACGGCTGGCAATAACACCGATATCAATGTGGAGGATCTCACACAACTTGTGGCACAATTTGCCAAGGATATTAAAAAACTGGACAGCGATTATTTTAAGGCGGTGCTGACCACTAGCGAGTCTTAATTCTGACTTGTTTGATGTTTCATAATTCTGTTAGGGCTCCTGTAAAATATCAAATAGAATAATAATGTAACAATTTTCCACATGCCATCCATCAAGAGCCTCGTTTATTATTTAAACATTTATTGGTCTTTTTTTTTCTTATTAGCTGTAAAATGTTTTTCCTTTTCTATTTTAGTTTCATATTGTATCAGTTTTAAACCGTTTCTGTTTTAAACATCAAATTTGCATACGAATTTTGTCACTAATGCATTGAATTTGTTAATGAAGTTATATAATTAGTTTTACTATTATAAAATATTATTAGGGGTGTTTAGTTTAGTGGACTTTCGGTATTATATATATTTAATGTGTATACATGGCATTGCGATATTATCGTCTTGTATTTGAAATCCATGTAAATCATTTCATTATGTTTAGTTTAGTCATTTATTACATCTTACAACGTTTAAACACTCCAAAAAATAAATATTATATTAGTATGCGTAATATAAACATTTAATTAGTTTTTTAGTTCATTTGTTATTTTATTATTTTTTTTTTGTAAATTACATTTAATAGTTAACTGTTTGCTTTTAAAATTTCCGTCTCCATTTTGATTTCAATTATGTTTCAAATTCGATAAGAAACTGAATTTAAAACACTTCTCTCCACTTTGTTCTAGCTTCCTTTTGCTTTTCTATGCATAAATTCATAAAATGTTTCGAAATACGATACAAAGGCAATTAGGTTTTTGTTTTTGTTTTTGGTATTTGGTTTCTCTTGTTGTTCTTTTTTCTTTTTGTTGCTCGTGTAAATGTTGCAGAATTTTGTTTAGCTAAAACATTGGTATAGTTAAAGTTATTAGTTTTATGCAACTTAACTGAGGTTCTCGAAAATAGTATTGCATACTTTTCAGGTGGTCCTATTTTGAATACACTTGCAAACGATATTGTTGGTTAAAAGACATCCGGCTGGTTTAATCGGATGTACTCTTAAATTATTTGCTGGGTCTGTTTTTCTGTGGAAAATTCAAAAGTTTCATTTGAATATGCATCTAATACGGACTTCTACTATATATTTGAAAGATATTTGCACCAAAATGTAATCTTTCAACTTTTTCAGAGATATTCTTTAACATTCAAATAATATATTGGCAAGAGTATTTAAACTTCGGTTACTCCAAAGTTGGCTTCTTGATTTAAGTGCAAGTTGTGTGTGTGTGTGTGGTGTGTGCGAGCGTAAAACAAAGCTACCATTGTTTCAAAATACAATAAAATCGTTACAAATACTTGGTACATATTAAAATACATATACAAAACCATATATAAACTTTGAATAGCCATTAACCAATATCTATATAAACTTTTTGCATACTTTAAAAATATATATTATATATAATATTTATACGTATAGCTTGATTTAAATCATTTAAAATTATTTTGATTGTATACGAAAAGCTAATGAATTTAGGGGGACTTTCATATATTATTCGATTGGGCAAAGGGTCAAAATATTTATATAGTGTTGTTTCTCTGTGTGTCGTAAGTTTACATATATTCATTTAAAAATCAACAAATTTTATAAAATTACAAAAATAATTGTCAGTTGAATTATTTTTGGTTTCATTCGTCTCTCGTCATTATTTGGCATATGGTTTACCATTTTTAAACTGTAAGAATCATTACCGAAACGTGGGATATTCAACTAAGTCTATGCATATCAAATAACATGCATATATTAAAAACTTAATATTTTTTACAACATTTTGGTTTAAAGTCAAAAGAGCAAAATAATGGGGGAAATAATAGGAATACTAATATAATCAAAGGGGCTCTTTTGACTGCTTATCCACTAATCTGTTTAGTATTTCGTAGGATAAAACGATTTCTCCTAACATTTGGCGTATTTTGTAAGTCTAAAAGTTGAAATTTTTGTTGCTAAACATGCTTAAGGTGTTTTTTAGATTGTGCCTTTTTGTTTTGGTTGGTTTCTCATTTTGTTGTTGTTGTTCTTGTTAAACATTCGACTAGAATTGTACTACATAATAGATTTCAATCTAAAAACAAATAGATCGCAATAGTACATTGGTATATGTAGTAAATATATGTATATATATAGATTGTATAAACTAGACTCGCATAAAGCAGCGCGTCAAGTAAAACATCAAAATAATGGTCAGCGGCAGCAGCTGAAGCGTCAAACCCAGCCGTGAGGCATTGCCGCAATAGGTGAACAATTCCTCCTACAACAAATAGGGTACAATTATCATTAGAGAGAGATATATATATATATATAAATTTAGACTTTGTTTCACTTACATCCTCGTGTTCCGTGTAGCACTCCTCGATGCGTCGCCGCTCGTAGAAGCTCATGTTGAGCTTGTAGCAGGGAAATTCCTCTTCGTAGTCAGTTATGGGCTGAGGTTCGGTGGTGAGGCGTACACTGCGCGATGGCATCAGCACATTGACAACCACCAGCACCAAATTCGTATTGGGTATCTTTTTCACCAGAAACGGACGCGTCGATGGCACCTCCACATAGTCAGTGATGCCAACCAGAGCTTCGGGTTGCAGCGCATATAGCGTTGAGTGCATATCGCACGCTTTGTAGACGGGCTCAGGTTCCGGGTCCTGAAATATAGCCTCACCATCATCGCCATCTTCCTTAGGCTTGGCCGCCGATGGTGAATTCCTGTCGCCCACAGCTACATACTCATCCTCGATATTGTCCAAATATTCCATAACTAATTTTAGAGAATATATATGAATTATAGATGTTGTTGATATTGCTGGTTGGGTTCGAATTGTTTACTTACAGGGCGCCCCATCCACCCACCATTGAACCCTTTGGTAGTGCAAGAAGAGTTGTGCTATCAGCCACTTCCAGACAAAACCCAGCACTTTCAGCGGCTGTAAAACATTTAAAAATGAATGTGTGAGCTTAAAGAAAGGGCTAAATCTGATTTCATTTTGATTTAAAAAATATATAAACAAGTTTTTCTGCGTAACATCTTCATAATTTTTGCTGCTTGGACTTCTTGAAATAAACCATTTGAATATAATGATTATCATAGTGGGAATTGGTCAATTCCAGACCTGTTATATTGAATTTAAGCTGGTAATTTTTAAGTTTTAAAAATCTGTTGTTAATCCCATTAATAATTATTAAATTATGTTATAAACAATCAACTCACATGAAGTAAGCTGTGTCCATCGCTGGGCGTTGTGGCTTCCACTTTGCACAGTTCCTGATAGTCGTAGACCTCGATGCTTTGAAAGATGCCCTTCTGCACCATGGCGGCCATAACATCGCCATGAAATTCACCAAAGAATTTGCCCGTCGTGTTGATGTTCTGACCAACAACAATGTACGCATTGTTATCAATGACCACACAATCAACGTCATCATCCGTGCAAATGGGCAGACAATTATTGCACTGTGTGTTGTGATCGAAGGATTTATATATACACAAATCTGTTTACATGTGTTTTATCTTCGACACTCACATTATCCTCAGCGGTGATGTTGAAGAAACGCTCCCACATGCGTGCATGCGAGAATTGAAAGCCGACGACGCAGGCGGGCGCCTCCTTACCGCCATCTCGCGGAAAGATGGCATGTGAGGCGGTGACCTTAAGATCGCTATCCTCCAACGGATCATTGTAGTGCTTCACCGAATAGACAAAGCTCTCCGTGTTACCCTGATGATGCTGCAGTATGGCACTCTTGTACCATGTTTCATCGATGGCTGTCGTATGATAATCTCCAAACTCCTGATCCGTATCGACCTCCACCTCGCCATAGATGAACTGCCAGCGGGTGAGGCCACTCATTGTGGCCACATACCGCAGCGTGGCACCAAAGCGTTCGATCAGCTGACGCTCCTGTTCATTCTCGAACTTCCATTCGCCGTAGCTGGAGTTTGTCACCTTGGCGTCGAAGATGAGCAAGTGCACCAGCTCCTTGTTGCAGTAGTAGGCATCATCTCCAAGCGTTTTGCGGCCGCAATTCACTGTCAAATATTGGGTTGTTGTTAAACTGGCTAAGATTATTTGATAATCTGGGCATACATACAATCATCTTTGTCATCCCAATCGGACTCGTCCTCGGCATATTGTTCTGGCCATTTCCAGTCCATTTTCATCATCTTATCGAGAAACTCACGAAGCTCTGCTTCGGGCGTTTTGAATTCGTGTCCCTCCAGATAATGATACTTGCAATAGACCCTAGAAAAATGCGTTACACGACTTTCAGAAATTTGATTTCTTTGATTTCAACATACCAATCGGGATGCACTTTCCAATTCTCGCCAATGAAAAACTCGGATATGTTAACCTTCATGTGCTTGTTCTTGTCCACCTCATCGCCTACCTTGATCCAAGTCTTGCCATATTCGCTGGGCATAACAATGCCCAAGGTAAATGGCGTATTCGGTAGCGGTGCGAAGAAGTAATCCTGTTTCTCCTCGGAGACGCGACGCATTTTGTCGTAGTGGAACTTAACCGGAATATTCTTAAACTCCTTGGACTCATGGTGCACCATGGCGCCTCGTATATTCAATATGGAGTCACCGGGCTGACGTGGACTCTGATCCTCAGCCAGATGCTCCACTTCGGTGAAGTCGATGCTATTGTAATTTGGATTCATTTTGCCATTAGACTGCGGAGTTTACAGAAAATATAAATGTTTAGGTCAGAATTGTAGTGATTCAGCAGGCTGCTTACGCCAATGGGTCGCAGATCCGGATGGAGCAGTACATAGCCATTGTTGGACACCACAAATGAATAGCCATTGACGCCCAGCTGTAAGCAATGCACATCATATTAATAAGTGGCAAGAAGAGTTAACTTTTTTGAAAATAAATGACAATTCGCAAACCTTATAGGGCAGCGTTAGCTTATCAATGTCCTCCACAGGCACATCCGTGCCAGCCACACCCAGCAGCCGAGCTCTTCGTCTGGTGCTGTTCTCATGGCGATAGGAGCGATCAAAGGCGGGCACGCCCACGGCTATCATAAGTCGAGGTCTTCGTTCCGTGCTGTTCATGGGATCATACTAAAAGTGGGAAACATTCGATTACGTTTGCGATGGGATTTGCCAACTGTCAACGCACCGTTTTGTCTGTAAAGGCGTGCGTCCAGGTGGGCGGATGCTTGTCGTTCTGCAGCACCAGAGGTGTGGCAATGACATCCACGTACTTGAGTACCTCCTCATGCACTTCGTCCAATGTCTGGACATGCGAGTAGTAGCCCCGATTCAGGCATGCCATCCATTGAATCTCGCGCACCTTCGTCACCTCCTTGCCAAGCAGATAGGTAAAGATGCGCACATTCATCCGCGAAGTGCCATTCTCGCCGTTGCCATAATTGTATTTCTCGAAAATGTCGGTGGTGTTGCCGGCAACGCCATCAGTGACCAGCATAATGGCCTGATTGCAGGTGGATGTTTCGTTGCAGCGCCGAGTCACGTAGTAGGTGCGCAGGATTTGGAAGGCTTGCTCGTAGGCGAGCGTTAGATTCGCATAGCCCTCCGGGACAGGTAGCTGGGCAATTGCCGTATTAAACACATCGATATTCTCCGGCGTGGCCTGTACAAGGGCATTTTTAAAGCAAGGAATAATGCCTTCCACCTCACTCGAATAGCGAAAGATCGTAAAGAAATCATTGTTGGAGAAGGTGTCCAGAATGCTGCGAATGGTAAACTTGGCCACATGATGTCGATGACCCGTCATCGAGCCGGAATGATCCAGCAGTATTACAATATCCTTGGAGCATGTCGCCGTCTCAATGTACCACGAACGCTTGCGGCAATCGTATGTGTCCGCATCCAGTTTATTGGCACGGGAATCCGACCACAGCGAGGCGGGATAGTGACGCAGGATGCCCGTGTCGGAGCCAAAGTATTGCCACGACAGAGCCGGATCGGACTGATAGTTTTAGCGAAAGACCTCATCCAGCTGCTCGGACCATTGAATCGTTTTGAGCACATGCGGCGCACGATCCCACACATTCGAGGGCACATGCACCGAACTGTGCTCCGTGTCTACGGATATATTGTAGAAATGTGTGTCCGGATTCAGAATCATATCGCGATACATGTACGCGAACTCCTCCTCTTGCGGCTCCAGCTGCTCCGAGCTGTTCCCATTGAACTTAGAATACTTGCTTGAGTAATAGGTGAAGTTGGCCTTTGCGGACGTTAGATTGAATTCGAAGTTCTCATTGACACTCTCCGCCCGTTCCTGAATGCAGCGCACTGCGTCCATTTTGCGCGCCAGCATTTTGCCAACATTGGCCGTTATCGACTTGATCAGTTCGGTGCCATTTTTGAGCTCGACGCGGGCATTGTACTCCTTGTATTTCCCTTTGATCTGCTGCGATTTGGTTATCTTTTGGGCCATCAGAAACAGCTCGTCACCAAACTGTGTCGCCCATTTGCCAACACTGTAAATGATTTTCAAGAATTGGATTAAAATTGATGTTACAAATTGCATGAATATTGATGTTACAAATTGAAATAGGCAGAATATGGTAGGAATTTTAAAAGTTTGGTAAAATGCAGTCTGTTCATTGAGTCGATCTAATTCTTTATTTTATTTAAGGTTATCTAAGTGCTGCATTTAAATTATTCAATTCACGCTAGTTTTTGTAAAAAACGTCGAGTAGTCTGGCAGTCTGGCAGTCTGGCAACCTCAAGTGGCACGTCACGCCTGCCCCTAAAACGAAATGTCAACCACCTGTCGACGTGCAAGTAGTTCAACAAGGCCACTAATTAAATTAGCGCACATGTCAGTCACGAGAGTGTTGATAAAGAGCACGGGATGCACAGGGCAGCATCTGTGTGTGTGTGCATGTGTGTGTGTGTACCAAAGAAAGCGGCTAAGTCAAAAGCTGATTTCGCAGCAGCAGCGCAGTAGCGTCGTTTCACAGACAGCGGGCAGAAACAGCTGTGATTTGGCTTTGCTTGCATGTGTGTGTGTGAGTGTGAGAAATCAACAAGTGCCTTGGTAATGCGCGCGCATGTTTAACCAAAAGCTCTTAAATTGCATATACTCTTAAAATATATGGCTCTTAATTTAATTTACAGCAATTAAGGCTAGCAATGATCTACAGAACGCTTAAGAATTGTTTGTAAAATATATTGAATTAAACACAATTGTAATGAAATATATTTATAAAATATATATATACAATTTCATATGAAATATATTTATAAAATACACATTATTATTTAATTATTTTTTATTTTGATTTAATTTTAGGTTATCTTTAAAAATCTGATTAAACATAGTAAATCGATTAAGCATTTATAAATTTCAAACATGCCAACTAATTTGCAGATCATCGAAAATACGAAATGTCTGACCTACAAACTCAAGATAAATGTTGGACATCAGAGCAAGCCTGCGCATACCATCTGCCATCTCGCTCTATCATGCGATTTGACAATTGGTGTGCGCTCTCTTTGCGCTCTCTTTGTGTTTTGCGGTCGTTGCTGCGGCTGCTGCCGGTGGCGCTGTTGCGGCCATTTTTTCCATTCAGTACTTTGGCCATTGGCGCTTTGCCTTTGACACAGTTACTTTGCTGCATTCAAGTGTTGGCAGCGCCGCTTCTCAAGTTTAATTGTTGATGTTGTTGTTGTTCGTGTAGTTGTAACAAGATTTTTATTACATTTTGGAGTTGTTCAATTAAATTTACCATTCCTTTATGGCATCAGCCAAGTGGCTGGTCAGTTGGACCCCCCCACCACCCCACCTAATCGCAACTTCTGTTCGTCTCACATTGTTTTTAAATGGGGTCCGCTCTTATCTGCTCTAAATCGGCCTGTCTTGTTGTGGGCGTTGGGAACGTGAACATTGTATTGCTGCTTGTGGGCTGCCAAGTTTTTTTTTTTTATATTCCGCATTGTGCTTTTATTTAATTTTCTTTTTTAATGATTATTTTTGGTTATTCTTACAATTTACAGTGAGTTTTTTTTATGTGCGCCTGGCCAATGGCCATTGACTATTAATGTGCGCAGTGCGCCAAAGCGAAAAAAATAAAAGAACAACTCATAAACCGATTGCAATTTATGTTCATATGATCATAAATGATATAGTTTTCTGTCAGTCAATTTGAATTTTAAAAGCCTTTGAAGTGTTCTGTTTGCTGTCTGAGTTGTCCATATTTTACCAAGAATTTTGTTTGGGATTATTTGATTGCCACACTTAATCTAAGTTATGAGTTATTTTTAATTTAAAATCTGTACTGCATCTTAGTTAACAATAAAAGTGTTAGCGGATCATTTTTCGGAATTGTTGTTCGGCAAGTGGAAAATGTTTTGCTCTTATTTAAATTCAAATAAAAATGTTTTTTAAATATCAAATAAACTGTCACGCTCTAAATTATGGCTAGGGGCTTGAGCTGATTAAATTAATAAATTCTTAAATGCCTAATGGTTCTTTAGAGAATAAACTTTAACTAGTTCAAAACATGAATCCAAAATACATACACTATGTGTATATTATTATATTCAAAATGATGAGATCATTGGCCATTTCTTATAGCTACGTAGCACGCCTCAAATTTTCAAAATTAATCCGTGGCTAATTTATGAAAATTAAAATTTTTTATTAGATGAAAAAATAGGATTGGCCAGGTATGTTCTAAGCGTATGATTCTTGTGCATGTCAAATTGTAATGGCTGAGCCGGTTATTGCGTTTACATTTTGATTTAATTACATTTCCTAATTGTATTTGCTTGGCTCGTAGCCTGACGCCTGTTTGCCGAGCAGCGACTGGTTAAGTTAGCTAAACTGGCCTAAACTTCGCCTCCCTGTGCCCCGAAAAGGTTGGCGTCAAATTAATAGAACGACGACTTTTAGGCGTGCTTGCAAAATGTCCAATAAAATATGCATTACGCGTAAATAGACGTCTGTAGTACCTGCTGTGGCCCCAAGTCAACATGCCAGACAAATAATTCTTTTATGTGACTTATGAAATTGTAAGGACCCAAAACCAGCAGCAGAAACAGGCTGAAAAAAGGTTCGTTGTCGTCGGCGACGGCAGCAGCTGAAATTGTGGGCAAATAAATTGACGCACTCTCTTTCTCTCTCTGTCTCCCTCTCTCTCTCTCACACTCACATACACACACATATACAGACACACACACAGCACACATACTGACGCGATGAAATGAAAATTCGAAACAAAAGACAAACGCGTAAACACGCAAAGCGCACAGGGCAGAAAAACCCAGTGAGAATGTTAAACATCTGCGTAAACGACTGCGTAATACGCTACAAGCAAAGCTGTAAGAAAAGTTAATGGATTTAAGTGAAAAAAGGGGGAAAACAAACGGACAAGCTGTTTAGGGAAAACTTGTTAAAATTACAAATTATGTGTTTAGAAATATGAGATTACTCATCCTAAAAGTTAAATAGCAAATTACTCATTGCTATGCTGACAATGATATCTTTTCAAAAAGGGTTTGATGGATGTTGTGAAACTGTGCAAAAGTATGTAGTGTAAAAGTAGCATCTTTTCTCTAAACATGAATAATAGGAATGTCTATCGGCAAGATCGTAACCAGCTTTTCGCAAAGGGGAAACACCGAGTTATAAGTTACTCTCAACTTTGTATTTGAAGGAGGAAAGTGGGTGGGACAGCAGCCTCCCCTTGCGTACGCCCATTTCTGAAACTTCGAATACCTTATGCAGATTAAATTTATTACATTCGATTGACAATTTTCACAATTTCCCCAATAAAGATTACGAATCGATGAACGATTTCATAAAAATCATTTCTATTCAGTATTTACTTCAAACTAATATGGATCATCTGTTAAAATTTCAACCAAATCTGTTAACATTTATATGACTGCATTTAGCTAATAGTCAAGCGGTTTCTTTTAAAAATTGTATATAAATATTAAATTTCATTTTGTGTAAATTACAATATATATGTAAATGAAACAGCCAACGAAACTTTAAATGTTTCATGTTGAATTTTATGAAAAATATGAATTTGTTTAATCGCAAATGCCTTGCTTTCCATATGCCCTACACATAGCTAAAGCGCACATGCCGAACTCATGACTCGCAGGGCTTTCGATAAGAAACGTGAGTTGATGGTGGCTGCCAAAAAAAATTAGCATAAAATGTTCGAAAAATTAACGAGCGCCGTCGACAACGCGACGAGCACAACGACAGCACAACGAGGATTAGGATGGGGATGAGCTGAATGTTGATGATGATAATGATGGGAACACGCCCATTAATGGACTTGTTTTGAACGCGCCAAAAACAATTGGTCAATCCGATGAAGCTCAAAAGTAAATTCAAAGAGCAAAAACGATATTATAGATAATATTTGTGCAAAACTTACGCTTCATCCGCGGCGGAGGCGTCCACCAGAAATGTGGATAATGATGATGCGGGGTCGCCATGCGGTGTCGCTGGCGGACCGCAGATCAGCAACAACAATAGCGGCTGGGAGACAAGAAATGCGGTCAAAATTACAGCAAAATGTGTCATCAACTTTTCGCATGAACCAAACATTTTGCTAGCATTTTTAAATTTTTGTTTGCTGCTGTTGCACACACACACGGACAGTTTTCACATTAACCAATGCACCAATGCAATATTTGAGCAAGGGCAACTACTGTTTGCTACCAAATTTGGTATACAATTTTGGGTGGAGTCGCGACGTCAGCAGCGGCGCTGACGCTGGCGCCAGACGCAGACTTTCTCGCCAGTTATTTTTCACCACACGCGGCGTATGCGTAATATTCAATATGTTGCATACAAAATATGTACAAATAACAAGCAACAACAACTGAAAAATGTTCGTAGTTTTCGTTAATTTATTTTCAGCTGCACACCGAATTTATTTTTCCCTCAGCTGTGCGTACAATTTTCTATATATAAACTTTTGTTCTTAGTGCGGCCCGTTCGTTTTGATTACACATATGGCACACTGTCACTGTGTACGTGTGTATCTCTGTGTGTGAGTGTGTGTGTATATGTAACTGTGAGTGTGTGTTTGTGTATGAGTGAATGAGTGTTGTGTCTGTGTGTGAGCGACGTTGAGTTTTCCGCTTGATTTTTGGCTACCGCCAACGTTGAAGAGCTGCGTTTGACTAAAGTAGAAAATCGGAAAATGTACAGAATGTTGGCTGGCCCAGCCTGCGAGAACAAGAGAGAGCGTCTCTTTCTCTGATGTTGCCCTATTTATAGTACCGCTCTCTTACACACATACACATACACATACACACACTCTCTCTCTCTCTCTCTGTCTCTCTCTATGTGTGTTTTAGTATCTCTTTCTCTCTCTCAAAGTTTTCGTCCATTTGCTTGTTTACGTTTGCCTTGGCTGGCGGCACAGCAGCTGTTTTGGTTCCTATTGATTTTGTCATGAGGGATTCCGCTTGTGGTGCCTCTACATACAATGGCATTCCGTCTGTTCTGCTTCTTATTGCCTGTTTTGCTTTGCGACGCATATTCACAACAGAGAGCCAAACTTTCTGCTAAGAGACAAAATGTGAACGCTCTGTTCGAGAGCGTTGTTCTTAAGTGTTTTTCTTGGCAGTCGATGGCATTATTTGGACAACTTTTTATTGTTTTTTGATATGTATGTTGAATCAATTCAATTTTATGTTAAGAGGTCTATTTCGATTTCTGACTTGTATAAATTAAAATGTATGTCCCATTAAATATATTTGTTTTAATTGGTAGATAAAATGAATTAAATAAGTTATAACATTTTAAATTTTCTCCACGGTACTCAAAGTATGTTGGAGTATCTATAAAAAGAAAAAGGTTGGCCTAAAGAAGTCAGAAAATAATAAATTAATTCATGTTTATACATTTTGTTTTGGAAACTATATCTTTTTTTTTTAGATATACATAAACAAGAAGGTATCTTTCTTTTTTCCGGTTCAACAAATTTTCGATTACTAAATGTTGACACATTTATATCCTGCAACAATGTTTCAGTCCAAACTTCAGATACGATGCTTTTAAAGTTATGACTTTGCTTTTAACGCTTATAAATAATATAAGAGGGATTCACAAAAGCTTTTAAATTGCAACTGGCCCTGCACATTATAATTAATTATTTAAAGTTACAAATCTCAGCAACACGTATGCATAAATACACATTGAACAGTAATTCAATTGCTAATTTTTATGTGAAATTCAACATCATTGCCGCTAAGCTTTTTTAATACGATGAATAATTCATTTCCGTTGCTTTTGCTTCTTAAATGCTTCATAAACCCAAATTAGGCTGCGGGGAATTATTTGGCGCAGATTCGTGGCAAATCATTTTTTTCTACTGAGCTCAGCACAAAATAACATATTTGCTGGCAAAACAATTTCCACACATACCCACAAACACACAATTACATACATATATATATATATATATATATATATATATATATATACACATAATGTTGAAGTATATGCCTGTCGTAGTCACGGCTCACAATAATCACAACAGCAATAAGGACATGTAGGAAAACAAGTGCCTGGGCTGATAGCAGAGGTGGGGATTGGGAGACGGAGTGGAAGTGCGGGTGGGATCGGGTCACAGAGGGCAGTCGCATGGATGATGATGATGATGACAACGCACTTAGTCAAATTTTTAATGAACTCAACAGCGTTTTACTTTTAAACACAACAACAAGAACAGCTGCCTCTGCACAAGGATCACAACGTGAAGGACACTTTTTAGTGCAGTTGCCTGCAGTTGGCTGAACACAAAGCGGGGAAAAAGGCGCTTCTTGTCCGTGCCACGAAAGGGCATTGCCGAGCCGTTTGGTTTTAAAAAGAAGGTTCAAATGTGAGTAAATTGTTTATCGGGTTCAATAGCAACATGCTCGTTTCCTGTAGATACTTTTCTCTTTGCTGAAAGCAAGAAATCAAATTCGTCAATAAGAACTTTTAATCATCAAATATTTGGCTTTAGTATAAGAAACTTTATGGTTTCTTGAAAGCTGTGTAATAATAAGATTCCTGATGTTCTTGGTGTTTATCTGAAATAGTTTTGGTTCTTTAAAAGATCATTATTAAATTAAGTTATCTTTACATTATCAGTTTTCAAATATACTTATTTCATCACTATGTGTAGGTTGTGTAAATAGGCAAGGGTATTTAGACTTCCGTATACCCACATAGTCTATCTTGTACTGGCACTGAGGTAGGCTTAATTACGAGCTGGCATTTTTATTTCGCATAGCATACTTTCGAGGGCTACCCGAGCGTAAGCCCCTTGCTCTTCCTTACTACATCATAATGAGAATAATTTGTGGCTCATGCCGAACACGCAACTACCATAAAAATGAGACCGTGTGTGTATGTTGTCCTGACATGTCCTGAAACTTCTTGGGTGTCTATGGCAAGATGGCAAGGTAAGGCCCACAAAGTTGGCTTGGGTGCATTTCATTTACATGAAATTTATGAGTCGCGCAGTGGCCCGCAAGTGATAAGACTGTGAGCCATAAGTGTCGCGCACTTAAGGCACATCCTTTGATGCTGATTACACTTTAATAACTAACTGAAAAGTCAACTGAATTCCTAATTAGTAGGACCCAAGCGGTGCGAACACCTCAGAGAGCAAAACTCATGCATACACAATCAACAAACTGAACAAATAATGAGAAAAACAACTTCAATAACTGTCAGCCCAGAAAAAAACGAAACCCAATCGAATCGAATCGAAACGCCTCGAAGCATATCAAAAACTTTTAGCAGTTGAAAAGTTTTGCCACCTTTTCTTTTTTTTTTTGCTTTTTGCTTTGTTCATTCTTGTTGTCCCGAACAATATGCGCTTGGTTTCTGGGCCATGCATATAAAAATCGAAATGATAATCAAGAAAATGATACAAAAAATAAAACAGCAGTGAAAACTTCAAGCCCGGTTAGGCAGAGGGTGTTCCTTAGGAACACATTTGCTTCACTGAATTCAATTATCTCAAGAGAGCTAAATTAAAACGATGAACAAGTGGGCAATACTAGGGCGATGATTTCTTATAAAAATCGGAGCAGCTTTAAAAACAATATATTTTTCCGTTCTTTTGAACTAATAAGCTGAAATGAAAATTATTTTCGAGTATTAGAAACAAAGGCTTTGGCTGTTAAATGCTTTTCTTACTACGATTTTATCTACCCATTTTTAAATGACAAATCGATATCAAAATTGGCATTTTAAAATTTATTTTTAGAGAACTAGTAACGAAGGTGTTTAAGATTCTTAGTCCGATTTGAAAATGGACTTTGAACACTGAACACCCTTTATTTGAACAGACGAATGCTCAACAATGGCTTGGAAACCTACCTATTCTTTCATTGTACTTCTCAAATCCAAATTGGCAATTTTAGATCGAGTATTTGTAATGAAGTCCTGATGGCTTATTGGCTCAACATATATCAAAATCGAATAATATTTGACAGCGAGCACCCTATACGTGAATAGGCGAACGCTCATCTATAGCATGGATACTCACCTATTTTTCATTTTACATCGCTGCTCCCCACTACGGTCACCAACGCTTGAGTAACAACAACCAATATCGTAAAGAAAAAAGAAAAATAGAAAAAATTGTATAGAGCCTGATACCAGTGTCAGTTGACATTTGCCATTTTTGTCATTTTTGCCGTTGGGCTGCTGCCAATTGCATGCCAATTTTTCAATGTGTGTGTCTTTGGAAATCGATGTGTATGTGTATCCTTTGTGACAATTTTGGGGACATGAATACCTTATACATTTATTGCCACACCGATTTCGATGATACTCGTATTTTTAGAAGCGTTTTTAGAGGCCATTGAATGTTCTTTGAAAACTTTATCTACTTATTGCTTTTTTAAGTTTTTCTTTCTTTCTTTAATCTAGCGTTAAGCTTAAATTATGCGCAGTGAGCTCACTGCTCTTTCCCGTGCTGCCTGTTATTTACAGTTGGTTGGCGCTGTTCTCTGGGCCAGCATTTCAGTTTGACCACATGTCCTTAAACCAAAATGTTTGCTGCCAATGGGCTAAATTGTGTACGCGGTCACCGGAAATAATCGGGGCCTAGACCAAACCAGACGGACACAAAGAGTGCGAGAGTGTGATGGATGTAACAGGATGAAACAGTTGACATTTTTGAAATAATATACAACAATTTTGTTGTCGTGTGCTGGGTTGTAGGGAGCATATTCTCCGACAGCATAGACACATAGACATGTATTCCAGTATTCGCATGGTCTTCATTGCATATCAGCTGACAAAAAAATCCTGAATTCAAAACAAACAGCTCCATAAATTTCACGCCTCTTGGCCGGCAAGGACGATAATTTATGAACTTGTGCCCATTCACAGTGCTTATACCCTAAATTATGGCCAGTTTTGCACGTGTCCTTGTATCCCTTTTGTCTCTCTGCACACACTCACTCTCACACACAGACACACACAGACGTACGCACACGCATTGTGAGCACTGTTGTTGACACATTATTGTTATCCTTTCTCTTGACACACACACACCGAGCACCGACATGTGATTATATAATGTGAGGCCGAAATGTCCTCATTAAGCAGTCCACATTTTAATTAATTTATTCTTTGCTAATTTGTTATTTGACTCATTTGTAAAAACATTTATATCATTCGCATACCACTCGTTCCTGCTGTATGTGAACCAAAACCAAAACCGCTAATTAGTTGGCCATTGATCGAATGAAATTTTCTGACGTGTTTCGGTCAATGAAATTCAATTTGCGCAAGATTTGAAATAAATGTAAGCGTTATGCTATGGGATAATTCTAATAAAAATATTGATTGAAAGTTACAAAAGGCATCAATATAAAAATCATTATTAACACTATTATTGAGCTACTGCTCATCCATAATTCTGACTCTTGCTAAAAGTATTGAATCTTTATCGAGTTGAGAATTCATAACATTGTCTTAAAATTGGTTGATTCTGTGTCTGATTGTTCCTTGTTTAATTAATTGACTTCCCAATCCACAGTGTCCAGTCAAGCGACCTGTGAGTTTCTTTTCTTTCAAATAGATATTACTTGCTTAAATCGTTGCTGAGTAAAGACACCTTAAAACAAGCCTGTTGTTTGATCCGAGCTGATCCTAAAAATCATTAAAAAAGCCAAGTTTGATTGCAATCACAAACAACCGTCGCTTAAAAGGTGTAAAGCTTATAATTCCCTGACTGAGTAAAGAAGTACATCGTGGAATCGAAAGGTTCGCCATCTAGCTGCTTTAGCTTACAACGGAAACCCATTTCGAATAAGTAGTACAATAATCTCCCATTTAAGGACCGTACCTTTTCAATAATCCTATGTTTCTAACAATGCCAAATTTGATAATAAGCCTTATGATAAGCTCCGTCTTAGGCATTCAAATTGTGAAATTTTGTGGCAGCTTGAAGTCACTTCTGGCTCAATCTGTTCGCCTGTAATCCCCACACAAATTGCCCAAAATACAAATCCATAATTGTTTTGGCATCAACTTTGGCATTTGCAATGGCATATTGAAACGACTTGTGATATCATCGTACGGGCGTGACCCCCATGACCCTCGTGACCATTAGCCCATTGCGAATTGGTCTTAATGTTGCCATCATGCCAACTGTTTTGCTTGCTTTTTAATTAGGCGTGAGAGCTTTTGTCTGGATTCGTTTGCGTTTTCGTTGGGCTTTGTGTAATTCACTGCACCACTTTGGTTAATTTATCTCTTCAATGAAAACTCACTACTGGCATCTTCAATTAATTCTGCCGCCCTTGAATGGCGTTAAATCAAAAAGATATTCATCCACTTGGCTCAGTCGGCACTTTTCTGCGCTTTAACTTAAGTAAATTGCTTTTGGTTTTGAGTTACATTCAAGTTTCTGGAGCACTTGCAATGCCTTTCTATATATAGAAATGTTTTTTTTTTATAATCGATAATTGGTTTGTTGGCCAGAAAATCTGAAGATAAGAATATTAATTACATGAGCTGCGCAAGTTTCTTATAACATAAAATAATTACACTAGAATATATCATAAAAATTATCATAATTAAAAAAAAAAAATGGAATATGAACTTTCTTAAAATTGCTTATTATTTTATTTACTTTTCTTTGGAGTTATTAGGTAGTCTTATCCCGCCGATTACGCTCTAAAAACATCTTTCTCGAGTTACTCCTAATGATATGTGACAACTTTTTACTAACTTGGCTGTTCACCTACAGGTATAATTGCAATAAATTTATAGACGTTGACAAACGATGGCATTTGTAGGCGTCAGAGCGCATTTAACGACCTTTTGACCAGCATGATGGACGGGGCCTGGCTGACCAGGCTGTTGTTGGTTGCTTGGCTGCTCATGTCCTTGACTGATGATGGCCATCATATGATTTATGGACATGCACGTTTCCCAGCTCTAGGCAGCCAAAAACTATTATTTACACATTCTTGGTCTAGAAAACTTCGATACTGTTTTGCTCCCATGAAAAAAATAAGAAAAATGTGGATAAGCTAAGAAAAACACAGAATAGTCATCAGGGAAAAGTGACATTGGAGATTTTTGTGTACTCTGGCAAAAAGTGTTAAATAAAAGTATAAAAGTATATATATATATATATATATATATATATATATGCGAAAAAAGTTGAATTGATGTTAAAGAATGTTTAACGGCAGTCGTCAGAAACGTGTGAACAATTTTTATGGCTTGCGTTGAAACGAATTTAATAGCGATTTTCTATAATATTTCTTTTGCAAAAATATCTAGCTTATTTTTGATATTGAAATGCATGTTAAATCGATAACTTACAATTTTACAATTATATTTCCCATGACAATCAAACATGCACATTTTTCAACTCCTTTTTATTTTGGTTTGTCACGCTTAAGTTTACTTATATTTTTAACAGGAATAAGAACCTAAATGTGTGGATAACCAATAGCACAATGTTGTGTTTTAATTTAATTAGAGAAGCCTCTAGAGTTAGAACCAATTTCCATCTTTATTGAATTATTTGAAGTAGATAAAAGCGTCCTTTAAAAACCCAAAAGAACCGTCCATTGATTCACTTCATTAGTCAAAGAAAATTGCTGACTTGTCAACTGTGTTTGCCCAAATCAACATCGTATTTTTATCCTTGTCACAGTTATTTTTCCCTTAGAGGTGAAAACAAACCGAGAACTTAACTGACAAACAACCAAGTCAAAGCATTTGATAAAGCCAGAAGGGGGTGTGGCGGTGAATGGCAAAGGAGAGTCAATGTGTTGAGATACTAAGTATCTACCATTATGCAACTAATTAAAATGTCAACAATGGGAGAGAAGGCAAAGACAAGACCAAAGCAAATATCATCAATGGCAAACTTCTCTCACCCAGAGACAGAGGCTTCAACATGAGCGTACATGTGCGAACCTATAAAATACTAAAAGGACTAAAATCCACTTAAATGCTGGACACTACTATCGACCATTTAGCAGAGATGTCGGACGGGTGGACAGACGGATGGTCGCCACACGTATAGGATATGCCATAGCATTGACATCCGTGTGACGATTGGCAGTATTGTCAGCACTTACGGTCTTAGTAGGTGTGCGTGTGCGTGTGTGTGTGTGTAAGTGCTTGAATATTCATATGACCACCGTATGGCAGATGGCAGAGTGTGCAAGTATTGGTGGCTGTTACTCATGCCTTATGCAATTGATAAAACAACTTGAACAAAAACAACAACAAAGGCTATATGAAGCATCCCATGCCGGGCTAGAGAAAATTCTATAGATTTCAATTGCTAAACGGCAACTGGGAAAACTCACGTTCTGAATCGATATTTGTGCCATTTGTTGACTATGTGCCAAAAGGTATTCAGGTGGGAAAACAGGAAAAAAAGTAAAAATTGAATCAATTATTAAGTACATTTTTAAGAAAAATGCTGCTGTTAACGTTACTTAACAGTTCCAAACCTTAGAGACTGGATGTGCCCGGAGCATGTTCAAATTTATTTACACTACATCTTTTTGACCTGAAGCCAGCGAAAAACATTTAAATTATAAAAGGAGGTCACCAAACAATAAACTATTAAATGCATTTACTATTTTAACAAAACGAGTCATCCGATTCGGCATTTTCTAATCGCATTTTTCATTTTTATAACATGTATATGAACAATGGGGTTCACGAAATTTCTATATTTAGTAACAATATTTTAGCCATGCCTGTAAATATGGTTATAAACAAGGATTCAAGCTCAACATAAGCCAAAGAAGCTTATGGACTTACAAGCTTTTAGGTAGCTTTTACTGTCTCAAAACGTTTGAGCTTAAAGCTTAGCACAGTTAGGAAGTACCAAAAACACTCAATTGATGGCACTTATAAACGACCATTCAAAAGTTGACATTTACACGAAAGAAAAATACATTTACATTTAAGTGCAGCTGCAGAATTGAACAATGAAAGGACTATTTAATAATATTAATTAATTAAAAAGTTTAACTTTCAAACTTAATAAAAATGCAATGAGTATTTCAAAGGAAATGTTACTGGAACTGCAAAAACAAAAGCGCATTTTTCACACAAATTACCTCAATTGAATTGTCCTTGATGGGTGTAAAGATGTGTGTGTGCATGTGTAGTGTATGCGTATGTGCACTTATATATGTGTAATTGTAGTTCACATATATTCATGACAAATGTTCGATTATTTCTCATTAAGCAGCATTATTGATATAAATTAAACTCTTGGTATGCGTAATTAAATTGCTCTTTACAAGTGTGTGTTGTGCATGAATATTAAAAGTAATTTATCGGCCGTTAAATCCATTATAATAAGATACGTAATACACATACGCTGTTAATACTATATTTCAGTTAAATCAAGTAAAGGTTCGGCTTAAGCTCGTTGCGCCGTTAAAAATGTGGTTTAAATTTTGATTGAGTTGTATTTATATTGCATGGCGAGAGTCAGCATTAAGTCCCACGACAATTGCATTGGAGCGCACAATCATATTCATCATAAATTCCAACAATAGTCCTAAGGAAGCAAAATATTTCATAATAATAAACAACATTTTCTGCAAAAGAATTCAGAGCATGCAACACGTATTAAAGAAAATGCCATTCACGTTGTCCAGCGCACAACAATCAGCCAAAGTAGTCAGCCAGTTGGACAGGCCATAACAGAGGAGTCAAGAACAAAACCAGTTCAGACAGTGCCTCGTCACTGCATGCACTCGACAGACCCCAGCGATTATCTTTCATTTACAGGCGGATGCAGCCACGTACACACCGATACTACACATACATAAGCATAGTAAAAACTCAAGGAATTCTACTAAGATATGGCAACTGGACATTCAGAACTTTTGGATGGAACAAGACGGAACATTTTTGTGGAAAACTAAAAAACTGAAAATATAGTGGCGACTATTTTTCGAGGTTTAAAAATTATTTATAATTAAGTTAATTGACATGAAAAGAGTCAGAACTAGAATTAGAATTAGAATTAGAATATATCTCTAATGTCTACTTTTAGAATATTATTTTATGGATAGAAATAGAATGGAAATAGTTGTGAGCACAAAAAATCAATTATTTCATACAGCTAGGTCCATAAGAGCTAGTCCATAAGAGAAATTAGTAAATCATCCAATTTGCCATCTGAAGTATATTAGCCATTTCATAACAATATTATAACATTGCAAGGGTATACACAGCCAGTATACACAGAACATTTGTGTCAACTTTGAGTTAAGTAATTCTGTTGCATTCTCGAAATGAAACTCACCTTTAGTTTTGAAGTTTTTGTAGTTTAAATTGGTTTAGAAAATAAGACTTTTACTTTAACTACTTTAAAAGTAATTGGCTTGTGTATATATAATATATATCTGAACATACATATGCAAATCAATTAAATTTCAACCTCCAAAATGTATATATTCATAACATATTTATTTATTTATATTTTTATGGAAGACGAAATTCTATTAAACTGTTTAATTTATTTATGGAGCAAGAAATTCTATTAAAAATTTTAATTTAATGCCATAACATTCTTGAAAAAATTCCATCGTGGTCAGCATTTAGCAGTGAGGAATTTCAGCAAGTCACGTAGATGTTCTGACTATTTTATTGCAGCCAGACGAATGCGAATGGTGCAAACCAATGCGACTGAAGCACATTTGGCAAACTTTTTGGCATATTGACATATTTTAGCAATTTAATGCAGCTGATAGTAAAATTGTGGGCTACAAATATTGTGCGGGTGATTTTGCTAATTTTTTATTTTTTTTTTTATACTTTAGGAAGATATATATATTTTTTTTGCAATGCAAATTATTCATAGGCCTAAGAGTTTTGAGTATAGAGTTGGTGTGGGCTAATAAGTCCAGTATGTGCATGGAGTGTGTGTTTGTGTGTGAGAGAGTGACATAAATGCGATCAAAAACTGTTGCAAATTGTAGTCGCAGGCACAGGCACAGGACATTTAAGGACATGCTTGCCAGCCACTCCTTACCGGGAACCAGCCTGGCGAGCTCAAATTTATGTGGCTTGCGTGACCTTCGTGCGCTTTTGCGTGATAAATCAATTTCATTGCAATTCGTAATTGTGTAAAATGTATTTTCAATTTGCGAGCAACAGAGACGGCACATGGGAGAGACAGAGAGGGGGACAGCAAGCGAGCGCTTGGTAGATTCCTTTGCGGAAATGCATGATTTTGGTCACATTTCCAATTGTCAATGAGATTTCAAATGTGCTGAGATTTATGCGTGTGTTGTCCGAGCCGCACGCACACAATAACATTTTGTCCCGTTATATCAAGCAATTTCTATGGCCATTATAAATGTTCAATTTTCATGCCCATGAGTAAGCAAACATGTATTTGTGTGCCTGAGTGTATGTTGGTAAATTTCAGCTTTTGGTTTCATGATTTATGCATGCTACCAATGCCGCCAAAAGCCATAACGAACGAGCACTTCGTCTTTCAACCAGAGTGGGGACAAAGCTAATTGCATTTGGTCATATCTGACTTGAGAAATTCATTCGATTTCAATTAAACAGTTGATGCATATGCACTAATCCTTAATTAAAGAGCCATTAAGCTAAATAATAAACAATTTTGGCATTGATTTTTCCTTTGCATGTCTAATAGAGTGCAGCTAAAGTGTGTAACATATAAAAGTCTATCAAACTTTGGGCAAGCAAAATCACTGAGAGTATTGCATCAAATTAAATGTATCCCAAATTGGTAAGCTGATTTTTTTTTAGTATACTTTGGGAAATAAAAACAATATTTTTTTGATAACTGTACTTCTTATATAGTTTTTAGTTCGGAACACAATCGAATTTCCTCCAGATTAAATTGAATATACATAGATTAAAAAAAATTACACAACAGCTTTAATTAAAACTCAAATTTCATAAAATTTACCTACCATTCGCATTTTTGTGCTTTGCAAAACATTAAATTAATGCATATATATTCTAAAGCATTTTTTCGCCTCAGACAGAGGCAAGTGTAAGTCATTTAAACAGCAAAAAACACTTGTATTTTATGATTACATATTATTATGCTATTTCCGTTTTACTTATACATTTAAGGTGTTGACAGCCAGACAGTTGAGAGAAATGTTCAATTATTTAAATTAATTCAACATTAGATGTGAAATGTGCTCTTTCCGCTACTTAATTCTTAAATTATTTTGTTTATGGCAATTATTTATGTGTGTGGTCCAAACAGGCATTAAATAGCTGCATTTGAAACGAAATTATTGCGGTGCATTTAACCTGCATAAGTTATCAAAGGGCAAGTACCTTAATTGTGCACTATAATTGCATTCGAATACAGACAAACCCAGAGCAAAAGGTAATTTCATCTATGCATTTTATCCATATGCGTTTTTCAAAATAATAAAAACCTTGTTAATGTGCTTTTACGGCCTAAATATATTAAATATCTGTATTTCGAGTAAATAAACAAAAGCTGGCGCTAGTTGCACCTGACGTACCCCAAATTACTCAACTCTAATTTACAAATTTTGTGCACGCCATTGTACTTTTTCCGTCAAATGAGTTTTGCACCAAATTTAATCAATTAAAATAATTACACATGGGCATATGCTCATTCCATTTAAAAATAGTAATTTGTGGCATAAAATTACGGAAAATTGTAATGATTCGCAAATGGTAAAGTTTGATGAAATTTTAAATTAAATTTTGTAACATTTGGGCTAAGGTTGTTTGTATTTACTTAATGCCTGATTCCACTGTTAAAATTAGTTACATTCTCAAAAGTGTATGGAATGTAAAGTTGTTGGCATAAGAGATAGCATTCTATACTTTCCATTCGTAAAGTAGGTTGCAAATTTTTAGTAAATTACTTCAAGTGTTATATGTTGAGTATGTCAATATTTATATACAGATAATTTAATTTATTTTTTATACTTTAATTTAAGCTTAAGAGCTTAAAGAGTTGTTTGCGTTACATATGTTTCAAATATTTAATTTAATTTATTAATTAAAAATTTTTTAAAGCCAATCCGCTCTTTATTCAAGCCGTAATTTTGTCACTTAATGTTAACAACAATAATATAAATTTACTAATTTAAAAATATAATAGTCTCATAAATTAACAGCACTCAGAAGCTTAAACCTAGTTCAAAAATGTGCATGTACACAGCCAACTATTTGAGAACACGCACACACCAGAAAGAATATTTTTTTATTTTTTATTTTTCAAAGAAAAAGACAAATTGCAGTCTGGTTCGGGGTCGACAATGCCTGTATGCCCAATGTAGATAAACTGCTTTCAAATACCTTTCAGGGCTACCAGGCACTGGCAGCGGCCAGCAAGAAAGACAAAAATGTCAATTGAGACGATGCACACGAATATATAACATTACGTATACGAAGTTGGCTGTTACTTGGTTACCTTTTGCATTGTGTGAGATGCACAAAAATGATTTAAAGCTGCAGTTCAGTGTCGAGTACCTAAAATTGACGAGCATCAAACTACTGTTCAGGGAAAAAGTAAAAACCATTAAGTAACAAAGAGTACCAAATTCGGGCCCACAGTGCTTATGCTTGATATTATATACGGCTTGAAACTTTATGTATAAATTTTAGTATATTAACTTGCTCCTGTAATTTAATTGGCATTATTTTAACATTTGAATTGATAATGTGTGTTCATTATTTTTATGCATATCCATACATTTTAAATGCATTTAATAAATAAAGAACAAAAGAACAAATTTTGTAGCAAATTTTACTGATGATTGCTGACGTAAAATTTTGCTGCTAACATCAAACAAAAATTTGTAAGAAAATATTTCAAAAATATTTGCATAAGTGCTAATTTACTAACAAAAACTCAAAAGTAAATGCAAATCAACTGCCCAACAGAGAGAATGAATATGGCAAAACTGGATTGTGATTGAGTGTATACGATAAGGCTGCCTAATAAAGTCAGGAGGAGTTGGGTAGATTTATGCCCGACTGGAATTCAATTTGCATAATTAAAATGAAATGCATTTGAAGCATATTAAATAAATATGTAGTACAACACACACTCTAACATAAACAAAGATCACACAGATACACGGCTATAGAAAGACAGCTGTATTTAGTTAGCCCAAAAAGCATGTCGAAAATATTAAAGCTCTTTATGCTAAAATTATGCGATTGCTGGTGGATAGAATGAAAATCTAATAAAACTTAAATTTCATTGTCATAAGCCAAGTACAAAATTGCGATAATTGATTCAGCACAGATGTCATTGTATGCCGACATCAGTGCGTATGTGAAATATTTCTTGAGCAACTGCTGCCAGTGCTAGCTTGTCCGTCCAGCTATAGTTATTAGCTTCATAATCTTCGAAAATGGGGTATCCCCTGCTATTTATATACTACTTTTCTTCCTCTATTTTTAGATTGCTTGTCATAAACTTGAGCCATGTGTTGCTACCGACCATCTCTGACTAAAACTTGGCACGTTTCCTGTCCGCAGCAGAAGTCATAAAAGAGTTATTAGTTTTAATGTGCCAGTGGCCAAAGTGGCAACAGCAGAAAAAAAAGTAATTAAAAGTACAAACACATAAAAAGCTTCTCCTACAGGTTTTTCAAAGTGTATCTTGAATGAATAAACAGATAAGGGGGTAAGCGATAATATAATAAATAAATTTATTAATTCATTAATATTAATTTAATAAATTTGTTATTAATTTATTAATTTATTAATATTAATTTAATAAATTTATCATCTTGAAAATATAATCAGAACTTTATCATTTTTGTGGTCAAGTGTATTCCCGCTGAATAAGTAAACTAATTTAATGGAAATCAATTGAAAATAAGGAATTAAATCAATATCGGATTAGCTAACGAAACCAATTATCTATTAACAAATAGTTCAGAAATGGCAATTATTGCATCTTAAGGACTTAATTTGATTTTACGGTCAAGTAATTAAAACGATATCCTAATGTGTTGAAACTACTTACTTAAAGACAGTTCGTTGAGAGCGTTATACTTTAATTAAATTTCTGGCAGATACGATTACAAAACTGTAGGCTATGCATCGTAGTGCAACGAAGCTTTAAATTAATCGGAATTTAATTGCATCGAGACATTTGATTTTCACAATACGATTTGTGCGTGTTGCATGTGGGTCGAATCAATAACTAAATCGGCAAAGGCAAGCAAAAGCGATTTTACATGCTATCAAAGACTAGTAAATAAGATGAGCAATAAATGCGATAATAAAATGCTTTAAAAAAATATAAAATAAAAGAATGAAACACAACATAAAATGGTTCACAAGAATAAGCACGTCTACAATGAACCCGCATCAAAACGAAACCAATGAGCCAAACAGGACCAGGACTTGTTTTTACTATGCGATTATGATAAAATGGCTTTAGATGAGAGAAAAGCAGTTGTAGTTGTGCTGGTTGGGGTTTGGGGGCAAGTTTATCCCAAACGAACAATTCAAAATAATAATCGTGCGCATAAATAAAACATTTCGAAATCAAGTGGTTTTCTCATACGAAACAAGCACACAAATCGAATGGTAAGGAAAGAAATAGAGAGGCAAGTAAAGAGAATCGCAGGCCAAGTAGAAATTGAAAGTCAGGACATGAAATATTTATGTTGTTTGCTCTATGTGAGGTGTGTTGTGGGTGCGTTGCCTTCTTGGCATGTTTGCCATTTGTGGTTTATATGGCAATAAATAAAAAACCTTTACCAGCAGTCGACAACAAATTTTAAAGTGTGTCCGTTTACAGGAACTAAGACGAACCCGAGACCCAAAAATCTCCAACTCTTGTTCTAAAACAAACCCTTGAGCAACTGTTTTACCAAAACTACAGCTCCTAAATGACCAATACACACAATCACCCACACACTCAAGCACACACACACACATCTTAATCGTTAGCTGAACTTTGCTCTGTCCTGTTTCTGTTGATTGAGATGTTGGTTTTTGGGGTCTGCCTGGTCTACTTCCCGTTGGCTACGTATCCTTAGCTTAGCCCCAAAGTCCGCAAACTATTTGCACTTGGTTTTGGCTATAAAATTGCATAATAAATGTATAAACAGCTCCTTTCTTTTCGCTCCGCAGCGAACATAGAACTGTAAATTATTTTGGCGTTGTTGCTTTTGTTTTTTTTTTTAACAGTTTTTTGTTTACTGTGGAAATCGAGTGTGGCTTAAACCATTTTTTATGGGTTGACAGTATTTTGGATTTTGATTGAATTGGTTGATTCATATTTGATTAAGATTTTTATATATCGTAGGAAATTAGGTACTTGACACAAACAAATAGATTTATGACATATTTAAATACTAGAAATGAATTGCAGAAATTTTTATGATTACTTGGTTTCTAGAAGATATTTGAAGTATTATGAATTTATATAAATTATTATTTTGTGTGATCTGGAATTTAATTTCCTCTAGCTGAAGTCATTTACATCAGCAGTAAACTTACCTATCCCACAGTACTGTCTGCTAACCTTATGGAACTACAAGGAAGACACGCTAAGAACTTAATGAGTAGCCTCTCTGTTCATTCTAGGCGGTGCCAGGCGCCAGTTACAGTCAGATGCCAGACTGCTTGGACTCTCCTTTGACAAGTCTAGTGCTGCTCTTGGCAAACATTGCTGGCTTTTATTTCCATGCTGCACAGCCAAGTGGAATGTCCTCTTTTTTGGCCACTGTTCAAGATCGACCGGCAAGTTATTTAATTTATTATAAAACATTGAAATATGTATTATGTTTATTCATACCCCATAGCTCCCCATCTACACTTATTATACAAATGAAACAAACGGCCCGTGGCGTCGGGAAGGAAATGGAAAAGTTTAAGGCGCAGCTGCTTTTCAGGCACCCCGACCACATTCCTCCGCTGCCTGTTCTTTGAATTTTCACTTAGGCATTTTGCATAATCAAGATAAACGATAAGTAAATTTATCTTTATTAACAAATCTTCAACGTGCCAGGGTAATTTATTTGTGGCTTGCCCTCTACCCTGCACTTGCCTGACGGGCCATTTACATGCCACATGAAATTGGCCTTTGGAGAGGACTGGGCACTAAGCTAAAATGCTCTGTGTAAGGTCAAAGTACATTCAGGTGTGTAAATACGTATCGTTCTTTCGCTCACATAGTAATTGAGTATGTGTGGAGTAAGTTGTAGCATTTGCTCATTCTTTAGGTTCGGCATATAACCTATAATCTAAAGAGATTGGATTGGTTAATTGAACACTCGATGAACTTTCATTTTATTTTAGCTAACAGTCTTTACCATAGAAGTTTTAGATCTTTAAATATTTAATTTTATCGATTCTTAAAGACTTTATTGGCTGTCATCCGTGATTCATCAAGTTTTGTTTTTATTTAAATTTCATAGATTATTACAGAATTCCTTTGAAGTTCATTTGTTTCTTCCTAAACCTTTGCCTTACATACATTTTGCATCACTCTAAAAAGTTTAAACAGCGTGTCCCCAAAAAGAAGTCTTGAATTGCTTCTGATCTCTTAAGGTATTTTGCAAAATGTTGTCAGCAGCAAACACGTTTCGCGGAAACAATCATGCTTGCACCAACTTCCTGTCTGATTGTAAAGCTATTATCCCAATATTTATATGTAGGTATGTGTGTATGTATGGGACGGTTTAAATAAGTTTAAGCGGCGGGTTTCTGGAAATTTCATTGCTCCTGTTGAGCGCATAAGGGATGTGCAACCGGCACACATGACTTCCGTTTGGATGGAAAATAAAGAAAACGAATTGAGTGCAGGACGTTGCAGGACTCGCACCGAAGAATGCCACTGATTAAAGTCAGAGCATCGGAGCAGGGAGCGGACGAAAAGAATTGCAGCGGAGGTAAACGACTAAAATAGCTTTGGTATTGGTTTACTTTACCTTACCTATAAAGTAAATAAGGAATTCGAGATGCTGTAAACTCAGCTGCATCTTCACTTGCAGCATCACTTGCAGTACCAGCAGCAGTAGCAGCAGGAACAGGAACAGCTAAAACGCATTAAAGGATTACTTAGTTTGGAATTTACTATATTATGGTCATTGCTAGCTACTTTTGTGTGTCATGCTGTGTAGAATGTATAAAATAAGTCCACAGCGAATTATATATATAAAGCATGGGGGACACAACAGGAAAACAAAATAAAATGAAGAAAAATCCCAAACGCTTGTAAAATATGATATATATCTTGGAGGTAACAGTTGGCCAGTTGGTAATCGTTGGCCAGTTGGCCAAATCGGAACAAGCTTTAAAATATAAGAAATACATTTACGACGAATTAATAACAATCGCAAAACTCATAATGTTTTTCATCTATTATTTTTTTATACATAAATCACCAGAATGTGGGAAGGTGATTCAAAACAACAATGTGTAATTGTTAATATTCATATTTATGCAATGTTGCTAATGAAAATATTTAAAATTAATTAAAATTACCTAAGAACTTATTATGCTAATTAGCGCAATTACCATCAGAATTCTAATTGATTGACGTCAATAACAATTATACAATAATTAAACTATGAATTTTAATGAATTATCTGCTGATAGCCACCTCAAAATAAACCATATTAATACTAATACCTGTCCAACTTTTTAATATACTTAATTCCACTTAATTTATGAAGTTGGCTCTTTTCTGCCACAAAAAAAAAAAACAGAATTTTTATAACCATCACATTTGGCGAACTTTTCTCAAGCACGTTAACAATCAATCTATTTGATACGTATGAAAGCCACTTTTATATTGATACAAGTTGCTGCTGTTGTGCCTCTGCAACACACACGGGCACAGATACGGACGCCAAATTCAATCATCCCATAAAACTTCAATTAATTGAGTCTGGTAAAACTAAAGCGCACACAATTCATATGAGAAACGTGTGTCCTGAAATGTTTTCATTGTCGTCATGCAGGACATGGTCTCAATTGGCAAGCCCCAATCACTCAACATGTGCAGCTGGATAACAATGTATAAAAGTGATAAGACACAGAGAGACTGAGAGAGAGACACACACGACAAAGGAACACGAAAACAAGCCATATAAAACTTTTATCCACACACTCACACACACACACGCACACACACAGCAACAAAGCAGCGAATCAGTTCCGGCCCGGGTACGTTTTTATTTGGCCGCAGCTAATTGTTTTTCGTTACGCAACGCATACCAATGCATTTAGCATTGAGCAGAGACCAGGACACATAACTCTCGAGTGTTTTATGGCCTCACGCACGGCAGGCCAATATCTTACCGCCAGATATCCTTGTCCAGGCACACATGTGCGTGGTAAGCTGAGGCAGTCATAAAATAAACCATGTACATGAATTCAAACACTTGGAAATTTATTAATGCGCCCTACAACCTACCATCTGCCAAGATGGAGTTTGAGTAATACCCACACTACTTAAATACACATTTAACGCATCTTCTGCGTTGGCTTTTGGGGACCTCATAAATTTCATTGACTATTTAATTGCCAGCAAAATAAATATTTTTATTAATCAAAAATTAATTTATTGGACAAGCTGCAAATATATTGCGCACAAAGCAGACTTTGTAGTCGCCTAAGATATAAGTATAAAATACAATACGTTTGTGTGTGTGTGTGTGTGTGTTTGTGGGTGTGTGTGAGTGTGAGTGTGTATGTGTATGTGCTTAAGCTGCATGGCTCGTTGCATTCTCTGATTACCCGTTGCCTTTATTTTACCAGCGATTTGTGTGAAATGAGCCGTATTAAGCTCTTGGCTTTATTTCTGTTGTTCTTAGCGTCTCTTCATATTTCTATTACTTGGCAATTTTGTAGCTTGCATTAAGCTTACATCAATGTCTAGCTTAAGTATTGGTTGGGCTGCTTAAGATACTCGTATATGTTTTTATATTGCTACGATATAATTAGTTTAAATTTACAAAAATTCAATATTGATTATAGTTTGAGTTTATATTTTTTATTGTATTATACTCAATGCACTAAAAGCTTCGCTTTCTAGCAACTTAAAATTGTTTTTATGACAAACAAATATTAATCCATAATATACATTGATTTATTTTCGCTTTAGTTGCCTTTTTCCCTCTGCAGCCACTTGATCACGTTGGAATCCCTTAAATGTTTGCGCACAAAGTTTATTGCAACGTTAATTGTGCAAATTAAGCTGAAAAAAAAAAAACGGAAACACAAACTGGTCAACAACAAAAACCACATGCCAACACTTAATGCCCACCACGAGGCGATGGTCGACTGCTGTTTAGGACGAGGCTTAGTTATAAGCAAAATTCATAAGGGAAACACGCTGCTGGCCGAAAAGGGGATTCAGCAGTCTGTGGTCTCTGAGCTGGACAGACTCTGCGCTCTGCTCTGCGCTTTCGGCTTTTACTATGCATATGTCTGCAGTAAAACAACACACAACACACACACACACACACACACACACACACACACATGTGAGCACATACACATACACACTTACGGAGCAGGGACAGGCTATGCGTGCAAAAGTTGAACGCAGCGAAAAGTTTTTGACCAGCTTTGCTGCTCTGTGTCAAAACAAGCCGACAACAATAACAACTCTCGCATTGCAACAATAATAATAACAAGAAGCAGCACTTTTGGCATGCCTTCAACGTGGCTGGCCGTAAGCTAAAGTTTTGCCGCTTCAGTTTTGTCGCCTTGCTTATCGACATTATAGTACAGCCCACAAAGCAAACACAAAAATGCTATTAATGCTGCGAAAGACATGCCACATTTGCAATGCATATATGTAACTGCATATATATTTTACATATATACGTATGTATGTATGTACCATATATATTTATAGAATTGTTTGCATGTCGCAACATTAAAGTTCATTACCAAACATGTTCAAGAATTCCTTGGAAATATACATACACTTTGGCACACACATGCATCAAAGTTTAGTTTTCTATGCTCTACTGAATCCCCTCCTTTTCGGGAGTACAGACAAAGAGACAGGGTTCGAGCATGACTCAACACACTGCTGATGCCGGAGATTTATTATTTATCAGTGCAGATTTTTGCAGCTACTCTGGAACGCTGACTTCGAATCCTTCCAGTGCACTTATGTGTTTAGTATAAAATGCTCTCACACACACGCACCCAGTCGTGTCTTTGCCTTGGCGTATCCTTTGGTAATGCTTTATTCATTGTCTATGTCTATGTCTCTGTCACTGTCTCCGTCTCCCTCTCAAAATGCAGATTGTTTACTGAATTTTTATGTTATTTCTCAACTAGCTCGCTATGCTTTACATTTGATATGCAATTGCATTGATTTTATGTTGCTTGCAAAAAAACTACATTAAATAACTGTGGCATTGAATGGCATATTTATTAATACAAGGTTTCTTACAGCTAGCGGTTGCTAGATATTTTCTAAATATATAAAATGGGCCTTGAAAGCACTTTTAAATATTTCGCTTATTATTAGATCTTTTCAAAAGACCATAGTCTATAAACATATTTGATTTCTTTTCGCGAAACCATAAAGAGCATATTAAATAATTAAATAAATCTAGTTAAAATGTTCTGCTAACGAAGAAATTAATATGGCAAAAAGGAGTGAACATAACAAGAAGTTGGTTTAGCTTTTTACACACCTCAGCAGGCAATGATCATATGCATATATGAGGTTAAAAATATTCTTGGAACACAGGGCTTTAACTTTACTCCATTAACATCATTGCCTCATATTAGCTGGCAGAATTGTGTGTGTGTCAGCTGCTCCACACGCCGTCTACAATTTTCCTCCACACACCCCTCTTGGGAGTTCTTTACATTGCATTATTTTGCGGCGTTTTGTTGCCTTGGTTTCATTTGGTTGCCGTTTGCCGCTTGCCGACTTTAGTTGTTAGTCCTAATTAATTATTGTAATTAGTTAAATGCAGGGCAGCGTGGAATGCAGCTGCTGAGATAGGGCTGAGGCCACTAAGGCCTAGATAACAACAGCTGACTGCGGCAAAAATGAATTTTCTGCTTCCATTTGCACGAAATGTTCAGATAATTTTCAACTCTCTGCCTGTCTGCGTGTTTTGATTTCAGTTTCAATGTGTTTGTTTTGCTTGCCAATTTATACTTGTATTTAAACTTCTCTGTCTTGTTGGACTTGCTATTCCTGTAATTGCATTGTATAGGAGCGCCTTTGCTAGGATAAGGTCATTTAGTTTGCTTTTTCTTGTATTTGTTTCTTTCTGTGGTTCACAAAGCCATGAAATGAACTGCGCAGACACACATATGCTTATGCGTAAATGTATTTAAAGCTGGCTTATGTAATTAGTAATAAATAGACAAAATCAACTGAGTTAATAGTCTGACATACAGCATTGTTTATGTTTGGCTTTTGATCTAATTGCTTTTCTCAACACACACAGATTATGGGCAGTGTCGGAAATGTTTTAAGTGCTAAGTCTTAAATTAGGTAGTAGATCTTAAATAGTATATCAAAAAATGCAGTGTAAATTTAAAAATAAAAATAATAAATAAAAAGAAAGCATACTGAATTAATTAAAAATATAAATATCTTTTGCTTTTGCTTAATGAAAATGTTTAACAAATTGATTTATAAATTTGATATGATAACTATTATAAATGATTGTTATAATAATATTAATAGATTGATAATAATATACATTGCATTTGACAACTATTATTCGAGTAAAAGTAGAACAAAATAATGTTGTAGAAATTAATTATTTGTATTTTTTTTTAATTAGTGCTTTCTATTAATATTTGCATTTTTTACTATCCAAACTGTTTCGTCCACTCAATATTCCTGCTCGAAATTAATTTAAAATCATTTATTAATCATTTTGAACACTCGCCAATCAGGCATAACTCAGTTCATGCATGAAAAATCTCAATTTGTTTACCCAATGCCACCCAGGTGTTTGTTTGTTTGTTTATTTTTCTTGCAGTCGGCATGGGGATTGGTGGATGGAACCCCTTTGGTCTTTTTTGCATAATAAAGTGACGAAAATAAGAGAATGCCCCGTTGCAATTTATTTAATAAAATGTGTGAACTCAGCGAAGGACGCTGCTGTGAGGACCCACGCAATCGAAACTTTTTCAACCGCAAAACACTAAAGCATACTTCTAGGCAATAACGTAATTCAAATGCCACGCTTCTTGCCTGCCAAATACCCCCTTGACTCTGTCAACACCCGCAAACTTTGCACATATTTCGAAAAACAAAAAACTGAAATCTGGGGCTGGGCAGCACCAAAAAAAAACTTTTTCAAAAATTGTGTAAATTGTCGGGTTCGCTGTGAGAACCCTTTTACACCATACCACCTCGCCCCTTTCATCCCTCCACGCAGCCAACAAAGCTGGCCGCTGGTAGGTGTCCAAGTGCGGGGCCTGAGAATGAAGTCAAAGTCAAAGCGCGACGTTTACTAAAATATTCATGGCTTGCTGCGTCGAGTGTCACAGCCTGTTGAGGATGGGGAGTCGAAAGTTAAGTGTGGAGTGCTCGGTGTGGTGTGAGTGGTGCGGAATGGGAAAGGGCAGCTGTGTGAAACTGGGCTTTGAGCTGTGCTGCACTCTTTTCGTCTCTGATCTGTCCATTTTCCTCGGCTAGTTTGCGCTTTTTGTTTGAGAATCAGTAAAAGTTGTTGATATTTGTTGATTACTTGCTGGCTGTGATTGCGGTAGGACGCCATTGCCGAAACTGTTGACATGGTCAAGTGCACTTTTAAATTCATTTCTGTTTTAGACATTTATATATTTGAAAAATATCTTAAGATTTATTAGCATTTCTGACTTCCAGCAAATTTATAAAAAAGTATTAAGAAGGGCAAAGCAGTTGAGATCAATGCTGAAATAATATTACATTTCTACAATATACGAAATTCGTGCCTAAAATTTTACACTTTTTGTGTATTTTTAGGCGCAATGAAAATGCAGTATTACATTTTAAGATATGCTGGCCAAATAGCACTAACATGCTTCCAATCTATTTCCAAAATAACTATTCTCATATTATATTAGTTTTGTTTGTGATTTGTAACACATTTAAGGGAAGTTTTAAAGCCATTTAAGATAAAATACAAGCACTTTATCCAACATTATGCAATAAAAACATTTTGTTGCAGTTGTGAAAGCGAATATTTTGTTTTGTGTGTTTGAAATGTTTTGAAATGAAAAGTGCGAAAGTCGAGTGGAGGCGATATAACTTAAATACGTCGTAGCCTATGCAATCATTTCAATTTTTTTTTTTTGTATTTTACAGTGGTTTGTCGAACACTTTAGCTTAAATCCCCAAAATGTTTTTTCTGGATATGCATAATAAAATGTGTTGCGTGTTTGGGCTTAGCTAAAGCACTTCCACGTGTTGCACACTCAACTGTCTGAAAAATGTACTAATGGCAGACAGTACTCAGATTTTGCCCAATATATATAAACTGATCTGGTAATTGATTTGCAGAGAATTGATTTAAATAATGTAATTAAATAATGAAAACAAAAAGAGTTTGTGCTATTTTTAATAAAGTTTATAGATATTTGGCAGGCTGTATGAACTACCAATAACTTGTTAGTCTAGTTATAATGCTCCTTACAGTTTGTCACTACTCAATATGTATCAAATGGCTCCCATAAGAAAATTGCCTGATTTGCCTAAATTTGCCTACATAAATTTAGATTCGGTCTGTCCAAGAAAAATATTCGTCGTTGAATTAAATTGTACCATTTTCTAAAGTTAAATTTGTCTGGACTAACCTTGCTCCTTCAAGGACAATTCTACCTTCCTTAAGTCGAAAATGTTAGTATTTGCTGCACATTTCTCAATAAGAAATCTCTCGACAAATCCAATTTGTTCAACTGCCGGTAGCATGGCCGGTCACCTAAGAATTTGCAATAACAATAGATAGTATTACGTCGTTATCGGAAACAGCAGCAGACGCAGAACCACGCACAAGGTACAGAAACAGCTTGAATAACAGGCAGACAACGGGTCAGAGAAGATGGAGAGCTATATTTAGCCCGTTACTTAACCAGGTAGTCAAGGCAACAAAATGGCTGTCAATTTCAGCTGTTGCTATTGTAGATGGTATAATCTTTCTCCCTTGCATCGGACCGATTTGACATTTTTGATTGATTATCTTGCGAGATAAATATATATAACCTGAGCGAAGAGTTAAATTTTCATAACTTGTAGAAAATTAAGATGCAAATTGATTGACTCAAACCTCAACACGCACACACGTAGTGAAAATGGCGGCCGGAAATGGGTGCAAATAAAAATGGAAAAGCTACAGAAATGTGCGCAGACAGTTTGGCCTCGAAAATGGACCAGGCCTTATTGTTATGCATTTATGTTTGCAATTGTTGTAATCGTTATTGTTTTTGTATTTTATTGACTGGCGCGTCCATGGTCGACTGGCAGCTCGGACCGTTGATTACAATTCACTTCCGGCGGTCATTAATTTTTATTTAGCAAATTTTCGCAGCAGCAAGCAAACAAAAAAAAAAAAATGCCGCTCGTTGCTCTGAGGTAGGAAAAATGGCCCAAGGACAGGCGGCGGAAAATGAATAAATTATATCAGAGTGAGCATGTGTGTGCATTGCTTTCGTGAGTGTGTATTAGTGTGTGTGTGTGTGTGTGTGTGTGCCGTAGCGAAAGCGGAAAGTGTGTTAATTTCCGACAGCAAAATATTTACCCCCATGATAGACGTGAACTGCAACTGATTTCAATGCATGGCCAAAATAATAAAAGGCATTGGGTGTAGTCGGTGCGTGGACATGAACAATAGCTATGAAACTGAAAATCATGAACAAGGTTTATAAACTGTAGTAAAAATAACCTTATGGAACTGCCAAGCTTTTAGATTGTGCTATATTTGCGTGCGATTAGGGTTATGAGACTCATAAAAAATTAACTTAGCATCAGAAATAATGCTCGCAATTTGTACTGCAGTAAAAACTGGTGTATTTTTTAGTATGTTTTAATATGAATGTTATATTACATAAAATAATAATATTTATAATGCTCTTTTATTCATTTATTTTGTCTTCCTGGTCACATTTTAGGTATTTTTATTAATTGGCTTGGAGTAACTATTTGCAGAACTTATGTTTTTTATGTGTAATGTGTACTTAAGTATATTATATAATACATGAAAATAAATTAACCAACTTTGACGGACAATTTAGTTACTAATAATAGGATAAAATACTTTTCAAATATTAGGAACATTCAAAGTTATGTAAACCTTATGCACCTCTTTAAAAAATAATGATTTAAGTCTCTATCTCAATTTGAAAAAAATGTATTGTGGGTGTGATGTATTCAGCCTGAATGCATTTTACATGTTGAGTGAAGGAGCAAAAGCAAAAAAAATGGGCGGATAGCATCGAAGGCGTGATGACCATGCTGTAGGGTAATAAAGGATAGTAAAGCACAAACCGATGTATCAAGGAGAAAATGAATGAAAAAGATTAAAAAAAAAAACAACAAGAATTGAGAAACATATGCAAATGAAGTTCAACGGTGAACGTGGACATGTGAAGTATTGTTGTAGCTGCTGGTGTTGTCTTTCTTATTGTCATTACGATGTGAAAACCATGTCCCACGTGTTGTTTGTATGCTGTGGGCTACAATAAAGCGGCCACGGATACAGTTAAATGATATAATAGTTCATTTAAAGACAAACTTATTTTTAATAACTAACTTATCCCATATAAGTAGTCGAAGGTATTATTTTGAAATGACATGCAAGTCTTAACAAAATAACTATTTGACAGTAAGCACATTGAGGCTTGAACTTTGATTTATACTCACATTTGAAAGTTATTTGAAAAGTGTCAATTTCTTCTTAATGAATACTGATTTCATGGAATCAGCTCTTTAGCAACTCCTTACCACAGATTGGTTTGTTTTCAGTTTTGTTGACTAATAAGTTATTCACTTACATTTCGGGTCTCATTTACGACCTCTAATTGTGTGTAACAATAGCAAAGCAGCCACAACAACAACAATAACAACAACAACAGGTGGATGAGGATAAAGCGCATAAACCAAAATAAATTGTGTAGTTCGTCCACCTCCCTCATAACTGCCATCTACTCTTACCGGAGCTCTTACATTTTACGAGCACGACACACACACAAAACACACACACACACACAAACATGTACGCACTCAGTGCGCTGTTTCCGTTTCCGCTCGGTAAATGTTTCATTTCGTTTTTGGTAGGGCGTGTGTGTGTGTGTGTGTGCAAGTGTGTGTGGGGGCGGGCAACGGCTTGTCACTCAGTAAATGCGCCGTGTGTGGCCAAAGTTAATGCACCATACGCGTGTCCATATGCCAGTTAGTTGACTGGCCAACTCCATATATATATAAATATATGTGTGTGTGTGTGTGTGTGTGTGTGTGTGTAGGCCATGTGTTAGCTTTCGAGACAAAATGGCTTAAGTAGTCACTTTTTGTGCTTATGGTTGGACTTTGGTTTAATTAATTACAAGATTAATGCGACTGTATGTGCGTATGGCAACTGCTGCCCAACGTTCAACGTTCAACATTCTGCCGTGCAGTCAGTGTGCGATATCGTCTTTGGACATACGACTACATGAAAGTAATTACATTCACACCACACAAATTTGTCGCTAACGATGTGTGGTCAAAGACGGTTTGATGCGCAAGAAAATTGTTGTTGTTTTATTTGTACTTAAGTTATCAAAGTAATGAAAGTATTAACAAGCTTAATAGCAACACAATTTTGTTTAACTATAAATATTTAGAACGCAAAGTGTAATATTTCAATTAATCTGATAATTAAGGGCTGGACGAAAATATCTTAGGCTAAACATATGATTGTCAATCATTTATTATAATATAAGAATTTTAACTGGAATATATATATATACTTTAATTAATATTGTACACAATTGATTTCTTTTATTAAACACCATAAGTAAAATGATATGCGCCTCGCACAATCAACATGCGGTTTACAATGACAATTTTTATGGCTATGCAAATTTCTGTGTCGGGTGCTACATCACTGAGACCAACATATAAAAAGCCTTTAGCATTTCTTCATAAAGTTGTTTGGGTTATATGTTATATTGTATATTTTTTGTGTGATATGTCAACATTTTAATTAATGCTTCAACGCTCAATTTGATTTCGTAGCGCTGCGGTTTTTTGCAGGTGTTTGGCATTTTAACAACAATACATCCACGTATACTTACAAACAGATAATACCCATCCAGTTCTTGTCAACTGACAACACTCATTAGCTCAGTGCGGCAGTTTTTCGGTGATTGATGTGTCTGTTATTCAAATGTGTGTGTGTGGGTGACGAGTTCTCATATGCATAGAATGCTTTAAATATTCGCTTACATGTAAAACTTTTCACATTTTATCAAACTGAAGAGTATGTACCTATATACATATATATGTATGCCATGTTCTCAGGTTTATTTTGCATTCAAATGGTATGGCAGCTGCCTCCCGTCATTCTCCTCCTTAGCTTTTACCCTCTATCCTTGGTACTTTTTTTTTTATAAGCCCCTTTCAACTTTCGATATGTAATCCTTTGATTGATGCGCCCAGCATCAGAGCATACATATACAGTACACATACACACATACGCACAACACAACACCTAGAGTAAGGTTTGTGCGTGTCCTTCGTCCTTGTGCCACATCGACAGAGGCAGCAGCCAAAATCAACGCCTATGCAGATTCACAGGCTTCAGCCTGATGGGTTTTTGGGGGTGTTAGACATATGATGACAAAGACGATTTGAGCATTTTTGCTTTTTGATTAGCCCAGACAGCAGCAGTAGCAGCAGCGACATCGAAGATGGAGCAAGTAGCAATGTGCAGCATCCGGAGCTGGGGCAAAACCAAAGGCAGTGTTTGCCTGATTTTAGGCCGTAGCAAGTGAAATATCAGCTTACTTTGGTTTAGTTGAGGTAACCGTAACCGTAAACAGTACCACACAGCAAAGCATTTGATTAGACAGGCACACAAGGACTACGCAAGGATGTTGTCAGAAACAAAGCTGTCAATTTGCTTGCCATTTTGGTCAGATGTCGAGCAGCTGCCACAAGTTCCTGCAATCGGCACACTATTGTGTTAACTATACAGATTGGCTAATTTTCAAGTCCTATTAATGCTGTGTGCTAGCCTGTATCAGGGGTTAATATTCATTCATTAAGTCTTTGGCTGATTGTCTTGGGTTCGAATAGCTAAGCTGCTAATTGATTAATTTGTGTCAAAGGTTTTAAATCAATTGCTGTAATTTTGCTAAACAAATCTAATATAAATCCAACTTGTTTTCTTGATATAGTAAATGACAATTTGTAAGTTCACAATCTACTTTAAATCATTAAAGGAGGGCATTTTTGATTACTGCACTGTTCAATACTGACATACTTTAATGATGCTTTTAAGTTTTACAAATATTTGTTGGGAAATGAGTACAAAAATCAATGAATGGATATTGTTCAATTCCCTATTGATGCCTATTTGTTACTTCCTGTAATTCCTTCTTGTTGCTACAAATACATTTTCTTTTAATATTTTTTTTCTTCTACAAAAGAATTTATGACAATAGATGTTGTATAATTGAAGACAACAATCTTGTGAAATGGTTATTGAGTGATTTACAAAGAATATTCATATATTTAGAATGATTGATAACGGTTAAGAAACCCGTTCAAATCAAGTCTTATAAGTAGTCTATGATATTTGACTAAAAGGACAATAATTCGAACAGAAATCACATTGGTTCTGATATTTTATATGCACAAAACATACTTCTTTAATGTTTTTTGTAAATCACATTTTCTGAGGGTTGACAAGTGGTCATGTAAATCCGCATTCGATTGGAAAGAAATCACAAGGTTTTTGATATGCTACATCACAGTTACATTGTCCCCGAAATCGCCGTTAATTCATATTGCATAACAATTCAATCGCTCGGAGCTCTTGAATTCTTCACTTGGGAGGTAATAACAATTTAAAGTGGCTCGCTTGGCCAAGCGCCATTTTGTTGACCTCAAGCGTTAAACCCGCAAAGAGCCATTGAGTCAAAAGGCTTACGCGCGGACTCGCCGAAAAACCACAGTTTCATGTGTATACAAAACCACGAAGGCTACCCAAAATAGCCGCGACTCAGCAATTGAAATCAATTAGCTAATTATGGCACAAACTGCAGCCGCAAAGTGATACATAAATTGCCAAAAATGTTCAATCAGAAATTTAATGAATATTTAAGGGCAAGTCCAACCTTAGCCCGTAGCACATCCAAAAGGGGTTAGCTAATAATTGAATGCGTTAATACAAACCAATTGTGGTTTGCGCTGTAAAGTGCAAATTTTGCTATAAGCTTCTCTTAACTTGGCCAATGAGCCGAGCGGTAATTTGAGCGCACTCCTTTGCATGCCATAGGCAAAATTCGAATAGCATTGTATAATTGAAAGCCTGCACTGGGTTGGCCGAGGGGCTTAAGTTCGAGGGGTGGGTGGTGGTGCGTATTTGGAGTACTCATTCAGGTGGAGGCTGTAGGCGGTGGGCGGATGGCGGCAGGTGCTGGCTAGCTCAAACTTTGCACTCTGGCAATAATATTATTGAAGGATTAAAGTTTAAACTTTTAAGTGCAAAAACACTTCAATTCAATTGAATTGTGTGCAATGCTCCACAATACTTTCCTCCATAGCACCGATGCTTTACCACTGTTCCGCTGCGAAGCGCATTTTGAGTCAAGAGGGCTAAAAAGTTTTTGTTGCGGTTATTGTGGGCATAAAACCAGCTACAAAGTTTCTGCCAGCTACAATTGCAATACAGTTGCAATGTTTATCAGGCAAGCTGATGTGTGAGAGATAGATTTGCCATTTTGTAGAACCTTAATGCGATCAATCAGGGAATGACAAGCTTAACTTCTATATAATTTAAATTCGGCAGAGTATTAAAACATTCAAAAATGTGCAAAAAAGGCAACAAAGCAACAAATCCTGGTACATTTTCAATTAATAAATTATAAATTATTAGTTAAGTATTTAAATGATTTTGGAGTGGCATCAAAAGTCCAAAAAGTTATGTTTAATTATTTAGAAATACGAATTTAAAAATTTACAACATGTAAAAACCGTAACTATTTTTGTTTACAGTCTAAATTTGTAGAATCAACTTAATAATTCTAAACACACAATAAAAACTGCTTCAAATTAAATAAGCAATTTACACATTAAGAGTATGATGATAGGCAAATAGAAATGCGAAAATACGAAAAGGGCATAGAAATTGAAAAGAAAGTGGAAAGTTGAATAAAATGGCGGCAAAAACTCAACACAATAGCTTGTCGAGAGCGGCAGCTCTTTGAGCCCATTGACAAGTGGCCTTTAAATGAAGTGTAGCTATCCAATGCACAGAAAGAAAGAGAGAGAGAAAGAGAGAGAGAGATGAGGGCGAAAACGTAGACTGGGCATGTCCTTGACTGTGAGTTGTCATGTCCTAAGGATGCCCATGAAGCTATCTTTTAACAGTGGGCGTTGCTTTGGTAGCTGTTCATTTTTATTTTAACACGCTTACAACGATTTAGTGGGAAATTTTATTTTATTTCATTTTCTTTTATATATATTTTTTTGTTCTCTCTCTTTATTTTGAAAAAATTCTTTTCAACTTGCTCGTTTCTCGCGAGGCTCTCACTTGACTGCATCCTTGAGCTTCCTGTTTGCAGTAGCTGAAGCAGCGTTTAACTGATAATCCTGACTTGTGCTGCAAATAATTTGCTAAACTGTTGCCTGGCCTTCCTACCCGCCTAACTTTTTTTTGACTTAGACTTACCGCCCACGGTATCCTTAAGTTCCACGACAAAGTTTTCCCGACTTAATTCTTTTATTTCGCTGCGCTGTCAGTCGCAGCATTAAATTCGTAGTATACATTTGCATGTAATATGATATAGACACGCATTGGCTTCTAGAAATGTCGTTGCCGTCGAAATGCCGCAAATACTTTTGTATGCCAAGCCACAGGACCTGGGCCTTTCTCTTTCTTTCACTTTCTCTTTTCCTTATGCAACCCAACTCAGTCAAGTACAATCGTTGTGCACGTTTTTTTGTGAATTGATTTGCTAGCGATTTGGGTGCAGGTTTCTGTACTCCACATTTATAATGAATAATTTCCGCACGACTTGAATTCAATGGCCAAAATGTTTTGCCGGTTCAATGTTTGCCTAATGGCCAATATTATTATTATTATTAGGATTATTATGATCACGATTACAACTGGCGCGCCTTTCAGACTGCGTAGCCCATTATATTTATCATTGCCTCAGGTTCAGTTTATTCGCTAAGTAGTTTTCCTAACAGAATAATTTCATGTGCAGCAACAAATTTGTATAACATTTAATGATTTATTGCGTTTTTAATTATCACAGAATTAGGTAGACAATAGTAAAAGAGTAGTCTGTACTTTAATTCGCATGAGAAGTAGACGAATTATTATTTGAATAAATTGAGGTGAAAGTTAAATAAAGTTCGCAACTTCAACAAATCTATATTTACTATTTTGCTTTAGGTTAGTGAAAAGGTTGCCTAATATGACATAGAAAACATACAAAGGGAGATCACAGTTATTTCTAATTAGTTCATTAAAAACAAAAGTTAAAAACTAGAATTAACACAATTATATTTGAGTTCGTTTACCTTGACAGCTTTTCAAAGTGCACACAATAGGCATTGATGATAAATTTAGTGTATTTTATTAATATTATACATGTTTTTTGCCACAATCAAAGCCATGGGAAATCTGGCAGTTTGGTGTATCGTTAAATTAAAATACTTTAATAAAAATACTTCGACGTTGTTGCTCAGCACTGCAAATTGGTTTTAAACAAATTGAAAACATGCAGAGACATTAATTGGAAAAGCCACAAACCAATAATTTTGTAATGGGTGCAAAATAAAATTGTATATATATAAAACATAATAATTAAAATTGATAATACTCAATAGTTGTGTTTAAAGGTATACTCCAAAAAATTCGTCCATTAATTGGCAAAAAAAAAACAACGCGCACAAAAAAACACCTGCCGCCATTTCAATTGTAAATGCGTATTATAAAAATGCAGAAATCTATATCCAAAAGCCTCAACTGAAAAGCTTTTATGTACTCAATAAAAATTTACAAAACAAGTCAGAAAAGTAAACATCGAAATTACATGCAAACAATAACCAGAAAACGCACAAAAACCATTGAACAATAAAAAAAATCGTACTTGTGCAATAATAACTGTATTTGCCCATTGATTGTTATTGCATTAGTTTGTTGCAAAAAACAATCCCAAAAACCAAATACAAAAGAACATCACTTGAAACAGAAAACTTTTCACAGAACGACAATTGCATTATCATTGTGTCAATGCACATGTGTTTTTGTGTTCTTGCGTGCGTTGCTTAAAGCGGGGTTCGTTTTTGCAGACGTGCTTAAATGTGGTCATCTGAAGATAACAATTCGAAAAAAAACTTGGTTAACTGGAATTCTAGCTGGTTTAGTTATACTTAATTTGGTATACATCGAAATGAATAATACGTAAGAAAACAATGTCTGATTCTTGGTATTGAATTTATACAAGTATCCCATGAGAGGACAGAATATTTCCAATTATGTGTTGTACTCTTAAGGAAATGCTTTTGTATCTATAGATAATTAAGGTTAATAATAAATCAGTTCATTTATTTAATGCCACATGTTGATATTATATGCGTTTTAATTTAATAGCTCAACTGAAACATTTGTAATTATATAATACATACACAGATACTCAAAATTCACAGAACAAAAATAAACACCTGAATTTGAATGCAGTCAACAACAGAGTCAAGTTACGCAGACAACGCAACCAAACCAATCACAAATATGAGCAACATAAAATCAAAACAGCAAATAACCATTCAGAATTAATGAAGAAAAATAAATGCTGGCTTACCCAGGCTAAGCGCGAAACAATATATAAATCAAAGGTATGTAGTATTTTATAAAAACATATATAATAGCAACACAAAAACTTAAGAATCAGAAACACTTTTGAATTAATTTTGTTTTCGCATACTGCTGTTATAATTTTCTATATATTGCGGATTGTTGCATTGACTTGTGGCAGCCTCCGAGATTCGTTATTACCTCCTTTTGGGACCTGCATAATATGCACGGGGTCACGAAGTGCATAACGCATTGAGCAAATACATTTGTTGACCAACAATGCGACTCGAATCGGTTTTATGCTCACTCTATGCGCATGTTTGCTCATCAAGGGGATTGTGGTGGGTGAACTTAGTTCATCTCCACCCCTGAAATAAGGTCAAACTGCATTTTCACCACTGGCAAGCAACAAGTGTTTGCCGCTAGTTGAAAGCAGACAATACATGTCTGTATGTCGCTACACTTGTAGGGGTGACTTTGTGGTGGGTTGCCTAAAATGCTTTGCCATAGAATATTGGTTAAAAACAGGGGAAGTTTTAAGGAAACTGCTTAGCCGACAATTGGCTCCCCTTAAGTAAGTAAGTTGAATTCGGAGCAGAATGGTGAATATTTCAAAAAGGATATTTACAGCTATTTAGAAATAAAAAAAATAAAAACTAGAAGGGATTTTGATTTAGAATTAATATAGAGATTAAACTGGGATGTTCGTTAAAAGTATCGTGACAGCTTAAACAATGTTGTATTGCTTAATTAGCGGGAGCAATATCAATTTAAACTTGAAGTCTATTAGTAAATCATAAATGTATTTTGTTATACATTTTCTAAGTTTATAAAACTGATTGATTGTGGTAGAGATAATTTTAATTTGATGTATCTGACCATTTAAAAAAGTTGTTTGCTAGCGGTAGTTATTATAATTATTAAATAATTGCTTAACTTACACACATATTGTTGCGGAACTATAAATATTTTTTTTCAGGAGTCGATTGCAAATCAGCGTGATAACAATCCCGCAAACGTAACGTGAAAAATCCATTGGAAAACCCATGGTGAGGCAACCACGTGAAATGGAAACTCGCTTAAGAAAAAAAAAAAAAAAAAGTAGGTGAAAAGGCAAAGAAACACTTTTGGGTTGTCACGGGGAAAAAGTCAAAGTTGCGTGTAAACTTTTTGCAAATGCTGGCACACATAATTGCATAAAGGGGACTTGAGAAAACTTGTTGCATACGACAAGGCGGGGGGCAATGGTAACTGTGATTGCGTGGCAAGTACTATGTTGTAAATGGATCGTTTTCGAGCGGCTTTGTCAGCAAACTTGCAAAGGAAATAAAAAAGGTGCTTGTGAGTGCAAATAAATACTTATTACTTATTATTTTTCGGCGGATTATATTGATTTTGGCTTCTGCTTTTTTATTCTTGATTTCGATAGGACGATAAATATATCTACGAATGAAAATTAGGGAAAGTATTTTTTTTATTTATAGGACAGTCTTAAGTCAATATCTCTGAGTTGTGTAATCATTTTCTGATCTAAAATTCCTTGATTTTGAAAGTCTTTTGAGCTCTGCTGATCAGCAACTGACAATTAGTTGTGTGAACAAACATATTGTATGCATACATCATAGATGACCAGATTGCCGTTGCGACGAAAATGCAAATATATTTATTGCCAAAATTTCTAATCTAATTTAACATGGTCAAACCAGACGTTGACCAACCAAACCGTCCAACAAAACAGAAACACATATATGCAAAATAGGCAAACACAACTGAAACGAAAACAAACCCACCGGAAACGAGGGCTGCAACTTTTGTCATGAATAGTTTCCATAAATATTTAAGCACAAGCGACATGCAAATACCTTTGCGCCCCCAAGCCGCGTTTATATTTTTGATGTGCTGCTGAGCGTTTACGAAAATTGTACATTGGACAAACAACAAATGTGCAACCAAAAATGACACCTAATTATGTCAGAGAACTCAAAAGTGTTTGACACACATACCTGTTGTCAATCATCCGTTAATAAATTGTTCAGTTAGTCAAATAGTCAGGCATAACCAAATAATTAAATCATTTTCATTTACAAATTGGAAAACTTGTGCTCAGACCTCTTACGAAAATTGCTCTTTTGTGCTTATAATAATAATAATTATTATTATTATGACTTGTTTTATGCAACGTTTCATTTTAATACAATTAAGTTGCCGATACGCACAAACTAGTATTTATTACAAAGACCATATATGATTTTTTATAATTTTGTACAGTTTCATTGTCAAATGGAAGGTTGAAAAAGTAAAATGTCATTTAGAGTTGTATGGCTTTAATTTAATTATTATTCTTTCAAATATTAAAAACATATTCGATAACACCTAAAACAATTTGTGCGTAATGAAATTCCTTTATTGATTTTAATTTACATTAAAGATGAATAATATATTATTAGCAACTAACAATAACTTTTGAAATTGCATATTATTCTATTACAAGCAACAAAGTATATATTTCAATAAGTACGTGAACTATGTAAATCAAAAGCCAAATTAACTCTCTGCGTTTGCCAGCTTGGAATTTTCCGATGCAAGTGCTTGAAATTCCAAACTTTAAATGCTCTTTGGAATGTCAATTAGGATACCAGACATTTGCATTAAGAGCTCTTCGTTGAAGATATGAGAGTATTTAACAATATGACAGGAAGGATGAACTTTGGCTAAAATATGAGCAGTTTGCACTTTGTGCTGGAGCGAGAGCCACATAAGAAGGAGACCGACGATGAGGAGAGATAGTGTGTGAGACGACATGCATGAATTTGAAGCATTGCAACAGTTGTAAGTGCATCCTGGCAGCTCATCTTGACTGTCTCGGCAGGAAGCACTTAATAAATTCAAAACTACAATTGTCTGTGTCCTTTTTGACGAACACGTCAACAAAAGGCAACTGCTTCTTTTGTCCGACACCACAGCGCAATAGGAATCAGCCATCCGATAACGAGTCAATGAACCCCATGGCATAACATCAAAATGCACCATAATTATACACCACTAGACGTGTAGGATGTGCGTTTGTTTTGAGCCAGTTTCTCGGCTTCAAAATCAAATTTCGTGTTTGCCAAATTGCGCAGCAAAATTACAACTGTCCAGCAAAACAGGAAAATGAAACGAACTTTCCAGCATTGCGTTGATTATGATGAGTGGAAAATGGCCGTGTGTGTCCTTGTTAGACTCGCTGACCTGTCTGGCCACAGACATGTTTGTAATTAGTATATCAGCATGGTGGCCACTGCGGCATGGCTGACATTGGCTTTGGCTCCACTATTTTCTGTTTGCCTCTAATACAGCGGAAACACATTTTCCACTTTTTAGTACTCCTGTCCTAGATTCCTCTGTTAGATGTTCATATATTCGTGTTCAAAAATGCTCTGAGTGCAAAGATTTGACAGCTTTGCGCGGATGGATATGAACGCGTGACAAAATCAACACGCAAATTAGTTTATAATTTTGAGAGACAAGCAAGCGCAACAAAAAATGCATGCATATGCTGCAAGCGAGTGTCTGAAAATTGTGGGAAAAAGTGAGGTAAGGATTGCAGACAGAAATTAATTTAATTAATTAATCTCCTGCTTTGCGCTTACCATTAAAACATAGATGCTCCTTTTTTAAAGGAATTTACTTCAAAGTTTTACTTTTCCAAATAGAATACCTTAAATTGTAGTAGAGAAAGAAAAAGTCATGAATTAGGCTTGCAGACCGAAGTTTAACTGCTGAAATTTAAATTAGATTATTTATTCAAGTTTACTTTTCAATAACTTACGTTTTGTTTTCGATTGGTGGGTGGGTTTATATTCAATGCTTAAAGCAAAACTTTGAGTTGCTTCTTAAGATTAACAGAGTAATGTACTTCAATGGCAATGCTAATTTTCCATCATATATTTCACAGTTCAGCAGTTCCGCTTAATATTTCAGATGATAGCATTTATTTGCGACATTTTCATGTCAATTTACGCAAAACGACTCTTTCAGAGATGCTTTCAAATCTGATTACCCACATACACCAACACGAAGGGCATGCAAGCAAGGTAAAAAAAAGTGACAAGAAAATGTAATTTGCTTTTAGCTTTGATTTTCTGCAATATTAACTAAAACTGTAGTTCTTTTTTTCAGCTAAAAGTAACCGGAAGCCAAACCAAGGGAAGAAAAAAGTCCAAGACTGAGCAAAATGTGGAGATTTACTGAACAAGTAATGGAAATGAGTGGGCGGTGAGGGAAAAGGCGCAGTTGTGGGGCCTGAGTGTACGATTAAGTCAATGCAAATGCAAATTTCTGCAATGGAACTAACTGAAAGTGCATTAAATCTATTTGAAATCCCGTCAACAGGCAGCCATAAACATGATTATCTCTCGTTGAGCTTATACTCTGCCTCTATTTTTAATTGTAAAGGTGTATATAAAATGTTGATTTCTTCTTTATGATAAAAAATGCTTATTTTCGGAGCACTTTTAGTATTATTGATAACCTTGTGTGAATAAAGAACATTTCTCATAGTTTCATATTAAATATTAAGAATTTAAAATAATTATTAGATAAGGTCTGTTATTCAAAATGAAAATGATGTTTAAGTTTCATTATCATGAATTATTTTAATATAACTTTGGCTGTAAGACAAAAACTTAGATTGTTATAACAGCGTTGAATGCTGAGTTATTATGTCACCATAGTAAAAAACTTCAGTTAGGGAAACTCCGGGTTCAGCAATTTCAACAAAATCTGTCTCTCTTATATTTTGTGCAAAATCGAATATTATTTGTTGCTAGGCAACAAATTTACTTATCGCCGCCTCAAAACTGAATTCAATCAAAGTGCAGCAGCATTTTTCAAGGCACTTCAAAAGTGACAAACAGTCGCAAGGAAATTCACATCAACATGGCATTAATATGACAGTCAACAAGCTGTTGTTGGTTATATTGGAGCAGGAATCAGATCTAGGAACTGACGATGGAGAAACGTGGACAGGCAATACGCTGAACGAATCACTTTTAAATACATCTGCCGTCGTTCATATTTTTCCCATTTTACCCACCGTCACTTACGACTTGCATCATTCTTTTTCATTTCGTCTCAGCACATAGATGAATGAGTGACTGAATGCGTTGGATGGTTGCTTGAATTCGCTTGTTCGCTGGCTAGCTGGCTTCCTGGCTTCGCTTCACTGACTGACTGACTGTCTGTCTGCCAGTCCGGCTGTCTGGTGGTTACTCCTCAGCATAGTTGGCTGCCTGTTAAAGCGGATTTGTGTTCTCTTGGTCCATGTTTTTGCTGCAGTTCTGGCGCCAAGAACTTGCTTATTTATTTAGTTTTGTTTTATTCATTTGCAGTTATTGTGGCTACTGCTTTTAACTTATCTTTTTATACATATGGAGAATAAAGCACTTATATAATAAATACAATGCCATTTGTGTTTACGGAACTGAAAAATATTCCACAACTATTTGAATGCATACAAAAGAGTCATCGTAACAGCTAACTAACTGTTCCATAAAGAAAAACTGTCTTGACTTTGGTTAAGATGAGATTAACTTTTTAATTATAATAAATCTTTGTTTTGAGTTGGCTAAGGCAATTAAATAGTTCATTGATTGTAAGCTTAACAGAATTAAACTTAATTATGGTAACAATATTTTCACGCATTTTAAATGCCTTTACAATTTTATTAACAAGTTTAATAACATCTTCTGGAGGCAACATCAATTGACATACTGACTTATGGCTCGTGAATGGAAAAGACAAAATGGCTTCACTGTGAGTTGATTCTTGAATATTTTGTATGTTGTATTTTGCGTTCCACTCCTCTGAAAGCGGAATGCTATTGCCAATTTGGTCAACACAGCTCGCATTACTTTGATTAAAAGAATGCAGTCTTGTTTTTTAATAAAGGGCACTCGAACGTAAGTTTCAGCACTGCCTGGGTAGCGACCACCAGCGGTGCGCAACCATTTGCCATTCTTATTCACATTTATTTATTCATTTTTTGCTGTGTCTCATCCTGTGCGCTCATCACATTGCTGTTGTTATTTTTTATTTATTTGGATTTTTTTTTTTTATTATTTGTTTGTCGGGCAGGATATTACACCTCGGGTTTTGTCGCTGTCTTTCACTTTCACATGCTGTGACATATTTCTATACCGAATCTTAAGAGCGGAGGGGGTTGGGAAACTTGAGTAAAAAGTCTGCTGGCGCGCAGTCAGCCAGACATTTTAGCGGCGGTTTCGTTCTTTTTAATCTTATAAACAATGTCAGCATGAGCTCTGCGTCTCGCTCTGCTCACTGCTCTGCTCCGCTGGTGTCGTCTCCAAAAAGTTGCATATGGCATATTCAAGCGCCCAGAAGCATTTTATGGCTTTAATATGTTAAATCGCATTTGCTTATCACGTTTTTTTTTCTTGTGTCACAAAATGTTTTTTAAATGACAAAGTGACTGAATAAATTGTAGGACGGAGTTAACACTATTTTTAAAATTTAAATAATCGTGTAGAGTTGAGCTTGGTTTTTATGAATGAACACATAAACTTCAAGTAATTAACAAAATGGCTTAGGCAAATTTATTTTTACCTTTAAAGAGTCGTTTTTAAATTTATGAAAACACAGTCTTAATATTAGAACAGCTACCAACATTTTCTTACAACAATCAGCTCAGCTATTCACAACCTCAAAGGGCAAACATTTATGCAAAGCATAAAAGGAAAATTGCCTGCTTTCCTGTGCAGCTATTCAAAATGAGTTACGTTACTCATATTAAAAGATACATTTTTAATAATCCTTTGGGCCAGCTTTCTGGGCGAGTAGTAAGAAAAATAGCAGACTCTTAGGATTTAGCATTAAAATTTATTGGCTGCTTAAACTGTTGAATAACCATGGCAAAGAAAAGAGTGTTGATTGAAGCTTAATTCAATTGATTTGTTTTTTCGAATGAAACAGTTGTTTTTTGTTATAGTATTAAATCAACTTTCGCATTTATTTTTTTGTTTAAATTACGCTTTGTTCATTTTACTTTCTGTTAGTAAAATTATGGGCGGTCGTTTAAGAACACTTTCTCTGTGGCCATTTTGGCGAATGTAATTAATACATTAACTCAATCTTCTAGGGCTTTTTCGTTTACATATTTGTTCTATTGTTCTACCTCCGGCAATATTTTCTACTCAATGCTGAATTAGCTCGTTTTGTGGCAGCATACAAATGCGAGCTACTCCGTGAGTTGAATCCCTCCAAATGTCTGGCTGATAAACGTACAAAAGATAATGCCGGCGGCAAGTGTGCGCAAATTTTTAGGACTCGAATGGGGCAGTGGGGAAATGTGTGTACGAATGTGTTTAGATGCCATGCATCACTTTGCCTTGATTTTGTGAAAAAATTATCTTTTGACACCCTTACAAAGGACGAATGCATCAGGTCAAGAATCGAGCTTCGAATTTGGAAAGGTAATAATAAAAAAAAAAAAAAGATTATTAAATTAGGCGAATTTTCAGATCGAATGACCATTTTCTATATGTTATTGCTTATAAAAAAGATTATGTTTGGTTTTTGTATGAATGCGTGCATAATTATTATAAAAATTAGGGCATTTAATATTCTATATTGTGTAAAAAGAATACATTTTTATTTGTATTTTTCTTTTTGTGCTTGTGTGTTTTTAGTTATGCTCTACGTGCGGTTAATCGCAAATGAGCAACGCAATTCCTGTACACATAATGAGGCCAATTAGGCCTGCGGCAAAAACTAAATGCCGTGTGCAGCTTGTTTAATGGCCCGCTTAACTATGACTATCTGCCATCTCGCAAGCCTTTCGCACAGTACCCAAAAAATAAACCCAACTGGCTGTTGGCATTTTCTTCGGGCCACGCCAAATTACTCGTCTGTTAACGGGTTTATGTTTACATCTACTGATTGCGTATCAGCTTTAAATCTTCCCGCAGCGGTTCACTGCCTGGCAGCAGACAAACTGACGGCATTTGCTCGATTACCAACATCAACTACTTGCGGTTAACTGCGAAAGTCTTCAGTTACTTTTTTATGATACCATTCGATTGCAAGTTCCCATTAATAGTTTTTTATGACTTGTCTGGGTCCACAGCTAGCGCTATGAAACAGCAGACTTGGGCAGACATTGAAGAATCTTAAGAAAATTGACATCCAACAAATTAAATAGTTTCAGTTTCTTGAACTCGATGGTATTTAAAGCACTTTGGGTAGTAAAAAAAATCATAGCTAAATTCACAACAAACTCAAGATAAACAAATTTTAATGTTCGTTTTTTGCCACACGAATCGAAATTTTCACATCAAATGACTGGCATGCCTACTTCAACATTTAGCAAAACTATTAATTCAATTCAAGTTGGCAGTACGATTGTGTAAATACATAAAAAATAAATGTAGCGTAAACCACAAAGCCGAACCTCTAACTGTGCCAGTTACTTGATCAAATACTCAAGGGGTTTAAAAACCAAGCAACCCACACACACACACACACACACACACACACACACACACAGATATCAAATACATATACACGCTAAATATTTGCACAGAATGCATTAGACTTTACATGGAAGCATGTGAAATATTTATGGAGGAGCATTGTAGACGTCAAATGATTAGTTGCATGTTCTATGTGCAGTCAGGGCTCCCCGAGCTGTCGATGGTTTTGACCGAGCAAATATTTAATCTTAGAATATATTTACCCCTCTTCGGACGTGCTGGACGTCTTGGAAATCTCAGTTGTGCTCCAAACAGCAGCTTCAGAAACTGTTCGCAGCTCGACTCGTATTAGCTCAAGTCAAACAAAGACATCGGCAAAATTGCAACGTGCAGAGAGGTCAAAGAGAAAAAACGTAGCAAACATAGAAAAGAAAGGAAAAAATAAAAAGGAAAAGTGTTGTTAAGAAAATGCACAAGACAGAAAATCGATGTGAGCTGTATGCTGCATTTACGGTTGACTCTACAAATTTTATGGTTGGAGTGGGTGTCACTAAATCCTCGGTGTGACAGATTAACACGTGCTGGTCAAGCTATATGCGAGCTGCTGCCAACAGCAGAAGGCTAAATTCGAGTTGCAAACAAATAAATGTGGAAAAATAAATTTTTAAATAGGGGAAAGGCGTTCTAAATAAGCAAATAAGTTTCTGCGAATAAATATAGCGTGATGTAAAATACCAACAACTGCCAAAATCGATGAAAAGTTCAAGCGAAATCAATTTGCACTTTTTTAATTAAACTTTCTGCTACAACTTTATTCCCCCCCCAATCATCCACTTTCCCTGCTCGTCTTCTGCATGCCTTATGATGATTGCAGCTGTTGCTGCTTGTTGATGCCCCTCAACGCATTTGTATACTGTTAATTAAGTTAAATTTTTTTTTAATAATTACAAACAGCTTTTGGCGTTTTGAGCGTATTAAAATTTAATTAAAATAGTTCCTGACTTGGGCGAACAATATAATTGCATAGTTCAATAAATAAAGTTCCCAGCTCTTCATATATACCATGTACCCTATTATAAAAAATTGGTTTTCAAAAAATTAACCTATACACATTGTCCCCTATTGAAAGTAAAGCGTATAAAAAATGTATTATAACAAAAAACTGAGAGCATCCCTTATGTATGTAAAATCGTTTGTTATTGGACGATTTTAGTTTAACCATTTATTTTGTGTTCGGTGACACCTGTTTTTATAATTTAAATAAGTATTGGCTTCCTACTGGTGAAATACCAATTTAAATAAATAAATGCTGTGTCAATTCAATTTGTAGTTTATTTAGATATGTAGGTATTATTGTAATTCTGTTTATTTGTTTCAATCCATTTTTGTTCCTCAGTGAAAAGCATTTGTCCAGATTTGACTAATAGTCCTTTCGTATTTTCCAATGTTTCCTGAGTAAACTCTCTTGTAATTAAAAATCGCTTCTCTACTCAGTCATAAATAATAACTCATTTAATTTAAATTTTTTAATTTGATCATTTATTTTTATAAAATCAATCATAACAATTCATTATTCAGTTTTGGGCGTCATTCATTGAAATTCATTAGGTATTTGTTGTGGTTTATGGTTTTGGTTTAATTTCTTGGTTTACATTTTTACATATTAAACAATTCCATATTTGTATGTTTTATTCACGCAATTATCAAATACTTAAAAAATAAAATGCGTCTAAATTGAAATACGTACATCGTATGTATGTTAGTGCAATAGATGCGTGTTGATGTACTTATTATGATGAATTACTTTATTGTTATATTTAATTATTTGTGATTATAGTAACTAATCAATTAGGTTGTATGTTTTTTTCCGTTATCAGTTTTTAAAAAATATATTTGTTCATATACAATATTTTGTGTGTTTGTGTGTGATTGTTATTATAATAATTATGTTAAGTTTTTCATCTCTTTTTTTAATTTTTTATTTGTATTTTTTAATTTTTTGGTTGTTTATAAAGGACGATAAACCATCATAGACGTTATCAAAAGGCAAACCATTAATTTTATAAGTAAGTACATACAATGCTTTTTACAAGATTTACAAATCTTTCTCATATTCTCATATATTTGTCAAGTTATTGCTAAGAGCATATTTGACTTGATTAATCTATTACTAGTGTTGTTTTTTCTTTGCTAAAAATGATACAAAAAAATGTTCATAAATGTTACATTTAAAATTCCATCAAGAAGACATTTTGCATGTATGGACTACAATTTGTATGCTATGAGGAGGCAGGGTTACCTTGACCACTGGCCAAGTTGCGCTGTGGTGATTGTTGTTGTTGAGTGGGTGAAATAGTTCTTTGGCTAGTCGCAGGCGTTACAGCATTATTTAAACTATTTATATTATTATTAGTATTATTTTGGCTAAATTGAGACTTAGTATTATTAGTGGTCGTTACTGTGGCAACTCGTCTAAGACGATTATCTGGTATCGGTGGTGATTGTAAAGTGCCCGAACCCTGATGTAGGGGCGAGAAAGATGATGGGCCGCTGGCGCTGCCACCAAATGCACCAGCAATGCTGCTGCTGCCACCGCCACCACCACCACCGATGGCACTACCACCAAAGATACTGCCATTGCTGCTGCTAATCAGGCTCAACGAATGATCATTGGACAGTATCTGATGGGCAGCCAAATTCATCTCCTCGGGCGTCATATCGAGCGCCTCACGCATCTCCCGAGCAGCTGTGCCCACAAACTCGGAATCACAATATTTTCCTAGACCCTCAGCGGCGAGTACCTGAAAGCAACCAAATATTTATGTTGGCGCACAATTGATTAATGTGATAATAATCTCACCCCTCCAATCAATGATTCGGCTAGGCCATTCATTTCAGATGAAGTTGGTAAACGACGCTGATCGTAAGGACTAGCTGGTGTCGATTGGATCATGCGTTCGTGGCCAGGAATAGCACCATTGGGTGCGTAGACTGTATAATTGCATAAAATATGAAATACAAGTTGGCTTATTAGCTGTTATTGGAAGAATTATTGTTTCTAAATCATTTCTTTAACAATTTTTGTACAGCGCTTGATGATCATATTTAAATATTTCATATTTGTCAGTCTACCTAGGCTTTCAAGTATTACCTGTCTTTATAAATAAGTAAAAGATCTCATGTCAAGAAATCTATTTTTATCCCACTTAAAAAATTAATATTTTGTATATTTCCCTATTTATCGAACACTCGACTTATGTAAAATTATTTGATAGAGTTGAGACATAATTTAAGCTGGTTTTAAATGTATTTGAAAGTCCAGCAGTTATAATTCTTTGTATATTTGAAAACTATCTTTTATAATCTCGCTTTCAGAAAAAAGGCTACTGATTTTGAGTAAAAAATTTTCTTTGTTTCTTCTGCTTCTGAATTTTAAATTTTTGGCAACTTCTCTGAGTTGCAGCAGTCATTTTAATTTAAAGAAAATTGTAAATTATTCATTTAAACTATCAAACGACCGTTTCCCATCGACCAATATGATCATCAAGCATTAACTTAATAAGACAACTTAAATTATAGTTGACTGTTAGTTAAGCATTCAATAATACAGGCTATATTAATATTTTAGATGTTATTGTACAGCTTTATGTAAACGAAATAAGCATATTCTAGAGAAATAAAAAGTTAATTAACTATAAACTAAAGCAAGCAACGATCGCTATTGAGGCATATACAAACAATATTTGATATTTATTTATCCTTGAAGGCAATGCAGACATGTCCTTAAGGCGGGCTCTACAAAGGCGTTACTAAGGCAATTTCTAAGGCATGGGCAGCGTTTTATTAACGAAGCAGGCGGATCGGCTCAATCCAATCAAAAACCAAGCAAAATCTTTCAATGTGTGTGTGAGTGTGTGTATGTGTGTATGCTCTAAGTATTCACAGAGTGTATTTTGTATTGGATTCTCTGGATTTCATATCTATACGGCACCCCCACATAAAACATAAGAAGCGACGATAAGACAACATTAATACAACAGTTAACGAACATTTGGTTTTGTTGAAGATTTGGCATATATAAAAAATAATTAAATGTACGAGTATCGTTGACATGGGTATATAATAATTAATAGATTATAAGTATTTGATGGACGCAATCACACTTTGATGGGAATACGCTTAGTCGGCCAGGCCAGCTTATGAGTACATATGGGCACAACAACACTGGTATATAGGTATTTATATAGACACCGATATCATTTGGATTAAGATTTGTAAGAAATACTTTGATTATGGTAACCTTTTTCATTTCGATTCGTTCTTTGTTGCGTGTTAAGCGGTGGTTCTTGTTGTTGTTCAGTTGTTGTTGGTTGTTGTTGTTGTTGGTGTTATGTTATACTCCACGCTGGTCTAAGCAGTTACATAAAACTCTTTTTATTTTTTTTTTACAATACTTAGGGAATGGTTTGTTGCACAAAAACAAAAACAAACAAATGGGTGTATTTAATACAAAATGATAAATTATGAAACAAACATAAAATTCTCTGTGCCCATTTGGCCGTAATGAGAGCTACATATGTGGTTCGAACTCTCTGGGACTCATCCAGGAAGTTATTCAGTGTTCGAAACTCAGCACTCGGTTGTTTTTAAACTCGAATCACTTAAGCTATAATAAAGATGTTTATAAAAAAGAGTTATACAAAAACAAATTACTTTAACAACACAATTTTGCATAGAATTCAGTTTACAATTTAGATTGAATCTTAAAATTATTACACAATTTTTAGATTTGACAATTGGTTGCTTATTAATCAATTACAAATTAAGCTTGAATCAATCTCAATTTGTTAGTTTGTAATCAACAAAAGGAGCCAAGTGCATTTGGTTAGAGCACAACGCTTATAAGCTGAAAGAGTTGTAGATATTGTATTTAATACGTAGATCGATTTTGAGAATAGTTCAAAGTTATCCTAATGGAACCCCAATCAATAAGTTTTTACTTAGTCATCAACTTCTAGTCACCGATTTCTTTTAATCAAATACTAGTAAAATAATACTTACTTAAATACATAATTAAATAGTTTTAAATTAGTGATAATAACGGCTAAACAAATTGAACTCCCTCATGCTAAAATATATTTCCAGCAAAGAAATAACTTCAGAGTGTAAATATTTTTTAAGACTACACTGTTTATTATTCAAAGCAGAAATCTTGCTTTCATTATAACATCAGTTTATGAATGGGTTTAATTTTAGTTTAATATCCATTTGATTTATCTGCTTTGTTTAATTGTTGTTTTGTGTGTCTATATAATCTACTGAGGCTGAGTATATAATATGTATATATATATATATATATTTTGGTATGTATAAGAGGCAGCAAAAAGCGTTTCTAGAGTAGCCCAACTAAATTACTAAATTCTACGATTAAGTGTATACAATATATATAAATTTATTCGATATTGTATTATTAAAAACTGCGCATAGAGCTAATGCAATTTGTGCTACGAGTCGAAATTAATTTCCATTCTGTTGAGTGTTTTGAGTGCCATCATTTCTGTAACGCCGCGCTTCACAAACAGCGAAAAATACATTGAAACCATAGCGATTTTCATTTATTTTGTGGTTTAAATTGCGCTTATAAGTCAGTTATTTAATAATATTATTTCGATATCGTGATTTTTTTTGGGCATGCCGCAGGCAAAATTTAGAACTCACAACTCAAATTTTAGTGGCGAATACGAAAAAATTTACAATAATAATAATGATGCTGCGCTACAAATGTTATATGTATATACCGAAAAATTATGATTAGGTAATTAATTAATTAGTATGCGCAAAACAAAAATAATTAGAGAACTGAGGTGTTATTTGAAGAAATCAGATGTTTTCGGTGGATGTTGTGTGTGGGAGCCAAAGAAAACTCAAACGTAAAATGCCACAACAAACAAACAAATGTTTTTTGTTTTTTCGGGTTAACTCGAGAAATTATAATAAACAATTAAATAAATTTTTTTTGTGCAATTGCTTTTTGCTGTTGTTGCAGTAGTTGTTGCAATTGCAGCATTTTTGCGCTTACCATTATTATATGGATGCAATAAAATACCACGATTGCGGTTGCTGAAATTAATGTTCGGGGATTGAGTAAATTTGTTGTTGTTCGGTTCTCAGTGAATGTTGGTTGGTATTTTTTTTTTGTATCGAGTTTATAAACACGCTAACACGCATAAATATAAGTACGATATGTAATTGTATTATTTTTCTTGATTAAAGTCAGGTTTTGTTTTTGCTGGTGATTTTTCAACTAATTTTCTAATTTTGCAACTAAATTGATGGCCAAGAACAATAATCTGTGGCCCGGGCTCCTTTTGTCCATTACAAACGTTAAAGGCGCACTAAATAAAGAATAAAATGCCATACAAACGTGGCCAAAATGATGAGGCAAAATATAACTCACTAAACAGCAAGCCATAATAACAAGAAGTATATATGGAATGGAAACTCAACAATTGACAGATTTCGTGTGCGTCTAGACTCTAGAGAATTAATAAAATGACCAACTCCCACGCGGCATCGAGTTTTCATTTCCCCTCTTTCGCAGAAAGTAGACTCGAAACTTCCCCCAATACTCACTCATAAGATATCGCATTGGCCTCCGGCGGCAAAGTGCCGGCCACAGTGGCTGTACCTCCTCCACCATTCTTCGCCAGCGGACGCATCGAGATGCTCTCGCCAAAGGTGCGCAACTCGCCACCGCTGCTCGCATGCAGCTCATCGTTCAGCTTGCCACTGGCCGCCAACCTGGCCTGCATTATGTTGCGGGTGATGTGATTGACACCATCGGCCACGCTCCGATTGAGATTATCGTAAAGATAATCGACGCCACCGCTGTCTGCGCTTCCCAGTACCAAACTGCTGCCGCCTACGCCCGCAGCGGCCAGCGAGGAGCCGCCAATGGTCAGTGCCCCATTGCTCTGTGAGGCCTTGGCACTGCGACGGAAAGTGCCATTGCCATGACGACGTATCGAAGACCAAACACTGCCAAACAGCGTATGATGGCGCTGTGGGCAAAGAGTATTAATCAGATTCATTAAGGTTGTGAAATTAGATTCAGAGTTTTCAATTTATTTTGTCACCATTAAAACAAAAACCACAATTAAATAACATTTGGGTGGGAATCTTTTCAAAAAGACACCAGACGCAAGACGGACTAGCATATTTTCAGGTTGTATTCCATACCAGAAATTAATCTTTAAAAGATGGAGAATAAGGCGCGGGATATACGAAAACTTGTAGATAGATCGAGCGAGGGACAGAAAGACGGACATGGCTAAATCAACTCGAGTGTTGATCCTGATCAAGAATATATGGAGATGTTTTCTTCCGCCCTTTTACATAGTGTTGCACAACCCCACAAAATATTGCAAGAGTGTTTTTATAGAAATACCTCTTCAAGTTTTGTTTGGAGACTTTAAGAACTTTGTTATTGACTTACGCGATGCATGGGCTCTGGTTCCTCGGCCAGCTCATCCAGATTTCCTGAGATGGCGCGCTTCAGGGCTGGAGACACTTCGTGCAGCGTACGTAGACCCGCTTGCAGTGTGACCGTGTTGCTATCGGGATGCCCCTCCTTGCCCTCCTGCTCCTTGCGTTTCTTGAAGCGACGGAAATAGTCCTGTATCAGATACGTGGCATAGAATTTACCCACTGTAACTTCATCATCGTTGCCCGGTGGCGGCACCACCTGATCCAGTAGCTTTGCATTGGTCCGTTTCCAGATTTGCTTAATTGTGGCGCGCAATTCAGCATTGCAATCATCAATGTTGCCCTCCGTTTTGATACTCAGCGAGGTGCGCACAACTGCGAAAAGGGTGGCATTGAAGAGCACCGTTCCGTCGGAATTGAGGGGCATGTTCATGGAGACCAGTCGCTTGCAGGCCATGCGATGCGGACACAGCTTGCCAAAGCCCAATGGCGGTGAAATTTTCCTAAGCAAGGTGACCACATCTAAATGCTTGATGCGCCCCTTAGCGTCCGGATCGTATTCGCTCCATAGGCGAATAAACTCGTCCAAATGATGCGGACCCAGAATGGACCAATCGCGCGTTAGATAATCAAAGTTATCCATAATGACGGCCACAAACAAGTTAATGATCTGAAAATGGACAAGTTTGGAAGCTATAAAACTAACTGAATTTTATATTATTGTAGTCAATTCTGATTCATTCTAATAAATAAAAAGAATGGAAAAAAATAAAATAATAAATAAAATAAAATAATTATTTTAAATTCATTAATGTTTTCAATTTAAATGCAATGTTTTTAGAAGAAAGAGTAATGAGCAGTGAAAATATAGATAGATTGTGTAATACCCACCAAAAATGAGCACAGCACATAGAAGGATATAAAATAGGGATAGGCTATGGAGGAGCCGCACTGATCACCCGGCGTATCCGAGTTCATATCACAACGCACATCCGGTTGCGCTGAGCAGGCCATCATAATATCCTGCCACGCCTCACCGGTGGCTGAGCGAAACAACACCAGCACTGCCTGCTGAAACGTTTGGAAATTGTTGTTCCTGGTTATGGCATTGCCACCATCCAGCGCTATCTTGCCAAAGACCTATAGGATTATCAACTTTAAAATCGTATGGATATAAGTATCTTTAAATGAGAGTCACCTGCATGCCCACAACTGCGTAGATGAAGAAGAGCAACACTATGAGCAGAGCCACATAGGGCAGGGCCTGAAATGATTTGATGAAGGTCCAGAGGAGCGTACGGATACCCTCACCCTTGCTGAGCAGCTTGACGAGACGCATAACACGGAACAGTCGAAAAAAATTTATGGAAATTAAATTGGAGCCAGCCTGCAAGTAAATAGAAGCTGTGAGAAAAGTTTTCAGTTGTTAGGTTATCAAAGACATACCGCCTTAGTCTTGGCTTTACAGCCCTCGACAATATCACACGCGGCCTGTGTGTCCTTGCTCTGTATTAACAAAACAAACAAAAAATGGTTAAATATGTTCTAAATAATGTAGAGGAGCATTCAAACCTTAATTTCGGAATAAACAATATCGATAAAGCTGCCAAGCACAATAATGAAATCGAAAACGTTCCACGCATCACCGAAATAGTTCTATGAAAAATAAATTCAAATGAATACTTTAGATTCAATATTATAAATTCAACTATGTTCTATACTCACTTTAAATCGAAAAGCAGCCAGCTTAAAGACAAATTCCAAGGCAAATACTGCTGTGAATATCATATTGAGTGCATCCAGCAGTTCCGTATACCATATGGGTTGCTGATAGAACTTCATTGCAAGTGTGACTGTGTTTATCATAATCAATATAAATATTGTATACTCAAACGATGATGATGTCACAAACCACCAGACTTTATACTGAATGCCATGTTTGGGTATATATCGTCGAACCGGTTTCGCTTTCAACGCAAACTCAATGCAATTTCGCTGATTCTTATCCAGATCACAATTTTTGTACTCCTGTTCACCCTCATTTTGGAAAGTGACAATAACGAAACCGACGAAGATGTTGACCATGAAGAAGGCAATTATGATAATATAGATTATGTAGTAGGCAGCGACTATAGGACGGAAATTGTGTATTGGACCGCCATTTTCCTGATTTGAATCAATAGAGACATAGAGGAGGCTAAGGGGGAAGTAAAAATCAATTATTAACCAACTGAAAACTGGAAATATGTGTATTACTTACGCTGGCCAGCCCTCAAAGGTGGAAACGGTAAAAAGTGTTAGCATGCCTTTGGCTACATCGTCGAAATGGAAACCGTTATTGCTCCATGCGCGCTCCTTAAGACGTGGCTTGTTCATATCACCACCCTCATAGACCAGGTAGGTGCCGCTAAAAATTAAAATATTTGTATTACACATTGTACTGAATAAAAAAAGGTTATCATTTACTTACTAGCATTCCTCTCTCACCATTTTAGAACCATCGGTGCATGAGAAAAATTTACCCTGTATGTTGGATTGATGATTTACAGACCCAGAACAGATATGTAGATGTTTATTAATGAAATTGTTGAAGAAATCATTCCAGATAAACTTATGTAAAATGCTCTTAACTTTTGGATACACAGCAGTTAAGGGCATTTAACTACAACTTCTCGATAGTACTATCAACTAATGCCTAATTATATATATTATGCAGCGATACTATAGACTAAGCTAGTCTATATTTACATCGATATACAGGGTGTCTCATTTGCAAACAAATTTACATACACATAGGTTTTTTGTTTTCTTAATTTATTGCTTTTCGGAACGGACACATGTTTTGAATTGGACATCACATTATATATACAGACGGGACTAAAACAATACAATACACAAGTTGTTGCAAACATTTCAGGATTGGGTTTCAAAGTGTTAATATAGATAAATACATATATAATACAAATTGTTAGCGAGCAGCTTAACTGGCTGTAAATAATCAGCTAGGAAGTATGTAGCTAATTGGGAACAGAACTCATTGGTATAAGTTGAAAAAGTTTTGGGATTAGGCTGTAAAGCTAAAAAACAGCTGGCGAGGCGTTGGAAGCTTATTTAAGCTAATTGGAAAGTGTAATATTCGCAACGATATCATGAATTTGTATATAATTAATGAGCTTAGAAAATAATTTAATTTAGTTTACCAATATCATTTCATGAAGTAAAATTCATTCTGTAAAGCTAAGAAAAATTAAAAGATTTCACACATCATAAAAGATCAGAGTTGATAATCAAAGCCTATTATAACAAATGCCCCCAAAGTATAGATATTTAAGTTCTTTCTCCAATTAAGTTTCATATATCTATCCAATCGAAAATTGAAAGTAGGTCGGAGTACATTAAAAATTCATAGCACACATATTAAGCAGCGAGTAAATTGAATTCTTTCATAAAAGCGCACACATAAAGCCGATTCTAATTACCCTTCACCAATTTAAATTTCTTTTGTTTATATAATTGAAAAAAAATTACCTTAAAGAGTTGCACTCCAATAACGGCAAACATGAATTGCAATAAATATGTAACCAACATAATATTACCAATGGTTTTAATTGCGACAACGACGCACTTGACCACATACTGTGTATTTTTTTTGCAGAGTGGCCCAATATTTTTTTTGTTGTGTTTTAGTCGAATGTGTGGAATAGCAAAAGAATTGACAGGCGTGTATGATGTGTATTTTGTTTTTTAATTTTATTTTTTTTTTTATGTGATGTGTGTGGGTGTGTGTTTATGTAGCATCAATCAGCGGAATTTTTGTTATTGTGGCCACATTTTTGGAATAGTTTCAATTAAATCAAAATTTTTTTGCCAAAGCAAATGGTACACAATGCAATTGTTTGTGTGTGGCAAAATATTCGAAAACCGAAACGATAAAAGAGAGAAAAAGAGGAAAATTCATTTGTAGGGGTTTAATTCTGAAAGTTGTTTTGTATGCTAAAAATAAATTAATGTATGTGTGTGTACTTTTTACAATTAAAACGATGTTAATTAAATTAGAAAATTTTATTTTTTTTTTAAATAAAAATAGTTAAAAAGAAATTAAAAGTTATAATAAAGTGAAATATGAATTAGTATCTATGTTTGATGACCAAGTGGTTTGTTACAACAACAAATAGATCTACTAACATAAAGTTTACTAAATGTTTTGTACACAATTCGATTTTTTTTTTGATTCTCTTCGGTTTTGCTGTTTGGTTTGCCTTGATGCTAGGGTGCAAGGTTGGTCGCTGCATGATGTTTAAACATTGGAATAGTTCAATATGCGTGTGCTTTAACATTATATTTATTATGTGTGTGTTTTTGCGGCATGTGATATTGTGGGTATTCAATGTGAGACTTATTTGTTATATTTGTTTCTCTGGGATTGACGCATACAACGCAGAAAATGGGTGTGGAATATAAGAGTTGACAAGTTTATACGGATTAATTTGTGTGAGTAATGTTAGGTCTGTTTGGGGGGGTTTTATGTCTCCCAAGTGCTGAAAAACAATATTTGGGTGTTTATTTAAGGTCACACTAATATTTAATATCGGTTGGTATTTATAGTCAGAATAAATTAGTTTATTACAATGCCCCACTATGTAGTACCTCAGTAATCCTTATTTTCTCCACAAAAAAATCCCTATGGAAAGATGCTCTCACTAAAAATGTTGCCACAGTTATTATGCTGAGCATTAATAAGCAATACTAGGCAGCATATTGGAAATTATTTACAATTGTACAATTTGTGCCGTTTTTAGCTATTAGTCATACCAAATTAATAAAGATCAATTGAAATAATAACAAAAACAATACTGTATAGCTTAAAGAAAGGTTATTGTTTAAATGTTAAGGATAGCAATTCAAACATTTAACAATTTGGAACGACAACAAAATGTTAATATTATTAAAAGTTGCATGTGTGTGCAATTATAGTATATGTACGAGTACCTATACAATTTACAAATAAAGGACTATTGATTAGCTAAAGGAGTTCTTGAAATATCCATTAGTTCACACGAAAAAATAAACTTTAACCATAGGCAATTTTTTATGATTAAAAGTAACTAGAAAATGTAATATATATGCTCTCTAGAAATATTATACTTAAATATCGCTCGGCATTTATACAGTTCTTCGTTTTTTTTTTTTTTTTGATTACTTAACGAAAACGAAAAAAGAGTAAGCACTTAAAAACAAAATCATACCTTAAACAATTGGACTCCTATAACGGCAAACATGAATTGCAGTAGGCATGTGACGAGCACAATATTTCCGATAGTCTTAACAGCGACTATGACACATTGAACAACATGCTGTATATGATACGACGATATATGTATAGTTAAAATACGATATTTAAGATATACTCTATATATGTATATAAAATAGCTCAAGATTTATTTGTTGTTATAATTGCGATTCGGTTTTAGTATCAACATGTATGGCACATAGTTTGACTATGCCTAAGCCACGCCCATAGCACTTATTCCACGCCCATTTTCGTTAGGTGTTAAAGTTTAACTCAAAATTAAACAGTTGTTGAATTGAAATTGATATATTTATATACTATATTTTGCAGTGTATAATTCAGCCAATAGAGCTTTTCGTGGTGCACCCTACACCCAGCATTTCAAGGTTTTTGATTTCAATTGGTTTTCATCATTTGGAAACTACGCATTTAAGTTTTTTCTGCACTTCGTATTGGGGTTATTGCAAAAAGACAAGATTTGATTATTAGCTCGCAAAAAAATAAAAATAAAAAACTAAAATTCAAAATTATTGTTGTAGTGTAGCGTTTGTCTAAACAATAAGAACAAACGTAAACTTAAAAGTCAAAGAAATTAAACGATTTTAATAGAAGCAGGTGAATAAAATCGATAATAGAAACGATAACTGTAAAATCATAGAAATGTGGCTTACCTTCAGACCCTTGGCTCGATTAATGGCGCGCAGTGGCCTTAAAACTCGGAGAACGCGAAGAATTTTCACGACTGAAATCGCATTCGAACTGCAGTTGAAATCGACGTTATAATTATATTCCAGAAGTAAGTTTAGCAACTACTGGGTTAGAGTAGTCTTTTTTGTGTTTACCTGGATACTAGAGATATCAATGAGACGCAGACCACAAGTAAATCTAGTAGATTAAATGCGGATCTGCAAAAGGCTCCGTCGTGTAACACGAAGCCATATGAAATCAATTTCAGAATCAGTTCTATTGTGAAAACTGCCGTGAAAAAATAATCAAATTTATTGAGTACCTGCAAAATTGAACGGGGTGACAACATGAAAATTGATTTGACAATTGACAAATATATAAATACATATACAAATCTACGAACACTCTTCTGAAGCAGACCCATTGACAACTTACGAAATATTGAGTTGCGCTTCTGTTTTCGATTCGGTTCGGGAGCTACTTACTTTATTTAAATCATCATTGGCCCTTAGTGGATTCTCCGCTGCCAGCATGGCCGATGAAAACATAATGCAACAGAGGATAATGTTGCTGAAATTGCTGTGGTTGCAGAGCCAGTGGCAAAAAACACGAAATCTGTGAAGAAATAAAATGTTATAAATAAATGCCCAAAGCTGAGGTTAAAATAAAAAAAAATAAAATAAAGAACAGCAAAACCAAGTATAAACGTGCATTTCAAGTTAATATAATAATTATTCAAATGTTATGGAAAAAAAGCGATTGCTAAGAGAACGTTCGGCATATCAAATTTTCAGTTTGAAGAACTCTAATAACTAAAGGACAAAAACAACTGTTTTGGTCTGGTGATAAAAAAGATTTTCGATTCGCTACAAAATTAAATCAAATGTAAATCTAAACATCTAGACACAGGTACACATAATACATAAATATTGTTAAACAAAAGACAATTACAATATTATAGTAGTACATTCATTGGAATACATCACACACAAAACACACGCACACACACAAAAAGTAAGGGAATTTATAACAAAGTATAGGAAGAATGAACACTCTTGGTTATTACCCAAGCCATGTATATAATTGGTATGGTTAACTAAAACATAAAAACCTGTTTGTTTGGGAGAAAAGAAAGAATGATGTGCCCGGTGGTATAGGTTGAATTTTCGTAGCCGTATTAACCTCAGACATACGTCGTGGGCGTGCTGTTATCATGCCTTCTTCATCCACTATATGCAATAAATTTTTTATACATCATTTGCCAATGTGGAAAAAATAATAAACACATATTGATTCATGTAGAAAAACAGAGCTACTTAACTTAAGAAGTATATATAAATAATAATAAATAGCTTATAGTAATTAAAAACTTATGTACAAAAAGCGACAAAAAAATTCTTAAGTTCTAAGTATATTTTTGACTTAAAAAGATATGAAAAGTCAAATTTCAAATTGTGTTTGTGTTCGAAGAGGGGTAAAACCTTTAAAACGAATCTGGTTTTTGGTAAAAATATGGGAATCTGTATGTAGTTCTGGAAACTTCTAATTTGCTAACTGCTTTACTCAATGCAAATTAAAGCGATGATTAATTTTTGAATGTAAATGACTTTCAGTCTTAGATGCTTGTCAAAATGTGGTTCATTAACTGAAAATCAAAATTAAGCTGCAATTGACTTTATGTACAGTGCATAGGCCACAGCTTGACATCAAATGGTCAAGTATCGTTTTTTATTTTCAAATATTTCGTATAGCCTATGTAAAATGCAATCATGCAAAAAATAGCCGTAAAAAACTAGTGTGCAAGAAAACATTCAATAAAATGTTTAAAGAAATTGCCAAAAAGATTCGTGAATAATACAAGTGTCAATAGTGTATTGTTGTAGCTGTTGTTGTTGTTCTGAATGTTTTGATGTTGTTGTTGAATTACCTGTTTGTGTAACTGAAAATGAAAAATGCACTGCCTCGTGGTATGGGCTTTTTAGTCTTCTTCATGCTGACTTCAGATAAACGTCGGGGTCGTGCAGTAACACGTGCTGATACTTCAGAATGGGAATCTTTTGATTAATACAAAATTGATAGTTGTGTGTGTGTGTGTGTCCAAGGCAGCGAATGAAAGCGTCAGCAGCATGAATATCAATCAATCAAATTTTCGACTAGGGTTTAGTAACTGTCTGATCCGAGTGTATATTTAAATGATTTGTATGTGTGTAAGTGTGCTTAACTTAGTTAACTTATTTTCTAAGTACTTTTCAGATACATAACTTATAGTTTAGTCAAGTTCAGCTAAGAGCTGAAAGCTAATATGCAACTTACCCTCTTCTTCCTCTTCATCTTCGCACATTTCGCGTACCTCCTCATCTGATAAGGTTTCATGATCCCTGAAAATATATGAAGATATTATAGAACCGTCTTATAATGTTGGCAAATGCTACAGAACTTTTCATCATCCATATCTTGATGTTCCAAATCAATATCAATGCTCAGATGTTCGTCATCCAAGCCATCTATGGTGGGTGTGGGACTGTGCGATCTTTTCATAGCACCCTCGTCTTGCTATAAGTGAAGAACTAAATCATAAAATTCAGATTGTGTAAGAGAAAGTTACTTGCCGGCTCCTCTTCTTTTTCCACCTCTGACAGCGAGTCAGCATCGGCCAAATTATCCACAGCAATGGCCAAGAACACATTTAACAGTATATAATTGCCGCATATGAATAATATTATAAAGTATATACAAGCCAAGGCACCGTATGAGGAGACGCCGCCATAAGCATTAATGCCCACATACATGACAGCATTCCAATCCTCACCGGTCATGATCTATAATATAATTCTTGTATATGAATACGAATGCTGCTAATATCTATGTATATTCTCACCTGGAATACTGTAAGCAGGCTCTGCCAGAAGCAATCGAAATTCATGCGATACTTCTCGTCGTCATTATAATTAAATCTACCACCAAAAACCTGCATGCCCAGCAATGCAAATATCACAATAAATAGGAAGAGCAATAACAATAGCGAAGCAATTGATTGTATTGAATTCAATAGGGAAGCAACTAGATTCGATAGAGATCGCCAGTATCTGAAACAAGTGCATGTGTTGATTACAAGATATATTTTAGACAATTCCACAACTCACTTGGTGACCTTGAAGACACGCAACAGGCGCACACAACGCAACACTGAGACGCCCAGTGGAGGCATCATTCCCGTTTTTGTCAGCAGCGTCTCGGAAATGCTGCCAATCACAACGAAACAGTCGAAGCGATTGAATAGCGACACAAAGTAGCCCTGGAAGCCTAAGCTGTACATTTTCAGCAACATTTCGCATGTGAAAAGCCCAATAAAGACCATGTTTGTGTATTCTGCAATGAGAAAGATCAAATCATTACAATATAAAAGTAAAAAATCATGAATATTTTTCATTTAATGAAATTATGAATAACAGAAACGAACGTCTGTGTAGAATTTAGGAAAAGTGATATTGCATTGATGTACACTCACCCTGAAACTCATCCAGCCAATCCACCTGGCCATAGTGCTCTGTAGCAAGGACGCCAGTGTTTAGAAACACCAGCACAATGATCAGCCAGTAGAATGCCTGCGATTTAACTGCCTTGCGACAGGCTCGACGCATTCGTCGATTGACGCGATCGAAGTCCTTCTTCATTTTGCGCCAACGCGATTCGGTGACTTGCATTTCGGGCATCTCTTCTCCCATATTTTCAGTAGAGTCCATTTCGTTCTGTTGCTTACCCTTGCCATCGGGCATTAGGCCGCCCGTTGCGTCAGGCTCAATATCCTCGGCCTGGGTTATCCAGTCGAGATATCCGCGTAAATCCTCCTCGATTTGTTGCTTCTCGCGCAGCTTCTGAAAGTCGCCGCGATTCTTGGCCTTGTTACGCTCTTTGGAGAACTCACCGGACAACACACCAAGAATCAGATTCATAACGAAAAATGCGCCCAAAATGACCATAGAAATAAAGTATATCCATTGCCAGTCACTGCCCATCGCGTCTTGTATCTGTTAGGGGGAGTGGAAATTTCTCATCATAAATGCTTCTTTACACTTGAACACTTTTATACTACCAAGCAACTTACATAATACAAAACATCTGTCCAGCCCTCGAGTGTGACACACTGGAAGACCGTCAACATGGCCAGTCCAAAGTTGTCAAAGTTCGTAATACCGTAATTGGGTCCTTCCCAATTGCCGTAGCACTTCATGCCATCAGGGCAAGCGTAGCCTACGCCGCAGGGTCTCATATCATCTTCGTATTCACCTAGATTCCGAGTTATTTGTTTTGGATTGTTTTTTTTTTTTGATTTCTTGTTTTGCTTTTTTTTTCTTTTTTAGTTTTCATGCATTAGTGATGAGATGTACTATGAGATGAGATATGATAACTGGGATGATAATGATTCTGATTCTGTGTTTTTGTCGTAGGGGTGAGCTTGTTTGTTTTTGATTTTGTTGCGGAATATGCCGCCTATTTGTCCCATTTACTTAAAACTTCAACTAGCTCTATTAAGTAGAAGATTAGTTTAAATGCTCGCAGTATTTGTAATTTGTAGTGTGTTTTTTTAATTTTTCGGATTCTGGTGTCTTTTTGCATATCCTTTTATTTTTTTTTTATGGATGTGTGGAAACTGTGTGTGTAGAGCGTTTATGCCTAATTGAATTGTGTTGGATTGTGTTGCTGCCCGCAAAATCGTGCACTAATCTACTAATAATAGAGCTACAGGACGTTGAATTTTAGTGCGACATATCTGGTAGCATTCAAGACATTGAATGATATTCGTACAACGTATAAATATTGTACTGTACTTTAGATGTTGTTGGTTTTGTTAGTTTGTGCTTACCTGTTACCTCATCACGACACGTCTTATGCAATTTACCAGAGAACAACTCTAGGCCAATTATGGCATAGATAATGATTACGAATATGACCAAGAGTGCAATGTGAAACAGTGGCACCATGGCTTTTAAAATTGAATTAAGCACAACCTGTAGACCTGCGGAAAGCGTATGGATAGCCAATATATATATATATATATAGATATAGTTTAAAGTGGATTTACAAAGTATGATTTACAATACATCAAGTGCGGTTTACACTGCGGTACACAACAAAAGCTGGTCACACTACACAGAAATTGATACTAAGTCAGAGGTTCTTTTGAAAAATCTTGAAAATTTTGGAAATGCTCTTCTTATTGAAGCAATATTTTTAACCTATTTTCGAAAGTATTTTGTGTATTCTTCATTGAATATCACACAAAATTATTTATTACTGAATATTTTAAAATGGATTAGTATTTAACCATATTCAAAATACGTTGAATACATTTACGATTTCAACGGACAATAAAAGAAATACCAAATGTGCAATTGAAACTGTTTCCGAATAAGTTTTATATAAGTTGTTCTATGTTTGTTTGTTTTGCTTATCCAGCATTAAAAACTAGTTAAATTTTGCAACAAATATTTGACAGTTAAATTTAGAATAGTTGTCTAAAGTTGTAAAATCACTCTTTAAGTATGATTTTTAACACCTCTCTTTCTGTGTAGCATATTAACTACGATGTAGCCCGTAGTTTTTTTCTGGTTTTGCTCTACAGGGACACAGTTAATTTTTAGTAAACTTTTGTTTTTGTGACATTTGTGGTGCAGAAAGCTCTTACTTGGTACACCCGATACAAGTCGCAGTGGACGCAGTACACGAAAGGCACGCAGCGCTTTCACATCGAAGGCATCCTTCATCAAATGGGACAGTGCTGTACTTATCGCTCTGTAAATTATGATAGGGCAGACAATTTCATACGTGTCTCAGTTTTGATTGAATTGGATATAAGGTAACATAGAAAATGGTTAAAATGAGGCCGGAATGGGGCCTGGGCGCTTAGCGCTTTTAACTGGCATATTTAATATGCTTACCCTATAACTACAATTGTAAAATCTAATAAATTCCATCCATTTCTTAGATATGCACCATTATGTAACACAAAACCGTATGCTAATATCTTCATAACACATTCCGCTGTGAATATAACTAGGAATATATATTCAACTTTTTCCTAATTTGTGTGTATTACGAAATGATTTGTTTGATTGAATGGATCATGAATATTGGGGTGCAAATGAATAACATGTGAATTGTGATCACGTTGGTGGTATGCATAAAAGACAGATGAGAGAAATATAAATACGATTAATAAACCACAATATCAGCAATTGTAATATGTAAAATATAGCAAACGCCTCTGCAAAAGGGCCTCGACAAACTTACCAAGGTTTGATTCGTCACATTCGAATCGCTGCCCGGATAAGGCGTGTAAACGGCCAAGGCAATACAATTGGCAAATATGGTTAACAAAATAAGGAACTCAAATGGTCTAGCGGAAGTTAAGTGTCAGAGTTAAGGATTACCAAAGTGATTTTGATTTGTCTTCAATAATAAATAAGAATAAAATTACAGAAGTGGTTTTGATTTTTCTTCAATAATAAATAATAAATTTCGCGTTTGACTGAACCATTGAGTCGGGGGTTTTTAGTGGGTATCTGTTAGTTATCTGTTAGTTATCTGTTAAATACTTGAAGTCAAGCTAATCAGTTCTTAAATATACGGATTTTAAAAATCAGCTATCAACTTTAATCCCAGCCATTCGACAGATGAAAAAATTGTACACTTGGAATTTGTGAATGTTCTACAGTTGATTCTTAGTCTGTTGAGTCAGTTCAAAAGTGTTTTTTTTTTATAATGATTATTTGAATAATCGTTTGGTCGATGAGTAAAATTATTCTTGGTCTGGTATTAATGGTAACGAACTAAAATAAAGGTCACCAGGATTTTTGTTATGTCCTACTGAATTCGTTTAGACTGTAGAGCATTATAAATAAGAGTTTATCAGCAAAAAGGATACTTCCATTCGACGATGCGAATGCAGAGCGCTCGTATGGGATTCTTGAGGCCCAAGCAGAAAAGGGCGCGCTGTGGTCGATCCGGCTGCGGTTTTCCGCGTCGCTGCGGTCGCTTTTGGCCGGCAGCAGCACCTGCCTTTTGGCCACCGGCGCCACTTGGTCCAATTGTGGTGCCGTTCATTGTTTCCGGAATGTTTGCAATGCCCATGGCATCAATGCCTATTTGTGCGGTAAGATAAATTCAGCAGCTAACATATATTCAATAATGTGTTTGAACTCACCCATAATGTTGGTGCCGCCGCCCATATCCGTTTGCGGATTGTTGGACGGATCGCCGCCAAGGCCAGCACCACCGTTGCCATTGGGTGTGAAGGTGCCGCCGCCAGCGGCACCTCGCTCAAAGTCCATAATGTTAAAATATTTTCCGGCACCGCCGCCAAAGTTATCAATCAGCTCCGCGGAGCTGGAGTAGAAGGGTGAGAATGCTTGTGTGTCGTCCTCCTCCTCTTCGTAATACTCGTCCACCTCCCCGTCGTCGTCGTCGTCGTCTTCAGCTGCGTCCTCTTCCTCGTCGTCGTCGTCCTGTTCGTTATAGTCGTAATGCTGTGCCAGCTGCTCCTGCTCGTCAATATCAATAGTTGTGCCCTCAGGCTCGTCTTCCTCTTCCTCTTCGTCGTACTCGTCGTAGTCGTCAGCGTCAGCGTCGCCGTTGCCGTCGCCCTCGCCGTCGTCGTCCTCCTCAGTGATTCTACATGTCCTCCGTATGGAGGGACGTTTATTGCGCGTATTCCTTCTTACAATGACATCGGCATTGTCATCCACATCACCAACATCTTCGAGCGAATCGTTGCCACTAAACGTTGCTCCTGCAATAATTCGAATCTCATCATCATCCGCATCCTGGCGTCGCTCACTAATGCTCTCGCAGTCGGTGTTGCCGGCGCCCGCTGCTGCAGCTGCTGCCTGCTCCTTAGCTGCCGCTGCAACGGCTGCAACAATTGCTGCTGTGCGTAAGGTTTGTGAGCTAAGATCGTCGTGGTTATCAGGATCTTCGTCTTCGCCGTGCTCACAGTCGTCGTCGCCAATAAAGCTGCTCACATCCCCAACGCCAAAACCATGCAACGTGCTGTTGTCGCCGGTAATGTCACAGTTGCAACTGTTGCTGCTGCTGCTGTCGCCGCCAATGGCGCTGTAGCTGCTGTCGTCGTCTCTGGGACCGCTGCTATAGCTACTATTGGTGCTGCCAGCGCTGGTCACACTATTCTGAGGCTGCTGTTGCCACGCCGACTGCGCTGTCCCTGTCAAGACCTCCTCGGGCGTCAGACGTTGACTAACGCTGCCTGCCCCGCCTCCACCGTTGCCGCCGCACGAGGTGCAACTTGATTTGCGACGCTGGCGTTTACTGCCACCGTTGCCAGCTGTGGTCACTGTCTCGCTGCCGTTGTTATTGTTTTTGTGCCGGCGCTGCTTAAAGTCGAGCTTGTAGGTGCTGTTGTTTACAATTTGACTGGTGACGGTGCTGAGAGCAAGCTCAGTGTTTGCCCCACGTATCCTTGTCGAGCTACCCGCTGTAGTATCCTCGCTGCTGGCGATTGCCTCAAGCGGACAACTGTCGGTGGCATTGGGGGAGGGATTGGAAATATAAGAAAAAACGTTAATATTTTGACTTTTATTATTATTATTAATTCATACTCCGACTACATACTCATTGGATGCATTTGCCAAAAATAAATCATTTTTACAACGATGCTGTGGATACGAATTATAAATATAAACTGTAATCGGATCAGTTGGTACTGACTTCAAAATAGTCTAATCCCATTTTGTTGCTTACCAAGATTTCTCGACGAGCTCTTTAGCAATGCATTTTGCGATGCCAAAAACAAAATCATTAAATCATTAATTAATGACTCCATTATTTTTGGAGGTAAGAAATAAGCCCAAAATAATTTATAAAAAACTTGGAAATGGCGTATCCCAAAGCCCTTTTCTTTATTACTAATTTTGTATTATTTGAGTTATTTAAAGTTTCAAAAAGGTGTTTTCGATATTTCTCTTTGGCTTCTTTCTATTTTCATCTCATTAAATTCGAGTCTGGTCTGTTCTACTGGCGATAAGTTAAGAAATGGAACAGTTTTCAGCGTTGCATTAAAAAAAAAATTAAATAAATAAATAATAGCTGATATAATAGAAGAGCCAATCGACCAATCAAGATTACTGGCTGATGTTAGAATGGAGAATAGTATTTATATTATTATGACAAAGTATTGACTAGATTTAATTTTCGTTTCTAGCTGAACCGGCTTAAAAGACGATTATATCCCCTAAAAGTTTTATTCCATGAGTTTTACTCGAATGTCTTTAAACTAGAGGCAACATGCTTTAGAACTGCAACAGTCATGCCCTATAATATAATATCATAACTACTATTACATGCTTCATTATACTCTTATACACGCAAATAGACACACACACAGACACACACACACAGAGAGACTTACACAGTGAGACGAACAGCGATTTACAACACATAGTTACGATAGTTAGTTTACAATAGTTAGATATGGTTAATATGGGAGTGTCGTTGGCTAACTTACTATGCCCTAGAATTCCTAGAATTCCTAGAATTCGTATGTTCCAAATAATCAAACTCTTGCATTGCATTGTAAATGAATTTCTTTTCGTGCTCCTGCTGGAGTTGCAAATACCTTTGTTGTAGCACCGTTTGACCCGTTGTTGTTGCTGTTGATGTTGATGTTGTTGCCGCTGATGGTGAGACCGTTGTTGCGCCTATGGATATGGGCACTGGTATCGTTATCGTCGGCGATCGATGCTGATGATGATGCTCCGGCCTGACAACGATCACCTCTAGATCACTTTTCGCTGTGCTCGCCTTCCGATTATATTTACGACTGCCCCGCGTCTGCGTCTCGGCCTTCAAATAGCGACGCGTTGTTGCTGGCGATGTGGGCGATGGTTTGCGCTCAATCACCAGCGTATTATCATCATATGCTATGCAGTTCACCAGCTCCCCGCCACCCATTGTTGTTGTTGTTGTTGTCGTTGCTGTTGTTGTTAGTGGTGGTGGTAGTGGTACTGCTGCTGCTGTTGCTGTTGGCTCATCGCAGGGGTCATAAAGTTTCGCCTCCCTTTGACGCTGAAACTGAAGCTGGCGGCGACGCTGAGAGGAAGATGTTGTTGCTCCATTGCGGGAACTGTGTGGCTCGCCGCCAAGTGATTGCTGTTGTTGTGGCTGTTTGGCCAGGCATGATTCATCAATTTTTGTGGGCGACAAATCTGTGGTTGGTTCCCTCTGCCTAGCTTTATCCTTATCCTTAGCCTTATTGTTACTGTTTTTATGATTCAATTTATTATTGGTACTAGAACTATCCAAGGCATCGTGTTTGTTAATTTGCTGTTGCTTTTGCTGCTTAAGTTGTTGTTGCTGTGCTGCCTGCTGCTGCTGTTGTTGTTGTATTTGTTGCTGTTGCTGTTGATTTTGCTGTTCCTGGGCTGTTGTTGATTGTTCTTTTTGCTGCGCTGACGTTGCATGCTCCTTATGTTCTCCTAGTTCAATAGTTTATGATTTGTGTTATTGGGCGAGTTGTTACTTATTAAGGCATTAATGTGAAGTGCACATTTATACAGTGGAGGTCAGAAAGTGCGGAATAAATCTTGTATATTTAAAATGGTTTGTGATTGAAGATGGTACATTTCAAACTAAATTTAAAATGCATCTAATAAATCTATAAACTTTGTTTTGTGTTTACCATTCCACTACTACAAAAAGTATTTATATATATAATATGTAATTTTAAATGCTATCATTTTTGAAATAGTACGTAATTTTCCTAAGATCAGATTTATGAAAAAATCTTCAAAATAATATAAAATTAGGCAAAAAATATATAATATTATATAAATTGAGGTAACCACTGATAATTGCACATTTTTCTAAAGAAACTGCTTCATTTTACAACGCTAACTCTTTTTATTTTAAGTAGTAATCCTTTATATATATTTATGAACTTATTTTTAATATATTTTCACTATAATTTCTAAGCAGCAGACAATTCAAATGATAGGTTTTTCTCTTATATTAAGTAAAATGCGCAAAAAGATATGATAAACGATATTTAAAGTGTAGCGCTGACAAGTCTGATGCATGACATTGTAATAACAACGATGTGCAAAGGTGAATATTACGCATACGCCAACAGTACGCCATTTGGTACCTGTATTCATATTTGAAGTTTCCTTCCCACGACTAAATTGATTTCTGCTTTCATTCACAGCACTTTCGAGAACTGCTCTATAAACGCGGTCCCATTAAATGCGGTCAACGTCAGCCAGTCCAACAGGTGAGCTGTGTCCCAGTCTCCTCTTCACACACATTCCCATGCAAATTGTGCTTGCTCACTTTCTCACTCACTCATTCACACTATTTCTCTCTCTCTCGCTCTCGCTCATCACTTGGCATGGCCTGCTAAGAGCTTTTTTTTATCGTTGTTTGCCACAGATAAATTGAGGGGTTTGTTTTTTGTGTTATTATTATTATGTTAGACGGTGGTGCAATTGTTGCTCTTTGGACGTTTTAATGACGGTTTGTGATGTGCTCCTTGTTAATTGTCTAGTAAAACATTTAAAATTTGGCATTTGTTTAAGTCTGGTGTAAATTTTGGTTCTATTGTCATTGATTTTTGTGGCGTTTGTCTTATCAGCCTTTTCTTTTTCAATTATTGAATTTCGCTTATTTCCGTGCGGCTGCACTACACAGAATTGCCATTAGTGCTGATAACTTATCATTGATTGGCGCGCTAAATATAAATCCATACCATTTACACACACACACACACACACATGCTAAGCGCCTGTGTCTATGTGTGAGTGTGCCTGTGTGTGTGTGTGTGTGTGTGTGCGTGCGCATCAAAACAAAAACATACGCAATGTTTACATTTTCTTTGTTGTCCCAACATTTTTTTTTTTCGGCCAGCAGAAACTGTCAAATGGGTAATCAACTCTGGTGCTCGCTCTCTCTGTGCCTCTCTATCCTTCGCTCATTTTCTCTCTCTCTGTCCTCTCTCTTCTCTCTCTTTTGGTTTGCAGCAAAGCACATTTGGCTTTGCAGCAGCCAAAAAAGTTTCGAGCCGAGTGTCAAAAAAGCCTTTTTGCTTTCACTGAATTTCAGCTAGTGCTGTGCTCTCAAACCCCGCCCTGCCTCATCCCGCGGGGGCCCACAGTCGCATTCGTCACTGATTAAAGTTTATAAAGTGCTAACCACAAGTATGGTGGGAATGGTTTCGTTGGATGCCTGGCATTTAGTCGTATTGGGGTCAAGTGCGCGCGTCTAAAAACTAATTTGCGCGTTTATTTTATGAGTCGCTTGGGGAAAATGCAAAGCATACTTTTTAGCGCCCGCAAACATTTTCCTGCAACAGTAAATGCTGACCGATTGACCTACCCAGGCATATGTAATAAGCACAAGCTCACACACACATACACACACACTAGAACATGCACATGCACAACACACATACACACACACACACACACACACACACACGTGTGAAAAATTTCAGACGCAGTACGTAGAAAAGCGAAAGCGTTTTTTTCTTTCACAGCAGCCACGAAAATTGGCCTTAAGAACACTTATTTCACAGGCGTTTTGGCTTTTCAATTGTGTTAGATTTCATAAGTTTTACATTGGCGTTTGTTATTTGTAATATTATTATTTCTTTTTCTTTGTGGTTTCTCCACGCAGGCCAACTGGACCATTAGCAACGTGAACGCGTTAAAGGAATCAGACACAAAAGCACACTGTGCAGGAATCGTTAGCTTTTCGCGTGGCAACCGTGAAAATGTTGACATACAACGATAAAAGCTTTTTCCCCGCAAGCTTAACAGTTAAAAGCTGGTCTTATCGATTGTTGTTGTGCTGCTGATGGGGCCAGCTTGGTTGTAACAATGGCTCAAGAGGTTTGTGTATTAAATAAAGAGTTTCTTGGTAAAATTTCAAAATTCAATTTGTAATAAAAGTAATCAAATATTGCAAAAGATGAAGAAGTTAATGACAAAACGAGTTTAAACTAATTCTATTTGCTTATCAGCTATCGGCAATATTGAGAAGTAGAGAAAGTTTAAATTACTTGACAAGTATTTACTTATTATTTATTTGGAAATGAAATTGTTTACCTTTACTTGTTTGAAAGAAAACAATTTTAAGATATCATAAATCATAAATTGAAACTCTAATAATAACACAATTCAGATATTTCTCGATCTTTAATCTAAATATCAAAAGAAATTAATACATATCATTAAATTTGTTTACAAACAAATTCAAATACTATTAAAAATGCAGACACGTTAATGAGTGTTTAATTTTCTTTTTGATTCCAACAACTTTTGAAGAAAAAAAAACTCTTGTGAACACAATGAATCTATTTCTGATATTTGTGGCTCTTGCTCGCACTTGCATTTGTTGTCAGACGCTCAGCAAACAGCTGTTGGAAAATAACGCATGCGCTGAAGACTTTATGCTGCATTTTGACAGTTGCAGAGTGGGAGAACGCAAGAGAGACCGTACACATAGAGAGAGAGCGAGAGAGAGAGAGTGGTTGTCCACTCAGAATTCATTGTCAAATTCAGTTTGACACTTTTACGGATTAGAACACATTTGCTTTGCTATTTTCTACTAATTTTCTTTCTGCTTGTGTTACAGCTGACTCATCGCCGCAATTTCTTTGCACTGACCAATAAATACAAAGAAAAAAAAATACTTTGATATATTGCTCATGTGTTTTCACATTTCATGAGCTCTCTACAGTATGCTAATGAGCTACATCCGGCTGGAAATTAGCAATAATGAGGTAGACTTTTGTATTGTATCGAAAAATGAAAACAAATGTTCACAAATTGTCCGCTCTGCTTCAACTTAAGTTAGCCCATTAATTTTATCATTCTTGAGGTGGGCAATGACTCAAGTTGTATATTTTGTAGTTGCAGATATGAAAAGCGTTGCCAATTGATAATTTTTAAGGGGATCTGAATTTAAACTGATACAGATTATTATCTGATTGAGTTTTTAGTGAATGGCATTTCTGAGCATTTGGCAATGATTTTTACTGCATTACGGCCTTTTGAAAGAGAACCCTGGAGGAATAAGATCGGAAGTACAACATAAGTGTTTGACTTATTTATTTATCACTTCCCTCTATACTTATTTATTATTCTTATCATATTCATTTTTTTTCCAATAGAGACCCATTTTTTTTTTTTACTATTGAAATCTATGTCTTTCTTTTAGCTAAGAGTTTTTTAAATGATGTTAAATTATTCCTAGCAATTTATAAAGAAAGAAAGACAATCCCATGATTTAAATATAATACAATAATTTGCAAATTTTTACTCAATTTCAAAAGATGTGAAACAAATAATTTGTTGGGAAATTTAAGACGCCTTCCTCAAAGTTTTAAATGTCTATTTTTTCGGCAGTTTTTGAGTTGAAGCCGTTAAATTTTGGTAGATAGCACATCTGCACCCATAATCGCCAATGCCCATATTTCGGAAAGAGAAGGTCGATAAATCCGCATTTCTCCCACAATTTTAAGGAAAGAGTGACGAGCCTTGGAAAGGGATTTGCCGGTAACTTTCTCCAAGGATTGGCATATAAATTTTTCTCTGTTTTATTTATATATTTATAAATATCTCATCATGTTGGTCATCAGTTGCCAATTTCTTGAGCAATTCATTAATATTTATTGTTTATTCATTAAATGATGATTATTCATCATCACACCTGAAGACGGCAAGGCACATGAGATACATGTTTTCTGGTAAATCAAATTTCATATGACCGATAAAACGTAAATGCCGATTTTACTTAGTTGCATTTTGGCTAAATAGCTATGTATACATATATATGTATAAATATATATTATATGTTTAAGAAAAGAGCGTGCTATTGTCTGCGTGACGCTTTGGTTGTTTGAATGAAAAATGTGTTGCTAAATATTATTGAAAACAACAGAGAAACGCCAGTGCTGCCAAATGGTAGGCACCGCATCGTCAGGCTAAATGGAGGAGATGGGGGCAGGGAGAGGAATAGGGGTAGTTGGGGGGCAGGTTCGTCGGTCATTTGGTTGCTTGGGCATAATACTCTTTCCTTGCCCGCACTTCTATTTATAGACCAAGCACACGTAGTTGGATCTGTCGATGCGATTGTGGTGTTGTTGTTGCTGTTGTTGTTCATGTTGCTGTTGTTAGCCCCAATTTTCAGTAGCCAGAAGACAATGAAATTAAATTTAGCTTAATTGAATTGCCTTTAGACCAAAAACTATTAGGATACGCCCGAGAAATTCATAAATACAATGCAAGCAAACATTACTCAAAACTTTTAGCTAAATGCGGACCACAAATAGATGTAGCGCCAGCTTACCATATAAGTCAATATAGGTGTATATTATATACGTACAGTAATTTGCACTTGCTTGTTCTACATTTTACTTACACGATATCAATTCATTCCCTCGTGGCAACAATAAAACAACAAAAGAAATACAGGCAGCAATTTTTATGTGTCCGTCGTACGTAGAAATCCGTGCCAAAGGCAGAGGCGCAGCATACGTGGCGTTGATATTTTTAACTCTACGAATTCGTTTTTTTTTATATATTTATTCAGCTAAGAAAATTTGCTTTTGTTACTGCATATTAAGCCGAACAAAATTATACTTTTATTATAAGTTTAACAAACTAGGTATTAACATTTATTAATTTGGCTTGTCAACATATTTTCAATTTGGTCAAGCATATATGATTATGACAGCGCACTGTATGCTTATTATAGATATAATATAACTGCATATATATATGTAAATATGTATATATACACGAATATGTATGATTTCTTTTTATGTACACTTAGAACTTTATAATATATCTTTTGTAGCACTTTATATGATTTATTAAACAATTGTTTAATAATTTTCTTAGCAATTTAACTCTAATTTGCTTTGGAAAATCTCGAGAAGTGGCTATCAAATAATTTTCTTCACCCGCACAGAAAATATAATTTGTGTGTGTAGCTTAAAAATAAATCTGAACACACACGAGCGCGTTGCACGGCGATTGGAGGAACGCAAATGCGCCGAGCAGACCAAATAACGCCAGCGATCAGCCGAGAACTGTCAGTTTGATGGTGAGATCTTTTAATGCGGCTCCTCTCTGGTATTTTTACGTATTTTTTCTTGAATTTTGTGTTATTTAGGTAGTTTTTAATTTATTTTTTGTTGGTAGGCTCTGCATTTAATTTCGAACTCAAACAAAAATTCAAAAATACAAAAATAAATTTAAGATGTCAGCTCTTCTTTCTTGTACTTTCTTGCTCAATATCATTTTGTTGTATTGAAATAATATAATACTTAAAACAATTGGATTAATTCTAGTGTTTTTAAAAATTTGTGAGTGAAATTATAACATAACTAAATATGTTGATCTTTCACCTCTCCTCTAACTTCTTCTCTGGGCCAGCCACTCTTTAAATTTAGAAGCCTACAAATTTAGTCCTTGGTGAAATAAGAAACTTGCATATACTTCTCGGAAAGGGTATAGAATTTGTATTTCAAAGCTTTTAAAGCATATAACACAACCGCTATAAAAGAGCTTTTCGGCTGGATGTGATTATCGAAACTTTGTTCAGCTTTTTGTGTTCAGCTTTTTAGCAAAGATTCATAATTAATAATTATATTTTACTAATTTTGAAGTGAAACAAATGTAACATTTTATTATTTTAGTTCATTTAAAGTAGTAGTTATACTAGATTTAAATAGAATTTACTTAGCTAATAATAAATAGATAATCATTAATTTAATAAAACTATTTTACAGCTCAAAATGTTGCTTTATATCTTCACATACCTGTCTTCAAAGTGCCAGGGGATAACCTATATAACTCTGTGTAACATGCACAAAAACTTTCATAATTACCAACTGAAACAAAAACAGCGCTGGAAAAAACCAAAATGGCAATACACACAAAAACACAGATTCATGCACAACAAACGCACAAACAAAACATATAAACATAATATTTATGTATGATTTTGTCGGCAGAATGCCGACTCTGAGCAAGACCAACTTTTGTCTGGCTGTCTGGCTCTCTTTCTCTCTTGGTGAGTGTGTGGCTTATTTACAGGAGTGGAATTTGTAAGCAGTACCAGTAGCAACAACAAGAACAACAATAAATTAGGGCAACAGGAAACGACTCACAGATTGTCTTTGTACCGCCGACAAGCCACTTGGCATCTGGTTGCATATAATTATGCACATGCTAATGATATAACAAAAAACAACTATGAAGAACTGGTAAGTCTGGCCTGGCGAAATTTGTATACTCTTTAAAATATATGTAATAATAATACACAGGCATAAATACTGAAGCAGCTTGTATGAATCCTTTTTTTACATTCATTGAAATAGCCATTTTCTTAATCAATTTACATACCAAGAAATATTTGTCATGCCACAAATATGATAAATAATTGTGTTTGTGTAAATTACAAATATGTTTATATTTATATTATTTTTCCTTAACATATTTTTTTGATACGCTTCAACTACAAATACAAAATTTTCATAGTCCTTGGCAGTGTATTATGAATAAAGTGAATATAGAAATTCATGTTATGAATATGTTTTGAATATTTCAAGAGGCATTGAGTGCCTCACAGCGACCTCATATTAACTCATAGATTCTAAGCTGAGTATGCGCGTTGTTAACTGTTAGTTAATTAAAACTTTTTGCCTTGCATTAGCCACAGAAAGCTCTTGAAACGAAATTCGATTTGTTTTTTGGTTAGAAGCATATTTGCGGGCAATTGTTAAGCTAATTGCATTAAAATAACTGACAAGCGGGACAAACACGCACAGACAAACGCACGGACATTGCATGTCCTGGCGGACTTCATTATAAGTTGCAAGTTACGGCAACAAAATGTTAAAGTTGATAATTTTCTGGACATTTAAACTGTAAACTGGCATTTCATACTTGGACCTTTGGCGTTGCGGGGTGGGGTGTGAAGAGGACGGAACGGAGACAGCTACTGCAACAATATACATAAACGTTACTGCTGCAGTGGCAGCGGCAGCAGTTACTGCAACTGTTTGGCCAGGACTCTCGATAAAGTTGCGCAAAAGGCAATTCCCCATGGAAATTAATTTGTGTTGCAATGTGAAAATTGTGCTGAAAATGAGATTTTTTTGTTTGTGTCTGTCTTGTTCGGTTTTTAAATGTGAATACTTTGGCTATTTGAATTGTCTTGCAGCGTAGTTTATATGAGATGTTTTACTGTCGAGAATTATCTTCAGCCCAACTCCCTTTTGTTTGCATTCCCATCTCTTAATATTCGTATTCCTCTTCTTCTAGAGTCTGGGTAATATTTGGCACTTAAGCTTCAAAATTTGATTTTTTTTTTTTACATTATCAGTTTTGCCATGCAATTTCTCTAATATTTTATATTTTTCCATTTTCCCTGCGACCAAAGCCCATATTTACATTTGGCTCTGTGATTCCTCCTATGAGCTGATGTATGGTGTGTTGTTGGTTGGGGAGGGGGTGTTGTTTTACCACTCACAGTTTAAGCTATTGAATTTTTGTTTTTTTATTAAAAGTTCAAAATATGCCAGAGAGACAAACAAAAGTAGGACTCGACATTGGGGGGAATTACGTGGAGAGCGAACCAACATTTAACCCAAAACTCGTCGTGTCCAGACATTTAAATTGCGTTCACTAACCACCCCGACGCGATCCCTCTTTAACCTACTTGCCCCTTTTATAGCTTGCATTTTGCAAAAAAGTGGGGTGCTTTCTGTCTGATTGAGCAAATAAAAATACATAGAAATTTTTGTTATTCGTAGCTATAGTTTTTAATTAAATTCGCATAAATGGCAAATGCGTCAAATGGATTATTTAGATAACGAATTCTTTTTATGTTCTGTGCCTTTCATTTGAAATAAGCAATGCATTTATATTGCTCTGTTAGTTGTCAGCTGCCAATTGTTTGCATTTGTTTTTTGGTTATTGATTTTAGTATTGGATTTTCTCATAGTTCTACTTATAGCAATTTTCCTGTTTATTTCATATTAATTTTTTCAATCAGTTAGTTGACTATATTATTAAATTTTTTAAATAGAACCATAATATAAGTTAATAATAAAATATACATAATAATCAATTAGGATATTCGGGCTTTTAAAAAATTAAAAACCTTGCACTGCAACTTTGGTAATTTTATTCCCAACACAAGTCTTAAATATGTGTATACAAGAAGTGCGGCCAATAGCCTAAAGGGGACAACAACTCACTGAGGGTACGAGAACAAGTATATTTGAATTTGTTCGAGTATATCTTTTGCAACTCAGCTGCTCTGTGGTAGTTGTAGATGCAGCTGCATGTTAAACAAAACAATCAGGACACGCATGGCAAAGGCATCGATTCATTTCGACGCTGTATGTGGTCAGTCAATAAAACTGTTTCCAAAAGGGAATTAACACGCACTCACTCTCACCGCGCACCCCGCTCTCAGATTGCGGCTTTTGTTGCTGCGATATAGTCACAAAACACTTTGTCTCACTTAATTTTTCTCTGGGCAACTGGCATTTTTTTCCTCCGATTTTTTCTCCAGCCGAATATTTCCTTTTCTTTTTTTTTCTTTCTTTCTGTCCTGCTATGCGGCAAACAATTTCAATTTAAATTGCCAGCTTTGCTTACCTTTTGCAGTGCCCTGGGTACACTTATCAGTGTCAATAAAAGTCCAGGGGGACTTGCAACACAACAGAAAAAAATATATAAAAAAATTGAATCGGCCCGAGAATGTTGCGAGGCATTCGAGTCATGGTAGAGGGAAACAAATTCAGACACAAAAAATTCTAGATAAATGGCAACTCTTCTCTGACGACGGGTGGACACATAAATGTCCTGTCTAACTCGAGCTTAAAGCGACGTGTGATTTGCGAGCGTAACGCCTTCTGCATTGGGCGTGGCTTAATTAAGCATTAAGGGAGCAAAAAGAAAACATTTACGAAAATCATTTATGAAGGAAGTGCGCAGCAGGCGAGGCGTGAGTACAAAGCCACATACACTGATAAAAACATTTGACAAACAGAAATATTTTAGTATTTTATTAAAAGGAATCTTGCAAGTTGTCGGTGTGCTAAATGCTTGCTAAAAATATCGATTTATTTATGATTATAAATAAGCACGAATAACGTTTTATTCATTACACTTTTTATGGTTTTTAAATTCACTGTCAAAACAACTGTTCGATTTTGTAAATATAAAATAAATGAAATGGACACAAAATAAATGCGAATATCAAATCCTAAGCTGGAAATTTTTCAATAAAAATAAAAGTGCATATTTAAAAGATTTATTTTTGCGTGTACAATAAGCCGAACTGGGCCGTTGTAGAGCAAATGAAGTCACGGTAATAGTCACAGCAACAGTTCCACACAAGCAAGGCGCAGCTTGTGTTAATTTCACGCTGCTTGTTTTTGTGGCAATGAAATAAAAACCTTTATTATAGTGTGGCTAATAATTGTGAAGACAAAAGGCAGTAACTGTAGTCTGCCAATGCGTGAGTATATATGTGTATCTACACTTTCATACAGTCTCTCGTATGTGTGTCTGTGGGTGTGCAACCATCGTCGCTGCCATTTACGCCGCATGGCGCCGCTTAATTAAGCAATGGGCAACGCTCGAGTAGTTGCCAGAGCGTTTCGACTGTCGGCTTGCTACGGGGAGGCAGTCCACGCAGCTTGAGTGTTGCAATTATGCTTATGATTAATGTGTCGGTATGTGTGTGTGCATATGTGAGAACATAATTTCGAATTTCGGCTAAAGTAAGTCCATAGCATTTGAGATGCATTTGCCTAGATAGCTCAACAGCTTTTTAACCCATCTTACACTGGCTTTGGCCTAAGTCCGTTTAAAAGCTTTCGAAAGAGCTGTCTGATTTAATTATTTAACTTTGCATTCTTAAGAATAAAATGTAATATAAATGCGGATTATTGCCACATTATTAAGAACTACTCACGATGAAGCATATACCTGAACCGTGTTAAGGAAATGTAAGCTTGGAATTTTATGTATATTCATTTGCAACAAAATTTCGGTTCCTCGTATCCCTTAATAGAAATATAAAATACTTACTTAAATCATATATAATAAATATTAATCTATTTACGAGTGGGTCTTCAACCTGCCGTTGCTTTAAGGGTCACATCTTACAGGGAATTTATGTTTTGCAAGCAAAACTTTTACAATACACAATGCACATTGCCACCTTGCACCAAACGCCCATTGCCACCCATTCGAAAGTTCGAGTACGAAATAATATCGTACACATCGCATTTTTAGCTCAAGTTTGCAAGAAAACAAAATGGCGTGCAAAGCGGAAGTGCACATTAGTTGTATGCAAAAGTTTGCACTTTGCTGAAGGTCTGAAAAAGTAGCAACAGAAGAAATATACCACAAGGTGGCGGGAAACTACCGGTAAGCCGGGGTCTGTGCTCAAGTTATGTACAGCAGCCCAACAAATAGAAATTTGTGGATCATGCTTGACTGTCAGCTGGCCCCGGGAACTGTGGCCCAGTCGCAAAACTCAGAATCAGAACTGAGAGCCCGCAAAGTGGTGCGAAAATTTGTGCACACCTGTGCGAAAAATGCTTTCAAAAACTTCGATGCATTTTCTTATTTCTTACATAGCTCATGCCCTGCTTGCTAAAGGCAAAAATGGGTATACGGAGTATAGTAAGAAAATTTCATATTTCCCATTAAATCGCATGTTTTTAGCCCAAAAATCTTGAAAAAACTTAATATTTTAATTAATATATAAATTAATTAATTTATATATAAATTATATATATGTTATCAAGACAGAATTCCCATCTCTTTTCAGAACTCATTTGACTCAAATAGAGTATTACTCTGCGGATAATTTCTACCCGACATAGTGTTGTATGTTTGTAGTTGTTGTTAATAATTTCTTGACAATGGAAGTTTTTGAATAGTTTGACAAAGTGGCGTATTCGTTGTTGCATGCATTTCTATTTTCATACTTTTTTTCTTGAATTTCTGGTAGATAAGCAAAGTTTAAAATATGCATCTAAATTGGTAAAAGCTATTGTAGACCAGTCACGATTCTAAAGTAGAACGGTATCTAATATTCAGCCTGTCTGGCAGGTTGTTGCCTGTCTGTCTGGCAGAGCCTTAAACAGTTGGGTAATGGTAGACAGAGTGAGAGAGAGAGAGAGAGGCATCGATATTTATTATTCAGCTGCAAAGGGGCAGTGCGACTGCCACATGATGCTACTTTTGCGAATAAATTGGGCTAAAGAATTGCATGGAAATTGAAACATTAGGCAATATGTGAAAACAGTTCGCTCCATTTAATATTGATTACTTTGTTTGATTTTAGTTATTTTAATTTTATTATTTGTGTGAAGGGGGAAATGAGAATTTCATGAATTTATTCATTTCAGGAATGAAATATATTTTTATCATTTTGCATTAATTTTTTTACAAAAAATATTACTTATGGTAATTACAATTAAAACATTTGACGAGAAAAATAACTCATAATATTAAATATTTAATATTCAAAATTTATTCATAAGTATGTAAATATGTAAATATGCGAAAATTAATTTTCGCTTATGACTAATTGTGATAAAATTATATAAGTAATTTGATCAAAATTACACACGAATATAAGTGCAGAATCTAGGTAATAATTATATCAATTATGTTTATCCACAATGGAATATACATAAAAAGAAACAATAAGCACAAACTATTTTTGATTATCCAGAAAAGCAGTAAAAATTAACACTTAATCTTTATTTAGCGAAATTAAATTTTAATAATTGAACTTCGAATTATTTGCATTGAGTATTTAGTCACAAACAATAAACTGTGGTAATATTTGCCAGAATATATTATATGAGAACAAAGGTACCAACCACCACAACTATTACCCTGATGGGTATGTAAACTGCCATGTGCAAATAGTCCATTTCTAAAATAAAGTTCTATGCTTTTGAATTCCTTAATCTAAATGCTTCGTACATCCATTATAAACTTTTTTTCTGAACCGAAATGAGATAAAAATCATTTATTTGTTTAGCCACGCCTATGCAACAGTTGCTGCTGACATTGCCGCCCGCACATCTGGAAACCTAATAAAATTTATGGACGAGCACACAAACAGTACAAACAGTTCACAGTTTCGTTGGGTGCCTTCTCAGCCTAACAATTTGCCAGCCGTTGCGGCTGCTTTGAGTGGAAACCAATAAATTTCATGTTAGCTGCAAAATGGGCGAGCGTCTGTCATTAAATTAACGCTAATTTGTTTAGTGGCGTCTTGGGAGACATTGAAAATAGAAAAGTGTCAACGAAAGTGGGCCCCAAAGTCAACAAGCACCACGTGGCGTACACTTAATATGAGGCCAGTCTCTCTGATTTATATGGTATTTTGAACAGCGATAGACATTTTTAAATGAAATTAAAGAACAGCTCCAGTTCAACTGCAACGATTATCCCAATTTTCTACTGCTGTTGAATCATTCAAATCGTTCGAATAAACTACTAGTGTTCGACAGCAAGTGCTTAATGCAATGCGCATTCTCACCTCAGGAAGCAATAATTACGTACGTTATGTAATCTAATATCCGTCTATTGTGAGCAGACACAAGCGGACACACACATACACACACACACGCACAAACTCACACACATGCATCACATCACAGACACCACATCACAGACACCACATCACGTCACACAGACTGCATTCAGACGTTGCTAGCTGGCTTCTCATGCTAACCTTCTCTCAGCATTGTAACAGTAAACGACGTGCCTTTATTTATTTGTATTACATAAATTGTCATTGTTAAAGTGCTAATGAATTTTTGGCATGCAAATCTCGCATGCGATGTGTGCGTTGGATACCGATTCCAGGATGGATCGGTGCGGTTGAGTTTTTTTTTAAATAGTAGTCAATTTAGATTAATGGTAATAATACTGACTTACTTAATAACTTGCAGAGCTTCCATTTAAACTAAATAGAATGTAAATTATTTAATTAAATCTGATGGAAAATTAAATTTAAATAAAAAACACATTCAGTTGAAACTCGATTGATTTGCGTATCGGTCTGGACTTTACTTGGCATAATAAATTAAATATGTTATAGTTGAAGTTTTAGATATTAATTATAGTATAATTTTGCTGATCGGACTAGACTTTACTTGGCATAATAAATTAAATGTATTACAGATGAAGTTTTAGATATTATTTCGATTCAGAAATCATATCTATACTGCGAAATATTTATATATCTTATACAATTATAGTATAACTTTAGAAATCTCACTATTCTAGTCAAATTTAAATTAAGTACATGTCTTTCACGGCTTTCATATTTCATTAATTAAAAGAGGTCAGCAATAAATTTTTTAAAATATTCTCCACATCTGTCTAATAATATTTGTAAAATCTACAATTTCTCTACACCAAAACGTGTATAATTATAATAAAAATATAATAATATATTGTAAGTATGCAACAAAATCACTAAATACTTAAATTTCTGTCACCCCAGTGGTATAAACCTGCAATTTATGTGACTTTAATTGCAGCTGTGTCTAGCAGCACTTTACTCGAAAAATTGTTTATTTTATTGTTATTTAATGTGGGGCGATGCTTGTTTTTTTTGCATTGTCGTGCGCCTAGCTATGCCATATAGTAGCTGCCATTTAGTATAACCATATATAAAGCAACGTTTTCTATATAAAACTGCGATTTATGCTCTGTACAAAACAATTTTCAACAATAACAAACAAAGATAGCAAAGATTTTGGGCTGCCAAAAAAGACATTGAATGAAAATTTATGTCGGATGCGTGACCGTAAATGTTGTGTGCGTGATAAATCAATTTCCATTGCATTTTGTAATTGTGTGCAATTTGCTGAGGTTTCGGCGGGAAATGAGACACATCGTGTGGGTGCCACACACAATTACAGCAACAGGAACATCATGTGCATAAATTTTAACCATTTATGCATCCAAGCAGCAGAGTTATTTATGCGTTTTTGTTGTTGGGGCCACCTTTCGAACTCTCTGGCTCTCGTCTCGTTAACGGAAATCGCGCAGATTTTCTATCGCATTGCGGCAATTGTCATTTGGCTTGAGAGATTGGAATCATACACAAACAAAAACACACACACACGCTTAAATAGTCGATATAGTGTGTGTGCGTGTGTATGCGTGTGTGTGTGTGAGTGTGTGTATGTGTGTGTGTGTGTGTGTGTCTGCTTTTGTGCATTGCATGACTCCAACCGCCATTATGTGATTTATGTGTTGCATTTTGAACCGCACACATTTGTCAGGCACATTCGCATTGCAATCGCATTCATCGCCAGGTTAATTTCAATTAAAATCCGTATTCGGTTTTAATTAACACACACGAACACACAATGCACAGACGCACATGCACACATCGCATTGCAGTAATTTTAAGCTCTTTAAAACTTAGTGGTTTTAATTAATCTGCTTGTCGTAAGTTGGAATGCATCTATCAATTCCTTTAGAAAATTAAGGATACACTTAGCCTCTATCAGAATACAAAAGTGAATATAACATATATCTGTATCGATAAATAAATGCGATAAGAATTAAAAATGCCTAAAATATTACTTCTTTTTTTATAAAATGACTTAACTTTGAGCTCTCATAAATCAAAATAAAATGTACAACAACTTTGCTTGTTAAACTCAATTGTATATTTTCCTCTTTTGTTTGGGTCACTGCACCCGTTAAAAACAATCCCGCCCTAGGCGGAATACCATAATACGGTGCCACAATTTTTTAATAGCTTCTCATGTGGTGAAAAAACAAAATTTCACTTCAGAGTTGTTTGAGTTTGCTAAATTTTTTGCCTAGCATTTTTTTTTTTTTTGCGCCGAGCGAAGTGTTGCCTTTCTGCCATTTAGACACGAAACTTTTTGAGGGGGCGTGGCTTGTTGAACTCGAGTAAAACTCGCGTAAGATGTGACACCTTAATTTCTTTATTTTTTTTGTGTTCTCTTCTTTGAGATGCATCCTTGAGAAAACATATAGTTTTTTATATGGATGTGGATAAACAGCGAGCCTTCAGATTAACTTTAATTAAGAGATGGATTAATTGCTCAACTTTATATATGTTGTATGATCAGCTACAATTTATTATGCTGCACACGAAATTAATTATTAATTAAATATTTAGAATATATTTGGACTATTGTCTTTTTTTGTCAGCCTAGCCCTAATTTTAGCACCCATTTTAACCGAACTGCTGACGTCCCCAAAATGTTGGCTGTTATTTAGTCAAGTTTCAAACTTTTCGGAACCCTGGACGGGGAGGAAGCTAAATCCAACATAGTCCAAACAGGCCAAAAACTGCACGCAGGGACATGACCAAACAACAACACCACACCAGCAACACCAACAACAACAACAAGAACAACAACAAGAACAACAAGCGTCCGCCAAATACACGCTTAAAATGTTCAGCATGTGAGCACATTAAGCTTAATTAGAAGCAAACAGACAAAACCGAGCGAATGAAATGACCAAACTGCCAGTCGGCCACGCCCACTAATGTCAAAATGGAGGCAAACAAATACACACACACACACACACACGCAGTACACACATTGCTGCTCTTGTTGTTGCTGTTGTTACTTTTGTTGAGGCCAAATACTTCAGTTGCATGACGCGCAGCGTTGTGGCGAATGTTGCGCTTTAATTTGAAGCCCGACGGTCGCAACTACACTGTATGAGTGCTGTGCAACACTATAGGATCACTTCCACTCTTTTAATAACGTATTATTTTTGATATCAAGTTAACACAAAATGAGTAAAATGTTGCTGGCATTAGAATGTTAGCATACTTCTGTAGGTCCATACAGAGTTGTGGTCTGTGACAGAAATTTGATATTTACCTCAGTTGATATATTTCACGTTAAATTTCCAAAATAATTGTGGTCTATGACAGAAACTTCAAATTGAGCTCATTTGATATGTTTTACGTTAAATTTACAAAATAATTATTCTGATTTAGCAAAATTTTACAGATTACCATTTAAAGATTATGTCACTTGCCCGTTTTTATTTTAAAGGTATTCTAACAAAAGTTCTCGAAAAAAATGTTAGCCAGTGAAAATGGTTTATATTCATACAGTGCAGCGGTCACAACCAGGGCGTACGAAAGGGGTGCACATGTGCATTTGGCACTTGCTGTTGTTGTGTCAACTATTGTTGTTGTTGCTTTTGCAGTTTCTGCTTGTGGCATACGCAAAACTTAGTTGGCATCAACATGCGCAACATCGTTTGCATCTTTTGAGGTTTTTCAAGTTGAGCTGCTATTGCAAGCTTAGCGAGCTGTCCAAATTGTTTGTGCACCACCTCATTTAGAACATTAATCATAAGCCAATTCACATTTCAAGTGTCTGGCAAGGTGGGTTGTGGGTTGTCGGTTGCCGGATGGGCGGGGCAGGTCACGCTCATGCAGCTGAATGGCATCACGTCTCAATCTGCGCCTTTTCAACACAACGCACGCAGCTGTTTTTAGTGGCAAACTTTTGTGTGGCGGCAGCTAATTGTTTTGTGTGGGGGGGGTTGCCGCTGTACTCTCTCGGTTGCCACAGCTTGTTGCTTGCCGCTCATAATTCTTAAATTCTTTATTACACACATGCAATAACACACACACACGCTTAGCTGCAGCGTTGTTAGCGGGCATAAAAATTAAATAAAGCACATTTATTTCAACAAATTTCTTTCTGTTGTGTGTGTCATTTGCTATGCTGTTATTTTTGTTACTGCATTGTGGTTGTTGTTGTTGCTGTTTGTTTGTTTGTTTTCTTTTTAGCGCCTTTATGCCCTGCTGTGGTTATTCGTTCGCCTCTTTGTCAAACCCGACTCCGTTCCCGTTCCCGTTCCCATTCCCGTTCCAATGCGACTTGACATTTATCGCTGGCGCATTAAAGGTCTCAAACGTGGGTGTGGCAGCCAGCGAGTGTGGGCGTGATTGTGTGTGTGCGTCTGGGAATGAGTACGTTATAAAGTCACTTTATGTGGTTACTTCAGAGTTGTAAAGAGCACGCGTCGCGACTCCCTCGTTCATCCGACAAAGTATCCAGCTAATCACTGCCGTTGATTGATTCATTTCGAATTTAATTTTAAATATGTGTATTGAAAATCAGTTTTCAAGACTAGTATGGTAAATTAACTAACGTGCATTACTTCTTATGTGATTTTATTGACTCAATTTTCTATATATTTATTTATTTACTTATATGGTGACTGCTTTTCATAATTTAAATATGTTTTTGCTGGCTTAGCTTTGAAGTTTGTAACATGTTTACATATTTAAATTTTGTTTTGAAGTACATCGTAAAGTTAGCAACTTCGTCTGTGAGATTTTAATTTATCACTGAATATTTTCAAGCTTTCTTTCAGAATTTGTTATGAAATTTGTAGATCAACATTATTGTTTGTGGATATTTAAAATTTCACATCGCTCTTCTGGCCTGCCAGTCACACCTTTTATCCATTCATTACATTCAGCTTCAGCTTGATGACAATTTCCCAGCTGATATTTGCAACATTTGTGTGTGTGTGTGTGTGTGTGTGTGCGTGTGTATGTGTGTTTCTTTTTTCTCATTTCGTTTGCTGTGTGTGTCGGAAATTAATACACTTCCGCTTAGGCTCTCATCGCATTACTCAAAATGTTTGTTGCGCTCCGACATAGAGACATAAAAATTAATTTGTTTTTGCCGCCGCTGTCGCCTGCCGGAAGCGCGTTGTAATCAACCGACAAATAAATTAACGCCGGGCCAGGAGTTGAAATGGGCTGAGGCTGAGGCTGAGGGTAGGGTAAAAGGTTTCGTTGTGGGTAGGTTCTCATAGCGAGCCTGGCAAATTGCGAGTATTTTGTATTTTGACCTTTTCATTTGATTTCCGTTTATGACTCGCTCGTTTTTTTTTTTACTTATTTTTTATTTTTTGGGTATTTATTTTTATGCCTTTGACGTTGAGTCTACCAGCGTTTTGTAACTTATTTACAGACATGTGAGCAAAACGTTTTTTTTGTTCGTTTACTTGCACATAAAATGTTTTTAATATGCGCAACGCGTCGCTTTTCTAGATCATTTTTCAATAAGCAATTTAAGCGAGGGTCGCCAGCAACATGGAATATTGAATATTATATTTGGGTTGGTGGGCAGACAAAATCCGTTAAAATTAATTAGAGACTGGGAAAAGAGTTTAAAAAAAATTACTAGGAAATCGACTGATTTGATGTTATTTATGCTATATACGTTATATAAAATGCTAACCAAAATTCAAGTTTTCCCAATTTTGTAAAATAGCTTGGAAATATAAAAAAAAAAACTAGAAGTCGTTTTTTTTGTTTATATTTTATTTTGAATACCAACGGGATAAATAAACAATGATTATTTATAAAGCTGATAATTTCGAAAGTTGTTATAGACCTCATCTCATAATACAATTCGGTAAATATAACTTTCGTCGTTAGAAATATATTTCTGTTTCCTTAATCAAGCATTGTAATATTAATGACTTAATACAAACGTTAAACAAACCATGCATTGCTTACATGTGGAGTACAAATAATACGCTTGCTGCATGCGCATTTGACTTCGCATAGGAGATGTTAACCAACAACGCCACCTTGAGAATCCCATAATTTGCACACTTGCTCATTGCTATGTTGAGTTAAATCGTACTTAAAGTCATTCAGGGCACACACAAAGCTCACACATTCACATTGTGGAACACACCGCAGCCCCTTTGAGCAATACGGCCCGTATTACATAGTACTGGTTATGTCAGCAACGCACACATTGCTTGGAAGCCTTGTCCTGGACACGAGCTGCAAGCGTTGGCCACCGCAAAGCGTGGTGGGTGTGGCAAGTATTATCAGCGTGCAGTTGCATTGAGCGTCGGCTGATGATTGCCAAGTCAGATGCAGTCTTCTCTATTACCTTTATCTCCGAGCATACACACACTAACACACACACATATATATATGTATACGTGTATATGTATATACTATTCTGTAGGCATAGCTGACAAAGTTGCACTAACCAGCGTTCCCTTAGCGCTAAAGTGCTTTTTGTTGTTAATGTCGATAATGATGTGTCAGAGAACAGGCTGCGAAATTGCGATGCCTCACTCCTCGTCCTAAGCAACAGACAATGGATTTAGCTAGTATCTTTATTTGACATTCTCATAAGCAATATTTTGTTCGTGGTCAGCCATTAACCTAGCCGGTAACCCTTAATGGCAGTTGTTCAAAATTTATGGGAATTCCATGCAAATTTAATGATCGGACCCAATACCAAAAGGTTGGTTTTTCTTTTTTATTTATTCACAATGCCAGAAACAAGAAACTGGCCATTTATTAATGCTCAACGCATATTATTTCGCTTCTTATTAAATTTAACTGGCTTCACTGGCACTTTAAAGGATTCTGCTCTGGGCCATAAGAAACTCCATTTAAAAATTGTATAAAACAACATCAATTAAATGACGTCTTTGTCGTATACAATTTAACAATTTTTATTTAATTTATATTAATTTATTCATATGCACGCATTTATTTACCGCCAGTGCCGATGCATACATGCTTCATACAAGATTTCCAGGCTTATCAACTAAGCCTTGAGTTGTGTAAGCTCCCAAGAAGTGACACCAGAAGTGTTTTATCATAAGTTTTATTTAGTTTAGCTTATGTATTTATATGTTAAAATGATAGAGAGGCAAAAAAAAATGTTTTTATTCCGTAAAGTCTCCATATTAAAAAGAATTTCATAGGAAGGCAAAATGAGACTAACCTAACAAATCCGAAAAAATAAAAAATAAATTATATGTTTAAATTAAATGCTTATCTTAAGTCATTATTACATAAAAAATAAAAATATATATATAAAGAGCATTTTATATTCCACTTGCTCATAAATAGTAAATCCCACTTCTGTTTTTGTTAACTATCTGTTAATAAAAGATTTTTTTTTGCATGCATGTAATACAACCAGAGTACAACAATAATGAAAATTCTTTTAATGTAAATGCAGTCAACAGATAAAACATATATAAATAAACATATATATATGTAAATATATGCGTAGGCAGAATTTGTATGCTGCTTCCCAAAGTACGCGATGAAAAGTGTTGGGCACAGTAGTCTGCCTCCTCTGATCACGCCCACTTCACTACGATGCAAATGTGTGTGTGTATGTGTGTGTGTGTGGTGCATGCAAATGAAGTTATCCTGCGGTTATTTGTGGCTGTCGCTCGTGATGTCAGTCAGCGTAAGGAGACTGGGAGAGGAGGTGGGTTGGAGTTGACGGCGTAGAGGCAGCCACACGCTCAACCAACAGGATGCGTATGCTGTGTGTTGTGTGCTGCTGCTTCTGTTGATGTTGTTGTTGTTGATGCTGATTCAGTTGCGTTGCATTGATATCTGTTATGTAGCAATTGATTAAAGTTAAATTGAATTAAATGTCATGGGAGCAAACTTTAAACATCTCTCGCTCATTAATTAGAAACACCTTCAGATATAATTTTATTTTTTGGTTGATTTCAATTTCTCACGGGTTTCACCTCAGCGAATCCGCTTACAAGGCACGCAAGCCGATAAGGAACGCATGTCAAGGCATAAAAATACTTCAATTTACATATATACAATACAACATATTATCCCATATATATTTTAGCTGCCTAACGTTGTCGCTAGAAGGCACGCTTAAGCCTAATTAATTATGGCAATTAGTTGCATTGCATTTCGCTTGGTCAGATTCAAACTAGCCGATTTCGCATGGCGTCATTTACGATATTGTCCATCCATTTATTGTTGTCGCTGCAACTGTTGACCTCCAACCTCAATCTCTGGTTGCGCAAAGTGAAATTTGAAACTGATAATTTGATGTTGGCGTTGTTCCTGTTCTGTTTAGGTGGCTTTAGTACAATGTTCAATTAAATCCACTTAAGCAATTACAATTCTATGGCATGTTTAATTTACCGCTAATTTACCTCCAAATATCGCTCACACATTAAATAATGAAAATTATTTTTGGACAAACACACATTTCATTGTCAAGACATTGTCAAGTAGACAACAATCGTTAATCAGAGACTTTAAATGTCAGACTAAGTTATTTAAATCCCAAATAGTAAAATTCTAAAAAAAAGTCTCTGTATTTTTATTAATGGTTTACAAGTATAAAGTGGAATAAAAAAATATGGGAACAAACGCAACAACAACGACAACAAATCAAGCGCATTCTTAAGCTACTCTACTGAAATACTAAGAAAACTAAGTCCTTGGTTATCAGGTATACACTTACAATACATCCTTAATTTTTTTTTTGCTCTTTGTTCTTCTTGTTTTTGTGACTTTGCGTCAAAAATTTGGACATTTTTGCCGCTGTTCTATGCGTGGCTTTTTCTATTCATTTCTTTTACTTTTGCTCGACATGATAATGCTTACTTTCTCCATGTGAAAAATGATGTTCAGCTGCTTGCCAAAAGCAGTTTAACCATTTCTTTTGTAGCCGGGCATTTTTTCAATGTCACTGGCAACGACGCGCCTGCTGATGACAGTCCACCTATTATTTTAAAATTGTCGAAAAAATATGAAGTGAGTTTTTGTGACTCAGGCAAACGTATTTGATTAAAATAAACAGAACATAATCTACTCCAAATAAGATTTTTCACATAACAGCTTGCACAATTTTGGCACTAGTATCAATAAATTATTTATAGATAATAATTTTTGAATTTCTTATTTAATATTTTAATATTTGTTCGCTGAAAGCGAAATCAATTTGAATAAAACTAACATTTTAATAACAAATTTATTTACACACGACAAACAATAGTTTTCAATTTGACTTCCAACAAAAGATATGGTCAATAAATATGCAAGACAAAAACGTAAAGCCATCTTATGTAATAATAAGGAATGCAAATAAAATATGTTAAATGCTCGAGAATAACGTAATAAAATAACTTTGCACAGATGGCGAGCGTCGGTTGTGCAATAAATGTTTAAGCATCAACAGTGTCATTATGAAAAAAAAACAAATAAAAATGTTAAAATTACCAATACGCTTTACACAGAAAACAAGTAAGAATTTTAAATAGTTTAGTATTATTGGTGAATTTTCCCTGCATTATTGGTGAATTTTTGCAATCTATTCTTATAGCAGGCTCTGAAGTTGGATATGCTTCCCTTCTGCCTGTTACAAACATTTGCACAAAACCATTATACCATTTTTAGCCATACCAAATGGGTTCAGGGTATACAAAAAAAATCAGCATGTTTTGCAAATTTGAAACCACACAATAAATGCAATTGAATTTTGAATATTTGCGATTTATGAATAGATTAAAGCTTGCGAGTGTAAAATTATCTGTATTTTCAATTAGTGTGTTATAAACGATTTTAATGAAGCTAATTTAATTTTAATATTCAAATAATATTTTTAAAATTTTGTACATTTTGGCCAAAGATAAACTCAGCACAAAAGAGAAAAGTGCAACAATTTACAATCGTCAAGCGACGAATTATTCAGACAAGTAACACACAAATGAATCCTGGGCTAGTTGAGAGGCAATAACCGCGCCACTATCTGGGCCAAATTGTAAACTTAACTTAAACATGCAATTTCATGTCAACACATACAAATTTACAATTGCTGCAAGAGCAATTCATTAAATAATTTTCAAGCTGTAATGAAATAAATGTAGTTTAATAAATTAAAAGTGTTTTGCAAAAATGTCAAAAACTAATTAAAATCAAAAATGCTTTCTCTAACATATGCAAAAACAAATATAACAATAACAACAACTAATAATCAACTGTCGAGAACTCAAATAGTTGGCAAAACTCTAAAACAAACATTGTGCAAATATTTACATTAGAACTTTCATTTAGTTTACATGCTGAATTCTTTTTATGATTGTTGCTGTTGTTGTTGATGTTGATGGTGCTACCAAATTATCCTTGCTTGTTAATTCGCCTAAGTATCGTTCTAGGGATGCATATAACGGGGTCTTTATTTTTTAGTTTTATCGCTTACCATAGAATCTAATCACAAAACTTAAGAGTATTTCATTTGATGCCAACTGGTTTCTTTGTTTGATATGCATTGCTTATTTAATTTTGTCGGTCGAAATTAGCCAGCTCACCATGTGATGAGAGTCAGTTTTAGTTGTTTCCCTCCTCCGTCAGCTGTTCCCGTTGGGACATATGCTTTCTTTGAGCAGACGTTCGGCGTTTGTAATGCAACCCTGGGCATCCAAATGCTAGCCCACTTCATTATGCAGCTCAACATTTTTGTTCGCATCACGCATACGTAAAGGCCACAGCCAAATAGTAGTCATCCTGTTAGTGTTTATGTATATGTATGTGTGGCTTATTTTGTTGGTGTCCTCGTATTTACTTAGACAAAACGTGCGTAAAGTTTTAATTATAAACTTTTACTTGGATTCCTTTTGGCCGTCGCAATCTCTTAGTAGCCTGGTGGTCTGCTTGAATTTTATGACACTTTAAAGATAAATTGCTTTCGAGATTTATGGTTGAAGGTGGAACAGCTGTTTCGTATTATATGCTTCTAATTTGTCACATGTATTTAAATTAATTAGGTCTGTGAATTATGGCATATATTTGAGCCCTTAGGCTGGCCAATTTAAAACGATTTCAACACTTTAAACACTTTAAACGCGCTGCCTCGAAAAAGGGATTTAGTAAAATATTGGAGGTCAAAAATTCAATATAGCTGACAACATATTAAACTGATCCCAGGGTGCACGAAAAGTTGAGTTGGATTATTCAGAATTTATATATGAATAATAAAACTAATTTAATATATCTTGTTAATAATATATAATTTAGCTTGTTTTCCTTGTGTGTGTTGTCATCAATAAGAAAAATTAAAAAAAACATATTACATTGTTGCCTATTGAACAATATCAAATAATTTTTTGTTTCATGTTACGCAGAATGTGCAAATATTTAACTCCAAACAGCAAGTGATTTTTGCAAATTCTAAACGAAAATAGTACGATTTTTTGAGTGATTTGTGTTGTTGGTCAGAATCGCAACCTTTTTGTGTAATTGAAAATGCGGTGAAGTAAGAATCAATTTAATTAATTGATTGCAACATGAATGAGAAAATTGAAGTCCGGAGTGCCATTGAAATTCGTTGACCTAATTGAATGAGACCATTGATAAGGACACATGAATATATTTTTACATTTTTCAGATATATTGAACAATGTGAAAGGAATTTTTAGTTCGAAATTGAAAATAGTTTGAGTGCTATTCAAAAGTGTTCCCTTTTTGCTTTATTTATTTATTTTTTAATATCTCTCTTAAAGCTTTGCATGCATTTAAGGAGCTCTGGTTTACATGCAGTGCCAAATGCCACAATATAATGCTACTCTATATAAATTTTTTTTATTGTTTATACATTCTTCATCGCGTGCTGGTTTCGAGTTTCGTTGCATAGTTGCTGGCGCTCCCGTTGGGAATAAAGTTGAAAAACTTTAAAAAATACAACAACATATTTTGTGACTGTTTTTGGTGATTGTTACGTGCCTACATTTGCTTTACTGCTGATGTCGTTGTTGTTGTATTTGCTTTTGCTTTTGCTTTTGCGCAATGCCTCAAGCTTTGTGAAATTGAGGAAGTTCAATGTTCCCATTCAGGGCGTTCTCCGTGCAGCGGAAGTCCAGCGATAACTTTTGAGTCGGACTGTTGTTATTTTTGTTTTGATTTATGCGACAAACAGCGCCGGGGGAACTATCAAAAATAATATAATAATATTATGCACACCAGATCGAGCATGGATGCTTTAAAATTATTTATAGTTGAGACTTTATTTTCTGATTGCAGCTAGGAATAAGGAAAACTATTTTATGCTGTAAATAAAGGTTAATTAACTAACGAAAATATATGTATTTGACAAATAACCAGATAAACATGGAGTTGATAATCCTCTTAGAATTTTGTATAATGGATAACATGTAATAATGGCTGTTATTAGGTAAGTTTAAATAACTGCTTATATCCCGGATAAAAGATTGTGTTCGCTCTTAGGAAACGAATAGCATTCATCATTCAATTGAAAGCCTGCACCATCATCATGAACGAATCAGTGCGTGTTAAGCGCAACTCTCTCTCGCATTCACCTCTTAGTAAACTTTGCGTTGAAATCCGTTCAGTTCTGTTGAAATCCAACGCTGCCGCCGCCAAGGGAGCATAACTTATGCCCATTGTAGTTATGCAGCGAATGTTTTATTGAAATGCACAACAAGTCAGCCAAGCAGACAAGCAGTCAGCCATCCAGCCATCCAGCCACCCAGTCACTCATTCCCTCATCCAATCGGTCCGGCTGGCAGTCTTTCAGTGAGTCCATCAGCAATTGAGCAATCAAATGAACAAACCCCCAGATAGGAAGGCGATGTGAAGACGACATGAAGCTGCTGATGCTGATTTATAAAGCGTCGCTGTATGCAATTATACGCTCAAACGGAGTTTGTCTATTGCCAATCGTCTATAGTAAGTATGTGGGTGGCTGTGTGATTGTGTGTGTTGGATTGTATGTGATTCTGTTGTTGCTGTATGGTAGTTGTTTGCACCGCAGTGGGTTACTCAAAGCTTCTTAAAGTGCAAACAAGATTCTGTGTGCTTTTAAGCAAGCTTATCTCTTGATTTCTGTGTGCACGAGAGCCACCTGCTTGACCCTTATAACAATATAGTATATAACTTGGAATATCTATTTATTTATTTATTTTTTATATTTAATATATATTTTGTGGTTGATGATTAGGAAGTACGCTACAGATCAACTATATAATAATAATTTAAGCCTGAAATTTTTACATATTTTACCTTATTTTATTCTTTTCCTTTCTGTGCGATAAGGAAAAATCTATCTTCATAACTGACTGCCATCCCATAACCTTTGTCCTTGCATTCATAAAGAATGTAATATTTGACAGTTAATATCTGACTACATCGATTTTTGTGTGGTGTGTACATATTGAATATTCGATCTATAAGACTTCTTTTTATACTCATATAAATCTTTATTATGTCTACCACAGAGCAACCGTGTAACCACAGTGATATATGCACTTCCCTAAAGATTCTGCTTAAATGCATATACAATTCTTAACGTCCGGCCACATCATGAGAGTGACGGACCACTGACAAAATGTTGAGGTAATCAACTCAATTAGCCAAAGCACAAGGGTCCCACATAAACACACACGCAGCCGAACAAACAAGAAGAACAACACAAAACTCAATTAGATGCCATAACTAAATAATCACAAACACATTTAAACAAACAACGAAAGCGACAAGAGCAACACTTTCAGATGCTAGGCGACAACGACGTTGGAGCGCTGTGTAAGCAGAAAAACCAGGTCACCAACAATAACCAGAGGAACAACAGTGACAACAACAATAACAACGAGAAGTAGAATAATATTCTGAAGCAATGACGACAACTACTGTGTGGAAAATTGCTTAAAATGTCCAGAAGCCAACTCAAAAGAAGATGGCAGCTTGGATGGAAACGGCAGTCGTAACTGTAGCTACAGGAAGAAGCATTCCAACATGTGACGCACGTGACAAAACTTATCAAATGACTTTACTTCGCTGTGACTGTGAATCCGGTTTGAAGTAAACAACATAACACAGCGCAGCGCAGCACAACGCAGCTCGCTCAACAGCGGATAGGGGCAACTGGGGAAGTGGCAAGTGGAGAACTAAATGCCAGACCTACCAAAAGAAATAGCATATTTCTCTTATGAAATGCACAGTCGAGAAAAGTGGTTCGGGGTTTGGGGTTTTTGTTTTTGTCTTTACTAACCGGCTAAAACAATCAGAATCAAGTACAAAGGCTTGTGTGGAGCCTGCCCGACAAGAAAATACCCTGAACCCAGCTTTTTCTCTTTCAACTTATATGAGTATAAAAGTGCTAGAAAACTTCAATGTTTATTGTCCTATCATTTTAAAAAATTTAAAATCAATTAAGATGAGATCCAAATATGTTTACGCGTCAAGCTCTCATAATATAAAGAAGTTCATTATTTTTAAGTTACTGACAACCAAAATTTTCTGAATTCAGATTTGAATTGTTCTTAAATTCGCTTAGATCAACGAGTTTAGTCTGATGTAAAGACAGGCAGGGAGAAATTTGCTTACATATGCTACCCTTTATAACCATTCTTATGTTGAGCGTACAGGGTAAAAAAAGACGGCAAACTGGAAACAGCTCAGGCGGTGGTGAGTGGTTCCACTTGTTGCTCCCTCAGCTTTGAGTTATGGCTCCATTCTGAGGCAGGAACCGCCTTGAGGGGAAACTGGCGGACGACACTGGAAATATTCTACAAGTGCAGTCAAGTGTATTTCTATTTGATTCGTCTGACTTGGCTAGCAGACTTTGGCACATGACTACACAGATTTTTAGTTCTGTGGGCGCTTATTTCTCAAAAGTTTAACGGAGAACAAATGCTAATGGTTAGCCTAGGGACCCATAAGATGACATAGTGATTCAACTTCGTAATACTTGAAAGTCATTTAAAAGTGGAAACAAAAAATTGAATAGAAACTCGAGGATAAAATGGCTTATTAATAGAGTTTCTACTTGATCTTGGTTTCTACAACTAACAGGCTTAATGCCTATAAATTAACTCAAACTTTATTGCCAAAATATTTAATGGTAAAATAAAGCGACTCTTTACATAAGAACTTTCGAATAAAATATATTATCTGAAAGATTAAATATTAGCTTTTAAATAAGTAATTAAATATATCAGACATTAATTGATATGAAAGCCTTAACCCAGTGAGCATTGTATTTCCGTTTCCAAACCAGAAAGTCCCTCGAGCTTGCCACATTATATATTTTCTCATTCTCGTCTGGGCTCTCAAACAGCACACATCTTTTGTATTCAACTGAAAAAGTATTTTCAAAAACCTACTTCCGTAAACAGGCTAATGTAAGTACAAAAAATGTATACAAAAGTCTCGTTATGTTTTTAGATATATTATTTCCAGTGAAATAAATAAAATGTGTAATCCTTGCTTGAGATCAATGCCTGGCACCTGTTGTGGTCCAACCGGTGGTCTAGGCCCTTGCGGCTTTTGCGGACCCTACAATGGACAATGGTTCCGAGCAGTAAACCATTGCTGTGGTCCGATAGGTCCTTATGGGTGTTGTTCGTGCTATGGAGCATATGGTGGACACCGTTAGCCTGCTTAGAAGGAAAGTAGGTTTCGATAAACTTATAAAAAGAAAACTGGCTTTGACAAAAAGACGATGTATTCGGAAAATGATTGCTGTGATTTAACTAACTTCCAAACGTAATAAGCAAAGTCGTGTCGTCCTAAACAATAAATTATTGTCGTTATCGATTTTTGTATTCAATTTTTTACAAAGTAGTAAACGGGTGTATAAAGATTGGTAATTTTTATTGAATCGCGAGATTTGGGCTTAAGCTGCACAGGGTATTTCGACGTTGGCTGCAATCTTTGTTTAATGGTGTAATGATTATGGCAAATTCATGCATTATCATATGCTGGCACAAAAGATAAGAACTCAATGATATATGCCAAAATATGTGGGTAGGGGCAAAAAGTAAACTTTGGCAAGCATTTTGCGCATCTCCAAACAAAGTCCGCGGGGAGCATTTAGAGCCGAACCGACTTGATAGTCAATATTTTGTACGTTAGCAGCAAACGACACGCCGGGGAAACTCCGAGCGGGATGGAGAGATATAAAGACTTACATATAGGAGAGGGAGGGAGACTCGTGTAATCGTGGCGAATTTAAAAGTGCAAACTGAAATAAAACTAACAAATGGTAAGAATAGTCAGAAACTACTTGGCACGCTTCGAGGTGCGTGATTGACAGAGTGAAGGAAAGAACTCGACATTATTCAGATCTGGCGCCTGACCCTTGGCTAGCTTCTCTGGCACCGCTGGCGGCTGCTTTCCACGGCGCACACTGAAGTCGCCTTGGCTCTGACGCATAGCTGGCGGCACATAAACTTCATGCTTCTTGACGGACTGTAGATCAACTGCCTGGGTTGGCTGTAGCATGAGCCAAGGGCAAGTGGACTTGTACAGCTCATCGCTACACTGACCCACGTCCAAGCCATCGCCGCCAGTGTCTTCGTTATGACAGTGGTTCGCGGAGAGGGGCACATTTTCGTTGGCAACGGCAGCTGTTGGGCTCAATGCCAGCCTCGAGTTGCGTTTTAGTTTTGGAAAGGGCTGATCATGGTCCTCAGTAAAGTCGCACCACTCGTCCTCATCGACGGTCCCGTCGGAGAAGCGAATGCCGAACGCGAGTGCTGCCTTTGTGCTGTTAATCACCTCAAACTGTAGCTTCTCTTTGCTATCCACCTCCTTTGGCGCTTTGACAGTCTCCTCCAGTGTACGATAGAGCTCATCGGCAGCCAAGAGGTATGTCTTTGTGGCGGATTTTTTCCTATCCTTCTTGGCAAAGAAATCATCCAAACTAGACATGCTTCGTTTTATTTTTACTTGGTTTTGAAAAAAATCACGAATTTCGTTCTGTGCTTTTAAAACCCAAAAATTTTATGTTACTGATACTGAGCGATAAACATCCTTGATTGGAACATATTTTTGACAACAATTTCTTACGAAGTTCAGTTATAGTATGGGAAATACCCAGACCTTGTACTTTCTCTAAAATGATACATAAAATACATAAATGGTGGTGGAGGGAAAACGATGGTAGCTCACAAGTATTATTAGAAATTGATTATTAAGCTTTGTAATGAATTTTGTGAGTTTTTCCAACATCTTACATTTTTCAATATTTGTTCATTTATTTTTTTTTTTGCCATCGCAAGACAATCTGACCCATATTATATGGTTGTAATCTGCTCTTGCTGCCAACTAGTGTCTCACAAAACACACACACAGTCGCACACACACAACTTGTTTGGCTGCTAAGCCTAGGCCACGCCCGTATGGCCTCGCCCACTTTCAGCTGGACCCGCCCACGCATAAGCGGCTTGTGCTCAAAAGCCGTAATAACATAATAATTTTTGTGCTAGCACATTTTTCTATGTGTCGCTCCCCTTCCTACTTTATTTTTGTGTCTCTCTCTCCCTCTCTCTTCCTCTTTCTCCCTCTCTCTCTCTCTTTCTCTCTCTCGCTCTCCTTCTAATGTTTTTCATATGCCACTAATTAAAATTATGTGAACACTCCTCTCCGTGCTCTTCCTTTTTCAAGCCGGGTAAGTTGTGAAGTGGCGAAAACCTTTTTATGCCACTGTGCCGCATATGTTCATTATATATTGCCGTCGACAAGATCCTTGAATCCTCATCGTACCCGCCTGCTTGAGTAATTAGCAGCACCGGAACCCGCAACACAACACAACAGAACACATCCCAACGTGACGCAATGCAATCCAATGCAATGCAATTGCAATGCAGGCAGCGCTCCTTGTTATCCTTGTCGCTGGCACCGCACTCTATTTGTGTACAAGTGTGCCCAAAGCTCTTTATGAAACGACGATGGCGCTGTTGACGACCACGATATACTGTTGCCAAACAAATGTACGCTGAGCTACGCAAACAAACAACTGTAACAACATCATATAGCCGCAACCACTGGCTTGCACTACCTAGACTTATTATATAATTAGGGCGTCATTTGGCAACGCAATATGCGAGAATATTTGTTTAACTTGTCCCCAGCTTTTATATGCTCTGCTGGCAAAGTGGCAAAGTCTATGTGTATATATACTGGGTCGTGTTGGATTGGCATGTCAAAACCAATGCGTTGCTCACAAATATATACCACCTCAACGTGTAGTGTTAGGTTGATAACAACCTCCTGCCAAGATAGGTCATTACATTATGGTCAGAACGGCGTTCTTACCTTTAGCTTCTAAGATTTTGTAAGCTTTTGTATTTAATATCCGACAACTTTGTCAATTTTTAGTTGCCTTCTGGTAATGGTATTTCTCTCGAAACAACTCCAATAACTTTATTTTCTTGTAGCTGAAAAGCAACCCAAGTTTCTGTTTTTTACTGCAACTGTCGGCTGGTAATTACCTAATCATTTTCTAATTAACACTTACTTTATTAAAAGATAAAAGCAAAATGAACATTTTGGCCGTTAGGAAAATGCTTAATTGCTGCAGCACGCTTAAAAATCCTTTGTTTGTTTCGTATTATTTTTCAATTACGCAACATTTTCTTAAACTTCGCTCGTATTTTGGTATCCATTTTTTACTTATAAATCCAATTAACGCCATTTGCTGGAGGATATTTATCTAATTAATAAGACGCAGCACAGAATTAAAATCGAATTCATAAATGCTTAAGATAAATGTATTTACACTTTGCTGAACATAATTTACTAACAAAAAAAGTGCTGTCAAGTCTACAAGAAAGTTAAGCCAGCTGGGAGAACTATCAGCCAAAATCAGTCAGACGTAACAACAACACACGTTGAATCAACCCCAATGAAACCGGATGAAAAAAACCGGCTAAAAATATTGGCGCCAGTTTGGCGGGTCGTCTGGCAAATGGCAAAGGCGACGTCTGACTCTCATCTCTGAGCTGGAGACTCCTCTGTTTATTGTTATTGATTTTGAAATGGGAGAGAGATACTCTTTCGTGCAGAAGGATGCATAATTTGGAAACACCCCCATTCGCAGTATGGCTGATTCCCGGGATGATGACATCATCATCATCGAGACGCGTTGGTAAACAACTTTCAGGAGCTTACTCATACGGTTATTCCCGGGTAGTTTTGTCATGCATGGCATACATGTATACATACATGTAAAAGTTTTATATTTTTATTCTTATTATGGCATTCAACTTTAAAGCTGTCGTGAGTCTTATTTTGTGGTTGCCTTCAAACTCCCTGCGCTACCCTTTGTTTTCATTCGCAAATTCGGTGGCAAACGCATGTAAATCCATTAAACTTAAGCGTTACAGTGCCATTTAAATTATAGTTGTATCCCAACACGCACATTTTACTTTGCGCTGCTTGTAAGCAATAAGAATTTATTTAGTCATATTACAAAGTTACGCAAATAAGAATTATAATATTAGCAGATATTGTGTGTTTCCTTACTTATTGAAATGTCTGTTGGAGATTAGAAACCTTTTATTGCTAATTTTGGATGATGGTGCTTTCCCTAAAATATTCTTTCTTATAATTGTCAACCAAATGTACGAAACATTTCAAAACTAATTTAGTGTCACCTTGCCGTAAAACAATAAAGTAAATCTGTTTTTGTATCAAACCCAAATTTATCCGCTCTCTTAAATTTGGTCTCATTTTGCCGTGGTATAATTTTTGGCATTGCTGATCCCGTATATTCTGTGCCTCTCGGGCAGGTAAAAAGGTACACATACATTAAAAGCAAAAAAAAAAAAAAAAAAAACTCAAGCGCAAAATTAATGTTTTATTTTTTTTTTTGTTGGAGGGGCATGCTTTACTCTATTTACATATGTACGCGAATCGTAATATACACTTAATTATCACGATGGAGGGAGGGGGGAAAGAGTCATGCAAATAGAATGCGAACAAAGAAATTATTGTGGGAACTCGTACTCTAAAGAGTTCTTACATAAACATTATTAGTGGCATGGAGCTGTGTACCATAATAGAACTAACAGGCACACAATAGGCACATACATATCCACACACACACATACACACACAGACACAGACATACACACACCAGCACAAGTGGCACGTATGAAAATGACTTACATGCAAAAAGCTTTGCTGCCATTTTAGAGCCAACTTGCAAAATTTTAGCTTGTGTTAGTGTCGCGCGTATTTTGTGCCCCTCACAACTTTTTGCCATAAATATAAATACACATACGCCCCGTTTTACATGGCCCCAGAGCCAAGTGCTCGTTCTTTGTGTATTTATTTGTTTTATTATAATAATCTGTGCCAGCAGTAAAAGAACCTGCGCCACTGTTACTTCTATACCCAGTGTGTGTGTGTGTGTGTGTGTGTGTGTTGTGTGTAAATAATTTGCGTTTTACCGTCTGCATAAGTATGATTTTTATTTTATTGTGGTTTATTACTCGTAACAACACTTAAGCAAACAAAAAGCTATTGGATTAATAAAAATCAATTCGAAATTGTTGAATATAAAGTTATTAATGGATTTTTTAATATTAATCGAATTAATAAAAATTCTGTACAATTTGTACGAGTATTGGATTAGTTAAGTAACGACTTGAAGATATTGTAAATGTTACAATCCTAAAAGGGAATTAACTACAAATATATCGTACCAAAAAGTTAGGCAAAATTTATGAAATGTGAAATATTTTATGTTATTAAATATTCTATTTTTCTATATATATTTTATTTAAGCATATCGGTTGTAATGCTCTTACCTTGTCTGTTTCTTTTCGCCACGAAATATTTTAATCTTTCACTTTTTAGTCTGATGGACTAGAACTCGTTACTGCTGCTCTGACTGTCTGTTAGTCAGTCAGTCAATCACTTTTGTGCTTGGTACAGAATAACGGAAACTTATTGAAGCACCCATTCATCAATAAAATGCAAGTAAAAATCAAAAATCGCTATGCAAATATTATTTCAGAGGCAATATTTACATCTTTCATGCCACTCGACGCTTTCACACTTTTGCCATTTGCCTTTGCGAGTTTCTGGCATTTGGCATTTTACATTTTTCGTTGCCTTGCCAAAAGTAAAATTCGTAAATATTTTGCACCTTAATACGATTTTGCGTGAAATATTTTTCAAATGATTTGTTTGCTTATGTATTTACATTTATCTGTGCAGAAATTGTTGTTGTGCCAGCCAATTTGCTAGGCGAGGAAGACAGACAGCGGATGCATTGGGTGGGTGGTTGGAGCTGAGGGAACTGATGGAACAGAAGCACTCACTGTAATTGTATTTGCGTTTGTTGCTTACTTCGCGTCCTACACAGATACACAAAGCATAAGTCAACACAAATAAATAAAGCGCGAAGCGAAAATGGGAGAGACGCAATGTGGCGGGTCAGAAAGAGAGGAACATTTGATTAAATCAAATAAAATGAGTGCAAATAGCAAAATTGCATAAAGAAATGCAAATCGTTTTTGTTTTAATGAGCAGCTCACTTGATTACAATCAACTGCAAGAGTGGGTATGAATAAATTGCTTATACGAAGCTTCGATATTATTTATCGAACTTTTTTTTTCTTCTCTTTAAACACTCTTAAGCTCAACAATTATTAAAGCAGTTTAAATTTTTAAGCATTCCATCATTTTATGCATTCCTAGTATTCAATCACTTAGACACTAAAATTGACACTATCCAAAACCTTGCTCTCCTTAGTTTATTCATTTCAGGTTGCCTCGCACTCTAAACCTGATCCAGCTCCCAGAAGCGGGTGTGAGGTAGAATTGGGCAGGGAGTGCAGCGGGAACTTCTACAACTGTAACTGAATATAACGAGGCAAATTTGCTTGTAACCCTAATGAGTGTGCTGTAATTTTGACCTGTGTTTCAAAGCTACTCGCTGCTTTTCAATTGCGGACATTCAAATGAGCCACATTCAACAGCGCTGTCAGAGCAGATGTCGAATGCCTTACATCGATTGGCAGGCAGACGGACATGTTACCGTTGTAGTTGTAGCTACAGCTGTTGTCCTTATTGTTGCTGCTGCTGCTGCTGCTGCTGCTAATTTTAGCAATGGTCGGGTATTAATTGTTAAAGGCAAGCCGCTGCCGCAGCGGACAGACCTTTCAATTTGCTGCTTTGACTTGCGAATGCATCATTTGGATAATTTCCACCTCGCTCCTCTTGCTTTCGCTCTTCCTTCCCCTCACTACTGTTAGAATTTACCGTAATATCAAGCTTGTCATGTAAGTATGTGTGTGTGTGTGTGCCAGCGCTAAACTTTTTGCATGTGCCTGTGGAAAATTTATGGTGTTTTCATAGTTTTCGTTTCGCCGCTCAACTTACTGTGCAAAATTGTCGATGCTGCATATTTGAGTTTTTATCTGTGCTTCAAAATTTAGTATGAGGGCTAGAGAGGAAGAAATAGAGACAGAGAGAGAGAGAGAGAGAGAGAGGGAGAGAGAGAGAGAGAGAGAGAGAGAGAGAGAGAGAGAGAGAGGATGTGAGACCGGTTGATATTCGCCATCTCAGTGCTTATGTGGTTTATTAATAATTTTGACTGCTGCTGTTGGCTTTGACCGTGTAAAAGTTTACAGACGTTTGGGGTTTGAGTTTAGTTTGCGGCTGAGGTTTTCCGTTTTCCTTGCACAAATGGGTTTGCCATAAAATAAAAAGTTGTGCAAATAAAGGCTGAATATTTTATATAGTAAATTTTTCTGATTTTAAGTTAACATAAATACGATAAATGCAACGAGTTTTATTTTTCCTTAAAAAATGTTTTATCATTATTCACTTTTATATTCTTACATCGCTTTTCTTTTCTTAAATTTATTACGAAAATTCGAAATCTGCTTGTGTTTATTTGTTTTTTCACTATTTTCCTTTCAGAATGTCTTCTTTCTGATGAAGAGATGAAAAGCTTATAACGGCCATGTTGCTGGGCAGAAATGCTAGCCATGTGTTTTATAAATGCATACGTATTAGGCGTATGCTTTTGAGATTCAATTTAAGTTTCATCTTCTGCATTCACTTCCATGCACAAAAACTTTAGCACATGCTGTGACAATTTTAGCATTTCGACCAATATGCCTATGGGCTTTAGCCAGACTCAACGTAGGCAGAACTGCATGTGCAGTTTCTGTGATAATTATCTGGTCGTTTAAGTGGCTAAATTGCTGCCAAAACTGTTGCACTTACATATTTAAATACAGGGTTAAGCGGATATGACAAAACTTTCGAGCAAGCACACAGCAAAAAACAATAGTAAGCTGCATTTAAATGTATTACACACAGGCACAACCACAACGTATCAAAGGAAATGACTTCTCCTGCAAAGACTTGAGGCAAGTTCTTGCCCAAAAACATTTTCAACTTTTGTAACAGGATATGAGCGGAAAAATTAAAGCTCAGTAGTAACACTGATACTAATATTGTTGTTGTTGTTGCTGTTGTTGTTGCAAACATACTTAAGCTATGCAGAATTTAAAACTTATTGCTTGGCAATGAAATTGAGAACAGCATTTTTGTGGACAGATGCAGAAAAACCAAATGACATGCCCTTAATGCACTCTCACTACTATATAGATCTGTTATTTTCTTGTCTTTAAGTGCGAAACCAGGACTGCGACTCAGAAACTAATAAAACGACAGCAGCTGTCATGTAGCCGAACCAACCCTTTACAAAACAACTGTAAAACAGTAAAAGTGGACAGCATTTACACACTACGCCGACTGCAGACTAAGTGACTACTAACAGAGCAGCAACAGTGGCTGCTGCAGGCAGCAACAGCGACAGCAAGTGCAACAACAAAAATAACAACATTGTGGCACGGAGGCATACATATTGATAGGCTAGTGGGGCATGCAAAGTTGTTTGGCTTTTCACTTTTAATAAACACATTAAGCACTTGATTGTATACTCCACACTGGGGAGGTAGAGTGAGCACGACAATGTCTATATATATATAATTAAAGTGTGTGCGTGTGTGTGTGCGTGTGAGTCGGCTCGCTGATGCGCATGCAATTTTGTTGTGTTGTGTTGCTTACCTTCAAGCGCTGCTTATGCAAAAATCTAAAATAAAATGTTTCCCACTGCAGCTTACGGTTAACTGTTTTGCAGTTTGAGTAATTGACGATTGTGGACGGTGGGGCTGATTGCTCCCCACATACCACCACTCTCCTCTCAACATCGCGGCTCGCACTCGCACTCGCACAGCGTATCCTGTCGCCGTCCTGTCTTGTCCTGCGTGCGTGTCGCTCGTCGCTTTCGTGTTGTAATAGATTGTTTTTACACTCTGTCCAAGTGCGCGTGTGGGTGTAAACAATGGAAATTACACTTGAGCTGCCACCGAACGTTGAGTGTGCAGCGTTGAGTGTTGAGTGCTGAGTGGTGAGTGTTGGCACATTTCAGAGCACTGGGCATGAATTGTCTGCTTCTTCCGTCTGCCACCTGTGTCACTTTGCGTTACTTTGCGTGCGCGTAAATGTTTCAATATTTGCCGTTTATTAGCTGTTAACGCATTACATTTTATTATCACATTATAAAATGCTGCTACAGTTAACGTGGGGCCTTAAATGTGCTAACAATTTTGACGGCATTTAAAAAGATTTATTTTGTTTCTACATTTTTATGTGTATCAGTGAAAATATAATCAGTATAATAATTGATTTGCGAAATGTGAAACATTTATTATGACAAATAATCTTTACTTGCAATCAAATCAGTGAAAAAATAATTAAATGTATTTCATTTATTTATTTATTTTTAGTTCAATCACTTTTTTTGAGATAATTGATCAGAAAATCTCTTCATCCACTTTCGTTTCCAGCAATGCTACTACACTAAACACATATATCCTTTTCAAAACATCAGTCTTCGTTTTTAAAGAAGCACTTTTGTTCTAGTTCACTAATAGACATGTGTCGACCTGGAAGCTACGACCAACAATTCATCAATGAATACTTTATAATACCCAAGCAGTTGGATGCATATTCGCATTAAGCAACGTTTTCTGTAGCAACTCGATTGCCATTCACATTAATTGCTATCGAAGAACCAAGACATCGACATACACTTCTGCTCACGAACCCACACACACATGCAAGCAAGCACACCCACACACACATACACACATCTACCCTCACAGCGCTTGAAAGTATGCTATAAATTTGAAGCCTAGATGGAGAATTCAGTGGATGGGATAAACTGAAAACCGAACGTATGAATGACTTTCATTACTATTTTGATGTGAAATGCTTTAGCATATAAACCCAGTTGGATCTATAGATAGCATTCTTGTCGTTGTTTTCGTTATTTTTGTTTTACCCATTGTTAAATTGATATTCGTGTGGGGGCAAGGAGGAGTAAAACAACAACATCTTGTTTATCCGTTCTTATGTAATCAATGGCTGAGGGTGAGGATGTTAGGATCGTCAATAGGGAAACTGCGCCTGCTTTGCATGTCTGCCTGCAGTTCGCAATTCGCAGCAGGGATAAAGCTTTCATTGAAAATAAATGATGACATTATTCTGATTTGATGTTTGCTTTGATTGCTTTCCCCAAATGATGATGTTGAGGTATTGCACAAAGATAAACTTACAAAACGATACCCCACACAGTGGTATACACAAATGCATACTCTTCGAGTGGACGTTTATTTTCGTTGGTTGAGTGATTTGGCTTGTCATTCAATTTCATGGTCAGTGGATTTCACTTGAAAAATGAAAAACCGTTGTGCCGCAGGCGTTCTTGCCATTGTTTTGCCAAATGGCAACACAACTGATTTGAAATGCCGGCAACTTACAGCTGGGGAATACTTTACGACCCTCGCAACTCACAAGCTGTGCTCACGCCTAAAACTATGCAACAATTATTCGTGCTGCAAAAATGTTAACCTTTCCAGCAGCGGAAAAATGTGAGCGAGTCCTCGGTGTAAATACTGAGCAGCATTCAACGCAGCTCACTTAACTGCCACAACAACAACAGAAACAAAAACAAAATATCCGACAAAACGCCCCTTCGCCGATTTTGTTGAGGATGGGAAGCAACTGATTTAAAGAGTTTATGGTTGGGGCTGAGGTGTTGCACATAGTGTTTGTACAACATTTGAATAGACGAAAGGTGAAAAGCTGCGATTTTGTAAGCTATAAAATAACTACAATTTACAAAAAAAACTCAAACAAAAGGTTCGCGTTTAAGGCACTTTTAAAGCGTACTTATGAAAAGCTAATAGATAATAATTTGAAATGAATAACATAAACAACGAAACGAAAATGATTTATAAAGAAATAATTAAACAGAAACTCTATTGAATATATCTTTTGAGAGCCTACCAGATTGGTTCACTACATCACAAAGCTCCCTTAGAACGAATCGGTTGAGGAAAGGGTTTTGCATGAACAAATTTGTTGTTTACCAACTTATCTGGAGCAATTTGTTGAGTTACGCGCGCAGTTATGCTGCTCAAATTGTAACAATAAATTATTAAATACTTCTTATAGGTTTTTTGAATAAGTAGAGAAATGGAGATGTCGACAAGTCAATTGCGGTCAGTAAGTTTATCTAATCTTCAGATTAAGGTAATCTTTTTTGTTTTTGAATTAAATAAAGTGCACTTTTCGAATAGTTTTTCCTTAAAGTCAACTTAAAATTGGTTCAGCAAGTATTTTTGAAGTTCGTAAAGTAGAACAAACTTTAATATTAGCATTGAATAATTTATCATATAAAAATTGCAGCTTCATCATTTTCGACAAGTTATAATCAACTCTAAACATTTTTGCTGTTTGCAGAGCTTCAATAGTTTCGTCAAATTATTAACACCTCGAATAATTTTAGGTGTTTCCAAAATGTATTATGAAAATGTAAATCACTTTTTAGTTGTTTTTCTTCAACAACAATATTTGTAAATTGTTTGTTGCTTTAAGCTGGCTAAGCTACACACGCCAAATGAGTAATAAAATATTTCTAAATTGTATCAAATAGCTTTTTGCATCATAATCCATTTTTGCAGCAGGCTATCAATTTGGCTTTTACGATTTCAATTCGAAGTGCACTTAACATCGGTTCGAAAAGTCTGTCAGCTGACAAACACATTCGAGTCTTGGCCTGGGACCTGCCCGAGACCAATTGCTGTTCAGTTGCAATAGACTGGTAGCCAATGCGGCCAATACTTGACTTATGGCTGTCCGTTTTGGTCGACTTTGACAAGCAAGCATTACTCAAATTGTGCTCAGTGGCACAAATACTGGGACCGTGGGACGGGTTTGGGATTAAAGTCATGGAACATCACTGATATGTAGCCGTTGCTTTTGGCACCTGCAATGGCACGCACACACCTCTGACAGTTTAACTGTCATTAATATGGAGCCGCGTAGACACATACTCGCGTCCACACACACCCACATACACTCACAGACGCCCACATACATGTCCAGATACTAACTCACACATACGTAGAATCGCATAATTGATGTGTTTTTGTGAGTAATGGCGAGCTTTTTGGGGGCGCCACACGCTGACTTGCCAACTTTTGCCACCTCTCAACCCACGCCCATCTCCATGAGCAACCCCATAGCTCCTTCAGGCCTCAAATATTCCAGCGCGCTTATCGCTGCGTCCGGTTGAGATTGTTAGGGGCTGTGTCTCTGGTCTACTGTTGGCTCTTGCTTTGAGTCTGGGTTTCGCCTTTGGCTGCTTGTTTGTCAGCGCTGAGTGATGACTTCAAATTGGCCGTTGTTGATGACGGACCTACGTGTATTTGGTGTACCGTTTACAATGCCAAAACACATGTGAGTCTCTTCCCCTATCTTCCCCCTATCTCTCCCTCTCTATCTCTCCCCATCCATTGCATGCACGCATGTGCGCTCCTCCTTTTATATCTGAGGCTCTCATTTAAGTCAATATTGGTTACATCACTATTCATTTCGATTTTGCTTTAAGGTAGTGAGAGATAAATATTATATGAAAAATACTTTCTTATTACTTAAATAAAATTTGCATATAGAAAATTTTAAAAAAGTTGAAGTTTCAAATTTTGTGTAGTTTGTAGGAACTTATTTATACATCACGCTTTTGAGTACGGACTGAAAGCAAAACTAGTTCTTATATTACACTCAAAGAATTTAATAGGGAATAAAGTAAAGAAATAAATATTATCCTGCAAAATTATAGTTTGCATATTTTTTTTTAAATTAAAAACATTTTGTCGTTATATAACAACTACAGGTCATTAGCTAGTCCGTACCTACGTTAGTATTTTTTGTGCAGAGAATGCCGTCACCATCATCAATTGCTCAGGTGTGTCCGCCGTTTTGCAGCTTGATAAATGAAACGCAATTTGTAGGCGCAGCTTCGTTAATAGAAACAAATTGTTTCCGTATGTGTGTGTGTGTGTGTGTGTGTACTTGGGCGGGTAAACGTTGTTGATGCCAACGATTAGCGTTGCTTATTTATAAAAATTTTACGCCAAATTAATTAAAATTTATTAAAGACATGTGCAGCTGTAAATATTTTTGCCAAAGATGAATGCTTTTGTATGCATATGTACATATATCATTGTCTGGAAACACGTGTGTGTCGGAAAATGCAATTTCATTTGAATATAATTTCAGTAGTTCTCTTGTGGGGCGCATTGCCACCGTTCGTTGCATTTAATTTCATTTAATTTGCAGCCAGGACCTACATCACATCATTCCTCGCTAGTCATTTCGACAATCTCAAAACTGAGCTGCAGCTGCTGTGCGCTTTTCACTTTTCATGAATAATAAAGTGAAAGTCTAGTTAGTTTTGGCTGCCTGAAAGCCTGGCTGCCTGCCCACCGCTCAGCCCACGTTGACTGCTTCAATCTCCCCACCAAACCCTTCTGGCAGCTTGTACAAGGGTAAATTTTGTAATTTCGTTGCATACTTTTGTGCGCTACAAGGGGCCCTTTAGAAATGGCAGCAGGCAACATCACACAATTGTTGCCCATTTTTATTCAGTCTGCGCATTTCTTGTTGTGCTGCACATTTAATGAATAATTTTTAATAGTTCTCCCATTGACTGGAGGGAGTTATTTTGTGCCCGGCATTTTGGGCAAAGCAATTTAATATACAATTTAATCATTGCATTTCTTATACGCCATGGACAAACATATTTATTTTCAGATAATAAAAAGAAAATCGCCTTAGTTTTCAATACTTATGTCTTAAAGCCATCGCTAGTGAACCTCTTTTCTTTCACACTTTTTAAGTGCAGTTGTTTCTTGAACACCACATTTATCATTATTAAGTTTTATGCACTATTATCTTGGAGTTCTTAGTACCTTGCTCCTGCTCTGTGTGCTTAAATAGTTGCGTAAATCAAAGAGAATATGACTAAGAGCGTCACTTAAATGAATTATTAAATAACTTAAGAATGAGTAATAAACTTTGATATCATACTCTAAGAAAATAAGTGAGAAAATAATTGAATATTTATTTATTTGAATATTTAAAATTAATGCGCATATTCAGAAGACAAACAAAAGGCTTCACCTCTCTCCCTTTCTCTTTCTCTCATTCGAACCATAAAACAGGTTATTTTTGTAGTTGGAGTTATGTGCATAGTGGAAGTTGGGGTTGCGGACTGACGTCATTATATCCATAACGAATGCTAAATAAGTGCATAAATTGGAAGTCACGCTTTTGGCTAATGAAAATGTATGTGCCCTGTAGCGTAAATCACAATTATGTTTTTGGATTACTTATTAGTTTGCTTTTGGCCAATGCCCAGAAAAGCATTTATTAGTCGTAGCTGTAAATGAAGTTGTTTTCTCTTTGGTCTATTGAAGCTAAACTCGATGATTAATGATATATTAAAGAAATCCACATAATGAAGTGATTTCGGTTTTGCTTTTGGGCTTTTATTTCTTTTGTTATGCTTCATGCATTGTGTTTGGATTGTTCGGGGCGTTTAGTGGGCGTGGTCGCCCCTTCCGATGGTCAAGTGCTGATGCCAGAGGCAGCATAATAACAGATAAAAACATCTTGATTTGTCAATATAATATTTATTGCTTTTATACGTTGAGATCTGTGAGTAATTAGGCGAAGGCAGTTTATTATTATTGATGTTGTTGTTGTTTGCTCTTGATATTTGTCTGGACTTATTGGGTATGGGCAATTTGTTATGTGAAGATTTGTAGGACATAATCTAAAAATCAGTAGACAAATATTAAATAATAAAGACTTTTGACGTTGATTCGACAATAAGTTACACTTATTTTAAGTTTGACTTAAGTAAGTATAGTATTAAGCATAACTGTTTTCAAACTTAAAATACGGCCACACTCAATGCAATATATAGTTCGCAAATTTAGTGAAACATTCCAAAAACCCCAATTCGATATTACCTTACTCTTTATCATCTGTCCCAGATAAGCCCCGGAAGTTTCAGCTTAAAAATTCGATATCTTTCTTGAAGGTAAACATAAAGAAAAGAAAAAGTGCCTCAAAAAATCACACTTGAATTTCGTATGCCAAATCGTGATAAGCAGATTACACAGACATTTCGTATGCACGATATTCGGTGACCTTTTTACCTGCTTAACTGTCGAGTGCAGCAGTCTAAAACCATGCCACACCGATAAGCGGGCTCAGTGTGGAAATGGGTTAAAGTTAGTGTCATTGTTTGCGATACAATTGAAAAGTATAATTAATTAGATAGACGCAGACAGGGCAACTTCAAAGAGGTGAGTGCCACAGTGTACTTCACCCAAAGCGGCTTAGGGACAAACGTGGACGCCTCTCAGCTGCTGTTACCTGCCCCAATGTTGCAACAAATTTGAACGAGCTAACGCATTGCAGTCAGACACACACTCACATGCATACATACGCACACTGTGTAATTAGCATATTAGACAGAGTGCTGGCTGAAAGTAAAGTCCTTCGACCTGGCGTCCATCTGATGCAATTACCCAAGTCGCCATCGAGCCGAGCAGGCAGACAACTGAGAGGCTTGAATGTCTGTTGTGGTTCATTCGATTGCCGCAGCTGTTGATATGACAATTCTGGAGAGATGCACAGATATATGTGTGTGTATGTTTGTGTGTGTGCGGGACTGCAGGACAGCACCTGTAGTGTGTGTGGGTATGCGGCTTATAATTTATTGCCTGGCTTATTTGTTGACTAGCATTTCAGTTGCGATTGCACAACAGAAATAAATGCAATTGTCCCTGGACTTAAAATTAAATTACACATTTGTATAAGTGTGTATTATATATATATATATATAAATTAAATATATAAAAAAGGAACGAGATTGCTAAGTGTTGGTGTTAAATTTGTGGATATATTGTGCTTGGTCAAAGACAAAGCCGAGATTGAAGCCTCAGCTGTCAGCTGAAACCCAAAATCCAACCACACAATCAATGGACCAAGCAGCAACAAAAACAATGCCAATCATGGGCATTAAAGGAGTCAGGGTGCACAATTGTAAAGCCAACAGCAGCAATAAAGGGCTATGAAACAACATAGTCAAAAGAATAGCCAACAACAATAAAATGCGACAACAACAACATTGTCTGGTGCCAGAGCAGCAACGGACCAAAGGACCAGATAAATGCAGCATGCGACACTTGCAGCGAATGTCCTTTATAGCTGCGGATAGTTGTGCTTTGGGTTAGTTTTGATTTGGACATTGGTGGACGGGGAAGGGGGAAGTGGGTGGGTCTAACGTCGTCCAATGTTGCAAAGAATGCGTTTTATTTCTATTGGGGTCATTGGGTTGAACGCGTTCGGTTATTGTTGCCAACCATTGTGATTGTCTGGCCAGTTTATATTCGCTGTTTGTGGGTTTGAATTGCATTTTACTTGCTTTTCATTATGATCGCCGCTAACAGCAAGGTAATTGATGGTGCACAAAGATCGCTTTTAAAATACAGGTGCAGATAATAGCAGTGGTTTTATAAAAGACAAAAGTTGCAAACTTGTTGATAATTAAACCTTTGATAACAGTTGCTAAAGAAACGTAAAATATCGTTATTTACATTTGATTCTTTACTTTGTTTTCAAATTGTTTGCGTATGCTAATTTTCATGCATTTTGGCATTTTCTAACTAGCTTAAGAAGAATATTTCTTTTAAACTTAATTACTTAATATTTTTTAAAGCAAGTAACTATGGGTATACAATCAAGTCTCTTTGCAAATTGTAACTTAATCAGTTTATTTTCGGTGGCCTGACATTATTTTGTATGCTCATTCAAACAAAAGCCAGGAGCTATCAATATTCCACTTTATTATTATTTTAATGGTTTTATTAAATAAATTATTGCTACCACATTGATGTTTTGCAATAGGTATTTATCATAGTTATTACAGTTATGTTTTTAATATTTGCATAAATAGGTATAATCTACATATGAAATTTGACTGCCAAATATGCTGTCAGTGTGACTACAGTTACTTTCTGTGCACTGCTGAACTGCTAATTATGCAAATAACTGCACATTATTTCATAATTTGGCAACAAACGAAAACACGCAAAAATAATTGTTGTGCATTTTGTCAATTTAAATGTTATAAATAAAGTTAAATGAATTTTCATTTACCACACAACTAAATTAGAGACGAGCTCCATTTCCATTTGGACAGCGCTCAAATCGGCAGTGAAAATAATTCACAAAACCAAATGTGGTCAATTGCTAGTTATTTTGCGGATTCCATAGGCACATCTACGCATGATCTATGCCCATATATATTTGTGTATGTGCAAATTAATATGCAGCGCTGCAGCTGTCAATGATGGAATAATATTTTTCAATCATTTTAAAATGTTTACCACCCCAATTAAACCAACAGCATAGCGCCTCCTCGTAAAATATTGTTTTTAGTTAGTGCGTGGGTCTCACATATTATGCTTTAATACAATTTCGTTGATTATGAGCTAATTGTATAATTTATATTGTGCTCGTTTTGACAAGCGGGTGGGGAGCTAAGCTTCGTAACAAGCACTAAATTATAACTCAGTTTCTCTTTGCTGGTGGGGCGTCTCCTCACAATAACACTATTCGCACAGTCTGTCAACTTGAGTGTCACGTCAGCCTGCAGGCGTTTTAATAAAACGACACTGCCTTCCAGCACGTGCGTTAAGAACCTGCCGAAAAGTGCTGCCCGTCGTTCACATTCGAAATCCTTGAAGCGCAGCATGTGCAAAAGATATTCGTGCCATAAATAATACAACAACAAGTGGCAGAAGCTGAGTAAAATATAAGTCCACAAAATTTTGTTAAGTGCGAATTTAAGATGCTCTGTGGCAAAATATAACAAAATATTTAACAAAATATTTAAATATATATTTATTTACTCGTTTTACGAGAAAGACTAAGTGAAGTAAAACCTAATATTTTAAGTGAATAGTGAACCAAAGATTTCCATTAGAAAACTAATATAGTAATAAGAAATATTGAATACATTAATGACCACCTTATTCGCTTGACACTTAGTTCTTTGTCTTAATGCTCGTTTTTCTTTATTTATATGTATGCTCTTAAATAACCTAGTAATATGTGTACTTTATTCGGTGACTTCGATTTATGAGGTACTCGGAGCTTCCCAGTCAACTGAAACTGGAAACTGAAGCGTTTGTCAATCAATTCATAAAAGCGAAGCAGACAATAAGAATCTTTGCAGCTGAGATTTAATTCGCTTTTATTAAAACTGATAAAACTGGTGGAGTGTAGCAGTGGTCCCAATGGACCCCAAAGCTGAAAACAAAAAAGAGCAGAACAAAAAACAGAAAAATGAGCCAAACGTAAGCCGAACAAATGTATATGAAATCGTGCGTAAAATGCGCACAAAAGGAAATCGTTGCAAATATGCCAGAGAATATTGCACAATATTCGTGTGTGTGCGAGTGTGTGTGTCTTTGCATGAGTGTATGAAAATTGATGTATGAGAAAATTGCAAAAGACGCGCAAAGCATTTGTATGCCGAGTATTCGAGTATGCTCCTATATATAAGTACGGGCAGATTGGATGATAGCGGTACAAATTGGGGCCACAGATTGGAGGGTCGCTGGAAAATGGGCTTTGATTTCTGCACAGGCAGCTGTATAAATTGAGCTGTAATAAAATTTGCTGCCTTCCGCATTTACAAGTCTTCTTTTTATGACACTCCTCATTTTGTTGCGTAGCCCGCAGGTACTTCAAATATGATTCTAGCTCCTTATCTTGCGCTAATTGCTACAAAGCATGTTGAATTAAATATTTATTTTTCAATTTGCATTTCAAAAATATAAAAATGATTTTAGCTTCAAATATTTGCATAATTTAAATTGGTGGAAATATATGCCCATGGGATGAAAATAAGATTTAGATATATTGTCGTAAGTATAAGTTAAATATTCTGGGTAAAAAATAAATATCAATATTGAGGTGTGAAACTCTAAAATACATAAGTCAATGATTAAGTCCAAGTTATATAGGCAAAAAAGTAAATATGTATTTTATTTGTTAATTCTCATACGTTTATTCACCCTTACAAGTCTGGATAAGAATCTGAAATAGCCCAACTGAGGAAAACGTGGTAAGCCCAAGGTAAGTTGACGTGGTCTGCATAAATACTGAAGTGAGAGAAAAAGCGCTGCACAAATTAATACGAAAACTTTCTTGATTATTTGTGAATTACCTAAAGAACAACAACAAGAAGAACACACAAGTTAAAGGAGAGACAGAGGAAGAAGCTGAATAAAAACAACAAAACCAATTGGCTTCCGTGTTTTAAAAACAAAGTCACCGCAGACCCGTTTTCCCTTGGGCAAATAGCTTGGGCAAACTTTGGCTCAAAGAGATGTCAAGTAGGCGCCTAATACGCACGAACTTGCCAAGCTGGAAGACACGGCTGGTTAGTCAAAAATGCTACCACACTTTTGGCAGGGGCAGCGACTCTTACGCGTGCCATTTAAAATTGTGCAACCGTGCGTATGCGTAATGTTTTTCATATGAACTCGCTGCTGGGCCTTAAAGCGACAGACTGGCGCAGGGAAAAAGCAAATTGAAATTCAGCAGACATAGACTTGGATAACTAGGCGAGACAGGCGAGTATCCCGACTTGTGCGTCCTGCGACTCTGATCAGAACTCGTTGAGTTTTGCTTCTTCTGTGTGTAGCTCAGTGCACGAAATGATGATGTTTTAATTTTTTCGGTTAACCGAAAGTTTGCAGCAAATTTTCGTTGACATCTCTCAGCATCTTTTTGTCAAATTTGCTCAGTGGCAAAAACTAATTTGTATGCCAGGCACCAAAAGTCGTTTGCTCGTGCGACTCTTCACTCCCTCGTTCACTCATCATCATCCTTCCTTCTTTGAATTAAAATGTCGTCTTTGAAGTTGAGTTCAGTTATTTTCCATTTTTTTGTTTTATATGTTGTCGCTCTCTTCAGAAACTCTTATGCTCATTTCTCTGTATTAACTGTGCGAGTGCAAATTCAATTAGTTTGGATCGACACGTTTATTACAATGCCTCACATCATTCGCTTGCAAATGCATTTATAATCACATTTGAAAAATTTTGTGATAACTTGCTTTGAAAATAATTTATTTTGTCATATATATTTTGACATTTTTACACTCTTTTGAACTCAGGCTTCAAATTGAGTTAGAAATTTTAATTAAAACTGAGCTACAAATGTACGGCATAAGTGCACCAATACAGAGAGGGAGACGCTGGCAGGAAAATATATTAAAATGTTGGTATTCTCTACTGCAATTTCAATTAATTCTTTTTGGTGATCTTTCGGAATTACTAACACTGTTGCATTTACTGCCATTGTTCTGAGTTGCTTGCAGTTGTTTTTCAAGAGGAACTCAAACGCTTTTAAACGCAACTTTTTCACGATTTGCATTGATTATCTTAATTTAATCTGCTTGAAAAAATAGAGAAGGATTTTGTGAAATGTTTGAATTGAAAATGTCGCTTTTTTTTATTAAAGCGACAGTTCAAATCGAATTACATAAATCAGTACATTTATCTGTTGACCATCATGCTTTCTTTATCATTGAATTGAAAGCGACAAATCTGACTCCAACTGCGCATTTTGACTTTTAATGGTTGCTTATTTATTTCTTAAAAGAAACTTTTATTTAATTAAGAAATCGATAGCATGGTAAGCATTTAAGTCACCCCATTAGCATTCTTTATGATTCTAATATGTTTTTGCAAATGGTTTTTTTTTTTGGAATAGAAAATATTGCATCCATATCGCAATCAAAATGATGTGAGCTAATCCAAAGCTTGTTGCTGTTTCATTTGGCATAAGGGCTTGCACACTCGCACATGCACTTCCACACTTACATAGGCAGGCACTCACACTTTCGCATATGTCATGTATATATCCTGTCATATGTTGTTTCTGGCCACGAACAATGGCCAGCAACAAAAGCGCAAGCATCAACTCCTCAAACTGAAAAATAAATAAAACGAGAAGGAAAATAAATAAAAGTAGAAGGCAGGCAGCAAAATAACGACTCGCTCAAATTGGGGAGCACAGTACACAGCAAAAAAATCCCTTTTGTCAACATAAATGAAATGCGCCCACAATTTCAAGTTTGACGACACACTCGCATTCGCATTCGCATTCCCATTCGTATTCGCATACAGTGTCACCACCCCCCAAACAGTCCCCCACTATTTCGAGCAGCGTTCTGAAAGTATTAAAAGAATGAAAAGTGAAACAGCTAGAGAACAACAGCAACCAGGAGTGTAGGAAAATTATGTTGCCCAGGACATTTGCGAACGCGCGACACACACACACAACAGTATACAAAAGAAATGATATTCGAGTGCAGCACAGTGCAAAAAATGACATAAGAATGCATTAAAACCGCGCGCGTCAACGTTGAGTGACTGACTGCGGCGCCGTCTCCAGTCGACTTTCCTCTACACCATCCGCCCTCCTTGCTTATCCGTATCCCTTACCTGTGCCCCCGACACGTCGCCGAGTGGCAAATGCTGTTTGCACAAAGCAAGAGACGCGACGGCGTCATTTTGACTTCAACCCAAGCTGGAACGAGAGCCAATCCTTGCCAGCTCCCTTTGGGGATACTTACCCCGCAGGACAATGCCACCACAAAAAAATAAAAATAAAATAAGAAATGAGAGGTAGGTGGCGTGTTGCACACAAAGTGACATACAGTCATACTGATTGAATAATGGTCGTAAATCGCATTGCTGACATTGCTGCGTGGCCAGAGCGAAGATGGCTCGGGTGTAGGTGCTTGTACCCTATTTTTTGCCATCAAGGGATAGCCACGTGCAGGCTCAAGCCTGAAAGTTGACACGACCCCTACTGCACTGCATTGTTGTTTACCGCCCGGGGCGGTCATCAAGTGTGACAGCAATCGCATTTAAAGTGTTTACATTGTGAGTGTCCCCGCGTATCTCTCTCTCTCTCTCTCTCTCTCTCCCTCTCTCCCTCTCTCCCTCTCTCGCTTTCTTTCTATCGCGTTTTTTCTCGCTCCTTCTCACAATCTTTCCATTCGTTGGCTGATTTGACAATTCACTTTGAATTTTAAAGTGTGTGCTGCGAACGCTCTGATTTTTTGGGCGTAAAGCGTTTACCAATGCTTCATTGATTTATAACCAAGCTGTTGGGCGGTTGCAGATGGATTACGTCCGTGAAATTGCAGACAGTTTGAAGGGTTTCAAATCGTATTTTTGTTGTTGCTTGAAAATAACAAAACTACAAAACTTGTAAACTAAAGCACAAATTGAAATTACCTAACTAACTTAGAGGAAAACTAACAATTTTATAGCATGGATACGATAAATAATGTCAAGCTCGTGTTATCATAATTAAAATTTCCAATATTTCTAATATTAATCTCAGAATCAAAAATAATCTAACAGAACACTCGATGCTTTAAGAGCACACGCTAGCTTAAAGCACCTTGAATAAAATAGTTTATTTTGAATTTTCACTTCTACCGATTCAATAGTGTACAAAGCTTTGCAGCCTTGACAGCACCCAATCAATTATGCATATGCTTATGAAATCTTACAGCTGCCTATCTTTTTTGTTTGCGTTAATATTACAAGCTCGCAACAAATATTTCATAACTAGTTGAGACATAAATTTCAATAAAATTCCTTAAGTATGCGCTAAAAATGTTAAAAATAACTATTTACATTTTACCATATCCAGATTTTTCACTCATTAAAGGGTACAGTTTATTCCACTTCTGTGATGAATTTCAATTCTAGTAGGTTATTCGTTCATTTGAACTTCTGTGAATTTTAATAACTATTTTCGCAAATTTCCATTCCCCATAAAACTGCGCACAACTTTTCTTTACTTCCGTGCAATTTATTTCAAACCTAATGCATTGAGCATTCAAGCATTAGCACCCTCGTTTTACACACACCCTCACTCAAAACAACCCTCATGAATTGAATATTTTGAAATTAAAATGCATTTTATGCACACACACACACACACTCACACACACAGAAACACCCACACAAATCTGACAAATACGTTGCCCTAATTTGTGAATACAAAAGATATGTCTTTATAACCATTGAACAGAGGTCATACCCCCGACAACCAACGTCACCCATCTGCAAATCAATATAAATGAACCATCCCTCAGCGTTTGGTCCAAATCGATGGCCACAAATTTTGACATTTGGCCAACAATTTTGCACAAACATCTTAAAGTAGCGCATAGACAAATTTGCAATTTTATTAGAGCGAGCACCCTCGGCAACCACAGTGTGCCTCATATTTGATGCATGTACGGAATTAATGCATTAGATATTTCCACCCTAGCCCACGGGCAATATCTAAGCATGACGAGGTCGAAAATTTCACATAATTTAGCTCAAAGTATTTTGACATCAACATCGACGCGTGCCAACGCAGCGGGGTGGCGAGAGTTTGAGGTTCGGAGGCGGGGTTAACTCACCCCCGCAGGCCAAATGTGGCCGCTCACTTTCTTAGCTGACGCATGGCCCAAGAAAGTTAAATCGTAACGACGACAATCAATTGATTTATACAAGACTGCCAAGCGAAGAGGGGGCTGATAGAGAGTGTGTATAGTTGGGGTGGGGGTGGCCGTGATATTTATTTGCCAAATATTTGGCTGTCAGTAAGTCGGTCATGGGACATTGTTTCATGGCCCGAGTATTAGCTTAGTCTGCATTGCCGGCAGTCTTACATCTTCCCCTATACTCACCATCCCCTTGGTAGGGCTTGCGGCCTGAACATTTAATTGCCCTGCCAGCAACGCTTAAAACATTTGCTTTATTAAAACATTTCTGTGTTTTTCTTCCATGTTGAGCTTGTTGCTCCAAACATTTATATCAATTTGTTGTTTACACGACGCCGCTATCCGGCCTCTTATTTTATGGTGTATTTTCACGTATTTCATAATCGAATTTTGGTTTACTGCATGGCGCCAGTTTATGGCTAAGAAGGTCAAAGGATTTGAGCCTTTACTTGCCAAATATTTGTGCACATTGGAGCCAAAGTGGAAGCAAAATCGTTTAAAAATAACTTAATTTTAAAAGTTATTTTAGTTAATATAAAACGACTACACTTAAGTTATATTTAAGATAGAAGTTTGCGCAAAAATTCATTACAGTTGAGAAACGTATTTTGTAGTTATATCTATTCGAATACATACTTAAGATTTGGGATTCAATATTACTAACATTTAAGTAGTTAAAATGTTTTATTTATGTAATTATTTTTTTCTTTTTTTTCCGCCTCAAAGTCTTCTTTACAGACTTTTCATAAAACAACATATATAGTTAATTCGATTCGCTTATAAAAGACTCAAATTCACATGCCGCATAATTTAGGCACTGTTTTGTTACCGCAACTATTAAATTTTAATGGTACCCCTTGGAACAATTATGTTCCTTAAAGTTCCGCCGTTGATCCATTTAGGCATCACTGTGCATTAATATTCTTGCCTCTTTTTACCTGAATTGTTTGTTATTAAAAAAAATCATCTTATCACTTGCTTATCATTTATCTTTATTATGACCTAAGCCCTTCAACAAATACGGCTTCGTCCTCTTTTCAACACCAAATATCTGAAAAATTTTAGAAAGCTAACTTAAAAGGAACAAAAAAAAATAAAATAAAATAAAAAAAGAGATGGAAAAAATACTGATGAAAGGCAACTTCCTTGTGCGTAGCCTTTTTCTTTTTCCTTACCCTCGGCATTGTCATTGAAACTTGGGTGAGCATAAAAAGAAATACCTAAACAAGTTTGTTATTTAGCTTTTGCACCTTTTACGCTCCGTGGCAGGTGTATTTACAATGTGGCATTGTTGTGGCAGAAAGGGGCCGAAACATAAACGCCCCATTTTAAAGAAAAACACTGGAAACACTCCAAAGTGAGCAATGATATAGCTTATTGAAGCAAGTCGAGTGCTGAGGATGGGGACTTTATGGTTTGGATGTTCGGAATGCGGCTTGAATAAGGTCCAACTCAATCTTTGCTAATTGATTGCCATTAAGTGGTTTACTTTTTAGCCACAGTCGATAGTCCTCAGTCTACAACCTTATCCTTATCGACAATCTAAGTAATGACAAATGCCAATAGTTCAGCTCGGACAAAAGAATACTGTGAGGGCAAACAAGCCAAAAGAAAATCATGAACTCACACATAAAAAACCGATTTTAAGTTGTCTTCAAGTTCTTTGACAAAAACCGGCCCCGGAAAATTTGCCACAAATCGCTCCACCTTCCGTTCGGAGTCCTTTTGTCTAGTCCTCGGGCCCAGGTTCAGCTGGAGGCCTATGCAAACATATTGAACATCCGCTTGTGTGGGCGGTCTTCTGGGTTCAGTCTTCCGACTATGGTGTTTGGGTTTGGTCTTTGGTTTTTGGTCTTCATTGTCTGCGCTATTTACTCAGGGCAGGCGAAATATTTATTATGCCATCAAGGCAAAAGGCTGTCACTTGACTAAACGGGCATTGCTTCTACCCGATGACCAACACTGGTGCACAAAACTCCTGTTACATCCTTTACGCATAAATTTTCGTACGTCAGCCATTGGACAGGATTGCATTAATATGTCATTGAGTTAGAAACCTCTACGCATATACTATATACAATATGATGAGCTGAAATTTTTAATCTTAACTATAAAATTTCGTTTATTTGAATTTTATCTATTTATTAACATTATACCATTCATATTAAATGAATATACATCTTCAGATTGATATATGTAAAGAAATTGTTTCAAATATGATGCTATTTAATTTAATTATAGTTATTCAATTAAATTTAAAGTGTCTAATATGCGACATGTCGAATGACAACTTTTCTGTGTGTATTTTTCGTGGCTGAGGTTGGTAAATAAATTTGAAGTTGATTTTCTGCGGTCTCCAGCACGCATTTGAAACAGGCAATGATAGTTTGGGAACCGGGGATCGCTTTAATATCTACTGTGTGGCAAACATATTTAAGGTTCTCAAATATTTAAAATATTTCCTTTATTTTTTAATACCATTCTCTTTTTTGTGTATCTTCCTTTTTTTTCTTTCATTTTTTTTGTGACTGCCACTGTTATTACGTAGACCTTTGTGGCCGTCCATTGTGCAGTGGCTGGCCATTAGACGTAATTCAATATTCTATTGAAGCTGGGCAGAAATAACGCGCTCGTAAAAACCAAAGGCAGCTGCAGCCGCACAATGGGCCAACTGCCCAGTAGGATGTCAACGTGGACAACGAAACGATATTGGCGAAATGGACGCCAGTCAACCAATTAGAGCTACTGTAACGTAGACTAACTGAGTCGAAGGCAAGCGAGTGTGTGTTTTCTCTCTCTCTCTCTCTTTCTCAGTCCAGCAATCTTCCTCTCTCTCTCTCATTCTCTTATAAAATATATATATATATATATATATATATATATATATATATATATTTCAGTTCGTGCTTTGCTTTCATTTTTCAGCAGCGCATAACGTAATTTGAACTCATTTTAGAGAAAAAAAAGCAGAATCAGAATGAAGATGGGGTAAAGAATGCCATTATATATTTTATAAGGTCTGTTTGTCTGTGACATATTAAATTATGGCATGTTAGCTTTTGAGCAAAAATATCTTGGAGGGTTAGTTGGAAGCTGGCAGGGTAACTTGGGTTAATCAATCAGTATATATAGCTGTGTGCTTAATTTAGGCGATAAAAAGGACTTTGGATTTTGAGTTGAATTGAAATTTGATAATATATTTGGCTATTTGCAGTCAAGGAAACACTGATATTTTATAATACGAAGTAAGTGAATTTACCAGGATTTGAGGCTAATTACGTTTTATTTTATATACAGCTGGGGATATTATTAACTTTGATATGATTTTGTAATATATATTATGTGGACGGTGTCAAGTTTACGATGTTGTTGGCATTGACTAGTGAGTTCATTAAGATGCATTTGACTTGAATGGCATATGCGCACTTAGAATACTATTTTAAAGAGAATTAGATTTTATTTTCTTTTTTAAATCGATTTTGTCTTATCTTTTTCCAAAATATATATCACTTATAAATAGCATTCCTATCTAGGGGAATTAATCATATTTTATTTTATGTTTTCCAAAACCTTGCCGGACTTATATTCCATTTAAAATTGAAATTCCTGAAATTTAATTTTAGATAATAATTTAATAAATGGAATACCGCAGATATTGCAAACGGCGATCTCATTAACATTTTATTTTTGTTTGTGCGAAATTGCATAAATTAAGCCAATGGCGTTGTGCAACCACCAAAACTGTGAACAAAATGACAATAAAACTATAAGGCTTGCCACGTTGCGTGAATAATACAAATGAATTCGATTTGTGAAACAATAAAGCTCAATGACATCGCTTCCGCGGCTGCTTCCGTTGACTGTTGATATGCAAACAGATATAATATCACGTGCATTTCTAGCTGAGATCTCTGTGCTGTTTATTTGCCCATAGAGAACGTGACGAATATTGCAAAATTTGTATAAAGTCAGTGATGATAGTATATGCATTGAAACAGTTCATTTTCTATCAAATAATTTGGTATTTGATAGAAAAATGCTCAGACGTGAGTTTTTGCTGCCAAGTTCAGCCCAGAGACCGCCTATAAACTTTTTCTAATCCTACCCAGTGGCAATGGGCATGCAGACAAAGCCAATTTCAAAGTTCGAATGAGTCGTTTCAATGACTAAAGTGGCAATTGCTAAAGTATATTTATTTTATTGGACACCAAACAGCGTCGAGAGTTTGCCAAATTATTGTCATTAGTTACTGAAGTGAGTTCCCGCTCCCGTTCCCGTTCCCTATTCCCCAAACACAAACAAACACACAAGTTGTATTGTAAATGCTAGAAATGAATAGCCCAGGGGCAGGTATATATATATATATATATATGTATTTATTTATACATACTTATGAAGACATGTGTGTGTGTGAGTAGCTGTAAGTTTGTTCTGCTAGTTAATTAGCCAATTTGGGGATACTGTCAGGGGAGCATCGACGGAGTGTGTGTTTGTATCTCTTTCTCTACCAAAAAGTTTTGCTAATGTCAAATAAAAACAACTCAAAGGCTGAGCTGATTTTTGCTTTGCTGAGGCTTTGGATATTTATATATTTTCGGCTGTAATAGAGTTTTTTTTTGTTATAATTAAAGTTTTTGGGTAATTAGAAATTAATATATATATTTAATGATTGTTAGTTTTAACATTTACATATTATTGATTATTTGTACTAGCTTACGGACCTATGCATATTGAAGCACTTCTGAATTAAACACTTTGGCTCTATCGATCTCAACTAGAGCACACTTAACTATTTTACACGTTTGTAGCTGTATTAACGAAATTTTCTATTTATTCGGTTCGCTGGCCTAAACAGGCGCCAGGATGTAGGCTTTAGGGCGCCTGTTATTTTATGGCTGTTTGAACTTGACTCAGTAAAATTATCAAATTGAAAGCTGTGGCAAGCGTGTGAATGCGCAAAAAAATGATTTCGCTGCTTCAAGCTTTGGCCTTTCACCGTTAATCATGCCGTTAATTAATTAGGTAATTGTGTTAGTAGCGTAATTTATTTGGTAGGCAGCACAAGAGGACATAAGAGAGAGTGCTGCAAGTGTTAATACATAATGAAATAAAGGCTTAAATAGGATTTGTTGTAAACGATTTTACAAGTGGCTCCTAAGTGTATTTACTGAAATTATGTCATGATAATAAGTGCTATACATTTTGTGCGTTAAGGGGCGTAAGTGATGAGAGCTCCTACTGTATTTTCACTCAACTGGAATAGTGAAATATACAAATAACTTTATTATAATTAAAATTTTGCAAAGTATAAGAAGAAAAAATAGCCATCAACCTAGCTGTAATAAAAATCAAAGATACAAATATTTTTGCTCATTTATGTTCTGAAATTACATCGCTCTTACTTGGCTCTGTATCTGTTAAGCACATACATCTTTTAATTCTGTATTTAGAGATACAGAAATAGAAATGTATTTCATTCTGAAATGTATTTTAGGCCTGCTCTCATTTCGTTGGATATTTGTCACATTCAACTATCAATTAACTTCATGGTCAGAATCATGTTTCTGTTTTGCTGTCTCAGTCCCGAATTTCAATTACAGCTGAATCAATTTGTGAACTATCAATTTGTTACAAAATATTTTTTTTATACTGCCTTAAAGAACTATGAAATATATACATGCATAGATACAGGCTCCAAGATTGTAGATTTGCGCAGGCTCCCAAAGTGTGCAGCACGACAAGAGAACAAATTTGAAATACTAAGGCGACTCACACGACGTCTTCAATACCAGCTTACTTTTCAATTTAGAAATTTAGAAGTTGTTTAGCTCATAAAAATTACATAAATAATTTTTGTTATTTGCACAAATAGCTGTCAAATATTGCAAAAAGTGACATTTGAAATATAATTTATTTAAAATATTTTTTGTCATAATTTAAATTAAACACATCAAGTAATATCTCAACTTGTGCCCAGACAACAGAAAATGTTGTCTTGAGTCACGCACGATGAAATCAAACAGCACGCGTCCAACTCTGACTTGCAGTTAGCGAAATGCAGAGACAGTTTCAGAAATATTTAGCAAATATTTGCTGCTCATATGCAAAACAGCAAGTTGGTTCAATTAACAGGCTGTAAGTGTAGAAGAGAAACATAGAGCAACAGAGAAAGAGACAGCGAATGAGTGAATGTGACAGAGAAAGTGAGACTGATAAAGAAAATTCGCATGGCTGCTCTCAATTATTCGAATGGCCAAATGATGCTACAACTTTCGATCATTTTGGGCAAATCAGTCAAACGATGCATTGATAGATTGATTGCCTTGCGATGTAGCAATTAAAAGACTTGCATTTCAGAACAATTTGTTTTCAATTAAAGTCAACTCGCAGCTGCCGCTGACAGGCCATTGAGAAAAAAGCGTTTCCCTACTTTTTGGGGTTGGTGAGGGGAAGGGGTCGTATGTTAAGCACATAAGACGTTACAATTACATAAGTAAACAAACACTTTGGCAGCTCTCATTGTAGCCGGAACAATGTGCTACAATTTAGCAGTGCTCTCGGCCACGCCCGTGGGCGTAATAAACACTTGACCCATAAACTCCACAAGTATGCTCCACGTGCTCCCTGAGTGCAATGAAGTCCAAGTCAAGTGCGCACGTGTGAGCGCGTTTGTTGAATATGCAAGGGGGGTTGGGGGGTAGTTGTTTTGGGGTTGCCTTGACGTTAGATGCTAATTTGTCCATTTGTTGGGTTGCCACTCTTGCTATGGCTGCTGATGATGAAAATAGCGAATGCCACTTACTTTGACCTCATCTCCCCTCATCTTAAGCTGACGAATGCTTAACTTGGTCCACGTGCAATTAAAATACAGAAACGCTGGACAAATCCACATTTCAAATGCAGGACAACAAGAAGTGTGTAAAATGTTTTCTCATTTATTTTCAATTTCATTAAACTTTGTGCCTGGTCGCTTGCCGGATGTCACCCTGCAATGTGCAATTGCAGGCAAGCAATGTAAAACTTATAATTGGTTTCACTGTTTATTTATGCCGCATTTCTTTTTCCCAATACCCTTAACTGGTAACGAATACTAGCCATCATTTATTTAGTTCATAAAGGCCAGGTTAAAAACAAATATTTTATTTTAATACATTTTAAATATATTTCTAATAATTATTTACAAATATCAATTCTCCTACTTATTTGTCTTAGTAATTCAATATTAAAGACAAACTCAAAAATTCATAATTTTATCTTTAAATTTCTAGAAGGCTTATTTATATTTATTTACTTTGAGAAAATCTCTTAAAATTGTGTCTCACAGGTTTAATTACTTAAATAGTTGGCTTGCGTAAATTTTACCGAGAAATATATTTAGTATTTTCCGACATTTTTCTTACTCAATTTTAAATAGTTTCAAAATTAATATCATATTTGTATCAAAGGAAATTATCCTTGTTTATTTTTCTAAGGATCGGAGTTGTATTTTCTTATTCATGGTTGGTTGCCTGAATGTCCGTAAATCTTGGTTTGGCAAGCGCATTCACTCGTCGTGTTTTGCATGGCGCTGAAACTGTGGCTCTCTGAATGCCTCGCTCCTTGTAACTTGTACATCTTACCTAGTGTGTAGGACGAGTAAATGCAATTACAGCATAAATCTCTGTCATTAGACTTTGTTTGTTGGGCAGTCCTCGGTTCACCCGCCCATTTTACCTGTTGGGTAGGTCAAACTGGGGTCGACTGCAAGTCGGCTGCGGTTGCTGCGTTGTAAATGGCGAATAAGCTGTGAGTTAGCTTTTCTTGCTGTTATTATTTTTGTGTTTGTTGGGTGGCTAAAAAAGAAAAGAACAACACACAACTCAGACCGTTTATTAAAAACCTGACAATAATTCAAGGAGCCACATACAATAGAACGTTATGAAAGCCCTTTTGGATTTGCTCATTTCCCCGGTTTTAGCATTTCACGCACGTTCCATGGGCTAAAACATGTCACTCGGCGTTTTATTAACTCAATGGGGCGAGTGCCAAATCTCAGCTGTCAATACAACCAGATATTAATCAGAAGTGCCTGGCCTGTATCCATTGTGGCGTGTACCAATCGCAACGCCATCCCTACACCCCTAAAAGTATGCAAAGTATTGTGTAAGCGCTTCGCTCAGGGCACATGGAAGGCATATTAAAAAAGTGCCTGTCCAGGACTCCCACAAAAGAGGTAGTTCCATACATTCAGAGTCAGTGGAAAAAATAAATGGAGAAGGAGCAACAAAAAAGAAATGCTTTATTGACAGGTGTCGATTAAGAATTTCGCTTTTTTTTTTGTAATGCATATAAAAAATTTATTACACGCACGAAAACACACAAACGTGTCGCATTTGCAGTCATCGTGGAGGGGCTTGTATGGAGGTGGGTGTGGCAGTTGGAAGAGTTCGCTTATGTCGTGACATGTAAAATAAATCAACCATGGAACGTCCCGCACTCTTTTGCGCATTTGACACAGCTGCGTAAAGAAAACGCTGCGTATTTGAGGTTAACATGTGTGGAGAGTTGAGAATTCTTGTGGCTGCGAATAAGTACGGAGTGAGGAGCGGGAATTGCCAACATGGCATAGCACCAGTTGGCAGACTCTTTCGAGGCACTGATTGACAATGAAATTGGAAAAGCTGATGGTTGAGCTCATTTTTAGACTACCGAAACTTGTTGAAATTGTCGAGGGCATTTAGGTGATAGTATTGTGGCATTTCAATGTCAAGTTAAGGCGGTTTGCTTTGATAGATTATCCTCATAAAAAAGTTTAAAATCTCACATATAATTATTTAGATAGCTTTGAAATAGAAATATTTAAGTATATATTATAAATATTAACAAATAACAAATATCAATGAATACTGAAAAAAATATTCTTTACAAATAACTACATTTGTGGATATTAGGTTTTTCTAGTTGTTACCGTCATCCTTGGCCTTGAAATATATGTTATATTTGAAGCATTCTTAAGCATCTTTATGGTTAAGCAGTTGCAAAAAGAAAACACTTTTCGCTTTCTTTACTTGACATTCTCTCGGCTCGTTTGTTGGCACAAAATATAATATTTTGGCACATACTACCACACCGCAACTGCTACTAACAGCGGCAACAACAACAGCAAGTTTAATCCAAAATGTAACCACATTTTGTGCTTTGTGCAACTTCATAAAAATGAAAATTTACAGCGTATATCCTTTATGCTCATATGCTCATCTTCTCATCTGCTTACTAAACTCAGTTTCTGTGCGATAAACGCTCAGCTCGTTTCCTTTGCATCAAGTTTTGTGGCTGCTGAGCTGGGCGTAAACTTTGTTGCATTGTGTGTGTTGTTTGCTTATGTTTGTGTGCGGTGTGTGCTTTGCGAAGGGGTTGTCAGTAGCAGCTTTTGATAGGTTTGCCTGAATCTTGATTAGGTGTTGTGCGATTACGTGAAATGTTTACGCATCTTCGGTTGCAGCTGATGACAGTTTACTTATTTGCAGTTCTAATGCTGCTTTTAAGATATAATGTCTATTTCTTGACAGGTGCAATTTGAGTTTATATCATAAGCAAGGTAAATAACTTTCAACTTCAGTAACTGAGACGTACATAGTTTCATGATCTGTTAGTTCATTTCCAACTCGTTGCAAATTAATTAAAAAAATAAAAGCAGCAATGCAAAAAAAGCAGAAGCATCGCAAGAACCGAATTGGCAACGATAAAGAGAACAACAAAATTTTAGTAATACAATTCTGGCTTGGAAGGAAAAGAGGAAATAATTACACAGCACAAAAGACAATGAAAGAGGTGAAAATTACCGAATTGGCGAATGCAGTAAGGGGTAAGTAACATGAGTTTGAGAGCTTTGAAGCTGCACGTATGTATAACATGGGAGCTCAAGGATCTTTTGTCGATACGTGTGTGCCGTGTATACAGCTAAACTTGTGCTGCTAAAGACTCAAACGTGAGTTGGTACGGGTAACTGCATTTAACGGAAACTTGAAATACTATCATGTTGTTGTTGCAACTTCAGAAGTTGGAAGGTGGCTTCTGTTTTCCTTCTGTTTTTGGCTTCACTAATAAAAACTCAGGCTGCTCCTTTATTCAAGAGACAGTCTCATTCTTGAGTTGTTGCACAAGCGATTAAATAGAGGCAACGGCACATGTTGTGTCTACGACATTGTCTGCTGAGCTGCATCCGTTCGGGGTTTCGCCTGCATAAAGTCATTAAGTAGGGGAAAAGAAAATAAATTTGCACTTGGTAAATAAATCTTTTTGATTTCACTACTGCTTATTTATTTATTTTTGCTTGTCAAGTAAAAACACTGGAAATTTCTTTAATTAAATTTGCATGGAAAACGCGAGTCAAGTAAGATAACATATGCGGCAACTGGAAAAGTGAAAAATGTCATCCGTAAAGTGTGTCAGCGGTGGACAATGTTTTTTTTTCTCTTTAATTTGATAAATATTTATTTTTCGATGCTTACGTAAAGGAAATGTGTTTGTAATATTATAAAATATATGTAATGTACTTTTACACGCAATGTTTCCACATTAAAAAGAATGTGTGCAAATCTGATTTTTATCAATCTGCCTGATGGACTTTATCCCAACAAATAATTGTAGCTTTTAAGCTTGAGAGACTTACTAATCAACCTCTCAAATACCCCTCGATCATTGAAAAGTATAGAAATTAAACGAATTTCACATTATTCCTAGTAAAAGTATTTTCAAATATTTTTCGGAACAATATTTTTGCAGTGAACCTCAACTAACCGTAAAACGATACTCATCGTAACCAAATAAATTATTCTACTGCTGTAAGTCACAATATTGCTACCGCAAAAATTTTAAGGCACCAACATTTAATGTCCAACTTGGTATGCTTCAGGTGGCAATGAGTTTCTGGTGCGTGTCTTGATTGGAAATTGGAGCATAAAAATTGTTTCACACACCCACACAGATGTACATATACGCATGCATACAGATGCAGCGAAGCGCATATGTGTATATGAATATAAAATATTTATTATATTTTTATGAGTTTATTGTTGTTTGTACTTTTTTTGTATTTTGTTTAAGAGAAATGTGCAAATGCGATTGCAGTCGAGGCTCGTATGGCTCAAGTCGCTTACATTTCTAGCACAATGACATTGACATATTAACGCGTTCGGGCATCCAGTCAAAAAGTATGCCATACTTTTAGACGCCCAACACATTTTTGTTTAAGTAAACCAGAAAAAAGTAAGCATGTGCCAAATGTTAAACACGGTGCATCATTAGTATGAAAAAAAGACGAGTCTGCCTGCAGCTCAAGAAGTTGACTCAAGTGTTGACTAACTATCTGACTATCTTTCATGCTTTTTTGTTGCAACACGCCAACAAGTGACTGTTTTGCCCTCACATTTACATTTTGGCCTTTGAGGTGATGTGGGGCGATTTCATTTTAATGAGTGTTTCAAACAACTTGTCCCCAGTATGATTAACTTTTCAGGTGGTTAATTATTGAATTTTAAGTCCAGAAGACTTATTTTATTTGCTAGTTTGTTCCAAATAATAAATGAAGTTAATTTTTATGGCTTATGCATATTACGGCTAACAAGGCTTTAATAAAAATGTTCCACATTTCCGACCATTATGTCTACAATAAAATTTTATAGAAACTTAATTGAGACACCACCATCTCATAGAATGCTTTGCTTTGGTAATGAGAACTGTATAATACCATATTTTTGGTCTTAAACATTATAAAAACATTTAATGCGATCCTGTACATCCCTAGCAACTAAAACCGTATTTAAATGAAAAGGCGCACTCCATTTTTGAATACCACATCTGTCATAAGAAAGGCTTTAAGGCAAATCCTGCAGTTTTTATTAGTCCGTTAAACTCTACCGATTATTTTTACCGTAGAGAAATGGAAATTAATGAGGATATAGCAAGAGCTTAAAATATTTGCGTATATATAAATTTAAATTGAATTTCCTTAGCTTCGCTTCAACATTGTGAATTTTCTAATTTACTGCCCTACATTATGCCAAAACTCCCCAATCTTACCACAGCTGTAAATTTATGAATGCGCAAAGAGCAGCAGAAGAAAACACAAATATTTCATTTTCATTTAAAATCCGTAACCGCAAATTTCTCATATTGAATATTTGTGGAGGCAGCAACTGTAAACTTCATAGCTAAACAAAAGTTAAATTTACTTATCATTTAACATTCGCATTCTCGCATTCGCATCGAGAGTCACTAAGCGAATCTTTACGCTTATTTACTTTCATTTCCAAGTATTTCAATAGCACAAGCAACAACAACAACAACAACAACAAGGAGCGCACATAATTCATGCTTGAGGCAATTTGAATGTCCAATAATCAGAAAGGCCTCAAGTTCTTGTGCTCGCACTTTGCCCTGACTTTTATTGACTTGACTTGGTCGCCTTTTGATTTGATTATAAATTAAATAAGTGCCATGGCAGCGCCAACAACTGAACCACAGCGTTGCCCGCAACGAAGGTTATCCCCCCGTCTCCGCCACGCACTCTTCTGCCTCATTTGATTAAAGTTTTGAGTTGCTACAGCGCCTGGCTCTTGGCATAATCAATAATTTATTGAACTTGGCCGTGCCAGCATAGCAAACTTTAATTTAATTTCTAGCCCAAAATTTGCCAGTCCGCACATGCGGCGTATGCGTAATGTACATATAATCAATGCATTGAATGGTATTTCTCTCTCAGTCTGTCCCTTGTGCTGCATAAATATACCATTGACATAGTTTCTGCATATTATGTCTGCCTGAATGTGGTAATTCTTTTATTTGCATGTCTGAGACTTGGCTTTGCGTATTGATTTAAATTTCTAAATAGGCGCCATGGGAGATATCTTGACCAGAGTCGGCTAATCAACTGAAGTACATATAATTTTATATATGTTAATGTCACATTTGTGTAATCTTAAATACTATTGACTTCTTTCACCAACAAATTTTTGAATAAAATTAATTAATTTTTTTGTATTAATTATAATTTTTCATAGTTTGCTTATTTGGCCCATTGTACTTTTGCAAAGGTGCCATTTATATATTTGGAAGAGCATTGACGCTGTCTAGTCTGGCTTATAACTGTTCAATGCTTCTAGTTTGATATGGGTTTAATTGCAGATTGAAAATGAAGGCGGCAGACAGAGAGGAAGAGAGCTTCTTTCGCCTTTCTAAGATGTTGACCAATTTGGAGTGGCGTTTGAAGTGGGCGTAGGACTCAACTGGCGCACCAGTTGTGTGTGGCGCACCTCGGCACGCGCTTATTAGTTGCCTAACCGAGCTTTGGGCATTAGTGTCAACTTGAATGCTGTGGCATTTATGGCCAAGCAGCCAGAACCATAACAATTGGATGGCGGCGTGTCCTTCCGTCAGTTGCAGTTCTTGGCCCTGGACTGCCGTCGTAAATGGTAAGTGATGCATATTTCATGAGACTTACATGCCTTAGTGGCAAAAATTACAATGAACAAAATCAGAACGCACACGCACAATTACATACACACACGCCCCTACACACACATACACACACTCGCACACACACACACCACAAGTCTTGATAAATTGAATTCGATGGACTTTTGGATGTCGTTTGAGTTCACTGAGTTGCCAGGGTTTTAAAGTCAGGCACGTTTTCTCCTGCAAAGAATTATTGCCAGAATACCGAAACCTTTCCCTGCACACTTCAACCCGGCACCCTTCTGCCAGTTTGTGTTTTTATTTTACATGCATAATACTTTCGGGTGTTTATAAATATTGAAATAGACGTCAATAACATTTTCACACGCTGTGCTTGTTGTTTCTCGACGTCCTTTTCCTTCAGCATACTCGGTAAGTAAAATATTGTGAGGTGTTGAGGGTTGTGTGCTCAGGATTTGGTTGACTGCCTGCCTTCGCAGTGCGTGTCGTACCCAAAATCTGTTAATAATGATGCTTGACATATGTAGACTGAAGAAGACGCAACACAAACAGAATCCCCAACCGAAAAGCTGACGCATTTGTGCGTGTGAAATATGTTTTGTCAACTTATTAAATATGCTCAATTCTGGATTCTTTTTTGCGTTGGAATACGTGCTGTGGCATTTGAATGTCATGACGAAAAAAGGCTTTGCCTCGGGATGCGGTGACAAAATTGATGGTTAAATTATAAGGTGTGGTTTCCCACTTTTTGGAATTCTTGTTATTGCTATAAGCTGAAGACAAAGTGTGAAACTTTAGTGTTAAATATGTCAAATATATTACAAGATAATAATGGCGCTTAAAAGCAATTTACATATTGTCATTGGAATTTTTTATTCAGATATAGCTAATATACCGTTCGTTTTTAATATTTTAATTAAGGAAATCACTCAAGTCAAAAATATTCAAATATTGAATGTAATGCGAGAACTAAAACATTTTCTTCTTTTAAATGCAATAAAAATTGGATATTTAAGTGATGACAAGGATTCAATTTCCCTGTAAAAATTTCAGTGCGGGTTGGGTAATTAAATGCGGCACATTGCCTGTATGCATTGTTGTCAATTTAATATATTCGAGATGCACTCATGTGTGAATATTTTATTGTATTTTAACGCAGTGAGTTAATAATTTAATTGGCATTAATTTGAATGTAATTTATTTAACATTAATGTATTATTGCCTAATTAACAATGAATGCACTTTTTATGTACGCAGCTACTCGCTTTGCAAATCATATTGGGTAGCACTGGGCGCTGACAGTCACCGGGCGGACAACAAAGGGCGGCGCACTTATTGCCATGGCAAATGAGATTAATATGAATAAATGGATAACGTTTTTGGGGTCAACGTGTGTTTATGATCAATTTCAGCAAAAAATTTAGTTGTTAAATATGCTGGAGTGCGGACGGTACGGTTCGATACGCTTCTTTGCTGTGCTGTGCTGTAAGCACTTATGTGAGAGTGTGGAACAAAACAAAAATATATTTTATCTGTGCGAGGCGACAGCAGCCGTCTGGCTGTCTATTTGCCCCCGCTGCTGCGACGATGTATATTTACAGGTAACAGGTAAATAGCATTGAAATGCTCCTGTGTTTTATTTGCGAACAATCTGCTTTTTATTTTGAACGACTCGTTGGCGCCACAGAACAGAAAGGCTCCCGCTTTTAATGGAGTAGACAAAAACATCAACTACAACATTGTTGGCGACACAAATTGGCGCCAGTTTCAAAGCTGTTCCCCTCCCCAGCTCCCTGTCATCCTTGACTCCCACGCGTTTGTCTGGCATTTTCTCTATGTGACTGCTATGTGACACTCAGTTATGTGTTGAATAACAGCACGAACCATAACAATTGCAACTTTAATTTTTGTTAGCGGAAATTGATAACTATCCTTGTCTCGCTGAAACTGTTAAAATAATTTAAATTGAAACAATTGACAAAAGTAGTTTTTATATAAGCCATGGTAAACATTTTAACATAATTATAATTAAATAAATTATTGTTTTTCAAATTTTAACGAATTATACATTTCTGTGTTTTGTAATTTTGGTGTTTTGGTATCAGATTTGGACTTGCTTTAGAAACTTTTGTGTACATTTTCAGTACATTTATGATTAGGTATTTTAAAATTGGTCGTACAAGCTCTGAAAGAAAGCCAAGCATTCTTTCTACAAAATTCATTTATTATACTTTTGGTTTTTATGCGAAAAGCATTTTCAGGTAATGTGTTGCATCTGTTTCTTCATCACTTGGCTTACACCTGCTCTGCGTATGTCTGTGGGGCTTTATCGGTGAAAGAGTCATTAGCAGGAACTACACCATGCTCACCTGAGATGAACGCTCTCACATATGTAAGTCGTATTTATACAGCTATGTCAGTATTCGTATTCGCGTCAACATAATTGATGAGTGTTGCTTGAAGCAAAGCTTCAATGCAAAGCCGAATGTGTACTATTTGTGTCCTGCGGTACAGACCCACACACACAGTGGGAATCGGGTTGATGGGTGCTGGAATGTCGGTAAATTGGCTTATTTTGTCGACAGTTTAAGTCTACTGGGTATTTATTGAAATTTACTTGCTATGGCACAACACTTAAGTTGGCATTAGGCCCTGAGATGTAGTCGAGCATTTGATAAATGATTTCCAGTCACCTCACGGGTCAAAAGAAATGTGTAAATAATAAATATCCTTGCAGAGCAAAGTTTGCAAGATAGTTAGTTAGAACGTGAAATAGTCCACTGTTGTTAGTTTCTAACCAATATTTGGGTGTGACAGTAACACTGGTGAGTTTGACCAGAATTTTCGACAAACTCAAAAAGTTCTTCATGCAATGAAATAGCCTCCAGCATAGACAATTTTTGAACGTAGTACATAGTATTTAATCTAGGTACACATTTAGTAAATACTTTATTGATGATGATATTCTCTCCAAGGGTATAAAAATATGATAAATGTACGTATGTAAATGAACATGGAATTAGAAAGCCAGAAACAAACAAAATGCAAGCAGCCAAATACTAAAATAACACCCAGAACCCACACAGAAAGCTGGCATGGGATCTGTGACGTGTGGCAAAGACTTGTTCACATCGCAGGAAAGGATCATGGCACGTCTCATGCTATCGGCCGCAAAGGATCTAAGCTGCATGGCAGCCTCCAAGCCGCACAGCAAGGCGCCACGCGTATAATAGCAGTCAAGGATATCGTTGAAGTTCTGACAGACTTTGTTTGCATTGCGCTTCTCGTACCAGTCCGCTGGACCTTCGCACTCGATCATGTCCGTGCGCAGGTCCTTGAAGCAGCTGTGCGCCTCGGTGAGACTTGCGCAACGTTTCTTGTTGGCACCACCGTCGCATACCTCTTCCTGGTAGTATTTGAGACCGTCGGCTAGCTTGGCATAAATATTGTCATCGGCAAGCATGCAGTTGCTTGTGGCGCTGCGTATGCGATCCAGCACATCGGCAATTTCAGCACAGGATTCCTTGAGCTGGGGCTGCGCTAAAAGCAAAACAATACGCTCCGGACTGACCACATAGAGGCGGGCCAGCTGCAGTACCAAGTCATTATCATTGCAAGTGCGGAGTGCATTGACAATGCCGCCCTTGCCCTTGAGCTGATAGCCAGGCGGACATGTTGCTGCGTCCTTTGGCCTTAGCTCATAGCCAGGTGGACAAGTTTTTGAGTTATCTTTGTTCGGCTTGTTTGTTACTGCAGTGCTTTTGTCTGTTGCTCCAGCTGGTGTTGTTTTACCACCATGACGATTACTGTGCGTCTCAAAGCCGTAGTGATGATAGTACCAAGGAAACCATATCGCTTGAGTCGCCTGCAGTTTAAAAAGAAACAGTAGCAAAAGCAAAAAGGGTGGCCAGCTGATTGACATGACCAAGATATAAATGTATAACTGAGCACACGATTTTTGTTCTAACTCTTGACTCCAAGTGAACTTTGCTTGAAGTTTTTTATATATCTTATTTATATATGGTGAACAATATGTGATGCATAATTAAGGCCTTAATAAATAAACTCAACGGAATTTGTTGTATCACAGATTCGTTCCAAGTGTCCAAATTATCAATCATAACATGCAAACTTTTTCTGTATTCAAAATTTCCAAGAAAGTGGATATCTAAAGGATGTATTTTTAATTATCTAAGCCAAAGAATTAATGGACTAAAATTGCCAAGAAATAGGAGGTCACACTGCATATCAAAGACTTCATAAACTGTTGCTTTTGTGGGGGCGACTGGGCATATTCTTTTGCGAAATTATCACTGAAAGTGCACAAAGCTGATGCAAGAAACTGTTTCACTTTGTGCTCTTTTCGCAAGAAATCTGAAATGAAATCAGTTTTTATGCTGTCCATTATGCAACGGACCCACAACTGCTGCTGCTGGTGCCTTTATCCTGGCTCTCACCTTCACGCACTTTTTTTTTTTGAATTGTCAAGGGTATGGCGAGTGAATTTTATTAGCACTCATAAGTTGTAAAGTGTATGGTGCCAAGGACGAGGCGACTGACTGACTGTGGCTGTAGATTTTGTCGCATACTTTCCCTCCACCCACACTTCTTGTTAAACAGATTTTTATTGCAGTTTTTTTATTTGCATTTCTTATTCTCGGATCCCGATATAAATATATATTTTTTTTTGTTTTCGTTTATTCATTTTTTTTTACTTTGTCGCACTTGACGTGAAGTCTTCACTTTTTTTTATTATTTAACATTTCGTTTCATTTTGTCGCTGAAGGAAATGAAATATTTTTGCATATAAAAAACATTTGACTTCATACTGTGACAATGTTTTCCCGCTGTTTATGTGGCAGCTTCCACTTGTCTGTCTCTTGTGCTCTGTTTTTATTTTTTTTATATGTTCTATTTTATTTTGCTCTGCTCATATCCGGCACGTAATAAAATGACAAGGTAAATATGCAAAAAATTTAAAGAGCTCATGAATAAGAAAGTATGCAGATCAAGAGAGAGAGTGAGAGAGAGAGAGAGAGAGAGCGGGAAATTCTTACTTGTATTAAACACATCATGCAGCGGAACTTGTATGAAACTTCAGTCCTTCATTAATGATTTTCTTATCATTAATCTTTCACTGCAGACAGTTGCCAGTAACTTCCATTCCTATGCCGGAGCCTATTACAATTATTTGAACTGACCTCACAGTACTAGATGCGAGGGCAGATATAGCTAGAACGCTGGGTGGATGTAATGAGAGAAAGGCAGGCGAAAGACAGAGAAAGCACTTCGAATATTGTCCAATTCAGTTCAGTGGCAAATTATGTCATTACGTTGTCATGTTGAAATTTGCTCAATGAACTGTGTTCAATCTGTTGACTAATTGCGTGTGTCCTTTGTGAGGCGATCTCGACTGGGCTGAGCGCCAGGAAACTGCTGCGGCTGTCATGGCTAATGTTCCTATATTATTGCAAAAACTGACACGAGCCTGATACGAAAATTAATTGGATTTTTATGTGTTGCACGCTTAAGGCCAAGTGCTGTAGATTGACATGAATTAAAGTGCCAAGTATTTCCAGCACGTTACACATAGCGAGTGAGAGAGAGAGAGAGAGGGAGAAGGGGAGGGAAAGCTCTCAGTCGGATTTAAAAGTTTGCTGAATATTACATTAATATTATGTGCTTTAAACTCTTGACTGAGTTTTAATAAGATATTTTCAGAACAAACCAATCTCAGAATTTACATTTGTATAAAAACACATATGTTCACATCAAGGTGATTACTTAAGTCTCAGTATGTTATGAAGTTATAATTAAAAATTAAAATATAAAATATATGTAAAGATTGCAGCTTCCTGCCTAAAGTATGCTTTGACTGACAACCAGTCAATTATCATAAGCAGTGTTATATATGGCGTATTGATCTCTGCACCTTTTGTCTGCTACATAAAGAGCTCTTTTGGTAGACAGAATATATATTTTACACATCACTTAATACAATTAATTTGACATTTAAAATGTGATGGCAAAATGCACAGTACAAGAATGAATACAAATATTCCCATAGTTAAAAAAAAAAACTGTTGACATTTTTTAACAATAATGAAATTTAAATTTATATTTTTATAAGAGCGAGGAGCAGAGAGCATAATTAAAATGTCAAACATGGCATTAATCATGTTGGTTAATGCACTGTGCGAGCGACGCTGCGTATGCTAAATTTATAATTGCATTTTCATTATAATCAATAAAAGGCGAAACTCTGCTTTGGCCCCTTCCGCTCGTTCGACGCTTGGGAAAGTGCACTTTATAATACAACTGGCACCCAAAAAATGTCACCTTATTGCGCAAAGAACTCACGCAGACAGCCAGGTGCGGGTGCTTCATGATAATGAAAAACTAATGAAAATGCAAGCAGCAGGGAACAAGGACCAAAGAGGTTTGTTACCTGGTAAGTAGGTGTAGTGCCCGGTGCAAATGGAAATTAAATTGCTTCGGCGCCAGTTGGCCAGATAAAACTTGATACAAGTTTATCGTTTCTTTTCATTTATCTACCCTGTACCACTAAAAAGTGGCGTAAGCCATCGAAAAATAGCCAAATGAGGGATTCATCTATGTGGCTATAAATCTTTTATGTTACTTTAGAAACGTAGATAAACTAAATTTTTCGCTTGCCAATAATGAGCAGATATTTACAGTTTATAAGTAAGATAGGTGAATAGTTGGAGTTTATTTCACGTTATTTGTAAATGTCTTTCTGAGCACCTTTCAAATGTCAAAGCGTGGTAACTTTTTGTCGAATACTAAAAAACTTTGTTTTTGTGCCCTTTGGGTGCAGGGGAGAAACTTCAATTGCCACCGTAACTAGTTCAAGTTGCTTACAGTAATTATAAATTTACCTAAGGAATTACGCAAGCTCGTTGAGTGCAGCTGAAGGAGTTTACAGGTGGCGGCACGAAACTTTCGACATTGGCACGGGGAGTGCAGAGTGCAGGGTGCAACTAGCCAGTCAAGTTATTGGACAAGTACTTTGGTCGGAGGAGCTAGCAATAATATTATTGATAGATTAGAGTGGGTCGATGAGCAGATGGAAAGGGCACTCATCAGACAAAGCTAACAAACATATTGAAGTGTAGTTATGGCTTTTAAGATGATTAAAGACATTACCTTAGCTGAGCACTGTGTTCCTCATCTCTTGCATATGAACTGTTAATGGAAAAAACACAAATATTAAACAAAATGAGTGCTTTTAAAGAACTAGATTAAAAAAAAACTTGCTACAGTTTATTCCTCAAACTTCATTTGGCCATTTGGCAACCAATTTCATAGGAACTCGAGACAAAAAAATGCAAGTACCTTTTCTCACTTCTTTCATTTTGCTTTTTCTGCTGCTTGTTGTCCATTTTGTCATCCCTTTTACAGATCACACTCTCAGGCCGTCTGGCATAAAAGCTTCTTGCGGCAATCCCAAAAACAGAGCCCCAAATTGCGAATAGGCAGCCCAAGCATTACCTTAACTAAGACTCGACTCAAAGTCTGTGGCTATGGATGCTGCTCAGCGGATTTGTTACGGTATTAGCACCTTTCACTTCCGTTTGCCTTTTTTGCTCTTTTTTCCATGCTCAAGCACAATCCAAACGAATGGTTGTATTTTCGGCCTTCAACTTTCGATTTGAGGTAACGTTTCATTCTGTACTTTAAATTGCAATTACGCTTCCTTTGTAGATTGGAGAGCCAGTTTTATATATTGAAGAGAGCTTCTTGCAGGCACATATAAGGTTTAATCTTATGCACGTTAAGTCCGAGATCTGTCCATCGTTTTATTTGCTTATCTGTTTATATATATATTTATATATTTAAAAGATTCAATATCAATTTACAGATTTGCTAACATTGCATTAGTTAGAAAGAAAGCTAATGGAATAATTCATTTGCCTTTAATCATTTGACGTACTGTTAATCTGCCCATTCTGTTGTATGTTTGCCCACAAAGTGCTGCTCATTTGGCTGCTTAATCTTGGCAATAATTTGCCTGTCTACACTCAGCTCGGCGCTGAAATTTCACTTCAGTTTGCGTCCGAAGTTGGGATGAAAATTACGCCAGGGTTTGGCGAAAGCGGCGTCGAGTTACGCGCAACTTATCCCAAATTACAATCACTTAGAACAGTTTAAGCAGACATTCTGCACTCGTTTTAGACTTCCGTCTAATTTACATGCTATTTAAATTATGTTGCCAGCCCAGAAACTGTCTGCTGCTACACCCAACCAATATGGAGCAGCTTCATCAAAATGCCTCGACCTGCTTGTCTGCCAGCGTGCCTGGGCCTGGCTTTGTGCTGAATAGCTGCCACTATTCGGATAGTCGTCTTCTGTTGAAAACTTGCAGCAGCTGCTGCCGCAGCTACTTTGTAAAAACTTTTGTGTGGAGCAAATGGGTTTGGGGGATTGGCACGAGGGGTAACGTCAGATGGTTGCTCCTTCATGGCTTAACAGTGGCTGCAACTGCATAAAATTTCGCCAATATAATTTTAAAGAGCAGGCCACGGCGGCAAGTGGCTTCCTGTCCTGTCCTGTCCTGTCCTGCCCTGTCCTGTAGCTCTATCGGTTAGCTCTATCTGTATGTAAGCTTTTGCAATAAAAATGAATTAAATGCAATGAAGCAGCAACGGAGCCCGCTCGACTTGCCACCGTGGAACGAACGCCTCGGGGGTGCTCGCACTGAAATTGTTACAACAAAGTGGAACGTTGAACGTGGTAAAGTGGGCGCCAACCAGCAAGCCAGAACGCCAAACTGCCAGCTAGCAACTGGTGTCAGTTATTGTTGGGTTAGCTCAGGTAGCCAGCTAAGTAAAAAGTACAGACAGTACATAGATTCGTTTACCCGAGCTGGTTTTCTCGCCTGGCGTTGCCACGCCCACTTACTGCTGCCGCCTGCTGCATTTAATGGCAATTTGTAGTCGGTGAGCGCCAGCCTCATGCAAATTTGTGGCTTATAGTTTATCAAGCCAAACTTCCCAGCTCGTAACTCCACCCACCCTGTGCCGCCAATAACTTCTAGAGTCAGGTGAAATGCGTAAGTTTGCATAAACTACGTAGGTGGATGCTTGTTAAGGGCTGTGGGGCAGGGGGTGGCATTCCTGCCTTTGTTGCGGCATTTATGACTTTTAAGTTGCGTACCGCGTCAAGCGGCGTATTTGTCTGGGTTAAGTGAAATGAAGTTGTTTAAAAAGTGAAGCCCCTAAAATGGAGGCAACAATGTGCAAGCTTGGGTTAAATAACCGGCTGCTTTGGTTTTTATTTAGCTAATGTGTTGCTCAAACATTGCATTTATACAAAAATTTACAAATTTGAGAATTTTTTCTTAAACATCACTTTCTTTTTTGCGTGAATGCATTACATACGCTTAAACAATACGTATTTAAAATGTGACAAAGACTGACAGAAGCGTAAAACTCTGAATGGAGAATCTATTGCAGTTCATAAATTTTAGTTAAACAGTGAGCAGTGATTATTATTTACCGAAATGATTATCTACTTAAAGCAGAGAATTATTCTAAATCTGCGTCGAGTGACGAATAAAAGTTGCAACATTTAAGTAGCTGCTAGAGAATATCAGGATCAACCGGGAGTTAAGAAAATAAAAACAGCGGCTGATTTTACTTATAAAAAAGTGCGTCCCAAATGGCGTATGAAAGTTTGCAAAGCTGCGCGAGTGTTGCGCTAAAAGTGAAGAAAAAAAGCAGGCAAGCAGACGAGGGAATTGCTCTTAACATTCTCCACATTGTAGTTGCTGTTGTTGTTGCTGTTGTAATAGTTAAAATAAGCAAAGAATGCAAAATTGTACTGAGCTATGCAAATTTGTTGTTGTGCTTTTTAGCCGTGTCTGAAAGTGCGGCAAATCAAAGCTAAGGCCAAAGTGAAAGCGGAAAGTGAACGAATTGGAACAGCGAATAGAGAAAGCAAACGTTGAAAATGCAAAATAAAAAACGAAAAGCACAAAACAGCCTGCTGCTCGTTGTCCCCTTATAACTCCTGTCCTGTGGCGTTAAAGGAAAACGTGAGGCAGCTGCTTCGGTTTCGAGCACTTCACTTTCATGCTGTGCCTTTTTCCTTCGGTCGTCGCCATGCTCTTTACCATTATTTCTGCATGCCTTATGCATGGCACATTTGTACGTGTTGTACTCCTCGTCCTGCGGGATTTCTCATTCTTTGTTGGGCAACATCTCCAGCTTTGGTGGTATTGTGCTGCTGCTGTTAGCAGCTATTTGTTTGATTGTGGAAATATTTGCATACAAGTATAGTTTTTATTGGCACAACGTTGACACTGATAAGTTTCCCCCGGGATACTCTCGCTCGCTTTCTTTCTCTATGTCTCTCCATTCTCTCATTCTCGCAGCTCAGCTCCAGTTGTGTCGCCCGCATTAAATTGAATAACAAAAGGGGGAGCACAGCAAATACAAACAAAGAGAGCGAGCACAAAAAACATCAGCGTACTTGAATATTAATTAATGCTTTTGGATTTTGCTGGCGGCCACTGTGATCTGTGCTTTGCTTGAAATGCCCCTTGGCTCATGTCATTTGATTTGCATAGCAAACATTTTGTCTGAATCTGACCGCTGTGTCGCACACATAAACTTATTGAATTTGGTGCCCCAAAATATGCTCAACTCGAATAAAATGTTGTGTGGAAATTCAAAAGAATTCTATGTGGGAATTAAAAAAATGTAGACGTATATGTTGAAATCCGACTATGCCAATGACTTGCAGTTCTTGAGACAGAATGTATTTAGCAAATCCATTATTTATCCATTCACTTGGCATATAAATAAATCTGTGTCCTTCAATTCAGCGAAACTGTGTAAAAATATTTGCCAGCTCATTCATTATAATAAGTATTTTTTGGGGGCATCTTATAAATATCCTTAAATTTTGAAAATATGTTATATGTTAGGCTTCTGGACAGTAGAGTATTTTCTTTTTTATAAGCACTTTTCTTCTTCAATTAACTAAAAGCCAAAATCTTTATGAATTCGGCCATTGTGTTGTTTACTGAATACCAAGCCAATTTTTAACTGAATTTTCAGTCTCTTTTATATGCGACGCCAAAAGCAAGCCAAAAAAGTGAGAACGCTGCAGGCATAACCGACTGCTGAATACTCCAATACTAGTAAAATAACAGCTGAATACAGGTGGTCAATAATCAATTCCAATCTTTAAAGGACGTCATGAACAAAATGCCAACCAAATTTTCCAAAGATTTGTAACATTTATTGAATTGATATAATTGATTGTTGTTTTGCCCCTTATACCCTTATAGCTCCGGCATCAGAGTATAAAAAACAAACAATGAAATTGAATCGCAATCTGCGTCTGCGTTTGGACAGTCTGGTAATAGACAAATGACAAAAAAAAAAACGTAGAAATGGAGAAAAAATGTTGCCTGAAAGGAGGTGTCCAATACAAGCTAACTTCTGTTATTGCGCATGCAAAATGGAATTGAACACATGCGAAAACGCACACACTTACACACGCCTACTCACATTTTGACGCGATGTCCATTCATTATTCGCCATTCACTCTCGCGTCGCATTTCTCATACGGCCCGTATGCCACAGCAGCGTTGTCGTCAATGTCCATGCGTATTTTGGATGCTGAAGACGATATGGCCATAGACAATAGTCATCGCCATATTCGGTTGAATTTTGTGGTAGCGACATGAAACTCATTTGCCAGCACTGCTCGGAGCAAGCCGCCTGCTGGTTAATCAAATATTTATTTTAATACAGAAAACAGGTGCGAAATTTCAAGTGCGTCCACAGGCATCTAATTTATTTATTTATTTTTATTTGCCACCATTCTGGCAGCGCCTGCAGTGTTTTTGTTCATTTCAAAAGTAATACAAAATTGTTTTCTTTCGCTCTTTGCTTTATCCAAAAAAATTCGTATTTGTACTTGTCGCCTTTTCACTTTTCATTTTGCTCAAATTGTTCGCATAAGTATGCTATGATTTTTATTTCGGTGGAGAGTGAGTTTTTAATAAGCAGCGCCTTTGCGTGTGTGTGTGGCTGTGTGTCTGAGAGTGGGAGTCTGTGACATGTACGTGCTTATCAGCTGATAAGTGTGTGAATTTTGTATATATGTTTTTCTATTAAAGCCTGTTTGGCTATTCAGTTCTTGTATTAATTTTTTGCAGAGCACAACCTCTGCGATACATCTGGGAGATAATAAGTAAACGTTGTGCTGTTCTCGGATAAATGTACGAAAATTCAGATGAATGGATTTTGATATCAAAGAGTATCGCTCAATTAAGTTCTTCACAATGACCAGGTTATCGTTTTGAAAACACAATATAAAATGCGGATAGCAAAATTATATATATTCGTTTCGATTTTTTTATTGCAAAAGTTGAATATCTGCTTTAAATATAAATGTCTGTGCAAATGGCACACATTTTATGTACACATATAATGAACACTTAGTTATCTGCCTGTCTTGAGCTGTCCACCTTCGTTGTTTTTGCATGCAGCAATCCAAATTTCTTTATAGCGACATATCTAACTATCTTACTTACATGGCTGCATTTCCGATATACTCTCTTTGGCACATACATGTATATATGTATATATGGCAGACCTCCCCATTTACACTAAAAGCTACGATCCAAGTTTCTTTACCATGCCTTTGATTTTGATTTATGTTGCAGTAAACAGCAACAGTAGCAGCATCAGTAGCACTAGCAGCAGCCGCAGTAGTAGTGGCAGTGGCAGTTGCTTCAGGACAACCTCACTTAATACTTTGTCGCATCATTTCACTACACGGTGAGAGAAAGTTAGAAAGAGACAGAGAGAGAGAGAGAGAGAGAGAGAGATAGAGAGATAGACAGAAAGAGGGAGAGAGAGAGAGACAGAGCCAAGTAGACTCAACTCCAACCCCAACTGAAAATAGCTAACCCTCTAACGCAACCAGACAACATTCCAACGCATGAATGCTTGATTTTGTTGTTGCTTTTGTTGGAGCTGTGATTTTTTTTCGCTACATACTTTCTAAGCCAAAAAACCATGCCGCTCTTTCTTGCTCTTTCTCACATTATTGTGGTAGTGAGATACCCTTGCAAATAGTAACGAACTGAAAATAGCATCTACATCGTTATAATACAGTTTATAGGTTCTTATTCAGCATCAGTCCAGTCATTCAATAAACATTACACAAAACACGAGTGTTTATTTAATGTCTATTGTAAATATTTATTAAAAAAATAACAGTTAATTGAACATTTAAGCAATTGAACTACAATCTCAAAGGGTATGTTATTTTTGGAGTGCTGAATATCGTTTTTCTGTCTCGTATGTGCTTTTGTATGTGTGTGTGTGTGTGTGGATTACTACATCCACATTGTGAGTGTTTACGCCTTATAAAACGCAACATTTGCAGCCATGCAGCAAAAATGGCATTAGAATCGCTGCCAGGCTGGCATTTGGCAACGACACAAACTTGCTATTACCCCAACCCCCCAAAAAATTCGTTCGAGAAAGCTGTGGCAGCCACAAGCTCCTCACCAAAATTCGCACTTGGTGTATAAAAAACATGAGAGTTACGCTTTGTTTGACTAAAATTTATGTTGATGTTTCTTTTGCGACTTGCATCTATGTTTTGCTTTTGTATTTTTTGGCAACGACTCGTAGACACTGCGACGCATGACTCATCAGCAGAAAGAACTCTGGTCTGCCCTTCAGTCTAATCTGACTGTTTGTCTCACTGTCTGGCGTTTTTAAAAAATGTTTTAATTTCTTGCATAGATTTTTGCACTATTATCTTACAGTCAGGCACACTTCACATAATTCAGAGGCGCTCCGCCGTTTGTTCAGGCTATTAAATCCATGTTTAACTTGCTTGCCATCCACATAATTATACATATTCACATAATTATATATAAACGTATATATATATATATATATATATATCTATATTGCACTTTATGTGCATTTTGTATAAGTAGTTGGCGTATCTTACTCATTTTTATAGGGCTTGTTAAAATTTATATGCATTGAGTATTTTTTTATGTTTGCGATTCATTATGCCATGTTGTATTTTATAGCCAGAGCTTCACTAACAATGTATCAAGTTGGATTTTTACGCTGTAGTTTTAGCATATGCCTATCAAAATTGATAGCGCTCTGGGGCATTTTATGCGTTTTATGCAAAGTAGCCACAAAGTGTCGACTGTATCTTTGTATTTCTCAGATCATTTTTTTTTTATGATTTTATCAATGTGATTGCAAAACAGATGAGAAACAATTTGCAGTTTTTGTGTTTATAACATATATTTATTTACTTGAACATTTTCGAAAAAGGACTGGATGAAGTTATCATTTTGCAAAAATCAAAAATATTCACTTAGTTTCTAAGAAATGTGTAAAAATTTTTGTTCAAAACTTTACATCATGCCAAATATTTACGAATACATTAATAATTTATTTTAACTATGATAATTGGAGTTTTTATTGACATTAGTAAATGGAAAATAGCAACATTCAATTGAGAACCTATTTTCAATATTTTATTGCTGTATTTCCTATTTTATAATATTTTATTATGTATTATTTTTCTTTTTGATTTTCTTTAATGTCATAATTGTTGGGAAGTAGCATGTCAATTTTCCAGTTTGCTTAGATGCCTGACAACAATTTTAGAAATGTACAAAAATAATGATTGGCTTTAGTATATTTTTAGTCATCAGGTTTACTTCATTTTCGTTTCCATTCTCTAAACTGTGGGCTGTCTAAAATGCCAACTTTGGCTAACCAAATGAAAAAACTTAGAAATACTACCGACTATATAGCAACTACAAACAGATCCAAGTGCAAATAAAGTGGTATTTTTACAACATTTCGCAAAGCTCAGTCAAACTGACTTGCGGGTCTACCACACACACACACACACACAGACATATACAACCACAAACATTTTCCACAAACAACACACGCACACAAGCTCGCATTTAAAGTCATAAATTTTTATTTGTATGATGATGACTTAAGTTCTACGTGCGTTACAACGACTCAACTTACACCTGCGCACACACGCACACTCACCTACACATTTGTAAGCTGCCTGCTGGCTTTAGTTAAGTGCATGATTATGCTTTTAGTGGCATGTTGAGGTTTTGTCAGTCTGCCTCTCTCAGCTTTTTACCTACCTCAAGCTTACCTGGCCATTTTCTTTTGATTGCAATACTTGAAACTGACTTGACTATGTGTTGAACAGCTGTTCCTCTTTCATTTTACTCCTGCCCCAGCTCAACTTGTGCTTACGTGCGTAAATATAAAATTCTCTTTTTGGGATTTTGCCTTCTGCAAAGATGCACTGAATTCAATACTTTTGCTTTGCTCTTCGAAAATTAAAAAAGGAGCTGGGTTGTAAGCAAGATCAGACCATTTTCTGGGAAGGCTTCATCCAATTTTCATTATCAACATTTCATGAATTTTTTAAGTTTTATAAAAAGAGGAAAGCCAAAAGATTATTTAAATTAACTTTTTTTAAAAGCATATCATAAGAATAATAAATTCATAACTATTATCCATAATATTGGGACGCTGAAGTTGCAGCTCAAATTGTAGAAAAAAGGCTAACAACTTTTGCCAGGCTTTGTGCTTGCTTAAATGAATACTTTCGATTGGAAAGAAAATATAAATCATGAAAAAATAATGGCAAAATTATATAGCATAAAAAATACAATTGATTAATATTATTTCTGTACCTTTGGTTTTGTTATGACAACGAATTATGAATGTGTACCTTACTTTATTATACGAATTCTGGTTATCCTTAAGTGGTTTTACCACATACGCATTGTAACTAAAAGCATTTGCAACATAGGACAACATATTTATATAAACTTTATTATTCCTTTATTCCTTTATTCCTTAAATAAAATCAAATGGGCACGCACTTAATGTGGCTGACAAAATATTCATAAAGCAAACTTAAAGTTGATTTTAAGAAAGATTCTTTCAATTATGTGTCTGGATTTTTTTTACTACCTGCGGGGACGTCGACTTAAAAGAAAACCGACGCGAATTCAGTTGAGGAAAGAATATGAGAAACTACTGCACAAGCCGCTTGCAAGCTACTTTTCAAGTTAAAGTTATTATCCTGGGGACTGTGTTGAGGAGGCAGCAGCCACTTGCAGACTGGCCCGACTCTTGAATAAATTTTGAATCTGTTGACTGGCAGCGAGGACAACAACGACAATCAGCATTATGAATATGTAGCTACATCAACTTAACTTGATGTGTGCCTCATTGTTCGTGTCGTTGTTGTTGTTGGGCGTCGCCCAGACAAGTTGCTTAAACTTTAAAAGCCGCTTTACTTTTATAAATACTAAACTTTCGCCTGAGCAAAAACTTTTCACCAACAGTGTGCTCTATTCAAAGAAGTGAAAAAGACGAAAATTCGCATAGAAGGACGAAATTTGCCTTACTGCTTTCCCATTTTATTTTCTTTCGTTAAATGCTTTTAGCCGCTTTGTCAGAAACTTGACTGATACGCTTGACGAGCTCGATGATACTGTTTTGGTTGTTGTCATTGTGTTTGCTTTTCTTTCTTTTTTTTTGTTCTTTTGGTAGATATAACGGCAGAAGTAATGCAAATAATTAAGCACTAAACAGCTGATAACAAATCATCAATTAAATAGAACCAATTAAATAGAATGCTCTGGACCCTGAGAAATAATCAAAAAGAAAAGTGCGCTAATCAGGGAAATGCGCTCGGAGGAAGTGCGACAAAAGAAGTGGCCGAAATACGAAGTGGCCCAATTTTTCTCTGTGGTCAACCGCCATTAACGTTTATTACACCCACAAATCGCCAGCAATGGAGCCGCAACACAAAAAGCAAAGAGCAACAAACAGCAAAATAAAACAAAAGTGAAAAAAAAACAATGAGCAAAAAATATAATTAAAAATAAGCATTACGCAACGCCAGACAAAGGAAAGCAAGCAAAAATATAAATAAAAGGAAGACGAAGAAATGTGTAATAAAAAGGTGCAAATTGCATTGGTGTGGGGGAGTCCCCCACACATCCGGGCCGCAGAAGCATTTTAGGCGCCTAATTGAGCGTTTTAGTTATGCTAATTGTAGGGGTCGCCTCTGCAGACTCCTCCACTTATCCCGCCCGCAACTACTATGCCGGGCAGCTCATCTTTATTGTTGTCATTTCTTATAAGCATTCCGAGTCCGGTCCAGGCTTTGTCCAACCCATGAGATCATTAATGGGACAGCATTGGGGCGTGAGTTCCGAGTTCTTGGAATGTAAATAATTAATTATGTAATTATGTGAAGCAGCAACATAAGAAATGTATACTATGTGAAACATTGGATTACAGTGGGTCTACATAAAATGTGCAATGATTTATAACTTCAAATGTGAATATTTTGTTTGTGGCTAAGAAAATCAGATCATTTTTTTTTCGGTTTCAATATTCAAAGAAATTAAGATAAAAAGATTAATCAGTTAACAAAATGCCCAGAATAAGATGAAATCCTTACTTTAAACTGAAATTTAATTAGAATTAAAAAAAAAATAGCTATGAAACTTTCATCAAGTTTAATGAGCGAAAGACTTAAGTAAAGCCAACCATCTGAAAACTCCAAAAGAAATAAAATATTTTTATTACTTACTTTTAATTTCAAATCGAATTAAAAATCGTTTTATTGTTTTTTTTTTTTCTTTCGTTCGCTTGTTTTTTTTATTTTTGATTATCTACCGTAAATACTTATCAGTTATACCATTCACGTTTTTCTTTAATTTTATATACAATTATATATATTCTTTTACATATATAGGTGTATTTATATACTTATAAATTAATTGCTTATCTTCGCTTTAATTTCTTTTTTCTTGTTTTGTTGGAATTACAAATAGGCATAATACATATACGACTATATGTAATATATAACTTTTTTTGGTACATATAAGTATCAATTATTTATATGTAGGTATGTATAAATAATATTGACTTTAGATATATAAATATATATTTATATATATATATTTAAATATGTGTATAAATAAATTGTAGGGAAACAAAGTGAAAAGCTTAGCACAACATTTTTTTTTGAATTCGTCTTCGTTTCGAGTTATCATAAATTGTGTTAACCAAATATTTAACCGGTCCGCAATTGGTTATCTTAGGAGCTTAGGCAAGAATGTAATTAGTGTTTGGCTCGGCTTGTAAAGAAAAAATGTAAAATCCATTTGTTTATCGAAACCTAACGAAAGGCTGTCATTCTTCTTTCTTGAACAAAAATGTTGATGCATTTCCTTGTTGATTTTGCCTGGTTAGCTCAATTTTAGTTGTTTTGTTATTTTAAGTTAAATGCATTCGAAGTTACTTTGAGCTATCTGAAATTGGTGTCCGTGTATATATGTAGGTGTAAATATTTAAGATGCATTTAGCAGTTGCTTGCTGTTGCCTAGGGCTGAAGCCTACTTTGCTACTGCTGCGAGTCCATCTCCTGCCGCTATCGTTGCTGCTACTGTTTAACCCTCCCTGAAGTGTGGCACAAGAGTTGCGTGACAATTGAATCATGTTAATTGCCTGCTACATCTGCTGCATCCTTTGCTGCTGGTGCAAGTGCTGCTCCTGCAGTTGGGCACCCGCAGGCATTGTCTTTGCTTCTGCTGGACTGCTACTGCCTCTGCCCGCATCGGCCGATTCTTTGTAATCGCTGCCAGCTGCGATACTAATTGCCTGCCCAGTGACCAGCTGAGCAGCGCCAGTAGCGTTGCAGTCGCTGTTGCACCACCCACAGTCACACTTTGACTGCTGGCCGAGCTGACACCACGCCAGGCGGCACCACCATCCTCTAAACCATCGGCGCCGTCATCTTCTTCGCCTGAGGGTACAAAATGAAACAGAAAGTCTAGCGAGAAATAGAGAAATGCAGGCCATATAATTTTTCGTTGCTGTTGTTGTTGTTGTTGTTGTTGTTGCTTTCTATTGTCAACGTTGCTGTGTATACGAATGCTAATTGGCTGCCAAAACTTACCCTGCAGCTGCGTCAGGTAACTGTTCTTCTTGCTATGAAACTGCTCGTCCTCGTGAAGTGTGTACTGGTCATATATCTCGTCGGCTCCCACGCGATTCCCGCTCGCCCCACTGCTGCCATATTTGCCAAAGGGATCCGCCTCCAATATGGTCTTTTCCGTCGTCTTCCAGTACACATCATGCAGCTGGGCGCTGCAGCGTAGCTACAATTGAGGGCACAAAGTATATATCGAGTTAAATTCTCTTCCCGGATATTGACAAGTGCGCAACTCACTTTCAGTTTGCCATTATCAAAGTGCTGGTCGGTCACCACGAAATGAATGCCCACAATTGAGGTTTCCATATCGTTGCGAATATCACGCAGTATCTTATGATGTCGCACATGAGAGGGATTCACCTAAAATGTACATATTACACATATTTAAGTTGAAATTTAATGCAAATTGTCCAAGAAATACTCTTTAATCAGTTGAGTTCCACAACAAGTGATTGTTCAGAAATATAGTAAAATTCATTTTATATTGAAAACAGGATCTAAAACATCACTTATTTAGTTTGTTCACACATTTAGAATCTTAATAAAAGTTACGCAATATTTACTTAATAGTATATGGAAAGTCAGATATTAAACACAGCCAGCTAAATAATTCGCTTACGCGCACAAATACACTGCCTTTCACACGTCAACTGTTGAGGCAATTTGAGCTTCAGTCCTTGGCAAACAATGCGCATTGATGACGCATAATAGCGGAAGCAACAACAACAGCAAAGAGAAAGCCCGGAAATGGTAGCAGCAAATCAAAGTACAACCACTGCCACACACAGGCAAACCCAAATTGCGCGAGTTGGCATCTAAAAAGGCGCTCAACGTGCATTTTGTGGATTAAGATCGAGTTGCTTTGCTTTTTGAGTTCGACTTTGTCGATTGATTGCGAAATGCAAATTTGCTCTTCAGTCACCCTTTTCCTGCGTTCTGTTCTGTAGCACTTTTCTTTACTTTTGAACAATAAACACAAAAGCAATTAAATGAAAATGACGATAAAACACATGTGCACAACAAGTACATGTTCGAACAGAGTAAACAACGCTGATACAGAAAATAAGCAGCAGATGATAGACTTATTGAATTAATATATTACTACAATCTGCTCTATTTGTTCATCATTCAACTGTGTTCTTTGTTCGTGATAAGACTAATCGAATGTAATCTCAAAATAATGTGCCACGACTATCAGACAAACAGTCACTTCATTATGCGCAGATATTCAGCAAACTCCGATGCAATACGCACAAAACAAAAAAAATAAAACATTACATAACTTTGAGCACACCAAATGGTAAATTAGTTGGGCGTAACTAAAATTGTTGTGCGAAACTGTTGGCAACTGAAGAGTTTTCCAATGGCGTTTCACACATTTTCATGTCTAGTGCTTCCATAATACTGCGGTTTGCTATGAGAGCTCAAAAGTGGGCGTAATGCATGGGGCGTGGCATAACACACACTGCGCTGATCCGAGTGCTGCATGCGTGGGTGATTGTGTGGGGATCTGTGGGTGTGTGTGGGTGTGTGTGGGTGTGTGTGTGTCTGTATATGGCTGGTAATTACAGAGCTCGTTCGCCACAAACACGCGCATAAATTACACACAGATGACGCTTAAAAACAAGAAAATTGTGTTTGCATAATTTGCGACTCACCTCTTCATTATTCACCGTCCATGTGAGATTGGCCGCCGGTCGCGAGTGTCGCGATGTGCAATTGCCCCGCAATATGTCGCCGACCCGATATCGTGGCCGAATTCCGTTTATGAATGGCGCATTGTGCGGCGTCTCTGTAAATGCAACGAAAGATATAAATGTGAGTTGACTCGTTCCACTCTGTTATTCCTGTCATGCTCTACTCGGTTCTATCCTACCCAGCCCTGCAATTGTCACTGTAGCTTTATGCACCACACACTGTACGCTGCCGCGGGACTTTCATGTCTGGCGAATTTGAAGGCCTGCCATAACCTTAATGTTTTTATTTTTGGTTACGTATGTTGTGTTTGTATGTTTTTTTGTCTGCCTGTGTGAATGTAGATTTCGACGTTTCGACATGTTGTGGGATGCCGGTCCAGGTCTGATCCCTGCGGTTTCGCAGTCTATAATTGAAATGCTTTTGTATGGCCTACGCGTTCTGTCGGTCGAGTTTTGGCCGTGCAAAATGGGAGAATGTGTTTCCTATTTAAGAATTGCACCAATACCTCTGCCAACTTCGAATCGACCTTAAAACGGTTAAATAGTCGATGAATGTCGGACTTATATCACTAAGATAGTATCAGGGCAAGCCCGTGTTTAATTTCAGATATTTTAATGACTTAATCGGCTAAGACGCATTTTATAATTAGTGCTTTAATATGACAAAAAAGTTTAAATAAAACCATTTTTAATAATTTAGTGTCCGCTATCAGTGTAATTACGTTCAACCCATTGAGTATAAATTGAGTGTGAACAACTCGGAAATGTAAATGTCAACTAAAAGTGCAATGCAGCTCCGTAAAGATATACCCTGTGTGTATGCATATATTGCGACAAACCAACCGAAGAATCGACTGGTTTTGTTGATTCTGATCAGGAATCTCTCAGTTTCATTCTTCTGCCCAACTTTTATAAAAAGCTAAATTTAATATTCGATTCAATTCACATTTCCTCATATCACATGCATAAAGTGTCTCATGAATAAAGTTTGGTTCAGTGAATAAAAAACAAAATTTTTTTAAAAGTATTTCCTACGTTTCTTCTTCCTGGCATGAGAGAGTCCTGCGAGGGTATGTGTATGTTGGGGCTGAACATAAACTTGTGGCAAGTCAAACATAAATACGAGAGGCAATTGTCAAACTCCATGCAAGGCTGTCATATGCGAACAGGACCGAGTTCAATGGGGCAGGTCAAAAGACCTGGACTTGAGCTGATGTCAAGAGTCAGGGGTCAGAGAGCAAACGCTGGCCAGACAGCAGAGCTGACATTAAATGTGGGTGCTGTGTGTGGGCGTGACTTAAAAATAAACTCCAAATTCGAATGAGCGGCAGTCGGGCAGACAAAATACAAACAAATTTGCCGGCTCCAGATGAAGATGAAGACATTTAAGCAGACAAACAAAATAAAATAAAAAACTCTAGCAAAACGTTTGCGATGGTCAATAAACTTTCAGCTACGAGTGTAAATGTGTGTGTGTGTGTGTATGTGTGTGTGTGTATGTGTGGATGATTGGCTTACGAGCTTTGCCAAAGTGAGGCAACTCAAATTGGCTGCTCGCCTGTCCCAGCAAAACTTCGGTCGTGTCAATTTCATGTTTATATGGCCACCGCAGCCTGTGTGCGTTTCAGATATATTTGGTTGTGGCAATCGGAAGTGAACCACAAGGCAGCCCAATCTAACTGGTGCGCTGTATTATCTTGTTTTCTTATTTTATGCTGAAACTGATAAACATTTGTGGTGTGCATCATTAAATGATGTGCATACATCTTGACGAGGCTCTTATCCTAACAGTCCTCACCCAAACAAGCACCTTAGGACATCATTTCAAAAGCTAACATGTATTTTGCATAGATAAATGATGAGACAAAAATATATTTTTAGTCTACTTTCAGACGGTTAAGAGACAATAAAGAAGTTCGAATTATTATTTCGCCTGCCAATTCGTAATTAATATAAAAAATTATTAATTTGTTTACATTATTCTATCCATTGATGTATTCCATTCAAGAGCCACTATTCGGCTTATACTATTAAATATTTCCTTGCGTTAAGATTTTTTATCATTTGTGCTTTTTTTTACTTACCAATGACTTCCAATTCGGCGGCCGCTATTAATGTATGAAATGAGGGCGCATCCGCCGATACTTCGCAGCTGTATTTACCGGATGTTTGCATTGTTACCGCATCGAGCACCACTTGGCTCTCATTGGAGGATGTGCGCTGCGGATAAAAGAGAGAGAGAGAGAGAGAGAGAGAAAGAGAAAGAGAGAGAAAGAGAGAGTTGTGAACACACGGGCCAAAGTGGCGTATGAGAATGGGAAGTGCTTGGTATAAAAGCGAAATAAATTTGTTTAAAAATATACAATATACATAAGTAAATATCCACATACATATATATATAGACTGTGTGTGCGCTTGGTATATGAAAAATTGCATGACATACGTATTTCGTGGATTGCTCCCAACCTCGTGTTGAGCTTCCTCAATTATTGAGCAGGCGGGCAACGTAAAATAAACTACTACGGTTGTGGCGGCAAAATTGTTGAAACTGGTCAACTTTATGCGGATCTCAACGAATGTTTTTTTTTGCATCCCGAAAGCTTCTGAGTCTGGTATGTATTTTGTTTTTTATATTTGTGTGGAATAAGGTTGGGCTGGCTATGTGCTGTTAAAATCATCAACGAGTTAAATAATAAAACTGCCGGTATGTCATTTTTGTCAAATGATTCTTTTGCATTTTTTTTTATTAATTTTTTTCACAGTGGGAAAAGTAAAATACCGAATGACGAAAGGTGTTGCGAAAAGTTAAATGAATTATTAATTATTTTATTTGGTGGCTGTTGAAAATTTTAAAATGAAAAAATGTCCAGACTTTCATATTGGCATGTTAAAATCCCAGTGGTGGGCTTTATTGACAAGCTTTGACAACTGCATTTTATATTATAAAATGTTTCAAGCCAGCTGATAACATGCTGAAAAACACTACAACACTGCTAAATGGATTTCAGTTCCATAAAATTCACACAATTCTTAGCAGTGCTGACAATCCGGTCGTGTTTTAAAAAATAAATTGTTTTTCTAAATATTGGCAATGTTTTTCTTTGTGCAATTCGAAAACAAACATTTCCATTTGCGACTCTTATTTATTTGTTTTTCTTTTTTTGGTATTGCTCTTGTCTCATGAAATGGGAATTGAAATTCAAATAAATAAAAATTCACATGTACTTCTTCATATGCGTGAATAATTTGAAAAATTGTTAAAAAAGTTAAAAATGGTAATATTTGTTGAAAAATATTGCCTGCACATCGCCAATCTACCTAACCAAACCAAACCATATCAAACCGAAGCGAACCGAAAACTAAATTGCAAAAACAAAACTCAAGAGTTACAAAAAAGGATGCGCCACGAAAATACGTTTTGTTTTCCGGCTCGTAACTGCCGTCAAGCGGAAGTTAAAAACCGTGTTTTGATTTGATTGTGCATTGAAATGTTGGGGGTCTGTCGAACTATGCCCTCTACTCACAGCTTTGCCCTCAATCGTGCCTTTCGGTTAAGTGAAGCATTTCACTGGTTTCGATGCGCTCAAAATGCAAATGTTTCACATTGTTGAGTTCGCGCTTAGTTTAATTTATTTCGTTTTTTATTGGCAGGCAATAAAAAAGGTCTCTAAAAGTGGCAACGAAAAACGGTTGAGAAACTTAAATTCTAGCTGGAAATACGAATTTTAAAAAATTTGTTTTGCTTCTTTAACATGTGTAAAACAATTGCGACAAACATTACGATTTAAATCTTTAAATTGTTTATCTTTAAACTTAAATGAAAACAATTATTACAAATCTCTCAATGCATTTAAGACCTCTTTTGCAGGTTCACAGCTTAGTTTTCAAGCCCACAATACATACTATTAATTAATTTGTTCGGTTTAAGTTTGTCTTTATCTCCGATTAAAAATAACAAACATCGCAAATAAAAATATCAAGAAAATGAAATTAAATGCAAATTTTACCAGTAATGGTAAATTTTAATTGATTTACGTTCTACATGTTGAGTTCCAGTTTAATATTATGACTATCAGGTTATACTAATGAACTTACAATAAGGCCAACTTACCCTTACTTTAACGCCCGGAAAATGAAAGACCTTCATGGGTGGGGTTTCCTTGGGTGTAAACCTGTAGAACTCTCGTCTTCCCTTATACCATTTCACTGAATACAAACTGTCGTCCTCGATGTCATAAAAGCATTTAAGCATCGCCTTCTCCCCTCGTCTAACCGCATGTGGCACTCGCACTCGCACATCCCGCAGAGCACTGATTTCTGCAAAAAAAAAAAAAGTGAGAGAATCATTAACATAAATTGCTATTTATTTAAATCTATTTGCGGACAGCATATCAAATGAACCTAAGCTAACAAACACTTCAAAAAGGTTTTATTAAAAGAAGCGCATTAAAAAGAATTGCATATTTCTCATATTTATTATTTTTTTTTATACCCTGAACCCATTAAAAATAAGTAAAAATGGTATATTTTTTCTGTGCAACTGTGCAAATGAATGTAGCAGTCGAAAGGAAGCATCTCCGATCATACAAGGCAGAGAGACAGAGACTATAATATTTAGAGATTTAAAATTTAGAATTTAGTTTCGCATAAACAACGCGTAAATTAAGTTTGCGTCATGTTCAGTCACAAACAAAATTATATTTAACAGCTGGGTTGAGGGTATATCGTAGTCGATCTCAATCGTCATCAGCATTCTTACTTTTTTTTTATTAACAATTTGCATTTTATAACCAATGTTGTTTTTATTTTACGGCTTTGTGAATTATTTATGATATTCATTTTATATTTTATTTTTGTGCTTTATTCTATAAATCCCAACAGAATTTTATGGACTTCCGCAAATCCCCAAACACGTCTGACGATGGCTTGGTGTATGTGTATGCCCTGCAGCAAAAGTTGTTGTTCATTATGTTTTGTTTAACCATTTTGGGCTTTAGTCATAATTCTTAACTCTTTTAAAAGTTTCACTGTACGTGCATGTGTTTATCATTTATTGAAAGACTGTTGAGCATTCTAATTTTAGCTTTCCCAATCTCCGTCACGCATTTCGTAACTTTTTTTTATTCAATTCAGGCTACTCAAGTATTTCCATTGCTTTTGACATTTTTCGCCAGGCAACATAGACAACATAATATAATTTATATAACATATTTATTATATTTATATGCGCTTTGTCTGCTGCTGACATTCGTACACGTGTCGCCGCTGGTTTATTGTCAGCGCATTTTTAGGCCATCAATTCAACTGCCTGTCGCTACATTATAAATCAGCATATAACAAGTAGCCACCCTTCTGCCACCACCCAGTTTACCAACCAGTTTACCTCTTTGGTTTATTGCCGGCGCGTCATAAAATATTTATGTAATAATTATTTTTGATTTACGTCTGATTAAGTGTAATGAGATTAAAAAATGTTATTTAATTCAAATTCGTACGATTGGGATTTCCGTTTTTTTAACACAATCAAATATTATCATAAAAATATGTATGTATGTTTGTATGTATGTATTTTGATTTTTAATATTTACTTTTAATATATTTCCTTCAATCATTTGTGTACATTAATCTGTATCTATACATTAATCTGTTGCTACAATTAATTCTGTTGAATTACCCCATTAGAGATATGTGCGATAAAATTATGTTTGTATAAGCTTTCAATAACTTAATAATTCACTTTCTAACTTTTCTTTCAAGAAGCTATAAAACCACTTTGTTCTCTTCTCTAATTCGTGTCATTTAATACCACTTTCCATATCCAACATCCCCCTCTGTTCTCTGTCCTCTGTCCTTTGCTCCTTAACAGCAAATCGTCAATGCTGTAAAATTACGGCAGCAAATGAATGTCCAAACAGGCAACACCCCCATTATACAAGTTAGGCGAAAGGATTCATGATGGTTGTGTGGGTGCCTGTTTGTGTGTGTGTGTGTGTGTAAGGGTGTTTGGTTGGGTGTAGCCGTTACAAATCCCATAAAATAACTGTAATTGCAAAGTTTTTGCTACTAGACACGAACGCACACCTACAACAACAGCAAGAACAACAACCAAAACAAAAGCAAAGGCAACATAACCAGTAGCAGCAACAGCCGGAACAATGCACATGCAACTCGTCCATTTGTCTGCAACTCCCAATTGCAAGAGTTGCGGCTCATGGAAGCACTTTTCTCGTCCTTGTCCTCGTCCTCAACCTCATCCTCATCCTCGTATTCGTATTCGTCGTTGTCGGTGGCACTGGCAACGTGTGCAATAAATATGAATAACGAGCATAACGTGAGTGGCACACAAAGTAAAAAGCAGTCTACACAGAGAGACAGAGACGCAGACAGAGAGTGGCAAACTCTGGCAGTGAAATGGCAAGTCTCAGCTCATGTCCTTGCCGAGGCGACACACAGCGGCAAATATTTGACTTGTGCTGCACATAGGAGGTGTCGGATTCAAAAGGGGCTAGGCACAGAACCTATGACTTCTTTTATTTAATCCTTGCTTATGCAACATGCATGCAATACATTCTGTGCAGCCGTTCTCCGAGAGACAAGTAAATGTCCAGCAACGATTGTGATTTACACTTGCATCACACAACCCGCAAAGTATCCAAGTGATAAACCAGCTAATAGATTGACTAGAGAACTGCATCGAAACCAGAACACATCTACAAGCTTCTGGGAGGCAAAACTTTAGACTTCTCGGAACCAAGTTAGGAAATTGTTTTTTAAGGAGTTGTTGTTCGTTTAAGATCGAAGTTTGAAAAAATTTAGATTTTTTTTTATATGTTTCTTTAAACTTTAAATAAGGTTTGCATAAGTTTTTATTTCTATCAATCAATTTTTAATTTAGTGCTACAAATCCTTCTCTTTTTTTTGTAAGCAAACTAAACTTCAACGTTTTAATAGTTTAGTCACAACAATACAAAATTATATTTGAAAGCTGTTTGTAATGTATGCGCTTATCAATTTTTTAAATGATTTAACCTTAAAATACCTTGTTTGAGTATTATAAAAAAATGCATTACATAATTAAAAGTTTAGTTAAAAAGTACCTGTTATGAATACATTTTTATTGATTTTGCACTCGTTTCTTAAATGCTTATCACCTGAAATGAAACTTGTCGACTTAATAACGATATTATCACAGATATGGCTGACAATCTCTCGCTATCATTCTGTCTCCCTTCGTTTTTCTCTCCCTTCTTCTATCCATGCTAAACATTTTTTAATTAAAGTTTTCAAACTTGAAGATGACTAAGACTCCTATTAAAATGATGATTTATATTCTCTATGATATTTGAAGTCAGCTTATATTTGTCATGCTAATTTAAACTTCAAACGCTAAAGAAACAAGCATCACCAAAAGTAGAACTAACTTGACCTGGATCCGAAACCATCCTTATTGTCAATTCCTACTCCTGTTTCTTACTATGGGTTAGTTTGGCCCACAGCTGCCACATAATTTCGTTCCACATGAACTCTTTAGAAGCAACATTTGCCTCACTGACCACACAGGTTAGTCCAGGAACTTGTGTAGAAACAGAAAAAATATAAAATAAAATTAAATATATAAAATGTTTAATAAAAATTGTACAAACTTCAAGTTTTCAAAACGAGGCTCTTTACCAAAAAACTTTCGACGTGGTTAGTTTATGAACTTAGCTTAGATTGTTACACAACATCAAGTTTCACTTGGGCAACAGTTGCTGCCAGGACAGGGCATTTAAATTGTCCATTAGCAGGCAGGTATGCAGGCAGCCTCTCAACTGAAACGCCATCGAACGCAACAGACTGAGCAGGTGCAATCCCAAAAACTATGGCGAATTTTAGTGGGCTCTGTGTGAACTGTGGTGGTTCTTATCGGCAGCTGCCATGTTACACTTGTAGGGGTTGACTCTGGCGTCTGCTGCTCTACTGGCGCCAAATATATCATAATTTGTCGAGACATTCGAGCCATTAAAAATGTAAAAGCGCATCAAAGTGTAACTCAATGCGGGCTCTTCTGCTGCTGCCGCTGCTGCTGCTGCTGTAAACTGCCCCTTATAAAATGACAAAGCGTTCCAACACTATTAGTGTCAGGGTGGCAGCCGCACACTTTGTGGACCAGTCATTATTCAATCAGATTCGGCAATCACTAGAGCTGAGCACATCCGAGTTAAATACGATGTATAGGGAACTCAACATTAAACAAAGACAACTTATGAAATATGATGTTATTAACAGAATACAATCCATTCAAAAATTAATATCAGCGCAACATTTTGTTTAAAAGGGAATAATAATGAATAATAATCAAAAATAGTCGGAAATGATTTCAAAGCATTTTCCCAAAGTCAAATTACTATTTATTATTACATATGGCTATGTGCATTAGCAGAAACTCTTTGTATGTAATTTATGCAAATTTTAAAGCAGCATATTGAAAAACATGTTCCACGCATTCCACGCATCTCTCACATCTCTAGGCACCGGGCAACCAAAGCTGATCCTGCTACTGCTGCTGACTCACTGACTTTATCAGGGACGCTATCCGGGACACCACGCCGACCCCGTAGCCAAGCGACTATTTACTCAAGCAGACTTGCCGCCGTCGCGTCGGGGATGCTTCTTTCCGACTATAAGGGTGGGGTTTAGGATGACGTCGGTTGCGAGGGTGGCTGAAAAATTGTTGACAATTTTTGCTTAATGCATTTGGATGTCAGTTTTTTTTTTTCGGTACCTACGACTGCGAGTCTGACTGTAGCTTGCTTTCATGCGCTTTCTCCACAGTTTGTTTGCACTGCACATACACAAAAATGTACCCACACTCACATCCACATTTCACACGCATAGCGCCTTCCATTCATTTCATGCATTTTTAGCGACCAAGTTGATGAGTCTTTCCCCATTTCGGTTGTCTTTGCCGCCTCGCTGGAGCCATACAAAGCGGCAGCCGCAGGAATAGCAGTTGACGACTTCAGCGAAGTTGAAGTTTGGCCAGGACATTGATGTCCCGACTCATTGCTTTGTGTGGATTATGAAATTTAAGCACAAAACCTCATTCCTTTTGTTGGATGTTGTTTGCCTTGTTTGGTGTGTAATGGCACATTTTCCGGTTTTTCTGAATGACAGCCACACAGCCACACAACCACATTGCCGACTCTTGTTGGGCTCTGCTTAAATTTAATGTATTTCCTTTTTAAATACAAACAGGTTTCATAGATTTACCAGTTGTTAATGCTTGGTGTTATGCTGAATGTTTTAAATTTGGACGATGTTTGTGGGTTAATTGTTAGACAATATCTGTCGACTGATACATACATTGGGCAATTCACAACGCATTAACAGTTGTCCCACTCTCATTTCGACTTTAGACACCACCAAAGGAAACACGAGCGTATCTGCGGGATACGCTGAAGGGGAGGGGCCAAGGGTAACTTTCGCCATTTATTTAAAACTAAATAAGACAAGCATCGCTAAGTCGCCAACTAAGCTCATAAAACCCCCAACGAACAAGTGCAAGCAATGTGTAAAGCAGCGTTGGAAATGTTAACCCAAAATGAAAAAGTAAAAAAGCTAAGTAAGAGAAAACAAAATGGAGCAAAATAAAATAAAATGTGAGCCAGGGCAATGAAAAAGTGCAAGGGATCAAACAACTGCAAGCAAGACACACAGAACATGAAAAAAAATGGAAATAGAAAATAAAAACTAGAAAAAACGTTTTTAACGAAAGATAAATACCCTACTAGACTTGAGGAGTGTCAAAAGTAAAGTAAAGTAAAATTATTATAAATATGGCACCATTGATGAATTTAAAAAAAGTCTTGTAGTTTCCAAATTTGATTAAAAAAACAAACAGAAATATATAAGAAAAAAATTCATTGCACAAATAATAATAATAATAAAAAAAAACTAGATAAGGTTTCATCAAGTATAAGTAACTCAATGGCATGAAGATGTTTCCTTTCGTAAGAAAATTAAAATACTTCGCGTAAGGAAGGGCAATGCAAAAAGTGAACAGCGATTCGAGTTGCAACACGCTGCCCGTTGCCTCCATTTGCAAGGTGCCCTGACTGTCCCATTCTACAGTGAAGCGTTTCTAATCTAACACTGAAAATTGCGCAAGAATTTGCTGCAATGAGCTTTTTATTATCCATTTTCAACCCACATCCACTCACATCCGCACACTTACCTGCCTGCAAGCAAGTGCTCCTTTGTGTATGCAATGCTTTTCAGATTTTACACTCTTTTGCATTCCTTTCGATGGAAAATTTGCAATGGCAGCGTGTTTTCGGCTAGCCAAAGGCCGTGTTACTCCGCAAACAGCCGCACCTACCCAAGTTCAAATTATTTGCGGATTTGCTAAATTTGCGCAGTTCCTTTTTCTATATATATATGCCATAAAATTACACAAGTTGACACAACCGAGCATACTTAAGGAGTGTATGTTAAATGCTCGTTTGAGTTCACTAGTTTATGGTTGTGGATAGGTCAAAGTATGTTTTTGTTGATGTCACCAATTTTACTTAGAAGCTTCTAACAGGTATTTCAGTTATAAGCTTAAACTATTCAAATTCTTAGAAATTTTAATATATCTCGATAACTGAAAACAGACATATTTTTTTTTTAATCAAATATTAATAAAGTGAACTTAATAAATCGTGTTAGAGATTATATACATACAGCTGGAGAAGCCCAACCTCTGCTTATTCAATTTGAAAATTTGTTTCTATTTATAATTCTGGTCGAGAAAAAGTCTATGAAATCATCTAATTGAACGAATGTGCACCCCGAAAGTTTCAGCCAAACTGTTGAGTGCCTAGCCGAAAGAGATCGCATGTCCTGTAAGAACAAGTCAGAAATGGCAATACAAGAAGTCCAGCAAAAGACCAAGTTAAATTTATAGGCACTGAACCAGGAATTGCAGCTTCCGACTGTGACAACATATATACTTTATCTGTCTGATGCACACATACACACCCACCGAAAGACAATTTCTGGCATTCAGCATAGCCAAACATGGTAAACTTACAGTTACATTCTCTGGCAACTTCATTTGAGAACGCTGCGGAACTTTAGAGAACTTATCCAGCAACGACGACGACAAGATAAAATATAAATAGCCTGAATTGTTTACTGTGGGGTGGATGGTGTGCGTGTATCGTGAGAAAGGGGGCGGGAGGGTTGTTGCGGAAGTGCCACTGATAGCCATCACATGCTGAAGATTTACTTATTAATGCCAGCCGGAATTCCATCCTGGCAAAAGGACGAAACACTGGCAGACATACTGGGAGACTCTGAATTACCACCCGCTGCGTTACTTTGTTTTGTTTCGAAGTTTTGTTGGTTTGTCGGGCGGATTTCTGGCTATCCTTGGGAACCCTCCGTCTGTCGTCTTCATCTACATCTGTATCTTCCTCATGTTCTTCTTCTTTTGGGTTCCCCATTGACTTTCGACACCCTTCTGTGCGTGTGCTTGCCGAAATAATTTGTGCCCAGGCGGAGCTCGGGGAACAAACCAGAACAGACCAGGCTGTTGCTTTTTGCTTTTAGTGACTGTGACAGTTTTATGCGATTTATGTCATGGTAAATTAAAAATTACGCGTGCTGCCTGTCGCTTAATAGTGAGCGAGGGAAGCTTAGTTCGGGTCTAAGATAATACACAAAATTGGGGTAATAGGCACACAAGGCTGAGGGGAGCGTACAAGTGCTGCCAATCTGTGCTGCTGTGCAATAGTTTTTATCGTTATGATATATGGGTCTATGTACTTTAAATTTATGAGCTCAAGTTTAGCAGAATGTCTTCATGCTCAAGGCATTTTTAAGATATTTGCTTAGAGGTTAAGTACTTTGACTGGTTTATGTAAACCGTACAGAATTTGATGAGTTCTAGAATTAAATAAGCTTTTCGCTATTTAAATTATGAAATGAGATCAACACAAACACAACACAATTTATCAAGTATATTTTGCGAAGGAGTACTAAAACTAGTTATAGACAACTTTTGAGAAAGATATATAAATACGAATATTATCTTAACAAAAAGAAGAATGTGAAATATCGCTTTTCTTATATTCTAGTTTCTCATTAATACAAGACTGACATTTATGGTCTAAAACTTTAAATAATCGGAACATTTTTGACATCCTATCAGCTTCCATAAAATTTGAACTAATCAATTTTCCACAATGAGCCAAAAATAATTTTCACAAATGTTTTCCATAACTCTGTGGCAGTTGCAAACGATTCAAGTTTTGCTCTAATTTGCAATTTGAATTCATTTGGCATAACAAATAAAAGAAAACCAAATCCCAAAGTCAGAACTGGTTAAACTCTCGCTTGTTTGCAGACAATAAAACACATTTGAGTGCATGTCGGGCATTAATATATTAAATGTGGCAAATTTTCAGATACCCTCCACACAAAATAAATGCCATCTATTAAGGAATAAAGTGAGGGCGGCACCCCAGTCACCCCCCGCAGTTCTTGTCTCATCGCGTGTCAGCGACAAATTTTTTGCCTGCTCTGTTTGCTGTTGGCAGTTTGGTTGGCAATCAAAACGCATTGGCAATCAATTGATTTATATATTTATGTATCTGTACGTATACATACATATATCATAATGTCAGGCAGTGCGGCCATAACGCAAACATGTCTGCTGCTGCACTATGTGGCCAAAATATTTTGCAGAAATTCAATTAAAATTTAGTCATAGACAATTCCCGAACTTCTACCAAACAATTTTGCCTTTGACAGTTAAGTGACACATTCATTTTGAGGCATACAACAATAAATACATATTTGTCTGTATATTTAGAATTCAGAGAAAATTTTGCTTCAAAACATATTTAATTTTTAATTGTGGCTTGAGAAAAATTGTAATTGATTAGAAACTTAGCTGCTTAATAGATTTGTTATTATCAGAGTTATGCTCGACATTTTATTAAAATAATGTCTTTTGTATTTAAGTACATAGCTAAGTATTCAAAACAATGTTTTAAAATGGAAACATATTCTCCTTGAGTGTTTTTTTTTTTTTTTTGGGCAGTCCGTGGCCAACATTTCGCGCACGTAAACAAAAAATGTTTTCGATATATTTGTTCACCAAATTCGTTGTACTTACTTATCACATCAAAGAATTTCATTATTTTGCTACAAAACAAAACTGCAAAATTTGTTTTCTGTCCCAAACTAAAAATCTAATAAAATAATAAAACAGTCAAGGTAAATAAGCTTTTTTCCGAACCGCAGCGCAGAAAAGTCGGAGATTCGTTAAGATTAGCGTGCACACAAAATCACTCTTGCTCTTGGAAGCATATAAAACGCTTATCAGTTTACTTGAATTGCTTTATTGTTTTAATAAACTTGCTTTTCTCATATGAAAAGCTCCCCACTCAGAAAGAGACATCAGAGTAATCTGGCTGAACGGACATTAATAACTTCCATGTCTGACGCTCCAAGGCTTTATCTAAAAGGTAGCACAGTACAAATCGGAATAATATATCAATCGATGCTCTTAAGGCTTTTTGTTAAAGGTTGCATAATAAAATTGAAATATTCGCTTAAACGTTGCTTTTTGGCTTAAATCCTCTGCATGAGATTGAAGAAGAGCTTAACATATTTTTATCATTTCCAATTTGATACATTAGTTAGGATTACAAGTATAATTACATTTATAATATACATGTCTTTATAAGTTATCATTTAAATGCTCTGATTTTTAGCGGGTCTCATTAAATAGGACACACTACGCAAATCTGTTTTTTCTGTCTATTCGTGTTTAAAAAATAAACTATTTTAGAACCACATATATAAAGTTTTCAATTAGCCTGAGTGTTCAAGTTTTTATAAGCGTTATGAGCCTGAGGTATTTAGCACCACACCCCCCTTTCGAGTCCATTTAATGCGCTTAAATCGGCTCAGCTTATTTTCAGCTATAACATCGCATGCTGATAATGTAACACGCCAAACACAACAAAGTCACGGAGCTAACTGAAGCCTGACCAGAAAAAAAAGGGAAAACTGTACCTAATGCAATTTTCACCTGGCTATGGTACATATCCCCTCTTACCTCCTATAAGTCCTGCAGCCCTGGGGCTAGACGTAATTACTAAATACTTTTGGCGCTCACTGTGTCCAGACTGGGTTTTCCAACGATTCCATATCGTAACTAGGAATTTCTTTTGTCTTTTGGGTGGACGTGTGTGTTTTATATTTCTCTCATTGAGTTCTCTCTCTCTTTCTCTCTCGTTCCTCTGCTTTCCTTTCCCGCCGATGTTACGTTAGTGTTACTCAATTTCTTATCGTCTCGGATTTGTGGCCGCAAACGTTTCGTTTGCTTTTGTTGAAATTTGGCCCGACAAGCTTTCATTTCTCCTATTTGCCTGCCCTGCTTTTGTTTCGTTTTCTCTTCCGCTCATACTTGTTTTATCTCTCTCTCTCTCTCGCTCTCTCTTTCTTTATTGTTCTCTTCACATTCTCTTTTTTGCCACAGGTCTATTTTCGTAGGAATGCCAAAGGTACAAGCGTGTGCCATGTTTATTTTTAATTAATTTTCCTTAAGCAGTCTAAGCCACAGGGACAAGGCAGAAACGAAAAGAAAGGCAACAACATTTACAACAGGAATTTGTGTGTGCATTCTCTTGTCTAACTTTTTTTTATTTTTGCTTGGTTGCTGTTAATTTTTGCAATTTTCTACTTAATTTCGTCGCTGCTTGTTTTGGCTGCTTTCTACTTTTGAGGTCGACACCATAAATGTTAATGGCGGTAATTGTGTGCAAGAATAAGAGCTAAGCTGGGATTGCCATTGTCTGCTTGGTAAGAGATAAGCGAAGGCGCCTACAGACAAAAACTATTGAAATTATTAGATTGAATTAAATAAAAACCAATTGGCCAAAGACAGCTTCTTAACAAGCACTTAGGAGGAGATGTGCCGTCAAACAAAATGAAATAGTTTAGCTCGTAATTCATTTTGGTCGCCACCTCATTTTCTATCTAAAGGATTACTGTAAATTACTGTGACATGGGCAAAATTCAACTCGCCTTCCTCCCAAATATACATAAACCTCAAATAAATCAGATATTTTTTTTAAGTTGTACCAACTATTTCTTGACTATGAACACATTTGAATATTTAGAGAAATATTTGCGCAACACAAATGCCAACCCATTTTCTTGCAAACTATGTAAAATATGTAAGCAAATCCCTAAACATTTCAACAACATTAATAAATTAGTTGAAGTAATATAAACTTTTGCGTTAAGTCCTTAGAGGCAACTTTACCCTGCACTCCTTGCAAGCAGCTGCCAGGCTAGAATTGAATTGAAAAAAGATGTGATTGTAGGTATTATTGTTCGGAAGGAGTAGTTTAAAAAAAGTGAAGAAATGATTGTGAAAGGCAAGTAGAAATCGCAGTGAGACTTTACAGCCAGCTCAATCAAAGACATTACCAATTGCTGAGTGGTCGCCACAATGGGGAATTCTGCATAATTTCATTACGCTGTCGTCCGACAAGACGAGACGCAGACAAGAAACTGAAATGAATTGTTGCAAGCTGAGTAAATAAAGAAAATATAAAAAAATAAGTTTTAAGCTCCAAGTGAAAAAGGCAAAAGCGACGGTTTTAGGTGTCACTTAGTCAATTAACTTAATTTAATCGAAAATAAAGTTAAGTTAATTAACCTGACTGTCAGTCATTAAGTGAGGCTGTGAGCTTCCATTGCCTAAATCGATTTAAAAAAAACTGAATTAATCATTTATACGCTCATTATACTTTAAACGCTGCTAATTTCAACTCAATGAAGCCATGTTCTCCTTTCCCCGCGCCCTCTTCCAACGGCTGAACGTGAAAAATGCCGCCAACTGTCGACTTGTTGGCAGCACAATGATTTGCAAGGTGGAGAGGCAAAAGGTGGAGGGTTTTTTGCGGCTTGACTCGCGTCTGGCCACTGTCAGGGATGGCGGACTGCCAGAGTGGCAGAGTGGCAGAATGGCAGGCTGGCGCTCGTTGTGGACATTTAAACTGGCTTCAATTGTGCATGAAATTTGTGTCATTAGCGGCACGCAGCTAAGTGAAACGGTCTAAGTCTGAACGGTGCAAAAGTGTGGATAGCAAAGAGACAGCAAGAAAAGGTCCCACACTTGACAGCTGTTCAAGCATTATGAAGTTAAAGTAAATCCTTTTATATTCTACATTAAGCAATAATTAAAATTTAGCTTACAGAACACATATTTGCTAATTGCCTGAAAGTTTTAAGAAAGACTTATTGCATGTACTTCAAGTTAATTCAAATTTTATTCTCACCAAAAGTTTCCATAATTTTACTATTATATAAACGTAATAATTTGCAATAAGTTCTTCCAGAATACTAACATCTCAGACAACAACAAATCTGAAGTAGTCAATTAGTGAGCGCAAACTTTAAAGGCATGTTGCTTCTCCTCAACCCAGACTGGTAACCTGGAAGAGCACTCCTTCTGTTCTATCATACAACATGACTGCTAATTGATGACACACTAACTCCCGAACCAATCCACTCATTCCATGGATAAGCTGACAACTCAGCCCACAGCTTCGACCAACTTTGACTGCAGGATATGCACGTGAAGCACTCAGAAAAATCACCTTAAATAGAATTAATATGCCTGAGCTGAGTACTCGTGTATTTCCCAGCCAATCGTGTGCGAAAAGTTGCCCGCAGGTAAAAAGAAACGTGCTGCATATTTTTTGACGTACATTCAATTTATACTTTTCCAACAAGTGATAAAAACACGTGTGCGCATATTAATTCTGGCCGTGATTCTCTATTTTGATGTAGCGCACTTAAATAGAAATGCAGCGAGCATAAAATATTGAAAAAGCCAGCAGGGCAGCCATTGAGTGGGCTAATATGAACCGGAAATCGCATAGCGCACACTTCCGCCGCGAACCATCGTCGAGCCATGAAGTCGGAAATGCGTCTTGTCAGTTATATTGGCAGGCAACGCGCCATAGATTGGTAGAGAGGGATAGAGGAGGGCAGAGAAGGGAAGAAAGAGAGGACCCACTGAGGCCGATAGAAAGTTAACGCATAAATAATAAATATGGCTTGTAGTAAATGTAAATGCGCACTGAAACTAACATAAATTCCAAAAGGCTCAGCTGTGCGGTGGCAACCCAACATGCCCCCACCACTTCGCCTTTATCATCATGACATTTAACACTTTGGCAAACAGGCTGGTGACGCCATTCCACACAGCCATTCAAATGCACTTGAAATTCTTGAAGCAACAGCTGCGACCTGCTAAACGAGTTGAAATCTGTGTGTGCGCTTAAATGTGTGTGTGTGTGTGTGTGTGTGAGATGAGGTGCTGATCTGGTGTGGGGCGTGGCGCGGCAAACTTGTTGGCAGCAGCCGCGTAAAATGCGCCAAAGCCAAATTAAATAAGATTTGTTTGGCTGCCTGCCATTCAAGATGTGACTCGACTCGACCCAGGTCAGGTTCTCCAACTTTTGCTGATGCCAACCCACGCGACTTAACGCCCCGCATTTTAATGAGCCCAGATTGTGCGGGGCGTCGCTTTTGCTTTGTTTGCCAACAAACATGCGTCAAGTTCAACAGTAGCAATAACAACAACAACAGCAACAGCAGAAAAAATAGAACGCTCAAAGTTTTTATCATGACGTCTTGCCCTTAATTTCGGTCTGAAGCACTTGCAACATTGTCGCCTATCCTAACCAGCCAAATGGTTGTTGGCCACGTTTTGGCACGTTTGTAGAAAAATGTTTGTGTTTAGAATGCGGAAAAGTTGTTTGAAAATTGAGTTTTGTGTGCAATTTTATTCATTGATTGTTGGCTCTGTGGGCAAGGCGAGTAAATGACAGGCAGTTAGCAGGCACTTCAAGTGGCCCTAATAAAGGCCCAAGGCAGTTAACAATTACGTAAACATAACGAGAATAACAATAATTCGAGAGAAGCCATCAGCAATTATTAATAAAAATCGATTACTTTAAACAATTCTTTATTATTTGATCTGACTTACATATATTAAAATTATAAAAAATATGTCTAGAATCAACTTTGGAAATTAGCTCGTGTTGATAACTAGTGCTTAGCCTGTCGATAACAGTAATTGTGCTTCAGTGTCAAACAGTCTAACAATATGCCTAGATTATTTTTGATTTCTATTATATTAGCTCCTATTGACTACTTATGCTTGAGCTTGTATAATTTGCCTTTGAAGCACACCAACAAATGAAATGCTGTTCGAAGAACAATTGATTGCCAGTTAATAAGCTTTATAATCGATCTACACACTTTCATCATTTGCCCTCTTTGCGTCTGCATTCCATTTGCACTTAGCCTCTCGACCAACTGCACCTGCCAATCAGTGGCAAGGCCGATGCCAAACCTCAAAAGTCTCTCCAGCTGACCCATTACTGTCATTCCGTATATTCGATATGCCGTACGTGTTTATTGGCAACTTTGGCCACTCATTCGTCATTTGAGGTCACATCCGAGATGTGCAACGAAATTGAAATGTGCGCAATTTTTGTTTGGCACCAAACTTTCAACATTGCAAAGGCTAAAGTTCCATTCAGCTGACGAGGCGAGGCAAGGCATGAATTGTAATCAATAACTTTGATTACCATTGCAGCGAACTTTTGAAAGTTCCACAAGACGTAACTAAACTGCAAATGCCAACAAGTTGATTAATTTCACATGTAGGTAAAATTTCATTTGCTGCACCCTTGTTGCCACTTTTGTTGTATTTGCATTTATAGTTTGTTGCCTTCTTTTGAGAGGTGTCTCATAAATTTGTAATAGCGACGGCAAAAATAGTTTCATTAAGTTTTTACTGCTGCAAATGTCAGCAATTCAAGTGTGATAACGCTGATATGGTTATTTAATATGCAGACAAACACACCCACACACACACACAAAACAGTCAAATAGCGGAACAGGTGCAGTCAGCGCTTCGGGTGACAGTTTTTATGAATTGCCATGCATTTTCTAGTGGCAGTTAAGTTGGCCAAACTGCACGTTGGAATTTGTTCTATGGAATTTTAATACAATTTCTACATGGCTAAAAGAATACGAAGGAAAGGTAAAATTACTGTGACGATAACAAGACTGGCAGCAAGCATATTGCAAACAAGACTCATTTGAAATATACAAAATGCAAAAGAACTTCAATTGCAAAGTGTAGCGACTGCCTCACGTTAATCAGAAGTCAGCCATAAAAATTATCAATCTTAAATGTTTCGCATTTAAAATAAACTGATGTCATTGTGAATTATCAAAAACCATCAGTTCCATTAACAGTCAAAACTTCTCCGCTGGGAATTAAAACTCCATAGGTATCCGACAAATTCAACAAGCAATTGTGAAAATTTATTTAAAATCATTTTTTGGCATACCCATTCAACAGTTGCCATTTACAACTGCTCATAAAATTTTCATTGATTATATTTTCGATAAATTCGTGTTAATTGAGAATGCTGCTTCTGGCACATATTAAGTTTTAATTATTAAAATAAAAAATTCAATTAAGAGCTATAAAAAAAAAAACACACCATGCCAGCAGTCATATGCCAAAAATTGTGTATTTTAATTTTCACAGGAAAACCCAAAAATGCTTTTCGCTCGCGACACAAATTTAATTTCATTTTAAGTGATTTTATTTATGCCATTCAGTGGTGGAGACTTTAATTACTTCTCTCTGTGTTTGTGTGTGTGTGTGTTTGAGTATGCTGGCATTGTGACTTTTATGTGTGTAGAAATTTGTTAAATATTTTGCCTAAAATTATTGCACAAATAAACAAATGAAAAATAATAAAAATTAAATTACATTTTATGAGAAAACAATGTCAATAACTAATTTATTTATTTATGTACAAAACTAATCTATAAATATGGTCAAATAATTAATGCCTCAAATGCATTTAATATACCTATTTGCATTCAATCGTAATATAAAATGGAAATTATACTAATTAAAATTGCTTATTGCTATAAATGTATTTCAGCTGCAGTTCAAGCCCATCCGATTAATAATGTCAAGCGCAATTAAGCTGGTTAACCTTACAGGGAATCAGGCCTACCTTCGCCTCCAGCTACAACACGCAGGTGCAATTGTTGTCTCTGTGTGTGTCGGAGAAAGCATGTCCATTTGTAATGGAGATGTAAGCGGCGTTTTGTTATTATCCGTCGGATGCTTACCATTTTAATTGTTAATAATGATTATTATTACTATTTGGCCTGTGGCTAGGGAAGATAACAACAACAACCATAGATAATAGCCTAAATGCTTGTTTATCATTTTAAACACGCTCCCATAAACAGACACCCACGGGGCAGATATAATTAACTATGTAACTTCGCACATGGCACACAGGGTGATATGAAGTAAGATGGAAGACAATTTACAATGCTGAAATCGCTTGAGCATAGCTACAATACAACACAACTAAAAGCAAACGACCCTGCATAGAAAGGGCCATCTTTCGTTTAATGACGTTTTTCGTTATCACCTTTCCAGTTATTTCCAATGCAATCCTCACCCAGCTTCCCACTTGGATTTGCGACACACCGCCGTGCCATTAATTAAATCGGAATATATTCGCTGAGTGTAAAGAAAAAAAAATCAATCGCTGTATTTATTATCGAACCAATTACAGAGCATAACAATGCAGTTCCCAGTCCACCCCTTTAGCTGGCACGCACTCGAGACGAGGCCAACGAGGCCATCATCCCCTCGATCCAGCTGCGTGCCAGGGCACGAGAAACCGAAGCCCCCAATCACCTCTTATCAGGCACCTTTATTTACGGTGCTTGGCATACTAAAAACTAACGGGCGAATCAATGGGAAACGGAAAAATATGAATAAACTTGGGGTTGTGGAAGTTGTAGCGGGACAAACTCATCGTTTGTGATGGAGGAGAACTTCAACAACTTGGATAGAAATCATAACATGCACAAACGAAGCAAACTAATATTGAATTTGCAATTCGAGTCAGTTTTTCAACTTGTGACACGCCCCGTGAGTGTGATGCATATGTATATATATATAAATATCTATATATACACATATATAGATAGATATAGATATATGAGGAGAGATCGTTACAGAAAATTCATGAAAATCTCGCATTCAGCTCAAAGCCAAAATGGAAAAGCGAAAACAAATTGAAGCTTTAGAGCTGCAGCCTGACAAACTGCAGCTGTAACAGCCGGAAGTTTTTGGGGCCATTTTTCCATTTGTCAAGTGGTTGATGGTGGGGGATATGATGGGCATAGGGGATGAGGAGCTTGCAGCTTAACGATTTTGAAGCAGACCAAGGAAGGGGCAGTGGTAAAACGAGGGGACTGGCTTACTCGCAGAGTGGCCACTTTGACCATGCCTATGGCAGTGAAGGTTAAGCGGCTTAATTGCTGTTAAGGTCAATTTTCTGGACACTCGTTTTTCTCGTCAGTACGGGCCAAAAACAGATTTTCATTTTGCAAACTTCTGTGGCGCCTCTCGCTCAGCGCCAGCACGAACGCAGGTTGCAGCTCCGACATTTGCATAATAACAGGAAACAATTTCTATGCGCATTTATGCTTCTAGCTGCGTGATGTTAACGCATCCAAATGCGCACAAGGATCGAGCCTCAAAAAGCATTCACCGGAAAACGATGTGTTAGTTTGACAAAATGCGACATAGCCACAAAAAGTGCAAAATAAAATATAAAAAAAGCAGGTGTTGTGAGTCAACTTGTAGTTGGAGAATGTGAAGAACCAAAGAATGCCCAATTTGCTGAATATTTGAAATTTAATTGATGGCAGCTGTAACTTTTTTCTGTAGGAAAACAGGTTGTACTCTTGAGTGACATATTATTAATCAGGACAAAGTAAAGCAAATTATGGTTAATGTAGAGAGTTTACTGGTTGTGTTTTTGATTAACATTAACAACAACTTTGCAAAGCTTAAAATCTACCATTTGAAGTGAGTTGATCGATGACAGTGTCGGTTCTGTCTGATATTTATATCTGTAGATTAAAATAATTAAAGTCGAACTCATTAGAAACACTCTTAAGGACAAGCCAACTGTTTTTGTTGAAATGGCAGCTCAAAGCAAATGATTGAGTACTTGACTGTCAAGCAATATCATATCCACCACCTCAACCACCAACTGATATGAAGGCAATAACACACACAGAAACTTTGAGAGCCCTCAGGCTCATCTAGATTTTGCTATGTACCCTTAAACATACCTTAGCTAAGCTAAACTATAAAAACTTGTGCAACTAAAGTACATATCCGAAATGAAATATGAAACGGTGCTCTGTAAATATTGAAAGGCGCCCTAAATACTTAAGAACAGTCTCGATGTGTGCTTTAAGTTAACTCAATTAGTTGGCGGTACATTAAAAATTATGCACAGCACAGCGATATTAAATGCGACACGTTTTTCTCAAATTGCCGCACGCGTGAAAGTGTGCCACAAAACATGAACCTTACTCAAGTGTGTGTGTGTGTGTGTGTGTGTACAAATGTCGTTTTATAACGTTTATTAACCTGCCATTATCGGGCAGACCCATTGCACCCACAGAACGGGTCGTTTGCGTCGTTCGCTGTCAGGCAAACCGTCTGGTAGGTGCACAATTTACACGGCGCGATAAGGATCTTCAGCACGCAGCACAACAAAGCGTAATTTTGTATTTGCAGTGTCTGCCCCACAAAATCTCCACCACAACCAACCTCAGGGAGCAGCTAACAAAGCAAAATACCTAATTAGTCTGCGGCTGGCTTTTTTGGGCAAGTGTCGAACATCGGTAGTGTGTTTGATTTTATTTTAATAAGTACAAGGGTCTCGGGCGCTACCTCAACTCACATTCAAATTTGCCACATGGGAATATATATGTATATATATATATATGAGTACAATCCAACCCTCGCACTATTGTAATGAAACAAAACGATTTCCATGCTTGACTTTTGTTTCGTTTCGATACGATTGTGTTTCTCTGGCCCATTGCTAATGTCTTAATGCCTTTTTTGTTGGGGGCCTGGAAATTGACATTTAATTACAATTTGACCTAGCTTCAAGTTGGAGTGAAATTAGTGGCTATCATATATGTAAATACGATACATTATATATTGCTTGCATGTGGCGATAAGTGCCCAAATTTCTATTACTCGAAAATGTATATTAAATTGCAATCGAAATGTAGATAATTCATTGATTTTTTCCCTATAGTAATACTTGAATATTATATTGAATTAGGCCCAGAACCAGGCATTTGCCATTAATGACATATTTTGTGCTCACCTGCGGAAGGCGTTAAAGCTCACATTTCTGATTTTATTTACTAAGGTGTGCTGTGGGAATTGCTTAAGTCTAGCATTACGCCTAAATTGACTTTTAGGGTATGTGAATTCATTATGATTTGGCAATGGTGGCTATAGTAATGTTGTAGATAAGCAAAAATCACACTTTGTACTTTCAGTAATAATAATTTAATTACATTTAAAAAAAACAAAAAACTTGCTTATCTGCAATACAATTAAGTGTTGTACTCTACTAATGATTTGTGTACCGAATGAGTAAAAGTGAATATAGTTTTATGTCTTCCGATCTCAGACATGGTTGGCATACCTTGAAGAACCTACTCCATAGATATTATGCTGATAAGTTAATTTAATGAGCACAAAATCTACTCTAAACAAACAAGCATATAATTTTCGTCTGTCATTGTACCGCAGATACGTAAGTGAAACAGCTTTCGTGATGGGATGTAATGCGTTAACATATCTTAAGTATAGTGCCATTTAAAAGGTTGGAAGTGCTTAAAGGAAAAACATAAATAAGACTAAGCTTGTCACGGCCTAAAACCGAGTTAGTCCTCACCTGCCCGAAAAAGTGTTTTGCAGCACTAAATAAATTCGAATGCTATGCCGCATACAAAAAAATAAATGAAAAAAAAAAAACCATATGCCAGGCACGTTGCCCACATTTATCAAGCCTTGTGTGAAGGTAACAACAGTCATGTGCTAACAAGAACAACAACATTTGGCACACCATCACGCCCACGAACACACACACACACACACACACACGTACACACACACACACAACCTCACAAACACAAACACATAAGCACCGAAACTCACACATTGAGATGCGCCTGTCGCTAGTGACAAAGAGTCGAAAATTTCAGTCACGCGAAAGGATTGAAAGTCATTTGATGTATTCACTGTCATTTAAGTTGCCGAGCTGATAAACCGACTGATAGATATATACACACACACACACAGGCACTCACACATATGTGTATTGATATTGAATTGAATCGATGAGGGCTTGGCCCTGCCAATAACTACAACAACGGAACGTTTTCAGTTATCCAACTAACTCTATGCAAATATGAGAAAAAAAATAAACCCAAAGAAGCGGCAACTTAAGTGCATTTAAGTGACAAACACATCGAAACTAGGAGTCAGTCGCCAGTCTTATTGACATATGTACTGGCAGGCGGACAGGCAGACAGACAAGTAGACAGACGGGCAGACCAGGAACTCGATTACGATACGTATGTAAGAGCGAGCTGAGATAAAATTTAAATCTGTGCCACATGTTCTAGGTGGGGAACTTGTGATTTATTGAATAAATCAGTGGGGCGTTCTACTTCACGAGTTCTTCAAATATTTATCGGTGTGCGTGTACACGTGTGTGTGTCGGTGTGTGTGCGTGTGTGTGTGTGCGTGTGTGTGCGTGTGGTTCTTAAATTTATGTTCTCGGGTAAATAAAATGGGCCTCCGCAGACCTGCTGAAAGCCGCAAGACGAGTGCTGGCAATAAAAATAAAACTGCCAAAGTATGTGTAAACCATTCGCGCGAAAATTGTAATAAGAATTTCACACTTGTCAGCTAGAATAAAATTAATGCTCAAAGCCGCTTAAGTGCTCAATTTAATATTTTTTTCGCTAATTAAATGCCATGAACAAATAATTCAATTGATTTTAAGCGAAATCCATTATTCAATATTATTAGATATCATTTGAGTTGACGTTTTTAAGCCTCAAAATTTATAATAAATTGCAAGTTTTTTCTAGTTAATCTGCCAACACGCATACATTTTAAGAGCATCACATTTATAATGACATCAAATTTAATTAAAACTAATGAGCAAAAAATGTGAAACCTTATTCTTTTTTATATTTAATATTTATGTTATGCATTTAATTTTTGAATGCATTGAGTGCTTTAATTTAATTGATATACTACTTTATTAATCATTTAATTTTGCGGTTTTCGTTTTTACACGTCAAACTATAAACTGAAGTAGTAAACAAAATTCGCTTTAATTTGCCTTCATTTTGTCCTTTCTTCTTGCGCGAGATGACTTTTGATTAAGGCCTTTTTATCAAATTTGTTTTTGTATATATTTTATAGATACATTTTAAGAACTTACCGACGGATATAGTGAAGAGGAACACTAATTGATAGAAAATTTGTAGAAACCGCATTTTGATAATTTTTGTATTAAATGCTGCAAGTAAGAAAAAAAATTATTTTATTATATATCACATACCAAAAATGTAGAGAATTTTCAAAATATAAAAACCATTTTAGGTTTTTACACCTGAGAAAAGGGTGAAGCTTGTTAAGCTGTTTGTTAAATAAATACGTATTTGCAACCCTTAAAGATTATAAAGAATGGGTTAATATTTTTTTTTTAAATTTCTGCCAAGCTATCTGTAAATTATAAAAATTGTAAACATTTTGAAAGGCGCTGCTATTTTCATCTGATATGCCCACTCTTAAATTAAGTTACGCAGCATAATTTGGTTATTTATGATATTACAAAGCTATTGTAGGTCAAGTCTGACAGGCAGCCAAAATACACGCTAGCCCCTTAGAGTTCAACTTTGTACAAAGACCAATAACAATACCAACAACAACAACCACAAAAATGTGTTGCTTAATGCGTTAAACTTTTGCTGCAACACGTAACTCAAGTTAGGCTGCAGTTGGCCATGTTGCCAGGATGGTTTTAGCTGCACCTCTCTCTCCAAGCAAATGGGGCACCTGGCCAGATGTGGCTAAGGCGAGTTTGTTGCAGTTCCGCAAAATATTGAAAGCAATTTTGTAATCAAGAAAGGCAAAAGAACCAGCGGGGCAAGAAACAGAAAGCTTTATAAAGTAATAACTATAAAGAAAACTACAGCGATTTTCCTACTACCCACATTCACACACACACACACACACACACACACTCAAACACACACACACACTCCAGCCTTGCACTAAAAGTTTACCATTTTGAAACACTAAAGGGGGGACTAAACGAACCACAAACTGTTGCCAAAAAAACAAAAAAAAAAAAAAAACAGTGAACAAAAAATATTCACATGAGAAATATTCTACATTTAAAGTTGAAAATCGGATTATAATAATCCCCTTAACCCCGTGCTAGACCAAACTAGGGACAGGCTCTATTCGTCCTTCCCCCGTGACCATTCTGCTGACATGCTGTAATCTTTTGTGGCTGCCCAAAGAACCCTAAAAACTCATGTACCGTGCACAAATGAAATTTCCTTAATAAAAGTATTTTTACCCATTCGAGTTTTGCAGTGCCTTCTCTTAATTGCTTTAGCTTCATTAACAGCAAATATAAAGAGTGAAAAAATAGAAACAACTTTTTAATTTATGCATTGACAAACTCCAACTCTCAGCAAAACCCCTGGCCCCATTTTACCGTGCCTTTCATTGCAAACTAAGTGCGCGATGGGTTCAAAAAAAAACAAACAACAATAACAACAAAAGCATCGGCGTCTTTTGGCTCTGTCCAAAGCAAGATAAGCCGCAAGCTGCAATCCAGACACAAGAATTTTTCACAGCAAGTACAGACGGGCAGCAATTCCTGTTTGGAAGAGCGAACAAAAATTGCACACAGGACAAAAGCGCAGCATCCTTTTAATTGGTTTTTGGTCAAACACTCTGAAGATGAAAAAAAAGGAACAGAAAGCACTTTTTAAAGCGTTTCTCTGATTTGACTTTCCGCCAACAAAAACTAGAACTGGGTCGGTGCCTTACCTGTACTTTTCTTCAGTTGTGACAACATGAAAATTGATTTCTTTTGCAATAACAAGCTTCTTTTCAACCAATTCAAATCTTCTTGGGTTATCTTCAATGACAAAATTCACTAATCGAATTGATTGACTCATTTATTTATTTATTTTCATTTGATGAATATAATTGGAAAAATTTAAAAATTTTACCATAAAAAATTTTATTTACTCGAAATACAAAAAAAATGCGAAAAAAATGTTTTAAAAAGTTTTTAAGATCTAACAAAATAACGTCTAAAAATATTTTAGTAAATTGGCCACTATTTATATGAAAATCATGTTTAAAATTCATTAAATTTATACTTTTCGTCTAAGATTTTCTATTATTACTGAATATTGTTTTGTTTTACCCAATAAAAATTTTTTATCAAAATTATTTATATGTATATTTGTTCTTTTCTCGCTTTATATTAGTGATGGTCGGTTTTATGCACTTCGTAAGGTGCAAAACAAAAATATAAATTGCATTGCCGCAATTTCCCATCAAACTCACAGCTCGACGGTAACTTTAGTCCCCTATTATTTCTGGAACAAAAAAAGAATAATACTCGATTGAACTTTGAGATGGTGGCAGAGCGGCTTAGCAACTTGGAATCTGCTCTGCTCTTTTTATTTATTTTATTGTTATATCCTTGCCTCATATATTGAAAATGGCAAGGAAAAACTTTACAAATGTGCAGCGTAAATGCTGTGCTATAGAAAAAATGGAAAAGAGCTGAACGAAGTGGCGAACTTTTTTGATGCTATCCAAAGTTTAGCCGATGGATGCGCACATCAAAAGTTCTCCGGGCAAATAGAACAACAGGCAGACTTTTGGGCGATTGAAAAATATTTTCATATGTAAATTTGGCAAATGTTGTTGTTGCTTTTGTTTTGCAGCACAAACTATATTTGTGTATACAAATATATATACACATATTTATCGATATGTGTGTTGCCTACTTGCATATCAAGTGCAACATCAACAACAATAAATTTGCTTGGCATCGCTGAGTGGCAAAATGCACAGAAGCCTAAATAGAAATTTGTTGTTATTAAAGCCGCTGGTGTTGGTGTTGTTGTTGCTTTTTGGCTGCGGTTGACTGCCAAATTTTGTGGCATGTGGAAATTTATTTCATAATCTCAACAGCAACTGCAACCCAGGCCCGAAAAGAGTAAAAATGAAAGAAACATTTTGCATATGAGAACCACGAGTAGCTAAGCATGTAATTTATATCCTTGAACATTGCACTCGCTCTCCTTCTGTTGCTCTTGCTCTTGCTCCATTTGCTCTTAGTCTGTCTATGCAGTTATTGTATTTCATACTTGCTGGGGCAGCCGCAATCGGAGTTGCGGCCTTTGGTTCTTTTGGTGCTGCAATAAATTTGCTTGTGTTGCGAATGCTTCTAGCCTTCTTCAGCTGTTTCTCTGCTCTCTCCGCTTTTTAGTTGCACTTCTGCCGTTTTATTTGGCCGCATAAATTGTTTACCAATTTTCACAAGTTTGTCTGTCTAACCATCTCTGCATGTGTGCTGGTGTGCTAGAGTGGTGGTGTGTGTGTGTGTGTATGTGTGTGTGTCTGTGTATGTGTTGGTGGAGAAAGACCTTGCCTTGGTTCCCAATGCTAAAAGCGGTTTAATAGCAAACTCTGGCAACCTTTTGATTTAGCGCTTCTGGTTTGCCAATGTATCTACTGGGGGGCAGAAACTATTGTGTTTTCCTTTAAATATTTTGTAATTGGGACATTTGTAAAATGCCAGAAAGTCAACAGAATTTCTGTGGCAATAAGTACGAATGTGAGAGACAGAAGGAATTTAAGAGCTTAGGTCTGAATATTCAACTTTTGATAAATGTTATGTTCATAAATGTATGCTTGTGTATAATTATGGGCTGAGAAAACTTCAAATATTGATTACAACTTTGTATTTACATTCACATTCTTATTTTCATTACTGAATCATTTCTGTGAGTTTTTATATTGGGTTTCATTCAACTGACTACTAAATTTTATGATTGCATTTATTCTTTTCACATCCTGCTGAAGTCAAAGTTTACAACAAGTTGTATTTTTTTTTCTGGTTTTAAATGCATGTTCTTAACATTAAGAGAATTTAAATGAAAATTATTTCAAATAAAATTCAATTTAAGGTCTATGACCAAAAATCAAATAAATAAATTTATGAAAACTTCCAGAAACTACTAGCTAAAGTCAGTTTAAGAAAACTGTCTGAATTTTCGTTTTCCAATTAAAATAATAACAATAATTAAATCTCAATTCCTGCCAAACCAGTTTTAAAATTTAACTGACTGATACTATTTAATTATTGAGAAAAAGCGAGTGCGGAACATTAAATCTCTGGTTATTTTGCTTAAATAAAATATAATTTGAAGGATTACGGAAAATACTATCTGATTTTTTCCGCTTTTTTAGTTTGTCTGTGTGTTTTGACATTTTTTTTTTTTTTTGGAATCGCAGACCGTTTTTAGACGGAATAAGTTTCCCATTTAATCGCTTGAAATTATTAGTTTCGTTGAATTTTTTTTATTAATTCGTGAAATAAAATAATAAATAATAAAAATATGGAAATTCATAATAAGCATTATTGCCGGGTTGCAAATAATGTCGAAAACACAAAAACAAAAAACAAAATTTGTATGCAAGCAAAAAGTTTTGTAGACCTTTTCGTAAGCGAATAAGTAAATGTGCTGAATTTTGTCCAAATTCTCAAAGCGAAATGGTTTTTTAAAGGGATGATTTTTCAACATACCATTTTGCTTAAGCATTTGTTCCTTCAATTTCTCATCAATATAATATTAAGTGCACTCCCACCTACAATTTTGAGTTGCATCTTCTTTTACGGCACTCGGTTGCCATCAACCGACCCATACAAAGTGCACCTTTTGCATTTTTGCTTGAGTTCACATGACTTTATCAGCATTTCATAAATTTTATTTAATTAAATGCAAATTAACTATGCAAGTTTATCAAGCCAGGCAAAAAAAAAAAAAAAAAGAAATAGCAACGAGCGTAAAGAGATGAAGTGAATATTATAACGGAATGGCTTGGGAAATAATTCTGAAAAAATCCCACAGCGACACACCTTAAGCTAATTAACGCAGCTCAAGCCAGGTGAAGGTAAACTGTGCAGAGACTTTTTCGTTCGGGAATATTTGAAATATTTTTCGCATAAACCACAGCACAGAGGCAAAGAGTGCGACATGAGAAATGCCTTCAGCTGATGGCGATGCTGTGGCACAGCTAGAAGAAGCAGAAGTGGAAGAAGAAGAATGCGTTGTCCTTGCAGGTGGCAGTTAAAAATTGTTGAAATTCCTCGACTGGACCTCGCTGGCGTTGCCTCGCAACTCACAGCTCATTAAACGCTTGTCACCAGTTGCCCCGTTTGCTTATCGTTGTGGTTGTTGTTGTTGTTGTTGTTGCCTCCGCTGTTTTTTCTTTCTTTTTTTTCGGGATAATCCCGTACAACTTAATGCGCCCCTTGGCCGTGCTAAATAGCTTTCATTATTTACTTTACTTTCGCACAAAGCGCAAAAAACAAATTTTATTTTTTCTGTGCCTTTTTTTAATGCATTTTTATTGCCAATGCAATAAAAGAGAAATCAGAAAAAATAAAGAGAGTGGTGCGCAAATAAATTTCATTTCACTGCATTTTCATTTCGGCTGGTTGGTTATATACGAGAATGCATGAATTCTTTGGCAGTTTCAAAGGCTTAAAGCCATTCAACAGGGGTCCTTGGCCTTATTGCAGGGACCATAATAAATCATGACGCATATCAATCAGTCAATCAAGTATGCCCCAGAAACTTGTCTACATATTGATTGTACGCAACAGCAGCAACCAACAATAACAACACCAACAACCACAATTTATATCTGACTCAGCAGTTTTTGTGGAAAAAAACGGCAAAAAGAAGGAGAAGAAAAACTATGCTATGCATTTGACATTTTTCGTCAATGATACAAGCAGAAAGAAAAAAAAAGAAAACGGAGCACATCAAGACATGTGAAAGGATACACAAGAAGAAAAACTGAGAAAAAAACTCAGGATATTGTTGCTTAGCAACTCTGTCCAACGCATAAGAGTTCATAAGAGCAACTTTTATGCAGTTGACAAGTCTGGTTTGATTGACGTGCTACAAGCGGACCTTTTTGTGGCACGCCCACACATGTGGCAATTGCCCAAGAAATTGCCTAAATTGCCCGATAGTAATGTATTTAGCGATAAGCACAATCAAGAATGAAGAATGCGAGTAACAATTTATGATTAACTTCGCATGTTTTGTGGGTCGTTAAAATAGTGCAGATACCAATAAAAACAATAATAGAATTTTGAATCATTACTGAAAACCAAATGATTCACATTTTATGCTTTGCTTTGACCTAAAACTATATAGTAACAATGTTAAAAGGTGCACCATTTCAGGTGTTGGCTTATAATCTGTTCTCCATAATCTTTGTCCCCGGATCTGTTCCTTGTTCATCATAATTTAGTACAATTTGTATAGCTAATTTTCTTACCTAGCGAAAAAAATCTTAATTTCGCCCCTCTCATTAAATCCTCGATATTTTACTTTAGTTATTAACATTTATTATTTTTGATATTAATATATTTTGATGAATTAATCCTTACAGCTGAACTTGAATTTTGTTAGAGTGCTAATAGTCTAAATTAACAACTAATACTTCATTTTTATAAAAATAATAATCAATTTTTCAATAAGTTTTTTATTCAAAAAAATCTAAACAATAAAAACATTTCACTTCCATTATGTGTTTTAAAATAATTATTTGTTGCAGATGTGATATAATTATGTAAAACGGATGTGAATGAACATATATACATATTTTAATATATATTTTGAAAAAACGCTAAACCTACCTTGATAAAATCCAAAATAAATGCAATATTTAATATGCTCAGATTTTCTAAGAGATATTTGCTGATGTTTAAGTTAATTCAAATGTTTCACATATTTTGCATAAATTTCCTGTTAATATTCGTGGCAAATAATTCCAATGCAATTTGATGTCAATTTAGTTTTCGATCCTTAAAAATAGGAGCAGAGTCATGCGGATGTGTGTAATATTTGTTGCTTGTGTGTGCTGACGTTGATTATTGCGGCTTTTGTTTTTGCCCTGTTCCTGCCATACACACACATACGTCGGGCTTTTTTTTCTGTTGTATTTTTGTGTCGTTGCTTGTGACTTTTATACGCTGTTTCTTATCTCATTTCGCGTATCACGGAACTCGTTAAAATCACCTTAAAACACGTGACTGCATGTCATGCACACAAGCACACGCACACATACATGGAGGCGTTATATAGGTGAAGCAACAGCTCAACCCACACACACACACACACACACGTGCAACCACACAGACAAGGAAAATTTATGGCTGCACGAACAAAATGTGCCGTGAGGTCGATCGCCGGCTCCTTATTTCAAGCTGTTCCTTTTGCCTGCTGCAATGTCAAAAACACAAACTCACTGAACGAAATTCCAAAATATGCACACACACACACACGCACACAGACACACAATACAATGCTTTGAAGCTACGTAAGCTTCAATTCGCGTAATTGTTGCTGCAGTTTCACTTTGTTGGACTACGTCGCTTTTTTGTTGTCTCGTTTTTGTGACTGGTTACTGGTAGAAATGACGGAGCGAAGTGCAAAATGGCAAACCTAACGCAAAGGCAACGCAACGAGAACTGAGCCAACGACGACAAGCAACACGGAGTTTGCCGAGTGCTTTGCACAGATTAACTGTTCTTTTTCCCCACAACGAACAACAAGTACAACAGCAAGAAACGAATGCCGAGCAAGCCGTTTCGGCTGTCAGGCACGAAACGTCTCACGAAGCTGCAGTCGGTCTTTGTGTTTAAAAACGAACGCCGCTGGGGAAGTTGAGAGCACAAGTGTGCAATAGAAAAACAGAGAGAGAGCCGCATGCTGGAGCGTCTGGCCTTTTAAGTATGTCAATTTGCAGAGGGGCCAACAAAAGCAAGATGTGCAACTGCTTGCAGTCATGCAATTACTGTTGCATTTAATAAACATTATCTGATTAAGAATTTTGAGGGTCCAATAAGACAAGGGATTTATTTTTAAAAATGTAAGTAGATTTTTAAATAACTTGTTTGTTTAAATTTCAAGATTCTTATTTAGCATTGCATTTTGCTGGTTTTTTCCGATTTGCCTAGATTCTCATCCCCTTTTCCTTGAACAAAATTTGCTTTTTGAGTGCTTGGCATATTTTACTGTTTTTAAACTGCTTGACTTACTCCAACTTTACATTTCCCCTATTTTTGAGAAGCAGGAAAAAACTGGGAACGTGTGGTGGGTACATAAACAGAATGCCGGTAGGGGAAACGTAGTGGCAAGCAGTTGCAAAAAAGAACTATGGTGTCTATGTCCCACCACACCTCCCCTGCGTTGATACTGCATGTTCACCACACTTCTCCAGACAATATATTGGACTGCTTGCTACACTGCTTTGAAAATAAATTATATAAGAAACGAGTATTTGTGTTTGTGCAGCACAAAATTTTCATTTACAAAAAAAAAATACTCAAAACAAGTAAAATGCAGCATTGTATTGTATATATTTGTTGAAGAGGCAACTTTATTGTACAAAAATTTATTATGGTCATTAAAATTAAAAAGAGAGATAATATTATCAGTTCAGCAAATAAAAAACTATTTCATAACAATTATCAATATATTAATATTAAATGCTACATAAATTTATATTTAATTTCTAGGCATTTCTAACATTTCTAACAATAACCGGAATTCAGTTCACAAATTATGAGAAATAATCGCACTTTGAATTTTGTCACCAGCAACGAGCATCAAACGGATTTAACTGTGAATTTGGTGCACAATAAAAATAGAAATGATTTAAGCACTGTGAATTTAGTACAGAATCATCAGGCATTCAACAGAGTCCAGTTATCTTATCTATCATAATCATCATCATCATCCTAAACCGAGTCGAGATTACAATAAATAGTTCTCATTATTTTAAATAGACAGAATACCATCTCAAGTAAGCTCAGCAGAGACCAAACGCCTTCAGGCCGAGTCGTCCAAAAGAACTCCCTCGCAATTCCATCGCAGATCTCTATATTTAGTATTTTTCAATTCTCCTGTCTCTGCAACAAGAAAACTAATATTTCGCAAATGTTGAGACTTATTCAGTTTGACTTACCTTCAGTAGTGTTAATTTTCCGTTTTATCCTTGTGCAACACCTCCACACCAAGTTTATGATTTTGGTAAATTTAAATATTTCACTTGTTTTTATATATATAAAAATTTATGTTTTTTTCCTAGGGATAACGCATTTTGTCTTTTTTTATATAAAATGTTAGTCAAATTTTACTTTACGCTTAAAATTAAACTTGTTTTTTTTTTGTGTTTTTCTTTTATTTTATTATTTTTTTTTTTTTGTTTAATGTTGTTAGTATAAAATTCCGTGTCAAACTGAATTTATTTCTCAACTCTGAATGTGGGATATAGGCAAGTTTGAAATAAATGTGAAGCCTACTTAGAACAAAATATATTTATATCAAAAATAAATATTTATGCTTTGACTTAGGATAACAGATCCATAAATAATTAGATTTCCCAATGTGATAAATTAATTATAAATTAATTAATATATTTGTCTCTATAATTTTATGATTTAATTAATTTTTTTCATTTAAAACAAGAGCCGAGATTCAAAGCAATTTGATGATCGAACACATTGAACATTTGTGCCACATTTGCAACATCATTTTCTAGAGTCGACGAACTCTTGTGTTATTATAAGCTATTATTCTTGTCATCCTAGTTGGCCTATGGATGCTAATGACTTTATCGTCCCTAGTTGGCTGCATAATTTGTATTATTTTTAGAGCAGACTCCTCTCGATGCTTGCCAAGTAACCAAAATGTATTCTGTGAGTGTTTGTGTGTCTGTGTGTGTGTGTGTATTTTGGAGACAGTCTGTGGGCGTGGCAGAAGGCTAATGAACTGGAAATGGGTTGTTCCACATCAGCATAATTGCCATTTTTATGATTATGACATTTTGCGCTTGAAGTGGTCTTGCCCAATGGCAACTAATTTCCGTTTCATTTACATACATGAGAAAGAACATTGCTTATCCTGTGCTGCTTTCCTTCTGCTGCTGCACTAAAGCATTTGATTTACAATCATGCAGCTGAGGCATTTTACAGACACAAAGTCGCCCTGCAGCACATTTGGCTGTGCATCAAACTGGCGAGCCTAGAATAAGTCCTCAAGGGGAGCTACTTTTGCTGTGATTTATGCTAGACACGCAAGCTCAGATAACTTGCTCATATTCATAGATAATCGAGTTGTGCAGTTTCCACTAAATAGTAATTAATTGGCAGAACAATAAGTGTTTAATAAATTAAGAAATTAAATCATCATCGATAATTAACCTCTACTGTTTCACATCAGCTTTCCAGGACTTCTACTATGAATAAATAAACAACAAATATTATATATTTTTGAATGATTAATGTGCAAATAAACAAACAACCAAAATTCCTTTATTTTAAACAATTTTTGATGGGTTAAGGGTATAATAAATAAAAAATAAAAATAACAATTTATATTTAATACTCAGTATTCGAATTATAATTGATGTATCAGCAATTTCACATATGCCAATCAGCTCGCTCCTCTTCGTTCTTCGATGCTCGCTCCTCGTCCTCGGCATCTCGGCCAGCTCCGCCTCTGCGTTGTGCCGCTCCTTCATGGCCAGCTGTACCCACTACAGACTCAAAACGAAAATCCTTCAGTAGCACCTCTTCGGCATCGCGATCCACATGATTACGATCCTCCATTGAGCTCAGCCTGCGTTCCAATTCATGTTTGTCGCGCTTCTATTAAATCCCTGAGCGTTGTGGTTTTTTAACAACCCTTCAAGTAAGTTTTTGGAAAAACAAGACTTTGTATCCAAAGCAGATGATTATTTATTTTTTTTCGATCTTTACATGGGGCTACAAATGTATTTTTCTAACAATTGGTTTTCCTTCAGTTAAATTCATTTCTTTACAATATATATTATAAATACGTTGGTAGTGTTCATAAATAGTTCATATAATAAGTTTCGATGCAAATGCGAAAATTGTGAGTCAAGCCAACTACAAATCGAAAATTTCGATCTGTAAACTTTTTGTTTGACGCCTTTTTTGTTTGGATCCCGCATTTGCCATGACTGATTTTTTCTTTTCAATGTTTCAATCGAACTTAAAATTAGGTTAAATAAATAAATGAGTTGGCTTAGTTTTATCTATTATGAGTAATATTTTTTTGGTTGTTTTTTTTTTTATATGTATATATTTTTTTTCAATTTTTGTTTTTTCATACTGTGCAACTTGTGAACTTCGTAATAAGGGGATAAGCATCACCAGAGCATTACCACTGATTCGAGGGGCGACGCTCGGCTCCGGGCGCAGCGCTGCCGGAGAATCGCGGCGAGGAGCTCTGCGAGGAGCTGCTGCTGGGCATACTACTGCAGGCAGCTTCGTTGGCCAGAAGCGTATGAATGGCCGCCAGCAGCTTCTTGCGAGCTCCAAACGCGGTGATGCCCAGCTCCATGAGATTCTCCTCGGTCAGTGTTGAAAACATTTCCAAATCGATTTCGTTTAGCACGAAAATTTCTACAAATAGAAACAATGAAATCGCGTGTTAAATACAACTTCAAATTAACAACAGCATAAAATATACACATCTATAAATATTTTTAGTAAAATTTGAGTAAATAATCATATTCTAAATTAAATATAAACACAAAACTTGTTGAACAAGAAAAGAAAAAATTAGCCCGATTCTTATAAAAAACAAGATCTGTAAATAAATTTAAGTTAATTAAAATGTAACTGCACCCAGACAATTCCTAATAACAACCACTTGAGACAATTCATAAATATGCAAACAACTCTGAAAAATACACAGTTTTTTTCAATCTTTTTTTTGTGAAATATTATAAATTTTTAAAGAATATATTTTAGAAGGACTTTTGGAAAGGATCGTTTGTACTTTTGGCTACTTACTGATGTAATGCTCCATGCCGAGGCTCGTCAACAGGGTGTGTATATCCTTGTGTTGTGAGAGTTGCATGCGCCGACTCACGGGCGTTGCATCGAGCAGACCCGTTGTGGCGCTCAGTCCGTATGTGGATGATCCCAGACCCGGCGGCGGTGGCGGCATTCGCCAATTGTCGGCAGCACCACCGCCGGTGGCACCACCATCGTCTACCGTCTCAAGGGGCGCCGGCGAGGTGCGGCTGAGACCCATGCCCATCCAGGCGGGCGTTGGAGTGCGCAGCTCCCCAGCAACCGGATTGCGTTCCATGGCCTTGAAGCCGAGCGCACGTTTCATATCAAAATCAAATGCACGCTGCTGCTGCTGTTGATGCTGCTGCTGCTGCTGTTGTTGCTGCTGTTGATGATGCTGCTGCTGCTGCTGTTGATGTTCGTAGTGAAGATTACGATAGCTTTCGGCACTGCCGGGCAACAGATGGGCACCGCCCGTCGTCGCACTGCCCAAGCCAAGCAGGACGCCATCGCTGAGCCGACGGCCGAGACGAGCGGCGCCAGCAATGCTGCCTGCCTCGCTGCTGTACGTGGAGTCCGGGGAATAATGTGATCGACTTGCACAGCCCAACCCGCCGGCAACGCCGCCCGACGAGCTGGATGTGGAGGAGACGACGGTCTGCACTTGGGCAAATGGTGGATACGATTGCTCCAGCGAAGTTGTGCTGCTGCTAAAGCTCTGATAGCCACTCGTATTCTGACTGCAGCTGTTCCGTGGCGATAATTGTACAGCTGCCGGTGCCGTTGCCACCGATCCTGTTCCGGTTCCGTTTCCTGTCGCTGCCACCGGCTGCAGCGGCTTAAGCAAATTGGAGCCAGGCACTTGCAGATAGTTGTTGTTGTTGTTGTTATTGTTGTTGTTGTTGTTGGCACTGCTGCTGCTGTTGTTGTTGTGGTTGCTGCTGTTGTTGTTGCAATTGATGTTGTTCATCGTGTTCACCTGGCGCGGCTGATAGTTGCTATTGTGCAGCTGCATATACTTTTGCGTGGGCGCACATATGCCGGTGGGCGTGGCGAGGCCAACGCCCACACTGTTGCCCAGCAACATGTTGTGACTCTTGTTGCCATAGGCCGCCAACTGGGCGATTATCGGTGGCAGCAACGATGGCGTCTTCGGGCTATCCGGATATCCGGCGAGCAGAGCCGTCAGCTGTGCGCGGTACGCCGCATTCACAGCCTTGTCCTTGGGCATAAAATAGTGCTCGGGTATCTCCGGCCGGAGTACGGACGTCGACAGTTGCAATATCTCCTGGCGTGCCTCATAGATTTTGTCTTTCGAAAGTAAGAAATTTGAAATTTGAATTTGAATTTCATTTAAATTTATTGCTACTGAATAGAAGAGATTTCAGAGCTTGATCAGCCCATGAAGTCCCCCACTCTAATTGATCTAAGACAGTTAGTAAATCTAGAACCAACCCAAATTGCGAAATTTACTGACGCATCGAGTTGGAACCTCCTTTTTTAATTTATGCATTTGCCAAAAAGGTAGTCTTGTCTGATATATGATGATTCTCAGCCTTCTTTTTATCTTTAATCTTTTGGTATATTGGAATCTTAATAAATACTTTTTGACTCATAAAAATTATTTTCGTATAAAGTTGTTTTCACTCCCAGCTTTAAATCAGCTCATTACATTTTTGGAATTGAATAATTGACTCACCTATAAACTTCTCAATGCCCTTGATGACAATGGCCAAGGTGCTTTGTCGCTGCTTCTGGCGAAGTGTTATATAGACGCCGTATTTGGCATTGAGGCCCATTATATCGGAGGCATCGGTCTGGTTGTCCGGGAAGTCAAATATCAATGCAACGGGCATGTTGCCGAGCAGCTGTTGTCGCGCTTTATAAACATCGTCGATGCGACCGCTGATTGTCACCTGCGACTTCTTCAGCGGCTTCACATTGATATCAGTCAGATCGGGAAATATGATTTTGGTATGTGTACGGTCCATGATGCTCAGTAAATTCACATTGTTCTTGCCCTTGACAACCTCGTGATGCTGTGGCGATATCTCCATTTGTACATTCACAAGAATTTGACTCTACATGGCAAAGTTACCGATTAAATTATGTTTGATATCTTGAGGCACGTGGAACACTCACCGCAATGTTCTCAAAAGCAAAGTTAATCAGCAGCTGCGTGGCATCTCGCACCTGAGCCGATTCCTTCTCGGAGCCCTTGACCAGCACCAGGGAGGTGTGCAGCTTGGGTCGCGATGAAAATATGACCTGAAATTACCAAAAACAAAACACAGAATTAAAGAACACATTTGATCAGTTTAAAATAAAGAAGGAAGATTAGCAAATACAGAATGTCTATTATAACATAAATATTATTAATTTTTACAAACTATATTAAATGAAATATTTATCATTTATATCAGTGAATACAAACCGAATTAAGAACAATTTTGACAAGTTAGTGAAACGAAGGAAGATTAGCATTTGATTAAGAAATCAAATATAATATATTAAAATTGATGGCAAAAGAGACCAATTTTTTGACACTATTTTACTATAATTTATTGCAATTATTTAATTGTAACTTTATAGACTTAACTGCATAGGTTCTGATCTTTAGTTGAAACTTACCTGCACATTAAACTTGCTCTCAATCATTTTAATGTAGGGCGTCTCGTGATCCGGCTGCGGCTTACCCGGCCCCATCACCGGCATCTCAAAGGAGATCAGCAGCGGTGTGGAGAGCCGCACCAGGGCTCTGGCATGCTCGACGCCCTCAAGGGTACCGCACAGCGACACCTGATTCGATTTCTCCGTCGCATTCGAGCGATTCGAGTCCGGGAAGTGAATGTGCGTGTTTGTGTCGTCCATGATGCGTTTAATGTTGTTGCCGCCGCGTCCAATGATATACGAGTGATCCGTGTAGCTCACATCCATTTTCATGATCACGCGTGCGCCCTGCCAGACAAAAAGATGCATGAATAAATGATAGGAAAATTAAGAAGTAGTTTTCCACACGCACTCTGGAGTCCAAGCTGCTTAGAATGTGATCCTTGGCGCGCTGCACCTGCTCCATCTTGCCCACAATGCGTACGTGGGGATCTGCGGGCGATGGGGTAAATATATATACAAATATGTGTATATATGTATGTAAATTATGTATTTATTTGTTGTATGCCCGTGGTTGCAGTTCTCACCCTTTTTGCTCTTGGCGCCGATCTTCAATCTGCAAGGCCAGCTCACATAGGTATCCGTGGTATTCATGATCTAAAATATATTTAGTTATTTTGCATATATCGGCAACTTATGCGTCTTGATGTAATACACTTGAATTTTGTATCGGTAATTAGAATAAGCTAAACATTAATGGTTTCTTCACTTAAAATTTGTAATGTGTTTGCCAATTGTTTAAATGCGAATTTTGTTGTTAGGCTTTAACAATTTGTGCAAGTGTAGAAGTGAGTTGAGTCTAAACACGTATTGTAGCGCCTACTGCGACTCCCAATTAAGAAAGTAGATATGAAACCATTATACAAAATAACAAGAAATATTATAGAACGGATAAAGCTTAATCCTAAAGAAACTCTTAGATTGAATGTAGAATCCGAAAACACAAATGCAAAACTAACAACGAAATAAGAAATACTTTTAAATAAAATAAAACTAATTTAAATAAATACATAATAAGTTATTGTAAAAAAACAATAATATATTTGAATAAACTTAATGTTCACAACAAGTTTTTTGACATAAGAATTATTGTAAAATGGAATAAATTTAATCGTACAAACTAAGTCAGTTCATATCAAAATAAATTTTGAAGATCTTTGAATTCTGAATTTTTTTTGTTGAATAAACGACTTAAAATTCAATTAATTGATAAATATCTATTAAAGTCTATTTAATTATTTATTATTAATATTAGTTGAAATCATTGGAAGTCATTTTTCCGATCTCTAAAACTATTTAAGACAAAAGAACTTCAACTTACATCATCAAAGAAATACTCCGCACCATTCATGCCCTCAATGGCGCTGTCCGCTACAGATTATATATGTGCATATTGAGTTCATCATTATTGCATTGAAAGAAATAGTGGGGGACTCACCTTTTATTAACTGTTCCAGTTTCTGTCGATCGACCTTGAAGCGCTCCGTGTGCAGATCGTCCGGATTTTGTACGCCCAATTTCAGTGCAATGGCGCGTATGTCACTCCAATCGCTGTCCACTGACGAGATCTCGCTCGGTGCCCCGCTGCCGCCCCCCGGCCCCGTCGGCAGCGATAGGGTGCTGAGGCCGACCGGAGCGAGGGGTGCCCCCTTGCCATTGGACATGGCGGGGACACCGGCGGCCGTTGAATAAATCAGTTTGTCGAACGGGGCACAAGAAAGCATGTCGCTTTTATCAATTATCAGTAATCGGTAATCGGTTATGGGGTATCGATTAATCGATAGACAGTTGGTTGTTGTTCAAATTGTTCAATTTGTTTATCGAATGGTCGTTTAGGTTTAGAAACCAAGTTAAATGTCGTGAGTTAGTTGAGAGAGTGTGCGTGTTCGAGTAAAAGTGTGTAACTCTGTGGGTGTGTGTGTGTGTGTGTGTAAGAGTGTGTGTGTGTGTGTGTTAGAGTGTGTGTAAGTATGTAAGTGTGTAGGTAAGTACGTATGTGTGTGTGTATGTGTGTGAGAGTTAAGCTGTGTGTAAAAAACATAAGCTGCATTTAAGCCAAGCGAAAACCTGGTAAAGGATTAATTATAATCGAGTGCGGGACAAAGGAGGGTGTGTGTGAAGATAAAGAATTGTTGGGCAAATTGGCAAATATTCTGAAATCTCTAACATAACAGAATAGAAGCAATTAGTTGGGAAAATGTTTTAAAAACCTTTCTTGATCATAGATTGAAAATTAGAAATTTAATTAGTATTCAATTCTCTGATATAAACATAAATATAATCTTTGCTAGTTCTTTAAAGGAGTATGTGCTGCGTAACTATATTTTTATTTTGCAAAATGTCTAATTTTTATTTATACAAAATGTGTTTAGATACTTTTCTGATACACACCAAAGGCAGATAAAATATTTCTGCTCTTAACAGGAAGAAGGCAATTAATTATTGTATGCAGCTATGTATGCATATATTTATTCGATTTATATATATAGACATATGTGAGTTACTAATGGTAAACGGATTAGGCATAATTGGCTGCAACGCTGCTTGCTTTTAGAGCTTGCTGGCTGCTTGGTTTAAACAAAGTGCTTTAAACAACTTGTAATAAGTTTAATTGTTGAATGCCACAAACATAACCTCTACTTGAATTTACTAAAGTGCCATGAGGTTTTTCCTTCTTTCGTAACGGAAACGCAAAGAACACACAGAAAGAAAGGATGGGCATACAGAAATAATGCACAGTTAATTGGACACTTTCACCTTCCACTTTCCAAGAACTTTCGTTGTAGACTTACCGAACCAGTTCGCGACTCTATTTGAGATTGAATAGGCCCCGAAAGTCCAAGCAAATGGCATGCGAGAGATCCTGGACGAATTGTATGGCCTCGACGAGACAAACGTTCATAACAAAATTACGGATTTGTACGAATCTTTCGACGAAAGGCATTTATCTATTGTGATCTCTATGCATATATATAGAGTGTGTTAATATTATTCAGTTATATTCATCTGTATATATGTATATATATTTTGTGAAATTGTCTCTCTCTCGCGGTATAAATTGTGAAGAATTTATTTGCTGCCAGCTGAGGAACTTTTACTGCTACCACTTGTTTGTACGACTCGAAGGCAATTGAACGTTCTTTGGCATTTTGAGATCGAGTCGTGGATCGAATCTGTCGCATGTCAGCGAAAGCTGCTGGCCAAAGAACGGTAAATGGTGTCCGGCTTAAGTGAGAAATGTAGCCTGGCCTCGAGCCTGGGGAAATGCTCACAAATAAATGCGGCGGTCAACGAACCACTCTCAGAGAGCGCAAAAAAATATATCATGCAAACAAAACAAACTTGGGGAGAGAGTCGAACACAGCTGCACTTAGCTGTCAGGCGACAGCTGCAGAAAGCTGCTCTCTGTTAGCACATTTAAAGAGTAAAATTTCCCATTGTTTTCATTCTTTGACTTAAAACCATTTGAATTTAAACTCTCTGTAAAGAGTTTAACCTCTGATTCATTGATCAAATTTATTATTTGCATATTGCATATATTTATTATGGATTATTACATTATTATTGCATTATTTTTCATAATACAACTTGAAGCTTTAGGCAACACGCTGTTTAAATGTTAACAACAGCGTTAACAGTGCGCTGTAAAGCTGCTGTGATGCAGTTAACATTTTTGCGTAAATTTTGGCGCCATTGCGAATATGGAAAGTATAAAAAGCTTACGCACACCAATTCACGCAATATTCCCGCCAAAACAAAACACTTACCGTAAGTTTATTTGTAGACTTGGAATTTTCAATAGTTGCACAAAGGACACAAAATTTCTTTCAATTATTATTACATTGTTTTTTATTATTTAACACAATTATTTATAAAATTATAGATTGGCACAAAAAATATAATTTATCCAAGTAAGACGCGCGATCAGGTTATTTTATTCACGTAAAAGAAGTATGAATTCATTCTGTTAGCTTTGGGCACAATTAATGTTCCGTCAATTGGTCAAATCGGAGCTTAGGGAAATTGTTGGCAGTCGTCTTACTTTTTTCAATTAAACCAAAAAAATAAGCACTGTCGAAGGGGGGTGCTAGGGGGGTACAATAAATAAATCGAGACACGTGCGAAACGTGGAAAACACAGAAAAGAGAAAAACCGAAAAATTGAATTGAAATTGTTGTCCGAATTCGAGACAAGGTCAAGTTTAAATTAGTTTAATTTTTTTTTTAATACTAAACTTAATGGGGCTTAATTAGAATTTTTGTCGAAATACAACGCGTCGTAGTAAATGTAAATTGCCGCGAGCGGTGCTTTCGTCGTCATTGAAGAGCGCTGACTGCCCGAGGCGCGAGGCTGGATCTTGTCCCGTCTGACCTTCAGGCGGAGCTTTGACTAACCGCAGACCGACGAGCTGCAGTGGAGGCGGGGAGTACCTGGTGTTGAACACGTGTATTGAGCAAAACGAAATGGGCAAATGTACCAAAAACAGAAAGCTTTGCTTGTTTTCGTTTCAGGCTCACAAACAAAGTTCTCTGAAGAGCTTTTGAGTGCAAAGCTAAGCATAACTGTGCAAAATAAGGAAATCCATAGATGGCGCTGCTCAATTGCTGTACTTACAGTGGTCGGCATAAATAAGTGTACGCATGCAGTACGTTATTTTTCGCCATTCAAAGAAGCAATAAAAATCAAATATATATTTCAATAATTATAATTTATTATTGTTTATTTATTATATATTTAATTTGCTTATTATTAAACCAATAGCCAATAAATACTAATGCTTGCCATGTTTTTAATTTACTTTTTACATTCATTGCCCATACATTTAAATGTTATGCTTAAAATAAGGGATTTTTATTGTGGTATTTACTTTTTACAACATTCGATTTGTGTTCTTGGCTATTATTAATTCTTTGCATTACATTGTTGGTTATTCTTTAATTGTTATTCTTGACGCTTTAATCGCTTCCTTAGATATGAATATGTCTTTTATATTCAAAGTAAGCAACTGTATTCTGTTGTCCCTTTCATATATCTACCGACTAACTCGAGCTTAGCTGCTAGACAACATTTATGTTATAATTTGATTTTCATTTGTATACCTTTAAGTGAAAAAACATTAAAAGAAATCAAATTCGACTACTTTCTATGTACACTCAGAACTCGCCTCACTGCCATATCGATATAGGTGTGAAAATATCCAGTTATGTGTATGTATAAATACAAATCTATATGTATATATATATAGCTGAGCAGAACTGAGACCCAAAACTGACAACCGAATAAACCGATTCGCGTCGAAAATTGAGGAAATGAATACAAAAAATAAATAAGGGAAGACAACTTTCACAACACTTTTTGATTACATAAATCGGAGCGCATGCAATTTATATAATATTATATGTATTTATATCTATAGATATATGTATGTTTATATTTCTATTTATATATGTTCTTTTATCATATTCAACATTTACACATACAAATTTATTAACCATCATTTCACAATTAATTTTTCTTTTCTTTTGTGCTGTTTAGACAACTGCTTAAAGTACTTTACTATATACAATTTTCAAATTTTTTATTATTATTTATCATTGTTATTGATATTTTTATTTTTTCTTTGAATATTATTCGGGTTGATTAAACTTATTTTTCGTATTTAATTCGATTTCTCATTTAAGTTTTCGATAAATTTCCGAATCTTTTGCAATTATTTATTTGTTTTTGAATTTTCTCATTTCCATTAAATTTACAATTATAATGTTTTATTTATAAGGCAAAGGAACTATTTACCGTTGGATTTTTGTTTGCCAAAAATGTTAAATAATTTGTAGATTTTTGTTTGCAATTGCTTGAAATAATATGGATATTTTAAAGAATTTGTTTTTCCCTTTTCTTTCCACTTCCATTGTCTTTAAATGGGTTTTTGTGTCTACAAATGAAAACTATTAGTAATTAATTTTGCATGCTTCCAAAACCGTAAAAAGTTCCTTTCTATATAATGTTTTTATTATGTTTGCTTATGTAACTACGTTTATCAATTATGCGTTATTCTTATTCTACTGATTTGCCAAACCCTATTTACAAAATGCTCCTGGAGAGAGAGAACCGTAATAACAAAATATGTGGTTGCATGTGTGTGTCTAAGCTCAGTAAAAGTTTTCAAATTCTTTTGCAAACTAATTATTTGCCATGAATTAAGCTGCATTGCAATAAAGCTATGCTCAAGTGCAATATTAGTCTCAGCCTCTGAAAGCTTTCAACAGTTCTCTCTTCAAAATATAAGATAGTAAGAGCGAGATCAAAGAAGCTTTGGCTGTGATCAGCGCAGTCAGCTGTGTATTGTAACAAAGAGAAACAAGCAGTGGCTCTCAAACTGCCTATAGGTTTGCGAGTGACATTAAAACGGTGCTTATCAGCGAAACAAACTGAATATATTTTATTATTAATTCATTTTGTTTTGCATTTATCTATTGTTTACTAACTGCTATGCATTTTATACAAGTATAACTCTTATATAGCTTTATATGATATATATTCAATGCGCTTCACCTGTTAATTACTTGGCATACATTTGTTTCTAAGTATATTATTTATTTTTACTATAACTTATTACATTTAATAATATTTCGCATTTGCCATTGCATTAATATCAAATTACAAGTTTTTTCTTGCTCTTCGTCGTTTTCTTGGTATTTATTCCAAGCCTCAAAGTGGCATTTTAACAGTTAAGCACTTTTCGCTTTTCCTTTTTTTCATATTTCATTTCAGTTTGTCTTCTGGCATTAATTATTGCACTCGCAAAAACAAACAGAGAACAAAAGAAAGAACAAATTGATGGGGCAGGGGGAAGGGGAGGACGTGTTAAGAGAAATATTCTCGCCGCTTTCCGTTTTACCTTAAGCTACTTTTTGAAATGCATTTCATCATCAATTCAGCATCAGCACGCTATGAGAGCAACGGCTGTTGGCCGCGTTGCCAACTTCTGCCAAGTCATCAATAATCGTTGATCCAGCTGCGTGGACACGCCCACTTTGGCAAGTGTCGTTGACAGCTGTTGACGCGTTAGTGGCACTGCTTCAGCGCAAGCTGCAGTTAAATCATCTCTCAAACTGGCAACACTCGCAATATTCCCCTCTCCATCGCCGTCGCCGTCGCCATCATCATCATCATCATCAACATGCTCTTTTTCTTCTTCTTCTGCGTCTCGTTGAACGTTTGCCTGATCCAGATTCGAATTGCCAGCCGAAAGTGTTGCCAACGCCATTTGACAATTATAAAAGCATTTGTCGCTGCTCAACGCTGCCTTTGACATTGTCACATCATTGCTCGTCTCTCGCTCTCGCTCACGCTCACGCTTGCTATTGCTGTCGCTGTCTGCGCCGCTAGTCGACTGTTGCGTCGCTGTTAGCCTCTCGCTGGCGTATTGACAGTTGATAATTTGATGGGCAGCCCAAAGCCCACTGGGTGGCTGGGCGAGTGCATCAAAATGCCACGCCCACTTCAGCAGCTGCCTGTTGATGTGTCTGTAAATCTTTGCAATGTGCTGAAAGGGCAGCGCCTCCACCAGCTTTAACAGCCAAAGGCGCCAGAAGATTTCATGCGCTGCACTCGCCGCGCCCGACGCACTGTTGTCCGCTACAAAGGGGAGAGTTAAAGAGACGGAAATGGTAAGAGAGACTGGATTATAAAGAGACGATTGTAATTGTTGCATTGCATGGAATGCATTAGCAAAGAGCCATTAAGTCATTGTGGTTAAATTAAGAGCAGTGAAAGTTTTAAAGTTTTTTTTTTACACTCAGCACTTTTTTACATAACGATCCGAAATTAAATTATTAATTAATATTTTTCCTTTTAGGAGGACACAGGATAATTTCAATGTTTGCATATTAAGTAAATTGCTCTTTGATTTTTTTATGCCACAATTTCTCATTTGCATATTGGAGAAATGGACTCATGTTTTATTTGCAACTCTTTTGCACTCCATTGATTTTTACTCGCTTGCTGCAGTCTGAAAAATATATGATAAGTCTACCATAAATAAAAAAAAGCAAACAAAACCAGTGAACGAAATAAACCCATGTTTGTGTGTGTGAGTCTGTGTGTGAGTCTGGTGTTCATGTCAACATTGCATTTGCATAAAGTTCACAAAAATCGAGAACCAGCAAGGAGCAGTCGGTTTCAATCGGAACTCCGACTAGGAATCAAAGGAACCCACACCCAAAAAGCAGTTCATCTCGCATGGTTGGGTGCAATGCAAATAACGTTGCATACTTTGCAGCGCTTACTGAATATTTATGCTTCTTTTTGTTGCAAGTCGATTTCATTTTAAGTACAATAATTTTAATAAATAAATAACTAACTCGATGAGAGAGAAAAAAATAGACACAGAGAGAGAGAGAGGGAGAGAGAGAGAGATAGAGACAGACACACCACAAGCAACTTTGCCCGAACGAAACTGAAAGAAAAGCGCCTCAAAATGCGAACAGCCTTTCAAAATTGCCGCTGGGCTGCCGCTGCAAGTAGAACAGTTGCTTATCGTCCATCTGTCTGGCTGGTTGCCGCGACAATCTTTCATGTCTTAAACGAAGTTTATATCAATTTGATTTCGCTCGAGCATTTGATTCGATAAGCGTCTCAGTTATCCAGGAGCAGCAGCAGCCGCAGCAACAGCAGCAGCATCTGAGGCAACTTCAGAGGCAGCATCAACATTAGAGGCAGCTGCAGCTGAATGTTTATGCTGGCAAATGTTATTTGCATAATTTACGTTGTACGTTCGAGCAGCAAACAGTTGAGGCGCCACAGGACTCAGGCGCAGGACACCAAGTGGCTTGGGCAACTATTGAAAGTTGACACAGCAGATGCTCAAAAATGTTGCTTTTCCAATTCTTCATGCCCCCCAACCCCCCTTTCACCCTTCCCTCCTGCCCGCCTATATCCTTAACTGGTTGCAACTGGTAGCTAGGAACCGGCTGGCAAACACTTCTTAAAATGTTTTCGTGCTCAGGCTTAAACTACTGGCAGGCGCCCAAGGAAGAACTCAACGCTGAGTTAATTCTTAAAACGAATGCATTTTTATTGTGACTCGTTTTGGTACACAAATTTGTCGATTTATTTGTGGCTTATGGCAATAGACTCAAATGATTAAAAGTTGTATTTCTAAGCTTTTAATTCATATTTTAACTGCATTACTTGCAAATAATTTGTTTATTTCATTTATGCCAGCAACAATTTATTGAATTCTAATAAAAAAATCTTTCTCAGAAAAGTTGTAAATTCAAGTTAATTTGTTATTTAAGAATTATTTAATAGTTTCAAAGCTGTTTGTTAAAAATCAGAAATATCAAATAAAGCAACTCATAATTTACAATAAAACTTATTTCTGTCTGTTTCACGACTTTGCTCAGTAGAGATTTTGGCATTTTGCAACACTTACCCGAGTAGTATGTCAAATATGATTCATTGTGATCCTCGTAGCCGCCACGCTCTCGATCCCCATTATTATTGCCGTGCTCATCCAGTGGATAGTTGTTGATATCATATGATCTGCCCGATGCCATTATTCTGGGGCGATCCTCCTCGATAATGCTCTCAATTTCCTCTTTGAATATGTCAAATATATTCGCCGTGCACTTGAGCTGTAAGATCGTGGAAAGCGTGTTGCTATTTGATGTTCATTTTTAATATTTGTTACTTGTTATTTGTGGGTTACCCGCATTTGTCCCTTGAGAAAATGCTGGTTGGTGACCATAAAGTGTATGGCACTTGTCACAGATTCCATAGAGCTATTCTCCTGTTTCTCGATCTGGTACGTCTTGATGTGATGCGGCGGCACCTGCGATTAAGCCAAATATTGAATTCAGAATGGGCAGTGAGTGTGTCAAGTGTGTCGAACGACTGAAACGAATGAGTCGAATGAGTGCACGCTCCAATTCATCGGCTCAAAGGATGGAAATGGACTTGGCTGCACTATGAATATTTCAAAATACTCAATATGAAAAGGCGTGGCATCTTTTTGGAAACACTTATTTGGGCGACGATTCAATTCAATGACGCACTGTGTGGCACAGAGCACTTATCACGCACCACGCACCACACACGGCACACGGCACCACAGAGCACCACAGAGCAACACACAATGCACAATGCACAAGTGGCGACTGTTGAGTGGATACTGTTCCGAACCTGAGCCGTAGCCGGAGCCTGGTTCGGGGCCACTTCTTACGCCATCGTTGCGCCCAAAAAACCATACCCATCGCAGGCAAATTTATAACTTATGAATGATGAATAGATTCACGCTTGAGTGATTAAGTGGAACACTGTCCCAGCAGGGGGGGCGAGGCGGGCAGGCATTCAGGCAGGCTGGCAAGCAGACAGGCAGACGGGCAGACAGTCAGCTAGGACGAGGCCACTTTGTTTGCGGTGAGTTTAGTTTGAAGTGCCTGCAGATATCGTTGCCAGCCTGACAGGCCTTTGCCTTGCCCCTTCCCCGCTCCCGTCGTCAGCTCTTGCTGTCAGCACACACACACACACACAACCACACAACCACACACACACACACACATGAGTCGGCCAGGCCAAAGTTGGTGGGGCAGGTCCTGTTGAAAAGTGCTCGTTAGCTAAAAGATCAAGTGGCGAACCAACGCACACCAACACACACACCCAACCACACTTAAGTGTTGTTTGTGTTAGTTTTTGCTGAATTGCTTTTTTGATAATGATAAAAATATGAAGCCTCTCCCCACTTCTCTCTCTCTCTCTCTCCCTCTCTCTTTATCTCTCTATCTCACTGACTCTTTCTCTAACTTTCCCTAACTTTTCCAGTTGTTCTCTTGTTCCTTTCAAGGTCATGTTTCTAATCACATCTACAAAACTAATAATTGCCAACTACCTGTGAAAAAATTGTATTGTATAAAGTATTTACGTGTTTCAATCTCTGCTTAATTTTCTTAATATTCATCGGTGTCCATATTAAAATCAGAGTTGAAATTGCAATATTCTGAATCGTCTCCTTCTGCTAAGGTGGAGAGTTATGTGGTAATGCACTTCAACAGATTAAGCCAGAAAAAGGCAGCTATAGCAAATGATTGGCTTAAAAACTTATAAACTATTTGAATCAACAATTTATTATTACCTGTTAAAAAAACTTAAAACGCTAAAATTAAACTTAATTCACCTCTTCTATTAATCATGTGCTTAGCAGTTTATTGTGGAGTTAAAATACCACACACTTAAAAAATCTGTTTAACTATATAGAAACTAGAATTAAAGTCATCAACTAAATTATTTAAAATAAAGGTTGCAATTAAAATTCAAATTCTGCCAATAAATTACAGTTAGAAATTAAATTAAAGTTGAAAAGAATTTCTTTTAGTGACTTAAGAAGAATTCCCTCACGCACCTGATGCAAAACAAAAATCGTAATTTAATTTTCAAACTGAGCTTTAAACTTTTCTCGCATTTTATTTGCATTCGCAATTCACAATGGAAATGCCATTTTGCCAGGCCTTGAATCACAGCACCAAAACTGAACTTACAACTAGAAGTCGGCGCATAAGAACCCACACCAAATGATATATTGCTTTAACCAAACTGAAATTCGCAATGTTGCCACAAGCCCCCCTCACGCTCTCTCCCTCTCACTCTCTCTTTTTCTTTCATTCACCAAATAATTTACAGCAACAATAACGTGGAAGCTGACAAAATTCTAATGCGGAAGCTCAAAAAAAACTAGCTGACAACCCAAACGTTTCTTGAAACAAACGCTGCAAAATGTCGGCAGACCCAAAAATGCCCGGTCATGTGACTTGCCTCGACTTCCTCCTCCTCGACTCCTCCTCGACTCCATGATCCCCCACGCAGTAACACACCTGTATGAAATCATGCAGAACTATGACAGCAGCCAAGAGAGCAACCCAACCTGTGAAACCCAAACCCCTTCCACGTCCTGCCACGGTATGTTGAAACTGCCTGCTGTGGTTGCAGCTATAAAACAGTCGGCAAAGCCAAAAGGCATAAAAAGTGACTGCCTATCAAAATATATGGGGAATCTCAGGCAAAAACAAATAAAAAAGCATACAAAAAAAAAAAAGGGAAAGAAACCTACGAAACGCAGGTGCCAAAAAGTGTGCAACACACACGCCAGATGAAAAATCGCACACTAAACGCTAAAAGATTGGCAAGCGATGCAACTATACAAAGTTGTTTTAGAGCTTCCCCCGAGAAAGTAAACAGAAGTGGATGGCTCTAAGGAAAGGCAGATGTTAAAGTAATTTTTGAATTTATAAAGTACAAAAATAGATCAGGAAAGACTACATTGTGTTGAAAACCATATTAAGATTTAAGTTAAATTTAAATAATTAAATAAAAAAAATATTCAAATATTTAATGTAAGATTTGATTACCAAAACAGAGAAAACATTCTAAATTAAATGTTCTGTTATATAAATATTAAATTAAGATCGAGACTTGTGGTAATCATTTGTTTGCAAATAACATATTTAATTTAAGGCTTGGCACCTGAGTAAGTTTTTAAAATAGATGCCAACTATTCACCTATTTCGGGCAGGTTGCTTTCACGAGTGTTGCCAGTGGCCACTAATAAGAGGTGTCAACGCCAACTGAATACCTAAAAGAACTTAAATTGCGCAAACACCTCTTGAATCCGTTGGCCTACAATTGGCCAATTCAAGTGAAAATGAAGTGTTGGAGAGAAAACTTTTATGGGAATCGGTTGGGAGACTAATTGAAAAATTGCCGGGCCATCAATTGAAATTGGCTCGAAGCGGTCTCTAATTGAATGGCGGGCTCGAAATGGATGACGTCGCCGCGGAGTAACCGAAACCAAAACTTACCACAATACCATTAATAGTCCATGTCAAATTAGCAGCCGGCTTCGAGTATTTAATTGAGCAATTGCCGTCGACCAAATCGCCAATGCGATAACGTGCCTGGATCCCGGTAACCACTGTGTGCTCTTCCGGTAATTCTGCGCAAAAGAGATAGAAAACAAGCACATTTATAGCGAGAGAAAGCGACAGGAATGTGTATGTATGTGTGTGTGTGTGTGTGTGTTCAGACTGCATAATGGAAATGTAAAATTAGCTGACCAGCACTCGAAAAATGGCAAAGGCTGTGGGCCCATTTGTCTAATTAATTTGCTTTTGCAAAGGGACCGCCTTTCGCGAATTTTTATTTGCTTTTCGCTTTTATTTTATGTGTTTTTATGGTGTTTATTTTTTTTTCCCCCCCGTTTTGCTTGTCGTTTTGCTGGACAGCATTTTTATTGCATCTTTTCAGTTTTTACTTACCCACCACCTCCATTTCGCCGGACACCATAGCCGTTTGAAATGTGGGCGCCTCCACGGATATTTCGCATGTAAATTTGCCCGAAATATTCAGCGGCACCGACTGCAGCACGACATGGCTTTGATTCGAGAGGTTCCTCTGCAAAAGTGTTGAAAACGAGAGAGACACAGAACGATGGAAGAAAAGAGACGGAAAGAATTAGTTGGAAAAATTGGCCAGGTGCACTGCATAGGAATTGAATAAACGCAAAGTGCAAAGAAAACTTGAGGGGGGGTCCCCCCCAGCATACGTTGATGAAAGGTGCTCCACAAATGATTATGGAGCTTGCATATTAAATTTGCCAACTGAGGGCTGCCCCTTTGATTGCTTTGAGTCAAAGCAGTTCTGCAATTTGGTTATGCGATGATTTGCAATATTAAAAATATGATGAAGTGCTTGCAAATCTTTTATTTATGAGTTGACCAACAGCCAACAATAACTGCCAAGAATCCATTTATCTAAATACAAATCAAAATTGCAAATGCTATCAAAGTATGCCCGATAATAGATATTAATAATAAGCCACTATGATTTTGATATTAGCATTATAAATTTGCAGTTTAGTAAAGCTTAACCTTTATGCCCTTGCATGAGCTGCTCACTTAATTGTGTGCCACAAATGTGTTGCATTTGTCGAGTACTCGAGACCTGTCCACTCATCAACCACTCGGAATATTCGAAATTGTTTACGCGAAATTAAACCTTTGTCAGTGGTGGGCGTGTGTGGCATGCGTGTGGTATTTGTTGTGTGGCAATGAAATTCAGTAAATTGCATTTAAAGATAGGCTTTAATGTGCAAAAATATGTCACTTGCCACTTGACAGCTCTGAACGGAAACTGAGCTGCACTGAATTGAAGTGGACTGAAGTGGATTGGTTTCGCCGGATATTTAACCCAATTTAGTCCGGACACCTAATTGGCCAGCTTGCATTTACACGTACAAATTGAAGTTGAGAACTCCGCTCGTCACATTTATGGGAGTATTTTTTATTATTTTTTTTTTTTTTATAATGCAATTTACATATACTGTTTTTTAATGAGCCGCAAGTCAATCGCAGGCAGACTAATTGGGCAACGGAACTCAATGGATTCACTCTGTTGTTGTTGCTGTTGACGTTGTTGTGTATAATTACAACATTCAGAGATTGTTGTGAAACGACCGAATGAGATTTTGCCAGCGACTGGCTTAATGCAATCAGCCATTATGGGCATAATTTACAGTGCGTTTGTTATTTTATGACACGCAACTGCAGCATGTGCTCTTAATGTGAGACACAAACTCTCAATATCCCATGGGGCATACTCCATACATATATTTATATATATATAAGTAAATATATATGTGTACATGTACTTATATATATACTCTTTCTCATCGTGTACTCACCTCAACATTAAGGCCACTTGTCATGGCAAACACTTTCATTGCCGGATTCTCTTTGGGTGTATAGCGATAAAACTCACGCTTGCCTTTATACCATTTTACTGAATATAGAGTATCGTTTTCCATATCGTAATTACAGGTGAACAGGGCGTTGCTGCCCCGCTTTACCGCCTGCGGAATCCTCACCGACACGTCCTTGAGCGCAACAATAAAATCTGCAAAGCATAACGAACACAAAACACAAAGCATTAGGGGTATGTGGATAAGGATATAATTTTATATACGTTCCGCTAAATGAAATTAAGCACAGACGACGAGCTGTTATCATGCGAACGTTGCCAAAATTGAAGGGGGTGGCTTATTTACTGAAATTTCATTAATTCCGTGTCAAGGAGGCTCCAGGGAAGGAGTTAGGCGGTTATTGATATTATTATTATTGTGGCTTCAACGAGGCGATTGACTTAAGTGGCAAACCAGAGCCTTAAACCAGTGCGCACAGTTGGCCTCGGTTGTATTACAAACTTAAATTTAATATATTTTACAATGGTTATTAAGAAAAAATTACGAATTACATTAAAGTCCTCTAAGCTTAAGTTCATGAAAATCGAATAGAAATTCGATTCAAATAAAAAATAACTGTACAAATCCATCAATATCCACCAGGACGCAGAGGGGCACTCGATAAATTCGAATGGTTTAAGTAGCTGCACATTCTGGGAAGACATTATAAATGGCAAAGAAAAGTCAGAGCATTATTTAGCTGCAAAGCAAAATAGGAAAAACTGAAAAGTGGCAAAAATGAAGTGCTAAACAGCAAGAAGGTGGAGGGGGGTGGGTGAATGAATGGCAGAACACACAAACGAACGGCAGACGGACGGTCGGACGGAGGGACGGACGGATGGAGGGACGGACGGACGGAAGGGCAGACAGATAGATAGACAGGCGGAATGAAAAACGGAAAACCAAACTTGAAATAGTATTTTACTGCATGCTTGTATGATAAAGCCTGTATTCAAGCAACCTCCGTGCTGCTGTTGGCAACCAGCTAAATGGAGAACCATTAAAAGTGGACATTTGTAAACATAAACTGACAGATAAACACCCAACGCAGACATGGCAAAACTTTGCAAAGGACGGGTTGGTCAACTCATGGGTCCGGTGAGGGATGGACAATGAGTTGCCCTTGCAGTTTTCATTGGTTTATATTACCTGTAAGCACCGCATGCTCAGCTAGAGAGAAAGCCGTTAAAATACTTAACAAACGTAGATTGTAAAACTTTTTATAACAAAATAAAATGCCAGGCAAAAAAGTTGTTGTGTGTTATACGAGCTGCAACCACAACAATCGCAGCAGCAGCAGCAGCACCAGCAGCAGTAGCAGCAAATGCAACCTCTGCTGAAGGACAAATTTACTCGCCGGTCCAAGTCCGATAGCAACAACAATGCACTGGGCCACTGGGAGTGGGTTGAGTGAGTGGGTGTCTGTGGCAACTGTGGAATACTGCGATACGATATGTGCAGCCAAAGCAAAAACAAAGCGCTCGTTATATGGGTCAATATGAAACAATAAGGATTGTGAAAATGTATTTAAAAAAGAACAAAAAAAAAGACTTACAAATGGGGGAAAAAAAAACGAAAAACATCGAAGTTAAATGGTAAAAACAAAAAACAGAAAACAAAACAATGGCTGCCAACTTAGTCATTACGCGGGAGGGGGACCGAACACCTATGGGTATATAGCATATAGGATGCTATTTGGGGCTACAGTTTGTTGTCACATGGAACGCACTAAGGAAATGCGAACAACACGAAATGGGATCCGCTCCGAGTGTGGTCAGGTCAGAAACTAGCAACTTGCTTATCGAAAGCTGTTACAAAGTCCACACACAATGGAGTATCTGTCCAGAGTGCAATTCAGTGGGGGCGTGGTGCAGTGGTTGGCTTCAATTTCTATGTGGACTGGTCGGGCTTGTAATTTGCGCATATGCAATGCACATTGAATAGAGTTTGTTGTTGTTTGTTCGTTTTCGTTATTGTTTTGTTTTTTTTTTTTTGGCTGTGTCTCGAAGAAGGTCAAAGTTGTTTTTTGTTTGGGTTTTCCAATCATTGGCGCAACTAATTGAAATGCGTTTCGATGGGAATTGTTGAAAAGCCACAGAGTACAATTATTTTTTAAAAAGCTGCATAAAAGTCAAAATTTACAAATCTTTATTAATTTATAAAATGACGTTTTAAAGCATTTCATTGTCTGGTTTCCAATATTTCTTTTTGAGCTTATTGACTGAGTTGTAAGGAAAAAAGTTGTCAAATTGATGCCACATTTTCTTCTATTACCCAACCAGAAATTGTGCAAACTTTTTACATTTTTTATTATTTTTATTATTATTATTTTTCTTTTCTTGTGATTAGTTTTTCTTGTTTTTGGTTTGGTAGACAAATGCAAACTGTTAATTTTTTGCTTGTCGTTTTGAAATTTATGCGGTTTTGTTGAATTTATCATGCTGCTCAGTCGTTGACTTTAATAAGTCAGCTGGTCTTGGAAACTTTACAGACGAAATGCATTTGGCTTTGACATTAAAAGCTGATCAAAAGTTAAGCAGCCAAACAAACTGCGAGGCAAACACCTCAAAGTGTTGCTCAAAACTCAGACAAAACAAACACAAAACGATTTGATACGTGGCGGTTGGAGTAAAGACTACGGGTCGTGGTGTTGCCTCGAAGTGTTGCCAAAACGAGGGTGCCACTAAGTTGGCTTGTACCAAAACACACACACACAGGCACACACACACATACACATTGATACGCACACAGAGGAATGACACAACAACAACCGAATTCAGACACACATTGAGTGAGTGCGAGAAACAACTTCAGACCCGCTTATAGCTGCAGACCGAGTCTCGAATGCCGTCAAAAGCCACAGAAAAATATAACCTGACCAGAAAAAAAGTGCCATCAGCGCGCTTCCCAGCCAACTGATGACTGAGAACGAAGTCGACTGTCAACATAGCAGCCAACCATTTGACCAACCATTCCCTCCAAATACCCCTTGCTGCTGCTTACGCCTGCCAGCCTTCCAGCCAGCCTGGCTGCTTGTCTTGCAGCCATTTCAACTTTGGAATTTCAATAAGGACCTGGATGTAACGCAGTGAAAATGCCGCAGGTGGTAGGCATATACACAAGGGCGGAGCAGTGAAGGCCATCCAAAAGAAAAGCAAATAAGCCAAAAAGTAAATACATAAATTAAAAGTGGCGAAAAAGCGCGAAATGTTCAATGCGTGAATTAAATGAAATTCTGCGCTCAACAATTGAAAATTTGAGTTAAATATCGCCATGGTGCAGATTTCCCACCAAATCCCCCGCCGTTCTCGTTGTTATCGAGAATCAACAATTTGACATCAAGTGTTGTTATTGGCGGATACAAATTTGGTGTTTTATTATCTGAACGTTAATTATATAATGCTGTTAAATAAAAATAAAGTTTGTTAAGATAAATAATTTACTTCTTTCTGAATATTAATGGGACTACGTTTAAAAACAAGAATATAAATATAAATATAAAAACTGCATGTTTCCAATAAGCGATTAAGTTTCACATCATGCAGAATAACCATTTATAAGTCAAACTAATTTTGATCCATTTAACAATCAGAAATGCAGGTTTTTTTCTTTCAAAATCGGAGTTTGTTTCACTGGCAGTAATCGAAATAGATTAATATTTAAAAATTTCCGAAAGCTGACTAAGATATCTTCCTCTTCCAACGGAACAAACTAGTCTTTTTTCAAGCCTTTAGCCACATTTTTGTTTCATTTCTCTATATTCGCAACAATTTTTTATCATCAGCTGTCAATAGTTCATGCAGCTGGTCAGTGAAAAAATGGGAAAAGAAAAAAGAAAAATAGAAACAGTGAAAATCATTACATAAAAGTGTTTTATGTTTGGCTATTGCAACTTTGACCAGGCGCCGTATGAGCCACACACACACACACACACACACACACAGATAGTTGTGTAGTTGTTGTTACTGTTAAAGGCTCTCTCGTTTTGGAAGCCGTCCAAACTTTCAAATAGCAACAAGAACAACAATCAGAACAACAACGATTTGTTGCTGTAATTTTGTGTTTTGCCTGACTTTTTTTGTATTTTGCCATAAAACTTCAAAAAAAAAAAAACAAAAACAAAAATGGAATAAAAGAAATGTATAGCAAATCGAAATAAACGCATTTTTATATGTATCTGTATTTATGAACCCCATAAATATGTCAAATAAATAACAAAACAGTCAAAATATTGTGGCATCTGTGTGTTACTCCCTGTGTGTGAAGTCATTTATGACGATAAGGCAGAACGTATTTTTTGTTTGTTTATTTTTGTTTACGAGTATTCACTGTATTTGTCGTTTGTCTACGGCCCTCTGAATTTTATTTTAGAGTTTCCAGCAAATATTCGGTTGAATTGATTGTTATTACAGACACATTTTTGGTCATTTTTCATTTCGTTTTACTTCGACGATGAGTTAATGCATAAACAACTATTTTCCTTAACTGTATGTCCAGCAAAAAGTTACTTAATTTACATATTAATATGCTGTTAACATTTCAACAAAGAATTATCAACTTCAGACTTACAAACCTTACTTTGATCGGTCGGATTTTAGCTTTATGGTAATTTGAATATGGTCTAAGCTGGTATTTAATATTCGACTTGTGTAATATTCTTCCTTGTTTTTATATAACATTTCGAAAAACATTTGCACTTAATATGTTTATAGTTTTGAACGAAATCGGAATTTTAAATAATAAAATCTTGAAATTCTTACATGTCCGTCATATTTTTAAATCCTGTCACGTCCTGTCTTTGCGCATTTTATATGCAGAGCTCTAAAAGCAACAAAATTATGATGCTAAATCATTAAATGAATTAACTTGGTATACACATCAATTTTGGACAAACTCACTCACCCTCAACTTATGGTATTAATATTAGTATTTTCAGCCTCTAAAATATTTATATTATTTTTGGGGAATCATTTTGGTAATTTGGTAATTTGAAAGCGTTGGAAAAACCGCGCAAAAGCCCGCTCAATTTTTGGAGGACCATCAAAATATGCCGCAAAACTTTTCATTAGCCGCAGTGGTGAAAACACACAAAACAAAAAACAAAGTAAAATGTTGGGTGCGGGTTGAGAGGGTAGCAGGACCGATCAGACAAAAGCCCTGCCCGCAGACAATTTCATTAAAGTATTGAAACATAAACAGACAAAGAGGCACACACACACACACACACATTTTTATACACACACATACACTAATGAGCATAGCATGGCTAGTGCCATGGGACGTAGTTGGTTAAGGCCTGGCCGTAAAGTGAGGGTCGTGGTCCGCTAGGTAAGTAACCGAAAATGCCGAAAAACTAAAAGCAAATACAAAAGCGCACGCAGTTTGCAGTGGGCGCATACCCAAAATGCTTGTCACTGCACCGGAAATGCATTACACACACTTGCCAACGCACACAGATGCAAACAAATGTCGTTTTTGTGAATTGTTTGGTTAGCGGAGTGGCAGGCAGAGATAGAGATAGAGACAGAGAGAGAAAGAATGAGAGAGAAAGCGGGTGTTGCGTTTGCTGCTCGGCGACGCTCGATGCTCAACTATTGAATAAACATGCAAATTATTGCGCAATTTTTGATTACGATTTTTCAACATACAACGGCAAAGGCAACGACAGCAACAACAACACCATCAACAAAAATAACAAAAACAAGCTGCCTGCATATTTTTATATGTAATTCCCTTCACTCGCAACCGCGATCAGCCCCCCTCCAGCCTTGCACATTTAACACTCAACGCCTATTTTGCATACAAATTTTATTATTATTGGACATACATATTTGTATTGAATCGCTGGCAATGTCGCGACAATTCCCCAACAACGAAAACAACCACAATGAGAATACAACAGCATATTCGTTGTTGTTGTTGTTGTGTTTTATTTTTAATTTTTTGGTTTTTATTTTATTTGTGGTATTTATGTATTTTTTTTTTTTTTTGGCATTATGCAAATAGAAAATCTGCTATTTCTCGCGTGACACTTGTTTGTTGTCATGTTTTCTACATTCTGACAATGACAAAACACACAATGCCAATTTCGGATGGTCGATCTGAAATACTTGAATTTGTTAAAGTTATTCGGATAGTTGACCGATTTTTCTATACTTAATTCAGTGTATTGCCAAATACGTTTTTAAATAAAATATAATCGTTTCTGTAAAAAAAACCAAACAAGTTTTAAAGCAAACAGCACACGAAGTGCAATTATATCAAGAACTTCTCAATGAAATTAATAATCAAAAATGGTTGTATAAAAATTAAAGAAAATCTGTGTTAAGTTTTATGTATTTTCTGCGGTAAATAGCCTTCTTTACCATCCACCATAAAGTGAATCTCCCAAAAAGTAAACAGCTCACAGATTTGAAAGCTTAAAAAACCATAAGAAACACATGTTATAAGCACTCAATATTGAAATTTTTGCAAAATTTAATATTAATTTATGCAACAATCCATTTGCAGCAATCGACAACATACAAATCGAGCCATCAAATGCAGCTACCCAACAACTTGAATAGTAAATATTCGCAAGTAAATAAACAAAAAATAAATGAAATTAAAAAATGCAGAAATTGCATATGAAATATGTTTCAATGCATTTTGCATGTGAGTTTTCAGCAACTGTTGTCTTTCAGTCACACAGAACACTGGACGCAGCATTTATGTGTGCATTTTTTAACATTTTTTTTTTTTTTTGTTTCAAACTCTACATGCATCACGAACGGCCACTTGTGCACCTGAACACCCTACCCCTGCCCCCTACAGTGACATAAAAATATATATAAACTTTATAGTGCGGCGTCTAATAAATGTGGCGAGAGTTTCGCGGCGCCAAGCAAACACTTTTAAGGATAAGCTTTAAAAATAATTATTAAGTGACGGCTAGACTCTGATGGTGTTACTCGATGTTATATCGTAAAAGTAACGTATATAATAATAGCTTTATGAAAGCAATGCAAGTTGATATCTTCTTGCTCGAAATATTATAGCGCATCTAAAATTTATTGTTTTTATAATTTTTGAATTGAGAACAAGGAAAACAAGGTGCTATATGACTACTACCGTTATCCTAGCTGTTCCTAGCTGTACAAAAACTAATTCTAGTTCTAGATTTGCTTTGCCAAATTTCACTTTAAATCACTTAGATTGTTCAATATAAGAAAATAATATTTTAATATATTTTATTTGACTAAATCTGTGTTTCAAATCCGATATTCTGATAAAATAAATTATACTTGATCTACTTGTGGTATGAGGTTGAAGTCGTTCTTTTCTATTGATGCTGATCAAGAATATATATTTAATTGAGTCAGAGGTGCTTACTTCTGCCTGTTATTTAATTTTTTTCAATCTTTAATGAGTTTAGGGTATACAAATATATGAAAAATATGATTTTGTTGTTTTTCTTTTTCTTCCTGTTACTAAACAAATTTCAAATGATGGCTTGAATGATGTTTGTGAATGTTAAGTAAAAGTTACTCAAGCAAAAACGCGAAATATATTAAGAAGACCACAAATGAATAGCAGCAGCAGGAAACGACCCACTACGCATTTTTCAAACTGTCGTTCATTGCACATCAATTGAAGTGAGATTTTACCAAAAAAGTTCTTCGATCTTGGGTGGCTTTTGGGTTGAAGGCGGCGTTTCGCTGATGATGCTGTTGGCGACGCTTTGGCGGTCGTACACACACACACACATTCACACATAGACACACTCATGAATGTCTTGCATTGTATTACCCATTCCTCATCTCTCGTACACCTCCAAGTCTGTTCCTTTGTATTCCTTACGGTCAATGGCGATGACATGCCAAATGCATGAACAAATATTCGTTGGCTTTCTTTTATTGCTTTTCTTTTTATTTCAAAGTTTTTGGCTGCCATTATTAATAGACAGCATTGAATATGTTAACTATTTTGTTTTGTCAGAGAAATAAATTTCAAATTTTTATTTCTCTTAACGAATTCGAAATAAGAAAACTAAGATTGAGAAGTGGGAAGAGAATCGACTTATTTAAGAACTTTTATTTATCAGAATAATTATATTTAAAATAAATTATTTAGTTACATTTATTTAAAAGAGAAAAAAGTTGCTAAATTATTTCGCAAATCGAGTTACTATGCCAAATCGAGTTACTATGGACAAACTTAATATTTGCAAATTTGTATGGCAAATGTAGTTAAATACTAAACAGCGACTAGATGCCTTGTCAAAACAAGCGTTTAATTTTAATGCCAATATAATCAACTCGGGCAATCAATATGTGAATGGTCCCAAGGACTTGTCCCTTTGTTCCCCCACAATGCCGTTTGAGTGCCATAAAGAAAACATAAAATATTGTGCATATACATATCTGTCGGGCATTGCGAGTCCTCTCTGACAATGTGCAATTCACATTTAGATTAAAGTGATGGGGCTACCAAAAAGTGCCAGCACGTCAGAACTCTCCCTTACAACAGCTCCAACAATAACAACAACAACAACAACCAAAACAACAACAACAATGACAGCTGCTTCAAGGTATAAAATTGGATGGATCTTTATTTCTCTATCTATCTCTCTCTCTCTCTCTCGCTCTCTCTGTTGTTTTATTTTGCTTTCTCTATGTGGCCAAAACATTGTTTAGTAATTTATTTTATTTTAGACAGTTTTCCCATATCTACCAAAAGTGATGGCCCATCTCAACTGCTTCATCTTCTTGTGTACTGTTGTTGTATTTATTGTTGCTACTTATGCATCGTCATTGCAGCAGCTACTCGAATTCAAAACTTCAGTCTGAAAAATTGCCCAGCTACGTGTCCAACGATGTAAGGAGCTGGAGCACGAGCTGGAGCTGGAGCTGCAGCTGGAGCTGAAGCTGAAACATTTAGTATGCAAAGCAAGCAAGTTTTTTCAGCTGCAGTCGGTGTTTCGCTGTGAGTTGAAAGTTGAAGATAAATTGATATTTTGAGACTGCCATGGATAGTATTTACTTTATGGCCAATGCGCAAATTGTAAACTGCCCAATGCCATTTAAGCCGAGTGTAAAAAAAAAAACACCTGCCGCAATAACTGAAAAAAGTGGAAAGGTAAAAGCGCAGAGAGACTGAACTGGCTTACGGACGCTTCTGCAATTTCGCAAATTATTGATACACAGCCTATTGATATTTGTTGGTATTTCAACATTTTGAAAGAGAATTTAAAAATTCTGAAAGAATATCAAATAAAATAATGTTATTTTCTAGGCAACAATTTAGGCACTTTAAGTTTACACAATTTTATTGCGAATATTTATGCATTTATGTTTAAAGCAGGGTATTTAAAAGCTGTATTCGTTTCATTGTTCAATGCCTATCAGAATGCCTTAATTAAGAACGCTTTGACTTTTGCAAACAGTTCAGCAAACTGTGTAGGTGTCTCGTTCACTCTTTCAACCAAAAACAATTTCAGTCTGTTTGCTACCTTGCCTGAAACAAGGGAGCAAAAATAAAGAAACGGAAACCGACAATTTACAGCTTACAGTCAACAGCAAGCAACAGAACACGTTGCACGTTATTGCGGATATACTGAAAATTGGTTTGTTTGATGGAACAATGTCTGCGCAAATTCGATATAGAGTTCCATGCCGCATATACAATACGTATTCAAGTATGTGCGTATATATAAAAAATCAGCCGGCTCTGATAGTCCAAAAATAAATTACAAATTTATATAGCGTGGCCCATTTTGCGTGTTTCCCCTTGGTTAATAACTTTTGGGACTGTAAAATGGCAACAAGCCACGGCGCTGTTAACTGCATTTTCATTGCATTCGCATTGCATTCGCATTGCACTCGCTCTGCTACCCTGATTGGGTTGCCAATTGTTGACTCCGTATCTTCTTACACAATCAAAAAGAATATATTTATTTAAACAAATAATTAATAATAATTAAAGAACAAATGTTTTCCTTTAACAAGAAAACAATATTAGTATGATTTTTCCTCAGATGATCAAACCAAAAATGCAAATCAAGCCTTGAGTTTAATTTAGTGCAGATACCAGTTAAGTTCTATTAGGGGTATCTATGTCGACAGATTATAATAATACCATCATATGTATCCGAATATATGTATGTATTCATGTATATGTATATATATATATTTACACTTACATAAGTCACTGGCTTGCTAATCAGATTTAGGCAAATACGCTTAATGCAGTAATAAAGACCAAAAGCTGGAGAACGCCGCGGGGCTCAGACTCAGTCTGTGTCTATGACTAAGCCGGAGCCAGGCAGAGGCAGCACTTGAGGAGCTGCTTATCAAAAAAAAATTACAAATCCGAGCGAAAAACAACAACAAACAACAACTTGGGAGGAATTGCCGCAGTGGCCACAGACACACAACACAAAAGCATGATTGAGAGGGTCCAAATCTGTTATCAAATGAATGTGCTATGATAAATGAAAAAAAAAAAATGCCAAAAGAGAAGACTTACTGTTGACTTTAAGATAGATACAAGAGGCACGCACAATAAACGATGTGTGTATGTGTGTGTGTGTGTGGGGGGGTATTTATATGGCTATGTATGGCTTGTCTTATATACAAATCTTAAGTAGAGTCACTTCAACATAATCACACGACAAGCCGAAAAACAAAGCTAACCAACTAATAGATGGACACTCTGATTGTTGTCGTTGTCGTTGTTACTTTTGTTGTAGCTGTAGTTGTTGTTGCTGCTGTGTGCTATTGATAAGCATCGAATTCATTAATTTATATGTTCCATGAGTATCAGGCAGCTAACAGTGAGCAGCCAAAGGAGTTGCTGCCACGTTTTGTCAGGATAGCTTCGTAATGTGAAACTAAGTGATTTGCTGCGTGCGTGTGTCTGTCTGACTCTCTGTGTGTGAGTGTGTGTGTGTGTGTATCTCTGAGTGTTGAGTGTATATGTATACATTTATATATATATATATATATCTTCATTACAAATCCTTGATGGGATTTGAAATGAAATGACCGCACCCAAGCAGACAGAGAGAAAGAGGGAGATAGAGGTAAGGACAAAGTCTTGTCTTTATGGCCAGCCAACTAGTTGGCTTTAAGCAGTAAATTCAATCAATTTGGTCAGACAAAGCAGCAACTGACTGTAAATGAATTGTCCATAGCTGAAACTTGTATCTGACAGCGTACAATAAAATCTTAACCCAAATAGTATGTCACAGCATTTAATACAAAGGGTAGACACATCTAGACAATGAGCTCAGTGAAATACCACCCAAGCCCAATGGGTAACTGGTGTCAAAGGTCGTAATGAAAGCGAATTTTCAGCCACAATTGTTCTGCCTATGACAACAAGTCGTATGCCTACTCAGGAAGCCACTGAGAAGTTTTCTGATTCTGCTTTATAGGTAAGCTGGCGGGGTTCTATTGCATTTGACAGTTCATTTTTCGTATGCTTTGAGTTCCTTAAAGCCCAAAGCCAAAACTGTCAACGTTTTGTTGTTAATCAAAAATGATTTTTACTACAAAACTATAAATGGCCAATCGAAGATCTGAGCCAAAGCAATGCCAAACATTTATACAATTAGAAAATATCAAACGACTGACCCATAAATCAATGTTGAATATATACAGGCTCATACAAAGTAAATGCTATAAATCAAATTGAAGCAAATGTGTAATTAGTATACAAACAAGAATAAGCACAAGTTGTGGTTCACAATTTGCATATGAAACAAGTAAAATTGGCAATTGGATACTTGACATGATCTAATGTATATGTAAATACTTTATGAGTTTACAGAATTTGTGGTGAAGGGCAAATAATTCGATAGTTCAAAAGAAAAATTATTTATTTACGCATCTGAGAGCAAATAGCTACATAGATAGATAGATAGACACGATAGATCTAACTTGGTCGCAGTGCATGACGCATCCCAATAATAATATAATGTCATTAACATTATATATTCTACAATTTTAATAAGAGTCCATTGCTTTAATAATTGTGTTGTCATTCTTTAATATGAATTTACTCAATATTCTTCAGTCAATTATACTAGTTTATCTCAAATAAGTAAATTGTATAAGCTAATGTTGCTTTGAAGAAAACTTAAGAAAAGTCAATTAGTTTTGCAAAAGAAATATGAACATGTTAAAAGAAGCAAATCAATATTTTAGCGCTCACGTTTGGCATTGTTAAACACTAATAATATATCTTGAAAGCATCCCAAATTATATTTTCGAATTTATCTGCTTATCTGGTCTCTCTCTCTCTCTCTCTCTCTGGTCTCTAAATTGTCACTATCTCAAATCTTCTAATTTCACACCGAGTTCAAAATACTGACCATATCTGAACGGGCAACAGGTCATTTGCTGTTACATTTGCCTCCGACTTATAGCCAAAATCGATTAGGCACTTATTGCATTTTAGTGTGGCTTTACTTCTTTGAGGTGCTGCAGATTTGCTATTGAGCACCAAGCTTTGGGGCAAATTTTGAGGTTATTGCTGCTCCACATTCCGGTGCGAGCTGCACAACGCAAACGGCAAACGGCTAACGGCAAAACTGTAAACTGTAATCACAATCCACATGCAGAAGACTGGTTTGGCAACGCAGCACAGAACCCATTTGCAGTGAGTATTGATCCGCTTCCTTTCGATTCTAACTCAGCTATTGTTACAAAATCATGCATAACTGCATTTTTTAATTGCTACGAATGAGGCAGATTGTGCAAATGTGTATTAGTTGCCTCTTCTATTCATACACATCCAGGAGACAGAATTGCTTGTAAGGGGCAATAGAATTGCGTTAATAATGCAGACGATTTCAGCTTTGCCAAGAAAATTGTCATTATTTCAAATTCGATTGCACATGAAAATGTTAAAATCGTCTTATTCATTGTTCAGTCTTCAGATGAACAATTTCAGCTTGATAGTTCTGTTTATTAATTGCGACAGAATGCAGCTCAATTCTTGCCAACTGATTGTCCAGCCCATTTCTTTGAATTGCTCAAACTCCTTGTGGATAATAAAATAAAATGTAAAATATTCCCTATTCAGAAGCAATTCCCTATTGAATATATCGAAATTCTCAAAGCGACATGAATTGCATTAGAGTAAGGAACCAGTGTTGATTGGATGAATGATGGAAATAATGATATATATATATAATAATAAATTCAAGTTTGAAAAGAAAGATCATATTATAGATTATGATATAATCACTTGAGCTAAAGTAAATGGTTTTTAAGTTGGCCAACAACAACGAATGATAAAGAAGTTATGTCCAAAAAGTGCGCTAAGATACTAAAGACGATTTCCGACTTCCGAATTTCAACGGAAATTCCGAAAGGTGACAAAATTTCTGCCATTTCCAAATTGATAGCAATTATTTATTTTATTTTTGTTTGCTTGCACAAGCATTTTGAAATTAACATAAAAATAAATTGCAACCCATTCGCCTGTGCATACAAATTGCATTGCATTCTTTCAGGTGCCGCCTTTTTTCACCCAGTAAGAAAAACAAACAGAACAATAAGAAAGGTTTCGCAATGCGGATAAAATTGTTGGCGATGCATGAATCCTGGCTCTAGCTATGAAATTCTTTTACTCACCCATTTGTCCAGACTACAGTCTGCTAATATTCAAAGACATCAATTTGAAGTGAGAGAAAAGTACGTGTGACAATGTGCGACCCCCAAAACTCACCCACTCACAACCCCCCCAAGCAGAAGACCAAGCCCAAGCATTTTCATACCCGATACTCATATTCTTTTCCCAACCCCCGTTCGGGTAGGAAGCTCACGCTGATTTTGGCACGCACACATTTTGCATACTGATCAGCAATCAGCGCGAGTTGCTTCGACGGGAAACAGCAGGCAGCCATTTTGTGGGGTGCAAATTAAAATTCCACTTTGGCGTTTGGGGAATTCAATTATTTCTTTTCGCTTACTTCATGGTCATGCGAGTTGACATTGACGGTCTACTCTTGGTCATGCTCTTGTTGTTGTTGCTGTGGTCAAAAGCGGACCTTTAGCTGGGATTCGATTTCCACTCAGAAAATGATCCCAAAAAAAATGCCAGCGCATCTTCCGCAGAGAATTTGTGATACCCAGCCTTTCAGACAGACTTAAAGAGGTAGTCTGGTGAAATGTTTATCAGAGGCATTGATTATGATATTTCCGATAAAAAAAATTAATATATATATATTTTTTGTGAAGAGAAATATTTTTGTCAGAGTATATTTAAAAAAAAAACAAAATCGGCGATGATGCTTGATTTATGATTATATCCTATATTGTCACATACATAAAAAATTAATAAAAGCTAAAATTAATTACTTGAACAATTTGAATATTTAAATAAGTGATGCATACAAATAAGTTTAATTCGAATACACACCATTTGAATACTCATTACTGATGTTAGGAACTTAAAGACGACCATAGGGTATGCTTAAGCTAAACATTTTTCATTGCTTCTGTCTTTCGCAGATTTATTGCCTCAATTGTCACCCCAATGCAATCAGCGTGTTTATTGATTTGGAAAATTAAATATTTTTCTTTTTGGCGCGTGCCAAAAGTCGCGGCCCATAAATTAACATCGTGATTTGTTGCTGCCTCGCCCACAAAAACATATTTGTATTTTCCTATAAAATTTCCGGCATCTTGTGACATTTTAATTAGCCATTGAGAGTGTTGAAATAAGTGGGGTAAAACACATTTGCATTTGCATACATAAAGAGTTGTTATTTCCCACTAAAAGCAAAAACTTGTTGCTAAGACAAGACTGCACTGCAAGCATACGGGTATAAAGATAACGAAGCAAAGTGTATAAAAAAATTATTTCGCTTGCCTAACGGAAATGTATAAATTGCATTTTGTGGAAAGTCTGAGGTGAGTGCTTGGCTGTGTTGGTTGGCTTGGTGTGCTTGGTATGCTTTAATGCATTGGGTGGCACAAGAAAAGCTGCGGCAAGTGGTAACTGCACTACAACAAAACTACACACCTGCCACATGCACCATCTATGCATAGGCGACAAAGTTGTCTAGAACGGTGTGCACATTAATCCCTGAGATGAAATTAATATTTTCATAACACCTGACACAAATTAAAAGAAAATTTAAATCATAATGCAAATACTAAACAAATTCTGGTTTCTTTATCTCATTTTTATGCTATTGATTCTTGTCTTACACTTAAAAAATGTAAATGTTTTCCGGAAGTTTGCAATAGACTATAATGAATTTTCCAATATGCAGTAAAACCTTTTTTTCATATTATTCAGTTTAACTATTCTACAAATGACAAATCTAAATTAAATTTAAGTCAATAGTTTTTGTGACATTACGTTGGTTTAATGTCGGGTGATAATCAAAGACCTAACTCACACACACACACACACACAAACCGTTGCACACTCATGCCACACCAACACAGCGTAGACGAAAAATGAAAGTGTTAAGAGCATTTTCTGCACTCGTTTCGCACATTTTTCAGCGTCATTCTTTTACATCTTTGGCGAAAGAAGCACTTTACACTAATGCACCTTAAAATTTAAAGATGTCATAACATAAACATTTATCCTGACGCCAATGGCGCCAACGACAAGGGGGGAACATCCTCGGTTGCGGTTAGCCAGGACTACAAAACACATACATTAGCGAGAGCCTTGTCAGGGTCTCTGTGTTGAGAGATGAATTAAATAAGTGTTTAAAGATTGGATTCCAAAATTTTTCTTAGAATTTTGTATAAATTAAAAACTAAATAGGATTTTAACTTTGGTAACTTGAGGGAAGATTTTTTTGTCAGACGAGTTATATAATCTTTGATTGACTGGTATGTAGATTTTTATAAAGATGCTGTAAACTAAAAACTAAAAGAGATAGTAACTTGAAAGTGAGATTTTATTGGATTTTTAAAGTTTCTTTTTGAAATGTACAATTTCTTTAAAATTTCATTATAACAAAAATTATAACTTGAAAGTAAGACTTGTTTATAAAATGAATTATGCAATATTGTAAGGATTGGCTTTTAAGACTTGTTGGTAAGGTATTATTCGTTTGTACTATAATATTGAGAGAAAAGTTTGGATTACAATTAATTGTGCTGTTATATATATTTCGGTTTTATACAATTAATTAATTGCTAATATTTAACAATCCACCTCGCCCTTACTTTAATGTGGAGACGTTAAATTTCAGGGACTATGGAGATTTACATAGCGCTCCGAAAATCCCTGCCATTTATATTTGCGAAGTCTGCGCATAATGTTTGCTGTTAAGAGAAATGTTTTAGCATGTAATTTGCTTCTTATTGGACACCCAGCAGGCCAGCCGAATACACACTTCACATGTCATCATAATAAGCGCTCCACTTTGTGCTAATTGATTTTCCATGCCAATAATAAACATTTGTCTTCCTTTAGCTCTCTTCGCCGTGCTTGGCAAAAAAAAAAAAAAAAAAAACACCCCGGAAACATACACATAAATTCCTAGAAAAAAAAACAAAAAAAAATTAAAACAATGCCAAAGAATGCGGCCAGGCTAAGTAGCCCTCTAGAGTTGCCACAGATTGCCACTGGAGTGTGAGAAAATATTTAATTTATTTCAATTTCACTTTTAATTTAGGCACTAATCTAGGCAATTTGTACACTTACACGCCATTAAGCGATACGACGGCCAATAAAAAAACAAGCAAAACGATGATTTGACACTTCGAACTTTGAATACTCTTTAAAAATTTGAAACCAATAATTGCGGAGCGCAAGATTCAAAAGAATTTGATTGTGAAATGTGGAAACCAATTATGTGTAAAGTTTTTTTTTCTTTTTAATATGTGAGCATTCTTATTATATTATTATTTGTTTATATGAACAGCTGATAAAGTTTACAGATATATCCGTTAATACAGACCGCTAAGTGGATTGTGCAATTGGTTCCATCAGCCTAATATGTTTATAAATAAATCACATTATCTTTTGCTATTGCTTTGTGGCAGACAGCATGTGAAATTCGCAATATCCTCTCACATTTCTCTTTACATTTACCCTCAAGTGGTAAATGGCAAACGCGTTGCTTTGACACCCCCGAAATCAGAAGCGGAGGCTTTTCGCTTGAGCTCAGCAGAGAGAGAGAGAAAGAAAAAAAGAAAACAAATAAAATGCTCTGCGTATATTTATTTGTTTTCATTTATTTTCAATAATTTCAAATTTCCATTACATTAGTTTCGCTCTTCCGCTTCCTTCGCCTCTTATGTCTCTTATTATGTGCTTTATGCTTGCGCACGGAAAACAAACAAATTCGACGAATTTTGGCCGACGCATATGAAAGGAGCAGCGTTTTGCTTTGATTACTAAACTAAAACTCTGGTCCCCAGAGCGGCAACAAATATAAAATAAGCGCCATCACTTTAACCCCCTACAATGTTTTGCCCAAAACTTTTCTCATTTCTACTTCAGCAAACATCAATACAAACAGCGACCGCTGGCAACTTGGAACATATTCCAGGGTTTAGTCTACCATTTTTTTTTTGGTTGGGATTTTCTTGGGTTTTGTGACATTTGGCACTTGCCCCGATCTGAGAGAGCGCGAACAAATTTACACATCTTTTGGGTTGTGTTTTTCACCGATTTTTGTCCCTTTTTTTTTCTTTCTTTCTAGCTTTTGTCATACAACTTCCATTTCCTGTTCATTTGTTCACATTTCGCATGTCGGTGGCAAAGTTTTTCGCTTTTTTTTAATAAAACTGTCAACATTTGATGTAGATTAAGAAATTATGGTCTTTGAGAAGCATTTTTTTTTTTTGTTCGGGCGGAATATTGCTAACCAATCAGTCGAAAACACAGGCAAGGAAAACTAAGCAAGGAAATATAAATTCTTGTAATCCATTTGTTAAAAGCGGAATGTGGAAATAAATTTGTTGAGTGAGGAAAGCAATTAAGCCAACATATTTTAGACCTTTGATTTCACAAAAGTAATATAATACCTAGCCAAAAATACCTACCAAATTTTTACTTTAAGTACATAGAGAAAAAAGTTTTTAACTGTAATTTTGTTCATCAATTGGTTTTAGATCTTTTTCATACAAACTTTTCATTACGTCTAAATTTATTTGAGTTTGGCCGTCTCTTATGGCATTTTCATAGTAAAGTAAAGTTTTTTTTCCGTTCCCGTTGTAATGCCTTTGTATACGTATTTGTGTTTTTGTGTGTGTGTGTGTGAATACTGCCTTTTATAAACGCATACATATGCATGAGATCATAAAGTTTTTTGTGTGTGAGTGGATGTGTAGGGCATTTGTTATAAATGTAAAAAACGCAAAAGAGAAATATCCACAGCTGAGTTGGCGACGCAAGCAAATACACACACACACACACAGACACACACACACACACACAAACGTATATTTATAGTTACATAATGGCCAACATGTGTATGCATGAAGTTCGTCGCTTCCACTTGTCTCACTTCCTCTCACTTCCCATTTCTCGCTCCATCCCTGTCTCTCACTCTCGCACACGCACCCCACTCAGTCGTCAACGGTAATGAATGCATCCGGCATGCATTGAAAACTTGACTCATATTTCATAACCAAAATAAAACCAACAAAAACAACACAGACAACATCCACTGCGGGTACATTGACCATCTTGTTGCTGTTGCATTTATTTGTTGTTGTTGGAGAAAAAAAAAAAATATATATATATATATATATACATAAATTTATATATATATATATAAAATTCAGGGAACATGGTGCGAGTTGAAATATGAGATTTTAAGCCAGTTTTTCAACAGTTTGTGAGTGGTGCATGTTGCTATATCATTAAATTTCATAAGCTCAAACAGTCATAAGCTCGCAATCCGAAAAACAAAATAAGAATAAAACAAAAAACAACAAAAAAACATGCAATTTTTGTACAACAGTGAGAAAAACATTTTGTATTTTAATTCAGCTCACATTTTTTTCAACTGTGCAAATTATATGCAAATTTGCCATATATTTTTTGAATGTTTTTCTTTGCCACTATTAAAATATAATTTTAAGTGCAGCTCAGTACCCGACTGACAACTCTAGGCCTCTTAAAGCTGATATATGCACACAATGGTCTTGCAAAAAAAACAGAATTACTTGGTATTGATTTTATTACAAATTGATAAATGTTTACCTACTGACCTACAAATAAGGCCACGAAATGTCAACGACAACACAAATTTTCCTCAGTTGCAAGCACATAAAACATCAGATTTAACAAAAATATAACTTTTTCTCTCGTTGGGAAAAGCTGTATCGAATTCACATAGTAACAAGATATTAAGACAGAAGACTCACTTCAAACTCTGTACTTTAATGTTTGTAAATGAAAATTTATAATTCTTACAAAATTAATTTTTGTGCTCGATTTAATGCGATTAGTCGCTTTGCAATATTTATTATACATTGTCCCATATACTTAGACTTTTCGTTACTTTTACACATAGTAGCTTCTAGCAAATCGAAATCGATGTGCAACGCATCTTAAACCTGGTTGCATCGCATATCTACCAATCTTGCTATCAGAAGTTACCTGCGACTCGATTGGATACCCAACTAGACAGGGTCTGACAGAGACCGCAAACTTTCGCCCACAATAGTTGATGGCACAATGACAAAAGGGGTTGTCAGTCAGTTGTTGGGCCTGTCACCCATCAGCTGCATTAAGTAGAAATGTCAAAACAGTAAACTGCAAATGTCTGCTAGACAAAACACAATCCCTACCCCTGTTCTAGCCTCCGCTTCGGAAAACCTCATAAAAAAAAAAATAAAAAAAAATACCGGCAGCTGCAAAGTGCAAGTTCGTGTGATATGCAAAGTGGAGCTGTTTTTGTGCCAGAAGTAGAGGGTAGACAGTGATGGGAATAGGAAGGCAAGCAACCAGTTCACTTAGGTGCTTAGCAAACAGAGCACTGCACAACAGTGCGTATGTGTGCTGTTCGGTTTTCTATGGGCCAGCAACATGCAGACACAAACCAGATATTCATGCTCAACTAAAAGTTGAGGCCAATTGAAAGCATTGTTTTAGTATTCTACTTTTGCAGAGGGTATCATTAATTAAGTGACAAAGTGGGCAATGCTTTAAATAAGATACTTTACAGTGCATAAATTAGCAGTGAAATGTGCTAAGTTGCTATACTCAATTCGGGCTTACTAGTAATTTTCAACTGATCAAATATCAATGAAAATCGAAATAAATATTTCTTTGCTTCCGACCAGCTTTTCAGATCGGATAAGTACACTAAATATTATTATTATTGTTATAATTCCGCTGTGTAAGAAGTTGTCGTCTACGTTACTCTTTAATTTTATATTGTAGATTTTCCCTTCAGCAAGGGTATTTACACTTCAGCAGCATAAAGCAGACTTTTTTCCCTATTGCTTCTTGTGTTTTACTGTTACAGCTCGAAACATGTTGCATGTTAGGTGCTCTCCACAGATTCAACACAAAAGACCAAAAATTAAACAAGACCTTTTGTTTTCGGCATAAACTAGAAATTATCGATTGATCTGTGTCTGAACATTGAATTTCCAAATTTCAATCAATACAAGCAATATTGGAAAATCAAAAACCTCCAGCACTTGTTGGGTAATTGCACGAAAATCTTATTTAATCCCAGCAAATGCGACTTTATCACGAAAAAAATTATGAAGTTTTTTCAAGACAGCAAATGCTTTCAGAGCTCAATGTTGTTATTGTTGGTTTTCTGTTTGTTTACACTTCTGCTACTGTCTGCCTTTTTTGCAGCGAGTCTTTTGCCACTTTTTATAGCGCTATACACAAAAATGAAATAAGTAAAGCAGCAACAGCAACAAAAACCATACAGCAAATGGCAGTCAGTGGATGGATATTAAGTATCTTATAGTTCATTTTGCAACATCATCATTTTATGGGCTTTTCGAGCACTATAAGGAAAGCATTGAGCTACTGCCTGCCTCTTATTACCATTATTATTATTTTTATTATTATTATTATTATAATGGCGAGGGTTAACTCAAAAATACACATATTAGCTGAAAATTTTACCGATAATGTCGCAAAAGTGTGATTGCTACAAGTTTCGGGCAAATTATGATTATAATATAACTAAAAGTGTTTCTGACTTGAAGTCTTTGAGCTTTATCTGGCTAGTTAAGGAGCCCATAAGGAAACAAATTTATATTATAATAGTTCGATTTATAAATTATACAAATTTACATATATGTGTATACCCTTCACTTCAAAAATGCGATTGTCCAATTGCATTTGTTCACATAATTATGTTTAACTACAGTGATTCTGATAATTATGTTTACTTTACGATTTTAAAGTCAAATTTATATTTATTAAGTTCAGAATTGATTAGGGTCTATTATTTCAATACCAACCCTCAACAAAAATTGCACTGCAAGCCCGCGGCATTGGTTGCTATCTTTCTCGCGCACATCTCAATGCCGCACTCCCGAAAGCCCCTCGACCCCCGGTCATCGTTTTATGCAGATGAATGCGCGCATTTATGAAAAACTTTGTTGTCATCACTCTATTCGTTTATTAATGTAGTTGTTGCTGTTGCCACTGTTGCTGATGAGAAATAATGTTTGCGGAAAAATAAGATTTGTTTATTTTACGAACGATTGATTTTGCCTCCTCGCCCTTCAGCAATTCCCACTGATTGCGTCCTTCTCTCTCAATGTATCTTTTGGATGTCGCTTGTCCGCGCTTCATTTTGTGCAGCTTAAAAATTAATTATCGTCGGCTCTGAGGGCTGTCAGTTTTGTGTCATTTGTTTTTTTGGGCTTAACGTCTTTTTGTGAATATTTTGTCAGAAAGTTTTTACCGGACTTTGTGCAAATCTTCTACAAAATTAGCTTCGATTTGGCAAACACTTTTTGTTGCTTAGCGTTTTGAGTTTAGAATTGTCAACAATATTGTGCTCATAGCTTTTACTTACCGGGCACGAGCATTAATAGCACAAGTAAGGCCAGCCAGCAAATACAGCTGGTGCCCGCTGCTGATATTGGCGATGTCGGGGCACGCCCACGTTGCACGCAGGACGACATTGTGCTGTTTGTCCTTCTCGTCATCCTGCTCCACATTTGCATGCGAGTCTGCTGCCAATTCCTATGCAGCAATGATGACATCAAGATGTATAAACCTAGTTTTTACTATCTCTTTTATTTCTTTTGGTTTTTGTTTGCTTTGCTTTCTCTCACTCAAGCAGTGTGTGGTGTCTGCGCGGCAGTCACTTCCTTTGGGCGGACTGCTTATAAATATATATTGGCCAATAAATGTCAATTGTATTTGGACCACACTGCTGGCCGACGTCTTGCGAACTTTAAGTCAGCGAAACCAGCTGCAATTATAAGATTATAATTGAGAATGAGCAATAAATTGCGAGTAGAATTAGTTTATTGATGGGATATGGATACTAGAGGAATCACTTAATGTTTCTTGTATTAAAAATATAATTTTAATTATAAATAATAATAACATTTTATAAGAATTGCTTGTAAAATTTGTTGATTGCCACAAGTGGCAGCACTCAAAGTTATCGAAATTTGTTGTCATTTTGAGTCGGTTTAAACCATTTGTTGGTTAATCACTAAATTGATATGTTTATTTTTTTCATTTTCGTTAAATTGAGTCTGCACTCAAAGAGCTTCTCCAATGCTCAGATTGTGTGCACTAGAATTTGAAATGCTTCAGTGATTCTCTTTTTCAATCTCCCGCACTCGCTACTGGCCCCTGCTGCTTTCTGTGGAATTGCAACTAACGCCCATGCAAACACTGAGATTAATGCAATTAACGCAGCACTTTAATTAAAAATCACTCCAAAGCGCACACATGTGCAGTAGCCAGCACTGTTCTACGGTGCATATTGCAACCCCAATTCGATTACATTTCAACACTAATCCGCGTGTGTTGTTGCAAATGAAAAAATAATAGTATTAACAGCCAACGGCCAACAAAGTATACAAAAAGAAACTAAGAAAAAAGAAAAAAAAAAAAAAAGTGCATTAAAAGAAATAACAAAATCTGCAAATGGCTGTTGCTGGTAAGGGTATTCCCTATGCTGCATTTAATTGAAATTACGCGTATCAGAGCAGAACCCCTCCCCACTCCTTTTTTGTTTTTTGCTACGAGGGCCACTTCCTAATTGTCTTTTCCTTGTGCCAAAAATAAGTTCAATCCACACTTTAATTATTTTGCCAGTCTTTACAGATTTAAATAAAATGCGCATAGACTGTACCCAAAAACACTCACATGTGTGTGTGTGTGTGTGTGAGTGTGTGTGTCTCTCTCTCTGTGTTTGTGTAAGTCCTTTGCCCCAGGCTCCGCTTTTCGGCTTGTTTTCGTCGTTAAAAGTCTTTCGTAACGCTTTTGGCAATATCATTTTCATTCATTCTCGTTCTCCATCGCATTTTCCATTTTCCATTCGCTTTGCTACGTTGGTGCTCATTAACAACAAAACGTGACACACACACACACATTCACATATATGTGAACTCCTTCTCTCTCCATCTCTCTCTCTCTCTTTCTCCGTGTTAATTCTTTATTTGGTGTTATTTTTTGCATTGACTTCTTTCATGCAGGCTTCCTTTTGTTTTTGGTCCGGCTCGTAAAACTGTTCAAAAAAAGCTGCCAAGTTTTGCATAAAGAAGGCTCCCAAACGCCAAAAAGAGTCGCCAGCTGCCTGCCTCGCTCTTAATTTAAGGTAATGAGCACATACAAAGTGCAATTAAAAGCTTGTTGCCAAAAAATGCAATTTTCGTATATTTCGTTTACTCTATTTTCTAAAGTATTATGATTTTCTTATGGCGCTTGCAACCCTGATTGAATGTATACTTCAGGGTATACTTGTAAAATAGTATGGAAATTTTTATATGTATATCAAAATAATTGGGTTGAAATTGTGTTTTTTTTTTTTAGTTGTTTCTGACGACTTTCGTAAATAAAGAGTCGATGGTAACTTCCACCAAATTCCTATTTAAAATACACGTAGTAGTTAGTTTTACGCTAGTGGAGCGGTCACTGACCACTCATGCGCCTCATGGCCAAAGTCGATGGCGCATGCATTTAACAAGTCTCAAACTTGTACCAAAATACTGCATCAAAAATGCATGGTGGACAGTCAGCTCAGGGGAAGTGTCAAGGAAAAAGCAGACATTAAAATGCGCCGTCACGAAATTTTTGGGAAATCGATGGAAATTCACGAAATTATCATAAGAAAGTTAAGAGTAAACAGAATTTGAATTGTTAATGTGGTATTCATGATAATTTCATGCTAATAAGCAGCAATTTTTAATGGATTGTTAAGAAAATGTGAGGAAAACGATTTTGGCAATGGAAAACAACATATTAACGTATTTAGACAAGATTATGATTAGAAATAAATTATTTTAAAAATGTCTTTCGTTGGCTCATTAAGAATATTCACAGAGTCCGCGCACTAAGCTGTACCGTTTGAAAAATAAATTATATATTTGGTGTAGTTAGACACCAAAGCAACGGACTATGCCAGTACCATTTGCTTATGCGTATATCGAACTTCTTTCGCTTTTCGATACTTGTATTTGAGCAGTACATTTCCGTTGTTATCTCTGCAATCTTGTTGCAAACAGAAGGGTCCACAAACATGCACGCACACAACTGACAAACTGACATCAAAGAATACAAATCTATATACTCTTTACATATAAATAACAAACTAAGATTTATTCTCTCATTGCTGCACAACACTCAAAACGACGTCATCAAAATCACAGTTCTGCACCAGCTCAAAGATACTTTGGGTTTTCGTACTTCTTTTCTGTCCATCTCCATTTTTTGCGTATCATGTAGCTGCAGTTCGTTGACTTTGCAGTCTCACATTTCAGTTGATGCTGCTGCTGGTTTTGTTATTGTTGTTTTAGGTTTTGGTTTTTATATCTATGAGTTTATATTTATTTCTTTGCCTGGTTTCCACGGCTCACTTATTTCATTTCCCAGTGCCCTGCGGTCTCTCAATTGTGTGCATATTTTATTTAAGCGATTTCCATCAGAGACTGTGCGGACAGCAGGACGAGTATGACATGCATTTTCTTTACATGTATGTATAAAATATATATATATATATATATACATATATTTATTTTTTTGCTCTTTGTGCTGATTTGCTTGCTTTACTTTATGGGTCAAGCTGTTGGCTGTGGGCTGTGGGTTGAGGCAATCTCTCAACTGAAATGTTTTTGATGTTGTTCTAAGCCCCCATTAGGATGCCTCAGAGGACAAACGCTAACAGCCATTACATGTGTGCATATTGCATAACTTGAAGCATTGATCGGAATTAAGTGTAGTGAAGGGATTTTTGTCAATATTATTTACAAATCAAGCTTAAAAATAATTCAAGTACGCATTTATTGCGTTATGTTTGAAAACATTTGTTATGCAATCAATTGAAAATGGAGCTCATACAAAGGTGTATTTATATTGCGTAACTCTAATTTACAATATTTATTAAAATCACACGCTCACTTTGATTTTTGTGAATGTTATTTTAGGAGTTTTAAACGGCTTTTGTAGCACTTTATTTTTATAGAGCATGAAAAAATTTATACATTCAAATTCAAATTCAAATCACGGTGAGTGATATTTAATATTATTGTTGCTAGAAAATATCACTTCATTTACTGCCAGCTTTAACTTTAGATATAAAAGTATTTACTCTTTTAAGACGAAGTTAGCTCGTTTTTTTCTTTTGCTACTTTCACAACTAAAAGCTTTCCATATCAATCAATTGTTTCCTGTGAGTTACCTATCAGGAGCAATTTAGAATACAATGTTGAAATTTCCGGTGTTCTTAGTTGTCATTGTAATTGTACTCGAAGTTGTCGTTGTTGGAGCTGCTAACCTTTCTTAGACCGCAGAAACTCATTACGTGCTACTCTCGCTGTGGGTCTACGTTTTTGCTATTTTGCAATTAAAACTTTCATTAAAGTAATTAAAATTGCAACAAAATCAACAAAAATACAATCAAAATCTACCAGCTTGGGCAAAAATCTACCAGGAAGAGCAGCGCCAGGGCCCAGAAGGGAGAGGTATAGGAGGTGGCCATCGTGGTTAGAGGTTCAGGGTCTTGACAAATACACAAAAATGCAGTTAAAAATGTACGACAAGGGCGGATGAATGGACCGACAAGGGAAAACAAAGACAAAAGTGTGACAAATATAAACAGGAGTGTAAATAAAATGGCAAAATGTAAATGCAGCCAAGCGGGCAAATGGAAGACGAAACGAGAAGGTTGAGGGGCGTGTATAGTAAAATGTGGTAATTGTAAATAAGTGGAAAATGAGTGCGCAGTGGCGGGGAACTTGTGGATGGTGTGACGGAACTAAACAAAAATGTAGAAGTAACATTTTAAATTCAAATTAAACGACTGGGAAAGCCACAAAGGATTGACATGAAGCTAGTGCCACGGCAGGAGCAGCCACGAGCAAAGGCAACAAATATAACAACAACTGTGTCAGCAGAAGCTAACCACAGCTGGCAGATAGTGTTGCAGAAACTGTTGCACTTGTTGTTGCAGTAGCTGCAGTTGCAGTTGACAGCTGAAACGTATTTTAGCATTTTCGCAATTGTTTGCATATGAGTTTGACATTTGCATGGCACACACATATTTGCACGTGACAGAAAGAGAAAGACCGAGAGAAATAGAGAGATAGAGAGAGAGAGAGAGAGAGAGAGAGGGAGAGAGAGATAGAGAGAGAGAGAGAGAGAGCGCAATGTTCGTTAATTGCGTAACTTTAAATTAATTTGTAAATAATTTGTAAACACGCAAACAAAAGCCAAATGTTCCATAAATAAAATAATACAAAAAAATAAAATGGCTTTCAGCGTTTCGAGTTTTTGGCAATAATTTCGCCTGTCATTGTTATTGCAATATTTGTTTGTGAACTAAATGCTTCAGGGGTCAGATATATGCAAATTAGTTTAAATGCATGCTGGCCTCAGCAACGTTATAATTAGTAACTGACAATATCAACAATTTCAATATGTTATGTGTTCAATATATTCAAAATATATAAAGTTATTAAAAATTGTCATTAGTTTCTTATTGGCAATGTAACATAGGGCAATAGTATGTGTAACAAACACAAACATATTTAAAAAAAATTCAATGAAAAATTATGGAACCATTCATTTTTTGCAAAAATAAATTTGCTTAGTCGGCTGTTTGTGAAGCTTGTAGAGGACTACAAGTTAATTATCAGCTGTTCCCATTGATATATAATATACTCATAGTAGCTGCTTCTTCTTCCTTCCTTTCTTTTATTTTTTTCACTCTTTTGTATAAGATTTCAATAAGCTATATGACAACCTTTGAATGTCGCCGTTGTTTACGCTCAAGTACTTTGCATTCATATTTACATGAAAGCAAGCAAACTCGAAACTCAAACAGCAAAAGATGCCGCTGTGCCACATGTGTCGCATATCTACAATTGGGGAAGTGGGACGATGTGGCAGGGAGTGGCTCTGCGGAAATAAAAGATTTTTACAAAACATTGCACAGTCAATGCTTCGCCTAGCAGCACAGCAAACAACTTAGACACGCCTACTCACTCATTCACCCACTTCCCGCCTATTTTCCCCGGCCCCACATTTTTAAAGGCAAGTTGACACGCCGAGCAAATAAAAAAAAAAACAGCAACAACACATTTCTTAAAGCGAGCCCAAAAGCTGTAAAAAATGATAAACGCTTCAACTGATGACACATTCAGTTTCACACACGAACGACTTTCAATTTACATTTGATGTTTTATGTTTGCCAGCATTTACAAAGGGCAAAAAAAAAATACAAAAATGAATAAGAAAAAAAAATCACTCATACGCACCCACGCACATGAGACTACGGGGAAAGTTAGCAATCGTCTGGCAAACGGACAAAAACCCAAAAACCAAAAGGAACTGAGCCGCACTAACCAAGCAGCAGCAGACGACGCCGGTGCCAAGTAGACGGCAACAACAATAGCAACAACAGAAACAAACAGCAACAAAATAAGCAGAAAAAGACGCTGATGAGGAGGCTGTGCAAATAAACGAATAATATTTTGCAGTCTCAAAGAGAAAAGAGGAAAAAATATTGATACATTCTAGCTTAACAAGAAGCAGCAGTCGTTGAAAAAAATTCAACTTCTTACTAGAACGCAAAATATTTAACAAAAATATGTAAAACATTCCTGGCCCGCCAGCTAAATCACGAATCTCTCAAACCCAACTCAGTAATTCGCTTGAGTTATTGCAAGTCGGATTTAGTATGTCTGAGCAAACGATTACGGCTGAATGTAATATTTAATGATGGGATAGGTGATGTCTAAAGGCTCTCAAGTAAATTATAACTACTTTGAAGGCTGTGAAAATGCTTAAAGTGCGGAGATAGGTAATGAAATCAAGAAAGTCTTATAAAACATATTTTTAAAATTATCCGTTGAGTTTTGTTTATAGATCTCTCCGGTAAACTTTGATTTCCTTAATGCAATATTTTGTTAGCTAGCTGATTAAAGTTCTTGAAGATCGGAGGCAGATCCTTATCTTAATTTGAGTTTGCAATTGCAATCAAACTCACAAATTTTAAGATTCATTTCTATGGATTACTCTTGAATAAATAACTACTGACAGGGTATCAAATAATCGTACTTGAGCTTTGTAACTTTCTGAAAAGGTCTCCGATCCCATTAAGTATAGATAGTTTTGCACAGCATCACCAACCAAGATCACTGTATCATAAAGATGTCATAGAAATGGGACATCAAACAATGACTAAACAGCCGTCGTTTGTGATACCTGTGATAAAATCGAATGTTTTAGCCTGTCCTTAAATATTTTGGTCTGCTTCAATTTTAATCTGGAGTGATAAGAAATATCAGGTTCAATTTGATAAAGTATTGGCAAATACAGGTTGTAGTGGACAAAATAATTAAATTTTAGGTGTTGGTTATTTCCTGCTAGTCTTTCTTCTTTTATTCAACATTAGATTTTGTACCTGTGGAAAAATAATAATTTATTTTCAAAAATTGCAACACAATTGATAAATTTTTTTATTCTTCTAGCTGAAATAACTTTTTTGTTTCGAAAAATGTTTTCCCACAGTTCAACAAACTTGTCAAAGATCTCCGCCAAACAACTGTTAAAAAAGTAACCCGTGTTTCGATATATACTTTTAGTTTGGGTAATCTTTTGGCTTACTACATTTTTTGTGTCCAGTATATTGACGATTTGAGTGTCTTATTTTCAATGGGCACTTCTCAACGTTTCACTTCTCTGCAATAATTTCCTTGGCATGCCACAAGTCTTGACATGCCATCGGGGTACCTATGAGAGCACTTGAAGAAGAACAGCACACAACAAACCTCACCAACAACACACACACACACACACACACACGCAGAAACCAACATAGTATGCGGTTGGAAAACAAAAGCCCAAAACTCGAAAGCAGTTGCCAAAAATTGGCCATAACGAGCACTTGAAGACAAATGTGACATGCCAAAAGTTCACAGGCATTTTCTTGCCTTGCAAGGATACCTTTTCAATATCTTGAATGGCTTATATATATATATATATATTATACATATATATAGATTTAAAGTGCTATACACCCACACAGAAAAGTGCACTTAAAGCCGAGGCAGAGCTGTGGGACTCAATGAGGGCCGCGTCACATAAGTTACGATTTTTACCTAATTTATACAGTGCGGGGACAGGACGCAAGCCGGACTGGACCGTGGCGAATCGAGTCCGCCACTTGAGGCCATATAATTGCGCTTATCTCTTGGCGCACACTCAAGTGCCAGCGGCTCAATATGTTTCTGGAGTGAAATGAAGGGGGCCGCTGCTGCTTCTGCTGCTGCTTCTGCAGCTGCTTTTCTACAGGCACTTGAAAAAAGGACACAGCAAAAGGAGCACGGCACAAAAAAAAATCTGCTACAGAACTTTTGGTCGTCTATTTGATTTAAAAGGAAATATGTGCCTTCTTCAGTTATTGTTGCTGTTGCTGCTATTATTTACTTTCTTGTGTGTATGTTTATATGTATTTTGTTTTTTGCTTTGTTTTTTTTCAGTGGCTTGTTCACTGTGGTGACATTTTTATATTGTGTGTGTTTTCTCTGGGCGCGCTGCTAACTTTTTGGCATGCTACCAATGAGATTATCTTAAGTGGACTACCATTTTGTAGGGGTCGATGCAGCCCTGCCCCCATGGGGTCGTGAAACGACCCCCGCGAGTCGAGTTTGATTCGATTTTTCTTTTGACTGCTACTGCTAAATTAGTTTTACAATAGTTTCAAATGCGCACACAAAGTTGGTATTCGCAGAAAGGAAGACTTGCATAGCTAGCCAATGCAAAGAAATAAACGCTTTGAGTAAGCTCTCGATTATTATTTAACAGCATAAGTTTTGGATAGTTGTTGAAATCATATCTAATAACAATATAAACATAAGTATCTAATAATATTGTTACCCTAAGTAAATACTATAAATTCAATCAATATTTTATTCGAAATTTTAAAATATACCTTTACAGATCTAGTGTAAAGAATTATTTGAAAACATACGAATATTTTAAGATAAAATACATTTGCAAATGAATACAAAATATTATTAATTCTGAACTGTGAGAAATAAACCATAAAGCACATAATCTCAGTAGATATTGGAATTATTGAAAGTGCACCGGAGTTAATAAAAATTGTACTCAAATCTATATTCTGTGAATTGTATGTCCAGGACTAACATCAAAATCAGCATCTTTAGCTAAGATATCTCTTCCCTGTGGCACGCAAAAAAAAAAAAAACGATTTTCCCTCTCAACTTATCTGTGCCTCAACATATTGCTCGTCAGATTTAAAATAAGAAAAATTAAGTCTACAATTTATACTTTATTTTATCTTAAGTCTGCACTTTCTATCTGCTTGTACCTATACCCGGACAGGGAGTGTTGGCTCTTTAGAAAGCTTCAAGTGTGAACACACATTATAATAAACGCCTCAATTGTTGTTCAGTCATCTGTGTAATTTATGTTTAGCTAATGTTCAGGCATCGATGAGCTTGTCAGCTTTTGTGAATCACTGCACGCAGACATAGACACACACTCACACACACACACACACACATGCACAGGCGCTGGAAGGTGGGTAGTCAGTCGTGTTGTGTACTGTTATGTGCCACACTTGCACACACACACACAAACACACACAAACACATACTGAGACATTAACCCCCATCGAGTTGAAATGACGTTAAGGTTGCTTCGTTGAGTCTAATAGACTTTCATAGCTGCTGTCTGTTGACTTCGACTTTGCCCCAGTTTTACCAGTTTTCGAGTCAAGTCGAGTCGAGTCTTGAAACCCTGAGCTGCAGGCGCACGGTAAGCGAAATCCTTTGCCATCCACTTTGCTCTGGCGTTTTATGGAGCGCTTTCTGTTCGACTCTTTTATTTTTCATAGACATGTTCCAATGATTTCTTATTTTTGCTATGGGGGAAACTGTTGCGCTATTTTGTCGTTCACAAAAATTCCAGTTTATTTTCTGGTATCCTTTTTTTTTTGTTGCGTTTGTATTTGAGCTCGACCTGGTGTTAAATCATTGATGTGTGAAATTTGTGCAAAAAAGAAAAAAATCCTATGGACATGTGCAGCTTTTGATCAATATTTCTTTGCTCAGTTACTGAAAAGCTTTTTAAAGCACAAATCAAGTTGGCATTGAATTGAAATTCTGCATGGAGCTCTCTGATGTCCGACGCCACAATAGCTCCAATATCATTATTTCATTTTCGTTTTTCCCCACAATTGTAACACCGAAAGAAAACTTGTGGAACGAAAAAAAATCTTCGTTCGTATTCCCAACTACTTGCGTTGAAATAATATATTTAGAAATAATATATTCTGTTTTTGGAACTGGTAAGTCTTAAATCATTTTGAGAATTATTACATATGCAATTGTAGGTTCTTTTTTTTTTTTAGCTAAGTATCAATTTACGAAAAAATGTGCTGCGGTCCTTGCGGAAGTGTCTCATATGCCCTTGCCTATGGTCCTGTCGGACCCGCTTTGCCTGCGATGAACTACAATAACTGCTGTTGCGGACCTTGCCCACCCTGTGGTCCCTGGACTTGCCCACCAAATAGATGCTGCTGCTGCGGAGAATGCGGCTGCTTTGGTCCCTTCTATTAGTCGCATAAAAATACATACTAGACATAAATAATAGTAATCATAATCAATGCTGAGTTCAGTTGCGTAGGAATACAACGAATATTTTTTTTCTGGTCGTTTTGTAAGTGGTTTGGTAAATAAAATTGTTGAAAATGTATTTCTTGAATTTGGAAAGGAAATCAAAGCTGTTGAAATTGGATATCCCATGAGGAATTTTGTTTTTCGTAATTGTTCGTTCATTTTATTTTTGTGAAGATCTCATATTTTGAAACAGTTAAGCGATTATTTCGATTTGGCTGCTGGACTACATAGGACTTTCTCAAATGCCGTTTTCCAATTTTGTTTCGCCTGGTTGAATGCATGTGATAGCTCTGCTCGCTTTTCAGTTTTGGTTGGATCCGGGCAAGAATTCATTTCAACTACGACACCTTGCGGTCGGATACAATTGCCACGGGTGCAGCTTGTATCCTTGACGAAGCACTTATCATGGGGTCCACACGGCGTTGGTATGAAATCGCGACCCGTGAAGCGCAGTGTGGAAAGCTGTGGATTGTTGCATGCCAGACTGTAGGAGGCACACGCCCAGCCGCCGCACATCTCGCTTATGGATGATGGGTATTGACTGTGATTATAGTTATTAATTTGTCATGTTTGGGGTTTGTATTGTACTTACTCGTAAAACTGTACAATTTTGCTGTGAGACGTTGGCTGACAACGACTAAACTTGTATATTTCTATTTAAGCATTTATTATTCTATTCTATGTCAAAATTTCTATGCCAACTGTTCGAATTCATTATTGTCAGGCTTCTGCAAGGCAGGATGGATTTTAAAATAAATACAGCAGATAGTTTTTCGCTTACCAGTCAGTTACTTGAGCCGGCTTGTTCTAAGTTTTAATGTTTACACTACCAACCACAACCGCCGCAACAACCGCCACACCACCCGCCACAGCAGGAGGAGCAACTATCGCAGGGGCCGCACGGCGTCGGTGCAAAACAGCGGCCAGTATAGCGCATATTGGACAAACGATGATTGTTGCAGGCGATGCCATAGGAGGCGCAGGCCCAACCGCCACACATTGTTATTGGAGGGTAGAGGAACCAAAAAAAAAAAGACTGAAAATTTTATAGTTAAACCAACTGAAGCCGGAGAAAAATATGGGAACGAGTGGTTATTGCTGGTTTGATATTGTTGCCAGGAACGAAATGGGATTTAGAATGAAACCCATTTCATAGGCAGACGTCGTCGTCGGCGCTGTAACTCCTGACAGCTGTTGACATGCCCAGCACCGCCAACTTGTACAATTGAAATCTCTGCACTAGACCCACCCGGCCAGAGTAACCAGGCAACCTGACAGCCAGGCCAGACCATTTCGTAAATCTTCACAAGCCGTGTTGAAATCCACGAAAATCTCGCATAGCGAACAAAAAAAAAAAAAAAAATATGCTTAAAAAAATGGCAGGCTAAAGTGAAATTAATCCAACACCCGGGCACAGTGGTACCAGCTCGCTAAAAATGCGCCTATGTTTTATGACTATTTTTAGTAATAATAAATGCATTTGCAATTTTTGTGCAGTTTTGTATTTTTATATTTGGTTGTAAATTAGATATGTATTTCTTCAGCTGTTAAATGTTATTTAATTTGTATACTACGATATCAAGTTTTTTGTAGTAAACTTATCTTCAAGATGTGCCACATTCATCTTGAATAAATTAATATATTCATCACAGAGCTTGTCATAAGTTTACAAATGTCAACCACTGTAGAGTTCAAACGCAGTTGGTATGCAAAAATTGTGCACTACACTCACACAGAAAAGTGAGAGAAAACGAGTGGTAGACAATCCAGTTTTTTTTTCGCACTTGCCGTAGTGCACTTTCAGGTCTTGTTCAGCCATGCCCAGACAATCAATTACATTAGCCCCCACTGACCCAACCAACCGCAGCGGCATGCCCCCCAAACTCAGACTGGAACCTATTCCTCAACCGTGTGGCTTAGCTACTGTGCAGCTGAAATATAGAGGAGGAGAAGCAGGAACAGGAAGTGCTAAGGTGGAGTAGTACGAGTAGTTATCTTGAAATAGGCAAATACAAGTTGAAATTAAATTAAATGTTGAGTGCAGTTTTGAGGTGATAAATATTGAGAAATGTATTTGAAAGGCGGGGAGAAATGTCAAGCGTGTTGTCACAACATATTTTGTATCTTACAGTTTATACGAATCAAACAAAAATATTAGAAAATTACCCTAAGGATGTGTTTTTGCCAATCGAAGCCAAAAGAGGCGCTAAATGACGCAAAGGTAGCTGCTTATTGCCTGCCGTATTTAGCATATTTTTTGTGTGGATCATTGGCAATTGGACACAAGCAACAGGTGAGGCGCAAACACGGTTGAATGGGCTGCAGCGGACCGTGTGGCGCCTGTGTCAAAAACTGCTGCGCCAACGGGGGATCCGGCTACAGTCGCTGTGGACAGAGCTGTTGTGCCCACGGGCCCTGTGGCTCTGTTTCCTATCGCTTGGCCAGCGGACCCTGCGGTCCGGTGCTGCTCTGCATGGAGTGCTGCGGCTGCTGCGACTGCGGCTGCTGTCCGCCATTTTATTTCGTGCGAAACAGGTGCGCCTGCTGCTGGGAATGGGGCTGTTTTGGACCCTTCTATTAACCCAGGAGCGCGGACAAAGTTTTCATATTTTTGAGCTCAATAAATTTGTTGTATGTGTACATAATTTAATTTCATTTTCGTCAGTTCATTAATTTATTTTTGGACAACACTCACAACTTTGGCACAACAATTCTGCCAATGTAATGTTCGAGCTTGATTGAAAAAATTCTCCAGTTATGTGCATGTATATATATGTGTATATCTATATATATATATACAAACATTGGCTTAAAAACAAAGGAAAAGTGCTGAATGCTAAATTGCTTGTTTTCGGGTTAACCCCAAAAATAAATAGCAACAAAAAGAGTACTTGGAAAAAAACCGGCAACATGCAAAACAAGGAATGCATTTTCAGACAATGTGAGAACTTTTTTGTTTTATTTTATTTTTTTTTTAATAGAGCACAACAATGCATTGTAGTCTGAAATAGGTCACGGGCTTCAATTGGCATAGTTTTTTTTATCGGCTTATAACGATTTTTTTTGTGAAACCTGCTAGTTGATTGAAAACTGAATAACTGCGTATGGAATAGATGAAAATGGCTTTAAATGTTATATATCTGTAAGTGATAAATATTTGCAAAAACATTTTTCACTTGATTAAAAAAACAACTTTTAGGAATCCCATTTAAGATCTAATAAATATTTTTTTAGTAATAATGGAAATAGGTAGGTGTCATCTTTTTATTTGATTGTTAGGGCGAGAACACCGTGAAACACATTTAGAATAAATTTGAATGTCGTTAACTCTTAACAGCTCTGAATAAATTAAATAAATTACCAAAATAAGCATTTTTATTTACTTAACGATCAGACGCAGCCGTGACTGTTTATTGAAAGTTAATCGCTTTTTCTTGTCACTCAAATAACCCAACTAAGTTCTTATTAATAAAAAAAAAACATTATTAAAATTATTATATTATTTAACTATGCATTAAAAAAGAGTTAAAAAGCTGTAAAGAATATTTTTTTGACCTAAGTTGGCCCAATTAATATGCAACTTATAAATATAATATGTTGGACTCGTTGCAACAACAATCGTATAGCTTATTTTTGCTCCAGCGTCGGTAATGTAATAATTAATATTTTCAATTGTCAAACAATGCCATAAAATAATAGAGACACATTAATTCAAAAATGTTTTTGCCATTGCTGTTATTACTGTACCCACAGGAAAATATTTATATATATTTTACGCTACAGAAATAACATATTTTATAACTGTTGAAATGTAGTTTATTGTTCAGATGTCTGCAATGGATGTTTTTGCTAGGAGCAACTGGGGCAAGTAGCTGCCACTGAAATTACACAAATGCAGTTTGCGTGGCTCTCAAGCTCGGTGACAATTATTTTACTGGTTGTACGCGAGTCAAGCAGCCTGCACAACGGTCAGTGGGCGTTTTGTCAATATGAACGAGGAACAATCGAATTTTCCACTGATCCATTGATATATAATTCTTATAAATAGTTTAATTGGTTTTTAATATTTAATTATTTAAAATCTGGAAAAATGTGTACAGCATTGGCTATTTCTCATATTAATTATTGTTTATATTTCAAATAATTCTTGAATAGCTTTTTGTTATCGTGTTGGTTTTGTATAGGCTCAGATCTTAAGTCTTTGTTTCATTTGTTAAACAATAACTTTGAATGGATTCTGTTAATTGTTTTGCTATTTAACCTGCTGTCATACAAATTTATATCAGAGAGATTTGACATCGCCCAATTTGCTAAGTATTTGTGCTGTGCTTGAAATGGAAATTAATTTGCTGCAAATCACCAAGACCACAAGTTGTCTTCTATTGCGTTCAACAAATTAATGCAGAGTCCATTATTCATCGTCTATTGTTCAAAACTCAAAACGATTTGCAGTCCGAATTCAATTGAAGTTGTCAAATGAAATCATGATTCATTTTATTGCAATAGAATTTGTGTGCATTACATTAGATTGTTAATTAAAATAATAATAAGGCTGAGTACATATTATTTTGGAAAATTTAACTACGTCTTGGTAGCTGTAGAATCACTTGAATATGCATAACTTCAATATCATGTGCATTTTCAAACTATTCGCTAAGTAAAGACTTAACTTGGGCGTTAAACATTATTTTGGTTGCTGCTTACCTTCGGGGAATAACAAATATCAAATGTTATGTTTTCTCGATGCTGTTGCTTTTGATTATTTGTAGTCAGTGGTCATAAATTAACAAATTTAGCACGTTACAGTGTTACACAACGCTTGCTGGCTGCAGTCTTGTGTAAAAATGCACACACACCAACACACACTAACACACACATATACCCAAAACGGACACGAACTGAGAGAACACGGCTGGGATTTGAACTTTGAGACCGACACTGAGACTGGAGACTGGAAAGGGACCCAAACCCAAACCCAAATCCAAATTCAAACCGAGACCGGACTTTGCTGTCCTACGTGTTGTTTTTCCTGACTCTGTTGTTCTTGTTGTTGTTTACGTGTTTGTTGTTTTTGTTATTGCACATTTTGGACATATTTTTCATAATTTTACGCGCAACAACGGAACAGAGAGAAACAGAGACGGAGAGAGAACTGCTTGTGTGTGTGTGTGTGAGTGTTTTGTGGGCCAAAAACCATAAAATGTTTTAAAAACCGAAAAAAGTTTACGTTGTTTACACTGTTTGTTTGGCAAAGCACTCAAATCTCTAGTGAAATATTAATTTTCACAAATTCTGACACTTTGCCATGGGCGTCGTTTTATCAATTCGATTTATATTTGTTGTTTTTGTGTTGATTTCATTTTGTTTGTCTCACGGCAAATACAACTTTATGTCTCGTATTGTTAATTAATTGTTTCCGTTCACTAATTTACTTATTTATGCAGCAGGCGCGCACCGTTTAACATTACGTGTTGTCGTTGTTGTCGCTGTTGTCGATGTTTTCGTGTTGCCGTGTTGTTGTCCTTGCGTGGCAGCGTCGTTAGCAGCAGCTTTAGCAGCAGCGGCGGCGGCGGCAGCAGCACTAACAGCAGCAGCAGCAACAGCAGCACAGTGAACCAAACGTTTTGACATTATCAACGTAACTGAAGCAGCAGCAGCAGGAAGCTGTCGTCCTCTGCCTGCCTATCGCTATAGCAGTCGCCGGCAGCGGGCATGCTGTCGCCAACGCCGTTGCCTGCCGCTCTTCGGGTGCCTGCAACTGTAGCTCGGAACTTAACGAAAGTTGCCGAATTGCTTTGCAGTCGGGCATGTCTGTGTTTCGTGTGGGATAATTTGATGCGAACGGCGAACAGCTGACTGCGAGAGAGCGTCGCCAGCGTATGATGTAATTGGCAAAAGCTTTTCAATTCGAATTTGTGCCCTTTATGGGAAATTTGGGTGTTAACAGTCGCTGTTAACCCAACAGCATGTTTATGATCTGAAGCCACACTTGGGATGATGAGACAAAGGATATAAATGAATAGTTCTGCAGTAAAGTATTGTGTATTAGGTAAGCAAATTTATTATTTTAATTAGGACTCAACAGAGGACAAAATAAGACTATTTCAATTAAAAATAAGCATTAAATTTTAAATTAAAGTTTCAGGTTATGAAACGCGTACAATTTTTACTTATTACTTTTTATAAATCATTACAAAGTAACTTAAAACTTTTGCTTTTAACCAGTAAAATTGAATCACTTTAAGCGAAATTTATGAATATAGAATAATTTCTTTTACCTCGGGTTCATTTCATAATTTTAATCGCAATGTTTTCGTCCTTTATTTTTGTAACGCAGCCTTAAATAATTATGTACATTAAAAACATGAATTATTTTATTATATTAAGCTGTGAAAACATTAATGATGACAACTTTACCATCTACCGATGGCTGTATGGCTGTATGGATGTATCTACAAGAGTCGTAAGGTCGGATGCACCGCATTAGGCAATTAACAAGAAATTTCGGAATGCACGTGTGCGGTAAGAACAACTAACGGATGTGAATGATAAAGCTGGTAAAATGTAAATATTAATATCGTCATAAGGCACAAGATGTTAGCAGTAAATTTGCATTGGAGCACTTGAAATGCAGCTCGAAGTGTTGTCGAAAAAAAGTGTAGTTAAACCAATGCCAGCATAAAATGAACAACAGAAACAACAACAGCAGTAAAACAAGCAGCAGAACAGCAAGGACAACAGGCAAAATGTCAGCTCATTTCCGGCTGCTTAATTTGAAATCGTAGCGCAAAAATTACAAATGAGCTGACAATGCGAACAGCAACCAAGAATCCAAACAACCGAAAAATAACAGGGCTACCATTGTCGAAGAGCAGCAGAGGAAGCGTACCGTCAGTGGGCGAAGGGGGGTGTGGGGGGCCGATTGTGGGAGTGGCTTGTAGGGTTGGTTTTGTTGTTGGGCTGGGAAACAATAAGCACAAAATAGCAGCCGTCTAATACGCAAAAATAAACGAGAACTGGCCACAGCATGACAGCCCAACAGTAACAGCAGCCAGCTGGGCCAAATCCAATGTGACTACCCATAACCCACCTTGCCCCTCGCATCCATCCTTTTATAGCTAGATCCCTCTTTGTGTTGTTTTACAATTTAACGCACATCCTGACAAGCAAAACGCAGTCGCTGCTGCTGCTTCTGTTATTGTTGTTGTTGTTGCCAACGCCCAACAGTTTAGTTTTGGTCTTTGTGTATGTGTGTGTGTGTGTGTGAAGGGGGGTTGGTTGATGTGTGTCTCTGCACTCTAATCTAATGATGACAAGCGTCGTCTGGCAAATGTGTGGGCGTTGTTTTTAACCATTGCATTCGGGCATGTGTTAGCTACAATGCGTATACGCCGAGTTGCACTTGTCTACGAATTGTTGTGCGACTACAGCAACATCCCTTTTTAGAAAACCCTGCATCCATTTGGAATAAGTGGTAAGGCTCCTTTGTTCAAAACAAACAGTAAAACTTGCGTTCTCAAAAAAAAAAAAAACGATCTGTTGTTAAGTACAATATTTGACTATTTTATAGTTTGATACATGACATCTCCAATTCGAGCACTCTGGACGAGACCAGGCTCTATGGATCTGTTCTCCAGTTGTCTTAGAAGGATATCTGAGTTTTTGCTAAGGAAATAGTTAAAAACAAATAGGACTTTAAATGATATATATATTTCGACTCATGTCGTCTATAAGCATTTTCCATAACTACCAATAACGAGTGTAATAATGTTAAAAATCCAATTTGAAATTTTTGCAAAATCTCCCCTGAATACAGTTTTGCATAAATTTAACAGAATCATGAACGTTTTATAACAATTTAAATATTCGGCATAATTTATTGACTAACGAGCACAATCAAATAATAGATTTTGCACATGACGTTTTAAAAAACCCAATTTATTCAAATATTCGTATATCGATTGAGTGGCACTCTTTTACTACCATATTCAAAACTTAGTGCAGTTCCCACAAATTATTCAAAACAATCTGGAACTTTAGCTCTGGCTTAAAATGCTCAACTTTAACTTGTTTTGCGCACAACTTCTCAGCTTAACTTTTGCAGAGATGGGATGGGAAGGAAGTGGGTAGGCGAGGGAGGGAGGTTCGAAAGGGGAACGCACATTTGACTTTCACACCTGAGAAGCAGGTGGGAGCTAACTTCATTTGCGCTACTCAACTAATTGGCTAATTTATGCAAGTCAAATAAATGTCATGTCACCATATAATTAGTTGTCCAAAATGTCGGCCGAAGTGTGTGCGTTGAACATTTTGCGTCGTTTACACAAATAATAATTTATGCATGATTTGCATATTCGCTGTCACTAATTAAATTACAAAAATTAACTAGAAAACTAAAGAAAATATTAAGAAGCCATGAAATGAGAAAGAAGTATCCTTTGCTATTTTTCCTTATCTTTTTCCTTTTTGAGGTCAGCTGAACTGTCAGCTTGTCACTTGCTGGCCGGCAGCATAATTTTGTTATTGTTTTGCATTGCATTACATGGCCAAGAGAAAGCAGCTGCAAAAGGCAAAAGCTACCGATGCTGCTCCAGCCTTAGTCTCAGTCTCAGTCCCAGTCTCAGTCTCAGTCGCAGCTTGAGATGCTGCCTCAGTTTCAGCTGCTTCTATAATCTATTGGATTAGCGCAAATGCAATTAGGTACAGGCAAACGTTGCCCTGCCTGACAGCTTTTGGCCATGGCCAGGATTCTGCTACTACTTCCCACCTTCGCCATTCCCCCACCCACAACTCAACTCAATTATACTGTGTGGACTTTGCGCATTATCAAATTGGGTCCATCTAGTGCATTGCTTTGAGAATGAGGGTTGAGAGGTGCATGTCAACTGCAACTTTTCATTTAAGCGAAAGTATTCCATATGCATTTCAATTCAATTACATTTATCCCGTTTGCAAACTGATATATACGCCAAAATTGTCCATAGTATTGCTATTGCAGCAAGTGTTTGACTTAAGATACCCTGTATTTTGTTCTTCAATATTTCCTGTATAAAATATATTTACACACAAGTAATTAATCGATAGTTAATCGAAACGCTGTTTTCAAATTTGAATCTGGAAGTGCAAATGTTTTTTGTTGGCAATCAAAAAAATATATTTTAATCTAAAAATACAAAGTTCTTTTTTCTCTGTTCACTGTTATTATTGCCCATTTAAATACTTGGAGAGTCGACGACGAAACCCCCATTGATTCCACTTATTTGATGAGCGTAGGGTATCAGAAAATATATAGTTCGGTACTCATCAAATATTAGTGAGACGGCTAACAAAATAGCTCTCACTAAATCCACGTCAAAATGCAGCCCAAAAAAATAAACAAACGGCCACCGCTCCTCGGTGTAAAAACATTTACCAGACCCATATCCGCCCATCGCAACTGTCTCTAAAACCAAACCCAATTCGGCGACCGTCAGTTTTGGCGCATAAAAAATGGTTGCAAATTTCACCAAGTGCAAACAACGTTGTAAAACAAATATTTACAACACTTTGAACTATGCTTTGTGTGTGTGTGTGCGTGTGTGTGTATGGATTCAGCCACGCCCCTACGCCTACGTCTATACGAACTCATTCGACCAGATGCCGGCAATAAAACCGCATCGAAAAATCTATCAGCAAATGATTGAAAAAGTGTATAACGGGTCGCGCTTATATACAACAAATAAAAATACGCAGTATCAATGAAGTAAAAATGACAGTGCCAGGATATTACTAAAAATACAAACATTGGCAAAGAACTTACAATGCATGCAAACAACATGAATCGAAACAGTGGCAAGTAACGTGTGTCATTAAAAGTTGTTGTATTTGCCACACATAGAAATATACGTTATATAAATTTGTATGGAAATATTTTGAAACCTAATAGGAGACACCTAAAGCGATTAGACATAAAATAAATCAAGTATACGTAACTGTTTGATGAAAACATATTTTATAAAGGAAATATTTCTAATATTGAACAAAATAATTTGATTGATATTTGTAGACATTTTTAATAATTTACTTAAAGCTGACTGTAAAATAATATTGTGTAATATTGATTTACTTAACAATGCAAATCAAATGGCTTGGAAACGTTAAATCCTTCACATACTTTTAACTGTCTGTCTTTATGCTCCTTTATCAACGGCAATTGTTGATCAACAAATCCCATACCAATTTCTACCAGCTTAGTCCTCTGTTGGCCATTACCCGTCAGTAATAAGTCACAAATATATTTCGCTGCTACATCATTTTTTGCTCAGCGTTGCGAAAATACTTTGAATATGTACTATAAAAAGGGCAGTTAAGATACAAACAAACCAACTTACTTGCGCTTTCCAAAGCAGCACAAAGCAATGCATAAATTGAGAAAGAGCGAGGGAGAAAGAGAGGGAGAGAGAGAAATATGGTAGAGGGGGTAGGATAAAGAGAGAGAGAGAGCGAGAGAGAGGGAGAGGGAGAAAGAGTGGCGGTCGGAGCGAGTGGAGGCAAAGAAAAGGGAATGAAAGGCTTACTATTCGCCAGGACATTTAAGCAGATTTGCCTCTTGTCTCTTGCTCCTCTTTGCTCAACTAGCATACGCCTCCACTACCACAGCTCCAGTCCCTCGCACTCTCTCCCTCTCTCTGACTCTTTTTCATATTTTATCATTTCTGTTTTTTTTTTTTTTGCATGTTGGCTTCCTTTTTGGAGTACACCAAACGAGCACCCCCTTTTTGGCTTATAATTTCTCACGTTTTCTTGCAAATGCAGCACAAAAATTCTTGTAGTAACTTTTAATTTCATGCCATTTAATTCGCTGAAAGCGGAAAGGAAAGAAAAGGAAAGGATAGAAAAGAAAATGAAGCAAATAAGAAGAATACCAAGATGAAGCCATGCAGTACAAGTAGAGCTGCCTCACTCCTCTTCTGTCAGTGTATGTATTTGCGTGTGTGTGTGTACTTTAAGCGAAAAAAGAATTTGCCACAAGACAAGCCTTAAATCAAAACTTATTTTCTCTGAAACTTTTTGTTATACAAATAAATATATATACATATGTCTATATAAATAAAGCTGCAAAGCGGTGAGACTTAAAAAACTCTTCGAGATCTGTGTTTTAGTGCGTGTTTTTGACATTTCTTTTGTTTTGTTTTAGATAGCTTTGCAGCTATTATTATTCTTTTCAGCTATTGTTCAAATTATTGTTACTTAGAGTTTGGACACGTTCTGCAAGGCTTCGATAAATAATGGCCACCCTTGCTAAAGGGCATTTTCTTGTCGATCTTCAAATCTTGTCAAGATTTAGCTTTGAGCAAAAAGCAAATATGGATAATGTCTGAAATATCCTCTCAACATTAATTTTATTAGCAGCTTTTTTGCATTGACTTCTCAATTTCTCCATAAACACACCCATCCCCCAGCCAATACACATTGAGTCTGAATAGTTTAACTATCCTTTGTTTTTTATCTGATCATTAATGAAGCAAAAACTTTTCATCAACTCTTTTTTATGCGTTTTATTACTAATTGCATTCGTTAAATGCTAGACCAAAATTAAGTGTTTAGACTTCTTGGCTAATTTCGAGTAAGAAACTCAAAGTTCACAACTTGCGGCATTCGAAATTTAAGACGGAAATTTCTCTAAATTGATTACGGTTCGGAGCCGATGGTTCTTTAATCAAGGCAACTACTTTGAGAGCCCTGCATAGCTGAAGCATTCAGTCCCAGGACCCTTACCTAACCAAAGCCATAATGTGCCCAACTAATAAAGTTTTGCACAGAGCAGCTTAGGCCACGCCCTTGCTGCACATTGTTATGACACACATGTGTGTGTATGTGTGTTGGTGTGTGTGCAACATTTCTATATAGTATAGCTTGTTATATGGAAGGCACATTAAGTCTACCTGCTGGCGCTTTCCGCGTTCCCGACAAAGTTTTTAACCATTACTTAACTGTTATGTGCACCTAAAGGCAACACACACATTCGCATAAATTCACTTGGGCCCGAAAGTGAAACTTAAAACTGGCAACTTCTTCACGCAGTAAGCGACGTTGAAGTCGACGTTGACGTCGACGTCGGTGGGATTGAAGTTGAAGCGACATCAAGTCGCTGCCTTTGCAACAATCTGCAAACATGTTGCATACTTTTATGCGTGGTGCAAGTTTTTAGCCAAGTTGAAGTGGCCTCTGCGTATGCGTTGCCAACTGGCATAAACCACATAAGTTCTGCCCTAGTTAAGCATTCACTGGGCCAATATTTAATACTAAGCCTGATTAAATAATTAATTAATTTAAAAAAAAACAGTCGTTTAACAGGTAACGGCATTTTACATATGTATAGGTTATTTTGTTTATATATATTTATATTTATATGCTCCAAATTATAAGTCTTCATTTAAGAATTTCATAATAATAATATTTCGAGCGTCGTCCCTTTGCAAAGTGACAAATTTGTATGTGCACATATTTATGGAAAAATTGACAAATAGATATCAATGATAACAAAAGGAACAACGACAATGAATAACAACAAAAATGTTCCATGATAACAAAATTGTATAAAAAATTGATGATGTTCGAGAATATCTTGAGAAATTGCGCATCATCAACATTGACATCGTCATCGAGATCAAAGGCGCTTCAGCGGCAACTAGTTTATTGTCGAGCACGCACACGCCACGTCCAATTGGGCTGCCCCCATTCATTTCACATAGTAATATTGTTGCAATGACAATACATTAAATATTGACAGCAACTTGATGATGAAGAGTGAAGAAAATATAAAGAAATTGTTTTGTGGGCAAACTTGTCTGTTACATTTTCTTTTTCTTTTTCTTTTATTTTTGTTTTTATTATTTTTCATTTTTTCGCCCCGTGGCACATTCAATTTATCTTGTAAATAATTCACATTCATAGCTTAAGCGAGACGTTTGTCCAGGTGAACTCAATTGAAAGCCAAATGACAACGTATTTGCAAATTGGTAATCAAATTAAGGTGTTCAAAAGTTGTTGATTATTTCTCTATGGGGATACAATGCCAAGAATTTGCCAAATGTATAGAATGGAACTGAATTGAATGGAATTGAATTGAATTTCATGCACATGAATTAGAAATTGTGAAAATACTTTTACCAGCAAACATTTTAACTACGAATAGTTTATTTTTTTTTTTGTTAGTCATTTCTGCATATTTGAAATACACGTTTCTGGCTGCGCCTTATGCTTAAATTTTAATTACACATTCCACATTAGCAAATCGTGATTGTAGTTATTAATCCACTATCAATTGAATTGTTAAGCCGATTTTTTGCGTTGCCATTGTTTATGTTTTATTAATTATTTGGCACATGGACACAAACTGATTTTTTCCCTTTTCATTAACACAGTCTAAATAATAGTCTGTTATAAACGCTTGTGTGTTTGTATATCTGGTCGTGCGCAATTAATACAGATTTTATGGGCTTATCTTTTTTGAAAATGTTAATTGCTAATTTTTTTACAGACACTTTCTCTATTGATAGTTTTATTGTGCATTGATTTTTTTCTTTCCAACAATTTAATGAGCTGTCAATTGCTGTTAGTTTTGACATCTCAATTTTAATTCGATGCAGCATTTGCTTGAATTGGTGACACGATTATCCTCTAATGTGTCTCATTAGCTCTGAAAACGATATTAATCCAGAGACGTCATATTTAATAAATGGTTAAATTATAAGCTACAAAATTTGAAATCATAAACTTATTTTTAAACATACAACATTTGTTTACTGTTTTTTTACTGAAAACATTAATTAACTTACTTCTTGTTAAGCCTTATACTAATTTTTAACAGAATGCTGCTACTTTCTTAAACATTCTCATAGAATACATCTTTGTAATATTATTACAATATTGTCTCCAAAACCAGGCAGTACAAATCGCAACACATTTTAAAGCGTTTTTTTATGGTGCGTTATTCAAATTCAATTTGTTGCCTTTGTTGTGGATTCAATCTTGGGGTTGGACAATGAAGCACACTAAAGTTGTAAGAATGTATCAGAGCAGCGATGTTATGCATATGCCCCATTGGGTAAGGACAAATCATTGAGCACGGGGAGGGGGCGTGTGGTGGGCGGTGTGCGTTGAGGTTGCGTACATAAAAGAGTGCGTACTGTCGAAGTAAACTGCAGAGAAACTGAGAGAGAAAATAATATGGCAAACATCAATAAACTCAACAATAAAATGCATGGCCTGAAGAAGCAAATGGAGGAAGACGCATGCATAAAACGCACTGTCCTTGGCCGTAAAAAGGGAATATACACACACACATACACAGGCACACACACAGACATTAACAAAATACACTCACAGTTTGTATCAGAAAGTTGTTAAAGCTCAAGGAAATTGTTGTAAATTTGTGTATATATCAAAGAGAAACCGATGTGGATGCGTGGGCTGGAACTGTGAGGCACACATAATTATGCAAACTAATTAAAATACTCATACGATGCGTTTGCCGTTGCCATCCCCAACTGCTTCGCATGCATGTTCGCCTTCGCATTTTGCCATTGCCTGCTGGCTGCTGTTCTCTGGCGCCCATTTTTAATTAACAGTAAGCGACCAGCGATGAGAGCGGGTAAAATAAAAGATAGCTAAGAAGGATGCCTCGGTGGTAGCTGAAAGATATGGTATACGTATACACAATACTTATATACATATGGCAACTGGGGGATAGGGCAAACAAAAATGAAAGACACTAACTTCCGCTTGACATGTTGTTGGAATGTTTTGCTCGTGCATTTGACTCAACTCAGCAACTGTTGGTGTGTGTATGTGTGTGTGAGCCAGTGTGTAAGTGTGTAAGTGTGTGCTGCACAAATATAACCGCAAAGACACAAATATAGTTGCATACTTTCGAGCGCCTACTCACAAATGTAAGCCGAGCACAGCGAAAAATTAGATGATCCTAAGAGGCAACAGCCAACAGCCAACAGCCAACAGCCAACAGCAGCGGCTTCTGCTAATAATTTTTTTTCCACATACACTTGCAAAATATAATTGTAAATGAGTTTAAAAAAAAAATTGTTAAAACACATTTCATTTCTTAAGATGACTTTAATATTTATTAGCGGTGTAAACATAAATTACTTGCTAGCATTGGAGGTGATTTTAAATGAAATACTTTAAATTTGAATAATGGAAATTTCTGATGGATCGATTAGTTGTTGCTTACAGAAAATAAATTTGAAATATTTTATGTCCTGTCGTAGCTTATTTTGTATTTGGTTATTATTTGGCTTGCATTAAATTTAAGCATTCGGTTTTTATTATAATAAGAATGCTAGCTAAAAAAACACGAATAAATAGTGAACTTTTTAGTTTACCAATGAAAGATATTTTTAATTAATTTTTATGTAAAAAATACTTTTATTTAAAACAAAGCTTTGCTACATGTGTGCAACATGATATTGCTGAAAAACAGGAAACAAGAATTTGAATTATCATTTAATTAAGTAAAAATTGCGAAATTCCAGTTTCATCATTAATTCTTGCTTATTTTAGTCTGCAATCAATCATTTTTATCTGCATTTATGTCATAGTTCTATCAGAGTTTAAATTAATAACGGATAATTCTTCGACTTTTCTTTGCAAAAAATCCCTGTTGCTATCGAAATTATGAAAAGTTCATTACCTCCTGCCACATTCTGTTGCAGTGTATCATTTGATTCCCCAGTTGGCCCGTCTAAGCCCCAAAAAGTCAGCAACACGTTGCCTCTAATGATATGACTAACGTTGACAGCACGTCATTCGCATTCAGATTGTCTGTTTGTGGGCGTGTGTATCTAGTGTGTGTGTGTGTGTGTGTGTGTGTGTGTGTGTGTGTGTGTGTGTGTGTGTGTGTGTGCTAGTGTGTATTCTGTTTTGGGAATAAATTGTTAATTATTATTTGAAAAGAGTTACAGCACATTTTCACTGCGTTGATGAGGCCCAGGCGCAGGAACAGGCCCAGGCCTAGGCCCACGGCCAGACGCAACCATAAACCCAGGGCCCTGGTAAAGTCTACTGGCGCTTTCGCTTTTATGCGCGGTTCTCGGGGTTGCGGCGTCAGGGCTTTTGTGAGATAGTGCGGTTGGCTGCCCGGCCTCAGTTGCATGCACATTTGAATCTAAATTTCTATGGTACGGGGCGGTCTAAATTAACATTCGTTTCGGCCCAGGATCTGTGCATTAATGTGCCCTCAATTCTCCCCATATGCGTGTGCTTATTTCGAATGCGCATTACAACAGCAACTGCAACAACTTTTGCACTTTTGTTGTGTCAATTGAAATGCAACAGAATCAGGAGCTGGGGTTGTTGGGGGGATGTGGGGCTGCACAGAGTTTGTACCGCTGCTGTTGGTAAATTAAAAAGCGTAGCTTACATGGCGTATGTGTAATATTTTTATTACACTTGCCTCCTAATTAGGCAAGTCAGCTGTCAGCTTGTCAGCTAGCCTGTGCATGTCAACTGAGCCACTGTGCGGTACCTCAGATCCGCATCTGCCTCTTTCGCTGTCCCTGTCTGTGGCTCTTGCTTGTGATTTACATTTGCATTTTCATTTGCGTTCAACTAATTTGCACGGTTTCTTTTCAGCTGGTGATTAATTTGCTGTGTATTTGGGCCAAGCGGGCATTGCAGCCATGTGGAACAGTTGTCATAGACTTTTGTTAGCATCTGCTTTTACAAAGCAAGAATAAGTCCAACGGGTGTTCGTTGAGAAGGCTATTTATTAAATTCAATTTGAAGACAAGTAGCGCAGAAATGGCAAAATAGCTTCATAAAAGTTAATTTATTTACATCAGCAAGTTGTGAATAAAAACTTTAACATCTCACTCAAATTTTTATTTGTTTTTGATAAATCAGATAATATAAAATTCTTTAAATATTCAATATTAATTTATTTTATTTAAGCTTCATTTATTTGCCATAAAATGGAACATTAAAATAGTTTACATTAGATAGATAAGATGTTCTTAAATATTAGAATTTGCATATTTCATCAACATTATTATTTATTTATTTTATTTTATTTGTTTATTGAAGTGGCGTTGCATTGCTTCGCGTATTTTGTTAGAGAAATACTGTCTAATTTGATGGAATCCAATTTACTGTCTTCATGTAGAAGTTGGGTGTACATTTGTCAAATAAGATCTTACATTTGAGAGCCACCTAATAAACTACATACATATCTTTTCTCCTATGCGAATAAGTTTGAAAGTTAAATCCTCGACATGATTTCGCAATTCCACAACTCCAACATTACAACGAAAATCGATTTGAATTCAATTTGTTTGATTGCCGTCGCGTTTAGATCAAACGAACTAAATGCCAGCCACGTTCAAAACTAACACACACACACACACACACACTCAAAAGCAGCCCAGTCACACACAGTTCACACACACACACACACAGGCTGTTATGGTTGCAATCACGAAAATGGCCGGGCAATAATTGCGCGTGTCGTTGGCTGCAAACTGGAACTGTTTCTACCTGTTTCACATGCGAAATTAGCTTAAAATGTCTGACGCTAATGTGCAAACAGCCCCAAGCCCTTGATACCACCCGCCACAAGCCGCACCTCGGCGCCCAGCACACTTCCGCACCCCAAACTTCCCGTCCTTGTAGCCATTAATGCCTTTTGATCTGCACTGAAAAAGAGAGCCAGCAAAACTTTTCAACGTACGTGTCTGAGCCATGCTGAGAAGCATCCATGTAGAACACACACAACACACACACACACACACACACACACAACACACACACACAGAGGCGACAGGTCTCTTCACGCTGTTTGGTCTTCTGTTTCTATAGCTGACATCTCAGCAGCCGGAGCAGGTAACTTTCAATTGAACGCACTGCACAGGCCAACAAGTGAATTTTAGCCAACCAAAGCCGTGAAAAAGATACTGCCAGCAATGAAGCCTGGCACATGTAATACACCAATCGTTGGGTTCTTTAAATATTTAATGTACTAGATTAAAATGTATATAAGATTTCCGTAACTGCTTTTTTATTCTCTACGAAAATAGTCACAAAATAAAGGCAAATAAAAGAAAACGAAAAGGGTCAATTAAGAAGCAGAAAAGGAAAACAGTTCAAATGAAAACAGATTTGACAAGGAATGAAAATATAAAAAATGAATTATGATCAAAATTACTTTATATGCAAAGAAATACATTAGGCACTGTACTGAAACTCAAGGCCTTCAGTAAGCGTATTTTCAATTTTACCTACAATAGATAAATTCATATCGTGCTTTTATTACCAATGCCGGCTTTATTATGGCCGTTTAGCGAATTTTTTATGTCCTGAACTGTGGAACTATGGGCTGTCTGTCGGCTGCGCATTTTATTGCATTGCATAACGCGCTGCGGAGGTAGGGGGTAGGGGACCGGTTAGAGAAGGCTAGCGTAGCCGGGTCTCTGTTGCTCTGTTGGCTTTTTGAAAACCATAAAAATCGAATGACGGCGGTCGACGCAAAACAAATCGATTTGTTAAATTGCAGTGCAAAGTGCGGGAGCATTCAGTAGGTTGGTGGCAAAAAGTGATGGTAGAGGGGGACAAAAGGCTCACGACCACGCAATTGTCCTGTCTTTATGTCCTTGTCCATTTGCCTGAACAATCTGCTGTATCTATTGAAAGCTTCAGAGCTATTCAAAGATCCAAATCATTTATTATGTTATCGTAAAATCTTATTTGTATACTTGTTATCTTCTTATTATCAAATATCTCACAAAAACAAAAACAGACTTTCGTAAATAAATAAATTATTTAGTCTTAAATATGAATATCATATTTGAATGTGGATATCCAAAAGCCGAAATCCTTGTGAAATCTGTTCGCCGCTGCCAGAGTTATGTGCGTGGCAAATGGGAAAAGGGACTGCACTATTTTGTGGTTTGGTGGTTCGATTGTTGCGCTGGGCGGTTGCACAGACCACAAGGTGCAATTTTACAATGCAATATTTAGTTTTGGTTTTTCAAATTTATTTTCGTATTGGCACATTTATGTTAATCTTAATGAATAATAATAAACATTCTTATTTTACAAGTAAATTTAAAATCGGCGCCTCAAAAAGTTTTAATTGTACTTTGTTTGTGCATAAGGAAGAATGGTTTCATTACAATAGATGCACTTCAGTTGGTCACTGCTTCGGTTGGGCCTTAGTTTTTGAATAATAATTACTTGCGAACTGGGCATAGTTGCAGAATTTCGTTGAAAAGTGGAAAACCAAGTTGAAGAATTTTAAAAGGAAGCATAAGGTGTAAGAAGAATCATTAATTAAGAATATTTTATCTGGTTTTCTTTGTAGTAAAAATGTAAAATTTAAATATTTTGTAGCATTCTTTTTATACATACTTTAGTTTGTTTATTTAACTCACCAATAAGTGGTATTTGCAAGCTAGATTTAAATAACAATGTATTCATTTTGTGGACTTACTTGAATAGCTAGCTTTTATCTTTTAAGACCACTTAAAATTTCTGTGTAATTCTTGGAGTGATTTAAATCAACTTGTGAGCATTAAGTTTATTTACGATTTGGGCGCTTCAAATTCTAGTTTCAAATAGAAGCTGCCAGTTACATGCCATTTGGGCCTTGTCTCTGTGTCAGGCTTCGCCTTTAGCGGTCGACCACAGAAACCAACTCATTTATTCATGAAAATCTTGCGGCAGTACAGAAAGGAACCTGTTCACCGTATCCTTTTCATTTTTGTTCAACCACAAAACACATTCCATTTTAAAAATCCGTAAATGAACAATTTGCAACAAAAAAAAAAAAGAAAAAAAGAAAACATAATCGAGAAAATGAAAATGATGAAACTGCAACTAATTCCTGACGGCTTATGATTACCACCCGTTACACTCTCTATTCTTCGTCCCTCTCCATCATCGTTTTCGTTAGTAGACATTTAATACAACAGCCCTGAGAGCCAAAGATTAACCTTCAACGTCGCTCAGCTGTATATCATTTAATTTTGCGGTAAGCTTAAAATCCAAGCTATTTCAATCCATTACCTCACCGTCCCTCTCTCCACGAACAAAAACGAAAATATGAATAAAACGCAAAAGTATCTCAAAGGGTATACGAATATAGTTTGAATAGCATTCGTTCAAGGTTGAAATGCGAACTGCCTGAGATTCCATGCGTATTTCTTTTCTGTGGGGTCTTTTGTGTGTTTCATCCTACTGCTGAAAGGTCAGAAAAAGGGCTGACGAATTTATAACTTGTAGGCTTAGTATGGGTGTATTTTAATTATAGACGAGCTGCCTTCCCTTAAATTGAGTTTTGAGAATCTCTCTCTTAAACACTTGTTGAAACATGAAACTTGTGCCCGAACTAGGCCTTAACTGGCGGCAAAACCGCATTAACAATGCCATTCAAACTGCATAAATCAGCATTCAAATTAGAAATTAGCCAAAAATACAACGGCAAGCCAACTGCGTCCAGATTCGAGAGTCATTCAAACTAAACTCTAGAACAGCTTCTTGAGGTAACTCCAGCTTCATTTATTTCTCTCGCTTTCGCTCTTGTTCACTCTCAGCTGTGTGTCTGTTGTGTGTCTGCAACTCATTCGTGGCACACTCGTCAGCGCACTCATTATTGGGCTCAAGTGCAAATTAGTGTGTTTGTTAGTAGGTTATTAAGTTCTCCTGAGCCTCCTTACACACCACCTATCCCCCTTCACTCCCTGCGCATCCCATTCCTCTTTTGTTATGCTAACGAAATGAGTTTCTGGCAGCACGAAAATGTTTGCTGGCTTGTTTGTCTGCACAGTAAAACTTGAGTATACAAATTTCATTTCATTGTTTTTCGAGTGCACTCACAGCTCTCAAAAAAAAAACAACAACAACAGTAAGTATAAGCGAGTGATAATGCTGCTGCTGTGTGGGCGTTCGTTTTGTTTTGTGTGGGCGTGGCATTCGCACTGTTCATTGTACTTGAATAGTTTTTCCCATCAGCGTCATCGTCGAATGAGCAAAGTTTGTGCAATTAACATGAAAATACACAAGCCGACACACACACAGACACACACACACACACACACACACACCTAGAAAGAGACCAAACATCTGAGGCAGATAATGCGGAAAAATTGCGCTGGTTACTTTTTGGAGAGATTCGCATAAAAAATGAAATAAAATCAATTAAGGCAGCAAACCGGAAGTTGCCATAACGATCATAATGAAAAAGTCTGCATAAAATAACCTTAATTATGGTTTACATCCGTTCACACAAAGCTCCCCTCACGTAGCCCGCAAAGCAAGCAAAACAATTTGAAAACAAACGCGGGGCATAATAAAAATTCAATCAGTCCAGTGGAAAAAAACAAAAACAAATGACAGAAAAGTACTGACCCAAAACACTCAACAAGCCACCAAAATGACATTAATTTACACATCAACGAAGCGAAAAGGCGAGAGGCGGGCGGGAGGGAGTTAAAAAGGAGATGGGGGCAACAGGACGTTGCACAAGGAAATGTTCGAGGCGCGGCTGACCAGATGACAAAGCGCGTAATAAAAGGCAATAAAAAAGGGGCCAGGCGAAAAAATATAAATAACGCAACATTTTTTAAGCGATTACAGAAATGATGGAAAATGCGATAAAGTTACAAAAAATAATGCCAAGAGTGGTTAAATGCAGAAAGGCTAAAGTATTTGAAACAATATTTAAGCTTCTTAAGTCTAGCAATAAGAGAAGTGAATAGCTTACGAATTTTTAAAAGACATATTTTTAAGAAATGGTTTGTTGTTGCATAGACAAAATAATTTACTTGCTCTTTCGCCAAGGAAGTTTTGAACCTCTGTGGAGATTCAAAATGTAAATATATTTTTGAGCGAAATTGCTACAACATATAAAAAAGCGTGCACGGTTTGAATCAATGACTGTCGGAAAGTCGTCGTATAGTGAATAAATACTTATTAAGCGGGACTTAAGATAAGGAAAGTTATACCCGATTGCATGACCAAGGAAGAGCTAGGGACTACAATGTCGCAACAGTGGCTGAGCAGACTGTGAAAACTGCTTAAGCGAATGTTGAAGGAAATCCACTGCAGGATATAAGACTATGCAGGCAGGCAGGCAGGCAGGCTTTTACAGGACTGGTCTGGCCATAACCGCCAAGACAAGCAAATCAAGCAACTGCCACTAATCACAAAGGCGAGCCGCAAGGCGAACGAACAAACAAAATGGCGCACAGCTGCCCCAGTAAGAACTGAGCATGTATGTGTATGTGTGCTGGATTGTGTGTTGGTGTGCAAGCAAGTTTGCCTGGGTATATGCATAATTGAATTTGATAGCCCAAAAGATTGTTATTGCTAGAGATTTGTGTGGTAAGCGTGTCGAGAGCTGAGTGAGTTCTCCAACAGATGCTGCTACTACTTTAGCCCTTGCTGCTGCTGCTGCTGCTGCTTCTTCTTCTTATTATTATTTTTGAGCTCTATTTACTTTGTGGCAGGCGCAGCTAAATACAAATATTTTCCAAGCCTTTGCCAGAAATGAAATTAATGCCAGGCAACTTATCCGATGTATCCACAGCTACTTTACATCTTAAATTTATCAACTTGACGACAGTTGGTTCTCCGTATCCGTGTAAAAATAAATGAACTTCTGGGCTTCGACACACACACACACACACAAAAACATCCGCATACAATTAATCAGAGAGCATTAATTATTGTAGATTAAAATTTAGAGTGTATGGTCGAGGTGGTGGAGTGTGTTGGGTATACGCAATGCCGGAAATTAAACATACGCCATGCAGACAAAAAAAAGAACGGAAGTATATTGTTATGCAGTAAATTTACGTAGAAGAACAAGGCCAAGCTCGTAGAACTATGCACAGAATAGCTTTTTTAATAATAACAACACAATTTAAATATTTAAATACGAAGAACGGCTCATGAGGAGGCAACAACAAATGAACACTACTAAAAACAAGATGGAAAGTGCGCTGAAAAGTTGATAGGCTTAAATATATCCTGTAAGGGAAGGCATGCAAGATGTGTATTGGTAGTTTATTTGTTTAATGCAATCATTCTAATTCAAGAGAATTGTGAAAAATATATTTTTTATATCTATAAATTCGTGTCAGTTGGCGCTCAATAATAGTTTTAGCAAATTCTTACTTAAGCTGAATAACTTGATAATGTTTTTCTAATGATTCGATGATACTTCATCTGACAAGCTACAAAATAATTCAGAAGTACCGTCATAAAATTGAGAGTGGAAGCTTGTATTCAGAACTTTTTTTACTCGCATATTAAAAGCAATGATTAATTAAAAAAAAAAAAAAATTAAAAATATAAATTATGCTAACTTTTATAGATATAAATTACTGCAAAGTGCATCTTCTGAGCATTTCCCGTTACATTTTCAGTCAAAAGGCACAATCCCTTCCACAGCAAACCACTCGTAGCTACACACATATTAAAATATATGCGAAATTCGTTGCTGGCAACGAACATTTTAATTTATACAATTTTTAGCTGTGTGACTTCCTGTTGCAAAATGCAGTTCTATGTGCAGAGAGCGAAGTTTGCACAACTTGTTTATGATTTCATGTCAAATACGTGGTAAAGTGGCTGACTGCAGGCTGGCTACCAGTCCTAGCTCCTTTTTTTTTTTTTTTGGTTGAGCGGGGGAGTTGGGGGGATTGAGGGGTCGTGTCACAAAGTCGAAAGGCCTTGGCGACACCAGTCGAAATATCTACAAGTGGAACTTGTACCAAAAACACGCCCCTATTTGGCGCTAGAAAACTTTGTGATTTACTATGTGCAGAGTGGATTCGTTTGCTGTTGCTGCAGCGTGGCATGTTTGCCATCTTCTGTTGCCATGCCTTAAAGCAACTGCAAGTGCAAGTTTATGCAGCATTTTATTCAACGGATGTTCAACTTTCTGTTGATTATATTAATATTGTCTATATTGTTAAGGATATGAAAACTTATATTGTTTACAATGTATTTAGTCAGTAAATATGATGTAGGCTAAAAGACTAAGAAATTGTTATTGCTTAATCTATGTGAAGAAAAATCGCCCAATATCACTAATTGAGCTACTTAATATTTGACTACAGACTATGAAAGTAATATATTCTTCATTTATGAATACATATTCTAAAACAAATAAAATTGCATTATTTCCACTGTTCACTTGAATGCAAAGCGACTACTTTGATTAATTTAATAAGACTTTCATTGTATTATATTTTGAATGTTTATTTTGATGGCTTTTATTGCATAATATTTTGTACTTGCAATACAATTTTTATTAAACTGACTTATTAATTGTTTAATATTTATTCACGTATCTCAACTCTGCCCACTCAAAATTACTTTTTCCGAATTTTAAAGTATAATGAATTTCAACGTGATGTTTGAAGAATTTACAATTGCAGTTAAAGTGTTGGACTTATATTTTTAACAGTTGCGGGCGAACAGCCAAAACTCACACACACACACATACACACACACATTCGTTCAGACAACTTTGTGGCATGCAGCTGCATTAAGCCGGCACACAAACCACCACACAACCTATCACACTCCCTCCCCCTTCGTTCGCTCTCACAAAACGCGACTTCAAACCAAACACTTTGCATATATGTGTTCTCAGCATAAATGCATTTAAAATATATAAAAAAGCGAGTGCAGAATAAAAAAAATAATAAATAAAAAAGAGTGTGAAAAAGAGAAGAAAAATCTTTCATGCGCCTGAAAGCACGCTTCAGTATAATTTGCGGTCATGTTCATTGATCTCCTGGGAAGCATTAAAATTTAATGATTTATATTATGGATACCATTTGGGAGAGTTGCGGGGCCACCTCCACTGGTCGCTAGGCAAATGAATTTATGTAATGTCTCTGCTGCGACGTGCTTTAAGGGGTTAACATTATGAAATTAACAACAATTTGACTTATTCGCGGGCGTAAATGCCAACACGCACACAAACAAACACTGGCACACACACACACACACATACACACATACAGAGAGGACAATATCTGGGCCCAAAAGTATGCTAAACAACCGAAACGACGGCAGTAAAAGTCATAACTCAGCTAGGGAAACTTGGCGAAAGGTAGTGAGAAATGTGAGTTTGGCCCCCGCAACTGCAACTATTAATCAGGCTTTAATTGTTTTGCGTGTATGTATGTGTGTTGGGTACATTTGTGTGTAGGGCACAAGGACAGACAGACAAACAGAGAAACACACAAGGAGAGAAACACACACGCGCTCGGTTGAGGCCCATGCATCATGCGGCCGAAATCTTATTGTAATCTCTGGCATTTGTCTGGATTTTTCGTAAAGTCTTTGAATAGATTTATGCGCCTTTGACAGGCACAAGATGTGAGCTGGTGTCTGTGTACCAAGCAGCTTAAAGTATCTTAAAGATATGCTACTGCCAACAACTTGAATAAAAATCTTCAAAACTTTTTGATATTAGGCTACAACTAAAAAGTGATGGGAATTAAAAAAGGGTATGTGAAATGGATTTGGAAATTTTAAGTGTTTCATTAACCGAAGTTACCGCCTTAAAAAGTTCATAGCTTCCCCGTACAGATCTTTACAAATATGCGATATGTAAAAACAAAAATTAATTCTACAATAGTTCAAAAAGTTTTCCATTATTAGTATTATTAATATTATCATTAGTATTATTTTTAATGTGTTCAGATAATTGAAATAATCAATAACATATAGTTTGATGGTTTACCAACGCTATGTGATACCCCATTTGAAAGCAGCACAAAAATAATATTGCCCAAATCCGAAATGCCAAATGCCAAACTGTATTTAAAGGCTTAAAAAAAGCTACAAGTTATAGTGCCTTCCGAAACCCTGTGTTGGTTGCTGTTGGCAACTCTCTGGCAGTGACAACAGCACACCCCACTAACGCACAACACTGGCCCAAGAGTACTGGGTATACCCAGTGCAAGTTGAAGTGGTTTTTGCGCTGTGGTTGCGCAATCGTCTGTATGAGTGTTGGGTTCTTTTGCTTGTTCTGTATTTCTGTATTTCTGTTTTTTTTTTTTTTTTTTTGTTTCTATGTCTGCACATGCTGCGGTCAAGGGTTGTGTTGGTGTTGCCAAAGTGTTGCCATATATTCTAAATATGTTGGTTGCTTGTTCGGTACGCCAATGACCAGTTGGTTATGGCCACTTGGCTGGCTAGCTGTTTGGGTGGGATTTGGGGGAATCCACATAAAAGTGGACAGTTAAACGCAAAAGCAGCCTCTAAAATCCACTTGGCAACTAAACGCGTGATTTATACCACAACTTAGATAACAGCAGGCAAATGCAAAATGGACTTTGAGGTAAGCTAAGAAACCAAAATTGCAATGTTTAAAGTAAGCGCAAGTTTTTGTTTGTTATCACTGACATACTTAATACATCGCCTCAGATAACTGGCCCCATATAAACTTCTAAAATTACTTTATTTTATTTATAATATTTTTATATAAATATATACACATATGTATATTTTTGCTATTCAACTGTCTGCGTTTACTCGCGTATATGGAAATATTTGACTATGCCGAAATAATTAATAATATTTGGTCATTAGCAACAATAAAAATAAAGAAATTTCTCTAAATTTTCAGTCAATCAAACAGACATAAAGAAAACATTAAACTTTGGTGTCTGGGAATCCCATTTTTTTTGTCTGAGATTTCTGCCTTTTTAAGATTTTATTTAGCGTGTTTATCTCGTGTGCAGATTCACATGGTCACATATATAAATGTTTTGGTTTTGTTTGTTTGCCAACTGTCTGGCCCTTACCAACTTTCCCTTTCCCCTCATTCTACAAGCGACCGTTGCTGTTTCTGATTATTTATGCGCACAAAACAAATAAAATTTTGCCCCATTGGCCATAGGCAGACAGTCTAAGCGATCCACTACAAAAATACACACTCTGAACCAATAGAGCTGAAATTTTTATTACAACACTGTCTTCAATTGTTTTAACTTCTTAAATGGGAATAATGCTTTATAATAAGAACCATTGAAGACATCAACAACAAACAATGGGATTATTATCTTTGTGGTGCCGAAAATTAAATTTAGTCAACAATTTAAATGGCTAGACTAATACTAAAAATGTTACAGCAAATATCTAATCTGAGTACTTTGATAGATAAAAGAATGGGTGTGGTATATGAACAAAAAACACGTTAAAATTCGAAGCTGTCAGCTTTTGATCGTTTTCAACATAATATCAAATATAAGTAATACTAAAGCAATGAAATGTTTTAAGCCTTTAGAACTGCTCCTTCCCTAAACAAGTAGCATACAATGACTGGTAGACATTCTCAATATGTAAGCACGTGAAAGAAGCAGACCTTTTTTGTTAACATGCCACGCCTTCTTTGTGTATGCTAAAATATGTACTCATTACATTGAACTAGGTTACAAATATGCAAACCATGCTAAGCAAAAATTGGATCTCTGCTTGTCTTGTACAAAGTTGAGTCGAGGTTGATGAAGAGGTTGGAACATGAAACGGGACAGAGGAAATGGAAAACAAAGGCGAAAACCTTTCACCTACAACAAGTCTATTGAGGTTTGGGGCATACACAAAACACTAAACAATGGCGCTCATCAGCAGAAGAAGCGCAATGAAAATTGGAAAATTCTCTTATTGCCGATGCAAAAAGAAATAGAAAATAGAATTGGAAAGAAAAGAAAATGTTTTGCACAGAGGACAGACATCATCAATGCCTGTTTCCAGCAGTGCCAAGTGCTTAATAGCTTACCTGCCAACTTTCCGTGTCTCTATCTCTGTGTGTGTGTGTGAGTGTGTGTATGTGCAGAGAGTGCGTGTGTTTGTGTGTGGGCGTAAACGTGCCTATGAATGCCTTCGACCTGGTTTGTGGTTGCATTTTTTTATTTTCACTTGCATGCCCTGCTAAATTGTAAAAACAAAAAAACCAAACTTCAGTTTAACGTATGACGGGTTCTCCATCGAGCTTCTTGAGATTGGGTAAGCGGCGTATAGCCTCCGCAATAAAGAGAGCCGCATCCAGGTTTTCGTTCAAAGGATTTCCCACAAACGTAATATCGATCAGGTTCGGCGCTACACCTATTCGTGCAAACTCAGCCCAATCCTTAACCATATTGTGCGATATATAGAATACTTTTAGGGCTTTCATCGCCTCAATAGGCTTGAGTTTCTCTATATTGTTGTAGCTAACCCAAAGCTCCTCGAGGGTATCGGCGAGAACTTCGATGCCATTCAAATTCTTGAGATAATTGCGCGCCAAGCTCAAGACACGCAAATTTTTCATGCCCGAAATGCCGGTAATCTTCTCAATCATGTTCGAGGACAAGCTTAACTTCTGGCACGCCACGAGGTTGCTGAGTGTTGCATCCATTTTCTCAATGGGCGGATACTGAAATTGCAGGCCAATATCTAGAGCCGATATTGCCTCCTGCTTGTTGCGATCCTCCCAGCGAGCCAAAGCATCCTTAATTGTTGTTGGTTTGGCCATTTTTATTTGGGATTGTTTCAAATTGTTTTTGTATTTTAATTATAAGTGTCGATTGCGTTTATAACACAAACAATCTGTGACGAAGAGCACACAGCCAGCTTGAATAATGATTTATTTTTAGTAGCTTACTTTTTAGTAGCTTATTTTGTACTTGGCTGGTTCAGAAAGTGTTGCAATATTAAAAATCTATCATTCTAATTGTGAAAAGTCTTGTGAAATGTACTTGTGAGTAAATTTGTATAAATGTATTTAATTTTTCTTTTTCAAGCAAAGCATAAATCTTGAATATTTAATCAATAAAAATGTGCGTGTGGAAAAATATTGCAAATAACAGTTGTGCTTTGTATTATATTTCTAAATAAACACTATTTTGTTCGCATTTGTGTTACTAGCAAATATGAATCAGAATTTTAAAAGGCTTAAAAGTGTGTACAAAATATGGCCGAAATACAATATGCTCCAATATTCAAAAACAAAGCTATTGTCCAGGTAGTTGAACTCTTTTTTTTTAAATAAGAGTTAACTGGCATCTTATTACAATCGCTTTATGGCCTGAAGGGAGTCCTGTGCTGTGAGTACAGTCGCTATGTGCCCCCTTCAGCCTCTGCTGTGTCTCTCACTCACACGAACACACATACACCATCTAAATGTAATTTATTTATTTCCCTCCATGTTTACTCGGCTTTTGGCTGCTCCCCAAGCTCTGTCTGGCACACGCTGATAACTTCATTGGCAATGCCTTTTGTTTGAGTCTGGTTTAGGGGCTGGCATAGGGGTATTTTTGGGCTCGGGCTCGTTGCGACTCCACAGCTACCATATGCCACATAACCGTCTGCGCTTTTTAAAGGCTGTCTTTTTTTTTGTCATGTTCTCCCTGTGTGTAGCTGAGTGTGTGTGTGAGTGTGTGTGCTGTGCAAGGACCCCAAGGGAGTTTATTACACATATTTGAGGTGATAATACAGTTTGTTTTGCCCTCTGAGACCGAGGTTGGGGTAACTGCCGTCTGTTGCCGTTTGTCGAACAATAATTTAATTTTTGCATTTTATTATTCGAACTTTAAATTGTGGCATTTTTATTTAAATATTTGTTAGCAGCTGTTATCGCACAAGGTGCAACATACATATTTTTAATTTATTGATGCGGCTCAAAAATGGTAATAAATATTTTTAAAAAACTGGTGTTACACATTCCCATATGGCGAACGTTTTTGATAATCGTCCAGAAATTTGTCAAAACAAATTTGACCTTTTTCTGTATTTTTCTTTTACATTTTTTTCGTGTACCAAATGAAATTTGTTCGCTCATAAATTGCGTGCTCAATGCGGCAGAACTGACAAAAAGAGACATGGAGAGAGAGATAGAGAGAGAGAGAGAGAGAGAGAGAGAGAGAGAGAGAGAAGATATGTGGCAAATTTGACCGAAAACATACTTCAAATGCGTACAAAGTCTAATTTATGGATACGGTGAGCCAGTTTGGGACGCTCATAGGTGTAAGCAAAAAGCCAGCCTTCAGCCAACTGAATGCCAAGAGATACTAGTACTGCTAGTACTGCACTGAACATAATAAGAACACCAAGAAAATGTAGAATGCATATTTCACAAAAATGTAAATATTTAACTAATTGTAGGAAACTTTCGACAAGGAAAGAGGAAAATCGTTTGAGGAAATATATTGTTCTTACTGCAGAATTCATTAAATAATAAGAGCTGGCAACTAAGCAGTTCCGCAACCAAAATGAATTTCAACAATTAAACAATGTTGGCTAGGGGAGTAAAGTGGGATGTTTTGCGTCGAGCCCAGCTAGAAGCGTCCCAAATGGACACATGCATTATCACTTACACGCAACACACATATGAAACTTGGTAGAAGCTTTATTTTCCTCACTCTCTTTCATGTTCTCTACGAGTGTGTGTGTGTATGTGTACATTTGTGTGTGTGTGTGTGGTAGCCCGAGAAGCCACAACATGTCCTGTGATGCAGCGCAGGACGTTGCGCAGCGGTAACATGCTGTAAACGTTACAGTTGTTGACAGTCGTGCTTGTACTGTTTAGGTTCAGTTAACAAGCGAGAGGCGACACAGCCAGAAAAATGCTGCACAACCAACTTAGGGGAGTGGAGCAGCGGGCGAGTTACGGAACTGAGGAGCCATCATCTTTTTGGTGCACAATCAGTTAAATGAATTAAAGTGGGCTGTGTTGTATTGCAAAATGCCGCACTGTTTTTCCCTCTCGCTATGCAATTAATTTTAATGTCTTTCTTGTCATTTTGAATGCCCCTTTTTGCCATAGCCACTAAATAAAAGTATTCATAGTTTTAAAAGTATGTTGTTGAATTCTTTTCTAATAAAATATTAAATACCTTTTTTTTATTATTTTTTGGTAGTCTTCTGCACCTTTACACACCAAGTTTGATCTGTTTTGTCCCCTTCTGTGCCAATAGCTCATCCAACAATGTGGCAACTATTGAAGAATATTTGTCAGATTTTCATGTTTTTCGAGCTTGAGACATGTTTGCATTTTCATTTAATTAATTATTCAAAGTTATGAGCAAACCCTTACTTCGACTTTCCAAGTCTGCATTTAGCACACATATTCACTTTGTTAAGTGAATAGCTATGCATTTCAAGCTTCTCCAGTTTTGCAAAATACTTCTAAGTATGTCGCTCTGCATCCATTTGCACGGCTCACTTAAGGCAGCTAAACTTTTCTTTTACTTAAAGCAACTCGGCCATAAGTCACAAAATGCTGGCAAGTACACATTGTAACTGTTGTTGTTGTTGCCACTGCTGTCGTAAAACTTTTATGTACGAAAATATTTTTCCCTATAAAACACCTGGCCAAAGCAAAGCACCAACAAAAAAGTCACAGAGACGAGCGAAGGCGAGAAAATGTTGCATATTGAAAACTTTGCATTAAGCAAACAAATTGAGAGCGAATGAGAACCTGATAACGACTAAGAAACATATTTGACTATAAAAATTGTAGCTGGAAACTATTCTCAAGGTAGTCTTGTGCACATTAAGACCAAGAAAAAATCTTAACAAAGTCTAGACAAGACTGGGAACCAGCAAAGACATACATGATTGGGTTAACTAAGCTTAAAATTGTGCATTTGATTTATTAAACTAAGGCGGCAACAAGGTTGATAAGTATTAAAGCAATGTGCACGCCAATTATTTTCTAATAAAAACTAAAGTGATTTTCATAAGGAACAACTTGTTTGTCATAGTTTAAAATACAAGAAAAACAGTCCATGATAAATTAATACTTATTAATCCGAAGTAGGCCTTATAAACGAGTTAATGATTTATAATGTTAGTATTATTGTTTTTGACAAGTATTAGTAGATGCTTGATAAATATTTCTCATTTAAAATAATTTTAAAACCGGCAAATAAGAAAACATTGTCAAAACGTTCAATTATACTAGCATGTTGACATCTAACTGCTCCAAACTAAGACGTTTTTATATAGTTTGGTATCTTTAAAGTTACACATGTAAATGTGTACTCGCTTTTGAGTATATTCTGAAGCATTTGTAAACAAGATTCAGTCCTAATTAAAAGCATATATCTGCAATGCGTGCCAATGTGTCTGGGAGTCAAGGAAATGGGGTAAAGCCACGTAGATGTAGGCTGTGGTCCTTGGTGCAAGCAGGCAACTCACGTTTCCTAAATCAATAATATTGCAAGCGACTGCTTAGTTGGTCCGGGTAGGTATAGAGATTGCCCAATTTCTTGGGCACACAAACATAGACGGCAATCGAGTTTGAGTTACGTAACCGCAAATAGACAGTTGGAACCGGTTGAGTCATCGAGTTGAAAGGAGCCCAAGAGCCGTAGCTGGAGCACAGGATCCAAGGAGCTGTGTGGAGGAAATTCACAAGCAGTCTGACGTTTATGATTGCTGCAAACAAAAGTTACGATGACTGCACTTGAAATTGATAATTACGATGCAAAATATTTGCCTATTGTCCCTGCACACAACATACTTACACACATTTGTGCAGTTAATAATGTTGTACAGGGAAGTCTATTGCCTTGGGCTTATTGATTGCCTATTGCTCATTAAATGTGGATAACTGGCAAAGATAGGAGGAGCTGCTAATTGCTGCATCCTGGTTCGAAATTGTAAGATTTTGAGTAATAGCATTTGCTTTGCTCATTGTGAGAATTACTTGCTCTTTTGATATTCAAATTTGTATAGCCTCACAGATAACGCAAATCTATTTTTCGAAAAATTCAAAGACTTTTGAGAATATTCAAACATTAAATCAATTCGTGTGGGTATTTGAAGTGAAATGTTTAACATTTCCCAAAATTACATTTGTATAAATAGAAAGAATATTAAATTACGAATAAGCAAGCAAGTTCTTTTCACTATTTTTTCAATTGAGTAATATTTGATTTATCGTTGAAATTTAAAAACGGTTGGAATAATTTCATTTAATAAGCTCATAGCATGGGAGCTCGGATGAATGTTTAATTAATAAATATTAACAAATTATTCCCATTGGGGTCATTATAAGCAGTAAAACCTGCATTAGAGATAATTTTTTAATATTTGGGTTCATTTTTAAACAATTATTATTGCGGGTTTTATATTTCAAGTGCTGGCATATTGCCAACAACGACAAATATCCAAACTTGAAGTTGATGCTGCAAGAGTATAGAGCACATCATAGTATGCATATGTACCGGTATTGTGAGTGTGTATGTGTGACTCCATGTTGTATAACTTATTACAACCATAATTAACACTAAATTCCCCAAATGGCAACAGACAACTGTCAACTGCAAAATCATTTGGAGTATGTCCGAGCATCATCGTTATAGACAGAGATAGGCATACTGAGAACAGCACTGAGGACAGAGACAGATAGAGAGAGACAGAGAGAGAGCGATATAGAAAGGTAGCGTTAGAGAGAGAAAGACTGATGTAGGCTGAATGACAGACTCGTCTGATACGGCTGGCTGTTGTGCAGAGTGCTTGTCATGTTGCAGGACTCGGTTACATGGCAGCTGAAAGTGCTTCCACTTTGCCAGCCCGTACTCCTTTTGACCCTAATCTTACTCACCACTGCTGCTGCTGACTTATGTGTTGCACCCTGTACCAAATTATAAAATGTTAGCTTAGGCCGCAATTTCACATATCAAAAAGTTGTTGTCAATGCCGATGGCATTTCCTTGTCCCCTAATGCACTGCGACAAAGCGTTTCTCTCTGTCTCACTCTCTCTCTCTGGGTATATGTGTGTGTATATTTATATATATATACTGCGTGTGGGTACATGTGTGTGCACAACGTATGCGTTGAAATTAGTCAAAATCACATTTGGGTCACATATTGCAGATATGCTTAAAAGAGCATTCAACCTTAAGTATGAATGCAACTATGCTAATAATGTGAACTCCACAATTTTGTGAGAGTTTTAAGCTAGACTATTTATATTCCATGGTAAATAAAAGTAATTCAATCAATTAATTTATCAGTATTTATTGTTATTTCTACGTAAATCCGCAAAATTGCAAAAGCAGTTAGTAAAAAGTATTAAGAATGCTGTATTATAATGTGAGATGCCTAATTTTAAATTACACGAGTTACACAAATATTACAGAAGTCATAAAAGAAGATTTCACATTAACTTGAGAAAATTCATAAAAAGAATATCATTCCATAAAAGAGTTGAGCCACAATCGTCAGCAGCAAGCAGCTTGCCAATTCCCACTTAACATGTAAATTTACATGTTTAATTAATGATACCCACAAGGCCCTCTCGAGAGATGAGAGCATTTCAGTCGCTGCGCAAATCGCTTGATAATTACTTAAAATAATCTACAGCCACACGATGTCTTGGTGGGCCACGCCCACTGGCAACAGGAAAAATACAAGGCTAGCCAAGAAGTACAGAAAAAGCAGGCCAAAAGCATGTGAAGGCAAATCAAAAACACCCTTTCAGTGTCCCAAGCACGCTTACAGAACGTTTGCCAAGTGCAATTTCTCAACTGGCAACAAAAACAGCAACGCGATGACACCAGAAGGGGAACTATGCAAATGCAACTCAGACCAACATATTCGCTTAATGGGTCTTTTTTCGTTTATTACTTTATTATTATTATTTTTTCTTTATTTTTTATAGTGGCAAAACTCGAAAAACAATTAAGCGACAAGAGTCTCAATTTGAACGTCACTTACTAACATTTTAAGCAACTCTCAGAGACAATCAGCCAGAGAGAAAGAGAGAGAGAGCGAGAAAGAGAGAAAGAAACAGTGAGAGTGAGTGGGAGATTGCATGAAATGCAAAAGTTTTTACCATTATAAAGTTGCGTGACAAGAGTGCAGTCGGGTGCATAGAGCAGAACACTATGAGAGAGAGAGAGAGAGAGAGAGAGAGAGACACACACAAAAAGTTAGGGGAAAAAATTTAATTATTTGTGCGCTCTATGGGCTTACAGTCCGGGTCTGTCCGTGCTCTGTGTCAAATGTGGAAGGGGCAGACATAAGGGAAACTGCAACCCAGCGTTAGTCCTTGATGTGAATGTGTGAATTCGCGCTGAAAAGTATGCTACGTATTTTAATCGAAAAGGTCTGCATAAAATATGCGCGATCTTTTTGCAGTTGCAGCTGGGGTGTTTTAATAGCTTGACATGGCAAGTTATTGGTATTAATATGCCAAAAAAATTTGTCAAATAATTACATTCTGTACAAAAACAGTTGCCAAAAGAAAAGGTAAAATCAGTTTTATTTTAAGATTCATTTTGTATGCGAAAACAATTTGAAAGTCATGTTTGCAGATTAAACTCAATAACTAACTAACAAATATCCAACTAAATGCGTACCTAAGTTAATTTATTGTATAAACATTAATATATTCTTCAAAATGTATGCAAATCTAATCACACAAAAGAAATGTGCAATTTCGCCAAAGAGCAAACAACTTTGTAAAAGAGAAAAACTTGAGGTGTGCCCGATTCTTGAATTTCTTGGCGACTAAGGCAAATCCCAGTGGATTATGCCATTTCGCCACATTAATCCCAACAACGTCAATAAACTGTGCGTAAACTGTTCGGTCACTCCACAGCAAACCACAGCAAGCAAAAGCACGCACAACCACGCCCACAGGTTACATCAAGAGCAGGCAAACGCCCACAGGTGTGGTTCAGTGCTGGTCAGCAACTGCCTTCAGCTGGCTGAAGCATCTACACACACACACACACACACACACACACACACACAAACATTTACACACTCACGCACACATAATTATACTCCGGCAATCATTCCCCATTTCGTGTTAAATAACACATTGAATCGGATTGCGGCGCCTATAACAACTTGCCCATGCTTACAGCAACCCTTCGCTCCAGCCCATACCCATTCCATTCCCTTCTCTTCTCTTCCCTTCCCTTCCTTTCGTCCAACCCTCTCTCTTGTGCGCCTCTGTATGTGGTCAACGCATTGGGCACTCGATAGGTTTTTGCGGTTTTTTAATCAAGTTATTTGTGCAGACCATTTTGGGGTTGGGGCTGAGGGTTGGAGGCTATGGAATGGTGGGTTTGAATTGTGGCCGTGGTGCGAGCCGTTTGCTTAATGGCTTAAGTAGCCCCTCGCATAAATTAATACTCACATATATATCTATATATGTATTTATATATATACATGTATATTTTTGGGGGCAATTTGTTAAATGTGTGCTCAAATAAATCACAAATGTGTTTCGCAATCAAAGTTTTCTCTGTTTGCCCAACGCATTTCACAGTTTATTGTGGCAGTTGCTGTTGCTTCCACTTCTTATTCTCTCCCCCTTTTCTCTTATGTTTGGTCGATTTCTGTTTTGTTCTGTATTTGGCGCATCTCTGGCATCAAATTTATTGCGTTAATTCGCATGTAAAATATTTCGTACAATTCTCTAAGCATTTATCAAGCGTTTTATTATTGACAGAGGTCAGACCAATTGCCAGCTAAATGGGCGTGGCTGGGACGAAAATAACTTTGCTTACAGTTGCCACATTAAATGTCAAAAGTTTCAGCTCAAAATAAAAATAGGAAATTTGTATTTATGTGGATTTATTTGTGGCTGTGGTTAGCAATAAATTCTGCTCAAGTTTCCGTTAATAGGAAAAATAATTTGGGCATATCGAAATTAAGATTTGATGACCAGGCTTCTGTACGATATTGGAATGCTTATTTAAATGTCAGAAAATAACATATGAGTGAATATGAAACAAATTATATACTTACTTACATTTGTGTGTAAAATGGTAAGAAGATCGTTGTTGAGTTGGTCAAATATCAATAGCGAATAACAATTTTAATATTGAATTGAAAGTTCCAAGTATAATTTTTCCAATTCGTATAATTCAGGATTACGCAAAGCGTTCAAACTTATATTAAAATAGTTGTATAATTATTTTTTAATTCAGAATGAAAAATATTTCCATCTTTATTTATATATTCTATTTTATTGATTAAAAATCGTAATGGAAACTTCGATTCTCACTTCAATCTGAAATTTAATTACAAAATTTTAAATGCCAAAATTATCTTTTAATATGATCACAAATGGCATGAGTAAAATGCTGCACAGACACTGCTGCACTGCCATTCATCCTCTTGCTTCGTCTCCATCTCTTTCAGACATTGAGCGTCCAAAAATTTCTGAACAAATTGAAAATTCCAAAACTCGCTGAAGCATGCGAGTAGAAAATGATAGAATCCGCAATGAAATGCACAAAAAGAAGAGTTGGGAAAAAAAAACACATCATGTAGCCAGAAGACAAGACAGACAGACACACACACACACACACACACACACACACACATGCACACGTACACGCTGTGTACGACTTCGCTGGCTGACATCGACGACACATTGCCGCAGAATGCAATTGCATAAAGGTCATAAGGCAAAATGGCAAAAGTGGGTCGTAATGTGGGGCGGGCCGTGTGACAGTGGCGTCAAAGTCAAAAGCAACTTTTCGGCAAGTGAGTGTTGAGAAGAGTCTGCGGGTGTGGCTGGCAGTGGGACTGAAGATGGGGTTGGCGCTGGAGGTGAGGAATGACGAACAAAGACGCCTGGGAAAATATTTTGTCATGTCATCAAGTGTGCTGGCAACTGTTGCAGTGGCCATTGCCGCCATGTTGATGATACGCAAGCCGAACGGTCCATCCATCCAACTTGCCTCCCCGGCCTCCCCGGCAGCACTCCCTGTGCGCAGAGAGACAGAGTCAATGGGACTGACGCCAGCAAATGTGGTTACAATAATTTATGCACTTGTAATGACAGACAACAAAGCGTTAAAGAACAGAACAACTCCCGTTGCCCAAAAGCCCCAACCCGAACCCGAACCCGAACCCGAACCAAAACTAACGGCGCACCCGAACCCATAAACGAACACAAACCAGTTGCCCTCTGCTGTCAGTTGTGCGACTGACGCGCAATAAAATGCGTATCATGTGTGTGTATTGCCACCGATCTACCCGTCTGCCTGCCCGTCCGCCTGCCCGTCCGCCCGACCGCCTGCCCGTCCGCCCGACCGCTCGCTTGTAAGCGGAAATGTCTGGCATGAGGCTCCGTCAGACGTTGATATGCAGGCTTCGTCACTGCTGGTTGCTGTTGTTGTCGGCGTTGGGCGCTTTTGGCCTCCTCTTCAAAATTAATTTAAAATTTATAGTTGGCGCTATTGCGTTGAATGACGCTGCGGGTCCCGACCTTTTAGCCAACCCACCAATAAAACACACACACTTTCGCCCCTTTTGGGATGTGTGTGGGGCTGGCGAGGATCATGTATCATGCTGTTGAGTGATTTGCGAGTGTCAAAGGAGTCTTCACCGGGGTCTTCACGCCACTTCGTCGGTGTCCTTTGCGTCGCATTCGATTTATGTTAATATACGCGTGCCAGGCGTCAACCACAAAACCGTTGCGCTGCGGCTGCACCACTCGTAACCCACTGCAATGCCCACAATGCACCCAATGCACGCACTCTGCCACAAATCGATAATCGTTCAAGACAAACATTTAAAAATTTTATTACCAAGAGTTGTTTTTAAAATTGCTTAAATGCACTTTAAATTGGCATGTTGATAAATGAATAATGCATTTAACTTATGCGTAATGTTAATTTGATTGTATATTTAATACTTATGGACAAATTTTCAAACAAAATATTGATACATATTTTTGTTGGCTTATTTATTGGAATTTTAAAACAATTTGTGATACACTTGGCATAGCCACTGATTCAAATCAATTTGTCAGGCTTTGTGCGAGCTGCAAAATTGAAACTACACTCAGAAAAACAATCGCGCTCTAATTTTGGAAAATGCCGATTTTCTTTTAATTATTCATCATTTTATGCTTGCGATATTTTTCCGATTCGTGTTTAAAATTTCCGTTATTTCTCTAACTAGGACCAATTTATAGACTACCATTAAGTTGATATACAAAAATGATACTATTATTATATATGTATGTATGTATTGTGATAAAAAAGTATATTATTTAGTTTTATTTGCTGAAAGCTAATTTCGTTGCATATTTCCTCAGTAGCTACCCATTGTTATAAAACGTTTGTTTTCTCAAGACATTCAGCTGCAGCACATTGGCAGTCTGACTATAGTTTTGCCACACCACCCACACCATCCACAAATGCACCACCCCCCCAAGCCGGGTCGCTCATCAGCAGCTTTCTCGTCAACACAGTAAGTGGGGTAATTTTCAATGTAAACGCAACGCCTACGGCAACTGCTGCTGCAACAGGACTACCTCGTCCAACCCCCAACCAACAAGCTCTCCTTTGAACAGTTAGCAACTTGAGGACAACTTTGGGCGTATGCGTAGGCCTTTGGGGTGTGGCGCCATTCATTTGCATTGTGTGTGGGCGGAGGTTCTGGCCGCCGCGTACGGCAATTGCATTTTAAATGCAGCTGCCACGCCCCCCGAGGCATGTCTCAGCGATGCCAACGATTGTTAAGCTGACAGCGCATTCCGTGTTTGTGTGTGCGATGCTTGTACAACGGCTTGCAACGTTTTTATAGACTGCAACAAATATGCATCTCTCTCGCTCTCTCTCTCCCTCTCTCTCTCTCTCTCTTTCTCTCTCTCTCTCTATTGCCTATCTATTTCACGTTATTTGTCTCGTTTACTCTTTGCTGCTAATATGCAATATTCAGTTGGCCTGCAGTCACCACGTTTAAGATATACATCCTTTTTTTTTTTGGTATTTCGACTGGTTTTAATACCCTTGTCTTGATGGGTATTCATTTTATGTTTATTGGAATTTTAAAGTTGGATACTTGATCATTCAATTTATATGTCCAACTTTATATTCAAACGAACATAAGATTTTTATTTATTTGTATACTTGAATATGTCAACGTTAGCCAAAGATTTACTATTTTATATAAACTATATTATACTGAAGTTTCAAGTGACAATTTCCGCATTTTCGAGGGAGGTTGATTTAAATTTTAATTTTGAAATTTGGGTTAGGACACAGAGTATTTCTCATTCGCCTATGAGCGACTTTGACATTTATACTTGTTTTTGTTTCTTCTCTGTGCACCCAAACTTCAAACTAAGCATAAAGTGTTGCCTAATGGGTTTTGAGTGTTTTCGACAACTACAACAAAAAAATGCAGCAGCTACAACAAAAACACCAAGGAATAGAAACCCGGAGCCCTGAAATATATGCAATGCAATTTTTTTCTTGCTTATTGCCTTGCAAAAGTTGGTCATTAGCGCGGCTTCTGCTGTTACTATTGTTGCCCCTGCCGCCTTAGGGTCCCCTGCTGCAACAGCAACAGCAGAGTAAATAACAATTAAATATTGTTTTACAGTGCAAAAAATCTCCTAATGACTTCGCTTTGATTCGGTTTCTGAGGTCAAGGGTAAAATTCTTTTGTTGCCAGTTTTTTTTTTATTTTGTTGATTATCGCATTTGTTGCATATCTCGAATTTTGAATATAAAGCAAAAATGTTTGTGAACAGCGAAGTTGACATTCTGAAAATCTATTCAAGTTTTTTTTTTTAAATGAATTCACTCAGTTCTTGAATTTTAACTAAAATCAAAGAAAAATACCCGTAAAACCCCATTAGTCTCCCACAAAAAAAAAAAAAAAAAAAAACAAACATAAAATTTCACCTTTCGCATCTGTGCTATGCATATAAATCAACTATTATCATTGTGACACCAACAAATTATGATTGAGAATGTACCCAATCTATGTTTTGACCCAGGGGAAACATCCCAAACCCAAAGCATAAGCAAATGTTTTGTGCGTTTTGTGTTTTTGTACAAGCAGTCCAAACCCAAACGACCACCCCCTTCCCAAAGGCCACTAAACGCAAAAAATGACAAGCGGCGATCCGTGATATGAAAATCAAGTTGAATAAATCATTTAAATGATTACAGCTTAACTTTTGGCGCTTTTAAGCGAAATTAAATGAAGGCCAGACCGCAAAGGATTTGGCCGGGGCATATTCTATCATAAAAATTATTTATTTGCAACGTTGTGGCAGAGGACTTAAGAGGAATAGAAAAGAAATGTAACCCAAATCTATGTAAGTGAATCAAGAGAAATCACTTAAGTATATTTTTATGCTGGACATGCTGCCACGAATTACAAATACAAGGCGGCACGCACGCACGCACATCGACCAGCAGGATGGAAAGGACTCACGCACAAACACACACTTACACACACAGACAAACAGCCGTCGAGGGGTCTTGGGTCGCTTGGCGGTTTGCTTACTTGCCCAGTCATTTGCCCAGGAGGCTTTTCGGCCTGGCCGGCCTGCAAGTTGTGCTAAAGAAGTGCCATCAAAAGGACATCAACACGTAGCAAATAAAGGACACGCCACAAGGATATGCGACACAGAGAATGCGGCCTCTGTTACGGTTGCTGTTTCTTCTGCTACTGCTGCTGCTGCTGCTGCTACTGGTGGTGTTCCTTTTGCCATTCGCTACATTGCAAAATTATTATGATTTATATAGCCTTTGGGAATGCGCACAGCTCGAGAGAGACTCGCAGGCGCAGACAAACACAAAGGACACATAGCCACGATATGTGTGTGTGAATGTTCTGTGTGTGCCACAATCGTCGTCGCATTGGCCGCAAAACTTTTGCCGCTTTTGCCTCTGCGACAAAATAGAAAACTTTCTTGGCATAATTCTTTCTATTTGCCTCCTGCTCCGCCTGCAACCAGCCTCCTGTCGTCCAACTTTGTTGCCAGCCTCGGCTCGACTACTCGAAATTAGGTTAACACTGACGAATTAAGGACATTAGCGTCATAAAGAAATAAGTAATGAAAGGAGCTGCGCAACTTGAAACATTTTTTGCTGAGTGCGTAAAGCGCACAACAACACAAACAACAAATCAGGAATAGAACCGACATCTTCATTTCTCCGTGCGTTCGCTGCAGGCGTTGTGCATTTGAAAGGCATTTGGAAGGCGCTGCACGCAGTTGCTGCTGTGCCAAGGATATATATACATATACCATTTACATGAAATGAACGTCTTTCCAGACTAAGCAGACGGGGACTGCCGCCCTGTTGACCTGATGTGCTGTTCATGTTTGTGTTTATGTTTCTGTCTGTGTGTGGCTGTCAGTGTTAGTTGGACATGTGTTTCATTTGCTTTTGATCTCGAGTAGAAAATGCCAAGGAATTCCAGCAAGAGTGCAGACTTAAACAAAATGCAGAGTATAATGTCTATTAGCTGCAAATTTGAGTCAAAAGAAATAGAATGAGAGAGATTAAATGAGCAAGAATATAATAGCTGAAATGGCAAATAGCTCAGACAAGTTGTATGGAATTTAACTTAAGTGAATGGGAAAAATTGTATTTTATTCCTCTATTTGCTGAAGGCCGTATATAGGTTGGTGAGGACCGGGTTGGATCGCTTTTTTTTATATATGAAGTGAACAGAAGTTAATTTGCTGACATCTGAATTGTTGTTTGAAGTCGGATCTCCTCTGCTTCACAACTTGTGTCATGCACAAACATGCAGAAACAGAATACAAAAAAAAACCATAAGATTTGACATTTGAGCAGCATATTAACACCGGTCAATATGAACATTTAATCTTCGGATTGCATAAGATAACAGTTCTATTTTGTTTTGATCTTTCGTCAAAATCCAAACATATTTTTTGAATACAAATTTTTAATATAACGAAATAATTGATTTATTTTCTATACTTAATGATACCTATAGAAAATTTACAAAGTTTGTATATAACTCTGAGTCAATAGCAGTAGCAGCTGTTTATAAAACTTGTCACCTACGTCAAACAGAACACTCACCTACCCTCCACCCCCCACCACCCCACACATTCCGCCGTGCATTGTTATTCTGCTGCGCCCACGTGGTAGCTAATAAAATATTGATTTATGAAATTATGCACGGCAAGCGTTGTTGTCGCCATTGTCATCCTCATCCTCATCGTCATTGGCGGCGGCGTCGTCGTCGCCGTTGTGGCTGCCATTGCCTGTCAATATTTTGCAAATTTGCCAGCAGGCTGACAAAGCATCCGCCGACGTTTTGTCTTCCCTTCACTCCCCTAACACGCCACCACTGGTTGCTTGGATAAGTGCTTTTTAAAATCCCACCCGGAGCGCTTTGTTTGTCTGCAACGGCAGCTGCTTTGCTGCTTTATTGGGCAGAGGACTGGCTGCTTCTGGCTGGCGGGGGGAAACAACAGTTGAGTGCTGGCTGTGCTCTATAACTGGGCTTAAGCAACCGCAAAACTTTAAAAAATTTTGACACTCCACCCCCAAATAAAAAAAAACGGAGGCATTGAGGCTTTATTTGTTTCACTCAATAAAGGATCTTTGATGTGTACTTTTTGTGTGACGCCCAATTCCACCTCCCAGAGCCAACGCTGGCTTGGCCCCCTAACTTAACCCGTTGACCAATAAAAAAAATATGAAGAAACAGGAAAGCCTGCCAGTGGCCGGAAGCCCTATGGCCGTTCTCAACTCTTTAGCTGTGTGTCCCGTGTCCGCTGTGAAGCATGTCCTAACTCTGGCGACTGTCTTTTACAGTGTTTATTGATGCCCTTCTCTTTGTTGGTGCTATTGTTGTTGTTGCTGCCATTGCTGCTGTAGACATTGCTGATGTCTTTTGTGCCTTTTTATAGAATTCTCTTGGTTTTCAACAACAGAAGCAGCTGCAGCATACACCCACCCTCCCAGCTGCTGCTGCTGTTGCTTCTGCTGGTGTTCTTAGTTTTCAAACATTGTCCTGTGGTTAGCAGCATGTAAAATGGTTTTATGCTAAAATTTCGTCAGAGTTTTCGGCAACTGGAAAAGTTTACTTGGCGCGTTTTGTGCATAGCTAAAAACAAACGATGAGTGAAATTAAGTAACTAATTTATTCTCCAGACCAAGCTAGAAACTTGAAATGATTACTCAAAACTTGTTGTAGATACTGGCCCTAAATATATAGAGCACTTGAGTGCTTGCTCTAAAATTAAAAACTTTTAAGATTAGAATTGTTTACACTTTGCGGCCACCCTTTCAATATATCGTTACACGGAAAAGTATTTATTGTTTAATTAGTAATGCCCCACAAATATTTAACTTGTTATAACTCAAGTATTTCAATTGCTTGAAGTTTATTGACTATATTCATTTCTGGATTATTCCCTTAAGGGTAATTTTTAAATATTTTATCGCTACACGAAATTGTTGATATATCGAAATTAAAAATTTATTTATTAATAATATTAATTTGTTTTGAAAAGTAAGGCTAATTTGGGAAACCAAATTCCATTGTAGAACCGATGCTCGAGCGGCCAGTGTGCTTACTGTACAATCATTTAGCATACCTAGCACTTCCGCTTGGACAGGACACACTCGGGCACATTTCCTGGAGCGTGGTACAAAACTGCTATTATGTCCGACGATAAAGAGCGTGGCAAAAAGAAACTAATAAAAAATAAAATACGAAAATAGGAAGCCAAAACGAGCGCATAAAAATTGCATTAAAAATGCTGTGCGGATATCCGCAATGGACTCCATTTCCTTCAGAGCCAATTCAGATTTTCAGTTTCAATTTTTTGGTTTTTCAGGTTTTTTTTCCAAGATTTCGTAACGGAAATGCAAAAGTAGACGGAAGTGCAAGTTGTGCAAGAAACTCAGTTGCCAACTTGCCTTGCCTTAACTCTAACTACAAACCAGAGGCAGTAAGCCCCTCAACCCCTGCCCCCTCCGTCGATCTAAAATGAGGCTCAACATTAAATGTTTCCACATGAAAATAAAATAAATAAAAGGAAAGTAGGAATTCAAACAATTTTCTTGCCTTTTACCGGGTGGCAGTTTGACATTTTATTGCATACATTTTGGCTCATTGTCCATTCTACCCCCTCAGATCCTATGCACATCCCTCAGCTAAACTTTGTGGCGAGACCGTGTCCAATTTGGCACATCATTTTGTAGACGGGCTCTTGATGATTACGCTGCCTTGAATCCCCCCCTTTGACTTGCTGGCCACTTGTCACCTTCGCTGACATTGACGTCCATTAATCAATCAAGTGACATTGTCGAGTGCCTGCTACAACGGAAGCGAGGGGGTCATTTGGGGTGAGTTGAGGGGGCATTTAGCAATACACAGCGAGACAATTAACAATAAGTTGCCGTTGTTGACCTCGAAGTGCTTCGTTCTTAATGAGATGAACGCTAGAAGTTTTTCTGATTTTTTGTTTAGTTCAAGCTTTTCTTTTTGTTATTTTTCCAAGCCAACAAGATTGTAGCGATGGGCTGTGTTCGTAACTGCATGCAGAGTCGTCGTGTAAATATTTATAGGGGGTTGCTTATTTATTTTAATTTGGAATCATTGCGCAAGAAATTAAAAAATTTATTAAATCATCCTTTTTAAATTGTTTACGAAAGTATCAGCACTGAAATTCTCAATGATTCTCAATTCTCAATCTAAAAGAACGTTATCTGTGGCAAGTGTTTTTGGGAAAGGACTTAAACACGAATATATTAAAGTAACTTGTGTATTTACTCAACTGTTGTCATAAAATGTTAAAAAAGAGAAAATAAGCTATTATGTTTTTTGTAAAATATTTATTATTTAATTTATTTATATAAAACTATAGAAGTTTCTGCTAAAGCATCCTTAAATTTGTAATTGGGTAAGCGTGCTACTGGAGAACCTTAGGAAACATTGTCTGCTCTAAATTTTTTTTTTTTTTTAAGATATTAATACAATACTGTATCTTGTTTTTAATACATAATTTAGCTAGAATTAAGCTGGAGTATTTATGAAATTGTAAATTTAAGCGATAAGTTGTAAAACATTGACGTATCTTAAAATATCGAAATTGCCGGCTAGCATGACTCAACTGTTTTGCTCTTTCGCTTGCCACAAAATATTTCAACTCACTTTGCGAAATACCCAAGAGCTGCGCGAGTGTAACAGATACACCTCACCTCACCACGCCTCACCTCAGACCCCCACGTCGAACCACGCGCCACTGTGGCGTCATCAACGTCGCTTCATTAGCTGCGCTCGCTGCAAAGGCCAATGCCAAAAGGTGTAAAACAAAAAGAACATAAGCTGAGCATAAAAGAGAGAGCAAAATAATCGAGAAAAAGAAGCTGCTACTCATAGACAATATAGAAAAGAAAAACCAAGAAAAAAACATAAGCAGACGCACCACCAACTTACCAATACAAAAAGAAAAAGTTGCAAAAAGTAGTAATAGCAGCAACAAAAGGAAAAACAACTGTTACAACAATAGGAAAATGTTGGCCAGCAGCAACTTGCCTCTACTCTCTGCCACTGCTGCTGCTGCTGCCTGTGGCTGATTGATCTCGTGGGAAATTTTGCACAGTTGCCGCAACAGCAGCCAACAACAACAAAAGTAAAATAAAACTCAACTTTTTTTTGTTTGCTATTCTCTGTCACACTCTCTGAGTCTCTTTCTCTCTCTCTCTCTCTTTCACTCAGCACCTGCTCTATGATTATTTTGCCGCGGCATCTGCGTTGGGCTCGTCTTCAGCTACAGCTTCAGCTTCAGTACGAAAATTAACTTAATGTCACTTACACTTTAGTGCTTTGGGTTAATTTGGTTAGATTATTGTTAATATCCTTTGGGGTGCTCCCAGCGCTCGCTTAGCAAGTGTGACTGTCCCTCTCTCTCCCTCTCTTTCTCTCTCTCGTCCTTTCTATTTATCTGCGTGTGTGTTGCGTGTGGCAACTCTTGGCCTCTGGGCACATTAATCGCTGCGGCAGTTGTAAACTTTTCGGCATAAAAATGATGCATTGCTTTTCTTATGACTTGGAAATTGTTTTTGTGCCGCCTAAGAGAGAACTCTCACAAATTCAGAACTTAATGGCACAGCAGCTTCTTGTTTTAAGTCCAAAATAATTCAGATCTATCACAATAATTATTATTTTTATATTTTTAAGCATAACAAATTTAATTTTATAATAATTCAGGTCCATTAAGATAGTAATTATGTGTAAATTAGTAAGAAAAGTATTTAAAATTTATTTTATCATTTGTTTCATCTGCATATTATTAAATTAAAACTAAACTAAATGTTTGTTTTCGGGCAACACAAAATGTGAGTTTGTTCAAATTCTTACCTTTTCTAAATTGAAGGTTATTTGGAATAATGTTATAAATGTATATATTATTCTGTCCATCTGTAAATAATATTTAAGAGATTCTTTGTGTTTTTATGACATTGAAATAATAGAAATTGTACGGTTGATAATTTGCTTTGATTTCCAAACGCAAAAGTTGAAGTGTGCGAGAGATGTACAAATACAGCAGCACAAATTTGCTGTCCATCATAAATGGCCATTAGTCAAATGTCAAAAATGTCACCATTAAAGCCACCTGAATACTGATACTAATAGCATCAAGGTCCACAGATCAAGGACGCTTATTTTAGTGTATATATATTTTTTTTGCACACACATATTTACATAATGCAGACATGGTTGGCCCCCCGCCGCAGTCACCCCGTATTGCCACCATTTATTCAGAAACTGACTTTGCGGCTAATGCAGATGGCAGGCGAAGCGAAGCGTAAAATGCTTTGTAAATTATTATAGAGAAACAACAAGTCCCCAGTCACCTTGGTATAAGAAGAGGGACCGATCTTAAGTTTAAGGGACAGAAGCAGGGGGCCATCAGTAATATATAAATATTTTTGCAGATAAACAAGCTGTGCGTGTATGCGTAATAAATTTCAATTGACTTCCTGAAAATGGGGTGAAGGTTTTCCATTTGCCGCATTCCTAATAGAGCATGTTTAAACATGAGCTTAAGACACTTGCAAATTCACACAAGTGCGTTCAACTCGAAACATTTTTGACGTTAAACTAATTTAACTGACACCTCCACACTCCCCAAAACTCGCACCTTCTATCTCTTTCCACCCAATTAGGAATATAATCAAGAGAGCAGCCAATTCAAAATGCATATTTCATTTGGCGGCTTTGTCGCCGCATTCACAATAAAAACATGATTTTTACGACACTCGTCAGGTGAACACATACTAAAATTCACACACTCACAGGCGCATGTATACACAGACACATACACACTCTGTGTCATGTCTTTATAAATTATGCTTTAATTTGTATGCATGTTGTGGGGGCAGGAAATTGAGAAGAAGATATGGCGGAGGGGACACTTTACTTGGCATCTGTAATAATTATATTAAGCATATTAAAACTGATTTCTGTGTTCATAAAAGTGAGAACTAAAGACTAAACATAAAGGATTTTCCGGCATTAAGATAATGATGTTTCTGAATTGAGTTTAAGCAGGGAAAATCGCTCCTAATTCAGCTTTTTAATTGTTTAAACTAATTAGCTCATAATAACTAATAGTTTCGACTCGTTAACGTATAATTTGGAATAAATGGCAATTATTTAAAGAACCTATGTGTAAAAATGTTTGTGAAAATTGGATAATAAACTTAAAAAGCTTTCGAATATTTAAAATGAAATTATAAAATAAAATATTGCGTATTTAATATATATTATTTTTATTTGATTTTAGTTAATTATTGAATTAATGAAACTTTTACTTTTTTTAAAAACGGATTCTTCTGAAATGGGTCGAAAAAATATCAAACATTGTAAATGTAAACTGCCGTTTTACAATATTCGTCTCTTGAAATTTCGAAATAGTTTTTTTACTTTTTTTTTTTGTTTGTATTTAATATTTATTAAACTTTTAATACGTATGTAATCTTTTAAAAGATTCTGAACTTAAGGTTTTTCTTTTAAATATTAAATAAAAGATTTGTCAATTTATCTGCGAAATTTCCCTGTATTTATTTTATTTTATTTTTTTTTTGGGACAATTGAAACCTTGTCTGAAACGCAAACGTTTATAACGTAGGGAATTTTTATATATCATAGATAAGAAATATTTCTGTTTATATTAAGCAACAGTTGTCCTTAATCAACAATTAATCCGTATATTTAATGTAATAATAATAATGTAATGTGATAATAATTTATTAAGAAGTACTACTCCAGATTCGGAACATAAATGTTACTGTTACCTGTTACTTTAACATTTAATGCTAATGTTAAAATATCCCATGCTCATAATTCTCTTTGTCTCTCTCTCTTTCACTCTCTCTCTTTCTCTCTCTCTCTTTCTCTCTCTCTCCTGCAGTACGAAAAAAATTGGTAATCGCTTACGCTCCTCGAAGAGCTGCCTTTCGTTAAGTAGACTCGCCCGCCCAAAACGAAAGCGAACCGACGCCAAGCCGAATGGCCGAGAGAATAACGCGACGACGAACAGGACGACATGAAATTCCTTTCTGGGGTGATGCTAGCGACGATGACGAGAAAAATCAGCAGTTGAGCAGTTCCATTGATAACGTGCTACGAACTGGATCTACCCCAGGCGAGCAAGTCAACGCACGCAGCACACGAAGCTGTCGACGCTACGTACAAATAACAACAATAACAATAAGCGAAAGAACAGCAACAACAACAACAACAATTGTGCGACATAACACACCTCGAGCACAGGCGGCGTATGAGTGATGTGGAATCCGTTGCTGCTGCTGCGGCTGCTGCTTCTGTTGCATTTTTCATAAATTTCAGTTGCTTCGTTTAATGTTGCTCGTCAGTGTTTCTTTGGCATCCTTTTGTTTGCCAGTGCGCGACGCGTGTGTTTAATTCTTACTGCCTTTGTGTGTATGTGTGCATGTGTGTGTCATAAGGAAGCAGCAACGAACGAGTGTAATAAGAACTTCAAGCAGGAACTCCGAAGTGCTTGAAACAATTTTCTGATATGCCAGTGTCAGAAGCTGCAATTGATTGGCTAAAGGATTCGAGCTAAAACAATTAAGAAAGACAAATTACTGAGGTAAGTGAAATATACAAATGGTTCTTAAGCTTGCTTGCCATTCGTATGATAAAGATATTATAAAATCAAATTGAATAATTCCCCCTAAAGTTGATTCTCATCCTACACTATTTCAAAGAAATTCCTATAAAATTCAATTTAATGTTTTTCCCTTAGGCCTTATTTGGCGAAGAGTTTTACTATCACAATCCCTGATAAATATAATTGCTGCTTAGGCCACTTCCTGATGTACAGCTTCAGTTTTGAGCATTTTAATTAAGTTGCTGTTTGTTCCACAGTCTGTGGCCCAAGGCTACCATAAAATGTGTTTGATTTCGAATGATAATAATATTTTTATTACACGAAAGTTTATTCAATGTGTAGGCCACAAGAACAACTTATAAATATATTTAAATATTTCAAAATAGTTGCAAGGAATCACACATAAATTCAGCAAAAATTACGGAACATTTTACAAATGCAATACCCGTTGAACGTTGTTCTTTAAGCGATTGCTAAAATAATTGTTTGCAAACATCAAATATCAATAAATATAACGTGCATTGGCTTATGTCATATTTCCAATTTTTGTTAATTTAATTCTACATGCTCTTTCAGCTATCCATTTCTTATATTTTTTAATGTGGGCTCATCAATCCGAACAATTTGAGGCTCGTGCTGAATTTCAATTAAACTCCTATTAAAATTTCATTAAACAGAGCAGCGCCCACAAAACGGCCACTAATTAGTTTGGCCACACCCCGGCCGAAACGCTGCCCGCAAACAAAATTGACCTTCAACTGTGAGCGAGGCCAACACTCTTAAATATTTTCTTGTATATCGGCCACAACAGGCAGACGGCCTAATTAAACTTGAGGCCAAGGATGAGCAAATGTTTTAGTAAAGACAAAAAACAAAAACAAAAAATAAAAAAAAAAAATTAAAAAGTAGAAAAAAGAAGGACAAAAAAATCGGTTATTTTCATTTAATGTGTCGACATTTTCGCCTGTATATTAAGGGTGGTAAATGGGAGGTGGTAGCTGGGAGGTGGTAGGTTACAGCAACCACGGCTTCTCCTCACCCAGTTTGACCTCTGGCGCTGATATTTTTATTTTTGCTAATTTACGTATTTCTTTGTGCTCGGCTTGGGTCGGCACTGTGGCCCTCATAATTTACATGGGGCCAAATGTTTTATTTGTTTTTGTTGTTGTTTGCTGTTGTTTTGCGAGCCAGCGAACTTTTTGCTGCCAGCCTCTGATTTGTTTTTATATGTGTAAATGTGTTTGTGTGCTGTCGTCCAGTTGGCGTCGCCATATATTTTTATATACAAGTATTTGCCTCCTTCTCTCCCAAGCCCCATCACTTTCTCTATTCCTCTTTCCATTTGTCTGACAGCGACTTAATGAGCTGCGGAAGTTAATGTGCAGCATTTTGTTGTTGCTCTACGTTTTGCTGGCAAATTCATTTGCATATTTGGGTTAATTCTGTTTCAACTTTATACACACACACACACACACACATTGATGACTGTCATTTTTATGCCGAGTACCCATTAAAAAATGTGTATAAGGAAAGAGTATAGTTTATGTGTGTCAATGTAATGTAAGAGAGAGATTATGATATCTTAGATGCCATTCTTGTTGGGGATCAAAAGCTAAGACCTTAAATTATATTGTCTGTCCAAAAGCAGCATATTCGTCAACAATAAGGGTATTTATCTTCGGTACCCCAAAGATTACTCCCCGTTAAGCTGCTGTGTCAGTTGGCTTTAACAACATGCCCTACCATTTGTCATGCTCCAAGCAAGTCTGAAAAAAGTGCTATTCTTTCTAAGTTATTGAATTGTTAGAAAGTCTACGGAAACAAATATTATAAATATACATCTGAATATTAAAAAAAAAATTCGGCGATATCAAATATTTTTTACCTTATTTTGTCTCGATATACATTTTATTTATTTCACCATTTTATGAGTTTTGTGGGTTGATGGTAATGAAAAAGCACCAATTTCAAGATTTTTAAATGAAAAATTATTGTTCTTTTACTCTTCTTGCTTAAGAGTTTCTGTCTGCTTGAGTATGTAGCTCTGAAATGAATGTCTTGAAATCTCCTTTTATATAACATGTGCGTCTCGAGGGCCAAGTCTAATATATCATTTTAAATACACATACTTTAAATATAAAAGAAAAGTCTTTTTTAGCGGCAAATAGCCCACTCAGAGCTCAACTGAACCGCATCACTACAAGTAATGTCCACAAAAATAGTTAAATATATGTGTAGCAGTTAGAAGTTTAAATACCCTTTTCAGATCTGAAGATCTAAGACATTGAACTAAAACATTGAGGTAACAAATTTAGCATAATAATGCAGCAGATTTAAATTAATTTGGTCTGCGAGCTTCAATTAAATTGAAGCTCATATAATTACCTTCTATAAATAAACAAAATAAATACATAATTTGGTAGGAAATTTTGTGAATGCAATACAAGTTTTACGTCTAAAGAAAGGAATTCTCTGGAAATAATAAGTAAAGAAAAATAAAATAAATCAAAGGAGTGCCATTGACTTTTGTGAGCCCACAATGGAAACCCAAACGTGGCTTCCCCACAATGTCCTAGCATGTGTGTAAATACACAAAGACACACACGACACACACTCGCACACACACAGTCGCAATCACACAATCAATAGCGAAAAATTCGTTGTGTAAACACGTCGCCTAACGTCCAAAATACAACATGAGGAAATCTGTAAGTGAGCAAATGTTTTTTGCGCAGAACTCTTTAATCAAAGCTGCTGCGATTTCGACTACGACTCGATATTCCTTTCGCTTTGGCAACTATTGCGAGAAATATATATGTAAACCAAGAGAAGTCAAGTATGTAACTGTATTTTTTGGGTGTGTATTTTGTCCATTTGTATGCTCAAGTTCATTAGCGTCAGTTGGCAAATATTTACCACAGTTGCCAATCTCGTTACTCTCTTCTGCTGCCATTTACTTGGCTTTGGCTGCAAGCAACAAACATCATTAAATTTAATTTGTTGCCAATATTGATTGAACACATCGGGGTCTGCGATGCTGTGTGTGTGTACCGGCGGTGTGCATGAGTTGCCATCTAAAGTAGTCGTTAGTTTCCCTTTTTAAAATAAACATATGAGCCAATGAATAATTTTGCTTCCTTAGTTAGACATGAAATGAGAAACTCAGATGCCATTGTGTGTGTATAACTAGAGCAGAATACCAATCACTAATAGGATTTAATAATCATCTACAGATCCTCTGATACCAGCACAATATTCTAAAATCTTGAATGTACCCTTAAATTACTCACATAATTCTCATTGTTTTCATCTTATATTACCCAAAACACCAGAAGAACATAAGCTTTTTCTTATTATGCACACAACCATCTATTCTCAAACAATTAGTATATTTTAGGATATCAATCTCAAACTCGCATCTAATCTTGATAATTTTAGAATATATTTGGAGCCTACTTGTCGCTCCCAATACATCGTAATTTTCTTGACGAATAGTTTTTTATAGGGTTACTATTTTGAAAAATACAGCAAACATATCTATTAATTGATCATTAATACGAATATATTGGTATGTCCTTGATAAGAATTGAGTAGGGCTATTATTTTGTACACAAAAGGGGAATAAAAATTTTAAAATAAATGATTTATAAGCCGGAATGCACTGTTTCCGTAATTTTTATTTTTTTTTTGTATGTAATTAAAACATTTACTTTATGAGTGTGTCAATAAATTATTTGCAGGAGTGCAATGGATTTTAAGAATGCGTATCACGTTGGCAATTGCAATTAAGTTCCTCCAAACGATTCTTAATATCATCGAGAATCTGTGTAAAATTGATACTTTTCAAGTCCTCTGATAGTAATAGCTTACACTCTTCACAAACATGCCAGAGTTTCATTTTTGCAATCAGATCCGCACAGAAACTGTTCTCATTAGCATACACACTGCGTATGCGTAACTCTTGATGTGTTGATGTGAAAATGTATGAAGATTATGTGTAAATAAATAAGCACTTGAATGACTCACTCGATTCTGTGGACTTTAGTAGTTTTTTTTTTCGATTATTAATCTCACTCTCAGCCGTAAATGTCTGTGCGACATCATATTCACGGAGTCCGTAGAATTTGGTCTCAATATTCCAAGTATGGCTGAAACCTGGATATGGCACAGGAGTCCAATAAGCAGATTCTAAGAACTGATGACGCATTTGTTCATTAAAACTTTTGGTCGCCGCATACTTGTTGCCCATATATCGATTGTATAATCGATAGGACAGACTCGTAACGAAGGCATCAACTTTTGAGCGAAGACTAAGAGAAAAGATGAATCAAGATTAAGGATTTGGAGTATTTATCAGTACGCTTAAGAGAATCGCTTTAATATCATTAAAAAGTCAATGGCTTAAGTCAAGCAGAATTATAAAAAAAAACTCATAGCACACTTACTGATCTTCGCGAAAATCGAAATATCCTGGCAGCAATCCGCTCCGATGCAAGGAATGCAGCTTAAGTGCACAATTGTACAATACATTCTCGAGACAATTAAATTGTACATTCTTTAAAAAGAGCATATTATTGACGTACTTACGCGACCACCAGCCACGAAATAATTTTTGAATCTTCAAAGAGCTATCATTGAACATCACCACAATGGTGGTCTGCGTATGTGTCTGGGCCATGACTACAAAATGTCGCATGGCAATAAATCTTCGCCAGGATCTCTGAATCACATTCGCAGCATGGCGCTTCTTCTCCATTGTGTGGCGCACTTGCCACCCCCGATAAAATCTTTGAATGCTGCGCGCCGCCTTGAACTGCTTGTAATCGAGAAGCAGCAAGTGGGTACTAACAATCGATCGGCGATACTAATATCTTAAATACTTTACATGATTAGTAAATGCTATTGAACTTACCGCATTAAGTGTTGATCTGTGGCAGGTGAGCACTCTTCGCTAGCCTCATCTAATTCGAAAATATTGGATTGCTGACTCATAATCGAGTTATCCGAGTTAAACGGGGCACGTGCGTTCCACATTTTGAGACTGAGAGTATTTTTGTTGTGTGTGGTTTGTTGTGCTCAACTGCTAACAGTATTTACTCTGTTTTATGTACATGTCAAGACTTTCAAGTCAAGGTAATCTGATTCGAATCCATGTTTGTTAATATCCTGTATACCAATTTTTTGATGTGCTTTGGCTGACTTATTTCACAATATGTGGACATATACATTTTACTTTAGCGGTAGGCTGCGGTTAAAAATATAATCAGCCCAAATTTACATAAAAATGGAAAATTCAATCCACAAAAATATGCAACAAATTTATCCATCATAAACTTTCAGAGATACGAAAATTTAAAGCCATGTTTATTTCTTATTCATTGCTATTAAAAACTACAAAGGTTTGTGTACGTACTTATCTACAAATATATCTCTGCTTGTAAATATATGTGTATATATATATATATATATACATGTATCTTAATCTGCAGGAGTACATATCTTTAAAACTTTGGATATGTTATCTTTGGGGCGATGTAAATTAAATTTCGTTCTTACTTGAAATTCTTGTTGAATTTCGGAATTCAGTTCCTTGGAGAGGACACTGCAACTGCTTGCAGATATGGAGGAGCACGAGCACCGTACGTTTAATTCATTTTTAATGCCATCGCCAGGGCGTCATCTTGAAACTGTGCTCGAGGAGACTGGCTCTGAACTTTTGCGCTGACCAGGGTACACAGTAGCAGTAGCAGTAGTGGTAGTGGTAGTGGTAAAGAGAAAGGTGCCGTGGGTGGAAATACATTCAGCATACCACAGAAGCGGAAATCAAAAGTTAAAATAAACTGCGTTGTCGTCGTTGGCATCGGCCGCGTCTGGTTGTCCTTTGTGGCAGTTGCAATTGCAGCTGCCTGCTTATAAAGTTGCCGGATATCCGGTTGTTGTCTTCGCTCATTTTTCGCCATCTTTGCACTGACGTCCGCATCTGTCTGCCCACGCGTCCGCGCGTCCACAAGTCCGCGCGTCCACGACGCGGCGTATCCTCGAGTCTGGGTCCTTATGCACGCGCCACTCTCCAATACCAACCTCTGCAAGGTTCTGTTCATTGTTGTCGTCGCTGTGTTGCGCCGCTCGTAGTTTTGCTTAATGTTTCATTTATTTATATTTTAGTAAGGACTGCACGGGCTGTGGAACGTTCCGTGTCCTGGATACCATTGTAAGTCCCACACTATTGTCGTTGTTTCTGTTGTGTTTTTACTATTTGACGCTTGTTTACTCATTTCCGTTTGCAGCTTGCATTGCAACCCTGCCTCCAGCTGAGTAATGTCCTCGGGCGAGTTGTCTGGAACTTAATGCTGAATTATTTTTATAGGTAGCTGCAAATTCAATAGAGAACAGCAACTTTGTTGTTCTTTTTTATTAAACACGATTGTCTTAGAGCACAAAAAGTTTTCTAATATCTTCCTTTGAAAATCAGGAGACCTCCAAAATATTCTTAAATAATTAGTAGTTAAGTAGTTATAAATTTTATTAATAAATGATTCAAAATATGTTCTTATTTTGATTTTATACTTAAGTAAAGTTCATTATTATTTTTGTTATATTATGTTAATTTTTTATTTCTTAATATTCTTGTAATTTTTTATTCAGAATTGATATTAAAATGCACATTTATAAAGATATTAGATATTTATAAATGGAGCACCATAAACAACAGTCGATTAAAAATTTCCACCATAATTTCCACAAAATTTCACAGAATTCAACTGAAAATCAACTATCTCAATTGCAAGGCCAAAGTTTTGGGCCAAAGTTTTTCGATTTGCCAATGCGGCAATTGCTTTTAATTTGCCTCAAGGCAAAAGCAATCAATCAATATTCATCAAAATGTGATTTAATTTGAATGCAAACCCACTGTTCGACTATCCACCACCTCTTTGCTCGCAGCCTGGGAAACTTGTTTGACTCACAAAACTTGTCGATGTTGCGAACTTTGCAAAAGTCGCCGACAAAGCAGGCGTTGAGGATGTGAACGGGAACTTCGACACTCGAGGATCAGGTCGAGAAAGTGCCAAAGCACAACTAACGAGCACCTGTGACAGCTTCAAGTATCTGCTCAACAACAACAACAACAACAATAAGAACAAGAACAACAGAAACAACTACAACTTGATTTGACAACTGGAAGTTAGCCAAGGCTGACTAAAAAAAAGTGATTACCGCGTTTTCTCAGACAATGCTCTAATTGTACGAATTCCGATTTGCATACTTTCTTCTCGTCGTTTTAATATACATAAATATGCGTATGTATGTGAGCCTAAACTACATTCTAGGCCATCTGATTTTAGTTCCATGCAGGGGTGTATGCATCTTCAATATTTGTGCATCTAAAATATAAATTCTAAAAGCTTCCAGCCTAACCATTCAAGGTTATTTGGGTGTATCAAGGAGCAGTAAAATAGATTCCTATAAATAAAAAAATAATAATAAAGAGTCGGCAAGGCTAATTTAAATAGATATACATATAAAAATAGAAACAAATATTTAAAAAAAATACCATTAGATATTTAGATATTTATTGATATTCTTAAAAATTTTTCTTATGAATTTCTTAAAAACGAAATTCCAATTTATGTCTAAGCTGCTTGCTCACATAATGTTTTTCAAATGTTGCTTTCATATTCTCCTTATTTATAAGCCGCTTATACCCTGAGACAGCATTCAGAGAATTTAGTAAAGAGACAATAAAAAAACAGAAAAAATGAACGTGAAACTAAATTTAAGAATTTTCTCATTGCTCTCAAGTCTTTTCAGCAAATGCTTTTAATATTATTTTGTGCAGGCCAGCCAGACTAATATAAATTTTATGCTCTATGCAGACACCTTAAATATAAAGCAGCAAGGTGCAGAGAGTTGGTAAAGGAATGGGGGAAAGGAGCGCAGATAACAAAAATACTTTAAAGGCCACAAAAAGCATGTCCTTGTGAGGCAGGCTAAGGCTACTTAATGCACGCCAAAAGCAGTTCATGCGGCCCTCTGTATGGCACAGCTCATAAATACACACACGCACACACACACACACACATGAGCACACTCACATGCTGTCATCCTATATGGACACATGTTTTGGTTTTACTGAGCCTGCTCGAAGGCATCTCTTCTGTTATACAGCGCCCCATGTGTTTGTCTATATGCTTGTAGTCCTGTTAATAATGCTTTTGATGTGTGCTAAAGACAGCCACAAACTATGCCATCTACTCGCTCTGCATCCAAACTATAAATCTGTTTTTGGGATTCGGCAATTTTGGGGGCATGTGGAGGAATTGCTGGTTGCACTCGGCTGCTGTTAAACTAGGCAAAGCTTTGCCTTTGGCCTTAAAGTGTCCGCTGCAAATACAAATTGAAAACCGAAAATTTTGAAACAAGCAAATTGCGCAGAAAATGGAGTGGAAAAACAACAATTCGAAAAACATTTATTTCTTTTGACTGTTGACTACGTTTAAATAATTTGCTAGTTGCTGTTACCGAAATTCAAATCCACAACGATTTGAGTTGAAGCCTCGAATTTAATTTGTCAAATTACGCATCAAGAGAACCACATAGTTAACCATGGCAATATCAGGTTATCAAAAAATTTGCATTTAATACGTTATCTTCAATATTATTACTATACTATGTACTATGTACTGGACTGTATACATGTTGTAAACATTTACAAGATATTGTTGAAACAAAATGTTTATAAACGTTAAGCTCCCTTAACACTTCCTTTCTTCCTATATGTTTCCTATGTTTGTTTACTAATTGTCTGTTTTATCATCACCAAAATTAAAAGATCGGCCCTCGCCTGCCGCTTTCACAGACTTTAGAATAGTCGCCGTGTCAATTTGATTTATGTATTACGTATACGCCATGCTGTTTATTTTTTTATAGCCTCCACTCGCACCTGAGCATCACACGCAGCTGAGCAATTACACCAACAACAACAACAACAACAACAACAGTGGCAACACCTTAATGGCGCCAAAACAACAAGAACAAAAATAAGAAAATAGCTGAGGCTAAGGCACAAAGAAACGTAGAAAAACGTAGCACACCGAAAAAGTAAGTCTATTAACGGCAATGACAAAGCACGCGAAAAGCTAATAGAATGACAGACCTGTAAAGTGCTTGTGTGCGTATTATGGAGTGGGTAAGAGGAATGGGCAGGGGGTTTCAAAGGCAGGGAAACAAGTAGTTTGGCAAGTCTATAAAAATGTATTAACTGCTAGGTGGACGAAAATAAAGTCATAAACACCAGGGGCACCAGAGGTAGTGAAAGAGGGAGAGAGAGAGAGTTCTGGGGGGTAACTGGCAATGTGCGTATTATGATAATCAATGTGTGTGTGTGTGAAATAGAGTACCAAAATATGGGCGTGTGAATTTTGGGCGTGGCACTTGCTGAGAGATGATGCACGCTCACAAAGGAGATCTCCTTGAGGCCACAGCAAATCCATTAAACCCTTATGATGCATGAGCGCAAATAACGTGAGTGAGTGAAAGGCGCCAAACAATGAGTGGAGCGGTTCTTGCGAAAAAAAGAGATCAGAAAAATCAACACAACAAAAAATATAACAAAAAGAATAAGGGCGGGGGCAACATATGCCAAGCAGACTTAGGACGACAAAGAAAAAAACAAGATAATACACGAAAAACAGGAGCTGGGCAAAATGGTAACTAGGCATAGGCAATGCAGAGAAAGAGAACGAGTGAGAGAAAGAGAGAGAGAGAGAGATGGGCAGAGAGAAAGCAGGACGACACAATGCAGAAGGAATAGCCATAGGCAGAAGGTGTGATGAGACGAGTGGCCAAAAGAAGTGGGTGCGGGCGTGGTTAAGAGGTTGTGGCCCGCAAAGTGAGCAAACACTCGAGTCAAGTGTCTGGCTGGTTAAGGCGATGAATGTGAGTGCGCCGCTCTGTGAGAGTGAATGTGAATGGCGAATGCGAATGTTAATTCTGCGAGTGTGGAAAAGATAGTGAAAGTTCACTCAAGTGTAAGTGTGTGTATTTGTGTGTGTGCGGCGAGGAGCAGCAGCACTAAACAATAGATGTAAAGTAGATAAATAAATTAGTTGTAAGTGGATTACATATGAACAGTGAAAGAGAAAAAATGTACTGAACAATCTACTCCAGCAATATTCCAAAAATGCCTATACAAATAGAGAGAGGAACTAACCAAATTTGAAGAAATATAATAAAAATTATGTATAAAATTAAATAAAAACGTATTCGCTTTACAGAGATCACTTCAATGCCAATTAATTTGAAAAATTTGAATTTACATGATGCAAACAACATTTTGAAAATCCAAATGTGGAGAAACAAGTTTTTCCAAGGTTTATACTTTCATTGGTGAATATTTTCCAAATATGACGTGTCTTTATATAGCATAATCACAACATGTAAACAATCTCCATACTTGGAACCTTTAATGTATTAAGAAAATAAGCTTAAAACGATTGCTCGAAAAGTTATTGCCTTGTATATGGTAATTTTCATATGTATGTAGCTGCAGTTACCCAAATTCATCTCAGACGTTTCGCCCTATTCTTGACACAATTGTCTCTATCAATTCCTCAGTTGTTGCTGCTCATCACATTGTATTTTCGCTTTCAATTTCATATATTCGATGCTGATACGAGTATTGCATAAAGCATGCTCTTATCGCGTTTCAACCTGCCCAAGACCGAAACCGAATCCTCTGGCACAGTTGCATAAATAAACAAGCTACAACAACAACGTTGTTGTGTACTCACACACACACACACACACACACACACAGACACATTCAGCAAAAGTCAGAGAGAAAGAGACAAAGAAAGATTTCAATACCTGAGTGCATTTTTAGCATTTCCTGGTGCCATCGCAATCCCCCAACCAATAGAACATACAATATATTATACACCTGTGTACAGAGAACAAAAACAAAAAAAAAACACACATTTCTGTAAGGCAGGCAATGCTCTAAAAACTTTGGCTTTGAGACCCGCAGAACAGCTACAGCCTCCACTCCAGCGGCAACAACAATAACAACTAACATAACAATTGTGTAAAAAGCATAACGTATTCGCGACGTGGCACCAGCCAAAGCAGAACAGACTGGCTGCAAGTCCAACAGCAAAAAACCGCCAAAAATTGCTGAAGTGGAAGACTGAAATCAACGAATTTTCAATGCTCTGTTAACACATTACAAATGTGGAGTTGATTGATTAAATAAGCTTTCAAAATTTGCATTACAGATTCTTAGTTGAATTAAAGGATATGAATAATAAATCCTAATTTGTATCTCAGTGTGATAAAAAAATGCATTATTATCATAAAATATATATAAATGTTGCGACATTAGCCAATATTTGGAGTATACCCAAGTAAAGAATTATGTAAAGGTTGGGCATCCAACTAACAAAAGGGAGGAAGGTTCAAGTTTTGGTAACGCTTACACAGCGAAAGAAAGAAGAAAGTTTAAATCAACTTGTGGGAATTTAGACAATTTTATAAACATGTACAAGAAAGGGAAACAAAATACATGTATATTGTGGGCTGTTGGGGTGTGTGGAGTGTTGGTGTGTATAAATGCATATAATACAAATTTAAAAGTAAACCAAGTCGCGTTGCGCTATCTGCGGATGCTTTTCGTTTGCTTCCCGAGTTGTTGTTGCTGTTGCTGTTGTTGCTGTTGTTGTTGGTGCTTATGCAAATTCTCGGCGAGCGTCGTGTGTGTTGTGTGTTGGGCCAGCGCCAAAAGAAGATACGAGTACGAGTACGTGCATTATATATATATATTCATGAATGTATGAATATCTCGCATGTATAAACAGCGCGTAACTGAATAATAATAACAAGAAGAAGCACAGCAGTAGCACCAGCAGGCGGTCCAAAATGGAACGGAAAGAAGGCAAGACGCAAAAAATAACACACACAAAAATGTCACCGGTTTTAAATGGTTAAAAGTTTTTTACCCCATTTAAGGTGCAAAACAAAAAAAAAAACAAAAAACACATTTGCGGCTTTTGCTTTAAAAAAGTTTGGAAATGAGAGCCGTGTGTTCTTAATATGTTTATGTTGTAAGGTTTCCTTGTTTGCCATGTGTACAAAAACTTGTGACTGCCTGAAGAAGGTAAACATATGTTTTATATTTTATTTAACTCGCAGACAGCGATACAGATTGTGCTCGTTGGGGCTTCAGCTTTATTTTGACATTTCAATGGATAATATTAGTTCATCTTTAAGAAATTATCTATATTCTCTGAGCATCCCTTATCTAAATTTACAGATATCATCCGCATTTCTGTATTAATAATCTCTCTAATCCGTCGAATCATTTTCTTAGTTTACAGATTTCTTCTCCAATCGTAAATGTATCTTGAATATATCATTAAGTTGTTTCGGGTGAAATTTTCGATAACCGATCTGGCTTGGGTTTATCAGATGACCCTTACGCCCATCAATGTCAAACTCCTTTTCCACTCCACTTTCAGCTCGTTTGTGGCTAAAAAATAAAAGTAAAAAACAAATCGCAAACATATTGTGCTTTTCAATTTCTAACAGCTACTCGACCTACCCCTTTGCAACTCCCCGCCTGGTCAGGTTAGTCAGCCATTTTCATTTGCTGTTGACGCTTGCCCCTTGACACCCAATACAATATCTACCACCAGTGCCAGCACCCCCACAGCGCCACCACTGAGCTGTCATTCTGCTGCACAGTGAAGCGTGAAACTTGTGCGCTTGTCACAAAAATGCTGCCTGTCAGATTTTGTTCGTTGCGGTTGCTTACATTACATGGATGCTGCAGCTAGAAGGAAGGCGACGTCAACGGCGACATCGACACGCGCATATAAATTACAAAATAGTCGATGGGGCAACTCAGCTGCCTGCCACTGAATCGCGTTGCTTGACCAAGCAGCCCAGCAACTCAACCAACTACCGATTGCCCTGCCACACGCTTCAGTTGCATTCGAATTTTTCTCGCCCCACAAACTCCTTGCTCACGTTGCTGCAGCTGCTGCCACTCAATTCAATTCGTATACGAATCCGCTGGAAAGTGCTGCACAATCCTTGCAACAGCTGCGTGACTGAAACACAGCACCAACGAATAACTCACTTTACTATTTCTTTTACTATTTTTACATGTTTTTGTTTTTGTTATTAATTTAGCTGCACTGTGCATGTAGCAACTAGTTAGTACTGAAGATGGCACAACGAGCAGATTTCATACACAGTTTTTTCTTAATGTTGCTGTTTGATCTTTAAGAGAGAAATTAGCTTTCCAGTTTTTAAAAATGTTTTGTGCTGATTACACGTCGAACTTGCGTTGTTTTCCGTATATGCACACAGTGTACAATAAAAAACTCTTAGCGAAAAAAAATTACTTTTCAAAAAGACGTCATCAAACAATTAACAACTACTGGTTTTTATCTATATTCATTACAACTATAAATCAATATTTAATTATGCGCTACGTTAAAAGCGTTAATTATTTATTTTTGTATACCAATTTGAATAAAGCATTTTAATCAATTAAGAATGGTGAAACGTATTTAATTTATTTATTAAAAAAAAAAAACGTTTAATCCCCATTTCCAGCATAGTTCCCACAGTTTTGCAGTATTGTCTGCTCTAAACTGTATTTCTTTTGTTTTGCTTTGCCATCTTCCATTTTCATAGTTCATTAGAGCTGCTGTCACTCTTCACTACTCTTATCCCTTATGTGTGTGTGTTTCTCTCTCTCTCTCTCTCTCTCTCTCTCTCTCTCTCTCTCTCGCTCTCTGTCTTTGTTTTATTTCGCCTGCTCTTGGACATCTAACAGCTGCCATCGGATATTACAAAAGTATATGCAATTTGTTTGTATTGCTTTTGCAATTTTCGCAAGTCGACAGTCTCCCATTTTCCAACATACACTGAACTCCGCCCAAGTCTGACATTGTGTTCCTTTTTTTTCGCCAAGTCCTTTTGCTTGAAGTTCCCTGCACTTCCTGAGCTTAGCTAAAGCAGCTCTTTTAAGATCTGCAGCAACTAATGACTTTAAATGTACAAAGATAAGTAGCACTACGAAAGCAGCCAAAACGACAACGAAAAGATGACGACGTCGACGTCGACGTCGACTAAACGGGGGAACTGGGGGGCGGTTCAAGGGGCAACCAAGTGGCTGCCAGGCATATGCACATAACAGCAACAAAAACATCAAGAAGGGGTCCTGGCTGGAACTGCCCCCTCATATCAAACGACGACAAGAGAAATTTGCTGTGCACAAGAACTTTCAAGCACCAAGGAGCTGAGCTGCTGATCCTCCTCCTCATTCTGATACTCCTCCCGTTACTGCTGAGTTGCTTGTGTAAAATAAACGACAGCTAATAATGCGCATAACAAGGCAGAAACGAGCAAAAGTTGACTATGCCAAGTAGCATAAGCAACAGCAACAGCAACAGTAGTAGGCAAGCTACTTGTATCTAAATACCCTTTCTTAGCAATTTATGTAAAGTAAGCTAAGCTTGAGATTCATGCTGTAAGCCTGCATACGACATAACTTTGAGCCATTCAAAGAGCTGTATAAAAATACGATAAATATTAAATAAAACTTACACTTTAAAAATAATTGCACATATTGCTTTACAGTCTGACTACAATCGAACAATCTTCGCTTGATAAATTGTTCAACAATTACTGTCACAGATTTTCAACTAAGAGCATAGAGTTTTCGAGTGCTTAAAGTTAGAACTTTTGTTCTAGTTTGTTCATTTGGTTGCATGCCGTCTTTCTTTTCTTATTTTTTTGTTGGTTAGGGGAGGGGTGAAGGGCAGGGCGTTTGTGGCGCGACTTTAATTGGCACACATGACACAAACGCGCGCGTGACACAGTTGCCACTACTCAGAGGAGTGTGGGAGGGGCAGCGAAAGTGGGCACGAAGTTACGCCCATATGCATAGACACATTCAAATGTCGTCGTCGTCGTCGTCGTCGTCGTCGTCAGTGTCGTCTGGCCGGGTGTTGGGGCCTTGTAGCCCGAAATGGCTCCCCGGTTGATCTTTGGCGTGGTAGGCGTTCGCGTACACAGCAACGCCGTATGCAAATCACTTGATGTGTGCGCGGGCACGCAGCCTACAGTAAGGGGCAACAAGGGGGCAGTAGGGCAAGTGAAACAATGGCGAAAGCTCAAGTGTTAAGGGTCGCAGCTTAAGTTTAATTAGACGCGGGCATGTGATTTATTTGATTGCCCCAAACGCTCACAGTGTGCAGCTATATATAGTTTTCGCCCCAGTCCCAGTAGCAAACCACAAATAAATCATAAAGGATTCTTAAGTGCAATCCTTAAAAGCTGGCAACTTTTAATAATATTTCTATTGGAATATTGAAGCTCTGTTTGATATATATGCTTAAACACATGTATTTTGTAAGATTTGAATGCATATATAAAAAAATCACATTTTTTAAACAGTTGTTCTTAAGCTGTTTTATTTAAGTCTTACTTAGTTTTTGCGAAGTCATTTTGGAATATGTTTTCTCGACAACTCCTTAAATTAGCTTCAAATATTTAACATAAAAAACAACAATTCCATTTGAGCCCTTGAATGCTTTCGTATGTTTTGTAGTATTTAAACTGATTACTAAGTTTTATAAGTATTATACTAACTCTAGAATGAAAAGTTTTTTCTAAAGAGTAGTTTCTTAATTCATCAATCCCTTTTAAAGTTTCAAATTCATCTTATAATATATAGTATAGTATGGTGTTTCAACTGTTAACTTATTATGCAAGTTGGCCCTATTTTGACTACTCTACCCAAGTCTACCTAGTTTACTTCAAAAAAAACTTTTGCCTCTTGGCCAAGTTGCACTCGCATGAGTAATGAGCGTTTCCATTTCACGATTCCGCACTTAAAAGCTCACCCAGGCATGCAAAGACTGAGACGCACTGAGAGTGCACCGAAATTAGAGAAAGAGAGAGGAAGAGAGAGAGAGAGAGAGAAGAAGAGAAGGAAAGTCAGTGGAGACCAACAGAGAGCCACATAAATAATAATATCTGTCAGCTAACTTAGAGCTACTTGTCTTTGTCTGCTTTATGGCTGATTCGCTACGCAACTTTAGCTAGGTAATTTCACAGTGGCGTCTCCATAGACGTGGTGGGGGTGACTGCCTTAAGTCTGCGAGGCGTAGTCACTCAGGCGCACTCGAGTGCACAAAAGTATGCAACAGTCTGGTGGAAGCGGCATGCACAATATGTTCCAACGCGAACAAGCCAAAGTCGCTGGCATAAAAAGACAGCGAGCCACAAAAGAGCTAAATAAAATGGCGGCACACTCACACACAGACACACACACACAAACACAATGGGATACACACACTATTGTATTTGACCTCCATTGCCTTGAAGACGCATCCGGCTTTCACCCCATTCCGTGTCCTGCTCTTCTCCTGACTTGTCACTTGCACTCGGCGCTGACAGTTGGCCAGCAGCTTTCAGACTTCCAACTATCAGCTCACTGCTCTCTCTTTTTTTTCTTTTTTTTTTTTGGCATTTCTTCCTTGCCACTGCCTCTGACAGTTGCATTTATTTATGCCGCAGCTAAACAGAGAGACCGCTATCCTCCAGTTTCAGCATTCACTTTAAGTAGCTGGCAAAACTTTAAGCTTTACTTGAGTCTGTGGATGTGCTTACCGTTAATATTTTTCATTAACAACTATGCAAAAGTGTGCAACCTTCAACATTATTTTGGACTCCCTAAAATCTCTATTAAAGTTTGTGGCCGCGGATTTGCGGAGCTTGTGTGTTTGCGCATGTGAGTAAGCTAAAATATGTAATTATCCATAAATTATGTTCGCTTTTCAAATTAGCTTTCCCACCACTTCACACACTCATATTTTCATATAAGCCATATTTAGTCCAGATTTACAGTCAGGTTGAAATATTTGTTTATTTTTAGTTTCTGAAATTTACGTTGCTAATAATCATTTTTCGGTTTTTGTATTTGCAGTAATTGGTGGATGTACTTCAGGTAAACTGAATCGGCATGTCAGGAAATTAGGTACAGTTTTGCTTTTCATGTGTATTAGCATTATTTGCATAATTTACTGAATTTCTGAAATTTACGTTTGCATAATTTGTTATGGATTTTTTCTTATGTTGATTTTGGATCATCATAACAATAAGTTGGGCTAGTAATCTGTAATGTGATGAAATGTGTTAACAGGTTTCATATTAGAGAGTAAAAAACTTATAATGCATTAAACTTATGAAACTAAATAAATATAAGTAAAACAGTCCAGTTGCACATTGTATTTCATTTAAAGATTATATGAATTTTGCTCCATTTCACTCTTATGTAAGTTCTGATTGAATCCAATTTGAGATCAATTTAATATCAATTTCATTTACTCTTTGAGTGTAAGTATTAAACTATTGAACCGATTTGCAAGACCACTTGTAAACTATCCAAAAGCAGCGATATTATTGATTGCCACTTTACTAACAATTTTCATTGGCTTGGAAAATGCGTTAAGAAAATCATTCGATTACAATACAAATTATAAATAACGATTTATAATGAACTGCAGCTGCAATTTCCCACAGTTGAAGCTGCGTTTGCCAATTGCACACCTGAATACTCACAGCCAGGCAGCATGACTCATGTGTGTGCAAGTTTGTGTCCTTAGCCTGGTCAATTGCCATGCCTGAAGTGAAGTTGACTGAGGGCACTTGAGCCGGTCCATAAATCCCCAGCAACGTAAAGCAAAATAAATTGCCAGTTGCAGTTGAATTGCCCCACTGCCTCCCAGCCTGTAACTGTAACTGAGACAGTATTAGCAAAAATATATATATATAAATATATATAAGAGTCCTTTACTTTGCCGTGAATGCACTGCCAATAACAACGTGAGCGAAAGAAATGTAATTTTCCGTTTTCCTTTCCTCCAGCTACTGGTCAAAGCTCGGCGTGGGAAGTTTTGTTTGTTTGCTATGATTTTAGCAAACAACAAACTGAATAACAGAATTTACTTGCATTTTTGGCATTTTGGCCCAGGCCAGTGGGGACCTTGTGAAAATAATATTTAAATTGCGCATACGACGGATTGGACGCCATGGCAAAACTCTCAGACTCTGGCTAAAAACTCGAAATAAACTCGGCACATTTACCGCTAATCGCCTCCCCACAGACGCATTAACAATTTATCTTGTGTTATTTTATGCGAAAAGTTTTGCCAAATCCACACCAGTCCGACCCCCGACCCCTGATCCCAGTCCCCCCTTACTACCCGCACCAAATCGAGTGGAGCATTCGAATTGAAAATTGTGCTGATGGAAAAATAACAATGCGATGCGCATTATTTCAACAGAGGCATCGATTCTACTGGGAAATGCTAGCAACTGGAAACCGACTTTAATCTATGTTTGTGTTTGTGAGTGTAAGTAAATGTTCGAGTGGAGTTCGAGTAGCGGAAACCGCATGCCAAAAAGCTGACTTCGAAATATGAATTTCTTACCAAAAAATTTGTATAATTGAAATTCGATTTGATAAAATTATGGAAGAGGGATATTTTAAACTAAGACACGAAAAATTGCACAGTATTTTTAATCAAAAGAATTACATCCTTAATTGCAACTTGAGGTTCCATCTTATGTATTGTTTAATTTAACATAACCTTTCTCACTTGTTCTGAGTTTTAATCACAATTTAATCAATTTAGTTAATCGAGCTGCCAACTCTTCTGATAATTCTATCACCTAGTTGCCACATACATAATTAATTTTCATAAGCATCAAATTGATTTTAATCATCGAATGTGCAAGCACCCAAATAATCATTCTCATCGTTAAGTAAAAGTTTCTGTTACGGACAGTTTAAATTTACGAAGAACTCCTTCACTAGTTAATTTGCAGCAATTTAACATCACTGTGGAAATGCCGTCCCATTGACCCAGCACACAATCCATTCCAATTAAACATGAGAGCTCATAAAGTTTAGGCGAAAACCAAACCAAGCAAAGCAACCCAAACCATAACCCGAAACCCAAAGACCATAATCTTTATGGTACCCAAAAGGCCATGTGCGAAAATTACAAAATTAACACAGGAGAACTGACCAAGGCAAAGTAAAAGAAGCAGCAGTAGAAGTTGAAGTAGATTCAGACTTTTGGCCTATAACAAAGGACTTGGACTAAATGCGGGGGTCAACAAAATGAGCTGCCCATTTCGAGAACTGAACCAAATGCAAATTTCAAAGTTAATCATGGTGAAATTATATCATATGAAGTAAGGAGGAGAGGTGGATAGAATGTGAGAGACAGAGAGAGAGAGAGAGAGAGAGATAGAGCCCTATAAAATACCCTTTCACATTGTTCATTTGTCAAACTCAAAAGAGGCAACAACAGCTGCTGGGGTCTAAAATAGTTGCCAGCCTTTTGACAGGATTGTCAAATGAGATTAAAATAAGCTTCGTTCGTCAATCGACTTGCGTTATATCCCCACACACAGTTTCGCACACATGACAATGGAACCATTTCGTATAAGAGTTATCCCAATTCAGCACCACTCACCGCCAACCCCCAACCCCCCGCCCCAACCCTCTGCTTCTTCCACTCCATGCCTCTGTCCTATAATGGCCGCAGCAAATTTATAGCAATTGTGCACTAAAAGGGTTTTTATCCACGCACAACAGCTTGACCAATAAAGCAACTAAGCGCATTTGAGCATCCCCCTTTTTTCCTCTCCCGCTCCCTTCGCTTGCGCTACCAATCTTCTAGTGTTGGACAGCACACAGGGAATATGTTACGGAGCCTGTGTGCAGTAGCTCAGTTTATTGCCAAATTGAGTTCTGTGTGCAGCTAAGGGCGGGAATGGGGGTAGATTTGAGGGAAAGAGGGTTGTTAGGGAGCACAAAGCATTGTTAGCTGCTGGACAAAATGTTGTCAACAACAGCTGCACAATTGAGATAAACTTCAATTTTCGTAAATTGTTTAGTTTATTGAAAAATGCGACAACTTGAAGGCTGCTGTCAGCGCGACGCACTCTCTTTTTCTCTCAGTATATCCAACTCTCTTTCTCTATAGCTCTTTTTCTCTCTCCCCCTCTCTCTTTCCTCTTGTCTCTATATATATTTGCCTTTTCCTAGCTGCTTCTGCGTTAAGCGCTTTGAATTTTAATTCAATTTGACTTCAGTTTAGTTCTGAACGCGCTGCTTCGACTCAATTTATTGCCACATTTTATTTTACGAATTTATTGAACGCGTCTCCTCGTTTGGGTCATTCGAATTTAAAATTAAATGCCAGTATGTGATGTATGCCTGATGGCCAGCTAAAAGCTCAGTTTATTGCCAATCCCTAAACCTTCCTCTCCACACACCCTTTGCCGTCGTCTGCTTAAAACAACTGACATATATTTTTATTTAATTATTTATTTTGTTCAACGCATCTAATTTTAAGTGGTTTGTTTTAGGTTTCAGTTTACTGAAGCCGCTGTCCAGTTGAAATGGCAAATAAGTTGCTTAAACTTCATCAATAGGTAGCGGCATCTGATCTTTAAAATTTAATTTAATTATATTCGTTTACGAAAAATTATATATAAGTAATAAGTGTTACATTAGTTAATAGATGGTATTAATATTATATAAGAAATATAGATATATATATATACATATATTGTAAAAATAGTATAACTTTGTTTTATATATTATGATATTGTATAATATTCTTATTCTCGTGCCTCCATAATGAGTCTCCGTTTTCGTTTAAGGATTTAAGAAAAGGATCGATTAGACTTAATTTTATTTCTATTCATTCACATAAGTTCCACAAACATGTTTTTGTCACATTTTATTAGTTGTACTCGGAATTTTATCATCGCAAAAAAGCACGAAATAATTGGGGGAAAATTTATAGGCAACAACTTTACAATTTGTGGACAGAAAATTTGTTGACAGTGGAATCATTCTATAAATATCTGAATAATCTCTCTTTAAGTTTTGAAATGTGAAAATCGAAAGTCTAATTTAGCATTTTAGCTTAGTATATTTAGTCAGAGAACTTTATTTTTGATAGAAAAGCCTTGCTCGTTCTCAGAATTATAAAGAGTTTCAGTCCTTCGGTGGCAGCTCCTATGAGACGAGGCCACACTTTGCAGGCATGCCAAATAGCCTACAGAACTTGAAGCACTCTCACTGAAACACACTGGCATGCACAATTTGGGCTCTCAGTGTGTGAAGGTAGCAAAAGCTGTTTAAGTAGATGGCTCGTTTGGTTGCATAAAAGCCAAGGCAGTTTAATTGCATACGTGTGAGTTTGAGGGCAACAGGAAGAGCTAAAAAAAGAGAAGAAAATGAAGAAGCGAATTGTTATAGTAAGTCATGGGCGTGGTGGGCAGGGTTTGTGTGTATTATACCATTAAGAGTGAGAATTTATTATGTATTTTTCACCATCGAACAGGCCAAATCGGATGCTACCAAGTGCAGCAGCAGCCACTTGCCTTACAACTAAGACTAACACACATACAACTCGTTAGTTGACTGAAGATACCTCGATCCCTCTACACCCCCTCCACACACACACACACACACACACACAGTTCCATCATGCTCAATGGCCCCCTGAAGCTGCAGCGTCTGTTGCGGTTTGGCGCTTGTTAATTTTACAGTGGAAATTGCTTTGGTATTTACAGTGCACTCGGGCAAAGGCGCATTACGGACACGCAGCTATCTTGCTCACACTCTTGAGGCCTCTCTCTTTCAGCTTCGCTGTGGACCAAGTCGCTTGTGTTGTTTGTTTTGTGCTATTTGCGCTGCATTTTCCATCGACAGCTGCTCAACATTTTCACGTAACGTCTGCTGCTTGATTGTGTTTACCCACAGCGAGGCGCTTTCTCTACCTGACTGTACCCCTGCCAGTCCAGAATCAGCAGCACCACACACACCCACTCGAATGTACAAAAATATTCCCTCTTAGGGCTAATCAAGAGTGCCACTTTGTTTGATAGCCGCCACAAAGTATGCTTTGGCATATTTTGTAACCTGCTTATCTTTAAACTAATTTGTTTCCCCTAATTCGCTAGGGGATGACAGTGCCGGGTGTGGGGTGAGAGGGAAGTGGAGGGGCAATTGCCAACACAGACCCTAGTCTGTTACATTTCCATTCGCATTTCGCCGGTCGCTTTTTGTGGTCGCCTTTTTATCAAGTTTGCGGTGCGTTTCATTACCCAGACAAAGACAATGACAACAACGAATGACTATAAAACAATGCAGCATAAAAAGCAATGTAAGTCCTGATCCCAACTCCCTGCCACGTCCTGCCCGGCCATAGCCACGTAGTGCCCCTGTAACAAGTAAAAGTACTCTACGAGAATAAAACAAAGTAACTATAATAAATGTTCGCAAATAAATTTTGAGCTCTCAAATTTTCTTCTTCTACTTCTACGTCTTCTTTTTTTTCTGGTTTAAACCAAAAAAAAAATACAAAAAAAAGTTTAAGCACTTTGCTCTCTTTTCATTTGGCTGCGGCATCTCTGGTGGCTGCAGAAGAAAATATGTTTTATGTTGCGAAATTTGTAAATGTTGTGACTGATGAATAGGAGAGATGTTGCAAAGTCATTTGTATATACCTACATATAAGAAGTCGAGCTTAGTATGTGTCAGTCCCTAACGACAATTCACGAAATTTTTGTGCGAACTTTGATTTGAGTAGTAAGATTAATGTTGAATGAATGCTGCTCAAGTATAGAAATTAAATTGATATAGCTGTAAGTCTTTGATGACATTTTCAAAACAGTTTACAATCGATAATATAACATAATTTCTATCGATATTTCTTTTAAATCTTAAACACGCGTTTCACACCCTTGCCAAAATCGAGGATTTCAATTTGTAGAACTTCTTAAAGTATTTAATACGAAAAATCAATTGATATACATTGATCTAGTACTTTACAATAGATAATAACTCAAGTTGGCACTTCACATTAAATCTAATCAGTCGCACACAAGATAAAATAAAATATAAAAGAGGCAGATACATTCAAAGGCGTTGCATGCCACCACGTGCCACAGCTTTGGTCTGCCCACATTCACTTTTCACTTTTCACACAGTTGCAATCAGAAGCTCAGATCTGAGGTATATAAGGATGTGTGTGTGTGTGTTGTTCTCTCAAGCGTATTTTCAGCTTAAAGGATTTACATTGAATACTGAATGTTGATACTTCATATGAGTTTAGTTTTCGACTCGGTCGCGAACCGTTGCTGCCTGAAAACAAAAGCTGGCAACGAGATTCTTCGATTTCCATAAGTGAATTTCAGCCCAACAGTCGCTGGAGCATGTTAAGAAGCTAACAGTGGGCGTGGCACACTCCAGGGCGTCATATGCGCGCAGCCACTCACTCACACATACATAAATGCATACGTGTATGTATGCGCAATGTCGATGCCATATCTTTGGCAAATGGTGTCATGTACGATATGTGAGAATCGTGTTGTACAATTTCATGGCTTGGATTTTGCCAATTTCAAATGTAAAGTCCCAGTCCAAAAGGGAACCCCCTTTAGAACAAGGCAAGGACAGCGGGTCTTGGGGTTCGTGACTGTGAGTGATGGAGTTGAAGTTTTAGCATTCGGCATCAGCTTTTCGTGTGTGCGTATTTGGTTTGCTAATGGGCAGCATTTGGGTTTTCAAATCAGTCGGAAAATGCACTGTGAGGTTACCACTTTTTTTTTGCCTCTTGCTGCCTATTCTTCGCTGGAAAATGTAAAGCCTGTGCAGCTTAAGGACTATGCCAATGATATAGTAGCTCTGTGCAGTTGAGGCAAAGAGGCATTAAGTCCTGTGACTTGTTACCATGATTGGTTTTATTAGACACTGTGCCCAAAAAACTGCTATTTATTGTTTGAGATAGATCAGACATGAAAGATTAACATAAATCAGTCATTTATGAAATAATTCAAATATTATATTACATTTACAATTACTATTATTTAAATATAACAATTAAATTTTTAATATCAAGTAATCGTTTAAGCATCTGTCCAATCGATATTAGGCAATACATTTTATACTTCTAAATTGATAACATCTTTTAATAAAATAACGTTATTGAATATGCTAATAATTTATCCTTTATTTATTTGATTTCAGCTGGCATGTAAAAGGAAACAGAGAAAAGTGAAATCATCAAATTAATAAAATAAAATAGTAAGAACCAAAGTCTCCCGTTTAACGACATAAAGAGGAGTTTAGTGCAAATAGGAAATTAAAATGCAAAAAAGGCAAAAGGGATATGAAAAAATGCAAATAGCCAAAGCAAGTTCAATGCAGAATTCACAACTCTGCTAACCTCAACCGTATTACACAATTCAGAGGGAACTAGCCCAGGAAACTCAATACGTGAGCGAATACGTATGTGAGGCACTGTGTAGCTGACTGCTAATTGTGGCTGGCAATTGAAGCAAAGCTCAAAACGGAATTCGACAAAAGCGATTTCAGAAATCATATGAATGCATGCATTAAGCACAACCGCAAAATAGAAAACCAACCAGAAAAAAAGAAGAAAATAATAATAAATAAAAAAAGAAGGAAATTGCGATTGCGGGAAAAAAGAGCACTAAAAACGAGATTGCAAATGTAAAAATTGATTTATGTGGTTACAACTACGGATATTGTTCACATATATGGCTACAAATCGTTGCGGCTAAAAAAGGTAGCGCCGGCAAATTAAAAATAAAAAGTACAACAAATTAACTTTAAAAAAGAAAATAATCATCGCTTAATCTGTGAAACGCCTTTAACAGGATGCAGCTGCCAAGTATTAAACTGTGCAAGATTTTCATTATTTGCATCGCCTGCCTAACAACACTGCCAGGTGAGTGTGTAAACAGTGTGACCGGAGTGGCAATGTATCGGACAATTAACTCACGAAAGCTCATCTACAGTATTTGGATTTCTGGGCCACATATCTCTTTTTGTGGTTTCATAATGTTGTGGTTTCAGCCTTTCGCTTTAAAACTGTGCACAGTTTGCTCGATTTTAGCTCTCACTGGCCAATGCAAAAACCACAAAAATGCCATAAACAACCTCAAAGTTTTGTGTGCAGTGCAGCAAAATGAGTTCAAATATTGAAAGCCACAAATTAATCGGTGTCCCAAATAGTCAATGCGAATGTTATTTCTGTTCGATAAGAAGATTTTGTTTTTAATACGAATTATTTATTCATCAAAATAAATAATTAAATAAAAATGTCTGAAAGCATCTAAAATTGTTAGACAAATATGAACCAAAAGAAACATGTCAAGATATCAAAGAAATTAAATTACTAAGTTTAAATAAGTTTGTCTTCGGTCTACGTGAGTTGAGCACTTTTGGATTATTAAATATTCTTGCAGTTTTCAGGTGATTTCCTTACTAACGCATTGAATATACCTAATTTCTGGCCATTTCGATTCGCGTCTGCGTATTTTATAACTCACCAACCAGCCAATTTCCCGTGTCCAACTGGGCACATTGTATTTTTAAATTTTTGTAATTTGATGCTAGGCTCCAGCTGTTTGTCTGAAACGACCCCATGGAAAGTTCATTTCAGTTCAGTTTTTCCGCTCTTCATGATTCATCGTCGCTGTCTGACGCTTTAGGCTAAGTGGATGCAATGACTTGTCATTTTGTCTGCATTTCCGTTAGCTTTAATAACGTTTTATATTTGCCCGGCTTTGCTCCGCAATTTTTACGACAAGCTTTCGTTTAATATTTTTATACTTATGTTTTGGAGTCGTTAATGCAGAGGCGCCTCCTTTACAAGTCTCCACTTTAGAACGCAAATCCCATTCAGCATTTTATATTAAAAAACTGAAAAGCCGTTGCATACCGAGTTGAACTTGAAAGTCGTTTCGCCATCTACAAGTGTGCTGCATTTGAAACTTGTGGGCGGTAGGCAATTCATCAATGCGACTTCCGTTTCCGGTCTGGAGCAAAGCTATACAACAGCTTGATTTTGACTCTGTTGACTCTTGACTGACATGCTGGCAAGTGACGTCGCCGCAAGTTGGTCATATTTTTAGGTTGCCATCACACACACACACACACAATCACCCACACACTCTCTTAAACACAGAGCTGAGCGTAATTTTGACGCCTGTTTTAAAATTCCAATCACGTCGCGCATATCCTTCACTAGACACGCATTTCAATGGCCAACATGGAGCGGGCATTGGGCACTAGTCATAGAGGAGAGGGGAAGCGGCAGGCATGCGGAGGGGAAGAGTGAGTGCCGCACGTATGTTGCAAACAAAAATATACGCGAGGTTACATTTAAAACTTATGTATATTTGAATATAATATAATACTATGAACGTGACAAGTTTGGAAATTTGCTCCTCGAATTTTGAAAAAGTGTTAGACTAAATATTGATACAATAATATTGAAGACAGGATGTTTGTTTAAAGTCGATGTCAGGCTACAGAAATTCACAGATCTTCCTAGAAACACTGGGTATACTTTTAGTGTTTTAGTCAAGAATACGAACAATAAAAAAAAATATATAAGATATTTTTAAGAGTTTCTCCGTTCAAAAACGAAGCTTAAGCGTTATGTTATGCGTTAAGCTTATAGCAACAAATACGTATTAAGATTTTAGTCATCTTTTTTACTTTAATTGCTCTAATTGTTCAAATTATTTAATTATTCTATTTTAACTACTTTGTTTAAATTTAGCTTTGGTCTTTAGCTGGGTGCAGTAGCTCATGGAATAGCCGTCGGCTCTTACTCGTTTTGCAGCTACACTAAACTTTTGACACACGGACCACACACACACAGCAACACACGCAAATATACACTCACATGGACTTGTTGTGGCAGGCACGCAGTGTTCGCGATGCCTGCCGGAAATGCCAAGAACAACGTCCCAAAACCAGCAACAAAATGGAGGCAACAAAAATCAACTGTTGGCATGTTGACGATTCTTTTTGCGCCCCTGCCCCCACCCACTTCCCCATTTCCCCACTTTGCTGCCCTCTTCCTCTTCCGCTTTGTTGTTCGCTCGTTGCGTTTTTTCTGTTTTGTGGAAATTTTTGCCAGCGTAATCACGATTAAACTGTCAACGGCATACTAATTAGATTTTTATTTTTATTGCGCTATGACAGCGCCGCGTGACGGCGTCACCAGACGTCCTGCGTCCTGTGTTCCCCGTCCCGCTCCTCTCTTCCGTTCGGATTGGGTATATGGGGTCTGTTGCTTAGCAAACGTTCGCCTTGGCTCTTGCCCCCTCCCCCCTTGCAATTCCCGCCAGCCGACGCACCATTGCCAGACGCGCGCGTGCCTCGCATGGCCAAGTGGCAGCTGAAATCCTGTTCTGGTTGCAGCACCCAGTTCCTAGACCTGATTCTGGTCGTGGCACTTTGTGGCGCCTGCTACTTTGTGATTTATGTCTTATCATATTTATGAAAATTATTGTTATTGATGGTATTCAATATCATGGTCCTTGGAAAGCTAAAACAAAAAAAATCTCTTTGATTGATTGAAATATTGAGAGCTGAAAACTTTAGGACTTTGGGTAACGTTAATGCAATTGATTTAAAATATACGTGTCAAAGATTCTAAAAATAGAAATCCCAATTAAGTAGATGCGCCAGAAACAATTAATTTAGGCAACTTTTCTTTTCAAAGTCAAACACACATATTTTGTGCTCCAGCTCGTTAAATAATCTGAACAAGCTGCTCCAGACAATTCGTAAGATACTCTGGCAGTGGGCGTTATTATTCTGTTAAGCATTCTGTGACGTAATAAAGCAGATTTTTTAAACTTTATAAGCTATTTTAGTTGCAGCATGTTAAATTTATATTTTGTTCTCAGAATTTAGCATTTGTTATGTTACTCGTTGAAAAAATGGCTGGTTTTACAGATATTTTGAACAAATTCAACAATTAAATATAATAAAATTATATTATTTTTCACAAAATGTAATAATAAATTAGCCAGAGTATTTTAGCTTCAGTATATTACTTCTGTTACTTTTTCATTTTTATTTACTATTCTCCGCGCACAAATTCTCTCTTTGCTGTTTTCTTTCTTCCTTGTTGTTTTTTCTGTGGACAATTGTTGACAGTGTTGGGTTGTGTTTTTGTTTGGGTCTATTACTTCCAAGCTGTTGAATGCGTTACCGTTCTCAAGAAGTACACCCAGCCAAATCCCCCAGCTTGAGCTCTGCTCCGCTCAGCTGCCAGCGTTGCCACCTCTCCATACAGTTCTTTGTCGCTTCGCTTTTGTTGATGTTTTTCCTCCACCGTTTTTTTCTTCTTTTCATTAAGTTCTCACCGGCATAGGATGTGAAATATTTTGTTTTGCTTGTGTTGTACTTGTTGGTGTCGTTATTGTTGTTGTTGGTGGTGCTGCTGGCTCACTGGTCCAAGAGCTAATGCGGCCAGACAATGGCAGCGGCTGTTGTTGAGGGGCAGTTGGCGTGAGTCTGAAGTGAAATCGGAGCACACTTTTTAGCGTCAGAATTAAAAAAATTTAATAAAAATACGAAAACACAACAACAACAATGGGAATGAGTTGCCCGTTTGTTTTTGTTGTTGATGTTGTTGTTCTGCCCGCTGCCAATTACAAATGCTTAAATAATTTTGCTAGCAATTTAAAATAATTATTTTATTTGCATGACCAACAAGCGACCGTTGTTGTTGCTGTTATCCTAAACAGTTTTTGTTTTTGAAAATAATATGCACTGTATTCTGAAGTGTTTTACACCAAACCCACCATTTTCTTTGTCTGACAGCCTGAAGTCCTGCAGTTTTGCGGTTAGCTTTTTAATTTGTGCTCACACATAAACCACAACAACCCGGAATAACCACAACTTCGACCCAACCCCCAACTGCTACTCCCCTTGCCATTCTCATTGTATGTATGTGTAAGCTATAGCTATTGTTCGGTTCTAGCTGTTAGCATTGGGTCTAAGAAGCTCAGAGCTTAAAGAATATAATCCAAGCATAAAAAAAGTAAGAAAAACCTTAAAAAAATTGCCTTTTATTGTTTCGGGGCCGAATTTAAAACTCTTTTCTTAAATTCAACGTTTTTCGTAAAGCAAAATATACGTAATTGTTGTTTACAACCAAAAATCACAAAGCAATGCTATTCATAATTTATATTTAGTTTTATTTGTGGAAAGTTGTTTAGAAAGCATATAAATTTATTGCAGATTCAATTTTATAATATCCAAAATTAATATTTAAGCAAGAAAATATATTTTTATAGTTCTTAAATTGTTTTTGATATTTGTGCGTTCTTCAATAACATTTTTTTTATTATTTCTTATTTCTTTCTATTGAGATTATTTGCTTGGCAATTTCAATATAAAAGTTTGTCTTCAGACATCATAAATTTTCGCCGAATTGCATTTTCAGAAATAATATTAAAATCGTTGAAAGCCGTAAAAAAAAATCAAGTCATAATGTTGAAAATATATGCAGCATTTAATCCGCAATTCATATTCGAACAACCTTATACGAGATACACAGGAGCATGAAAAGTTTTAAGTAGTTCGGCGTATCCCGAATAATAAAAAACTGCGAACGAATGGAATACCTATTCATAGCCACTTGAGTAAAATGCGTCATCTGTGCGCACTAGCCACATTCGCTATTGAAAAAAAATGTTTGATAAAAATACAAAAAAAATAAAGCAATAAAAATTATATGAAAATATAAACAAACAACAAAAAAAGCCAAGTAGATATGAGCCAAGGCATGAGCGAAATCCGCTTAAACAAAAACAAACAAATTTTGATGAATATGCAGAAAATTTGATGAACATTTTGTTCATGCATCACATGCTGGCATCTGTAGCATGTAAGCGTGGCACAAGTGAATCAAGTTTTGACTCTTGAAGTAAACGCTCCCATTGGAGTTTGTGTCAGTTTTTGGAAGGCGTCTGCAACAGATTCCCATCATCATTATTATCATCACCGTCATCAGGAGCAGCAGTCGCAAAGGCGTCTGTGGATAGACGTTATCATTAAATGCTCGTCATAATTGTCATCAACGGGGCACAGACGTGACGCCTCAGATGAATATATATGCACATATGCATCCAAACATACATATACATATACACATAAATATACATATATTCATGTGGGCGTATTTACACTCCCATCAATTGATGGATGTGTTTGAGGCGCTTGTGAGTTTTTGCGGGTCTTTGGGTTGCCGTGGATTCGGTAGCCTGTGTATATATCTAGCAGCGGATAGCGGACATTGTGTATTCATAGACCCGAGAATGCTCTGAATAATTATAATTAAATATATTTGTTTGAATATAAATTCAGCCTGAAAGTTAACTAAATAATGTTGCACAGCAGAGGACGGGCAGAGAAAAAAAAACAATTAACATGTTGCATTGCCGAGATACAATATTATCAGTAAAACGAAGACTACTTTGTTAAAAAGGCAAATGCAAAGACGTGGATTTTATAAATATAAATTTCAGGCAAACAGAACAGCTTGTCAACAAAATATTTGAACAAACCTCTGCTTCTTGGAGACATCAGAAGAAAAGAGTTTTTATTTAAAGAATTAAATTGCGTAATGTGATTCATATGCATTTATATCCGATTTATATTTCTAGTATTAAAATTATTTGGCTTAAAATGTATAAAAAAAAAATGTTAATATTTTCTTTATGTGAATAAAATAATGATTCTGAGATACAACCATTAAATATCTTCTGGTTGCATTTTCTTATAGATAACTTTAACATGTCAAAACGAATAAGCATAAAAAGTACAACACATCGCTCAGTTTATGTATGTAGTTAATTTGCAGAGTCTACAATTACAGAGCAGCCACTGAAATGCAAACTTTGTCAATAACTCAAACTCTCAGAAGCTAAGGAAAAGCCGCAGCGCATTAAAATCACTTTAAAAATTGGGCAACTTTTACCGACAGAACAGGCCGAAAAGATTCCATTATAAAATATGGCGTACCTCTAACTGTTTCTTTGTTGTCGATGTTTTTTTTTAGAGTTTATTTGTGGCTCTGTGGGACTCTGGTTTCTTTAGCGTTTTTTTTTTCTTCTTTTTATTATTATTTCGCACAACGAACGCACTTGGCGCACATTAAATAAACCCCCAAGAAGCATTTATCAAATTTCTCTTTATAAATATTGCCAGCCCAGCAGAGACTAGAGCTATGTAGTTCTCTCCCTTTCCCTCTACTTGTGTGTGTATATTTTTGAAACATTTATAAAAACGTCAGGTGCGGTGGCAGGTGTGGGGCAGGGACTGGGTAATGCGCTCTTAATGACAGCAATGAAGATGCCAAAATGATAAACAGCAAAAGCAACGGCCCAAAAGTGGCCGCAACCAAAGCGTTGGACATCAGGAAGTGGTCGAAAGGCAAAATAAAAATAAAAGAAAACAAAGAAAACTCCGCGAAACAGGAAATGTGCTTGGTCATTTTGTATGTGGCGGTGGAACAGGAACTGGGACTATAAAATGTTGATGGCTTTGCATAATAACAATTCTCCATTTATATCAAGTTGTGTGTCGCACTAGATAAAAAGTGTTTACGATGAACACTTTTATTAATTGAATATCGATGAACAGAATCAAATATAATAAAAATTAAAATGAATTCTGATTTATTTTCTGCTTATTTTTGAGTGACTATTCCAGGGTTGTTTGTGAACTATATTTTAATTACTTATATTAAATTACTAGATGCGTTAAGTGATTCCATTTTCTATGAGTTGAACTAAGCTGTAAGCCAATTTAAAGTGAATGTTGATTATTTTTATTTGTTACCAAAAGGTTAAATATTTTTAAGCGTACAAAAGTTAGTTGCTGTCTGCTGTACCCAAGCACAACTTCCCCATCGGTCTATCAACCCATCATATCCTTTTGAAAGTATTTAATCAATATTTCAGCCCAGTTTACCAAATACAAGTTTTTATTGCCTTTGAGTTGTATGAAAGTCTTGACTTTACCATTCTTATGAATTCCCGAGCATTATTTTCCAGCCTGTTGTTTTCATGACAATTCCCAGCAACATCAACATCATCATCATCTTCCTCACCGCTGTCTTCTGTTTAATGAGTTTCTTTTTGGTTTTGTGTGGAAAAATAGCCTCTCATAGTATTCGTCGGCCCATTCAAAGTTCTCCTCACCTCCCACGCCTAAATTCCATGGCTTATTGATAACAATAAAAATCAACAGCAACAAAACATGCCATTCAAATGGTTCAGCTCTGCATTGTGGATTGTAAATCTTTCTATCTATTCTGTCATTGTTTGTGCCGAAGAACAGCCATGAGGAAGGCGAGATGGGGACGAGACAAACCGATGACTAGGGAAAAGCTTTTTTTTCAGATATCATTTGAATGACTCGACCAGCAGCACAGTCCGTTCTGGTCGCACTTTAAATGTCAATTAGTTGTCAAATGTTTTATGCAGCGGAGACAAAAAAAAACCTGAGAAAAGAAACAGAAACGATGAAGAATTTGATGGAGCAGATGAAAAAGTTTTCAACGTTTATTTCTGCAAAAAGCACAATGTCGAAATAATAATAATTTATAACTATCAATGTCATAAGTTCATGACATGCTCATCAATCAATGCATTAGACAGCTCAACACTGGCTGGATGGGCGGCTTGGTTGGTTTGGCTTGGTGGGGAAGGTGGGTGGGGGCGTGCCACAATCTACAGAAATACGAGCAAAAGTTTTTCCCAAAAGACGTTGCTTGTCCAACAATTGTTGTCGTTGTTGCAGTTGTTGTTGTTGTTGTTGTTGGTACAGCGAAAAGTTGTTCGCCTTTGGGCTGCCTTGCGGCATTACTCATAATTTTATGTTGCATGCGAATTTCCACGCTACAACTGACAGCAATTGCATTTTGCGTCCTTCCAACGACGACGACTAAGTCGAGTATTTGCCAAAGTTATCGAAGAAATGCTTGGCGGAAACTTATCTATTGACAACATTGCCAATTTTAGGGCGAGTGGGCGGAAGAGCAGATCCAAACGATTCGCCAAGCCAAGCCAGAACTATAATTCGATTTGCTTGGGTGCAAGACCTGAAGGCAGATATTTCGACAAAAACATATTTGGGTAACTTGAATTAAGAGTTAAGGAAGAAAGTTAAATCAATATATCGATTATAATTACAAAGAAGCTGAATACAATTTATTTTTATCATGTGCACCAAAAATGTGACAGAATTTTAAAAAGAAAAGTGTTAAAAAATAAAAATCAATAATTTAGTTACATGTTAAATTAAATTTAAGAATTTGTTAAGTGAAAAATGAAAAAATCATTACAAAAATAACTCAAATTTATCGGAGTATTTTAGATGGTTTAGATAATTTCAGATAATTAATTAAGATAATTAACACATTTGTATTGCCATAGCTGCATTTGAAATGATTTCTACAATTGACACTCAACCACCCATAATCTGCTTTATGGAGCTGCTGTCACTGCACTCTTTGCTGTATGCTGTGCACTTCCCTTTTTCGCGTATACTTCATATTTTGCTTTCATTGACATTTTGTTCTGTTACTTCTGTTGCTGCTGTTCCTCACGCCCAGGGCTTATTCAAATAGACTCAATTTTTGTTAAATTTCCGCTGGCCAGCAGTACGTTCATATATTTATGCCCGGAATGAATCTGCAGCCAGTTCAGTTTGCTCTGAGTTCTGATTCTGTTGGGTGCTACGTGGGTAGCTGCTTTTCTCCGGCCACTAGCTGACCTACCCAGCCCTGTCCTGTCCTGACCTGGTCTTTATTCTGAGCAGCGGAATGTGTCGGCGCAAAAGCCAATTTAAAAATGCCAACAATGATTTATGTTATGTATTGGAGCCGCCATTCCCTCTCTCTTTCTCTCTCCCTCTCTCGCACGCTCTTTCTTGTCCTTATTTTGCTCTATGCCTTTCTCTTTCGTATTTCGCACGTAACTGCAGTAATTTAAAGGCCTTACAACATCGCGCTTGAATGTAAACAATTAACCCTAATGATTAACCCTAACAAGGCCCACATAACGCCCGGCGCCAGGCGCTATGTATCAAATAAAACTTAATGACTTAATGCTCCGGCACAGGTTCCGTATACGTTAAGGCTTGCGTGTTTCGACCAAGTGGCAAAAGTCGCATAATTAAAACAACAATAAGAACAACAACAGCAACGACAATGACCGTCATGTTGGTCCCACTAAAAACTAGTGCTAACAGCTCTATTTATATAAACGGCTCAGCGGTAAGCGACAAAGTCATTGACTTCCTGTCCCTATCGCATAGCGCCGTTAGAGAATGCGGAAGAGGTGAAGACGCGATGGATAAGGGGAGGAGGAAGGCATAGCATGTGTGTGTGCCAACAATACTGCAGTAAGGGCACAATTAAAGTACACGAGACAGGACGACAGAACAATAAAAAAGAACAACAGTCGGGCATACAACAAAAAAAAAACAAAAAAAAAAACTAATGCTCGAACTAACAGATACCCTAAGATATACATCAATTTTCTACTTGGTTTTTTTTTATATAAATACATCATATTATTGAATGACAAAATAAAGTAAAATTGATTTAAAACATTGCTAAAATTAGTTCTCTTATGATCAGATACATTTTGAAGGGACGGCGAGAAAGTTCAGGTATAGAAAAAAAACACAGATAATAATTAAAACGAAAACTACTCTTGATCTCATTAGTACTGTTTTGCTTCAATTATTTTTAGTACGCTGCAAACTCATACCGAAAGTAAAAGACTTGCTCTACTCTACTTTTTTTCATATAGTCACAACAGAAAACAGCAAAGGGATGACAATGGTCTGCTGAGCCTCTCTCCACACCCTTTGGGTGCTCACATAGTTGGTGGCAGTTACAAAAAGCCATTATAAACATATGTGCAAACGGGTGCCGAGGAGTCCTTTCTCTCCACTCACACACACACACACACACACTTGCACTCTCTCCCCCCATGCTCCGCATGCTCCTTTACAGCAATTCAAGTGCTTCCGCATTGCCAACTATCTACGCAAAAGGGTGTGAGTAAGTGTGTATGTCGAGGAGAGGAGAAGAGAGGAGATTAAATGAAAGGAAAGAAGAGGAGAAAAGGGTGCAGGGAGCGTCTTTCTGTTTGCTTAGCTAAGCAAATGTGCCCATGCCAATATACAACTATGCCAACATGTGTGCGTGAACATTTATAAATGACTGCTGATAAGAGTGTAATTATCAAGATCTAAATACAACTTTAAGATGACCTCAGCTCGACGAAAAAATTATGACAAATTTTAAATGAACATATAAATTATTGAAATACTATTTAAAATATGAAACACGGATCCAATAACTAACTGTAAACCAATGAGAATTTAAATTTATTTATTAAAGCTAAAATATCTTGGTTAAGGAATATTTATTATATTTTCGTTGTTTACTAAATATTTTGTTTAATTGCTCGCTTTAATTTTTAATTTAATTTTTTTCAATTTAAAAACTTAACTGCATATTACCAATGTTCTCAAATAAGTAAGGAACAATACTCTTAACAATTTTTATCGCCTTCCCATTTTGTATGCAACAAAGCAATCTTTGGGACAATGAACTTCTTTACTATAATTCTTTTCCGTGCCACTCTTTCTCCTTCAATCCATTCTTATCTTTCTGCCACATCTAGCACGTAACTTTAATTTGGACAAGTGTTTGCTATAGTAACTTAATAAATTAAACAGCAAACTGACCAATAACTGTTTACACACAAAGTTTTTAAGCAGTCCGCCTCAAACTGTGTACCACGGACATTATATTATCACACTCTTCCTCTTCCTTCTTAGCTTGACACTCTGTGTCTCGTTTGCTTTCCTGCATTTTTGTTTATATTTTGTTAACATTTTTGAGCGCTTCTTTGTTTGGCTAAAGTGAAATAGTCGACACGCGCACGCACACTGAAAAGCACACACACACACACACACACACACACACACACACAAAGTGAAATTAAATGGCAAACAGGGCTGAAATCCAGCGTATTTAAGTCGGTTGACCGGTCCGCCCAAAAAATGGTCGCTTGTTGTTTGTTTATTTAGGTGCCAACGGGATGATTACAAATAATTTGCTTAAAATGTTCCATTCGGCTGCACGCAATTGCCGCCGGTTGTTTTGTCAGGCTGTTCACAGTTTTCAGCCCAAGCAGAATGTAAATACACAAGCAGGTCTACTGCAATATACATATACATATACTACATACATAATACATACATAAATACATACATACATACATATATATATATATATATATATATATGCGGAAATACACTTAGTATATATGTAGCTATCCTTATTGCTCGGCATGTTGCTATTGTTTGGCATTTTAATTGAAACCTGTCCCAAATTTGACACTCCAGTTGAAGGCGATAATTGTAAACACAGTGGGACAGTACTATAAATTCAATTGTCAAATATAAGTTAACTTCAAAATTTTCTAATGTTGAAAGTATTTGTTTTTAATCCACGTAATTGAACCGATTCGGGATAACTCTATTTATATGTCTAATATCTCATACACTATGCGTATTCGGCCCCTGTCAAATGCCTCGTTCCATCTGCTCTTAATCCACATTACACGCAAATTAATTACCCATAATTAATAAATTTGAGCACTTCTCAAGTCACCAGACAATCGCAAAGGATTAAGGCATTAATCACTCCCCTCAATATCCATCAGCATGACGCAAATTGTAATTAAACTTTCACAGCTAAACACATAATTTGTGCTGAGAATTTTGCGCGTGGTTATATATATATCAGGATTTTAAGAGTCTGTCCAAAAGCCAAGATGCAAGTGGGACGGGCGGGCAGTCATAAATCTCTCAAATTTGTCGTCAACTCTGCATTTGATGGCTGCGCTATGGGAGCAACCACCTAAACCAATTATAGCTCACGTCAAACATGATAAATCAATAAGGCGTCCTTTGCACTGCACACAAGTCAAGCTGTTTATTTATTTAGTCTGTTGCTGTTCACTCTTTTAACAATTCTTCTGTAAGCCTATAAATAAAATAATATCAAAATTTTTCGAAGATTAATTCAACCAAACAAAATTGTATATTCCATTTGAAGGTCCCAAAAAACGTTTATCTTTATACAAATTCTCTCGGTATGCATTTAATTGTTTGATATTATTAATTAAATAATCGTTCGTATATCAGCTATATTTGGCATCGACACTACCATCGATGCGAAACTCGATGAATCACAGAAGAAAACATAAAACACTCTGGGCGAATTCCTAAAATTCGCTATAAGCCAACTTATATTAATTGTCAACAGCAGCCAGCAGCAGGCCTTCAGCTCGTAAACCAATCCATGTTACAGTTTCAAACTGCAAAAGACATCGTCCATAAGAATTTAGGCAATTGTTAAAGTAAATATGTTGACCAAATTTAAGTATAAATATTTGTATTCGTGACACAAATCAAATTAGAAAATAATTATTTTATTTGTATATTGTCTTTTTTTTGCTACGATTGTCATATATTTATACAGCCATTTATTGCAATATTCAATTGACATTTTGCGTCTCCATCTTTCTCTGTCTCTTTTTAGGTAATTGATTATACAATGAAATTAATTTATGTGTCTGTCTGTCTCTCAAAATCTCTGGAGTCGCTTGAGTAAGTATCAGGCAATATTTCACGCATTTGAGTAGGACGAAAAACAACTACTAAATAATTGTTAATGTATTACGAATAATTTATGGCACTATTTCATAAAAAGCAATAATTTTTCAATATCAAACCAGGCGGCAAACTGGCAAGAACACCCTTAACTTAAGCTGGAAGGGCGAGGGCAGTCCGAAAATGTTTTGCTACACAGTTGCAGTTGACTGTTCCCCGCTACATCTACCAATGCCCCATACCCCCTGTGACTGCTTCGTTTGCTGCTGGCTGCTTGCGTAATAAGCTTGATAAATAATAAAAGAGCTCTAGTAAAGTAAGGAGCGTTGCTGAAGGTGGCTGGAAGGGAGGATCGGGTTGAGCTGGGTTTCGGGTTACTGTCGCTACAAAGTGAAATTTATCATTTTTCATAGCTGCAAGCTGCACTTTCTGAAACATTTCACTCAGCGCCAAGTGGCGTCTGAGGGTACGGTGGGGTGTACCACCCCAAGCCCCCAACCCCGACCTGGCCATAAACTCATATTTTTGGCTGCTTAGACGTCAGCGTCTCAAAAGGGCTGCTCATGTTTGTTATTGCTACTGCTGATGATGCTGCTGCTCGGGCTGCTGGCAAATGTTTACGGAAAGAGATTAATTGATTCCACTTGGCTGCATACAGAGTGTCCCTGCTCAGTCTCAGAGAGTAGCCAGAGGACACAGCCTGCTTTACTCCCTTTACTCCCCTCCCAGCAGCCAGTTAGTTTGAGGTGGCAAATGTTGCTGCGATTGTTTGCGGGATTTTGCTACCGGCCGTTTTAGAATGGCGAGTGGAATGAAATTCTACTGTGCTGAGATGATAGTTGATATGATAGTTGTCTTACAGATAATGCTTCGTAACTGAATTTCAATCATTATAAGTATGTCTTGCAACACGCTCACTCAGCGAAAATCCACCAGTTTGTCTGTCGTTTTTGGCCAGTTACTTCCTATGATTGGGGAAAAAGCATTGAATCAGATTGTAAGCAAAGTGTATTATACAATTAAAGCTACTTCATCATTTATTATGCTTTTAAAATGAAAATCCATTCATCATAATTATGGTATTTGTCAACACTTTTATGCACGTCACTTTTCCATCTGAGAAAATATTAATTTAATTAAAAGAGAACTATCAACTTTCCAATATGTATTTTTTTATTTCTCAATATCTTGAAAATAAATGCACATATCAATTCCCTTATTAAATAAAATATTTTGTGTATTGTAAAATGAGGTTTTGAAAATGATTTACCTACTGGACTAATTTCGCTTAATACATTAATATTGCGAAAAAGTCAGAAACTTAATAAAATTGGTGTAATGCACCTCAGCTGGAAATTGCACACTGAGTATTTAATTAAAACTTAAATTTCGTAAAATTCTGATTACGGCCCAAATTATGCAGCACAAAGTGTTGCCTAGCAACTGCAGCTACCACTTGGCCCAACAAGGACAGGCTTTAACTTTTATAAAGCTGCCACAACAATTTGAGAAAGCGCATATGCAACCCGCATATATATATATATACATGTATATATATATATGCGGTTCTATATACATATATATATATATATTGGTATACCTTACATGATTAAAACTTTATAAAAGGCTTGCAAAAGGATTTCGCAGATGTTTTTATGGCTGGTGTTGTTGTTACTTGCGCCAGCGCAGTTAACAAGTCCTCAGAAACAGCAGCAGCGTTTTTATAGTTTGGCAGCAGCTGCAAAACTTTTGCTCAAAAGTTGTCACAGGCGCCGGTTTTGGCCAAGTTGATGTTGAGGTTGCTCTTTGCCTCGTACCAGCATTTAAGCCAAGTCTCTGCCAAAGAAGCCAAGCCAAACATTTGCGACATGCTGCACAGTTTAATGTTTGACAAGCAAAACATGTGACGCCCACCGTCTTGTCCCCTCCCCCACACAGCTGCACCCCTCTCGCTGCCAACTGCAGCTGCAATTGTTACCACACACCCTCCCTCTTCGCCCACGTTTGCGGTTTTTTTTTGATAACTTCAACTTCAGCTTGTCAGCCATTGAAAAGTGACAAATAGATTTAATTGCTTGCAGAAGTTTGCTGCCAAAAAGTTTTGCGCTTCAATACTTTTATTTTGCGTCTTTAATTCGATGTTGTTTTTCATTTGGTTTTATTTTATTTTTTTTGTAAAATTGCTTGTGTGAAATTGACGTTTTATTAATTGCTTGTAATTACGTCTTCATTTGTGGAACTAATAACATTTCGGAATTAAATTTTTAAAAATTGTATCCGCATTTTACTTAATGCACTGCTTTTATATACTAAGTTATTATCTATATACTGACTGATATATGTACTCCCTCTACCGCAACAGCCTGCAGCATCTTTTCTTCTACATTAACATTTTAATGGCACCCCAGCAAAATGATTAAAATTCTAATTTCACGATCTTTTTTGTGCTGCTTAAAAACGAGGTGAGGAAGAGTTAGGGGATGTGACAAGTAGACGATATGCAGCAAATTATTAAAAAATCAGTAAAAAGTTTCTTGACTTGCCATTATTTAGCTCTTTACAACTGTATAATGACTAGATAAACAGTGTAGAAAGCTTTATGTAACAGGCAGAAGGATGTATTTCTGACCCCAAATATATACTCTGAGTTATCATCAAACTCCAAGTCGATATAATCATATCCGTCTGTCCATTTGTATGAACAACCCGATAATAGGGATTATCAGAGCTAGGGAATTTATTTTATTCTATTGATGCGTCCCCGTTTCGCAAATATTAACACAAACCCCTTTTCATAAATTTCCCAATTAATACATAAAATATAATTAATTATGAAATTGATGAATTATATCTTATTCATTTCATTTGAGTACAATAATATTTTTTTTATTTTTATGGCGAGGATAAAAAAACAAACCATTTTCAAATTTTCATGTCACATCAAAGGCTCAACTGTCGCTATTTAATGTCGAAAAATATTACGAGTATTGCGGTTACTCAGCGCCTGATGGATAAATGGAGAATTATTACTTTACACAGCATTAACGACAAAAACAATACATAAGAAAAAAAAATGATGGAATAAATAAAAACATAAATTCACGATTAATGCATTTTTTATGTTAAATAATAATGCTGCGAAATTTGAATGGAATTCAAATTAATTTGAATGGTATAACAGCCGTTAAAGAAGTGTTATGAACTGTTTATTGGGGCCAATTGACACAAAAAATAATAAACAAAGACAAAAAAAAAAAATTGCTGAGCTTAATGCGCTTTGAAGTTTTGCAGTGAAGCATCGACAGAAACAAAAGCTTGCCTCATATAGCGAATTGGCTGACCAAACATGGGATCAGGCACAGGTTAGCAATATGCATGTAAGTGTGAGTGTGTGCTTGTATATGTGGGTGCTTATTGGATTACCTAACTGTCGCCAGAATGTATCCAGCTGCCTGTTGTTCGTCCTGTTTGTCCTGCTTGTCCTGCTTGTCTTGTTTGTCAATACTAATCTGCTGCTCTCGCACATGACAGAAATAGCAGAACTACTAGAGCTGCCCCACAGTAAAAGAGGGCAGGTGGGGCACGGGCTGCCAAGCTCGTGCTGCGATAGCGACAACACAATCAATGTAGAAATCGAAAGCAGCGGGTATTTTGTGAAGGCCGTGAAGGCGAGTATTTGAACCGGAAATCAAAATAAACAACAGCAAATCAGTCAAACAAACAAACAACAAACAAGCACGACGCCCTGCCTGAGAGCAATAAGGTCAAAATGTCTTCCAATCCCCCCTCACCTTAATCCCCGCACATTCCTTGGCAGGGGCTATTTTTGTGATACAGCTACTTCAGCATGTGCGAGTGAATGTGTGCCTAGTGTAGACCAAACATGTGCTCCAATAAAAGCTAATGGCACTCTTCCAATCAGTCGGCCACTTTCAGGCCTGCCGAAATAGTATTGAGGTTTCCCAATGTGGCAAGAGAAGAGTTGGGGTAACTTATTACAATTAGCTGCAAATTAATGACAGACGAAATGACTTTGAGTTAAAGATCTGAAGCACTTCAGAGAGTTTACACACATGCATGTTCCAGATTTGTAGGACACTCAACGAGTTTGTTAAGTTGTGGCTGACAAGAATTCCATAAGATGTTTTTGTAATCTGCAATCATTTTAAAGCACTCGCAGAACATAAGACCAATTTTGTCTTATCAATAATTGAAAATATTGTAAATTTTTATGAAGACAATTAGATTAATTAATTAAGAATGGCTTAAGGCATAAAGCAATTAATTAATTCACATATTTTGAAGTACTCAACATATTTTTGAGTGCTGATATTTGATTAGCCCCACAAACAAATAGCCGCCCAAATATTTAATCGATTTCATTAAATTCAGCCAGGCTCTCATTTTTTAGTGTCCATCAAGCAAATTGAATATGGTAAAAAAGGGTCAACAAATTTGCTAACCTTGTGAAAATTGTGAAAGTATCTGCAATTTATTTTGATTCAATTTATAAGCGACATCAAAAGACAGGTGACAGATGCTTTGGCACTTGGACAACGAGTAATGCCATTTACCGTCACGCCTACAAGCTGCCTCCTTCAACTTCGTACTTATTTTTTATGAAAATTACATTTTTACATAATATATCAAGAAGAGATGTTGAGAGAAGCAACGAAAGGGGACTTCAGTTCGTCAGACTGTCAGTCAGCCATATTTTATAGCCGCTGCTTGAGTTTGCGGATTTTCTTCGCTTCTTTTTTTTGCGAATGTTGTTGCTGTGGTTGTTGTGCTGCATTGACCACTAAAGTTGCCGTAAAGCGGCATTAAATTTGTGTTCTACTCGAGTCGCAGCGGCGGCACTATAAAAAAAGTGGCACTTGAGTGGCCGCATTTTCAATGGGTTTTAAGGTGCCTCCATTTTCAACCCATTGCCACCCTGCCAGCCTCGTATTACCAACACTCCTCAACATATTTAAGTGCAAATGATGTTGTAAATACAATTTTCAGCAAGAAAAATGTCTTCATCATCAAGTGGCTTCCCGCTAACGGTCAATCCCAACTCCTCCCATTTCCCTTTTGGTTCTGGTTATCCCCAATACAAAATGGCGTAAGAGCTTTAAAGCTGCCTGCTGTGACCGTTGTTTTTATTGATGTTGTTGTTGTAGTAGCCAAAAGGTTTGCTAAGTGGAAATGGGTGCTTTGTGCTGAAAGCGTTCGTAATGTGGGGAATAGGGGGCTGGGGTGGTAGTAACTGTGTTAAAATGTTGTTTATGCTAGGGTTGCACGTGCATCGGAGAAAGTTTTCCTAGGGGATAAAGCTAACAAAGATTTGCAAGCCAAAGCTAAGGAGCATCAAATGAAAATAATCAGTAAAAAACGTTCTCTTAAAAAAAGAAGAATTTTATGCAAATTAGCGAAAAACAAGCCTGCAACAATTTGAAAATAAAAATAATACAGTCTAATTTTTCTATAGAAGCAATTGCTTTGTGCATAAAAAATATAAATTATTGATATATTTTAAGCAAAGAAATTTAATCGTGAAAGCTGGAATTACTGCTTGAAATAGTTCCATTGTTGCCTGCCTGCCAAATTCAAGTGAAATCTCTGCCAACGACTGCGAATTGGCTTTAAGCAATTGCCAAAATCCCAGCTAAAATCCTTAAGGTTCTGCTTAAACTCCAATGCGGCATAATAAGCTGAACCGACTTAAAGACGGCAAAGCGCACAGAAACCGAGAGAAGATAGTGAATGGGCAACGCTTCACTAGCTGCCAAGCAGAGCTGAGCAGAGCAGCGAGTTGGCCAAAGCCCACAACCGATTGAGGGAGCGAGAAAAAAATCATCATTACCAGAAATGTCCTGCAGCGTCAATTTGCGGACGCCGTTGGCATTGTGCCCTCTGGCCAGGACCAGCACCGGGAGCAGACCAACAGCGGGCCCTTAGCCAGACACTTAAGTCTAATGGTTTTGTCAGCCACGCCTCTTGGGCATGGGCGTGGTGTTCTGAAGTGCCACTGCACGCATACAAATTGACAATTTTATTAGCTACATAAATTAGTGCAAATAATCAATAAGCAATGTGCCAAAAAGCAGGCGAGCACAAATGGGCAAATGGAGTCGAAACTGTCGGACTGCAATTGCGGCATAAATTCAATTTATTTGCCACAATTGCCGTTAAGACGCTGCAAAGCCTTAGTGCGATGATATTTGTGTGTCAATTAGATCCTCGGGTTAACCTGTCTGGCACAGCCTCCTCTCTCCCTCCCTCTCTCTCTCTCTTTCTCTCTCTCTGTCTCTCTCTTTTATTCTTTCTCTTACTCCATTTTACTCTCCACTGTATTTCTTTTAATCTCATTGCTTCAAGTTCCGCCTGCAACACTCTTCCCTCGTGCACCAACTTGGCTAATTACTTAAATTGCGCGCATTTGCGTATTGCATACTTTGAGGTAGCTGCTGGATCACAGAAGAGGGAAAGGAAAGGTAGAGGAGTATCCCAATGGGGAGCATTGCATCCATCCAACCACTTTTCAAAAGGCTACCAACTAAAACTTGCTCTCAGCTGTTAGCTCTTGTTGATCCTTTCAATTGCTGTGTTAATTAGCTAAGTCAAAACAGTTTGCTTATTCGAAAATGAATTCTCAAAAGTTGGCAGACATTTTCAGCAGTCCATCAAATATACAGAGTTAATTTTAAGGCTTTTAGTTGAGCTAAGTGATAACTGCTTAATTTTTAAGAGTTTTTTTTAAGGTTTCTAAGAAATGACTGCTCAAAATAATAAAAGTGCTGTTGACTGCTAACCACCCAAGTTGGTAAATATTGGTTGGCTGATATTTGGTGACTTCTTTTTTATCACAGGTTGTCAATAGGATTTGGATCTGCCAATAATTGTATTCATTTTGTACCACAATCATTCGATAAACTGTCCACTTTCATACAGGTGTACAAAATTCATGAACCAATATTTGCGGCCAACTTTATGTAATTGAATTAATGCATTTATTATAATATGTATTTTTTTTTTATGTTAAAGACTCGTCTTTCGTGATTGTATCCCGCTGCAGACTAATCAAACATGAACGAGTCGTGTTGAGTCGTGTCACGAAGGCCGAGCGTGACTTTTTGGTGCATTTCATTATTTGCTAAGCATTTCCTTCTGAACATCGCACTCATCTGGCGCCACATCATCGACTTTAGTTGGCTTCAATGAATGCAAATTGTTTGCTCTGCTCGCTGGCTGCTGGCCAAGTTGAAAAGAACTCAGCAGCTCTACACTTAAATGCCGGAAATGAAGTACAAGCAAGGCGACAAACAAGGCGGGAACCGGATAAGAGGCAAGGGTTCTCGGCTTACACAATTTGCTGTCAAACTTAACTGAAATTAGAACGTGATTAGATTTCATTTAAGCATTAAGCACAACTGACAGCCAGCATGACAGCTTAATTGGAGATGGAGACTGGGGTCTGCTCTATTCGGGCTTGAAAATGATATTTTGAGCACGCAAATTTATTGATAATTAACTGAATGCTGCAGATAATGAAAGAGAGCTATAAGGATATGAATGGAACGTAGCAGTTGAGCTGGACACATTAATTATATTGTGCATAATTAACAAATCTCGACTTGAACACACACACACACACACACACACATTGGGGGAAAATTGGGGGAAATCTGCTCGGTCAAGCGCATTAATTAAAGCTCACAGCCGAATTGAGTCCACGCAAGTAGAAGTTATTAGTTGAGATATAGATAAAGCTGGTGCTCAGTCTAATTTACGGTATTAATGGCCGTGCAGAAATGGCATGAAATTATCTCATAATTGGCCGGGCTACTTAAGCGCATATATATACATCTGTATACATCTGTTCGTATGTATTGTCTGGCAGCTAGACGCAAAAGTAGATTATCAAGTGAAAGTAAAGCCACTGCGGCATGTGTGCTGTCAATGACAGTTAAGCACAACACCTATGTCAAAGTCCAAGCATGGCAAAAAGAAACAAGGGCGTATAACAAGCCGACACGTAACATGCAGCCAGAACACAATACAAGAAAAGACAACACAAGACAACAGACAACAACGAGTCGAGGCGACTGCCTTAATCGTTGCGAAGTTAAACAAACACAAATAGATTGGTTCAAAGTTTAGTCAATACACGATGCCAAAAGTCAAATTGTGACAACTGCTCGTTCGGTTCTTCTGCAGGAAAGTAAGAGTTGGCAACCAAAATGCCAAGCCTAAAGGCAAAGCAAAGCAGAGCAAACCAAAGCAAAGCAAAGGATGTGAAGGCGTCAACAGCAAACCAGAATGCGAGAAACGGCCTTTGGGCCCAACGACTGATGATTGGTTTTATTTAGGCTCACAACTTTCGATCGATGGTTATTGACTACTAAAACAGCTTTATAGCGTTATCATAGCTTATATAGCCGCTGCTACAATATACATATATAGTTTTATACAGATATCTATGACTACCACAACATCTTTAATTTGTAGTCCCTTTTTATCGACTTAACATTTTTTTTTTTTAAACTGGTATCATTAATGTGTAAGTTTCACTTGCCTGGTAGTCATAGTCATTGCTAGTCATCTTGAACGCATTTATGTGTCCTTTCATGCGGCAAATGAAAAGCTTAACCAACCGCTCTCCTCATTACCTTCATAATCAGCTAACAGTTTATACTAGCTTTGGGGAGGGTGGGCTGCTGTGGGCAGGCATTGCTTTAGTTTGCATTAATGCGAATGCTCGTCTAGGAGAACCTAATTAGCTTACAGACAGCGCAACATTTCATTAAACAAATGGTCCCCAGTGTATAATTTTAATACGCAATTACAGCCAACTCAACGCCACTCAATTGGCTGATAGTAATCCCCACCCCCCGCTCCATCCATGTATATATGTATGTATATGTATATACTTCAACATAAGCCATGAAAATAAATTTGATTTGATGCTCATTGCGTTGGCGGTTACCTACGCAATCATCGGGTTGCCTGGCAGTCGCTTGGGAGGAGATTGTGCCGAGGGTGGGCTTTAAATTATTTGATAATTTATGCGAAAATTATGTGACAATTGAGCTTAAAAATGCTCAGCGAATCGCAGCTCGAGTTGCCGGGCAACACAGCTCAACACAACTGAATAGAATTGAACACAACACACGAGGATCTCGTGGCTTAAGAATCTGCTTTATTTTGAAAAGTGGTGTCACCATCAATCAATTAGTTGCCATGTCAAAAAGGGACGTGATGCGACACTAGACCTCGTACCAGGCCACGTGTTCTGGCTCCGCGGACGACTCCATCTCCTCAATGTCGTTGAAGATGCGCACAGGGCACACAAACTTGAAGAACTCAAGGAGCACAAAGTAGATGGACTCCAGCATAATTATAGTAACGCAAACAGGGATTGCACTGCGGCCAGTCGGATATGGTGTAATGTGGATGGAGACAACTAGCCAACGACAATTGATGATCTAAACACGGTGTAGGTGAGCCCAGATAACACAATGACTTGACCAGTGCTGTGACACAAGCAGAAACATGAGAAAAGTTTGGCACTCTTAATTATGTTCACTCACCAGCAGCAAGAAATTTTGCAATGCGCTTAATTGATTGGAGCGGCTTGTGTTTTGTGCTTTGATACTTTAATTTCATTTCAGGAGTAGAATCTGCTGGAAAAACTCCTTCATTACTATTTGTCTGCTCACAGCCTACTACAAGTTTGTTATACTTTGTTCAGTTTGGATCACTATTAAGCTTTACGCCTTCACTCTCTTCACCCTTGCGAGCACTCGTATTTCCAATTAACGCCATGGCACCCGCAAAAATGTTAACCACAGCGTCTCAATTACAGCTCACTTTGCTGTTTTGCGACCCCCTCCAATTCGGGTAACCAATTTAGGCCACAAATGCGTGTTACCTGAATTATTTAAATGCCTGAATTTGTGCTTAACTATTAGATTAACCCATCTAAATAGTTAATGAATATTATTCCTGCTACTCAACACTGCTGTATGTTTCTCTACCAAGCCCCAAGCAGTGATGCCAATTAGCATCACTGCCAGTTTGATACAAATACTTACAACTCTGGCTTACAATCGATAATAATATTTCGTTTCGATAGCGTTTTTCTGCCCTCACATTGAGTCTTAAATGGAAATGACATTAAATATTCAGTTGAACGCACAAAATCTGTGCTAAGCCCCGATTTATGATGTAAATATTATGCAATCGCCTATCGAAAAAAGTTTACCGTTTCTCCATGGTAATTAAGAGCCACACACTGGTTTTAAAATTCCGCCCCTATACGCCAATTGTTCCTTTTCAGGTATATTGCAAGTATCTAAAAACAAAAGAGAAGCGAAATATTTGAATATTTTTTATATATTTGGTGTCAATTAAAAAAGAAAACGATGCATACTTTTAGGCTGGCGGTTAGTATTAGCACGGCAACAGCAACAAGCACATTTAATTAAGAGCCACACACTGTTTTTAAAATTCCGCCCCTATACGCCAATTGTTCCTTTTCAGGTATATTGCAAGTATCTAAAAACAAAAGAGAAGCGAAATATTTGAATATTTTTTATGTATTTGGTGTCAAATAAAAAAGAAAACGATGCATACTTTTAGGCTGGCGGTTACTATTAACACTGGGCAACAGCAACAATCACATTTAATTAATAGCCACACACTGGTTTTAAAATTCCGCCCCTATAAGCCAATTGTTCCTTTTCAGGTATATTGCAAGTATCTAAAAACAAAAGAGAAGCGAAATATTTGAATATTTTTTATATATGTGGTGTCAAATAAAAACGCTGCATACTTTTAGGCTGGCGGTTACTATTAACACGGCAACAGCAACAAGCACATTTAAAATGCAATCAATCATAGCTGGCGTGGCAAGGCAATTTGGGGCGTTGCTTTTGTGGGCGTGGCCAGACAAAAGCCGATACAAATGTATTATTATGCATATACCAATTTATATATGCACAAATAAAGGCATACATATTTATATTAATGCATTACGTATGTAGTTACATTTTTATACATACATTCATATAGAATTCATTGAATTTTTATTGGTGCGCATATATGCATTTCATATTATTTGTTTATCATTGTGCATAATTTTTCAACAACTGACGATTTAATTTAATATTAATTCGCGTTTTCCTTTACAGAAATAGAAAATGTGAAAGTGTAGTTAAAATGCATTCAGTTTGTACTCACAAAGGTTTCAATACTGATGGCGCCACTTGCACTGCGTGTGCTGAATGTTTGCCTGATTAATTGAAAATTAAATTAAATAAAATAATGTTAAAACTATGTATGTAAAAAAAATGAAACCAAATACACGAATAAAACTCGAGGCTGACAACAACAAACGCAAATTTGCCGCCGGATTGAAAATTAATTAAGCGCTTATTTAATATTCCAACTTTTGTTGTTACTCTCCTGACTTGTCGCTATTTATTCAGCTGTATAGATTTAATGATCAAATTATGCGGCCTGTAATTGGGTCAGATTAACGAAGGTAAACCAATTTCAAACTGATTAAGGTCTGTGTCTAAGTGGAGCAACAAGCACAGTTGCATTGTGTGTTGGTTGACTTAAAAAAATGTTGAACTTGAGACATTTTGATTGATCTGAAATTTATAAGTATTTAGTGTTTATAAAATGTGGAATATGATGATGGTTGGTATAAGTTACACAAGACTTTCGGACTCAAAAGAATAATCTTGTCCTGGTTCCAGCAAAAGACATGTTTATATTATAAAAAGAGGTCAGCAAACAGAGAATTTATTTTTCTTATTCCCAAAAGTTGTGCGTTCTTTTTAGTGATTCTTTAATTTTTCTATTTCAATATACTCAATGTCTTTTTGCTTTTTGATCGTATAAAGTCGGGTTCATTATATTATAATTATTGTTTTTATGTAAGTAATTCACTTTGCTCTAGTAACAGTTGTCTAAATACAGTTCTCTGACACATCTAATTGCATCTTGCAAAGTTGCACTCTGCTCATATCTGTACACTGATCTCCTCATAATTAAAAATTCCATTATCTGCTGGCTAAGTTAAGGACCCAAGTGATGCTTTGGAGCTTTTGTGGCATCAGCATTAACAACATCAGCATCAACAAAAACATTCTCAATGGCCACTCATAAGTTGAAGCTGAGCTCTTTGGGCAGGGGCCACTTCACTTCATCATCGTCATGGCCATCGTTCCCAGACCGCACACTCTTACAATTATTGCCAACCACATGGACACGGATGCGGAACATGAGGCAAATAGCATGGAGCATGGAGCATGGCATATGGACATGAACAAGGACATGAACAAGGACTCTCTTGGCTGCATGTAATAGTGTTCAATTTTTCGCATTTTGCTCAGGCAACGCGACGGGCGGAACGATGTCTGAGCGATTGCAAGCGACTACTATTGCTGTCCCACCTGCCACCTGCCACATGCCACACGCCATATGCAACTTGCCACCTGCAAACTGCCAGCCATAATAATATTAAACAATACATATAAATCACTCAGCTCTCTGACAACGAGCCAAACGTCCACCACGCAAGCTGGCAATCCGGCAATCCGGAAAACTGGCAAACTGGCAAACCCGACAAACCCGGCAACCGGGCAACCGGGCAACCTGGGGAAGTGGCTCTGACAGGCTGAAGGTTTTCATAAAAATTTACCGTCATAATGCTTATTTTAAAAGTCAATATGTTCACTGCCTGTTATTTTAACACCCAACATGTCCAGGTGCCAGCGACCGGCATGCTCTTTCTCATATCCTTTATAAAGGACAGCAGGCACCAGCACCAGCAACAGCAGCAGCAGCAGGAGCAGCAAAATGTCAACCAACAACACAACACAACAAGCAGCAAACAACAAACAGCACACAAAATAAAGCCAAAGTGGACAAAAAAAAATATGCTGGGCAAAAAGGAAGCCAGTCGGAGAGGACCCGCAGCCATCTAAAGTTAAGCGACACATGTCACCTGGCCAAAGCCCTTAAAGAAAAATGGTATGGTTGGCACTCTGCTCCAGCTGCTGTGCCGGCTGCTGTAGCCGATTCACCTTTTTTACTTTTCTTCTTCTTGTTCTTGTTCATATCCGGCCCGCTGTCTTCCGCTTTATATGACATGATTATGTGCAAAAGTGCAACAGGCAGCCAGTCAGGCATTCAGCCATTCAGTCTGACCAGCCGACAAACTGGATGTGCAGCCCCAACCCCCTCTTTCAACAACCATCAACCTGCCCCCCCTTTCTCCGCAATGTGCTCACCTGACGCGATGTCAAATGGCCCTCAAGCGTTGCCAACACGCTCCACGTGAATGGACGCTGTTTGAGCCAGGAGCTGCAGTTCGGCTTCGTTGACCTCCTGCCAGTGTGATCCCATTTAAGATATGATTTAAGATAATAAACATAAGGGTACTTAGAGCTTATCGAATCTTTTTACTGTACAGTAAATGTTCTACAAATATTTAGTTTGTGGTGGCACAAGTAAGGTAAACTAAAATGATCGGAAATTAGAATTTTTACTTAATTTCAGAAAAATATACGCTGAATTTAAAAGAAGAAAATCGCTTGCTTTAGTAAGCAATTACGATTCAATCTATAAATATACTTTCTGAATAATATGGTGAGTTGACCTCAATGACAAAAGTATGGCCAACTTATTCTTTTTTATTTGAGGTATTTTGGAAAGTGTTGTGAATGAAAATTCTGATTCTTAAAAACAAACTTAGCACAAAACGAAAAAAGGAGGAAGGCTCATGAACAATCCAAATTATTTTAAGAAGGAACTGTTGTCGGATATGTTTCTGCTCCTGTTTTACTATGTATTATTACTGAGCTGAGCCGTGTCACGTATTCCATCTGTATTCGTATAGATAATATTTGTGTGTATTTTTATATATTTATGGTGTATAATGAGAATTATTATTTATCAGCTTACATTAAGTTTTGAAGTACAATTTTGAATATTTTGAATATTATGGAGCCCATTGCACATGATGAAACTGCACAAATGAATTGTGAACATTTTGTTGCTGCTTGGAAATATAGTTATTTCAATCTGGTCAATTTAATGTGCCTCTCGGGGTACGGTGGTCGGGAATGGGTTAATTTAATTAGCGTTTCACTCGCCGTCGTCAATGAACGTCAGCTGCTCTGATCATGTGACCAGAAACGGCCTTATTGCTGCTGCCCGGCTGCCTGCCTTTGACCCACTTTGCAGACCAAAAACGCTGCTGCTGCTGCTGCTTATCGGCGGGCGACGTCGACGCTGCGAGCGCGCTGTACTTTTACCGATAAAAAGAGAGAGAAAAGAAAGAAAAAAAAGAAGAAAAAATGAAAACAACAAAACCGAATTTGTTGGGCGATGACGTGTGCGTCGTCTGCGCTTGCTGATCGCCTGTTAAATTAGCAAACTATTTAAAATGTTTTAAACTTTTTTACGCTCTGTGCTGTTAAATTTTATAAACAAAATAAAAATATTTATATACATATTGAGAAAGAGAAAGAGAAAGAGAGAGAGAGAGGGGCACAACAATAAACTGTTTACATATTTACTTTTGCTGATCGCCGAGATCTCTGCTTTTGCGGCGGCTGCGTCGTCTTCTTGTTTACCATAATTCTCAGCCCGGGCCACAGAAATGAGTGCTTTGCTTGCCGAGCGTCGAACGTGGAGCCTATCTCGATCACTACTCCCATGTTCCCCTCACCCTCTCCCTTTCTCTTTCTCTTTCTCTCTGTCTCTGTCTCAGTCCTTCTATCTTACTGTTGCTGCTCGACGATAAGCCCTCAGCATAGCGTTGTTTCTTTGCTGCTACGGCGTAGCGGTAATTCCGTAAAACTCTCTAAAATACGGTATTATTTTGTACTAATTCGAATAGGCGTACAGCTTTCAAAAGCAACCGGTCTTTCACATACACATTTCAACAGTGACAACTCACTGATAATTTCGCAGTTGGCCCAATCTTGTGTACGCACACACACACATATATATATATAGATATATATATACATTGGATTATATACATGAATGTGTTTCATTCACATGCACACTCACACACAGAAGTATTTATCTGTTTGTTGTGCGGGCTTAATTTGTTTATTCGTTGATTTGAAATTCTTCGCTTAGCTGTGGGACACAATTGTTTAAATAATGCAAAACACACTGCCAGAAAGTGGGTAGCTCATTTATTGTATAACATCAGCAATTAACACAGATGTCAAAGATGTATGTGGATCTTAGCTATGAAAATATTAATTAATTCATTTTTATGTGTCACAAATATTTGTAGTACTTCAGTTGTGTTCTAAGCGGAGTCCATTTCGGTGAAGTCTAAATAAAAATAGTCACATGAATTCTAACCATGATATCATCCTCTGTTAATTTTGATTTACATTTTCTTCGAGTGTAGGCGCCCATGTATATGAATATGTGTATGTATTTCTATGTAGATAGAATTTTCTGTCTGTATTTTCTGTCTGTCGGAATTATGTTTATCCAAAGTGAGAAACACTTGATGGCAGAACCGGAACAGATACAAACACGTCCACTAAGAAACTGAACGCCTGTGATTTTGGATAAATGCTCCGCATGGCATTCGCCACAGAAATATGCGGCAGTTCTTTTGCCCTATTCATACGCATGTGTTATTTCCGCATTGCGTGGAAGATGATAGATGAAATATGATATTCGCCTTGGCGTTTCTAGAGTCGGTTAAATTGCTACTTTTCACACTGCTCAGCAATGCCTTAGATATGATACACTCACTCAAACACATACCGTGTATTACATCATATGATTTGATTGCTCGGTTCCAGTTGTGTGGCATTGACTCACTTATCGGACTAGCTCGAGGGGGCTTTACGCTCGCCAGCCGCTACAGCGGTCCGCCTACCCGCGGCTCCACATGCCCATTTCCAGTGTGGAGCCCACTTTGTGGAGCGTGTGAAATGCATAAAGCAAACGACTTTCAAGCGTTTGCTGTGCGCTTGTTACAAAAAGTTTATGATTTCGTATTAAACAAAAAAATTAATGTTTTATAGCGGACGAAAAAGAATAAATATATTAAGTTGGATGGTTGTTTGCCTTGCCTTTATAAGGCAGCATTTTAATTCATTGTTAATTTAACCCTATAAATGTGGTGTGTTAGATGTTCCCCAATAGATATTTCCAAGTGCCGATAAATATAATAGATTAATAATGTTAGTGTCTAAATCTTTATGCTGATAAATAAATTATTTAGTTGTTAAATTAAATTAAATATAGATTTAATTTTAATATTTATAGACTAAACAACAGTTTACCATATCATTAACCCCTCCGGCTTTCTAGCATTCAAACGTCAGCCAATCGTCATCGTTTACTCGCTGCTCGCTCCCACTTTAGCTGGCTGACGCTTTCTCTCCGACGCGTCTCTCTCTCTCCTTCGCTGTCCCTCTCTCTCTCATTCTCGCTCTCTGTTTGCGCCGCTCTCTTTCTGCTTGCTTGCGTTTCGTTGGCGTTGGGTTCAACGATCCTCAAAAGTTTGGAGCATGCGGTTCGTTGAACCGCCGAAAAAAGCAACTGTAAATGCTGTGTACGCCTTTGTATCAGTTGCCGTCGCAGCGCTGGCAGCTGCCTGATGCGGCTGCGCGCCCGTTACATGCACAAGGCGTCTGATTTTTCTTTCTATCGTCGCCACGCATCGGTGCCGCCGATCGTGTGTTGCTGGGTCAGGGGCGGTCCCTGAACGTGACACCATTGGGGGGCATTTACCTCGTTGGTGGCGCATTGAACCTTGTGTGTAAAGTTCGAGTGCGAGTCAGTGCGCTGGCCCAAAACTGGGTTAAATAGCGCTAGGCCAGGGCCTCGACCCCGACCCCAACCCCGACCACGGCACCGTTGCCTTGCCACAGGGCCGGCCAACAATGTATGTGACGTGGTCATTACTTTCGGTTTTTATGTAGAAATCGACAGCTTGCTTTGCTTATGGATCAGGCGGCCAGCAGTCGCAGCAGTCGCTGCATGAAGCATTTATTACAACAACAAGGAAATTCGTTGCGTACAATTATCATAAGCACATTCAGTCTTCGTTTCGTTTCGTTTCGTCTCGCTTTATATTTGATTTTTTCTTTTTGTTTTTTTTTTCAGCTAGTTGCTATGCCAGTGTTAACATAAAGCAGCTGCCTCGCCCACACCCACTCCCCTGCTGAGCAGATGGGGCGGCTGATGTCTTTTTGCTCCGTTGCCTTTGTTGTATTTTCACTCTCGCTTTTAAAACATGATCGATAATATACAGGCATAAAGTAACAGGCAAACATAATCGGCCAGCTAAGCGACACGCGACTCCATAATTTCTGTTGTGCGTATCTTGCCCCCTCTCTCTCTCTCTCTCTCTCTCTCTCTCTCTCTCTCTCTCTCTCTCTCTCTCTCTATCCCTCTCCATCTGGTGCTCTGTTTGTTGTTGACCTTGTTGTCGCTTGTTGCTTTTGTTTCGGGTTGCCATTGAAAACTTTAACAAATGACGGGAAACGCGGGCAGCAGCATAAAATAAATAAACCGCTCTGACAACATTTTGTATTTTGGGATTGCTAAAAATACTATTATGAGAAATTTTACCTGGAATCTGATAAGGCTTTTTTTAATATCAGCAGTGCTTTAAATAATATTCTTTTTACGATCCAACAAGACTAACAGTTTTAGTTTTCATATTATTCTTTGGAGAATTGTTGCCTCTTGAATTCTGTGAAATGCATTGCTAAAGATACCATTATGAAAATTGTAGCTTGTTGTCCGATTAGTCTTTTTAAGGAATTTATGTTATTCTTCTACAATTTAACAAGACGAACAGTTTACGTATTTTATTATTTTTGTGGAACAGTGGCAATTATCACATTTGCTGCGAATGTTCATTCAATTCTTTTTTATTTATATTCTACCACTTCTTCGGTGCGTATGTTTGTGCTTGTGTGTGAATACGTAGTATACACCCAGACATATATATACTCATACTCATACTCATACTCATACTCATACTCATACTCATACATGAGTCGTTTACTCGCATTATGAGCATTCAGTAGTGCGACGATTATTGTTGTTCGCTTTTTGGTTTTCCAAGGTTTTCCAGTCCGATCAGATTAGCGATTCAAGGCTTCCTTTATTTTAACTTAAACTGGCCATGCTGCGAGCCGCTTGGTAAGCCTTCTGTTGGCCTGGCCAAAATAGAACAGCAACGGTTTCTAAACAGTTGCACTTCTCTGCCCTCTCTCTGCAGCCTGGCGTCTGCTTCTCGCTTTTCGACAAAACAAATAGTTGTTGTTTACGCAAAATTGTGCGGCCCATTGAGCGAAGCGCCCGGCTAGACGTGCGGACCGGCGTACGGCACACGGCGTATGTGATTAGTTTTTTCGTACTATTTGGAACCGGCGCTCAGCGATTATGTGTAGGAACCTCACGGCTCTGGGGGCAGCATGAAGTTTTTATGTTGATATGAATACAACAACTGCGACAACAGCGACAACAGCGACGAACCGTGTACAGAGCTAGCGAGTGCCATAAAAATCAACGTGAAACAACAATTAGCATTCAAGGTTAACCAGAAATGAGCTGACAGACAGACGCGTCGCAATGCGTTGCGATACGAGAGAATACGCCGTTCCACAGTCCCCACTTGGGGACAATCCAACACCAGCAACAACAAGACAACAGCAGCTAAGCAATTGTTTTAGCAGACCCAGCCCAACCAACAGAAACAACAACCGGTTCTTGTGCCAACAGCAACACATTCATTATGTATCCTAATCTGCATTTTAGTTGCTCAATAAATATGTTGATCTTATGTCTGGACTCCCTAGAAAAACTTGATATGCCACATAAACAAATGAATTCAATTACATGCAACTTTGAGGCACAAGGATCTTTGCTCAATGAAGCCAAGAATTTGCGTTGATAACGCTAGAAGACAAGCAGTGGAAAATACAACTTCAGCAAGTGTAACCAAAAACATCACATTCAGTTTATTGTGTGGTACTTTGGCAAATAAAAAAAATACAAAAATTGTCGGTGAAGGTTTAAGAAACTATTTTTAAATATTTAACCCATGCATTGAAATACCTTATTTAAATATATCAATTCTGATTATATCACTTTGTAATCATGAGAAGAGTCCAATTGAACTTTAAAACTTATATATATATATATATATATATATATATATATATATAATATATATAATTTAGATAAAGAATATTTAGAGTTACTTCATTTTCTCGTGCTTAAAATTTTCGATCATATTACTTGGCTACGAGGTATCTCGCAGTCGCGCACACTCGTCCAGAGACCGCTCTTACTGTACTCTGAGTTCAATGATCCCACTTTACTAATCTACAGATTAACATGCATTCCTGCAGCCCTGATCAACAGCACCAGCGCAATTTCCTATTTATGCTACGCTGCTTTATGATTTATGATGGGCTGCCAACGCCGCCAGCCACCAGCCACCAGCGTTGAGCCCAAACTCAAAATTCACTTTCGATTTTCAATTTTACTAGGAAGTTTTTTATAGATGCGACCAGGCGCTCAGGGCCACAAGGGCGACGGTCACCGCGATCGGGGCCAAAATACTCACTGTTCTTGCTGTTTCACTCGCACACACTTGTTGGTGGGTGTGTGTGTGTGTGTGTGTGTGACTGTATGAGAGGTAGTTTTGTTTTTTGGTAGCTCATTTTGTATGTTTGTTTTTTTTTTATGGCCGAAACGATTAGTGACCCACTTTTTCTTTTTGGGCTCGCTGTGTTTTCATTTTAAGCTTCAGAAAATTTATTGCTGGTTTTATACATATTTTTGTGGAAGAGACCAAATTATAAATGTGATGAGAATTGCATCGCAACCATTACAACCAGTTTACTCATTGAAATACAACACTTTTCAACATGACCACAACCACAAAATAATAATGGCAAAATAATTTTTAAACTAAAATTTATGTGCAGTAGTCACTCATAAATTAGAGCAATAAATGCTTTTTGTGTTAAAAATAAGTATTATTATTATAAGTATTGAATCAAATACATTGGGATCAATATAATTTGTAATTTGTTATTTGGTAACTGAGCAACTTCTTCAAATTGGCAATATAGGAATCTGGAAGCACAACATTTAAATGATGAATATTAATCAAAATTAAGAGAATAAACACAGGGGAAAGCAACATTTTTATCAATTACCATATTTGGTAGGCATATTTAAACCGAAATTTGTAATTTAGTAAGTGAGCAACTTAAACGCGGCTTACCGTAAGTATCTGCCTTTGTATTTGTTGTGCACACACACACACACACACACACACATATACAGTGAGAAGTAAGCAAATTCCGCGCTGCTCCACAAAGTTTGTCCATGCACAAAAATCCAATGTAAGCCGCCAGGTATCATAATTAAGCTACAATAACTTGTCATATTTAAGCCGTTGTGACAATGCTCACGGCTTGTGGTGCCTCACTTGCTGCACATACTATAAGTCTCTATCTCATCCACCAAAAACCAACCCACTCTCATTCCATCCGTTGCTGTTGTGTTTTACAGAGGTGGCTGTTGGGCTGCGGGATGTTAACGTTCGCATTCCGGCGGCCGTTAAACGCGGCGATAATGCGCTCTTAATCTGCAATTATGACATCGAGAACGACACGCTCTATGCGGTTAAGTGGTACAGGGGCCGCAGGGAGTTCTATCGCTATACGCCAAAGGAGAACCCGGCCTGGAAGATATTCACGAAAACCAACGAAATCGATGTGGAGGTGAGTCTCAGTTGTATAAGTGCTCATCATCGTGTTTCCTCATCATGAACCAAATTGAAAAGGAGACCTGAAAGGGCTGCCAATGTAAATTGCTGTAAATAACTGCAAAAACGTTGTTGTTCTTGTTGTTGTTGTTGTTCTTGTTGTTGTTGTAGGTGGTGGTTATATTAACGACAGCAGCAACAACTGTAACAACAATAAGCAGTGTAAGCTGTTTACCATCGCTTCAGTTCCATTTCTCACAGTGTATGTGTACGTGCGTGTGTGTGTGTGTGTGTGTGTGTGTGTGTGTGCTTTTCGATGTTTGTTTTATACATGTTAAAAAGTTTTAATTAACATTTTTGACTTTTAACTTGCTGCTGTTGCAGTTGTTGCACCCACCCACACACACACACACACACACACATGCCTTGCCAGCCATTTTATCCTGCACATTGCATTGCTGACTTTTGTTGACATTGCGAAAATTAAAAGCGAACAGCCGCAAAATTGTGTTCAAGCTGTTGCATTCAGCATGTTGCAGTACTGCACATAATATCCTATATATAAACTCAAAGCCACATTATTCGTATTTATCATATTGAATATAATAACTTCTTTGGCGCACAGTGGTCAATTTTTGATTATCAGCTCAGCACATGGCGAACTTAATATTTTCTGTGACTTTTATTCTTTGTCTTTCTATAAGCCAAATATATTTTTTGCTGGCTCAGATTCAAGCTTTTCGTTTTTTTTTCTATGAAATATATTTCGAATCGAGTCGGCCTTCGTCTTTAAAATAAAAAATAAACGAAGCGAAAAACATATTTTAAATATCTCTCATTATTTTTCAAAAGTTTGCTTTCTTAAATGCCATTTTAGATGCACTTATTTTTATTTAGATGGAGCATGTTTTTATTATGATTGAAATGAAATCCTTCCACTACCTTTTCTATCGCTTGAAACAAATATATTGAGTTAAATTAACATTAAAATTAAAAAAGTAAATAAAATAATTATTAATTATTAAAAAAGTGAAAAAAGATAGTTTCAAATAATAATGAAATATTGTGCAAAGGCAATTAAATTTGTATTGCAATATTATCACGATGAATATCAACTCGATGTTTTTGAATTGAAGGCAGATTTAATAAAATTACAATTACGTAATAACATATCTCTTGACAGACCACAAAATCGAACGCCAGCCACGTGTTGTTGCGTAATGTGCCCACCTCCATATCTGGTAAATTTGCCTGTGAAGTATCCGCAGATGCGCCTACCTTCGACACCTCCATTGTGGCCGCCGATATGGAAGTTGTGGGTATGTAACCAGATGCACTTACCCTTAAAGATACAATGTTAACCTTTCACACGCCCAGAGCTGCCTACACAAAGGCCGATTATAACGGGCATTCATTCACGGTATCGCCTGGGCGATGTTATCAATGGCAACTGTTCGTCGGATTATTCAAAGCCGGCGGCTAATCTCACCTGGTGGATAAATGACATACAGGTATAAAAGATATATAAAAAATTAATATAATATTTCGTTTAGCATTTAATACATTGTGGATTGTGTTCAATATTATTGTGATACAGGTGCCACCAAACTATTTGCGTGTCTATGATATACAACGACACCTGGCTGAACACCTTGAATCATCGGTGCTGGAGCTCAATTTTGTCGTGACAACGCATCATTTCATTAAAGGACGCCTCAAGGTTAGTGGCTACACTTAATCTTTAAAATATGTCCAAATATATATTGAAAGTTGTTGTTGTGCTCTGACAGCTAAAGTGCTCGGCACGCATACACGATATATATGCGCAGGAGAGTGAGAAACTCATCGAAGAGGATCGTCCGCGTATTTTGGCTTCAGGACGATCGCCAGATATGAATATGTATCCCTTTGATCAGCCTGGCGATGCCGATGAGCACAATGAGCTCTTTTTGACGCACAAAAGTAAGTCGATTTATAATTAATCTAAAGTAAAATAAACAGGAATGAAATAGTCGAGCTGGAATACTTTGGACTGCATGTAACTTGGTCGTAGTTTATTCGATCCGGTATCTCCAGCATGTATATACTTTGTGGGGTTGGAGTTGCCTCCCTCTGCCTACTGCATACTTTTACACAAAATCATTATATATTTGTTAAAGGGTCATGAAACCTTTCAACGTAATCGAATATATTTTGTAAACGTTTAATACTCTGAAATTCTTTGTTTTTCCTTAACACTTTAACAGACTCAAATTCTCCCCACACCCACTTCTTTCATAGTATGTAATCAATAACTCATTTGATTAAGGACCGCGCATTAGTTAAACCCCACATTGCAAAATTGCTGAACGTTTCTTTAAAAATTAGAACAAATCCATGGCCAAAGATAAGCAGTGGGCACAGGCCACACACACACACCGTCACACACACACACCCACGTACACTAGGTCCATTGGTGGCTGGACCTAGAATAGGTATACAAATCTTAGCCTGATTGTTTTGCAACTAAAACAAATGCGAAGGAGACCGCTGGGGATTGGGATACATTACACGCACGCCATTAGAATGATAAACGGAGGAGCATTAAATCAAAGTTAGTGGAAAAAGGACGTAGGACGCAGGACAACAGCAGCAGCTCACCTTATTAGCTATTGTTGTTGTTTGCTTTGTGTTGCGCCACGATTTATTAATGCTCTGCGCTAAGCTACAAGCAATTAATTCAAAGATTAATTTCACCAGCGGGTACCACAGTCAAAGCCCCCGCAGCCCTCACACAATCACCGAAACCGCAGAAACCTCAGTCTTAACCCGCTTTTAATATGTTTTCTCCCTGTCCTTTTTTATTATCACAGATGCTGCTGTTTCCTTCAGACAGTCGGCACTCAATTGGCAACAGCAACTAACTCTGTTTCTGCTAATGGCTCTATTGCACTTGGCCTGGTCAGCCATTCAGCCCCGAAGAACTAACAGGACGAACCACCAAAGTGTCTGCAGCCCGACTCAGGAGCAGCCCAACTCACAGGAGAATGTGCGAGAGTTGCAGTTACGGTGATGAGCTGGCCATGGAGAAATGGAGACTTAAAATCGCATGCCGAGAAGAGCAGTAGCTGTGGCAGACCCGTAAGCAAAGGCCTGTCAATATATAATAATTTTCATATACACTTTTATCTACATAAAATGTATATGTAAGTCAATCAGTGAAGCTCTCGCAACAATTACGACATTCATTTATATAAACAGTGCATACATACATATATAGCCAGTCAACTAGCAACATTTGGCACTAACATCAACGTTCAGCGAATGTTGGTTGTGCATCGTAGACAGAGAGCTGCCCCTCCCCCTCATTAATCTAACACTTACATATAGTGCATACCAATATTGAACACATACTGTATAAATTATAGATTTCAATACTAGCAGTTTTGTCAGCTAACCCTAAGTCAAATGTAAATAAATCATAAGACATCTAAATGCGAAAAGAAAATGAAAGAAATATCTAAAATTTAAGCAACTTTCTCCGTTTTATTTTAAGATTACGGGTTTCTTTCTGTTTTTGGATGTGCAAAAGTTTCAACTTTGTGATTTCTAGGCGTCTATTCGTTAGTATACTTACTAGCATTAAATCAAAAAAAAAAGAAGGTTGGTTTAGAAAACTGTACAACCTAACTAAGTATTTAACCATTGTTAAACAAGTGTGAGTTTACTTTTAGTTAATAATGTGAATAAAACGACAGCCAAATAAATTGAGTGTTTTTTAATCCGATTGTTGGGCTGACTATATGAAGCTGTTATTATGAATATGTAAGTAAAAACCAGTTTTCAGAGCTTTGCAACAAAATACAATTAAAAATGTTGGATAAACCTTGCCAAGATTTCAAGGTATTATGGAAAACATTTATCGGCAAACAATGCAGAGTGACTGATTGTAATTATTAATCAATTATTTTCTGAGATTCCGCTCGTTTTACAGCTCGCAGAACAAGTCGCACAGAACTGAGACCAGCGCTTCAAAAAATTACCCACAAAATTTGTCTTATGCCAATACAAAACTTGGCAAAAGTATGCAATGAAATTCGACCAGTGTAAAATCTGAGCGCCTCACAAAAGTATGCAATATTCAGCTCAGTGCATTAGCGTAAAATTATGCCACACAATGAATTAATTGTGGCGTTTGGCGCAGCCTGAAAGGAATACAGCATAATTTTTAATATGCAAACGAAGCTACTTGCTGCTGATTCTGTTCGCCCAGTAAGTGGACCCTCTGTTAACGAACAAAATTCGTTCCAGAATCTGATTCACATCCAGGGCCAAAGTGGTCGAAGTTCTGGCATTTTTGTTACCAGTGATATTTGATTTACACTATTCAATTGGTAAAAATCTGATGTAATAATTAAACAATAGCCGGCATTTTCATTTTGGCACAATTGAAAACGCAAATGCGTCTGTACTGAGAAGAAAATATGGTTTGTATATATCTTTTCAACTAATTAAATGGCATTTCAGCATATTAATGAAAAGCTTACTGGAAAATGTACTGCACTTTTGTGTGCATTTTCTACGCTTAAAAAAATAAATCATAATACATATTTTTAGTTCAGTTGAGATAACAAGAACTGCTACATTTTTAATTATTAATTTCCACTTGCATATTATTTGCAAATTGCTATTGTAAAGCAATTTTGGTTTTTTTTCTACTCTTTGTGGTTCGCCTTGTCGTTCTCGACAAAGTGAAAACTATTATGGCGTCAACTGAAAAGCCACAAATGAAAAACTTCTAATTTGGGTGACAAAAACAACAGGACAAGGCATATAATGGGACAAACAGTGTGAAAGTGGGACAGACTGACACAAAAAAAAAAAAGAAAACAGCGTCAAATGGGTTGGCAGTCTGCACAAACCGACCAAAAACCATTTGGCAGCACCCCACTTAAAACGTGCTTGTCAGAACACCGCACGCCAGTTGACTAGGGACAGAGAGATTATTGTGAATAAACTCAATTACTATTTAAAAAAAATAAACAACATATTATTTTTATTAAATTATCTTCAACGAGTCAATTTGTAAAATTAAAACTACATAGATAAAAAGATTTAATTAAATATAAAGTATTCGAATAATATGCAAATTAATATTTGGAAAAATGTAAGAATCAGAAGAATGAGAAAAACACGCTTCAACCCAACATGGTCTGTTCTAAAAAGATCAAATAAAATATTAAAAACAATGAATATTATTAATATGGTAACCTTATTCATGTGCTGAGTGCTGTAGCGTGTGTGCACGTGTGTGTGTGTGTAGGTGTCGTCAATGTGCCATTGCATACTATTTGGCGCATCGCTTTGTTGTTGGTGTTTGCAATTTCGCACTCGACTGCATCTCAGCATATCTGAATGTGATTCAAAAGCTCTAGATGCGAGTTTGTGTGAGTTTGTGTGAGTATGTGTGTAGATGTGTGAGTGTGTGTGTGTGGGCGTATGTGCCATGCTTCTTACTAAGCGTTTGTAAGCAGGGCGTGGTCGCAGCCCGTTGCACTGTGGCAAATTTATTGTGCGTGTGAATGCGCAACTCTCTCTCTATCGCTATCTGTATCTCTGTCTCTGTCTCTCTGTCTCTTTCTGTGTCTCTATCTCTGTCTGTCTTTTAGGTATGCGGCTTTGCTTTGCCAGTCAGCGAACCCATCCAATTGCTCGAAAATGACTTTTGGCACGAGGCTGTTGCAAAAAGCGTCGATGATGGCAAGCAATGATACTCAGGGCTGGAGCAGGAGCTGGAGATGGAGATGGTGCTTTGAGTGAGGCTGGAGTTGGATGCTGCTAATGGACAATCGAAAACGCATTCAACTGGCAATTTCGGTTTTGCCCCATGGCGCCATCGTCAGCTGTGTGGGCAAATTGATTCCCGTTGCGGTTGCTTGGCACCAACAGGCGTCGCCACCAGGTGGCGCCCTCATTAAAACTGCACTGCAACATTTCCTTCGCGCTCTTTCTATGCACAAATTGTCAAAAACATTCAAAATGCTTGTGGCTAACTTGCTAGCGAACTTGCAGTGGCTTTTTCTTGTTTTTCACTTGCATGGAAAACATTTGATAATTGCTTTTCAGTTGCTACGATTACTCTTTGTCTCTCTATCTCTCTCTCTTTCTCTCTCTCCCTCCCTCTCTCGACGCCGGCTCAAGAAAAGCTGAAAAGCAAAAACATTTAATTTTTTAATTAAAATTATTTAATATAAAGCTTGTGCTTGCTTTACCTGCAAGTAAACAATGCGAAAATTGATGCGTGTTAAAATGTGTTATTAAAAGAATTTAAACTGCAGAAATACATATAATTTGTTGTCCCGAAATTATGGACACTTAGTTTCTTGTTATCCTTTCATATCCACTCACAGTTTCTTTTATTCTGGAAAATCTTCAGTTCAGTTGGCAGTGTTGCTAATCGTTAAAATAAATTCTCAATTCTTCTCAAATATTTGTGTACAAGTTTTTCGCTGTTTTGGTTATTTTCCCATTCACAATACTACAGTAAATGGTATCGATAAAAGATCATATTTTCATTAGATGATTGACCTAGTTAAATATAAATCGTTAGTGTGGAATTCATAAAGCACATAAAGTAAGCGACAAACAGCACAATATTTATACGAGAGTTGCGCTTAGTTGCAAAGAGTGCAGCACCAACTTAAGGTCCAAATTACGAGAGATCAACAAGAATTTAGCTCGAGCGAACATTTTCACCAGGTTCATCGATTTGTTTATTTGATTGAAACGGTTGTTTTGTTCTCACAATTTATAAATAGCAAATTGGAAAAACTCTGCTGGATATTCAGTGCGCATTTGTGTATAGCTGAGTACAGTTCGTTCGCGCGATTCAGACCAATCTTTTCGAGAACTTGTGGGCGTGGTGGCAATGCAAGTGAAAACGCCGATCTGTCTGCTGCAACTCTGGTTGCTGCATTCTTTGGCCTGGGTGCAAGGTAATCCACAATCAGACCAGGCAATGTATGTGAACTAATCAGGTTTCCATCTTGAAATTGAAGCGCGTCGCGGCTTTGGTCCCGGTGAACAGGACTGGGGCTATGTGGAGGTACGCGAGGGAGCTCATCTCTTCTACTGGCTGTATTATACGACGGCGAATGTGAGCGCCTTTACGGATCGACCGTTGGTCATTTGGCTGCAGGGTGGTCCCGGCATCGCCTCCACAGGCTGCGGCTGCTTTGAGCAGCTGGGCCCCATTGATATTGAGGGCAGGCCACGTGACAGCAATTGGGTGCAGCACATGAACGTGCTTTTCATCGACAGTCCCGTTGGCACCGGTTTTAGCTATGTGGAGCAGCCACATGGTCACTATGCGTTGAACAATAGCCGCATTGCACTCGATCTGGTCGAACTGATGCACCACTTTTTGCTGCAGCATCCTGCCTTCCAGCGCGTGCCCATACACATATTCTCGGAGAGCTATGGCGGCAAGATGGCGCCCGAATTCGCTCTGGAGTTGCACCTGGCGGAGCAGCGCGGAGAGTTGGTGTGCCAGCTGAAGTCGGTGGTGATGGGAAATCCATGGACATCGCCGTTGGACAGCACACTCTCCTATGCACCCTATCTGCTGCAGATGGGCATTGTCGATCACGATGGCTATCAGGATATCGCCCGTGTGGCGGCCGAGATTGCTCGCTTGGTCTATGCCGGGAAGTGGCTACAGGCGCTGGATCAGAGCATCCAGGAGGTGATTGAGAAGCACACTGGCGGCGTCTTTCTATACAATACGCAGCGACGCGTCCATGTCAACGATGTCTATCGCTATGGCGAGGATCCCCAGCTACGTGAGTTTATGGTTAACAATGTGACACGGACACTGAATCTGACCCACATGTCCGAGTGGATGGCGCAGAATGCGACAGTCTTTATCAAGCTGGGCGGCGACATCCTAAAGCCAGCTGTAGACATTGGTAAATTGAATTGCTGAACTATTGCCAGCTCAATACTCAATTGAATTCAATTTACAGTTGCCCGTCTGCTGAATGCGACGCCGCTGCGTGTGGGCGTCTATTCGGGGATGCTGGATCTGCTGTGCGCCACACCCGGCACCGTCAACTGGATCAATCGAATGCAGTGGCATCGCAAGGATCAGTACGTGTCCGCAACACGTCGCCCCCTGCGCATCAAGGGCATGCTCGAGGGCTACGAGAAGCAGGGCGGTGGTTTCAGCATGTTCTGGATCTACCGTGCAGGTCATCTGGTGCAGCAGGACAATCCAGCGGCCATGTCTCACATCCTGCGTGAGTTTACAGGCTTCGGATGATGACTGACCTCTCTCTCTCTTTCTCTCTGTGTGTTCTCTGAAATAAAGTATGAACTGGAATTAATGTGTTTTTACTTAAGTCAATACTCAGAAAAACAATCGACTAGAAAACCAGGAAAATTGTCTGATTTCAAGAAATAATTTGATCTATATTTCAAACACGTTACTTAAGAAAAGTTAAGAAAATAATTACCTTGATTTTTAGAAAGACACAATCTTAATTTTGACATGCATACTTTCTGAATAATGGGGCAAAATAATGTGAATGGTGATATGCATGATGTATTGTGATTTTCTATAAATTAATCAATTTTTTCCTGAGTGTAGTTTTGTCACGAGTTGTGTAGGTTCTTAATACACTCAAATTCTGTGAATTGGTTCGTCTTAATTGTTAGTTCATCCCAGATAGCTTTTTCAGAACATGTTGCTGAATTGTATTTGTTTTCTTTCTTTTTCATATTTTTAATTTGTGCCCTATCTCATATCATCAAGTAAATAAAAGTTAACTCTCTGGTGTTCAAAAACTGTGTCCATCTCTTCTTCAGCTCTTTATGCTATCGTTTTATTGAAACCATGACTACTGCTGAGCAATCTTTTAACAATTTACTTGAAATTAAGTAGAATTCAGTTTGAAAGCCGCCTGGTTACAATGCGGTCTACCATGGGGCCCACAAGCAGACGTACGGAAAATATTATCATACCCCATACCTGCTCTTCATCCCTCCCTTCTGGATGCCCTTTTCTGTAGCGTTTTACAGGTGCACCACATCAATTTATTTTCCACACAAAAGCCTATTAAAACTCGCACACACTTTGGGTAGCATTTGATGGGTTGTTGTGGGCCGGTGACTAAATGTTTGCCAAATGGAACCACTTAACCTTTTTTCTTACTACTTCCACATTCACTTTTGTTTTTCTCCTTTTGCTGTAGATGCAACTCGCCCGAGAAAAATGAGAAAAGTTGAGGGTTAGTAGAGAGCTACTGCGTTGGTGTCTCGAGCCGCAGAAAAACAAATTAATTAAAAACTTAAAAGTTTTTCCAGAGCGGTGCGAATTGCTTGGCGAAAAGACTGAGACAAGTAAATGAGGAAGGGAATCGCTGAGGCAGAGTTTTTTTTTATCAGTGCGCTTGGGTTAATCAGAAATGCACAATTGATTTAAGTTAAACTTGTTGATGACATTCCTACCTATTTCTTTTGTGTACCAGCTGTGAATAGATGCATTAATGAGTTGCAAACAGGAGTAATACGTAGGAAAAAGCAACGTTCTTAACTAAATCCATGCTGCTATTTAATATTTAAAATCTTAACTTTCGCCTAAATAAAATGTGGTAAATAAAACAGTTGAAGAATACTTGTAATATTTGTTTGATGTAGCATTAAGTTAATCGATAAATACTTGGACAACATTTTACTTTTTTAATAGTATGTGTCCATCTTCCCAAATAGTTGTTGCCTTGGTTACAATTAAATGGATTTTGTGTAGCTAATTTTCGATATGATATAGTGATTAATTTCCTTCGGCTATGTTGATCTGTGAACACGAATGTGCCTTTTATCATCAACAACTAATTAGTGAATACTTAGATGAAATTCGTAATCGAATAACAATTACCCAGAGAGAGGGGTGGGTTGCGGATGAGGGGAGAGTTTTTGTTTTTCACCAGAGCCGGCGCCTCGTCACGTCAACGCACAAGTAATTTTCACACAACTTAACGCCGCATATCGTGCATATTAATTATGAAGGGAGTTGAAGGAGACGGGGGACGAGCGTTAATCTAATTTGGTAAGACGACCTAGCCAGTAGTCACGTATGTGCAGATTGGCAGAGGAGAAAGCAATCCTCCTGCTCTGTGGCCCTACAACAGCCACATGCTAAATGTCATTTGCGAGCAGCCTCGAGCAGCTCGAAGGCATCCGGCCAATGCGCCTGCACGTATGCTACGCAGGATTCACAGGATTCGGGGACTCGGGGTTTTTGGTTACCGTTTTGTTGTTGGTTGCCACGTGCACAGACGCCAGCTATTGTAGCCACGTCAAGTATTTATAGGCAGCATGCCAGGATTTAGCGCGTCGAGGCCAAAATTCGGCTCAAAAATTACTCATGTGCGACGGTGGAGTCGCCCCCGTTTGGGATCTCGGCTCGCTCCTTGGCAGGGGCCAAAAATAAATTAAATGCCTGCACAAACAAAGGAAAATTCTTCATAAGAAAAATGCGCTTGCCAACTGGAGAGGCAGGTGCTGCTCCTCCAGTCGCCACTCCTCCAGCTGCTCCTTCTTCTGCCACTGCTCCTTGCAGGTACAAGCAAGAAAGCTTCAGTTCAACAAAGGCAAATAAATGAGCGTTAATTAGTAATCAGTCAAATGCATATGTTGCCAGCTCTTATTTACAATTACTCCACAAAAAACCTCAGTAAAAGCCCTTTAATTTTTCTTGTTTTACTTCGAATACGATCTACACTTTTCTAACAAACTTGTCTTCTCAAACATAGTCGTCGAATTTATTGTGTAAAGCTTAGAAAACAAACTTCAAATGGTTCAAACACTGCATTTTTACGAGTAAAGGTATTAGTAGTATATATAATATATCATAATTTAATGGCAATGTTATGAAAGAAGCCACAATAAGCCTTGATAAGCTTACTTTATTCATTTATTAATTGGTCTGCGATAAGGCAATTCAAAAACATTGAAGTGTATCAAAGATAGATATTTTGCAGTGGCAAGTGCGTACATCGTGTTCCCGCATTATATCTGAGGCATCGGCGAGAAAACTGTTGATATTCCCGGGATTGACTAAGATGTCTCGGCTAATTGTCAGATTCCCATCATCCCAAATCTTCCACTTACGCATGCTGTGGATGACATCGCCGCAAAAGTCCCGCTGCATTTTATTGCGCTGAGCCAATATATTCCCCACATGATAACGGAATTTACCTGAATATGTATATTTATATATATATATATATACATTTAAAGTGTATATACACATTTTTTCTCTGTGCACTTACGGTTAACCATGGATTTTTGCGACTGCCGCAACCGTGGATCCAATTGATTCTTTTCATATTCAGCAATAATTTTGTACATGCGACGATCCATGTCCTTGCTGTACATTGTGTCCTCGCATGGTGGATTGCACAGGCTGTTGTAATTGGGCCCGGAAAAGGGCACCTCCGTGTGATGGATGCTGTTCTTAAACTTATCGCGTTGCACCTTGACTAGTGAGACCATTTGCGTCGAATTAAACAAAACGCGAATATTGTGAAAGCGATACGAAATGCTACTCAGCAGCTTCTCCACCTTCGACAAGCAGCTGTGATTATGTGAAAAGCAAAGACAAACCAAAAGTTATGGAAAGTATGAGAATTCCAGTATAAGTATTCTAAAGCCTCAAAACTAACGCAAACTTTGAGTGAAAATAGTATGGCAAACGGACAAGTCGACTTAACTTTTATCGAGTCGAGTTCAAGTTTACCCTATCAATGATATGCACATGCCTAACAGAGTCGGAGGTGACTGCTCCATGCAGAAGCAGTTAGGAAAATCGAAGTACTTACTGCGAATCATGCAGAGAGTAGACGCCTGGTATCGAGTAGGTGCGCAGCAAGTGATGCAGCCTGTAGGCGCAACAGCTGAGCAGCTCCTCGGCGGCGCAGTGTTGCATACGTTGCAGATTGTGCACATCGTGCACCGTTTGTCGCACATTCCAGCCGCGGTAGACAGCCTGAATTTTCGTTGCTGACTGATTATAGTGATCGCTCATCACCTGCACTAATTGTTTCTCTATGCGATCCATGAAAGTGTTGCGCACTCGGAAGCCGCGCCACCAACGCTGTATGGTAATCGCTGCCCGCAACAGATCATGCCTCTTCTTGCGCGTCTGATACCCCCGCCACAAAGCTTGTATGCGTCTCGCAGCTATAAACTGTTTGTAGTCCAAAATTAATTTTGCAGTGCTGCAGGTGAAGATTAGATGTAAAATCAGCTACATTAAGTGTTCATAGACTTACCGGTTGTAACTCTCGGACTTGGCAGACCCCGTTGACCATTGATCCATTTCTATCAAGTCTTCATTTCTGTAATCAGTAGTTAGCGAACCCATCAATTTATACGCGGTTCTTGGCCACTTACTCAAGCTTCGAAATCGATTCATATGAACGCGACCCTCCCGAGTTGACGGTTATACGCGTGCCCCTTGTCATTTTAATTTCTTGCATATATTTTTTTTTTAATTTTGTTATTTATTGTTTTTTTTGTTTTTACTAAATGGGTTGTTGTGTACTGTTATGTGTTAGACGTGTTATGTTTTTGTGAATGAAATAAATTTGTAGTTGCATGTCATGTTTAAATTTTTTCAATGAGGATATGTTTCAATCAAACTTTTTTACTTTTCTATTTTACTTCACTCTTTGCCACTACCAAGCTTGCTTTGAAATACATGCCTAAAGACCGTATTTGCTAACTTTTTCTTTTTTCTGATTTGAATGTACTCCACACTCCCATGTACACTGACTACTCGCCCATGTGTATAATTATTGCCTCGCTGAGTAAGGCGTCCTAATGCCACGATATAAGGATCAATATTTAACTATTAATAATTTGTGTCTGCAGGCATATTTACAGCTAAACTAGGTTCACAACTATGCAGGATAACAGTATGTGAAAAGTGTTTGGCTAAAATAGATCAAATGGAATGTCAATAAGTGCTAGGAAGACAGGGAAGGAAAACAATAAAACTTACAGCGACAGCAGCTTCGGGCCAAATTGTTTAAAGGTGAAAAATAGCACGCCAACAAAGGGGGCACGCAGTAACTCAAGGTGCGCCTGGCCGTATGACAAGCGTTAACTTTTCACTGTTGACATCCTCTTGGCGCGCTGCTGCTTCTACTGCTGCCCAATCACCCCTCCATTTCCCTTCATGACTCCTCGAACACGCCCACACCCTGAGCTGTTCTCCGTGCGCTCAATCAATTTTGTCAATTTTCTTTTCGTTTCTTTTTTTTTTTGTTTTGTGCCAATGCTACTTTTTTATATTTTTTGTATTTTTATTTAGGTACATCGCACGTTTGGTTTATTTATTCCTGCTGCCTGTCAGAGTTGAAGCTGCCTTCATAGCCATTACCCCATTGCCCTTTCGCATCCACTCACTCGCTCTTCATCTTCTTCTTTCCCTCTCTCTCTTTCCCTCTCTCTCTCTCTCTCTCTTTCTCTTTCTTTCTCTCGCTTTCTCTCTCTCGCTGTCTATCGCGACACTTCCAGCTCGTTGATGTCGATGTCGTTGCTGATGATGATGCACGTCTCGCAATGTTCTGATGTGTGTTGATATTTGACACTTTATTATGTGCACATCATCAATTTTAAAATTATTGTCAATGTACCGAAAGAACACAACAATATGTTCGATAAGCTGTGTACGTTGCAAACAGCACGGAACGGAACCCTTAGAAAGCGATCAAAGCACTCTGTTATCATTATTTGATAATTATACAAGCCACAATTGCTCCAAAAATTATTTTTTATTGTTTGAGATCTTGCGAATATAAATTGAATATTTTAAAAATGCCTTATTTCTCCCGAAGCAAAATATATAATTGAAAAAATAAGACTTAAAAGCAATAGATATGATTGATTTCCATAACTACAGATGGGTTTTACTTCATTGATACAAGTGGGAAACTATGCACATAATATCATATTGAATATATCAAAACCGTTGGCAAAAAATAAGGAATGGTCATAATAAAGACAGATTCCATTTCTAAAAACAATACAACATGTTCCAAGTTATAGTTAAAATGTATAAAATTAAGTCTTAGACTGAGCGACGATCATAATTTAATTTTGAATCAAATATAAGTTCACTTCCAATAAAAATAAATATATTCTTTATTATTCTCTATGTTTATCTAAATTTCATTGTTTATCAAAGAACCTTTTTTGCTTCATATTTCAATATTTGTAGAATTTTTTTCTTGCTGCAGATTTCTGAGTAAGCAAAAAGAGTGTATCAATGGCAGTTATATGATAAAGTCATCCGATTACAAACACACACACATCCACATGCCAATCGGGACGCACATTTGGTTTGCCGCAAAGCATGCAATGAATTTTTACAGCGCGCATGCAGCGCGTGGGCGTGGCAGGCCACATTCAGTCGCATTGCAATGTTTTACTAATAATTTTCAATATAATCAGCAGCTGTGACGACGCCGATGCGAACAAGGACGCAACGAGCACAAGGAGGAGGATGTGCAGGACGCACACGGAAGCCGGCGAGGCATTTGCACAAATGTTGCTAATGTATAAACATTTGGGGCTGCCGGCAACGTTAAAGGGAATAAAAAATTGAAATGCCTGAGCGCCCAGCAAAGGTTGCCTCTCGCAGCAGGGTGGCGTAGCAAACAGCCCGCACACATTATGTGGCAGTGGCGCAAACGCGGCAGTCGGAACCGTAATGCGTTTCGGTTGCGGCGTTAATTTTACCACATGTGGCTGATAAAAAAGGGCAGGCGTAAAAAGCCGCACAGGTAATGGCCAAGTCTTAAAGTGGGCGAAACTCAACATTCTATATACTTTTTGACAATGTACTTGTGTAGACCCCAAAAACCGAGCATGGCTGGCTCTTTAGACGTATTTTACCATGACTTTTAAAAATCTAAAAAATATAAACTATTTTACATTTTAAAAATGATAATAATAACAAAAATGCAATTCGTTTATTTATACAATTTAAGTTATTTTTTACATGGGGCTTACAAATCAAATATAATTTGTAGAATTATTCACTTGATTCTCTATCCAATCCATTAGTTTTATAGTATTGGTAAACATGATTTGATTTGTATTTCTATCATGGCTAAGGGAGCCAATTTGATAATAGAAATTATTGATCTCTTTACGTTTGCGGCACAAAATCGCAGATCCTGGCGAGTACTGGAGGAACATTTTGTGCTTACTTATCGCGCACAGTAAAGTGTCCTGTGTGCCTTCGTCACATTTAGTCACATTTGCTGATATGCTCTTCATAATCTGTCGGTTATTGGCATGGCTTGGATATTGACTCCAACCAACAATCAGACAATTCTCAAAGTTGTCGAGCCTGACGCGTGCATGTTGAGGTCGGCAGACGAGACCAATGTGCATCGCTCTGTGGAAGGTCTCATTCAGAAAGAGTAGAGCGATATCGTTTTTGTATGAATCTATGGAGAATTTCTCGTGTATGACGACCTTGGCGGAACGCTCTTGATATGGTAGAATATCGCTATCGGTGGCCATATCCCATTGGCCAGCTCGCACCTTATATTCATCGATTCTATTCACACTGATTGCGGTGCTGAGCACGATTCGCGGTGCAATTAGTGCACCAGAAGCTCGAAGTCTATTCCTACGGTTCAAAATGCTCACCATCCAGGGAAACTCGCCAAATTGTGTCTCAGCCTCATCGTTGCCCACGATGGTCAAATAAACGCCCTCAGTATTGGAAACGCCACAATGTTTTTCCGTGTTGAGTTCGGTCGGAAACGCAACTTGATAATTCGATAACTGAAGAATTAATGATTTGAATAACAGATCCAAATGGAAATTAGAAGAACACATTCAGTGTTGTACTTACAATATCAACTTCTTTGCAGCAGACCTCCAAATAGTTACATTCGCTTTCTTCCTTCATGTTTATGAAATATTTGTTATCGATGATTTTTTGGTCTTTGCAGCTCCAGCGTTTGACGCAACGGTTTTGCTTTTTTACGCCACATTTACTGATTGGCTTTGCAGTGATTGGTCTTATTGTTGATGTTGAAGTAGTTGCAATTGTTGTTGTCATTGGGGCCATAGTTGTCAGTGGTATAATGCGATTAGCGATAAATCGATTAATTTTTCTAAAAGTATGCTCCACATTTTCATGCACCTCAGGCAAAATCTCATCGCATTTTGATGCCATTGTGATTTCGATTTGATCAAACAAACTTTGTTTAAGGTCCAACACGACTGGAAGGTTTGCTTCTGTTGTAATCACCCTCATCAGTTCATCTAGGTAATCAAAATCATCTATGGTCGTAAAATCTGTATCAGATTGATCTAAAAGATCAATTTGCAGCGGACAGATGAAAATCATCAGAAGCCATAATAAGCATTTTAATAGCAGCATTTCACAAATACACAAGGAGGAAAGCAGCAACTTTAATCAGATGTAAACCATTGGAGAAATGTAGAACAAGTATGACTGAGTACGACTCACTTTAATATTTTACTTCTTATCTGTAAAAAATCACGCGGTAAACTAAGAAGTGCTCTTGGTGCGTTCGTAAAGCGTACTAAATTTAAAAGAGTAGAATAAATCTTTGTTGCTTAGCACGCTTTCGTACACTGATAAATAAATATTAAAAAAATGAGGGCGGAAAAAACAGCAAATTAGATTTTCACATCTTATAAGTATGGTTTGCGAATTATTCACAAATTAGAATGTGCTCAATTTTTCACATTATTTTTACTTTAAGAACTTCTAAATCATTAAACCAGAGTCAAATCTATATTTTTTTAAAAATATTTTCGTAGAAATGGAGCTTATATTATACATCACTGTAAGCATCGAAGACGGTTGTGTGTCATTTAAATAATTTAAATATTTGTATTTAGTAATAAGAAAACTTTTTAAAATAACTGTTGTCAATGAATTGTATTAAGTTTTTTTTTAGTGGAATTTTTTTTCAACTCTTTATTATTTGATGTTTCCTGTTATTTCGAGACTGCCAGATTGGCATTTCGCTGCCACAACTTTAATCATTCAACGATACCGTCTTCTGCATAATTGTATGAAGTCAAATAATTTTGGTTGGTTATATATTTTATATTTTGTAGATCAGAATTTCCATATCCGGCTGTGCGTCATATTGCTGCTGAAGGTCGACTCTATCGGTTCGGTACTTCAAATAACTGACAGGTCCGAATATGAGTTCTTGTATGAAAAATTTGTTTTGTTAACAAGATTTTCGAATGACACTCACTAAATTAATTATTTTAGCTATGACATATAGAATGCCTCCAAAAACCATTCAAATACATATTTAATAATCATTCAGTTTATTCTTCAGGGTCTACGCAGTTTTCAAAATCTTAGTTGTCTTACACATATTTATCCCAGCCTTATTTAATTTGCATCTCATTTGATTTGTCAGGCGTCGTCATTGGGGATAATTAAATTTCCCATAAGTCAAAATGGAAAATGTGGCAAGCGAAAAAAGTGACTTATGCCATTTCGCTAATTTCCCATTCAAATCACGCCCTAATCGAAGTCAGTGCAACTGTCAAATGACTCAAAGATGACATTTATGTACATGCCGACAACGGTGTCCCCTGCCCTCCGCTCCCCTTCCAGCCGCACGCTTATCAGGCTGCTCGTCATCAGGCAGAAGGCAGTACTTCATTGCCAGCGGCATTCGTCTGCGATGTCGTTTTTTTATTTTGCTTTTTGCAGTTGTTGTCAGCATTTTGATTTGAATGCTGTCAACATTTTAGCAACAAGCTGACAGACAGTGGCGGTGTGTGAGGGGCAGGCAAGCATTGCAGATCATTTGAGTCAGGGAGAGACAAATCTAATTGTTGTCAATTTGACATTGCAAATCAGTTGGTCAGGTTGGTTTTTGTTTGGTTCTGTTTATGTTTTTTGGGTAGACCGAAAGTTAATTTGTCCGCTGTCAAAACAAAGGCCATTGTCAACGTATATATATATATATATATATATCAAAACCCAAGCCGAAATGAGCCGCACCACAACTAGCACTCTCTGACAACTCTAAAGTCCTTTAATGTTGGCCTCTGTTGTTTGCCGCCCGTTGTCATGTGGGAAAAGCCAGCACCGCTCCTGCTCCTGGTTTTCCACACTCTCCCCTCATGGTCTGCCGGCAATTCCTTATTGTTCTCGGTCTAATTTTGCATACTGCTGACATTGTCCTCTTTGCGGTCGCTGCAGTCTGTGTTTCGTTTTAATTTAAAGATATTCTTACATATGCATATATGCGGAGAGGGTATCAGAAGTCAGTCATCTCTTCATATATATATTTTTTAATCATTATCCCATCCATTCATATATAAAATTGTGGATTTATATAATATATTTTTTAATCATAGTCCATAGACTATGTACAAATTTTAAATGTTGAAAGTCTTTATTTATTTATGTGTATTTTATTTTCGTTAATTCATAATCAGCGTTACGTTCATACTGAAAATATTCTTTCAGCTGAGCTTTAGAGATGATTCACACAGAGCAATCTCAAATGCCTTATCAAGCCCAAAATATTTTTAGCTATTGACGTAATATATGTATTTATAAATGTTTTGGAGTGCTGCCATCGGCGGAGCTTCACAAATTAAAACGTATTTTGCCATCGCTTAAACGGTGGAAACTCCTTTTGTAAAATAAAATAAATATATATAAAATGTCTGATAACACTCAAGTGTATTTGAACTTCGTTGGATTGCAAATTCAGTTTGGAGTTGGTTATTGTTGCAGTGCATCTGCATTATTATGATTTGCGCTATAATTATTTTCCCTGCGCCTCGTGCCCATCTCGGTGCAGGTCCTTGGTGGCCCAGTGGTGGTATGAGAACCTGGAATAGGGATACCAGCAGCCAGCGTATTGCTTGTCACGCAAATGTTTCATGTCAGATTTACGCTGCTCCAGCCACTTTGTGCCGGAAATATGTATTCGTATATACACATATATATTTTTTCTTAAATGTGCTACAACCTTATATGCAGCATTTTATATACAACCTTATACTCTGGCTGCGCCATGAATTGGTATAAAGGCTATATTGATTTTGTAAGAAAACTATGTAACAGGTGAAAGGTAGCAGGTCCAACCCTATAAGGTATATACATTCTTCATGATAATCGACCGTATGTCCGTCTGTATGAAGAAACTGTAACAGTTAGAGACTTCAAGCTTGGAATGTAAAATATCGTATAATTCGCGCAATTTTGACAATCAATACAAATCGATCTCCAAGAACAATAAGAGCTATCATGCAGAGCAATCCAAATAATCTATTAAGTAAACTAACATTTTATTTCATTAACTAAAAAAATTTCAGTAAAATCGGTTAAGATCAGATGTGCTCCCTAAGTATTTTGAGAATCTGTGCTGGCCACAAGAAATGGGAATACTTCCACACCTGCTTACAATTGAGTGTGCGAAGCTTTATTCAATGAAATGTCAATAAAACTAGAACAGATATGACAAATGAGTACAGGGTATTTCGTATTCGAGCCCACTTGATTGCAGCATTCTTACTTGTTGGATATATAGCTCTACAAGTATATGTTCAGGACGTATATGTTTCACAGTATCTGTGGCCAAGCTTGTGCAAGCCTGCGCAGCTGTCCAGTCCAGGTCTGCAACTGCCCACTCTCCACTCACTATGTGACCATGCGATAACTAATTTTTTTCAAGTAGCTAGGCGGCACAGTGAAATTGTCACAGAAATCATATTAATTAGTTTAGTTTCTACTTAGTGGAAATTTGAATTTATTTGTTCATATAACAAGTAGTAGAATGTCATAGGAAATTGGCCTCCATTTTTTAAAGATTTACATCATCACATGGATAATACTCTTTGTGTATTTCTAGTTTTTATCTAAAACATATATATTTTTAAGTTAATTAACGACTTGTGCAAGCCAGCCTAGCAGTTGCTTTGTAATTATACAAAACAGTTTTGATTTCAGTGGATTTTGAGCCACTGTGCTTTGTCGGCGCAGTCCTCAAACTGCGCCTTTTAGCACGTTCTGGCGGTCGCATGCTATATTTTTCAATTTGTAAACATATCCTACGTTGCAAGTGCTGAAAGCCGGCAACAAAAAGAAGGAGAGAACAGGAAAGCTCAGCATTAGTAAGCAGATGGCACGCCCACAGTTCGCCCACAGGCGAGGCTCTGTCCTCAGACAGTAGCATGAAACGCATTTGCTTTATTTGTTTGGCGTGTTTTTCATGTCAACTTAATGTTTATTAGAAAATGTCTGCTTAAATTGGACTGGACATCAGGGCAGACCCCATATCCAACGGTTGACAAATGCCAGAGATGCATGCCGAAATCGACCAACACGTCAAAGAGATGCATACCAAAATCGAGTTAAGCTATCAGAAATTAGCTATCCAAGAAATTTGGTCATTATCATTATTGTTGCATTCAATTTTCCGAGAAGTTAAGAGACTCGCAGCGTGTTTTTATGATCATGTCATTTATTATATCCCAATATTTGCATCTTTATTACAAACTAGAAAACAAATATCAAACACCCTCTGTTATCAAATATACTTTAAAAGTATTTTGCTGACATCACTTCAGAGAGATATTGAATGCCATAATCAGTGTACGAAAGTGGATTTCATTGCTCGGCGGCTGACTTGTTGAAATAAAATGTGAAACAGCGAATTTGTGCAGTTTATCAATATTAGCAAGAAATACACATTCTTAACAACAAGAATCTGTATAATTTACAGTTATAATCTAATCGCACTGCGCAATAACATAATCGAAAAATATAATTAATTTTCTTAATAATTTATTACTATTTTTTTGAATGTTGTTTTCAGTATATGCAATGCTTCTTCAGAACAGCTTTATTGGGGCCCTTGCGCATCCAATTTTTTGCTCTGCTGCTTTATCAGATGAGCTATGGCCTCGCAGCTCACGTTATGTGCTCAGAAACCCATATCTGAATCCAAATGAGGAGGACTCAGCTGTAGACACGAATGCTTTTTGCGGAGAGGATCACGAATGTGCTAAGAAATCGGAGTGTAAAAGTGAGAATGTTAACGAGCACAACAAATTCGTAATTAGCTTTCGTACAGGCATGATTGGCACTCACTCTTGTGGTTATTCGGACACCTGCTGCCATAAATCTGAATGGGAGTGAATGGGATATGAAATCCGATAAGGAACCATATCCAAATCTGATTCGTAATGTCTCGCAGATAATCACTCACTACGGCTACATTAATGCAACCAGTAAAATTGCCCTGCTGGTTCAAATTGAGCTGGGGCGCAAGGACCACAGACACCTCCATTCCCCAAGGAATTCTTAAGAAAATCACTCTGTTCATCCTGCCTCGATTAAAATGTCTTTCGAAGCTGCTTGAAATGGGTACCAATCAGTCTTACTTCGATCAGAGCTCCATTTGTGCTGGCGGCGAGATGGATATGGACACCTGCAACGGCGATGGAGGATCTCCTCTCGTCTGTCTCATCTGAGACCATCCCAATCGCGTTTACCACGCGGGCATTGTGGCCTAGGGCGTCGTTTGCGGGTCGGAGGATAAGCCTGCAGTATATACCAATGTAGCACATCTCATGCCTTGGGTTAATCAGCAACGGACAAATTGCGCATCCCCAGATCATTGTGCACTTTGCAATTTATTTGTGATTTGATATACATATCGTTAGAAATGAAAATTTTCAGTTAATATCGAATCTAATATTATTCGCAAAATATGTCAAAGCAAACATAAATGTTGCTTGCATCCTTCCAAAAATTCAACTTCTCCAATACAGTCTGTCATCCAATTTTCCACTTATGTGTGTGAAAGTTAAAAAAGTAATAATTTCAAGTTTTATCGTTAAGTTTTATAATTTTTTTTACATTCTCCTTACTAACACAAAATATTTATTTATTTTACTTTAATCTATTTGACTTAACTTAATGATTCATACCATTTCATGGTTTGGCTGAAATTATATAGTGATAGTTGGAAATTGAATGAAGTCCGAGCTGCTCATCAATCCAGCCTCGAAGGAATTGGATGTTGGTATACATGCCAGGCACATTTTCGATGCCACACTCTATGCCCCAGGAAACGATACCGGCCAGCATATAGCGGTCGGAATTATCGTGAATGGGACAAACCAGCGGAGAACCGCCGTCACCCTCACAGGCATCATTGCATTTCTCACCGCCCGCACAAACGAAGCTCTCGTGCAGCTTAAAGTATTTACCTAGTCGGGTCTCACGCAGCTGATTCTGGCATTCAGTGCTATGCACAAATGGCAGATCGAGTTTCTTCAGAATATGTGGATAGTCCCTATCCTCCCAGTTGCGCTTGCCCCAACCGGTGACGAAGCAGCGCTTATTGGTGAAATCAAAGTTCGGAAATGGCAAGCAGATGGTGTCAATGTGTTCGGCCAGCTCGAAGGGTGTCTTTAAAATGAGCAGAGCTATGTCATAGTAGCCAGTCTCTTCATCGAAACTGCCGTGCATGATTTTGATCTCCACTGCTCGCTCCTCGTGCGGTATGATCTCGTTGTCTATTTTAATATCCCAGTCTCCAGCTATGACAGTTAGATTCTCAGCCGGCGTCTCTTTGACAGTGTGGGCAGTGGTCAAGACCACCTTTGGTGTTAAGATGCTTCCACTGCTCGTGTTTTCGACCCTTGACCATGTCGACCCTAGAACTCTCACCATCCATGGAAACTCGCCAAATTGCGCTTCGCCTTTCCTCATATTGTCCACTGTCACTTTAACGCCCATCGGATTTCTATAGCCACAGCCCCGGCGTACGTAACGTTTATTCTTCACATTCTCTAGCTGATCAGACAGCGAGCAGCAATTTTCAGTCCATTCGCAATTCTGTTTGCGATCTGCCAAAGCGCGAAACTGGACAAGAGCTCTGCCGTCTGTGACTATTTTACCTTCGCGGCACAAATGATGCTGCACACATTCCTTTTGATATCCACATGATTTCGCACTATCAGCAGTGCGCAAAAGAGTGGTGGCCAGTAGAAAGTTCAGCAGAAAATAAAACAGGCCACATTTATTTTTCATTTTCAAAAGCAAATAAATGAACTAATGGACTCGAGACTTAGTCAAGCACTGACTGACAGAGAGAACACTCCGCTTAAAAAATTCATTTTAAAATCACACATGCGTTTCAAAATGTACATGATAAGAAAATCAGTGACGCAAATTAAAAAGACGAAATTATAAGATAGATTATTTTACATAAAAAAAGCTGAGTGCTTCAAATGTACAAGCGGAAATTCATTTTAAAGTTAACAAGTACACAATTTAAATACTTTTGCAGTTGGGTTTTGTATTACACAATTTCCACAATCTTGCCAGCAAATGCCAAACTGTAATATATAATAATGTTCTCAGTGTATGGATTATGTTTTGGCGCACGTGCGTTGCTGTTGTTGTGATTGGCTGAGAAGCATTCAGAAAGAATGAACAATTTGCGTTTCTAAAAAAATTCGACATGCTAAAAAATAATATTATGTTTAATACTGTCAGTCATTTCAAACTTTGTTAGCTGGGATACCATGATATATGTATACAAAAAGTTTACAAATCAAAAATAGTGTTCAAAAGGTTAATTTCCCTATTTTATATTAACTCAACTTTTAAATTTTTTTGCAGTGTACGTAATCGTGTATTTTAGAGAACGAAACATGAAACGTTGAAAGAATACGCAACTGTGAATTTTATACAGATAGCTAGAGAATATTTTATAGTATATTTTATAGTTTTCTTAAGAGTTCTCAAAATAATTTTTGATAAGTAACTAAGGGCATACATAATGTGTATATATACATATATATATTGATATATATAACAAAGACTACTTAGTCATTGGCTGTTTTCGGGTCCGCTTCCATTTTTTATATTATTATTATTATTGTTTTATTGTTTTTTAAATATATCAATTCTATTCAATCTAAATTATTTGGAAGATGTCTTATTATAGTATGCAAATTGTCTTACATCACATTATTAACCAAAAAAATGAATTTCACTGCAAATGATAAATAACTTTCGATGATTTTTCAGTAAGCCACAAATAAAATCTAAAAAGTCCTCTCTTTGCATTTGAGTTTAAGACTATCCGTTTTTTATAGTCCATTAGATTAGCTCCAGAAGATCAAGAGTTAATTTTCACTCCAACTTTTCACCTCTCTTATTTTACGTACCCTTCAGACATGTCAGACTGGAGTCAAACTTGTTTATCCTGCTGCAGACTATGATAACAAACCATTAAAGGATTGATAACTACCGACGAGCTCTTGAACTTTACACTGAATTGCACTTAGAGCTGTGAAAACAAGTGAAAATAAAGAGAGCAAGAAGAAATCATCAAGTATTATTATCACTCGATGCAATAAATTGTATGCATTGAGCGGGACCAAAGCAAAGTTAAGTGTCAGATGCTTCGGTTTTCATTGGCGCCGGCGCCTGAAACGATACACTCCCTGCTCCTGCCCGCGTCCCTGCCCCTGCCAGTTCTCGACCGCACCTCGCAGCCTTTGTCTGTCCCGGCAATGAGTGCTTCCTGTTTCCGGCGTCACCACTGTCTGGTAACAACTGTAAGCAACTATAACTGTCGGCAAGTTGGCTTTATTATTTCCACACTGTTGAATATGCATATCGACGGGGCCTGTGTAAGGGAGCTAAGGGGAGTGTGTAGTGTAGGGTGAACTCCTGGACTTTGTTTTGCTTTGACGACTAGCTGTGCCCCTTGGCTCTTGTAGCTGCCAATTGTGGGTAGTGTGTTCTAGGCGGGAGCATTATCACAACCCGTAGTAAAATATTGAGGGTGCATTAAATATTTCGACTCCTGGCAGTCGCAACACAAAGGACCGGCCGGCTCCATGTTCTGGCCAAGGAAAAACCCAAGGAGCAAACTATGTGGGCCAGTTAACATTGAGCTCAAGCTCTCGCTGAAGCTGATGCTTTGTCTGCATTTTATATATTAAACTATTTGCTGTTGCTCTGCTCTTTGTGTGAAATTTACCTACAGCACATTTTATTCTGTCTATATTTTTTATTTTGTGAAACAATTTTGCGGCAAAATTTATGAAAAATGTTAAACAATTATGTGGAAATAGCCGCAGCGCTGCTCACCACAAATATGAACAGGAGGTAAGAAAATATCCGATACAGACACGGTTGAAGGGGTGATCTCAAGCGATGACGTCAAAAGACGAGTTTGATGTGGCAAGTAAGATATGTATTTGAGACGCGAGAGAAGAAATAATAACTACAAATAAGCTAGCCACAGATTTTACAAATAAAATTCTGATTTTTACTCATTGATTGAAAGAAAGCATTGTTGCACTTCAGGCGCATTTATTATACACTGAGCTCATTTAAAATAGACGAAAGGTAAATAAGTATGTAATAGGAAGATGGAAACATCTCTGACCCCATAAAAAATATGTATTTTTTAAATCAGTATCGATATTTGAGTGGAAATGCAAAACAGCTGGGTTCAGGGTATATAATAGTCGAACACACTTGACTAGAGCTTTTTTACTCTACAGTTAATTACTAATCGACCAGGAGCAGTTTGAGTGTTTAATCCCAAGCTTAATTTGTTGTCGTTGTCCCAAATCAAGTGACAAATTCATTCGATTCGTTCACTTTTGTGTTGCCTGAAAATCAACAGCTTTTATTTTTCGAATGTGCTGATAACCGAGTATGTATAGAAATTTATGAGCGCGTGTGTGTGTGTGTGTGGGAATGTGTGCTTTGGCTGGATAAACAATATTGTGGAGCAGAGATTAGTTGCTTATTTTGACAGGAGCTGTCAGTGTTGCATTTAGTCGAGCAGCTGCCTGTGTAAACAAACAAAAATATTTGCAGCAGCAGCAGCAGAAGCAGCAGCAGCAACCAAATCTGTAGCAAGGACAAGTCGCTGTGTATCCTGCTGCAAGTGAGTCGAAGGATGATTCTCATATCTCTGGCGCAACGAGTACATGCTCTTCTGCTCGAGTGCCCGCTTCGAGTGCACTCAGTCAACCCCCCTCTCTACCCCTCTCAACCGTAGTCGAATTCAACTCGGGCATAGTTTTTCGAATTTCTTGCCTTTTCATTTCTTCATTTTTCATGTGCAGCAGCGGCTCCAGCTAAGCTTTTAATTAAATGCAAGGAAAATTCAATTTTAATTAAAATTTTTGAAGTCTCTGGCCTGGCATGCATACAGATATACCGATTAAAATTTTTTGGCCACCACGTTCTGGGTAAAGGGGATTGGGGCGGTTCTGCGTTGTCTGCTATCGAGTGTTTGCCAAACGTGTAAAATTGAAAATTAGGAAATCGAATTGTAACGCCAGATACGTTACAAAGAAAGATGAAGACAGACAGAGATAGATAGAAAGATGGAGAGAGAAAGGGAGACAGAGCGCGACTGTGTGTGGGCGAGAAAGAATAAAGAGCAGCCTGCAATAAAAATACCCCTTCACAACCCCCCAAACTTATCACTTCAGAGATGAGGCATTTGGGGCATCATACAAAGCCAAAATTGTAAAGTAATTGGAAATGAAAACTCATTTTGGCCAGAATCATCATCCAGATGACCAAAAGGGGCTGGGGTGGGGGAAGAAGCTGGCAAATCGCATTTGCACAAGATATAGAAAGTAATTTGATAGAGATTTAAGCAGCTTAAGGCTGCTAATACTGGATTTAATTTAAAAAAGTAAACTATGCATAAAAGGTGCTTAAAAACATAGTAGAAGTTAACTTAACTGCTATTCAAGCAGATTGCTTAAGAAAGCTGGCAGTGTATGAAAATCAGGCATATAATTGTGCTCTATTCGGCTATAACCGAATGGAAGATGAGCTTTATCCAAACACATGAATAGCCAGACATATCTTCGCTTTCCTTTGCTAAACACTGTTGTTTATATAAGAATTTCTATCCACAATAAAACATCCAATTAATAATATCAGTAAATATAAATTATATCAAATTTCTGAGCGATCGGGTAACGGTATCCTCGAGGCTAGCCATATTTAATTGTGTAACTTTTAAGTAATATAAGTCTAAATTCTATTCTTCAGGTTGGTATATATATATAAGTGATATAATAAACGATTAGGCTTTTTATTGAAGGACTTTAACGGGATATCAGCAGAGTGGGTATGTAAACTAGGCTTAAGATCAACTTAAACTTCCAAAGCAAAAAACTTTGTAAGCTTTTAAACACTTTTGCCGATTATTTGAAATGTTAATTCGTTTTCTTTGAAGCAGTACAATCCACACAGACCCTTTCACAGAACTGCTGTCTCAGATCTAAATAAATATATAAATATCACGCATGCAACTAGACGTGACAATTCAGTATTTAGCGACACCCACAGCCGATGGGTTGGGCCCCTTTGTTAGACTTGTGGCAAAAAGTTTTTTAGACCCATAAAAGCTGTGCCAGATTTTGGTTGGCATTTTGCACATAATTTAAACGCCTACATCCTGTCAGTCATAAATTACACATATTACATGCACGTATAAATCGCAGACCAGATACGGCGATGCTAAAAATGCGCCCAGCAAAACTGTGGAGGAAACTGGTAGCAAAGTGCTTAACATACTTTCTGGCTCACGGCCCAAGAAAGAAACGTCATGAAGCCACACACACACACACTTACACATACGCACACACACACACACAAATCCACATTCATATCGACCACGACATCGACATTCATGTAGGCAAATAGGCAAATGCACGTAGCGCACAAAAAGTTGTAAAACTTTTCCCGTTCATACAAACACACACACACTCAGACACACTCACACACACACACACATTAACGTGTGGCAAGCGAAAGTTAAAAGTAAGTCAAGACGCTGGCGAGCAACTTTTACTTTTGCTTAAAGCCAAAGATTATGCCAGACTGACGTGTGCCAAAAGTCCGTAGAAACGCCTCTTTTAAATTGTCCCAGGAAAGTTGGAAAAGTTGTCTATACTAATTTAGATACCTATTGATATGGTGATATACTTTATGAGCATGCCTCATAAAAATGCACGTGACTAAAGGATTATCATACTAGAAGATTAGCTACTTGAAGAAATTTGTCTTGAGCAAAGGTATTTTGTACATATTCCTTATACAAACAATTACGTGGCTTAAATTAACTTATTTATTAAAGATACATTAAAATGAGGTTGTGGTAAGTTAAAGATATTTACCCATATCTTTGTGGGAAAGTATGGCTTAGGCTTTTTGGTTTCTTGTTATTTCTGAAGATTTCGAGGCTACAGAAATTGAATAATTTCAACTTCAATTTTTTTTTGCAATATTTTTTTAAGATGTTAAAGCTATAACTAAAAACTGTTGACTAAACTTAGCATGCATATTAAAACGTTTAGTAAATATATTTTAATAATCATTTGTTGGTACGATAAAAGCAAACGATTCATAGACTTGCCTAAACAACAAGAAGATTCAAGAAGTCTTCCAATAGTTCAAAATTAATTTGAATTGTTCAAGGGACAGCGATGCTGTGTGAGAGCTCAGATAATGTGGGAAACGCATTGCAGTCACTTGCCTGCCACCATTTGCTATTTGCCTCGCGACTTTACCTTAATCGACAAAAACCGGAGCTTCATCAAACACAAAATAATGGGACAAGGAAAGAAATGCTCTGATGACGACCATCGTTGTGATGGGAATGATGGTGTTGATGCTGGTGCGGTGTCCGTTGGGGCGAGGCGAAATGAAACCGCCATCAATGAACCGCAATTGTATTTGTTTGCAAATAACTGAACGTTATCTCAGACTATTTATCTTTATCTACAATAACAGCAGAACGTCGCTGCGGCAATGTTGCTCCTTCATTCAAACCGAAGCGATGTCCCACGACCCCAAACAATGCAAAAGGATACCGCCGCAGTGGCCGGCGCGACACAAATGGGTTGGTTAGGAGGATGGATGGTTGAGGGTAGCAGCAAGGCAATAAGATTGGTGTTTCACTGTTTCAGTGTTTCAGTTTGCCAGTGCTCAGGCCAAGGCGCCAACTGAAATAATGATGCAGGCGTCATAACAATAAAAGTGGAGAGAAAATGGTAGCCGAGCAAATGGCAAAGTCCAAGTCCATCCAAAGACAATACAAATAGTCGTGTTCCGGCCGCAACACTAGCTGACGACTGCTCCAAGTCTGTCCTTAAGTATTACCATGACAATGGGAATGCAATAACATGGTACAAGGTCTCCACTTCAAATGCAACCAGCTTAAAGTCGATTTGCCAAACGGTAAGTATTACTTCGAGCTGAAAGTTATATACTGTTCAGTGACTACCACAGCAACCCGCTTAGCCTGATTTGGGTGCTGCTTGTCGCTGTTGTTGTTATGATTAAAGAGGCAAACACCAACATAATCTGAACGTATTTCACGCATAATGAAATTTAACCCAATGCGTTTAGGGTTTCAGCTTGAACTGTAGCGGCAGCTGATTGTGCCTAAAACCATGCAAATTAAATTTAATGGAAAATGTATTTTTCACATTTTTCTCGTTTGGGCCACAGGCGACGCCGACGTTGCCGATTTTGTTTTCCTTTCTTTTTTTCGGTTTGCCCTTCATGCTATAAAATTTTTTATAAATAAAATTGTGCCGTTATGGCATGCATTAATAAATAAATTCGTGCAACAAGTAAACGAAAGAGTGCACATCCAACACACAATGTGTGTGTGTGGCACATTTATTCATTTATATCTGTCTCAAATTGGAACACATAAGCCCTCTCATGTGTAATGTTTTATTTTTAATTTACTAGCACATTATTTCCATGCATTTAGCTTCGAGTTTAGTCATTATTAATTGTCGCTTGTTTTAGTTGTTTTATTCGAGATTTATTAAATTAATTTAAATTCTATTGCAAATATTAAAATGAATTAATGGTTTGCCGTTACTTACGTTCCGCCTTCAAATAAAAATATTATACTAATTTTTAAATTTCCTAATTATAAGTTTTATGTCATTTTTCGATTTGTACAAGTCATTATTATGGAGTGCGCTTTTCTTCCCTTAAGTTCCGGTGCATCTCTGTAGCTGTTGACATAATATTTTCACAGCATAAACATGTCTACATACATAGGCATACTTACACACACACACACACACACATGTAATCAACACTTAAAGCACATGCTGACTCCGTTGCTCTTTGTACACATCTGGGACAGGGAAGGAAGAGACTGTCTGAGACGCTGAGAGTGGTCTGGGAGTGTTGAATTTTTTTTGAATTATGCAAAAGAGTTTGTTGAACTGTGCGGTTCGTTGTGGTCCCATAAAGGGAATACTTAAATGGGATTTGGGAAATCACAAGCAGATAGAGACACAGAGGACAGAGATACAGGAAGAGACATCGTACAAGTTGCCAGTAGGAACTGGCGCAAGCCGAAACTAAAAAGAGACGGCAAATGCATATGAATGTGCTCTCGCTCTTTGATGGCATATCAAATTGCATTTCGGGGGCGCTACGTAATATAATGAAGAGGTGTTCAATACACTCCGAAAATACATATAAAGAGAGTTATACAAATATATATATATGTATGTATATATATATATATATATATATATATACCTGGGCAACTGTGCGCATAAACTTGTTAAGGCAGCGCATGCTTTCCAATAAATTTCCCCGGCGTTAACTGCGAAATCCCATTGCCCATTTACTTACTGGAAATGCAGCGTTGCGTTGCGCGGTGCCACACGGTGCAGTCGGTGTGCCACCTGCAAAATTGCAACTTAACAATGCTTGAGAGTCGCCCCATGTTTGGCCTCCAAGTGGATGCCCCATGTGGCAACGCATGTGGTGTATAAATCAATATTGGCAATTTAAAATTGGCTGGCGGTGTATGAAGCCAATATCCGGTGCTTCAAGTATGTTACGCCCTCTCCAAAAAAAAAAAGCGAAAAAAAAGGAAGCGAGGAAAATCGGGATACCAAAATTGGCAGCGGTGTGTGCAGTGTGCTGTGGGGTAAAACGTGAATCTTAGGCAAACATTGTGCGAAAACGTTTAAAATTGCAGCTCGAGTGTAGATTTCTATGGAGGATTGAGTTTCCAGCAAGTAGAGTGAGAATTGCTAAATAAGGGGTGGGGGGTGCAGAGGGAGGAGGAACCTAACTGGTCGCGAAGTCTATTCAAAATGCGCGTATGTCCATTGTGGCCCTCTTACAAAAGTAAAGAAATAGGTAAAGCGCACTACGAGATAAACGAGTATCTGAATGGAACATAAATGCTGATAGGGCAACGCTTAGCAGAACCCTCCATTATATCTTTATATGTGTACAAGCTTGGCAAGAGCGCTGCTTTAACTCCTATTAAAAGATAGACCACAATGGCATCAATTTGAGTAAAACGCATTCAACTGTTTCTATGCAGAAAAGCTATTAAGTGGTATTAGAATATTTATCTATGGGCATATATGAGATATATAAGTATAGCATGAAATTGCCGACAAATTCATATAGAATTTAAGCAAATTTAATTTTTCAAAAATATTATAATAGCTAAATATGAATTTTAAATACAGACACAAATCTGTATTGCTTATTAGCTGTTCTTGCTAATTTACTTCAATTCAATAAATTTGAACTACAACAAAAAAGAGCATTTACTTATCCGTGGAGTTAATCTGCTGACAACTTCTTTTTTTCCCTAAAGTCTAAAATATTATAAAATTTTCGTACATTTATTGTAAACATTAAATTTGTTTTTTCTTTTTACGCAAATATTTTCCCAATTTATGATATTATAAAGTTATTTCAAATGCTGAAGTGTATTTCTACTGAGGCCATTGAGATGGCAAGAACAAAATTGCAATTAAAAGTTTTTTGTGTTTTTGGCAAAAACAAACAACAAAATGCTTGTGCACTTGACACCCCATGCAAAATTGCCTAATTATGCGTTTATAAGTATGCAAAATCAAAATATTATGCAAATTACACAGAGAGATGCGATGTTACGAGACGAAATGGGAAGGAATGTTGGGGATAGGAGATTGGGGATTGGGGAAATTTAAATGGTTTTTGTTTTGATTTGATGACATCATCATCGAAATGAAGCGCGTCAAAAACGAATTATCAGAGAGCAGAGCAACTGAAATTTGTTTACGCGCTCTACCAATGCCACTAAAGTGGGACAGAGCGTGAAAGAGGGAGTGACGAGAGAGAGAGAGAGAGAGAGAGAGAGAGAGAGAGAGAGAGAGACAGGGCAGTTTTGCGGCTTGGCAAAATGTCGAAAATAAGAGAAATTGCGTTCAAAATAAAATTGGAAAGGAAAATCGGCCATAGTTGTTATTGCTTTAGAACTGTTTTTGTTGTTGCTGTTGTTGTTTATTGTTGATACAATACAATAATAAAAATTCGAAGAAACAGGAAATGAAAAATCATTCAAGCATAAAGTATGAAAACACACAGATAAATACCAAATTGCTTTTACCCTCCAAATTTATTGTTTATATACATATATATGTGTGTATGTGTGTGATTGCGTGTGTGTGTGTGTGTGTATGTAAACTATTGAGAAAAATTTGTATCTACATAGACGAGCTCATCTCGGCAATCATATATATATAGTATGACCATTTTGTGTCGCCACTTAAAGTCAGACATGCATGTATCATTGGATAGTAGAAGATAAACCACACAGCCACCAGCACATTTAAATTTAAATTTGCGACATAAAATAGGAATTTATTTTTCTTCAATTTTAGTTACTACTCAACGTTATAGCTTTAATAAATAAAACGTATTTAAGACAAAAATAAACAACTCATATTTATGTGTGCTTTGAGCCTCTAGAATAACGTGTACCATTCTATGAAATACTTTTACTAATTAAAAGCAATCTACTTGGTTTGCATTTAGTGATTGCTGCACTTTTAACAGTCGCCTTCAAATGGCCGTCAATTCTCAGTCCAGTTCGCTGGTTGGTGCCAGAAGGAGCTTTGCATTAATTGCCGTATTCCATTTTGGTGTTTACCCTTTTGGCACCTGAAAAGTGGTGCATAAGGGATGCCGAAATAAATGCGAAGTTTAAGTAGCAGAACTGGAAAAGAGCTGATAAAAGGAGTAGGTATGATCTACTCAAGAGAGAGCTCGACTGGCAGATACCTTAAGTGCAGCTGTTAAATATGTTTAATCGATTCAAATTCGGGGTATCCACACTCAAATGTAGCTATCAAAAAAAACTTTGGACAATATCAAAATATGTACAGCTGATCAGTAATATGTCAAGGTACATTTAAAACTCTTTTTTTTTTTGTAATAATAGATTATCGATATTCGCTAAACGTGCGTAGTTTTCGATCAAATTTTATAGAAGCGAACCTTGTATGCAAATCTGAAGTAAATAGATAGTTGGCGACTGTTTACCCTGATGAATTACATAAGTCCTTTTTTGTTGGAGATGCTTCCTTCCGGCAGTTGCATTTTTATCATACCCATTTTACCAATTTTCTGTGGATATAAAAATAACTTAAGACCAAAGCATTGCAAAGATAATGAAAAACTTGTTTTGGGCCTGCAGCTAGTTAAGCGAATAAGTTTTTTTTTTGCCAAATATTTGAAAGAAAATGTTTTTATAGCGATGGAATTGCGACACGACAAAAATTATATGGCTGTTAACTAGTAGTAAAAATAGTAGCAGTTAACTAGTCACCATTATTTCGTTGATTGAATTCCAAATCACTTTGTAAAATGATCTCAAGCTAAACTTAAACTTAATTAATAAATATTTGATTCTGTTAAGTCTTAAAAGTCTTTTTGCAATTTTTAATTTATAAAATGAATGCTAAAATCAAATTGAATATGGAATTTATCATATTAATATTTTATTAGTATTTTACAGTCGTTTTTAGGGAGTTTATCGATTGGTCAAAGTGTCTTACATACACACACACCCACACACACACTTAAGCATCTGGTGCACTGCATGCAGCCTGAAGTTGTGCTATTAATTAATTAAATTTTGAGTATGACAGCGCAGTCGCCGTGGCAAGTTCTGGTGCACTATTAATCCTTATTAATTATATGCTGGCTGTGGATTAATGGCATGTTTTGTGTGTTGGCATGCGCCCAAGAAACAGACACACATACATACATAGTCACACACAGACTTACACAAATCCACGCATACATGACTGCATCGCTGCCCAAAGTCAATTGTAAGTTGTGGCTATTGTTGTTGCTGCTGCTGCTGCTGCGAATGGGGGACATTGATAGGCCTTTGCACACAGCGGGACGGCAACACCATACCAATCCCGCTCACCCCTCACGCAAGCCCACTTAACAGCTCCCTTTGACTGTTCGTGACAGTTGAGACAGCGACTACAACTCAATATACTCCCCCCAACTAGAATGTGCCCAGTCCTGCTGCATGCATGCGAAGGCTTTAAATTGCTCCAGTTCATGGTTGGGAGACATGAAATTGATAAGACCCACTTAAACTTTGAGGCATGCCACTCTCCAGTAACTTAGAACTACACAAAGATCACCACTACATACATATTTACACTTTTGGCTCCATACGACTATAAAAAATATACCCTTTTGATGAGCTGGAATATAGGTTGGTAATTTAAACATGTTGAAAACTTTTCTTGCTTTGCTTTTAGTGAGTCTCTGTGGGGAAAGTGCCTAAATTGCTTTCAACAACTTTCTGTGAGTGCATTAAATAAATGCGCCCAACGATTTGTCAAGACAAAAAATCGTCATCTTTAAAAATCGTGAATAAAAACCTCCAAGGGACGTGAAGGTATGAAGTTAGTTACCCGTAAGTCAACTTTATTTTCATCAACTTTGTAATCAATAGCCAAAGAAAGCAAATAGAAGAGTAAAAATTACAAAAAAAAAAAGGAAAAAAAAGGAATGGACAAATAAGTTAATCAATTTGCTTGAAGCAAGTAAGGCGTGATAATTACGTGTAAACTGTATTCAAGTGAAGTGTAAACAGAGAGATGCAATTAGACAAGTTGCCATGGCAATTTTATATAGAATTCAGGGCGAGCTTTTTATCAGGCTAAAAAAATTTACACGGGTCTCGCGTAAGGTTTTTCAATTTCCAGGTATTGGGAAAAGCGTGAAAATTTCAAATATAATAAATAAAGTTAGTATTTAATAAATATGCACATATAAAATAATATAAAATTAAATAAAGCAATCGAAATATTTGTATCTATTATTTATTATTTAATAAATAATAGAATACATTTATAAACAAGAATTACTATAATTAATAATATAGCTAAGAGCTACAATTAGAAAAAATTTAAGTTTGTATTAAACAATAGATACAAATACGCAGACGGTTTTATTGCTGCTTGGTAACAATCTGTTGCTTGATTTTGTATTGAGTTCAAGCTCATCGCTAGAAAATAACTATTATCATTTACTGCACGCAGTGGTTTCCATTTAATCAACTCTCATTTTATCCAACCAAATGTTTGACGTCAATCAGCCGGCCAAGGAGATTTCCATTAACTAGGCCGTGTTTACTCATTCACATAATATATTCATTTATTTACTCTGGACTTTTAGTGATTGCAACTTATTGAAATTCAATTTAGTAGTCAATTGGACGCTTTTTTTAAACAGTATTTAATATAAATCAATTGAAACTTCAAATTGTTGTTGTTGGTTATGTTAAAATGTTTACCCTATCGCTGGATGGGATAACAGTAATTAAGACTAGCTCATGGAATCCATATATAATTTCAAAATTTACAACTATGTTTGGTGTATTTTTCCATATTTTATTCGAGCATAATATTTGATAATATATTGGTGCAAAGAAAAAATATTATAAAAAAAGGAATGGAATGCTTTTCATGGCAATAAATTACTGCTTTGTTTCCTATTAATTGTTTTCTGATGATAAATAATGTAATTGTTGCATTATCAATGAATATTTTATGTTTTTATCACAAGTTTAGTAAAATCGCGTGAAAATTAATTAAACTGCAACACAAAGTAACACAAATTAAATAATAAATGAAATAAAATTACGTTTTCTAATTATTATAATTTTTTTCGTGGCGACTTTTCCTTTATGCTTAATTAAAAAACATTTTAAGCTTCAAGCGAAATGATTTTCATAATGTGATATTTGCATTATGAATGATCGAAATTGTTGCTTATTTCATATTATTCAAAAGCATTTTTGTCAGAAAAAAACTGAAATGTAAAAATAACATAGTACAATGAATTGGAAAGCAAGAAAATTAAAAATAAAATTTTTATATATGACATATTTAAACATTCATCACAAAAAAAAAAAAAAACGAAAAAATATTTGATAACACATTAAACTTATTTTATTTTAAATAGTAGCAATAACATAGGTAATTTGTCGAAGCATTTTAAACCTCAGAAACTACACAAACAGGTTTTCCCAACAATTTTGAAATTTACAAATAGAAACTTACAATTGCATTTAAAATAATATGCGGCCCACTGCTGAACGAGCAAAATCCCTTTGCCTTCTGCTGCTGCTGCGCTGCGGCTTGGTTAGATTGTCACATAAATTCTGTGCCAAAACAACAAACATAAAGGCCATATATTTTTCAGTAGGGCTGCCTGGGGACAACAAAAATGTTGTGCCCCGAGCAGCAGCAGGCGGCGTGGCACTTTGTCCTGCCTTCCTTTGTCCAAGCAAACGCCTTCGATGCAGTTGCAATTTACTCATTTTTCTCTTACGCACACCCGATGGCAATTTACTTTCAACACATTTATGCACACAGACACACACATGCACCTACATACACACATGCGGCATGTAATTGTATTGTATTTTCGAGTATTGTAGAAGAGAGAGAGAGAAAGTGAGTGTGTGAAAGAGAGGGAGAGATAGGGTGGAAGAAAAACCATTAAAGCAACAGCTTAAAACTAAAACAAAAGTGTGAAAATATTGAAAGCTTGCTTACAACTGGCCGAACTGGCAAACTGCACAGTGTACAATGCACAGTGCGCAGTGCAACAAGAACAACCACAGCAACTTTCCGCCTGCCCAGCTAGTAAAGTTATTACGGTTGAGTTCCACAGTTTTGCAGTTCTATAGTCAGTTGCCAAAGGATATTCGCAAGAAAACGATGCTTTCACCATGAAATACTTTTTGTAAATAATGTATTGCACACACACACATATATGAGTACACACACTCGTATATATGTTCACACACACGCTTACCTACGCACTCTAGTGCAAACGTAGCCAGTGCTAATGGTACTGACAGTTGCTCAGTGGCTCATTGGTGCATGATGTTCAAGCGCATAGCCTGTAAGTATACTCTATTAAGAAAAAATTGTTAAAAAATCTAATTTTTTCAATTTATTAATTAATAAGCCAGATTTTTATCAAATGAATCGTTGTTAATTTTTTTGCATATTTAATTGTAAAAAATGTATCTTTAATCTTAACCTTAGTTTTTCAGACTTTATTAAAAAGAGAAGTAGTTCATTCTCTGAGAGCGAAATAATTTTTTTAGAAGCTGAATTTTAGATTGTATACTCCAAATAGTATTTAACAACTTTGAAACAGAAATTTTACGGCTTACAATTTGAAATAATGTTTTTGGTAAAAGAAAATTAGACTTATAGTCAATATTCTTGTTCTGATGTATTTCTTGTATATTATTAAATATATTTATTATTATTAACATATTTATTTATTTCTCATCAAATATTATGTTCCAAATATTAAAAAAATCGGGAAAATTAAATTTGTTTGTCTGTCAATCACTGCATTCCTTTTTTTTTATAATTTTCCCCTAATCTGTACAGGATATCTGCTGGCTTAACAGGTTAAGATCTAAATGTGGTCATGTTATTATTTTAGTTGCTTTTATTTTACGCCCAGGCGTATAATTTTTATATAAGCACGAAAAAAATAATGGAAGTAAAACCTCTTTAAGTGTTTCTGAACGGCTGCACTATAAATTCTTTTAAAGCTCTTAAGCCACAGCAGAAAACAAAGCGTGAAAATAGAGATGGAGAGAGAGATAGAGAAACAGAGCTACATAGAGAAAGAGAGAGAGAGAGAGAGAGTAGAGAGAGAAAGAGAGAGAGAGACAGATGGAGAATGTGAATTTAAGGTTAATCTGTGCTGTACGGGGTATGGTTTGGGTGCAGAGGTAGGTTTGCAGCCACCTCCCTTGCATTCATCATGAGTGCTTTGCTGCTTTGCACTGAGGTTAGAACCTGGGGATGGTAGCCTAAAGCCAGCCTCTTTGACCAATCTTTGAATTTGTCTTAGCCATGGAGGCCCTATGTTGATGACCTTATAAGCCATCCAAAAAGAGAAGTTTGAGTGGCCGTTAATTGAGGCTTGTGTGGCTTGTGTAGCTTATGTGGTCAATATATTGTGGACATATAGTAAAGTGTTTTAAATTGATGCAATAAATGCGAATATAATTTTGTTAGTTATGCAAATAATGTACACATCGAGCTTCATAAAACTCTGTTGCTGAGTCAAATTCATTTTACTTCCACTAAAAAATGTTACATATTGAAAAAGATACATATTCTTTAATGTATGCATTCTGAGAGTGGAGCATGGCTATATTTTGCAACATGAAGCTAGTCAACAGCTGCGTTCCAGGTGGCAAGATACGTAGAAGAAAAGCTCAATTGTAAAACGCTAAAAATTCTCACTGAACGATTTTACTAAATATAATTAATGCTAAAATCTTCAGCACATTTTAAAGATTTGCATATCTTTCTGAATTTCATTAGTATAATAGAAATTGCGGGTTAATCAAAATTCTGAATGAATGTATAAATTCGCGTGGCAAGATACGTAAAATAAAAGTTAAATTGTAAAAGGCTAAAGATAAGTCCTCATCATACTTTAAAGATTTACGTCGATGATTTATAAGTGTTTGTATAAATCAATAAATATATATATATATAAATATATAATAAAACTTTATTTTAGTAAAATAACTTGTTCTATTGGTAGCCAAAAGCTCTTAAGTTTTAATTCAAATTTCCTGTCAAGTGTTATTTCTAAAAAACCAACCTTCAAATAATACAGGTCCAAATATGTCAAAGTGGTCTACAAAATGCACTCTTTGGCCGCTTAACACGCATTGATGTGAGTTGGTAACGCGACTTGCAATAAAGTCCCAGTGTAAATAAATTTGATGTAATTAAAATCAAATATCGTGTGATATACGAGAAATATGTCTCAAATTGGAATCAGATGTGTAGCTCGAACAAAGCACGTGCTGTGCAACAAGGTGGGCAGACACGCTGAATTCGCCCTTAAGGAGGCAACGGGTGCTGCCACTGTTGCTTGCAACCAGCAACTGCAACTGAGCCTGAATGCAAACTATTGTGTTTAATTGTAAATATTTTCACACACACCTGACACCACACGCAAACAAACAAACAGCGAGTAACTGAGATAGAAATGAGCCGAATGTATGTGCTTAAGAGAGAGAAATAGAGAAACCAAGAGACAAAGAGGAAGGGGAAGGCAAAATGTTCGTGCATTGATTTTCGCCTCAAGGTGTTGGAATTACACAAATTGCAATTTATTTGTTTTGCAGACCAAAACCCCAAATCTGCAACCCCCTCACTGATTAATATGTCTTGCGTTGTGTTTGTGTGTTTGTATTTCTGTTTGCATTTAACTGGCATTGAAGATGAAGATGAGGATGGGTTCTGAGGAAGGTAAGCGAAGGGGTAATCTACGTTGCTGATATACATGACCTAGACAAATATTGTGCGTTTGCAAGCACTTTGTCATCTGAGAAGCTGCTGTCCAATGTTCTAGTCATAGCTACAGAGTCCGGGCGTACCAAAAGGACACATTTGTTATTGTGAAATATTTTGTTGATTTTGGCCACACTTGCTAGAAGATTTTACCGTTGCCCGAGTGCAAGGCATTTGAGGTTTCCATTTGGCTAAAAGCTGTACACACACACACACACATCGGCTCATACATAACTCCAAGTGGCACACTAATTGTTGACAAAAAAAAACAGGAATTCCAAATCCATTTCACATGCTGAGCAATTGGTTTACCCTGGCGTATGAGTGATTTCATATTGAATTATGGCTTTTGATGTTTGATTTTTGTCTTCGTTACGCTTTGCAAAATCTTTAATAGATTTATGTTGGCCAACGATTGACAACCAGACTAATCCAATATGCAAAACTCTTTTTACTACCATTATACGTCTTCCCCCGGTATCCCTTTACCTTTGGTCTCAGTTCGACAAGCAATTGCAAATGTCCAAGTGTTCAATTTACCAATGGAAAAAAGTTTTACTGTGAACCAGTTGCCAGTTGCTAGTTGCCAGTTGTCGAACGGCTTTTTGGGCGCCGCTTTGCGCTCCGCCTTGCTCATCCGGTTTTTTGCGGCACTTTGCCAAGAAAAATAGAATCGTTGCCCAGTTTTTGGGTATACAAAGCGACCAAATTAGTGTTAAGCGTGTGAACAAAATGCAAATATTACACAGCTCATTAAGCTTCAATTGGATTTTAACACTCCACCAAAGTTGGCAAGCGAATGCGAAGCTTAACACAGCAGCAAGCAACATAGCTCTGAAAGCTGCAGATTGGTTTGTAGAGATACGAATAACATCGATCTTTTACCTTGTGATATGTATTAACATTAAATCTTAAGAATACTACCCACCTCTTATATTTTTTTAAATAGACTTTCATACAACTTTTTAAATTATTGCACTGAATTGTGGTTGGAAACGTAGGCATTTGCCTAAAACGAAGTAAGAATTTTATCAGCTTTTGCTTTAGCATTGCTGTGGAAAACTATTATATAGGCCGATAACATTTTGTTAATAAATCCTCTTATTCAGTAGAAGTTTTATTTCGAATTTCAGACACGTTAAAGTTAAAATTGGATATTTTGTCAATACCTTCCTCTTCCTCGCCAACAGTCTCTATTTTAAGCCGAAACTGCGCCCAAAATAATCGGAAATCGACTGTCAAAACAATTTGCTAATTCCAGATTCTGTTTGCCTGCAGCTTCGACTCGTTTCATTGGGGAGTTATGTGTTGGGTGTCCCCTAATATATAATGCCCCAAGCTTCACTGTTAATTTACGTTTAATGAATTTTAATTGGTCCAGCAACGACAAGAACAACATCCACAGCAGCAACAAACAAACAACAACAATCGCTCACGTACACCACAAAGCGGCCAGCAGCCGCGTCACCCAAAATGACCCGAGCAAAATTGACAAATGACATTGCGACAGAGCCCCTGGAAAACGAGCGTCCCTCATGTCCAGTGGCGGCACAAAATTTAAGCCAAAACTTTTTTTCTTCTTTTTTTGAGCGCATTTCGAAAGTTGGGGCATCTTTATTGAGGGCCAAACACGCGCTTGCTGTTTACTAATCAAAAATTGCAAACACGTTTTATATTGGCAACACAAAAGTCATTTATTCAATTTGCAAACCAGTTTTACGTTGCGTAATCTAATGAAAAAGGTCGCCGAGTCGAGTCAGGTCGGGCCGCCTTTTAGGACTACACATATAGATATATAGCGGCTAGTTGTGTAAGAACCTCTCTGGCTGACTGCCAAAGTTCGTGTTCGAAGCTAAACAAAAAACAAGTAAGTAACTCAAATCGAATGAGCTCGACTAGCACTTACCCTGGACCCAATTATGTGCCAAAAGTCGTAAGCATCTTGGATTATTGATATCATTTTTAAAATTTCGAAGTAATCGGATCCATAAATCAAATTTTAATTTGTCACTAAGAGTTTTAGTATCCAAGATCGACATGGAATTGGGTCAGTCTGTTACACACTCTGACAATTTCATTACACCCTTCCCTTCCATAGTGCTTAGGGTATAACAAAGTCAACACGAATTTTTAGTTCAAGCTTAAAATAATAAACGAATGACGTCAGGGCAATGCCAACAAACATGTATAAGTAAATGTTATTGAAAATTGGTATGCGACTAATAGATGGCAAAAATTATAGCGTGTGTAAGTGAGTGATTATTATAGCCAAGAGGGAAACCGAACTGCCCAAAAACAGAACAGAGAAAATATAAAACTAAAAATGTTTCTTTATATTTATAGAAAAGAAAGAAAACGAGTAAAACAAAGCAAAAATTATGCCAAATAAAGATCAGATGGTTAGATATAAACTAAAATTAAATTAAATTGCCTGCGTTTGACAAACGTAAAAATTAAATATTATAGCTGAAATTGAAACGGCATTCCCGAAATACGAGTTTTACTTATCCCGACTATAGACGACAGATAGCAGTGGGGGGGCTGGGGGAACAGACGTCAACTATTAGCGATTGTGAACATGAAAAACAGATATGCAAACGTGGCAAACAGCCACAGTGCTGCGCCATTGTGGCGTGTTGCAAAAGGGCGGTGCACAGCACTCGGTTGCTGGAGGGTTTGGAGGGAAGCCGTTACGAAAAACCAATAAAGTGCTTAAATTTGCCCCTGTACATTTTAATGGGCAAATGAAACAATTTTGTAGCGAGCCACACAACACACATCTGCCGAAGCAGAGCTGAACCCGAAAAATGCCACGCCTTATTCAAACACTCCGCCCCACCCTCCCGGTTCCATCCATTCCATATGCAGATTAAGCGCGCATTTAACAATTTACGCTGCATACACTTAGGCGCGGCGGTGCAGTGCCCCATAAAAGGCTTCAACAAAACTTTCGTTGTTGCCTGTCACTCGTTGTTGTTGCCGCACCTATTTTTGTTGTTCTTGTTGTTGCATCAATAAATTAAATGCAGATTTTCATTTTGGCGCCCAGCACACGCAATCCAATACGCCTTGCACCCAGAGTTGGAACCAATGCCCCGTATTTCGTCTGTCACTCTCGCTTGCCGGTTGCCGGTTGCCGGTTGCCAGTTGCCAGTTGCCGGTTGGCATATTCGCCAAAGTTTGCCACTGTTGCTACAGTTGCTAGTTAGGCGTGGCATGCAAATTGTAACATACAGTTAATTATTTTGCACAGGTTGCTTGCGAACGCACCCATTTCCCATTTCTCTCCCATGTATCACATTGAGCTCCACTCAGTGGCAACTTCTTCGCCAACTAACTAATTGAAATATAACAGTCTACTTCCGCTCCTCCCCTCCCCAGCCCCCTCAATCGCTGTTCCCTCTCCGCCCTCTAATTTAATTAAATGAGGTAAAAATGGCCCGCAGAAGCGACTTCGTTGTGTTAAATTGCATGTAAATTTCATTTCACATAAAACTTAAAGTAAACTACTCTTAAGTTGATGTCTTCGAGCTATCTGAAACTTTATAATGAAACTTACCTGAGCATATAGTTTAAAGTGTCGCTGAAAAAAATGATAATTAAAGTTCCGAACTGAGCACTTATTAAATTAATGGTAAGGTGAGCGAGCCAAAAGCGAGAGAACAAAAGATTAGCAGAAAATTAAGCAAGTAATTTATAAATATTATTTTGACCAGATGGCCTATTAATATGTGACGCAATATATGAAAAATTGACGAAATTAAAGTTAAATATAATTGCATTTAAAATAAATTGATTATACTTTTAAATCCATTTACTGTTATTTTCGATTTGAAAACATATTTAAATTTCCAGATTTTGATAGGGAATTTGAAAAATTTGAATTTGAAAATTTGCAGTTTTCATCCCATATTTCTTCTTTCAAGCGAACACACAAAAATTTTTCTTAAAATTTGATCTTCAAATTTCACTGGTCGGAAAACCCAAAACCGAATCAAAGCTCAAAACCCGAAAATCGAGTCAGACTCACCGAAAATTGTGCGCCAAGTGTGAATCGTGTTTTCACGGAATGAACATGTCTTGTAAAGCCATTTAGGGGCGGTAGGGGTGACTAAAGTGCTCTATGGCGGTAACTAGAAACCGAATAGGATAGAGGTACTAGATATGGTAAGCGGGTGTTGGCTAGGAGCGGGATTGCAGCACACAGGCTAACCAAATCCAATTGACCAGCACTGGAAACCGAAAATGGGTTCGAAAAATTCAAATGGGAGGTGAGAGATAGCGAGAGAAAGACAGAGATAGAGAGAGAAAGAGGAGAGAGAACTCTAGTGGATAGTGAGAGAGATAGGGAGAATTACAGTTACGTGTGATAAATAAGGTTTTGTTGGTCGAGAACTTTGCTTTGCTTTTGCCAAAAACGTTGCATACTTTCATTTTCGTTTTGCTCCTTTTGCGTCCTTGTCATCGTTTTACCTGACAGCCATTTGAGCTACACAACTATTTTCTTTCCGCTTTCTGTGTGTTTCTCCTGTGTTTGGTTTTCTGTTTGCCTGTTGCCCTCAATGTTCCATTTTTCCGAATATTTCTCTTCAGCTCTCTTTGCGGTCGTACGATTTTTTTTTTGTGCTATTTTCTTTTTTTTGCTGTTAGCAAAATTTGCATTTGCTTGACTTACGCAAAGATTTGCGGCTATTGCAACGCAACGTTGCAGCTAACGTTGATGTGTGTATCAATTTACCAAAGACTACGACTGTGATCCGATTGCATTTTCGGTTCAGTACAGTTTGGTTTGGTTTTGGTATTGATATTGGGGATTGGCACGTTGAAGACTTTAATGTTTGTCAGGGCAAACATTTTCCTATTGCCTGACCGCACAGATAAGTCAATTGGCATTCTATCTGATTGCTGGTCTTCTGGTGAGTCGTCAACATGCGCATTCGTGTGTGCTTCTCGTTTGTATGTGTATCAAAAGTGGAAAAATAGAGATTAAGGCAAAGTTGAGGCATGCAAGCTGCACTTGCTGCAATTGTCAAGTAATTTTCGTGAGGATTCAACAGCAGCTTACTGATAAAAGAACTAAGTAAAATTGCAAATAAATTTGAGTCCATCAAAGATTATTAAGTACTTTATATGTTATGTTTAAACTTACGAGAAACAGCAAATTTAATTCTATGCTATTTATCTACGTAAGTTATTATTTTATTCAAATTGGCATAAAATGTATGCAGAATTATACAATAAAATTTATTTTGCTCACATACAATTTTAGAAAGCGTAAAGTATTTTTATTTTTAGCGCGGAAATAGACACCATCAAAGACTGCCTTTGCAACCTTTGCAGCTTAAATGTTGAAGTTCAGCTTTCGTGGAACCCTCGAAATAACTTCAGCAGACATTTGCATCTGCAGCTCATACCTTTCATTCCAAACATATCATACTTTGTAGCTGTAATTTCTTTGAGCGCTCTCTTAACGACTTTTCACAAAAGTCATAACCTTCAAGGCGCAGCCAAATACACACACACACACACACACACATACTCTTACAAGCACAGACAAGCCAAGAGAAAGACGCCAAATTCGACTTAAGTGCAAACAATTAAAAGACAAACAACTCAATGCCAGCACACACCCACAAACACACGCACACACACACACACAGACACACACACACACACTCACATACACAAATTCAGACAGCAGGCGTGGGAACATTTTGCGACAGCACCAAAAGTTTTTGACAGCTCAAAAGTCACGACGACAACTGAGGCACAGTCTTCGTTTCTTTTCATTTGCTTTTCTCTCTCTGCCTTCGTTTCTCTTTTTTTTTTATTATTTTTTTGATACCCTCACCAAATGTGCAAATGCGCATTTGGCTTGGTCTGTGATTTGTCCTGGGGAAAACGAAAACAGTTTTTATCTATCGTTCTTCTTCTTTCTTTCTGTCAAGTATTTCAAGAAAGTTTCAGATTTATTCCAGAAACTGCTTAAGCAAAACTGCTTCTTTAAATCAAGTCATCAGCATTGCATTTCCAAAAATAATTGCTTATATTAAAAAGTTGCTTTCAATAATTATGTTAAATAATATTCTTTTATTTTTAGGCTGTTATTGTATTTTATGTGTTTCAGAAAATTTACTTTCATTGCCTTCAACTTGTTTTGTCGTTTTTTTTTTCTTATTTTTGTGAGAAAAATGTGAGTTTTGAAAATAAATGAAAATATGAATTTTACTTATGCAAGCGTTAAGCGTTATTACCATCCGCATAGTTGCAAGCGAGCCTCACAGCAGCCAGTGGCATATGCTGTTTACTTCCGGAAGTGGATGGCTTATGCATGTCAACATTCAGCTTGATTATTTACAGTCATGCCGGAGCAGATAGGGCAGAGAGCCCAGTCAAGTTGTCACCTGCCACTTTCCACCTAACGCACGCAAGTCACTTTTGCACCTTTTCAAGTCATTTCGGTTGCCAGAAATATGCTTTGCATTTAAATGGCATTTTCTTTTTAACCTTAATTTTGCAACGCTGCTTTTCTGCATATTTTAAGTGTATGCTCTGTGTGTGTGTGTGTGTGTGTGTGTGAGTGTATAAAGGCATGTCTCTGTCTCGGATGCTGTCATCTGCGTTGGCATTTCATTCAATCTCAATCATTTCTACAGCTTCAGCGTCAACATTCCAGGTAATAAAATGCCACACAATCTGCGCGTGCCGCAATTTTGATTTTCAGCCCAACACACACACACACACTCACACACCGAGCTAGAGAGAGAGATATGGGCGGCAGCACAACCAGAGAGCACAGAAGCTCAAGCCTTGGCTAATCTTTCAGCGACCAACAGACCGCAAATTAGCACAATGCTGAAGGGGCAGCATTGAGGGAGCCGTGGTTGATGGTGGGTGTGGGGAAAATATTTTGACCTGGCCTCGTGCATTGATGATGATAACGTGGCCGCTGTGGCTGTTGCGCTTGCTGTTGCCCGTCTGCGTTGCATATTCACGCTGCATTAGCTGCTGAACAGGCGAAGCAGCTTACGGGGCAGGGGTTAGATGGCACCCAGCAAAAACCAAAATGCGCTGTCATGGCATTGCGTGCCGCATTTGTTTGTTGCTGGCATCGGTTGATGTTTTTGACACGAGCTGCTGATTTTGTAACACACTCCACGTTTTGTAGTTGCTGCTCGCTCTCTGTTTCTCTTTCGACTGCGGCTTCGGTTTTGGTGGCTTAAGCGCTGCCCCGTTAAACGTATGCTAATCTGAATATTTGAGAGGACGAATAATGACACTGGCCTGCGCAGATAGAAAGAGTTATAGCGAGAGAGAGAGAGAGGGAGAGAGAGAGGGAAGCAGTGCTTAAAATTTGCATTTTTTGTGTTTCATTCCAAGCAAATCAATTTCATTGGACACATTCAATTTTTAAGTAACTGAAGACGAGGAACCAATATCAGCGCTTGCTGATTACTTAAGTCAACAGTAATCTACAAAAGTGCAACTCTATCTAATTCTATCTTCTGTTTGTCATGTATACTTGATAATTAGCCTATTACAAGTAATTCCCGCAATAAAAGCAAATCAATTGTTCAGTTAGGGTAGACTTATGAAAAGCCACATAATGCAAATTCAAGCAACTTTTACGCAGCTCATAAAACGGAAGAAAATCTCTTCATTTTCACCTGGCAGTCATGCACGTGCCTCTGACTCACAATCAACTGCAAATGCCGCACAATGAAAATTATATCTTTTATTAGCACAATGAAGTCATAAACATTTCAACAGTTAACCCTGGCAAAGTCAACAAGTCAGCAACAGAGATGAAATCTACAGTCGCCCCAACTATTTTATCCCCCACCAACTCTCTCTCTCTCTCTCTCTCTCTTTCTCTCTCTGTCTCTTTTTTTTCCTACACACACACACATTCAGATACTGACACTGTGATAAGCGATCAAAAATCTACATTTACATGCAATGCTGCGAGTCGCTGGCGCAAGCGGAAGCGGAAGTGCACCGGCAGCAGCAGCAGCAGCAGCAGCAGCAGCGGCAGCGGCGGCGGCAGTAGTAGCGCTAATATAATATCAAAAATGACTTCGGGGGCGTCGGCAAAAAGTTGCATCTGGTCACAAATCATCTTATGGTGTGTGGGGTGCTGTACACGTGATGCAACCCACTACTGAGCCAGTGTTGTAAAATGCTAACGAGCTCAGGCAAAATGACAAGCTTTGTTGCCCTCATCGTCCGCACCGCTTTTGAGTAACTTTCAGACATAGCCCCTTGTTTCTGCTTTGTGGCCTGCAACTAATTTGGCTGCATTCGCCGTCGACGGCATCTTCATTTGCGTGGCCTAAATGGGGTGTTCCCGTAAACTGCTGCAAAATAAGCAATTTGGAGTTATTTTTAGACTTTTTATAGATGCTGTGAAAAAAAAATTTTTTTTTTCGTAATAATTTGCCAAATATGTTCAAAAAAAACCAATAAAATACATATAATTTTAATTATTTTCAATGGTTGAATAAAAGATAAATTGCTTTAAATATAATATATTCTTTTTTATGTACACATTTATATTTTATTTATTTTTTTTTTTTTCGTGAAACTCTAAATTTGCCTAAATATTTATACACTTAGAAAACATTTCAATGCATATATAAAAGTTGTATTCTACAAACTAAAGATTTGAAGAAACAAACTCGTGCATTAATAAAAAAATATTTATGATTTGCAATTTATACAAGCTTACACTCAAAAAAAATGTGATTTTAAGTAGATATCACTTTTCAGCACAAATGATTACAGCTCACAGCACAATTGGGCTTTGAGTTTTTGGGGGCCAGCTGCAAGTTGCACCTTTGCCAGTTTCTGTGGAAGTTGTAGCTATAAAATTCCAATTTAGTCTGCATGCGCGCCGACTTTCTTGGCAGTCAGGTACGCCTCCAGCCCCTCGCCCTTTTCTCAACCACACCAGCATTCACTCCGCCGGGCTTCAGGCTGTTGCCTCGGCTGTCTTTTGGCTGCTGTTTCTCTTTCTCGTTTTGGTTTTTACTTCGACTGGTTTTCCACTTTTCGTCTTTTCCTTCTCGTTTTATTTCTGGTGCAATTTTATGTATTTTTATGGTAGGTTGCTGCCGCTGCCGCTTGGCCCGGAAAACGGAAACCGAAAATTGCTACTTATTATGTTACTAACTTTGTGTTGCAGCAACGTTGCGCTGCTCACTACCCCCCGTACCTCTCTCGCGCCTCATCCTACTGTTTCTTTTGCTTTTGCAAATCCCGCAACTCTAGCTCAAACTCAACTCTTCTGTGCTGTTGTTGGCCCGTTTGGCTCGTGTGATAATGTCAGGTTTTGTTAAAATTAAATTGCATGTCTTGCTGAGTTGAAGTTAAATTATTGCCTCCAGCTTCCAAAGGTGTGGATATGCCTTACTTTCTCTCTCTCTCTCTCTCTCTCTCTCTCTCTTTAAGCGAACTAGAGATGAAGTTCCGTCTAGAGAGAGGAAAGCCTTCAAAGAGTTGGAAAAACGTGAACGTATGAATATATCCTACTCTAAGTAGACTCTTACAGAATTTTTAGTACTCATAAGCAAATTGAGAATGAGTCAAAATTTTGAGTAGTTTTGAGCAGGAATCACCAAAAGCACTTGCAGTCAGACAATAATTGTTGCTATACAAAAGTTTGGTATTCGAATATTACAACAACAACCGCCAAAAATACTTCTCAAAATTGGGTTGTTGTGTGGGCCTGAATGTTTCAAAGAGTTTGCACAGTAATCGCCGTTCCGACATGTTAGGCAACACTTTTGTGAAGCGCCTGGCCAATCCATTAATTTAGCAAAAGAAAAACATTCTTAAAACGCCATTTTACGCACTCCTTTTATGTGATAAATACATACTTTTTTGGCATTGCGGGATGTCTGAAAATATAAAGATTTTCGTTAGCTCCACAAAGTATGCAACAGATTTTTTCTTGGCACTGACGCCGCATGATGCCAAACACAACAAACAAAATATGTGGCAACACAATGAGCCTCGCTTCCAGGGAACAACCGCCGATTTTTGCAGGCACCATCAGCGCCACAATGTATGTGTACGTTTGTGTTGTTGTTGTTTTTCGTTTCATTTTTTTTCTGTCTGTTGGGCACACGCTGTGATTTTTACCGGCATTACGAAATATTAACATCGCAAATGCTAAAAACGACACCGCATGTGGCGTGCATGGGCAAGAGAAATGGTAATGGAGTTAAAAATAGCGTCGGTTGCGAGGTGCGAGGCGCGAGGTGCGAGGTGCGAGGCGCGAATACAGTGGGGGGTATACGCATTTGCGTAACGAATTGGCACCTTAAAGCACAATTTGCATGATAACTCAAACGGAAGGACTGCCAGATAGTAAAAAGCATAGTTGAAAACTAGTTAAAGCCAGAGTTTTCTGCAACAACGTGAAAAGATGGCGTCTGCTCCAAATTTAAGAAATCTTTCGTTAAGAATTTATTTCCACAACCATATATAAAGATATTTTATGAAATTAAACTTTTCAGGACTCAGTTTTTCCGATGCAAAAGTGTCTCTTTTCTGCCATAAATATGATAAGCCTATGAAAAAAAATGTGCAATAATAATTTCTGAATAAACCATTCTGAATAAGCCTTTTGCAATCCATCGATTGAATTGAAATATTCACATTACATCTGATACATTTGTGATATAAGTGTAAAAAAATGAAATAAATAAAGCGACATTACTTAAATGGCAATCAGACACGTTTGAAAATCCATAAAAGTGGAAATATATTGCCAACTTCAGCACAGCAACACGCAGAACTTTTCGAACACATATTCATACGGAAAGAGCCTTACAACAAACACGTGCACTTATTATTTACCAAACACGTGCCAGAGCCAGAACAACACGTACTCAATTCAGAGCCAGACGATAGCAGAGTCCAAGGGGTAACTAAGCGGTTGGCATTTCGAATAGAGCGACAAATATTGGAACCGTTTTAACCCCAGCAGCACGGAGTGTTGTGCGCCCAAGGAAAATAAATTAAACTCAAATCAAAATATAACAACAATTCCAATTAAAAAGAAACCACGGTTATCTTAAGCAAGCCGAAGCTGAAATAAGCAAGTGTTGAGTGTTCTAATCAATTAAATTTGATTTTTTTCTTTTCAGTTATCGTTTTTCATTTCATAAAAAAAAGTGTTCGAATTAAATAAATATTTAAAAGGAAAGTTTTCGGTTTAAGCAGGATCAAAACCAAATATCAAATTTAATCAACAAATCTCTTAAGCTAATGGTGTTCTGTGAGTTCGAGACAACAAAATGAGCACATCGACAGACGTATAGATGAACATGATCGGCTTGTGATGCTGATCGAGAATCTGTAATATTTATAAGGCCGTAAACTTCCCCTTTTATGGGATGCAATTTTGAAAACAAAATTATATTACTCTTTACAAGAGTATAAAGATTATTATCAAAAAAAGTTTGGGACACATCTTGACAACATATTGAACTTATTCCGTGATTTAGTTTAAAAGTACTTTTCTTATTTATTTGCACAACAAGAATTGTTTTGGCCTGCTGCAAAGGTCATGTGACACTCACACGTTGCTTATACGCCACGTGCTGCGGCCGGCTTAGCAAACCCAACTCAAAACATTCACACACACAAACATGCACGTCACACACATGTCTGCAGGTCCGTCTTTTGTGTCCTGTCTATTTTTGTCGGTTTGTTTCTGTCTCTTTTTTGGCTGCTGGATGTTGCTTCCGCATACGTGCAAAACATTCCTTGGCAAAGATTTATTATAGAGCCACATGTTGGGAAGTTGCCCCAAAAATGTAACAGGCAAATCTATATACTTTGCCAATGTAGTGAGTAGGCAAGGTCAGTGCATAACTCTGCCATTATTTTGAAGACGAGCACAAAATGGTGACAAGTCCAAGGCTGTTAACGAGTTTGGAAGTCAAAGAAAAAAACGGACATTTATTAAATGATTATCATAATTTAATCAATTTGGCGCAAAAAAGGTTTATTATAGGAAATATTATGGTATTATATATAATATATAAGTGAAAATATTCAATTTAATTAGGTAAATATAGGTAAATTACTTATTATTGATGTGTAAGTTAATTTATTCAAAATTTATCGAAGCGTCTTTCAAATTGTTTCTTACTTGTTATTCAACATTCGTTGTACTCATTAATTGTTATATATTTTCAATTATAATTGTTATGTATGTAATAAATGTTGTAGTTTAAGACTTGAAATTTTACACATTAAATTTTGAATAATTACAAAATAAATACCAATGTGTACATTTACTTAGAATTCTCCTGCACCCGACAACGCATCGGTTGAAGGATAATGCGAACGGAGTAACATGCAGCGTTCCCTGTCCACAAATAGAGTGCGTCGCTTGAGCATGATCTCTCGCTCCAGCGCACCGCGAACGCCAATGAGTGCATCCTTGGTCTCCTCCGCTGATTTGAGCTCCTGCAGCATGGCCGTCACGCTGCTCTGGATGGTGTGCACCTCGTCGATGAGTCGCTGTTGGGCAACGTCGCGGCAACTCTCGACATTGGGGCGAAAGCTGCGATTGTACATACGCGTCTGGGCGACCTTCATGGCAGCATCGAAGCTGCGGATACGTCCTTGAATCTGTTCGATACGTGTCTCGGCGTCGGCGAGATCCTGCAGGACGCGATGCAGATCGTTCTCGTAGCGCTTGACGGCCTCCTGCGTGCAATTGATGCGCGACATGAATGATTTTTCGACAATATCTGCCTGGGTGCGCAAGTCCCTGGCTCCGTTAAGTAGTATGGCATTTAGGGTGCTGCGCAGCGCCGCAGATCTCTGGCGGCACTTCTCACACTCGTCCAGTGTCTCGAGACTGAAGTGTTCCCAATACTTTTCGGAAGACTGCTCCGGCGGCTGTCGCATTGCGCCCACATGGAACATGATCATTCGCGACGTATTGCCTAAGCCCACATTTACGGTATCAATATCGTATGCATCCTGCTTGTCGCTCCAGTCAAACTCCAGCCGCTGCTTGGCCGCACGATTCTCCATCTGCTGCGCATTAAAGTCATCCATTGTCTTCTTCAATACCCTCTTAATTTCGGCTATCAGCGCCAGCTCATTCACCAGCTCCTCCTCGGTATTATCGCGCACAAGCTCCGAGTCTGGACGACCGCAACGCTTCTCAATGCACTCTTTCACAATCGACTCGGGCACACCGAGCACTACGAGTGTTCTGCGCAATCTATTGCGCTCCTCGTCTATCATAAAGATCTCATCCGTCATCGTCCTAATCGCAGTCTCCAACGTGCTCTTCCACTTGCAGATCACCTGTGAACGCTGCCTCAACTTGTCCGTTGTCTCGCTCTGCGTCTTGTTCACCATCGCTGTGAGTCGCTGATATTCCGTCGTTGAGCTGAAGCGATTTCTGTAGCGAGAATGTGTTAATATTGATCAGTGTCAGTAGCTATGGCGTCAATTGCAGTTGAAAGATCATATAGCTTACTTATCGGCCTTATCCAGCACAGAGTTGACATATTGCACCGTCTGTTCATTTTTGACGCGCCATTCATTCGAGCTGTAGCGTGTTATCGAGTATCTATCGACAACGGGACGAGTGCCCGTCAGACCAGCCATCGGACTCCAGTCTACTCTGCCTGTGGCCCATGGTCCAATTGGTCCCATGGGTGTCATTGAATCCTTGTGGGGCAGATCGTCGCCAGGCTGCGGCAGATAACATGGTGGATTCTGCAGGTTATCCGCATCGGGATCAATCGAGCGCTGTGTCACAACAATCATATTAAAATCATTATTATATTGTCATCGATTCAATTACTCACTGCGAATTGCATTTCCTCTGTTTTGAGCGGTCTTTGGGCCTGTTCCTGCTGTATGTCGAGCAGTTGTTGTTGCTGATCATCGACGCCAGCCTGGAGATCGGTCACCATTTGATGGTGCTCCTGCGCCGGCTCCACAGTTACCTTTTTCACGTACTCCTGTATCTCACGCTGCTCCTCGTCGGTGGGTGGCACTATGCCGACGGGAGCTGGCTCCCATTTGCGTCGCCTTATTGGCCCCATATCGGGTGGAGGGGCACAAATCAATGGTGCAGGACATGCCGACTTCGGATGCAGTTCAATGGTCTCATTGATGCAGTCGCCGCCACCAGCATACAGTTCCTTCTCCTTGCAACACGCCATCTTCAAATGTTTTCACTCTTACAACAAAAAATTAATACTTTTGTGTAACCCGCACGTTTTTTTTCAACTTTTGTTAATTGTAACGAGCAAAACTTGTAAAAAAAATATATATTGTTTGAGGGTTGTAAATAATGTGTTCAGGTTGCTTGGGTTATGAAATAAACTACGAAACATTGGCGTTGCTGGGGTTACATTCACATTTTGTAATGGAATACAAATTCCTTTTACGAGGTTTCCTTGCTATATTTATTTGATGCCATTGTTGTAAATAAATTCCAATATAGTTTACACTGCATACCGCATAGAATATTTGAACAGAACATTCATACATACATTGCTCATAAGTATTGCAAATGCAAGAATTTTAATTGGATTCCAGATAACAGAGAACTCTAAATTAATATTAAATGTCGATTTGTTAATTTCGCTTAAAGCGAAATTCGCATTGCGAAAATTACGTGTTATTAATCCCCAATGGAAGAATAATCTACAAATTTTGTTTTTTTTTTATTATTAAACGTTTGGTTACTTAAGAAATTTAATTAAAATATGCATACATATTTTGGGCCAACAATTTCTAATCAAAGGACTAGGAGCACTTTTTTAAAAATCTCTAACCAAATTCTTTGAATTTGAATTCTTTGTCTGGCAGCAACAAAAATGCTAACCTTGAAGAGGAGCCGCTCAAAGGCAAAAGCAAGATGCCTACTCTACACACACGCACTCACACACACATGCATGCAATTGTAGACTACACACGAAACACAATGCACAACAAGCAGCAGCAACAATGGAGCTTAGCTCTAAGCTGAAATCTGGATAACAAAGTAAATAATACAAATTCTCGCAATTTTTCTGTAATTAACACATCCCCAACAAAACAGCTGGCAAAAGGCAGACACACACACACACACACGCTTGAGTGGGTGTTTATATGTGTATGTGTGAGTGTGTGTATGAGTGTATATTAGTGTTGACTGAAATCTTGACAGGATTGCGTGCTGCAGGCATGATACGAGAGCCCTCTTTGGGGGAGTGTAAAAGGAAGGGTGTTGGTTTTTTGTTGTTAAACGTATGCTGGCAGCATTACAACTCATACAAAAGTGTTGTCAGCTCGCATTTTTATGAGGTGTTTGTATGTGTGTGTGTGTGTGTGTGTGTTTGTGTTTGTGTGAAAGGACATGCAACCTGTGTTTGTTTATGAGCTCATGTCAAGTTTAAGTGGCGTCTCTCAGCGTCGCTTGTCGTGTCCCTCCCGCTTGGTTCAAATGCCAAATTGGCACGTCACTTGCATTGTCTTTTGTTGTGTGTTTAGTGTTTGCAATTTGTTAGCGGACAAGTGTGAAAAAGGGCAAGAGCATAAGCAGCGTGTAAATCATGTAAAAAGCAATTAAAACAAAGCATCAGCTCACTTAATCCCCTCTCCTCTATCCCCCACCACCTCTACAAGCATTATCATTATTATTCTGCATGTGGAATCAATTGAAGCGAAAACCTGACAGGGCAGCACTGATAAAAACAGCACAACAACAACAGCGACCATGGTAACTACGATAATAATTATTTTATTAAAAAAATTGAATATTGATTGATGAACACGCTTAACAATTGTGACATTTATTCATGTTTGCATTCATCCGTTAAGACCCATAAATTAATTGATATAAAAATGACAACGCCTCATGTCTATCAAGTTCGACAAAAGAAAACCACCACTACAAAATATCGCAACAATTCAACGATAAATTTATACACTAAAAAGGGAATTTAATATAAATTGTTTGCTTAAATATAAATTTGCTAGTTCACGATCGAATAATCGCTTTCCATTTCATCCGTCTGACAAAAATTTGCAAGAAAGTAATTTTCAGTACGAATACATTACAATTGTCTTCCTATCAATATAAAAATCATTTAATATAAGGGATTTTGAATAATCTTTCATATACTCAAAAAGTATAATAAGATAATACTTTAAGTAATAAGAAATTCATTAATCTTACTTTAATCAAGCTGTTCAAATATTTCCTAACCTTTTTATAATCTCGTAGGGGGCTTTTTAATATTCTTTGAAAGTTGCAAAGCATTGAAGGAGACATATCCGTTCCCATAGAGTATATATATTCCTGCTCACCAACACTAGCCGAGTTCGTCTATCTTTCTGTATGTCCGATGATGACAACAAAAAAGACTTGGAGTCAAAGTCGTGGCAAGAGAATGTTTAGGACGTTGTTCTTTATGGCATTCTTTAAATTTGTATCGAACAATCAATGCTTATCAAGTTTGGCTTAGATTTATTTGCTCACGCCATTCGACTTGAATTTATTTTGAGCCTGTTCAGTGTCTCTACTTCTGCTGCCTATTTCCTTTTAATTGTCTTTAGCTGTGCTTTTGTATTGTGGCATTTTTATGGTTGTTGTTCTCATTGCTGTTGTTGCTGCATTCCTTTGCTGTGCTTTGGTTTTCATTGGTTTTCGTGGCGCGTAAATAAATTTCATATCATGACATTTATTACTGACCCTTAAGCTTGGCAGCCCACAACAACAAATCCCATACCAATACATTCCCATATTTATGTGTGTGTGTGTGTGTGTGTGTGTATGTATGAAGGCAAGCAGATTATGCCGCATACCCCGAAGGATCTGGCATGATCTGCATGCGGCGACGGCGACGGCGGCGGCGGCGGCGGCGGCGGCTGCGGCTGCGGCGGTTGGTTACATTTTTCATTTAAGATTTGTTTTTGCTCGCTGTTTCTCGACTTCTTTGGTCCAGCATTTTGATTTATTTTAGCACTGAATGGGACTGGGTGTTGAGGGGCGTGGCAGCAAAAATGTGCCAGCAAAAAGCAGGGGCAAACAACTGCCAAGCAAATGAATGAGGCTCGCACCGAGGGCGAACGAATGTGAATGAAAATGTGAATGAATGCAAAGATAAAGATTAAATGTAAGTGGACGACACAGAAAACAATTGTAGTTAATTTACGCGCGCACAAATGCATAAGAAATTAATGAAAACGCAAAAGAAAATGAAAATGAAAAACAGACAAAAAATATATTTATAAATAGGTAAAGAATTGTGAATTTTTCTTGAGGCCGCCGGCACAGTGCGTATCTTTTAAAGTTAACTCGACTGTGAAATAAGCTGAGCAAACAGCGAGCGCATTGTCTTTGTCCCATCTGAATAATTTATTTATGTTTTCATCTTTTCAGCAAGCAGACCACCAAGCCCCCCCCCCCCCCCCCCCCCGTACAACCCCCTTCACGAACCGCACAGAGCCAAAAGAAACGGCAGTTAATAGCGGAGAAAATGCGAACAATTCCGCCTGAGCAAATAATTACAGGGCTTAATAACAAATTTAATATTGTTTGGGCCAAGGCCGCATCAAGGCCTTTCTTTACGTCTTTACGTCTTTACATCTTTCATGCTTATATTTATTTATTTTTTAACACCTTGCATCCCCTCTTTACTTCGCATAACTGTTGATTTTCTACTCATACTTTTTATGCGTTTTAATGAGTCTGTTGCACGTCCGTCACAGCCTTCCCACACCTCTCACTCGTCCTGCTTGTTTGCGTTTCATAAAAATGAGCATGTCCTGCCATTGCCACTTGCATCCTTATGCCTTATGCGCTGACCCTTTCAATTGCTGTTCATCCAAGCACTCACACGCACCGTCTCCAAGCTGCCTTGTTTGCAGCTTTAAGTTTTCTGAAGAGCTGTTGGCCTTGCAACTAGTTGTTAAACTTGTTGTTGCAAGTTTGAAATTTTAATATGTCGTCAGTTGACTACTTGCAAGCTGCAATTGCCGTGTGTAAAACTCTTCACAATTGCTGAACAACAGCTAATTCAAAACTCCAATTTCTGCAGAAACTCTAGAAATTGTAAGCAATGCTTTAAATATATAGACAAGCGTATCGTTTCTAAAAATTTACATATCTTCTATTTCTGAGAAGTTAGAAAGTAAATATTGAATTTTCTTTTCACCTACTTCAAAAATTGATAAATATTTAGCTCATATAATATTTAAATTTTTATTATAAAATTATGTGGTATTCAGTAACCATTGTCATTTCTGTCAGTTATTTTATTTTTTGTTTGTGTGTGCTAGTTTGGTGTGTATAACTGAAATTTATTCGTGTCGATATTCTTTCTCTAAGAGAATAATTATGAAAGTAAATTATTCGTTCCCTACAAAATTGGCTAGAATCTTTCTTTATTAATCCAGCGTGCGCATAAATAATACGATAAATACTAATAATGGGTGAGTGTATGAAAATATATTTATTTGTCGATGTGACTCCAAAAATTATATTTTCTGACAACAAAATAGACTACTCTCTGAATGAAGAACCACTAAAGTTGAGTCCCCCACTATTTGTACCATGTGATTTGGATGAGTTTAGCGACCCCAACAAAGATCATTACGATGCAGCACCAGAAACTTGTGACGCAATGGACAAACTGAGTGCACAGGATGAGATCAGTGTGTCGAGTATTATCTCGGCATTGCTTCGACCCATCGAACCATCGGATGATCAGTACAAACAATGTGATTGGGGCATCGATCCGAAGAGTTTTCTGCCCGTCAAACAGGCCGTCATGTTTAAGGAGCAGTTGTTCATCTCGAAGCTGCGCAACACAAGATGTAAGCTGAGCGAGAATGTCAAGATTTTCTTTGAGCGCGAACTGCAACAGATCGGTAAATTTTGCATGAACGTGGAGGAGGCCTTCGATGGATATGTGGTCTACAGCAGCAGCAAGATGAAGAAGGACAAGGGCATAACCGAGTGCGGACACCAGCTGAAAGGCAAGTACGATGATCACTTTCAGCTGATCTGTGAGAAGCGTTCCGAATTCGACCGCATCGATCATGCGCATTTGGAGAAAACGCTCGAAGTGAGAAACCATGCGGATCTGCACCTGACGGCCATACGTGAAACAAAAATCAATGAGGAGACACAGAAGTTCAAGGCCACCATCGATATCAAGGATCGCGATCATACCTTCGTCCTGGACGGTGGCATTCAACTCCTCATGCGTCATCTCATCTGTCATAATTTTGTTGGCAATTTCGAGTACTACACGATGAACTTGTATGGTCGTGTCCTGCGCTGCAATCTAGTGGTGCACAAGGACCGCAAACTGGTGCGCATCTTCTATCGCACATACAAGAACACCGTTCACATCATCACGCAGCAGTGCTTCAACGATGAGCTGCAGGATGTAGCCGAGACCTTTATGACGCCCGAGGGACGCATTGTGCTGCATTTCTGGCGCGGCTACAACTATCTGCTGCACGCAGTGTGTGCCCCGCCCAAGAAGAAGGAGCCGATCGTGCCCAAGCTGGAGCTGATGTGGCGACAGAATGTCAGCCTCGCCCGAAAATTTCATGATCTCAAGTCCCTGAACTATGAGAATACAACAAAGTTTCTCAAATCCAATTCCGAATTAGCAGATTTCATGCAGGATTACGTGATGAATGTGCTGCGCTATAAGCCCACAAATGTACTCGAATTCTCCATTATGTTTTTTCAAAATATGGCAGCCACCTAGATTATAATGTCGTAGTATCAAAATAGTAAATACATGGCTAAGCCGTCTCATATATACAATTAAGTGCATATCGGGGAGAATAATCGCATCTGGCAGCTGTTAAACTTGAAAAACGAACAATGAAAATTGTTATTAAGTCTTATTCCCTTTTTATAATTTATCAACATCTAATTTTAACATTTCGTGACTTAACCAAAATTAAATTTAAATTTATTACGTTCTTTTCATATTGCAAAAGGGTGATCAACATAATTCGATCATATATCATTTTATCCGCTGTCAATCCTTTTTACTCCTTCCATTTTATATTAGGAATAGCCATCATATCCGCCAAGTACTGCATTCATCCTGAAATATTTTACTAATTAGCAATAAGCAGTTTTAAGCTTAGTTGCATCCTCTCACATTTTTTTTTTTTTTTTGTATTTTTTTTGTATACAGTTTTTCTTTTTTGTGCTTCGGCATGGATAACATAACTTTAAATATAATCTGGCACCTGGCAGGCGTCAGCTAATTAAGCGCGCTGAAAAGAAGCCAGGCAATGGGGAAGGGGCTCGTCCGATGGGTGGTCTTGGGTTGTTGGGTTGTTGGGTTGTTGGGTCAGTGGGTCGACTTATTGAGCTCAGGTTAGTGGATGCTGGAATTTTTGCAGGCTGCCACCTAATGAAGTTACCACAAAGTGAAAGGCGTCCAGACTACGTAGCAGGCGCTAATTAATTAGCGCCGTATATTTTAAATACGATTTTTTTTCTCCCTTTTCTTTTATCCTTTTTCTAGCGCAAGTTTATACAATGTTGGTCACAGGCTAATGAGCCGAGCAAAACACAAATCGCGTCACAAATTTCGTGATCTAAGTTAATATAAAATTCCCATATAATTCCCATATAATATAAATTTCCATAGACTATTTACGTTGAGGGTTGATTTGCCTGATTTGCATAAACAAACGCCAGCTGGCAATTGAAATAGAGTAAGGAAACTTTGCACAATTATTTTAATATGTCTGTAACGAATTCAACAAAACTGTTTTACCTTCTACCAAAATCAATAACCGACTCGCTATGGAAATTGCAAATTTATGCATATTTCTTTTGTTTTTCCAAAAATTTTGTGCAATGCAAAGTAAAATTATTACAAAAAAAAAACACAAAAACAACAAACAACGAAACATGAGCTAAACAATAAACTTTTAACAGCGAATGTGCGCAACGCCACTTGTTTTCTGGCTCTCCAGGAGCACCTGTTCCGACAACACCAACAATAACGGGAATACAAAAATATTACAACACCTTGAGGAAAGTTTTTTGGTTCGTTGTTGTTGTGCCTGCAGTTGGTGTTGAGTTTTGTTTGCTTGTCAATGCACAACAGCAGAAACAGCAGCTACAATAACAACTCAAACAAAATATTAATAGGAAGAGCCTGAAAGTCGAGCAGCTGATAATATTGTCTGCCATTGCATAATTTAATTGAATTGAATTGTAAAACAATTTGCATTTTATAAAATAAAGTTTTTGTTTTTGCATTTGGAGCAAGAGCAGACTCAAGTGCATATAAATGCTAGTTGGATGGGGAAAGTGGCAACTGCTCGAAGCTTGAACCAGGTGAATGAGGCAACATGTTATGCGAGAACTTATCATCATTATCAATAACAAGAAATAATGTTGCAGACGGAGTTGACATAATTCTCTTACATAACTACGTGGCCGACTTTTGAACGATCTTATTAAGCGTATGCCTTCCAAATTTGTGGACCATAGAAGTATCGGAAATTTATAGATTTAATAAGTACACACTCCGAGGCATATCAAGATTTTATTGATTTCCGAGACGGACGTGCAACGTTTGTCTAATGCAAATATGAATGAGTACATATTTCAGGTCATAAGCCCTTGGGGGCTTTAAATGCTAATATACTCTACGACTTGAGTTCACATTTTAATTAATTAAAAATATAAACAAAATCTTTGTCACATATAAAAGGTTTTCAGATTTTAAATTTATCAAATTATGTAAATACTGTAGTTGTACTACAAATATTTTTAAGTTTTCAATTTGTATATTTTCTTATAAAAACATAGACTTGGTTATTTAAACACATTCGAGTAAAATTAAATTGAAATATTGTACCGACATTGACAAAAACTCCAAGCTGAGAATAAAAAAAAAATTGTATTTGTAGATAAATAAAAGTAGAGTATATTAATAGCAAATGTTTATGAGTTCGGAAACTGCAGGAGGAGAACTTTCCGGCGTAAACCACTCAAAGGCGTAAATAAATACGCCACCCGCAAAGGTAGGCAACGCTTTTTGTTTGCTTAGCCTGTGTATATGTTTATATAGGACTTTGCCATCTGTCTATGTGTGTGAGTTTGTGTGGGTATGTGTGTTAATTTGCCAACAAAGACACGTACCGACATGCAAACACTATTCAAAACATTTTGCTCGAACTCAAAGGCATTTGCTCAATGTGTAAAGGTGAATGTGTGTGTGTGTGAGTGTGAGTGTTTGTGAGTGCATGTGAATGTGAATGTATTCATGTGCGTTGTGAAGTGTACGTGTGTGTTTACCCAGCCATTGCTATTAATTTGTACACGCTGTATAATAGCTCTGTCAATATTTTACAAAACATTTTCCAAAAAGTGCGACCAGCAAGTGTTGTAAACTGACGCCTAGAAAAATAATGTTAACGCTTATACGAGGAACAAAGTGGGATGGAGTACACAAGAAGGTGTGTGTGTAGATGTGTGCTTAGAGTTGAATGAATCTAGTTAAATATTACCTTAATACTTAACAAAAGGAATGAATTATATGTTTTAACGATAAATTATGATTGATAATTGTACTCAAGTCTTTTAAAAACACTAATACCCAAGATGAATAGACAATCATGTTCCATATTTTCTATCATTATCATAGACTCAGTTGCAGGAAGTAATTTGAGTAATATGCCTCAAAGTTTTTATAAAGAACGGTCGGCCTTACGCAGTGCCCATTGAAAGCCAACCTACAAAACTGCAAACATGCCCACAGCGTCCTTTCTGGTGCATCAATCAGTGTTGTAAAAGACTCCATTGTGCGTTAACAAGTGGCACGTTGCCGGATTGATCTCGGAACATAGAAACAGGGATGTGCCCAGGCACCGACATAAGTATGTCCATCTTCTGCGCCTTTCCATGGCATTTCTCTCTACCCATCTTTCCATCTCTTTCTCTTGCTCTCCCCCTTGGGTTTCCAGTATGTGCTGTCAAGTTGTAAGCTGATGTTGCCACTTGGCGGAGTAAGCCAATGACACCGTGTACGGGCTGGAACGACAAAAGATTGAAGAGCTGCAACAGCAGCAGCATACAAGTCATCAGGCCATGTTCAGGAAGTTAGTTAGGCGGTCCCAACGACCCCACAAGTAAAGTACCCACCTCTCTGCCACAACAATGTCATTCAGAGGCAAGTTGTTGCATGGTGCAGGCAAGCCCGCCCACATCTCCCCTAACAACCTTTCCCTTAACGTCTCCTAAAGCTAGGGGCTAGTTTGCATTCGAACATATCTGCGTTTTTGAACAGTGTTCACTCCTATTTTAGGCGGACAGAATCCGAATCGAGTGTTACTTTTGGGCTCTTTAAAGCACTAAAGTGAGCAGGTGCATTGAAATCAAACAACTGCACACAAAACAGTAAAAACTAAAACACAAAATGAAAATGCATGAAATTATTACTATTCCAATGAGAAGCTGGAACGCTCTTTGTCAAAAATGCCAATATCAATTTTAGCCCTTATTTAAAGTAATTAATGCCTATTAATATATATGAATATATATATTTATAAACATATATATGTATATCTATATATATTTTGTTCAGACTTGAAGTATAAATCAAATATTACTCTTTAAGTTCAGTCGGACGCAATGTTTTGTAGAAGTTCCGAAAATGTTAATAAAAAAAACTATTACATTTTTTTAATGTTTACTTAATTGCATGGCTTGCTCAATTATGATAGCCGTAAGGGGTACTTTATAGTGATTTGAAAGGCAGAAAATGTTGCTGTCGTTCATTAAAAAAAAATAGAGAATATAATAAAGGCCCGCGTGGGAGGCAGTAAAAGCCAACGGCTTTCTCCTAGGAGCAATTTAGTGGCATTATTCCATGATAGGCTCTCTTTCAAATGCGTATTTAAAATTTCGAGTATTTAGGCTCATCTATCATCATTTCGCAACTGAATTGATCATTTTTGTTGCACTATGAGCTCATTAGTTGAAGGCATTCCCAGAGGTACACAAGTTTATATAATACGTTGTTTTTCTTGGCTTATGTGGCAAAAGCTGTGTGTGCTAAACTCATGAGAGTAAAGCTGAAAGTAATTTTATCTTTAGTAGCAGCACTAGTCATAAGGCAACCTCATAATTGCTATCAAATTGTTTTCTTTCTTCAACGGAACAGAATATTGTGCAGTCCATTGTAATTACTTTACCTTAAAATGTCCTTAAGCTTGCTTTCCTTACCATTAATAGAAATATGTCAAGATAATTATTCCACCAATTCAAAACTCATGTATTGTTGCTATGAAAATAAGCCATTTAAGTTTTCCACTTTCAAATATATTTTAACTCTCTAAGCCAAATGAACGGAAACGCATGCCTATATTGACGCAATTCCAAAAGTGGGATTATTTGTATACCCAGCACTACTTTATAGCACTTAATTTATTTTGGAACATTTTAGAAATTTCAAAATTGTATTTTTTGGAGCAATTGCGTCAAGCACTTACGATAAGCATCAGGCAGCAAAAAAAATAAATAAATAAGTAAGTAGAAAAAAAACAGAAGCGAAACAAAAACAAATTGCCTACAAAATTTCTGACAGGCAATTTGCCTGGGCATTCAGTAGCATATCGCTCTGGTAACATTTCAAATGAGCAATTTTCACATATTTAGATGGCAATATTCACAGAAATACACATGCAGAAAAGGCAAGAGGGCAAAAGTGGGTTGGAGTCGGGTGGCTGGCAATCGCAACTGTAGCTACATTATGTCATAAAAATAAATAGTTGGACACACACACACACACACACACACACACACTTACACACAAATACACAACTGTAACGGGGCCAGACGAAACATAGTCATGGCAACGTCCCCCCCCCACACACGCCCGGCCATCATCCGTTTGGGTCCACATTGCGACACAAAACGGAAATGAAATGAATGCGCACGTATGTATTTCCTTTCACCAAACAGAAGAGCCAGGACAACAGCACCACAAGCCAGCACAACAAAATCATAATGATGATGATGGGAATATGCCACCAAAAACACCCCTTCCTGCTCTTCTCCTCACAGATAGTACTTTGCATACGGTGCGTATGTGTAATATTATTATAACTAAACACAGTTCTTTCTTATTAGTGGTATAACTCGCCTTGTCGGTGACACTTGTTAGAGGGCAAGATGTGTGAGATGTTGGAAATAGTATAAGTGCATAACTATAAACATATTCATTAAGCATTGTTTAGTTGAGCGATACCCTGCTCCAACAAATGTTGGAAGGATATACATTTTTTTTGTTTGCGTTTGCCATTAAACACTATCAATGACGACATGACATACTTAGACATGGGAGTACATATTTGTATATAATGATCTGGTCACTATTGGAATGGCTTCTATTGGAGATTGGAGTGATTCATTTTATTGTTTGTACATATTTATTATTCTTAACTCACACAAACATCACAAAACCGTCAGATCTAGAATTCTTTGAAAATAACTACTTCAAGGCAGTAAGTGAAATGCAGATTTTTAAAAATGATTCTCCTTTCTCAACACAAATGCATTGCATTGCAAGAATTCTTGTACAATTGAGATAAACACTTAAGTTGGCAACTGACAGAAATTAATAGACAGTGTCTAGCAGAAGGATTCAAGTTTTGTGCACATCATCAAATTGTAAAAATAAATAAAATCATAAGACTAACTTCAGTTACTTTCAAACCAATTAAAAGTGCAACAAAGTTAAGCAACGTAAAGAAAATAATAAAAATACGCAGTAAAACTGAATAAAAAAAAGGCTGATTAAAATACGAAACAGTTGCAAAGTTTCAAAAAACAATTTTATGGCAAAGAAAGAAGCGGACGCATCCCGTTGGCTGCAGCACTAAGCGACTGCAACTTAGACAATTAATAACAGTCAAAATTAAAATGGCCAAGAAATGTTTGCCTCTGCGCTAAAATATAAATAGACAGGTCATGTCTAAGTTAAGCATTGCAGCCACACCCATCCAAACCTTTTGTGTGTGTGCGTGTGTGTGTGTGTTAAGCCCAAGCAAACAATGGAGCCAGCGCGAGCTTAGGAACAGTAGCAGGTCCTGGAACGGGATCAGGATCTGCAGCTATAGTAGCTGTAGCTATGGCCACGTCAGCAGCATAACTGGATAACTGTCGAATGAATTGATATTGTTTACTTTTAATTAAAAACAATTTGCTTCGCTGGCTTTCTTGCCAGTGAATCGAATAACTCGACCAACCCACAGATACCCATTGGCAATAATGATGTTGATGCTGATGATGATGAGTCAAGTTGAATTCAGACGAGTCGTGGTCTCAACTCTCCACTCACAGTTGCGGCACTCGTGCGTTGTGAAGTGTGTGCTCCATGGCTATTCTCTAGTCACTCGACCTACCTCTTCCTTATTTGGAAAAAAAAAAATACATATATATATAAAGAGAAGGAGAAATCAATCTATCGCTGGATTGTCCTTTGCTGTCCTGCCCTGTCCTATTCAAAGCTCCGTGTTTGTTATTGTTGCTGCTGCTCCTGTTGATGCAGCAGTATAGTCGTCGTTTTGGGTAATGAAAATCAAACTGTCCATAAAGTAGCCTGGTTAACATTATACAGTTAGTTCTTGCAGTTGTTGTGAGTTTAATCAAGCCCAAAGAGGGGACGGCAAATGAGTTGAAAACAAGCTAAATGCAAAATAATGGAAAAAAGTATTTCTTTACCTCTTTTAATTTATATTTTAAGCAGAAAACAAACAAAACTGAAAATGGCGACAATGAATATGTATAAATAAATATTTATAATTAAATAACCAACACTGATAAATAAAAACAATCCAATTCAATTGAAGTGAAAAAATATATATATTCTTTAAAGACAAACACCTAAAATTTCACTTCATTTAACAAACACGAACAAATATTAACCTATTTAAAAACAAATCTTTAACAAACATCGAAAAAATCAGTGTCGATAGTTTTACGGAAAAGGTTTTCTGTTGTCTATTGAAACAGTGTATGGGTATCAAGTTGACCACGAGTACAATTACATTTTGATTATGACGTTTCAATGCTTCAGCTGGTCATAACATAGTTAACAATAAGACGCACACACACACATAGCATTTAAGCCGCTTAATGTAATGCGATAGAGCAGCCGCACAAAGGGCAACGGTGACTGTGGGAGAGGTGAGTGTGTCTTAAACTGAGCAACGAAAGTAGGGAAACTATCTGGCATTAGCGACTCTTTAAGTCCGTCTAGCAAAAACTTTCGATAAATTATTATTATTATTTTTTTTTTGGCTAGCCGCAGTCAGACAAAGACAGAGCAGAAGCAAAAGCAAAAAGAGAAAAAAGGTGTTTTTTCACCCTGAAGACATTCGGTACTTAAATAAGGCTTAAGATCCGATGCTACTGCACCCGGACAGCGGTTTATATTTGTCGTGTGCAGCGAAAAGCCGCTTTGCCCAATTATTATTGGCTGGCGCAATTAAGCTGCCGACTGGCAACTGGCGACTGGCGACTGCCGACTGCCCTTAGATGGCCTGATCGAAGCGGCAGTTAAGTTTCGTGACTTGTGCGACAGCATTCCCAGATATGCGCACATTTAATTAATTTCGAAATGAATGCCAAACGTTCATGGGTCTTATCTCCGGCCAAAAGCGAAAACTTTAAAAGGTGCTTTCAACTTTCGAGGAAGAAGTTGACTTTCGGCTTAGCCTGAGCCTAAAAACTTTGGCGTTCAAAGTTAACGTGTATAAATTTTGAGACAAGCTTTTTTCTCACAACTAAACACCTGAGTGGCTGACACTGTAAAGTTCTGTGCTTTTGGGCTATTTAAAGGATTTGTCCAAATGGGGTGGCCTTTTAATTAAATTACTTAAAAGTAGGCATACATGTAAATGCGACAAATGAAAAGTAAAATGTTGTACACTGGAACACAATTTCGATTAGCTATCTTAATTTTGCCAGATTGAAAACCAACTCACAAATTCCTCTAATAATCAAAAATTGCTTCTGTATCAAATACTGATAATTCTCAATCATGTAAGAAATATTTGTGTATATATATATCTATATTTATTTACAAAATCTTTAAGCAATTGCGAGATTGGCAAAATTTCTAAACATGAATGCGGTTGGCACAACTAATTTGCTTGATAGAACCATAAAATCCACAAGCTGCATTTTGAAATATTGAAATACAGCCTGCGCTGCTACTTACGAACTTGGAAAGGTAAGCACTCTGTATATATAAATGTATTGAAATCCTGTGTGAGTTTAATAAAATCGCAAGCTCAACAAATGAATTCGATGCATGTAGATGCTGGTAGACGGAGACGGTGAAGGGGTAAGAATATGGGAGGGGTGCGCAAGCACATCAATGGTTATACGACTATATAATGAAGTGCAACCGACAAATAAACTCTCCATGCAATTTGCAGCAAATCAAATACACGCACACATAAACACACACACACCTATGCACACTTACACGCAAGAGTGTGCAAATATTGGGCACAGATTTTGGCAACAAAATAAATTGCGATAATTATGCTGCAAACGGTACGAGTCAAGCACTTGCCACTTGCCACACATGCCCTGCAGCACGGCAGCAACTATCGAAAACAGCACAAATAAATACAATGTGTTTATTGAGGTATACAGTGAACTACTCTATCCACTCACACATACATTCAAATGCATAAAAGCACACACACACACACACACACAGTATATTGAAAATCTATTTGCAAAGCCGTGAATCACAAAATACGCGACCTATGCAAATATTAAACGGATCAACCTTCCAGTTGAAATTGACATCCAAACAAAACACGCAGCTGTCGTAGGCAGTGGGGTATACTAGTTTAGCTGCTGTGCTTTGAACTCAAATATATACAAAAGTAAATTCAAGAGAAATACTAATTTGGCAGAGTATGTAGTATACGCCTCCGTTTCAGTAACTGATCTTAAATTTAATGTTTCAATATAATTCTGTTTTTTGCTTTTGTAAGAATCTCGACAAAATATATTTAATGTTTAGAAGTGTGCAAAGTATTGTACCCATACATAATATGCCGTGTTCTCATAACTTACCTTAACTTAATCTTTTTCCAAGAGCATTGAAAATTCGCCATCAATTTTCATTTATGGATTCAGCTCATGCACTAGCAGTGTGTGCGTAAATATTTAATCAGTTTATTAAACAAAATCGTTGCAGACTATTGCGCATTTTTGCTAAAGTTGTGCCAATATGTAATTTGCATATTGGAAATTGGTGGAAAAGCCTATTTAGAAATTAACCAAATATGTCGGAGATTTTACGCGAATAGCGTTAATTTATTTGTTTAACGCATTTATGTCGGAGTCAGCACTGAATTCTGGCTTATTGTTGATGCTGCCTTCCCTCCAGCCTCGCCGCCCTCTTCTTATTGTGTGCGCGTACCTGAAAAGTATACAAATTATGTTGCCGCCTCTCGAGCGTCCTGTGAATAAAATTATTGCTGTTTTCTCTTTCTCTTTCTCTTTCCATTTCACATTTTCTTTTGCTTTTGGTTTTGTTTCCGTTTTTGCTATGTGTGCGAGGCAGATGAAAGCTGTCAGCCAAATGACAAAATTTATTGCCGAAAATTTTAATTAGAAAATCGCCAAAATTTGTCATTGCAGCGGATAAAATACGAGCATGCGAATGTGTGATTGTATTCAGCTGTCGGCAAAATTATGATTTTTGTTTGTTGATTTTTGGACAAAAGTCACTGCATGTCAGCCGCGCTGACAGCTCAACTTAAATATGTGCCCTGTACACAAAATCAGAATTCTGTCGAGGTGAAACTTGGTTAAATTCTTAATTTAGGCATTTAAGAATGCACTTTGTTTAAACAAAATATTTTTATAACAAAATATTCGCTTTACATGACAAATTAGCTGTCATAGGTTTTTTGATTTCGTTTGTAATCCAAAAATTAATTATAAAAATAGCTCGTACTGGAAAATTTCATATTTATACAAAGCCTATAACTGAGCTGCCATTTCGATTTAAAGTTTAAACATAAAAAATCAAAATTTGAATTACGTTACGTTTTATGAAGATTATTATTATTAATCAGATATCTAAGATTACCATCTTAATTTCTGATTAATTTGGATCGTACTCCGAAAATTATTGTAAAGCATTTGAAGGTTCGCTTCAAATGAATATTTGCTCCGTCTTTCAACATGTATATTTTTCACATACATATATACATACAATACCATACTAACTATTACATATTTTAATCATGTTAATTTGTGACATTTTTTGTTGATATATTTTTCGGATATTTATTTATTAAACGCTGACAACCACAAACGTTCAACTAATTAAATTTTTTAATTACACGTTAAACGGGATTTTACTCGTTAAGCAAATTAGTTGCATTTATGCACAAATTCTCGATATGGTTTGGGTTAGTTAGCGTATATAAATATAATCAAAAGTATACATTTTATTATGTTAAACTAATTTTTATGGTTTTTTTTTTTTTTTGCTCACTAACCTGATATCAAATATTGATTTATGGGCAAGTCTCGGCAGAGTAATTATTAGAGGAAAAAACACAAGCGGGAATAAACAATTAGGCTTAGCACGCAGACATTTAAAGGTGTGTTCCATATTATATTAAAAAAAATTTAATTTACATTATGTGGCCTCGCAACTAGCAAAATACTTCATGGTCAGTTTGTAGCTCGGCTTTAACACGAATATTATTGGATAATTACGAAACTAAGTAAGTCGTAAAAGAAAAAAGAAGTGTCAACCAAAAGTCTATTTTCATGTTCTAGTCAGTTTTTAACTCATCATTTTGCCTGCTACTTTTACCACATGCAATTTACTCATTTGTCCTTTAACAAAAGCCATAACTCAAGCTCGAATTTTGCATGGGCTCCTAAAATGATTGAATGTATTTCAAAGTCACAGCTGCGACTACAAAACTTTCCGAAATGTGTCTACAAAAAAAGTTGAGTTGCAACATTTTTAGTGTGGCACGATATTGGTAAAAGTAACCAAAAAGGACACAGACAATGACAAACTATGTGTTGTGCACCTCGAGGCAAACATTGTTGCTGTTGTTATTGTTGTTGTTGCCATCCCAGGTCGCTTTGCTCGTTGCCTGTTGGCCAAGCACCCACGCACGCAAGTTTTTAGATGCTTAATTAAGTGCATAAACTTCTAAGCATAAATACAGTTGCCACCTTTCTCACTATTACTCTCAGGGGATCTCTCTCTCTCTCTCTCTCGCTCTCTCTCATACACACACACACAGTTTATGTAACCTGTAGCTCGTCATCAGTTGACGCTTTTCATTCTACCGATATCACAGACCTATGGTTCAACTTATTCGAGATTCACGTATAAATTTGAAACGCTTTACATTGTTTTCATACTTTGTCATAGTTACTTTTGTGTTTGCATGTGTGTGTGTGTGTGTGTGTTTGTAGAGGTTGTTGCCAGCTTTTCGCAAAGTTCTTTACTAAAGTGCTGCAATTATATTGATTGAATTTTGTGGTGCTACCTTTTAGCAACACGAACGCATGCCACACAAACACTCACTCACACAACACAAGCAGTGTCAAATGGCCCCAGCGGGTTGAGTTAAGCACAAGCGTTAAGCATTTCACTTTTAGCGCAATCCGTTTAATCTGCTCGCTCGACATTAGAAATATAAAAAGTGATTTCTAGAGGCACTGCTGTGTATTTAACCTGAAAAATATACCTCAACGCCAAAAAGAAAAAATGATTTAGTTGTGAGATGGCTTAATGGGTTGCGATGAGAGGATCAAATTGTCTCAGTGCACTTCCTCTAATCGTTTCAAATTTACTCGCAGATTTCACCATTCTTAATACAAATTTTAACTTATCTGGTTTTTAAATTTTAGCTATTAATTTCACTTAACTTTAATTACATTCATAGTTTAATCGACCAGTTCAAAATACATTTTTTTTATCATCTTTATGATCGAAAATCTTGGAACACTTTTGTCTGCACCAAAAATAATTACCACCCATTTATATTTTTAAATTAAATTAACATGTCTTTCAATTGCTATTTTTTGTGTATTATTTTTTGTTTTTCGCTTTGTCTTCTTCTTTTGTCTTCGCTTCAAAGCAAGCAAACTCATAAGCAGTATAAATCAGAATCTATATATACATTTGAAAATTCTCATATAATATATGTATGCCGTTACGTTTGACCTTTTGCTGTAGTTGTTGCTCATTGTTTTTTCGTTAGTTGAAATCTATTTGAAATGCAACTTTTGCGCTAACGCATAAATCTTCGGCACGAATGGCAAACAGCAGTAAATGTAAAAGAAATGAGACGCAGCGACAGCTGAAGAGAGAGAGAGAGAGTCAGGGATATATATGTATATATATTTATATATATATATATATACATACATATAGAGAGAGAGAGAGAGGGATGGGGAGACCATTTACAGCTAGCACGAGGCAGGCAACAAAGCATAGCTGCGAAACGGCTGTAGCATATGTTGGGCTTTTCTATATATTGTCGCAACATCAGTCAGGATTAGTTGCAGAAGTTTAGCAGTGCGACTAGACCCAGTGCACCCCTGCATCCCTGCACCCCCGATCATCCCCCGGTTACCCCAGTTACCCCGCTTACACAGTTGTTCATTCCCAATGCTCGCAAGTCGTTCTCATCTTGTTTGCCATGCTGTAACCGTCTCGCAGCGTGCTTCTTACATGGCAGCAGTTGCTGCTCTTCCTGTCCGTCTTTGACCCCCCTTCGGCCTACTGCTGCTGCTGTCTGTTGTTAGCCTTGTCCTTGTTGTCTTGTCAGCTGAAGTTTTGTGCCAGCTCGTGGTTGTCGTTGTTGTTTTTATTGTTGTTGTTGCTGTTCCTCGGTTTTCTATTTATGTTCCACTCCCGCCGCCTGTATGCATGAAAAGTTGCAGGCATTTTCTTTGTTGTTATTGTTTGTAATGCTGTTTCCATACTTTTGCTGCAAGAGCACTCGCCGTATATGTTGCATCCAAATTCCGGAAAACTCTTTGGCCTTATTTTTAAATGCAGAACACATCGTGATTTCAACTGCTTGGCTCAACTATCAAAGAGCTGCGAAAGTGTTCATATTATTTTCATTATTACATAAAGCGTAGAAAACTATAAAATTGCCAATTATTAGGCAAAGCAAGGCATCTGGCAATTAACTTAAATCTATATTCTACTTAGTGACAGAAGGTTGAACAGTTTCCAATATAAGCAAAACTACACCATAAAAGAAAAAAAAATATGTTAAAATAATAAAACACTGTGCATGTGAATGTATCTAGTACATTTGCACACATGCATTTCATTTTATATATTTGTTGTTGTTGACTTTTAATAATTGAGTTTTAATATAAACACTTGAAAAGTAATTGAATCACAATAAAAGCCCCACAAGCGGCTATTCAATTTTTTGAGCCCACTTCCAAAATGAGACAAAAAAAAGGACGTTAATTAAATTTAATATGTGTCTAGAGCGACCAAAGTCCCTCAAGATATGAGAGAGAAAACGTAGCTGGTTAGAAGTATGCTCTTTCATGAAAATAACCGCTGTGAAAACTTTTCCAGCTGTATTACATTACGCCTTTAATTTCATTACATGCCAACGAGCTGGGCACGATACGCGAGTTGGCTGGAAGGGTTGCCTGTGGGAGGGTGGACAAGAAGGAGGGCCACACGCAGCGTCAGTAGCCCATAAAATAGAACAAAACACTTGTAAAGTCAGAAGGCGGTGTGAGGGGCGAGCCGCTCAGCTCATATTCACGGGCGACGTCGTTGACGCCATTGCCATCGCAGCGCAGCTGGAGACTACAGGATATGGCTGGCTGACAGGCGGGCAGAGAGGCGGGCGGTCGGACAGGCAGGCTGGCGGGATCAGGATGCTTTTTCGTGGCAGGACGTCGCGTTAGAGTTTATTATTTAATACTTTGAACGTCGTGCGTAGAAATTAGCAGCCATAAATCAATGAAACGACTCTCACAAGTCCACAATTAGCTGGCTGCCTCGGACGCTTCAAATTATAAGAACTGGTTGGGTAATTAATTTTTATGTTGTACGAGTATCCATGAGATACACTCACTTGTCTATGTGTTTAAGGCCCCTACTTATAGAAGGCATTAACAGTTGCTTAAGTTTGGAAAACAAGCTGCTAAATAACAAGTAGTTATTACATAATTGGATTTCAAGCCTTAAACAAAATTTGATCCATAAACGAGCACTTTCACTTATCACTGGCTCATCGTACATACTTACAAGAATCTTACCTAACAAGTTGGGAATGTGATTTTCAAGTGTTCTACTCGATTTATAGTAAGGATTGTGGTGGTAAATGGCACACTCAACATAAATCAGCTTTACTTTTTAAACACAAAATACAAAAACAAAAACCTAGTTTAATTTCTGCAATTTAAGATATTAAATTGTATGTGTATTACATATTATTATTACTAATTAATTAACTGCTTTCAGAAAAAAATGTTTTATGTAATTTAATGAAATATTATTTTAATCGAATTGCATAAATAATATTATGTTGTTCACAATAAATTTTGTTGCTTTGCTCCAAACATAAATTCTTAAACTTCCACTGCACTCAAATATCTAAGCAGCCACACCAATTTTTGATGCAAATGCCAAAAGTCTGAAATATCTATACATACCATTGGTAAATATTTATATTTTTCAATTGAGCAAAACATTTTTATTTGTCAAACAAATATTTTGTCAGCAAATGAAACTATTAACTTCTGTAGTAAATAGTGAAACCCTAGAAACCTTTTGGTTTATCAAATCACTGAAACATTCAATTACTAGTTTGTAATTGCTAAAGAATTTGGTATTGCTCAATAAGAAAATATTGCAAAAAAAAATATTTAAAATTGAGAAGCTAAGTAAAATTTGTAAAATAATGAAATAAAATTTGTTTTATCGACATACTTTTAGCTAAATAACTTCAACTAGCTGAAATAAAGATATGATTTTTATAAACTGATTTGTATGCTTTTAGCTTAAAATGCTTAAAGTCGTGTAGCCACCGTTAACCTGTGTGGCCAAAAACGTGCTGCTTCGCAAGCTTATCATGATTATGTAATCTGCACAATTGCAGACAATAAACTTCTTTTGCGCAACAAATTCCGCAAAAATTTTATTCTCACAATGCCACACAGCTAATTTTCAACAAATAGACAAAGAGGTACAAAGAGTGAGAGGGAGAGGGAGAGTGAGAAAGAGATAGAGTGAAAATGGTGCAAAAGAAAAGTACAGTGAATTATATTTTCGCAATAACTTGGCAGTCGGCAGACGCCTCTTTTTTGTATATTTTGTGTGTATCTTTAATAGTATCTGCAGCTTCGTGGCAATAATAATAATAATAATAATAAGATGCAAACAAAATGCCTCCGTTGTTGCTGCTGCTGCTGCTGCTGCTGCCTGTGCCCTACGTGCAGCTGCAACACGAGAGCTGCAAAATATAAATGGAGCAGATACCAAGCAGCCAGCGAGAGACGGAAATAACGGGCAACAAGAATGGAGAGTGACCGAGAGGGGGGGAATAAAGAGAGCTAGCTTTCATGGGCATATAATGAAATTTACATAGATTCTTTTTAACGCAATAAGCGAAATGTGACTGCGAAATCCAATTTGTAATGAGAAAAGTAGTGTGCGAATTGTGTGCAACTCTTGTAGGCAGATCTTGCAATAATATATTGCCACATATTTCCAGGCGTATTTATGGCATGCACTTTACATCGGGCGTGCTAAAATTATGCAATACAATTATGGTAGAACAGACGCAACACAAATTACCCCTCCGGCCACCCCACTCCGCCCCCACTTCGCATACTCCCACACCACCATATCCTGCTGCAAATTCGTTGCGACTTGTTTCTGCTGCGTATGTTTTTGTTTTGTTCAGCAAGTGGTTAAAAACGTGACTTGTTTTGTGCGGCTTAGTCGGGGATTTGCTGTGGCGCGGGGATATGTATTTCTGCTCTTGAGTTACAAATGCTCTCTCTTGCTGGCACTTTGTATGCGTTGTTTGGGAAAGTTGTCGTGGAATGCAGCTTAGGTCTGAAATTTGGTTACAGTTTTTGGATTAAAGTTGAATACGGGCGCATTATTTGAGCCAAGGCTGTATAACAATAGGCAATGTGATATGGGTATGATTGCGGTATTATAAGATGATAAGTTCACAGCTGGCATCTCATAATTTAGTGTCCTTTCACTAAAAAACCATGCCAAACCAAAAACCAAAAGCGCTGTAATTTGTTCGGCTAACAATCGTTGGAATCGGTTGACCGATTTTACTTGAATTTCTATAAATATTTTCACATTTTGTGTTGAATTTGTTTAAGTTGCCCTTCGCCTAAATAAACACGTACTGCATTGTCTTACTCCCTCTCTCTCTCTCTCTCTCTCTTTCGTCTCCTTCGTCGTCCTTCTATGCTCATTTCTTTTTGCATCTGCCAGTCTGTTACTCTTTTATGGTTTCCAAACACACTCAAAACTTCAGCACATTAACTATGATGTTTGTTGCTTTTGCACAGCCTCAAAAAGTTAATTTGACTGGCAACAAACTGTATGTGGCTCTCTTTCACACTCACTGTTCCCCCAAGTGTCTCTCTGTCTCTTGCCTGCACTGCTTCTGTTCGTCGCTGTGAATCTCTTTTGTGTAATTGCGAAACACGATTTCTTTTTATATACATATATATATATTTTTTTTTGTATGTGTTTTTTTTACGTTTTATGTTAATTTTGGTTCGCTGGTTTGTTTGTTTTTTGTTATGCTTTTGGTTTAAATTATATAAGAGACGCTCGCTGACCAGCGTCCAGTCAAAACGACAATTTTCAACATTGTATTTTTCCAGCTGCTTTCGAAGGTGTCGTAAAATGAAAATTCATAAATATTTAGCGCACGTTTTATTACTTGCCAGAACGAAACCGTTGGCATTTGATAGCCTGGGGAAATTTTGTTCTCGCTGCTATTGTTAATGTTCGTGTTGCTGTCGTTTTTTTTTTTGTCATAAATGTATACTTATTTAACCTTTTGTAAATGTCCTTTGACATTCAATGTAATCTGGCAGCTGTTAGCAGCCATAGATATAATCCTGTATCAAGTTCATTTCACTTAAACCCTAAATATCTAGTAGAAGGAACGAAAAGAAGAAGTAAACTTTAATTGCTATTTTTGTTGAATATTCAATACGCCGAAGATTAGATAATCTTACAGTTTTCCAACATGTAAATGATACAGGTAAATTTATAAAACCGATCGATTGAATTAGTTAACTCCAAAAAAGAGACAATAAATAATTCAATGAAATTTATGCATAAACACATTATTCCCTGTGCCATTCGAAAAGTCTCTCAATCTGCATTTCTATTACATATTAGCCAATTGCGGATTGCATTGCAGCATCGCCAACAATAAAATGCTAACAAATGCGAATCAATCATACGCAACGTGTGCCAACGTGTGCTTAGAGCCATGTCACTCGTATGCAATATGGAGGCTATTTTGCTTAGTTTTTCAATGGATTGCCATCTGGCAGCCCAGTGAACCGAAAATGCAATGTCAAACAATTCGATGCTGCAGAAATCTTTCAAAGTTAATTTTCAATACTCGAGCACACAGGCAGAGACACATAGCGAGGGGGCAGAGGGTGGTTAGGAGCGTTCAAACTCATGGCCGCTCAGCTGAGGCTACAAAATTGCACAAATTTAAGAGACATCAAAGCGTCAATAAGCACACAAATCGAAGACAAAATGCGGCCAAGGTGGGCGTGGCCTGTTTGACTCTTTGACTGTCTGCCTGTGGGGCCATTGGGCTATTCGACTGAGCTGGCCTGTGTCTGGCAAACAAGTTGACTGATAACGGAAGCAGGCAATGCACGTGTTTACCTTTCGATATTTGCTGGCCCCGTTCTACAGATGATGCTGCCTGCTTACTGCTGACTCCTGATGATGATGATGATGATGATGGGGCCTGCGAGGCTAGCCAGCAACCATTGCTGATGTCACACGTTCATGGTCATTTTGCTGAGTCAATCGTTTGAAAAATTTATGTTGCCTTCAAAAGCAAAATTTGCCATCGACATCGACATCGACATTGCCGTGTCGAGATAGTCAATAGATGCGGTTCATTTAACTTGACTAAATGTGCAGCGCTTGCTGCCTGCTATAGACCTGCACCTGCTTCTACTCTCTTTGTATGCCTCTCTCACTCTGTCTCTGCTCCTTTTCCCTTCTCTCTCTCTCTCTCTCTCGCTGCCTGTATAATCCCCGCCAAACCCTTGTGCAACTGCTGTGGTATGCGACTGTTAAATCGCTGCCGCATGCTGTATGTGCTTATGAAGTGTTGATCTGTGTCTGATTTAATTGAAATTTGATGCACTTTTCCATAAACTGAATGTGTGAATGAAGGCAGACAAGTCAGCAGTTTTTGACTTTGTACACAGTTCAACTGCAAAATTATCAGAATGACACCAGTTAACATGTCTTTTCATTGCCGTCAACATAATACTTATTTAATCATTCTTACTTCTTAGTTAATGGGACATTTAAATCACACTCTCTAAATTGGTTTACTCAAATTGAAGAACACTAAGCTAATCTTAGAGATTTACAATCAAATAAGTAATACGTGTGCATAAAAGTTCACATAATATGCATAAATAGGAAAACACATTTCAAAGTATATATTGATAAAAACTAGTTTTAAGAAATTGTGTCAACTTGTGACCAGGGCATACATTTCTTATAAACAAATGAACAATATATGTTAACTTGTAGAAAGTAAACTCCAAATAAGTGCACCAACTGAATATATTTTATAAATTCTCTTTTGCTTTCATAAAATGCAATTGACAAACTTGTACTGAGCTTTAATCAATTTCGGACTTTCTTTATATTTCATTGAGCCTCGTTAAAAATTTGATTTGATAGTGAATAATTGACTTGTTTAAAGCCATCGCCATATAACGTAAGTAGTTCCATGGTTCCATGGTTTCTTAGTGTCAGCCCTTTAAATTCCCTTTAAACAGTTGTTGCAAGCAAAACAATAAAAAGATTGGTCTCCAAAGTGTCAAAGGCAGCCACAGGGTTGGTGTAGGAACAACGCTTTGCACAGATCCCCGCTCTGTATCGTTGCCCCTTTTTACGCTAACAGTCATTATAAAAGCGGCGGCAAATGAGAATAACAAAAGACCGACAAAAGCGCAAAACTTAACAAGTTCACTAAAGAGAAATTAAGTTTTCAGCATTTATGTAACGAAAACTATATAGCAAAACTTTCTTAATGAAGCGACGACAATGTGGTGGCAATGGAGAAATTCTAGAAAAATGGCAAAATTAAGGATGTTGCAGAGAAATCAAGAAATGAACGAGTCGAAAATGCAAAGTATATTTAAATCATCTGCAAATTACGGCATGGCGCAAGTAGTTCTAAAGGGGCTGCATAAAAAGCCGATTCATAAAATATATTAAAAAATACCAAAAACTTATTAAAAGTGTAGTAGAAGTATATTTATAAATACCTGATTAAATTTCAGTATTCAGTCACTGAAGAGGGAAATTTATCAATTAAAGTTAAAATTGAAAATAATTAATATATTTAATAGTTGTTTTAGCTTGTTTTAATAAATCTTCATAAGAAACGCCAAGCAAACCAGTATCTCATTCTAAAAAAATATAAAGTACACTCAACTGTAGAAATAATCAAATTAATCTTGATAAGAAAACCAAATTCATAAAGTACAGATTCATCTAGAAATGAAAATTCCCTGTTTAACTTAGTTTGTGGTTTGATTTATAAAATCAAATAAAATGCTTGAAGATAACATTTTGTATTAACATGTAGATATATGCAAATCAATGCTTGAATAAAAAATATTTTAGTAAAGCCTGGCTGACTGACCACCTGAGGCGTTTGCAACTTTAAATCTTTGCTTGAAGTATTGCAAATTTTATTAATTACTTGCCAAGTGTTTTTAGATGGTAGCTCATCAATCGCTTGCAACCCAAATTAACCTAATTTTTTGTAAAGCCCAACAAGCTGGGAAGGTCGATTCAGAGTAAGTGCAGACCCAACACTCACACATAAATAGAGTCAGACACACACACATTCGCACATGGAATGTTTTTAAATGCTGTGCCATTTTTTAACTAATACCGACAAACGCACCCCTACACACACACACACACACTAGAACACTCTCGGCTTGCTAGCACCCCTGTGTATTTTTGTGGCAGAGTCGGAAAACTTTTATCACGCACGCAGGAGGAGTGGTGCCCAGAGCAACACTAAGTGTGGCTGCTTTACTGCGTCTGCTTCTTCTTTATTTTATTCCTGGCGCGCTTTTGAAAATTTACTTTCCTGATGATAAATTATATGAGCATTTCCCAAAGGTTAACGTGATAAATTTCCGGCAGCGTAAGCAAAAATATTCAAAAAAAAAAACTTACATGTATAGAAAAAAGAAAAATGCAAGTCTGGTGCCGCCGATGTAAAACTTTTGACTTCGATCTTGCGGGCAAGTAATAACAAGAACACACACGTGCACATATATATGTATGTGTGTGTGCGTGTGTGTGTGTGTGTGTGTCAGATAAATTGTTTATGTGTCTGTGGGGAAGCGATTAGTGCTAATGGGTTTTTCTCTTAGTAAGAATGTGTGATTTCTGTCTTTGGCATTTGGTATTTGATTCAACTTTTGTGCACATTTTCATTGCTTTTCCATTCTGTTTTACAATTTTTTTTTCCATTCTATTGCCTTTCAACACTTTGGGACAACGCGACGTATGAGCAATCGATAAGTGCACACAGACGTGGAGGCACAGTGTCGTCCAAGGCATATAGACAGTTAGATAGACAATCATATGGGGAATACCTTCGAAAGATACACGCATATGTATATATAAATGTATATATATATATATATATATATATATATTGTATATATATAGTGAGATGTGGTGCTGGCGACTTTTTCAACTGCAGCCATATAAAGTTTTCGTCGAAATGCTTGCAATGCTGAGATTGCAGTCGTGCAGCGCTTGAACGGAGTGAGTGGAGAGAGAGGCACAGAAGTGGAAAAGTGGTAGTGAGGGGCTCACAATTTACAGACATATAGCACAAAAGTGGCCTGGGCCCTTGTTGTTGCTTCGACTTGGCTGGAATTTCATGTTTAAATGTCAATTTCTCAACGACCAAAAGTGACCAACGATGCCAGAGATTCTTCATCTTGTTGTTGCTGTTGTTGCTGTTGTTGCTGTTACTGCTGCTGTTTTCGTTATTATTGTTGTTGCTCCTTTCGATTCTGGGCAGTTGGGTTTTTCGCATTTTGGGTCTGGCTTCGTCCCATATCCAATATATGCTTTGTACGTATATTTTTTTCAGCATTTCTACTAAGCCTGGAAGTGGCTAGAGAAGCTGATGTTGTAGAGCGGACAGTTCCTGCTGCATGGTGAAGTTATTTTTTCAATTACTTCATTGTTGAGTGTCCAGTGTGTGTGTGAAAGAGTTTGCTTGTGCACAGAGATTGGATTGTTTGCCCAGCTCGATTAGGCGAGCAAGCGTTGTGATTTGTTGTCTGAATTGTTTGGATTGCATCAGACCCCGAATGAAAAAAAATCAACATAAATTATTGGCTGATTATATTTTAATTTAAATATAAGTCCGCTGAATATAAACAGCTATTAAATCAAATGTAAATCGACAAATATAAACGAATCGTTAAAAAATCAATGTGATAAATGAATAAACTTAGTTTCTAACTGGCAAGCGATGAACAACAAGAATATAGCAAAACTTCTTTGACTGAGATATTCATTTTAAATTCATTAAGTAATGAAGATTAGAGCTTTAAATCAAACATGTTCAGCTCTAAAATAATTATACTAAATGCTCTGCACAGCGGAACAAAGATCTCAATAAATCAAATGCCGATTCATTGCCTAGTTACCACTAAAAAAAGAAGAAGAAAACAGAAGAGGAAGGCTGAAACATTTGGAGAGCAGCTAATACAAAAACTCTTGACATGACAATGGAGCATAAACTAGGATGGGTGTTAGAGCTTTGCACGGGGGTTGGGTTTTTGGCTTGGGGTTTGGGTTTTGAAGCTGCCAATTAGCGGAAGCCAGGACCACAACACAACTGGAACCCTTTCCTGCTGCTAATTTTCAATTTTCATGGCACGCTGCCTGCAATTGATAGGCATTCTGATGTTGATCCCCATGACGGCATTTAAATTGAGCTGCTACTCCAGCTCGACACAAAATTGTGCAGGGCCATGGAACTGTTCCATCGAGGGGACTTTATTTGTACACATTGTCGAGCCCAGTTGGACATAAGTCGGCGTTTTAATGGAAATGGGTGTGTGGCACAGACCCCAAAAACTGGCTGGCAAAGCTCACGGAAATGACTATTTTGAATAAATTAAATGGCTGACGCAATATCTTTATTTATAACAGCTGCTGTGAGCTGTTGATTTAAGTTACAAGCACACCCGCTCCCAATCGGAAACCCCAGTGAAATATTAAATGAAACGCAACAAATCCCATTGTCACCGGGCCAATGAAATTGCCAAATAATTGACAAGCTATTTGGGGCGTGCTGATTGGCAAAACTAATGCCGCTCCTGACGCACAAACGGCACAACAGAAATCGATATACATTTGACTGATGGACAACGGAGGTCAGTTCTGCCATGGAACAATTGTACTGAATCGCTCTACCCAAACAAAAAAAAAAAAACAGCAACAGTAAGAGCCAAAAAAAAGCGCAGACAAACGTGACAAGACCGCATGAAATAAAGTGACATTAAGCCATTTCAACGCAAAGGGGATTTTCACGTTCCAGGATCTGTGCTCTCCTCTCTTTTTGGTGTACAAATGTACACACATATAGAATGTATATACTATATCTGTATATATACTCATATAATATTGAAAGTCGCATAGCTCATGTTGATAACGCAAATGACTGACACATTGTATAAATTTACTCGCAAATCTAGCTGAGCCTACCCAACTTTTGCTCCCGCCCTCATTCGATATGGTCCATGGGCTGCGCTGATGCGTTTTGTCTTGTTAAAATAATTGACAGGTGACCAGGCGAGACATTTATGGTGGCAGTCTCGGGTCTCTGGTCTGGGCATTAGTGCAATTTATGACAATGGCCCACAAATTGCTGCCATTGAAATTGATTGGCTGACTGAACTAGGCTGAACGCTATGTTGGCCATTAAGTTGGGGGCTCCAGCAAAATCAAATATATGTAGATTATATAAGTACTTTTCTTCATATAATGCACAGTTTGAATCATGGAACCAATGGCTCTTTAAAGTTATCACCGGAATTGGTGTATAATAACTAAAATTAAAGCAAAAGTTTGACTTGATAATAATTTTAAATCGCGGTAGAGATGATTTAATACATTAAATAACAACAAATTAATTTATTAGCAAAGTTAAGTCAGAATTTAAGGAACTTTTGAAGCTGTTACTCAAGGAATATCATAACAAGCTGGGAACTCTTTTTTTGGAGAGCAAATAGTACTTCTCTTAAAGCATTTTTGTGTCACTTATGTAGGGATACCTCTCAGCATATCGAGCTTATAACCACTCAAAGCTCGCATGCTGCTAGTATTGGATATGCATTTAGTAGCGCAACTTCCACTAACTCTCAGGCTGACAAACTTAATTTAGGTTTAACAAAAAAATGCCTTCAGCAGTGAACAACTTCATGGAAATTCCAGCAGCACGGCCATCGGCAGGCAATTATAAAAAGAAAGCAAATATTTATTTAAGTGAAATTAAAAGATCATGTCGACGGCATCTTAATGAAATAAAAGCTTCAAGACATGTACATCGTGTCCCCAACCAACCTAATTGGATGAGACGGCCCAATGGATGGCCAGCCACAACATTTGAAATCAAATGTTTTCATTAAATTTTATTCCAGACGTGTTCATGCAATTTTAATTAGATTCCCGGCAATAAATTATTCAATGCCACGTAATAAAGCGAATCCTGACAACGCTACATAATTATAGCTGTTATTTTTTCAATGCGTCAAGTGTAGAAAGCAAATTTTTGGTAATGAAGTGAAACGATGGTAAGATGCAAACAAATTATTTACTCAGAATATTCATTTAAATGAAAAAAAAATTTGTTACGTAGACAGCTTGGAATTATGTATGTATGTATTTATGTTCAGATTAACGTGCTCAAAAAATTAATTTATTTAGTTTTCTAAATTCTAGAAGATTATTTAAGTCATGAGAATTTAAGCAGCAAAATATATTATAATAAATAATATAGTGAAACACTATCGAAAGTAATGACAACTGATAGATTAGAAGAATATTGTGTATTTATTAATTTAAATTTTGCTGAAATTATATTTTTCAATTGCTATACATGTACTATATTAGTTTTGGCATTAATATTCAATCATCTACTATAATTACAGCTACAACTTTAGTTTATCACTTGTTTAACTTTTCAACTTTACGCATGCCCCCCCGAGTAAAAAATAAGTTTTAATTGACTTGCTTCAAGCAGTAATTTTTGCAGTAGTTATATAGCCATACCTGTGCTTGGCTGTAACCAAACCCATCACTCGCTGGCTTCCAGCATCCAAATAGCCAACTAAATTTCTTATCTTGTACACAGCGGAAGTGGATCACCAATGTGTGTGTAAAACAGGCAAGCCATAAGGGAGAGAGGAAGAGAAAGCAGTTGTGGCCTTCATGTGTGAGTCTCTGTTTGCTAGTATGTGGCGTGTTGTTGTGCGTGTTTTATGCTTTTGCGCCCTGCGCCAACTTAAATGCTAACTTATGTTTAGATTTTGGCCAAGCTCACAAAAACCAACAACTGACGCTAAGGCCACATTGTTTGCATGCGTCTGTGTCTCACTGTGTGTGTATGTTTGCGTGTGTTTGTGTGTGTGTATGTGTGTGCGTGTGTGTGTGTGTATGTGTGTGTGTGTGTGTGTGCCTTTTTGGCTAGTGCAACTGCAGCATAGGAGCAGCAGCAGCAACCGGCAGCAGTCAAATTGCAAAAGTTTTTTACTTTAAGCATAAAATATTTATGTCTGCATTTAGTTTTAACTTTGGCTCCGTTTTGTTGCTTTTTGAGTTGAAGATTTCTACAATTTGTTTTTGTTGTTCCTGCCTTTTAATATTGCGAGCTGCAGTGTTGTTTTAGCTGGCAATTTTATTAAAACGATATATACTTAAACAAACATCCCAAAACGGATGTGATTTTCAGCTAAATGGAAAATATTTTTAGCACTGAAGTGGAGCACTTTATAACGAATTGATTGCTGAAATTGAACTGGACTTGAATCGTTGTAGCACCATTTTGAATGAAATATTTTGTTTCGTTTGCAACAAGATACAAATTAATATAAATAATCAAAATAAATAAAAATAGTTGGGAATTTATTATCTAATTCAAAACTTGGCACACAATTTATAAAACTACTTCGCTTTATAGTTTAATACTCTTTAAATTTCGAATGCACACAAATTGTTTGGAAACTTGTAGTACTTTTTATATAAAAAATGCAAAAGGGAAGATTTCAAAAATATATATACATAAAATAATGAAAACAAAATAATCCCTGTATTTACAATAGGCTATTAAACATTATTTTCAAGTTATTTAGACCCACAAAATATTATATAATAAAAAACATTTTACTCTGCCAAACATTATTAATTAGTAAGTGTCTATTGCAGTCTGCATACGAATGTCCCAGTATTAATACATAATTTGGGTTATTGCATAAATACGCCGTTAGCACATTAAACAAGAATTCAATTTTATGCCTCTAGCGAAATAATTAATACAAATGCGGTCTGTTAATTAATAACTAATGGCTGTGATGTGTCAGCTTCATGTTTCTATAAGCCATGCCACAGAATCGTTCAATTGGATTTATAAAAAATATGAATTTATGTACTTTTATATTGACAGTTTGATAGGAGAAGTGCACAACTTTTTGGCGTAAGTTGCTTCTTTTTAATAATTATATAATTTTGTGCATGAACAATTCGTGTGTAAACAAATTAATCAATGTGTCGTGAATTGATAAAACAAAAAATAAACAAATAGAAAAACAGCATTAAAATGGGATTTCACATCAAAAATTAACGATTGCTTTGTTGGCAAACAATATCGGATTATATTAATCAATAGAGCTGCCTGATATGTGTCAAACGAGCAGCCATAATATTGACTCACACTCAACTCATTAAAAGCTAACATGTAATTCTATGACATTTGAGATCCATTGACGGCTGTGAAACTTCAATAAACTTCTACTTCCAAGTTCCACGACTTTAAAATTTCTTTGCGTTGCTTTCACTACGTGAATTTCCATTTGTCATACGGATTGTTTTCATTGTGCTCCAGCATTGGCTGTAAACAAATGATTTCCGTTTATACACTCATTTTTCAGCATGTTACCTATTAAACTTTTGTGGACAGGAAAATTTAATTAAAACCAAAGCCCAGCTGCTTCTTCGAACAGCACCCACAGAACAACAACAGCACACAACAGTAACAACAACAACAACACCAACAACAATATTTTCAATTATAACTCAAGTTTATAAAGCAAGACTTGCTTAACCGAATGAAACAGCAATAGCTGAAATGAAAGGGATGCCAAACAGAACGTTTTTGGCTTAGACAAAGTCGACACAGGAAGAGCAACAAATTTGCCGGGGAAGGCTGAAGGGCGGCAAAGAAGAGCATAGTAAAGTGTGGAGCAGTGCGAGATATTGGAAAAAATAAATATTACTTCAATTTCAGTTAATTTCAGTCGGCAAGAGCAGTTTGAAAAATTTTTTTTTGAAACTCAAGTTCGAAATGTTTGGGCTGGCATTGTAAAATAAATGTACTAAGCAAATCAAAACTTTTCACATAACTTTCACATCAATGAGCAGAGGGGAGGGCGTTTTGCGGCAAATGAAAGGAGGGGCGACATGTATGCCAAGTAAATCAAATGCGGGCAGCACATTATACAAAATGGGGATTTATTGTTGGGTTTTTATAATGGCAAATAGTTGTGCAGGAAATGCTTACAAAATGGTAACAGCGAAAGCGAAAAGCAAAAGCAAATTTCAAGCTCAAGCTTAAGCAGCGTTCTGGGCGCATTGTCCTTTCTATTGTGTGCTTTTAGTTGGTTGTTTGTTCTTGTTCTTGTTATTGTTTATCATGTGACTTGCTGTTTTCTGCGTTACATTTCCAAAGAAACATTTTCGGAAGCTTTGTCCTGATGACGTGTCAACTCTGGAGCGCAAAACTTTGCACAAAATGAAGCGCCAACGCGAAACCTTAACACAGCACAGAAAATAAAATATAAAATTGCAAAAAAAAAAAAGAAGCTGCACGAAAAAGTTTCTTCTATTTTCTTCTTATTTTATTTTTGGCTTTAAATTGAATTAACTTGAGAGCAAGCCGAAGCAAAAAACAGTCCAGAATGAGCGGCTGCAGGGCGGGAACCGTAAAGGGGAAGAAACTGCCCTTTGCACCGGCTAAAAACTTACGATGATTTATTTGCCTCACATGGCAAAGTTGAGTGTCACTTTTCGAGTTGAATGTTGGCCATAAAATTGTCGTAGTATAAATATTGTCATAGACTCCAAGAGGTATCAGATATGTATGTTTCTGTAAGTTGACTGGAAAGCAATGTCAATTGGCAAATCGTGATTTACGAGTGGACAATTCTACTTTGAGTTCTAACTTTGCTGCAATATAGTCGCGGCACTTGCTAAGATTTTAATGATTACCTTGCAAGGATGCAAATCTATTTGTATTGGAAGATGCTTGCACTCGATTTTCACTGGCTCATAGAAATAATATACTTAAGTTGAATAAGGCAAAGTGAAAAAATTAAACACAAATTAAGAGTTAGATTAAAAATACTAAGAATTGAAACTGCTTAAATTTTAAGCTACTATTTTACTTTCAAGTGGGTAAGCAAAATATAAGTTTTGAAATGAGCTAAATTTTTCATTGCATACAATTTGCAATTCATTTGAATTCGATTAAAAACTTTGCCTTGAACCGAAACTAAGCAACTTTAAACTACGCTCTACCTTGAAGCTTTTGGCCGCCTGTTTGCTGTTCTGTTTATTCTAAAATGCTGTGCTGGTTATAATCCTCAATATGCAGTGACTGCAGCAGAGCAACTAACTAAATCAAAGCGACACCTCATTGAGCTTTAACCTCCCTAACCTGACACTAACTCTCTGTGTGTGTGCTGTGTGCAATGTTCCGCAAACCATTATAGAGGCAATCAGGTTATAGCTGTTGGATTAAGTTGAGTTGTTGTCTGTTTGGATGGTTGGCTCCAAAAAACGGTAGCCACTTAAGAATTAATATATCTAACGGGCTTATTGCTTAGGCATTAAGCTGAGAAGCGACATCCCCTGGCTGAATAACAGGCAAATAAGCAGCCGCTACAAAGAAATCTCAACGAGCACACAAACTACAAAAAAAAAAAAAAAAAAACCAGCGCCGAAGAAAACTGTAGCTGGCAACAGCAAGTTGAACGTTGCATTTTAGGTGCAGCTTAGTTGACTCGCGAGTCAAACATACCAAATATAAAGTCTTTGGTACATTTGATACATTCCTTTTAACTAATTTTTCATCAGAAAAAAAAGCACAAAGAAAACCAAACAATGTCTTCTAGGCAAGGACGAGTACGCAGCCAAAAGTCGTCGTTGCCCCACCTAGAGACGACTTCCGGTAGTAGCTGTGGAACATCAGACGTATGATGGATGCTCAACATTTTGTTGAGCGCATTCCGTGCCGCACATCCACATAATGAAGTATCCCTCCCTATATAGACCGAGTCTCGGTGACAAATAAGCCAGTCAATATTTTAGCAAATTAGTAAATTAGAAACTTATATTGAAGCCTTTTTGTTAGCAGTGGATAATTAATCAGTGCACTTTTGGAACTTTGAAGGCTTGTGCTTGTGATTTTTTTAATTAGTTGCGGAGCACAAAAAATTGAGACTCCTTTTCTTCCCAGAGTAGCTTTATCGACCTCCGGAAATTCGAAGAACTTGACTAAAACTTAACTTACAAATCTACATGTAAAGTCTTGGGTAAGCCATACCAAATATTTAAATAGCATTGAAAAATCGGATCACTTTTGACAAAATTAGATGTCTATAAATACTAATTGGTTTTTTTGTCATACTAATTATATTCCAAGTAGGTAGATGCAGGTTAAAATAGCGAAACTCATTTAAATTCCATTAAAAGACTTTCACCAGGCTATATTTAAAATCAGCTCATATTATATTTATAACAAACCGTCTTAAATTTTTTTTCCAACCATGCTTGGCAGCTATTTAACTTAAAATTAATTCATTACGACTTGTGAAATGAAAACACCCACAATATAATGCAGAATTTAATCAAGAGAAAAGCTTATTAAATATTAATGAAATACAATACGTTAAATTATTACAAATGTAATAAAAGTTTGCCCACGCTATGCTTCAACAAATCTAAAACAGCAGCTTAAAATTTTAACTACTTTGACCTTACGACCGCAGCTGGACAAATACCAACGCACTGCACCCCCAGCAGCCCAAAATACCACCCCTACTAGGTCATAATAAATTTTACTTCCATGTAAAAAGTTTATGCTTGTCAGCGAGTTAACAAAATGTGTAGAATTTTGTTGGCCGTTGAACACTCGTACGAAAGTTTTCCATGCATGTGCACACATATCACTCTCCGTGTGTAAGTTTTGTTCTAATATATTATGGTCAGTAGCTAGTGAAGCGGCGCAGCAACAACTCACTACCTACTCAACTCTACGTCACACACTCACAATACCCATCACACCGCAAAAGTTTGCCAACAATGCCACATTAACACATTTGTTGAGCGTATAATCAATTTGTAATTTGTAGCCGCAGCAAATTCGTGGATGTATGTATATATATATTTATGTATATATATAGAAATATATACATACAATATATACACATATACAAATGTATATGTATGTATGTATATGTCCACTATAAAAACGAGAGATGCTGCAACAAACGAAAAAGTTACATACAAAAAAGCGAAAACTTCTATGTCAACAAGAAATTCACACACACACACACACACACACACATACACGCAGCCCTAAGCTGCTTGAACAAGGGGAGAAGAAGTTAGGAGATGGTGTCCTACATATGCGGCTTGGATCCAGCAAAATAACAACCAAAATGCACAACCAATGAAAAGTAAAAACTTTATGCTACACTTTTTCCTTGACAAGAGATTGGAGCCAACTTGCCCCCCCCCCCCCCCTCCCTCCCACGCACTCTGTCTAGCTCTTAGTTTAAACGGATACTTATGTGTGTGTAAGTGTGCCCAAAAAATGGACAAAAAGTTACCAAACTAAGCAAAATCAAAATGTATATACTTTTTACAAAATTTTACCAAAATTTCACGTAAGCTTTTCAGTTAAGTCTTGATAAACAAAACTAACAAAAAGCACTCTAGCTAAAAAATACCTAAACTGATTATTAATTATAATAATATTATAAAAAAAAAAATTAAGTTATGTTAAACTACCAAGTTAATTTATTAATTTAAAAATGATTTATGTTCTCATACAAAGAAGACGTCGCCAAATTTCTTTTATCAAGAAGAGCAGCGAAACAAATTCAAATTTCTGTTTAGATTATTTTCCATTTTCTTGACAACTTGACAAAGTATTGACAGGTTTATTGGGGCAAATATGCTGACAATATGCGACCAAACTCAGATAAGAAAACTTTCATAATTTATATGATTTGCATGCTAAGTTTATATAGTATAGTAGTAAATAAATATTGCTGGCACTCTGTATAGACAGTGATAACACACATTTCACACACTCGCCATGCAAATGGAGTGCAGCTGTTATCGGCACTCGGGAGAAGAGTGAAAAGGAAAATAAAATGGAGACGAGAGCAAACAGATAATGCTTGATAAATGTGATACAATGTGTGGGCAACACATTGAAGGACAGCAGGAGCCAGAGTTTACAACATAAAGCGCCTTTTAACAGCTCGAAAAGCGGCTCGTAACCTTAAGTCCTCCCAATCTTCGCAGCCCCCGACGAACCACAGCTTCAAGCGGCTTTTTATATGCAAATTTGTTAAGGGTTAACATTTGGCTGAAGGTCAGTTGGCATTTTGTATTGCCACAATATATTGTATATCATTTTTTTAAGCGACAAAATTGATTGACATTTTGCACCCTTGCGGCTGTTTTTTCAATATAAAATATACGCTTCACATTCAAGATGATTTTGTGCTGATAAAACCCTTTAAGCCATTTTTAGTTTATTGTTATACATACAACCAAAAAAAAAAAAAAAAAAGAGTAAATAAATTTTCATATAAATTGAATGTGAGCAGTGGATGAAATGTGTGCGCGTTTGGCCCGGGGCTAAACCATTGTGCGTGTTCAAGTTTGACATTGTTGAGGAGCCTTGGAATGGGCGAGGTGCTCATATGATAACTGTGAATGGTAGTTGATTTGGCCTAAAGCATAACAAACGGTCTCTGATCGTTTGATTCAACATTTAATGCTTTAAATTGACTTTGATTTAGATAGGCTTGAAAAGTACTGTCTAAAAGTACTTGTTAAAGAATTTGTACTACTATCACTTTTCAATCCTTTAAGGTACGTCTCAAGACCAAATAAAACCAGTTACAGTTTTCAAATGAAATCTGCTTAAGTCTTATGTTGCACAGTCTTTCACAGTAATCAATTTGCAGCTGATTCTCATTAGCATATCTCAAGAGCTGTGTTTTAAATTCTTTCATTTCCCTCTCGACGTATTTAAGCTGCGCATATTTTTTAAAATTTGTTTGTGACAAGTCAGAAGTGACGTGTCACAATGTGACAACTTTTTAAACTTTTTTATTAGTCTATGCTTTCCATTTATTTACTGACTGACATGTTTAGTCTTTAATTAAAAATTCGATATTTATATTTGAACTTTCCCTTTGCCAAATTAAGAATATTTTTAGAACTTGCTAAAATTAAAAAAAAATATTTTTGCAGTTCAATAATCAAATTGCTCATTAATGAAGCAAGGCTATAAAAAAACGGCGGTTAAAAAAAAGCTTCGAAAACGGCGAATACGCACACATACAGACACGCGCACGCACACACACACACACACACACAAGGGGTAAAGTCCAATGCAGTGCAAAATGTTGTGGAAATGCAATTCCATATCCAATTCAAAGTTTTGCACTGCAATAATTCATTAGAAAGTTCAACGGCGCGTAAAATTGAATTATGCATTTTGTAGATGATTTCGTTTTCGATAGTTTCGATTTTACGGCGCAAAAGCGATGTAATTAAAACTACATACAATGTGTGTGTGCTTATGAGTGTATGTGTCTGGGGCATAAATTGAAATTAAAACGCGTTAAACTACATATATAAGAGACTTGTGCACACAAATTTGTGGGGTTTCTGTTTACAAATTTATCAACAACGTTTTAGTTGAATTAGTGCAATTTTTTGTATTTTGATTGGAGCCCCTAACGATCTATGGAATTGATTCGATTTTAGTTATAGTCCAGTTTAAAATTTCCCCCAATTTGCAGTGAAAACCTATAATGATCATACGCCACATTCAACAATTTGTTAAACTATTTAACTGACACTCCTTTGCTCCTTTCCCTCTCTATTCCGAAATTTACATATAAACTCAAATCTTAGCTGAATAATATTCGAAACTGCTGTTGAAGCTGGAGATTCCGACAGAATTTGTTTTTATTTTGCTCCCGCGAAGCACATTTCCACTTCAGCCATTTGTTTTTTTAGTTTCTATTTCTATTCCTACACAGTTTTCACTTCTCTTTGGAGCGTTAGAAATTGTTGGCAGATGCATGTGGCGCACATTTCCCTTGAGAACAACAGCCATCTGGCAATCTAAAGAATTTCCCACATGTAGGTTCTTGGATGCAAATTGCGTGTCGATTAGCATGCAAGTTATTATATATAGTAAAAAACTCATACAAGACTTGAAATTCCTTCAACAGGGAAAATATTCAAATGTTCCATGCTTGTTGACACTGTAACGGAGTACTTTATCTACCAACTCCATTTATTTTACTCCAAAAAGATATTCTTTAAAAGAATATTGCGGTCAACAAACTGAATTGGTTTATGCATTGGTGCATAACAGTAATGTTATTCTCCATATACCGATAACAAGAAAAATTACATTAAAATAACATTGTCTATACTTAAAGATCACGATCTCTAGAATAAGTAAAAAAATGTTATAATTTTCAAACAATTTTGTAATGTATGCAGCAAAAATTTAGCAAACGGCATACTTTTCTTACAATCAACCATTAGTCTTGGTAAACGAATAGCATTTAAAGAAAGCCCATTGGAAATTTTTGAGTAAATCAAGTTTAGCTCTAAACTAGAAACAAGGAAACCAACAAAAAATATATTTCTGTTTACCTGAACTGGAAAACCCACAGGTGCCTGAAGTTCTCAATGCTTTGGCTTCGACTAAACCACTGACCAGCAGCAACTGTAGTCGGACAAGGCAAGCGATTTAAAGGATTTTCACTCTAAGCGTTGCCTGTCAGCGTTTGGCATGCGGCTTACAGGGGCTACCAGCTTTATGGGCTTAAGCAGCAAATGACTCTGTCTAAATGAATGGCGCAACTGTTCCACAATCTCTCTCTAAAAGATATGTAACTTAATTTTATTGCATTGAAGCTAAAACAAGACAAAGAACAAACACAAACAATCGTGATGCGAGCCAAGAAAAATGCACGTTAATTTCTAATGTGAAAAACGTTGTGCAAACTGATAAGCTATGGGGAAATGGAGATGGCTGATTAAGTTTGTATATGCTGATTGGAGTCGCATATATGTCCTTCCATACAATACTGATTTCAAGCCAAACTAAAAAAATGCAGCTGCCAAAATTAAAGAGTCACATTTTCCAGCCCTTTAAAACATAAGAAGCAGAAAAGCTCAGAACAAAATTATTTTCAACGCAGCATTTAACAGATCCGCACACGAACACACACCCATATTTCCGGCCCCAATGGACTACGCCCACCTAACACAGAAAAGGCCAATTTGTTAGGCAAAAGAAAGCAAACATAAAAAAAAAATTGTAAAAAGGGTAGGAAAAAAAGGCAGAAATCGGCTTTGATGTTATTGCCGCAAATTAGCTAGAAATCTTTTGGATGTTTTCGCTTGCACCTTTGCCATTTACCTTTGGGCCGCCTATTTTTCTACTCATTTTCTCTTCGTTTTGTTAGCTACAGCTGTGCGTTCAAAATCTATAAATTGGTGAAAAATAATTTAGCTTAAATTGAGTGAGAGCATGAAAAGAATTTTAAATGCATTTGAGCTGCTTCAACTCTTGCAGCAATTTTGGAGCAAAAATATCTTTATTTCGTGTTCTATTTTCTCCATTCGTTTTTTCACAGCCAACGTTGGGCAACTTACCAAGAGGATTTTAACTATATATAGATATGTTTACTATATATATATTTTTTTTTCTGCTTCCCTTCGCCAACTGCATCAGCAGCAACAAATTTTTGCTGCTTCAATAGTTCAAATACTATTTTATGCTTAGTTGATTATGGAGTGCAAGTGGAAATTTACTTTTGCCTTCCATTTTCCATTTTGCAACTCGTTTCTCAATTCTCGTCCCACAACACAACACAACTCAAATACATTCAGCTCCTTATCGTTGTTATTTCTGTTGTTGTTGTTCTTGTAGTTATCGTTGTTGCTTGGTTAAGTCCTTTAGAATGCTAAAAGTTGGCAATCAATTTGTTTGTTTTTGCACTTAACACGGAAATTTTATTTTTGTCTTAGCAAGAGACTTGTAAACAAATGGCTGACGACTTTAGTTGAAGTCACAACCTAGTCAAAATATGAGTACTTATCTTAATAATATCCTAAGAAACTTTTTAAATCACACTACTTATGGCGATATATTAACCTTCCTCTCCTGGAGATCCTTAATTTCTTCCTATCGGAGTAGTTTAAATTTCACGAGAATTGTGAAAACAGATTTTAAAAAGTGTTTAAATATCTTTGTTATCAACGAACAAAAAAAACTGCAAATCTTTCCAATTCTGCAACAATCAAACTTAACAGGCAAAAAATATATATTTCCTGTACAGAAAACGGAGCCAAATCCAAATTATTTAAATGCCAATAAGAAGGAGGACGCAAAGAATAAGAGCGAAGCAAATAAAAAACAAAGGGTAACAAAACAAATGTAAAAAAAATAAAATGTAAATGACAACAAAAAAAAGTAAATAAATAAAATACTAAACAAATACAAAAAAGACGGACAGACCGCAAAAACACATGCAAACAAGATTAAAACTGTCTGACGACCAAAGGCGAACGATGAACGAGGAAATGGGGAAACGAGAAAACGGGAAAACGAAAGAAGTAGAAAAAGTGAAACAGATGGAAAACGCACTCGGAAAGTCCTTGGGTTCTTCACTTGTTGTCTCTTATATTAAAATTGGAGTACGTTTTTTTCTTTCCTGCACTGTTCTTGTTGCCATCCAGCAGCTGCTGCCACGTGGCCGAAAAAAAATATTTTAGTTGGTTGTTGAAATCAAATTCTCAGTTGAACTTCAATTTTGTCTGTGTCCCTTTCTTGTTTTTCTTTCTCATTTTTTTTTTTTTCTTTTGTTTGTTGGTCGATTGTCATTGCGGTTACTGGCGCTGCCGCTGTCAGTTTCAGTTTCCGTTAGCTGCCAACTTTTGACTTCCTGTCAATGGCGACAGCTGCAGCGGATCTATATGTATATGTAAATATGTCTTATCCAAAAATCAAATGGCATTCAAATTGAATTTAAAGATTTCCCTGCTTGCTCTCTCGCTCGCTGCTAGTTTTCTTCGCTTGCACTTCAAAGTTTATTAATTTTTTCCCCATATTTCTCTCTGGGCTTCAAACCTGACCTCTAAAAAATGAGTACTCTGCCATTTATATTTTGATGTTTTAGCGACATGCATAGCGAAAAAATCGCATCCAAGCAGCGGACTGTGCGCCTTCGTTAACCCAGTTTTCCACAAATAAGTTTACAAATGTGTGGTTTCTATGAAATCGCATTGAAAGCGAAAGTTTCAAGTGCATGCAAAGGGGAGTGCGGTGTGTCATGCGTATAGCGGTAACTAGACGCATAAATGTGCATGCACACACAAAGGTGTTGCATACCTTTGTGGTATATGCCATTATTGTAAAAAAAAAATACATAACGATGTCGCACAGATATGTATACCATGATTTTTTCAAAAGAAACTGCTTAGGATTTTAACGTGCCACGGCTGTTTTATACATTGTTCAGCATTAAATCAAAAATTTACCCAGTCTGTGTAATATAACATCCCAATAAAATCAATCAGCTGCTCGATTTGTTCGTCGAGTAATTCTTATAAAAACATAGCAATGCAAACACATATTTTTAGTCTGTCCGTTAAACTGATGAAAATGGGTTCAATGTCTACAAATTTAAAAGAACAAACTATAAATGAATGTAAAAAACGAACAACAAATGTTTATGAAAACAAAAAGTAAATAATACGAGCGGTTCTCCGGTGCAATTCACACTTTTTTGTGCCTAACTTTGGTGCACAAAAATTTTTCACAGTCAACAAAAAAGTTATGTGTTCCATTTCATTTCTCTTTTTTTTTAAATTTTGTTTTTTGGCTTACCAGTGAAATGTTTTGCTCCATATTTTTACACATTTTGAGCGAGGCAGACAGTGGGGAGCGAAAGAGTGACAATGAGCTAAAATAAAGTTTTAAATTGCATATTTATATGGATCATGGTCAAAGCAATAGCATTTTTTTATATTCAGTTGGACAAACTGAATGCAATTTATGTTCTAAATGTGTTCTAATTTTACGATTTATTTTCTGTTTGTGATTTGCTGTTGAAGTGAGAATGGAAAATAGTCTCTATCGAAAATATTTAAAATATTATATATAAATATATAATATGTATTTAGATTTAGTCATTGATATTAATAAAGAAAACAATCGCATTTTTTTCGGTTAGTTATCATTTTCTGATTTTTTTTCACAACAATTTTAGAAATTATTATTAAGAGCAAAACATTTAACCACAGCTTTAAAATTTTGTTCTATCTGTGAAATATTTTGCCTCCATTTCATTAAAAATGTTGCCCTCTTGACACCATTCGGTGTTTAGGTCCACGGCGCTGTACACAAATTAGGCGTAATAATTTTATTTGCATGTTTTATTTAATTTTTCATGCCACTCTGATTACAAAATTGAATTGGCAGCTTAGTTTTATGCACGTCAGGTACTTGGAAGCAGCAGGAGCAGAAGTAGCATCCTGGCCAGGTGGGTGGGCATCCATTCTCGCAATTCCCAGTTGCCACACAATTAGCGTGGTCGGGACACCGACTACCCACCCAAACACACCAACCCCCCGCCCCACCCCCACTCACTTTAGTCCACGAGTTTGTAATGATGTTCCTTCAACTTTTGCCTTGTCTCGACGGTTTCATTTGGTTCGACGTTGTCGTTTGCCATCCAATGATTGTTGTTTTTCCTATTGGGCGCACTGCCGTCTCTGTCTCTCCCTCTTTCTCTCTCTCTCTCTTTCTCATACTGTCACCCGAACATTTTCAGCAGAATCATTACGACGCCGCCGCCCTTCCTTATCCTTGCCCAGGGTACCCTCATCCTTCTGGGCAACTTAAATACGCTTAAAATTAAATCTGATTTCATGAATATTGATTGATTGCTTTCACCTTGAATGAAAATCCGCTTTTGTGCTACTTTTTGTGTACTTCTCGCTCGCTTCTCGCTATTCTGTACATCCTTACCTGGCCGCACATCCTGCCCACAGCTCCTTTGGCTATCCTGCTGCCTCGCTTTTTTCGCCTTGAACTCTTAAGTTAAATTAATGAGCTCCAGCGTTCGTTTGCTATTATGTAAAATTATTTGACCAAAAATAAGTTGATTTAATTGAGTGTGAGTTAAGGCCCCGACGGCTTATGCAAAGACCATTATATCAGCCATAGGCAGGAAGTTGCCTGACTTAACGATGAGCGCACATTTTATCGGCGTTGTAAATCATGTCGAACGCAAATGCCTTCAACGGAAACAGTCGCTTATATTTGGCTAAAGAAATATTTAATGCAAAGTGCTTATCTCTATATTGAAAATATATCAAGAAAAGGGTATAACGGTTTTTTGTGAAGCCTTCTCAACGTCAAACTAATCTGCCACATTAATGCCGAAGGTTCCCATTGACTCCAAATACAATTTTTTATACTACTTTAAGCTCATACATCGAACAGATGCTACTATTAAAGACTATTTTACACATTTAACTATTTACATTGAAGTAATCGGAATACTTTAGATTTATTAAAATTACGAGCTTCCACCAGTTTTGCGTAACCCGACCAAATTGGAACTATCAACAATTATATAGCGAATTATTTTCAAACATTTTAAAATTACAGGTTTTAAGCAGATCTGCATTAGCTGACCAACATGGAAAACAACATAGCCACTGTGCATGTGATGGTATGAGTGTGGCAAACTACAATGTACATTTACATAATTATTTTAAAAATTTCCTTAAAGCTTAATGTAATATTAAGAGCTTATTCCGCATTTACACTCACTCCCACAGCGCCACCCCAGCCCCTGGTTTTTCTCTTTAAGCACAGGATATCTTTTCACGCTACTCCACACTCTATATGCGCTTTGATCAGCTTTGGGCAGTTCTTTTTTATGATTATTTTTTTTTTTTATGATTATTTATTTTTTTAATGTTGTTATTTTAAAGCTTAATTAAAAGGTAATGAAACGAAAATAATTCATAATAATAAAAAAAAACCAACAAGAACTTTAAAGCGCAAACAATCGGTGGCCCCTGTGCAGGTACTCAACAACTTCATACATATACATAAATACTATATATATATATATATATATTAATATAATATGTATATATATAAATATACATATTTATATATAGAAATGTGTGCATACACCACGCACATAGTGCACGTCATAACAAAAGCGAAGTTAATGAAGTCCTTAATTAAGTTTTTATCTGTGTTTTTGTGTGTGTGTGTGTGTGTGTGTGTTTTGGTTTTCTTTTATTTTACACTCTCTCTTTTCGAGTAGCCACAACTATGAGGAGCGGGTAGTTAATGCAACCGGCAATGCTTCAAAGATGGGTGCCGAAAATTAAATCCACAAAAACAAAAATCAGACAGTGCTTAAGCCCAAAAACCCCCCGCGCCAGGGTTGCCCAACCGGCTAATTTAATATGTGTGGCAAGCACCTCCCTCAAACACTCGATTGTTGATGAGAGGAGTGCAGGGCAACTTTCCGCCACGCCGTATTCAAAGTGGTAACTCATTTTTCACATGCTGACCCTTTTGGCCGTTCAGTTGACCTTTTTTGCGGCAATCGCCCTTCCCTCATCTATTACGTTCTTTTTATGGCTATGGCTACGGAGATTTGTAAATTTGTGAAGCATTTTTTAATGTGCTTAAGTTTTATTTCAGTTTTTTTGTGTGTGTGTTTTTTTTTTCTATTTTGGCCATGTGGACATGTGTTGCTGGCCAAAAACTTTGTCGTTGTCCTTGGATATCACAAGAGCGGCTTTATTGGTCAGCAGGGGTTAAAATAGAAAAACAACACCAACAACAAGAGTAACACCAACGTTACACAGTTAGTTTAGTATTAAGTACTCCCTTCCATTTCCATTTCCCGATTTCCCCCTTTTCATTGTATCGTTGAACGCGTCGCTAGCCGCGGGTTATTTTTGTTTGGTGTGCTCTTGCCTCATGCAGCGTATCCGACTTTTGTTTTGCCATAGCCGTCCGTTTCAGTTCGAGTTTCGGTTTTGGTTGCGGTCCGACGGTGTTGTTGTAAGGGGTGTGGGCGTGGTCATGGGGCATTATCCCCGTATTGCGATTATTTAGTGCTCTAATGGGGCGTAAGTGTGATTTGGCAAGTGTTTAATGAGCTTTTCACCTTTGCTCATCCTGTTATTTTTTTTTTGTATTGTTATCCCCAATTCAGGTGAATAATGCGCAGCGGGATCCATGCATAAGCCATAGATAGCCAAAAGAGGATGTTGGACAGCAACAGAACACGAAACTACAACTGGGTTCAAGCGGGTTAGATAAATGACAAAATCATTGTGTTAGCAGCTCTAACTCGATAGCAGATTATATAAACGGGACTTAAATACCACGGTGATTTATATAGTAAACAGATTCGTTGAATAAAATTTCCTGTATTATAATTGATATATTAAAAATATTAACTACCATGGAGCACTTCTAGGTCTTTCGCGTCACGAAAATAACTTAATTATTGAGCAACTAAATTAAAATTCATCAAAATAAATAAAGTAATTCATTTTACTATGAATTTTTTAACAACTTAAACATATAAAAGATTAAAGCTCTTGAAATAAGCAGCCTGTCGAGCTTATCTATAAACTTCTTATTCAAAAATATAACGCCTTAAGTAGTAAAATAAGGTAAGGCAAAAATACAAGTCAGCTTAGAGGTGAATACTCCAAGGTTTAGCTTAAAGCTGACACTAACTTGTTTTAAACAGCTTGCCAAGTGCAAAACTAATTATTTTGCAGCAGCTCGCAGTCTGATCAAACTGGGAACAATAGCCTGGCAACACAAAATGTTGCAAAAGATGTGCTATGTGCTTTAACAAAAGCCGATTAGAGCATTGATATATCAGAAGTGACTGATGAAAAAGAAAACCCAGCAAAGTCAAGAGCCAATCTCCTTTTCCTTTTTTCTTCATCATTTTTTAACTTTTTTTTGTTACCCACTCGATTACAATGAGTTTTAGTAACCGGGGAGAGAGAGAGGGTTCGCTGGAGAACAGGTGCCTACACAACTATTATCTACCTGCCCCAAAGAGTGGCAGAGAACCCGCAACCTATCACAACATTCGCAAAGTTACTTCATGTATGACCTGACAGTAACAAACTGTTGTAGGTCAGTAGATAAGACCCGAAGGCAGGAGCTTAACGGGATATTTTCTGTCGGCGTTGACGAGAGTAACTGTAACCGCGAGAGCTAGAGCAAAAGAGAGAGAGAGAGAGAGAGAGAGAGGGAGAGAGCAACTGGGAGAGAGAGGCTAAAAAGAAGCTTTTTCGAACTTTGCTTTCGGCTCATTTCAACGAAAGGATATTTGTCCCAAAAGGAAATGCTTAAGGGGAAATTTTAACAGTTAACGCACGTAAAAGTGGATAATCCTTATTAAGGGTATTAAGAGCACCACGTTTGGAAATTATCTTGAGATATATAATATTGAAATGATATTGTATATAAATTGTTATTACAATGTCTTCAAGGTAATTTAATAAAATATATAAAACTTTTAAATAATTCGTGGATTGAATTTGAATTTATTTACTTTTAATTAAAGTTGACAGAAAAAATAGAATAAAAGCCTCAAAATATTGATCGGAAACTTAATATTTAATCTGCAATTCAAAAATATTATGTGATCGCAGGTAAACCTCTAATTTATGGTTGGAAATGTAATGCAAAAATTAGTAGATTTGATTGAAAGGTTAAACTTGTATTTTAAATGCCAACTTAATATTCCAAATAAATCTAAACCATTCCACCTGCATTTTGCTTTGTGGAGATGTAGTTTTACATTAATTTGCTTATGCATGCCTCACATGACTATGTGCCCCTAAAAGCGCTAATATTTACACCAATTTGATTAAAAGCATTTTAATGGCTCAAGATTGGGGGCGCGGCGCAGGTAATTTTGCAGCACACACTCGCTGCACTTGGGCCCCAGGCTGCCACAGGCCCAGGCTGCCCCCCGGTCTCTGAATCGGAAGTGTAGCGTGCAAAGCGGATGTAGACAACCCACCGAAAGCCGCCAACCCGCCCATTTAACGCATGTGTTTGCATGCGAGACACCCTGCCAAAAGAGGTGGCAAACTGGCTAGCAGAGCCGACGGAAGAAAAGTGTAGATTAGGTAGACTGGCTGAGGAGCAATGCATGTCTCTTCTTCGTTTTCCAGCAATTTCAGCAGAAAACTCACACAGTGAAAAGGCGAAAAGTTCAACAGCAGCCGGTGAGCCATTTTTACCTGACTGCAAGAAAGTTTTTCATTTGATTTCTGGCACTGTATGTATGTATGTGTGTGTTTCCATGTTTGACTTTGTGCGGTGGCACAAAACATTTTTCTGGTCCTTTGGATTCTGGGGATCTGGTCTGCTGCAGGTCTGTTGAGTTCTTTGGCAACTGCGGGCGCTTTCATTCTGCCCACGCCCTGCTTATCGCCGGGCAACTTGTAATGTTCGAACTGCTTCATGGATTACTGGCGGATTTGTCCTTGTCCGCTGGCCAGTTACGAATTTAAGCTGCACTGTGGCTAACATTACACACAGCGGAAAACACAACCCAAGAAGACCTCAACTCAATCCACTGATTCCACAGTTACGCCCACTTTACTTGTTTTTCACGCTAAGCGGCCAAGTTTGGACCATCAAGAAAACTTCAACTGCAGTGCAAGTCAAATTTTTGACCAGAACAGCGTCAAACTTTTCCACTGACGTTTTGCACTTTTGCATATTTCACCACTGAAGCAGCTATGAAGGAAAACTAACAAAAACTCTTTATGAAAACAACTAGCAGACTGTCAAATACTCTTTTGAATACAATAACCAAGACTATTACCTATATTCGATTACATTTAAAAAGAAGCTGTGAGGTCAGCTAAACAGCTAAAATCATGCCTAAAATTTGTAATTATATTATTGTAAATTTAAAAAAAACTTAAAACATGGCAAATATTGAATATCCTCATGTAGAGTATAATTATTTTCTTGTACCTTGCCTGTTTCCCGGCATCGTTTATCAGAAGGTTTTTCCCCATTGTTGCCTCCTTCTCGCTACTTTGCATCTTTCTTTTAAACACTTACTTAAGTACAAATTTATGTTGTTTTTGTGCCACAGTCGCTTGCCCTTTTCCCGTCCAAGCCCCGTCTCCCACTCTCGTTTCCCTTCTGCTCTTTTTGGGTTCGAAGTTGTGAAGCGATTGGCGCAAAATTCTACGTTTGATATGTTCTCGACAAGCGCCAAGACATTACTTGATGCACCCGCTGCACACACACGTACTCACACAGACAGACCGACGTTCAGTTGTATCTATGTAAAGACGACTTGGCAAAAGTTGAAGTTTTGCTTTAACAAGATAACACGCACCAGCATGAAAAACTGTGGCCAAAACTTTTTTACACGGCAGCTGTGTGAAAGGAAAAAAAGAAGAATACAAATTTCCAAATAAAGCGAATGAAAATACCAGCAAAAGCAGGCGCTAATAAGAGGCATCTAAATCATTTGCTTTTTTTCCATAGATGCTTTTCTTGTAAGATTTTGCTTGGAAGCGAAAATATTCCTATTACCACTGTTAAAAAGAAACAATGAGAATTCGTTAAAAATATTACGGACAGCTGCAAAAATCAAATTAAAATTTTTAATATATTTATATATATATATACATTTCTTTAATATTTACTCATTATATTTAAGATTATGGAAATAAATAGAGGGTCTTGTGTCACGAAAATGGCTTTGTCAACATATCTGGTTATTTATATTTTCAAATTGATTTTATATATCAATATTTTCAGAGATAGAATATAAAAATATTAGAAAACAAATTCGCATTTAATGTTAATCAAATCGTCAATTGTAAGTCTTGTTTATTTGTATTTAAAAATATTAAGTTAGAATTATATGCTAGCCAAATTATCGGGTCTCACAAATTATTAAGCTAAAAATTAAATTGACTATCATTTTATATTAAACGAGTCCTCAAATCGAAGCACGAAGCAACTTTTATCGTATCTCAACCCAAAAAAAAAAAATGCATAATCAAAATTGATGTTAGCACTGCTCTTATCACGTAGTGTGTAGTTTTCCACCCACAAGTGTACTTCAAACATTAACAAAACTCGATCTGAAGTCATTGAAACAAGCCTCAAAAATTGCTGAGGCTCTATGTTAACGGACGGACAACAACTAAAATTGTACAATAACAATGCAAAACCTCGCCAAAAAAGAATCAGAGAACTTTGCGCAAAAAGCACTCCAAAAATTGTTGATTATGGCGGCACACTCACACACACTTACTCACACTCACACACACTCACACACACTCGCACGCGCACGCACACAGATGGACAACAACTCAATGAAGGAATGCAACGCTGTCATATGGACTAAAGCAAAGCCGTCCCATGCCTCTAACAAAAAAGAGCAAAAAGAGCAAAAAACAAACGAAATGAAAGCATTGAAAAACAGTTTTTGGTTGCCATTTTTTGTGAATATTTCGCGCGAAGCATGTTTTTTTGTGGTGCGGTGTTTAGTTTTGGGTCATTGCGCACTGTTATTGTTTCGCAGTCATAGAGTGCATATTTGTTTTTTAGCTTGCCTGCCACCAGCCCACTGTCCTCACCAGCCTAACACGCAAAAATCCCCTGTTACCCAAAAACTTTGGCAGCAGCATGTTGTTGGCTTTTCTAAGTGACCAGACGATTTGAGTAGTTCGAGTCTTTAACAGAAGTTTAGTTATTTGGTGGGTGTGTTTGCCATTTCAATTTTTTTATTAAGATTTATTTACCCATATTAATGTTAATTTTATTTCTGCAAACAGTAGATCCGCTTTCAAATGATTTTAATTAATAATAAAAAAAAATCTTTACTGACTTAAACACATTTTAAACATAAAAAAAAACATTTAAGAAATTTAACTTTCTGTTTCACATTTACTTGGTTTTTAAACACATTTTGAGACAACTACTCTCAAAATACTTTGTAAAATAATTAAAAAGTAGATTAAATTGTATCTAAAAAAAACTTCAACACATTTGTTAGGAAATCGTTAGACAATTATTAAACAATATTATTTGAATATTCTTTGCAATTAATATAAATTTGACAAATATATTTCTGTAGGTATTCTATTTATTTATTTCATTTGTTTATTTGTTAACTATAATATTCAACTAATAACCTCTTTTTTTATAGATAATGTGATTTTTATCAAAAATAAAAAATAAAAACTACATTGTTAGGACATTCAAGTTTCGGCTTCTTATGAATTTATATTTTGCCCGTCTGACGTTTTTTTTTTTTCAAATAACAGTAATGGTTGTCAGCATTTTGGGTTATGGTTTGCTTTTCAGTAGATTCTTAAATTGTTTAATTTTGCATTGGAAAATTGTTTAGATTACTGTGAACTGGCAAACGAACAAACTCATTGCCTTAAGACTTTAGCCGCTAATCAGTGCTGAGTAGCTGACAAATAGAAAGTATGCAGCACTCCAGGGCATTAGTTTTGGAGTCTAATTAAAAATGAAGTTTAAAAGCTTTTCAGTTGCTGTAGCTGAATGTAAACTTTGCTAACAACAAACTTGCATTTTAATGACTTTTAAGTTTTGATTCAATTTAACACTCACCTGAAAGTAATCCTCAGCATTTTAGCAGTTCAGCGATATCCGCTTCTAGTTATTTCTGTTAGGTCCGATTTTAGTTTAGCCAGAAAAGGGCATTTGCATTAAAAGCAAGCACCAAAGTTACGAGAAAGTTTTACGCGCAGCTAACAATAACATTACTTAACCGAACGAAATTATCAACAACATGTCAAACTGCCAAAAACTATCCGATGAATTAAAGTCTATTGGAAATTTCGACTAATGTTTCGAGACGTGAAGTTAAATTAAATCAGTATAGCGGAATGCGTTTTGCGACGGATTTTTATATTGATTATCACGTTCATAATGAAGTACTTAATTAACCAGATCCTTAATAAATTGTTGATTTTAGCAAACATTTATTTTTCCATCGTTCGCTGGTTTAACAACCAGGGAAAGTCATGCGAAAAATGCCTTACATTACAATTTAAATTTTCCAACAGTTCCGGCTTTCACTGAGTTTTTAAATGTGCTTAAAAAAAATAATATTGCTCCTTATATGCGTATCGTATTGTTAATCTTCAAAATCGTCTTAATTTATTTTACATTACTCTCAAGCCTTTGCTCTCAAATACTCAAACTCTCAAAAATAATAATGCGAATTTCGAACAGCTCGTTTAAATTAGTCACATAAATTTTGCACACCATGTGCTTCTGCGTATTTTGTGTTCATACCCCTGGCTGTCTGTAGATCTAATTAAATGCTCTCAGATTCCACACCCACAGGCACACACACCCACACACATGCCCCTAATGTAGACAATAATATGCAGAGGAATCATCTTTGTCGTTCTACGCCACTTGCTGCGTCGCTCAATCCCTTTTGCTTAATCAGCCAGCCTGCCAGCCTGCCAGCCCGCCAGCCAGGTTACCAGGCAGAGGTACAAGCAATCAAGCCACACCAAGCCCCAACCCCAACCCCCTATCCAAAGTCAAGGCAACATACCCTGGGCAACCCTTAGCCGCTAATAAAAATGCCGAAAGCAGAGGGCGCAAAAATTTGAAACCACAGCGGTGCAGACGAGCAAACAGAAGTTGATTGCTTAATAATATTTTGTGATGATGTGAATTTACTTTTATTTCTCATTTGGGAAAGGACCACCCCACCACTCTACTAGCCAACCCCACAAACACAAACACATACACATGCAGGCACACACATAGCCACACACACGCATCCGACACCCACTCAGTCATTGGCTTTTTTACAAAGTCAGCCCACTCAACCCGAAAGCAGGTGACATTTTTGTTCACCCTATGCTACAATAATTTCATTGGGTATATTAATCCCTTAATACTCTAGACTTGTGTCATACAAACTTCATGGGGATTTTAATTGATGGAATAAATGTTTTTTAGTCAGCTGTCAGAGTTGAATGTTGAGCTAATTTAAACAAATTGCATTCGATTTAAATGAATATAATAATAATGGTTTTGTTCTTTATAACAACATCAATTTGCACGAGGTATCTATAAGTCGTTGATTGTTTTGTTTTTTTTTTTTTTTTGCATGCTGTTTGCATTATCAGCAAGGCTCGAAAGAGAAATTTGAATTGTGCGAAGCTGTGGCGCCAAAACATGTGTAAATATTCATAAGAGTGTGTGTGTGTGTGTGTGTGTGTGTGTGTGTGTGTGTGTGTGTGTGTGTGGCTGTGCGTAAAGGTGTGCGTCGCTTTGTTTACTTGCAGCTCGCTTTGCATGTTTATTTGGCGATGTTGCTGTTGCCACTGCTTTTGGCGTTTTCGTTTTGTTTTGTTTGCCCCAGCGATAAAAATGTAAATTTATGAAGTTTTAATCAATTTGGGGAATTCGCTGCACACAATTTCCATCCCAGTCTTCGCTTTGTTTTGCAGTTGGCTACCCGAATTCAAATACACAAACATACATAGAAATAAATGCGAACTTTTATACACACATTTTCTCTTGCGAAGCATTTAAAACATATTCCATTGTTTTTTTTTTTCTTAGTTCGTCTGAAGCGCATTTTTCATTTGGATTTGTAATGTGGCAGCGCCGTGTAACGTGTCGCCCAATAAAGACCCTAATAAAATTTGAATTTAGTGTTATTTGTCACCAGAGGCCACAGGGGGAAGAGCGGACACATATCTGAGTATATACATATACATATACATATATATCTTATTTAGTTTTTTTGTTGTGCAAATTGTATTTTATACTGGCTACTTGATGTGCTCCTAAGTGGCCTCGCCAAAAAGTTTCCGTATAAATTGTACAGTCAGGGGAAAAGTTGCCTATTTTCGTATCTATTTAAGTTTATATGCTACTAATTCCTTTGAGCCCAGTGGACTTGAAATAAGTTATAAGACACTTAGCAAGGGGAGTTTTGAGATCATGGTGTTTATAAAGTTTGCCTTTTTTTGGACCTCATTTTTCATATTTATTATAGCCTGATCTTAATGTTTATATTTTTAGACTTACAAAATTCCCTAGCTCTAGTTTTTATCTACTTCACATTAGGGTTTATTTATGTGTATTTATGTAAATATATTTATTTTTTATTTGCAATTTGTGTTTCTAAATAGCTCGATTCTAAAGATTCGTATTTTCTTACTACAGTATTAATTATTCTGAATCGAAGTACAGCACATTTGTCATTATTCTTAGCCCGCCAGTTGCCCTGATTTATCCCACCCACCTGCATAATATTTAATTGAAGTAATTGACACATCACATCAAGCACATAAACATTTGCCCATCCCACCACACAGACTTTATTTATCATTTAATTAACATAAGCCAAAAACAAAAATACAAGAAACAACAAACAGAAATAAATACGACAGGCCCCTAAACAAATTGATTGTTTATTGTGCTTACTTCAACACATATTCGCACATTTACACACTTACACACACACACACACTCACACACAGTATCACAGATTTACGACTGTTCAACAGCAGCAGCTTGCGGCCCATGCGGCGAATGAGATATGCGAGGCAAACAAACAAACACACACACACAAGCACAGAGAGAGAGTGGGAAAGAGACAGGAACCACAAAGGTTATGAAACATGACCGCAGGCCAGGGCAAATTATGGCCGCACAAACTGTGACAACTGCGTAACGGTAATTTCGCAATGTCCAGTTGCAGATTCCACACAATGCGAACATTTCGTAGCCGCTGCCGCTGCCGTTGCTGTTGCCGTTGCCTTTTTATATTTATGTGCTGACGGTTTGCAGCAGTGGAAAGGGGGAGCAGCAGCGGGGACTTAGTGTTTGGCCAAAACACAGCATAAAACTACATTACTCAGAGCATAATTTTAATGTGCACCGCAGGCAGTCGGCAACTAAACAAAAGGCATAAAACAACAACGAAATCATTTCCAACAACTATACGAATTTTTACTACACTAGAATTTAAAACCTTCCTTGAAATTCCAAAATATTTCACATTCCTTAAATAATAATATTTGTATTTTTATTATTTTAGTCTTCTGCAATTTATTATGTGCTGTATAATAATTTGTTAATTTATTTATGTGTAAAACATTTATATTATAACCCATGGAATACCATTGAATAGCGATCAAGTAATATGACAACTAATAGTAACCAAAAGAGATGAATAATCTACAACATTTAAATTAAAACTCTTATTTTTATAAATCTTTAAAAAAATTCAAAGTTTTCAAAAAAACAATTTCTTAATTGAAAAAGGATTTTAGCCATTCTTAACACCATGAAGTATTTTCCAAGGGTTGTTAATACTTGAAAAAGTTGGTATGGACAAGAAGAAGCGTGTGCCGAATGTGCAAGTGAGAGAGCAAGAGTATTTTAAGAGCGCGATGTTGTCACTGTTTAGTTAGTGGCTGTTAGTTAGTAGCTGTAATTTATGTTGCCATTAGCGGGAGCCAAACGCACTTAGTCTGGCAAACAGACTAGACTAGCACAGAAGAGCGCTAAAGAGACAACTAGAAAATGAGAGCGATAGGCCGGCAGGGAGAGCCGTGGAGTGTTACTTGTGTCGATTTATGCGTACAAACTAAAACACACTAGCAACATAAATAACGCACAGAGCCCAAATAGTATGCAACTGGTTTTCATATTCAAGAGCTGACTGAAGCTGTCGACGCACTCCTCACATCTCATTATCAGGCATCATTTGAGCTCTCGGGCAGGACTCTCGACGCAGATAAGCACAGCGCGAGGCATGTTTTATCGGCGTTTGTTTTACTTCCGACAGCGGAACCAGAAACGGAAATTTCTCATTTCACTACATTTCCGCCCGCACACACAAACAACGAGAGAAACATGCAGCTCATATGCATAACATGCCAAAGAAGGGGGAAATTGTCTCGAAGTGAAAAATAAAGAAAGAACTGTGTGGCCTGGAATCAAAAGGCAATGGCAACATTCATTCTATCAAATATGTGAATAATGGGGCAATAAAAGAGATAAACAACTAAATAAAAAAAAACAAAAACAAAAGGAAACATGCATAACAGCTACTAAAACAAGAACTACATACAATAAGGGAAGGGAAGGTGAGTAGCAGCTAAGAACAGCAAATCGCACAAATGTTAAAAACTGCCGCAGGGCATCATTTTACCAGCTTTTTGCTTTCTTTTCCAGCCTGGAGTTTCACAGGACACTCTGGAACTGTGTGAACAGTTGGCATCAGTTTGTTTGTTCTATGGTATTGTTGCCCTTTGTTGTTGTTTCCATTTGTTTCTGTTATCTGAGAACTGTTGCTGCGTGCGTTAGTTTTTTTTACATCGCTTTTGCAATTCCACTTTGATACTAAACAAATGTAAAAGTATTTTACATAGGATAATGTATGTAACAAAATATTAATTGAAATCGGTAATCATTAAATTCGAATTAAGTTTGAAGTAACAATTAAGAACAAAATGGGAAAATGAGAGCTGAAGATAAACATGATGTGAGTGTTGATTCGAGAATTTTCCATATTTTTTTTTGGAATTTTAGGCTCAGATGAAGGTCGACTATCCGAAAACGAATGATAATTACACAATTTGTTATTTAATCAAGAATGTTGTATCGATTTTATCTTTTACGAATCTCTTTGCACTTCTCGACATTGGTCACCTGTTCAACACTTTTACTTTGACTCGTTCTAATTTGTTGGCAAGCGAATTGCCACTTGAGTGAATTTCTCACAAAAAACAAATTCAATTTGCATTTTCTGACAGCAGTAAAAAAAATGAAAAACAAATCAGAAAAAGTCGAACAAACTCAAAAGAAAAATGCGCTTGTCGCTAATTACGAAAATTTATTGAAATCAAAAGTGTCGCCTTCGGGGTGAACGGAGGCAAGAGCGGAGGGTAAAAAATCGGCTTTGTCGCTCCAGCTAGCGGCGGGTCTTGGGTTCTACTTATTGACACTTGACCAAACGACCAGCGGCCAAAATGCTAATTTCTATTAAAACTTTACGGCAATTTTTGTTGAAAAGAATTTTTTTCTTCCTTTTTTTTTGGTGCAGCATTTTGGTCATATCGTTTGAACCCGTGACAAAGTAATGAAAGTGCTGGGAGAAGAAAGTTTTCGATTTCAGCGCTTACAAATTGGCATTAATTAATTTTCAATGTTTTTTTACGTAAGAGTTTTGAGAAAAGCTTGCCAATGGGATTGCATTTTTTATTTTTATTTTTTTTTTTGTATTTTTGTCTTTCGTAAATGAAAAATGTTTAGCAATTTGTACAAGGCGCGAAAAAAATGCTGTAAATATAATTTTGAAATATACTGCATAAGGCAGTTTAATACTAATTTTTAATTACGCAATTTCGGTTTCTTAAAGGTTCACGCAACCCATTTACGATCCAATTAAAAACTAAGTAAAACTCAATTAGCCAACTTGCAGCTAAAATTCGTCTGGCACAATGCCAAAAAAAAACAAGACTGAAAAACAAGAGATATAACAAGTACACCGCAATTTGCATACTTTTTCAATTAAGCCCAGCTATAACCTGCCCCTAAATAAAAAAGAGTTAAAAGCTGAACCACTGCTCACCGAAATTATATGTATATAATTCTCATTTCATTTTTTCGAGCGTGCCAAATATAAACTTTCATTTCGGAGCCGCTCATCAGGAGTCCCTACCGAAACCAACCTGAGCCATATAAATAATTCCCTTTCATTACAAAAAATTTTGTTTTTATAAAATTTTGCGCGTGCTCATTTTTTAGACTTGCTTTTTTTTGTATCTTTCCATATAATACGCGCAAGCAGAGCGGCCTTGTGCCTAATATGAATTTTATGCGAAGGGCTTGAGCTGAGCAAAGGGTTTGGAATTTGCACCGCGGCTTTGCTCATAATTCCTTTTCACCTTTGCTTTTTTTGCGTGGTATTAAAAATTTTAATGTGGTTATAATGTGTGGGCCAAGAGCACGAATCGTGAATATAAATATATACGAGATATCAAAATTTCTTGAATAACACTTAAAGGATTTGAAATACGGATCTTCAGTAAATATATGGCATTAAGATCCTAAATATTTAAAAGTTCAGCTTATTCTATTCAACAGAAAACATTTTCGAACTTCAAGCATGATATTTCTTAAATTTACAAGATTTTGTGCAAGCTTGAATTCTTGAACAGAAAAAAAAACTTTATCCTATCCAATTGCTTCCAAGTTGAAAACAAAAAGTATGTATAAAATATCAAGGAAAAAATTAATATATTATTTTCCCATTTCAAATATTTAAAACTAGTTGCACTCAATTTCACTTTACGTATTACAGTCAAGAAATATAATTTTCCTTGTATTAAGGAAATCATATATAAGACAAAAATTTAGAAACATGTGTTTCAAAAAAATTTTAATACAGCAAATATCTAGCGGACAAAGGAATTAACTAGTAGAGTATTATACAATCGCTGTTCTTACAAATGGAGAAGTTATGTCTTTTTTTTATTACTTGCTCAAAATGTAAAAACTTTTCTATATATTTGTGGAAAAAAGTGTCCAGTCGGAAAGACGTGTGTGAAAAGTTACGCCAAAGCTATAAACTTCTTTTACGCAGTGCTTTCTTTTCCCTTCAACTTGCTTTCTTTGTTACTGGTGAACTAAGGAAAACAAATGTCGAAGTGACAAAGCGCGAAAAGAGTTGCGGAGCGTGGAAAACTAAGACAAATGAGATGATAATAGAATGAGTATTACTTCTGCTTAGAGCCAATGGGGGGAGTGAGTGCACCACCTAAAATGTTATACCATAAAAAACTTCGTTTTATTATAATATATAAAGTACTTGTTGCGCTCTCTAATTGCTATGAGCGACCCTTTGTTCGACTTCGGTTAGCCAAATAACATCAGTCAGAGTCATTAATCAGTGGCTGAGAATATTTAGGCTGAATGAACGCCTACACAAGTCAACGTAATTTCGGGGCATAAAAATAGAATTGAATTTGGCACTGCAGCGTAGACAATGGCAACGCCAAACTGATAAGTAGCAATCATTTCGAGCTGTGGAATTCGCCGCATACACAAAACACAACTATAAATAATAAGCGATTGTATTGTATTTTATTTGAAAGGACGACCCAGTTTCCACTTGGAGTCAACACCAGCACACCAAGCATCAATAAGCGAAAGCCTCCCCAATTCTTTGTTCAGGCTCAACCTCTTTGCCCTGGGAACAAAGGATTCCAGGCTCTTCACAAATCTCGGCATATTTAAGCACGTGTACTAGTGTCCAAGTTTATTGATGAGCTCAGACATTGTTCAATGACGACAATGCTGAAGTGACTAAATGACTTTTCCAACGTGGCATATTTGTATTTACGCAGTTAAAGACGACTACAAAATTCATGAACTACAGATTTTAGTTAAGACTTATAGCCTTTTACAGGTCTGAACACTTTTCAGATTTTGCATTATTTTATTTAAAACATATTTCATATTATGAAAGTATTTTTTCTCTCTCTACATTTTATTTTCTGATAATTTCCCTTGAAGTTATTTTTTCTCACCTTTTATAAAGTAAGTTTTAAGTTTCTTTTGTAATCCGGAACCTGCAGAGCCATAACTTATTACCATATATAAATATATATGTATATTCCGTATGCCATTTCTTGGTAGTATGTCGCAATGCCCACGCAAAAAAACCACATATTTTGCGCACATAAATTTCGAACACCAAAAGCGGAAAATATACTATTTTTACATATTTTTTTCATTTTCAATGCAATGCAATGTTGTTTTTTTATGGCGCTCTATAACGGTCCTTGGGCATTATGTTTTTCCAACATGCTAATGCCAAGCCACTAAAACACACATTTCGCTGCCATCGCAAGAACAACAAACAACAGAATTGTGAAGCCAAAGAGGCAAAAATTGCCAGCAAATTGAAAAGCACGCTAAGGGCTCGCAAGTTTTTCAAATAAATCTGAAACAGCTGCCACACAGAATGGTAACACATACCCACTAAAAAAAGAGCTTCAAGACATTGAAAGTATGCGCGCAAAGGTATAAAAATGGTTACCATGAAATGCCTGAAAATAGCCACAAGCAAAGTTTAAGCAAATCCAGGAAATTTCAGAAAGTTATGAAATACCAACAGAATCGTTTTTATGAAAATTTATGATTTTTTGACTAACAAGATTGAGCGCATAACAAATTGTAAACATTTAAGAACAATCTATACCATATAAATTTTTGTATTAAGAAAGCCAATTTCTAAATGTTAAATGAGAATCCTTTGAGTGGGTCACAAATACAGAGAAGTAACTCACTTACCATGATTTTCTGTATTGAATATATAATATAAATAAGTAAAAATTAAGTTAGATTTTATATTTCTCGCCTTCTTTCGTTTACAATTTAAACAGAAACTCATATCAACCATAAGTATATCAAAAAAATAAATCAAGGATAACAAAAATATTCTGCTCACTGAAAATGTTATCAAATCACTTTTTTCAATATTACCCTTTTGAATGTTGTAATATTAATGTACTTATTCATATTGTTTAATTTATAAAATTAAAAATTTGCGTGTCAGCGGTTATCGACTTGACTTTATTTAGCTCTTCAAGAAACGTAAAACTATGACAAATACCACGTTTTTTCGACCTTTTCACCTTCGGTATATATATACACATGTATATATCCATTACACGTTTCGCACACTGACACTTTTCATCTTTTTAATAGCCAGAAGCTCATCAGTTTCAAGTGGCGGCACCCAAAGGACTTTGCACCTTGCTGAGTTTTCAAGGAGTCTATCTGCTTGGTTGGCAACCAACACACACAAATCCCTTCAATTATGCGCACATTACAAGCTAATAATATAAACTAAAGGATTACCCCTTGGCGCTATGAGCAAATAATACATATGAAATAGACGCCCGCCACTTGAACCAAAATGCCATCAAATTGCTACCAAGGCAAAAAAAAAAAAAAAAAAAAATGTATAGAGTGTCCTCTGAGCTGTAGAGGCTTTAGGCCAAAGCTCACACATGTGTGTGTGTGTGGGTGTATGTGTGTGCTTAGGACTTTGCTTGTAATTCAATGCCTGTCATGACCAAAAAAAAAAAAACGAAACGAAAAAATAGCGAGAAATGAATTTAAGCGCATTTCAAATACGCACACAGCGCCTAAAAGCGCGCCCGCTTTACACGTTGTGCTTAACGCATTTATGTTGGAAACGTGATATAATAAAGAGAAACAGCAAAAAAATCATATATATATATATATATATATATATATATATATATATATATATATATAAATATATATATTTATTTATTTACACAAAAAGAAAAATGAGCAAGAAAAAAGAACTAACCCACGATTTTTTATTTATTTATTTTTTTTTTTTGGGTGGCAAATCCAAATTCAATACAACAGCCTCTTTTTGATATCAATATCAGGGCATCTTATGGCGCAGAACCCTTTGCGAAAAAAATATTACTCATACGCCGCATTGAGCCGCAGTCTCCCTTGAAGGGAAAATCAAGTCAAAAAATATGCTTTAGAATTTTCTTCGCACCCTCGGCATTTGCACACGAGTCGGCTGTAAATTGAATTGAAACTCGATGGCACTTAGCCCCAGGGCATGTCTGTCTGTCAGTCTGTCTGGCTGTCTGCCCGATGCTGCTACTATAGGTCTTTGGGGCTTGCTGTCTATATTAAGGTCGGTCTCAGCCAGCGCTTCAGCTGAGCTGCCATCATCATCATCCCGGCGCATTAGGCGCGCATTTTCGAGTGCCTTTTCCAAGGATAAACGTAAATTTTATTAGTTTTTCTCTTCGGCGGCTGCCTCTTCTTTGCATTAGCGAAAATTAGTCAGGCAACAGCTACAACAACAACAGCATCTCGAAGGTTATTTGACGAGCCAATCGACTTCGAATTCAGACATACACAAACAAATACATACCAGTACACATATATACAGACATGGATATATAGATATGTGTATAAGCTTCTCTGAGCTGCTCTTTTTTATGAGTTTTCTATTTAAGGTTTAAAGTTGCTTATTCGATATATGACAATAAAACCGAGGCACGCATTCCTATATATGTATTCATGTCCAGCAAATATTTTCATAAGATAATACCGCCATTATTGCCTTTTTATAACTTTATGAATTCGGCAGGAAGTACATCATTTGAAAACTTGGCCAGGTTTTTGGTCTGTTCATAGATTTGGTCTGGAAATAGATTTCCACCAGTAACAATAAAAACTGAAAATAATTTGGAAAATATATATTTATTATGCTTAAAACAATTTTATTTTTAATTCCTATTTCTAAAATGTTTATAATCAATAAACTTGTCAAGCGTTTTTTCTAAATTCAATAGCCGTATTTATTTTAAAATACATGAATCCTAAATATAAATTGTATAAATATTCCTGAAAATAGATAACATATGCAATAAGTGAAGAATTCATTTGCTTGGTGAACGGAAAGTTCTGCTTTCCAAACTCAATAAAAAATAACTCGCACACAGAGAGTTATAAAAAAATGTTAATTTTCGCATTTTCCGCCAGCAAAAGTGTTGACAGCCTCGCGTGAAAATGGCAGAAAAATGGCGCGACATTTAAATAGAATCTAAATTAACGTAATATAATTTGACATCTGCGCCATGTCAAATGAATGTGAAACTTTTCCTTTTTTGTTTTATTGGATAAAAGCTATGGAGATTAATTTACTGAACTGCAATCAAGCATTTCATTGCTCTGCTTTCTAATGAATTTGCCTAGCGACAACGAGTCGTTTTTATATTGGGGGGTTGAGCTTGAGATTGGATTTCAAAATAAACGAGTAATAGATCTGACACTTATTGGACAGGCTGAGAAGGCTAAACAGTGGGTGCTTTGGGATTGAGTAGCAAATGGATACTTGAGCTGTGTTGGGCGTCAATATGAGGAGAATAACATATAATGAAAATAACAATGAATAATATTATATTTGCAAAACGATAAATAACAGCACAGAAATTGAAATTTTAAATCAATCTTATAATTTGGGTTGTTTGAATAATCTTTGTGTACAATTACAATTAAAATATATAAGAAAATTTAATTTTACTTTCTTGAATATGCTAGAACTGAATAAATTGCATTAGAAAATAAATAAAAGAAAACTTTGTACAATAAAACACAATAAATTGAATTGAAATCATAGAGAATATAAAATAGTATTTAAATGAAAAGCAAATATAGCGAAATAATATTAAGCTTTCAGCTATCTTTCCTCGAAGAAGCCAACGCTTTTCACCCTATCTACTTAAAACGCTGAAGCCCTAACAGTCAATTCGATAACCATTTCCAACACATCTCACCCACCTGCACACACACACACACACACACACACATACTTTTAAACACAAACATCTATTTAAATGGCAAGAATTGTAGCATAGATTAGGGGAAAACTGTCTTGGTATTTGCGAAGAGAACAAGCGTTTGGCAAATACCAAATTTTGTCCAATGGCAACTTAGACTAAGCGCTCGCATTCGACAAATATTACAATTACACTTGGTGGACAGTTTTGTCAGTTGAAATTGTGTAATTTATTGCGTATACGCATCGTGCAACATTCGACAAATCCAGCAAACAGTGGTTACCTGACCAATTTGAGCCACCCTCCTTCAAATGCAAGCTGACAATTGGTTTAACATAAAATGGATTTTGGATTTGCTCAGCTTTATATTATTATATTGTGAATTGTTTTTTGTGCATTACGCTTAGCATTATATAAGTCCCCATCAAATACGAGCTGCAAATACACCAAAGTCGCAGCTCATCGGCTAAGGGAACTTTCATTTACTTTTCGCAGCTTCAATCGAACTTTATTGTGCAACATATGCAAGTTTGGGGCAACAACTACCCTTCAGCAGAAACTTGCTACTGTGAAGTACTTCATTTACTTGCCGCATTAAAGGGCTGCATCGAATCGAAGTTTTACCAGCTACAGTTATGGTTAATCTCAAGCAGGATAATTTAATTAAAAAGAATATAATTTAAGATAACGATCATAAACTTGCTCAACTTTTGCAAAGCCAGCTTAATAAAACACATGATAAAACATTAAAATATATAAAAATATTACATAAAAACTTAATTCCGTCAGCTCCAAAAAATTAAATGTAATCCAAATGAAACCACACTGTTTTTACAATGAGCCATTTTTAAATGCATATATTAATTAATTTGGAGCTAACCTTATGTGTGGGCTAAGGCTTATTTTAATCATATTGAATAGCAAGCAACTCCCCACGGTATTCACAAACGACCGTCGAACCTTATTATAGTTATCCGCAAATTAATGAAATCTCTGAAGGCGGCAGTGTGTTTGTGTATCTTACGCAAATTTATATGCCATAAGATGCATAGACGCATGTAGCATATGCGATAAGCAAATAACGACAGGCTCTGTACAATGGGTAGAGATAAAGAGCGTGGGAAGCAGCCCCTTCGCAACTCTGCCACTTCGACTGACGCTGATTGATTTGAATAAACGCGCGCATATTTATCAAATTAGCCACAAGACCCTCAGAGAGTAAGTGAGGCTGACATACACACATATTGAGTTGATTTCGACAGTGGCGTAGCTGAATAACGTAAGCAGGGGCCACTATTATAGGAGCAAACTACTTAACTTGGAGAACTTAAAAAATGAAGGGCTAATAGAATATATTTATATATATATAAAGATATATATACACAGATATATATATATACTGAAAAGTGACGCAACATATAATATAAGAAAATATATGAAATACTTTTTACTTTACGAATCTAGTTCATGAATTAAGTCCCCTCCTCTTCCGAGGACTACGCCGTACAGTTCGGCTTGTGATATCCAAGTAATATATTTTTGCTTATATGTGGTGGTGTGTGTGTGTATGTATTTGTGCACATACAAAGTGTCATCAACTAATCAAGTGGCATTTGTTAGGGAGAGGGAAAGCAGGGCAGTGGGGAGAAGGGGCAAAATAGAAATGAAAATGAATCTCTTGTGGTCAGTGGAAACATAAATTTGCGCACAGAAGAGCGAGTGAAAAGAAAATAAATAATAATAAATAGGCGCATCAAATTGATAAAATACGAAAAGACATTGCGTTGATTTTGATTTAAATGCTGAAAGCTCATAAATCAATACAACGAAATGAATAAATATTACAATGGCTGGCAAATAATAATAAATAATATCGCGTGGCAAGTTTTCGCAGTTTTTCAACACTGTCCATTAGCGGCACATAAATAAAAGGCTAGCCAACTGGCAGGCTGGCAGTCAGGCAGTCAGGCAGCCAGGCAGGCAGGCAGGCAGGCATTCAGCGAAGCGAACAATGGAAACCATTAAAATACTTTGTTTAGCCAAGAAAATAATAATAATAATCATAATAATATTCATAAAATGGGTTAAGCTGAGCTGCTACCCGAACTGACACAATTTTAATATGTATTTACGTAACAGCTTTTTATGCATTTTCTTAGATTTTACAGCCGTCAGCTGCCAGAGCCGTCGTTTTTTTTTTTTTTAATATAAAACTTAGCGAAATATTAAACACGCACCAAGGGTTAACATCTCGCTGGAGTTTGAAAGATGGCTCATAATTCTGTATAATTTCGTTATTTGTATATTCCGTCTTTTTTCTTTTTTTTTCGTTGACCAGCCACAAAGGGCAAGCGAACAATAAAACGAGTGCCCCAAAAGGGCAGAGTGGCTGTTAGGGGACTCGTAATATATTTTCATTAAATTAAATACAATTTTATGGTCTTTTGGGAGCTACAGTAGTTAAGGAAATATGCAAATAATTAAATGAGTTTGCAAATAATTTCCAAATTTTTACTAACTTCAAAAAGTTAGTCAAAGATATTAATGACCTTTGATACGGAAGAAATTGTTCGGGTAGCTCACTACAAATCTGATTATCAAAGTCTAACATACTGCAAATATTGGTTTGTTTTGATATAAGAAGTCAACCAAAAATAAAAATCTTATAACTAACCAGCAGCTTTTCTTCACTTCATATATTTATGCTGTTTTTTGTTTGGTCATCTAAATTTATGGTACACAAACTTTTTTGGTATACCCATAGCCAACACTGAACGCGTGAACAGCACTTTGCACTTTACAACAATTACAATAACAATGTGAATTAAACAAAATAATGGCGAAGGGCAAAACAAACTGCAGAAAGGCATCATGTTAGGTTGAAAGAGACATAGATATAGAATGAGAGAAATTGAGCCAGACAAGAAAAGAAATACGGTCTTCAAACCGGGGGCACTCGGCGTATACGCAATGCCAATAAAAGCGTAAATAATAGCCGCACACACACACCAACAGAGCAAGCGCATAACCGACAAGAAACAATACCAAATTCCAAAAATGCCTTTTATTGAAATTTATGACGCAACTTTCAGTTGCAGTAGCAATTATGAAATCAGTGAAAAAGTCAGTTCCCATTAACCCAACAAGTGCTTTTGCACATTTCAATTAATTTCAATTTGATAAAAATCCAAAAATTCAATTGGATTACAACATTGATTTTTGATTGTTTCACTTAAAAACTATTTGGTGTGCAATTGCAATTGCACGCTTCCAAAATATATTTTGCAATTTTGCAATTGTACACAAATATATTACAACAATTGAATATTATGCATACGCCCCGGGGGGAGCAGGCGTACATATGTTGACGCAAAAGCAAACCCTTTTTTGCTGGACAACAATGTTTTATGGCTGGAGAGCTGCAGCTGAATCGTTGATCTGGAGCCAGTGTAGATGATGGTGGTCCACAAGCGATATCTATGACTGTGGCAACATCCGCAGCACATTTTGTCGCCAGCTGCGCTACCCATTGAAACGGAAATGAGAACTCAACGCAGCGGAAATTTAATAACGACCAGCAATTTAGCGACAAGTGGTGGGCTATACCGAACGACATATTTATGCGGCCATTTGACTGACCACAGAAACCAACCAACCACACAAGCAGACATCCCACCTACCCCACTTCAATTGTTGTGTGTGTGTCTGCTCATTGACAAATGACCATTTCATATGTGAAATGGCAATTCAATTGATTTCTACGCCCAGCCGTCCACTGAACGCCCAACAGTTTGCAATTGAAATGAAAATAGTTCAAATATGTTTGTCCCGATGTGCTCCACAGCAATAATGAGAAGTATTTCATAAAGACCACCCTCACAGAGCAACAATCCTGCCGGCAACAATCCCACACATAAATTGTGTCTCTCAAAATAAAAATATACTGACAACAAATTGTCAATAACAATGGCAAAATGTTAAACGGCCAGCAAGCAGCAAACTGCACTGAAATTTATGACTTGAACAGATCAAGCACTCATGTGTCATGGTCATATTAATAAATTTTATAGTTTCATTTCGAATTGCACAATTACTGACGGCTGATGCTGATGTGTACAAAGCACAGTGCGAGTATTGCAGGTTCCCAGTAGATAGGAGAATAAAGTCCAGAAGGAAGCATTCGGAATTAATAAATAACTTTTTGATGTTGTTTACATACAGGAGTGGGTAGATGACATAGATTTAACAAAGAAAAACAACAAAAGAGCACCTATCCTAGACTGGTAGAAGTTTGAAGACCAGTATAAATAAATAAATAAAACTGGGCAGATTGTTTCCATAAAAGAAATATCGATACTTGTCTTGATAATTTTTCATAGTGTTCATATTTGTGTTACTTATCAGCGAATTTAAAAAAATTATAATTATGAATAAAATCTATTAATAATTATTGCTTTCCAACACGTATGCAGACTACTAATTAATATTGATTAAATTGTTCATAAAATAGATTTGCAACTCACGAAACATTTAATGCGAACCGAACGAAAATTTATATGCAGTCTAAAAATTGGAATTTGGTTCGCAAAGATTTCCGTCATAAAAATTGATAACACGTATTTGTCAGTCCACAATTATTGAGTTCAACAATAGTTATTTTAACATACTAGTGCTTGTTAGTGGCATGTCTAAACTAATTAAAACATATTTTACACAAACATTTTTTTCACAAAAAATGACAAAAACCAGGAAACTGGCAAAATTGGTCAACAAAAATTAAAAAAAAAAAAATAAACACTCTGCTCTTGCCTAAAAAATAAATGTCTTTGCTTCCGAATAAGCCCACGCGTTCTTAGCAGCTTACATAATTATGACTTTGCACACACAAAGACGATAAAAAAAAACAAAATTCTATGAAATTAATTTTCCTAATCAGCGGCAAGTGAAAAGTCACTCACTTGTCTTTTGTTTGCTTTTGCCGTCTAAAGCACACATGCCAAAAAATAAAGCACATTCCTAACCCGGACAGACACTCAACTAAACCTTATATTAAATGCGTGGCTCAATTATCTTCCTCTTGGCATTCTTTTCGGGAAGCAGCAGGCTGCTTTACACTGCTTCCAGCATCCTCGACCACCCTGATATGTGGCTCAGACAGAAGACGTCAGCAGCTGCGCCTGTCAAGATAACAAAGAGTTTTTGAGTTGAGTAAGCTGCCAGCTAGCATTTCCATTGTGCATTTCTTTTGCACAGATTTTGCAGCTAGATGTATATTTGTATATATATATATATATTAGCATTTGAATTAAGTTATGCAATTACGCAAAGTTATGAGCAACAAAAAGGAATCAATTTGATTTAATTTAAATTTGTTGAAGTAATTAAATTTGACACGAAACTCAAGTAAAAGGCGGGGAAAAGCAAAACTTGAAATTCATTTCACCAACGCTTAAGCCGAAAAGTAATTATCCATTATTTACTTTATTTTACACAAGCTCACAACTCACAGCTCACAGCTCACACATGCAGACATTGCAGACTTGTACATTTACACGATTGCCAGAATCTATTCATTCTGTATTCAACTGTATTCACACCAGAAATTAGCATAACAAAAGGCAGCTGCGCAACCCAAACATTGCTAAGTCGATTCTTAATTTTCAATTAAAATCCAATTTGTGCACAAAAACGCCAAAGAGTTGAGTTTTTTGCTGCTACTTTTCATCCGTTACCGAATCTTGCACACACTCCACTGACACACAACCCAACAACAAATATATATTTTTTTTTTTGCACAAATCCATTGTCAATCTCAAAACGGACACGCAGCACTGTGCATAAAATGGTTCAGTTTGAATTACTTGAATAGATCATTGTAGTTGTTCAAGCGAGCGAATGGAGGAATAAAAAAGTATGATGATGATGAGAATGAGAATGTGTAAATTGGAATGTAATGAAAGCATTGTATTAAAGGATGCGCTTTCGCTCTACACAGTAGTAATCAAAAACTGTTTTTTAATTACGTCTCGAATTGAAATCTTCCGTAAGACTTGGATTTTAAGAAATAAATTAAACATAATAATTTCGTGTTTGCTTTTAAACTCATATTTGAAGTGACACTAATTTTTGCTTCATGCCTTACAGGGTAACGTAAGGCAAGTCATAAATATTTTATGTAATTATTTGTATTGTATTTAACCTAAAAATGTATGAAATATAATAATAATATATATGTATATATGCTTCTTATGTATATTGTGCATTCTTATTTAAAAAAAACATCAAAGAAGTTGCTTAAAAAACAAATGGTTGCCAAGCTAACAATCAGTGAAAGCTTTTGCAACTTGGATCAGCTTTTATTTTGCGCTGAAATCTAAATGTATGCACTTGTTGCAATCGCGTATACTTCTGCTCGTAATAGCCGTGGTGATCCAAACTTCTGGCCAGTGCCCCCAACTGCGGCTCCCGGGTGTAATACAAGGTTAGCAAAAAGTTGGACAAGCCGAGTTGAAACTGTTTATGCAGATCGTCGATGGAATCGCTGGTGTTTTGGCAATACCAACGAAGGTCTTGGACACTCTCCAGACTTTGAATGCTTTGATTAAATTGCGAAACGAATGCAATAAATTTCTGCTGCACTGCATCCAGCTGCATAATGATCTCATAGAGCTCCCCCAGATGATGTCTTGACTTTAAATACTGTTTGCCCTGCAGAATACCACAATAAATGCTGTTCAAATATGTGCCATGTATTTGCAGAAGATCATCTAACGTTTTCGCTGTCGTGCAGCCCAAGGAGAGGCCCTGAAAAGCGCTGTCCAGGACATCGTCCAACACATAGCTGCGCAACTTATGCATAAAATCCTGTAACTGCTCAATAAATGTCCTCAAGCGATCTCTTACACTGCGAGCATCCCTCGAGTCGTCGAAATTGATGCGTTCGTGGAAATGCAACTGTTGTCGCCCGATGCGCTCATTGAGCACATAGTCCGCATAGTGCAGCTGCCAGATGCACACAAAACATGATTCATATTGCGCCAAACTGTGGCCTATTAGGGGCAACCAATGTGGCGGCTGCTGCCAGCGCAGTAGAAAGCGTTGCCAACAATGATGGCCGGGATAGAAGCTTTCAGCCACATAGAGTGGCTCAATGCAGCCGTTAAACACTTGCTCCAACATGTTGTTCAGCTGATGTGTATCATAGTAATCATAGGGCTGTTGCAGGGCCGGCTCCAACAATTCAATTAGCTGGCTAACAAACTGAACATCTGCGAGCAGCAAATATTGATGCAGTTTACTAAGCAGATCCAGTGGTGTTGGCACCCACTGGTTTAAATGGATGAACAGTTCCTCGGCTGTCTCACGCTCCAGCTGGCCAATGAGCTGTTCAACCGCTTGCTGTTCCAGCTGCTGATAGCATTGAACACAGGCCTGACTCAGTTGCTGCTGCAACTCTGCGGCCTTCAGCGTGGCATTAAGTCGTAATCCCAGAAACTGTTTAGCGTAATCTTGACACTTGCCTGCGTTGAGCAACTGTTGCGCGAGTTGGCTATTTAAAAACGGTGGAAGCTGCTCTTCCACCAGCTTGAAATGTGATTGCCAATAGTGCGCTGGATGCGAATCCTTCTGCGCCACTATAAAGAACTCCTCGTCCGACAGCTCGCCACTCACCAGCCAGTTGCTAATCCTTGCCAGCAACGGCTGAGTGGCAGCCAGTAGCCAGCTCTCCAACAGTTTATTGTATTCCTCATTGCCCACGTTCAGTTGCAGTTGCAGGCAGTTCAGCAGCGGTCGCCGGCAACTTAAGCCAATACACAGCTGTAGAAGCCAACAAAATCGATGTAGAATGCCACGTGTTTGCCAAAATAAATGCAGTAAGCTTCGATTCTGCCCTTCCCTTTGCCGCATACAAAATTCAAAATACAAATGCAACTCGGAGAGCAGACAAATTGATAACTCCCTGCCGATCTCGCCAAACTGCCGCAAACGCTGCTCATGCAGCTGCAACCGCTTGTAGTAGTACCCAACTTGTCCGAGGGACAGCAGCAGGTAGGATTCACTAATAGTGGACTGATAGTGGGGCCAACGTAGCATTAAAGTGTTACGCAATGCTGAGTAACGCAGCTGCAGACATTCATAGCCCAACATGGCATGCAGAGCATCCCGCAGTCGACTCTCCTCTGAAAGGTTAATATGGCTTCTACGCTCTTGGAGATGCCAACGAAGTGTTTTATATTCCCGTAACTCGGCGGTTGTTAACAGCTGCAGTAACTGAATCTTGGCTATCTCTGGCAGGCATAGATCCGCTTTGTAAGCTGATTTCCATTTAATTCGACTTATAATCTTTTCTATGCGCTGTTTAATACCAGTTACATTTATTATTGAGATCAAGCAACTATTACCCATTATCTCATAGAACTGTAATAGTTGCTCATAGAAATTGGGCGCATTGGGGTCCATCGGAGAGCATTCATAGGCGGGATTGCATTTAAATAGACGTATTATGAAACGGGAAGCTGCGATAATATGTCGCTGATGTTGCCACTTGGGAGTGGTAGGCCTCCTACTGGATAGCTCCATTTGCACTCGGTGGAGAACTGTTGGATTTATCTGGGTTGCCTGACCGTTTTCAGGTGAGCTGCTTTCAGACTCCATTTCTTTTAAACGTATATCAAATTCTTTATGTATAATTTTGTGCGTTGGCTTTTCAGCTTTCAGTTCAGGCAGTGCTTTTAACTGATCGTCTTTAAGTGTAGTTTTCTCAGTTTCCAGTTCAGTTTTTATATTTCGTAGATTGATTTGAAGTGGTATATTTTTTAACTTAAGTGTATCGTTTTTAGATATAACTTTTTGCAGATTTGTCCGTTGATCGATTTCAGGCGTGCCCCTTTCAATAAACAGGTTCTTCTCTGTTGAAATCACCTCTTGCAAACCGTCTCCAATTAAATGTGCATCAGTGGATTTTCCATTCAGAATCCTTTTAAATATAGAAGTACGTAATTTTTTATCTTTAGTGAAATCGATTCTAACAGCTTCTTCCAAATTAGATATTGGCATTAGACTAACTCTCGTAATATGCGAATTAGAAGTTTCTACAGGTGCCTCTCGATTGGTTGTACTACACGCTTCGGGTATATACATTTCTAATGATTCACTTGTTTCCATTTTGTCTCCGTCATCTTCGGTAATAATTGATGATGGACTATGTTTTGTAGTTCCATCAGTTGATTCTATATTAAAAGTCTTCTTCAAAAACCCATTTAACATTTTTTCCCAGGGCACTTTTAAACTTGAATTAGTCTGTGATTCATTTTTATAAGTTTCATCAAGCATAACATCTACACAGCTTGCAATATATTTTTCCAGACACTTTCTATTAACTAGCTCCTGTTTTTCCATGGTTTGCATATCTATGATTCGATTGACTTCTTCTGACTTTTGAGCAAAGGTTATTTGGTAAGTTTCACGTTCCCATCGGAAACCTCTCAGGACCGAGGGAAATGTTGCCAATGTGCATGCCACACAGGCAAATCCTACTTTTACTATGTTCTGTATTGCATTATCCAAAATCAAGCTGTTTAAATGAATAATATATTTTGTTAGAACAATTAAGCGATCAATGAATGCTTCCCGATATCTGAGCATTTCCTCCAACTGCATTTTCTCCGGCTTCTCCGCATCGAAGAGCTCATATAATAACATTAGATATTGCTGTTGAACTGATTCTTCAGGTTGCAGCTTTGTCAGCAGCCTGTAAAAGTGCAAAAATAGCCTGTAGCGCAGCTCCTGCAGCATCTGCTCCTCTTCATCCAACTGACCTGTGTCCTGCTGTTGCTTAAATCGTTCCCGAAAATCATAAAACTTAATACGAGGATTGTTTTCTGTTTGTGTTTTTAATAAATAATGCTCCAAGTTCGGCTGCTTGCAACCCAATATCTTTCCCAATTGACATAGAAACTTTGGAATGCTACTGGCAAACTGCTGAGGGGGAAGCTTTAAGCCAGATCTGTAAAAATTAATGATTTCATATTGTTTCGTTTCCTCCTCAGACATCAGACTATAGTCAAATATACAATGTATAGCTTAAAATCATAGAAAATAGCGTTGTAAAACATCAATGTCTGAAATATGTTTGAAAGAGTTACCTAAAAAATAAATAGGAATTATTTATGAATTGCCAAAATATTTTAAATTCAATAGGTGAATGACTGTTGGCTATGACCTTTTATAAATTACTTGAATGAATTCATATAAAAATTTAGGTAAAATTCTAATTCCCTTATATTAAATGAGATTCATTATACATTTGCCAATTATCGCAGTTCGTAACTCAAAACTTACCATTAAAAAAGTGGCTGGGCACACTTATATTTTAACCATTACAGTTTACTTAAGAATTTCTACGCTTTTGTCAAATTTTTAAAATATACATAGAAATAGATATGTAAATACATTTGTCAATTTTATGTTTATGATGAATATCTCTAAGGCAGAACAATACTTTCGAATTGATGTTTGTTCAAATAATTTGCATTTAATCTTTCTTAACTCAGCTAGAATCTTAAATAAAAAAAAACTCGCATCGTAATTAACTCATAAATCGTTCAAAAGATTGTCGACATTCTTCAAAAACTAAAGGGCTAAGCTAAAAATTCCGTTATCTTAGCACTTTTTGCAGTCGCCACAAACGTTTTAAGCATTTCATTCATTCATTTTATAGATAGAGAAGCGCTCTCAGCCGTTGAAACCACTTTTAACCTCAGACCATAAAAAGTTTTGACGCTTGGCAAAAAGGAAACTATGCAAAGATAAGTGAAAAAGATTATATATGCATTGTTGTAAAATTTACCGCCGCGTGTAAAAAAAAATCCCAGCCACTGAAATGGCACACGATTTACGTGCCGGCAAGTCAAACGTAAAGGAAACGGAAGCGGAAACAGGCATTTAAAAAACTGTCACCAGACACACAGAAGAAATAGAGAGGAACATAGAAAAGAGAGATAGAGAGAGAGAGAGAGAGAGAAAAAAGAGAGAAAGAGAGAGAGAGAGGGATAGAGAGAGAGAGATGAGGAAAAACATGGCATGCAATAGTGTAGTTGAAATTATCAATGTCTGTTGACAGCTAAAAAAAAATGTGTTCGTTTGGCTTGATTTGCATTTAAGAACAAATTGTAAATATAATTGTGCCTCACATATACACATATTTATCCCAAGCACACATGCACCAAAAATGTATGTAAATTTCATGAAGATGAAATCGTGAAGAGATGGGAGAATCGGCACAAAAGAAGTGCTAGCACCTAACTAACCAACTAAGCTGAACTGAACTGCTCAATCTATAGACACTCAAGTTGTAGTTACCGCTTCATGTGCATGTTGAACAAACGACCCAGTGAACAATGCAAATAATTGTCAAACATTGCACAAAGGAGGACAAAATGTCTGAAATGCTCCCCTGCAATGAATGGAAGCGTATGATTTTTTATAGCACTACCACCAAGCATTGTGCTAAGTTGTGGAAAATCAGAAAAAAAAATCGCTAAGAAAAGTGAGGAAAACTTTGGATGCTGCCTGCTGATTGTCTATGCTATTGGCTCGCTCTTTCTCTCTCTCCCTCTCCCTCCCTCCGTGTGTGTTTTTCTCACCAGTTGTCTTTCCCCCTTTCTGGCTAAGCACCCCTTTAATCGCGCACAAATACACAAGAAGTGCAAAAGGACTGAAAAGGTGCACATTATGCGCACTGGTTGTGATGGTGAGGGGTAACAGACACGAGGGGTACTCCCCCTCTCATTGGCTTTGCACATCTGAATGAACACAAAACTGCGGGTTATTCGTTAGAATTCTAGTGTCATTGTCGCAAAGCCTCTTCGTCTAACTACCCCCAACATTACAATGAAAGTCAATAAATTTGATTTGACATTTCCTCAGTTTTTCTCCTTGTGTTCCTTGCGCTGATTCAGCACATTTGCGTTTTGCTTGTCGTCGAGCTTCAATTGTAATTTTATTATTGCTGCCTGACAAAATGTCACACATTCAGTTTTTTAATGAGCAGGTTGTTGCAAAGAGCCGCTGTTGCGGAGATTGTGTGGGGGACATGGTGAGGGGTTTTGTACATAAATGGAGAACATTATAAATTTGAAGACAACATTGAGAAAATGCCTAGTCGAAAGTCTGTAGAAGATTGCATGTCGTCAATACTTGCATTGAATACAAAGTTGTGAAAAAAAAAACCTGTTTTAAGCTGCGTATTTTGTCTAAAACATATATTCCATAAACTATTAAATTTGAATCAATTTTTACAAAATAAAAGCCAGTTCATTGAGCTTCTACAAAAGCTAGACTCTTAATTTCATTCACTTTTAAACCTATTTATCCTCAGCACATTGTTTTAATGTATTTTGTACAAAATTTTATCAGGTTAGTGAAAATATTATTTCAAGTAATTCTCAAAACCAAATTTTAAACAATTTGCATAAACATTTCAAAAGTTGATTTAAAATATTTGATTCTTGGTAATTATCTCAATTAGTAATCTATGCCAACTGTGCAATTACTTTAACCACATAATTAATATTTTGTGAAGCATAAGCAACATAAAGCCAATCAACCTAATTAGGTATTTGATTGTATTGAGTTTCCTCGCCTCTGTGTTAATCATCAGAATCATGGAAATTCCCCAAGCAAACACATTTCAAGCAACTTCTGCTTACACATTACGCCACATATATATAATTAATGCTTGCTACTCGGACTCTTGGGCATGTGGCTTTGGCTTTGGCTTTGGCGTTGGCTCTTGCTCTGTTCTACTCGTTATGCACAAATTTATGCAGTGCAGCTAACTACAGAGCTGCCGCATCTCAGCTGGTTATTGCATTGATTACGCATTCGCCGTGTGTGCTGCGCCATACAGTCTCAAGTTATTAATTTACTGTTTCTGCTGACACGTCGTGAATATGGTCCGGATAACACGTTAGTCTCAACTATGTAATCATAAATCTAAACTTCTTTTTAAGCATATTAACTAATATATATTTATATAATTTGCAAAAGTATGTATCTAATTTGTAAACGTTTTTCTCCAACTATTTCTAAGCTGAATCGCAGGAGTGCTAAATTTTTAAGCAGAGAAATAGTATTTTACATATTACATATTCTATTACATTGGAATGCAGAGTAATGTTGCTTATTCATTAATATTATTATTAAAACTAACGTCGTTCTCATTCGAGCACTCTGCATTCATTCCGTTTCATCTCAAATTCGCTTTCTTATTGGATAACTTCAACCACTTCAATTAACTAGCTAGATACTCTGCTTAAAATCCACAAGCAATTAAAATTACACAAGCCATGATACGTTAGAAGCGCACATGTGCACTTAAACGATATGATTGCAGAGGACACGGCACTTACGTGCAACATTTGAAGCGATATTTTATAGGACGCAGACAGTTGAAGTGGCAAACTCGAATCGTGTTTGTCATAAGCTGCTTCTTAAGCGATTCGTAGCCCTACGTCCTGTTCAAGTGATTGGATAATCCCTTGTGGCCCATCACATTAAGAATACAAACTTAACGCATTTTACTAAGCAATTACATATACAAATGTATTATATCAATTTTAAATGCATCTTTCAAATAAATGCATTCCAGCTAAAACTGTAATTAAAGCCTTAAGCTTCTTGCAGAGTGCAGAGTGACAGAACCCAAAAGTTATTACACTTTATCATCCAGATAGAGCACATAAAAATCAAATTATTTTGAAAACTATTTTGTCAAAATCATGTAACTTTGCGGAAGATTTATTTTTATCATTACAAAAATACTTTTAAAATATCGTGTACGTGTTTAAAGCAAAAATCTTCTTGCCATCAATAGTTTATCGAAATACTTCACTGAATTCAAACATTAAGCTTTGAACGTAATTTTCTATTTTTATTTATTATTTTTTATTTCACCACATCTTTAATTCACGGTACCAATTTGATTTTATGCACTAAAAATTAACAATGGAAAAAATAATAATAAAATATAATGTAGAATATTTCCTTAATTGCCCACTTTTCAATAAATAATAGCTTCATAAGCATACAATTTAGAAGCTCTCTAAAAATTGCTCTTTATTATTTTTCCGGAATATTTTATATTTTCTTTTATTTATTATGGTCGAAAGTTTAACGAACAACTCGCGGGAATTCTTCTAAATGTTTTTAAGCATACCTGCAAAGTCATCAGAGAGCGCATATGTGTTTCGGTGCATCAAATCGAACTTTGAAATTCAAGTTTTAATATTAATTTGTCGCCTTGCAGGGGCAAACGCATTTGAAATTAGGCTTATTAGAATATAAGTCGTATCCATGTATGTGCACCTATTCCTAAGCATTTATACACAACAATGGATTTTCGAGTATGGCTTGGGTACACATTTCAAGTACAATTTACTTAAGGCTTGTCTGAACAATGCTTACACATATTCACATTTATGTTTGTGTGTAGGTAATGTTAAAATTTAAGTTTATTTTGCTTTGTGGCTACTTGAATTATTGTAATATTATTTATCTTTTATGTGTTTTCGTGTGCGTGTGTGTGTTAATTTGCATAAATTGCGTAGTTATTTGTAGCTAATTGAATGCATAAATCTGAATTGTGAATTACGCAAAATTCGAGTGTAATTTTAGTTTAATTGGCAAAAAGCAGTTGCATCCATAGCTAAATAAGATTAAGCAATTTTCCTGCTTGGTCATAAGCCACTTCAGCACCCGTATCGGATTAACAAACTCAACATGCCCAAGGCCAGCAACTCTTGCTTTCTATCTTCTACCGTCAAGCAACAAATTAAAAAATTGTGCAACAATTGGAAGCACAAAAAAAAAACGATGGCGGCAGCAGCAGTAAAAAGAAATTGTCAAGAAAATGCACGACGAAAATAAAAATTAAGAAATAAATAAGATGTCGACAAGAAGGCAAGCGCGACAAGAAATTAAAAGAGAGCCCAGCCAAACGCCAAGTAGCAGCACAATAAGATGAACAATCTGTAGTTCCTAGATGGGGAGGCGGAGAGATACTTGTGGCACGTGCAACACTTGCAACAGTAATTGATAGCACGCTAGAGTGATTCGTAGTGCAATTCAGGCAGCCGCTTCAAATCTACTTCTTTTCGCCCCGTTGCACGACAATTTTCTATTAGATGCGAATGCATCTTTGAAGCATTCAAGCTCCCCTTAAATTATACATAAAATCTGCGGATAAAAGATAGCGTAACCTGATTTGAGGGTAATGATAAACAACATTATTGTACAATAATGTCATCAAGTGCTTACTATGAATAATACCTAAATAAGTAAACACTCTTTGAGCACATTTCATTAGCAGTTTCCAGTTCTTTTTCCCTGTTTTTAAGACCGCCCTTTTTGAGTAAAAATGGGGCTATGACTTCGTATCAATGTTTTACCAGGCCAAATAATCAGCTTGCTGGCAAAAAGTAGGTTATCTATAAAGTGTTGCAAACTAAAAATAATTTGTTGAAGTGTGTTACTTCAGTCCATGAGTAAATAGATAAAGAAATAAGTGATTTAAAATGAATTATCAAATAATACCTCTTATAGGATGAATATCAATCTCATATGTAACATTATTGTAGATATCAATCGAAATAAAAACTTTTATATTCAATTTGTTTAATGTAAAATTGTCAATTTGTATATATTCAGTCACATTAACTCTCTGCATTTTCATTTATTTACTTTAACTTTCTTATGCTTATATTTTTGTAGCAAGATTTAACAATCCTCAACTTGGGACGATGACTACACATATTATTGTCTATGTTTGCGAACTGAATCGTTTAGCATCCAATCAACTCAAAGCTTATTCAGCTCCATTTCCCTAATCTACATCGTTATGATCTTATCAGTGTACTTTTTGTCCATTGTCTTTGGCACAGTGCACAAATCTATTTTAATATTTTCTTATTTGCCACTGACATTTACGAAAAATCACATAAATTGGTGCACACAGCCTTTTTGCCATTGTCATCACTGCCACATGAAGGGGCCGAGTTGCTGGGCCCGAAGCTGAACCCAGTGCTATGACTAAGGCTCTGGCTCGACCTGGTACTACGTAAACAGAGTGGAGGCAGCGGCATCCTGACAGCGACTACCTTACTAACAACTGTCTTAAAGAGAGAAAGAAAGACCGATGTATAGAAAGAGAGTACACCACACAAAAGCTTTTTACATTTACTATTATTCCCACGTACTTAAATTTGTACACCCTGCAAAGTACATTTGAGGAGTTACAGTCATGCCTTATAAGCTTATTGAAATATTTACAAATATATCATTTTATTTAATTATTATTTATGTTTTACGAAGTAATTATCATTAAAATAATAAGAAAAATTGTCTATAGTAATTTAATATTTGTTCATGTAGGCATATAATATTTAAATTAAATTATTTACACATGCTGCAACTTAGTAAATACAATTAAAACGTACAATTTAAAATAACATGAAACTGCAATACTTGGAATATTTTTTATATCGTACAAGTTTTCAAACCAAAAGTTCAGATTAAATCATATATTTTGTGTATATGGGCCATATATATTGCAATAGATGAAAAAGTATACAGGGTATGCCATAATACACTATCGTCTTACAGAGCCGTGCCAGTGTTGTCGTTTTTGTTGTGCAACAACAAAATATTCTCATATGAGAAATGTTGGCAACGTTATGGACTGAGAGCGATATGCAGAGATATAAAGCAATTTTCTACGTAAATACTTTGTAATGGATTTAGTAAGTAGTAAAGTATGACGCGTTTGCCATCTAGAGCATGTCTGCACACATGTTAGTGTGTGTACGTGTACGTGTGTGTGTGTGTGTGTAAGTGAGTGAGTTAGGCGCATACTAAGAGAGTATTAAGTACTCCCTGTCTGTTTGTGTGTGCCTATGTGTCTTCGATATTGTAAATTTCAGCATTTATAGATATATATTTATATATATTTATATACGCATCATATAATTGATGAATAAGTATTACAGCGATTGTCAGCGGCATTTTTGTTTGTGTATTTATTTTTTATTTTATTTATTTTTATATTTTTTTTGGCTCTTGCCTTGGTCCATTGCATACTTTTGTGCGCTGACAGTAGACTTATGTGTGCGACTGAATGTGTGCCTTTATATAGCCTTAGTAAATGGAGCGTAGTGAGTGAATTATATTTAATGCTTTGTGTAATTTAAATATTATAAAACCTCGAATGCCTTGCTAAGCAAGAAAGAGATCGACATAGAGGTAGCTGTATCTTCGTGTGTGTGTGTGAAAGAGGGAGGCTTGGAGTTATATGCAGACAAAATAATATTTTTTTCGTTGCTTTTGCAGACATAAATGTTCCTTCGGTCCATGCACATTCATTTGCATTTATTTTGCCCAAAAAGTAGGCAATCATTTTTATGCGTGTTGCCAAAATTATTAGCTTGTAAAGTAGAGCATAAACAAAAATTTAAAACCCTAAAAAATAAACATAAAAAGATAAAAAATCATACCACAAATATTTTGCTAAGCATTCTTGAACTAAATAAAAATGATGAAGGTACGTTTATTATATTCCCTACCAAAAAATACCTATGAATCGAAGGTCATAAAACGCTTAACCAAAAAAATTTTACACGTAATTAAAGTATCATTCTCCAATTGAAACCCATTGGAATCTCTAGAGCCTGTTGTGCCCATTGGTTTTATTGACAACTTACAAAACCAAAAACAAACAAAAAAAAAAAAACGGACAGAAAATTTGCGCAAACAACTTGATTAAAAAGCCACAAAAAAGGAGTCCCCCGAAAGTCTCAATTGAATTGTTGTTGCTGGCCATTCAAAAGGGGGACTCAATGAGCATTCGATTGTGGACTGGAGCGTGGATACAAACTGTTTCAATATGGTGCACCGCCATGTTGTGACAAGGAGGAGGTCAGCCACAGGGTAATTTAAATGAAATGAACAACAAATGCACTCACACTCGCACACACTCGCACACACTGCCACACACTGGCACACACTCGTAAAAAACCAGTCAAAAAAATGAACACTTAGGAGCTACCACGAACGAGTCGCAGTGTGTGACATGTGCCGAAAATATTGGCCCCAAAAATAAATAGCAAGTTGTAAATTGAGACTAGCTGGTTCAAGCCCTGATTGGCGTGGGTGTGACTGTGTGGGCGTGTCTCCCATCTGAATGTCCGCATATTGCTTTTCAAATTGGTCATCGAGCATAATAAAAAGCATGCGGGTCCCGAAGTTTTTATGGCGTTAACAAATTGCATTTTATAACACAATTTTGATGTGTGGCAACAAGAATAACAAGAGACAAAAAAAGGACAATATCATTTGACTATCGGTTTGCTGCTCACTAGAGATTTATATGTACAAATTTGCAATCAGCATTGACAATCAACCAAAAGCAAAACGAAAGGCAAAAACTGACAGCTATCAGTTTAAAAAATATATGTAAATAAAAAACTCAAAAGATAGTTGAAATTATGGACAACATCTGGACTATTGTCTTACACGTCATTTATGGACTTCTGAATAATGATAAATAAAAAAGTATAGCATTCAAGAAATATAGCTATATTGAATACTAAATAATTAATTTAAATATATTGAATAAATAAGTCATCTCAAGATCATATAAGCAAAAAAAGAAAAAACCATCAATAATGTTTAAAGATTCCCTGAAAGTGCTTAGCAACATTCACAAAGATATTTTGATCAAGTATTAATCCATTTCGTTAGTATTCAAATTCCAAACACACATTATATACTCTTTAATATATTGAATAAATAAATCATAATAGAATCAGTTAAATGAAAAATGAGAGCCCTGAAGAATGCTTAGAGACTCCCTTAAAGTTTCTGACAGCTTTCGGAAGAATATTTTGATCAGGTAATACTACTTAACCTAAGCCAGCAACTTTTCATCACTATCCTTACCCCAATTTGTATGTATATTTTCATTTTATTTATTTGATTACAAATAAAATCATTCAGCTTTCGATTATTTAACTCAGCGTAAAAGAAAAAAACTTTGAGCGTTTGTTTTATTTGCTGTTCGCATTGGAATTGTATCATTGCATTTCATTGTTCTGTGGCCTTTCTATTAAAAATAACAAATCCCTAAATACGCCACTCAAAATTCAATTAAAACTCTCGACGCACAAGCGCCGACAGATTTACAAAGCCCCCCATACAAATACACCCAAACACACACACACACACACACACACAGAGGCACGCACGCACACAGGGAGACACACACACAAATCCATAGCTAAAAGTTGGCTAAAATGCGGGCATGTTGGATATAAATGCTGGTATTTGGTATGCCAACAATGGAGTGGTTTCAACTTTATTTTCAAATATTTATATATCAGAGGTAAATCGAAGCTCGACGCCAATGTAAATACATATATGTATATATAAATGTATCTAAATGTGTGTGTATGTTCATATATATATATATTTATGTATATATATTTATAAATAAATAATTATGAAATACCTTTTTTTGGCGCTTGCATTAATGTAGAATATCCGTTATCATTTGGCACATTCGACATATACCGGCAGCCAAAATCGTCAATAACCAACAAAAAATTGCATTTTAATCTTTGAAATCAAGCTGCGGGCTTACTGCTGGCTGCAGTGTTTGTGAGTGGAGAGCCCGGGCCACAAAAGTTGAATTGGCCAAGCTACACTTGTCTGCAGCGGCATACGAATGTCATTAGGGCCAGCCACAAGTACAACCCAAAATTGTATGTTGCCTACTTCCAGCATGAATTGGCGATAAGTGCGTGAGTCGTGATGCTAAAACAACTTTCAAACATTGACTTACTTAGCATACAATTTATTTTTCTCTTTAAAGGAAATGGAATAACTTTTAGTATTTAGTATTCATCTATATAGTACGGGGCCATAAAATGTGCATTACGTTAACATGTTTTTTTATTACACATCTGTAATTATATATACTATTTTGTCAGAGAGTGTCTGACAGACTACGAGAGGGGAGAAAGCGTAGCACATAATAGTTTTAGTGCGCAATTAAATGTTATTCAATGTGGTTAATAAATACTCATCCAATTTGATTAGGAAACATTAAACAAGCTACCTAAACAAAAAATAATAATAATTAAAAATAAATTAAGAGTGGATGCCACGAAGGAAATTTAAAATATTTCAGATGAACATTGAGATTTCAACATAATAATAATCGAATGCTTTAAGTTACAATTGGAGAAAGATAAATTCTATGAGCCCCACTCACGCGCTCCGCTCTATCGATGTGAATGGGACTGGACTGGATAGGCTGCCACATTGTTTGAGCAATTTCGAACAGCTGTTTCGCCTGCTGCTCTTTTTTGTGTGGTTGTTAAGTATGCATTTTTTTTCGTGTGCTCATTGTACATAGATGGGTGTATGTATGTGTGTGTGTGTGTGTGTATGTGTGTTTGTGTGTGCGAGTGTTAAATGTGTGCGATTTGTCGTGGTAGCTCTATAATGGCCAGTAGAGGTCGCTAGTGCCGTTATGCTTATGGTTTTGCATGGCGGCACGTGTGGAGCATGCAGATGTTGTCGTAGGGGGGGAGGACGAACTGGAAGGAGATGAGTGGCCGAACGGACCGCCCAACAAAGCAAAACTGAAATTGAACAAATTCCTGACAAATTGGAATTTGGTTTAGTTTTTTTTTTTTTTTTGTTTTTTGATTTGGTTTGGTTGCTGTTCTCCAACCCCGCCTTTCTTTGTTCTTGTTTTGTTTTTTGTGTCTCATTTTTTTTGCGCTGCCAGCGAAATTTGCTCACATTTTTCTTATTGTTGGTTTTTGCCACTTTTTTTGCTGCTGTTGTTTCTGCAACATTTCCACGCAAGATTTCGTCTCAAATATGCGCTGCGCCATTATGATTATTTCTACATTCCGTTGTACCCCAGCTGCCCAGCTAACACACCCTCCCACTTCACTCCACTCCACTTCACTCTCCTTCACCCGCCCTTCGATTCTATTGCTGTGCACTTTGAAAAATGACACTTTACAACAGCTGTAATTTGTTTTTCTTTTCTTTATATGTTTTTGTCTTTGATTCTTCTATGGCCAAAAGGTTGGGGCAGCTACCACCCGCAACTATGTGGGTGTGTGCGAATTGTGGGTGTCAATGTGATTGGCTGTGCTGTGGCAATGATTTGGGCGTTGTTGCCATTATAACACTCTACAAGAGAATGCTTATGGGCGGGCAGCGGAGCAAGCTCAACTGTTGTGCTGTAAAACATTCTGTAAACTGATGCAATATTGAAGAAACTTAAAATCAAAAGTTGCAAATTTATTGAATATTTCTACATTGGTTATTCAACTTCAGAAAATCTGCAAAAGTATTATAGCATTTACGCCATTTATTTAGGCATGGAATCACTTGTGTTCCAATGCTTTATATATGGCCTCTGAACCTATTTGAACTGCTCTTCCTCCCTAATAAAGGAGACAAGATTAATTGAAACAGGAAATGGTCCATCTGAAGTTTATTATTTTGTAAAGAATATGAAATATAATATATTAAATAACATTATTTTTACGCAGTGCAGTTATAAATTGTAAAAAATAAGCTGTAATAACCAAACTACAATTATAGCCATATATATTTTCGTGCATAAATTCAAGTTTATAGGTAATTTATAGCAGCCTAATTATGAAATCAATTATAATTATAACAATTATAACCATATATTTTGTAGTTCATAAATGCATATTTATAAGTCATTTATAGCAGCCTAATTATGAAATTAAAGCACACAGCTCATTGACAAGCCGCACACAAACAACAAAGGCTGATTAGCGTCGTTTGACGCCAATGGTTGAGTTGCAGCGAATCTTTTGACCACTTGACCAGCTAACCGCAATTGAATCATTCGAGCCAACTGACAAACAAACGTAACTGCCAAACTAACCGCAGCAACCAATGTTTATTATTTTAGCATACAAATTAAATGCATTATTTATAGATTTTAATTTGTTTCATTTTTACCATACACAACATTTTACGACGTTGAATCCATTTCAGTTATGTATATATAAATGTAAATGCTTAAAATCACATAGCCAACTAGCATTGCGGTTATTTCTATGCACCTCAATTTATGCGGGGGGTGTGGCATTTTGTGGCAATTCACGTTGCTCTAAATTATTGAAATGCGTGCAAATTAGTTTCCAGTTTAACATATTGTTACTGTTTTCCTCCCAACCCAAAATCAATGGTGTTTTATTTCTACACGTTGATTTGTACTTTTTTGATTATCATTTGTTATTTATTAAAAACATCTGGTCTGAATAGTAATTAATATTTTTTGCGCCATGAAGTTAACTGTAATTGTGTACATTATTTTTAATTTCAGTAAATAAATATATGTGATTGAAATTATCGATATAATAATTAGCCGGCTGCAGTTCATAAGTGGCAACAAAACAAAAAGTTGACTTCATTTTTTCACCATCTCAAAAATCATTCTGTAACTGTGACAATAATTTAACAACTAACCAATTAAAACTGCTTAGTTGCTTATGATTATTGCGAGAGTAAAAAAAAAGTGGCGTTGAAGTTTTGTGCCTGCGCTGAGCCAAGTCATAAACTTAATGATATCAAATGGTCAACGACAAGGAAACTTACCCAAAGCTGCAGATGAGAGCAACACGTTGTGGCCGTTATTACAAATGTGGCGCTCAAGGGGACATTATTAAGTCACGTAGCATCATGTGTGTGTGTAGCTGACATTTTCTTCAATTATTGTACTTATGGTTTCCTTTCGCGTTTTCTGCAACTACATTGTTTGTATTTGTATCTGAGTGGGTGTGTTTGGGTCTGTGTGCTGCCATGTGGAGTAGTATCTGTCTGAGCGCTAAATGAGTTGTGGCCAAGAAGCGTGATACCTACGCATCTTAACTTAAAGACCTTTAGGCGAATAGACTCTATTTTTTACAAATAAGCAACAGTGTTTTTGCCATTTGAAGCATTTAATTTGTTTCTTAACTTTGAATGGGGACAATCATTAAATGATGTAACAATGCATGTACAGTTTTTAATCTGTCATTTGTTGGTTTTGACATGAATAAATATTATAAATTGAAAGCAATAAATTTTGGAAATCTTAAATTTAACAGCTTTGGCAGCGGATTTTAAGCCTTCAATTGATTTTGTACATAGTCTGTTAGCTAACAGTCGGCTCCAGTATTAAATTAACAGCGGCCATGGTAAACGATAACAGCTAACTGTCAAGCTTATTGCCATGTTAATAACATCGATTTTGCAATACATTGTCAAATGTGGAAAATAATATACTTCTTGGATATTTCTTAGAGCCATGCAGGCGCCAGATTTATTTGGCAAGCAATTTAAAAACTGTATTCAAACTTTAAGTATGAAAATAAATGCTACTTATGTGCTGGATAAGCGCGTCGCAGTGCGCGTCTCTTACGTTTGCCGACAACGGGAGCAAAGCCACCGCCAATTCCGGAGACTGTGCCCAGCTGCAGCAACAGCGGATTGCTGACTAAAGCAGCTGCTATGCCCAGCACAGCCGCACTGGCCAATGGAATGAGAAAACTCTTGGCTAGCAGCGCTTTTTGTGACAGCTCCGGCGATCCCTTGTGCGCGGCAATATCGTGTGCCTCCGGATACGCATACTCGCCGCTATTGCCACCATAATGAACATGATGGAGCCCATGACCTGGACGGGCGCCATACACATCGAAGGGTATACCTGTTTCAGCGCTGCTGCCACCGCCGTAGTAGCCGCCGTGTCCAGCGCCGCCACCTGCAGAATACTCATAGGGATGTCCCTCGTAGGCATAGCTGGCCTGTCCTCCATGTGGACTCTGTATATGTGTAGCGACACCACCACCAGCACCACCGCCAAAATGACCTATGCGAATTATGGTTAATAGTGACTGAATTTTTGTTTATTATATTCCTGTGAGCTTTTCGAAATCAGAACGTTTAGAAATCATTACTTTGAAACATATTTAGAGTATTATTCGGGGACAGACCTCCGCTACATCGCAACTTTACATAAACAAAATGTGGTTCAGAGGAAAATTAATGAGTAATTACAATTCGATATATATTTTTTCTTCTAATTATTTAATTACGAATTTTAATATTTTAAATATTTTCAAAACATTTTCTAAAAAAAAGTTTGGTTCTTTTACTGCGAAATCCTCTTCACGAATTACTCAATATTCCTGTACTGTAAAGTTCTTCATGCGAGATATCACTGTACTATATTTTTGTCTATGCGTGTTCTTACCCACACTGATGCGATCATGTTGGCCAACTCCTTGACGCCACTTGTTGTATGCCTCACTGAGACTTACACCCACGCTGCCCAGCTGTGCGCCTCCACCAGTTGTGGTGCCAAGATAGTTGTTGGAAACGGGACGGGAAATGGAAGTAGAACTGCCGCTTGAAGTGGAACCGGGTCCTCGATAGAATTCCGGTGGCGGATCATAGCTTTTGGCAATCGAACTGCTGCCATAATCCAACCTATTATTGCTGCTAACATCACGTTTATTGTTGGTATTCACATTGTTATTGTCATTGCTGTTGGTGCCGTTGCTTGGCTCCCAGACCACTGTGCTGGCATTTTGAGCACAGCTGCGCTTCAGGCACAGACACAAGACGAACAGCCAAAGGCCCAGCTTAGCGTGTAGTTTCCGTTTGAATTCGAACATTGCAACTAAGTCGCTTCAAGTGATGTCAACGACTTTATAAAACATTTTGCTCACAAAACTGATGTGGCAATGCCGCATGCTATTGCTTATTTTTGAAGAGAGGACACACGACAACTGGCGACAAATTGCGCTTTGGCAATTTAAGCCAGAAATTGTAAGCGTCTTGGACGCATGGCTGCATGCCACCTTTCAAGCGGGAGGCACCACCGCGCAATCATTTACAATTAGTGTCGCCAAATGGGCGAGTTCTTTCGCCAGCATTCGAAAACATTATTACACATATGCATTCGTATTATATATATATAAATATATATTTTTATATACACATAGCACACGTTAGTGGGTTTCACTTTTCCACACCGATTCCATCAACTTGGCCAGCAAGCGTGTAGTTGCCAATTTGCCAGCAACTGGTTAATGAAATAAAGTTTATTAAAATAAATACAAAGTATATTTCTCTACAGTGATCCCTCATATAAACTAGAACGTTTCGGCAAACAGAGCGAACACCTTAGGAGATACCTTAGGAGACAGTTGGTCCAATAGGAATAATTATTATAGATAATAATATTATTATATTATTGTTTAGAAATTAAATTATTCATATAGACAACATTCATTGGTCTGCAGAAATTACAAATTTAAAAGTAGTTCTTTCATTACTTTTAAAAGAGTTTTCCATCCATACATATAAATCAGATTCATAAGATTTTCAAAAACTCTATATCCAAGACTTTTAAATTACTGGAAAATATAAATGAAATACAATATACATATTTAATTATTTTTATAATTAATGATAATTTCTTCAATGTTCTCAAAGAAAATCTAAACATTCGAAAGTGCTTAGTAAGGTTTCTTAAATGTTGAGCTTTCAATAGAGTTCAAAAGTGTAAAGGTTGAAGTTAGCGAGCGACCATTGTACAACAACGCTTGCCATTTGCAATGGCTTTTGCTTCTGAAATAATAATCCGAATGTTATTCTTTGGTAGACTGTTGGGAAATTAACACCGTTCATCTTCGCTGAATTCAAGTGGGCGGCTTTGAGGGGCGTGCCCAATTTGTTAAAAGTTCTTGCACAAGTTTGACGACATTGGGAAAAATACTTGTCGATTTACCTTGATAACTGCAAGAAATGCGAATGCAAAATTTCGATTTGTCAATTTTGTAGAAGCGTCACTTCTTTTTCACACACACCTTTGAAAGTTTTCTTATCACAAAAACGCGCTGCATTATTAGGAATTGTGATAGAATTTCATCGAACGCTATCTGAGTGCGAAACATGGTGAGAGTTTTTGTGGAAATTAAACAAGTTTCGCTCTTATCTTAGATTTTGATTGAGTCATTTCAAGGCTGACGCGGAACGCGTGCGAAGTGAATTAAAATACTATCGAAGCAAAAAATATATATAAATAATATCTTTACTTACAAATATATATAAATAACTTGTAATTACGTGATAGTTTTCATATGTACACCATAAGCACACAAAAATTTGTTCAATGCTATCTCTTTGATCAAGAGCAGCTACTGAAAACTTCAATATAAAGATAAAGCAATGCTTTGTTTGAAATATTGTTTCAATGAATACAAATTTTAGAACATAAAAATAAATAAATAAAAATAAATATTTATACGCTTAAAACCAATTAATAATAAGTACTGAACATAATGTCGTATTAACAAACAATAAGCTTAATAATTTCATATCGAAAAGCGAAGAAAAATTTAATTTGATAAAAATAAGTAAATAATTTATGGTAAAGCTAAAAATCAAACCACTATTTTAAACGCCTCTGCAGGCTTAAGATATGTTCAAATCTATCACGAAAATCATAGCTTTACATTATTTTTCGTTTACTTTAAAAATGTGTTTTAAGATGTGTTCGCATAATAATAACTTAGATTATTATGGATTGGATTGATAAACAAACTGTTAGTGCTGTGTACTCAAATGTACCCAGAAAAGAAAATCTGCCAGACGATTCATCAATGTAGATGATAATAAAGCAAATACAAATATTATTAAAACGATTTTTTTTTTGGTTTGAAAAACAATCAATACTTCAAATAGTTTAAGTGATCTGCTGATGCAGTATCGAATACATTGAAGGAACATTTCAAATTCAATTTATACGATACGGCAACTTCAGCTCAATTTAAACTTTTCTTCAAGACCTTGCGCATGCTATCGATTTTGCGATAGTCGCTCGATTTCCAGAGATTATGCCGCAAAAAATCCTGCTCCTTGGTGGGCATGTACGCAAAGAAGGTCTCCTGTTTGGAGTCGGTCAAATAGGAGTAGCCACGCAATGCCAGCCAGATAAGGCGCGAGTTCTCCAGCGCTAATTTATTGAGTCTCCCATGATATTCCACATTGATTTGCTTGAGGCGACACGACAAATTCTTGTGAGAACCAACAGATTCGGGCATTGGTAATGCCTTTTGGGCAGCTTGTTTCATCAGCTGATCGTAGATAATGTGACTGGATTTGACCAACTTATTCATTTGCAGTTGGCTGTAGGTCTTGCCATATCTGTCGGCTATCCAATCAAGTAAAATGGGCAATTTGTGTGCATTCGGTAGAGTAACTAAAACATAATGTGGATTATCTTTTAGCTTATTCATTGCTATTTTCAGCAGCTCCAACAACCTTGGCTTATCTTCTGGATCTATATTTGTGATTTGAAGTCTATCAGTTTGAGCAACTTCTGGCTGCTTCAGACACGCCTCCAAGATACCGTAAGCTTTCCGAAATATTTGCTTTGCACATTTGTCCGCTGCGACGGAAGTGGTTTGTGGAGAATGAAGATAGTTGTGCACTGATTGATGACCCTTCATGGCCGTTTTCAGTGCTTGTATGCAATAGCTTCTGATCAATGGCTCTGCATCAGTGCTTCTCTTATGTAAATATGCGTCAAATATCTTGAAAAAGTCCCACTGCAACAAACCATTCTTCATGGTTCTCCTAGAACAATATTTGAACTCCTCAGTCTCGGATGAGCTGTTTTCTTTGGGAGACTTGAAGACTTCTGTTGGTTTAAATTTGCGTACAACTTTACCATCGTCATTGAATATCAAAATTCTGGCGTCTTCGTCTTTACACTGCGACTTACAGAATCTTGGCATTTTGGCATTACTGGGGCAGTGGGCTTTGCTGCCAGTGAAATTGATTTGTGGGTGGAGTGAATACTTTTTATTAGCCTCTAGATGTATTTTTTTATAATGTTTCTCTCCACCCCATTGCAGCACACGAATGCCCTCCTCGTCATCCAACTCACCCTCTTTGTTGCTAACGGGTTGACCAGGCATTTCAAAATCCGATGAGATCAGAAAGGTAAAATTACCTTTTGGCCTTGGCTCAAAACGTGGCGTTGCAACCAGCTGTGTACACATCTGACAACTCTGGCAATGGGTTTCACTTCCAGTAATCTTCCGCAACGCCGTTAGCTGGCGTCGCTTATACAGTTTCAACTTACGTGCAGCCGATTCCACATCTCGCTGGAGTTGCTGGACAATGCGTTCGCTACGCTGCTTCCTCTGAGATGCCTGCACATCCAGCATTTGGATGCAACGCTGAATCGTCTTTAATGTGAGTTGTTGCTGCTTCCTGGTTGTCGAATATTCCACATGGCGATGCATAGTGCAGAGGGGATTAGAAAATTGCACACTGCCATCCGCAAAGAGCTGAGCAAGTGCATCGGAAATACATTTTTTTACCTCCCGCTTTGCTGGTGACATGTTATATTTGGCAAACCAACGGGAACTCTCATTGGGTATGATATACATTGGATCCTTGTAGCTGTCGTAATGGGGAAATACCACCTTGCGATCCCTGGGCTTAGCAAGGGACGACATCGGTGCAAAGTACTTGGGCCGCACTTGTCTAACAGAATATGGTGAACTATTTACATTTTCTTTCGTGCGGGTTTTCAACTTCGGTTGCTTCTGTTCCGTTAGCTTTTGCACCTTGGCACGGCGCAATTCCTGATACTTCTTGGAATGATCTGGCTTTGGCAATATTTTATCCAATCCTCGCATAGTCGATGTCATATCTAGATGAGCAATAGCTGTCAATATCAACTGCTCATTGATCGTGAAATCATTGTATTCGTCCAAACAGGTGTTAGGCTTCTTGTAGTAGGCCTCCCACAGGAACCAAAGGAAGGCCAAATCGTTGCTGTAACTAATATCAATTATAGTCTTTATCTGCTTGGCACTAGGTATTGGTTGCAGTCCCAACAGTGAGAGACATTCACGCACTCTGTACGTCGACTCCTGTTCGATGTCGTCGCGCAACGCGTGCAACAATTTGTTGCACGCTAGTATCTGTTGGGAGGACATGCCACGGTACCAGCGCACGGATTTTTCCAGCTCTCGAAATTGACTCATTTCAGCTTCAATCATTTTCATTTAATTCGCTTTATCTTAAGATTTTCAAATAATTTTTTGATATTATTTCGATTTGTTTACGGAGAATTTTGGGACCTACTTTGATTAAAGCCAATATTAGTTTATTTTGCCTATAAGCCTTGCAGTCGCTAAAGAAATCAGAAAGAAATTCAAATTTTCCAATCTACCCATGTAAGCAGTTTTAACAAAATGGATTGTGCCTAAAGAAGTATTATATTTTTATTAGGGTGTTATTTAAGGGTAATATGTTAACCAATTATTAGTTGAAGGTATCTTGCTTCCAAACCAATCATCTAATAATATGTCAATAAATATATTAAATCACAGTTCTCAAGAGATATTGTCGAAAAGTGTAAATCGAACAAGGCGCATATCTCCTGCAATTTTAAAGATAGTCACGAAACGTGGAAGTTAACTTGCTGGGAACTTCCTTCGCAGATCGGCGTATACATTTTCAGAACATATGTTCCACAATTTGTAGGTAACTCCCCTAAGAGATCGATAAGAAAATTGGATGGCCACTTCCACTCTGCCTTAGTGTAAATCGATAAAACCAATCTAGGAAGGTAGATTACCAAGATCTCGCCCCTCAAATTTCATAATAGCCTATATCTACGGCAATTATGGATTTGGATGACAGATTACTGAAAATCTCCTTCAAATATCGGTATTTCTTGGTTACATCCACCCTGTTCTGTGGCACCTGCCATCAGATGCTATTACTTATGGTATCAGAATATTTCGCAATCGGTTACGTCCGACTGCAACTTTCTCTAATGTTTATTAGGTTTTTTTATTTGAAAACATAATCTTTCTTTTTAACCTCCACAAGGTCTCGTCACCAAATTATGAATTGAAATCAATGAAATACGGATTTACTAATCAATCATTGAGGCGCTTGTTACCAAATCTTATGTTAAGATTGTCCAATTGATTTAAAGTCCATGGCTAGATTAATTGAAACGCTGTTCATGTTTCGTCTAAAATAGAAATTATCAATGCAAAAGCACAACTGTTCACAACACCGTTTAGATAAGTTGTATTAATAAAGAACTGTCTAATTTCTGCCAGGGCAGATAACAGAACAGGAAAGTCGCCATGTCTGGTGTATATAAGGTTCAGCAATCGGTCTAGTTAGGCACATTCAGTAGCATTCTGTCGACTGACTATCTTACCAATATGAAAACCTGTGAGTATAGAATAGGACAAGTGCAACTATAATCATTAACAAATCAAACTCCTGACCATAGCATTCATCCTTCTCTGCCTGGCGTTGTACGTGGCTGCCGTCTTTGCTGACTGCGATCCAGATGGTAATGGAATTCCCAGTTGCAGTGGCTCTGACAACGCAAAATATCGCAACTTCTGGGATCCCACACGCTACTGGATATGCCAGGGTGGAAGTGCCGTTTCGGTGCAATGTGAAATTATTGGTGGATTTGATCAGGCCACATCTCAGTGTATCCCATGGGATCAATGGAGTTGGGTTCCTCCATGCCCTGATTCCTAAAACTGCTGACATTATATTAATGATGACATATGTATAACGGCTGTTTTCATTAAAAACAACATATTTGCAATTGAAGTTTTTTGTGTTTTGAATCAATGCCAACGAATGAACATAGCAAAAAGATTTTAATTATATAATACATAAAATAAAATAAAACCGAAAGGGGGAAAAATTAAAAAAAAAAAAAACTTTTGAACGACATTGTCTTGTGCCAAGCCGTTCGTTTGTGTGTTCCATCCTTGTCTAGGGGAGTGCTAACTTGCTCTCCTTCCAAACAACACAGAAGCTTCGAGGGCATATTCATCATTATATACGTGAATTTCGGAGAAAAAGAACTTGGGAATTATAAGAGTAAAGTACCAAGTCCAATGGTTTTCTGATATGTTCTTACTTTTTTTAAATTATATATAATATTTATACATATTAGTTATACGTATTAATTATGCATATTAATTATATATAATAATTATATATTTTATTATTATTTTCATACATATATTTTATATTTTTGAATAACATATTTTAAATATTTTTCAAGCAAAAAGTTAAAATAATGATAGATAAAAGAAACGGGAAAAATATTTAAAGCAATGTTTGTGGTAAACCAAAACAACTTACCTCAATCTGTATCAGAGTACTACAGATTGTACAGTTTGTTATATTGTTATTTGTTTATCGAAGGCAAAAAAGAGAGCACCACTCGTATTAGTCAGCGGGTTTACCTCCGTACTCTGCTGGCATTTGTATATGTAAAGAAAGAAAATTATTAGTTTTAAGAGATACTTAGAACGCATGTCTGCTATGATTAAATATACTTATAGGAATATGATCATAGATTCCATATTCGATTACTGATAATGCTATCAATTCTGTATGTTCCTTAGTTGTTTTGATAAATAGAATTACTGACTAGTTGACCAACAAGTCAGTTAATCGTCCAAAATATAGATACTCGTCACTTACTATCAACTTTTGGTCATAGTCCAGTAGAAATGCTGTAGTCTATGTACTTATTTGGAGCAGAGAACATTTTTATGGATTTTACAAACATTAAACGCAAATATTTATTGTCTTTAGTTGTTTCAAATTTGTAATGAAATTACATGAATGTTTTCTTGTTAACAGAGACAGAAAAAGCAAATCTCTGGCATATGTACTTATTTGTTGCGAAATGTGCGTTATGACATAATAGCCAGAACTATTATATTGAAATTCTTTCAATATAAAGTCAAATTCACAGTATTCACAGTATATGTAGATGTGTGTGTGTGTGCGTGTATATATAATTTTTTTGTATAATATATTCGCTACGTAGTATATATAATTTTATAATATAGAGTATAATGTTGTCTGAAGCACACACAAAGAACTTGTTAAACATATTTTATAATTTGCTTAAACACCATTTCTTTTGTTTTTATCTGAGAACAAACTGGCCACTGGCATTGGAAAGATTTGCACTGACCTTAAACTAAAACGCTAAACATTTAAATCTAGGCATTAGTTGTTTAGGAATACTATACGAAATCACTTTTTTGGCATTTTGCGATTCATGACTAAGCACAAAAGTATAAACACAACATTGTAAATAACATATGGAAAAACTTTAAAAAAAAAAAAAAAAACATTTAAAAAAGAAACCATTTAGTCTAATTATTGTCTGGTATTGATTTGAGAAATTCCGCTAAGTTCAAATAAATTAAATCAAAATACACACATTCTACAATCAAATAAAATCGAAGCACTGCTGAACCGATGAGCACCTGTAAACGTCAACGTCTTTGGGAACATCAACAAAAGCAAAAAACTAAATGTACTATTTATAACTTATCATAGAGTTGTAGTAAAATCTACAGTAAAGCCTTCGTCGTAAATTCGACACGATCTTCAAGTATTTGAGCAGGTGTTGGGACAATTTTGTCTACTTCACGATCTGTGCCAAGCTCGCCCACGTTCCAAAAATGAAACCGCACAGACCAAAGATCATTATAAGGATATCTTTCCACAGCATCCAATTATAGCGACCATAGCCCATATTATAGAATGTTATCATCTCAATAATAGGCGGCGCAATGAGCGCCAAAGCGGAACTGCTGACGGCACCCACAAGCGAGATAATGATGCCCAGGTTGGGTATGACGGCAGCCAATATAACTAAAAAATAGAAATTAGTTATAATTAATTATTACAACATTAAGCTAGAATTGATTTGCAAGCTTACAGGTAAATGTGACCATAGCTGTGCGCAAAACAGTGGCAGCCACATCCTTGGCACTTGTGGTTTGAAAGTGGCTGCGAACAAAAGGCTCCAACATGTTGATGGGCACATAAAACTGCAGTGTGTACGACAGAAATATGGCCACGGCCATGGAAATTCGGACTAGCTGCGAAAGGCTGTAAAAAGATATTCAGTTGTAATAAATACATGTGTCCAAAAATTAAAATTTTTTGCCTTGCAATATTTTTTCTATAAACAATAAATAAGTAATTCTACATGCAATTAATTTCTATTTTCAGAATACAAATTTGTGGAACTTCCAGTTTTATAACAATTTCTTTAGTATAAAATATAATACTTACATATCGTCGTGGGGGAGATTTAGCGTAATGCTCGCTTGAACACCCTCGCCATATTTGAGATAGCCGAAGAAACCAACAGCGGTGTACAGGCAGGCCACGATTACCATGCCCGTATTGAGCACGCCCGTTTTTCCGCCAAAATCCTCAGGTGTCCGCATATTGTTCTCCAATGGCAGCACAACGCCAATGCCTTCAAATGCATAGATGGCGGTGCCAAAGTACAGGGGTAATGTGGCCCAGGTGGCAACGGGTTTAACCGTGTGAGTGTCGGGCAAATCGTGCAGCATATAGGAGAAGCTAATGGCCAAACCTGCGGCGGTGAGCACAGCAGCAAATAGGGAAACAGGCGTCAGGTACTTTAAGTTGCGCACCAGATTCAGAAGCACCATGGGCAGCAGTAAGAGCAGCAAATAAATGCGCACATCCATCTTGAAATACTGATCCACTACATTTTTAATATTGAGAGCCACAAACAAAAAGTAAACGCAGCAGAAGCCGATCTGTGTAATAAAAAGGAATGTGGTAACAATACGCCTGGCCAAATGCGAATAGCGTCTCAGGCCCAACGGTCCCGTCTCTACACTGCAGAAAGCCACCTCCGAGAAGTCAAGTGCTGGCTGCTGCAGTCGCCGGCACAGCTCATGCGAACTGTTGACCAGCATGTGCATGCAGTGCGTACATATGGCGCCCATAATCAGCGTGCCAAAGAGACCAACATAGAGGCCAGCATTCTTGAACGCCTCTGGCATGGCTAAAATTCCAGTGCCAATATTTCCTTTCAGTAGATGCACCAACGTGTCAAAGTTTGATGTGGGATACTCCAGTGTACGATGTTGCGTGGGATTGTACATTGATTTGGCATTTTCATCGCCTGTCTGACTGCTCTGGTCATCATCCCCAACACCAGCGGCTGCGGCGTGCACTGCGTTTGTGTGAAAAATAAGTGGGAATTAATTGATAATTACTTGAAGTAGCCAGTAGCATTCAAATCAATATACATATATAATTGTCATGTCGAAATGAAGTAGCTGATGCATAAAAGCGAACTTGCTTATAAAACTACATTGTATATATGAAAGATGGAATTTTATCTGTTACCTGCGATGCTGTCCTCGCTGTGCACATTGACCAGCGTACTGTCCGGCGGTGAGCTGCGTACCGGCGGCCTAATTAAGCCGTTTCCGCTTCGATTGCCCTCGTAATCGGAGTTATCGCTTTGCAGCAGCAACGGTTGTCGTTCTGTCATTTTCGGCTTGTGTTTCGCGCTCTCTCCGATCTATAAGATGCGTAAAGAGAGCGAGCCAAAGAAGAGAAAAAAGACAATGGGTTAATATTTCTGTGAATGTGAGTGATCGAGAGTACTCTTTAACGACCTATTCACTTCGCAGCTGAAGTCACACTGGAAATACAAACGATGCAAAGCCGCTTTTGTGTTTGGTAAATTTTCCGCTGACTCAGTTTGTTTGCTTATTATTTTTGTTCAGAGCGCGTCTTCAGACGAACAACGGATTCGGATAGTGCGATAATAAGCAGACTAGTGGAAAATTTTCGCGTTCGGCTCTGTGATAAAAGCCGAAGCCTTGGACCTGGTCTTGGTTTGATATGCAGGCTGTCTGGAAATGATATCAAATCGAAGAATGACTCACTTAATTTGATTAATGTATGTATTCCCTACCAGAGTTTCACAGAACCGATAAGAATTATTAACAGTTTGTTAAAAAGGGACAGCCAAACCAGGCTATTTATGAGTCAATTCAATGCAAATATATTGTTCATACTCATATATATTTATAACACATAAAATACGCCCACAAATTCACGATTTCTATAATACGTATAGTTCATAACCTACAAGATATTTTCTAATTTAATGAATTATTTTATATTTTGTCTGTTGAAAATGACTAAAAATAATTTGCATATTTATTATCTTATCTCCATATGAGCATGACACTTCACTCACAGAAATTTGTAGCACTATAGCAACTTTAATTTCAATATTCAAAGTGACAAATGATTTTTGAACTGTGAATAAGCCACACTCCCCTTAGATAGATGTATAAACTTAAACACAATTAAACATTTTTGAATGCATGTGCAAAATCAAATCATTGACACCCTTACAATCTAAACCGCACACTTGCATATACGAATTATATAGAATAGAATTATTTTTTATATAAAAACAAACACTTACAAACAAAAGAATTGTGTATGGTAAATTGGTGTAATTGAATATACGGGCAGTTATGGGGCGTTGAATGCAGTTGGCAGTTAAGAAAACATAAAACTTGGAACTAAAACTGTAAGAAATCCAACAATGAAAATTAAAACAAATCAAACCATGCCAAATGCCATTTTGTGCATACCTGTTGAAGGTTGGTCAACGGCGTTAAGTCTTCCATTGATTTTTTTCACTCGCTTCGTGACACTGGCAATGGCAATGAAAGCAGCCCACAAAGCCCAGCGAAGGTCACGGTCTTCAGACGCAAACGAACGCTTTTTACTGTATGTATTCCTGTTGAACAGCAAGATAAGTTGTATAGCATGAAGATTAACTGCTATTACTTAGTATATATGCACTTATCGCTTAACATATGTTTGCATTTTTGTATCTGTATTAGATACAGACTGCAACTGTTTCATATAGATGGATATTGCACAATACACAGACAGTAACCGCACTCGCCTCTAGCAGACTTATTTGAACTGTTGATATTTGAGGCCTTGCACAATTACATTTCAATTCAATTTAATCTGTAAATGTAAAAAGATTATTTTTAACTGATACCTTTAATATTTGGCAATGATGACGATACCACAATCAAAACAAAACCAAATCAGTGGTCTTCTTCTTCTCGTCTAGCCATTCCATGCCAATTGACAGTGTTGCATTGCGACTAACACAAAGAGGCCACTTACAACACTAGTACCCGGCCGTATTGCGTGACGTGTCTGCGCTGCAAATTAACAACAAAATATAAATTAAATAAAAAATATCCAAGTAAAAAACTGAAAGAAAAAAACCGAAAATGGTTGATATAAGCAGCGTCATCTCCAAGTTCTACAGCGACTACGTGCAGAACACACCGAAGAAGCTAAAACTGGTTGACATCTATTTGGGCTACATCCTATTGACCGGCATCATACAATTTGTTTACTGCTGCATGGTGGGCTCATTTCCCTTCAACTCGTTTCTTTCGGGCTTTATCAGCACTGTAAGCTGCTTCGTTTTGGCCGTTTGTCTCCGTCTGCAGGCCAATCCACAGAATAAGGCCGTATTTGCGGGCATCTCGCCCGAACGTGGATTTGCCGATTTCATATTTGCACACATTATTCTCTTTTTGGTTGTCATGAACTTTATAGGCTAACCTTATACTTGTATTAGCTGCTACATACCATATTGATTTAATTTGATATCATTAAAATTACACAAAACTTGAAAAAGAAAAACATTGGAGTCTATTTCATAGCATGGAGTCGCTATGGTGTCGCTTAAACGCGCCCAGAAAATCGAAATCTTCGAGTGGAAAGGACATGACGAGGTTTGGTTCCGGCAACACAAGATGGAATGGATGGACTTCCTCCAGATAATCAGACAATTGCGGTTCCTCGATATTTGGTTTGGTGGCCTCCTTGGTCTTCTTTTTGCGAACTACTTTTGGACGCGACAATTCGCGCAAAGTGTCATTTACATTTAATGATGCCAAATCGTTGAATACTGTCGTATTTGGTGGAAAGTTCATCTTCTGAGTAATCTAATATTAAATGTTGATTTTACTTTGTGCTTTGACTTGTATATATGTACATATATTTTGTTCTTTGCTTACCTTCGGCGCTATCGATGCCTTGGTGCGAGGCGTCAGGTTTGGATTAACTTGTATGGTCATTTGCTGCATATGGATGACCTCATCCTTTCGGCGAATCATTGTATTAAATTGAGGAACTGCAAGTTTATTGCCAGCTGCCTGCTGCGTCGACTTCCTTTGAACAGGATTCAGTTGTTCCTGCATGGTATCCTCCATTTGCGAACCATTGTTTGCTTTGACACAAACATTTGGCGCTGCATTTCCTGTATTTCTGCGTACTACTTGTCTGGGTATATCGGTTTTGGGACGTTGCAAAAGCTCTTTGCGTTTCATGGGCATTTTAAAATTTTACTCTATTTTCAAAATGGATGGCACTTTTGACAATTTACAAATAGTGCTGGACAACATCATTGTTGTTTAATGTGAAAATATCGATGTAAGGGCACCATGGAGCAGACACGCAGAAACATTTGAAATTATCGATGTTCAGCACTCTTTACTGCGCCGGCATTTGTTAACAGCTGTTTTGTCTGCCTCTTGCAATTGGTGAGGATTTCTTATTTATTTATTATTAATGAAAATATGGCATTATCGCGCGCCAAGTCAGAGCAACTGCCAAAGGATGCAGTCGTCATAACAGAGGAGCAGGCGCTGCGTTACCAGTGGAAGATAATTACGTCCTGGGACAAAATTGGAGACGTGTATGTTTCACACATTTCCCGCTGCTTATCTAACCATTAATTGTTTTTGTCTTCTGTGCTCACTTTTAGTTGGTCGCTGCGCTATGGGCCCGGCATACTCAGCGTCATGGCGGCTGCCACGGGTGCCTACATCAATAACCATTATCGCACTTGCTTACGTCTCGGGACAAATGGACGTCTGTCGAGTTATTTGCCAATTGTTGCTGTGCCCGCGATATTCACTATGTTGAGCCACAAGTTCTTTATACAGCGACCAATACTGCTGGATCCCCTGGGCGAGTGTCCTGTTTGCAAGCAGGTTCGCAGCGCCGCCTTCCAATCGGCTATGGGAGTGGTTTATCCCACAATTTTGGCACCATTTGCTGCATTTATGTTTGCCACCAGGTGCTACACTTATCGGCTGCCATCGATAACAGAGAATCCTCGGGAGGTTTTTATGCTATATCGGAAGCTCACGCGTCCCATTATTCCCGCCCTGAGCACCATAATTGCCATACAAGCGTTTGTGACGATGTATTTGACGGGTCAGGAGGAAAAGCAGAACTTTAATGTGATGCTGCGCATGAAGGAAATCGAGCACAGAATCGAAGAACAAGATATGCCACTACAAATCGATTTTTAAGACAACGCATGTACAAAAGCAATAAATTTATATGGATTGTTATCTATCTATATAAACCAATATGCATGTTTAAAAGAACTTATTGGCGCCAAAGTGTTAAGTTATCGATGTCACTCATACTCGATAGGCGATGTCAGCTTGCGTTAGTTCAATAATTTGAACTAGTCGCCCTTTCAATCTGACTGACTCATAGCGGAACTTGCAGCATTGAAATCGGTTCACGTTACACGTTGCTGCAGCCGGTTGACGAAATTGTTCTTTATTCGCATTTTATTCTCGAAAACGTGAGTAATACTTTAACTAATACAAATACAACATTAACTGTTTACAAAGTGTCAACTAAAACAACAATTGTACAATGTTAGAGTTTGTGCAATTATGTCACGTTCAATGAAATTTTCTTGCACTTTCACATTGCATACAAATCGACTATTTACAATATATATATAAAATAAGTTGCGTGGCAACTGACAACAACTAGCCCTTTCTCTTGTTCAGTTAACAAATTAAAGCAGTAAAATGAAGCTAATGACCGCCAAGGAGGTGCGCAATGCCTACCTGGACTTCTTTAAGGAGCAGAAGCACATCTATGTCCACTCCTCCAGCACGATTCCGCTGGATGATCCAACGCTGCTCTTCACCAACGCTGGCATGAATCAGTTTAAGCCCATTTTCTTGGGCACAGCGGATCCGAACAGCGAAATGTCGAAATGGGTGCGTACGGTTAACACGCAGAAATGCATCCGCGCTGGCGGCAAGCACAACGACTTGGATGATGTGGGCAAGGATGTGTATCATCACACGTTCTTCGAGATGCTGGGCAATTGGTCGTTCGGCGACTACTTCAAGAAGGAGATCTGCTCGTGGGCCTGGGAATTCCTCACCGAACGCCTACGGCTTCCCAAGGATCGACTATATGTCACCTATTTTGGTGGAGATGCAGCCAGTGGCTTACAATCGGATTTGGAGTGCAAACAATTCTGGATGGACTTGGGCTTGAAGCCGGAACACATTCTGCCCGGCAGTATGAAGGACAACTTCTGGGAAATGGGCGAAACGGGGCCGTGTGGACCCTGCTCTGAATTGCACTTTGATCGCATTGGTGGACGGAGCGTGCCAGAGTTGGTGAATCAGGATGACCCCGATGTTTTGGAGATCTGGAATTTGGTGTTCATTCAGTTCAATCGCGAATCCGATGGTAGCCTGAGGCCGCTGCCCAAGAAGCACATCGATTGCGGCATGGGCTTCGAGCGTCTCGTTTCCGTCATTCAAAACAAACGCTCCAACTACGATACGGACTTGTTTGTGCCGCTCTTCGATGCCATCCAGGCGGGCACTGGTGCTCCCGCCTATCAGGGACGCGTCGGCGCCGATGATGTGGACGGCATCGATATGGCCTATCGCGTTCTCGCCGATCATGCTCGCACCATAACCATTGCCTTGGCCGACGGCGGGAATCCCGATAACACGGGCCGCGGCTACGTCCTTCGTCGCATCCTGCGACGTGCAGTGCGGTAAGCAGCTATAATCTCGAAGCTAAACTTATATTAATGTTTATATTTTCGCACAGCTACGCAACGGAAAAGCTGAATGCCAAGCCAGGTTTCTTTGCCTCGCTGGTGAACACCGTTGTCGATTTGCTGGGCGATGCCTTTCCCGAGGTCAAGAAGGATCCGCAGCACATAATGGACATTATTAACGAGGAGGAGCTGCAGTTCCTGAAGACACTAACACGTGGCCGCAATTTACTCAATCGCACCATTGAGAAACTGGGCACCAGCCAGACAACCATACCCGGCGATGTGGCGTGGCGTCTCTATGATACATACGGTTTTCCGGTTGATCTCACCCAGCTTATGGCTGAGGAGAAGTCGCTGCAAATCGATATGGCTGGCTACGAGGCAGCCAAACAGAATTCCTATATACTCTCGCAGGGCAAAGGCGCCAGCAAAATCGATGAGATCACTCTGGATGTGCATGCCATTTCCGAGTTGCAGCAAAAGGGTTTACCGTCCACAGATGACTCATTTAAATACAATTACGAGGCTGTTTCCGTTGAGCGGGATGCGGCCTACAATTTCAGTGAATGCACCAGTAAAATTGTCGCTCTACGCTTTGAGAATAAGTTTGTTCAGGAGATTAGCAGCGGGCAGAAGGCGGGCATTGTGCTCGATAAGACGAACTTCTATGCGGAAAGCGGTGGCCAGATCTATGATCAGGGTGTGCTCGTCAAACTCAATGATGAGGCCAATGAATTTCTGGTGGATCGTGTTTACAATCGTGGCGGTTACATCCTTCACATTGGCGTCGTTGAGGGCAACTTGGCTGTGGGCGATGAGCTGCAGCTGCATATCGATGTGGAGCGTCGTTGGCTAACCATGAAGAATCATTCGGCCACACATGCGCTCAATCATTGTCTGCTGCAGGTGCTGGGCAAGGATACGGAGCAGAAGGGTTCGCTCGTGGTGCCAGAGAAGCTGCGCTTTGACTTCAATTGCAAGGCAGCCATGACCATCGATCAGGTGGCCAGAACTGAGAAACTAACACGCGACATGGTCTATCAAAATATGCCCATCTATGCCAAGGAGTCGCAGTTGGCTTTGGCCAAGCGCATACGCGGCCTGCGCTCCGTCTTTGATGAGGTGTATCCGGATCCGGTGCGTGTCATCTCCTTCGGCGTGCCTGTGGATCGACTGGAATCACAGCCCGACGCTGAGACTGGCGAACAAACCTCTGTGGAGTTTTGTGGCGGCACCCATCTGCGCAACTCGGGACACATCATGGACTTTGTCATCAGCAGCGAGGAAGCCATTGCCAAGGGTATACGTCGCATTGTCGCCCTAACTGGCCCAGAGGCATTGAAAGCTATCAAAAAATCTGAGGCATTTGAGCAGGAGATCAGCAAACTCCAAGCGACAATTGAGGCTGATCAGTCCGGCAAAGAATCGAAGATGTATGTGAAACTAATTGTCGAGCTGACCGAACAAATTTCGCATGCAACCATTCCGCATGTCAAGAAGGATGAGATGCGCAATCTGCTCAAGCTGCTCAAGAAGAATCTGGATGACAAGGAGCGTGCGCTTCGTGCCGCCGTCTCGGTGACCGTTGTGGAGCGCGCCAAGGCACTCTGCGAGGCCGAGCCGCAGGCCAAGGTGTTGGTCCACCAACTGGAGGCCTACAACAACACAAAGGCGCTGGATGCTGCCCTGAAACAGGTGCGGCTGCAGTTACCCGAGGCTGCAGCCATGTTCGTTTCCGTTGATGCCGACAGCAAGAAGATCTTCTGCCTGTGCTCGGTGCCCAAGGGTGCCGTGGGGAAGGGCCTGAAGGCCAACGAATGGGTGCAGCATGTCTCCTCTGTCCTGGGCGGCAAGGGTGGCGGCAAACCCGAGTCGGCTCAGGCCTCGGGCAGCAATTTTGAGCGCGTCGACGAGATTGTCCAGTTGGCGAATCAATTTGCCCAGGCAAAATTGAATTAAATATTAACTGCATTTTTCTACTCAAATGATTATTCATACCACAACCCGATATATTATAGACTGTTGCAAATGGTCAAATCTGCTGCATTTCTTAATGAACTTGCTTACTGACAAACATAAATAAAATATTCATCAAATCTTTTTCACAAAAATGTATTTTTTACTTTTCTTGCACTTGCACTTAAATAGCCAAATTATTTTAACTATTATTTGCCAAAAGTGCTTACAGTTACCAATTTCCATGTCCGCGTCAATTTACGTCAACTCAACAGTAATTCTCCCATCCGTATAATAAAAACGAGACATTTTTAAATGCTGTTGTCAAAGGCTAACTTTTCCAGAGCACATTTAAAAATGTGGACGATTGTTCAAGTCTTGAGTGGAACCATTTTAGAAACATGCCCAGCGCTTGGTCGACTATCTAAAATAAAAAGGTCCACATTAAAATGGAGCCACCATGTGGTTCATCAATGGACGCAACAAATCCTACGACGTTTAGGCAAAGAAAACTAAATATTAAAGTTGTACCAAGTCAAGCTTAGACAAGCAAATAATAAACAAAACTTGTTCTCGGACTTCAATAAAATATATTTGTATCTATTGGCTAATTGCGCGTTGGAACGCTTGACTTGGGCAACGCTTGGAGACGCTGGCGACGTTTCGATTCAAATTCGGTGGCTAAATGCCACGTTTCCTTATCTAGCGCCAATTTTCCGCGCGCAATTCCCAGCAGACGCGATAAGACCAGGAGACCATGCAAATCATCGGCAGAACTCTTCACATTCGCCTTACGCATATCCACAAAGTCCAGCTGTATCATTTCGGTGAGATCCTCACTAACACTAAACTGACTGGATCGCGCCAGGGTCAAATAGCTGCGGAATTGCTGCAATCGTGCCGGCTGCAAATAGTGAAGGGCGGCTTTCAGAGATTCCTCATAGAGTTCAACAGCTTTGACATCGGCCTTGATGGGCAGCACAAAATCGCTCTGAAATAATGGGAACAGAGTGAGTGGGTTCATCATATGGAGACGTCTGGTTACTCACCGGCAGCATGCTGCGACCCTCGCTGACCACCAACATAGGTATATCAACATTATAATCAATGTGATAATACTGAAAGTCGCACTTTAGCTGTTGATTGTTGATCACATTGGCCAGATGCTGTATGGCATGCACACCATTTGCCTCCAGTTTGCCCTGCTGCATACGTGTCTCGTCCAACAGCAAGTGTGTGTGCGGCGCCAACTGCAGCATTCCAGAAACCAGCTTATTTGTCTCGTAATCCTTTCTGTTTTCAATAGTAATATTCAATTAAAATTTAACAATAGAAGGATTGCTCCTGCTTGTTAATTCCACTTACTTTGGCGCAAAACAGGCGTTATTCATGTTGTCCAGTGTCATGGGTAAATAGTGGCTGGCGGGCAGCAGCAGCTCGAGTATCTCGTACAGCTTTACCGTGTACTGCTGCAGACAGTCTTTGGGCAAATTGCAGATGTTCAATGTGAATTTGCCGATGCTCTGCATCTCGGATCGGCTGTAAACTGTGGAGATCAGATGACACAGCAGATACTCCGCACACAGATCATCCTCAAACAAACAGAGCTTGAGCAACATGCGCAAATCCTTGTGCACCGTCTCCAGAGATTGTGTTGTTACTGGCTCCAGTTCTGCTGGTTGCTTCAAACTCTGATCAAGCAGTGGATTCGCATGGGGCAACGCCTTGACACCAAAGGCATGCAAACGTGGTATTAGAAAGGGTGAAGGATTCTGAGCCTGTAACTCACTGAGGCTGTCCACATCTTTCAAGGCATCAGAATCCAGGGTGGCCGCATCCAGCGCCGGATCCACAGACAGAAAACCGACAAAATCCATTAGAGAGTTTAGGGTATACTTGTCGAAATCTTCGTAGACTTTGACCATGCATGCCATGCTCGGCCGACTTGGCAGCGGAGAGTTGAGCAGATAATCTGAGCCCAGCACTGTGCAGCTGCTGGCGCTGCTTTCTTCAGCTTTATTTACAGCAGGAGGCACGCAGCAGTGTCTTTTAACCGAATGGCTACTGGTGCTGCTGCTTTCATCATCTGCTTTGTCCACTTCCATGTCAACCTGTTCGTCCAGCGAACGTTTAATGCCATTGCCAATTGTTGTTGTTGCTGTTTGATTTGTTGGGAATGGATTGCATAGTTTTTCGTGCTCCTTGGCCCAGCCATTGAGGCCAGGCACCGAGACCACAAACAATGTGCGCCGTTCGCCATGCACATTGCTCTCAGCCTGATAGTCAAGCTGCTCATCTTTGCCCAGACGCAGGCAATCACGATATTTGCCCGGCTGTTGGCGTCTGCTCCCATCGGAAGTCTTTACCTCATAGCGCTCCAAATAGATTTCGGGATCCATCATGTCTTGCACCATGCCGCGAAAACGCACCAGGCTCTGATCTTTTAATTGATGCAGAGGCGTGTGATTTAGCAGAGGTATCGAGTGCCATTTTGTCGCATCATTGAGTACTTCTTTCCAGCTGGCACCGTCTAACAAACCCAGCTCCTCGGGAGTGCTTGGCAAATCCATGTTGCAAGGCATCGCGCACATAAACAAAAAATTAATTATTATTGACTGGCCGAGTCGCGTGCGCGCCAAAATGTCAGTCAATTGATGGGAGAAACTCGATAGAAATGTGTGTGAGTCGAGGGTGACAACTCTGTAGGTAAACAATCGCACATTCTATTGTTATCGAAAAGAGTGTATTTAGGGCTGCAACGGAACGGATGTAAAGCGGAGTATCCGCAGATGAAATAATGAGCAAAAAGAGTCGAGTTTGGAATTTTTTCTACAAACAAAGCGATACGGTCGCAATATGTTGCCTATGTCACAACAACTACTCGCGAAAAGGACGCGGCACAACCTGTCTACGAAATCATCTCAAGAGCAAGCATCCTGTTGAATTTCTAACACTCTCCGAAAACGACATGAAATACACAGTGAAAACGGAAATGAATGAAAGCACAGCCACCCAAATCAGCCTACAAGTAAAAGAGCATCCTTAAATATAACATTATATTTTAATTTTAATTTTATTTTAATTTTTTTATTTATTTTTGGTTTTTGACAGGATGCAGATCCATTGGATGATATGCAAAGGCACAGTGAGATGGATATGCATGGAAGCGATGAGAAATTGGCTTTAATGATAGCCAGGCACGACTATTCCTTTTATATGATCGAAGATGCTGGTTTCGTGAACTTCATCAAGATGCTGCAGCCGCGATATATAATTAGGCCGATAAGCTTTTATGAAAACATAATTGCTACAAAGATCTATCAGCGAATGCAGACACAATTGCAGCACGAACTTTACATTCTTGAATCGGTGACGCTGGCAACAAGCATCTGTTGGGATTCGACCGATCAAGGATTGCTCAGCTTAACTTGTCACGGCATCTCCTCGGACTTTCAGCTAAAGCGATTCCACTTAAAATGCGATGTTTTATTTGAGCGAGACGCGGATGATATTGCTTGCCGCATTCGTAATATTATTTCGAGTGCCAGTCTGGACCTGCAATTGCCCAAGGAGAAGATCCATTGCGTGATCAGAGGCGAGTTCACTTGCCCACCTGACGCTGTCGTCGAGTGCAATGTTCATCTGTTAAAAGAATGCGTGAGATATGCATATGAATCGAATGACAATTTGAAACAATTACATGCAAAATGTCAACAGATTGTCAAACACTTTGAGGAATCTCAAACAGTATATGATCAATTAAGGCACATTCTTAAGAAGCGATTAAATCGCGAGCCAACTCCCCTAATGGTAGTTGATGAAAGCCCCTTTGGTTGGATCGCAATATTTCGACGGTTGCTCAAATTGAAAGACGCTCTCACAGTTTATGCCGAAGAATATAATTTAGTGACCATTTATCCAGACGAATGGCTGGATATTGAGATATGTAATCGTGTCGTTCAGCCAATTGAAGAGATTATCAATATCTGGTGTAAAACATCATCAACAGCATCCACTGTAATACCATTAGTTGCCGCCCTACGCGATTCACTTCGCACAGATGTGCACAACTTTGTTTCCTCTGTGGTATGTTTGTTAATAATGATTACCTAGTCAGCTGACTGCTGACAAACAACTATTAAGTATTTTTCTAAAAAAAAAACAATTTTTTTTGTTATAGACCATTTGCTCGTTTGCCCGAAAGCTGCTTGAAGAACTGGAATCGAGATATGCCCCACTAACCGCAGATATAAAATATCTAATGGCCACATATTTGGATCCGCGCTATAAGCATGCGTTTTTTACCCAGCAAGAGATGCAGCAGATAACAGATGAAGTCTTGGCTCAACTATGCAGACTTCAGCCTCAACCGTGGCAGACAGCAAAACTGATGACAAAAGCGGTTTCAAATGTTAAAAGCGTATCGAAGATTGATTCATTTCTCGACAATATGCTTACAACGAACAGCTGCACTGAAGCATCCTCGTCGTGGAATTCTCAAGCTCAACTGAAAAATTTGTTATATTTGTACAATTCGGAGCCAAAAATAGAACGCCAAAGCGATCCAATTGGTTGGTGGAAATGCCATCCTAAATATAGGGACATTTTTCCAATTGTAAGACGCTATCTATCGATTCCCGCCGCAAGTGTTGCCAGCGGACTTGTGTTCAGTACATCTAAAAAGCTCTATAATGATATGAAATCAGATGTGTTTCCCGCAAATGGATCTAAGATTTTGTTTGTCAAAGCTAACATAGAAGCTCTGAGTCAAGATCAAATCCAGTATGATTCTATAAATAAATAGACAATAAAATGTTTAACACTGATTCACGTTAGAGAAAAAAACGTATATTAAAAAATTATTTTTTTTTTATTCTGATATGTCGGTAATATTTTGAAAAATTTGAATAATTTCGAATTTCCTGTGATTTATATTTTGTTATATTATTATAATTCAAGTTCGTCTTAATATTTAAACAGGATGATAGTTCAAAAGTATTCCTTATGGAAATGAATTTGCTTACGTAAAATGATTACACAAATAAACTCTGAAAAAAATGATTTAGAAAAGATTTTCTAAAAGATTTATTGCTTTATCAAGCACGTTCAACATTTTCTATGCCCCGGATCTCCTCAAGGTCACATAAAATTGATTTAAAAGAGATTTTGATCCCACCGGTTGAGGTTGTGCGACAAACACAGCATTGACAACAATTTTAAGTATTCAAGTTAAGAGATAGAGATAGATCATGATCGTTTGGCTTGTCCTCGCCTGCAAATAACAGCAGAATTATTAATATAACTTTAGTTAAATACTGAATTGAACATAAACCTTGATAGGAATCATTCGAACCCTAGAATTAATTGCGTAGCATCAACAGTTTTTTCTTATCGACAATAGATGCAATCTATCTACAACTGAATAGTTTTTGTTTTTAATTAACAGTATTAGTAATATTGTCTATTGTCTATAAAAACGTCAACCAACAAAATATAAATCTTATTCAGCACACGATACGTGAATATTTCAAACGCAAGAAAGATGTGGTTCAACCGAAAAATCATGTTTGAGGTGGCGTTTTTGATATTGTTTGTAAATCAATCGAGTGCTATCAAATATAGATTTTATTTTGAAAATGAAGGAGTCTTCTCCGATTGTGTCAACGAGCCAAGATCCGTTAAAAATGTTGAAGGTCTTGTCGATTTATCTGAGCTAACCTTTGAGTATAATTCGGAATTGGTAGCATTATCCGGCAATATAACCTACATCTGGGATATTCAGCCAGGCGATCGCATTCAAGTAATTTGTGTTATTATATTTCCAATACCATATTAATTGTTTTGTCATTGATCCAAGTAATTAATTTCAGTGCGATATTCAATTGCTTCGATTTGATCGTGGTTCCTGGCTTCCAACAATATTGAGTATGTCTCTTCCCGATTTCTGTAACAAATTGTATGATGAGTCGCAATACTGGTACAAATCCTGGACAAAGAACATTATTAATATCGATGAAATCAAGGAAAAATGTGTTTATCCTGGGGTATGTTTTCAAAATAAATGCATACATTTATTTATTACAATATTTTGTTAATGTGGCCACTTCTTACAGACCAAAGCGATTCACAAGCCTTTTGATCTGGATGTTGTTTTTGAGATAAGCGGTTTACCTTGGAGTGGGCTGCACAAGACTATATATAAATTTAAGGCATTTGATTCAAAGAATGTCCTAAGACCAACTAGCATCTGCTTTGCAATTGTAGGAGAAATTAAAAGGATATAAATTTGTTGGACAATAAATAACAGATTTGAAACAAAATAAAAAACGAACAATGCATATTCAATTTGAGTCGGGCAGCGTTTAAAGGTTTCCCTCTTTCGCTAGTTCGACCTATTTGTCCTGCAAGTCCTTAAGCTCCTCATCGCTAATTGTGAACTTCCGATTGCTCACACGGCCCAAATGCACGTCACCGGATGTTGATAACATTTAGTCAATTCATCCAGATGCCAATCTCAATCTTGTACATTATTCCGGTAACGTTTTCATGTTGCGATGCACAAATACATTTGATCAGGAATTATATACCTGATGAGGTCTGAGAAGTCTACTTCAATGCGTTGAAACTTGAAAATAATATCATAATACAGTCAACAAGGATATAGAAAGCTTGAAAAATATTTAGTGAATTTGAGAAAAACAAGATTTATGAATTTCCCATTATTTTGTTAACTTTATTTCGACATATTATTTGAGTGTATGAAAAACTTTTATGGTTATTTGGTTATATTTATGTTAACAAATAGAGCGCTATTAACTCACCCATATTTAAACAGGATGACAGTTGAAATATATTCCTAATGAAAATGATTTTGCTGCAAGTTAACTTAAAATTCAATAGTTCGCAGTTTGCTTTTGCTTCCTTAAAGACTACAGATAAGCTTAATTCTTGAATCTAAGATATTGAATTGTAAACAATATATAAAGAGCATCTTAGCCTCTATAATCGGGATCATTGTGTTCTTCCTCATCTTCCTCATCTTCGTCATCTTCATCTATAAAAGAAACGGATGTGTGTTAAAATTTATTAAAAATGTACAAAATGTTTTTCCAACTGCTTACCGTGATTTATGCGCTTACGCGTATATGCCCGACGTGTTGCCAATGGCGCCTGATCGGTTTCGCCGTGCAGCAGGGAGTTGCGATAGAGGACCAACGGCTGCCACTCCTCGGCACGGCTCGATGGCATGCCTGGTGGTATGATTTTGTCAAGAAAGGCCATGATAACCTTCTTATCCTGCTTCAGCAATTTGTAATTAAACTCATTGAGCACCTCCAGAAACAGCAGGCGTGTCGGTGCGCGGACTGGATCGTCTGGCTGCTTATTGGCAGCGAAGTATATGCCTCCCCGATGTATGGCTGCAACTGAGTCTCGATTCTTAAGCGCATCAAAGCCAAATGTAAGGGCAAAACGTTTTGCCAACTCCTTTAAATCGATGAACTCCTGCGAGCTCTTTGACACGACACCATCGTCGCTTTGCTCCACCAGATTCTTAAATACGGTGATGAGGCCTAGCAGTAGCGTCATGGCAAAGTTGACTTTGTTGATTTCGCGAGCCTTGCCCAACGTTGCCTTGATAATGTCCCCGTACTCGTTATAGCACTGCAAAAAATTTATATGTTAATTATAGGATAGGGTATAAATTTGTATCCCAAATTAAACTAACGCACCTTAACATAGTACTTAAATATGCTCGCCGCTCGCATGGTGGGTATTATGTTGTACACAATAAGTTTGCAGTAACAGGCCAGAAAGTTGCGCTTTTTATGCAGCTCCTCAATGCGTGTCTCATCCTGGGCAACCACTTGCTTCAGAGAGAACACATAATGTTGCACAAAGTTGTCCAGTATAAGATGCTCGTCCATTCGCGATTTGTATTCCAAGCTGCGTATATGTTCGCTCTCACTGCGTGCCAATTGATCCGAGTAGATGATAAGCAGATCACAGATGGACTGGTAGGCCTTTTTACGATTGTGTTATTGTAATAATAATAATAATAATATGTTATAGAATGCACAATACGTACAGCTTCTTGAATTTGGACAGTGGGTCCGTCGCGTGTGAGCTCAAAGCAGGCGGACATAAAGGTGTCCAAATAGCTTCGCAGTTCGGCAACAACTGCAGCCACATTCAACGCCTCACAATCGTTCTCAACATAGTAGAGACCCCAACTAATCGAGAAGTAGCAGGCCTCTATGCAATAGGCTAGCGCCTCATTGGGCAGGCAACGCTCAACATTATCTTTGCATTGGGCTTCCTCAACGTCACGGAACAGAGATTTAAATAGATCCCACGGGTTCAGATTGTGCGACGAATACAAAATTGACAACACTTTTAACGTTATGGTTATGTTATAGATATCATCCTCGTTTGGTGTTTCCTCGCCTATAATTAAGATCAGAATTTATCTTTTATACATTTTCACATAATCACAAATTAAAATTAAATTATATATATATATTAATTATATACTATGTTTCATAAAGAGTGCTGTTACCCCAATTAAATATAGCATTCCAGTGATTCCCATATTACATGGCTATAATTATTATATAACCATAGTTACATGACTAAAGGTGCAATCTAACAAACGACTAAATCATTTATTATTTTATATTAACAGTGGTTATTTAACCATAATTTTCTCTATAAAAACGTCAACCAACAAAGGAAAAAGCCAAGCACGATACGTGAAAAGTGAGAAAGATGTGGTTCGAACAAAAATCATGATTGAAGTGGTGTTTTGAATATTGTTTGTGCTATTTAACATAGATTTTATTTTGAAAAAGACGGAGTCTTCTCCGATTGTATCAACGAGGCAAGATCCGTTAAAAATGTTGAAGGTCTCGTCGATTTATCTGAGCTAACCTTTGGGTATAATTCGGAATTGAAAGCATTATCTGGCAATTTAACCTACGTCTGGGATGTTCAGCCAGGCGACAAATTAAAAGGATGTAAATTTGTTGGACAACAAATAACAAATTTAAAACAAAATAAAAACCTAACGATGCATATTCAATTAAAGTGGGGTCTGCAACAAAATAAATTTAAATTTAAATTCCTTGAAGGCATCATAAAGTGATGTTTATGTTGAACAATATAAAGCAGTGAGCTTACCCAAAATTAAATTTCGCCACTCAACGATGGTATCCTTGTATTTGTTAACCGCATTCTCGATGATGTTGGATCGAGCAATGTTGCAGCGTGTGTAGGTGGCGCTGCCTTCGGCACAGAGGCATTCCAGTGTCTTGGCGCAGGTCTCGAGCACATCGCGACCAGTGTGCATACACATAACCTGGCTGATCTTGTCGAGCAGCGCCTGCAGGTTCCCCTCCTGACGGTTGGTCGTATACAGATTTAGGTCAAAGTACTGAGGCACGGCGAGCAAGTTGGCCAATTTCTCGCTGTCAGCCTGGTATTTTTCCAGTAAGGCGGGAATGTATACAATGAAATGCTCTGTCAGTTTGACCTTTTCGTCTTGTATGGCCTTAAGCTCCTTTGCACTTAGTGTAAACTTGCGATTACTGGCACGGCCCACAGGCACCTCACCGGATGCCGATTGTTTGACGCTGCTGACCATGATTTCGATGAGCGTGGATTCCTGCTTGTTGTCAAGCTGCTCCTCATTCGGACCCGGCTCCTCCAGCAGTAGATCGGTCATACATTCCCAGTCACGCACCATATCATTGCTATCGATAAACGAGTCCACCAAATAGGCGCCATGCTCGTGCAACTCCGATTCAATAAAGAATTGCACCAGATCCCGTATTAGCGGCGTATTTGGCAGACGCAATTTGCCCCGTTTTGTTTTTGTTTCGTCCATGTCAGCGGTTAAATGAAACAATCGCACATTGAGAAACTCAGCAGCGGCCTGCGCAACACCTCGATGCGACGAGTAGACCAGCTCATACACGATTTCACAATCCTTATCAGCCAATATCTCCGGATGGATTCTAAGAAATATGTTATGTTGATTATTTTAAATATACAGGTATAAAAATCATTAAAAACTTACTTTAATATACTGATAACGAGCTTGACAGCGTGAACGGACACCTCAAATTCCTTGTCCAGCGTCATAGCCACAATTCTATCCTTGAATTTCGATGTAAAAAGCTCCAGTTTACCTTTCAGCTCCTCCTTGTCATAGAGCGGCAGCAACGATTGCAGACAACGTAGGCGCACTTCACCAATTTTGTCGTGTAAAGTCCAGCCAATATATTTTAGATAGGAATCATCTAAGAAATTTTGTGGATAATTTTCCATCCAGATGCCAATCTCAGCCATGCAAATGGCTCTAATATCCGGCAGAGTATCCCTGTAGCGATGCACAAATACCGATTTAAACATGTAGGTTAACATGCTTTTTATTTCATCCATATTCTCCTCCAGCTCGGAACGTTTCGTCATCAATGAGTCCAATCGATCTGAAGCGCGACGATCGCGGGACTTTAAATCGTAAATGAAGAAATAATATATGATATAAGTTGCACTATCGTGTGAATTAGGGTCAAGTCAACTTACCTTGACACGTTCAGCTTCAAATTGTTTAGCTGCATTTTCAAAATTGTTTGATACAAGGAGGGCAACATCCACCAAGGCAGTCATCAATTTCATGGCTGCCAGTGTTGCAGTGTGACGAAAGGCTCGCACTTGAGAGTCAGACAAACCAGTCAACAATGAGATTACGTTATCCATTAGAAACTGATCGTATATAATGGAATACTGGCATTGTTTAACAAGCGTTTGCACAAAATCACAAAAGTTATTCTTGAATTTCTTCCATTGCGTTCCGGTCATAATTAATGGATATTCACCACTTTCCTAAAACATATTAAATTGCATTTTTAGCAACATATTTTTATTGTACAACAATTGGGTTTGATTACCTCATCAAATTCCTCTGTCATGCGGCGTATAATTGCCGTATGATCAACAGGATATTTTATATCCTCCGATATTTTTCCCTTGCAGCCGCTAGCATTTATAAAGAATTGCATTAATGCGACGAGCGCAGTTTCGCGATTTGACTTGTATTGCTCGATCCATTGGTCTACAATGCTCTGCGTGAAAAGTGAAGGTTTGTTAGTTAAGTATTTATTTGTAACAATAGCCGATCCAATTAACGTCAAAATTATAATTAGCTTAACAATAATTTTTTAAAATTATTTTGCTTACCGCAATCGGATTCTTCGAGTGTCGGACAATGTAGTATAAGCTGTTCTCGTCTGTGGTAATTTCGCGTTCATTGTCGATGCGCTCGTGGTTAGCCTTTTCCACGGGCTCTTTGCGAGGCCGCTCAATCCTTTCCTTACGTTCTGCTGGTGGTCGGCGAGTTTGCGGCGTTTTCCGTTTTCGTGAAACTGGCACAAAAAACTCATCCTCGTCGTCATCGATGATTGGCGGCTTGTCGCGAACGCCACCGCGAGCACGAAGCCGCGTCATCCGTTTGGTGGGACTGTCCGCATCAGATGCGCTCTCATTTAAAGCATCACTGGGCCAATTGAGTGAGAATTATTAAATACTAATTTTATTAGTTTTTGTTTGCAATCAATTTACCTGTGCAGTTCATCGTATTCTGGAGCCGGAGGCGGATCATCCATACGTATGCGCTTTCCCCCGCGCCGAGCCATCATATTGTGGTTATCAGCAAAGTGGCGTCTTGAAAAATTAAATTTAATTTGTTTATTTTTAGCAATAAACAAATGTTTCCGCGACTAAAACAAAAAAGGGGGAATAGCGTTGAAGAAAAACTACATTTAGCTATGGACGCAAAAACTAATAGCGTTTTCATATCGATGTATCGATAGCGAGAAAAATACTAAGAACTTACTTGGAAGAAGAAGAAAATTAATAAATATTTATTTCACACAAAAGATTGCATACCCTTCCAGCACGCTGGAAACTCAATTTAGTACATTATTCTATAAGAACTCATACTATAAAAAGACAGACACACGGACGAACATATCAATATTTACTCTGCCAACGATGCTAAGCAAGAATATATATATTTATCAGTTTAGAATGTGTTAAAACATCAGGACAAGTTAATTGTTCTGATAAGGTTATAGTAAACACGCAAAAGCTAGGGATGAGAGCAAAAAACCATCGCCACCGGATACCTATCGATAGCGAAAGAAATAGAAGCAGCGTCTGTTTTGGTTTTAAGCACATTAATAACAAAACGGAATTGTGAAACAAATAATAATTATAATTAATAAATATGACTGATTTTGGTGGTGACTCGGGCGGACGACTAAAAGGCGTGACAATTGTGAAACCAATTGTCTATGGGAACAAGGCACGGTCATTTGGCAAGAAGCGGGAAGAGGATGGCCACACGCACCAGTGGCAGGTTTATCTGAAGCCTTACAATGATGAGGATATGTCGATTTACGTAAAAAAAGTACACTTTAAGCTGCACGAGAGCTATGCGAATCCCAATCGCATTGTGATTAAGCCCCCCTACGAAGTCACAGAGACTGGATGGGGTGAATTTGAGGTTGTCATTAAGATCTATTTTAATGATCCCTCTGAACGCCCAGTGACTTGCTATCACATTTTAAAGCTCTTCCAATCGCCTGTTGTGGACGGTGAGCTGACCTCCTCGACAACAATGGACACAAAGAAGGGCCTGGTATCTGAGGCATACGAGGAAATTGTTTTCCAGGAGCCCACACAAATCATGCAGCATTATCTGCTGCTTTCGGAACAAAGTGCCAATGGCCTGCTTAACCATGACACCGATTGTAAATCAACATGTTATTGCATTATAATATTTCAACATATAACACTTGTCTTACACATTGCAGTTGAGGAGAAAAAGGGCAAAACACTGGACAACATTGTCAACGTAAAGCAAAAGGTCAAAGGAGAGATTGTGACCCTAAAGGATAAGCTAAAACTAGCTCGTGAAACTATTGTTAAATTTAAGGCAGAACTAGCAAAAGTACAAAAGTCACCTGCCTAATGCGCTACATATTTAAATTCGTATTTAAAAAAAATTAAAATATATTTAAATTTACTTAAGTATTTTAAGGAAAACTCTTCGGATTAAAAATAAATCAGTTGTAAAGTAATATTGCATTTGTATTGATAGTTGTTGATTTTATTAAACCTCGATTTACTTTATTTGTTTTTTTTTTATAATTCTTTTTGTCTTATAGTGATGTTGCAATTTTTAAAGTTTGAAAAGTGTAATTCCCTCAGTAAAATGCAGAAAGTAAACTGCACTCAACTAACTCCACCTGGGTATGCATTCCTCACATATGTACGAGCCAGAGCTATGTCCCAAGCACACACACACACGCATATGCTTAACGAACTATTGAACCAGTCGAAAGATTTTGAGTTGAATGTGAACCAGTACACTTGAGCAGGCGTCTCTGTCGAGTATCGCAGCATCAAATTTCGATGACAAACGCAAAAATGTTGATCTGTACAAGTTAAGTGTATGTGCACCACAAAAAATAAATAAATAAGAGACATAAACTAACTCAGTTCCTCACATGCACTTGTCGAGCTTAAAATGAGTGAATATTAAATACATAAGAACGGCAAAGGAAAGCAGCGTCTGTCAGTCTGTGCGCAAGCGCAAATGCAAAGACCCTTTCAAAGAGAAGAAAAACGAAACGAGACAAAAGCAATACGCAACAGGTAAACAGCAGGTAAGCATGCGTAAGCGAGGACATTTAGAAATACAACAAAAGTCTGCAAGCAAAGGCGACTCTCCGAATTATTAAAAATTTGTTTATCTCTTTTTTTATTATTGTAAAGACCAATGTCAAAATAGTTCAAATCAATGAATAATAATTTTTGAAAACTGGTTCTAAGAAACCCACAAAATTCCAGAAAGATAAAAAAAAACTTATAAAGTATTCTTCTGTGCAAAAGAAATGGAGAAATATGAATATTTCCCTTTGTTAAGACAAAGTTTACTTATATATGTGAATATGTTTATTTATATAGGCTTATAAATTTGGCGTTGCAATCGTTAATTCTTGCACCGTTTCAATTTACAGCATCAGCGCCCCATAAAATGTCTCTGACGCGGTTCAGTTTGTGCTTGCTGCTGACGTTGTTGCTTGTAGCAATTCCGGTTTATTTGGCGTCGCCAGACCCAGGCGTGCGAATACTGCGATCGCCCGAATCGACGGTGGCGCCACCTGGTGACGAGGTCGTTTTCGTGTGCGAGACCAGTTTGCCGCCGGAGCACTTCGAGTGGAGTTTCGCCTCGAGTCGGTCCCGCTTTAGATATCTAAAGTCAGGCAATCATAATATTAGCATCAGCCACGACAATGATATATCCAAGCTACGTGTCGTTGTGAGTCGCGAAACGCTCGGCGAATATCGTTGTGTCGCCTGGTTTGGACCACTCGCAGTCACCTCGACCACGGCTCGCTTGGAGTTGGCCACGTTGAGCGGCGGCGATGTCGAAGGATTCAAGGGCAATCAAGCGCATTGGCGTGTTACAGCCGGCAATACTGTTCAGTGGCATTGCGGGCACATCGAATCGAATCCAGCACCCAGCTGGAGCTTTTATTATAATGATATTGAGTTGCCGGCAGCATCTACGCTAAGTGACTCAAATGGTACGCTGCTACTGTCCAACGTCTCTGTGGCGAGCAGCGGCAGTTACAGATGTGTGGCAACCAATACCGCTTCCGGAGTGCGTCTGGCGTTGCCAAGCCGATTGGAACTGCAAGTGTCTGCGGAGGCGATGGCAGCAACATCCCCTCATCTCCTCGATGGACAACGTGTGCGCACTAAAGTCGCCAAGGTTGGTGAGTCTGTGCTGTTGTTGTGTCCCGGTGTGGGCTGCCCATCGCCGACAGCTATCTGGAGCAGTCCCAATGTGCCCGGCGCCATTAAAAATAATCGCACACGTGTCCTGCCATATGGTCTGCAAATAAATGAACTGCAGGCGCTGGATGGTGGTACCTATATATGTTATCTGGACAATGGCATACGGCCGGCACTGAAGCACTCCATTCAGCTGCTGGTTCAGCAGGCTCCTCGAATTGTGCTCGCTCCCAGCGCCAATCTTACCAATGAGGGCGAAGCCATGCAATTGGAATGTGTTGCCACTGGCATACCCGAGCCAGAGATTTACTGGCTGCTCAATGGCAACAATAGCGCCAACGATAGCAAAGCGAATCAGCGTTCAAATGGTATCCTAATCCTGCACAGTGTCCAGAAGCGACACGCTGGATATGTGCAATGCTTTGCACGGAATAGTCTCGGCGAGGACACTGCTGGCACCATCCTCCAAGTCAATCCCACACAAATACAAACGGGTGATGGTGGGGGTAGTCGTGCATTTGGTCGACCTCAACACGGCCGCAAGCAGAAGCAACAGACACAAATGGTGCCACCATCGGCTCCGAATGTCACTCGTCTGTCGGATGAGTCTGTGATGCTGCGTTGGCATGTGATGCCCAACGAGGGCTTACCCATTAAGTTCTTCAAGGTGCAGTACAGAATGCTAACGGATACGGGCAAGAGTTGGCAGACAACCAACGAGAATATACCATACGGCAAGCAGCGCAACGATTACGGAGCGGGTAAGCATGCGCCTCAACTATTACTTGCATATTCGACATGAACGATTCCAACTTTCTGTTTGCAGTTAAGAACTTTACGTCATCGGTGACGGGTCTGCGACCGGATCGCAGATATCGTTTTCGCATCATGGCCGTCTATTCGAACAACGACAACAAGGAGAGCAGTACATCCGGCAAGTTCTTTTTGCAGCGCGGCGCAACGCTGGCACCATTGGCTGTACCGTCGCTGGTGGACATTGAGGAGTACTCGCAGACGGCTGTCGTTCTCCACTGGGATCTGACGAGCGATGCCGATGAGGATTTAATATCTGGCTACTATGCTTATTATCGCCCCTCTGCATCGGCTGGGGAGTATCTAAAGGCCACAATAGATGGAGCCAAGTCGCGTAGCTTTCAAATCTCTGCTCTTGAGCCGGGGACCATTTACGAATTTAAGCTGCAATCATTTAGCGCCGTTGCCGCTTCCGAATTTAGTGCCCTCAAGCAGGGACGGACACAGCGTCCCAGAGTGAGCACAACAGCAGAGCCGGCTGCGCATGCAGTAGACACGACGACGCCCAGTCACAATGAAACGTTCAACCTGAATCCGTTGCTCACCGGGACAATTGGCGGTGGTGCGTTGCTGGTGTTGCTCGTGGTCAGCGGCTGTCTATGTATGTGCCGGCGGCGAAGCTCTCGCGGCACCAATCAACAAAACAAACCACGATTGGCCGAACTTCGCGAGGATTTTGTGCCGTTGAACACTTGTTCGCCGAACAAGCCACGTACGCGACATCTGCACATTACTTTGAATCCGCTGGCGCAACAGCAACAACAGCAGCAACAGCAGCAGCAGCAACAACAGCAGCACGAGGAGAAGGACACACAGGACAATGATATGAGCTACTTTCAACGTCCGCCCGTTGTCTACGATGCCGAAGCGTTAGGCTTTAACGGAATGGCACGCATGTCATCCTCTTCGCTGCGTCGCTCACAGCGCACGCTGGAACGTGCCGCTGCTGCTGGTGGTGGCGCCGGCTCCGGCACCAACAATAACAATCTAAACCAGCCAACAGATGGTTCCACCGCGGACAGTCCCCGTCTGCAGGCGTCGAACAAGCCTGGCCGTGTAATACTCAAGCGCGCCCGTTTATCCAGCCGCTCGGAGAATCTTTCCTCAGGCAGCCTAAATAGCGTTGGCGTATAAACTCGTGATCTTTAGTCTATGTTCTTATGTATAGATGCATGTAAATCCTGATGTATGCTTTTCCTCTACCTCTGTTTTTTTTTAACATTTAAAACTCGAATGACATTTACTTAAACCGTTTGTACTTAAATGTTACTTTCGAAGTACTTAATAAGATTTCTACTTCTTAGTTTATATGACTTACATATATTTATGTGGAATTTAATTAGCTCTGAAATGCATTTTATTAGTTTAGTGTTAAAACTTAACATAATTAGTCTTCCATTTTCTGAGATAAGTTGAAATTTTGTACTGATAGCTTCATAGTTTTGTAAAAGCAAAAAGACAATAAAATTTGCTGACTTTTCGGAAAAAATGTACCTGTTATATATTCTTGGAGATGCTTGTACAAGAACTTTTACTAATTCAACAATTTTCCATTTAAAATCAAATCAAAAAACCATATATTTTTAAATTGTCTTAATAACCACAATTCAGTTGCGTGGATATTTGAAATTGAAAAAATCGATTACCATTTTTTGGTGGTCGACCGATAGCATGAAATACATGTCTGTTTGAGAAAACGTTGGCAACCTTGTCAGCTGTCATCTGTCAAACCACCTATAATAATTGGGTCGCACCAAAATTTCTAATAGTAAGATAATTTGGTGGTTTTTGTTTGTTTGTAAAATTTAAATGATTGGCAAAAGGTGCAAGGCCCAATAATAATAATAAATTGACAACCTAAACACGTAAATTTATGCACGCTAAGAAGTGAAAGCCAAATTAAACTTGTCCATTGTTACAGATAGCGCAGCCTGCTGCAAACAAAAGGAATTGGAATTGGAATATTAGGCGGAAGTTTCTGTATTGTGAGAGGGAAAGAGAGACGGAGAGAGAGAGAGAGAGAGAGAGGGCAGGTGGAACGGCAACATGTCCAACCTATCAGTGGGACAGATGATAATGGACGCACAGCGGATGGCCAGTCGCGTCAAGGATTTGGATGCACTGGGCACCGCACTGCTGGAGGAGGCAGAGACTAATAATCGGCTGGTGGAGAGTTTGCGGCAATACCAGGACGATATTGAGTCACTGAATCGTATCTCGAATAACAAAACAAATGTGGACATGGTGAATCGCATACAGCAACAGAATGTTAACAGCTCCGAGATACTGAAAGAGAACCGCGAGCTCAAAATCTGTATTGAGGATTACGAACGCGCAATGGAACTGATGATGCAAAAGTACCGCGAACACACAGTAACCAAGGTGCTGGACAGCAAATTCAACTTTAAGGAGCTGTACAACGAACGCCTGTGGCAGGTGATACGTGATCAACGCGACAAAATCAACGAAATGGCAGCGGTTATGCACCGGGCGGCCACTGCGGACGATGAAAATGTGCAGCGGGAACTGCAGACAATATCACAGCTGCGCATGGAGAACGAAACGCTGCGCGAACTGCTGCAGATATCCAAGCAGTTTGGGTCGGCGCAACGGCCGATACGCGAGGGTGATCATATGCTCGAGGAAAAGGCGGTGCAGACGGAAAACCAGGCGGATGACTCGGCGGATGATTTGTCCATATCGGGTGCTTCAGTGGAGAACATGAACAACAATTCAGTCATACAGATGTACAGCAGCCCCGAGCTGCCCAGCAATAATTCAGCTAACAGTGCGCCCAGCGTTGCTCAGCTGACCAACACAGTTGGAGATGCTGCTGCAGCCGTAGGTGCCACAGTGGATGCTGTGGAAAACACAATCGCCAATGAAAATAACAATGGTCCTGCTGCGCATAGCACGCCGGAGAGCGGTAAAGCGACCGTGACGGCTGTGACATCTGCGGGGTCGGCGGCGGTGACGACGCCAAACGACTTAGACGAGGAGCACACGCTGCCCATTGTGGGTGCAGTCGGTGTGGGTGGCAATGCAACATGATCGGTGCTGATACAGCAATGTTTAGATTGCAATGTCATTGTCATTGTCGTCATCACCAGTCAATCATTGTTAATTTGTATTTGCTTAAGAGAACCTCTTTGATTTCCGGCGCAATGCATTCATCTTATTAACAACATATACACACTTTTCTACACACATAAATCCACCCACTAACATTCATATATACACTCATACATTATATGATTACTCTGCATTAGTTCATAGCGACTAATAATCTCTAAGTAATTTATACATACTACATTCAAATATGTCTTTACATAGAGCAACTGAACGAGCGCTCATCAAAATCTAAAACACACTCACACTTTGTAATCCATGTTGTACTCTGTCGACTTATGATTTCTTAATAAATACCATAATAGAAACTATTGAAACCATTATATTCATCTAAGATATTCGTCTATGTTCCTGGACATGAAGATTGTTAAGCTTGAATGCGAATGTGAAATTGTAGAAGTTACTGAAAATAACAAATTAAATGATTTAGGACTGTCTTTCGCAAAGACATTTTTTTTTTATCAATTATTTAAATATTTATACTATTGTTACTAAGCAATAGAAAAATGTTTATAATATGCAACAGGGTACCATTAACAAACTGATCTCTTTTGAAGTCTGTTGATTTCAAGAACATTCCGAATGAGAGACAGGGAGAGAGAGAGAGAGACTCTTCAGAGAGGAAATGTCTACGGTAGAATATTTTGTATTCTCTGTGGCTAGCTTGAGCTTTTTGAATTTATTTAAAATTAGTTTCTCGTCGATTTTCAAAAAGATCACAACGTAAAATACGTAGATTCGCGACAGCCCGGAAACGGTTCGCCTGTGCAATTGGTGCGAAAGAGATGCGGCGATTTGTATAAGTATATTTCGAGTGCTCAAGCGATCGATGTTATATCAAAAACGAAAAAGAAAATCCCATACGTATATGTCTGCATATATGTATATGTATAAGTGCATATGTGAAAATTCCTCATTGGAAAAGTTGTTCGCTGTGAATTTATCATATTTGTAATTAAAAAGTAAACAAATATTTTATAATATTTTTGGCAACTTTCAAAAGATAAGTTAGCAAGATTGCATTTGAAATCTTTTAATGCGATATCTTGAAAGTGCGCTGCCATTTACGAAAAATGTGTTCTATTTTTAAAACACAGCTAATTTTTCAGCCGTAAATTTTGAATAAAGTGAATATTCCAAAATGGAATCAAACACTTAAACGTGAAATTCAAAAAATCTTTAAAAAAAAAAATCCAATTAAATAAAATAAAATTTAAACCACACAAAGTATCTATAAAGCAAGTGAATAAATAAATAAATATAAATTTTTCGAATACCATATGTGCAAATTAAAGGGAATCAACAAGCTCAAACTGCTAACCGATCAGGGCGCATAGATACACGGTTACGCAATTAACCGTTTGGTAAATGAAAAGTTTCGCACACTTTGTGGGCATCTCACAGGTCCGGAGCAGATGCAGCAGCTGTGCCGTGGCCCCATTCCCACTTGCCCAGCTTCAAATTCATTTAAATGCAGAATCTTTTTGCTGTAAGTAAAATGTTCTAAATTTGCAACCGATCGCGACATTTATATAAATATATATATACACTTTATGTGTGCATATAGTATATACTTAGGTTAAAAACGTTTATAATTATTTTTAACGTGCTAGGGATATGCAATGTTGCGCCCCTTATAAAAGAGATTTATCCCAGGGCGCACTCTCACAGTAGTCTACAGAAGAGAATTCAACAAGTTTGATCCGTCAAGTGTTCTCTTTTGAGTGAGTTTATTGGATAGCTCAATTTTTCTTCCCAGCGTTTTTCTTCATTCTTTTAATTGCCGGAAAACATGCGCAAACTTTACGTTTGTTGGCTGCGCGATTTCCATCTGTGAAGAGCGCAAGGTTTCTCTTCATTACTCTCTCTCTCTCACTCTCTCTCTCTCTCTCTCTTTATCTAAAAATATATGAAATAAGTGTAAACATTTGTTATTGTTTATATTTACAAATAAACTCTTGGTAATCTATATAAACAGTGATGCAAGTCCATTCATTCCAAGTCTATTTTATCAGGTGTGCTTAGAAGGAAGGCGTTGTTTTCGGGTGGTTCAATTCAAATAGCTCATAAATATAAATTAATTTTTCAATTATGTATTTCGAAATTTATTGTTCATCGACTTGTTCCAAGTTGTGAACTTTTGAAGTAAATAAAGCTATCTGATTTTGTGCTACGCGAATTTGTTAAAATTTGTGCCTCAAAAAATTAAAAATTTCTCCTCATGAAAAAATTTCCATTAACATGTTTCTATCGTGCAAATTTGTTTTCACTATTTACTTTTCTAATCTATAAATGTATCTTTGTTTATAATCTATTTATTTTTTAAAATTTCCTTTGAGATTCAAATTGATATCAGTTTGAATGTAAAAATTCTTCAAGGCTTATTGATCCGTGCCAAATGAAAAATAAATAAATCGTTTAAGATCGATTGTGAACCAGGAATGTTTGATGAGTTTACAGAATTACGGAATAACCAATACATGCGAGGATGCGTACGTTCTACATTTTATGTACAACATTCTTTAGCTTACTTGGCTCAATGCCAAAATTCCACTTAGTTGTTTAAAATGAAAACGTCCGAATTTAGTTGTTGCCTTGCATATGAAAGTGTCCACTGCAAGCAGAAGGTGCATGGCTTTGATAAAGAAAAAAGTTGACTGTTGCCAACTGTCGAAAATAATTGGAAATCATCTAAGAAAAACAAATTTATTTGACCTTTATACAAACAAAACTTAAATCTTATGTAATGTGATAACCAATATCCTACATTGATAAAACTTTTATACAGACAAAACTAAGATTTTAAGTAATTTGATAATCAATATACTACATACCATTCAGATGAATCTTTAAATGTTATAGTTTCCGGCATTTCAAAATAACGTATAAGGAAATCTGTTTCGATCTGTTACAGAAAAGGCAAAGCTGACAATTTATATAAAGACAGATGCATCATCTGTACCCATCGCTGAAAGGCGATCAGCTCTGCCCACTTGGGTTTCATCCTCAGACACGTTATCCCACAAGATGTAAGCGCTGTTTTCGTGATTACAAAGAACATGGCGCACGAAGAGGCGGCGACGATGTGGCCGCCTCCTCGCCAAATCTTTCAGATGCCCAAAGTGCCCGGTGAGTAAATATTTCGATATTTATACAACAGTTTTTCACAAATTTTAATGCTCTACAGGCCCACATCGCGTACATGGACATCCACGACGAATTTATCAAGTTTAAACACAAACAACAGTAATGACATAGGTATGACCCACAAGCTATATATTTACTTACTTATTTCGAATAACTCTTGTTGAGTAGTAGTTGAATACGCTATAGTTAGATTTTGGAAAGCTCCTTTATTAAGTAATAACTATTAATAATAATAGCTTGAAAGTATTTTTAGTAAATATGGTGCAGAAAACTTATTAATAGCTATTGCACACTTGGAATGCTCTTATTTATGACTAGAGTGTAGTTTTCCTAAATAATGTTGAGATTTTAATCATAATTAGATAACTTTACATTGCTTTTCGTTGTAAAAATTATAATAATTCGAACTTAAAAATGTTAATGTTTCATGTTATTTAGTTAATTGATCATTGTTAAAAACGAATTGAATGCAAATGGTGGTACCGGATTTTAGGAGCACAATTTAAATGAATTTTTGATTCTATAAAAGATTTTCATGCATTTCGTTGTGTGAACTCAATCCTTATTCATATAAGTAAAAAATGTATTAAATACTTCTTTGATGCCATAATATTTAAATTTACAAAGATTGATTTTTAGACACGTGGCTTATTTTTAAGTGATAATTTGTGTTTTTTTGTAATTCACTCGTTTCATCTTAGTAAAAAATCATATACTGTTAGCATTCCAATAAGATGCCTCAGCAACTCAGAAAAAATACAAAAATTTATAACCATGCAGAAGATATTGAAATTGACATAGACATCTAAAGTAATTGTCTGCTGCAGAAGGAGACTTATGTCGGCCAATGGTCTAAAAGTGGGATTTATTTTAACTCGGCTTGAAAAAATATAATAATTTAAGAGATCAACTTACAAGATTATTTCTTGTTGGAATTCATAAACAATCAATCTCATTTATGTATAAACTAATATTCAAATGAATTTTAAACATATTATGTTGCCCAGCTGCAATCGTTATACTTTTCGCTGATTGCTTTAATCAATATATCTGCAAGGGGAATACACCTTCGGCATGTCGAAGATATACATACATAACTCTTGTTCTTTCTCGTTTTTTATATGTATCCCTCACGATTTTAAACGGTATTTTGCACCAACTTTACTGTACCGTGTGCTGGTATCACCCTCGCTCTCTCTCTCTCTCTCTGTCTCTCTCTGTGTCTCTCTATTTATCTCTTCTCATTGTCAACACTAATCTGCATAACGCCCGTTAACACTATTTTGTACTATCACAACAACATCGTGTGTTCTATGCTGTTGCTGTTGCGCTGACGTAATTCGTTTTTACCGCACTGTTTCGTAACAAACATCTAACGGCACATTTGGTTGGTCAACGCTCATTTATTTGACACGGGCTTGTGGACACGCCTATCGCCGAATAAACGTATCAAAACTGTGACTCTAAACGTGACTGTGATCGTGATTGTGACCCAACACAATGTTGTTGTTGATGTTGATGGTCAATGCGCTGCTAACATTTGCATGTGCTGACCTTGACGCACTTACTGAACCCAGTTGTACACTTCAATGTAGAGCTAAAGAAGCGTCCGCAGTCCTGGGCCTCAACACCGGACGTTGATGAGGCATCGCTTGGACAGGGACGCTCATCTGCTGCGTCCTCAGCCTCAGCAACGGCGGCATCCTCACGTTCAGACGACGATCACAATGTGGCTGTCACCCTGAAGCTACCAGTGCCGCCACGACGCCACACAACCGCCTTGGATATCAATGAGGTAAGCTTATTTGTCAAAACTGAACGGATTTGCTGGTGAATGCAATATTTTTCATGGAGTCAAACCAATATCAGAAACGGTTTAACTCTTAGAATAATATTGCATTTACCAAACAAATCACACTTAGAGACTCAGTATTGAAGTGATAAACTTATTTTTCAGGTGGAACAAACACTCAAGCAGGACCGAGTCACATCCTCCCCCAGTAAAACTTCAAGTATTCCAGATGAGCTAGTCATCCTATCGACAGACAGTCTTGCCGAGCGTGTGCGCAAAATGAATTTGCTAAAGAAGCATCGTAGCCTTAATTCGAGGGAAAACAGTCGGGAACGCTCCATGCCACGCAAGGATGAGTAAGTGCCAGCAAAGATTACAGTCAGTGTTAAAGCCAAGTGTTTTGCAGGGAAAGCGAGACCACATTGTCGCCACCAGATCGACCGGAGAGGAGCAAATCTGGCACATCGCTCAACCAGCAGGCGGAACTTAAACGCGCCTCCCTGCCACCTAAGAAGATTGCAGCTGTGACAACTACAGCCATAGCTACAACAACCGCAACGACTGCAGCAGCGACCACAGCACCTAAATCAGCTGCCACAATTCCGACAGAAGTCAAAGTCTCATCATCATCATCATCATCCAGCAACAGTTTGAGCAGTTCGCGTCGCAAGGAAATGGAAAAGACTAATGGCAAGGATATCAAAAGACAAACCGTACCAGCTGCAGCTGCATCAACACCAACAACAACAACAGTGGGTGCAAGTACATTAAAAGAACAAATGGCAGCACTGCGCACGGATCTTGAGGCCATGAAGGCGCGGGCTGAGCGGGCCGAGCGTGAGAAGAGCGATATACTGCTGCGAAGATTGGCATCGATGGACACCGCTTCGAATCGCACGGCTGCCTCGGAGGCGCTAAATCTGCAGCAGAAACTGAATGAGATGAAGGACCAGCTGGATCGGGTGACGGAAGACAAACGCAAACTGAATTTGCGCATGAAGGAGTTGGAGCACAAAGACAGCACGTCCGAGCTGAAGCGCAAGCTGCAGGCCGCCGAGCAAATCTGCGAGGAGCTGATGGAGGAGAATCAAACGGCCAAAAAGGAAATACTCAATTTGCAGGCGGAAATGGATGAGGTACAGGACACGTTTCGCGATGACGAAGTCAAGGCCAAAACGAATCTGCAAAAGGATCTCGAGAAGTCAACCAAAAACTGTCGCATTCTCAGCTTCAAGCTGAAGAAGAGCGAGCGCAAAATCGAAACGCTCGAACTGGAAATGCAAAGCTCCTACAATGCGGAGCTGTGTGCCAAGGTCAAAAAGCTGGAGGAGGAGCTGCGCTTCTCCAGTGAGCTAACACGCAAGCTGCAGGTGAGTAATACAATTTAAAATTGATTTATCTAATGCAATACTTAAAAAACAAATAATTAATTAGAATACAACAAAACTGTATAACATTTAGAATTAAGTATTTCATTTAAAGTTATTAATATCGATCTGTCTTCCAGACTGAGGCTGAGGAGCTGCGTAATCCGGGCAAAAAGAAGGCACCCATGTTGGGTGTACTGGGCAAATCGACGTCAGCAGATGCAAAAATCACGAGAGAGTCTTTGACGCGTGGCGGCTCACAAGAAGATCCCCAGCACTTACAGCGCGAGCTGCAGGACTCCATTGAGCGAGAGACAGATCTGAAGGATCAACTGAAATTCGCCGAAGAGGAAGTAAGTTTATACACAGAAAACAAATACAATTAATGTGACTTTAATCACTTGCCAACCTTTATGCGAAGTGTCGTCAGCTTAAGGCATTGAGGGCATCTAGAAATCGCACTCAACTGAATCGTGGCACCCAAACAGGTGATATGCTGGCGATTCCTTTAGCGTTTCCCCGTGCCACACAGACGCCGCAAGTAGTTCAAACTGATGCCGCCAGCAATACGACGTCCAAGCCAGAGACTCTGGCTGGGCACACACAAACTAGCGTGGTCGAGTCTTGCGACAATGCCACACAAACCAACTTCGAGCTGAGCCCCAGAAATCTTTTCGTTGAACGTGAAACTTCACCGTTTGCGTCACTTTTGGTACTCACAACTGCAACCAGGGTTGTGAATTCGACCTCTTTGCTTTTTCCAAGCGCCATGTCTCATGTGCTTTTGGCAGGAGCTAGTGCAGGTACCCAGCACAACTCTATCTCCTTAAGATCACACCAGCAATGGCCACAGAAGTGAATAACGAAAACAACAAAATGGAGTCGATTATATTTCATTACTTTTTTTTTTTTATCAATATCAATTTAAATAGGAATTTAAGGGTTTTAACATGATTATATCAAAAGTGGCTTCCTTCTTAGAGTCCTTTGGGTATATTAAATCTTAAAACTTGTTAAAATATGTGATAAACTTTATGGTATAATTGTAGTTGACGTGCGAGTAGGGACTGAGGTGTATTTAAAATAGGTGTAGGCAACTTTAAATACAATACAGAAAAAAGACACAAGAAAAGATAGTTTGAATGTATTTCTAAATTATTTATAGAATAATCTGAAATAGGATTATGTAGTCCTGCTTCTGTTAAGGTCTTTGCTGGTTAAGGTCTATATCTACATGTAGTGCAGCTCAAATTATTAATTCACTCTGTTCGTGTCTAATTGTAATAATGTTTTTTTTTCTTGGTTTCTTGTTTCTCATTCAATGCTAACCCTGTAGATGATAGCATTATCGTCCAGCAGCTTTTTGTTAGCACTTACAGGGCCCAGTTTTTATCCTCGAATACGAATTTGTAGAAATGGATTTAATTGAATTGACAACCGCATATTTAACATATCCCAAATGTGTGTTTTACATTTCAGGCTGAACATTTGAGGAAAAAGGTGACTCGATTCGAGGATGAAAATGAGTCTTTGATGATGCAGTTGAAAAAAATGGCAACGCGCTCAAGAAGTACGATCAAAATCGTTCTCAAAGTAAAATCCATGACAAAAAACTATACGATTTGAAAGACATATAATAATTACTTATACATTTTTTTACCATTTACTAATATCCGATAATTAAAGCATGATGCGATTTAAATGGGATAACGATTAAATATTAGAGAAGATTAATGTTTAAAGACCTTGCAGAAAAAGTTTGCTTGAATTGAGTACTCGTCAAATCCCAATTAAATTTAATCTTGTATATGGTATTACATTGATCGCACGGAAATTAGAACTTTCAGAAATAAGATTTGTCAAGAAAATAATTAAATTTTATATTGGATGATTTTTGTATTGATAAATTTGTGCTTAAACACTTTGAGTATATAATTCAGAACAAACTCTTTGAAAAATATAGTTTTTACTTTGTTTTCTTTGAAAAATTGAATTTTTATAAATCTGGCTTTGAAAAAGATAGTTTTTACTTTGTTTTCTTTGAAAAATTGAATCGTAGAAATCTGGCACTGAAACGTTATATTTTGCGAGCGACCACTGTAACAATTTAATATATTTTCTTTCAAACTAACGTTATTTCTCATGCGCTTACTAATGAATGGAATTTAAACATAAATTGCCATTTTTTGCGGCTGCTCATGAATTGTGACAGATCAAACAACAATTGCCACTAACATTGTAACTAATAAAAATGCTTGAAAGCCTGGCATGCTATTACGTAACACCAATATTCAATATCTATCGATATGTTGTTAATCTTTTGAATCTTCATCAGCTCGCAAACTGAGTCCTGCCCCGCATCCACATCGATTAGCGCCCGAGGTGCATGCGGATCGCGATGAGGGCATTTCTGACGAGGATGATCCCGCTGAGCTGCGCATTCTACTCGAACTGAATGAGCAGGAGGCCTCAATACTGCGCCAGAAAGTTGAGGAGCTAGAGAAGGAAAATGCCGAGTCCAAGAAGCATGTGCGTGAATTGCAATCGAAACTGCGCCAGGATAACAGCAATGGCAGCAAGAGTTCACTGCTAAGTTTCGGCAGCTCCTCCAGCGTCGCTGAGAAGAAACTAAAGTCGCTCAACGATGAGCTGACCCAGATGCGCAAGAGCCTGCAGGATAAGGAACAAAGTATGGACACAATGCGGTCACAGATCGCCAAACTGGCAACGCTGGAGACCGAAAACGACAAACTGGCCAAGGAGAACAAGCGCTTGCAGCTGCAAACGCTACGCAGGGCGAGCTCCACCGAAAAGAATGGTGACTCAGAGTTGCCCAAGCTGAAGGAGGCACTGGCGCAGGCACAAAAGGAACGCGATGAACTAACGACTCGGGTGAAGCGAATGCAAGTGGAGGCGGAGGGCAAGTTGCCAGCTCGGACACCGAAACGGGTCAACGATCTGACGCCAAAGAGTCATCTAAAGAAGTGGGTCGAGGAGCTAGAAGATGAGATCAGTGAAATGCGTGTGCAGCTGGGCAGCAGTGGTGTCAATCAAATGAAGGCGCTGCAGTCGTCAAAGGACTCCCTGGAAGAGGAACTGCAGAAGTGCAAGCAAAAGCTGACGTTGGCCGAGGGAGATATGCAGCGTTTGAAGCTGCTCAATGGCAGCAGCATCAAGACAAAGGAACTGGAACAGAAGCTCAGGGTTAGCGATGAGGAGGCTAAAAAGCTCAATTCAAAACTCAAGGACCTGGAAGACAAGCTGAAGAAACAAGATAGCCAACTGAAGCAGAGCGAATCAAGCAAATCAACACTGGAGACGCAATCCAAACGGGACAAGGAAAAATTCACCAGTTTGGAGAAGGACTTTGAGAAGCAAAACAAAGAACGCGAAAAACTCGAATCGAAGATCAGTCAATTAGACAGTGAACTTCTAAGTGCCAAAAAGTCAGCAGAGAAAACAAAAACATCGCTCGAGAAGGACATCAAGGAACTGAAAGCTAAATCCAGCAAATCGGACAGCAAACAGGTGCAGGAGCTGAAAAAACAGCTGGACGATGCACAAACAACGCTCAGCGTGGAACAGAAGCGTTACGAGGAATTGAACACACATTGGGAGAAGCTCTCCGAAGAGACAATTCTTATGCGTGCCCAGCTAACAACGGAGAAGCAAAGCCTGCAATCCGAACTGAATGCCAGCATGTATAAACTTGCGGATATGGACACTATACGCATTGAGCGGACCGATATGGCCCGCAAGTTGAACGAGGCGCAGAAGAAGATCAAGGAGCTGGAGGTGAAGACCCTGAAGACGGGCGGCAGCAGCGAACACGAGCGCAGCATGTTAAAGAACAAACTGGCGGAGAAGGAGCACGAATATGAGCGGCTGCGACGGGAGAATGAAATGAATATCGATCTGGTGTTCCAGTTGCGCAAGGACAACGATGATCTGAATAGCAAACTGAGCGATTTCAATCGCATCGAACAGGCTCAATCATCCCTTAACGGTCATGGCGCCAGACGCGAGGCTGAAATCATGGAGTTGAAGACACAGTGAGTAGTAAAGTTTAGTTGAGGCATTTTGGGTGTGGGTTGTCGTCTATTTTAACTTACAGTTCAGGAAGAGCATGTTGATTAATTACGTTTAGGAAAATAAATAAATAAATGTGTTACACATAGTATAGGATAGGATTAATTTTCAACTAATTTTGCTAAAACTCGGTATCTCATTAAAGATTGCAAGCCACTGAACTGCAGCTAAAATCCGAAGTAGCCTCCACGCGGCTCCGCTATGAGCAGCAGGTGAAGAATCTCAGTGGAGAACTGACATCCATGCAGGTAATTGACAACAGAGAAATGTTACATGAATAGCTCAGTGCATCCATATATCTGAATATGAAATTGCAGCGTCAATGTGAACGCTTCAAGAAAGATAGAGATGCCTTCAAGCAGATGCTCGAGGTGGCGCAGAAGAAGATCGGTGATCTCAAGGCTAACAATACGGGACGTCAAAGTCGCAGCTCCATCCACAGCAGCGATGATGATGACAAGAGCAAGATTGCATATCTCGAGCAGCAGGTAAGCAGCTAATAATAATAAATAAAAAAATTATATTACTAAAAAAACTCTGGCTGTCAATGCGAATTCTGATTAAATTAAATATTAAAAATGTTTTATATTTTCATATTTTTGTTTACGCACACTTTTCAGATTGGTCATCTTGAGGATCAGCTAGTCGAATCCCGCCTGGAGTCTAGCAAAGTCAAAACGGAACTTGTCTCCGAGCGCAGCGCGAATGAGATAAAAATATCCGAGATGCAGTCAAAACTAAACGAATTCGAGGAGGAGCGTGTCATTGGATCAGGTAGCACAAAGCTACCCGGCATGAAGACCAAACTGGAGCTGTCCTGGCAAAAGGAGCGCGAGGATCAGCAACGTCTGCTGCAAGAGACATCCACCTTGGCTCGTGACCTGCGACAGACCCTATTTGAGGTGGAACGCGAACGGGACAAAGAGCGACTTGAGTCCAAGCGAAAGCTGGATCAAACTAAACGTTCGACGGAAGAGGAAATGGAGGAGGGACGCAAAAAGATTGCCGAGCTGCAGTGCGATCTACTGGAGCTGCGAGATGTGCATGCCAAGCTGCGCACCTCCAACGAGAAGCTGCGGCGAGAGGTGTGTTCAACCTACAACCAACTAGTGCAACTTTGTCCTTTATGTTATTGTTATTCTCTTTGAATTTTTGCAGCGTGAACGTTATGAAAAGGAACTCATTAAGCGACGCATGGAACAGGATGGTGGTGAGCGCAAAGTGGGTGCACTTCTGCAGACTGTTGACGAGCTGGTCAAGATTGCTCCCGATTTAAAAATCGTGGGCAGCTCCTCTGGACGCAGTTCGTCCTATGGGGAGAATCAATTGCGACCGGAGCAGGCGAATGTGCGACGCAGTCGAAGTCCATCGCCAGGGTTGAGCAACACACAGATCACCAATGTCTTGGCACGTTTGGCCGAAGCGTCCGAGGAGCTGCGCAAGTTCCAGCGTGTCAACGAGGACGAACAGGAGCGCAATCGTATTCGTCGCAGCAATCTGCGACGTGCCGCCTCGCAGGAGAATGATCCGCATGGCAGCCAGAGTTCTGTGGCCAGTGCGGCAGGTTCCCAACGCGGTGGACGTTTGTCCCGCAATTCTTCCAACAATGGCAGCCTGATACGCAAGAGTCTCTCACTGGATCACTCCATACAACGCGATCAGGTAAGCGATTGACCATTTTTCTTTTTATGTGAAACTCGGATTCATTCCAAGGTGTTTTTATTGCAGAATATATGGCGTCAGGATGATGGCAGCGTGTCGTCCATACAATCCATTGACTCGGAGCTGGGCGGAATGGTGCGTGACTCCAGCTTGGACTCGCGCCTAGACTCCCGTCTGTCCGGTGGCTCCACCCAAAGTGACTTGCCCCGTGGACCGCGCAAAAAGAAGAAGGGTATTATGGGCAAGCTACGCAGTCTGACCAAAAGCAGTCGCAATTCCGAGAGTGAAATATCGGTGAGTATATATGAAAAATAATGTTTATATGTATCAAGGTATACAACTTTACTGTTACTAAAGTTTGATTGGATTGGAGAAAATTAAATATTTTATTGAAATTGTGAAAAAATTCAAGCACTTTTGTCAGATTTATAAAAAGACTTTGCGATGCACTTTCTTTTTTAAAGACTTTCCTTTATTACATAATAAATGAAAATGTTTTTCGGAGACGTCAGTCGCTTATCTGGTTATTTGCCTATGCACATTATATTTTAGATTCAAGGATCTGATTCAGACATAAGCGTAGCGAGCGACATGCGATCGAGCAAAAAGGATCTACGTGGACGCTTGTCGGGCATGTTTAAGCGAGCTGGCTCCACTTCACGCAGCGAGAGCACGGAGCGAGCCAGCTCGGAGCAAAGACCCGTTGCCGTTACGGTCGTTGGGCATCCGGATGGACCACAGCCGCGTGAGCCACCGCCAGCCAATTCACTCACACCCAAGCCCATACGTTCGGTAAGCCGGTGAAAGTGAAATTAAATACGAAACGTATTTAGTATATAAATATATATATTTATAATCTGTTATCATTTACTTGCAGATACCAAAACCGCCGACTGGCACACCCACTACACCAATTACAAGACGGCGCCAAGCCAAGTAGTCATCAAGTCTAATTAAGGACTCATCATAGTTAGTACATTTACACTCAGTAATTTGAGTTGCATTCACGGATCAGTTATCAGTTGTTCCCACAAGGTGCACGGTACATCTCGTATATCGCTCGTCTGCGCATTTTTTCATATGCCAACTGCCTAGGAACTTGAACTTCATCTCATCATCTTACATAATTATTTATTTGACCTGCAAATGTTCTATAATTTATTAATTTTTTTATTTCGAATTTAAAATAAAAATGTACATCTTTTTATTCTACTTGTTTAACTCAGCACAATGTGTAAAATTTGATTATCATCTCGAAATTGGCAACTCACATGTTGATACAAAAGTCCAGTTGCAAATACACATAATCCCATTACCAAGCAGCTATACCCTGCCAAAGGCTCATCAACATTAGCAGCGTAATAAATAAGCGAACTCGAGAGCACGAGCACAACAATTTGAAACATTTTTCAAATCATCAATATACATTTTTCAACTTTCGAATGTTAAGTCCAAGCTATGTTCAGTATTTAATAAGCCACTATTCTCTGTATAAGTCAATTGAAGGAATTATCGAAAATTAAAAAGAAAGCGGACTTGTAAACTTTCACAATTTGAAATGCAGACACCGCTTTTCTGAGCACCATCTGAAATTTAAAGTTTCAGCTATGAAAATTGTTAAGCCAGCCATAAAAACAACAAAAGTGAAACGTGTAGCGCAACTGGATAAGGAAAGTCGAGTCAGTTGCAGCAAAGAGCCAAAATGAATCCAGCCAACAGAGTAGGTGTCAGTGCTTCGCCAAGAGTGTGTGTGGAAAACGCCAAAAAAAGAAACCAAAAACCAGAAATCCCAAAATGCAAAGTTCGGCAATTAGAAAACTGTCAGTAAGTCATGTATCTCATTGTTAGCTGCTGACATTCAGTTGGGAATCCCAAACGCAACTGACATTTGATAAACGCCCAGCAAGCGCAGCTAAATTTATCAATTGAATTTTCATTGGGCTCAGCTCATTTTTAGAAGGAATTGAAAATTATTTATAAATACAAATTTATTATGTATATATATATGTATAAATATATTTTTATATAAATATATTATTTTTATTTATCTCCTAATAGTTGTTAACATATTTTTAAGTCGCTAATTATAATTGAATATTTTATTTTAAATCAATTCAGTCTATTTTGTTTTTAAATGCTTTTCAGTGTGTAACAAAAAATATGAGTTAAAGTCTTGAACAAAAAATGCCGAATTTATACGGATTGCGTTGCAATCTGGTCGCCCTCCTCTTTCAGAGTGGGTGCAACTCATAACCACAATAACAACAGCAGTCGCCACAGAAGCAGCCAAGGATTTCTCTCTGTGGTTTATACAGACAAAAGGAAAAATGAAAGCAATATTTCAAGAGCCAAAATGTTTTGGCCGAATTGAAACGGAAACCTAGTTGGCCATTACTCTTGGCAAACCTGTACTGAGTGCGTATCTATCAATGGAATTGTTATGCCGAAAGTTGATATTCAATTAAATGCTACAATTGGGAACTAAACTTTTTACTATGCCAAATAGTCAAATAAGCATTTATGCACAAATAGTAAAACTTTGTAATTATTGTAAATGAACATTTGGGCAAATATATCTGATAGAAAATAGATTAAATGCGACACAAGAGTAAATTTGAAGCAGATTATTAAAAAATCAAATTTTCTAGAATGGAGAACAACAAATTCTTTTTACAGAAAGCCACATTGGCAGCAAACAATGTGAAATTATCTGTAACGGGAATCATATATTTAAATTTAACTGAAGGACAATGCCACTTTGATGGAATATTTGATTCGAGTGCACAACAATTGTATGAGCATGTGCAAAGTTTGGAAGCATCTAAACGTGACCTGCACCACACACCGGAAACGGATGCTAATAAATAGACAAATATACAGCAATGCAGAGCTGAGAATATTTATAACAAATTTGGCAGCAGATTACTTGTTAATATTAACGAACCGAACATCGATTTTGCGGAAATGTATTTGATGATTTAATAATCCTGATGTAAATGTTTCTCGCATTGGGAATAAACAGAATTTGATAGATAAAATTTATTCTTTGATGCTTTGAAGTTTTATAAGAATCATATCAAATTTGGTTGAAGATGCACTATGAAAAAAGATCCATCCCGTGGCACAGGTAATTTAAGTAGAAAGTCACCATTATCGCATGAATTGGAAAACAAGTCGTGGACCGCATTCTTGTCGGTTGAAATAGACTGAAGTAAAAACAAATCTAGTGTTTTATGTTAAGTTTACAAGAGTAAGTCAGCTTACGATTTCTTTTTTAATTTGTGATAAGTCATTCTGCGATGGAGGATTATTGAACGGCTTCTTTCCGAATATTTTGCACGGATTAGATTGCAGTAGGTATGTCAGAATATAGTTTCGGGCATTGGCTTCACTGAGATTGGGCTGATGAGCTCTTAATTTGGATATCCATTTCGAAGCCAAAGACTTTTCAGGTGCCTCCAAAATGCTCATCGAATTTTCTAAGCGTAAAATGTCCTGATGAAACTGTCGATTAAGGTTTCTAATTCTTTCCTGAATTTCGCCACCCTTCTGTCTGGCCAAGTAATTGCGTTGAGTTTCTATGTGAAGATCTTGCCGTGACCTTTTGGAGCCTTTGACATCGTCGCTTCCTTGCAGTTTTCTATCAAAATCATCGTCGAAGTTCATGGCTCAATTTTACCAAACTGTTTCTATATAATATTGAAAGATTACTTCCAAATCTGGTGTACGAATTTCTCTGTACAATCTGTTGACTGGATTACTAGATTTCTGGAATTTTATTAAGCAGAACAGTAAAATTATTATTCAATATGAAGAAGCCAAAGTCAACATAACAATAAGCATTTAGTCTAGGTCCACATTTAATGAAACACACTTTTGTCTACGAACAATTAGAAAGCGCCAAAGTGTTTTGCCAAAGGGATGTAAAAGGTTCGCACGGAAAAATGTGTAAAATTTCAATATTTTCAAGGCACCTCAAATTGGCCAAATGGAATGTTCTCTTAAATAGTTGAAGACAAAGTTTGGTGCAGACAATAACACACACACACACACAGCAGTGATTAAACTAAAATGTTTCCAAGTTAAATTTGAGCTGCAGTGGAAAAATTCAACAGCTGCCCAAAAGAATTAAAACTTTGGCAAAACTTTTATTTCGGCCACAAGGTAATCAATATTGAATAAAACAATAAAAGCAAACTTTTCACATGCTGGACACTTACAATGTATTCAAATGTAGCTGGTACATCACTATTCAAAGCACGTGCATTTTGGATTGACCCCAAACTGATTTGTTTGCATATGAAATACATTTTTTTTTTGTTTATATATTTGGCTTAGTTTGTATTATGCTGCGGTTAGGTTTTGTCAAGGTAGAATCGACCTCAGAGATCTTTAAATATTGATGACCAGCACCAGAACAAGGCACAACAAACAACGGATTCGGTGTGAGTGTGTTTGGGAGAGTGTCAACACAATCAGCATAATAACTGAGGGTCGTTTACCCCAAAGCTGCAATAAAAGTGTATTGAATGCAAACATGTGTGCGGCTGCTTGGGTCATTCGGGTTCGAATTGCTGCTTTTGGAGTTTGGGCCGCGAGCTTCTAAGCCAAACGCAATGCCCTCTCAACTGATCCGATTGCTCCCACACGAATTGATCCATTTAATGCCAATGCCAAAGGCTATGTGGCAATAACAAAGCCACAGTCAGAGTCAAAGTCAATGCCTAATGACTTTGGTTACATGCCAAATTAGGCCGCTACAAATGACAGGCCGGCTCAAACTCAGGGTCGAAGTTGAAGTAGGCATTTTACAATTGTGTGCGACCCTTTGACAAAATTTAATCTGGCATAGTTTGTGAAACCGGGTTACGGTTGTAACTCATTCTCTTATTTCGTGTATAGATAAAAGTGGCCTAAACTAGTTTAATTTAAAATGCTTATGTGAAAATTATCTATTGTATGTGGAAAACAAGCTAAAAGTCAACAAATTTTATATTTGCTTGCGATTGAAGTTGATTACGTTTTTGCACCAACAATCGCAAAATAGAATTTATGTTAATTAATATGCAATTATATAAAATGTGTGTTTTAATTATGGTTTTCAATTAAATTGTTAAATTTAAGCCATACGCTCATATTCCATTTTCAATAAGAGCTCATCATGAATATGCCACAAGATTCTGTTCAGAGGAAGGACTATTTAATATACACCAGGCTTCAGTAATCACACATTAAAAGACGATGTGTTGGCCAAGACTGTTGGATGTTGTGATTGTGGTTATTGCCCAATATTCGCCCATATTATGATCGATATTAATGGCTCACCCTCAGTTCAGACAGCAGTCAATATTCTTGTCGTTTCAAGCCAGGAAATGACAGTAGGTCATGAAAATAAATGAAGCCCAAGAATCAGTGAGGCCAAAGTCGTTAGCACAGACAAGTGCATATCGAGTTGGATGTTCTCTTTTTAAGAGACGATATTAAGCATCAAATTAATTTCAATTGCTGGCTGGTTCTGGTTCTGGTTCTGGTTCGATACCCATTTCGAGAAACTCATAACTGTCATTGTTATTGCTTTCGTCTGGTCATATTGTTGCAATGCGTTGACTTCAATGAGGCATGGACTGAGCAAATATCTGCTGCAGTATGCAAAAAAAAAAAACATGGGCATAACTTCCCCCATTTCGGTCTGTTTGTTTGCTGGTCTATTTGACCATTTATCAGCCTGTGTCAAGTTGCTAAATGGGCATTTTGCTGTTAAATGGAATTCTTTCCATTTTTTTCTGTTTCGCTTTTGTGAATGCAATTCTTTAGAGTTGACTTTTTATGCGGTATGCACAGTTTGCTCATCAGACAGATTAATACATAAGCCTCATAGAACGTGATATTAGTTTTGGGCCCGATCCAAAACCAGAGCTTACGGAATCAATCGCTATGAAATTCGCTAAAGTGAAAGTGCTCCAATTGTGTAAAAGGTAGTAACTTAGCTGTGCCTAACATTGTTGGAGAGACAAAGCGAAGTTCTTTCAATCTTCCAATTTCAATTCTCACACAGGATTTACAATCAATTTTGTTGTGTGTAAACAAAAAGTAGCACAAAACATGGCTAAGCCCAAAACGGGGAGTGTTGCTGTTATTGCAAGCAGTTAAACTGAATTAGAACTGGAACGGTTGACCACCTTGGCAAGGTTGAACTATGGCAACGATTTGTTACTTAGGAAATGCTTTTATGTGATTTTAATTAGATACGAAAACTTTTTCGATTTCGATTTACTCTGAATCACTGAATGCTTAAAATCACAAATTAGTGTCTGCCCTTCTAGCGCTTCACATCATTTCAAACGAATATTGGCACACAGATTGCCCGAGTTCCTAATTGAGGCTTAAGAGTAAGGCTGAATTGTTTTTACTTAACATATAGTAAATAACTAATAGAATACAATTCTAAATTATAATTTACACATTAAATAAGTGGATAATTACTAACTTAATAATATTAGATGCTAAAACACTTTAAAGACGATCAGAAGTTGATATTTCCTTTGACCAATTAAAAAGCAATGATAAAAAATAATCAGCATATTTTTTCTGTATTCATTTTAAAACTACTATAAATGTTTGTTTTTTATTATTATTTTTTTTGGTTAGCGATGCCACCACGAATTTTTTAAAATATAGATTGACTATTAAATAGGCAGAGTAAACAATATGCTGCTGGCATTTCAATTGACCTTTAAATTTATAGACTTATAGACGTGTCCAATGATAAAGAGAATTTCATGAAGCAAACAAAGTGCACCACTCATTGTCCCAGAACAAATAAGTTGCCTAATTAATTTTTCACAGCTTATAATTAGCTGTTTGCCTGAACGAAGCTTTCAGTAGAACACACTTTTCCACAATAATAAGAATAGTGCTCAATTATGCTATATATTTATGTGATTTGCATGAGAGCATTAATGTGTTTCCATCTTTCTGATTGGTGAGCAGCTGGGCGAATTTATTGGCAATTTATTTGGTGACCTTTTAATTGACCTTATGCGGTTGGTTAGTAAACGCATGCTTTTGACTTTATTATATTTTACATGTGTTATAAATTGCAAACAGCAACTTTTTTTAATTGACTTTCACTATTGAATCTGCATCACATGATGAATGTAAATATCTCCCAGCCAAATTTAATTTATAATTTAATTCTTCGTAATAGTGTCAATATAATTTACAGCACAGGAAATTTTGTGAATTTATTACTGCGTAAAAAATGTAATTTTTATGTACCCATTACGAAGGGTTATTTGAGAGAAAATAATTGGTTTAATAATGCAATCAATAAAAAATTATAATAAGCTTTTGAATATTAGTAATTTTGGTAAATAGATAAAAAATGCATAGCGCTTCTAAAATTGCTTTGATAACTGGTAATCAAAATAGCTGCAGCCATTAATTTTAGGAATGCGAAAACGTATATAGAAAAATATAAATGTTCACAGAAGCTATTAAATTTTAAACAAATTTAAGTACATGTCAAGACGAGAACAGAGCACGAATGAAAATTAACACGCAAAAGACACTCTGATAAAATAAGACCAAATTATACCGTGGTCTGCAGCCAGGATTCGCCATCGTCGTATCCTTGCACTGCAATTGAATTAATTAAATTTTAAATGCATTTTTATCTCGTTTCTGTCTCTTACATACAAATTTATTGGATTTGGTTGGCTCCTGCACGAATATAAAACGAGCACTCTTTTAAAACTGCAATTAACTAACGAAGCGCCAATGGATTGAATATTTTAACAATCAATAAAGCAAAGGGTTAAATTAAATGGAGGTTGTTTAAATTTCAAAATATTTTCAAACAATTTACTCTTGTTATAAGCAAATCGCAACGTGAAATATTATAAAATAACATTTAAATGAATAGTTACCTGAACTTAGACATATTTACATTTACATTTGACTCAAAGTAAAGTAAGTTCAAGCAGATAGTAAACTCATTTTCAAGTAGTATTTTTCAAATTATTTGGCTTTGTATAATTTACTACTAGGTAAAAGTAATCTCAGCTAATTAGCGAAATAACTTCTGCGAAACAAACCTAAAACACTCAAAGAGACTACGACTGGCACTCAGAGTAAAATGCTCCTAATTAATAATTATTTTATGATTTTTTACTTTATTTTTTTGTCAACTTTGAAAGCAAATTAACTTGAGGGTCTTCAGCTAGCTTAACTTATCAACTTTTGCATATATTTGAATAATGTTCCAGAAAGAATTCACCGATTTCTAATTTAACATATATTTTTGTTTATCCAACTTGAATGCAAACGAATGTGCGTAAATGCAAATTACGTAATTATCCCATATAGTTCCTTTTTATCTTTTATTCAGTGACGATTTTTTACTCCTCAGGCTAATTATAAAAACTTTTGCTGCACTTTAATTTTGCGCAAATTGCTCATTAAAACAAGCCAAGATTCCTCAATTTGCGCAGCACATTAAAATTTTTACAACTTTTGGTGTAGCTGCACTCAGCGGGTCTGACAAATGCCACGTGACTTGATCTACGGCGAAAGGTGCAACATCAGCTGGCAAAAGGTTGTCGCCGGTGCAACAACTAAACTTTGCACTTTCGTGTCTGCCACATGCCACAGCTGCGTGGACTTTTGTGTGGCAGTTGCTTGATGGCAAATCCACCGGCTACGTCATAAAAGTATGTGTCAAAAGCAGCTGAAGGCAGTTTTTGAATGCTCAACAACTATGCAATTTAAAAAAAAAGAAGGAAATTCATCAAAATTCAATTACTTGATGCGCTCGCGCATAAAAGTATGCAACAATATAATTTAAGTGCTTTAACAGGTGACTTCTGTCATGGGCTGACCGCTTTACGACTTTGCATTCTCTTTTGGTTTACAGAACTCCCCCATTAAGATCGCCTTAGCCTGCCACAATGTTGCTTGATGCTGTGGCTCTATTTAGCAAGCCACAACTTTGAGGCATTTTAATTCATGGCACGTAATCCACGGAACGTGGCAGCAAAACCAAAGATCTATAGTCAAATTTGTCGTCGTTTTTTTTGCAATAGTTCTCTTTTGGTGCAGTTCCAGCAGTTTAAATTATAGCAATTTAATGTGCTTATCATGATTGATCGATAAGCATTCGTTGCCGGAACTCTCTTAACTTTGCCATGCACTTTTTTAAGTTGTTCCACTTCCTTGGCTGCCGATGACTGGAATGATTTCCGGAAATTGCTTACAGCTGCAGCAACCAACTACAAACAGCTTCGGCAAAGAATTATTAATTTATTGGAAAACTCGTCATAGCTGGCGAAACGCTGGAGCCCAAAACTCGAACACAATCAGCAAATGTTTCCTTCTAGCCATTAGCATTAATATTTCAATGGATTGGATTGCGTCTGGGCGACTCTGTCTGGCTGTGCAACTTTTGAGCTATGCCATTCTGTGGAGAGGCTTAAAAGGAGAAAATTTAGTACTTGTCAGCTGCTGCCAGATTTACGTGGAATACACAAAAAAAAAAGAAAAGAAAGAAGGAACATGTTCTGATATACATATATATATATATATATATATATAAGTCGAAGCAATCTCGAAACTCACATTTTCCGCCTGGACGTTTTTCATACACAAGTTTCAACATACATTTACATGGAGGCACAACTGGTGAGAATTGTTGACTGTGGACCCCCAATGCAACTTATTGTTGCTGTAATTGTTGCTCTAGTTGTGTAGCATGTTGAGAGTTTTACTGAATTTATCATGAGCGGCTGTAGTTAGCAACTGTATAAATAATTGTTATTAATTTATAAAACTGTTGCACGAACTGGCACACTTGAAGTATGAGTCGGTTACTCTCTGGAAGCGTCTGTTGTTGCAGCAGCTAAGTTTGCAGTGCACTCGGTCTTAACTTGTTTATGCATTTTCATCTACCCTAACTCTTAACCCGGTCAGACTCCTTTTGATCAGACTCCAATGCTTGGCCAATTATCTCCATACATTCTTTGCTTCGCTGTGCATCATAAAACTTGATTTACACACAATTTTCTGGGGGCAAATGAAGAATGACATTAAGCATTTCATCTCTCTTCCGCTGGAATTTGCTGCAACGGCAGGAATTAGTAAATGTAAACAAGGGTTGCACTGAGATTTATGCGCAATGCTGAAATAACTTTTGTGTACACATGGCGTATACACAATGTCTTTAGCAATTTTGGTGCTAACTGCTTTCTGCTCTGCGCTTTCTTGTTAATATATTTGGGCACACTTGATGCTTTCATTTTGAGCTTCCTCCTAGTTTCTGAGTGGCAAATATTTTAAAAGATTTCATTGCATATAACGCACTCATTTTCCATTTCACACTTCGACGGAGCGAACACGTTAGCGACTCGTAAGAAAATGCAACAAAAACTCAGTTTTTCAAGAGTTTGTGAGTTGCGCAAAACATGCACGCTTCGTTTGTGACATTGTCTTGCTTTTAAGTTGGAACATAAGCAAAATGATAGCAAGGAAATGGATGATGTGCTAAGTATCTTAATTTGGGTGAGTCAAAGCAGTTAATGATAAATTTATTATTTGAAATATTTGAGATGAATGAAAAATAGTTTAAATTTAAATTTTAAATTTCCACAGTCTTGTTTGACAATGCTATAAGAATTCCAGAATAAAATCCGTGGCACAATTTCAATTCACAAATTCTACGCTTTTTATGTAACGAAATGTAAAAAGTGTTAATGCATTGTCCCAATTTGGACGGATTTAAATAAGAAACTTGTATTATCAGCATACATCAATATTACAAACAATGCTTTAAATAGTAATAATTTTCCGAGGGATCTAAATGAATGGAAAGCTGCTGGCTGTGGTAACGCCAAGTGACACTTCTGTATGTTCTTCTGCTTGTGTAAGAAATTTCATATCCCTGATTGGGTTGCAGGCACTAAAAATGTGCTTATAAACAAACATTTCGTAGGCTGTTTGCTGCCTGTTCTGTGCGTGCTGAGTTTGCCAGCTGCTTGCTGATTGTTTGCGGGTTGATGTGCAGTCGCTGTGCTAATTGAAAATATGTTTTAAAATCCAGCAACACACTGACCGGAAAATCCAAAAAAAAAGGGGGGGGGGGGGTCCATCAAACAAAGACAACGGCATTGATAACGGGGACTGTGCTGAGTGCCGTGTTATCCGCGCTGGTGCAAACCAAGCACTTTAAAAGAGCGCTGAAATGGCAAATATTAAAACAATCTGTGCAAATTAAAAAAAAAAAGAATAAAATTAAAGATCAGGCGAACAGAGTTTGGTCTGAGTAATTTATTTATTAATTTTTTTTCTTTCATATTTTAAATTTAACAACTAAAACTTGTCTGCCAAGGCAGAGTCCAAATTATTATTATGATGACTCGAATAATTGAATATTGAGTTGTATTTAAATTCGTTTAACTTGAAGTTTTATTTTTTGTACTTTTACAACCATTTATTTTACAAATAATGGTCTATTTTAAGTTGATATTTACTAAGTAAATAAAAAGATACAGAAGCTTAATCAAATAAGATGTAACCAATTAGGAAACCCGTTCTTAGCACGGGCTCTAAGTGAGCATAATCAAAATCGTGATTAAGCAGTCTAAGCAGTTTGGCCAGCGACTGGCTTAGCTGCCTTGGCTTTGGCTTATGGCACGGCTAAAACGACGTCAAGTACAACTTACTTAGCGCCCCTTAACTGAACTATAACAAGATATGTTGACATATGTGATTGGTTCGTTGTGCATATTTATGTGTTTATACTAAACTAATAAGTGTATGTGTGTGTGTGTGTGCGTGTGTGTGTGTGTGCCTGGCCACTAGCTATGTAATTTAATAGCCAACTCAAGCAAGTGTTCTGATGCGTTAAGTTGTTGGCCAACTTTACCGTATGTCCAGCAGTCCATCAAGCGTCAAGCGTCTTTCAACGTCGCTTTATCTGTCAGTCATGTTGGATTAAGCAATTGAATTTGGATTAGACAGACATCCTCAGGCCACGTTGCACACATGCACAGATACATATGCATCTACTTTATTTGCATTGGTTCCGAGCACCGGCGCTATCTGAGCGCCAGCAGCCCAGCCGTGTGACACATACATTCTCAAGGGATTAAATATGAGGATGCAGCTCCATCAAGTGACGGCACTTCCGAGTTAAGCTAAGCAAAAGGAAAAAAATCAAATTTGTACATACATATATATATATATATATATATATATATATATATATATATATATACTTTGAGGAGAGCTCTTAGTAATTAACAAGTGGTTGCTTTAAGTGAGCGAAATTCAATTTAAATAAAATGATTCAATTCAAAAAGGTTGAGTAAAGAAATTCAACTTTCTTTTTTGTTGCTGAATTTTTTCCATATAAAACTAATTTATTGATAACAAAATGTAGTTATTTTTCCATTTGTGAGAGAATTAAATTCAAGAAACATATAAATGAAATTCACTTAAAATTGAATTGAATTTCAGCAAGTCCAGGACAAAATCGATAAAAATACATACATTAAATTTAAGCTACTACTTAAAACTTTTGGCATTTTGCCTGGTCAAAGTTTTGGTCAACAAATATTCTCGCAGGACCTCGGAAAATTTATGACCAAATAGCGGTGTAATTTTGTGTGAGTTTTGTGTGTTGGCGTCTGTAAGCTAAATGTTTTGCACCTTGAGAAAAGTTGGCACTAAAGAAACCAGAAATATAATAAAACGATTTACAAAAATATTAAATTACATGTGGAACATAAATAGCTGCAAGATTTACGATTTCCGAAACTAACAAGCCTTTTTGTGTAAACAGCACAACATAAACAAAGTCAGTTAGACCAAAAAAAAAAAACGAAAAAAAAAACAAGAAAAAGAAGAAGAAGAATCAGAAGAGAGATAAAACAGTCACAGACATTTTTCAAGACAGCAGCGTAAACAAATATATCAGTTACGTGGTCTTTTGATATGCACACAATACATCTATTCATCCCCCCAACCTCTGCAGCAACACTTGTAAGAGCCAACAACAGTCGTGTTGCAACTTTTCGGATTTATACCTATTTGATGCACACAGGTTTGAAGGAGCTGCTGGCACAAGTTGTTCGAACTGCTTGCTCGAGTTGCTTGTTCGATCTACGGCATGTTGCAAACGCATGAGCGCATGTTGTTGAGCAACTTGTTGCGATTCGTTTGCAGTTCAAAATTTCCTTCAGATGATTTCCCATTATGGTCGTATGCAACGTGTCTGTAATGTCAATGCTTGGCAACTCGAACTACATAAGCAGCAACAGCAGATGCCAACAATTTAGTTCATTGTGGATATTGAAAGTGTGCGGTTGGCTTAGCGGTTGCTTGAGAACGCTTTGTTGTCCTTTAACGACAACGATTTTTAGTAACCAATCACACAGACTAAAAAACTTTGTATAAATATTAATAAATAATATAAAATAACGAAACAAATATTGAATATGTGTTCACAGAAATAATGATCTAAAAACGCAGTAAATTGAATTTAAATCACTTAATCAAAAGGTTTCCAAACAAATTAAAACAAAATTAAAGTTTGTGCATAAATATAGATATAAAAAATAATATAAATAAAGAAATATCACTGCCCTGTAAGTATGCAATATACGGATTAACTCATACACATTCCAATAATAATCATACGCCGCGTGTGACACATTTAAATCAACATTTGTCAATATTTATTTAGATTAAAGAGATTCACTATTAAAAAAGAAAACAAATAAACAAACAATAAAATGGGACTTGTCATTCGATAGTAACAAAATTCATTACAGCTATATCCATTCGATCCCATTAATGATTTTTTCTGTTAAATGGTTCTCGAGTCTTCTAAAGCATAAATAAGGCAATTTTCATTGAAGACCAAAATGTCAGGCAAGCTGGAATGGGCTGAATGAATCACATTCGAAACATCAAAAACTAGTAGCTGAGTACGATAATCATTTATTAAATTATATATGGTCAGAATATACAAATACCATATATATATATATGTAAGTACTCTTCAAATTTATCAACTTTGAGACTTTGAGAGATTTATCAGCTGATGGAATTTTCACTTATCTTAAGTGCGCTCAACACACCCAATTTATTAAGGAAAGCAATTAAAAATATATTTCTTAAGTTAAATATTTAATGCTGACCTAAATGCAAATGTTATCAAATATTTTTTGCAGCACATACAGATTTTTGACGACCTACAAAAAGTCAGCCTAAAATTTTGTTTGTTTTTATTTTTTGCTTTGCGTCATTTTTTGTTGAAGTTTCTTTAACGCATTTTCTCCGCTTTGAGTCGTGTGCCTAACGAAAATTGTCAGGCAAACCCCAAAGTTGGATGCCATATCCGAAAATGTGTCATGGACAAACTGTAAATTGTAGCTGAAGGTGCCATTCGAGTTTACTTTGTGAGGGCCAACATCATTAAAGGCGTTTAACTGTTTAAACAGCGGCAAAGTCGATGAAACTTTTAAACCTTTGAGACTTTTTTATTGGCACTCCGGGTCCAAGACAAATGTTAATTAAATCTAATGCAAAAGTTGATTGTGGGCAGACAAAAAAGTTGAAAAAAAAAAGGTGAAAAGAGTGACAAAATGATTCATTTTATTATTATATTTTGTATTTCTTATCGTGCGCAATTAAAGAAATTGCAAAGCTAATATGGCATCTGATATGAAATCGTGTAAAACTTAAGCTCTGAGCGAAAAACAAAGTGAAAACAAACGAGTTAAAATCACAATGGAAAACATTTTGTGTGGCAAAAAGGACAAAAAACAGCACAAATAAAACTGAAGTGAACATCAAGTCAAGTCAAGAATGGCAAGTGCAGATAATCGTCAGAGCGGAAAGCACAACAAAATACGCGCATTGCCAAAGCGAGAACCCAAAAAAACAAATACGAACATAAATAAAATGTGTTGCTCACTTTTATGCAAGCTACAAGGCTGTAAATAGATTGCACATGTTTTCCAAAATCCCCTATCGAAAACAGCATCTTGAAGCCAAAAGCCTGGGCAAACGGCTGGCGTTCGACTTAAATGTCAGTGTAGCAATGAGAAAAAAAATACAATTGCAACAATTTAAAAAAGAAAAAAAACCGATGGCCGAAGTTAAAATACCCTTTTAGATTTAACTTATTCCATTGACATTTAAAACATTGAATTATTTGAATTTAATACATTTTCTTGAGGTATTTCACTGTTCTTATTTGCCACTTGCCAGCTTGCACCGTATTCAAATTTGAGCAAATGCATTTTGCACGCTAAAAAAAAAGTAAAAACATTTCTCATTCTTTATTTATCTGCACAAAGTTTGCTTTCGCTCGATTCCTATTAGGGAAACCGCGCAACAATTTACAATTTGTTGCCATTATTATCAGTTGTTGTTTGTTGTTTGTTGGCGCTGTTGCTGTTTTTGTCCTTGTTGACAACATCGTCAGCATAAGTTTACTTCAATCTGCTTTATGCTAATAGATTTCAGAATTTTTTAGCAGCTGCTCTTCTTTACCATGGCCAACACAGTAATGATTTCTTCAAGTTGAATAAGTTGGAAAAAAATAGTAAAAATAGACAAAATATGCAATGTGCACTTTGAACTTTGAACTTACTTTGTAAAACTTATAAATACATTTTTTTTTATTTAGTATTTTGCATTGCTGAGAATTGAGATTTGATTAGCATTGTTTGTACAGAATCAATTCATTATTTTAATTCCACATAATTAAATTTATTCAATGCATAATTTCAGGTTTGGATTCGCATTCAACAAATGCATGCATAATATTCAATAATTAAATTATGTTGCGACTGTGACGCATCAACTGAAAACACAAAACAAACAATGCAAATAAATCACAATTACTTTTTTTTTTAATATTTCGCAGCACAAAAAAATGGCAAGCAGTGAATCAAAAAGAGCTAAAAAAAAATCATTGTTGTTGCACATAGAAAAAAAATTGGGAAAAGGTGCGAAGATGAACACAGAAATTCCATCAGAAATATTCATAAATAAAGAAGTTTCTGAACTCGATGAGTTCATCTAATATTCATCCAGTCAGGACATAGTTATGCGACTATCACTCAATTGTCAATGCCCCGCCCACACTGCCACATTCCTCTGTCCTGTGCCCCAATTATGTACGCCGTTACGCTTTGGGCTGGACAAGTTGGCCGATATGTAATTGATTGATATTTTCCGTGCACTCGAGCACAAAAGTGTAGACAATGCTGGAGGCGTTGGCAGTGCCATTGAAGGGACATAAAATATATATAAATATATATTTATATATATATATATATATGTATTACATATGTGGGGCAAATTTTATGGGGCAGCCTATCGAAAGCAAGATGAAAATATTGAAATGAGCTGTGTTGGGATTAGCTGGACCAGTTGCGCTGTCAATATTCAAATTGAAAACATTCCATGTGACAGCACTGATATATATTTATACATATATATATATTCTATATATGTATTCTATCTGCTACGACATGTTGAGCACGCAATCGCCGTAAGCATGATTGGAATTTTAATAAGTTTCTGACATCAGATTTATTTTATTGCCAATCTTTTTGTTAACAGAAAAAAGGGGCAAGTTTTGGCATAACAAACTACAAGTCCAAGCTTATGGCACACATCACATTATGAGTTATGTGCACAGTTCACCATCCGAATGCCCAGCCCCCAAAAGTAGGCTGCACAAAAATGTAAAAATCTGTGTAAATATGTAGACATGTAGATGGCCATACATGCTGTGAGGGTAAATCCTTTTCTTTCATCTTGATAAAACCATTTACATGTGAAGCCGTTCGTTGATCAGTTTTATTCTAATATTATAGAATTATTTTAATAAGAATTATTATAAATTATAGCCACACTATATTTTTTTTAGTATATTATTTTGAACATGTTTTTTTTACACATTTCAGTCAAACAAAACGGAAATGCAATTAATGTCTGAATATCCGATAAAACCATCAATATCAGTCTACGCCTCACCTGTCGAAACGAATCAATGTTAATGTTCAATCAATATAAAAAGGCAAACTTTCCAAATATTATTATGAAACTCTCGCATCAGTTGTCTGTCCGCGAAACTTGGCAATAAAATTAAAGGAAATCCGTGTTTGATTTGGCTTAACAGCAATCGAAACTCCCATTTCAATCAGCAGCTGAAGAGGTGGTTGAGGCGTGCTTGAAAGTCACATTTCCATAAATATACAAATAGGCATGTACCGTTAGTCGCACGAGTCTGATCCCTGAGAACACTCATGCCGGAGCACATCGAATGCCCAATGAATATATTATGCGATGTGTCACAGAATGACTGACTTTGTTGATTTTTATTGCGACAAACTGCCGTAAATATCATATTTTCCTTGAGGTACTCGTGCATTCGGATCTGATCCAAGGATGACGAGCAGCAAAATTGATATTTGTGGATTTCAAATTGAAAGCATGAGTTGAGCAGAAAATATTAGTATAGAATTTGTGTAATCTCTTTGGGTATAAGATTAAATGTAAATATATTTTTTTAAATATAAAAATCAAGTAAAAGTGCAAATTTCTTTTTCGAAAACAAATAAATCTTTTGTTTTATTTAGTTCAAAATGCATTTTTGCTTCAAGACAAGCATTTATAGATAATAAATTATTTAATTAAATGCACATTTAGATTTTTTTAATATATTAAAATGTATTTTAGTTTATATAAATATATATATATATATATATATATATATATAAAGTAGGCTTATAGCTGATTGGGATGGACATTCATTTCTGTGAAGCAGCGCTTTTTGTGTCAGAGATTTCTGGGCAAGTGCACAGCCAGAGTTGATGGCAAGCGTTGAATCGGAAATCTGTCCACCCCCAAAAGCGGCGCCCTTATTGATGACGCACACACGCACACACACACACACAGACAGAAATCTGTGGACTGATGGGTGGGTCCAAGTGTACCCAAAGGGATAATATTCCTAGCCTAACGGATGTGATTTACTCAATGTGTGTCGGCGTGTGTGTGAGTGTGTGTGTGTGTTTTTATGAGCTACGCGTCGTATGAGTAATGTGCTGCGATTGACCGCAACTTGTTACTTGTTGCCCCGTCAGCGAGTCCTTAACTGCAAACAATTTTTCACAGTTGGATTTTTTGATCTTTCCAGCATCAGCAGCAGCAGCACCACCACCACCATCTCAAATTATGTCACTCAAATATGTCGAACTGCATGCTTAAATCCCTGCTGCAACTCATCATCCTTGTTGCGAATGACATTTGACTGCACACGCAACTGACGAATTTTAGGAACGTGCACGCGACCTTCTTGCTGCATTCCTGAGCCGAGCATCGAGCATCGACAGCTCGCCAACTGTTTGGGGCGTGCCGGTGCATTAAGAACACCCAGCAGTCAACACACAGCCACAGACACATGAGCGTGCTACGGGCAACGGCAGCCCGAACGTGACACATGGCGATGTACTTTTATGCCAGTAAGATATCAGCCATCGTCTGTGGCACGCGCTGCAAGCGAACCGTGCTGCAAAAGTCGCGCGGTCAACGGGATCGTGATAAATGTCGCCAGCGCAGCAGAAGACGAGCTGTTTGTCATGAGCACAGCACGGAGAACAGCTCGGCATCGAGCGCTGATGAGGATGATAACGACGATGTTGACGACCATAATAATGCCGCCTGCTGTGGCACACCTCAAACGGATGTGGGCATTTTTCTGCTCAATTCGACACCGGAAGCGGGTCAGCTTTACAACTATGGCCTGAACCTGGGACGGTTTAACGAGGGACGCTTGCGATTGCGACGTCGTCACAGTGCGGAACAATTGAGTGCACATGATTTGGAATTAGGATTTCAGCAGGATTTCAAGGTATTGATTAATCCTAGTATTGATTGCTTCAATTGCTCCAATTGCCCCAATTTCATATGCAATTATTCACTATTTGCATGGCCAGCCCCTCACTGCCGGGGATGATGTTGTCCAATATGATGTGCCCACAAATTCGCACAAGCGCAGCCAATGTGATATCAACTTTGAGGTGTGTAACTGGAATTCTTTTCAAATTTTATACATTATTGGAAAACTGCTGTGTTGGCATTGTTTGCGTTTGTTTATTTCAGAGCTCGGTTTTGGGTTCCGGTGGCATTATGTACATAAATGGTAAAATAGTTTCTGGCCCACTGGACGCATTCCCTGAGGTACTCAATCCCATAAATGTCGTTGATTTAGATAAGGTAAGCGATATTAAAAAAAAATATATTTAATTGCAGCATTTGAAAAAAAACTAGTAAAAAACATATTTAACAAACAACAATGAAGCACAAAGAAAAGAGACAAGCAAACAGGTCGACAATGTGACAATGTAAAAAGTAAAAAGTAAATATAAATAAAGGGCGATAACTGATAAATTAAGCTAATGGAATTGCCTTCTAGCCGTGTGTGTGTGTGTGTATTTGTGTGCTTAGTCTGCTTAGCTAAACTAAGCGAAATCAATCTTTGTTTGAGTTGCACTTAAATCTGACTTGTGTTTGTCTTTTGCAGGAATTTCTGTTCTCATTTTTATTATCATCACGTTTGTTTCTGCGACCACACGAACTGCTCGGCAAACTGTTGGCATCGGTGTCCCGTGGCAAACGCTTGGAGACATTTGTTGCCCTGCTTGCCGAGTGGACGCAACAATTCCCATATGATTATCGTGATGAACGCATGATGAATCATGTAAAACATATCGTTGCCAGGTGAGTGCACACATAATTGATTCGTTATGATTCCCAGCTCAGCAAACCGATTTGCCCATTGCAGATGTTCCGATTCACATTTGGAAGTCGTTGTCTCCCAAATACTAAGTGCCTTACTTAAACGTTTGACTGATTTAGAGAAACACGAGGCCGATCTGCGTGCCTGCCAGACGAACAACGAAAAGGTAAACTCTGCCAACAACCTCGACTGCAACATGTTGACCACTTTTTGTCTGACTAATCGACAGCTCGTTGGGCCAATCAACTGCCCAACAGCCACCCAATATGCACAAATCTTATGTAGGCTGGAGAAGAAGTTGGCCAAGCACATCGGACCGGAGGAGTTTCTGCAGTGCAGCAGCATGGTGCTGTTGGATAAGCAGGTAGGTTGATTGAACGTACTGCTCAATGCAGACAATGATTGGAAAAAGAAATGCATTAAAATTTAAATCACCAAAAGTATATTTCTTATTTTTATCATAAATAAATAAGTTCAACTTATTCAATTCATCAAACTCACCCGTTGTGTAAATAAAATTATGGCAAGCTGCTTCATTAGCTCTGCTGACTGCTTTTTACCCATCTTCTCACACACGCAGAAGAAATGGGACCAACCAACCTCATCGGCGGGACCGCCGGGTGCCCAGGATCCAAAGAAGACCTGCAATCTGGAAACGTATCTGGATTGGTCGGCACGTCTGCGTCTGTTTGTCTGCAATGAGATACTACTGGTAAGCACTTAGAGTCGAACTGGCTTGCCTTTTGGCACCAGGTCGGTGTGGATTGAATTAAAATCCCATGCCTGTCACATATATGCAGAGCTGCATGTCCGTTGATGGACCAACATCTGAGCGACTTGCATGCGACATTTGCATAGTCAAACAGGACAAGCTGGCATATAATTTATGCTGCTCGTAACTCGCCCATCGGCAGTTTGGGCAGTTTGGCAGTTGGGCAGTTTGGCAGTTGGGCAGTTTGGCTGCATAAGTGACTCGTTAAAGTTTTAGTGAAGTGACGTGGCTCGCATACTGTATTGTGTCAAGAAAACAACAACTACTCTCACCCCCATTTTGGTTTCCAGAGCACCGGAATTGAGCAGCGCAGTCGGACTGTGGAGCTTTGGAGCGGCGTTGCCCAATATTGCCTACTTGTGGGCAACTATAATAGTGCAACGGCTATTTTGGAATCCCTGGAGTCACCAGCCATAGCCCGGCTGAAAATTACGGTGAGTGCTTAAGTGAATTGACAGCATAATCATATGATTATCTTAATGAATATGGTTTTATGCATGCCTCATTGTTAATAATTTGCCATTAAATCAAGGCATTAAATGTGCTTGAATTCTTAAGCAGCTTACAAACATTTACTGCAAACATAGTTAGGCAATTTACTCAGACTTTAATGCCATTTATAAGTGTGGCTTATCATGGACAGACCACCTCGAGTGACAAGCAAAATTAAAGAAAATGGAAAAACCAAAACCGAGAAGCCACAGTTTCACCGTTTGCCCACGCTGCGTTGGCACATTTTTCATCAAATTTATATATTTGCTACTTTTACCTATTTACTTGGCATGTCGGCCGCAAAATGCTTGAATGGGGCACATTGAGCGTTCGGCTTTAGGTGTGCATTCATCTCGTGGCAACTGAAGCTAGTTTTCAAAACAAGCTGTGCAATTAGTTAATGGATGCCTTTCTGCCACGCAGTCGCACGGCTAACACTTTTCTATTGACGTTGAAGCAAATTTTTAGCTGCTTTAAATGCCTTTGGCTCATATTTTATTTATTGCGAAGTGCTGGCTGAGAATTCATTTTTATATCATTCTTTTTTACTATTATCATTATTTGTTGTTTGTGTAACGCATAAATTGGACATACAAAAAATGGTGCACATGGAATAGTTTAAGGGACCAGCAAATTCAAAGCGCTTTGCATGGAGCATTTTTGCATTGTCTGCCATATTTTTTTGTAGTTGCATGTGAGAGCCGCAGAGCATTTTATGACTAGCACTGCGACGATAGCCATAAATGTGTCAAGAACAATTAAAAATGCAAAGTGAGTAAAAGTAAAAATAATAAAAGCATTCCTTGCTGAAATAAACAATAAACATTTTCAACGAAACAATTTAGGTATTGTAAGGCAAATAAATTAAAGGATATGGTCACATTTTGAACTTTACATTCGTTGTAATTATTTCGGCATTAGGGTGTATCCAAATTAAAATCTTATCTAAGGCAAAGCCAAATGTCGCACCATAAAATTCGATAAGCGCAAATTACAGACATAAAAGTGGGGCACAAACAAAACCATAAACTTTTACAGCAGCGCCCGAAAACAAGGCACAAATAACACAAATAAAACGAATTAAAGATATTTTCCATTTGGATGGAATACAACTTGCACACACACCCACACACACACACACACACCCACACACACACACACATACTGTTATTTATGTGCGTATTTCTATTTTATTACAGTGGAGCAAATTACAAGTGACATGTCAACAATTGGATTGCATGCAACGGCATGCCGAAGGACATGGACATTTATGGCAGAAACAGGCAATCGTTCTAAATGAGCAGCTCCAGCAGCTCCAGCAGCAGCAGCAGCAAAGTCTTAAGACTGATTGTCAGGCCAAAGCCGCTTTATCGATAACGGAAAACTCATCACCAACATCATCTACAGCAGTTGAAGTGGCAGCAGCAGCCACAACAACAAACACAACAACAACGTTAACCTCATCATCATCCCTGGACGACTTGAATGCGAAGTCCTCGACAAATGCCAAAGGGCAGCCGGCTGGCATAACAGGTACTTCCGGATTGAATGCACTGGAACAGTCATCGCTAGAGGTGCCCGTGGCAAACAGCAGTGGCAGTGTAGAAGCAGCTACACATACAAACACAGCAGCAGCAGCAGCAACAACTACAACGGCGGCAGCAACAACTGTTTGTGGCAAACCCAATGATTGGGTTGTTATTCCAGTGTTTGCGGATATTGTTAAATTGGCACTTGGCGAACGAGAAAACTGTTTGCAGTGGTGAGTTTTTTGTGAATGCATTACACTTTATCTGTCCAATTTCATAAATGTGCACGAAAGTACCGCAGCCTGCGAGTCGTATGAACAACATTGCACATACGCAATTATTTTTGTTATTTGCAAATTAATATCTCGAGTGGTTTTAATTTAGTGATCAACAGTGTGTAAAGATAACTGATAGCGTTGCAAAATCACTTCAAACTAATTAATAAGCATTTTCTGCTTCTCTTTTTCATTGAATGAGTAAATTTGTTTGAATTTTGGTTGTGTTATGTTATACAGCACACATATCCTTTATAAATACCATCAAGAATTCGACAAACTGGTCTGCTCTTCACAAATTGGAGTTGTCTCACTTATCCCTAATGATTTGTGATCCCTGATTAATGTGCATGATTACAACTGCCAGTCAGACCAATAAGCCCCATTCACTTTTAATTGATAAAATATTTAAGCAGCGCTTAAGTAATTTGTTCAACGATTTTCAATGACGTATTCTGGTTTGAAATTGTATGTTGCCTAAACTTCAAACGCTTGTCCTGTCAGCCATCAAAACCCACAAAAACCAAACTAATGATTTGAATACGCGCGTCGTACAAAATTGAGCTGTGCATTAAATTGAAGCTGGGCATATTTAAACGCGAACATTCTACGAACGGCTTCCACATTCAAATTAGCAACAATTGCAGCCAATTCATGTTGCTCTCTCTTTCTGCAGTTTACCAAATGGCCACATCAATGTGATTGCCTTCGATCGAATGGCGGCCATTGTCGGTGCTTTTACCAAGCACATGCAGGCAATGAAATCAACGCAGGCGCCATCTAGTGGCGAGTACGAGCACTTCTGCAACCATATGCAGCGAACAACAAAACTTGGCGAAGCCGGTAAGTAATTTTGTAAGTCAAACTTTGCTCTGGAGCACTATAGGAACTTTAACTTGAACATTTTATTTCTACTACTTGCCACATGCGTTATCGCATTTTCCGCGTTTTTTACGAAGTCAAGTCGGCATTTTAGTGTTTGTTAGTTTGTTTGGTGGCAACTTTAAGTGCACCTCGGCCAACTGGCAATGACTTCAAGTGGCACGGACAAGTGCCAGTATAAATGAGCTTGTGTGTGCGTGTGTGAGTGTATGTGTGTATGAGTGTGTATGAGTGTGTGTGAGCGTGTTTATTCGTGCTACTTACATTTTTAAAATGAAATATTAAATGCAGTGCAGTTGGCGCAGCACACATTGAGCGCAATTCTACAAGTGAGGCAATTAAAATGAGAACAAGAAACCTAAGCTTGAAAAAACTTGTCACGATGACACTTAAGAGTAGAGTTGGCTGCGTGTCGTGAATCGAACACGCACAACGCAACACATTTAACAATATGACAAATAGTTGATGAAAATAAAATAAATATATATATATATATTGGATTGTAATATTATTTTTATTCTGCTTCAGCGTTTTGCTTGTTTGAGAAATTATATTCTCGTCCATTACTAATTGCGATTATAGTTTATTTTTGACAATTAATATTCCTTGCACAGAAATAAACTATTTGAGTAATGCAAGACTATTGTGAAACACAATTTCAACCTCTTTAAATACGCTTCGAGTTGTGGGAGCCATTGTAAAATCGCTGGCAATAATTTGCAATTCCTTTTGCACTTTGCAACGCTGCAAAACAATTTGTTGCTAATTAATTTAAATGAATAACCGCAATAAAACACCAGAAGAAACACTTTATGACCACAAAAGGGTTTCATTAATTTATACACATTTTGAATGGGCATTTTCTGCTCTCAGCTGCTTTGAACAACAATTCATTTCCGCCCCAGTGCCTCAAGCTGAAAAGTTCAGTTTAATGTTGATATTCGTCGTTAAAGGGAATTTTTTTATGCATGGCAAAACCTATGAATAAAGCTGAAATGCTAACAAAGTTATTTTTTGGTGCGTTATGATTATCTTAAAAGAAGTGGCTCACTTTTTGTTTGTTTTTTCTTTGAAAAGCATGCACAAATAAATGCGCAATGACGTCTTGAAAATACTTACGAAATCAAAAGTAAATAGAGTAAAGAATAACAAGTCTTTCAACGGGCACTGAAGGACACGGCTATAATGTGATTTCGTCATAACAATGCCGGTGACAACAACACCTACATGGAGTTATACCACGTGTTGTGATGACAGAGCACAACAAAGTTTTTAAGTCCTTCTTTGAGCTGCCAGAACGACCTGCACGTTGAGATATTTTTCACGGAATGTGCACACAGAGAGAGCAGTGCAGCAAAACCAAAGGCAAAGGCAATGGCAGAGGACGAGGACGAGGACGAGGCAAAGCTATAAAGCACCAGTGACAGCAGCATCAAAAGTGATGGCAAAAAACAGCCATAGTGCTGAAATGAAAGGTCCACATAGACCGAACTCATTATAAACCCAGGAAGCGTAAGATACTTTGAAGGCTTTGCCACAGGCGACAAACAACAAAGTCGTACACAAAAAAAAAGTTGTTGTTGGTGCATAAGCGCATCCTGACAACGACATGGGCAAAAGAATGAAAACTTATGGTTCGGTTCGGATTTTTGTCGTTTTTATTCCAATACGCCTCAGTTGCATTCGAAACTTATGAAAAGTTTATTAAACGCTGGATGTGTGCCTTAATGTGTGAGGTAAATGCAATTTGTAAACTTATGGATAAGAATTTGTAGCGTTTCACTCTGCTTGGTAAATGTATAAGAACCGTAGGAAGATGAAAGAGCTTGACAAAAGTTTATCCTGCGGAACAATAAGTCTTGAATAAAAGCGTAAATAAGCCATGAGTTTTGAAGAACCTGTTTCAAGTGAGATTCTGAAGCACATAAATGTTGTTTTGCAAACGTTAAAATGCGGAATTTATTGCATTTTATAATGGCTTCAAATGCTTAACTAACGAAGTATTTCGACAAATTTTTGACACGAGGAAACTATTCTCAAGTTGTCTGGCGCAAAACCACTTATTTTCCGGTAGTATGCATTTTTTGTTTGTTTTTGGTCCAGCTTTCACAAGAACTTCTAAATCTACATCGTACCGCAAAACTCAAAAGTATCCCTCAGCTAAGAAGTTTTACTAAACTTGAAGCTGACGTCAGCGACAAGAAATGCAAAAGAAGTCACCGAAAGTTTCCTGTCACTTTGAATGCAGCTTTTTCCATCGCTGCTTGCCCACCATAAATAAATAAACATTTTTCTAGTCAAGTCATTTTCACAATTTGCACAGCTCTGGAATTTCGAAAATGTTTTTTAACTGGATAGATTTACCTTAGCCCAATTGAGAATACTTCTAAGCCAGCTGAGCATAATTCTGTGAAAATAGTGCTTGAATAATTTTTTGAATAGTAAAATGAAGTGCAACTTCTCGAGAAACATGTGGTAAATTGACTGCCAATATAAACTTGGTTTTGGATTTCAAGCAAAGCTTGCAGTAAATATGAATTTAATAATATTCACCACGAGAGAGATTTTCAATGGATGAAAGCTTTTCCTTGGCATATTTATAAAGAAGAAAAATGCATGGTATAAATATTAATGATGATGATTCCTAGTCATACATTCTCCACAGAGCATTTTCACCTGGTTAATGCTCTTAACATTTGTGTGGCTTCTTTTGGCTTTCTACCCTTTTTTTTTTTTGCAAGAGACGCTACTTTTAGCGGATTTCCATGCTTGCGAAATTCATTTGGCATCAAAGGCACGAAATCATGATACAAGCAGAAGTTGAGCAGACATTTAGAAACAGCTTTACCAGTATTATTTTTTATGCGTTTTTTAAATCCTCACTTTGTGTTTGCTAAGCCAAAAATTTTCACAACATGTACTCATTGAAGCGGCAACTGATTGCCAAGCCAGAAAATATACTGCCACAACTGAAATAAATGTAACTCCAACTTATTTAACTCAAGCTCTTCAGAAATGACAGGTACAGTTCAAGGTGCAAATGGCAGAATAATATTGGAATACGAACGAATTAGCCTTGTTAAGTTAAAAAATATCCTCTCTTTGTTCTCGAAAAGTGAGCAGATGGATTTACTATGAATTAACATTAATAAATATTGTTTTTATTGATGAAACTGTCAGCAAAAATAAAAATATGACAAGTGAACAAAATATGAAATATATAAATAGAAAGAGAAATACATCTTTTGTGTAGATAATGGGTTATGATAATAGTAATAGCAGATCATTGTTGGCGACATAAGCATAGCACTTGAAGGAGTAAAATCAGTTCGAAATACAACTCAACTGGTGCAACATGCATCATGCTATTCGCTTATAAATGTAATCAAATTAACAAGCATTTCAATAACCAACTTCAATGCTGAGTCATCTTGAGATGTAGAAAACCATCGGCTGCTACTTGAAAGCAATGTTGAGTCCTCCTCGCGGGGAACACAACTCCTTGCAATCCTTGTAACTATGGGGCTGCCTGTCTGTCTTGTAGCAAGTGTCAGACTGAGGCGTGCCAACGTCGGACGTGTCGGCACACATCCTACAAAAGCACACACTCATCCACAATGTTTAATGTCAACGCCATTTGCCTATATATGGAAAAGGCTGCATATCTGTCCAAGAGACAAGCAAAAATTTTAGCACGCAGTCTGTGAAAACAAAATGAGTTTGGCAAAAACTGAGGGCGAATCAAAGTGAATAAGCAAAGCAATGGTGTGAAAAATGAATAATACATATGTGTTTGCTTAACTGTTCTGAAGAATTTCAAATTCAACTATCTACATTTATGAAATGCACAACTAGAATTTCCATACTTCCGCTGTGAGTGTGTGTGGCACAAGATTATTACAAAATTTCAAAACTTAATGCCAATTTGTATGGCAATTTTGTGCATACCACACAGACAAGTGTCACACCAAAGGCAGAGGCCATTTAACACTTAGGATGGATAGGTGAGCATGCTGGCAAAGCCTAAGTCAAATTTTCATTAAAATCATCCAATCAATTGTACTTTTGTTATCCAAATATGGAAGACATTATTCATGTCCAAGTCTTGCAGAACTCGAAGGCCACACAACAAACAAGCCAGTGAATTTCAGGCGGATAAAGGCGACATCCAATTTGAAATTGTACATTGCATATTTGTATGAATGTTCTGCAATTTCCATTGTGCTCATTAGCAATATGCCCAACTAACTGGGAGTAGAAGTCAGGCAAACTACATTCATACATTAAATAATTTTAATCTTAATTTATTAATTTTAAATTCATTTCGACTTGCGTCTGGGTCCGGCCAATTATGCAATGTGGTGCTTGTGAAATGTGTGTTAATAACTGATTATATAGAATATAATTTAATTAATATGATACTGCATTCAAATTAGAAATTGCGATTCAAGGACGAAACTCGTGCTAAAATTGTAAGCCAAGAAATAGCAGTGTGAATAGTTCGAACTTTTCAAAACTCAACCGATTTTCAAAAATTAAGGCTATTTATTCAAGATTTAAAATCAATTTTAATACTGCAATTAAATTAGAAAACGAGCTTCTCAGTCGAAATTCAAATTTACAAAGCCTTTTCAGAAACATATTAGTGGGACTCATGTTCATCAAAGCTTAGCCGATTTTAAGAAATCAGCGTTTTTTAGGTACGATAAAAATCGAAAGTGTAAGAAAACTTGTAAGTCCCTCTCTCTCTCTCTATATATATATATATATATATATCTTTGCGGCATCAATCAATTCATTCAAAATTGGACAGTGCAAAGAAGACTAGTTTGCAAACAAAGCCTCACAAAAGTCAATAAAAACGGTGCCTTTTTTTTAAAACTATTTTCAATGAATAATAATCAACAATTTATTTGAATCTACATACCAATCAAGTTGCGGTTAGCATGTGCAGAGTACATGCCAAAAATAGCAAGAGAGTTTTAAGCCATATTCGCTTTATTGTGTTTACGATCCACATAACCGCTTGTTAGGCTCGACACTTGAAATATTCGTCAAGAGCTTTTAGGATGTGGTGTATTCAATGCTGAAAATCAAGGCAGCAACGATGCCAACGCTCCACAAATTTTCATCTCCTGAAGGTGCAGTACAAATATTTACACACACGACTCTATTAAAACTGAACAAGGAAAAAGTAGATACCATAACCAAGACTTTAATCCTTTCACAAACAATGCCAACCTTTTTTTGTTTTTTTTTTTTTTTGCTTTTTTGTATGCGATTTGAAAATGTTCGTTGCATGTGTGTCTGTGCTGTGAATCTCTCCAGTTTTTCTGGTCGAGCATGCGGGCACAAATCCTATAAACACACTGGGAGGGGGCCAGGGACAAGAAGGGACAACCCGTGGCATTCTGTGGCAAGTCAAGAACACAGCTGTTGACCAAAGCTCACCAACAAGGCGGCTCTTTGCATCATTCTGGAATTTTAATGGCCTCATGGTGTGAATCGGACATGTTCGCCACATTTTGCCACACAACACTCAACACACACAAGGCACACATATTTTATTTTATTGTGTTTTTTGTTTTTTTTTTTGGCCAGTCGCCAGTTTGTTGTAACTATATTAAACCATGTTTTTTTGCTTCTTTAGTTTTTCTATTAAAACGTTACAATCCACCACCAAACACTTCTTCTTGCTTCTTGCCTGTCGTGTGCTCTACACTTGACCGCAGGTCAACAAGGCGTTCACAATAAGCTCGGGTCATCTCGTGTTAACCGTCTCCTCAACTGTTTATACAAGCACAAGATTATTTGAGCAGCTGAACAGGGTACAGTTAAATGGGACACATCTTTTGGGGTTTTTTTTCTTCATTTTTATATACATATTTATGGCAAACTCTTTTATGAATATGTATTTCGATATTCACATCTATATCAAATTAAATTAAATTATTATTCTTCTATTTTGTTTTTTAGAACTCATGATGGCTTCATTTGAGTGCGAGGGTCCAAACAATGCCGAAAAACTAATGTATGACTTAAATTAATTTTCGAAATAAATGTTAGCGCAATAACATCGCATGGAGGCCATGGAGGCGTACCTCATAGGGCACAGCTGTTGACTGCTTCGACAAGGTAATCCCAGCGCGATCCTTATTGATTAGACGTCTCAAGTCGACTCACTTCCTCCCCGTGGAGGCCTCCGGTAACGTTTAGCAAGCAACCGTCTCTAAAACGGCCAAAGTGAGCGGCGATCATCTCCTCAGATGTTGATGTTGCAGTCCTGGGATAAAAGGCATTCATCCACTTTAATGTTTAACACATTTGAGATTTTTAAAGCTGAAATAAAATTTGGAGTATATAATTGACATAAAGAATATGTGATATGTGTTTGATTCTTGGCGTTATATTATAGGCAGACATTTTTTAATTTTACTCTTTATCTCAACACCTAATTTCCAAAACTAATATATATATATATATATATATATATATACCTGTAAGTATTCATATTTAACTTACCATCAAGCCAAAAAAGAAAACTAGTCCTAAAGGAATTGTGCAATCTAGCAGCAAAGAGGAAGGCAGCTGAAATAATGGAATTTCCATTTGCCTACATCCTTTACATCTTCTATAGAAAGTTTGAGCAGCGTCAGGAAGCCAGTAAATTTCTTGTCAATGAGAATTTTTGGCTTAAGCTGAAAGCCAAGCGTATATCGCAATGGAGTACCAAGTGTCGAAGATGCTTCCAGGCTCAAAGGGGCCAAAAAGACAGCAGCACACAATTCTACCATTATTCAAAGGGTGGCTTTGTGTCTGTGTATCTGACTTCTCGAATAGTGTGGGTGTCCCTAATGCCTTGTGCCAGGCTTTGAATTATGTCACAGTCAGCAGATATTTGTGCAGCATAATGCATACCATATACAAGTTTTTAAAGACTGAATTTGTAAAGATGTATTGCAGTGGCAGTTCAAAACGTTTACAAAATTAATTCCAAAATTTAAATTAAGACTCTGCATATCTTGTAATTAAAAATTTATGAAAATAATTGTATTTGGTAATATTTAAAAGGCAAAAATGTATGTCTTACTGTAAGTAGGCAATGTGTGTTTGCAATGTGTGGATGCATGTGGCTAATGCTTTTACGCATATTGCTTATTTAGTTTCCTTGCGGATGTTAAGCTTGAGAAGTTCACTTACTGAAAAGTTTGTACAAACGATAAGGCATGTCAGCAACGCCACAAAAAAAAAAAAAACGGAAGAAGCAGCAAAAACTTTTGCTCAGACTTTTGCGGAAATAATACAGATATGCTTATTGTTTTTCCCAGATACTTGAACACCCCAATTTGTACATATGAATGTACTTAAATCAAATGTATTTGGCATTGCTCTTGTCTTTATTTCTTACAGAACAAATACGCAAATATCCTCAGGCATATTGTATTTGTGGATTTCTGTGTGTACAAATTACTTTTGGTGAAAGCTTGTTAATTGAGACACCGTTTAACTGGGGATACAGATGAATGTTTAGCATTGTGTAGAATTAAATGCAATTTGAATGTTTCTGTTTCTACTAAACAAATTGTTCCAAACTCGTTGTGCAACTATTTTCACTGCCGAACAACTAAATCAATCCATTTGCTGCTAGAAGCAAACTGTATTCTACAGTGAAACTTCGATTGTTTATTTATGTTGTGGTCTTGCAAGTTTTGCAGCCAACTGGTTAATTTATGTGCAACACTTGTTACACATACGACATGTTGGACGCGAGCAGAGTTAAGAATAAATCGAATTCATTTTCAGCTGCACCTCTGCTGCTGCACTGCAACCAAGACCTTTGACATTATTTATTGGACGCCTTGCACTGACCTCTGCGTATTCTGAGAGAAAGGTAGTGTCCTTAAATTTTCTTAAGGGAGAGAACAAAAACAATAACAAAAAAAACTGGAAAACTTTAACGCTTGGGTGCCTGCTATGAATATTACAATGCGCCAAGCATATTCAGGACTGAGTCTTGCTTCAGTTTCAGCATCAATAAACCTGTGCAATGCACATTTATGCTGATGACAGAGTTTGTTCTGTAATTATGAGGACACCATGAAGAATTTATGCCAGATAGGGTTTTGTGCAGTAAAGTAAACAAAGATGTTCTCAGGCAGAGTTTTTAATCAGTGCGAAGTAAACAAATTGAGTGTCAAAGGAGGATATCTTTATGAACGAGACAATAAGACCAAACCATACCTGCAAAATCATGGGATATTCTGTTGCAGTTAAAAAATATGTAAGCAAGTGAAAAATGTAGTACTCGACTAGTCAATGTGTATTTAAACCTTGTTCACGAATAAACTGTGAACTTTGCTGTCAAAATATGCATTATATTTCCCCAAAACGCTGCTTTAAGCTTGTCTAATAGACTATAATTTCAGCACATTTCCCAACGCTCTAATTCAGATAAACATTTTTTTTATTATATACCCAAGTAAAAGGGGCAAAAGCGAAAGCTATAAAAACGTTTATGCCACTTTTATGAACACACAAGCTGTGGAATATCACACAGTTATCGAGAACCGGTCGTGGACAGTGTTTAGTTTCATTGCACAACACTTTTATTGTGCCCTCGCTCAAGGCTCTTGTTGGGCGAATTATGTTAATATAAGAAAATGTCTGCAGGGCAGGACTAAGCTGTGTGTGTTTTTCTTAAACAAATACAGACACACGTACAACCAAATTGCAGAGCGGCAATTGCAGTCGGCGGAAATGTTAAGTGGATATTTGCCAAAAAACTAAAGAAAACTGGAATATGCCACGACGCTAATGCGGGAACTCTACAAGCACAAATGTGGAACTAGCTTAGCTTCCAGCGTGTTCCTAGATAGCAGGTTAGGAGAGACATTTGAGGATAGCCAACGTCTTCATTGTAATTTCTCAACTGCAGCTGAAAGCTTTCAGTTAATTTTGTAATACTTTCAACTGTGGCAGCTGTCCACGCCACATTTTTTTTTTGTTTTGCCACAAAGTTGATAGTATTTTCCATCAATCAACTCACTCAGCGGCGGTGTAAGAGTTACTTACAAAACTTTTATAATTAGTGCTAAGAGACAGCTGAGTGAAACAATTGTTTTTGATGAACCTCAAACCAAATTTTCAAGAAAATGTTCTTTTAGTTTTGAATACAATCGGTTTTCAAAGAATAAATTAATAATATAAATCCGGTTGGTTATTCTGTTCATCGTTTTCGAAACGCACACAAAATTTTGAAATCAATTTTAAGAGAACATAAATTGATCAACTTTAAACATTAAAATAAAATAAAAATACGTTTAAGACTATTATTTAACACTATTTTCGATTTGATTTTAAGGTAGCTTCAAGTCCAGCTCTCTCGACTGAAAAACATTAAGTTTGAGCTGTAGTTGAAATGATTGATACCTTTTCAATTTTTGTTTTTAGTAGTCGCATATATTTCTTAAGAGCTTTTGCTTTTGATTGCAATTAACAACAGTTGCGAAACAATTGCACAATTTATCAATAATGGTCATCAAAAGAAATCAAGCAGAAAAATTGGAAACAAGAAAAATGGTAGAAAACAATTAAACTAATTGATAGCAATTTATACGTAACAAAGAGGAAAATGCGACAAAAAAGTTTTGCAAAAGAAAATTGGCAATATGAAAGTTTTTCAGTGCAGTAAAAAGAAAACCGCCAAGAAAGTAGAATAAAAAAAGAAAAAAATAATAACGAAACGCAGTCGTCTATCCATTTACTAAAGCCACTAATGAAACCGCATTGAAAGGGTTGCCATCAGCAGCAAACTTTGAACCAAGTAATTGCACTTGGTGTCTAAAATGCGATCTAGGCCACAGTGTAAATTGTCACATTTGAAGTCATTGCCAATCTCAAAGCTAACTGGATAATTGAACAAAGCGTTACTCTATCTTTAAAAATCATAATCAATTCTGACAATTGCTCACATTTAATTATACAGCACGCATTCCTAACACAATTTTGATCACGAACTGGAAACTCAGAGGCTTTAAACAAATACAAAATTCGAAACATACTCAAAGATTGTGTCAATTTAAATACCACCTGCAAACTTTTGGTGCATTTCTCATTTTGCTATCTCGGCATTTTATTATCCACATACACACATTATTGCCAGCGACATCTCCATTTATTCGGCTTAGTATTTATTCTGGTAAATTTGATAGCCGAGTTTTAAGCAAGTCTCAATTTCCAACACGTTTGGTACGAAACTTTTTAAATTTTTAGTTCAAAACGTGACTTTTTGCACAACCAGTTCAAATCGTGTCGTGTGAACTAATTTGCATGGAATAACTTAATTATGCCTCGCTGACTGTTTAGCAGCTAACTTTTGATCATTTAGGCAAGTGCATAATGAAAGCTGAATAAAGTTTGCCTGTAGTTACTAAAAACCTTTGGTTTAGCATAAATACATAATTAACATACATAAACTCCCACAAAAAAATTCCACTTCACAGCTAAAATAAATATAAAACAAACATTAAAAAAAAGAAATTGAATTAAAAAAATGTTTCGACATCTCTCCCCGACGGGGAATTGAACCCCGGTCTCCCGCGTGACAGGCGGGGATACTAACCACTATACTATCGAGGATGTTGAATTTAGTTGGCCAAATGCTAAACATTAGCGAAAGTTTCATTCTTTGTTGTACGTGCTTTTTATACTATTATTAATTCTATAATATATTTTTACATTTCGTTCCCAGCTAAAGCATACGCAGCGCCGCTTTCAAGTACCGAAGTCTGTTCTTGTAAACATAATATCGACACTATTATGTACAGATCTTTGCTGTTTGCCTAATTATTCTCGCACCTGGTCTTTGTCTAATATTAACATATTTCCACTACTTTGCTACTCAATGAAGCAGAAATGTAAGAAAACTTGCACTAAACTTGGCAGTGAGCTTCCAAGTCATTTATTGTATGAATAAAGAAAAGAGATTGGCTTTGTTTGGATTTTGTATTATTTGACATGCGCAGTTGTAAATTAATTAGCTTATTTTAGTGCGTGAGGCTTTTGGGCAATGGCGCTCTGGTAGCAATTATGACTCGTGCTCTGATGGCACTCGGTTCAATACCCGTTTATGGGGCTGGTGACAAGTTTGTTTTTTTTTATTTTTTGTTTAATTTTTTTTCTTGGCTTGGTTGTTTTCGAATACATTCTAATTATAAGATTCTTGATTTAATACTCTGCGCTCTTTATTAAGTCATATCTTTTAAGTTCGTGATGATATAGGTTTCATAACAAAAGATCCCGTTAAAATGATGGCTGCAAATAGATGCCATTCAAAATTTATATATAAATATAAACATATAAATTTATGAATATATATTTGTGTCTAGCAAAAAAAAGAACTGCTTAATCAGTAATTAACGTAAGAATTTTGCTTAATTATTTATTAACTAATTGTTAATGCTTATGTGAAGCACTATCGCAAGAATTCAAGTAATTGGCTTAATACACTGCCAGCCACTTACACAATAAACCGTTTACAAGCCACACCCACTGCCCAATTAAGTGGCGCCTGCCAGACCACTTTGGCTAGGCAGTCGTGTGCATTGACTTTGGTTAAAAGTTGCCTTACAGAATGCCTGAATGCATTCCGAGTGAAATTCAAATACGAGTGCAGTTTCAAATGAATGCGTTGAGAAGTGTGCCCCCAAAGTGAATGAATGAGTTGTACAGTTGAGTTGATGAACAAGTGCATTAAACACTAAACCTTGTCGTCTTTGCAGGATGCTGTTACGCATTCAACGTGTCCTTGGCCTATGTGATTTCAATGTTGTCCTTGCCAAACGAGTTCCTTTCAAAATTTCTGCTGAAATTTTGCGATCGTTTGATTGAATTTATCTGGCACATTTCCTATTAAAACCAACACGAGGTGCCTTAATAATGAGTTGTCTTCGTCTCCCCACAGAGAGCACCAGAAATAAAACCGTAAACCACCTTTTTACCCAATTACTGACACAGAAGAGTGTCGCAAACGAACTTTTGGGTCGGTAACTTCATTTGGATACTGATTAGCCACCCTTTTTATACTCCTTACTATATAAAGGAAAGGAAAGAATAAAATAAAGTAACCAGACATCAAAACAGTCGATGAAAGAAAGGAAAAGAGTCTAAGAGTCTACTTAGTTCTAATAAATGTTCACAACAAAATAAGACCAATCTTTGTATTGGGTATACATATCTAAGTCCAACACACCTAACTGAAACATATTTGTGCTGTCCTAGCAACTTTTTCTATGGTTGCCACAGAAAGTTGGAGATGCAATTATTGCGACTTATTTGTGATACCATGTATCGTTTGTATTTTCCGGGTGAAATTTGTTGAAATATCGTCGTTGTCCAGGCATATGTCCCAGACATACATGCCGCAATCCAGCATTAGTTCAAAGAGCTTTACACAATTAATTAGCATGCAAATTTGTTCACTTTTTAGCTGCAACTCGAGGACCTGTTTGTGCCAGTTACGGCATCCTTTCCATGTTGCCGGCCCTTTGCTCCACAAGTCTACTGGACAAACTTTGTGCCACAAGCTCTCACAGCTCCACTCAATTTGGCTTGGTACGAGCCATACTTGTTGTTGTTTCTGTTTATTGCTATCTACATTTGGCTTTTTATCGTTTTGAACTAAAATATTCTTAAGTGCATTGTCAGGGGGTTATTAATTAATTTTAAAATGGGAAACTGTTGTCGTTATAAGTTAAAGAAAATACATTGTTATTAATGTGCACTTATATATAATAAACTAGGAAAACATATTTACAATTATCTGAAAAGAAAACTATGATTTTCGTAATCCGAATTATATGTCAATCACGATCCAGAATATTGATTAATTCGTTGGCTAAAACTCAGTCAAAGTTCCAGCACATGCCCCAAGTTAAGCTTAATCTTTTATTCTCTCTTTGAACTGAGCTTGTTTCGGTCTTCGAATAATATTTCTGATTATGTGTATTTATATAATTATATTGTTGCTGCCATTCGACGACGTCAACAGTGAATCGTTGCCAATTACTTATACGCCGTGTGTTGCAAAGTAACTTGCTCTGCATGATTGCTTGATATGTTTTATTCATGCTTTTGGGGACTAGTTGTGAAAATAGTACATTCGGTTTATCGTCTATAAAAGCGGCTTTTACAATTCGTCAATTTCTATGCCTACCAATTAATGGCAAATTGCTAGCAATATTTTTGCTTAGCTGACTTCTGCTTACTATCAAAATTTAATACTTTAATCCTAACTGTGAAAAGTTGCTTGAGTATTTTCTAGTCTCATAAAAAGCAATTTGAATTGAATAAACATTTTTTTCTTAATATTGTAGTCTGATGAACAACTCTTTTCTAAATTTACCAAAGTGGACATGTTTGCATGCTTTTATCCCTTTGCCGACTTCAAAGTTTTATGTTGAGGTATCTTGTTGCATGTAAGAAAGCCAAAGTGTCATTCGCAAAGATAAATAAACTTTGTAGGTTTTTGCCAGTCCAGTTTGTTTTCCACATAAGTTTTGTTATTGCACAAAAACAAATCCGTCCACATTTCAAAAGTTTGTCTAAGAAGGAATTAAACGTCAACATCGCAAATTCATAGAAAGTAGTTGCAAAAACCTGAGCGAAAACTTCTGTTTAGATTTTCCATTACTAGCACCTGCTCTTATTGACGTTATAAACTAAATTTATATTTGACGTTATTTAAATAAATTTATACCTGACTTTATTTGACTTTGCATAGCTTAAATGTTTGAAGTCTAAGCACTGTCGGTTTATTTAATTCAACGTGGCAAAAGCTAGAATAATAATAACAAATATATTTGGAATACTCAATAATCACACATATTTCAAAGAATTTGTTCACCATGAACATTATTTTAACTTATACTTTGTTATCAAAAGTCATAATCATAAGTTTGGAGCTGACTGAATGAATTTAATCGTAAAGTAAAAATTAACAATGCTATTAAAAAAAAATAAATGTATAAATTTTATAGATTTCAGTCAAGCAGTGTCGAAGTCATGCAATTATTTATTTTTATTTTTTATTCAGAATCCAATTCATGATCGTAATATTCTCAACTCATATTTATTCTAACTTTTGTGAACAATATATTTTTTTGGAAAGTGAAATATGTAAATATAAACATTGAAACTGAGCCGAAAGAGAAGCAATGAAGCCAACGAACAAATTATTATTTGAGGCTGCTGCATTTTTGCGATTTTTTAAATTTGATGGATTCCCTTTTATATTTACATTTTCTACCTTGTTCCTCGTATTAAAATTGCACAACTTTTTCAATTTAATTCACTGGATTCAATGAAAAGGTTTTAATATAATTCGCAAAGCTGTCGTCCTTTGTGTCTTAGCTAAGGTTGTTGTATAACTTTTTCTGTAGTTCCAAACTGAACGAACCGGCTTAGCGAGTACTCAAAGACAAGAACCAACCAGATAACTTGGTAAGAGTCTTGTCTAGACTAGCTTAAAATTGTAGCCGATAGATGGCGGGTCTGCAAATAATTCAACGAAATTATTAAATTTGTTAAATATTAATATGGATTTATTTTAATTATAAAACTAACAAAACTATGAGTACACACATTTATAAAAATTCGTTTAGTTTACAAAACACAAAAAAGAAATTCATAGCTTGTCAAACGAGACTCGATAGCGTAATTTGTCACTGAGGGGTATTCCCCAAGTACATTTTCTTTGCTTCTGTTCTTTTCTTCTTTTAGTGCAGACAGTAGGCTACCAGGAGAGCGAGCAGGACAGAGAATGTGCTCAATTGAGACGTGGACTTGTTGCCATTGTGGGCATCATGCAATCCCGACTCTGCCGATAAACGCGCCGATGTTAAACCTGGCATCCGCATCACGTCAGGTTGTCCGCCTGGCAGCAAGGGAGCCAAAGGCACAGATCCTTCGGGAACACTTAGCGGCGTCGGCTGGAAGGGTGCGAGGGGCGCACCTCCATCTGGCGTTGGCGTCACATTCAACGGAGTTGCAGCAGGTGCAACAGGTGTGGGTGCCACACCAGCAGCAACTGTTCCATTTGCTGGTGGTGCTGCAGTTTCTGGTGGTGGTGCCGGATAGCAAGCAATCTTCTCCACTTCGATTGTCTTGGTGGCATCGTTCGGATCTGGTTCGTTCACTCGCACAGGCACACAAATTATGCCGCCAGCAGGTGGTGCATTCGGATCAGGTGCTCCAGGTGCTGCAGGTGGTGCAGCTGCAGCTGGTGATGCGGCACTTGCAGCACCTGCTGCCGCTGAGGCAAGTGCAGCACCAGATGCAAGTGGTGCTAGTTGTGTTTGCCCGACAAGTGGATCAGGTGCACCAGGAGCTACAGGCAGTGGAGCAGGAGCAGGAGCAGGAGCAGGAGCAGCAGCAGGAGCAGGTGGTTGAGCTGGATAAGCTGCTGCTGGTGCAGCGGGAGCTCCTGGCTGTTGAGTGTTGATCACCGTTGTGCCCGATCCCACTTCAGACGTTGTCACAGATCCGGGTGGTCCATTGTTAATGATGATAATCTTATCTTCACCTCCTCCTCCACCTCCACCAACACCGCCTCCACTGGAGACCGGTGCGTGCTCTACGACACGCGTCTGAGTCGGTGTCAGAGCGTGACCCAAAATGGCACCACCCAAAGCGCCAGCAATAAGGCCAGTTCCTGAATAGTAAAGAGAGAGATTGAATAACATGTCTGAATAACTACAAAAAAAGACTCACCTAATCCCAAACCGGATGATGACTTGGGAGCTTGTGGATAATAGGTGGCACCAGCTGGAATTGCAGCACCAGCTGGCAGATAGGTTGCACCTGCTGGCATTGCGGCAACCGGAGCCTGAGGATAGTATGTGGCACCGTGGGGTATTCCCTGAGTTGGATATTGAGCGACTGGATGATAGCCAGCGCCACCTGGTGAATAACCGCCAGGATGATATGTGGCGCCAGCAGGCAGAGCACCCGCACTGTGATAGGTGGCGCCAGCTGGCAGAGCACCCGGACTGTGATAGGTGGCACCTGCTGGCAGAGCACCAGGACTGTGATAAGTGGCGCCTGCTGGTGGAGCATTGTGATAGGTAGCGCCAGCAGGCAAATGACCTGCACTATGATAGGTTGCTCCAGCGGGCACTTGACCAGCCGAATGATAGGTGGCTCCAGCGGGCAATTGGCCGGGATTGTGATAGGTGGCACCCGGATAACTGGACTGTACACCATGTGTATTGGTCGCCGAGATGGGAGTGTGATGCAGGCCACCAGCACCACCAGTAGCATTCATGCGTGGCCTATAAACGGTGGCTGGCGTATAGTGAGAATTGCTGGAAGCAGCACCCGCAGCGGGTCGTGCGTTGCTGCTGGCCGCCGAGTAGTTGGGAGGCGGTGCGTTGGCCTTGTACGATGGATTGTAGGCCGGTGGCTTCTCATGCACGTTTGTGTGTGCTCCACCAATCGGATTAGTTGCCGAGTAGGCTGGCGGTGGTCCCTGAGACTTGGGCGGCACATTCCATCCTATTGGTGATGATGGTGACGCTGCTGCCGGTCGGGAGACGCTGTGGCTGGGCTGCGAGTGAGTGCCGCCATAGCTGAGCCGTGTGTGTTCCGCGTTCGAGGCATGGGAGGACGAACTGTGTGACGTTGATGAGGGACGGCGATGGCTGCTGGAGCTGGAGCTGCTGGATGAACGGCTCTTACTGCTGCCGCCAAACCAGCGCTTGGCCTCCACATCCGGACTGGCCAGCAGCAGGAACAAGAGTCCCACTACCAATGCCAACATACGCGACATGCTGCAAATACAAACAGATAATCACTTGAGTTGAGTTCCTTTAATCTCTAATAAATTGTATTCGGTTATTTTTGCTGTGTCTGACTAACTATGACTGAACTGCTCTCTTCAGTCGGACACGTTTATATAAATGAAATGCTTATCAATATATTCTCGACTGAAAATATATAATTTACATAAAGCCATAACACATGCCCTTGATTCCACTGATCGCGATCAGCAATTGTGTGACGTACAAACCTGAATGAAATATTGAAAGCCAGACAAGAAAACAAATTTTGAATTTGAAAATCAAGATGCATTGGCGTTGAACATCAACCAATTATAAATTCTCAATCGCAATTGTACTTAAATTATTCCAAAATCGTAACATATTAAAGGAAAACCGGTGTTGATATTTTATGTTCAAATAAACAAACACAATGATTGCTTGGTATATACAATAAATACATGCGCAATTTCAAAACTGGTATTTTTAAACAAAGAGATTCAACACATTTTATTTTTTCTGGACTTGACAAGTGGCAGGGAAAAAGCTGTTCAAACCATATATTTTTTTTGTATATAAAGAAAGTATAAATATATTTTGAGATAGATATTTATGCAGTGTGACTGCATACGTTTAATTTTAGGCACTTGTTGATTCGATTATTTGTTATTCTCACTGCGCATCTCTAAGTTTTCAAAGTAGCCTCTGGCAATCTAAATTTCTCCTCCTGTCATTCTTCATTTGCCGCTGAGCGCTTTAATTTGTTGTTTGCAAAAACAATTGATTCAATTTGTGCTTATGACACCCAGTAGAACTCGTATTGTGGCACTTGCCACATTCGTATTTTTGCGACTCAGTATTTTCTCATTCGATTGTGAGCGAAAAATTTAGCATTATTGTTGTTGAGAGTTGGGGGAGGGGAGGGAGTTCTATATTTGCGTCATGGCGTGCAGCCCTGCCCATTTTGAGGCGCTGACGCAATGTCACGCCCTGGCTGCCACTTTTGGTGTCTGTTGCCCCAATTTGGGGCGCGTTACCCATGATGATAATTAACTTGGCGATTTGCTCGGCTTGTCGCATGGCCACACTCCATTGCTCTTTGTTTTGTGCCCTTGTACTTATCCATACATATTGCGCACTCATTGATATTATACAAATGTACACTTTTAATTGAGGAACGGTTCTAGCAAGGTCAACTTGTACGCTCGCTAGGTAAACTGAACTCGCCCAGGTGCAATAAATTCAAATTCTTCTACACAAAGACATGAGTTGACGTCACAAATTCTTTAGTATAGCAACTAAATTATTGTTATTGATTAACCCATTTCCTCCATCAAATAAATCATTTTGTTAGACGATCGGCTTCTTATTAAACTACGATTGGAGGATAGTTTATATCATATATATTCCAAATAGTATTCATATTAATTTAGTACCAACTGAATGTGATCTTGGGTTGAATTGGAATTTAAAATAACCGATAATCGAGAGTAATCAGTGACTCACTGAATGTGCATGATAAGAATAATTGCAATAATAATTCAGATTGTGCTCGACATAAGGAATTACTGATTTCCTTTATTATTCAGTATTGTGGCGTATTCTATACATTTAGCAAATAACTTGTTGTCAGCAAAGTGAATATGATATGATGACTAACTGAAATGTGAATTAAGACAATGTTTTCCGCTTTTGCTCAGATCTCTGTTAAATTTCGTAGCAGTAGCAATATTTCTATTGTTCTTGCTGCTAGTTCTATTCAGTAACACATTCCAACACAGCTAAAATAAATGCATATCTTTTTACATGTGCACAAAGTAATTAGATGTTGGTGCCTGTACCGAAAGCACAGCAAGTAATTGTTTATAATAAATGCATTCATCCACTGCAGCTCGCACATTGCGCATTGCTCGAGGTAAACAAAAGTGGTTGTTGAATGACATGATTCACCGCATGCAAAGTTGCCATCTAAAAATGTGTTTGATGTCATTTTGTATTCGTAAAATCGCATTCTATCATCCCGTGTTGTTTTTACTAAGTTGTAATTGATCAATTAAATGAAGTGAATTACAATAAATAATATAGGGTATTTCCAGTAAATATTCCCTTATCGCTTTTTGGGTTCATTATGTCACGCACTTTTTTATAAATATATATTTACTTGTTTTGAATTCGCTGTCGTTTATATAAAGCTTTCATCGAGAGAAGCGCAAAATATTTCGAGAGTCAAATAATTTAACTCAGTATTGCGACTAATCTGAAGCAAATATTTGGAATTTATGAAGAGCGGCCAGTGGAAGTTGATTTATACACAAAACTGTTTTTTTTTATCTGTAAGGTAAAAGTTACACAAAACATCAAAATTTCACAAAATCAACGACCTAAAATGAGGCTGTCCACAGAATTGAGCATTGCGCATTGGAAAACCCTGAGTGGGTTAGTAACCGGTTGCCATTGCGGGAGCAGATCCGAAAACACTTTGTGGGTGTATTTGCCAACCTATTTGTGCCAACCTATTTTCAATTTAACTCGAAGTTGAACAGCTGTTGCAAGGTAAATAAAGCAAATTTGTTGCACACATGCGTAGAGCTAACGACAGTTCTTTCCGGAACAAGTACACAGTTAAATAAACTACGCACTAGACTTTTTCTAAATGTCATATCCACCAACAAAAAAAAAAAAAAACTATATACACCTATTTAACAGAGTAGTTCTTTTTATACATTCTTACGTTCTGAAATTCCCCCCAGTTGGTTTGAATTCGTTGATAGCATTGGGAGGGGGCATAACAAATATGGACTATCTAAATTTATATGTAAAACAGTTCTGAAGTGGGGAATATATTCTGTGTTTTTTATGAAGCTTGTCGGGGTGCACAAAAATATGTGTTTGTAAATAGATGGAAATGTTTGCCAGCTGCTGACATTTTTATATTATTCACAGATTGTGGGTGTTCATTTTATGAACTTTTGATTTAATTTTAGACTCCCTTAAAGCTACCTTGAAGTTTGAGAGTTCAAAAACAAAAGTGAGGCACTTATTCCTAAGGGATAATCCAGAAGCAGATTTGGAAACCAGTTTCACATCACATTTTTAAAGGTTTACTAAATTACAGCAACTCAGAGTCCAAATAAAACTTTAAGCGGCACAAAAGACATTTGGAGTAAAAGCTTTTACAAATACATACATACATATCCATTGTATTGTTATATTTAGCCACTCTTTCCCCGACTCTATACTGTATATAGGCATTTCAGTGTTGAACAAATTTTGCAGAGCTTAAATTGATATTTTTATTTTCTCTTTTGGTCAGGCGTGTGTTTTTTGTCTAGACTGGCTGCTCCTCATATATACATTTTGGATAAATTTCGAATTATATTGCGATGAAATTTGTTTGACCTTGAATCGATACACTTTTGCTTAAAGCAAATTCGCAGCACAAAGAGCTACATGTATATTGCATTCACTTATTTACTGTACAGTGCTGGCAACGGGGTTAAAAAAAACATTAATTTCAAACCGGTTCCAAGCAGTGTCAAAGCTGTGTACCTATTTACATATGTATGACTATGTCAATATATTTGTTATTCGTATTAGTTTAATTTCTTCCTGTTGTGTTGCTTAACATTTTTTATATTATTGTTGTATTTACTTGAATTTACTGTTTAATGCTGTTTTGGACTGTGCGCCGCGTTCGAGCTTAGCTCCGTTCAATGATCCGCAAACAACTGAAATGCGGTTGAAAATTTTTTATTTGTTATGTTTTGTTGTTGAGAGGCGACGCAACGGAACGCAGCGCAGAGCGGACCGCGAAGCGACTGCGGCAGCGACCGCAACTTGTTGTTGCTGTGGTTTCGTCTAGTTTTAGCTATTGTTGTTGTTGTTGCTATTATTGTTGTCATTTTTATTTCATTTACTGTATTTATCATCTCTCCTCGTTGGTGTTTGCACTGCTCTCTCAAATATTTGCCTTCGGGTGTATTTGTGTGTGTTTGTATGGTGTTTTTTGTGTCTCACGGGAGTTGTTTTAGTCCAACGGTGTTTTATTAAATTTTAGTTTTGGCGGGATTATCAAACCTGTTCTCTGTGCTCCCGCATTAGTTTCGGCTGTGTTATACATATTAGCCATTCGTATGTATACACATATGTTGTAAAGCTGCTTGAATAGCTTATTATAAGATAATATGCAAATGTTTTTTATGTTCTATAATAAGAATACGAATAAGCAGTAAATGTGTACAGATAAAAAGATCTGAATAAATTTTAGTAAATTCCCTACAAATATATGTGCATATATGCATAATGCATGTATTTACATTTTTTGTTTTTATCTCTTAGAACTGGAGTATTCTAATTTTACGCTCTTAATTTAGATTTTACATGGGTGAATGATTTACTCTGCAACATTCCGCCGCTGATTCATGTGTCTGTTTCATATTGTTCTCCTTTGTTATTTCTGGATTAATGAACGTAAGTTCTTGGATCATCCCACACACACACACACACACATATTGGTGCTCGTGATGAGCGCTTTATGTCTGCGGTCGACGTCGTCGTCAACGTCAATGTCGTCGTCGGCTTCTCCGTCGCAGTCGCTGCTGAGGTGTTTGTGTGCCTTATTGTTTGTGCGTTTTTCGCTTCGCTGTTGATGATTTGGCTAATGCTGCTGCTGCGCTCAGCCTTGTTGTTGTCATTTTTGCTGCAATCGTCCAGCAAAAGCTGTCAGCGTCAGCAACTTTGAAGCGGGTAACCGTCGCATGCTATGAAGAATAGACAACCTTAAACAGCTTTGCTTTCTTTAAAGAGATTTTTCAGTTGAATTGGAAAACACGTTCGGTTTACTTGAATAGCTGTTAACCAGAAACTAGGTGGTTATATTATTTATTTATTTTGTGATTTAGCTTATAGCCTAATTAAATAACTAATCATGCGTTGTATCCACTTCGGCAGTGGGACTGATAGTTTCCACGGATGCATCCACATCGGCAGCACCTCCAATATCGCCAGCAACAATCGGTGGCACTGTGCTGGTGGTGCTCAGCTCAAGCAGGCACTGTGGATTATTTTGACAGTCGCCAGACGCCAATTGTGGATCGTGTTTGGGCACTGGAAAACAAATCACACGTTCCACTTCACGTTGCAGCTCGGCATTCTGTGGATCCGTTTCGTTTATCATAATGGGAAAGCAGACGATGCCACCAACAGGTGGTTCAGCTGCGGTTGCAGTGCCATCCAGAGTTTCCTCACTAGAAACGGAGTCTTCCGACTCCTCCTCCCCCTCGCCCATTGGGCTCTCTGCCGAGGCCACCTCCTCATCCAGTGGTTGCTGTTGCCCCTCCCCCTCCACTTCCTTCTCGCCCTCCGATTGCGGTTGTCCATTGTTGATAATTATAATTTCGCGACCAGTGCTGCCAGCTGCTGTTGCAGCATCCACCTGCTGCGTCTGTGGATAGACGTGCGACACATGCTGACGATGATGGCCAAAGAGCATGCCGTCCATTAGGCGACCAGCAAGCATCCCAGTTAGAAAACCATTTGTGCCTAGAACACATAAGATGTTTAGGCAACTCCCAATTTCGTTACAACTGCCCAATCACCCACCTGATCCCAGGGACATTGATGTGGGTGGCTGTGCATAATAGACGGCTCCAGGTGGCAAGGTCTGCGCATTGGCGTAATATGTACCCTGCGGCGGAGGAGCTGCTGCTGCTGCATTGTAACTGTAGCCTGGCGGCAATTGTTGTCGCGGATAGCTGGCCACTTGCGGCTTTGGCATCATCTTACCCGGTGGTGGTGGTGGTGGTGGTGGCAATTTGGGCACCGTCATCGCAGTGTGCACTGGCGAACCGCTGACCACACGCCTGCCGCCACCTGACGATGATGATTTGCTGCCGTATTTGCTGCGCCAGCCGCCAAAGAGGCCACCAAATGAGCCACCGCCGCGACCACGGCCGCCACGTGCCACGCTGGGCACCGCCAAGCAGGCTGCCATCAGCAGCAGACAGAGCAGTGTATAAGAGTGTTTCATGCTGGATCATTCGCAACTGCATCTGGCAGTAAGCACGACCAAACTGGAGGCCCATTGGCGACGAGGTGGTGCCTATATCCCCAGGCAACTCGCAAATGCGTGTGCAGATACCCTACTCGCCCAGCAGCAGGGCATATAAACAGCCTAGATAAATTGGTGTATTTCTCTTATCAATCTCCATTTATTTGCATTCTTGCTCACCATTTAACATATTTCTTCAACTCATTTATTAATTTGCAATTAAAAATGTATTTTTTTTTAAACTTGCTATTTTTTCGTTTTTCTAATGGACTTTTTTGATATCGATTTTAGTTATTTCCTGGGAAGTTGTCCACAGATTTTGCCTGTAGAAAAGTTTCTCGTTACAGTAGACTACGGGAAAAGTTTTTCCAATGCCAAAATGGATATTTTGCAAGTATAATGGAAATGGAAATTAAGGGTTAGTTTTCAGCAAGAAAAAGCCAACTGACCTTCAATCTGAGTTTAAAGTTGAAATTATTTGAGTTGCATATGTGTTTTTTGCGAATATTTATTTATTTAAATGCATACAAGAAGTACGATTTAAATAAATTTCAAATGCCCCTTTTTTAAAAAAAGAGGTAGGGAAAACTTTTAACTGTAAAAGTGGGAAAACTTTTTTAAAGAACATAAAACTACAAGTCAAACTAAAGTGAATTATATTGATTTCTTTACTTCCGTTTTAATTGAAGGTGAAAAAATACAAATTTATTTTAGCTAAGCATGTCAAAAAGGTATTATTTATTTGAATTATAATTGTTCATATCTATATAATTATTATTACTATTTTTTTAGTATTGCTTCCATTATAGTCATCATGTACTTAATATTGGTATTATAATAAATAATAAAGGAGAAGGGTATTTTGTGTATTTCTTGGCCTATTTGATGTGCCAAAGCATTTTACGTATCACACAATTTGTATTTGACAGCAATTCTTATGCACATACGTACATATATACGTATATTTATATGTGTAGATGAATACGTGCTCATATCAGTGAAAATTGAATGAGTGTCGTCGTGTAATAATTCAATTGCCTCTAATTGAGTCGCACTCGGATTTTCCCCATGCCTCCAGCCAGGCAGCATAAACACAACCAACCACAACAGCAACAACAACTTTATCATGTTGACATCTGCAGCTAATGCTCAGCGCCAATTTGCCAAATGTGTCGCATCAAATTTCAACGAGTACTATATACTCTATATGTATACTATATGTACGTCCATATCTGCAATAGTTGAGTTGCTGGTATGCCTTAATATGCTCGAAAAATGCTTCGAGATTTTCATTTGCTCATCTCTTGATTGTGGGGACTAGGCAAAGATACTGACCCAATTGCCACTCAGCCCCAAAGTAAAACTGAGGTCGCGCATTTACAATGAAAATGCATTGCCATCGCTGCCTTGAAAACCGAACTTACGCAAAGCGTTGAGTTTATTACACCCAATCAATATGAATTGTTCGAAGAGCAGGCTGGCAGAACTATGCTTAATACAATATTAGACTATAAATTTAGATATATATTTTGATGTGGAATTTCTTTGGACTATGGTACACATATAATATATTGACCTTCATGAAATACATTCAATCAAATTTTGTATTATTGATTTCTAATAGTATCTTTTAATCACAAACTGCAGACTCTTGGTAAGCGCATACTTTGCGCACCTGGCAAACAGAAATTGAAAATTTCTCACTGCCTGAGAAGACTATATATATATATATATATAGGAGTTATTTGATAAGCCACCAAGGCAGCTAACTATACTCATCAAGAATGAGATAAGAAAAATTCAAATTGGTTTTGCTGGAATGAAAGTTTCTTCTTGTTGCCCCAAAAAAAACCGACCAACTTAGTTCCATATATGTACATAATAACACCAACAAAAGGAACACAAACTCTATTACTAACTTACCCGTAAAACCTTCTTGATAGCTGACCTTGACCAAAAACGATGATGAGTTTTATTTGTTACATTTTGCTAGGATTTGCATATAAATAGATTTGTCATATATTGTGTCTGCTGCTAAGGCTGATTTATTATTATATATTTAGCCACATTGGTTCTTGCTCACCAGCCTTATTTAATCATTATGCGGCAACTTAATTCTCATCAATTCTCAACGGTTTATTGATTGCCGCCCAAGTGGCATCATTTAAACTGAATACCGAAGCTAAATGGAGAGAGAGAGAAGGAGTGAGATAAAGAGTGGGAGGGAGAGAGAGAGAGAGGTAGTGCAAACGTTAAGTTACTTAATTTAGAATGCTTATGCCATTTTGAAAGTCATTTATAATGAAATGTAGATGTTGAACCTGCACCCAAATAAGTCGTACGTCATCTATAAAAGCAAAAATTAGTTGCTGGAGACAATAACCGGTGGCTGGGGGGGTGTGGCAACAGCTCTCGGGGTAGCGACTCCGGTCGTCAAGGAGAACTTGTAAAATATTTACGAGCTCAAGTGACCAAGCCATTCCAAAAACAATGGCCAAAAGCGCAAAGCATAAAAAGTAACTACTTTGCGGCTTACGTGTGATGCTATCCTGAACTGTTTGTCTGTGTGTCTCTCTCGCAATGCTTCCAAGCGTGTGTACGTGTGTGTGTGGTGTGTGTGCGTGTGTGTGCGTGTGTGTGTGGTGTGTGTGCGTGTGTGTGCGTGTGTATGTGAGAATCTCAAGAGCTTGGGCATACTTTTAGGCGCTCATAGAAAGTCGTTGCGTTGTGCGTGTGGTTTTGGCTGTGTGTGTTGTGATTGTGTAATAAAAAATATCCAGCTGACATTTTGTGTCAAGCACCTTTTTCATTTTGGCACTCAGCAAAGCGTGGCCAAGTCCAACACAATGGGGATGGGACCAGGACGAGTGGCATTCTGGCATTCTGGTCCGGTTGCCGACTGCCTGCTTGCCTGCCTGAGTGATGACAAATTACATTTGTCAGATTTATGACCAATTATGAGCGTGTTATATATCACAGCAGCAGCGTTTCGAGCCACCTTAATGGCAAACGCAATGAATAAGTCGCCATCGTTTGTTTGTGGGCGCCGAGCTGCGGGCAATACACGGCAGACCACCAACTCGTAATGCGATGTACTGTACGTGGAGCACACACACACACACACACACGCACACACAGATACAGGCATAGACACATACACTCTAAAAAAATAGCCACGAATTTTAAAAATTTTACATACTTTTGACGCCTGGGGTTAACTCATTTTATTGTTCAGGCAGCTTATTTATAAACGTGAAAATTGTGCCTGGCTAGAAAGGTTTGCATTTCTTCATTTTAAAATGAAACCTTTTTAAATAATAGAATTATTTTTTCGCATATTTAAGAACAAGGAAAACTTTCTAGTTTTACCAGCAATTTCTTTCTTTCTGAGTGTATGTCGCAATTGGTAATGGTAATGCTGGGTGTTTGTTATGCTTTGCGCCTTTTTGCCTAGATCGCATTTCGTCCATTTTACTTGCGCCGTTTTCCTGTTCATTTGTGTAACGCATTTTCATCGTCTCGGACTCGAATGAGAAATGCGTTCGCTGGCAATGCCTGAGCTGAGACTTGAGAGCTGAGAGCCGAGAACTGAGATATGGCCAGCAGCATATCGCGTGTCTTTATGTCGCCGTTTCGACTTGTATTATTTATGCCGCTAATGCGTTGAAAATAGCTGAAATTGCCTTTATTACATGCGCAGTTAAACTTCAATTACAGCTCTAATAAAAATACATGCCCAAAAGTGTGAAACAAGAGTTACGCCACACAAAGCCAAAACCATATGTTATACACATTTGGACGACCTTTCGTAATGTGTTGCATGTGAGACTTATAACCATAAATCAATACGTTGGAGATAAGCCTCGGCAAACCCCACACTCAGAAAAAGAGTCCAAACTAAATTTGTGAAAATCGCCTTGAAAACTAGAAAGTTATTGTTGTATTTACATTTAAATACACAATAAAAATATGTTCTAAAAATTAGAAAGCCTTTTCAATAGTTCAGAAATTGATTTCGGAATTTTAGAAAATTACAAAAGACTTTTATCAATTTTATGAAATTTCTCAAATGGAATATTATTTATTGTTTTAGCTACATTAAATCAAATTTTTTACCAGAGGCATTCTAAGTTGCATATAAGCATTATGGGTACAAAGTAAATGTTTAATTATTTGTTACAACAGAAGGTGCACCTGTTAATAAGTTAAATTTCGTACGAGTTCTTGTTAAAATTTTAGAATATTAGAAAATAACGAAAAATTTAATGTAGGCAAAGAGAACAAAATATTTATGATTCACAAACCTATTTATCCATTCTTTCAAGCGGAAATAAAGAACGCTGCGGGACTTCGTTTCATGAAGAGTATATTTTTTATACCAAATCAGGATCTAGAGTATAGCATCCTGTACTTCAGTTATTAACGATCAGCCCTCGGTGAGAGTAATAATTTTCAGCTTTTTGTGAGAAAACATTGACACAGAAATATGCACAAAAAAAAAGTGTGCACATAAAATATGCAATAAAATTTCGCCAATTAAAATCGAAAAGCATAAATTATCAGAAAACGAAGGTTTCACAATTTGTTTGTTTCCCTGTGAGTGTGTCTGTATGTGGGTTTTTTTTGTTTGAGAATGTGGGCGTGGTAACAGCAGCTGTGCGCCGCAAACATTAATAAGAGCAATACAGCATTTTATGCTTTATTTTACAATTCAATCAGTTTCAATTTCCACCTGTCGAATACATTTCCTGTTTACACGTTATGCTCGTAATTTTATAATTTCGACTTGAATTTCAAAATTCAATTAGCTTGGGAACGGAAGGTGTATAGCCCGCAGCAAATATAACAAGAATTCGCCCATCTGCCTCAGCTACTCTCAGTTTGAAGATTTATGTTTTTAGATTTTAATAAAAAAAAGCCACATTGTGGGGTGAATATTCCATTTTAGAACGACCCAGCTGTGCGCCCAGACAGCGCAGCTATATGCAAATTGTGTTCCTGGTTTATTTCGCTGGGCAATTAAAGTGCCATAATTTAGGCCACAACGAAAAAAGGAATTAGTTTATGGCTGAGAGTGGCCGAATAGGAATACTGACATTATCGACAGTCCCAATTGAGGCACAAACATGTATACAATAAATAACGTCAAATATCGTGCAACTGAGAAATTATTCATTAATTATAAGACTTTCAGAAAATATGAAAGCTAACACACTTTTTACAATTAAATTAAAGGCTCATCAAATGGAACTATTCTAAAAATGTAGATATTTGTAGATTAGATAATCTTCGTACTTTTATTTTCATGTTGATAAAGGATGTTTTTTTAGTTTAGTTTTAGATAAAATCTCTTTACAATAAAATTGCATGTATCCAATTTTCAACCAACAATTTTCTGCCTCACATCAGGAGCTGAGCAACTTTCCAGCAGATCTTATATAAAATTAAAATCAGTGTGAATTGAAATTTGAAATGCATTGCATTCAATATGTTGCGTTGTAGTTTGATGCACTTGAAATACAACTGAGTTGCCTCCAATTAGGTGGGAAATTGGCATTTTTGCCCCCCACTGGCAGCGGTCGATGTCTGCGTTCCCTGCGGGCCCTTACACATGTCCATCAATTTTTCACACGCAACAGCAACCAGAATTACAAGAACAACATCGATGAGGGCTGAGGACTGAGGCAACTGTTGCCACTGGCAACGTCGAAGTGCAACAGCAATGAAAACGCAAAAGCGGCTCTCGAGGCTGGCAACGACCGGTGGATAAACAGACAAGGATAAACCCAACGGTTTGGCCGGAAAACCCCTTTCAATACAACTACGCTGCTCAGTGCGTTTTTGCTGCTGTCGATGCTGCTGTTGATGTTGCTGTTGTTGTTGTTGGTACTGCTGCTGCTGCTGCTGCTTTAGAGCTGCATGGCAACGACACATTACCATTTCGTAGTTTTTCATGCATTCATTTTGATAGTCGGCCCGACGGCAGTTCACGGAATATATTGCCAGCAACAGGCACAGCCGTTGGTGTTGCTGCTGTCGACGTCGACATCGTCGTCGTCATCCTCCGGCATCGGCATTGGCTTTACGGATAAATAAGCACGAAACGACCACGGTGTCTCCTAACCAGGCACGCATGTCTCCCGTTGCAGAGTGAATGTTGCTGCTGATGCTGTGGCTGCTGCAACTTGACCTCAGGTCAAATGCAACAAGATGGGGCAATAGTTCGTGTCACTGTTGGAGCTGCTGTTGCTGTTGCAAAATGAAATTTTTCTTCAATTAGTTTATTTTCACACCAATGATTTTGATTTCAGAACCCAACACAGACTGCCAGAGTGGCTAGTGTTTTTTTTTAAATCTTTTTGTTGTTGCTGTTGATTTTTCCAGTAGCTGTTGCTGATGCTGCTGTTGTTGCATCGGTTTGTAAACGAGTGTGTGTGTGGCAATTAAGGCAGCGCGTAATTGTTGCGAGTTGCAGATGATATTGATGCTGCCATGCACACATGTACAATACAATACAATAACAACAACGGCAACAACAACAGTATTCACATCACAGCACTCCTTTTGTTGTTTGGTGGAGTGTTGTCTGGAAATTGGATTGTTGCTTGTTGTTTTTGTTTGTGTTGTTACCTTTTCATTGAACAGTTTGTTGTGAAGCGCAACTTTTTGATTGGCTTTCACATGAGTTCACGGCATGGAAACGGCCATAAAAAATGATTGAATTGCGCTTCAATTTCTAGACATGCTCACTCTCATTATTCGCGCGGAAATCAGCGCAGGTAGCAGCCGTGCCATTAGCTTTAGTTGAGACACATTACGCATACGTCGCGTAAGCCCCTGGCCAAAATGAATTGGATTTGTCATCGGGCAGGCAGGCAAACGGCAAAAGACCCGAGGCTGTGTTGTGTTGTGCTCTGCTGTATGCAAGAAACATGAAAAACCAAAGCGGTGTACTCCAAATAAGCATGCAATACACGTGCTTTGGCAATTTGTCACATGAGCCTCTAAAATATGCCCCTGGGTGTATGGCCAAAAAAAAAAAAGAAAACCTGACACACAGCCCCAGGACCAAAGTGAAAAAGCATTAGCTGCACACACCAGCGCCCAAATGGATGTGCTTCTCAAATAACATACGACTCGAAAACGCCAAAAAAAAGAGCATAATTTCAGTGAAAATGTTTTTGGTAAAGACAATCTCATTTGAAGCAAAATTTAAACATAGTTTGAATTTAATTAAAATTCACATAGTTCAAGTAGAAAGTATGTTTTTTTTTAAAGATCTCTTGTGCGGAACTAAGAAATAAATTTATATTTGACTTTCCTACCTTAGTTTATAAAGCTTGAAATTTGCTTAGCTGCAAGATGAAGTGCGTTTCGCTGCATATTCATTTCAGATCTGAAGCGAGTTGGTTCCAAATGCAAGCATCTTAAGCGAGTATGATTTTCCAGTTATATTAAAAGCATTTTTTGCTTTTGTAAGTTTGAATTTGGCGAATTGTCGAAGATATCCAGTTTGAGAACATTTGACATAGAATACAATTTCATATGACAGGCGGCTTAGCAACAAGAAAAATATGAAGTCTAGCTCAGATTAGATGATTTTTCAGGATAAACGCGGCAAGTTGTGAGCACTTTGCTTTTGTTACATACATTGCCACACACACACACACACACACACACACATACATATATGTGAAACAAACTGAGCACGTTCTCTACTCCGTTTGTGGGTGCCTGTGTGTGTAGGTCTGTGGGTGTGTGGGTGTGTGTTTGTGTATTTTCCTTTGCCATGCAAATGAAGCCATCAATAAAAATTTGAAATTTAATTTAGACTGTCGCCAAGCAACCGTTCAAGTTTTGCAGTTTATTTGGCTGCATTTGTTGCCATATCCTAGGCACTTGCCGTTGCACGTGTGTATTTGTTTTTCCTTTCAACAGCTGTTTTTCGCTCATCCAAACACACACACACACAAACAGACATACATTTATATATATTATAATAATTTAATTTCACGTGCGTTGCTTGCGTTCAACTTCACCCGTGCGTCCTTTTCGCATTTTAAGTTATGTAGATTATAATTAGAAAAGTTCCTTGCGGCAAAAGGTGGGCAGGCGGAAAAGCAACAAAACAACAACATCAACAACGCAAAACTTTGTTTACCGCCGATGCCGCCGCTCTGAATGTCATAAAATTATAGGTAAACGTTTACGTGCATTGGCACGCGATTCTTGAGATTGCGGCGTAGGGGGAGGGTGTGCGGGGTAGGGTGATGGAGGTGGGATGGTATAGATCGGGGCTTCGGATCTGGGCCCCATTTGCATAGTCCCGGCAATTAATAACAACGGAATTTAAAAGGTTTTGCTCGGCTTGCCATTGCGGGACTTCGGTTTCGCGTTACGGCAATTCAAAATACGAAATTCACAATAAAAATTATGAATTATATAAATTGCGCAATATGAAACTAATCACTTTTAATTGGTGCCCAAAGCAAGCTACGGAAATGAAAAAGCGACCAACTTTGAAACCTTTTTTATTGTTGATGTTTTTTTTTTTTTTTGTTTGTTTACTCAGCACAGACGGCTTTTAAGTTATATCAGCTATTAAAATATAAAATTATGTTGTAAAAGTGGCGCCAAGAAGTTTTTAAGTGTGCAATTTATAAACGTCAAAATGTACTTACAAACATTTTATGAAAATATAATTAAACAAGCCAATGTGAATGGTTTTCTTTTTAATAGTACAATTTATATCACGTGAATGAAAGTAAAAAATAGCTGGTATTTTTCATTATCAAATTATCAATTATAGCAATCTAGTTGATTTTGACTTGTGTGCTGAAAAACTAAAGTAGATAACAATTAAGCTAAGGGGTTTTAAGTAAGTGAGTTATGAGCATTTCTTAAAATTCTTTGGCAAGTAAAATGAAATGCGATGCAGAATTTGATACTATTTGTTATTATAAGTCAGCTTTCCAAATAATTTACCACCCTGAAATGCTGCAAATGCCAATCGTAATTTTATTTATCTTGTTTTGGAAATTTCACAGGCTGCGCGAAAACCGCAAAACATTTACAAAACAAAATATATAACAAAAATTACATAAAGTATACGCCGTGTCTGACGCGCCACTTTTTGTATGGATTCGATTGGTGTCACAGTTGTTGTTGTTTCTGTTCTCGTTGTTGCTGCTGCTGCTGTTATTTGTATAGCTGCTGCCGTTGTTCTACATGCTGCTCTTTCAATGCATTGATTTACAATGTGTTTTTCTGCATTCTTTTTTGCACCTTCAATGCCTGTTTTTTACGACTCGCGTGTAGCTATAAAATTGCGCAATTTCCTATGCAACTGTGTATGTGAGTGGGTGTGCCTGTGTGTGTGTACATGTGTGAATACACGCGAGGTGTTAATTATGTTTTTAAGCAAATTAGCAGGTACATTGATAACGCGCATAATGCAAAATCGATTCGCCGAGCCACCCAAATGTGGGCATCATGTAGGCATGTACACAAAATAAATTAAATCGGCAAACAATTTTTTTTTTATATACTGAACCCATTAGAAATGATTAAAAAGGGTATAATGGTTTTCTGCAAAATTATGCAACCGGTTCAGAATCACAAACCGAGCCGATATAGCTATGCCTGTCTGTGCATCTGTATGTGGACGCGTATATCAGAGACTGTAAGAGTTGGTGACTTCAATTGTCGTTTATAAGTAGTGGTAGATCAAGTTTATTTCATTTTTTCGATAACTGCCGTGTCTCGCATAGCAGTGAAAGTGGCAAGCGTGTAATTTCAGTTCGGGCTCGCAAATAAAAACATCTTTTTTTTACTCTTCTATATCTGTGCTGACCATAAGAAATGAGAGCACTGCCACACTGAGTGTGCAACGTTTTTTAAAGGATATTTGGGCAACACAACTCAAATATTTTATTTAATTACTGGGTTCGGCGTATGTCTTCCTCAAGTTCACTTGACTTTTTTCTTTTTTTTTTTTAACAACATAAATATTGGGATAAGTGTGAGTGGGGCCAGTGCTTAATGCAAATCTCTTTGCTGTGCCTAGCTTTAAATGTATTCAATTATTTTTGGCAATTTTTTATCGCTGCCAATTTGATAATTACAAACGAAATCCTATTAGCGTCGCTTATTTATGCTAATTTCGTTATTTTCGTATAATTTTTAAAACATGAGTGCCTGTTATCGCCGCCCCGCTGAGCAGCAGCTGCCGTTAATTTAATTTCCCATAGAAAAGTCTATACACGCATACAGGCATAAAATCACACACATACACACACTCATGCATACCGTATTTGAATAAGGCAATGCGTACATTATAATCTGCTATTGGAAGGCGGGCAGACAGCAAAAAGTTAAACGTGCACCTGACTCGACCTGAGCTGCTGCCCCTGCCTTACGCACCTGTCGACGTTGCTACGTGGCAGCCATGTCTCTTTCAATTATGTCACATGCGTGCGGCATCTTCATCTTCATCTTCATCTTCATCTTCATCTGCAGTGCCGGAGCTGCGCTGGCGAGCAGAGCGTAACAATCACGACACACGACGTCAGGCTTGCCATCATCTACCGGCCGGAGAACAAAAGGTCTGGCACGGTCTGGTCTGGCCCAAAATAATGCTCATTCCCGTTCGTTTTTCTCTTGATTTTTTACCTTTATCACTTTATGACAAAATGTTGTGACACGCATAAAAAATCTTGTCAAAGATGCCAAGCGCCCGCCCTCTAATTGAGAATGCTTATTAATTATTGACTAGCTGCTCCCGAATTTTCCAAAAATTATATTTGGGAAGCGTTCCACATGTAAGCCTTCATTACACTACCATCTTTCATTAACAGTGGCTCTGATACCGATAGCTAATAAATATTTCAGTTTACATACGCACTCTCAATACAACATTATTGTTGAAGAGTTTTTTTTAGTACTCATCTAATATGGAAATGAATTTATTCATCAGACTACGGCTGTAGGTCATTCAAGTGTCATATTTATGTATTCATTTATTGATTCTAGATGTACAGATGTAGTAAGACACTTTTATATTTAGTATATCTTTATTATATCTATTTATTTATATCTAATAATGCAAATACACATAAATATATTCATAAAATTAAATGAAAGCCAACATTTGTTGAACTTAATTCTCGTCTGACGAAGAACATCATCTTTGGCTTAGGTAAGTCAGAAATATATAACAAGTATCACGTATTCTATATATCTTAGTCGGTTTAAATATTTCTTTGGCTACAAATTGTATCGTAAAATTAATTAAATCCACTGTTGGCTGTTTTTGTCTAGCGAATTTCATATGCCTTTGGCGGGCCCATTAAAAATTTTATTACAGCGGCTATAAAGTTGAATTTTGTTTTACGTTCTCGGTGCAAAGATCAACCATTTGGCTTCATTGTTTCAATTTATTATTAACTTTTATGCCATGGACGGAATCGGAACTTTATTTACCAATAAATGTGCTTGCTGTCCTTCTGGTTGCTTCTGTCAGCTTCAGGAGCTGAGACATTTTTATTGCATTTTAAGCCAATATCCGTTAACGCCTCGATTGTTGCCATTTTCGACAGATTGTTCAAGTCGAAGGTCATTAAAATGTCTACTCGTTTACTTGTTTATAGAGTTTTCGCATCTGCCTTATGTTAAACAAATTTTTGATGCTCTGCTAATTGGCTCAAACGGCAGTCAACCGGGGTTCCTACCTCACATCAAGTCAATAGCTACTAAAACGGATCTGGCAGGGTTTATTTATTTTTTGTTCGGGTTGCGTTTAAACTACAAGTTGAAATTTTCCAAGCAGTAGAGTAGAAAGCATGCTTCAGTTGACTTACTTTACTTTTATTAGCAGCAGTGTTTATGTGTGTTGTTGTTGTTGTTGTTGCCCTTGCCAGAGAATGCTTGACATTTTATTACGAGAAAGGGAATGCAAGCCACTCACATGTAGCATGCTACGATTTTGTCATCCCCAGCCCGGGGGCGCCGAAATAAAAATGAGCTAGCGGACTGTAAACGCAACCCCAAAGCACAGGAAGAGAAACTACACAGAAGCGAGTAGCGAGAGAACATTGCAAAAAATTACTAGCATAATAACGCAAATATTTTACGATACACAGAATCATATACAAAAACATACACACACACACACAAACACACACAAACACACACAAACACACACTGACAGAGAAGCAACGACAAGCCAAAAACTTAACTAGCCGCGGGCCCAAGCACAGAAACAACGTAAATAAAATTTCATTTTATTTTGTGCTGTATATTGTACAGCATACTTTTGGGTAGCATACGCATTGCTTGCATTGAGGTTAATTTCTGGGTGGCATATTTTCGTTATGCCGAACGAAGGGTGGGGATTGGCGGCGCCGAATTTGGCCAACTGATTGTGTATGCCGGGGGCGCCGACGCAATCAGTTGTGTGGCTTGGGGCCGCTGAAGCTTCATTTAAAAAGCAAATAAAATTAAAATACGCGCATATTTTTTCAACAGATCAAACAGTCGAATTATGTGCAAATATATGGGATAAAGCACAGTCGAGGCCCAGCCGAGACGCCAATCGAAGCGAATTGTGCCCACAATCGACAGATTTTATAGGCATGTGTGTGCGCGTGGTGTGTTGGTAAATTAAAAGCAAATACCAGGCATATAAAAAAAAAAAACAACAAAAAAAAATCAATTAAAATCAAATAAGGCTTTATATAAATATGCAGCTCATTTAAAATTTATTTTTATACTCTGAACTGTGCTCCGAATCTGCCACCTACGACTCATTAAAGCACACAAATTATTGAAAGACCAGCAATTGGCAGCTGGCACTGGAACTTGCATTCTGCCTGGACAACGACATTGATTCAATATGACGTCCACTCCTCGTCTGGGTAGCCGCATCCGCATCCGCATCCCTTCCGCCAACCATTATCAGCGCCTTCAGCGTGGATATCAGCCAAGTGCCATTGCGTTGAGTGGAGCTATGTGAGAAGTGTTCGCTCTGGCAAACAGTTCACGAAGCAAAAGCGAACAATTAATGGAAAATAATAAAAAAAAAAATAAATGGAGTTAATATTCATCTGCCTCTCGATTGCAATGTGAAAAGGGCTCGTGTTCGTTTTGGCAAATTATGTGGTTTGAATGTTCTCAATTTTATTATTAAATTGATCTGGTGAAAGAGCATGGGGAAGAGCATGGGGAAGAGCATGGGAAGTGTAAGTGTCAACTTAAGAGCCAATCAACTTGAACTGAAATCCAATATGTCTGTCGAAAAATAAAAAATAAAAATAACTCGAACTTTGGGGCATAATTTAAAATGATTTTTTTCTTCCCATAAGCAAATACAATCCAAGTTTTTGTTATACATCTTTAATGCTAGCAAGTATCGTGTACAAATCTAGCCTAAGGCGTATTGGACTACAACTGAAAATGTTGTTTATCTTAAAACCACGAAACAGTACAAATTTTTATCTCTAAATTGTCGTTTACATTTTCTTTTGGCCTTTGTCTTCGGTTAGCAGAATGGCTTAAAATGTTAACATTTTTGGCCGCAGCGCGACTAAAAATTAAAATTAAAAATTATTACACTCAATTCAAGTGCAAAAGTTTTTTTTTTTTTTTGTACATTTTTCCATTCTCTTTTTATATATTTTTTTCTGTGTTGGTTCTTTGTTTGCTGGCCCCTTTCAAATAACGTGGACAAGGTATTGCAATGGCCCATCGTCGTTAAACAAAAGGGCAAAGGCAACCCTTGAGCAAATAATACTTAAACCCTCATTAAAGTAACTGAAAAAGCGGAAGAAGTGTCACCCTTGCTCAGTTAATATAAACAAAGCACAACAAATACAAAATACAAGCACACCAGCAAGTCAAGCAAATTTGGCCAATTTGTTTTTGCTACCACTCATGCCCCGAATGCCATTCGCCTCCTCCACTCTCTTGTGCCCAACTTTGGGCAAGTAATTAAGTTTTGTTTGAAATTTTTCTTATGCTTTTTGTGCCGGACCGGACACTACTTGGTGGGTTTTTAACATTTCCGCCATGAACATTTCTGCCGGAATGCTTGTAAATTATTTGCACCAAATGTGTTGGCTCAGCACAAACAAAGGATGTTAATAGTTGGGTCCGCCGATATCCCTCGACGTGCTCGCCGTAATGAGCTCAGCTCTTTAACGCATTAGCTGCACCCGGGACCACAGAAATGCGCTTAACTTACAAAGCAGCCAACAATATGCCACACACACACTGACACACACACTGACCGAGTCACGAAAATGAAACAAAATTTCCCAAGTCAGTGGATACATTTTCCCTGTTCGTGCCACTGTCGTTGTCCCTGTCGATGGATGTCATTAATAATTCGAATATTTCGCTGTGCTCTTTCTATAGATACACATGTAGATATGGATCTATATGTATGGGGTCTTTAAATAAATAAATTTCGGCTTTTGCACGCTTACTTCCCGAATCAGAGTGTTTGTGTGTGTGTGCTTACTTTTGTCATCATGTATTTAATTACTCAGACAGTTTCCATTAAATGCAGAACAGTTTTTCGTGTTTGGCTTCTGCTTGCTGTTTGCAATCAGCTTGCTCTTGCCAGCCATATAGCCAGAGAAATATCTTACAATTATATTTGCATCTGAGCTCAAAGTGTTTGCAAATGGAAAAAAAAAACGCGGTCAGGCCAAATATAACAATAGCACTCAAATCGAGCAAGCAGAAACATCAGATACCCCTTACAAATATATTAATTAAATGGTTTAATTGTTGATTACACCTTGATTGCTTTTTCCTTTGAGAGCTTTGACTTGGTAATATTCTGTCTGTCATTTACACATCTATACTATATGGTACTGATCTGAAGTTCTTCGGGTTTTTCAGTTTAACTTTTCGTGCAATTGTTTGCGAACAGGGTATATGCCTACTCCGGATGGAATGGCTGCTGGATGCAGTGAAGCGGCCAGTGACCGACTGCACCTGCCGTTGTAAATTCGAGCTGAAAATGCATTTTTCATGCGTTAATTTTTCATTTTTAATTATTCGATTATAAAGACCTTACATAATTAAAACCCTGGCAGTTGGGCACCACGTGCTGCAGGCAAAGTAAAGAAAAAATATCAATAAAATACATGCCGCAAGGTGCTTTAAGAATGTTTTAAAAATCAACAACTATTGTTAATAATGAAATGTGAGCAGCATAACCACAGGCAATTAAATGATCTACTTGGACAAAATGTTGCAGTCGCCAAATCGTTTTGTACACTCAGAAACAAATCGAGTGCAATTTAGGAAATCGCACTGAAAACCCGATAAACGTTCTTGGAGATCTTTTTTAAAAAACGTATAAAAAATTCTTAAAATTAAAATAACACTTTCTATTTTTCAGAAATAAATTGTTTAATAATATAAATGAAATGCATTATTTGTAAAAAAAAAACATGTTAAGAATTCTACATACATACGAAAAAAAGCAGTACCATCAAATATCAACAAATTGTATATTGTTTGTTTACAAAATAATGTAAATATTACGTGCATATTTGTAAATGTAAATTTTGTGCAACTGATTTAACTTGGCTACCTTTCCGCAGTCAAAGTCAAAGACCACAACTTTTGCAAAATATTTGGACAAGTCGCACTGACGCACTCGACTCACATTCTGACTGACTAACTAACTGTTCAACTATGTGCTGAGTAAATAAGTTTGCCGAAATATCACCGGCCATGGCACTGCCAACTATTTGTTAGGTAAACTTCATATTTAACTAAAGTCAGACCGAGCAAAGCAAAGCAGAACGCTCTCAAAAATTTAGTTGTAAACACTATTTTTATAAAAATGTTACTGAAAAACGCAACACAAGGCAAACATTTACAACACATATTTTCATATATTTTTTGCCCTTTTTTTTTTGCTTATTTTTTGTCTATGTGTGTGTGATAATATGTGTGTTTTAAAGGACTAAACTATGCAGCAGCCGGCGGGTGTTCGCCTTGAATATTGTTCTGCTTTGCTCGGCAGCAGAATGCACATGAAAATAGACGTCAGGGGAAATCTGTTGCCAATAACTTGCAACTGCTTATGAGACGAAGGACGCGTTGCAACGAGTTGATCCTACGGCGCGACAACAGAAACTTATAAAGAAATTGAGAAGGCTGCTGAGCATAAGTAAGGCGTCCATATTTTTTTTTATACATATTTATATATTTTTTTTTATAAAATTCTGGTGACTTTTACCCACTTGCGGGTCGCGTACATTGTCCTGGGCGTTGTTGTGGTTGCCACGGCGAGCGCAACAAAAGTGTGCAAGTTTTTATGTGAATTTTCGTGTTGCGTTGCGCTCCACTCATAAGCCATAAGCACGTAAAGTAGCCCAGGCTAAGTCTGCCTGCCAATTGACAAATATGTGTTGTTAAGCTGTCTGCCTGCCCGTCTGTCTGTCTGCCTGCCTGTCTGTCTGGCCAAATCCTGCACCGAAGCTGATGGGCTAGAAATATGTCAACTGCTCTAGGGCCGAAGTAAAAATACTCTTCCCGAGACTTGATTAATTTATTATATATTTTATTGTTCGCTCGAGTAACTTTCAGCTTAGATCGGATAAATAATGAATGCGTAATTGTGGTTTTTGTGAATTCATTTTAATATACTTTCGGGAAAGAAGCGTTAAATATTTGTTGTTCAACTAGAAATGTGCGATTTGTGCACTTCATTTTTATGCTCTGCTCGCAAAAGACTTTAGTCGAAAGTCAACAAAATCCATATTGTGTACTAAAGTTAACAATTTCTCAGCTTACCTTTTTTTTTGTGTGCATTACACTTGAACCTTAACAATATGCAAAGTACATACTCTACTTTAAAACTGTTTTCAGTTTCATTTCTGCTTTTTTTATTGTATTATATTTTTTTGCCGCCTTGAAAGTTTCGGCTTCTTGCCATAATTGCCTGGAGCTGTTTGTATATCGGGTGATGTTGTCGGAAATTCCCTTGACTTGGTTGCAGCCGCAAAACATTTCGTTTCGGACTGCCTGGCAACATACACATATTTTTGGCAGTAAAGTGGCTAACTTGCAAGTGGAAAAGAACACGCAAAGAAGCCAATGAGAACTATTTTAAGTAATAAAAGAAAAGAAACGATCAACAGAAAGTAAACAAAATGTTTGTGCTGGTATGCATTACATGAGCTGGAGAGAAAAATCAGAGAAAATCTAAGCATTTCATTAACATTTCATTGGCGAAGTCTAAATGCGCTTTGATTGATTGTTTTGTGTACTTAATTTAATGAATTATTTAAGCAAAGCTAAGGCAGCGCCGAATGCTTATAACTTTTCTCTTGCCTGACTTATTTTGTTTGGCTCATTTTTTAGGCATTTTTTGGGACCAAACTTTCTGTTCCAAATGTTGGGACAGTAAAAAAAAAAAAAACAAAAAATAAACCATTAATAAAATGTTTCATTCATTTATATAGTATGCTTATATATATGTGTGTATATATATATATATATATATATATATATATATATATATCCATCTCTGTCTATCTCTGTTTCTTTCGCTGTTTAGTTGCGTGTCTCCGTTTTTCTGCTTGATTAACATAATCCACCATTTATTACAAGTTTTACGCTGCTTACCATTTTCCGCAGTAGCAGTTGATGATATCTGAGTGTGTCCGAGTGTGTGTGTGTGTGTGTGTGTGTGTGTTTCTGAGGTTCTGTGATTTAATTATGTAATAGTTTGATTGAAGTGGTCTTAATGCAGACTTTGGCCTAAGCCTAAGCTGCCCTTTACATGTTTGTATGTGTTTGTATTATGTATTTAGGCGGGTGTGTGTGTGTGTGTGTGTGTGTATGTGCGTATGTGTGTGTGTGTGGGCATGTGCTAAGTGTGTCGCGTTTTAATTGATTTGTTTTGCTCAGCCTCTCGTTAGCCTTGGCTCAAATTGGGCAAGTTCAACGACAGTTTGGGCACTACAAATGCAGACAGCTTAGTTGAGTGATTCGTGCGCGGACGAATACAAAAAATAAATTGTTGTTTAATACGATTTGACAGCGGTTTTGCTCCACTTAAGACCGATAGACATACTACAGCTGACATTCATACATAGACGACAGTAAAACTGATTAGAAAAATGACACGAAATTAGAGTGAATCCAATTTAATATATATTTATATATATCTATATATCGTTATATTCATGCAGCAAATATAAAAAAGGACTTATAAAAAAAGAAAATGAATGTAAAATGTAAAACATATATACTTAGTTCTGTTCTGCATTCTTATTTGAGTTTTCGCAAAAGGGTTGAATTATTAATATGATTTATCAGTAGGGATGGAGATGGAAAGGAAACAATAATTTAAAAACTTTTGTTTTAATATTTAATTTGACAGTTGCAGCAACTGCTGCCAACAGTGTTCATAAGCAAAAGTGCAAAGTATAAATGAAAGTCACAAAGATATCATAGGTCGGAGTTACCATCTCGCCAGCAACCGTCCAGAATCTAAATACTTTTGGGTGATTCTTTTCAACAGAAACAAACAAAAACACAAAAGAAAAGAAGGGAAAAAAAACAAACAATAAATAGAATAAATATGTATAGTATTCAAAGAAATTAGCATATTGTGCCTGACTGTGGCTCCTAAGTTGCCACCGACTTGCCCCACGTTCCCCTCTCAACTGCTTCTCAACGCTCCCCAACGACGACAACGAGCAGAGTTCAAGTTTTCAACCTGATGCCAAGTACTTTAATGTCCGGTGTCTTGGAATTACGTCCAAACTTTTGGGCACATTGTGCGATTTGACTTAACACATAGTCTGCAGGTATGTATATATATATTTATGTATGCATATATATATTTATATGAATTTATGCATGTATTTTTTGGTGAATGTTTAAAGTTTGCGCTTGGCCCCTGCGCATAAGTCAAACACGTGCCACCATTTTTGCACCGCAGACAGGCGTTTGAAGTTGCCCCAAGCTGTTGCAGACTTTGAGCACCTGCTAACTAGTCCGGTCAACTGGAATTGAGCGCCCTTGCAACATCGTTCAATGAATATATTCACCCAATACTCACTCGTACATTCGCCCCTAACAATTTCAACTACGTTCGCACTGTTGTGCCAAAATGAATGGCTAATCTTTAGAATAAATGAAATGAATTTTTCTTTGGCAGTAGCTGCTTGCTTTTGTTGCCCTTTCCCTGTGCGGCAGCTTCTGGCCGATGTGCGTGTAGTAAATCGCATTAATTTGGTATGCTGACCACAAAACTGGGATTTATTAAATAGTCAACTGAAAGTCGCACCAACTAAAGGCGGCACGGTGAGGCGTCGAGGCAAAGTGGGACGTGCGTGACACACACACAAATGCGAACAGATCAACACACACACACACACCAGTCCTATAGGGCATATGAAGCATGCGGAAAAGTTAAGAACTGAAAGCAGACACACAGACACATACGCCCAATTCCACCAACAACTGCATGACTCTTCTGACCCTTTTCCGTGCCCTGAAACTAGTTCAGTATGTGTCCTTTTGTGTGTTACTTGCCTGGTATTTGCAACAGGGGTAGTGTGGGGCACATCCGTATCTGTGTTCACTACTCCGCTTGCCATTCAACTGCGCAACGACAAGTGTGAAATTCAAACAGTGGTAATCATTTTAAATGTATTTCTGTAAAAATATAAAGGACCTTAATTCCTTGTTACTCATACGCCGTGTTGATACTGACTTTTCAGTATCTATTTAGATATATTTCTAAGAATTATTATCTATTTTATTTGTATATATAAAACTGTACGCAAAACCCAACTAAATAAATTAAAATATTTAAATCGACAATGAATCGTAAAAGGAGTTATTAGTTCTAGCATGCATAAAACATGTTTTTCTGAATGCTTCTGCCAAGATATTCATCAACGATTTATTTGTTAATGTCTGCTGTGATTTGCTATAATATTGATATAGAAGTCATATAATTTTCTACCAAGGTTCAGTAGTTAACATCAGCATTTGAACCTGTTAAAGTTGACAAGGGCTTGACAGTCGATTGCGTATTGACACTATTGAAATTATACTGTCATTGAAATCGGTGATTTGTCGTCACTGTACGCTATCTCTGATAATGGCTGAAATGTCGGGCTGGGTGCACTTGCCTTTCATTATGCAGCAGTAGCAGCAGCAGCAGAAGCTTCCACATCCGCTGCTGCAAGGCAGTGAGTCAAAAATCTCTCAGCTGGAATGCAAATGCCGAACCGGCAAGTCAATAAATAAATTCAAACAATTTGACAACTTGCTCAATGGAATCCCAAATTGTATTGGGTCTCAGGGTTGGGGGTCAACAGTTCCTTTGCTGCTCTGCTCCTTTGATTGTCAACCGGCAATGACAATGGAGATAAAGATGGAGTTGTTGTTGGAGAAATGCGTGCCCTGCCCAGCAATTGCGATTGAACGAATTTAAATTAAAGTGTCATTGAAATTGGCATCCCCTCAAACGAAATAAAATTTATAGTTTCGGCAATGCTTTGGCCGAGTTGTTTATTTCAGTATCTTACTGCTGTTGCTCGAATGTCCTTTTCATTTTCATTTTCAGTTTCATTTCGGTTTTCGCATTTCAATTTCTGTAAGTGTTGAGCGTTGGCAAACACACGTCGAGTTTAGATTTATCACTTTTGATTTCGGTCGACGACCTTCTCGTACTCCTCCCTTCTATTGATTTAATACATTTAGTTGGATACGACCCGCTTGGCCTTATGTGAATTCGATGTCTGTTTGACTTTTGCTTGTGCCAAAAAAAGTTTTAATTTAATTTTGTAACGTTGCCGCTTTATCACATTAAAAACTTGCCTTACGTTCCCCAAATAGCCAATAGACAATTGTCTAGCCAGTGCTTCCGATGTCGTTCGGCATCGCCGAAAATATTTTTACTATGATTTATGCAGAGTGCAGAAGTATTTTTGTATTATTTCAGACTGTGGCCGAGAATGCGAAAATAAAAGCAAACTGCGACTGGAGAACTGCATTCAGAAACCTAAAAGTTGCTCGTTCGAAGTTTAATCGATAATAGCGGTTCAAGAAGAACAACACAGCTTAGATATGCAAAACATGAAGTCAAAAAAATTATAAAAATACTTAAAACATAAATGAAATCCCTATAATTGATTTATGTTGTGGTTAGCTATATTCACATTCATGTATCTTCTTGCTGGTGGCTTCTAGTTAATCGGTAATCGATTTAATCTATATTTACAAAAGTGGAACGTGTTCATTTAGATACACGGACATCTTCTGGATGGCTAATGATTTATTATATATATATTCTCAATGGGATTATAGATGCTACATAACTGTTACCAAACTTTGCACAGCTCCTTTTACCTTTGGAATCAGGTAATAGGATTATTTCAGCGCATTCTCTGTAAAATGCGTCGTTGTTATTATTTTAGTTTCAGCGTAAAATAAACTTTCGTCAAGTATTGTTTCAAGTTTTGGCAGATAAACTCAAACTTTTTTATTTGATAATAAAATGCGTTAACCATTTACTCTGGCTTCAGTGTTTAATGTGCCATCAAGCAAATTACTAGCATTAAGAGCTAGTCATGTGTATCTCATTACGGGTGTGTGTATGTGGCTAAAAACCATCGGACAAGTTTTGGTCAGCCCCGAATGCCATTCACCTCTGTGGTGTCTCCGCAATGCACTTAATGCTATAAGCGTTGCACAGTCCACCTTTTAACTGGACAGCAAGAAAAGTACTCACAAAAGCCAACCGTTTGGAAAATGAACGTAGACAATGCACAAGCTGTAATAACTATTCTGCAAATACCTTTGCACATACACGCACACACACGCACACACACATACGAATTTTGTGGAGTATTTACGGCTAATCCAAAATGATGTGTCTGACTTTTAGCAGTGGGATTCTTGCTGGTTTTGCAACGCAATGACCGCTCACAGAACTCCAGGACTTTCATTTCACCTTCAAAATGAAACATTTCGCACTTTTTGGTCGTTAGAAATGCAAAAAAAAAAAAACAGAAAACACTAAACGAAGCAAAAACATTTGAAATTCGAAAGTCGTATTTATCGTGTATGAGTTACAATAGCGGAAATGAAAATATTAAACCAGCCAGGTTGAAGCTGAAACAAGTACCGCCTCCCCGCACACTGTTTCTCTTTCACCCTGTCCATGGTTTATACGGCGTTTTTATTTACTAAGGCAAGCCTTGCAGCACAAATACATAAAAAAAAAAACAGAATGTGGAAGCACAAAGAACAAGTCCACAAATACACACATACATCAGCAGCCGTAATGGTTTTCCTATTATTTTTATTTTCTTCATTCTTTTTTGTTGTTGCCTGTCTATAGTTTGCTTGAATGGTTTTCAATGAGTTGTTGCAGTTGTGGGTTTTGCTGTTACTGTTGTTGTTGCCTTTTTTTTTGCGGTGCTCGTCCTGCCAGCAGCAAGCACTGCAATTTTCTTATGAAATTATAATGTCCAGTAAAGATTTCTTTTCCATTTTTTTCTCCTTTTTTTTTTATCTTTTTATGCAACAAAAATTGAATGAGTCTCAGATGTTGTCAATGCTATTGTTGTTCCTATGGTTGTTGTTGTTGTTGTGCCAATGTCATCATCCCTCTAAGCTGTCAGTATAATGTAAAATGTAAACGTTATTTTCTACTTTACATAGGTGAGCCCCACACAGCAACTACTCCTTTCACATGCATTCCTGGCCTCTGGCATCTTGGCAAAATCAAAATAGCCATTTTTTCCTTGTTGGCTACATACTTTCCATGCATGCCAATCAAAGCCAATTTGCCCGGGCGCATTGGCTTCTGACCGGGTTTGGTGTCCGGGTCCTTTTATTAATTTGTTTACTTATTAAATTATGGCTTTTTATTGCATCTTATGGTAATTTGATGAAGACAAGTTTGTCAGAGCATTCTCTAAGTACTTTCAGTAATCTAATTTGAATTGCCGTATGCTAAATAAATATTATTATTGTATTAATATTCAACACATCAAGAATGAGTTGCGCAACCAAATTAAATCACCATTTTGTTTTCAATTTTAAAATAGTTGAAGATGATACAAATTCAGTTGGGTCTGCAATCCTATAGAATATTTTCACAACTACAATGAAACTTAGTTAAACTTGAACTTAGCCAATTTGTCAATGATTTACAAAAAAAAATAAGAAAAAACGGTAACTACTAAAATACAAGACAATAAATATCGCTACGAACTTAGGAGGCTGGTTATAAATTGCGTCCTTGACTGCTCGATCCTGACTGTCTGTCACATGGCCTCAATTAGCAGTTCGGGGCAAGTTTGTGGGTTAGCAGCTTGAGGATTAGAATGAAATGTGCCACACAAGCATTTATAGCTTTAAGGGAGCAAGGGGCGAAAGCAGCACTGCAGACAACAACGACAACAACAACAACGACAACAAAACCAACGTCAACTGGGACCCGGTGTTGGGCAACACACAAACGCCATTAACTAGTTGAGGTACCGGCAACTTTTCACATTGTAGCCGCTAGGCGCACAGACACGGCTCACAGAACGAGGACACCAAGTCCAGGAACCCGGGCACACCTCTGCGACGTAACGAGCGACGCCACAGCCACAACACAATAAACACCAAGCTGGGCATTCCCATTACCATCAGCATCAGCATCAGCATCAGCCTGAACAGTAACAGGAGCAGTAGCAGGAACTGAATCGGTGGGGGTCGTGGAGCATCATCAGGGAGCATCGTGCTATTATCAACATCATCAGCTATTGTCAAAGTTTGGCGCATTTATTTGGTTGCTCAATCAGCGCCCAAAGCGCTTTCGCTTTCGCGTTCGCATTCGCTTTTGCTGCTGCTGCTGCTGCTGCTTTTGCTTTGCTGTTGCCATTGCCTTGGCGGCTGCTGCCTTATTTTTATCAAAGCGGTAAAGACTCCACCTGCGCCGCTGCCGCCATTTACAATAATTACCATCAAATGAACAAACAAACTTTTGTGCCGCTTGTCCTGGACTAGCAAAGTGCTGACCCCCGAACTCACCCGCACCCGCACCCGCACCGGCCCCCTGCCTAACAACAAAAATATGCTTAGCACTTTGCCAAAAACCTACTGTTTAACAACACTGTTGAACAGCATTGGTAAAAGAGTTTTTAATTTCCTCTTCGGGTACTCTTTAAAATGAGTGAAAAAGTTTAAATAAATTCAAATTTACAAAAATCTATCGATAATTTAAAGTTTTCTTAATCTAATCAAACACACACCGATTCCACAGTTAATCTCAATTCGCACTTTTAACACAAAATTGTTGCAAATAACCTTTTGGCTGTAGTGAATTAATCTCCTTAGATCAACTTTAGTATTGCTAAATGCATATTATGCTGAAGTTGACTACTTACAATTCTTATCTGGAATGATCCATATTTAGTGTTGCTTAACTTTGTCGCAGAGTGTTGCAAAAGTCAAAGGCAAAACCGGAGGCGGCTCTTTGGGAGTTCGAGCTTCATAGCTGGTTCGCTTATCGCGCAGCAAGCATCACTCAAAAGTTTTCTTTGGCTTTTCTCTTATTTTTTTTTTTTTTTTTCGAATTTTCATTTTTACCACCCTTATTAGCCCACGCTGTCGGCTCAATTTTCCGACATTTGAACATTGGGCCGCTGAGGATTAACAATGAGGAAAAAAGGAGGCGCTTGGCTTATGCTGCAGGCAATGTGGAGTTAATGGGAGGAATGGCGGCCAGGTTGAGAGTCGTGTTAGGGAAACGGAAATGCTGCAGCTTGTCAACTCTTGTTAATGCTGAGCCATTGAAAGGGCACTTAAAAGTATTTGCGCTGCAGTCATTTACAGCCACTTGAAAGAGCATTCAAAGCAACAAGCGGCAGGGGTGCAAAGTAGTGGAAACATAACAAACAAAAAACTAATTAAACAATTGATGCATAAATAATTTTAAAATCTGCTCACACGCCGCAGAGGACTTTAAGTCAAACCGCAAATTAATTAATAAACGCAGTCGGCACAGCAGACACGTCAGCTAGTTTTACATGCAAATGCAATTGCAAAAATACACTATAAAAAACCATAGACACATCTCTTAAAAATTGAATGTATCTTTTCAATTATTGCACGCTGATATCAATTTATGTTAAAAACAGTTCATTTCTAAATTCATAGTTTTTTTTTGTGTACATATTTCAGACGTTTGCAATTAAAAACCGCAACAAAGTCAACTTGCACTCATCCAACACTTGTCGTTGGTCCTGTTCGAAACTGTTTGTTAGTGTGAGTGCGTGTGTGTGTGTGTATGTGTGCTTGTGTGCCTTCCCAATTACATCTTAAGATGCCTCGACTCAAAATTGACAGTCGACTTCCCGCCAAGTTGCCAACTTAGCTCAGTTGCAGTGAAAATAAGCCAAATGTCACTCGGCAAAGTTGATAGTTGGATGCTGCTGCTGCTGCTGGTGTTAAGGTAACAAGTTGTTTAATTAACGTGATTAGACGTGATGATAACTCATGTTGAAATTAAAATCTCAAAGGGCATACATATGTAACCATCTTCCCACCCCCTCGTCACTCCTGCCGCCCGCCGAGGCATTCGCTCAATTTATAAGCGCAAGTGTTTGCCCCTCAGCGGTACACGTTGCATACTGCCGTGGTACATGTTGGTACACACACACACACATACACGCATACATACATATGCGTCTTTTATGCGCCTTGTAAATATTTATGCAGCCGTTAATGAGGAGACGAGAAGGCGCTACTCCAAGCAGGTGCTAACCACCTAACAACTAGCAACTACCAACTACAAACTACAAACAGCTAGCAGCCAACTGCCAAGAGGCTGTTTGAAGGTCGAAATTATACGGAGCGTTGCGAATTGCAGTTAAACTTAAGTCGCTTCACCTTGTGTGTGCACACATGTGTATGCGCCTGAGTATGTGTGTGTGTGTGTGTGTGTTTGCGAATCCCAAGTCGTAACCAGTGCAATAAACTTTACGACTGCTGAGTTCATTAAAATGTAGATGCATAGTTCAGATGGAATGCAAAAATTTATGATAAATTTTACAGACCAGAAGATGTGACAAAAAAAAAAAATTTTCTTGTAGTTCAAAAAATTAACAGTGATATTGATGTGTCTGTAAATTGCTTCGACTAAAAGATCTGCCTTAAAATTCGGTATTTTAATTACAGATAATAAAAATTGTAAGTTGCTTTTGTTGTTAATTCCATCTTTTATGCGAAGTAAATATTTACAGATTCCAGAAATCTTTTATTAATAATGGCAGCAGATTGTACACAAATTGGATATTCACAGATACATTTTAATGTGATAGATGGAATGACACTACTAAGGTAATTGATACTCATAATCTTAAGTTGGCTTGTTTGTCGGCAAAAAAAAAACAAAAAAAAAAACGAAAAAGATGAAAAAGATGAAAAGCTGAAACGCAAAAGCACTCACAGAGAGAACAAGCAGGGAGCCAAAATATAAATTCAGCCGTAAAAGGGCATTTAAGATAAGCTTGCATTTATGGTCGTTAAAATTCATAATGGCATTTAAAAACAGCACGACGCGTCCTCGCCCGTATGCAAGCTGCATGAAAGCGACACTCCACTCCGTTTGCAACGGATGCGCCAAGTAAAAAGTGCGCCATTTGGCTAATACGCAAAATATTCAAAATCACATTGGCCACGAAGTAGCGTAATGCTTGGACCTGGGTGCTGGGAGAGAGGGAGGAGGGAGCATTGCCACTAGATGCTGCACAGCGACATGAGGGCATTAAACAAAGTTTTATGTTGGCAGCAGCAGTAGCAGCAACAGTCGGAGAAGGAGTCGCATTTGGCTCAACATTCTCAACATTGAGTTCTCAATCCACAATCCCACCAATACACACACAAACACACAGACACAAACCCACACAGACAGAGGGACAGAGACACCTGTGTGCACTTTATGCGCTATGCGATAGCAGTTTAAGGTCGTTGCCGTTAATTTGTGCCACGAAGCGAAAGAGCGCCACAAACATCATCATAGCATCATAACGCTGCACATCAGCGGCAACCTCAATTTCTGTTAACTTCTCTCATCGTTACGCTCCATTGAGTGCACAATTTCATTAGGCGCAACTGCGTTGCATGGCGTGGTGCCAAACGAATACGCAAAACGAATACAAGTTCGAAAACGAATACAACTATTCGAAGATATCACTTTTGGGTCCATCAGTTGCAGTTCGCAGCCAACTGCAGCCCTGCGATTTGTCTTTTTGATCAACTTCAATAATTTAAATCACTGCTCACAAAATGATAAAATAAAAAAATAAAAAACATTTATTTAAGTCAAGGCGTGTCAGTGTCGGTTTTATAATATTAATAATACATTGTAGGAAAAATATTGAAACTAATTTTCTATTCTAATCGTCAATGTTCAATGTAATTTAGTTTCAATCCAATGTTCTTAAATTATACAACATTTTTTAGTATTAAACTGTTTTAAGCTCAAGGATTATTTCACATTTTAAATCGAGTTTGTGAAAGGAAAATGAAAATTCGAGCAGCTTTGTGAAAGTCTCTCCGCAGATTTACAAAGGAAAGCAAATTTTACTGCTCCTGTTTGGTGATTTGTTGGAATTGTAAGCAGAGGCGTTTACAGGATAAGCATTTTTTCTTAGCATTTGTGTTCCCAGTGCTCAATTTATATATATAAATATATATCTTTTTTTACCATTCGCTTAATGACCAAGCTGATGTGTGACATATTTTTATATTTGTGGCTCGTGTGGCGAAGTTTTTTCTGAATTTGTTCTTAATTAGTTTGTGCTGGGTTCAATGAACACGCGCTGACCCAAAAGCATTTAAAGAAATATATGGGCAAAAATTGAAGCATGACTTCATGTGTGTGTGTGTGTGCGTGTGTGTGTGTGTGTCACAAGTGTGAATACGAGAGTTGTAAAGCCGTCTGGTGGCGCCGCCAATGAACAGCTCTGTTTATGCATGTTTGTATTTTCTTTGGACTGTGCACAAAAGTATGGCATGCATAATGCTATAAAATGCCTTTGAAGTGTTGCTGAGTATGTGTGAGTTCGTGCGTGTGTGTGTGTGTGTGTGTTGTATGTGTGTCTTATTCATGATAGCAATGGTTTTGCCTCTTGCGGCTTTTGGCATGCCACAAAAGTTATGCACTAACCGATGCCACCACTTTGCAAATTTCTATTTGGCTGGGTCGCCAGTCCAGTCCAACTATCTGGTCGAAGCCTTGGTGCTCTCTTCGTGTATTTTTTGGCAAGCAATTGAAAAGTTGTTTCAACTTGAGCCACTTGGCCAATAACTTTTTAAACGCACTGGTAAACGCAATGGCAACAGATTTACGGCAACTTCAATGGGAAATTCAAAATACATGTGTCCAATATAAATAATCACCGGCTGGCTCCATCTGTATGTGTTTGTGTGTGCGTATGTGTGTGTGTGTCTCCATCAACACCATTTGTTCTTTGTCAAGTAACAATTGAATGCAATGACTTTTGCCAAATTGAATCTCAACAACAGCAGCAGCAGCAGCAGCAGCAGCAGCAACAGCAGCCAAGACGGCAACAAAAGAGGCAAACTATCAAATGGCAAATAAATGCAAGGCGCTTGCCAGTCTGCAAAGTTATTCAGTCTGCAATATAACAGCATTTGTAGTTGTTTCGTTTGGATTTACCATTACTTATACAGTTATACAGTTATATACAGCGCGAGTGTCGCATGTGTTTTCCTAGCCTTGACTGCTGCCAAAATAAATGGCATATTAATTTCAACAGCACCTGTGACTGCCAATTGAATGCAATTTCGGATGTTTAGAATTCCCGCATATTGTTGTATGTTGCATGAAAAGTTCTGGCAAAACTCGCTGGAATGATAATATTCGACTATCCATTAAAATGATTATAATACTTTATTTATTTGATTATCTCTTTTTTGTTATCCTCTTAACGTTTTACTATTATTTTTACTTAAGTATTTTTGATCTGATTTTATTTAATTTTGTTCATTTAAAATAGATTTAGTTCTATATGCACTGTGTTATTCCAACATCTTTAGCAAGTTTGTATACGTTTGGGTTCGTCACTAAAGGTCAAGGTTGAATATGGAGAGTATAATTCTCATAAATATGTCAAGTCATAATTTTGTATGCTCATTGGCAATTTTTCATCGAAATGCCATCGACAGCGTTCCGAAATCGACAATCTATGGAGAATTATGAAGCTGTTTACCTTCAGGCAATAATCTCTGTCCCCCCTTTGCCCAATGCCAATCTCAATCTCTATCCCATATCTTGGTGGCCACTGTTTGTGTCTCGACCCAGTTGCATGACAAATGGCATTTGCCGCAGTCTATTATTAATAGGAATGTATTAGCTAGGTGCCTGTCCCATTTATCGCACATGTTAAATGCTCGAAACGGCACTCTGGGGATCTATATGGAAAAATGTATGTGCTTCAGCAGCACACACACATACATGTATGTATATTATATATATATAAAAATATATATGTAATATGTGTGTGTGTAAGCACTTAAGGACACCTCGTCCTGTATGCGCTTGCTGTGAAAATGGAACTGTCATCGGTTTTTGGTTAATTACTAACCCTATGACAAATAGTTTGGCATTGGTCGGGGAAACAGTGAAATTTATTATTTATTTGTGTATTCGCAGTTGCTGATTAAAAATCATTTTCTCGCGTAGTTTTTTGTGGCCGTAATTTGTGTCGCGTGGCAGTCGAAATCTCCTTGGGGCATTTGGGGGCAACAAATGTGCCACTCGTTTCCTGTTGACTGTGCGGCACGCACTTTCCAATTAAATTCATTACACTTTCTTCCGAGTGGCCAGGTACTCTTGGACACACTCTGCCCTGTCCCGAAGCACTTTAACTGTCCCGTTTAATTTCCAACAAAAAACACTAAGTCATTTCTGGCCAAACGGCCTTTGTCCATTACCCAGATTATCATTTGAATTAGGCTGGGCATGGAAATTTGTTAGACTAGGTGAGCGGCACGTGCAAGTGAATTTACAGTCTATGTTTTGGAATTTTCATTCAGCTTTGCTTTTATTTTTCGCATCTTTTTTGACTTATTTTGACTGGTGTTCCGAAACAAAAGTTGACAAAATAACGCAACGCGTGGCCTCCAAAGGTGAATTACCACACGGCGACGCAAGCAGCACAAGCAAAACTGAGAAGCAGCTGGGCCCAGTAAATTATTATTATATTTTTTTTTTGCTGCTTCCACCCAAATTGTGTGTGTTTTCTATTATTGCCAAAGACTTCCGGCGTGCCGTGACGCAGCGCCTGTCAGCGTGGCAACTTGAACAGCAGCAGAACAGGAACAACAACAACAACAACTACAACGACATCAACATTGAGGCAGTACTTGCGTCAAGTCTTTTTAGTTGTTTTAAATTTAAAAACGTGGCTCACAGGCCATCTCGCCACTTCCTTAAAATATTTGACTTTCCTCAATTTTTTTTATGTCTTTTTGCGTTTTCGATTATTTTTCGCAGTGTTTTTTCTGTTTTCTTTTTTCTTTTTATTTTGCTTTCAATTTTAGTATGCTGCGCCAGAATTGAGCTGAGGCTTGTGAAACATTGGCATGCAAAATATGACAGCTCAGCTAGAGTGACCATAGGCTAAAGGGAGGGGCAGTGGCGTTTTGGGCGAAGGATGTATGCGCGGCAAGGTGCAGGATGTTGTCACGGAAATTAAACGCATTGAAACAGCCGTTTAAGTTTTTTTAGCCCTGATGGGATTTTTGGCTGATGAAGATTTGCGCAGTTAGAGGTTTAGTTATTTATTTATTTCTTGTTTTCTAGACATTTTTTATTTTTGATAGCAAACAATGGCATTTTTAATGACTTGACTACATATCAAAGGAATCTAAATCATTTTTGTGCATCAAATGTTATCATTTGCTTAGAAGATTTCTATATTGTGGAACGATATCTAAACAACAAACGCTCAGTTCAATTCTTAATGTACGCTTTAAGTTATGAAAGTGATAAAATCGATTCACTTTAACTTATTTAATAACAATAATTTGATGTAAGATGTACTCGTTTTTATATATGAATATAAGTTGGTTAATAAATATACTGATTTATTCCACTAACTGCTCAAGACCAACGTAGCTTGAGAACAATAAACTTTAAAGTTCAACAAACTCTCCCTTTTTTGAATTGATTGTCGCTTTGTGTTTGTTTTGGACAATCGAATTCAATTGTCGAGGTTGACATTTTGACTTCGCACCTCCTCGTTTGTTATTGGCCAAATTGGTTAAGTGTGGAATTGGCACAGTAATTGCAACTGGATCAGTTTCTAATCTGGTTCGCCGCATTCGCGACATGATGCACCCTATTGAGGAGATGGGAAGGGGGAGCTGGCGCGAAGCGTGGGGACGGAGGGATGGAGGCCGGCTTCCAAGTCCACGAGCAAAATCCATAGTCATGGCAAATTTTTGTTTAGAAACTTTTAATTAGTGTTGCAAAAGTTTTTCAATTAACACCACCTGCACAACTATTTATTTAGCTGGCAGCGCTGCCGTCGCCTCATGAGCAACGCTGAGCGGCGTTGCCAGCTTCTTCGAAACATTTTCAAGGCAGTGCCGCGTTGTTGTTGTTTTTGTTATTATTATTGTTGCTATTGTTGTAGCTGTCAACTGTAAATTATAAAAATGTTTTTGAACTTGTTTGTTGCCTTTTGCAGTTCTTGTTGTTCATATTGCTGTTGGATAATTTTGTAAAATGTTTTACAGCCCTGTTGCTGGAGTAGAGTACAAAATACAAAATAATTTACTACAAGCGCCCTCTGTCGCCGAGTGGCATTCATTAATGCTCGCCGATATATAACACTGGAATTGTGGCAAGCCGCTTTTATGGAATGTTTTCTAATTGATTTTTACTTTGGACTTTGAGTGTAATTTAATATAAATGACATAAGTTTTGACAGCTGAAACAGTTGCCAGTTATTTTTAATATAAATTAGCGACACTTGAAACGCCCGTAAAGCGGCTAATGGAAATGGAAATGAAAATGCATAACTTTTAGAGCATGAAAAGCAGGTCACTTTCCACCCCAACCCCATCAATTAATACGCCAATCACGCCGAACTGACAATCAACTGTGACAATTTTGCGCTTGTGGCCAATCCATAATTGACCTGAACAAAAATGTAAACAAATATAACAATACTTAAAATATAAATAATGAAGAAAAAGTGATTGACGTACAATTAACATCATTAACTTTGCTCATTTAAAGCAGGAACAAACAAATATTCATGCTGTCTGTGACAGATATTGTGAAAATCTGCCCGTACTCTGAGTCGAATACAGGAATAGTTATTTCTTGGGCCTTGTGTGGAGCACATGAGGTCATTGAACTGCCCAAAGAAAATGGGGGCATCTTCTTTGTACTGCCAAACAAAGGGCAAAAAGCTAAGCCCAAAAGTCTGTGGCAATTCATAGTTAAATTCATAGTACGATGCCGGCTCATGCGGATTAATAATAATAATAAATATTAAGTGCCATTACAGGCGTTGTGAATTTGGCTGAGTGAAATTCTTCAGACGACATCATTTTGGATTCAATTGCGTGCCTTAAAATAGCTTCGGGCGCTTTTTGAATTGAGAGCTGGACAACGAAATTAAGCTGTGCCGTTTAGACAAACCAATCCGCAAGAAAGTAGCTGGGGTCCTTATATGTAACGCAGTGCACGTAAAACGCAAACTATTTAGAAAAGCTTTATTTATGTTGAGACATAAATTTAATGTTAACAAGCAACCAGAAACAGATGCGTCTCGTCTCGTCTGCCCCCACTGAGTGTGCCCCGCCAAGGTGCGAGTGAAATTTATTTGGCTGCAGCATCTTTATCTTCTGCTCGTTCTTTTTTTTTCGACGCTGCACTTGACGAAATGGCAGGCACGATGCAGCAAGTGGGGCAAGAATAGCCGCAGCAGCAACTTGCCCCGGGGTATAAAATTAAATTTCAACTTTTAACGAATATTTACGCGTTGGTAGATAAAAGTAGCATACAACTTTGGCACCCAGTACAAAGTGCAAAGTGCAAAGTGCAGAATAGTTGCACCCCAAATGGCCAGCCAGGCAACGTGGTAACTGGCAACTGCCAACGTTGCATTCAGAGCAACCAACTCCAAGCCGTAAGTATCTTTGAGTGGCAACATCCCCAAAAAGGATCTGTTAAGTATAATTTATATGCGGCTTGTATATGGGGGCATGGGGATCTTAAAAAACAATGCATTTCGCTTTGCCAAAACAAATATATTGTTGCATGAACATTAAACATATTGCCACAGAGCTCGCTGCTACTTCGAAGTGCTTAATGATCTGTGGCAAACAACAGCAAAAAACATAGAACGGAAAAAAATAAATACGCTTTGCTCATTATTTTCAAATGAAAGCGAACCGTATTTATAACGATAAGTTTCAGTTATGTCAGAAACTGTTTTACTTTCCCCTTAGTAAAACTTTGTCAAAACTAAAAGTTTGACCTCTAGAAAAAAACTGCATTAATGTTTGCAGACAATGTTGAGAGCAAAGCACAGTGTTGATAATGATTAACATAAGTGATAAGAAAAGATCTTCAAATTAGACTAAAAGTATTTCATTCAAGTAGAAAAGTTAAAAAAGCTACTATTTTTAGCATAGCTTTAAGAGCCGAAGAAAACATGGCAAGAAAACGTTCAATGTTTGCCATTTGACCTAAACTCCAACTGGTATGAAAGTATTTTGGATAAAGTTTCGGTACTTAATATTAGATTTTATCGATGTCAGAGTAATGCTTGGCAGTTGCCTATTAGACCGCTTAGCAATTTTTACGATGTACTTAATGAAATTTCTGCTTATGCGAATTCGTTTGTTGTTGACACATAAAGACATCCATAATAAAATGTTTCTCTCTCGTCCCACAGTGCCATAGAAGATGAAGTCATTGAACTGATGCCCCTAGGATAAATAGACAGTTTCTTCGTTGTGCCAAACAACAAGCAGTCCGAGCACAAAAGGAAGTATAAAGTCGGCAATAGAAAGTAGGAAGTCGAGTTCCGAACACAATAGTGGCGAATGCGAATTAATAATAACAATAAATATTAAATACCATTATTGGCGCTGCGAACATATCCCAGCGATGTTATCTAAACGACTCCAGAATTCAATATTTAAGCCTGTTTTTTCTTTTGGCTATTATTTACTATATTACTTATCCTCTCAGTTAATGGTATTGACAGGTCTTTGTGATCGAAGAGTGATTTTCTCTTTGATGAAATATAATTAATGACTTTGGGTAATTAATCCGTGTTATTAAAAGCGAAAAGAAAAAATTAAGTCAAGTGGTTAAGCAATAAATCAAATATTAAAATAAAATCACAATATAAGTTATTATTTAATGACTATTTATTAACCAGTTATGTTTTTACTCTGATTTGATAAGTATAAAAATTATATAATAAATGTGAGGCAGATGAAATCGTATTTGTTCAGTTTTTGAATGATTTAATACTAAATTCGAGATGAGTGGAAATTATATAGACTGTCAATTAGAACTGCACTCGAGTATTGTGCAAATGAATAAATTACACAGTTTTGTTGATGTTGTTGATGAACTGAGATCTGAGTTGGTTTCCGTACCGAGTTGCTCTGAGTCAGGCAATATGCATATGTATAAGTTCACCTATCTATGTGTGTGTGTGTGTGTGTGTGTGTGTGTGTGTGTGTGAGTGTGCCTAGCTCCGATGTTTAAGTGCTTGTATGTATATAGGGCATTTTGTTGTTGTACTAAATACATAAATGGGATTGTTACTGCGACTGTGACTACAGCTGCAGACCAACTGCTTGCCAGCTATGCAGAATTTTTCAATTTTCTTGGCAGTCAGCACAAATGTAATTTATTTTGCGAGACACTCAAACGCATACACCCACACACACACACACACACACACACACACATAGAGAGAGAGAGGAGCAGACACATACTTTAATGCAGATGCAAAAACGAGTTTTGCTTTTGGCCATAGAGCAATGCAATTAACCTTCATGTATTTTTCGCAGTTGGAGACCACTTGTGAAATCTTCAAATTATATTTTCACTCAAGTACAAGTAAAGGTTCATATATGTGTGTGTGTCTGTGTGTCATAGAAATGTTTTGCAGCATTTATTGTTGCCACTGCAGCAACCGAATAAAGTATACAGAGTAAAGTTTAAGCCCACTCACGTGAACAGCGTCTTCAAAAAACTTCAGTTTCTTAATTGCTTGCAATTAGCTGCACTTTCATTGCTGGCTTATCCATTTAACGTTTTGCAGTTGTGTTTTTGCAGCAAAGGTCTGCTAATTGCACACTTCAAGCGGCCTTCCAAGTGGCCCGCAGGTAGATCAGAAACAAACTCAGATTTATAAGAGCCTCTACACATGTATATATGTGCTTATATATATATTCATGCAGTTGACTTTTTAATGCTGCTAATGCTGGGAATATCCTGTTATGAGTATCGAGAGAATTCCTTGCTTGAAATCCTTCCGACTTGCGAGCTAAGCAAATGCAGGCAATCATCAGGACAATATTGCAATCATATCGGATTAAGGCATTTTGTGTGTGTTTTTGCCAAGAATATTGACAACTATTTGACAACTAAAAGATAAAAGTTGAACATTTGAATTGACCTTCCAATAAATTTGAAAATAAAACAAAAATGGCAAGCCTAAGCAACAACTTTTGATTTACTTATTTATTGTTCAAGAATTTCTTGTTGCTCAATGCACTTATGTTTAACTAAAAATTAAATCTAAAACACTCGAAATTTTGTTGAAAAGAAAAACTTAAATTTCAACAGCTCTGCCCATTTAGTATGAAGCCATGGCAAAATGCAGAAAAGCGAATAGTTTTCCCATTTGGCTACAACCAAACAAATCTCTGGCTGACAACGCAGCGCAGTTGAGATATTAATAAGAATAAACCTCTAAAACGGCGAACAGTTTGAACTGAAGATACCCTAACTATGAAAGTAATGCTAAAACTACACAAATAAAACTTGAACAATTATTGACAGGTGCAATTAATAATATACAATGCACATTCAGGTTGAAATATTCCCTCGATATGCCAAAGTTATCGCCAAACAACTGTGCAACATTTATAGAGTGTTAGTTTAGTTCCCGTATCCGTTTGCTATCACCATATGCATGTTCAGTGCATAGAAAGTTTGGTAATATAAACCCAAACTTGCCTGCAAATCGAAACAAAAGCCTGAAATATATGCGCCCAAAAAAAGGACTTGCAAACGATGGCTGCATGCCAATAGTCATTTACCGGGATATGCCTAAAAAAGATAGAAAAAAACATACAAATAAATTTGCAATACAGCTCTTTTTGGGAATGGCGTAAAGTATTTTACATGAATAGGACACGGAGCAACAATGCTGGCCAAATATTTGCACAAATATTTGAAAATATTTGAAGTGCATCGCATTGAACAATGCCTTAATAGTCATTCAATACAATTCACAAAACGCGAACTGTTTGCATTCGTTTTGCCAGCCGGCTAGTTGTCGATTAATTATTGTTTCAACTTCTCACATTCACAGATGTTTCAGATTCAAATTCGAATACCAACCAACTGCCATGGCAAACTAGAATTTTCGAAACTAGAAAGTATCTCTTTATCGAGTGAGTTGAGTCAGCTCGACTACGAGATACCCCACAAACCGCTGTTAAACATATTCTAGTTTTATTGCCAGTTGATTTGCAGGATGACAATTATAATTTTTTAGACGGACTTGGCTATATATCAACTCGGCTGTTGATGCTGATCAGGCATATTTATTATTTTTTTATTACGTACTTTTGTACAACTGCCTTTTTCACCTTTTTTTTTTTGCAATTGTCTGGATTCTATACTCAAGTCAAAGCACTGCGCCAAATTCTATGCTACAGTTCGCTGCACGTGGCCACAAAGTGTGCCTCGGCTTAGAGTTTGGCGCAATCAATGCTGGAGTAGCCGGGAGCAGATTCTAGTTTCTGCTCACTTTGCACACACGCATCCATTACTTGGGGGCTGTTTCAATTAAATGGGCAACGAGCCTTGCAGGCGCCAGTTTTGATTTTATTGCCGTCGTCGTTATTGTTGTAGTTGTTGTTGTTGTTATGCGCTCATTCATCTCGACTCCTCGACTTTTTGACTTTCGGACTCGGTTAATTAAAGTCTACAAAAACTACGTGTATTTGGCCAACTCGAGCCGAGTCGAATCAAGGTTCAGAAAAACGACAAACAGAACATTTTCACACAATTCGTCGAGAGGCCAATGAAAAACGGCGTCTAAGTAAAATTGTTTTGTATTTGATATGTATTATTTATATTGGGAACATTGAACTATTTATTGTAAGGCTTTAAGGCGATGATTTGAATTGGCCAACAGTTCCAATAAATAAAACATAGAAACAATAAAATATAGAAGAGCCTTGATGAAAACAAGTTGCGCCATTCATTCAGCAATCTGCTTTGGATGTTTTTCTTTTTGTAGTCATGAATATAAAACGATTACATTAAATTAGTTAAAAAGCCATTTTGTATATTCAGTTTGGTTTTATTCGAAAGTGTTTGAAAGATGGATTTGATGATGCTCTTCTCTCACAAGGCATTTGCAGTCTGGTCAAGTTAATTCTCAAATTATCTGAAATATGTTTTTAACTGGCACCAGGTGAAGTGTTTTATTTTTATATACTCAGGTATATTTTGAGTCCAGCAGCACTCAGTCTTCAGGGAGAGATTTACAGCTTGCGTTTCGTCATATTTTTAGATCTTCAAGCACGTAAAACAAAAATAAATAAATAAATAAAACAATACTTGACAAAGAGTCAGCGAAATACACATTTAGATTATAAAACGAGATGTGCAAGCAAGAAACCATTTTCAAATTATTTAAACAAATATTTTCTTAATATTGTAAGAAATTATATATTTTCTTAACTCCTTCGTATACTTATCAAATGTAATAAAGTCTTTTATTTGCGTTTGTTTCTATTTTAGGAAATTATTTCGATTTCATAATTTAGTAAAATGTTGGAATGCTGCCATGGCAAAAAAAGGGGGAGATGGGTGAGCATTGTGCATTCTGAACACCAACTGGTTATCAAGCATCACTTAGCTGGTCTTCCTTCATACACACACACACACCCACACACACACACATACACACACACACACACACACACATACACAGAAATGCGTAAGGACCTCCTGGAAAGCAGCTGGCAATCCATTTAAGTCTGGCAAATGTTTATCAACATTTCACACTTGCTGTGAGAGATATGCAGAGGGCCAAAATCATTTCTCTGCCACGTTAGCATTGCATGCAACTCTCACTCACTCTCTCTCTCTCCCTCTCTCTCTCTCTCACTCGCTCTGTCTCTTCCACTTGTGGGTGGTCTGAAACAAAAGAGCTTTTAACGTTGCTGCGTGTGTGCGCGCAACCTTTGGCCGATTAAACATAAATCCCTATAAAGCAACAAAGTAAAAAATTGCCAACGAGCCAAGAAAAAACTTTGCCAAAGTGTACTCAGATACCCCCCAACCCCCACACCTTACCAGTCACTTCGTCACTTCCCCACGTGCCCTGTGCACGTTCTTATCCTCATCCTTGTTGCTGTCGCCTTCGTTGACAACGACGTGCGAGGCCTTTGAAGTGAAACACCCTCCCCCCACTCACCCCACTCCACCCCCTCTCCCGTTCCATCCTCTGTACCCTCCCCGCCATCTGCCACGCAAATAGGGAGCAGAGTGTAGCTGAGTAATTTATATGCCGCGCACAAGATCATTCCTGTTAGGGCATTAAAAACTTAAATAGTTTTAATTCGCCTCAAATATGCAGGCGTGTTGAACGTGGCAACAATGCGCCAGTTAGCCTTATGCGGCGTATACTTGATGCTAACCGCAAAACGCAACGATTGTCAGCAATGTGAGTGAGTGCTTGAAGAGGAGAGGAGGGGAGAGGAGAGAAGATGAGGGGGAGAGAAGAGAGTTCCTGAGATTTTAACACAGTGGGTATAAACCACTCCCCCCTCCACGCGTACTTCATATTCACAATAATGAAAATCTTGGCCTTTATACCCTCTTCCCAGTTTTGGCTCAGAGCGGCAGTTTTCAGTTTTTTAATATTCTTATTTATTATTTTCATAAATCGCATCCAAAGAGATTGTTAAAAATACTGTTAACAACTGGTAGCAAGCATATTTAAAAAATTAAATTATGGTAAATTTATATAAATATATATTTAGTGGTTATATAAATTTAAAATTAGTTTGCTAAAATTGGTTGTTAATCTATTTAAATATTTATTTATTATAATTGTTATTTACTGTTATTTTATGATTTCATTTATGTGCTGTAAGATGCGGCAACTGTTTTTAATGAAATGGGATTAAAATTAAACAAAAATAAGTCGAATTATTTTGCCAACAGATCAGTTAGATAAAACAATCTTTAATTGTTTTAATGACTCTCAATGTTGGTATTTATAAAAATTCCTCTTCTTTATTAACTGTTATTATTATTATTATTTTTTTTTTTTAAAGAGCTAAAGATATTTTTATTGTAATTCAACATTTTTTTTTGTCTTGTTAGTTTTCTTAAAGTTAACAAACACATTTGGACTCTTCCTTTTTGAGATATGACCTTGACATTTGGTGAGTGTGTAATTACAGGGTAGCTGTCCATCAGGCATTCCAAGTTGGTTTTGCTTTTGTTCAGCGAGCCACAGAAATTTAAATAAAGCTACACAGTAAGAAAGAAGCTGCTGTTTGGTGCGGTTTCATCGAATTGATTTGAGTGGCCGCAGGGGCGGCTGCCAAGAATAACAATAAACATTACTATCTGCTTCATTGGTTATTTGCTTACCACCCAACGCCCCACCCTTTCTATCTGCCTCCCTCCTGGGGTAGCAAACAAGCGACGAATTTGAAGAATAGAAATTTTAAAAAGCAGCCACAGCAAGGCGCAAAGGAAACCAAAAAATACATTTATATATAAATACTGGCAAAAGATGGGTTGGGGTAGGTGTTGGTTGCTTGGGAGGAGGGTGGTGATTGGGTGGTGGCGCATAGCCAAGGAAAAGGAACAGCAATCGAATCATATCGAAACGGAAACTAATCGATACTTTTGGCCTTTTTCTTAGGCTGCAGTGTTTTATTGCTTGTGCAGTTGACTTCTTCGATTTGTGGCTGCAGCCTAAGCTCGAGGCTGCCCATTGAGGTGAATTTCCTCAGCTGCGTGTTGAGTTTGACAGGTTTGAAATCGAAGAGCGCCGACGCGTTGGGCGAGAGCATTAATTCGTTAGCACAGTTAAGCACTGTTATACTCCCACACACACACACACACACATGCTGCATGCACGAAGATGCCTTAGCCAGTTATACTGGGAACAGTTGTGGCTCTTATACTCCAGCAGCCAAGTTGTGTGTGCGTGTGTTGGCTATGGGAAGCGGAAACAAAATATGTAAACAAATAGCCATTGATAGTGCTTATCAAGCAGCAGCTGAACAAGAATCCGCACACCCGCCGAGAAGTTAGTGATAACTGGGTGTTAGCTGGCCTGACGCTCGTATAATGCGAAGGCGGACAAACACTTGAGTAATGAGTCGGAATTTCAGAGAGTTAAGCATAATGAACCGCAATTTATATCATTTATAGACAGCAATCAAGTTTAAAAGAGTAGCCAGTTTAACTTGAATGAATTTTAAGTTAACCTACAAAACTAGGTATTATTTTATGATGATGCAAAAATATTATACAAAAGATTCGGTATATACTCAATTACATTCGTATTTGCACATCTAATGCAAAATCGCTTTAATAATCTTTTTGATTATTCTTCCAAAACATTCCCAGCATTTCATTAATATTTATAATATTCCAGTGTTAAATCTTTTGTCATATTAATATATATGTATTGTTAGCCACAAATCTGAGTTTATTAAAATAAATGAATGGTATTTGTGCTGTGCATTTTGTCGGCAATTATTTTTGGGGCTGTGTCTGTTGCTTTATTTAGTTGCTTAATTTTAATTTGATAACCCGAATTTATTATGCATTTTTACGGCGACATATAAATCACATACCGCAAAGCACTAAAAATAAAAATCAAAATAAAAGCCAGCTGCAAAAGGGAGAAGGAATACCAGCACCGCCAAACTCTTTGCTTGCTCCAAAAAAAAAAATAATTAAATGAAATAAAAATAATAAAAACGCACTCAAGAGAGCCTCTCTGCGCTCTCTCTCGCTCTCTGTGCGACGCAGCCGCTACATGTAAATGTATAACAGTTTCCGAGCTGACAAACACGACGCCGACAACAACACCGATGCCGAAGAGGACAACGACGACGATGAAATCGCAGGCGATTGCCAGCTAAAAGTTGTCGGAGCGTTGCGGCCAAGCAGTCTGAAAGCGTACGGCGTTTACGATAGACACAGCGGGTCGCCCTTCGAATTCACGTTGACGGACGGCGAGTTTTTTGGCGTCGTGCGTCGCTCTGTTCTTCCTCTTCTTGTTCGTGATTTGTTACAGCCGTTTGTTATACAGTTATTCATCCATACTCAATGCATTTACCGTTACACAGTGCACACAAATTGCTAGCAAATTGGGCAAACGCTAAACAGAGCAAACAAAAAAAGAAAAGAGTGTTGTGAAGCAGCAGCAGAATCTGCCGTCAAAAGTGTTGTTAACAAAATCGACGCAACGTGAGACGCAACAAAGTGACTAACGGTACGCGGGTGCCGGGCATCAATCAGCGAGAGTACAAATGTCGTAAACGGTGTTGAGAAACTTGGCGTTTTGCGACCGCACTTCACACGTGAAATCAATTGCCGCAAATTGAGCCACCGAGTTGCTACAACAACAACAACAGCATGCGGAACATGTGTAAGTGCTAACGAGCGAGTAAAAGCAGAAGAAGAAGATGGGGAGGGAGTAAAAGAAGTGTAACAAAATTTGATTGATTTTGATTGACATGGCACTCAGCTGGGGCCACCCAGTAGAAGCAGTCAAGTGAAAATCAAGCGAGGAAAAAACACAAATTGAAAAGTAAACCAGAAGCAAGAAATGTAAAAATATAACGAGAAACAAATACGCAGACAGACCATGAAAAATACAAAACAATCCAACAACAAAATCAAAATACTTTCTATTAAATGAAATCTCGCCTGTCAGCAAAGAATAAAGTCCATGAATAACACAGAAAGGAAAACCCATAAAAACTTATAACGAATAAAACATGCTCATATAAAAAAAGATTGCAATAATAATAAAAATATACAAATGTACTAAATATTATACCCACACGCATATATATATATATATATATATATATATATATATATATATACATAAATGGGCGCCGGCTAATCAACTACGGCGTACAACAAAAGCGACAAACAAAAGCGACGAGCTAAGCAACTTTTCTTGTGATTTTTTTGTTTGTCCCTTTTCCTTTTTGCACACTTGCTTCTTGTTGTTGTTTTCATTGCCTGCCATCACTCCATATGTGCTGTTCTTGTGTGTAAGTGTGTGCGACTGCTTGTGTGTGTCTGTGTGTGTATCGCCCATATAAAGAGGATAAAATATTTCCGCATTGATTTTTTCCATACAATGTTCAAATGCGACATCAACAACAAAGTGGATCAACAACAACAACAACAACAACAACAACAACTGGACAACCACGGCAACAACCATAAAAACAACAATCACAATAACAGCAACTACATCGACTAAAAGTTGAGTGCATCGAAAGTTTTTCGCATTTATTTGCTCTCTCTTCGGGTATGTTGTTTCTAATTTCTACAGGACATTACGACTTCTAATAGCCCTTCCCTTCTCTCTTAGTCTTTTCTCTCCGTCTCTTTCTCCCTCAACAATATTTGATGTGAGAGTTGCGAACTGTTTATTATGCTCAAACTTTTGGATAATGTTTTCAAGTTCGATATATATATATATATATATATATATATATGTATATATGTATATATATAGATATATATGGGTATATGTATGTCTAATTGTTGTAAATGCTTGTAAATTATAATTTCGGGTTTATTGAAAACATTTTTGGTTTAATCAACTTTGAACTGCGGCTTAAGTTCAGCTGACTCAAGCAGTGAAGAAAGATTAAAGTAATAATGAATGAATGTTATGACAGCCTTTCATATTTACTCTGCTTTATTCACTCTTCACACGATTCGCTGACAGTTTCGGGAAATTAACCCTTTGAACTCATCAAATGCCATTGGATTATTGCTTTCATGTTTTATAATGCATCAAATGATTGAATGGTAGAAACTGTGTTAAACAGTTTGTAAATATTCAGCTTGAATAAATTAACAGATTTATTTGTAGGGTCTTACCAAGTGCTGCAAAATACTTGTGATAAGTGTTTGATTTATTTCTATTTACTCTTGACAGTTCAATTTACAACTATACAATTTAATTTGACTCATCAGTGTGTTTTCAGCATAGAGAATTTAGCATTGCGTTTATCTCTAATTGGTAGTTTTACAAATACGTTTTGGGGTCAGAGCACAAAGCATACTAAAAATATTTCGACATACCTCAGCAAGGAAATTCAACACCCCCCATCCCCGCAACCCGCTCACCCCTCACCTAGGAAAGTTTAAATTCGTGCTCCAACCCACAAACACAAACACAAACCTTTTTCGTAGCCATTTTAATTAACAACAAGCCAAACACACATAAAATGCCAACCTAAAAAAGAAACAAAAAAATTGCAGAAATAAAAGAAACGAAAATAAGTTGAACAGTTTTAAATGTTTGTGTTGCGGCTGCTTAAACTTAAAAGTGGAGTGGCCCAAAGATCAACCACAACAAAAGCGGAAAAGGATGCGGTGGATAGAGTGAATTGAAGTGCTCCTTCCAGCCTAAACGGGAAACAGCTAGAGAAAAGGATAACCGGTAACGAGTAACCAGTATCCAGTTACCGCTAAGCGTTAACCGTTAACCGGCACCTGCAAATATTTGGAAACCCACAGGAAACTTATGCACGTAAGAAAGAAAGCAAGGCGAGAGGCAAACAAATTTCCCATTTCCCAGAAGCATTGGCTTCTCAGCATTGGCTGACGACGTGTAAATGAGAAAATGTATTATTTAACATTAATTAAGGCTTATTATGCACATTATCAACACAGAGCCACACACACACACACACATCCATAGAGACACAGAACAACCGCACAACACAAAGTCAACCACACACACACACACACACACACATACAGAGAGAGAAATATGTGGGTGGTCGAGCAACTATCAGCCGCACTTTGAGAATGGAAACTCACACAGCTAGACGGAAAGGGGAAATAAAAACAGAACATGCTCATAATTCAGCTGGGGGAGAGGGGAGGCATGGTAAGAGAACCAAGCTCAGGAAGTGGCAAGGGAAACAGCAGTTTGGGGTGGACGGGGTGACAAGGAGGCTGTTTAAATTATTCAGTAAATTGTTAAGTAAATAACACGAGGAGCGCACGTTAAAAAGGCAACCAAAACCAACAATAACAATGCCAGCAAACACAACCAAAATGGCGTCTCATCCTCGTTGTCGCCAGCCGTAGAAAATGTTGACTCTCATATGGAAAAGCAGCAAGGTGATGATGATGGGCAGACAGCTACGATGATGCCAGTTGACGCTCTTGACGCTTATGACAATGATGATGACGACGATGATGATGATGATCACGGTAATGATGTTCATGGTGATGATGATGACACGCCGTTCACGGCTGAGTGTGGCGTTGCCGGCAAAATGTACTCCCACAATAAAATCAACACGAAATGTGTCTGGCTACGAGGAATGGGGGGGTGTGGAAAGCGAATGGGTGACCTGCCTTTGGGGGGCCGCAAGGTGTGTGTGCCCGTCCAACTAAAGAGTGCTAACTGACTGAGTAGTGGCCAACCTGCTGAAAACAGCTGAATTGCTGACGTGCGTGGGACAGCTGCGGAAACTGTGCATATTTTTGGTGAAAATGGTGAAAACTATGCCGGAAACGGAAGCAGCCATCACGGTTGAGACTCAAACTTGGCAAGCGATGGTCGGTTAAACAAGTTACAATCTTGCTAGCATTGCTGAGCTCAAAATAACAGTAACCAGCAGTCGTTTTTGCACTGCAAGAACCGAGTGCTCCTTTCTTGTAGCTCTTCTTACAAGAGCATTGATTTCTTCAAGCGCATTATTCTTCAAAAGTTCAGAATGCCATTGAGTAAAAAAACGAGTGCTGCAAAAAAAAAAAACTTGGAGAATTCCGTAACTGCCTTATTTTGCCATCAGTTTTTTAGCCTGCTTAAATGGGGCCACATACCATGCAAAAAAATACCCATAATCCAAGTTAAATTAATACCAAATTACCGCAAGCTGCTGTTTGATATTAGGTTCAGGTAATTTAGTTACGGCTATTTCAATTGTAGCTAATTCAGTTGCATAAGCAATTAAAATAAAAACGAAACTAGATTACAATTTTTCAGCAGCTAGCAGTCTTTTGAAATGCAAATATTTTTTATAAACAATCCAGCAAATATTTTTAAACACTTTTCTTTTCTATTTTTTTTATTTTATTTTTTAAAAGCATTTACGCTGCAATATTTTTGAAATTTTTTACATTTTGGCAATTCCCTAGAGTGAATAATACACAAAAATGGAAAAAGTTGGAACTAAAAAATAAAAATTCAAAATAAATAAAAGCAGAACATTGAAAAATATTGTATATTTTAGTAATCAAACAGTTGATTCTATAATTTACATAGATGTTGCAAAAGTTTCAAATGCAAATTGGATACAAATACAAAAAAGTTTGTTTTAAGATACAACAATATTTTGATTACAAGTTATTTGTGTAATAATGCAATGCACATAAAAATAGGGGAAAAAACAGAAAGAGTTTTGAATTAAAAAAATACTTTAATTAATTATAACAAACAGTCTATATTCAAATATAATTGAAAAAGCTCTAACAAAGAGCCTCAAATAAAAGTTTTTGAATTGTTTACTGAGCCGAGAACTAAGTTTGCCGATGTGATTCTAAATAATTAAATGAGATACGTAATATAGAAATTAGATAAACATATATTCATAAGTAAAATATTCAATTCTCAAAACTTGCAATGTTTGTTGGATGCATGAAAGGAAACGTGAATGTTAATGTACAATTATTTACAGCTAGGCTTGGTCCTTTGGTCCGTGGTCTTGGAGAGCATTTCAAATTTGAATATACAATGTATATGAGCAAATGCTGCTGCTTTTAGACAAACTTGTCCATTTATTGGAGTGTCTTTATACAAGCTTACCTCCCAGGCAAATGACATGCAGGATGAACAGAGATTGCCGGGCCACTTGCTGGGCCACACCCTTTTTGAGAAACGATCTAATTTTATGGCCGAGACAGTGCCGTGGCAGTGTTGCAAAATGTTGAACGCCATAATTTATGCGGATGGCTTGCTTGTGCCACCAGCCAAAAATGTTTGCATAAACTACTTATACTATGCAAAAATATGCTATGAACACATCGACTCAGCAAACGCATTCAGATTCACCAAGTAGTCGTGGGATGTGTTGTGCCACATGTGTTTGCGTGCCTGTGGCACACTGTGCAGACCCGGACAGCCAACTTGCCCCCAGGCACATTAACCAAAATTGATTTTCGATTTATTACCCCCCGCCGCCGTTGGGTTCCTGGTATGCTGCTATTTCTTGAGCCACTCGCCATTGGCTCGTGGCAGTGGCGCCGCACGTTTTCTGGGTTAATATTCTAAAATATCAAGAAGTAGAAGCAGCAGAGGAAGAAGAAGAAGTAGCAGGACCAGCACCAACAGCACCAGCAGCATTAGAAAATGAAGCAATTTGTTTTTGCGCATTTTTTAGCTGTTTCTGGTCTTATTTTGTTGTTGTCAGTTTTGCTGCTGTTGGACAAAGTTTGATTAGTTTGTTTTGCATGTGTGCGTGTTGTGTACTCGAGTGCGAGTTCTGTGTGTATGTGTGTGTGTGTGTGTGTGGGGGGGGGGGGGGGGGGTCTAATGTTATTAATGTTTTTATATAAGCTTGTCTGGGGCTTATCGAATCCACCGTTCGCTCTGTCAGCGCCTGTTCTATTTCCAGCTTTAGCAAAATATTTGCTAAACTTTTTGGCTCGATTTTGCAAAGTTGGCCCAGGCATGTTGCGTGTATGTGGCTGGGTGTGTGCGTGCGTGTGTGTGTTACATTGAGTGCAGTTCACATTACACTTGCGCAGCATTCAGCGGCGGCTAATGGAGCAACCATAAATATGACGCTCTTTGCCATTTCTGGCCTTTCAGCAATGCAGCAGCAGCAGCAGCTGCGCTCTGATGGGTTGAGAGAGTGGGTTGAGAGCTAAAGGGTCGCAAAGTGTTTGGCTTTCATTTTACATCGGGGCTTGCTAATTGGTAAATAGATACGCTGCAAATCACTGAAATTTGCTGCACATTTTCGCTGAGTGACAACGGATGAGGGCTGTGGCCCAACATGCAACATTTTCATAGTGGTCTTCAATTGCGTTAATTCATCAGATAATTGCTGTTCACAGTTGTGCGCTTTAAAGTTCGCTAAAGTTTGTTTACATAGCAATAGTTAAGTTAATAGTGTTTACTCATTATGTTTATATGCAATCGTCTGGCTTAACGTACAAATTAAATATCTCAACCAAATTAAAATTGAAAATATATGTTAATTAAAAGTATTGCAGTTTTATATAAACGCGATTTAATTGGCAATTGAAATAATGTTATAAGTTCTTTCAGAAATCGTTTGTTTTATTTTACTATTTAATTGTTCATTATTCCTAGGCACCTAAAATGATTTTTTTTTTTTTTTGTTGCTCAATGTGGTTAATGTTTGAAGTGTTTCTTTTTGGACATAATTACAAATGAATTTTCATTTGCCTCTCAAATCGTTTGCATATTCAATTTTTTGCCATTTGCCTAGTAAAAGCGGGCTCCCAACGGGCTCAATCAACGCTGCTTGCCACATCCTTGCCCACATCCTGGTCGGCCTCAAGCTGACCGTGACGAAAATAAATGGCCGTGCAAAATGCCAAACAAATCAGTCGCAATTACGCGTCGCACTGCTCTAGAGTAAGTGAATCAGAGACAGAGAGGAGAGAGAGCGACAGAGAGAGAAAGAGAGAGAGAGAGAGAGAGAGAACGAAAGAAAGAATGAGATTGAGAGTGTACAAAAACGAGGGCAACTGGCCAAGGGCGAAGAAGTTACTGCTGCTGGGGCCATCGAACAAATGTAAAACATTAAATAATTTCATTTTCTTTGGCGTAATACGCCGCAATGAGCCACCAGCTCAATCAGAAAGTTAAGCAAACAAATTGCAAAATGAAAACAAGCAGCAAAAAGCTGAATTTTTACATTCAACAACAACAAAACAACAGGAACAACAAGAGCAACAAGAACAACAATCGCATGAGCCAGAAGAATATTGAGAACAATACATACAAGGGCTTACTTACTCCATTCTGAGGAACCGAAAGCAATTTCCGTTCGTTAAACCTACATTTCGAAATTAAATTTCTTACACTTGAAAAGTTCGCCGCTTCAATATTGTGAGGCGTTTTTCATTTTGCCTCCGCGGCGGCAGCAGCGCAATTATGCTGCTGCCTGCCTGTGTGGGGCAAGACACAGGCGAGCTAGAGGGCGAAGCGGCATTTAAGGCACACACCACAGCCCGCATACACCACATAACCACACCACACCCCCACCACCCGCTGAACCCACAGCATTCTCTGGGAAGTGAGCTGTAATACGCGACGTTGCCTTTAAAAGTTTGCGAGAAGCAGGCCGAACAAAAAAAAATCATTAAAAAATATTTACAGGCTGGAAAAAATACATGAAAATATTATGTATACAAATACAGTGCCCCCGCTTCCCGCTCCCCTCCCCTAACCCTAAAAACCCTATATATCCATCCACTCATTACGACCTTCGATCCTGTTTCGCGCCGAGCAGCTGGAAAAGTTCGACATTTTGTTTGCGCTGCGGTTGCCAAACCTCTCATTTCTCTCCCCTCTGCCACGATTTTGCTTTTTATTTTTTTGTTTTCTTTTTTTTTTTTGTGAAAATTGCTGAGTATTAAATATCTATTGAGTAGAATATTGTGCCAGAAATTGAGGCACGTTGACTGCTCGAAAAATGTTGCTTGTTCTTCATTATGTCTCGAGCGCTTCACATTTTTAAATCGCTGCTCCAGCGCATATTTTTTTGGGTACTTAATTGAGGTATTATTCGTGTCAGCGATTGGTGAGCGTCTTTCCGTTCATCTGGCAGATATCTCGAGTGGCCTTTTGGATACACTTTTTCCTAGCTGTCTTTCATTTTTCATACCACACGCACATATATGTACATGCATAGATACGCACCCAATCCTATCTAACTCATATAATCTGCTTAATTTATATGAAACCAAAAATTCCGTTTTCTTTTCTCAATTTTCTTTTTTTTCTTTGTGTCCTCGAAAATGGCAGAAGATAAGCCCAACAACAAGCCGGAGTAACAAAATAGAAGTGAGACATGAAAATTAGAATAAAAGGGCATCGTTGTCGGACCGAATTGGAGACCGTCAATAAAATCTTTTTTTATATATTTTATTTGCATGCTCTGGGCGAGGACACGCCGGACGTTTGAGAATTATTGCCCCCGGCTACAGGGTCGGTAATAAAATTGACATAATGTGGAAGCAATGTGATGGTGTTGAAGGGCAAATACCTTATATCATAGGCATTTGCTCAGATACATTATGTATGAGTTATTTTTAAGAGTGCCGGCTGAGTTTTTGACACTCGAGTAGGTAATTCAAGCACTTCCTGGAAGTGAGGAGCAGATTAACTTACGCTGTTTCGACGTGAGACAAAGCAGCTCCTATATTACAATTCAAATGTCGTACCAGTTCTTGTCTGAGTCGCTCGTCCTGCGAAGCCATTAAATAGAATAGTTAATTTTATTGTTTTGTCGCTGCCGTGTCCTTGTGCCCAAAATACAGAGGGTCAGCCTCGCAGAGAGAGAGAGAGAGAGAGCGATAGAGAGAGAGAGAGAGAGAGAGAGATCGACGTGCATATTTTAAGACCTAGCAACAAATTAAAATTCCGTGAGCAGCCCGAGAACATATTTGCATATTGTTCATTTAACTTATTTAAAATTTAAGCTTGCCTGTTTTTTTTTTTTTTGTTTGAGTGTCTTTTTTCTTTTACATTTTTGTATGAAAAAGAGTTCGAAACCAAAAAGTTATAAACATTCCTAATATATAAAAACCCTTTTTTCTGTTTTGCATTTTTTCCTTGCAGGTTACAGAGGACGAATAAGCCGAGTCTGATTAAACCGATAAAGGTATGTCTGAAGTTTTTCACAGCAACGCGAAATTTGCAAGCTGAAAATGATACTCTGTAAAATGCCGACTTATATTTGGCAAAGAATTGCCTAAAAATGGATTTAATACCAGCAGCTGTGTGTGTGATTTGTTCTTTAAGTTTTATGTATGATTATTTTATGCATTTCATTTTTTACGATTGACAGTCGAAACGATGAAAACCTTTTTGTGCAAAATGTTGTGCGGGCCGTTTTATTGTTTGTGTTTTATGCAAATATCATTAAATATGCAAATCAGAAGCTGCGTTCCAGCTTTGAAGTCACTTTTAATTTTTGGGCTTTTTACATTGTTGTTACTGGCAGAGTCTGTTTTATTTGGGCTTGTCATAAATGGTGGCCTGTTTGTTTTTACCTGGCCTGTTACGCTCAGGCACAATTCATTTATTCAATTATTTATGCATGCATATGTGCAGAGCCAAATAATCGGTCGTCAAAGTTGTCTGCCATATTTCATTGAGATTTTAAAATAATATTTATGCACTTTCCCAAACAGAATTTCGATTTTGGTTTATTAACTCAACGATAACGACTAAAAGGGGGAAGTTGTGTTGGGGCAAAAAGCGTTGACCATGTAAAAGGTGCACTGACAAATGGCCGGCACAATAAAAATCATTTTGATTTATGAACAGCTCAAACATTGCTGCCATGTTTACTCCACAATTGTGGCCATATAAAATGACGCAGACTTTTTGTCAACGCTCCTGACAACCAACTGGGCAAAAGCTCTGCCCGCTTCTCCTCCATCAACCCCACACACACAAAAAAAAGGCGCTTCAGTTGCGTGCCGGCGGCCAGCAGGTGCTTTAATGTGGCCACAATTTGATGCAGATAGCCTTTGCCACAGCAGTGGCAATAAAAACCAGCTTAAAATGATTTGCGGAAAAGTTGCTTTTACTTTGATTCACTTAACCTGCCGGGCCTAGCAACATGTGATGGCATCTAGAATAAGGTCGCCAAATGGCCAGCTCAATCTTACGCAATTTCGTTTCTTCTTTGAGCAAGTTAATGAATTTTTAAACTCGAACGTGGGTGGAAGTCGATAGATACTTCACAATACATGCCTTGTTCGCAGTACTTTGCTGATTAGGTATGCCTTATTAAATTCTTTATTACTTGGCGGATTTAGTCTGCGTATTTTATGCTTCGTGAAAAACTTCACAAAATACATTATTGTATTAAAACTTGAGGAAATCTTTTTATGTACTTGCTGTGTAATGCTATTTACCGTCTCCTCTCTCTTTCAATAATATAATTTATATTTAATATATTTATATTTATTATATATTATATATTTATATATATATATATATATATATATATAATAATAATATTTTATGAATTCCAAAAATAGAAATTGAAACTGAGGGCAAGTCTAAGGTACTTATTATTTTTTTGATAAGGTATTCTTGATTAAATTATTTATAACTTGGCGGATTCATTCAGCGTATTTTTTATTTGTCTCATGAAAACTTTGTCAAATACATTATCGTAATACATTTCTACAACCCTATCTAGCATCTGCTCTCCCTTTCTCCTTAGTGTGTATCTTTATCTTTTGCTTTCTTTCAGACTTTCAGAAATTAAATATAATTGTTCAACTACCTGATTGTTGTGCGGGAACAACATCAAATTAAGCTGCTTGCTTAGGTTAAAAAGTGTGTGTGTCGCATAGAAGTGAATAGGAACATTGTAATTTATTTTGAATGAACAAAAACTCAAGGTCTTAACTGCGTCGCAAGCGGGGCCAAAAAATTAATTATCGTCGGCAAACAGCGGAAAAGAGAAAAATCATTGCTGCTATATTTTCCTTCTATGTTTTTGGTATATGTATGTTGTACGTAGAATGTTGTATGTAAGCCGGCCGCGTATTTCATTACTGGCGGCGGCACTTGAGCGTTGTTAAGCTAAAAGTAAATTGCTTATTAAAAAGCAGCCTCAGCATTTACACACACAGACACACCACACACACACACACATCCCGAGCTCCATAGACACAGAGAGCCTGTGAATGGGAGTGAGCCACTCATTTACACTTCAAGTGGCAGCAAAAGCGAGAATTAAGTGAGTAGGAGCTGCAGACAACACATGAGGGTGCGTTGAGGAACGGGGTTAGGGTGAGGGGAATGGGAATGGAAAATGGGAAATGGGACGGGTGGTGGTGAGAAACTTGCTAGAGGTAATGACAAAGCGGCAGCATTGGAGCTGGAGCTGAAGCTGAAGCTGAAGTTGTAGCTGTTGCTATTTCTGTTGCTGGCAGGATCTTTGTTAGAACGCGCAAAGGTCCTTGAAGCAATCGACTTAATGCTCAGTCTGTTGTATATTTAGTTTGCATTTACATTACACACGCTCACACACACACATACACATATAGCACAAGGACAAGCCACACACACATGACTGCTTGGATGAGCCCCTCTGGAGGGGCGCACATTTAATTTTCTACACATTGTGCCATGTCCTGATAGATTAACTGGGTATCGGTTGCCTGGCTGACTGCCTGCTTGTTACTGTGTGTGTGTCAAAATAAATTTTGTCCTTGTTCCACGCACACACACACACACACATACGCACGTAACGCTGCTACTTGATTGGATAGCTGGCTGGTTGGGCTGCACAGTTCGAAAGTCAAGGTAGCTGCCAGTGTGTGTTGGGTGGTTTGAGGCTTTGGGTGGTTTTAGGCTTTGGGTGGTGCTTTTGGGTATCCTGCACGCTTCAATGAATTTTTCGTCAACGTGATTCGCATTAGAATGTGTATTCAAATGAGCACATAATTTGTTTGTTTGTCTGTGTGCAGTTAGATATGCATAAATATCGGCTAGCACCAAGGCGCTGAGCTGTTTGCAATTTTATGATTGCAATTATGTTGGCAGCGGTCGGAGTTGGTATAGATGAGAGGTGGGCTGAGTATGTGCATGGCTGCGATTGTGGGTGGCTTGGGCGTGTCTGTGGGTGCCTTTGATATAAATTTCAAACAAATTGCAAATAAATTGGAGTTGTCTTGGCGTCACCATTGTCAACCCTCAGACTCTCTTGTGAGGAGGCCCCACAAGTTATTTAAAATATGTAAATTTCTTGTAGCTCATAGTCAGCAACCGGTCTACCACTCCCCCTCTCCTTCTCTCTCCCTCTCTCTTAAAAGCACTTACAACCGCATACACACCCACACACACAGGCACAGACACACATATTTGTGTTTAACAACCCCACAGCTTTTATTGCTTAGCGCTTTGTGTGTGTGTCGCCAGTTTAAAGACCATTTTCAACGCTGCGGCTTCTCGGGGCCAAATCGTTGAGTCGCTTAAGAGCACAAGTTCGGCTATATTCCCTGACATTTAATTTACTTAAGTTCACTAAGCCGTCGCCTGGCAAGCCAAAGACCAATCGCATGCTGCGCCTCCTGATTGAATATTGTCTGTGTACTTAATTAAATATACTTATTTATATATATATATATACTTTTTTGCGGTTTCGTTTGGAGTGAATTGATTTTATGTATGAGTTGCAATTATTTTACTTATTTCATTCAGATTCCGGTTTACATTGTTGACGGACATGCGCTCATTGCAGCACTGTGATGTTGCCGAGCGGAAGCAATAAATATGAATCGCTTCGAGTGTTTATGAATGCCTGCTGGTGAATGCAAATATATACAGCGAGGAATGACACAAAAAATGCATTTTACTGTTTAAGCTTAACAAATATAGTTACGAGTAATTTTTCACTCATCCGTCATCTCCATTTCAATGAATAAATTTATTTCTCGCAGCAATTGCATCTGCTGGTCACACAAGAAATGTGCATGTATGCGTATTGGGGCTTAAAATCAATCTATGTCAAATATAAATTTTTGTTGTATTCAAACTATATTTTTGGCATTTTGTTTTTTAGTTTTTAAATAGTTTTTGTTGTGAGTGCTCCATATTTTTATGTGCTGCTGCCAATTTCACTTTGTAGAGGCTTAACCTGCAGCACAGCATTTATTTACCAAAAAAATCTAATAAACTAAAAAAATAATTTATTTGAAATACAAAGAATACTGTGAAAATGAAACAAGCTAACAATTTTAAAAACTACCGCATTGGGCATATTTGCAAATTGATAATTTTGACTTTATTTTGAACTCTTTAAACTATTTTGTGCAATCTGATTTCTGATTAGAGCAGGATGCCATATAAAAACGTGTGATGAGAGGCAAAAATAAATAAGAGCTCAATTTTAGTACTTACTCAATTGCTAGGATGGGCCCCGTCATCATCCATCCCACATCCACCATCCACCCTTACCTCCGGCTTGAATGGCAGTCTGTTTTATTTTCGCGCATTTGCTGTTTATATAAAACAATAATAATAAATTTCGTGGCAATTTAGAAGACGGCAACATTGTGACGTCGACTTTGACGCCGTTGCCATTGAGCCTTTTGTTGCCATTGAGGCTTTGACTTTGACTATTCGCAGCCCAAATTTGTATCCCCATCTCCGTGCCCGTCCCCGTCCCCGTCCCAGTTCCAGTTCCAGTCCCAGGGCCTGGAGACGCCCTCAATTTCGTTTAGCCTGCGGCTTCAGTTGTGTATTGTAAACTTTCGACATTTGTGTTTCTGTTTCTATATCTATTTGTATTTGTGTTTCTGTTTGTGGAAAAGTTTCACTTTTCTGCCTTGAATTTATTTGTTTGTTTTGCCAGCCGAGAGCGAATTATTTTGTTGGGACCATTGAATCACTTGCTAGACTGCGGTAATTATGTAATCGTATAATAGCAGAATTTTCGATTTCCAACAATTCTTCTTATTAAATTTAAAATAGAACGTGTTGTCGCTACACATGTTTTTTTTTTTTAGTCTGTGCTTAAAGCGCATGATACGATTCTTTTTCTGTCCCTTAGTGCCTTTTCTTTTTTCACGCCCAACCCCATCCACTAATTTTCCAACATTGATGGGCATTCGAGACGATTGAGATTGAGGCAAAAGATGCTGAGGCAAACGCAACGACGAACACAAAGGCAACGACAACGGCAACTGGCGCCATTTTGTATGCCGAGCATACATACAAAAATATGTATATATGGGAATTTGTCTGCTTGTGTGTATGTGCGTGTGTGTGTGCGTGTGCTTGTGTGTGTGCGTGTGCTTGTGTGTGTGCGTGTGCTTGTGTGTGTGTAAGTGTGTGGCAAAGTGACGATAAAACATTTGCTCCGATTGCTTAAGTATGCCATACCAGTTAGTATGAGGAACGCAGGCAGCATTCGAATTTTTATACCCTGAATGCGCCAAAGGGTACTCGTTTTCTATAGCTTGTGTTTCTATTATGAAAACAGCTGAATAAAAGCCATATCTGGACTGCTGTATGGGAAATCGTGTACTTTACATAAAACAAATCAATACAAAGCGTTTAAAATTGCTCTATTCAAGTGGATTTCTTATAGTTTCAATCATCGATCGTAACTGTTAGTGCTATGAAAAAAATACGTTGATTAACATTTACTAAAAGATACGAGGAATGAAGGCTATTAAATTAAAAAGAAATAAAATTGAGCGGGCATATTATGTTACAGAGAGTAACGAAAAAAATGCGCAGTATTATTGAATAATTGTTATAATAATTTAAAAATATGAATTCATTAAAATTTTCTGTCAATCTTTTATTTATTTATTTTATTATCTAGCATAATTATATATTTGTAAGCGTTTATGTTTATCCAATTAAACAAATGCTGGTATATTATCTTACTCAATTGATAAATGAAGTGTATTTAATTTCGCTCTACTATTGATTGTTTTCTAAAAATATTAAAAGATTTCGAAATAGATTAGGTTAGATTACTAACAAACTACGTAAGAACTACTTGATAAAAACCTATTTGACTTTAAGGTATTTATTTCCATGGAAAAACACAATTATAGAGATGTATGTGCGAATGTGTAGGCCTGCCCAGACGTTCAGCTCCGGCTTGATGACAGCCCCGCCCACTTGTCAGCCTGCTTCAGAGTTTGTTGTCTTCATATGTCGACTTTGGGCGACTTACCGTTAAGCTGGCAAGAGCATATCAATTTCGACTTTTTGGGGATCTCGTTTATTTACTTACTTGTATTTCATTGATTTTGCGCTTGGCGTTTTGTCAGTCGATACGTGTTTTTCAATGCGCCTTGCAAGTAAATAAAGCTGCACATACACAACTGTTTCCCCAACTCACACACACACTCTCACTGCTACTTATATGCACATAAACACACACACACACACGCACACACAAACACAAATACACACATACTTAAAGTTAATGACTTGGCGTTAGTTGCGAGGCCGCTTAGCCCAAAATCGAAGCAAGCTGCTCAGTGTTGTTAATTTAAGTAAAAAGCATTTTAGCTGATGTGTTTATTTGCCACGCCCAACATACACACACACGCCCAACACACACACACACTTAAACACACACTTACGTACACACATTCAGACATTCTGTTATCCTGGACCTCCGTGGCGGCTCATATTAGTGATAATTTAGTTGGTCTCCAGTGCTGGCAGCATACATTTATTGTGTGCTATATAGGAATGGCTTCATACGCGCAGCTCTCAAGCACATATGTATTCCTGCTTGTATGTGTGTGTGTGTGTGTGTGTCATGTATGTGTTTTTGGTGGCTCATTTTTGGCATTTTGCCAACGCGCCACATTGGCGTCCTTTAATGCGAAAATGAGTTGATGCTGAGGCAAATGTGTTGGTTGCCGCTTTTTCCATAGATACATACATCTATTTTTTCCATTATGAAACGCTTGAATGAGCATTTATGCCCATGTTACTATATATGTATACATGTATACACATACATATTTCCATACTATCCGATCCGTACATAACTTAAATATGCCCATGTAAATGTGAAAATACGAACTCGTATGATTTAACGATTAAACTGCTGCCAAATGGTAAATTTTTTAGTGTGCGCTATGTCATTAGCAGGCGTCAAAAGTTTCAAAAGGGTTTTGATCTATCAAAGTGGTTTAAACGAGGGGTTTGGCTGGCCTTTAATAAATGAAATATGATTTCATTTGTCAGTGTAACGAAAATGTTACAAGCGTAGTTGACAAAAAACTCTAACGAATTTTTCGATTTTGATTTATACAAAAAGGGTTGCAATTGTAAACACAAATGAACGCATCGCATGAGGTATAAAGTTGAGCAGCGGCATATGTATTTTAGTTCTAAATTACAATCACTGAAATTGCAATCGCCTGCAGGCGCCAAGCATAAATAAATTATGGTCATACAAGCAAATCGTGAAAAATTGAAAGCAAATGGCGCGGCTAATGCAATGTGCATTTATTTATGTATGAATCTATGAGTGTGTGTGCGTGTGTGTGTGTGAGTGTTTGGAAGAATTATGCAAATGTGTGTGAATGGTGGAAATGTAAATGCTGTGCGGCAAATAAAACATTTACATTGCCGCTTTCAATGCATAGCCAACAGAAATTTGAAAAACAAAAGAATTACAACTTGGGGGCAAATAAGAAATTGCACAGAATTTGGCGACATAAATTATGCCAAAGCATGCGCCGACACAATCAACAAACACATTTTTGGCACAGCAAAACGGCGACAATATCCAAACAAGCAAACGAACAAAAAAAATGAAGCAACCAGCAGCCACAGTAACAACAACAATAACACCAATAACAACAACAACAACAACAACAACGCGCAGCTGCTGAATTTTATCCTTGGTGACCTACAAACGTCTGGCTCACAATTACATAGCATACTTTTCGGGGCGCGGCCGCACAAATTGCCGGCCATTAATTAGTGGTACGCGCCTGCAGCCGTGTATCGGTAATGTCATTTGAGGCCACCGCTACTTTAAGAATAATGCGCAAACGGCATTTCCACAATACTTGCCAAAGTGATAAAATGCTGTTAATATTAAATAAATACGAATAAACTACAAAAACATTCGACTGCACATATATACAGCATATCCAGTATGCACATGTATGAATGTGTGTATGAATGACAAAGTGTTGTATTTATATTTCATATGCAATGTTGCTGTCACTGTGGTTTTCTGCTTTATGTGTAAATTGAGTATCTGACAGCTTAAATTCAGTGCCATTGATAGGGTAAAATTTAAACAAGAATGTTGCTGTTGAGTGAGTTCGACTGCGATATACCCTGAACCCAGCTGTTAAATAAATGAATTTGTTTTGAAGCAAAACTGACGTTTGATAGTTGAGTTCTCCATAAAATTAAATAAACTTGATTTGCGTGGGCTACACGTGAACCTATATTACAAATTATAAGTTTCTAATCCTGTATCGAATCGACTATTGTTAATGATGTTCAAGTAATTATTTACTGTGTGGAGTCGGTGATGCTTCCATCTGCCTGTTTCGTAGTTTTTCAGAAAACCATTATACTCTTATTATTCACTTTTAATGGATTCAGGTTATAAAAAATAATTTCAGAAACTGTGATACACCAAATTTATAGATTCAGTTTATGGTTTATAGAATAATAAGGCAAAACTTAAGCGGCTTTAGTTTATAAATATAGATATTAATGTTTGTTTGCCTACTTATTGAAACCACATGGCATAATATTTTAATGACAATGAAGTCATTTAGTTGTGACCAACAAGCTTATAAATTGTCCTGATTGATCAATTAATGCTTCCGAAGACAATGTTAAGCTGCCTTGTTTACTGCATAAATTTAAGCGTAATTAAAATTAAATAATCATTTTGGACTTAATAAATTTGAAAACTCGTATGGGGATATTTGAAGTTATGTTAAAGCTTTGCTTCTGCCTTTACGTCTAATGCATATTGGATATTTACCGATTTAAATATTAAGCTAATTGTTGAAATAATGGCACCATTTAATTAATTGGTTTCAGATATATTCGTAATTTATATGAATAAGCATTAGGAATAAACTAAATAACCTTTATAATAACGAAATGCTGAACTACAAATGGCTTTTAATGAATTATTATTAGTAATTAACTAAATAACCATTATAACAACGAAAGGGTAAGCTTAATATAACTTTCAGGTTGTACATATTTTTTTTAATAGAACTACAAATTTATATGCTAACTTGTTATAGTTCCCCTTTGAACTGAAAGCTAAACACAAACATTAACGTTGCAATTAATTTGCAATTAACCAAGAAGCATAACAATCTTGATATGGGAATTGTTGTTTAACATTTGCATAACAAATGCGTTTTGCTGAGCCAGCAACTGAGCCTAATGGGTAAAACTAGTGAGTAGCAGAGGCAAAACTGAAAACCTCGACAAAATGCCAATGATTAGCGTAATGTTTGCTAATTTAACAGTGTCGCTTGAATAAAAATAAAAGCACAAATTATTTATTTTGTTTTATATTTTTCGCTGCTCGCATTTTTCACATTAAATTGCCATCTGAACCCAGGCACAGGCGAGACGGCAGTCAGGAGTTGGAAGTTGGGAGTTGGGGATGCGGCAAAATTACCGCAAATCCAATGCCCCTGCCACTGGCTGACATTTAATCAAGGTACAGCGTAAAGGTAAACAAACGGAAATAAGCGCAACTTCCTGCTGCTGTCGCTGATGTTTTTTTTTGTTTTTGTTACTGCTGCTGTTCGCATACGAAACGGAAATACAATCAAAATTGTGTAATGTTTGCTTACCAGTCGTGTGCACGCGGTGGCGGGAGGAGTTGGTGGTGTACGCTGAGCCGGATTCAGAGACACGTGGCAATCGGTGTGGTGGTGTGTGTTTTGTGTCTGTGTGTGTGTGTGTGTGTGTGTGTGTGTGTGTACGCTTTAGTTTTGCGCTGGGCTGTCGTCGGATTTTTCCGTTTGGTGTTGATGTTTCCAGTTTGAGGTTTTCACAGCAACAGCGACAGCAACAGCAACAGCTTGTGACAGTTGCCTTGGCAATGCGCTGCTAATGAATTTTGCGCCAAATAAATCATTAGCATTATGTCATTGAATACTTAACGCGCCCATTTACAAGCGCATTTATTGACAATGCTTATAAAATTCAACGTGGAGAAGCAGCACAATATCCTGTCGGAGTTTATTTGGGCTAATGGGCACCGACGGTATGCTGGTTAAATGTTACAGGTAACTCACATGACATCTTATGCCTTTGCTCTGTAAATGCAAATTGCTTTTGCGCGGCTTCGAGCGGTTTCTGTTCTGTTGTGAGTATGCATCGCTGTCAGTTATAATTGATGCTTTGACAAGTCGATTGTCAGTCAATTTAGCGGCAAATTGGCAGTTGTTGGAACAAAGTATATTTTCATATACGGCTAGGGGAAATTAATGGGAAACATGTGAAAGAGAGTGCCAATTTGGAATGGATGTCAATTTCTTGGCATGAGTAATGCGTCTCTAAAACAGTTTGAAATGTGTAATAATTTAAATATAAAATATTAACTCATGAATGTTACCCACCTGATGCAAATATAAGGGTTGAAAAATGTGAGAATCCTGATGAGAGGATTAGATCCTAAAAATACCATTTGGTTGAATTTATTATAACTTTTCAAGCATTTCTCTGATATCCTCTTATCTCCCAACTAATATCATCTTCTTTGTGCTACTTAACGGCGCAGCTAAACTAATCAACACTTCTTCTATGATCATTTACACATATCACACATTTCAACCAATACATTTTAATAGTAAGCTGAACGTATTTCAATATTTGAATTGCATAATCATTGGATGCAATGTAAAACTCGATTTATGTTGGACTAAAAATATTACATTTTCTGTGCAAGGACTACATTTGATACGTATGGCAACTAAATCGTGTGCCATTTGTATGCACTGAAATCACAACAATTCGCATCCATCAAGACATTTTGGAAAGTGGCCGCTATCGGTCGCATGCCCCACAAGTTAAAAGAGTAGAAGGAGGCACGGAGTGCGGCAACCAGAAGTGTCCACATGTAGATGTGGATGTCAACAGCGTCACGCCTTTTTATATGCTGCAAAACAATTTTCAAAGTCATATTTTATGCCATCAAAGGCATTTGTCATTTATGCGCAAAATGTTTGGCAATTTCCCCAGCCAGTCTCAACAGCCACCACCCACCACTCTTCCACCCACCAATCTACACCATATTCAGCAAATGGTATGACCATGACTCAAGTCAACAAACTATGTGAGGAACGTTTAGGAGCATGATATGAGTGTCTGTCATAAAAGCATAGGCAAAGGGTAAAACACACTCGTAAAATGTTGAAGAATATGGAATTTGGCATATAGAATACGGAGTACGGAGTACGGAATATGCTGTATGGAATGCCATGCCATGTGAATATCAATGCTGAAGCGCAGCCAGCAGTTGACAATTTAGCAAACTTCTGTTATTTGTCTGCCCATGCAAAATAAGAATAAAAAGAAATTGTTACGCAAAAAAAAAAAGTTGACAGGACAGGAGCAATTTGATTTTGGCATTAGTTGCCTGACTGCCCGACTGACTGACTGCCTAACTTCCTGCCAGTCTGGCGCTGACAAATTTGCGCTTTTGCCTTGGCTAATAGTAAAAAATTTGCGAGCGTCAACTTCGACGCAGTCAATGACAGCTCTCGAGATTGCCATGAATATATAAAATCGTCCACATGTATATCTATTTTTATGTGGGTTGGTGCAGAGTTTGTTCTTTGGCAACAGCACAAATAATAAATTGGCAATTCATGCTTACAAAATGCCCTGTAAATAAGTCATGCACACATATTTTTCTGTTTGCGAATAATGCATCATTAGTGTGGTGTGCACAATGAAATAAATCAATATATTGGATTTATTTCTGTTGAGTGGCATTCATGTTGTTTTCATTTCTTATATTTTTAGATCATACAATAAATATGATTATTTTATTTTGCTTAAATTTCAACCAAATATTTGCAGACAAAAAAATTGAACAAATATTGAAAGCAATATTTCTAAAAATGATAATATATAATTTTAAAGAATTGATTTAAGAAGGAAATATAATTGTAATATTTCAGAAATAAAACTACAACATTTAACTTTGATAATAATTTGTTATTTTCAACGTCTCAGCATTTTTGTTTTTTTTTTTCGAGCAGCTTAACATTATGATATGAATGGTATGCTTTCAAATAAGGTATAACCAAATCACCCATCTTATTTCAAATAAGTTTTCTCGTTTCTCCCTTTTACATTTTCGTTTTTCTTTGTTGGCTTGTGTTCGTTTCCATCGAGGCTCGTCAAAATGGCTGTCATTGTAAATGTTGTTGTTGAATATAGAGCTTGTCTTTGTTGTATGTTTTGTACTGTTGTTTTTGTAGTTACTGGTTGTTGGTTTGTGTTGCTGTTATTACTGGTTGTTGGTAGGCAGCCAAGTATTGTCACAGTGCCAGAGATACTCGCACTCATATGCACTTCGCGTTTATTGTTTGGCAATAAATTTTCTGGATAATAATTTCAAGCCGGCGTCATAGCAATGATAAACTGTAGATGATATATTATTGTGTTGTTAGTCTAGTATATGACTGCTCCAACCCTGACTCTGTTTTCGCTCTGCTCAACTCTGCCGCTGTTGTTTCTTTTTCTGTTTGTGTAGGCAGCCAGAAGAATGGCGCTTAAGTGCGTCGTCGGATTTGGCAGCAGCCCTCTGCTAACCGCCAAGCCGGCTTAGGCAGCCGACTTAGGGGGCTCCAGGCTCCGCGAACTTTACCATCGAACGTGCTCTCAGCGCCTAAAGCCTTTTCGCATGCAAAGTGTTGTCTCGTGTTTTCCAGTTCCCAAAATGCTTGTTTATACATATTTATATGTATATATATATTTATATATATACCATTTTTATAAGTTAGTGCGTCGCGAGTGCTCATAAATTTGATGACTACAGAGTGTCCCTCACATGCTTCAGTAAAAATTTCTGAAAAATTTACAAGTATTTTTGGGTGCACTGCCGAATGATCGATGGACCACCAACTGAATGAGACAGACTCTCGAGAGTAATGTGGTGTAGGCTAGTCTCCTTTTTGATGAATGGGCTCTGAAATGTGTGAACATTTGGCCAGGGTGTTAAAAATAGATACATAAATCATTTCCATTATGCTATTTATTTTAAAGTAATTTTTTAAACCAAATAATTTTTGCACAAATTTTGGAAACAATCATCGAAATGAAGAGCGATGGTAAACTAATGATTACGAGGCTGTTTTTAAATTAAATTTGCATATGCTTTTTACTTTTAAAGTTCAAAATTGAAGAACATGTAAGCTAAGTGCTCTTTGTAATAAGTTTCATCACTTTATCAATACTGAATCGATTTTTGATCGTTCTTTGCCCTTTAGATACAAACCTGCAGGGTAATTGCAATTCTTACTGCGCTGATTGCGGTCGTTGTTTCATCCATTTCATGCAATACAATATTTATTATATTTTATTTTTTATATTTTATGTATTTATGCACTTATTTATGTGCGGCAAATTTAAAACAGAGACTCAAAGGGCTGTCTGTGAATTAAATTTAAGGCAACAACAAAGTGTACCATTTCTAGACCCCCACCCCCGGCGCACCTTCACGCGCTCCAAAGGGGAGCAGATGCGAATATTGTCACCTATGCCACATCAAAAAAGTAATAGAAACCGCCATACAATGCAAACAATCGAAAGACGCACGAGGCTGACAGTGAAATTTTCTGGCTGTCATTTTCAGGCATACCAAAAAAAATATATTTCCCGTTGAATATGCATTACGCAAAACCGAGCAAGTAGCGAACAGACACAATAGGGGGGGTAAAATATGCGTGGGCTATCGATTTTCGCCATGGGTGGCCAAGTCGCACCCCTTTTCATTCCAGCGAAGGGAAGGACTCAAAGGCGAAGATGGCTAGCGGAGCGCGACGAATGTCTGTAGGAGATGCGAGTCCTCTGATTCTTGGCCTGGGCCGTAAGCAGTGCGACGACTCGCAGTGTAAGTGACTTTAAGAGGAGGCGCCACACAGCCAGTCAAGTTGTATGCCCAAAACGTACAAAATTAAAAAGCCCAGTGCTGTAAATAAGCATCATTTTGGCCAGCATTTTGGGCAGTTGCACCGTCCGCTTGCCGAGCTCCTTACGTTGGTCAATGGACCTTTTAGGTCCTGCTGACTTATCCCGGCTGGTGTTGCCAATGCCGTAACGTGAAATGAAAGCACGTAGCATTTTCATTTCGGCCAGCGTACGGAATGCCAATTACAAAATGCGGCGACCACAGGCAGAGCTGGAGAAGAAACCGAGACAGAGAGAAAGAGAACAAAGACAGAAAAAGCAAACAGAAAGAAAGAGATGGCATGCTTGCTAAAGAGAGACAGAGAGAGAGAGCAGAAAAACCAACACGAAACTCATTGAAATGAGTCGAGCAGTGTCGGCGCGAGTTCGCCTCATAACTGATAGATGCCTTTTGGCGAAATTTTTTAATAAACTTGTGTGGCTCCTTGAGACACACAAACACACACACACACACTTAAATATATGTATGAAATGTGCGTGTATATACATCTACACACACTGGGAGCATGTCTGGCTGGGAAAATGGAAAAGACTGGCGCCTACAGTGCGTTGGCGATGTCGCTACCTTTTTTTTGTTCGTTTCTGTCTGCTTGAGCTATGTCTGCGGCACTTAAAAGTGCTTTATTATTGAGGTTTGCAATTGGAATTTTAATTTTTATTTTATAAGTTATGCGTGCTGAATCTTAAACATGCCACAAAGAGATCTCCAGTCTCTGTCCTCTGCACGGACCCTTGGTCCCTCGTCTGTCAGGCGCTTGATTTCTTAAGCTGCCATAGAGATGTTGTTGCTGTTGTTTATTTGGCTGGTTATTTATTATGTTTGTACGTGTGTGAGTGCTGGCTGGCGTATGTGCTCGTATTTTAGTTACTGCTAATATCATGCCCCAAAAGACAGTCAACACACACACGCACACACACACACACGCAGACGCTACCGACACATGTGCCGGCTACTTAATATGCGCACCTGAACAAACTCATCGTCAAGTCCAAACTTTAAGACCCGCCACACACTTGAGGTTCACTGGGAAACCAAGCAAAAAATCCGCGTATAACAACTGAAACACAAAATACTTTAGATACCCTATCATTTTGAAATGCATTTGAAAAATATTACATATTTTTGATTCAAATAACAAGTCAATAATCGAAATGTTGCGAATACATGTTAAATATATTTATCAATATAATATCATTCTAATGTGTCTTAATTATCGGAAATGTCAGTAAGATGAGGAAAAATATATTTCTCCACAGCACAGAAAATATTTATTGAAGCTGATTCTTTAACATTATTTACAATTTCATTTATTATTCTTAATTAAATTAGTATGTACCCAACTTTTTAAAATAAAATAGAGTAAACTTTAAATTAATAATAATTGCAACAGACTCTTTAGAAATGTACGGGGTTTTTGAACACACATAGCAATGTTAAGGAGTTCCACTTTGCCTCCAAACTTGTTTGGCAAGTTTTGCTACTCATTCAGTTGAAGGGTGGAGAAAACTATATATCACAATGTCAGCGCACTTAACATAGTTTATATGTGTGTCGTTGTTTTAGAGCTCACAGCTAACAGATCCCACTCTCCTCCTCCCCCTCCATCGCTCACCCTGTTAGCCATTATGCACACGTCGCGCATAACCATAACGATTATGCTAATGCTCTGTGAAAGGGGTGGTGATGGGGATGAGAACGGGGTTAGCCACCAGCTACCTGCTTATGATTTGCCTTGGCTTATTTGGAGCGACCGCGCGCACATCGCGTTATTTACATACCTTAAGTAGTTGTAATGGGCTACTGGTGTTTCTACTCTGAGCCACAGCGCGACAAAGTGTTGGCAATGAAGCCGCTGGCAGATGGCAGCAGGCAGCGTCCTTGGCTGAAAGAGGAATATGTGAGAGTTGTCTATAGCCACGAGTGGCCATAAAAAATGTGAATGAGATGAGCTAGTTTTCATTATATTCACATTTGGTCTTGGCTTACTTTTGGGGTATCTCATGAGCTTGCATTTAATGCGAAGCTTACTCGGATCACAGCAAGAACTACTTATTTTTAGATGCGTGCTTGGCTTTGCTTTATTAGTGCACATGAGAGAATGTGAGTGAAATTTGCAAGATGCTTCAGCCAAGAAAAAAAACCAAGACCACACGTAAATTATATGAGGCATGTTAAGGATTTTCTTGAGTGTGGTCATCATTTTGAATGTCTAATTAAAGAGCTTTGATATAAGTAAAAAATTAAACAATTAATACCATAAATAAAGACTTTTTCTTGCACAGAGTTCGTGCGTACCTTCAATCGTTATAAGTGCCTAAATGATTTTCATAAAATTAAATGGTGCATTTGTGTCAAATATTACGTACGAAAATATAAAAAATCAAATTCTTGGATAAAATACCAAAAATCTAATTCATAAAACTTATTCTATTTGACAGGGATGTTTTCAAGTTCAGTTTATTGTCATCAACTTTTACCCAAGCTCAGTAAAAATATGAATAAAGTTATCAAAAAAACAAAGTAGAAGAAGAACTTTGGCACGTTAGATTGCAAATATCGGAAAGTCAATGTCCTCATCAAAAAGTTTAGTTGGTTTTAGTTTGCTGCCTTCAATATGGCGCCGCAGCTATTTAATGCGGCTTGTACAACTTGTTGTGCATGAACTTGTTCATTATTATGCAAAATATGATTCAAGATATACAGAAAACCAGATGTTGCCCTGATGAGCGTCAACTTTGCGTTGATATTAAACTGAAATTAATCTGCATCCAAAGTTGGGTTGGTGCTTTAATTAGTTTTGCGATTTGAAATGCGCAAAGTTGAGGGGTACTCAGTTTTTAATTTTGTGTGCAGCTGGATTATCATTTAAGTTAACCAATCGGAGATAGTTAACAGAAACCGTTAAATCTAATTGGTAAACTTTTGATTGCATAATAATATTTAAAGTGATCTAATCAGAAAGAAAATATCATTGATACTACAGGAACAACTTCTGTTGATATTGAATTGATTCTCAAACAACATTTAAATTATTGATAGATAAAACCAATTGGCAAAATAATCTCCAACATTTACTAAAAGGAAAATACGAAATGATATAGTTGGGCACTCAGTGCAATGTGCGGCTGAAAAACATTTTCCACAGTCAAGCTAAATATGAGAAGAGAACAAATCAAATCAAATGCAGACATAGTCAAGAGCCAAGCAACAGCATCTACAGTGGCAGTAGGAAGCAACAACAGCACCCACAACAGCAACACAAATAACAAAAGCAAATTAATAGAAAACAATAACAATTCCCTTTATTATTATTACTGCAGTGAGACTTGGAAAACAGACAGCAGAACAAACTCGACTCTAGCAACAAAACGGTTTCAAGTGCCTAAGTTTTTGTGCTTTATTTTATTTCACTGTGTTTGCCGGCAAGTATGTGTCTGTGTATATTGTATTTGTGTGTGGGTGTGAGACTATAAATGTGTGGGTGTGTGTGTGTGTGCTTGTAATTTACACAACAAAATGCAAGTAAAACACAAAACTCTTGTTCGATGCGACGGCCTTGCCTAAAAGTATGCCACACTTCGACGCCTGCTCTGGGGACGTTTTTGGGCCCAGAGGCTTGTTCTGCCAAATGGTTGAGCACACAACAAGCATATTTCTTTTTAAAAACTTGCTCAAACAAAGTATAGCTCAGAGTGCTGGCAAAGTGTTCAGAAGCTCAAGAAATCAGGCCAAAATAAAATCTAAAGAAACTTATACACAAAAACAAGAAACAAGCGCATTGCATGCGTTTTCTATCACAGGTAACTTTCTACGAGTGTAGAATGGCTGTGAGTGTCTGTGTGTGTGTGTGTTTGTGTGTGTTTGTGTGTGTTTGTGTTTGTGTGCGTCTTTATCGGCATACGTGCATTGCATGTAGAATGTTTGGCAGAAACAGCCAACAGCAGCAACTTTATCTAAAGTACAACTTTTTACCACTCTCCTGCTTCCACTTTAACTCATCCGCTCCAGCAAAACACCAAAGCGATTTCATGTTTTTAGCCTGATTTGTTGCCACGCCTCATGGGGGGGCGTACACGGCTTTTCTGCCGGTGAATTTTGTGTTGTTTTGGTAAGTTTTTACCCGATTTAAAGTGAAAATGAAACTGTTGTTGTTTATATTACGGCTACGTTGTCGATTCTTTTGCTTCCTGCTGAAATCCCACCCAGTGCCCCTCCTCCTACACACTTGCAACATGTGCCAATGATTTTTAATGCGATTTAAGAATATCGCAAAAACAGGTAGATTTCTTTTTCTTTTTTTTTCTTTTTTTTTATACATTTCTTTTTTTTTCTTCGGCATTTTTGGATCCCTGTCGAGTGGCTTAAGTCTGGTAGCAGGCGCAACCTTTTTTTAAGTGGCCGGCCAATGAAAATGTTTGCGAAGGTGAAAGCGAGTAACATAATGTTCTGTAGGCCCTTATCATAGTGTCAATGTGTGTGTGTGTGTGACTTTATTTAATGCCATTAACGCAAATTGAATGTTTTACGCACTTAAGCCTTTTGAGCCGTTGCATGCGCAATTGAGTTTTCGGTTGTGCCTCGTAATGCCTCCTTATGACCACATTTGTCCTGACTTATAGCCCTGAACACTTTCGCATTCCAGATTCAGCGAACCAAATAAATAAGTGGACCGAAAGATTGGATTAAAATTATAAATTATCTAAATTATGTATACACACACACACACACACACACACATGTGTACATTGGAATAAATTACAAGTTGAAGTTTAAAGGACCATCTCCCAACCAATTTCAGCCAAATTTCAGTTTTTTTTGCGTCAATGGGAAATAAGATAAACTTTATTAAACATTGCGTAAGCGAATTTAGGAGAATATTTTGCATCTCAACATAAAAATAGTTTTTTCTAATAGCATCTAAGCCATGAACCGTTTTATTCATTTGCCTGTATAGCGACTGCTGGATAAGCCAATAACGGTTTCATCATCATCACACACAGAAACTAATAAAGCAAACTTGTAAATTCCTTGCACACAGCCAGCTCGAAAGTAACAACAATACAAACTACTTGGCAGAGCCATTTTGGTATAGCCATTTTATTGCCAAAGTGCAGCTGTAGGAAAACAAACAAACCAAGACGGAGGCGAAACAGGATCGGGTAGATGCTTAGCATAAACTGGTGTGCTTGGCCTATTTCAATAATGATAAAAGGAAAATACGCTTGTCGTGCCTGTGTGCAGCAATTGCAAACTATTCCCCATAAAATAGCGCGCTTATATAAATATTTAAACTAAGGCATTGGCACGAAAAGCATTTGGCCAAGACTCTCTAATAGTAGTTGGAAATGGAAAATAAAAGCCCTGCCAGCTGCCAGGGGCCATGATGAAAGTCTCCATTTAAGCCATCTTCTCTGCATATTGCATAGATGAGTAGCTCGCGAAAATGCCAGATGTCGAATGAGTGACTGAGAGAATGACTGAACTGACTGAGTGAGTGAGTGAGTCAGTGACTGATGAGTGGATGTAAATGTGAATGCGAGTGTGGACCAGCTGTCCTTGGGACAGAAAAGCGTTTTTCAATATGCATGCATGGAAAAAATACTGACAATGCCAGTTATAACTCAGATTGAGAACATACAGCTTAGACACATGCACACACACACACACACACACACACATATACACATACTCACCGTAGACACCTTTTTGTCGCACACTCATTTCAGTTTGCTGCCTGTGGCATACTTCCACGAAAGTCAAGTCATTTGTTGTTTACTTGTTTATCCCGTTTTATTTCTGTGCCATTCGTCTTGCCACTGAATGATACAGTTGGAAAATAGAGCTACACATAAGCCGAGTATCTGTCTTGCATCTTGTTGCTGTCATTTCAGGCTAATGTCTTCGCTCCAGTTTCCTTTTTCGTGTTCAATGTCTGGCTCTTGTCATTCCTCAGCCATCACTCACCCACCCACAGCTCTGCTAGTTGCTTTAACATTTTTTTTTTGTTGTTATTGAGACTTGTATCGTGCTTCATGCACATCAGCATACACATTGAAGCCAGCTTAGTGCGGCATTCACTTAACAACTTTCTCTTGTTGCCATGCAACGAAGCTGTCCACATGTTCCATTATTTTTTAAATCAATGGGTTTTTAACACAATATCTACAAGTAAATTTTATACCTAATTTGGTTTTTCTGTCTTTTATTTGCAGGTCTTGTCAATTTTGAACATTAAAAAGGTGAGATATTTGCAAATGTAATGAAATGCAGGCAGAAATATTCTCAATGGCTATAAATACACCATGCATCACTTATTTATGATTTTTTTGCTCAAACGTATCTCCTTATAAAATGAAACTAATTTGCGCGCCTACCCGCAGTATGATTCTAGGAATTTTCCAAGCCGCTTTAGCCCCGACAATGCGTCCCTCCCGTTCCACAATCAGTACTGAGATAAGCGGCTTATGCTGTTCAGTTAGAGTGCGAACGAGCTGTGACTCATAAATACGATACAACAACTGTGACCACCACCAAAAGCGATTCAAGGCTAGGCTGAAGACACATTTTCCGTTCCCTGGCTTTCCACTAAGTCTTGGCCTAAAAATTCCCCAATGGAATGCTATTAATAATGAAATTCCTTCGCTGCCTTCTTTGCTTGTATCGCTGAGAGAGCTGGCAAATTTCTACTCTCTTCGCAGTAAAATGCATTCAGAGCTGCTTATAAAAATAAACCTGCAGCAGACTGTGTAACTGCAATTAAAAACTCTTAATTGTTTATTAATGCGCACTTCTAGAGAAAGGCGTGAAAAAAAAAAACAATTAATTTGCTGCTGTTTTAAATATGGCGCAGACGATTTAACTTATCACGGTTGCCAGCAGCGACAGTCGCAGTCTGTCTCTGATTAAAATAAGCCCCTCTGCTTTTTTTTTTGTCTCGGTGCGTAAGACTTTGGCTAATCGCTGCGTCACGTTCTGGGTGGGGACCAAAGATTCGGCTCGCTCTTTGAATTATGGGGCCTGCACTTGTTCTAGGAAGGGGAGCTGTTGCCGCGGCTACTGCTGCTGTTGCTGCTGCTGGTGCTGATGAAACGGATTTTGAATTGATGGGCGCTTCCATTTTAATTGCCTGCTGGATTTTTAGTTTTTTCACCCTAAGTTCGTGTTTCCTGCGCCAACATCAAAATACGAAAATAACACAACACGAACAGCATGCAGTGTGATGATTAATGAGACAATTTTTATGATGACGCACAGTGGGTAAACACCTAACGTTGTTATACAAATGCCGAAAATAATAAAATGTGAACAAATTTCAATATTTCGTTCAAAATGAAAACTAATCCAATTTGCAGGCTATTTCAAAGTAATTTATTCACTTTCCATGATATTTTCGTTTATAGATAAAATGAAACAGTGAAGCGAATGCCACAATTCTCTTGAAATTCTGACCACTGTGCAAATCACTCATGCTGTGCTTTGTGTGGGGGGCGAAGAGACTGTTTCGTTGCTGCGAGCGCGTGAATAACACGAATTGCGTTATGAAAAATGCATGAGATATATGACAGTGGGTATTTGGGGCGGGGTGGATTGTAAATGGGATTGATGTGGCTGTTGCAATCATTACAGAGCTGAGCGATAAGCGACGTTGCATGCGGTGACACAACTGACTGAGTGCAATATGACTTCTCTGCGTTATGTATGCTTAAATCTTTCAATCTGGTTGGGGAAGCCCACAGCGATGGGGCTGGTGATGGGTATGGTGATGGGGATGGGGTAAAAACGGGGATGTGGTGTTTGTGATGCGGTTGACAAGCACGCGAATTGATGTGCCACTTGGGTGAAGTGCTGTTGACTTTGAGGGATTTACGTACACACTGCTGACAGCTGCCAAAAATTAGTTGCCAGCCATTGGAGCAATGACAAACTCCCGCCCTTATCTGTAACTCAACTAACAGAGTCCCGTTTAGACTTCAGGTCCGGAAGGCATAATTAGCTGTGGATCGCAAACTTTTGTCTGTAGCTGTAGCACAAAACAGAAGTTCAGTTGCCTCAGCAGCATCTGCGTTCACTTCTATTATTGTGCTTTTGTTGTTAGCCAAGCTGCATGCATAAACTGAAACTCAAATTTGCACACAAAATCCCAAAATGTCAGTGTCCAAAAACACAAGCAATTGCTGGCAACGGCAACGGAGGTGTTCGGGTGTGTGGCAGCAGACAGCAGCATTCTGCTTGCCAAGGGACATAGTCGGGCAACACAAGAGGAGCAGCAATTGCAGCTGCAGCCAAAGCTATAAAAATACTTCGCCCGACACTCATTATTCAAATGTGTACTGGGGTCTGGTCTATGCAAAGCGAGCGTGTTTAGATCCCAAAACTGTGTAACACATTTGTTTCGTACTCTGTTTTTCGTTTTATTAGATTGTTCATTACATTTCCCCAAGTTATTCACAGATTTATTGCAATTTATTATCAAAATTAAATTCCGTTATTAATTTGGCAGGCAGCACACACCCAAAAAACGACAATTGGGTTGCGGTTGGCATCCTCTACGTCTGCTGTCTTCGTAAATCTGGCCATTTGACAATGCGATCAGTGTTGTTAATAAGATGAAAAATAGACAAGATTGCTTCATTGTAGCTTTGCTTTACAAGTGCATTGCATTTCTTTATTTGGTTGTTGCTTAAATAGTCTCTGAAAGTCTATTATATAAAATCTAAATATAATATATGTAATAATAACACAATTTAATACAATAATAAGTAACGCTAATTTAATTTGTGTGATATTTACGTTCACATAACATTGAGGGTCGTACAGTTTACAGTGAGTGAGCCAAAGCGTTAAGAAAACGAGTTTTATTCCTCTTTGGAAAATTGTGCAACAAACTTGTTGACATGACATTTTTTCCCCAAAGACATAAGCAAAGCGCTTTGATCTCGAAATGCTATGTGCTGCATGTAATATAATTTTAAATGAATGATTGCCAAAGGACTATGAAAATGTTGAACGAACAAAAAACGGAGGGACAGGCTAAAGCATCCCTGAGGCGAACCCATTGACGCAGCGGTAAATATGTAAAAAAAATTTAAAAAAATGGATTCAATAGCGGGTTGCAACAAAGTCAAGCGTTTGATCTGGCCCCAAGCGATTGTCACGCATATGTGACGGACCTGAAATCGCACTCGTCTGCAGCACAATGAGACTAATTAGCGACAGAATGAATAAAAACGTTGGCCTACTCTTCCAGGGTTGGGGCAATTCCATGTGCAAACATGCGTTCAATTAGTTGGCCACGAAGCTAGCTGGCGAGCATGTCTAAATTGTAAGTGACAACGAAACGCGAATTACACAAATTGCACTCCTGAAGAGGCAAATAGCTAACGAAGGAACCGATTTATTCGACTTGATTGGATTTAATGCGCCTTCACATAAAACTCGACTGTAATTCCGCGAGTACAAAAGCATTCAAGTTCCTGCATTTGATTTTGTTTGCACACAAATTTATTTCCCTATTCTATTTTTTCGAATATTTATTTAGCAACGTTTCCCCGTTGCCATCCCTGCTTGTTTACATGCCAGCCGGAGTTTCATTCTGCGGTCTGCGCTCTAATTGCGACTTGACAATATATCAAGATACATAGCCAGCTACATACATATGCACATACATACACATGTATGTGCAGCCCAAGTGCTTAGATACATACGTTAACGTATGTATCTGTGTATGTGTGTGTATGTGTGTGTGTGTGTGCGTGTGTTTGGTATCTTTATTCGGAGCTTGGCTCTAGCCAGAAACCGTTTTGACATTTGCTTACGCGTTAAAGCTGACAGGTAAAATGGATTTGCTACGACTACAGAACAAGCAAAAGCGCGTTACTTCCTTCCTCCTCCTCCTCCTCCTCCTCCACCTCCCTTCTCCCTCTCAGTTTCTGATTCTCTTTGGTAATGGGAGCAATAGAAGGGGGGATAATAGCCTCTGTGAAACGTAAATGGGTGACACGTGAGAAGATAACTCCTGGCTGCCTCAAATGTAAAGTGTCTTTGCTCGAAGCAAATGGAAAAGTTCTTTTGTTCAAGATATATTGCTACAGGCATAACAAGTATTGCACAAGTCAAGAACTATTGTGATGCTCAGTTATTTTGCATCGATAAAATTGTTGTAATCCTCAGAAACCTTCAATGTGATTAAATTCAATTACAAACTTAATTATTGTTTGAAATTAAAAGACGTCGTAGAACAATTTGAGCTGCTCAACATAATTATACCTTTACAAATTAACTCCACAATTAATAAGGTATTTCAGTATAATTTTTCATGTTCAATTAAGTTAACAATAATAATAAAACATATAAAAATAATAAAATCAGTTAAATGCACTTGCTTTATTTGTTTTTTATTTGAGAACATTTTGAATTTCAAAATTATATTCCGTTGTTAAAATGGAGTCCTTTGACAGCATACACCCAATATACGACAATTAGGTAATGGTAGGCATTTCTTACTTCCCCTGGTACCTCTCTGGAAACAACCATTTGATGTTGCGATTAGTGATATGAGTAGGATGAAAAGTAGACTGGACTGCTTCATTTTAGTTTTGTTTCACAAATTCGTTGCATTACTTATTGGATTTTGCTTAAGTATTGCTTGAAAATCGAAAAGCGAAGCTAATTTAAAATGTGTGAAACTTATGTTTACATAACATGGAGAGTCGTACAGCCTACACAGTGAAGCAAACCGTTTTGAATGTAATATAATTTCATTAAATTATTATAATTTTTACAAAACTTCAATGTAATTGAACAATTTCCAAGCTTAGTTTATGTACAGAATAAGAAGAGATCGTAGAAATAATTGCTTATTTTTGAAAATATCCAAATTCCCAAATAGCCGAAGTACGCAAATCGCGTCTTAAGTCATCCCATTTTCGATCAATTTTTTACTAGTCTTTCACATTTCAGACACATTTTCAGTAGAAAATTGATTAAAGCTTTTCTGGGCTAACTTTGCTCCAACAAAAAAGAAAAAAATACAAAAAAATTGTTCTTGTTAAATGCAAAAGAAAGAAGGATAAATAAAAAAGGCCAATGCTGCACTTGAAAATCGATTTGAAGCGAAAACGGCTACGAATTGGCAATTACAGTTGGCAACGAGGCTAAAAGGCATTTAATTTCAGAACAGCAGTGTGAATCCATTAGAAGGCATGAGGAAACAGAGATAACAATATTTATCAATGGCAAAATAATTGAGCTCACACGTATCATCCACAAAAAGCAATAAAAAATAGAGAGTGAAGTATAGAAATGATGTAGGCTTAGCTCAAAGGAGACGCAAAGTAAGGAGCTAATTGCTTTCAAGCAAATCCGTTTTAAAAAGTCTTTATATGCTAAGCAGATTGCTGTTAAGCTTGTTGAACGCTTGTTGACCTATTAAAGACAGATTTGAGAACTTTATAATTTTTCTGCCAATTAATTAGTTAAACAATTCGTCAAGGCCCTGACACGGTCGAACAGGCTAATTTATTTAGTTAGCAAAGGCTGCTCAAGGCCAAAACCAAGCTGCTTCGAAAGGTGAGCGAAAAGCGATAAAGCAGGCGGAATATTCGCCGTTACTCCGACTAGGTAAGAAGCGTTAGCAGCAGCACAAAGAAAAATACGTCCAAGGACGTGACACAAATGACCATTCAGAATTTTTGCCAAGGGTTTTTCAACTTTTCTTAGGGTTGCTCAGTTTGGCTTAAGTTAAGACACAAAAAATATGAGATAATAATGCTGCCCCATGGTAGACAGGGAACAGGCCCCTTAAAAGCATTCATATGATATTTTACTCAAGTGCTTCTCTATGGCCAAAAATCGCCAAATAATGCCAATATTGATGTATTACCGTTCATACAAATTACCAATTTTAAAAAAGGTTTAATAATACATTTTTATTAATATTATATTATTATTAGTAGTAGTTTAAAAAAATACTTAGTAATACAATGGTTCGCTTAGTAAAAATTATATTTAAAAAGGAACCTTAAACTTTCTCTAAAGAGTAAAAAAGAGTATAACACAGTTGTGCAAAGTGATACGAAAACATCAGCCTCCTCTTAAGGAATACAAATATAATCATTTTAATGGATATTCGCTCACAATTTAGTGGGCCCGGAAATTGGCCAAATAATTTTGTTGACTTAAGAAAAGTTAAACGTTTTACAAGAAAACTCACTTAAGACCTATGTAAATGAAAAACAAGGAAATGAAATAAACTCAATGTGAAAACTGCGTTGCGATAAAAATGATTTGTATGACCCTTAAAGTTGGCAATATTTTCAAACAGAAACCGTTAGAGCCGCCGGTTCACAATCACAAGTGCAACACTGGCGATAAGTTCACAGACACAAAGCAATTAATATTTAATACCGCCCTTACGGCAGATCAGCGTCGAACGGAGCCATGTGCATGTGCAACAAACAAACGAGTGCAACTGCCACTGCTAATTGCACTCGTTCACACAACAAGCGACAACAAAGGCGATCCGAAGTGGCCTCTAACAATAAGAACGGCAACGACAACCAGAGTCGAAGAGTCGTCGCCTTGACGGCACGGAAACGGAAGCGTTAGTTGCAAGGATATGTTACACTAGTGTACAATAGCCCATCCATTCCATTCCATTCTCCCACTCAGCCTTCACAGCATACACAATTCACAATTTCCCATTTGCACGCCTCACGTCCCTTAACCTCTGTGTGCACAGCAATTATGTGCCATTGAAGTTTCATTGTCAGTGCTGCAGATTGCATATGGAGAATGCGTCCGGATCCGTCTCAGTCTTTGGCAGACATATGAACGTTGTCCGTTTCCGACGTAATTGTTATGCCGATTTTTAACGGTGCCGCCTGCTTGCCAAATTAAATGAAAATCAAATAAAGCCCAAGACCCAAATACATAAATGTGGTTAAATTTTGCAGCGTTAAATGTTAACAGTCGATTTTGCAACTCAAACACACATCCATAAAAATATCAACGCGTATTTGCGTGCCCGAGTCCCATGCCACAGCCCCCAATCCCTATCCATATCTACGGGGGATGTCGTTTGGTTTAGACTTACGAGCTCGAGGGGCAAATTGACAATTTCTCTGAAATTGCACAAATACTTACGGGCCTGCGCTCCACTTTTTTATGGCAAATTACACATCCTCATATGAGTATCTATGAGCGAGAGTGTGAGTGAGTGTGTGCGCGTTTGTGTGTGTGCGTGTATATGTCGTAATATAATAAAATCGTTTGGCAGAGGGTTTTATGATTGGTTTTGAGCCAAACTCGAAAAAGGGGCAAAGCACAAAAAAAAAAAAAAGAAAAAAGCAACACAAAATAAATAAAATATAAACTGCGTTATGTTAATGCGCCAAAGAGAAACCCATCAGACATCATCAGACCGCGTATAATTAAACATTAGATGGCGGTAATAAAATTGAAGCCATTGCAGATGATTGCCACACATTTTCTTGATAACCAGGAAACTGCTTATCTCTTCAGCTTGAGAGTTTCCTTGGCCAACTTTTAGAATAATCTGCATTTGACAACACACTTCGCATTTTATTGTTTTTTTGCAGTTAGCTGTCATCTGAAATTAACTTGTTTATCGAAAACAAACTTGGCCTTCCGCAACCAAATGTGAATGATCCTTGTTCAAAGCGTCGGCAAACTTATAAAGCAATTAAAAAGTTGTTGTTGTTTTTTTTTTGTCAACAGTGTCGTGATTACGACAAAATTTTGCTTGGGTCTATGAAAAAAGTTGGGGCACATCTTGGCCAACGACAGAGTAAAGTTTTAGTAGCAGGTGCGAAACGAATGTCTAACAACATTTAAGCAATATATACTCAAGATCATGGTGCTTGTGCTTGCAGTAATGGTAATCATAATGGCAGTGGTAGTGAGTGCCTAAAAGTATGCTTAATTTTGTGCAACTTTAGTGCCTTTAAGTTGCACACAGCAGCAGCAGCAGCAGCGGCCGCAACAGGGAGCAACTGTGCCAGACGCAAACTTGGAGACGTACTTTTTTTTCACTTGAAGTGGTACCTTCTCTAACAGCCTAAGCTGCTAGGCAAATAAAATAAAAAAGACGCACACAAACACACACGCACTTATACACACACACTTATGCACACATCAAATGCGCACTGAAAGCAAGTCCAAAGTGGTTCGAGAGACTGGCAAACAAAATGGCAGCTGCCTTGTCGTGGGGCTGCCGTTTATTTGCGTTTATAATGTGTGAGCTATTAAAATTTTAGAGGCTCTTCCAGGCTGCCCGTGCGCACGTCTCCGTGTCTGACAATTCCAAGTAAAACATATTTACATATATATTTCTGAGCTGCACTCGCTTTGGATTTTCATTCTTTCATCTGTGTGTTTTTTTTTTTTTATTTTCGCACAGCATTAAATGAAAATTAGCTGATTTTTTTTAAGCAGATGCGGGTCTCTTAAAGCTCCCAAACAGCTGCATCCCAGCGATGTAAACATCTTTTAAGTGAAACTCGCGCCATTTTTGCACTTTGTGGAAATGTTTGTTACGCAACGCATACAAATTCATATTTGTGTGCAGTGGGCAGAAATTAACATAAAACGAACGCGAGACGCGGCATTTTATTAACGTCACCGTTTTGTGTTAATACCCTGTTCGTTAGACAATCAAAGGAGTAGGTTAAATGGTTGGCTCTGACTAAATTATAATTATGTAACAATGAAATCAATACTTGAATGATGAATACAAATGAAACCTCCACGAGAAATTTAATATCGATCTGCTGATTAAATTAGCATTCCGTCCTTGGGTTAACTGGATTAAGGCAATTCTGTAAATGTTTACAGCAAATTTGCTTATTATAAATAATTGGATTTAAAATGCTGTGCACATTTTGGTTTTCAATCCAATAAAATTGTGTGGAATTTTACACAGAGCATTGCGCAGTCGTTGTTGAAAAGCGCCTTTAATTTTTCTTATTTGCTTTTGCATTTGAGACGGATTCTGCAGCAGCTTATTTTTTATGCATATTTTATTATTTTGCCATTGCATGCGTAATTTTATTTGCCACCGCCGCGCTATTTTTTCAGTGTTTTTGTTGCTGTCGCCAGTAGTCGGTTGCTATGCTCACATTTCGTGGCAGGTACTATGAGTAGAAGTTTTATGGGCATTGCTGTGCTTTTTTTTAAGGTAGTAAAAAATGTATGCACGCTACAAAGTGGCACTCGTTGTGGTTGTCCTGCTAGTTGTCCTGCCGCCACTGTGGCTGCACCTGCGGTTATTTGTGCTTTCGCTGTTGCTGTTTTGTTGTCACGCTACCTTGGACAGGGCCAACACAGCAGGCAACATGCCAAATTAAGTGCTCTCAGCTCCTGCCAGAATACGTTTGCGCGGAGGTGGCGGCAGTGAGGGACGAAGAGGTCAATGGGCGGCGCCTTATGAATGTCGGCGCCAGAAAGCTGTTTAAGCTGTCATGTACATTTTAATTTTCACATGTTATGACATGTTTGCAACGGCACTTTGATGTTGCCACACGACACACCAAAATTACTTTAATTGAGCTCATATGTGTGTGTTCAAAATTCATTTTAAGTCTCTGCTCTGCACTTACTTGAAAAACAAACTTTATCAAATTCCGGCCAAGGTCAAAAACAGCTAAAATAATTCTCAATTTAAAATAGGTTTTTTTCGTAACGAGAATTGATCAGATGACTTAATATAAGCAAAATGAGGGTATCTAAGGATCTTACTAATAAATATGTGTGCAAAGAAAATCTTATTTTGAAAATGTATTTGTTGTTTGTTAATTATTTCACATTTTGTGTACAATTTACACAGAACTTAAAGTCAGCGGCGGTCTCAGCACCAGCTTTGTGTACCTTTGGGTTGCAATAGAAATTTACAGCTGGCAGTAGTTTTCCGCGATGGTTTCACAGTGTCTGCGGAGCCAATAAGCCTCTATCTCTATTCACTGCAGTGGTCGTCTCAAGTTGTCGCTGTTGGCAGTCTTTGGTTGGGTTTGGTTTGGTTTGGTTTGGTTGTTTTCCCCAAACGGCTGTACACTTCCAGCCAAATTGTTTGACGCAGCTGTTGATAAGTTTTTAATTAAGTTTAAGAGTATTAGCAGGCACTTTAGCTGGTTGTGCGACTCGAAAATCTATAAAAGCCACAAGAAGTGAGCGTTACTTGAGCGCTCTTCCACCGAAATGAGAAAGGCGCAAAATTAAGTGCTTAAATTAGAGGCGTTGGAGGTTTCCGTCGTCACCGCCCCCAGTGCAGATTTGAAAAAAAAGTAAATTAAGTACAGCCACAAAATGTGGGGACAAAGTCGTGCTACGTATCGCTGTTGCGCCTTCAACATTTTATTATGCATTACGCATACGCCGGGTATATTAACGCCTAATAAAAATGAAAATGAAAATGAAAAAGAAAAAAATTACTTATGCCTTTTTGTGTGAAATATCAATTTCGTGCGAATGTCTATTGATTTGCCGAGCTCAAATAAAATTGCAATTATTTTCAATGACAGCAGTATGGAAGACATGCCAATGCACGGCACAGAGACACAAATATATAAAATAAAATTAAATTAAATGAAATAAATGTTTACTTATTAGAGAGAAAAGTTTTGCTTGCCTCGTGTTACATTTTGCTAGCTGAGTGAAAGGTACAAATCTCTACGATTTGCCGATGGCTTTACTCGACAGCCGCCTCATTCAGTTGCTATTAAATAACACAACATACAAGACATTTCTAAGATATACACAGATGCTCACACACACAAAAAAACACACACGAGGCAAGTTCAATTGCCGGTTGCTCTTGGCTGTCAAATCATTTTGTGATAAGGATAAAACACACATGAGCATACAAGGACACACGCTCGCTCTCACGCATCCAATCAAGCATACTTCTGTGTCCAAGTCGCATATATGTATTTTTGTGTGAATCCGTCTGCTTCATAACTGACAAATGAAAATGTCAGAAATGTTTGTAAACTGCTGTCAAGGCAACCAAATGAGAAATGTCTTGTATTTGTAGCATCTACAAATTAAATTAGAATTTGTTTGCGCAATTCTAAAATGTCCTGTTTGTGTTTTGCGAATCCAATTCGCCTTTACCCTAACTGCCAGCAATACATTTGTTCATTTGGGAAAAATATATATTTTTTCCTTTCTCAATAAAGGCGTTAACGAGTTTCTGCAAGTTTAAAGCGCTCTGCTTCAGTCGGCTTGTGAACTGTAATTACGGATCATATATTGATTGTCAATTGACTCGTTAGCTGCAATCTCTTTTTTTTTTTATTAAAATTCTTTTCAATTTATGCACTAATTTTATTTATTTTTTCTATAAATGCCTACTACAATATTTAGTAATATCATATTGTCTGCGGCATACAAGCAAAAGTAAAGTCATTTAAATCTTTACAAAAGATGAAGAGCATTCAATGTTCTTTTCACCAGCTAAATAACAAGCTGGTGTGATTTTACAAGTACTTCTCCGATTACAATTGTTCCTAAATGGTTTCGTGTAATTACTTTAGATGTGCGTGCGGGCAAAACTCTGATAAACAATAATATCTCATTAATTAGACAGTTCATGAGTAGCTTACAACGGTGGCAACAATAAATAAACCAAACCACGTTTACCTGTTTAGCTGAATGAGAATCTCAGCCACAATTTCAAGCTTAGCGCTAAGCATTTGGCTAAAAGGCCATGCCAGCTGCGTTATAGACAAGAGATGGCCAAGATTAATGTCGTGTTATTAATAACGCCGAAAATTCAGGTTTCGTTCAGGTGGCAGTCGAGAATAACACTGAGCGGCCCTGGCTGCCATGGCAAAAGCAAATCAAGTCAATTTGTTAGACAACACAATGATGGCATAGCCAAGTATCCATTACGTATTTGCATTGGCGCCAGCCGGCTCGCATCATACAAATAAAGTGCGAGTTTGTCAGTCAGCCAGTCAGTCAGTCAGTTAGTTAGTTAGGAAGAAGCTAATGAAGCGCGCAGCTTGCTGGAATCTTTGTCTGGTGTCGCTTTTTCACAGGATCGAATTAAACAATTCCTACGTTCCCTTAGAGAAACATTTTTTGCGACCAATTCATTTTGGCGTCTACGGGCTGTGTTTGTACCGCTTGCACTTTGCTCAATTTCTGGGTAATTTATGTGTTATTTACCCAAAGTGGGTTTGCAGTGCAATATGTTGCATGATTTATGGCTGCCATCTTCCGTCGATTGTCTGTGCTTCCTTTTGCTTATTTACATTTTGGTTTGCTTTGCCGTTTGCCTGTCATTTCCTTTGTCCTTTGTCTTGTAGCATTTTAATGCCAATTGATTAATTTGGACAAATATAAATGTCAGCCTAGTGTTGTCCTGCCAAGGACAAGATAATTTAATGGCCAGTCCCCAGCTGTGTACACACAGCAAATACCGTATTTGAAATCATTTAATGACCAAGTAATGAGCACAATGAGAAATAATAAACCCAGACAATCCAGATGTGGGTCCTTTATCCTCTCAGCGTTAACCAAAACACGAAGTGCAATTATATGAAGCAAATTACGTAGATACTTTTACAGCTGCGATTTCATTTGCATTTGCATATTGGCGTAGGAATAAACAAAAAAATCACACTGCTCACATTTTTCACTTAATTTTTAAGTTGAAATCGATCCGCCAGGAAAATACGCGGCCAGAATAAGCGAAATGAAAGCCCATTAATAATCAAGTGTTGGCGTTGAGATATATGACATCTGAATGAAAAAGTTATTAAAAATAAATCACCGGCTCGAATATTTATCGTAATATACTGCTCGTGTTGAATTTAAAATTGAATAACACCGAAATATTTAGAAAATTAAGTAGGGGAAATATATTTTATGCTTGGATAAACAGTGTAATGTATTGGTTATTAGGCATTGTACTCCAAAAAAATATAATTAAGGTATTTTTGTGTATCCGGAAGCATAAATTATATTGAAAATAGATGGTTGAAATTTGTATTTATTAATTTTCGGCCAAACTCTCTATTATATATTATATCTCGATTATTATCGATTTTAAATATTAAATTAAGAAATATGTTTTTGCAAAAACTGTTATAATTAAAATAAACACATAAAACTCAAACATAATTATGCTGGCTCATGCTAGTTTTTAAAGCAATATTAAAAAGAATGTAATTCGTGACTTATTTTCTTTTCTTGCATTTTTTGCAGCGGTTAACGGCAAAGCCAGCCAGGCAAGCAAGATAGCAGCGAAAGCAAAAACAACAGCAAACAACAAAAATCTGTACACGTGTCGCATACACAATGCCAAATATGCGGCAGGGGAGCGACGTAAGCAGCAGAAACAGCCACAGCGACAGCAACAGCAACAGCAACAACAACAAATGAATTGCGTTATAATTTCATTAAGGACCAAAACCTTTTCAGCCAACGACAAGAACAACGTGAAGGGGCTGGCAAAGAAAGAAAGACAGGCCCAAAGTAGAATCCAGTCGAGTCGGGTTGAGTAAAGTTGAGTAAAAGCCGCAAGGACCCAGGAGGCGACAATAACAAAAGCATTGCCTACTTACAAGCGCTGCCAAGCAAAAATCAAGCGACTGGCATTTTTATGAAATTAATAGAAAGTACGACGACGACGACGCCCGAAGCGTAGGTTGGTGAGGGGGAGTAGAGCATCAGCAATGACAGCAACGACGTGGACACAATGATGAGCACTTGCCATCGCATTCGCACTCGCTCTCGCACTCTGGATAATAATGGCCGCCCAGCAGTGGGCGTGGCAGCACTTTTATTGCCTGACACTCGAGTAGGCAAAAGGACGACGTGATTCGTTGCCAATTCGAGAAGCTGACGCTGTTGCTAAAGCTAAGGCTGGTCGAGATCAGGCTTTATATATGTGACGGGAGACTACCGCCTGGCTAGATGTCGCTAATGATATTTGCGTGACGCGGAAGTGGAGCTCTAAAAACGTCACCTTCATTTACTAATTTGACATGCAAACGTGACCAAGTGTCGCACAAGCTTTAAAAATAAGACAACATCAAGAGATAGACAGAGAAACAAAGAGATAGAGAGAGAGAGAGAGAGCGAGAGACACCCTACACTGAGATAGATACAACAGGAAACATTATAACACAATGCCACGTCTATTAAAGTTGCTGCTGCCACTTGTGGTGCTGCTGCAGTGCCTCCTCGCATGTCCACCCGAGGTGTGTGTGTGCAAATGGAAGGGCGGCAAACAGACAGTCGAATGCGGCGGACAGCAGCTCTCCAGTCTGCCGGAGGGCATGGATCCGGGCACACAGGTGCTCAACTTTAGCGGCAATGCACTGCAGGTGCTGCAGAGCGAGCGTTTTCTTCGCATGGATCTGCTCAATCTGCAGAAGATCTATTTGTCGCGCAATCAACTGATTCGTATTCACGAGAAGGCCTTTCGTGGACTGACCAATCTCGTTGAGCTCGATCTCAGCGAGAATGCGCTGCAGCACGTGCCCAGCGAGACGTTCCAGGACTACAGCTCACTGATGCGTCTCACTCTCAGCGGGAATCCCATACGTGAACTGAAGACATCGGCCTTCAGGCATTTATCCTTTTTGACCACATTGGAGCTGTCCAACTGCCAGGTGGAGCGCATCGAAAATGAGGCTTTTGTCGGCATGGACAATCTGGAGTGGCTGCGTCTCGATGGCAATCGAATTGCCTTTATCCAAGGAGCTCACATACTGCCAAAGTCCTTGCACGGCATTAGTTTGCACAGCAATCGCTGGAATTGCGACTGTGGTCTGCTGGATGTCTACAGCTGGCTGGTTAGCCACAATACGCCGCTGGCCGAAGAGCCCAAGTGCATGGAGCCGGCTCGGCTGAAGGGTCAGGTTATTAAGGGACTGCAGCGTCAGCAGCTTGCCTGTCTGCCCGAGGTCAGTCCACAGTCGAGCTATACGGAGGTCAGCGAGGGTCGGAATATGTCCATCACGTGTTTGGTGCGTGCCATACCGGAACCAAAGGTCCTCTGGCTCTTCAATGGCCAGGTGATGAGCAACGATAGTCTGATGGATAATCTACATATGTACTACTACATTGACGAGAGCGGCGGCAGTGGAGCCGAGGAGAAGCGCAGTGAAATATTCATTTATAATGTGGGTGCCGAGGATAATGGAACCTTTTCGTGTGTGGGCCAAAACATTGCAGGCACCACATTTAGCAATTATACGCTGCGTGTGATTATCAAGGAGCCGCCGGTGGTGAACGAGGTGTCTTTTCCACGCGACTACATGAACTACATTGTGGCCAGCAGCGCCGGTGGTGGGATTATCTTTGCCGTCCTCCTCTGCACCATTGTGGTCAAGTGCAAAAGGACCAGCAATAACAATGAGCTCGCCAAGCGTAAGAAATGTGACCAAGTCACGAGCATTGCGGGTGCGAGTGACTCGACAAATGGCAGCAGTCAGGACAACGGCATGATGAAGTGCGCCTCGATACTCAACGATGGAAATGACAGCTTGAATGGCGGATCAGGGCTGCTGCTCGGCGATAATCTGACACCCACAAAGGCGGGCAATGGAGCGGCGGGTGGCAGCGTTGGCGTCGGTAGTGCTGGCGGTCTTCTGCTCGGCGGCCAGATGAAACAGAATCTGCTGCTGTACGCTACGCCCACGCCACAGCAGCAACATCAGCAGCAGCAACAGTTGCAGCTGAATGTGAATATGATGAATGCTGCTGCAGCTGCAGCAGCTGCTGCCGGTTCCCCGCCGATGCTGCTGAGCAATGGCTTGGCTGCTGCATATTGCTCGCCACCAGCATCTCTGCGTAACTACGCCGAAAAGAATCCGGATTTGGTCAACGATGCGGAAAGCGTCAAACATAAACTGAAGACGGCCGTCTCGCTGGACGGCGCTGCGGACTATGAGACAGCCAGCGATTGTGGTCAGTATGATGGATGCTATCAGCTGACTGCGGCCACGCCACACAACATGCTGGGGATGGGCTCGCGGTTTGCGGCTGCAATGACCACACTGCCGCGCGGGATGCATCTCAAGTCGGTGCTGACCTCAGCAGCAGCAGCGGCGGCAGCAGCAGGAGCACCATCGCCGCATCAAGTGGATGTGCATTTGAATCCGGTTTGCTTTTTGGGCCAGGATGGCTACGCTTACGACTACAGCAGTGCACATCTGGTGCAGCAGGTGGCAGCAGCAGCAGCGCCGCAGCAGCATCAGCAGCAACAGAACTTTTACCGCACGCTGCCACACAATCGTGCCCACAAGCAGCACCAACAGCAGCAATTGCAGCAGCAGCAGCAACAGCCACATCATCAACAGCAGCAGCAGCATCTACAAAATGCGAGTCTACGTTATAGTCTCGAAGCAGAGTTTGTGCAACGGGCGCCCCCGGTTGGTTACGAGAAGTATCAGTTGCCGAATGTACGCTTCACAGCAGAGGGTTACCCACAGCAACAGCAACAGCAGCAGCAACAGAAACAGTTGCAGCTGCAACAACAATTTCCCTCGCCACCCGAGGGTTACAAAAGCAGTGATCTTGCACTGCCAACGTTCCAGCAGTGGCCCAGCTGTCTGCCTGGCTATCATGCGCAGCCACTGCGCTACGGCATCAGTCAATCGCCAACGCAAGCAATGGCATCCGCAGCAGCGGCTGCTGCAGCAACACCTGCACCCACGCTGGATGAGAGCAGCAGCCACGCAACCATACCCGAGCTGGATGAGAGCGAGACTTCGCCCAGTGGATCGAATGCAGCCATGGCGGGTGATGAGAAGAAGGCGGCGCCGGCGGAGACGGAGACGGAGTCAGCGGATACAGCCAAGCTGAAGCAGCTGAATGGTCCGCTTGCGGATAGTCCGGATGAGGGTTATGTGGGCGATGGCCAGGAGACGAGCGACATTTGACAGCGCGGTGGAGCCGACGGCCAGGATGCTGCCTTAGATGATTCAGTGGCTCTGTAAACAGGTCCACTGATGACAACGTACTCGAACATAAATAGATTTAGTGTGTCGCCGTATCCGTATCCGTATCCTTTTGTTGCAGTTGCCAGACAACAAGCAAGCTGAAGTAAACACAACCAAAACAAAACTTAGTTAAGCAGTGCAAGAAACGCCCAAAATTCTTAGCGAATTTAGAATGCCCTTGCAACAAGTCCGCTACCAACGAAGAGCTTCTACAGAGAGAAGGTTAAGCAGCAATGAGTTGTTAGGCAATACTTTCACTGTATTGAATTATATGTTTATTAAGATGGTGGTAATTTAATTTATATTTGAAGAAAATATAACTTTGACTAAGATATTATTTTGCACTAACAAGGCAACTTTTATACAAATTAATTTAATTCTTATTAGTATAAATAATTTACGAGAAGCATAATTAATATTAATTTATTTTTAGTCTACTTCTTTTTATATATTTATTTATTTTTTTCTTTTCAAAAATTAGGACAGGCTTTCATCAGCTCAAAAGAAAAACTTGCTGGCTTACAAATGGAAATGGAAATCGAATGAAATTGCATGTTTTGTAACCCCTCCGCAACAACAAAATTTTGTGCCAGCAAACTTTTTGATAAAGTTGCCTGACCCACTGCAAGGGTATAAAAAAATAAAAATGAAACAAAGGCTGAGGCAGCCAAACCTAATAAAGCCGAAAAACAAAGACGCGACGATAAACAAAGGGCTCCTGGCCGTGGCTCTGACTTCAGCTTTGCCAGTTGTTATTGTGTTGTGTTTTTTGCAGTTGTTAGGAAAGACTCCTTCATCGTGTCCTTCTTCATCATCGCTGCCCGTGCAGTCGGGCCTATGCGTGCCTCGAGTGGCAAGCTGGCAGCATTTTATTTCCGTTGATGTAATTGAAAAAGTTTTTCATTTAATATAAACTTTTCAGCGTCTTGCTCGGCCTCTCAAGCCATAAAAAAGGGCCACACAAATATGTTGTAGAAGAAAGCAACATAGGAAAAGAAATGCCAGCCCAATGCCTACTATTGTCTGAGTGTTCTGTTCCGTATATGCGAATGTCTCCTTCACTCTCTCTCTGTGTCTGTGTGTGTCTGTGTGTGTCTGTGTGTGTCTTTGTGTGTTTGTGTGTGTCTTTGTGTGTTTGTGTGGGCTTGTTTGCTTACCGATTGAGTTGCTTTCGGTGGCGTTGTTAGCTGACAATTGACTCGCCCGTGCCCACATGCCACACACCCCAACCACCAGTGCCACAGTAAAGGCAACTTGCTGCTCTCCAGACTCAAGTGCCTCATGTGTTGTTGGCATGACGACACCTGCTCGCTGGCACAAAGGATTTCGACCTGCTCCAAAGTAGGAATGGGCTCAAGTGGCGCCTACGCGAAGCTGCTGAGTCTTAGCTAGTGGAAGGCACATGCTGAAACAGGAGTGCTGGAGTGTTCCGGCCAAATTGCGAGTGGCATTAAGGGTTTCCTTTTGTATTGTACTCTAGTTATGAAATTTTAATTTGGGCCATAGCAGCACCAAGTTGCATTTAAATAATTTATTGTATTTGTTTTCGACCAAAGTGAAGACTTTGACACAATTTTCGGCTGTTGTTGTTGTTTTTTTTTATTGACAGAATTTTGAGGCAGAAAATATGCAAATTTTCTTGTGTAAAGACACACTCCTATATCAATTTGACGGGGAGCTCTCACACAAATAGCACAGGTGTTTCCGGGTAAAAAAACAGTAGATATCGTAAATAAGTAGCCGTAACATAAAATTCAAATTTAAGAAAAAAATCTGCTTAATTTTAAACAAATAACATAAAGTTTAAGCAATGTTTGTAAATGTAGTTATAACAATGTGTTGAAAATGGCAAAGGCAATGGTTCACGAATAATTCTTTGTACAACTTTAAATCAATATTCCAATCATCTTTCAAATATTTCTCATTCAAATAGTTTACCAAAATGTTCGTCTTTTCAATAATTATTTGTTTTACCTTAGTAAATTTTAAAAAAAATTATTTTAAAACCATAATTTTAGATAAGTTGGATTCTTATTTCTGAAAAGTGTTCATATCAATGGTAGAAATCTTCTACAAGCCACTGCAATTATTTATTTTTTTCAAAATAGGTTTCAGAATAGTAAAATATGGAAAAATTCTTTAAAAGATTTTGCATTTATTTGTATTTTTTTTTTTACAGAATAACTCAAAACTGTTTTCAAAAGGTTTTGCACTCAATGTTTTAAAAATTTTCTGTGTAAATATCATAATTCAAGAATGAAACTTGAAACGATGAAGGTGAAAAGTTGAGCGAAAGAATGGCAAATTTCAATTGTTGTAGAAACTAAAACAAGTATATAGAAATAAAAGGAAAAATTTAAAAGTTCATTCAACAGTTTGGAATGCAGAAGCAATCATGTAAGCACACTACTGAATATTGTAAATGGGATAATTATAGTAAATCATTAGCTATAACATTGTACACAGATACAAATTTACCCTTGCTTATATAGCAAATTATTTAGTTTTAATTTCACCAAGTGAGTTAGTTGGCAAAATGCACAGAAAATGAAAATGATTACCGAAAAGCAAAAAGCAGAAACAAAAACAAAGAAAACATTTTAGCATACCAAATGAGAAACTGAATCTAAATATACAAACAAAAACAAATATTCAACATGGAATATGCCAGCAGGCATATGCAAATACATTTTAAAAATACGAACATAATTTACAAAAACTATTTTAGCTGTATAAATAAAAATTACACATTAAGTTAGCATTAGGTAATAAAAAGTGTTTATGAATAAATAAATAATAAACGTCACTAACGGCAACAAACCATTTAAGCAACAATGAGCATTAATAATTGAGAGAGAACACATTGAAAAAAAAACAAACAAAAATAAATGAAAGTAAGCTAAAAATTTAATTTCTAAGAAAATTAAATAATTAAAATAAAAACAAAGCATACTGTAAAAAGCATAAAATAAAATGAAACCAAATAAAAACCCATTAAACTGAAGAATTTAATAAAAATTAATAAATGCGTGCTTAATTAAAAAAGGGGGAATATGCAGATGAGGATAACTTAAAAAAATGCAATCGGAAATGGCGATGCAAATTCACTGTCGAGTTGGTAAACAGAAAATGAAAAGAATTATTGAAGTATTTGGAGAAGCGCAGCCGCAAATAATGGTTTAAAGAAATCATCAGAGAATAACAAAAATAAAACCCACACCGATTTTTCTCATTTTTCTGACAAACCCTCTTGTGCAATTTTTTAAATTAATTTGTTTTCCACATTGGTTTAACAAAAGTAGCTCTTCAGAAACAATCTCCATCGATGCAATCAAGCACTATGGGATCATCTGTGAGCCCAAAAATTCCACTCGCAGAGCTAGGGAAAACATTGTTTCAAATTGTATTATTAATACTATTTCATTGTGAATGTTAAGGGCTTTTGATTATGGCGTGACGAGAATCTTATCAGCCCATGAAATACTTCCATGCTCAGTAAAAAAACTCCGATAAAGCATTATGAACCAAATTTAAAAATGGAAATGAACGAATTGAAATCATAAGTGGACAAATAAATTAAAAGAGGCTAGCAGAAAACATCGTTAGTATCAATAAAACTAGCGAGGAAGCATACTAAATATACACCCAGATAAGATTCATACGTTACGCATACGCAGCGTATGCCAAAAGTGCATAAGCAAGCAAGGCCGTGGCACAGACTGGAACTGGAACTACTTACCTCAAAGCTAAGTAGCAAAAGGCAGAGAGTGTCGAGGCTGACGCATTATCCGTTTCACTGCGCAATAATCCCATTAAAGAGCGCTCGTGCAGGGGTTGAGGGCTGAGAAAGCAATGAGCAGAGCTCAACTGGGTCACTTAATGCAGCTCGACCTGGCCGACATTTATGAGCAAAGACCTGCGTAATACAAGCAGCAGCAACAGCAGCAGTACCAGCACCAGCAGCAGCATCACCAGCAGCACCAGAAACGACAAACTTGAATTAAATTCCAATTAAGTTGCAGAGTTTCCATCGCCAACATCGTCACATTCTACTGCACGAATGCCAAAATTTATTGAGGTATCAACAAGCCCGGGCTTTAAAAACAAGAAAAATATGACCAGATCAAGTGTGTGAGTGAAGTGGGTGGAGCTGCGATGACAGCAAAAAAGCGAGAAAAACAAAAAATTAAACCAAAAAAAAAAAAACCAAATGAAGAGCAAAGAAATAAGAACCGCAGAGAGCTAAGCCGATCCAAGCGTAACCAAAAGCCAAAGCCTGCGAGGAATTGTGGCGACGGCATCAAAATCAAAGACAAACCGAAAGTTACCAGAAACCAAAGGCAAAAGGCAAAAGCGCGCATAATTAATGTAGGCATAAAAACAAGTGACTTGTAAATATTACCAAGGCAATGCTGTGGCTGAGAGTTTCGCTTGCCTGTGCGTGTATGTGGCTAAGGCTACTTGCAAAGTGGCAACTGCGAGCATCGAAAATGAGAACGAGAACGAGAATGAGAACGAGACTGAAGCAGAGGCTGGGACTAAGGCTGTCAGGGCATTGTCTAAGTTTCACTTTGCTAATAAAGCGCCCAAGTGGGCGAGTTGTGCCACTTAAAAGCGCACACAGAAGCCAGCAGCAGGACAAGGACCAAGACCAGCATGCATGTGTGTGTGTGTGTGTGTGTGTGCGTGAGTTGTTTACGCCTCTATTTTTGTATGTGTGAGTTGTCTTCTTCCCCCTCATACTTCAGTGTTGTTTGCCTGCGTTTATATGGTCTAGTGATTGTGACATTGTAACTACAATTACAAGCGGAAGTGACGCACACATCAACGAACTTACACACTCACACACACAAGCGCACACACACAGGCAAATATATAGATACAGCGCCTGTTTATATGGTGGCTATCTTTGCTTTATGTATGGCTAATGCGCCCCTAAAGCTGCGCACAAATTGAGCTTATCGTATGGTTATTTCAATTCTATTTTATGTCTAACGGCTCTGGTGGCCCACTGTCTTATGTTAGTCCCTGGGCTTAGGCATTGCCTCAAACATTGTGTGAAAAATGGTAAGCCGAAGTTTGTCCATATGAGTTTGTGTGTGTTTTTTGGTGGGGAAGATGGCAGAAGCGGATGCGTGCATAAGTGTTTGATATGCTTCTGTGTGTAAGCCGTGCATTAGTTTCCCTTATAAAGTTATTAACCAAAATTAATGCTTGTTATAAAATTTTCGTATGTATTTAGGAAGTGAGTGTGCATAAGCTGAAACCTTCAAGTCAACGACTCGCAGTCAGTGGACTAACTTATGACCCTGTTTCTGCAAGGGCAAATGAACTAATTTATCATAAGTACAATTTGCTTAGCATGTGTTTGAATCACGGTATGAAGCTGAAAATGGGAGCATAAAAAAATTGGGTATCCATCTCAAACAATTATTACAAATTTTATGTATTAATTAGATTTTTATCGCACATTACTAAGACTTTTGGATAAAACAGATGGAATATCTTAGGACTATTAATAATGTAAAAGAGTCGATTGCTTTAGCCTATGATAGAAACAAAACTTTTCCAATTAGCCATTGGTCATAATCATTAAGGTACATATTAAATTACTTGGCTAAACAAGAAGCATAATCTTTAAATAAATTGCATAGTCTAAAGCCTTAACACCAAAGCGCCTTTGCGAACGTGGTTAATTGGTAAAAAGAAAAGAACTCATGTAGAAGGCCAGTAAAATGGCACAACTATATTAAAAATTAAATATGCACACACGTACATTTACGCATGAGCGCACATTAATTTGCATAACTAATAAAATGGCCAAGAGACGATGTTGACAAAAGTTTTTGAGCAGTCACGAAGAATGCGAAAATATGTCAGGCTAGAAAAGTAAAATGACAAACAAAAGTAAGATTGAGGAGTGCCAGCTGTCGAAATGTTTTAAAATTAATTCAGACTCATAAAATATTGACAATGAGTTCACTCTGCCTTTGCTTTTTATTTCGATAGCATGGGATAACGGCAAAAATACATCCCAAATGAATATACACGTGTTGTGTCAGCTTCAATTGGTTGGGTTGTCAATTTTTAATGGGGCTGCTGCTCGTTAAATCAATTTGCTGCCCACTGACAACTTTTAAGTTGAAACGACACAACAGAAAAACTTGTTACGTATCCGTAAACATACAAACAAACATTTTGATTGGATTTGGATAGTCGCCCTTACACTAGTTTGTCATCAGCATGTTGATAGAGTCTTCGAGATGTTTTGCTAGGTTTCCATTGGCTATTATGAAAATTTACAGCTGCTACTGACTCAGATGGTATTCTGTTGTCACACACTTTCACGTTCGACTGACCAATGATTACTCTTAAATATTTGTAAGGATATTTAGCACACACAGCACACACAGCACATACACACAGAAATAACACCTGCTGCATGAGATCCACAAATAAGCAAGCTGTCAGTTCCTTGAGGCATCTGCACACAAATATCAAAGTCGTTTTCCCTTCAAAGGCTCAAAGACATGTTGTTAAACTTGTGCACGTATACATATACATAAATGCACACACTCACACACACACTTAACGGTGCGTATTAAGTGTAATTAACTTGGCTATGGCTTCGTAATAGTAAATATTGTTCAGAAGGCCCAAAGGCAGCCTTGTGTTGCATAATTCAAATGGATTTTGAGGTTATTTTAAAGACAACTATTGCGGCCTTATCTCCGAAATAATTAGTCTAAGCTTTTGGCTTTCTTGTTTTGCAGTAAACTTATTACACACATTTACAATTTCCACTTGACCTAGTTGCAGGCAGGCTGGCTAAAAGGATTTACAGACTTAGCAATTTTCCAAATTCCTCGTACAGCCTTCAAAAGACTGGCAATGCATTTTATAAGTAGCAAGTGCAATCGATTGCAGAAACCTTTAACATTGCCAAAAAAATAATTAAATAACTGCGTTGAAATTGTTAGCTGCTAAAAACGATTAATATCTTCTCTTCAATATTACTACTAGCCTTCCTTATAGGCTTATCTGTAATTGACCTAAAGCGAAATACTTTTTGACTGAACTGCCTGCCTCTGTGCACACGACCACCCCTTTTGCCATAACCTTTTCAACCACATTGACAAACCACAACAATTCAACACTTTGCTGTGCAAAATCAATTTATATGTTAATTTGTAAGCAAAGTACACACGCCAGGAGCGAGGGGCGTGTCAAAAGTGGCCGGCGCACCGCCTAAACCGTTGCCAAACAAAAATATGCGAAGGCCAAAAAACAAAAATGTTATAGGTGCCAAAACTGACATTGGTTAAGGTTAAGGCAATATATATTTGTATATATGTGTGTTCTTCTGTTTACACTCATTTGTGTGTGTGTGTGTGTGTGTGTGTGTGTGTGTGCTCATGTGTGTGTTTGCGCGTTTGTATCATTGTGTACATCGCTTTGTGGGTGACACAACTTTTTAGCTGGCATCTGGCAGACTTCAGCTGGCAAAGCAACATGACAGCAATGAAAGGCATCTGAATAATGCAAAGGCGTTTGTGTATGTGTATGTGTGTATGTATGAATCTGTGTGAAGGATGTGTGTGCATTCTTGCAGCAACAACCGTTGCCAGGCTACCACAACAACTAAAACAATCGGAAACTGCTGCAAACACTACAAAAACCATGTTCAACAATATGACGAAAGGCAGCCAAGAGCTGTGCAGGGTGCTCCGTATTAGAATATCCTGTAAAACAATTAAATAGCGTATAAGTATATATAAAATTTCTTAAATTGATATCAAAGTGTTCAAACATTACTCAAAAAGTTTTGGCAGACCCGAATTACCATTCGCACAAAAAAAACAACTTTATGCACTTAATACAGAGTTGAGACAACTACCCCTAACCTTGTTATCAACCTTTACATCTGCAGTTAGCTTTTTGGCGGTGTGTTGAAAAACAATACAAAAAAAAAAAACACCTGAATTTTAAAGCATTTTCTAAAACGTTATCGTTCAAAGAAGCGCAAAAAAGGATGCTCATAAATCTCGCTCAGAAAAAAATATAGAGCATAACAAAAAAACCATCAAGTTGAACCAGTACAGTTTTTGTATTGTTTTCCAACTTTTAACTTTGGAATTGAAGTGAGCGGCCCACGCGGCGGCTAAAAGGCATTCATGTCCACAATTTAAGCCTTGTCGAGTTAGCCTTAGCTGGGTAAACAACTCAAACCGACTGTAAAGACGCCAGCCAGTCAACCAGCCAGTCAGCCGGCACATTCGCACAAAGTTAAAGATTTAGATGCGTTAAGCGTTATTTATGGCCAGCAAATAAATAAGGCTTATACCACATGCAATGCCTCATTGTGGCGTTGAAAGTTTTCGACATTTATTGTATTGCGTTGTGCGAAAAGTCCGCCTCAAAAGCCTCAAAGGCCACGCAATTGTCTGCCTGCTGCCAGAAAGTCATACAGTTGACTAATTAAGGAATATTTAAAAACATATTTTTGCCAAACTGATGATCAAGCGCAGCAGCTGATGCTTCACATTTTAATTTAAATTGACATTTCGATATATTATAAAAAAGAGAACCACTTAAAACAAAAAAGCATAATAATAATAAAAATAATATCAACAAATTTTGCAGTATTGATATACTCACAATAACATGAAATGGCAAATAAAATTATATAATTTTGCATCAATACTGTTCATCATTTGTTTTTATTAAAGATGCTTATGTGTCGCATTTTCCCGTTAAATAATTAATGAGAGCAGTCAATGCTGACAAATAGACACACTTTACCATTAGCAGGAGTGTTATAAATTATTCAACAAGTTATTTATAAAATCAATAAACGCCATAAAAAAAATTACAGACTAATAACAAGCGACACGACAAGCGCATTATGTCGCTCATAATTAGCAGCAGATAACATAATATAAATATGTATTTACCACTTTCATACATGGTATGTATACAAGTAAAAAACTCACTTTGACAATGCCACATTATGAATACATAATCAAACCGCAATCTTGTTTGCACTAATTAAATTTTGAAATTAAATGTGTGCCAAGCTAATTACAAAAATATTGAATATAAATAAAATAGCCCAAAGAAAAAATGAGAAAACAGAAATTAGATAATTAGCTTCGAACGTTGCTGTCAATAAAAGCCAAATAAAATTCGTAATTAAATTTTAGAAAATGGTTGCTGTCGAAAACAGGTTCCGAACCGAATCGATTCGAATACTGGCTTGTGCGGCAAATCCCTGCACACAAATGTCGAATCAGGGACATTTTGTTAAATTTACCATGTGCAAATTTTGATAAAATACCATAACAATCTGACAAACACGATTGGGTGTGCATTGGATATGTTCCGCACTCAGTTGACGAAATTACCATAAATAAATTTTTAATCCGTTGCATGCCAATCCATACTGTGCTGCTGCTTCTGGCCAAATTTATCAATGTGTTTGCATGTCTATGTGGCCAGACCGGAAAATTTTATTGAGTTACGGGTAAAAACTGAACGAACTGTACGAGTTGCGCAATAAATTTTACAGCATTTTGCGACAGTGCGGAAATTGCAATTAGATTCGCGCAGCGCATAAATAACCTGTAAATTGTACACCGGACAGTGCTGGCCAGTTTTTGGCCAGTTTTAGCTAGTTTCAGCTAAATATGTATGTTTGTGCGTTAGTTGGATACTTAAATTATACAAACAAACTCGAATGCAAAAAGTAAACAATATTGTTCTGGAGGGCTTTGGCTACGCTGGCGGCAAACATAAAATGAAAATCCAAACACAGCCCTTGTCAGCATGATTAATGATGACGTTTATAAAGGCAACGAAACTTTCGTCCTTTTCCTCAAGTGTCCGTGCTAATCCACATCATGACTGCAAATAATAGAACTTAATCTATTTTCAATATGGCAGCGGCAGCGCAACACAAATTAAGAACTCATCAATTTTTAATGCTTACTCAGTGGAGGCTGGGCACGGAGTTAGGCATCTTGGGTTCTGGTTCTAGTCCATCCATTGGATCTGCCCCATGCTAGCTGCTCTTCAAAATACACCCCAGGGAATCGCTTAGACCCTGCTGCTTCTACTGCTGCTGCTGCTGCTCCTACTCCTGCTGATATTCGCCTCGTGGGCTTGGAGGTGGGCGCCTGCAAATGGGCTTTAGGTAATGTTTTCACAAAACATAAAAGTTTCACACTATGAGTCGTTGTTTTTGTTGTTGTTGCTGTTGTTATTGTTACGGTTCTTTTTGTGTTTGATGTGGGCAACAGAACCCGACCCAATGGTTTTAGAGATGAAAATCCTTTGCGAAAAGCTTTAAAATTAAATTTCAAATTGTTTGTTAACAGCCGGGAAGAATTTAATGCAAGTTCACATCAACTCTATACATATAAAACAATATAAGTAGATATGACTACGTTATAAATTGAGTACCTGAATGCATCTGGGTTCCACAATTATATTTGAATTCTGTTCTGTTGAATATAAAGAACTCCACGGCCGACTTTAAGAATGGTGCAACATTTTTTATTATAAAATACTCAATGATATATTTTATCTTCCTTCATTTAATTTATTTGCTTACTGCTCTGCCTAAAAATCTCATTTGATAATCTTTCTTTAGGTTTGACAGGGCCTTTTATTTGGAGCTGAGTATTAGAAATCTTGGCTCCGTTGATGTTCTATCCTAATTAGCATTTGTGGGTGAAACGCAAGGCTAGCGCCTGCTAAGCCGCTTTTAAGTTGAGAGCCCGATGTGTTAGATCCACATAGAAAATAATGGGACTCTGTATTCGATGTTGGCGTTGTTGCTGCTGCTGCTGTTGCGTTGGACATTTGTTCGGCTGTAATTGAAGCTGCCATTTAACAAGCCGTCTCCAAAAATGTGAGGCGTCTGCTGATGCGTTGCTGACAGCAAACACACGCAACGCGACTGGACCGAAGGCTGGCCCAAAACCGGGATGTCAAATGAGAACCACAGACAGACGCAGACGCAGAGGCAGACGCAGAGGCAATGGCAAAGGCAAAGGGACGTCAGCGCACACACACTCAACATGATGCTAAACTAATTAACTAAGCGCGGCTCTGGCAATGTCGCCGGCGCGTCCTGTCCACTGCTAATGGTGAGGGTCAGGATTTTTTCACGCTGTTGCAGAAATGCGTGTTGCAGCATTCGCGTGTGTGTGCGTGTGTGGGTGTGTTTGGGTATTAGACATCTGCTGGCTCTGATGATGGCTGGGACAGCAATTTCCAGTTGCCAACTTTGCACTCACTTGTTTGGCAATTAATTTCTTTCCCTGGCATGAGTGTTTGCAATCTAAACACGGTTATTCGCTAATTAGCAACAAACAAGCCCACACACACACACACACTCATAGCTATGCTGAGTGAGAGAGTGTGTGTGTGAGAGAGAGAGACAGAGAGAGAGAGAGACAGAGAGAGAGAGAGAAAGAGAGAGGGAGAGAGAAAGGGAGCGCGTTTCATTGCCCTGTGGTTCCATGTTTGTTTGCTTTGGAGGTGCTTGGCCTCGTTGCCATTTATTGGCACCCATCCAAGCCTGCTACATTTTTGTTGCCTTTTTTCCGCACTTTGCCATAAAATTAGGTCGGCGTATAATTAGCCGTTGTTGCTACGACTTAAGCTCTTCAGTTTGCTTTATTTTTTCTTTATTTATTTTAAGTGACTTTGCAAATGCCCTGAAAATTGCATACCCAATTTTAATAGCGCACAAGCTGCATTAACTCATTAAGTTTTTAGGTAATTGCTGCAATCTTTACAGATTGCTACAATATTGATCAATTTATAACAAAGTTGTAGAAATGCGAAACTATTTCCGTGTTTTAAATTTTTAGATTCGATGTCAGGACAAAAGCAAAATTGATTAAAAATAGAATAAATTTCATTGACTTTAAAATGAATTATTAGTTTTTTATTTTCACTTAGAGTCATTTCCTCAAACTCACGCAAACTTTAGCCTTGCCATAAAATTTGCTACTTGGCATTTAACTGCAGGCGCAACCTCAAAAAACTTGAGGAGCTCATGGAAATTTATACAAGAGCAAAACCTATTTGAATATTCTGCAGCATATTTTTATTCCCTTGCAGAGGGTATTATTATTTGGTTGTGGAGTTGGAAATGCATTGAAGGGGGATGAAACTTTGCATACATCCGAATATTTGCTGAAGGCGATGCATATTTAGAAACAGACAAGATCGAATAACTAAATAATGTAGTTCCCATTGGAACTATCAGTCGACAGATGAGTTCTGAGTTATGAGATCGAAATTCACTTTGACATACAGCAATTGATATAAAATTAAAAAACTCATGTAGTAATTTTCTACGATTCTAAAATAAAGTTTAAATTCAAAATGAAGGAGTTGTTGGCAGGGTGTGTCTTCTTCGGCTTGCGTTAGATTGCCATTCTTACTTGTTCCAGCTTATGTTGTTTATTAAAATGCCAGAAATAATTTCTATTAGAATTTCTTTGTCGCTTTTATTGTTGTTTTAGTTATTGCTGTTGTTTTCGGGATGATGGTGCTCCTGATGTGCAGTGTTGTAGTTTTGCTTTTGAGGTGAGGCCTGACTTGAGTTGAGTTGCGTTTGGCTGAGTTTCCCATCGCACACATGGATTATATATAAATATTTGCTTTGGTATTTTGGTATGAAGTTTCATGCTGTCAGCGGACTTTGCAGCTACCAATTTTATCATACACACACCAACATGATAGCACACATTCACACACTCAATGGATCGCATAGTTCATAAGTTTGTACTCAACTATGCAGGGTATAGTTGATTTATCATGTGTGTGTGTTTATGTGTGTGTGTGTGTGTGTGTGTGTGTGTGTGTGTGTATGTGTGTGTACATGTGCATGGGCTTCACTGTGAATACTTAAAATGCTTAAGCATTGGAAGCAATAACTTTTTGGAGAGGCCTGTAGGCATTTACGTACTGCTTTCAGTTTCTCCATATATAATTTATGGATGGACAATTTATACAGCCATTTGTGTGCAACATTTCAAATTGCTTGATAGCAATAGCACCGCCCGCGAGCCCTTTTCAATTTGCAAAAATCACTTTTGGTTATACGCCCATAAATCTCGAGTATAAATCCATGGAAATCAATTTAATTATGTGCCAGCTAACAGCATCGAAAGTGGAGGGGTAAAAGGGCTGTTGGGATTGCTGCCTTATGACTGCTTAAGTAACATAATGTTTATTTGATGGCACTGAGGCTCTATTGAGCTGCATTTTGAATATGCCAAGTAGCGTGTGCGATGAAAAACTTGCCACTCACTGAAATTCATATAGCTAGTAGAGCCCAATGTCATGAATAACGATGTAATAAAATACGTGATATGAAAACCAAATCGTTCGACATGATGAACTATGAGTGCCGTCTACTTCCACAGATACATAAGTTTAAGGCCCCCACACAAATCCCAAACATTTCTTCTGAATTAGCAGCCAGACAGAATTCCAGCAAAATCTCATTCAAAGTTTCGGTTTAGCCAGCGTTTATTTGCATGCGATGCTCTCATACCAGAAATAGCAGAATCACAAAACCGCTGCCGCAAACGCATGTAGGCATTCTTAATTGCAGTCCCAAATATGACGAGATAATGCTGCGAAATAAAAGCTCTGACTACTAACAACTGACTACTGCACTGACTACAAACACTGACACTGACCAAAGACCACCGACCAGAGCTGCCCGGCGGTCAAAAACTCAAACTGAGAATATGAACATTGCTGCCTTTTGCTTTTGGATTTTTGGTTTTCCGGCTGCTATTTTGTGACAGGCAGCAGTTTTACCGGACCCCGAGTCAGTGTCTGGGGAACCCTTTGCAACTAGCATCGTATATGCAATATATTCAAACACATTAAATTTGTATGCATTTGTATACGCTTGATACTTTTGGATACTATCAACATTTTATCACTGCAGTGTAGTATGCATAAAGTGTTTGACTAATAAAATAGCAATTTACATATTATTATATTTTCAATACATATGTTATAAAATAAAACATAAATATATTGAAAGTATGCCCAGCACTTGAAAGCTTTGTTTGCAATGTTCCTTAAAAAAAAACATAGTTTTGTAAAAACAAAGAGAAAACTGTGTGCACAGTTACAAGAGCATTTTAAAGTCTATGCTTTTGTTTTGTTTGCAAACTCTTTGTGCTCTGTTGTCAGTTTGTTATTTCCATGAAGTGTCATATAAAGCAAAATATGCACACGCTAACTTTTTTTATTGCTCTTGAAAGTGGGGAAGTAGATTGAAGCCTGAGGCTTTCTTAAGTTGAAAATATTTCTGTGCTGTCAACTCAGCTACTTTTTTTGTAACATGTATCACGGAAAGTTGCTAGGCAATTTACAGATGGCATCGAACAACTTGACGGAATGCCCTTTTTACAATGATAGACAGATTCACACATACACACACACACACACACACACACACACACACACACAGACACACTAATACAAATCAATAAAGTGTAAATTGTGGCATTAAATACTCATTAGTGTCTCCGGCCATTTGACCGGAAATTAATCAAGCAATAACCGCAGAAACGTTTTATATACATATGACCAGTGAGGTGGCCGATGTCTTTTCCACCTATACACACACACACACACAAGCAAATACGCGAACAGACTGAATGGGGCTGGAATGGTCACAGTTCGTCAGCTCGGTAAAAAGGTTTGTGTTTGCGCTAGGCTTATGCATGTCATTAGGCACACAACAACTGATTTCGGTCTGTAGATATTTCAAACAACTGACGGAAAATGTTTATTATTGCTTCAAACGGAAAAGGATGCGGATGTGTGAAACTGACATAAGCATACACAGTGACCGGCTTAAATTTACCACACATTTATGTTGAGTTGTATTCAAATACAGAAATTGACACCAAATTGAAAGAATTTCTCAGCGAAATTTTAGCTGAATTTTATGAAATTATAGTTGAATGCTCAAAGGCTTAGGCAGAAAACATTTACATGTATAACTACAATATAGTTAATTGTGAACTTTTCATTTTTGTTTTGTGTCAGTTTATTCATTCATTCACTGTCTTAAATTTAACAATTTACATATGATCATTTGAGGACACAAATCAGCGGAGCACTTGTTTTCACTTGTTTTCAACACGCACATAAACATTTTGCTATAATGAAAGGCAACAATCGAGTCAGAGCAAAGAAGCAGTCACATACATATTCAAACATACATCAACACTCACATCCGGTGGCTAACATCCGTGTGTCAAGAAGCACTCATGCATTCATTTATGAATTTTTATTATCTTATTTATTGTGCTGCCATCTTTCTTCATGTCTCTCGCATTACGAGTGTTTATCTCTAGCTTTTCATTCGTTTGCTTTTCGTTTCTTTTGTGATTGTTTGGGGGGTGTGAAAAGCTGACAACTATTGCTCGAATTTGAATTGTGGTTCAAGATCAAAGACATCTCGGCCATGAGAGAACTGCTTGTGCGGCTCGTCAACGTCAATGTGTAAACAAATATCATCATACCACATGCAATTAAATTGCCGGAAATCGTCGATGCCAAATCCGATTTTAATTAAAATCGTTTTTCGTCGTGTCTATGTGGCATGTCATTGACAGGAAGGAAACAACTTGGGCAGCCAGGTAAACAAACTGGCAATCAGAACTGAAAATGGGCGGATATTCACCTACCTGCCAGCAGCAGCACAGACAGCGATAGCTTGGTTGGAACCTTCGACTTATTGAATATTTCCATCAAGCAATTTACGTGGTAGTTTTAAATGTTAACGTCTGCTGAGAGTTCAAAAATACGAAATGTGTAAAGCAAATATTATGTAACGAATCAGGAGATGTTAACTAGAGTTATTTAAAAATAAAATGTACAATTTCAAAAATTTTTTCACATCTGTCTTTTACATAAAAAGATATTTGCAAATGTTGTAAAAACACAGCAGCTTTCGAGGCTTGAAGTGACATTTAATTTTTGTTTTTTTTTTTAAATTTATATTTATAGAAAAATGTATGAAGTTATAAGTTTCTTATTACATTTAAGCGTTAAGTTAGGATTGGTTTTGTGTACTGAATATCTTAAAGTCACGTAATCTCCAGCATTTTAGAGTCAAATTTACATCAGTGCCTGTGCCACATGTAAGCCATTGATATTCATATATGGGCATGAACAGTTGTCAGCTGAATAGCGCCAAATATACATATATAACTAACCACATACAAACAAACACACACACATATAGTAGAGCGTTGATTGCTGAAAACCCAAGTCAGCCAAGCGTGAGACCAACAACTAGCAACAAGCGAGGACATGAAGGCTGCAGCGATGAGCAGCGGAAGGGAGGAGGCACCAGAGTGGCTACATTTTGTGGCAGGCGACGCTTGATGCCCATCATGTCTGTGTGTGTGCGTGTGTTTGTGTGTTTGTGTGTGTGTAGACAGCACACTCAACTACACACATAAATATGAATGGGGGGCACATATAGTCGCCTCCGACTGCCTCCCTCCGACCGGCATGTTATTTACAGCCAGTTTTGAGATCTTGTGGCATAATTTAAGCACCTTGTTTAGCCACTGTTTATGGTTTTGTCATGTCACTGGACCAGCTTGTCTACTATAAATGTTGAATGTGTGTGAAAGCACTTTTGAGGTCACGAGGTCAATGATACACATTCGTACATCACCTCAAACACACACACTCACACACAGACACACCGTCATACACATGCACGGGCGGGTAACAGAAGACGAGGCAGGGGCAGAGCTCAGCAGCAAGCGGTGAAACTTTAAATAATTTATAAGTGCAGCAAATGAAAAACTTAGCGATAAAGTTGCGGCCTGGCATTCAAATGGATTTGCCTCTTACTTTTGTTTAACTTGTCCCACCTGCCACCCCTTTGGGGTGCCACATAGCAGCAGTCCTTACGCCAATCAACAAGCAAATCAACGCAAAAAACGTCACAACACGAGTGAAAATCCTTTCTTTCTTTTCTTTTTTTTTTGCTTCCTAAACGATTTGGCTGCTGTCAGCATAAAACTCTTCGGTGGTGCAAAATACAACGTATGAAATGGAAAATAAAAACCGCAGCATTTTTATTTCAGGACTGTGCTAAAGTGCGAATGGTTGTGGGTGAGAGGGTGTTTAGGTGCTGACTTCTTCGCATTATGCAAACAAGACAGACTCATTCTCCAATCCCAAGGCTGCAACCCTTCATCCCACCCAGTCGTAAGGTTTGACGTTGAAGATTTGCAAAGCTTTGCCAGCAGACGGCATCAGGACAGGTGAGAGGCGTTAGCGTCATGTTCGAATTTTGGCGTTTCTGCATTCAAAGTGGTTTACGGAAGAGTGAAAATTATAAATTTAAATGTCAAGTTGTGCATTATGTAACGAATTTAACTGGCTTATAAATAATTTTGGGAAAATGTAGTCAATAAAATTTTAAATATTATATTTTAAGTAAGAAATCTAATCACAGACAACAAAGTAGAATTGAATTTTCCATTTTTTCATACACATATAAAAACAAACTATAACGATAAACATAATTTGTGTGGCTGAGTTTAATTGCATTGAGTTATGGTGCTTTGAAAGGCATTAAATTCGCTAGCAAGCATATCGTATCGAATATCCGCATCTCGCACCGCTCATACGCCGCGTAAGCCATTAAATATGCATTTACTGATATCACCAAAGCCGTAACGAAAACAGCTTACGTAGCATTTGCGTGTCCCTAGCGTGTGTGCGTGTCCGTGTATTATTCTCAGCGAGTTACCAAAAAACATACAAAGACAATGCATATGCGAAACGAGGCGAAAGACCAACAAAAAAAACAAGTACAACTGGTGTAGTCGAGTGAGCTCGACTGCGATTTACCCTGAACCCAGCTGTTAGCTATATTCTAAAACTATTTGCAAATTTCCCTATAACAAGTTTTACACCCAAATGTGAGCAGGTTTGCAAGTGCAGAGTAAAAAAACGAGCAGCGCATGAAATTGCTTGCGGCTGCCAATGGATATGAGACCAATACGATAATGTAACTTCGACAAAAACTAGGGTTTTTCTTATCCGATCTTCATGAAATTTAAGCAGTTGATCAATAATATCCATTTGCATATTATATATTACAAAGAAGATTCTGTCTTTAAAATTGTAGCATTTACTGCTATTGGAAATTCAATTGAATCGATCATCGAGAAACGGAGACAGTTATCGATAAAATAAAGCAAACTTGATCTGCGCCTTGTAAACGAGAACATATGTTTCACATTTGACCAACGGACATGGCTACTTCGACTCGCCTGTTGACCCTGATCAAGAATACCTTATGGGGTCGGAGATGCTTCGTTCTGCCTGTCACATACATTTGCACAAAACCATTATACCCCTTTACCCATTTTTAATGGGTTCATGGTATAAAAAACAATAGAATTTAAATGATTTTAATGCGTACATTGGATTTTATTGAATCCAGCGAGGCAGTCTGGAGTTTTGTTATGAGCTACATGGTTATCATATGAATACCAAGCCAGCTGCCTGCTGCCTATACCTGTTTGCCAGCCAGATGCCATCTGGCATCTGTGTGATGCCTACTGCGGCTGCCTGCTTCCTGGGCTTTTCATTCACACTGAGCAATAATAATAATTGTCAATTGCAGCAGCTGTCACCTAAAGTCGCGTAACGCTTTTTTCATATTCAATTTCAAATGAAATTTTCATGTCGCCGGCGCTCCAAACACAAACACAAAAACAAAAACAAAAACAAAAACTCACATCGACCCTGAGCAGAAGCGTAAATGTTACGCTGGCTTTGTTAAATTCATTCGCAGTTTCGCATGCAAAATCTTTTGCATACTCTTCGCAAAAGGCTGCTGCAGAAACATCTGCTGGTTTTTCTAATATTATACTTTTTCTAATTTTTCAAAACCTCAACTGCTGTGCGTGAGGAGGTCTGTGTGTGTGCTTGCGATTAGCTTGCAGCGTGGAGTTATGTGCGGTTTTTGTGGCACTCTGTTTTCACTGAGCTCAGCTATTTTTGTATTAACTTCAGCTGCTTTGTGCAGCTCTCCTGGCATTTTCGGATGAGCTTCTCCGCTTACGTTTAGTGCACAATTTTCATTGAAAATTGCCAGAGGTCGCCTGCTGTGGTTGTCCACTGTTTTGCTGTTGTACTGACCAAGTTGATGGTTTGCATCAGTATAGCTCCACTTGCTTAGCGTTTATAGACAGTTATAGAAGTGCTTGCTTAGGAATTGGGTCATGAAACAGGTATCTTAAAGTTTGAATGAATGAATATATATATATATAATAATATAAAAGATAAATAATAATAAATAGGTAAGTAAAAATATATTAATTTCTTCGAATTAGATGCGAAAACTAATAAAACTACAAATTTAAGCAGCCAATGCGGCAGACTATTTGAATTCCATAAATTCTCCATTGAAATCGCCTAATTTTACTTGCTTTGCTTGCCATATGGGACTATGAACTAAAAGAGAAGCTTGGCATTGAAATGCAAATGATTTAAATGCCCAGCAATACAAAGTAACCCACTACAGATAAAACGACAAGTCCAACTCCATGTCGAGTGGCAGAAACTCCAGAGACAACACGCATAATAGGCACATAATAACATTATCATTAGCAGCCAAAGGTAGGACATTAAATTGCAATTGTTGTTGGTTTGTTGAACATTCTGTTGTTGTGGTCGTCATTGTTGTTGCTGTGCAGCTGAATTCTAATTGATTCTCTTCTCTCAAGCTCATACAGCGTATATTTGCTGCAGGCTACAGCTGGGCGACTGGCAACTGGGCAACTGGGGCACAGTGGATTTGATTTGCAAATGAGTCAGTCACATTAAACGAGTGCTGCAACAAAAGCGAACTTTAAAGCCTTTAAGCCTTTCAGTTACCTGTCAAGTAGTTTTACATAATGTGTTTGGCAGCAAATTTCATTTTGATGAAGCCCATGTATGTGTCGGTGTGTTTGTCTGTGTCATCCAGCGTTAGACAGGCTAAAAGCCTCCAGCTGAGTGGCCAGCTCACGCATTCCTTCTGCCACATATCCATACCCAACCCCAGGTACCTAGTCATTAGCATATGTTGTTGGAGTTCCAACAGAATGGTAAACAAGCCGAAAGACAGGAAGGCAGCACACACACCTACAAGCAAATTCATGTATGTATATATATATATACATATATATATATATATATATATGCGTGTATGTGTGTGTGTGTGTAGCGCACCACTGACACCACAGGCGGCCGTTTTGGTTGGGCTCAGTTGACAGGCGAGCTGTCAAAGCGGACTTTAGAGCACTCGCTGCCTGGCAAACAAAACGTGCAAAAACAAACAGCCATAAGACACAAAAATTGACGCTGCAAGGCCGACTGGTGTGTACCCTAAAGAAGACCTATTTCCCTAAGGCATTCACATTAAATTAGGGTACCAATTCTCGTATTGTCGAAATTGTATTTTAAGCAAGTCAGAAAAAAAGCTTTACATCTATCTTAACAAAGTTATCTATATCATCAATATAATGTTATTCTTAATGCATAATATATTAGATTAGAATTCAGATTTTAAGCTGTTGTGATTATTCGGTTTATGGTTGAGAAAAAGTAATTAATTAATTACTTGTCAATTATCTGAATTTGCTGAAGTTTATTATAATGGCACATTATTTAATTTTATATTGGTCAGTTAAGTGTTTTGTATTTCTCGTAAAGTGACAAACTCGATTAAATAATAATGATACTTTACATGTTGCAATGATGACAACTACAACGACAAACACCAGTCGTGAGTTGAGTGTTGGGCAAAAGGGTTCAAGTACGTGTCTCGCTTGCTGTTTTGGTTAGTGTTGGTGTTGGTGTTGTTGAGGCTGCTGTTAGTGTCACTGCTGTTAGTTGGCCTTGGCCAAAATGCATTGTCGCATTGGCTGTTGTTGCTGTTATTGCTGTTGTACCTGCTCTTGATGTTGCTGTTTTGTGGTTACATTTTTGACAAGTGCGTGCTCGACGAGAGGACGAGCCGACCTTATGAAATATACTTAAACACACGTTGTAAACACACACACACACACACACACACACTCCTCCAGGGCATATTCATGTCGACGCAAGTAGTTGAAAGCAAGTTTTCATATTTAATTTTCATTACGCGAAACGTGAAACTGCCGCCACTTGAAACCCAAATACACCGCAATTTCTGGTTGCTTCCAGAATCTTTGTGAAAGACTATTAGTTTGACGTAATGCTTGCATAATAAGTTCTTCAGTCTATTTTAAATTATAAGTAGACTTATTTTCGTTGAGACTATGATTATTCAATCATTATTTACTACAAAAAATATATTTTATTGTAAAAAACATCGAAAATGTCGTTAACGACTAAGCTCGATACAACGGACTGTAAGTATTATTCTGTAACAATCTTTTACCAATCTAAATATCTTCAATCGAAAAGTCAATGGCAAAACAAGAGCAGAACGGCGTAGCTCGCAGAAAAAGAATGCCAGGTCGAAACGCTCTACGGGTTCGCTGACCAAAAAGCCAAAAACTGCAGCCAGTCTGCCGGTGCCGAAGCACATAACACAACGAGTATTTCTCTATATGCAGCTAAAGAACATTTCAAACTTGCCGGTTGTATCATATCCGCTGGAGCTGCACCTGCACCATGCGAAGAACACGCTACAGAGGATGTCAGAGCACTACACCACAGAGACGGTGATCTATCAGAATGAGTTCGAAATGGAGAAGCCAGCATTTGCGCTGGGCATCATTCAGGACAATATCGATGAAATTAACACGTTCAGTGATAATCCACTGGTCGTCACACTATATCAGCGCATCCCACGCCATCGTAAGGGTCAACTCGTTAAAGTAGACAAACTAAAATCTGAGGCGTCTAGTTTTCAAATGTGTGCAGAGAAAAAGTCTAAGGCAATTCCGGATGGAAATACATCCACTGGGCCAGACATCTCACATGCCGATGATTATATGGGCGAGAATGAGGAGGATGAGGACTTTATTGATGAAAGTGTAGAGTTTCTATCTCGAGGTCATTGCGATTTGCTGCAACTTTTCCAAACAAAACGCTTCATGAGTAGCATTCCGATTATGCTGTATCCGGAGTACGATCACATGCTGGAGACGGCTACCAGCCAAAAGAGTTCTCCCACCAGCGAATGGCACATGTACTCCATACTGCCCATACTCAAGAAGTTGCACTTTACCAATCTGGCCTTTATCACGCTCGAGTCCATTTACAATGCCACCGGGGAGCTGCATGAGCGCGCTGACCATTTGGGCATGAGCCTATCCATACGCGCCACAAGGCCGAATTTAAATTTAGATTATAAAGTGCTGCCCCTGTGCACCTTCTACCGCTTTGGCTCCAAAGTCATCAACGAACAGAATCGCATCATTGTCTGGGAGAATATCAAGCGAGATTTGCTTGGCAGTGAGCCACTAGGCGTCGCCAATATACAAATGGAAACCAATGTGCGCATCCCGGTAAATCACCTGTTCCGTCGCCTGCTGAAGACACCGATCGTCGATTTCAAGTTGGAAGAGATTGATCCTTTGGTAGACAGGGCTCTGATCAATAACTCGCTGCATCGATACGTTCTTACCGCCGAATTGAGTCAGATACTCGAGGATGCAGTGTTGCACAATGATTATGAGCTCCTCCTTCAACTCTACGATGAAATTCCAACTAATGTTATGTACGAGGGCGTTATTAATCTAAGCGTCTTTGGCTATCCCGATGGTAAGCAATTAATTGTATCAATTGTAGTAAAGATTTAAATTTTCACAATTTTGTCGAGTTTCCACAATTACTTTAAAATAAATTTGCATACACTTCTCAGTAAACGCGTGCCGCTTTGCCAGTGTGCTCTCATCCGTGAGCAGAAAGACAAAGAAGTCTTTTAGAATGCCGGACTTATCTCCTACACCGGATAAGCCGATGTTTGCCATTCTGAATCTATGTTTCTTTCAACCGCTGACAAAGCGCAACGAGTCGCTGGATGCTTACAACGAGAATCATTTAAAGGTCTCCACTTTGCGTTGCTGCAGGACGGTGAATATTCTTAACGAGGAAGTCAACTCAAGCGACATTCCAAGGGAACTGTATCGTAACTTTGACGAGTTCATTAAGGGGGTGATTAGTTTCATCATTAAGAATGATGTAAGCACCATTGAGAGTAAGCGAAATTACTTCTGCTGCAATTTGGGCAATCTCCGAAATCTGCTGATTAACATCTGTGGCTACGATTTCAATATACGCATGCCGACCAAGACCAACATTGAGTTTCGGGTGGGTATCTATGTGGTGAGTGTATTGGATACCCAAACGTGAACCTTTCTTTATTTGTAGGAGATGCTCACACACATGCATAAGGAGCTGATGGAGCGTATTGAGGGTCTGCTGATGGACTGCAGTTGGGATGGACTCAGCCAGTGTGTTCTTTACCACGACAGTGATCAGGAGCGTATCAGACTTCTATTCGAAGAGTATCGCAAAATGTGCATCATTGGCGACTGTATCCAGGCCAAGCATCTGTTCGCCAATATCAAGGCTAACTACACAAATAAAATTTTACTCAATTTCTATACTTTTCTGAACGCCGTCGAAAGTCTAAATTTTGAACTGGCCTCCAATTATTTGCTAAACCAGAGTGAGAGGAATTGGCAGTTCGAATACTTTGTGTGTGTATGGGTGTTAACAAAAGTCATAGAAATATATTTATAGAAATATATATATGTTCTCTACACAGGTCACTTTTAAAAGTTTATATTGACTACATGATGCAATTGAAAACGGAGGAATTGCCTGGCGTCGCATATAGCAATATGATTGAACAGCTGCGTATTTTCAGCAGCAACAACAATTTAGAACGTGAAACTTGGATTCTACTGTATTGTTTGTATAAGAATAATAATTACTTGCCCGGAATGGAGTTTACACGATGGAAATACGAGAATCTGTACGATGTACCCGGCAAATCAATGCCATTGATTCCCCGCTCAATTTTCGAAACTTTCCTGCCGCAGGACTTCGATCTAATCGACAAAAGCATTCAAACCGTTAAGTTTTATGATACCTTCAAGATTTTTGCCCAGCTGGGCGCCTACAAATTTGCAGAGATTGTATTTGATGAAATATCACCTAAATTCTCTTTAGTTGAATCGTATTTGATTAAGACCGTATTAAAGATGTTGCAGGGTGAAATTGGTGAGAATTTTAAAGTGATCAAATTTCCCACAGGCAACGGCGTTCGCGAAAAAATGATGGTAAGTACAAAAAATAGTCCTTGGTGTTTTTTTTTTGCTTGTAACTTGGATAGATTTAATCCTTTGATGGCAGCGATACTATCAAGCTCATGTCAATGGCAGCGTGGAATACTCTCGTCGTCGCTACGCTGAGGCCATCAGGTACTTCAAAAATCTGATGAGCATAAATATTACCGATACAGAAGCCCTAGCCCTTTTCCACATAAGCCTTATGCGACTGGGTCGCTTGAGTTTCGAAAGTGGCGATTACGAACTGTCGAAGCAGGCCTTCGAATTGTGTGTGCCGTCTACGAAAAGTGAGGTGAATTTTTCGTCTAATTATGGCATGGGTTTAGCACTGTACTATGTAAGTACCATGAAGGCGAACCTTTCTTAATATTATTTGCAATATCTAAGTTTCAGCTGAACAGGCTTGAGGAGGCCATTGAATATCTGGCTCGCAGCACAGAAGTTAATACATTTCTTCCCGATCCCTGGGGCTATTTAGCAACAATTAATTTGCGATTGGGTCGCAATAAGACTGCTTTGAACTGTTGGAAAATAGCAAAATTGGTAGGTTTTTGAAATATTTGTTCACTATAAATAACCAATAGAAGCTTGTAACTTAAACATTTACAGCATCCAGAAATACCTCTGAACAATCGCATTTATGATGAGCTTGAAAAGATCAAATATTCCACTGTCAGCTTATTGGTGGAAGATGACTGCAAGCTAAAATAAAAACATATAAGATTCGTGAGTGTTTTGTGTAAATTTTCAATTATAGAATTCAAAATAAATATGCATGTAAATATGTATGTAAATGTAGTTATATGTAATTATATGAGTCTACGGGACAGTCTGTCGATGCTGGTGCTAAGATAACTCTTACAACTTAACGATTCCCTTTTCTCGTAACTCATTTTTTAATTTATTCAAAAAGTAAATACATAAAAATATGTTATGACAGGCGGCAGTATGACTTGTATATAGTCGGTAGTTGGTAAAGGTTGATGAGTACTCTCAGATGTGTATATGTTTGCACTGAAAGGCTTATTTGGGGAATGTTTTATGTATTTGGATAGCAGCGCGGCGGGATTTCAAACAGTAAACACTTCAACAAGTTGACTCATCTGGGTAAGCAAAGTCGTTTTGAAGACCATGTTTGCATTCTTAGCACGCTCGTGTGTGTGTTGTATCTGTTTGTATCTGTTTATTTCTTTTAAGTTGCGGACATACACACTCGCATATGTTTTATAAGACATGGCAGTAAACTTCAGTAAAGTATTCAAATGGATGCTTTACATTTTGAAAAGATGTCCATCTTAAATATTTGATGAAATCTTAAAAATGAAGTCAACTAAATGCTTACGACAGCCACTGCTTGAAAGTCAACTTGCTGCAATAACCTTCCAGAGCTGCGGTAAATTTCAGTTCCAGCGAAAGTGCTCAAAGCGCAAGTTGCATGCAATATTTAAACAAAAAAAAAATAAAACAAATATTAAAAGCAATTTTAAACGACCTTCTGCTGGTAATTAAATCCAGCCGTCTTTTGAATAGGGCAAGCCACAAAACTCAATTTATTCGATTTAATTTTTGCCAAGTTCATTTTGCGTCGGTGTTGAGGCGGCCAAAGTAGGAGCGATGCATTTTGTAAAATTAAACTTCCAGCGAAGTTTGTCCATAAATATGTGGTCACGTTAAAATACAGTCAGAATGCAAAAAAAAAAAACGCGAGCAAAATATAAAGAAAAAAAGTAATAAAATTAATTCACGCAAAATGCACAAAACTTCATCCGTGGGGGGTCAGTAACATCGACCGCTGCATCAACGGCTCTATGAAACAAGAAAGAGCATTGCTAAAATTGGATGACCACCAAAGTAAGGTACCCTGTTATCAAAATAAAAACAGCGGAAAATATAATTATCTTAAGAAATAGCTCGTTGTTCAAATAAAATATTTGTATAAAAACCAAATTTTGCATTCTGCAAGAGGCATTCTAAAATTGTTTACGCAATATACATGGCAATTGATCTGCAGGTAGATACAAACATGCAGATAAGTCTAACGAACGAAAGGTCAGAAAGTTGATGCCATTAGTCGATATTTGTGTACGATAGTTTGAGTAAAAATAAGGGTAACGATTGTCGTTAAAAATAATATAAACCAAGACGGTAACGTTTATATGATCTGCGAGCAAGAGTTTCTGTGACCTTAATATGCTCTTTTACCCTTTCGGGAATCGAAGTATAAATATTGTAAATTTATATGCCGCATAGTAAGAGGACTGCAAATGAAAGTGTGCCACGGCTGCGGCGCCATCCGGTCAGGAGGACCAAGTCCTGTTCCAGTGCGTTATTTTTGGCATCCATTTATGTGTAACGCTCTCCTGAGTCTGCTCTCAGGAAAATGCGTTTAAAATTATTATTATTTTTATTATGTGGGTCAGCAGCATTGAAAACTTTTGCCTGGCTTAAGTAAGATGCACCGCATTTATTGGCGCTATTTTACATTCACCATAAGCCATAAGTGTCAAAGGCACAAAATCTGCCAGTTGCCACACCCACAGCCACACGCAGCACACAAACTTACTTAAAATGCAACGTTCACAACTTTAATATAACTTAATCCTTCTGTGGTGTATGTGTGTGTGTGTGTGTGTCTGTGTGTATATTGTAACTTACGAATTATGGCGTTAATACCATTGTGTGCTTATGAACAACTCAGCGTAGCTGTTGTGGGTGGGTGTGTGTGCTTGTGTGTGAGCTCTTGTTACTTTAGCAAGTTGACTTTAGGGATCATCATTAGGGAAAATAGCGTATGTGCACCACATTGTCCTTTGCGCTCTGAGCCTCTTATGTTAAACACTTGACTACATCAAGAAATACAATGCTATAAAAATCACAATTTCAAGTAAATATATAGTTGTTAATTATCTGATGTTTTTACTTAATCAAATTGTAATCATTCTTGAAATTAATACTTATATTTTATATTGTATTTTATATTATTCAAAAAAATAAAGTTTAAAAATAACCAAGTCCTAAGATGTTGATGTGAATGGTTGAATATCTTGATTTGTAATTCATACAAACTAAAGAGCAACACAATGAAACTTTTGCAAAATGGACAGTGAAATATTAAACCACTCTGGCAATAATCTTGTCAAAACGTTAAGACGAGTCTTTACATAAAATACAAACGGTAACGAAGCTTGGCGCAGACAGGAAATAATTAGAAAAATCGGTAGACAAGGAACCGCAGTGAGTTCCATTAGACAGATACACAGCATGCCGTGGAATCAGTGGCAGTCGCATATAGATACAGATACCCGTACTGGTCTTACTCATGCGAAAGATACATACACGTACACGGCCCGATTGTGGAATACAAAAACCGGAATTCGCAAAATGTCACGTATGACATTCGTTGGCAAGTAAGACTGAAATTTACCACTAAATGACTCTCTAGCTAGCGTGCCAGCTAAGGTGTAGCGCGGGGCGGACAAGTTAGATGAAATTATGGTGAAGTTTGCTCCAAGCAGAGCCAAAAGGAATATATGTGTGGACAGATAGCATCAAGTGCAAATGAGTTGAGAAAGTTCGGCCAGCAAAATACCCTATGTTCACTTGCAGAAATTTCAAATTTAGTCTGTCTTGCATAAGGAATCTCTGCTAGCGAAATTTACTTATGGGCAGACCCATAGGGTTAATCATTCGGCCCTTTACAGACATTCAATATTCCTTACTTCAATCCATACAAATGCAAAGCGGAAGAAGTAAGATTTTCAAGAAATTCCAAAGCAATACAAACTGTTGAACTATTGTTCTTACAAATATGTAGTTATACTCGGGCATCCAAATACTCTCAAATTTACTATTGGTTTGCATACAACAAATTTATAGCTGGTCTATAGTATGGCTACACAAAAGCATAAGGTCTGCTTGGATCTGTGGATGTGATCATGGTGTATCCAGGCCAGGAATTGGCATTTTGGCTTAATGAGCCATAATAAAAGCGTTGCGGAGTTTGATTTGCAATTGCCGTTTGCCCATTGTAAATGCCCATGTTATTGGCCATGCTACCGAAAGGCCAGAAGCTGCTGTGCAACTGCCGCAGCTGCTGCAAATGCTGAGTCTGCATTTCTTGCTGTTGCATTAGCTGTTGCAGTAACTGTTGCAGCTGCTGTTGTAGTCGATGTTGCTGTTGCAATTGCTGTTCCATTATCGGCGACTGAGGAATCTCCTGAGACCGAGACAGCTGTTCCGTAGAGCGTTGCTTTGCTTGCTGTCGCTTGGTACTCGACTTTCCACTCGACTTTCGGGGCATGGCTGGCACGGATTTGTACCGTTGCTGGTCAGCTGCAGGTGACTGCATGGGCACCCCATCCACTAGAACCGGATACTTCTCGCCCTTAAAGACGAGGCAGTGGTTCTTGATATAGTTGATATCTATGCCGTCAACTGCGGCTTGACTAAACAACTGCTTTTGACTATGGTTTTTGGACATGACAGTTTAGTTTAATGTTTAAATTACTGTTTTCCAATTGATTTCACATCCAAATGTTCCACAACTGGGAGATATTTTTTAAACGTAAAATCAAAGTAACAAAATAATATGCCAAAGTCAATTAAAGTGCCCTTTGCGTGTTTCAACTTGACAAATACTTGGCGTAAATAAAGCGAATCAAAGGCAAGGAAATGATTATACTCACCGCCCACATACAATTCCATTATACTTAAATGTACACACAGATTGCAAGTACTCATTAATTTGTAGTATGCAGCATGTAAAATTGTGAAGAGCTTCTGGCAGCCAGACACAGACAGGCCCTTTGTTTAGCAAAATCCTTATCAGCACGTACACTCGAAGGCTCTGAAGCATTGATTGCAATATGTGTAGCAAACAGCTCAGCGCTTAGGCCTTTTAATTAAAATATTGCTAAGCTCAAGATGGGAGCGGGAGCCAGACGTTCAGTTGGTAGGATCAAATTTGTAATGAAGTTCACATGCGAAGGGGGTGACTGAATAAGGGAAGGCCAGAATATTGTATTACATGAACTTAAGCTTTCTTAAATAATTTAAAGAATGAAATATAAATTACTTCGTGTAAATTTTGAGGTATAGAATTATTATTGTAAATACTTAACCTTTTTATATTATAATACCATGTAAAATTCATATGTTTTCTTGTGCTAACGTAAAACAAGAATTTGAATTTACTTTATTTGTATGTCGAAGAAATATTTAAAAAAAAAAACGGTTGACTTAGCAATAATATAATTTAGGTTTCCTATTCATAATGTAGCAGCAGGTCTGGCTTTTTTCTTTTGAATTATATTATTTAAATATTTCTTCCTTTAGTTACTTGTAAATTTTGGAACGTGTAGGTTGGCCTTTTGTTGTCAAATTTCAGGCGAATCAAAAAAAACTTCAGAATAAAACTTACTGTGATACAAAACATTTTCGGCATAACAATTACTTAAAAAATCTGGTGCTATTTGTTCAACCCATCCGTCCGCAGATTGTAATATAAATAAATAATCGAATCAAAAGGCATTTGTTAACCGCCGCAGTCAATTGCAGAACGGTGATTCTTTTAAAAAGAAAACATGTTTATGGATGATGAAGGTCAACTCTTTAATCCGTTTAGCGTTGGTCCGTCCATAAATAACAAGCGCTGTGAGTATGAGATACCAAGCAGTCCCACATATCCGCCACCTGTATTCGCTACTTGGCCGCCACCAAAGGAGCTTTCCAACAGATCGATTTCGCAAGGAACGTTGACCGAGAAGGAGGCATCTGAAATCAAGTTTGTTAGGTCTCAAAGAGGCGAAGTTGCCCTCTCGAAAGCCATAAATGAAGAGATGGCCGCTGCAAAACAACTGTCGGCAGATGAGCGGCGCATTTATGCGGGTCGCGAGTCCAAAGCCCATTTGTCAGAGGCTCGGTATACGGACAACAAGTCACACGAGTCGGTGACTACATTATTGCCCGTCAGGGCTCACCGATCGAAATCAAGTTTGATGTCCCAAATGGATAGCGTTTCAACTGCCGCTTCCATGAAGAGTGTTCATTCTGCTGTTGGCCCTAAACTGGCCTCCAAGATCAGCGTGCATTCACTTGCCAGCGCGCAGCGCATGGAATCCAATGTCACGCTGAAGCAGAGCAAAGGAACCACAGACACAACTAAAAGCGGGCACGCAGAGGTAGACCATGTCTCAAGAGCAGGCGCAGGAGCCCACCAAGCGAACAGATCCTCTCGAGCCTCATTGAAATGTCAGACGGTGGCGCACCAGGAGGACAATGTATCGCGTCTTACGCAAAAGTCTCGGGCGAGTGATCATCAGGCCGATAAGGTCTCGATTAAGTCGAAGTCAAGTGACCTGCAGGCAAATAAAACTTCTCACATATCTCTCAAGTCCATTGCCAGTGCCAATCAAGCAGACAAAATTTCTCGTATTTCGATAAAGTCACAAACGGGAGACAAAGTGCCTCGCACAAATATTAAGAAGAACAATACAGTGGAATCGATGAAAAAAGCATCGTTGAACGAGTTAACCGATTCAGTTAAAAAGGAACTGGAGCTTTCGATGCAGACAACCAAATCGCTGGCCGAGAAGGTGGCAATCCTAAGCGATCGCCTGAAGGCTGGCAATGAGTTCAAACACAACCGTTTCAATTCCCTGGATCGCGGCATGTATACAACTACTGAGCCTCTGAAGAGATGCCGAGAAGATCGTATGGCTTTTTGGTTTAAGGACGCCGTTCTTTCATAAACATCACTGACGCCCAACGGACTGACCACATTTTTCATTTGAAACATTTCAGTTTTAACTAAGAAAACAAACAAATGCAATTTGCCATGACCAAATACATTTACCCTACTCCTTTGAATGTACAAAAAAATGTTCAACATGATTTGCGGTTGAACATTTTGCTGACATTTTGTATCATTAATTTAAATGTGCTACATTTTACGGTCGGCTGCGGATTGGCCAGCGCATTGGGCACAACGTGTTGGCTCATAAAATATGCGAAAACATTTGTTTAATTTGTACCGAAACTCTAAAAATCAGCAAAAAGACAAATGTAGGGTCAGCAAATGTCTGATATGCCAACGGAACTTGTCGAATGTGAAGACACTTCCAAGTATCTATTGTGGAGTACTTGCCAGAGATCATCAGATAATCAGTTAAATTTGCTATCAATTTTATTTTAGAATATTCAAAGAAGTTATGCTCAGCAGAGTGAGTAAAGTTCTTTTCTTGATACAGTGTAGTTTTTTAAACTAAACTCGACTATTCTTAAATTTAATTATTAGTTTTAAATATTTCAGACATTAATACATGTTTGTAGCTTTAAAAAAAAGCGTGACTTTAATAAAACTTCCATACCTCTTTGGAAGTGAGGGTATATGAAAAATAATTGCAGAGCTTTTGGTGGGGAAACTTTAGCTAACCGGGGCAACATTGTCGACCATGTTGTTTGGAACGTTGTGGTTAATTTTATTTATGGCAGCGCAACATGCTAATTGCAGCAACAACAAATTGGCGGCTGGTTGCCTAATCAGGGTCATGTTGGCGGACTCGCTTCAGTGGATAGTATGCGAGTTATTAGAACGCTACATTGCGCTGGGGAGTGGCAATTATAACAAATTGCATGTCAATTCGGAAGCCATTGCGACGACTCCCTTCACCTAGCAGTCGCTCGTAAGTGTGCCACATTAAATGAGTGGGGGACTCAAAGTATTTGCACACACACACAGATGTTTGTAGTATATATACGTCTCATATATTTATATGCAAATGCAAACATTTTTGTGCTTACCAGTGGTACAATAAAGGAAACAACTGCAATAATGGCAACGGGCGCATAAAGTACCAGAAATAAAAGCAAATGTACAAAAATGTAAAAACTACCAACAATACCAACAAACCAACAACAAAGTCATCGAAATGAAACAATCGCAGGGCGCAGCATGCAACAAAACAGAGAAAAATATATTTAATACGAAAAGTTTTGCAATAACGGAAATGAAATGGAAATGGACGCGCGCCAATAGACATAAATGTGTGCGAGGTGCCGCAGCCGACAGGATACAAATAGGACACGGTAGTAGCCAAGCACCATCAACAATAACAACACCAAAAATATCTCAATGCAGTCCGTGTAAAACAAAAGGCCCTCAGAATGCAAACAACAAGCAAACTCCAAAGTAAAAACTAACAACAATATCCGGCAAAAGCGATTTCACAAAATCAAAGTGGCTGCATCCCAACTACTGCATAGCACCAGAAATATGAAAAATTCAAAATATGCACTGCTGCTTTAATACGAATATCTTTATTATAAGTAATTAAAGATGCGAAAAAGGCAACACAACTTGTAAAAATATTTAAATGAGCTTTCTGCCAATTTATTAACTAAAAAAAAAATACAAAATTGATCTACATATTGAGTGAAGTTTGGTAAATGTGATAATCCCTTGCCTTGACTACAACTGACTGGAGCCACAACCATAAATTGATTAAACCAACTAAAATATCGTAAAGTTCGGGTGCCATTTCAATAGTGGGATAATAAGGCGTACAGTAATTAATAGCTGCAGCAAGACAAATGCGCAAATATGTGTGTGTGTGTGTGTGGGTGTGTGTGTGTGTGTCTTTATTTAGGAGTGTGCTCAAAACCAATATATATATATTGTGCACTTACCGGTCATGCACAATTAAAGCTGCCGCAATGCAGATTTACAAACACACACGCACACACACACACAAACACACACACACACACACACCTGTACTCGAGTACATGCAAAATGCTGGACCTCAAAGAACACTTGAAACTTACTTACTTACATACTTCATGTCAGTGCGGGCCGCACACGTTGCGTATTCGTAATAAAATTGAATTAAGGCTGGGCCGAGCAGCCATTTTGTGGCACATTTTCGCCTTTGGCTTGTGTGCCGGTAAATAATGCGCCCAGTTTACTCAGAGAGTGCGAGTGAGTGTGCGTGTGTATTTGTGTGTAAGTGTCTTTATTGCCAATAAATGAAATCGTAAATTTAAGACCAGCTCTCGACACACACACACCCACACAGGCACACACACACACGCACACACTGAGAAGTGGCCTGCAGCGTTGTCAAGTTGTCTGTTGTTGTACTTTAGCAATTATTATTAGTTAAGTTTTCAGTTTGAGGCCAATTTATTATTGGCTTGATATGATTTGCATGCGAGCCTGCAGAAGGACATTCAAAGCACAAATATTGACAGGCGTTTGTATAGCGGCAAGTGACATAATATTGTCATAATTTATGACTAACAAGTTTAAGTCCGCTCTGAGTGTTTGCAAGTGAACTAAGCCAGGCTTATTTGCTTTCGTCCCAAGGCTTCAACAACTGGTTTGTCACTTAGCCCACTTTTTAAGACTACAAACCAAATGTCCGGCCATAAATTTGTCATCCGTGCCAACCAAAACTAAATATAACTTTCACTTGAAGCAGCAAATTAATTAGATCAGAAGTAATCTTTGAGTGTGGTAAAATTCTCCCTGAATTATGAGCAATCATTGAATACACATAATCAGAAAAGAAAGCCTTACGCATTGCAGAGAATTATTATATTAGTTTTCGATATTCAATATGTAACCACTTTTACACGCTTGATTATAAAACATAACAACTAAAAAATTGAAAACACTACAAAACTATGCAATTTGCATTTACAGCTCATCTAATTTTATGATAAGCATAATTTGCATATTTAAAGTTATTAAATTTAATACAGAACTCACATGTTGCCGAGCAACTTTTCAATTTACCTACTCTAAATTAACAAGTGCCAATTTACATGCTGCAACTCCAGCGGGAGCCAATTTTAGCAAACGCAACAACAAAAAACCATTATGCGTAATTAAATTTTTTTTTATGTAAAACATATAAATATAAATATAAAATTAATTAACAAATTGCATAATGATAAGCGAGGCTGGGTTTTAAATGCATAGTAAAAGCAGCGCTGTAATGGAAAAATTGAAGTGAAAATCAACACCACACACATAGACAACGAACTCGGCTCTGATTTCATGATTTCATAATGAAAGTCAACTTAGTCATTTGTCGTCATAACTTTGGTCATTAGATGGTCGCCGGGCAGGCCTGATGCCGCCCCTTAGAAAATGGTACCAACTCTCCCGATGCTCTTACTCCGGCTCCAGCTGCTGCTGCTGCTTCTGCTGCTGCTGCTGCTTCTGCTGAGACGTGCTGGGCGAACAAAGGCGACGCATTTGAGACAACAGACCAAAGTCGAGTGCTGTTGAGCCGGCTGTGCATACATTTTTCACAAAATTAGAAATATGAATGAACGCAAAGCTAGCCTGTTTCTGAAAGATACATACAGAGATATAAATATCCAAATATGTGTACACATGTGTATATATAGTGTATATATATATATATATATATATATATATACATATATATGTACTTCCCAAGCAGCAGGCTGGCAAGTCACGTTTCTTAATATACGTGTTTGTGTGCATGTGTTTCTGTGTTTGCTTGGGTCTCATATTGTGTGCTAAGCTTCACACATTTTTAATTTATATGTATTAAATATGTATATGTAAAGATTTTCTTGAATTTTTGAGGCGCACTCCCAAACAGCAAGTCAAGAGACTCTTTGAACCCTTCAGATCAATTACAATTTGGAAAATAAGATTAAAAATGGGAAAATTTCGCATTGGTTCATAAGGAGTCGAACTGATCAAATTTGCAAAGTTGATCAAGCTTAAAATGCCAAATACAACCCATATATTTTCAAACAAAAATCACCTTCACGATCCGCGATATTCCACCACTTCAAGTCGGCTTGGTCATTATATTAAATGCATTCTTTTGTTACGCGCCAAAACACAACGTGATGAGACCCCGGAGAATTTCCTTCTACATCAACGTCGGATGGCAACTGCAACTCGAAGAACAGATGATCTGAATTGGCACCACATCAATCATTCAGACACCTAAGTCCCATCGAAAGTGTTGAGCCAAAGAGACGCAAGCGTTTCAAATCTTTAGCTGCACAAATAGAAGCAAACGCAGCAGTAACACCTCGCTTACGTTCAAATTTTGGGCGCCCAAATTCCGAGCAGAGCACTGAATGACATCGACACATGAGTGTCACAAGTGCCACATTTCGAAAAGCTGGCAACAGCTAAAAATGCCTATTACGGCGAGCAGAGATTAAGTTCTGATTCTGATAACCAAGTTCAATTCGATACATTTTTTTAACAAAAGTTAAACTAACTAGCAGTTCTGTAATACATTCAGACTACTTTTGCACACTTACAGAATTATTGCATTAAAACTTATTTAAAATTTAAGCATTGGAAATAAAGACAATTTTACGTAAAGCCTTTAAAAAGAGGTAACAATTTTCACGAAGTACAAAGTTTTTTATCACATGAGTCTAATCTGAATCCTTTGAAATTAATTTCTCGAGAATACCTTAGTTCCAAGCTTACAATTTCATTGGCCATTTTAATTGTTTGCGAGCACATAAGTCGTCCGGAAAAAAAGATATATATTAAGTAAACAGCAAGTGGCAATACTAGAAATGAAAGAGTTGGCAAAATGCATTCCAAAGTAGTATGCGTGTGTCTTTGTGTATGTGTTTGTGTGTGTGTGTGTGTGTGTGTGTGTGCGAATGTGTTTGTGCTGCCAGCCTAGACAATTTTAATGGCCATTGTGGTAAATGAAATGCGCTTAAGATTAAATGTGGCACATAAGCTGGAGACTATGTTAAACCCACAAAGCAAACATAAACAGAAACGTGAAGAGACGACGGATGCAAGGAACGAGAGAAACGAATAAATAGGCAACACCATGGCCAGTAAGAAGAGTCGAACGCGTGACACCCTGTTAAGTACATACAATATATAATATTGATAAATAAATAATAAATAATAATAATAAATATCTTGAATTTTTCTTTTTAATTTTTCAATGAGGCAAAACTTGTAGAAGGGCTGAATATTTACAAACTTCACTTGCAAAGGGAGACATGCTCACAGAAGACTGATGAATTGTAGGGTATGCAACGCGTTTCTAACAACTGCAGCTATAAATCTGACTGGGCGCTGGCGTTGTCACCCACAATGGCCATAAGCAAACATTTTAAAGTTCAAAGGAAGGTCCTTAACCTGCTGCCAGAGGCAAGTGCACTTACTCTTATATGCAACACCCTCCCCACGCCTCTTTGCACTGCTGTTATTGCCAAATGAAGTAAGTGTTAAAGCAAATGCAAACAAATGCGAGAGGCAAAATATGTTGTTTGTGGCATTCGTCATGTTGCATGTGGCAACGCTCTGCCACACAAATGGGGTCAGTGCTCCAGGCTTTTGCTTACTGTTCGCCCGCTTTTTATATTGCTGTTAAAGTGTACTTGGGATTAAGATAAATTTTAAACTGAAACGAATAAATCATAAATATATTTTCTTTATGATTATAAATATCTACTAATAAATTGATATTTATAGAGATAAAGTGCATTCTATAACTAATATTATAAACACATTCTCGATAATGGCATGTCATGTGTGTTATCCATGAAAGCTTGAACTTAAAGCTGAGGCTCGCAGAAGCTGCTGGAAAATTGCTTTGGCCACGCCAATTTGAGTTGCCCAAACTACATATAACCAAATTGTATGGGAGGCGATATGGCATGTGTTCCATAATTCAATAAAATACCAAAGGCAGCGAAAATAAATTAAAATTATGCAAGAATGCGCCTGAGCCACAAAAAATGTATAAAGAGAGCCCACAATGAAGGGGTGCCGAGTGAAGTCGAGCGAAGTGGAGTGGAGAACTGGGCAAATGAAACCACCAGCTTTACCCATTGCCACGTATTTACTTTTATCTCAACGCTAGCAGCCAAAGCCAAACACGCACAAACAAATGGGTTTTGTCGGTCTTCGGGGTACAGCTGCTGCTGCTGCTGCTGTGGATGGGATAACAAAGGGGTGACGGAAGTCGGTTCAAGACAGAACGGCAGACAGACAATAAATGTGGTGCATGGTGTGCTGCCGCTGACAATGCCCGACGATGATGCTCTCAAATTGTCGGTCGTTTAAATACATTTAAATATAAATGCAGGCAGCGCAGCGCAGCGAACATACATCCAAGAAGCGTCAGGCGTCGGACACAAAGGACATTGAGCAATTGCAGTGGCTGCTCTGGCTGCTCTGGCTGCTCAACTAAGGCCGGAGGAGTAAGTGAATATTTCATTCATTTATTTTTATTCATTTGGCATAGCCGCTATTCTATCAGCGTGCTATTTCATGAGTATTTATTTGTAAGATTGTGTCAGCTTGTGTGTGTGTGTGTGTATGGTGTGTGATTGTGTGTGTGAGTGTGTGAAGGCTTGGCACAGACATTTCAAATGGGCGCTTATGGGCGAATAAGGAAATATTTCCATTGCTCATTTAAAAATACTGTAAAATCTTCAACCGGATTTCACTTTATTCGCTCTGTTGTTGCTTCAAGCCATCTTCGCCTCGCATCGTATCGTTGTTTCAAACAAAGAACGCATTTAATTACATATTTCTTGGCAAAATGAATACGCCTCGTTCTTGCTCGTTCTGCGGGCAGGTCAGATTGCTTTTGTTGGTGCTGCTTGTCGTTGTCTTGATTACATTTTCATTTTAATGCACGATTGAAGATGCATTCGGCGAAATTAATTGAAAACGCTACCGGCTTCAGTGCTAATATTTGGTTTGCAGCATATTCGTGCCACGAATCCCATTCCGCATCCCACGATCAAATCCATATCGACACTTCAACGCTTACTGAATGCGCATCAGATGCTGCATACGAAATGAGCTGCTCACGTATCATTTATTGATTACTGATTTACACACTGGCTGCTGGACTCTTATTTTACTTTTAAATCGAACTAACTTGAATGTCACATTCTTTTAGTGAACATAAAAGGCATTAGCATTGAAACAGTAACCGCTGTGATGGCTCTTAATGGACTCATTTTGCCACATCCGTACTACATTTGGCAAGACGTTTGTCTAGACATTTGACATTTAATGAACTTTGCTCTATACGAAAGAATTAAACGCTTGACTGCCCGTGAATACAATCTGCAGCAAATTAACGCAGTGAAATTTTAGTAATTTATTCCCAATGAGCATTACAATGTACCGAATGGATTTACTGCTCAATTAGAGAACTTGTTGCTCATTTAAATGCTATTCAGTAACTATCAAACTGATGTTGCAGAGTTTTTTAATTGCTTGAAAAGGTCCTTGACTCTCAACAAGTTCTACACACGAGAAAGCCAAACGAGAAACTAGTAGATGAAAAACTTTAATGCTATTTGCTTTCACTGACTCATTGAGCGTACCGTAAATAATCGAATTCCTGCTCTAGTTTGATTATTCGCTTTAAAATCACACTCATGCAAACATCCACAACAACTCCAACTGTTCATGACTATGCCTGCATATATGTGTTTGGGTGTGTGTGTGTGTGTATCCCTGCATATATGTCCAACTGTCTGTTTCGATTTCATCAGCTCATCGTTGTCAATTATTTGTGACATGCCTGTTCGACTTTATAAACGGGCACTTTAGAGAGCTCTTTCGCAAGTTGCGTCTCCCGGGAGGGGGTGGGATTAAAACAGAGGCTTGAGTCCTATCTTCACACTTTAACGTTGATAAAGTGACATTTATTGACTGTCAGTCGGTAAGTCAGTGAGTCGGTCACTTAGTCACTCAGTCCGTCAGTCGCAGACTTGCAAAGTACTTTGTCAGGCATGCCTTCTGGACAATGTCAGGATGTGCTATGCATATGAAAATTTCCTTGACGATTGCCAATTTTGAAGCTGGCATGTGGCATGGCAAATGTAAACGCTTCAGTCTTTGCTGTCCCTTTCTGGTTTTCGGAACGCATCATAATTGCATAATCACATCATTGTCGTTTCTTGTACATAATTGCAGTTGCTTAATAATTCATGCAGCCGGCACGACTGAGCAACAGGCGATAACAGATTGATATATTTTCAATTTGCATTTAGCATGGTTATAGGCTGACAGGTATTTATATTTGAATTGATTGGACAACTTAATAAGGCATTGGAAATCACAATATGACAATTATTATTTAATTTATATTTACCACGATGAGTTTCATTTATAAGCTTTAATCAACCTTTCATTGAAACCTTGCTATCCGTTTTACACAGTATTTTTAAAATGTAACTTTAAGGAAATGTTTATACAAGAAACTTGGAAAATAATACCTTTTGACTAATTATGACATAAATGTCACATGAAATAATAATGATAAACCAGAAATTTTATACTTGCTGATTCACGACCCCATTTATTCAGCTTATTGTCTCAAGAAGCTATTTTGGTTGGTGGCTTGAGTTCCAACCACAACTTAATGTGACTGGTAAGCCATTAGGTGATTTGTGCACATGGGGCAACATAGAAACCACGCCACACACTAACCCGATCAATCACATCGGCAACCTACAAGAGCGCAGAAGGAGCTTGTATGCACGTGGCAATCAGAAGAGACAGCGCCAACATATCATAATTAGGATAATGCCAAGACAAACCAGCGAACAGCAGCTGAGCCGGCAGTGACAAGTCGACCGTCCCACACACATCCCCCTCTTCTGGTGAACACGTCATTGACTTAAAGTCACCATTCGCGTTGGCAACGCTTTGTATTATTAATGAATTTTGATCGTACTCAGAACTTGGTTTTTTTTTTTGTTCGCCTGCCAGACAATGGCCAAGTACTCAGGTTGAAAATTGCGTTTATTTCTCCTTGTCTTCAGTTATCTTTGACCACGAGCTGCATTTAATTAACTTGGTATTTTGAATTATAAATTATTTCTTTATGGCTTTACAATAGGCTTCAACCGCTTTTACTTTTAATAGTTTCGAACTTTCAGACGTGCGAAACCCTTTGTGAGTATTAAAAAGTTATGACAATGGCCATAGTTAAAAAGCGTAAGTTAATTAACTGAGTGAACCAAAGTAAACAAAAATCACTTTTTTAATAGTTTTAATGGCGCAATCGCGCAAAGAACATGAGATAAACACAAGCGTCACTTATTAGACGATGTAAGCAGATTTGTTGCCTTAATTAAGTGCTGTCCCATCACAACTAAGATGTGAGTAACTACGATTGTTGAAGAACAAATCTCGACAGTTGCTAAAGCTAAGCAGGTGTTGCAGAAAAAGCATGAACGAATGAGAACCATTTGCACAGTTGCAGCTGACAGTTGCACAAGAAGTGGGAGTTGAGTGGCAGTTGGGCTCGAATTGAACGGCAGCGACTGTAATGCAAGCAAACAAGCAATAAGGTACGTGGAAATTGTCGCCTTAACTTAGTTTATTATAATGCCACTTGAATGAGTTTGCAACGAAAGCTGTGCGGATGGATGCAGTTGACTATATCAGATATCCATTTATTTATGCCCGCACACGTTTGTTCCCTACGAGCAAAGCAACAAAATAATACGAGTACACAAGACATGTTTATGTGTGTATAGCACAGCAACGACAATGCGAACTCGAACTTACTGTGTTTGATGCAGAACCTAGAAAGGGGATCTGGCTTACATAGACAGCTGGCAGTACGAACTGAAGCTGCCGCTTTTACTAATGCAAAAGGGGGATGAGGACCGGGTTGGGGTTGGTATGTGCAAATAGCAGCAGACACGTGAGCTCTTTTAGTATCATACGCCACTATTTACCTTTGTGTGCAATTTGCAAGTTACTCAATTTAAATTTCGACTCGATTGTGCTAAAGGCAGCGCGCGACAATGCCAATCGCAAAATCAAGCTCAACTGGATTGACAATTTTGGCACACAATAAGATCCTTTTATAATGCATACCATTGCCATAGACTATGCATATTTAAGTTGTTTCTATTATTATGTATGCATATAATAAAAATACAATAACATTTTAATGTAAATAATGGAATAAATATTGGTGTACTTAATATATTTTATAGAATTTGGCATACAATATCTTTATAGTAAAGGTATAGGAAATAACAAAAACCGTACTTGTGAGCATGTCCCGCACATACTTCATTATATATTTTTAAGTTTTTAAATTAGCTTTCGTTGTTTTTTGTTTGCATTTAATAATTATTTATGGTATTTATCGAACAATAAGCTGGATGTGTTAATCCAGCAAAGCGTTGAAGTGTAAGCCCGGCTGCTCCCTTGATTAAATTAATCATTTATGTACAGTGTGCTGAAATGTTGTTTGATTTTGGTGCAATTGTGAGTAAAACACGCAAAAAATAATAATTGCATGCAGCAGTACAATAAGTAATATATGTGGCGAGAGGGGGAGGGGGAGAGAGAGAGAGAGAGAGAGAGAAAGGGAAAAAATAAAACAAAACGCTTTGCTGGCTAAATCCGACATTAATTCACAGAAAATGCATTAAGCGATTAATTTATATAATGATGCTAAGTGCCACGCCCGCTTTTAATCGCATTGGTGCAGCGTGAAAATGCGCTTAATGAGTTTAAAAAACATAATTCTCTCTCCCAAAACCAAATTGAAAGCTGCCAGGCAGCCAAAATACATAAACTGCACAAAATAAGCAAATTGAACGGGAAAGAGAATGAGGCGTGCAGGGTTTGTTCAAGTTTTGTGTTATATTAAAGCTGCATAGTAAAAGCGAGTTTATGAATGTATATTATGAAGTGCAGGGGTGTATAATGTAGTTTTTTGCCCGGGCACTTATCGAAGACATTGGCCAACAGCAGCTGACTGCTTTTTGCTTACTTTGTTAATTAAAAATTTCACTTATGCTTATTATGTGCAGCAAACAATGAAACGTGAGAAATGTAATGAAGTGTAAAATGAAACGACAGAAAAAAAAATTGGCATCCCTACGTATACGTAAAATACACTGTTTTCATAATTGGCAAGGAAAATGAAGAAATATCATATCCAAATATATATTTTATACGAGTAATTCCCGTGGGCGCTGCCCGTGTTTGAATGTTAATTATGTATTTGAATTTTCATTGCAGCAGGCAAACTTGTTTAACTCTAGGCAATCATGTTATTTCAGTATAAGCATATATTTTCAATGAAATATTGTACAAGCAATTAGAAAAGCAAACTGTTCTTGTCTTGTCTTAAATTGAGATGGATATTTAATGCGACTTACTGGAAAAATAAGAAATTAACAGACTTTAAAAGCTGATCAATCATATAACAAAATGTTGTAATTTAAACACGAATGAAAAATAAAATAGTAAAAAGACTGTGACTTGGCAACAGTATTTTGCAATCAATAATATATTGAAACAAATTTGCATTTTAATTTCATTGCATTTGTAAACGGAAGTCATTAATTCTTACGTACTTTCAACAGCTACTCAATGCGACTTTCTTGCAGAGAGAAAAACAAGCTTTCCTCACTGTCAGGCGCAAAACTTATGCAGTTCATTTCATTAAAAGTTTTCTGCATTTGAAACACTGCCAATACAAAGCAAGTTTAGCAGCTTGCAAAGCGCGCAGCACATTTTCGTGTAATTTTCTTTTTTTTTTAAGAGAGTAAGAAATAAAAGAGTGCTTTTTAAGACTGAAATAAGAGTTTTGGGCAACAACTCGTATGGCAAACTATCTGTTAAATGTACAGTAAAGTAAATTGCAAAGCAGGGAAAAGCAGTTCACTTCCAATGTGAAAAGGATACGAAAATAATACGCTAAGCAACACTGCAGTTGCTCCTTGGTGTGTAAGCAACCTTCAAGTCCATAAAGACTAAAATGATGTACTTAAGTCGTCCATGAAAATCTGCAGGCTCTCCTCATAGATTTAATATAATTGCATTAGACTAGTTAACTAAGATATACAATTTTTGTATATTGTTTGATTCACTCGAGGTGAATAAAACCTATGATGTTCTTTGTGGACATAAAATTTAAATAAATTGAATTGAAATAATTGAAGTAAAGATTAAGAAAAGACAAGCTGGGAATGTCGTCATATGTTTTGCGACGATTGTGTATTTAATTTCTTAAAGATGACTTTATTTGATTCATTTTAATAATGATAATTACTATAATTATTTTTATTAATTGCTATTATCATTTCGCTTTAACCATTTATTTAAAAGCCGAAAAACTAAGGATAACAGCTACTTCATCGCCAAACATAATTAACTTTCTCAAAAGCAAATTGAATCTTAGCGGGTAGAAACTAAAGACAACAGCTATTAATGAGTGAAGTTTGCGCGCCAGTTGCAAGCAAACTTGGCCACTCAGCCGAAACAGTTGGCAAGTGTAATTGCTATGGAAAGGATCCATTGCTGCTTGCCACTTGGGGGCAAGTGGTAAGTGCAAGTAATTTACGTTGCAGCTTCTGCTTAGTTAATGTTGGCGGTCTGCTTATGAAGTGGCAAAGTTTTGAGGTTGCTGCTCAGGCTAATCTTTTGTTTAAGCTTGCGGTTAGTTGCGAATGATACGGATAAAATTATTGATTTAATGTTGGCACAAACCACTGATGAAGCCGTCGTTGGCGCTTACACTGACAGCAGACGATGCGTCGCCGCTGCCTTGTCTGCCTTGTTTTTGTGTTTTGGTGTTGCCGCTGCTGCTGTGGCTGTTGCTGGCAGCAAAGCGGAAATAAAAGTGCAAAGCAACAACAACAATCGCAACAATGACAATGACAAGAACAACTACAGTGGCAAAGGCAAAGCCAGAGCCAACAGAAACCACAACAGCGCCAATCCCTGCAAATAGCTCGCTGTTTTTATATCTGACAAACGTGTTTTGTTGTTTTGCTGCTACTCACAAGCAAATGTTGGACATTTTTATAGTTTCGGTCACTGGTAAATGTCAACGATGTTTTGTAATAATGTTGTTGTTGTTATTCGTTGTTGTCTGTGCCATTGCTGTTTATGTTGGTAACCTCAAGTGAACAAAGGAAACGCTGTCAGGCAATAGACTGACATTTTATTTATTATTTCCTACTGCAGCGAGGTGCTAAAAATGCCAGCTCCGAACTGAAATGTAAACTAATTTGCGGTTCATCGGGCCACCAATAATATTACTCAGTTTGAAAAATTAAGTGCTTAAGTCACATGCTGTCGCAAAAGGAAAGTGTTCTAGTGCAGAATAAAAGGAATACATTTTAAGCTGCTCTTTCAGCGAACTGTCTTCTCTGCTTCTTCAAATTTGTTTAATACTTACCAATGTGGACACTTCAATGTAGCCAAAAATGCTTGTTGACTACTTGCACTGCACTTATTAACAATTTCTGAAACTTGTCTGAGAATTGTGTGGCAGTGGAAATTGTTAAAAGTTCTGCTTTTTATACACGAATTAAGCCAAAATTTGAAAGCCTGAAATATATGAAATTATTATTATTATCATACTTTGGTTTGGTTAAATTTTCTCGCCTTAAAGTAGTTTCACCTGTCTCAACGAAACTTCACCCCATTATTAAGCTTAAATTTGATTCAATGTGTTTATTTGCGCAGCTCATTTGTTTAACTCTTGTTATTAACATCGGTTGTGCTTTAATCAATAGGCAAATTTTGAAAATGCTCTCGTGATGTGAGCTGCATATGTAATTTGGATGAGATAGATAAAGTTGCAACGTTGTAAAAAGCATTAAGATTTTAAATCGAAATTCTGGAAATGAAAGTTTTAAGCCAGCAGTCAGCATTCAGCGCTCAGGCAGACAAACAATGGCACGCAACTTGAGGCTCAAGTGCAGCAAAACTCTTATCAAGAAATAAAGTGAAGGAAAAGTTTTAAGCGTCTTTGCACGCATACAATTTCTCATGAGCACTAAAAACAATTGCACAATAAAATATATATACACAGTCGTTACTATAGTATATAGTAGTGGAGGCGAAAGCCGAAAGCGATTCAACAACGAATGCAAAAAGAAGCTTAAGCAAAAGGATTTTAAAAGCTGCGCCTGGCAAAGGTTTTTGTCGTCGGCGCTGCCATTTTACTAAAAACAAACAACAAGAATTCCCAAAAATGTAAAAAAAAAAAAAGTATATATAGCATGCAGCATGGCGGTGCTTTGGCATAATGGCTGCCTTAAGACTGTGTTTTACGCGCAGTTTCTGCAGCTGTTGTCCGGGTCATTGATGTTTTTATTGCACGCCAAACTGTTGCCTCAAAAACTCGAATGAAATTAAAAGCGTGCCGCCAAAACTTTGGCCATTAAAAAGGTAGGTTTTCGCTCAACGCAAACAATGATATCGGCATTCATTTCATTAACTCTTTGAGCCGTCACTCAAGCAAATTGTCAATTAAAAGCGGTTATTGCGCGGAGAATTCCAATGAGTTTGAAATAAGTGCATTTTGGCATGCAAGGAACATATGCTTGATCGGATCTGATGGGAAAACTAGAAGCCACAGACACACAAATGGCATTGGTAGATAAATTTTAATTTTATCTGCCGCATATAAAGGACGTATGCACTTACATACATAATTTAAAAGACCAGGCGACACCAAGTCAGCCGCTTGGCCATAAAAATGTGTGTTGGGAAAATAAATTTCAAAGTGAAATACTTGTAAATGAAAACAAATGGAGCACACATAAAACAAACACAATGTCTGCTAAAGAACACGGCCAGTCAGCCGCTTACAGCGACTTTGGCTACCAACTATAAGCAAAAATACAATATTACGAATACGACATTTGCGGACAAAGTGCAATAAATATTGTGTGTCAAGGACACTGGCCAAAGCCTTTTTGGGTCTTAGATAAAATTTTACTATAAATATGCTATAAATTTATTTTAGTTCATTTCGACCAAAGAATACTCGTCCAATAAATTTATTCAATTGGCTAAATGCAGTCGGTTTAATTGATTTGCCGCTGGACTAAGTAATTTTATCCAAACTAAATATTATTCAGCGCAGCGCATAATTTGCACAACGTATACGCATATTCTTTTTGTTTTCATAATTTAGTTTTCAAATTTGATTTCATGCCCCACGGACCACGGACAACCAAATTGCCAATGGCATTAGCCTATTGAAATATATTTTAACAGAGCGTTTGCCAACTTTGTACGCATGTGTAGCTAGTTATATTTATATTATATTTTTAATGAGCGAAAACCACATTTTATAGTTTGAATTTTGAATTTGATTATTGTTTATTTGGGTTTGTTTGTCCACCACAACATAGCTGATTGTTTTGTATAAAAATGAAAATAAGTCAGCAATAATTAGTAAATAAATTCCAGCTCTGTGCCGTCCAATAAATGTTTTAAAATATGCATGCCGTGCATTATACACTGCTCAGCAATTTTTTAATATTCAAAATCAATTATGATATGTTTATGTTGAATAGCATTAGGAGACAAGTTTCTAATTTGCATTTCGAATGACAAACACGAATAAAAAGCTTGAAATAAATCCAAATCAAAGAGTATTTATTTAAATGAGAAAATATCCTATTAAACATAAAAGCATTTATTTATTTTATCATCCCATCTTATCAGTAGCAAAAGAATATCTTAATACCTGAATCTGGCAATTTACCAACTGTGCGGTACTCAATTTGTCGATAGAAACTTAATTTCTGTTGCTTGCAAAAACAAATTGTGCCATTGACAATTTAAAACAAAATGCTTGAAAAAATTAATACGAAAAGCAGCTGATATTAATCTGCATATACGTGAATAAATATTTAAATATAAATTCAAGTCACTATAAATTTTACCTCGGCCTCACTGTACATAACAGTTATTGTTTTTTTTTTTTTTTGTTAAATGCTGCTATTACCATAACACTGCTGCCACTGGCGTGGCAGGAACCACAGATGCACATAAATTTCATTTGTCTGACAGCTGTGGGCAGTCACCTTACCAAAGGACAAAAGCTGCAAAGCCAAATTTAGTTATGCTTTTTCAATTTTGATTTTTGATTCTGATTTTCATTAAGTTTGTGAATGATTTTTAAAATAATTTGTCCAATTTGCAGTAAAAGAGTATACAACAAAGAAAAAACTTCTGAACAAAAATGCAGCTGCACGATTTTATGCCTCTGTCATTTAACTTAAATTATTTTCCATTTCGCTTGTCATAACTTTTATGCAAATGTTGACTTACGAATTTCCGACAGACGACAGCCGACAGACGACATACACATCTACATATATAAATGTATTTGCTCATGCAGGAACTTTGTCTGTACATTTTGCCCTAAAGTAGACAAAAAGTCATAAGATTCCGTTGCTTTGTGGCAAGTCTTTTAATGAGTTCTCCAGTTACAGCAGTATGCAGCAACGGATAGTTTTTAATAAATTTATCAATTAGTTGGTTGCATGGTATTGGAGTGCCAAAATAGATAAATCACCTGCCAAATTATGCGACGAACATTAAGTGCCATGCTCTGATTCGCTTCACCATTTGCAGCGACGGCATTGCAGCAGGACGAAGAGGAGCATCAGGATGATCAGCAAGACGACAGCAGCAGGAGCAGAAGCAGCCTCAGCCACAGGATTTCCTGTCACGTTTTCAGTTGACTTGACTGCCGTGGGCGAGTGCGCAGTACTTAACCGTTCAAGTTGCCGGTTGGGAGTCTGAAACTCCAGCGTCCCTCCATTTGCCTCTGGGCCACTGTTGTCAATGTCTCGCTGGCTCTTACAGTTGGTGACGGTGTGGCTGGATGCTGCTACCCGGTCTTGTAGTGGCGTGAAAATTAAAGGAATTCCGTTATTATTTCGTCTTTTTTCCAGATGCACACTTTCCACACAGCACTTTGACGCAAATTATGTCGGCGCAGCGAAAACAAATGTTGCATATGCATGCGACACGACATGTCACAAGTGCTTAGTAGTCCCGAGTGCGACAGTCTCTCGGATGCAGTCCAACCACAACTCCCACACCAATCCAACGTAACCCAACCATTCACATTTAGCGCCTAGCGAAACTGAAGTTTTCTCTGCCTTCGGCTTGGGCTGTGGCCTGTGGGCTCTGGGCTGTGGGTGTTACTGTGCATGTGTGTGGATATGTGTGTTTTTGTGGAAGCGTGAAAGTAATTTGCAAAGTAGACGTTCTGCAGTTGCAGTCGCAGTCGCAGTCGCCATCGACGTTGACGTTGACATCGCTGCCTGATGGCTTTCTCTGTTGTCATGGCAGCTCATTACGTGGCGGCTTCTGTGTCTCCATAGAAGTATAACGTGCCGTGTTTGAAAAAGGAATGCAGCACGCAGAGAGAACTGCGAGCCGAAAGCACAAGCAGCAGCGACATTGTCAAGAAAATTAAATAGTGCACGGGAAATAGCACGAAACAAATTTTAATAAGACCATATGAAAATTCTGATAACAACGAATGTCTCCCATGTACCGAAATAACATATTTTCGTAAATTTATGAGTATGAAACGAATATAGCTCACTTATTTCCTGCACAAATTCATTAGTTGAATACAAAATTGTAGTTTGAATGCATATTTGAGTTAAATGTCATAACGTATTCTGTTTAACAAAGACGATTGAAGTTAAATTTATGGAGAATTTCTACACAAGTTCCTCAACTGAGTGTGCAATTCAGTGCATTCATGAGTAATTTGATTATCTTCAAATGTGCTTCAACTTTTGAAAAAACCAACAGAAATTTGTTTTTCTTGCAATTACTTTTTCTTCTTTCTCTTGAAACAAAATTTACGTCAGACATATTTTTGGTTGGTCAATTTTAAAACTGTGCAAATGTGTGTAAGAGAAAGATTAGTTTGCCAATGGTTTTGAACAGCAATAAATCCAATTACAAAGTTTATTTAGTTGCACATTAGTTTATTTCAGTATTTCTTTAAGACAAACGATTAAAGCTCAACTAGGGCAATAAGCAGAGCAATCAGAACGATTTGATAAAAAAAGGCTGCAGCTGGCAGCCATTTATAGACAGTCAACCAGTCAAGCGTTTATAGACGCAGACAAGCAGACAGACAGAGAGATCTTCGCTTTCGGTATTACGCTGGGCACATAAAAAATGGCCACCTAGCGGGATGCCATGCAATGGCATAGTCATTGTCGTTGCTCGCCGGTAGAAGTCAAAAACTGAACCGGATTTAGTTGCCAAACAGCCAAATCGAATGTCACCAGCCAGATGGGAGTTGGGTAAGGGAGCCGCATGCTGACTGCAGTTATCAAATAGAAATGAGTCCGGAGCCAAGTTCTGTGCTCCGCAAAGCTTTGCCGCCGTTGTCTAGACGACATTTATCATGCAGCGAGAGGAACCGAATTCAACATGCTACTGATAATTATTTGTAAGGCTCTGGGAGCATTCAAGTCAAACTTTGTAGTCTATTATGCAGATCACCTCTGCCTCGGATCCAAGCATTATTAGCACCCGCTACCAATGGGCTAATTAACCTAAAGGACTTAAAGTGCTTTTGACTGTCCCCAGGCGAATCATTAGGCTGGCTTTTTGTGTATTGGCTGTTGATTTTAAATCAAATTGGGTTTAATGCTCGCAGTACTTGTGCTATTTGTGCGGTCATTGGGGCAAAAGGGGTTGTGGACTGTGCTGTGCTGCAGGTGCCAATAATTGAAAAACTTTGGCCAGCCTACTCACTAATTAAAAGTTTTTGGCTTAGCAACATCAACAACACTCCTCCCCGCAGAATGATGGCATAGCTACTGTTGTGTTGGGAATTCAATATTTTTGGAATGATGCTCTTGTGTAACAATTGCTGTTGCTGTATTCCATTTTATACTTGCCATTCATGATTGGCTTTATTAAATTAAAAGTTCCAACTCTTCTGCTGGTGTCAAGCAAGCTGCTAATGCGATTATTTATGGCGCCGCCATTTGGAGCGTTCAGTGTTGAATTATGACAACAATTTGCGTCAGCCCGACAACAATCGATAGCCAAAAAGTCAAACTGAGCTGAGTTCAAAAAGTTGCAAGTTGCATTTGTCGTCCTCGGCATTATCGCTCGACAGCGGATCACAGAAATTCAATGTTTAATGGGAGAACAATGGAAAGTAGTCATCCCAAAAGATGCCACAGCACCCCAGCAATTGAGCTGAGCAGATATAGTAGTAAAGAGACAGCTGCATGTGGCACGCCTGCTAATGAAATTGTGCATTCAATCAAGTGGAATGATGGGTAAAGTCAATAAAATTGATGTAGCAAACAGCAGCGCATACAGCAGTTGCCAGCAATGCAAAAGGCAAGGCCGGTTGGCAAGGCAAGGCGCCCTTAAGTGAGGGACACAATGAACGGGTCGGCAAATGAACTTGACGACAAAATGGAAATATATGATGGAAATTGTCAATGCAAAAGCGCACTAAGCCAAAACCTATTTGGCGCACAGAAGACCATGTCTCTGAACCGAAAAATGCAAAGCAGGCGATGGGAAATTAAATAAATATTAAGCATGCGCCATGTTGCCATTCGAAATGTACAACACTTTGTGCAAGGAATAACTGTTATATAATTCAACTTATTTCAATGAAAATCAACTTAATAAATAAAGAGAAAAAAACCGTAATTTGATAGTTGACAGTTTTATGACTGTTATTTAAGATTGGACCAAGTGGTTGCCACAGAGGCTGAGCATTGCTAGAGCTTGCGGAGAGTGCACTCAGCTAATAAATCTTTAATATCACCAACCTTTTGCAATGGTACACATTCACTTCAAGGTTGTCATTTCATGTGCCAACGAAGCGCGAGTGCTGTCAAAAATATTTCTTGAATAATTTGTGTTCTGCTTCACGTTATTTTTTCTTCTTTTATATTAACGCTTTTTTTTATTTGTTGTTTCTTCTTTCCATATATTTTTTTTGGTTTTCTTCCTCCCACTAACCTTTGTCAGTAAGCCAATTATGGTATTAAAAAAAGTAAATTTGAAGGCACACAAAATGTGCACCAGCGGCGACTTGAGGCGCAACAAGGTCAGGTCAAACGTTGCCCGCATCTCCCCAGTCGACAGTCGACGACTGACTGGCTGCATTTAAATGTAAATTGAAATTAACTTCGCTTGAGAAAAGGCACAAAATGGCCACGGCATCTGTGTGCCAGAGCGCGGTCGTTTTGATGTGGGTAATGTGTCCCGTTATTGTTCGGTCTTTGAAGTGGTCCCAAACGAAACCATCGAAATTGCCGAATTTCACCATATTGATGAAATTGACATCCGACAACCACTCAACATACTGGTACTCACCCTCTGACAGTCAAATAGAAGATTAATGCCTTTACAATACCTTTCATTTTATTGTTAATTAAATTGAATCGTGGGCCGAAGACTAAATACCCTCGCTGTCACTAATATAATTTAAAAAGCGCATAATATTGAACTTTTAAGTTTACAGATACAGCCTCTACTGTATTTGACTACTTGATAAAATTAAAGTAGCTCAAGACTTTTATCGATCGACGATGCTCTCAAAAGATATTTCTGCATAATTCTTTAATACGTTTCCTATTTACTCTCTTATATTTTATATTACCAGAATTAGCAGCAAATTTAATTGGTAATACAATATTTGCGACACTCCCCCAATCCATTAAATGGAATTAAGAAAGTTATTTAAAGCATGCATATGCGAGTGTGATTTAAACTCGGCTCGCTTTAGCAAATCCAGTTTAAATCTATACATACAACAACATTCCCAATTGATGTAGGAAGAAGGCAGGCACTTGAGGCCGACTCAACGCTTCGCCGTCTAATAACCCTAAGTGCTTTTAACTTTCAAATTGAAAAGTCAACGGAAAGCATAGCCAAATAGCAAAAACAACAAATAGAAAAGTTTAGCTCACGAAACAACACAGAACGAATCATCGCTTGAGAATGAGAGGTGGATGGATGGAGTGGATAGAGGTTTAGAGTGTGGAAACAGTGTCGGGGGAGTCAAGTCGCCTAGAGTATGACGCGACTTAAAATTACAAAAGATTAAAAAGCGAAATATAAATATTTATCTGCGGTGTGGACTTGAAGTTGACAGTCAAGTCAAGTCAGCCAGTCATACAGCCGGTGGGTCAGGCGGTGTGGCTCAAACAAGTCCAGGAGTTATGCATGCAAAATAGTTCCAGGACCCGGACACAGTGTCAAACTAGACACAGGGAGCAGGAGTTGCACAGTGGATGCGAGGGGACTTCCGGTTGGAAGTTGTGGTGTAAAGGTGCCTTTGTTATACGCCGTGGCGCTTGCGACATTTTGAGCTCATGTAAATCCATTTTAATTAATTCGAGACAAAGGTTATATCCTGGCATAATAATGAACTGAGACCATTGTGGAGGGAAACCAAAAAACCTTTAGGTGAGCCCAGGCTCGGCTTTTCTAAAGGATTTGCATTTCATTTCAAGTGGATGAACGAACGAATGAATCTGAATCTGAATCGCTGGTCGGTTGCCCGGTTGGCTGGTTGGCCTGCCAGGAGCCAGGGGCTTTGACAACTGTGTCGCTTGACTGATGCTCCATATTAAAACTGTGAGATTAGAATAAATAGAGAAGTACAAGTCAGCAGCGGGAAATGGCTGCTTAGCCAGCTGACGATGTTGAAGCACTTGCTCAATGCCCATTTGACGAAGCTGAAGCTCAAAAATCGGCAAATTTGATTACGTTAAATTCGAATGCTGAGTGGATTTGAATATTGATTGCAGCTTAGTCGCCCAGTCCATCGAAATCATTCTATTTGCATATTGCTTTTTGCACGACACACACACAACTGGGCAGTAAAGTTTTGTAAATAACTTATCCGCTTTGCTTGACAATCCTGCGTAAATCAGCTTAAAGAAATTACAGACAACGACTACTTGAGCACACGACTTAAGCGTTTGCCTCCAGAGTCGCAGTCACAGCCGTAGACCATCTCCGTCCCCATCGCCGTAAAGAGGTAAATGGTGCTGCAGGCGAAATTACGTACATGAAGCAGCAGCAGCAGACGACAATCGACGACATAGACAAATCTGCACTTGCCTAACTTAATTACGAGCGTTGTGCAAATATAATAATAGTTTCTCCAAAAACTGTAGAGTCAGGGCCATACAAGTTGTCTATTTCTCTCTGTTGGACACAGAACAAATTGCGAGGCGTGCAAAGGCCTCTACCGGAAAGGACCACAAGCTAAACGACCAATATCAAGGTGTGCTTTGCAATTTGGTCAGCTCGAATACAAAGTCATAACCGTTTGGCTGCCGCTCACCACCACCGTTCACCATCATTTATGCTTTTAAGCTCGTAACTGCCTGTAATTAAGGTATGTTCGACAGGCCAAACCGAAGCAAATAAAACCTCGATATCGGGCCAGACAGACACGGCACTGTTCAACACTGAGGCGCACAAGCAAATTGGGTACATAAATGAACAAAATGTGCATCCGGCTAGATGCCTTTGAGCTGTCATTGGCAACAACGAACCAAAAATTTCCTGACTACTTGGCTGGCAGACTTTTATAATGCGGACAGGTCCATACGGAGCACCAGTTTGTGTTAGTTCCCCAGAATCTGTATTAAACTTTTGAAATTAGCTTCGAATATAAAAACAACATCAACAGAGCGGGGGCATTAGCAAGAACAAAGAAATAACCATATAAGCAAAAGCACGAGTATTGCTCATGCACTTTTGGCAACCCATACGAGAAGAAGAAATGACGTTTTAAGGATGAGAACTGCAAATAAAGTTAAAATACACCAAATGTGAAACGAATTTGTTTTTAATTTTCCGCTCTGCTTAAACATGAAAATTGTAACCAGATACCAGAACACAAAGGGTTAGATACAGAAACTATTTACTGGTAGAAAGAGAGAGGCATTCAAGGTAGATCGCAAGAGAGAAAGAGATGGGTGCTTGGACAACATCAAAAAGCATGCAAATGCTCGTATGTGCGACATTGTGGAGGGAAAAAAATCAATTTGCATATGCATTTGTTGTTGGTCTTGTTATTGCCTGTGTGTGTAGGCGGCTGCCTAACAATAGAGCTACAAAGACTGCGGATGTTGCACAGAAACGCACACACACACAGACTGGCATATTTTGTGGAATTTTCTGCATGTTCTTTGTCAGCCATTTTCAGACACTGAGTAATTGTGAGAGTGAGACTTGCACTTTAGCTTATAGAAAATCGCTTAAGCGATATTATCAGATCAACCCAGATTTGCTGATTAGTTTCCTTCCTTATGTGCATATGTGGTGTATTTTTAGCACATATTCGATCTAATTCTTGTGGAAATAAGTCAACATTTTGTGTTTACGGTTTTATCCCTGAACCTATAATGGTTAGAAACTTTATTTGGTATATAAGTTCCCATAAAAACTGCACAGATAGGGTTTATTTCATTTTATCGACAAACTAGAAGACTGCATTTTTAAACAAAATACATCTTATTGAGATACAACACACATTGAGATAGTATTATTAAGCTGAACTTAAGTTATTCTCCAAACGTATTTTGACCTCATTACTAAAAATGAGAACACTTCAATTCTATTTATATTTAAATGCGTAAAATATTTAAAAAGGAATTTGGAAATTAAACTCAAATAAATTTAGCAGCTAAATTGAGGTTTGTATCTTAGAAAAGCCCTCTTGACCATAGCACTCTAACTCGTTTGAAACATCTCTTGTTCATAACACATGCGAGCACAAAAAGCTATCTCATTCTCACTCAGTAGCCTGTCGCTTCCACGTTAGTAAATAGAACTCTTCACACTTGTTAAAGCCTTAACATCAACCTTGCCTCAGCACGTCGGCTGTCACAGCTGTTAAAGTTGGTTCTTTGTGCTTGGGTTAAAAGCAACTCAAATTTTATTTAATTTAGGTACTCACGTCAATGTGTACTATGTGTCTGCATGTATATTGCCATATATGCAGAAATACACAAATGTATATACATAAATAATTACAGGCTGTGTGCCTGTGTGACACTGTCCGCACTCGAAGTCCAATCCTGAGCATGCTGCAGTGTCGGATCGTGGCCCACTGGCGAGGACAACGCGTCTCGCATATATTAATAAATACAGGCGCGCCTATGAGCCGCGCTTATAGTATGAGGATAAGTGCCGCGTGAGTGGAACGGCCTCAAACGGATTCCCAGACACGTTTGTGTCCGCGCGACACACACCGCGTATGCGCAATTTTTTTGTTCTTTTGGAAAGGCGACTGCTTCGCCAGCATGCGTGACAATGAAATCGAATTTGCTCATTAAAATGGGGACAGTTGCGTTGCGGAAGCGTTGCCAAAGATATTCCGATCCTTAGCCGTGACATGGTCTGCACAGAAATCTATGAGACATTTGCTCCTTTTAGCAGACCCAGCCAGAAAAGCCAGAGAAATGAAAAAGAATGAATGATTTTGTAGGCAAAGTAAAGTAAGTACATATTTTAATAAGCAAACCACACCCCTCACACACACACACACATACACACACATACACACACGTATATACACACAATCACATACGCATTTTTTCTTACATCATATGCGTACTTAGAAATGTATCTGTTGCCGTGCCTCTCTGCACGTTCATTCTTTTATGTTGTTTTGTACCTGCTGCAGCTGTTGTCGTTGTTGTTGTTGTTGTGTTCTTCATGTTGCTGTTGTTGTCTCCTTTACTTTGACTTTGTTTCACTTTCTTAATTAACAAGCAAGCTCTGCCTCATGTGCTGGATTATCTTTATTGTGTGTGTTAGCCCTAAGCCCGCTTTTACATATCCGTGTTGCTGTCGCCGTCCTTTAGATGCCATTAAGTTGCCCTGCTCGGCGCTGTCGTCTCTGTAAACTTGTTGAATCAGTTATGTTGCTTGTCTGCTGTCATGTTGCTCTGTCATTAAAAATATAACATTTATTTAAAAATAAACAAGCTGTCTGAATTTCGAATTCTCCCAACAGCTTAAAAAACAAAGTGAAACATACAAAATTTATATTTCTAATAATAATAAGGGGGGCTTAATCTATCATATAGCTGCTATAGGAATAATCGAAAGGAAAATAACTTCTTGTCGTCTAAGGATGGAAGCAAGTTTTGTCAAATCTGCTACGGTTCTTAACAATAGTTTTTTTATGCCTCATGCATAATAGATAATAGATACCCTTGAATTTGGAATCGCAATTAAAAACAGCTCCAAGCATGCCACTTCCACCACCATAAAAAATAAATCAGATTTTTTTAAGGAATTCCTTTCAAAGCAATTCTGACTCACTACTTTTTAATTAAATTTTTCGTTTTAATGAAGTGGTGCATAATTTGCCAAAGAATCTGAAAGTAAAAAAGATTTAGGAATATCCGATCTAATAATTCCCTGAGCAGTTTAATTACCATTAAGCATAATATTATCGACTTGTAATCCCAATGGCGAAAATTACAAGTTGTTCTGTTGCCTGCCTTAAATTTTCAATGAGCGCATTCGAGCAAGCAAAGCTTCAATTGCAACCCAGCAGCGCGACGCTTTAAAGAGTTGTCAATGACTCCGCAGCATGCTTTACATTTCGCATTCATGCAAAGACATTTAAAGCAATTACGCCCCGGGGTATTATTCAACTGCAACTTGCTGACAGACACACATTTCGCTGCGGCGACAGCAAAAAGCAAAAGTGAGGCAAGCTCCAGTTGCAGGACTTAGCAGCCAGTCAGGCAGGCATGAGTGGAGCTGAATGAAAGGCTCAGTGAGACTGAGTCAGCAGAAAGAGCATTGGGCATGCCGCAGAAGCACCAAAGTAGAAATAACTTGCGGCATGGCACAGAGACAATAACATTTAAATGATTTTAATGGCAGCTGTTCGATTTTATTGACAACAGCCACTCCTGGCACTCTTGAATCCTGGCGCTTGGATCTGGACGGAGTCCGGCCATTGTGTGAACATGTTATTTGCTAACTGAGAGTCATCAGTGGTGAGGCAGCAGCTCATGCCAATAGAATGTTTGAAGGTGGTCGCATAATAATAAAAATTATTGTTACTAGCGGCCAAATGTATGTCATTGGGTTGTTCCCATTCTTATTCTTATACGGTATACTTATTGCTGCTGTTGCCACACCCAGCGGCAATTGAAATGCGCAGCGAAGCGAAACTTGCTCAAGTGAATGCAATAAAAATATCTAAAGCCAAGCAAAATGCTTGTGGCTCTCCGGCGTAATCAAGATTTTACTGACACAGTGCAGGAAGCTGTCTCCCATTTTGTTGCAGGGTGGAAAGGGGAACAAATTGGCAACACTTTGCCACACATTGGCCCGAAATCGAAAAGTGTGGTGCAAGTGTGCTCTTTATATGAATTTCGATGTGTAATTGATAAGAATATAAACGTACCATATTGACAATCTAATAATTTCCGATTTCAATAATGTTAACCTACCTTTTAAAACTGCATATTTTTCTTACACAACTAAAATCTTCTGTCAAACCTTTCACCTGTTGAAAATCTTAGCCCTTTGAGTCTTATAAAAATCCACGAAGCATTAAAAATATGTGAATAAATATTTGAGCTTTATGTGGGTAAAGATAATTTGCGGTGTTCTCTTAATATTCTGACTTGCTTGCCTATGCTAATCAAGCACATATTTATATAGCGATAGATGGATAAGGACCACTGTCTACAAAATGGCTACGGAAAACGATCGTTCACATTGAGTAGGAGAGAAGGACTTGCGCAAATAAGCCATAAGGATACGGCTTGATATAGTAGCAAGTACAAGGGCGTGGCAACTCTATTCAGCCGCTTACACAAAGCCCTCATTGTAATTTCACAGTCAATTTAAAATTAATACGCGCATGTCGCAGTAGTTCTTCTGGGAAGAGTAGGAAACGCCTTGCAAATGCAAATTGCATTTCGGCATAATACCAAACGCAAGTCTGACGCAGTCGAGGCAGCCGAGGCATCCGAGGCAGACAGGCTCACTGGATAACAGGACAGCAGGCAGATGGGCGGAATGGGTGCGGATACATATATAGGTGCTAACAACTTTGAGATGGAAAATCTGTTGAGGTCTTGGTTCGGATTGTAGTTAGGGTTCTGGGGGAATAGGTTGTGGAGGTAAGTTTCCAGCTGCGGGTTAAATACGCTAAGGCGTCTACAAGGCAACTGCGTAGCCTGGGAGTTTGGGAGGCTGGTAAGTGTCGAACGACTTTGTTTGCAGTTCGGTTTAATTAAAATTGAGGCTAGTTAAAATTGAGGCTAGGGCTGAGGAATGCTCACATGATGCATCTGGCATGGCGGCTACGTTGAAATGGTTTGCAAGTTTAATTGAAGCACAGCAGAGTTGACAACAGTGCAAATTAACCCGCTTCGATAGAGTTCTCACCAGTTCAATCGTATTAATTTATATAGCTAATAATTAATGAATTGCAAAAAACTAATTGGAACAAACTATTTTCAAATGTACTGCGACCCTTTGCATTTCTTATCTATCTCAACTGATTTCACCTTTAACATTGCACATTGCTAGTTGGGTGTGTGTGTTTGCTTGTAATTACTTGAGTATGCAAATGAAAGTCCCTGCTGGCGTTGCTGGGTATTTTCTTGTAGACAAGTCAAAGTATTATTACATAAAACATGTATTTGTGTATGTAAAAAATAATTTATGAGAGTGATTGCAGTAACTTGTGCAAGAGATAAATGTACAAGTTTGATTTGATCTAAATGAGTCTTTTTAAATGGTTCATTTATTTTACGGATAATCCAATCTCTTATTAAGATTTCAGAGAAACTACATTGTGATGAATTTCATCTCACAGAACTCAGACACTCATGCGACTAGTACTCTGTGGTGTTGTGGCGTTTACATCTGGTCATTTGTCGATAGATTGCGATGGCCAAAGCTTCAATGCCAAAATCAAACACATTTAACAAGTCATTTGGAGTAGAACGCCCCTCGCTAGAGTCGTCAATTGGATGCACCCTTTCCGTCGACAAACGAAGCTCGAGTTTCAACTGCAGCTGGCAAGCAAACACTTTGCCAATTTGACTTTTGGTCAGCAGTGTCAACAGCATCAAATACAAACACACACCAAAATACAGACTGAACGGACAGACAGACGCACTGGCAATCAAAGAAAGGAAGACGTTGACCGAGAGATAAAGAGAGAGAGAGAGAAAAGGAGAGGGGAAGAAAGGGAAAGCAGATTGTAAGAGACTGCACACAGGATGCGATGCCTCGATGTTGGTACATTCATTAATTTTACCACAAATTTTTGCAATTAAAGTTTGCTGTTTGTTTATCTGTTTTGCAGCTAGCCCAGCGTGGGAGATGAAAGCAAGAGAGGGTCAGAGGGAGAGAGAGACAGTCAGAGGGAAAGAGCGGGAAATAGAGAGAGTGGCATGAAAATCAAGCGCACTGAACACGAAGTCAATAAAACTTTTGTGCTACTTAATGCGAATTTATAGTGTAAACATGCACACACAGACACACACACACACACACACACACACACACACACACAAACATACACACATGCACCCACACTTTGGCCGGGAGATGCTCTGCTCGGCTGGAAAGAACACTGGCTGTCGTTGTGGTTGTACTGACAAAAACGACAAAATTGCGTTACCAACAATTGCATAACAATCATTTCAAGTTTTACTTAAATTGTAAAAAAAAAGTTTTTATTGTTATTATGAAAACTACAGACAACAAAAACAAGCAACCACATCGGCACCACCAACACCAGCAGCGGCATCAGAGCTTTACTTGCTTTTTGGTCTGTGGTATATAAAACAAAATGGCCGCACATCCTTTTGCCAGCGCTCATTTTGGCACCCCGACGATGATGACGACGACGACGACGACGACGACTGGCTCCGACATTCGCATAACTATGCAGAATTGTTGTCCTTGTCCGTTGGCATTGTTTTGTTTAGCTTCTGATTTTGCTTTTGTTCGTACATATGACTTTGCTTGGAGGTCGCCTCGGCTAACAAGGGGCAGACAGGATTTTCTGCTGCTGCGGGTTTGTGGTGGCAACTGTACGTCAATTGTGGTCCGTTTTGTGGCTTCCGTTTGTTACTTGCAATTCCTTTTCTGGCAATGCCAAACTATACAGAATCTCTCTATTTGGGCATCGTCAACGCCACCAGACAACAGCCCCACCACCAACACCACAGTCACTGTGCTGCTGCTACCACTGCGGAAATCTGACAACAGTTGACAGCCAACTTTGTCTGGCTGCTTGCAACTTTTACAACTTTGTCCGACCTTGTCTTTGTTCTGCTGATGATTTTTTAATTGCAATTGCTTTTGCATTGCACTCGGATTTTACGATTGCTCGCTCCATTAACACAACACTCGCCTTTATCACCATTGAACGAAAATTTGTGTATGCTATTGCAAATATATGTTTTAAATAAACTTTTTCAGTGATAAAAGAAGTTTTAAAAATTTACCCGCTTACCTGCGAGATACAGAAATATAATTTGTGCAATGTTATTATATCTGAATATTCAATTAAATTTGGCAAAATTTATGTTTTGTTCAACTCGTGTCCATAATTGACCAGTTGCAGCACCATTTTGCTTTAATATTTATTTCAGGTGGCAATCGACTCAGTTCGTATGACCCATAACGGTTTGCTGCACTTTGTCGCTAATCTGAATTTCGTATTTTGAACGATTCTGGAAATAATTATGTTCACAGTTATTCAATATACAATAGCGCTTGGCACAAGCCAGCTGGCAACGCCTAGAAGCAGACAGCTGAGCTGTCAGCAAGATGAGGTGCGGTGGAGGTGAGCTGCAGTAAGCCACTACTTATTTGGGGCAATCTAATTATTGTGCTCAGTACCACTGGCGTTATTATAAGCAGCTGACGCTCATTGGTTGTGCAAATTATGCATGCGCCTTGAGATAGCGTCTGGGCTGACACGGCTGATTGGCCAATTGAGCAGCTATTTTAGCAGGCGACTGCTGCTGCTGATGCTGCCGCTGTTGCTGCTCCTGGCTCAGTTAATTCGACTACGAATTCGCAGTCATAGCTGTTTAGCGTAATTGAATTACTAATTTTGTGCTCCGCTATAGTTTATGTTTATTAATGTGCACGTCGAATCGAACACTTCACACTCAACTCAACGGAACCATCGCAAAGAAACTTCGTCTGTCAATATCCCAACGAGCACATACATTTATGAATCAGAAATTATTTCGTATGAGTAGTAAATCTTGAACTAAGTTGAACGCAGGTCAGGTAAAGTGAGAGTGCGAATGTGACTGCACTGCATAACTTGAAAATGTCAAAAAATAAGAAAAAAATAAAAATAATAATATAAGAAAAATACGAAGTGCACACAATAGCTTGAAGCAAAGATCAACAGAAAAATATTTAGAAAATTCAAGCAAACTGTAAGAAATAGAATGACCAAAGTGCACACATGCGTAAAGAGTGGGTACAATAAGAAATAAAAAAATTATGAGAAAGCGTTGGGTGTGTTGAGGGATATATAAAAGTTTGAATACTCTAATAATACTGCTTCTGACAAGTGTGAAAGCAATTCAAATTTGTTTTATTGAATGTCAGTGTAACTTTATCTTAAAATATTTGTTAAGCTAAAAAAGTGTAGTCAAATGAATATAGCCGTGGCTTATATAAACAGTTAAGAAATAAACGGTGTTTGGTAAAAGTGTATAACAAAGTCAATGGGCGACTTTGATTGTGGCGTTCCTAATGGATTTCTTGGCATAATTAACCCAAATTGGTCGTGGTGAGGGAATTGCGAGCACTGTGAAAGTGTTGATGCTACGGCAAGTGGCTATATATATGTATATATATATATGTGTATATATATATAATACAAGTCATGCGTGGCAATTTCACAATGGCAGCTGCGTTCATAACAATATGGCATAACTTTCCATCGAGCAACAAAGAGGCAGCTCATTCAACGACATTTCTCAAGCGTGTGAATTTATGGGCAGTCGAACCCGAACTTAATTTGTTGAGCTAGCACAGCAAAGCATTTTAAAGGCAACCCTCGGAAGTACTTTAACTATTTGCAATCGTAAAAAGCAAAACTTTTTGCCACACATAAATCATTTCCCCTTAGCGCTTATGTTATTTAGAGAAAAAAAAATTGTATTGTATTTGGCAAGTATTTGGCAAGCATCGTTTGAAGCCAAGGCTGTGGTCGTGAGCAACGTAAGCACGCCTGGGAAATGTCGTAATAGCGCCTGATGCTCCAATGTAAAATACATGAAACTTACAGGGACACACACACACACACACACAGACAGAGTTGAATATCTATGAGCAAAAATATCTGTTTCAATTTGCATATCTTTGATTTTCAGCTTCAGTTTGGCTTTTCAGTTCTCCTGGCAAAACTTATGTAGCAGCTGTAGTTGTTGCTGCCATTGCTGCTGCTACTGCTGCTGATACTGCTGCTGCTGGCTGTCAGCATAATTCTCCTAGGACACACAACAATACCACAAACTTTAGCGATGAGCTTAAGAGTTTTTGGCCTTAGCCTACGGGACTTGTGGGCGGGCCTCTGCCGTGTGGCTTTATGCGTTACTAATACGTAAAAACCATTTCATTTTACGTTTGACTAATAGAAAGGATTCATTATGAATTATACATATGTGCGTTGAGCTCCTCGGCTCCTTGGGTTTCGGTCAGCTTTCACCATCCCTTTTTCGCCTATGCGTGCTGTGTGTGTGTAACTGTGTGTGTGGTAATGTTATTGTAATTGTGAGCTTTGGCCTTGGCTTTCGCCCATCTTGGCCCTGACTGCAATTCCCTGGCTAGCAGTTTAGTGTGGCTAATTTTCAGCGGAGATTTTCTCGGCAAACTTGATTAGAATAGATGAAGCTCATGTGTGTAAGTGTCAAATGCTCGGTTTTGATACCCTGTATTTAAGGAACGGTTGCATAAAGAGTCAGAATTGTATATTTTATACCCCTTAAACTGGGCTAGCGTCATCGATCCGATTCATAAGTTCGACTTGATCTAATTATATATGTTAGTCTGCCAGTCAATATGTACTCAAATCGGCCTCGCAGTGACAAATTATTTCAGACTTGGCTAGGGGATATCTTTTAGTCGAACACTGTTGGATATGGCTTGTTCTGTTTTAAATTTATTATTTATGAGCGGGAGTATGGCGTTGAGTGAATGTTGTGGCCCAAGAACAATGTGACACTTCGAACCTTTGTGAATTCTGTTTGTAGAATAAATGAGGCGGTTTTATTTTGGGTTGGGCTATTTGCGCTTTGTGCTCTGCTTTATGTGAGTGGTGAAAGCGAATCAGGCTTATGTAATAAATCGCACACCCATCCAAATGTGAATTACGAGCTGTACATTTGCTTGAACTTAAATATCCTTGAGAAGTAAGCAGAAATACATTATATAAATCTATTTGTAAGGGATTTGCAAATTAAAAGTGATACAAATTCAGCTTATTATTAAAATATTTGTTTAATCTTAACACGAGCAGGTCAATATTTTATCATTGTCTTTACAAGTTTTTTAATTGAGTTCAGATTTAGTTTGGGTCTGCTTTATTTACAGTTCTTAGTACAAGTAAAGTTTCAACTTTGACATAAATCTGGTAAAATATTTATTTAAAATGAACTTTTTTAAAGTCGCTGGTATTTGAAGTAATGCTACTTTGATTTTAAGCTCAATGCTCTTAAAATACACCCAAAATAACCAAAGCAACTTTCCAAATGTAGAAATGGGGTAAACTGAGGAGCTGAACTTAATAATGTCAGAATTAAAGTAAATCCCATGGCACAAAAGATAAAATACAATCACACATTATAAGAAAACTGGGCTTGGCTAACCATTTTCTTGAAGGGAGCCATAAATAAGCCAAGGACAACTGTGCGGATAACTGAAGTGTGTGCACAAATGAGAAATGAAAGCCAAAACTATTTTTGATATTAATTGTCAAAGCGCTTGCCACCGTTGATATAAATGGATGAATGGACCGCACCCGGTTTTGTGTGTTGGGGTTTTGAAGAAGTGCGGTCATTAATTTCCGGTCAAGTGGCCAGCAGACAATCATAATTATTTATTTAGCACACAGCAGATTGACCAGCTGTACACGTGGGTGCTGGATGTGAGGGTTGGGACCTCAACGGTGGGTTTATGTGTTAGTTGTGTGGTTAGCCAAGGTGCTGAAATGTTTACTTTGCCAGCCAGCAACTGCGAGTCAGAGTTAATGATGCATAGCACTTGCGGTTGCCGACAACACGAGCAGCGTGTCCTTGTGTGTCCCGAGTGTGCGGCTGCTTGCAATTTATAGACCGTAATTGCAACAATTTTGTGCCTCTTTCTTTTCAACGAACACACACACCTACACATTCAAATACTCGCGACGGCATAGTTAACGCTTTGATTTATCCGCCAAATGCACTCAGCGATCGTTCGATTTTAATGACATGCGATTGCAGCTGGTCCCCCGGCTGGAAACCAATCTATATGTTAAAACAAAAAGCGACGCTAAAAGCAGCCTTCGATTTGCGCAATAGCTTGGAAATAATTTATAACATTTTGCAGTTATATTTGTTTGTGTACACCTATTCCAGTTCGAACTGAATCTTGCTCCAAGGTCGTGCTGGGGGACCTTTGCCACGCATTTCCAGCCCAATGCAAACAGTAGGCAAAGCCACCTTTTATGGTGCTCATTAAATGCGACTTCATTTCGGGTTTTGTGATGGCGGCTGCTTTGTGTCTACTTTCAGTATATCATGTCAGCAAATAAGTCGCTAAAAAAATCAGCAATCTGCTGACAGTTTCTTTTTTTTTTAGATTTCTAATTTGAGTTCACTTCGCCTTCGCTCAGTCCGGCAATTTCACGGTTGGCAACATTTTGCTTGATGCTCTTTGCTCTCGCTCATAGGACAAATTAAAAAGTTTTCGCCAGTGACCCACCCAAGTGCTTAGCATTATTAAAAGTTTTATAATTTATCAAATATTCAAGCCAAAATGTTTTTTGTTGTTGTTGTGCGTGAATTGTTTACTGGACACATTGCTGACATTGACATCCGGTGGACATTTCAGCATCTGCTGACTGGCATTGTAATTGCCAATTTATAAATGTTTTGGTCTGCAAATGAAATCAATAGACGGATTATAAGTAGCACGCTGATAGCACACAACAGCCAGTTCATTTTTTATAGATAAGCAGACACTTTTGTTTCAACAGCCACCAGCTGGTGTCTTGTCTGCACGCATTACTGTGTACCTGCCGTACCTGCCACTCAGTGGCCATCAATCTTCTGCTATGATAGCGTCTGACAGGTAGCTCGTAAATCTCGACGCTATCTCAGGCGTTTTTTAGGGGCTTGCCGTGCGTTCCCATTTGCGTAGCTGTCATTTCTAGACGGCCAATACACATGAGACCCAGTTAGAGCAAATCAAATCAAATGTCCGAGCCGATGAGTTTCCCACATTCTTAGTTTCTGTATTTGTGTGCGTATTTTTTCCCTTGCTTTCTTCATTCATGCTTCTAGTTCCCATTAAATTGGAGCTATCTTAAGAAAGCCAACACATTTCTTGCGTATTGAGTTAAATTCAACAACAAACCCTTTGAATTATTATAAAAATCGTAGCTAGAGCATAAAGTTGTGCTGACAGATTTCTATTGAAGAGTTAACAAAGCATATATTTGGTACGATGGTGTTGAATTTAAGCAGATATTATTTCAAAGATAGCTCAGTTCTGTAAGTATAAGAGAACACCTGCCGTTTTCTGCCTGATTGATTATTATTACCATCACTCAGCTTGTCTATACTGATACTGGAGTAATTCCAGCTATTCCTTGGCAGTAATTGTTCAATGGTGCATTGTGGACAAGGAGTTATGTGCGCTTTATCGAAAAATGGATGAAAATGCAATGCTTTCTATTATTGCTAATAAAATATCCACACCGAATCAATCAAGTTGCAGCCAGAAGCTTAAAAGCACTTGAGTACACGTTAAGCAGTTGTTACAGTTGCAGTCGCAATATGCCACGGCCATTGCAATATTAATCAATGCCGCAGGCAACCATTGGCCAGTCGGAAGCCCACCGTTTCCATTTGCTGGTCGCTTGCGTGGTAATTGAACAGATACAGTGCGGCAAATTCAATAATATGCCGGGCTTGTGTTCACATTGTGCAAACGTTGCGTATACGCAATATTAAGATGAAAGCCGAAGTAAAGCGGACTGGACAATGCAGTCCTAACAAGCCGGCAAGTAACACACGCACTCATACACAAACAGATATACAGACACACACACACACACACAGACAATGGCCATTATGCGAAGAGAAAGGTGTGGCTAGCATATTTCAAAGCGTCGCCCCTGGAGAATACGACGGCCACAAAATGTGCGGCACGACGTTTCCGTTTAAGTCGTGTTATTAAGTTGCATGCAATTAAAATTACGCGCGTAATCAGAGCGAGAAAGATAAATTCATGTTATAAATATAATTCGCGCTTGGCTCACGCATGCCTTCAGGCGAGAGAGCGAACAGCAGTGACAGCTCCCCGTTGCGGGGATTTCGCAGAGCTCTCCGGCGTATTCGCTGGCAATTGGGCTGCCGCACCAGGGGCTAATTAATTTCGCCACTTTTCTCTGTTACTGTATCTACAGGGAGTAGCTACGCCGTGCTCTATATATGGGTACAATGAATTTTTTTTTAGTTACTCTTTCCGACTACCATTTACATTATCATTGTGTATATATTTTCATACGTTCCCGGCAGGATGAGGTAGCTGGAACTTTCTTTGCATTAAATGCAGCAGTCGAACGACATGCAAGCAAGTATATTTAATGCAAAAATATATTAGAGCATTTAGTAACAATATAGATAAAATATCTACATTTAAAATTCTAATATTTATTCACATTTTTCTATTATAAGCAAATCCAGACTATTTACTGCATCCAACAGCAATTTGTAACAAGTTGAATCTCTCCTACTTTTTGGTTGATTTGTTTATTTAATGCTTGCAATCATAATTTTCTACAGCCCTAATTAATTAGGTTTATTCCATGTGGAAACACGCTTTGTCCATTTGTCAATGAACAAAATTCCGACAGCAAAAAGAAGTTTGAATTGAAAACATCCGAAATGTCATATTTAAAATGCTGAGCACATGCTTGGGCAAATTATGCTAAACTCGTAGACAAAACTAAAACCCAACTAGCAACTAAGGATCTACGCATGCACACTTACACACTTACACACACCCTCACACTCATACAAATACACATGCTGACGCGCTTTCGAGTTGTAGATGCAAAAAGTTTGGTGAAGCTGGGGTTTCGTTCGACCCGAGGCTCGATGGTGGAGCGATAAAAAAAACTGACGCCGAGCAAAATGAAACGAAGATTGAGAAGAAAACGAAAAGCAGAAAAAAAAGAGAAAAAGAGAAAAAGCGCTGATAAAATGTAGCTTCAAAGGGTCGAGAAGCTGACCAACGGAACGAAAAGTGTCAGCAAGTGACTAAAGCGAGAACTACAACCAAGAGGAACAAGCAAAAAACTAGTTTTAACAAGGAACACCTAAAAGAAATGCGCACATAAAGTTTCCCCGCTGCCCAAAAGCAGAGAGAGATACTACACAACCTCTCGAGAAAGAAACAGAGAGAGAGAGAGGGGGAGGGAGAGGGGGAGACAAGGACAGAGCGAGAGGCTCATGCAAAGCGAGCCCAGACGAAGTTGGCAAACAACATTAGTTGATGGCCCATGGCGCTCGTGGCAGTCAATAATAAGCATGCGTCATGTTGGCCAGAGTACACTTTGGCCCCCAAGAAGAGTTCTAAACAATTTAAAAGTTTCCTTCGCCATTGCAGCCGAACGAACTCACAATTGTACCAATGACAAACTTGTACTCTGCACAAGTTCTTGCAAAATCTTTTGATACATTAAAGTGGAAAGTGCTGAAATGTTGGCCAGAACTCAAAAATTGCTTAGACAACTACAAGTACATGCTTACCACGTGGCAACTGAACTCTGCAAGTAAACACACTTCGACAATTATCAGAATAGCTCAAAAGAAATACATCTTTTGCTCTTTATAAACAATAAAAAAAACGAAGCTGAAAAAATTGATGTGAGAGTCTTTCTGCATGTCCAATGCGACTACTGTTCAAAGTACACGTAATTAATGACTGACACATCCATCAAGAGTTGGCCAGCCAAAGCGGTCAACTGGTTGCTGTTGCTCTTGCTTTTGCTGCTGCCGTTGCTCTTTGATGGTTTTCATGTTTAACCCATTTAACTCCTAATTAATACACTTCACAGAAATTTATTTTAATTACATGAAATAAACCAAATATTTATATATATAACTGCCAACAGTTCTTTCCGCTGTCAGGCATACATTTGTGTGTATGTATTTGTATACGCTCTCGCACATACATATATGTTCATGTTAATTACATCTCTTTCCTGGCCAGCGAGTTCTTCACATCGCTCCTCCGTTACAGTTTGCCGGGCTGATACATGCATTTGTTTCGCTGTCAACATCATTTGGCAGGCTGAATAAAAAATGCCGCCATCAAATAAAATAAAATATGTTAGTGGTGAGAGCAAGGGCAATAAAAAAACCATCGCAATGCTTGTTGACGTGTCCACAAAAGCGAAAACACAGTAAAAATTGCTTAAGAGGGTTGGGCACTAAATCATCAATGCAAGCATAAAAAGTTGTTGCCAGACTTCATTTTTTATCGACACACATTTTTTTATTGATCATAATTTGATATGAAATATACAATTAATTAGTATAAGCAAACTATTATTATCAGAAAAAAGTAATAAATAATAAACTATGACACCATTATGGAATTCGCATAGCATATTAAAGAAATTTTAAATTGCGAAAATGAAAAAACTCCAAGTGCTTGATTTTAATTAAAAACTCCTTGGAAGTTGCTTCTCCAAAATAAGATGCATATTGCGTATACAATGAAAGCTTACAATTTTTAATTAAGCATTTATGCAAATATTAAATAATTTATTTGGTTTGTATAAATGTTTGTCGTCCTTTCAATATTTATATTTATAATAACAATTTTATTATATATTGCTTTAATATCTTGATTACTTGATTTCTACTGTACTTCCACCCATATCGTTAAATTGGGCTTTGTAGGCACGGTGCGCTTTATGTTTCTAAGGCCTCTTGTATGATACACTGATACACACACACACCCACTTACGCACACACCTACACAGACACACACACATAGACACACTTTGTTTGTAATTAGTGTCGCAGCGGCTGTTTCACTTTGTTGTTGGGGCATGTGTAAATTCAACGCATTAATTTACTTAATTAGGAATATGCGAATGTCCGTAATTGCTTACAAGGCAGCGCACATATGGGCTGTTCATGGGCTCATACTACAGCCTACAAAGACTGAGTTGAGATATAAAATACTAATGCAAATGCTTATTAAATTAAATGTATTTCCTCGCACTCGTTATCAGCATTCATGAAAATAAAGCCATGCAAATAAAATCAGCAGCGGACGCGGCTTCGGAATTGGAAACGGCCAATATATATATATATATATGTATATATATTTATAGCAGTTGGCCGACAATTGGCTAAATTTACTGCCAGACTTCTGACCAGCGAATGTTGTTCCATTATTTCAAGCTCTTTTCGCCATTTATCACCTGCAGGCAACGGACCAGAATCGGCTCGTTTCGCCATCTCATCCCGGCACCACGTAAACAAAATTACAAATGAGCCGGAAGCCTTAAGGTTGAGCAAGGCTTCGAATTTGTCCAGAGTCGTGGACTCCTGGTTCTGGCTTCTGAGACCTGGTCAGGCTGTGAATGGCAAACAAAAGAGCTCTCACATGGACAATTTGTCAAAACGCCACCACAATTGCAGCACTTCGATTTTGAGTAGGTGCACATTAAGGTAAGCGAGTTTGCCACCGCAATTGTGTGCGAAATTAATTGAAAAAGTTTTGTTCAATGACGTCCGTCCTTGCTACACTCTCAGCTAATCGACAAATATTTGAAATAATTTGCACAAATTCAAAGTATGGCAAGAGTTGTCTGGCTTATTTCGGGTAATTAAAGCACTATCGTGAATAGTGTTTTCGTGTGTAAAGGCAATTGATATTCGTTAAGTGTTATAATTGACTTCGTATCCCAAAATAAATACTTGTCAAATATGTACAAATAGTATGAGAAGGCCAACACTTCGAGTGCTGACCCAATTGAGTTTTTCGATGGACACATTTTCTACTGTTGTTGTATTTTGCATATAGGCACGTTCCAAATTTAATTATCACACATTTTCCTCGTGCAAGAATATTTGACATTTAAGTTTTTCCAGCAGGAGATTTTTCCATAGAGTAGTTAGTTGTCGTAGTTGGAGTCAACAGTTGTCGTAGGTGTCCAGTTGTCATTAAGTGCAAGGGACGCTTAGCGGAAGTCTGAAAAAGTTCTGTCAAAAATGTAGTTCGTATAATAAAATTGAAAATCAATAGATATTTTATAATGGTCATTACATATTAAATATATTGTTTTTTCTACCTTGTAAAGCCTTTAAGTCAGACCTTAAAAATATTTCATTTAATTATTTTTAAGCAATTTCAAATAAATCCAAAATATTTCTAGTCAAACAACTTTCACAGCATTTAAACGTTTCGCATACAATACCAGAATTCAAATTTGTGCACATTGGCAGTATTTTTTTTTTAAACAACCAACATGAGAGTGTCCAATGTGCACCCGCCTCATCCGGTCGAAGGGGGAGTAGCTCTCCTTGGCCAATCGGGCTGCTAAGTTAACACGTTTTTGCACTTGTCGTGCAGTTCGTTGTGCCAAATATGTATGGCATATCAAGTGAAGTGCAATAAGTGAACACAACATGCAGACAAATGAACAACAACTGGGTAAATGCCTTTTCATGCTGGTTATGTGACAGTCAAGTGTGATCGGACGTAGTGAACAGTACACAACACTCTTATCCAATATTTGGATCTAAATTAAAGCTATCGATTTGTTAGTTTGATGCTGTGCTCTATTTTATGTGATTAAAAGAATTTAAGGCTGAATGCATTTCGCACAAATAAAATGCCAATTGGCCAAAATTCGCCACTGATAACAAGCGATTGGAAATTGTTATTGTTGCAACCGCTGTTGTGGTTGTAGTTGCTTTTGCTGTGGGTGTTCTACGTAGTGGCAACCGACAAGCGAGCAAACTAATCAAATTGGCATGAAATGGTCGCGCGCAGCAAGATGCGAAATGGCAGGCAGGATGGCAGCTTCGAATAGGAGTAACTCTAATTTAAAATTCGGGCGAACGTGTCGCTTAATTTTAAATAGAATTGCCAAATGCCAAACAAATTAATTGACGCCATTGCCAATCTGAATGTATTTACGGCTCGGATTGAACGGAACTCATTACAATTTTTAATTAATTTTGACAACAAACCTCATTGTCCGGCCAGCAGAGTCAACGCCTTTGACAGTTTGATTGAATGCGCATTGGGACAGATTTTGGGAGATTTTTGTCGACCCTTGACTTTGGCAGAAGCTGTGGGATTGTTGGGCAGCTCTTGAGGCACTTGAGTTGGGCTTCGGCATCGACTTTGAACTTTGGGTTTGCCTTTGATTTCCCTAGAAATCTAAAACAATGTCAAAAGTGCTTAATGCCCAGCAATCAGAATCAGAATCACAGCCCAACGCTCCCTCTATATGGCACCTTCGCCAAGCTTCGCTGACCAATGCTCCCCTCGCCCAAAAAAGAAAAGGTAGCATTTGCATAAGGCCCGGCTATGCGTGTCTACAAATTAAATTCAATTTTCCTGTTCCCCCGTTCCATTGCGAAATAAAAAAAGGCAACCAGGAAACATGCGCGACGCCGCCTACCCATCAATCAATCAAAGCACGAAGGTTACCTGAGGGAAAAATTTGCATTGCTTCACGCAGCACAGCGTACACGACGACGACATGAGCAACAACGACGCGTCCCAAACAATTTGTGTGGCTCAGACCTGAGCTTGAAGCTTATGGGCCCCAGCCTAGGACCTTGACTCCGATGATCAAATGGGATGGATGAACGGAATGGTGCAAACTTAACCGCAGACGTATGGTCAGAAAACTCTCGAGAATTGGCTCATGTTTTTTGCAACAAAACCAAAACCAAAAATTATCAAAACAAAAAAATAAAAAAAAAACACAAAATAGAGAAAGGAACAGAAACCAATTTCTTTTCCAAAGTTTTTTATTCACAATGTTAAAGGGTATATTGTGCTGCATGCAATAAATAAATGTATAAATGAAAATTATATATACGAAAGAAGTTAGCTTCGAAAACTTTAAGTGTGAAACTGCTCAGTACTTTTTAGTGAGAAGGAAGAAAACAGTGAAATATTTACATTTGTAAAACAAACAAAACTTAAAAAAATTAAAGGCAACAGGAGTCGATTCAACATATTAAACAGAGTATGTCCTAGTCGAATGAATAGAGCAATTTCTGATATACTTGCCAGCCATGTTCATTGCTGATTTCTTTCTGCGTTTTGCTTTACACTCGGACAGGGGCTGGAATGAAAAAGAAAAAGAAGAAAAAACGGTCACCGGTGCTGTGCGGCCAATGGTTAAGGGCATGTCATGGCAATTTGCATTTTCAGTTTGACAAAGGATATGCAGGACTGTGCTAGCACTATGCTCATTCGCCACTCCCCATTCGCCCCACCTGTCTTTACAATTTGGGGCCAACTCTCTCCTGGCAGCAGATGCCGTTAATATGCAAACTGGGATTTCTTTTGTGGCTCTGATTTCACGCTAGCAAGCAGCTGCCTACTTGCTGGCCATCGTCCAGTTTGACCCGCTTTCATATTCAATTTCATGTTCAATAATTCGCCCACGCCACAACCAATATTTGCCGTAAGCCTTGACCGTAAACACACACACACACACAACACACACACACACACACACACACACACACACACACACACACCCACAAACACACACACACACACACACACACCCACAAACAGACACACGCGCACACAAATAGATTCGAATCGTTGTTGGGACTGGTGCTGGTCAATCAAATCAGGCGGGGCACAGAGCTTAATAGACTTTCAAATATTGCCACTTTGCTGGATATAGGATAGCGTCAGTGTCAGATAATTAATGTCGTGGGAGTGCGCCTGCCCAATACTATCAGCGCTGTTATTGTTACTCTTGCTGAAATCTATGCCGATAGGCACACTCCCTAAGCAGAAATACCACCCGCGAAGCGCACGACCCTCAAGCAGCTGACAAGGACGCCTAGACCGACAACGACCAACAAACTAAGCCCATGTACTGGGCAGCTCGCTGATTGCCTGCGTTAATGTTAATTGCCTTTGATGAGTTTTATGCGCTGCGCTAATGAACAAACGACTGCACATCGCCAATATGTACGATACAACCATGCACACAAGGTAATTCTCGCCCCTCCGCCACCTTGGCGTAGTTTAATTGCTCTCCCAGGCGCTGTGGGAGCTGATGAAGTTGGCTAATATCTCGTGCCCCACTACATTCATACATAAACATACGTAATTGAATGTTTAACGCATCAAATTAAGGCTTTTTCGGAGCGAACTCTGATTTTGCGCACAATTGAAATTAATCGTTAAATATAATTTGAGCTGATGTCAACGCTGAAATTAATCAACTATGTAATAGCTTCGAGGAAATATATAAGCAACTACACAATTGGAACTAAGAATAGACTCTTAAAACGTAATAAATTAAACTTTTTAGTATGCTCTACGCATAGTTAATAAGACAGTTAGTGAGAAACACAATATAAATCCGACTAATGTTTAACTTTTGTGCTTGTGAACTTTTCTACGCACAGAAAATTTAAGCAAAGGCATAAATATTGTCCACAAATTGCAAGAAATTTTCTACGCAGCAATTTTAGCGCCTGTCCAATGTGGCTGTGGCACTCAGCAAATAAAATAGCAAGCGTTTGCTAAATTAACCCGGAAACCGAACTGCACAGCTCTGGCAGATACTTAGATATAAAACGAAGGCGCTGCAACGGCGCCTTCTTGCGGTAATGCAGTGACTTTAACTTCGTTTTCTGTTGCTGCGGCGACGAGCCCCAAAAAGAAAGGGGCAACAAATTTCATTTGTGGCTGTAAGTGCTGGGTAGGCGTAAACCTAATACTTTCAGCAAGCCCAAAAGCAAAATTATTCAATTTAACGAAAAATTTGCACAACGCAATAAGCGGCTCTAATTTAAGTGGACAAGCACTAGGAAAAAGTAAAAAGGAGCGTGACAAAAAGATAGAGAGAGAGAGAGAGAGAGAGAGAGAGAGAGAGAGAGAGAGATTGAGAGAGATAGTGAGAGACAGAGCAAATTTAAGATATAGGGAAAGTGCTTAGCCTCAAGATTGTACAGAGCGCAATTCCGCTTGCGGCCTGACAAGCCTCTTAATGACTTCCGCAAATAAAATGTTTTTGTCTAGCAAAATTTAAAGCATTCAAACAGATTCTGCTGGCAGAATTTGTCCATATTTATGAGCAGACGCCGCTGCAATTTACTAATGCATTTGCTGTGCCTCTAATGAACATTAATGCGCCCAACGGGAGGAGCCAACTGCAACTGGTAATAAAATATTTCAATTAGAGCCCTGCTGCCAACACGTACTAACGACAAGAGCAACAACAACAAAAACTATATCGAAAAGCACCGAAAGTCGGATCAACGAATTTGTTAATGCCCCAGCAAGTCGAAGATGCCCTTCGCATGCTTCAAATGTAGCACAAGCTCTGGTTACTGATATTGTTTCAGGTTGTCGAGAAAGGTAATGGGATGACGACAGTAGCTATTTCCACTCAGAGTTTGTGTGTATCTGATAGCTATGGGGTTGGATATTTGGCAATGCTGAAATTTCACACTTGCCAGATTACTTAAAGTATTTCGATAATCCATTTTTGGTGATATTCATTAGAATAGTTGTAATGCCATGGATTGCAAAGCCGATTTGCACTTGCAACTGTTGTTCATAGAATTAAATACTGTGTTTTTATTAAACTATTAAACTGTTTCACCAAAATCGTGAAATAATTTGTAATAATAAATACAATGGTCACCGCTGCAATTGTGGCATGCAAGGAATGCTATGAAATATCGACGTGGCAATAAATCGCCGTCGATAATATGCACTGGAATTTGTGTTGGTTTTGTTGGAAATTGTATCTCATTGAACTTTTCACAAATGCATACTTGTGCTGTGTAAATGTGTGTGAGTATCTGCGTGTGTGCGTGTGTATGAGTGGCTGTGCTTGCATATGTCCTTCGGTCTTATCTGCTAACTATTGCCCCACCTTGTCAAAATAAACCATTCAATTAGTGCAGCCAAATTGAATTTTCCATGCAGCTTGTTGATGCGATTGATGCTATGATAAGCTGCGGGCTACCGTTGCTATTTTCCGGAGAAGCCGGGGGAACGGGGTTTCCGGATGTTTGCAAAAATTTCATTAGCCTAACGAGTTGTTTGCTAAAGGACCGCAAAACTCTTGGCATATCTGAAAATAAAATTGTGGGCAGTAGCAGCTTAACAAACTTGCTCTACTTTTAGCCAGGCCTTCTAATCTTTGTTCAAAGCAAACGAGATTATAATTAATAATAGAGTCCATATAGTAAAGGTGTTATAACTACAGACAATTTCAATATTGTCAATAGATTATCTGAGATTTTTTGCATATTTTGCCTTTTCAAATTTTAAAATTGCGCCTTATGCCAAAATCAAATATCAAACTATATGCAAATTAAGTGGACATAGTTATTATTATCTAACCTGTGCACACATTTTAAGCCAACCAGAAATGTGCTGTGGCGCAAAAATCAGATGGGCACAGCTTTGTATTCATTAATCTGCATCAGTGAAACTGGTGGTCGCTTTATGCTTAATACAAATAATGTTAACAAGCACTTAATTAAATATATGCACAATATTTTCGTGATTAAAATAAAACTCAAACACGAACATTGTGACAACAAAAAATAAAATAACCAAAAGATATACAAAACAGTTGCTTAAAATGCACGGCACATAGTCTCTGAGTGAAACATATACCGCAAGTAAAATAAAAATGATTTCAATGTTTGGGATTATGTAAAAGATACTCTGTAACAAGGTAAGTAATGTGTATTATGCATTGTACTGTGACAAGCTAAAATACACACAAAAAAAAAACTTTTTATCTGGATTTTACAACATTCCATTCCAATTTAAAAAGAAACAAATAATTTTAAACTTAGTTTTGGGTTCTGCCTTCTTGCAACGTCTTTGATTGAGATGAAGACAGAGAGATTTATCTCTCACCACAACTTGTTGATACCCCATTTTACATGTTTTATGGCCACAGGGTATAAAGGGATACTTAATGCTGACAGTCTTGATGGCCACAAAGAGCTCACTAAAAATAAAATTAAGCCTGGTTGCCATCGCTGATTGCCTAACAAACCAAAAAACATAGCATAATTTTGGTTGGTAACGCTGACAAAACTCGTAATTTATACGGGGTCCACAAACACTAAAAAAGCCAGCCCAATGACGCACAAACAACGCGGGCAAACAATCAAAGCCGTACCCGAAATCCTCTTATTTCCAATGCTGCTCTTGTTGTTGTTGATGTAACATTTCTTTGCTGATGTTGTTGTTGCTGTTCAGCGAATTCATTATAACTTTTGCTATTAAAAACATTAGACGCGACTGCACACGCATTCAAAAAAAGGAGTCGCCCTCTGTCTGAGTGCGGGTGCGGATGTGTGTGCGTGTGTATGTGGGTGTGTTGCGGGTGTGTTGTGGGTGTGTGTGTGTTCTGTGGGAGTTGGTGTGTCAGCAAGGCAGCCAGCAATTTAACCCAAATGCTTATCATTTAGCCATTTGATTTAACCTTCTGGCCGGCAGAATTCCCACACACTAAACGAGCGTACACACGCACACACACACACATCCACACACACACACAACTCTTTTTTTGCACACATTATTTTTTCTGTTTTCTGTTTGCTGTTTGTTTGTGTTTTTTTTTTTTTTTTGGTTTTATCTCATCTTATGGCGTTGCTTTGGCATTGTTTTTAATGCAAACTGCTGCTCATATTGCTAATGATTTTGGGTCACACACACGTAGCACTTTTGGGCGCACAAATTGCGCTCACACGTACATAATTTGGGCTGCTATGCGTTGTGTTGCTGCTATGCTACCCCTTTCATATATTAAAGTGCTGTTGTTATAAACGTGATGCTGCCTGTAATTGTTGTGCGCGTCGTGTGTTCATGTGTGTGCGTGTGCGTACGTGTGTGTGCGTGTCGTAGCAGTTCTTGATATTTCATGAGCAGCATGTGTAACTTTAAATGCCGTTATGGTAGTATCACACAAACTTTCTTGTTAGCTGGTTGTACTTGGCGTATGAGTAATATAGAAAACTATTTTCATTAAACAACAAACACGTGTACGCCAACATAAACTTTTGAATACAATACAATAACAATTTAAGCTCGCACATGACACTTCTTATCAAAACAAAAGTCATAACAGATCTGAATAAGATTAAATCCAATTAGGCAATTTATATATTTGCACTTTAGAGACTTTAAGTGTGTCCATTTAAAAATACTTGGGCAAATATACAAAACTAATATGCAAATCAACAGAATGCAAAAGAAAATTCAAGAAAGTTGAACTAATGGGGTATATTTAAGAAAACAGATTTGAGTAATTAAGCCGCTTTTGTATAAATGAAAGTGCTCTCCATATCAAATGCAGATAAATACTGGTAAATCGACTCAAATTTTGTTGTGTATGCCCTTTTTCTCTGTTGTGGGTATCTTGCCGTGTCTGCCTAAGATGATTGGTAATGAATTATGGCTTTCGAATTAGTCGAGTGGCTGGGCGTCTAGCCGGCGGCATTGGCTGCTGTCGTTAATTGAAATTCGCTGGTTGAGTGCGCAACAATAATTTCCTTTGTTGCCACTTTGTGTGGAATGCGCTTTAGTGACTAGCATTGCGTATACGTAGCTGAGCACAAAAGTTGCATTGTTGTCGCTGAGCTGCTTCTGCAACCTTCGAACAATGGTCATTTGCTGCATGGCCCCATGAAAATCAAAGCCAGCACCCGTAGACCCTTACGGCAAAGAAGACAGTACGCTTCATTTGACGCAATCCTTATCCTTTGTTTGCCTGTGCCTTCGATGTTACCCACGCTGCGTCAGCTTCGTGCTTGCAGTTTTCATTTTTCATTTAGCTGGTAGGTTTTTTTATCTTTTACTGGCTCTTCTTTTGCGCTGTCTGTGTGTGTGTGTGTGTGTCTGTGTCTATTTGGACGCGCATTTCCTTTTCGGGCTTAGCCTTTGTTCTTGCATGCATTTTCCATCCGTTCACCTTGCACGAAATGGAAAATGTGGAATTGGTTAAGTAAATGCCCAACTTCAATTAAACCATTTGTTAGTTTTCTAATCTCTTGCAACTATTATTCCAGAATGTTTTAGGAATCAATAAAATTTATATTTTTTCTATTTCATTATTTGTATTAGTTTTTATTTATCTCCGCCACATTAGAATTAGTTGCTTTACTATTTACAAATTAATGGTTATCTGGCTAATGTCGTAGAATGTGCGTTAAATAGAAAATACGATTGCATGGGGCTTTAGAAAAAGGAAAAACAGCTGTTGTAGTAGGTGATTGACGGGGTTTTAATTGAAATCTCTCTCACGGGATGCTATCTTAATGAACATTATTTCTTAACGCTTGCGCAAGATTGAAATACTTATGTTTCCAAGCAGCAATCACACAAGGCTCTGCTGATTACATACCAAATGCCAAACAAGCTGAAGCAGCAACAGCAGCAATCATGTCTTTCCATACGCTGAAAATAAAAATGCTTTCAGAGTAATGAGTTTTGGGTTTCACACGTGTATTTGAGTCCGCACACTCGAACTTATTGTAGCTACTTGCAACTGAAAGCAAATAGCAAAAGAAATTCATATCCTGGACAACTTGCTTGCTGACCTGCTGATGTCAATGTCATTGTGACAACTGTGTAGTCAGCCTGGCTGTCTTGTTTGGTTACTTGGGATGCTGGCTGAAATCAGTGCATGCATAGCTGTTGTTAAAATAGTTGTTGGTTGCGGTAATGCCTTTTGGCTCATGCATTGCCCATGTCAAACAGTCAAGCAGATGGGCGGAGAACACAAGTAAAAAAACAAACACAAGTTCAAGCACTAGTGCTGATTAGAAAAGGCTTTCTATATTTTCCGGCAAACCTGAAATAGTCTTCTGCATTTTTCTCTCCTTTGATTTTCAGTCTGTTATTTGTGCTGTTGAGGGGCGAACAAAAAGCAACAAAACAATTGCAGTCAAGTCGTTAGTTAGGCAAGTGAAACTTTAAACAAAACCGCCCTGGACATGGCCAAAACGAAGCCGCAGTAATTAAGCCTTAAATACAATACGCATTTGTTTCGGCAGCTCAAGATACGACCGGTCTTAATTAGACTGGCAACAAAGCGTATTGTGTTTAGCCCATCAAAAATCATTAGTTACATTTAATCAGTGGCCAAAAATCCACATTGTTAATGCCGCATCAATATTAATTAAAAGAGCAAGCAGCCAACACTGCCGCATTGTCTCTCCCGCTGAAGCCTGCTGCTCGTTCTCTGATTCATTGCTTGGTCCTGTCGGGCTCACAGGGTGTATGTGCAATGAACCAACGCGCCCGCCTTGGCCTGTATCGGCTTGTGACTGACACAAAGCCGACAGCACTTTGACAAGGAACGCATTCTAAGCAAGCTCCCAGAACATAAGCGACACGTCAAAATGCCAAAAGCATCTCGCCAAAAGATGCGCTTTGCGATAACAGCCGCACCATCTGACACATGAAAGGCACTTGGCAGCTGCCCACAGCGCACACTGACCATTGGGGTAACACTTTGCATAAGGCAGGATCAATCGCCATTAATACAACTTTATGCGCATATCTTATTTATATGATTTTTCGTAATCTGACTTTGCAATTATCCAATAAAAAGGCAAGCAAAATTTAATCAATTATCTTAAAATTGTATAAAACAAGAATTTATAATACTTTTAAATTAAGATCACACAACGATGAACCAATAAATGAAACTATTAAATAATTTAAAATATGAGCAGCTTGCAGCTGTTTATATTTAAAACTGATTTAAGGTGGCCGGTTTTGCTTTCTCAGGTTTGCTTGCCTCAAGTAATTCAGTTCAGAAACTAAACAAAATACGCGTTTGGCATACCCACATCAGCAATTTAATACAACCATTATATTTTGCAATAAGCAAGCATTAAGCTTAATATAAATATCCGAGACTCGGCGATTCGTTTGTTTTGTGTAACTGTTGCAAAGATAAAGTTCGTAAATGTAATGCTGGGCATTATGTTCAACTTGTGAACCCCATGTGCAACGAGCGCACATTGCCCGTGGAAATTGTTGCTTGGCAATATTATTAATTATTTTTGCAATTAACGCATCATTGTTGCTGCATCACGTCCGCTAAAGGGCTGCGTAAGCATTCGCTTGGACTAACAGGACGTCATAACTTTGCACGAGCCACAATTAGCGAGCTTTTGTGGCATCGCCGAGGGCGGGCTCATTTGGCGCCTTTGCATGACATCTGGCAGGTTGTGCAGAAAAACTTTTCACAGGCAACGAGGGCAACGAGCGGCGGTTTGCAGGAGTCATACAACGAAGCAGGCAGCCTAGCAGCCAGCTAATTTGGCAGTAAGTCGCTAAAATTGCCGCCTGCTCCTTATCAGGCATCCAAACAGCCAGTTCATCACATGCATTGAAGTATGCAAAACTCGGGGCGTATAAAAACTGACGCAACACGCCTGGAAGACATGCGAACGTTTTATTGGCATTAAGGGATCAAAGTTTTGCGACCCACACCCACACACACACTGCAGCACAAACTCTTTGCAACACCCTTGAGTGAGTAAAGAGCGAAAAGGGAAAACAAAATACAAAAAAAAAAACGCTGGCATGCTTGCGCAGGCGACAGGCACTTCAGTGAAATTTAACGCTGACACAAGAAATATTTTAACAAAAAAGATTGAAAGGAAACGAGAGGAAAAATTGTGCAGAAGAGTCAGCGACAAAGGCTGTCATAAATATTTTGGGAAGGCGGTCGCACGCTGCGTATACGCAATCAACTTTGGTAAACATTTGCCAAAATAGTTTTCGTTTTTAAAGCAGAGCAAATGCTTAGCTCGGCATTTTATTAGCTGCTTGTATGTGAATTTAGTCATAAATCTGCAGACGCGCCGCCGCACTGTGCACTGCCGCATGAAATTGAAATATAGTGTGATTTTCACTTTAGCCCAGTCGAGCCACATACATAGCCATGCCCCCTACCCCCGCTTGACACCGCACGGCTTAGTCCAACACGGGCACCACCAACAGTCAACTAAAACGGAATTTAGTGGCAAAAGCTACGCAAAGCCAAAAAGCAGAACACATAGAAACAAATAATATAAACTTTTAAATACCCTGTAGCGCAATTACAATGTCGAAAGTGACTTCAACCAAAATTGGAATTATAAAATAATTGTTATGGCTTTAATTAATTTTACTGAATGTTTAGTTGAATGAAAAATTCATTTGTGCTCCTCTAGGCTAGGAAAACTAATATAATAATTTCGCTGTGATCTTGCAATGCACTGTGAATTTCCACAGGTGGTTTTCTGTACGGCTTTGTGCATTTGCAGGACTCATTTTCGTTGGGGAGACACGCTCAAAAAGAAATTCAATCGTTCTTTGACTTTTACGTCAAGTCTTGCGTGTTCATTGCGTGCAGTTTCCCGCGGGAAATGGCAAATGCAAAGCGTTTCCTTGCGTGTCTATCTAAATGTTATTATTTGATATCAGCTCTCTTATTTTCATACTTTGGCTCCATTAATGGGATTTTATCGTGCCTTTTGCTAGTTATTGAGGATTTTAGGCACTTGCTGCGCATATTTTAGCAGACAGTTAGCTGCCAGCTCTATTAAATGGGGTAACAAACGTAATTAAAAGTACCAAATTAAATGCATATAGAATGTTATTATTATTATATATAAAAAGAACGCTCTTGCTATTAGTACGAAAACTTTTCTGATGACATGCTTTACGACACAAGTAGTCTTTTTATGGAGTTTCTGATCATCGTTATGGAAACACATTTGATAGAAAAATATTTATTTGCTCTTACCAATATGAAATTATTATTGATGTATGGCAAGATTGGTTTTTTATTATTTTATTCTAATATTTTGTTATCAAATATTATTCATCGATCTTTTTTTTCAATAAGCTTTTCATTTGAAAACTTTGAGTGCAAAAATAGTTTAAACGTGTCTAACATAAACATGCTAGCTGTGCTTTCTATATTTAAAATGATAAATGACTATATAAAAACATATATTTATTTTAATGAAAAAATATATGCAGCCAAATTTACTGGTCACTGCTCGGAACTGGCATGTTCGTGTCATATTTCTAAAATCTGTGGTTGTCGTGCTATGCAGTACTCAAATTATGGTTATTATGCATGAGTTGTGTGTGTGTGTGTGTGCTAAACTTAACAAGATATTACAATTTACGTGGGAACCGCAACATGCTGAGCCAGATGTACAACATCAAGTGAAATTATTATGCCGATTCAAGAAAATAAGCTTCAAAATACGAATCTCAAAGGTTTCACCAATTCTATATGATATTTTTCAATTGCAGTAAATATCTGAATGTTTTTTTTTATGTGTAATAACAATCGCGGCATATTTTTTTGTGGCTTTGTACACCCAACCACAATTCTGACAACTGTCCATCGAAATCCACTTAAAATCTGGATTCTTTTGCTTAACCTGAATATTTTTAAAGAGTTTTGCCATGAATTAAAGTCAATAAGCGGAATATCGTCAGACGTTCTTAGGCTTAAAGCGAAACATTATATAAAAGTCAGCCACTCAGAAAACTGTTCAGCTATCAAATGCGATAACGGCAAACAATAGATTGTAGTCGATAGTTGAGCAATGTAGACAATTGTCGAATTTGACTGCCTGTCGGCCCAATAGTTGCAGTAATTTGTTAGGGCCTGGCACAAGAAGGAGTTGCAGGAGGCAGCAACAGCAACAGCAACAGCAGTAGCAACAACACTTTTTGGCTACATAACAAATACACTTCAATCAATGCCAAATGGCCCTGCTGGCAATCATAGGACAAGTGCGTACATCTGTATCTGTGTGTGGGTAGTGTGTGTATGTGTGTGTGTGTGTGTGTGGGTGTGTTTGTGTGTGCCACAAAAATGAAAACAAATTTTGGCATGATTGCTGATTGTTTGTCTTTTTCATTGTTTGGCAGGGATGCCACCGCTCCTACAGCTACCGCTGCTGCTGCGGCTGCTGCTGCGGCTGCTGCTGCTACTGCTGCTGCTGCTGGTAGAGGTAGTGTTGCCAACGCACGCGCACATTTATTGCTTCCCAATTGGAAACAAAAATGGCGGCAAGCAGCAAGCCAGTCAGCCAACTAACTAGACAGTCGGGCTCGCAGGCAGGCTAACAGGCAAGCACATGTAAAGCTCAGACAGGCGCGCAGTTCACGTGCCATTGAAATGGAAGGCAACGAGCGCGCAAGACTTTAGGATACAAAGATAAAACGATAAAAACCGAGCACACACACACACACACACACATCGACACGCACACACACCCACACACACACACACACACACACACACACAAATAAAGCACAAAACGAGCTGGTTTCTTTTTTCCCATTTCTGCTTTTTTTTTGCGGTTTGATTTGCTTGATGCTTGATTTTTTGCCAAGCCGCCCTTTTTCAACATTTTGCTTTGGCTAGGCTGCAAACATTTGCCGACGCTGCCTCTGCCGCTGATTAAAACAAACACAATGCGACCGTAATGACGACATATGTACAACGTTTGTTAATCATGGTGCTGGGCTAGGGTCCCCCCAATCTGCAATCTGAAAGCCTCTTTCCGCACAATTGTACAATTTTTGGCGGCAATGTCGTGTTTCACAAATTTTTTTCTGCCTTTTGCTTTCATTGATTCATAATTGATAAGCATTACTTTTCCTATTGTTCGATTTATATACGAGTCCGCATTCGAATACACACACACAGAAACACACGCATTTATTTGTGAGAGACTTTGCCCTTGAGAAATGGCGGCATCTGCCATTCTGCTCAATTTAGCGTAAATTTTTTTTCTCTGGCAGCAGTTTTGATTAATTTTATTGCCCTCCGCAATTACGAAACGGACTTATGATTAAATATAACATTTCCATAAAAGTGCTTACAATCACACAACTCTTAATGTGCCCGCTGCAGAAAGTGGATGAACTTAGAGAATTTGTTACTTTTGACTAGAAATCGTGTATCAGAATTAGCAGTTTAATGTCGACTAATATCAAACGTCACAGGAAAATACAAAAAGTACAAAATAAATTTAATTAACAGTAAAATGTATTATTTTCAAATTTAAATTAGAAAAGAAAGAAGCATTTCCTTGGTATGTTTTTTTTTATATATTTGTGACAAGGCAGAAAAAAACAAGTTTCACAGTTATATCAAATTAGTATACCTTTATAATGTACTTTTTGTTGTATTTTACATATTTTGCATTCAAGTCCCAATTAGAGTTCACATTAACTGGGCATGCTGAATATACATTTTAAAATCATTGCCCATAGTTTCTTTCACAAACTTTTGTTTTTTTTTTATCAGGCATAATAAACTTAATTAGGACCAATATTAGTGTAAAATATGAATGTAAAATAATTTGTGTGTTGTGCAGCCCAAAAGAGCATGCGTTAAAAATAAAAGGACTCGGGGAAGAATTAACTGTTTTTAATTAGACCTGCTGTACATAATCAACTGCAAAGAGTTGCAGCCTTTATAAGTTTCATAAATTGCGCTCCGCGAACTTCGTGCCGCAGTCTTCTCTCTCCCAGGCAAGGGGACTAACTTCCATGCTCAGCCCGTCGGCAGTCCAGGATGTTGCAGCCGTAACGAACTGAATGTTGCTGTTGTTGTTATTGTTGCATGTTGTGCATTTAAAGTTTCTGTAGCGTGCAATGCAGGAAATCATTTTAACAATTTTCTACTTCATCTCCCCCCCCTTGCAGATCCAGATGCAAGTTCAGTGCACCCGCAAAAGACACGCCATGAAAAGGCGCCCGACGCCAATTTTGCTTTGTTGTTGTTTGTATGCTTCTGTGTTTGCCTGTGTTATCTATGTAAGTGTTGTGTGTGTGTGTGTGAGAGCGCGCATTTCTGTAGCTCGTTTTTTGGGCTGTCTGCAGTCCTTTTATTTGATGGCAGCAACAGCATCTGACTATTTCTTCCTTACGGTAATTATGAATGGCCAGCGGCCAGAAAAGGTATAAAAAGTCATTGACTTGCCACGACACCCGCCCATATTTGTGCAATTAAAACTTTTATGCAAGCCAGCCATCTCTGTTTATTTAACGCATTCGTATAAAGCCAACGATTCGGTTATTCAAGCCGGCTTTAAGGGCAACTGTCAACAAGAGTCCTGATCTGTGCCCCAACTTGACACTACAATGGTAATACATAAATGCACTTCACGCTGTTCGAGCCACATAAATGGACTGCTGGACAGACAGACGAGCATCCAGTCAGCTAGACACATGTCACTATTTAAATTCAGCACTTTCAGTTAAAATACGGCTGTTACGCCCCCCACAGACACACAGACAAACAATGGCGCACAAATAAAGCACTTAAATATGTTGCAGCAACACCCAAGAAAAAACAATACATATAAAAAACCAACAAAAAGAACATTACAAAAAATAAATAAATAAAAGTGCAGTCTGCAATGGGGGCAAGAGTCATGTGTTGTCGGCTTGTGTGCCACGTCCTTGCACCTCTGACTGCAGCCCTTTCTTGCCACCAGCTTGCACCCACCTTGGGCCGCTGGCCTGACTAATTGCAATGTAAAGTGTTTAGACACAATTTTGTAGTTGTTTTTAAGTGCCTAAGCCTTTCCCTATCCCACCCTCTCCCCCGCTCTCTCAGTCCACTGCCTGCAGGCCAAATTGCTCAATTAAGTACGTGAACGGAGAGTCGGTTCAGTACTGGGCCTGTTCTTTTCTACTGCCGTGTTGTGTTTTGGGTAATTTGTGTGCTTATAGTTGGGCACTTTTCCTTTGAGTTTCAGGCCCGCAAATTGACTTCATGATATGTATGTGCTTAAATAACAAGGCCCGTCAAGCAGCTGCAAAATGCTTTCACAAACGAAATCCAATTAGAATACAAAATAGTCAATGGCAATACATATGAGAAGCCGATGAAAAATGCTTTGACCTCGAGCTTAATACTACATTTAAATTTAACAAGTAAGAATTCTGTACTCGTTATAAGCACCCAGAATTTATATATAATATTTTTGCTGCAAAAGCCATTATCAAATAAAATGTAAAATAAAAGAAGAAAATGCGCTTGGCATAGTTTGAACATTTTCACTATCATAATTTCGCTAAGACTGAACCGACATTAAAAGTTTAAATAAGAGTTTAAGAATATTTCTAGAATTGAACTGAGTTTTGGAAGCAATGCCCGTGGATCATGGATTTCTGTACACACATTGGCTTTGCATCTTCTAAATCAACTTTAATTCCAGAACTCCGTAAGCGCTTGGCATATCGCTGGACGAGCATTTGACAAATAGCCGAACATCAAGAAAAGCACACTCAACATACTCAACATACTCAACATCCAGTGTGGATGTGTGTGTGTTTAATCGACACGTTTTTGTATACCGACATTTTTATCTGTGCCCTTAACCCAAGCCCAGATAACGTATAACGACTATACAACAAACTTTGATTTATGACAATCTAGTTCATTTGATTGTTACTACTAGAGAATTTGGGCTGGCAACGAGCTGGGCGTCCAGTCAATGAGCTGGCCATTTTGTTCAGTTGGTGCGTCCGTGTAAAACATTTTCATTTTCCATTCAAATTCAATGCTAATCTACTTGCAGAGCAAGCTCAATTTTTGGGCGTTGCCCGAATAGAGCCAACTCAGACTCAGCCATTGGCACAGACATCATTTATCATGGCGACCCAAAGACGAGGGCTCGTTTCTCAGGCTGTTGGGTGCGGGTATTTGTACTAGGCCAAGCGCATAATCAACACATAGGGTTTATCATTTCCAGAGTGCGATACATTTAGATACAGTTTGCTTACCATTTTCTTTTTTTCTTCTCTTCTACTTTTCGCTTTACGTATTTTGGTATTTGGTCAGCACGTGCAGCACATTAGGCGGAGGCAATGCCACCGTATTTTACAGTCCGAGTTGCATGTAAACTGTGTCTGCCCTAAAGAGAAGATACGAATAAAAGTTTAGCTGGGTGGCCAGCTGTGCGTATACGTAACCAGGCTGACCCATAAAACAAATTTATATAAATTTTTGCAAATACATATTTATATATATATATATATATATATAAATGTATCGCGTCGCCCCAAATGAGCAGCTGAGTGAAATTTTAGTCGAGTCGTCAGCGCATTGGTTATGCGCAACTTACACACAATAATAAAAAAAATATTACAGTTCGCAGCAAAAGATGGGCTTCATACAGATTTTATCCCATTTCGAAAGAATCCTGGCGGTAGTTTTGGGACGTGCTCATTAAGTGTACTGTAGAAAACCGCCAAGTCATTGTGGCAAAGCACTCAGGCTGTCGCTCATTTCAGTGAGTGTGTTTTTTTTTGTCTGCGGTTTTAATTTACTCTTGCTTCATAGGACTCGGGCTCTGTGACTGCCTCATCCTGCCAGTCGCCTTCTGTATTTGTGCTTATTTTTCGTCAGCAACTCCCCGCCATCCCCTTTTCCACACAGTCAGCAGCAATGTCGCCGGTGGCAGCAGGTTAAGCTTCTACTTGAACTTCTAAGTGTTGGCGTTACATGAGCTGAGGTGTTGTTTGGCAACTGCCTTTGACGTGTGTATGCTCACCTGTGCCCACAGACTTATGAGTGGATATAGCAATGTGAGCTTGCATCTCTTTCTGTGTGTGAGTGTGTATGTGTGTGCGCGTGTGTGTGTGTGCGAGTGTGTTTGTGTATACTGCTTGGGGAAAGTCCTGGGCATGTCCGACTAAGCTCCTGATTCTTTCACTGACGTTTTCAGCAATCACCGTGATATTTACAACTTTCAGTTATAAGGTTTTCTATAAACCAGAAGCCCTTTCAAGACTGCATTTAGAATAGAATATGAGTGGTTCATAAGGATGTCAAATGGCGTGAACATAAATTGCGGTGCCTTAAGGGATTTAAGGGCATCGAGTCGAGCTACATTTCGATGCGCTCAAAGTAATTAACAGTGCACAAGAATGGCAAATAGAAGACGAGAGCAATGGTTATGAAATGGGTTAACAAGAGGTGGACAGATTTCAGCCAGTAAATTAAAAAGTAAATACCACAAAGAGAAAGAATATTGTTATGCTGCCGGTATTTAAAAAGAGAAAGCAAATAATTTTTGTTCTCTTGCGTAAGGCGGATTTGGTTAAAAGTGCTAAGCTCAAATAAATGTTAATGGATTGTAAAATAACATTTTAACAAGTGTTTTTGTTAAATTATGTAATTGTTCATAAACTTATTAAAGTATTTAATTAATATTAATATTAACCATCAACCGATAAAAGTAAGGCTTTAAATGAATTAATTTATAGTTGAGTAAATTGCAATTTGTGATTGCATGGAATTAAAGTAGATGTGAAATTTGAATTTGGCTTATCAAGTTTTACCTTAACTTTCGACATGCGCTGCGTAATTAATTATTTGGGCTCCTAAGTCGAGCCATTCCCATGCCAGACGCATATAGTATTCGGAAACCGCAGCAACGGTGGCGACCGTCTCCTTTTTGCATAATTCAACAACTGGCAGGCGGGTCACGTAGATAGGGCAAACGGCGTGATTAGGGTTTTCGGCTCAGTCGAAACACTGCGACCAAGGATCTGTCCAGGACTCAGCTAACCACAACATGTGTGTGGTTGTTGTCCCGCAGCTGTTGTTGCTGTTATTGTTGTTTGTGCTGTGGCATCATTAAATACCCAAATCAAAGTTTGTTTGCTTGTAACGCAATTGTGTAAAACGACCGACTGGGGAATGCAAGACAATGTCAGGCAGTTTTAATTGTTAAAGTTTATTGATATTTGTGCGGCATTCTTTCAATTTCAAATGTTGTTAAGTTGGCTCATTTTAATTATAGCTTTGAATTATTAAAACGGCTTATTAAGTTGAATTCTCATTATAAATAAATCAGACAATAGATAAGGGTTGCATTTGCAAGCATTAAAGTGTATTTTTACCAATAACTAAAAGCGCATTTAATGAATTCTCAAATTCCCAATGCGAAATTTAAATCTGGGGCTCGAAAAATCAGTAAATCAACCACTTTCCGCTGGTAAGCATTAATTAGCTCAATGCCGCAGATATTAATTGCATTTGCTGCAGCCGCTTTGTATGGTTAAAGTGGGAGAGAGAGAGAGAGAGAGAGAGAGAGAGAGAGAGAGAGAGAGAGAGAGATAAAGGATAGAGAGTGAAACAGTTGTGAATGTTAAATAGCTGCCGAGTGAACCTTCAATTCGGTTGGTTGTTCACTAAGGCTTCATTAATCGCGGACAGCAGCTAAAACTTCTTAATTGTTTCATTAATGCAATGCAATCCGTTTGCTTGGTACTTAATTTAATTTTATTTGCTGTCGCCGTTGCTGTTGCTGTTGCTGTAGTTTTTAAATAATTGTGCGCAATTATTTCACCCAATTTAACATTTCCTTTCTGCGTGTGCCAGTCTCTCTTTCTCTGTGTGTGTGTGTGTGTGTGGATTTTGTGCTTGCTGTACACATTTAAGTGACGTCATTTATATTCCGCCGGAATAAACACTTGATGTAAAATTACAGGCGAAACGACGAGCTTGTCAGAATAAAAATAAAATATTCAATTAAACCCGTTTCTTCGCCAAACACCGTCGACAGCGCTTATTAATCTGACGTAATTCTTTTTGTCTCATTTTCTCCCCCACATCCTCTCTCTCTCTCTCTCTCTCTCTCTCTCTCTCTCTCTCTCTCACGCTATCTCTTCCTTATTTACCCCATGTCATTTTTGGCTGGGAAATTTAATTAATGTAATTGTTATGACCACGAAGCTTTCATGTTTGCTCCCCGTGCAGTGCGAGGCCTTAAAAAAATATGTGCCTGAAACCGAGCGAGCAAATCTCGCCATTGAAATACAAATTCATTATTTATATGAAACCCAAACCCAAGCGCCACTCAAACAATGAGCGGAACACTCAAACCACCAGCTACTCAGGCATTTGGTAATATTTTTTCAGTTTGCTGTGCTGCTCGCAGTGCTCAGCTTTATTTTTGCATCTGCCATAATCAACTTGTGCAAAAGTAGGGTATCTAAAACGCTTGACTATGAATGCAAAAGTTCTAATCTGTAGCGGATATGTATAACATAATTTTTAAATACATTATTAAAAATTAACAACATCATAAAAATATAAAGACAATAATTATTTAAGTTTGGTTGCCAACGGTTACATGATATTATTTTTAGCAATGTTTTTAGTGCATTCTATCGCAATATTTTTCGGTTTTGGGGTTTTTTGTTTCTTTTATTTCTTCTACATACCCCTTGCATACACATACTATGTACATAGTTATGCGCCAGGCAGAACGCGAAATTTATTTCGGCCAGCCAAAAAATCCCAGCGTATTCCAATTTGAATGAATGACTGCAGTGGAAGTGCAACTGCCAGTCAGAGCTTTAAGGGTTTTTTTCGAGGTATACTCTAAAAAAAAATATAAATGGAAGCATTGCCTACTTTTTAGCTGAAGTGCTGCGGCTGCCGCTGCGGCTTTTTGCATTTGCAAATGGTTAAAGTCATTTATTTCAAACAAATCATTTGCCTTGCCAACTAGGCACTAGATGGGCACACTTGCCACACACTTGAGGATTGAAATGGGGGGGGAAAGAAGAAAAAATACTGACAAGTTAAGGCATCGTTGGATCATTAAAGATGGCACCAAAAACTCGGTGCCGGGGGTCCAATTTTTCAAAGCACACGAACGAGAACTTTGACTGACGCTTGTCGTTGCCGTCCGATAAACTTCTTTGGCTCGAAACTTATTGAGGCGCAAACAGTTGGTCTGGGCCACCAACCAAATGTCTGTCGCCTTTTTCTATATGTATGTTGGCATGTAGACATAATACATTGGGAGTTGGCAGCCTGGCACGCCTCTTATTGTAGGCCTCACGCCCTCATCCCCAGCGCTTCCCATCGCCTGCCCACCTCCCATGTTCCCTCGATCAAACCACCGCCATGGCATGTACCCCCAGTTGCCGTTGTATGATAAACTTTTCTAATTGTCAGTTTCAGCAAGTGACAAACGACAGAAATTATGTTATCTTATCAAAGTTGGCGCTACTTTTGCTGGCAATGTGGGTGTGCATTTGAGTGTGTGCCTGTGCATGTATATGTGTGTGTATTGTGTGTGTATTGTGCTGGTTGGCAAAGTTACCGCCAGTCGTTTGAAATTTAAGGAAATTATCTTTAAGCATGTTGTTTGTATATAAAGACATTGTTGCCATTTCTGCTATTGTTGTTGCTGTTGTTGTTGCCATTTCTGTTATTGTTGTTGCTGTTGTTGTTGATGTTGTTATTGGTGACATGCTAGCTGTTACTTATTAACATTACAAAAGCGCCGTGTTCTGTGCCTTTTGGCGTAAATTCAGTTATGCCAAATTGACTTCTGGCAGAGACGCAGACACAACTCGCTCCCAACACCCCCTCCCATCAAAATAAAATGTATATTAAAATGCAGGCGGTTCTCTCTGTCTGTTTTATTTTATTTGACTCGGTTTCGTTTTGTTTCGTTTGACAGCACTTAAGGCAACGAAACAGCTGCTGCATTTCCCAGGCCTAGTTTCTTACACTCAAAAACTTGGCCGGCATATCATTTACAATACATACAGACATCAGCTCACTAAGATATACACATAAATATAATTCCGATGGGACTGCGAACTGAGTGCACTGTCTAGAGAATGCTTGCCAGTTGACATGAAAACAGCTTTTTGATTGATAACCGAGCCGACAACGTTTATTTAAGAAATGAAATTCATGCATATACATTTCTTGTATGCCTCTTACGGCATCAGTCGGCCTATTGCTTTACGATACTTTTAACTCACAGGCTACCATTAGCAGTCATAGTGTATACCCGTTTGTATGTTGAGTTGAGCTCAAGTTAGGTTTAACATGTGTGCTCTTACTGGATTTCAAACTAGATCCACGGCTTTGTTTAGCTCCTTAGCAGCTCTTTTAACAGCTATTATATGGCTTGTGTTCTAGCGGTGAATCCAAATAAGTAGAAAAAACACATTAATAAGTTTTAAAGCTCATTTATTGGTATTTTTCGCCTCAACTAAGCTTTAACCAGATTTAACTAACGAGTTGACCTAATTGGCCGTGACTAGGAAGATGAAAATCCACTAAGTGTCAGTGCTGATCATTTACCCTTTTCCTAGAAGGCTGACGAGCACAGCTGTTTGGCACAAATAGTACAATGTCATGCTTACAACAAAATTATCAGTATAAAACAAATAAAATATCTTGCTAATCTTTTTAAGAGTTTAGAAGGTATGCAATACTATTAAAGATCTTTTGTACAATCGTTGGTTTGTCCGATACAATTAAGCAAAGTTTGTACACACAGAATAAAATATTTATTATTCTCCATCTAAATAAATAATTAAATTTAGAAGAAAAAGTCTCACTTACTCTCTTGAGGCATAATCGGTAACAATGTAGGGGATTTTATTGTAAATGTGTGTGCATTTCAAAGGAAAATACGCTTCAAGTAAGCAATAAGCAATGCAACAACTGAGACTGTGTCAGGTGTCAGTTGAGCAGCTTGTCCAATAACATTACAAAACACAATTCAGAGCAAACGAATTTAACGTCCTGCGAGTCAGACAGAACGACAATCGGTAGAATGAGTTTTCAGTCATGGCGTAACACTAACAAAAATGAAAAGGGAAATCGCTCACGTAAGTGCACAAAAATTGAAGTAGTAATAATATAAATAAAGCACAAGTCCTAACAACAACATTTGCTCGTTCTCTTTTATTTTTATTTATTTTTTTTGAAGCTTGCCTTATGGCGTGAAGCGGAATAATTCAATCAGTACAAAAGGGGGAAAAACTGGAGGGGGCACAGTGTGTGCTCAGCTAGGTACCGCTCGCTGCTACTTCGCCTCTGCCGCTGAGCGTTGACTGACAGTTGTCTGGTAGCGCAAAATCCGAGCAATTTCAAGTTAAAACGCTTGCACTGAAGAGCGCGTGCAACTTAAACAAACCGGAAAAGCAAACACAGCAGGGCGACACAGTTAAGGAGGAACTTCCTGTTGCCAAAGCAAAGCTACTACACAACAGAAGCAGCAGCAGGAAGAGTATCAAGGATGTGACAGACGTAGAACGATACGCACTGCGCTACTTGCAAGTCATCCTGGCCAAGGACATGTGCCTCATATGGGGGCGTTGCCTTTGCCAGCTTAATTTCATTTATTTACCTGAGAGCTGTTTATGTGCTTGTGAAATTACAAATTAAATTTTTAATTACAAATTAAAAGAACAGCAGGATGTCCTGCCGCGTCTGTATGCATGTGTGTGTGTGTGTGTGTGTGGATGTGTGTAGATGTAAATGTATCTGTTGTCGCTCCATTTCTAGTTGATTAACTGCAGCATCCACTGCACCAGCCTTGAGCATAAGACACGCAATTAAAAGCTGTTGCGACTGCTTTGAAAGTTGCCGGAATTGGCAGGGGTTCTGCGATTTAATAACTCTTCAGATTCGCCAAAATTAACCAAAAATTATTAACCTAGTATTAAGGGAAATAAATCGTGAGAAAGAGTAAGACAAAGAGTGCGAGAGAAAAAAAGCAATCTGTGTAGAATGTTCAGTTTACCATAGACAAGCAAGCTCAAAGGTCTCTCGGAGATAATCAATGCATGTGCAAAACATTGAAAATAAAGAGATTTGCCAAAGAAATTGCTGATGAGAACAAGTGCGATTTATATTTCTCTTATGCTTATGCGTCATTAATTTTTTGGTGCCGTTCACGCTTGTGTAGGTAAGAACGTAGGGAATGAAGGTCGGGAGGGGCGGGCACTTGTTCAGCCCCCCCACATTCCAAGGTGGCTTTACTCGCTGCTCGTTCCGTCCATAAGAAATAATGTTGTTTATGTTGTGCAAACATAAAATTTTCTGTTTTCTCCCCTTTATATGGCACATACCTATATGTAGGAGTAAAATGTTGCCAGCCTGACTTTCGTAGCATGTACATAGATGTATATACAAATAAATATGTATCTATATATACATACATACATATATATGTATATAAATATATATATACATACGAGCCTTGCCAATATTTGTCGTTTCTCTTTGCCTTTTTGCGCGCTGGCAATAAAGTTGTTGGAATTTAGCTGAACCGAAAATAGTTTATGGCGGAAGTCATTAAGTGGCTCGGTTTACAGCAGCCGCAAACATGAAAAACAGAAGTGTCCGCACCGGGGCTGCGCCCCAGTCCAGGACACACATATAGGGACATGGGACTTGGGGCACAGGACTGCAGTGCGCCTCTTTGTCGTTTCTGCGCCGACTTTTTACGATATTTTTATGGAGGAATTATGGTTTTTATTTGGCGCTTTCTCTATACAATACATACATACTATACTATGCATTTATACATACATATATACATATACATATATATATATATATAAATATATATTTGATTATTTGTGCTGCATTTCGTTCTATGGTTTTTATTTAGTTTTATTTTTATTTAAATTTAATTATTTTAAAACGATTTCTACATGTTATTTATAGAGAAAATGTTCACTGAAAAAAGCAATGCACAACAAATTGCTTTTTTATTGAGTCTGGTGCGGCTGCAGAAATGGCATTCAATTAACATTTCTTTATGCTCCACACATGGCTTAGTAATTAAGTTAGCTTCCCTTTACATTTGCATTTCAATGCATTCAAATTCCAACTGTGACAAAAACCGCAAGCACAAATATCTAGCACACAATTTAAAAGATGTGTTGAAATTTATTTGGTTGCCAACTTTTGCACACTTTAAATTCTAATTTCATGCATTTTGCACATCAATAAAATGCTTTGACTTTTACTTAGGCCCTGTGCTCCAGACTCCGGACATAATTTGGTTTTATGACTATGATTTTCTAGTACCGGGGCAAAAACGTGATCAAATTTTACAGGTTTACTTTGATGATGCTTTCGACTTTGCTTTACGAGTGTGCGAATAGTGAGCAAAGCTCTTGATGTACTATGTGGGAGAAGAGGGCATCCCAATAAATGTTCGCTGTCATGGAATAATTTTGAAGAATGATAAGCGGTTAAGTATCTGCTAGAGTGCTTTTTAGATACCCGCCTATTCCATTTTAAATATATTAAATGGGTTTAGATAGGCAGTGAATTATATAGATCAAGTCGAGCAAATAGTATTTCAAATGAAAGTAAATTTGATTCTGTTTCGAGTGTGTAAATAATATTATTGTTGTATCGCATAGTCTTCATTTCATTTCACATTACAACATTATTTACTTTTAAATAACCGCTGGCAATCGTAAAAGTGCACTAGGAAATATGGTAGAAAATTTCTTAATGATGCTACAAAGATTATTTGCTGCTGACTGCTGAAACTGATTGATGGCTCTTATTAACTGCAAAACTATAAAACTTTTATTGCATGCCATAAAAAGGGAAACTTGCTGGAAAAGCAGCTATAAAGCACAGAACAGAACGAAAAGCAAAATGTTTATAATAACATTTATTTAAACTTTGCTAACCACAAAACTGCCTTAAATATGTACTACTTACACATAGAAGTAGTAGTCGTACAAGTATTTAGGGGGCAAGAAATGTCGAAGAACTATTGTCGCCTTATCTGTCTGAGCAAGCGACGATTTATGATTGCACACTCAGCATAATCAATTCTTATAAATTATTGCTATTGTTGGCGGTTGGGTTTTCGGTTAGCGGTAAAGACGAGCGTGAAGCTGCTGACAACATTAAACAATCGACATGACTTATGAGCACAATGAACCAGAAAGTCAACCAAAAAGCCGCCAACACAAGTCTCTAAAATTTAATATCCTTAAAGCGAACGATTTAGAGTGTGTGTGGCAACAATATGAGTGCAACCACTAGAAGGAATGAAAGGACGACTGCCAGCTAGCCAGCCAGACAGCCAGCCACCCAGCCAGCATTTGCAATAAACAAAGTCTGGCACAAAAGATCAATGACTCCATTGAAATTCAATAAAATGTGCTGGCCCCAAAACTGAAGGTACACCGCAGTCGGCGACACAAACCCGGTGCAGAACCTATCGGATGAACGCCAATAACTGCGGACTGCGAACTGCAGACTCAAAGAGCATTGCATGCATAAATAATGCGCTGCTGGTTAGCATTTACCAGTTGCCAGTGGGGACTGGTCACGGAACCAAGCCCAGCTCCGGCAGCAGCTCGTTCTCCGGCACAGCCTGTGTACTGGCATTCAATAATACGCTATGCACAATATGAGCATCATACAAAAAAAAAAAACAAAAAACAAAAAAAAATGGGACTCCAAATAGCTGGAGTGGAACGAGGCCGACAATGCAAATAAACTCATTCCTTTTTTGTCTATTTGCACTGCAAAGGTAATTTTAAGCCAAAACCGTCGACAGCGAATGCTTGTGCAACTTTGGCAAGAGTTATCGATTTTTTTTTAGTGTACTTAGGCGCTTGTTTCAGTCATGCATTTCAGTAATTGCTTAAGTCAACGCACAAAAGCAAGCGCTGCAGTTAAATTAAAATTGATAATTGAATTAACCGTGCGAATGTCAATTGTTTGCACCTGCTGACAATTTTAATTGAATTTATTTATGCCGTTGGCAAACTTTTTGGTCGACGCAAGCTTCCAGCTTTAAATTGGGAAGTAATTTAATTGTAATTGTTGAAATTCAATAATTAAAAAGCGGTCCATAGACTTATAGCTAAGGTGATTAAATGTTCAATTTGGAAATTTATTTGATGTAGGAACATATTTTCAAATATACTCATTTTAAAACCACGTTGAAAATAATTTCATTTCAGCAATTTTCCCTAACTTATGTACAAATTAAATATAACTGCCAAAATGATACTATGCTTCAGTCCAAAATTTGTACAAAACGTACTTAACTTAGTCGGATATCTACAGACACCAGTATTTGCTCAATTACTGCAGCTTTATGTTAAGTTCTATGATTTTATTAAGCCAGTGGATAGTTTGTATACCACAACTTGTGCAGGAATTAGGTACATGCAGCAAGAAGTTTAGCAAACATATCTGGAGTTCAATTATTCCAATTGAAACTCACATTTGTTGCTGAAAGTTAGCAATAAAATACAGCATATTATAGAAATCATACACAAATAATTTGTTTAGTTGCTTTTAACGTTCAGCACACACACACACACACACACGTCGATTGGTCCTGCTGCTGACAGACCCCGGACACTGATGCATTAGTTCGGTCAGAGCGTATGGCAAAGTCTATTAGCACATGTACAGGCAAATACTTAATAGTATAACTTACTAACTTTGTCATACACAAATACCATAAGCTGACTTCCAACAAAATATATTTGAGCACTCAGATACACATACACCTTGGCATAAGGACGTCAGTGGTCCTAGTAAGACTTGCAAATGTTGCTCCATTGTGCGTTATATTCTCCAATTTGCCTTTAGCTAAGAAATTTGTAATACTTTGCATGCCCTGAATTTTATACACACTCATTTGGTATAACATAATCATAATTAATTTGGAAACAGTTCTTGGCAGGAATACCTATGCCAGCAAACACAAGGCATAATTGTGTACCATTCTGTATTTATATATATATATATATATGTGTGTGTGTGTGTGTGTGTGTGTGTGTACACACGTGCTAAATGCTTGTGCAAAAAATAAACATCAATCGAGTCACATTGAATAGAACGCAGGCATCGTGTGGTATGAGGTTAATATGAAAAATTAATTTTCTTGCCTATCAATCAAGTGGCCCTCATTTAGTTACTGGGTCTCAGCGCAAGGTCAGTTTTTTTCTTGTGCCGTTAATAGACATGTAAAGCTTCGCCTCCGAGTGTCCTTATTAACTGCCAGCCATATTTCATTTCGACCACACAAACCTTATGTGAAAGCGCATAACCGAAAAGACTCTCGACTCACGTATGGATAAATATTGTGTGACAGTTCGGTTAAATGGGGGGGAAGATTCTGTCAAAACTTAAGCCATGCAGTGGCAGTGTCACCATGCACAGGATGTCCTTCAAAATCTCAAATGTCATATAACTGGAGCATCAAGCAGTTGAGTGCTCCCCTAGCCCAAAACAAACCCCAACCCCAACCCTAACCCCAACTCCTCTAGCCCTGAGCTTTGCAAATCAACTCGGGCTTAGTGGAAGACTCGCCACGCTTTGTTGCTCAAAGGAGTGTCAGTGTCGTTTGGCACGCATCCGCATCCGCATCCGCATCCGCATCCTAGATTCTGTATCCCACATCCTATAATTGTGTGTGGCAGAGAGTATGTGTGTGTGTGTGTCGCCCTCGATAGTACAGACGTATGTATGATGCAATGCATAAATGATAAATGACTTGTATTCTTGAATGAGAGATAGTGATAAAGCAACTGCTGACCCGGCAGCGAAATACTTTTGACAAATGGCTGGCTCCCCCTAGGCCAGCATCCAGACAATGGCTTTGGATTGAAGCTAAGGCTGATGCTGATGCTGAAGCTAAAGCAATTTTTGCATTGTTTTTTTCCTCCTTTTCCCCTTTTTTACTTAGTTTCTGTTGACTTTATTATAAACTCGCATAATCGCTGCCCATTTGGTAAGGAGTGCGGCTTCAAGTTGTCAGAAGTTGCCTAGCTGCCTCGTTAGTAACTTCGTAGTTGTAGTTGCTGCGTCTGCTGTAATTCTTTCTATTTAATGCTAAAATGATTAATGTATTCTAGGCAGAGTTTTCAGTCAGTGGGAAGTTTTACCTGCTAAGTTTGTTACCCAGTTAATTGAGCCCTTTTTGTCACAGCGCCTTTTCAATTGTGCTCACAAGAAAAAAAAAAACAATTAAGAGGCACGAAATGGCGAAGCAGATGTCTCCGAATATTATATACACTTGTAGTATGAAGTCCAATTGCACATATTTAAATTAATTTATATTAAAAATCGACAAATGATTCCTATGTAAGCTAAAAACTACAAGATTTCTTTTTATTGCAAGGATTTAATGCTATCTGTGAATATAAAAACAAAGTTATAAATTAAATGATTATACGTAAAAGAATGCACCAATGACTGTATGCAAGCGATAGATATGTCAGACTCAGGGATTTTTAACAACTGAGAGACTAATTTCTATGGCAGCCTTCTTTTTCACAAGCGCTTAAATAAAAGCAGAAAGCATGTCAAAAAGTCACAAGCCCAGCCCCAAAAACTAATGTCAGCCAAGACTTCATCACAGATTCAACTGCTCATACATCGACAGACACATATACATAAATAAACAGCTAAAGATAATATTTCAAAGGAGCTACATTGACTACTGCATTGCACTCGTGTTTTTCTGGGTTATGACAATGCGGCACAAGCAGAACTTCACTTTTAATGTTTCCTCAATTAGAAGGCACACAAAAGCAGCAGCCAAAAGGTGAAGTTGTGCTGCCGTTCCAAAAATAAGAAAAAACGCGAGTAGAAAAAAGAAACGTAAATGCGCATTAATAACAAAGTACAGTGACAAAAAAGACTCTTTCTCCTTGTCTCACTCTCTCTCTCTCTCTCTCTCTTTCTCGCTCCGCAGCTCGGTCTCTCTCCATTTCTGTGAACCTCTCAAAACTCACACTTGCCAAGCAGATGCAGCACAAGAAGTCAACGACTGTCGTCGACCACAACATGGCAACTGGCAACTAGCAACAGGGCAACTTGCAACTGACAACTGGCAACTTGGCACGGGGCAGCATAACTCGAAACCGGGCTGGCAGCACGGGTACGACAAAATTGTGACTAGACAAGAGGAGCAATAAGGGTCACAGCCTTTGCTGGCTGTTCCAGGAAATGGCAGCACGTTCAGTACACAGAACTGGTGCAGTCCCCCAACGAGTGCGGCTGTCTAAGAAGATTGATGATGTGCAGCCGCATCCAGAGGTGCTCCAGCCTCTTGCCTTCCCCACCTCTCCATCAGCATACGCTCGCCTGGCAACTGCTTAACCCGAGCTTAACTTTATGCTGACAGCGCCTTGGCACTTGGTAAATGCAGAGGTTTCCTCTGCCTTTGCTTGGCTGATTTGCTGCCTGTCTACTTGTCCACTGCGGGGGAGCTGCAACCATAACTGCTGATGGACGAGCAGAGGTGCGATGTTGCACTCTTTGTAGCTTATTTTGAAGTTGCACCGCCCTCCAGACACACACAAACGTCCACGTACAAATATAACTGTCGTGTACTATTCATCTTGTCTGCCTTGCCCGGCATTTTAAATAGCCTTCCCCATATTGTCTATCAGTGGTGCGTTGATTTTAAGCTTTTGCTCCAACATCGGGCTTGCTGCCTCCATTTTTTGCCTAACATAGCAGTATTCAATCAAACTTCGTTCGTCTGTTGTGGTCACAAACCAATTCACAACATTTACACACATAACCCACAAAGGACCTCTTCTCAATATCAATTTGGATTCGATTCTCAACCACAGCAAAAACGTGAAGGCAGTGGGATATTGACCTAATACGGATTAATATTTTGAACTGTAAAATCTTTGTCATAACTCAACAGATTATCAAAAGCAATACCCTGTGCTCAGTGTGTTAGCTCCAGATTAATCCTATATTTAAATTTATCAATCAAGAGATTCAACAAAATTCATTGCAATGTTTGTCATGCTGTCTGTGCGTATAAATGGAACTTTTTTCTATAAGTAGATTTAAATTCTGAAATTTCCGCACACCAACATCGGACTGGCAAACATCTTCCACAGCTATAGAACAAAATTAGGCAAATTTAAGATATGCTTTCACGATGATTCAATGGTCGAGAAACCACAATGCATTAACTGAGAACATGAAGTGTTCAACCACCTGTCAGCAGCTACCAGACTGTTTAAGAGTCGCATAAACCCACAATGCTCTCACTTATTTTTATTATTCCTTTGAAATTCGTTTTGAGTTAGACATCAAAGTGAACCAAATCAGTTGGGCAATGTATATACAAACATTAAGATAAGGATAGTTGAGTGTGTTAAGTGCCGGCAGAAATCAATTTTCCACACAACTTAAATACATTCGAAAGAGAAATGCGTGAAACATGAGCAGTTGCTCAATGTAGCAGCAAAAAGCATAAATTGTAACAGAGCCGGTTCACGGGTATAGCCAAGTTAAGAAACCACCCACAGCCGAAAACTAAACCAAACTTTCAAAAGCAGACACAACTTTGTAGAAATAAATGTGTACGTTCATAAGTAGGTAAGTAAGGGGAGAGGAGAAGGAGGAAGCGGAAGCGGAGGCGTAGACGGAGTTGAATGAGCTTATGTAGAAGGCCACTTGCTATGCACATGTTTTTTTTTGTTTTTTTTTTTGTTGGCAGTTGCATTTACAGAAAACCAATAAACTTAAATGGAAAATCCGTACACTATAAATCATGGCTTAAGTCCATTTCCTTCGTTGTCAATACGTTTCCGCTTTGTTGTGGGTTCGAAAATAGTACACTGCTGCTACACATAGGCAAACAGGCACAAGTGCACACACACACACACAGACAATTGTAGTTCTAACTTGGCTTATGGCCTGGCGTGTAACTGTTGCCGGCACATTTGTTAACCAAAAAAGAAAACTGCAAGATCCCTTTCCCGTCGGCTCCAGAAATGGCAATGATTGGACTTGCAGTGCGCACTGTTCCATCGGGCACAGAGCATATGTGACTGCTTTACATTTTTTTGGCATGTCCATTTGCAAAGTCATTTACTCGCACACACACACTCACACACACAGACGTACATTCCCAATCACATGCAGCGAGTGGCAGTCAGTCAATTTCCAAGTCAAAGCTGAAAAATCGCCATCCTCGTTGCTGGGCCCTTTTAGCTCCGATAGCCCGCAAAGTCACCCAACATATTTGCAGTTGACTTGTTGTTGTTATTGTTGTTGTTGTTGTTGTTGTTGTGTGTGTATATGTGTACAACGCTTTCGACAACTCATTTTATTACAGAGTCAAACTCACACAGTCAGACACATGCTCTTGGACAAGATGTTGTCGCACGTTTGCGGTCAGCGTTAGAAAATTGATGTGACATGTTTCTTTTTTACTTTTTTCTATTTCTTCTGCTTTATGGGAGCTGCAACTATGAGCAATGTCTCCTGATTTTGGATTGTCAGACACAAACTGATATCGTTGCTGCGACAGAGAAATAAGCAGCTGAAATGTGTTGACGGGTTTTTGGATCGCCCAATAAACTAGGCAATTACTTTTAAAAATGTAAAAATAAACAAACAAGGAAATAGGAAAGGAAACAACAATATATATTAATCAAAGTGGCTTTAGTTTCTGTCGATCAAGACATTTAATTATTAATAGCCCATGCAAATGTTTATCTATTTTGCATGTGATGTATACATTTGTCAGCTTTATATCTTTGACAATTGCATTATGGTCTAAACATAAACATAAACAGTCAGGCAAACATATTTATAATTTATTTTTAATCAGCGCCAACAAAAGCCTCACCCAAGACGGTCACACCTCTTGGAATTAACCGGGTTATTTTTTATGGCTGTCACTGTCAGCATTCGTGTCCATGAAGTGAACATTAAAGATTAACAGTGTCGAAGGCCGCCCAAAAGGATATTCGCCTGGCCTGATTGAGGTCACAAAAGCTGCACCTTAATACAACCAAATATCTATAATAAAAATGCGCCACGTTATTAATAACACTCGGGGAGTCAGGGTTCGGGCTGCTAAGTAGTGTGCCATTCCAATATTATAAGCATAAGCCGCAGAGCGACGGCCGGGCCGGGCAACAGTCTCAGGCCCAATTCCAGTTTCAGTTCCAAGCACTAACGTTGACTCCTGCATAAATACCATTGAGCAAATAAACACGCTCGGCGCACGGCCGAACAATATGAGATATATATTGAAAACGTGCATAGCGAACCCGAGCCACTTAAGGCGACCCGGTGACTGCATGGAAAGGCAAACTTTACACGCCAATAAAATGGCCAGCACGAAGAGCATGAAATGAGTATGGAAAACGGTCCTGGGGTAGGGGGCTTTTTTTTTGGGTGGTGGGTGGTGGAGTAAAAGGGGTCTGAACAAGACCTGAGCACAGCTGGGCGCCTTAGCATTTTATGTGGCAAAGGCAACACAAAGGGCTTGGCCCGTCCAAATATGGGTTTATGGCTTGTAAAAATCCATGTTAATAATATTAACAATACGGGGGCGTGGCAAGCCATCCAGTAAAGGGTAACTATCGGACTCGTGCAACATCAATGGCCTATCTGGAGCTCAAGGCTGCAGCTGTAAACTTTAGCTTTGTATCCAGGGTCTCCATTTTGAATCCTTTGTTTGTGTGTGGTCAGCCACGCGCTGTGCCCATCTCTAAAATGAAACAAAAACAACGAAAAAAAATATATAAAATAGTATCCAAAAAGGTAAACGTCAACTCTGGCGCCGCATCATTAGTGTCATGTGGGAGAGCTATTTATATAAATACGTATTATTGATATGCATAATAAATCAAAAACGCTTGCCAATAAATTTATTATTGTAGATTATCCGCACACCCCTTGCCAACACACACCAACAAAGTGCGCCGCACACCTTGACAAAAGGCAACAAAAAACTGCCTCCGCCTCTGCTGGATTATTCGCAGGCAGTCAACAATTTATCAACATCAACTCAAAAGGAACTATAAATTACCTAAAAAGAATTTGAAGATAAAATGAGCAGGGTAAGAATATCAGTTGAAAAATATTAAATGACACTAACTGAGAAACGTGTAGAGAGACAAGAATTTGATTCAGTTTAAAAAATGACTTAACAAAATAAAAAGGGAATAACTCATCTTATTATTTAGAAAGTTTCTTTATATTTACAAAACGAAAGTTTTTGTCTTTCTAAATTTCCTTGAAAATTCTTAAGAAATTTTGAAAAAAAAATTAATATAATATTCAAAGTGATTTTATAATTTTAAGAAACTTGTTTTCAAATAATTTGAAAGCATAATTAAAAACAAAAAAAAGTCTTTCTAGACTTATGGTAATTTGTATATTACTTCCATTATTTAAATTTCAGATCGATTTTGTCTGTGATTTTTGAAATAAATGAGCATCTATGTATTTAAAAATAAGTATCATTAATAAACTGCACACAAGATAATTGATTTGAAAAGCAGCAGGTCATTAATTGAAGCGAGTAAAGTGCAACAAATTAGTTCAGATATCGCCATGAAATTGTGGTATTCAACTTGTTTTTTGCTGCTGATTATGCCGCTGTTGATGTTGTCGATTTAAAGGCAGGACTTGTTTGGCGCTTAGTCACCCATTTCCACTGTCAGGCCATAATCAAAAGCAAATTAACGCCACCTCGTCCGACATGGTTTTGTATTTACGCGCCCGCAGGTTTCTTCACTGTACGTCCTTTACAGTGGGTCCTGGCGCATTGCAACTGTTGACAAATCACTTTTTAAGAGCGCGCTTAAAACGTCGTTTGAGCGTTATTCTTTTTGCTGTCAGTGTTGCTGTCATTGTTGTTGTTGTTGTTGTGTGTTTGGCCCGCCTTGCATCAGCGTATCAGCGAGTTAGAGCTAAACCAATCAATATTTAACACATTTAACCCTTTTTGCAGCCAAGCCAGCTCTCTGCTTCTTGCTAGCCGTCATGTTGATCGTTCGTTCGTTCGTTCGTTCTGCGTAAAATTAGCATAAAATTTGAATTTTAGAGGCAAGTGAAGCGTATGCAGCGCGTGATTGACAGCAGTCAAATTCAATTGAAGCAAAAAGCCAAACGCAACGCGCGACACCAACACAAAATGAAATAAAACAAAATTTAATTCGAATAAAACCAATTTGAGGCGCCCCACCGCAGTCGTAGTCTATCGCTTTTGGCCGTTCTAGGTTTAGCGACCTTGCGGACAAAACTTTCTGCAGGGCGAAAAGTTTTTGTGGATTTTTCGCTTGTGGTTGCGTTTAAAGGATGCGCAGCGCGCTGCCAAATGTGTCGCATTTGACAGAGGGTGGCACTGGGGAGACTGCTCCGAGTGGAGCCTGAAGGTTGCCCAGGGTTGCCAGGCACAAGGCATAGCTCGAAATTGGCTTCAGTGGCTGGGCGTTAGCAGCAGCGTGAATCAGTGTCGCTTTTGCTTTTGAAGATTTACGCTTGGGAAATTTGATTTTAAAATGGAAATTGCCTCAAATACACATGTACATATAAATATATTTATATCAAATAAAATGTTTAGAGGAACAAATAATACATTTTCAACCAATAAGTCGTGTCGGATCGACTAGATGATGCACTGTGGCCAGTCTTTAGCTTTAATCTGTTAATCTACATTTACTTAAATATTATTATTTGAACACAATAATTAGAAACTCATCAAGTAAAGCCTATATTTATTTCACATTTAACAACTTTAAATTACTGCATTTGCATTATGCAAAGAATCATGTTAAATGAGTTTTTTATTTATTTTTTTTTTCTTAGTGGCCATTTAGTTCTTGCATATGCTGAATAAAAAAGTTTGTTGCTCTCATACAAGCACGTTGCAACCCGAAATGAAACTGAGCAGCTTCTGGTGTCGAATCCATGCGGGCCAATTGAAAAATATATTCCTTTATAATTCAATTTAAGCTGGTGAGCACATGCAATACAGAACGCAACGCGCAACAGGCTGGCCCATAACACTCGAGCGATAACAATGAAAATGAAAATGGAAATAAAAAGTAATCATATAATGTAGTTGCGCATACGCAGTGTGGCAGCAAATTGAGACAAGCAACTACAATGGCATTTCAGCTCTTGTTCGAAACGAGTTGAGCCGCGCCCCCTTTTCGCTGAACGGGGGAAAGCGGAAGAGGTCGGGTCACGGAGAGGGGTGGCAACAGTTGATGGTTATGGCTGATATGACGCAGCTCCGAGTTTTATTTTACATGCAGATGTGTGATTGCAAGCGGATTTCTGTTGCAAGCAGCGGTTTAAAGTGATATCCATTGCAGCTGGTTCGACTGACGCACAATGCGGCACATGCGGAATTCGCAAAGCTATACTAATAATTGGTCTGGGTGTACGGGAACAAAAACTCGAACCACATTGGTTGCCAGTTGCTGCGGTTACGCTGTGAGTGCAAAATTTGGTCTGCAGCGGCAAATTTAAATATTTATTTATTTAAATATTTATAAATATGAACGCTTCTACATAAATATTTATTGTAAATGCCGAAAACGCTTAGAATTAAATAAGATAAAAGGTTTTCTGAAATTATATTTAAAATATTAATTTTGTTTCTTTTGTGGCTGCTCAAATTAAGCTGAATTTAAGTGGAAGTAATCTGGTATGAACGTTCCTCGTCATTCAGCTTAAGGATAAATTATCTTTTTTTACTTCTCAGAATCTGTTATTAGTATTTTAGAGTATTTACGTGTTAATATTTATTTTGAACTTCTACTTGCCTTTAGTGAACATTTCTTCAGAATTATTTATTTTATGTGTTGTATCTGTGCCAATTTTGATTGAATTATTTGAAATGAAATGTTTTTGAATTTATTTGTGTCTATGTGTTTGACGCTTAAAGGACTATCTGTGATTTACGACGTCAATATTTAATTTTTATTTATGCAATTATTGCATTAGACTTTACAGCAAATCTCTCAATGTTTTAAGCTAAACTTTGCAATAGGTAAATTCGGAATTTAAGAGCAAAGTTTATTTGCTTTTAATGCAGAAACAGAAAACTTGTATCCCTTACAATGTCAGCATCCACTAAGGTGAAAATATTATCAAAAGTTTGCCAGCAGCGAATGCGACAAATCATTTTTCATGCTCGCGCGTTTCGAACATTTTGCACCCTTCTCCCGAGCATGGCACAAATTATGAAAATAGTGCGAAACAAAAGCAGAAAAACATACAACAATAACAAGAAAAAAAAGCATTATGCACTTTGTGAACCCTTTTTTGTGTGTGCGCATGTGGAAGGTAGCAGAGCTGAAGGGTTGGGTTTGAGGTCGCATTACAAGAATGCTTAGAGGAGAAAATTGGATTTTTCATCTTGAATGGTAAGGAAAAACAATGTGCGCATGCCATGACAGCACGCCAATAACAGTAAAGCCGGCAACAAAAAATAATAAGTAAGCATTTAACATCACAAAAAATAACAACGGCAACAACAACAGCAACGAAAACAACTACAATAACCAAAAATGTTAGATATGCTGACAAAGGTAATACAATAAATACGAAATGACTTCGTTGCTGTTCTTGTTTTTGTTATTGTTGTTGCTGCTGCTGTTAATGTTAAATTTTACGTAGCATACTTTCGGGCTGTAATTTTTGAGCAGTCCCCGAGAGGGTGACTGGCTTTTTTTTTTGTAGTTGAGCAGTTTTCAGTGTTGCCGAGGGCACGCAAACTTTTTTTTAATTTCATTTGCCCATTGTTATTTATAAAACATTCGTTTTTATTTTATGAGCTATAAAGCGCATTAGCAAGGCGAACTTGAAAGTATGCCAGGGGTCAGGTGGGCTATGGTAATAATAAAGAAGAATATGACTTCAAATTGTATAGGAGGGCGCTTTATAGCGCCACTTAGTTCAAATGATTGAATAAGCTATAACTTCAGTTGCACGATGTATGGTTAATTGTGCATATTGATTTAACAGTAAAAATGCCATTAAATTGACTTTGAATGAAGGCTTTGTTTTTGATTTCAAATACTATTTTTACTCTGTATCTGGTAAGCTTAAAGTTAGGAAAGTGTCGTTATACTTTAACCTCAAACAATCAACATCATAAACTTTTTAACTTTATTTATCAACATTTATGGACACTGGCTATGAAAAACACTAAAAATAAGACGCAAATTTCATTGTCACTAGGCAAATTCCATAGTTATATAAGTTAGCTTTGAGAGAATCGATAATGGACGTTTATTGTTAGCGGCATTTGCTAGCGTAGTGGCAAGATATACCACCAACGAAACCAATGGCAAAGAATAGAACACACGCACACACACAAAATGCAGCACTTTTCGATGCCAAGCACAACAAAATCCGAATGCCTGCACACCACAAAAAAAGCACTTACGCAGGCCGCCCATTTTGTTGCTACATATTGGCATTATACTAATCCACACAGCCACACGCAGCAACTTAGTTATTGGCCACGACCAGACCAAATGGACCCGACGCAGTTGGAATGGAGGCTGAATGGCTTTCCATGCAACTGCTGCTGCTTTTGTTGTTTATGTTGTTGTTGCCCCAAAAACAGACGAAATGGTGACGCACATTAGCTTTGCCGTTCGTTCCGTCTGCGAGTCCGCACAGATGCGGCAACATTAAATGTGCGCTGAAACTGAAAAGTTGAACGTGTCCCATCCAGTTGCATTCCTGCCTCATCTTGTTCTCTGCGGCAGCCAATTTTGGTCGAGCTCTCGTTGTCGTTCTACACTCTGCTTGTTGCCCATTATCAGCTTCATTATGTGGCATTAGCAGACAGCCTGGCAAAGCCACAGTCAGAGATACGAGCCAATGTCAGAGTCAAGCTGCTATTTTATGTGCTAAAAAGTTGCATGCAATTTATTTGTGGTCACTCGACACACACACGTGCGAAAAATAACAGTCAACTCATTTTAATTAGCATAATAAACGACTCTTAAGCTCATTAACTGGAAAAATGTAATGGCTAAAGCAAGCTGACAATAAAAATAAAAATTTAAAAAAAAAGATCGTCGCACACTCGCATGTTATCAGCACCGGTTTATCACTCAAGTGGAGCGCTCAATTTAAGTCCCATTGAAGAGTCCTCCGCAGCTACGTCAGCTACGAGCAGATAATACGCTAATAGCCGAAATGGAGCAGCTACTTTGCTATGTAAGTGCGGCAAATTCCAGGTCCCATGTGGCCAATTTCCAATTGCCCCGATAAATTGAAATGGTTTCATATGAAATAGTAGCCACCGACTCGGGTTCAACTGCTGCTGACGTCAAGGGAGGCTCCACAGCCATAATTTGATATAAATATTATGATTGTTGTTGGCATAAAGTAATCATGAAATGGCAACAAAATACTAGCTAATTACTTGCGTTTTAATTGCCCTGCAAGTTAACATCATTAACGCTTTCGTATGAATCACCTGCTAGCTACAATATAAATATGTGTTCCTAGTGCTAAGCAGAGGCATGGCGACAAATGCACGTGACTCGCGATTAGCGTCGACGTACTTCAGAGTGTGCCTCCCGAGAAACGCTGATAAACAAAGCACTTGAGACTCGTAAAAACAATTTGATCAGACCCAATGCCTATAATTGGACCCATACACAAACTGATATCGCACGAATAAGCTCCAATGTTAATCCTAAGGCATAACAAACTACATTCATAGCGTAATCAAGGATTGAATGAGGAATCACACATAAAAAAGTTCATTGAAAAAAAAATTTATGTTAAGTTGAAGAGAACAGTGAAATCTTTATGTTTATACTATATTAAACAGCAATTATTAATCAAAAAATGAAAAGCAAACAGTTGCAAACTAAAGCTACAAGAAAAAAAATATAACTTTGATGCTGCATATATTTCTTCTATTTCATATCTTTTAATACATTTTGCAAAAATTAATCGATAAAGTTAATCGTGATTCAATTATTAATTGAGGTCAGCAGTTGTTAAGTTTTGCAATTATTATTACGTTGATCAACTCGTTGATACAATTTTCACAATCGATGAACCACTAATCGAAAAAATAAATTAACTTTCAAGTGGGGAGTTTCAAATTGAATCGCAGATCTGCGTTTAACCTCAAACTCAAAAATAACAAAACGCTAATGATTTATTTTAAAATTTATAACCGTTTTGAATGCATAAAATTTGTACTGAAAAACAAGCAGAAACAGGTACTTTTTTTGTCAGCTACTCCATCGATCATACATTACGTGGTATGTCTCAGTAGCTGAACGATACTCAAAGATGTCACAAGTCACCATTGAAAGTCGTCACATGGTCTGTAATCACCTAGCCTCAAGTAAAGAAAACTGAGTCAAGAGCTGTTTGTGTGGCAAACTGCAATTGAGCAACTCGTGCTAATGCTCAATCATTGATCCAATTGATATGGCCGTTAGGAGTGCTGAAGTGTTCTTTTAATTTTGTTCAGCTGCTCGCTGGTTGCTGCTAGCTGCTTACCGATAGCCGTATCCATACACCGTTTTATGGACTTGGCGATAACTTCCCTTCCCCTTCCCTACTCGCAGAACACGTCTATCAAAGGCGTTGTCCGCTTGTTTGGCAACGCAATCACAAACAGAAATCGCAAAGTGTTTGCGTGGTTGCGTCGAGATAAAAAGGCGCACAGATTATTGTATGTTGGTGTGAAGGTGTGTGTGAGTGTGTGTGAGTGTGTAGATTAACTGTAGTTTAATTGGCAAAAGGTACCCGGTGTATGGGCGCTAAAGTGATCGAACAGTACATGAAGCGCCGTTGTGCAGGCAGGTCGCGAAGAATAACTCGGGAAACGGTAAAAAGAAAACAAGAAAAAGCTTATCAAACAATGTAAGAGCCAACAAGTGTCAACAAATATCCTTAAAAAAAACAGAGTTAAAGCTAAAGACTGTCTTCCAAATTGAGCGAAGAACTTTTACAATGTAATTTTGTGACCCATAAGCTCAGTTGGCTCACATTCTTGTGATGCCCTTAGTTCAATTTTGTCTTTGGATTGCTTAACTTTATCAGTGCTCGGAGGCGGGTTCCGCGAGGTTATCAAAGTTGTTCAGATAAGAAGTAAACATGCCACAAATTAAATATTTTTTACCAAGTTTATCCAACGTATATTTAAGACTTAAATAATGTTAAAAAGAGAACAACTTAAGTTGCAGAAAAAATCCCGTACGAATTAAGCCGTAAGCCCAAAGTAAAATGTTACTCGAAAGTGTTAACTAAAGTTGTGCTATTAACTAAATAAGAACCACTAAATCCAAAGCCATCAAAAAAATATAATCTTTCTCTGCACATGGGCTAAGCGCCCATCACAAACTTAACAAAAGTTATAATCACAATCATAAAGTAAAACAATAAATGTTAGGTGAATAAACAAGTCCACCCACCCACAAGACAATTAGAGTAGTCACTGTATTATTAAGTCTGAAGGCTCCCGCAGGACTCAACCCAGCCCGTAATGGCCCAATTATTCGAAACCATATTCGAGACAATTACCTTAATCTTAATAGGAACATGATTTACGACAAGTTATCTTAATTGATTTTTGATAATTGCCCGCTCGTTAAACGTCTACTTCGATTGCCTGCGAGTAAATGCAAAACTACCCTCATACATAAACGTATATAGCCTGTGACGTAAGAGCTCGTGATTGATCATGTGAAACAACGCTTCGCACACTCACTCTTAACACATAAATTGTTGTAGAAATTATTGCGTTACCGATAATATTTTTACGGCTGCAAAACAGATTTCTTAATTGGCTAAACACCGCTGTCTCACTTCAGACAGCCACAATCCCACCCCAAAGCCCCACCCATAATTATAGCTTATATTTAGGGCATATTGAACGACTGGTGGCTGAATGCCGTTGAGCTGCAAAGCTAGATATTATTATTGTGCCCTGCGATATTATTTTTCGTGAGCGATTTATGACCAACTCAATCGCACAGATTTATGGCTATGTAAAATATTGGATAGGTCTGTTAATTAGTTTCGATTTACTTCGAAACCTAAATTGGGCAGGATGATTGTTATTTAACTGTGAATTATATGAAATTAAATAAAAAGCCAGGGCGATTCTTGATATAGGAATCTAATAGAACTACAAGTCCCTCTGAATTCAATTAAAAAATCAGGATAACTATCAAAATTCCAAATTTCATATTAATGCAATAATAATTACATAAAAAATCTTGCTTATAATTTTTGAAATATTAAAAAATTTAAAGAACTCTTTAAGCAAACTAAAAGCAATTCGTCGAATTTTACGCAACAGAATTTATTCGAATTTATTGCAACTACTTGACTATTATCATGCTCAATTTGCGTTTCCTTTTGTTGTAAATTATTAACTTTAAGTCTTGCCAATGCTCTTTAATCCCTCAACAAAGCGATTGCCATCAGAGGCAATTATCAAATCAGGCCCAGACAGAGACGCTTATCGGCCAGCGAGCCAAATTGGCTGAATCAATCAAATTTATTGCCCGACATGCGAGACAAAATCACAGCAGGCCAATGAGTTAGACCGCCATAAATATCTGTGTAGTGCGTATAATCTCAAGCAGAGCCATTATTCATGCGCTCCGTATATGTACTCAGTCTGAGTCCTGTCTGCCCACCACTTGTAAGTGTGTAACTTTGCCCATGCAGAGTCGTAATGAGAGGTGAAGTCTCCTTTGACATATATGGATGTATATAAACATACATAAATATGTATATATATATTGTATATATATATAGTAAGCGAACTGATTGCTTGGTAATTGTTAATAATTTCAAATTATTAGCGAGCTCAACGCACACACTTCAGATAAGCCAGCTGTTAAAAGCGAAACGAACGCGATAACTGTGACAGCCAACGTTATCTTATCTGAGCGGGGTATGAAGCGCAAATAGTTTATTTCCACATGGAAATACATATATAAACAGTAATAGTAAGCCATTCATTGGGACCACACATTTAGATTGGGAACCATAAATAAGGTGCGCTTGATTGGCTCATCAATTGTGAATCATTTCAACATGGCATATATTATTTAAGGGCAACATTTGTAATTAAAAGTTTTGATTGAATCGAATGAAAGAATTTTAAATGATTGTTAATAGGAATTATTATATAGCATTCGTTTTTAATTTAAGTTTGTTTAGATTGAAATTCAAAATCAATTTAAATACGTGTAAGAAAACAAAAAAGTTAATATTCTTAATTGAGATTGAAAACTTTGAAACACTATTAAAAATATTTCAAAGTACTGAGAATACGATAAAAAATTTCGAGAAATACAAATAAATTAGGAGAAAATTCAATAAGTACACAATTTTTTTTATAATTTTTAAATAATATATAAATAACCAAGTTAGCTCTAAAAACTATAACTATTGGGGATAGTCTGAAAAATATAAATAAAACAAATGGTTACAAAACAGTTTCACACTTTACAAATTGGTATGTACAAGTATTAAAACAAACTAAGTGCCGTTTGGATAATACATAAATTTAGCTTGCTAATACTATTTTATATTTTAAATGCCTTTGTTTATGGGTTATAAAATCAAACTAATATATAAAGCTTTTGTCAGCGCTAACAAGGCTAATAAATAACACTCAATGTAATCAGCCACTAATCAGATAGTAATCGAAAACTTGTTTTTCCGTATCGCAGATAACGTTTCAGCGACGGCTCCATCATGGGCGATATGTTTCGCAGCGAGAAAATGGCCTTGTGCCAGTTGTATATACAGCCCGAAGCAGCCTACGCCTCCATTGCCGAGCTGGGCGAGAGTGGATGTGTCCAGTTTCGAGATCTCAACGATCAGGTCAACGCCTTTCAGCGCAAATATGTGAACGAGGTAAGACGCTGCGATGATATGGAGCGACGTGTGCGCTATATTGAAAACCAGCTGCGCAAGGATGACATCAAGCTGCCGGAACTTCAAGCCGGTCAGGACATAGCTGCACCAAATCCACGAGAGATCATCGATCTGGAGGCACAACTAGAGAAGACGGATAACGAGTTGCGTGAATTGTCCGCAAACGGAGCAAGCCTGAATGCAAACTTTAGACACATGCAGGAGCTGAAGAGTGTGCTTGAGAATACCGAGGGTTTCTTCTCCAAACAGGAGGTCATTAATTTGGATTCGCATCGCCTGACCGATCCCGATGATCCGACTCAGGCGGCGTCTCAGCGTGGCCAGCTGGCATTTGTGGCTGGTGTGATCAGCCTGGAGCGTTTCTTCAGCTTTGAGCGAATGCTGTGGCGTATCTCGCGTGGCAACATTTTTCTACGCCGCAACGACATTAGTGGACTGTGTGAAGATGACGATGCCGGTCGCCCAGTGTTCAAGACTGTGTTTGTGGCCTTCTTCCAGGGCGAACAGCTGAAGCAGCGCATCAAGAAGGTCTGCGCAGGCTATCACGCTGATGTTTATCCTTGTCCCAGTTCTGCTGCGGAGCGCGCTGAAATGATTAAGGACGTCAACACAAGGCTGGAGGATCTGAAATTGGTTTTAAATCAAAGTGCCGATCATCGCAATCGCGTCTTGTCCTCTGCTTCCAAACATTTGGCTCGTTGGAGCATTTTGGTGAAGAAAATGAAGGCTATCTATCACATACTAAACTACTTCAATCCGGATGTGACCGGCAAGTGCTTAATTGGCGAGGGTTGGGTGCCCGTCCAAGATTTACCCAGTGTGCAGCAGGCGCTAGCTCGAGGCTCTAAGCTATCGGACAGCAGCATACCAGCCTTCATGAATGTCATTGCCACAAACGAACAGCCGCCGACATACACGCGCACCAATAAGTTCACCAGAGGCTTCCAGAACCTGATCGACTCGTATGGAATGGCCTCCTACCGGGAGGTGAATCCGGCCTTGTACACATGTATCACTTTTCCGTTTCTGTTTGCTGTCATGTTTGGGGATATGGGGCATGCCCTTGTTTTAGTGGCCGTCTCCTCCTTTCTGATTATCAAGGAGCGTCAACTGGCTTCGATCAAGGAGGAAATATTTAACATATTCTTTGGCGGTCGTTATATCATTCTGCTAATGGGCTTATTCTCTTTATACACGGGTCTGGTCTATAACGATGTGTTCTCCAAGTCGATGAACATCTTTGGCTCTGGTTGGCATAATCAATATAATACTTCCACCGTCACTGATGATAACATTAAATATTTGACATTGAGACCGAATATAAGTAATTTCAAGACTTATCCGTTGGGCATGGATCCCATCTGGCAGATGGCCGATAACAAGATCATCTTTCTGAACACCTTCAAGATGAAGCTGTCCATTATATTTGGTGTAATTCACATGACTTTTGGCGTTTGTATGTCGGTCGTGAATTTCATCCATTATCGCAAATACATGAGTCTTCTGTTGGAGTTTCTGCCACAGATTCTGTTTCTGCTGCTGCTCTTCGGATACATGGTATTTATGATGTTCTACAAGTGGGTCGTCTACAATGATACCAGCGACGACAAGGCCCTCTCACCAGGCTGTGCACCCTCCATACTTATACTGTTCATCAATATGATGCTGTTTGGTCATCAGGAGCCACTTGATCTTTGCAAGGAGTACATGTTCGAGAGTCAGGAAGCCATACAGCAAATCTTCGTTGTGGTCGCTGTAATCTGTATACCCTGGATGCTGCTAGGCAAACCCTTGTACATCAAATTTACACGTCCCGCGCAAAAGTCAGACTCAAATCATGTAGCACCAGCCGCGTCATCTGGCGGTGCACATGGCGGTCATGGTGGAGATGATGAGCCCATGAGTGAAATTTTCATTCAGCAGGCCATTCATACCATTGAGTATGTGCTGAGCACGATCTCTCACACAGCATCTTATTTGCGTCTCTGGGCGTTATCCTTGGCACATGCACGTAAGTTGATCTCGAAATAATGGATTATAATTTTTAAGCTAATTGAGTATTAATTCATTCCAGAATTATCTGAGGTTCTGTGGAACATGGTATTCTCCAATGCATTTATATTCCAAAGCTATGTGGGCTGCATTCCCGTCTACATAATCTTTGGTGCCTGGTCTGGGCTCACCGTCTTCATTTTGGTGCTCATTGAGGGTCTCTCGGCCTTTTTGCATACATTGCGTTTGCACTGGTATATTATATATATTTAAAGCTCTCCAAATTATTCAGTTAACTGAGATGTTTTTTTTTTTCAACAGGGTCGAGTTCATGAGCAAGTTCTATGAGGGCGCTGGTTACGCCTTCGAGCCATTCGCATTTAAGCTTATACTGGAAGATACCGAGGAGAACTAGAGCGACGAAAGCACTATCAAAGAGTTGTCAAAACATTTTGTTGCTTTTTCTTGTTTTCGGAAAAATAAATTCGTTTTTCATATATGCATATTTCTATTTGCTCATTTCTGTCTTTCTTAAGCCGACAACAAAAGTTTGTCAGAGATGATTTCCGACAGTTTGCTACGGTCAGTTCCAGAAACAGACACACAGTCACACACACACACACACACACACACACACACACACAGAGACTGACAGTCAGAAAAACACACACTCAAAGTACTGTTATCAAAAAACAATCGCAAAGCAAATTGCTTGTCTTTGGCTCGGATGTATGCTTTTATTTCTACGTTCTGTGTGAGTGAACGAAAACTTTTTTCTCATTAGAGCAAATGTCATATGCTGAAATTATGCTGTCAGTCATCGAGTGCATTGAATTGTGAATCCAACGGCTCTCGGATGCGTCGTCTGTCAATTTAAATAATTCAAGCAAATTAGGATTCACATAACTCAAGAGTAATCGAGTATGGACTATGGGACTGTGGATGGGCAAGTAATTTTAGAATATGGCAGTTTGGTATATTGATTAAAATTTAATTAACTATTAATATTGACTAATTATTAAAATTTAATATGGCAAGGTAAGCAAATAATAAATATGTATTTTTTATTGATTTAATATTAAATGAACGAATATAATAAGCAAATAATAAATATGTATTTTTTATTGATTTAATATTAAATGAACGAATATAATTAACACAAAAGAGCTCAACATATTAAAACTAATTTTAGTGAATAGCTGCAGGCAAAAAAAAAAAACTTTTACACAATAAAAAATAAATTTCATTACTGATATGAAGCGCTAACTGGTTGGCTGCCAACTGCAGTAGCACAACTCCAATGGCAATTATACATTTCCACAGTTGCACTTTATCTAAATTAACTGGGCACACGCACGAGGAAAACCCATAAAGCCATGAGCCTGGAAAAGCGGAAAAAGGCGACAAAGCAATGAGAATATGATACAAAAGCGTTTTTCTACCAAAACAAACAGTTAAGGTGCGTAACAAAACACTTGCTACATAATTAAAGGGTGCCAGAAGAATGTGAAAACAAGGCGAGAGACAAACTATAAAATAAAACAAAGTGAAACGAAACAAAACAAGCAAAAACACAAAACAAAACACAACACAAACGGCAATAAACAGGGTCCAAATATCAGCACATACACTTGAGCGCATAAAAGCGTTTTTACGGCACTCAGTCAACAAGATACCTGGCCTTGTTCTGGTCTGGTGTGGTCTGGTCTGCCCTGGTCTTCTCTGAACCTGGAATAATAGTCCGCGTGTCACATTTTCCCCTTTCTGGTAATAATTTCACATTTTGCGTGACCCACGTGTCACTGTGCGGAAATATAACACGATCTGGCTGCCTGGCTGGCTAAATTAGCAGTGATGAGAAGTCGTGCCCCGGCTGCCTGTTCTGGCTCAGCTTTGCAGCAGCTTAAGACAAGCCCCGGCGTGACTCCTTTTGGCTACGTTATCATTTATAATGAGTTAATTACATTTAATGCGCATGTACAACGGCCTGTTGAACATGGCGCACAATTAAATGTGACCCTGGCACGCAGTGAGCAGTAAGTCGCAAGCAACAACAAAGACCAAAACAACAATTACCAATGCGGTCAACTGAGTGTGCCTGCAATAATGTGGATGCGACCTCCTCATACACACACACTCCCACACACACACATATGTATATATATATATATATATAATATTGTAAGTACCTATGTACTTACTACTTAGTATGTGTTGAGAGTGTTCAGTGCGAATTGTAGTTGTTGTCACATTAAATTGCTGTCTTGAGCTGCTGCTGACTACAGCCACAAGCGAGTCATGACAGTCTGCTCTTATTTAATACACAAACATTAAGTCTTAAGCAAGACAAGACCCAAGTTAAATAGAAGTTGAATGTCCCCAGGCTGTGTACAAATAAAAACTGAGGATGCCTATTTCCTTGTATTTATCTAGTTTTTAATTATTTAAAATCTATATTTTATACAAACAAGTCTCAATAAACATAAGCATTTTATTAAAGTCATTTCACTGGATTAGATTTAAATGCCCAAATAAAGAATTAATAAAGTAAGTCATTCAATAATGCTTTTTTTTATTTTATTATTATTTTTATTATTATTATTGTGGGGGAAATTGCACCGCGATCTACTCGATCTATTGTGCCCCTTTTGAGCCTATAGCTCTTCCATTAGCCCCAGTTCCCGCACGAATGTAAGGATCTTCGTTGAATTGAGGTCTTTTATGTCTCTGAATTTCAAAACATGTACCCCTAGGAAGCTGGGTCTTCTTCTAGTTAAAGCTTTTTTTTATTTAATCTGTCACATTTTTTTTATCATTATTACAATAGAAATGTTCGTTCATTCATTGCGTATAAATGATGGAATATTTTTGTTGGTAAACATCTAAATATTTAATCAATGTTGCTACTACAATCCCATCCTTCTCTCCATTGCTGTTGGCTATTGCGTTGACAAGCTTGTTAAAACCGCACTTATTATTCTTACACGTTTTGATTCCCTGTAATTATTAAGTTGATAATGAAGTGTACAATTGGTTTATAGGCATGCATGTGACAAGCCATCATTAATAGAATTATATAGCAGTTATCATTGTAATTATATTTTTATACCTATTTGACACATACATTTTCACTTATGCAATTATTCTAAATTTATATTGATAAGTGATAAATATCCTGAATAGTTTCGTACTCCTTATAGCGTATTTGTTTCCTTCGTTAAATCATATAAAAATTTGCTTTGTGCCTGTCCCCGCCGGTCATAATTTGCCTTGCCCCAAATTCCGTGCTCTGTCACTGACAGCTGCACAATTTGTTCATTTGCTTGACCGTCTGCTGTTGTTGTTATGGTACTATATGTTTCTCATTTTTATATTGTTATGCCAAAAAATCTAACACACACAACACAAATATTGCTATGCAACATTTGTATAGCCACGAACAAAAAAAAGCGGAAATAAAAATAAATTCTGCAATTGAACAAGACAAACACGCAGAGAGGCTTGCGTAGGTATGTCAATATGTGGATATTTCTGAGGCTTAATATTTTTATTGCTGGCCGCTGGCAGTTTTCAGAGTGAAAAGAACATTTGTAGCTTGTCATGTCATGCGGTCAATTATTTATTGCTAACCAGATTGTCAAACTGCTAACAGCTTTTAATTGTTTCTTTTTGGATATCACTCGAAACCCATTGGTACCAATTATCCACACAAAGATTTAAAAATACCAGCTTCTTCTGTGTCATGCATTTAGTTTATTTTAAATAACATTAAAATGTAGCTATTATTCCTTAGTTTCTGTTTATTTCGTTCATGACATTTTAAAACGAAGAATACAACTTATAATATCTGAAATACTTCGTTCTGCTTGTTACGTACTTTTGCACAAAACCATTGTACCCTTTTAACAGAAAAGAAATCAAATAAAATGTTTTTTTTCGCACTTAAATTCTTGAGCAAATTGTGTCCACTCAAACTGTCAGCAGCTTAATTAATCTTGAATGTGCAGCTGCAATCAGACGCCTGACAAATTGCAGTCTGTGCGAAATTCTGGTGTCAACTTGCATGCCAACTGGCTAATTAGAGATTATTTTGTAGATTTTTTTGCTGTTTGTTGTGTAAACGCCAAGCGCGTCTAATGCAGCTGGCTGCCACTTAAAGCGGCATACACACAAAGCGTATACTTTATTTGGGCACTAAGCAGACAATGCCTCTGCGGCTGACCGACTTTATCAACAAAGTCGCCGCCCCGGGGTGAGCGCAAATTTCAATGCGTTTGAAGCATTAAATAAATGTCCACTAAAAATGTCTGTGGCCATCGTTGTCCTAGTCGCTGTCCTTGTCGTTGTCCAAGCGTGTGCCTTGTGAGCGTTGTGCAGCCAAGCAGACCACAAAAGGCGCATTTTATGACATAATCTCAATATCTCTGTTTCACTCTTGCTGCCGTGCTTGGCACTCACTCACACTCGTGCGTGTCTCAAGGACGTGTTCGTGTGGCAGACTGGCTGACTGGCCAAAATCGCTGCAAGTGCTTTTAAGTCGTTGTCAAATGCAAAGAGCACAATAATTCAAATTTATGACGCGCAATTGTGTTCATCTACACGCACAGCCCATTTTTTTTTTTGAGATTTGCTTCTTTTTTTTTTGGTTTTTGGTTTTTTCTTCTTTTTTTAGGAGGCGTTTTTGGACATGACTCTTTGAATTTGGGCAAAAATTAAGTAAAGTTGCCTGTAGGCAGCTCGTCATGAAGTATGTAAATTTACTGCCCACGACTGAACTGACAAAGAAACTGCCATAAAATTGTTGTAATTTGTGGTTCTCTCTGAACAATTATTTTCTGTGAGTGCTTCAGTTACCATCTAGGTGTGTCTTGGTGTGTGCCCCCGTTTCACTTTTTGGCAGTGTACAGTGTGTGCAGCGGTTTGAAAAGTTTTCTGCATTTGATTTACAGACATTTCCGAATTAAAACTGTCGTTAAATTATTTAAGCAACATTAAAGGCTGTTATTTTGGCCATTATCCTTAAGTACTCGCTTTAGAAAAGGCTCTTTATCTGAGTTTTGAATGGGGCTTAACATTTATTTAACATTCTAATAAAAGTGAATAAAAATTACTTATTTTTATTTTAATAAAAATTGAAATGAAATCGAATTTGAAATGGGTTTATATTAGTTTTTATGATTTACATCGTAGTTAGCTGCAGCTTAAAATGTATTTGGTATTTTAGAGTTTTGAAGAAAAGTCAACTTTTTTATTTTAATAACCATCGATACTTATATAAATTATACGTATAATATAAGCGGTGAATAATTTTAAGTAATCGGCATCATAAACTGACAGCAAAGAACAAAAAGAGACATTTTCTGCAGCAACAGCAGGTCTGCGAAAAAATTAAAAGTCAATATAAACACGATAAACCCTTATTTAGAGTTTTCGTGTATTTACGGATTTATTTAGCAATCCCCAATGCATATCAATGTTGTATTTTCCCAGCAATTTGATTTATGTTTATGCATTTGCCGCTAGACTACAAACACAGAAACGTCCACAAAAAATGCATTTAAATGACCAAAATAAAATGTAAATAATTGTGTCGAGCAAATAAATTGCAAAAGGAAAATGTAAATAAATAAATAATAAAAAAAAACGCTTACAAAATGGTTTGACATAAAAAATGCATACATAAATCGGGAGACACATTGATTAATACGAGGCCAAATGCATTAGGCCAGCGACAATAATTTATGGACCGGCCCAAACATAAATATATATGAAAATGTATTTGTTTAACGTATTTGCCAGGCACGTTTTTGCTGCTGATCTGAATATCTTTGTGAAAATAGTATAGCAATTTGTATTTCTTTTTAATTTTTTTTTTTTTTAATGCAGCACAAACTTGACCAAAATATCAGCTGTACAAACAAGATTGAAGCCAAAAAAAAAAAATTTAAATAAAAAAAGCCAGAGGGCAACGCCCAATTGGGAACTCACTCACATAATCCCTATGTTTTTCTTCTTGTCTTTTTTGAAGGCATTTGACATACCGGTTTCAAAATGTTACCAGCTCGTTTGCGTTTCCATTTCAGTTGCGCGTATTTTTTGGCAGGCAGAAGGTGCGCGGTTCACCTGACCATCTAACCCCAACTGACCGGTAGTCAACATGCCGCCAGCAGCACACAAAAATATTGAAAACGAACAACCAAAACCAAAATGTACAAAAAAACAGCTAAGAATGGCTAACTAAGGCATGCCGAATTTTACATACCCTTGTAGAAGGGTAGGGCAAAGTGATGGATACAAATCAAGTTTGAACTTGGGATGTTCTGCTAATATTATAATAATTGAAGACTTGGCTTTATAGACTCGGCTATTGATGCTGATCCATAATATATGTTTTATGACTTCGAAGATCTCAATTCCTTGCAAACTTAACGATACAATTATACTACCCACCACTGGTGTATAACAAGGAAAATATGTGCTATTTCACCAGCTAGAAAAAGGCAATAAACACAAAACGCAGCCAATTGAATTCAAATGCAAATATTTGAAACCTCGCACAAGCGCAGACAACAGCAACAACAACAGAAACTACTACCACAAAACGCTAGAAGCCCACAGCTCGAAATTGAAATTGAAAAGAATTTCGCGCCATTTAGCGAGTTTTCAGGTTGGCAGCGGGCAGCGGGGCAAAGAGCTGAGTGCGAAGTAGCCCACACACATAGATAAGCCCAAAACTGTTGCGAGTTTCTGTTTTTCGTTGGTTGCCTGTTTGTTTATATTTGTATTTGCCAGTCAGAGCCCAGTAACAGCTGAGCCCAACATCTACATTTGTATGCGTTTGAGTCTGTGTACCTGAACCTAAGCCCATAGCTAATGTTTCTATCTCTCTTTCTCCCATCGCATTGAATAACATTCATAATTGTAATTTAATCACGAATATTAATTTATAGCTATAAATCAATAATCCATCCTATGTCTGATTAGCAAGTCATCACCTTGTTAAACTTTCAAAAATATAATAATAGGAACGGCAAAGATTTGACCTAAGTTTACAAAATTCCTTCTAAATATTTATTTTCCTCTACATTACTTTACAAGTTGAAGCTGAAAACTTTTTAAAGGAGTAACTGCCAAGATTGGTTACCATCAATAGCCGCATTTTACTTATATCACGCCAAAGTTTCTTATCGGCAGCTCCGCCAGCAACTTCAATGACAAATTGTGAAAGGCGATGGTTGGGACACGTGTACGCAAAAAGCTGCCACACACACACACACACACACACACACACACACACACACACACCCACAACCACTCACACACATTGGCTCGCTTCTCTTCGTTGCCGCTTTCGCCCTTGCCATCCTTGTCACAACTTGCCACTTTGCACGTAAATTTTTGTCGCCTTCGCATTTGCACTGATAAGAAAATTCATAAAATACCTGGAATGCAAAAAGAAAAATGTGTAAGGAAAAAAAGGGGAGGAAAAATGCGTCCAGAGAAATCCAATGCATCCAACTCGAGTGTGTCAGCAGCCGTGAAAGTGGCATTTGAGCTCTGCAAACTTTTGCAACTTGCTAATCTAATGAACAATTGTTGAAGCCGCACCTTGCACCCTTAGCACGTTGACGACCCCCGTTGTTTTTTTGGGGCGCTCCTGGGGCCAACTGCAATTGGCAGCTTCAACTTTTGACATGCAAATGTATGAAAAATTAAAATCAAGCAAAAGGCAACGGCTGCTGTTCATGTCAAAGGAAACCTTTTAATCGAATCTACCCTTTCCACACGACGTACGCGTAATGCGCACAGAGAAAATTTAATGCAATTTCAACTTAAATTGCAAGCAAAGTTTGCAGACAGCGACGACGATGATTTCAACGGGAGCCTGGCAACTTAAACATGCCAACAGTCAACTTAATTGTCATAATTTGTGTTTACAAACTTGACGAATTTACACATACCCGAAACACACACACACATCCAAGCACACACAATCATTTAGCGCAAAGAAAAAATGGCAAGCAGAAAAGTACTAAGCAGAGAAGTAAAAGGGAAACGGGCGGCGACCGAGCCGGAGCTTGGAGGCACATGTGGCCAGTTGGTCTCAGCCTGAGCTGTGGGCAAGCAAAACTTTTTATACAAAACTAACAAACAAAAGGCCAAAGTAAATAAAAGGAGCGCCCAGCAGAAAAGCACAAAAGGAATGCGGCTGCAACAATTTTGCTGTAGCTGGCGAAAGTCGAGCACAAAAAAAAAGCAACAACAAAACAGGCTGCAAATCTCAAGTCGTTGATTGATACAAAAGATACTCTGCATTTATGTTCAATATATATTCAGAATACTTGACGCAAAAATATAACAAAATTCTTTAAAATTAATAAATTTCATTTTTTGATATTTTTTGTAAATATCACTAAATTAATTTTATATAATTATATATCTTAAATGTTAAAATAAAGTCTCTTTTATAAAAATATCGACTTTCGAATGGCTTTTCAAACTCTTAATTTGCTTGATATTACCTTACCAAAACAGTATTAAGAGGTATGCAGAAATTATCACACTCTTTTGCTGGATGACCATACCTAAGTATAAGAGAACCCAGCTAAAATTGGACACTTTGGGCAGGAACGAGAGAACGACGGCAAAAGACAAATAAAGGCTAAGCAAATAAAATCTAATAAAAAGGGAGGACACAAGAAACCGAGCAAAGCCAGCGAAAATGAGCTAAATGCTGTGGGGCAAAACAAGGCAAGGAGAGTCGTGGCAACGCAAGTCGAGGCAATCAGCCAACTGAAGATGAAGGATAACAATTGAAATAACGTTCAAGAAGTATGTTTCATTAGCGACAGCGACAAACCAGACAGCAAACAATGACAATCGACTGCCAACGACACTGGCACTGTCACTGTCACTGAAAACCTCAAATAAAAACTTGTTAGACTCTACCACAACATAAAAAAGTTTGAAACTAGCTAGGAAAAAAGTTGTATTCAGTTTTTCACTGGCATTACTTTAACCTGCGTTACCCGTCAGGACGAAATGCTTTTAATGCACAACAATAGTCTATGCTAGCGCTACAAAAGCAAAAGAAATACACAAAATGGACTTAATCAATATTGAATATTCAATCGGAGCAAAAACTTGTATCAAGGACTAAAAAGTTTCATACACAAATACAAATTTTAGGCACACTCTCAACTGCTTGCCTTAAGTTTAGTTTACGTACCAAAGTCTTTGTCTTTGACATGTCATCTTGCCGATCTGCTTGTGTAGAAAGTATCGACATGATCCAGCAGTTGAATTATTCAAGCGTACTTCACCATTTTTTATTTGCATGCACTTGCTATTAAGCAAAACGAGAACGGAATTTTTGTCTTCGTTAAGGAAAATATTTAAAACCTTGTAACGAAATATAAAACAAATAAAAAATATCACTCAATAAAAAATATTAAAATAACAAACAAAAAATGATTAAGAAAGGTATGTAAATATAAAAAACATTTCAAATTATAATTTTAAGATGATGCCACAGGTTGAAATTAATCTAAGTTCAACGGCTCTTCGAAAGCAATGACTTTTAAGTAATGTTTTGGCCTATAAGTTAAAATTTAAGTTTAAAATCAAAATATTACCCAGTTGCTTAAATAATTCATTTTCGAATCGTAGTACGCAGGTACCCCATTTTTCACGTTCGCAATAATTGCAAAACAAGGACATCATTTGAGGTGGTTAGAATATGCAAATAAATTTAGGCAGTGCAAACGCAAGCTGTTAATTTTAATTACTTGTCAGATGCAGTGCAAATATGGGCACATTGGAGACAGCTTATAATTTGTGAATGGTGTCATTAAGAATTGAATTTAAATCGTTTTCCGCGAAGTACTATCTAGGGATGTGTGCATGTGGAAGAAGAACGCACAATAAATAAAATTCGCTGCCTTTTGATGTTGAAAATCATTAAGATATATAATTTATCTGCAGCCGATGTGTGTGTGCGTGTGTGTGTGTGTGTGTGTGTGCCTGGCAACTTTTTGACAAACTGTTACATTGTATTTCCGTGATTTACGAACCGCGATAAGAGCATCAGCATCAGCACCAGGGTCGTCATCAGATACACAAGTGTATCGTTATTTAAAAGCACACGCGCTTCCGTACACTCACACACACATACACACGTACACACTTACACACGTACACACACTCACGCACAGGATGTGGCAGGCTGCGTTTCGCACATGCAAACTTGACTCACAATTACAATACAGTTACTTGGAGTTATCTGCGATATCTTTGTTTGTATCTGTATCTGTTGTACCCGTATCTGCGGGCACTTGGGCAATTTGGGCATTTTTGGTAAATTTGGAGGCATTATTATTGCTCACACGCAAAGTTCAAAATTATGACGAAAATAAAGAACAAAAATTAGATATGTATATGTGTATATTCTGTATTTTATCAGAGAACGCCGCAAGTGCTATCATAAATTATGTCCAAAGTTATAATGGCTGGTGTGTCTAGTTTACCCATTGTACTGCGTGTTTCTCTGCCCGTTGCCATCACTACGTTTCAGGAAATTTAATGTGCGGTGCTTTGTAGTAGCGCCAAGTCACGATATTTCAATTATACGCTCTATGTGAGTTATGTACATTGCTGGCCAGCTTCGCCAACGGGCAGTGGGCAGGGGGAGAGGGACAGAAGGGGATGTGGCCAGTGTAATTGGATATGATAAAATTTCATTAAAAATGCTTGCTTTCTACATTTATATATCTAAAGAAGCATACATTCGCCTTTCTATTATTATATTATCTATTATTTGAGAAATAATATTCTTGGGCGTGCGGTGGCTTTATAATTAGTTGCAGAAATTCAATATTAATCATTTTACTTGAAAGAGAAATTCAGCTTAAAGACTTATTTTTAAATAGTGTTTTTTATTTTACCCACTGATTGTCAGCCCTTTGGGCATGTTAATTGGCTCATTACACCCATTCAGTGGGCTCGAAATGGACTGCAAATTAACTCAAGCATATAAACTGTCAAGAAATGTGTATTCGTAAAACATCAAACTATCTTTCCATACACAACAAACAACGGGCTTAATCGGTAACGATTTACCCGTTTATTAACCATAATTAATCATTGTGCTGAAGCACCCCTCACAACCACCCCCACATAAGTCTATTAAGTGTCTTGTGACGATGCCTTTGTCTGTCTACGACTTTGGGCCATGATTAAAATGAAATTTCCAGTCGAAACTATAATTTGCATGATACATTGTGCATAACAACATCGAAACAAATGTGTGTGCTTTTATGTGTGCTTGCTGTGTGTGTGCGTGTGTGTGCGTGTGTGTACGTGTGTGTACGTGTGTGAGCTTGTGTGTGCTTAAGCATTCAGCGTATTAGGAATGCTTGAATAAATTTCGACTGTAATTCATAATCGAAATAACTAATTCGAGAATTATGTGAGCAGTTTCAATGCGCTTTACTCAGTCATTAGTGCTCATCGGTAGCCGTGCCGAGTTTGCACACACAAAGACCTGTAAATAAGTTAATATCGGGTTAATTTCATGAGATTAGCATACGCCGGAACAGTTCATATTTATAATTAATTTTTAATGTCATATGTATGTGCGTTAGAGTGAACTTGCATATATTTTATGCACCACTTATTTGAGATATTAAAAAACAAAAAAAAAAGTAGAAGTAAGAAAGCTGCTGCGAGATATACTAAGCTCAGCTGTTAAGTTAAATATTATTTCAATAAATTTTGCATAATTTGTCCAGTTATATGTACATATTTAAAAATATATAATTATAATCATCTGCCTCGATATTCTTGAAACGATGGCAGTTGTTGATAAAATTAAATAGACTTGATCTGCAGTGCAAAAACGAGAAACGGATAGTCTCTGAAATACATATTTTTTATGAGGTCGAAGTTGCTTCTCTCTGCCTGTTATATACTTTTGCATGTAACCATTTTATCCATTTAACACATTTTTAACTTTAATCAAGCGTGCTGCGCTTTTAAATAAATAAATTCAAATGCCCAAAATGAATACTAAATCGACTTTTAAACGAGAAAAATAAATGATTTTTGCACAACGATTTATTTGATGACAATATGCAATTCGGATACGAAAAGTGCAAAATATAAAATTGAATCAAATAAGGCAACAGATGCGCAGCGCATTCATTAAAATTTCAGCAAAAACATTTTTATTACTCATATCGAGTCATTTGTCTGCAACAAATTTTGGAATGTTAATTCAAAACTTGCCGTAAACTGATGCCGAAAGTTATGTTGTTCTGGTTATTAATTGAAATAAGTATTTGGATAAATATTGCATTTATTTCGTGTGGTCAAGCATTTTAGGCAGTGTAAGGCAATAATAGTTGTGCAGACATTATCGCTGTTGGCAGCAGCAGCGAAGAAATTGAATTAACTTGAGTTGTCAATATGCTCGAATTTAGCTTATTATTAGTCATTATTACATACACACTATGTTAAGTGCAGTTTGGGCTGCAGCAGCCAGCGTTAGCAGCGCTCTCATTGCACAGCGCTCTCTTTGTGCAGCGCTCGCTCTCTCTCTCTCGATAAAGGGCGCTCGCTGATCGGCCGGCTGCTGCAGCTAATTAGTCGTTACAGATAGCTTCGATCGCATAGCTTATTATCGTTGTTGAGAGGTTTCGCAAGTGGCGTCAAATCTCAAATAAACATTGTAAATACACTAAATAAAGTTTAAAACGTGGAATTAAATTCGTTTATTAGTTGAAAATTAAAGCTATCAAAAAGCTGGTAGCGCAAACAATCGCACATAAAATGGGTTGTTTTTGACATAAATGTTGCTTGTTTCTTGTGTGTATCTTAATCAGTTAATGACCGTAATATGCCTTGTCAGCCAATCCAAATCCCAAAGTTAAACATATATTCCCACATGATGTTGAAAAATTGCAGGCATTGTTATTCAATTATAAACAAGGCACGCTAACCAGCAACGACAGCATGGCCTAAATCTATAACAACAGCCACGCAACGGGACACACGCACACACACACACACACACAGATACACACACAGATGCAGATGTGTTTTTACAGTACATTATAAATTAAAACAACAACGCAGCAGAGGCAGTTAGAGTGGAGTAGACAGCAGAGAGGGGGGAGGGGGTGTGGGGGTGCTAGATACGGGAAAATAGAGACGTGTACGTGTACCAAATGTAGTGACAGTTAACATTAACACCAATACAAGCGTAAACAGATGCTTACGTGCATCTAAACTCCAGGGACGGGGCCAGCAGCAGGAGCAGCAGCAGCAGATGAAGCTGTGTTGCATGCAGACACCATAATGAGCCGCTGCTGCATTTGTTGCCGCCATTGCAACTGCGGCAGCAACCAGCGAAATTTTAATTGAATTTGAAAAACAACAAAAACTAGGCTTTCGTTTTGGGGTAACAACCAGCAGTCGCTGTTTGACATGCGTGCCACGCCCCTCAGTTGCAGGGGAGCGCTCTACATGCCGCCACATAGAACAACCAAACAACCCAAACAACCAACCAAATACGACAATGTCACTCAAGCAGGTACTAAAGTTAATTATTGCAATTTCCGTTGCAAATTGTTTTATGCATTGACAGCATGTGGATCGCAATCATGGCTATGAGGATAGAAAGGGGAAGGAGCCAGTTGCGGCGCCGCACATGTATTTCATTAAGTGCCGTTATGTTTGGGTTACAGCTATTTTAACAACCCGTGCAGATGACAGCGGACTGCGTGCAAGATAAAAGGGTGTTCAGTACTGCCCCTCTCATTTTTACACTCACTGACGCGTACCAAAAATTGGACCCACTATTATATTAAATTAATTCATTATTTATTTATTTAATTACAATACATGAAACAGAACTTAAAATTCATTAAAAATATGAAATTAAATTAAATAAAATTAAAAGAGACTAAATAAAATCTGATATTTATTACAAACAGCATTAGTAAACATTTGTATTTATAAATACAAATATAAATTTATAAAATTAACCATACAATTACTTCATTCTAAACTTAACAAGTCTAATCTAAATAATTACTTACAAAATATTCAATTTGTTGAAGGGTCTCCGGCATTCGTTGTGACAGCGTTTCAGCATTTGGTACATTGTTTTGTTTTATTTGTTGCTGTTTAGTTAATGGTTTAGCGTGTTTCCCTACGCGGTGGAAACAATTTTTGTTTATGCGCCGCAAACATTTTCACCACATGCTTGGTTACCCCAAATCTCTTCACCACCACTCCAATTCCCACTCCGCATTCTGTGCTGCGCCTGGTGATGGCATTAAATTTTATTTCACTCAAAAGTACGCGCCCATATAAGTATGCTACGGTTTGTGTATTGTGTGTTTTTGGCCCAATTGCTGTTGCCATTGCGTACATTGTTAACGGCAACGCCAGTTGGCTGCAAATTTTGGCGTATTCCAATAAATTGCTGCTCGTGGCATGCAAGCGTATCTCAAATTGCGCTAATTTGCCTGATGGTCTAGTTTCGTGTTTTGTATTTGATTTTATTGCATTTTATTTTTTTATTCAAATACTCTTGTATGAGTATTATAGTTTTTGTATCAATTGAATTACATTCAAAGAGGGATCATTATTAGTCTTCAAGAATGGTTTCTCTGAAAAATATTTAAAATAATTCAATGCCAAATTTTAAACAAGCTTTGCATCGCTAAAGGAAACTATCGTTTCCTCGAAACCTAATAATCGACTTTACCTCATTTCAACTTTACTTTACTTCGTTTCAGCAGTTGAAGTAAGCCCAACTTTTTGGAGACGACATTGTTCAAAGTTTATGGTGTAAGTGCGCTGTATATCTAATCAGCCACTGGCACTTGTCCAGTGTGCGTTTTTACGCATTTTTAGTCACCATCACGTGTAATTGACCTTCGAGTGTCATCGATAGATGCCGAGATAAGGAATGCAATCGCAGCATCCAACACAGCAAACGCAAAAGTAGATGTTGAAGCAGCAGCTTAGCAACTTTCACATCACTAAACCACTGAAAGTTGTTGACTTTATGCAACTTTTTCGTGGCCACAGACAACTACGTGAGCCAACACTAAGCACACACAATACCCCCACACCCCATCACTCCCTTCACACACACTCAAACGCCACCCAACTGGCTATCAACCCCAGTAGCATTCAGCATTGGCAAACAAGTTTGTTGTGCCATGCATTTTTTGCACTCATGCGACATTTCTTTTGCACAAATATAAACTCGATAAAGTGGGGGCTGTACAGGGTCCAAACTGCTGGCGTCAGTTGCTTTTAAAATGCCAGCAACAACAGCAAGGATAACACCACCAATAAACATAGAACACCAAACATACAGACACACAGAGAGAGAGAGAGAGACAGAGAGGTGGAGAGGAAAAGAGGGGCTTACACACTCATTCTTACCCAGTGTACATGGGCGGCGACACGTCCTGCAATTGAATTTGCTCGAAAAACGCAATAGAAAACACCCACAGAACCGAATAGAAAAGCGAAAAATGAAAGAGAAAAAAGTGCTTTAATTTCTCAATACATCATATGATCCGGCTATGAGATGCTCTTTGACAACTATAACTCGATTTTATCTGACAAATATAGAGTTTTGTTGATGTAATCAGGCCTTGCTTGTGCCGCGAATAGTTTGAATCAGTCGTGTGAATAACAAGCATAATACTTGGAATTCTTCATGTTCATTCATTCTTTTGTCCAGGCAAGTATTTAAAGCTATGTGTTTTATCCAATTAAAGGTGCTAAAAAACAGAAATGTATAAATGTTTCTCTACCCTTCTCTTCATAAAGTTACATCAAGCTCGTTGTGCAAACTGCATTTAGGGTGTGAATAAGAACAAAAACACACAATCTCTGCAAAGTCTTGTTGAAAAATCTAATGCCAGGGTCTCCGAGGCAGAAGAGCAAAAGAACACTAGAGCATTAAGTACGGACCGAAGGACCTGGAACCTGACTATGTTGCAAGGACAACGGACCAACCACACGTAAAGCAGCAAAATTGTGCAGTTTGTTGTCGTCGCATGCACGCATGCTTGCTAAACAACCCAAAATGCTTGTGGCAAGCACTTTTCCGGCATGTCCTCCAAGTCAGCTCAAAGTCCGGAGAAGCTATTTGTTCAGATCGCCGACTGCAGCGCTTATATACCGCAGAAGCTGCCAAAGATGCAAACTTTGCGGCGTGTGCATTTCATTAGGATTCTTAACAACATAAAACTATTAATATTTTGTGTGCCGCTGCACAAAACTATAAACAAAACCTAAGCGGCCAAAGTACGAGCAGCAGCAGCCGCTAACTTGAACAACAAACTTTGCTGGACTTTGGCCCAAACTAAGCGAAATCTATGGAACATTCTCAACATTCTCTTGCGAATTAATTCTGAAAATAAGTTTCCCCTTGCTGTTTCATTGTTATTGTTGTTTGAGCTACTGAAATTAGTTATTTATAGCCAGCATTGCGTATCGATCGATCTCTTAATGGTTCACGCATAAAATAAGAAAAAGAAAAAACTTTTTTTAAATGTAATTAAAAATGTCGTTGAACTTATTTACGAGTGTTTTTTGCATTGTTTAGTCAAGTCTTCAGCTTTTCAGCTATTTTTAGCCACTTCCTGCTAAAAAAAAAACAAACAGTTAAGTTATCGATTCCGGCCACAAACTACTAAAACCAGAACCAAACTGCAACTGATACTTATCGTATAAGTAAATGCAGAACGCGCTTTAAGCACATTGACAGCACATTTGAGTGGACTCAACTGTGTAGAAATGTTAAAATTAATAAACAACTGGTTTCTTTTTAATTATTGTAGGAGATTTAACAGATGTTGGCAGAAAGCAACTCGACTTAACACTTAACATTTTTTTTTTAGCGTTGAAATTGACATGAACTAATGCTTTAGGGAGCGGAACACGGTCAGTTAAGGAACATATCAAAGCAACCAACTGCGAACTTAATGCACAGCATAATTTAACCCTATATTGCAGCGCATCCCTTCACACAGCTCACAGCAACCTTGGGCTGCTTTCAACTAGCACCGCCGCACATTGGGACGAACCTGATGCATTCTGTGCCTTACTTTAATCGAAAGACTGCCAATACAAAGTTGCCTGGTCAAATTAAAAAAAAAAAAAAAAACAATTAGAATATTTTGATAATGCACTATTCATAATACAGAAAATCGTTTTGCTAGTCTCACTTTTGATTTCGAGCACACTTTTTCACAGCGCTTTGCTCAGGCATTCGCACTCAGTGCAACTTTCAATTTGAAATTGCTGTTGGGCGTTTTGCTCAACCAAAAAGCGTTTTACTTTGTGGTCAAATGTAGCATGTGCATATTTGACCCAAAAACCGGGTCGCGACCCAAACGCTGCACCCTCTCACACACCTCGCACACACCCACACACCCTTTCGAACGCACACCCACCCGCCAATCAACAAACGATCTGCGGTGTGAAAAAGTTGCTGATAGTTATTCTCACTGCTGCTGCTGTTAGTTTTTCTGGTTGTTTTTTGTTGCATGCTTCTCCTGCACCCCGTCGCCCCTTAAATTTATGTGTAGTAAATAACATTTTTGCGTAGTTTTCGATTGTGCTGCATTTTTGACCGTGCTCAATGTAAAACTGAAAATATTGCCATTTAGCCCCAAGTGCAGACAAAGTTTTGACATTAGCGCACAATGCGAATCGCAATGAGCCAAATAGATAAACACGTGTCAAAGGCTTAATGTAACGCTTAAAAGTTGCTCATATTTGGGATAACGACGAGTGGTTGGCGTAGAGTAAATGATATATTGATGTACTCTGCTTGTTCGGACCTATACTATATAACTAGGTAATAATAAATCACTATGCAGAAACATAGATAAATGTTGGCATTTATTGATTATGCATATATACGTCGCATCCATCAAATCATTTTTGCCACTAGTTTCGAAGGAAAAACCAATCATTTAAAAGCTCATTAGTGTTCAATTTATATATGTTTGAATGTGGCTGACATTTCGACGCATTCAAGTTCATTTGTTGCTCTTTTTTTACAGCATCAAATGCACTTGAAAACACACACACACTGACAACAATTAATATGGCATTTACAATGTGTGTGTGTGTGAGTGTGTGTGTGTGCGTGTGTGCGTGTGTGCGTGTGTGTGCGTGTGTGTGCGTGTGTGTGGGTTTTATTCTCTACCATTTGCGGGTGTGCGTCAAGTTTCCGCTCGAGTCGTGCCACAGCCACTAATGTTGATTAAATGGCTGCGAGGCCACGCACAAATTCCCACATATGCTTCTGTTGTTGCTGCTACTCTAGATGCAGTTAAACTTACCACAGCAACTGCTGCTGCTGTTGCTGTTGCAACAGTTGCAAGATTTAAGCGAGGTAATGCGCACATTGATGATGACGACAATGCCAGAGACCAGACCCACTTGGGCAAGTAGCTTTCAAATAAATTGAATTGAAATGTGCAAAAAAAAAATGGCAGCAAGTTAAGGCTTAAGGCACAGTGTATTTTCTACACTGCAATGTTAATGTGTTCGTTGCCATTTAGTAAAAGTAAATTTATTTGCTGTTGAGACTGATAGATGTGCAATCGGTTTGGGATCATTGTTGAATCCAACTTCGTTTGCGATATTTTTGTGCAAAACTATTGTTATGGATCGATTGTCGTCCCAAGTCTTTGGGGAACGCACGAACAATTGTCGTACTTCAAGTGGAATCATATTATTTATTTATGTTGTACTTATTTGTAATCACCACAAAATAAACAAATATTTAGCGATTTAATCTCAATGGAACTCTTTGAAATCCCAATTAGCTAAGCAGTATATCAAATTCCCAAACCAGAACATCGCTTCAGAGCCGGTTTCTGTCATGCTTCAATCATTTTAGCTGACATTCAACCAGTGCGGCAATTTCAAGTTATACCAAAATGCCTTCAGAGCGATGAGTGCTTTTTGGGCTTTAGGGCAAAAAATGAATAAAAAGAAAAAAGAGAAAAAAAACTACCATAAGTTTATCAAAAGACATGCATAGCCGAATTCATGATATGGTTCACCTTTTTTGATGTGAGATGCCCAGGCTGCGTTAGCGGCTGACAGGCAGAAAGACAGCCGGTTTCCAGTCGTCAGTTGAGGCGACGGGCAAGTCACTAAGCATTTGTTATGCACATGCCACATGCCGCACCCCGAATACCACACAGGCACAACAACAAGTCGTTGGCCCCGTCGGACGGGCTATGGAGTTAACGTGGATTGGGTACGCGGGGAGCGGTGAGTAGTCGTAACGCGAGTATGTAGCGCATTTTCCTTACAGCCATTTACCAGGCGATTTACGTAAATCTTTTATTTATACCAAAACCGTATAAGTTGCAATTTATCAAAATCTAAAATGTTTACCCGCACAAGTTATTCACTTGAAATCTCTACAGTGCAGTGGGACTACACACAACTATCAGTATATACGTGTGTGTGTGTGTGTCTGTGTGTGTGTTTGCGTGTGTGTGTGTGTGTGTATATATGTATTTGTATACATGTATAATGTTTAGTCATTTGTGCACAGTAACAAAATTGAATTTGAATTCATTTTCCTGTAAAAGTTGTTCATACAATTCTTGTAATTGCATTAACAATTGAAATATTATATTCAAATTAAATATTAAGATGACTCCTGCTGTAATTAATTTTCAATATTCTACATAATAAGTGCAATTATTGTTTAAATAAATAAAGCCGCAGATCGATAACCACAAATGCGATTGTAACAATAGAGAAAACAAATGTTGTCAGAGTGTGTGTTGTGTTTAGTTGCTAAATAACAATTTGCAAACTCCAAATCAAGTCAAATGTAAACACAAATTGTTTACTGTGTAGCATTAGTTATACGCGATGTGTACCACACAAGAGCCCCAGAGGCAAAGGCAGCCATGCAGCAGCTGTACAACTGTGCCATGCATATGGTTACTGGTATGTGTATGTGTGTGTGAGATGTTGTGTGTGTGTATATGTGTGTGTGTGTATTATTTTGTGTTTTGCGCGCACAAATTGTCTTGTGACAGACAGTGAAAGCTACAGAAGCGGCGCCAGGCATACAAAAAGAACGGTGCGGCGGCATCCGCTGCCTCTTTTTCCCTCCACTGGCTCTGTTCCTGTCCCCTGTCCCCTGCCCCTGTCCACTTCTGTAGCCCTCCCCTCTCTGAGCTTCACCCTCAATTCACACCCCCCAGGCGCTGGGCGATGGTTTTAGTCAATTTGCGGTCGGTGTTGTTGCAACTGTGTGAGTTTGCGATTGCGATTCTGATTGTGTGTATGTGTGTAGTGGTGGTGTGTGTGTGTGTGAGTGTGTGTGTATGTATCTGTCTGTGTGTTTCGTTATGTAGTAAAAGTAGTTTATTCTCATCTTATCTCTTAAAGCCAATAATGCGCTCGCAAGCGCACTTAAATGCGATGCCACCACATTTTTTATTCCACTACTGTTGTCCTGTTGTTGTTGTTGTTATTGTTGTTATCTGTTTGGCTATTGTTGCTGCCACAGCGACCGATCTTGTTCTTGTTGCTGTTGCATTGAGCACGTTAAATGCATTTAAACGCAGTGTGTGCATGTTCTAGCAATTCATAAATATGCATGGTCTGCCAACTCAGCAACTCGTTGTAGTAAATCTGTAGTAAAAAGTCTACATCATTGGTTATGACAGCCACACATTTTGAGCGAAATAGTATCAATTGCGTTAATTAACATACAATTAAGTAATTGAAATAAATTTACTTGAGTAGTAATTTGCTTAATCTGAGCTTACAATTTTGAGAGATTTTTGGGTACAAAGGTAGTGGTGCCCACAAAATTTTCAGGGTATAAATATAAGCAAATATATATAAATATATGCAAAGCGTTTTGATTTTCGAACGCCAATCCTTTTTGATAATGATTTTAATGTTTAAAAAGACTAATTAATACAATACGTCTACATTATCCAGACTCATAACTTAGTCCAATGTAATCAGATTTCCCAAATCCAGGACTTTTTGATCATTGTATGACTTTTAGATTAGTTCTACATTCACAATTGGTGACGCGATTGTGGCTTAATTCTTTTACAATATTATACTCCAAAGAATTGCTCATAGGAACAGGTCTAAAATTCTCCGGGCCACAACTTTGTCAAATGTGACCCGTTTTCCAAGGCTTTTTGATCTTGGCAGAGCATCCACAATAATACTAGATTCAAAGTCGGAAACACGATTCTGACTGATTTTCATGTTTAAACAATACCCTTAAGAACTGATCCTAAGAACAAGTCGAATTATTCCAAAACAACATGATAAACAGATTATAATAAATGGAATTTATTTTACTAAATGACACTGGCAAAATATACAAAAAATTAATAATACAAAACCAATAAAGCCATTTGACATTATTGATTTTAAATTTTTTTTTTTTTCATTTTCTCAAGTGTTTATCTAAATGGTTGGTTGTGAATAGTTTCCACGCGTCTTCCGCGCGAAGTGAATCGAAGTTTTTTGTTGGCTGAGCCTATCCAGCTAAAGCTTTGCTTGAAAGCTTTCCCACCAAAATATTGTATAATATTTAGAAGTAAAACTGAGGCATTTATCGAGCGAAAGCTTTACGCGAGGGAGTTGGCTTCGTATAAGAGCAGGCAGAGAACACTTAAATCAGAGCACTGCAAAAGTGGGAACAGTTGGGAACAGTTGTGAACAGTTGTGAGTATTCACAGTATTCACAGGTTAATTCACATTTAGCTTTTCAACAGACAAAAATAAATTTAATTATGTGATTTGTCAACTAAGAGAACCTTACCACACATAATCACAACATAATTGAAACACAATTTATGTAAAGCAAATGACTTTTTAAAAGTACATTTATTGTCAATTATGCCAATTAAATACTTATAATATTATAGATTTAACAATGCAAGCTGATTTATATGGATTGAAGCATGTACCAATTGAAATATGATATTCCTATTAATTAGGAGACCATAAAGGAATATGGCATAATTTCAGTTGTTTATTTATTGCAGAGCATCACACATATTTAATGAGTGTTTATAATACATAAATATAATATCCATTCAAAGATAACCAGCACACGAACTATTTAAACTTATCATTATTACTTCCATTGTCAGTTGACAACACATAGTTTCTAGAGTTAGTCCTGAGGCGTATTGCAAACAAATACATTTATGTGCATAATTACATATGCAGAGCACACAGGCATTATGATATTTCAACAAACTCAACCAAATACAACAATATTATTATTCAAAAACTATTATAAAAAAAACCAATCGAAGTAGAAATACCCTCAAAAATTGTGCAAGTGAATAAATGACAATGTTATAAGCTCAGATAAACAGTGGGCCAAGTGTTAACAACAAATATTACGTTTTAAAAAAGTAGCTTTTGTCTTTAATAATAATAATAATTAGAATTTATATGTATCATTCGACAGGCCATTACAATAATTGTAACATATGTCAAAGCCGCTTATCCATAAATTTTGCTAACACGAACTGTCTACTATAAATGTAAATTGACAAAAACCCACAAAAAATAATTATATTTAAAAGGATGGCAAATTAAAACGGTAATCAGCAGCAGTAGTAGCAGTTTTTCCAAATACAGAGTTTCAAAATGTTTGCCAAAAACATGCGAAGCACAGACAAATTAAAATTAATTTCGAAATACATTTAATAAAAACAAAAACAAAAAAAGAACACCACACACCGCAAACACAAAGTAAGCAGCTCAATGCGGTTGTGAAAACTGCAAGGATTTAGCAGTGGAATTGCATAGAATAAAGCTGACTGACCAGCAAATAGCTCGTATTGGGATATTTCTCCAGCTGTAGGTGTTTAGGATAAAACGCAAAAGTAATATTACGTAATTAGAGTCTGTCTTTTAGCAAACTAACTCGACAAGATTATCATTCTGATTAGCCTATATTTATAGCTTGCTGTATCTGTATCTACGTAAGTAATTTATTTGTCACAAACAGTTGCAAAAAATGAATCCACCTCCAACTTGCTTGTGTTTATTTCAAGGTAGTTGAATAATATGAAAGCTCATTAGCCAACAAATTTATGTAGGAGGCAGGAACTATTTTTAACGGCAAACATACACTAAATAACACACACACAGACACACACACAGACACACGCACACCCATACAAAATGAGTAGGTAGTGCGTAATCAGCATCTAATAACTAAAATGAAAATTAGCTAATTCAGAAATCAACACGCACAATTGACAAATTATTCCGCAACAACATTTCCGGGCAATCGACTACGTGAGCAGTGGGGCTCTGTGAACCGATCCGATGTGTTCCAATATAAATACATAAAATATGTATATATATATACATATATACAGGTTGGCAGCTTGGCACGTGCGTTGTCAAATTATTGTACAAGCATTTTATTGTAATTGCCAGACCAGTTGCTGCTACTTCTGCTGCTCCTGTTGAGTTATGCATTAAGTGACATCATTTGCAGTGATTTTCTATTTGAAGCCCATAAATAAAGTCGGGCGAGGATGCTTTAAAGTAATTATACGTATACATACATACACACTTACACCGGTAACAGGATGGCTGGCAGTGTAGCAGGGTGGCAGACAGCACATCCTATGCTGACATTTCCAGCTCATTTACAGTTCAAACACGTCGCATGCATTAACCAACCGCAACCCCCAGCAACCTGCCTGGTTGGCTGGTTAAGTGCGATGTTGACGTAACTGCGACGCGGTGTCGTAATTATTAACTAATAACATCAAATTGATTTGCAACAACATCGACTCAACTTCGATTCTACTCGACTCAAATCGAATCGAGTCAAGTTGAGTCGCGACGCAAAGCAAACTGAGCCAGAGGCTCAGGCGCTGCTCTCGTTGCGTCTCGTTGAGCTGCAGTAATTAACATGCATTCCACATGATTGCGTCGCGACCGCATAAATCTTTGACAAATACATATACTATACAAGCCAGCACAACACACACACGCAGACAACATTCAACTTTCGCATAAACAGTGGCAGTAATCGGTTTCGAGTAAAAGTCTCGACCGAAACGAAACGAGGAAATTAACATTGTAACATAAAACTGGCCATTGAACGGGCACTTAACTTGCCGCCCAAGACCAGCCGTGTAACCCAAGCCAGACCAAATAAACCCCCAACAAGTGAAGCAGCGCCTGACCGACGTCCGCTCCTCTAATGCACGATGATAGATGGCATACGATACGTTTCAGCATTTGTCAGCTTGTCTTCGGCAAAGCGCAACAAAGCCAACGCCCAACACTCCCACGCTCTCCAAAAAAACAAAAACCCCCCACGTATTGGGTTCAGGGCAGAGAATCACGAAAAACCATTTTCACGCTCACGCGAATGCGCAGAGTAACTTTTACTGCCAACTATCAAATGACTCACACCTGACAGCGGACCGCCCCAAAGATAAGCACAAGACGCCAGGCAAAAAGACGTTTTGAATTTTTTACAGCGCCCAGTCAAAGTGCACAGAGCACAAAAAAGGCGCCAAGACAAACAACTTTTAGTGATCAACTGGCAGACACCCTGTAAGCAGTCCAAAAAGCACATTTGTTTCATTAAATTTGGAATGACTGGAAATGAACTAGACTTTGCTAACACTGCTCAACAATACAAATAGTTGTTGAATTCATAGCAGTCGCTTTCATCATCATCGTCGTCATCATAGCCTTTTTCGTGTCCATTTTGAATACGTATCACCAGGAAAAGAAAAAAATTAAACCCTAAGGTTCCAGTTGGGCACCCGCACGGTGCCACGTCGCTGTCATAATTTATGTGGCGCTGTCTGCGCCGGAAATGGGTTAATTTGCAATGATTTAAGCGTAAAATTATTGAATTATTGGCCAGCACGATTTGTTGGCTTTTTTTCGCCGCCTCGTTATCTTATGAATGCAAAAAAAAGGTGTGTCTGCCAATGGGTAAGTCTCCCAATTTAGACTAGCCCCAAGTTTTGACGCAATGCATTTCGAAAAAATGCAGACAGAAATTATGAATGTTTCGCATCGTTAGTTTGATTAGTTTGCCAAGCCCTAAAGTTGCATGACCTGCACTCATTAAATATGCTTACATTAGCTTAATTATCAGTCCGATATTTAATTTAGCTAATGCATATCTTTTCCATTTCCGTTTGCCATTGCAAATCATTTAGCAAGCTAGCTTACACATGGAAAAATATTAAGCCACACGTATCTGATCAGCAGCAGCAATATTTAACATACCAAATAACCAAATATATTTCAGATAATATTTATTGCTTTTAAATGTTATTTTCATTTGTGTGGAGCTTAATTAAATTTGCTTCATATCAGAAAAGGTCAAAATAAAGCTGACTTATTTGCTGGCGGCCGTGTGGAAATAGACAGACTGCAATAAAACCAAAAATTATTAGCTCTGACTTCACTTTCAGGATGGCTATGCAAACATAAAGGCTTTAGCAAACAGTCATAAAATACCATTAAAAGCAATAACTAGTTTACTTGCAGCACATTTACACACACAAATGTTGCAAGCGCATAAATAATAAGCATTTTAAATATATGTAATGTAATTGAACCCAACAAAAAAGCAAGTTATACCGAAAGGTTGATTTTACACTAGAATACATTTAAATTTCATGACTATAGTTCCGACTAAGAGAGTTCACAACCCCGTCCTAGGAGCACGCACGGGGGAAAGGGAAGTCGCACACAGCATGCAAGCTGAGCGTTCGCCGTTGCACTTAGCATGCCAAAAATATGCAGAATGTTTGAAGTAAGCTTTTAGAAAATTACAAGTCAAGTATTTGGTTCAGGCCGTTGCCCGTTGAATAGATGTAGCTGTGTATATGCACATATTCTCTTAGCATATTTATACATATTTTCTTCGTTTATTTATGGCCGGTGCACTTTGCTTTAGTTCTTGGCATACGCAATGAAGATAAACGACATGCAAAAAATGTCGCCGAATTTAAATTGCAATAAATCAGTCGACCAGTCGCTCAGTTGTACAATTCCACAGACACTTGGCACTCTTCCCTTGTGCGATCCGCACATCCCTTCATGCCCATTCCTCCTGCTCTATCTCTTTCATCATCTCTGTCTGCCTGTCAGTCTGTTGCATCACGTTGATGTCGCCGACATGCTCATGCGGAAGTTGCGCCATTTTGCGCGCCATGACTGTTTCCGGCACAAGCGTAAATGTCCAGAAACCATATTTTTCACTTTATCCAAAAGTAACTCCACAACTTGAGTCTTTCGAGTGCCAAGAGCTTGCGGTATTTTGATGCGAAGCCAATTAGCCATATAGCACTGAGCCAAACGACAAGCATAGCAAAGCACAGCGCACCAAAAAACTCAAACCAAAGGCAAAACTTCTCCGACGATATACCACTTTCCTTGTGTCGCAGACCCCGTCGTCAACCCCCGCCAAGCGTCGACATCTTTGTGTCTCTCACTTTATTTTTTTTTTATGGCGGCATCATTGGCATGTCGTAAAATGTGAGTGACGTCGCACATGGCGTGAAATATTTCATAAGCATGCGCTACATTTGCCAGCGTTGCGCATAACAAGCCACTGTCAGCGGCAATGAATTCTTTTTTATTTTTTATTTTTTTGGAAAGCGCGACAAGGGCTACTCAGTCAGCTGCAAGGATTGTAAACAAGTATTCAACGCGCATCAACATAGCCGCAGCATCGAGGGAAGGCACCACAGCATTATATTTGCACAGTGTATTAACAAGGCAATGCTCATTCTATGTGTGTTCAAGTTAGCTACTTTTAAAGAGCACTCTTTTTGTAATAATTTTATTTGAAAAACTTACGATCTTAGATCCTGTCCATCATAGCTAAACTCCAACTCTAATAAAATTTCTTTAATTAGGATTTGAAATTCTACTTTTTAGAAATAAATATATATTCACATCCTAAATTATTAAAGAATTTTAAGGAACGAACATTGGGCAAGTCTTAAGATACACAACACCTGTTGCCACAAATTGGCTATAAATATATATTTATATTTGTTCCCACACAAATACACATTGAAGACCCATAAGCTATTTAAACACCAACTTGTGAAACTTTTCTTGAGTCCCTCGCATACATAATGCATAATCATAATGGAAATCGACTGCTGATTTGAGTGGCTGTCAAAGTTGTGTGCCATATAAAACTAACCAAACGACGGTTCGGGCAAGTTCCATTTCCAAGACAATCAACAACAAGTCCCCGGTATGTGGGCTGCCCGAAAATAGCTCACAAATGATTGATACACACGCGCAGCGTGTGAGACAGAGACAGTTATAGGGTGAGAGAAACAGAGCAACCCTTCTCTCATTCATCATTTGATCGACGCGCTTAGCCCATGTGCGCGCTATAAAGTATGTTCAAAACACATTGGGGAAGTGTCCGAAGTGTGTGCGTGTGTGCGTGAGTGTGTGTGGGTGAAGGCCAGCAACAGGCATTTTGAGCCCCCCAAAATGCAACCCGGCGGCTATTCATTATAAACTCAGCAACGATGACGATAGTGCAGCCAAACCACAAACCCCAAACCGATGCTGGATGCTAGTTGATCCCACTAAACCCACCCACAAACCGGACAACCTCAACACAAACACACTCATTGCCATATAGCAATACAGGAATAACTTCATTGAGGCTACTTCGAGAATCGTTTTATATTCTGTTTTCATATTGCACTTCTACAATTTGTTCCTTCATTTTACAAAAAAAATACGCCATGGATGGATTAGGCATAAGTCCACTCCTGTCTTACATAAATTTTGAATCATGTAATGGAATTGCAAATGTTATGTTCTGAATTTCATTAACCTATTAATATGAAATCATATATTTGCTTTGAAAAGATCAGAATTTCAATTTACACAATAAATAAATTTTGTTAAGCAAATAACTGCATACCAAATGCTTTCTGTAAACCTAAATAATTTTGTTTCTTTAATTGAATGTTGCGTCTAAGCTTTATAAGAACTTAAACTATTGAGATGGCATGGCAAAAGTGTCAATAAAATGCAGCGTTGTGCATAACCCTCATTGCTGCTCTGGCATTTTGGTGGCAATGCTGCGGAGTGCTTTAACAGCCAAAACATCTAATCCCTGTTCGGCTTCTAATGACATTACTTAAGTTATTATTTTTCCACGCTGAAATGCTATGCTATACTGTCAAAAGCATCCAGCAATAACAGCAACTCAAGTGAAATAGCGAATTTTCTTTCAAGTTGCCGTTGTTCTTTTTGTTGCTGCCACAGTTGCAGTTGCAGCTTGCTGGACTGGCCTTCATTATTATTTTTTTTTTTTTGTATGTATGTGTGTGTGTGTGCGCGCGCAACGGCAAGCATTTCGTGTAATGGACTTTAATGGAATTACAGTTTTATTTAGGACTCTACAAGCACGATGAAGTCGAGCTGAAGGTGGAGGTGGAGGTCACTCGTATTTAGTTACAAAGTTTACTTGAGCTTGGGCTATTATATTGTGCCTTAAGTGCCGGCGATGTGCGCACTTAACAATAACGGAAGCTCGCGCTACCATATATAAAGCAATTTGGCTAAAATGCATCTCAGCCGGTCCAAGACCGGTATTGACACTTTGAAGCTCCACTCAAGTGGCATAAATCAATGGCCAGCCAATGGCGAGCACGTAAAATATTTCACAACTCTGCCAATCTCGCTCTCTCTCTCTCTCTCTGTGCATCCCACTCGCTGTTTCCTTAAGGTCAGAACGTGCTACTCGACTGTCCTTAATCTTCGTTACTTTTGGCACTTTTCTAAAGCTTGCTTGCTTTGCATGCTACGCAAACAGTACACACTGCAACCAACGCCCACAATTCATACAACTGATGCTAACCAGAGTACACACGCTTCTACACACATGCCACATGCCACATCGCATCAAAAGTCAGCAACATGACGATCAAATGTTTTGCTTAAGTTTTGCACCTTTTCCAGCTTAAATTTCTTTTTCCAAATACAAAGACTAGTTGTAATTACAGAGCTACTTACTTACTTGCCTTTGCTGTAGTGTCTCACATTTTTATGCAGATTAATTTATACATGTGGACAAACTTGAATCTTATTTCATACTCAACTGTAAATAACAACCAACGTAGAGTTTTCAATCTCCAGCAAAAGTGCCTTGCATTTTTTTTGGCAATCTGCATTCAAAATAAGTTGCAAATTTGAATTCTCAAGCTTTATATTATCGACACTTTTGCAGCTCTCAATTCTGACTAATATTCGTAGATTTAAAATGCAAAACTGCTCCAACATATTTTCATATATGAATGCAGATATTTTTTCTTTTCAGAGCCAGCACGAAGAAATAGTGTGTGTGCTTGTGTGCGTGTGTGTGTGCGTGTGTATGATATGCATGTAACTGCTGTCAACGCGAATAGCGAAATTTTTGTTGTTCTGTCAGGCAACTGCTTAAAATGCAACAGCAGAAAATATGCAAGGGGTTAGCAGGGAGAAGGCGAGGTAGAGCGGAAAGGGGACATGGTGGTGTTGGTATTTGTATCCTGTACGATGTTTGTTTGCTGTGCACCTCTATTTTTTTTCAATTTTTTTTTTTGCGTTGCAACATTATAAATGCAACAAACACAAGCGTGTTGGCAACCGCCGCACACAAAACTATGCAAATCAGACAAATGCAGCCCCGTTCACCAACTTTCATTCGCTGCACATCTTGGCCATTGTTTTGCCGGCAAGCATATGCCTGGCCAACTTTTACAATATGCGCGTGTTTGAAAATTGGCTGCCTTTCAGCGTCATTCACGTAGCAGTTTCCTTTAAGTTTTCCCTGTTACATATATATATGTGTGTGTGTGTGTATATACCCATGTGTGCATGTGTGTGTGTGTGTGTGAATTTGGTTGGAAATATCTATTATCTAAAAAATGCCCGCAGGTACTTTGCCAGTGCTTTTGGCCATATTTCAATGCGAGTGGCTGCTGATGGCAAAGTGCAGCGTTCCTCTCTGGTGTTCAGAACGCTCCACTTTGCCTCGCATTGTGGTAAATTTTCACAAACACACTGTGGCACTTCGAAGTGGCATTAATTCGTTGAATTTCACAGGCAGAGCAAACAAAGAGCTACAATGAGATCCAGACTAGCAGCCATATTGCTGTCTTTATCGCTGCCATTGCAACGACTGTTCCCCCATGAACATTGTCGGACGTTGCCTGTTGGATGTTGGCTTCCGCTTGGCACTATTGTTTCTGGGGTTATGGGGCACGATGGTGCCGTTTAAATTAGTTAGCTTCTCTTCGCTGGTTACATATACATCTGTATGTGTGTTCATGTCTCTGACACAATTCACAATGCACTCCGCCCTTCCCTGCCAATGCCTCTTCCAGGATATGCTCAAGCCTAACGTTCGACTATAGCCTCAAGCTAGACGCTTTGCCTTCCATTGTTGCTGCGACTATCGTGCTTCCAACCCATCAAATTGGTTATACCACATGCACACACGGCTCAAATGAGGCATGCCACTTTTCAATTCACATATGTGGATGCACTCTACTAAGCGAAAGAGACAACTACAATTTGGTATCCAAAATTAAGTGATTGATTTGCCTATGCAGCTATATCTGTACGCTAAAATCGAAATGGAATATATACAGGATATTTAACAGTCTTTATGACTTCATCAAACTTGCAACACTTGAGCCCATTGTGAGCTCCGCTAGTTTTGGCAATCAAGCGTTTTGGCCAACGTAAGTTTGGCTGCCTTCCCTGCATTTAATAACATTTAATGTTTGGTTACGGTTACTCATTGTGCTATCAGTGCAGATGTGGGTGTGGCAGGTCTAAGGGTAAACCACTGCTTCTTATAAATATAAATGAACTGCGGATGGTTTTTAGTTCTTTGTTGCACTTGCCGCACTGTTTGCACCATGCTGCAAAGACAAACTTCGCCAGCAGGTAATGCATATAAAAACATGCTCACATGTATTCGACACGTGTGTATTGGGTGTGTGATAGATTGCATGCTTGATTGACTATTAAATTGAGTTATCATCTGCATAGCTTGTTAAAAAATAGTCGATTGTTTGCAGTTGGCTGCATTGAATGCGCTGAATAGACTCGTGTGTGCTATATGTATTCAATAAAATGAATGAGTTCGGTTTCCACAACAAGTGTTGTCTAATTGAATTCAATATTGAAAGGAATATTATGACTTATGGGAGTTATGTGTATCTAATAGAACTTAGGCACTTTGCTTTCCGATTGCTGTTACTCTTTTTAAATGAATGCAGTCCAATAAGCTTAAAGTCTGAAATAGAATATTTGTTTGCATATTTATATATAAATGATAAACGCACAAATAAAAATATGAGCTGAGTTCAACAACAAGTAAAATATTCTACAGATTTTATCTTTAAGCTTTCCTATGTCAGACTTTTAGCTGTGCTCTGAGAAGAATTTATTATTAGCACTTTATTAATTATTACCAGTTACGGGTTTCTCAATTTAAATGCAGCACAACATGTTGCACAGTTGTGTTGGCTGGTCACGCTGTTGCCCACAAGCTTGGCAGTCATTTGGCAAGCTACTCATTTACCTTTAAGCGTCTTGTCCGTTTCAGTAATGATGCCAACACTTCTCCATTCCCATACCCACACCACAGCTGGGCTACCTGGGCCGCTGGCCATAAGCGGTTTGCTGCTGCGTTTCGCCTTCAATTGGTGCAGACGGGATCGGGTTCGGGACCGAGACTGGGTAACAGCAACAGCAACAGTTCTTGATTGCATTTTGAAAGAATAATGAAAATTAGCTGCCACAACTACCCAAGCAACACACCCCCCCCACACACACACACACACACCGAAACATACACACTGCACTGTAAGAGTAGTGAACGCTCCGTTGAGTTTTCTTTTCAGTTAATTTTTTGAAATTTCCTCTTGGCCAAGTCCGAGCCGAGCCATTGCTGAGGCCAAGGTGGCCGGGCGCTGGTTGGGTGGCTTGGATGGTTTGGGTGATTTGAATGGTGGCACCGGGACTAAAGAAAGCTCGTATTGTTTTTACGTATTCAGCGCAGCTTTCAAATTGCTTTTGCTTGCGCATTTTTTATCAAGCAACTCACAAAGCCAGTTCCAGTTACAGTTTGCTGCTAGCTGCTTGCCAGATAGCAAAATTAAATAAAAATGTAACACAATGTTTGGCGCTGCGGCGGAGTGTGGGATGCGGTGTACATTCAGTTTTCAGTTTTCAGTTTGTATTTTGGTTTGTTTTTATCCATTTTTTATTATTTTTCTTTTCAGTTTCTTTTTGCGCTACAAACGATTTGGCGTATTTGAATTTGAATTATGCTGAATTAAGAATGTTTGTTTTGCCTTGTCTCTTGTTATTCCTTATGCCACTCACTAGCTTCATTTCGATATGCAGAACTTGATTAACTTTGCAGTAAGGACAGAACAAAGCCAGACAGCCCAGCTGCTGCCAAATGCATAATTCATTTGCAGTTTGCCTTATAATTAGCGCAGGCGTGCAGCAAAAAAAATCGACGAGTAAATAGGAAAACCTAAAAAACGCATTAAACTTTTAGCAACAATTCAAATTTGAGCTGCAGTCGTCTGTCAGCTAAGTTCACTGCAACTTTAAGAACACAAGCGCGATACCCTCGAAGACCCTTACCTTAACTTACCCCCCCCCCCCCCCCCCCAGCACTCTCTCGCGCCAAGGATCTTCATAAATCTTCATTAGTGTGGCGCACGAGGTGCAAGGCGTTGAAAAGTGAAAATGCAACGCTCTTAATGAGCACCGTTGAGTAATTAGCCAACATTGTGTGCGGTTTCCTCCTCTCTCATTCTCTTGCCTACCCACTCTATCTCTGTATTGCTCTCTCGCCCTCTCTCTCTCTGTCTCTGCTTCCTTGTCGACTAGATTTCTTGGTTCCAGCTTGGCCACTTACACACACACACACACACACTTTTTGTTGGGAATGTTTTATCAATTATTTATTGAAGTCGCTGGGTTTTGCGGTTCTAACTGCTCAACAAATGGCTGCCACTTGAAAAAGCAGAGCACAAATAGCAAAAGTTTACTTAAGTATTCGCGCTTTTTATGACTTGGCCCTAATGTTGCAGTTGCAACGAGTGCCCCATAAGCGATGGCATTAATTAAAGCCACATATTTTTTGCACATCATTTTAAGTTAAGATTAAATTTGTAGCTTTTTGTAGTGAAGTTTTAAATAAATTTAAATCTGTGAATAAATAACAACCAGTTTGTTGTACACTGAGGAATTAGCCAGTCACGTTATATAAACTTATTTGTCATAAAAGCATTTAACTGGCACATTAAAACAACAACAAACGCTGCCAATGGCCAAACCCGACTGCACAATACTCTATTCTAGCTAAGTAATAATTTACAAACGATGCATTTGAACATTGTGTACAATTCAACGAATGCTTACCTTGATCTTTGATTTAGTAGGATTATAAGTAATGTTTAGTTTTCTTAAACAGCCCCGCTAATATTTTTCCCATAGAGAAGAGAGTACTTGAATAAATCAACTCTTTTTGACCCTTTTTTGGTCGCTGAGAATACACTCGTTTTTATTAATTAACAAGTATTTTGATTTATGCAATATGCCGTACACATATGGAGAAAAAAAGACTCGCAGATGAAATATAAAAGTCCGCGGGAAAAGAAAAAGCAAAATAAATAATACAAATTTAAAAGTATATATTTATAATAAAAATGGGCCGGTCCAATAGCAATGTGGAAGTGTTTTTGTTATTGTTGTTTGATTGTTTATTTTTGCATTCAATATAAATGAAACTGATTTGCGTTTTTCATATATTTTATGAATGCCTGATTGCACATTGTCTGTTTGAGTTGGGCGACGACTGACGCTGTGCTGAGCTGAAAGTGTTCCCAACGAATGAATAATTGACAAAGAAATTATATTTAATTGAATACAAATTCACAGTTGAACGACTGAGGATCTTTGTGTGCCGTGTGTCAAACACAAATAGCAGCATTTATGCACACACAAGTTTCAATGGTCATGACACAATCGCCATTACTCACAGTGTAAATTCGAATTTGTCGGCTTATGGTGCCACAAGCAAATATCTAACAATGCAATGGCCAAGTGCAGCTGCTCAATGGCAAAGTAAACAGGCCATGGCACAGTCACAGTCACAGTTACAGTCAATGCCACAATCACAGCATCCTGTTTGTCCAGCTCCTGTTCCCTGTTCCCTGTTGCCTGTTGCCATGTTGTTTTTACTGTGGTGCAGCAATAAATGCCAATGCAAGCCACTTGCATCGGCCAAAACATCTGCCCAACTCGTCTGATGGAGCAGGCAATTCTAATCCCAGCCGAGCACAAATGCAGCTCGCCTTCTTCTAGCGAGGGCCAGTCAAGTTGTAAATCTTTGATACAGCCCAGTGAATTTACAGCTGAGCGGCGGCAAATTAACCGCCAGGCCCTTAAAGTGCGTAGTTGTGTTTCTAGCCATTGCATGCCACTGCCACACATGCACATAAAAATCGAAATCAATTCAACAGCAGCAGAAACTGGGTTACACTTACAGAGCGTGCAGGCTTCGCCAGTTTCGATTTAAACTCAATTGAATCAACCACTGAGCTGATTTTTTAAATCAAATGCAACTGCGTATAAAAAACTAAAAGGTTTCAGCCATGGATTGAAGTAGGTTTAAAATAAAACAAGAATTGTTTACTTCGGCACACCGCAGATTAAATAACTTTGTGTAGACTGAGTTGATCGGCTGATATATAAGTAGTTAAAGCTAATTTTATTTACATAATTTTTCTGTTTGACGACTGCCTGTGCTCTGAGTATTTGTATTTATATCGAACCAAAAAGCTTAAAACTAATCATTCTTCCATTTAATTTGTTTCTATGTCGCCTTCGGCGTTATGAGTAACCTTAGCAAAGAGGCTGATATATGCCAAGTTTCATCAAGATAGCTTCAAAGCAGAGGACCTGAAGTGAACTCAGAGGGACATGGCTATATAGACTCGGCTCGGCTGTTTAAGAATATATATTCATTATGTTGCCGGAGACGTCTCCTTTAATGGTTACACAGATCAAGACACAATTATAATAAATTATAATTTAAATAAAAATATAGCTTTTATAATATTTTACATCTACCGATTCTGATTACTGAAAAAATATATTTAAAAACAATACAGCAAACATTAAGTTTACACCATACTTAGTTTCAGTAATGTATTTCTCAGAAAATTTGATAGAAAATGTTCCTTTCTCCACTGCCATATTAGAGATTAGAAGCGAAACTAATCAATTGCTATATTCGAAGAAACTTCCGAACTAATTTGAATGCAATCAAACAATAATGCATACATTAAAAACAACCTAAACATGCAATTACTCCACAGGTCTGCTTTCACCTGCCTTCATTTTGTGCAGTGAGAAAGTGCGGCTCTAAGCTGTAACGGAATATAGCTAAATCAAGCGGCATCCTGGACTCGATAGTCGTTCCATGATGGCTCCACAGATGTTGCAACACTGCACATTGTGCCACATGTAAGCCCCATAATATATCTATCGATAATATTTCATTAGTGTGCGGTATAAGTGCTTTGGAGGGTGTGTGCGTGTCAGTGTGAGTGGGTGCGTCGAAGTGAGCACATAAATTTAGCGAAAGAAAATGCACTGCGAAATTGGAAAGTTGTGCCGTCTCAAAAGTTGTTCGCCAGGTTGTGAAAGCAGAAGATGGAGCAGCCGCAGAGTATGTTGAAATGCAATCTGCGCATTTTGGGAATTAAAACTAAAAAGGGAGGGGTTCAAGCTTGTTTAACCCGGTGCAATCAATATCTCACTGCCGACATATTTGTACCTTGTGCCGTGCTGTGCTGGTCAAGTGGCAAGAGCGCGACAACTTTTTTGCACGTGCTACGGGGCGTATACACGATGTCGACATTCGACACTTGCGACTCCGCTAATTAGCTGATTTTCAAATGCTGAAAAACGACTGCACAGGAAACATCATTGCGAGAAACGATAACTGAATGCCATATTTTTTTCAAGTATTCCTTTCTCTCTCTCCCTTTCTCTCCCTCCCTTTCGCTCTCTCCCTTTCGCTCCCTCCCTTTCCCTCCGTCGCCTTCTCTATCGTTATTCTATCGTTTCTTTTTTTACAGCGCATAAAAAATCGCTTAAGTTAAGCGAAGCGTCAAGTTGTTTGCTTGCCTAGCTTGCTGTACTGTCCCACCGCAGGAGATTTAGCCAGTTAGCCACTCAAGTGATCCACTCTTTGCGAGTCAGAGATGAGCAGAAGCTTTACAAATGCTGGATAGCCAAGTCACGTCCCAAAGAGTATTAAAGTGTATTATTTTTATTCAATTATTTTATTTCGATAAACAAACAACGAAATTTATTGTTTACGATTTTTTGGATCAGATAAGGAATTTAGTTATTTACTTACTTCCTTACTTACAGTTTTTACAAAAAAAAAAAACTCTTCTTATATGGAATCTTACGCCTTCACTATGAAAAATTAATTTCTTGTTTTATTCAAAGTTTTTTCAATTATAAAATACTCATTGAGAAAGGAGAAAAAACTATGTTGAAGTTGTGCAAAAGTATCAACAAGCACAATGAACCATGCCAGAGCCCATAAGAAATATATATTTTAACAGTTTCTTTCATTTTATCGATAACTCTAAACGTTTATCGATAGATTGAAATCGAGCTTATCTTACGCCGGCATATTATTGATCAACTGTAATATTATCATCAGGATCGCATAAGAAACACAGATTCTGTTAACCAATACTTATTTTCATATTGAGAAAAAGTAATATCGGCAAGCCTTCCACTTATTCTGAGTAAAATCTTAGCTTAGTAAGTTAGTCATGCTTTCTAACTTGTTCGCTTAGTGATCCATACAGTTCAATGCTAGATTTTCGAAATCAATATTATAAGGGACTGACATTGTAAATCTATCACAGCTAAATAAGCCTTTGTCGAAATAAAGTATAAATATATATATAAATATACACTTCCGCCACAAGAGTCCAGTATCCGAGTCACTGAAACCAGACAGTCACTGGCTAATATTGTGACTCTGTTGGTGACATTTTTGCTCATCATTCGTTGCAGTCCAGTGGCAAGCTAACCAACTAAAATGTTTTCTTTGACATGGTTGTGTCGGTTTATCGCGCCGCTTGTCAGCAAAGCTTTTCTTTCAACCTCACATCGCTATCTCTCTTTTTCGCTCTCTCTCTGTCTCTCTCCCTCTCTATCTATCTCCCTCTCTTTCTCAACTTTGCGTGTTTCTCTTTTTTTATGCAGCATCTGTTGGCGCCATTGCCGCTGTTGCCTTTTGTAGCATGTCATTTGCATTTGTGAGGGCCAGCAAGATGGGATAGCCACAATTTATTTCCACTTAGATTGCGGGCATTGAGGCAAAAGGTTAACAATGCAGCTGCCAGCTGACAGCTTCTAGCTACTCCTCCAGCTTATCTACATGCCTCACATAACTGTTGGCGCTGCGTGGCATGCCACACCTGTGGCCAGTAAGCAAGCAGAGAGTTTGGTGCGCTTAATTGCCTCAAAATGCGAATGTAATTGCAGCGAATGCATTTCAAGCAAAGTCAACGAAAAACTCAACTCGTAATGATCCAAAGAGCAATATGTTTCCATTATTTTAAGTGGCAACAGAAACAAAACAAACTCCAGAAAACCCAAGTGCTGAACGACAATTGCCGTCGGTCGACTGCGACGACTTTCAGTCCTTCTTCAGCGGCAGCTGTTCTTGGTCCTTAGCCATGCAAATTCAATTTGGACAAGCGAGCACTGTGCAAAAAGAAATGCACACACACACAAAGGGGGAAACATGCGTACAAAGCCCGCGCGTGGCAGGTGAATAGTCACCAAAAGAAAAAAAACAGAATGGCCAAAAAAGAAGCTCTCAACTCGGCGTGTGGCAAAAACTCTGCAAATGTTGGCTGCAATTGTGAAGCGTAAAGTTAAATATGTACACCAATTTCAGCATCACAATTTGACCGCCTCCCTCGCTCCCTACGCCGACCAACAGCTGCTGTTTCGCTTATCTGAGCAAAGCGTTTCAAGCTCTTTTGAGCTCTTCAGGCAAATTGCTTTTACTTTGAATATCGCGGCTTTCTAGCTTGCTGTTGATGTTGTTGTTGTTCCAGCTGATGTTGTACCAGTTTCCCGTTGTGTCCTGTTTGAGCCACGCAAGTGCAATGTTCTTCCACATACCCCAAATACAACTCCTTTATTTTTGTTGTAATATTTCTTGGGATAAATTCAGCGAGTTGTGCTCATGCTGAAGCCAAAGAATTATAGTTAACTTTATTTTACATTTTAAACGGGTTCAAAAAAAGTCAATGCGAGATATCTAGACCAGGAGATACCCTGAACCTGGTATGTTTGCTGATATTGGTCTACTCATTAGCTTTAGTAAATAAAATCGGTTGTTATCCGATAATCTTTATATATTTTAGTAATTGTATACAAACCGAGCACTTAACGAAAGCTTTTTTATGTCTGGAAAATGAATACGCAAACAAAATAATAATTTTTGTGAAGGTAATTAACTTCCTTGCATATCATATAAAATAAGTGCAGGATTTATAACCATAATGAAAATGATACTATCAGAAAAATGCTTGATGAACGAATTAATATTGGTTTTGATCCTTACAGTTGTCTTATACATTGAAATTGGAAATTGATTTATACCGATAATCGTGAAGTAGGCTCAGAATCGATCAAATTAAACTTCAGCTGCTAAGGACTCTTTTGGTCTTTGAGATCGGCTTGTTCATACAGACGGACATGGTTAAATCGCCTCGCATTTAAATGCTCATCAAGCACTCAATGGGGCTTTGCACAGTTATTTTCAGGCATACCAAAAAGTATTGCCTACGCTTCTGTATATTGTGAATTAAGTTACAGTGTAGCAATCTGAAAATAATGCAGTGCACAACAAATGTTTGCAGACTACTCAAACGTAAATTGACTCGTTAATTAAGCCAGATACTATTAAAAACATTCGCCGCTCAACATTTGCCTTTTAAATTAACGCACGATGGGCGCCAAACGAAAACTGTGTGAAATTTGTGGGGGGAAACGTGTTGTGTCGAATCAGGAAACTTGTGTGTAAGTAGTGCAATAAACTTGTTTAATGCCAAATAATTCCTAAAACCTAAAACCGCCAAAAACGTCGATCGAAGGGTTGAGCACGTGCCATTCACATTAACATAATTCAGATACAATTTATAGCTGCCAAATGGCATGTGGCATGCACGTAGCAGGAGTGGATTAACCGGCTTAAGCAACAACGATGTATATGTTTATATTCATATATATATATATATATATATATATATATATATATTTAAGTTCTAGCAAGGTAAGGCACACAGCAATTCGATTGCGTTAATTAAAAATGCACTGCTGCAATTGCAAAAGTGAAAACCCTTTTACCAGCTGGTGGGCAACAAAATTGTAGCTTGAAATTAATGTAGCGTAAGGAATTTCCAAATCATTGATTAAACAGCCTCCAGCAACGCCTGCCAGCGTGCCATGCACCGTGCCACGCGGCGTATGAGCACCACGCGAATATTTAGCCCGCTCGGGCAGTGAAGCAGAGAGGAAGCAATGAGGAGGGGAGAAAATGGAATAGCAGCTGCTACTACAATTGCATGGTTGCGCTGGAAGTCGCCTTCGTGCGTGTGTGTATTTGTGTGTGTGTGTGCCTGCCTGTGTGTGTGTGTGTGCAGTCGTGTGTTATTTTGTGTAAATTATATTACCAAAAGATGCAAAATTAGCCAAATAATAGCTGCCTAATGTGCTGGAAAGCCGGCAAGCCGATTTAATGGCAAATCCTTTGCCTCGATGAAAACATAAAACGTGGCCAACGAAAACGAAACCGGAAAATCTTGGAAATCAGGGAAGCTGCTTGCGAAAACCGCCATTTACTAATCAAATATACGGAGCCCACCAATATTCAATTGAGCTTATTGTGTGCACTGACAAAATTCACCCAATACAAAATCTCTGCCATAATTGGCACTTACTTTCTTATGGTATTGCTAATCAAAATCTAAAATGCGAGTCTGTTGTTTGTCTCATGTTTTTCTTTTTTTCTTTTTTTTTTTTGCTCTATAAAGTTGTGTTTTGAGCATTTTTTGATCGAAAGTAAATCGAAAGTATGCGTAACACAGCAGCAAATGTTGTAGTCAAACACAGTCAATAGGACAAATTTATTGGCAATTTTCGGGATTTGTCGACTGTGCTTAAGCATTGATTGTGCGAAATTGCAAATCAAACATGACTAAAGGGCACATTCTAGGAAACACACACACACAAACACACACACAGACGTGTAAAAAAGGACACAGGAAGAAAGAGAGAGAGAGAGAGTGAGGCACACAAATGGGAAATGCAAATAAATGGCTCACAACCGATAGAAATTGTGTAGATGAAGTGGCAAGAGCAGGGCAAAATATGCAAAAGAGAAATATCTTACTGCAGCTCAAGCAAAAGTGCTGAAGCTTGTTGTCGTGTTGTTATTGCTGCTGCTCTTGTTGTTGTCGGTTGTTTACCATTTGTTGTTTTGTTGTTGTTGTTGTTGTTGTTGTTGTTGTTGTTGCGATAGACAGCTGTTTATTCGATGTGTGGCAGCCTCTGGGTTTACTTTAGCAGTTGGCCGTTGTCTGTACTTGAATCGGCCCTTTGTGTTGAGGGCTCCCTCGCCTCGAATTTAATCATGTGCTTAAAATATTTATACATTAGTTACAACAATTGTTGGTAATGCTAAAGATTATATCGAATTTTGGGATTGTCCAAAAACATTTAATTTTGCTCAAGTTCGAGATATCCTTAAGTAAATAGTAAGCTTGTTAATATTTGTTTTTCTTCAATAATATGTTCTGGTTAAATGAATCAGCGTTTCTTCTCTTCTAAACGGAGTAGTCATCGTCAGTTTTCCATAAATCGACTTGGATTTTCGTGCTGGTCAAGAATATATAAACTTTATGAGGACGAACATGCTGCCTTTCCCCAAGATAGAATACACTTAGCAGTTCATAATTGGATCATAAACTAAAGAGAGCTTCGTAAACTCACAAATTGGGACTATTTGTATCGCCTAGTTCAAGATATGCGGCTAATAAGAAGCGATCCAAATTAATACTACAATTCTCAATAAACGCTCATGTAAATTGTAAATGAAATGTTAACAATGTCACACCTTGATTAAACGTAATTTATACGTTAACAACAAGACTGTTATTTAAACTGTGGCATGATCTGCAATTCATTGTGAATTCGAGAAAACGCATTTCACATGTTTCACTTGACACCTACACATTGACAGGTTAGTGGGAAGGCTTATTAAAATGTTTAAATGCCATTGGAAGCGAGTGCTGTTAAGCTTAAAGCCTGCCTTAAGAGCTAATTTCAGAGTTTACATTTGCAGTTGTTTACTAATTTACCAGCCACACCCAGAAACACACACACAAACACACAAACACACACAATCCCTGCGGCATTTCATAGTATGCCATTCTTAACGCAAATCCAGCAACACTAAAACAAATGCATGAATTTGTTTTCAGTTTTCTTTTTTTTTTTTGTTGCCAAATAAAAATAAAAAATATATGCAAAACAACATATATAACTGAGAAAGAAGCAGCCCGCAAGCAGACATAACTAACAGTGAAATGTGAGCAAGAATAAAAAATGTGTAGTGGAAAAAAAATAGGGGAAGCCTAGCAAATGATGGAAGTGAAAAGCAGAGCATAATATAATGCAAGGAAATTTACTCCATGTGTGTGTATGTGTGTGTGTGTGTATGTGAGACAGATTTGCATGTGGCACATAAAGCACATATGTACATATATGCTTATTTGCATAAATATATCTTCGCTGCAATCTCGACTTGTACATATTTTGTTGGCCGGTTGAAAATTCAGATACGATTCCAATTTTTTTATTTTGCTTACGAATAAATACAAAAATTGATTAAAAAGCAATGATGCACTTACCGGCAGCAGAAGCAGCCGCAAACCGTTATACCATGTGTTCGCTAATCAATTATCGGTAATAGATTTATTTACTTTCAACCAAACAAGTTGGGCAACTACAGCAAAAAATAAAAGAGAGTTCACCTCGCTCGATCTAAAAGTATATCGATATGGTATGGCAAACTATCTATATCTATATTTTTAAAGTATCATGTGGGATATATCGAATTAAAGCCGCCTTCATATATGCTACAACAAGCTCCAAATAAAGCTTATTACGTTCATTAGACTATCGTCGAGGAGAGAACAGTTCAAATAATTGGAGCTATCGCAATCGAAAGCAGAAATGTAATGCGGAATCTTTTCGATTTAACCTGCGCTTAATCCAGTGAATTCCATCTACGTTCCCCAGTTGCCACATATCTCCATTCATTCGCATTAAATTTGCCACATATTCGAATCCTCATCCACATTCGCATTCCCATTCATATTCGTATTCGTATGCATTTCTCTTTACTCGTACGTGTGTTATTTTTGTATCCTGAACCCATTGAAAATGGGTGCAAAGGGTGTAACGGCACTGTGCAAATGTTTGTAACAGGCAAAACAAGGGTTGCAGATGATCAGGATCGCAGAGACTTTAAAATGTGGAGACTTCAAATTTGGAAGATTCTCACTACTAATAAGAAATGAGAGCAATTCCAATCCGGTTAAGTTTGAGAGCGCAAAGCTTTTAAAAGAAACTAGAATATTGTGTGTATTCAATAACTGCGATGCAGGGTATCATGCATCGAGCTCACTCGACTTCAAAATTCTTACTTGTTTCTTTTTTGACTTACTTATTTTATTGCATTTGTGTTTGACAACGGCGGTAACGTCTCCATGCCTCCTCGCTCCGCCCCCTTTACCCCTTATCCCCCTTTCCGCCAGCTTATAATGCTGCTTGCTGAAATGCTGCTCCGACAAAGTTCTGTCTTTCTTCCTCCCCACTTCGCCCGCCTGGGCTGCTTTTCCCTGCTATTTCTGCTCTGTCTGCTTCTTTCACTCGTCGCATGTGTTTTGCATTTTCTGTGGTTCCATTCCACATGCGTCCGCCATTTTTGTATGTGTGTTTTGTGTATGTGTGTGCCTGAGCATTTGCCAATTGCTTATATATGAATGTGTGTGTGTGTGTGTGTGTGTGTGTGTGTGTGTGTGTACACATTAACACATTATTGTTGTTGTTGTTGTTGTTTTTGATGTTTTCCCATGCAAGCTAAAAACTTAACGAAGCAAAATGTTTTTTGCGCTTGTTGCATTTCATTTTTGCATTTTCTGCCACATTTTTCTTGCGTTCTGCCTTTTTACTTAATTCTCAACGCGTTTCGCTTTTGTCTTTTGTTTGGCATTGCATATGTAATTGAACATTTTGTGTATGTGTGTTGAAGACACAACAAAAAAGGATACACACAATATGCAGCTGCGTGTGTTGCAGCTAATATTTGTTTGGGTTTGGAATTGGCAGCGTGCTGTGGCCACAAACTGTTATCTAAGCACTGCATGCCACAAGCCACTTGCCACATGCCACTTGCCACATGGCACATGCAACACGGCACATAGAACAGAAGTGCGTCCAGTTAAGGATCCGCTCCAGAAATGGCAATTCGCAATTCGCCCAACCAATGCCGACAACAACTTTGTCGCTTGTCGCTTGTCTCTTGTCTCTTGTCTCTTGTTATTTTTTTTCATTATTTTTGTTTTCGTTGCTTGTGTTTGGCTTGTGGTCGTGGCAAGCTGCATTGCACTGCCACCCCCTCCCCATGCTGCCACCTGCTCGTTGTCGTTGCGCTTGCTAGTTTGTTGCTTTAATGTGCCTGCCACTTTTAAGTCTCTGTCTCGTTGTATTTTGATTGTCTGCTCCGCCATTGCTTTTGCTGCACACACAAAAGTGTCAAACGCAAATACACAAAACACAAAAAAGAAGACACCAACTAAGCCCTGCTTGGCCAGAAGCAACTGTTGTTGTCACCGCGTGCAGCACTTTTCTCCCGTCTTTATCTTATCTCCAGCTGTGAGCCTGTCACCTGTGTGTTAGTGTGTGTGTGTGTGTGTGTGTCTTGGGTTTCAACTGCTTTTGCAGCCTACTTCCGGTTTGTGTTGTTGTTGTGCAACACTAAGGCGCAATCATATGTTCACTTTTCCGCTAAATAAAAAAGCCAGAATAAAAACTATCTTAAAAATAAGCAATTTGAGTTTGGTTTTAAAGAATTCTGAACTCTAAAATTGTAAGCTTTTAGTTAATTTATATTTTCAGTTTTACTCATTCTGAGGAACTTGTAGTTAAATAAAGATTACAAAAAGTGAACAAATAGAATAATAAAATGTATAGAAATGAAACAAATTTTCAACTGACATGCAATTTCACGTAGTTAAATTCAAATAATCAATAAGTATTAATTTAAAACCATATCAATACTAGACAAAAGTAAATTATAAGCCGGCAATTTTATATTGGCCAATAATCAAATTGCAGCAATTGAAATAAAATCAAAATCAAATCTATTTGCAATGTCCAATTCAAATCCTTTGGGCGCTAAGCAGGATATCTGCTGGACTGCAATTTATAATCAAACTCAAAATCAATAATAAATTTGCATAAATATTAAATGGCATTTACTTTTCATCGCATTGCGATAGACAGTTATTTACAGGAAGGGATTATCCATGCGGATCATTCACGATTTTAAATGTACTGCAAAAATAATAAGTATTTTAGTCACGAATATAAAGAGTTTAAGGCAATTGTGTCACACAATTCCGAATAAAAAACCCAAAACAGAATGAAAAAAGGAAGAGGAATTAACGCTAAAGCGTTTACACACTAAAATATACATTTTGAAAAGCAAGCATAATATTATTTTTAGTGCTGCTGCTGCTGCTCCTGCAAGGTGTAAACTGTGATGGTGTCTGTGTGTGTGTGTGTGTGTGTTGGTGTTGGTGTTAGTGTGGATTATATTGACAGAGCGCAGCAGGCGATCCTTGTTGTCGCTGTCGCTGTCGTTGCCCTTGTCGCCAGCGTTTGCTTAATGTCTTCTTTATTATACGAAATTTATCACCGAAACTGAAATTGGCCTGGTTGGCGTGTCCTTCTCGGTAGGTCCTTGCTTAACTACAGCCGGCTAAGGAACAAAAAGCTTGCACTTTTTTCTCTGCAGCTATGTCGCAACATAAAGTAACACCCACACACATCCACACACACACACTCAGACACACACACTCAGACACACACACTCAGACACACACACTCAGACACTCATACTCAGACTCGCACATAAAAGCACTCGGAAAAAAGCTTCTTTACGTAAATAATATGAAAAATTGGTATTTTTCTACAAATATACTTTTTAGAAATACTTTTCATTAATAAGCAATATATATCTGAAAAATATGAAAAGAGAACATTTAACTAAGCATATTTTATGCATGCATTCATTGCCATATTATTTTAGTCAGATTTTCTAAATTTTAAGGTAATTGTTTTTTCTGAGTGTAGGTTGGAAAAACATGGCTTATATCCCTTATGGTGACAAACGCAAACACCGAAACATACGAAGACACTGAAAAAGACTGAGAGTCACACACACCCGTACAAACGCTTACAGCCATGCACACACATACACATACACACACACTCCCTTAAGATTAGCACAATTCCACACACACACACACACACTCTCACATACACACACGATATTAATGTGTGGGTTTTGTGCTAATGAACGGCCTGAGTGTGTGTGCGCTGTTTTTGAATTATAGCATAATTTTTACCACAAAAACGGTTGGCATCATTCTTTTTTTTTCTTTATTTTGGTTTTTTAATGTTTGCCTGTAAATTGTCCAAGCAAATTTATACAATGTAGCAGACAATATGACTATATGACTATATGCCTGCATAAAGATTTACTGCAATGGAGCAACAAAAGCTATGTAAATATTTGTGCTTAACGCTTTTTACTCGTTCGCTTTGCGCGAGTCGGTTTTTTAGTAACTGAATGTTTTAATTAAATGCAAAGCAGAGAGAAGCAGTTGTCTTAAAGTCCTGCAAACAAAAATTGTTTTAGTTAAGTTTTCTTTCAAGAAGTTATTAGGGGTTTTTGAATATTTTTTAGTCAACTTTTGCTTTCAATTTAACAAATGTCCTTTTGCAATGGAAACAAAATTTAAGTGCTTCACGAGGATTTTTTATTTTAAATGTATATTTTGGAGGAACTTCTTGGCATTTTAACCTAAGCGTGGAAAAAAAACTAGTTGTCAACTTTTATTCAAAAAACAAAAACAAATGTTTCACGTTCGATTTTCGTTTCCTTGAAAGAATAATTATATTTACAATTTGTCAATCTTAATAACATATATAAACTATAAAATGTCATAAGTAAAATTTCCCATTTACAAATTACTTTACAAATACACTCGCCTGGGGTAAAATGAATGCAAAAGTATAAAAAAGTTAAGCTGGCTTCAAGTGGGATTTGAGTTTTTGTTCAAATCTAACTTTGGTTTCATTAGTTGTGGGTCAGGCGTCGGGTGTCAGAGTTCGGGGATCACAAATGCAACTAACCTTGCAGATTGAGCGGACAGAGACGCATTTGTTTTAGCAATAAAAAAATTTAAAACCCACCCAAACCACAAAAAAGTTATGCATAAAAATATAATTTGTATGTCTTGTTTTTGCGAAGTTTTTTATTAATTTTGCTTCTGAGCTTTTATTTTGAGAGCTTTCATGTACGTCAATAACTGTGCTAAGTGTCACAAGCTCAATGCTGCACCAGCGAAAGCTCGTCGCTTACAAAGCAATCAGCTGAAAACTTGCAACAATTTTACTTTGTATGCGAGAACGCACTGCGGTAGTTGCTCGGCCCAATTGGGGATCAACAGCTATGAAAATATAATGTGGAGAGGGCAGTTTCTTATGTGCATCCTAAATGCACAGTACCAATTTACATTTATAACCTAACTTTAAATATTATAAAAATATATTATGTAATGAAATATATAAAAATGTTTTCCTATATGCTTACATTTACTAGGAAAGATAATCTGAATTTTTAAGGCCTGGCAGAGAATTTGCGAATTAGAAATCTACGAACTCATAAAGTAAATTGGCTTCGACCCAAAGATCATAAAAATATTCATCAAATATAAAATATTTTCTCCAACTTACGATCCAATATCGATATTCACATATGCTCCAATTATATCGATAAGTTCTATTGAATAAATCACGCACATCGCTAGCCGGTGCATATTTGTGTGTTCAAATAACGGCTCTTCTTATTAACTACATCGCACCCGAGAAAATCAAAGAGAAAGGAGAAAAAGATGCAGCTGCGCAGTGCGACAATTGATCAATTGAAGAAGATGCTCTGCGACGCCGGCCTGTACGAGGACGGCATGAACGTGGGGGAGATGCGTCAATTGGCGCAGGCCATGGAATTGTCTAACGAATCCGTCGATGGCAGGGAATGCTTCGACATTCAGCGCGCTCTTCGGGTAACTGAACAAATAAGGGTTAAACAATAATGGCAATAATCAAATATGTATTTTGCAGGAAAGCGAAATTGATTTCCAAAGAACGGTCAACTCGACGATGATCGGCCACCCGCCGACAACACCAACAAGAGCAACTACAACAACATCGAATTGGCCATCAAATCTGGAGCGAGACAACGAGAGTGCGCCAACTAACCCCATACGAATGAGCGTGCGGGCTGAGGTGCATCACGAGCTCAACTGGAGTCCGGAGGGAGAGCAGCGTTCGCTACTCAAGCGGGAAGTCATCGGTGTCGACACCGACTGCGACATTTTTGCGAAGCGTGCGCTGCAAGAGCAACCCCATCAGGATAACAATCGATCCTCATCCCCATCCCAAATACTGACCAGCAGCGACTCTGGCCTGTATTGCCAGGAAATGGAGGAGGAGGAGGAGGACGACGACGACTGTTCGCTGTCCAGCCTGAGTGGTCTTTCATTGAATAACTCAATGCCATCGATTGGAGAGATGCCCAGCCGTCTCTTGATCAGCACCAGCAGCGCTGTTGTATCCGATCTATCTGACCAAGATCAGAGTGGCATCCGCGACGATAATGATGTTGATGAGGAGCAGCCTTAATAATTGCATTTTTTTTATACTTTATTTAACTGAGAATATATAAAACACAATTTGGATCTATGGATCACTATGGACGCGCTATTTGCATTGTATTTTGGACTTGGCTATCGCCTCGGCCACCAGACGATTGACCTGTCCGCGCAGGTTCAGAAATGGCAACAGATTCACCCGCTCGCTGACCAAAGTGGCCGAGACTTGGGTGAAGTAATCGGTCACCACGACGGGTCGGGCCAGCTGCACCCTTGACTTCTTCACCAGCACAATTGATCTCTTGACGACTAGCGAGTGTCTGGGACGCTTCGCCGCAGATTGAGCACCAAATGCAGTTGTTGTCGGTGGCGGCAATGTAGAGTCCTTCGTCTTGAGGGACCGACTACGCAACCGCTTTTGGTTAGCTGCTGGCCGTGATTCAATTGGAGCCGCGGGACGACTTGCAGAACGCAGCGATTTGCGACGCGACTGCGCCGATGACTCCTCCATGGTGGGATTGGCAGTTTCTTTTGGCTGCACTGGTTTGCCGCTTGTCTTCGGCTTGCGCACACTCTTCTCCTCACCACTCGTCTCCAGATCCTCACTAATTTGCTGCACCTTGACTGTTTGGTTTGTCAACGAATCGAAGTCGTCTTTTGTAATGCGTGGAGTCTTCGCATTGGGCTCCATCGGATCATCTTCGGGATGAACGTCAACTTTTAAATACTGCACGCTTCCAGCTTCGGTTGGATAATCCTCCATGAAATTCGTAGGAATGCCGGAGACTTCTTTCGCTGAGGAAACCTCCGCAAATTCCCTTTCTCTGCAATTTTGAAATTTCAACCAAATAATAATTATGGGCCTCCGTAGTAATGGTAATATTTGTATTAGAGATGTGATTAAGCTCGTTCTTGCTAAAGTCGATCGAGATATATATCGGATATATTACAAAGTCGTCAGCATAGTTTTAAAACCATGTTTTCTATATTGACTCGAATACAAAAATATATTTCATGCAAATATATTTAAATTATACTCACGGAGTGCGATCTAGATAAGAGACATGCCTGGACCAATCCTCTTCCTCTTCGTCTTCCTCCTCCTTATCTTCATCGTCATCATTCCCCTCCCCATTATTTGAATCCTGCTTTTCCTGCTCATATAGCTCTCTTTTCCCCTCATTCTGCTCTTCCTCCTCATCCTCCACCGCCTCCTCTGTCGTATCATAATGTGAATTGTAGCCCCTATAAAATACAATATATAAATATTATAAATACGTATATATGTATATTTGCGTATATCCGGGACAATTCAGAAGAAAAACCATACTCGGCTTCATTTTGGTCCTCAATCGACGATTCCCACGAATCGGATGTTTCTGAATCGGATGTCTTTGCGGTATCGTCCCGCGAGTTGGGATCACGATTCAAGTTGCTGTTTTTGTAAGGGCAGAGAAAATCGTTGGTAACTCGGAAAGGAATATATATTATATAAAATATTCACGCATTCAGCAATTCTTGTTCGTCGTCGTCCCCAACAACATGTGGCACATTTGGAAACATTTTTATTGCACTTGTATTTCTGTAGAGATCGAGTTGGTTTCGCTTGCAACTTGCAATCGAAAAAGTGGCATATTAATTGTGCTTTTGCGACAAGCAGTGTTGCAAACACAAAAGTCTCAATTAATGCTGGAAAACGAAAGAAATTCACATGTCACATTTCTGGGACGAGCAGTTTATAGCATTTCCCAACTGACAGCAGCAGCTTATAGCAAATTATCCATAAAAAATGTTGCAATTTTTGAATAGATACCACAAAATAGTTTTTTCTTTCCACTCAAACTTTAAGTATTGCACAACAAATTAATAATTAATACAGAAATAAAAACAAAATAAATATAAAATGTATATATTTAATTTGTAAAACTTTTAACAGCTTTTTAAAAATAAATTCATAGTTTGAATTAAAACACCATAAATAAATAATTGCAAGGGAAATAAAGACAAAATATATATGCATGTAAATGTGTAACTTTCTTTGGTTTATCCTGCGCAGTAATCACACCTTTCTCCTGCGGCCTCCTCGCAATTACAAAAGGAGTCTGGCGCCACATCGGAAGCCAGGTCGTCCTCGCCAATGATGACGCAGCGCACATTGCGTGGATATTTGACCATGACCAGCGGATGCCCTTCCTCGTCGATGAGACCCCCATTATCACAGCCATCGCCGGTATTCTGGCGTTGCAAGACGTACTTCGTGAAGCAGCAAATAAAAATCTAAAAAGCACATACACAATTAATGTTTTTTCTTAAATTATGTGCAAATCACTCGCTCACCAGAAACTTTAAGGCCATCAGCACAAGAAAGAGCAGTATGTAAAAGAATCGCCAAAGTGCAGCCGAAAATCCCGCCAGGCATCCATTTGTGTAAATCGAGTCGACTGATAGCGATGGCATCGCAGACCGATCCTTGCTATTGAGGTCCTGCGGAAAGCTGTTCTCGGCGCTCCGCTTGGAACAGGCGATGGGTGCCAAAACGGTTCGGCTGCGACATTGCGAACTGGCGTCAGTCTGCTTGGGCATCCAGTCGGCGTCCATCCAATCCTTGTAGCTGTAGACGCCACAACATTCTTTGCGCAGCTGCAGTCCATCCCACAGCAGCTTCCGCTTCGGACACGTGTAGTACTCGTCAATGCCGCGTAGCATTGAATTCGCCGCAGAGTCTTCGAGCACATCGATGTTGTGGTAGAGATTCCACACTGATCCAAAGCCAGTTGCAATAATGACGCAGGAATAGAATAGCCAAATGGAGATCATCAGTCGAACGTTGGGCGTGCAACGCCTTCTCCACAAACGATTCCACATGGACAAGCTGCAAAGGAACGTGACAATCAGTTGGATGCCAAAGATATAGAAATGGAATAGGTAGCTGATTAACAAGCATCGCTCAATGTCCTCCAAATAGATGGACAAGATCGACTGATAGAGGCCAGTCACGATTATGATCAGCAATCCGGTTATTGCCTCGAATATTAGCAGAAGCGCAATATATACGGATGCTTTACGGAAAGGCTGGCGCATTTGATCATCTTTCCCCAAACACTGCTCGAAGTTTAGGATTTCAGTTTTCCAAAAAGAATTTCGTAGCTACGAAATTCCAATCTCATTTAAAGTGACGCTTATGTGAAAGGTTGCATAGACGTTGCTCAAAAATTAAATCTGTCATAAAAGTACTGATATTGGCTTAAGTACATTTTTAAATAGCTAAGAGTATGAAAATTCGCTTGTAGTTTGAAAGCTGAAGCTATCAAACAGACTGATAGCCTGATAGATTGCAATCCTCCGAAATCTGCAAAGAATTTGTCGTATTAAAGCCACTTGTTCATCTGTTTGCCCTAAAAAGTTTTCTTTATTTGTCAATTTGTGACACGAGTTCTTAGATGAGCCCACAATCATTGCATTCAGCTCGATTGGAAAAGTTCTTGCAATTCTACAAAGTCCTTTAAAAATGTTAATGGAATTGTCCGAGTAGGATCTGATGTATTGTTTTTTTTTTGACTGTGTGCCCCTGAAAATTGCTCCAAAATTAAGCCGCAGTATTTTCCTTGAGTGGAACTTAGCTAATGCGACAACCTTATTTGTGTAAATGGTGTGGGCCCATGCTAAAATGTGGCGAAAACAATTTCGTACCTAGTCTAATGAAAAAAAAAATCTTAGCTACACAAAGTGTTTGATTATTTGTCGCTTTTTCTATGTATTCAAATAGAATCAAACATATTTTTTAAACTTAATAGATTAAAATGCAATCCATATATAAAAATGAGTTTTGTAAGCTATACACAACATCTGGCAACACCTTGCCGACAACGACTGTTAAGCTCAAAATGGCACTGTTTAGAAGCTTGTATGCAACTCTAGTTGAAGCTTTCGATCATCAAGACCGGCTTACAAGCAGATAAGAACAGAAAAAAGCCAAGACGACCAAGGGCATTTAAATCAATCGAATTTAACGAGCCTGCTGCGTAATTATTTTATAGAACATCAACAGCGAAGATGTACGTGTACATTTGCGCTCTTCTATTCTCCTCGTTGTTGTTGGCGACAAGCGCTCAATCGAAATTCGAATATGAAATTAAGGAATTTCAAGTGCCATTGGATCACTTTAGTTTTTTAAACAACGCGAGCTTTAGCATCCGCTATCTGTACAACGACTCGTATTCGGACAAATCGAATCCCAAATCGATGTTTTTCTACACTGGCAATGAGGGCGACATCGAATGGTTTGCGAAGAACAGCGGATTCGTCTGGGAATTGGCCGAGAAGCAGCGAGCAATTGTTGTGTTTGCCGAGCATCGATATTATGGCAAATCTTTGCCTTTTGGCAGCGACACTTTTAATGCCAGCAAACCGGAACATTTGGCCTATTTCACCGTGGAGCAGACGCTGGAGGATTATGCCATGTTGATCACATTCCTGCGCAATGGCCGCCAGTTGCCTGTGGTGGCATTTGGTGGCTCCTACGGTGGCATGTTGGCAGCCTGGTTTCGCATAAAGTATCCGCATATTGTGGTTGGTGCACTTGCCGCCTCGGCGCCCATTCTACAATTCGAGGGATTGACACCCTGCGACATCTTCAACGAGATAACCACATCGGTTTTCCACACGGCTTACAATGCTAATTGTAGCGCGAATATTGGTAAATCGTGGCATGCCTTCGAAACGATGGCAGCCACAGATGCCGGCAAGAAGCAACTGGGCGATAAATTTCATCTGTGTGAGCCCATCAAGAACGGCGATGATTTGAATCAATTTATGGACTACTTGGAGGATGTATATGCAAATCTGGCCATGTCCAATTACCCGTACAATACTAATTTCCTGGCTCCACTGCCCGCCAATCCGGTGCGGCAATTCTGCTTATATCTCAAGGATCTGCATCCGGATGATGCAGATCTGGTTAGTAGCATGGCCAGTGCTTTGGCTGTTTACACAAATTACTCGGGCAGCGATCCATGCGTCGACTATAAGAACTCGAATGCGAGCAGTGCCACCGTCGACAGCTCTGGTTGGGAAATCCAGACTTGCAACCAGATGGTGATGCCCTTCTGCGCCAACAGCAGCAACACCATGTACCGCACCAGCACCTGGGACCTGAAAAAGGTGTCCGACAAGTGCTACAAGAAGTTCCAACTCACACCTAAACCCTTTGACATTGTGCTGCGCTATGGCGGACGGGATCTGGTCGCTGCCAGCAACATCATCTTCAGCAACGGTCTGCTCGATCCCTGGAGTGGTGGCGGCGTCCTCAGGTCTCCGAACGATCGCATTCATATCATAATTTTGCCAGAGGGTGCTCATCACTTGGATCTGCGTCAGAGCAACCCAATGGATCCCGCATCCGTCGTCGACGCTCGCCAAAAGGAGGCAGACATCATTGGACAATGGATAAGCGAATTTTATCAATTGTAGAAATTTGCAATTTACATAATTGCAATACTATTAAAAGTATCGTGTATGAGAAGAGCATGTCATGAAATAAAAAACTGATTGTATTTTTAAATATTTCTTTAATATATATGCATAAAGGTACAGTTGTTCACAAGAAAGGAAATCTTAAAAATTACAGAAGCAGCGAAAAACACACAAAAGTTAACATTTAAATCAACTTAATTAAAGTATATATCGTGTAAACTTAATAAATTAATATATATTGTATTTTTCCCAATAACTGCTCGGGGCAGTTTTAAATAATAAAAAATATATATGTATTATAAGGCAAATATATAGAATAATAATTATCAAAAAATATTAACAAAAAGAATTTTTTTTTTAACTGGATGGATAATTTTCCATTTTTAGTAATTGCAAAATTTTTCAACATTTTTTTTTTCGTTTGCGATTTTTTTACGGTTCTTTTTATGCATTTTCATACGCAACTGAACAAACAATTTTCGTAATTTGAAAAAATTGTTTGTAGTTTGGTTTAGCACCGGCATAGGACACTTGCTTCGTTTTTTGTTCAATGCTCCTTTTGCGCCCGCTCCCGACTGCAACTTCAGATCAGGACAATATTTTGATTTTATCTATGGTTAGAATTTTGGAAATGAGTTTCAGGAATGCTTTGAGGTAACCGACAACCAAATGCTGCCGGTCTGTCACCTGTGGCGGGTGTTTGATTAACCAGCTCCTCATAGGCCGTGGGAGAGAACTTGGCCAATGGCAACTGTGTTAATCCTCAGTGGCAGCATTTGGCTGTCAGGCGTCCAGTGTCCTGGCCAAAAGATAATGCACAGCAGCAGCTGTAACGCCTTGAGTTTTGGGAGATGGACGTACAGCTACTAGCCGTGGGTTAGCTTTTGGTTAGCACTCTGGACAGTTGGTCTATGGGTCATGGTTTGTCTTGTGGGCTTGTCCGTCTGCAGCGGCAGCTTGTGGACAGCCCGTGCAAAAATGTTCCACGAAATTTGCAAGGACTCCCCGCAGGCTGCAGTTGCTCTCTTTCGTTGCTTGGAGGAGCGGGCGCTGCTGAGTAATTATTTCGTGTGCGTATTTTTGCATTCGTTTTTTTTTTTGTTTTTAGCTTAGTTATTATATACAAAATGTTGGGCATTGGGTTATATATAAATGTTTGCTGTGCAAATATATATGTATAATGTATATATCGTTTATATAAGTTTTTTTTTGTTTTTCTTTTCTTTGTAAAAGTGTTTTTTTTTTTCGTTACAAGTCGTTAGGTTTTCATTTTTCATCAAGTGTTTCTCTTTTAAATATGCTCGTCGAGTACGTTGCTTATTATGTACATTTTTTGTTCGGTATGTTTGTCTCTAGCTACCAAAATTAAAATACAAATTCTCATCAAAAGGTGGCAAATTACAAAAATTTACATGACAACATTATCGAACGTACATTTCTTACATCATTACAGCATGTACAATAATTTTGATTACAAACATTTGCTTACATAATGTTTTTGTTTTTTTCATTCATAATTTCTTTTTTGTTTTCAATTTGAAGGCATATTCGTGTTGGTTTGTGTTCTGTTACATTTGTTTTGTTTTTATATATTAGGGGAATATCTGTTATTTCTGAACTTGACTGTGAATTTATTACACTAATCCAATGACAACTGACAACTGGCAACTGACAACTGTTTATGTTGGCGGTGGCCCGTGAGGATAGGTTAGCATCGGCTCCAGGCTACGGGCGAACGTGTTGGAGAACATGCAGGTGTAGTCCTCACCGTGGGGCACCAGTGTTGCCACACCTAAAAGCAGCAGCATGAGTGCCTGTATGGGCAGGGAGGCACGTGCAACGCGCCCGAGGAATCGAGCACCGCGCGCCAGAACCGTGGTATTGATGACATCGCCATCGGCAGCATCGCCATCGGGACTGTGGAGGCAGCAGATATACATATAAATATTAGAAAGATGACCATCACTGGCTTAAGTCAATATCAAAGCATGCTACTGTTACTTCTTAGAGATCAAGTGCAGCTACAGTTTGTACTTGTGCAAATATTTGCTTTGAAATTAAATGAAAAACAAAAACTAATCTACGACGTTGAATTAAAAATTAAACAACTGTTCTATGAATATTTACTTTGCATTTTCTGTGTTTGGTGCGGCGGCCTGCATAGAAGAGGTTGATAATGTAGTATTATCCAAAAGCTAGATATGGCATAATATAAAAAAAGAATGAAAATAATAATAAAATTAAAAAATCAAGTATTTGAATAATGTTAAAATAAAATCTTTATATTTTGTATTTGTCAATTTTGAATTCATAACGCACCATTAAAATAGTACACATGAATATATTTTGTTTACAGCCAATTAGTTCACTTACTTTGGTGCGTTCACAAAAAATCAAAATTGAACTTTTTATTGGGAGTTTCGGGACAAATTCTCGTTTTATTGTGATAACTTTTGAATTTCGAAGTTTGTTGCACTTACCTCACTTGACAACATGTGCAGCGGTACACCCAAATTGTCGCCCTCATAGCCGAGCACGGCACCCAGCTTGACGATGTAGATGCCAGAGAGGCGACGCAGGGATTGGAGACGGAGTCGGAGATCGGTTAATCTGGAAAGGGTTCTAGAATATTTAAAACATATGCTGGCGGCTTTAGGCGTTGTCAGTTTTGATGAAGTGTTAGAATGGGCGGACGAAAAAATTTTGGAGTACCAAAAAACATAAATCAAATATACGCAAAAAAAAAAAAACAGCAAACACAAAAATATTGAAGCAAAAAAATGTTGCAAAAAAATAAATTGAAAAGAAAGCAAACAAGATTTCTAGGCTAATAGAATGTTGTGTTCTGACTATTGTTGTATGGATAAAGCTACGTCGATAAAGTAAGGAATGGGGAGGTATTGTATGCCGAAAGAAATATGCTCTTATGAACATTTTTAGTATAATTTTGTTGTAATATATTTATGATAGATAAACACTATAAAATTTTATGGTATGTGTAGAAAGCAGTGGTAGATAATAAATTATATAAATTTAAACTAAATAAAAGAGCAAACGACAGAAGTGCCGATTATACAAAACTTAAAGCAGTAGTCGCTTGGAAAATGGAACACAGATTTTAAATTAAATAAATTCTGTACACCAATTTCATTGCATTTGTGAAAATACTATCACAATCACAATTTAGAATTAAATGTAAAATTTCTATTCCCAAACGATTACTCTAATTAATTTAAGGAAAATGGTAACTACTATAGAGGAAAAGTTTGTACGAAGAATATAATACATCAAATTTCTACTTTCAACGAAAAATATTTGGAGACGATAAGATAGCTTTTACTAGATGCAAATACTTGAAAACCAATCATTAACATATTATTGCCGCTACACAAGCCCCTCATTTTGTGACTGCCTCTCACTGACATGGACTTCTAGATCGACCTAGGAAGCACAAGCGGCACCCAGGCATTTATTTCGTTCCGCCCTCGGTACTGGCGCCAGCTACACTTACCTTTCATAGGTATGTTGGGACTGTTCTTCGGAGCCCTCCACAGAGCGCAGCAACTGATCGGCTGCGTCTTGTAGGCTGACGACCCGTGGTTCACAGCGCTCCAGTTCGGCGCGGAGATCCTTGAACTTGTTGAACTTTGCCTCGAGCACACTGCGCTCCTCGGTGAGATCCACCGGTTCGGAGGCCTTGATATTCTTTTCGGTGCGCTGCAGCCAGTCAACGAGCTCATCGATTGTCTGATGAAACTCACTGTTGCCCATGAGCGCCGTCTGCAGCAGACTCTGCCATTTGGTGGCATTGATGCAAACATTGTTCCAACGCTCGTTATCAGCCTCGAGACGAGAGCGCAATTGTCGCGCCTTCTCCGTGTCCAGGGTGTGTGTGGCCAGATGATCGCCGACGACATTCAACGACGAGATGATCGACTTGTGACTCTCCAGATCCAGCAAAAACTCGCGATGATCCTGAGTCACATCCTCCAACAACTCAATATTCGAGGGCGGCGCCGTTTGTGACTTCTGTGTGCTCTCGGCGAACTGCAGCCACTGTTCCAAACGCCATAGATCATTGTCGATCTGCTGCCAGTTACGTTGCGTGCAGAGCGGACACGTTAGCCGGCCGACCTCACTATAGACAGATAAAGTTCGATCATTAGAAGGTATACCATATGAAAGTGTTAACTAGGAATGTAAACTTGCAAGACTGTTGCATGTTGCTGACCGGCTAAAAGCCGAACCAGCATTGCCACAGGCAAGCTCCAAGTGTTTGCTGTGCCCCGCCCTGGAGACTGGCGGCCAATAAAATCAAGAACTGCCAGCTTTTGTTTGGCGGATGAGCACACAGAACAGTAAACAAAAGGAAGCTTGCCTGTGTTTTGGGATTATTGTGGTTAGTGCACAGGTAGAATAATAGATAGTAAGTCAATCTCTTTGGTTAACACTTACTGTATGCATGTGTATTTGTAGGCAGCAGGTAGCGGGCACCTGTTATGCAGGGCATCATGAATGCGCAGGTTCGGAAATGCGTGTGTGTGTGTGTGTGTTTGTGTAGAGAGGGTGTTGTTGTTGAAGTGTGTGTGTAGAGAGTAGACGTGTAAGTGAGCGAGCAAGAGCGAGACATAAAGCAATAAAACATTTTGTTAGCCAATATAACCATATAAAATACCCACGCCCAAAAAAAAATAACAAAACAGAAAACACGAAACGGGAAAATACTTGCAAACTAATAAATTCTTAAACGATCTTCAAAATATTTCAATTATTAAACGCTTGGATTTTGGGAAACTGAATCAAATTTCTGAAATGCAACTTTCGATTACTTACTTTTTATAGTTGAAAAAATACTTTTGAGATGGCTTGTAAATTACAACACTTCGTTTCAGATGTAATTCTAAATTCACAAAAAAATATGGGTTCTATTTTTCTACACAAAAAAAAAAAAACATTAAAATTAAAGATTACAGTGTTATTAGAAAATATATTTGCAAATGTGTTAATAAACCGAGGAATATGAAAAATGAAGAAATCATTTGAGTGATTAATATAAAGTGTATTTATAATTATGAACAAAAGAATTTGTAATTGACAAATCACAAAAGTAATATGAATTGCTAATCTTGGCAAAAACCGTGTCCAGTTGGCAGGGAAACGCACAGCTATTTTAGTGATCTTGGTTCAACTCCCGAACAGGATATCTAAATTAATTTCTATTCTCGCTTAAACTGGTTAACATGAGCCAATAATATCTTCGAATAGAAGAAATATGGATAGTAAAGATATCGAGCTGCATCGTTAATAGTTTGCAAGTATTTGATTAGTACAAAGTAAAATCTACGTATTCTAAATAAAATGTTGAACAACATACCTTGCATTCTGATCGTGCTGTTGACGCGCCTTCCACTGCGACTGCAGCGTATCGAAGCGCAGCGTCAGCTCTGACACGGTGTCCACCTGGGCAGCTTGACTGTCCGCCTGGCATTCGGTGAGCAGCAGGTGGCTTAGATGCTTCACCAGCTCCGTCGAGGACTGCGCATTGCCGAGCAGCTTGGCAATCTTCTGGGGACCCGGCTTGCGTGTCTTGTCCGCAATGGTGCGCTGCAGTTCATCCAAATTGGTTTGGCACTCGGCAATCGCCGTCTGCAGTTCCATGATGTACGCATCTTTGGCCGTTATGGACGTCTCCCGTTGGAGTTGCGCCTGTCGCAACTTGCGCTGCGATAGCGTATTCACCTGAACACTGGCATGCGTTTCATTTACGGGCATAGCAGCGCCCGCCATGGAGGCGGCACGTGCCAACCAGTTGGTCTTCAGCGTGACAAGATTTGTTTGCACCGTTTGCCACAGAGTTGTGTACTCCGTGATTAGTTTGAGCAGATGATTCAGCTGTGCCGGCTGCTCTTTGTTGCGCTGCTCGGCTTCCTTGCCTAAGGCATCAGCTTGCTGTATCTGCTGTTGAGTCTGCTGAAGCTTGCGTTCCAATCCCTCTAAACGTTGCAGCACCGCCTTGGGTTCGGCTTGCTGATCCTCCGCCGAGGGCATCTGGTCTAACGCCGTTTGTATGCTCGTCAGCGATTTAGTCAGCTCCAGTTGGGATGTGTTGAACTCGCGCATCAGCTTGGCATCCTTGTCAATGGCATCGAGGAGCGCATGGAAGCGTGGTGCCAACAGACGCCACTTACTCAGCATCACCTTGGTGGGCATCGTTAGCTTCTGGATGTTCTCTGGCTCCACACCCGGACTCATTGTTAGCCTGGCATATGTTTGCTCCAGGCGACGCAGATTCACCGACTCGGCATCGAGTTCCTCCAGCTTGGCACGCAATGCCTGCTGCCGCTCATCCAGTTTCTGTTTGTTGGCATATTTATCATCGCGCTCGTAGCTAGATAGTTGAGCTTCCTGCTTGGCCACCCAGGTCTTTTGCTCGGTTGTCAGCTTGATCAGTTCCTGCAGCAGATTCCATGTAGAGAGTATACGTGTCTTACGCTCCGCCGACTGGCTGCAAACGTTCTTCCAGCGCTGCTCTAGATTCTGGGCGGATGAGGCCAACCCAGTTGTGTTGACCTGTGTGCGCCAGCTATCAGCATCGTTGAGCAGCATCTCAACCAGGTTAAGCACCTCGCCTACATTGCTACTGTGATGCTCGATGGATCGCTGGATTTGCTCGTGCTCCTTGAGTTTCGCCTTGATCACATTCGGCGTGTAGTTCTCAAAGCTAAGCGGCTTGTCTAGCTGCGATTCCACCTCAAATAACCAGGCACGGATGAGAGCAATGCGCTCCTCCAAACGCAAAAGCGTCTGCTTCAGTTCGCCAATCTTTGTAGCCCGCTGCTTGCAGAGGAACTGCAAACGATTCCAACGATCGATTAAAGCGTCGCTTTGCTGCTGAACTTGGACGCGAACATCCTGCGCCTGCGGCGTGGCTTCACCATACAGAGTGAGCAGTTCACGGCTGGCGGAGAGGAGCCATTCGCGTTCCTTGTCGCGCAACTGGAGTTCACCATTAATTTGCTGCTCCATCTGCTTGGCTGCCTGCTCCGGATTCGCCATTGCAGCGACATCGGCTTCACGTTCGACACGCTCCTCCAATCCACTCAGCCAGTGCGAGATGCGAGCATAACGTGTTTGATAGTTGGACAGCAGGGCGAGACGCTCCTCGATGGCATTGATGGCCACGGTGAGCTGATAATCAAGATCGGCATGCTGCTGCCAGAGCAGGAAACTGCGCTGCCTTATGCCCTTCATATCATGAGGACTGATGCATTCCTTCAGCTCTTCCTGGCTCACTGTGAGGCTCTCCAGCGCTGGCGTTTGAGCACTGAGTTGAACACGCTGTCCTCGCAGTGCGACCAAGCGCTGCTCGATCTCCGCCGGCGTTGATGAATCGGTGAAATTGCTGTTATCAAGCAGATCCTGTGCCTTGCCGAATTCATCCTGCAATCGCTGGACACGCTGCTCGTACGACTCGGACAGCTGCTTGATGCGCTTCAGGAAGTTCTGCCATGTCTCGAGTGCAGCACGCAAATTGCTAATGCGTTGGTTAATGCTGGCCTGTTCCATGCGCATCGCAGTAGCCAATGCATCATCGCAGTACGGCAGCAGTTGTTGCTGTTGTGCCTTTAGAGCGGCGCTCTGTTGTTCTCCACGAGCCAGTTGAAGGAGTAGTGCATCCATGCGTGCCTTTAGATGGGGCACACGCTTCAAATGAATGTAGCGCAGCTGGAGCGCATTGCGTTCCGCCTCCCTCTGACGCAGCCAGTCGAGCAGTGCCGCCAATTGTTGGCGATACGCATTCCAGCCACTCACCCGACGCTCCAGTTCATCGTTGCGCTGCATGATGCGCGACAGGGTCTCATTGTGCAGATTTGTAAGTGCCTTGTATTGTTCCGAGAGCTCCGATTCGAGTGGCGTCTCCGAGAGTACGCTCTGCTGCGAGATGAGCAGATTCTGATGGATGGCACAGAGCTGCTGCTGTTCGCGCAGGCTGCTGTAGTCCTCAGGTATGGCACAGGCGAGGAAGGATTGCACATGCTGCAAATACTGACGCCACAGACGCAGTGCCTCCGAGCTATTCTGGGTGCGAGCGAGCCGAGTGGACAGACGATGATATTCCTGGAACGTATCCTGGAATATCTTCTGCCACAGAGCCAGCACCTCCAGAATGCTATCATCGGCAGCGACTGCTGCTCCACCCGCAGGTGATAGCTCACTGTTGTTCTGCTGGCGTTCACGCAACTGACGCAGTTGCTCCTCGGTGCGAGCCAAGGTCTGCAGGTGAGCACGCAAAGCGGCCAATTGTTCCTCGCTTTCTTTTGGCGTTTTCGGTTCGCCGCGCGCAATGTCCTAAACGAGAATAGAAAACCGTTTCAGTTATTAGCAGGAATATTGTGTTGAATTTTGATATTTGATGACAGGCTTGCAATGCTGCAACGTTTTGTGCATGGCTAATTGGCCTGACCCTAATAATCACAACGCGGTCTCCAGTTAAAACCAACTTTGCCACGGCTTCGCAATAGTCGAATGGCAACAAAAAACGAAACAAGTGTTGGCAACAGCTGCAGTTTAAATGGACCTACTACGCGATACTCTGTTTTTACTATCTTAATAACTTATTCTAATAGTGATTTGAAAACCACACACATCTAGAATCTATTGATTTCTATAGACCGAATGCAGTATTCAAGTCTTTAAACTGGCTGTGGCTTGTGGTCAGTATTGGTGGTAATTCATCTATAAACAACCCACGGAACAAAAACCGACGGCTATGTGTAAAATGTTAAGGAGAAAGAAAAAAGCCACTGTGTACTTTATATTCCATGGGGAGCAGAGTATAAATAAAAACGTTGCAACTCTTTCCGCCAACTGGCAATGACCTCATGCAGAACAACACATGCGCTCGTTGTTTAACTGTCTGGCCACACTTGCTGGGGTGCAAGGGAGGGTGGCAAGTTGGCGGAAACGAGACGCGACTGGTTAGCATATGAAAATTGGTGGCAAATAATGGCACAGTGGAGCCGTGCCGATGACCACAAAGCTCGTGGCTGAATAGAAAAAAAAGTATAATACAAATATCAACTCCACAGCTTTTAAGTTGTTTGCGACTAATTAAGTTCAAATCAATGATTTCCAAGTCATTATATATGAAAGGTATATCAGGGAAAAATTTTCGTTATATGGGGCAGGCTTCTTAAAAATTTATGTGATGATGAAGTCAATAAAAATTAAATATGCCTTCACTTAAGCCAATCACATATTCACGCCTCTCAACAATCAATAAATACCATTGTAAAACTAAGCAACTGTGACTCTAACTCGTAGAAAGGCAGCGAAAGTTTTTCAACTTTTAACCCACTTAAAATAGCATGTCCTTCATAATGTATTAACAACAGAAACAACAAACACAACAACACTTTCCGGCGCTGCTGTCCGCATGTTTTAATTATTGTTGCTGTTCATGTTGTTTTTGTCTTCATCGACATTAGAGTGGGGATTTGCGTACGCCAACTCTAATATGTAAGACTAATGAGTATATTCCAATCGATAGATGTTCCATTGCCCGAATTGAGTTTAGTTTGTTCGTAGCACTCACCTGCTGCACATTGTTGAAGTAAACCTTGGCCTGTGTCACCTCTTTGTCGAGCTCCTTACGCTCCTTATCCTGTGTCTCGGCCACATTCGCTAGCGTCGTAATCGCGTCCTTGCATTCAACCAATCGCTGACCCAGTGCATCCAGCTCACCTTGCATCAGCGAGGATGCATCAAGACCCACATCGGCAGCTATTTTTGACACAATGTCGCGTAGCTCCAATAGACGATCATTTTGTGCGCTGAGATTGTCTTGACAGACCTGGTATAAAATCAGCGAAAATAATATATTTATGTGTCAAAATGTGCCAAAAAATGTAAATTAAATATACCCTTATCTAAATCTAGCAAGTGTTGAGAAGAAAACACAGCATGCAAAAGTGCTTTAAGAAATACTAACATATTTTAATAATATTATTTTACTTTATTAAGTTAAGACTAATTTACTATGTTATTTGTATTTAGGAAGTTCTAATCTCTGAGTGACAGTTGTATCCCCTGATTATCCATATCACCCAGATGATGTCAGTATATATGCAAATGTCACTAGTGTATATTTTTGGCTCGACAAAAGTACATTAAATGTGTTTAGCCTAAGCCGGCCGGGTCATGTAGCCCTAATTACGAGAACAAATGCTGCTTATCAATTATTTCGACTCGATCCCGGTGCGGTACTCAGTGCATTTTCTATTCGTAATTAGTGCGCTGGGCATGAGACAAGTGACGACGAGTGCACTTTCAATTTAGAAAAACGGGTCACACGCAGCGCGCGGCCAGCCCTCAACGGGTGCTATTTATGTAGATATAGCGGGTCTACGCACATTTAGAAACTTAAAGAGCGACGTCCGGCCCTATCTAAATGCCCTATGATATCATCTGTGAAATATTCAGCAATGCTTTGCGTTATCACCACAAAAAGGGGAACAAACAAACGATTTGGCGATGTGACATTGAAATGAATTCTACACTCAGCTCAGCATTAAGAAATATTTGTATATTTATCTTCAGCTTCGAACACGCTCAGGCAATCTTTATACATAATTATGTGCACATGTGTGTATGTGGGTAAATACTAAATGGTATTCCTATAATTGCGTGTGTTTTCGACCCATACAGATAAAGCAGCTAAATAAACACAGAGCTTACGCTACCCGGCGGAGCAGGTTGATAAACTTCACCATGAGAAGTGACATTTGGGCTCTGCTACCTTTGGAAACCGAAAATAATTACACTACGTCGCTGCTTGGCTTCTATAATGACCCTAATGATCATTAAACATACATAAGCAACAAAACTATGTGTTAATATTTAAAGCAAATAAAACGAAAATCAAAAAACGAACTCTCGAACAATTTCTACCCGCCCGAATGTTCGACCGCCTGGCTGTCTTTGGTGTCAAACAAAATAATTTATGACACAAACAAGCCGTAGTATATGTGTACACATAAATGTGTATTCATATGTGCATACATCCAAGTTAGCTGCTTTCCATGAACTATTACCAGCGATTATATAGACGCGCCAAAAATTGATTGGGCCGAGCGGTACGGTGTGTAAAATCAATGTAATTACAGACAGACTGGCTGACTGAGCGATTGAGTGACTGAGCAGTCCGGCAAGTGTAGTGCAATTAAACGTTGTTGGTTTCCTGTTTCTATTTTCTTTTGCCGCCAAAATCGTAACGGTCTAACTGACTAGCATTTACCACCCACACTCACAAATGGTGGAAAAATATTCCATTCTTGGTTGCACTTACCTTGGCATGTTGCATGGCATCCAATGGCTGCTCCAAGGACTTGACGCTATCCATTTGCTGTTCAATACAACTCTTGACGGCAGCAGAGGCGCTACGGTATTTATCCCACAGTTCAACGGCTCGCTGGTAGCGTGTGCACAATTGTTGTAGATTTTCGGTGGTATCATTCCAGGCAACTACTGCATCCTGCACGGACGATTCAATTTGCTCGACAATTTGCACATCACAGCTCTCGATTAACGGTTTCGCAGCACCGTTAAGATCGTCCAATAGCTGCTCCCGACTGTGCAGATCGCCCGCAAGTCCCTGTGAGTCGCGACAGCGCAAAAGTGGACGCAACACAGAAAAAAAAAACCAAAATTAGTAAAATTCTCGCTCCGTCAATTTCCGAGCTACACGAATGAGTCGATGCCAACTTCAACTGTTGGCAGCAAGCAAATCATAGACAACTAAAGCGAAGCACAACGTGCAGCACGAAGAGAGCTTTTTCCGAGAGTGAGCTTTAATAAAGCGCTGCGCAGTGGTTGCTATGCTTTCTGCTCTTTTAAATAAAATAACGACTCAAATAACATTTAGGTTAAACAGTTGTTGAATATTTGAATGTGAGCGCTTAACTGAACGCATTCGGAAAACGCAAGTGGTTTTTATGTAGTCGATTCCGAGCAGACACACATAATTACTGATAAGAGCAGACCCATAACATTATGCATGTTCAGGCAGGCAGCAAGCGATTTGTCTGCCTGCTATGAGCTAACTCAAAGTCATAAATCAAAATTAAGATAAAACAGATATGTTCGGATTCTCCGAAAATACCAATCAAATAGGTAGCCTGCTTTGCAAACTGTTTTCAATTTATACAACTTTTTATGAGTTTTTAAAGTTGCTTAAAAATAAATTTTTTGGCCAGTGCTACTTTGAAAAATTATGTACAAGTAGCTAAAAAGTAAAGGCTCAAGATTTAATAGGATTTGAATTTGATTTGACAAGATTTAAAATATTTGTGAATTTGGTCAAGAAATCTAGAAAAAAAAACGTTGCTCATAAGAGAATTTAATTTTAGACCAATCTATCTTATGGTATCCGATGTGTATAAGTTCCGCTTGGGCGACATTGTAGCTTGTTAATCATATCTTAACAAATAGTTGGAAAAAACTTACCTCCAATCTTTCGGTGGCCTTACGGAGGCGTTCGTAATCAACCTGGCCGTGGACACGTATGAGTTCCATCATAAAGTCCGTCTCCTGCACAGATCCATGTACAAGTTCCAGCTGGCGTTCATAGCGCAGCCAGAGTGCCAGACGATTGCGTAGTATGGCCATAATATTTGTGCACTTGCTCTCGAGGAAGGCATGGTCATCCTGCAGCTGGGAGATGTCACGTTCCAGCTTCACCGGTGACACGGACATCTTGAGACGCATGGGCAGTGTGTGGAGCATCTGGCGTATGCGCATTATCTCTTGCCAACTACCCACGAGCTCCTCGCCAGCGCTTTGACAATCAGCGACGGCTTTCTCAATGACATCAGCTCCTTGTCGTTCGGCGGATTCGCATTCATCCAGTATAACAGAGATTTTGGCCTGATGCTTGCGCTGATTGCTAATGCCTTCATGTATGGCCTGCAGTTGATTTTTCAGCACAGAAGCAAACTCCAGTTCTTCCGAAATTTGTGTGGTGATCTTGTGCGAGAGTGCAAAGAGTTCGCCAACCTTTTCGGGCTCAATTGCCGGCTCCTGGAGGCCAATGCGGCCCAGTTCGTTGCCAATGAAACCGACCCTGGTGCGCAGCACCTGAACCCGTTCAATGTACAGACTGAGCTCCTCCTCGTTCTTAATGACACCCTTCATGCTCGTCATTGTCAAATAGATCTCCTGTAGCTCTCGCTCCACCAGCTTGAGTTTCTCATCGGGGGCAATATCCTCCGAGGACAGGCAATCGACAATGTTGCGCTGTATTTGCTCGATTGCTTGGGCAACTGCCTGCCAGCGATCCTCCAGCTGGGCGTGGAACTGACGCTGCAGCATCTCATCGGCCAGTGGAATGACCTGCAGGGATTTCTCCAGGCTGTGGCCAGCATCGTTGCGAATGTTATTATGCAGCTCAAAACGTGCCTTAATCTCCCAGAATTGTCGCATATGCGGTATAGGTTCCTCTGTGGGTTGTGTGGGTATTTGAATCTGTCGAAGTTCCTGTTCAGCCTCGCGTACGAACGACTCCATTTTCTCTGTTTGCTGTTCGTACTGCACCCAGATCTCCTTGAAGACAAGCAGGCGATGCAAATATAATGCCACCTCCTCGCGAAGCTTGAGCAGCACAATCAGCGCATCGTTGGTTTCCTCAACCAGACTTGGTGCCTGTACCAGTTGTTGCAGTTTGTTGGCAATACCCGAGAGTTGCGTCATTTTTACATAATGATGGGAGATGTCATTGCTCAGGGATTGATAGAGCGTCGCATATTGATCATAGTCGGCGGAGGTAACTGCCGACAGATCGGGCACACGTTGCTGTGCCACTTGCAGCCACTGCAACTCATCGCGCATTCCCCTCTCCAGCACTGTCCAACGGGATGCAGCCTGCACAAGTTTTGACGATCGCTCGGATGCGCGCTCCAGGAGCTGAGTGGCGCGCTGGTAGAGCTCTTTGTGCAGTTCCGAGTGCTTTTCGCGGGTCTCACCATCAATGTTTTCCTCAAGCGACTCCAACATGGCGCGACAGTGACTCAGATTGACAAAGAACTTACGCTGCTTCTGCACCTCGTTGTTCAGCTGCTCCAGCGAACTGGATACAATCGGGCTCTCCATCATTTTGTCGGCTAGCACTGTGATGTTAGTGAACTCCTTAAGCGTCTGCTCGTACTCCTCGGCCAAAGATTGCAGCTGGAGAAGACGATCACGCTCGGCCTCAATGTTGTTACCAATGTTTTTGCTCGTCTCGTAGGCGTTGTACACATCCTGTGGCATCTTCTTGCCCGGATAGTCGCGCTGGAAGAAGCGTGCACTCTGCATGAGCTGACCCAACTGTTGTTGGCTCAATGTATGCTCTTTTTCCAGATCGTCAAGCAACGCCAGTTTTGCTGAGAGCGGATGCTCTTCGGTAATAACCTGTTCGTAGCGCTGTTGCAGGAGCTCCAGCATTGCGGCAACTTCTCTGTATTGCAGCTCGAAATTGATCCACTTTTCCAGATCTTTTCTATCCTGTGCCTGATTCTGTTGTGTCACCTGTTCCACGGCGTCAACGTGCTCCTTGAGTGTGTCTACACATTGCAAAAGTCCAGCAGTTGGCTCGTCCACTTGAGAAAGTTGTCCCTCCAGTTGGTTGACATTCTGTTTGATTGTGTGCAGCTCTTCGTTCAGCTGATTGTAATTATCCAGCTTCTGCTCGGAGGGTCCTTCGTTTGAGTTTTGTCGAATGAGATAGACGCGATACTCGATGGTTTCTAGCCACGTGGAGACCTTTTCAATGACTGTTATAACAGTGGTGTGTATAATCTGTCGATCTCCATTTCGTATGGCCTCATCCAAGGTCTGCAGTTCTTCATTGACTTCCTGCAGACGCTGCTCGCTGGGCACTTGTTTGATTTGCTCTGAAAGTGTGGCCAGATGCAGAACGTCGCTCAAAGGAGTCTGCGTCAGCTGTGGAGTCGCCTGTTTCAGCTGTTGAATTCGACTGCCAATTGCCGCCCTGGTCTCTGCCCAACTCACTTGCGGTTGCGTTTCTTGTTTGCCTGGGTAGAACTGCAGGCTGCTCTCGCTCATTATAAACGCTTGGGAGGAGTCCATAGGTGTTCTGTCGACGTTGCTGCTAGTCGTTGCTGTTAGCCAGATATTCTGCTCATTCAAATTATCGGGACCCGGTGTAATGGGTACCACCAGCTCTTCGGTGGGTGAAGTGACCTCCTCAATTGTCACCGAGGAAGTGGGTCCAATGGTACGTGGCTTTTGCGAGGCAACACTAACCTTGTTTTGCTCGATTATGTGCACCGGCAGTTCAGGAAACTCATCGTAGACGGTTGTCTTTGTGATTTGCAATGAGACACGCTGAGGCTTCTGTGGATCGACTTCAGTGGCTTCGGAGTCAACTGCTTGCGGCAGATGTGGTACCTCTTCGATTTGCTGATTGGTTGACAGCACAATGCCTGTTTCGGATAGCAATTCCGGGGCAATTTCAACGGTTACACTGATTTGTTGCTGATCTGGTTCGTTAGTTGGCTGCTCCTCAGACTTGCCCTTTTGTTTCTTCTTGTCCTTGCGAGTTCTCTTTTCGGGCTTGGGCAACTGCATGGTTTGCGTGTACTCATACAGTGTGGGCTCAACAACTGAAGTATCTGAATCAGCTGGTATGGCCACTGTGGTTCTCACCTCCAGCTCGTACGGTTCGGAAATCGACGTTGCAGTCAGTGAAGTGTCCTCTAGGGAGATCGGTTCACGCGGCGTCGTCTGGATAACCACGTCGCTCATTTCGATTGGTTGTCTCAGTTCCGTTGGCTCTGGTGTTGTTGTTTGCATCTGTGTCTCTGTGGTTAAGGTCACTTCAGTGGTTGTAGATTGCTCAGTTGTCGGTGTGGGCAAATCGATGGTCATGTCTTTAACCAACTCTTGAACAAGTGGTTGCACCACATGGTCGCTACTTGAATCGGCTTGCCGTGGCGATTCTCTGGGAGTTGTTTGCAGCTCCTTTTCGGTGGTTGTCGTCACAACGGTTTGGCTAGATATCTCCACTGTTTCCCGTGGCTCACCACTCACTTCAGTTTGTATTTCGGTACTGGCCGTTGCAATGGGCTCAAGCTTCTCTTCGGCACGTGGTGTTGTTTGCGCTTCGGATTCCGTTATTTCTATAACTAAAGTCTGCGACTCGTTCTCCTGGTTATTCGGTTGCAAATCAAGGCTCGTTTGCACTGCAATCTCATCGAGTTGTGGCTTGTGTTCCGGTGAAGTCTGAACAGATTTTATATCCTGTTCAACTTCAATAGCAGCTGTTGGTGTCGGCGCACGCGGCGTCGTCTGCTGCTCCACATCTTCGAGTGCAGCCAGCTCTACCACCTCAGTCGGTATGACTATTTCCGTGATTGGATCACGTGACAGCTCTGTGGGTGAGGGAACAACAGAATCTTCAACTACCTTGACTGTTGTGTCAATATCTATGCTGGATAGGTCACTCTCTGTGCTTATTTCCACAATTGATTCGTGACAAACCTTGCCCTCGGATTCAATACTGGTTGTGTCCTCGCGAGGTGAATTGTCAGATGAAATGGGCACATGCGACTCCTCCTCCTGAGACTTTTCCTTTTGCTTCTTCTTCTTGCGACGTTTCTTCTTTGAATCAGACGAATCGTCATCATCAGCAACCGTCTTTTCGTCTGCTTCGTAGCTAGTTTCATGCACGGACTGCGGTTCGATGTCAGAAACGGCAACCGGAGTGGGCAATGGCTGTGGTTCAGGTTGTGATTCTGGTTCTGGTGCTGGTGCTGATTCTGGTTCTGGTTCTGGTGCTGCTATTACTAGCTCCTCATCTCTTCTCTTCTTTTTCTTTCGACTTCGCTTCGTGCTCGCATCATCGTCGTGCTCCAGAGGTGCCGTTACGGTCTCCACAATGGTCATGCTAACCTTGGCGGGCAGTTTAGCAATAGACTCATCGATATCTGGGGTTGAACTCATAGCAACCTTCAGAACGCCAACACCAGGGGCTTCCACTGATGGTGCCGTCATCTGATAGGCTTTCGAGGAGCCGGACTCCTCAGTAATGAAGAGTTGTGAGGCGACGCGTAGATCCTTTTGCGGCATATCCAACTTTTTCTCTTCTGTATCAGGTTGCTCTGGTAGTGCTTGCTCAACAACCTGTGGTTGTGCTAGTTGTGTTGTCTCTTCTGTTGGTTGTAAAGGTGCTTTGGATGGCTTAGGCTTCACAATGGGTAAGGCATGTGCTTGTTCAGCTTTCAGGAAGCTTTCTATATCAGTCTTTGGTTTGGCAACTGCTATCGTTGGCTGTTCTGGCTCTGGTTGTCCTTCAGTCTCATGTGGTACCAACTCTGTCTCAGATTTGATGCTACTAGCTGCTGTTGATGCCGGCTCAAATTCATAAGACTCTAGCGAGATTGAATTGCCAGTTTCAGGACTAGTTGGCCAAATGGTTTCAACGGGCATTGACGTCTCTGTGGCGCTTGCAGCTGGTAATGCCAGCTCCTCGACGTGTTGGGAGAATTCAATGTTTGTTGGTTGCAGATGATGTTCCAATGGCCAAATTTCGTTGATGTCTTGCACCACTGGCTCAGATACTGTTGTTGTTGTCACAGTGGGTGCGATTTCTTGAGAGGTTGTTGTTGTCGTTGTTGTTTTTGTTGTCTTCGTTACTTCTGCTGCTGTAACATGAACGGGACTGGTAGTAGCAACAACTACGGTTTCTTCAATGTCTACTTGAGGTGCGGGCAATTCTACTGGTGCTTCTTTGATCGTTTCTGTTGTACTTGCAGTTGTTGGTGGTGTCTGTTTATCGGGTTGATCTTGTTGTTGTTGTTGTTGTGGTGTTGTTGTTGTTGTGTTGGAGATGTTGATAGACTCAATATCAAATACCTGTTGCTGCGGTTCTTCTGTCGGCTGTGACAGATCCGTGGCAACTTCTTCGATGACAACGCCCGGCTGCTGCATCATACGCTGGAATTCCTCCTCGCTCACCACATTTCCATTCACTGTGCGCACAATGTTAACATTGATATGCGGCATCGTTTCCTCCTCCATCATTTCAATTTCGTCGGGCTCCTCAACAATTTCCTCAGTTACATGCTCCTTGCCGTCAATTATGACGATACGTTTGATGATCTTACGACTCTTTCGGATAACCTTTCGGGTAACCTGTTGCACCACAGTGTGTATACTGCTACCATGAGATTGCATTACGGATTCACCGGCCTCTGCACGGAATGGCTGTAGTTTACCCTTTTCATCGGGACTCAGCAGCTGCTCAAATTGCTCGATTATCGGCTCCGTCTCGAACTCGCTAACGGTTACAGTCTCTGGCTGGGAGCCATCCAATACGGTTCCACGAGTTTGCTGGGTCACTACAGTCTGGTATTTATTTTGCTGTGGATCAGCAGTTGTGTCCGTCGTATGTACATTTTCCAGATTTATCTGACCGGTGGACTTGACTTCAATATTTCCATCAGAATCGCTGGCGGTCTCAATTGAGCTTACCTGCTGTTGCTGCACAATTTGCTGGCGAGTGCGAGTTACCTTCTTCAAGACAATGTGCTTGGTGCCATCGGGGCCAACCACCACCTCAGTTGTGGTTTCGTCCGGTTCGACAAATGTGGTTTCAAATGCCTGAGGCACATTCTTCAGTATTAACTCGGTGGCACGTTCCACATCGCCTTTGGGCTGTTGATGATAGCGTGCCTCGACTTGCACATCCTCAGGTTGTCCATGTATATCTTTCTCGTTTAGCGTAGTATCAATCTGAATGGTTTCCTGACCATGCTGAAGCGTTTGTGTGACCATTATGTTTTCTGTCGGTGCACGCTCCTTAATTGTTTGCAGTGCCACTTCAGCAGTTTCGACGATCGCAGCTGGTTGCGGTTCCTGGAAACTGGTCTGAGCCTCAACGTTGCTTGTGGTGATTAGCGGATGTGGCTGTGCTTGGGGTTGCTCTAAGCTGAACGAAGTCTGTGTCTCTACATAGACCCCCGTTGGCTTGATCTCCTCCTCGGGCATAGAGCTAGAGTCAATTGTGTTTTCATTGGACTCGATAGATTCAGGCGATGCACTGACCATAACTGGTGGCTGAATTTGTGAATCTGCTAGAATGCGCTGGCGCTGAGCATCATCGCTCTTCGCCTTGCGCAGCTCAACGATGCGCTTCTCAATGGTAAAGATGCGTGTGGTAGCAACGGTAATCTGTTCTCGCAATACGATTATAATGCTCTGTAACTGCTCCATAAGCGTGTCGGCCAATGGTGAAACATCAGGTTGTGATTGCAGCTGTCTTGTATGCTCGACCAAATCATCCATAGACTGCTGTCGCTCCTTGAGAGTGCGCAGCAATTGCTGACTCCGTTCCACCTGTGACTTTAGCACCTGTTCATCGGTACTGCTATCTGTTGTGGGCTCAAACGAGGCCAATTCGACGGATACCTCATTGATCCAACGTTCAAGATCTAACAAGTGCTGCTGATACTCATCAATTTCTTGCTCACGCTTCTTTTGACCATGCATTGCGTTCTAAAAAAAACAAATGATTAATGTTAAAATTATTATTATGATTTATTCTACTTACAGCTATCATGGTGATGCCTTGCTGAGTACGTCGCAATAGAAGATCAATACGGTCTGTTGTTTCGTTAAGCAAACGCTCTGTGGCTGGATCTGTGGGCAACGCCTTTGCTTGATCCTTGAGGTGCTGTGCGTCCTTCTCATGTACTTCCAGATTGCTTTGGATTAGCTGTGCATCCGGCATAAAAAAAAATATCATTTGATAAATGTTTTCATAACAGACAAAAATAAACAGAATATTTAAACATAGACCTACACATGTAAATAGTCAGACAAAAGATGTCAGGACTACTATAAATTAAAAAAAAATATATATTATTATACATCAAAATATTGGGACATACTAACGAAAGAGTATTCTAATAAGATTCTTCTATCTGTAATATTGAAATGTACGATTGCTTATGGAGTGATGCGATTGTGTTATTTTAATTGTGTGACACACGCCAGCATCCATTAATCGTTTCTTAACTGCAAAATACAAAAGCTACGACTATTTACAGTGTCAGTACTACAAAAACATATTAATATTATAAGGTTGCCAAAGGTTAACGTGCTTGGTAAGGCATCCAAAATAATTGGTTGTTAGAGAGCTTAAAATATGTAATATTATTTTACCTTCAGTCCCTGAAGCATGCCCTCCAAGCTGCTGTAGTTCATATTTCCAATGCCATCCTCGACTGTTGACAGCGATTGTAGCAGTTCGTCGAGTTCTTGTGTGATTAGATCCTATCATTTTTGCATTGTGTCGCATGTGTGCAATGTGAATTTTTTTTTTAAATATTTTTTTTGTGGGGAACATTAATAAACATGTTAATAATAAGGAACATTGCTTAATTTTGCAGAAAAAAGTCAATAAGATATAATATTGTAAATATTTGTTGCCGGCTTCTATACACACACAACATATTTACATGAAACAAAGTGTATAACATTTTGAAATGGATGCAAGGCACAGCCATACGTTAGTATAGGCAATGCATAGGCCTTTAAATGCATATTCATAAAAGTAGTAGGTAGCTTAAATATAACTGCATTTATCGAACGCATGCGTAAATAGCATATAAATCTTATATTTAATGGACGGCATAATATGAGAATGGCGGAAAGGACAGCGGATAGACAAAAGCAGCAAATGCGAAAAATTCTAAAAAAAAAGTAATCCTTTCATTTAAAATTGCTTTAAGAATTATATAAAAAATATATATATATATATAAAATATATATATAAAATATATATATATTTAATATCTTAATTAAGTATAACTGTAACTCTAATTAGAACGCAGAAAATTAATTAACAAAATATGTAGCCGAATAAGTCCGACTAAAAGATTTCCAGTTCATAAGTATGAGATATATACAAAGATTTGGGTATACAAAAATGTATTTACATACTTATGCAGCAGCGCTGCAGTTTTCCTACTACCGATAGAATATTCTTTCATCGCCAAAGATAAAAAGACAAGATAAGATAGATGAATTCAAAGGCATTTGCCCAAATATCGATATTTTAATTTGCTAACAACGGTTTTCGGAGGAGAGCAAGTGAAAATTTTTTAATTAACTTGATCACATAAAAAAGCATTATTTGTACCTCGGTTTTGGAACATCACAATCAGACAGAATAATTAGCAAATATTTAAATATATATGTGTACATACTTTATGGTACCGGGGATGTCATCTTTCTTGCCTAAAAACATACTTATGGATAACAGGGTAAAAAAAATAACTTGTAAATTTTAAGGTGATAGATTTGTGATACTTTTGCACTAGCACATCTTCAGAGCTCTTCAATGCACTAAGTAATATAAAGTATTTGATTTAATATAGAAAACAATTTAAAATGCGTACTTTTCGCGTTGAAGTCGCGATCTATACTAAAAAATTGAATGCAAGACTGGCACTTTACCACTGACTGACTGCCGCACTGAGATATTTTTGAGTAGGTAATTCGGGCTGCAATGCGTGGATCTCTAAATGTATATATGCACCAGACGCTGCGCTTTATTTATAGCAAAAACTAAGCACAGCAAAATGCCGCAAAAGAAAACTTTATATATATAAAAATGCTTAACATTTGGCGAGGGCTGTAGGGCGGCAGAGAAGGCAATGAACTCATAAGTATACATGTGTGGTACATTAAAATGGGCATATTCTGCTTGAAAAACTGTGTGTATGTTGGGTGCACACTTTTGAGCAGCACTGTGTGCAAATTTGCGTCTGTGTTTGTGAGTGTGCAAATCAGCGAGTGCTGCCTATACGAAAATAATACTGTGCAAATATTTAAAATAGATTTCAATGTATTAAAACGTGCATGTTGGTTAATATATATTTTATTTTGTTAAGTTTGACTTTTAGTACGTATTTAAGAACTACTAGATATTAGTAGTATTACTGGGTATTACAAAGGGTAAGATCAATTAGTAAGGAACATTTGGCAATGGAATCAAACAACTAGTATCATGTTTTAATTCTAAGTAGATCGAATGTGTGTATATAAACTCATAATATTACGATTACTCTTATATTTATATATATATGGATGCTTTTAGCAAAACAACATATACAATTCAAATGTTATAAAAATGAAAAAGCTTAATAAAATTTAAATAAAAATCAAAAGGAAAATTAAAAACATAAAAAGATATAAGATTTAACAATTGTGTTACGTTAGTATATAAGTAATATAATTAATTGATATTGTCTGGGCGCCAGCCACATACCACAGCACAGAGCGGGAACCCGTGGGCGACCTTATTGTAGGCCATTGCCAGGGTGCGTTTCTGTTGCTGGTGGCAGCAAAGTGCAGCTTGTTGTGGCAGCGCCGCAACAACAACAAGAAGAGCATTTGCCGTATAAAAGCCATGAACAAATACCAAAACCACACAAAAAAGCTGCAAATATTAGAATCATGAACAAACGAAGGCTCAATGTGATGTTCACCTTCTGGCGTTGTTGTTGCAGTTGCAGTTGCAAATCATTGCTAGTTGTTGTTGTTGTCGTTGTGCTGCCGCTAGGTGTTGCAGCATCTGTTTCACTGGTTGTCGTTGTCGTTACGGTTGTAGTTGTAACTACAGTGCGCTTCACAATATTTCTGTTGTCAATTTCAGGAGCAGCCCGTTCGGGCAGCTGCTCATCGGAAACGCTGCTTGATGTCGTCGTTATCTTTGTAGAATCAATTATCTCTTCGGCAACTGTTGTTGACCCGGCAGCAGCTGCTGTCAACGCTTGCGGCTGCGGCTGTGGCTGCTGCTCTGGCTGGGCTGCTGTCTCCACTGGTGTTGTTGTCGTTGCCGTAAACTTATTAATTACGGCTGCTGCAACTGGCAGAATCGCACTTGTCGCTGCCAGTTTTGTCGTTAGTGCTGCCGAAGCTGCCGCATTGGCAGCAGCGGACAGATTGTGAGTTGTGGCGCTCGCCAATTGGATTAGTGCATTTGCAACATTAGCTGAGGTTGTAGCAGTTGGTAGGGGACTTGTTTCAGGAGTTGGGGTCGTGTTGTTTAGCTCAACTGGCACAGAGGGTGCCAATTCAATGGTTTTAGTTTCGGTTAGAACATCCTTACTCTCTACGGTTGGTGCCAATTCAACTTTAACCTGAGGTTCGGCTTCTAAAGCCAAGTAAGTACTTTGGTCCCGCCAATGCCCGACACCGCCGGGCAGATCGGTAGACATATACTCTGATGAGCAGCTGCGATTCTGATCGTACTGGGATGCATCGTTTTCGGGTGTGGGTGTTGCATTGCCACTGCTACCACTACCAGGATCTCGGTCGTTTGATTTGTCATCATCGTCATGCGGCTTACGAATATCAGGCACAGTCAGTTTATCTCCGTCATCATCGTCATCGTCGTCATCGTCAGTGTCGTCGTCATCTTTTTTGTCTGATTTTGTGATAACATTATCGGGTTTCTTGTCTTTGTCAAGTTTTGTATCAGCGCTTGCTACATCATCCCATTTCAGTGGGTCGACAGTGTATTCGAATAAATCGGCATCGGTACTAGGCTTTGGCCAGTGATCCGAGTACAGATTTAGTCGCAACTGATCGAGGGTACTGATGGGTGCTGTTGCAGTCACTTCAACGGTAGGAATGCTTTCATTTGACGATGTCTCTGTTTCAGTCTTATCTACAACGTGATCTGTTATCAAATTCCTTGATTCAGTAATCGTCGTTGTTTTCACTACAGTTTCAGTAATGTCAGTCTTATGCTTATCGTCCTTGGTTTCCTGAGTTTTCTCTGCATCCGTATTAGTCAAGTCTGTGGTCGTAGTGATAAATAGACCGTAGGGGTCAGCTGCAGTTTGCCCGTGGTAAATAATTAACTTCTTGAAGTTGTCTTCACTAAGATGCCAGAGTAAGTTACTTGGTTTGCTGGCCTCTGAGGCTACCGGCAAGGATATTGGCTCAATGGCTGAAATTTCGGGGGACTCAATTGGCTCGAAAGCCTTCTCTACAGGTATTATTTTTTCAATTATTGCGTCCTCAACTATTTCAACTGTCGGTTCGATTAGCTTGTTGTCTGAAACTATTTCCTTAACTATTGTTTGTGGCATATCCACAGTTATGGCTTTTTCGACTATAGTCTCTGTTTCTACTTCGGGTTCAAGGGATTTTTCTATTTTCATCAAATGCAACTGACTAATGGAATTATTTGGTACGGGACGCAAGAGCGATTCCTTATCAAGGTGCAAATTGTAAGCAAGAATTTCTGAATTAAGTTCGGGCAATGCTTCGGGTTCAATTATCACATAATCATCTATTAGTAATTCATCCTTCGCCGATTCTGGAATATCGGCAGCCACAATTGGCTGCTCAATTTCTGCTCTCGGTTCTGATTTTAATAGTTGGTATTGTGCCTCCATTTTTTCGAACGTAGGATGTAGTTGATTTGAGTCAAGGTGTAGATTTTTCATAAGTATTTCCAAGCTGCTTGAAGAAGCTGGCTCTCCAGGCTTGGTTGTTTCTTTAAGTTCAGGGGTTTTTACCAGCTCATTGGAATGAGTTGTCGCCACTGTTGATACGAATGACGCTGGTTCTTCTTCAATTATGGATTTAATATCCTCAGTTGTTTTAACATCTTTGTGAGTGGTCACTGTTGTGGTAACATAGGTTGTTGTAGTTGTTGTTGTTTCTTGGTTTTCGAGATCTGTTTGTTGTTTAGGATCTTGGAAATCTGTTGTTTTGCTTACAACAACCGTAGACCATGCAGGCGAAGCAGGCTCCTCTTCCTTTGAATTTGGAGATGGGAATACTTTTGTTTCAGTTTGAACTATAGCCGACCAAGTTGTTGGTTGATCAGTTGGTGATTGTACTGCAACTTCGGGAAGAATAAAATCTGTTGGTATATCAACAGTAATCGGGATATCCTTTTTAGCTACGATTTGAATGGGCTCTTCGATTTCTTCAGCTGTCATTTTTACATTTGGTTTCAATGTGGCAGACCAATAAGATGTCTCACATATAAATGAATCAGCATCCGATGTGGTTTGCGAATCCATAGCTGGGATATTGGGTTCTTCAATAATTTTGAATGGAGCTAAGGGTGTCTGTTCGATATTGGGCTCCACTATTTCAGTTGAAACAATTGAGATTGTCTCAGTCTTTGGAGTTTCTGCTTGTTCCACGAATTCAACAATCTTTGAAACGGATTCAAATGTTAATTCTGTCTCAGGTTCTTCAGTAGTTTTGAATGGTGCCAAAGGTGTTTGCTCGATATTAGGCTCAACTGTATCAGTTGACACAATAGAGATTGGCTCAGTCTTAGAAGGAATTTCTTCAGGTTCAACAATTTCCAAAACTGTTTTAATTGTTTCTTCAATAAGTGCCTTTGCCTTGGGTTCTTCAGCTATTTTCAAAGGCGCCCATGGTGTCTGCTCGATATTGGACTCTACTATTTCAGTTGAAACACAAGAGATTGATTCAGTCTTTGGAGTTTCTGCAGGTTCCACGCATTCGACAATCTTCGAAACGGATTTAATTGTTAATTCTGTCTCAGGTTCTTCAGAAGTTTTGAATGGAGCCAAAGGTGTCTGCTCGATATTAGGCTCAACTGTTTCAGTTGAAACAACAGAGATTGGTTCAGCCTTAGAAGGAATTTCTGCAGGTTCAACAATTTCCAAAACTGTTTTAATTGTTTCTTCAATAAGTGCCTTTGCCTTGGGTTCTTCAGCTATTTTCAAAGGCGCCCATGGTGTCTGCTCGATATTGGACTCTACTATTTCAGTTGAAACACAAGAGATTGATTCAGTCTGTGGAGTTTCTGCAGGTTCCACGGATTCGACAATCTTCGAAACGGATTTAATTGTTAATTCTGTCTCAGGTTCTTCAGAAGTTTTGAATGGAGCCAAAGGTGTCTGCTCGATATTAGGCTCAACTGTTTCAGTTGAAACAACAGAGATTGGTTCAGCCTTAGAAGGAATTTCTGCAGGTTCAACAATTTCCAAAACTGTTTTAATTGTTTCTTCAATAAGTGCCTTTGTCTTGGGTTCTTCAGCTATTTTCAAAGGCACCCATGGTGTCTGCTCGATACTAGGCTCAACTGTTTCAGTTGAAACAGCATAGATTGACTGAATTTCTGTAGGTTCAACGGATTCAGTAACTTCTGAAATGGTTTTAATTGCTTCCTCAAGTACTGGCTTTGACTTATACTTTTCAGTAGTTTTAATTGGAGCCAAAGGAGTCTGTTCGATATTAGGCTCAACGGTTTCAATTGAAACCACGGATATTGACTCTCTCTTAGAAGAAGTTTCTGTAGGTTCAATGGATTCAACAACTTCCGAAACGGTTTCAATTGCTTTCTCAATTAGAGGTTTTGCCTTGTGTTCTTCAATAGTTTTGAATGGAGCCAAAGGTGTCTGATCGATGTGAGGATCATCTGTTTTAATTGAATCAATAAAGATTATCTCAGACTTAGTAGGAGTTTTTAAAGCTTCAACGGATTCAACAATTTCCGAAACGATTTTAATTGCTTTCTCAATATGTGGCTTTGTCTTGGGTTGGTCAGTATTTCCGAATGGAGCCAAAAGAGTTTGCTCAACCGAGAGAACTATTTCTTTTGGTGTTGGAGAAACTATATGTTCGACTAATGGCACTGGCTTATCCGATATGCTTCCTGGAGTTGCAGTCCAACTGACTAGCTCAGGTTCCGAAATATGGATTTGTTCATGCTTCTGCTCTAAGTGGGTTGGCTTTTGAGAACTTTCCTTTTCAGCATTGATAAAATCTAGAAGATCAGAGGCAGGTTTCTTTTTCGATTTCTGTTTTGATTTCTTAGTCTTTGGTTCCGTTTCCAATGTAATTGGTATTATAACCTTGTTGTCTATTGTCGGTTTTCTTAGTTTTTCTAAAGTAATTTCTCTATTTTCAATTTGAAGAGGTCGTATTTGTTGTGCGGGTTCTGGAACATTGTGTGCAGCGATTGCCGCCCATGACATGCCAGAGGTAGATGGAATTGGAGCGGAGATAGCTTGGCTATTGTCTTCCTCAATCGGAGAAGATGGAGCATTGTCAATCTTAGCAGGAGTATTGTCAATCTTAGCCGATTCAATGGGAATAGAAAGTTCATCAAAGGTTTTGCTAGGTTTAGTTTGATTGTTTTCTTTTGGTTTCTTCGACCTCTTCTTTTGTGGTTTTTCTGTCACATTGGAATTCTGGGATTGTTGTGAACGTGATCGCGAACGATTTCTCTTCTTTGAAATTATTTCCAGGAAACCATGCTCCTCCTGTGGATTGGGTTGTTCTTCTGATTTAGTAACTTCGGTGACTTGTATAAGTGGTCGGCTGATGGTACGAGATTGTCGTTCAACTAATGATTCTGTTGTATCCATTGGCTGGGAATTCGAAGCTTGTGTAACAGACGACCATGACGGTATATCCGTATCCACTTCTTCATCCATGATTTCCTTCCAAGACAGTGATGATGACTTTTCAGTATGCTCAACTGGTTCATTGTCAATTTTATGAGCAGACGAAGGTAAAATAGGATCTGGGAATTCCTCGACGAACACAGTTGACGAACTTTGTGGTCGCTCTACGACTAAATTTGGTTTGACTAGTAGATCATTTTCAGTATATTCAATACTTTGAGGGGCAGATTCAGTGTCCTTATAGCGGATATTTGTATTGTCTGCAAAACCTGATTTTCTAACAACTTCAGCGTAAGTCTCAGAATGGGACCATACCGACGGTATTGGTTTCGGCAATTGAATATTAAAGTCAGAGCGCACTATTTCAATTGTGTTGCCATGTTCAACGAGCTCTGGTTTCATTTTGTGCTTTTCCTCATGAATAACAAAGCTTTCTTCAATGGGTTGTTTTGGTGTTGGCTCCACTTTAGCGGACTTCTTTTCTTTTCTAGATCTTTGCTTCTTGGTATTGTCATCGACAGTCGTCGTAAACTTTTGCTCGTGATGAATAAAGTCCGGGATGGTGTCAGTACTTACTGCATCAATTACTTGCGAAACCATCTCTGACCAAGACTGAGTGTGGGATGGAGTTTCACCAATAATTACGGTAGGTTCAGCTTTCTCATACTCTGTAAACACAACGACAGTGTCAGAAATCGGCTTAGATAATGTTTCTGCCTTGGACGATTTTTTCTCTTTTCTTGGTTTCACTGCCTTTTCAGGTAGTTCGGGCACATCTACGGATTTTTGTTGTTCCTGAATAATGTATTCCTGTGAGATTACTGAAGGTACTTCAATAGTTTGTGAAACTATTGATGACCAAGATTGTGTTTTTGGAGCTTCTTCCAATACAACAATGGGTTCCGATTTTCGTTCAATTTTCTGTGTTTCGGTTCTATCGATAACATCGGAAACTTGGTCAACCTGGGAGACCACCTTCTCTTTTTTGCGCTTTTGCTTCTTGTCTTTCTCGTTGACAGGAATGGAAATGTTCTCTTCTTTGTGTGATGGCTCTTCTACTCCTGGACTGGATGTCACTACATCAGGTATTATTTCTGTCTCGGTTGTTATTGTTTGCGAAACAATTGATGACCACGACTGTTTTGGAGATGGCGTGTCTAATATTTTATTGATAGCTTCTGGTTCCTTGACAAAGGTCGGTTCCACAACAACAGGTTTAGATTCAGATTCCTCACGAGGTGACTTCTTTTCCTTCTTTTGCTTTTGTTTCCTTGGTTTGTCATTGGTAACAGTAGAGAAGCTCTGCTCCTGTTGAATGAAGGACTGAATGGCATGTGCGGGAACCGGGTCAGTTATTATATCAGTTTGAACAAATTCTACAAATTCTGGGAAACCCCCAGAAATTTGAGAAACAGTTGTCGGCCACGATTGAGGGCAAGTTTCACTATTTTCTACACTTTCTGCGGATTTCGACTCGTCAACAATTATTGTTTTTTCAACAATTGATTCTTCCTGATTTTCATTCTGTAAAATTTTCTTTTCCTTATTCGACTTTTGATTCTTGGGTTTTTCGTTGACAGGAATCAATGCATCCTTCTCTTTGGGAGTAACTTCATGAACGACAGAGGAAATAGTTTCAGGAACTATTTCAGTACGCTGGGATGAGGTTGTTGTTTGTGAAACAATCGAAGACCACGACTGAGTTTGAGACGGCGTATCTACTACAAACTCGAAAGGTTCCTGTTCTTTCTCCTTCTTCAGGTCTTTGAGTATGGTAGTTTCCACAGCAATTGATTCAGGATCTGGTTCCGACTGAGCCAATTTCTTTTCCTTTTTGATCTTTTCTTTCTTTGGCTTGTCATTCTCTACGGTTGAGAAGTTCTGTTCTTTCTGAATAAAGTCTTGTATGTCATGGGAGGAGGGAACTGGGTCTGGTAGTACCTCAATTTGTTCAGTTACAGTTTCGCTTATTACTGGAGACAGATCAACAGTTTGGGAGACAATTGATGACCACAATTGGGTTGAAGATTGAGTTTCTTCAAGATTTTTAGATGGCTTCGGTTCTATTGTTTCTTTTGTCGCTTCAACTGCAATCGTTTCTTCTACAACTGGTTCTGTGTGATGTTCAACATGAGGCAGTTTCCTTTCCTTCTTCGACTTTTGCTTCTTCGGTTTATCTTTGACAGGAATGGAAATATTCTCCTCTTTGCGTATGGGCTCTTGCACATCTGGAGCAATTGTCACTGTATCAGGTAATACTTCAGTATGATGGGTTTCGGTTGTTATTGTTTGTGAAACAATTGAAGACCATGACTGTGTTTGAGATGACGTATCTACTACAATATCGATGGGTTCGGGCTCCATTTCTTTCTCCAGCTCCTTGACAAGGGCAGATTCCACAATGACAGGCTTTGTCTCTAGTTCAGTCGGAGGTGATTTCTTGTCCTTCTGCTTTTGTTTTCTTTGGTTATCATTGGCAACAGTAGAGAAGTTCTGTTCCTGCTGAATGAACGCCTGAATGTCATGCGTCAAAGGGTCAACCACAATTTCAGTTCGTATAGTTTCCATAATTGGTGGAGAAGCTTCAGTAATTTGCGAAACAATTGTAGACCATGATTGAGGTAAGGTTTCATTATTTTCTACACTTTCTATGGATTTTGGTTCGCTTACTTCTTTCACTTCTTGTACTACAGTCGTTTTTTCTACAATCGGATGTTGCTGGTCTTCAACCTGAAGCTTTTTCTTTTCCTTCTTTGACTTTTGTTTCTTGGGTTTCTCAGGAACAGGAATCAATGTGTCCTGTTTGGGAATAAAGTCAGGAACGTTTGGTATATATGGAGCAATTTCTGGTATTAATTCAGTACGTTGAGATTCGGTTGTTATGGTTTGTGAAACAATTGAAGACCACGACTGAGTTTGAGACGGCGTATCTTCTACAAATTCTGATGGTTCCGGTTCTTTCTCTTTCTCCAGCTCTTTAACTACGGTGGTTTCCACAGCAATTTCTTTCTGTGGTAGTTTCTTATCTTTTTTGGTCTTTTGCTTCTTAGGCTTGTCATTCACCACAGTGGAAAAGTTCTGTTCATTCTGAATGAAGTCTTGTATGTCATGGGAGGAGGAAACTGGGTCTGGTAGTACCTCAATTCGTTCAGTTACAGTTTCGACTATTCCTGGAGACACATCAACATTTTGGGAGACAATTGATGACCACGATTGTGTTGAAGATTGAGTTTCTTCAACATTCTTATCTGGTTTCGGTTGAATTATATCTCTTGTCTCTTCAACAACAATGGTTTTTTCCACAACTGGTTCTGTGTGAGGTTCAACCTGGCACAGTTTCTTTTCCTTTTTCGACTTTTGTTTCTTGGGTTTTCCAATGACTGGCATCAAAGTGGCTTCTTTGGGAATAGTGTTTAGCGCAGGCGAAATAATTTCGGAAATTATTTCGGGATGGTGGGTTTCGGTTGCTACTGATTGTGAAACTATGGAAGACCACGATTGAGTTTGAGATGGCAATTCTACTTCAATTTCAAACAGTTCGGGCTCTCTCTCTTTCTCCACATCTTTGACAGGGGCAGTTTCTTCTGGCTCTGCCTTATGTGACTTCTTTTCCTTTTTGGGCTTTTGTTTCTTAGTTTTATCGTTAACAACTGTGGAAAAGTTTTGCTCATTGTGAATGAAGTCCTGTATGCCATGGGAAGCGGGAACAGGTTCAACTAATATTTCAACTCGTTCAGTTTCGGCTGCAGGAGAAACCGTTATAGATTGGGAAACAATTGATGACCACGATTGAGTTGCGGATTCAGTTTCAGTAATATTTTCAACGGATTTTGGCTCGTCAACTACTTTTGGCTCTACAGCAACAATTGGTTCTGGTTCACGCTCGGTTTGTGGCAATTTCTTTTCCTTTTTATTCTTTTGTTTCTTAGGCTTGTCATTCACAATGGTTGAGAATTTTTGCTCTTTATCGATGAAGTCCTGTATGTCATGTGAAGCAGAAACAGGGTCAGTTATTATTTCAACTTGCTCTGTTTCGACAATTGCTGGAGAAACTTCAACAGTTTCCAAAACAATTGAAGACCATGACAAAGTTTGGGATGGCAAATCTCCAACATGGTCAGATTGATTTTCTATGCTGCTCAGCTCTGGTGTTTTTTGAATAACTTCTGTAGATGCTGGCTCTGGAATCTGCTTGGCCTTGGATGGTTTCTTTTCCTTTTTGGTCTTTTGTTTCTTAGGCTTGTCATTCACAATGGTTGAGAAGCTTTGCTCTTTGTCCTGTATGTCATGGGAAGCAGAAATAGAGTCAGTTTTTATTTCAACTTGCTCTGTTTTGACAATTACTGGAGAAACTTCAACAGTTTGTGAAACAATAGATGACCACAATTGATTATGTATTGGAACATCCTCCACGGGAAGTTTTTGGATTTCTGAAGTGTCTGGAAGATCTACTGGACTGACAGGCTCCTGAGGCACAATGTTATCCACAAAGTCTGTACTTGGTTTTTTCACCTTTTTCGGTTTTTGCTTTTGAAGTTTATCTTTTTCATTCCGAACAAAATCTAAAGAGCAAGTTTCAGGTTCATCTTCAGATATGATGGTTTCTGTTTTAGATGGTGAATCAATACCCTTCAAGTCATCAGAATACTGCTGGGTAATTTTCGTGAAAGGTTCTTCGGTTCCTTGTCGGACTATAGATGACCATGAGAAAAAACTTTCCGGTTGTGATTGATCTGGAATTTTGATAGATTCGTCGTCGATCATTTCAGACCATTTTTGAGGCTGTATTTTCGATTTTCGATCTTCTGTTTCTTGATTTCTGGGATAAACATTTTGAACCTTTGTAATAACTTCGCTATCAGTCTTGGTATCATTTTCAATATCTGCTTTTTTCTTATTTTTGTCTTTTTTTGCTCTTGGTTTTTTAGAAACGTTCTCAACAATTTCTAAGGTTGGAATCGATGCTGTGGTTTGTGTTCTAACTTCAGCAACTCTCTCAACGTTTTGCTTCTCACCCTCTATAAAACTTGTTGTATGTTTCAATACGTCTGCATACGATGAATTTTGATCCCACACGTTGATGGGTATTTTAAATGAAGTCAGATCGGTTGGCATAAGCTGAGAAGACTCCTTTATCTCAGGTTCAGTTGGTTGAACAATATCCCTCACTGCGACTGTCTCAATAGTTGACGTAATCCTTTCTGTAGCAGGTGTCTTTACTACTGTTGCTTCCGGTTTTGGTGATTCGAGTACCTCGTCTGACTGTTCACTGACAGTTTCAGTAGTCACAGTAGTTTTCATTGTGACAGTCACAGTAGTCTTGGTGTCTTCTGTTTCCGGAACTTTTTCAGGCTCAGCAGGTTGAACAATATCCTTCACGATGACCGTCTCAGTTGTTGATGTTAAAATCTTTTCAGGAATAGGTGCCTTTTCAGCTGAAACTTCTTGGATGGGTGCTTCTTCCTCTTCATCAGAGAATGTCATTGGTTCATCCATTACATCCATCCAAGAACAACTCGATTCATCCACAGGCAGACCGGCATAAGCTGGTTTTTTAGGTTCCACGGGTTTCTTTTCAGGTTCCACAGCCTTTGGTTCTTCAGGTTTCTGTTCTGGTTCTACTTGTTTTGGCTCCTCGGGAATTGCAGTCTCACTGACCGTTTCCGTCACAGTAGTTTTTGTTGTGACATTCACAGCTGTCTTAGTATCTTCTGAAATTGAAGTTTCCCGAATTTTTTCAGGCTCAGCTGGTTGAACAATATCCTTCACAATAACCGTCTCAGTAGTTGATGTTTTAAACTTTTCATGAGCAGGTGCGATTTCAGCTGGAACTTTCTCGATGGGTGCCTCTTCCTCTTCATCAGAGAATGTCATTGGTTCATCCAAAACATCCATCCAAGAACTACTCGAGTCATCCACAGGCAAGCCTGCATAGGCTGATTTCTTAGGTTCCTCGGGTTTCTTTTCTAGTTCCACAGCCTTTGGTTCTTCGGGTTTCTGTTCTGGTTCTATTTGTTTTGGCTCCTCCGGAATTGCAGTCTCACTGACCGTTTCCGTCACAGTAGTTTTAGTTGTGACAGTCACGGTTGTCTTAGTATCTTCTGAAATTGAAGTTTCCGGAATCTTTTCAAGCTCAACTGGTTGTACAATATCCTTCACAATAACCGTCTCAGTAGTTGATATTTTAAACTTATCAGAATCAGATGCATTTTTAGCTGGAACTTCCTGTATGGGTGCTTCTTCCTCCTCATCAGAGAATGTCATTGGTTTATCCATAACATCCATCCAAGAACTACTCGATTCATCCACAGGCAGACCGGCATAAGCTGGTTTCTTAGGTTCCTCAGGTTTCTTTTTGGGCTCCACTGCCTTTGGTTGTTCGGGTTGATTTTCTGGTTCCACTGGTTTTGACTCCTCCGAAATTGCAGTCTCACTGACAATTTCCGTCACAGTAGTTTTTGTTGTGACAGTCACGGTTGGCTTAGTGTCTTCTGGAATTGTTTCCGGAACTTTTTCAGGCTCAGCTGGTTGAACAACATCTTTCACAATAACCGTCTCAGTGGTTGATGTTTTAATCTTTTCAGGAACAGGTGCCTTTTCAACTGGAACTTCCTGGACTGGTGCTTCCTTCTCACTAGAGAATGCCATTGGTTCGTCCATAACATCTACCCAAAAACTACTCGATTCATCCACAGGCAGACCGGCATAAGCTGGTTTCTTAGGTTCCTCGGGTTTCTTTTCGGGCTCCACTGCCTTTGGTTCTTCCGATTTCTTTTCTGGTTCTACTTGTTTTGGCTCCTCGGGAATTGCAGTCTCACTGACCGTTTCCGTCACAGTAGTTTTAGTTGTGACAGTCACGGTTGGCTTAGTGTCTTCCGGAATTGTTTCCGGAACTTTTTCAGGCTCAGCTGGTTGAACAATATCTTTCACAATAACCGTCTCAGTGGTTGATGTTTTAATCTTTTCAGGAACAGGTGCCTTTTCAACTGGAACTTCCTGGACTGGTGCTTCCTCCTCATCAGAGAATATCATTGGTTCATCCAAAACATCCATCCAAGAACTACTCGAGTCATCCACAGGCAAGCCTGCATAGGCTGATTTCTTAGGTTCCTCGGGTTTCTTTTCTAGTTCCACAGCCTTTGGTTCTTCGGGTTTCTGTTCTGGTTCTACTTGTTTTGGCTCCTCGGGAATTGCAGTCTCACTGACCGTTTCCGTCACAGTAGTTTTAGTTGTGACAGTCACGGTTGTCTTAGTATCCTCTGAAATTGAAGTTTCCGGAATCTTTTCAGGGTCAGCTGGTTGTTCAATATCCTTCACAATAACCGACTCAGTAGTTGATATTTTAAACTTATCAGGATCAGATGCCTTTTCAGCTGGAACTTCCTGGATGGGTGCTTCTTCCTCCCTATCAGAGAAGGTCAGTGATTCATCCTTAACATCCATCCAAGAACTACTCGATTCATCCACAGGCAGACCGGCATAAACTGGTTTTTGATGTTCCTCGGGTTTCTTTTCGGTCTCCACTGCCATTGGTTGTTCGAGTTTCTTTTCTGGTTCCACTGGTTTTGACTCCTCCGAAATTGCCATCTCACTGACAGGTTCCGTCACAGTAGTTTTTATTGTGGCAGTCACAGTTGTCTTAGTGTCTTCTGGAATTGTTTCCGGAACTTTTTCAGGCTCAGCTGGTTGAACAATATCCTTCACAATAACCGTCTCAGTGGTTGATGTTTGAATCTTTTCAAGAACAGGTGCCTTTTCAACTGGAACTTCCTGGACTGGTGCTTCCTCCTCATCAGAGAATGTCATTGGTTCATCCATAACATCCATCCAAGATCTACTCGATTCATCCACCAGCAGACCGGCATAAGCTGGATTCTTAGGTTCCTCGGGTTTCTGCCCGGGCACTACTGCCATTTGTCCTTCGGGTTTCTTTTCTGGTTCCGCTGGTTTTGGCTCCTCCGAAAGTGCAGTCTCCCTGACACTTTCATTTACAGTAGTAGTTGTTGTGACTGTTACAGTTGTCTTTGTGTCTTTCAAAACCGAAGACTCAGGCTCAACACGAACAATTTCTTTCTCAATAACTGGTGTTGTCATCCTTTCCGAAACCTTTTCAGCTGGAATTTCCATCGTCCGAGAAATTTCCACTTCATCTTCAATCAATTCTTTCCAAGATTTTTGCTCGACAACAATATCATCGCCACCGTCGTCAATCATTTCAGCCCAAGATTTGTGCGTTGATTCTTCAGATTTTTCACCAATGCTCGACAATTCTAAATCCTCAGGAGCTTCGACTGCTGGGGACTCAGTAACCAACGGCGGCTGAACTAATATTTTTTCTGTCTTTTTGACAGCAACTGGCTTTGGAGTCACCTTTTCTGTTTCTATAAAGTCAATGGTTTTCTGGCCTACTACTGATGACCAAGAGCTTGTAAGTGGATCCTGCGGACGAGGAGTGTGTTCTTTTTGTATTGCCTTTTTCTTTCCAGTGTGATGTATTACAGTCTCCACTGTCTTTTGCTTCACCTCTTTCTTTTCTTTTGGTGGTAAATCAGACATTTTGTCTATTTGGCTGGCAATCTTGGCCCAAGTTGTCACTCCTTCATCGTAAATTGGAGATGAAGAAGTTTCAGGAACATCACTTTCGTCAGATGTGGATGAAACCACATTCGGTTGCACCTTTTTAGTCTTAGGGTCAACTGTATTTCTTTCAACCCTGACTTCTTTCTTAGAACTCTTCCGTTCCTTTTGAGCCTTAGGTTCTGGTTTTATGTCAGTCTTCGGAGCGGCAACTGGCTTTTTGCGAGATGCTATATCATCTACAAATTCGCCCGGCTTTTTAAGCAAAGAAGCCCACGAGAACGAATCGGAGCTACTGTCAACGGGTTTTTCCACATCTGAAATCCTTTCTGGTTCCTTTTCAATTGGAATTACTTCCTCGACCGTTGTTTGAGATATCTTTTCTTTTTTCTGTGGAACCTGTTGCTTCTTAGACTCCATCCGATCAACCTTCTTCTGTGATCGAACCTTTCGTGGCTTCTCTGGTTCATTGCGTTCACCTTCCGATTTGTCTGTTGACAATGTTATTGCACTCTTAATATGCGCTACAGTTGTATCAACCCACTCTCCAGGTCTCTTTACTAATGAAGCCCACGAAAAACCACTCGCATCGGGTTCCTTATCATCCGTTGGTTTCGTCAGTGTCTCTGTCACTGTCTCAGTTTGTGTGATTATCTTTGTGTGAGTTGAAGGTGCTGGTTCTTCCTGCTCCTGTTTTTCATCTTCAGAAGTGGTTGAAACTGTCTCTTGAATTGGTTTTTTGGATTTCTTCGACTTTTTCGTTTTTGTAGATTTCCGTTCAGATTTTTCTTGCTTCTCATGCTTCTCCGATTTCTTAGAGTCTGGAATACTGTCCGGCTGCACTACTTCCTTTTTGACAAATGTATTGTCAGACCATTCACCTGGCCTTCGAACCAAGGCAGACCAACTCATTTCAGACGATTTTTGAACATCCTTCTCGTCAGATGATGGTTCTTTGGAGCTTTCAGTAGCTGGCTTTGAATTATCCGTGCTTGAAGTTTCTTGAATGAATTCTACTGGCTTCTGTTTTGTTTGTTTTGGCTTCTTTGTATGCTCCTTTGGCCTAACACTTTCAGGCAAGGGCTCAACAAAGGTCTGTTTTTCTTCATGTACAATTAGAGGCTTTTCGGAAACCGACATCTCGGCTGAACTGAACAAAACATCAGCATATGATTTGCCATCTCGATTGTTTTCCCAAACCCCAGTTGGTTGTTCTGCTTCCATGACATAAGTGGGCGGTGCTTCAGATACAACTGCAATTTCTTGAGGTTCATCTGCTGGCTTCTTTGCACGCTTTGCGGGTTTAACTTTCTTTGGCTTCTTTGGAAGTACCACTACTTGCTGCTCGGTTTTACTTCTAGGGATGAATTCGTTGTAAACTTTTTCATTAGCAAGGAATGTGTTTGTTTGATCAGCATATACGTGCTTTAGATAAGAAGGCGTAAATTCTGGAGCATCTGCAGACAATGTCGATGTGAAAACAACATTTCCTGAGCTTGGTGTCGATTCCTCCAAAACGCTAGACCACGTATCGATTGGACCCTCAAGTGTCAAGGCGGAATAAGCCGTCCCCTTTTCTGATTTTAACTGTTTCTCTAAATCTTTACTGACAGTAGTTGTTGTTGTTGTTGTGACAGTTACGGTTGACTTTGTGTCCTCTGAAACTACATTATCAGAAATCTTCTCAGGCTCAACTGACTGAACCAAGTCCCTTACAGCGACCGTCTCAATTGTGGATTTTGTAATCTTCTCAGGAACAGTTGTCTTTTCAACTGGCACTTTCTGGATTGGTTCTTCTAAAACATCCATCCAAGAACTACTCGAGTCATCCACAGGCAATCCTGCATAGGCTGGTTTTTTAGGTTCCTCGGGTTTCTTTTCGGGTTCCACTACCTTTGCTTCTTTGGGTTTCTTTTCTGGTTCCACTGATTTTGACTCCTCCGGATGTGCAGTCTCATTGACAGTGTCTGTCACAGTAGTTTTTGTTGTGACAGTCACAGTAGTCTTCGTGTCTTCTGAAATTTCACTTTCTGGGACCTTTTCAGGCTCAGCTGGCTGAATAATATCCTTCACAATGACCGTCTCACTTGTTGATGTTTTAAACTTTTCAGGAACAGGTGCCTTTTCTACTGGAACTTCCTGGATGGGTGGTTCTTCCTCCTCATCAGAGAATATCATTGGTTCATCCAAAACATCCATCCAAGAGGTACTCGATTCATCCACAGGCAATCCTGCATAGGCTGGTTGTTTAGATTCCTCGGGTTTCTTTTCGGGTTCCACTGCCTTTGCTTCTTCGGGTTTCTTTTCTGGTTCAACTGATTTTGACTCCTCCGGATGTGCAGTCTCACTGACCGTTTCTGTCACAATAGTTTTTGTTGTGACAGTCACAGTAGTCTTTGTGTCTTCTGAAATTACACTTTTCGGAACCTTTTCAGGCTCAGCAGGTTGGACAACATCCTTCACAACGACCTTCTCTGTTGTTGATGTTTTAAACTTTTTAGGAACAGGTGTCTTTTCAACTGGAACTTCCTGGATGGGTGCTTCTTCCTCTTCGTCAGAGAACGTCAGTGGTTCATCCAAAACATCCATCCAAGAACCACTCGATTCATCTACAGGCAGACCGGCATAAGCTAGTTTCCTAGGTTCCTCGGCTTTCTTTTCTGGTTCCACTGGTTTTGACTCCTCCGGAATTGCCGTCTCACTGACAGTTGCCGTCACAGTTGGTTTTGTTGTGACAGTCACGGTAGTGTTAGTGTCTTCTGAAATTTTAGTTTCCGGAACCTTTTTAGGTTCAGCTGGTTGAACAATGTCCTTCACAATGACCGTCTCAGTTGTTGATGTTGTAATCTTTTCAGGATTAAATGCCTTTTCAGCTGGAACTTCCTGGATGGGTGCTTCTTCCTCTTCATCAGAGAATGTCATTGGTTCATCCAAAACATCCATCCAGGAACTACTCGACTCATCCACAGGCAAGCCGGCATAGGCTGATTTCTTAGGTTCCTCGGGTTTCTTTTCTAGTTCCACAGCCTTCGGTTCTTCGGGTTTCTCTTCTGGTAGCTTTGGCTCCTCTGGAATTGACGTCTCACTAACAGTTTCTGTCACAGTAGTTTTTGTTGTGACAGTCACGGTAGTCTTAGTGTCTTCAGAAATTGAAGTTTCCGGAATCTTTTCAGGCTCAGCTGGTTGTACAATATCCTTCACAATGACCGTCTCAGTAGGTGATGTTTTTATTTTTTCAGGAAGAGGTGCCTTTTCAGCTGGAGCTTTCTGGATTGGTGCTGCTTCCTCCTCATCAGAGAATGTCATTGGTTCATCCATAACATCCATCCAAGAGGTACTCGATTCATCCACAGGCAATCCTGCATAGGCTGGTTTCTTAGGTTCCTCGGGTTTCTTTTCGGGCTCCACTGCCTTTGGTTCTTCGGGTTTCTTTTCTGGTTCCACTGGTTTTAACTCCTCCGGAATTGTAGTCTCACTGACAGTTTCCGTCACAGTTGTTTTTGTTGTGACAGTCACGGTAGTCTTAGTGTCTTCTGAAATTTTAGTTTCCGGAACCTTTTCAGGCTCATCTGGTTGAATAGTGTCCTTCACAATGACCGTCTCAGTTGTTGACGGTGTAATCTTTTCAGGATCAGATGCCTTTTCAGCTGGAACTTCCTGGATGGGTGATTCTTCCTCTTCATCAGAGAATGTCATTGGTTCATCCATAACATCCATCCAAGAACTACTCGATTCATCCACAGGCAGACCGGCATAAGCTGGTTTCTTAGGTTCCTCGGGTTTCTTTTCGGGCTCCACTGCCTTTGGTTCTTCGGGTTTCTTTTCTGGTTCCACTGGTTTTAACTCCTCCGGAATTGTAGTCTCACTGACAGTTTCCGTCACAGTTGTTTTTGTTGTGACAGTCACGGTAGTGTTAGTGTCTTCTGAAATTTTAGTTTCCGGAACCTTTCCAGGCTCAGCTGGTTGAATAATGTCCTTCACAATGACCGTCTCAGTAATTGATGTTTTAATCTTTTCAGGAACAGGTGCCTTTTCAGCTGGAGCTTTTTGGATGGGTGCTTCTTCCTCCTCATCAGAGAATGTCATTGGTTCATCCATTACATCCATCCAAGAACTACTCGAGTCATCCACAGGCAGACCGGCATAAGCTGGTTTCTTAGGTTCCTCGGGTTTCTTTTCGGGCTCCACTGCCTTTGGTTGTTCGGGTTTCTTTTCTGGTTCCACTGGTTTTGACTCCTCCGAAATTGCAGTCTCACTGACAGTTTCCGTCACAGTTGTTTTTGTTGTGACAGTCACGGTAGTGTTAGTGTCTTCTGAAATTTTAGTTTCCGGAACCTTTCCAGGCTCAGCTGGTTGAATAATGTCCTTCACAATGACCGTCTCAGTTGTTGATGTTAAAATGTTTTCAGGATCAGATGCCTTTTCAGCTAGAACTTCCTGGATGGGTGCTTCTTCCTCTTCATCAGAGAATGTCATTGGTTCATCCATAACATCCATCCAAGAACTACTCGATTCATCCACAGGCAGACCGGCATAAGCTGGTTTCTTAGGTTCCTCGGGTTTCTTTTCGGGCTCCACTGCCTTTGGTTCTTCGGGTTTCTTTTCTGGTTCCACTGGTTTTAACTCCTCCGGAATTGTAGTCTCACTGACAGTTTCCGTCACAGTTGTTTTTGTTGTGACAGTCACGGTAGTCTTAGCGTCCCCTGAAATTTTAGTTTCCGGAACCTTTTCATGCTCAGCTGATTGAACAATGTCCTTCACAATGACCGTCTCATTTATTGATGTTGTAATCTTTTCAGGATCAGATGCCATTTCAGCTGGAGCTTTCTGGATGGGTGCTGCTTCCTCCTCATCAGAGAATGTCCTTGGTTCATCCAAAACATCCATCCAAGAACTACTCGACTCATCCACAGGCAAGCCGGCATAGGCTGATTTCTTAGGTTCCTCGGGTTTCTTTTCGGGCTCCACTGCCTTTGGTTCTTCGGGTTTCTTTTCTTGTTCCTTTGGCTCCTCTGGAATTGCCGTCTCACTAACAGTTTCCGTCACAGTAGTTTTTGTTGTGACAGTCACGGTAGTCTTAGTGTCTTCTGAAATTTTAGTTTCCAGAACCTTTTCAGGCTCAGCTGGTTGAATAATGTCCTTCACAATGACCGTCTCAGTAATTGATGTTTTAATCTTTTCAGGAACAGGTGCCTTTTCAGCTGGAGCTTTTTGGATGGGTGCTTCTTCCTCCTCATCAGAGAATGTCATTGGTTCATCCATTACATCCATCCAAGAACTACTCGAGTCATCCACAGGCAGACCGGCATAAGCTGGTTTCTTAGGTTCCTCGGGTTTCTTTTCGGGCTCCACTGCCTTTGGTTGTTCGGGTTTCTTTTCTGGTTCCACTGGTTTTGACTCCTCCGAAATTGCAGTCTCACTGACAGTTTCCGTCACAGTTGTTTTTGTTGTGACAGTCACGGTAGTGTTAGTGTCTTCTGAAATTTTAGTTTCCGGAACCTTTCCAGGCTCAGCTGGTTGAATAATGTCCTTCACAATGACCGTCTCAGTTGTTGATGTTAAAATGTTTTCAGGATCAGATGCCTTTTCAGCTAGAACTTCCTGGATGGGTGCTTCTTCCTCTTCATCAGAGAATGTCATTGGTTCATCCATAACATCCATCCAAGAACTACTCGAGTCATCCACAGGCAAGCCTGCATAGGCTGGTTTCTTAGGTTCCTCGGGTTTCTTTCCTAGTTCCACAGCCTTTGGTTCTTCGGGTTTCTGTTCTGGATCTATTTGTTTTGGCTCCTCGGGAATTGCAGTCTCACTGACAGTTTCCGTCACAGTAGTTTTTGTTGTGACAATCACAGTTGTCTTTGGGTCTTCCGAAACCGGAGATTCTGGGACTTTTACATTTTCAGAGATTATCTGTTCCTTGAGTTCATCAGATTTGTGAAGATTTTCTCTAAACAAGTTTTCCGCAAAGCTTTGGTCAATAGTATTGTATTTTGGAACCTCGAAGTTATATACAAAAGGTTTATTATCTTCGATTTCTTTAATATTTTTATTAGAAATATCTATAGTGGTTGGTACTGTTATCTGGACTGTTGAAGAATTAGAACTCTCAATCGGTAAATTTGCAGATACTGTTTTTATTTCTGATGTTGTGGGAGAATCAACAGAACTATCAACCGTTTTGCGATCTTCAATCATTTGTTGTGGGTGCTCAATTGGCGTAGGAAGAATTGGATTATTGTTGATTATGTGATAGTTACATTCAGCTGTTGTGAATGCAGCTATATTGTATGGTGGAATTTCATATGACTTGTCTTTTTCAATGGAAACTGGTTCAATATTTTTGGGAGACGTATCCACCAAAGTGTTTGTAACAACAGATTCAACCGTACTTACAACCGGTAAGGTCTTTTCAACAGTTTGATCTTGTTGATCAAGTGTCAAAGGTAAGGGAGTTTCTACAGACGTTGGCTTAGAATTGATTATGTGATAATTGGCCTCAGCAGTATTATATTGAGATAAATCATATTTGGGAGTTTCAAAAATCTTTTCAGTGGGACAAATTGTTGGAAGATTAGTGATATTTAAAGTGCTTACCGTGTTAGCCACAAATGCTTCAGCAATTAATGCGCTTGGCTTGGCAGGAGCAATTTGATTAGCGATATTAGTAGGATCAGGGAGTAATTGAATTTCACATGGGATATCAGCTTGCGTTTCTACTTGAGTTATTGAAGAAACAATTTCTGGCGTTTCTTGCGTTGTTTCATGGAAAAGTAAATCAACTTTGTTATGCTTGATGGTATTCTGCGCTAATGGGACTGGAGTATCGATAAGAGATTGCTTTTCATCACCAATAGGTATAGTAGTTGTTTCATTACCTTTGCTTTCTTCTACTATGACCTGTGCAATTTCTTGCTTTATGAACTCTTCGGGAATGGCAGGACGTTTTTTCTTATCTTTCTTTGACAGTTTCTTCTGGATTTCTTCGAATAGTTTTTGCTCTTCTAGACTTAGATCGGACGGGGGTTTAATGTTCTTATCTACTACACTTGGCTTGTCAACGTGTTCGATTAAATCTGTTTTAGCAACAGGATTTTTCTGTTCCAAAGAATCCGAAATAACTGACTCGAAAACAACTGGCTCAGATTCAACGAACTCAACTATAGAAGTCTTATCACTTTCGGCAGTTCTATGCAGGGATTCAACATTTTCAGTCACAGTCTCGGTCACGCGAAGACTAACCTCTGGAAAATCTAGATGCATTTTCACGATTGGAGTCTTCAGCTTTTCTTCGTGAGTTATTAAAGAGATTTTCTGAACTGTGCCTGGTGGATAGGCACCGTCAATGCCTTCTCCAACGAAAAGAACATTTGTGCCATCTTCGGTTTCGAAGCTACGTCGTTGTGTCGTTGTGAGGATCGTATTTTTGGTAGTTGTCGTTGTAGTAGTAGCAGTGCGATCTGTCTCGTTTATAATCTCATTTGAGGAATTATATTCAGCGCTTACAGTAGGTAATTCTGTTGTTTCAATATCTAAGACCTTAATGCCTGACTTGCTCGCAGAGTCCCTAGGACCCAAATCAATATTGACACCAACATTCGCAAATTTGAACTCGCTTGTAGAGGCGACAACTGGTGGAGCTGTCTCCAAAAGTGTATGCGAAGAAACAATGGGACTAATTGGTCTTTGATCTGGCATTTCAATACTGGATGTAACAATAACATCGCTAGGTGCGTCACTTTCGGTTAAAACTATACGTCCGTCATTTGTTACTCGCTTAGTTATTCGCATTGTACGAATTGTGGTTGTCTTGATAATTGCCCCATCAATTTGACTGGATGTGGTCGAAGTTTCACTCTGTGCTTCTGAAATCGTCGGAGAGGCTTCCCGGACGGTGATCGGTTCACTTATTGTGCTGCTGCTCTCTGTGGTTGTTTCGCCGTCTTCATTCAGCTTCTTCACAATTTTCGTCGTACGCACGGTTGTTGTTTTTGTTACACCACCAACATCATCATTTATTGTTTCATCAGCAACCAGAGCACACTCATCAGGTTTTTGGATTTCCCTTTCCGTCACTTTCTGATTATCAACATTTTGTGCAATCTTCTTAACAATTTTGGTTGTTCTCACAATTGTAGTTTTAACAACATCATTGTCAACGTTTGCTTCGGAGGGTTCCGATACCATAATTTCAGCAGCTTGGACAACTTGTTTTGACTCATCTTCAACTGGAGCAGCATCTTCCTTGGGCGTGATTAGCAATGGCTCTTCAGTTCGCTTAGGTTCCGATGTAACTAGAGCTTCCTTTTGCTTCTCTGCCTTCTCAGCCATCTTTGATTTTCTCGTTTTCTTTTCAGGAACGGACTCTGCTGTTTGCAATTTTTCTACGACTGGAGCAACAACTTCGTTAGTTATGGTTACTGTGGTTTGTTCAGTTTGCTTAGGTTCATAAGAAACTGAAGTATCCTTTTGTTTGTTTTGCTTCTTTGATTTCGAGAATTTTTTTTCAGGCTCAGGCTGTGCAGTTTGCTTTTCAGAGGCTATGAAGTCCAATGTGGTTGACTTAATGTTCCTGTCTTCAATAACATCTTCAGTCTTTGGCGCAATCAGCCATTGTTCCACAGTCCCTGGCGGTTCGAAGGAAGTCGGTTCAGGAGCGGCAGGTTTGAGTAAATCTTGCGGTTCACTTACACTCTCGCTTGTAGGTGGCTTTACAGCCTTTGTAGTACGCGTCGTTGTAGTTTTCTTAATGCCCTCACTGTTCGATTCGGTAGTAACCGATTCGGATACGATTGGTGCGTTCAGAATTGTGGTTTCAACAGGGGGTAAATAAGATTCAGATGCAGAACTGTGCTCGCTGATATTTTCCGAATCTTGTGAAATTTTCTTTACTATTTTAGTTGTGCGTACAATTGTAGTTTTAAGCACAGAACCATCTTCGGTAAGTAAAGTTTCATCAGATGTTTTTGCAACGGGTGCAACTTCAATTTCAGTTGTAGGTTCAACAATTGATTCTTTGTTTGGCTCAGTTTTGGCATTCTTTATCGTTCGTGTGGTAGTCGTTTTAGTTGTCTTAACTACACCCTCATCGCTGATTTCTCGACTATTCATTTCAGATTTCTCTACCTTCGGCTGTTCTGTGGCTTCTTCCGCGATTTCGAAAGAATCCAGCGAACGTGCTTCCGAATGAGTTGATGTGGACATTTCCTGATTTTCTTGTTGATTGATTTTTTTCACGATTTTTGTTGTACGTATGACGGTCGTTTTGATTAGACTGCCATCTTCGCTGATAACAGATCCATCGGTTGACTGAGTTTGTTTTTCGTCAATTGTAATTGCACTTGTTGTATTCAGGGGCTCTGGGGTTTCTTGTGGTGCTTGTGGCTCAATTATTTCAGCTACAGTTTGCACAATGGGACTTTCTGGTATTTGTATGGCATCAGTTTTCGGTTTGATTTCCTCACTCTCTGATTTCTTTTGCTTCTTTTTCTTATCCTTTCTAGTTGGCTTTTGTGGTTTTCGCTCTACCTCAACCTCAACAGCTGGTTCCTTTACAATTAAGCTTTCGGACTCCTTTTTGTCCTTACGCGGTGGCTTTTGTGGCTCTGGCGCAATTATTTGTTCAGCTTGATCGACAATTTCTTCAACTGCATGGTGTGCAGCATCAATAATAGCTTCTTGAGGTGCAACCGATTGATCATGGGATGTAACGTTTCGGGAAGTAAGCACAGTAGTTGGTAGTAAAGTAACATCACGCTCCACCTCTGGCTCGTCCTCCAGGACTTCCTCAACAATTTCATCACCGTCGGCGGTAATCCGTTTAAGAATTCGCTTTGTTTTGGTTATTGTTGTTTTCGTTATGGAACCGCCCTGAACCACAGTTGTATCCAGCGTTGCATTCAGTCCAGGTACCATTATACTTCCTGGGACTGTACTCAAGCTTGTAGTTTCCACCGATGGTAATTCGAACTGTTCCACGGAAATTTTTTCTTCAGGCAAGTCGTCGACTACATCTTCTTCAACAATTTCCTCTCTACCATCGACAATACGCTTAACTATACGTTTCGTGATGTGTTTTGTGATGGTCCTGGTAGTAATTGTAGTTGTACCGCTTTCAGTGGAAATCGTGTTTGTCGATGTTGTTACCGTAGGATCGCTCTCCATTAATGTTTCATCAGTTTCTATACTTGATAGTGTTGTAGGCTCGAACTCTTGAGTAGATTCAGAAGTATAATGAACTGTCTCCAAAGGTTGAGCAACGTTGTTTGATTCTTTTGTTTTAAATGGCGTTGTAATCTCTGACAGATTTTTGTCCTCCTTTGTTGTAGTTTTGGTATCAGAAATTGTCTCCATTGCAGAGTTTCCTTTTTCATAAATTTCCATTTCTTTAACGATGCTGATAGTTGGCTCAATCGGGTTGAAAGTTGTCAACGCCGAATCTACTATAGATTCCTTGATGGGTGGTGTCTCCGTCTGCTTGATGACTTCAATAGCCGGTTCAACTGTGCCCGTTGATATGATGATTGTTTCCACAACAGACATAGGCTTATTTTTGTCTTTTTTAGATAGAGCCTGAATAGTGGTATGTGTGTCAACAGTAGGTTCTATTACATATTCAACTTCTGCTGGCTTAACGAACTCTTCGGCAGGCTCAACTACTTTCTGGGGAACCGCAGTCACTTCGACAACAGCTTTGGGCTTCTTTTTGTCCTTCTTTGAAGGAGCAGTAACAATGTCTGCAATATCAGCAGTTGGCTGTTCAACTGGGATTGTTTCCGTATGTCTGATAACTTCTACAATCGGTTCCACTGTTTTCGTTGTGATGGTTGTGGTTTCAACCACTGTCGAAGGCTTCTTTCTATCCTTTTTGTTAGGTGCGTGAATAACAATAGGTTCTACTTTCGGGATAGTTTCGTGTTCATTAGCAATTTCAACAGGCGGTTTAGTAGTTTTCTTTGAGGTATTTGTCGTTTCCACAACGTTGGATTGTTGCTTTTCCTCCTTAACTGCTGAAACCACCTCGACCGGTTCGACAATCTGTCTACTGGTAATTGTAGTTTCTGGTACATGCTCAGTTTGAGATTTGGTCTTTTTAGATTTTCTAGGTTTTGGTTCTGGATGCTTGTGCGACTCCTCTGGTGCAGACGCACTATCCACAATAGAAGTTTTCTCTACATGGGTGTGCGTTGTTTCATTGTTGTCAGGAGATTTATGTTTTTTGCCCGTTTTGGGCTCTTTGCGACTGCTGACCTTTATTGGCAATGGCTCTGGTTGTTGTTCATGCCGCTGTCGCTTAGGTTTGGCATTTCTTATGTCTGGATTGTCATCTGCCCATCTACCGTGCTGGCTTCTGATCGTCGTTGTGCTTGTTGTTGTATGCTTTGTTGTTGTTGTTGTTGTTGCATGCTCAGCATTGCGAATTTGCGGCATGGGAACCGCTACACGTACTGGAATCAGTTGCTGACTGGATGGCTGGAAAACTGGATGTGCTTTACTATGCTGTTGTTGACCAAAGAGCACCTCGGCATAGGTGCTGCCAGTACTTGGATCTTGTTGCTGATATACGTTCTGATTGGGCTGTTGCACTTGCGGACGAACGATGACAGTCTCTGGGCCGGTGACAATATCCTTACTCTCATTTTCTATCACAGTTGGTTGTACCGACTCCGAGACAATTGTTTGCTCCACAAATCTCGTTTTAGTCACACTCGGATGTGGTTTAGGTTGCTGTGGCTGTTGTTGTTGCAATTGTTGTTGTTGGTATTGAGGGTGTGCTTGTTGTTGTGGTTGAGGTACCTCAACGGGTATCGTCTCAATAGCATCGACATCAAACTGTCCAAAGGTAATGTCAGGTCGCGGCTCATTCATCTCAAACTCTTGCGGTTCGACAGGTCGTAGCATATGCGCATGCTCCTCAACGAATACCTGTTGTGGTTGCATTTGCTCCTCCGGTTTAGGATGTTGCGTTACAAGCGTGGGCTGTATTTGCTGAGTACTCGTGGTCAGTGGTTCGGAGCTCTGTTGCACCATGGATGCAAGTGTTGTCACCACACGATCGAGTACACTATTACCTGTTGTGGATGTGCTTATTGTCAGATTTACATCCGTACGGTACGGTTCGAGCAAATAAGATTGTTCAACAATTTCCGGCTGATAAGCGGCCACATCTGATGGTACCTCAGGTTGCTGCTGTTGTGGCGCATATTCCTGTGTGTACTCAGTTGACTGTTGTGGTGCATAGTAGATTTGTGAAGAATCCGTCGTGGTATACACCGTTGGATATGTCTCTGTTTGAGCCACCGGCTGATAATAACCCGTCAACAGCTGATACTGTGTCGTCGCGGGTGGCACCGCAACAGGTTGATATTGTATGGGGTACTGCATCTGCATGATTTGATCATAGTAATTCTGTGGCAATGTCTGCTGCTGCTGATGCTGTTGCTGGGCGTCGCCATTTGGTTCCGGGACAAAGCCCCACTGACCGCTATCGGCCACATTCTCATACATGGTCTGATATAGCTGTGGATCTGGCTGCAAATACGTCGCGGTTATCTCCTCTGCACTCATTGGTACTGTATAGCCACTGATCTGTTGCTGCGGCTGTTGTTGTTGTTTTTGCTCCAGTTGTTGTTGCTGTTGATGCTGAATATAGGCAAGCTCCGTGTTGGGCTCGCTAATAAACTGCTGGTCTACCAGCTGTGGATGTTGTTCGGGTGTGGTTTGTGGCACATAAATGTTGGCCGCTGCGGCACTGGCATCTACTACATCCTGTATGGTTAGATCGGCATGCGGCTGCGCCGTTTGTCTTGCTAGCTCTTCGGCTTGCAAGCGCTCCAATTCCAAACCACGAAGAACTTCCGCATAGGATGTGGAACCTGGCACCCACATGGGACTGCGTGAACGTGCGCGGTCCCCTTGCGGTATATAAAGTTGCTGGTGTTCATGTTCTTGCTGATGTCGCTGTTGCTGTTGTTGGTGTTGATGTTCTTGTTGATGTCGTTGTTGCTGTTGTTGTTGTGGTTGTTGCTGTTGTGGCTGCTCCACCTGTATGTTGGGTTGTGGCTCGCGTCTACGTCGCGGTGAACGACCGCGACGTTCGGGACGCGGCGGCTGCAGTTTCTCATCTGGATTTACGCGGCGCTGCTGACTTCGCTCAATTTCGACAAAGTGACTGTTTGGATTGCTACTAGTGCTAGGAACTGTTTGATCTATGGGTGTAAAGCTGGTCGATTCATCATACTCTGAGATAGTTGTGCTGCTGCTGTTGGGTGGTGTAACACGTTGTTGCTCCTTGCGCTTATAGAGCACAGTGGGCAAATTGGAGCTTGATTCGCTTGACTCCATTTGTAATGGGTCATCCTCGTGCGTACGTACGGTAGTCGTCATTGTGGTTGTTGTGGTTGTTGTGATTGTTTGGTTCAAGTTCGTTTGTTGTTGTTGTTGTTGTTCTTGCCTCGTTGTCGTTGTTGTTGTCATGGTCGGGGTTTCTTGAATTTCTTGTCTGGATGTGGTCGACGTTTCATTACCGCTTACCGGACTCGCATGTCCTGATAACACTTCAGCATAGGTTAGACCTACTGCCGTTGGCTTCATAAGCAACGAGACAGTCGATGAAGTGGTTACCACTGAATGTGGATCCAGAGCATAAGATTGGGCGGCGGTTGCGTCGTAGGATTGCTGCATGCCATCGATTGATTGTCGCATTGCCTATGCGTTCAGTAACGGGTGTAGTGGAAGAGATAGAGAGAGAGATAGGGGGAAGATTTGCCAAAAAAGGTTAGCTTTCAGTTGTTTGAAAGATCATGGGCCTAACAGCTACCTAATATGACTGTCTAAGGCCTATTCAAGAAATACTCTTTTCGGGTTTTCATTTTTAAAAATATAATTTAATATTTAATCTTTCCTTCTTTTTTTTTGTATTTTTCTTAAGCATGGGTCATGTATGATATATAATATATTTGTATAATATAATTGGTACGGCTCTGGCTTAGCTGCTGCCTCTGCATCAAATTGGGAGACTTTTGCATTGGCAGCATTAAACCCGAGATGCCGCTGGTGGCTGCTTTTAGCTTGCTTTGGTTTTCAATTTCTTTGGCGATCTAGTTCTAGTATAATAGTATGTAAGTATACATCACTATATATATAGATATATATATATATATATATGTATGTATTTATTACTTATAAGTACTGTTGCCATAGCTGCGGCATCTAAATCTCTAGCTTAGCATCGTCGGGCGTGCCGCGATGTATTAACAATTTGATGCGCTCATTACGTGCGGTTATTTTCGAATGCAAATTTTTGACACGTTCACGACATGCCTATTTAGATTGATATATTGGATATGCATATATTTGAGGTGACGAAGAGTATATTTTTTTATGCGTATGTGCATAGATAAAGAGAGAGAGAGATATATAAGTTTGGCGTGAGCATTTTGAGAAGATATATAAAAAGGTCAGCATATAATCAATAATGATAATATTTGTATAGACAGCGAGCAGAAGTATGCCAATAGGACAAGCAACCATATACCATGTATATATACACATATATATATATATATATATATATATGTATTTGTAGAAGTACGCAAAACCCATGTGTGTGTGTGTGTGTATATGATTGTGTGTGTTATGTGTGGATGTGTCAAGAGTTACATTAAGGATATAGCAGCAGCATCGATAGGAGTTATTAGTCACATGTTTAGTTTTTAGCAAATAGCACAAGAGGCAAGCGAGCAAAGCCCAAGAAACCAATTAGATATAGTTAAGTATTTCAAATATTAGTAAGAACAATTGATTAATGTTTGTTTATCATTATGTAGTGTGGAAATTTTAATTGTTTCGGTTTTTGTTTATATATTTTTCAGCGCAACGACACCAGATTTGATTTTTAAATGTACGAAGAGAAAAGATAAAAAGAAATACAATTGTCAAAAATAAAATATATAAGTCAAATTAAAACCGTAACCATACTATTAACTAAAAGTCAACTGAGAGCGCTAATATAAGAAAAATAGATAAAGAGAGAGAGAGAGCTGTGACGTCGAACGGGCTGTATGAAAATATTTCTGCCCGGCCATTAAGCTGACTAATAAAGTAAAATATAAAAAAAACATCATAAATGATAATATATCTAAGCGAAAGCGTAATGTGTGTATTTTCTTTTGTGCCACAAAATGTGATGTGATTTGATTTGATTTGATTTTTAATGTAATGACTGTACTTTTAAAATTGTGCCGTCATAATGTAAATATGCTTCAAGTGTACTCGTGAGATGGTGTAGCTGGGTGGATAGGTGAGTAGTTGTGTGAATGTAAAATAAGTTCTCATAGCAAGAGTTGCCCCAAAATTTCGCTACTGTCGTTCAAAATTTCTTTGCTAACAACAGAAAAAAATTGTACAAATTTGTTGACTTGATAATTTGCCACTTACCGTCAACACTGCAATTCGCAATGTAAACTTAAAACAAAATTTGTATAAATCTATAATATAAACTACAAAGGAAGGCCAAACACATATACGTATGTTTATGTATATATGATGTCTATGATCGTAATTTTTGTGCGAGAGACTTGCAGGCGTTAATCTGGCATTGCTTAAAATATCTGTCTGAATAATGGTCTGGAGAAAGAATTTCAGTATTTTCGGTTTGTTTTTCTTTTGATTATGTATTTTTTCCGCTGGGCTACCCCCGGCAACAAGAACTTATGTGAATTGTCTTGTTGTATAGATATATACATATATATCTTTCGGTATGGCACGTGACAATGAATAAGAATTGGTTTTTGGTTTTACAGACACAACAAATGTTCGGTTTCTTGACATGGCAGACATAACAATAAGTAGAATGGATGATATGATATGAACGAGAGAAAGATAGCATGGCATATATACTATATATATGCTACATACAAGGCGGGCTGTGTTGTTGTTGGTGTTGGTGTTTTTCGATGAAGGATGAGTTGCACGGTTTATGTGACATGTTTTGTAGCAAATTATAAAAACACAAGAGCGAGCACAAAGATGATACGTTTTGTGAAAAATATAAATATGTTTGGATGTATCTGTGTGTGTGTGCATGTGTCTATGAAATGAATGGCATAAATCGAATTCGAAAATAATAAAAACGTAAGAAAATTTGGTCTGAGCGAACGAAAAACAAAAATTATATGCCGCATAGAAATAAGAAACAATATATAAATAATATATACCAGCATAATTGCGCACTCAACGAAATGATAATAAGTAATTGAAATAAAAATATATAAATAGAATTAAGTACGCAGCCACCGTGCAACTTGGTTTTTGTTTCGGACCTACCCGCACAATTTTTTTTTATTTAGCGATCTAAATTGTATTATTAAATTATTTTATTATATTATATATTTATTGAAATTTGAATTTGACAATTCATGTGATTGAGTGTTAATAACTTTTGGGCCAACAAACTGGTTGTTCTGTCAACTGTTGCATAGCAATATAATAAGAATCGTTCAATATATATAGTAAGTAGCATATGATAATGATGTGGGGGATAATACTGACTCAAAAGGGGGAAATCATTTTCATCTTAGCTTATTAAAGTTGCTGTTATTTACGATATCTACTATAGATATACTATAAATAGATACAGAGTTCAGTGAGGTCAAGATTTCCTAAGAACTGAGTAACTTATGATTCAACTGATCAACTGGCTTACTGCTGATTGCCTACATTTCTGGGTGCTCTACAAAAGACTCAGTTTCAGATTCTAAAACTGGGCAGTAGTACGTACCTGTTGCTCGGCTAATGCGCGCTCACGATCGTGTGGCAAGTACGTAGGCGCCATCACCAGACGCAGTTGTTGCTCCTCCTGTATAATACGCTGACGGAGCGTTTGCATTTGCTGTTGGTATACATCGATTTGGCTCAGCGTCTGCTCCAGGCTCTGCGATTTGGAACGAACCAATTCGCCGAGACCATCGAGCAAACGCACCAAATCATCAACATTCTCGCTGAGGCGCGGATCACCGCCCATGCCATTGCGGAAGTGTACCTGAGCAAAGGGCGAATATTGACAAAATGGAAATGCTTTCCAGATTAGCTGATGGGATGCCATTGCACTTACCTCCAGTTTTTCAATAGACAATCTCATTTTGGTTTTTTGCACATTAATGTCCGCTAGAGTCTTTTCACAGTAGCCCAATTGATCGCGCAGCGGCTTCTTTAGCTGCGGCGATGAGTCCAATGTTTGCTTGGTCTTTTCATGCCAGGCGCGTATTTCCTTCACCTTGCGCTCGCATTGATCCCACTCCTCGCAGGCCTCCTGCAGCAGCGAGTTCTATGAAAGAGACGGACAAAGATGATGCATGGATTGGAATTAAATTTGAAGTTGCTTATGATGAGCTTACTCTCTCCAGCAGCACTGCTTCCACGGCTATCTTCGCATCCTCGGCCTGCTGTAGTTTATCCTTGAGATCGCCCACGGTCGTCACCTGACCAATGTGTTCCAGTTCTTTATCCATTTCGCTCAAATGCTTCACAATCGGTTTAATACTCTTCACAGCCGTCACATAATCATTCAATTTGTTCCTTGCGTCGGGCAGTGTGTGCAACTCAATCGATTGATCGATGAAGGTGCGCTTATCTGCCACCCAGGACATGACTATCTGATACAGATTCATGAAACGCGTCCATGCATCCAGGCTATCACCCACCGCCTGCTTTTTCTCATCCAGCCAGCCACGGACTTGGGCCAGCTGGGCGGCTAACTGATCAATGGTCGATTGCACCAGCGTCTTCTCCTCGCTGTTGCGACAATTCTCAATGATCAGCTGGCCGTTGGTCTTGACCAAAGTGAAGCGTTCATAGATGGCGCCAATTTCATGATTGATGCGCTGCAGTACCTCCTTCATCTGTGTCGGCTCCAATGTGCGCTCCTGCACCTGAACCTCAGCCTGCATAAGCCAGCGCTGAATCTCATCCACGCCGGCAACATATTCGGTGCGTACGGTCTTGGCCCGCTTGAAATCCTTCTCTTTGGTCTCCATGGCCACCTGTACGCGTTCCGCTAATAGTTCGAGTGCGGTAAACTCCTGGGCAATATCACTGGGCAGTAGATTCTGTTTGGTCTGGTAGTGCGATTGGGTTTGCGCAACCAGCGAGCGACTCTCCTCGCCGGCCTGTTGCACCTGGCTATTAAGTGTGATTAGGGCCTGTTCTGTTTGGGCGATGTGCTCGTCGTAAACGTGAACACCTTGAATTTGTTCGTGCAGTGCGTTCAATTTATCCTGCAGCTGCGAGATGCGGCGGAACACTTGCTCGATCTCCTCGAGATCCTTGCCAACCTGTTGATCCTTTTCGCGTAGCGTATCGTTCAATCTGTAATGGGCATAAAAGCAAAGCAGAAAAGAGCAGATTGCCCGGGGCGTATTACTCAATAACGTCTCTACTATTAGAAGAATATATATATTGTACAATAATATATAAACAGTCAGTTTGGTTCTGTGTGTGTTTGCTGTATATGCGAAGACAAAAACCACGCGGTTGTGTTTTGCTCTAGAATAGAATTCAGATGCGCGTGCTGCACAGTATATTGATATATATCTAAATATATATATAATATATATATCTATATGTATATATATATATATACGAATAAGTTATTTGAAAAGGCACAAAGCAAGCAGCAAATGGCTTGAAGTTTTCAATAATTATTCAATTTTTTTTCGCTGGGTATTCAAAAATCTGTTTATATTATATCCATATGGCCTCGAGGCACTGCGAAGATTTCCGTGAAAATTAATGCTGCCGTTTCGCTACAAGAGAGTTTTCTCAATGAATTGCCGAACATTTTTGCCACATGCCTTGAAGCGAAATTCGAATTCGAATTTCATCTATAAGGCGCATAATTCGGCAAGTACCTTGGTCTGTTTCTCACACATAGAGAGAGGGAGAGAAGCGTTTTCGAAAAAGATTTTTAAATTCGTTTGTCTTTTAAATTCGTTATTATTATTACTATTTGTATTATTTATGTTTCTTTTTTTTTTTTGTCTGCTGGCCTGCCTGCCAGCTTAGCGGCTGCTATTTATTTTTATGCTGCGATTTATATTTAAACATGTATTATTTATGTTGATTTATTCACAGCTCAAGCAAATCTTGCACAAGCAAGCGGACTGCATCTGACGTCATCTGTGGCACACTGCACTCGAACAATGAGTCAGTGAGTGAGACAGGGATAGAGATAGAGGCAGCAATTCTTGAATCTGTATATGTTTATGACTCTGCTTTATTCCAAGCAATGACGCACAAAAGTCGCTCATACGCCATGTGGGCGATAGAAAAGATTCACCCAAATTAATACCAACAAGTGTTTCTTTTCAGCGAGTACTTAAATGGGAAAGTAGAGTAAAGTCGTGAGTGCATAATTTTATGCCAGGGCGTTGAAGGACGCCGTCGCCTGCTGTCCTTTACAACAACAAAAACAACAGCAACAACAATTGAATCGGAAAAAACAACGATCTATTGGAGGCCAAGTCATTACATTTGGCTAGCGGCCAAATTGAGGCTGAACACACACATTTTGTTTTAGTTTTTAGCGAATTTATTATTGGCCACGAGCAACGAAAAATTCAACAATAAAAATATCATATTTGAAAAACAAATTGCGAAATATTGAAGAAAACTTTTTCGGAACCGGTTTGTTTTAGTTTGCAAAGACACACTAGAGACTTAGTAAATGGTGTGTTATTGATTTGCGAAAACCTAATCGAAGCAAAAACTGAAATAAACTTGACCTTTAGTTGTTGTAGTACACAAGAAAACGATAGGTTTACGAACGGACAGAAGGACAAGACAAAGTTCAAACAGCTGCTGATGCTCATGCAGAACATATAGAAGAAACAGTATTTCTACAAGTACACTTGTAATGTACCATATAACCATTTCTTAAAAAAAAAAACAGTGAATTATAAACTCTTAAATAATTTCAACAACAAAATGGAAGCCAATAAATTTGTGTAGATTTATGTTGGTTTTGTTTTTTGCTATTCTTTTCCTGATGCTATTTTGAGTGTTTTTCTTTTTGCTATTGTGCGAATTAACGTGTTAAATTTAGTGCAAATCATGAATTTAAATGGCAAACTATGCGAGAAATGTGAGCGTCAAAGTGAAAAGCGAAAGCAACAGAGATGCGTGTTTATAAATAAATAAGTATGTGGACGGAAATAAATGTAATGCCAATAACAACAAGAGGCGCGCGTAGTTTGATCAATTATTGTAATTAAATGTCTGTCGATAAGAAATTTTGAGCGGTTTCTAGCTATTTTTGCCGTGATGACGACGACGTCATCGATTCGAATCACAGACACGCGTTGCAAAACAAACATTCTCAATAAATATAAAAGAAAAACAAAAACAAAAAACAAAAACACCTGACGACCTCGGCTAAAGACCGGACCCGAGGTCCGGACCCACCCCGGCCAGAGAGATTGAGGCTGGTTTTTGCATACGCAGCGCGATTCGTGACTCTTAAGCCGGCCCCGATGACTTAATCATGCCACACGGAGCCAACTCAAAAGTTGAAGTGTCTTATAAACATTCACCTTTTGCTTTTGACGACGTCTTTTTGGAGAGTGTGCGTGTTGGCAATTAGCATTCGCCTCTTTCTCTTTCACCTGCACTCGATTTAGCTGCTGCTGCTGTCTTTTTAATTTTTTTTACTTTTTGTTTTTTGTCTCTTGCTTTCGTCCGTCGACAGTTGTTTTTTTTTAGCGACAACGGTCGCACCTCCTCTCTGGGGAGGCAGACGTGTGCTTAACAATTGTTTAATCGTGCTTCTTTTATTTATCTTTCAATTCGCTTCAAACTTGAATTTCTTTCAAAATTCAGCAGCTAAAAAGAATCCCGTATACGCCTGGTAATCCACAATGCGGCGTTTTCAAGTGCATCCCATCACATGAAAGAATAATTATGGAAAAGAAAATTACGTATAGCATTTAACTGTAAGTCTCAAATGTGCGTTAACGATGCTTTTCAAAACGTTGCACAGTTAGTTGAGTTAAATACTTTACGGTTTTTTCTCTTTGGGGGCCGCTTCTTTCTTTGTATGTCTGTGCGTGTGTGTGTGTTTGCTGCTTCTATTCCTACTGCTTCTTAATTAAGTTTATTGGATTTAAAAATATGCGTCTATATATATGCTCAGGCGGTCGCTTCTTCGTATTTAGTTTCCAGCCATCCAGTTAAAAAAAACACGTCCGCTTGCAACTAACTCTAAATAAAAACTAAATTGTTCTCGGCGCACAAAATTGCCAAAAAGTTTCAGCGTCAACGTCGACGTCGCCGTCGGTGTGGTGTTCGTGCGAGCGATCGTTAACAGTGGAACGCGAAAAGGAAATAAAAGAACGCAAACTGCTTCCACAAAACTCACCACAGTCAGGCGCAATGCAAACACAGACACATACACACACATATACGCTTTGCCCAAAAGTGAAAAGAAAAAGGCAAAAGCACTAAAGAAAAATTGTGTGTGTATATTAAATAAATGTTGCTATATGCGTTTGGCATTGAAAATGAGATTTGCTTTACTCATTAGCTCGCCAAAATATGCCGCTGATTTCAGCTACCAAATATGCCGTACGGCCTTATTGCAAAAAATCCCCCAATTCAAAAATATGTACATAGCTGCAATGGTTATTTATTTTTTTATTTTTATATATATTTGCACATATCAAGCTGATTCTGCATGGTTGAAAAGTCTGTGATAAGCGAAAACGAATCAGTTTTGCCGGTTAAGATAAGAGGGCGGCCGCAGAGCACAAGAAACGCCGGCAAAGTAACGTGCTGAGAGCTTTGCGAAACGGAATGGCAATGGAACAGCAGCACGTCACTTAACAGGGCACTGTTAGCGGCGTCAAGCGCCGGCCAAGACAAAAATACATTTATAATTACGCGATTACCTCATTTGGGCAACGATTTCGCTTATTGTTGTTGTTTTCCATTGTTGTTGCTGTTTGATTGTTTTCTCTTCTCATTTTTTTTGTTGTTATTTTTATTTATTTTTTTTGCAAAATGACAAATTGGTAATGCAAATGTTTGTATGTGCGAATTTCGAATTGCGTTCTGAAAAATGTTTTCAACACATTCCAGTTTCTTACGATAAGCTCTGCAAATCGTTTTATAATAATTTACTTCAATTTGTATATATTTTTAGTACTCACGATGAAGTAGGAAATGTAATTTTTGAATTATTGACTATTTATAAAAGGCTTGTTGATTTTTGCTTACTTTTTTGGTTTACATAAAATGCTATAAAAAATGTGAACAGCCAATTGTTTTTCCAACAGTTAAAACAATTAAATATCACTTAATAATTGATCGTAGCTTTCTTAAATATGATTTCATTCTTAAAAATATAAAGGTTTTTGTTTGCAAAAGGAACCACCCAGCTTAAATTGCCAAATTGCGCTAATGCAGATAATTTTATCTAAAGCCGCAAATAACTTAATTCCCTGCAAATACACTTAAATACTTTTTAAATGCAAAGAGTATTACGCAATGTTTTTAAGTAGTTTTTGAGTGAGTAACAAAATGTTGATTAGATTTTTGCATGTCTACCCAGCCGAAAAAGTAAATCTCAAGTATAAATGCATTGAGAATTCTGCGTCGCAGTTAAGGAATATCAATATAATATATGGATAGTTGGCTGTATAATTGTCGATGACCAAACTTTCAAAACATTCGGGTATTAGATCATTTCGATGATGGCATTGTCAATTTTTCAAGCAGCAAAATGACGACGTGAGATTTTATTTAAATCTATGTAAATGGGGATAACGGAATAACGCAATTTTCCGCTATAAATATTCAAGAGATTCGCAATTGTTTACGTTTTAATCTCTTATATTTTGTATTTTTTATTTATTTATGTTTGGGTTTTTAAGCAGTCATAAATTTGATGCAATACCATAAGACGCATTTTAGTTTTCAACTCGAAAATAAATTTAAAAACACCTAGTTCTATAATGAAATTTCAGTGCTTAAATTCACTTGATTCAGATATGTATATGTATAATATTTACGACAAACAATTTACTACCAGTTGTTTTACCCCCGGTCATTAAGTTGAAGGTTAATAATAATTAAAGCGCATAACAGCTGTTAAGACATTAGCCTTATTAGCAGGTGTTTTAGGCCCTACAACAAAATAATTAACCGTTTATCCAAAAAGCTAAACATTAACTAAGATCGCGCATATAGAGTTCGTAATACCCTATCGTAATTAAATTGCAACCAAGCAATTCAGATTGTCATTAAACGAAATCTCAACGGATATGTATTGTGTATCAGTGCTTCCGATCTGAAAACGTCACAAAACATTATCGCTGGGCTTCAAAAAAAAAAAAAAAATAAGAACAAGAAACTTGACTGAAGAAATGACAGCCAGTAAAAAAGACATTAACAGCTGCTGCCCTCTTTTTTCATAAACAACATAAACGGGGAGCGAACGGCGACTGCGGACTGCCAACTGCGGCTGTCAGGAAAATGTGTATAAAAATAAAATAAATACGAACTGATGCTGAAAATACGTATAACACATGTCTTGGGTGAAAATTGGTGTCACTGCTGCATTAAGAAAGGCCGCGGCATGTTTTCCTTTTTCTTCCTATCTTTTCTTTCTTTTCAGTTTCTATTTATTGTCTTTTTTTTTTGTGTACGTGATCAGCGACCACACACATTCTAATGTCAGCTGTGGTGAATTTCACTCTGTTAACAACGCTGTTAAAGGCAAATGTTGCTCGGACCATCCGCAAAATGTTGCTCAACATTTGTTGTTCATTGAAATGGGAAGCGAAAAGCAAAACATCATTTGCAAAATTGCAACGATTTGTTTGTGGTTTTTGTTTTTTGTTTTGGTGACAAGCGACAGTCAAAGGAATTTCCGTAAAAAATCAAGCAAGTTGAGTTCTTATCAAACAAGAAATTATATATATATGCCATATATTATAGTATTTGTGTACACAATATGAAATTTATGCCGGCAAAGTTAGTCAATTATCGTGAATGTCTCAAAATCAGTCCACAACTGATAAAGTCAGCAGCAGCGGCATTGGGCATGCCCCAAGTGCTGATATGGCCTATTAATATATACGTGTAAACGTATATGTATAGGAAAACGCATGCTTATGGCAAGCAGTGTGTATTGTCTTTTGAAATTTAATGATCAACCATTCTAAGAATTCAAATAGAAATGTTGCGTACGCAAGTAAGTTGCTATTAAAAGCGTGGCTTATGTAAGCGACGACTGACAACCAGCTCCCCAAACAAGCAGCCGCAACAAACCGAGCGTAACTGCTTCGGGATGACGTCAGTGCACAAGGCTTAGCTGCTCAACGAGCCGAGAGAGGCAGAGAGAGAGGGAGATGGAGAAACCCTTAAACTCCCTCTCAACTTATGTCACAAAAACAAATCCAGCAAATGAACAAGATGTCTTTTACAGCTCTGATATCTTATATAAATTTGTATCAATCTTTAAGTAGAACCCGTTTAATTTCTGTTCAAAATATATAAAAAAAAAACATGAAGAGTGGAATTGCCTAGCAATAATGTTAAGTTAATTCAGTCAGTTAATTAACATGAAATGCAAATCAATTATAGAATGTTAATTTATGCAGCGAACGTTGCAAATTCGATTTCCGGAGTAAACATTTCGTTAAATTGACCAAACGTTTCGCACAATTAAACACATTGTCTCCATATAGTAGCGATAGTATATATATATCTATTATACATGGTACTAGCTGATGTTTACCCAGATTTGAGTGTGACAAAACTTTTCAGCTAGCGCAGCACTTCAGGCATTATTTTTTCACTTATCATCTCAGTGATTACTTCTTACATATCATTGGTAATTAGTCACAAATCAGTCAGGTCTGTCATTTCCATATAGATATTGGATGCAGGAATTTATATTAATTTTTACTCACTTTGTTTGCTGTTCAACTAACTTATCCACTTTGGCCTGTATGGCCTCCGCCGAGGGTTTGTGTACTTCCCCAAGGAATGTGAGGATGGATTTTGAGAGCGCTTCGATTTCTTTATGTGATGATTTAAGTTCATTTGATTCTTCACGCAGTTCCTGTTTACAAAACAAATACAAATATTAATCAATTAAGCCAGACTTTTAACACTTAATTAAAGCAACGCCGCTTTATGCATTCGATCGATTAAACGCAAACAAAAAACACATACACAATTTTCACTACGTTTCAATTCGATTCCAGTTTTTTTAAGGCCGCTCAAAATTTAACGAAGGTCAACACCAAACAAAAAAATATATAAAAAAAAAAACGTCGACTTGACTTAAAAGCAAAATCTACTATGCGGCTTGAAAGGAACAAAAGAAATAAAGAAGAAAAATGAGTGTGGACAACATAAAAAATATTTGCGGTAAGCAAAACAAAAAAAAATGTAAATAAACTAAAAAGTCATTCGCATACAACAAAAAAAAAAAAAAAATGAACAGAGTAAAATTTGTTTCTGTCTAGCGAACTCCGTACTACATAAAAGTTGAATTATTTGCCTGGGCAACATTTTTGTGCGTTTCGTGCTGGAGAGATCTATATATGGTGATTTTATGACAACATCGTCTATGTCTACGACTGAGAGCGCGATTCAATGGCCTTATGTTGCCTCTCATTCAATTGATTTGTTGCCAAATAGCTTTATATGTTTGGGTCTATTGCAAATCTTTTACTATATTTAGCTTGAAACTAAATAATTTTTCTTCTCAATACCTACAGCTACGTCCAGCTATGAAGTCACGCAAAAACAATAACAACAAATCAGAGTCACATTGTTGATAACAAAAACAGAAAATAAAAAATAAATAAAAACGTGACGATGCCAGAATTGTGCTAACAATTTTTCAGTTGTATAATAACGAAATAACAATTTGCATATAAACAATGTACAGCCAAAAAGCTGTATTTAAGGAAAGTAAAATGAACAATTCGTTTGGACTACATTCAAAGAAACTGAAAGTTAAACAACATTTGTTGACTTTTGTTTTTACAATGGCACAAATCATCAGCAAAACACATCATTAACTATTTTTGAAAGCACCTAAAGCTCGTCACAAAGAGAGATACATCGAAAGAGCGAGAGAGGAAAAGAGAGAGAGAGAGAGAGAGAGAGAGAGACAGAAAGAGAGAGAGACCGAGAGAGAGAGAGAGACAGAGAGAGAGAGACAGAGAGAGAGAGAGAGAGAGAGTAGTGCTAAAAGCAAGCTCTGCTTAGCAAGAAAACGGAAGCTCTCTGTCAACTTAGCGTGACCATGAACTTGACGACGCAGTGTTGAGATATATATAAACATGCATGTATAAATACATACACATATACATATATATATATATATACATATATATATAATATAATATATAATATATATAGATGCATGCATATAACGCCGGACTCTGGCAAAACATTTGGGGCACGGAAAAGCTCGCTTGGGGTAAAACTTAATGAATGAAATTTCATAGTTCGCATATATTACAGTGGTCACTCGTTAATTACCACCTACAACAAACAAAAATGAACTTTAAATACTACGTTAATTGCTATCTTCTTTTGTGTTTTATGTGGTTATAAAAACTAGAATCGCGCTCGACTACTGTATTCAAATGTTTGACACAAAAATATATTCTCTGTGTGTATGTGGAGGCATTCATAGTCTGTACGAATTAATAATAACAATAATAAATCAATTAAGCAATTTGAGCAGGCACTTATGAGCTCATGTGCCCAAAATATTTCGAAAAACTATAGCGAACAGGGGAGAATTTTGAGTGAGTATCGTTTCAAGCCTTACCTGAATGGCATTCTTTGTATCTTCCAAATGACGTCGGGACCTTACAGTCGGGTCGACATTGCGGAACTTATCTGCCAAGCGACCTAATGCCTTCTCCCAGCCGTGCAAGCCGTTCTCGAAGGAATCCCAATGCTCGGCCAACTGTTGCAGGCTGTCGCGTCTCTGTTCCAAACTGTGCACCAGATCCTGCCAGTCGCGATTCAATCCAGCGTTATCCTGCTCAATCAGCTGGCGATTACGTGCGTCCGCTTGGCGTATGAGTGACTGCGCCTGCTGATTGACGAGCGACAAGTCACTGTTCTGGCTCTGCAAGCAAATAAAAGTAACAGTCAACAATCAAAAACCAACAGTTGACGACAAACAATTTTCACAATTTTGCAGCATTACTTCAGAATGCGTCTTTTGGACTCTCACAATATGGTTGGTGTGAAAAGTGTTAAGAAATGGATTATAAAAGTACACCAAATATGCATACATATATTGTGTATATATATGTTTGGCAGTCGGTGTGTACTGTGTTTTATTTCCATTATTTTGAGTTGTAACTGTGATGCGAGCTTTGTTTCACTCAATTTCTATATAACACACATTTTAATGGATTCAACTTTGACATATGTGGCATATTGCATGCGGCATGAACTTTTGCTGCCCCTGATGCCTTTTCTCAATTCTCACCTAAAACCAAATTCACAAACACAAAAAGCACTTGCTAATTGTGGCACTTGAAAAGTATTTATTTATTTTAAAGTTTTTTTTTATACTTATATACACAATATATGTATATGTATAAGTGTATCTTTTGAAATTTTTTTTTGTAGATTTCCTGATTTTTTTTTATTTCTTTTTGTTGATGACGTTAGCTTTAAATTCGTTTTGCTCTGCTTCTTCAGCTGCTGCTTGTTCTCTTCTCTTTCAACTTGCGCTGCTCAAGCACATGGCATTTCTTATTAGATACTGCGAGCGAAACAAGTAATTCAAATTTGACAAAGCTGCACACAGAAAACACTAACAAAAATAACACTTTATATTCTGCTTCTTCGCTTTTGCTTTGCTTTTGTTGCTTTTGTTGCTTTTGCTTTTGCTTTTGCTTTGTCGCTGTTTCTTCACTTTGTGATGCGCATAATATAAAATACAGTCAACCGCACAGATAAACGTCTCAACTAGAAGTGAATTGCACGCAAAAATGAAACTCACTGGGTGAAAAAAAAAACGGCATTTGTCCCCCAAGCATGTGTTAGAACTGAGTAAGAGAGCAAGACAGGAAAAGAGAGCGAGAACGAGAGCGCAAGCTGAAGAGAACAATTGCCGCTAAAGAAAATCGAAATAAAAAGCCGACGGAACACGTTTTTCTGTTTGCAGAAAGAGGGAGAGAGGGTTGGTTCAAAGGGAAGAGCCGGTTATGTACTGGGAGGCCGCAGGCGTGGGCAGAGTCAAACAATAAAATTGCTCTTGACATCGTCATACTGCGCTCTCACACATACACGGACAATATCGCGCATACGCCATCGACACTATCTCAATTTGACTTGACTATAAGCCGGCATGCCCTGTCACAGCAACAGCAACAACAAACTCAGCTGTCCGAAAGAGAGCCGAAAGCTCGCTCACTTTGCCAAAAAAAATTATTTAAAAAAAAGCTGTTAAACATGTGTTTATTGATGCTACACACACAACATGCTTGAAATAAGAGCTGCGCGCACAGCAAACTTGAATATTTCTCGTTATAAAAGTCCAATCCCTAAATTATTTATTCATAAATTTTACACTTTGAATGGCTAAACGTACTTTAATTTTTATTTTTTTTCATTTTTTATTTTTTCATTTGTTTTAAGTTTATTTGTTTGTGAATCCGTAGCAGTAAACTGGTTATTCTCAGTGGATTTTCGACCGTAGCCGTTGCTGATGATGTCATGGACTAAACTCAATAATAACAACGACACGAACAGCTGGCCTTAAAAATACATTGTAATGTTTACTCTCAAAATTACAGTTATATCTGCTGCTCATCAACAGCAATGTTTGCCGGACTATACAAAAAAAAGGTCGATGATAAGCTTAACAAGTGCGGGTTAAAAGATTAACTCATTAATAAGATTTCAAGGTAAGAGACACAGACAGACACAAGCGAATCAACTATTAAATTGGAAGAGAGAAAAATAGAGAGACAGATAGAGAGACAGCGAGGGAGACAACACTCAATGCAAGAGCACTCATTAAAGAGAGAGAGAGAGAGAGAGAGTAATGTAGTGAAAAATTTCAAGCATTGCTTAAGCCGGCCGGCAAAATGCTGTATGCGGGTAAAGATTGCACTCTGGAGCAAGAGTCAGATACATTCTCTCAAAATGTTGCAGATACATATTCTTGTTTTGCAGTTGCTTAGGTAAAGAAACTTATGAAAGATAGACTTCGTGTCACACATAAAAACAGGTCTTCTGTGTGCATATGTGCATAAGTCTCTATATGCATATGTATATAAACATTGTAAATTGATACAACACAATAAAGAAACTGCACAAGAAGTTTTCAATTTATCTCTTTGAGTGCGGAATGTGACTCACTGGATAAATGCCTATGGCACTGACACACACACGTACATAACATGTAATACATAAGCATGCATGTATACATACATTATGTAAAGTACGTTCACATTCAGAAAGAGCTGAAACTGAAATGAGATTCTCGAAATTCTGCTTCGTACTTGGGCTCCAGATATTTATAATAATCGCACAAAATTGCTGGCATTGCTTAAGTTTTTGTAAAATTATGCTTGAAACCATGTTTTTATAAATTCATATAAATTAATTCGAATCAATTCTTTCACAAATACGAAATTAATATTCCTGTATGAAGATTGGCTACGTTTCAATTTATGTACATATATATTTTTTACTTATGCACATTTAATTCAAGAAATACAGGAGCTCGAAACATATGAACTAATGTGTAAGTACAATCTGTGATTTCCAGTATATAACAATTGGACTAGAAACAGGATATGACTTTCGGACAGTTAAGGGGAATGTAACGAAGTAAAAAATATTCTCAGTAAATAATGTCCATTTGCAACAAGTTACATGGACTTGTCATAGTATACGATTGCCCATAAACTTAATCATATGTTTGATATACAAATAACAGAGCTGAGTGTCAGTCAGACAGACGATTCAATATATTGTGATCGAATCTTACTTAATGGGTCTTTTATTACTAGCTCACCTGTATATTTCCAATGGCATGCGACAGCTTCTGAATATTAAAGTGGAGGCCAGCCAAATTCTGTACGGGCTCATCGCTGAATTTGGTGCGCTCAATGGTGGCCTTGACGCGATCGATGGACTGTTGATATTCGCGCCAGCGTTCTACCTCCTTCTCCAAGTCACTCTGCTGTGTCTTGGCATTGGCCAATGTGTTGGCCAATTTAGTTTGGAACTGGGTCAGTTCGGCGGATAGCTCGGACTGTTCGTAATTGTTTAGGGAGGACCAGATTTTGTCGGATGCTTCCTGGATTTGCTTGTGCACCAAATTGCGAATGGGTGCCTCATTGCCAAAGAAGATCTTGTGCTCGTCCAGATCGTGAACGAGATTTGCATAATCAATGCCATGCTGGCTATTCTGCAAACGCAACTCTGCTTCGTGCACCCAATCATTAAACTTGGCCACCAACTGCATGTACTCCAAACGAGAATCACGATTGTTCTTCAAATACTTTTCGCGCTCCTCCAGCTCATGGGGCAGCGAGGCTACCAGGGAACGACCCTCGGACAGCATTTCCAGCAGAGAACTCGGCAAGCCCACATCCGTCTTAACACTCGCATTGATCTTATTGAACTTTTGCAAATGTGCTTCAATGTCCTGGCTGAGCGATTGATGCTTCTGCAGCTCACGTTCGACTGACTCGGGATCACGATCAAGTAGTGGACGCGACTTGGCGATGCCCTCGTTGTTGTGCAACCAGTCCAGAATCTCGCTCAAATCATTGGCCATCTTCTTGTGGGATTCCAATTGCAACTGATGTTTCTGGCGCTGCGATTCGACCGCCTTACGTAGATTCTGCAATTGATTCTTCAGCGACTGGAGTTGCTCAGTGATGCTATTCTTGTCGGCCGCATTACCTTCGGAGGCAATCTTCTGACCCTTGTCATTGGCTGATGCCAGAATACCCTCGCATTCCTGTATCTTCACAATGACATCATCGTACTTGTTGATCTTGTCCTCGAGGCTGTCCGGTGAGTTCTCAATGTCGATTATGACATCTGTGTACTTCATAATGAAGGCAATAATTTCATTGATGAGTGCGATGAATTGTTCGCGCAACAGCAACAATTGACGCAAATGTGCCAATTGATCCTCAATCATTTTAATCATGTCGTCCTGTTGTGCGAGAATGCTCTGCAACTCGGGCAGATCATCCATTTGCATGTCACCCATTTTATGCTTGCTATCCTTCAGCTCTTTCAAGATGCCCTCATACGCTCCCAACAGATCCTGCACATCCTCAATCCGGGAGCCAATGGGTCGATTCAGCTCGCGCAGTCGCTGCTGTATGGTGTCCAGGAATTGACTGCAATCTGCCAGTCTATTCTTGGCATCCTTGTACTTCTTGATGTGATCACCCAAGGTGTTCACGCGATCATCGATCGTCTGCTTGATGCGTCCAAAACGGTCCTTCATGTTCTTAATGTCATCATTCAGTTTCAGTTTGTCAGCATTGCTCAGCGTTGGCAGGATGCTCTTGCCCTGCTCGGATACATCGTTGATGAGGCCACCCATGTTGTCGGCATTCTGCAGCAGCTTCTTGTAGTGCGCCAGCTGCTCTTCCAGCACGGGCAGGCTCGTTGTACGCAATTCACTTTCAGTTGCAGTTTCCATTTCGTTGAGCCAGTCGCCCATCTTCTTCATCGAATCTTCAAAGGCCTTGCGACCCTGGAGTAGATCATCCAAGGATTTACCACGCTTGCCACTCTCATCCTTCAAGGTCTGATAGTCGGCTGCGATCTCATCGAGGATTTGCTGCAATGCTGCTTTGTCGCCATCGCCACAATCCTTCATAATGTTCGCCGCTTGCCGTTGAACATCGGTCAGGACACTGTCATTGAATTGCTTGGCGTCATCATCGTATTTCTTATTCTCCTGGATTTTCTTCTCGATCTCCGTGGATGTAAGAGGATGATAAACGGGTAACTTGCGCACCTCAGAGATTTTGGTCTTCAGCCATTGACGTGCCTTATCCAAATCATTCTCCAGCGCTTTGCGCGCCTTGCTCGCCTCCAGTGCACGATCTAGTTCCGCCTTTAGGACGCCGGATAGATTGCGATTTTCGCTGTTGAGATTACGCAACGCCGACTCGAGTTGGGCATATTCTGCCGATTCCAGTTCGGGCTGCATGTTAGCGATACGCTTCTCGAGCACATCGGCAAGCGATTGCTTTGCCTCCGCATCTTTCATCAGGCTCTTGATCTTCTGCTGGCGTGCCTCGGCATCTTTGGGAGAATAGCCAAGTGCGGCTGGTGCTTGCAGCTCATCGATTTGCTGCTTGACCCATTGCTGCAGTTGCTCAATCTCACCTTTAGCGCCGTCAACTCCTTTGTTAGTCACGTCCAATAGTTGGGACTTGCGATCGATACGCTTGCCCAGATCGGCAAAGCGACGATCCAACGATTTCATTTGCTCCTCCACCTGTTGGCCGTCCAAATTGCTGATCACCTCCGCAACCTGAGCGGCCTTGCCCTTGAGTTCTTGTATTTTGGGATGGCCCTGTAATTCGTACTCATTTTTAATCTCATTGATGGCAGCCATCTTCTGAGCACAATTCAGTCCCGAGCCGCGATCTAACACATCCATGCGCTTGATTAGGGTATCGAACCAGTTCTGCACATCCTGCATGCCCTGACGATAGCCATCGATAACATTCTGACCCGCCTGCTTCTTCGCAATCGCGTCCATTAGCTCCGATTCCAACTTATCAATGTTGTCATCCAAATCAGTGTCCTCATCGCCCACTGTTTTAATACGAAAAGAGCCATGTTATATTCAAAATACTTCAATTCTGTTTTTGAAACTCCAATAACTATAATATGTTATCCATCTATTTTGATATTTCAGATCTTACGCTTTAATACAATTCAATACTTACATGATCCAGTCATTTCGAGCATCAGCTGGGAGCGTTTGTCGCCAATGGAATTCAATAGATCGTTCATGGCGACCAGCTCCTGTTGGGCGGCTTCGGGACGCAGTTTACATGGCCGCATTAGCCAATCGCCGACAGAGCTTTGTTGTTTCTTAACCCAATCCTGAAGTTCGCCGCGCTGCTTCTGCTGTTGCTCCAGTTCGCTAACGGATGCAGTCAAACCACCCAAGTGGGATTGTACCTATGAATTAAGCGCTCAATTAGACAACAGTTGATGCTAAATGCCATTTATATGAATGGATTAAGTGACATCATTTTAGTATGATTACAGTAAAGTGTTAAAGCCAAGCCGCCACCAGTTGAACTTCAAGTTCAAATTCACACTCCGGTGACCTTTGGCTTACCTTAGCGACAAGTGCATTCAGCTTGCTCACGTGTGCACTATTCAAGCGTACTATGCGACGATAGTTGCTAATGCGCTCGTGAGCAATCGGATCCAATAGCGCCTCGTTCACATCGCTGAGCTCAACGTCGAGATCGTTGTCATCGTCGGTTGAGCTCTGAGTATTTGGCGGCGGTTGCTTTTATTTCAAATTCAAGCATTGCATTTCGACAGATAAACAGGCAGGCAGACAGATAGGCGGGCGGAGAGGAGGGCGGGCGTGTCAAAGTGGGCGTGGTAGTGCGGTTTTCAACAACAACAAGTTAAAGGTGCGGCAAATCAACATAAGTTAGAGGAGCGGTGTTTATTGGTGGGATATGGTGTAGTTGGAGTAGTTTGGTTACGTATAAAAGTAAATTGATATAAATAACAAAAGATGTTTTCGTTAGTAAATTAAAAACTTAAACGCTACTTTGCAACGATAGATACTCGTATAACCAAATCGATATATTAAGTGCAAATTCCTAGAGAGAATTCAAATCACTCACAGTTAATACAGTCTAATTATTTAAAGAAGATAATTTTTACTCTTTATAATCAGCTTTAAGCGATGATTAATTTATAATATCAATCGCTAAAATCAGAAGCTGCTGATAAAAATTTGTATCTTTGATAAGCATTCTCTTTTTATTGCAGTCTATTATATTTCTTTTCAAATTTCTAGTAAGGTTATTATTTTTGCTACGGGATACAAGTAAATTTTACAGTACAAAGAAGCTAAGTGTAAAATAGAATTGAGCTCATTAACAAATTGATAACCCACCTGATCCAGCAGATCTTCGAGCTTGGCGCGGACAATCAATTCACGTTCGGGTATGGCATGCATGGCTGTTTCGAGCGGGGAGCTTGGACGGCTTATCGATGCTGTTGCTGCCTCACAGGCCTGAACGGCTGCTGCCAATCTGGACTTTTCGTTGTTCAGTTTGTTTTGCATATCTTGAGCACACTTGAGTTGGTTCTGAGCTAACTCCAAGCTGGTAGCTGGTGCATCCAGTTCGGTTTGTATAATTGGCTCATAGGTTTCCAAATTGCGCATGATTTTATCTAGCGTATCCTCGTACTCCTGGAACTTGGCCAGCGACTCCAGCAGACGATTCTTGATTTGAACCGATGTCTGCAACAATGAATTGTAGCTGTCCTGAATGTTCTTCAGTTGGGATTCAACCGTTGGCCTTATTGTGGGCGTTGTGGACTCATAGCGTTTAATTTGCGCCTGACCCTTGGCATTCAGATCATCTAAATTGGTCTGATATTTCTGAATCTCACCCAGCAGAGCCTCATGCTGTTTAATCTGCTCCTGCGTCTGTTCGCGGTTTGAAATGAAGAGCGAATTGTGTGCCATCAGTTGGAAGGAGATTTGAAGTAGCCATTTCTCCACATCCTGGAGACTCTGATGATATGCATTGTAGTCGAGCACCTCCTGTTCCAGATCCTTGATATAACCGGCACAGTCGTTCTTCAGTTTATCGCAACGCGACTGCAAGCGATTGACGGCATCCACCTCGGTGCCCAGATCACGTGCCTCCGACATTAGCTGCTCGAGATCATTGCTTTTCTGTTTGAGCTCATTGCCGAGCGTCTTGTAGCGTTCCAGAAGAGTTTTCATCTCGCTCAACTCACCCTTGGTCGATGGAGCTAACTTCAGTGTCTTCTCTGTTTCGAGCAGCCATTTGTCAAGTTTATCCTTATTGGCAGCGAAATCGTTCCAACGATTTTGGGCTTGCTTCAAGTCGCTGAGCTTCTGCTTGACGGCCAGACTCAAAGCATCCCAATCCTCACGCACCTTGGTCATCAGCTCACGCAGTTTCTCCTGTTTGTCCTCGGGCGTAATATTGGAGGCCTTTGAGTAGGCATCTTGGACCATAGCCAGCAAGTGTTGTCCCTCGGGCAAATGGGAGGCCAGTGACTAAGTAATTGTAATATTAAAATTAAATTTAAAATATATTAACAACAAAACATTTTCAAGTTAACATGTATAAAATTATACAGTTAGGCAGATCACTGCATATTATTTGCAGTATGAGAACTATAAATGTTTTAACTGAATGTGGCATATATTAAATAACATTCTTTCAAATTAATCGTCTATGGATATATCTGTTGAATCTTATACTTTAAATAACTTACATTGACTGTCTCCAATTTCTGGGCAATGACATTAGTATCACCATCGATGCTGCAATCGTTGAGCACTTGCTGAGCCTTTTCGATCCAGGCATCCATTTCCTTCTTATAGTTAAGGAACTCGGTGTGGTCGGATAGATTCTTTTCGATCTTGGCAACCAGTCCCTGGGCAGCAGTCAACAATTTGGTATAATTGGCCTGAGTTTCAATGGTTTGATCGCGGATGCGAGTGCAAGCACTCTGCTCCATAAGCAGCTCACAGTTGTCATTGAGATCCTCGACATTCTCCTTTTCGGCCAGGACCTCATCGAGTAGTTTCTAAGAAAGAATTTGACATTAGTTAAATGTTTCAATCAAACGAGTTGTGTTAAAAGGCACATAAAGCATATAAGACACAAAGTCTGTGTATAAATGATTAGCTGCAATTGTGATTAAGTGATTAGCTGAAAAATTAGCAATTGTGTTTAGTAAATACTGTTTAGTATGTGATACAGTATTTCCTATAAATAGTGAATAGATTTTAATTTTGGTTTTTTTTTTTTTGTGAACTACTGGGTGAACTCTTTCGAGTAATTTTAGTACATTTATATTATTATCACTTTGGTTAGCGTTGCGAAAGAGTTTGACGAGATTTGTCGCTTACCTTGGCATTGACCAAATCTTCGGTGGTTTTATTATCGGCTTCCTTTGATTTGGCAACGCGCTTGCTCATTGTCTCAATCCACAAGTTGATCTTGTTGAACTTTTGCAGGAAGGTCTGCCAAGCGGCCAAACAGGACTCCAAACTGCTGCGAGCATCTCGTGATAAGGCCTGTAATGTTTCCCATTCGCCATTCAGATGTTTGATCTCTTGGGCCACATTATCTTGTCCTTCGCTGCCGCTGGTGGCAATAACCGCCTGGCTAAGCTCCTCGCAGGCATCCAGGAGGGATTTACCCTCCAGGAAGGTAGCCTGTATATCACCAAGACGATTGAGACGATCCTCAACTTGATCTTTCTCGCCATGACAATCGGCGCACTGGTCCACCTCGATGCGTGTGCGACGCAACCAATCTTGCAACTCGTTGTAGGCTTGCTTGTATTTCTCATGATTATTCACCTGGTTCTCCAGCGATTCAATAATCTTGTTCACTTCAGCTTGCAGATCCTCGAACTTTCTAAGACCTGGTGCAAAATCGTTCTTGTCCAGACTGGTATCCTCACGCAGGCGTACATTAATCTTTTCCACAATATCGTTGTGTCCATTGATGTCACGTTGTGTGACACGGAATTTCTCCAGTGCAGCACGTTTCTCGCTTAGATCGTTCAGATACTCTTCACTGGCCTTAACACTGGGCTCAATGTCCTCCAGCCACTCAAGCAAAATCTTGTACAGCTTGAAGATTTCCTCCAACTGAGCGAGACGATTGGCCAACTTCTGCCGCACATCGTTGAGGTCCACGAGCAGTTTGTCAAAGTCCTGCTTTAGGGCTTCGGTATCCTCTTGTATTTTGGCCGCACCATTCTGTTCGGTATTCATTATGACCTTCTCCTTGAGCTCCAGTAGATAGCGCAACTTGTTCTGACCAGTTTCGAAGCCTTGGCGCAAATTTTTAACAGTGTTTAATTTAATTTGCACTTCGTTGAGGGTGCCGGGTATTTGTTCGCAGTCTGCAAGCTTTTCACGCGTATTCTCAATCCATGACTGGCATTCCTCGTAGAGAGTGTGATGTTGTTGATGCTCCTGGTAGTGCATCTCCAAGCGTCGCATAACCTCCTTGGCCAATGTAAGTAGCGCATTGTATTTTGTTGTCAGCTGCATGATAGCATTACTGATGCGCGTATCGGAGCACGTTTCGAGCAAAACCTGAGCCTTCATGTTCAGATGATCCAGTGTCTTCTGCCAGTCGAAGAGTGTTTGCAAATGGCCCTGGAATTGTTCCAGCACTACCTTCTTTTGGGTAAGACTATCCTGAAGTTTATTGTAGGACTGTACCAAAGCTTCGGTTTTTGTTAACCACTCAAGCGCCTCGGTGTATTGATCTTGGTAGTCTGACCACTTGACAATGCCCACCTCCAGGTAATCCTTAGCCTTGTTGAGGGCCTCCACATAAGCATCGAACTCCTCCTGCAGCAGAGCGACCTCCTCTTCGATTATCGCAGAATCCTCGGGCTCTGCAGTGCGACAGGCAATCTCACCCTGTTCCAAAGCATTTTGCAGTTTTTTCTTACCCTCGGGCACCTCACCTTGCAAAATCTTTAGCTGATGTGTTTTCTCTGCCAGCGCCTGCTTATCACCCGTTGGTTCGGAACACTTGCTCAGTCGTTCCTTGGCATTACGCAGCCAGCTGGCAAAATCGTTGCCAGCATCGATCAGTGACTGATAGCTATCAATAGTGTTCTTCTGCTTGGCATACAGATCCTTGGCCTGCTTGGTTAGATTCTCGTACTTGTCGGATATTTCTGTAGCAGGTGCGCCCTGTTGCAGGTCGGATGCCTTCGATGTGACCGATTGGATCATTGGCTCAAACGAGACAATGTCCTGGACAATGTTGTTGGTCTGGCGTAGATTGGCCTTGCGCTCGCTAAGCCCGCTACTGAGCCCTGGCTGACCACGCTGGGACTTAATAATCTTTTGCTCGCATGCCTGCTGCAGTTTGGCCTCCCTGTCTGTGATCCATTGTTGTAGCTGTGAATAGCTGGAACTGTAATCGGCCCATTGCAGCAGATTTGTTTCAAGTTGCACCTTGGCGGTGGACATTTTCTTAACAAGTCGATCCCAATCGGTTTGCAGCTCCTTCATTTCATTGTTGATGGCCTCGCGACCATCAGAGCGTGTATTCCGAATAATCTTTTCACCATTATTAATGGCTGTATGTACGAGATTTTGGCCTAGTTCACGATTACGTATGAGGTCCTGAATGTGTTCCAGACGGCGCTGTAGAGCCTCCTTTGAACCGGCACCTTCGCCAGCCGACTGAATTGTTTGTTTGGCATTTGCTATCCATTCCTTGGCCGACTTCATATTGGCATCGTATTCGCGATGCTGATCGCGATTGGTTTCTACTTTCTTCAGCACATCCTTAGCCAAATTTACCTGTACCTGGTACACGGAGCCCAAGTGTCTGAGCTGATTGTTGACATAGCTGTCCAAATGGGATTTGAGTAAGCCCGCCGCAGAAGCATTGAATTTATCAATATCATCCTTGCCCTTCTCCAGGCGTGACATTACATCGCGCATGTCAGCGACTTGCTTCTCCTTGTCGGGCAGATTTGGGCAGAGGTTTAGTTTGTGGTTCTTCACAAGTATATCGATCTGTTGGAGCCACTCCATGAGACGTTCATACTCCTCCTTATATGCACGCCATTGCACCATGGTAACTTCCAAGTTCTCCTTCTGCTGATTGATCTCGCGGAACAAACTTTCGAAGCTATCACGTAGTGCGCGTATATCATTGCGTATGATCTCTTGGCCCTGTGTCGAAGTACTTGCCAGAACCACCTCACCCGTATGCACCAAATGCTCGACCAGCAGCTCACCCTGTGCTTGTTTATTCAATAGTTGCTCGGTGGCCTGCACAGCATTCTCGATAGCCAGCTTATCGCTGAGACTACTCTGTTTCAGTGCGGGGAATTTTTCTCGAGCACGGCTTATCCAGCTAACAAGATCATCATAGGCTTCCTTGAACAGGCGATGATCTCGGTGCTGATCCTGACGATCGGACAACAGTTTCTGTGTCTTGGCAAACAGTTCGTCGAAGGTATCTAGCACTTTTTGTGCCTGGAAAGCAGCCTGACTCTGTTGGCCGCTGGCAATCATTTCCTTGGCTTGAATCTTCAGTGAATCCACATCAATCTTCTCAACGCGCACCTTCTCCTCCGTCGACTTGACGCGATCGAGCTGCGCACGTTTCTCCGTCATTGTTGTCTGATGCTCACCCAATTCCTTCAGCAGAGCATCCAGCCATTCGTTGAACTTGCGCACATTTTGCACTTGATCCAGGAAGCCAGACCATTGTGTAATGGAATCATCAAGGTTGGCTTTAACGTCCATAATGCGTAGCGCAATGCCCGACCACAGATCCTGCAATTCCGACAGCTCTTTGTTGATGGCCTCGTGGCCAGCGGGCGCAGTATTTGCCAGCACATGTTGCGCTTGCTCCAAGATCTTGAGCACACGCGCCGAACCTTCGTCCTTTTGCAGAATCACATCCTGTATGGTGGCCAGCTTTTTGTCCAGCTCTTTCTGACTCATGGAGGACATGTCGGAACAGTAATCCAAATTCTCTTTAATGCCATTTATCCACGATGTGCACTCAGAAATCGAGTTGTCAAAGTCCTCATGAGAAGTAACATATTGTTGCCAGCGATTGTTCAAATCCTTGACCTTGTGGAAGATTTGCTGATATTTGGTTACCAATTCGGGACCAGATGATCGAGTCGTGGTGGGTCCCTTCAGCAGAGTTTGCGCCTTTTCGGTGACATTATCCACTTCCAATTCCTTGGCACGAACATCACCCTGCAGAGCTTTCAACGCATCCAACTGGGCACGCTTCTTCGGCAGATTCTCCTTCAGATCGATGGCATGCAGATCATTGTCAGTGTCACGAATCCAAGCCAAGCATTGATCGCGCAGCTGCTCATACTCGGACCATTGCTGCAAACGGGATTCGATGGCTTCGATGGTCGAGCTAATGGATGCCAGCAGACCCTCCCATTCCTGTTGCGTTGTGTCAATTTGCGATTTAATGTTCACTTGTCCAATATTAACAGTACCAGGAATAACCTTCTCGCCCAATGCACGAACTTGATCCACACGCGGAAACTCGTCGGCCAGACTGATCTTCAAATTCTTTAGACGATCCAAATTTGTGTGAAGAGATGTTTGTTCTAAATCAAGATCACCCCAATAGTGCACCGTATTCAATGTGGCATCAATGAACTCTTGGGCATCCATGACAGCCTTTGAGTATTGCTGATGGGCACTCACGATGCCCTCGTAACGTTCGACGTAAGCTTGGGCGCGTTTTTGTAGCTTGCCAAAACGATCGTTGATATCCTTAAAGATCTGATCAACATGTGCAGTTTTCTCCGGCAAATTGGCTGCAATCTCTTGAAGATTTCCAACCTCCACTTGATGATTGTTGATATCGTTGAGTACGTCACGATACGACTGCAACTTATTTCGTTTCTCATCCAGCGTTGTTCTCAACTCAATTTCAGTGGGCAACTCGCGCTCTACATTATCCAGCCAGCTCTTCAGATTGTCAGCAGTCTCATCAAATCCTGACCACTTAGCAATTTTATCCTGTATCTTACGAGCTGTGCTGGCAATATTGTCGAACAGCTGATCAAAGGTCAGATCCTCTAATTGACTACGAATGGCTTCGCGACCATCCGTTGCCGTTGAACTGTAGCACTTCTCACCCAGCTCGACGGTGCTATTTAGGAGTTGTGTGGCGGTCGGTTGCTGTGCCAGCAACTCCTGTATGATCAGTTGCTTCTTCAGCAGATCATCGCGAGATGCCACGTTGGTCAAGTCGCTGCACTCATCGTAGCGGATTTGTGCGTTGGCCAACCAGTCGGAGCATTGCTTGTACTTCTCGTTGAAGTGACTGTGATCCTGAACGGCTTGCTCGCACTTCTTGAGAATCTCCTTGGCTGTCGCTTGAATAGACTGGAAACGCGAGGAGACCTGTTGCACATTGACTGCAATCCTTGTCTCGCCAGAGCTTTGCACCAACTCCGATGTATCGTCCTTCATTTTCTCAAAGTCCGCTTCGTTTTGGCGCAGGCTCTGCGTCAGCGACTGGAAGCGATTCAGCTGCTCTTCTTTTTCCTCAAAGGAATTCTTTAGATTGTAGTTCTTGAGGGCATTCTCAGCTTCGCCTAGCCAGCTAATCAAACGATCCAAATCGACTTCATAGTCATTCCATTGCTGCAAGCGATTCTCCAGCCCGCTTTTCACATCGGTCAGCGAGCCACCAAACTTCTCGAAATCAGCATGCAAATTGGCCAAATCACGTGTCATTGCTTCCTTCGATCTAGCCGGTATATTGCTCGCATGCCGCTCGATGTGCTCCTCTAAGGCTTTCAGTTTGGCCACACCCTCAGGCAGTGCATCCTGGATCTCGTTGATCTTTTGCAGACGAGCTTGCAGAGCCGCCTTGTTGCCCGAGTAGTCGGAGTAGCCGGTAAGACGATCCCAAAGATTCTTCTGATAGTCCTGTTGGGCTTTCTGCAGCTCACTGAACTGCTGATACACCTCGAAAGCGGCATCTAAATCGCCGACCAGCTTGCCACAATCCAGTCCAACCTGCTCATATCGCTTATTGATCTCAGCCACAGATTTGGCAATCTCATCAGCATTTGCAGGTGCTGCGCTAGACAGCAATGCTGCTGCCTTCTCATTAACAGCCTCGACAATGCGCTTATGCGAATTTATATCTTGATTGGTAGCCTTATATTTATAGAGCTTTGAGCGAATTTCCTGTGCGCTTGTCCAGCTAGCGGGATTCTCATTGTGTATTAATTTCTCCACCTGATCGAGCCAGTTGACTGTCTGTCCCTGAATGTCCTGGTAACTGGAGAGCTGCACAGTTTGGGCCTCTTGCCGTTTCTCTAGATTGCGAATACCATCGTCAAGTTTATCCCAACGATCGCGTATGTCACGCAGATCCTTGCGTATCTTCTCTCGACCCTGAGTGGATGTCTCCGGCAAGGCCTTTTCGCCAGCTGCATTCAATGCACCAAATAGGCTCTCGGCCTGCTCCTTCTCTGATAGAAGTACCTGCAGAATGTTCGAGCTTTGCGACGGTTCATCCTTGAGCGCCTTCTCCAGTTGGGATTCAATAGGCTGCAGCCACAAGTCTACCTCGTTGTACTTGTCCTGGTAGTACTGATGATCATCGACTAGATTGGACCAGCGATTGACCACCTCTTTGCTCAACACCTGCAGCAGTTGATAACGGTTCGTGATTTGCGTTGTCAACGTCTTCAGGCGATCAGCACCGCAGTTGTTGAGCAAAGAGTGTGCCATATCCCCAAAGGCATCGATCTCCTTTTCCTTTTGCAAGATAAGTTCACGCTGTATCTTGTATTTATCCATTTGCTCGACCTTTTCGTGTAGCGTCGACTTGAGTTGTTGATCGCGGAAGACAGCCTCAGCACTACGACACCATTTGGTGAGCTCTTCAAGATTGTTCTCGAATTTGTCCCACTGTGCCAGCACATCCTTTTGCTTGCCTTCGATGCCCTCGATGTCATCGAAGTGACTCTTCATAGTCGTTTCCAATTCGTCAATTTCCTTCTCAAGCACTTCAATGCCCTTCTCCGAAGTGGCTGGTTTCACATTTTCAAACTGCGAACGTATCTCGCTAATAAGATTCATTGCCTGTGGTTTATTTTGTGCCAATTGACCTAGAGTTTCAATTTTACGCTTAATATCTGCCTTTTCACCGTAGGAATCATCACATTCAAGCAATTTAGCCTTCTCATTTGAAATCCATGTCTTGGCACCAGTCAGGGCATTATTTAGCTCGCTGTGCTTCTGCACACAGTTCTCCAGATTGTGTAGGATTTCATCAGACTTTTGCACAATATTCTGGAACAACTGCTTAATTGATTGCAAGTAAACATTCAGAGAGTTGTCCTTGATTTGATCAATCAGTATCTGTGCCTTGTCGCACACATTATCGACGAGCACATTGTGCGTGGTGATCTCCTGATGCAACAATTTGTGATTCTGGAGTTGGGCACGCTTCTCTTGCAGTGTTGTCTTCGGTTCGGTATGGCTCTGCATGGCCTTATCAACATCCTTCAGCCACTTGGTCAACTGATCCTGAGCAATACTAAACTCATTAAACTGCAACAGGCATTGGTCGATCTTATGCGTAGCCGAGTTCAAGTCATCCGTATAATTGTCCCACATGGTGCGCAAGGAGCGCAACTGTTGACGTATAATTTCACGACCTTCGGGACTTGTGTGACCGTACAGCTTCTCGCCGCGATCGATGAGACTCTCAAAGACAGTGGAGTCAACGATGCGTTTATCCGACATCTCGCGCAGTTTGTTTTGTTGATCCTGCAGTGCGCTCTGGTCGCCAACAATTTCATTGGTTTTGGCCAGTTCAGTGGCGCAGGTTTGCAGATTCTGTTTGAAGTTTTCAAAGTCGTTATCGAAGCTTTCGTGATCCTTGACGTAGTTCTCATACTTGGCAATGGACTCTTTGCAGAGATTCTTGAGAGTTTGATAGCGTGTATTCAAACGCGACAGTTTGAGATTCAAATCCGTTTCCCCTTCGATTTCACGGCCCTGATCCATAAGTTCGTTTATAGCAGCGCCACGACGATCAATATCCTTGGCATTATCCTGCAGTTTCTTCAAATGTGTATGCTTCGCTTCGGCCGTGCTCTTGAGATTCTGGTTCTTCACAACAGCCTCAACATTTTTCATCCAATTGTCAAGCTCCTCGATGATCGAGTCAAACTCATCCCACTGCGAGCAGAGCTGCTTGAGTTTAACCAACGAGTCCTGGCATAGCGACATAAACTCCTCCCATGCTTGCTTAGGTTCCTCAAATCCCTTCAGTAGAGCCGGGTGACCGTTTGGATGAGTTTGGGTAATCACCGTGTCCAGTAGCTTGTGGCAAGTATCGAAAATGGAATCACCTTCGGGCTTGTGCTGCAGCAAATTCTCGACAACAATCAGCTTCTCCTCAGCGCCCTCCTTCTCAAAGGTTGTCTCGTTCAGTATATCAATTGCTTCCGATTTGATGGTGTTTAACCAGTCTTGGGCCTTCTCCAGCACCTGATCGTAGGCTTCGTGCTTGACGACCTGATTGCCCACAGTGTTGATACGATCGGAAATCTTCTTGGAGATCGTATTGTACTCCTGAATGGACTCATCCGTTTTACGCTCAGACTCATCATCGCATAGGGTGACAGCCTTGTCGTGCAATTGCTTCAGTGCATTCTTATGCAATGTAATCTCTTGCAATTGTGTCTTATAGTTTTGGAGAGCTGCTTTCTTTGCTGCCAAAGTCGGGTAGAGTTCGTCGGCAGCAGTGATTTTGGCCTTGGATTCGTTGAGGTAGTGCGACACCTGAGTGTAACTCTCCTCAATGGAGGTCTTCTGTATAAGTACACCTTCAACCTGTTGCATTAGCGCATTGGCCTCGTCACGCAGATAATCGTACTTCTCGCGCATTTGTCGCAAATCAGCTCGTATGTGTTCACGATTCTCAGGTGAGACAACAGGATACAGGCCCTCACCAATGTCAACAGCAGTGTTCAGCAATAGCTGACCATTATCGAAGGTTTTCAGGTAGTTTTTAATTGTTTGTAATTGTTGGGCGGTGGCCGATGAGGAGCCAGGAGAACCCATGCGTGCAAGTTCCTGGAACTCAATCTTAGCATCGCCAAACCATTCATTAAAGTCCTTCGATGCCTTGCCGAAGTTCGCATTCGACAATTGTGCGTTGCGCATTTTATCCATGTGGCCAGTCAAACTTTTGGCAACAGTCTGGTATCGCTGCACCAGATGTGTCACAAATTGTCCAATACGCGCCTCGGGATTCTTTACGATTAGCTGCTGTGATGTCTGCTCCAGACTGTTGATGGTGGGTTCGTGGGCCAGCACATCCTGCTGCAAGACGGCCAACTCTTGTAGTTTCTGTGGCACCTCGGGCAGATTCACCTGGCTGCTGGTCTCCGCTTTGACGCGACCCTCAACATCACGCAACCAGTTGGATATTTCCTCATTTGACTGTTCGTACTGCGACCACAAATCGACATTCTCATCCAGAACGCCTCTGATGCGATCAAAGCTATCCCGCAACGCCTGCATTTCCCTGCCCATCAACTCTGCATCGCTGTTAAGCTCAACCAAATTCTGTGGCGTCTCCACGGCCTTGAGCATTTCGAGCGACTTTAAGGTTTCCGCATGGCGAGCCTTGCAGTCATCAATGCTTTTACCGACCTCTTGCAGCGACGATTTCTTCACGTCCAAGTTGTATTTGTCACTAGTGGATTCAGGCTGGCACCAGGCCACCTTCTCCCGTTGCGTCGCAATAAGACGCTTCAGCATGCCCACCTTATCGGCATGGAATTTCTTGAGGAACTGCAGCAGCGAATTTTCGATCTTCTTAGCATACAGATCGACGCCCTCGTAGCGCTTCTGCACATTGTTCAACTCCTTGGGTATAATGGACTCATTGAATGTGGGATACAGATTACGCAATTCATCTACTTTCTGCTTGATATTTTCGATTTCATTGCCGCTGTTCTCCAGTTGAGCGCGCAGTGCACGACACTGCAGCAAACGCTCCATGATCTTATTGTTATCCCCGGACATATCATCGCATTTGATAAGCTGTTCACGCAGCTTGCTCACCTGCTCGCCAGCAATCTTCGAGCGTCGGCGCAACTCCTGTTCCTGATCATTAAAGGATGTGGTTACCGCGCTCAGGCGATCTGCATTGTTGCCAACCTCAGCGAATTGATCGCCAAGTAGCTGATTGAGTGTGGACAGTGCGGGTATCTGAGCACCCTTGTTAATCTTAATCAAGTCATTGGTCTTCTCCAGAATTGTATCCTTAAGCGCCTGATACGACGGCAACTCAGTGCGGTACTTACTCAGACGCATGGGACCAAATTCAATTTCAATTGAGTTATCGGCAGCGTCGCACAGACCCTGATTGGTCTCGGATAGCCAGGGTAGCAGATCCTTTTTGGCATCCTCAATCTGCGACCAAATAACCGCTTCCGTTTCATAGACATGCGCGTTTTTGGCTGTTTTATCATGCAGATCCTGCCACTGCTGCTTGGCCTTGGCCACTTCCTGGGGCACCTCTTGAGGCACTGGCTCACCAATGGCACTAAACAATTTGCCCACATTGTTGCCGCGACGATCGAGCTCATCGAGATTCATTTTAGACTTGCGCAACTGATCCATTGTCTTACGTGTCTTCTCAGACGCTTGCTGCAATGCGGTTTCATCGCCCGGCTGTTGGGGTATGGCATTGAAGAGATCCTCGGCCTTCTTAAGCTCTTTGGTGAACTTGTCCTTGGACTCGGCATACTCACGCAGCGCCTGGCTGATGAGATTGTATTTCTGTATGCGATCAGCAATTTCATTCTGCAACGAATCGTAGTTCTTATCTAACACCAGGAGACTCTCCTGTATGGCCGGCATGCTGGCAATATCCTCGCGCATCAGCAAAGAGCCTTCGTCATGAATGCGATTCTTAAGATCCGCCTGATATTTTAGAGCATCATTCAGCGCCACCAGATCGGCAATGATCTGATCAATGTTATTTAGATTAGGATGCTGTTTTAGGATCTGATCAAGCTTTGCACGATTCTCGTCCAATGCCTGGCCAAAGTTGTGCTCCAGTGCATGGAACTTGTCCTTCCTCACCGTCATCTGTTGCAATTGCTGTTGCTGATTCTGCGATCGCAGTTTCAAATTCTCAAGCTTGTTTTCCACATCGTTGACAATCTGTGTGGCAATCAGCGGCCGACGAGATAGTGCATCGCGCAATTGTATAGCCGGATTCTCATCGATTTCCTTAGCTTGCTCCTTCCAGTAGCTCAGACCCTGACCGAGATGATCGATCTCCTCGATGGCCCTCTTAAGTTCCTCGACAGCGGGTCCCTCGGGCTTCTCCAACTGATGCTTCAAATAATTCAAATGCGATTCAGTATCATGCTTCCAGCCCAAAAGCTCAGTCCACTTCTCCAAAGCGGCCTTCTTCTGCAGCATGTTCGATTCGAGATTCTGGTAGTTGACTACCAGAGCTGTATACGCATCATTTAGCGCATTAGACTCCTCAGGCGTGGCGCCCAGAGCCAATTGCTTGACCTCATCGTAGATGGCATTGAAACTGGGTTTCTTATCCGCATGCTCCTGCAACAGAGCGTGGATGACGTGCAGACTGGTCTCCACGCGTTCCGGATTGATTTCCTCGACTTGGGTGACCTGATTGCGCAACTGCTCCATCCAATTTGAAAAGTTTACCAATTTTGCATTGAAGTCTTGACGCGAAATTATGGCGTCAGAGACCTCGTTGATGTTGCCACGAGTGGACTCGGAGAGTTTCTGCAATTTACCCTTCATATTGTTCACGCGATCCTTGACGGCAACGGCGCCTTCGGGCGCTAAATGTAAACTAATTTGATCGGCATTCTGACCAAGTGCAACGAGTTTGGCCTGCTGCTGCGAAATCTCATTGTTGAAGGACTTAAGTTTGACCAGCTCCTTTTCCAGCTTGTCAATGTGCGGCGTATTTAAAACAGCCGGACGCTTACCCATTAATTGTGCACCCTGATCAATCCACTGATCCAATTTGGCAGCATCACTATCGAAGGACTTCCAATTGGCGACAAGCTTCTCGAGCTTGCCGCTCGCCTGTTTAGCATTTTCATGGACCGCAGTCCAACGGGAGTGCATGGCATCTAATTCATCGGGAGCATTGGTTTTGCATAACATTTTATGACTGATGCTTGATATGCCATGGAGTTTGTCCAGTTGGTCCAGGCATTGTGTTTCAAATTGTTTGGCATTTTGTTGCATGGCAACGGCTTCGTCAAGTGTGATGGGCTTAGGAACTATATTATTTACCTTAACCTCGCTCTGCTCCACGGCGGGCTTGATCTGTTGCAGTCCAGCCTGGAAGTGCTGCCAGTTGATCAGATCCTCCTGCACAGCTTGCGACTGATGATCCACATTGCGATTGATCGCGCTAAGCACTTCCTGCAGCTTGGAGATTTCACCCTTGAGACGCTTCGCTTCGGCAACGTTGCCCTCTTTCGGTGCCAGCTCGGATGCATCAGCGGCCAACAAATCCAGCTGCTTCATGCGCTCGCCGAGCACACGCTTAAAGGACTGCACCTTGACAACACGCTCCTCTGGCGTCAGATCCTCAGATTGCAAACCTTCAATATTTTTCGGTGCCACTTTGTTGGCCCATTCCTGCAGCTCGGCGAGACGTGTCTTGTAGTTGTTCCATTTGGCGCTGTAGTCTTCTAAGTAGCCGACACGATCCTTTACATGCTCCATGGTGTTGAAGAACATCTTCTCCACTTCAGTGACTTCCTTCTCGAGTATGGGACGTTTATCGGCAGCAGCCAAAGGCGCCAACTCCGACTTCAGGGCATGTAACTTGGGCAACAATTGATGTGATGCCTGCTGCAGCTGCACATTCAGATCACGTTTCGATTTCAGATCTTGGCTTACGTTCTTGGGATCTGTTTGCAGTGGTGTCAGAGCGCGTAGTTCCGTCTCAGCGGTTTGCAGCATGGAGAAGATGTCGTTCTTCTGATCGACAAACTCACTCCACACCGCCTGAGTTCCCTTCAGTGCCTGCAGTTTATCTGAGGATTCGGTATAGGCCTGATTCCAGCCGGTCTCCAGATTCTTGATCTCGGAGTTAACAAAGGTCGGAGCATGGACATCCTTGCTGAGATCGCGTCCACGTTGCAGCATGGACATGATATGCGGCCTCTGATGATCGAGCTGATTAATAGCATACTGTTGCTCTTCAATTTGGCGATTCACCCGCTCCAAACTATCGGGGGCCGGTATATTGGCCGTCTGATCCTTGACCTTGGTCAGCAGGCAGACGACTTCGTGCACCTCGCGACGATATGTGTAACACTTGGAGAACACTTCCGTTTTGACCATGGTAATCTCGATGGTGGGTATTAGGTTCTTGTAGCGTGCAATTAGATCTTCGAGTTTCTTTTGCTCCAGATTAGCCTCGTCCTCGGCGGCATAGCTGAGCAGAGAATCGAGTGTTTTGACCAGCCACTTCATGTCCTCACGTTTATTATCTGCATCTTGGCAGATTTTCTGAAGCGATAAAAAGTTTATTAATTTAATTGTATTTTACATAAAAACTACACTAATTTAAACGAATTATGTACCTCAAAAAAAAATTTTTTCGGACTTTTTTAATGAGCAAAGAATTTTAGATATTTTATTTGGTTGAGGTAAATAAATCGTATTGACTAGTAGTATATAGGCAAAAGCAATTAATTTAGTTACCACTAGTTCCCTTAGCTGCATGCAGGCGTTATAAATTGGGATTATAATTTGAAGCTGACAGTTTTTAAGGGATTAGCATTTAACTCACCTGGAAAACAACCTTCTCCTTTTCAAACTCCTCCATGGTGTTGACCTCGTTAACAATGTTCTTGAGACTCTGATCCACGCTATTCATCCAATCGATCATCTCATTGAATTTCTGATGATAGCCCTGCCATTGAGCAGGTATTTGCTGTAATGTCTGACGCATATCGGCGAGTCTATTTGACACCGTTTGCCATTGCGACTTGGCATTGTTGTATGCCTGATCCAGACCAATATCACCTGGCTGTTGTTGTTTGTGCGCCTGTGCAATTCGTTGCATATTTTGTAGGCACTTCTCCAGGCGCGGCACCGCATCCTGTTGAAACAGAAATTGTTGATTTCGTTGCAATATGGAGTCCACATCTTCGTTGCGATTCAGTGCCTGCTGCTCCAGTTGAAGTTCCTTTTCAACGTCTTTTAGTGATTGATAGAAGGCATTCTCGTCCAGACGGAACTCGAGTTTTAGCAGATGCAATGGTGCCTGGGACAGCACATTCTTCCAGCGCGACTGCAGCTGCTCGACACTCTGAACTACATCCGCTTGCTCCTGGCTGGGCAGCGTTGTCAGCAGCTGCTGAGCGGACTGAACCAGATCGTTCATCCAGCGATCGTTGACCTGCTCGAAGAAGTACTTTTGCGTTTCAATCGTTGTCTTCGACTCAATGTGCTTCTCCACGAGCATGGACTCGGCCTGGGTGAGCCATTCGTTTACAACGCGCTCGTTATCCTTGAAGTTACTCCAGCCACCGACTGCATCGCTCAAGCGCTGCTCCCACTTGCCCGCATTCTGTATGACATAGTTAAAGCGTTCATTTAGTTGCTGCATCTGCTGTGCAGCTGGGGCCGTATCAATTTTATCATCGGACGCCACATTCTTGACCAGATTCTGGAACACCTTGTTCTTACTCTCAAGCATGGAGCGATAGTAGACGGTGCGTGAGAAGTAAGTCTTGTGCTTGTGCAGCTGCTCATTGATGAGCTCCCGGCCGCCGGTTAAATTGTGTGTGCCAAGCAGTTGTTCGGCTTCGCTCAGCCATTGATGGATTTCCTTTTGGCCCGCCTCCAGCGATTCTTGCTGTATCTGCAGCTGATGGAAAAGGTGCAGCTTGGCGGGCATTTGGGCGCGTATGCGCACCAGCGACTCCTTCTCCTGCTTCAGTAGCTTCATCATTTTGTCAACCTCATCGCGCGACAGATCCTGGATGAGGGACTGGAAGTTGCGACTGATGGTCTTGAACAGCTCCTCATTGTCATCGATCTCACTGGCCAGCTGCTGCAGCTGTTCGCCATAGCGACGTATCTGCTCGCTGTTGCCGAGCACCTGACGTTGATCCAGGACACTCTCGGCGCCACGCAGCCACTTGGAGAGCTTCTCAATGCCTGACTTGTATTCCTGTCGTGAGCGTATAATATCACCAGCGTGCATATATTGCTTAGTATTGGCAAACAAACGGTCGAAGCGCTCAGCTAAGGCACCATGACGCTGACGCAGCTGCTGTGCAATCGGCTCCTCACAGGATGCAATCAGATAGTTTGCTGAATTGCTCAGGGCATCAAATTTATCCTTCCACACGCTGATGTCCTGGAAAAACTCCAATCGATCGTCTTCGCTTTGATTCAGTTTTTGCTCGGCGAGAAGTAGCCACTCCTCGCAGCTGGGTGCCAATTGGTTCCAATTGCGCCAACAATTGACGACCTCCTCAAGCGAGTTCTGACAGCATTTCAACTCCATGGAAACACGCTTCCAGCGCTCCTCAGTCTCATACATGAAGCGATCGATTTCATTGATGTCTTTCCGGGCAACATTGCCCTCCCGCTTGTATTCATCGACGACCTGTTGCATGTCGACAAAGGCCTTTTGGAACTCCTGGAAGATCTTGTTGCGTGAGACAAAGTTCTTGTACTGTTCCAATTGCTGGGCGACCTTCTCCTCTTGTCCATACTTGCCGGTCCAGCCACGCATTTTGTTCTCCACCAGATTAAGGAAGGCAACTAGGCAACATTTGTGCTCGAGGAATTTCAAGCGTATTCTACGCTCAGCGGACTTGGGTCCGATCTCTTGCAGGCGTCGCTCCATGTTGCGCAGTTGCTCCAGTGGCACCTGTTGAGCCAGTGGCGAGCGCTTGGCATTGTCGAACATGGCCACAATGCGCGGCAGGTTGGCAAAGAACAGCTTGTGCTCCTCCAGCTTTCTACTGATCACAGCTGCTGTCTCCTCATTCATCGCATTGGGTATATCGTTGTCCATCAAAAGTTTTTCGGCTTCGGCCAACCATTTGCCGACCGTACCGAATTCGCCGGGCAGCTCGGCATCCAATAGCCAGAGCCAGTACATCATCTGGTATTGGAGACGCTGCCACAGCTCATTAATCTCATCCCACGATTGACGTGAGACCTGCAGAAAACCGCTCTGGCTTTCAACCAGTTGCTTCAAGCGGTTGTAAGCTGCCAAATGTGCATCGACTTCAGAACGTGCCAGTAGATATTCACCAAAATCACGTGGAAATGAGTTCATCATAACCATCGGCTCGTATTCGGTGGTCTTCTCCACCAGGAAACGGCGCAATTCGTCCACTTCTTGTTGCACATGCGACTCTTCACGCGAGGCACCCTGAAAAACATATAAATTGGTTAGCAACTGACGTGCATAAAAATCCTTTGAAAGTTTGAGCCGCAAAACTCTGAATAAGTGATTTTCAATCAATTATTTTTGCATATACACACCTTTGGTTCAGGATACTTGTGCAAGAATTGCGCCACATATGTCATTATACTCTTCTCATCCGGTTTGGGTACGTCCACATCCTCAGCGTCTAAAAGTTTGGCAATGCCCAATTTGTTTTCGGCCACATCGAAAGCAGTCTCCAAACGCTGACGATTGCTGGCCTTCTTTAGCTCAGCTAAATTGACCAGATTCGCTTTGATTGCATCAATAAGTGCGAGGAAAGCGACGCCATCTCTCCAGCTAGCGCCGAAATCCTTTACCTCTACACCAATGTCTCTGCAATTAAATAAGTCAACATTAATTTTACTCCATTTATGTTAGCCATAGACTTGTACTCACTTTGGCAAGGCGTTTGTTACCCAGTTGAGTAACGTTTTCTTGGCACCTTGCTTCCATTTCTCAGCCCTAAGATCACTTCCAGCCTTGTGATTGCCAACACTGTCGAGGGAACTAACCGAACCGCCAATACCATGACCCAAATATTCTAGGTTGCGGCTGTTCTCCTCGATCTGTGAAAATGTATACGTTTAGTATAACAAAATATGTAGTTTTAAAATGTACAATGAACGATATTTAATGGGTAAATAATAATTTTAGGTGCTTCATAAATAAGAGCTACCAACTTAAAAACTATCAAAATGAAGTACGTAGGACAAGAACACCAACAACTGATTACATCGATTTTAACCTACCTTTGGCGCATAATTTATAACTACAACTAAGTTTTTCCGCCTCTTTTTACGAAGCTTGTGTTTTTTGTTAGATTTTGATTTTTTTTTTTCAAAAGATTTTATAAATAAAATACAGAAAAGAAGATATAGAGGGTTAATTATATTTAGAATTGGCATTGTGAATAGCTATTTGGTGCTTCATAAGTAGCTCGTTTAGGGTTTGGTGACAAAGTGTACAGCTAGCAACCAATTTGTTTTTAATTTTATTTTTTGTGCTCCAATTTGTAATAAAAAAAAAAACTGTGCACTGCATGGATGTTGGCTAGTAAAGCTGTTACTAAAGCTTCGAGAGTTTAACTCACCTGGAAGTACAATATGATCGTCCATATCAGACCCAACACAACTGGTGGTCTCCCATCCACCAGATCTGCGGGATTAATATTGACCAACTTGATGCGTTTGCTGGCTAAAAATTGTAGGGCCGTATTCGCATTGCTTAGAAAATGTGGACGCCGGAGAACGCGGCCCTTCTCCACGGGCAAACGTTCGCCGGACAAAACTTCGAGCAATGCAATTAGTTTCGTACCATCACGTAAATCATTGATCAAATCATCAACACGAAGCGGTGGAACACGCTGTAAAATTAGAAGATAAGCAATTGGGAAAAGTTAGGTATAGTTTACTGTAGCTTAGTATTTAATTTAAAATAATTAATCGATAGTCCATTTAAAATATATTTTAATCTTATGGGACAAAAATAAAGTTAGCTATCAAATGTAACTAATGTTAATTTTAATATTTTGCTAGGATCCCAACATCAACAAAGTTTACAAATCTGCTTGCGAACTCACTGCCCTAAAGGAATCATAGATCAAAATTCTACATTTTCATTTAAATATGGAGGAATCAACTAAGAGGGGAGCCAGATATAAAAATTGTGGACGATGCTACCTGCCTGCAGAGTCTGTCTTAAGGATGACGAGTCTTCAGGACTTCGGGCAATAAGCAGGCTTAGACTCTCTTTAAGCAACGGGTTTACCCCTTAATTCAAGAACAAGGTGGAAGCAGAATGGACACAGGAGGTTGCAGTGTACAATATCTACAACAATAATATAAAACAAGTATATAATAAATAATATCCATGCATATTGGTATATATGTTTGTAAATACATAGCCACTTATTTTTTAATAGTAGGTATAATGAAAACTATTGAAAACTATATTCTGCTTAGTAATATTTTTATGGATTCCCTGTATAAATGCACTATTTAATGAGTACTAAACTCAAATGAGCGTACGTCGGCAACAGCTTTTAAGTGTGATTTGTTGCCGCTTTTTATGGTATTTTTATGAGCACCGTGATGAATATGGATATAAGTATATAAATATATTCAGAAACTGTACATGGTATAGATGGTTTGAAAATGCAGCGCACATATCAAACAAATACCTAAACGCATTTGCCAATCCATTCAATTAGTCAAATCAAGTGCACAACTGCTTTCGAAAATGTCGAAAAAAGATTAGATATTTGTCGCAGTCATTTAACGTAAAATTCATTAAATTAATTAAGATTGTTGAAATCACTAGGCATTGGGATAATTTGTTTAGATTCCTTGCAGCCATTTACCAGACAAATTGGCGAGTAGCACGCGCAAACATTTAAGCTTGGATTCACCGCAAAGATTGCAATTTAAGTTAATGGCATTACAACGGAAGTGGCACCGACAATAACCAAGGAAAATAGACACAGTCAGACATTATAATTTCAGTGTAGCATTTAATTGAGCCTTGCTAGTGTGTGTGTGTGCGGGTGAAGCATACATATGTAGTATGTATCACTCCAGTCAGTCAGGCCAAATCAAAGCAAATAGTTTGTGAAAACTTTGCTCAACTGTTGCGGACACGCCAGTGACGGTAAAGTTTTGTCTGTCTGTTTTTTTTCGAGTCACAAAAGTTGTGTTAATGCAACTTGAAGAAACTATGCTACTTACAATGCGAAATCAATTTCTGTGTTTCCGGCTGCTTCCTCGACTCACGCCTTTTTTTCTATGAGCAGCACAACTTATGGTGTCCCATAGCAAGAGTGTCAAACTTGTATCAATTTTTTTTGTCTTGTCATGTTTCTTTTTTTTATCAATTTGTGACCTGACATATTTCGTTTTCATATCTGCATCGACTTCATCATGTAGCGACTTAGTGCTTGAGGATGTAAGAGACATTTTGTATCAATAGTCCCATTTCAGCCTTAAAGTAATTGTCACCTATTTGTAGTAAGTTTATTTTGAAAAAATGGTTGGAAAACTTAAAAAAAAAAACTTTATGTGTTTGATTCTATAAATTTCCAATTCATTCCCAAAGTTATTGTTCTGCAACGGACCATTATTATTATTACCAGCTTACTTCTAAACTGCATGAGCTACTGTGGAATATTAATAGTTAGTACCCAAGCGAGACTCAAGAACTTTGCATTCATTTGTCATAATTTCTAGTAGACAAGCAGTTTTTTTATACCCGAAACCCATTGAAAATGGGTAAAAAGGGTATAATGGCTTTGTGCTTTGTGTATGTAGCAGGAAGAAGGAAGTTGATCGAAATCCATAGCAGAGTTAATATAGCCATGTCCGTCTATCCGTGCATCCGTATATTGTATGAATACGCAGATCTCCGAAAAGAAATACTTCAAATGATTTCATTACTGCATCCGTCTCTCAAAAATTCATACATTTCGATATCCAATATCAATAAAAGACAGAATATCATCATTATCATTATTTTATATGCAAGTGCATATGTGTGTGTTTGTCTCAAGTCGGTGATTTCAGTTCGTGCTTGTGAACAAAAACAAGCGCTGACTTCGTTTTTTTTACTTTCAGAAACTGTGGCTAGAATATATTTAACAGCCTTCGTTCAGGGTACATTGTAGTCGAGCGCACTTGACTACAATGTTCTTACTTGCTTTTTTTTTTGCAATTGTCTGTTGTGCGTTATTTCTAAGAATAACTTCAAGTGAATAGCGAGGCACGCACCCAAGACGTCCATGGAATTTGCAAATGTGAGAAATTCCACAAGCATGGACCGAGTGCAACTTAAAAGCATACAAAGTTGCAGTGAAATAGGAACTTGCAAGCCAAGTTCATAGCCAGATATGCGTTGGCCTATAAAAGATTGCTTGCGGTAATGCCAGGCAAGGCAACAATGCTGCATTAGTGACAGCAACAGTTCCGTTTCATGTGGGGCCCGGACAGTCTTTCAATGGCTTAGACCCGCAAGTCAGAGCCCACGCAACAATATGAAACGCCCACTGACTTACTTTTTATCCCCCCCAACGAACGAATGTTGATTTAATGCACTTTTCTTTTGGTGCAGAGCACTCGACATTCGTTTCATTTTTTCTTCTTTTTTTCTTTTTCGTCTAATGTGTTATCTTTTAATATAACTTCAATCTGCAGACGTTGTGAAGCCGGCATTTCTTGTGGCACATGTACGAATTTAGCCGGCCGGCTGGGTAACCAGAAAACCAGTTCTACTGGCTTCGGTGAATGCCATTGCAGCAGGCATTACAATGCAACTCGATAAAGCAGGCAGGCAAGCAGGCAGGCTAGAGTCGTAAAGTGCTCAGTCGACTAACAAAGTGACTGGCAATAAAAGGAATCGCAGATACATACGGAACGGCCAGACCAAGTGCCAAGAAAATAAGGGAACTTTAAAAAGGCGTGGGCAGGTCATGAGATCGTTGATTGAAGTCATAATTTAGCCTCATAGCCATTATGCAACACGCCAATGAGTCATTTAGTATCCGTATGATGAAAAACTTTGTATTTGTTTTATATATTTATATATTTTTTTCGCATTTGCACAACACTTTATTAGCATATAGGTAGGTAAAAAATGTCACTTGGAGAAGTGTTAATTAAATGTAATTTATTTAATTTTTATTTGTTTATTGAGTATCTGTCAATTTGCGACTTGAGTGTGAGCGCGTGTATCTTGAAGATGTTAGAAACTCTTCTTTTATAAAACAAACCGTCCAATTAGGCGTATACCAAATACAAGTTTTTGGCACTATATAACTTTTTACATTTCAAGGTGAACCAGTTACGTCACTCAGTCAGTCAATCAGTTCATTCATTCGTTTGGCGACTCGTATACGCGCTTTGGACATTGTTCGCAGACTTTGATTAAATTTTATTAACTAATTTAGGCGAGCAAACCAACAAGTACAACAATAACAACAATAATAACAATAGATCCATCACACGGTTATCACATTCTCGGATGCCAAATTTTGCTGCGTGAATGTTTTGCTTTGTGTCCCTGCCCCGCGGCTGACAGCTCAATAGAAGGCACAAGTTTGACTCGCTGTATCTGACTTGTTTTGTGGGTGTGTGTCAAATGATTTACTTTGAAAGTGTACCCCGTTCGCTCTTAATTTATAGCGGTTGTCTAAAATTTAAATAAATTAAAGTTCTTCTTTCGAAGTCTCATCGTATATGCAAATGATGTTTTTTTTTAATAGTTTAACGATCTCTATGCCACTTAATTAATACTTTGCTGTTATGAAATTGTGAAAAAGCTTACGAATTAATAATTCTTTAATTTAATTTTATAATTTTAGACATGTTTTTAAATATTATTGCAGCACTGAATGTACTTCTAAAATTGAGTCGGAGACGCTTCAATTGCAGCTCGACACGGAATGTGTTGCAATTATTAAAGTGAATGGATACACACAAAATTGGTGCTGTTTGATGTTTAAATTAGAAAGGATACTGCAAGGTGAAAGTGGGCTAGAAGACAGATGCTTGTCAGTTTGAAATCAAACTGAAAATGGCACTGTCATTTGACGATTTTTAATCGTAATTATTACAGTCCAAGACACATGAAACGGATCGATTTATCTATGAATATTTAATATATATGGAGCTATGAAAGTTGTTAATTAAATAAAGCATGCATTTTGGCTTCAGATGTGACGTCAACCCCAGTTTCGCCAAAATAAATTTCATGGTCGCAACTCCAAGTCGCCGGCAAAATATACAAAAAAAAAATTGCACGTTTTGTTTTTAGCCAATGCCAATCAATATGCAAATTTCAATGCCACGGAATCTAGATAACAAATTTGTTTCGCATCGATTGAATTGATAGTGTAAAATTCAAAGACAAATAACTCACCTTCAATAGGTATGAATTAATCCAATTAGTGAATGTCTTCTTCTGCACACGTTCTTGTTCCTCTGTAAAAAAAACAACAAAAAAAAAGAGAATGTGAAAACGAAAACATGAGAAATTGTGTATACAGTTTCGTGTAATTGTAATTAGATGTAGGACAAGCGAAAATTGTCGGGTCTCGCAGACGGCGGCATAAAAGGCAAACTCAGACAAGACGCTGCAATAAACAAGATACCAGCCAAAGACAACCGATAAGATATATTTCCCAGTAAGTGTATACCTGATCAGGTACATATGTATATGGTGTGTTTGTATTTTATACCGACGCGTTTTGCTAATGTTGGCATTAATTGAATTATCAGTAAAGTCGGCAAGTATTAACAGAATGTACCACAATGACATCATGTCGCCCAAAATGCAGTTGGATTGTGTTTCGTTTTATCACTGTGCCGATGTATGTATACATATATGTATGTATATGTTTGTGAATTTTCTTCAGTTCATCATTATTAAGATTTATAAAAGTGTTTTGAGCCATTTTATTTTTTTGTGCGTCAAAGCGCCCACAGTTTCTGTACATTAATATTTACGTTGTTTAAAAAGATTATTTTTTTTTTTGATTGCTTCCATTCAGTTTTAGTACACAAAAAAATCATTCAAATAATAAACAATCCGTTAAAAAACAGCAGCAATTTGTAAATAATTTACAAATTAAAATCCATCAGGAACAAAGAAAGCATATGTATATGGAGATGGACGTGATTCATTTTGGAAAAGTGCAGCAGTGAAGATGGTTGCTGGAATGGCTTCTGGGCTGTCAAAAAGTGGCAGCTGCCACAAAACGCTTCCCCCTTTTGGATGCCACACGCAAAAAGATAAAGCGAAGTGCGTGGTCTTTTCGAACTGGCGTCTGGCCAAACCAGCATAATCTCAAAATAGATTTCCCGTAATAAATACCACAATTTTGTTAAATGGAAATTTTGTGCAATTGAACAAGGCGAAATAATAAATAACATCGCGTAATTTGACAGACATGCAGCACTAAAATGTCAAGTTCTGAGTTAATTGTTGGCGCAATTTACATCTACGTCAATTTTATGTAAACTAATAAATGATAATTAAAACATATATATAATTATATATCTTGAAATTTTGAAATAAATGAATTCTTGTTTCATCATTTTCGCTTGTGACGCAATTTTCAGTTGATTTTGTCTCAAGATTGACAAAAGATAAAATAAATAGAAATTAGTTCAAGGTTGCGCAATTTGCAAGTGTCTAAAAGCCGCAAAAATATTCGTTTTCGTATTTAAAATCGCAAAATGTATATATATATATATATATATATACATATTCAGACTTATGTATATCATATACATCTGATCATAAACGAAAATGTAAGCTAAACGAGCTTGTTGCAAGGCAAAATATCAGAAACATTTTTCTTTAAATTTATGTACCTTTTTATGCGTTATTTAAAGGATTTCAAATGGCCTGGAACCATTTGACGTTTAAACCCTGTAGCAAATCTAGCGAAAATATATTAAATGATTGTGGCAAAAGTTTAAAAAGAAACTTAAATTAGCACCTACAATATGTGTTAGAAATACTCGATTTTACGAGTGTATAATTTTGCTGCTTGTCACAAACGTTTTGCTCAAAATCAAGTTGTTTTGGCCATAATTTTGTTCGCTACCTGCTCGTCTTGCAAATTAATGAAACCTGAATTTGATGTTCGAAACTGGCATCAAGGGAACAAATTCAAGGCAGCCAAAGCTGGTATTGCTTATTTTGGCATTTACTTGTTTTCAAATATGAAAACTAGTTGACAATTAACTATCCTTAGTGTCTACACCAATGCGTATAAATTGATTTAATTTCAAAAATGAATGTTTATATTTTTTGTATTGTTGATGACTTGTTTATTTGTAAAGTCATAATTTATGTTTGCGTTATAACTGTTTCTAATCTGCAAATACTTTCGCTAATTGTTGCAAAGATAAGCGACACAATGCACTTGAAAACCAAATACCTGATAACACTAATTATACCCAAATATAGAAAAAAAAATAAGAAATAAAGGTATTTAATACCCTTGAAGTCATATTTAAAAAATTGGTGTAATTATAGTTTCGCAAGGAGATTTATAGACATTTTATCTACGCCAAGACAGCTACAAATTCTTAACTTTTAAATCTATTTTATATTTAGAAGTTGCTTTCCATAACAGCTTTCGACATTTAAACATTAGAACGTGCCTATGGATCCAGTAACTAAACAGCTACGTATAAAATGATTATTATTGTTAAATTCAACGACAAGTTGTGAACTTATGTAAGAATTTTACTTGAACATCGCTTGTAAGTCAAATGCTTGTACTAAAATTATTTAGGTCACTTCAACCTTATAATTAGAGATAAATACAATTCTAATTGTCTAATTTTTAAATGGTAGAAAATTGTCTTAGTAATTATCACAAAAAGAAATGAAAAGTAAAAGCAGTTAACAATTTTCGTTTTTTATACACAATGCACGGTGAAATGCTCAGAACACTCAAGAGAGAAAAGCAGGTTAGGCCCTATATACGATAATACCGTTTCGGATGAATCACTTTTGAATATCTTGTAAATTTCAATTTCAACAATGTAAAACACATTGGTAGACAATTTAAAAACCAAAAGCAGGGAATGCTCAATGGAGTTGAAAACAAAAAGCCCTCGAGCAAAGCCAGAAGACCAAACAAACATAAATTATTCACAGACCACAAAGAACCAGCGAAAAGAAAACAAACAATAACAAAAAATTTCAACAGTGGTTTATATATAAAAATTTTTTACAATGGTTCACTCAGTCAGTAAGTTAATGATGATATATATAATGATGTGGCTGCTGATTATTATTTACGCTTATTACTATTTTTTTTCTTGTTTTTTATTATTATTATTTTTTTTGGGCGCTCTAATGAGTAAGCCTGTATGTAGTTAAATTGCGCTCGACTCAATGGAAGTATAGTATTTAAGTAAATTGCAAAGCAATATTTCAGCAGAATTTTGTTGAGCGTGAAAAACTGTTTAAAAATTTTTGGAAATCATTTATTAAAACTGAACTTTTACGACTTTTTATGAATACGGATGAGACAGTTAGTAAAAGTTTGCCTCCACTTTATGTGTGCCTGGCCTAGTTGCGCACACAAAAATAGAAAAGAAATTACAATGTGCAAATAATGTATAAAAATAGTCTATTCACGTTTATGTAAAGCCAATTGTTTGGACTTCCCCAAAAAAAAAAATTGTTTCACATTTGTGTTAGCAAAATATCGCCGATCATGTTGTTAATGTTGCGGCCTTAAGAGAAAAAATATAAACGCTTGCCGAATGAGGGGGATATTAACCATATGCTACTATACACAACGGATATGTTGTGAGTGCGAGACTATGTAAAATCGTTTCCGCGGCTATAAATAATTGTTTATTTGCTTTAAACCGCTGCTGCGAGTGTTTGTTAAGGCTGTAGCCAAGCTGAGTAAAAATGAGAACAAAATGTGGAATGATTATTAATGAATTTATTTCTTTAAAACTTTATTCTGTTTCTGCGAACTCTCATATAACGCATTGACATATATTACATAAATATTATTTATACATTCAAATTAAAGCATATTTTAAAATAATGTATTAGCCGTGCAAATTTAATCAATCATAAGGGAATTCAAAATCAGCTCGCAAGCTTATTGAATAATTATTACATCAACTGTTTTAAATTGTTTTCTTTTTTATGTGTTTATTTATAACCAGTGAGGTGTGGTCTGGGTGTCGGCACCTGTGGGCGACAAGTGAACAGCAAATTAAGTACTTCTAAGATTAAAGATACGTTCGTTGCAATTTGCCGATCATCTTGACTCAAATACTTCATGCTTCAATGCGTTGCACAGGCAGCTCCATTCAAACATCCGCAACATGGCCAGTGGCATCTTATATATTGTATCTGACAGCTATAAGCTATATACGATATAGCTATATCTATTCGAATGAATTGCGTCATAGCCTTATTGTATAAACATCTATATACATTGATATATGTATATGAATATTTATAATTATTTATGTACTTACGCACATACATGCCAAATAAAAAGTGTTTAAGTTTATTTATTTTTACTATTAATATCATTCACTAAACCAGCAGATAGCGATAGCAAACGCAAATAAATGACTAAGCACTCTTTTCTACTTTGTTGACTTCCATTCTGTAAGCCAAAATCACCAAAAATTAAAAAACAAAAACCTCAAAGAAAAAAACCACACCATAAAAACTTTTCAAAAGACTGCCCACGGGCAAGCTGTAAAATTATGGAGAGGAAGATACAGTTTTGCATATTACTACTTAAGATTTGCGGTTCTCAAAACAAGCTACCATATTTTTCCCATACCACATGCGCAACAGCTGCCAGATTTTGTTGTTGTCCCACTTTCATGTGGGTGTCTCTCAAAGAGCCAAACTAATATAGAACATGGTACGCTTTATGGGTTGAGTGGGGTTACAGCCGGAGAAATTGTTGTGAGAAGTGCGCAAAAAACTATTGTGTGCACTTGAGAGAATGTCTCGATAAACTTGTTTCATTTCTAAACTTACAAATTGCAGTTGAAATTTCAATAGCAAACGCCGGGGCGCTCAAGTTGTCGCAACCACATTTTAGGCATCAATTAAAAGCCGCTAAGACTATATATCAGTACACAATAAATTATTGATACAGACAGCAACTAACGAAGCGACCAAAACAACAACAGCATCAATGTTATAAATAATTCAACGATGATCTCACAGAGACAAACAGTCGGGAGTGACGAACGTACGGATGGACAGTCGGACAGTTGTATGGCTGCTGATCGTTCTGGGTCTTTTGACAGACACACAGACAGACATATGTACATACATATGATTTGAGCGATAGATAACGCTTTTGAGCGTTTGCCATTTATTGTTGTTATTTCAAATTGTTGATTTGTTTGTATATTTTCATTTTCGTTTTCATGTAGAGTAGCATTGAGCTTGGAATTGAATGTTACTCAAATCACATTCATATTCAAATTACGAAAGTTTTCGGCACTGAAATGCGGCTTTAAATTGTCAATATAGTAACTGATTTTCAAACAGCATATATTCGCCAACAGCAATTAAATCAACTCACTGGGTTGACCTGGAAAATGCACATGTGCCCATCTTGCCCACAAAAATTTATGTGTGCAAAGAAAATCGAATAAAAAGCAACGAAAAGGCAACCAGGCAACCAAAACCAATCAATAATAGTTTTATGCATACTATATAGCTAAGGCATGTCAATTAGCATACATTTGACAAGCCATAACGTAAACCTTATAAATTTGTTAAGAGCTCACAACGAATTTCGTGCAGTGTACGCTCAAAGTTTGATTCACAGAGCTTGCGGCACATTTGCTACTCATAGTTTGTGAAGCAGTGAAAAGAAAACATTTCTAAGCAAATTTATTGCAGTAGAAAAAGTGGCCAAAACACGCAACACGAGCATTTTGGCAGCAGGATACCGTTGACGTTAACAACAACAAAAAAAAAATGTTAATAGAAAAGATAAAAAATAGGCACGGAAACGTTGTTTATGCCAACTAATTGTCACATTGACTAACGATCTAACCAGCTAAGATATTTTGCGACTTAAGCTCAAAGATACAATTTGTGAATACAACGCAACACGATACTTATTTGCCCATATGTACATTCACAGACAATATCATATTAATTACAACAAAGTAAATAATACACATATAATCTTAATAGCATTAATAAAACCACCCAACAATCGCTTGAAAACATGCAAAATCAATTGCATGAATATCAAAATGACCCCGTTAAAGTAGAACATTGAAAGTGGCATAATCAGAACAACACCTATTCTGCTGAGACATAAATCTATTATTAATAGATCACCATGAATGTCAGCGCCAGTCGAACATAATCGTAGATGTGAAATACGTGTATATCTCAAACGACAAGTGTAACCGCAAAAATTGCGCTACACATTGAGAGGAAGACAGAACATCGACAGACAGAGAGAGATATATAGGAAGACAGAGAGAGAGAGAGACAGAGAGAGAGAGACAGATTGTGAGACTATTAGACACTTAATTGCTTGTTGTGCTTAACATAATAACATAGACCAGGAAGATGTCACATAACAGCCCAAAGCAGAGGCAGACGTTAGTCAACAGTTCACCCCACTACCCCCCTCCCATCAACTCGTCACGCTCTTTTGGGTGGTTGCTCTGAGTGCTTTTGGCTGCCAATAAATTATCAGGTCGCTGTGGTACTAGCAAAAGAGGTAACAGCTGTCCTTGCCAACAGTTTTAGGGTACATTTATATATATATTTATTTACCAACGAAAATATATTTATTTACAAAAGAAAATGTATATATATATATATTTATATATTTATATAACAAACGCACATGTAAATAATATATATCGTCAAGTAAGAAAACAACAAATACGGCTAAATAGCCTGCTAACCAAGTTGAAGTTGAAACGCAGCAGCAGCTGATGATGTCATTTTGGGCACAAATTTTATCGATTGTGTTTGCCATAATTTATTTATTAAATAAACACACAAAGAAACCAACCAACTGACCCCAAACCGTAGAGTATGTAACAAATTAACCTTGACATTCAATGACCGCAACTTGAGTTATATCCCAATCTACTCACAGTAGTTCCCACTGTGAAGGCACTTCAAATAACAATTACAACTCATCATGAACTCATCAGAAAACATATGTGCCCTAAGTTCCCGCAGATAGTCTGCAATATTGAACACAAAGATAGAATTGTGCTAACCATAAGAATAAAAAAAAAAATTTGCTTAATGAAATGCTAATGCTTCAAATAATTTCCCAGAGAAATGTATGTCAAACGTTTAAGCAAAATGCCTAATAGCCATTAAAACAAAAAAAATGGCAGAGGAAATATATATATATGTGTGTATATATATATATATAACAATATATTTTTTTTTATTGTTGCCAACAAATTATAAGCTTAGCCGACATTCCATTTAATATTCTATTGTCATTGTAAATTAACAAGTTTTGCCAGATTTAACGTTTATTTTGTATGATGTATATTGGTCGCCTAAATGTGGAAATTTTTATTTTCTATATATATAATAATATATATGTATATATATATATATTAATAATAATAATAATAATAATAATAATAATAATTTAACGCAAAATTTGCACTTTCATTTTCAAGTTTAGATTTAAAGCCTTCAATGAAGAGTACAAAAAGTTTTTTAGAAGGTGATACGGAAAATAATTGTGCGAATACCTTTGTATAAATTGCGCATTCTAACGTTTGTAGCTTATCAGTTTTGCCAAAAAATAAATTGCAAAAAAAAAAGTCTTTCATTTAATTATATAACAGCGATAAGAGAAACGAGTGATACGACAAAAGATTAAGCGCTGCAAAAGCTACAGAGCCTAGACAACTGGTTGGACACGAGATGATCGATGACACCAATCGAATTCTGGGTGAATCAAAAAACAACACGAAACAAGAAACAATCAGCAACTACATATGTGCTCTTGAGATAGATTAATTTTTTACCTCGTTTTTCCTTGATGTGGCTATCGTACTGGGAATTGCTGCGTGCGAAATTGATCGACGCCATTGTGGATTGGAACTCCTGGTATTCGTCTTCGTTGTTGCGGTTACTTTGTGTCGCTTGAGTCTGATAATCCTGACGCAGACTCTTGCTAAAAGTACCAACGCCGCTCAATGCATGCGGCGTACACGGCGATGTAATTGCTGTTGTTGAGTTGGAGGGTGTTGTGGAGCGCGTGGGCGTCGATACAATCACAAGACTGCTAGCCGGCACGCCCTCTGTATCGGAATCGTTATCGATAACGTCCACGCTATCGATATCAACGTTATCGCCGATACAAATCTGTGAAGCAGTAAACGAGATATTGCCAGCGGACGGAGAGGCAGCAGCAGCGGCAGATGCAGCCGACAAACCGATTGTTTTGCGTGATGTCGATGGCTTTCCCGATTTTTCCGAGAGTATTTCAGATTTGCTGGTCGATGATGTTGATGTTGTTGTTTTCGTTGTGCTGCTAGTTATCGTTTTGTGGCTTACAATTTTTCGAGACTCTTCCGTCGAAGAACCGCGCAATTGGCACGTTGCAGCTGGACTGACTATGGTTTCGTCCGGCGTTGCTGTTTGCGGTTGCTCCTTCGTGCCAATTGGCGTGGATGTTGATGTTGTTAGCATTGTCTTCGTTGTTGATTTACCCGTTTGCCATGACAGTTCGCTTGGACGCACTGGTCGCTCTTGCTGTTGTTGCTGGCGTTGCTGTTGTTGTGGCGTCTCGTTGCCACCCACTTGCAATGTTGTTTGCTGGTATAAACGCCGCCGGCTGGGGTTGCTACCGACGGTAATGTCAATGTTACCCGTTGCCATAGCACCCTCGTCCTGCCCACCAAATTGCCGTATGCGTGCGCGCACCGAACCATCAGTATCGTCGCGTTCCTGCTCGTGCTCACACGACTCGATCTCATCCTCCAGCTTGATTAGAATGCGTCTACCGCCGGCGGTCATATCAACGCCATGCGGTGACGTCACACTCGAACGTTCACTGGACATGCTCGAACGCGACCAGGAGGGTGAATCTCGCGGTGAGACATAGCCCTCGCCGTGTCGATAGATTTTCTCCTCGGCGTAGCCACCATCGCTAGTCATCGACGAAGTGATTATGGTGCGAACACCATCAGCCGCTTGCACCTCGCGCACCATACGCTCGCCATCGAGAAATTGCTCCAGTTCCATCTGACGACTGAGGTCCTTTTTCACAGTACGTCGCGTTGTGCGCAACGTTACATTGAACGGCGACAATTGATCTTCAACGTTGCCCAATTCAGCTCCAGGGCTCATGCGACTGGTGGTTTTTAGGGTTACATTGAATGGACTGGGTATGTGCTCGCTGGTGATCTCGACGCGACGCGTTGACGTCTGCGGCGTGTGACGCAGATGGACCTGTTGGAAGGCCAGCTTGGCTGCCTCCGCTTCGGCCAACCCACGTTGTCGCTCCTCGCGCAAACGTCGCTCAATTTCATGAACATCAATATCAAATGGATTCTCGGCACCGTAATCATCCGACTGCTGCTGACGCAGCTCATCCGTACATTGTTCGGGTGGCCGTTTGCCGGCTCCGTCGGACCACACCTTCTCGTAATGGGCAACCTTTTCACGCAAACGATGCGGTGGCGATTGCGCCTCAGAGCGCTCCACTTGCTCCACTTGCTCAAGATTGCTGCTACTGCTTGTGGAGGTGGTCAGTGATGTGGTTATGGTCTTCATATACGTGCGCGTCACTGTCGATGTCTCCAGCTGTTCGGTTTCCAACCCCTCCTCGAGATTCTCAACGGTTTGACGCTCATGCGCATGTCGACGCCGAACAGCTGGTATTGGGGGCACGTCCTTACCCACGTCATCGTGGATGTCTTGACCTGCTGTGCCGGCATCTAGTGTTGGATCCTTGTGCCTGCCTGGATCTGTGCTATCAGCCATGATAGCATCGGTTTTCTATTTATCTTATTCTTAGGCCAAAATGTCATTTGTCTTTTGTGCTTTTATTACGACACAGCCTTTTGTCCTTGTTTGTCCTATCGTGGCCGGTCCGTCTCTCTCTCCCTCTATCTTTCTCTCTCTCCCTGTTGCTCTCTCCCTCTCACTCTCTCGTTTGGCAGCCCAAAATGCAAAATTGATTTTTCTCACGCAACGACAACTACAGCAACAGCAACAACAACGGTGAGTTTTCCATCAGACAGAGTTTTTCCTGACTGTTAACAACCCCCGAGTGGCCTTCACTTTAGTCACTTTTGGCCCCTCGTTCGTAATTCAACTTTAATTTTCTTAATAGCAAATACACACACTAACAATTTTTAATCACCGGCATACGGTAAGCTTTTTTTGAATTCTGTAGATTTTTTTCGGGGTTTTTTACGACACAATATAAAACATCACAATAAAACGACGGCGACAACGTCTCTCATTTCACACGCGTCGTTGTTGGGTAGAAATAACATGTATTTAACACGTTTTTGCCTTGAACAAATTCTAATTAGTTTTTGGCAAACTCTAAGCTCCACTTCTCAACACAAAAAGAACTCTGACTAAATTAATGGCATGCCTTCGGCAAGCAGACAACACACATTATGTAGCCGAGCTTCAAGTTTCATTTGTTCCGTTTCCAATCCGTTGTTGTAGAAAGCCGGTTCGATACTGATTCGTCAATGTGCTACGCCTTGTCCAGAGACTAACAACAGAAACAGCAACCGCAACAGCAGCAGCAGCAGCAGCCCAGAGTGTTGAGCTACTATAGTAATCGTAGTAAAGCTCAAGTTCCCATATGAGTATGCGAGAGCGTGAGAGAAACGCGAGAGTCGGAGAGCAACGCTATTTGGGCTGTTTTGTCGAAAAAGAGCATGAATTTGAGAGCGTGCAGTTATTTTATTTACGCATTTCGATGGATGTTTACCCACTTTATGCTTACCGCTCTGGCAGCACGTACTACCTTTGAACCAACAGCTTGTGTTATCATATCAGTGGCGCAGCTGCCGGTTTTTACAGCGGGGTATAAAGGGCAAAGTTGACAAAACTGGCTTTTTAATAGAAATTATTATTAACGAAGATTTCAATTTATTGTAACACAAAATTTGAAAGTCTTTAATCTTAAGATATAAATTGGCCAGAAAAACTTCGTGTCTTTGCGCTTGAAACTGTGTCACTAAAACTGCCATAAGACTATGTACAATGCCGATACGTAAAAAAGCTCTCTTTTTAATTGGGTGGTAAATTTTCAAGTGATGAAGGCAAAATAACTTGCGCTCTCTCCACACAATAAATCATTCATGCTCGCAATCACACTCTACTCTCCCTCCCTCCCTCACTCAAAATCTCTCTCTCTCTCTCTCTCTCTCTCTCTCTTTCTGTGCTCTGGGTTAGCTATTCTGCTGCGTGAACGGGTGTCATTTAAGTACTTTTTACTTCTTACTTCTTATTGCGCTTTGCTCTGTTATTGTTGCTCCTTTTTGCCCTAGCATGTGACATCATAGGCGTGAGAAAATTGCAATTACATGCATTTGAATGGTTGCTTATTACACTCATCCGTACTTAAATACAGACTTACATTCATACACGTTTGTAATGTGTGTATTATTATCCCCAAAGCGCACGCTCCTAAAGCGATTACAAAAGTTTTTAGCAAACCGTTTTTAAGAGGCGCCTGGCTGTATCGAAAATGTGGGTCAGCGCATGATTAAGCTCAACTTACAATAATTAATGAAAGTCATTCATGAAAGTGATCGAGCGAACGCAAACGTAGTCTCAGACCACAAAACCAAAACAAATGTTTGTTTCAAGCTTACATAATCGTCGCTAGTGTTTATCATTCAAAACAAACAAGTTTCGGGAGCTTTTTTTCTGTTGTTTCGTAGATATGCGTCGAGTGCGACTAATGACGTCACGCTTTAGTGAATGCATTAGGTTTTTTTTGTTGTCAAACTAGAAGTTGACCTTACAACATGAAGCTTGCCACGCGGCAAATTAGTTATGCATAGACATTAACTTATTATAATTCTAATCTAAATCTGTACATTCAAATGCATCAAAGGTCGTCGGCTAATATTTTTTTTTTATTTTTTTCCCTGTAGATATTGAAAACAATCACAGTTTCTGTTAATTGCAGTCTCAAAAGTATAACAGCTGTTAACAAGCGGCGTTAATAACATGTCTTGACACCAAATCTCTTTCAAAAGCAGCAGACTTCATGTCTAACCCTATAAAAACAAGCACTTAAGACCATTAAAAAACACAAAAAACAACGATAAATTGGAAATAAACAATAGTGACTACAACATATGGGCGAGCATCGACAGCAAGAACAATAACCCAAATATTACAAAGTGTGGCACATATAAATTTTACTAGAAAATTTCGTTTACAAACTGCCACACTTTCTACTGGGAGCCACTGTTCGGCTGTAAAACGTTGAGTGGAACCACTTTACAAAACAATTTGAGGTGGCTATAAATAGCCACTGTAATTTTAATGATAACAGAGACAACAAACTAAAAATCAGGGGCGTTTGCAGTCACTCTTAACCCTGAACGATTAATTATCCAAAAAGTTATATAGTTTAGGGTTCTTGATAAGAAAATGTTTTGGGTAGGTATTGCACCATTTTTGTCCAAAAAATTAACTAAATTAGAAAACAATTTAGAAAAATGTACAAATTTATAATTATTGATATAAAAAAAATTACGTCAAACAAGATTGTGCCTTAAAATAGAATCGTACTCCTCTAGATTGAAAGTTTCCTTTGTTTTGAAAAGGTAAACAAGCAAAATGTTTAATTATTGCTCTTCAACACTAATCGATAGTAATTTCATTGAATTCTTTTTCTATAACTTAATAATAGTATTTAGTATATAGACATATATCAAAGTCATCCATAGAAATGTATCTGGCTTTTCAAACATCAGGTTTCATAAACACATCAACTTATTGAATCTTACCTTCCGATTTCGCTCAAGACTTTTGGCTATATATAAATTTGTATATCAATCTGCAGTATTCTGTTTGTTCTTGAGCAAAAAAAGTTTTTCGCATAAGCAATTGTTTCCTCTTTCAATTTTAATTTTTCAGCACTATTCCAATATTTTGCTTGGCTAAAAATAAATTCGTTGCTATTTTATTTATTTCGCACCTAGCCATAAAGTTGCTCACTTTAATGGAAAGGCAAACGCAAATGTTTTATTTTTGTTTAATTCATTCAAATATTGATTCAAACGCTAAAAACGTTTCGTATTCAGACACCCAAATATTATCTAAGCAAAATATATATACCTCTATACATACGCACACATCAATCAATAAGACGCAAAGTCAATTAAAAAGAAACCAACAACAAATGTTATAGAGTCTTTTAAAGAGTGGCCAAAATATTTGTACAGAAATTAAGCAATGTAAACTGCAGAAACTATTAGCTATTTAAATATTTTTGTATATGCAGAGCACACAGAGCCACAGTTAGCAGACTCAAAAGAAGGTAATTAAAAATCGCACCGAGCGCTGTCAACCATTTGATTTGTTTGAATTTCGGCATTCACATATGTCTAAAAAACATCATTCGTGACCGGTTTATACGTGCAGAAAATATTAAAATTAGTTTCGAAATATCTATTTATAGAAATATATTTCATATGCCTACCATTTGCTCTGTGGGCGTTTGCTCGTGCGATATTAATTTCGATTATAGACACATTCCACATCCAGAACAAAACTATTCATTATCATTATAAACTCATTGATTCAATAAAACAATTATACCGTTTCCAAGTGGATTTGGTTGGGATAGATTCTTGTTACTTGACAATGCACAATCTGAACCCATACATTAAACTTGCAACATTAAATTTAACAGAGTCCGTCACATAAAATAGTGTGTACACATAAATGTACTTAATCCACTTATTTTTAAGCTCATCCACAACACAACAAATAGCTGCAACAATTAGCCCAAAAATAGTTCAAAAATAAATACATAATGTACATGAGACGCTTGCAATGAGAATAACCAGAGAAACAAACAGAAAGAATACCGACACAAACTTAAAACTCTATTTTTAATCACTTTCGCCCTGTGACAAGACAAGTTCGAGCAATGTGAAAAACGGCTAAAATTGTAAGCAGCAAGAAAAAGCAGGGCGAACGAAAGGCTCTAAAAATAGCCTGGTCATAGCCACGTCCCTTGTCGACATTTTATACCAAACATGAAATCTATATGTACATATATACAACGACGATCCACAAACTAAACGAAGGAGCATGGCACAAAACAATTTTCTCACTTGCCTTTTTGGCCAGCACAGATGCCTAACAAGACAATTGCAATAAAGGCAACAACCGAGCGAGGTAAATGCAGTTTATAAATAACAAAATGAAGGCATTTCCCCAGTGACATCAGCGCCAGCGTATTATCATCATGAAAAGTCATTTTCACTGCGCCTTTGTCTCTAAACAGCTTTTCAAAATGACCATGTATGTGCATACATACACATACATACATATGTACATCAATAGACGTGGCATAGACGAGCTGACTTTCAAATTAAAAAAAATGATCTCATTGCTGTTGTACTTAGTTATTTATATGTGTATATGTATAGACAAGTCGTATAATCAACAAAAGGTTTTAATACCCGTAAACCTTGTAGGAAACAAGTGTGATCACCACAGCGTTCGACTTTGTTTTACAGATCAAATTTCTGGCTAGCATTTGAGGTAATTGCGTCAACAATCACACAATCTTTTATATAGCTCGAAAACAAAAAGATCAGTTATGTAATTGAATTTTCAATTTGTAGTCACCCTTAGGGGTCAAAGTTCCAAAGCTTCGCTAATAAGACAAACTAAAAATAAGGCAGCAATTAATCATCTTAGAAATTCGTATTTACTAACTTTCAGCCTTACTCTGAAATAAAGTTAAATAATATAAGTATACAACGCTCTAAAATTATATAAATTTGTATACAGACAAATTATTACAAATTTATTACTTGTAAAATATACTGAAAAATAATGTGTTGTTAAGTAAATAATTTAAATATACAAAACTTTAAAATTCTATTAATGCAATTCGTTATATGTGAAAGATCTGACACATAAAATCTTTATGACTTAGCAACTAAAATTTCTGTTTCTGTCTATCAAAAAGATAAATAATATTTCTGGGAATTGTGAAATGCAGTCGTAACAGTTTTTAGAATGCAGTTATATGCTGTATCTTAGCCAACTAAATCAAATAACGCACCTAGCAAGATACTCGATATGCATCAATATTTGCGCATCCAATAATAAGACATTAATCAGTGCTCGGTTGAGAAATGGAAAATTTGGAGCAACAGTTGACACTTGGGCAAACAACTAAACGGGGGCTGGTCATCGTCAAGTGTGAATGTTGTACACTTGTACAGATAACTGAAACATACAACCTATATCCCGCTCCCACATCTACGCCATTGGCTGTACAAACAGATGAAGTTGGGGCCGACACGATAAGAGCAGCGAGTCGCAGAATCAGCGGCATCAGCAGCATCAGCAGCGACAGCAGCAGCAGCGCAGCATTTGCCCTGATTATATCAGTGCCATCTAAATTATATTCAGTCAGATCTACATCTAGATCAGTAAAGATCACAATTAGCTAGCTAATCGCAACACAAAAAAAAAAAAAAAAAAATACAATGTCCACGCTCGAAAACGAAGTGATATTTCGCAAGAAAACGGAACTCAATCAAAATCTAGAAGCGAAATTTAACAGCAGCTCCACAGAGTTCATTCTGATCACCGATCATCGCACCTCCAAATACAAGAGTCTCGAACAGCTGGAAGCTGCCAAGCAGGTCACAGATTCAACCGAATCCTGTTGCAGTCGCTATGGTAGCAATATTTGTCGCATGAAAACATTGAAGAAACGTTTACCCATACTCAGCTGGTTGCCCAAATATAGTCGCATCGATGCCTTTGGCGATCTTATTGCAGGTCTCACCGTGGGCCTAACGGTCATTCCCCAGGGTCTGGCCTACTCGGGTGTTGTGGGTCTGCCACCGCAGGTAAGAAAATTAAGTGTTAAAATGAAATGACAACGTTATCTTCACGGCGTAATGCTTAAAATAGCCACTTAATCTTACGCTAAATTTTTATTGTACAATTCCCACGAATACGTAGATAACAAAATCCGGATATGATACTTACGTAAAACTTGCTTACGTATCCAGCGGTTATTTTTATAAAAATGAGCTACTTTTTGTCTGGCTTCATATAACCCTTTCAAATTATTTTCTTCACATATCATTTTCCCTTATGATAAGAATATCCAGATTTAATACGTAGTTAAATATATACGTAGATTCGCAGAAGTAATTCCAAAAAATACGCTCGAATACAATGTCTACAATGTTCTTAATCTAATTTAATCTAATTCTTAATAATTCAATGCACCTCCTACTTAACGCTGTCAAACTGTCTCGTCGTAGTACGGTTTGTATGGCTCCTTTATGGGTTGCTTTATGTACGTGTTGCTGGGCACCTGCAAGGATTGCACGATTGGGAGCACAGCGGTCGCCTCACTGATGACCTACCAGTTTGCCCGGGGCTCCTGGCAACGATCGGTGCTGCTCACATTTCTCACTGGCTTCATTGAGATACTGATGGCCGCCTTCAAATTGGGTTCCCTGGTCGAGTTTGTGTCGGGACCGGTGAGTGCAGGATTCACCAGTGCCGTGGCTCTAATCGTGTGCAGCTCACAGATGAAATACATTTTGGGTGTGAACAGTGATGGCGTGTCCTTTTTGCAACGCTGGATTAGCATGATTAAGGATATGGACAATATACACATAGCGGACAGCTATTTGGGCATCGCCTGTGTAATTCTGCTGCTGATTATGCGTTGGCTGGGCAGACAGCGCATAGGGCCCAAGGATCAGAAGGAATGCAATGGCTTTCAGCGTGCAGTTAATGGTCTAATTAGATTTATGGGCATATCAAGGAATGCCATTGTTGTGATTGGCACAACGATAATGGCCATGCAACTGGAAGCAAGTGGCACAAATCCTTTCCGACTCACTGGCTATATACCGCCTGGCATGCCGGCGCTAGCATTACCACCCTTCTCCGTGGAACCGCAGCCTGGCAACGCTACCGCAGGAATTCCGGCAGTGCCCGGCGAGACTTTCTTGGAGATGGTGCAGAGCCTGGGCTATGGTTTAATTATAGTACCACTTATTGCACTGCTGGAGAGCGCATCCGTTTGCAAGGCCTTTGCCAAGGGCAAACACATTGACATGACCCAAGAGCTGATTGCGACGGGCGTCGCCAACATTGCCAATTCGCTTGTCAGTGGCTATCGCTCCAATTGTGGACTCGCTCGCTCGGCGATCAATAATGCGAGTGGTTGCCGCACCAGCATGTCCAATTTCTACATTGGTCTCGTCGTCGTCTTGGCTCTCAGCTTCCTCACCGAATACTTCAGTTTCATACCCAGAGCGGTCCTCGCTGCGATTCTCATATCAGCGGTCATATTTCAAGTGCAGTATCAGATTATTGTACCCATGTGGCGCAGCAAACGTGAGTAGAAATTAACTCTTGTGCCATCGTTGACTTTATCGGAATGCTTTTACATGTTGACTGATGAAAAAACTTGCTTGAATGACATCTTAATCAAACTCAATCTAAGAAAAGCTAAACCAATTTCTTCTTCCTTCTCTGCGTTTCTTTGTAGGCTCGGATCTGGTGCCTGGTATACTAGCTTTTATTACGTGTCTGGTGCTGCCTCTAGAGATTGGCATTCTGGTGGCGATTGCAGCCAATCAGTTATTTATCCTGTACCACTCGGCAAGGCCCAAGATTATGCTGGAAGAGCTGGAGACTGAACAGGGCATTCAGTTTGTGAAGATTACTCCCGATCGTTGCCTGATCTTTCCATCCGTGGAATTTGTACGCAACCTGGTGCTCAAGTCGGGCAGCAAGACCACTTTACCAATTGTTATTGACTGCACCTATATTTATGCAGCTGACTTTACCGCCGCCAAAGTTATCTCCTCGATGGTTGATGATTTTCGCCGTCGGCAGCAAAAAATTATATTCTTCAACCTTAAGCCCAGTGTGGTCAACATTTTCGAGGGTCTGAACACCCGACTGGTGTTGTGCTACAATATGCACGCACTCGACCAGGAACTAAGTGCTGATAGCGACCTGTCGAGATCCGTAAACTCCTTAGACGAGGTCGAGAAAAGCGTTGGCACCGATTGCACAAGCACGGCCAGCACATTATCCTTGGCCAGGAGCTAAGTGCTTAAAATTGGTGTTGTAACCTATGCATTTATATACTCTCATATATATTATATATATTTAAATATAAAAATAAATTATATGCTTTCATGTAAATTGTTTAATAATTAAAACCGAATGAAAGTTTTATGCATTTGTGATTTGCTTTGCTTTTTATTTGTAGTGAAAAGAGAAAACTTTTGTCTACGCAAATAGGTTATATATAAATGAAATAGCAAATTAAGTTATTTTCCACTTATGTATGTATGTATGTATGTATATATGTATGTATGTATATATATCTATATATTTTAAACACTTTGCTATTTTGGCGATTGCAAATTGTGGCAAAAATAAAACTCGAGCAAATTTAGTGTAGAAAATGCGCAACTCGAAGATGCTCTGTACTCACATTATTTTTGTCACCAATTATTATTATTTTAATCTAATATCCTGATTTTGTCAACATTTCGTACATTCTCGAATGTGCACAGAATGTCAAGTTGTTGCCTGTAAATTTACCTAGTCACAACTTTCTGCATTATCAACATTCTCAAAGTATTTTACGAATTTCGTGTTTTTTTTTTTTCTTCGACGATTTCATTATTCATTATTTAATCTACATTATGAGTGCAGGGTACAACGGCAGCCTATCAAACATTATGTTTTAAGGGATGAAATAAGTCGCTAAAAATGTTAGCATTGTCCGCTTTCAGAACTGAGCGTTAGAAAGCAGAAACGTTGATCGACGTGGGCGACTGGGTCAAGTTCAGTTGACACATTTGAGGGGCCGAAGCTGACTCACCCGACGCTGTTCTGCCTCTTGAACAATGAATCCACGAATGTAAACATGACTATGTAAAAATCTATATGTATCTGAAATTCCTCAAGCTGATTGATGATTTCTCGATAAAAACATTTTGTGTATTGACGCGCACATGTGTGCAACTTTTGGCTCAACAACATCGCTAATGATGCTTAAAAAGAAAAATCAAGAAAAGTCTCGCATACGGCACTTTATCTGTATGCTGCTCCAATTAACACATGTTGTTCAATTACTCCCTTACACAAAGTTAAATTATTTTTTTAGTTTAATCGATACCGAAATATCGATATAAAATCACAACGACAAAACCAAACATTTGCTTCTTTAGCCAATGTGGCCAATAAGGTCTTTTCACAATATATTTAATCATCTTCGCATTATTTATTTATTTAATATCAATTATTAATTCCTATAACTAAGCAAAAGGCTTCTATATAATATTTATTTTTGATGCCTAATCAACTGCCATGTATTAACAAAAATTTCAAAGTCTGGCAGCATAGTTTTAAACGAAGGCATCGATACTTTTAAGTCAGCTAAAGTTTCGTAAAGCAACTGAAAGTTAAGAGCCGCAAGGTTAAACGCAAATACATTTAAGAGGAAAACTCGATGGAACGACGAATAACTCGTGCAACAAACGCTGCTGCAGCTGCACAGCATCCTTTGGAAACGTCACAGAGGAAGCCATTAACAAGAAGTGGCAGAAACTCAAATATTGATGGCATCCACGTGCAGTCAAAGGAATCAAATACAAATAAAATCAAAAAACTTTTCGACGACTTTAATGAGGGGAATAAAAAAAATCATGAGTTTGGCCAACGCAAGAAGAAGTTGGAGCTGAAACGACAGCAAAAAAGAGGCCAGAAAGCTGCAAAATTGGTTAAGAATGTGCCGCCAAAACAGCAACTCAAAAACAAAGAGATTTGCCCGCTGACCGAAGAAAAAGTAAAAAAAATAAATAAAGCAGATAAAGAAGACAAGGTCTTCAAAAAACCCAAAATTCCATTGCTACCACGCTCCAAACCCAAAAAAAAATCGACAGAGCTGTCGAACAATTTTAACGACACGTGGTATGCGATTAAGCCGAGAACAAGGCCAACTGAGCCACGTGGACAGGGCCAATATCTCAAGATCCCATTGATCACACTGGCAAATGCCGCGACGAGCATGAAACTGCCGTCCTCCAAGTGGAATAGGAAATTTAAACTGAAGAAGGTAATGCCAAGGATGCTGCAACGTCACACACTGACCACATTCACGGGGGATTTGAAAGTATACAAAATAAACGAGAAGGATCGCCACAAATATCAGCCGCATTGTGTGATCTTTAGACGCGATGCGCTACTAAATCCACCACACATTCTGTATACACCCTACGATCGGGTTATCATCTTCATGGACGAGTGCTTCACCATCGCCATGGATGGAAAGATTGTCCATCTGAATGGAGCACCCGATGCGATCACATCCCTTAAGGAAGTACACATATTACTCGATATTCTCGATAGTATTACACTTTCGAATCCAATGGTTGAAGTAAAAATGTCCATCTCACCGAAAGACTATGGCTATTGAAATACATTTGTCGCATTTGGTGATGTTTTCTACTACTTTTTTTTTAAATAAAATCATATACTTGGATTTCTTCTATATTGTTTTGAAAATAATAAAGAATATAATTTCTAGAACGGGTGGATGCAGTGTATTATTCTGGTATTGTCATATTAGTAATGGAACAAGTTAAGTTAATGTTTAGAAAAGTTCACCAACCTTGTAGCTGCAATATCGTCATTTGATATTCGGCGAGCTTCTCATCGATGTAGTCCTGCGATTGATTCGCAATTATTTCCGCAGTTGATGGTCCAAATTCCTCTTCATCATCATAGACCACATAGGATTTGGGCTGCGGTGGCTCCAGCGGCACACCAACAAAATCGATTTGATCATGTACGTGTTGTCTCGGTTGTGGTGGCAGTGGTGGTGCGCCTGGCTGGCGCAGATATTGTGGCGGCGGAGCCGACTGCTGATATTGGTTTTGGTGCGACAGCGGCGTCTGTCGACTGCTGTATGTAAAATCGGAGCTGGGCGTTTGGCACACAATTGGCGATGGTGTTGGCGACAATTGGAACGAGCTCGTCGGCGGTGCACCGTATGAGTTCTGATGGTGCAGCTGCGGCAGTGGTGCCGGCCGATAGGGACGTGCCGGTGCTGCTCCACCCATGCCGCCGCTGCTGCCAAACGGATAGCCTTGTGGCTCAAATATGCTCGGTGGCTGGTATGGTGCTGGCGATTGATTGCCACCGGGCCATTGTGGTCGCGGATGAGGCATATTGTTGTTAATGCTACTGGCACGCTGACCACGCAATTGTGGCGCCGGTGACATGGCATGGCCAAACGCACGTGGCCCGGATATTATGGGCGGCGGGCTGGGTGCCGTTGTCCACGGCGACGGCGGACGATACAGAAAGGATGAGGGCGATGGCGAGGCGGGATTGGGTGCTCGCGGATTCCAGCCACGTGGCCCATTGCCAAACGGCGGCAACGGTTGCTGCCCGGACATTTTTCACAGCTTGCACAGCCTTTCAGAAGATGTTTTTTTTTTATTTCTGATATTCGATGGTTTTTATTTTCGGGGGTTTTTATTTTTACAGTGATTTTTTTATGGGGAAAAACGAAGGCACTTCAATTTAACATATTACACTGCGAGTACAGAAAACATATGAATTACAAGTTATACTCTTTAAGTTGAACTTCCCAACTAGCACATAATAAGTTCAACAGAGCAGAGCAATTGTTTTCAATAATTATTTACATAGCTTTCACAATATGTTGGATCTTTCGCGAATTCTTCGAATTGTACGTTTTTTCGCACAGCACCAAGGAAACTTTGTCTGGTCTAGTCAGGCATATTTATTATCTAACGTATAAGCGAAACTATCCGTCACAATTTGTACATTATTAGCCAGACGATCACCTGAACGCCAACCAACCCAAATATGTCAAAATAAAAATATATGAATAAATCATGACCTATTCAAAAAGCATGAGTCGGAGCCTCTGGTGAAATTGGTTGTTCGAAGTGCCTTTACGCATCAATTCTCAATGTGTGCCATTTTCCAACGGAAGTGGGCTAAATGTTTATTCGACTTTTCGCACTTGATTCTTGCTCGATTTTCTTTCTGATTTTCTTCTTTTTTTTGTTTTTGTCGTTTGTCTACTTTTAAAATTGGCGCTGACGCCATCGCAAGCAAGTTTTGGTTGGCGGAGTGATGCTTTCAAGTTGCCAATTTCCGAATATCTTTTTGTTAGTTGTCACTAAGATAATTTTTTGGAAAAATATTATTTTTGTAGTATGTATATACTTTAGTGGCACATAATTTACAATACTTAAATAATAATATCGAGCAATGTGTAGTAGATTCAAAGCATACGGATTAGCTGCCAGTCAACAACAGTGTTGAAGGTCTCCTCGCATGATAAATGTGTTTGAGTGCCGTTTGCCACTCACAAGGACATAAATACTACACATGCTTGGCCAGTCCACTGATATCATTCATAAACATAGCGGGAGTATATATTCGAAAACATATATGTGTGTGCTAAAAAGACTCTCACGAAAAATGTCTGACTTAATTGCACTTCAAGTGAATATACTAGAAGTATTTGAGCATTTTTTGAAAGTGAAATTGGCGAAAATTCAAGCAATTTCATAATATGAAACTACAAGTTTTTTAAATATGAATACAGTAAACATTTGATATTAAGAAATAAAGTCCTGCTACATAAACTAATAGTATTTGAAATTAAGTTTTAAGTACATTGTAGTTATTAAAACAATTAATTTAAATTTTCAAAATTGAGAACGTGTCTATTTAGGCAATGGGTACTGTAGCAATATTGACGATCGTCATCTGTTCTCAATATGCATAAATATTTCGATGAAAATGAAAATTTGCACAGTGTAGGCGTGCCATAGATCAGTCGACATGTGCTGTGTCCCGCCGCGGAAAAGTCATGCAGACTTTTCACTTTTTTTTTTTTTGGGTGGCGGCGTGGTGCTTTTGAATAATACGAAAATAGAAATGAACTCAGTTCGTTAAACTTTTGCTCGGGAAAATCATGCTGAGATGCTACCGTTGCCGAGTGCAACATGCTTCGATTTTTCATCTTGACTGGCCCCCCACACGTCCTTGGCTCGTTCATAATCTGTGGCGGCCCCCTCTCTAAATTGCCATCAATTTTATTGTTTTTTAATATAATTGCTTTAAGTGCACTCGCATTTACTAGCACATGATTACATTTTTTTTTGTGTTTGGTTCTTTTTTTTCAAGTGGAAAACGTGTTTTTCCACGCTTTTCATTTGTTGCTCCCAAAAACAATGCTGCAATTATGTAATCTGTTTTTCAATTTTGTACGGGAGGAATTGAGTAATTAACGCAACCATTAAGAACTAATCACGTTAATTAATTTAAATTTTAAGAAACACTTTACACAAGAATCGGTTTTGATATATATACTTTAACATATATATATATTTATATATATTTGTATATATAGGGTGTATATATGTATTATGGCAGCAGGCAGAAGAGACTGTGCTGTGAAAAACTTTCGATATTGTTGAGGAAAAACCGAGAACAACACTCGACGAGCACGAAACACTGACTGAATCAGCCGCACTCAAATGACACAAGCCAAATTGTTGCGGCCAGCTGCTGCTGCTTTTGATCTTGAGGGAAATTACGAACTACGGAGAAAATGGGGAAAATCTCGCCACGAAGAATCTTCGAAAATGCCAACGCCACTCACCGAACATTTCACTTGCTGCTCGGTCTCCCATGCCGGCAAAATGGTTGAGCGCATGCTTCAAGGGATCATTTTGTGATTTTGTGATTTTGTTTACACACCACATTCTAAACAAAACGAACGCTCAAAGCAAACGAGCCAATAAAATGGCGCCATTTAAAGAAGCGTGCATCAAATGCCAACGCCGAGCATTTGAAAGAATTGTCAATTTTCTGCACAGTTCGTGCACACAATTGTGGCATGTAACAAAACACACAAATTAAAATCTATATTACTTATAGGGAGTTTCTGCTTAAAAATGAATTCGAGAAAAAAATATAAAATAAAGTTAACCCTGTGATTTGTAACAGAGTTTCATCAAATCGACTTATCGATTTCTCCCATAATTTTTTGTGAATTTTATTGCGAACTTTGACTTTGATTATGGATATGATATGAATCGTTTTTTGTAAGTGCTAAACGCTTCACAAGCGTGCCCCATTTGCTATCCAACTAATGGAATAAATTTGTTCAAGCTACTGCAATCTTTAAAATGACTTCATTAATACTCTCTGGTCACTTATTGGAATCTTTGCCAATAAAAAACCGTTACATGACATTTGCTTCTGTTAAGTCAAAACTACTTACAAAAAAACTTGTATGGGAGTAGATTCTGTTAAATGTGTATGCCAAACAGCTCTTGTCAGCTAACACAGCACTTGCTATGTAAAACGGGCAGCGCCATCTACAGTTGAATGGTTACATTTGCTTAAACATTCCGATGAATTTGAATTCAAAGTGAAAAAGTGCCGAACAGAATTTTAAAAATATACCAACGGCGTATATATATATATATATACAATATATATGATAGATAAATAAAAAGAAACGCCATTTGTTTTTATTTGCATTGAACACACAACATGCTTAAAGACTTTATTTATTTATCGATATCGATTTATTGCATTGCATTTCTTGTCAACATTTTTCTGTATTTTACCATTATTTTGACGAGTTTAGTTTTGCTTTTGTTGTATTGCTTACTAACTAATTAATAATTAAAAATTAAGTTCGCAAATCTATGATACTTGTTGTCATCTTGCTTCTTATTTGTTTGTTTGAAGTTCTTGTTGTTGTGGTTTTTTCTTTGTCATTTATTCATTGAGGTTATTGTTTGGTTAAAATACTATTAGATCTTTTTAGACAATATTGCATTTTGCGATTTGATTGGCTTAATTGGTTTTCAATTTGATCTACTCTTGATTGGCAACATCTTTGGATTAAATGCACTTTATAATTACTAAGGGGAACTACAAATGTATATCCGGGGTTTTCTTTGTTTTTTGTTTTTGGATTGTGAGTTTTTTTGTTGTTGTTTTTGTGGTATTTGAGTGTTTGGCTAAGCGCATTTTGCTGGCATCGAGTTTTTTAAACTGTAAATATATTTTCCTCTATATGTATACATATACATTGCATTTATTATTATTGTTAGTATTGCGTTCTAGCATTTTGTTAAAGTTTTATTTGTGTATTTGCTTTGCATTAACGTTTCTTTTTCTCTACTTTCTCTGTTGCATTTTATATTTGTGACACGCAAAAACAGTGTTGTAAATTACAAAAATATATCTCGTTTTGTTGTTGTTGTTGTTGTTGGTGTTGTTGTTGTTGTTATGGTTTGGTTTGGTTTGCTTTTGTTTTCGTTTTAAACTCAAGCACTAATCCCGAAGAAACAACGCAATAAATGGTTTGCCGTATATATAAACATACACATATTGTATATATATGTATGTATGTACGTATTTATGTTTATTTCTTATTACAATACAAAAGGTACGAAAGGCGCGACAAATTCCGCATGGCCTCCCATAGAAGGAGTCCAGCGAAATTTACACTAAAAATTGACTTAATTGTGAAAGTTAAGGGAAAATAAAGGCTGATTAAATCGCTTAAGAAATTCCAATTCTTACTCTCTACATTGCAGAATCTAAAAAATGTTTTGCTTTTTTATATAATTTTTTTTTTTTAACTGTTTTTTTGTTTGTTTTTTGTTTTTAGCATAATAGGAAAACTTGAATCGAAAGCTGCAACTAGCACGAGTATCTGTTACTTTATCTGTTTATTTTTGTTTTTTTGTTGTTTTTTTTTCTTTAATAATGCATTCCCATTATCTTATTAGGTTGAGGCCTCATAATATGTATTTTTATGTATATGTATTTGTGTTTGTGTTTGTAGTCGGCGTTCTCTACTCGGCGCGACAGAGGAGCGAGGCGAAGCGGAAGAGTCGCATCCAGCTGAAGAGCTTCGACTCGATGAGATTCTCCTCCGCCGTCGAGGTGGTCATCGAGACCCGCGACGTATTGGAGGATTTACTACTCCGCTTCTGCTGCATGATCCTGGGCCAGCTCATCTTCATAATCGAGTACGTCGTCTTGACTACTTTTTGGGCGCACGCCGCAAACGGGGCGTGGCAACTGGGGGGCACAAACGAAAAGGACAAACGCACGAGCTGCAAAAGACAAACAAAGCAAGAGAGACAGATTAGGGTAAGTATTAAGTCAACAGCGATGTGGCATCTCCTGTCAAGAGTGCTTTCCCTTAACACAATGGATGTTCCACTCCTTCTTGGAGAGTGCTTCATGGAGCGTTACATTCGAACGGCAAAGAGATAACTGCTGACAGTGTGCGCAAAATGCTAAATTCTATTTAACGCTCTATTGGCGAGCCTAACACCCTAACACCCCCTTCCCTCCCCCAACAACTGCCGAGTGACCTTGGCGCGTTCTTGCCTGCTGCCCAAATTTGTGGAGCATGCTCCAGTTTGCAGCAAATACCCAAACCGAACAACCAATGCTAACCAGACAAAAACGCTTCAATGACAAACTCAGCCATTCGTTAAACATTTTAAGTCTATGTTGGTGTGAGTGGGTGTGTCAATGTGTACATGTGCACCACATGGATACAGTGGTTGCTAAATAAAATTCTGGCTTCCAGCAATTGAAATCTAATCACTGCCGGCAATATGCAACTTTAATCAGAAATTACTATTTACAATTATTATTATTATTATTATCTGTTTTTTGATTGTTGTAAACAAATGTTTTTCTTATGTTGATTTCTTATTTTCGTTTTTCTTTTTAGGAAACCCAATATTATTGGATATTTAGATAAATATATATTTATAATGATTTTCACAATTGAAATCAAAGCGAACAAAATCAAATTAAAAATTATGTTTGTTTTACAAAATTTCATTTACGTGCTGGAAATGCAGAAATGTCTTTTGCCCATAATTGAATGCAGTTTTGCTGCAACAGTTGCCGACGTCATTTGCAATTATGCAATGCAATCGACGCAATCTAAAGCAAACCAAACAAACAAAACCCCTCTCCACTACGCCCCCCACCCGACCCCATCTCATCCCACACCCCGGCAATTTTTTTAGTTCCATAGAACCACTTCAGGCACCACTTCTGCCCACGCCGAATGTTGCCGAGTCGCGCACAGCAGCAAATTAATTTCAATTCTCATTTAAGTTTTACAATCTCAGCGCTTTTTTCGTTTTGTGTTTGGAAAGAGTCGACGTCGACAACGATGACAACTGACAACAACAGCAGCAACAACGGGAACAGCCAAAAAATGTGTCATGCTGCAACAGCAACAACTACAACAAATGCAACAGCTGTATTTTTTTGAGACCACGCGACAACGTTTTATTTATGCATATTTTTTACTGCAAGCTATGCGAGATTATTTTATATTTTGCTTATGTGTTATTTTTTTTATTGTATTAGCGCAACATATTCAAAAAGTCAGAAAAGTCAGAAAACTCAGAAAAGTCCCAACGCCTGCGCACTTTTTTTACTCTGCACACAATAGCTAAAAAAAAGTGGGTTATTTGAGAATGTTAAGAAAAATTTTTTTTTTTTATTAAACTGTACATTGGTGGCTAAAAAAAGGGAACAGTAATAAAAATGAACATGTGTCGAACGTGTTTCAATTAAAACGATAAAAATAACAGAAGAAATGCAAAAAAACAAACAAAATGCTGCTAAAAATTCGAAAAGTGTAGCCAACCAAGCATTGTTGCAGCAAATAATATGAAGAAAAAAATTACTTCTTATTCAACTAGTGAATTAGCTAGAAAAATAACTTAGCTGCTTTGGCTGCAACGGTTTCCATTCCATTTGAATGCGAATTGGAATGGGAATGGGAATATTTGGTTTCGTGTTGCGCTTTAATCTTTTGATGCAAGAGCTCTTCGGCTGATGCTGTCGCCGTCGCCTGCCCACGCGTCCACGATCCTTCATCACTCATGATCCAACCATTGGTTGGACACTTTTTCGGTTGTAGCAAAGAATATGGCTTTTGCGGGGGTGCAAGCAACTGTTTTATTGCCTTGCCGTTAGCAGCGGGGCGTATGTGTGATGTTTTTATTACCGTTAAATTAGAAAGAGGCAAGTTGGATGCCAAGAGCAAAAGCTATAGTTATCATCTAATGTGCAGGGTGTGTGGCTGAGTCCGGGGCAGACATAACCTAAAGGCATACATAACCTAAAGGCGCCAGCTGACTCAATTTATGAGTGCGCAGCGTCCACTTCCAATAAGAATCAATGATGAGGCATCAACAAAACAACAACAACAGCAACAACAATATCAATTTGTGGTCCCCAAATGTATATCATATATACATGCTTATATTTATATATGTTCATATGTTTATACTTGCAATCTGGCAACCACTGGCACACGTCGATTCTCTCTCTCTCGCTCTCTCTAATTGGCTGCAAATGCTCGTGAGTGTTGCTGTCACTTGGCTCACATTGACCCACTTGGCAGGCAACTCTTGAGCAGCATAACTGCAGTTTGAGCCTGTGCCAAACTCAATTATCAATTTGTACATTTTACATTTTCTCGCACATATTTCATTCGCCTGGCCTCTGCCTATGCCTCTGCCTCTGCCTCTGTCTCTGTTTCCATTGCTTTTGTTTTTCTTTTTTTCAATTCCGTTCGTTTTCAATTGAAAGACAACGCGACGTGTGCTGCAATCGTTCAATTGACAGCACAAACAGCGTCAGAGAGAGAGAGCGAGAGACAGAGAGAGAGAGATAAGGAGCGGGAGGCGACAAAATGAGAGAGCCAAAATGGGTTGGCAGGCTGTTGAGGGGTTCGCTTTTGTCACTGCCTGCTGCTGACAGCGCTTGCGGTTTCTATTGCATTTCAAATGCGCTGCCGTTATCAAAAGCGTGCCAGTTGAACGCGTCCCTGACTGACATAGCCCCACATATAGACACATACACACACACACACGCCATCTATCTTGTTGTGCATGTGACATCCGTCTTAATGAGGCTTCAATATCACTTGCCGAATGTGCCTTGTTATTGCTGTCATTGCGTATCGAAAATGATCAACTGCATGACAGATACACAGCAGCTTTTGAACTTAAGTACAGTGGTCACCAGCAAAGCACGAACTTTCAGAAACTCTTATTGCTTAGCAATTGGAATCGAAATTTTGTAATGCAAACGAATTATTAATTATCATATCTAAAACTATTGCTTATAAGATAAAATCTTGAATTCATTTTTATTTTTAATCTATAGCATAAAATTTTAACAATTAAGACATCGTTTTTATACTAGTGTAAAGAAACACATGGCCGAGTCTTTTCATTAATAAATTAAACTAATCTAACTCATCACCCTTTTTTTTATTAATAATTAAAAAATAAATAAAATAGTGCGTGCTATCGGCTCACTGTACACATTTGGTTGGCCACACACACAAACAAACATTTAAATCTACATTTGTGGCAATATACAATTGGGTCGTTCTCTCAGTGGGCACACACAATCACGAAAACTGGCTGAACTTGAACGCCTTGACAAAAGATTTTCCAGCCCCAACTGTCCCTCCCCTGAGCCCCCATCACTCCCCCTTGAGCATAACACGAGCGATTCTCCAACTGATCAACTGCTTTTGGGCGCGTCATGAGCTCAACAATTCACAAAAAAAATTTAAAAAAATGACATCAGAGGCGCCAAAAGCAGCGACTCTAACAACAACAATGTTAACGACCAGTTTCCAGTTCAACTTGAATTGGCAGCTCATAAATATTTACAGCGATAAGCACAGCACGCAATGGTTCAAAGATACATTTTCAAGCTAAGTAGTTATAAGATGCGCTGCAACAAATAACAACAACATGAAAAAACTATTCGCTAAATGCGGGAAAAACCAGCATTAATATTCAAAGCAATGCTAATTTAAGTATATTTATATAATTGTATGCACACACATAGTTGCCGCTGCTGCCGCTGCTGTTGTTGCTGTTGTTGTTGCAACTGTAAGCGAGTCGGCGTCTGCGAAAAGTCACACAACAGCTGCAAGTTGAAAAAGAAAAATTAAAAAAAAATGTGTAGAAAAAAAAGCATAGTTATTCGACAGATGCGCCGCATTGTTTTGGCCCAGAACCGCATTGAAGCAGCGCACAGTTGTGGAGGGCCCCAAGCCGCAACGACAGCAAGTGGCCCTAAGGCAGCTCTCTAACCCAAACCCAAACCCAAACCCACTGCCCCTGCCACAGCCAGCCTGCACCCAACCAGCACAGCACACTTGCCCGTAACAGTTGTAACAGTCTACTTAACTTGCAACTACAAACGTATGTATCAAACAAATGTATCTGCTAGTTACTTACAATAGCCGTGTAGCTGTATCTTGTTGTCGTTTTTTCATCTTGTTGTTGTTGTTGTTGACTGACTGACTTTCGAAACGTGTTGTCATGTAAATTAACCAAAAATGCTACGTACTTTACATAGCCATCGCAGCAATGGGGATACAAGATACGAGACTCTATCTCTCAAAGATAGAACAAACAGAGAACGCCGCCAGCCTGAGAAATGCAAACAGAACGACAAAAGACAACTTCCCAAACACGATGGGGCAATGAGCAATGAGAGAATGAAAATGCTCCACATAGTTCAGATGTCAGCTGTGGTCGTGGGGAAAACAAGCAACAATCAGTGTAGATTATACCACAGCAAATTGTAAGCATTTCACTCAAGTTAAACATTCGTACAAGAAATCTAACAACTCTTGAAAACATTTGATTATCCATTCACATCATCACACAAAAGCTAACTAAAATTGAATGTTTGCGAATGAAGAATTCCTGTAACAATTGCAGCTAAAACATTACGAAGTTCAAGTGTTGAGCAACGTAACAAAAATTTAAAATGAATTAAAATAAATAAACGTTCAGCGAACGTTCCTAAATTAAATTCCTTACAATTTCTAAAAAACATATTTTTGACTGTATTTCAATGCACTCATAAACATAGAAACTATTATTAGAAATTATAGATTAGGTTCGCTTATGGCTTCGAAAACACCAAATTCAATTCTCCAATTTAACAAATAAATTGAGAAAATAAATATAAGCAACTCATCTGCAAAAATGTAATATTTTCAAGACTACACATTTATTCATATGAACATCATGTTTTACTACATGCATAAATCATTCATTTGCATTTTGATGATTTCTTTAAAATTGGAAAAACTACAATTTTAGAACAGACAAATTGGCTTGTATTGCTCCGTTTGTATATTTATGTTAATCGATAAAACAGACCAGACACATCCCAAAGCGATTACCTGGAAAGGCGGCATTCTTAATTTCCTGTTTGGCTAATAACGTAACGCATACGCAGAGTAAAACAACAAATGCAAATATTTAATGATAATTGCGCACAGAGCAACAGCTACAATAATAAACAAAATAACACTGAAGGCGAATCAATAAATAAATCGGAAAAGAATCCTGAAGTTCAAAGTTGGCCACAAGAAATTGCGATGCCAAGTCGCTGCCTCATTAGATGAGACCCCCTAATCGCTTTGTGGTCGCTTGTTAACGGTCAGTGGAAACGTGGATACGTGGAAACGTGGAAAAGGGGAGAAGGGGAGAAGGGAAGCAGGGGGCTGGCAAGCTGCTTACATAATGATGGGAACATGTTTTTAGTTGAAGCGCACTGATAAGAAGCGGCGCAACTAATGGCCATCATCATAACTGTTTTGTATACAAAATTTTAGCATCAATTATAGCTCGTAAAAAACGGCGACGAAAACAAACGAGGCGTAAATTTAATTTACAAAAAAACCAAAACTAATTAAATTAAATTTGAAAGGGAAAGAGAGAGATATGGAAAAGGTAAGCCATTGAATTTTCTAGTTTTCATGGCTCACGCGTGTTCAAGTGTTAGTTTTCTCCGAAAGAGACAGAGCGAATGAATAAACAGAGATGACTGTCAATTTGTTGTGGCTAAGACCACACACACAGACACACACACACACAGGCACTCCTTAAATCGAACAGACCTGAAAGCAATTTGCATATTTAATCAACTCTTTACGCCCTTTCAAATTTGACCTGACCTTTCGGCCGAGAACGCCAAACGTGAATGCTCATCGATTTTCGATTAACTCTAATTGGCAAGCGCCTACCAAAGCATCCAAAGGCTTAATTTCAGCTGTCTGTCAAATATTCGCATTGAGCTCCATCAACATTTCACAGATTTCTTTTGACTGTCTGTTTCAATAATTTTGTAAACACTCAAAAGTCCGCACTCCATCATATGTCTGTCTATTTAAACAGCCCGCATTCAATAAGAAGTCTTTCGGTAAGCCTTAAATGCTGGCTAGTCATTAATTACAAGCTAATTGTAAATATTTGCCAAATCTTTTGCAAAATGAAAAGTAAGCTACAAGAAAATCAAATGATGAAATAATTATGATTTATTGATGTTCATCATCATCATTATTCAGCGTAATTACTGTTCTTTGCGAATTGAGCCAGCCGTGATACAAGCGAATTGATTTTCAAATCACAGCTTTACAGCCTTATTTGCATATTAACGCTTGTGTTCAAAAATATTGTCTGCTGCCAATTACATAAAAATATCGAATCCAATCATCGAATTTCTTCGTAGCCCACATCATGATTTTTATTTTAAAATAGGTTTGCTTTAAATGCAGATATTCGTTGATGGTGTGAGTTTTATTGCTTTCCATATATTTGATAATAAAAATGTAGGGGAACCAGTTCTGGGGATTTGGAAATGCAGTGTTATCAGGAAAATAGACGCACGCCCACAAAACAAGAAAAAAAAATAGTGATATAATCTACTTAATGTCTCACTTTGGGTTTCACTTGTTTTCCCCACATATGTTTTTTTTTTATTTGGGCCACAAATATTGATTTCCCGAGCCTCTTGGCTGTAAATGTAACCAAAACGATAACACAACGATAAGCATGAGTATTCGTACTCCAATTTCGAGTACTCATTTTGAGAGGAGTAGTTTTTGTGGAACCAAGTGCATTTAACGATATGATAAAAGTGCGGAGCACATGAAAGATTAGACGGGGGATGGGGAAAGGGGTGGGGGGGGGCATGCGGCCTGCCGTCGGAATTGACCCAAATAAAATGCGAGCACAGCTGGAATGGCGTATGTATCTATATAACGGATATGTCTACCATATAGAGTTGTGACGAACAACTTTTTCATATCCATTTACAAAAGCAGAGCGTTGTGACATTCACATATTGTGTGTAACTGCGAATGCTCAGTTCTTAATTAATATTAATTATGTAAGTTAAGTGCTGGCGCATATAACAAATTAATAACAAAATGAACTGTTCTCAGCCATTTAACTGAATTGCAGCCAACACAAGAGCGAAGAGGAAGAGAGAGGACTCCTATGTTCATTGGCCTATATAGCAAACAGTGTCACCAACATAACGAGCAGAGTAATTAATATAAAAGTACAATGGAAATAATAATGCCTCTGAGCCGGATAGCAATGTGAGGGGACATGTTGATGGGCACATAAATAACGATACGAGAGGAAATTAACATTCCGTGAAGGGCTTTCATGGAAAACTTTGTGAAATGCCTGCTTATGTTTTTCTTTTCTTAGTGTGTCTCTAAAGAGTAAATTATCAAGCGAACGGTACAATAAAAAGAGCATCTGGCGCTGATTAATCGCCCATTCTTAAGTGCTTTTAATGCACTCTGCAAAAATATATAGTTAAGTTCTTTCAATTGTAGAAAATGTTATAAACATAAAAAAAAACGATAATCATTTCACATTATTCCAACAATATTTTGATTTTTTAATTTTACTTAAATCATTTTTTATTATATCGAAGGTTAACGAATAGATTTCTGAAGTCATTTAATTTGTATTCGAATCTAAGTGCATATTTATGTACTTGAATATGAGCTTGTGAGCATATGAAAGTATTCTTAAAAGCAGTTGGCATTTAACTTTTAACTTTTTCCGTCGTTAGTTGATCTTTATAAAGGAATTCCTAGATGCTTAACATATAATTACTTCCAGGCAACATTTTTACAGCTCTGAGGGCAACAGCTACCACATTTTTACATTACCTCTCAAGTGTGCATTACCTTATTACACCACAGTTTAGCAAGCAAGTAATTTAATACCTGTTTTTTTTACGATTTTTACGAAAAATGTAGTAATTTTCCCTTAATATTTATGATTGAAATATGAACTCGAGAGTGAAATGAAAACCAAAGGAAAAACGAGTCCAGATTTACGGTTGAGTGCAACGCAAAGAATAACGTTTGCGTGATTACGTAAAATGCGTAACACCAATGCTCAAATACACACATACACACAGACACACAAAGATAATAGCCACTTGGTGTTACGTTTTCAAGGACACGGACCGCTCAAGGACACACGCGAAAAGCTGACGCCTTCTAATGCCACGCTTAGATAGCATTACACAACACTATACGCTATCAAGACTTACCGTTAAGATTAAGTTGGCAGTGCCTAGTTAGACGCAACACTGCAATTTGTTATCGATGCAAATCTAGTTGGCCTTTGACAGATGTCGCCTGACTTTTATTTGAGAGTGGTTTGATTACAATTCAGAATTGAACGCAGCTAGCTTTCGACGTTGATGCTGCTAACAAAATTTCCGTTCTATCAAGCAAAATCGTCGAAACTTTTGAATTGTTCTCCTTATTCGCACGACGCGTAAAACTCGCAAGCAAATCGTACTGTGAAAACTTGTAGTTGAAGACAACGAGAACCTTGCGCCGCGAACTCTGTTGACTGAATGAACACGCACAAAACACGCTCGGAACAGCAGCAGCAGCAGCAGCAGCCTTAACATAAAAAGCAAAAGCAGCGAAAAGAGAGAGACAGAGTGAGAGCAACAGCACAAAAACATCAACAGCAGCAGCAGCGCAGCTGTAGCGCTCTCCAAACGAGAATAGTGAGTGGGAGGCAAAAGCAACAAGCGCAGTCTGTGTGTGTGTTTTGAGAGAGAGAGAGAGAGAGAGAGAAGGAGACGTCCAGCAGCAGGTGAGCGTAAAATGTTGTTGTTGTCTTGACCGCCCACGCACTGCACACCACATGCAAAAGCGCCATATTCATTAACATACACATATATATATACAAACATAACATATAAGAGTGAAAAAGTCATAAATTGATGCATATCACTTGATATATTAACAATTTTTCATTCACATTTCCCACGCTGCTACAGTTGCACCTGCAATGACACACTCTCTCTCAATTTCTCCTGCTGCCTGTCTCTCTCTCTCTCTCTAACGGTGCACTGCATGTAAATGTGAATTGGGGAAATTTTAGCATGAGCAACATAAAAAAAGAGCCAAAGCTGCTGCTGGTTTTGCTGCTTATGTAACTTGACGTCGTCTCAAACTCAGGCAACGTTGAAGGGCAGTCAGCGACCTCGTTCTAGAAATGAGGCAGCCCCACAGCAGCAGCAGCAGCATTAGCAACAAGAACAACACACAGAATAAACATTTGGAAAACGTAGGCTTTTCCTTTTTTCTTTCTATGGCCACATAACACCACAGCGGGTGACTTTATGGGCGGGGTTGGGCGACATCAAAGCCAAAAAAAATAAATAAATTGCGCAACAGAAACAGCAACAACTTGCCACGTGAGCATTGCAAATGCCACGCTTTTTACACTTCTTTTTTTGTTTGCCCTCAATTTGACCTCAATCCATGTTACATGCTTTTTATAGACTGACGCAGCAATGCATCTCGGCAAACAATAATTCCCTTCCAGCGCCTGTCTCTAGTTTTCGCCCTTTTCTCACCCTGTCGTTTTAGCTGAGGCGTAATTCAATTCCAAGCGCCATTTATTTATGGTGGTATCGGTCAGGAGACGACAGCGGGCCACAGGACCACTCGACAGGGAAAGATTAATGCGTAAAACGAATTGGGTTAGGTCAGCAGCAGTAGCAGCAGGGTAAATATACAGAAAGACAGAGAGAGAGAGAGAGAGAGAGAGACAGAGAGAGGGAATAAAACACCTGATGCGATTCTACATATAACATATAAGAGCAAAACAATATATAAAAATAACAACGAACTTTAGTTTTAGCTCTCTCTCTCTCTCTCTCTCTCTCTCTTTCTCTCTCTGTAACAGTGCTTGCCCTTCTCTCTACTTCCTGTTTTGATTGAGTTTTGCGTTTGGCGGCATCTGCTTTTGCCGAAGCCAAAGCCATAAGAAACATGCCTAAAATGCGTTTTAATTGAAAGGAAATGTTCAAAGCACATGTCGAGGTCTGCGTTGCCCAACGGGCTACAGCTAATTGAATTGTATATGTACAGACATATATATATATATACATGTATATATATATATATATATGCATTTCTTTACGGCCGCCTCTTACTTTTGCCATTAGATGCTTTGCTTTTTATTCACTTTTCATTCGGCTGACCCAATTTCTACGTGCTCAGTACTATTGCTGTCTCTGTCCTTTGCAGCTGCAGTTGAGAGTGACGAAAACTAAAGACAACAACAACAACAACAACAGAACTTGGAGAGTGGGCACTTGTCATCATGTCTGTCATCATTGATACATATTTAATTTAACTTAAGTTTACGCATACTCAGGCAAAAAGTTATTTATTGAGCGGCAATTAAATCATGTGTGAAAGTTGCGTGCTGTGAATAGAATCAAATAGCAAAATATGACGAAATGCATTAATGTCAGTGTTGCCAATTTGGTGCTCTGTTTTTATTAAATCTGCCCATTTTTAGATTTTTTACTGGATTCCCAATAACTTAAATTATTCTAAATTGCTAAATGAAATCCAATTGTAACTTGAATATTTAATAATGATAGTTTGGCTTTTTTAAAATACGAACTGCAATTCCTAAAACGAATAAGGAATTAAAAAATTGGCAACTATGTTCTTGTGTAGAAGACTGCTTGTTATGACTGCGACTTCTATTTTTGCATATGAGTATTACTCCCTGAGCAGCGGGCAGCCACATTGCAATTGGTCACGTTTTCCGCAGTTGCCTGGCACGCACATAACGAGTCACATTCACCACCCACCGCCCACCTTGCGCTTGGCAATTAACTTGACAGACTGCGTGGCTCATGTTGAATGCTCTCGTGACACAAGCCTGTCAAGGGAAAACAGAAATACAAAAAAATCACCTAACCAGCCACCCACCCATTAGTGTCAGCAATGTCCTTGAGGCGTGAGCCTGAAGGCCACGCATGGCTTTGTTTTTACAAGGAGAACCATTAGGCACAAACTAAATAAAAACATTTTTTGTTTTTATTTTTTGCAGATAAGCTATTTTCAAGATGGGTGCCGATGCGGAGAATGGCAAAAAGATTTTCGTTCAAAAATGCGCTCAGTGCCACACATATGAAACAGGTGGCAAGCACAAGCAGGGTCCCAGTTTGGCTGGAGTTGTCGGCCGCAAGTGTGGCACAACCGCTGGCTACAAATACACTGAAGCTAATATGAAAAGGGCCGTCGTCTGGACTGAAAGCAACCTCGATGAGTATCTAAAGGATCCAAAGAAATATATACCCGGTACTAAGATGGTTTTTGCCGGACTCAAGAAAGCTGAAGATCGCGCTGATTTGATTGCATTCCTCAAACAAAATAAATAACTGAATTAACACAAAAATATAATAATAATAAAATATTTATTATTTTACTGTTTTATTTCTAAAGCAAAAACAACTTAATTTCTTATCTATAACTTACAACAATACAAATTCGAATTAAGCGAGTTTACGCGCCAGATTTCGCAACAATAAGCTTTTGGCGACAATACACGTTGTAAAAAGTTAGCGTTAAATGAGAGTGACAAATCATCGAGCTTTGTGGCGTCAATTTGATGAGCTGTTAATTTTAGGACTATTTTATTAAAACTTAATTTATTATTGATTTACTAAAGTAATAATACATTCCAGCAAATAATAATGCAGTTCCCTTAAAGATAAAACAACTGCGAAAGCAAGGTTCTCTCAAATTATAGCGATTACATCTGTGGTATAAATTTGAACTAACAGAGGTCATCGTTCACTGCACAGAGTTGCTAAACATTTAGATTTATGTAAATAACCAAATATCGATATTTTTGGCGACGATAACGATTCGCTCCTAAACGCTCAATTTCACCAATTGGGATTTTCTGTCTCATTCGTAATCTAACTGTTCGCAGCAAACGACGGTTTGTGTTCAATGTAAGTAGCCGGAGTTTTGTAATGACGTAAATATTGGGATGGATAGAGACTATAAAATATTGATTGTGTGCCCAAAGTGTACTTGAAAATATTGAGATATGAACTTGAGAATTTCTTACATAATTTCTGATCGAATACCGTGTGTATCAAAGTGTAGCTGCAAAATTATCACATGCTAATCATTTTTATTTTTGGGGGTTGTTTGCGTTACATAAACGTGTGACTTGTGTGTGAGTGTGTGTGTTCAATGATAATGTAATTGCAAATATTTTGCACTCAAGTGCAAAAGATAAGTTATATGATATAAACAAAGTTAAGGTTCTTTAATACGTATCAAAAGTCACATTGCCAGTAGAATATTAAAAAAGAGCGCGAGGCGATTACATGAGCAAAACCCTGTGCCAAAATGAGTACATGATCATTTTCCATCTCACTCGCTCATTCTTAGGTAAAGACAAAAAAAATTTGCTTCGAATTCGCAGAAATTGCGCGCCACGTGGTCGTTAAGCAAGTTGCGAACTGAGTTATCCACTCCCCTCCATTTAATTTCTTCTCTTTTCCATTGCGCTGAAAAATCAAAGGTCGCTTATGTAAGTGAGAACACTGTCCCAGTTTTACTGCTACTCACTCTCACGCATCTCACACATATATATTATGTACATGCATGTGTGCACACACAGACAGAATAAGAATTTGGCCTGCTTCCAATGCATTTCCTATAGAAAAAGTGTTTTTCTGTTCAATCTCACCAAGGCCACATCTAAACGGGCATTGTCGCTTTTCATGTAATCACCCGAGAGAGTGAGATCGGGAGAGTGTGCGTGTGAGTGTGTAAGTGACTTATTCACTGCACTCACTAATACCTCTATTGTTTCAAGTTCGGATAACTGCATGCAATGCAATTAGTCATCACAACATAAGCTGCTGAAGCGTTTTTATGCTGACCGTGGCACAGACCATGAAAACGGTAATAATCGTGTCAGTGTTGTGTAGAGGGAAGGAGCGGGTTTCTGGAGGTTTTGCCTGTTGCTGGGCGGTAGCAAAAACCCGACGCAATTATCAATATGCTTGTGGAAAACTGCAAATTGTTGCGAATTCATTTATTTTTCGCCGTTAGATCTGCCATTTATAAGCCTCAGCTTTCGTTTATTTCACAACTGTGCATATATTAACTTATGTGAATTACATAATATTTGTTTAGTGCATTCAAATATGAAGTATTTATTAAAATGAGCATATGACTAATTAAATTTGAAAAATGAAACATACTTTGGCATCACTGTAAGCGACTGCTGGCAACATGTGACCAGCTCGTGTAGGTGTAGTAGGTGTGCAGGTGTATGTGTGCGTGTGTCTGGTGACGTTGTTCGTCTGCTGCTGCTGGCAAGTTAGAAGCGTTTAACGAACTTCGGGCGAGATTATTTAGATTATTGCAGAATGTTAGATAATCGGAACTTTCAATATGAATGGGGTGCATTACTAATGGTGAGCTTGTGTTGTTATCAGTAGTCTACAAATGAGATTAAAAACGTTTTAGCGGAAATACTTTGTTGATAACATTCTCGCACGTTAGCCATAAATTTGTTGTTTACATAACGATTTGATCTAACTGTTGGCTTTTCCTGGTTCTGCTCAATTCACAGTCGAGTCGGTGTTAACACATCAAATATTTATTAGCTACTATGGGCGTGCCAGCTGGTGATGTTGAGAAGGGCAAGAAGCTGTTCGTGCAGCGTTGCGCACAGTGCCACACCGTTGAGGCCGGTGGCAAGCACAAGGTTGGCCCCAATCTGCACGGTCTGATCGGTCGCAAGACTGGCCAGGCGGCCGGCTTTGCCTACACAGATGCCAACAAGGCCAAGGGCATCACCTGGACTGAGGACACGCTGTTCGAGTACCTGGAGAACCCCAAGAAATATATCCCTGGCACCAAGATGATCTTCGCCGGCCTCAAGAAGCCAAACGAGCGTGGTGATCTGATTGCCTACCTCAAGTCGGCTACCAAGTAAACGAAACGGAAACACCGACCGACATCCCACACACCCCCCAAAAATAACAACAAAGACAAAAAAAAAAGAACAACTAGCACCACCTTAGCAACAGGAAACTCTGCATTACGGGCGATATCTTGCGGGAGGGCGTGGCAGTAGCGCCTTCCAGCTAATCTTGACGATGGCACGTATTCAGGTCACAATCACAACAACCAACTATAATATATAAAACCAATAAACATAAAACTACAAATTATGTTAATTTTAAAGTTTAAATAGGACAATTAAATTATTTAATTTAAAATGAGTGGATAAAATTAATTTAAAGTCGAATAAATTGTGACGGCCACGATATAAACAACAAAGTTAAATAATACAAGAAAAACAACAACAAAACAAACAAAATTGTCTTGGTTTTATTTAAAAAATTTTCTATTTCAGAGTTGAGTTTTTTGCACAAAACGAATTAAATTTTGATTTTACTTGCTGAATAATTTCAATTTTGAAAAGTTCGAATTTCCCAGCAATCAATTTATTATCAAAGCTTCCCCGATTTGGAGCTCCGAGATGCTATGATAAAATTGGAAGCTTCTGCAAATCCCACAAATAATTAAATATTACAATTCCCCTAATCAAAGACAAAAATAAAAAATTTGTTTTCATTTACATTTAAATTATGTATATGTTTTTATATTCAAAAATGTTATCATACACTTTAATAACAATTTAATGTAGTATTTTGTAGTAAACGATTTGCAATTGCAGTTTAAGCATTTATTTCACACGCTTAGTAACATTTAATATTATTGCATTTATTTATTTTAATATTTTTGTTGTATAATTTGCTTTAAAGAAAAAGAAATACTTGATAGGTTTTACATGTGCGCCAATGCAAATATAATACAAATTTTCTAGAGGCATGTGGAAATCGTTAGGCAAACTCTGTACAGCAGTGCAAAGTATACGATATAATATATATACATATATATATATATATATATATATATATGTAGAAACAATAATAACAACATAACGTAGACAATAATAATTAAAGAACTTTTTGTGTATTTTACTCTTATTTTTTTTGTTTTTTGTAATTAACTTTTACTCTCGTTCTTGTCTCTACTGGTTCGGAATGCCAAGAAAGAGCAACAATCAAATGGGTTTTGTTTTTTTTTTTTCGACAACTACAACAGCTACGCTCTGTGGACGCGCTTATGGAACTTAGCTTAGGGATTAGGAAAAGAATGCGCTTAAGCATTAGCAAGAATAAAACAATATTGGGTAATGGGTAATGGGAGCGGGGCGCAGATGGAGGAACAGATACGTGGCAATGACACGTCCCCAACTCTTATTGTTAGTTAAGTTTATAAAGCAGAGCAGTTGGTGGTGATCCTTGGCTAACGATTGTACATGGTAGCTGTGCGATATTGCTGCCTTAAGCCTTGCCAGCAATCGGTGCAGCGCCTTGTTTTTGATTCTCGTTCTCCTTCTCCAGCTGCTTGCCCAGGTATTCCCTAGAAGACACGCAAAATTTGAATCGATTGCTTTCTTTTCTTTGGAAAATTTGATTTGATTGAATGATTGATTGATGAAATTATGAATACGTATTCGTTTTGGGGTCTAAAATGCGAGTGCGCGTATCGAGCGGCAACTGAGTGCGATAGGGCATATTAGAATGGGGTATTTCATTTGTGTACTAACCAGTTGTGTACCATCAATTTTTGCACGGCAAGCAGGGCCTCGTAGCGCACATTGGGATCCTCATGGCCCAAATGCTGCATGACAATCTGTTTGCCGCCCAGCTGTTCCAGGACACTACGAGCAAATGCAAGATGAAAAGAAACCAGAAGAGGACTGTGGCAAATTCGTTGACTTACTGCTTGCCGCGAGGATAATGACGCACATACTCTCCAATATCGAAACAGGCAACGGACAAAATGATGGCATCCTTGGACGTTTCCAGCAAGTGAACCAGAATGCGCAGCAACTCGTAGTTCTTCTCGTTCAGACGCTGAGCGTTCTCACGCCAGAATTTGGCCGATTTGTGAACGGGCGACCATTCGAGGCGACCGCTGCGCACCTCGGTGGCGTACTCATCAAACGAGCTGAGATCCTGCACAGAGTTCTGCAGCTTCTCGCTGAGGTACTCGACATCGGCCGTGATGTCCTCGTCGTCGAAGCGACGCTGCTCCAAAATCGACAGCTGTTTGAGCACCTTGCACTGCACCATGGCAATGCAGTGGTCCTTAGCGACCGAAGAGTCCTCGGGCTTCTCGATCAAATTACGGAAGACGGCCAAAATGATGCGTGTGACCTTCTCCTTGGCACAATCGCTCAAAATATCAGCCAACATGGGTATAACGTTGAACTTGTTCATCTTAGCGGCCAGCAGGGGATTGAAGGTGAGCACCCACAGGCAGAAGATCAGCTGGTATTGCACCTATGAATAAGAAATCGAATTTAAATTGGACCAAACAATTTACATATTTCAATTTCAAACTCACTTGGAAATTGACGCGCGTGGACAGGACCCTTGTCAGCGTGCTAATCCCATCGACGCTCACGAAGGCAAAACGATAGTCATCCACACGCAGCATCATCTGCAGGCAGCGTGCCACAGATTGAATATACTCGTTGTTCTGTGAAGCAACAAGAGCACATATTAATATTAGCTACCAACTTTGCGAGGCTTTTTTTTTTTTTTTGCTTGCGTTAGTAGAGAGTTAGTTATGACAGATCTACATATTATATTTTATTTATTTTTTTGGGGAATTCTATGTGCTAATTGACAACCGAAGGATTGTTCAGTCTACGCGCTACAACAATGAGAGTTACTACAACAACTACAGATAGATACATTAAGAGAGTGGAAGATAGACAGTCAAAAGGATGTGTGCTCCAAATAATATAAAACAGATAAATAAATAAAAAGACAGAATCGCAGTTCTGCAATCAAAAAATTACTTCGTTTGATGGGCATGGCACAAGTTTGTTTGATTTTGATTTTGTTTGTGTTTGCGTGAACACTGTCACCGATATATCAGTTTTAACTTTACCTTAACCGTAACCTTTACCTTTAACCTTACCATTTCACCTTTAACCTTATCATAGCTTACAACTAAATCGTTTTGATCATTTGTTTCTCTGCTGCTCGTTTTCAATTCAGATCAATCAGATCGATGGTATTTAGTGGAGTTAGTAAACAGTTATCTATTTATATATATTTGTATATATATATATACACACACACACACACACGCACAACAATTGTTGCCCATTTCAAATATAAACTTAAATATTGACCTATTAAATATTATCGGCCGTATTTTAGAAAGAGATTATTTTTATAATTTATAATTTAATCATTTTATCCACAAAATAGCGTGTGTGTATGTGTGTGTGTGTGTGCGTGTTTTAAGTGTTTGTTTAATTGTTTGTTTGTGTTCTCTTGTTTTATTTTTGGGTGGGTGGTGAGTGGTTGTGGTGGTGAGTGAGTTGTGGCGAGCTTTTGGGGCTGCATTTGGAATACCGGTATAACACTTTTGCCATCCAGCTGCTGATCGGCTTCGGATGCGGTTGCCGAGGGGCTGTTGGAGCCCACTTCACGATAACTCTCAATGCTTCCTTCGTGGCTCCGCTGCTGCACCTGGGCGGCAGCATTGGGGCTGTACTGATCTTTGCCGTGCAGTCCATGCGAGTGCACAATGATCGTTTGTGTCCGTTTCACCAGCTGGGCCTTCTCGTGCAGATACGCATCGGTCTACATTGAGAATGGTTGGTTGGTTGGTTGGTCAATGCGGTGCAATGCGGCGGGTGTCGGGGACAACAAACAGCAGCATCCGAAGATATTTCATATCGTGTTTGTTGTTTGTTGGTTGTTGTATTTTCAGGAATTGGGTTTTTTTTTATAACATTTTTGTTAAATTTTGTACAGTTTGATTTGTTGTTGTTGGATAGTAAATTGCATTAAAATTCAGATGGTACAAAAAGATATGTTTGTTTTAGCAAAAGAATGTGCAACAGGTAACATTTGGTTTTGTTGACTTGTTGGACGCAATTGACACACAGATAATCGCATAAAAACATAATGATTTTGTTTATTTGGTGCAGTTGATGGTGCAGTTGGTGGTGCAGTTGGTGGTGCAATTTGTGGTGCACTTGGTGACCAGATGCGATGCAATGATAGTCAAGTAAATTTTTTGTAATTTTAGCAACGGTTATGAGAACTTCATTATTGAAAGGTGACTGGACGAAACACGCTTAGAATGTTCACTTAAAAAGAGATACGTAGATAGATACTTTAACCGCAGACAGGCCAAGACTGGTTTAATACAATATTTTTTTATAATTAGTTTTTTGTTTTTTTGGACGTCTCATTTTTAGAGATTTTCCTATTGAACGTTACTTGGAATGGATATTAATTTGGGGGTAAGTACAAGCAAGAAAAACCACGTAAAACAAACAAAACGTGCAGTCTTTTCCTGGTCAAGTGTAATTTAAAAAGAATGCCAATATTTTCAAGTATTTTTTTTTTTTTTTTTTTGATTATTAAATAATGATAAAACAAACCAGTAAAGTAAAGGTGCGAACGGTGCCAAACTTTCTAATGCCACAAATTTGTGACATCTGCAGAGATTTTCGAAAACAATACCTTCTTGTTTTGGAATTAAGTATGTACTTATGAACTATTTACATATGCTTCCTATTTGATCGTGTTCGTTCAACTTCGATGGCGTATTAACTTTAGTACGATACAAAGGAATGCATAGATGACATGCTAACTTTTTAAAATCGATGGCATTTTCTAATGTTGGCCATGTTTACCTCCGATCATAAATTGAGACAATCTTTCAAATATTAATTGACTCTTAAAATGAATTTTGTGATTGAGTGCGAGTTAAAATATCGATTCATGCCAAAAGCATTGCTTTTATCATGCTGCATCATGCCATATGTGTATATAAAGATAAAATATTGTGTACCTAATGCTGCATGCTATATATACATAATGTGCAGATATATATATATATGTATATGTACCTAATGTACCTGACTGATAGAAGTAGAGATGTATGTATATATTTACAGGAGCATGCAATCGGGTGGAGAAAATGGAAATAATGTGGGCAGAGGAGATTGCCCAAGTGATTGTATTGTGGCCTACTTACATTGCTGGCCAGCTGATCCTTGAGGAACTGCAAGTAGAAGTTGAGGTCCGACTTGGGCATGACCTCGTGACCCCAGCACGCGAATTTGGCCAGAATGCGCGACGCCATGTTGACAATGAAGCCATCCTGGCGATTCAACAGATTCAGGAACGGACCCCACACACACTGCTTCATCTTGCCGGACGTCTCGTGGAAGAGATCGACACGCGATCGATCCTCCTGCAGCAGATCGTCGAGCAGCACGAGTATATACTGAATGGTCGCGTCCTTGGACAGATGCGAGACAAGATTTAGAAGCGTCTTCACCACCTGCTGCGGGTTCTGAGCCAAAAATACGGCGCGTGATTTATCCAATGTGCTGATCGCCTGAAAATCCTCCTGGCTGATCATCTGCGACTGCATATAAGATGCCCAATTGATGGTCTTGGTGCGTATATCGGCTGCCTGATGCTGCAGCACCGAAGTGGCAGCAATCATATCTGTAAAATGCATAACTCAGTTGCAATTACACTTTATCAGTGGGTGGGCTGGGTGCTGCAATGTAGCACTGTGGCAGCTACTTCGATTTTTCGCCAAGGGGTCAGCTGCTTTTTTCACTTACCAATGCTCTCCTCGGGCATATAAAGTGCGGTCGTCATTTTGATTGGCTGTTTTTCTGGGCGTGTGTGTCTTATACGCAAAAAGTGCTGTTGTGCGCGATTCGCACACAATTTCTATCGAAATGTATTTGAGGAAAGAAAAAAGAACTGATGTTTAATTACGAGTGTCTTTTCACACAAATGCGACAGCACCGAAATTCAGCTGACTGGTCTTGTGACTTATTCGCCGTTGTCGCCGCGTTTCAGCGTTGCCACTACGTGTCAATTTTGCTTTGGTATTGGCAATTTCCTGTGAATGGCATAATTGAGGTTATCAGTTCTGCGGCGAGCAACGAAATCATAACAAAAACTTTGCTTACATTGAACATTTGCGAGTGCTAAATAATCCTAATGGCAGACAATAGTTGACATATATTAATAAGTATAAAGTTTCAAATTTTATGGCAAGTTTTCCATCAAATCGAACAAATTATTCTTTTTAAAGATTTCATTCAGTGTATTTATTAAATAAATAGCCTTATAATGTAAATTTATAAACATTAAATGTACCACAAAATTGTAAATAAAAAATTAAAACATAAACAATAAACTCATCGCCAGACACACACAACTAATTTAGTTCAATGGAATTTGTGCCGCATTTTAAACGCAAGCGAAGCAATTCCAAAGACAAAATAAAAATCGCACCATTTCCACTTTGCGCTGAAGGGCATCGAGGATACCAAGGTGTCTTCACTGGACTGTGTGTGGAGGTGGCGGACACCGAGCAGTCAAGAATTCGAACACTTCACGACAATGGCTGCTACGGCAAGGGAAGCTGCTCGCGAGGAGGCCCCGTTTCTGGGGAGGCAGATGAAACACTTCTCCTTGGGTTGGAAGAGGCTTGCTTATTGGCCTTCTTCCTGGAAGTATTGAAAATTAAAGACGTGATGGGCAATGCGATGGACTGGAATTCGTACATGCAAGCAGCGCTAGAATATGACAAAGATTTTCCTTATAAATTAGCTGCTTATTTATATCTCAAGTCCAAAAATTGGATCATCAAAAGCGGCATTAAATTCGGTGGGGATTTTCGTAAGTTGACTGTGAATGAATAAATATTTTAGTATTTAATCAATTGTTTTTCCGCAGTTATCTACAAACAGGGCCCTCGAGAATTTCATGCCAGTTTCTTGGTGTTGGTTCAAACGCCAGCTGAAAATATTCACTCCCATTATGTGGCCAAGAATTTGAAAGGAGTTCAACGCGTCGCGGAAACCTCTGATAAGGATGTGCTCGTGCTTGGTGTGAACCAATTCCCAGACTTTGAGCCAAAGCTGGCCACACCGACAACCCTGCAATCCCTGATAATTCAAGAAACTGTTATACGTCGATTTAACTACTCGGCTTTTGTGCAAACAAAACAAACAAAATAATATGCTTAAACTAAATTTTCTCCACGCGGTTCTTCTTGGGGATGCCAGTGCTGCGATAGTCCGCTCGCTCCTGCAGATAAATCGCTTTGCATTCGTTCTTAAACGTTTCGTCCTGATACCAGTGGGAAAGGCAATCCCTCAGGGCAGAGTTCTGTTTGCGACAGGTGGCAACCATGAATATGCTGCTCGCCTTGCAGCACTCCTCAAAATCGGCCACTTCCTTCGCACAGTGCTCGACTCGGGCGCGATCTCTCATTATTTTCGGTATTAACACCTCCCGCTCCACATTGCGCAATTTGGTGTCATTTGGATCGCCTGCAAACGAACAACTCTGTGATTGTCATATTAAGAGTGTGTTGATTTGTACCTTACCAAGGCCGTGCGGATTGTGGGGATTATGTTCAAAGCTCATTCTGTGTGTGTGTGTGTGTGGGAGTATTAATATTCCGGTCAAGATTCACAAGCGCCACTTTGACCTGAGATAAAAAACAATGTGACTGTTTGTAGCAAGCGTTAACAATTATTTATATAATACTAAAAATACACTTTATATTCGATTTATGCAACACCAACGATTATCGACTAATCGACAAGTTGGCAGCTCTATGCACTGTTTGTTACACAGCACTAGATATTTCCGCCTCTTTTTCTGCCAGCCTGCAGCGCCTTTGGACGTGTGTCAAAAGCGCTCCCGTTGCATTTTCATCTGAAAACATATTAAAATGTCTGAGACATTGCAATTGCGTGGCACGCTGATCGGCCACAATGGCTGGGTCACCCAGATTGCGACCAATCCCAAGGATCCCGACACCATCATCTCGGCGTCGCGTGGCAAGTATTCGCTTTGAGGTTAAATTGGAGCCGATTAAAATCGGTTTATATCCTTAACATCCCCGCGTTTTATTTCCATTTGAATCGATGTGCTTATTAATTGGTTTCTTCCCGTGCAGACAAGACCTTGATTGTGTGGAAATTGACCCGCGATGAGGACACCAACTACGGCTATCCCCAGAAGCGTCTCTACGGCCACTCGCACTTCATCAGCGACGTTGTCCTCTCCTCCGATGGCAACTACGCTCTGTCCGGCTCCTGGGATCAGACTCTGCGTCTCTGGGATTTGGCTGCCGGCAAGACAACGCGCCGCTTCGAGGGACACACCAAGGTGGGATAAGTTTTCAAGCGTTTGACAATCTTTTTGATTAGGAAATTGATTTGTGGCAGTCTTAAATCCCCCCCTCACCCACTCTGAATGGTTTTTGGTGTTTGTAGTTGACTCTTTTCCCAGATTAAGGTTAGCTTTAGTTAGTACACCAATACCAACCACAACAAGAAACACAAAAAATATTGCGCCTATGCGAGGCAGAATTTCTGGTTGACATCTGTACACTGTTCTCTCTGCGCCTGAGTCAAGAAGCTCATCCGTAAGTAGGCAAGAAAATGAACCATTAGCTGCCAATTTGATTACCTAACCGCAACAGCAAGAATCGCATTGGCTAATCTCTGTTCTTAATCCTTACAGGATGTGCTTTCGGTTGCCTTCTCGGCTGACAATCGTCAGATCGTTTCGGGCTCTCGGGACAAGACCATCAAGCTGTGGAACACACTGGCCGAGTGCAAGTTCACCATCCAGGAGGATGGCCACTCTGACTGGGTGTCGTGTGTGCGTTTCTCGCCCAATCACTCCAATCCCATCATTGTGTCCTGCGGTTGGGATCGCACCGTCAAGGTCTGGAACTTGGCCAACTGCAAGTTGAAGAACAATCATCATGGCCACAATGGCTATCTGAACACCGTCACCGTCTCGCCCGATGGCTCGCTGTGCACTTCCGGTGGCAAGGACTCCAAGGCTCTGCTCTGGGATCTGAATGATGGCAAGAATCTGTACACTTTGGAGCATAATGACATCATCAATGCGCTGTGCTTCTCGCCCAACCGCTACTGGCTGTGCGTTGCCTACGGCCCATCGATCAAGATCTGGGATCTGGCATGCAAAAAGACCGTCGAGGAACTGCGTCCCGAGGTCGTCTCCCCCTCGTCGAAGGCCGAGCAGCCACAGTGCCTGTCGCTGGCCTGGTCCACCGATGGCCAGACTCTGTTCGCCGGCTACTCCGACAACACCATCCGCGTCTGGCAAGTGTCTGTATCAGCTCACTAAATGGATTCTTTTTCTTACAACTGACAATTGTATTTTGTAAATCGATCGCAAATTGATTTGTTTTATGCGCAAACAAAAATAAATATGCAGCGACGCTTATAACAATAAAATACTTTTTGTGCACTGATAATTAAGAAAACGCTGAGCGGGGGAATCGTTATAGTCATATATATCTGCCACGATCTTAAAACCAATTTGGAGAGTCGATTGCTGAAGCCATCCCGTTAATATTGATATTGAAAAAAGATAGACTTTTCGGGAATTTTATTTGTAAACACGTTTATAAGATAGTTAGTTGTTTTTTTTTGTTTTTGGTTTTCGTTTAACAAATAGCATTAGTGCGCAACAAAATAATTTAAATAAATATGAATGAAGTTGATGAGATTTGGGGTTTCGGGGAGAAGGGGATAACAAAGAGTGCGCTGATGTGTATGAATGAATGCTAAACAATTTGTACAAAACAACAATTCAAAAAATATCCTATATCGCAACCAAGGATGACGACTCCAACTGCTTGCGTCTGCTTACAAAAAACCAAAATATAAAATAATATAACCAATTCGTCGGCTGGCGATGGGACAAAAGCATCGCGAATGCTTAGCAGCTATAAATTTGTTTGGGCACTTAAATATTGGTTGGTTTGCTATTCAGTTTGAATGGGGCAAGTAGGCCTAAGAGCATTTGGCAGACGTACTCGATGAGCATCGCCACAATTGTCACTTGGTTTTGATCGCATTCGGGCGCTGGACAACGGCCACCGATGGTGATTTGGCTAAAGGTGTGTTGGCTTGCACTTTGCCAGCCGAGCTGACAATTCTGTAAACATCATTCCTAAAGACAATGACCACGACTGTGATGTTGTCGACTGAGCCGCGCTTATATGACTCCATGGCCAAGGACTTGGCCCCGAAATCAGACTCCTTGAGATGCTCCTGCACAAAACTGCAGGCCTCCTCATTGCTGAACGTATCCCACAGACCATCCGATGCGAGTATCAAGAAACGGGGCCTACGAAACAAGAAACACAGATAAGGAAATCACGTTTAGAACACATGGCACGGTTCATTGACCGGGCAAAATTGCCAGGGCAACTGCACTCACTCACTTGTGATCATTAAGCTCAAAAGTCAAAATGTCCGGTGTGGCAATGACTAGATTCTGCATGGGTGGGGGTAAAATGTGTAGGCTGATTAGTATTTATATGCGGAAATGATGATTCGAAATTTTAACGTCACGCCATCATCTATATATTAGCATGGCATACCTTATCTTTGAGGGGATAATCACCCAGCGCTCGTGACGTGGCCAAGACGCCAGCTACGCGCCAAACGCCGCGAAAAGCAATGAAACCGCCAGCGTCGTGTATTCGTTTCCGTTCCCGCACCTGCTGCGGCTTGTGATCAAAGGATAACGGTATTGCAATGCCACGTGCGTCGAACATGACGCCACGCGAATCTCCCACATTGGCCACAATCAGCTTGCTGTCCTTCACAATTGCAATCAGCGCGGTCGTTCCTGCTATGTTCGTCTGCAAAAAAATACAATCAAAATCAGTAAAGTGGTTCTCAGATCTCCTGCAAAAAGGTGTATCTACTTATCCATTTAACATATTTGTCTGATTCTGATTAAACTTGGCATATATTCTTCTATTTACTGCTGTCCAAAGCTTGGACCAGCCTATCGCTTTCTTACTCACCGCGAGCTTTGCTTGTTCGACCAGCTTGTGATCAGCGGCCAGAATCTCATCAGTGATTAGTTTGCCAAACTGGATGCGTCCATTTTCGATGTAGCATTTAGCCTCGTAGCTGGGAGGCGGGGCATTTGCCGAAGTCTGCGCATTGTTGTTATTGTTGAGAAATGAATCCTTGGCGGCATTGTTGCCACTGGCGCGCATGGCGCTATTTAGCTGCGCTGTATAGAAATCGGCGATGGATGCCTCCGTTGTCTTCTGCTTAATAGCGCTGCAATCGGCGGTGGTGCTGAGCGCCTTGCGTAAGCTTTCCTTGCGCGTGAGCGGTTCGGCGTTCTCCTTATTGGCTGCATCCTTGCGGCTCTGCTTGCGCGCCAAATATGGGCTCTTGTCATAGTTGCTGTATTCGGCCTGACCCTCGGTTTTCAGCAACTGGTTAATCTCAATGATTTTGTTGTAGATATTCTTGACAAGCACATCCCGTGCAAAATTGGCTGCAAACTCGCCACCATGTCCATCAAAGACGGCGAAAAACGAGATGTCCGTGTTATTGTTGATGTTTTCCTCAATGATAAATCTGAAAGAATGGAGGGTTGGTTAGTGTCCGAGCTGATTTATCATGACTTGACTTACCTGTCTTCCATGTGAGGTCTGCGTCCGAGCACTGCAAAGGCGGCACTCTGTTGACGTACCTCCTCCCAGGCCTGATGATCGCCGGCGCCGCCCGTCGCTTCCATGGAACGCGAGGCGGCCTTTTGCCTACCCAACGTGGCCTGGATACGTCCCAGGATGCTGCGACTCCACACATCTGCCGCTTGCAAATAGATCAACAAGATAAACAATATGACGCCACAGAATATGACCTCGGGTCGGAGCACGTAGATGCGGCATAGTTTCCACAGATAGGCCAAGGGTGAATTGATGGACGAGAAGCCCACCGCAAACTTGGACAAGATTTTCATATGCGATACGTATGTCTGATAGAAGATCTTGTCTTCCAATTCGTCATCCATTTGGCTAGGACTCGCCGATTTTCTGTCACACTCTCTCGTTCTCTCTCTCGCACTCTCTTTGTGTGGTTCCGTTATTTATGCTACGTGTGTATTTATATGTAACGTCTGTGCTTGAGTGATTTGAGTGAATGTATTTCGTCTGGTTTTCAATTAAAAATCACTATAGCGTCAAAAAAAAAAAAAGAACAACACACACTTGATTCGAAATGGGAATTTCGAATTATTTATTTGCGCACTGTGTTTATTTGTCTGCACCGTTCGTTTTTCTTTCAAGTTCCTTTTTCCCTTATTTGCGACTTTTACTTTGTGTTGTTCTCATTTTTTGACGTATTAATGCACAGCAGATTCGCCCGACTTTTCGTGGCATTATATTATTTCAGAATATATTCTTATTAATAGCCTCTGTTGCTTGCATAAAACAAAAACAAGAACAACATCCGCTTATGTCGGGTGTGTGTGCGTTTTGTGTTTTTGTGTGCGTATCTGTGCGTAAATATATGTGTACACGTACGTGTATAGCCACAGTAAAGACCAAATATGACTGTCAGGATTACGGATTCAGATATTTCACCAAACTTAATTTTTTGTATAAAAATTTAAAGATAACTTTTTCCCGTTCCGATAAATTTCGTATGGCGTGTATGAAATGCATTTTTTATGAAATATGACTAAACGCCTACTAATCAATCGCCTTTGGCTGAATAGATTAGTATCCCGTTTAGGGATCTATAACTGTAAGCACGGCTGTATGAAATACGTGTCGCAATAAACACAAGGGTGGCATTCGTGCTAGTATCGATAGTATCGATAGACTACATTCTTGGTAATCAAATATATCGCATTCATTGATTTAATTTGAGTTGTTTTGAAAATTGTGTTTTTGCATGCAACATTTAAATGACATTCTTTTTTCTGTTAATTGTCTTTATATACTATTTGAAGACAATCATGCTTTTTTCTGTTAAGTGTCTTTATATACTATTTGAAGACAATCACTTTTTAACACAGTTAAAATAATATTTAATTGCCAACGATGTTGCTTATTTTTTAATAAATTTAATGGACGGAATATCATTAATTTTACTGAATCATTACTTTATAAGACCGTTGCAAAAGTTTTTATTTACATGAAAGCTTTTTATTATCCTATCGATACGTTTAAAATGTAATGTAAGAGTGACCATATTGAAATGCATACAGATTTTGAGCACAGTTTTGCAAATACCCTTTCGTTTTATTTGATGTGCTGATGAATGCTATTAATCTATCACAAAATTGAATATTGGAATCAGTTAAATCTCTGTTTATCCATATATTTATTTATAAACAATCTTAGCGGGCTTCTGTTTTAAGTGCAATTAAATATAATATTGAAAATATACCTGCAGAGCTTCTGCCTGAATGCATATGACGCCTGTCCATTTCAATCAGCTACAATTTTAGTAAATTTGTTGACATTTTCGATATTTGGCACAATGAAGCAATCCAAAAAACTTAATACTTATGCATAAATTATTAATTGAAAAATGAAAACAAGAACTGCACGCGACTATGAGAAGAACTGTAACAAAACGAAAGACCAAACAGCCAACTGGCTAAATATATAGTATTATTTATTTATTTATCTCTTTGCCATTGAGTGGCGGGCACAAATTTTTATACAACTGCGTACTCTGCAAATGCACATGTGTACAAACATACATAGATTTAATTAAACAAAATGCAAAGGGATGTTTACTCACATGATAATTTCCCCAAAAAAAAAATTTAAAAAAAACATTTATTGCTGACAGCGCGACCAAAAAATAAAACCAAACAATTTGATTTATTTTTAAAGTAGTATGTATTTTAATTATATTTATTATATTTGTATTTAGTTTGTTGCACTACAAAATGTGGTTTTTGCCTTCTTTTTTTTTTGTTTGCTTTTGGATAGGATTTATAAAATAAACGTAGCTCAATAAAAATGGCATAAATTTGAAATTTGAAATGATTATTGCAGTTAACATTGATAGCTTATAGTACAAAACGTAACGGTTACACTTAACAGCGTTAAATAGAAATAACTTTGCCTTTGCTTCTCGCTTGCTGCTTATAAACGCATTTTGTTCATGAAATATGGCAATGGGGGGCGAGCTGGCCGCAACTGGCTTGCAACTGTGTAAATCAGAGAGAGAATAGTTTCCAATTAAATAATGTTAACGAATAATATTAAAATATATATATTAACCAACCTCATTTTAAACTGTGCACTGTCGATAGTTGACGGCTCTTTCTTGAATGTTTTGCAGATACTTGGTGAGCTCAACTTTGAGCGGCTCGATAGAGTCCTGCAGTTGGGCTAACTTCTCATTCTTCTCCAGATAGGTGTCCTGCAACTGATTGAGCTCATTGAGCTTCTCGGTGGTATCCACCGTTAGCATCGAGGCACGCTGCAGCAATTGCTTGGCCCGCTCTCGAGCATTCTCCGAGCGAATGGCCCGATCGGTGAGCGTTTGATTTGTGGCACTGGTCGAGAATTGCAGATTGCTGGCCTCGCCACGGGCGCGTATTGCCTCCGATTTGACACGGTTCGCCTCCTTGGTGATCTCTTTGGCGTCCCGTTCGTTCTTCAGTATATTATTTTGCAAGCGCTGCACCTTCTTGTCCAGATCCTCGACCTGCTTGGCGGTAACATTTGCCGGCGATTCGGCTTCCTTTGTTTCCCGATCGATCTCCTCAAGATCCTTGGCTGCTAGCTCGATGTTGCTATTTGCCTGTTGTATGGCATCCTGCGCTTTGCCCTGAGACTCAGCCGCTAAGGCCAGATTTTCGACGACGGTGTTGGCCGTTTCAAGAATATTATTCGCAGTGGCTTTGGTACTATTGGCAGTGCTCTGCAGTTCGTTAACACGCTCCAGATCGGGTCGCGTCTGGGCGATAATCGATTCGACGTTCTTTAGCGAAGAAACGGCATCGTTGATCTGCACGCCCAGCGACTCGATCTCCTTGGGATCGAGCGTGAGGTCCAGGAGCAGCGTATCCTGTGCCAGCTTCTTGCTCTCTTCTGGCTGCGCTGTCTTATTCTGCTGGAAGTCGTTGACGGCATTGATCAAATAGGCTGCCAGCTTTTTGCTCTCATTCGTTTGATTCAAATAACGTTCCGACTCTTCAAATCCTTTTTTGGCCTTCTGATATGCCTCTGAGGCGTTCAGTTTGGCTTGGGTCAAAGAACGTATGATTTGATCGGCTTCGTCCTTTTTGCTGGTTATGGCCAGCTCGGTATCCTTGGCCACTTTGAGTGCTTCCTCGGAGTGAGCGCGTGCGCCATGCTCGCAGGAGAGGAACCCACCGCACTTGCCACAGCCAGCGCCGCCGCAAAGATTATCGCAAGGATCGCCCGGCTTGCCGCACACCTGATTATTCAGATCCGGTATTTGGGAGGTTAATGCGCTCAGTTCCGAACGGTATTCGTCAATGATCTTGTCATTATTCACAATCGCATCCATCTCATCCTTAATCTTGTTCGACAACGTTTCCACACGCTTGCAGTTGCGATCCGTGTTCGAGGCCAGTTCCTTGGCCTCATCCTTGAGCGCTGTGAGGCTGCTGACGCGCTCGTAGGCATGTCTGGTCAGATTGAGTGCACCCTCAATGTTCGACTCCTGCAGCTGTATGCCGTTCTCCTTGAGCTCCTTGGAGAGCTGTTGCACCAGACGCGAATGATTCTGCAATCCCTCCAGCTCCACGGCAGATAAACTCAATGCATTATAGATTTCATCCAGATCGTTTTCCGTCTTGCTCAAACGCTGATGGGAGTCAAAGAGTTGCTGCTTGATCACATTGGCAGCCGCATCCAACTTATCCATATCTAGCAGACTGACCGAGGTATTCTGGAGCAGATCCCTAATGTGCTGCAGCTTCTTGTCCAGCTCACTGAACTCGGCCGTATACGCGCCCGTGGCGCCCACTTGCTTAATCTCCTTGGCGCGCTGTATCGTCGCCCGCGTCGACTCATCCAAGGCAGTCAGTATCAAATCCCAATTGTTGAAGCACTCACCGCATGGAGCACAGTGCGGGAATTGTCCGAGATAGCCACGTGCGCACTCATTGCACTTGTCGCCACCGATACCCTCGTGGCACACACATTGACCCGTCTCCCGATCACACTGGAAATCAGCGGCACCAAATTGATCACACATACACGCCTGGCACTTCTCATTCGGATTGCCCCAGTAGTGGGCCTGGCACTGATTACACGCCCTGCCACCAAAACCCTGCTTGCATTCGCACTGACCGGTAAATGTGTGACACTGTTCCTGCAATGCACCAATTGCATCACAATTGCACGGCTCACAGCCCTCGCCGGTGGCGATCTTCCAGTGATTCAACGCACACTGATTGCACAGCAGTCCCTCGACGTTGGGCAGGCATGGACACTGTCCGGTGTGACGATCGCAATAGGCGAGCGTTCGGTTCGTGCCAAGGAAATCACATTCACATTGCCGGCAATTCTGCTGCAGTGCGTCGCCGTGGTATCCATCGCGACACAGCTCACAGTGATCCCCAGTTGTGTCGTACAGGCACTTCAAGCAAGCGCCCGTCTGTCCATTACAGTTGCCAGTGTCGTACGTATCAATATTGTTGCTGCACTCGCATTTGCTGCAAGTGCCGCCATTTTCGGGTGAACCATAATGATTATCGGCACAGATTTCACAGCGGGCACCTCCATATCCATCCTGGCAGTGGCATAGCATGTTATTGTTTGTCGGATCCAGGGAGCAACCATTTGCATGCGACATGCCGCTGGCCGTGGTATCTGGACAGCGACAGGCGCGACAACCGATCTCGCTGCCAAGCAACGGATCCCCATAGTAGCCATCCAGACAGTAGTCGCAGGCGAAGCCCGTCGTCGAGTCCTGGCAGTTAAGACACTGTCCGGTTAGTGGGTCACACAGTGCCGCATGACCATTGCACTCGCAGACGCGACACTCCGGGAAATTCCAATAGCCCGGCTGGCATTGATTACACTCTCGGCCGTAGGTGTTCGGATGGCAGGCACACTGACCCGTCAGCAGATCACAATTGTTGTCCTTGCTGCCAATGCTGTTGCAGTCGCAGGCTCGACAACCCTCCGGCCCGAAGCCATAGGTGCCCGGCGCACACTGATCACACTGGCGTCCCACAACATTGGGTTTGCACTGACAGAAGCCGCCATTCGAATCGCACTCCTTGCTGAACGAACCTGTCGGATTGCAATTGCACATGCTTGCACCGTTATTGATATACACGCTCGCATCGTGCACCATATTGCGGCAGACAGCTGGCAAGCGATTCTTATAGCGCATATCGTATAGCAAATGGGTGCAGTTCATGTTGATGTAATCGCTCATTCGACCCGAGGATGCCTTGTAAATGGGCGTGACTTCGATGCGGGGTATTAACGTAAGGGAGTCAACCAATATGGTTGCCGAGGGATTGTCCTCGTCGTGACGACGTCGCTCAAATAAAATACGGAAACGATACTCTTTACCAGCCTCGAGGCAAACATCTTGCAGCGGCACCACCTGCCGTTCCCTGTCGGGCAGCGAAAATGGCACTCGAACTTCGGTAATCGGGGATTGAATAGCATCGGCGCATTCCCCATTCGGATCAATCTCATCGGGCCGTACCAGCGTTATGTACGCATCCTCCCAATCACCGGGCGATGTTGTCTGATAGCGTATGATTACATCGTAGGGCATCGAGTGTTTAATATTATCGGCATTGAAGACAATTTCAGATTTCTCCTTCACCCTGGCATAACCACTGCCCGTAAACGGTGGCTCCTGATTGGTGGGCAACGGTTGCAGCACAACGCTGCAGTTGCCATTGCTGGCATACGTCACACACATATCAGTTGATTCGGCCTCGTACACGGAGTGTATATCAGGTATAAAGTAATTCTGTTTCGGTTGCGAGCACGTACGTCCGGTCATGTGAGAACGGCAACGACACTGTCCGGTCAGCACATCGCAATAGTTGTCAAAGGAGCCGCCGATATCACAGCTGCAGTGGGCGCAACCATCCTCGGATTCGGAGAGACCGAAAGTCTCCGGCTGGCATTGATTACAATCCTTGCCGGTAACAAGACGCTTGCAGTGGCACTCACCGTTGTGCATATTGCAGCCGGAATTATTGACCGTGCCGAGGGTGTTGCAGGTGCACGACTCACAGCCATCCGGATTGGCTTGATTCAGTTGCCAGTAGCCCTCCTTGCATCTGTCGCAACGTCGACCCGTCACATTCGGCTTGCAGTGACAGGCGCCGGCAACGGCACCATTCTCCGGATCATTGACCGAATCACAAATGCCATCATCCAACGAACCATCCGGATCACAATCGCAGGACTTGCACACATTGGGACTGCTCAGCTGCTCGAGGGGATCGCGATAGAAGAATGCCATACACTCCTCACAATGCTGTCCCTGTGTATTGTGCAGACAATTATCGCAAACGCCACCGGACACAAATCCGGAGGCGGCAAAGACGGCCTCATCGAAATGACAACTGACAGCATGATTATTGCATTCACATTTCTTACACGCATTCGTGTGCTTGCCAAATGCCGGCTTCCACGGCAGATCATTGTAGAAATCCTGACAGTCCTCACAATTCAGACCCCTTGTATTGTGCGTACAATCGCAACGTCCGTGCACCATCTCGTAATCCTGCGTTGAAAACTTATCGAGCGGCAGACACTGTGAGGCATGACCGTAGCAGGAGCAGGAGCCACGCACAACCATATTCGAGATGGCATAATAGTATTTCTCCTCGTTCTCCAGCCGATTGTCGAGCAGATTATCGCCCAGCTTGTGCAACTTGGTCATATGTATCCGCAAATTGGTCATCTTCAGTTGATTCTGCACGTGCTCAGCATACGGATCCTTGACAGTGAAACTCGGTGGCAGCACACGGAAGATGACTTCACCATTGCGAGATGGTTCCACACCAGAGTAACGCGAATCGCACACAACTTCTGTAATGTTTTTCAAAACCGTCGGTACGCCCGGGAACGATTCCTCGCAGTTATAGGCAAAGTAACGATAAATATGCCACGTCTTGCCAAAATCGAAACTCCTCTCAATGTACATTGTGGCCGGGCGGAAAGTAGCGAATGTAATTATCAAATGGGTGAAGTGAAATTCGGCCTCCAAGTTGAGCTGAATGGTGACATTCTGTTTGCCATTCTCCGATTGCCACCAGGTGGCAACGCCCGGTTTGGTCTTGTAGACGATTTGTCCGATGCGATGATTTAGCTTGGGATCATTGCGCGTTTCCTCCCGTGAATCGCAAAGGAAACACTTCTTATCCTCCAGATGTGACAAGATGCAGAATCTCTCTCGAGATTTCAGGCCACACGTTGAACTCGCCGTCAAGCGATTCTCACGTCCGATAAGTAGATTACCCGTTGCCGGATAGCATGAGGAGCGATCACATGGATGCGCCTGCACATATTGACGTGGTGTGTTCCTTGGACGATCACGATGTCCGTGCTGTGGTGTACGCTGTGCCTCCAGCAGCTCCAGGCGGCTACTCAGCACGACGAGCACAAAGAACAACGCGATAAGGCAGCTATGAAGCGACATCGCTTAATCTCTCTTTCTCCCCCCCTCTCTCTTGCTCTTTGAGCTCTCTCCGGAGCTCTCTGTTTCTCTCGTTCTCCTTCTCTCTCTCGCTCGCTTGATACTTTAGGTCGTGTTCCAGTAGAGCGCTTCCGGCTCCGTTTCTATAATCAGCGTTCGTTCGATTTCCTTTAACACAATTGTGGATTTTATACGCTGACCACGTGGATAAGCTGCATATAAATCAAAAATCGGTTATTCAATATGATAAAGTCAATGCTGTTTGGCTAACTTACTTTTCTTTTGATTACACCTCTATGCGGCTCGTACTCTCATGTTGCGCCACTCCAAGCTACAGCTTATCAACAACAAAACTGCAATTAGAATGATGAATAATCCAGTTAGAAATCACTTATTGAACAAAGCAATTCAGCACTCAGGTTTCTTCGTATCAAGCTCTAATTTAAAGTTATATATTTATTTTTGAAATTCTTAAATACAAACTTCCAGAAGCACCATCCGCACCCAATGAGTCTTACGCACGAACTAAAGCCTCCAGCTTGAAATGTGAATGAATCTCAGGCGGCATATAAAGTTCGACTATAGGGCGATAAAGAAGTAAGTATGAATACAGACATACATACATTCATACATAATACATACATACATTAATATACATACATAAGTTTAATCCGTTGTTGGCGGGTGCGTTGCGTTTATCAGCGCTTTAAGTCTTGCACTAAATGCTCAGGCAATTATTTTTAGACACAGCAGCCTCGACTACATTAAAAGTGATGTGTGGTTTACTCGACTACAATGCTCATGATCTCATCAAATATTTCAAATAAATCATATGCCTAAACCGTCAAAGTCCAAAACGAAAAGCAAATAGATCTATTAAAAAAAAAGACATTTAAGAATTTAAATTAACATTTAATACATATATATTCTATTTCATCTGCTCATTTACTAGGATATCAAATCAAATTTCATTAGCTGCTCTGCGCCACTATGTGAAATCTGGGTCTAAGCTCTTATCAGTCCCAGTTCCATTCGGACACGCAACAAACAAAGTCGACTCAAAACTGTGCTAAAGACCCAGCAACTCCCAGCGATAAGCAGCCGGGAGGCGGCATAAGTCAAAAATTTGTGCTCGCGATGTGAACATTGATACGAATTGGGATTGATTCGCCCCTCGACGCGTCTCAGCAACACTCTCTGGTTTATATATAGAAGGAGGAGCAGTAGCAGCAGCAGAGGACGAGGCTGGCAATACAACTATTTTGTAATTACGAGCGCAAAACATCCCGATAAGAGTTCATTCACAGATGCGATCATCTATATATATATATATATATATATCTGTCACACATACGCATATGTCAATATTTATACACAAAAGTCTGCGGTTGCAAGTGTGCCTCTTTTGGTATTGTGAGTGCCTAAGACCATTGACGATTCCTTCTACACTTTTATGAGGCATTCTTGTTTTAGTTTTTAAGATGTCTTACAAGCACTGTGTTTTTGTATTTGGGTTCGAGCAATTTTAGAGTCTGAAAAATGGACGACTTAGAATTATTTTACAACTGGAATCCGAATTATTTGCGATTTGAAAAAACCAATATAGAAATTTGAAATGAAATAAACTTGTCATTTCGTGTGAACAATAGGGAAATTAGAATTTCAATATTTATTCGGAATACTCTGTGATTTATGGCAAATTATAACTTTCAAATATTAGGATACTCAATTCAATTAATTTCTGTTACAAAGAACATAATTATTAAGGGAAAACAAGACTTGCAGAATATTTATGGAATTTACTCAGGCAACAGCGTAATAAGATAGTTGTTCAACAATTATATAATTTATATCGGTCAGTGACATATCTGCGAGGGTATTTGAACAAAGGTCCCAAGCAGATAACTATTCTTTCTTGATCTAATTGCTGTTCAGCCTTTCATTCTTGTCGGCCACTGTTAATTTCATTTTCATTTGGGGCGCACACAAAAAACGCACAAATAAACAGCAGACGGGCAAATGAACAAATAAGCAAAGAACTAAACAAAACGTTAATTTACCAAGCATACAAGCAGAGAGATATACTGGGATGTGTTTGTTTATGACTTTGAATGGGTAAACAAGTAAGAACTCAAGACAAAGGAACGCCAGACTTCGAAATACCCTGTGCCCATTAAGCTTTAAAAATTATTATTGATTTGATATAATGCTGTTAATGGTAATTGCGAATATATATACATTATAGGATCGGTTAGAGTTCCCTACATTGAAAGAACATTGTGCATAGGTTTTTTGTTTGTTTCAAATACATGTTCGAATTGGAAAACATTGTGGATCTATGTGACACAATTAATGAATAAAAGTGTATTTCATATTGATCATTGTGAATCTGTGCAACTCTATTAATAAAGGCTCTCTGCCAGCGCTTTACTACTGATATACCCCGCTCTGTAGCTAGATTAAAAGGTATCCGAATGAAGCAGCAATGGAGCAAAAGGCAACGTTTCAAAACTGACTTCATTCCGGCATGTATGTGTGGATGTGTGTGTGTGTGATGTGTATATGCACCACACGAACATAAATATTATATATTCATACATATATATATATTTATACATATAGTTCCACAAGTTCATAAAATTTCCAATTTCCATATTTTCTTAGCTTTGCCATGTTTATATTTTCAATTCCGACAACTGCTCATTGACCACACATCCTCAGCTGGAACTGTTTTCACTTATGGGGCACATGTGTGTGCAACTCTTGTGAACACCCCCCAAAAGAACCAAAATCAAAAATGAGATCAGCATGCGGCATCAAACTATAATTAGACTTGAGCTAAGTCCTGCCCACTGCAATATATACACTATTTATGTGCACCATTCACTTGTGTGTTTGCTGGTTAGAGATCTGTTAGATTGAAGCTTGGCTCATATTTTAATTAGTAACCTCGTTAAATAACAATTTGCTTAGCAGTGCATTTTTGTAATGCATTCTATTCCTTGCAAAGTGCGATATGCACACATGCACAAAATGATGTTAATGCGCGAGGGTAGTTTAATGAGTACCCACATAGTTGTAATTTTTTATATTTTCAAGCAAAACAAAAATCTGTCTTTCTATTCATTGATAGTTCACGCATACATAAAAGTGTTGAACTATCAAAAAGTTGTCTAACACGAAAGAAACTAATTAAATTTGTTGTAGATTTTAGGCCTTATCTATAAGTAATTTTCTATAAAAGTTGCGCCTACTTCTGGAAAACATGAAAGATATTAAAACAAAAATGAAGCAGCTACTATACAAATAACCAGCTAGCCAGGCAAATGAACAAGAGAAGTATTGCTCAAGCCACCCTCGCAGCTTGATGTGTATGTGTGAAGAGCGTAAAGACATAAGTATGCATATGGCATATGCAAGGCAAGGCATTCTCAAATGGATTTGGGTATGAGGCATCATGTTACAAGTCATATGTAATCCGAAAGAATTCATGTGCTTTACAATGTAAACTTTTTTCTGTGACAATATGAAATAATTTTTGTAAGTTAAAAAAATAAATCATAGCTAGCGATAAAAACATTGCAGTAGCCACAACAACAACGGATGCAGAGAGGTTTGTATGTTTGTGTGTATATAGAAGAAGTAGCAAGTAACAACAAACGGGACAAAACAGATAAAACCAAGGCAGGCAGCAACAAATACAAAATCAAACAGCTGCGTTCTAAGAACTGCCGCACAACTTAAGTTTTGAAGTATTTTTAACACAAATCACAAATAAAAATGAGTAAATCATTTTTTGAATAGTATTTAAGTTTAGTTTTCTTACCACGGTGTATTACTTCAACTCCACGTCCAACTCCAACTGCAACTCCAACTCCTACTTTTTCCTCGTCAATACAACGACATTTTTGTTATACACAAAAACAACAAACTCTCAACACTGCACACTGTTGTTGTTTTTGTCGCTGTTTCGACTTCTTTTTTTAAACTTAAAGGGAGCATACACAAATACACATACACATTTACACATAAACAGCGCAACACACAAGATATTTTCCCAAGACAATCAGAGGACGGCGAAAAATGAAAACCGGGAACTGCCGAAAACCCGACCGCTCGTCAAAGATCCACACTCGCTACTAAACGGTTGCGAGCGGGTTTTGTTGATCACTCCGCAAAGTGTACGGAGACCGAGAGAGAGAGAGAGAGAGAGCGATATGCATAAAGTGATCTCAAGTATAAGAGAAGACAGATAAAGTCATAGAGCAGCACATGCACTCTACACTCTTCTTGTGTACTTACTAAGTTGTGTGGTGGCACTTCACCATGTGCTGAGTTTACCAAATGTTAACATTGATTTGTACCTACTACAAGATTACAATTTTATAAAATTTATAAAAGCAAAATATAAAATATGTTTACATAAAATTTAATTAATTGTTAAAATGCTGAACCTGCTGCGCAGCGAAAAAGTCAGCAACAAGTGGATGCAGGCGAGTCAGTATTTTTGTGTGGGAGTGTGAGTGAGAGCGCATTATCTGCCAGGTACCCGATGTAATTGTTATGTTTTGCAACTTTGTTTCACACATTAAATTTAGATTGTTACACATAAGGTACAAATTGAGTTTTTTCTTACAAACTTACCTAGCAAAGGTACTCCAAATTCAAATTTTAACTGACACTGCGACAGTAAAATAAAGGCTCAGTAGTCAAATGAATGGCAACGCCTTAAAAAGTGTGTTGACAAAACGATTTTTAGTATTTTTGCGACTCTGTTGTATGCATAGAGAAAGAGAGAGAGTGAAAGAAAGAGAGAGGTAGGCAAAAAAAGAGAGAGAGAGAGGATGCAGAGCATAGAAAACGGTTATCTTAGTATTGGTAACTTTGATAGCGCCAAGTTGGCGCTTGTGGGCGCAGGGGGACGTACGCAGCGCTCACACAACACACAAAACGAAGGAGAGCACAAAATGCAATGGAAAAAGCGCCAACGCCGCAACGAGTTGTCAGTTCACCATTGGAGCTCTCGCCGAGCAGTCGATCGCACGCGAAATCGAGTTTTTGTTAACATTAATGAAATCGTTACGATTTTTGAAAACATAGAAAAAAGAAACTCTCACCGAAAATGTTGTTAGCTGGGCGGCAATGAACACATATAAAAAGTACATGTGCCACAATAGTCAACAAAATTATTTGTAAACACACTCAAAAAAAGAAACGAAAAAAAAAACAAATAAATACAAAAAAAAAAACAACAAACAAACAAAATCCAATTAAGTGATACTGTGCTATGCAGAATCAATTTTGTGTCACATCCAAATTTCTAGTTCCATGGTGTGTGTACGGCTGCTGTTGACCCATCCTGTTGTTGTGCATTTCCAACCACAAACACCAAAAACTATTTAGGTGAGTCCCAAGCAAAGTGTACGTACTTGCCTCAATCCCTCCGCCCTCCGACCACCCAGCTAATAATATACCACAGAAATAGTCCAGCAAACGAATATGCCCCAAAAATTGATTACGCAGTACACCAAAAAAAAAAAGCTACGTCTTCTTCGACATTTGGCGTTTCAGTTTCATTTGGTTGTGTGGATGTGAAGAAAAATGCGTTGGTTGCTTTTATTAATAAAACACCAACACACACTCACACTCATACGCGAACAAGTGTAAATGAAGGAGAGAGCTAGTGTTGCCTATTCAGCTTTTTTCACTTCAAATGTTACTTTTTTAAGTTGAGTTTTATTATGCATCAAGTTTGAAAATCGCAAAGTGTACGAATTTAAGTCTGTTTTTTTTATTTTATTAAAATTACTTCCTTTGCCCAATTTGTTTTGTGTAATAAGCAATAACATTAACGATAAATGTAGATTTTCTTGAACTTAGTGTTTAGCTTTTTTTTTTCAGCTTTGCCCAAGTTGGCAACACTTGAGAGACAACAACAGGAATCAGCTTTTGAGCGCGCCACAGAAAGAGCGCGGAGAGAGATAGAGAGCAGCATACGGCATGCGCAGTACTGTGTTTGGGGAAGTGGAGAGGAGAAGAGTGGAGCAGTTGGTGGAGCTGTTGCTGTTATATGGCTGTAGTTGTGAATTGCTTTCTGTTTTGAGCGCGGCAAAATCTCTGTTGCGGCTGTTACTAAAAAAAAACAAAATGACAAGCTAGCTTTTCAATAGCAGCCCAACGAACATCAACATTCATTTTACGTTGTGACAAAAGAGACCAAAGGGGGCTCTTAACTTTATTGTTGTTCTTAGGTATTGTTGTGAGTTGGTGACGTCATTTGGCAGTGGTATATTTAAAAAAAAAACTAGTTTTAATTTCTGTATTGTTCTCAGCTGTTGTAACTAAAAATTTAAAACCAATGCAATTGGATACTCGTTTTGTTTTTTTTTTTTTTGCCTCCCCCTTTTTAATGTTTACTCGCTGCACCGATAAGCGGTACATGTGTGCGTGTGTGTGTGTGTGCGATTGTTTTTGCTGATATGTTTTGTTGTCGTCACGTGGAATGCTCAAACATTTTTATAGGTGTATGTATGTGTGTATATGTGTGTAGTATATGTGTTTGTTTTGGCGCGTTGGCAGTTCATGGCAAAGTGCGCTATTGTGAACTACTTGAAACAGTTGTGAAAGGTTGTAATTTCCGTTAGAGCATTTTCATTAACTGATGAGAACATTGCGATGAGATGGGAAATTATTGCTGACCAAAGCAGGTTACAGTTGAATATACACGTCCACACACACATACACACACGCACATACATACATAAATACACACATATATATATAGGTGCCATTACAGTGCTCGCTTGAGAAGTTGAATTTCGACGGCATTTAAATTGTTAACATATTAAAATCCCATTTATTATAGCCGTAAATTTAAAATCAAATAATTTCGCCAATATTTTCAGAGTCCATTAGGCACTGACTATGAGTTATGAGTTATCGTTTTTTCAGTTGCCAAATAATAGTTGCTACCGATATTGCCGACCAGTTTGAATACTCTTTTTTGAACTTGCATCAAATCTTTATTGCATTAATAGTTAAGATACAAGCTAACTAACTATCAAATACATTTGTCTTTGGTTGATTTGAGTGATGTGAGTAGAAAAATAATATGTCGCTAAAATTTCCCTCCATGATCCTATGACTATTTGTAGACCCTAATTTTAATAAGTTCTTAAATTGTGTCCATCAGATAATCCATGCATTGTACTCCTTATAAGTTGCATGCCACTATTGTTGATTCATATCCGTATCACATAGATTTTCTCTTGTAGTTTTTATGGCACGTACGTGTTGGATGTATGACGGTGTGTGAATGTATGTATTTCCACACCTGTGTCGGTATGAACTCACTTTGATTGCAATCTATTTTTAGCGTTTTTCTGTAGTCTCTTTGTTCCTTGCCCCGGCTTTATACGTAAGACGAGCAACTTATTTCTTGACTTTTAAACTTTAAGATCCGGAAAAGGAAATGTTGGTCCCTTAACGAAAATTCTCTAACGGCACGCCAATTGCTCTTTGGACTGGCCAAAGCGAAAGGTTAAAAATTTACATAAAATCGAATATTATAAAAGTGTTGTGTTGTACAACACAATCACATGCATATATTAAACAACACGTATGTGCGTGATTGTGTGTGTGTCTACGTTTATGTGTGTGTGCGTGTGTGTATGAGCAAACGACACACATTCCCTGACATGGCAGGCCAACATTATAAACTTTGGGCGCTCACAAAATCCGATACCCAAGAGCCTTGTTTGAGGGCTCGAAAAGTGCTTAACTTGTTACCCGAGTTCTGTGTGTCAAGAACTTTCGCTCACCCATCGCGCAATTTTTTTTTTTTTTTTACTTCTTTGCTAGTATCTGAATGCAAATAACTTGTCGACCTATGGATAACAATTAATTTTCTGGGCTTATATATATAATACGTATTTATAGTACATATGCAAGTAGATTAAAAATATTTAGTGGATCAGCTAGATTTGTATGTCCACTTGGTAAAACTTAATTATTCAAAGAGAAATTGAGCTGCTTTTTTGTTTTTTTCTTCTTTTACAAGATTTTCTTTAATTTAAGATCTCTCAAATGATTTTCTTGAATTTGGATTTTTGGTAAATACAAAATGTAACCTTTTTTATATCAAATCTCCAAATAAGGTATTTTACTGCTTAAATTAAACTAAATTGTCCAACTGTACCGATCAACTTGATCGGGCTTAAGCTTTAACTGAATCTCATTTAAAATAGTCTTTGTTTCCGATAAAAGTGTATTCCGTAGTCGGTGTTATACAATGTGTGTAACTTTTATGGACCCTCGGCTTGTTTATTAGGCTGCGGATGTCAGCAAATAACTGCCTGACTTGTGTATACTGTCTGACTTATATGCATACGTGTATCAATAAATATATCCATATGCTACACACACACATACACACATATACGGATATACGGAAAAGTGGGGCAAATAAGGAAAATGCGGCATTGTCCTCTTGGCTGCTAAGGGGGCCAAATCACATAGATTGAACAAAACAAAACATATTTTCTTTTCTTTTTGTACCTGCAGTTTATGACTATCTATATATTTATATGCATAAATTATACTGAGAAACCTTTAGCGGAACTCAGCATTTACTTTGACCAATTAAGGCAAAGTCAGTTGGGTGGGCGATTTTATTAGCCAGGGATGAAAACAAGCAAAAATAAAAAACATAATAATAAATAATAAAATTGTTATTTATTATGGAAGCAAAGCGGAAGCCAAGTCGAGAACTACGCGTGGGTTGACCTAAGCTGTGATCATTGGCTACAAATGGAGCTCTTACTGTACTCATATCTTGTTTGTTAAAGATAACTGAAGATCTGGAAAGTGTATATTGTATATACGTATTTCAACATCATTTCGTTTGTGTTCTGTCTTCGTTGCAGTTGCGCAAACTGAAACATGATGCTGGACGATGACAACTCGGAACTGCTGGTCTGCGCCACTGAGGTGCAAGAAGGTAATATTTGAATTGAGACGCTGAATGAACTGCAATTGTAACCATTTCATTCGATTTTAGATCGCTTATACTTTGTGGTTTTCAAGAAGAACATCAAGCCAAAGAATACGGTCAATACCCACTATTTCAACATCGATGATGAGTTTGTCTATGAGAACTTTTACAACGATTTCGGGCCACTCAATTTATGTATACTGTATCGCTACTGCATGAAGCTCAACACCAAACTGAGTGCCAAGAGTCACGCAAACAAGAAAATCGTGCACTACACCTCCATGAATCCGGCCAAGCGTCTTAATGCGGCCTACCTGATTGGTTCGTATTCAGTAAGTGCAACTTTTCCTGGCTGATATCTCTAGCGCCTCCCAAGACGGAAATTGGATTTCAAATATTGTGTGTAGTTCTTAAAGAAAAAGTTGTAATTGTCTTTTAAAAGAAGAAAAACGAGGTTTTGCAGCGAGCTTACGAACATATTTATAGACAGGAAATAACACTTGCGTTGCCTTACACTTTTAAAGTGAAATTATTTATACTCATTTATTGATTAATTCCCTTTTGTTTGACAAAGTTCATTTAAGGGAACCAAAGGAATAATATATTTGTTGTAAAACTGTTGTTTCAACGGCTCAGTTAGGTGAAGATGTGTCACAGAAAATTTGAGCAGACCAACCGGCAGATTATATTCAATTGGAAATTTAATGATTATTTAAAAAATTTATATTATAAAATATATATATATATATATATATATATATATATATTCTATAAAAGCTATGCCAAATAGAGCAAGTAGAGTTGTTAGAGTATTCAAGCAAATTTGAAATTAAAGAGACTTTCCAAATAATCTAGAAAACATACTTATTTACAGGCCCATAACTCTTTAACATACATTTTTAACGGACCCACTTTATTTTTGTAGATAATTTATTTAAATAAAACACCGGAGGAGGCCTACAGACCACTTGTCGCTGGCGATATCCCGGCGTATACGCGTTTCTGTGATGCCAGCTATGGACCCAGCAATTTCAAGATTTCGCTGCTCGACTGCCTCCAAGCCGTACACAAGGGCCTGCAGGCAGGCTACTTCAACTTCAATGACTTTGATGCCGAGGAGTATGAGCACTTTGAGCGTGTGGAGAACGGTGATTTCAATTGGATAGTGCCGCAGAAGTTTATTGCATTCTGTGGACCACACCAGAAGTCGAAAACATTGCCAAACGGTTATCCGTGCCATGCACCAGAACGTTACTTTAGCTATTTTCGGGACAACAATGTGACGACGGTGATTCGCCTAAATGCCAAAGTCTATCATGCCTCGTCTTTTGAGAATGCCGGCTTCGATCACAAGGACCTCTTCTTCATCGATGGCAGCACGCCCAGCGATGCCATACTTAAAAAGTTTCTCTCCATCTGTGAGACGACAAAGGGCGCCATTGCGGTGCATTGCAAGGCGGGACTGGGACGCACGGGCAGCCTCATCGGTGCCTACATGATGAAACATTATGGCTTTAGTGCCCTGGAGGCAATTGCCTGGCTGCGATTGTGTCGGCCCGGCTCGGTGATTGGACATCAACAGCAGTGGATGGAGGAGTAAGCAGTGGTAACTTTGTTTGTAATTTTGATTAATCTGTGATTTTTATCGCCTTGCAGCAAGCAGAGTTGGCTGTGGTCCGAGGGCGAACGGATGCGTCGTCGCAGCGGGTTGCCGATACTGAAGCACAAGTACGGCATCTACAGCATCGAGCTGAAGAACAAACTGGCCGAGAGCGATCTGCTCCAGCAACAGCTGCAGCATACGACTGCGACGGTGGATCCCTTCGATCATGTTGATCTGCTGCTGACGCGTGTCAAGGGCATCTCACAGCGGGTGGACACAATGCATTTGAATGATCAGGATACATTGGATGCCGCAACCGATGAGGATCTGTCCGAACCGCAGATGGAATTGCTGAAGCTCGAACTCCACTATCAGTCCACAGACGATACCAATTGCAATGTTAGCGACAATGATACCGACACGGCTAGTGCTGCGGCAGAACAGCCGTTGCCCTCCTCCGCCTCCACCTACACCATCTCAACGCGTCGCCGCAAATCGCCATCGAACGCCAACAAGCCAACGGTAATTGCCAATTCATTGCGTCGTCTGGTCAACCCCAGTGGTGCACGCAACGCCGGACACAGCAGCGCTTTGGCCGGTGGCAGTAGCAGTCTCGATCCAAGCGGCAGCTGCACGGAGAAGAAACTACGCAAGCCCAGCGCCAACGTGTTTGAGGCAGCGCGACACACGATCGCCTCCTCGGTGCGCATGACCCAAACGGCGCTGGAGAAGAAGCAGATGCAGACGCAGGGCGATAAACTAAATCAGATCAAGGCTCTGCGGCGACATCACTCACGTTCGGTGAACAGCAACAGGTGGGTGGCGAGGGCGTAAAAGATACAAAATACATTTCTATACTGTAATACCCTGTAATATTTTTTGTGTAAGCAGCGATGCCGATGAAAATCTGCGACACACGCGCGCCCGTTCTCAGCCATTTCGCAATAATAATGAGGTGGCGTCATTGCGGCTTAAGAGTGGCAGCTGTCTGGGCGCCAGTACAACTGCAACAACGGCAACGACGACAACAACAACAACAACAGCAACGGCAACGGCAACATCACATAACCTTAACAACAACAACAACAACTATCTAAACAACTCTTTGCATAACAGTAACAATATTAGCACTAACAACAACAACAACAACAACAACAATATGCAGACCAATGTGGCCAGTCGCACTCGCAGTCTGGCTATCTACAGCAAAAGGTAAGTACCGTCCAAGACCCCGCCCCACCACCCCCCATCCGTACATTCCAGCAGCGCAGCACACACACACACACACACGGCTCTATACACGCACACACACACACCAACTAGTATTGAACATGAGTTGAGTTTGAGTTCGAATTTTGCGGCAGCTGTTTTTATGTTGCTTTCGTTTAGTGCATTAGCATTTTGTACTCCCTCTCATCACTTTTTTGTTGGTGTCTTCCCCCGCTTTGCACCTTCTGCCAGTTGTGTATGTATTATAAGTATGCAGGTTTTATATATAATAATTTTTATATCGTATTTTTAATTTCCTTCCTCCTAACCGTATTTGCACAAGTTTAACAAATGCATTGGAGCCACGATTGCCACATGAAAAAAATGAATAATTTGACTTGTAAAACACACAAATTTAGAGTATTTAATACAAAAAATTAAATAGTACTTGAAATACGATTTGAGTACGATTCCGCCAATTTTTACTTAACCATTGAAAAAATACGCAGTGTATTACATGTGGCAACCGTGGTTCGAAAAGCTTAACGTAAAAGTTATCGATAATGAAAGCGATAACGATAAAAAAACTAATTTTAGGAGTTATTTTTTTCTCTTCGATTTTTATTGTATCTTGAGTTTGTACTTACATTTTCCATTAATTAGTCTTACAATTTATTTGTGCATGCAAAATTACAAATTAATAAAAAAAAAAAACACAAACCAAATCAAAATTTTGAGTTTGCCATATTCTTTTTTTTTTTTGTTTTAAAACTGTTTGGCCAATTTTGAGTTGTTGTTGATCTTATATGTTGCCTTTTTGTATGCATTTGTGTTTTCCTTTGGTTTGTCGGCTTGTGTGTTGGTCTCCTCAGCCACTGTTCCACATCTTAAAAATCTATCTCTCTTCCGTCTCTTGGCTGCTTGGCTGTGGGCACACATTTTTCGCTCCTCCATCCCTCCAATATGACAGAATGGAATTGAAGCATCTGCGCAAAGCGGAGCAACAGCAACAGCAGCAACAACAACAACATGAACAGACACACACTTCCGGTCTAGCCGCTGTGCTCGATAAGCAATTGAAACCGTATGCAACGATCAATGAGAGTAAAATACCCGTTAATGTTGGTGGCATCGGCGGTGCCGGCAGCTCGGCAACTATACCGCCTGTGCGCAGCAGCGTCTCGCGCAGCTCACATCATCACATGACGCTAAGGGGTCGCTCACGTATACGTTATCCGAGGCCAGGCGCTGGAGAACAGACAGCTTCGTTGTCAGCGTCTGCATCAGCTGCAGCAGCCGCAACTGCAGCTCAATCCTGCACGTTGGCGACGGCTCGTTATTATCGTGATGTATCCGCCATACCGGCGAACGGGTCGTCATCTTCGCTGGTCAATGCTTTGGGCGGTGCAAGTGCTCTTTGCTACGGCATTGCAACGCGCTCTTCATCTGCCACGCTTGATCTCAACTCTAATCCGCTGCCAGCTGTCAGCTGCAGCTCTAGCTTAAACACAACAACAGCAACAGCAACTGCAACCAAGTCAAAGATACCCAACTTGAACCACAACAACAACAACAACAACAATCACAACTGCAATTTGAGTAATACGCATTCTTCTACACCTCCCCTAGACACAAGCCGACTTAGCCTGGGCAATGGACGTGCCAGCGATGAACAGCAGCCGGAGTGCAGCAATGAGCATAATAACTTTAGTCTGGGCATCAGCAAGCGGAACAAGCGTTCGCTAAGCTCCACACGCATTGAGAAGGACAAATGCGATGAGTACAACACAAAGTTGCTGCGCAAGACGAGCGTTGTTGCGGCCGCAGCGGCAGCTGCAGCAGCAGCAGCCGCAGTCTCCGCAGCAAACTACTCTTCCTCGACCATAAACAAAACGAACAACAACCACAACAGCAATAACAGCGGCAATAGCAGTAAATATAATAGCAACAGTGGCACCCCAACAACCAGCATCGGTGGCGGCAGCTTTAGGCTATCGCGTCGAATCTTTGCCGAGCAATCTGGATCATCAGCGTCCACGTCCGCCTCCAATTCTGGTATACCAACACCAACGGCACCGCCCACACTGCCCTGGCAACAGTCATCGGGGCATCCTTTACGTGGCGTAAGTCGCTTGACCACAGATCGCGACCAACAGCAGCAGCAGCAGCATCTTAAGCTGCGCAAGAAGATCAGCTATTAACGTTATGGCTTCCATTTCTATTCAAGCTGCATGCAATTGCTATTGTTGCCATTCATTTTTTGTAAAGCGAAATTCTTCTATTGTTAATAGTAAAATTTACTTGAGGCCCACAAACAGAAAGCTGGGCTTATTTATTATTTGGGAGTAATTGGGAACGAAATCGCAATCCATAAAACGAAACAATTAATTGCCTTCTGATAACTGTGAATTCGATATTATCTCGGCAATAGTCAAATATTTTTTAAACAGATTATTGTCTTACTTCAAATAAGCATATACTTAGCCAAATTTATACAAAAATTAAAAATGTATCTGCTTTTTGCCTTGCATCCGTTAAGGGGTAAAATATAAATATATTCATCTGTCTGTTGCAACTAGCCGATCTTAAAGATCAAGAGTCAAACGAATGAAGTTTACAACATTTATTGTAATATATTTTTTAAGCACACTGTTTTAGCATTATATTCACCTATCTTAAATAATTGTATAACATACACGTTAAATTAAGTTACAAGTTGTGTTATCCTCCGTTTTTATTATTGGTATACATACAAATTTATTTAAATAAAACCGAAAAAAACTGTATAGTAAACAATTATATAGCAATCAACTAGTTTTCGGTAGTAAAACATTTGCAAACTCCAAAAAAAAACAAACAAGTTGATCTAATCTGGAAATTACTTTGTTAGCCTTAAGCGAAGGAAACCTTTTACATTGTAAGGTAACGAATTTTGCGGTTTCGTTCCTTGGCCCAGTTGTACAATGTTAACAAAAGTACATGACGACCTTAACAGAAATCTTGCTTTTATATTTGACATACACACAATATATATATATATATACATATATATGTATTTTTAATACGCGAAGTTTACTAGGACTAAGCGTTGAACATAGTATGCATAAGAGCACATGTACATAATATACAAGTATATGCATAGTTATATATAATCATGTGCATTTTCATGTGTTTGATGTAAATAACACGTTTATTTAGTTTTAAGTATTAGTTCAAATATATGAATGTATGCTATATACTATATACAGATACAGTCTAACCTAAAACTACCCGAAAGGAGTAAATAATTTGTTTGCAGATCTCACTCTCCAATCCAATGAAGCAGGCATTATATTCACATCTGTTAATATGTACAATGTATGCAGAAAGGAAACACCAACAGAAAAGGTGTTGCAATTATGAGAGAAGTGCTTGGAATATGGTTGTAGTGTACAAATGCATGCATTTATTATTTGTAGCCCATAACATACATGTATTTTAAAATAACATTACTCGGAAGTAGTCGATAATTTGCTGGTAGATCTCGCTCTCCAATCCTACGAAACAGGCATCATAGTCGCAAATCAGTTCGATCATCAGAAGTGGTTCATTAGATGTTGACTCCAGTATTGTAGTTCGTGACGTCAGCTTAAGCGCATCCAGGATGGCCATGGAGTGTGCTTTGGACGAAACATACTCATTGGAATTGATTGCCTCAAAAGCAGCCTCCTTCAGATGGGCATAATATTTTTTAAAGTATTTGTGCCGATCACATACTTTAATCGCGAAGTTATCGTCGTCGCCGGCATCGGTCAGTTCACGAAATGTTTTGAACTTGCGACGGCGGTCGGTTTCGGCATCCTCTAAGGTGCCTTCCAGATCGCAGGTGTTCTTCTTTTTGGTGTTTACCAGCTGATTCTCTGTATCTTCTGAAATGACGTAAAGCATTTCAATTGCAGCGCGCTGACGTGCATCCTTCTTTTTATCCGATTTTCCGTAGCGCTTGATGGAAGCCACCGAGCAGCAGGCGACAAACTCGGGAGCACTTGGCGTACCGCTCTGTTGCACAATCTCAATAGTCGGCAGCGGCATATCTTGACGCACGCAATAGTCGCGCAGCTCCTTCAGCATGTCACGATTCATGTTCGTAAACTCCTCCGCCATTTTGCTGACATTAAAGCTGTCGCTGCCATCTGCATCGCTGCCAGCAGCTAGGCCATAGCCGCCAAGATTCCTCAACTTTCTCATTATATGAGAGGCGGCCAGGTGCTTTGCATCGCGCTTCGATCGCCCTGCAAACACAAATGTAAAGCTAACTTTGATAAAATGCATGCAAATATTACATATAGTTTTTATACAAATTATAATCGGTCTTTGTTTCGTCCAGACAATTAAAAGCTAACTTATAATCTATATGCATGCAAAAGTGAATATTTATGTACTTTTATCGCATATATCACATATTATTAATGTAATTTGAAGTTGAATCTAGAGCATATTCCAGATGGAGCACCCTATTCTAATACTCGAGAAGGTCGTCAGTAGATTGCCGTCTTATGCTCACCATTTCCGTGGGCTTCCATATCCATTAGAACAACTTTGCATATGTAGCCACCGTCTTCACCATCAATATATTCATAAAAGGGATTTCCAGTTTTCGCTTGAGAACAAAATTCCTGGAGTGCCGAAACAGCCGATTTGTTCTCCATGTCGACGTTGACAGCTACTGTCACTAATCAATTGTACTCGTTAATAACCGTCAGCTTTGTGTACTTCTTAATTTTACTTTGATTGTTACACAATATTGCCAAAGTAAAGTGTTAATACAATTTGTTTGACTAAATTTGACTTGATTTACGTGTTTTGCTAGACTTTAAATTGCTTAATTTCTGACAGTGTTGCCAATCACTTAACTTCGGGAATGTGCTAAATTTGCCACTGGTATGCATTACTTTAAAATAAAACAAAGCCTTCTTCATTTGTTGTTAAGATATTTATTTTATATTTACAAAATTGATTTTATATTAATGTACATTATATATAAAAAATATTCTGCGTCGTAATGTTACATACACGTCATGTCGACAAAAGTGGCAACGCTATCATGAGAAAAAGCAACCCTGGCTTGCTTGTATTGAAACAAGTGTTGCTGTAGACGAAGGGACTTTGATTATTTATTTTGCTCAGCTCGGCTCTGCTCGGAAATTTCGTTTCATAATCAACAGTTCTCAATTTACTACAAAGCGGACGGACAGAAACACAGCAACAGCTACGTTTTTTTTGGAACAACCTCAACAATATTCGAACAATCGTTAAATTTATGTTGAAAAAGAAAATCGTGCCAGACGGGGGGAGGAAGTGACCGTGGAAATCACTCTACTACAACAACTACACACAACTGTGTGTGTGTGGTGTACATTGAGGAAAATACGCTTCCAAACACTGACGAACACTTGTCGCTTGTCCGTGTGCCAGTGTTGCTCGCATTGTTCAAATTCGAGTTTCGCTTGCAGCTGTGTGCAGCAATTAGCAACGTCGCAGAAAGTTGCCTCTTGAAAGAAGTGGTGGAGGAGGGTGAGGAGGGTGTGCGGTTTAACTATGGATGATACCACCACAGCTACAACGCCGTCGCCGTCATCAGCGGCCACAGCTGCTGGCTACGATGCTGCTCGCGACAAGACAAACGTTGCCAGCAGCGACAGCAGCAGCAGCAGCAGCAGCATTAGCCTCTTGATTAAATCGTCGAATCAGCAATATGACGATATGAACATTGAGAGCGACCTCTGCTGGACGGTGCAGAGACTCAAGAAGCAACTATCCTTGGTTTATCCCGGCAAGCCGGTGGGTATTCACACACACACACGCACAACCACAACAAACACACTCAGTGACGTCAGTCTAATTGCCCAATCTTATCAACTGAGCGCGTCCAATTTAATATATATTGTTTTAGTTTATCTGCGGTGTCAAGTGTTCCTCCAGTTTTGTCATTTGCGTCTTAATTTACCGTTAAATTTGGTGTGGAAGGTCCACGTATGCAATACTTGCTGCCAATTCTCAAGTTTTTCAAACCAAGACTTTTGATAAGAGAGCAGTTCACTGATATTCATATGCATATTTAAAAATAAGTTCAGGTAGTAATTGTATAATTTGTTGTTGTTCGCTTTGTGAAGGGCGTCGCATTTCGCTTAAAATAGCTGCTTAAATTGAATTTATGACGCACACGCAGTAAAAGTTAGAAATATAATCAGCAAGTGTGCAAATGCCAATTAACCAAATCAACATTTTTGCTTATTGTATATTGTTTACAATGGTTAATTAAAATTGTATACGAATTGCAGGAAATTGCGGACCAAAAGCTCATCTATTCCGGCAAACTGCTGGACGATGCCCAGAAGCTATCTGAGGTAATACGCAGCTACAAAGATGTTTATCAGCAGCATCATATTTTTCACCTGGTGTGCGTCAACAAGAATGTGAGCAAGGCGCCCCTTAAGATGACACCACCAGCGAAGGATACGGCGACCACTTCACGCCTGGATACCAATGCCAATTATAATAATAGCGAGCTTAGACAGCGTCATGGTGCCGCAGTTGGCGCCCCCTCAGCCCAGATTCCTTATCAGCAGCAACACGTGCCGCTGTCACAACTACAACCAAATGCCATGTATCCCTGGATGCAGTTGCAAAATCAGGCTAATGTTGTTATTGCTGCTGCACAGTCGGCAACGCCATCCACAGCGTCCACAGCATCACACATGGCTTTCCAGCAGCAGCAGCAGCAGCACGCGCTTATGTATAATGCCTGGATGCAGCAGTGGTATGCAGCGTACATGCAGCAGATGATGCAACGGTGAGTGCTCACATAAAATTAACTCTGGCATTTATTTGTATTTAAATTATGTAAAAAAGTTCGCCACAGTCAGTTCAAACGTATTAATAATTTGAGAATTGGTTTGTTCATTTACAGTACGAGTGGCTCTGATAACACCACGCCACCACCCATGCTGCATCCCGTGTTGCAAAGTTTGCAAAGTTTGATTCCAAACAATTTCAGTGCGCCACATGTGGGACATCCACCTGTGGCAACAGCAGCAGCCGTGGCAGCTGCTGGCGCTGGCGCTGTTGCTGGACAGGCGAATGAGGCGGCCGTTGTACAGCAACCGGGAGTCCGTCAAGTAGATGATCCGAACTTTCCCAACATCCAACATGAGGAACCGGAGTTGCGTGATTGGTTAGAAAGTTTGTTTAGCTTCACTCGGTTGGCGTTCTTTGTAATGGTTTTGTATTTTAATTCGTCGCCGATGCGCTGCATGCTGGTGGTGCTCATCGTCAGCGTTATTTATCTGTGAGTAGAGCAGTAGAGTGTGCGTTAAATACGATGATGATTAAATATCAATACCAAAATCTTCTACGTTATTAGCTATCACATTGGAGTACTTCGACGTCGTCGCGAGCGCAACAACAACAACATTAATCGTAACAACAATGCTGGCAACGATATTGTTGCCTTTGCGGCTGTACAGCAAATTCAACGCATGATGGATGCTGCAATCGAACACGACAATAATCCGCAGGCTGCTGCCGAACCAGTGCCAGCCGCTGCACCGGCTGATGCCGATCAAGCTGCTGTTACCCCACCAGGTGCTGCTGCTGCTGTACCACCGGCGGCTGCTGCTGCACCGGCCAGCGCTGGCGCGAATGAGACCGATGCCGCTGTGGCTGCCGCCGAGACTGTTGCCGTGGAGCCAGCGAATGCCAATAACTCTGTGATTTCTATTGTGCGCACTTTTGTCGTCACGTTCTTCACATCGCTGCTGCCCGAGGCGCCGGCGCTGTAAAATGGTTAAACCGCACTGCGTCTTGCCATCTCTTGTGGCCTCTGGAATATATTTTTGTTCCCCGTACACTTTCCTTCTTTACACCGCCCCATTACTGAATGTTATGATTTTAGCAAACCTGAACGAGTTTTGCAATATCGGTTTTTTTCCAGCTATGTAATGAATTGTATGTGTATACTTATGTATATATTTATATATATATATATATATATTTATATACATATATTTATATACATATACAGGTACATATATATGTATATATATAAATATGTATCTCGACTGTGAGTGGAGTGTGCGAAAATATGCGCGTCTGCCAACATCGCAGCCTGTATCCATCTACCCCGTAAACCCTGTAGCTTTAGTGATTATTAGCGTTAAGGAAATTTGTTTTTGATGTGAATGCTACACGTGCTTGTGGCAAACGAAACTATGAAATCAATGAATTGCAATTATAAATAAAAGAAATATGCTTTAACACCAATTCACCACCATTCGTTGTTATCTCGCATCACGTGTGGAAAACTCTTGCGACCTATCATAAATGGAATTTTTTCCTTTTATGAATGGAAAATTTTTAACTTGTGGCACTTTCACTGCGTAAGTAGCAATCATTTTTTTTTTTTTTTCTTTGTTAAACACGCCTCTCATTCTTTATTGTGTTTACAGCACTCGCTCGCCAGAGACGATCTGCGCTGTATGTTAGCTTATCGCCTACATATGCACGTCCGTCCGTCCGTTCGGTCGGGGTGACGCTGATAGGGGCTCGTCGTCGTCTTGCTCGGAGGTTAGAACGCTGCCAGTGATCAGAGCAGACGGATGGTGAATCGGCTTGAATATTGGGATTATAAGTATTATTTGTATTTTTTACATTCGCGACTTCATCTCCAGCTCAACAAGTGAATTGTCAAATCAGTGGAAATGCTGCGTTTATTTCAACGACAACGGGAATTAATCACGCCTGCGCTCACCAGGCAGCGTCATGTTAGTGGTCGACAATTATTATAAATAATTTCTTGCAAATCCAAATTTAGCTTTCATTCCAATGGTTTTCTACTTTTTTAGGGACGCGTGATTGCCATACGTCGGGAGGATCAATCGGTCTGGGAGCGACGTGCTCCATTTGGACCCACACATGTCCAGAAGCTGGTCAAACAGGGTGTCAAGGTCATTGTGCAACCTTCCAATCGACGCGCCTATCCCATGCAGGTGAGAAATGTTATCTATTGGATATAAATCCAAAAGATCGTATATTATGTGTGCATTAGCAACAGCAAACAGCTATTTAGAGAATGTTATACATACATATATATACTAAGTGGACTGCATTGTAAAATATGTGGCAGATAAGGGCTACAATTTTGGCAATTTTTTTGGCCTTGAAAGCAGTTAGAAACCAAATAACAAAAATAATCGTAAATTCTTCTTATCTTGCTCGATGTTGTTGTTATTGTTGTAGATCCGCATGTTCATCAGAATCAACTGATTTTTTTTAGCAGATATAACATAATCGTGCAATATTAACAATAAACAAAACAGCATAGTTAATGACAGTAAACAAAAATAATAATGTGATAATTTATAGGAAAGTCGATTATGATCTTTGTTACCAAGTGCAATGTTGTTTGTAGTTATTGGCTAAAGCGATAAGAAATATGTATTTCCTAAATAAAAAATATTTAGCTTTGTGCGAGATATTTATAAGACTATTATTGTTAGTAGCTATTAGGAAAATCTATCAGAAAAACATTTATTTCTTAAATAATAAAGAATTGGATTTTAAGGGCACAATAAAAGACTTGACATTAATATTTTGCTTAATATTATTTTTGTTTTTTAATTTACCACCCAAATAATTTAATTTAAATGTGTCTTGTTGGCATGATATGTTGACCATATATACTTATATGCTTACAGTTTAGATTAGGAATAAGGTAAACAATTATTCTCAATAAGATTGTTACCATAAAATATTAACTTATACTTATTTTGGGAAATTTTATATGATTAGATTAGGTGATTGATTAATATGTTTCATTATCAAATATTATTGGTATTTAATAACGTAATTATCAAATCGTTATCTTTATATCTCTTCAGGCGTATATGCAAGCTGGCGCTCTTATTACGGAAGACATAAGCGATGCTTCGGTCATATTCGGAGTCAAGCAGGTGCCCATTGATGCACTCATTCCGGGCAAAACATACTGCTTTTTCTCGCACACGATCAAGGCACAGGAGTCCAATATGCCCCTGCTGGATGCCATACTCGAGAAGGTTAGTCCACATAAACAAATATATATTTCAATCTCTCTAATCTAAAGTCCTGTAGAAAATACGACTCATTGACTACGAGCGTATCATTGATGAGCGTGGCTCCCGCCTTGTGGCGTTTGGCAAATACGCCGGAGTCGCTGGCATGGTTAACATTTTACATGGCATCGGTTTGCGTCTGCTGGCCCTTGGTCATCATACGCCCTTCATGCACATTGGACCCGCGCACAATTATCGCAATTCTTCGATGGCTCGTCAGGCGATACGTGACTGTGGCTATGAAATTTCGCTGGGCATGATGCCCAAATCGATTGGACCCTTGACGTTTGTATTCACTGGCTCCGGCAATGTATCGCAGGGCGCACAGGAAGTGTTCTCCGAGCTGCCCGTGGAGTATGTGCCGCCAGAGATGTTGCGTAAGGTGGCTGAACATGGCAGTAAGTATAACAAAGTATTAATTTCAATTATAGCAGTTGCCAATTTAATCGCTCCTGGTTCAGAGCCAAGTCGCCAATATTTATTTTATCAATAATTATGATTGATTCTAGGTATTTTTTAAATTTGATATATTTTTTTAATTTATACAATTATTACACCATTTTTAAAACTCCTAATCTAGATCAAAATAAACTCTATGGCTGCGAGGTAAGCCGCTCGGATCATTTGGAGCGTCGCGAGGGCGGCGGCTTCGATGCAAAGGAATATGATGAGTTTCCCGAGCGATATATTTCAACATTTAACCAGAAGGTAGCACCATTTGCTTCGGTCATTGTCAATGGCATCTACTGGGCTGTTGGCAGCCCCAAATTGATAAGCATACCTGATGCCAAGAATCTATTGCGTCCAGCCAATACACCTTGGCTGCCGACTAGCAAAGGCAGTCCGGCGCTGCCACATCGTATGCTCGCCATATGTGATATATCCGCCGATCCGGGCGGCTCCATAGAGTTCATGAACGAGTGCACTACAATCGATACTCCATTCTGTCTGTATGATGCGGATCGCAACAAGGACACCAAGAGTTTCAAGGGTCCTGGCGTGCTGGTCTGCTCCATTGATAATATGCCCACGCAGCTGCCCCGTGAGTCAACGGATCTATTTGGTGAACTGCTGTCGCCACATGTGCACGATATCATCAAGAGCGATGCCAAGAAACCGCTGCATGAGGAGCACTTTACCTATCCCATACAATCGGTGAGTAGATCGAAGAGGCAGAATGAAGTATCTCCGATCCCATAAAATATAATTTGATCGATAATGTCGAATTTTGATAGCAATATAGGCCAGAATTTGCTTTATAAACATATTTTCCTTTAATTTGAAAACATAAACTTTCGTATAATATCGATAGAAATCGTTTTTCGATAGCAATTAAAGCAACCATTTTAAAAATACAGGCAATTGGTTTTTGGCACAATACTGATCAACCATTAGAAACTTTAGTCGCAAAATAAATGGTTATTGATCAATAGAACAAAATACGAGCGGCAGCTGCATGCATTTCCTGCATTCGTTCCACATAAAATTTAAATTTGCGTCATCAATTAAATTCGAAAATTCAGCGCATATATATATGTATATATATATATATACAATTTCAACTTATCAGTTCAAAGTATTCAAGTGTGCATATTGAGTTCATAGCTCACTGTTAATTTTACTCTTTAACCCTCCGTTTCGCAGGCAATTATCGCTAGCAATGGTCAGCTGACTGAGAACTTCCAATATATTCAAGAGCTGCGTGATTCGCAGAACAATCGTTCGCGCCACAAAATGGAAGGCCATTCGGAGTCGAGCAAGAAGGTGCTAGTGCTGGGCGCTGGCATGGTCTCCGCACCGCTCGTTGAGTGGCTGCACCGCGAGAAGGATGTCAGCATAACGGTCTGCTCGCAGGTCAAAGAGGAGGCGGATCTTCTGGCCCATCAGTATGCTGGTGTCGATAGCCAATATCTGGATGTGCAGGAGAGCACTGGTTATCTGCAGGAGTTATGTGGCAGGGCTGATGTGGTTGTCTCCCTTCTGCCCTATAGTCTGCATGGAATGATTGCACGCTACTGTGTGGCGGAACGTACCCACTTGGTCACCGCTAGCTATCTGAACGATGAGATTGCAGCGCTGCACGAGGAGGCGCGCTCGAATGGTGTGACCATTATGAATGAGGTTGGCTTGGATCCGGGTATTGATCATTTGCTGGCCCTGGAGTGCATTCACGAGGTGCAGGAGAAGGGAGCCGTTGTTGAATCCTTTGTCAGCTATTGCGGTGGATTGCCAGCACCGGAGCATTCGAACAATGCACTTCGCTATAAGTTCTCGTGGTCGCCACGTGGCGTACTACTCAATACTCTGTCAGCCGCCAAGTATCTGAGTCAGGGTCAGATTGTCGAGATCTCTGGCGGTGGCGATCTGATGTCCTCGAATCGCAGCTTGGATTTTTTGCCCGGGTTTGCACTGGAAGGTTTCCCTAATCGTGATTCTACCAAATATGGTTCGCTCTATGGTCTGGGCAGGGATGTGCACACATTGCTGCGTGGCACCATTCGCTACAAGGGATTCTCGGAATCGATTAAGCCGATGCAGCTATTGGGCCTGATCGATCCGGAGCCACATGCAATGCTGCATCCTAGCGGTCCGGATGTCACATGGCGTCAACTGGTCACCAATCTGCTGGGCATGTCGGATTCGAGCATCTTCTATGAGAATTTAAAGCAGAAGCTTGTCGAACGTCTGGGCGATGTGGATTGTATCGAGAGCCTGGGTCTGCTGGATGAGACGCCGGTGGTGAAGCTAAACACCCCACTGGACACACTGAGTCATTATTTATCCAAGCGTCTGGCCTTTGGTGAGATTTGCTTTATTCTATTTATATATATTTGTTTCTTTTAATGTCTTTCTATGGAATGTGTCTTGCAGAGCGTGAGGAGCGCGATCTGGTTGTGTTGCGGCACGAGGTGGGCATTCGTTGGCCCGATGGTCGTCGCGAGGAGCGTGGCATCAACTTTGTCGTTTATGGCCAGCCGCAGGGTCACTCTGCAATGGCCATGACCGTGGGCAAGCCGGCTGCGATTGCTGCCAAAATGATTCTGGATGGTGCGTTTTGAATATTTTCAACGTATTTTTTTTTTATGTGTTGCCTCTTAAAGCGTACATTTCATTAAGCTTTATCGGAATAATGCTTGAGTCGATCTAGCCATGTTCATATGTTTGACTCTTTCTGTTATCCAAGTTCTAATTCTGATTGTATAATTTTTAGGTGAGATCCAAGAACGGGGTGTACTTCTTCCCTTCACACCGGACATCTATCGACCCATGTTGCAGCGCCTGCGCGCCGAGGGTTTGACTGCCACGGAGACTTCCAGATGGCTCAACTAGATTACTCTTTTTTTTGCCATTAGCCTGCCGTTTTAGTATCTAGCTGATTGTTATTTTTTGTATTTGTATTTGTAATTTTTTTTGTAGATCCTATGTGCATACCCTGTAATTTATATACCTGATTTTCTTTCACTCTTCACACAAAAAGTATATAAGACTGCTCTATAATCTGTATTCGGTATACTTATGCATATGTTTGTAATTTCATTTTAAAGAGAAAATTGTTTTATTTATTGTTTGTTTTTGGACAACAAAAAATCCAATCTTATTATAATTCCTCTAATTCCTTGCATTCAGTTTCATTTACACCTTGAAACGGGATATTTTCATGGTGCTTTGGCATTGCACATTTCTACAATGAGTTCTAATGAAGTTGTAACTAAGCAAATAAACGAATATGTTAACGTAATTTTATACGTTACTTTCAATGAGTGTTTGCTGTTTACTAAATTTCAGCTGCATTCATCGCACTCTTAAAGAGCATTCTTGATTGATAGTTTGTCATTAACGTATTTGTAATGCTCTACTTAATCAGATGACAACTCGTTGGCTTTTTGGGTTATCAGTTGAACTTGAACTATGTGTTTTGAAATAAATAAAATATGTTGTTAAAGCTGTGCTATATTTAATGTGATCTATATTAAGTCAAGTTTATGCCAATGAATCCCAAAGTTCCCACAATCTCAATCTCTCAAGTGCACATTAACCAGTAGTAATTTGAATGTGCAATAAAAAACACCTCAGATTTATGAGTTTATGCACTTTATCAAAGAGATGGTCAGTTATCAGCCAGTGCGCCGATATACTGTGTTGAGCAAATAACCTCGCTGGCCTTTTTTTTTAGTACTTTTGTTTAACTTTTACAAATTTTAATTCATTCGTTGCAAATTCAGAAGCACAAATACAACTGTAAATACAAAGAGAGTGTGTGTGTGAAAGAGAGAGAAAGAGAGAGAGAGCAGGGCAAGAATGGGGCGATAACAATGTGTGCAATGGGATTTGTCAAACCAGTGCGAGTTCAATGCGAGCAAAGCTCAGTCACTGTCGGCGTTGTAAATTAAGCGCTTGGCTTTTCTGTTTATTATTTTGGGGCTGCTCTCGAACCGGCCAGCAAATCGTCTTTAGTCTTGATAATAAGTAGTGCTGAGACGGTCGCAGTCGCTGTCATTGTTGTCTTCGACTCAAGTGCTTTACTGTTATAAATTGTAGGAGTGCACATACATATATATATACATACGAATATAGTATAGAATAGTATATATGTATTCTTGTGTGCATACAAAGTAACGGCTGTTTGCGTGCCAGTGCGGAGGAAGCAGCGCAGGTGCAGATGGGAATGTTTCGCATTCCGTGTCTGTAAACGATTATTTAATTTACCGACATTTAGTTTAGAAATGAACATAAAAGTGAGAAGTGCGTGCCGGTGACCAGATCGAAACCCATTATATTATACATAGGTATATATATATGTAAATATATATACAATGTGCTGTAATTTGTGTACAAACCAAGGCATAGCAATAATCTGATCAGCATTAAATATTATTTTGATACTTTAACTGTGCAAACTTAACGTGCGCTCAGCTGCTATCAGCGGCAACAATAAAATCTAATAATAACAAAAAACCCAAAGAATAAAAATACACTAACAAAATGTGTTGCATGCGCTATCTGACGGAGACTCATTTACGGGGCTTCGAGCGTTACAAGGTAAGCATTAATGGGGAGGAATTTACAAATAAACAACGACCAACAACTTGCAGCCACAGCCGGAGACCATAAAAAAATCAATGGCTCATGCATATTTCAAAGCGACACATCAATCAATGATTATTAATTTTGAAAGCGAATCAGTTATTAGTTCTTATCAACAGTATTACGAGGAGTTCCGGTTAGTAGGCTATAAATATATATAAATAAATATATATATATATATATATATATATATATATGTATCTGTATAATGTACATGATCGCGCACATGTTAATTGTGCTCCTTAAGAAGCTAATCTGCGAATTGGGCAAAGCAAAGATTTGAATTATGTTGTTTTTGTTGAGCATTGTCAGTGCTTATCAAATGGGCCTTGGGAGCCTCTAAAGCAGGCATGACTAGGCCTAGGTCATCAGTGGTCATTAATGGACCGGATGATGCTTAAACAAAAAAGAGTGTATATGTTTCTCAGATTCCAGAAAAGGCATTGAACTGCGAATAAAGCATGTGCTGCTCGTAGATAGTTGGCAAAAGACACTTAAACTGTGTGGAGTTTGTACTGCGAGAGATTAAAATATAAATCAAAGATGCGTGGCGAGAGAGAGAGAGAGGCTTAAAGTATATATAAATCACAGCAGATTGGAGAATTTACAAAATATATATGTTGTCTTTAAAACTAGACTGAGCTGAGAATCAATAAGTTTATGTAGACTTGTCAGTTTTTAATTTAGAGTTAAGCTTTAAAGGTTTTATTTGAAAAGTTGTCATTAGATTATTCGGATTGTATATCACAAGATATCATGGATTGTAAATCCTGTATTTAAGCATTATTTAAATTAAAAACTTTAAAACGCTTTCTTATAAATCGAAACTTAAGTAATCCCTGATTTGCTATACATGATTAATCTATTTTTAGTACTACTTACAAAGAAAGAAATACTTTAGACTTTCAATACAATAAACTATCAATTACTTTTTAATGAATACGATTTAGTTGCTTTCAAATTGAGGCCGTGATAGGAACTGACTAGATAATATTTTTGTGCTTGATAAATAGCAAATGGCGTGATCCTCTATGGCTACTCCGATCACAAAATAATAGTTGTCATTTCTCAAAATAGACCCAGTAATATTTTCTTTGATAATTTTACTCTTCGGCATATATGCATATTCCTCATATAAAATAAATAATTTTTTGAATTTTGTAAATACAGTTAACAACTGTGTTAACTATTTTTATTTTAAGACAGCTGTTTATTATTTAATTTTACTTTTATTATTCCAAGTCCCACAGATATTCAATCTCAATATGTATTTCATTTCGTTCCCAGTACAACAGTATAGACACCAGTTTTCTGAGTGTCTATGTAATGCACCCCTTCTGGAATACCTGCGTAAAAGTATGTAATTATTCATGTCTAACTCGGAATGGGATCTAACGAATTTACTCACGCAGTATTTACCCATGTGGCTGGCTCCAAATGTGCTGACATTTGTGGGTTTTCTCATGACCGTGTTGAACTTTATTCTGATATCTTACTACGACTGGGATTTCACTGCAGCCAATGACAAAGAGGTGGGCAACACAGTGCCTGACTGGGTGTGGACGGTAGCAGCGATAAACATACTTATCTACTACAATTTGGGTGAGTAGCTAAAATCGATATTAGATAACTCTTAACTAACTTGAAACCCCATAGATGGCATGGATGGCAAGCAGGCACGTCGAACGGGAACAAGTGGTCCTTTGGGTGAGCTCTTTGATCATGGACTGGACTCCTATTCGGCAGCGCTTATACCCATCTATATCTTCTCATTGTTTGGCTCAAATGATCTGCCGCCAATACGCATGTTTTTTGTCATTTGGAACGTGTTTCTCAATTTCTATTTTACGCATGTCGAAAAGTATAACACGGGCGTTATGTTCTTGCCTTGGGGTTATGACTTTACTATGTGGGTAAGTATAGTCTCTGTTAACTGATACGGAATAATATTAATTTTCTGTATTTCTTTTTTAAAGGGCGTCAGTCTGATGCTATTTGTGGCCACTTTGGTTGGTCCCGAAATTTATCGGTCCAGCTTTTATGGTATTACTATGGCGAATGTGTTCGAAGTGGGTCTAATTGGTTCCGGCATGGTGTCCAGTCATCCTATCATCATTAGGAACATTTATCTGTTTGTATTCCAACCGACATCTTATTGCGATTATATATATATTAACAATGCTGCTCTTGCAGCTCGTACAAGAATAAGACGGGCAAGATGCGTCCCATGATGGAGATGTTGCGTCCATTTTTCGCATTCTTTTGGCTCCTGGTTATCACAGTGATTTGGTCTTTCTTTTCACGGAACAATGTCATCAACTTGGAACCGCGTGTCCTCTGGATTCTCTATGGCACTATATTCTCAAATATTGCTGTAGGTTTTAGGTTTCCAATTGAATTCAAATCTTTATTTAAAATTAAATTAATTTAAATTCATATATCTGCTTGTCAGTGCCGTCTGATAGTTGCCCAAATGTCGGACACACGCTGCGATGGCTTTAATATACTTATGTGGCCATTGGCTGCCACGGTTGGAGTCTGCTGTTTCCCGTGGTATGAGCACGTTTTCGGTATAGATCTTACACCTCAAGGAGAGCGCTGGATCGTCCATGGTCTAACAATATTCGCCACATTGGCTCACTGGCATTATGGCTACGGACTGGTAAGAAATTCACTTTCTCCTCAATTACTCGTCAGTCTTATTAATAATCGTTATTGTCTCTCCAATAGGTCTCGGAAATGTGTAATCATTTTAATATCAGTTGCTTCAAAGTAAGAAAATCTCGCAGCAATACCACATTCCAGAAAAATAACAAATCGTTGAAAAGCCATTGAAACTAATTACATACTAACTACAACCAACAAACAAATAAGAACCAAAATCAACGAAATAATCAAAAAACCAAAAAGGGGTGTCCATTTGCTATGTGATATATATATTATGGGTGTTACAAAATTCCCTTTCGACTCGTTTCGCCTCGCCTCGTTCTGGTCTAAGTTTAAGTGATCCATACTCAATTTATAAGCTTCCATGAGCGGCATAACATAATGGTAAATTTCACCTAAGTATATATACTCTAACCTAACCTAGATCTAAGTAAATAATTACTAATTGAAATATGGTATATACTTAATGCATGACACGGCAGCCGTAATTCGCATGTGCTATGATCCCTAACTGCATGTACCGATAAGTATATCATTATAAGAAATATCAAGCAAAATGTTCACGGACAAAAAATCTCCGCACTACAATTTCTGTAGATAACAAAGAAGCCTGTCAACTCGGTGCAGGAGCTGAATGAAACCGACGCCACAAAACGCACGGAAACCACCGAAGATGTGTAATTTGTAATGCCATTGAACTGTTTTGTTGTAACATCGTCATTCTTAAGTAAAGTTGTGAAAACTGTTCAAATTGTTGTAGACTAAGTTGAATTCAAACTAAAAATGTAACTGCTATGAACCGAAAAAGCTTCGAATTGCTTTATTCTATAAATATGTTAGAAGGTACATAAGCTTTCCAACGAAAGCTTTGCTGAGTTGCGCTAATAATCCGCCAGAGGGCTTCGGGATGTCTTTGATTTTGCTGAATAAATGAAAACATTTGGTAAATATTTTTTGATGTTTGAATTTTGAGTTTTTTCTTTAAAATAGCTGCAGTTTGGGTTAGTAAATATTTGATCATAAAAAAAGTAAAGTTTAATTTTTTTTCTATACTTTCATACCTTCGGTATAATAGTTTTAGTAAGCAAAATGTTTCATACCAATTCTGATTTTGGCGTTTTATAATTTTTTTAGAGTAAAATACTCTTTTTGCATTCGGCTATGCTGTTTAAACAGCTCCTGAGATACATTAACACTTCTACACCTGAAACTCATTAAAATAAATGGGAAAGGGACGCAATTAAAGGTTATTGGTTCTACAACTAAAAAGGTATTACTAAAGAAATCTTGTTGTAAATTCCATTAGGTTTAGCTTAAAGATTTTTACTATTTGCTCCCCATGTCATATTGGCTTTGTGGACTTTTTAGCCATTCGGTTTGCCATTGTCACGTAGTGGGTCCATTTCTCATTTGTTACTTGCCTCAGGCTGCGACTTGCTTTTCTGTCAGCGGCAACAAATTATATCTGCGTTTCTGGATGTATATATGTATCTACCCCATATCTATTTATATATTTCAACACTTTGCTCTGGTTTTTTATGGGCATTGCATTTAGAAAGTGATTTGGCGTATATGTTTGTAAAATATTTTATACACACACACACACACACACAAACAAACAAACACTTTAAGCTAATGCACACTATGAGGCTCTTTTCAATAAATTTTGCATGCAAGTCACGCATTGTTGTGGTCGTTATTATATTTGATGCCATTTTACCTACATACGCATAACAACATATATAGATGCCGACGAAAAAATAGCACCAATTTAACAATCTGTCTTTATTAAAGCATTTTTTTCAATGATGTAATTCGCCTAGCTTTTGTGTATGCAAATTGAAAAAGCGTACGACAAATAGTACGTAACGTTTTACTCGATGTTTTGGCTTATAGGAATACAAATAAAAAAAAAACTGTCATGTAAAACCTCAGATAATGTTCAAAAATGAGTTTCAGTCAAAACAATGCTTTTTTGGGTCCTAGTGCTATTTTTTTAGCCGCCACTGTATACGAGCATAACAGAACATTTAAAGGGATATTTGAACTTTGTTCAAACCTCTCCGTGAGGTGTTACGGATCACGTAAAGCGTGGGATAGACCAATACAATATTGTAAGGCTTTGGCAATCGTTTGAAAAATTACACGAAAAGGTAAGACCTTAAATTCGCTTAAATGCAGACAGAGCAGAAATTTAAGTATGCCGGAATAATCGAATTTAGAGTTATCGAAAAATATATCTGAATATTTAACTGTGGAACACGATAGCTCAGTATGCAATTATTAAATTTTTTTTGAATTAAAAAGCGATTTGTAAGTTTTTACATAAGGACGTTTAAGTGTAGACATACATGCCATTTAAACAAGTGAGTTGAGTGTTGTCGACTTGGTACAAACACTTTTAGAAATCATAAAAAATATTTGTGAGCATATTTTTTGCTGTTTATTAAATTTAACTTTACTTTTGGAAAACTTATGAGTGGAAACCGTTGAAAATTGTTAAAAATCAAAAGCATAGTACAATGTGGAAGTGTTTAATTATTAGTACAATCACTAAATTGATTGGATATTGTTGGTTATTGCTTCATTTCGAATAAGATAAGCTAACTCATTGGCGTTACTTTCTAAAGTTCACATGAATATAGTTGATGATTAAGAAGCTTGAGGCGTGAAAGCTGTGCAATCATAAATTCAAAACAATAAGTTAACTGAACTTAATAAATTATTTAAAGAAGTCATATTTTACGTGACTACAAGTGCTGAGTGTCATTTATGTTTGTGAACAAAGTATAAAAATAGTTTTGCTGCTAATATTTTCCAGTTTTCTTTTTTTTTTTTATCGAAAAAAATTGCTCTTAGTTTAATTGTTTTTACTATACAAACTTACATTTTAAGTTTTTGCTCGAGCGATTAAACTAAAAATAAAAAAATTTTTCTGCAAAGAAATGTTGTGCTTGGTTCTAGTTTTTAGTGGGAACAACTAATAATTTTGATAACATATTGTTGTAGTGTCTATTTTTATATCCTTGTAAAGGGTTTTCTAATCTTTTGAGAAATACTTTGACATTTTTATATTCAAAAAAGGGGTCACAAACCAATTAACACCCATAAAGTATATTTATTTCTGATCATTAACTTTGGCCGAGATGATATAACCATGACTGTCCGTCCAACTCGGACTACTCGGATGAGTTCTAAGTTCTGGGATAGAGATAGGTACATGAATTTGAAGGAAGGCCTAAAACTAAGTTTACAAAAAAACAAGAAATTTAAATTATTCTTCAACTTTAGACTAAAATTTCAATTTACAAGTTGCAGCTTAAGTCGCAAGTGAACCTATTTGTATTGTTAATTAATATTATTATTTGCATATAAATGTAGTATAAAATGAACAAATTAATTGATAAACTCCGATCTGTAAGGGTATCTGGATTATAAGCTGGATGCCCTAAGGTCAATGCTTGTTATTTATTTACAAACAGCTAACAAACATAATTTTATATGTGTCCAACAAAAACAATGCCTGTGGACTCACTAAGTATATATTTGTACGTAGCTTTTACTGTCCTATAACTTTTTAAAACTGCAAAAATATATCGATATAAATTGCCTCATAAATTTGGCTTATAAGCACAAAAAAAAAAGTGGAAAGAAAACTGGCCACTTGGTGTATATAATGAGTACCTTAGCTAACCGTCTTTGTATATGCATGTGTATGTATGTGCGTACTTCTGTGTGTGTGTGTGTGTGTGTTGTATATATATATGTATAAGCACATGTCCCGATCCAGCCACTAAAGTGATGGTTCATTTGTCTTTATTTAGTCGCGGCGCACAAAATGGTCGCTTGGAGGCTGCATTTATTGACAATAAATAGGTCATAAATTACTCATTGGGAGAGGGGGTCGTGGTGGGTTGGGGTTGTGTGAAGTGTGGCTGGCCAGCCTCGTTTTAAAGGACTTGTCATGAATTGGGAAGTTGAGTGTAATATTTTTTTTAAAATCGAATGGCAAAGTAACCGAGCATTAAAAGAAGCGCATAGGAAACAACTTCAAAGCGGAAGTTGCACAGCATTTCCGTACTTATGATTGTCGTGCCAAGCTTTTGAGGGGTGGTTGGCCACGGGGCGTTGACAAATGGGCGTGGCACTCGCTTGGCAAGTGCAATTGAAAACAAAAAGCGTAAAGTTATTAAAGGTTTTGGCGCTTTGTATGCGCGCCTTTCATGTCACTTACACTTTTTCACATGTCAGGTAAGGGACGATAAATCCACTCCGCCTTCTGTTCCCACGACACAGCTTTTATGTGCTCTGCAAACGCTTTGCATACACAGATGGGAGCGGCCGAGGAGGGGGGCGGGGGGTTAGGCAAACTTCAAGCGTGCGGCAAATTCAATTTGAAATTTCCAAATGTTTTGAAAATTACATTTTTTATGAGGAGGGGGCGAAAAGTTCACGGTGTGCGGCATCAAAAAACGTATCAACCGGTGAATCGGTGGGATCGGGAACGATGGGTGGTGGGAGGTGTGTCATCGGAAGCCTTAACCCATAGGTGAATGATGCATCTTGGGTAGTAAGCAGAAACAACAAATGTCAAGTAAATGAATATTTTATTGACGTACCATGAGCCAAGATGGCTCCCGAAATTGGCTTCCCGCTGTGTGCATTGGTTGGATTCTATGCCAGCTCGGAGAGCGCCCAAGTGCGTACCAGCGTCTTTTCCCACATGCGAAAATAAAAAAGAACTAAGAATAATGAAGACGATGATTTCAAAGCGTTTTCAGACCGTCTCTCTGGGTAAATTCCCGCATGGACTATTGCACTTTGTGGAGTGTTGCGATTTTGTAATGAAGGCAGCTATACCGGAAGCAGTAACCGACAAAGTGGAATAAAGCTGGAAGCCTCTAGATTGATTCTGGTAAAAATATAACTTATTTATGTGGCCGGAGATGCTCTTTGCTGCCTGTTACACACTTTACATAAAACCATTTTACTCTTTTTACCCATTAGTGGGTTCCAAGGACGTAGAAATTCATTTCGAATCAAAACTATAATATTTACAGACATATATTCATTTCCAAATCGAGCTCATCGCACTTTTGGATATAAGACACTCACACAAACACACACATTAGGAGCACCACGCGCACACACACATGTAGAATAGACATGCAGCGCAACATTCAGATTTCATAGCATACTTTTCCGCGCTGCCTCTACGAATGTGGCAAGCGACATTGAGTCGCTGCTGTCTATGTGTGCGAAGGTGTACTGTCCCTTTGCATATGTGTGCGTGCGTGTGGGTGTGTGAGGGCATGTTAAAATTCATTTGTCAAAAGGATTACCATGGTAATAGGGTTTTAAGCATATATATATCTTGGCAAACATTCGCAGCGTTTTTTGTTTTGTTTTCCAACCGTTTGTCATGTCCTTTTGTTTGTTGCTTTTTGCTTGATACTTTTGCGTCCATGTGTGGCGGCTAATTAAAAACATGGCGTTAAACAATTATGTCAGACATTTGTAAAGCTCGAAGCGCACACCAAAACACCTGGTCAGAGTCACAGAGCCTTAATAAATTGACTGCAATCAAAGTTGTCATAAGTTGAGGTAGGCAACAACAAAGCTCATTCATACTGAAGTGACGTACACCCACCCACACCTACACACACACTAAGTCTAAGTTATTAATAAGCATATATATATTTCTATGTTTCTATATATATTTATATATAAAAATATATGTGTATATATGTGTACACGTAGTCAAATGACAACTTAATAGCCACCACCCGCAAAAAAAAAAAAAGCCAAGTCAAGCAGACATTGTCCTTTTTTTTGTTGGGCACTGCACAAAGGGAAGCCTTGAGCAAATCTGCTGGCTGGTGCCATGTGCCATGTGCCATGTGTTGCCAGCGCCATCATCGTCACCGTCTTAACCGTCTGCGTTCTGGCCAACGAGGCGAAAGTGTACAAATTGTTGTGATTTATTTTAACAGATTTCATTTTTTTTTTGTTAACCCAACGCACAACAACAAGAGCAGCAGTTTCTGCTCAGAATTGAATGAACAGTGTGGCATTTGGTCCATTGATGAATCTGCTGGTTGCCGGGTCCATTCCGATGCGGGCTGATCCCTCCGCTCAGTTGGCCAAATTGGAGTTGCGAGAGACGCGCGTGACAATGCGCCAATGTGTGGTCAAGTAGTGCGCACGGCTGAGCTGCTGCGACCAGTAGTCAATTTATAGACGAATGGGGCGCCACATTGAGGCAAACTTAACGTTAACAGGTTTAACCAAGCTAAGGACAAGTCTGACATGAGTGGTAAACTACCCTCCAAGCACACTCCACATCCAATCCCTCCCACTGCCTCATCATTAGTGTAGCAATACTTGAGCTTTTATAGGACGATTGATTTATCTGATATGTTTGCTGCCAGGAGGGCGTCTGGCAGTTGAGGCAGGTTACCCGGACAGCCAACACACAGTTCACTCATACAGTATGTCAATTTAAAGTGCACTGAGTGGAAATTTCTTGAGGATGTGATGCCATGATTTCCATGACATTGTCACGTTGTTCTGCGTTCGCCAAGACAACCCAGATAGGTTTATTAATATACCAATACATATTTATTGTATATCCTTGTGAGGGAGATTTAATGTTGCTTTCGGATTTGCAGCGCATTTAAGGAGATATCTACACAAATCTATTAGGTATAAATATTCTGGATTCTCTTATACATTTAAAGAAGTGGCCTTTTCTTTAAGACTTAAAGAATACAAAAATAAGTTATGGAATTGAAGCAAGTTGAAGTTGTGATTGCCAAGATATAAATTTATGACATTAAAATAAATAAATAATGGTCATGAAAACTACTAAAGCAGCTCTTCTCTACAACAGCGCCACAATATAAAATGTAACCCATTTTACAACAAGATATTTGTAAATAAATCTCAAGAAATGAGGCAAATGGCTTGGCACAGATTTTTTGATTGTCTAAGTTTGGCTGTAGGGCTATTGATGATAGCAAAGTCGAAAAGTGGTTTAAGTATGCTGCCTAAACCAACAATTGTTCGACCAGTTCACCACTATCCATGGCGCGCACCCAAGCCAAGCCAGGCTAAACCAACCAACCCCACCCCTGCTCTATTCCTTCAGTCAATATGATCCGGCACTTAGGCTAAGCAAATGCTGTCTTGGGATTATGCCATTCATTGTAGATATGTCAGCATTAGCTAATTCTAAGAAAGAGCGAAAGAGAGAGAGAGAGAGAGAGAGAGAGAGAGAGAGAGGGAGTGAGAGGGAGAGTTAGAGAAACGCCCGCAGCTGAAGTTTATGAAATATTGAGGCACACACACTTTTATTTTGAGATGGATAGATGGTTGGGTGGTTTAGTGGGTGGCATTTTAGAAGAGGGAGGTACAATGCGCATCTGGGTTGCGGACACGTACTTTGGTTAGCACTTCAGCTCAGCTGTGAAACGCGACAATTTAATTTATTTGGCGCTTTACGGCCAAAGTCAGCGAATTTACGATTGACATTTGCGTTTAACCTACTTATGCTGATTTGATGGCAGCTCATAAATAAAATTTAAACCAATTGCTGGACACCAAACAGCCGTGGCATAGGGACACTCATCAATCCCAGCTGCTATCAGTGCGGAAGATCATTGCCGTATCCGCTCTAGTTCGCCATCTTATCGTCGTCATTACCTTCAAGGGCTCGTTGGTGTTTGGCGGGGTGTGTTCAAGACAATGTCCTGGCGTAGTGCTCGGTAATTGAACACTTAGTGTGCCAAGCAATTTGGTTTTTAGTGTGCCAAAGGAAAATATTTAAAATCCGGTGGTAGATGCAATACGCAACTCCTTCTCAATACCGTTGGGCCAGCTGGCATGCTGGCCTGCTGCCACGCCCACTTCTATAGCAATTGTTATACGCCCAGATGGTTTGGCAGCTCAAATTTGTCGTGTCAAATGATGTAGAAAGTCACCGAGGCGCCTAGGAATTAAAACGTGAAATGAGTCGTAAGAAAAACAATGAAAACTCTTCGCAATGGAAATACATACAGTAAAAGTCGCTCGCAAGTTTTTCCGATTGTCTTGGGAACGTTCTGGGTTTGTGGACTGAATAGGGTTTTGTTTGTGTTTTTTTTTCTTCTTATGCCCTCGGATTGGTTTGCAAAATGTGTCACTGGGGTGCACTTTGAAAATGAAATTTTCTTCGCATTTCTCCTACTTTCATTTTTTTTTTTTTATCCTACTTCATTCATGTGACGCTCGAGTGAATGACCTTGGTAACTTTATAAATGTACCTATAACTATCCTTCCAATATGAATTTGTATACTGACTCGCTGTAAAGTCTTAGAACTTGTTTAAACAACCGTAGGAAATATGTACATAAAAAGAGATCTGTGCAAAACATTTTCTCACAGAACTTTCATCTGTTCTTTAAAAATATTATGCAGTTAAAGTTGATGCTGTGAAATGTTCCTTCTTCTGATGAAAAGGGTTTTTTTTTTATCTTTTAGTCACTGTAAAAGAGTTCATAAAAACATTGTTTTGTATGCAGTATTTGCCTGCTGCACTTTTTATTTACAGTCTATATTAAAAATGAAAAATCTCATTAAATTACAATTATAATTGGATAATAATTATACTGAAATTGTGTTTAATTAGTGCATCTAATTGAAATAATATTTCACAATATCTTAAAATAGCAATTGAATGTTTTTTTTTTCCGCGTAAGTGCGAGCAGCAAGTTTTTGTTACATTTTCTTATCGGTAGCTTTTATATTTGTTAGAAAGTGAAAATAAAATCTGGAGAAATAATATATTAGGAGAGGATAATCTGTTTTCAACTTTTTTTGCGCTACCTCCGTGTGAAGTTTTAACTGAAATTGATGAATTGCTGCACTAAAAGAAAAACTAACTAAAAGAAGATTTACTGTTTGTTGCTGCTTTCGGTAAGTGCATTTTGCACTTTGTATTATTTATATATTTGTATTATTTATATATATATATATATATATATATATATATATATGTGTGTATTTTTAAAGATTTAACTGCATAGCTTACAAATTGCGCTTGGCTTGCATAATATTATTTTTGAGTACATCCCACAAACGGATGTTTGGCTTAAAAAGCAGCTATAAGATACTTTTCGCTTTATGCACTGTCGCAAGCAACTCAATTGCTCGAAATTTGACACACATCTATGCAATGTCATGTGAGTGCTTATGCCCAACAACTCGACCAAAAAACAAAAATATCCTTTTCCATAGCTAAACAAAAGAGCAGTGGTGAGTAAAAAAGAGTTTTTGATGTTGGACAGCAGCAGCAGAAGCAGCAGCAGCAGGAATCGCAGCAGCAGCATCTATTCTCTAGGGAAGAGCAAAGGTCGGCAACCGGCTTCGAAAGGGCCCTCATTCAATACCTTTTACTCCGAATTACAATCACACACACACGCACACACACACACACACACACACACGTGCATGAATACATACATATAGACGGCCATAAATATACATTGCCATTCAGGAAGATGGCGGGCCTGTGTAATGTGCATGCCCGGAACTAAAGCAAACAAATATTTATAAATGCGCAAATAGAACAGATAACTGTATTTTTATATGAACACGCACACACACACAGAACCACACACAAGCACACATGCATCCTCTCGCACTAATACAGAGAGCCGCTCACTTTGCCGGGCAAAAGTATTCGAGATTCGATTTCGCATCAGCGTGGAGTCGTCGACGGGTCGACGCTTTTATTCATTCGCAAGCAGTTCGCAACAACAACAACAGCAACAACAACAGCAACAACAACAGCAACAACAACAACAACAAGAAAAACAACAAGTTACATTTTTATTGCTTGGCATGGAGCATATGAAAGCGCCGCCAATGTCGTCACATACACAAGCACCACCTCACCATACCCGCGCCCACACACACACACACACACACACACACTCACACACACACACACATTCTACCCACACTGTTTGCCCCCGAGCCCAATCCTTCTGCATGTGAAACTCTTTTTCTTTCTTTTTTGCTACCCACCCGAACGAAAGGAACACGCAACCAAATAAAAGGGCTGCGAGAAACGAAATGAATGGAAAATATTTGCTGGAGTAAGAATGAAAGAAATATATATTTTCCGATATTTTAACATGAATTTTGCATATTGTTAATTTTTCCTTTCAGTGGGAAAACGCATACAACGCCAGTCTCGCTTTTATATCATTTAGCTTCCGTTCGTCTGCACTGCTCGTGCTCAATTTTGATTTCATGCAGAACACACCAAGCATCTGCAATCATAATGTCCAAGCGTAAACCAGTCATACGATTTATGTTCATTCAGCAGTACTTAAAAATCACCACAGCCGTAAAGATCGCATGGTTAGATTCAGTTTCATATACGTCTTAACTGTCTAGCATGTTTTTTTTATTTTAACACCTAGCAGATCACATATAAAATATATCAAACATGTGATGTTGATGCAATAATAGGGTATCATATAGTCATCAAAGAAATAAGGCAGCATTCCCGACTCCTTGTAACGGGTTTTAACTTTCGACTGCTATTACCTTTCTTCATTTTTATATATAGTAAGTGTTCCAACAATTAAACAGTTATTATTTGTAAAGTGCTAGTTTTTGAGTTGTAAAATGTAAAATTGAAATGTTGACGATGCTACAAAATTTAATATTTGATATATGTATGTATGGATACATGTATATACATGTAAATGTATGTGAGTGTGTGTGTGTGAGTTCAAGTGCTGCTGCCTTCAAGGCAATCGTAAACATCTACATAGCTGGCCAATAGAACATTTCACAAGCACACAACGTTTCCATATATGTATGTAATATGCATTTGAGTAAACTATTTGCTTGTGGTCATGCTGCTGCTGAAAAGTAAACAAGCTCAGCATACAAAGTTATTTTCCGTTATAAACTAACTTGCTACCCACTTAAATAAAACATAGCTCGGGATTTTTCTTTTCATGTGTGTGTGTGTGTGTGTGTACAGGGTAAGGTTCGTTCATTTTTAATAAGTACCAATAAGAATCTAAAATTCATGTTGTAAATATATAGCTAACCGGCTTGAATCCCCAAGATGATTTTCGCTAACTTACTTTCCTTTATTAATGATACTAATTTGCAGATTAAAAATAATATGCTGCTTTTGTACCTGTTACCGTATTAACGTAAATGTCTCTCTATGTGGCTGTGTATGTGTGTGTGTGTGTGTGTGAGTGTGTGTGTGTGTATTGCCAAGCCAATATGCTTCGTGTTTGTTATCTAACAAGAAATTTGTCAGATGTTTAAGCTGTGGCTGCTGCCGTTGCTGTTGCTGCTGCTGTTGCTCTGCTGCCCTTTCACATTTGACAAACCGCTTAACCTTAACCTTAGCAATTTCTATGATGCTTATGTATATTTCAGTTTGCATTACTCATTTTGTAGGGCAAGCCATTGCTACTACACTGTGTTCCACCTAATCCTTCTGTGCGTGCATGCTAGAGTGGCTAATGCCATATTACACAGACAACAACAACTAACCAAAATGACTAATGGGTCTGAGTAGAGACCTGGGCGTTGTTGTTGCCAGTGCAGCAGTTGGGGCAGTTGCAGCAGCAGCAGCAGCTGAAGCAGCTGCATGGCTTGATAAACATTTGTTTAACATGACCATTAAGACAAGTCAAACTGCATACGCACATGCACACACAGACACACACAGGCACACACAGACACACACAGACACACACAGACACACACTTATACACACACCTACACCATAACTCAATGCACTAACACACACATGCCATTTGGCACACTCACATAGTAATATGTAACAAACAACAGACACGATTACAACCAAATGACACAGAAAATCACTCCTGCTCGTTATGTGATTGTACACTAACCAAAAATATTATATACAATTCGAATATTAAGCGCAGCTTAAAATAATTAACTCAATTCTATATTTTTTCAAGATTTTTGTTTTGTGAAGATTTTCTAATTTCTACTTTATATTTTCGCCTCGAACTTGAAATTCTTTCGCTAGATATTTATGATATAAAACTTAACTCATACTTTACACTATTTTTCTTAAGAATAAGAGAAATGGGAAAAACTATTTAAATTAATAAAAAAAAAAAAAACAACAAAAATTTGGTCGGAAAGCGCCTTTTTCTTAGTGTATGTAACTGTGTGTTCGGCTTTGTTTGGCTCATGTGGGAAGTAAATTAGCCTAGTGCCCACTGGAAGCCAGCCTGTCGCATGCTATTTATGTATGTGCACACAAATACACACACACACACACTCACACACACATAAGATTGTGTGTTTCAGCACAAAATGCGCGCCACAATTCCAATTGCCGTTGCAGGAGCAGTACGATGGATATAGAGAGAGTGATAGAGATATATGGATGGAGATAGAGAGAGAGAGAGAGAGAGAGAGAGAGGAGAGAGAGAATCTATCTGACTTAGTGAGTCGTCTGGATGTTTATATCGAAATTCATGCAGCAATTGCGGCAACAAATGAACTTGCAACTCAAATGGAATCGTATTTAAGACTCTGATGTCGGCTAACGACCAGAATATCATTAAGAATAATTTTCACAAATATAAAAAAGTGCCAGCTTAACAACTGGTTCACTGCTTATGCAATAGTTTTCGCAGACATGACAAGTTTGAATAACTTTTTAATGTACTCTAAGAAAAATATAAATACTTTTATGTTAATACAGAAATAGTCTATAGACTCATAAAATATCTTTTTCTGAAATACAAACAGTATAAATATAATCGTTTTTTTATTTATTTCTTTTTTTTAACAGAATTTTATTAAGCTTTTAAAATTTTACAATATTTTTGGTATTCGATGGAACCAGGTTATATACATATGTATTTACATTATAATGATGATTAATAGTGAATAATAATTTGTTGATCTATACAAAATAAAACTTGCATTAGTATTTTGTGTCGAATTTTGGTGGGTTCCTATTAACTGTAGCTATGCATATATTAATCTCAATTAATTGCACAATGTGAATATTCGGAATGAAATATTCATGTTCATAATACACATAACTCAAACGTGTTTGTACTAAAATTTCAACCTTACCGTTTGCCTCTCGGATAACTTTTGTGCTAGCCATGTTTATTTAGAGCTGCTTGCTGACTTGCTTTCTATTAGTTTTTGCTGTTGCTGCTGCTACTGCTGCTTGTAGGAAGTCTAAGAAATATGAGCGTTCTGTTGCTCAGAGATCTGCCCCGCCATCCAGTCATACAGTCTCTGGCGATGTGGTCATAAAAATTGCACAACAGCCAGTGCAAAATGGCAAATGCTGCAAGCGAACCAAACGAACCAAAAATGAAATGGCTTAAGCTTTGTGCAAAGCGTCTGTTCCTGTTTCTTCTTGCTGTTTTTATTGTTGCAATTGCACTTGTTGTTGTTGTTGTTGCTGTTGATGTTGCTGTTGCTGCTCAAATATAAATGCATTTGCGCCCGACCACAAAATGTGTTCAACCGGAAATTGTACGTGGAGAGTGCATGAGTGGGCAGTTTGGCTTGGGGGCTGATACACTCGGAGTAAAATATGCCCCAAAGTTAAGAAAATCGATTTGTAATTAAAATTGTTATAGTTTCGGCTTAGTTACAGAAATTATATGAAATATGATATTTTGGACTGTCGACTGAGCTTAAGGGCAAGTCAACAAACCCAAATCTCTTATTTGGTATGAGTATTCTCGAAATTAATGGCTGAATAATATTGCATTTCAAATGTTATGTCTGCATTTAAGAAAAAATTATAATGCCTGGGCTGAAGTAGCGCGACTGATCAACGTATGTAAGTGAATATTATAAATCACTTGGACGGTTGTATTTTACAATTGTGTTTTTCTTTTATTGATGTCGGTAATCGATTTGTACCGCGTTTAGGAAATCAATAAACGCCGACGGGAAAACAGGGCTAAATCGACTCAGCTTTAAGTGCTGATCAAGATCGTTGGAATCGAAGTTGTTTCCTTCTGACTGTCACAAATTTTTACACAACTTCGTAATATCTTTTTACCCATTTTTTAAGTGTTTGGGGCATAAAGATAAAGCTAAACACATGTTTTCGTTGGCAACTTTTTAAATTCCACGTCATTTTATTTTTGAAGTGTAGTAATACTGCTTTTATTTGCATGCGTGTGTGTGTATTTGTGTATATTGCGTGTTTGTGTGCGGAATTCGGCTGCGGGTTTTTGTGTTTTGGCTTTGGCTTTGGCAGTCATTGCCATACGTTCCATTAGCTTTTTTAAGCGCCTATTGCCGCTTTATGGCCTACTCTCGCTCGCTCGCTCGTCAAACTGTTGAAATTTTAACAGATTTTTGCGTGTGCGGCTTTTCTATATTGCGGTTGGCCAAAAACCGTTGCTTCTAAGCTGCACCGCCATCCTCCATCCACCATCCTCCATCTATATTCTGAGTGCTCGCTCTGTCGATCCGTCTGTCACCCTGTCATTCAGTCAGTTTGGTCGGTTTGCGTTTCTACCATACGGTTCTTATTTGCATCGATGGGGATTTCAAAATGGAGCGCAGCAGTTATTGGACTCCTTAACGTCATCACCGCCATCAGCTGCACCTGCCTGACTCAGCAGTTATCGCTCCAGCAATGACGCGTCAAAGTGCAAATGAGCCAGCGGAGACAAGCACACACAAACATAAACACAACCACACACATACCCACACCTAACCAACAAACACTTAAAACTATACCTATGCATATTCCCGGTGAGGACACTCAACAAAAAATATATTAGTCTGAAATATATAGAATTTTTTTTTCGGGGAAATAAATTCTTTAAAATGTGCCTAAAATTTAAAAATCCCGACAATTAAGAGAAGTAAAAATGAAATTTCTGCGGAATGTTAAAATTGTAGAAGTCTGCTTAGTTTTTCTGCGCTTAAGTTTAACAAATAAACATTTTCTTAAATGAGAGATTAATTTCCAAAAAAAAGTATATGGTTTTTGGGATTTTTTTTCTGAGTGCAGCCGTCAGGACTTGCAAGTGTTACTGCTCAAACAGCATGAAATGCACTCATGCAATATGCAGCAGGTAATCTCGTTTCTTTTAATCGCTGTTTGACATCAGAATTAGAATTTCTTAAGATGCTGCCTGCTGCTAAGCACCGGCGAAGATAAAGTCAACTCTATTGTGGCATGTTTGCTTAACGCTTCTATGCAAAAGAAGTGTCGCGCCATTCATCTAGATGAACATCTAGAAGCGCTTCATTTCAATAGACACCTTTGATTGGCGTCTCCATCTGTGTGTGGGAAAGTGTCATTCTTTGCATAGGCAAATTGAAAATTGATGGAGCACTCTTTTCTTTTCTTTTCATTTAAAATTTCTTTTTTTTTTTTTGTCATTTAGATCTGAACACAGTTTGTTGCTTATGTTTCCTGTTTTCCAGAGCCAATACGCACTGAATACATGCATTGTCCATTTATTTAAAAAAAAATCTATTTTACACGTCAGTTTGGACTGCAACTCTCAGTGTGCATTGTTCACTTTTCAGTTCGACGCCATCTGGGGAATTACGGCTTTATCCAGTGCCCAGTGTCCATTTGGTCACTAATGATGCCGTGACACGTTCCAACAATCGCTCACTTTCACATCTATTTCGGCTCATTGTGCGAAAATATTCTGTTTCATTTGTTTTGCTTTTCTTTGGCACATTGTATCGAGAAAACTTGCAACAAGCTGAAAATACTGTTATCTTTGGTGTACTGTGGCTCAAATACCCTCTACGTGACAAGACCCCGCTTATGGGTATTCTTTGTACTTTTTTGTGTTTTGAATTTGTGTAGTGAACTTATTCGTGGCATTACTGGTGTTTCGCTGCCTGTGAGCTGGCAGTAAATTGCTTGCATTGCTGTGGGTTGAGCACAAAAAGTTCTCTGCACATTCAATGGCAGTCCAGTTGTGTTGCTTATGCCTTCCATTGTATTATTGTTTAGTTGCTTAGGTGCCACAGATGCACTCCAGTTGAATGGAATGTTGCTACAAGCATTGAGGTGAAACACATTTGCAATTTCACGCGCCCAGCCTTCGGATCGGGTCTGCATCTCGAACTGAATGCCCTACTACTCCTCCCTCTTCCAATCCACCAAAATCCTTGTTCTCGGTAACGTCAGCAGTTGAATGAGAGACAAATAGAAGCATCGCTTGGCTACGGCAATTAAAGGATTTCATGTTGTTGATGCTGCTGTTTTCTGTTTTTGTATTCACAGCATGAACACATACAAATTTTTTGCTGTCGGGTCCATTTAGTCACTGTTAGTTTTAACTTTAAGGGTCATTTGTCTCTTGCCAAAAACTTTTCGTCTCACTTTGTTTCGCCAAGTTGCCATGTCATTCGTGAACTGGGTGAACTTTGTCTCGTCTGCACTGGACTGAACTGGATTGGACTGGTCGAATTGGGTATGGTCGGGTCGGATCTGGTCGGCTATTGTGTTCTAACCACAAAAAAAAAAAAAATGTGCCCTTTGCCTTTCAAAATTATTGCCTTTTTATACACGTTCATATATGTATACGTGGTCATAAACAATATAAATTTATATGTGCTGTGAAACATTTTAATTAATCACTAGAGGGCATCAATTGCATTTTGTATGCTAATAATTTATGCGTATATAAATATTGCACAATCTCTTGTTACTCCAAACCTATCATATCGATAATTTTGGGTTTAGCCTGAACGGATATTTTGAAGTGTGAGCTGTGGAATGCTGTAGCTCTCCTTACATTCGAAATATGCGTGGCACACTCATTCAAAATGAATTGATATTCAATTATGACAACGACTCTCTGCAAGTTAAACAGTTGGTTTGGCTGGAGGGCGTGGGTTGCCCGTCCATTTGTTAAATTGTAAACAGCAAACAATAAATATTTATTTAGCTTTGCAGTTCGTATTTTAAAACATTTGCGGTGGCTATAATTGTTGTTAAAAATGCGCATAAATAAAACAAAACGATGCAGCCGCAAAGAAACGGCTGAATGGAATATATCGAAAATTGATTGCTCTATAAAATGGGCAAGTGTATTCCTTGATAATTAAACAATCTAAATAAAATTTTTATCGGCTTTCGTAAAGTATGTGAGAGAGTAAATAAAACAATAAATTTGAACACAGATTGAGAAAGTATTTTTAAAATATGTTTGGCTTTGGTTTAGTATTAGTCTTAATGTTTTTTTTATATCAAAATTAGCTCACTAACAAATTGATGTCGAATCATGAGATTTGTTTTGGCAGCCAATTGAAATCGGTGTTGCTCATCGCTTAATGCATGGCTCTAGAATCAAAATGGATTGTCCAATATATGAAACAATCGGCATAAAGCGGAGACCTGCGTTCCTCTGTTTGACAGCTTAAACGCACATCGTAAGCCGGATCATTGATGCTGCCACTGTAGATTAGCTACCAGGCTGCCGTGCTTGTGCGGAACATGCGGATGGTATTTGAGATGTCGCAATAGTTAATCCACTCATCAAAACTCGGACCGTTGTGGCACTCAGCACAGAAATAGCTATGAAAAGCAGTTGCTTCCTCGATGACTAGCTGATATTTTAATTCCACTTCGCTGCCGGGCTTAGTGGCATCCTGTTGCACTTCAAAGATGTTCCCAGGATAGACAATGGGCTTTTTCGATTTCATCAAATGCATATTAAGACCAAGTATTAGCAGAGAACCACTTGGTATACCCGCGTCGGATATAACTCAATTTCGGAGGCCAGGATATAATGCGTCAGTGGTGCTTCTTTGGCAATATTCACGCAACATTGACGGAATATCCCAGTTTAATTTGCTTTCTATTAAACGGCTTCTTGTACACATTGAAATTGGTGGCATTTGCTGCAATTCGCGCATCACGCGACATTAAATCTTTACTTGTTGCTGAGGTTAAGTCTGTCGTCTTCTGTCACAGCAACAGGCTAAGCAGCAGTATTGGCAGAAGCAAATTATTATTATTATTCAATGTAATGTTGAACATTTGATATGCACAATATCAATTTATTTACTTTATTTTTTTATTTTATTGTGTTAAATTTAAAAATTTGGTTTGATTATGTGTAAAGTGCTCAGATTGCTTATTAGAAAATATGCAATCGTTTAAACCCTGTATTTATTCCTGCTGAACATGTTTTTTTTTTAAGTTTTTACTTTTGTTTTTTAGTTTTATTTTTTAAACTCCGAGATATTTCGAGTTCCATCGAGATTTGTCCTCAGGGACAGATTCACAGCGTCCGTCTACTGTGGAGTTGGAAACTTTTGTGGAAAAATTAATTTAAGCCACTTTTGAAAATCTATCTCAACTAATATGGGATGAAGATAAAGTCCACTTAGCCACTTACCATAAGTTATACTAGTTTTTTAACGTGGCTTTTAACCAATTTGCAGAAAATGTTTAAGTTGCCATATTGCTCTGACTATTGAAATCAATAAAACGTAAATTATCTGCTCTGAAGTGGGTGCTTTTATTGATTAGCATGAATTTTAATATGCAGCCTACACAAATATACAATTAATAAACAAAATTAATGTACATTGTTATTCATTGTTGTTGGGCACGGTTTTCTACGACCCCCGCACCCACCCCCCACACAATTGCCCGCAACTCCCGCTGGACAACAACATTTTAATTATGCGCCATCGAATGGTGGCGGCCAAAAATATTATATAGAAAATCTTTGTAATTACGAGTTGAAAATTCATAAAATACAATTTGTGATTATTGTTATTAGTGTCAGGCAACAGGCTTTGCTTATGGCTTGCTCCTGTGTATGTTTGTCTGTGTGTGCGTGTGTGCGTGAGTGTGTGCCCCAAACTCTAAGCCAAGAAACTTTGAATGGTGTAAAAGTTTTACGAGCGACGTCGTCAAGCGACAGCCGTTGAAAAATGTATAAATTCAATAGCACCTAATTAAAATTAAATCTGAAAGCTTGTTGTATCGACGATGGCACACAGCTTAGGCGCCAGGAAGTGTGTCCGCCAAAGCAACAATAACAACATTGAAAATATTTACAACAAGAAGTTACGGGTACAGATACTCTTTCAGTTTGGAGTTGACCTATTTATAACTGAAATTGTTTGCTATTGATTAATATAAAATAAACAGTTATTATTTACACATTTGAATTAGTGTGAAGCAAGTGTGCTTTACATTTTGTCACAAGAATCTTAGGAGTAGACAGAGTCCTGTCAAATATATACATAATGAAATCAGCGTACCCTTTGTGAGAGTATTAAAAGCGACCGCGCGGATTGCTAGTTTAAGACGGACAAGGATGCTGCCTAGAGTTGGTTGTAGCTACTGCTGACAGGATATGCACGGTAAATGCTATAGCCGGAAATGAACACGTACATGTGTGTATGTCTGTGTGTGTGTGCGTGAATACCTGAGCATGGGAAAAGTTTACCAGCTGCCTCAGCCGTGCTGTGCTTGGCTTATTTATGAGCCGTCGTTCTCTCTCTCCTTCTCCTTCTCTCTCTCGCTCTCTCTCTCTCTCTCTCTATCTCTGTGTATGTGTGTACAATATTAATTATTGAAAGATTTGATATCGGCTTAAAGTTTCTGCTTCTCTGAGTGTTTTTAGGACAGACGTTTACGCTTACGATGCGTCGCCTGAAAGTATGCAGTGAAGCATAAAAAAACAAGCAAATTTAAGTAAATTGTCACATGCATCATCATCAGTTCATTGCAAATCCAATTTAGAGTACATAACGTCTTTTTTCTTCGGCCAAGAGAAGGAGCAAGCAAATAACTACAACAACAACATTTTTAACCCTTGGCACCAAGAGGTCACTTTGGCTTCGGCCTCCGCAGTTGCACTCACTTCACTCACTCCCTGGAAATGAGCCAATAAATCAGTTTATAGTGGCAAAAAGGCAAAAGCAAACGCAATATCATGGCAGGACAAACATTTGGCGTCTCCTCGAAGCAGAGGCACCATCGGCAGCACTAGCAGCAGCAGCAGCAGCAGCAGCAGCAGCAGCAATAGCAGCAGCAGCAACAGCAGCAGCAGCAACAGCAACAGCAGCAGCAGCTGTCATTACTTGTAGATAATCCAAATGTGCTTCTGGTGACGGGACGACACTTTACATAGCCATCAGCTCAAAAGTTATCTAATTTCGCAAAAGCAGTTCTTTTCGAGTATGGTTTGATTTAAAGTTGAAAATGGTATTTTGCATCGAAAATCATTTTAAAATTATACCCTTAAAAACTGCAGCACTCCAGCTTTAAAATAAATGTATTTGAAATTCGTATATTTAAGCCGATTTTTATTTATTTACAGTACAAAACAACACTTTATACTTTATCCTGTGTATGTCCGTCTCGAACTAGAGTCGATGCCTGCACAAATTCAGCCGAGCATAAGAAGCCCAAAAAGATAAAGTGCTTAAATGACGAAAGTAGCAAGTTTCTTGCATATGTTTTGCTTGTGTTTCCCTCCAATGACACACATAACTTAAGCCATGCAACTAAATACGTATCCATAAATATATGTGTATGTGTATATGACATACATCGTCTGCTTGTCAACACCTAGCAAATGACAACAGTCAGAATGAGAGACGGATCAGTAGTGGCAACAGTCGTAGTTGGTTAAGCTGCATATTTTCATATTTCCGATTTGATATCACAATGCAAACAAAATGGTTGGCAGACGTGTTTCCGTCGTAGTCCAAACACCTGGCTGACCAAACACAATATAAACGAGTCGACAAACTGGAAACTGGAGGGTGTGCCAACGTATACAGAATGTTGACAAATGCATATTGCCATTGTCGTCGCATAAATAAGCCAATTGATTAGAGTCGTGTCTCTGTGGTAACTGGCCTATGATCAGTAGTCGAGTGCATTTAAGTAGCATAACGATAATCAATATGAATAGTTTCCGATACGCCGCGTGAGCCTTATTCGACATTTATTTTTATTCCAATTTATTTACATGGCTTAAGCGGCGGGTTTGGGTTCGGTTTTGGCGCTTAACTCTTTAATCTTGCTGCCTTTTTTCGGCTCGGCGCAGTCGACATAAAAAATTTACCAGTTGATTTTATGCTGGATTAAGCTTAAACTTTATACTAAAAGGAACTAAGCAAGCGTAAATGGAGCTTGCTCTTTTTCTCCTTGTTTTCCACATTTTTTTTTCGTCTTGTGGCCATGTTGTTGTTGTTGATGCTGTTGTTGTTGCTTGTGCCTATCTTGCGATTTTGCTCGGTCTGGGCCCCGTCAGCCAGTCCCTTGTTAAAATAGCTTTACAGCACGGCTACTTCGATACCGCCTAGCATGGGCCTGAGCCATTGCCCTTTTACATATTTTATGTACACACAGAAAAAGGAATGACCTCGAATTTATAAATGATTTATAAATAATTTATAAAGTTATGAGCTAAAATAACGCTTGCCCCAAATCGACAAATCCAAAAATGAGTACTTTTTGTTTACATTTTTTAGAAATATATTATTGAATTGAATCGCAATTCCATATTCTTCATATAAACTTATTTTTATGAATTTGCTGAAAGCTATAAAATCTTACACATTTCTTCCCGAAATTTGAAAATTGTTTTTTTTGTTATTTGAGTATAAATCATTTCATTTAGCACTGATTACGCACAAAAACTACAAGGACAGATTGTCGCACACTTTTATCAGAGTGTAAGTTGATATGTGTTAGTGTGTGTGTATGTGAGTGTGTGTGCTAGTGAGCGGATTGAAGGACATGCTCAAGCCACGTCTGACTGATTCCGACGTATTCTCGTTCGCCCGGGTCGAGGCCTGAAATATTTGCTGTGACAGATTTGTAGGTGGTGGGAATTCGTTGTCTCTCTCACTGTCTTCCTCTCTTTCTCACTCTCTATCTCTCTCTCTCTCTCTCTCTCTGTGTAGTACAATATCAATTCGTTTGGCGTATTGAAAGTCCATCAAGCAAGTACAAATTGTGGCAGTGGCTTATAAGCTTATACCTATACACAACGTAGGCCAATTTTGGAGCGTGGGCAATTCTCGGGTAATAGCTCGATTATATAATTCTTGTGCATTATAGTCGGGGACTGCACTGCGTACAATAATATTCCGGTCACTTGACTGGTTTGCCGTGCTGTGCTGCCTGTTGGTCAGATTGCATAATTTTATATTGGTTAGTATCTGGCTCGTTTGCCACATTACATTAATTTTCTCCATATCAACAGCGCAGCTACGTTGAAAGGCAATAAAAATTGGTGTCATTCAACCGGCACGAATTGAACATCTGAACCCACCCCCCTCATCGGTCGATACCCATCAATACGCCATGTCATGTGCTGCCAGGTTCCATTGACCGACGAGGCCCTCCTGACAGAATCCAATTTCATTTCAATTGACCAGGCTATGCATATATAATGCTACAGCATATGATTTGCAACGCGGCTGTAAGTGTTGACATTATTTATTATGTAGCTGCCACCAGACATGATTGTTATTTACATAACTGACTATACATACGATGTTGAAGTGCACAGATTATTATTCTTTTATTTTATTTTCTTTTTTTTTCAATGTTACTAATTTTTGGGAGGCAATCAAAGTTCGAAAATTGCAATCGAAATTCGATTATTTTGTGTATTACTATCGCTGTATAATTTTTATTGTCTTATATTATTAAATATAGAGATCACATACAATAATAGATTCTGAATAATTATCGAATCTGAATATGCCCGAAATGCACTTAAATCGATTTACAATAAAAAAAAACGAAAAATTAGTTTGTAATATTGTAAAATTTTTTTTAATTTTTAAAATAAAAATTGCTACAAACAAAAAAAATGTTTTTGTATTCCCAATACTCGTTGAAAGTCTTACCACATTGTTTAAACGCTTAATCCTCAGAAAGCTGCCTCCTAACAGGGAACGTCTAAGTATATTATTATAGATAGATATTATTATTATTACTATTATTTTATATAGATAATTTATATATTTATAGTTTTTTTTAAACAAAATATAAGCCCAAGGTTAGTGCTCATTAGTGCTCAACTTCATTCATGTGTTAATTTTCAGGCAATTAGCCTTTTATTTTACATTTCAATTATTACTTTTGACATCTTTCGCCCTTAAGGGTTTTTTTTTTATATATATTGTGGCAGATCTGGTATTTTGTGTGCACTCGAAAAAACGACATTGCAAGTAAATCAATAATTTTGACTCTTCTGATAAATGCTTGTGGCTTCTTTTGTGCCAGGCCCAGGAGAAGAAGCACAACAACAAAGTAAAAACGAGCACATTTATTTGGCTTGTTGCGGTCGTTCTGCTTACCGGCTGCACCGCATCGTTCCTCCCCGCCGCGTGCCCGGCATAAGTTCCTGTTGTTCTTCTTTAACTCAGTTTTTACGGCTCCACAGCTCTTGTTGGGCACATAGCCCGCTGGGCCTTTGTTGTGACGGTTTTGCGGTTTTATTCTTGCTGTAGATTAAATTGTCTGAAAGTTAGGTGCTCCAGCTTGTTTGGCTGCTTCTTTAAGTTAATATGTGACGAAAGCATTGAATTTATTTCACTCACACACACACACATACACACACAAACACAAACATACACGTTCAGTTTCTCTTCTCCGCTGCTAGCCGCATAAATTGGTCGGCAACTAATTGAAAATGCTTCTTATGGTTGTGGTTGTTTCACATACACATGTATATATATATATATGTATATATATACATACAAACATTCATGTATGTGTGTACATTCAATTCAATAAACACACACATGCAATCTAAACGCTAATTAAATGATTCAATGATTCTTCTAGCAATGCTCACCCTTCGCCACATTTCGACTCCCCTTCTTTGCAGCTACTTTACCTTAATTTCCTTTTATTGTTTTTCTCATGTTCTTTCAATTGCTTTTATGTGCAAGAAGCAGCAGCAGCAGCAGCAGCAGCAGCAAAAATGGCAACTAAAGTCCATGTAACTCCTTCAAGTGAGCCTGACCGTTGTGCCAAGTGTGTGCGTGTGTGTGTGTGAGTGTGCGGGTTAATTGAATTTTATGTCTTGGTCAGAAATCCACATGCCCTGTCTCAGATCCTGAACTGGGAAATTAATTTCCTTATATTGACTTTTTTCACATCCTATCGTTCAGTTCTCATGTGTGTGCACAGAGAAAAAAAAAAGTTTCTATATGAACAAAATGTTTGCACTTTCCCCCATCAAAGACTTAATTTTTGGTATTGTTTAATACAAATTTCACAAATCTATCTTGACATTTAGAAATGCTCTATGGCTGATGGCAAGGCAAAATCGTATATATTACATTGATTCACTTAGTGAATTAACAAATCTTAGTCATTGTTTTCTTTAAGTGTATGTGTTTGTCATGTTCATGAACACATACATTTTTTGCTTAAGCTGTTCGAAGGCATTCGTTAAGAATTTATTGCCAAGCTAGAAAAAATTGTCACCACCCCCACCCAAGCAGCAACCGACTCCCACACTCCGTCCGGAACTAATGAGTAAATGATACGGATAGAGGCATATAGGCCCACATAGGCATTATTACAATGGTAAGTAAGTTTGCTCAGCCGCACTTCAGTTTTAATGTATTCGCACTCGCATCGAACCGCAAAGCAGATGCAAATGTCTCGAGCATTACAGCTAACAGTTAACAGCATTAACTAGCGTAGTGAAGTGTGTAATGTCGACTACTATACTTATCGTTTTGCTCCCCAAAACATCTTCAAAACATCACTGCACTCCATCGATAATTATATGCTGCATATATTTTGAGTGAAGATGCGGGATACGGGAGGACTACAGAAAGGTGATGTGAGGCATGTGGGAGTCTCAGATGTTCGCGCCGTTTGACTGTGCAAATGTTTGTGCAACACTCGAAGTGTGTGCGCGTGTATATATGTATGTGTGAGGATGGGTGTGTGTGCGTGTGTGTGTGAGTGTGTATGTCTTCTGCAACGTTGTTCGCATCCTTGGCAAAAAAGAAAAGTGCCTGCCTGGGTGATAGTAGGAGTTGGGTGGGGTATTTGGGCTACAGGCGCTTTGCTTTGCTCTTTGCCGGCTGCACTTAAATATTATGCATATGCGTGAAGTGGCCTCCGCAGCGGTTGACGACAGCAAGTGTTAAGTATGCTGCAGTTAAGCCACCCAACACCCATCACATCCACTCCCATGCCCGCCATGTTCCAATTTGTTTTGCCAAAGAAGCGACAAGTTTGCATTAGCGGGGCCTCATACATATGCATTTCCGAATTTTGAGCAGAGAATTTTCAGTTGACAGGCACTGTGACTTTTTTCTAGTGTTTGCTAATTAATAGTGAGAGCTCAAGCGCTTAAAAAGTTTGTTTGCTTTTGCGTTGCTAAGACTAATTTTAAGATTGAATTTTGGAAGTCTTGTAGGACAGACATATTCAGACAGATAGATGGATAGAAAGAGAGAGAGAGAGAGAGAGAGAGAGAGAGAGAGAGAGAGAAAAATTTAGACATAACTCCAATTTAGAATGAAATCGAATGAAAAAAGTTTCAATACAATAATCTATTATCATTAATTATCCGTTGTTGTTCCGTTGCCTTAATGACTTCATTACTCACTCGAAAACGACAAAATTAAGTAATTATTAGTCGGTTGAAAACTTTATGCTCATAAAGTTTAAAAACAGTTATTAAATAAATTTAAAATATGAATTAAATTATTAGTGGTAGTCACTTTGAACAGAAATTGAGTTTGCCTTATTGAAAATCTTTATTATTTAAGTTTCTAACAGGCGATGTCTATTCAGTTATAAATATAATAAAAAAGAAAACTTGTATAAATACATCAAATTAATAAAGCCTTTCCGGTCCAGAAGTTTCACTTAAGCTGTCTAGCCCAATGCAATTGATTTTCCATAATTCTAAAAATATTTTTCTTTTGAAATCAATTCTGAAGCAATTTAGAAGTTTAACTGAACTCATTGAATGAATAAATATTAATTTATTTATTTTCCCTCAAATTAATAATTCAAAAAGTTTCCACTTAAAGATTGGCGAAACATATGTCGTCGACGAATAACCAGATTTAAGGTTTAAAGTGTAGTGTTTATTAGCCTAATCCCCTCATTGGCATCCTTTCATATCATAGCACTAAACTGGCAGATTCAACTTCTGTGCACGCCAACGCTTAATTGCGTAACAGAATCAGCCAATTAAGTTATAGTTTTCACAAAAGTTGATAACTCAATTTTGAGTATAATTTAGATGCCGATACTGAAACCATGCACGTGTATGAAAAGATTTCTTTCATAGACTAAATTAAATTTGCTCGATTGCAGAAACATTCTCATGTTAAATGTAAGCACTGAAAACTAATTTATTTAATTTTGCCAAGATTTTTCTATTTCGGGAGTATTTTTTCAATGAGTACGGAATTTGGTAGGAGGGGAAAAGTCAATGCCATGCTAATCAAGAGCTGTGAGACCAAACAAGCGGTTGTCGTAGCATAATTTATTATAGTTTTCTTTCCACAAGCAAGTCGATGCGACAATGCCGCATCCCTCGCCGCCTTCCCCTCCCCCTATGTCCACCCATTTTAATGCCTTTGTCTGTTGCGTGGCGCGTCGCTCCCAAAATTAATTGAATTTTTGTACCACAAATTCTCGAGAATTTCTGGGAAGGCATTTTCCGTTTAATTGCTGCCATCAACAGCGCAGCGGTTAAATTTTTCAGATCAACAGAGTGAACCCCGGTCCTGCTGCTCATCCAGTCTAGAGTCCCATCAAGAAGCCTGGCTAACATTTCATTTCATATTTAACGCATTTTTCCCATCCGTCTTGGGTCCGACGTCCTGCGTCCTGCGACCTGCGTCCTGCGTAATAGTTGCGGTGGGCTTTTGCTAGCGCAACGGATACTTGTGGTTAGCAGCGACGGCAATCAAAGTAATTACCGTTTAGGCATTTTCTCTAGTATAATAATTGAATTGCGGTCATGTGGTATACACGTATTTGAAAGTAATACACATACAATTAGCCAAGCAAAAAGCAATTAAAAAATTAAAAATAACTACAATGTTGATTTGGAAAACAATTTTTATAAACATAAATAATTTGACCAAATAATTATTCTAACGTGCTAAGCTTATTTTTAGCATGCTTACTAAATACAACAGCTAAATATTAAATTATTAATGTGCCTATCAATTAGAAAGAATAATCGCTTAATTTGAGAATTTAATTATGAAGTTGTGCATTACGTGAATAATATTCACAACAAATAAAATTGTCAGTAAGTCAAGGAAGTGGAGTTCTCTTTATTGCTTTGCATAGTTTCACAACGCTGATTATCCATTTTACCCACAATCAATTACTATTTAATATGTATAGATAAATGTATTTATATATATATATATACGTAGTCGATACTTATTGAGTTGCAAGCAATTAAGATTGACATAGATGCCGCACAGAGCAATATAGAAAAATATACCGCCTCGCTGCTGTAAACGAATTCAAATTGAACTTTTTATCTATGCGCTGAGGTAGACAACAATAAATTGTGATAAACAAGTGGGTTGGTATATTTGTAATAAAAAAAATCGCTTGGCGGCCGAGTCAGCAAAGCTTAAATTGCCTACGCAGGCATCAGTGGCCAAAACCAAAAGACCAACAAACAGCCTAAAAAAAAAAAATAAATATATTTATATATACCCAAGTACCCTGCTCGGAGTTCCAAGTTGTCAGTTGCCGGTTCCCAGTCCCTGCCAAATAGACCATTAAAACAAACACACGCACACAAAACATTTTTCGATGCATAAAAAATTGGGGGCAAGTAACGAGAAGGAATGAACCGAACGAAGCAGTACCACAGCAACAATAATAAATAGAACAACAAAACGAAACGGAGCGCATTGTCAAATTCTTTTGACACTTATCCCTTGCCGGCGCATCCCAAATACCCGAAAACCCAGTCCATTTCCCCCCTCAACCCACTCCACGAAAACAAACGGAGGACCTTACTTAATGTTGCTCCTACTTCCTCCAGTCCAACCAAAAAAAGGAGAACTTAATATGCAAATGGAGCTCATGTCTAGGCCGGTTCTTTGTCACCTGTCTCGCTCGCACGCAGCCATTTCATTCGGTTTTTGCTTCATTATTATTATTATTATTATTATTATTATTTTGTTTTATATATGTGTGTGTTGCCTGCTTCTCTTGTTGTTGTTGTTGGTGTTGAGTATTTTGCTGGCTGCTTTCTTGATTTTTATTGCAAGAATGCGAACGTCGGCCGTTTTTAAAGCCACCACAGAGCCTCACCCAGACCACAGACACTCTTACACTTACACACATACACTCACACACACACACACACACATACGTAGACATTATGGAAGGCAAGGCAAGCAGTTGCGTGTGTGTATGTGTAGCAACACTTACACGAAAATGATGAATGATTTTATGGTTTGCTTGACCTGAATTTTATAGTATGCATGCATGCCTCCCCCCTTTCCTTTCACTGCTCCTCTCCACCCTTATCATCTTGCCAAACAACCCACCTCCCCTCATGTCGTTGTCGCCTGAGCATTGCGAGTGGAAAATTTTATGTTTGCATAAGAAATTGGATTTTTGCATTAGTTATGGAAATGAGAAAACTTCAACTTGATTTGTTTTTCACTGGCTGGCTGACTGGTTGGTTGGTTGTTTGGTTGGTTGGCTGGTTGGCTGGTTGCATGGTTAGGGCCTGGTCAGAAAGCAGAAGTGGCAGCACGCTCAGCAACTGCCTTGGTTAGGTTCATATTCCTTCTTTTTTTTTTAATTTTTGCCGGCTTTTGGTTTGCATTGGTTTGCTTTGGTTTTTGTGGTGTTGGTCCATGGATCTATGGCTTTTTAGTGATGTTCTGCAACGTTCCACGTTCTGCTGCGCCTAATGCTTATTAGATTTGGCTCAAGGATCAAAAAACAGTTGAAAAACTGTCTGTGTAACCTGACAGCCTTCCCCCCCTGCCCGCTCCCTGCTCCTTACACTTTGCAATTAGAGTTTAGGACACATAGAACATTTTTCAATTAAAATGTGAATTTTTCTAACTTTTATATATACAACTTCTGATGTATGTCGGAATTTCTGAATAGAAAATATAAAATTGGTTATTCTTACAGAATTTTTGCAAACAAATTTTTTAAAATAAATAGACCATGAAAGAATTTAATTTCTATTTTGTATTTTTCGTGTTTATATTCCAAAAAAAAAAATATATGGTAAATTTTTCTCCGAGTGTACACCCTCTCATGATATGCATCTTGAATGCCCCTCCAGTCTAGTTGTGTTGGCAGTTGCACAAGAAGCAGATGCCAAATGTAAAAACTGAAGAAGAGACTGGGGAGACGTTGGCACTCACAGTTGCATCTATTGCGCAATATGGCAGCCAAGTCACGATATATATCGGCACATGCCCATGTATGAGCGAAGTACAAAACAAACACTTCGTCACTGAAATATCATATATATTGTTCCATATATGCGAATTTATATGCTCTCGTATATGTTTTTATTTGCTTGAGAATAAATAAGTAGAAACTTGGGGCGCACGGTGGCAATAAAACGTGGGCGTTGCCTGAATTCGGTTATTTTGTTTTTGTTTTTTTTTTTGTCGGTTGAACGTCCTTGCGGTTGGCCATCATATAAAACATCCAGTGTCATAGACACCCCTGGGACAAGAAGGATCAGTGAAGAACAAGGCAGCAGCCTGGCATACTGCAGACAGATGACGCTTCTGGCCGCAGCAATTGACCGATTATAACAGAAGCCGCAGCAACTGCTATGACAATGAATTGACGTCGCTGTAGGTATACCCTATGTAAAACATAGTATCTCGGATTTTTGTTCTATTTTTATTAGCTATATTATGTTAACTTACTGATTTGTAAATACAATTTCAAAAAAATGTGCAGCCTTAAAATGGTTTTTAAATGATTTATTTTGTAACTCAGAATATATTTATAAAATGCCATAAGCGTTTTAACAGATCTAAAAATCCAAGTTTGTTGACTATTTTGAATTATAGGAAGAAAATACCCCATCGTCTCACCAACAGAATTATGCCCGCCATATACTCTATTCCGAGCGCATTTGGCAACGTTTGGTCGTTCAGTTTTAATATTGGGAACTTTTTTAATTATTTGCTTGGAACGCTTGTCGATTTGTTCGATTCTGCCATTGATTTGTAGCCCCTGTTGTTGTCGGTCATATTGCTGTTTGTTGGTGTTGCTGTTGCGGCTGCCGCTGTTGCTGTTGCTATTGCTATTGCTGTTGTTGTCATTGTTGTTGGCTTTGTTATTGCTGTTCGATGGTGGCAAACTATGGCGGCAATATGTGCCAACGGTTGAATAATCTGTCAATAAGCTTTTGTCATCGCTTTGGCTACCAATCCAAAGTAGTGGAACAGCGCCACGAATGAGAGTTGGAGCAGGATCAGTAAACTGAGTGCGAGTGGGGGACAGCATCGGTTGCTCTTGCCACAAACAAACATTGTTCTATTGGATGATGTCAGTTGCCCTCCGGGTAGGAGGGTATCAGGTAGGGGGTGGCCACATATATATTGCGTCTTGAGCGAGGCATCTTTTTGCGAGCCAAGGGCCAACAAAAACACAAACAACGGGGGTTGGTGGGTTGTGTAGAAAACTTTTTAATAAAGGTCGATTGCTGCATGTCAATTGGAATTTTGCCCCAGCAGCAGCAGGCAGAACTTTTTTTTTAGGAGGGTGTGGGGTGTGGGGTGGGAGTTCATCACGTCATGTTGCGATTAGCTTGGCAATAGTTATCTCTCTCTTTCTCTGCATGCGCATCCGTATCCGCATCCGGTTTTTAAGTGTGGTGGAGGTACTTCGCTGTGTCTTCCGTTTTATCACTTATTACTTCCGTTGCGACACTTTCAACTCGAGCATGCAAAAGCAGCCGCTTAATTTCTATCACCTTTTGCATTTTAATTCGGTTCTGCTCGCATTTAATGAGATTTTCGGCCTTTTCGCAACTGAAATGAGAAATGCAATTTGAAGATTGACACTCTTTGGCCATCTGAATTGCATACTTTTGGGGTGTGTGACGTGCAGTAGCGATTAGCATTTATATGGGCAACTTTTCATTCGTCTAATTGCTGTTTGCAGCTGCCAAAATAAATCTTAAGCCACGACGACAACGAGAAGAATGAAAGCACTTCAAAAAAGTTGCACTGCCCAGCCAATTTCAGCTTGAGTGCAGGACAAAGGGCTTACCCAAAAGCCGGGGGGAGCTGCCCAAAATGCTGCTTGGCAGAGCGATAAAATATACATAAATAACCTTTATTACACATGCTGCTGCTCAAGTGCTCGAACTTTTTCAAGTCCACTTTGCACAGTTGTTTTGGAGTAGTTTTACGCTGGCGTTGCCGTTGCTGTTTTCTCGGCGTGCTCTTGTGCCACAGAGCCAAACCACGGTTTGGTTTTTGTTGTTTCTTCTTAGATGTTATTGTTGTTCGGTGTTCGGTGTTATTGTACTAGCCCAGGTGGTCCAATCCACATTCAACATACCACTCATCTGCTATCCAGCATGAATCCCATTGTGGCATAACGAATGCCGAAATCAATGCTCACAATTCAAAGTTGAAAAAGTATTTTTGCTCCACCATTTGCTGAATGCTTTATTGCGTTTTGTCATGCGTTCGGCAGGACTCCAGGACTTCCAAGAACGTAACATAGACTATCTGCTCAATATTCTCAATTCGAATCAGCTAGCTTATTGTTTCTTGGCTAAAAATACTCGAGCAACTGGATAAAAACAATCTGATATTTAACAAGAAGAACGCTCAAGTGACAATCTAAGTTCACATATAACAAAGTAAGAACTCTTTGCTTATCGACTAGAAAATACCGCGTGTTTGTTGAACAATGTAAGATATTTTTACTAAACTGAAAAGATGAGAAAAGTGAGAGAAAGATAGAAAGTGTATAAGGAAAGTTGATAGTCAATTGATAATTTATTGCATTACTTATAAAGTGTTCATCAGCTTAATTAGGCATGGGCATAAAATATGTTAATCAACAAAATACATAAGTAATAAATGTACGTGCTACTAAATGTAGAATATGATATTTGAGCATTGGGGCCTGTTTTGTGAAGGGTCTGCTGCCAATTTAAGTTAATTAAACCACGCAAATCCTAATGTGACCTAATTGGATTCCGTTGGCAGCTGGCTTCGAGTCGGGCCCTGTAAAAAGCGGACAGACAGAAGACACATCGTTAACAGTCGCCTGTCATTTTCACTATTGAGTCTGGGTCGGCTTTATGTCTTTCTTTCGGGTTTCTTTCAGATATGACCCTTTTGATATGTGCTTGTGGGCGTTCATCAGCAGAGCAGCTTGTTGCGCTGCTGCTTTGGCCACTTTCCTTGTTGCTGTGTTGCTTACTGCGTTCGCTCTGCCTCGCTTCGCGCTTCTCCCATTACTGGCTTTCTTTACGGCGCGCTTCGTAATCCTACAAGCAACTATAAGCCTTGGTAATTATCTGCAAAGTGACCATTAGGCGATTAGTTGACGCTCGCTGTTACTGCTGCTGCTGCAGCGCCTTCCTTGAGCTGTGCCAACCACCACTAACGCTAACTCTCTATAGTTATTTAATTGTGGACAGTTTTGTGCTCTGTTACGTAGAAAAACGTTGTTTTTTTTCGGTCCATGTAGAATGCGTGCAACAAACTAGTGAGAAAGCTCAAGACCAATGCTCATTGGTCAGATAACCTCTGAGCAGCTCCGACTTCAACACTCTATCTTAGAAAACGATACATAAAGGTTTTCGTAAAATAATTTGAGTATGGTATTACCTATATATGTTTATCATTATATGACCTATAAATATACAGTTTTTTGTGGGCTGTTTTAGAAGGCGTATGAATATTACAATTAATTTTCCTTACAGAGCACAATAAACTAAGGAGGTAAATTTTTTGTTTTAAATAACATTTCACATAAATCACAGCTTTCAATCAATAGATGACTTCATTACAGCTGAAAGCTTAATTTAGACTTAATTTATTTTCAAGTTTAGTACAAATATTTTACATAATATCTGTCATATGACATTTAAATTTTGTCACTTTCTTTTTTGCCATTCATTTGAGTTATGTTCGTCGAGCGTTTTCTTTGTGCAATTTTTTCTTTACAATTTCCGCTTTCCTTTTGCCCGTAAATGAATGCTTTTTGCAACTTCCCCCTTTGCGCAGCTCATCGCATTTCATTGTTTCGTTCCCATTCTCATTTTTATGCTCATCTAATTTGCATTTGCATAGTTTCCTTTCTCCGTTGTAGCTGGTCCGCTTTTCTCGTTCTTTGTGGCCAACTCAAAAATATGATGAGTTTTTCCGTAAGGCACCATCATGGTTTATGAACTGTTGCATACATTTCGTTCTGGCTAACAAGCTGACTTAGTATGTGATAATTTTGCTGGCCGATAGTTTCTTTGCATGTTTTTGTCATAACAGAACAGGGTACTGGATGTACAAGCGACAATTTTCAAGGGACTGCGGCAAAAGCTGCAATTGCTCAAAGCGATTCAAAAAAAAAATATATGAAAAAATTTCCATAATGTTCTTGTGGCTTTCTCACCCCTGCCCCATCAGCTCACATCGAAGTCTAAGCACACGCGGCGCATTGAAAATTATTTACGATAACGATCGCATAATCATAATAATAATCACATTATAATAATTCTTGGCTTTATGGCCTCTGGTCTACAAAGGGTCTGCGGCCTGCGGTCTCTGAGGACGTGTAATAGTTGCTAATAAAATGCAATGCCCATCCAGGAAGGGGGCATGATCGGAGTTCGGTGCGGTGATAAATTCTGCGCAACGCAACATAAAAGAAGAGGAAGAGGCGAACGAAAAAAAAAAACCTACAACCAACTGAAGCGAGTGCAAAAAATGGCAACTGCATTGATGTTATTACCTGTGCTGCCAACTATTTGCCAAAGTCAATAAACAAAAATGACAGGTGGACAAACTGGGGCGAAAAGGCGACAGCATGGAGACACCCCCTCAATGGCCACAACAACCACACCCCACAACACACCGCACCATCTCACCGCACTTTAACTAACCAATCCGTGGCAGTTGTTGTTTCATATATTGTTTCGCTAGCAGCAAATTATTGTTATGCTTTTGGATTTTGCGCATAATTCTGTAGTTTTCCGTTGTGTTTCTTGTTGTGCATGTTGTTTTTTTGCATGTTGTGAGCGCTTTTTGGAGTATGTTACTCATACGCCACATAAGCCCTGATCTAGCATACAAATTTGTATGCAATTTTAAATGAGCCATAGCCTGAGACATGGCACCAACACATTGCAAATGACATTTTACCCATTCCTGTAGACTCTTTTTTGGTAAGGATAAAAATGTGGATTATTCGTCACCTAATAATTGAAAACACATAAATCATTATTTGCTCCAGGACAACAAATACTCTACGTAGACAGAATATTGCAAACCTTTTCAATAATTGTTAAAATAAATTTCGTTAACAGTTTTAGAGACAGATTTGATGAAAGTCGGGCAGCCGATGCACATTCTATGTTCTGAGTCACAGTTGTAGAGTCAGTTATTATTATGCTTTGGTCGTTTTTCAACTGTTTTGAAACTTATTTAATCTGGAGATTGTAGAGTATTGCACAGTCGTTCGTATACTGCAACGACAACGTATTTACCTGTTTTCTTTTTGGTTCTTGTTTTTTTTCCTCGCATGCATTGTTCACCATTTTCAATTTGTTTTTGGCCAGACATTTGCCACGGCCAGCTGAGGACAGCCAGAACTGCAGCTGTCCTCGTTATCAACGTCGTCGACATTGTTGACGTGGATTTTGCTGAATGCAAAATGTACTTTGAGTTGACTGGTCTGATACCCTGCAACATAGTGCTTAATAAGTTTGTATATATATTTGGTGTATCACACAGCTAAGCTTCTTAGTTTCAAGCACGTGTTACTAAGATTATTTTCTTACTTTCGTTTGCCACTTTGAACACAAGATTTTCATTCTTTGGTTGGCAATTTCCATTGACATATGACAACCATTTTGTTCACAGCTGAAGTATAAGCAAATCTTTCCCAACACTTGTTGTTCCATTTAAGAACAGCTTTCATATTGTCAACTAATTGTAAACCTATTGTGTTATAAAGAGTGCGTATTATGAGAGATTAGATTAGATTAGTTGCTCTGTGGGGTGTAAATACTTTCAAAATATTCCGGTCAAAATATTCGAATCTAGACTGCTCACAATATGCAAGTATAAAAGTATTAAAAGTTCGGCTTCACTGCTGGAAATATATTTTTGTTTAGCTTGCACGCTGCGGTTGCAAACTCGTTTTCAAAATAATCGACAGCAAAAATAAAAAAAGTAAAAAACTATGGCAAGTTTATTTATGCTTTGCGTGTCTGCTGTGAATTAGTGCCAAATTTGATTATCTATGGCCACACTCACACACAGTTATGCACACTCACACACACCCACACTTGCACATACACAACCCATACAGAAACACGCCTAAAACTAAGTCACAATGTTTTTGCCGACTGCTGACAGTTGCTGTTGTAGGGAATTGCTCATATAGCTGCTGCTGTTGCTGTTGCTGTTGTTGTCACTGTCTATCGGTTTTCATAACGCCCCTATAAAATTGATTACCTTAATCAATTCAAATATTTGTGGATTTTTTAATTTTTCACGTGAGCACCTTAAACCAAAATAGATATTTAGATAGAAAAACAGAGCGAGTGAATACACGTTGAAATTCTCATGTTTGATTATTTATGCCAAAGCGATTTAAACTTTGGTTTTAAAATTGAGTTTGGGGCAATGAGTTTCTTTTTTGCTCGCGGGCTGTGGCGCACCCAAAGCTTTTGCGTGTAGCCATCGACAGATTTTTATGTCATAAGTAACATGCCAAGCGGTAATTAGTGAAAACTCTCTCAATGGTTGACCTTTAAAGGCGCAGCTTTTTTGGTTGGGCCGGTGTCAGAACTAGTTCAAGGATCCACCGAACTTTCTGAAATAAATATTGTCCAAGCTATTAATAACGAGCAAGACTAGATTTACGATTTAATACGTTTGCGGCTATAAAGAATAGATTCAAGCAACACAACGTAGTTTATTATTAAATAAAAAAAAGTAAGAGGAACTATCTTGGGCATGTTGATACCTTAATATTCCCCCTAAATTTCTTGTGTGTTTTTTGCTTTTATTTCTGATTTACGAATGATACGAATGACTTATTGTTCCTATGCCAGCTATATCATATAGTGACTCGATCCGGTCGCTCCCAAAGCATAAAGGTGAATAAATAACAAGTTTCTTCAAAATATCTGCAAATCTGAGAGTTCGGATTGCAATTCAGCTCAATCTTAATCTCAATCCTCAGCTTTGTCAAAGAAAACTAAAACAAGAGCTGTTAGAATCTTGGCAAAGTATCAACGAACAATAACTATATATCAATTAATAATATGTTTCAAGTAATAAACTAAATTCCAAAAAATTTATATTTATCGGGTGAATATTTATTTTCAAGTTGTTGAACTGTACCAAATACATTCGAATATTTGTGCCCAAACACAAGAATCTAGTGCCCATCACTTTATTGATTAGTGGCACTTCAATGCAATGCAGTCTGTATGGACTGCTGAGAGTATGTAAGGACTGGCACTCTCAATGAGTTTGTCTGCTGTGTGTTCTTTGTAAGCGATGTCAATGGCACTGACAAGGAGGCGCATTGTGGCTTCCCTGTAAGGCAGGCAGGCTGGCAGGAGCGAATCAGGCAGGCAGGCAGGCGAGCAGGCAGGCACAACAATGAATGGCACGAACAATGTCTAAATCTTTATTAATTCGACTATTTTGAGGAGCTGCTGCCGCCAGATTCACAGTAACAGAAGAAGAACTCCACAGCTACGATTCGGATCTGCTTGGAAGAGGCGCATCGTCAGCGTACCACTCAACAAATAAATTAATAGCCATCAATCAGTAAATCCGCCGAAGGACCTTTTGCTTTGAATGCAAAGGTTACGTCTCCGCGCGTGTGTGTATTTTATAGTGTGTGTGTGTGAGTGTGTGTTACTCCTCTACGTGTGAGTGAGTATGTTTCTATGTGGCTGAAGCGCACAAAAGCGCGCTATAAGCGCGCTCAATGAATGGCTAATATGCCGCCTGCACGCGCTCCGCTTCCTTGCTCTAGTGTGAGGTATACAGTGTGTGTGTGTGTGTGTGTGTGTGTGTGTGTTGAATGCTGTGTGCTTTTCTGAGGTCAACAAAAAAGGTCTGTACGTGGCAGCAACTACATTGCCGCATTGATACGGCTCGGCATATGTGCCGCAAATCTGATTTAGATCGCAAAAGCTTTAAATGAGCCACAAGGTGAGTAACAACTTTAGACAGCTGAGATTGAATATTTCAACTAAATATGAAATGTGGCAACATAAAAGTAAGCACATGTTTATTAAGAAATTTAATTTAAGAAACAAGCTTTTATTTTATATAAATAATTCATCGAATAAGTGGCAAAATCTTTTGATCTTTCTTCGTGCTTATATTTATTATTTTAATAGCAACAATTCCAAATAGTATTGAGTATTTGTTGCATCGTTTGTCGTACTGCATCACATACAGTGAATAATTTATGAATTGAGTGCACTTTGAAAATTGTGCTGATCTCAGTTGGATCCGTTCGATTTCATTTTAGAATTAACCGATTACTCGCTAAGTCGTCTGACAGTTCAATTTCTTTAAGCGACAGCACAGGCCAAATGCTAAATGGCAAAAGGCAAACTGCACAAACAGCAACATCCAAAACAACAATATCAACAACAACAGCAACAACAACAATAAAATGCCAGCTACAACTCATAAATCATTCGCGATGTCGATGTCGAGTATGATGACGACTGGCAATCGAGGCATCTGATTGACTACTGTCAGACGGGCAAACCTACATATAAACGTACAGGCGCACGACATTCAAACAAACAAGCTTTGATGCTGTAAGCATAGACCGTATATGCTATATTGGATATGACAAATGTACACTCGAACAAATTCAATTGCCCCAGAGCTTAGAGCAATCGCCCGAATGCCAAAAATAATTATTTTTTTTTATTTTTGTTTCAGGAGGAATTTTCAACTAAACCAAATAATATTTTGAATGTAGGATAACTTGCGCAAATTTGTCATTGGATTTAATTGAATATAAGCAGTATTAATTTGATATTGCTAACATAACAGTATTTGTTATTTTACAAGTGTAGATGCGAGTGTTTCCACTTCCACGTGCATTTATTGCAAATGAAAGAGACGTAGCCAGAAAGAGAAAGCAATCGAGAGCTGATGTCGGAGGACTCAATGGAAATGCTGTGGAATTCATATGCACAGTCGCAGCCGTAGTCGCAGTCGCCGTCGCCGTCGCAGTCGTCGTCGGCGTTGCTGTTGACTGCGAAGCCAGCAGAGCGTAACAAATGAAATGTGACACATTATGCGACGAGGCGTATAACTGTCTCTCTGTATCTGTGTGACTGCAATGTGTGTGCGTGTGTGTGTGTGTGTGTGTGTGTGTGTGTGTGTGTGTGTATTAAATCAAATCGAAATGACTTTCGTACTCTATCAATGTCGAAATTATGCAATAACTTCAATTGATTACGAGCGCGTGAGTAATTTAGTGACATTGGCCCAACACATGCTTGTACAAATGTATGCAGCGCTTAAGTATATCTGTACTTATACACACACATATATATTTTATATATATATATCGGCAATCAGTGGCGCCCTCCTGGGCCACTAGATCCTTCATTCGAGGACAGTAAAACGTTTAAAGTGTCATGTTGCGGCCTCTGTCGCTTTTGCTGCCTCGTTGCTCCGCACTTGAATGCCATTTTTACTTTATTATTATTTGCTGCTGCTGTTGTTGTTGCTTTTGTTACTGTTGCTGTTTGCTTTGACAACCCACTTACTCGGCATAGATGGGGCACCTGTCTTGCTGTTGTCCTGGCTTCCCTGCAACCAAATCGCACGCATCGACAGGGCTCTGAGTAAACCCCTTCAAGTTAGCTTGCCCCACAATCTTACTCTGCGTTGCTGCTGCTGGTACACTTGGAAAGCAAATATGTAGAAAATTGATGCAAATCAAGGCCATATTCAGTCACAACTCTGACAAATAAGAAAAAGCGCAGATCAGAAAACAAAATGATTTATGGTCTACCGGAATTGCCAAATGTAGAGTTGTTTCGGGTCAATTTAACCAAGATTGTCCGAATTTTGAAACTTGGCCAGATACTTCATAAATCAAGAAAACTCAAAAATTTAAATCATATCTCAATCATGATCTTAAAATATAAATCATTCAGTGGCACGAGTATAAGTTATTAGTTTTTTGTTACGAAAATTATTTACGTAATTAGTTTTTAATAGATTTACGATTCGTATCCCATTAACAAAAACAGAAAACAAGTAAAGAAATTCCATACCGGCTGTAATTGAATTTAAAGCTAACGTTTTTCTCTGAGTGTGGTGTTATCTGTCTGCTTCGGTGATGGCTCCCTGGCATTTGGCTTGGCTCAGGTCCCGCATGTGTTCGCCATATCCAGTTAAAAGGATAATGGAGCACAACAATTTTTACACGCATATATTTTACAAATATTTGCATTTTTGCCTCGCTGCCTGTCAAGTGAGCCAAACGCCGGAAAAGTAACACATACATGAGCATCGTGAGCACGGGCCACAAGGACTACGAACTACGGTGTACGGAGCACATAACTTTGGCGTACCTTTTGCATTGCTTCTTTTAAGACACATTTGCGTCGTACTTGGTGTTCTTGATGCTACTGTTGTTGGTCTTTTTCTTCTTCTTGTTCGTGTACGGGTTAGGCCTGAAAAGCCTCAACTGCACATAAAGGGATTGAATGTGTTTATGTGTGTGAGTGCGTGTGTGTGTGCCAAAGGATTTGTTGTGTCGCCTGCAAAGGTTTGCGCTTTGTTATACACTCACTAACATTGCTATTTACATATATATCTGTGTAAGTGCGTACTATGATCGAATTACGTGCCCTTTACACGCTCTTTAATGTGATCGGAAACAGTAGATATGTATTTGCATAAATGCTAAGGTATTATTATTTATGTATGCATGCATATATATATATATATTTATATTTATATTATAAATATTCACACAGATATTGTGTGCATTCTGCACTGATTTGTTGGTCACAAATTATATTTTATACATATTATATTGGCATACTTATAATAGGGAGTAAAATATATTATTATTGGTATAAATTAAAGTGCTCTAAGAGAGTAGTGCTAAGTGCTCATGAAATTAACTAGGCCAAAAATAAGATTGAGCTGATGCACATAATATTAAGTGCATTATATTTATCGGGCTTCCATTTTTTGTTAGCTTTTTGTAATTTATCAAATTTTAGCCAATCACAGCTGGTCTCGTTGTCTCCTACATTAGCTTTATGGTCGCTGTAGGGCAGGCAGATCCGATTAACAATGTGTATTTGAAGAACAAAATATGTGAAAATACACCTACATCGAATATGGGATTACCTGAATGAATGGTCTGACATTTAAGAGGCATGCCACATATAGTCTATTTTTGGCCTATCAAAAAAGTATCAGCCAAAAATATGATATGATTTCGCCCCGCTTTTCGAAGGTACCGTGCCTTGTGAATAGCCAAAGTGATAGTCTGCTCATTAGTCGCACTCACTCCACCAATATCTGAAATCTATACGATTTTATTTTCATTATGCTTTATTCGTAATCCTTTTTGTGCTCATCTGAAATACGATCTTTCGATAGCGGGCTCTTCATGTTGTTTCAATTGCTCTTCATTTCCGTAGAGCTCGTTTGGCTGCTGTTCATTCTAAAATATCAAGAGAGATGAATAATCGAGTGCTAAATAAAATATTGATTAATTCAAAGTTGGACTTTGTTATTATTTTCATTTTACTATGTTAAAGTAAAAGTCAGTCAAAGACATGACACTTCACTTACAATATGCTAATAAAATACCCTATGCATATTGAAAAGGCACACATGACATGTCAGACACCGTTAAATAAAAATATAGAATTCTCTTTATAAATATGTAAATTCTTCATTTTATTATTATTAATCTAACTAGGTTGCTGACACAACTTGACTATTACATTTTCAAATTTCACATGCCTCATTGCAATTATTGTATTGATTGCCTGCTCCCAGCAACATTTAATTTCAATTGTGAGCATTTGGATAGTTTCCTTTCAGATTTAATCAAATTTCCAGCCAGCTGGTTAGTCTTGTCTTCGTCCGAGAAGGGATTTAATGCAAAAATTCTTTCATTTGATTTGGTTGTTAATATTGGAAAAGATTGGTTTAAAAATGCCAACGGCAAATTATTATTTGCTGTTCATAGCATTAACAAGTCAATGTGAGCTAAAAGTAATCAAAAATAATGAAATGAGATATCAATTGGATTTTTTTATTAACCATTTTTATGCTACTGGCAACATTAACAAATTTTTTGCACATTTCGTAAAGTTGGCTTTAAAAGTCAACAATAAAAGCTATTTTGCAATTATATAATTCTTTTCATAGCGATGACCCAGTTTTTCAATTAGACAACCGACACTTTAAATGTCATAATTTAAATGGCATAAAAAATGAAGTTATGAATAGAGTAAGCAGCCGATATAGAGATAATTAAAACGACTTAAATTAATGCAAAAATCAGATAGAAAATCCAGGAAATTTGTTTTGTTAGCAGCAGATGTACATAAGTCCCAGTTAAATATTTGCTTTAGTTGTTAAAGAAGAAGTAAAATAATATGAATGTACATCAAAAATTGTCAATGGTTTACATTGTATAATATGCACTGTAGAACCTTATGCATTGCAATATTCATTATTTACGTTATTAAGTTATATTGCTCATACGCCATATGGGATGATTTTAATTAGCCTTCCACGCTACGGATTTATGCACACACACATCCGCCCGTACATATACATGTATTCGTTTTTTCTGCTCTAAGGTCGAGGTGCATGCTTATTAGGTGTGCAATGCATGAGCAGAACACATACATATATCTATATGGGTCAAGCAGCTTGGGGTTGGCTCGCCGCGTTGCGTTCTATTTGTTGGATAAAAAATGATGTGTGCGTGCCAGTTGAACCAGAGCACGATGCTAATGTGCTAGCCTGGCACATAGTGGGAGCAAGTCAGCTTTTTTTAGCTGCCTTTTGCACCATTGTTGAGTTGGGGTCTTACTTTCTCTATTATGGGAATACTCTGACTCCTCCGGGAAAGTGAATATTGGTTTTGTCTTTCTAGATGATTGTCTTGTGTGACTTTTTTACGACTTCTGAAGTAACGAAGAGGGAGAAATGGATCACTTCGTTAGAGAGAAAGAGAGAGAGGTAGACGAAAAGAGAAGAATATTATTGAGATTGAGAGTGCTAGAGAGAAAAAGAGAGATATATAAGAAGAAATATTACTGAGATTAACAGAAATAGGGAGATTACTGAAGAATTGGGGAGAAATAGAGAAATTACTGAGATAGGAGGAGTGAGTGAGACAGGTAGAGAGAGATTACCAAGATAGGGATAGAGAGAGGTTACTAAGATTATTGGACGATTTTACCCCTATATCCAGGAGTACAAATTTCGCTTTTTCCTAGACATTCAGCTTAACACGATCATCAGTGTATTACGCAGTCGGATAAATGCCATAGCAACGTGTTACTTGTTACTTTTACTTTGTTGCAGTAGCTGTTGCTGTTGCTACGATGTGTCTATGTGTGGCAGGCGATGTGCGGCATACTGTCGACGTCGACGTTGACGTCGAGTCACACTTATCCTAGAGAAACACAGTCAGAGAGAGAGAGAGAGAGAGGGATGCAGAGGCTAAAAAAAACTAAAATGTTGGCCTAGCGACTCTGCGTGTGAAGCAAGTGGCGCCAGTTTGTATTGTCATCTTTTTGCCCGTTGCTTTTTGTCTTCCCTCGGCTTTGCCATTTCTCTTCTTCTTTCTTTTTTTTATACTCGACAAGAGCCTGTGACTGTGCCTGTTACTGTGCCAGTGAGTGTGTTTGAGCCTTCCATGTTTCTGTCTCTATCTGTGTGCGCTGGAGCGCTTTTTCTTTTCTATTATTGTCTCACTTACAAGTGTACCCGATGTATTATGCATATCCTGTAACACTCCATTTTTGTTGTGCATTAGTCAAATGTGCGACAGTTGGAAAATAGAGACGCCAGCAGCCGGGAAACGAGACGTAACGAAACGAAATGAATGAAGAAAGGGCAAGGCAGAGGGGAGTGGACATAGGGAAATGGGCATGGAAATGGAGCACATTTAGTCACACAATTGGCTTTGCATGCCAAATGGGGAGGGCTCTAAGCCAACGAGCTAAATATGTTGTCAGCCCTTTTTGTAGTTTTTTGCCTTTCCTTTTCGCAGGTAGGTGAATGAAGAAATTAAAGCGCCGAATTAATAAGCACTTTATCCATTTCCTTCTAGGCCTTTAATTGGTTGCGCGCGGAGGCTCCTTTTTTTTTTTTGCTTGTGCGTCTTAAGTCCCTAAACAGCTTTGCTTATATTAATATGCTCCCATAAGCCATAAGCCACTGCAAATGTCTTTGTTACCACCACCATGCCCTTCTCATTGGTAATTATCAGGGCAAAGGCGTCGACGTCGACAAACGTCGGCCTCTCGGCAATGCCATAAAAGTGCCACTTAAACTGTTTCAGTTTTTTATGTTTTGTGTGGGTTTTTTTTGTGTGTCGCTTTGAAGTTGCAGGTGGTAGCAAGCAAAATGCTTACCCTCATCTAGGATGTACACCGCACAACAAGATGTGCTAAACAAATCTGTGGGTCCCAGTATCGCTTAATGAATTTTATACGCATATAATAAGTACGCACTTATATAAACCATTTTTTGAATCAAAAACAAATGTGAATTTTCACACAATGTATGCCAAATATAATAATTTATTTTTTTTTGTCATATGGAATCATGTTAGTTGAACGCGGAAAATAAAATAAAAGAAAATAAAAAATAAGTGATGTGTACAATTGTACATTATTTTAATATTGTACAATTACTAGTTGCATAAATGTTCCAGCAAGGAATATAAATGTGTTGGGCAACGGATGTACCAAATATTCAGTAGACTTTTACAGGTTTGGTCGCTTTTGTAAACGAGTGTGGTCTAACTGTAAATTGGCCACATCTGATCGTTAGGGTATATGGGGAATAGTTAAGCGAGTTGCCAGTTGCCAGTTGCCAGTTGTTTAGTTGCTTAGCTGTATTTGGTCTGGTCCGGTGGCTAGTACGATTGAGAGACGTGTTTAATTGCTCGATTAGCGCACAGTTTGCTGGGCAGTGTGGGCGCGCCCTTGCCTCAAGAGTAGCCTGACCCTGTTTTTGCCCGAAGGCATTTTGTGCTGCACAATGAGAAGCAGCAACGTTCACGGCGTCACCAAGTCCCCAAGCCATAATTTTGAACTTCAGTTGAGAGTTGAATTTGGTTTTGGTTTGCCACGAGTAGTGCGGCGTGCGTTGAAGGGGCTAAGGGTGGTGGGTGAAGATACTGGTTAGCAAAGCGAGGTTAAATCTGGTTTTCAATTTCATTTTCACTTGAGCAACACTTAAAAACAGTCGCTAAATTAAATTATTCAAAATGTCAAACAATTATTCAAACGCCAACGGAACTGTAACTCTCGAATTTATGCAAAGGACACAGCTGACGGGAAGGGGCGATGATTCTGGCCTCGGGGGTACCTGTTTTGCAGTTCACCCAGCCGTATATATATATATAAAAAAATATATATATATATAAATATATATATATTTATATATAAGCCAAGTTATGATTTAAAAAGATATTAGTCCTGTTCACTGTGGCCGCCGTCGCTGTTTGTTGCCTTTGTACTTTATGCAAAGCAGGAATAATATACCAAGTATGTATATACTGTACAGAGGGGCAGCACATTGTTGGAAAATTTAATTATATCTAAAGTTGAGAGGGCAGCTTTATTGCTGATTCTACGCATAAACTTTTATTAACTGTGCGCTCGTATTTTGCAATTTTCTCAAGTTTTCTTCATATTTTTTGTTGAAGCCAAATGAGAAGTCAGCAGCATTGATATAAATAAAAGTACGCGCAGAACTTTGAAAATTGGCTTAAAGAGCTCATATAAAAATGGAATGTGCTTGCGTGAATATTCTGTCTCTGCTGCTTGTTTCTATCAATCAAAGGTTCAAGCCCACAAAAGCCGCACCACCCACAAACCAACCAGCAGCCACGCTTAGCAAACACACAACAGCCCACACACACCCAGAAATACGTGGTGTGTGTGTGTGTGTGTGTGTGTGAGCGCTGGCAGTCTTGTGCAAGTAAAATGTAATTGAAATGCGGTTTTTATTTTAATTTAGACGAGAGCTGATCAAAGGCAAGGCCTGAAAGCCCAAAACACTAATATCTGTCGTTGATTTCTCACGATTTTTACACGTTTGCGGCGAACACATGCCAATATGTTGGAACACACATCTGTGTTGTTTACACATGCGACTAAATGTGGCATGGAGTCTATCCTAATCCTTGTACATATTGCTGTTTACGCTAGCTAATTGCACGAACAGTCCCAGTCGTAAGTAAGTCGGTGCTTTTAAGTCAATCGGTTGTTTTCAACAAATATGTCTCTGAACTAATTCTACTAATTTGCAAATAATTGACATGGAAACATCACACATAACTATGTCTTCATATATGATTTGTATATTTATATTTATTTTATTCTTTTACTTTATCTGTCGATTTTAATTTATCACAACTTTTAATAACTTGGCAATACATTTTAACCATGATAACAATGGCTGTCTGGCCATTGAAAACTGACCACTTTTTTGATGCTCTCAAGCAAAAGTATGCAAGAGTTTTCATGAGTCTGTTGAAACTGGTCGTGTGTTCATTTGAAGTGTGTGTTTTTTAATGGGTTTGCTGCTTGTCAGAGCACTCATCTGCCAGCGGGCTGGATAATCAATAATAAATGCAATGTGAAAAACACTGTGAATATTGTGCTAAATCCATAACACAAACTTGGCGCCATTAAAACAAGTTTTGTAATGTCTTTCAATTACACTTGACGCTCATAAGTATGCTATGATTAATGTAAAGGCGATTCGTATCCACATGCGCTTAGTCTACAGGGAAAGGAAGAGGAAGGAAAGTAAAGAAGCGCGCTCTCATTATCGCATCGCCAATCCCAATGTCCATTTATCATCAGCGCAATGAGACAGTGCCCCAAATGGGATGGGAAGGGAAGGATGGGTATGGGAGTGCTTAGGAAAGTAGCGTTCAACTTTAGCTCTTTGGCAAACTGTATATCGGATCGAGTTGTGCTCAAGCTGAAGACGCTTTTACTGCATTGAGATACACGCCATAATTACAAGAGATGGCAAAACTAATAAATGGCCCGCAAAATGTTCATTTGCTTTTGGCTTTTTGGACAGTCGAGCAAATTAAGTCGTTACGTCTGACACTGGATTTGTTTTTGCTCTAGCCTGATTGACATAAATTTTGTATGCCAACTAATTGATGTTAATTTTCGCTCGTTCGCCCCGTTTGTTTATCCAGCGCAAAATGCAAACCTTTGATGAATTGCCACAAGTTGGACAGTCGACACACATTACTAACAAATTGCTTTCCATCGCTATGGGATGCTCTGTATCTATCTACACAGCAAATAATTTTTAATATTATTTTAATATATTGTATATTCACTAGTTCTTATCATTTTAGGTGTATTTAGTAACATTATCGTATACAATTTGAAATTTTAAATGGTTTCACTTAATAATTGTTATTTTGATCTAATTAATATTAATCTACAATTATAGCATTCGCTAGGTATTATTTAAGCTCTACATCGACAATTTAATACATAAAATTTGTGAGCTTAGCTACATTTTTGTTAAATAATAAACTTGAATCGGAAACGGTTTCAAATGAATCGGTTTCAACAGCTATACTGGATTTTTAATTTAAAATTAAGTCTGCATTTATTCTGAATTTTTTGAGAGATTTATGTATAAAATTGAATTAAGCTTAAGCTCAAACTTTATTTGCGCGTTGTATTCAGAATAGAATGCAAAGTTCAATCGACAGCAATTTTAAAGCGACGCAAATCGAATAGCAACGACTTGGGATTTAGAATGCCACTTCTTCATCTTAAAGCGTACGCAGCGTACAACAAAAAAGGGATAGAAATGAGGAAAAAACGCGGCAACAACAACAACTACAACAACGGCAACATGTCAGCGACAAACACTTTGGCAAAAGTTGCCAGTTGTCGTTACCAACTGCTGCTGCTACTTCGTGCCTGGGTGTGAATCGAGCAGAAACGGTAGCAATTTCTGAATTTACTTTTATCCGTGCGGATGCCGCGGAAATCCTGTCACTGCCGTTGCTACTGCTGCTGCTGAGGTTGCTCCTTCTGCTTCTTATTTTGCCCCTGCTTCTACTTTTCCTGTGTCCTTGTGTCGATGTTGGTTTCGCGTTTTGCGTGCTTCAGTCGCCAACTCTTTGGCAACCACATTGCAACCGGACTGCCAGCGGCTTCAAGCAACTTGGCTGGCAGCTAGCTATCCACTCCTATCATGCTTTGTCCGTGTGATAACAAATGCAGCGCCTCAATCAGCAACAGACTGACCAGTTTGGTGCGTGTTTGTCAGTTTGGCCAAACTGCAAAACAATCACTCAATGTTTGACTCAAGCTAATCGCCGTTGGCATTCATGACTTTGACGAGACTTTGACTTAGGTCATTGCGATCGCCACTAAGTCACCCCTTCGACAAGCCCAACCCTAAAACGCATATACGAATCACTCACGCACACAGCTGCGGGGGTAAACAGAATTGATTGCGTATGTTTTCATTTTGGGGGCATTGCCGCAATGCTATTTCATTTTCAGCTTGCCATTCCAAGAGTTGTTTCTACTTTCTGCCGGCTTGCCTGGCTGGCTGCCTGCCAGCTTCTGCCCGCTTGTCCGCTTGCCTACCACCTTGCATGGTGCTTGGCTATGATATGAAACATTTGAGGTATGTGCAACCAAACACGCAACAGGGCTGGCAACTGGTAGAAGCCGATATGCCAAACAGCAACAGCAGTTCTCCTTCTCCTCTTCAAGTGCACCAAAGACTATTTAGCTGTGCATTTTATCAATGCAATTTTATTTTTGTGTTGATGACGAACGAAAAAACAGCTGCCTTTTAGGTTCATATTGGAATGTTTGCTTTTCTTGAAATTTAACAAACCATCTAAGCTCGTTAAATAAAGCATTATTACGATTTTTCAAATTTCATTTAATATTTAATGAATATATGTGTTCAAAGATATTCATACCCAATCTTTACAATTTGCTTTGATAAAATATTTTAAACATTTTTAATAATATCAGTTCCGATAATTTCTACTTAATACCAGCGCCTCAAAGCAGTTATTAATTGCCTACGCATTAGCAAATTTATTACTTTCAAGTTAATGAACTAATTAGTAACTATATACTTCAAATATAATTAGAAGTCTTCAAAACGCAAATATTTGAAGTGGAGGAACATTTTGGTCCACATTGCGATTTTCTGCAAAATGAGTAACTTTTAAATGTATACTTTTATATGTGTATGAGTTCGGTTGCTTAGACACAACATCGAAATGGATAACACAATTTGAGCCATATGACTATTGCTCAATAAGCCAAGGGCTTATGTGTAGCTGCTGGATAAATGAAATGGTCAGAAGAGAAGCTCAGCTGTTGCCAAAACTGATGCAGTTACTTTTGAAGGCTGTAATTTGGTGCCTGGTTAACATGTGATGTGACTTTCAAGAAGCTCTTTTGCGCCAACCCTGAGAATTGCTGAAATGCACTGTATGCGTGTGTGTGTGTGTGCGTAGCCTTTTGGCTTAACTTGCAATTTAGTCGAGCTCTTTGGTGTATCTGGGTGCTGTTCGCTCCTCGCTCTTCGCTGCCGTTGTCATTTGTTGGTGTTTCCTTCGACCTGCTTGCTTGCAACTTATGCGTGACTTGAGTGCATACTCGAGTGCTCGAGACGGGTCTAAAAGTGTACGCAGCTAAAACTTTTGCCACTTGAAATAGTTTTTATTCCTCGCTCACAACTCTCTACCTCCTCCCTTACTCTCTCTCTCTTTCTCTCTCTCTCTCATCCTCGCACTGCACGTTTCTCAATTGCTATGCCTTTCACTCGTGGCCGACTTTATGCAAATAAATGTTTTTACTCATTTTAATATACATTTTTATGACACTTTTGCTGGTAATGCGCCACCTACCAACGCTGCAGCTACTCAAAACTATGCCATCCACAGTTGCATCGCTTGATTCAGTTGCTTGCTCATCTCATCTCATCTCATCTCATCTTCCAGCTCGTTAGTGCGTCGTATTTATGCAGAAATTGGCTCAATTTGCAGTCGATTTATGCAGTAGATTCTTCAAACACTCCACGCTGCGATTGTTTGCTCCGTTGCCATCAAACCATTTGCTACTTAATTGACTTGCATTTCTGCCTATCTGCTTGTCATAACACACCGCTCATCTTGTCGCCCCTGAAATGTGCGTGTGAGTCCTGACAAAAGCAAAAGCTTAATAAGAATGCAAATTTTATGTCTAAAGTTCTTTTCAGATATTAGTCAAGAGTTTTCTTACTAGAAGTTTAGCAGAGTGCTGCCTTAATTAGATTTTGTTGTGATAAGAAAGGAGTATGATTAAAAGAGCTGCATCTAGCTCATATTTTACGCATTTTATGGCATAAATAGAATATTTTTATTTGCTTTATTTTTTGCTTGAAAATATTTGAAAGTGTTTCCAGTGATTTGTTTTAAGGAAATCCACACTTTTATGTGAAAATGGTTGGCAACAAACTGAAATGTAACTTGACTATATCTTTATTATCTACTCTTAATTGAAATCTAAGCGATATTTAACTGAATTTATTGAAAGTAACTAACCCTATAGTTGGAAATTGAGTTCAAGACTGATTGCTATCATTTTAAGACAAATACCTTACGAGAACAAAGCAGGATAATAACAGCTATATATGTATAACAGTCTCTCTCACTAAATACAAATGATTGTTGAGATTGTCTCTTCGAGAGCTCTTCTACGGTGGTGTAATTCATCAGAAGTGTTAACTTGGAACGTCTCAACTCGACCCATACATACATATATTGTATATTTATGTATGATATTAGTTCTTGTCGTCGTGGCCCAGCGTTGCCATTCTATTGTGCAATTTCGAGGGCGCGATTTGGGGGCAGGCACTCGCTTTAAGTAATGCTAAACCTTTTGCTTTACTTTTGGCCGCTTAGCAGCAGCATAGTAAGCGATTTCCGGAGCTCGTCAAAAGGTGGCGCATTTTCGCAATTGAATTGCAAATGGCGGCCGTTGACGTCGTTTGCCAACTGTGATGGCGACGGAAGTGAGGCCATCAGAGGCAGCTCCAGCTACTGCCATTCTATTCAATGGCTTCACAGTGTGCCCTCTGGCTTCAGATGGCTTGTGGCCACCTACATTCTGTTGACGGCTGTTCGCTGTTCGCTGTTCTGTTCGCTTCTTGTGGGCTCCTGTGTTGGATTGCTGTTGTTGCCTGACGCGTCGTATGCTTTGTGGCCTTTGCTGTTTGCCGGCAAGAGTCCGCCTCTGGCTGCTGATTGTTTGTTTGCTTTGCGGCATATTTATTTCAAACGAGCCTGCACTTAGCGGCATTTCTCTCTTCTCTGTTCGACTCGGCTAATGCAAAATTCAGTCCAAATGCGCCTCAAAATGAGAAAATTTCCGAGAGCTCGACTGTGTTCACGCCAAAATGGTTCCCGGCATCGGAAGCGGAAGTGAATGACGGCAACAGGCAAGACCGTAACGGCATCGCCTTCTTCTTTCCATTCAGCTCAGTTTATTTATGTTTTCAAGCCACAGCCGCCAACAAACAAAAAAGCAACAAGAAAAAAAAAGGATTGCACAAGCATTGCCTAATTTAATTAGTTGTCGCCTCCGTTTCCAGGCCTTGAAAATGGAATATCAGAGCGCAAAAAAGAAAACCTCGACTTTTCGCTTCGCTTGGCCAAATGATTTACTCAGTTTTTTTTTGAGCTGGCGGCGGTTGACGTCGCCTGTCATGTTTGTGACACACACTTCAGTCCTGGCTGTTCAGCATTCCACTTCGTACGCCGCGTGCTGCATGCAACCAGCTCCTCCTTTCCCTCTTCCTCCTCATCTTTCTACTTCTCCTGCCGCTCATGCTGTCGTGTGCTTGTCACAGCGAGCTCGAGTTAGCGTCGCAGTCGATGTTGGCAGCCTGAGATGGAGTCTAAGTCAGAGTCAGAGTCGGAATAGGAGCCTGTCAACTTTTTTTGCAGACTGTATAAAAATGCTGTCAAAGGCGAGCAACGTCGTCCTCGCCATCGCCATTGCCGACGTTGCCAAGGCGATAAAAATCCTTTTGATTAGAGACCCAACTTGAGAAATTAAATTGTGCTCACCTGGCAGCTTGGATTCTCCTGCCTAGCACCGCAACTCCCCTCGACCCATTCAGCTGCATTTCTGCTGCGTCTGTCTTCGGTTTTGCCTTTGCTTTTCCTGCTTCTGCTGCTGCTGATAAATTTCCTTATTTCATGGTTCGTTTTTTTAATTTATTTTTTTTTAAATATTTTTTTATTTTTTTTTCTTTCTTGTATTTTCGATTTTGACGCTCGAGGCATTTCCGCAGCAGACGACGCCAAGGATGTTGGAATCCTTGCTGGATAAAGCGCGTCAGTCGTGTACTCTTGTAATTATAGTTATGTCTCTGGGGCATAGCAAGTGATTTCGCAGCGAAAAGGGGGTGCCAAGGGAGCATGGCAAATGAGTAAATCGTTTTTAAATATTGTTTGGCTTTAATGCAATCTCGCAATACAGATTACTTACGCAGGCAGCCTGTTTAGCCCAGAGATTGCAACAGATTCCCTTGTCCAACGTTTGGAATTAACTACGGTTTATGGCTTTGTATTTGTGTGTGTGTGTGTGTGTGTCCTTATCGAGCTTGTTATTGCCGTCAGTGTTGGTTGTGCTGTTGTTGTCTCTACTGTCTGTGTTGTTATGGCTTTTGGATAATCAAAGAGCATTTTTTCTGTTAGCCTTCTTGTGATTTTGTTTAAGAATTACAGCCGCTTTAGCAGCTCTCTTTTCACAAATTCTTTTAATTATTGCAGCAACGAGTTATAAATTTTGCAAAATAATATGATTATTAATGAAATACTTTGAGGGTTTTTATTAACAAATTTGATTATTAGCTTATTTATACTTACTTATGTAAATTAATTGTTTTTTGTTATATATTTCGATTGTCCTGTTGCAATTCCCTGTTCGAACATTATTTGTCACTTATTATTAATATATTAATAATAATTAATATCGTATTTAAGTGTAGCAGCAACTTTCATACAAGATCGAGGGCGTTCGTAGAAGGTAAGCATGCATATTATCAACCTCACCTAAACACAAAGTGGCTCCGGAAAAAATTTTTTTTAACTACTGAGAAAATTACAGTCTTTTACTTTCATAAGTCAACCCCTTCGTGAAAACTTGCGTACTCCCTTGATCAAGACTAATTTAGCATATCGTGTCACCAACTTACATGTTTAAATAAGGTCTTACAATTTTTGACTTTCCGTTTTGATGCCTTGATCTAGGCTTAAAACGGTGCGTAACAACTTGCCAGCTAAAAGATAGGAATAAACTTCAAGCGAGAATTTAGTGTTACTTTCAAAATGTATATTTTAGCTAAGAGAGGTAACCTGATCGATTACTTTCTTCAATGTTTATTCAATATGAGAAATTGTACAGGGTATTTTGTTTTCTAGAACTCAATCATTTACACCATTCTTTACTTATTATTTTGCTTTGTTGCCGTTGCCCCCGGGGCGTGATGCTGTCGTGCGTTGACATTGCCGCTGCTGCTGCTGCTGTGCATCAGGCTGACACCAGACCAGTCCTATCTTTTTGTTCAGTCCTAGCGTCATCGTTAGGATGGCACTCGCAATATGCTTTCGCCGCTGCTTAACGCTCTGGCACCCAGAGCGGTCGGTCCTTTCTGGCCCCACCTCACCACTTTTTTTTTTCCATCATCACACTTTTTGCTTGCCGTTTTTATTATGACAGGGTGAAAACAAAAAAAAAAAAAATAAAAGGAAATTTAATAATGCCATCAACAATAAATCTATTTGTTGGGCTTCATGTTATTGTTGCTCTTAGACAATGTACAGCAGCTGTAGGGGGGCGCCCCCACCCTGCACACTGCCGCAGCTGAAGGTCTTTTAATGGGCCTGGGCATTTTGGTCTCTGCGCTTAAATAAATCTGCGGCTATTCTCATTTTTACCTACTCTTTTAATTGCATTTTGATGACGTCTTAATTTTTATTTTTCTGCCCCAAAATCCAATTTCACTACAGTTTGCCAAGGCCCCCTCAAGTCCCGCTCAGACTCCAGCTTGGGTTGAATTTTATGCGCTTAATCTGCTCTTGCCATTTTTCAAGGTTTCTCTGCACTGCTTGCCCCACTTCTAAAGCCCATTCCCCTCCCCATCGAACCCCTATCACTCGGCTGGGGGTAGTCGACCGGCAGTACATTAAAACTCCGTGGCCGTTACATATTCTGGTTGTGTTTTGTATTGTTTTTGTGTGCGGCAATTTTTGGCATTTGCTGCGGGCAAAACACCAGCAACAACAACAACAGTAAAAACAGCAGCAACAACAAGTACAACAACAATGTTGTATTTATTGTTGTTGTTTTAATGTCGCGTGATAAGCGATTTATGGCGAAGCTCTCTTGAATCGGTACTCCAGTTTTGGGCGTCTCGCTTGACTGACTGTTTGCTTGCCTATTGAGGGATTGCGGGCAGAAAACGAAGGGGCGTGGCACATAAATGGTAACTGGTAGCTGGTAGCTGGACTGACTTAATTCTGTTTAATGGTATGCCATGGTTATAAACTGCAAATGGTTTAATTGTTGGGCATAGGCAACAACAACAGAACGCAGTGGCCATAAAAAACATTTGCTCGCCATACACTCAATAGATAAAACGCTTGTTATTTTTAGTAAAAGACAAACTCAAATGCTGTTTGGCACCTATAGTATTGAATTCTTAATTCATCTTTGAGCAACGTTAAGCGAAGGTTTAAGTGAAAACTGAGAAATTAACAACAAACTGTCAAAACTAGAAAGCTTAACTTTTCGGTAATTAAAAAAATAAGAATTTATTTACATTAACTCTAAAACATTCATGCAAATAATATTTGTATAAAATATTTCATTAGTATTAAATTTTTTCATCAGGCATAGAACTTATTTCGCAAAAACTTTGAATAACCATAATCTTGCTGGAAAAGGTGAATCTTAACCTGAGTTTCTTCTTATTAAACCGTTGAAATTTCTAGATTCATCAACTATAATTAAATGGCACTTACCAAACCAATTTTATTTGTGGACTATCAAGTCTTGCTTCAGTTAACTTAATTGAGTTACAAAGTATCTTATCGCTGTAAATGTACTCATTTGGATCTGCTATTTGCGCCTTTTTGGTCACGCAAAAAAAAAAAGTTGAGTCGCTTCAGAAAACTCAACGATGGCAGGCAACTACCGTTTCCGGCAACGCAAATGAGGCCAGAACATGACGCTTTCTGGCGTCAGAATAAACAAATATTCTGTATGCATTTGCGTACCTTGTCACCTATGTACATGAATCTGTATGTGTAGAATTATAGACATGTGTGAATGTGCCATAAATAAAGCGAAATGTGGGACGCCCTTTATTATAATTATTTATGTTTGAAAATGCGCGTTTCTCTCGAAATTCATTGAAAAATAATGCTTTAAAATTCATATTTTGGCAGTTGGTAAACTTATGACAAGGATATTAAAGCTAGAAGCGAACATGAGAATCCTTTGTATTTCAGATTCCAAACATTTTCGCGTTTCACTTTGTGTTCTATCAGTGTACACACAAGCATATACAAAAACACCGAGAGCCTTGTGGAAAATCATAAAAAAAACTGCGGCTATCCTTTTCATTTGTTGCCTGTTGCTATGCCGGGCGTTGTTTGCTTCTCTCTGCTAGCAGCTGGTCAGCTGCTTTATTTGGTGTATAATTAATTGTTGTTGCCTACCTGACATTTCTTGGTGTTATTGCTGTGGTTCTTGTTTGCTTTGTGCTGTTGTTGCTTTTGCCTTGATTTAACTTTTAAAGTAATAGCAGGAGGCCAATAGCGAAATTCACTTTAAGTTTCAACTTGGCTCGACATGAAAGCAAAAGTTTTCTGCTGTTCTTCATAGTTGAAGTCGGCTCGCTGGGACGCTCTGCCCTTCATTGATGAAGGCTTAACGCTCAGAATGTGGGTGCTGCTGTTTGTGGGTGTTGTATTTAATTTCTCAATATATTATATATTGCCTTAAAGCCGCCAACTGAAAGTTTACACAACGAGCTGGCGAAATAGATTAGTACGGCCCGTCCACCTGATTATATACAGATAGATCATTAATTCACACAAAGTACAAGTATATATACAACACAAAGACTACGCAATCCAATTTGGCATTGACCCTCGCCTTTGATTTTGACATACAAATACACGTGTATATGCCAAATCCGATGGCTGAGTCGGGTGGTTTGCCTCCAGCCTGGGTCCTGGTCTCGCGTGCGTTGGTTGTTATTGAATTTTTAAGATTTATCGATTTAATGTGCACATGGCAGCCACCAAACTGCCACTACGGACAGTTACCTGGCAGTACTTTGAACTCGACAGTGGCAGCAACAGCAGCAGCTGCTACACTTACAACATACGGGAGTCCAACATGCGAGTATATTGCTCGTTGTTATAGCCAGTGTAAAACACACACCATAAAAAACGACAACGACTGCAGACTGTTGGCCCCATAAATTAAAGGCCTTAATAATGATGAATGGTGGTTGGTTGGGGGAGCTGGTGGTGGGTCTCATGGCCCGAGCCGTAGTTTCTTAAGGGCTCTAACATTGCGGCTTTCACTGGCAAAGACATGGCTTGATCTATGCCATTTCAGGTTAATCAATGATGTGCTATTACATATTTTGCTCGATAGAATCCACTCACTCTTCCATACTCTATATTAATGACATACATTCAGGCTACACTGCTAAATGCCACCTGTGTGTAATAGTTATTTAAGGTGCATATGCAATTATATTGTAGCTGCCAGTCAATAAGTAATGTATGCCATAAAAAGCTATATTATTGATGTATTGAAATAAAAACTTTAGTACTTATTGTAATAATGATATATTTTTTTATTTGCTTACAGTATGTGGTTACGTGACTTCGAACGCACCATGTATTTAATCGTGTTTTAGTTGGAAAGTTTGCCTATCTTTAATTGTGTTGTTTGATTTGGTTTGAGTTAGCATTTGTGTTTGTGTTTCCTAGTCTCAATAATCAATACCTACTCAATTAAGTAGTAAACAAGGAAAACTAAACAAAACACTGCTTTATTGTTGAACTGCATTAATAAATACATTTGACCAGCTTATAGGCTTCGAGAGCTAAGGCCAGGTCAGAGTTAGAAACTTAAATATTGCGTGTTAAAAATGCAATAGAATTTCAAAAGAAATTGCAGAAAGGTGCGGAAAACACATTTTCAGATATTTGACCAACTTTTCTTTATTTTCTCAATCACTCTTTCAACGTTTTTATTTATTTATTACTGAGCTAAAAATGCTTAAAAGTTTGGAGCCTGATAGGGTTTTTTTCTGGCTTTTCCCACAGCTCGCAATAAGTTTTGGGCCATCGTTGATTTTACTTATTTTGGTTTCTCTTGTTTCGAATTTTAAACTTCATTTCTCACTTTAAATTTTTATAATTTAATCTTAAATTTTAATTTATAGAAATGATGCACTGATTTTAGTCCAAATTAAAGAAATACAAAATGTAATCTATTGCATTTTCTCAGGTTTCGCTGTTGTTTTATATACACCTTAAGCTTTATTTTGGATACCGCTGTGAAATTTGCACTTTAAACAATGGTTTCTTTTGCAATAATCTCATCTCTTAATATAACCAAACTCATTAGTGTCAATTAGTTGACTGATTGCAAAGCGCTCTTTATGAATGAATGCAAATGTTAACTGTTTTGCGTTCTGACTCCCACATCTCTCACGCACCTCAAATAACACACACTTATACACACACAAACATAAACATAACGATAAACACACAGGTAAACATAAATTTGAATAACTGACACACATTTTCTACAATTTATTAGTCGTGAAATATGAAGATAATTATTGAAAATATTGTCACAGAGTGGAATTTAATAAAAGACGTGGATGTTGGCGACAAATCATCAGATGCAATCAAAGGTTCACGCACGGTGTGTGTTGATGAGGTGCTACAGATGATAACCTTAATTGAAAGTGGTTGAAGTGGTTCTTGGTTTCAGTAGCGAAGCGCCTAGTACAAATTAATTATTAACCCCTTAATGGCACGGCAGTTAGCTATAGGTAAGTGTGGTATATAAGTGCCGAGCTTTTTGACAAATTGACTAAATATTTGAGGCTGGCGTTGAAATTAATAGCAATCGATACGTCATAAATTTATGCACGTGGCTTCAAATCAGACACGCACAAACATTGACTAATTTTCTATTGTTGTATTGTTATTGGGCTTCATAAAAAAAAAAACGGCGCTCCGTTGTTATTATTTAATAGCATTGACAAGTTGGGCGTTGAACTTGATGAATAAATAAAAAGCAAAACCAAGCAACAAATCGTATCGTATCGATTCGAATCGTATCGTTTCGACAGGCGACAGGCGACAGGCGATTAGAAGCACGCGTCTAATTATCCATATTGAAACAACATGCCAACATGGCTGTGTGTCGATATCTCTTTGTGTATATCTTTATTATGTTGCTCCATTTCAAAAATGATTGCAAATTGTTTTTATAATTTTGTGTATCTTTATCTGGGCTTATCTGTTAAGGCTTCTCTCTTTGCTACTTCTTCTCCCTGACTCCGCTCGAATCGCACAATGTTTTTTTTGTGCTGGTTTCCAATTTGATTTGCATGGAAATGTAATCGTCGCGGGGGCGTGCCTAACCGGGTAGGCTAAGAAGGAGAATAACAACAATAACAACAGCATCGCATTGGCAATGTATTTTGTATTGAATTTTTAATGAGCTCAGCTCACATTGGGCGGACTGGGATCTTGAAGTGCCTGTGCTGGGTCGGTCTCATGGTGCGTATACTTGTTTGCTTGCCGCTTTCAAATGACGCTGCTGTAGCATACTTTTTGGGGCATGTCAAACAGTGCCCTATCGCGGCTACGGCCAAACCCAATACTCCTAATGCCGATGTGGCGTTTTAATATAAAATTAAATTAATTTATGCGCGCGCACCGTATACATATTTTTCTTAGTCTAAATTTATTTTTTTAACAGATATCAAACAATATTTGATCTATTATAAGAATAATATTCATTTCAAGTCCAATGTGCAATTTCGTATTTATTTCAATTGTTTCAATTTAGTGACATTGATGAATTTTTAATGTAAGTACAAATAGTTATGTAAATTAAGTATTTAATTGAATATTTCGATTCTTAGATTCATTTCAGAGGCTGTGTATCTTAATCATTTTGAAGCGATTTAAGAGTTCATTGCGAAATTGATTTTTCAAACTATATTTGTAGCATACTTTTAGGGACCCTAATATTTTGTTCCTTACAAAAGCGAGCATTTGCCTGATGAATGCTGTTGATACTGCTGCTGCTTTGTTGTTCATATGAAATGGAAATAAAGCAAAGGCCTATAAAAAGCAACAGATACAGTTTTACAGATACTGATTTGCATAATGTGCGCAACAGCACAGATACAGGCACAGAATATACTGGCACAGAAACAGACACAAAAACAAACGCAAGCTAAATAAGGAGGAGCCCACGCAATAGACAATATAATTTACATTAAATTGCTGATCAATATAAATGTATCTATCTATATCATTAGTTTAATTTGTATCTCCAAATGCTTTTGTGTGTGTTTCTGTGCCCTACTAAATCGTTTTACCTATTGCAAATTGTGACTGCTCCCCAGAATTGCGATTGCTGTTTATGTGTGTCTGTTATATGTTTATAAGCACACACAAATACAAATCAGATAGAAAGAAAGCAGGGAAAAGGTGGGAGAAAAGGAGAGATAAACAGATACGCAGATAGATTTTTGGTTGACCGCGGTCGAAAAATATTTTTGCATAATTTCTCGTACTGATTTGTTGGGTTTTTGGTTTTTACGCTTTGTGCGCCATAAATTATGCTGAAAAATTGAAAATTTTTCTGGGCATATAAAGTAATTTAGTTTATGGATTTTGTGGGCTTCACATTTCGGTTAGGTTTTGTTGTTGTTGCTCCCTTTGCCTTTTTGGCTTCGCAAGCTGGCAACGAAATTATCATTTGGCCGCTGATTTTATACATATGTGTATTTTGCATTTTGCAATCGCATTTGCCTGCTGATTAATGTTTGATGGGCCATAATTATATAGGTATATAGACACAGTCGAGCACACACACATACACACAGTCGATTCGATATAGGGAGGAGTTTGTGTTTATACTCGCCGGCGCTTGTTGCATGCAAATCTCATTTATGTTTATGCAATTTCAATTTGCTGTGCAGTAAAAGCGATTTGTTTTAATTACTTACGCACATGGCATTTAATTATTTTTATTGATTAAATAAAACAATTAAGTTTATGTAAATTAATGCGGGACGAGCACTGAGACATTTAGCATTGGCATTACCGTGCTCGACAAGTGCCTCTTGTAACGGAAAGGGGCTGGCAGGGGAGTGGAGAGTGGGGTGTAACTGCCTGAGTGCCAGTCAAGTTAATGGAATTGCTGAGCAGCGTGCAGCAAACAGCAGGCAGTAAGTAAGCATTGAGAGAAGCTTGCTTGCCTCAGCTCCTCAGTCTAGTAAAATAATTTAAGGCCAAGCATAGAAAATTAATGAGGCCATTAAATGCTGAAGACGCTAAAGGGACAACACACGCAAGCACACACACACACACACACACACACACATGTATGCATGTATGTGACAACTCTTTGTTGAGCCTCTGTTTATGGCTGTGCTTCGTGTGTGTGTGTGTTTGTGTGTGTGTGTGTGTGTGTGTGCGTGTGTACCGGCTGTTATGCATGTGTATGTATCATTATAATGTATGAGATGACATGAGAAGAAATGGCAAAATAAGAATGACAAAAGGGCACATCAGTTTTCTATGGATCCTTGTGAAAAAAGAGCAAGACAACGACACAAACATGTTCACTCGCATTTCATTTTATTGTACATATGTTTAATATCAACGACACACATAACATTTGTTCATTTAAAATAAACTTTCAGAATATATTTTGTTCGAGGTCTCGTCGCTGGTCATATTGTTTTACTCAACAGAAAGCCAAGAACGCATAAAGTATTTGTTTAAGTTCATAAGGAAATGCAGTTAATCGAAAAAAAAAAAACGGAATTGCTCGATTGCGCAGTTACTCACAGAGTATCTGTAAGTCACTGTAATGCGACCTAAGAATTTTCGCTTGTTTTGTTCTTATTTAAGTTGCGACCACTTTGGCCAACAGCCAAATGCCTTTCACAATATTCTCGGCTTGCGCACCTTGAATCAGCTGTATTTTAGTTGTTGTTGCTGTTGTTGTTGTTGTTGCTGCTGCTATTTACATCCATCAGAGGTTCGTTTTGTCGCTGTTGTTATTGTTGTCCTGCTGCTATTGAATGATGTGCATGCGGTGGGCCCAAAAATAAACTGCCGTTTTCAACAATATTTACGGTTTGTTAGCTTAGGCATATATGAGAGCTTTGTGCGGCCTCGTCTCGCACAGCTTTGCTTTCTTCTTTTTATAAATTTCTCATGCTAGGCATTGCCCAAGTCGTTAAACAGGCCGCAACGTATATGGACATAAAAGTGCGAGGAGGCACCTGGCGGCGCTGTCTTCATTAGACGCGCACAGATCTGAGTCAAGCTGTTGGCTGTGGGATGTGGGTTGCGGGGTGAGGGGAGGGGAAGGTGCGAGAAGTGCGCGGGGGTCGGGGCATGTTTTGCATTTTGGTTATTTACACAGGCGGAACAACGGCACGTATACGTAATAAAGTTGAACAAATAAAATTCACTTTCCTTCAGCACAAAAGTTCTAATTTTTTTCTCTGCCGTTTGTTGCTGCTTCTTTGTTTTGTTTGGCTTTTGTTGGGCTTCAGTTGCAACCTAAATTTCATTTGAGGCACAAAACTTGTTTAGTTGGCAAACTTTGCGCGTCGTCAATAATGCGAGGGATATGGACGGCGCAACTGTGGCAGGGGATGGTAACTCGGGGTGCTATCTGCCGCAGCAAGCCAGACAGTTAGACCTATGCACGCCATGATATAATCTCGTGCTGGGCCCCGGACGCCGTGTTTATTACACGCCGCCCACAACTTCCCACCATCCCATCGAATCGCAGCCCAACAACCCAGTTCAAACACACGCATGCCAAAACATGTGTAGCTGCAAATTGTGAGCTAGACGAGACGCGGTCTACCCAACGTTTCGAGAGGGTATCAAAGAGGTTGACGTTAACCCGGTTCCACTCAGTGGATAAGCAAATTAACACTAATATGTGTATACAATGATATTACAGTTTGTTGCATAATTTAAGGCAGCACTCTTGCGTTGAAACTACAACTTTAAGAGACAGAAAAGTATGCGAATGGCAATACACATAAACAAAAGGAGTCCACTTAATTTAAAGTTTTAAATAAATAAAATAAATATGTATTTATCATTAATGATTGAAGTTTGAAGAAGTTTCTTTATCGGATTTCTTTTTATTTTATTTATTTATCTAGTTTTACTTTAAAAAATATGTGTGGGCAAAATAGGCTTATAAGCTGAATAAAGAAATCGAAAATAATAAAAGAAGCACAATTAATTTAAACAACAAAGGTATTAATGCATTCAAAAAGAAAAATTATTGAATTATCTGTTCAAAAATACATGTGTGTTTAATAATATTCATTTTTCAAATTTAGTCTTTATTTTTTTTTTTGGTAAACATTTAGAGATTATAAAAGCTATAATTAATACTCAAAAAGAGTGTTTTGATCAAAATACATCTGCATTCCTTAAAACAATCAAACAAGGAGAAAGTTAACCAAAACTATAAGTTTTTGCAAAGAGATGCACATTTTAGTTAGCAAATATTTGAACATAATTTAAGTCAAGTCGGCATGATTAAAAAGTTAAGCCTTAATCAATTTAAAGCTGATTATTTAACATGCCAACAACTCATTAGCCATTTAATTGAATGTACATAAAAGGGTATGCTAACTTCGCATAATCGGATAATTAGCTTCTCTCTCTTGATTACGCATATCGATTAATGTATAAAACCAAATTTGAGGTTATGGGGCGGGAGAGCTTAAATGCATAATTGGCGATTAGACGATTGGCCCTAATATGCCACTATGCCACACGGTGCAACGGCTAGCAAAACCGCAGTAGAAGCATTTGGTATTTTCGATTCGCTTGTCTCTGGCTCTGCAGAGTCTTTTGTTGCTCTTTTTTGTGTATTTTTTTTGCTGCTGCTGTTGGTGTGGCAGGCGACTTAATTGGGTCACGCTCCCTTTTGAATCCATTTGTACCTACCTTGCAGGCTGCAAAAATAATGACAACGCAATGTGCTTTTCATGTTTATATATATAGATATATATATATATATTATATATATTTCCATTGCTTTGTTCTTCATTCAGTTTGCTATCATGCATTCAATGCTCGCCTTTGTTGGCGTTCTTTGCGATCTTTCTCTCCATCTCTGTCTCATACATGTTAAGTACTTCATACATCTATGTATATACTATTCTTTAGATTTATATGTATTTAATTATATAATACAATACATAAGTATTACTTAAATATTAAGGTTATTTTTATTTCTTTTCCAATTTCATATTCATTTTCATGGTGTTTTTCATGCGGGCTCCTTTCATTCAAGTAACATTTAGTGTTGTTGCCCCCATCTTACTAGATGCAAAGAAAAAAGTCTTTGGTTTACCTTAAAAATATTATTTTTGTCGGTTTTTCCGTTTATTTTTTTTTATAAGAATTTGTTTTTGTTTTTTTTTTCTCTTTTGTTTGCTGCTTGAATGCTTAGGCTTAGTACATACAGGCAACTAATATCTGTGTGAATATATTCTTAAATTGTCCTGGGCTGAGTGATGCTTATGTGTATGTGAGTGTGTTATATGGGTACTTGGAGCACAGTGTCAGGCTTGTGTGTTTATTTACGTATGAACTGACGAACAAAATGTGGGTTTTTATTTCATTTCATATCTGATTCTCTTTATACATTTTCAACTCTTGACTGTTGATACGAGATACCTATGTTTAATGCCAAAGCGCAGTCGGGTTCACAGTTAATATTTTTGGATTTCCATTTTTATTTTAGTTAATAATACTGGCGACAGCCTTAACTCAATTGACTTACACTCTGTCTCTCTCTCTCTCTCTCTCTCTCTCTCTCTCTCTTTCTCTCTTTCTCTCTTTGTTCATGTTCAAGTCATTGGACATCTGGGATATCAATATCTTGAGTTCAAAATTGGATTGCTATGAAAATTACAATACAAAATCGAAAGCGAATTGAAAATGGATTTGAAATGAGGGTTTTTGGTTTCACTGGCCCTTAATGTTAAAATTTACTTTTGATTCATTGAAATAAATTAATTTAATTATATCATGCTTAATGTACCAGCTAGTCACTGTCCAATTTTTATTTTGAGTTAAGGCTGTCTCAGTTTTTTTTTATTTATTATTTTTTTTTTTTATGTTTATTGGTAGAACCTACTCGATATATAGGTGTGTTCAGATCTTTGTTGATCGCTGTCTTGTTGTGGTTTACATCTAAAAGTTGCTGGCCATGCCCTCAAATAATTTGAATTTTAACAATGTTTCAATATGCTATAGTCTATATCATCAATGTATATATACAAAAAGACACATACTTAGTTATTTTTAGTTTATCTTTTAATCTTCTTCTTTTTGTTTTTGTTGCTTAACCTTTACTCAAATGTAGGCTCACTCAGTGTCTCTATCCAATTTGTTTCTCTCCCTCTCCCTTTGTTTGTCTCTGTTTAAGCAGACATTTTAAGAGTTGCTTTGGGTTGAGCACGAGAATGAGATAAATGTTTTTTTTAATTTGTAGCTGCCTACCACTTGCATTAGCCTTACGGAGTGCGTATGCTTTACTCTCTCTCTCTCTCTCTCTCTCTCTCTGTCTGTCTCACGCACACACACACACACACTCACACACACACTCGCACACAAACACAGAAAAAGAGTTACAGTTAGAAGTTACAGTTAGTGTTACAGTTACAGTTACAGTTACAGTTACAGTTACAGTTTAATTACATTTACATGGATATAGTTGTGTGTGTCTTTTAAATATTTTACGCATGTGTGTGTGTGTGTGTGTGATTGTAGTTTCATAATTTTTAGTTTTTAATTTTTGTATTTCATTGCAATTAGTATTGTTGATACTCATTATTCGTAATGCGGGGATTTGCGAGAGTTGATACAATGTTATATACAGGTTTCTTACGTCTTCTTCTTCTTAGGGATCGCTAGTTAGTTGTATTTGTATAGTTAGTGGTATATGTTAGTTGTATTTACTTGTTAGTTCTGCTTTATTTTATGTCTAAGGTATACATTTATTTTATTTGTTTGCATTTCTTGCTGCTCGTTTTCTTGTTTTAGCTCTTGCAGTTTCTTATTATCTTCAATCGCAAATATCTTTTTTAGTCAGACACTATCACAAACAGTTTGCTTGCACAAATTTTTCGCCACGGTTTTTGTTTTTTATATTGTCCCCCGTTTTTTTTTCTTTTTCGCTAGTCGATGAGCCATATAAAATATGTGTATGTTATATATATATATATATGTATATATATACATATATTTTGAATATATTTTTTGTTGAGTTAAAGTTTAAGTTTAGTCAGTTCTGCTGGGGATTGTGTGTGTGTTTTGTGGCTGGTGGCTCAATCTTAGACATCTGTGCCACATCCCTCCTGATAGCCCTCGTCCGGTGAGTTGCGACTGCTGCTGATGAGCGCACGCTTCAGTGCTGTTACGGGCGGCAGCACGGGCACGCCCCCCTTTTGCCACACCCGTATCGTCTTGGCGTTTACGGGCTGCCCATTTGGCAGAATCGAGCAGGAACTGGAGCTGGCCGCTGGCGTTGGTGAGGAGCTGGCTGAGCCTGTGCTGCTGCCACCCCCACCTCCTCCGCCGCCTCCATCGTGTAGGCGTGGCAGGGTGCGACTGCTAAAGTGCGGACTGCCGCTGTGCGTCGAGCTGTGACTGGTGCTGTGATTGAGCGTGGAGGTCAACTGTTGCTGCAGCTGCTGCAACGGATGCATCTGCAACTGATGATTATGCTGATGCTCGGCGCCGGGCACCAGAGGCAAGCCATAATCCTGCGGATAGCCCGAGGAGCCACACATCGACAGATTTGTCGTCGCCGTTGAAGTTGTCGATGCTGCAACTGCAGCTGCACCTGGCCCCGCTCCTGCTGAGCCTGTGTTGCTCTGTTGCAGCGCTGCATTGCAATGACTGCGTGGAAAGGTCTTGCTGAAGTAGTCGCTGCGCTCGTGCAGATCGTACAACTGACTGGTGTCCATGATGGGCGTCTTGTCCGTGTAGCGTTTCATAAACAGATCATCCGCCGAAGTTGCCGCCGTCGTCTGCTCCCACAGTCCGGATGGGTAGAGTGAATCACAGCCATTGGCTCGACTGTACTCGCCACTGCCGGCTGTCAGCTCTGCTCCCGGCAGCTTCAGTTCGCCAAACTCATCGCTGCCAAAGCGTTTCGTATCGTTGATCAGATCCGGATTGTTGCCATGACCCGTCGATGCACTCGGTGAGATAAAGCACGTTGCTGTGGACAAGACGCTGCCGGCATTGTCGTAGCCCTGCGTCGAGTATGGTAGATCTGTGAGTCGAGGTGGTTTCTGCACCGGATTTGCACTGCGTTCTCTTTCGTGTGGCGAGCAACTCGACCGTCTGCCACCACCTACTCCGCAGACACCGCCGCCCCCAACCACACCACCGCCCCCGCTGGTTTTGCGCTCGAGAGTGCCAGCAGGGCCAGCGAGTCCACCATCAATACAATTGGCCACAGCGCCATTGGCTATGACGACGCCACCAATGCTGCCATTGCCAGTGGCTGGCTGCGTTTTGTTTGTAATTGAATTCTGATGATTGACCGATGTGATGACCTCCATGTGGTTGGGCGTCTTGCTGTCCACATACGGCTGTCGCTTCACCCGCAACAGCAGACACATGATGGCCGCCAGGGCAAACAATATCAGCGCAACGAGTGCGGCACTCAGACCCACAATCTGTCCACTTCCCAGGGAGGCCATGCCCGCAGCACGCATGCTAACATGGAGTGTAAAGTTTGCCTCGGCGCTGCCCGCACGATTCTCTGCCACGCAATAGAATTCACTGGAGTCTGTCTCCTGGGCATTGGTCAGCAGCAGCCGCGAGCGCTTCTCGAACCCGGCCTCGAGCTGCTCGAACATGTGCACCCGCTGATAGGCGCTGAAGGCGCTATTGTTGGCCAGCTGTCGCCCGTTCCAGTACCAGTGGATTATTGCAGCTGGCACGGCACGAGCGCGACACGTAATCGATGCATTCTCGCCCATGGCCGTCTCCACGTAATGCGAAATGGGCAACATCTCTGGTCGGCAGGCAAAGTCATCCACATGCAGCTCGGCAAAGCTGCGATCGATTATGCGTTCCGGTCCACCAGCACAAATCGGCGCCACCGGATACGGTATATTGCGTTGCATCAGCCACACTTTGGCCTCGCGCATCCGACAGTCGCAGAGCCAGGGATTATCGTGCAACTCAATGCCATGGAGGCGACTCAACGTCTCGATGGTCTTGGGCAGCAGTTCGCTCAGCTTGTTGCCATTCAGGCGGAGCAGGGTGAGACCCTGCAGTCCACTAAAGGCCTGGGCCGATATCGTCTGGATATCGCAATGGGATAAATCCAATTTGTGCAACGATGGCGTACTGCCAAAGGCCTGCGCCTCGATCTTGTGGATGTGATTCGAGGCGAGCGTCAGTTCGCGCAGCGATGAAATATAGCTCAAGGCCAGACTCGGCACGGACACGAGCAGATTATGCGACAGATCCAATTCGACTAGGTTCGTCAATCCCTTAAAGGTTTCACGCTCAATTTCACCGATCTTGCAGTTGCGCAAATAGAGCTTCTGCAGATTGAGGAGATTCGCTCGCACGAACTGCTCGTTGGCGAGCGTTTGCAACTTGTTGCCGGACATGTCGAGCACTTGAGTACTGGGATCAATGTGCTCGGGTATCTGGATGAGCAGTCGATCGATGCACTCCACTGTCTGCTTGCCACCCTTCCACTTGCAGGCGCACACAGTCTGGCAGCTGCTCAGCTGTTGAACGGGGTTGTCCAGATCGCTTGGCGGATAATATGGTTGTGGCGAGGGTGCCACATAGCCATCGTCTGTCATGGGTTGGCTGTCTGCCACCGAGTATACCTCATTCTGTTGCGAGTGCTTGTAGATCGAGCTCGAACTGGAGCTAGAACTGGAACTGGAGCTGGAGCTGGAGCTGGAGCTGGTACTGCCCGCATTTGCATAGAGTTGTTGCTTGCCCGAGTTGTATCGCGTGGCAAGCAGGGAGCCTGGCAGCAGGAACAGCAGAAACAGCAGCCTGATATGCATCTTGTGGATATGTGTGGGAGAATGTGTGTGTGTGTGTGTGTGTGTGTCTGTGTGATATGTGTTCAAGTGTTTGTCAACTAGTTTAGGCCATGCCAATTAGGCGATTCATATGTTTGCTCTGATATGTGCCCAAGTTCCCCTTTTCTTTTCTCTTTTTTTAATTATGATAATAGTGCAAACTTTCCTTGTGGGGTTTCAAGTCGCATGAACTTATTATGGATTGGTCAAGCGGAAAATTGATTAATTGCCGAGTTTTTCGCACCGACGTTGTTGCTCTTGTTGTTGTTGCTGTTGCTGTTGTTGTTGTTGCTGTCGTTGTTGTGAATATTCTCATGTTTTGGCGAAATTAGCGGGCGCGACGTTATTTATAGCAGCGACTCTAGAACTCTAGACCTTAGATGATAATCGTTTTTCCTTTGCGCCCGACGAGTCCGAATAGCCTAAAATTGTGTGTGTGTTTTCCTTTACGCAACTACAATTTCTCGTTTTTCTTTATTTTTCATACACTTGTTTGGGTCGTTATATATATGTGTGTACATATATATATACGTGTATTAAATATATATGGATTTCTTATTTTTCTTATTTTTCTTTTATTTCGTTTTTTTTTTTTTTTGGTTTTTGTTAGCGATTTTTGCCACGCAAAGCTTTAATTTTCATCGCGTTTTCGTTTTCGCTTTTCGTCGTTACGTCTTCTGCGCCGCTTTTCGGCCTCGTCCTGGCCTGCAATCACAACACAGCGTAAGAACCGACAGAAGCAGCGATGGACGAACCTGCCTGCTTCCAAGTCAATGTTACGCACACACACACACACGCGCGCGCACACACACACATACGCACACACACAGAGGCAACCGAGTCACGAGTCCAAAAAAAAAGTAGAACGATGTTAAATTCGACTGTGGTGGTTGTAAAAATCGTGGGTTTGGGGGTGGTGGTGTGTGCGTATGCGTATGGGTTGTTGTAGTTGTTGTAGTTGTTGCTGTTGTTGCTGTTGTTGTTGTCGTCGGCTTATGCGAGGTGCGCGCGAAGAGTTTCATTCAGCAAATTCATTCACAATTTCACATGCAACTGATATGCAACAGTTTCACTATATGTATTTCACACACCATCATCTTCAATCGAAACTTGATCAGTGCATTGCATTGCATTGGAACATTTGTTGGAACATTTCACACTTGTAACTGGATTTTGAGGCGAACGAAATCACGGCACGTAGCTCGCGTAGAGAACCCAACCGCTCGGCAGCAATCATCGACTTGAACTGAGCTACGACTCGAAGAGCTCCACTACCAAAAGCGAAAGCCAAACAAAGCCCAGAGCAGAAACTCAACTACTTGTTTCATTCGGCACTCGATGTGTGCGCGCTCCTCGGCTACGGTCAGCGTTCGTGTTCGTGTCTGCTTGGATTTATTTTACGCTCGTGTCGCCAACACGAACATAGGTCGACCAGGGGGTGTTGTGTGCTGAAGAGAGCGGCGGCTAAGTTTGCCTCTCTCGCATTCCTTTTTAGGCAACGAATCGCTCTGTTGCAGCTATGTTGCCTTAACCGTTTGCAACATGCGTGCTGGGCAACATGTGGCACTCAACATTTCCCCATTGAATAACCACAAATGAATTTGAATTAAAATTGTAATATATCATTTATCATATAAATTAAATTGAATTTGTATTTGCTTCAAACATACATTTTTTCTTATTTTTATTGGAACTTAAATTATAAATAATAATTTTATAAAGAAGAAGTAGATGTGCATATCAAGAATCTTATCAATTAGATGGGAAACATTTATATTTAAGAAATTTATTTAAATTGTATGTTTCATAGTTAAAAAATGTTCACACGTAAGAATTTTATTGTACATATTTGTATAAGAAGAACAGTGATATGCAAGTACGATCATTAGTTGCATAAATTATTTACTGAAAGTCTTTATAAATTCAGTTAAGGGACTTTGCTTGTGGCATAAATATACCTATACCCATCCATTCATATAAGGAATTGAATGATCTTGTGAAATATGAATGTGTACAAGCAACAAAGTAATCAACATTTGTTGATTCGGCAAGTAATTCTGAGTGTGTTTTTTACAGTTCTCTCGTCTCTCTTTCTCTCTCTCTCTCTCTCTCTCTGGTTCCGTCTTCAGTCGCTCATTGCCAGACCCAGACGCAGACCAAACCCAACCGACCTACTCAGGCATGAAAACAGACAAATAAACAAACACGAAAAGTTCTTTGAAGTCCGCTCTTTCGGGGCGACGAAGACGAAAACGTTGAGGCCTCTGAAAAAGTCGTAATTCGCCTTTTAACAGAATGCGACGACGACTGAGAATGAGTCACATCCGCCAGATTGCAGAGCCGAAGCGAATTGAAATGTGAATGAATTGATGCATTGTGTGCAACGTGTGCAGAATTTCGCAATTTAACACAATACACACAGAGCCAAGAGGCAACGTTCAAGATCAGCTTTCAAACTATATATAAATTATATATATATATATACATATACATATATATATGTATGCATTGTACTTGTGCATGGGACACTTCTATCTGGAATAGAGATCGCCTTGGCAAGTTCTGTTGAATAAAAAAAAAAAAAGAAGAAAAAAAAAACAAAGAAAAAAAGCTGTTAGGTGTACAGCGCTGCTGATCGGTGGCAAAGAGTAGCAAAGTAAACGAGGCAGCAAAGAAATAAAGATACAGATACAGAAAGACACGCATACACGGCTTTTAATGATGATGACAACGAGACGCAGCAAGACGGTGACTGCGAAGAGACCCACACACTTCTCCACTCTATGATTGCCGCCGACTAGCGGGAAAGCATACGCAGACCATGAGACTAAGACGCAGATTGGCACTGAGACTGAGGCAGACCCACAGACTTGTTACACAGACAGAAAAAAATAGTGTAAGGAATTGAGTCTTAGATTTGCCTACAACTATTTTCATGTAGTTTTCTCAATGTATTTTAAAAAAATGCGTTATATTTTAGTGAAAAAATATCATTTAAAATGTTTGCCAAATATTGATATATAGTTTGCTGTTTTTGTATTTTTTTTTAACAATATGTTTTATTTTTCCAAAAATATATTTTTTAGGTTCTGTTAAACTAAACACTGATAAAAAATCAAGAATCAGTAAAATTAAAAGAAACTTGTTTTATTTTAATAAAAAGAAATTTGTACTTTAATTTTTGATTGCAACATATTGCGTTATTTTAAAATTTTCTTCAGTGTAGCAATGTGAGCGCTAAACTAATTACCTCGAGGCATCATCGGTGTATAAGTTACTTCACCTGCGAGCCACTTCGGGGCAGGTAGTTGAACGTGTAGTGGTTGTTGTTGCTATTGTTGATGTTGTTGCTGTTGTTGATGTTGTTGTTGTTGTTGCAACAACAGCAGCTGCTTTGGGAATGGATGGACGGACATACAGCAGCACATGATATCTCATGATGTTGGCCAGACAGGAAACGCGACTGTGTAGCTGCCATAGTCTGATTCCCCCTCCACAATTCCCTCTGCTCTCTTTTGTGATTATTGCATATGAATGAAATTGCATCGTTTGCAAGCAGAGCCGCGTCTTCCAGCTGCCGTCGCCTTTAGTCAGATTCAGATACAGATACAGCTTGAGAAGTTTTCACAAGCAAACTTGTTTGCTCAAAAACTTATTCAAGTCGGTTTTGATTGCATATGCTATAGACACTACACACACACACACACACACTCACACACACACACTCATATCTACATAAATCTGCTTTGCGTGCCTAGCTTTCAGAAACAGTACAATTTCCACCCACTCAACATCATGGGCATTGATTAAGGTCAGTTATTATTTGGCGAAAAGTGAAATCTTCTCTTGCGTGTTACTCTTCACAGATTTGTAGATTTCGAGCCAGCCAAGCAGAAAATAGAATCTACATACATACATAAATGTATGTGTTTGCAGACGAGTTGCCTTTTTTTGTGTGAACTTTTTCAAACAGTGATGAAATCGTCAGTTCTTCTGATTTGTGCATTTTCAACTTGGTTTAAAGCAAATTTAAGATATACGTAAAATAACAAAATTACGCAGCGAGCAAGAGTCAAATGTTAACAGAATTTCAGTAATACGAAAATAATTTCTGCAAAAATTAAACCAAGCTTACCATAACAATCAATACTAAAATGTATCCATGCAGATATATATTGTATAATTTGGAAGGCTTGAACAGCCAAAAACATATTTTCAGTCAATTTTTTCAGCATCAGCAGTCGGAAATCACACACAATTTGGGTTTGAGCTGAGTTATGGCAATATTTAAATATATATTTTCGCTTGCCTTGGCGAAAGTAGAACTCGACAGCTTGCAAATCTATTCGCAGCGGAAGTTGGCGAGAAATCGCTGTGAGTGCTTTATGATCGCTTCGTTTTTACTTATTGTTTGCTTTACTTCACTCGGTTTACACACAATCAGTGCCTCGCACTCGCACTCGCAGGCGGTCTGTCACACATGAGGCAAGAGATTTAGATAGCGTTGCCGCTGCTTGCCACTTGAAGCATTTGTTGACTTTCACATTTTACCTGTACTACTCTGGTACATATCGTTATAGTATTTTTATATTTCTTTGTACGCAACAATTAGCCGCAGCTAATTGGCCAAAGTGCTGTTGCGCCACGCTTTCTGCACTCTGGCTGGCAGCTGAATCAACTTACCGCTACTAATCTTGGCGATTTCCAACTTTCAACAGCTTCCGCACAGAGGAACTAACAGTAAAATTTACAGTGGTACATCTTGTAGCTGAACAAAAAACAACAACATCTAAAAATCACAAGAATCGCTGCACGTTTCTATGTCTATGCGAAATGCTCGAAACAAATATTTACCAACATAAATTTTAGATAGGCAAAAATCACCTGCAGACGCTGGGGAATAGCGCTGGGGAGCAATTGGGCAGCAGCAGGATGCCGCTGTTGCCAGTGACCTTTGTGCTTGTAATGCTGCGCCTAATTGCCCCTAATTTATTTAACTTCAAGCTGTGCGCCGGCGAGTCGATGAGCCCATCCCAGTCCATCCCAGTCCATCCCCTGACCCCGACCAGTCCACTCCAGTAGCCGGCCACGCACAGTGTCACGGGTTCGCTTTGGAGTCGTCTCCGTCTCCGCGTGCCCTTTGGGTCTGTCATTGAAACGTGGCTGACTTCTCCGCCTCTATCTACATCCTATAGCCATTCCGATTTTAACGACTGTCTGGTGACAGTCGGCAGCGTGTAAAACCAAAAGAGACAGTTGGACCACCCCAGTTGTTATACGCTTGCCCCCCCCAAGCATTATAATTTGTGTCGTTGGCCCAACCAGAAACATGGAAAACAATAAATGTAAACAAAACTGACCGCCAATATGTGTACTTGGAATGCATACAATTGGAAACAAATGGCCATATATTTTAGATGTAAATTATCGCATGTAAGTTGAAATTTGAGAGAACATATTTTGTTAAATTAGTGCCTGGTTTTTAGTTGACCTTTGTCGCCCATAACACCAATTGTCTTGTTTATTGTTTATTTTATTATGTAATTGAATTTGGTAATTGTTATCATTATAATATTACTTGAAATATTTTTTAAGTCACCACACTTAAATTTTCTTTTAATTACTTGTCTTGTGTGTCTGTAGGCTTATTTGAATTATTTATTTGTAGTTATATTAAGCATAATATTACATTATTTAATGTTTTTCTGGTTACTTTTATTATTGCTTGTAGTCATTTTAAGAGTTATATTAGCACAACCAAATTTAATTCGGTGCCGAAGAAGTTAAAGTTAAATAAAATAAGTACTTTGCTCGAAAACTTTTCATAGAGTTAATGTTATTTTTTATATTTTTAATATTTCACAGAGCTGGTTTTTCATCTACAATTTATACGGACTAATTAAATTATTTGCAGCAAAGGGAATTAAATAATCTTAGCTTGGTCTCAGGTCTTTGGGTGCAGTTCACTAAACGCTCTAATTATTTTCCAACTGTTGAGATTTAAATGTCTCCCCCAGACGAAGCAGCCACAGTTTGAATAGAAGCAGCAGCAGCAACAGTGGCACCACCAGCAGCAGCAGCAGCAGCAGCAGCAGCAGCAGCAGAAACCGTAGAAGCAGTGGAATCAGCTTCTGAAAGCGCTTTATCTTCGTTTGGACATTAAGCCGCTTAGTGCAGTTTTGTTGTAGTTACTGTTGTTGTTGGCTGGGTAGTGTTCGGTGCGTGTTTTGTGTGTGTGTGTGTGTGTGTTTTTGTTTTTGTTTTTGTTTTTGTTGGTCTACAAGCGCTCCGCTAGACTTCTCGTCTCGCTGCCCACTGGCTCTGTTTGCATTTAAACTGATTTGGTCGCTGTTGCCAACAACGTTGCCAACGTTTGTCTTTGGCCATTTGCCTCCGAGTTCGGGGCAATTATTCAAAGCGTCTAAATTAGGTAATTGCCCTTTAAAGAATCATGCTAATTATTTATGTTTATGTGTGCGAACGAACTGCGTTTGTGCTCCCTGCCTGTCTGCCACTCAACCATTCCACACCCCCTTTCCTCCTTTATAGTTGCTTTTCATTGCATTTCGGCTGCGCTGCCATCACTGTCCCAGGGCCCAGGTTCTGAACCCGGGCTGCGTCCGCTTGTTTGCGGCCTTGATTAATGAAGTCATCCTGCGGCCGCCTCCTCGACCACCAAATAGAACAACAACAATAACAATATGACTCAACAGGCGTGCCTCGACTACGGGGGCGACTCTTGCCAAACTACTCCCACCCCCTCGCTACACCAACCCCGCCAGCCTCCTCCTTGACGTGACTTGTTTTGTTTAGATTTATGTCAAATTTTCGGACCGTAGTTAGTAGCGAGGGACTGAGGGAATGCGCGGGGGGCGCTTGGGAGGGAATGACGTGAGAGCCGCTTTTAAGCTTTTCAATCAAATCGAGTTTAAGTGGTTTTCAGTTTTCAACCCTTGAGCGTCATTCGCAACTTGGCGAAATTAATTGTTTGTCTAATCAGATCACTGCATGCAGCAACGTCGCGACGCAAATGGAGACAGCGACCGAGACGGCAGCGACGCGATAATGTTGGCAGCTGACCGCAGTAAGCGGCGGCATACAGTTCAAGAGTAAGTTAATAGGGCATCAGGTCAAAGGCTGCAGCGCGTTGAAATGTGGCTAAAGCACAATGTCAGATTAAATAAGTGCACAATTGTGCGAGCAATTAAAGCCAGTAATACAGAAAACTAAACAAATATATGAATGTATTTTTATGGATGTAAATACCTATATAAGTGCAATTCCTCATTTAAGGTATATAAAAAGTATCACACATATAAAAATAAATAACATATAAAAATAACATTCCCTTCTTTATCGAACTTACTCTACATATAAATTTTATGTAATTTTTCTCAGCAGCCAGTAAGTAAAGTTAACAAACATACAAATAAAAAGAGTTCAGCAAATGAAAAGTAAACAAATAGCAAAAAAAAAAGAAATAACGATTAAATAGCATAGTGAAATTGGTACGAGATTCTTTACTAGATGGATAACTTACAGAGTTAAATGGTGTATTGATTTTGCATGTATTTGCGCATAGAATACACTGAAACGAGTTGTGCATTTTTAATGACGCAGAACAATTTTCATTTGGCCTTTAGTCATTTGGTAATTCTGTTCGTGTGTATATATGTTCACCATAAATAAAATATATACTAACATGATGCGGTTGGCAGCGGTTAAATGATTTTATTTCAAGCGGAAGTTGCATTCCAGCCGCTCTTCATGCCAGGCCTTTAATTTTCTATGATTTATGCTTGCAGGCAACAGTTCGCTCAAGTAACTTCCAATGCTACCTGCTCAGCTTGCGAACCGATGGCGAACTGGACATGTACACCTGTACCCAGCACATCCTGTGCAAAATGTGCAACTTAAAAGGAATAAAACAAAAAAAAAAAAACAACAAAAAAAACAACAAAAAATCAACACACACACACAGAGACTCACTCGAGCTTTGCGCAAAAGATACAGATACCAAAATTCAGGTTTAACTAGACTTAAGCTTGCCACACAGACTTGAGTGTGGCAGCGAAGTGCGGTCACTGGACAGTGATGGCAGCGGTTGGGCATGGGGGGCGGGGTGATTGTCGGGGAGTGACTCTGATGGTCTGAGTCGCTAGGGAAACACCTGAGAAGCAAGCGCTGAATTTTGCTGCAGGGCATGCTGAAGTAGCGCCCAAAAGTATTTAGAGGGCTCTGTCCAAGTGGCTGGGGCTATTAAATGTCAATGGATTTCTGCATGAATGAGTTGTGTGACTCCTCAGGGGCATAGTCGAGGTTTTCAGAACCCTACCGCCTCACCCCATTGCCCCGTTCGTCTGAGCACAGTAAATGTTCTTTGCTCGCGTTTTCGTTTTGGTTTTCGTTCTGGTTTTTACCTTTGGCCCATTTGAGCATTTGATGTTTACTGGCGCACGTAGTTTCATTTAAATTTCAATTGCCAAATATAAATCTCTCTCTTGCTTGCTTTTTTTTTCTTCCTTTTTTGCTTACCACCTTGCCCCAGGGAGTTGGGCAAAGCATAAGAATTTAATTTGTAACGCATTCAAACATAATTTTTTTTTTTTTTTATATATATTTATAGAATTTATTGAAATATCTGCACGTGTGTGGGTGTGTGTGTGTGTGTGTGTGTGTGTGGGTGTGGACCTCAACTTCAGTTCACTGTTAATTAAAATGTACAACAGCAGTCCAGGCACACAACGTGCCCCTAAAACGCTAGCCATAATTTCTCAAGAGCCGCAACGTAAAACTCCAAGCCGACTGCTGGGAACTCATTACGTAATTCAGGCAGCGATGAGGCTTATCATAGTTGCTTTTGTTGTTCTCCATGTTGTTGTTTTTGCTGATCTTGCTGTTGTTGTTGTAGAATGGGGGCCGTTAAATCTTCAACTAAATATTAAACGTCGCTTCACTCTCACTCACTCTCTCTCTGTCCCATCGACATAATAAAAGCGTCGGGCTTCAGTTTTATGCCACTTATTGTTTTGGTGGGGCGTGTTGCAAGGCTTTGACTTCAACACTTGTCTGGTAATAAACGCAGCATCCTAATCCGCGCACAGTTGGAAATATTTTTCATTAGCATTAAGAGGCAATAGGCAGCAAAGTAGCTACCGGAAGAATAAGAACAACAACAACAACAACAAGAACCACAAAATAAATAAAATAAAATACGAAAAATACCAAAACAGAAATAGAAACAACAACAAGAACACCAAGATGTGGCCATAAGCTTGCCACGTTTTCACGTGTCGGACTGCTAAATCTTTGCGGGTTAGAGCCCGATAACATTCAGGGCCCCCAATCTGCTAACTGCTCAACACATAAGTTGGCCACGTGTGTGTGTGTGTGTGTGTGTGTCTGTGTGTGTGTGTGTGTGCGGTAGCCTTTATCGCTACGTGTTTGGCAAACGGAAGTGGCCACATTGCTGCAGATACAGATTCGGCTACAGATGGAGTTGCTGATACATACACTTAAGCATCCAAGTATCCATCTAATGTTTGTGTATCTGTGCGTATGTATCACCTATGAGGCGTTGCCCCGTGATTTACACGCCGCAGTTGAACGCTTTAACGACTCACATTAGAAACAATTGCGAGAACTTTTAATTAAACTGCTTCACTCATTAGAACCATTGCCAACCACAACAATAACAACAACAACAACAACAATATTCATATGCTTAAGTTAAGTCTGCCTGACGTCTGCCTTTGAAATTAGTTGTAATTATGTATTTTAACGCTCCAATTGCTCATTTCCGCTTGCTATTTTTGGAATTGTAAGAAAATTCGATTCCAACGGGCTGCCAAATGCCAGTCAAGCGTGAAACGCTATCGAAGAGTTTACTATTAGTATGGAATGCTCAAAGTGCATAGCCGAAATAGTGAAAGGCCAATTAGTTTGTCGTACAATACAACACTCATAAAATGATTATGGCCATATTCAACCAGCTTTAAATACACTTAAACATGAACACAAACATCTGCAACTGTTTAATGCCTTCAACATCTTCTGGTAAACGGTTATTTATGTGTGTTAATGCAATACTTACAGTACATTATGTGATCAACATTGACGTAAGCGAAGTGCTCGGTGAATGCATTACGTAATATTTAGATTGGGCAAGTTCCCTTGACTGATCATGATAAGTGAGTGCAGCAGCTTGTGAAATTGACACATTTCTTGTGCAACAAAATGCCACTAAATTTTCCACTGCGATTTATTTTATTTCCTTACTTAAGAATTTACTTACTGCACTCAGCATGAATTCCGATTAAATATTCGTTTTTTTTTGTTAAATATCTTCTTCAAAAAAAAAAAGAAAAATAAGTAAAAAACTATGACAATCAAATTTTTTCACAAGCATTTATTTTTGAGTGGTCTCTGACAACTTATAGCCAATCTCATGTGCCTCAAAGGCTTTGAGTAGCTGGCTTAGTCATAAAGGGCTGTAAGTCGTCGCTATTCTGAGCAACTTGAAACTGCATAACAAACTTATTATGAGCATTTGTTTTCCGTTGAACAAAAAGTGCAACAACTGTTACATTTACTGCTGGGCTCTTGGCCGGCAAAGTGTGACAATCAACTGGGAAATAAACTCCGCTGGGCAGCAACCACAATCCCCGCGCCTTCGGTAGCCCACACCGACTATACCCACATCCTTCTTATTTGAGTGCCTGACCAGGCTATGTTCTGTGCCTAAGCTGCCGAGATACTTTTGACTTTCTACACACAAATACACACACACACACACATAGGCTGCGCAGCGGGGGATCAACAGGATAGCAAAGCTGTGGGATTTGGGAGACTGCGATATCCACACACCACACAGAATTGCGGCTTTGCAGTGCAACAATGAGATACTTCAGAAAGAATTAGTTGCACTAAAAATTGCAAAAGTCGCACTGGACTTGGCTCGGTTCGCCTACAACTAGACCAGGCTAGACTTTCACTGTTGTCGCTGTTGTTCATGCTTTTCCTATTGTTGTTGTTTTTGTTGTTGTTGTTGTTGTTGCTGTCCCTATGTTGCGCACTTTGTGGCACTCTGGGTGGTAAGTGGAAGTGGAAAACAGGACACCGAAGCTGCAGCCGGCAAGGGACACTGGATGACTGTTTTTAGCGGTTTTTGCTCAACATGTTTATGGAGTCCAATACGAGGGTATATCAGGTCGATCATTAAGTATGCAACTCTATGCTCTGTCGGGTAAAATTACTCAACACACATTGCTTGGCAAGAAAGAAAATCGAAAGAAAGTATTACAATAATCAATTAGTGTTGAACAATATTCGTATATAACAAGTTGCTGTATGTGAAATATTTAATTAAAACAAAGCACAGCCATTCATGCAATTTTTGCGTAGCTTGGCTAATTATTTATTTGGGGAGCTTAACTCGAACAGAGGGTGTGGCCGGACTCACAGCAATTTGCAAAGATAGTTTTCATCGTTGGTTGTGCTTTTTTTCGTTTTCTTCATCCTCTCCGGTTTTAATTTTTTTTTTTCATTCCGGCTGAGTCAGAGCATGAACTGGCATTAGAATAAAGGCGACGTTTTTACGCTTGCCGCTTGTTGTTCTTGTGATTGCTCTTGTGGCGGATGCTGTTCTTATTGTTGTTGTTATACATGTTGCCGTTGTTGTTGCCGCTTTACATAGTCATTTAGCTTGGGCAAACGATGCAGACGCTCTTCTGCCGCGCTTCGTACTCTTTTTGAAGGCCAACGGCGTTTTTAATTCAGCTTTTTTTTAGCTTTAGCTTCGTTTGCTGCAGTTTGTTATTCTTCTTCTTTTTTTTTTGTTGCTGTTGTAACAGTTTTCCGTTGTTATCTAACATGTTTAATTCAAGGCGCGTCTGCTGAAATTAAAGAGTCGCTGCAAGACAGCCCACAGGTCAACCATTACGAGGCGTCATTGTACCGTTGATAAATTGTCATGCTACTGGATCCCTCTTTCTCTCTTTCTATCTCTCCCTCTCCGTCTCTCTGTCTGGTTGCCGTGGCTCTTTTACAATCTTGCAATGCATGGCAAATTTACCGTAAAATGTTTGTCACAGTGCATGGAAGCGGGACGGCATCGTCTACGACTGTGATTACACCCACATAGTACACTCTAAAAGAAGAAGAAAAACTGTGTCAGAGCATTGAGAAAAACGGGAATTTTACAGTTCTTAATCACTAATTCGGTTATCTACAATTTGGTAATAAATTTCTCAAAATACTTCGACATTTCATATTGTTTTGTATTTAGTTTTTATGAGTGTAGCTGTTATATTAATTCTCCCATACCGATACCAATCTCAATTGTCGCATGCTTTCTTTTTTTTGCGCTCTGTTTCGCTTCGTTGCCAAATCGCTGCCTTTGAGTTTTCGAATTAGTTTACATAAAAGTCGCTCTGATTGCTGAAAATGATACAACATAATTATGACCTGAACCCCTAACGCAAATGAGGCTTGGTCTCCAAACAAAAGCCAGTTGGCGGGCAGGCGGGCAGGCTTGCAGGCAGACAGGCGGGGAATATGACTCAATTTTATGTCAAGCAAACAAATAAAGTTTGGGTCCATTTACGATTGGTTGGAGGAACTTACCCCCATACTATGTAAGGCCTTCTGCCAATGGCCTTCAAATCAGTGCCCGTAAAGTCAGTCAAATTGCAGGCAATGACAAAGCAAACTTTAAAATCTATGCTTATGTAACCAAAATCTTTGTACATAAATGGCAAAATATGTACTACATAAAGTGGGAAGGAGTATAAGCCATATAGAACGGAGTATGGAGTATGCTGTGCTGTGTTGACACACACAATCAAGCAATCAAAATCTAAAAACTTTATCCCCATTTATTTACGTGTGAGACCAAACAGTAAACGCCATGGAACCCCAGACATATGCACTATATATTCACACATATAAGTATGTGGATGTAAATATATGTGTGTGTGTGTGTGTGTGTGTGTGTGTGTGTGCGACCCCCCTGAAGGCATAATCAAACACAGCAGCGCACACTAATGCAGTTAACAAACTTGCGGAAATACATCGCACACAAACATACAAAACGTGCACACATAGAAATATGCGTGAAGGAGTCTTAAGTGCTGTTCACATGCACACATACCCACACACACAAAAATAGACACACACACATACACTTAGACACAATGATGATGATGTATTGTGTGAGATGTGAATGTGATTAAATTTCCATAGCAGCTCGTCTTTCATGCCAATTTTCCATTAGTGTTGCCCCAGCCTAGCCTGCTTCTGCTCCCGTCTCTCGTGTCCCTTGTCCGTAACATGCGTGCTCCTTTGCCAGGATGCATGATGCCCGAAAGCTCACACCCACTTAAAAGCACATCAACTAAGACACACACACACACACACACCCATATACCCACTCACTCATCATGAACATACACTGTGTGATGTTTGCCGTAAGCTTCTCGCGTCTAAAAGTGATGATGAATAGTTTGTTTGATGTTACTTTGACCATCCTTACGATCAGCTAAAGTGGGTGTGCGATTGTGTTTGTGCGAGTCTGTGTGTGTTTTTTGAGTGTACAATTGACCTATATGAAACTCGGAGTGCGGCTTTAAAATATGCGGGCTCTGGAGAATCTGTGTGAATGATTACAATCTAATAATTATCTGATTAATGACGAACATCTATAATTTGACGAACATAGCTAATCATGATTGGATAATTTAAATTGGTCAGCAAACCTTTGGGATTTTGTAGGCGACCAAACGTTTTTCTTTTTTTTTTTAATTTTTTGGCATGGTATTTGAGTAATTATAAAACTTTACCATAAAAATGACTACCTTTTTTACATATAATTGAAATTAGCAATTTCATTTTTATTAAAATTTATTCTTTTTAAAAATGTTCAATATCCATGTTTGCAATTGACTTATTACGCTCACATCATCAAAAAATGGACTACATCCATGCTAAGCATTAACTGAAGGGCTTAGCAAATATATTGTGTCAAGTTCTGTTAAAACTCTCGACCCTTTTCGGCTTCAACTAAGCTGGCTTCTAATTGTGCGCTTCGGAACAATTAAATGCTTAGCTCGGCAAAAGTCTGCGGGTCGCATTAAATCATCAGTCTGCTGTTGACTACAACCATTGCCACTTTACTATTGTGTCAACCTCAACCTCATCTCCTTTGCCGCGCTTTGGCTTTGGCTTTGCCATTGCCTTTGGTGCAGTGCTCCATCAGTGCCAGGCAAAATAATTTACATAAACAGCGACCGCAAACTGCAGCGCCCTGAAATGAACGAGAAAGATGGAACCGATGAGGAAAGATGGAGAGAGCGAAAGGGGCACCGGGGATGCCAAATTAAAGCCAAGCACCAAAACCGTAAAACCCATGCTGCCAAATCCCTCGACCCAAGCCAACAACACAGCTAAACAAAAAAAAAAAAACAGAAAACAAATATGAGTATTGAAGTCAAACGCATTCGATTTGCAGATGCCCTGAACTGAGACGAAAAGAAGTTTTTTCATTCTGTTTTTATGTTATTTCATTTCACTGATTGTCTATGGTCGGAAATAAATGTGTGATCAAATTGATCGATTGTGTATCTCTTTAATATTATTTTTTTATTACAAGCTTTCGTACAAGATTTTACGAATCTAGAGAATTCAAAATGTTTGTTCTTTCGAAACTCTAAGGTTGTCTTTAGTTTTTTATTTATTAATTTTTTTTGGTTTATTTATATATATATTTTTTGGTGGTATTTTTTTTGTGCATGCACTTGCGGAATTTTTGTGCTGTTGACTCGGCGACGCATATGAATGTATCCCGGTCTTTCGTGGAGTGCTCTTCCCGTTTCTCATATGAGTGTGGAATGGGTGTGCATATGTGTTGGCGCATACATAAACAATGGCAACAACATGAAGACCGAAAACCATGGCACAAGCGCGCACACAACAATGACAAAAGAACGCATTTTGTGTAGTCTCCACTCCAACCCTCCCACTCTTCTCTGGCCTCCTCACCTTTCACCATTTTCACTATACCATTCCCATTCGGCATTTTTGTGCCCCGTTCCAGTCTGGTTTATTATGCAAAAGTTATGCAAAGATAAGCAAAACTATGAGCAACGACAGCAGCTTGCTAACCAAAATAGTATGAAACCCTGTTCTAGGCTACACAAAGCATTTCCACATCACGGCCAAAAGACAAGCGTTGATGGAGGGGGCCAACCATCGTTTGGGTTACCAGTTCCTATAGTTTGTAGTTCTCAGTTCTCTGGTCTCAGGTCTTGGTTCGCAGCAACTTTATTTTGGGAAAGCGGACAGCTGTTTGGTTCAGTTTTGGGTACCGTCGTTCAAGTTAATTGTGCGGCCAAATGCAAAAATCAACTTTTTTTTACAAGTTTTGTTATTTAATTTTTTTTTATAGAGGCGTCGCGTCGGAACTGCCAACTCGTCGGCACCTCGTGAACGAAATGGACACTTAAACTCTAATCGAAAAACTTTTGCCCATATACAAGTCACTTTAAAATGCGCTTAATTTGATCAGCGTGCGGCGATTGTCGAACTCAAAATCGGGCCCACAATCTTTCTCTCTCTTTCTCTTTCTCTCTCTCTCCCTCTCTGTCTCTGTCACCCACAGCCTACCTACAGATTAACATAATGAGCTTTAAGATGGGCAAAACGCCACTCGGACATGGATAAAGGGGACTCAGAACCCAGAGCAGAGACCCAGACCACATCCTAAGCCCAGACCAGTTATAAAGTTGTTACTGCCATTGACTACAATTTGTGTGCTTTTCAATTGGGTTTTTCTGTTTATTCTCCACAATGCTTTTGAAATGGTTATGTGTATACCCTAATGCAATGGTTATTAGCGAAAAGCAGCTGAACCAAAAAGGCAACTTACAAGATGAACGGATACTCAAAGCTGTATAATCATTTATGATGCTGAAGTTGGTTAACGGAACAGACCTTTGATATTTAAATTGTGGCCACAAAAACTTTTATACTTAGTTTCTCTTATTATTCTGGGCTACAGCGATAGCTAATAGTACAAAACTGGTCAAAAATATATGAAACAGCTCTCAAATTTTATTTTCAAATCGCTTCAATCTTATCTTTAGCTCAGTCAATGATTAAGGAAGAAAAAATATGTATCTTTTCTTTAGCACAGTGAATCACTAAGAAAGAAGAATTTTAATTTCTTGTCTAATAAATTTAGCCATTTGGAAGGAGGTAACCAATCATAAAATAAAATGCAATTCAAAATGGTTGTTTTGGTTATTTCCTGAATTGAATTTAAACCCAAGTGCGCCAAAATGTGTTTATCGTTTATAGAATGGTTAAATTCCGAATATGTTTGATTATATTCCTCTACATAGATTATTTCAGTTTTCTGTAGCTTCTGTTTGTGACACCAGATCGAGTGTGCAGTTTTTGGAGAGCGTGTGAAAGTCAAGTGAGCACTTAAGCTCATACCCAGAAATAAACCCACTCATACACATACACATACACATACATTGTGACAGCTTTTTGCGATAGCAGCTGCCACTCGACGCGTCCTACACCTAGCCACAACTCTATCCACTGGAAGACACTCTCACATACGATGCCAGACGTGGAGTCCTTCAGTTTTCGGCTGCTGTGCAACAAACATAGCCCGTGCAATTGAAAAATTAAGCAGCCACTTTGTCAAAATGTTGTTTCAATACTTCGATACCGAGGGGCGAACAGCGAACAACGAACCCAAAACGCTCAAAACCTACCTATTGCCAGCTTTAATTGTCAACATCTGTAGTTGACATGCAAATGTAAAAGGCTCTCCAATTCTCGGGACCGACAGCCCCAATTTGATGGAGCATACTCGCTTGGCACTTATTACATTGGCATCTGCGTATGGTTTTGTCATTTATTGATGCAAATTTTCCTCACGCTTTCGCTTTTTTATTCGGTTTTCGGTGTTTTTGTTGGGATTTTGAAGGGGTACCAAACGGCACTTAATTGACGTCTACGTCGAACACAAGTGCGCCAAAAGCGCTGATTAGGGTTGCCATTATTGCCTTATTGCCGTATGATGCCTCGCTGGTTCCTGCTGCTGCTGCTGCTGCTGCTGCTTGGAGAGAGATTGGGGAGTCCTTGTCATTGTCACCGTTGTCAAAAGTTTGCCGTCGAGAAACCTTTTATTTATTTATTTATTTTTTTTTTTTTTGTGGGATGATGGCTCATATTTTGCGGAAAACGCAAAAATGTTGTCATCTTTTAAAGCGGATTCTCTTGTTGATTGGACACACGATTGAAATGACATTAATAGCTATTTGAAGGTGTCGGCGATGGCAGCAAATGCCAAGACAAGACCATCGATAACCAATCAATCAAAGCAAACAACTCTCAGGCCTGCAGTTAAATATAAGCTCAAAAGTGTCAAAACAAAGTGTTAAAAAAGTGATTCCACTCAACAAACAATTAACGTCTAAATTCCTATCACTCCTAACCAGAGTTTCATTAAATCTAAACACAATAATTCACTTGAATGCACAATTCTGTTGCACTTCCGATGTGCTAACAGTATGCCACAGTTGATTGGCCTGAGGTGACACATATGCTTATGCAAAAGTCCAGATGTGCAAATTTTGTTTCTATTTACTTGTGGTTGCCCTAAGCACATACACATTCGTATTGACAACCAGTTATGGTGGTCTTAATTTTGTGGGCGTCTTCAAATTAGTTATCGATTGAGGATTCGGCATAAATTAAGCAGCATTGCTAAGGACAAGCGTTGGTCGAGAACTGAAAGCGAAGTAAAAAAAACAACTGACATTTAAAAGCACTGCAAGCGAGTTAAATTAAATAAATTACTTTAGGTAAATATTAACACAATTACCAAAAAACCATAATAGTTTTGGTTATATTAATGCTGTGGATTGAGAAACGGCTCAGTTTTGTTAAAACTATAGCAGCTTAAACCCAATATTTCAACGCGATTAAAGCCTTGGTGAAATCAGTAAATTCTAAAAAGTGAAAACTCAAATGAGTTTATTTCTAGTCCTGAGATGTTATTTAAGTGTGATTTGTGTACATGTAGACCCAAGTGGGTACTTATTAATAAATGCAAACATATACATATGTATACTAAGATAATTGCATTCATTTCTGAGTGCGTACTCCTTTCGCTGGTTTTCTTCATATTAGTAAGGATTTATTTTCTTTTCTACCTTTGAGAATATAAACTCATGAGCTCTTCTTGTCTGCTGCATGAGTGGGCGTTGCTAGTCATTTTATTATTTTGCCAGCTGTGCTCTCCCTACACATTCCAACAGCATTCTCATCTTCATCCTCATTCTGTTCATCAGCATCGTCGTCATCTTGACTCCAAGCACAGAAACTGTGGGCGTCTGTAGGAGTGGTATTCTCTCATACCGACTGTGTGATCTACTTGGCAATGGATTCCAGAGATGCATCTATATAGTACTTCGTCCCATCAGCTCCAACCAAACTAGCTGCCTATCCAACGTGGGCGTTTTTCATGAGTTCCATTCTCATCTCTTCACCCTTCACTCTCCACTCCACATTGTGCTGTTGTCACTACCTGGGTGCACCTTGTACTACTCTTATTAAGGGTATTCCAGTTATGCCACGAAAAGCGCAATGGTTTCTTCAAATGTGTGAATATTTAACCAACATTTGTAGAAGTCTGTCTAACCATGTCTAGGCAATTTTATCAGCTGGGAGACAAGATGAGCTTCTGGCTTTATCTTAGCACTACATCATATATCCTATATAAAGATGAATGCAACTTATGACAGACTCATATTAAAACCTTAAAAATCGATTTTGTTCGTAAGAATCTTTTTGTGTTTGTTTCAACGTATTATTTTTTTCCAATAGAGCAAACGGCAGCGATTAAACTATCGCCTTCATCAATCTTTAATTTAAATGAATATTAAAAGGCATGTTTGTTTGCAAGGGCATTTAATCCTCGGCATGGCGAGTAAAACATTTTTTTCTTTTACCTATAGAACTCGCCATCGTCGTGTGCTGTGGCAATTCAGTTTGCTGTCGCTTTATTTTTATTTAATTAACTTCATTGCATTGCCAAGCGCTGGCAGACAGGCGGACAGGCAGACAGGCAGGCAACCTGCCCTGATCTTTGGAAGTGCCTCACTCTCCCGTGCACTCTTTGTCACTAGTTGAGGCTCTGCCCACATGCAAAGCTCCTTTTGAAGCCACATACAAGCTCCGGCTGTTGTTGCCTGTCGCAGTCGTCGTCGTCGTCGTTGTTTCAGCACCTTGACAATGACTTATTGTCGCAGCTCGACAACAAGACGAAACCAGCTTCATGGCTGGAGCAAAACAGAGCCAAGCCCGGCCATCTGAAGACAGAAGAAAGCCAAGACAGGACAGGGCAGGGCGGGGCAGGGCAGGGCCAGAGCAGGGCCAGGACAGGGCAAACAAGTCAGCATTCAGCTCATCTTAGTTCATTGGCAATTCTTTTGCCAAAGTAGCATTTTCATGTTGTTGTTGCCCCTGTAGCGTGGGCTGACTGGCTGCTGCTGCTGCTGTTGCTGTTGCTGTTGCTGTTGCCAGCACTCATGTGGGCCAATGTCGGATGTATGTAAATCAATTTATTTCGTTTATGTTGAAGCTGAGTTTAAACTGAAGTTGAACTAGCTGATGGGGTTCGTTTGCAAACGGAAAGTCAAGCGAAGGGCACTTGAGACAAAACAACCCCAAGAATTTTTGGCAATTTAGAGTCGCAGCCTCAGCTTCCTGTGGGCAATGGCAAATGCACATCCTGCTGTCTCGTATTCATGACGCTGCAAGCATTTAAGTGTGTCCCAGGGAGCAGTAATTATAATAACCAACCGACCAAGCAACCAGGCAACCAAGCAACCAGGCAAATGAACACAAAACCCAATCTCAAACTTACTTTTTAGTCTCGCATTCTCATTCTCAGTGTCAGTCCCTGCTTTTGCCTCTGCCTCCGTCTCAGACTCAGTAGCTTCTATTTCGCAGTAGCGCACAATGAAAACCGCAAAGTCATCTCCGGTTTATTTACTGGCTTGCAGAAATAAAGCAAAAGCAAAAGCAGAGGCAAAAGCAGAAGCGAAGATGAGACCAACAGCAGCGAAATAAAAACTGAAGCCGCATGAATTTCCAATTGTAAGCCGCCTGCCCAGCGAGCACAGAATTGAGCCAAAAGGTACATAAAACAAAAGCGAAGCCAAAGTGACTCTTTTGGACGAGGCAGACTGCTCTGTAGCAATACATCGAATTTAATTTCCTGTCAAAATCGAAGACGGTATTCCTCCTGCTGATGTTGCTGTTGTTGTTGTTGTTGTTGCTGTTGTTTCTGCTGTTGCGGTGTGGGGCATTCAAGTGTTCAGAATCTGCCTGGTTGCGTTCGCCAAAGTTAATTTTGTGGCCTTAAGCGCTCGGTTAGTGTGCTTCATGTTCCCCCATAGAGTCCATTTCAATGGAATTTCAATTTGAGTCTGGCGAGGCATTATGAATGAAATTTACTTGCAATTAACGAGCCAGCCTGTTAGCCTTTTTGCCTGCTAGGTCCTGCTAATGCATCTGCCATTGGCAACAACTGGCGCACGGCACGTGATCAAAAGTCGGACAAAAAAATGTGTATATATATGTATATATATATATATATGTATTTTTTTGTGTCGGCGATTATGTGACTTTCGGCGCCAGTTGTGCCACTTGTCCTCGACTCAGGTTCAAGTCGAAGTCTCCTAATGCGATGAATTGCCGTAGCGGCTGACGTTCTGACAGGCTCAGGCAGTCCGTTGGCCTGGCCATATGGCTGCTTTATACACAGAAAACCTTTTATTTTGCTTGAGGCAAACAATTTAAAAACAACAAAAATAACTAAAAAATGGAATACACGCAAAAATGTCGGTTTGAAGTTTGCCAATTTATTTTGGCATACGAGTTATATTAATTAATTCCACATTGTATATATAAATCAAATGGAAAATAGATTGCAAGTATTTTTGAAAATAAATATAAAATATTTTACATTGAACTCGAATTTCGAACTGTGTATATTGTGTATCTTTTAGCACAACTGACGCACTACGACCTTATTAGGGATCCCTTGACTTATATGCTTGTCTTTTTGTTGTTGTATTTTTTTTATGTATTTTACTGTACAAAAGGCATTGACTTGGCTGGCAGTAAGGCCAAGTGTAAATTCTTGGACTGGCTATTTTTATAGGCTCAGCATTGGCCATAACTTACTTGAAAAATTGTTGTCGAAAACTGCCGAAGGTTAACAAATGTTAGGTATATATTCTAACACTTATACGACTTTGACAAACTGTCCAGAAAAAACGTATAAAAATAAATGGAAAACGATTTCACATTGACGCAACATGTGTAATTAATAGACTCGAGACCACGGCCCGACACTCAGACCACTGCGTGTAATCAGGATCTATATACATGCAGGGTTTACTTTATTTTTGGACCCTTGGGAGGCCTGGCCTTACGGCTGATGATGAATGCGATATCGTAAAGCAGCGCCAAAGTTTTATAAACCGAGGTGTCTATTATATTATTTAACAGGGTTTGCGAGCCCATTCAATACTCAAAGTCGTACAGAGCCATGCACCATAATATAGGTGACTTACACCTCCAACACCTCATCTCTTCGGCACGCCTCGCATCGCTCCCAAGCGCGACACATGTCCTTGTGCGGTTTTCGACTTGGCCCCCAGCCAAAAATAGCCTGGCAAGGTTCTCTTTTCTATTCAGCCCTTCGCCCCACAAGTGTGTCACTGTCACACTCGACGATTTTGGAATGGCAACAGCAACGACCAACCGGCTATAAAAATAATAATGAACTGTATAGGTAACTTTGTATACCCTTTATACACTCGGGAAACAGCACACCACGAAATTTGGGAAATCCTCCTACTCTTGGCTCCAAGGACGGCCCACCATATTACCTAAAAATACCAACTTTGTGCTTTAAAAATATACATCCAAGTCACAAACATCATTACATAACTTTTTTGTTATTTATATTATTGTCAAACATTTTTATTTTAAGAAACAACAGCCATACAAATTTGACATTAAATTAAATATTAAAATACTTAAAAATATGTTGATACTTTCTAAATATTAGAAAAATGATTTTCTCACAGTTGGGAATTATTACTGAAAACTATAAAATTTTTCCTATTTTCTGCGTGATTTTCATTTTATGAATAAGTTTTAATTTCTTTTCGTTTTGCAGCTTCTTTCTTATTTCTTTGCATTCTTTATGTGCACAACTAAAATTACTTAACAAATTTATTTGTAGATATTTTTTTCAGAGAAGCACAGAGCGTAAACTATTCACTTTCACAGCAAGATACTTATTTTAAATTATTTTTATGGTAAACAATATTTACATATTCAGTTACAATTCAGAATCTTGTGTATGAATTGCTGCTAGTGGTTAATTATGGCGCTTAGTGCATAGCTCTGAGACAAGTAGTTACACACATCGAGTTACAAATGTTGTGTTCCATAAGTTGCAAGTGCATTTCAACAACTACACGAGTGTTTGTATAGTTTGCCAAACTTTGCTTGGGATCTGTCTGCATCACATGTACAAGGATCTGGCTAATCTGGCGCCAACGAATCCGCATAGCCAGCACCCAACAAACGTGGCAAATAGTTCGCAGCTGTTTGCCTCATCGCATACCCATCATACCCGATCCGATTATGGACACAACAACTACTAGTCAGACGCGGGCCAGATTGTGTAAGAGAGAGAGAGAGAGGGAGAGATGTAGAGATGTGGCCTGGTTTTGAGGCCCACTAGTCAAGTGTTTGTTATCCGTCGCTTTTACTGTTCGCCGTTGCTGTTGCTTTGTACGCAGCAACAGCAACAGCAACAGCAACAGAAGCTGCTGCTGGCAGCTGCGTTCACGCAAATAGAAAAGATACTCAAGGCACTCATTTGAACGAGACGATGACGACGACGACGACGAACCACACGCACGAAACTGTTACGTGATGAGTGCCGCGTCATGCGGGCCAGTGAAGAACCACAGAAACAACACGCACACACAGACACATGCACAGAGAGCAAATCAGGAAAACAGTTGAAGGCAGCATTCTACTTTTACACACACGAACAAAGCAGTCGTCAGTGGGCGGCGTTTAAGCCAAATTCGCCTGATGTCCGCAACGAGATTTAAATAGAATCAAATTAGTGTACCATTTGCATTTACTGGCGAGCGGCGCGCTCCGCTCATTTGGATCGAAACCATTTGCGTCGGTGATGGTTCAGTTCAGTTCAGTGGTAGTTCAACGTACGCAAAGAGTAGTTGTGGGTTGCACGAGGAATTGTTTGCTGTGCAGCTTAAATCGCTTACCGAAAGCATAAATCCAAAATACATATAGACACGGATGGACGGACGACGGTCGTCGACATTTCATTTGCCTTTGTCAACGCTTTTTTGCCATTTAGTCAGGTGCACGAAACACGAAAGAGACACCGGTACAGAAACGGAGGGAGGGATGGAAAACGAGTGTTCGGAAGCTGAGCAGCATGTAGCGGCATTGACAGTTTGAGCTTAAAAATCCAATTAGTCTTTGATTTGCATACAAACATACACAAAGAGTCACCTGCAGCAACAACAACTACGAAAGCGACAACGAAAGCGACAAATCAAACAGAGAGTAAAGTCGCAGCATTTCTTGCTAAATATTTTAAGACCCACATTCGGCATTCGGATCCGGATTCGGATTTGGCCCAGGTTACAAAACATCTAAAGCCGGCAAGGCAAGGTTTGTGCCCGGCAAATGGCGAGAGCTGTACTGAGCTGAGCTGAGCTGAGCTGAGGTGAGGTGAGGTATGGTGGTGGTGCGGTGGTGAGGTGGCATTTGCCGCATCTTCAGCCCGCACCACAATAGACAATTGGATTTTTGCGGTTTCTAATCCAATTTATTTCGTCTTAAATACGAAAACCTGCTCGACGTCCTTTGCCGTTGTTCACCATTGTTGTTGCCTCTGACTTGTTGTATGCTACAAAGTATCCTGTTTTCGGGTGCGGTTCAATGTAATTTAATGGCTGGCAACGGTCAGGACAGACACACACACATACACAATACGCACACACACACGCATTTACATTTATACACATACACATATATACACAAGCATATATATATATATATATACATATTAAGTCAGAAAGTTAAGCTCTCTCACACACACACAGGCCGAGGCTAAATCACCTGCTCACTCAAATCGTCGACGACAGCTCTCAGCAAACTAATTTAAATATTTCAGCAATTAAAGAGTCCAGGCAATTAAAATAAACCAAACACCCAAAGCGTCACCGCACCTCAAGCTACACAACAGCAAAACAACTACAGCAAAGCAACAACAACAACAAGCTGAAAGGGAACAGGAAATGGATTTTGTGGTTAGTCCTTAAAGCAGTCGAAGTTTTGCTACACTATCAATCAAATAAATGGCCTGATGTGGCAGCTGTGAATTAGTTGTATACAATGCATAGATTAATGCACACACAAATAAATAAACTACTGTTAAATAACGATAAAAATAGTAACAAGAGTGGCATAAATACATACTTTTTAGGTGTATCATTACCATAAATAGAACAGGCGCATTTCATTTCAATTCAAATCTTCAGCCTACCCCATCTCACATACATAACACATACAACCCATATTGTTGAGCTAATTAGGATGGCATTATCGATGTTGTTGGGTATGTTCCCCTTACGCCCAGGGTATAACAATCAACACCGTGTGACCAACAACCAACAAGCCGTACTCCGTTGCCCGCATTTCACGCAATTGGCCATCGCTCATTGCGTGTGTGTGTGTGTTGTGTTTGCCGTGTTTGCTGTGGACAACGTTCAATCAATGTCAACGTAGTTGTCATCCTGCTGCCTGATCCTGTTGCTCTTACCCCTCACTCTCTCTCTCCCTCTCTCTCTCTCTCTCTCTCTCTCTATCTATCTCTCTCTCGCTCGCTGTTGTTTGCCGATGCTGGCCTGGCCAAAACTGTCTTGACATTTACCTACCATAATTTTGAGTCCAGTTTTGGCGACAGTTATTCTCTCAGCTCCTGCGCCAATTTCTGGTCTTAGTACCAGCTACCTTTTTTCCCCCTTTTTAGGTTACGTGGCGAGTGTTGCACGAGCCGAGCAATTGCCGTTCATTCAGCGATTACTGTGCTATTTTCTCCTCGACATCCTTGCCTGCTCTTCCCCCGGCCCTCAACTGTCAATATCACACGCAGCTCTGGACACATGACAGACCCATTGACACATGGCGTACAAAGGTAAAGACACATATAGACACACACACACACTTAGAAAGACAAAGCAACATATTCTCTTGGTGTCTAAAGTTGTCTGTCCCTGTCTCTTTCTAGCCGTGTGTGTGATGTCGATGTATTAAGTGGAAACACCTTGTAAAATGGCTGACAGGTGTTAGAAGACTTTGCAAGATTTATGTGCTGACATTAACATGAATATGTGTTGGTGTGACAGCACTGCAGTTGTCACAGTGTGTGTATGTGAGAATGTGTGTGTGTTTCGCCCAAGCAGTTAAAGGATAACAGTGCATTAAGTTAAGCATTACAGCAACGCCAACAACTCACAGAGTCGCACAAGGAGAACACGTGTGCGCTAGGACACGCCTTGGTTGCAACAATTAAAGTTTATTTGATGCGCCCACACACACACAAGTACACACACTGGCAAACAAACACACGCACTTATTGCGACAGACAGACAGACAGACAGTCAGTCAGTCAGTGCGACGTAAACATGACATTTGTGTATTTATAGTGGGTCCGCCTTGCCACAAAATTAAATAAAAGCAAAAGTCAACAAGGAACATAGATTTGCCCGCCTGCCTGCGCTTTCTGGCAAGGTAAACAACAATACATACAACAAGGCAGTGGCAGCAACAACAACAACAACAACAACGTCAACACTATGAGTACAACCTGTAAGCCATCATCGTTGTAACGGACAACAGACCTAAAGAGACACACGGCCACCTCAACTGGACCTCAACCGAGGACCTCTTTAGCTTCTGCAGATGGGAGCGTGAGTTATTCACTTGGTATCAATATCTACAGCGAGGTGGTATTTTATTTTGCCAATTAATTATTTAATAACATATGCATGCCAGCAGCTACTCAATCATAATTAACCAGCTGCAAACTTGAATATTTCATTTGAAATTTACGTGTAGATAATTGCATAACATAGAATAATATTTATCATAATTGAATAATCATAACGCTTAAGTCCATTAGACAATCAACAAAGCAGAAATAATAAAAATTATTTAAGTCATATGAATCATTAATTCATATTTTAATATGCATTATATTCAATAATAAATGAGTATACAAATAATATTTGAGTTGGGTCAATTCCCGACTAGACCTTGTATGTATCATAAAGTTTAGTAAAATTGTAACAAACTGTATTTCGTCATTTAATTAAGACGTATATATTTATGAATTTGAAAATGTATTAAAATAAAAAAAAAAATTGGTATTTAAATAAGTTGCAGTTGCAACTACTGCCCCAAATTGCACATCTCTAGCTTATTTTTGTTGAGTAGTTCTAAAGTCAGAGTTGCTGCTGTCAGCCATTTAGGTGTGTGTATGTTTGTGTGTGTATGTTTGTGTGTGTTGTTGTTGCTACTACTGCCATTGCTATTGTTGTTGGTGTTTTTGGCCTAGTCTTTGCTGCTGCCTCATTATGATTGTCAAAGTGACGGACTGGTCATGCAAAGGTAAATACAGGATGTGTAAATACAAAGGCATATGTCAACTATACACATATATAATAATATATATATATATATATACATATATATAAATATGTATTTCTGTGTGTATATATACGCGTGAAATGTGCCGATTTCCCACTCACCCTGCTGCCTGCTGTACTTCGCCCGTGTTGGCGTTGTAATTATCATTGCGACACTAAATATTTGTTGTTTGTTTAAGTGCTGTGCTTGGCCGCCTGGCTGGCTGTCAGTTATCCAGCCTAGTCAGAGCCTAGGCAAGCGAATCAATAAGCAGGATATGGCTTTGGGCTTAGTTACCTTTGTTTTAGGAGCTGCCGTTGCTGTCCTGAGCTGGGCAATATCTGTGCATACTTTACGGCTTTAAAGACGGAAATTGCTTTTTATGCGCCTTTAAGTAGGCAAAACGATTCATTTTTATGTCATTCTGCTGTCGTCGCCCTCTCGTCCTTTTATGTCTCACCCTATTTTGGCCGTTCGTCATTCATTATTTGCACTTTTTGTTTCAGCTTCTCTGCTCGTATTCGCGTTTCTCGTAAAGCTCATGAATTTTTTATTATGTTTTTCCGGCTTTGCAGCACGCCGCTTTCTCTTTCTGCTTTCTGCTTTTGTGTTGCTTTTGTTGTTGTTGCCGTTTCATTTTTAAATTATTAAATTTTATTGGCGTATCATTTTTTATGTGCGACCGCTGCTGGAACATTATATTTCGATTAGCACCTGTCTGATGTTTTTTTTTTTTGTTTTTTTGCTGGATTTTTTGTGCCTCGTCGCGCATTCGTCTTGTGGGGTCAGGGGGCAGAGATGTTATTGGTTATGGGTGTGTTTACGTCGTGCCCTGGCATTGTTTGCGGCTTTGCCGCTAAAAGTCTCTAGCTGTCGATTACAGCCACCTTAACAACAGGTGTGACCCCAGTCCCTCCCCTCCATCCCAACCCCCCTTGCAGGTTCTTCGGCCGCCCGCCTGCCTGCCTGCTTGTTGTCGTTACTTTTTATTGCACTGCGCCTGAGTTGAAATTTCATCGTCATATAAATAGAGCCTCGTTTTGGTTTCCACTAAATTAAATGCGATTTGTTTTCGATTCGCCAAAGTTTAGCGAAGCGCACACCAGACACAAAATTCGCAGAACAAACAAATAAGGCGTCAAGCTGCTTAGGGAATTTTCAAAAAGAAATTCGGTTTCTATTGCGGCGCTATATTTTTACATAAGACCCACGTCAAGCGCTGAGTGTACAACTTAAGCTTTTATATGGCGAAATTCACATTCCTTGATTCCAATTAAATTTGCATTTTTTTAAAGTCAAAACTACCTTCTCTATATAAGCATAATGAGTAAGAGGGACAACATAATCAAGCATATTCCACTCAATGCAGATGGTGGGATAAATCAAACCCGGTGTTTAGTTGCCTTTGCGACTGATTTGTTTTGACATCTCATTTAATTTCCAAGTGGAAAGAGCAATAATTATTTATGTGCAGCTTTGTAATTGGAGTTTATTTCGTTTTTTTGAAAATATTTGTAAAACTGCCAAATTTAATTTACTGAACGCATTAAATTCAGCATATGCATTGTAATCATTAATGTTATTAATATTATTATTAGCATTTGCTATTTCTTATTTATGCATTTGGCTGGCTTTTTAATCTAAAAAACATAACAATAATTTAATTTCAGTTACAAAGAGTGAGAAGTGCACATGTGAAACGCACATCGAAAGCAATATCTTTAATATTAAATTGCTGCTCTGATTATAATTGGGCAAGTGAAATTAAAAAGCAACACGACTCCACATTAAAGAGCACTTTGTGTTAAACTTAAACATAGTTTGAATTACGAGGGCAATGAGACAAAAGGAGAACGAGTACACTGAATTACTTGTATCTTGGGGATGCAGTTGCAACGTTATTGAGTCCTTCAGATCCAATTGAGGTTGTTGCCGTCACGGGCTGATGCTCCTGCTGCTGCTGCTGCTGCTGCTTGGGTCTCTTGGGAGGATAGGGGAATGCTGTTGTCGTTGTCAGCAATTGCAACTGCATCTGCAACATCAACAGTAACAGCAACTGCCACAGCAACAGCAACTCAATGCCCAACTAATTAATGTGCCGATGTAATGGGCGATATCTCCGACCTGATACGTGGGTGGTCTGTCAGGAATATTTCGTGCTTGGTCGGTCAGTTAATAAACTGTCAATGCGATGGTGTCATTGACTGTCAGTGTATGTGTCTGACTCTGCCTGTGCGTGTGTGTGTGAGAGAGTGAGAGAGCTTGTGGTTGAAGGCGTTGAATGATGCCATTTAAATTGATTTTGGTGGCTCATTCAACGACGACAGCTTGAACGAATTTCTTTCTATAGCATTCGCAATTGGAGCACTGTCAACTGTTCATCTGTCCATTTGTCCATTTATCCAACTCTGATCACATTTCTCCTCTTCTGTCATCATGTGTATTTTTTATTAAATCAACATACCGGCAAAGAGCAAGAGAATGCTTCAGAAAATGTAAAAAAAAATTAAATAAATGTATGAAAAAATATTTACGACTGCAATCGACCCGAAGACAAACACCAGTCAATACCAATTAAAAGGGAATTTTAATTAGCGTTTAAGTTGCACAGCATGCCGTCACACACACACACTCACACACACACACACATACACACACACACACACACACACACTCAACCACTCACACATACACACACACACACAGTACTTGGCCAATTGCGCCGTCACCAATGCCATGTCCTGAGGAGAGAGCAGATATTCTGTAGTCTGAGCTGCCATTTGCCCATCCAACAGCAATTATTTGTGCGGCTATAATTGATGAATTTGTGTGTGTGTTTGTATGCAGGTGTGTGCGCCTGATTCTTATTGTAGGCACTATATTCTAGTCTATTCAGTTGCTTTTCCCTCACGAAACCATACATAAACTAAAATTATGCGAATTCTGGCGCTTATCAAAGAAATAATTAATTAATTATTGCAGAATTTGGCAAAGAAAAAGAAGAGAAGGAAAGAGAGAGAGAGAGCGAGGGAGAGAGGGAGAGAGCGAGTTAGCTTCTTACAACATAATTGTAGTTCCTTTAATTACCTGACAAGGCGATTACCTACTTTAATTACCAAAATGAAGCCAAAGTTCATATTTTGACTAATGAAGTTAATTTCGTTATTAATCATCATCTAATTATTTTTATACTCATACCCATTTTAAAGCCATTACAAATTGTTGAAAAGGGTATACTGAAGTTGTGCAAAGGTTTATTGCAATTTAATGTGATCGATAACTGCAGCCGTTATGGAAATATTGATACAAATTTAAGTGAACTTTAACAAATCCTATTTAGATTAAATAATATAAGTTCTGTTAACCATATTGAACAAACTAAGACATTTTTCATTGATTCCATTTCAACTTTAAGCGGCATAGAAATTTTAATGGATAACGAAAACTTTTCTTTTTCCCATTCTGTTTCATATCGACTATTTTTGGAATAGCTTTAATTAGCAGTTGTTGTAAATGTCAATATTAATTATAAAATTTGGATATTTGGGTATTGATTATGTTCAAAAATATTCAATATCAAAATCAACATCAATTAAAAATGCTTTTCCCGAATTGCGCAGTCATTTTGAGCTGCTGACAACTAGACAGCTCGGCTCCAACCAAATCCCGTACTTCATTTATTTAAACAGTAGGTTGATCCTTTTCCCTCTGCCCATCGCCCTCTCTCTCCCTCTCTCTCTCTCTCTGGCTTCACGCTTTTCCCTGGCTGTCACATTTTTGCGGGTTCCCATTCGCTATCTGTTCGTGTGTGTAAATAAATAAAAATTTCAAATTCAGATTTTCGCAGATTGGCGTAGTCCCCAGACGACTGCTGCCAAGCGGACGGACAGCAGACTGGGACTGGGACTGGGTCCGGGTTCTGTTACTGAATGAGCTACTCCACTAGTTAGTTGCTCGTCAAACATGAACACGTCCAGGGCTCACACATACTTACATACATAGCTTGCCACTGCCACTTTATGGGCAACCGAGCAGACGCTCAACTTCATACAGTGAACAAAATTACGGCTGAAAATGTCAGAGCTTTTGGTATTTTAACAACATTGATAGTAAAAGGAAATAACTTTTCCATAAATTTAATTAAATTGGAATTGTTAATAAATGTAACACGAGTATTTCGAATTGTGACGAATATGCATTTTGGTTTCAATTACACGATTATAATTTTAATCCAAAATAATGTCTGAAACAACCAAATCAGTTTCCTTTGTCAATTAAGAGAAGAATTCCGAGTCCAGTCGAATTCCGATAAATGTTCAATTTAGTTCAATTTAGCACTGTGTATGAAACTATTCAATACGTTGGGGCTGTGCTGTTACAGCTTCTGTTTGATTTAATTTCATCATTTGACGTCTGACAATTTGCAGGCCGCTTGGTCTCAGAGGGTGGAGTGGTTAAGGGGGGGCGGGAAGCGGGGGATTAACGGAGTGACAACTCCCCATTGCATTGCCGTGCGAAAATCGAGCACTATGATTTTTGTAATTTGATTTGCAGATTTTGTCAGGGCTGCATCACAGTTTGAGGAACGAAACGGAACGATACGAAAGGGAAAGGGAAATGGAACGGGACGAATATGGCGACACGTATCGACACATGAAATAAATCGCACGACGGCTCTTTTCGAATTCCCAATGATAAGCTCACAATTCGAATTCGAATGTTCAACTCACAACCATTTCTAGTCGAGACTGACAACTGGGAGTTCTTTGGTCGCTTGCGTTAGTTGAGTGCTTTTGGGCTTTCCACCCTACTCCTTCCTCACCCTACCGTATTTATTATCCGTTCAGTTTTATGATGATGTTGCCGTTTGTTTTGTTTTTTTTTTTTGTTATTTGATCAATTTGTATTTTTCTTCGAATACATAGTTTATTTTACTTTCATGGGTTCCAATTGAGAGACAAAGATTCACTGTCATTCAATCGTCCCCGACTGTCATGTGATGTTTGCTGACTTGTCATGTGTCAATTGCAAGGCTGCCCTTATTTTGCTTACTTGCATAGTCGATGAATTAAAATTCAATTCTGCCTCTTGCGACGTGCATTTGAAATAAAGCGGAAATTGAAAATAAGTTGGCAAAAGTCATCATTCAGCAGCACTAAAAGATGCTCGCCCAACTCGATCATTTAAATATGGAATAGTGAAATTTTAGTTTTTCTAGAAAATTCTCCATAACTATGAAATATATATGTTATTTATAGTTAGCAGTTGATAATAATCTGCATCTGTCAATAAAGCTTTCAGTTAGATAAAGGTAGAGTTAGTTGAGCACTTTTCACCTGCTTTCATTGAAGACAGAGTATTGCACAGACGTAAATTTCTTACTGCTTACTTGTTTCGCAATAAGTTGAAAGACTTATGTCATATGCCAAATTGAACTAAATAGGATTTTTTTTAAAGGTGGTCAAAGAAACTGCTGAACTGACAACCTGAAATTTCTTCGGAATTATTTCGTGAGAATTACAACATTTGAGTAAAGCTATGTAAAGTGATTTAAATGATTTGATTTCATTTGAAAATACAGTTTGTTATAGCGTTGTTAAAATTGCAAATGACATTGGTTAAATTCAATATGCTTGTTGCAGAATAATAACATATTCATGAGGTTTAGGGGACGGGTTCAACAAAGAGCTTAGTGCAGAGTGGCATCAAAAGCCGTTGACAGCAGCAGTTGAACATTGATTTAAGACCAAAAAATTGTCAATGTTGAAGTTTAGGCTGCCATTAAGTCAACAAGAGGATAACTGGCGGCAGCTGGGCAACAATTGTCTCAATCCGCCGATAAACTGGAACTGCTTATAAATTCTTTTGTCTCTTTGCAGACAGCTCTGTCGGCAACTCTTTTGTCATCTCTACATCTCGAGGGATCTCTCTCCCTCCCTCTCACTCTTTGGCTCTGTCTATCTCCTGCTTGGAGATCATTGCAGCCTGCCGAGTGCAAAAATTGTATATGCAGGAATGCGCTGGACAGAAATTGCTCCCTTAACTGGTTTGCCTGCTGCACTGCAGCAAAGTTCCACCGCAAAACGAGTCGGAAATTGTTTTATTTAGCCCCCAGGTTTTTAATGCCAACAGCAGCTGGCAGCTGACAGCTTAAGGCCAGCAGCAAGAAACAATTCCACTTTGATTACTCTCTGTGCATTTATGAATAAAGAACAGAGTTATCAAATTGTGTCCTTCGTGTTGAAACGTACCTTGGCTGTCTTTGTATAACATGTATAAAGAAAACAGCAGAAAGCAGATCTGAACTTTTAACTTATTTTATAATTACATTTATTATACATAATCGGAAATTATCACATTACAGGGTATCTTCAAGCTTAGCTCGCTTGAGCAGAGAGTTTTTCCTTACATCGCTTATCTCTTATTATTAATAAATCTCACATGAAGGTGGTTTTAGTGTTTAATATGTGAAATGCCATAGAAAATATATATATAACAATCGATTGAACAAATATTCAACAAATATATGCAAATAATTGCTAAAGTGAGGGGCCCATAAGTTCCTTAAAGGATTTGTAAACTTCATCGACGAGATCCGGGGCACGTTCCATGTCGTCGAGGATTTTCATTTCCTCGCGGAGATTGCTTAAGTAGAAGCGCTGGACACGACGCTTCATGGGCGCCATTACTTTGGTGTCCATTATATCCCTGGCCGTAAGAATGAATGCTTGCTTGTTGTTGTCACCGGCCTGTGGGGTATACGCCTTGCGGGGCTCATCAAAGGTAGCGGATGAAACTGAGCAGCCCATGCTGGAGATTAGCAATTGGGGATCTGTGGTCAAGACCAGCTTTTCGGTTATGTTTGTCACCTGGCTGATGGACTGATGCAGCAACTCCTGCATCTGGATCTGGGAACGGACCACGCTGCGCAAATGGTCCGCATTCTTGCCAGTTATTGAGGTTACCGTGTTCACCGTATTTTCCGATTTACTGCCTGTCGACTCTGTCTCTTTCCTTGGAGAGTTCTTTTCGTCATATTTGGCACTGAAGCGTGTAATCGTCTGCTGGCAACGTTCCTGGGCCGATTTCAGCGGAGACAGTGATTCCTTTCTGCGAACTGCCTCCTTATCACATGGCATCAGCGTCTCGCTGGTGTCCTTATTGCCGTTGGAGTTCAGATACAACATATAATCTCCGCCAGCGTTGTTGGGTTGTGGCTGCGGCATTGTGGCACATGACCGTGGTGACAATGGATGCAACTGATTTCCACATGGTGCGTAATCCACCTTGGACTTCAGCTGACGACACAACCGACATAGGTCATGAGGAGCAGAAGGATTTCCTGTTGCAGAGATGTGCTGCTGATGCTGCTGCTGCTGCTTTGGGAGATGTATTCGATGCTCGGGTAACTCTGGCTGAGTGCGATGAAGGCAAGTCTGAGTTGATTTCTGCACCAGCTGCTTGGGTACGTGTTGAGTGTGATTCGGTTGGGTCATTCTTGCCTGCTGTTTGCCACTCAGCTGCACCGCATTCAGTTTGTTGCCACATTCACATGCCCCTCGAGGACGATAACTGCGAATGTTGCTGTTGTTGTTGTTGTTGTTGTACATGTCGCAAGGCATAAGATACTTGCTGTACGCATCCACGCAAAAGCAAATTTAAATGATTCAAAATCTACACATTTGGCTTTTCTTTTCTTAATTTTTGTAACTTGATTTGGAGTCGACACACTGGAAATGGAATTGAAAAAGTATAGAAATCTCGTCGTAATTTCAACTGTTTGACAATTTTTGAATTGCTTGTCATTCAATAAAAATGGCTATATTCGAAACATTGGGTCAGGTTATTATGCATATGAAAATTAGCAACACAGATATATCTGTAGCTATATATAGATATTGAAAAATATGTCGAAATAGATATAGATATAGATGTAGATATATATATGCAGATATGGATATGTATCTAGCTTTCTTTCTAAGAGTAATAAAAATAATACAATCTCAAATAATATTTAAGCCTCCCAAATTTGATTCAGTTCTGAAATTGCAAATTTGTTTATATATCTCCACTATAAAAAAAACATACATTTCAAACTAAAAGCTATGAAAATGCTCCAAAGTAGTATTTCTTACCTGTCAGCAACTTTCATAGATTGACAACAAGGACGAATCGAGGGTCAGACGAAATGGGGAGACGAGAGTAAGGGAGTTCCCGTCGTTTACTTGATGACATTTTGCCATAATAAAACGAAAGGAATGCGTCTATTAGGAGCACTGCCTCTCCTCCCCGATCCCCGATGACGGCTACCAGGCCAGTCATTGACTGTGATTGCATTTGGAACGCAATGGAATGGAATGGAATGAAATGAAATCAGTGCTTGTTGTGCTTGTTGTTGTTTTTGGCAGCTTTATTGTTTGGGAGACGGACGCCCATCAAAATGAGCCATAAGTGGAACAAAGCTTGTAAACGTGACCAAATCAAATTTAATGTGTGCGTGTGTGTGTGTGTGTCAGCTGCTGAAGGAGCAGCGGTCAAAAGAGCCAAAAAGAGGCTCAAATAAAATAAAAAAGTGGCGAAAGTGGCGCCCTCGTGCGGACAGTAACCGCACTTTCTATCCAATTGTAACAAGTTGCACGCGATTATTGTTGTTGTTGTAGTAATGATTTATGCAGCATCCACTTTATATATATGTATGTATGTATGTATATATATATATATAAATATTTAAAGAGCAAGTGGCCCATTGTTGCAAATGGTTTGTCATGTCAAAAGCGGCACAATTAATCAAAGATTTGTTTTTCGGAGCAAAATACTGAAGCAGGAGAAGTCGTGCGCCAAATGCCCCAAAGTAGCAGCTATAACATTTTCTTTGTTTTTGCATTTGTGTGTTGCTCGCGAGTTGGCAACATGGCAAAAGTGTGGCTTAACCGATTCGCATTTGCAACATGCGCTGAGAGAGCGCGCGCTTATTCAGCAAAAGAGGCTCTCTCTCGTCTCTCTCGCTCTCTCGTCTTTCTTGCTCTCTCTCTCTCTCTCTCTTTCTCTCTCTGTCTCTCACTCTCTCTCTCACTTGCAGTATACATAGAAACGAAACGAATTGAAACGACGACGACGACGATGACGAGGACGAGGACAGAGGACAGAGGCACAACAGGGTGTTTGGCATCTTTAGCATTAAACAGCCACAGACGATGGCGTCTGTCAAGTGCGCTTCATCATAATTTGGCCGTTAATACTCACTCACTCACTCACACACACACACACGCACCCACACACACACACACACGCACACACACACACAGGCACGCACACATATGCATATACTGTGACTGGTTCTCAGGCGAAACCATTGCTGGCTTAGTCCTCACCTTGCTTTTGTTCTCATCATCCTTGGCATTTTCTTTTTTGACGGTGTTTCATTTACGTGCGGTTTCCCGCACGCATTCTTAAATATTTAATCATCAAATTTAATGCGCGGTTTTCTGTCTCGTGCGTACAATTTTCACATATTGTTCTTTTTAAATCAAGCAGTCGATTTTCATTCAGTTTTTGTTGTTATTTTGTTATTCAATATTGCAGGTGTGTGGGCGATAATTAATTAAATAGAGCTATGCATATTTTATGATGTCGATGATGTAATTGATTGAATTTGATCACTTTTTAGTGTAAGATTTGCCCACTTTTGTTATTTAATAACTTGCATTAAAGGTTGATCAAAAAAGTTCCATGGAAGTTGCAAAAAATTCTTTATTAATTTATTCTCAATTGGAATATTTATTTTTTATTTTTTGGTTGACAAATTTCATGCCTTTATAATTTATATACTGAAAGTTAGCCAACAATAGCTTTTCAGGGTTTTATCGTGTTAATAAACTTTAACTGATTGCAGTAGTAGAAAAGTTTTATTGAGCGTTTTATAACGAACAATATATAAATAGAAAGAGGAAGAGGGAGAGGGAGGGGGAGAGTGAGAGAAAAAGAGAGAGAGAGAAAGCCGTTAACATCTGCCTTTTTAATGGTGTTTGTTTCTGTTGTTTGCTAACGCACAGTCTTAAATACTTATTAAGAAGCCACTCGCTAAACAAAAATAAAGAGCAACAAAGAAATGTGGAAAACAAATTACGTTTTATATTCCATTATTTGAGTCTAGAAAAGAACAACAAGCTGAGCAAATACAGCAAATTCAGCGACAGCAAACAGCAAACAGAATAAAACTCCAAACCCAAACCCAACTCCAACTCCAACTCAAGCTGAAACTCGAACCGTAAATGTAGCTGTAATGGTTACTGTTTTATTTTTTATGTAATTATTTTGAATTTTCGAGGGGAATGACCAGTTTATTTGTGCAGCTCGGCAACTTTGAAGTGGCAGCAATGCCGCCACTCAATTTCCATTCCTTGCTCAGTCCAAGGAACATCTCCTTATGCCCTTATCAGCTGCTCAATCGGCCAACTCGGCGAGTCAAAAACTGAACCGCTGCATGGCATCTGCCACCCTGCACACCCCTCATCCACCCTCAATCCATGCTGCGCAGTGCAAATAAAAAAGTCGTAAACTGTTAGGGGAATCAAGCGAGCAACAGGAAGGGAAGTGGTTGACTCTGCCTGCGGTCAGTTGGCTTATATTTCTTATTTAATTTTTCACTTTCCTTCAAAGCACTCACCGTCTCTCTCAGTCTCTCACTCTCTCTCTCTCTCTCTCTCTCTATCTCTCTCTACAAGGACTCGCCGCGTCAAAGCCAGAGGCCTATGCAGCCTCGATGAACGCTTTACATATGCTGTGGGAATTTTGGACTACGAGAGTAAAACTTGGATTTGTACACTAAGCAAAATTACATTTTAAAAACGGCAGGTGAAGCACTGATTACGAATTAATGTCAAATACACAACCAAATTTTTTTTAGAAATCTTATTATAGTAGAAATTGACTATTCGATTTTGTGAACAAGCATTTTGCAATCGGTTAATATAACCAAATGCTGAATTGTATTTGCTATATGCTGACATCTTTTTTTAAATTTAAATATGATGTTGGCCGACAAAAACATTAGTTTTGAAAGCGTTTAATTTAAAATGCATTGCAAGTTAATGCAAGTTAGCAATTTTGGTATAATGGATATTGGCTATAAAAATTTAGATTTCCTTTGATAATCTCATAAAATATTATTCTGAATTGTATTTAATTTTAAAGACTTGGGCAGTTTTAGCTAACAAATCAATATTCAATATCTATTAAAAATATGTGCTGTAATTCGGATGCGATATATATTTTGTATGCCCAGTGTAGCTGACTCCTTCCCTCACTCTCCCACCTCCACTTCCCTCTCTCTTTCTCTCTCTCGTTCTCTATCTATGCCTTACACTCTGGGGTATTCTGTGGCTCTGGTCACGTTTGTAAAATTTTGCAAAAATTTATTTAATATTTTATTCTTCCTGTGGTGCGGCCGTTGCAGTTAACTTGTTGTTGTTGTTTTTGCTGTTATTGTTGTTGTTGTTGTTGCTTGGCTTTTGTTCACTTTGCCTCAGCAATTTAGTGAAATATTTTGATTGCCAAACATGACGCTGTTGCTGCCAGCCTGGCTGTGGCTTCTGCACTGGCGTTTGCATATGAATAACCGACAGCACTTAGCACACACAGACACTCGCATACACATTCGAATGTGTACACATACATATATTTGTGTGTGTGTGTGTGTGTGTGTGTGTGTGTAGTTGCTCTAAACGGAAGTGGCAACGTTGGCGCCACAGCAAAAGTTTTTGTCGCTGACAGGAAGTTGCAATTTTGTTTGCAATTTCCTTCAGTGCACATTTGCCAAAACTGGGTAGGGGGTGGTGGTGAACATGATGCTCAGACGCATCTGTAGCAGTAGCAACAACAACAATAACAGTTGTAAGCCCTTCCTCGGCTCCCACTGCCCTGTTAGCTTGTTTAGTTAACTAAGTTGCGGTTATTACGATAGAGGTAGCAGAATTGTACACGTGCGTATGCAACTGCAACGTGGCCTGCCACTGCTGCGGATTTGCCAACATAGCTGCCACTGTTCCGTTGCGACTACTGCTATAATTTTCGTTAAGTCAACTTTCGTGCCAAATTAATTTGCAACAAAAGTTGCGCAACGCATTACACAAATATAAATAAGCAGGCAAAACAAAAAAAAAAAAAATAAAAAAAATAAAAAAAATACAAATAACAGAAAACAAGAAAATAATGAAGAAATTTAATGCCAAATTCAAATATAAATATTTACTGCTGTTTTTAATCAAATTTATTTTCATTTGTGGATTAATGCAGAATAACAGCCAAATCTGCATTTGGTTGCTGTGCATTTTGCCAGCGTGCCTTAATTAAATTTTATTATTTTCTAATTACTACACAAAATGATATGCGACAGAAAATGCTCAAATGCAAAAATGCATGATGCTCGCGACAAATTGGCAGTTGAAAAACAAAATCGAATTTTCAGTAGTTTATTTAATTAGAGTAGTATCGAAAATCAGTTAAAAGATTGACGTGTTTTTGACTAATTACTATTTACATTTAAAGCCGTTATTTTCGTTTATTGACTAATTCTATGTTAAGGTAGCTGAAATAAACAAATGATTAATATATGCATTATAAAAATTACATTGATGACACACAATTTAAAATTATATTAAAAACACTTATTATCGGTTATACATAAATTAAAATAGTAGCAAAATAAACCCAAAAAAACTAAATTAATATATAAACTAACAAATCTAATATTAAGTGTAACATAAGAAAACGATTGACACTATTTTAAGATGGTAATCGTCCACTTTTGATATTATTATAATTTATTTAACTGTTATAAAGCTCATTACAAAGATCAGTTTGCCAATAGTTTGACGTTCCATTATTCACACTGATGAGTTGCAATTATTTTGTCGTATTTTTGCAAATCCGAATAAAAATTGTTTTAACATGTATCCGAAAGTTTATTGACCTTACGACGCAATTTACTGGCTGCTACTTCATGCCACACCCATTCGAATTGCAGGACAAATAAATTAACGGAACTTTCATCCACTTCAAAAACAAAGAAAAAAACAAGCAAAATATTATTTTATAAATTGTCGACCAGAAATTATATTACTTTTATTTATTGTTTTTTTAACATTTTGTTTCATGAACATTTCAATTGACGGGATTTGTAGCCATGGACGACGACAACTTGAGATGCTTTAGAAGGGAGGGAGAGGAGTGAGAAGCGTTTTTATGATAATAATGATGTTGTTGATGAGGTTTGCATAAGCTGGTATGGGATAGGTTGGGATGGAGGAGGGGGAGTGAAGTGTCATAGGTTAGCTGGCTACGAATATTTTTGGACATAATTTGTTCAATCATTTGCATAATTTTCACAGCAACGGCCGCTTGCCACGCCTCCTGTGGAAGACCCATCTTCAGCTTCTTCGGTTGTCCCCTTGTTTTTTTTATTTTCTTTATTTTTTATTTTTATTTTTTTTTTGTATCTCGTTAACAAAAACTGAAAAATATTTGGCATAAAAACAAACATAATGCTGCGAGTGTGTTTGTGTGCGTTTGTGTGTGTGTGTGTGTGTGTGTGGGTGGGTGTGTGTGAGATAAGAGCGTTAGGGAAATTTTTGGCTTGCATACTTTGTGGCTTCGATGCAGACACACACACACACACATACACACATAAGTATAAATACACACACAAGCGTGTGTATGTGTCTTTAAAAAATAATTGTGTTTACTTTGTCGCATGCGATCGATGGGGCGATGACATGAGCTCTTGTAATAAGCTTACTTGAATCACCCAAATGAGATGAATGGATTTGTATGCTACACGGTTACTTTAGATACTCCATCTGCCACAGCAGCAAAGTGTCCTTGGCAAATGATTTACTTGCTATTTATATCTTTTACAGCGCAAATAAGTCAAACTGAAATTATCTATATGGGTACTATTCAAGTATAATGTAAACGTGTCTAAATTACAAACCAAGTTAATGGCTATGAATATGGAGTTACTAAATAAGAAAATTCTGATAGTCTTCAAATAAATTTATCAATTTTCATCGAGTCCTTTTTGAGATGTCAGCTTTGTGACGTGAATGAATGGATTTTTCGTTGGGTTTCCGTTTGCCTCACGCCATGAATCATTGAATGTTGGAATCATTCCATAAAAGTGGCATCTGTGCATAAATCTGTGCATTTGTGGAGAATGAGCAATCCAAATGATCAATGCGATTGCCCCCAAACGAAATACCAATGACCGATTTTACATGTTGTCTGTCCATCTCCATCTCCGTCTCTGTCTCTGTCTCTGTCAGGAACTGCAGAATTTCAGGTGTCACCCCAGTATGTGGAAAAACGTGAGGCAGCCAGGCTGCTGTTGCCACATATGAATGTGGCAAGAAGCAGAATTTTTAAACATTTCTATCAAAGTTCAGAATCGAAGAGGCATCTCTCTTTGGCATGTAATTCGAATGCCTCAACTGAACTGGACTGTGGTCCCTGGACTCGACGCTATGCACATTTTGCAGGTCTGCTCACAGTGACACTATCGGACAGAGGCGGGAACGGCAGCTTCAGTGGCACGGCAACTCTCTATTGGGTCCCCTTTCAGACGGCTACAATTGGCTTAAAATTTAACTTTTATTTCGATTTGACTGTGGTAGGTGTAGATGGCAAAAATTCGTTTGCACTTTCTTTTTATTTCGTTTTTGTTTCCGTTTAGCCAATTTCAATGCGCCCATTTTCGCCCCTTTGGCTGCGATATATAGCCCCATAAAAAATATATACGTAGAGCTGGTAAATTTCCGTCAATATTTAAACAAATTTGAGCTAATCTTTTTTTTTTTTTTTGGGTGGAAACCGCTCGATTCATTTGGCATGCAAACCTAATTACAATTTCATTTAGCTTGCAAAGTAGTTTCAGGCTCGTACGTATCCTGAACATAAAGCTAATTCACTTTGCAGCGTGTATTTTTAACACACAGTTCCGGCCTTTTGACTTACTTATGTACACATTATATATACAGATATGTATATACCTATATGTAAATGGTCACAACATATTTGCAACTGTTTTGGCATTCAGTATTTATACATTTCAAAGTGCGTTTGCGAAAGCCTCAACTTGTTTGGCAAATTAAGCTGCCACTCACTCGACATAGATACAAAGTGAAATTTATTGCAACAAAATGATTATTTAATAACAATATTCATAGACAGGCAAGCACCCTAGAAGCCAACCAGGCTTGACAAGATGCCACTGCAATTTTCATAAATATGCATATGAGATGGTGGTACACAGTGCAAAATTCCTTCATAAAATAAATTAATCTCTTAAAATAATTGAATCCAAATCTATTTAAAACTTAGATAAAAATATTTTTAATTTTATTTGTATTTGGTTTTAAACACACAGATTGGATTCTATGCAATGCACGCATTTAAGCTTGAAAATAATATCTCAATGCAAATAAAAATATTTCTTACCCAATTTAGCAAATTAAACTAGTTTAACTGAAAGACGAGAATATTTAATTCTTAAAAGAATATTTATATATATTTATTTTTGGAATTCAAATTTTTTATTGTGTACCCATGGCTCTCCCTCTCTAGCTCTTCTGTGCCCCCGCGTTCAACACTGACTTGACTTGATTTGTGACACTGCCTTCTGCTACTGCTGCTGTGCTGTTTGCAACTGTAATTGTAACTGTCATGTTGCCGCCTCGGTGCCGAGTCACAGTTAGATAATTGAAATTTATTTGCATTTTTGATTTGCCAGTCATCATAAATATGCACAAAGAGAGAAAGAGAGAGAGAGAGAGAGAGAGTGAGAGAGAGAGTGCACAAAACAAAAATCGATGAACTAACTTAGTCTTATTCGGATTTGATGAGATTTTTTAATGAAGCCTCGTCGTCGTCGTCATCGTCCTCAGCTGTGTGAAGCCAAAGAAGGCACATTAATTGGTCTACTCCTCCACAACGATCCCAAATACATTATGTCTTTTGACTTCACACACTTCTCTCATTCTAACTCTCTGTCTCTGTGTCTGACTCTGTGTCAGTTCTCAAATTACGACGATAAATAATGCAGGGGCGGGCTTGGAAAACGACAAGTTCATCACAGTTGGAAGCCATTCGAAGGCCGCGTGGCACTGCTTTAGCACTGATTGAAATGGAAACCGTAAGGATTTTCGCAGTCGCCAAAGGATTGTCCTGTGGTGCAGTGTCGTGCAAAGAGTGCAAGACACTTTGACTTGGCTTAAGAGTTCAATGCGTCTAAGCTTACCCATTATGCACAAGGCAACTAAACGCTGACTAGTTAAATTCTTTAACAGCCACTTAAATCTTAAATGGAAACGAATACATCAGCTCAAAAGGAATTCCATTTGTGGCAATGGGAGACACAGAATCTTTAAAATATTACTGGTGCAGAGATGAGAAAAGCTTATTCATTTATTTCAAAACTATGCCAAACTTGCCTCGAAAGACCAGCCATTCAACAGAGGTCAGTATGATTTTTAATCTTACAACAATAAGACGCATTAAAAATAATGGCAAACTCAAATTAATTCATGTTGATCGCTCTTACCAAATTACAAGCACACAGACAAAAATAATCTAAGCGTAGTTTTTGCCTGTTTTCTTTTGAAATGCTATATGAGCAGGTTAAGAACGTACTTGAAAAGTTCAAATTCAGTATTGCAATGTGTTATTCACCTCGCTGGCCGCTTCCACTATAAATGTACACTTTTGTATATGTATATATACATTCCTGACAGCGCCCTTGATTGACTGCACGTGCCCGTACCATATCTTAGCAAACATCCCCACAAACCATAGATAGGTGTGTGTGTGTGTGTGTGTGTTTGTGTGTGTCTGCAGGACTTTTGTTCTATTTATCTTATCATGCATCTTGAGAATCGAACGCTTGGCTTTCATTTCCACAAAAGCTGCGCGTCACTTAACATCATTTGTTTTGCTTTTTGTCGGTTTTGTTTTACCGGTAGCTGCTGCTTGGCCTCGAGGGGGAATCCCTGTCCTCTCCCTTACGCTCTATTTCACCCTCATTCCAAATTTTCATTGTGACTCCCACTCTTCACTGTGCTCTTGGCCACACAAATGTGCGTCGAAATCATAAATTACCTCCGTCCCACTCGAAAAGGAATAGTATGCAACATAATACCAGAAATTTGTGTAAGCGCATCCCCATTCAGAGGAAATATGTATGCAGCAAGAACAACCCTAAGCGCATTTACTCTGCACCTTGCACAACCCATCCCCACACACATATAGAGACTCATACACACACATAAACAACTGTCAGGATTCGCAGGTTGTGTTGCCTTGTAGCTTTTGCCTCGCAGGATTCTCAGTATCCTGCTTCTGATCATGCATCTCACATCCTTCTGCATAAACAGTTAACTAACGTTAGCTTCAAACATTATTAATAAATAAACTGAACAAATGTTGCCTTTAATTTCGTCTTCTTAGACCAATCTCTCTCTCTCTCTCTCTCTCTCTCTCTCTCTCTCTCTCTCTCTCTCTCTCTCTCGCTCTTCTTATCTTTATCTCTTCATATCGTTTTACCTCGGTCTCTTTCTGAACATAGTTTAGGATAGCAAATGCTTGTAGAAATATTGCATTGTTTTGGCCAGTTATTGGACACTGATACGACCAACTAAATAATTTGGTCTGAATTTGAATTATTTATAGTTTTTTCCAGTTGCATTGGCGTTTTGTTGTGAATTTATTTTCACATGAATGGAATTTCAGAATACGTATTTCAACAAGTTTAGATGCACTCTTATTGAAGTTTTAGTAGTTCGATTTGATTATTAGCAAGCAATTTTTTTAGGGTACTCTATATAATTGATATTCGGTCCATCCGGAATTATATTTAATTTGTGGTAATAAACACAGCTCAAATACAAAATTAAGAAAAATATAGTTAGTTTCGTGGTAGTAACTAAGTATAATCGGTGTATCTAATGCTTCTTTGATATATGTATTTAAAAAAAAATCGAATAACTAAGATGATAAGATAACAAGTTCAGTCTCTACATATTTATACATTTCTTACGCAACCTAATTTGTAATTTGTGTTTTATAATTTTAATGAATGACTTTTAAAGTCTTTAGTTTAAGCCTTGAGTACCTATACATTTATCTGTTGGCCTTTAACATCTTGAATGGATCCATCTTTAAATGGATTCATTTATAGAGCAATGCCTAGGCAGCTATGCCGCCTCTCAGTGCAATACAATAATTTGATATATTTTTGTTGTTGTGCATATTGCCGGTTTAGTTTTTAAGCTCGCCACTTGAACAATCATTTGATTGAGTTGCCGTATATAGAAATATGTACATACTTGTAAATATGTATATGTATATTGAATGTGTTCTTTAATATCTCCGTGTGTTTTGGACCGACGAGCTCACTAATTGCAAGCGGTATTCGCAAGAGCAGCTTTTTCAGCCAGGATACGTAACCACATATGTGAGAGGGGAGAGAGGAGGGAATTGGGGTTTGGGGATTGAATAAGTGGTCGGGTGCGTCTGTGGGCTGGGTGGGGGCCGACACTCATTTAAATTTCATGCTTATTGCCACAAAATAGCTCCGCTTTCTGCAGTTGGTGGCTGCACTTGGTAAAATATTTTACATATATCACTGACAAGCGACGACGGTTGAGACCCCGACCAGGACCAGGACCAGGGCCAGCGAACCAAAAAACAAGCTTGGGGAAACACCAAAATAACACCAAGGGATGTCATGTGTGTTACTCTCTCCCTCTCTCTTTCTCTCACTCTCTTTCTCTCTCTCACTCTCTCTCTCTCTCACTATCTCTCTCCATCTCTCTCTCTCTCTCAGAGTGAATGCGTGCCTGTGTGTATGCGTTTGTGTGCTTGGTTAAGCTTTCAAGTAAAAATAGCAAAAATGCTGTCAACATAATAACGAAATTTTAACGCGCGCTGCGACCGACTCGCCTCTCGACAGTCTGGCAACGCCATTTCAACGCATCAAGTGATTTTTATACCACATGCGGACAGAACGAAGCACGGTCTGTCAGGCGAAGAATTCCTGTTGCATAAAAATAATGGTCAAAAAGTAAAAATGCCGACCTGCTTTTACAATTTTTGAAGGTTGTGCTACATTTGAAATGCATCATGTTTATATAAAATTTAAGTAGTTGTAAGCAGATAGAAAGATTACATATTTTAGCTAAGCTGATTAGCTTAAGATATGTTTAAGATATCTTAGAGATTATTTTGTACAGGGTATCTTTATCTCTGTAGTGTCATGCATGTATCACTGTTATGCGCTTTTCGTTTGGCTTTGTTGCGCAGCAAGTACTGGGAAAACGTACGGCAAACTAAAAACTGAAATCCAGGAATAAATAAATTGGTGTGGCTATGACGCTTACATGCAGGGGACACAGGCAACACGCAACACACAATAGCGAGCAACATTGCAGGACGTTGCAACAGCAGCAGCAGCAAGGACAAAGTCATCAGATGCGAACCTAGCTGCCTGGTAGCTGATGGCCGCCACAAGCAGAGCTCAGATTCAGTCCCATCCTCATCCACAGCCATAGCCACAGTAACAGCTAGAGAGAAAAAGAACAAGTAAAAACAACAGCAACAGCTACCAGTTTTCGTGCAGTGCTCGTAAATTCGGCATAAAAAAGTTGCACGAATAAATTAAATTCGTTGGGTAGTGTGCAAAAAAGCGAGCTAAATGATGGGGATGCACCCACCCTTTGGAGCAGACACACGGCTCCTACGCAGTTGTCTGGCCCTGAGTACATTTGTCTGATTGTGAGTGCATCTATATTTAATTTTGGTACTTTTAAAGAATTATTCATGCTGCGTGCACTCGGATTTTAATATTCACATGCATAACTAATGCTTTATTTTATGATCCAGACAAAAGGATTCTTAAATAGCTACAATCTTGACAAGTTGAAATAAAAGCAAATTAGTTTATAGTTTAAATTATGGAAGTTGTGGAAAGGAATATATAAACCTGTCCGAATCCATTTACCATAACAGCATTATCAACCAAATAAATTTAAACTTAAACTCGAATTCGTTTGATTTAGTTTATTGATAACTCCTTCCGTTTCCCTTTCATCGATTCAAATCGAATTCCGATGACTATTACAGCAACAGCTTTGAAGATATAACCTTCTTATTTGTTGAGAATATAATTTGATACAATATTGATCAACTGTCGGTTGAGCAACATAGAATTTGTTCCCAATCCAACTATTTCACATTTCATTGATTCACTCAAGAGATTATAGGTTTTTCCAGATCTAATGCACACTATTCTGGCGCCATTTTGAAAATGATATAGAAATGAAGCGAAGCAAATCGCATAGCCGTCGTCCAGGCGACGAAATGGTTACATTTTCGCTGGTGTTGCTGCTTCACAAAAGCGCAACTATTGCAATACTGTCGACGTGCTGATTTGCAGCATGAGCTGATTCACAGTCGTAAAGTGCTTCGCTTTGCAAAGGCCACTCCACGGATTCCCATTGTGTCGGCTCAGGTGGCTCTGGCACTTGAATGTGCAATTGGTCATGTAACAAGTGCTGCAGCAACAGCAACGACGACAACAACAATCGCCATGAAAACGCAATGATTTGACACTTGAGAAAGTGACGATTCCCAGCTACTTATAAAGTAATTGTAGGCTGACTTGAAAGGACGACGCCTTCTGGCATCGTTGCCACCACCATTTACATTTCCATTTCCATTCGCGTTGCCATTCTAATTCTGATTCCCATTGACATTCACATTGCCATTGCTGACATTGCTATGGCTATGTTCCCCTGACATTGGCAATTGAAATGAAAATAGAAATTAAATAAAACAGTGACAAAGGCCAGGACTATGGCCACCTGGATTAGCCCATGGAACAAAGCCGTTGACGGCGAGGCGAAAGGCGAAAGGCAACTGCAAAAAGCAATGACAACGTTAACGGTAACGGTAACGGCAGTCAAATATAATTATGGCCATAACAAAACGGAGACATTGTTAGCGGCATCCATTGCGTGGTCGGGCAATGAGCTAGGCTGAGCACACAGTTAACAAAATTTATAGGTAAACAATAACAAAAATGTATTACGCGAAAAAAATTAAGCGAACAAATCAACTTTTCAATTAGTACACTACAAATATAAAACTAAAAAGAAAAATCCGAGGAATTTAATTGAAACTAATGTTTTTTTTACTGTGCAGCAAACGCAAAAGGGACACGGGACGATAGCCATGTCAAATGCGTTAGCTCAGCGCTCGCCGAGAGCAAATTATTATCATTTTTAAAAGTTGTCCAGAGCTCAGTCTCAGTACCCATCTTCATTCGCATTCTCAACCTCATCTTAGCTAAGCAGCCCCGGCTGTTTTGCCTCCTGCTGGTCGTTAAGGTGCCGCTGCGCTTGTTTAATTAAGCCAGTCTGCTGCCTGGCCTTAGGGTGGCAAACTCTGAGGCGTGCGACTAAGGAGATGTCGAGGGGTGGCCAAGCTGGCAATGCCCGGGTGGGTTGGCTGGCTGACTGGCTTGCTGCTTGTTTGATTGCCACTCAACTGGGGATTTAAAATATGCGACAGGCGTAGAAAAAGCAATCGAAGCGAGGCGAGATGCTAGACCCTATCCGAGAGTGTTGGATAAAATGCCAGCCAGGACACTTAAGCCATCTACACTTGTTGTTGTTTTTGTGTGTAGGTGGTTCTTCGAATACGAAATCAATGTTTGGCTCTCGCACCTTCAGATACTTGTTCAAATAAGTCAACAATGACAGCGGCTCTGGCGAACTATCGACATCTTTCATATTTCGCGAAGGTGCAACTGATGCTCTGCGAAAATCTTTAGCTTCTTCCGCCCTCCTTGTAATCTGCAAAATAAAATGTTGTTGTTCTATATTTCGAACGATCATTTTAAGTATGAAAACATTCATTTAAGGTTTTATAAATGCGATAAAGAGGATAATAGGAAACAAGAAATTCAGATAAATTATCTAACGTGATACAAAATATTAGAAGGATTTTCCAAACTATATTCACAATTTGTAAGAGAGGCTAAGCAAATTTAATAATTCTATGTTTTTGCTGTTTATTTTTCTACCCTGAGATAAAAAAATAAAAGAAATATTGTTAAAAATACCGTTGCAACCAAACTATTGGTTGTCGTCATATTGTTTATTTTGCCAGCTGCAAAAAAAAAAAAAATTGCGCTTGTTGTGTGCCAAAATAAAAGTAGACCAATATGGCTCTTTAATATATGCAAGGGACTTGCTTGCGCTTGCTGTCAAATGTGGCATGTCATACTCAGGCTTAGGTCGAGACACAGCTACTGGCGGCCGTTTCATATGGACACGGGGACGCCTCCTCGCTCCTTTCCTTCGCCCCTTCGCGTACAACCTTGAGTGAAAAATATTGTATGCGGCCAAAGTTAATGTGTGTTTACGTTTACATTTGGCTTTGCTCCCCGTAAACATATAATTTTCAACAGCTGCACAAAAGCGTGGTTAAGAGCTGGAGCAGGAAGAATGGCTGGGGGCTAAAATGTGGCATAAAATGCTGCTGCTGTCAGTGGCGCTGCTGCTGCTGGCGTGTGTTGCGGCACATAATGCACGCATGTGTATATGTGTAGGTTCGAGTGTATGTGTGTGTGTGTGTTGGATGTGGATATGGCCACCTAAACAGGCGCAGTTGGACATTCGTTTACATGAGACCTAATGGCGGCTATCAGAAAGCGGAAGTAGGGAAATTCGTCCACGTGAGCAAGCTGATTGTGTGGGAAATTGAAATATGTTACTGTTTTATAATTGATTTGAGTAGAAAAAAAAGCGGACAGTTTGCCAATTGGTATTTTTTCTAACTTAAACACTCATCAAATTTGACTTCAGACTTTAAAGTTAAAAGTTATATTTGAATAGTGAACGTCTCCGACTAGTATTCAATTTCAAACATCAACAATTGCGTGATATTCATGATATCATGTAGAAAATGTAGTATTTCTACAATCCTCAGTTATGTTTTTTGCTTATAAGTATTTGAACAAACGTCAACCGTGTTCAACGTAGCTTTTAACGGATTTTCCCAATAGATTTTAGGCGTGTTTCATCTATGTACAAACCAGCACCACCCTCATAAAAAAAATACAAGCAATCAGTAGCAAAGTTCTCACTTGTTTTTCAGACGGTGGGCGAAAAGATTTTGAGAATTTTGAGCACGTTTGCGACGTTCAAAAGAGATTAAAAGCGTATAATTGTCGCCTTAGCAGTGAAGACCAAGGACGAAGGAAACATTGTGAAGCTGTGCGAAGTTTTCCGAGGGGAGGGGCCGGTGGTGTGCAATGGGCGTTTTTGTATTTCGGCAATGGCCCTCTCCATGAGGCTGTCGGGCATGATTTGGGCAAAGAGCTTCACTGCCTGAGCGTCGAGGCCTTCACTCATTTTGGCCCCGGAGCGAGCAAATTTAATTTCCGTGACAGAAATAAGTTTTGCGCTCAAATGCACAGCAGCCTGCGTTGCCATTTTTCCCCCTTTTCCCTCGCTTTCCCTGCACCCCTCTCCGGTTTGCTTCGAAAGCGTGCGTGGCCACTTTTCTTTTCGTGGACTCGCTTCCGTTGCGTTTGTGGATGAGGATACTGTCCAACTTGCAGCTTGACTTTTATTAAAGCTCATTAGGCCAGCGTCAAAGTTTGGTTCGCTTATCACAGAGTTTGTTAATACATGCTTACAGCCTCAGCTTATGCCAGGCTAAATCTGTGCAGTTGCCTTTTGCGTTATGCGTTATGCGTTCGGCGCTGACGATGCGTCAATCTCTGGGAGCGCAGATACTTAAATAAATCCATTCCATTACAATTATGTAAAGGGCAGGTTAAGTTGGGGGCAGTCTGTGTGGTGACATCATCATTATGGCGCTGGGGCAAAACTTTCGTGAAGGGCTCACCTTGGCACCCTGACGTGACAGCAACCCGAAAAGTAGCAGCCAATTTTTCAAAAAATGCTTCCATACCATAGGTAAAGTAAGAAAAATTGTGCGGTCCAAGCAAAAAGAGAAAAAAGAACAGAAAATATTTTTCACTTGCTGCTGCGAGTCTCGAGTCTTTGGATGAGGCCATGTCTTGGCTGGGCTTGAGCTGCCTTTGTTAGTTACCTTTTGAGTCGTTGCTAAATCAAAATGGCAGCGCAACGTGCGCCTCCCCACAACCCCCCACTGCCGCTCGTCCTTTGACTACTGGTGCTGTTCAAGTGATTTACTTGCGGACGACTCCTTCAGCCGCCTTGCCTTACTTGGCATTCAGGACCACGAGCTGAGGCAGTGACAGCGACGAACAACCACCTCACCACCCCAAACTACTCACTTTTCCCATCCCGATCTGCCCACTACCGTTGGGCACTTTAACTTTTGCTCCATCACTTTGTGGGACGAAGTGAAATTGCTGCGCTGTTTTTAGCTACAGTTTGAGTTTCGCTCGTGCGCAAAAATTTGCACAGCATTTTTCGCAGCACATGTGAAATGAAAAAGCAGCTCCCAGTGTGGCCAAGTGGCGTGCGCCCACAAATTAACTTGCCTACAAAAAAAGAAAGAAATCATAATAAAGACATGGTCAGCAGAAAAAATGAACAGGCCAAGTATAAAGAGAGATTGCCAGACAAAGAAAGAGAGAGAGAGAGAGAGAGTGAGTGGACAGAGAAACTGAGCAGTGAGCCCCTGGGTGTTCGTATTATCATTATGGCCGAGTTATTTGTAACCTTTTTTTGAATTCCATTTAAAGTTCGCAAACCCAAACATCAATCTTTGGCAGCAACCTTCCCCCACATAAGTCTGTAGGAAGTGTCAGGCAGTTTGAGAACAAGATTGTGACTCATTAAATTACATTGCAAATGTCATTGTAAAGTAAGTAAAATGAGTCTGGGGGCTTGGCTGGCAGGATGTCGGGCAGGTTCTGCTCTGCTTTGCTGTGCTGTGCTGCTGTGCTCTTTTCTGTTCGTATAAGCAACATCCATTTATTTATATATTACTTTGACTGCCACCTACTCTCCCTCTCTCTTTACTTTTCGTAACTACACCTCACTTGTAGACGGAGTCGGCCGCATTGCTCTCTGGCAGCAATTTAAAATGATAATTTACACAAATGCGTTTAAATAAATAAAACGCACCAGAAAGCGACAAGCTGGGAAGTGGAGGCGTGTCTCTTTTGCGTGCGGCTTCTGACGCACATTTTGTCAGCGGCAAACATCCGGGCGACACCTTACCCCTCCTTCACCCACCACCAAAGCAAGCCAACCTTAACTCTGGCCAAAACGCTGGCTCTGTTAGGTGTCGGCTACAATTGTCCTTAAATCACGCGTAATGAAGTTGTCGCTGTGTGGCGCTCTTGTGTTACTTTACTTGCCACTTGCCGTTTGCAAGTCTCCCCGGCTTTCACAATTACAACCCCCCAACCCCTCCAACCCCACCGCCAGCGAGTGTTTCTTATTGTTTTTGCATTTTATCGCAGAGCATTTATTTTTGCATTTCAATGCGGGCACGAGCTATAAGCGAGCCCATTAGAAAATACCAGCTGAAACAGCTGGAGCAGTAGGGTGTGCCACCTCTCTTGCTCCTTGACCACCTCACCACCTTTTCCCATCGCAACGATTCTGAGAAGAGGACAGTTTAGACAGATGCTTAAACTAAATATACATCAAAACCATATAGTGATACGCAGCATAATTTGGGATAAATCAGGACATTCAAATTTTAGTGGGAAAATTGCTAAATTCAATAAATATTTCAAATTCGAGCAATTCACTAATTTTATCTAATTATCTATTGATCATATTTAAAAATAAATCGCAATTTGAACTAAATTTACAACAGATTTTACGTGAATTTTCACAAAATCTGGCTGCGAAAGTTTTGATGCTGGACACTGGCTGCGGTCGACAGTGAAGCCTGATGGGGGTTGCAGGGTGTATGTGCTAACAACGATTGTGTTGACAGCAGCGGGAATGCGTTGCAACCAACAAACAAACCGCGCAACAAGGCCGCAACAAAACAGGCGGAACAATGGCGACTGGGATTGACAGAGGGATGGCGACAGCGACAGGGCGGATAAAATACGGAGAGCGGAGAACAGCAAAAATCCACCACAACAATCAGGCGGAGAAGCGAGCAGGAGGCAACTGTAATGACAATCGACAACAATTACAATCAAAAAAGCTCAGCATAACAATATGCAAAATGAAGGCACTGCGCGGATAACGCGGACCCCCTTGATCATGCCAGACCAGACCAGACCAGACCAACCCGGTCAGGCCAGCCCAGTCAACCAGTCGAGCTGCCGACTACCCGACCAATCGGCCCAGGCCCAGACCCATAATTACCTTTCGGGGGCCCGGCGATAGCGGCTGCCACAACATTGTAATTTTGATGTGTTGGCCACAGACGTGATGCAGAGGCGAACGGGGGAAAAGCAGAGGAATGCGGACAGTTTCAGCAGTGTGCCGAGGTCAATAGCTAAAATATTCGCTACATGACAGGTCAGAAAGTTGATTGCCTCATTTATTTTTCAATTACAACATTTATCCCGTCAGCACCAATAGCAACAGTAAAACAGTAAAACAGTAAAACACCTACAGCAAAAAAAAAAAAAAAAAAAACCAAAAAAAACACATCAGTACTGACAGCAGTGCCAACAATAACAACAATAAAAGCAAGAACAGCAGAGCTACATCAGTTTGGTGGACATAAAAAGCAATGCGAGACTAATTAAAAAATTCAATGAATAAATGAGAAATCACAAAACTCATTAGTCGAATGCCAAATGACAAGGCAGCAATAAAATCAACAACAACAACAACTGAAGCGCCGACAATAACAATAATAATGAGTAACGAAATCAAATGACCCGCAATAAGAGCAACAATAATAACGATTGCGTTATGGGTATCCGACTTAATTCATAGTTATTGTTAGACATTTTTAATTGGTAACAACAAATTTATCAGCAAACAATAAGCAAACGAAAGGTATTGGAAAAAGAAAGGATTGTATACTTTTCCAGATATAAAAAAAGAAATTAATAAAAAACTTATAAAGATTTACTATACGCATCTTAACTGCTGATTTCTTATTTGTCATTATACAAAATAATGAAGTCATAAATATAATTTTCGATCACATACAATGCAATTTCACAGTGTCACAATTGAAAACATAATTAGTTTGCAGAAGCATTAATTGATATTAATTATATTTTCATATAATTAACTATGCCATTTATTGAGATGATTTCAATACCAAATGAAAAACGGTCAACGTCCATTCAATTCAATGCATTGTTGCATGGAACGCACCCAGCAGAATAACAAAATTATTTCAGATAAAACAAGAAAACATCGATGCTGAAAAAAAAACTTTACATACAAAGCATGTTCTCGTAGTAAGCTTTTTATTTGACCGATGAAAAATTAAATGGTAAAATGTTATTCAACTGAATTATTTGTATTCTAGTCGACCACTGTCCGTTTGAGCTTCCTTTTATATAAATATTTTTTTTTTTTCTTTTTGCCCAGTAGCGAAACTGTAACTAAAACTTTAATTGATAATGAATGGTTCGCGTGACAAAAAATGGCAAAATATAACAACTAATTAGGTAAACATAATTGCTATCCGTTTTTAAACAGAAAAGACTCTGAGTGTAAGCACGATATTGAGTAAATGAATCAAAAATGGAGGATAAAATTATACAGGAAGAAAGCTGTGTTATTAAAGTATTTACAAATTTTTTTTTGTTCATTAGTATATATGCGTATATATATATTTCTTAATGTGCTTATGTGTCAAGAATGTTAAAAATATTTCCATTTCTCCACATATTTTTAACAGTTGTCCTTAACATTAATTTTGCTTAGATTAGTTTATTTGGGAGGCAAGGACTGTATCCATTTTAACAGATTTTTTTGTTAATCAATTTAATATCCTACACCACTTGCCTCTCCCTTTAGTATGTCCCTTCGTTGCCACTCTTAGGCATCGGTTAGGATGAAGGGGTGTGTTGTTTGCAGAACACAACATACATTCATACATACATACATAAATACATACATACATATCTATGCCTAAATGCTAATATCAATGTCTGACAGTTGGCTTTCAGTTCAGTTCGTATTGCGCTATCGGGGCTGTCGTTGATGTCGGCGCTGCTGTCGCTGCCACTGCCACTGCCACTGCCACTGCCGCTGCTTATCCGGGCCCGGCTTAACTGTCATGCAACTAAAGTTAAGGGGGAGGGGCAAGTATCTATGAGCTGGGCTGTTAAATGTTGAGCGATAGAGGGCACAAGCGATAGAAGTAAATGCGAATGCGGATGCTGTTGGAACTAAAGAAGGGGCGGGGGAGTTGGCGGTGGGGCCTGAGAGCTTCAATGCTGGGTTATATTAGTGGAAGCGAGGATGACAGCAGAACCACCAACACCCCCCAACAGAACCATCGAAAAAAGAAGTGAAAAATAAATAAAATAGAATGCTAAAAATTCAATTTGCAAAACGTTATCCGTGGGATTTACATAAAGCAGTCATTTTGAAGTTATACGCAGCCTCGAATTGGGACATACTTCTTGTATGTATATGTGTGTTCAAATGTGTGTGGGTCTGTGCGTGTAAGAGGGAACTATGTACATATGTATATATACTTGCACGCTATGTTACCCTTGTTGTGGGCGAAATCTAAACCCACTGCCATGTCAATAACTTTGCTTGTATTAGTCATGAGTAAGGCATGATTCCCGCTCGCATCTCCTGGCGCTCCTCAAAACGGTTTGCTCTCTCGCTCTCTCTCTCTTTCTCTCTCTCTCTCTCTCTCTGTCTCTCTATCTCACTCTCATGTGCACCCTCTCTTTTCTCAGAGCGTAATTCGAAATTTTTACTGCGAATAGACGATTGAGTTTGGGTTGCAAATGGAAAGCCATCAAATTTATTGAAATCACTTGCTGCTGCTCCTGCTGTTGCCGCTGCTGATGTTGCCTCAATGCGTCGTCGTCGTCGTCTTCATCGTCCTTCATCCTTTGCACTCTAAAAGCCATCGCCTTGCGACTACCAGTGCCGCATCCTTTGCTTTTCTAAACATCAAATCACAGACAGTAAAACCCCAAACACACCCAGACACACGTACTCCGTCAGCATACGCGCATAAACATAAACATAAACGTAAACATAAACAGGCACAGCGCAAGGCATCTCGGCAAATGTCCTTTTGGACATGCGGGTGGTCTCGCCTATCACTTCCCTTCCCCCTACTCTAAGTCCACAGTTTTAGTCAATACGCCGTAAATTCGGTTCAATTTTCTAAAAAGTTTTTCCCGAAATTGATCTGGCTGTGCTGTCGCCTGTTTTGTTCCACAGAAAAAAGCGCTTCATGCTGTATAATAAAACGCAAGTTTCGAATTAATTCTGATCTTATTGCTTGCAAAAAAATACTGCAAAGCCATCTTTTCTAATTAGTATAGATTACTTTGGTTTCTCGAGCTACATAAAAAAACAACTTTGATTTAGAGTATTGGCTTAAAGGTCATTGCAGCTGAATTTCAATAAAATGATATGTGAGATTTTTCTTTTCATGACCCTCATCTAATCTAAGCCAATAGGAAATTCATTTATATTTTATAAAGCGTTTTTAAATTATTTGAATTTTTCACAGTAAATTTCAATGCTAAACTGGTGAGAACAGAAGCAAATGTTTAATGCATCTAGTATGTCCCAAAAGAAATTTATGTACTTTGAACATTGAGGATTTTCTGCACATGAAACCGTAAATCTTTGCTGCTTTGTCTCATGCTCATCTCTGTCATTGTCTCTGGGTCAATCATGACTGTTTCCTCAGACTCCTCGTTACGTGTGTCATTTTGCAAATGCTGTCAGTTCAGGCGTCCGGCATTGAGTAATATGTAAAGCGAGGCGACGAATCAATAAACTTGCTCGGTGGTTAGCACAAATCTTCTAAAGGCAAATATTTTGCAATATTTACAGTGTTTGCTACAGTCAGCTGTGGCTCACGTGTCCTCTCTTCTTTACTATTTCCTGTCGCTGCTTAGCTCACCTGGCGTTTGCTGTTATCATGCAATAAAAATTCAATCGCACACGCTGCCCTTAGCCCCATGTTGCGCCACAAAAGCAATGATAGTTGTGTGGATACAACAAGCTACGAGCAGCAGCAGAGCAGACGCAGTCGAAGCAGCAGAAGCAGCAGCAGCAACTGTAACAATGAAAAACAGGAGCCTTCTCCTGGGTAGCTGCTGTCCCTGCACAGTGCTTAAATATTCACATATCGCAAATTCAATTGAACGTAACGCACAAGGACACTGGGACGGAGGACATTGCAGCTAAGCCAAGGCAGTGTGGTCGGCGACGACGACATCCTACGCAATGGCAAGTATAAAATGGTGTTGACAACAACAATGGGAATATACACAAACAAACACACACACAGACACACACACAATCAGATATACACCACATACATATGTATGCCGACAGATACACACTTACACACGAACTGTCAGAACCTAGGAGAGGCAGGCGGAACGCTGGAATGGCCACAAAACGTTACTTTTTATATGTTAAAAAGGATTTGCGGTTAAGCCGAATGGACAATTGGAAGCACACACTGTCTCGCACTGCTTGCATACCGCTCACCCTCGATTCCCCGGACTGAGCCACAGGACTTACAGGCTACGCAGATAACATCGGCACATATCCTTGGATTGCGCCAAGGATTGGGGCCAGGATAGCCGAGGCAACTTGTTTGTGCTACTAATAGGGATCAACATCGGGCAGCCTCTTGAGACGCCAACAAAAAGAAAACATAGACACAACGACACACACACAGCACAGTACAGCACAGCACAGCACAAAATGACAGACGATTGGCACACTGGCAGGTGAGTGTCCTTTAGTTCTTGTAAACAACTGGCCCCAGTCGAGTCCTTGGGGCAGCGCCCTAATAAGCATTGATATTATGGTAGGTTCAATTGGATATATTGCGTATACGCCGTGTCTAGCAATTATTGGGTAAGCGAGAAATAATCGCATCAAAGTAAATTAAATTAAAAGTTTCGCAGCATTGCGTAAATCACGACCATACAACAAGGGCTGCCATTGGTGTGGTGGGGTGGTCGGGTATGGGAGTTAAGATGAGGAGTGAAAAAGATCATGTTCGTAAGCGGCACATGATGAAATTCACTTAAGCATTTTTCGCCTAGGCAGAGAAATCAAAGGGAAGGAAACTTTTCCCTTGCGCGTTCAAGGTAGCTAAAAAATTTGCAACGAACGTGTCGGTAGGAAGAACGATATCTGAGGCAGGTAGAGCAGGCAGGTGAGGCAGTTGAGGCAGCTGCTTTCTCACGTGCGAGTCACTAATACCAAAGTGATTTTAACGCAATGCAAATGTGCGTGGGTGGCTCTGGGCGGCTAAATTAATGGCTCTTAACTTCATGTTTACAAGACGAATGAGCAGCAGCAGTTTGAGGCAACACCAGCAACTGGAACAGGAGGAAGCCTCTGATAAGTGCAGGGAACATGTGCAGGCAACTCCTGACTGATGGGCGTATGCAAATGTAAACTTCTGTTTGACGTAGTCTGACGACAGGCGAAAACGAAGACTCTGCAAGCATTCTCGCGAAATGCCTCTAAAACACTCTACTGCTCCACTGTCAGCCTCCAAGTCTAACTCCCATGAGTAACTGTGCGACGCAGAGCCGATTAAAAGTTACCACGACAACATCCCATCCCACCCCAGGACATCACATCACATCACATCACATCCCATCACATGGCAACACATACGCCTCCACACACACACACACACATACACAGAGATCCGGAAACACTTTTAGCCTTCCATACTCATGTGGTAAGAGAAGAAGAGCAACGCTAGTGAAACTAGTTCTGAAATTAAATCATTTTAGCTGATGCATTATTTAACAATGCATTTAAGTACACAGCCTTCCTTAAGTATATAGGATATCTCATATTCTTCCGATTGTGGGTATCCTTTAATGGGATTTCCTCAACCTTAATTAAGATTTATGGGAGCAAAAATGTAAGATTCAGGTTGTAATTCAAGTAGAGCACAATTAAAGATTAAAAAGGCCAACAGTTTTCAGTCAAGAGTCGTACAAATGATTTCTAGACTATTTCTGATCTTCAGCAAAAATCGAATAGGTCGAGCTTTCAAGTCATTAGCCTAACAGCCCTTGACTGATGAGTGTGAATGATTACTATTCAATGAGTAGATCATATTTAAGCGTTGTTGCCCAGTGAATTCCACTGTTGAGTTGGTTCAGTTTGGTGACGAGTTGACAACCCTGCTGAAAGCTGACACATCTGCATACCCACACCCACATACATACAAGCACACATCCACACGCCCACACACCCACATTGAAAGAATAGCCACACGCTGTGGGACCCCCGTCACTTTTCTGGCTCCGGCCACTCGACAACGGGCATTAAAATAACTGTAATTATTATACAACTAATGTGCACTTACGCACTACTTACTATTGTTGACTTGTGACATCTCACGACTCCCGCTGGCACAAACTTTTTGGACAAGATTTATAAAGCCGTAATCCAAACGCGCCCCCAGATGCAAACCCTCCTCCTCCGCTCGTTCAGCTGGCCGGAAGGTAAATGCGTTATTTCAAATTTATCGACGCACTGGGAATGTTGTTATGACAAAATCAATAACAAATATTGACTGTCAAAGCGAACTGAAGCTTCAGTTGTCACAATATTGTTAGGTCTTTAAAGCGCCACCTAGGGCCAGGAAACGTGCGACATTTAAATGTATATCGCCTCACCAGTTAGAGTCAACGAATCAAAGGCAACAGAAAAAAAAAAACAAATTCCGCCAAACCGAATCTATATAGAGAATCATTTGAACGACTTCAATAAAGATGATGGAGAGAAAGTATGATGGAGAGAAAGTAAATGTATATAGAAAGAGAGAGAGAGAGAGAGAGGACAGGAGAGGTCGTTGAGATGGAGGGCGTGGTGCGACCATGACTAATGGTGACAGCGACGGCATCACTGCAGTTAGATAGACAAATACAATGGGGCTGGTAAATTTGTTGCTGGATTGTAATGGTGGTGGTGTAGGTGGTGGTGGTGGTGCGGGTGGCTACATAACAAGCTCAATCAAAGACAAAAAGGAAAAAAGAAGCATCAAATCAGCACACACACACACAGTTGGATACAGCCCTCTACACACTCTCGTACACTTAGAGAATAGTGGGGGCAAGTAAGGGGGGGCTATGCGAAGGACACGCGATTGGATCTGTATTGATATAAATTGCTGGAGCGACTAACGCGAATTACAGCGCGAGCAGCTCAGAAGAACAAAATTGTTGGCGGTGGGACGTGGGATTGGGTGTGTTGGAGGAAAGGTCCAAAGAAGCTGCGACGATACGCCATTGAAGGGAGCCCAAAAATGCGAACGAAACGTCAGCAATCATGGTGAACAAATGAAAATAAAGAAATAATAAAATCAAGCAGCATATTGATTGATTATGCAGTATAAATAATGAATTTGTATAACTATATTGTCCTATATATATATATATATATATTTTATATATAAATACAAACATATATATATTTATGTATATGTATTGCACGCAACTTTGGAATTAAACAAGAGGGACTCAACAAAGGATTACAAATCGAGCTCTGGCTGGGGCTACAGGTGTTTTTCCAGCAGCATCACAACTTTAACGTGGTTCTCTTAAAGTGCCACTCACCAGCCTCTAAATTGTAATTTATTTGACATTACGCATACGCCATGCGAACGTAATGCAAGCGAACAATCTGATTTCCAGCTGCCTTAACGCAATGATTAATTGCTGCATTGCGAGTGTGCGTGTGTGCTTCTGTGTGTGTGTGAGTGTGAGTGTGTGTGTGAGTGTGTGTGTGTGTATGTATGTGTGTGTATATAGCATTGGAGTAAGCTGAACGGTAAAGTGGTTGGGCTCGTCTTTTATTTATTTGCAGCGCAATGAATTCGAATGCCTCACAACAAAAGGCATCGTTGGGGTTTCTGTTTGATCTTCCAGCAGGCTACACTGACTTTACTATTCCTTATGATACAGATGGCAGTTTTGTCACAATATATGGAATAATGTAAATTAAAGTTTGTTCAACAATTTGGTTTAATAAAGTTTGAAAAAATAACATGGTTTTTATTAGAGCATAATTAGCTATAACATTGTATGCAAGTTCTCTGTACTTTGTGCTAATATAAATAAAATCGTAGTTTAAAAACAATTTTTATCAGCTAAAAACCAATTCTCGCAAAGAAAAATAAACTGTAATTTGGTCTAAAAGCAAACAGTTTGTAATTATTTGCTAACAACTGATTTGCATAATCAAAGGCTAAAAGCGAATTGCTTTAATTTAGAAATTAATTAATTTTATTCATCAATATGCCCGAGAAATGCATCAACAGAACTATTATTTAATTCGGAACTATTATCGCCTTTAATTTAAGTGATTCCTTAGTGTATCTTGTGTTTGACTTGAGTATTTTTCAATGCGCAGTTGAGTTTAAATTTATGTTCAGCAGCTCAGCGATTTATATTTAATTAAATAAGCGTCTATATTCATGTGTGTTTCGATGTGATGTGTGTGCGTGTGTGCATTGGTGTGTTTAAATGTGTTGTTATATAAATAGGATATGCGATAAGTTATGCTAAACTCAGAGACTGCAAATGTTCAAGTGCCTTGTGGCGTAATTTATGCATTATTTTCACTTAAATACGCCCAGCAAATAGAGATGTTCTCAGATATGCCATGTTGTAAATGGTTCTATTGCTGTTGCTGCTGCGGCTTTCTTTATTGTTATTGCTAGCCACAAAATTCAGGCGAAGCTGCAAAATTGCATTTGCCATTGAGTGGATTTGAAGACCAAGACCTGGCCAACATATTTTTGAAACTTTAATAAGTGCTGTCTAATCAAAAATGTATGAGTTATTTGCATAGTTGATTAGTGCAGGGATCGGGATAAATACATCAACAACTCGTAGTTCGCACGCATCCAAAGCGCAAACCCAAAACAAAAAAATCGGCAAATTGAATGAAAAATAATTTGAATCCACATAGACAATTCGAATTATAATGTGTGCTGTCGAAATTTGCCAACACCTCGCCGTGACTACTGATTTTGCTTTTATCGTACTTTTTGTTTACACTGTAAAAATTGAAACATTTTGTTATGTTTTTTTTTATAACAGCTCTTTGAAATTGCAACTAAAAATAGAAAAAAAATAATAATAATAATAGTGACAAATATGAAATTTTTCAGTGACAAATATATTTAACCGAGTGCAAAATGAAAACTCATGAAAAAAGTATTTGTTGAACCTTGTTCCGCATCGAAACCAATTTGTAACTCTGATATGAGCAGGAGAGATTGAAATCATGATTGAAAAATAGAGGTGAATCAAAATTGAAAGAAAACTACAATTTTAAGGATGTCTTTAAAAAAATTATGCCAAACCAAAAAAGTGATACAATTTGTAAATGATAAACATTTCTTAAGTTGAATTTTTCTGAATATTGTTGAGTATTAGAAAAACTGTTGTGCTGTGTATTATTGGCCTTGGCCAATGTTAAATATGTATGTATCAATGTATATAATATGTGTAGTAGTTCGTAGAGCTGGCAAGCAGTAGTAGCAATGGCAGCTAGAGAATCAGCTTCCCTGCAAACGGCAATGTTGCGTTGCTTTGCGCTGTTGATTCGTTTCCCAGTGGACAGCGCGTTGGGTTGAAAATTAAACACAAATTTTTGGCCAGCTGCCGCGTCTGCTATATATTGTTTTTCGGTACACAGCTGCTGTTGCTACTGTAGTGGCTGTTGCTGGCGTTGCAACATTTCAAATAACATTTCAACTCTCCAGCAAGCAGACAATATGGCAGCAGCTACAACAACAGCAACGGCAGCAACAACATCGATGATGACGATGACGGTATTTATTTATTTGTATTTGAGCGCGCAGCTCAATTACGTTTAACGCTTTTGACGTTTTACAACATGGCCTGACCAGCACAAATACACATCCACACATACATACGCACACACACACACACACACACACCTCGACTAACATTGCGAAAGGGATATGAGGTGGGGACAGCCCAGTTGGATTCCATGGGCCACGCTGATTGCGGAGCAACCCGAAAACTGGGAAACCGGAGCGCGCAAGAGAGATACCCCCAATGCTGGGGAGCATTGGAAAGCAAAATGAAATGCTTGGCCAAGCGATGTGAAACGAAATTGTTGGAATTTCAACCTTGTTGTTGGATATATTTGGTTGCGCTTAATTGGTTCTGTCAGCAGCAGAAGCCGAAGCAGAAGCAGAAGCAGCAGCAGTCGCAGCAGCGTCGCCCGGGCAGATTAAAAAAGTTCTCCTAAAACAACATTAGCAGCGAACCGGGCAAAACGAGCAGCGGAATTTAAAGTATGTGTCTGTACGCGCGTTGGCCAAACAATTTGCTTAGTTATTGATATGAGAATGGGTGGGTGGGAGTCCGCTGGCGGAGAGCAGTTGCACGGGGCGGAGGACACACACCGAAATCCTTGCCATCCTGTAAGCCACTTCATTTCCGGGCTTCCGTTTGTAATAATGAGAGTTTGCAGTAATCTCGCGAAATGTACAATCAGACGAAGAGGGACACGGCTAGGAAGGACAGGTAAGCAGGGAGGTGTCCAAATTGCCTGGCTCGTGAACAATGTGCCATTTTCGATTTTGCTGGATTGGTTTCTTCTGTTTTTTTTTTTTTTTTTTTTTTTTTGCAAGTATTTCAGTGGCAGTGCTTAGCTTTCTATTTCAAGCAGAGTCCTTGGGCGTCCGGCGTTGGCAGCAGCCAATGTCCTGTGAGTGCGCTCAAACGTAGCTAAAAGAGTCACGTACGTGGCAGCCAGCAGCCAACTGAGCTCAGCCTGCCACAAGCCGTGTCCTGCCTCATACCTCATGCCTCATGCGTCCTGGCATTCAGCACGCTCCATTCTACGCTTTACAGTTTTGCACTCAATTGCTTATGAAATTAATAGGATATGTCAGTGTTTAGTATTGACCGGAAGTAATACAATTGATAAGGATTATGTATGTCTCCACAATGTATGTGTATATCGCCTCTACATATATATATGTACATATATAGCTTTGCGTGTGGGTGAGCTGCTTGTTCCCAGCGACATTGATTGTCCAACTGGGCGTATGAGTGAAATTGAGGTCTGCTTAAGGCGATGTATAATTGACAAGTGGGATGGAATGGTTTCATACACCACATCTACCCACATTAGCAAACAAAATGCAACGACATCGGGCATTCCCCTCCCCCTCCAACAGCGTGCTGCATTCACTTTAGATATGGACTCAGTATGCGCTAATTGCACACAGGAAAATTTATGTTCCCAAAGCATTTACGGTTGTAAAGTGAAATAGTTTGAGAGTTAACTATTTGACTTATATACACATTAAAAACGATGAATTGAGATTTAGTTTACCATTTAGTTTAATGTGGCATAGTTTCATGTTTAGCTTTAAACTCTTATATAAATGAATAGCCAAAATTACGCGAATGAAATCCACTACATCAATTGTTTCATAGCTTATATTAAATATAAATCAAGACTTCGTTAAATAATCAAATTCGGTGATTTTCTATTAGAAAATCTGTTTTATATTGGTAGAAACAATCAATTTAGAAGTTAATATATATCAAATGTTACCTAATTATCAAGACACTATCGTTTTACTTCATTGCTTATACAAAAATCATTCGACTCAGATACGTATTACTTTATTATCCATTATGTGACATGATCAAACATTCCTTATTTAAATAAGTGCAATTGGCACTTTTCTAGGTTGTTCGCAAAATCTGCGATTAAAATTAATTGCGAAATACCGAAGCGCAGGTCCATCTCTAGTTTGGACTGGCAATTATTGTTGAAGCAGAGTGGAGTAATCGCAATTATTAATTCAGAATTCTCATTATGTTGAGCCTCACGCTGATTGTGCGAATGGCTACCTGTATGTTGTTTATATTTAAATAATTTAATTGCTTTTCGATTTGTTTACAAAGTTGAAAATGCAAATTTCGCATAGGCCACGGGCCACAAAATTGACTGCGTTTTAAGGCCCCTTCCACAGTTAATACACTGTACAAATACGTTGAGTCCATTGTGTGTGCGTGCAGTCTATGGTAAATAAATAACGTTGTTGAATACTTTTAAAGTGCACATTGAATTGCATTAAAGCAGTCGATGCGCTATCAAATGCCCTTACATACATATAAGTGGTATTAACATTCAGCGATATCCTTTGGCCACAATCGTATTTACATTTGCAATCAAGTCTCGTGCGAGGACCACTGCCTTGCGGCTGCTTACATAACCACATTAGCCCAAGTGCTGGGCCAAAGCCAATAGTCAACAAACCCAAGAGCCAAAGCAGCGTGGCCAATTCAATTTGTTTGTCTCACTATCAGCCCTTGGTTGCTTTGCTTGGTTTAACTAAATCTTTGGCTATTCCCCAGTTGCATTTGCAGCTGCTTGTTAAAAAAAAAAAAAAAAAAATCGCAAAAAAAATGCGGAAATTATTATTGGTTTTGTCGAGATGCTAGCCAAAGATCCCAACGGTAAACTCTCAGCGGCGCAATGATGAAGCAAGCCAAAAACTTTGGCTGGACTTAACTTCAGCCAAGGCAACGGCAATGGCAACGGCAACGCCAATGGCAATGGCACAAGCAGAAGCAGCCTTGGCCCATTGTCTCCGTAGGTCTCGATCCGAGAAAACTTTGCTCATGAACTTAATGCCATGCGGAGTGCTCCGAATCAGCTCAGCTGCATTATGCGTGAGTTCGCTGCCGAAGTTGAGGATGGTCGCTGCTGCCCACGGGACACACACTCTGCCACATAAGCAATAACAGCAACAGCTACAACAGCAACAACAAACAAAGAGCTCAACATTATCCTGCTGCGAATGCTACTCTGCTGACTTTGGGCATTATTCTTAAATCCGATTCAATTAAAATGCAACCAACTTGCATATGCAATGCAATTTAATTAAAGTCACTGGGGTTTTTTGTTTACAGCGCGCGCCCCCCTCCCGCGCACCACGCCCCGTCACTTCCGTCCACTGTTGCTATTGCTGCTGTTGTTACTGGCGCTGCTGCTGCTGCTGTTGTTGTTGTGGACCTCGGTCAGACTCAAAAAGCATATAAATATCCAGTGAGGCGTGTGTGCGTGGCAGCATATCTTTCATATCCTTCACTTCATTATGCAACAATTATGCACAGCAAAGCATGCGTTTAATCCTCTGCCCCAGACACACATGCATCATATATATATTTATATATATTATATATATATATATACAACATACTTTTAACCACGCACACATGCATAAGTAAATGCATAAATATACATACATATTCATGCATATGGCAGAGTTCGGAGTCTCCTGCTGTCTCTCTTCTGCTAATAAGACTGTCCGTTTCTCTCTCTCGCTCTCTCTCCGTCTCACTCTCTCGTGCTGCAAACGAAGTTTGTGTGCGAGTTCCTCTTATTGCATTTTCTGTGCGATTTAATACCCATTTAAATTCAAATTTGCATACGCAATTATCTACGTGAAGAAATCTCTAGGTTTTAATAAAATTTATTCGTTTCGTTATTGCTTAAATACAACAAACTTGCTTGCATATCTGTGTTTCTCTGGCATCAACTCATATTTGAATATTTATTTTCGGTATTTATCCATTTTGTGCGGAAAACCTTTAAAACAAAAACAATATATAAATCTGTGCATAAAATTCAGAAATTAACGAATAGTTGAACAAATATTTAAACACAAAAAGTCTATGAGATAAATAAATGTTCAAAGCAGATATTGGGAAATAAATTAATTGGGAATCTTGCAAACAAATTTATTGATTTTTTTCTTCATAAAGGCTGGGTCATCCAGTTGGCTGAAAATTCTCTGGATATCCGAGCACAAAGGGCAGCGCAAAGAAACAGTTATGCGGCAGCAGCTCATGAACTTCATTAACTGAGCATAATTAAAATAACTCACAACAAAGCAGCAGCTTCAAGGTGTTCAGTTTATTATGCGCCGATCACATTTATTGCAGTGCACCATGTACACAATGCACTCACAACAACTGGAAGACAGCTGTAAATTGAAATCTAATCAAACGCGGACTATAAAATGTTTGAAGAACTTCTTCTGATTATTTTGTTTCTTTTTTTTTTTTTCTTGCGCCATGGCTTCGTTCCATTTATTTGCCCAAACACTGCTGCGAAATGTTTTTATGAAATCGTCAACAGCTTTATTTGTTTTCAATGGCAATATTTTTGCAGAGCTCTCTGTTTTTATGCGGCACGAGCAGTCGCACACAGATACACACAGATACTAATACAGACAGAGGACACATAGACTTTCAGGCACAGATACATGAGCAAACTAGATGGCTACTATTTTGGCCAATGTCTGGCCCTTTTATTAGTTGAGGCAGCTTGCGTTGAATTGATTTGTTGTTATCGCATTGTTGTGGGCAGATGAATGAATAGCTCATTGTTCGGATTTGGGGGGGAGTGGTGCTGCAGAAGGGATCTGGACTGGGGCGTGGGGCATCAAAATTGAAAATAAAAGCAACATCTGCGCTGTCAACAAATAAATCAGCAGACAATTTCATTATTTGACAGTAAACGCGATAAACTGTACCGAAAATCGAGGCAACGTGACCCGCAATCGCCGGAGCGGTCGCAAAATAAACAGCTGCCTCCGCAGTAACGCTTCTAGCAACAACAACAACCGCAACAAATACAACAAATCTGCAGAAATGTCGCCTGTTGACAGTGTCGAGATTTTGGCTGGCAAGTTTTTCTGAAGTTGGTTGGCACACACAATTAGCAGCTTCCTCTCGACTTGCTTTATTAATTGAGCTGCAAAAGTTGCGCCCGAACGCGCCACACAACCGTAAACGTAAGCGCAACCCTTACCCCTAACCTAGACACAAAACTCGACCTGTGCACACTCACACCCACACCCACACCCACACCCACACCTCGGCCAGTTGGAAAAGAGGCAGGCACACGCCGCAGGTCGGATTCGGGAGCTACGTATGGAAATGTGTGTGGCGTGTACACAAAAGTTCCTCTTTAAAACGGTGCAAGTGGTTACACTTAGAAAAATATACATATCGCCTAAAATTAAGAAACTTGCCAAATCCAGCTCGTCCTATTTTTTAGACAGCAAATTTCTAACATTTCTGACTCAAAGATATTTTTCCATTGGAAAAATCATCCTTAAAATATCATTTAATGGTACTCATTTATACTTATGTGAAAAAATTAGTACTTCAGAACTGCACACAATACTTTTCAGGGTAATGACTACTAAGCTCAAGTGTTTATACTTTTAAGAAATGTATTTTTCTTTTTGGCAAATATCTGTCTGAGTGTAAAGGGGAAAAAAAGGGAGGAAGAGTTGAAGAGGGGAAGGAGAGGGGCCTAACCACAGCAAATGAAAGGAGAAACTGGCAGGGACTGTTGCCATAGGGTAGAGCAAAGGCTAAAGGACGCTTTGCAGCAAGTGGCTGGGCATAGTTGAAATGCTTGAATAAAATTTCATTAAATACAGCAACATACGCACAGACAAGTGCACGCAATTATGGTAAGACAGTTAAGTTTTTGATTGTGGGAATCACGCATGAGTACGCACACCAGCATACGCAAACTTACACACACACACACACACACGCACACATGCGTGCACGACTACTTTCCCGGAGTTTTTCGTACAACAATTCACAACTCAACTCAACTCAGTTCAACTTGTGCTCTACTCGCCATGAGGCAAAAGGACGCAAATTTTCATTCGTTGCGGGATTTAGTTTTAACAATTGCCTCAATTTATGTCTCAAAGTTTTAAGGCACAACTTCTGCTGGCATTGTCTATACGCGAACTCACACACACACACACACACACACACACGCACGCACACAAATCTGGGTAGGTGTGTACCATATTCAACTACGCGTGTAATAAATTTCAATGCCTTGTCGTTTAATTAATGATAACAAATGTGGTGGAGCCAAAACCAAAGCAGAGCCTCTTCTGTATGTCGTTTCAGTTACAAATACAACGTATGCAGTAATGGTATACACACACACGCACACGCACACGCACACACACACGCTCACATACGTGGCGTTAATTCAATTTCACAAATATTGACATATGCTAATTTATATAAATGTTTGTCAGGCAGCGTCGTCTAAGACCAGACCAGCCTGACTCTTCGTGTGGCATAATTGATTGTAAAAATGGCAATGAGCCGAATTAAAGCGCAATTACTTGCAGCTGGCATTAAGCGATGTCAGTTAGCATAGCACTTAACCAGGATTTAGTGGTGGTTAACTTCATATGCCATACATATTGAACAAATACAATCTATTTGTGTGCGTGTGCGTGTGTGTGTGACGCGCATTAATCATATTTCTCATTACGGATGCTTGTTCTCAATGGAAATGGAATTGGTTGCTTGTCAATGGGATTTTGTTTAATCCAAAATTGCACAGTTATATAAATAATCGATCCATTATTAACAGAAATTCCGTAGATTATATTTGTTTTGCATTTGAGAGAGAGAGAGACAGAGAGAGAGAGAGAGAGAGAGAGAGTGAGAGACTGAGAAAAAGAGGGTGCCTTGCAGACCCTCTTGCGCAAACGAAACACTCTCAAAAGTATGCAATTGAAAAAGTCAACAACTAAGTTGAGCATTATCACAACGTTCGTGAGGACAGTTTGTTTATTTTATTCGTTTATTTATCCTAACATTACAAATTAAAACATAATAACACTCAAACAAGCAAGTTCATTGCAGGTCATTAGTGCGTTATCAGAGACTTCTTCGTCGTCCTTTTGCAGCCCTTGCGTCTTCTGCTTAGTTCGTGTCTATGTTATTTTAACCTGTGCATCTGTTCGTCTATAATCTTGTCGCTGAGCAGATTACAAATGCTAATCCGATCTGACTATGAAACTTTAACATACAACCCATAGCAATACCCACAGCTTTCGATTGGCACAAGCGATTCGCTTTAAGGCCGTGTGGAGGAGTGGGGGAATTTGTCGCATTTCTGTGCCGTGCGGTGGCTTTTACAATTACTGGTAGTCCAATTGTGGGATGATGCAGCTCGCTTTCAGTGGCACTACGACCAGCCACTTGCCATTGTCACTTTTGGTGCTCTTAGTGCGTTGTGGGTACGTTTGTGTGTTGCCCCAAATTCCAACAATAATTTGGCTCTGGCAGAGCACAATCAATGTCTATACAATCTCTGAAACGTAGCTCTATTTAGCCAACGGCGCATCCTGGAGCCTCATTCACGTCGTTGTCGTTGCCATTCTCACTGACAGCATCTGAAGTTGATGGCCAGCACATAATGGCAGACTAATGACAATAATCGCCTCGCTATTTGCCAGGCGACATACCCAACGCACACAACACACGCACACACACACTCACTCACACACCCACACACACACCCACACACACACACACACATAGGATCGCCTAAGCAGTTAGGAAATTTATGGCCAAGGGCATTGGCAGCTGCAAATGTGGGGCGTGTTGGCAACAACAGAGGCCAGTCAAGCGGCTGGTTAAGCCTGCTTGAGCACAGCAGGACATTCGATTTATAAATGAGAGTCGTGAACGCTTTTATGAAAAATATGTTAAGTTATTGTGCCCATAAGACAATAATGTCGAGTCTAGTTTGGGCTTCTAAGAAATTAAAGATCGCCGGCGAGCCAGAAAACAAATTTAAAATCAACTGTGGTACCCTGCTCCGTTCTCGCAAAGTTCTCAATCGTTTTCCATGTGCATGTTTTTGCATGTCGCTCTTATACGTGCCCCTGGGTCGCAGTTAGCAGGCGTGGCCATGGAGAGCCAGCGCCGGATATGCGGCGTGCGCGCCATTATTGCACCATTAAATTTGTAAGTCAAGCATTTTAATATTTGGGCCAAACAATGCAAACGAAGCTGCCGCCAACCTACAAAAAAAAAAGAAGAGAAACGCCAACTACGTCGCATCGTTTGCTTTGCTCCACAATGCACGCGATTCCCCCTAGCGTGCTGCTGCCCCCACCCACTCCCCTGGGGACCAAGGGCGCGGACTTGACTAAAGGAGCAACAGCAGCAGCAGCAGCAGCAGCAACAGAAGCAGCAGCGACAAAGATATGCAATTTCGCATATGTACTTATATCCTAGCGACATGAAAAGGATCAATTGTGGCAAAACGAATTGCATACGAATGCTCTGCCGTGAATGTGCAGCAGAGACGGAAGAGATCGAGGGCAAGGTGATGGGGCAGGGGCACGGACAGGGCAGCTATGGAAGCAAAACGACAAAGTAATCCCGGATTTGCATTTTATCGGAATGTGGCGACGACGCTGCTGAAACCTGCAGCAGACACTGCACATTGATTCCAGTTGTGACAATTCTACATTTTTACTTCAAATCAAAACTTTCCATTTATAATTAAAAAAATTGATATATATAAATTATTCCGTAAATATACACACATTTTCATTAATTTCCTCCGAATGATTATTCGGACTTTCTTAATTAACAGTAAATTTTAATAAACTTCGTTAAAAAACATGATTTTATAACTGAAAAATGATTTATATTTTATTTGAACCATACAAATATGGGATCGACTATTTGAAGACCAGTGTGCACCACTATTCTTTGGTACGAGGAGCAGCAGTCGCAGTCCTATTTGTATCCTTCATCTTTCTCTATAACAGTTGCTATCTCTTTCTGACCGTAAGTCAGTCATTTCCATGCGTTGCATATTTGTCGTAACAACAGCCAACTGTTTGTTATGCAATTGCAGTCGGTTGAGTTGTAGTCATCACCGTATATATATACATGTGTGTGTGTTCTTTGTGTGTGTGTGTGTTTGCTTGTTGTTTTATGCATGTTTGCAGCGGCAGCTTATTCATATTACATAATCTAACTGCGCGCGTCTTGCGTCACGAATCGAAACTGCAATCAAGGACCACCCAACAGCAAACAATTGCTTACCAGAAATACGGAAAGCTTAAGCGACGCTTAGCAGTCCGATTGGCTGCCAACGCCCTGCAACACAGTTCACAAGTCTAATCAAAGTGAAAATGTGGCTATATGTTTCAGAGTTGGACGTTTTAATTCAATAGTTTGATCAAATTTTTGTTTTTAATATTTTGGTTTAGAAATTTGAGCATTTGACACATTTGGATTTACTTAGCATCAAATTGTTCTGCTTGAAGATTTGTTCAATCAAACTTAGGCTAAACGATTCCAAACTGTACTGTGTGAGACAAATCGAATGATGCCGGCTGTTGTTAGAGACAAAAATCTTGACACTGCCACACATTGCAAAATGTCCACACCACACCCATGCACACATACCGCATAACACACATAGCGCCACACACACACACACAAGTAAAACGTACGATTTACCAGCTACGTGACGTTTTTTGTTGGCTGTGAATTCTGGGCAACAGTTGCCAATGCTGGGGCATCATAACCAGCGCCTGGATTCCGCGCAGAACTCAGGCACTCACATCCATTCATACAAGCAGCATGGCAAATGACAGTCAGTTTCGCTGCTGTTTTTGCTGTTGTTGTTGTTGTTGTTTTTGTTCTTGGCATTCCAACTTGTGCCGCACATTTTTTAACATTTTGGCGAGAAACGCATTAAAATTTGTTGCACGTCGCATAAATGCTGCGTGTTTGAGTGTGTATGTGTGTGGCAAAGGCGAACGAACGCGCCAAACGAGCAAAAGGGGTGGCACAAGGACAGGAGGCGCCTGGCATGGACTTGAGGCTGTCAGATTGACACACACACGCACACAAGCACCTTGCCTCGGTGCCAAATGGCTGGCCACAGGAAAAGTTTTTGCTTTGCTTCTGCACTGCAGGCAAATAAATTTGCGGATACCGAAACCGAAAACAGCACATAAAATCACAGCTAGAGATTTACCCAAGGTATTGGTATGTGAGAGCTGGAAAATGAGCGTAAAACAAAAGGGACAGGTGCGGAGTCTGGAGTGGCGCCAGCTGTGGAGGCAGGTAAGCTAAATAAAAGCTGTCGTAGTTTGCTGCCTCAAAACTGCAGTTGCCTTAGATTACAAACTTGAATGGTCCATAAGGCAGAAGCCTGCTCAAATTTCACAACGAATCATTCGAAACGAAGCAAAAGCCTTTTTGACAGCCAACAATTACAGGCGTGCTTATATTTTGCCCAGTTAATTAATGTTCTTCTTTCGGATTGTTTTTACGAGACAGAAAGTATTGTGTATCTTTTTTAATTTTGATTCGGTTTATATTTTTAGTAGTTATTGATTTTTGCAGATTTGTTTTAGAACTTTCGAGCCATGAGCACAGACTTATCTACTTTATTGGTTTTATAATCAAGGTGAAAAATCGATTAAAATAAAATTTCACATATAAAATAAACATTTTTTAATCAATAACAGGAAGTTCAAATTGATGTGAGAAGTTTTCGAATGTATCCGATAAATACATATGATTTTTTGGGCAATCATTTCATACAAATTCGTTAGCACTTCCATTCTAAGAAGTTACTTATTTTCCCTTTATTGAAAGTATACTTACTTTAAGTGAACAAAGCATAGCTCAGTTCGCATTATTTATGCCATTTATTTAGCTCGTCTGCCTACTGCTTTCGATGCCCAGGTTACTTATCGATGTTCAGAGCTCCTTCACTTTCTTACACCATTACGTTAGTCATTATTGCAAATGGTAGCTCATCTGCCCAGCAATATCTGGGCATAGTTAGAGACACAAACAAACGCACGAATGAACTCGCATGCTAAATGTGCAATCTGAGGCCACTAATTGCAGCGCATTCATCAGGTACGCACCCAGGCAGTCAGATAATAGGACGATAGATAGACCACGACAGCTGCTCGCCTGGCCTGCTGTAGCCCGGTCTGGCCCGGTCTGGCCTCGCATTCCGAAGTAGGCTTCGGGCTACGAGCCAAGACTTGGCTACATCTGTAGCTCCACTTCGTGTGTTGCAGTGATTTCCATGGGCATGAGGCAAATGAAGGAAAATTGTAAATTGCTTTTAATTAAAAGCACAAACATAAACACCTGCTGTTCTGTTAAGCTCTAGCTCCGCTTACACACATACGCATACAAATAAAACAATAGGCGGAAATGAATTTGCAGTGGCTACGATTATAACTCCCAGCTACTGTTTCCACCATTGAAACACAGTGCCAGCTGCTTGTGTCCTTTGTCTGTCGGCTCTTGTTATTGTTCTTATTGTTGTTGGTGTCGGTTTCGTGGCACGCATTAATAAGATTGGCGAGTAGAAGGAGCGTCAGCTGTTGGCCTTTGGCTCGCTTGCTGTTGCTTATACGCCGAGTGTGTTTGGTTTATTTGTTTCCCGTATCGATTTAACTGCACAATTTATCCAGTGAGACCAGTCTTTGCTCATTTGCCCATTGTCAACTCATTAAATTGCAATGAAAAATGCATACACTGCGATACATCCAGACATCAATGAATTGCAAAAGAATACATGTTTGTGAACCCCAGCAAAAATGGAGCAACCCCAAATTTATTTCAATCCTATTTTTTTTAACGTGAACATTCAAGGTATGAAGTGGTGTTTAATTTTCAATAATCTTATTAATAAATATATAAGTATTTCATAGGTACATATATGTTTCGGAATGGTTTTTCTTTTCTTTTTTTTTTTTTTTTGTTTTAAATACTCGACTTTTACCAAACCGATTCATTGATTTGTCCTTAGTTAACGAGACACCCAGAGTCCAATTCCAAGCTCGGCCTGATGTGCAAGATTGAGATCCGGTAAATTAAACACATTCGTAATATCAACAATGATAATAACAATTATGCTGTGGAGTGTATCGTTTATTAATGAGCATTTCGCTCAGTGTATTAGTGTGGACAATAGCGATTGCATGTAAGGCATTGCTTACTCAGCTGACTTGTTGCCACAATGTTGCTGGCGTCAAGTGCGACACATGCCGCATTTACATGCAACCATTGAGACGATAGCAGAGCAAACTCTTCCATTGGTGGTATTGTCTCTGCATTTATTGCATCCTACTACTCATGGAGGTCTGTCCTATCCACGGTTGGTGTACTCTCTGGTGTTCTCTGCCGTGTCGGGCTCAGTTTGTTGCAGTTGATTGTTTTCGTGCGGCTGCCGCACCGCAAACAGTGAAAATGAGAAAATGCACGAAACAAAAATTGAATATATCCAGCTGCCGACGTCGCCGCGACCGCCACAGACAATGCTGGCCAGGACCACCAGGACGCTGCCTGCATCTTGGTGTGGTTCGTCTGTCGCGTCGTCCGCCCAGAGATTCCCTTTGTGTGGTGGTCCTGGAGTCGAGGCTGAGCCGCCTCAACCATAAATAATGCAGTATTATTTTCAAATAAACTCAACTCTATGGCTGCCTTAGGCAGCTGGCACTTAACCCCCAACCCGATCTATATTTCTGCCATTCTTTTCGCCTGCCGCCAAATGATTTTCACACATGAAGAGCGTGCAAAACTTGCCATAAATCTTGGCGGCCATTACGCTTATTTTTTCTTTTAGGCAGCTTGGTTTCTGTTTTCCTTTACATGTTTTTTTATTTTTGCCTATTTTTTTCAGTGAATTTGAACACACACAACAACTGCAACCGAAGTTGGATCTTGGCAACCAGCAACCGTTTTCCATTTACAAGTGAAATGTTTTGCGGCCTGTCAGCCAAATGCCCATTGAGGGCAGCACTTGTCGCTTCTAACCAATATGCAATTGTTGTTTTCGCTAGTCGCGATGCCAAACAGATGCCACGCAACACCCACAAAAAAATAATGCAGCCACGACAAGCCAAGGACAGCAAAAAGTCTACATGAACGTGCTACACAACCCACCAATGTATCACAATAAATGCAATGGAGCTGCCTTTATTTGGCAGTAAAATAATACCCAAAAAATAAGGTGAAAATAACTTGCTGCTGGATTAAAGAACAACTGAATATTCATCAATATTGCATAAGCTTTCATGTGAAATACGCAACTCTCGTATTTTTTGTAAACACGGCAAATATTTCAACATGTTTGAAAGAAAAACTAGGGTTAAATGCAACTTTAATCTTACAGGCATGAAAGCATGATCAAAAGTAGATTACATTGCAACAAAGGTGTAGAATTGGTACACATTCACAAATATTGACTGCTCCTGACATCCTAACACCTACCGTTTAACTTATTTCCACACAAAAGATGACTCTAAAATCTACATTTCAATTGCATCCTTAATATTCACTTCATAATTTCTGAAAGGGCAGCTCGCACAATTCGCCTTCTTATGTCTGTCATTCTCGCATTTAGAGAGTCACAGATTTATATCGAGTTAATATGCTCATTTCACCCATTTCACAAGGCCAAGATGGCATAGGAATGCGCTTGTTATAGTTGAACTGCCTGAGACTCGGCTGCTGAATGTGCCCTGGTTTGGCTCTGCTCCTTCTAGCTTCTAGCACACGGCAAATTATTAGTTGAGCATGTGCCAAAAACATTGCTGAAGACGTTGCCATCTGCCAACTAAGTGAAGCAGGGCAAATATCCGCCTCAATTCACACCCCCTCCTCAAAGCCCAGAAAGCCTATGGCATTTCTATAGTTGGCTTTAGGTCGCAATATTTATGGCCGTTGTCTGTCGCGGACAAAGAACATCTTTGAATGTTGTATAACTTAAGTGCTAGTGCAAATTTTCTGCCACTTCATGGCCAGAATGCAATTCTACTTCTGTACGTTTGTATGTCTGTCTATATATTTCCATGCATGTTTATGTGAGTGTTCGGTTTTTGTTGCCACTTGCATATTTTTGGCAATTTTGTATGTGGGCGTCCTCACTGAACAGGCATTTGTAATTTGGCGCTGCATTCCAGCGCAGGCCGGTTGAAATTTTACGGCATTTCTGTATTCCACTGTGTCTTTGGTTTTTCTTACTTTGAAAATAATAATAGTACAATTAAGTCTTAATTGCTTTTGGCGAGCTTCATAGTTGCAGTTGGGTACATTTCCCGGTAACGGACATAATAATTATTAAAATTAAACAAACAGCATCCACTAAAACTTCATCACCTCTAATTAATATTTTGTTATAAATAATGTCGGTTTTGTTAGCACAGTTTAATATTAATATGGTATGATAAAAACAAATCATAAAATAATCGATATCATGTAATTTGCATAATGACACATGTGAACTGGCATATTTCACCCTAGGAAACAGACAAGTTGCTCTAGAGAAAGATAGAGAGAGAGCACAGATGGAATGCAAATGCAATTGGGCGCCCAATTAGCCAGGCAGTTAAGTGCAACAACAACCAAAACCACAAGTGGCAGCAGCAACAACAGCAGTAGCAGACGCAGCAAACATAAACAAAATGCAATAATACTTAACATGGCACATGGCCATGAAACAGGGCACCGAATCGAAGGGCCGTGCGAAACAGTGGCACAGCAAGGGGCATGAAGCCATGGATGAGCCGATTATGGCCAACACATGTTCATACGAAATGGACATGGACATGGAAATGAGGCCTGGCGAATGGTAGTGGCTTAATTAAGCTGAATCAGTTACACATATATATATAGCTATAAATACTTATATACTGCATATAAATATAAAACGTTGAATTGCAGCTTGGAATGCAGCTCGAGATTTGGGACCACATCATTTGCCGTGCAGAGGATTAACTCGTTAAAGCCCATTAAATTGTTATTGTTATGTGTATATTTGTTGCTGTTGTTATTGTTGCTGTATTTAAAACATATGTCGGCTATTTGTAGCAACAAGAAAATTACACAAATCGTTAAATATTTGCGCAGTTTTTTTTTTCTGCTCAGTGACCCAAGCAAAATGGAACCATAAATTTTGTTGTTGTCGCGCAGCCATTTTACCTGTGACATTATTATTGCTGCCACTGCTGCTGCTGCTGATGTCGTTGTTGTTCTTGCTTGTTATTTGTTTGTCGTAATTGCGGCGACACGAAAAAAAAGACAACACAAGCCCGCAGAGATAACAGCAACAGAGACCCAACAGTAACAGCAACAGCAACAAAAATGTGCGGGGGCCATAAACATTTAATGAAAATTAAAATGAAAATAATTTGTGTATTTAATTTAATTTTATGATGCCCCAAAGACATCAACAACAACAATGACACATTCGCGGCGAACGTTTAAAACTCGCCTCTTGCGCTTGATGAATGCGCCTAAAACTATGCAACAGATCATAAATCAAGCGCATAAATTACCATCAATTGCGACAGCGCCGGAAAGAAAGAGAAGGAAAAGAACAAGAGTGAGATAGAGCACTTAAACCGTATTTGTAGCAAGAAGCTGGCCACGCTCTGCTTGGCAACAGCAATGGACAGCAAGGATCCAAAAATTGCGATGGCAATGACAGAAAATGGAAAAACAATAAAGCAAAGTTCCTGCTTGGCCTTTGTTGTTGCTTGCACGCAAAAAAAGATAATAATAACAATAACATTACTTCAAATTTAATTTAAATTAGTTGCCCCCTCAGCAGACAGTTCTCCCCATTGCCCCTACTTAATGCCCAATCCTCCACAATTCGTGGCCCCTTGTCATTTGACAACAATTGTGAGATGCGTATCGCAAAAATTACCTGCAATATTTGTCCACTGCCTGCCATTAGCCGCAACAAAAACATATGTGTGGTCACTTAAGGGTATGAGATTGTAACAACAATGGCCACAAAGCTATCATGGAGCTCATGCAAAGGGGGGCAAATGGACAGTTCGCGCTTTAGATAAAATCAGGTTCCATGAAGGCTCAACGAAATGAAATTGTGGGTTTCAATTTGGGGTCAACCAAATCCGAGCTAATGCCACAGCCAAAATTGATTTATAAATATCTTGATTTTACTAGCTTTAACTAAACGGTTATTTCAATTGACTGCTTGACTGACTCATTCGTACTGAGAACTCTTTAACTCTTTATTTTATATGCATTGAATATAGCAGACATGAAATTGATAGCTTTTATGACAGCTGTCAAATCGGTAAAGATTCGTTCAGGTGAAACCGTAAATCTGCTTCAAGCAAGCCCTTTTCTCATGGACAGTATGGTTTGTACAGGACTTTTCAGTGGATCGGTCACTTCGTTAGATTGGATGCTTAGCTGATTATATATTCCTTGCTTGTAGTTTGCGATTGCAAAATTTCCATAATTTCTGAGTGTAATTATTCCCAAAATTATTAAAAAAGTGATGATGGCCCGTATAATGCCTTTTCTTGTCGTTCCCTAAAAGTATGCCAAGTTTTTTTAGTATGGACGACTTAGCCAATGCAACAACCAGTAACCAATTGTTAGATTGCGCTATAAAAAAATGTAATCATTAAACTATCAGCAAGCTAGCTTGATGGTCATTAGAACTTTTTCATGTGCTGAACAATTTTCATGTGCTGTTAATATCCTCTTTAAACGAAAAAGCATTTCATAGACACCATGACAAAAGTAATGAGTATTTGGACACCCCTATTGCCCGTCTGTCTGTCTATTGCTTTTACATTCGTATTTCCATTTCCGTTTTCATGAGCGCCCTGCATTAGCAATTCAAATTTGATGTCCGCCATTAAACTCATTAACTGCACACAAGTGCAGAGGCACGAGAAAGAGAGCACGGAATCCCCAATCGGCATTAGTGTCGACACATCCTCAGGACATCCCCAGACGACAACACTCGAAAAGCAACCGACTTGGAAAAACTACATAAACAGTAAGACAGATATGGGGGTGAAGGCATAAGGCAGGCGCATTAAGCAGCCAGAATAGAAATGGAAGGGTGCACCCTTAATGACTGCAGCCAACGATCGACAAATGAAGAACTGTCTTCATTAGCAGCGCCAGGTGGACGAAAGTCCTTCACCAGTAAAGGGTGTCTGAACACAAACTGGCTACAGTTTTTACGTGGCGTCATCTCCGGTTACTTGCGACTGGGCCTGCCTGCAGCTGAAAGCAAAAACTAAACGTAAATATCTAAAACATAAAAAAGGTGCGCTCTGAAGTGGATTGGTTAGAGGGCGGGTTGCGCAGGAAGGGGAGGATGCTCTGTCGTAGTTTGCATGAAAAACCCATTTGCACGCCGTTGAGCGTCGTCTGCGCAGAATAGTTGACGCCAGCTCCTTCCTAGTTGGGAGCACAGGATAATTGACTTTCAAATCAGTTTGCTATAAATTTTTATCGGCACTTTTGATGCTGTCGCTGGCAGCACTCGACGTTAGCGACACTGGCGACGCTCGCGGCTACAACGGGTGCAATCAATTGCCAAAGTCAATAGGGACCATGCTGGTGATAATTGCCAGCCAGGCTGTGGATAGCGCATGGAGAGCATCAGTAACAGCAGCACCAGCAGTCAGGACGGCGTCAGGGACGAAACGCCACTAATGAGTTTTATTGAGTAGTTGCTGCCACGGGTACGAAACCCTTGTCCAGCCCTTAACTCTAACCCATGTTCTAGATGAGATGACCTGAGCACTGGGCACCTCGGGCCTCGATGACGCACGGAAGCAGTAAATCAAATCTGTAAGTGCCTCCTGGCCATTTGAGTAGTGCTGCAGTCCATACACGTAATTGCATTTACGGGCTCACACATGGCACCTTTCAGTTGTGCCCCGCCCGATCATATTTAAAGTCGGCCGACCCACTTAGCCACAAAAATCGACCAGAAATAGCACCAAAGAATGGAAAGAGGAAACGAAAATTGGCATAAGCACGTAAATTATGTGTTGCCAATTAGCAGTTCTCAATTTTTGCACGCAATTCCTTCTTCAAAAGAAGTAGAAAAAATAAGAGCACCAGAAAGTAGGCGTGGATTGGTAGCTGAAACGACAGAAACTCACACAAAAAGGGGCAACAAAAGCAAGGCATAGAAAAACATGCAGAAATCTGTCAAGCAAGAAAAATATGACTCGGCTTTTCCACACCCTTTAAATTCACTTGAACACTTCAATTTTCATTATTATTTACAGATGCTTTTATTCACTTCACTATAACAGTCAAAAACAATTTTTTTATTTTAAAAAGTCAAAAATTAAAACGAAGTTCTAAGCACTAAAATGTCAAGCAGTAGATAAGAATATATTCTGCACATATTGTTTGCGATTTATGTAAAGATATAACTAAAGTATGATATGGTATATCATATTACATGTACGTATGTGGAAACTGATTAGAAATTTAGTAATAATGCACGTATTTATGTTTGTTTTTTTTATTATTTAAAATTATTTTATTAATTATTTACTAGACTTACAGAAGTACACAACTCGATACCTGCTTGTAGGGTATTGGGAAAAATGTATATATATATATATAAATAATTTCGTCACGACATAAGTGGCATCATTAGAGGAAGTGTGTGGCGCACTGGTTGACTACCACCCAAGCCAGCACAGACACCCCTCCCCCAACGTGTCTCAAGTGCCTGACGTAAAAAAGTCAAATGCCGAAATTGCCAGGCAGCAACAGAAAAGCAGCAAAAAAAAAAAAATAAAAGGAAAAATAAGTAGAAGAAAAAGAAATGCCATGCCAGACCATCACTTTGTCTGCGTCGGCGGGGAGCTGCGAATGAGTGCGAAGAAAACATGGTAATTTTTCATAAAAACCGCCAAATGCGCACACAACCCGAAGCGAAAAAGAAAACCGCAGAGGAACAGGCAAACAAAAAAAAAAATTATATTTTTTGCTGTCCTGCGCTGTTTTTTCCCATATATTTTTTTTCCAGCTCTGTTGCTGGAATGTAATTCAAAGACGTTATTGGACGGAAGGGTGGCTGGACGACGGGGAGGGCGGATGGAGGGAAGGGCGTGGCTTGCCACATTTATGCGACGTCTTTTGGCATTTAGGCATGCGAAATGCGTTGCCCCAAATCCTTTTTACGTGGCTGCCAAGGACACAACGAGAAACGCCATATGGGCCGTGAAGTGGCAATAGATGGCCAGAAACGGAAAATCTGGTTGGAGGGGCAACTTTTAGATTGAGGGATGATGGAGGATAGCCCGAAAAAAAAAACAAACTTTTAGCGGAAGCGGCGACGGAAATGTCAACAAAACGGCAGCCGCGCTTTGGATGGCCTACTTGGGTGGAGGCAGTAGGTAGTGGGAGGTCGACTATTGAGGGGCCATTTGGGATTGCTGCCCACTCATAATAATTCCCTGCAGAAATATTATCAAATTGCGGCAATTGATTTAAACGCCAGCGGGCATACTAACGCCCACAAGGCGTGGCAGCATTGTTGTCAATGGATCGGTGATAACTTAACATAACAATATAGTTGCTAGTGTTTCATATTATTATAAAATGAAGTCAAAAACGCATGCGTTTCAGAAAAGTAATAAATGTACGAATAAAAAGTGGGTTGATTTTTTTTAACAACTGGCTATGAACTGAGTACTCCTCAAGTTTGGAGTTGTATCGGAGAGGTTGCAATGTATGTCTAGGCTTATCTCGATTCCACTACTTAAAACTTAGTTTTAGTTTCTATTTGATATAATACTACGCGGCACAAAGAAGGAAAATGGATAAGTTTAAGCAGGCCGCCTCTAAAACTGTTCATTCACAAAAAATGAGGACAGATGCTTGGAAGGATATAGCTATAGTTTTAATTACTTTAAAGACAATTGACATAAAGTTTGGTATCTCATTGAAAATCTAAAAGACAGTTTTAAGCACCGGGAACGTTTGGCCTTGAATAACTCGAGAGTTCCATTATTCTTCAAAGACCGGGTTAATAATTTTCCATGCGGACAGGCAAAAATAGCTTAAGCGCAATCGATATTGCGGAGATGGCTCCGATTCGTGAAACTTGGGCTGTCTGATTTGCCAATGGATTTGTGGCTCACACCATTTGGCGCCTCTGATTTATTTCCGTAAAGTAATTGGAAGCGTTGCTAAGGATGCTGTGGCTCAAATGCCAACATAATTAGTGGCGTGCTCAAAAATAGACCATAAATAATCGTCGCTTACTTTTGCCTTCACCCGGCAAGGCGAATAATATAGAAAGCAGTACGCATTGAGGACGATAAAGACGATGCAGCAGGAGGAGGCAGAGTCCTCGCCAACGAAGCAAATTGTCTAAGGCCCTGCATAAATTACTTAAATGTTTTTCCCAGGAAATGAAGATGCTGTGCCACAATGAACGGGTAGCAGTTTAGCTGCTGCTGCTGCTGCTGCTCGTCCGTGCGACGCGGCGTATGCGCAATTTTATTAAATTACATTCGTGTTTTGGCAAATTAATTACGAAATTATGTTGTCGTCTGCCGCCCAACCAACTATATAAAATAACAACACATGAATGTACACTTCAAGAAAACTATGACTTTGATTTTGAGAAACTTTTATCTCCATGTAAAAACTTATAGCAAAAATAAAACATGTTAAAGCTTTCAAGCAACATTTAAACTTACCCATTTCGGAATAATTTTCCCAATAAATGTAAATACACATTTATTTTCTCTAAAATGCAGAAGTACGTGAAATAGTTTTGAAGTGTTTCATTTAACTCAAGCATTTTAAGCTTTCAGAAATTGACTTTGTAAGCTTAGCATTTATGTATAATAAAAACGGTTGAATTTCAATTCACTTTGAATTGCAGACCGAATTATTTTTGAAGAGTGTACAAGTATCTAACGAGGCGTTGCCATGACTGCCCCTTGCTGCCGTTCCATATATTGTATTTATCTCTGACTGTCAGTCGTGGCCTGAGAGACCTCAGCCCTCAAAGGGCTACTGGCCTTGCGGTCTGATTCGGCTTGTTGGCTTGCTCGCATATTAAAAGTAATTTTGCCTCATATTTGGCATATTTCGTTGTCTGGCAGGACACACAACATAGCACAGAACACAGGACACAGGACCATAACCCGCGCAGATTATTCAGCATTTCAATCGTCGTCGTTGTTGTCGTTGTCGTTGTTGCTATTGTTGTTGTTGGCCATTTTTCTAGCGCATATTCAACTGGAAATCTCAGCCGCCATAAATTTGACTTTATGTTCATGGCTTGCTAACCAAATTGTGTTTACAAATCATGCCAGATAGACGTTCCCTTCCTTCCTATCATCTCTCACTCTATCTCACTCTCTCTTTACCTAATTAAGCGCACCCCCCGCCGTCAAAGGGCAAAGCACTCGCATTACTCATACGACGCATTAGACGGTCCCAAATCATTGTCAAATAAATAACGTTAATTTGTTAAATCGGACTAAACGCAGCGCAACCAGCAACCAGCAACCGCAACAAATGCGAGGGACGACTTCAAGTTAAAAATCACATTTGCATATTTCGCATATAACAATAAGAGAACCAATGATGTGTAACGTAAGCGGAGAATCGAAATCGAATCGAGTTGCGAAACTCACATGTTATTTTTCTACCTGATGCTGCTGTTGCTTCGAATTGCTCTACTTGCAAGGAAAGAAATTATATGCCCAACTCCCCCACCTATCCGCTTGTCAGCTAAAACGCATGTGTACGCTTCATTTATGCATTCATCAATCAGCTAACCAAGTGTAAATTTTTGCATTTCCTGAGCGCTGAAATAAAACAGAGAATTTGAATTTGCACCAAAAACCCAAAGTTAAATCAAACACTCCCACAGCTTCCCAACTCCGGCCACAGCCCAGACACAGTCCTTAATGTAGCAATTTAGCTCCTCTTTCTCCCCCAATCAAGGCATAGCTGCTTTGTCTTTTGAGCTTGCTGGCAGTAGCAGCAGAAGCGGAGTCGGAGGCAGCAAACGAGAACGCCCTTCATTTATTTTATTTTGAAATATATAAATCGCACCTAAAAGTATGCTACACTAAACTTTGATTCATGGCGCAAAGTTTCCGTTCGCTTGAAAATTCGTTTTCCTTGGCCTTACACACACACCATCAACAAGAAAACACACACCCACACTTGCTTGCAGCTGTTGCCCACAACGTTCCAGTTCAACGCTTTTTACGTGCTCAGCTGCCATGCCTGCCCCTAGCCGAGCCCGCGACTCCTCAAACCTTGCACCTTTCTGGGCAAAAAAAAAAAGAACGGAACGAAAAACCCCCCAAGAAGAAAGAACATTTTTGCAATTTTCCCTGGCGCCCATTTAGCACTTGGCCATGATACGCAGTTTCTCTTTTATTTGCTGTGAAAATAATAGAATCATAAACTGAAACGGGGCGTGGCTAGGGTGAACCGATGTGAAACCAGGGTAGACTATGAAACAGCAGCAGCAACAGCACGTGGTCCGCTTTGAAGTGTTTGATGAAATTTTCGACACTTAATGATAGCACACGCTACACCCAGTCAGCGAGTCAACAGCAACAACAACAACAACAACAAGAGAGAGAAAAAACAACAACAGCTGCGACCCGTCCAGTAACACATCATAAACGACAACGGCCATGCACCGCAAAATTGTTAACAATCGGAATGAAGCTAAAGCTGTTGTTCTGGCCACGTACAACAAAGAGAGAGAGAGAGAGACAGCAAGGGGGAAAGGGAGTGAGGCAGGGCGGCAGAGAAGTGGACAGGCGCAGGCTGGTAATGACATCGTCGCTCCGGGCAAACTCTGGGTTCTGGTTATGGACTCTCGACGTTGACGACGCTGCCAACTATATAAACAGCAGGCGCGACAGTCAAGGCTAGCATGCATATGCGATGTCAACGGGGTTGTGTCAACTGATGATGCAGCCAATAAGCCCAGCCCAAATAACTGCATGCAACGCAACGCGACAGGCCCGAAAATTTCTCACATCAGGCAACAGAGGGTAAATCCATCAGTTGAAAATACAAATGCGGAGAATACTCTAGCTAAAATTGCATCAGCTATCTATTTATATGTAATTAACTAATAAATAAATAAAATAATAAAACAAACTTTCAATTAGTTGAATTTTCGAATGTTTGAACCCGATTTGAAATATTGGTATTTTAACCAGTTCAAAATTAAATCCAAATATGCTGTCAATTCACAGAAATAAAATATTTTATTGCCTTTATTAATTGATTATTGTGTACTGATTTATACCTAATTAAAATAAGTTACGTTGATACAACATTATTTAGTTTCATTAAAACATCAAAATCAATTTGTATTTTGAGTTAGCTATTTAAATAATTTAAATGGTCTGACCTTTTTGCAATAAGTGCAAGCGTAATGCTATAGATACAAATTCATTGTTCATTAAAAATAAAATAATAGACATCCTTAAGCATAGACAAAGCTTAATTATCTTCATATAACATCGAATAGGATAAGAACACTCAAACAATCGATAAAATTACAAGCTGCAATATTCAATAATTACACCCTGCTAAGTTTAACCTCCTGTCAAGCCTAGCATTATTATAATGAAGCGCTCGTCTTAATTATGAGGCCATTCTATAAAAGAGGTGTGTGCGTTGCAGGTCGCATCGGGTAGTTATAACACCCGAAATTTCATGCCTGCATCTGCATCCTTTGGCCCATTCAGCTGATTTTATTGCCACTGTTGTTTAAAAAGTAGATGTTTTTGTTGTTTTGCTGTTGGCGGCTGTCTGCCGTCTATTATAAGTTGTTAGTGCTCGAATTATGTTGTTAGCCATGTTGTTGTTCAAAATCGCAATAAACGCTTAGCTGGCGAGTAAAAGTGCATTTATATGGTGCAAAGCTTGGAGGTCCCAAAACACCTACCAATTGCCAAATAAACAACGAAGTTTACAGCCTTAAACTTAAAAGCCAGCAGAGGGAATATTGTAGTCGGGGCGATGGAGCTCACAATCAACGGCAACATTAACGATATCGCCTTCAAAGTGCCGACCCAACCCGATAAGAACCCAACTTTAACCAAGCCGCATGTCAAACACGCAAACCTTTCAATGACAAAAAACCACCAACAGCAGCAGCACCAGCAGCAGCAGCAGCAGGTGGAAGGCAGCTTGAGGCAGTTGGACGGTAACTGTTGGCCAGGTGATGGCATTTGGCAATGTTCCGAGTTTTGCTTGTTGCGTGTTCACTTTCACTTCCACACTGAAAGTGTGTGTGTGTGTGTGTGTGTACCGAGAAATTGTGGTTTGTTTGCTGGGTAATTACATTTTACCATTCCCAAGCTCTTTCTCTGTGTGTGTGGGCATGTCAGCGTGATAATTATGCGACTATAATCGCACTTTTACATGCCAGCAGCAGCAGCAGCAGCAGCAGCAGCAGTAGCAGAAACAGCAGCAGTCGTAGTGAAAACCAACTCCACCGTCTACTGGACTCGAACTTTGAGTGTGTCCAAACAATCGTCTGGGGCACAGAACCAAAACACTTGAACCCTAAAACAAAATATGTTGAACGAGCGTCAAAAGTCAGCAGCCCCAACTAATTAACAGGCCGCAGGTACAAAGTGACCCTCCCCCCACCCCTTCCATCTTCCATCTTCAGGTCAAACACACACATACATGTACTCATTGCTCTCGTATACATTCATAAAATATTTAAGGCAAGTTGCCCGAGCTTAAACAAAAGCGAAAGCCATGTTTAATCATAAGAGCAAAAACAACACTAAAATTGTTGCTGCCTTTGCCAACGGCAACGGGCAACTTTGCTACTAAAACTGAGAGCAACAAAAAAAAGGGTTAAGTAAATATTGAAGTGAATAAAAACCATGAAAAAGGAGCCAGTTGGCAAAAAAATAATACACACACAGACAAGCACACACACACACACACACACGCACACATGCACATGCATATATACATTTACGATGAGAAGCGAAAGGCAACGCACACAGTTAACTACTCTTTTGGCCGTGTCGCGTGAAATGGGCGAAATGGCTGGCCGCTGAGTGGAACTGGGCGTGGCCGGGCGTCACAGCCATAGTCAGCACACAGTCGGTGGGCGGTAGTCGGGCTTTAGCTTTAGCTTTAGCAGCAGCAGGAGCTGCCTGCAGCACAGCTACCAATTAATGTCCTTGTTAGGCAGTGGCCTGTAAAATTGGCTTAAAAAATATGTAACCTTATGCGAGTAGCTCTCTCTCTCTCTCTCTCTTTATCTCTCCCTCTCTCTCACTCTCTACTTCCCTTTCCCCCCTTCGTGCAGTGTGTGTGTTAACTGTTTTGTTCATGCGCAATTTTCTCTATACAATTTGAAAATCTACTAAATATATTTATGGATGCATTAAGTAGACTCTTAACCTTTTATGCAACTATCACATTTCTGATTAAGAGCATACTTTAGATAGTTAGCTGTTTAGGACATGCTTAAATAAGCCATAAATATTATAGACTGCCTGAAACTACTCGACTTTCCCGTTCAAAGTTTTATTCAAAAACAGTTTGAAGCATATTGCATGAGAACTTTAGTGCAGCATCTCGCTAAAACCTTTTTGAAGATCTAAGTTACAGTCTGCCAGTTAAAATCCTTGTTATATTATTATATTTTATATATTTTATTACAAACTTTATATATGACTCGAATTAAATCACAATTAATATCGCGTTTCAGAACATTTAACCAGACCATTTCTGCCGTATAAACATTGAAAATTCTGCTGCTTTTCAGCCATGCACTTTGTGTGTGTGTGTGTGTGAGCGCTTATGTAAGTGTGTGTGCGTATATATATGAAGCCACCACTACAATGCAAATCCAATGCAATGGCTACAGTTTCATTGTGGCCAAGTTGGTGTTAGTGCTGGTGTTGGCATTGCTTTTGGCTTTAAGTGAAATAAAATTCATATAGGCGGGATTGTATTTTATTTTTTGTATTTAAATGCTCGCTGCCTAGTTACAATTATTTAATTTGGTGCTGGGCTGGGGCAACTACTCGCATTTGGCGATGCGACTTTGACATGCCAGCATGAAGGCCTTTCGGTTTACCCAGCTCATGTAATCAATATGATGGAAGGCTGTGCCAGCGAAACTGAATCCATTTCTGTTTCTGTTTCTGATTCTGACTCTGATTCGGTTCATCATGTGACTGCAGCTAGAACTGGTGGCTTAAAGCGGTCGTTTGACACGCAAAAACTGACCGAATGTCGAATCAAAAATTCAAAAGTTAGTTGCGAAGGGAAGGGGTTAGATATCAGGGGCTAGGGGCTAGCGGCTAGAGACTAGGGGCTACGGCAACAGCAAATGCAAAGGACACATACCAACATACACCGCACAAAGCACAAATGGCCACGGACATGAAACAATAACAGAAGCAAACAGGAGTCTGACAGCGTGGATATATACATCTGTATCAGATTGAACATTGGCAGACAGATGGACAGACTGACAGAAAGAAAGAGACGAAAAGAGAGGGAGGGGGATAAAGAGCAATAACCGCAGGGATGGAGAGCAAGAGCCTCACTGGCAGTGAAAGTAAGCAAAAATTTGACCACTGGGCAATTGCAGTATGTAATTTGGGGGTTAGGGGATGCCTTGGAGAAGGGGCAGTGAATCTAATCTGTAAGCATAAATTCCAATCATTTTGCAAATGGAATGTGCAAATGCAAACCAATAAAACCGCAAAACACAACACAGCAAATGGCAAACAGCTCATGGCGCAAGCTGAAGACAGCATTGCAGCAAACAAAATAGAAATAGGAAACAGGACGAGCAGCAGCAGTACCAGAGGAGCAACAGTAGGAGGACCATTCCAAATATCAGAGACAAGCTACTGTGTGCGGCTTACGACAGCATCACACAGTGAACGCGTCCAGGGTCAAGTAAATCCTTGACCAATGTTGTCCTGGGTTTGGCTTACGTTTGAGTTTCGTTTCGTTCGAAACTGCATCTGTGTCTTCATCCCATTGCGCTGCTTTCAGTAAAATTGGTGAAGGGACGAGTGTTTTGTTAATGAAGTGAGTAAGTGAGCTTTTGGGGGGAACAAAAAAAGTTGTGCCAGCCATATGCCAAATCAATGTGGCTGCAGGCAAAATCTGTGCGAAAACAAGCAATGTGGGAATAAGGTAAAGTGCTTCTGGCTACGTAAAAGATGTCGATGATTTTCAGATTAATTCAAGAGTGCCTTTCTCCAGACTGTTGGACGCAGTAACGTAATGAATTTAAAGATTACATCTAATTGAATAACTGGAAGGCAACCGATTTAAAAGTGAAATCAGTAAGCTATAAATTAATGAGAGCTCGGAGTGATTTATCTTGTAAATGAAAGTACGCAAAAAAAACAGAAACGAGTTTGACCTACACATTTAAAAATAAACACGGGCTACTTCAAGCAGTAGAAAATGCCAATCTCTCCACAAAAATTATAGTTTATAGTTACAAAAATATAAATATCTCGTCTTATACGGCAAGTCATTATATGTTCTATGTATACCATTCAACAAAGGCAATTTTAAATGTCAAATTAAGCTCCCCTTAAGTAATTATCAGCTTGGCAATGTCTCCATTGTTGTGTGTGCGTTTTTTAGTTTTGTATTTTATTTTTTGCCAACAACCGACTTTAAAGCCAATTGGGGACTCTGCTCTGACAGCTCTTAGGCTTATTCTCTCTTTGTCTCCAGCTCTTTTCATCATTCCTCTTTGCTGAGTGACATGCATTTTGGCCTCGAAATATAATTAATGATTTGATACGCCTACCAATTAAAAGTGTCAAAAGCAGGAGCACAAAACCCAGCAACCAGACTCCTGGTCCTGGACTGGGTACAGGAACAGGAGTCGACTCTAAAATGGTTTTTCACTCATAAAACTCATTTGCCGACAGATTTTGCCTCTTACCTTTTACAACTGGGGAAGGTTAATTGAATTAATCTCGGCAGCGTTTAAATTCTCACAGTTGGGAGTAAAAAGATGAGAGGGAAATTCAAAAGCTTTCGGGTTAGTGGAAGAGAAGAAGGAGAGATGTGTTGAGTAAAATTCTGTCATATTTGAAGCGAACCCTTTTTACACGTGCAATTAAAAGCCATTTTTACGAGCAATTTGCAAAATATGATGACGATGACGATGTCAGACACGTTGCATGATAATAATGTCGATCATGATCATCATCGTATTATATACATACGTATACACATACATAACATGTTCAGCCAGCATGATAATGAATGCCGTTCTGGCATTGTTGCTGTAATTGTCAACCTCACAATTGAAACATCAAAGAATATATACATATATAGCCACCCAATAGACAGATAGGCAGACAGAGGCCAGAACCGCTGGATTGTAACGGAGCACTTTCAATGTGGATGGACGCTTCCGGAGCGCGAAATGCCTTTGACATGTAAAACACAGCGTGGCAAGCGAACAATATGGAAAACAAGAGTAACGGAAATACGAAGAAAATTGCAGCAAAAATAAAACAAACAAAAGTACAGATAGTTTTTTACTCGACACGAGAAAAATGGCAAAACAAATTGTAATGCATGTAAAATTCAAATGAGAGCTAAAATTTGAAATTTATTTGCCCTGAAAATAGGTGCGAAATTAAATAAAAATGATTTTCAACGACTGGTTTTTTGTGCTTTATATATTCAGAGAAATTACATTTTTTTGTTAAATAATCAACAAGCGTGGAGTTGTCAAATTGTTGTTGTTTCTGCTTTTGGCCATTGCTTATTGTTGTTATTCTGCTAATTGAATATTGACACTTGTGTCCACACTTGCCACTGTCCAATGAATGCTGCCAGAGACTACAACGTATTCCCATTTCAATTTGCGATTACAGCACAACTGCCTCGAGCTAAATTTAAATAATAAAAAAATAAGTCAGACATCTGTACTTTATTTTGAACTTAAAAAAGTTAGTTGGGTAACTTATAGATTTTTAATGGAGAGGTTGATCGAATTCGAAAACAAGAACATATATAAGATATATAGTTTGCCATATAAAGTGTATATATTTCCACTGATTCCAATAATATAACTCTCTTAGCTTAAGATTCATTTGAGTAATCGTATCGATTAATTATATAAGTCAAATAGATTCATTTTGTGCCGGACTAAGTCCATAAAATATTACTCTATTTTCTAGTCGACTCATAGAAGGTATACTTTTTTAAGCCTTTTGAAATACACGCGACTTTCACTTTAAAGCATGTGAGCAAAAACGAATCGAAATCGAATTGTGTTCAAATGTCCCTTGGTCCCACCCAAAAAATAGAATGAAAAAAGGAAAGAAAAATCGAACTAACAACATTGAGTGACTTGGGCTCAAGTCTCGAGCACAAAACTAACTAATCCTTTTTTGCGCATTTCGCTCTTTTTTGTCCAATGCCAATTCATGCGGCCAAAACGAAAATGTCATCATCAGCAGCTTGCCCATAAGCCAGAAGCTGCTCAACAACATTTTCATGCCAACCCGTTCCCAACTCGCTTTTTGCCTTCACCAACCACCAATCCATTGCAGCTCTTTGAATTTGGTCACACACTCATACACGTATTCACACACACACACATACACACATACACACACATATATATATATGTATACAGTCGTATAGTGCCACTCAACGTAACTTTTTATGTGCAACATAGCAGAATGATTGTGTTCCGTTCCAGAAATATCAGCACAACAAGCACGACAACAATAACAACGACAACATCTGCAACAACGACAACAACAAGAAAAACAACGCAAACTATAACAACAGTAACAACAACAAGAACAACAACTTAAGCCATTTCGCATAAAATTTCACACACCATTTTAGCCAAGTGCCACATTACCTGCACACAAGACGGGACTCAACTCAACTCAACTCAACTCAAAGCGGTTCGGTTCAAGACCCCCAACACTCAAAAAAAAAATCCACCTCAGGTCCACCCACACAGCTCTGCAGAGAACCATGCAAGCGAGTAAAGAAAGCAAAATAAAATGCTTAGAAAATGTTGAAAAACACGAAACTGAACATAAAAATACCTTTTGACACATGCAAGTAGAGGCGGCTGGCAGGAGGCGTGGTCCTGGCAGTAGTGAAAAAAACAGCGAAAAGAATGAGCTAGAGAGAGAGAGAGGGAGAGAAAGAGAGAATGGCGATGCTAGTGGCAACTTAAAATCAGCGCAAAAAGAAACTACTACATTCAAGGCTCGAATGGTGCTTGCCAAAAGGAGCCAACAACAACATACAAAATTAAGAGAAAAAAAAATCTTGAAAATTGCATTTTAAGAAGAAGCTTGTGTGGCTATAACGGAAAATCTATAAAACCCAAAACACACACTGAAGTGCATACAACTGACTGCAAAATGCAGAGAATTGGGTACATGGAATTGAAGATGGACCGGGGCCACAATGGTCCACAGTCAGCAAAGCATGTTGGCTCAATCCAATACAATTTTAACGATAATGCGAGTCAACTAAAATTGATACGGCCATCAGAACCGGGGGTATAATGACGAGCGCACTACACATGGACATGGCCAAATTACATTCCTCTATTTGTCCGGATTTGAATACAAACGAAAATATCACGTATACGCATATACAAATGAAACTGTCCATAATGATGATGAAGTTTGCAACTGTTTCCTACTTCAGTTCACAATTGTTGCAACAAGACAATTGAGAAGCGAATCGATAAGCAATTAATGCAGTTAAATAGCTGGGGAGTTTGTTCAAGATAAACTGCTTGAAGCAAATACTTCATGTCTGCCCTTCCGTCACAAAGATGTCGATATAAATTTATATATCCCTTATAGAGCGTATGCAGCTTTTAACAAATACACATTTATAAATATATACTTACAAAATTTGTTTCTCTTGTACAGATTATCTATATAGGTGGTTATTCTATGATGTTTTTTTAAGCCTTTCAAAAGTTAGTTTCTAGGTAAACGTCGCGATTTTAAGAGGCAAGTTGGAGTTCACATTTCTGTTTTTGTAAATGGGAATGAGTATTTGACAATTTCAGCGATAGATGCGTATATGGAATGCAAAGAGAGATAATAGGCTTTAAAGACTACGAATCAACGAAAATAATTGAAGCATTTCAAATTTTCCATACCTAAGTTTGGCACACGTTTAAGCTTTGAGCAGGGTGTTTATTGGTCGAACAGATTCGCAGCTGAATACTTTAGTTTTAATCAGGTTTCTTAATCCAAAGCACTGTTGATGCCAGCCACTGGTCAATCAATGTGTACATTTGCCGCCCCACAATAATTGAAAAATATGAAAACCACCTGCTACTTCAAACTTAGCCCGTGGACAACATTTCCGAGTAGAGCGCGACACATTGTTGCCATAACGATTTGCACTCCAAGAGCGACCCGACACCCAAATACGAGACACCCAAGCAGTTGGGCGCAACAAGAGCAGCAATAACAAATTATGACAACAAATTGCAAACAAACAAGCAACAAACAAGTGAATCACCTTTAATGCTTCCATTCTGCACTTTTTGCCGAAGCGTAAGCAAGTGTTACTGACACAGAGCCCCCCTCCCCCACCCCTCATCCCTCATCCCCCTCCTCCGGCGTCCATGGTCAGGAGACGTGGCAGGGCTATACTGTCTTGTCATAACTTCAGTGGTTGCCTTGCACGCAGGCAGGCAGGCATTGACAAAACTGCACAGCCAGCAGACAGTTGAAAGGAGACAGAACTGAGAACTGAGCTAAGGCTAAGGCTAAGCGGGTAGAGGACATTACTAGAGAAAGGACTGTGGAACGAGACATGCATGTCAAAGGACAGCGACAACAACTGTGAGTGTGTGCGTGCGTGTGTGTGTCTGTGTGTGCCTGCGTGTGTGTGTGTGTGTGTTGCTTAACACTTAGAAGCGGAAGTAAGCGTCGTGTTCCTGCGGTTGGGAAAATGAAGAAACAGGCAAAGCAAGAAATGGCAAGGCAGCGGCAGCAACACCAGCAACAAAAGTTTGTTTTCCTGCGGCACATGACTGGCGTTTGTGTCTGGTAGCTCTACACTCAACAAACAAAAATACAGGAAACATAAATTTTAAAAACAGAGAACAAATAAATAGTTGATTTTTAGAAATTCGATGCTTTGTATATCTAATAAAATACTTTCAGAATTATAGAAAAAAATGATTTACCAAAATACTTTTACTTCAAATTTAGAAACACATTTTTTGTTGGGTGACAAAATTATATATTTACAATTCAGAAGAAATTTCTTTGTATTCAGTATATTTGCGCATTTATAAAAGTATATGATGTGCATACAATCAGCTAAGATTCTATTTGTTGGTCTTCAGAACTATCCCATATCAAGCCAAGGTACTGGCAATGCTCACCAGTCTACAGGCTGGATGGAGATGGATGTAGGAGTAGGCAAACTGATGGGGATTCAGTGGGGGGAGGGGGCACTGTGACCCAACATGGCTCAAGTAGGTCGAAGGCTGTTTAGTCCTTACTAAGCTAACATCAAATTCTGAAACTTGGCATATACTATTTTTGGGAGTGTACTGCTACTGCAGTGATAGCAAAAAGCAAGACAGCAAAGGCAACAACAACAAAAGCAAGTCGACAGGTGTGCCACACTAACCGACACAAAAATATCATTTTAAAGTTTTGTGCTCTGCCTGTCGCTCTGTTAGTTTTTGACATGAAATTACATTACATTTTACAACAGCGAGTGTCAGCAAAAGAAGCAGACAAAAAAAAAAATACACTAAGAGCAACAACAAAAACAACATTGCCAACAACAAGAGACACATAAACAAAATTAACGGTTGAGTTTGCTTCAGCATTCGTTGAATTGTCTAAGTTTGGCAACTGTCGTTGAGTTTTTGTATAGACCCCCAAAATGAAGTGTACAAATTAGTTGGCCTTGTCACAAACAGCAGCAAAAACATCAACAACAGCAGCAGCTGCCGCAGCGCAGCAACAATATAAACACAACAGCAATCGCAAATGGAGAGCTAGAAAGCAAATTGACGGCATCTTAAACCCGTGGCTGAAACCGTTAAGCCACTTTTCATCGATCCGCCAACAATTACGTGCAACGCTCTGCGGAAACAATTTATCAGGCTGGCCAACATGACTAAACTAAGTATCCACTACGAGTGCAGCAGCAGAGCTTACAAAATACAAGCCCCCACCTTTACCACCTCAACCACCTCCACCCCCTCTCTTTATACCCACTCACTGCATCTGAATGTATGCCCTAAGTGCATGCCAAGCTTATTTTGCTAAACAGCAATTGCAAACAAGCCAAAAATCAAAAGCCGCCAAACAATTTACTGAAACTTGTATATACTTTCAAGCGGCATTTCTGTGTTATCTGTGTTGTTCTGTGTTATTATAAAGTTGTCCGTAAGCTGCACGTCCTCTTTATTTATATTTCATTATGTTGCACTTAATTATATGATGAGAATTCAGTAATTAAGCACCAAAAAAGCAGACAAGCTTTCAGCAATTAACTACAAAGTTACCAGTGAATTTCTGCATATTTAAATAACTTTTTAGAATACAAGAGTTAAATACTTAAAATTTGATATAATGCACAGTTTGATAATACTGTTCAAATTAATTAGCATCTAAAGTACTTTTCAACTAAACATAAGTGCAAATGTGCCCTGAAAGTCGGTAGCATAGGGTAGAGCAAACAAAAAGAGCCTTGAACTGTGTATGCAACGCAATCCGCCACTCGCCTGGTGCAATGAACTCTGTTCTCCTTCTCACAGTCAACGCCCACACAAACTTACCCCCAAAAATTCTTTTCCCCACACCTTGCATACAGAAGCAGAAACTTTGATGGCAAACAGGATTCAATTGAGGTGGGGTTGAAGGGGGAACGCTATGAGTTTCTGACTGTTTAGTAGCCAGTTTGGCTTGTCTCTGGCTCGTTTTGCTGCCAAATCGTCACATCATTACTTATACGCTACAAAATATAGTGTTTTCGTGTTTCTGCTGGCGGGCCTGGTGGCCAAAAACAGAGACTGTGGGCCAGTCCAAATTGAAAACGGCTCTGAAAGTGAACTTAATGGATAGTCGAGCCAATGCTAAGCGGGAAACAAAACTCGCCTGCCCGCCTGACAGCCACGAGAATTTATAGAGCACGCCGCCAAAGAAGTCGAGCAAACGGGCAATTTACTTTGGGAACGCTGCAGTTTGCGGGATTGTCCGGTTTTGTCGGCTAACTGGGATAACTGGAGTGTGCTGTGTGCTGTCAGCTGTGTGCCGGACTCTCTGGACTGTCTGTCAGGGACTGTCTAATCGCTGCGCTAAATTAACACGTATACGCCATGTGGCGGACAAAGATTTTAGTCTGTTGAGAAATGGCCGAGCAGTTGCCTTTTGCCGTTGCAGTTCCCGTTCCCGTTCCCTTTCCCGTTGCCTTTGCCGTTGCAGCATTGTTGCCGCATACTATGTGGCGCTTTTTTGCACTTGTAATGTGCACACGTTTTATAGCCACAATTTCACAGTTTGCCTGGCAGCATGCAGCCGAGCCAGTCAAGGTGCCAATATTGTTGTTAACTGCTGATAGTTGCTGCCGATTGCTGATGTTGCCGTTCTTCTTCCTGTTGTTGTGGCTGTTGGTGTGGCAGTTGCTACTGCTGCTGCTGCTTGGCAATGCAATGCGGCAAATGCGATTGCCATTTGCTTGTGCAACTCGTTACCCCTCATGCCATTTTTAGTCCAATTCGAAAGCCAAAAAACAAAATGGGAAATGTGAATTGCGAAATACGAAACACATTTTTAGTTTCTAATCGACGCGCGTTCATCGCATAAAAATAATGCTATAAGCGATAATCCGCCCAAGACAGCTGCATTTTTTGGTTTCGTGTGCCTCTCGATAATGGCTTGTTTACGACGCAGCGTGTGAATGAGAATCACTTAAAGACAATATTATTTAACTTCGCATTCGAAAACCAACAGGTGTTTTTATCCAATGAACCCTTTAGAAATGGGTTAAAGGGGTAAAATGGAGTTGTGCAAGGAAGTAAGCATATTCGGAAGCATATTTTTATTCTTGATGAGCATGAACATCCGATTCCATATAGTAATGCTCCTCTGTTCGTCTATATGAACAGTCGTATTTCAAAGACTGACTTCAAATTTTGAATATTAAGTTTATTTCATAAGAACACTGCCTTATTTTGTTTTCCCTCCTCACTACCTGTGGCAGTCAGGAGAAATAAGAGCCCTTCCACATCTGCTTACATTTGAGTGTGCGAAGCTAAACCGAAAACTAAAATTCATATTTTACGGCTGGGTTCAGGCTCTCGTAGTGATGCTTACTCGAATACTTTCTACTTTCTCTTAACTACAGGTAAACTTTTGCAATTAAAATTAGCCGATTGTGCATTGCTCAGAGCCTTGTGGAAGACTTTTGAATGAAGTCCATGACAAGGCTTTCTCTTGTTGTGTTCTTTTGCTGCTTGAATTGTCCAATGTAAATGAGCCATAAAATGATGACATTTCTTTAAATAGTCACAAGTTCTACATTTTGAGACATTATTTGCATTTGCAGTTTTAGAGGGTGTGGCATTAATGATCCCTGCTGACACTCGTCGTCGGCCAGGTGAGCTGGGAAGCTGATGAGGCAAGTGCTCACTGTGTGCTCAAATGATAAACGGTCCAGCTGATAGAGCTAAGCGACTCGAATGACACAACAATGCCTTGGCATGGGGCTGTTGTTGTTATTTTCCTTTTTCTTTCTTTTTTGTTTTTAGGCACAGTTTTCTGCTTGTGGCATTTTGTTCGCCACGCGAAATTTAGCATCACAATAAAACACAAGAAATAAATTTGCGCTGAAATTCAGCTGCTTATCAGCGAGGCGTGGCAGGTAAACATAGGCAAAGTTTGTAGGGCGCCGAGAGATTTAATAGCAAGTTGATAAGCCCAACAGCAGCAAGCAGGACCAACTGTACTATGTACTATACTAACAAATAAAAAACAAAAAAACGAAAAAACTGAGGGCTCAGACTCTGAATTCAGATGCCGGAACCGCTTTAAACTCGCTTACGGTAATAAACTCACCGAGGCGTGGTGCTATTTTAAATCTAAATAGACTCACCGAGCCAACTTGAATTTATTTTGCCATGAGACACAAAAAAAAAATGAGGCAAAAAAAACAACCTACATCCAAGAAAAAAGGAAAACAAGGAGCCAAAAACAATGGTGGAAAAAATACCGCAGCATGCATAATTTGGAATGCTTTGCGAACCGCCGGCACGGCCAAATTATGCAACATTCCTTTCAACACACACAGCGCTACGTCGTCTCCGCAATTCACCACTGGCCCCCTGCTCCCCCCTCCCATGACCATAGCGCTGGCCAGATAACCCGACCGCACGCTCATTATGATAATAATAATGCGGGGGCAGTGTTGCACGAACATTTTTCGTTCTCTCATCCTCATTGTCATCCACATCCTCATCTCCAACCGAATCCTCATCCTCATCCTCATCCGTCTCAACCGCCTCATTCCACATCCTCGTCTCTATCAACGGTCAAAGCCCGCAACAACAATTAAAATGTTATTAAGCGGCCAGCATTATGCAATGTGCGAAAGCAGCTGAACTGTGCAAAAACGCTCGAAACTACTTAGTTATGGAATAAGTTGGGTGACCAGAGTCACCAGCAATAGATATGTGCACATATGCACATAAGTACAATGAAAGCCAAACCGTAATGACAATAGCTAAAACTGCACTTGCTTGCATTCGGACATATATCTTTTGCAGCTGTGTATGAGGAATACAGCTGCACGGATACCGGAAATAGTCGAGATAACATATAAGTAAGCATATGCATATGTATTCAAAACAAGTGTTTTGTTTTCTTTTTCTTTTTTCTTTTTGATTATTAAAACAATTGTTACTATAACAACTAGAGAACAATGGAGCACACAATAAGCAAGAGATGCATAAACTAAACCTGCTCTCTCAGCGCCGTAATTAAGCTAGTAAAAATGTCTCTAATTGCTAATGAGTACACCAAATGTGCAGCCAGCCAAAAGACTAAAAAGGTCTAAGAGATTAGGATGTAGAGATTTTAATTAAACTGTATATGCCTGGCATATGTATTTATTAGGGCATGCATACTATATATATATATGTATATATTTGTGTGTATATTTCTTAAATTAAAAATAAATGGTTTTTAGAAAGACACAAAATATACTTGCTGAATAATTAGGTGAGTTCACCTAAACCCTTCCGTGCTGTTTACAGCTAAAAAACAGTTATAATTACATTTTTTGAAACAAACTGATCAAATCTTAGCCAGCTTTTCAGACAGTCAAGATGCCAACGAGGCATTGAGAACCTACAAGATTGCCTCAAAGATGTTATGCCAATTTGCAAGATTCCTGAAAATACTGGGCAGTACCAGTAGGGTAACAGTCTACTGGGTCCCAGGCCACGCCAGCACTAATGAGGTAGCTGACGCCTTTAGGGAATCCAGTTCACCTTTCTGAGGTCCTGACCCATACTCTGCACCATAACCGGGTCATTTCGTCAACAAGATACGAAAGAAAACGCACCTGGAGAGTGAGAAAGCTAAAGTTATTATATGAAATACTCAGGCGACCGTATGAATATGAGTAGAGACTAGCTTTGGATATTAACAGGCTTTCCGACAGGATATTACAGGTTGCTCAAACAGCTACTCAAGCTAAGAATTGTGGCGAATGCTGAGTGCAGATTCTGGTGTGGAGATGACGAGCTCTAGAATTCATTCTGGAAGATTGCCCACCTCTCATCCTAATTACTAATAAAATGAGGTCTCTGCGAACGACAAGTACAAGTCACTTACAATAATCAGATTCCAAAACTCTCAATATTATTCATTTAGTTTTTTCGTATCAATATTTTCTGCTGTCCACAAGTGTATTGACATTCTATACTAATCTCCGTAAGCCTACAAAACCAACATACAATTTTTTTTTTTACTTTTGTACAGCTTTTCTTCTTGGCTAAGACTCAGCATTCAGTGTGCAACGTGTTAGCGATTGTTATTGTGGCATCCACTCATATATTCAGCGAAAAATGCAAAGACAGTCCGAAGAAAAACTCAAAATCGAAATAGTTGACAAATTGTTAAGCTTGTCTAAAAATGCTGCCACTTAATGAACTACTTTAAATAATTATCCAAGTGAAAATTATTTTCATTTACTAAACTTTGCCGTCGACCAAGCTACCCCATCCTCCAGATACACCCGCCTACCGTTTCAGTGGCAACTTTCGCATCGTTAACAATTTGGTAAGATTTAAAAATGTCTGCAGCGGGCTGCGGGGGGCAGCCGAGCAGAGCACAGAAGGAGCCTTCCAAATAAAAATATCACTTTACTATGTCGACCCAGTCGCCAACGTCTCTGCCAAGGACGGGGTAATTTATCAAGACAAAAACCGGAGAGAGACAGAGCTAGAGAGAGAGAGAGAGAGACAGAGAGGGAGAGAGGAGAGCCGACAGAGAGACGGCGCAAGATGAAGAGATGAAGTGCACATGGATACAGACAGAGAAGAGATGGCAGGAGCAGATAAAGCAAAGCATTTCAGCAAGCACTCGTATAGGTAAGGGTGGGAGGAGATTGAAGAATAATGGGGAGGGGGTGAGTTGCCGGAGCTAGCAACTTTGGCGAGCTCTCTTCTCTGGTTACTTTCTTAATTTCATTTACGGAGCAAAAGCGACGCCGACGTCGACGCAGGCAGTCGACAACTTTGGTGGTGCTGCTGCCGTCGCTGTTGCTGCTGCTGCTGCTGCTGCTGTTGCTGTTGCTGGCTTTGCTGTTTTGTTTTTCAATTTCGCCCGGCGAAACTTTGCCAAATACATCGCAGGAGCGACAACAACAAGACAAAGACGTGCAAAGTTTCTATTAAAACGGATTTAATTATGTAATGGAATCATGATAAATTTCGCGCAACGTGAAAAGTGTTGGCCAAGGCCAGTAGCAAAGTACCTGAGCACAAAGGACGAGGCAAGCATAACCGAAACTAAGGGACTTGCCAGTAGCAGTAGCAATAGCAGTAGCACTCGGAAGCCTAAAACTTATGAATGGGCCACGGGGACTAGGAGACTGGGTCGCTCAGAGACAAAACAAGATGAATATATAGATGGATAGGCAGACAGTAGGCAGACTAAAAGTGTGTGCCAAAGTCTTTGGAGTTTTAAAACATTTTAATTTATACAGCTAATGATTCACAAAGGTGTGTTTAACTTTATATATGAGTGGGAGTGTGTGAGTGTGAGTGTGTGCGTGTGAGTGTGTGCGTGTGTGCGAGTGTGAGTGTGATTTCCCTTAACCCTTCAAATTGTATTTTGTGCTGATTGTTAGGCACACTCATTGTTAATAATAATAATAATTTAATAATACGTTATTACGTATCTGGAAAAATCAGCTTTGTAATGAACATCGCATAAAGCCCGGATTTATTTACTTATGCGAACATGCGATTCTTAATTAAAATTTTAATCGGATCGGCTTACATGCGTACGCAATGACAAATCAATTGTATAACAACAAGCTGTAGTCAAAGTTGCTGTATTCAATATTTTTTAAATGCATTTTAAAAGTCAAATGAAAAAAAACGGGCATAAAATGAGCAGAATGGCCTCAAGCATGAAAATCGACTCAGTTTCGCTAGAATTATGGTTGTTTAAAGTTACAAAAAATTTATTGACATAAAGGTTGACATCATGGTTCGAGGCATTGATTTTAAGGGTGGGATTACTTAAGAGGTCAAACCACGTTCAAGAAGATATTGCTTTTACAAATCGGTTATCGAAACTATTGAAAAAGTTTTGCACCAGCCCTAAAATTGTTTTTTTTTAGAGCTTCCTCTTCACACAAATGTCGAGTAATAATTATGTTCGCAACTTTATATTGCGTATTATTTTTAGAGGTCGAGCCGTGATAAAAAATTGGACTAGGACTAGTAACAAAGTTATGGCTGTACAAACTTTTGATCTGTCTTTAAGTGCACTTTTTCGGAATTAAATTTTATTATGAATTTCGAGTCAGAATAGCGTCCCCAACTTAGAATGTAGTAATAAAATAAAAGGCGAATAATGATTAGGAAGCCCAGCCTTTTGATAAACTGAAGTCAGTAACGATTTTATTGTACTGCTGATTAAAGCCCATCATAATGAAGTTAAATTTGTACTCTAAAAAAGTGTCAACTACTCAAAGATTTTGCTATTACCAAATATATGCAAATTATATTTTGATGCGCTTCTCAGTTTAGTTATCTCAACAAAAAAAATGCTATTTGCCAGAGCACTTTCAGCAGCCTTAACTTTCAATTAAAAACACATTATCTGCCCCACATGTGTGAGTGTGTGTGTGTGTCTGTGTGTGGCAGCAGCAAGCCCGCATGTCAAGTGGTCGTAGTTTTCGTTGTGTGTCACTGTCTCTCTCGCTCCAAATCTCCTCTCCCTCTCTTGGCCTACACACTGCAGGATCGCTTCTTAGTTGCTGGCCACTGGCTGACAACTCACTTAAACTGCAATAAATAACGCAAAAAGGTAAAAGATAGATGCGCAGGCGACACACCTGACAACACCTATGTCCCCCGCATGCTACGTCGCCGCTGCCCGCTGCCGTACACGGATTCAGTGGAGGAGGCTGCATCGCTGATAAGGCCCAGGCCCAAGTGTCGAGCGGATTGGTAATCTTGCAACCCTTCGCAAATCCCCCCCCAACAAACGCAACGAGCATTAAAATAAAATTAATTCCCTTTTTCTTTTCAGGTCTTTTGTGATTTTTTTTTTCCCCCAGTTTTGCAGCAGAGGAAAATGGCAAAACGATTGACTATTAAAAAGGATAAGGCATAATATTTTTCGCATTTGTGGCCGGCAGAGCAGCTCGTCACGTAAATGTAAGAAAAATAGTTTACGGCCCGGACTTATCTGCTGAAGCCAATAATGTTCCCTTTAAAATGACAAAGCTGCCGCCCACAATAAGGGAAAACATCATAAAAGAAAAAGATAGCGAGAGAACTTAAGGATTAAATAAAAATAAAAGTGAATAAAGTGGTTCCAACGGGAAGCAGCTCGTATATGTTGTGGGCAGCAGAGAGATGGAGTGCCGCAGGGAGCTGTGGCAGACGGATGGAAATCGTTACTCAACTGTTGCCCGAGCACCGCTCAAAATATTTTAATATCTTTTATATTGTTATAGCTGCTGTTGGTGCTCGTCTCTTCTTTGTTTTCGTTGTTGTTTGTGCTTTTAATGCGGCGCTCGGCAATTAAACATGGAGAAAAAGTTCGCTTCAAGTGCCTGGCGAAGCCAGCATGAATAATTTCTGACCAAGCAGCAGACGTAGTAGCGCGAAAGAGAGGGCGATAGTGTGCGTGTGTAAGCGGAGAGAGAGAGAGAGAGAGAGAGAGAGAGAGAGAGAGAGAGAGACAGAGGGAGCGAGTGAGGAGATAGATTTATAGGCTGCATTTTCATAGGCCTGAGTAAAACTTTTCGAATGCGGTTACTTGCTCCGGTTACGCTTTAGGTTTTGCGGTTTTCTGTGCCATTTACACATACACACACACACACACACACTCACACACACACACACACACACACACACGCACACACACACACACTCATGAGATTATGGCGCATTTAGTGGGCAATTATCGCCTGCAGCGCCCATAATTATTACGCAAAGAGTCCTAAGTTGCACTAGCATTTCATATTCAAAGCTGTCTCTGGGCACCCCAGGGGTTCAATGCCGGAAGTCCGGGAGTAGTTGGTGAGTCCGGACGTCCCACAACGTAGCGTTTGCCATGTTATCTTTGTCTACACATGAGCGGCATAAACAAAAGGCGACGAGTGCTGAATGCTGGCTGGGAAAACGTACATAAATATAACACAGATGCCCAGCCAGATGAGTTGGGGATGAGCCCTCGACACAAAGGACTAGCCCCAGTATACTTGGGCGAGATAAGTGGGGTGGCTCTAGCTATGCACTGTCTATGACGAGCGACTGTCACTAAAAATAATAATAAACGTAAATTTCTCTAATTTACACACACGCACACACTCAGACGCATGTGGCACAGTCGTGCTTAGTGCAGGCCACACATAAAAGAACGAAATTCGTATACCCTGCAAATTAACTTTATTTTATGAGGCAACAGTTTTAGTTTGCATTTATATTTTTACTGTTATTTATATAATTTGTATTTGATGTATAAGGAGTGATATAAACATAAAAAGTTGGAGCAATTTGTAATTATTTTTACTCTTATTGGCTGTCAACCTAATTTATTAGGGGTATGCCAAAAATTAAACTCGAAGAGTGACTTTTTTAACATTTCTTCATCGTCATTTAAATAAGTTATTATTTATGTTGTATATGCAAAACTACTTATTCTGAATAATCAGTTTTCAAAATAGCTGCTTCGCTTCGATGGATTAATTCAATATAAGTTCTGCGATAATGTAAATAATTATTTGATTACATTTTCACCTAACTTGACCAAGCCAACTCGAATATGAGTGATGTAAACATAAAAATATCACAATACCCTTTCCTTGGAATCTCATTGCCAACTCCCATGCTGCAAATAAACAACAAAGTCACTGAAATTTAATTTCCAAGCAACGACAACGTCAACAACAACAACAACGACAACAACTGGCGACAACAACGGCAACAAGAATGGCATTTGGCAACATGTTCATGTTGCTGCTCTTAGATACATGACAGCAACAGTCGTTCCCCTTTGCTCCCTAGCCCCTCTAGCCACTCCGCTCTCCCTCCCCCTGCCACCCACTCCGTACCGCAAAACTCGCTGCAGTAGCCGAAAAGTTGCCTTATCACTTGGGCGCATTTACATAAAAAAACCACAAATAAAAGTTGCCAACTAACGCAGCAAGAAGAACTGAGCAAAGAAAATAAGTGTATAAATGTGTGTGTTTGAATGTGTGTGTTTTGGGTGTGTGAGTAGCTATATGAGTAGCGTAGTCATCTGTCTCTCTCTCGCTCACTCCCAGTGCCTCTTTGGATTTTTCATGAGTCGCTTATGGAAGAGGGTAGCGGTGGGGAATTGGTAAGAAGGCAACTCGCTGCTTAAGCATTAAAAACTTTTCACATTAAAGCACATTACAACAACAAATCATAGAAAGCTGGAGCAAAACACACACGCACACACGCACACACGTACACACACGCATATAAACACCAACACGCATGCAACACATTTAGATAATATGCTACAACTGCTGCGGCACAAACAAATGACAATGAGCGAGTATCCTTCGAATGGGGCAGGGGACGGGGTTGAACGGGGGTGGACGGGGGTACCATGAGGGGACTCATGCGAGTTGTAAAAAGCTTTGGCAACAATGTCGCCTGAATGTCGCGCATTGTTTCCAAGCCGCTGCCTTACGACACTAGCAACGGGGCGCGTCTTCCACATCCATCTGCCGCCCACCATTTCCACTGCGGCTGGCCCCTCTGCATGGTTTTGAACCCACACCCATGTCAGGCAAACTTTTATTTTTTGTTAAGCACATTTGCGCACTTTCCTTACTTATAGCATACTTTTAAGCGCGAAAGCGCATTAGCCAGGCAATGCATGAAATTAAATTACATATTGTACTCGTTGATGGCCGAACCGAAAAAGCATCAGCCACCTCCCAAACTACCGTAGCTACCCCAATTCCCTCATCCCCCATACCCCCTTGTAATATGCAGCCGACACACAAAATGGCCGCCATATTCATTAGACAGCTTTCGCCCACAAAATGACCATAACACTTTAGGCGATAGTCGCTCCAAAATTCGCCAGGGTTGGAAGACTTTCGACTTTAGCCAGTTTCTCGAGATCACTTTTGATAATTTTGTGCAAATCCTTGCAATACAAATATTAATGTTCTCAGTACTTAAAATTGTTTATTATTAATTGTTATTTTATTATTATTATAATTATTTTTATTATTATTAACTGTTTGGTGACACCTTTTCTATAGTTTAAAAATATTTTCTAATAACTGCTGTTTTAGTCCACATTAAAGTAAAGTAAATAAATAAGATCAATCATCAATAAATCGATCAATGAATAATTTGTCATTATTTATAGTAAATCATACTAATTATTTCTTATGTTTGGTCTGATTGGGTAATCCATGCACCAAATATTGGTCAAAATTTGCCAACAGCTAAAAGAAACCTATTTAAAATAAATCAAATTTTTAAATCGCACTCGAATAAACTGAATAAAAGCGATATTAGGTAACAGTTAAGGCTGCAGCAATTGCAGCTCGTATTCAATTTGTAGCTTGTTGTAATGACCTTAAAATCGAGGGCGCGACGGATGCGTTGACAACCCTGGACAAGGATGTCGCCATTGTGGACGCTCTCGAAAACTTGTTATGTCGTTAAGTGTGAAACTTATTTTGCACATGATGGAAAAGTGCCACCGCCTAGTCCTGGTTCCGGTCTCGAGCTGTCCTTATCTCACTCCCTCTCTCCCCCCCCCCCCTCCCTTCCTCGCGACAAAATTTCAAAAGAAATCAGCAACAAAAGTTTCAGTTTTTGTTTCTGAAAAAATCAAAATAGCTAAAAAGTAGCGACAAGTGTTAAGAGCGCGTGGAGGGATAACCTGGCACAAAACTTTGTGTCCAGCCAAAGGAGACAGTGGGAAAAACAACAGCAACAGAAACAACAACAATTACAACAAAATGAAAGCGGAAAGTAAGCCAAGCATCAATGACGCCAAAACAAGACAACAAAGTGCGCGGCCAATCTTAAAATAAACTGCAGCTGCGCGTAAAAAGTGACAAGTTTTGGGTGGGATGAAGTTGATGATGATGCCAACAGAGGCTGCCCATGCAGTATATGGGGAGGCGGGGGGTGAATAATATGGGATGGCAGTTTTGGGGAGACAGCAGCTCAAACTGGAACATGTGTCCCTTCACTTATTGGCTTCTTGGCTACGGACATTGTGGCACGTGACATATTTTGAAACAGCGACAGTTAAGCAAACAGCATCGCACCAAGAAGGACTCAGCATAAAAATATAACAAGAAACAGAAATAACTTTGCAGAAAAATTGACAGTGCGGAAGAGAAAGCTGTGAATTGTGATGACAGCTATTCGGTTTCCATTTGTCAGTCCGGCGTGTGTGATTCGTGATAAGTTCAAAACTAAATAAAACATAGTTCATACTTGAGATGCTGCAGCTCTTAAATGCCATTGCATACGACGTGTGCAAATAAAAACAAGTGAGAATACCCTGACCTCGAGATACTCTGATCTCCCCTATTATTTAACATTACTCTCATTCCTGCTGATGGTCAATATGAGAAAACCTTTTCGACTATAATTTGATCAATAAGGTATATTATATATCGAATGGAAGGATATTACTTTTATTGACATTCGCGAGATTGGGGAGGCTATTGTGAAAAATGAAATAAGCTCGATCTGCGGCTTTTTCAAAACGACAAACCGACAGACAGACGGGCATTGCTATATCGACTCGGCTGTTGATCCTGGTTAAGAATATATAATATCGGACATGCTTCTTTCTACTTGTTACATATTTTTGCATAAAACTGTCATTTCCTTTTTAAGCAATTTCAATTGTTTAAAATTTAGATATGTTTATATGTGTATTTTTTGACAAAGTAATAAATGTTTGTATAGATAAAGTAAGGCAGTTTTAGTGGAAATTTTAATTGGTGGCGAATTTAACAAACTGCTGACATTGCTTAATTTGTGTGTTGCGGACATTATGTAAAACATATCAAGCAGTAATTAAATAAATGCAACTGAATTTGTTCAATTTCCAAAATAAATATATATATATATATATATATAAATATATATTTACACACGATAGCACATTGACAAATTTGTATTCCGATAGAAACCCAATCAATCCGTTATTCATTTAATAACAATATTAAAAGCGCTTAAAAACTGGAAAAGTTTTAAACTGCTATCAAAATAATATTTCATTTTATGCTAATATGTACGAATTTATTTATCAAATTATATTTTGTTTTCAAATGTTTATAATAATGATAGCTATGTTAATTTTAATTTCATTTACCAATAAGACAAATGTATTAATGATCCCAGCTAAAAACCTGGTTAAGTGCACATTTTGGCTCAAACTAAATGTAGTTTCTGCTTCGTTTTGGGCCCAGAATGCAAATGCTTTGGCAATTTAATGGCGGTTCAAAACTCAATGGAATCAGAAAAAGGCAAAACTGCCGACAAGAAAAAAATACAACAAACAAAAATTGTAAAGAAAAAAAAAAAATTTACAATTGAAAACTTTTGCAATACGCGCGACTTTGGCTGCACTGCAGTTTCATATCAACTTTTGGCTATTGTATTTTCATGTGTCTTCGGTCCGTCCCCATTGTCTTTCGGCAGCCGCTGATAATGCAGGACGTGTCAGTGAGTGCGAGGAGGAGGGTGGGGTAGGAAGCGTCAAGGCATCGTCAGCCAAATGCACTTTTCGGAGTTATCAAAGAGTTTAAATTGCATTGCCAAGCTCGTTGAATCGAAAGAGAAATGGAGAAAGAGAAAGAGAGAACTTTAAAGAATGGAACGGGATTCAGACGGGGCAGAGGGAAAGTGGGAAAGGGGTGTTATTGAGTGCATAGAGGCGCAATGCTTAGCAACAATTTCAAGCGCATTATCCAAAAGCTCACTGAGAACGAATACAAAAGACCAAAGTCAAACTTGGGCTGCTATTCAGACAAAAACCCAAAGCCTTCTTGCTGTTTTCTGCTTGCTGCTGCAGCGCTGCGACTGCGATGCTGCTGCTGCTGCTGCCGGCTTCGTCTGTTTTTCTTGTAAGGTAAATCATTCGAGACTGAAAGTCAAACAGCAGCCATAGCAATAGCTGCTATGTTCAAAATAGAAGCGGCTGATACACTTAAAAAAGCAAAAAAATAAAAAAAATTATTTTGCACCGGACTGAAAATCAGATATGATTTTGTTTTTTTATTTAAAATTGTTTCAAATTCATAGATAAATCATTTCTTCAACTGATTAGAAACTTAATTTTGTACAGTCTAAAAATATTTGAAAATCTCTTAAAATTCATTGCAATGTACAAATATTATTTACATTTTATAGAAATACGATTATACTTTTAAAAAAACGTGCTTATCTTGAAACCTACAACAAACTGTAAACAATTTTACAAGGCCGTATTTATTTTTCAGCGTGTATTGGAAAACTTTTGAAAGTAGTTGAGACGACAAAGGCGGGAATTGAATTTAAACAATAGCCGTTGTCACGGGACATAACTCAAACTCAAAGCAGCAACATCTGCTGCACCTGCGTCAGCCTGGGCAATCCTTGCCGCAATGCGTCGTCTCCTGCCTGCCAAATTAGTCGCATATTAAAAATGTTTAGCCAAACAATGACGAGCTGCATCGAGCAGCGAACTTAAGCTATCCACGTACTGGTTGAGCGGCCATCTCATCTCATCTGTCCCCAGCCTACTTCGCTCAGTTCACAGCACTTGCAGAGCTGGCGACCGCCAATTGCCGACCGCTGCCAATCTAGGGCAAAGTTTTGCCCCAACGCGCTGCTTTTGATGCTTTTGCTGCTGCGCTGCTGCGCTGCCAGCAAATGAGAAAAGTTTAAATGATGCTGCAGTTTGCAAATGCCAAGCAGTTAAAAATGAGAATATCTGTGCAGCGCAACTACGCAAGAAGCTGTCCCATTTGTTATCAGCGAAGCAAAAGAGCTTAGCAAAAGTGTCTGCACGAAGGTCAGACCGAGCCAGGCGGGTGGAGCAGTTAGCAGCTGCTAAGTGATGATACTCGCCCAAGTAGCACACAAAGAGGGTATCCAAAATGTGTGAACGTATGTATTTATGTGTATTCAGCAGGGGGACTTATTATTCGGTCACAATTTATGTCAAGCAGTCGAAATTGTTGATTTGCCCTTGGGTGAGAGCACAGTTAAAGGTTAGGGTTGTTAGTAAAATATGGAAACAATAAAATTATTATCATAGTAGTCTTCGCATTATTATTATTGTGGGGTTTCATGCGACTAGTTGGATCTGCCATTGCAGTTTCCTGACAAGTCTTAGCATAGCTTGTACCGTTTATTAATGACGTATATCCATTAATATCAAGTCGTAAATCAAATTGATATTTCATTTTAAAACAGCTCAAGAAAAGTCTGTTTCAAGAGAAAGCTTGCTTCTAAAGCAGCTAATTGAAATTATAGAAATAACAATCAATTTGTGGCCCAATCAAACTGATTAGTTATCTCGGAATTTTGTGTTTAAGCTAAAAATCATAAAATACAATTATTTATAAAAAAATTTTAAGTTTAAAAATAATAAAAATATATTGAAATTGATCTCAGTTGAAAGTAGATATTATTATCCTGTTGCTGTTAGTGTTGAAAGCCCCAATAAAAGGTTTGGATGCAAAAAAAGCTTTGACGAACTTTTTGTAAGTTTTACAAGAAAGTCGAGTTAAGGGTTAAGAGTTAAGTATGGAAAAGAAGATTTCGGCGACAAGATGGATATAAACATACAATACAATTTACCATGCACTCTTGCTGGAAGCTACATAAACACTCAATATTCTCTCTTTGTCTCTGTCCCTGTCTCTTTCTCTATGTGCTATAATTTCTTAGTCGCGACATTTCACTTCCAACTGTGTAGCTTACTAAGTGCTAATCAAAACACACGCTGCACAAGCACACACCCACACACACACACACACACACACACACCCACACACACACTCAAAGACTTTTCTTTATTCATTGTGCTCATCTATTCATCCATAACTGGCATTAAAACGCAATCAGTGTTTAGCAGTGCTCACTTGTTGGTGTTGTTGTTGTTGTTGTTGTTGTTTCTGCTGTTATTTGTTGCTGTTGTTGGCCACAGCAAAATCACATCAACTTTGCTGTGTTTGCTCAATTGCTTCGTCCACGTTTCAAGCTGAGCGTTTACTTTTACTGCTGCCGTGCCGAACCGCGTGCCGCGACCTCGTCGAACTTTTTCATTAAATGTATTTCAATACTTTTAGCTCAGCCCCCCCTCCCCCCTCCCCCCACAACCTTCAGTCTCTTGTCTGCAGTGCAACCCACACTCCTCACCCGCAATTGCTGTTCGACCTCTGCCAATTTTTTCCACTTGACCAATTCATTTTGCGCACTTCACAGAATATTCGGGCATTCGCATTCGCATCCGCATCTGCAAACCACATTCCCCCGCCACGCTGCCCTATTCTGCCCCGTTTTGTCCACTTAGAAATCTGATTTTGTTTTTCTTCGCACCAACTTTCAGTTGATTTAGCCGCGCAGTTGACTCGACTATTCGACTCCTCGACTGATTGGCTGCTGCTGGGCAGGCAGAGAAAACTTTTAGCCGAATGTTAAATGAAATCCCTTGTATCGGGGCAAACCACCACCACCAAAAAAAAAAAAAAAAACCAAAATAAAAAATAAAAAAAAAACAAAGAAATAGAAATAGAAAAAAAGTTGGCCCAGGCCCCTATGTTAAGGTGATTGTTTTCGAACCTCAAGCGCTTCACGAACCGAACTCGAACTCGAAGTTTGTTGGTAGTCGACTTAACGGCCTCCACACATATACATTTTTACGGTCAATTGCCGTTTGCTTGAGCACTCTCCGTTCGTCCACCTATCTATTCTGTCTGTCTATCTTCAGTTTCAGTTTTGGTTTGTTTGGCCAACTCGAAATAGCACCGCCTGGCGACCAACTTTTGACCGTAGCGCTACACAAAAAATAAAAAACAAAACAAAAAAAAGTTTTCAATTTTATTTATTGAAAAGTTTGTGCTGTTATTTATTTTGCAGCCGTGTTGAAAATATGACCAAAAAAAACCGTGCCTAGTTTAAAGCCACGTGTTGACTTAAAGTCATTTATTTGCACTTGCCTGCTTCATTAAAAACCCATTGCCACTTGCAACTTAGTTTGGGTTATCATTACAGGCACCATCAACAGCGACGGCGACGGCGACGGCGACGGCGACGCCGACTGAGAAATTCAGTTGACACTTTTACACAGTTTACGGAGTCGCCAGTTAATAGGCAAATGATGTTGGCCAAAAATTTGTCAAAATGCCAGTCCGCCAAAAGTTTGCTCAAGCACATTTAAAAATAGCTTAAGACAGAACACACAAAACAGTAACAACAGTAACAACTATCTGCAACAACTGCGTCCCAAAAGTGCCTGGGCAAGCCACAAAAGTTTTGCAAACTGGCCGAGTATCATAAATTATGGTTAGTTTAAAGTTGATAAAGCATCTCAACAGCAAATCGATATAAACTGCTGATATAAAGCATCTAATTAACAAACACTAAGCATACTAACATTCCTCACATTCCATTTCGCAGTCCAATCCTAAGTTTAATTTCAACAATTGCTGAATCTCCTGGGAGACCAACACATTTTCAGTAGTTTATTATTAAGTCCATTAAGTGTTGTCTTTGAGCATTTCGAAATCAAAACGTTTTAATTGATTAAATGACTACAAGTCAAAAGCATTTCCTAATTGTATTTAATTGTCTTATCTTGCTTTAGTTGTCAAACGTGAAATGGACTCTAGTAAATATGATTTGAATTGAATTCCTTGTCAAGTTGAAGAATTTCGAATGCATTAGTCAAAACCTTAAGGCATCAAAAAATTCAATTAAACAATTAGCTAAGCTCCAGTCTGGAGGTCATACTGCAAACAAATATCCTGGGCGTGCAAATATTGAAGCGAAAACATTTACAACCATTTAAATTCAAAACGGCAGCAATTTTCTTAGTTTATTTGAAGAGGAAATCAAATTAACTAACATTAAAATAAGCTTGAATTGTGTAAGAGCATTTCCACTGCTTGCACATAAGCACTGCTTGTTTGCACTGCTTGGATGACACTAATAAAACAAAGCTGCTCAAAAGCAAGCAATGCCTTATTCAACTTGCCAGCTAATAAAATGCGAGCGAAAAAAAAAAACAACTTTTAAGGACAGAGAAAAATTTTACATTTTTAATTGCTTGTTGCGTTTGTGATTGTTTGTCAACGTTGTTATTGTTCTTGTTATTGTTGTTGTTGTTCTCGTTATTGTTGTTGCTAATCTAATTTACTGCCTTCAACTTTTGTCTGTGTGTGTGTTGTGTGTTGTGTGCGTGTTCCCGTTGGCCTCTCGCATTATGATGAGGCATTCTAATTAACTTTTGTTTTAGTAAGTCGACAGCAACTTGAGAGTTCTGTTGTTTGGGGGCTTCTGTTGCTGTTGCTGTTGCTGCTGCTGCCTTTTGCATGCCACTTTTACTCAATGGGTCTAGCAGTTACAAAGCGCAGAATAAAAGAAAAAAAATTATATGCATACTTATTTATGAACTGTGCCTTGTGCTGGCAAAATTAACATTGACAACAACAATATTAAAACAAAACAACAAAAAAAAAAGTCCCTTTGTTTTGGCTGCGCAATTAAATTGCTTTGACATGTGTGTGTGTCTTGTTGTGTTGTTGCTGTTCTTGTTCTTGTTTTTGTTGCTTTATTTATTTATATTGTTCAGAAACGCTTTTGTTTGACTTTGCGCTTATTTGACATTTTTATTTGGTTTTGTTTTTAGATTTTATTTCATTTTTTTTTTTATAGAACTTTTGCATATAATTTTTGAAAAACATGCGTCGGAATGCAAACAAATGCATGAGCGAATGACAATGAATGAATGAGTGGGTGAGTGTTGTGAGTGTTGTGAACGCGTTGCTTCAAATAATGAAAAACTCAAATATGCATAACCAAGCAAACGGACTAACTGACTAACTGCCAGACAAAGAGAATGATGTTCCCATTTGGTTTCATTTGATTTGATTGTTTGACGTGACTATTGAGGTTTGATGATTGATTGTTTTGATGCCAGTGCACAAAAAATAAGAGTGAAGGAGACGACCACGAAAGAAACATTTTTATGCGTGTTAAACTTAAAAGTCGCTGCATATCAGCTCAATTCATTCATATTTTATTCGTTTAAATGATAACAAAAACAAGTGCAAAGTTCTGAAGACTATTTATGAAATTTGTTTTGGAAATAATCATTTGATGTCAAAGCAAATCAATCACAACGTAACAGGACAAATAAAAAATCAATTTATTATTAAGATTATGTGTTTCTCTATTAGTGATTATTTAAAATGCTGCGAAGTTGTTACTAAAAAAAAAACAAATATTAAAAAAAATGGTATAAACCAAAAGTTTAAAGGTTGAGTCGAGAGAGTTCTATAATAGGACCGAAACCAACCAGCTGTGAAACGAGAAAAGACATCTGCAACATTCGAGCTTGGCAAAGGCACCTGGCCTAACAGATGCCAAATGTCTCTTCTGCAGCTATAATCATATAGTGTATATAAAACACTTTAAGCAAGTAATATCCATGAAAAAGAACAGACTTCTGGAATCGGTTGATTTTGTGATAACAATCGATGAAACATGTCTTAAGCTCGGACGAATCGTGGTTGATAGAAGAGCTGCAGGCTCAGAAGGGAGAAAAATTCATCTAAATAGGAAGCAGTGCTTGAAGGCTCCAAAAATAATTATAATTAAATTGTGATATAAGTCGAAAACTTTTTTCATTTTTATTAAATTTTGCCTCATTAAATGCTGTTCACTTGGGTACGTATTTTGTATGGAAGGATTCCCTCTTTTAATTTTAAAAAAGGTTTACAGTTTCACATGATTAAAGTATTTTGTAAACACTTTGAACTGAAAAAGAGTGAAGGTTGGCTTTCACAGGCTATTAAACAGGCACTTCAATTAAAAGAACTGTCCTTGAATAAATGTCGGTCAACTTGTCATTCAAAGACTTAAAGTATTTGGCAACACAGTAAAAAAAAACTCATCGAAAACTAGAAGGGCCATCAGCAAAAACTTCTACTGTCAATCAGAGTATTGGTGAGCAGCCACTTCACAAAAGTCGAAGAAGTCGACGCAGTCAAAGTTTCAATCTCTGCCTTTTGATTTGTGCACAAATAAACCATAAGCAAATTAGAAATTAATAACATACTTTGCTGCTTCTGGAGGCAGGAGAAGCGAGGAGAAGTTGCACGGCCATGGCCATAACTTGTAGCCATCAAATGTTGTTCGATGAGAAACGGCCGACAGAGATAAAAGGCACAAATAACAGAGGCAGTCAGCAGCCAGCAGTCAGCAGTCGGAGCTGAGCAGAGCAGAGCAGCCAGCAGAACGAAATGCGGTATAAATTTACATATTTTATTGAAAATTGAATAGCGTCAAGGCAGAGGCAGCAGTAGCGGCAGTAGTAGAACAGCGACATCCACAGCGACAGCACCAACAACAACAACAACACAAGTGTAAAGCAAAAATAACAAAGTTAACAAAATCCAGAAACAAAAGTATCCAAAGAACACAGCGAATATTTCCGACGAGCAGGAACAAAAAAAAAAAACAAACAAAAAATCACCCAAAAAGATGGGAAAAAAAACTTTTACAAGTAATACGAAAAAAAGCATTGAATAGAAGGAAGTATGCACAAAAATAACACAAAAGCCGAAGCGTGGAGCATAGCTAGATGCGATCCAGGACTTGGAACGAGGACAAAGTCGAAAAAAATAAAATAAAACTCCCCACGTTCTAACTGAAACCCAAAGCCAGCTAGATGAAAATATGACAGTAAGTTATATGCTAAGCTCCCCAACAAAGAAATGGGAAAACGAAAAAAACAAACAAACATTGCAATTTGTAGTGCTACAAGGTAAAAACGTTGCAGAGACCCAGCTGTTGGGGGGGGGATGGGAGGGAGTGAGGGAAGTGCACGGCGCTTGGGCGGAGCTGGAAAGCTGCGCCTGGACAGCTTACACAGAGATTCATTTCAAATCAATACACATAAAGAATAAAGGTAGAAAAACCAATGAGCAAGTACAATGTGATAGAATCCGGTGTTCGAGTGTGTGTATTTGTGTGCAGGTATGTGTGTGTGTGTGTGCAGGTGTAAGTACTACATCCGCATCCGCATCCGTATCCACATCCACATCGGCATCCGCATTCGCATAATTTAGCGCCGCTTGTCAATGCATCTGGGCCAATTGCAGATACACTTGCAACCAGGGAATGGGTATAAGCCCGAAAGATTGCTTTATTCCCCACATCAAATCATATAAAATATCATCTGGCACACAAAAACTCGACTTTATTGGCATTTCCGAAGGCGAAAGCTGAACATGGCGGATCTGCTCAACAAAATGTATTTGCTGTAAACACAATGAAATTAAGCATTCTTTCGCCCAGCTTATGGTTAAAGCAGACTTATTTGAAACATGTTAAAACAAGTGTAATTCTAATAACAATAATAATGATAGAAACAAATAAATTTTGAATGGGTTTAGTGCATTAAAAAACGCTGACCTACTAAAATTACATACAAAAATTAATAAAATGAAACTGAATTTAAGCGTTTTCTTTTCTTGCGTTTCAGTGTAATTTTAATTGATTAAATGCCGTTATTCGGTAAGAGTCTCGTAAAAACAACAGCAACAGCAATTGATGTTGCCCCAGTGACTTATGTTGCATAACTTTCAGGTGCTCCCATTTGCTGCTGTCAATTTTAAAGCTGCTTGGAATCTGAGGGCGGTTTCGGATGCGAGCTTAATGAAAAGTCGCACACAGCACAGCAGAGCAAATCAACGCACACGTTAGATTACTCATCTCCTTCACACACACACACAGAGAGACCCACACACACACACACACACTCAGAGACACACACACTGATGGAAAGCCAAAAGAAAATGTTGCTCGAATGAAGCGAGTAAAAATGCTTTGTACGTGTAGATTTACCACAAGTAGTTGGCATAGTGAGAACCAGCAATGGAAATGGGGGCTGGGGTGGGAGGAGGGGGTGTAAGTGGCAAGCAAGGCGCGAGTGGCATCGATGATGGGCTGCCAGTGAGTCATATACCCAGTCAGCCAAGAAAAAAATATAATAAAAAAAAATTTGGCTCAAAGTTTTCAATGCGCTGCACAGCGAAAACAAAAGATTTTTATTGAATTCTAAGAAAAAATCGCTGCAAGCTAACCTTACAAGACAAAACCGCCACCAGCAACGCAGCACTCAATCACCCTACTGTACATGCCCCATGCCACATGGCCCACATTTTAGCCTCATGTTGTGTTGAGTGAAAAAGCCACGCAGCTGTCACGCTGCTGCCATGCTGCATTTGCCACACACACACACACAAATACAAACACACGCACAGGTGCTGCACGTTCACCATCTGCAGCTTATGCTTTGTCTCCAGCTTCTGATGCTGCTGCTGCTGCTGCTGCTGCTGTTGGTGCGTGAGGGGATTTGGGGCAGATTTTGTCGTTGCTGCCAACGCCGCCATTGCCGTTGCCGTTGCCGTTGCCAACACATTGCAAAAGTGCAATCAAAGTTTAGCGGATTTTGGTGCGTACAGTTTAAAGCTTGTAAAACGTAACCATAAATAAACGAGGCAATGCCAACTTGGTGTGCAGTTGTGGCTTTTCTCTTGCCACCAGCATTATGAAACGACAACGACAACGACGCAAGCAGCAAGCGCCAAGCGGCAAGCGCCAAGCGGCAAGCAGTGCATTCTGCAGGTAAATAACACTTAGCGATAATGTCAGCTTCACAAAACTTAAGTTCCATTCAGCATCAAATGTCTTTCAACTGTCAAAATGGGCAATAAGCTGCCATTGCGAGTTGCAGTAAACACTCTCCTCTCACTTTGAGTGCCACCTGAATGGGGCAGACACAACACAAAGACTCACATTTACAATGTCCTCTCTTACTTACAGCCAACAACATTTTACAAATCTTCCAAACATTGTCCTTTATGATCAATGTTTTTATACTTTGCCTGCGTAAACATTTGTGGAAAACTAGCAGACCTGCAATTTTTAACTTTCTGGTTACTTGAGTAGACACTGAATTCTGACAGATTTGAATCTGTCTATATAAAGTTGAGCTGGCTCCCCGTAATGCTCCTCAGGTTTATATTTATCTATATCCTAATTATTCTACTCTTCTATAATTCATAATATAAACAAATATTGACAATTGTCTCTTGCTTTCTTTCAAGAGCTGCAACTACCTCATCAGGCAATCATGTCTCTCTCTCTCTCTCTTTCTCTGATTCCCTCTTTCATCTCCTCTCTTGGTTGCTGGTTTATATAGCCACTGGTAGTGCATTAATGGATTTATGTCTAGTGTCTTGTTGTTATTACGTAAATCCCAAGCAAAAATCGTTCAAGTTTGCCTGCAAACGCGTCGTTTGCATTTTGATTATGATTACGTTGCGAAAGACAGCGATAGAGAGAAAAGAGAGGGAGCGAGGAGTGGAGGGTTAGCAACGGTCAGCAACGGTCAGCAACGGTCACAATCATTGCCGTGTTGACCCAATAAGGCTAAAAGCCCGGTCTTGGTATTAAGCTAATTGTTGCCCCAAACAGCCAAACAGCATCTGCAAAGATGTCCCCAGTATGGAACAGCATCGGAACTAGAGCTGAAGTGGACCATTGACGGATGGACTGTTGGTCCCTGGTCTGGTTCTGGTTGCTTTCACTGGCGGCTGCCTGTGAATGGCAAGCGAAGTTTAATCAACGTTGTCCAATTCTTTTGGTCGGTCTGCGCTCTCTAGTTTTTCCTCATCATCTGATGCCGATGCTGCTGCATTCAAATTAATTCAGCAAATTCAATAAAAACGAGCATCACAACATGGCAAACAACTTGGCAGCTGAAGCTCGCCGTCTCCCATTCTCTGGATGCGACGGTCATGCAATCAAGGAGCGCACAAATAAATCACCCAGCTAAAAACTAAGCCAAAAGTAGAGGAGTGGGTGTGGTGCAAGGGGGTTGTTGGTGTTGGTTGGGTGTGGTGCGCTTCAATAGCGGCAACGCTGCACGGCCAAAATGTCAATGCAAATTTAATGGCTGACAATTTATATGCATGCCAAGTGACTTTTGGCCAACTACTGAACTTTTCGTGTTTGTATTTGTAGCTTTGTCGATGTGTGTGTGTGTGTGTGTGTGTGTGTTTGTGTGTGTGTGTGTGTTGGTGTGCTTATATATATATGTATATATGCAAAGGTTGCAACCATTGGGCTCTGAGCACACCGGCAAAAGTTCCAAGGTGCCAAGTGGCTGTCAAACTTTTGCCAGCAAATCGAATCGAGCCGAATGGAATGAAATGGAACGGAATAGTTCACCTGCTCCTCCCCCTTCTCCTCCTTCTTCGTCCTTGTGTTGTCGCTTTTGCCGTGACACATAAATTAAGGCAACGCATTGCCCGGGACGAACTCGGACGGACCCCGTGCACCGACCCAGACCCGCAATCGGAGCCGTACTCGCTGCCTTGGTGTGCATGTTAACATTAACGGGTTATTTACGCCATGCTCAACATTTAAAATGCATTTCCTGTCGCACTTACCGCCACTCACACTCCGGCACTTTGGTGGCCGGTGCCGGGCCCGGCTCTGTTTGCCCGGAGACCGAAAGGTAAATGGCTTTAAAGCATGTATTTATAACGGCCCACAAGAGCTTTATAGTCGGCCGTCCAGCAATACATAGGGCATTATAAATATCAAAACCGCTGACGACAGCGCTGAAAATTCAACTTATAAATACTTCACACACACAAACACACATGGAAAAACTTTGACGAGAAAAGAATTGTTGCTTTGAGGTGTTGCGGAAAGTTGTGAAAACTTGTGTTGAAAATCTTTGACACGCGATATAAATAAACAAATATGTGATTCCCTACTACTTGCAACTATCTCAATCAGCGCAGAACAGTTGTCATCGGGCTGTCACTTTTTAGAACCTATTTAAATTCATTTATATATATTTTATATTTTGAATACCTACTCGTATTTTATGTTCTCTTGGTAAGTTGCATTGTTGCTTCTTCGAATGAACTCAAAAGTGAATTTCATTGGAGCCATCAATTCTCCCTTCTTTAATTAAATTAATGCATTGATTTCCACATTAATATAAACTAAATTTAAGACTTAAGAACCTGGGCATCCTGGACATTTTATTACCCAACGGCATTTTATTACACAAGACGCCCATCTTTAAATTCTTTTTCAGTTTAATTAAACGCTTTTAGCCACGAACTAATTACTGTTAATTATCTTCACTGGTGAAGAAGTAAGATCTGACTACAATGTTGCTCCACTGTGCACGCTCTGTTTGGTCGATCGCTCGTAGAAGAGAAAAACTCTTTTGTAATGCGCACGTAACATAAGACGGCAACACAAAGAAAAAGTGGCAAGAGCAGCAGCCAAAAACCGCAAGAAGTTGGCCATTTTTTTTTTGTTGCTTTTCTGTCAGCTTGGAAACAACGTTATGCACTTAGACGACAACAACGAGCCAATAGCCAAAAGAAATGTTGCCAAATCAGCCGCAGCGCCAAGCAGCAAGCGGCAAGCGGCAATAACTTGGCTCTATTGAGGCGTGGCCGCAAGGCAAACAGAAAGGGCTCCCATAAAAAGCAAAGCTGTCCAACGAGCAGCTCACCAGACAACGGCAGCAAGGCGGGGCAGCAACAGCAACAGCAGCACCAGCACCAGCAGCACCAGCACCAGCAGCAGCTCAAAGTCTTAAAGAATAACGACTAGGCTGAAATGGTGGCCAGGCCAAGGAGGATACCCTGGCAACTGGCATGGCTGGGAGCGTTTGCGACACTCGCAGCGATGGCGGCATCGATGGCAATCCTGCCGTATACGCAGGACAATGCCATGGTGATAGCAGAGCCGCTGGGCATTGCGGATTTGAACGATTTCAACGCCCACTTGGATGACCTGCAGACAGCCGAATCCAAGAAGCACGAGGATGAGGAGCATGGCGAAGAGGATGAGTCCGAGTTTGGGGAGAAAAAGTACAGCGAGCATTTTAAGAAGCATGGGGAGAAGAGCAAAAAGGGTCACAAGCATGGCGAACAGTCGGAGAAGGGAGCGAAAGGACATCACGACAAGGAGGGCAAGAAGGGTGAGCATGGTGAGGCACAGGGCCACGAAAAGAAACACAAACACTCAGAGAGTCATCACAAGAAAAAGAAAAAGGGCGAAAAAGGTGAAAAGGGTAGCGAGTTCGAGGATCATGGCAGCTACAAGAAGGGCCACTCCATTAAGGGTAAGCACAATGTGCACAAGCTGAACGAGGACAAAAAGGAAAAGAAATACTATGATGAGGATCATGTTGAGGGCGGCGAGGAGAAGCACGGCAGCTTCGAGGAGGGCAAGAAGCACAAAAAGGGCAGCAGCTATAAAAAGGGCGAGCACAAAAAGGGCGGCCACGAGGAGCACCATGGCAAAAAGGGTCACAGCAAAAAGGGACACAAGAAAAAGGGACACAAAGGCCACAAGAAGAAGCACGAAGAGGCCAAAAAATGGGGCCACAAAAAGGAGCACGGCAAGAAGGGCGGCGGGGAGCACAAGAAGAAGTGGCACAAGTCCCAAAAGAAGAGCAGCGAACACGATCATGGAGGACATCATTAAATCCATTACAATTATAATGCAAATTATGTTTAATTTTGATTTTTGAATTCATTTTCTTTTTATAAATAAAACACACAAACACACCCAGTACCAGTTTAAACTTATTATTGATTCATTTCAAATATATTGAATGGAGTTGGTGTAATTAAGTTGTTCGAATGAGTTTTTGTGGGCAAGAACTTAAGCAACTTACATTATAAATCTTTATCTAGATTTTTCAGTGAATGAAAGTAAGTTTTTCCCTATTGTTAAATCTGAGCTGATTTAAATTTCAAATAAATTGCTAAAAGCGCCTAATTACTTTAAGACTATTAAAATTGAGTTGTGTATTTTTGAGAAAATACAACTTTTAACCTAAAATCACTTGTGCAAATATAAATATTTATTTAGGTCCAAATCGTCCACATTTAATGTCTACAAATTCATAATACTCATAAGTGACGGATTATACCTGCGGCCAAATAAACTTAAGCTTGAAGGACTGTCAAAGAAAAATATCAACAAATATTCATAAAGAATAAAAATAATTGTTGACCCAATTGAAGTTCTTAATCCGATCTTTAAGGCACTTATGCTTCAATTTTGAATTAAATATGGTTGGTGTGTGTTAGTGTTAGTGTCATTTGAACAAAATATTGATTAGAGACTGCTTACATATGCTAAATAATAATGAAATGAAATTTTGTGAGTTAGAAATGAATCCGATTCTGTTTTCCAACTCAATGCCTGACTGCCCAGAGCTCCGCCCTACCAAAAATTGCGCCTTCAATTGAATTCAACTGTATTCCAAAGTTCAAAGCTCAATTGCCAGAACACTGGCGTTGACGTTTCGCAGTCGCAGTCGCAGTCGACGTCGCAGTCGCAGTCAACGTTGCCACCTGCATTGTCCTAATTGCTAAAGGAGCCGGACAGACAAATGAAATATGATTGTATGCTTGGGTGTATACGTATGCATACACACGGACACGCACACACACACGCACACACACACGCACACACACACGCACACACACACGCACACGCACACACACACACACACAAACTCTGGGCCGTGTCAAAGGTTAATTACGCATGCTGCAAGCTCGTTCGCTTCTCGGCTCGTCCCAGCTCGTCCCAGCTCGTCTCCGTTTTCGATTCGAATCCGTCCTTGGCTGTGTCCGTAAATCGCTTAACGCACACTCACACACAGATTTATGCGTATCTGTGAATGTGTGCTTGTGTGTGTGTGTGTGTGTGTGTTTGCTTAAGCCATTTCCGGTTCGATTTTACAGAGGACTCGCTTTGCTCGCTTTGGCCAAGGTAAAAGGACAAACATCATTGTTTGGTTCCATATGCTAATCCTACGAGCTGCGTCATAAATCATCCTTGTCCATGCGACACACACGTAGACAGCCACAGAGATAGAAAAAGACAGCTCCAGAGGGAGAAAGAGAGAGAGACAATTTCTCAATCAGGGATCAAGGCGACGTGGTCTTTGCGGCCTAAAAGCTTCGCTTTTGTATTATTGCCGGCTGAGCAACGTTGCAATCTGCTGGGATTTTGTGGTGGCTGCAATGCCTACGAAAACAAAAGCAATAACAATGACATGAATATAACAAAAGCAACCAGCAAACCAGTAACCAACCAGATTCAACATCAACTGCTCTCTCACAGCAAACAGGCAGCCAACAAAAGAAACAACAAAAGCTGCTTTGCCAGCCAAGCCATTGAAAGTTATTTGCTTATTTTTTCTTCTTGCGATTCAGTGGCAGAGTGTGTGTGTGTGTGTGTGTGTGTGTGTGTGTGTGTGTGTGTGTGTGTGTGTACGAGTGAGAACTGCAGCCAGACCAGGTGAGCAGTCAACAGTTCTTGCACCCAACAACGCCCCACTCTAGTTGCTGTTATTGTTTTGAAATTACCTCGCCCCACAACAACAACAACAACTGCGACAGCAACAACAACAGCAACAACAAACAATCCCACATGGCCAGTGGGCAAATGCATTAGCCAAAGTGCTTGGGGACACAGAGAAGCAGACGGAGACGGAGGCATAGCTGCAGCACAGAAGCGAAGGTTATGGCTAAGTGCAACAGCAGCAACTGCAACAAGAGCAGCAGCAGCAGCAGCAGCAAGGATTCCTCGCCTGGTATCAGCACTAAGAGATCATAATTCACATAACTCAGCTAATAATTCAGTTAAGTTCAAATGCGCTGTGCACCAGCAGCAGCAGTAGCAGCAGCAGTAGTAGTGCTCTCACACACACACACACACACACGCACGCACACGCACACACACACATACACACACATTCTTGAACTCTGGTTGCTGGTCGCTGGTTGCTGTTGAGTTCAGTTTCATTCGTTGCTTGTGGATCTCAGCAATTACCAATTGCAATTAAATTATTTTAATAAAACTTTGTTCGATGTTTCAAAAGCAATTTATTTGTTTAGAACACTAACCGCTTTGGTCGAATCTGAAAAATAAAATTTAATCCCTATAAATTATTGAACTTTAAAGGTATACATTTTTATTATTTATAGAGTTTAGACATTAATATTTAGATTTACATGTATCAATATTTCTTGTTTAATTTACTAATACTCTTAAATGTTCGCAATTCAATATTACTTTCAGATACATTGAAAAATCCAAAAAATTATTAGATCATCTAAAAAAGATACTTAATTCGATATGTTATCAAATTTTTCATTTTATAATAGATAGATATAATTAAAGATAGACAGATTTTATATAATTGCGTCACTGTAAAATAAAATTAAATTTTAGTATATTTGTTGAATCTGTGAAATGGAATCGAAAATTAGAAATAAAAACAATTTTAGTGCAGACTGGAATTTCAGTGATTTTTAACCAAAATAAATTAAAGTTCAAACCCCAATTTCATGTTGGTTATTCAATTTTTCACTTTTGTTCTTGAGATTTTTGAACTGATTGCAGTTAAAAAATTAAAAAGTTTAGTTATGCAGTGTCTGAGAAGCCTGCTGCTAAGCGTCCATTGGGGTTTCTTGCCCCCAATCCCACTTCTGCCTTTCCATCTGCCTTCAATCCGTGTCCCTCTCCTTCTGCACTCGTTTGTGGCTTGTGAGCGTTGCAGCAGTTTTAAAGAATTTTCCTGCAAATTAGTTTAATCCATTGTGTGTGTGTGTGTGCAATGTGGATGGCAAAAGTTTATTGTTTTCGGGGCTAAAAGTTGCTGCTGCCCCTGATGATGCTGTTGCAAGTTGCCGTTGCTGCATCTACTTTCCATGCTGTTGTTTGCGGTAGCTTGAGTGGATTTGGTCAAGTTTCAGTGTGCATCACATGTTTGATGCTTTAATTTTTTGCATAATTACTGAAGAAGCATTTTAATTAACTTGTGTTAATTAATGCCACCGAATCGAACTCTAAAAATGCAATCCAATGCGGTAAATGCAAACGAGTGAAGCTTAAAAATTGGTAGTCAATGTGAGACATTTAGCAATTAGCCCGGCTCGTAAATATGCCCAAAACGCGACCGGAGGCATCAATGAATGTGTCAATGATTAGGCAGCGAATACCCAGCGGGAAAGTGTCCGGGGAGTAGTCGGTGTGTGTCCGGAGAGAGAGAGACAGAGTCACCCTGTGCAGCTGGACAATGGCAAATAATGGCGCAAATGTAAATATTGCACTCAGGCAGGCTGCAGCAGTTGGCAGATGTGGCACCAGTGGCAGCTATGGCAGCAGTGACAGCAAACCCCAATGGACCAACAATAACAAGCTAATGCAACTGCAATATGCGTTGAAAGGGTGCAAGAAGGCGGGCAAGACGGGAGGGAGGGAGGGGGACGCCGGGCTTGTAAAGAGCAGCATGGCGTGCTATAATCAAGCGAATGGATGCCAATGGTCACACACCAGCACAGACACATGCATGAGCAGAGCTCGCCCATTGCAGTTAATTTATTGTGACCAATATAACGCCCCAGGATCAAAGAAGAGCGGCAAGGAGTAACAAGAAGTACAAGCATACAGTGTTGCTAAGGGGAAGTGGGGTGGAGTGGGGTGGAGTGGTGATTCCAGGGGGGGGTGGTGGAGTCATGTAAATTGAAAATTATGGCAATGCGCAACAAGATTAGCTCAGACAGGGTACATAACCCAAACCTCTAATATACGCTACTACTATCCTTGTATCTGTGTGCATCAAACACACACACACACACACACACACAAATGAATTTATTGACGCTGCTTCCGCGCGGCGAGGCCAGCGTAAACTGAATGAACGAGTGAGCAGACAAAGTTATGACTTAATGTATTCAGTTATGGACGGCATTCTACATAAAATAAATGAATACAAGTAGGAATTGCACATTTAATTCGTTTCTCCTTTTTTCCTGGCTAACATACGAGTGGCACATGCCACATTGTTCTCTAGTCGCAAAGAATACAAATAGTCATTTTATTTAGATTATTTTACTTTAAAGTTTCTGTACCTCCGGTAACACCACAAAATAAAATACATTTAAAATATAATAAATATAATTAACAAAATACAGTATCAAATCTCAATATACTCTATTATCTGCAGTGTCAGAGTATGAAACGAGGTCACCAAACCGAACCTCTTCAATTTTATACCTTGCATGCCCGACACAAATCAATACAGCTCAACTTTTTGTTCCCGAGTTTCGCAAATTGGTTCTACCAATGTAAAAAATTAGGATAAGCTTGATTCAGATAGATTAAAAATTAATTGTAATTAAATTAGTTAATTCCTGATATTGTTATGTTCTAAGTGATTCGCCCATAACCCTAAAATAAAAATATGCAAGAAATCTTTACATAGGTTTTGTAACAAACATTATTCATTTAATTTTTCTGAGGTTTCATCAAGTCGTAAATAGAAAATGGAAAAATGGATTGACGTGCAAAGAAGGTCTGGTTAAAAGCGCACAGATATACCTGATAAGTTGGCCATATATCAGCTGCCTGTCTGTCAGATTTGCAAGCACTCGAAACTTTTCTCTACAGTTGCCACTGTGGAATATTTTTTCCCGCTGCTGTGTCGTTTTGACACAGAGTCCAACACTCATCCCCGGCGGAGAACACGAGAGATAGACAGATAGCCAGACAGGCAGACAGGCCGACAGACAGACGGAGAGAGATGTGGCCAAGTACTCATTGCGACTCATTGACGCAGCGCACTCAGAGCCAAGCCAAGTCAAGCCAGGACAGGCCAGGCTAGGAATGATGGCAGCCAAGTGCAGCCAAGCTTTCAGCTGCCGCCTTATTATGCAAATGCCCCAAAACTGAGCAGCTATCGAGCCAAAGCCAAAGCAATATTCAGCTATCGAGCTATCTTTTAGCTGCATGCCAACGTCATCGATTTATAAGTTATGCAAGAGTCGGAATTTCACAATCTCACCATCTTTTCGTATCTGTTGGCTGCTGACTACTTTGTAAGCAATGCTTTTTACTACTACTACTTGCCCCATACACCACCTCCCCTTACCCTACAGCTGCCCTACTCGCAACGAACCCATCCGACTGCAATCAGCAGTTTTTAGCCAAATCAATCTCTTGGCTCCGGTTTGCTCAGCTTCCCAATTAGAATGTTGTTGGTTTTTTTTTATTTACTGCTACTGCTGATTGGTTGCACACAAACAATAAGAAAAAAAACTATAGCACAACGGTGCATGCAACAAACAAACAAAAAATAACAACAATGCATTGTTGCATGCATATCTTTTTACAATGCGATTTTTAATCAAAGTTTTTCCTTTCGACGCAGAAACAAAAAAGAAAAAAAAAAACAAAAAAAAACTTTCATGGATTTCACGCAAAGGAAAACAATAAAGAATGCTCGATTCGAGACCGGTCGAGTATAAAATACTCCGCGTCTAGAATAATTATGAGTGGCACAGTGTAATTGAATTTATTATTGAGAAAACCATAATCCTACAATATTTAACTACAATAAAATTTAAGAATTCGATCTCTTTTCAAATTTAAGTTAAATTTAAGTTAAATATATACTTACAAGCAGTTCTAATTGTATAGCATAAGTTTGATCACTTAAAATAAAATAATTTAAATCAAACTTGAACTCTTGGCGACGAACATCTGTTTTCACACCTCCCCTAAAACCTAGCATGGTAACACTGTTGTCTGGCAACTCTGTTTACTTAAGCAAGCGCTGCGGTTCGATTGCAAAAGCTCTCTTTTCACGACGATAACAGGCAGACGCAACAACACCAGCAGTTCAGAATTCGTACGCATAGCATAGCGGACAACTTTAAAGCTTTACCCTAAAGCTCAAGCGTATGTGCTTGTGCTTTGTGCTGTGATCATTGGATCGACTTCCATTCCGACGCATTGGAACAACTTTTCGAACTACGAGCAACAAGTTGGCCAGCGCTGCTGCTCAGTCGGTTTTAGTTCTGTTGGAGTAAAGCAGCAGCAACGTTCAACGCAAGTGGAACGCCAAAATAGAAAAGTAAGCACAAGGCAAACAATTACAAAATAAGAGCACAGAAAAATTAATTTAAAAGTAGTTAACCATTTTTTTCGCTACTTATAAAACCGACAAAAATGTAGGTTTTTATACTATTAAAAAAAAACAAACAACTGCAAGCGGCAAAAAAGTGATAAAAAAGCTTAATGCAAATTACATGCGTGTTAGATAATAAATGCAATCATGCACAATACAAATAAAAGAAAAGTAAATAATCACACGAATAGAAGAAATGCAACGCAAAAAGTGCGCATAGCTAAAAAAAAAATGTACAAAAAAAAGTTGGTTGTTGTGTGGAAAAATAATTGGACAGTCAGCTGACCTTCCTACTGCTGGTCTTGTGATCCATATGACCGGATTCATATTGGATAGTAGTTGGTGTAACACACCTCATTTATTTTGCAGGAGACAACTCCCAATTTTAATACAGTGGCTAAAATTCAATATGGTGGCTCTCGGCTACAGTCGCGCTTGTGGCTCCGTTTTGCATTTTTCCATTTGTCAGCTGACAGCGTGACAGCAGTCTTGTGATCAACGTCAAAGCCAATTGTCAGAAATTCGAACTCGAATGCGAGAGAGCCGCAGAGCGTGTTTTGAATTGCAGAGAGGGGCAGTCAACTCGCTCTCTTTCTCTCTCCGCTATCCGCTCAGTCTGGAACTCTCACAGCTAGATAACACATCTGGAATAGCGCGTATTTTTTCGTAACTCATAAACGTAGTTAAAGAAAGAAAAAAAAACTACAGCGGCGACACTAAACACTTATTTTCTTTTCAATTTTAATTCGCTTGTAAGTTCTCTCCTCGAAAGTTAAAAGTAATCAATATCGTGGATGTAGATTTTCGAACTTGCTGAAAGCTTTGTCACGTGAAAGAAAAGCTCTGCGTACAAGCTTGTTAACTATTCACAAAGCATAATAACAGTGTAACGCGGGGGAGTTTCGTCAATACGTTGCCTAAAATCAAGTATTTGTCAACATATAAACTTAAAAAAAAAACTGCTTAGGTACGCCACATGAGAACAGTTTCAATCAGCTACACTAAATATTGCTGGTGGCCAACATGCGCTCGTCGATTTGTCAGCTGACAGCGATAAGAAATTTTTCATCACGCTGCATTTTGTACAAACACGAAAAGTGCTGATCGACTGGATAAAAGAGTTGCCAGATGTGCACAGGGCAAATATAAAAAAGAACAAAAAGAAGTGATCAGGATTTGTGAAATGAATAAGAAAGATTTATTTATGTTTATTCACCTCTAATGTAAAGTCAAGTTATGATATTTAGGCATCTCTATTAGACCAACATTTCTTCCAATGCTTACTGATCATTTAAACCTATTCTTAACCTATAGCTCTATGCAATTTTCTTTCTTTTCAGTTGTAGATCCCAAATAAAGCAACATGTCCAACTTGAAGCGTTTCGATGACGAGGAGCAGGAGTCCAAATATGGACGCGTCTTCGCCGTCTCTGGTCCTGGTGAGTAAAAAGAAAAAGATAAAATTCTACCGTAAAGTAAGTTAACTAGACTAACGAAATTCCATTCCTCAGTCGTTACGGCGGAGTGCATGTCCGGCTCTGCTATGTACGAGCTGGTGCGTGTGGGCTACTATGAGCTGGTGGGTGAGATTATCCGTCTAGAGGGTGACATGGCCACCATTCAGGTGTACGAGGAAACCTCGGGCGTCACAGTCGGTGATCCCGTCCTGCGCACGGGCAAGCCATTGTCCGTCGAACTGGGTCCCGGTATAATGGGCAGCATTTTTGATGGTATCCAGCGTCCGCTGAAGGACATCAACGAACTGACCGAGTCCATTTATATACCCAAGGGTGTCAATGTGCCATCTCTGTCACGTGTGGCCAGCTGGGAATTCAACCCGCTAAACGTAAAGGTCGGCTCCCACATCACCGGCGGAGATCTGTACGGTCTCGTGCACGAGAACACACTGGTCAAGCACAAGATGATCGTCTACCCACGTGCCAAGGGAACAGTGCGCTATATTGCCCCCTCGGGCAACTACAAAGTGGACGATGTTGTGTTGGAGACGGAATTCGATGGCGAGATCACCAAGCACACCATGTTGCAAGTGTGGCCGGTGCGTCAACCACGTCCCGTCACCGAGAAGCTGCCCGCCAATCATCCCCTGCTGACCGGACAGCGTGTCCTCGACTCCCTCTTCCCTTGCGTCCAGGGCGGCACCACAGCCATTCCCGGTGCCTTCGGTTGCGGCAAGACTGTCATCTCCCAGGTAAGATGAATCATGTGTACCACTACTAGAAACTAATTTCATATAAATTCCATTTCCAGGCCTTGTCCAAGTACTCCAATTCGGATGTCATCATCTATGTTGGTTGCGGTGAGCGCGGCAATGAAATGTCTGAGGTATTGCGTGATTTCCCCGAACTGTCTGTTGAAATCGATGGTGTAACGGAATCCATCATGAAACGTACGGCTCTGGTGGCCAACACCTCCAACATGCCTGTCGCTGCTCGTGAGGCTTCTATTTACACAGGCATCACGCTCTCCGAATATTTCCGTGACATGGGTTACAACGTCTCCATGATGGCTGATTCCACCTCCCGTTGGGCTGAGGCTCTGCGTGAGATCTCCGGTCGTCTCGCTGAGATGCCTGCCGATTCCGGTTATCCGGCTTATCTGGGTGCACGTCTCGCCTCCTTCTACGAGCGTGCCGGTCGCATCAAGTGTTTGGGTAATCCCGAACGTGAGGGTTCCGTGTCCATTGTGGGAGCTGTCTCGCCACCCGGTGGTGATTTCTCCGATCCCGTTACGTCCGCTACTCTGGGTATTGTGCAGGTGTTCTGGGGTCTGGACAAGAAGTTGGCCCAGCGCAAACATTTCCCCTCTATCAACTGGCTCATCTCGTACTCCAAGTATATGCGTGCCCTGGACGATTTCTATGATAAGAACTTCGCCGAATTTGTGCCACTGCGTACCAAGGTCAAGGAAATCCTGCAGGAGGAAGAGGATCTCTCCGAAATCGTGCAACTTGTGGGCAAGGCATCGCTAGCGGAGACCGATAAGATCACCCTAGAGGTGGCCAAGCTGCTCAAGGATGATTTCCTGCAGCAGAACTCGTATTCGTCCTATGATCGTTTCTGCCCCTTCTACAAGACCGTCGGCATGCTGAAGAACATCATCGATTTCTACGATATGGCCCGTCACTCTGTCGAATCGACAGCCCAATCCGAGAACAAGATCACCTGGAACGTCATCCGTGAGGCTATGGGCAATATTATGTACCAATTGTCCTCCATGAAATTCAAGGTACGTTAAACTGAATTGGCAATGAAATAAGATGATGATGATAATCAAATAATTTCCTCTTGTACGTTTTCTTTTAGGATCCCGTCAAGGATGGTGAGGCCAAGATCAAGGCTGACTTCGAGCAGCTGCATGAGGATTTGCAGCAGGCCTTCAGAAATCTGGAGGATTAGAGCACGTTGTCCGTACTTTTACACCCTAATCTAATATTGTTATGTAGTTAACTTTTACAAATTGCAACAGAAAACAATTCCGTGCAACAACAGCAGCAATCGCAACAAAAGATTCCAAGCGTCCAGAAAGAAAAAACTATTGTTAACATTCCTTTTTTAATAGTCAGAGATATGAAAATCATTCCAGCCTGCGGTTGCTACTTCCCCACTCTACTCGCAACAACAACAACAGCCACAGCAACTAACTAACGTCCTTCTATGTACTTCCATTGCCAATACATACACAGAGACACACACGCATACACACACAACACACACACACACACACGCAGTTACAAATGCATGCATAGTATTATTGTTTAATGAATGGAAATTCCTTTGTTTATTTGTGAAAAAAGTCATGTTTTCTCTTTGTTTGTTTGTTTTTAAACTTATGTAAATATTTAAAGTATGAAATATTGAATGTACGAATAAAGTGCAAACAACAAAATACATTTAATGTAATTGAAAGCAGACCTATCTACCTCTCTCTCTCTCTCACTCTCGCTCTATTCCTTTCTCTCTGTTTGTGTAGTGCTCTCTTTTATCATATGTGGAATGTAAAATTAATTCCAGTGATGCAATTCCAAATAATAGTACTCGTTTTTTTTTTTTGTAGCCCGAAACACATTAATTTTTTTAAATTTAATTTGCTTTCTCTTTACACTTTTGCTAAAACAACAATTGGGTGCATTATTACACATTATTTTATACGTTTGAGGACCAAAAGCAACAACAAAGAAATATTCACAGTGCAGATCATGTTCTCTCTAATTCTTTTGTAACCTGGAAAAGCAACCAACAATTTAAAAATTACAAGACTATGATTGCCATTCGTCTGCATTTTAATTTTCTAATCACTTAGTGCTTTCAATTAGTGCTGACTGATCTTTTGGGTGCCCTCAGCAGTGTTTGGACAAAAAGTAATTTATTTTTTTGCTGTTACCGATTTCCTTACTTCTGTTACAATTACAATTTTATTCAAATTTTGTAATGTTCAGTCACTTCCAGAAGTCTATGAAACAATAGTCACTAAAAATAATATAAAATTCAGCAAAGTTAAGTTTATTTGTACCAAATTGTTTGTTTTACTTATGAAATGGATAAGCGGTGTCAGTGTGGAAGGAAGCTGGTGCCAAATAAAGTGGATTGCACTACAAATACTTCATTTATCGATAAGAAGGATGAGATCGATGAGAACGATTTGATCGATAAGAAGGATGAGGTCGATGTGCAGGATGAGCTCGATGTGCAGGATGAGATCGATGTGCAGGATGAGATCGATGAGAATGATGAAATCGATAAGGATGAGATCGCTGAGAAGGATGAGATCGATAAGAAGGATGACATTGATAAGACCGATGACTCGCAAGATGTGGCTGTAAAGAATAATGAAAGTGCCGCTAAAAACACGTTGTCGAGGAATTCTGTACAGAAATCGAGAAGTATTGCAAAACCTGTATTCGATGTTCGAAACACTCAAGTCAGGCGAATCTCCGAACTGGAAACTTATCAGAGGGGACGCGTCTTTGGCGTCTCCGGTCCCGTTGTAAATGCCGAGAAGATGGCTGGGTCTGCCATGTACGAACTGGTCCGGGTTGGACATTTTCGTCTGGTTGGAGAGATAATTAGATTGGAGGGCGATATGGCCACCATTCAGGTGTATGAGGACACCTCTGGCGTGAGTGTTGGCGATCCCGTTTACCAGACCGGCAAGCCGCTGTCTGTGGAACTGGGTCCCGGCATAATGGGCAGCATTTTTGATGGCATTCAGCGTCCGTTGCGCGTCATCAACAAGCTGACCAAATCCATCTATGTGCCCAAGGGCATCGATGTGAACTGCTTATCACGCAGTGCTCAATACTTTTTTCAGCCGTCTACCCTCAAGGTCGACAATCTGATCTCCGGTGGTGACATTTACGGCACTGTGTATGAAAATAGCATGATGGAGCACCGCCTGATGCTGCCACCTCGAGATCAGGGCAGAATCACCTGGGTGGCGCCTCCTGGCAACTACAGCATACAAGATGTGGTCATTGAAACCGAATTCGAGGACAAAATCAGCCAACACACAATGCTTCAGGTGTGGCCGGTGCGACGATGTCGTCCAGTTGTCGAAAAGTTGCCTGGTGTCAATCCTCTTCTAACTGGACAACGTGTTCTCGATGCCTTCTTCCCCTGCGTCCAGGGTGGCACCACAGCAATTCCGGGTGCCTTTGGCTGCGGCAAGACTGTCATCTCTCAGGTACGAAAAAAAAGTGATAAAAAACAATTCAATTTAAATTGTAATCATTGACAGAAAACATTAAACAAAAACAGATTTATTTTTTAAAATTTGCAAAGCATTTCCGAAGTATGCAAAGTTGTTTACAAATGCATCTTTCTGTTATTAATATTTTTAGATATTTTCATCCATATTTTACCGATATTTTGAATTTTGATTGAGGAAACCCAGATAAAAACCCAATCAAATCAATCTAAGGAATCTAAGTTTTCGATGCATTTCACCATTGCCTTCCTCACACAGGCTCTGTCCAAGTACTCCAACTCGGATGTCATTGTGTACGTCGGCTGTGGTGAGCGTGGCAATGAGATGTCCGAAGTATTGCGTGATTTCCCCGAGCTGACCGTGGACGTCAATGGTGTCCCGGAGTCTATAATGAAGCGTACGGCTCTGGTGGCCAACACATCCAACATGCCTGTCGCAGCTCGTGAGGCCTCTATTTATACGGGCATCACGATGTCCGAATATTTCCGTGACATGGGTTACAACGTTTCCATGATGGCTGATTCCACCTCCCGTTGGGCTGAGGCTCTGCGTGAGATCTCCGGTCGCTTGGCCGAGATGCCAGCTGATGCTGGTTATCCAGCCTATTTGGGTGCACGTCTCGCCTCGTTTTATGAGCGAGCCGGTCACGTAACATGCTTGGGCAGTCCGGAGCGAGAGGGTTCGGTATCGATTGTGGGCGCTGTTTCACCACCTGGTGGCGACTTCTCCGATCCGGTTACCTCGGCCACATTGAACATTGTGCAGGTGTTCTGGGGTCTGGATAAGAAGCTGGCGCAGCGCAAACATTTTCCCTCAGTCAACTGGTTGCAGTCATATTCAAAGTATATACGAGCCCTCGACTCCTATTATGAGACCGAAAGTCCGGAGTTTGTTGAGTTGCGGGCAACGGCCAAGCAAATATTGCAGGAGGAGGATGATTTGGCCGAAATTGTACAGCTGGTGGGCAAAACGTCGCTCAATGAGTCGGACAAGATAACGTTGGAGGTTGCCCGCATCCTTAAGGATGATTTCCTGCAGCAGAACTCGTACAGTCAATACGACTGCTACTGTCCCTTCTACAAGACGGTGGGCATGCTGAAAAATATGATTACCTTTTACCATCATGCCATTATGGCGGTGGAACAAACAAGCGGTCACGAGGCACATGTTACTTGGGGTCTGATCCGTGAACGGGCGACAGATGTCCTCTATGAGCTGGGCACCATGAAGTTCTTCAATCCGAAAGAAGGCCAAGAGGTCTTGGAAAGGGAATTTAAGACGCTTCATGACAAAATAATCAACACCCTAAGCGACTTGGCAGAGAATGTAGCCGCTTATATTTAGTTCATCATCGGCTGCTGTACGAAATTATTTTAAGTTACCGAACGATACATGTTTAGTGAAAATGATTATATATTTGCTTAATTCAAACTTCAAAAAACGTTAAGGTTAATTAAGATTGATTATCTCTAAGAATTTTCCTTTTAATGAAAACTGGAAACAAGATCAAACAAAGTCTCGCAATCGACACTGATTTTGGTTGGCGCCTGCTCATTAAAATTAGTTGGATTCGCCCCATTGCCCCATTGCCTCATCAAGCATTATCAGCTTAAACCGCACTTTGGCCTTTGCATGCTGCGTCTCACTGCCATCATTTGCCACTAGCATAAAAGTCAGGAGCAGTTAATCCTTTTTGCCATGCTTGCGCTTCACGCTTTTTGCGGGGGAGTTTTCGATAATATTCGCAGCGGCAACCAAGTGTCGACAAAAATTCGTTGATTTATACGAAAAGTTTATTAGCAAGCAATGGCAACTGCCTCACCCCATCCAAAAAAAAAAAAAAATAATAATAAAAAAAACAATCCACCCCACGAACGTTGAATCCCCAAGCGCTCAAAAATGCAGAGATCGATTTCGATTCAATTAGTGGAAATTAAATGTATGTATATACATATGTATGTATCCCGACTCACACACACACACACATATGCATCTGTGTTTGTACGTCTGACTTTGCCGATAAGCGCACAGAGTAGTGGGTAGTGGGAAGGGGGCTAGGGGAGGGGGCTGGCTAAGAGGCATTGCGATGATTACATTTCCGCATTCGACGCTCGGCACCGCAGCCAAGTAACCAAGTCAGCCATAAAATGAGCACAGAGAAAATAAAAAATAAAAAACGTCAAGCAAAAAAAAAAAAAAGAAAAAAGAAAAACGAAAAGAAGAGAGGCAAGCCAAAAATCAGTTCAATTGCAAATTGAAAATCCCCTTACAACTTCCGTTTCCGCTAGGCGAGCTCAGCGCAGGAGAGAGAGGGAGAAATAGCTATAGCCAGGGCCTTGACTGGAGACAGTGCATGAGTTGTAGAATAGAGCGAGTGAGATTGGGAGAGTGAGAGAGCAAGAGATATGCACATGTTGGGATACACAGGGAAAAATAAATTCACTGGAATATGCATGAATACTGCCATTGCTATACAACAAAATTAATTACCTACCAGCAACACACAGTTTTAATACCATTGACATTTTTAGGTGCAAAAATAAACTTAATTCAATTACCAATTCCATTCCAACAAATATGTATTTATAAAAGGTTTCAATACTAAACGGACGCAGTAAACCTCTCCCTGAAAACAAATCTGGACGGGTTTCTAAATATGTCGCAGTATACAAAATATATTAAAAACCAAACACTTTAACCAGAGAAAGCGTAAATCAAAATTGTAAGAAGACTTCACCAATAAAGAATTTTTTTAAAATCATTATTTTTAATTGTAATCCCCAAAATGTTAGCCAATTCAAAAGTGTAAACCAACAATTTGGAGCTGTGTGATTTTGGCGTTTCAGCAATGCGCACTAATTGGCCGGCGTTTCGATGCCGTTTGCCATTTCGTTCTGTTCCGTTGCCACTATCAGTGGCATCAGGCATCTCGCAAGCAACCACCCCACCCCCAGCCACTGCTCACTACTACAGGCTGGGTTGGTCTCACAGAGCGTTATTGCATAATTTGAAGGGGTTAAGCCATTGAGCTTTAATGCAAAAATTTCAATTGAACGTCAAACAGTCAATTCGCTTTAGCGGCGATAATCGTAAAAGGATAATGGCGCTAAAAGCGCATAAAGAGCCAGAAAGCAGCCAAGCCAAGCAATGGAAAACTCCATTGGCTCATATATATATATATATATGTGTATATGTATGTGTGCTTGCTTGGAGACTGTGCTGAGCGCTGCTTGGCATAAGTGTGCACTCAATTAAAGGATTTTTGGGGGCACAGGCTAACGGCCGTTGATGTTGCCCCCTCAAGTTGCTACCCTACAGCCCATTGTCATCACACACACACACTCACATCTCTCTCGGGTGTAAGCGGCTTTAAAAACGAATGGCCAAGCAAATAAACGAAATAAATATGAATGTCATAGCAAAGAGAAAATCAATTCGTAGTTATCCTGATTTCAGTTTATATCCTGTATAGATATAGAATATGTCTCTGTCTATGTTTGTGCAAATCTGCTTGAATTTCGTTTTTGTGTGCTCGATACTTTATTTTCTACCATATAAAACTTCTTAATATGTATTAGCAAAAATGTTAGGATCTGCTCGTATCTGGTTACGGGCTAAATACAAAAGAGCTTTGCAGTATTTAAAGACAAGTAAAAACCAAAAATAATGAAATACAACCTTCCACAACAAATAATAAATGAACAAGGACAATATTTTACTTTGTGATAAAATAATTGGTTATTTTATAAGTCACCATCTGTGTCAAGACTTCTTGCTTTATGTCGCAATAAGTATTCATTCATAATTTGATTAAAGACCAACTAAAAACAAAAATAAATTCAAATCAAATACGTTGCGAAACAAACATGAGATCAGCATTCAAATATATCAAATACATATAAAATATGACATAATTTATTCTAATGACTGTTTTTACACGCATATCAGAAAGACAATAATATTTTTTTTTATTTTCAAAGCAACAGCATTTATTTTGGCTACAAATATGTATATGAGTGTAAACCAAATACAAATGGCAAGCAGTCACATATATGACACGCAAGGATATGTCGCTCTGCTCGTTACTGAGCTCATATTTTTGTTGTTGTTTTTGTTTCTGCTGGAGCCAAGAGGCCAAAGAGGATGTTATCAGAAGCTGGGAAAGACAAGGACGTTGGAGTCCTTAGTGACGATGGGTGGCGGCAACTTAATTTGCAACTTATACGTAAAATCCTTTTGATTTTGTTATTTTTGAGCAGGCGCTGCGAAGTCCTTGCCCCTTGTGTATGTCTGCTCCTTTTATTGCTGTGGTTGTTGTTGTTATTGCTATTGTTATGCTTGATGACGATATGTCCTTTTGCGCAGATTTACAACGCCTGCAGTTATTTGCCAAAGTTAAGCAAACCTTTTTCCCCACTTGCAGAGGGTGTTCAAAATTTGTGGAGGCAGTTGTAACGCATTGAAGGAGTCGTCTGCCAAGCCATAGAATATTCTCATATACATTTCTGATTAGCATCATAATACAACGACATAAGCCATAGAGTTGTATATATATTATAAACTCACTGAACATGATATAGATTTTAACAATTGTAAAAAGCATATTTAACGTCTGGCAGAATCGGTGGGATTTTTAAATTTTGATGCAAATGCGCATTGGTCTGTAAGAGTATTCAAGCTTCGGCTTGCTTAGCGTATCCATTGTTTGCTGCCTTTGTTTTTTTTTTTCGGTTTTTTTGGCCGCTTCTTATTCGCTTGGCACTCCTAAGTTGTGCATGCGAAAAGGGTCCTGTCGCTCAGTGTCCCTTTTTGGCCACTGTTAACGTACTGTTTTTGTTATTGTTGTTTGATACGCTTCTGATTAAGGGAATTTAAATTAAGCTTATGCAAATGCGCCTCAAGCTGTTTTGTTGCTGTTGTTGTTGCTGTTGCTGTTTAGTATTTGGCTTTTTTGTTGCAGCACGTGTATCCTATTTCAAGTACACCCAGTTCAGCCCACCGCTTCTCACTTAGTATTGAAGCCGCATTATCACTTGCCATGCCTTCTTTTACACACACATGTATGTGTGTGTGTTTGTGTGTGTGTGTGTGTGTGTGTGTGCGTTCTCTTTGCTATGTAAAAGTTTTGTCATAAAAATTTGCTAACAGTTACTTTGGCGGCGCTGTCGCCAGCCAGACTGACAGAGCGGACAGGTCCATTGCTCAGAGACGCTGCTTCACTTCGAGTCCTTGCTACGCAGATAATGAAATTGTTGTGCGCCCCTATGTATATATATATATACACATGTATATGTATGTATATATTTGTATAGCAAAAAAGAAAAGTTTCGGTCTGTTCATCAGGCAAGGCGAACATTTTAAATACAAAAGGATATGCGTGGGCAGACGTTAGAGCTTTGCAGTCCTCTGCTCGCGGTCTGTTCTCGATCCTTGGTCTACGACAGCTACAGTGACATTGACGAAACGCTCCAAATTTACTGCGTTCTTTTCATCCACCGACGTTGCCCGCCACCACGTCAAAGTCACTCCCGGCATATGTTTCTTTTTTGTATACCTTGCAGAGGGTATTATGTATTTTTATATAAAATGTAGAGGAATTTAAAAAAAAGCACCTTACTTTTGACGCTAAGGGTAACTCAACTTATTATTCACAAAGTATGTTTCTGAGATGGAAATAGGGTTATTCTTTTCTTAATTCTAGTTTTTGAAAATACTGGCCAATTTTTGAGTGTAAGCTTAACAAATTTGTAATTGCGATTGTTTTTAGGGTATTTGATTTTCGGCCACCTGAAGCCAAGTGTTCGCCCTCGGCGTTTTTTTTTTTAACTTTGTGGTTTGCTTCTTCTGTGCTGTACTTCAATTCTCGGTGCCTGTCTCTTTGGTCGTCCTGCCATTGTTGTGCTTACTTATCCCTGTCGAAAAATTTGCCGAAACCTGCTGGAGCGCGTCCTTGTTGCGGCAAGGAGATGGTATTTGGTTGGAGTGGCAAGTAGATGTTGCCGTAGCAGTAGTAAAGGCACTCCCAGCAGCCACTGCATTTAGTCAAAAGTGATTGAAAAGGCATTTTGTTATAATGCCAACTTAATGACAACGAAATTACAGCAAAAGCCACGCCAGGCAACATCAACAGCAGCAGTGGCAACAACAACAAAACCATCTTGCAACTCAGGCGACTCCCAAGCTAAATGAGTTTGAAATACTTTGAGAGAAACCAAAGTTGTTACGACAACGCACACACACAGCCATATATACATGTATATATGTCTATATATACATATATATATATATATATACATATATATATATATATCCATATGTACGCATAAGCAAATAGAAAACAAATTTCAATCTAAGCCAGTTATTTTTAACTGCAGAATATCCCACTTTAAGACATGACTCGTCGTCATGCTGGCAAAGCATTTTAATTGTTTGCGATACGCCATTGAAATTGTGAGCGTAAGTTAAGTTAACTTTGGGATTTACCTATCTCTGGGCTCAAATCTCCAACTGCGTAGTAATCAAAATAAACACAGATAAGAAATGGGATATGCAGTCGAACTTTTAATGGCACAAATTCGTTATAAATTTGAATCCAGAACTGAAAATCCATACACATAAAAAAAAAGTGCACAAACCCTAATAAAATCAAGTAAAATTGAGTGAGCCTGCCAACGAGATACATTGAACCAAACTATTAATACTAATTCACGTTTATTGCCAAATTTCCCTTTAAAAAGTTTAACATTCTCAATTGTAAGCATGTGTGGAAGTGCTCTCATTGCAGCTGGTAGTAATGACTTCAATATGAGCATCAATTTTGGACTATAAATTGGGTGTTTCTTTTCCGATCTTGAGGCAGTTTGTACAGCTGATCAATATAATCATCAACCATCATCAACAATTTTTAATAGCTACAGAGTTTAATTTGAGACGTGGGAAACGCAAAATGATTTAGGTACTCTTATTAAACTAACTTCCTATTAAGGAAAGAAGTTTATTTATATTTGATGATGACAGGATAAAGCATGGAACTGAGATCGTTCTGCTTTGGAATTAAGTTCAATTTGGCTCAGTAAACACATTGCAAACAGGAAGTGCGCCGATAACAACAAGGATACATTGCCTAAGTTAGTTTACACAGTCAAACGAAATAAATTATTTAATAGAACAAAACTAAACTGTGCGTCTGAGCTTGATATGCATTCCTAGTGCAATATCACACAACATTTGCATTTGCAGCGTTTGTCTGCAAAATTGTTTCAATTATTTACGTTAAATAAAATATCATGTAGAGCATCCGTTGCACACACACACACACACACAGGACAGGCGGAAATAACTGGACAGGTTTGACATTGACGGACTGCGGCATGCACTGTTGTGGTAGCAAAGAAAAGTCGACAGTGCTTGGGCGTGGCTTGAACTACTCTCTTTTAAAAACCACAATCGAGTTAAAAAATATATTTAATTGAATGAGTTCTGTGTGTTATTTCTTTACAGTCTATAGAATGAAATTCATAATTTCACAACTTTATATGGTACATTGCAGCTGCAGTGTCTTTATCGTCGCTGCTCATCTTCCGTTTCTGACCAATCTTTCTCATCAAAGGACGAACTGAGACTCGCTTTCTCGTAAACAGGCGCTTCTCTTCGGCTTCTTCCTCGTCCTTGAAAGTCGTCGTCGATTCTTCGCTAGTCATGGTTGGGATCAAGGGATCTTTGCCTGACACAAACAAAGACAACTATATATTTCAAATTTCCAAGCCAATATACCCGTCTAAGAACGGTATCAGAGAGAAAACGGAGTATGGGAAGGCAATGGACACTAGGCGCTCGGTGCACGTAGCTGGAAAGTATGCTATTGAAATATTTATGCATCGCTCTTTTACTCGTTTGCTTTGTTTGGATCTCTGCATGAAGGTATGCGTGTTGTGCATATGTGTGTGTGTGTATGTGTGTGTGTGTGTGCGGCTGATTAAGCATTTGACATACATATTTCTTTGCAGCAGTAGCGACTTCAAAACGTATTAGATGTGGAAAAACAACTCGTGCCAACACGCACGCTCTCCTGCTGTCTCTCTCTCCCTCTCTCTCTCTCTCCCTCTCTCTCTCTCTCTCTCTCTCTCCCTTTTTTATCTATCTCTCTCTCTCTCTGTCTATTTCTTTCTCTCTCTCTCTAGCTGTCTCCGATTTTGTCAGTGCCGCATTTTCCTATTAGCTGCCAGTCGAGCAACAATTCGCAGCAAAATATGCAAATGCAGCCAAGCGTATGAGCTTTTGCACCCGCTCCCCCTACCCGTTGAACCCCTGCCCACATCCTAACACAATCTGTGCTTTTTCACCCCGCTCCCCGGCGTACTGCAACCCTTATCTGTATGAAGTCTTTCCATTTGCCGCATTGTTTTTCTGTCGGTTTGTTGTTGCCGCCTGAATGATTCGTAGCTGAGCATTTGCCAGCCAAATTTGCAGCACGTGCTTAAAACTTTTATTCTGTGTCTGTGTGTGCGTGTGTGTGTGTGTGTGTGTGAAGTAAACTAACCCTAACCCACTTCACCCTTATCGTTTTATCGCACTCGGCTCAGCTGCAAAGTCCGAGTCCAAAAGTGCAAGTCAAAGCCAAGTTTTGTAACCAACAAGAGAAATGTTATGTTGTCTTTTAATTGAATTCTGGATTGAGAGCGCATAACTGAAATCTCTGCTAAGCCAGCCACATCTTGACCAGAAACTCAGATCCAGACCACAGACAATCGCCATTTGCCATTCGACAGGCAATAAAAATGTTGTAAGAATCGCAAAAAGTAATTTGAACCGGATATTGAATGGAATTCCAATTTGTCGAATTTAAAATACCCTATAAAGTAATTGAAAGGCCATCGAAGTGCATGGGAGGTTTAATTTATTTAATCATTTTGATTACAAATCTCAGCTGGGAAAACCAGAAAAATGACTTGGAAGACTCATTTGGATTAAAGCTAACTTTTAATATTTAATATTAATTTTAGTATATATTTTTTTTTTTGTTAATCTAATTTTATTGGAATCCTTATAAAAATAATTAAAATGAGTCGAAAATATTAAATGATTGCACTCAAAAGCAATTTAAATAACTCTCTAATTTACAGGCTAACTCACACACATATTAATAAATATAAAGCTGCTTGCATTTAAAGTACCAAAAGAGGCTTAGTGACACAATTCCGAGTTATGCACACCTGATACAGTCAATCGACTTGTCTGTTGCAAACAACACTCCAAAGTTGTGAAACTCTCTGAATGAGTCAGCGAGCAGATTACAAGCGATTGCCAGCTGACGATAAGGGGCAGGCGCAGGTCGACTGGGCTTTTGGCTTCGATGGGGTCTGGGGTGTTATTGTGGGGGTTAGGCGAGGTGTGGATTGTGGTGCCCGCATTCACAAGAGCATCAAGGATGGCCCGCCCAATTAGTTGGCGCATTAAAGGGGATCTGCAGCGGCGAGGCCAAAGCGAATTTATTGTGTTAACAGTCCGAATTGTGTGTGCGTGTGTGTGTGTGTGTCTGTGTGTGTGTGTGTGTGTGTGTGTGTGTGTGTGTGTGTGTGTTAGACGCTTATCGCTGCAACCAGGCACCGGATTTGACTCGACTCTGGTCGAGCCGTGCAGCGTCCTCAGCAGCTCTCCTCTCCTCAGCGCGAGTTGAGTCAACTCAACTCGTAATTGACTTGTTGCCAAGTAATCGTTGTCTGTTAACTGCTGTTGTCAGGGGATTATCTACAGTTCAGTTGAAATCGACTTGGCCTCATCTCCTAGACCCCAAACGTCCTGCAGCGTTCTCATTGCGTAGCACACACACACACACACACCGAATTTGTTGCCGTTGTTCATTGAAGTGCATGAAATGTGAAAAACAGTAAACATGCTTAGCACATTTCTGCTAAACCTGAACTCAAGTACTTTATTGTTATACTACAGTATTCCACTTGCACAGGTTGTGCTCAATGTGTCTTGCTTGCAGCTAATTGGTTTTGCATACGTTGCGAGTCCCCTCTGCCCATTCTGATCTGACCCGACCCGACCTCACCTCACCCGACCTCACCCGACCACACCTGACCTGACCACCCGAAATGTTGCTCTATATGCGTAGGAACCTCCTTCAGACTCGCAGTTGCTGTGGTTTCCTGCCTGGCTACCGGATGTATGCAACAAGCGGCGTCCGCAGCAATCAACGCGGTGAGTTGGCAGCGCGATGCTCTCTCCCGTTTTGGGCATTTTGAAGCATTGCCATAAATGTTACATTTGGCTTTTAGCGAGCAATAAACGTTAATATGAGTCTGGCCAGGAACGAAAATGCATGCAGTAAGCCGGCAGGCAGATAGGTGTAGCTGAGGCTAGCCATCAATTTGGAACGGCTTTTGAAAAGTCAAAGCCGAGAGAATTACGCAGCCAACAGGCAGCTTCTAGCAACATACTCTAAAATAATCTATCTCCCCCCCCCCTGCCACCATACCAACCAGTTGCCACTCATTTTTACAGACAAGCAGAAGTTTGAGTGGTTGAGTCCGCTTATACCCAGTAAAATAACACAAGTCTTATAAGTCTCTAAATATGGCACAACTTAAAAACAACTCAATTTAAAAGTATAATTTTGGTGTCAAGTATTTGCTAAACAATTTTGTTTACGTTTCCTTACAAAATGTTGTGCTAAAAAAATATGTTTAATATTTAATAAAATTCTGGCTCAACATTCTCAAGTTTCAAATCCCTTTAAAATCAATTCTAATATAATAATATTGACTTATGGTTTGCTTGGCTGCTCCAAAAACTGCTTTTCTTTTGAAGCTGGAAGTAATATGTTGTTCATCAAGTTGTTGGGGTTAATTTCTTGCTACAGACCACCACACCCACTCAGTTGTGCGTATGTCTGTGGGACAGCCTTTATGGCTTTCAATTTTTATCCAGTAAATGCGCTATTGAGAGCGCTAATTAAAAATGTGGCAACTGCACACGATGCTCCTTTGGTCGTTACCATCAACTCACCTCGCCGCAAAATGAAAGCATCGCGATTTGCCACCCTGCGGCAATCTCCCTCTTATCATTTATCCATAATGGCGTTGCCATCCCGTTTTCTATTGCGTACTCTTTGCACAAGCGACGCCGCTGCTCCTGCAGCGTAATTAACGCCTTCACTTTTGGCATTCGAGCTGCATCTAAAAAGCAGCTGCTACGCCTGGCAGATGCCTCCAGCAACACCCACACCCCCAACCATCTACCTCTGCTGCCTGGTGGCTTTGTCGGTAGTTGCGTTCTATTTTTTTTTTTTTTACTTATATTGCATATTTATTAAAATGCAGCAAGTGAAGGGTGGAGAAGAGAGAAGAGCTACGGAAGAGCTAAAATGTAATAACTCTTGTTGTGGCCTCGCCCAATCCGCTGATGTTGCTCGCAACGGCATTGGGCGACTGCTTTAGCAGATTTTGCTTTTACTTCTGCTTTCGCTGTTTTTGCCTCTTTTCTGGCTGCGCATTTGTTAAGCTGCTTTTGTCCGCAGGTGTTTGCTTTTGTTGGCTTAACGCTTAAAAATGATTGTGCCGCATATATACATATAAATATATATAATATGTATAAATTTAGATATATATTTTTGTATGCATATACATATATAGACTTTTTTTGTGTTCTGTCCAAGCTGCTTATTAATACAAAAATTGAGCGCAGCTAATAAGCTTAGCGTGCCAAGCCCCGCGTCTTCTTCTTTCTATATGCGCTGACGCTGATGCTGCTGCTGCTCTGGTAATTGTGCGCTAATTCAAATTATTACCAACACATTCGAGGTGAGTTTTTAACAGCAGCAGAGCAGAGCAGCGGCAGAACAGTGCTGCTAACGAGTGTTTATTAATGGCGCTAATGGCGAAAACTGCGCCTTTTGATGAGCGTCCGCTTAAGCATACACAACTCACACAACGCACACAGCTCGCAGCTCGATCCTCCATGGCCATGTCCTCTTTCAAAATGCGTCCGCCTCGCAATTAGCGCACAAATATTTCCGCATGTATTTCTTTCTTTCGCATTTATTTTTTGTGTTGTTTCATTTGCCAAGCGACCATAAAAATGCTCAACCGAATTGTAGTAATTACAACAATTTGCATAGTCCGACGAGACGGAGTGGAGGGATGTGAGGGATTTATAGAGGGCGGCGAACGGAAATCAAAAAGCGCAAAGCACAAAGTATGCTACGCATTTTGAAATTTATTCATGCAGGGAACGGGCATGACAAGGAGCGGGCTGGTAAAGCGGTACAGAGAGCAAGGAATCGCAAAGGCAACCCAAATGCCGCTAATTATGTAATATGAAAATGTGACGACGACGACGACGACAGCAAAAACAACAACAACAACAAGGGCAGCGTCAGAGACAAGGACATGAATCCGGGATACCGAATAAGACCGATTTATTTGCATATGGTAAATAGGCAGGCAGGCGACAAGGAATGTCGGACCCTTTTCACGTATACCCTGTCTGCAAGTAAAGGGCACTTTTAAATTAGACATGTAAGTATATATTAAGCCGTGGTGCGAGCTTATTATTATTTTATTTTATGTTATGCAATTATTTTATGAGCAACATTTATTTTGTAAAAACAGTAAAAATAAACGTTGTGCATTTTCAGTTTGATTAACCTTTGAATCGCATCTAGGGTATTTTTCTAGTCGAGCACTCTCCCTTGAATTTTTTTATTTGCCTGTTATTCACTTCGGCCATTAACTAATTCAATTAACACTTTGCATTATTCAAGCGCAGTCACATCTGTTCAAAATCTGAATACGGACTGCCATTCAAAAACTCTCAAACAAATTATTATTCTTTTATTAAAAACTTCATTATTAGGAGCTTAAAAAGGCATAAGATATACTTAATATTATTGTTATACCCATCATATATTATTTGGTACCTCAAGGTATTCGCAAAACCATTTGAAAAGAGTTTCCTTATTAAATGTATCATCAAATTTTTTCAACAAATTTTTTTTAAATTTTAACCCAGGATAATAATGCGAATCAGCCACGTGAAACTATATAAAATAATTGTTTCGCTCTTTCAACGATTATGGCAGCATAAAAAGAAAAACAATTTTCAATTTGTTAAAATTTTTTGTTTTTTGTTTTTCAATCAAATTTATTACACATGGGAGGTGAAAAACAAATCTGCAATCGGCGCTTGTTTTCTTAAAATATTATCATGACCATATGTCCTTATGTGAACGTATATATATGTGTGTGTGTGTGTGTGTGTGTGTGAATTTGTGCAGGACAATTAAAACCATGCAAAGCTACAGATACAGCAGAGACACAGCCACACAACACAGACATAGTCACAAACAGCAAGGACAGACACACGAATAGCAACGTGGTTGCCTTGGGGCTGCCTAGTAAATGGTAATCAACGCAAATCCTCCATAGAGCACCGCACATGGATAGGCAATCAGCAGCTGTTGATGGTCCATGGAGAATGCCGTGGCGAATAGTTTCGAGGCTGATATGGCGCACCAGAGTATGGAGATGCCGCTCACAATTAGGCCGAGTGTGCCCCTGCAAAGAGAGAGATTTAGAAAGTCTGAGTGAGAGAGAGAGAACAAGAGAGAGAGAGAGAGAGAGAGAGAGAAAGAGAGAGAGAGGGAGAAAGAGAGGGTAACTGAGAGTAAAGGAGACAACATGTGAACCGAACGAAATGCAAAGAGAAAAGCAACGACAGCAAAATCAATAAACAATGCATATGCATGAAGCAGCAGAAAGGGTATACGGCTGACTGACTGTGTGCCATAAAAAAAAATTGCCAGTCGATGTATGTGTGTGTGTGTGTGTTTTAGAGTGTGAGTGTGTATTTTGTGAATGAATGAGCAGTGCAAACAAAGACAGCAGGCGATGTGCAAAGGATGTGCAAACACAGTCCAACTACAAAGCATCAAGTGTAGGCAGCCAGAATGGAAATTGAAATACTCTTATATTTGAGTACCGTCCAAGAGCTTACCCATAAGCCCAGAACGTATCTCAGCTCCAGACTAAGAAAAGTACGTTTGGAATTAAATCTAATCTGGCCTGCAGCTTATGGTGGATAACACTTGGCAAAACAGTTGATTAAATCAATTGCCGCAAGACTTCTTTGGCTTGACTATTTCTACGGTTCCATTGAAAACTATATTTATAAACATCGAGTAGCAAGTTTCATTTGGTCAAATTTGAAAAGTTTCTGAAATTTATATTTATTTAATGTGGTTTAGAAACAATAAACACATTTTCACAACTGCACAGATGACCCTGAAGACGAATTCCGACGGGATTCGGAATATTTCGGCGTATAAAAAATAAAATAAAAGAATACAAATTTTTGAAAAAAATTTTAAAATTAAAATTAAAGTTACAGATTTAATTTAAAAATTAAAATCCACTTGACCTGGCGACAGTGAAAGGGGAGTAATTACACAAAGACAAAGAAAATATAGATAAATCTGTGATATGAAGTGATACGAATTTTGAATACCAACACAGAAACTCAAAAACTCTTCAACTGTTTCAAACATTTTATTATGTTATTTAATGCAAAAGCCTTTTATTTAAATATTTTTTGGATGGTTTCACTGTTAAGTTAATTAAAAATCCGTTTTTAGTTTATTGTGAAATGCTTTAAGCTTATTATATTGATTTCAATCCTCTCAATAACTGAAGAGCATAACCTTTAAGAACATATACTCTTCTGAGCATTTTTTAAATATTTTAAATCTCTTCACAATAGACTTGTTATTTAAAGTATTGTATCTTACATAAAATTAAATTAAATGCGAATTTTAATCTATAAATAATTGTAATGCTCTCAACGGTTCTCAGCACAACAATACCAATCATTCACAATGTCTAAGGACTCAATGCGTTGACGGTTCCGTTTTAATGGATTGCCCTTTTTATTATTGTGTTTCTTTTTTTTTGCTGTTAGATTGTGGTTGTCTCTGTGCCTGAGGTCACCTGGTCCCAAAACTGTCGCAATTCGCTTTCATATAACCCACATGAAGACCCCATAACCTTGATGTAACCTTAGACCACCCTTAGACATCGGTTAGACCCTTGCATGGCACTGTTTAAATTTCCTTTTTTACACTGTGCAAAAATTACGGCCTAAACTGCGCAAATGCTGCTGTTATGTGGGTGTTGATTGTGCCAAGTGATTTCTGGCTTGGCTTAAACGGACTGCGACAATGCCTTGCCTTGCATCTAAAACCAATCAAGCCGATGCTGTTGTTAGCTGATTTTCTCCCCCTTCCCCTTCGCACACACACACACCCCCTCCCACCGCTTCCCACTCCAGACAGTCGCAACAGCTAACTGCTGTCGAGTGTAATTTTTGTGCACTTTTGCATCACCAAACAAACTCAATTAAAAAGTCTGTCTAAAAAAATTGCAAAAATATTTACTGTAAACTAGTACGAGTGAATATGGGCAGGTGGTGGGGATAGTTGGTAAAGGGGTTACGACAATGGCTACGAGTCCGAGTATATGAACATCAGACACACACACACACACACACACACACACCCGCACACCCATAGCCATGCAAACACGCACAAAGTGCAGGCGTTTAAAACCAACAAATAAAAAATGCAAGCAAACGGACAACCAAATGGCAATTGGGCAGCTTCAGCTGGCGGAAAAAAAAACACATCCACACATGCACACACCCACAAGCGATGGTGGTTTGGTGGGTTGTGTGAGGCTGGGAAGCTGGGATGCTGGCGTGGTGGTAAACAAAGCGCTGCTGGTGTCGAATAAGCTTGGGCAGTAGTTGTTTTTCATGCCGGGCCAGGGCCAGTTGAAATTATGATGTGCCAGAGAGTTCTGGCCAAAGGCTCGATTGAGAGGCACGCGCCATAGGAGGTGAGGGAGCTGGGGAGCAGGTGCAGTGGCTGCATATGGGTTTTGCGGTACAGCGCACGCAACATTTGCATGATGCTCAACAAAAAAAAAAAAAAAAAAAATAGAAATGAAAAGAAAAATGGAAAGGAAAAAGGCAAAATAGTGGCTCCACACACACACACACCCACACACACACACACACACCAAGTGTTGAACACATATTTGAAAAGTAAAATACGTGGACTACTGCGAATATCCGGACACGGTTACATTCCCCCTCTTTCCTTTTCCACTAGATCAGAGTGGTGAGAAAATTAAACGGTGCATAGCGGAACGCCTCGCTGCCTTTTCTTTTTTGCCTTTTTTTTTTTTTTGCTTCAAGTTTTCAGCCCAAGGGTGCACTAAATGTACAAATTAAGTTGCACATCTTTTATGCAGCGACTCTTAAAATGCAACAGCAATCAACAATAAGACATACACACAAATATTGCAAACAATTTGTATAAGTCTTTTTCGCATGCCAATTGATTAATTAATCAATTTGTTTTATTTTTGTTTAATTAATTGGATTTTGAAAAGACTTTTCCACACCATTAATAATCTAATAAATATTTTGCCGGGTGTATTCATAACTTAGTTGATAAGCACGCAGCCCTTGACTGAGCAATAAAATAAGCTTTAAGAAATAATAATAAGATTAAGCTTGCATATGAAAATTGAGTGTAAAGTTCTTTTTCGAAACATTTTCGACTTTTTATTGAATTTAATCCGATTACTGCATATGTTTAATACTCAATCAACCGAAAATGTTCATTCCTATCTGTTATTGGCTTTAAATGAAATTCTTGAGCCAAGTTGCGGTCAACGAACAGCCATAAATACTTGATTCGATGATGAATTGTGAGTTTTCATTGGTAAACAATTGTGAAAAGTTGCTAATGCAAACAAACTAGAAGTATTGAAGTCAAATCATCGAACAGGGCTAAGTAGTTGAACGTGCTGCAGTCGCAGCTGTACTGACTTAGGCAAAGTTTTTAATTACGGACGAGGCACACAATGCATTGCCAACTTTTCAATTAAAAACATAAATACAAATCGGTTAGAACGTGGGGGGTGGGAGCGGATAAATGGGGGAAATGCCATCAGCCATCAGCCGGCAGCCAGCAGCCAGCGAGTTGTGTCAACAATTACTTACTGAATGGTGATTAAAATGTTGATGCCGGAGAGTAGGACCATGGGCAGCAGACAATAGCCCAGCACAGAGGCCACCGCGCCAAAGGTCACTTGCGAGCGTGTCACCATTAGCGAGAGCAGACAGTAGAAGAAAATGCAGCCCATGACGCCAATGCCGTAAATGTACGAGAATGTTACTTTTCCACTCTGCGAAAAAACAAAAACAAAAATAAAAAAAGATGAGAAAAACAGAGCTCAATGATAAAATCAGAACAGAGGCATTATGTAATTAGAGTTTGTTTTATGGATCGCCATGACACTCACCAGCAGCAGGATGCCTCCAAGTGTGAGACAAAACACCAACGGTCCAGCCATATCCGTGTCCTGAAGTATTTGTTGTTCCGTGCCCCGAAACGGATTAAGCACGGCCAGTGTCTAAAAAGCGAGCAAAAACCGTAATTGAACACACATTGTTTTTAGAATTAAAGCCAGCGAAGGATTTCAAACAACAACAACAACAGCAACGTCAGCAGCCCATCATCATTCACACAAACTGCGGAAATGCGGACAGGACACAGCACAATTCATTTGTTCGCACACATAAAACGAAGCCAGAGTTCCGCTTCTGCAACAGTTGTTGCTGTTTTATTCTGTTATTGTTTCAGTGTGCTTCATGTTTGGGTGCACACTCGCAGTGAAATTTGAAAAATGGAAATTGATGATAAATGATATTGGTCCGGCTACCAAGTGAAGACGCAGCGGAGCAGCAGAGCAACAGAGCAGCGGAGCAGCGAACGAGCCTGTCAACATATTTGACGCACCCGAATTGAGACCAACTGGCCCACAAATATATATTTGAATTGAAACAGCATCCATAAAAAGAACAATAGCTTTTGGCCAACACACATGCGACCAAATGAAAATCGGCTTAGCAAACGTTAAGTTAAACATGAAATCCTTTTAGCTATGAATTAGCACAAAATAGGCTTTTAAATCACAGACGGAGTCTTATAAAATCGTTCACCTTCGCCACTAAAAGCAAATCTCTGTTTTCTATGACTTTAAATTTTATTTTAGTTTAGAACGAAGCTGTTGCAAGGATATTAAAAGGAATATTAAAATGTTTGGCTAATGCTTGCTTTAATGTGCAATAAAAGTTTACTTACATAGTTAAAGTCACCAAATCTCAAATAGTAAGTCGTTAAGGCCATGTTTTCATGTATTTGGCACGCAACATATGTATTCCAGCTAAACTATAATGGCTTCATAAAAAAAAAAATAACTAAACGAGATCTGCTAATGATATAACTATGAACATAATCTAACACTTTATCAGATTATATTAATAAGCATGAAAAATGCATGCACAAATGGCCTGCTCCTGATAGAGGCACCTTCAATGGATTGTCGGCAGAGGGCAAGAATTTCCCTCCTACATGTCCACTTGGACCATGATTGGCTACCGCACGGACTATGCCCCTTTTTCGCTGTCACCTGCAGTCTCTCTAAATATGCCCCACAAACTGGATCACAAAATTTTAATTCGCTCTGCAAGGTCATAAAATGGTACAGTTAAATCTTTATGAACCTATACGAATTTTTTTGCGATTTCAGTGTTTACTGAACGTAGACAAGTTTTAAATATATTATTTTGGTGTACTAAATGAATAATAAGTAATTTGTTCTAAATCATATATCATATATTAAATCTGCACGTTTATCTATTATACATTAATTTAGTTTCATTTGAAAAGGAATACTGCAGTTGCTTTCAGTTTTTTAATTGAAATGTAATTTGCCTTTATTATATATATAGCAGCTACACAATACTATATTCTTAACAACTTAATTGGAATTTCACTTAATTTTTATGATGGCAATAGTCTCATTAACGTTTTCATTTTTCAATTAACACAAATGTAATAAATTCCGCATGCAAAAAAAAAAAAACAACGGGAATAAAATTGAAAATAGCGTGGAAAAATTATATAAACGGAAAATGGAGAAAAGTTACACAGAGCCAAACGAAAGAAAAAGTTTAATTAAAAACACAAAAGTTGTGTTATTTAAAAAAATAAAATAAATAAATAAAACACAACACAGTAATGAAAAAATATGTCTTCATTAACGACAAAACAAGTGCAACGGCAACAGCAACAACAACAACAATGAAAAAAACTTGCAATGCGCAAAAAACTGGATACCCACCAAGAGTGCAATAAATAAATACAAAAGGGAAATGCAAAAACATTTAAATTTCAATTAAAACTGAGCGCAGCGAGACCAAAGCAAAGATGACCGCAATGGAAAAGCCCGGCCTAAAGTGGGCACAAACTCTCCAGCCGCTTCCCACTCTCCACTCCGCACTCCCCGCTCGCTGACTGTATTCAAGTGGTGTACAAATTAGAAAACTCACCAAAAACAAAGCGAAATGCGTAGAAGCAAAAAAGTGAATACAGAAAGAGTAATTGAGAATACAAAGTGTGACAATCTTCCGGCTGCCACTGGGAGAGGACCATTGCAGATACCCTCAATGCGCATAAGATATGCATTTTGTCCAAGTTGTCTCAGGTTTCTAAGAGGAAAACAATTCGAGTGCTTACCTTTTGGAAAATGTGATTTGGATTGATGCCCAGCTCTGTGAAACAAAGAGGAAAACATTTTATTAATTATGCATTTTGGTTAGAATAGAATTTTGTTGTATTTGAATTTGTGCCCATGTCGCTTACCCTCCAACAGTGGTGGCTCATCCTCGAACTCGTTGCCAGTGGCGCCACCAGCAGCAGCGCCCTGCTTAAAGGACTTGTCCGGCGCATAAGCGTTGTCTGTGTATGCGGTCGGATCGTAAAAGCCGCCAAGACCTTGATTTGGCGCATTACTGTAGGCGGCATCGTAATTCGGCGGCACCGACGGCTGTGTGTTGTCAAAGCTTTGGAAATTGCTGTAAATAAAACCAAAACAACAAAATCAACGCAAACAAAATGTTAAACAAATTGCAGGGCAGCGCGCATGTTTAGGAATACTTACAGTTCTTGACCAAATTCGGGCATATCGAAGTTGTAGCTAGATTCGGTTGACGCACCGGAAGCGTAAAATTCATTGGGCCTCCCAAATTGAGACATATTGCTGCACTTAACACAATATTTAAGATATTTAATTTAGAAATTTAGTGCAACACGTCACTGAAGAACGGCTGATTGGCATTCACAGGTGACGCCGACACGTATGTAAGTTAGGCGGAATTCTGTAAAGTGACTGTTAAGTGATACCCAGTGCTGTGCAACACTACAATTTACTGCAGCTGTTGGGCGCGACATTTGGATAATAGAAGCCCCCGCCTAAAGTTGAAATGTTTTGTCAAGTAAAAAACAAATAGAAATTTGATAATATTAACATTCATAATACATTTTTTTATTTTTACATAGCTCCATTTGCAACACGCACACAACTATTTTCGTCTATTGGGGCTATATAATTATTGCGTTTTGTAAAGGTCTATAATATATATCTATATATATGTATCATATTAGAATTTTTCGTATTTTGTATTTTAAACTTGTAACACGCAATGAGAAAAAATTAAATAAATTGTTAGTAGTAGTTTGGAGTTACAGTTACATAGAGAACACAGTTAGATAACTTTACGAATTTGATTTACTAACAATAAATAGCTGTGAATTATAATTATATGTCTTGTATACATATATCAACATAGATAATTTATATTTTTATATATATGATGTATATTATTTATATGGCTGGTTTAAGTGGAAAACATCCTTTTGTTTTTTTTTTTTTCATTTGTTTCGCGCTATCGGCTAATTATTGTTCGTCTTTTCTAACCCATTTCCCAACTTCGTCGTGTTTTTTTTTTCTTCACTGTTTCATTCATTTCTCCAAGATCTTCATCAACTGAAGCTTCCGTCCAACCAGACGCAAACGCTCTAAACTGTTAAACTTAAAAATTAAATCGATTTCAAATATCTTATTACGCATTATGACTAGCTTGATGGGGGAATTCGAATAATAACCTAACACTGGGTTGCTTATTTTCTTTGTGGTAATTTTTTTGGTATTTGTGTTAAATTTTTTGTTTTGTTTTTCTTGGCTCTATTTTAGGTTCAAGTACACATTTTAATCCTCCAAATTTCGGAAGGCCTGCTGTACATCCTCGTACAGCTGATCGTAATCTGCCTTAATCTTTTGTTCGCCATCTTTCACGGGATCCTGCAAAGAGAGAAGAATACACGTTTGCAATTTGTATTCCTTATTCTCTGGTCAATTGATACTCACCTTGAATTTCATGGAGGACAGCTGATACATAATGCTGCCCATTGACTCCCGAATGGTGTTCCATGTGATCTTATTATCCGACTGGGCGGTCGACTCAACGGCATGCCGTGCTGTCTCATAGAAGGCGAGTATGTTGCGCAACATGCCCACCGTTTTGTAGAAGGGACAGACGCGATCGTATGGTGAATAGGAGTTCTGTTGCAAGAAGTCATCCTTGAGCAGCTTGGCCACCTCCAGGGTAACCTTATCGGTCTCCGCCAGCGATGCCTTGCCCACGAGCTGCACAATTTCGGAGAGATCCTCCTCCTCCTGCAGGATTTCCTTGACCTTGGTACGCAGTGGCACAAACTCGGGAAAATTCTTGTCGTAGTACTCGTCCAGGGCACGCATATACTTGGAATAGGAAATGAGCCAGTTGATGGAGGGGAAATGCTTGCGCTGTGCAAGCTTCTTGTCCAGACCCCAGAACACCTGAACAATACCCAAAGTAGCGGACGTAACGGGATCGGAGAAGTCACCGCCGGGTGGCGAGACAGCGCCCACAATCGACACTGAGCCCTCACGTTCGGGATTACCCAAACATTTGACGCGTCCAGCGCGCTCGTAGAAGGTGGCCAGACGTGCGCCCAAATACGCCGGATAACCGGAATCGGCAGGCATCTCGGCGAGACGACCAGAGATCTCACGCAGAGCCTCAGCCCAACGGGACGTGGAGTCAGCCATCATGGCCACATTGTAGCCCATGTCACGGAAGTATTCGGAGAGCGTGATGCCAGTGTAAATGGAAGCCTCACGAGCAGCGACAGGCATATTGGAGGTGTTGGCCACCAGAGCCGTGCGTTTCATGATGGACTCCGTTACGCCATCGATTTCACAGGTCAGTTCCGGGAAATCACGCAATACCTCAGACATCTCATTGCCACGCTCACCGCATCCAACATAGACGATGACATCTGAATTGGAGTACTTGGACAAAGCCTGTAAATGGAATTTTGGGGAAAAGTGCTTCCAGTAGATGTCAGTGGCTTAGAGAATTTATCCTTACCTGAGAGATGACAGTCTTGCCGCAACCGAAGGCACCAGGAATGGCTGTGGTGCCGCCCTGGACACAGGGGAACAGGGAGTCGAGGACACGCTGTCCCGTAAAGAGTGGATGATTAGCCGGCAGTTTCTCGGTGCATGGTCGCGGTTGACGCACTGGCCACACCTGCAGCATCGTATGTTTTGTGATCTCGCCATCGAATTCCGTCTCAAGCACAATATCCTCCAGATTGTAATTGCCACCCGGTGCAATATACCGAACTGTGCCCTTGGCGCGTGGCGCCACAATCATGCGCTGTTTGACCAATGTGTTCTCATGCACCATGCCGTACAGATCCCCGCCCGTGATGTGCGATCCAACGCGCACATTCAACGGATTGAATTCCCACATTTCGGAACGGGATAAGGCGGGCGTATTAACACCCTTGGGTATATATATGGAGCTGGTCATGATGCCGATGTCGCGCAGCGGACGCTGAATGCCATCGAAAATGCTTCCCATAATGCCGGGACCCAGTTCGACGGACAGTGGCTTGCCAGTGCGCAGGACGGGATCACCGACTGTGACGCCCGAGGTTTCCTCGTACACCTGAATAGTGGCCATATCGCCCTCTAGACGGATAATCTCACCCACCAGCTCATAGTAGCCCACACGCACCAGCTCGTACATAGCAGAGCCGGACATGCACTCCGCCGTAACGACTAACACGGGAAACAAAAAAAAAGAGTGTAATTTTTATTGAGGTCAGTAGTTGAAGGACAAAGTTGAAATGTTACCTGGACCGGAGACGGCGTAGACGCGCCCGTATTCGGATTCGCGGTCCTCGTCTTTCATTTTCCTCAGGCTCGACATATTTGAGGTGCGTTCGGTTCAACAAAATTCGCTCGCTAACAAAAAGAAAAACGAGAAGAAAACACAACAATAAAAACATTTTGCACGCTTTGCGTTGTATGGCACAAAAAGAGAAGGAAAATGAGAGAGAGAGAAAAAAAAAACTATATGGTGCTGCTGTGGGCAGCCCCCAGTCAAAGCTTCGCACCCCCGCAGCAGCCAACACCGATCGATTTTTCCCACACACAGGTTTTCACGCTTTCCACTCACAATGTATATGCTCGTTATTTATTTTTTTCTAACTACATTTGAATACAAGCTGAAGTCTTGCATACTTTCAAGCACTTTTGATTTTGCATTACTTCTTTTTTTAAAGCTTGCTTAATGGGGTTTTCTAGTTGGAAACTTGCTTTTACTCACATTTGTTTTAGCTCTTATGAAAATTCTTAGCAGACTGAGTTTCTATTTTAATAGATTGGCAGCGCCTCAAGTTTTCCAATACTTCGACAAAATTACTATCGGTTTATTTCCGATGCTTACAATCGAAACTCGATAATAATAAAATCGCAAATAATATCAGTTTTATTTTGTTTTATTTTTTTTTGTGCATAGCGGACTGAAAGTGACATGGATATGCATTTTGTTTGGCTAAACTAAAGGTGTAGATGTACATAAATGTATAAATACTTAATTGTTTTCTTATTTCTTGAATAATACTCTGCTTATACGCAACCAAATATATAATTGATAAGAATTTCATGAATTTTGTTTAACCTTTACCAGGCTTCCAGTACTCTTACAATATTTCATGCAATAACATTTTAGTCAAACAGACGCACATATAAAATCTGCATTTGACGATTATAATTTTAGTAAGTTTGTCAAACCAAACAGCTGCTGCATGTTGGCTCGTGCACGGACACTGTATGCTGTCGATTCAGTGAACATTTGCACTCAATAATCGATATATTTACTATCGCACAGCGCGGAGCTAGTTAAATGCGTATTCCCATCTCTACTACCTTCTCGCCTGCAAAACAAACTCAAAGCGAAAACAGAAAAACAAGAAATTTAGCGAACAAAATATAAGTGTAGAGCTATTTCGGTTGAGATTGTCGCGCTGCAACGCCTTACAGAAACATGTGAGAGTGCCGAACACAGGCTGTGGATTATTGCGTGACGTGCCCAGAAAGACTCTTGATTCCGGGCAAGCGAACTATAACCTCAAAGTCTCGACTGGACGTGGGTGCACCTGCTTCGCATTGCAGGCGCTTGGGGCTTCTCCCCTGACCCAAGATTGAATTGAAGCATCAACATGTCGACACCATCAAATGTGCAGCACTTCGTTAACGGACTCAAGTCCCGCAATCGCAATGTGCAAAACAAGGCGGCGCAGGATCTCTTCCTGTATGTCAAAACGGAGTTGCGTGAAATGTCTCAGGAGGAGCTGGTGCAATTCTTTGACGATTTCGATCATCACATCTTTAACATGGTCAACTCTCAGGACATCAACGAGAAAAAGGGTGGCGCCCTTGCAATGAGTGAGTATCGCGTTTCTGCCGCACAATTTCAGTAAAAAGCTAATCCTCGCCTGATATCTTTTTTAGAGTGCCTCATTAGCGGCGATTCCTTAATAACGCGCAAAGGCATCTCTCCCTACCTCAATCGTTTGCGTGATCTACTGCTCATCAACGATGTGTCCATCATGGAAATAGCGGCTCGCTCCTTGGTCAAACTGGCCAATATGCCCGGCTCTAAGGGCGCTGAATCCTTTGACTTTGACATCAAAAAGGCCTTCGAGATGCTCAGCGGCGACCGACAAGAGGTGCGTACATATTTAAGCTGGGAACTGATTACTCTCTACAGATCTGTGCCTTAAACTTGATACATCATCGTGTTATTACTCTTAACCATTTTTGATGTGTGATTCTTAATTTATTCTTGCAGTATCGCCGTCATGCGGCCGTCTTCATTTTGCGAGAATTGGCCATTGCGCTGCCCACCTATTTCTATCAGCAGATTCTCACGTTTTTCGAGCACATATTCAATGCGATCTTCGATCCGAAGCCGGCGATACGCAAATCAGCTGGCGAGGCGCTACGAGCCGCCCTCATCGTCACGACGCAGCGCGAGAGCACCAAGCAATCGAGCGAGCCGCAGTGGTATAAGATCTGCTACGAGGAGGCGAGCAACAGTTTCAATACCGAAGTGCTCACAGGCAAGGAGCAGAAGGGAATGACGCGCGACGATCGCATACACGGCGGCCTCATCGTCTTTAACGAGCTCTTCCGTTGCGCCAATGCGCAATGGGAACGGCAATATACAACGCTGAAGAAGCTCTTCCCAAAATCGCAGCACAACAAGTTTCTGGAGGCCAGCAGCTCCTCATCGGTGGGCAGTCAGCTAACCACGATTGCGCCGCGCCTAAAGGTGCCCTTTGTGGATAAGCTGGGCAGCACACAGATGCACATGGAGAGCGAGCAGCACAACGGCATTGGCAACAAGCTGGCAAGCGTGAGTATTAAAAAATTGCGGAGTATTCTCTAATCTCGTTTGGAATAGTTCCAACTGCTACTCTTCTCATATTGATATTAATTATTTTGATTGCCTTGCTGATATTGATTAATTCCCTTCTTTGCTTGCAGCACAATGTGCTGGAATCCGCTTACGCGCACGAAATACTTAAGGAGCACTTCATCACCATTTGCGACAATGTGCTGGAGCAGCGTTCGTCAAAGTCACTGTATGTGCAGCAGGCGCTGCTGCAGATAATGCCACGTTTGGCCGCTTTTAATCGCGAGGTGTTCGTGGAGCAATATCTAAAGACGTGTGTAGCACACTTGATGGCGATATTGCGTGGCAAGGAGAAGGATCGCAATGTGGCGTACATCACAATTGGCTACATAGCCGTCGCTGTCGAAAGCGACATTGAGAATCTGCTGAAGCCCATCATGAGCAACATTAAGCAGGCGCTCCCCCTCAAGGAATTGGCCAGCAAACGTAAAGTGCCCGTCGATGCGACAGTCTTTGCCTGCATCACGCTCCTAGCTCATGCTGTCAAATCCCAAATCGCGGACGATGTGCGCGAAATACTGGAACAGATGTTCCATACGGGTCTGTCGCCGGCGTTGACCGTTTGCCTGCGCGAACTGGCGGAGAATGTGGCGGAACTGAAGTCGGCTATTACCGACGGTCTGATTGGTGTGCTCTTCCAGGTGCTGATGAACAAGCCGGCGGCCATTCCATATGCCACCATGCCACCCATTAGCATTGATGCCTCCCTTATGCTACAGAGTGCCGATAGTCCAACCATTGTCCTCGCTCTCCGCACACTGGGCACCTTCAATTTCCAGGAGCAGAATATGCTGGACTTTGTGCAACGGTGAGTTAAGTTAGAGATTAATCAGTAGATTGCATATTATTAGATTATATATAATATATAAATGATACCTTCGACTAATATATATTAATTCGATCCTTTGCAGCTGTGCGGACTTTTTCATTGTGCACGAGCAGCAGGAGATCCGCCTGGAAGCGGTGCAAACGTGCACGCGTCTGCTCAAGCTGGCGGTAAAGGATTCGGCGGAGAGCATGGAAACCTCCAAGACGTTGAGCGATACGGTGTCGCATGTGATTGAACGCTTGCTGACGGTGGCCATCACGGATATGGATTACAATGTGCGCATCCGCATTCTCCGCTCGCTGGATGAGACATTCGATGCGAAACTGGCGCAGCCGGAATCCCTTAATGCGCTCTTTATTACGCTGCACGATGAGATCTTTGAGATACGTGAATTGGCCATGGTCACCATTGGACGACTGTCGTCCATGAATCCCGCCTATGTGATGCCCAAGCTGCGCACCACAATGATCGAGCTGCTCACGGATCTGAAGTACTCGGGGATGAGTCGCAACAAGGAACAAAGCGCACGAATGCTGGATCATCTAGTCATTAGCACACCGCGTCTCATTTCATCCTACATGAATCCTATACTGAAGGCACTAGTGCCCAAGCTGCACGAGCCGGAATCGAATCCGGGCGTGGTGCTCAATGTGCTGCGCACAATTGGTGATTTGGCCGAGGTCAATGGTGGCTCCAATGAAATGGAATTGTGGGCAGACGAGTTGCTCTCTATACTGCTCGAGATGCTCGGGGATGCGGGCAGTCCAGACAAACGGGGCGTGGCCCTCTGGACACTGGGCCAGCTGATTAGCGCCACAGGTCGTGTCGTTAGCCCCTATCACAAATATCCGGTTCTCATTGATATACTCATCAATTTCCTGAAGACGGAACAGCGTCGCTCCATACGACGTGAGACAATTCGGGTGTTGGGTCTGCTTGGCGCTATGGATCCGTACAAGCACAAGATGAACAAGGGTCTGATCGATAGCCAAAAGGATAATGTGCTAATTGCCTACTCTGATGGCAAATCGGATGAGAGCCAGGACATCTCGTCGGCCGAACTGCTCGTCAATATGGGCAATGCCTTAGATGAATACTATCCGGCCGTGGCAATTGCCGCACTCATGCGCATCCTACGCGATCCCACTCTGAGCACCCGTCACACCAGTGTTGTGCAGGCCGTCACCTTTATCTTTCACACGCTGGGCATCAAATGTGTGCCTTATTTGGCCCAGGTGCTGCCCAATCTGCTGGACAATGTGCGCACGGCTGACAATAATCTGCGCGAGTTCCTCTTCCAGCAGCTGGCCATTCTTGTGGCCTTTGTCAAGCTGCACATCATCAGCTACATGGATGACATCTTCAAGCTGATCAAGGAATTCTGGACAATCAATACGCCGCTGCACTCCACGCTGATCAATCTGATTGAACAGATTGCCTTGGCGTTGGGTTGCGAGTTTCGGGATTATCTGGCGCAGTTAATACCACAAATTTTGCGTGGTTTGCAACAGGATAGCTCCAAGGATCGCATGGACACACGTCGACTGCTCCAGGCACTACAGAAATTTGGCAGCACTTTGGGCTACTATTTACCATTGATTTTGCCGCCCATAATTAAGTTCTTTGATTCACCCTATGTGCCGCAACAGGTCTCGCTAGTTGCCTTGGAGACCATCAGTGTGCTGGCCGGTCAATTGGATTTTTCCGATTATTCCTCACGCATCATTCATCCGTTGGTGCGTGTGCTCGAGTCCGAGCCAGAGCTGCGGGAACAGGCAATGACCACGTTGCGTTCCCTAGTCAAACAGCTGGGCAAAAAGTATCTGGTATTTGTGCCCATGGTGCAGCGCACCATGAGTCGTCATCGGATTGTGGACCCCGAATATGAGAAACTACTTACCCGCATCCAATCCAATAGCACTCTGGCCGATCCGTGCGGCATTAGTTTTGGCATTGGCATTGATTTTGGCCAGCGTCAAGCCAAGCCCAAATACAATGAACCGTTTGTCCTGGACAGCAATAGCAGCAGCAAGAATCTAAAGGTTTCAACGACAGCGTTGCGCACTGCGTGGCAAGTGTCGCGTCGCGTCTCCAAGGATGACTGGGTTGAGTGGCTGAAGCGTCTGTCCGTCGGTTTGCTCAAGGAGTCGCCGTCACATGCGTTGCGCGCCTGCTGTGTCCTCGCTCAGGATTACGATACTTTGCTGCGGGATCTCTTCAATGCCGCCTTCATCTCCTGCTGGACAAAACTGTCGCCAGAGCATAAAAACGAACTAACCCAATCACTGATCCAGGCACTGCAGATCACAGACATGCCCGAGATCACGCAGACCATTCTCAATCTGGCCGAGTTCATGGAGCACTGTGATCGTGATCCCATTCCGATTGAGACCCAACTGCTCGGCACCCGGGCGATGGCGTGTCGTGCCTATGCGAAAGCCTTGCGCTACAAGGAGGAGGAGTTTGTGCTGCGCCAGGAGGCGCCCGTCTTCGAATCACTAATCCTCATCAATAACAAGCTGCAGCAGCGCGAGGCAGCCGAGGGATTGCTCACCACCTATCGCAATTCGGCGAACAAGGGCAATGTCCACGGACGTTGGTACGAGAAGCTACACAATTGGGATCAGGCGCTGCATCATTATCAGCTCAATTTGGATGCGGACACAAATGATTTGGAGGCGCGTCTAGGTCACATGCGCTGCCTGGAGGCACTCGGCGATTGGTCGCAGCTGAGTAGCAAGTGCAAAGAGGAATGGCCCAAATTCAGTACGGAGGACAAGGCCAGGGCGAGTCCATTGGCCGCCGTGGCCGCCTGGGGCCTACAGGATTGGGAGGGCATGCAGGAGTATGTACGCTGCATTCCCGTGGACACCCAGGATGGCAGCTATTATCGCGCAGTGCTGGCCGTTCACCGCGAGGAGTATGAGACGGCACAGCGTTTGATCGATGAGACGCGAGATTTGCTGGACACCGAACTGACTTCTATGGCGGGTGAATCCTATGAGCGTGCCTATGGCGCCATGGTCTGTGTTCAAATGCTTGCCGAGCTGGAGGAGGTTATCCAATATAAACTCATACCGGATCGTCGCGAGCCGTTGAAAGCGATGTGGTGGAAGCGTTTGCAGGGCGGTCAGCGTCTGGTTGAGGATTGGCGTCGCATCATCCAGGTGCATTCGCTGGTCGTAAAGCCGCACGAGGATATACACACCTGGCTAAAGTATGCAAGTCTCTGTCGCAAGAGCGGATCCCTGTATTTGTCGCACAAAACGCTGGTTATGCTGCTGGGCACCGATCCGCAGCTGGCGCCGGATGAACCGTTGCCCTGCAATCTGCCCCAGGTCACGTATGCCTATACGAAATATCTGGCTGGCTCCGGCGAGCCCGAGCTGGCTTACAAGCAGCTGGATGACTTCGTCAATACGTATAGTGCCCAACTGAGCTGCCTGCCACCAGAGGCACGCAAGCCGCAGGATCAGCGTCTGATGGCTCGCTGCTATCTGCGCCTGGCCACGTGGCAGAACAAACAGCACGAGAATCGTTCCAATCAGGACGCAGTGAAGGGTGCTCTCGAGTGCTTTGCCCAGGCGACATCCTATGATCCCAACTGGTACAAGGCCTGGCATCTGTGGGCCTACATGAACTTCAAGGTGGTGCGCGAGAAATCGCCCTCTGGTCTGGACAGCGATCGTTTCATCATCCAGAAATATGCGGTGCCAGCGGTGCAGGGTTTCTTCCGTTCGATTAGCCTGATCCAAGGGAACTCGTTGCAGGATACGCTGCGTCTGTTGACACTGTGGTTTGACTATGGCCACCATGCTGAGGTTTTTCATGCGCTCGACTCTGGCATGAAGGTGATCGAGATCAATACCTGGCTGCAAGTGATACCACAGTTAATTGCACGCATCGATACCCATCGGCGACTGGTCGGACAACTCATCCATGCGCTGCTCATCGACGTTGGCAAGAATCATCCTCAGGCGCTCGTTTATCCCTTGACCGTTGCCTCCAAGTCGGCGTCGCTATCGCGAAAAAATGCCGCCTTCAAAGTGCTCGATTCGATGCGCAAGCATTCACCGACTCTCGTCGAGCAGGCGGTCATGTGCAGCGAGGAGCTGATCCGTGTGGCCATACTGTGGCACGAGCAGTGGCACGAAGGATTGGAGGAGGCATCACGCCTCTACTTTGGGGATCGCAATGTTAAGGGCATGTTCGAGATTCTGGAACCGTTGCACGCAATGTTAGATCGCGGACCGCAAACGCTCAAGGAGACATCCTTCTCGCAGGCGTACGGCCGTGAACTGACCGAGGCGTTCGAGTGGACGCAACGCTACAAGACGTCAGCGGTGCTCATGGATCTGGATCGTGCCTGGGATATCTATTATCATGTGTTTCAGAAGATTTCGCGACAGCTGCCGCAGCTGACATCGCTGGAGTTGCCTTATGTGTCGCCCAAACTGATGACGTGCAAGAATCTGGAACTGGCCGTGCCGGGCTCGTATAATCCCGGCCAGGAGCTGATACGCATTAACCATATCAAGACCAATCTACAGGTGATCACGTCCAAGCAGCGGCCGCGCAAGCTCTGCATACGTGGCTCCAATGGCAAGGACTACATGTATCTGCTGAAGGGGCACGAGGATCTGCGGCAGGATGAGCGTGTAATGCAGCTATTCTCGCTGGTCAACACATTGTTGCTCGACGATCCGGATACGTTCCGGCGTAATCTGGCCATTCAACGCTATGCGGTTATTCCGCTGAGCACCAATTCCGGACTGATTGGCTGGGTGCCGCACTGTGATACGCTGCACACGCTGATCCGTGATTATCGCGATAAGAAGAAGGTTCCGCTAAATCAGGAGCATCGCACCATGCTCAACTATGCGCCCGACTACGATCATCTGACGCTCATGCAAAAGGTTGAGGTCTTTGAATATGCTTTGGGACAGACGCAAGGCGATGATCTAGCCAAGCTGCTCTGGCTAAAGTCACCGTCTTCGGAATTGTGGTTCGAGCGACGCAACAATTACACACGCTCCTTGGCGGTCATGTCCATGGTGGGCTATATACTTGGCCTCGGGGATCGACATCCATCCAATTTGATGTTGGATCGCATGAGTGGTAAAATTCTGCACATCGATTTCGGTGATTGTTTCGAGGTGGCAATGACACGTGAAAAGTTTCCGGAGAAAATACCGTTCCGGCTGACACGTATGCTGATCAAGGCGATGGAGGTGACGGGCATTGAGGGCACCTATCGACGCACCTGTGAGAGTGTAATGCTCGTGCTGCGACGCAACAAGGACTCGCTAATGGCCGTGCTTGAGGCATTCGTCTACGATCCGTTACTTAACTGGCGACTCCTCGATGTGGACAAGAAGGCGAATGAGACGACGACGACGTCGACGGCGGCAGCTGTCGCAAGTGGCGGCAGTCCGAGCAACTCCAACGAACAGGAGTCTCTGCTGCAGGGCAATCCGGTGGCCAAGTCCAAAACGTACGAGCCACAGTTGCCGCACGGCGCTCTATCCAATGTGGCGGATGTGACCAGCGGCAAAGCCAGCATGGTTATTCAGCGGGTCAATCGGAAATTGACCGGCACCGATTTCCAAATGAGCAAGATGACGGAGCAGCAGCAGGTGGAGCTGCTCATACAGCAGGCGACGAACAATGAGAACCTCTGCCAGTGCTATATTGGCTGGTGTCCCTTCTGGTAACTGTCCTGACTGTCCCCTCCTACATACGCCACCTCCACCTCCTCCAAATTAATCCAAATCTCCAGGCCCATGCACCCATCTGAGACTGAGCGAGACAACAAATACATGCATGCAGTTACAGTTACAGTTACAAATACACACACATTTATATTATGTATATGTATGTATAATTTATATTAGAAATACGCTTCATTAAAACTTTATTGTAAATTCCAAGTTGCAATTAAATTCCAAACTTTTTGTTAAGCCCGAGCCAAGCACTGGCATCTATCTAAACATTTATAAAAACACTTTCTGGAGTAGTCGTGGCTCGAAACATCGAGCATCTGAAGCAGAAATACACCACCATCCACATGAAATTCAAATTACAAAGTATATATATTTATTATAATAACTAAAGCAAAGTGTGAACGTGAATTTATGCAGTGAAATTGGTTTTTATGAAATTATACAAAAAGAAAAAACGAAATGATAATAATAATATTAATTAAGCAATAATAACATCTTGCACTTTTCTCAATTATTGCATTCTTCCAACATACACAACGAGTTCTGACAGAGAATATTTCGAAACGACTGCGACTATCCCCTCCCCAAAAAAAGGAAATTAACTAAATCTTAGCTGCTGTTAATTCGCATATACACTCAGTTAATAATAGCATATATATTTGCATAAAGATATTGGTAGACACTAAAACTGCACATTAAACTACTACGTCGTATGCTTGTAGATTAGCTTAGCTATTGTTCTGCCGCTTGCCGCGTTGCTCCTTGCGCCATGCATCGATGCGCTGCTTCAGCTCAATATTGGGCACCAGCATATCCTCGGTGAGATGCTGCCTATTGAACGGATCCGTGCAGCTATTGAGCAGATGACGTGTGATAATTGCACGATCCATCACGGTGCCAGAGGGCAACACAACCGGATCCGACATTAGCGTATCCATTAGTGGATCCTTAAACTCATCGGGCGCATCGGCGCATTCATCCTCAGTCTGTTGATTTGAAACTGCAATACAAATTAACAAAATCCATTAGTTATTTGCGGCTTGAGAATCAGGCTAACGTGGAGGACGCACCGTAAATCTCATGAGCCCGCTGGGTGAGCGCTTTGAAGCGCTCCACCTCCACGTCGGAGCGTAGTGCTAGGCGTTTGATGCGGGACGCCGCCTCGTTGCATATGTGCACATCGAATGAGCGCTCGTCGGCGGCCAAAGCCTGCGCGAATCTATCACAGTCCAGGTGGAGATATATGTCAAAGATTTGGGCCAACAAGCTGCGCGGCTCCCAGCCATATTTGGTTGGGTTCTTCACTTTCAGATCGTTGCACTTGGGTCCAGCTAATTGTTTTAAATTAAAGTTAAGCATTGAGCTCAGGCGATCAACCAGCTCGGCGCGCATAAACGGTTCCTTGATATCGCTCTGCGCGTACAACAAGAGAAAACAATTAAAATCAAATGTTTAGTAAATATGCAACAGGCCAACTCACAGTTAGATAATGAAATAGATCAACAGTCTCGCGAGCAAGCGTTAAATATGAACGGCATTGACGTTCATCCGTTGCCAGCTGGGTGAGGCGACTCTGCTGCTGCTCGGCACTCATGCCGCTCCAGTTCTGCACGTCGGACATGAGCTGTTGCGTTAGATGAATGCGCTTTAGATTCTCGAGGCATTCGTCCAGCAGGAAGGTTGTGTCATTCATCAGCATGTTGACAAACTTGACAAACTGATTGCCCTGCCTCGACTCACAGATAACAGCCTGTCGATGTATGGGATTCTCCCACATGGATTTGAACAGATGGCTAATGTGGTATCTGTGGAAGCAGCAATAATAAGTAGTATTTAAATTTATATATTATTTAAATGCGCACTTTTACCTTATAGTAAACTTATCGTAAAACTCAGTGCTTTGGCCAGTGGTCTCTACGTCCACATAAAATCGCATTAGGGCGCTAACCAGGGCATTCTGTGCCAGCTCATGGTTCCACATCTATCAACAACAGAATATACTCAGTAATGGTTTTCATTTCGGATGCTGTTTTTTTTCGGGGGGTCTTTGCTTACCGCTGTATTTACCGAATTGGCCGGCTTCAGCGAGAAGACAAACATGACCTCAACTAACTTGGCAGTTACATAGGGATTCTTGATGAGATGCGAAGCGCAGACACAGGTCAGTAGCCACGTGATGATCGAATGATCGATGCCCTGCCTTATGTCCACATTGGCATGCTGCATGGCAAACAATATAAACTCGGCAATATCATCGATATACCACTCGGGCAGTGCGGAAAATGCGTCAGTCGGTTTCAGTTGCTGCACCGGCAGCTTCGAGATAAATGGACCCTCAATGGCACGCCCCTCAAATTGGTAAAGCATAAACTCGCACACCGTCGAATAGAATTCGGTGCAGCGCTGCAGCAGCGCTGGATCAAGCAGCGTTATCTCACTGCACGTCTTTGAGCTGCAACACAAATAATTATTAATATTAATAAGAGTTAAATTTTTTTTTTGCCAAGTGATTCAGTTACTCATACCGATTTAGTTTGCGCAGCTGCTTTTCCCAACGCTCCTTGAACTGATTGTTGCGATTGGCATAACGAGAGTTGACCCAATGCGGCTTGGTGCGATCCAGTTCGTCAATTAGTTTCTGCAGCTCCTTTATGGCGCGCACCTTTTGGCGATAGCGCTGTATGGCCGGCAGATAGCCAAGATGATGCGCCTGCAGTGTGAGGAACCAGCATTGCGTCTGGAAGTTCACATTCGATGCAGGTGTTCCAAAATCACGAGCCAAAAAGCTTTTGTACTCCTCCTCGCTGTAACGGATCTTTGTGTCCTGTTCAATGTTGACCAGTGAGTTGCTATAATAGTGGAAATTGGGCTCGATGCGATCCAGTTTGATCTTGACCGACAACTGCTGCAGCACACTCATCAAATTGATAACGAAACCATCGCGAGCGAGTAGCTTCTCATCGCTGGCGAACTGCACGCGACGATCGTTGTATCGCAGGATCTGGGAGATGTACTCCAGTGTCTTGGGACGGCTGCTGGCGTTAACGCACAGCGAATGGAAAACGGTGTGCATGTGATTGCGCATCGAGTGCAGCTCCTATTTATAAAACGAATATATTAACAACATGTAACAACAACAATAGCTGAAGTTGAAAAGTGGATCAGGCTACTCACCCAACGTAGCCGCGAGGTGGCCGTATCTTCGAGTTTGTTTTTGGTGCTGAACTCCGCGAACTTGACGTTCTCCTCGGCAAACAGTGAAACTGACAGAAAGGGTCCGAGGAAGCTACATTTGACAATTTCGCGACCCGGTATCTTGGTACATATGGGCGGTATATAGTTGGGCTGGCGGGATAACAAATCGGCTATGGGTCGCACATTGCCCACTTTGATGACCATCAGTTTGGCCAGCCACTCGATCTGTTGGGTGTTGATCTTTGAGTTGCAAATGTTGCGTTGCATGCCACTGAAAAGGCCACGCAGCAACTGGCCAAAAATAGTGTCAAACACTCCGGGCTGTTGATGTGTTTCGGCCACTAGATCGATGAGAAAGGCCTCGCTCACACGATCCATATACATGAGCTCCAGGAGTGTGGACTGATCCAGTTGGTAGTTGAGATTGTGCTGAATGCGATCCGTTAAAATCAGCACCGCCATCCTCATAATATTATCAAAGGCTAGTCGCAACACCTGCTGAATGCGTTGCTCGTCGGGATCCGGTTGAGCTCTGTTACTCCTCTCGCGCTCAGTGTGATAGTTTTGATAGCAGCGCAACAAGTAGAGCATTGCATTGTGCTTGGAGGTGGTTACAATGTTCAGTGGTGTGGGAACCACACAAGTAACACCCGTATCGCCCGACGGCATCTCTGTCTGGCTGGGCGTGGCACTGGCGCTGGCGCGAGGATCCTCTTCGGCGGTGGCACTAGAAGCAACAGCATTGGCGAGTATTTCCTGGACTTCGGTATCGTCGCTTTTGATCTTTTTGGCTGAGGAGAATTCCTTGTCATCACCATTGGCATCGCTCAGACCGGTGGCCGTCAATGTCGTCTCGCCCTCGACCTTAAAGCTATCGTCCACCTCATCGTTGTAGAACTTGTAGGCCGTCTCCAGCAGCACACTCGATATGATTGGCTCAAAATTGAAGCGCAGCGCCGGATACAGTTCCAAAAAGCTGGCTGTCTGTGCGCAAATAATGGATCCACTACCATATTCATTCCACGTTGCATTTAACAGCTTGGACAACAGCTGCTCACTGCGCTCATCCAAGCTCTTCAGTCGCGACGGCTCCGTGTTAGACACGGCCTGTGGCTTCTGATGCGGTTCCGCCGAGTTGTTCTGTACGGCAGTGGGTAGTATGCACAATGCTGATGCAACGGGTGCGGCTGCCATTTCTACATCCTGTATGGGCGTTGATACCACCGATTTCATTTCAACATCCATGTCGGCCTTGCTGCTGCTGTTGTTGCTGCTGCCCAGTTCTGGCCATGTTATGGATACTGCCTTAGAGCTGGCCGACACCTCGCGCACCAATCGCGATTCGCTGGGCAGATTGCGCGACGCTTTCTCTTCTGCTAAAGGGGCCGTGGCAGTGGGTTGGGACACGTTGCTTCTAGCCGCCAAAGTGCGCAAGCGACGTGCACGTATCTATATAAAATAATTTGGCAATCGTTAGACAAGAAACAGCTGAGGGTTCGTTTTTTTGAATTGTGATTTGGCTTGCCTCTTCGGCGGAAAGTTCTGTGACAACTAATTCTGGTGATGCGGGATGCTGCTGGGACTGGGACTGCAGTGGTTCCTCCTCTGTGCTGGCATCACTGGGCGGCTCCTGTTGCTCATCCATGGCCTTCTGTGGCTGATCTCCTTCAGGCATATCACTCACTCAGTTGGGTAGCTCTTGCGTATATTATTCTCGCTCTTTTTTTGGCAGTTGGCGTGTGTTGTTTGCTTGTTGCGTAGTTCTTCTGCTCCCGGGTGAACGAACCAAACAAGGAAAATACAGAGAAAGAGAGAAAGTGAGCGTATGAGAGAAGTAATGTGTAAGAGAATGAGAGCGAACAAGCGGTTTGAGTGAATTTGCTACGCGCATTTAACAAATAAACAAAATTCCAGCGGTCAACGTCAAGTTCACATAAAGAAGACAATGATTCGTTTGACTGCGCAGCATCCCCGTACAGCCATATAGCAGATGGATATGTGGTTTTTGTTCTTTGTGATCTTAAGATTTACTACGCACCAGCAGCCAGATGAATGCTGACCTATGACAAAAGCAAAAGGAGACAATTAATCCGCACGGGCAGCGACTATTTATAGAGCCTCAGGCAAAATCATACGTTATCTGATTGACATGCGACGGGGTGCAAAAGGCGAAGGCGAACAACTGCAGGTTGAGTGCAATAAGCGATATCATAACAAGTGACAAGTCAACATCGATAACACATCGATACACATCACATATCAGCCATCAATTGAGGGCAGCGCCTGATACTAAATTGTTACTAAGTTACAAAATATGGATATATATCAGATAATAAATAGTGCGCAACTATATCTTATTTTACACTTTCATTATATTTTCTAATTCAACAGTCAGTAAGAGGTATGTTAACATGGGTTATGCCCAATGTGTGAAAATATCTCATTTTGAAACAGAAACCTGCAAGACAAATAAAATGAATAGTCATCTCAAAAAGTTGAAGGACCTGATTTCAAATATATAAACAAATGAAGGCGCCAAGAGTTAAGAATAAGTCTTATTATTTAGAATGCTTTCTCGTCCATAAGAATGGGATTATAAATCAAAAGATTTCTGTAAACAAAGATTTTAATATCATCTGAAGCTACTTTTCAATTTTCTAAAATCTAAATTTAAGTTGTAACTATTGCATTTTGGTGGTTGTTTCTTATGCTGTTTCAAGCTGCTGTTGATTTTATAAAGCAAATGTTTGGCATTCATCGATAGCATTGTGTGAGACCTAAATATATGTTGACTGGCCAAATGTTGTTTTCAATTTGTTGGCATATTTATGAAAATAGATGCTATCTGCGCAATTCCTTGATAAGTGTCGCAAAAGAAGAGCAAAAGCAAACAATGTGGGACATAGACAGACATGCACAACGCATAGACACGGCCAATGTATGATGAAAATAAATACGCACTAACCTGTACACTTATGTGGTGCTTGCTTACCTCTAAAATAATATTGACACTTTCACCTGCCGTCCGTCACAATGGGAAACTCATGAAAATGGGCAAATTGGGCAAAGTCTATTGCATTTTGACAACGTTTACCGTTTGTGTTGTTTCGTTGCTGATCGCAGCACTGCGCAGCGCAGCGCAGGCCTTTCAAGAGGGTGGCGAATGACGGACGGTGACACGCACAAAAAATTTCTCTTTTGTTCTGGTCGAACACTTTTTTTTTGTTGGCCTCACAGCGCCAACGTTTACAGTTTTCTAGTGGCTAACGAAACGTGTTTATCGCTTAGAATCACAGAGAATTGGGTTGAGCGGGATTTTTAACACGTTCGCACACAGTTTTCAATTATTTCATCTAATTTTTAAGACTGCGTGCGTCAAACTAGAACTAGGATTGTTGATGTTATATCGACTGAGCGACTTATCGATATGCAATACAACAATAATCGATGATTGCGCTGACACGCGAATGTTAATTATGCCAGCAGTGAAAATAAGCAGAAAACTGAGCAGGAATTTAGCAACAAATATGTCGTATCATCAATCCAAAAATAATGGCAAGCGTTTTTGCATCGATCGAAAGCGATACTAAAAGCACCTATCGATATCTTTGTACAAGCACAATGACAAATTGACCGTTGTTCAACAAAAGAAAATTATTTTACTTCATATTACAAAAATGTTACAGTTACTTGCGGGAACCTAATACAAGACCTAAAAGCTAGATGCTTATGTTACTAGAAATCCGTGTAGCGCTGTCGCATGCTTTGGCGCTTGGCAACGTGATGCATCTGAAATGTGCAATTTAAATTTATCAATTAAATTACTGCATACATTCAAAAATGGCAGTTGCTTACCAAACGTTGCTGGCGCCTCTCACGATTTTTCTCGTAGGACTTTAAGAGCGTTGGACACATGCGTCTTATGTATTCCTCCGACTCCCAAAAGAGACCGCCTTGATTCTCATAGCGCAACAGAAATTCCACCTGGGAGTGAATAATTTTGAATTTATTTAGTGTTTTTGTTCCAATTTACTATTTAATTTTACTCACCTTGCCAGCCTTTGTCTCCTTGCCCAAAATACGTTCAATGCCATTCTCTGGCCTGGTTCGCTTATAGAAATTATCTTCGTTGTCATGCTCCTTTCTCAGGCGACGGTGGTGCATCTGTGGCTGTGGCATCTCCTCAACATTGTGGAGGCCGTCGCGCATCCGTTCGCCATTTTGTTCGATGCGGCGGACAAATGTGAGTGGATGCTGCTTTAAGTAGTCCTCCGCTTCGGCAATTGTCTTGGCCAGATTGAACTCTTCCTCCTCCTCAACCTCTTCCTGTTGCTGATCCTGATCCTGCTCATCATTCTCGAACTCATCCTCCTCCTCATCATCGTCGTCATCATCGTCCTCGTCTAGATCCATGCCATCACAGCTGTGATTTGCATTGCTTCGCGGCGATCGTCGTTTCTTTTTCACACGATTGCCGCCATCGTTCTCTTTGACATCTGGATGGAAGCGCACCTTTTTCACACGCTGATCGCTGTCGTCCGTGGAATTTGGCTCCTCGGCTCCTGCTGACGCCGGCGTTTCTGTTTCGGCCAACGTTGTCTCTTTGAGGTTCTGGGAAATGAGTTTTACTTTCGATTCAAAAGCGGCGCTTGCTGAACTTATGTTGCTGTTGTTGTTGTTATTGCTGCTGGTGCTGCTGCTGCAGGTATTGGACTCCTCAGTCTTTGGTTCACTTGGCGGCGGAGGCGTCTCTCGCAGTGCAGCGGAATCCCTGCTGCAGTCGTCTGTCCCCGCTGCGGGCCCCGACGATGCGGCGCTGCTGGTGTCAACCATTACGCACTTGCTCTGCATTGATTTGTCGAGAGAGTCGCTGCCTGAATCATCGTTGGACTTCGTATCCATGGGCGGCAGGTTAAATGCGTCCTAACAAAAATTTTATTGCAAACAAATCAGTTGTGGAGCAATTCTGGCATTGCCATTCCGATAGTTTCATCGATTCGTATTTATTATAATTATCAAATGGCTCTGCTAACTTGTTTTTGAAACTATCGATTGCGATATGGAGCAGCAGTCGAAATATTTTTCGGTTATTGTTATGATATGACATGTACAGTGGGTGTCACTGCTAGTTAAAATAACAACTAGATGATTCTTATACGCAGTTCGATTTCATTCGAAAATCTGTATGGATTTGGACGAGTTACAAAAATTGCTGATAATTCTGTTGAACATGGATCAACTGATGAGATGTTATACAAATCGTCCTTGATGTTTCCGCGAAAACCAGGATATTGTTTCCTGGAAAATAAATCGTGGAGTAAAAAACAAGCCAGTGGCAAATCAGGTGGAATGATTCGTATCCCTGCAACGGCGACATTATATTTTACTTTTATATCATATATTCAGAAACAATTTAGAATTTGATTTAATGGTTGCCAGGTCCGGGCCTCATATCCTTCTAAGCTATGTACTAGCAGGACGCGCAACGAGGTCCACCGCAGCAGCCGCGGTACGGCGGGCAAGCAGGTGAACAGCTGACCCGGCAGCAGAGGGCGCTTGGGCATCCTGTCCAGTAGTTGAAACAAAAGTTGGTGCATTGCACGCCCGCAGGAGCACCACAGCAGCCACCTGGAGTCCAGCACACGTTGGGAGCTTACGGATAGAAGCTGGTAAGTTTACCAAAGAATCGATGTTATGCAATGTTTTTTTGCCTGAGTGTTGCACTGCTATCAGACTCGAATCCGAACTAGCTCTGCTAACAAATAATAAATCACAATTTACATTAATTCGCAGCTAGAACTGACTGAGCTCCAACAGATTTCAATATTGGAGACAAATTTTTGTTGTGCACCACACTACAAGACCAAAATCAGAATGAAAATACAACAGGTATTTGTATTCTAAAGGTCTGAATAGAATTTTCAGAAATTCAAGGCCATCTATGATCATGATTTTTAAACGATTTATAAGTTGAAGCTCTCTACTTCTTTTAACTTAGTTAAGGTGAGAATGAATCCTCAAAGCATCAAGAAGGTGGACCCTTCGGGCTATCAATTGGCTAAATGACACAGAAATGGGCATATCGAGAGAAATTAAGACTAAAAATCCAAATGTTTAAAGCATTATTAAAGTATTGAACAAAAAAACTGCCACTAAATTAGCTCGAGATAAAGGAAAAACGATTTATTTGTCAACTATAAAAAAAAATCTGCAAATTGTAAATGCAACTTGTGTGTTTTTATTATTTTTGATTTTTTTTTATTAACAATTCTTGTTTTGTACATTTTCTTTGTTTAAATTTATGCCGTAAATGTGTGTGTTTGTGTTGGCTTGTGTCTGTATGTGTGTGTGGTTGTGTGTGTGTGTTTATATATAAGTATGTGCGTAGTAAACAAAACTAAGTTATTTACACTATTCTAATTAGACGTGTTTCATTATTAAAGACTATTTATATGTAGATATAGATACATATATGTATGTATATGTATATCAAAGGCGGTTGCGTTTATATTCAAATAAGTTTCTGTATACTTTTTCGTTTCTGTATTTGCTTTTTACTTTATATTTGTTTCGTTCTCTGTTTTGTTACTTGTTTGTTTTTGTTTGTTTAAATGTTTGCTTTAAACTATTTAAATATGGCCCCGCTATTCCACATGTGTTCATTTCGTTTCCTTAGATTTTATGATAACGTTTTAGTATTATTTTAGTTTTCAATTGATTTTTAGTGCTAACACGAGTTTACACTGTGCTACAAAAACAATGATGTATAGTAAAAGAAAACCACGTTAACTATAATTTAAGCTACAAATTTATTACTAAAGTACTTATTTAACGGTTTGCTGCAGTTGTACAAAATCATATTGCAAATATTGCAAATTATTACACAGTATTTTCCATTCATTTTTAGTTTTTCCAAATTTGTTACTTGTAGCAGCTGATGTAAATATGTATGTTTATACTATGTATATAGTACCATATTCATTGAATGATATCTTGTAATGTTTACCATTTTATATTTAAATTTAGGTTTGTTTGTTTTTGAATATATATTTTTTGTTTTGTTTTTTTTTCTTTTTTTTGTAATTTACAATATTTAATAATCACAGTTCCCATTCAAAAACAAATTGCAGCAAGGTTAAAATTTTGAATTTTTTTTTTTTTTTGTTTTTGATTTACTTGAAACGTTTTTGGATACCTTTCAATTTGTCACATTATGCATCTAAAACTAATGCTTTTGTTCATCCGATTTAAATTTTAAATATGTATGTATATTTATATATATATATATAAGTTTTGATTCCATCGTTTCTATAAATTATAGTTAATAATATTTTGCACCGCACTCGGGTATTTTTTTGTTTGAAACATAACAAGAAATTAAAAGCTGACATGCTTGCAATTACCCACTGGTAATTAATTAAAGTGTTTTTTTTTTCCATATAAAAGAACAACTTAAACTTATGATTCAAAGTGCAGGAACATGTTCCAAACGGTGTGTGTGTGTTTGTTAGTAACAGTTTAAATAATAATTGGTGCTTAAAACAAAACTTGACAACTAGTTACCCAAAATGTATATAAAAAAAAAAACAACAAAACATTAACAACCCCAAAAAATAATAATTAGAATTACAATAAATTTATATACTATGTCTATGCAAAATACAATAGTAAGAGAAAAGGTCGTTGGACTTGTGGACCTCGCCTACTTGCGGGAAATGACTTTGCCCGTCTTGGCATTGACCAGTATCATTTTATCTCCTGTTTCCGTTGTCTGCGTGGACGTTGGCGATGCTGGTGGGGGCGTGGCAGAGGCGTTGCCACGCAAACTACGCCTTCGTAGTCGATCGCTGATATTCTCGCTGCGCGGCGATGACAACAGATCCTCCTCCATGGAGGTGGGCTTAACGCTGAGTGCTCCATCGTTCTTGTACAGAATGATCTTTGTACTGGGCTTCCTAACCGCCTCAGGCTCCACTTCTGCTTCAAGCTGCTGCTGCTCCTGCTGCTCCAATTGAACATTGGCATTGATGACGTTATCCTGGTTGTTATTGTGCTCCGCGTGTTGCTTATCTGGATCGCCATCTGATTCCTGTTCGACACTGATTTCCAGTTTGTCATAGCAGGTGTAAAAATCAACAGCTTTCAGTTTCTCACTGGCATTGAAATGCACCGCTGTGTGCTCCTCGAGTTCGGCCTCGTCCACGACGCTATAGTCACAGTGGGCACACTGCTGTGCCTCCACTGGCGGCTGCTTAACGCACGCATGTTGCTGCAGATGCTGCTGCAGTTGCTCGTACTGCTGTGTCTCGAATGGACAATGTTGGCAGCGCTGTGGAGCCGACGCTGATTGCGGCATATCCATGGAGCCGGCATCGCTGCTGGCATCCACTGCCAAATCACTGGTGGCCACCGAGGCGCTAGTCGATGGTGTTGTTGAGCTGCTCTGACGCTCATCATCCTCATCGAGCTCCGGTTGCTGCTGTGGCTCGGTATCAGCCTCTGCCTCGGGCTGGGCTTCAGCATCGGGCTCCTTGGTGTGCTTGGCTAGATCACGCGGAATCGCCGACTCCAGTTGCTTCTTCAGCAGCGAATTTTGTCCATTATAGCTGCTGGACGCACTGATGGCGCTCTGACGCAACGAATGTTCAACGAATTCATTGTCCACCACCCAAATGGTTTCAGGTCCGCCATTGATTTGCAGCAACTTGGGCGATGGATATTCGACATCCTCCTTGCAGTTACGATACAGCTGTTGGCACTTCTCCTGGTAGTGCGACATGTGCACGGCACGATGCAGCTGGAGCAGTGTCTCCGCCTCCGCACGATATTCACAATAGGCGCACACATGAACGTTCAGCAATTCTGTGTCCAGATCCATGTCGCTGGGCGCATGGGCAGCCAAATGCTGCTCCAGCTCCAACTTTGCATTGCGCTCATCGTTATGCTTCTGGGCGAAGCGGGCGGGACACCGTGGACAATAACTGATTAGCTTGTATTGGTATTCCGGTGGCAGCTCCGCGCTGACTGCCTGATCCAGCTGCAGATGACTCAAATCGATGGCGGGCAGTTGCTGTTGCACCTGCTTGGCGGCCAGCTGCAGTGCCACACTAAAGTCCAAGCCAGCTGCTGTTGCTGCAGTTGCTGCACCACTTCCACCACCACCACCACCCAGCTGCTGCTGATGCACGCTGCGCATGTGGCTGCTCAGATGTTGCTTCTTGGCGCAGACAAAGGTGCACAGACGACACTCGTACTGTGTGGGTTTGTGCAGCGAGACATGGTAGTTCATCTGGGACTTGCTCTCAGAGATGTACGGGCAAACGGGACACTTTTGCTGTTTGCTCTTCGTGTTGCTGTTGCCGCTGGGCAGCTCAGTGTTGCCACCAACTGTTGCTGCTACTGCTGCCGCCGCTGCTGCTGCTGCCGCTGCTGGCAAGCGGGTGATTTCAATTTGATCGTTCTGCTGCAGTTGCAACAGCTCCTCGGCGCTGCCGGAGCTTGCCACGACGCTTGCTGCTTTGCAGGCAGCGGCCCAATATGCAGCAGCTGCCTGCAAATCCTGTTGCGTATTTGCGGCATTCACCACAGCAGCGGCACTCGCAGAGAGCGGTGAATGCAGCAGTTGCTCCAGTTGCTTGCTGCTCAGCACTGAATTACTGTTGTTATTATTGGGCTTGTTGGTGTTGTTATTGTAGTTGTTGCTGTTGTTGTTGTTGTTGTTGTGGCTGTTGCTGTGAGTGTGGGACTCATTGCTGGCGCCGGCGCCCTGTGGACGGTAAATAGGCGGGGCATTTGGGGCGGCGCTGCTGTTGTTGCTGCTGTTCCGCTCAAGGGTCTCGATCCGAATATCCCCGGAATGCTTTAAGCGACAATGCCGCTGTTGTTGCCACGTGGAGAAGAGCAGAAGGATGGACAGAGAGAGAGAGGAGAGAGAGAGAGAGAGAGGTTGCTCAAATTAGCATGTTGTTGTTCAATTGAATATTGATTATTGCATGTGTGTTTGTTCTTATTTATGTGTATGTTGATGAGACAGTCTTTGTAATTCCACCGAAATTGCAATTTATCATTATGCATTAGTAGATTAAGACACAGATGGGCATTTCCACAAACTAAAAAAGTTAATATAATTAATTTAAAAAACAAATCTGAAAATATGTTTATAATATAATATTTCAATCTCCAAAACTATGTAAAAATAAGTTGCATTAAAAAACTAAACTATTTTTACTAGTTTGCATAAAATATCCATTTTTTTTAAATTTATTTTCGTTTTTCTTTATGCTGGAGTAGTGGAAATACCCATATCTGTATGGCAATTTATATGTCTTATCTGATAATTTGCTTGAATTATGAAATACCCCTTATGAATGTGTGCAAAGTGTATGTGTATGTTTGTAAATGTGTGTGTGTGTTTGTGTGTGTGTGTATTTGTGTGTACATATTTATTGCATGGGTAACCCAATTGAAACTCGCGCACCATATGATCTTAAAGAGCCCCTGCCTTGGGGGGTTAGCTTATTGCGTTGGGTAAATGGTTTGACATTGAATCGCTATAAATGTATTACATTAGTTTCGAGAGCAAGCAAAATATAAAGAAAAAAACTGTCACCAATGAGTTCTTATAAATAAACGTAAGTGTAACACGAAAATCGTATATAGACATACATCAACAAAAAGCAAGACCAGACACCACACATGTAACACTTAGCATTAGAGCTTGTCATAAAGAGAAATTACATAAATTATGTATTTGCATATTTACCAGCGGTACTTAGCGACTACAGACAAAGACGATTTTCTGAGCGGGTGGACACATACAAATGTTCTAGGCTGACTCTAAGGGGTTTACGACTACGACTCGATGTGGTTTAACGGACAGGAGTAGTTCACTCGGCGAGCAGAAGAAGGTTTTTGTAATTTGGGAAATCTTTTTGTTCATTAATGTTTAGTTTTTCGTATTTAAAATTACATTTTAGATTCATTTTATTTTGTTGACAATCCATCAAGTTTACTTGCTCTCGAGAAAATGTTAATTAAAATATGTATTCTCTTTGTTATATTTCTAGAATCGAAGAAAATCTGAAGTTTGCTGGGAGTTAAAACAAGAAGTTCGCTCTGAATATGACAGATTGTGATCACTTGAATCGAAACATGAATATATATCTGCTAAATATTATTTCCTTGAAACTTGAATTGTTAAAATTATTAAAATAAAGTTTGCTAAATAAACTTTCTTGGTGGCGATTGACCACTGTTCCTTGTATATGAGTCTGATGAGATTCTACCTTCTCATTATTTGCTTGTCAGGTTTCCGATTCTGAAGTTGCTGCAACGGACGGATCTTTGGTGGATTGGTTTTTATTTTTGTTTCTAAATAGCGGTGTTATTTTAGTTGTTTTTGGGTTTCGGGACTCGTTTCGTTTTGAATTGGGACAAAACACAAACTATTAAAATGCATTTAAACAAATACCTGAATCACATGCTTCCAATTTGACACCTGATGGCAGTGGCCACAACGATATGGCGACGGATCTCGCCGATCGGCGTCGTTCATCGTTAAGAGACTGGGACTACCTGGACTATGGTTATGGAAATGTGTCCCCGTGTGGCCTTGTGGCATGTGGCTCTGTGGCAAATACGACGACGAAGATGGCGGCGACGAGTGCGGCGATGACGCAACCGAAGCCGGCGATGCTGATGAAGACGATGCCGATGCCGAAGCCGATAGCGATGAAGTCGACGACGACGACATGGACGAGGCTGGCGTGGATTTGAGATTAGTATTGTGTATGGCATGGGTTAGACCCGTTGCCGCATAGACCCCATCACCAGTGATGACCAGTTGATTATTATGTTGTAGATTATTATTATAATGTGTATCGATGAGATTGGATGTGCTGTTACTGTTACTGTTACAATTACCAGTAGTATGAATCAAGGACTTGGCACCAGTTGGAAAAGTAGAAATAGGAATAGGAGTGGTAGTTACTGGCATATGCGATGTATTGGTGGTGGTATTGGTGGTGGTGGGTGTATTTGATGATGCAACGTTATCGACGGCGGCGATTGCGCTGGGCGACTTCTTGTGGCCATATCCGGCGGTACCCATAACCACAATTGAGTTACTGTTAGCGTTAGGATTAGAGCTTGCTGATGATGTTGTTGTAGTTGTGGTTGTTGTTGCACCCGCACCATAGTGTAGACCGTGTCTGGTTCGTGGTGACGTGAGCAGATCTTGTAATGATCTGGTCGCGCTTGGGGTGATTGTGGGCGACGTCAGACTGTCGGCACTTGCCTCATTTTGACTCGCTTTCTGCTCACCGTGCTCTAAAATGGAGGCGGCATTAGCTTTGGGCATAGTCGTCGTTGTCGTTGTGCTACCCGTTGGGCATTTGCCACCGGTGGCTAGCGCCAAGGCTAAACCGCTCAGCGCATTCGCATTCGGTGTGGGTGAGTGCTGTGCCTCTTGTATGGCACGCTGCAGCAGACCAGCCGAGATGAGGGAATGTTGTTGTTGCTGCTGCTGCTGCTGGCCATTACTGCCCGTGGAGGATGAGGTGGCGCCCGATGTGGGCGATGGCTGCGATAGGCACATGGCAGCGAATACTTTGTTCATGTAGAGCTGTTGATTCGAACTGACGGACACCTGCAGCGGCGATGTGCTGCTGCCCGACGCTGATGACTTGGGAAAGCTCGACTCCTGGTAGTGAATCTTCACGTGGGCCAGCACAGCGTCCCGGTTATGATGTCTACAAATGAATAGTAGAAAGTGGCGATTTAGTATTTGACTAGTACAAGAAAGATGACGGGTTGTCTTGCTCACCGGAAGTTGCACTTGCGGCATCTGTAGAATGTCTTCTTTTCGCTGCCTTCCTGATGCACCTCAGTGATGAGATCATCGCTGGGCTTGCCAGGCGGCGTTTGATGTGTACGCTTTACTGGCGATATGGTCACCGATGGCGTTATCATTGTGGAGTGATGTTTATGCTGTTGCTCCTGCTGCTGCTGCTGTTGCTGCTGTTCCAGTTGCTGATGTTGCTGGTGCTGCTGTTTGGCCATTGCGGCATTCACAAAGGTCGCAAGCAGTGGCAAACGTATGAGATTATCGGCCAGCTGTGCATCATCCAATGCATTCGATTTGTTGGATGAGACGGGCTCGACCGTGATGTCATGACCAACGCCCACTTTCTGGTAGTCCTTGAGGAAGGCCAGCGAAGCGACTTGATTGGGTGTCATTTCGCCAGATTTCATCAGTTTGGGATCACCATCCTCCTCGGTGACCTTCATCAGCGTTATGTACTTGTTATACTTGGTGTAGTTTCGACGACCGGTCTCATCGTTCATCAGCACCTTGGCGGTCTTGTGCGAGGGATCCCGAATGGTCTTCAGACGGATATGCTTTGTGATATCCCAGCGCCAGTTGGAGCGATACGAGCACAATGAGCATTCGAAGGGCTTTTTGTTGAGATGGCCAACAATGTGGACATGGAATCGGGATGCAGTCGATGCCCAGAAGCTGCAATGCGGACACTTGTAGACTTTTTTCAGTGACGAGTTGGCTGCCTCCTCTTCGGGCGTCATCTTTTTGGTTACCTGCAGTGCATGAGAGAGTCAAATTTCATTTTGACGCATTTGTCGTGCGTGGGTTGCATTCTGTGTGTGTTTATACATATATATATATATATATATATACATATATATATGTATATATTCTTTCGTGTTTTCTTTCGTGACCTGCTCCACGCGCATTAATATGCCAGTTTGTATTTAAAAAAATAATTGATTTTTGATATTGGGTAGGCTCAGAAAATAATGGAAAAAGTATTTTATAATTTTAAAAATTAAACGATTCTACTGAAAGTTCCAAAGAAATAAGTTATCAGCTAGTTGCAGAACAATTTTTAACTCTCTTAAGCAGGAATCTAAAGTAGATTTAATTTAAAGTCAAATTTGATAGAATTATTATTTCGCAGGTATAATTAAAAGAGTTCGTCTATTTTTGTTAAAAAATTTGAATCTAAAAAAATGCTCGTAGAAAAAGTCGAATGTGTTTTTGGTGCGTTTTTCTTGTACTTACCTCGCCGTAGCCTGGAGCAGTCTCCACGCCATAGTAACTGTTCTCCTCGTTGCTGGCCGCTTGGCTGCCATTTGGTGATTTGTTGAGCAGCATGGCCTTATCCTTAAACACGACGGCAGCAGCAATCTGTTTGGCCTCCTTGTTCCAAATGCAGACACGCTGCCGTTGGACTGCGGCCTGCTGCTGCAGCGAATGGGCGTCGTTGCGACGTTCGCTGCTCTCCCCGGAGTTGGAGTCGTACATTTCGTGGGCACAGCGAATCGCCTCCGGGCACTGGGACAGATGATGCAGCAGATCTGTGGAGGATTTGCAGCGATGTCGACAGTGCTGGCAGCGTGTCGAACCCGAAACACTCAAATTGAGCGCCGAATGCGATTGACGATCTTCGTCATCCTCATCAATCTCCAGCCGATCGTCGGCATCATCCTCATGCAGGGCGGCATCATCTTCGTCGAGCACAACTGCCGAGGATTGACAACTCTTGCCGTGAATAATCGATTCGGACAGACATTTGGCCACATAGCCACATTGGCAAATGAGATTATCATGCTGTGCCCCAGTCTTCAGCTTGTCGAAGAACGAGCCGCTCTTTTTGGCCAGTAGACTGCGCGAGGAGGCTATTGAGGCGATGGTCGTCGCTGGCGAGAGCTGTGGCACATCCGACTTGTCCAGCATCTCCGAGATTTGTTTCTCGTTAAAGAACATCGACGCTATCTCGGTCAGGGAACTACGCGAGGCATTCGTATCCTTTGATAAGTTTAACACGCTGCAAAGGACAAACAGTTAATAGTGTTAAACAGGACATTTTTGAAAGAGCAGGACAAAAGTTGAAAGTAAAATTTTTAGCATATGCAAATTGTGATCATGTTTGTGTAATATTATTCAAGATGCTAAGACAAGATAAAAAAACCAAGTAAAAGCAGTGTGAATAGTTTCTAAAACTTGCATGCATATTTGTTTTAAGTTTAATATTTAATTTAAGTATGTTAAGAATTAAATGACGATGCATAGTTTTTACTTACTCCTTGGGACTTTTTGTGATAGGTATCAGGTTGGGCAATGGGCGCAGGTCACGCGGTGTGGCTGTACCCACGCTGGATGTGTCCGAGGAGCAGCCGCCCTTCTGTGAGAGATCCGTTGGCTCCTCGTCATCCTCATACTTGCTGCGTTTGCCGTAGTGCTCCTCACCGCTCAAGGCGCCACCATCGCCATCCTCCAGATCATCATCCAGATTGTTGTTATTATACTGATCCTCCAGCTCGGCCGAATCGCTAAGGAAATCATCGCACATTTCGCTTGCGCCAACTTTATTCTGACGTCGCGGCCAAATGGAGCCCGCATTGCCAACTGGTGGCACATGATGATTCATCTCGTGCACTGTCAGCGACTGTTTAATGTCCGCCGTAAAATCACAGGCGGCACACTTGAAAGCGCCAGCGCCTCCATGATTCTTCATATGCCTATCCAGATTCCATTTGTACGGCGTGCGAAAATCACAAGTGACGCACTTGATCATCGGCATCGAATGGTATTTGACATGTTTACTAAAACGCGCCTTGATATGCGTCACATAGCTGCACTTGTCACAGCGGAAGAACTTCGTCTTGCCGTGCTCGGCCAGCTCATGGGCACGCAACTGGTTGCGATAGAGGGTGGTGAAGTCACAGGCGCTGCATTTGAGCAGACGATTCTGCGGCTCCTCGCCGCCCGATGAGAATGTGGCGGGTGGCGGTGTTGCCGAACCGCTTGGCGACGGCGTTGGCGGTTCCGCTGGCGACGATTGCCGCTCGTACGCATCCTGCACATCCAGATCGCGCAGCGTCGCCTGCAATTGTCGCCCATAGCTGGAGACGAGCTCCAGCTGCTGTTCGCGCTGCTGCAGCTCCTCGCGCTGCCGCTGATTGTAGGCCTCGATGTCGCGCTGCAATTTCTGCTCCTGCAGCTGCAGCTCACGCTTCACCTGCTCCAGCGTGGGCATATCCGGCACAGACATGGCCAACGATTGGCCACCCATCACGCCGACACTCTCCTCGAGTCGCCGCTTGCGTGCCTCGCGACTCATGCCGCGCTTGCCGCGCGCCTGTCCATGCCCGCTGGGTATGCCATCGGTGCAGCCATGCACCATTTTCATGTGGCGCACCAGCTTCTGAAAGTGGCGGGAAGCGTACAGGCACAACTTGCACTTATTTATCACAATCTTCTCGCCGTGCACGTCGCGTAGATGCGTCAAATGATAACGCGGATTCTGCGTAAAATACGCACACTGGTTGCAGCTATAATTTCGCTTTATTTTGCATTGTGGCAGACCCTCCTCTTTGGCGTCCAGAGACAGCGACACATGGGGCTGCTGCTGCTGGTGCTGCTGTTGTTGCTGTTGCTGCTGTTGCTGTTGCTGTTGCACGCTGTTAACAACAGCAACAGCTGCTGCTGCCGCTTGTTGCTGTTGCTGCAACAACTGCTGCAGTCGATATCTTTCCAGTTGCTGCTCCAGTCCACTGGCAGCTGTTGACGTTGGCGACGTTGTCGTTTCCAACGGTGGTGTTGTATTGTTGTTATTGCTGTTGTTGTTCCCATGCAAATTGTTGCTACTCTTGCTGCTATTGTTGTTGTTGTTGTTGTTGCCAGTCTTGTGCACACCCGGTTCCATATAGAGCTGATTGCCGCTTACAACGCTGCGCACGATTAGCGTATCGCCGGATCGCTGAACCATCGATGGCAGATCCATGGTGGGTGCTTTTGTGTGTTTACAATTGGTCTCTTTCACTGGTCGATTGATTATTGTTTAACTGCAAGAAATCAGATGAAGTTACAAATTAGTTAGACGAATGTTCAATTTTATTTATTATTTATTTTTTTTTTGCAAAAGTGAGACAATTCTGGTTGATTGAAAAGTTGCTTGTTTTTAGCCTGTAAATGAGCACTGAATTCAATTCCCAGTTGGTGGAATGCTAATGATTTACGATTTTTATGCCGCCTGCCTTAAATTGATTTTCAAATAGCTTTGCGAAAAATCATTGAAGTCCTGATTTACTTCCTTCCGAGAGAATCCACCCCCGGTGGTAATAAATTGGGTGTCAAGGTCTCAAGCACATCTTTATAAAAAAAGTGTATTGATTACGTGATTAACTTGGCTTGAAAAATGCGCTAACAAAAATTACTTTGTGCACATCGATTTTCAAAAATTGATTTGGGAGAATGAATGACTTGGAGTAAACACTGCGAATTAAATATGGACAAGTAAATATATATTTTTAGGTTAAGTTTTGTTGCAATTAATTTGGTTTTTTATGTATGTTATGTTAATCAGTATCATTCAGTATTTTTGTCTATGAGCTGCGCTTAATTTTGTTGAATTTGAACGACAATTAAGAATTTAATGGACGGACAAATTTAAGGCCCCAAAAAGTATGCTACAAAAACTGAAGCGTATTTCAGGCGAAGAGTGTCTGGAGAAGAAGCGCATTTCAAAGTGTCCCATTAAGACTTAAAGAAGACTTAAATGCAGATTTTGGCACAATGCAAATACTCATTAAGGACACGCACTCACACACACACACACACACCCACATACACATCATTTGCTCTGCACTTGAATGTGTGTATGTAAGCATGTGTGTATGTGCGCTCATAAATATTTCAACGCTTAATGTTCCGGCACATCGGAATAACAGAAGCAACGCCCGAATGATCATCTACAAGACGCGAAGCAACATTTGAGTTCTGCGTTTATTGTGTGTGTGTGTATGGGTGTGGGTATGTGTGTGTGTGTCGCATTCGTGCCTTCCGCTTGCGACGACCGAAAAAGGATATTAAAATGAAATGTATGTGTCGTTTTTAATGTCCGCTGCCCAAACGCCTGCGTGCTCGACAAAAGCTGACAATGCTTTGGGCGTCGGGCGTCGACAGTAAATTGTGCAAGCAATGTAAATTTGAGAGTCAGCCACAAATCTCCCGGGCGAATGTATTGTTATACAGCTGTTATGTGTGCTATGTGCGGGCTGTCCCAAATGTGTAACACAAATCCATTTAAGGGCTAATTGGAGGCTGTTGCTGCTGCTGCTGCTGCTGCTTGCCTGACATCCGGAAATGCCAATGCTAACACATATATAAATATACAAAAAAAAAAAACAAAAAAAAGAGATAAATAAAAAATCTGAATGGGGTCGTGGCTTTGGGTCGGGTCTTTGCTCCAGTGTTGGCCATTTTGCATGAGTGAACAATTGGTTAAAATGTGCTGACAGTCGACGGAGGAGACTGCCACTCGCATGTCAAGTGCGCTTAATCCTTTGGGCGTTGGTTTTGCTCTCTCCCTTTAGCAACTGCTACATTATTTTATCTTTTAAGTCGTTTTTATTGAGGATGCGCATAAATTGAATACAATGAACAACTAATGTGGACTCTCAACCGCTTGAGAAAGAGCTCAATTATTTTTGTAGCAGCCTGCAGAAATGTGTATCCCCATTTGCAAAGTCTGTCAGTTAAGGGTCAGTTTTCTCCCATACAACTCACGTTCCAAATGATAATTTTAATGATTGACAAAACTTTGTGGTTTAAATATAAAACGATTTAAAATTACCTGCAAATGTCTCCTCCCAACTAATATAAACACACGTTGTGATCACAGACAGACTGTTTGGCACATCTGCAACGTGTGCGAATAGATTGCAGAAGTGTGAAAAAGAGTGTGGGAAACAGAGGGGAAAGCACATATCCTCTAGCGTTGTTGAAGCCGCGTGTTAGGCTCATTTAAAATATGCTTATTAGGAGTATGAGGACTACGATGCTTCCTGCCTATTTTCTTTTGTTTATGTTTGTTTGTGGTTGTTGTTACTTTCTTGTGTGTCTTGCTAGAACAATAACTTGCCACGGTGCAGCCGCCACACGTTTGGTGGTGCTTTGAAATTTTAATTTTTCACGCGACGCCTAAATGTACGTGAAAAGAAAAGCGCCAGAATGAAAAATTAACACGCACTTGGCGGGTGCGATGCCACGATGCCACAACATCAAGACGCGCCGCAACATCCGTTGCCACAGCGACTCAAGTTGCCTTTGTTTGCTTGTTTGTTTGAATGTCATACTCTGTTCCTAAGCAGAATAAAAGGGTCTATATAGCTTGCCTTTTTAAAAATCGCACTACAATTTAAATCACATTAAAAGGAAAATCGGAGAAAAATTCTTAAAATTAGAAAAGATTAAACACATATATTTTTTTTAATATTAGATAAATACACACTGGAATTATAAAGAGAAGAACAATGGGATTAGAAAGTTACCATTGTGGCAAGAATTGTGATGATTTGTATTTGTAGCAGGGGACAACCTTATGTTTTAATATATTTATAATAAGGTTAGTTACCCAGTTTGATGATTTCCTAAAATTCATATGGATTTTTTTTTTCTGGCTGTACAAGCGCTATTTTTAGCGATCATCCCCAAATTGAAAAACCTGTTTATATTCCCGCTGCAGAATGATAGCATAAGTGTCATAAAGGGTGGGAGATAAGAGAGAGAGCAGAGTATGGCAAGTCGGTTATTTTCAATTCGAACGTCTTTGTTTCATTTTATGTTGATGCAGCTGTTGCTGCCTACGCGGACTTAATTAATCTTGCCGTGGGCTTAGCACGTCGAGCTGGTTGTCCTGTTCCGTTTCGTGTTACTTTATATATTTTTTGCCATACTTTTGCAATTTTTGTGTATGCTGCTTATCCTTTTTTCGTCAGTGTTGACTCTTGCCGGCTGTCTCTGCCGCCTTTTAATGAGCGGAAATAATAAAAATGGTCCAAGAAGTGTGGACAAAACTGGCTTTGTGATTGATGGGCGTACTGCCCTTTTCTTTGTGACTTTTCGCATTTAATTAAAATTCAATTTCTTAAAAAAAAAAATACATCGCAACCGTAACAAACGTTGTAAAAAATTTTAAAAGATAAATACGAAATTTGTGTTAATTTTGTTTTATAATATTTTAAAATAAAGTAAGTACTTTAACAGCAAATTGGCACAATCTTTAAGCCAAGGACACGCACTGCGACTCTATGTCCTGTGCCATTTCCGTTTTGGGGAGAAGCGTTGACAAAATCGTTGGCTGTTTTTTTGGCCACTGGGCCAAGCCAATTCCTGTGCTGGGATGCGCATCCTGGCTGACTGCTGCCCGTTTGCCCGCCGGCACAAAATTAAAAATTTGTTGCTATAAAATTAACTGCAATGGCGACTGCAATTGTAACAGGGGCAAAAAGTACACAGCTAAATACGCAAAAACTTCGTCGCCCCCATAACCACCGCCCTTCCCCTTTCCCTCCACCAGCATTTCAGTTAAAAGTCCCTTTGCGCAATTTTTGCTGCCCTTAATGGCGTGTTTGAAGAGTGAATGCGAACTGCAGCTCAGTGCTTCAGTGCTCAACAAAATGTTTATTCATCATCAATTTGTTTGTTGCTTTTTTGTAGAAGCAGTCAACTTGTTAAGTAAGTTGCACAAATGCCATTATGCGTTGCTAATTTGCCATGTTTATGTGCTGACCGAAAAATACTGTAGCTTGTTAGATGCACAGACTCAGCAACCCATTGAAAACTATTTAAAGAAATTCAACCCTGATTGCGTATACTTGATATCTGAATAATACTTATTAATTTAATTTAATTTTATTATTAATTTTATTATGTCTAAGTTAATTTCCAGCCACTTGCATAGTTATTTGAAAATATCTTCGATTTTATTGTGACAATTTGTCTTAAAATGTTCAAATCCCAATAAAACTCGGAGTTTGAAGAGTTTGATCAAAAGTTTTTTCATTATAGAGCCCTTCTGCATATTTTGTAGGAACAGATTAATAAGCGTCGGTTAACTTTTCTGTTTATTTCAGACACTTTTCACAACGCTGACTAAAGTGGCTTCTTATTTTGGGCAATTTTGCGTAGAATTGTCGAAGATTTCCGCAGCCAAATTGCCAGATAGTCAAAACTTTTCGCCAACAACAGTGACGGTAAAACAATTCAATTGTATTAAATTTAAGCTTAGCATTTTGTTGTGCCAACTTTTAGTATTGCTCTGAAAAACTTTTGCTCTTTTATACAGGTCATAAATTTGTGTGTGAGTGTGTGTGTGAGTGTGTGTGGGAAGCGGAAGTGCACACTCCTATTGGTTTCATATAAATCGCAACAAATGTCAAAGTTTATTTAGTATTTCGAAAATTAAATAAAAATTTGTCACGTAGACAGCGTTATATTTTTTCATGCTGTTGCGAGCTAAATGACAACTGTATTTCCTCCAGACACCAGAAAAGAAGAAAAAGCACCGAACTTTACTTTAACAATTTCTTGAATGCTTTACTTTGATTTTGGGACTTTTGAATATGCTGTCTGGCTTCTCCTCACCACCCCCCTATTTACGCCCATGAAACATGTCTGGAAATTGAAATTTTTGCGCCGTGCCTGAACACTTTGGCATTTGGCTGCGTGACTCCTGCCACTAACGGCAACAGCACGTTTCGACTCTAAGGAGCTCTTCCGCAGCTGTTACTGCTGCTTATTTGCTTGGCAAAAAGTTGGCCGGAAGCTGTGTACACAAGTTAGGTTTTTTATTAAACTTTAATGGACAACTGCAAGCACATTTGCTACATTGCCAATGACTGCAATTAGAAAATAGAGTTGCAAAAACACCAAAAAAAAAAAGGAGATTGCTTTGATTACAAGAACTTCGTCTTTGCATTACTTCCGTATCCCGTCGAGTCCTGTTGGGCCATTAACATATGTTAGCATATGTTTGGTTGCCAAGTGGCAACTGGCATACATCCACCTGCTGTGCTTCGACCATGAATAACAATTCACACCCACAACACTCACATTAATACATATATGTATATCTATGTGTGTATGTATTTGTACATGTTGTCGCGGACATTGCTCATACGCCATGCTGGCAACAAGAAGCCAAAATATAAAACAGCGAGACAAGCTCGCAGACACACACACACACACACACAGACACTTAATTACCACACACACACACACAACTAAGATGACTCGCTAAAATACGCTGAATGTTTGCTTCGTAGTTCGACAGCCGTTAAACAGAAAAAAAAAACGCTGTGACTAACAGCAAAATCGTAATAATAAAAAACAGAAGGAAAAACTAACAAGCAACCACTAACCACAATAACAATAGCTGTACATGTCCGGTGGCAGCAGCATCAGCACTTATTGTTCTAGTAGGCAACCACAAGATGCAGCCAACAACAACAACAGCAGCAAAAGCAGTAAAAATATTCACCCACATGCAAATTAACAGGCGGCGTCCCATTGGCAGAGCTGCTGATGCACTGCTCTAACGTTGTCTGCACTCACATTCACATGTACAAAGTGCATATGGCCGTTGACAAAGCCATCGGCAATTCACACACACGCACACAAAGACTGTCGCCCCTTACAGCAGTGGAAGCAAAAAAATGAAAAAAATAAGTTTAATACAACGCTTGCCTGCTCTAGCCGATGCTACACTGTACACAATACACTCTCTTTTACGTATACCACTCTCTTACACTTGCCGTTAGGTTCGATCTCTGCTAATTTCTTGGCACTTATTTTCTGCCGCCACACAACGCAACGCTCTTGCGGTCCAACAACAACTGAGCGAAGCAGCCCAAAAGAAGTGGCCGCCGTGGTGATTCTGCTATTTGTTTACCGCTGTTGCTGTAGGCTGTCCTCTTCAGGCAGCATCTGTTGTTAAATTGCAGATGAAGACTGTTATGTTAACACTGACGGCTCTCTTAAATAAGAGTGGCCAGAGACTATGTTGTCCATGCAACAGCTTCTATTCTGTTCTGTTACTGCCTGCTGCTGTTAAGGACTCTTAATGTGAAAGGCAGCTTGACAAATTAAATTGCTGATAGATTTTATTTACTTCAACTTAAGTTCTCTATTTAACTAATAGCTCATATTTCATTTAAATAATTTTATTTTAGGTCATTTTATGGTTTGAGCTAAACCTTATTTATTATCCATAACTCTTGAGCTAAGTGATTTCTTTGTTTATTTCGTATTCTTTATTCGTTTTTTATTTTTCACATTCATCCGTCATTTACCGTACTTAATTTGTTAACCAAGCAGCCCAAAAAAGAAATCCACTTGATAAATGTTAAATTCAAAAACCCTTAAAAAAAAAGAAGAAGAAAAGTAAGTTTAGAAGCAAACGGGCATAAAGTTGATTTCGTGTCCTCCTTCAACGCAATCAACACAAATGCTACTTAAAAATTTATTTGCGACACGCACGAGACCAACGAGTGAAAGAGAGGGAACCGGGAACCGGGAACAGGGGTTCGGGGCGGCTGCTGGCATGTGAAAGAGTTAGCCAGAGTGTCAGAGATACCCGTATATCCGAGACTGAGGCGTTGCAAAGCACAAACACTTAGCCCACACACACGCACACACACACGCACACACACACACGCACACACACACACAAACCTACACACGCACTCACACATGCATAGAGGCAAAAAAGGACAATCAACATTTTAACACTTAAGAGGCGAAGCCGTGAAATAAGCTTGTATGTGTGTGTGTGTGGGTGGAATGAGTGGGTGGTGGTTGATAGAAGGGTTTGTTGAATGGCCGGTTGAAAAATGTGTTGCGGTCATGCATTTTTATACGTTTTAGTCTGGGAGCCGAGCTAAACGTGCGGGCAAGGACATCAGGGCATAATGTTCAGGCCATGGAACAGGCTCAGGACCATGGCTAGGACGTGGCCCGGAAACAGCCAACGCACATTGTAAAGCCAGACAGACAGACACACACACACACACACACACAAACAGACACCGACACACGCCATGACCACAACACAGGCACACCCATAATCGCTTGACATTCTGAGACTGTCAAAAGGAGCATTTTGAAAAGTGTCACAAAACACACAGACACAGACCAAAAGCATTCTGATACTTTTGTGTGGATATGCCACACGTGTATGTGTGTGTTTAGTTATTTGATATATTAACTCGCCTCTCAAATAAATAGAAATAACAAATCAACACGATGCAAAGTGCAGACTTAACTTAAGAATGCGCACAAAATAGCCCCGGGCAAAACAGTTTGCAAGAATTTCAGATTGGATAGCCGGATTTTAATTGCAATTAGGTAGCACACGTGAGAATTTGCCGGACACGTATCCTCCATAAATATTGACCACGGAAACAAGCTAAGTTTCTAGCCAAATCTTTTTGACTGTGAACTTCCGGCGTGCGCCATCCAAAAGTTTTCTAATCAAACATTTTGCCCAGTTGACGCCGCTAAAAACTAATGCACAATCAAGCACCCAGCACCAGCATACCCTGTACCCTTAAACAAATGGGTTTAATCAGAGCATGAATCTATGAAATCGAAGTGATGTTAATAAGAAATTAAACTCAACTCAAGCAGTTTATCAATAACAAATACAAATTAAATATTTGCTTAATAATGCTTTACTCGGATCCATTAGTTCAACTCGTACCTGTCTGTATAGGGTATTTGCTAGTCGATTATTTGCTTTACACGTGTGGCTTGAGTGTTTTTTGTGTGATTGTATATGTTAGTATGCATGTCCAACTACTGCCAAAGCTCAACTTGTTTGTTTGCTTGTTGCTTCGTTTGGCCAACTGACGAGGAACTGCTGCAGTCCACAAACCCCTCCGGAAACCACCCCCGTTGGGCCCCTTGCTTTGCTAGTAAATGAAGCCGCTCGATTTGGCCACAGCAAAGTTGCTCGAGTGCGACGCAAAAGGGTGTGAGACAAATATGAGGCATGTGGCACATGAGCTCAACTAGGATACTCAGCAACAGCAACAGCAACAGCAACAGGAGCTGGTCAATCCTCTGAGCTGATACGTATAATGCTTATGTGTGTGTATGAATGAGGCCTGGAAGGGTTCGTGCCCAAAGGATGTAAATGATTGCAGCGTAATGAAGCTGCACAAACTTACACTGAATTTGTTGCACTTGCTGGGATTATTATTACCACAACTGTGAATATAAATTCCTATTGAATGTTTAAGCAAGTGTCAGAATATGCTAAAAAATCAAGTGGCAAGTCATACAGGTGCCGGATTAGCAGCCACCGAAATGAATATAAAATTTAGAAAAGCTAAAATATATATTTGGTTTATGTTTGCCTAGAAATAAGCAAACTAACTTATAAGTTTTATTTGTAGAGTGGAATAAATAGATTATATTCTTAAGAGAACTTTGAATATTTTTATATCATATAATAATATAATTTTTTTTTTTCATGGAAAATCATACATTGTTCATATTTAATTAGCAAAATTTTACATTTAATGTTAACTGAATTTCAACGCGCATCAATAGTTGAAATTTTAAGGAACAAAATGAACTGTTGAACTGCTGTAAAGTTGGCATTCGACTGAAGACGAGCAGGAAAACAGCTTCGTTCGCTAACCGATCAAAGAATTTGATTAATTTTGCAGGCACTGTTGCAGTAGGCAATCAAAATACTGCTTCAAAGTCGCGGCCAAAGCCACAAAGCCATGAACGGCACTTCATCAAAAGGAGCAAAAAAACGGAATGAACAAGTTTGCTGCTAGGTAACCACACACACACACTGAAAGAAAGCAGGGCAACAACTACAAGTATCGTATATATATATATATGTGTATATATATATTTATACATATAGGTATAGGTTGTTGCTTTGTGCAGATTTTGCAAGTGGGCGGGGGCGTCCTTGTAAACACGTTCACAGTTATAAAAGCATATAAAATTTCCTATTTAACTTCCGGCATGTTTCACAGACACACACACACACACACACAACACACACAGGCAGAGGCGTACACAAACAGGACCTTAGAAACCCCATGTCATGTGCGCCTGCTGACATGGAAAGTTGAGAGAAAACATATCCGTGACAAAGTAAAGTAAACCACCTGCAGGTGCAAGCAACAACAATGGCAATACTTTTGGTAGTAGTTGATTTTGATTTTCTTTTTTCTTTTACTTTTACTTTTGTTTTTTTTTTCTTTTTCTTTTCTGTTGAGGCTTTCTTGTATTTAGTGCTCTCTTTCTTGCTTGCAACTTAACTTGCCAAGTTTGCTTTGGCTTTGTGCGCGCCGCAAATGGAATAAAGCAGCAGAAGCAGCAGCAGCCGCAGAAGGAGCAGAAGAAGAGAAATTGAATTCAGTTGCTGCAGGTGAAAGCATCAGCGTCAGCAGCAGCAACAGCGGCAGAAGCAGGGGCAGCCGCAGCAGCCGCAACTCAAGGAGGCATCTGCGGCATTGCTGAGCTGAGCTGACAGGATGTGTGACAAGCTTTTGAATTGAGTTTGCTGCGTGCCGTGACAGCCACAGGATTTAGCGGTCCCCAGTCATAGTAGTGCTTTAATATTAAATAAGCCGACATTGGCTCCGACATTAAACTTGGCCAAGCTAAGACTCAAAAGCGCAAAAAAAATACATAAAATCCTTTAAATATGTGCACATATTTTTAAGTATTTATGTTTTGGCAGCATTTGGTGTATGGTGAAAATGAATTTTAGAGACATAAGAATAAGTCGTGTTCTATTTAAAATTGCGTTCAAACTGATCTAAGGAATTCGCAGACTGCGCAATATTTTCTTGCTTGTTTAATTTCCTCGATAATGTTTCTATATATATAAAGAGTTGAAAGCCTAATTTTTACCAGCTAAAATTATATCCTTAAAAAGTGCTTGGCGCTTCAAGCGACCCAAAAAAAACGAATCTGGGAACAGCTAAAAAAATTTGACTTCTTTGAGTTTGTAAAACTTAAAAAAAGGCACAAGAAAAACTCTACTTTCATAAATTTAACACTTCTAGCGAATATTGAAGTCCTTTTTATATCACACTCTTGGTGGCATATGGGAGCAGTTGGTGCAGGTAGCACAGTAAAGGCGAAAGCTTGCCCCCAAATTGGGCCACATATGAGTCGCAGCTGAAGCTTTCAAAGCCCCTTCGGCTGCAAAAAATAAATAAATAAATACTTTCAACCAAAATGGCAGGCGCAATTGTAACTGGAAACAGCACTCAAAGGAGAAGCCGCTCAAAGGACACAATCAGAGAGAGGCGCGTGATTCGGAAAATTGTGTGGCACATATGATATACGGCATAAGAATTCATATATTCGATTTTGAGTAAAACGATGTCTGCAACTGTGCTCTATGCAGAGTAAGCCATAAATTGAGCTGTGCATAGCCGAAAGGCGTTCGTTGAAAATTGGCTCAAATAATTGCAATTTACGATGTTGAAGCTGAAGTTGGGAGCAATCGACGTGTGGCATCAGCACTCGTAAATAACAATAACAAGCAGCACTTTGGCTGCCAGAATATTTAATAAACAAAACTTGCGCTAATCATTAAATTATGATTAATGTGCCGACAATTTCTGGCAGCCAGCCGAACGCCCCCGAAACACCAAAAACGTGCGCCACCAGCGAACGTGCCCCGACAGCAGACATCAGACATCAGCAGAGAGCAGAGAGCAGCCGAGGCAGCGCCACTTGCAAGAGGAGCAACAGAAGAAGGGTACACAGTCCTTGAAACATATGACTCAGATCAGCTCTCTGTAGAATAATATATAAGTTATGCGCTGCAACAAGACAAATGATGAAGCGCGCAAAAATTCTAGCGAAAACAAACAATTTTTTTCGGAAATTGCTTTGGTTTGGCATGCCTTTTATTTCTATATATTGCTAAAATTTGATATGAACAAATATTTCACAATAGTTTGTCCTGGTTACTATCTGCAATTTATTAAAGTTTTGAGCAATAAGCTTGTTGTGAAAAATCATTGGCAAAGCAAACTATTTTTTTAATTGCACAACAAATGTTTTTATTCAGAATTAGCTATGACTAAGCAACGACCATAAAACAGCCATATATAGAGTATATATATATATATGCACAAGTGAGAGATTCGAAGCGTTAAATGCACGCAGAGAATATAAATGTAAAAAAAAAATAGATAACGCGCATATATTTTTTCACTCATTGCTCAACAGATGCAGAAAACCGCAATGTGTGTGGAATTGTGCGTGTGAGTGTGTTTTTGTGTGGTGTGTGGATTTATTTGCTTGTATTTGTTTGACATTGGCTTGATATGTTGCAACAGCAATTGGGAGGGGAGGTGAGGCAGCGGGCAAGTTGAGAGAACGCTCATCATTCTGTGCGCTGGCTTCTAATTGATAGCCAAACAGTAAACTGAGTGGCTGACTGTACTTGAGAGCGGACCAGGCCAGGCCCGGCGATGTCTAATTAGGTGCACTGTTTAAGGTCAACAACGTTGCGTATGCGCAATGTGCAAATAAGGCAAACTGTGTGTGTGTGTTCGAGCATTAAATTGCGCATACGCAGCGTTTGCCAACGCAGCTGCAACAGTTGCAGTTGCAGCAAGTTCAAGTGCAATTACGCATACACATTTCAAATTTATCTGACCGTCATGTCAGTGTCATGGTCCTAATATAAACTACACTCAGACGAAAAGATTTACGAATTCTGTACCCAAATCAAGTAAAAAACACAGTTCTTAACTTAATTCCCTAACTATAAAAACTGAGCAGTTAGTTTAGGAACCTAAAATATTCTGATAAAATATTATTATTTCTACTAGAAACTAGAATATAAATGTTCTAAGATGAAGAACAAAACACATTTTATTTTGCAAATATAATTTTACTTCAGTTATCAATTTCTGCTAGAATCAAGTTATTATGTTTAATGATTAAGATCTTGAATATTTTATAGATATTTTAGGTACAAGAATGGTTTTTTGCAGTATTTAAATTTCATGCTACTAAACAAATTGTCAGCCTATGATTTTTCGCTGAGTGTACTTTATGCATATACGCTTGTATTTGCCTATGTATTTATGCATCTTTGATCCAATCGGCTGCTGTCTGCTGGCTGCTGTGACCCTGGCACAACATTTAGCAATTGCAATTGGTTCAAGATCAGCAGCGCAAACGAATTGGTTTTCAGTTTTTAGTTTTCAGTTTTCGGTTTTTCAGTTTTTCAGTTTTCAGCATTGCGTGCTCTGCTCTGTTCAGCTCTGATCCGCACTGCTCTGCTCAGGCAGAGCTGTGTGGCATTAAAATGTGGCGTCGATGCGTCCGATTGTCCATTGGCTAACCTTGTGACAATTTATTTCTGCTCAGAGAGCGCAACGGCAAGTGAACTACTTTAGAAGCAATAAAGTTTTGCGGTTGCTCGATTCACTCGCTTCTCGATTCTCGACTCGTGATTCGCGATTCGCGATTTGCGATTTGCGGCGACTCGTTCAACTTAGTTATAATGCATTCTTGCAAAACTGTTGCTCTGATAAGGTGGCAAGCTGCATACTATTTTCTTACAGTCTGCCCGTCCCCGCATTTTGAGTCATTTGAGTCATTTGAGTCGCTGCTTGGCATTGTTCACAATTGTGGTTGCACTTGGCTATTTGTGTGTGTACAATAAACAGCATCAACAACAACAACAACAATCAACAACAATAAAATCAACATCAACATTAGAACCAGAGTCCGTAGAAGACAACAACAACAACAACAACAACAAGAGCAACAAATACACTGCGAGTGTCGATGAGTGCGCATCGAGGCTGTCAACTTGTTCAAGCTCAATTCTGCCTCTCTCTCTCTCTCTCTCTCTCTCTCTCCCCCTCTCTCTTTGTCTCTTTTTCGACCTAACTTTGCAGCTGACTCTTTCAGTCACTGCTGTTTTCAGGGTCAAATCTAAGTTTGCGCATCTAAATCAACACATTCGAGTATTCTATACTAAATCAACACACTAATGTGCGTATAGAGTATACACACATATTGTACACACACACACACACACACACACACAATGTGTGTTGTGCACATACCTGGCCACATGGTGTGCTTTTGTGACTTTGAAACACACTTTTTGTTCTTGACAGCCTCTAAAAAAATTACACAGCCTGCAAAATGAATAATTATTGACCACCGCCAGTTCTGTTTGAATTATTAATAATAACTTATTAATGTGTCAAAACATTTCTTTTATATTTACAACTGTTGCACAGCTGCCAAACATGTTAAATTAATATTTCAAAAGGGTTCCTTTATCCGGATTTTAACCATTTCGTGATCGATTATAAATTGCAATTAATATTTTTTATCTGTGAGCGCATTTGATCGAAAAAAAATTCAATTAAATGAAATTCATTTTGTATAACTTTCGTTCTTTTACAATACAATATTTTTTTTATTTATTTATTTATTTATTTTTTTTTGTTACGTTGCACTTGCAATGATATAAATAAAGCATCATTATTTATTTGAAATTAAGCTGTGTGAAATCAAGTACATGAAATGGCTCTGTCAGACTTTAGTTTCATTTCGTTGCCATGTGAAACGCTTGATAAATGGACGAGTTTCCTCGGCCGCTGAGTTGCCCCCGCCAGCTATCACATTTTCTCATCTTGCTTATTTTCTCAGCAACTTTTACAGAAATGCTATTAATTTTCATAAGTAAAAGGAAAATTGATGTGCGTATGGCGCAGTAACACACATATATATATACATATATATACTTATATAAAGGTGCCTTTGAGTGCACCATATATTGCCTGATAGAATGTAATTTATATTAATTGTCTGACCAAAGAAAATGCTAATAGAATAGCCCTCAAATGAGGTTGCACTCAAAGAGTTAAAGGCCTGCATTGGTCCCTCATAAGTTAAAGTGAATCAAGAATATGATTAAAGTATTTAATAACGGAGCAGAAAATAAGAGAAGCACAAACAATGCTTACTTATGCAGGTAAAAGCCAACTGGATGATGGCAGCTTAAAAAAGTCGAGTTAAAATGCATGTAAAGAGTATAAAATAAGTTTACTTTACAGTTAGCTCATTCATTTGAAGGTCTTGGACTGAAAATGGTGCTCATTTCATCATTGTAACTTAGAAGCTCAACTTTGCGTCCCCTCGATTAAGGTACGCATTTAATCAAATTTTATCAGCTGTTTTAAGATGTGCAAACATGTTTCACACTCAAACGCGAACTTATCAAACATGTTTGATGGCAAACTGTCCAGCGTCCACGCCAAAGCCTCCATCTCTATCATGTCCAATGCCAATCAAACATGTGCACGAACTTGACTTTCAATGTAAAGCGAACAAGGCGAAAGCGATGTCGGCGTCGGCGTCGACGTCGACGTTGACGTTGACTTTGCCGCTGGCTATGATCGTCGTCGTCGACGACGGCGGCTGCAGCAGCAACCTTGACCCGGTTCTTGAAACTGCAATGGCAACTGCAGCAGCAGCAGCTGTCGTCACTTGTGCAACATTAAGAGCGAGAGTGAGAGAGCGAGAGGGAGAGAGAGAGAGGGAGAGAGGCTGGTAAACGGGTTTTACTTTTTTTTTTGCATTTGCTTGGCTGCCGGCTAAAGTAGACAACCAAAGAGAGCGGGAGAGTAAAGAGAGAGAAAGAGAGCGCGCAGCAGATCGAACAAGTCATTTTCGTTGTCGCGTTGCGCATGCGCAAATTGTTAAAATGACGACTACAATTCATACATGCATATGAAAAACATGGAAATTGCCATCCCACTTGCACTTGCACTTGGACTCCCAATTTAAGTTGGTCGCTTTAGTGAATTGGCAATTAGCAGTCGTCGTCGTCGTCATTTTTTATGCTCATATTTACATTGCACGCACACGCATTATTAACTCTACATACAAATACAACTATTTTTATTATTGATGTCTTAATGTGGCAGTGGCGATGGTCAACTGGCCTGGGACTGGACTGGACTTGACTGGAAACACACACAGCGGCATTGAACGTGGCTTGTTTGGCAAAAAAACAAAAAAAAAACCGCACTGTGCGGGAGAGTGGGAGGGAGGGGGTGGGGGCAGTGGGACTCTGACTCTGACAGTGGCTGTGGCAGTGGCTGTGGCTGACGTCAGCGCGTATTGGCCGCCTCGAGAAGGTCGAGGTTAATTAAGTTGTCTTTGGCCGTGTGTGCATGGCGACCTTGTTATTGCCATCGTCTCGCTTGGGTTTTGCTGCATGTTTGCAATCTTGACATTTTGGCTCTAGCTATGCTCATTGCCTCTCTCTCTCTCTCTCTCTCTCAGCAGCAGTCGCTCTCTCTCTTTCTCTCTCAGTCCTAGTTTCTCCTTAATGCATTATTAATTGTTGCAAATTAGTGGAATTTTCTGCTGGAGGAGGAGGAGACGCAACAAGCGTGTCCCCCCCCTTCAAGTTAATTGATTTTACATTTTTATTACGATTACAATTAGATTTGCGGCTGCTTTCGCTAAAGGTTTTGCCGAGCCAGGAGTCTCTCAAAGTCTGGTTGAGCGCCTGCTGCAACCGCGCGTGGCATTCACTTAACTTCAACACTGTCTGCACATGAAAACGGTTTTGTGGTGTCCCCTTCCTGCCCGGCTCTCAATTCGCAGTTCCTAGTTACCAGTTACCAGTTCCCAGTTGTCACGTCGCGCAGCAGAATATTCCGTATTAGATTGTTGCTGGCAACGTGAGTCAGTTTGTTATACACTGCTCTCCTTGACGTAAATGGAGTATATTCGTTGTGTGATTTACCCCTTTGTCTGCTCGTGTGAGATACTTTTTTGTGCACAAAATTATAAGATTACCAGAGTATTTAAGATGCAACTACTGAGTTTGATTTTGATATATTTTTTTCTATTCTAGTATTGCTCTGTCGAAAAGCATCGAGTGCAGTATTCTTGCTAGTTGGCTGTCGCACGGTTGCACGAATGACAACTTTGCAATTTGTTGCAAATTGGCATAGAGTGTAGTAGAAAGCGACAGGCGACAAGTTGCCAAAGGTCGCGCCAGATGCGAGCACCTCAGCAGACATTGAAAATGAAAATATCAAAGAAATATTTACTGGATGCACGTCAAAGTTATCTTGAATTTTAATATTTCATCTGAAATCCTAATCGTAACTGTTTTCACTGTCCTTTTACAGAAACATAATTACACAAAAGGACGTCAGAAATTGCTCCTAAAATATGCCACAAAATGGGCAACAAGTGCGAAAACCCCAAAGAAAAGCATAAAAAACACATAAAATAATAACAAAAAAGAAAGGAAAAAATTAAGAAAACATGACAAAAAAATACTAAGCTCAGCTGCGTTGCTATTTGCTTAATTAAATGCGCCATAGGAGGGCGGGCGTAATCAACAAAAAATAAAAGAAAAATACAAAAAAAAAGAACGGGCAGATAGCGCTTAAAATAATCAACCGAAAGAAGACAAGAAGAAAAGTAAAGAAAAGAAAAAACCGGAAAAAAAATTGAGAAGTGAATGGGCAAAAGTCGCTGGTTGTATTTGATTGCAAAGCATTTATAGGAAGGATAGTGGACCCCGATCAAGGATATCAAGCCAAAGCGAGAGTTCGCACGAGCTCAGTGAAAGGAATGGAATCAAGAAATAATAAAACGCAAAACTTGCACCATCAACAATAACAACAACACACATAAACTTGTACCGACAACAACAACAAACATCTGCAGGTAAATCATTAGGGGCCGACGACGACTTAGCTGTAATTAATGAGCAACTGGAACATCGTCAAGCCGACGCTGAACAAATTAACCTGAACCGCTGAGGGTCGCCAAGGGTTAGCCGAGGGTTCGTTGAGGGTTCACCGCATCGCGTTGTGTTGGTCCGCCGGGTGTCCAACTTAAGGTGAGCTCAAGTGCAATTAAAGCAACGCCGCATTTTGCTTGTAATCGTTCCACCGTTTTCTCCTCCACTCACTCGCCCCAAAAACCGCAATAGTCATGGAAAAGTCCTTGAATGCCACTGAGAAGGCAAAACTCCCATGAAATGCGAACGGAGCAAACTGAAAATATGCTGATTTCTATCTCTTTGAATAAAATTCAGTGCGATTTGTTTTTTGAGTGTAGGCAAACTGAAAATAAGTTGTTATCACTCGCTTTCAAAAGATATTCTTATCTTCCATTGTGCAATAAGTTCTATTCTGACTTTACTCCTGAGTTATCCTTATAGAATCCCAAACATATTTGATTGATCATAATTTATTTTTAACTAGACATAAAAGGCACACAGCCTAAGCAAGTGAATCACATAATAATCAATGCGAGTTTAAGAAAATGTCAAACACAAAAACACAACCAAATCAACTAACTTTATGTCCAATAAAACTTTTCGCAACAATTTTATTATCGATAAGTGTTCGCTTTAATTAAGTTTGAGAACTATTTATTAACTTGTTGGGTTATCGATAATTCAGTTAGTACCGTTTACAAAACCATTTCAGCGAATTCCTTAAATTCATTAAACTTAACACACACACACATATATATATAAATATATTTATATACATACAAACACAGACAACCATTGCCTATTGGTGGCTTGACATCAGTTTTGGGTCAGATTCTTATACTTGTTGTATACAGCAATGGCTTTTTTGTTGTGGCGCCAAAAACTTTTGCCAGTTAATTATTAAGTAGATACACGAATTTATTGCGACTTCAGCCACAGGACACGCCCCATATGCCGCCCCTTTACTGTCTACAATCTCTGTGCGTGTGTGTGTGTGTGTCTGTGTGTGCGTTGAGGTGTAAACGTTCGGATTAAGTGTCTTGCTGTCAGCTAGGTCCCAGCGGAGAGAGAAATAGATAGATAGAGAGAGAGAGAGAGAGAGAGAGAGAGAGAGAAGAAGAGAGAGACGTGTATAGAGATGTATTTCAATGTACTTTTGGGGGCAGGATGAAATTTACGCTTCGCTTGAAAGTTGGCCAGTAACTTGGCTAATTTGGTTGCTGCCACCATATTTGGGCGTAACGCTCTCAGGTGAGCATAGAAATATTGATGAGATTTAGTGTGCTTTGTGCTTTTACAACTTTTGCCAGACTCTTGAACCGTACAGTCCCAAATGAGTCGAGAAAGCTGCTGCTTGATGGCTGCGAAGCAAGCCAGATGCCACAAAAGATATAAAACATATATGTATCCTAGGACTAGAGTCAAAAGTTGTGTGTGTTGGACTGCCGTGAAAAACTTTAGCTTGCAAAAGAGGAGTGCACGGAAAAAAATTGCATAAGAAGTGCAGTCGATTTATCTATGGACGAGCACACCCATTCATGCAAAGGCAAGCAATAACAAAAATGAATGGAAGGACTGCCGGATATGAATCTATAACGAATCTAAAGGCCATATTGATTGGAAGACACGAACAGAGAGACGAGAAAATGGGTGTCGCAGCAAAGTATGCAATAAAAAGGGGAAAAGCGCTCGCAGAGCAAATTCAACTTCAGTTGAAATTGACTTTGCAGCCGCTGCTACCCAACTGTTTGCCTCCGGTTGCCACTTGAGGACGTTTGCCAACAATTGCTGGACAGGACACGTAAGCCGATTTGTGGCACTGAGCACACCGTCATTTGCGTTTTTAATTGAATTTCCTGGGGTAAGGCGGACTCACTTTTGTTGTCTAGCAACCATTCAGGCAGCTGAAGCGGTAGTCAAGTGAGGAACAACGGGTTCAGCGCACACGTACACAGAAGCACACACACACACACATACACACACATAAACAAAGACACATACAACCAAATGAATATCAATGAACTGACATAAAACTGGCGCCGACATATGCGAGAGATAAGCTAACTGGGGGATGAACTGGCGGATGGAACAAGGTGGCAAAGGCGACTGTCTCTGACAGTAGCTGACACGTAGGCAAACATTTAAGCGCCCAACAAACGACAACAATAATCAACATCTGCAACAACAGCAGTTCACACTTGAAAGCAACCTACACCCACCACACACACACATACAGACACACATACAGACACAGACCCATATGAGTGCATATACATAAATTATGTTTTCATATGCTTGATTCCTACACATGAACAGTGGTCATTTGGAGATAGCATAAGCATTTAAGCAGTTTCCGATAAGCTTCTGCTTTCAAATATTTTTATGTATACAAAATTGCAATAGGATTCGGAAGTGTTGTTTAATTTAGTTAAATGTATTTAAATTTAATTAAGCAAATTTAAAGTTCTTCAAAAACTTGTGTTTGGAATTTACTAAAAATAGAAGAATTATTATTATTAGAAATATAACAAATATGAAGCACAACAAACACTTTAATTTCTTTCCAGCTACTTCTAGCTTCAGTAGTTTTACTTAGCGAGCGACCACTGTAGCTGACAAACATACCTACGAAAGCCTATTGTGGAGCTTTGGGGTCAATTTGCACTGCCAATGATATGCGATTTTAACTAATGACAGTTTAGGGGCGTTATGTGCTCTTACCAAGATCAACATCAAGGACAGTGGCAGCATCAGCAGAGACAACAACAATTACAACATTAACACTTGAGGCCAACATTTGCCAAAGGGCATGAAATTTAATGAAATTTCCATGTAAGCCGTAAAGTTTTGCGAATATGTGTAAAATAAATTTGTATTAAACATGACATGGCGTATGATTAATTTAAGCTTTGCCGCAGTCGGTTTCCGTATCTCGTTAACTTTATCAAATTTACAGACACACAAGCACAAATACACACACACACACACTCACACATCTATACAAAATCTTGTTGGTGCTTTTATATATGTGCACATATGAATTTTCTTCATTTTACACACTTGGCAATGTTTGTTTGTGTTTGGGTTTGTGTCAGATTACCCCTGTAAGTGAATCCAGTGAATCCTGTGTGCTCTTCTGCTGCTGTCTGTATGTATTTTTGATTAGCTATTTAAAAGTCTGTATCTGGCTGGGTGGCTGTGTGGGGCAGCCAAAACATTTACCACGTTATTGCTCAGTAGCTGCCATTTGGTTGCCTCAAAGTTTAAATTGTCAGAGCACATTCATTTTTAATGAGTTTCTGTTTGCTTATTCATACATACGAAGTATGTGTATTATTTATCGAGCTGAACTTACCTAAACGTAAAATGGAGCGCTCGTTGGCCTTGAACATGTCAGCCTGCAAAAAGATAGAGAGCAAAACGTGAGCTCAAATGCAAACACAAGCAATATAAATATATACATATATATATAGATATATATAGAAAGTAAATTATTGTTTATTATGGCAATTTGTATTTGGTCAGCGAGAAAGATTTGCTCTATTTTTGTTTGCTAATTAAACATAAATAAGTCATGATTGTATTTTATTGCATTTTTAATGGCTTGATTTTTTCAAACGTTGTCAATAACTGTTTATAATTCTTGATAAAGCCAAATAACCGGAAATTGTATATGAACAATATTTAGCTTAGTTCAAGGCTTCCTGGCAATTTTATAACATAAGAAAAGTTAGTTTGCAAGCATCTCAGTTCTATCAATAAAATCAGCTCCGACTTCTGATGCGTTAAATGATGAAGATCCATGTTGAACACAAAATATATCTAAGAAGATTTAAGTTGTTTTCAAATTGGATGCCTGGCCTGGGCCTGGGCTAAAGCAAACATCCTTAACCCTTTCAATTATTAGCATATATCCATCCATCTAACATCATTCAGATACAATTTTTTTCACCCAAACAATCTCTTTTTCATTCACATGCATCATTTGTGTAATCGAAAGAGTGTCAAATCAATGCAAATTGACAAGCACTTAATGCCAGCAGCCCAGATATGCATATGTTGTCATGTTCTCGTATCCTCGCTTATAGCCGCATTAAGTGCTCCACAGTCGACACACACACACAGATATGCATTGCATGCTGTTTGCAGTCTCAGTCGATTGACAAACTCTTTTGACCCAAAGCCAGCAGCGCATTGTTCGTATTGATTGATGAATGAATCGCATCATTGAGTTGTCTATCGCACAGAACAACTCAAATTCACACACACAAATACACACATACATTAACAGAGATATGTGTTTAGTGTAGCATACTTTTCAACGCTGCCATTTAAATAAACGCTGCTGTTGAAATACGCAATTTATATGAGACAGAACAAACATGCTGCAAAAGGCAACTAACTGAAGAACAAAAACATCTGACATCTGATGATGATGATGATGATTTTTGGACAGGGACCACAGAAAGCCATCAACATGCATTTGCAGCCCCACAGCTGGCAATAGCAGGGAGTTTGTCTAGCCAACAAGTCAAGGCAAGAAAATGCGGCCTCAAGTGCCCCGCTTCATTGTGCTGCTGTTTATCCCCCACCCACTGCCTACGTGGCTAACGATAATGGTGCTGTCTTGGCAAACAATTGGCATTGTTAATGTTTGCTTTTGTTAGAAGGCAGTCGCCTCGCCACAGGATGCACAACGAGCCACCCGCTGCTGCGGTCTAATTAGCCAGAGGACGCTGAGCTGTTGCCCGAAATGTGTCTGCATTACGGCTAAAACGAAACTTGACTTGAATTTATCACGCATGCGACGCGTTTGCTAAAAAAACCAGCTTGGATTGGAATCAGCATACGAATGCCTGCCAAATGTTGGGACCAGCCACACCAGCCACACCATCCGCAACAAATCCGACAACAACTGCAAATACAACTAAAAATGTTATTTTGGGCATTAAGAGCGCGCTTGGCAAACATAAAATAACCTTGATTAGAAACTCAAATCTACGCCTGCCAAAATACCCAGGCAGAGAAAGAGAGAGAGAACCGGGGAGGAGGAGAGTGGCAGGTGTTTGGCTGATGCTATCTCGCCGGTTGGAACATGCCAGAACGACCTGGCAGTCTGTCGGTCACCGCCACGTGGCCACATATATCAGACAACCCAAGCACAAAACGACTTTGGCCCCAGCAGCATACATCAGCAGGAGAGCACCTGTGCTAAAAAGGTGGCCATCATCTAAGGGCTGCTCCGCTGCCTACAAGTATGGCTATGTGTTTGTGTGTGTGTGTGTTGGCCTGAGTCACCACTGCGTTGCCTTAAAGCCTGTTAAGCAATAATAAAATTCTGCAGCTGCAAAAAGACACACACACAGAAAAACGGCCAGAGACACAGTGTTGGCAACGTTTCATAAATGCTCTTTGTATGCAATTTAGCACAGAAAATCATGAAAAACAATTTTGCAGGCAATCTTTAAAGTTGAGTCAAAAATTATTCGATACATGTTGAAAAATGGCTATAGTAATTAATGCTACTTTTTACATCAAAATCAGTTGGATAAATTTTAAGCCAATTCGTTCCAGTCACTTATAAATAATTCAAACGGCATCCGCCAGAGTCAACAAGGGATCACTGTTTGGCCATTCAAAGGTTATAAAAGGATTTTATTCGCAAACAAATGAGAATCGGACTCGATAATGGCAATAAATATTTAAATAGATTTCCTGTTAACTAAGAGCAATAATATTCACTTTTTGCCATTGCATGAAATTCGCTCGAATTGGTAAAAATGTAAAACTATTTTTAGCCTAGCAACATTTTTGTCCCCATATTCTGAGTGTATAAAAAAAATCGGTTTTCCAGAAACGAAAGAAACTCCAAAAACGGCGTGCGCCTTTATTGTACCTATCGCTGTGTTTGCTGTATCAATTATGTGTTTGGCTGTGTGTGTGTGTGTGTGTGAGTGCGTGTGTGTATGCGTATGTGGATGTGTCCTTGTGGGTGTATGGCTTTTAGTTTTTATGTTTGTCCGCATGTAGAGGGACTCAGAGTGTGAGCGGGCGTGTGAGAAAGTCTGTTGTGCGAAAGAGGAAACCAGGGGGAAATTCCCGCAGACACCGGACTAATCAACAAAATTGCTGCAGCCTTTTAGGCGCACAGTTAGCATATGGTGGCTATAACCTCCAAATTGGTTTGCCCGTTTTTGCATATTTGCTGTTCGACACATTTCCCTCGCTTTGATTAGGGGGCGTGGCTGCTTGGCAGATGATTGATGAGCGTTGGCATCGACTGAATGGGGCAGCAGAACTGATCAAATTTACTCCCCCTGCTGGGATGTGCAACAAATGAGCGGAATTTTGATGCGAATATAACGTTAAAGAAAATTCCGTTAAAAGGGCGAAACGCAATTTTTCGACAACAATAATTCCTTTTGTGGGCATTGAAAGCTTTATCGAACGGCAAATTCAAACTCAAACTCAAACTCAATTTCATTGAATCAAGTACAAATTATATGCAAACTTTCAGTGCAAAAATTCGAACAGCAACAATATGTTGCAATGTGTAAGTAAGCATAGAAAGTACAGGGCAAATTGTCGCTTATTTCACAGTCTTAAGGTGATTTTTAGGGCTCTTCCAGTGACACATAATCACACCAAATATTACGAGTATCACATTATAATCAAGCCACAACTTGAGAAGTTCACATGGCTTGTCATTAGGAGGGGCGTGCTCAAACAAGCACTGTATAAGTAGACAACATATGTACACATATGTATGAGTATGGCTATGAGTATGGCTATGAGTATGGCTATAAGTGTGTGTCTGCTTTTGTGTAAGTGCGTAAGTAAGTATAAGCCCCATATTCCTATATTCAAAACACGCAACACTTGTCATCAACAGGCGCCGGCAATCATTCACGCAGCAACACAACATCAACACACTCACAACATCAACACACTCACACACACACACACACATAAACAATAAACAGCTGCCTGTGACTTTGAAAAGCATTTGGTAGACGTCTCTCGGTTTTTGTTTTTTTTTTTTTTGGTTTTGCTGGCTTTATTAAAGTGTCGCCATTTCTTGCTGTTGCTCATATACCCTGCAAGCAAGCGCCCAAAAGGGTGTTCAACATTTTTATTTATTTATTATTTTTATTTATTATTTTTTTTTATTTATTTTTATTTAAAAATGTATCAATTATCACATTAGTTTATTAGACAATAGTCAGACAAGGATGTCAAGTTCTGAATATTTACTTACTGGAATAAAAAATAAAATTTATATTATAAATAGAAATATTTGTATATTTACTAAAGGATATATTTTCTTCGATCTATTTTCGGTGCCGCACTTTTTAATTGTTCGCGTTTGTTGCGTGCATTTGTGACAGGATTTGATTTTCAGTTGCCTACTTAGCTGCCAACTTGGCACGCACGTATTCTTGCCAAGCTTTTTATGATGCGCCTTGTCAGCAGGAGCTCGATTTCCAGCTCCCTGCTTATCCATTGGGTGCCCAATGAACACACGCTCCAACACCTGCACAATGATGACAGTTTAAGGCTGAGGGCAATTGAAACTGACGCAATTCTCTTTAAGCTGACATTAGATTCTATGCTTGGGCGTATGCATGTGTGGTATGTGTATGTGTGTGTTTGTATGTGTGTTTAAGCTGCACTTGACTTAATTGAATCAGTGATTGGCAAGTCGTTGTTTATTTTTGGCTGATCTGTGAGCATTTGTCATGCAAATAAACAAAAGCTAAAAGCAAAACTTGCACATTCAGCAACGAAGAGTAAAGCCTTGAACGCGTTTGTCTGTATATGTGTGTGTTTGACAGTTTTTGTAAGTGTATTGTGGGCGCATGCAGCACTTGCAAAGCATTCATCAATTATCAAGTGAAAGGAGCCCCGAGAATAGAACGGAAAAGCAATAAATCTAAACAAGGACCCAAGAGACTCGGGCAGATCTACCAAACAGGACTACAAAACAAGCTTTCAATGTGAGTTATATGTGCACATATATATACATATATATATATTTAGAGAGAGACAGAGAGAGATAGATGAATGTTGGAAAGAGAGAGTTTGATAAAGAGATATAGCAAAGCTAAATAGATTCAAATTATGCATATATGCAAGTAAAACCATAAAAATAATTTTTATTCATTTTGCTATTGCATAACCAGCTTTGGATGCATGGCCAAAAACACATTGAATACGTATTCAGCAGTAGGAAAATAAGTACCAAAAATAGCTCTCACCACTGTAAATCAGTGTGGAGACTTGTTATGGCCAAAAACTGAAAACCAACACTAAGAAATAACTACAAGTTTAACACGTGTTTGCTTGAGTGACTTTGGCTTATCAAATTGTTTGCCCAAGGAGTGGAGAGTGGTTAGATTTGAGAGGGATGTTGGAGGTGGGCTCAGAGGAGCAGTGGCTTGCTACACGTATGCTCCTAACAAATACAAATTTAAGTAAAACAAGCTGCCAAACAAAGTTTGTGCAGCATACATTTTTCTTGCGCTACTTTGCAGTTTTACTTTTTGGGATGCAGGCGGAACGCTACGCGAATGTGTTTGAGTGTGGTGTGCGTGTCAGTGTGTGTGTCAGTGTGTGTGTGGCTGACGTCTCTGCAGGATGAGACTAACGACAGAGACAAAGGCATCGTTGTGGCAGACCAGAGAGGAGTGGAGGTGCAGAGACAGAGACAGAGGCAAAGCCATTGATTTCACTGGCTAAAGGAAAGGCTGAGTAAGTGCGAGAGAAGGGCGAAGGATACCCAAAGGACTAAGACGATGTGCAGCAAAATCGACTAAATAAGGTGGAGAGGTAGCTAGTGGGGGGCGGGGGAGGGGAAGTGAGAGTGGGAGCAAGGGGATTGTGAACTGAAAGGCGTTCAGCTGGCAAACATAAGTCGCACACTCAAATCAATGTCATTGACGGTCGGCTTTGTGTGTGTTGGTGTGTGTGTATGTAAGTGAATGTGTGTGTGTGTGTATGTGTGTGTGCATGCGAAGAGAACAAATGCGAAAAAGCTGTCAGAGGGGCGCAACGTAGCTGCGGGGAAATGGCAATTGTATTCATTTGACTTGGCAACCAATTGTTGCAAGTGGCAATTGTTGTAATGGAAATTCGCAGCAGGCGTCTGCAAATAAAAGCCGAGCACACCATGCAAATTTAAAATGCACAAAGTTCAATTGCAAATGTTGAAATTAGAAATCGTACGCAATGCAAACATTTTATACACATTATTTTCATTCTTTCCCCAGACAAGACTGTTGAAAAATCTTTAATCGCTTAATATTTATGGCCGTGGCTCAGTTTGCATTTGCATTTTATTTATTTATTGCCCATCTACAAATTCAATCGTGGAGTACTCAACAAAATGAGCAAAGGTTTAGCCAAGACTTACTTTGTAGTTATATAAATGGATTTTAATCAAAGTTTAAGTTCGACTTCAGATTTTATAAGCAAGAATTAGTAGGAGCAGTAAAGTATCTGAATTAGTCTGGTATTATAATTTGCCGATTCGGAGCTCAGTTCACAAATCTGAAGAAAAAAAGACATGTGTGCAGATTGGCACTTGTAACCGCAGAATATGATATCATCATTTGTGGCAAGTAGGCATTATTGTGTGCCATATGCCCACACACACAATTTGTATACATATCGCATTGGTTGTTTTCGTTTCTTTCTTTCGAGATTTTTTTGCTGTTATGTTTCTGTAAGCAGAAAGCTCCCAAAAAATATGTGACTAATAGAGAAGAAAACGTGCAGCGGCCGACGATTTGCAGAGATAAAAGCAACAATAACAAAAGTAAAACGAAAAACCAAAAACGAAAATTAAATAAATAAATGTGTGTAAAGTGAGAGCGCAAATTGTGCTTGCAGGCGGTGGGTATGTGTGTGTGTGTGTGTGTGTGTGTGTGTGTGTGTATGTGTGTGTGGGCATAGGGGCGTTGCGGGGCAGGCGTTACAGGCATTGAAGACGTGACAGCATAAATGGCGGTCAAAAGTGTTCCGAGTGCTTTGTTTGTGTTTGTAATTGCGCGTATGCTTGTCTGTGTGAAAACAAATTTTCAAGGATTGCAACGACAACAACAACAACAACAACAACACACACAATAATAACAACAAACAACAAGCAAACAAGCCAGCAAAAGCTGCCAGACAACGCCAGCAACAACAACAAACTGCAACAGCAACAACAACAGCAAAAAGAGTAGAAAGATAAAAACTACCTTGGCCCAGAATTGAGGCGAATAAATACAACGCACCTATATTGCCAGTGTATGTGTGTGTGCGCCTGTATGTGTGGGTGTGCCCATCTGTCTGTGTGTGTGTATGTGTGTGTCTGTGTGTGCTTGTATTGGCAGCAGATATCGAGCGCATTGAGCTCACTGCAACAACAGCAACAACAACGGCCGCAATAACAAGCAACAATAAATGACGACGACGATGTCGCTATTGTCGTCGCCGCCCCCAACCATCCCCCCTCCTTCTAACCACTCTCCATCCCCTAGCGTATTGCCGGCGGTGAGGCGCACGTTGCAAGGGCAAAAGAAAAGCGCCTTCATAGCTCGCCCATCGCGAACTTTGGTTTGAAATGCATTTTTCTTCAATAAAATTTATTTAGCCTCACTTCTAAAAAAAAGAATGATTTGTTTGTGAATCATTTTAAAGAGCAAATCAGCATTTATTTAAAACTAAATTGAAATAATAACTTTTGAAGCCAAGTGAGAGCAAAGGTCTTCCGCTGCCTGAGTATCTTGGACCAGTCTATAATTCAAAGCAAATGTATTACTTTTATCGCTTTCTTGGAATTTGAACCAAGTACGGATCGCTTCATGCCCCGCATTATGTAATAGTTAATGTTTATTGTATAAAGAAGTTTGCCTGTAGCTGTGGAAAATCGTTGAAAAGTAAACGGCACACATGAAATCAGAGAGCGGAGCAAGCAAGTTAAATAAATAGTTTCGCTTTTGTTCCCTGATTTGCACGTTCCAAATGCATAGTACCAGTTGTCGTTGCCGTTGCAGTCGCAGTCGACGTCGACGTCGTCGTCGCCGTTGGCGTTGGCGTTGGCGTCATTGTCAGCCGTCGGTTAAGTGCAACAGCAAATGGGACAAACGCGAGCACAAAGTGCATACTAAAGACGTGACCAAGTCGCCACAAAGTAGAAATGAAGAGCGCCGTTTAACGTGGCGTATGCGCAATATGCTTGCAGTTGGTCAGCAACACTGTTCATATCTGCATGACAGCATAAGGCGTCGCAGTCGACGCAAGACGTGTTCGATGACTCAAAACTGTGGGCAGACAAAGAGACAGACAGAGTGCGGCACGGGGGGAGTGTGGAATGGGCGAGGGGAGTCACTGAATCGCTGCTTATCAGTGACAAAGTTTGCTCAAGCCGAGGCACCTGTAAACATGAACATGAAAACCGAGAGCCAAACTGTAAATGAAACTGAAATTGGCTGCTATTTTTTTCTGTTTTTTTTTTTGTTTGAGGGCTTGAACGCGTCGCGTCAATAAGCTGAGCATGTGGAAAAGGGGGAAAAGAGGGTGGGGCAAGGCAGGGTAGGGCAAGTCAACGTTTCTGGCCAAGTCAAGGAATGGCAAGCAATTTTTGGTCGTTGAACACGTTTTTCAATTTCCGAACACAACAAATTTGCTATGTGTGTGTGCCTGTGTATGTGTGTGTGTGTGCTGCGTGTTAGAGTGCTGTAAAACAATGAACATTTTTAAATTGGTATCTTTGGCATATTCTTGACCGCCTTTTTGCTGTGCAATAAAGTGGAGCAGGCGGCAAATGGGCAACAACAAATGAATACAATTAAAATTATTTATTAGTGCGACGATGCTGCTGGTGCTGCTGCTGCTGCTGCTCGAGTTTGCCATCTTCATGTACAGCGGCAGGAAAATTGGCCTCAACAGTAGCCAAGAATGAAAACAAATTCAAAGATGGCAACAGCAGCCGCAACAACAACAGGCGGCATATTTGGCCATGCCTTTTTGGCCATTTGCCAGCTACTTTTTGGTGGCTGCCGCCCAACAAGAGGCAAAAAAAGAAGAAGAAGAAGAAGAGCCCGTTGTATCCATCTCCTCAACCTCGGCCAAGTTGGCTTTGGACTAAAGCTTATTTATGTGCGTTGGCTGCAAAATATGGCGCACAATTTTTGCTTGCTTATTTACTGCAGTCTACAACAACAACAACAACAATATCAAAAAAAAAGAGCAGCGAAAAGCTAATTGGGTGGGTGGCAGCAGCGGCACCCAGAACACCCAGAGATGCAATATTTTCTGCATATTTAAGATAAAATTATATTTTGCTGCGCCAAAAAAAAATTATGCACACTTTTGATTTATCCAAGGGCTGTGTGATGTCTTGGAAATGTCGAAAATATCGATAGTTCTATATAAATATATATGTATGATTTTGTATACTTAGGCGGCTGACGGAGTGTGCAATGGATCCCTTAGATTGTAGAGATTGTATCAGCTGCCTGGGCTGACTATCGGATAGTTCCGATATGAGAAAAAAAACAGGGAATTGTTTTGTTTTACTCTGCCAGCAAAGGAAGAAATGGCAGAAAAAGTGTTCATATTCTTTGTAAAGATAGCTTCGACGGAGGCTCACTTGAACTTCAAACACTTTTTTCTTATGTGTTTTCTGCTATTAAACTCAACCTGAACATATTTTTTTTGATTCAGGCAATTTGTTTTATTTTACTACTAGCTGAGGATTGCGCAATCAGAATCGCAAAACACCCAAATTACGTTAACACAATGGGCCAATTCTGTACGTCGACAATCGAATTATCTAGCTTAGCCTAACTGTAACTGTAGCTCTTCTTCTTCTTTTTTTTAGTTGAAGTTAAAAGCCAATATTTAAGTGGACTTATTTTTCAATACTGTTTACAGTTAACGAATAACAAGCAACTTGCTACTGAATTCAGCTGCATATTTGCTTAACCTGGTTTAGTCAGAAAGCAAAAAAAAAAGAAGTAACACGCAAACAAGAGTCTTCACATTCTTCAGCTTATCCTATCTACCATCATAAAGAGCGGAAACTTCTTGACAATACACAAAAAAAAAAACTGTTTTTTAAAAGGCATTTAAAGTCTTATTCTTATCAAAGTTGAAGCAGCAGCAGCAGCAGCAGCGAAGAGCGCTAAAGATGAGGAATGTTGAGCCAAATGTTTCAACATTTCAGTAGAGCGAAATGATAAAGCAAGTCACTGAACTCTCAATAAATACGCCCAGACACTCAACACACACACACACACACACACACACACAAAACATGTATTTATATGTACTGTTTGCATGCTTATCAGTAGAATTGTGCCGTGCCTAAATAATTGCCAAAAAAAAAAAAAAAAAAGGAAAAAAAAATTAATAAATAATTAAATAAGTATTTTAGCTGATTTTGATAACTAGCTGAGGCGTGGGAAAAATTACAGTTTTACCTGTTGGACAGTTTTGCAAAAGGTTAATGCGCCCAAAGTGATAAGCGAGCAAATCGAGTTCGACAAAGGCCAAACAGTCGAATGTGAATAAACTGCGGCACTTTGATGTATTACCCGTAGAGATCAGTGCAGCAGCAGATCTACTTAATTACGTACTTTATTCTCAGCACTCGCTTCCCAAATTAATTAAGGAATTGTCACATCAATCAGGCGCCCACTTGCCGCTCGTCGTTGTTCTCGTTGTTCAAGAATTTTGAAATAAACAAATAAAATGCAGAAAATAGATTTACGAGTCTCGCAAATTTATGACAGATGTAAAAATTGTCAGCACTTTTTATGGCCCACGTTTTTGACGCTTGACTGAAGTCTGAAGAGCATATCCGATGAGTGACCAGCTGGCCATATCCATGGCCCTGACTGACTGGTTAGCGACAGGCGAGCTTTGTGCATGCCAACCGCCAACCGCCACCCTCATCCGACTTCCCCACTGCCCATCAGTTTCCCCACCCCGCCGCACCCAGTCAGCAGTGCTGTCGACAACAAGGCAACAAAGTTTAAAAACACTTGCGTTGATAATGAGAAAAGTTCTTTTATATTTTTGCACAGTTCTTTTTCCATTATTTCGCATGTTTTCTTTGTGCTGTTGCAACCAAGACGAAAGTCTTGATGATGATTACGATGATCCTTGGGTTTGTAATGAGATATGCTCAGGCACTCCGCTAAGCAGCATTTCATTTATACACACACACATATACATGTAAGTATATAGGATATATATATATATATATACATATAGATATACTTGTATTTCTTAGGTTCTTTGTTACTTGCACACAGGTGTGCTTCTGTCCATCATTCTTGTTTTCATTTGTATATTTGACTGAAGAGGCAATTTCTAATCAGAGCCTACGATTTTGTGCTTATGGTACTACATATAAATCCTAAGCACCACTTAATTTAAGTGAAGCAGATTTGTGGAATTTGGATTTATAAGTTGTCGTTCTGGAAAACTTCAATTGATTCACAAAGCAGGTCTTAAAATTCATTGAAATTTATCTAAATATCTACTGTAATTATTAAAATGTGTACATTTTATCTAAGAGTAAATAGGATATTTTGAGGAAAATTTACTTTAAATATATAAGTCTGTTCTGAGACAAAAAAAAAAATTCTTTCATTTTTTTTAAATAATGAATAATTTACTAGAATTAAACATCTTTAAAAATGTGTGAACGCAAATGTAAATGAACAATTTTGAGACGTTCTCAGTCGTAAATATTTCCTTGTTATGAAAATCAAAACGCCAAAAAAAAAAGTACATTAAAAATGAAATACGCTCATTTTATATATCTGATAATCAAATTGTTGAGCACTCGATGCTTCTTCAGTCCTTTGCAAAATAAACAAGAGGTACGTATGCGTAATAAAGTATACGTAATTTTTGATAATTTTCACCATTAAAAACTTGGCCAAGCACTTATGAATGAAAAGAAAATTTTTACAGCACTCAAGTTGTAAATTACGAACCTTTTTACGAAGTGTTCTTTGTTTTGGCAAAGAGAGTTTGGCTTTTTCTCTGCTACTGCACATGTATCCAAAAATAATCCATAGAAAAAGAAACGCAGCACAGAAAAACTTTTTGTGCAGAAGAAGAGTCCAAAAAGTTAGCACTCAATGCACTTTAATGCGAAACTAATACACAAAACTGTCACCTGTTTTAAATACATATACAAAAGTATATATATATATATATATATATATTTATATGGTGTGTGTGTGTGAGTGTGTGTGTGTGTGTATATCCAAGAGACGCCCTCGAAAGTAACGAATGCCGAAAGGTTGAGCGAAAAAAACTCAACGCGCGAAGAGAAAATGCACAGGAGGAAACCAAAATAATGTTTGCTTTTTTTCTATATAGTGCCGAAAAGTGCAACGGAAATTTTCATTTAAAAATTGCAGTATGGAAATTTTGAGATCCAATTGCCTTGTTTATGTTTTTCCAAACACATAGTTTATTTTTTTGTATGTTTATTTTAGTGTGCGAAATTTTGACATTTGAATGCTTGATTTTTGCAATTTACATTTCGCACTTCACTTTGACACTATTCACAATTTGTTGATCTTTTCAAATTTTATTTGAATACATTTTGTATTTTCCCTTTTTTTTTTTTTTGGGAGTCTGTAAAAATTTTAGCAAAAATGTTTGCTGCGTTATTTTTAGAATCGAAACTACAAATTTTCACTCACTTGTGGAAAATGCCGCTGCACACACTTTTTGTATTTTTTGTTGTTGGTTTTCGATTGGTTGTTGGCTTTAGTTGGTGTTGTTGTTGTCGTTTTTTTTTTTTTTTGCAGTTGTTTTTGTTATTTTGCAGTTGCTGGTGTTTGTCACTTTCGAGTTTTTACCCTTTGCATTTGGGGGTATTTTTATAGACCGCCAAAGGAAAAACTCAACGCGTTGCGATATAATTCTTATTTTTATTTTGTTGTGTTTTGCTGTTGCTGTTGCTTTTTGGTCCGTTTTATTTTTAGCGTTTAAATTCTCTGCGGTCAGCGATTTAAAAATAACAAAAGCAGCTCCGCATGGATTGCACTTTAGTTGAACATGGACTTTAAAGCTGATGCTTCATCAGCAGATGAGATGTTGATAACTCCAAGAGAGAACTTAAAACTTCAAAACTCGCGCCACAAAACAAATCTGATCGCACTATTTTTTGGAACTTGTGCTTGGGTTCTTGGAAAACATGTGCTTCGTGTTTTCGTTTTTATCTGCTTTCACACACTTTTTCTTTTATGTTTCGTATTTATATTTGTTTTTTTGTTTTTTTTTTTTTTTGTGTGTTTGTTTCAGTCTGGTATTGAAATTGAGTTTCAGTTACAGTTCTTCTATGGCGGCTGACTTTTGTGTTTGTCCAATTCACCGCTCCGGCGTTCTACTCACTTCGATGAACATCTTGTAACTATTTTCAAAAAGCGCACGAACGCAGCTGCAGAGCAACGACGGCAACGACGGCAACGACGGCAACGGCGACGACGACGCTGCGGAGCGCACAAAAATCAAACCAGCAGCAGCAGCAGCAGGCAGACAAACGAAACCGAAACCGAAACAGAGACCGAGACCGAGACCACCACACAACAGCAACAACAATAACAGCAGCAGCAGCAGCAGCCAACGACAGCGTCAACTCAAGAACACACAACAGCAGCAGCAACAACAACAACAGCAACAGTCGTCGCTGTGTGTGTGTGTATGTGTGTGTGTGCGTGTGTGAGTCAAGAGCGCCAGAGAGTATAATTCAAAGTTAAAGAGCCAACGCAAGAGAGCGTTCCTGCTTGTGCTTTTGTAAACGCAGGCCAGCCACAAGAAAGAAAAAAATAACAACGAAGCGTAGCATCCGCGTGCTGCGCTGTTGGCTACTGAAGAACTGAAGCACTGGCTAGCCGAACCAGCCAGCAACAGCAACAGCAACAGCAGCAGCAGCAGCAGCAACAGCAGCCGAAGCCGAAGTCAGACGAATTGTAATACGATTCGTGAGTGGCGGCCAGCTTCGTGCGCGGGCGAAGAGCGCCATGATTACTTAAGCAGTGACTAACTAACAGCTAACAGTGTGGAGCGCACGAGCCAAATATGTGACAGCAGAGCCAACGGCAGAGGCAGCCGCAGCCACAGCAGAGACAGAGCCAAAGCCAGAGACACCAGCAGCGGCTAAGCCAAGTTAAATTGCATGCATATGAGAAGTGTACATTCTGTTTCTGCTTATTTGGCAGCACTGTTAGACGCTTAACAGCGCTGTTGTGTGGCCATAAAGCCATGTGGTGGTCAACTAAGCTTTGAGCCATTTCGAATTGAGTGTCGCATTTAATTAGCTGGAATTGTCATCACTAATAGCCTCACAGTTACAATTATTTAATCACAAAGTTTGACAAACGGGCGGGCAGGTCGCTCAAAACAAAATGGCCGCAAGCGAATTTTGTTCATTAAAGTCACAAAAAAAAAAAAAATAATTACAAAAAAACGAGAATAACAGCAGCAACAACAGTGATAGCGGCAACATAAGTTGCAACAACAAGAACAAAAGCGCCGAACGAAGCCAGTGACAGGCAACAATTCAAAACTTAAGTACAATAAGCGCTTATTAAATGTGCTGAATGCGAATAAACTTTTAGCCAAATAGAAAATGGCGACCGTAAGGACGACGACGTTGACGGCAACGGCGATGAGCATCGGGAGCATTGTGAAACAATGGCGGGAAATTCGCATTGCGGAAACCAAACGATGCGATGCGATGCGACGCGACGCTGGCTGCCACTTGGGAGCCGTCAGTCACCCACAAAAAAAAATAAAATAAAATGCCAGCCGCCCATCCCTTTAAGTAATTTTCATTGGGGCCTGCTGAAAACAAAGCGAGCGTATAATGTTACGCGATTGGGGCAGTGGGTGGTGGGGCAGGCGTGACAGCAGTGGCCGGCTTACGCTGATCTAATTGGGTTGCCAGCGTAAGTTTTCAGTAGCACCACAACCCCCTCTCCCACGCACCTCCACCCTTCAGAAAGTTATGAATTGTTCAAGCGCAAAGGGTATAAAATTCAGCACAATACCATTTAAGGGCAGTTATAAAATATAATATTAAGTTCGAATGCATAAATCAAATGTCTCTTTCTCTCTCCATCTGTCTCTCTCTCTCTCTCTCTCTCTCTTTCATTCGCTGTCACTAGTCGCATATTGATTAATGAGTCTTGAGCTGTTGCACATTGCCTGGCACTTAGCACGTGCTGCCGGGGATCAAATTCAGGTACAAGGACAACACAAACGCCTGGCAAGCCAAAAAAAAAAAAAGAAAAAAAGAAAGAAGAAGTTATTTATGGGCGCCTCAGAATGCAATTTGTTGTGGTCAACAAATCGCCATACAAATTGCGACCGAGAGATCATTAGAGGAACAGAGATAGAGACAGATTGAGACCCAAAAGACAACGACGACAACGACTAAGTTGATTAGTCACGTCCAAAGAATGCCAAAAATAAAAAGAAAGACTGAAAAAATTAAAAAAAAAAAAAAAGAAAGATGCTTTGGCACCCCAAAAGGTGAGGTTCCTCCAAAAATCAAATGCGCTAAAAGCGGCCAAGAAATCAGCTTAAGCCAAATGGCGTTAATCCATGAATTATTGCCTAAAAGCATGCCAAAGCGCATTAAGTTTTTGACTTTGGCTCTTGGCACAGCGCACAAAGCAGGTAAGCAGACAGACAGCCACAGGACAACAAAACAATAGCAACAACAACAACAACAACAGGTAGTATTTGAAGTCTTATCCTGAAAGGGACGAACTCTTCATACTCTTTCTTCACTGGATGTCAACCAATTTCTGGACAGGTTTCGCTGCAATCGAATTTAATGGGTTTACCATTCTTTGCTAAACTTATTGGCCATTTTGTTAAACGTATAAGCTTACTGAATTTCACAGCCTCTGTCAAAATGATGCAGTTCAAAGAAAAATAAAAATGTTCTAAAAATATTCTAAAAACTTAGAAACTTACTAAAATATTCTGCTCGTCTTAGACAGTTTATAAGAAGTAAATAAATCTTTTGTAATTTTTCTGAATTAATAAGATAATTAAAACATCAAATATCTCTTTGTAGACATAATGTCATATATATATTAACACATACATAATTACATAAATTCTCTAAATCGAAATGATTAAAACTCTCTTGATAAATAAATAAATCTGTTAAAAAATAGTAGCAAATAAATGAGTATAAAATAAAATGTGTTTACACTAATTGAAATCGTTTATTATTTAATTTTATTAATTATTTATTTTTATTTTATTTAATTTTATTAATCACTGTTCATAAATTTTGTTAAAATCAGTATACCCATTTTTAGGGCATATTAAAGCAACAAAAGCAAAGCAACAAAAACATTAGTAATGTCCATGAAAGTGCCAATGAATAACACGAAACATACATTTGCCTGCATTTGTATCTGTATCTCAACGGGAGAACACCCAAAAAAAAACAAAACAAAAAATTAAAAAGGAAAAAAAATGGAAACACCAATTGCCAGCAAGAAAGCAAAACAAAATAAGCCCAATTTTTTGACCGCACCCAAGAGTCGAAATCAGAGAAGAGACCCACCGGCTCTATAAGGCGCATATTTTGCTGTCCGCTTGTGAGTCGCGAGCGTTTATTTTTTTTATGAGTATTGACATTATAATCAACGCCGTTTTCAATTTCAACAAACCCCCCTCCACAGCAAAAAGGTGCATCCCGAAACAAAAGTAAAAACGTAAAATACGTAAAAAGTTCTGTTTGCTTTTTGTTGTTCATTTTTATCTGCCGCATTTTTTTTTTTCTTCAGTTACTTTTCAGGTCGCCTGGCAAAAAATATGTAAATTATGGTTGGAAAAAAAAAAGAAAAAAAAAGAAGAATGAAAAAACTAACCATGAACATGTATGAGTGTGTGTCAGTGTGTGGGGCATGCGTCAGTCACCTGTGGTATTTCATTTTCGGAGATGGTCTCGTTTTTATTGCTTAGTTGCCACGCTACTTGCCCCTCTGGTCTCGATTTTACCTTCGATGTGTGGCATGGCATGTGAACTTGAGCTGCATGTTCCCCAAGGATTGCATACCGTTAATAGATTACATTCAACTGTTAGTTACCCGCTGCCTGGACTGGTGCCTGATCTTTTGGTATGTGGAGCATATTTATCGAGCTTACTCACAGCCAATTGGGAATTCCTGTGGTGCTCCTAAAACTTCAACATGTGGCATCTATTGATAAAATCTTAACTTACTCAAGACCTTGTTGATAATACTTAACAATGTTTGTAAGCCGTTATGTTATTTTGTATAATATTTGATAGCTGTCTTGAGAAATCTGAAAATCAGACATCAAAATGTATTTCTAAATAACAATTATGTTTAACACTCATAAAATCATGTGAATAAACTAGGTGACTAAGCTATTTATAAAATAATTAACAAATGCATATAATATTTGCGACTAGACCAGAACAATTATAAAATCAAAAGCCACTGATTAACATGGCAATAATCTACCAAACATTGAAAAAGACGTTTAACTTACTATTTTCGAATTTATTGCATCTATTTTTAGCCACAATTTTCAGTTAATAAACATGCTTTTAGTGGCCACGCTACCAAGTTCTGGGGAACGTGTTTATGGCATTTGTTATATGATGATGCTAATCTGAAAGGTTATCAATATTTCGTTATCAATTTTATTGATATTAAATTACGACTTCTGCGCGTAGCCAAAATCAGTGAAACATCTCTGAGAAATGTGCGCTATTTGGGTCTTATTTCCAATAACATTCGAGCTTTGAGACTTAAAAAGCATGAAAAATGCTGTCAGCAGTCAAAATCAAGCAAACAAATATGTAAGACAATATTGCAGAGAAAAGTCACTGACAGAATGCCAGGTGTCGTTTCGGCGATTCTGATCATATTTAATGCTTAACACTCCTTGCCGCTCCTCCCCCATTCACCCATATCTGACTTTCACAGCGTGGCCAAAATTCTCATCTGTCAACAGCAGCGCTCCACTTCGATATCGATAGCGATTCTGGTTCCGATTGCGAGTGTCTGCTTCTATGGTCGAGGGCCCAACGTTTGCATGTGTGTCTGTCTGTCTGTGTGTCTGTGTGTCTGTCTGTCTGTGTGTCTGTGTGCATTAAATGTCAATAACCATAACTTAATTCATTTGGATTTGGTTTGTCTTTCACTTGGCTGCCGTTCATCGCCCCGTTATCGGATTCGAGTGGCTTGCATTGGCCACAAAGGTCAACTTTGTGTGCTGTGCGCCGTTTGCTGCATGCTGTCTGCAATGTGTGCAGCTTGTGTGTGTCACCCTCCTCTCTTTCCCCCTTTGCCACTCCACCCGTCCACCACCCTCCATTGTCTGAGAGTGTACATTGCAGCTTGAGGTATCATCGCTGCTGGCTGCTCTCTAAAGCACATTGAAATTGAATATGTGGATTGGACGAAAAATATTGACTCGACTGCAGTTTCTGTGCTGAACCATAAATCATACTGATTGTCGGGTCAAATGAAGGGGTAGCAGACGAGGGAGGGGTGAAGTATGCTGTGGCATCGTTCTGAATGAGCCATTGATAACATTATTAGGCGAATTGTCTGTGTACCGAGCAAAGGATTATGAAGCGATTAAGGAAGTTATTAAGCTAATGTTTCCCGTGCCAAACTCACAATAAGTTGATGAATTTGTGATACTTAATATTCTCTTTGTTTAATGCAGGCAACTACTTAAAGCGTTTTATGCAGCAACAATTTTGGAACAGCACAATTTAAAATTGACCAAATAATACTAGAAATAAATATAAGGTTATTTTTGAATAGGGCAGAGTTTAAATAGAATGATTGATTCTACAGTTTTCAATGGAATTATAAATATTTATATTTTTATATGATGATATTTTCTATTAACAAAAACCGCCTTCATATCTTAGTTAAGTGTGAATTTTACTATGAGTTTAGACCACAACATTTCGATTGCTTTTATTTATTATTTAATTATTATTTATTATTTAAATATTAAATAAATGGCTTAATTATAAGAGCACTAGTTACCAGGTCTTTTGATTCTGTTAATTTGTTATTAGTATTAAAATATGGACTATTCAGCTTTCGGTCTTCAATACCTATTTGGCCATATGCACAGCTGCCACAGCAGGTCCTTAAAGCTGGCTTCAATAGCAGGTTATTAAAGCCAAATGCTGTGAAATTCTGTGACCAACAAACTGCTTTATTCAGCGTGTTTATACAATTACTAACTAGCGCAGATTTTGAAGCGTTTCTACACAATTTAATTATAACTTTAATTAAATGAAATATTTGTTGTTTGAAGTGCCAACCAGAAAAATGCTAACCCGCAGCAACATGTTGCACAGGCAAACAGCCGTCACCCCCCGTTTCTCTCTGTTTGGGCCACGTCGTCAGTTTCAGGCCTGCCACCCGCAAATAAAAGCATTAAATGCTTTGTTAGTGGCTCCACTTTGCTCATGCCCCTGCTCATGACACACCCTCTAGCCAGAGAAACACATCGTGCAACGTGCTGGCCATTCATTCATTCACTCATCAAGCGGCAGCCATCGCAGCTGACGCCGCATGCGGTCCACTGAGGCGGGACGATGTCGACGCCGTACAACAAGAGGAGGAGTAGGGCAGAAGAGTAAGGGAATTGTGGCTGTGCATGAAGTGGCAGCTGTCTGGACATTTTGTGGCAGCAACATAATTTTTATTACATTGGTTTCGGCTTTTATGATTTTTGGGCTAGTACGAAAAATTAATTTCATATTTATGCTTCATGCTGCATAGCAAAATTATTAAAGTATATCAACGATGAATTTGGTTTTATATTCTGGCTGAATTTCGATTTTAGCAAGTGAGTGGCTAGGAGGGGAGTGGGGAGTAGGAAGAGTGGAAGGCATTAAAATTCATTGTTGTGCTGCACAGAAAAGGTCTCGATTTGTGTACTTCACCTTGTGACTTAAAGACAGAAACCAATAGCATAGATTAATCATTAATGTTGCGGAACAAATGAGCTGACCAAATGGAATCCCCTCCCCTTTCCTTCCGCTCGCTCCGGAGTACCTTGAGCAAGTTGGCACTTCTTCAAAGCGTCAAAGCGTCTGTCAAATTAACCTTGAAATGCGAATAACATTTTATCGAAGACTCGCCACGCATTTTAATTGAATTTAATTAACTTTTTTACTACGCCCGATACTTTGAATATGGGAAAGCGTCGTCGTCGTCGTCGTCGTCGCCGTCGTCGTCGATGAAGTTGACAATGAAGCCGGCGACGCATGCGCGTAGACTAATTGCTGGACGCCGTCAACATTGACGACGACTTCGGCGACGACATCAGCGATGCCATCAAGAAGCCAACAAATAGTAGCAACTAACAACAACAAATCTCACAATGGGAAACTGGCCAAAGTGGGGGCGGCAAACTGGGCATGTCGGCTATTTACTAAGTACTAATTGCTTGACTTGAAACTGGGAACAATGGATTCGTGGTGGATTTACGGACAAAGTCGTGGCTAATTAAATAAGTACTTTTGATGGCCAACACCGGAGAGAATTGAGAAAAATGTAAATGCCATAAATTATGGAATTTTCATATATACATAAAAAAAAAAGGTAAGTTTAAATTATAAAAATATGAGCAAAATGTTTCCACTTAGTTTTGCAGTCATTAAATATACATTTTGCATAGGTCCGGTTGCCAATAGAGCTGCATTAAACTGATAAAATCATATAAAATTGGTTGTCTTCTTTTATCAAAAATCATGTGAAGAGAGCCGTGTAAATAACAACAAATGTGTAAGCACCATCAATGCGAAGCTCAATTAGTTATCCAAGAATTATCTGAATATCTACGAGAAATTTAAATGCCAGCACTTTATATGCATTTGCTGGTCCTATTTGCCAATGTTATAGTTATGGTATATCATAAAACATACTGTATAATTCACATCTGGAAATTGCATATAGAGCAACGAGTATTGCCCTATCACAAGTGCTGCCTAGCAGAGGGTCCCCTGCCTAAAGCTGATTGGTGTATATTCTGTTATCATCACTCCAGGTGCTCGTGATAACCAAAGTTTGAAGCAAGGCCTCTTTTGACTGCACAGCCGCAGCCCGTGTGTAAACACAAATTATGGCTAATAGCTGGCAGCCCTTTTTGTTCGCTTCTTGTAAACCTGAAGCCAGACCATGCAAGAGTGCCAAATGATTGCTGTCTGCTATCTAAATTTGGGCTTTGTGTTTTAAGATTTGCGGCCTGATTTGATAACTCAGTCGTCGCGTTTCGCTTATCGCATAAGCAGCCACTGCCAGCAGATACACAATGCAAATATTGTATCAGAAATTGTAGCGCCTCGGCTAAGAGATACTCGGGCCAGTGTGCAGAGCGCTTATGAATCTGTCTAAAAAAAATTTACTTTTTTTCCTAATTTTTATTTGTATAATTATTTGTTGTTTTTTTTTCTTTTTTTTTTTTGCATGGCCTGCGTTCAATTTTGCTGCTCGTCTTCTGACCAAAAACAAAAAAAAAACCAAAGCAGACAAATTAAACAAACGTTGGACTGACAATGAAACGAGCCAGCAAAGTCAGCCAGCCAGCGTCTTGAAGTGATCCAAACCCAGCCTCTTCTTCCCCTTCTGCACAGCTTTTATTTATGTGGGCAGCCACTGTCGTCATCGTCGTCATCATCATCTTCATCAGCATCATCATCGTCGTTGTCTGCATAAAATTTCTGTAAATCTTGAGCAGCAAATAGCCAAGCAGCTGGCATTTGCCAGTTTGCTACTTGCGTCTGATTGCTCATTGGGCTGACTGTTGCCTATGTGCATTGTAATTTCTGGCAGGGCACTTCTGGCAGACTTTTCCATTTCCATTTTCTTTTTTTTTCTTTTTTTTTTTGATGGCAGCAAGCGGGCCAACTAATAAAGTTGCTGCACTGTCTCATAATGAATACAAAATTGAATGTGTTGGCTTATGACAACCGAGAAGCGAGAAGCGACCTGCGATAACATGATATGTGGATGATCTTGCACAGAACCTATACATAAAAACACAAAATAAGTTATCTTATGCAGAAATCCATTTGAAATTTTCATACTTAGAAGACTAACTTAATTTTTCAATGAATTTACTGCTGATGTTGGCCAAAATTTATTGTGTGCAAGAGCAGAAGATAAGAAATGCTAACTGTTCTTGGAGACACCTCCGATTGTCAACATCAAAAATCGATATGTAAACAGATGAAGCACTGTTAAAGCGTAAAACTACCGCATACTTTCAACAAACTAAGTCGATTTAATTACCATTTTGTTTAAGATTTGTGTAGCATAATCAATTGTTAATGAAGCAAGCAAGTCTTTGTTGTCCAACGCCATTTAAATTCTTTAAATAAATGTGTGTTTTTCAATCAATGTGCGTTACATATTTGGTCACAAACTTATATATCCAAAAAATCATTAGGTGTAGGAAACGTTCTTTGTCGATTTCGATAAAAAATAGAATCGCCCACAATCTTATTGCGAGTGTGTGTTCATTCCAGTCAGTTAGTCAGCAGCTTGATGTCGCTTTGGTACTTAGTTTTACACCCAGCACACACAGCACACACACACCCAGCACACACACATACTGAGAGAAATAAATGTCTGCCACTAGTTCACCTTCTGAATGGTGCAACTTCCTTTGGGGTCCACACAAATCGCTGGCCATTTACAATGGCGACCACTTGACGTTACAGTTACACAATTCCTGGCCGGCTACTTACAGCAACAGCTCTACACATGTAACAAAATAAATAGTAACGAGTATTACACCACATGCCCATGTGTGTGTGTGCCTACAAGTGTGTTCTGTGCGTGTGTGTGTGCGTGTGTTTGTGTGGAAGTAGTCTCCACTCTGGGCTGATGTGGCTACTTCATGTCGCGCACAATTGCCACTAATTTAACGCTGCTTTTTCTTTGCTTGCTCCTCTTGCTCTGAGCTGCTTTCTTAAATCTCAAAGCTGACACTTTTGTGCTGTTACTTCCACGCACACATTACAGTACACGCACACACACACACACACACACACACACACACACACACACACGCACACACAGAGATAGCAATACAGAGACTCAGCTGTGAACTCTTGAGGGCATTACTAATCCGAGTCTCTTATACAAAGCGCCCGCCCCAAGTCAAAGCGAGGTCAGGGCGCAGCAGTTGGATTTGGTTTTGGACTCGGGGGGCGCGGACTCTGGAGTCAAACAGACTAAAGACACTAAAGTATCTCTAATGAGACTTAAGCACTGCTGCGCACTTCAGACTTGAACTTCTTGCTCTATCGCTGACAATTTATGTGGCCAAAATCTGTACATGTTTATTTCCCAAAGAAAAAGCGAAAGAAAAACTCAAATGGAAGTGTTCTTGAAAAGCAATCATCAAACGGCGAACACAACAAATTGCCAGACTATGAAAGGCTAAATGCTATCGAAACTATATGTTTGCAAAGTGCAAAAACAGAGAGAGAGAGAGAGAGAGGGAGGGAGAGGGAGAGAAGAGCACTTCTAACTGTTCTCTCTCGCTCTTTCCCTCTAGCTCTCTCTCAGCGTTTTGTCTATCACACTCTCTGTTTGCATAATGCATTGTAAAGATCAAAATCAACTTGGGCCAGCCAACGATAAGAATCTCAAGTGCAAAGCAGCCAGCGAAGCGTTCGACAAAAACCAACACAAATGTATCTGTGAGATTGTTTTTGTTTTTGCTGCTGCTGCTGTTGCTTTTGCTGTTGCTGTTGCCTTTGCTGCTGCTTGTGTTAGCTCGTTTACAGCCTTCTTTGCTGCCTCAGTAGTTGCTGCTATTTGAATAAGTATTTTTCATTGAATTTCGTTGGGCTGTGGAAATTTTTAGAGGAAAAAAAAAAAAAAACAAAAGTAATTAAGATGCACGAGGCAAACGGCGGAAGCAAAAAGATGGCGGACACAAATGTGGGCGGCTTTGCTATTGACTTACGTTGGGGGTAGTGGTTCTAAGTGGGTATGGGGGAGGGGGCCTGTGTAGATGATGCGGTAAGCGTAGAGAGAAAGAGAGCGAGCAATATTGTCTCAGACACACGGACAGACTGATACACCGCTGCTGCTGCTGGGCTCTGCCTGGAAAAGCTGGCAAAGTTGCTACCGCGTTTCACATGAACAATTCGTGGCGATAATTTATAGAATAAATGAAATGCACTTCATGGCGACTTTGCCAAGATCCAAGTCCGACCCAAAGCTGCCCGTCGTAATTAATCTAAATGCGGTTTTTGACGTGCTTTGAATAGTCATAGGCACCATTGACAGACAGAGAGAGACAGAGAGAGAGACATAGAGAGGGAGAGAGAGGGGAGAGGGAGAGTCAGAGAAGCAATTATGGCTGGATGATCATCATCATCAGCAGCAACTGCAGAAGCAACAACATCGTCTTTTGTGTGTGGGCAGAGAATTGTATTTGGACCGTGGATCGAAAAGGCCGAGCTCAGCAGACACACAGATTGAAACAGAGAGAGAGAGAGAGAGAGACAGCATTAGACCCCAAGATGATTAGCACTAACTGATGTTACCTTCTCTTATTTTGGACAGAACAAAATGAGTAGCTCGTTGCATGCCCAGCGACACAAGTCAAACAAAAGTGAAGACAACAATGGCAGCAAATAAAGCAAAAAAAAAAAACAAAAGAAGCGAAAAACGACTTCGACTTTAGCAGCGGGACGACCACGACAACTTGAAATGAAATCAAAAGTGCAAATGACAACAAAAGACAAGCTGCGCTCACGTTTTTTTTCTTTTCTTTTATTCATTCTTTTTTAGGCGAGAACTAAAGCCAAAAGCCACAACCAAAAGAGGCAGATCAAGAAATAGTCGTACAAGAAGCAGACGAAGTGGAATAACAAGAACAACTACTATGCGAAGCTCAAAATGTAAATTATTTGTACAAAAGCAGCAGCAGTAGAAGCAGCAGCAAACACCAACAACAGCGGCCAATAATCAATTGAAGTGTCTGTCTCTGTATATTGAATACCCTGAAACTGCAACAAATGCAGAGTATATTCAAAATGACTGGCAACTTGAGTTTAATATGTGGACTTTGTAAGAATCTAAAAAAACAGCGCCATTAAAAAATGTTCGGCTCAGTTTTAGTTTCCTCAGCAAGAACTCTGCAAATTTATGGCGTTGATCAAATGAATTCACCTTTAACTAATATGAAATAACACAACATGATTTTTATCCTTTTTGATCTTCATTTCTTTCTTTACAGAGCATAGTTATCAATATTTTAATTAATGACATTCCCTGCTAGTGGCATCTTAGATTAGTTGTTAATTTTTCTCAGAAAACACGGTTTGAAAAAATCATTCGTCTTATTTGCGCTTCTGAGAACCTATAAAACGCTCTTGTTTTAAATAATTTATGAATAGTTATCACATTCCTATTATTTTTTAATATTATATACAATTTTAAAAAATAAATTTAAGATACAGAAAAGTGAACGGAAAGTGTGTAAGGGATTCGGCGACCTAAGTAAAACAGATCGACAAGTTGTTTGTCTTTTTTTCGGGGTGTTCGTGCGATTGGTGAACATTACGCAAGGGGGAAGTGTTTGGTTAGTTAACAGTCGTTGCAGGGCGGCGCCAGCGGCGAGGAAGCGTCACTGCGGCAGCGACACTGGCGTCGACCACATAAAGTGGAAGACAAGTGGCAGCATGGACAAGTGTCATAGAAATTACGATTGTATGTACATATATATATATATATATATGTGTGTGTGTGTGTGTGTCGTAACTGTGTGCGGGCACAAATGAAAGAACGTAACGCAAAATGCAAGAGACCAAAGCAAATCGGCAGTCAAAGAAACCAAAGAAGACAAGCGAAAAGCAAGAAGTATGCGCATGCAAAAGCAAAGGCAAAAACAAAACTGAAGCACACACTTCAGACGAAGAAGAGCTGGTCGGACGAGGAGACGAGGGGACGGGGAACTGCTAAGACAGATGGACATGCCATTTTGTTGTTGCTGCTGATGGTCTTTCACTCCCGCTCTACCCGGTCTCCCGCTCTATGTTGGCAATGCTGGCGGCCATTGGGGACGTCAGGTGCGGAAATGCCATAACCATTGAGGCTGATGACGTCCATTTTTTAGTTGTTGTGCACGTTCCGGCATCGAAGTCGAGATACAACAACAGCAACAGCAGCAACAGCAGCAACAACAGCAAAGTGAAGCGCCCAAGAAAAACAGTCGCAACTTTTGTCCGCCCGTCCGCAGTTGTTAGTTGGCGTTGACAGTTCAAGTGCTTACCAGCAGCAGCAGCAGCTGCGAGTCAATTTTAATTTAACGAAACTACATAATTGAGATTTTTGTTGTTTTAAACGTGTAGCTAGCCTATAAGCAACAACAGAAGAATGTATGATACAAATAGCTAACAATTTATTGCGAGTCCCTTGATTAATTGAAGCCTTAATTAAATGAAATTTGATATTATAATTTTACTTATTGCTTTCACTCAATGTATCAAATCGCATACCTGGCTTGACTTTTAGTTTTTAATGAGCTTCTGTTTAAAATATGTTTCGTCGAAAATTCTTGAAAAACAATAAGTCATTTTATTTATGAAATTGTTACTTGTATCTATCTATGTAATTGAATATATTTTATTTATTGCTCTCACTTGAACACATTGAATCACTTACCTGTCTTGCCTTTTAGATTTTGATGAGCTTCCATTTACAATAGCTTTTCTAGAAAATCAGCAAGTGTAATAAAAATCGCCAAAAGACGAGTGAAATTTGCACAAGCAAATAACTTGCTGTGACAACAATAATTTATTGTACAAGTTTAATTAGTTTGGTTAACACCTTGTTTAGTATATAACAACTCCTTAAATATGTTTTTTTCTATGCAATTGAAATAGTTTATTATATAATTAATATCGATAGAAAAACAAATGCATCTTTACTTAATAGTTTCATGTAATGTTCAAATGATATGGAATAATCACAGGAAATCAAAGACATAGCAAGTATCTAGAAGAGATACTTGTGTGGCATTGCGCTGCGATTGACAGTTAATTAACTGGCCATAATCGCGATAATTGTGTGATAGTATTTGAAATTGGTTATTAAGCTGACACTCGGGTGGCAGCTGAATAGCATTTGAAAAATTGACAATAAAACAATTAGCAATTGTGGGTTTTGAATATCAATAAAACATAACAGCAATTAAAATGTCACTGGCGAAAAATCACTCGACGACTTCCACACACACACACAGACACACATTTATATACATATTTAAACATGCAGATATATGTGTGTATAAAAATATAGATATAAATACGCTGGCAAGCGCGGCGCACACTTATAGATACGCATAGTAGTTGTAGATACTTATGTGGTGCGCAGCGCTTGACATTGTAAAATGTGTATCTGTGTGTGAGCGAGTGCTTCTGTGTTTGCCTGTTTATATTTATGGTTGTGTGTTTATTTTATTTAATTGCCAATGATACGCGTCATTCAAAACTCAGAGCGATACATTACGATGCTATCTATGACGGAGTCACCAGCACCGTTTTCATATATCAATAACGAAATACTCTTTGTGTCCAATGCTTATCGCGGCATATTGAAACAGATCGATTTGTGTTTATGTCTATTAAATTTTATTTCTAGAACTATTGTTATTGCTTACCTGTAAATCGATTGCCACTTTAAAATGATTATTTCTATAATTTAAGTTTTATAAGTGCATTTAACTATCGCTTTCATTGCTGTTTGTTTGATTTGTTGTTTTTAACGCGCTTAGTGCAAAACGATATGCCGAGTGGGGGGCACTTTTGATGGACTTTCCTTGGACGGATGACAGCGCCAAACGATGACGGGCTGACTGACTGATTGCTCGACAGAATGACTGAGTGACAGAGAGACCGACTACTTCCCCAACTGACTACTGTCCTTGTACAGCACTGGTAATGTAATGTTCTCAAGGCCTTCACTAAGTACGGCATCTGGATTTAATTGTCTTTGTCTTTTTTTAATATTTTGGCTACTTTTATGAGCAAAGAAATATGTTTTAGAAATTTGATAAGAGAGTCCTTGATAGCTGTAGAATTTTACATGCACAGAGACACCTTGACTGAGATACCGAAATATTTAATTTATATGAAAATGTACCGATTGTTTATAGAAATCTGAATCAATTGTTTTCTGTTCTAAATTGTGTGATGCATTTTTTGCATTTTGTTATATGGCGAAATAAACTAATGAATCACTGTCTGCAGCACAGATGTTGAAATAAGCTTCTAATGTTCCCATCTTTTGTCGCAGAGAAACATTTAATTATAGCTGCCAGCTTTGGATTACTGTGGATTGGGAATTGGGTAGGTAAATAGATAGATAGATAGATTCGTTTGATGGTTGCTGGTATGTGTAGGTGTACGTACTGACGCATATATATCGATGCAGTGAAGCGTGTAGTTTCGCATTGTTGATTGTTGTTTTGTGTGAGCTTCACTTGCCATTAGAAATGCGTCGCCATGGAGAGGAAACGCCTGAGCTCTGCTCTGAGCATGTTTGCTGCCTGGCTGCTATCGATGCCATCCGATCTGGTGTTAAATTTAATTTATGGCAAACGCTGCATGCTCTACATATTTTGCCAGAGCTGCTGCTGCCATCCACATACACCAACCAATAGTCGAAGGTGTGCCCCCAACCAAATGGTTGGGTCAAACCGACCCAATCGCTAATTGTCATCGACACGGTGCTTTGTTGTTTTTTCAGCTGTTAACTGAATATGGGAATGGCACTGGGATTGTGACTTACTACACACTACACTCAGAAAAAGCAAAAGAAAAGTTCCCTAGAACTACGCATAAAAAGCAGAATAATTTCTATTACTTGGAAATAATTTACAAAGAAGAAAGACATTTCTAAATCAAAAATCCAAAATATTAATAAATTTGCAGAAATGCTAGCATTTGCTTTCTTGCGTTAGCAGTGGTTTTTAGAAGTTACTTTCTTCTCTCTGAGTGTATGGACAACGCCTGCTGGCTGCTCGTGTTCCTTCTGATGGCCGTTGATGATCTCCAGTTGTGTCTCAGCTGCGTGTTTCCATGCTATCTGCCCAAAATTATCAGCAGCGGCCGACCTCGTTTTCACATCTGCCCATCTGCTTCTTTCTATTCATCTTTTCATCTTTGCTGCTGCTGCTGCTGATGCTGATGCTGCTTCTGCTGCTGCTGCTGCTGCCCTGTTGCTGCTGCTGTGCAGCGCATTTATTCAATTTATTTCTATTGCTGGACGGTCTTCGTTTGTCGCCGTCTTTGGGCTTTGGCCAATTGTCATTGTACTAATTCCATTAAACGATGGCAGCGCCAACGCTTGCGTGTTTGTGTAATTGAAGTGCTCATCATAGGCAAGTAGGCAGCATCTACAACAACTGAAGCAGAGGCAGAAGCAGAAGCAGAAGCCGAAGCCGAAGCAGTAGCAGCAGCAGCAGCGACTCGATGGATTGTTCGTTCCATGCTTCATTGAATGTACTACATAAGTACTAATACGCATATACATACAAACATAGTATGTTGTACGTATGTATGCTGCATACATACATAGTATGTTGTACGTATGTATGTATGCATGTGTGTCTGTATGTATTGCTGCTTGCGTGCTCGAGTGTCAGTTTGTCTATTGAGACATTTGACGCCTTCGTTGTCGCTGTTATCAGAATTTGAAATTCTTTCAAATTGCTGCCGCCTGCTGCGCTTTGCTGTCGGTTTAAGCGATTGCCATTGCCCTGGCACCACTTTACTCGTACTCCTCCCATATGCCGCCCTGGCCGGCCGTCTGTCGGTTCTGCCATCCATTTTGCCTTGCCTCGGTTTTTACTTAATGCCCTCTACCCCTTAAAAATGTGCAAAAGGGTAGTCTGCAGTAGTCTCTAATAATGTATATCCAGCTATGAACATAAATAAATAAATAGCATAAACCAAAGCAAATTCTCAAAATGCTTTTCCAACGCTCCACTAATATTTACGCGTTTTTTAACGCTATTTTCTGGCATTGTTTTCCGATATCTTTGCTTCTACGCAGAGATTCTTGTTGAGCTAAAATGATGTTATTATATGCATCTCTTCATTTGTCAGCATATTATAAAATAAAATAGATTCTCAGATTTCAGAAAAAGTAGCTTCTTTCTTTTGCCAAAAAATTCAATTCAAAATTGACAAAGGTACATGGAATAATCTCAATTCTAAGACAAGCACAGTTCAAGAACATTTACAATATGCTCCTTTCGAAGTTCTATTTAGAGTTTATTACGGGATATCTGCTAGTGTGTCATCCCAACAAGAGCATATTACTTATTGCGGTGCTTATCGTGGCGAGGGCAACTGCGAAGCAGCCAAAACGAGGCCGTCGCATCGTCGTCGTCGTCGCCGTCGAATGCAATTTTCTAATAATTTTTTGCCATTGTATATGTGGCTCAGAGTGAGTATATGAGTGTGTGTGTGTGTGTGCGTGTGTGTGTATGTGTGTACTCGTCGGCACTTGTAATCACCATTAAAAGCGCTTCAGAAGTTTGCAGCGAGAGTTCAGCCACTGCTGCTGCTGCTGCTGCACTGGCAGCTTCCTTTGAGTTGCTGCCCCTTTGGCACCATAGTTGCAGCCTCGGTTCCCTGCCTCGCCGCTCAGCCTTCGAATTCTAATGAATATGTTAAATCTGACCTAATTTGTGTGTGGAAAAACTGAGCGCTTAAATGAATTCGCATAATTAGATGCAGCATCAGTAGCAAAAGATGCAGCAACAGTAATATTCACAGCACCAGACTCAGTTACGCAATTTTGCCTTGCGTATGGTAAAATTACTTTCAAAACAGAACGAAAGGCTAACAATTTGAAATGAAATGCATTCATTACAAGCGAATTTGTTTATCATTTATATTATTTATATCAGCCAAAGATAATCATTAATATCCTATTTATTTAATTATTTATACTTTGACACACATTATTTGCGCAACTGGAAGTGAAATATTTATTATAGTTTGAAAAGAGGATAGAAGCACATTCATATTAAGTCGAGTGCGTTGCTGATTTATTTACTTAATTTGCAGATTTTATAACTTGTGCATATTAATTTAAATTTGACAACATAATTATTGCAAAAATTCAGGCTTAACATTTGCCATTTATTTTTTACCAGAATTTATTAAGACTTGCCAAAAATATTGCCTATAATATTATATTTATATATCATGTTGTGGCTTACCTTAAAGTGATTGGAAGTTTGTCAACGAATTTTGCCACTTTTAAAGCACAATTTAAACGCTTAAACCCAAAAGATACCACTATAATTCGGCTGCTGTTTTTTTTTCCACTTCAAATTGCATAAATTCCACATACGGAATGTGTATTGGAGATACGCACATGGCGGCATATTTTAGGTGCCACCACACAAATGGTCGCCGCCACCACAGAAATTCGAGTGCCAAATAACTTTTGGCTGACACAAATGTCAACATCATTGGACCGAAGCAGATTGGTCAGCATTCAACAGACCACAAAGCGTTGACTCAGTTGCCCACTTTGTTCATTTGTGCGCCTCATTGGTCTTGGCTTTATTGGCCTGACTGTCTGACTGCCTGACTGCCTGACCGCCCTGGCCACAACGTAACCCGCCCTCTGGGCACTCTATGCCTCAGCCCCCCTCACTCGTTAACAGTTCTTAAAAAAAACTTTGTGAAAATTGCCTGTCATGCGTTTTATTTTCACTAAGTACAAAAAAGACGGACAACCAAAAAAAGACGCTTCGAGCCACAAGAAAAATTAAGACACTTAACGCTTTTTTCATTACGCCATTGTCATTGCCCCCCTCTCTTCTCCAGCCGCCCGTTAGAGAAACCGTGTCCTCTTCTGGACTTAAGTAAAACTTTGTTTGACCACGCTGGTGACACACGTCCCAACAAATATTTGTTGTTGGTTTCGGGGTGGGGAAATGGGAGAGGTTTTCCCCCTTGGTCAGCGTCTTATGTGCGTGGAAATTTGATAAACTGCTTTTCGACTTTATTGCTCTTTTGGCACGAAAATGCCTTTTATATTTGCTATTGCCAATTTTTTGTAGGACATTTGGTTTTTTGTATTTTATTAGTACTTTTATTTACTTTTATGTGTTTATTATTGGACTCCAGCTTTGTGTGCTTTGCCAACCGCAAAATTGAGACATTTCAGTTGCTTAAAGCTCTTTAAAAAGGGCTGCGAAACGATCAAATCCTGCAATGGGTCTTTAAATTTGAGTTTCTTCTACGAGTTTTGCGGTTTCCACTTATCTTTTTGCGATTTCTTTCAAGTGCAATTAGCCCCAGGGAATTTCAGTTGAAGCTGGCAGGAGAAGTCACATTGTTGGCCAAGAAAAACTAATTTGCGGAAATGATTTTCATAAAAAAATCTAGTTGAACTAGCGAGTTATGTTGTTGGTACAAATTGAGTTATGGCTAAGTAAATAAGATGTGTTTGACTTGAATTAAGTGGAAATACATTTAACCAACTGCGTATATTTAAATAAATATATATTATTATGTTTAAGAAAATAACAAACTTGATTTAATTTTATATCAATTTGCCCACTTGTGAAATATTCAGCTGTGAAACAAGAAAACATTGGAAATTGGACATATTTTTCTAGATAAAACCTTCTGCTTCGTGAATATACTTTTTGAATATTAATGTGGGCCATGCTTGGCGTCAAAAGTACTCTGATTTTCAAAGATTCAAAGTAATTTTTTTCTGAGTGTATCCCCATAAATATATTTTGCAAATTTGAAAGAGTCTCCGATTTGGTGTGATTGGGTGTTCTGCTAGAAAGCCAAGGAACGAAAGCCGCTTTAAATGTGGCCTGCTGCATTTAATGACTTCATTTTAAGCCCGCCTGCAACTGCTTGGATGACTTTCTGTTGTTGTTGCTGTTGCTGTTGCGTTTGCTGTTGCTGTTACTGTTTATGTTGATGGTTCGGCTCGAGTCGCGCCCAGTTGTTAACAATTGTTTGGGGTTTTTGTTATGCCAACAGCTGCAGTTGCAGCGGCTGCGGCTGCCACAATAATAAATACACAGCCCAGCCACTTGAAATTGGATCGCCAAAAAAGAAAAATAAACAAAAGGCAGCAACAGAAACGACGACGACGACGATGGCGATGGCGACGTCGACATCGGAGCGGCGCGACGCGGTGGCAGCTACAAATAAACACGCAGTTTTCACTTTTCTGACACTTGACTTGGCTGCCAACAGAGTCCAGAAGTCAGCTACCGGACCTCTGCCAGGCAGCAATGATGATGTCACACACAAACACACACGCACAGCAAAAAAATACTGGTTTTGTTTTAATAACTTAATAACCAGAATGACAAATGGAAAAAATTGTGTTTATTCGCTTAACAATTCAACATTCTTTCTTGCAAAACATACAAATTAACTATTGATGAGGATGATCATCCTTTGAAAACATATTTAAAAAGGAACAACTAAAACTAAATTTTTTCTAGCTTTGAAATAACCTGCTTATTAATCAACTAAATAAATTCCAAATTAATAAATTTAAATGTCAATTAACACAAGACATTTTATTTATATTTTTGTCTCTGTTGAAAATTGTAAAACGATTCATTAACAGTTTTTATGTATCATTCTCATTATATGCATATTTTTCTTACTGTGCAGAAATAAATAAACAAACACACACAGAAAACAGCTTAAACTACTTGGCCACCAGGCGGCAGCGTCAACAATAACTCATAAATGAAAAGTGAAAATCGCGTGGCGGTTGTTGTAGAAAGTTGCGCAAATTCTTTTGGCCCAGGGGCCCTACGACTACATAACGGATTGCAACGCATCCAAAAGTCAGTCGCCCAAACTTGAGATACAGTTAAATATTTGCACAAGTGTCACGCTTCTTTACATCATCATCCCCATCCCCATCCCCATCATCATCGTCACATCATCGTCATCATCATCATCATCATCATCTTATTATATTATCACTCATTATCATTGTCATCAGATGGGGCTCATCGCATCCTGTGTACGTTTTTGAGGACAGTCGCCCAAGTGAAATCGCAACTACAGACTTGAATATACATACATATGTATAGATAATACATACATATGTATCTATTCAGTTTATATTATACGTGCTGTTGACGCCCAGTCGAAGTCTCTTTATTTGCTTGGTCGCCCAGGGCAATTACAGCGTATTATGGATCATGGCGATGACGACTTGCCGCGTTGCAGTTGACATTGATAAAATCAATGGGCGCGTGCTGCGTACCAGGCGAGCCGACAGACAGACAGGTATATCTCCCAAATACCGACTTTCAGATACAGGCACATACCTTTAGATGTAGCACGTAACCAACTTAAATAGTATTTTGCATGCCTTTAAATTTTTGACTTTAGCTTTCAATTTTATTTTCATTTTTATGCCCTGAAACCCCATCAAAATGCGTCAAAAGGTTATATTGAAGTTTTGCAAAAGTATGTAGCAGTCAGAGGAAGGCCTCTTCGATCCCCTACATTAATAATATATTCTTCATAACCATGAATTGTGGAGTCATTTTAGCCATATTTGTCTGCCAGTGCGTATGAGTGAATGGATCTCTGAGAATAAAGAGTTAGAAACTTCAAATTTGAAATACAAGCTAATTTGTACTTCATTTTATCGATAACTGAATCTGTCTGGCCAATATCGATACATGTCTTTAAACGATAGGTTTAAGAGTACTCCTATATTGATCTCATTCCTGTTACATTTTATGTGGACTTGCACGAGTGAGAAGAATACAGTATTATAATCGCACCGATGTCTATGATTGTGTATATAAATAGACACACATAAACTTTGCCAAAAGCCGGGAATTTCCGTTTGTGATTTTAAAAAGAAATTTGGCAAATATGACTGGCACTTGTATGTTAATCAATTTAATATATTTAAGAACTGGGTTCAGGGTATCTCCCAGTCGAGTTCGCGGGACTTCAGTATTCGTGCTTGTTAGTGGTTGTTGCTGTTGTCTCTTAAATCTTCTTGTGTCCGTCTGTCGTCGAGGTCTTGGAAAGTGTGCGAGTATCTATTGCCGTTACGACGCCTTGGTGGCAACTTCTGGGTAGCTTGCATTTGCTTAGCATAAATTTAGAGTCGCTTGCTGTGGCTGTTTTGTCGCTGCCGTCAGTCGTAGATGGCATTCACTTTCAGTTCTTTTGTAATTTATGCTGCTCGCTTTCCTGAGGTCAAAACTCACGCCATGGACGCAAGGCAAAGAATGCAAAAGTACGCAAAGTTGCAGCTGTAATAATTGAGACAATTTTGCAAAGTTGCAAATCGCTCTTGGACTGCTAAGCGACAAAAGTTAAGGCAGTAACTAAACTTGATTACTTTTACTTCTAAGAATTGCATTTGTGGAATCTGATTCTATTATGTCTATGTAAATGCATAATACAAATGCCGTAACCATTTTAAAATTGTACTTATTTTTTAAAAGACATATTTGAAATATATCAAACACCATTCCCGATGGAGAAATGTGCACTGAAAAGTGCATAAAATAATAATATTTAACAAAAATTATATTATAAACTGCTGCACAAATATTTGATTGCATTAATGTAAATCACTTAATTGTATAAAATTAAATTTGTAATTGCATACTATTTTAATTAGATTTCTGACAATTCCAGTTCGAAATAAATACAGTTTTGCCTCAGCGATTAACAAACTAAAACAGTTTATAAGCTTATAATTAAGCGCATATTATGCAAATTACTAAACAACTATGAGCAATGTTATACATATGAAAGTCGAGTAATGATCGCTTAAGGAACTTTAAATATATACATTTATAGAGTCGAATCAAATTTTAGGGCTGCTCATAAAACTTGTCATATTTGCAGACATGGATTTTGTTGGTTTTGCAGATTACATTGGATTTATTGCCAACATCGTGATAAATTTACTATCCGTACTCCTTGACGATTATAAGTTCGGTTCGAGAGGAAACAACGCCATGTAGGCTAGAAAGAACAAGGACGACGACGTCAGAGACTCGATTTTGGGATTTGCCAGCTGGCAGCGGGTGGCATTTAAATAAGCAATGCGCGCTGCTTTAAATTTATGCGCATATCAAGCTGACAAGGTTATGAAAATGCTACAACAGCCAGACTCTTGTCTTCCTCTCTCCATCTCTATCTCTCTCTCACTCTCTCTCTCTCTCTCTCTCTCTATCTTCCTATCTCTGTCTGCTGCTGCGCGCCCATTCAACTCCTAACCCATTTCAAAGACAACCCAGCCCAGTTCAGCTCATCCCACGCCCGCTGGCTTAGCTGCTTAGAGTAGAACTCTGTGTGTATGTGTGTGTATCTGTGTGTGTGTGTGTGGACTTTAGAATACTCCCTGCAAGCTGCCGGCAGATGGCTGCGTCACCTATGATTCATTTAAGCAAAACACACTCTGTGCGGGCGATGCGACCAGGATGTAGGCATGTATTTGTCTGGAGTTCTTATATTTTGGTAAGCATAATTGAAATGTAAATTTTGTTACGGTTTATGTTTACAGAAGGGTGGCGTGCCTTGAAATTAATATTTAACAATTTGTGGCTGTCAAAATAGGCAACAACATAAACAAGAAGAAGAAAAGTTACCTTCTGGCTGATGAGAATTTAACACACAAAATAATATTACATTTTCGCTAAAATTGCATCTGTTTGGAATGCCATAATATCTATCTATCTATCTATCTATCTATAATCTATCTGTATTTATATTGCACAAGCATTTTGTGTGGCAAATAATATATGCGTATTTTAGTATCTGAAGTTAGAAACAACTCACTTAGTCGGCAGCCCATTATCTTGTGCCACGTGCAACTTAATGTACCATTTTGTGCAACAAAAAAGTTTTCATATTCACAAATGCCGCCTTAGTGGAAAATACACATCTTAATAGCCAACATTTGGCTACACACAAGTGGTAAGCCACATTTAGTGCCGCGCATCGCGCTGCACCACCTCAAAACGTGACTTTTGCTGCATTTTTGTGTCGCTCTCAAGACAGCGACACAGAGGGCTGCGCGAAAGGGGGTGGGTGGGGCGCCGGACTGTTGTGTAAGACCCCATTCGAGTTTCATAATTCGCAACAAAAGCGTCGGCCATTTTGTGGCAAACTTAAAATGGCCAAGTAGCCGCAAACACTGAGCGAAAAGCCCAAAGCCCGTTGGTGTGCATAAAACGGCGCTTATTAAAATTCGCTCAATTTTAATAAGCAACTTTCAAATCTGTTTATTTCATATTTGTGTGTGTGTGAGCGACTTGAAACAGAGTGTAATAAATAGCAGCAATGATGAGTGTTTCAACACGAAACTACAAAGAATTATAAAATTAAATTGAAAAAAGAGGGCATTTGCCGTTTCGTTGCCTTTTAATGAATTTTTCACGCGCGTTTTTTGCAAATGAAACTCATTTTGCATAGGCACGTTTTTCCGACAACTCGTTTCATTGAGTTTCCTCACGGACTCCCATCTACCGCTTTTCTTGTTTGCTGCCGCTGCCGCTGTTTTTGTTATTGTTGTTATTGTTGTTGGGCTGATTTGCTTGCCTGAAAGCGAAAACGAGCAAAACTTAAATAGTATTACGCATACGCTCAGTTAATCAGCCATACGTTAATTTGGGTCAATTCACTTGGGTTTAATTTTTAGAGAATTCCCCAAATGCCGTATACACATAGACTACCCAAAGTTCAACGACTTAAACAAAAATATGGTAAATGCATAGCGAAGCAGAGGTGCAGCTGATTCTGAATTGTTTTGTTTAATGGGCTTTTGGCGAATTCTGAATATTAGCGACTAGGCCTCAACTCACTTGTTTGCCAAAATGAGTTCACCAGCCTGTTCTTCTTTTAATTGTTAAGCATTATTGCTGTTGTCGTTGTTGTTAGCTTTCTGCTACTGTTGTCTTTTGCTTTGTTGGCTAACAAATAAAACAGAAATGAGCTGGGTTTTGTTGGCCTAATTAGTTTCACCTGTGTCAATGTGCAAACAAAAGCCACAGACCAGACTGCGGCCAAGAACATTGTTAATGAAGAAGACAAAAGTAAGTATGTGTTTGTCAGTGTGTATATATTTATAATAATATATTAATACATACATAAAAAAAAGCGCATAAATATTGCACACAGCGTGGAGCAGAAATAATGCCACATTTAACGAGCAAGTTTTTTGCCTCCCCTCTTGTTTTGTACAGAAAACAAAGAATTTCGCTTCTAGTGAAATACATACAGATGCAGTTTGATACACCAACATTTAGAGAGCAATGCTAAATGAAAGAGCAACAATGTGTATATCCACACACACCATAATGGCAACAGGAAGTGATTCATGAATAACCAAGACTTTGAATGTGTTTGCTGAGTGGGTGTGCCGCATATGATAAGTGGTACTACATAGACCAAAGATGACTTTCCCAGTGTGTGTTTAAAACTAATCATGTCTAACTATAACAATCCACAGCAACATTTTTTCCTTTTAAAGCTGACATCAGCTCATACTTGTCATCATACAAATAGAATAGAATTCATAGAAATAAGACAGCCTTAAAGCCATCAGAACAACAAAATTTCAATAAAGTAAAATAAAATGGTCATCCGATTTCATTAATGGAACTTTAGAAAATTCAAAATAATATAAGCTTAAATTAAGAAATGTGTATAATATTTGCATACTGAAACTTTGCAACTTTTAACTCAGCCAGGGCAGGGGCAACCAACGTTTGTCGTCACACATGCAAATTTGATCAGCTGCGTTAATTATAATTACATTTTAAGTCAGACGATACAAAATTATTTACTTTTGCAATTTATTGCCAGGGACAAGAAAAGTTAAAGCTGCGACTTTGTAAGTATTTTTATATTGGGGAAAAAATATTAAATTCTTGCCGATCGACTAGCGATTAAAGGCCCGATAACTTAATGCTTGTGCGAAAAAAAAAACCCGAAAACAATAATAAATGATTCTAAGCACATAGGCGGGAAGTACACACAATCGGTTTCACTGGCACTTCCGAGAACCAGCTACCATCATTGATTGCACTGGTGGGTAACCAGCCAACGGCCACGAATCGTCACCAGTTCTTGGTTATCCAATCCATAACACGAAACGTTTCCAGGAACCAGAAACTACGGCAAAAAGCCAGCTCACTAAAACCTGCCATAAATAAACAAATAGCATAAAAAAAATAGAAATAGCTGGTAAGGCGACGAGGGGAAAAATGTAAATTATTGAACGTATTAATTCAAAGTTCAAGTCGCACGTTTTGTGATGTGTGTGAGAAAGACAAAAGTAAACAACGCATAGGAATATACCAACAACAATGTAAACAAATTGTCAAAAACGTAGAGCAGTAGAACAAGGGGGAAACCGGAGAATGAAATGCCAACTTTTGATTTCATTTTAGCGACAGCGACGCTGAATTTGATTTCGAGCATGAAAACAAGAAAAAAAATAAAAAATAAAAAGAGAAAAAAATGAATTAAAAAAACACAAAAAAAAAAAACATTCACTTTCTATACGACTACGATAGACCTCTGCTTGCTGTCTCGCTTCTAACCGACAATTGTTGCTATTTTTATAGCTTCAGGGCATTGCTAATTGCGTAGGCGCTGCCCGGAATGACCAAGTAGACAGAGACCGGGCAATAGACCGTCCGTCCCGGACACCATCCCGGGCAGGGGGGGTCCGGCCTGATCTGGTCGGTTGTAGGTGAAGGTCGCGTCGTTTTTTTTTTCTCTGTTCTGTTTTTTGCTTTATAAATGACAAGTTGGCTTTTGTTTTCTCAACACAACCACATTTTCAGGCAACTACTTAAAGCAAATGATATACATTTTGATGCCGATTTGGATTTCTGTTTGAACGAACAAAGTTGACATCAAAATCTAAGCATCTTAATGGTCAATCATATGAGAAGTGTAATGTTTGGCAAATGAATTTGTATTTGAATAAAAATAAAAATAAACACTTAGCATTGGTAGTATTTTGTTGATCAGCTTCTACTGTTAACAGCTCATCCATATTTTTGTGTTTTGTAATCTTGTATTACGTAGTTTCTAAATACATTTATATATGTATTTATTTATACAGATACATACATATGCATGAATTGTGGTGCGTGTCTTGTGTCATGAAGACTTAGCAGACTCTCAGACAAACGAAAGAAAACGCAAACTGCAAATTGTATAGTATTAAAACATTGTTGCCATACCTAAGTGCTTTTAATGTTTATTAATTATGCAATTAAATGTTGCTGGTCATTTAATTGTTGAATATAAAAAAAAAAGCTTTGAGCTGCTGCCGCATTTAGTTACTGCTGCTGTTGTTGATATTGCTGTTGTTGATATTGCTGCTGCTGTTGTTGTTGCTGTTGTTGTTGTTGTTGGTTAGTCTGTTTTTGTGGCTGCTGTCTTTCAAATGACGCTCTAATGCGCATTTAATTTGACACTTTTGGCCTGACTTTTGACTCTGTAGGGTCTGAAGAGTGACTCGTGTCTAATGGACGGCCGTGTTCCAAGTCGCTTGCCGCTCTTAGCCGGCAAATTATGTCAGCTAATTATTTAGTTAACATCATCAACGACCACAAAACGACAAATACCAACGAAAAAAGAAGAAAAAAAAAAAAAATAAATAAATAACGAACGCCAAACAATTGTGCGCAATTTTTCTATTCATTGAGTGGAAATTGTTTTTTTGTTGAACGCTTTTTCAACTGTGTGTAGTTTGTTGCTTTTTTTTCGCTCTCCCTCTAGGTGCTAGCCACATACAAATATATAATTTTCAAGACCCTGAGGCGTGCGCGGTACCAAGGTCAAAGTATTTAGCATTAGTTAGATGGGCTCTCCGGCTGCTCTGTGTGCATTTGAAAAGCACGAAGCGGCACGGAAGACGTCACCAGCAATAGAAACAGTAACACAACAACAACAACAACAACAACAACTCGATGAAGAAGAAGACTCTTTGTATTTATTGTTGTTGTTGTTGTTGTTATTGTTGTACGTATCTTTGTTCTGTATTCTGTGTTCTGGTTCTGTTGCCGGCTTAGTATCGCTTTTTTGGGCATACGAATTCCAATGTTGCTGCTAAGCTCTCGTACCCCAAGGCCATATAAATTATGATAATCATAAGAATTACTTGACTCTGTCGCATACAATTTTTCGTTGTGGTCTCACACCATCACCACCACCACCACCACCAGCAGTAGCAGCAACACCAGCAAGACCACCAACACCGCCATACCAACCACCCAGAGTCCACCCGCGTCGCAATGTTACGTAAGAAATGGTATCTTAATAAATAGTATGTGAGAATTTTCAATAAAACACAATACCCATCGTTGGGTCATGAGTTTCAAATATTTTACGTTCCCTTTACGTGCCTCGCTGGAAATTTGCGTTTACGACTGTCCTCGATTTAATTTCGCCGTTACCGTTGTTGCCTCATTGTTTGTGTGTCGCTTATTCTGGCGCTTGCTTTCTTTGGCTTTAAAATTGAAGAATGTGCTTCAGTTCGGGGGGGGGTTGGGGACTTGGGGGGTTGGTTGTCCCAATGAAATATGCTCGGCAAAGCAACCAAAATGCATTTTGATGAGCATCAAGCTTTCAAATCGCGCTCCCGATAAGCTCTTGATTCTTCTCGCGATATTTACGGACTGTTCTAATGAAGTGGCAGCCACACAATGACACTCAAATATTAAGCAGCATTCGGCTTTCGATATTATCCTACTTTTAAAATAAGTTGCGATGTTCTTCAGCTTGTTAAATAAATTTAAAAAAAAAAGAACTAAATTCCAGCAAGAATCAGAATTGATGGAGACAACAATGAATAATAATAAGTCAGTTTAAATAAATAATGTTTAAGACTTTACTATGAATCCAACCAGTTAATCACTGAGCAATTTGTTTTCTTTGCAAAACGAATTATTAATTTAATTCAAAAACAAATAAGAATGAATTGGGTTGGGAGAGCCAGATTAGGGGATTCCCCGCTCGCATTAGCTTTTATTTATATATAGCTACAATGTAATTTGCAACATGAATAACAAATCTCGCAACAATGGAATTTATATACATGTGTATAACTTAATTAATATAGATGGATGACATATCGAAAACAATTGTTGACTGTCCACTTTAATTTCTTTTGTCGCAATAAAAAACAGAAATTGGACAAAACCATTTGATTGAAATCGCTTAAGTTGCTTAAAATTCAGTGCATCTGCAGCAGAGCCACGCCCAGTTAGGCCACCGGTTTGGATCAATCAAATGGTTTGCAAATCGTTTTCAATATGTATGCATATAATATATAGACTCGCATTTTTATTCAAAGCCCATCCGCAAACTGCAGCTTTTGTGTCATGTTCAACATCGTTAGCTGCTGCTGCTACTGCTGCTGCTGATAATGATGACATTGATAATGATGATGATGATGATGATGTTTGCTTGTCTGCGGATGTTTCAGCACTTTTTGCGCTTTTCGCTTGCCTTAAATTATTAAATTCATCAGCGCTGACAGTTGACAAAACAAACGGATTGCAGGAGAATAACGAAATCAATAACATTCACAACAGCAAACAACATCGAAAAAGGAGCGAAGTCTGCTCTAAAATAAAATATTGCATTTTTAAATGTTAAATGCCGAAAATTCGACTTTACTGGCTTCTGGCTGCCAATCCGTCCAATCAGTCACGAGAGGAGCGGAGTGGAGGGGAGAGGAGGAGAGACAGCGGGAACGGATCAGAAGACCACACGCTTCGCATATGAAATGATTTGTGCCCCATTGTTCGATTGCCGCTGGACTTCTCTTCTCTTCGGCGAATGTCGATGGCGCGTATTGATAATTGAAATCAGGCATGAAATCACTGCGGCCACTTGAATTATGGCGTTTGCTGGCGCTTTTGTTCTCGCCAACGTGTACAGCCGACTGATTGCCCCCACCAGCCAACAACTACCAGCCACAAGCCACAGGCCGTCTACTGTTGGTGACGGAGACGAGCCACTGGCAACGCCAGGCCGAGTGGATGGGTGAAAAATATAAAGAGCGAGACGAGTCAGGTAAAATTTGCATAACAATTTGAAATTCTTGTGCAGTAACGAGCCGACTGGGCCTCTTGCCAATACCCCAGCTGGTCCAACTTTGGCTAAGCACCCACCCAACTCTGCCGGCTCTGCCCCTCTGTGTGTTTTTGCAGTCCTGATTGATTGCTCACACGCGCTGCGCTTTGATTGTTAACAAATTCCCGCTTTGGTCGGCGGGTTAATTAAAAATTCCCCTTTGTCATAGCTCAACAGCAACAGTAAGTAATAACTGCAATAAAAACCAGTTGGGAGCAGAAGAATTATGCATTTATGTATTTGTATATAAATTCATCACCTTTGCTAATTCCTTTGTCTAATTTCTATTCGAAGCCGCAGCTGGCTTCTGTTTGTTTGAAGTTTTTAATATATTTTGCAAGTACGCTGCAGAGTTTTTCGGGGAAGCCATATCCAAAGTTCGTTTTGCACGCCATGCAATAAAAAAAAAAACAAAAAAACAAAACAACCTCAACTTGGCCACAAAGTTTGCAAAGTGGCAAAATAAAAAAATGAACAACGTGCAGTGAAAGCGGAAATACGCAACAAGAAAAGGAAGCTGTTAAAAAAAAAAAAAAACAATGTAGAAAGAGCCTTGTGTCGCATAAAAATTCTATATTTTTTAAATTTTTAAGTAGCTACATCGATGGCAAATAAGCGCATTAAAATTATTTCAATTTTCTTTGCAGTCAAAAAAATATAAAAATATATTTAATCCACTAAAAGCTTGATTTTAATGATATGAAAATCCAAAAAAAAACTCTTTAAAAAAAAATACAATTTGAATCTAAATAATTTTTTTTTGTTTTGATTTTTATGAATTTTTAAAATAGTGTACTTAAAATGTCAAAAAAAAATTCAAGTCAATGGAATTATTGCACTTTAACTATGTCAAAGCGACTTGTTTTAACACTTTTGTAAATCATTTTATTTTATTTATATATTTTACTTAATTATTCAAGTAAGAATATTTCATATGAAATGTAATAAAAATAAAAGACGGATGATGGAATATGAAACTGCTGCCTGCTGTCTTTTTAATAAGGGTAACTATGCGGTTCGCCAGGCTTGACTTGACTCACATTGCCAGCTTGTGGGTGGATGCCATATTTATTAGTTCTTGTGAACTCATTTTTTGCAAGTAATGCATGGAGTAATGCAAAACCAGAGTTGAGATGATTTAATATACGAGCTGTCGATCATTAGCAAATTAAACTGGCGGCTTTGTTGTTGGCACAAATGCAGCTGCTTCCGCTCTCCGGCGCTCACACTAACTCTCCAATTGTCTCGCCTCTCAATTTGTAGGCCATGCCATGCATATGATATGCACATAACCACATACATATATATTCATATATAATGAGGGGCTCTAGCACAAGTGTCCATGTCCGTCTCTATTTGCATTGCGTTTGCCTTGCGCGTCGTCTATTTGTTTAGACATTGCGCTCGCATTGCATACGTGGCGTATGCGTAACCTTGACAGATGTATCTATACATACATACTTTAATGTGTTTGTGTTTCTGTTTGTGTTTGTGTTTGTAATATTGCAAGCTATAGCTTTAACAGCAGAGCAAAATGTGCAGAGTGCTCTAACCCACACACACACACACACACACAAACACACACAGCAATTGGCGCGACACGCATCTCAGTGCAATTTGCTTGAAAAATATAACAATTATGGATAGTTATGAGTGTGGCGTGTTCTCTGCCAACTCCAAAGATTGTCGCAGCATTGTAATCAGTGCTTGTATACTTTATAATACGTTCTAAAGCAGCTTATACGCATATGCGACGAGGTCGCATGCATTGCATCAGCTCGGCAAAAGGAGAAACATTTAGTTATTTTGAGTTTTACTATTATTTGTTTTATATACGTATACAAAATTTGTAGATGACTTTTTCGTATTTATTTATGCTATTCATTTAGGCGAGATTAAAACGAAAGCGTGTAAAATGATATTAAAAAGCTTCATCATATTCTTATAGAGACTTGTACAGCTGTCAATTAAAGGTTGTTAAGACTCTTCAATTAAGTTATGTTTACTTATTGGCAATTGACCATTAGAGATAACAAAGCTAAACATCGGCCAAATAGGTCATAATTCAATCTTGTTGTGATCGAACAGTAATCGGAGCGTATACGTAATGTGCATTTTATTAACTACACCGCATCTAAAACAGTCGATCAGAAATTGCGTATACGTATTTAAGCGCAACCTTCATTTTGCGGCTGTTCTTCCGGGTTGACATACACACATTCCCACACCTGCATATGCATGTCCTTTGGCATGGCAATTGCTCAGATGCACAACTGCTCGGATGCCTATATGACATAACATTTCAAATAGGAAATGATGTAAAAATCTTAGCACAGCTGCCACATAGTCAAACGCCAATACCAGCAAAATGAATAAAATGCGCTTGAAATTGTTTCAACTGCCAGCAGTGGCTACAATAGCAGCAGCAACAATAACATCTATTTTTGACAACAACAACTGTTAGGCCCATTAAAGGCCTCGACAATGAAGCATCGAAAACATCGAGAACGTTGAGAACGGAACGGCAAATGGCGATGGCAAATGATCGCCGACAATTTTCACTGAGAAGCGGCTAGCTGGAAAAAAAAAGGCAGCAGCAGCAGCAACCACAACAACAACAATAATAATGGAAAAAAGTTTTGCTTACGTGATCGAGGCCCGGACTCGGTTCTCAGTGCTGTCTGGTAAAGATTTACATGGCTGACCTTGAAGCGAAAATCTCGCTGCAATCTTCAATAATAAAATTAAATATAATTGCGGGGCTGTAAAAGCAGCAGCAGCAGCAGCAACAGCAGCAGCAACAGCAATAGTAATAGCACAAGCACTGGCAATAGCAACAAATACAAACTGCCAATCAAATTGTCAGTCAAGTGGAAAAGAGCAAAAACTACAACACAGCCGATGGGCGAAGAAATTTTCGCAAAAAAAAAAAAAAAACTTCTCATTGCTGTTTGTGAGAGATGATGCAGAAAATGAACGAGAACAACAACAGCAACAATTGCTGCTTGCACATCGGCGAGTGCAAAACTTGGCAAAAACAAATACTACAGAGACCTTGAAATGCTGCTTGGTTGGAAAAAGCCACAGCAACAACAACAGCAACAACAACAGCAACAGCAACAACAACAACAACGAGAATCGCGAATGCAAAATCACCCTGGAACAACAACAAGTAAACTTAGAGGCGAAATGAGCAAAGCAAAACAAATCGATAGCGTCGAGCGCTCGCCTAACAACAATAATTATAACAACAAAACCGATGTTAAAAATAAAGAAATAAACAACAACGACAACAACAACAACAAGAAATATATGTGCAACTATATACGAATTGAATGTAAGCATTCATCAGCATCAAAAAAGAAAATTCTACAAGTCTTCAAGGTCCCGAAGCAACAGATACCCTGAAATCATCTTCAAAGCGAGTGGATGTTGAGCTATTTTCCCAACAACATTCTTACGAATTTTGGAGAAAAAAAAAGAGCCAAAAGAAACATTGAGCCCTGTGCAATCGTATGTTGTTTATTATCAATTCTTCTCTGCTCTTCTTGTGATGCATCATGGAATCATCATCATCAAAAACTTGAGCAAATACTAATTTATTAACAAGCAAACAAGCAAATCTAGATATGGATTACCTTGGCTATAGCCAGTCGCAAGTTAGACGGCTCACTAAATGTCAACACGTAAATTTAACAGTTAATGCAATTTGAAAATTAAAAGTTTAGTGCCGTATTAGTAGAGTATAAGAATTAGCGGCGATTGCCAGCGAGATGCTCTGCAATTGCATCGGAGCAATTTGTAAAATGAGCGGGCTGCGCGGACTGCGAATTGTGGAACTGTTAAACTGCGGCTGAGGCTGCGGCTGCGGCGTGCGGATGGCCGGTCTCTGTCCGTAGGCAGCGGAGTGTGGGCAGCCTGTGTGTGTGTGTGTGTGTGTGTGTGTGTTTGTGTGTTTTTGGTGTTTTACTTGACGCCGCGTGGGGTGAAAGGGAAGAGGGAGGAGGAGCAGCAACAAGCACATTTCATTATCATCGTCTTCATTATAAGCTTAAGCGAACACACACACATACGGGCAGCGAGCAGCGAGAGAGAGAGAGAAGCAAAGAGAGAGAGAGAGCGAAAGAGAGCGGGAGAGAGGAGATAGAAGAGCGAAGAGCAGCGACGGTGCTCAGATAAGCCGAGGCTAACTCGCAGCAACTGCGGCTACTGCGGCGACGGTGCTTCTCCATTACAGCGACGCGTCGTCGCCGTCTTCTTATGGCGCAGTAAAGATTTATTTTCCATAGTCGTCCGCTCGTCTTTGTCGTCGTCGTCTACTATAAATGTACAACAAACAGCTTCTAATGTACGAGCATTTATTTCAGTTTCTGTTTTGCAATAACTTTTTGTTGCTGTTGCTATGACTTGTTGTTGTTGCTGGTGTGCGGAAACTTTTTTTTGTTGTTGCCCCCATCGTCGCACTTTTGCCCATTTGACCGCAGCTAAATCATGTGACTTTTTTAGTGGTCTCCGCAGCCGTTCCTATTCTCCCGCATCTCAGCCCCCTCCCTCCCCCTCTCCCTCTCTCACTCTATGATTGCTGCTCAGTTTTTCTGTATGGGACTTCTAAGTGAATTTCAGTTTTGAGTTATGCGAAATTCGGTTATTCACTAAAGTTCGCAACAATGCACTTTGCTGATGCTGATGCTGATGCTGATGAGTTGAGTTGAGTCGCAGTTTTCAAATTGTTTTTGCCAAATAATGAGGGGAATTTTTAATTGCCATTGTTTAAGCTCGCAAAATAAATGAACACATCTCAACAGGGGCTTAGCTTGGCGTAAATAAAGCGAAACGCCTGTTTGGTATATGAAAGACCTTTAGTCTTTGCACTTGATACCCATGCATTCAACAATTTAATATCTATATACATATAAAGATAGATATAATACCAGCAGTTGGCATTAGCAACGCAAACAAATGATGCTGAAGCACCCCCTTCCCCAATCGAGCATAAGAATCCCTTTTTTGCAGACTTTCTTTGAATGGTTATTAAGTTGAAGCTATAAAAAAAAAAAAGAAAAGATGAAATCCAACGGACATTTGTGTCATATGGCGACAAATAAAGTTATTGGTCGGGCCATTGATGGGATGGGGCAAAAGGCAATGGACAATCGAACTGAACTCAATGAAATATAATGCCATGAACTGGCTTCAGGCCTGAGCCCGGTCTTTTGGCCTTGGTCCAAGCTGCTTATGCTGAACGTAGAATACCCAAAGTTGAATACTTTTTTGACCGGAGACTCGCTGGTTAATTATTTTTTCTCTTCTGCAGTTTATTCGCAGCTTTGCCGTTATAGCGCCGTTACTTAAAGTCGAGTATCCGAACACTTATGATACACTAAGTTTAAGCTGATTTATAAAAATGTATAAAAAATATTTTAGTCCTTGTTTGGAGTGTCTCTCATAAAATTGAGAGCTGCATTTTGAGTTTAACAAATCGACTGTAATTCATTTATATATTATAACATTTAAGAACATTAAATTACACTTAAAAGCATTAAAGAAAAATAATTAAAAATATAGTTTTAATTCACAAAGACAACTTTGTTTGAATTCTATCACGAATCGTTTATATCATTTGTATATTCTAGTGTATGCAAGCTGCGCTGCTGCACAAAAGAAAAACAACTTTCTTTATTATGAATACATGCAACATATTTCAAGCTTAATCCCAAAGTGGCAAAACGAGAATGTCGCCGGCCAATGTTGCAGCCTCAAAGATGTTGAGCGACTTTTGGCAATACCAACACGACACAGTCCAAGCCACAGTTAAAGCAATCAAGGGGCAGCAACAGCAACAGCAACAGCCACAACATCAACATCCACACAATGTAAAACTGAAGTGCTCTGGTTAGGGTCTGAGCCTTGGCGTCAACTGGTTTGGCATAGGCTGCCCCGGCTTCTTTAATCGAGTTCATCATTGTTCATTATTGTCGCCATGGTTGCCATGATCTCAAGTGTTTAATTTAATGCCGCCTGCGTTCTTCTCACTCTCTGTCTGTCTGTCTGTCTGCCTGTCTGCCTGTCCGTCTGTTTCGGTTCATATGCATGATTAAGAAGCGGCCGTCGAAGGTCAACAAGTGCCAAGGAATTGGCTTGGCCTGAAGCCTCAAACCTGGACATGGACAGCTAGTTCATTCAGCGCCTCGACTCAACATACACAATCTGCGGATGGAAATTTTAATAACTGGACAAGGTCAACCAGGAAGCAGTCGTTGCGGTTTGGTCAGCTTTTCGGCTTGCCTTTCGTTTTGACGGTCTTCTGGTAATAAAAATTCGAATTTACGACAGATCAAACCATTACCCCTTGGCCACGTGCTGCAACAAGATGATGCGGCAAAGAAGTTCTCGCATCATTTCTAATAATAACAATATAAGTCGGCCACGAATAATGCGGCGTATGCGCAATATTTTTTTAAAACATTTAACTGGTGCACGGGAAATTAATTTGGTGAGCTATAAAAAGAGCAGCAGCAGTGGCAGCAACAAGGCCACAAGGTTAGGAGCGCCGCGGTTTCAATTGGCAACCGCATAACAGTTGCTGGCAATTGCATGTCAGCTTTTTTGTTAGCACGCGAAAAACGTAAAATCAGAAAAGTCGACAACTTTCAGTTACATGCAAGCCAAACGCACAGTTGACATACAAATTAGCAGGTTGAAAGCTTCGCTTTGATTTTGCTTAGTTTTTTTTTTATTTATTATTTTTTTTTTTGTCTCCTAACTGCTGTCGGTCGACTGTCATTTCAAGTTCAGCTCTGTTATTTTTTGCCATTTTGTTGGCACTTGCATCCAGTCCGCGTGTGTGTGTGTGTGTGTGTGTGAACCATCGAAACTGCGCTGCTATTGCTAGTTGGAATTGCAGTGCAAGTTGATTTCAAGTGCATACACAAATTACCAATGCAAATACAACAGCACAATATGTACAAATAGTAGGCATATTGAGTCACCAGCATTACGACTCCATGACATGGCCTGCCACATGCTGCCACACTTCTCAATGCCAGCGGATACAGATACAGATACAAATGCTCTCGCACATAGATGCGATAGATATTCGTAAATACATCTATATATATATATATCTATTTAGCTAGCTGTCCGCGCGCTCGCTTAAATTACAGAAAATCGTGCAAAATTTTATTTGCTTTAGACAGCTGCTACAAAACCGTAAAAGATATCAGTCAGTTACCAGTCAAATAGATACAGATACAAATCAAAATACAAACAGTGTTTAGCCGTGTTGTTGCTGTGAGAAGTTGAAAACATTTTCACACTTTGTAGTTTGCATAATTGATGGCTGCTGATGTTGCTGTTGCTGTTGCTAATGCACATGTTGATCATGTTTGATGATACTTTAATGATACTTGAGAGCTTGGTCCATTGCTGTGATCTTTGTGCTTAACACATGATTGACGAGCTATTTAGTATCAAATCAAGACAGACCTTGCATAAAAACCGAAATGTTCTTGAGCTTGCCATTAAAAATAATCTCATTCTGATTCTTATCCACATAGACAATTTATCAAATTAACCGACTTGATTTCAACGATTTTGCTTTCACACACAATCAGTAAAGATTAACGAAGCTGTTTAACGTATATATTACATATCATAAAACTCCACTACTCAGATAGATGCAGCATAAGAATATTAAATCAATTATGCATAGGGCATATGTAAATGCTGACTGCTCACTGGCCAACAGATGAAATGACACTGACTAATAAGATAGCCGGTTGCGCCTTCAATCCCTCAGGCAGAGATTCAGTGAGAATCCAAGCGAGCTAATGTTGTGATGCTTATGAAACAAATGGTCAGCGTGCATTTAAATGGCTACATGACAGTAGCAACAAAATGATAGACATAAATTGTACAGAATGGCTGCTAGAAGCTGGCAACAACAACAGCAAGGCAAATTGATCATTTAGTTTTCTTGCAATCATTTTAACATATATTGTGTAATAAGCATTCATTAAATCATTGCAGCGGTCAAAAGCTCATGATAAATACGCAGCCAAGTAGAAAAATTGACTGCAAGAACTGATCGTCAACTTTGGTCCAATGATAAAGTTTTCCTAGCCACTTGCTTATAATGGCTGATATAGTTGAGCTTCTAATAAACTAAATGGATTTACTAGCACAAATCTAAATGCACATATATAAATAAGTAGTACTAACAAAGCTAGTTAGATACACAGATGCAGTTCACACTTCATTTAAGAATTTACATACAAATGCCCGTAATTATAAAGCCAACCAACAAGCAGTATCCACATGCTATTCAGACCAAATTTATAGAGATTAGCCAAGTTCTAATCAATCGAACTGCTTTTCAAGTCCATGCACGGCATGCCATGTACTTGAGACATTAAATCTCCCACGTTCCCAATTGGCCTGAGCCAACTAAGTAAGTAAGTAAGTAACCAAAGAGCCGTGGAGGCTTCGACTTCGGCTTCTTGCGCAGTGGCCCGTTAAATGGGTCATTTGCAGCGGCTGTCGAAGACAAAGCTGTGGTTGTATTTTTTTTTTCTGCTGGTAACGCCCCAGCAAGAGAAGTAAAACACGTTGACAATGACGACAATTGTAAACAGCAGGCAGGCAGCAGACCAAACATCTATCCAACAAACCATCCAAGCCAGCGTCCAAGTACCCGTCCATTCAACCATCCATCAGCGGGTAGACCAAGACAACGCCGCAATTTTAAATGACCAAATTCGTCTTGTGGTTTGTACTTGAAAACCCCAAAACTGGTGAACGTAATGCGTTATATATATACAAACATACACACATCATTGCTATTCGATAAACACGAGAACTTCACAGGCTGGTGGCCAGCTGTCAACCAACTTGCAGAATGAGATGAAAATTAAACCAATTTTTGTTGTCTGCTGTGCTCTTTTCTTGTTTCTTGAGCTGCTTGAGCCGTAAAATGTTAAAATATGTAGCCATAAAATTGGTTTTGGTTATACGAAATGAAATGCAATAAATAAACTGCACAAATGATTTAATGGATTGATTAAAACTGTATGAAACAAAGAGCCAATGTTGAGAACTATTCAACATAATCGAAGATTGCATCACTTGGCGAAAGTCAGAGAATAAATAGTCCGCTTCCAAGCTGATTTACTTTCCTTACATTTGAAACATAGGTTCCACTTTAATAAATAAATAAAAATGACAAATGTCTGGCAAATAATGACTTAATTATTACTTCAAATTTAGCTGTTTTAATGAAAATCTATAGGATTTCATACATCATTATTTTCTAACCAAAATCTAAATTCAGCATAATTTTGCATAATATTGAAAACAAATAATAATAATTTGACTACGGTAGAAACTATTAAAAAAAAAAACAAAGACTCCCCTTACACCTTGTCCACGCTTTTTCATTTTGGAGTCTCAATTACTAAATCTTTATTATGGACTTGGGCATGACTCGATCGAAGCAAACACACAACCACTATTTTATACCACTCCATATCAGCCCACCCATTTACGGATCACACAATGCCGAAAGACCAAAACATAAAACAAGAAATTCTTTTGCTGGTTGGCGAACCGAAATATTTTTATTTATTTATTTTGACTGCCGAAATAAACACGATCAATGCTAAATGAGTCGCCCAACTGAGTCGTCATCATTGTTGTTCGTTCTTCTTCGATTTTGGTTGGGTTTGGTTTGGTTTAGTTTTGGCTTCGATTTTGCTTGCCCAGTTGCCACAAGGTGCTGGAAAACATTTCTTAGTACCACGCAGCAAAAGTTTTTTTTTAAAGTCTTTGCGTTGTTCGATTCGATTTAATTCGATACGTTTCGTTTTGACTTTGGCAAGCAAGTGCAATTAAATTTATTTATGCAAATTTGCAAGCTACTCGTAGAATTCAAATAATGAGTGCTGTAGAGTTTTGGCTTTTGTGTGTGTGTGTCTGGTTTAGTTTCTGTGCACTTGTTGCCAACAATTGTCGCGCATTAGTTGCGCTAACCTCAAGGTCCAACTTTTTTGCACATTTGTGTGTGTTTGTGGTGTAGGGGTTGGAGTGAGGGTAACGCTTAGAAACTTCAGCACCAAAGTCATGTCATGTGAAATAATTGCAATTTACGCTTCGCAGCCAACGGGCAGCGCAGCACCAGCAGCAGCAGCAGCAAAACCAACTAAATACAATTGTTGGCCGTTCCATGGGGCGAATACAGAACGTAGAATTTTGTTTGCTGACTGATGATGATGATGATGATGATCTCACATGCATTCACTGCATGAAAAACAACCATCAGTGGCAGCAGTACAGAATCGAACACAGAGCCAGGCCGCTGGTACATGTTAGCACGCCTCATCGTCAAATTATCTCTCTCGCATTATACACACACACACACACATACAGATGCACACACACTTAGATACACAATGTGAAGCAGCAGCAAGCCTTTGTCAATGTGCCCGGTGTCTGCTACGCTCTGCTCTGGGCCGGGATTGCATAACGCGGTTGTAATGAAGCGTCAATCTGCGTCGCAGCCAGGTCCACAAAGAGACTGGAATCGGCTGAGTGGAAGCGTTCGCTGTGTGAATATTTCATGGTCACCCATACAAGCGAGCAACTCTCTCTCTCTCTCTCTCTCTGTGTGTGTGTGTTTGTGTGTATCTGTGTGTGTTTCTGGTGAAAATATTCGCATTGTAAGCGAACTGAAAACAGCAACCAACCCAAAAGCAAACAAACATTCCAAACAACAGCAGCACATTGCAGCTGTCAAAGGGGATATCATGACGATCAAAAAACGCGTTTAATTTAAAATCTAGCCAGGTTTTAAGCTAAATTAATCTGGGCACAATAGCAATAGCAGTCATCGGCTCGATTTGATCAAAAATTTAATTGCTCATTGAAATTAAATTAATCTGGATTCAAAATGTAAATAAATAATAAGAGTATAGAGTTAAAGATATTATCGCCTAGATATATTTTTGATGATTACACTTCTGGAACATCTCGTGTTTTATTTTCAAAAGTATTGCATATTTTGGCGAAATGTTTGAGCTCAAAGTTGAACTACGATATTTAAATATGCATTGCATTGCAATTGGATTTTAGTTAGAGGTATTTTGAAAATGTTCAAAATTTCCATCTGTTGCATTTTTGTGCATATTTAATTGCAAAAATTGGAAGAGAACTGCACAAAACAAGTGAGAATGACCTAGTCAATAATTGCCAACTTGGGGATACTGCGTACTCAGCTAATAACTATAATAACTCAATGAAAACACAGATTCTATGTTCATGCATTCTCAAATTTAGGTTACTTGTTACGATAATCTATAAGTAGCCACCAACCAGTCGATATGTATTCCTAAGATCTCTGATATTGGCGCACTCATCTAGACGGACATGGCCAGCTCTACTCAACACGCAATGCTGATCAATAATATACATAACTTAAGGCGTCAAAAAGGCCTTCTTCTGCATATTACATATTTTACACGACTTCATTCATACTCTTTTTACGCATTTGCAATGGGTGTACAGGGTATTAAAAAAGGTCCGAAATTTAACATTTAAAGTTACAAACATTTGAAAATAGATATGTGTAAATAAATTTGTACAGCTGCTGTGCAAACATAACTGCTGATGACTGCCAAATTGTTGCTATACACAAGTCAAATGAATATTTGCCGACTGCTCGTGGTGAAAAATGTATTTTATGCATTTTGTGTCTTACAAATGGTTGGTAACATTTATCATTCATTCCTTATGAACGCTATGGTGGAAATGAAATTGCGTGTAAGTGTTGGGTGTGTAAAAGTTTTACATTGAATTGAAATCATTCCCTATAACAAAACTGAAAAGATATCGTAACACGGTGCGTATGTGTAATTTGAAACGCAAACGCCTTGTTTGGTGTTAATTTCCTTTGTTTCTGTTTAGAGTCTCGACTTCGCTGGAAAAGCAACTGAGTCATTTTGGAACGGGCTGGTACCAAACTGGCATAGAATATGCAGCTTCCAATTACCAGCAAACGAATCGCAGCATTACTCACCTGTTACTAGTGGATGTGTCGCAATTCGTTCTAAGACAGGGCGTATACTTCATCATCACATTTTCTACATTATTTTACAGCCGCAGTATACTCGTATGTGTGCGAGTGCAATCGTGAGAACCTAAGGTTTATCTGGCTAACTCATTAAATGAAACTGACAACTACGTTTAACATCCAACAATTACAGTCAAAGAGTAAGACACAAACAGAGAGAGAGGAAGACCGCTCTTATGAATGTAATTTGCTTATAATATATAGGTGTACACGTGTACAGTGACCTTGAACTTGATATTAGATGCGATCGCAATAGCACACTGTAACATACACACGCACACGCACACACACACACGCTCATAACCGGTTTGGATGTCTTTGGACCGGGCAAACACACTGTGCTAAATTCAATAAGAGCTGTCTGGTCAAGTGCATACACTCAGAGCACATTCGGATTCACTCGTTAGTTCGCATCACACACTCAAACATACACACGCACACACACACACACACATATCAAACTCGAATTTAAGGATACTTTATGGCAACATGGCCAACATTTATATGGCCTGCTCTTCTGCTGAGTCATTGCCAAACATTTGCCGGCTATGTGCGTTTGGCCAAAGCAAACAGATTGCCTTGTTTGAGGCTGGATTTCGTTACTTAACATCAGCTCTAACCATATTGGTTTATACAAGCGTATGTGACTGTGTCCATGTGTGGGATATGTACACAAATATGTAAATCAATGTGGGTCGCCTGTAATAACAAGAGCCTTGCAAAACGGCTCAAACAAATACGAATAGATGAACTTGACATTTTTTGATGTTGTTGTTGGTGCTGCTTTCGACAATGATAACCTATGTCAAGTGCTGGAAACGGTTGGCATCCTTCAAACAGTATATCATCCTTCTCAGTTTTAGGCACATACTATTTGAGTTATATGCATAACAATCATAACAAAAAGTGTTGATTCTAGCATTGTCATATCAACAAAAAGTTCAGTTTTAATAATTATACAAAAACTGTTAAGATGTATCAAAAATTTAACATACAAGTAGAGAGAACCAACTCAAAATATAAGTCAATATTTATATATTAAGAGATATACAAATACCAAATAGATACTCGACAATTCGAAATAATTTAGATAAGCAGTTGAATTATATGCAGGTAATTATGGAAAATAATTATGACAGCAATGAAATGTTATCATCTCAATTTTATTTAAGTATTTTATTTTTACCTTCGTCCCAAAATGTACCGTCTATGTAATAATTACTATACTGAAACATCTTTTTTTTCTCACTTTAAATAAACATAGAAGTGGAAGCTATGATAAGAAGCAAACACAAAAAATGACGTTAAGTCAGTTGCCTGAAGATGTACATGCGCAATTGTCAATATACTACATATTTAAATGAGATCAATGTATGTATACAAACTTGGAGACAGCTGACAGCGTAGCCTACAATAAATTTTCATTTAATTGAGGCTTATTGCGTTATTTTGTGTGGGTGGGATGTTGGCTGGCTGGGTGGTTGCTTGGTCAGTTCTCCAGATGGGAAATCAGACGACTGACTGGCTGGCCGCCTCTTTTGACCGTCTGTGCGGTCATTGGCGCAACAGATGCTATTTTCACACAACAAAGATAAAAATTAATCATTGGCGACTTAATGCTGATGTTGATGATGAGGATACGTCAAGCCATCCGAGAGAGAGAATTATTATAAGCTCGTATATGTCAGATACTTATGCCTATGGTTTACAATGGACGTTTTAGTAAGCACACAAATTATTGGTATTTATGATAATGAGGTTATTTTTGTTTGAATTCTTCTTCTGTTAAAAGATTTAAAAATACGTCAAAACTTGATAAACTGAGAAACAATGCCAAATCAATCAGTTGACTTGGACGGCAATCACATTTAATGTGAATAAAGAAACAGATATAAAATGGGACTAGAATTCCTCAAGCACCTAGCCCATCATTCTGAGAAATCTAAGGCGACGCCCTACAAAAGTGGCTCGAAAAAACGCGGAATCGCCGATTTGCTAATATGTAGCTTAAGCCTTTTAATATGGCCAACTTACGCTGACAACGGAGAAAAGGAAAAAGCAGTGTATCAAAGAAACAGGGAAGCAGCCGAAATTTATCCTTATACTGAGTACACCAAGTTCGAATCGGAAGTGGAATATATAAAAGAGCCCTTGTACCCCACTACCGCAGTGGATTTCGTGTGCAAAGTGACCCATTTCTTATTCGATACTCTCATACCTGGTCGTTCTGAGCTACCGCATGGTGAGCAATACCGAAATATTCATTGGCCGGTTACATAATCGACAATTTTGTTCTAGACTACATTGTCAAGGAAATTGGCTCAGATGGCCTTCACCTTGGACCTAAGATTGAAAAGAATGACTGGAGGAATCTTTTGGCGCATTACTGGGTGTTCACCATTTGTGTAATGGTTTTGCTCTTCCTCATAATTATTATGCCCTTCATAGCGTAAGTAAAACCATAAACAATGATTTCATCTACACAGCAAACATTTTATTCCCTGAAACCGTTAAAAATAGAAAACATGGTAATAAAAGCCGAAAATTTCAATTCATCTTTCAATTGATCCTTTAAAAATAATTTCACATATAATTGATCCATCAGGATTGTTTGGCAATTTTTCAAGCAGAGCGTTTAATAAATGAATTCGGACTACACCGACTAGAAAATTCCAGCTTTAGAATTTAAAAATAGAGCTCAGTATAATCATAAATATAATAATAATTTTCATTAATTTAATTATTCATGAGTAGATCGTTATCAAACTCATTTTATTTATGCAACTCATTGGGATCTTATGGAAGTAGTTCGAGTATTAATAATGTGTATTGCCATCACACTAATCAATTGTATTTCTTGACAGCGTCTGTTATTATTGCTTCAGCCACTATCGATGTTCCAAAGGATGCCCACCCTGCGATTTGCCCAAGGACAATCGCGCGCGCTGCTGCTATGGTTTTATTCTCTCGGTGCTTCTTATTAGCATTCTGTAGGTCCAATAAACATCTGACTACGAGCAACATTCTAATTATAATAATCGTAGCTTTACGGCCATCATTGGTTTCCAAAGCAATATAATGTTGGATCATGGTCTCAAAGAATCTGGCAATATCATGAGACGGGGCACCGAAAATACCTGCAAGTACCTAAAAGATGTTTCTGACCACATTTACCACTTGCTTGTATTTAACTATGAAGAATTGCTTTCTCATTTAACTAATGTCATTCAAAGTATGCAATCTAATCCTATTGAATTCTTTACCCCACCTACCCCTATATTTATACTGGGTAAACTTGGTATGATGATATGGTGCACAGCTATGTTACAGGTGGAAGGAAGCATCTCCGACCCCATAAAGTATATACAATCCTGATTAGAATCAATAGCCGAGTCAATCCAGCCATGCCTACCTGTCTGTCCGCCAGTCACCAGTTGTCCGATCCCAGATTCTATATGTGTGTGTTCTGTGTCCCGATATTTAGTTACCCGTGTATGGGTATGGCCGCGATGTCGCATGCCGATGATTTCAGTTCGGCTCTAATAAATCAATAACTTCGATAGGTAAAATCGATAACATCAAATATTTTCCATAACCCAAAAGCTAGAATCACGAAACTTGTAAGACAGATTGATAATCTTTTTCACTGGTATCAGAAGAGTCGGTTGCATCCGACTGCACAGTTCCCAATTGGTTTTTCCACAGGAATTAATTTTATCATGTTTGATGCAACCTACAAACATGTTAAACGTGATCCAAAAAAAAATTTCACACGCATATTTTCTAATCTGCAAGAGGCAGGGAGACTAATGAGGGAAGTGCAGTTTTGGCAAAAGGATCTACTTTTTTATGGCGGACAACTGCGAGATGGTAAACAGTGTATTTCTTTAATTTAATTACTACCCTCACCTCCTGTTCATGTTTTTTAGGTCTGCGCAGCGTAAAGCGTGACATAATTTACGCCTGTACTGTACTCTGCGGAAATGCAGAATGTCTTCGGTTCTTAAGAACATCGGATGTCCACAATCTCGATAGTTCCAAATGTCTTCATTTTGACAAGGTAGGAGTGGGAGAACTAAATCAAAAGCTTTCAATTAAAATCATTTTACTCCATCACAGCTACCTGATGCCTCTTTTTACGCCAAAGTCATAGAACACGAAGATAAACAAAATTATATCTCTGCAGGCACGCCAACCCATTGTGACTATTATTTAGCCACACATCGGTGGAATTATGGTGTAGGCATGCTCAAGGAACCATTAATCAAAGATGTTGAGAATGGAAAAGAGCATTATCGATTGCATGCAGACAACCTGCGCAACATCATTGATGAGGTGGTCAATGACATTCATGCGAACAGTCAGAAATCGAGCACATCGTTCTCCGATTTATATGAAAAGTATAATACCCATCGTAATATTATCAATGCCATTGTGTGCGGCCTTTTGTTGATCGTAAGCACTTCTATCTAAAACAAGACCGGAACAGATCGCGCAGTAAGCTTTTTAATTTCAGATTATATTGCTCTTCGGCATTGCTCTTATTTGTGGATGCTGTGGGCGACTTAGGCGTGGCGATCGGGATGGGTTGTGCAGCAAGGTCTCAGGAGCCAGATGCATGTTTCTGTAGGTATCCAAAAATATTCGTGATATATAATCCTATATATCCTGTACCCATTAAGAAAAGGACATTAAATATTATCCATTTTTCAAAAATTATGTAGCATTTTATGATTTTAAATTGATTTATATGGAGTTGATCGTTCTTGTTTTTAAGTGATTTCAATCGCTTTTTTATTTTCTTTGCAGCGGCATTTTCCTTATATTCTGCGTATTCTCGTTTGTAATCCTGGTTGGCCTATTTTATTTGATCTTAGGCCTTATCATGTACATGGGTGTCTGCGCACCGCTTAGGGATCAACAAGGGAATGCGATGTTTCGCCAGCTGAATGCCGTAATTGATCTTACTAAATTCCAGTTAAGAAACGATCCTGAATCGGAGACAGAAGAGCCTACGTTACAGATGTCAAAAGTAATAACAAGGTGCATGGCCAACCAAACGATCATTGAGCTACTCCAAGAGAACGGCTTGTATAATATTGACGACCTATTGCAGATTAAAGTCATGGGCGAACATAAAGAACCTAAAACGCCGTTTTTTAGTTATGATATAGAAACATGGCATTGTTTAGGTAAAAACAGTAACTTCTATAAGAATTTAGAACCGCTTTGGAAAAGTCAATTGAACCCTTATAAGGGTACAGATTTTACGGACAATTTGTGCACCGATGTGACACCAGTTGCATTGCCAAATTTAATCACTCAATTAAAGGAATTGCGCTCCGGTCTGTGGACTCAATGGGGCATTTATGACTGGGCCAGAGTTTCACTTTATGACGAGATTCTTAATCTGCAGAAATACCAAGACGAGCTCTCCTTCAAAGTAATAGATTTGATCAATAAGATTACCGAAAATATATTGAAGATTGATGAGTACATTTTATACGAAAGAAAGCCATTTGGCGAAAGTGTTCAAATAACGTTCGAAGAATCTTATACCAAGGAGATGGAGATGCGAAAAATAGCGAGAGCGCTTAATACAGAATGGCGAAAAAAAATTCCTGAACATTTGGAAGATCAATTTACGGATTATTCAAGAATGGTCATTAGAGAAAGTAAAACTAATGTCGGAAACTGTGAACCGATTGCTATTACTTATTCCATTAGTGCAGACAACCTTTGCAATCGCATAGTTGATCCCTTGGTGAGTACACATTATTCTAATTCCATATAACTCTTAACATTTCCTTTTGTAAATTTCAAATAAGATCGTATGTTAAGGAACCATACCTTGGCTGCTTACCTTTTATTCAAAACAAGAATAGTTTTGAATTAAATTTTTTTTAACTTAAAAAATCTTTCTACATTATTTTTTGTATGAATCCACTCGACTTGCATGTCTGTCTTGATCTCACAAACATGTCAAAATTTAGATGTCTGCACACTAGTTCCGTTCTACAAGGGTATGCAAGCTTTGGCGTTCTTAAGATAAGAGTTCTTTCTTGATCGACATACATATCACTTAAAAATAATCTCACGATCGGGTATATTTCGAAATTATTTCTACAAAGCAAAAAACTATAGTTTAAGGAAGATTTTTTAAGCATTTTAATTTCATCTATTTTCTTATTTCTGTTTTATTCTGCATTCTTACTGACTTATGATTTTAGAATAGCTTATGGGTTGGTGTGCTTCTGGGCGGGCTTCTTTTACTGCCCGCCCTTTTTGTCGCCCATCGGTTGATGTGCCTGTACAACAAGATTTATCCAGACCAGACGCCAGCTGCTGAGGATGTGAATGGGTAAGTATGTTGCCCTTTTTCTGATCCACATTTCGTCAGCACTAAGCCACAATGTCCAGAATCAGCTGTCCAATATGCACAGGCGGCGCGCTTAAGCCCCCATTAAATAATGGTGGACATCTCCCCAACTTCTGTTTGTGTAATGAAGTTAATGAATACCGTAATGTGGGCGGCGCTGTGACACACGACCAACATACAACTGCGGAGGTAACCGTGCACGAAGAGTTCAAAAGTAGCAACAACAAGCAAAAAGAAGAATAACGAGGACATACAAATGGACGTATTTGGAAGATTTTTAATATTTAACTTGATTGCAACTGAATTGATCAGCTTTAGTTTTGTATGTAATAATTTGTGCATAGAATTAAATGTTGAAATTACACAAATTTAAGTACACACAATTATAAGGCAAATAAAAACTGACATTATGTCTCTATCTGTAAGGGTGTCACAAAAAGTTGCATTCATACAGACGAACGGATGGACAGACGGACAGACAGCATGACGGACATTGCACAAAACCAATACTCTGTGATACCTTCGGTATCAAAGTAAAAAAATAACAACGAGACTTCATACTCTTCTTCACAAGCCCGAACTGAAATCAATCACAGGCTTTATGATTTAGGAATAGCTTATGGGTTGGTGTGCTTCTGGGCGTGCTTTTTTTTACTGCCCGCCCTTTTTGTCGCCCATCGGTTGATGTGCCTGTACAACAAGATTTATCCAGACCAGTCGCCAGCTGCTGAGGATGGTCACAACTGTGACCATCCCAGAAAATTTAAAGTTATTGAAAGTGTTCTCCACAGTGGCAACGAAAAAAAGTAGGAGAACGAAAATGTTCCATGACAATGACCTCCTGAACGGATAAATAAACGCGTAAATAAATGAGCAAACATTTCGAATAAACCCCACAAATAGAAATTTCTATACAACTACGCCGATACACACTAGTAACGTTATACAACAAACACATATGCAAACACTAATTGTATATATGTAGACACTTGTCTGTGTGCATGTGTGTATTTACATATGATAATCAACTAGAAGCAAGTTCACTGCACTGCAATAGCACAAGCTGAAATGTCACCCGAAAGCGAGACAAACAAAATAGAAAAGCAAAAAAAATAAAAATAAAATATACATACAAAAAAAAATATAAAAATACAATTTGAAAACGTCACCGTTTTGTTGGGCAGCAACTGATTAATTTCAAATTGTGAGAGTGGGGAAACAACATGCCACCAGTATGCGACTGATCAAAATTTTCAATTTTAGTGAATTTGGTCTATGGATAGACTGACTGACACTCGCACAAACATGCACAAATAAATTTGTTTCGAATTTTATTTATTTTTTTTATTCTCTTGTAGAGGGTACCATAATTTTGTCGTGACACTTGTAACACATTGTAGGAGACGTCACCGACCTCATAAGGTATATAAATTCAAAACAAGTTGTGCTCAGTTGAAACTTGAGGTATATCCGCCTTTTTGGGAACCGACCGAATTGAATCACTATAACATGTAACTGCAATAGGAACAATCGGCCGGGAGCTAATTTCTAAGTTGTGGGATAGATCGATAGGCATTGGCGTGCATGTTTCCCCTTTCCATCCAGTCCACATCCAATTATGAAATGGAAACCCCATATTTTAAATGTACAAAATCAAAATAATATTTGGAAGTGCGTAGACACCCTTAGATGTCAACCGATTAACTCTAGTCTGCAAGGGTATGTAATCTTCTTGTTTGTTTTTCTTTTGAGAAACCTGTTGCCCACGACTGTGTAGCACTGGTACAGCAACAACAGCTTGCCGAAAATGCTGAAGCATGAAATACATTTTATGGACATCATCGTTAAAGTAATCAACAGTAACAGCAAGAATCATCAGCAGACGGACGCATTAAGCGCAAAAAAAAAGGAAAAAAAAATGGGCAGTCGCAAGCAAAAACCGAAAGCGAAAATAAAATTAAAAGACTTTAGCCAAATTCAAGGTCAACTTCGTTTCAATAAATTGCAAATGAAATGAGAGAGGCAGCCGGCAGGGGTTGCGACCAACAACTGCATGACGCAAATTATGCCAAAGTCAACGGCTTACCTTAAACTGATACTCAAGCTGAAGCTTCTCTCAAGTTCTGAATGCGAATCTAAGCATCCAGTTCTGCTCAAATTGAGCCCCACGATTTTCAAGCGAATTTTTGGCGTGTTAATAAAGATTGTCGAAAATGTAAAGAATAGCTTTCAAAAAGAACCAACAACAACAAAACGACGGTAGCAACTGGGCAAGAACAAAGCAAAGAAGAACAACTGGTATTATAAATGCCCCTTCATGAAGATTCGAGTTAAATACCATATAATAAAGAATGCAATTTTATTTTATATACCTAAGCGAATAAAGTTCAAGTTCTTTCGGACTGTGTGCAGATTTGTCACACAACCAGTAAGAACACATAAAACTGAAGACTCCAATTTCATAAACAATTATACATAAAATAAACATAGTAATTTAGTACCTTAGTCGTCTATACACCAATTACATGTTGAAGAGAGGTGTAAAAATACCCTTTTAAGCCAAAATACTTGAGAAGTTTATCGATTTAATTAGTATTTTTTTCAAATCTACTCGTCTTAAAATTGAGTACCAGTTCTTGCGTTAATGTTTCATCCTGTAATTTGCATTTATAATTTGATGATTAATTAATCATTACTCTTGCAGCGCCAAATTCACAGAAAGGAATATTGTAAAAAAAAACTTGTATATGGATACAGATGCAATGCATACATGTTAATTAAGCATTTATCGAACTCTGTGCTTAATTTGATTATTTTACCTGCTAACCAAATTATTTCTGATACATTGTTTATATGTCGTTGGCTGTGGATTCATCTGATCTGGTTGCTGATTCTCCTGTTGCGTTTGTATATTTATTTATGTGTATATGTTTTACAAGTTCAATCAACTTTGCATCGACGCCAAAAGCAAACACAAAAATCGATTAATTTATACATTTTTTTTATTGGAAAACTTTCAGTTTATTTGTCTGAACATTAGTCAAAGTGTTGCACACATAAAAAAAAATTATACAATTTAAACGGAATGTTTGATTTAAGATATAAAAATACCAGAATTAACTTAACTATATAATTAACTTTCCGATAGATTTATAAACATGATGAGAGCTTCAGGCATTTTCAAATATGTATAGTATTTGCAATAGCACTAACATTCTTACTGCGTCTGTTTAGATTGCGACACAGTGTGCCTATAAGTATATGGCATGTGAGTCAGTATGTGCACATTTGTATATTGATTGCAGCTAAAGAGAACCTAAACATTTGCACTTCGTCGCACACTTGTTAGAAACTAACGAAGAGTGAGGCGGGCATTATAAGGGGGTTTGAGTCGAGAAGCGGCTGGCAACTGCTTGGTTTATCGCAGCAGCCAAGCTCCTTCAATATGCACTCGAATGCCCTTCATGCACCCCGAGCCGTCTCTACGCCACCAGTCCGTCTCTCTATCTTCTCCCCCTGCCTCTGTTACCCGCATTCTTCTCGCCTCAGCTGTGTCAATGGCCTTGAAATTGTTTTTTACGCCACGCGCTGCTTAGTTGATGTTCTTGTTTTTTTATTTATTATATTTTTTATTACATTTCTTGTTGTTGTTGCTGCTGCTGCTAGGCCAACAACGTGATTAGTGGAAATAGAGCACTCAGTTTCATAAGGAAATGCATTTCGATGTGACCCAATAAATTTGAACTCGTTATGTCGTACAAAGCGGTACCGCAGTGCGTATGATGAATTTACGGCATTTGCTTTGGAAGAGTGTTTACAGTTTTGGAGTACATGTCGCATGCTTAATGCCTGGTCGGGACATGATCTGCAGGAAGCTTCTATGGTGTTAACATCAATGTCATCGTAAATCAGTAGCGGGCATAGAAAAATTATTTTAAAAAAAGATTGCACACCTAAGTCAAAGTCAGCGACTGCTTGAATGTTGTACGGTTTTTTCTCTTTTTGTTTTTTATTCAATCTTTTTATTATTTGTGTTTTTTTTTTCTGCCGTTGTTTTCTGTTTACAGTCAATGCTCAGATGCTGCTAATGATAATGATGCTCGTACTTATTACTAGATGAGTACAACGACAAATATATTATTTGACCGTTTGATAATACAAAATATAAAATATGCAGGAATCTATCATAGATGCTTCGCATTACATTGAAAACCACAGTGTATTTGGTTTCAGTCATTACATTGAGTTACATTAAGAATTTAAAACTAAATTGAAAGGAGAACAGCACTCGTGGCGTTTAACAAATTGAGGAGCGCATCTTTTAAAAGATAAAAGCAACAGCTCGAGTCACAAATTTAAGTCCGAGTCAAACCAACAAACCGAAAAGCTAACAATAAACAACTCGAGCTGCGGGCAACAGAATAAATAAAAAAAAACAATACAAGAAAAGAAATATCTGATTTTACATTACTGACATTCGTCTCGGTTTTATTTTTCACTTTTGGGATCGCAAGCAATAAGACTGTTTAATTTATGAAAATAAAACTTGAAATCCAGCTTTCGCTGCCTTCGAGATGAGAGACGTTAACATCAACATCGGCGTTGTTGCCTGATGCTTATTTCCAGAATCAAACACGTTACTCATACGCAACGTTGACGCGCAAACGCCGGTTGGCCTTACGTCAGATTAAGAAAAACTAATGTGCACTGCGACATTGTAAGAAAATGCAGTTTCACTTGATGCTGCCAACTAAAGATTCATTAAGAAGCGAGCTCAACAACAACTAAAAGCAGCCTCCGACTGCCAGTTCACCATGGAAACCGAACGGGACGAAGCAGCTGTCACTAAATGCTACCCGGCTGTGTAGTATGAGGCATATTATTAAATCAAGGGTATTCGTTAGATGAATAATAATACGAGTACAAATCCATTTCATTATGAAATACAAACAAGTTGTTTTTATGAATTACAATTTATTTTTCAGTTTTTTTTTTTAGAATTTCATTATTAGGAGCGGAAAGGTGCCATATCAAACTAAGTTTAAAAATTTTTAGAAAGTGCCTATTATATGAGAATATTTAGTTGCATTCCAAGCCGATTATTATAGAAATCAGTACATCATTAATTAAATTCAACGTATTACAGCTCTAAATACTCACTTATGTGTAAATAACTGTCAAATCTGAAAGATTTGTGATTGAAAAAAAAACCCAACTAGAACCAAATATTTCCAGGCAAGAATGTCTTTTGTTATTTACAAATATTCAGACAAAAAAAAAAGATTTAGTGGCAATAGCGAGGCAAAACTCGCTTCGCAACATAACTGACAAGGTAGCATTCAGATTTGGTGACGATTTCGATGACGCTGGCAGCCTTGACACGGTTCTAACAAGTTGAGAATGCCGATGGCTTAGCTGGATTCTTGGGGGCCACAGCACGATGGGCGATTTCTAACCTCAAGTTAAGAAGCCTTATGCTGTCATCCTCTGTGCGCGGTTCGCAACTGTTCGTTGAAGTCACACAGACAGATTTAAATTAGTCTTTCCGCACGTTTGCCTATTTAGTGTTCATCTGGTTGTCAATTGTGGATTTCATTTTCATTTTGCCAAGCCTACTACGGCTGCTCTCAGTCTATCAGTCGCGACTGCCGCCAGTTGAAGTCCTAATTAAAAGCGCATCTTACACCCCCATCTCACGCTTGGATTAATGCCAGAATTGGCAGCTGTGAGTTAACACTTTAAGCTCGAGCAGCGACGCTGACAAGCAAGTTTGAGGCTATATAGACGCTTTCCTTGTGGATCCTGACACCCATCCACAGAGTGGCAAAGTTTTCAATTAGGACATTTTCTCATTTGCAATTCAAATTAATTTTGCGCTACTTGAGTTTCAGTTGTGCGTTGTATTTAAGTGCTTCCTATTAACATTTTGGCTAGAAAATTATGCTCGAAGTTAAAGATGAAAAATCACTTTTCAAATGGTTCATTTAAATGTCCAACAATTTGTTATCTTATAAGGGAATCAATGTTCCATAATTCGGGCTACCAAATTAATGCATTAATATAGAAACTTTGAAACGTCATAGATAGGTAATAAACCATGCTAACATTTTGCTTAATTAGCCTACATACCAATCAGGAAAAGAAACAAACACAACATTTTCGTAATTATTAAACAATTGAATTTTAAGCAGACAACGCACAAACATTTCGATTGTAGATCGAGCTTTAATTTAAAGTTAAATTTCTTAAATTTTGACCAACAATCGAAAGACTCATAAATATATATATGTACATACATATATATATATATATATAATACATGTTTCGCACACTTTTCCATGAAATTAGTTTAGGTCCCAACAGTCGACGCGTCAGAAAAAATCTTGAAAATCACCTAAGGGCTCAAGGCGTCTTAGCTTTGCAACGTGATGCGCGTGAAGAGAGAAATCCTAGGCGATGGGGAAAATATCGACAAAACCAAAATGTGTGGTCTAGACGAATAGTACTGAACTTAAAGATACCCTGCAAGCAGCTGTCTAAGTAATTATTCCATAAGAATTCGATTTTCATTTTTGACAAGCTGTTTTCTTTTAAGTCTCAAAAAGATCTAAATACGACATATTAGCTATAATTATAATTGTAAGACCGTGAAAATAAGTAAATGTTGTGTCAAACTTTATGGACACTTTGCAATGGGTATTGAATTCACCACACAACCAGCTGTAGAAATACATTAATAAAGAAAAAAGTCAGTAATAAATTACAAAATTGACGGAATTCCATCAAGCTGAAAAGAAACTGTAAGGCAAACAACAACGTTAACAACAACAACAATGGCAACCTGCAACAATAAAGGCGCAAATACAGACAGGTATCACGGGGTATAAATTTTCCTTGGCGTGCGTGCGTGAGCAGTCACGCGTGTCAGTTGACAACGTGTTTATGCTGAAAGCTCAATTTCGCATTGACAGCATCTTCAATGGTGCAAACGAATGGCTAAATAGCAAGTGGCAGACACAACAGCAGCAGCAGCAGCAGCAGCGACAACAAGAAAAGCGCCTAACAAGCACTTTAAGCCGGCACCCGGGACAAGCCACCCAAGTGCTCCATTCATACAGGCAGTATCAGCCGCTGCCTCTGCCTCTACCTCTGCCACTGCCACCGCCTGAAGTCTTCGTCCTTCTTGGCCTGCCCATGCCAACGTTCTTTCTTTCCCATCATCAACAGCAGCATTGATGTTGTCATTATGCTCATCGACATCCTTGTCATTACGCGGCACATACGAAAAGAGCACGAAAACACTTGTCATTAACACAATCACACACTCAAATACAAACACACACACTCACACAGACAAACACCAGCAAATACAGACACAAACCGGAGCAATGGCGCCTTTTAATGCGCTCCACAACAGCTTTTTACACTTTTTTTTATGTATCTTTTGGATACAGGCTAGCCTTTCCCCAGTTACAACTATGCATGCCCGATATTATTAATTACTTGAGTGACAAAGTTTGAACCTACCTCAACTATTCAAATCGCTCCGTGAAGCTGTTAAGTCTTAGAAGAAACCTTAAAAAACACCTAAATAAGCTTAAAAATCTAAAGATATTTTCTGAAACAGTTTCTTGGTGAACTTATTTCGATGGGTTTTTGTTTTTTCTTCTTCACTCTTTTCATCGATGGTGCTTTTTCCGTTTATCGACAAATTCTCAACTGCCGTAGTTGGCCACAATAAATCAAACATTTCAACCTGGGGAGGGGGCAAATATACTAAATCACTTTTGTGATGTTGATGATGGTTAGCAAGCAGGTAGTCTAACAATAGAAGCTCAACACAAAAATAAACAATTGTAGGATAAATCAAATGTTGGACTACAAATTGCAAACTACACAATGATGTGAAAAGCATATTGATATGTGGTATAAGAATTGTTTTCGGTTACGGCATGCTTTTCTATTTTGAGCTATAGATGTAGATTTTTTTTTCGCTTGTGGTTCTTTCATAGTCGTAACGTATACGCAGCGTATTGCGGATGCTGACCGCAGCTGGAAGAAGCGGGCCAACATCAAATATCGAATAATTGTATGCTATTAGCAATGTGCATTTTGAATGGTTGCCAAAAACGAATACGTTGGCCATTTGTTTACATTGCTCGACAAGATAGGGAGAACTGCAACCGCTTGAAGTAGAGATCAAAAAAACATATGTATAAATAGTGAAACCGCACGCTACCCTACAATTTTTTGAAAATACAAACAGCTGCTAAAACTTAATTTGTTTAACTATTCATTTAACTAGGGAAATAAATTATTGATTTATAAATAAATACAATAAATTGCTAGATATACAAAAAGGTATTTGCACTAAAGATTTGATTTATTTTGTTGATTTCTTACCTTCACAAAGAAATGCATGTTTTTTGTCCCTATCCAGCCAGTGACTTAATCCAGACTACAAACAGTATAATTAATGAATGTTCCAAAAAGAAAAAAGAGCGCGCAACTTGGCATGTGGCAGAAGAAATAACAAATGCAATGTGTGAATCATTTATTATTGTTAAATATTGGTGAAAAGCCTTTTAAAATCCTTGTCACTGTGATTTCAGATTGTCCTCAGCATAAGCATCCATCACTGATTTGTATGCGTAACATGATTTGCGTAAATGAGAATAAACGGAACAAAAGATTTATAAATAGGGCAGATGTCCGTCCGGCTGGCGTCTAGACTCACGGCCAACATCGGCCGGCATGCTGATCTGTCGAGTAATTCAAACAGTTTATTACAATCATAATTTTGATGATTGATGTGCGACAATGTCATTTATGGTTTTTACATTTCGGCCAAGTCACCGAAGGTGAGTCCAGAAATTGCACTACGTAACGCGGGTATACAAGAATAGAAGTACGGCTCATTTAGAATGGCAATTCACACGCAATTTCCGTCTCAGAAATGCCAAGACAGACTGTACAGCAAATATGACTCTGGGGAAAATTAAAATTTTCTACCCAATTTGGCGGCGAGTTGAGCGCTAATCGGCTTGCCCATAAGAGAGTTTATAGTCCAGCAGCGCTGTTATTAACAGCTGTTAACTGCACAGATAGAGAACAATAGATGAAAGACCGAGAGAGAGAGAGAGAACGTAACAATGAAAGAGCGCCATGGTCTTGTTTGCTCTGTGCTGTAAGCTGGCACTCTCTTAAATTGCAAATTACTCTGTTAAATTTCGGCTAAGCCAAGTTAGCGACAAACTAATCAGTTCTTCTACCAACACACACACACACACACTCACACAAGCCCACACACACTTTTCGAATGTTGGTTAAATTTGCTTTCACGCACAATCCTGCTTGTGTGTATGAGTGTGTGTGAGGGGGAGAAAGAACCCAAAGCTACCCTTGGTATGCACTAAGGGCGAGTTGTGTGAGCAAATTGACTCATCTGGCAGTTACATTAAATGTTCGTTGGCCTTTTTCGGTAGTAAAAAAAAAAAAAATAAAATAAAAAAAAGAGGAACAAAAAAAAAACACACCCAATGCCAGGGAAAATTTAACAATGCGGCAAAATAAAAATAAAAGCCAAACAAATTGTGCATGAAATGATGCCAGGACTCGGTCAGACATCCAATGCAGCCTCTGGCTGCCTGTTGGGCTATGTTAAAATATATTTCAGTCATTTGAAATTTGCACAAATGAAAATTGTGACAAAAAATTGAATTACCCAAAAACACAACAACAACAACGTTGACGGCTACCACAGTGGAAACAAAACAATAAAAGCGACGTAAAGCCCAGAATAAAAGTGGAAAGTGTGCCCCCGAAACAAATATGTTGGTGAAGGCCACAACAACGAAAATATATATAACAAAAAATCCAAAAAAAAAAATAAACGAGAGCCTGCAAAGTCAAATGAAAATCATCAGGCCCAAAGGGCATCTCCAACTTCTGCTATTGTTGCTGCCACTGCTACCGCTGCTGCTGTCCCCCGTCTCTGCTTGTTGCCACATTAGCCACGCCACGCTGTGTCCCCTAATGAGCATGCCAGACATATGCCATGGGCCATGTCCTACCTACCTACCTAATCCCCCCCAGTTCGCAGTTCGCAATCCGCCGTCCGACTGTCGTCTATCGTCGCGAAGATCTTCTTCCGACTAAAGTAAAATTGGTTTGTTTACGTTGTACTTGAACCAGCAAGGAGGGTGTTTTGGGTGCTCTGGAAGCTCTGGGTGCATGAATGCGGAGACCCACAGCATATGTTTGTGTATTTTCAGCTGCTGTCGTCATACGAAAGTGTTTTTATTGCCGAGTCCCTTACATGCAGCTATAAGAACGCGATTTTTAGATTGCGACAGATGGTCAGCCATTGTTCAGTTAAACCCCTGCGCTAGAGGGGTCCTAAACAGAACCCCTTATAATAAGTGCTCATGATATCCGCACGAATACGCATCTAATCATCTAATCGCATCTTATGTACTACGTGCACATTGATATTTTTATAATCAGCACAATAATAATATGAAACAGAGCCAAAAGCAAACTCAAAATTGGTAGTAAACGCTGAAGGCTATCAAAAAATGGTATTAAGACATTAGCAGACAGAACTTACACTCAGAAATTATGTCTTACTTTTCATGATTTATAACTCTGTTACAATTCTTTCTTAACATACTAATTATCACATGAAGACAAATATTAAGGCATATTTGTAATTTGTTTGGTTACAAGTTATGATAATAAAAAGCAACATATGTGCATCCCTGAGGAAAACACTCCAAGACCGATATCAGCTGGATACATATACCATTATGTATTTGTAATAATAAACTACGCTTTTAATTTTAGCCGTGGAGCAGGGCATGGTATGCTTTTACAGCAACATTATTATTGCGTACGTTCGTATGGGATTTGGAATATCCATTATACATAATTTATTTGTGCCAAAAATGTGTTCCGCTTTTGTGCAGCAAGCAAACTGTTTCACTTGTTGTTGTGAATGCACAAAAACACATTACGTATACGCATTTTCTTTTTTTTTGTTTTGTTCATATTTTGTATTTCGCATAATTTCAATTTACATGCGCATGGCTTGCCAAAAACACACAATGCGAAACAAGAAACAGCTAAAATCTTAGCGCGGCACATTTCTCACTAGCTGGGTTTCTATTACAAGTATATGTTTTTCACTAGCTGTCTAAACAAAAATACTGAAGAGTTTGCTGCTCTGACTAGGATGCATGCCGAGGCTTTGTGTATGGGCATTTTTTTTTTTTTATGTATTTTGCTTAGAAGCTGACGTCAGCGATGCGCAAATGAGCTATGTGGGAACGTCACTCCTCCACTTAGTCTGACAGTCAGTCAGTCACTCAGTAAGTCAGACAGTTAGTCAGTTTGCTGTCCAGGGTGCTAAAATTTTAGCAAAAGTTTCTGCGTATTTGGTTGAGCTTCTGCCGGGCAGCAACGAGCTAGTTTCGACCTCGCCAGCTGCTGTTGCAGTTTTGCTTGATTTGCACCAAATTAAGTTGGCCCCCATCCGACCAGCAGACCATGCCCAGTGCCCAGAACCGTGCCATGCCATACCGTGCCAGTCGTCTGGTTGGCTGGCTGGCTGGCTGGCTAGGTGGCTGACTGTCTGACGGACGACCTGCGGCACTGGCTGCTGCCCAAAAATGCAATAAAATTAAATGCTTTTATGTTAAAAACTTTATGACTTTGTGTTTATGCTCGCTACACGCTCGACGCCGTTCCTACTTCTCACCCTGGCACCCCTGGCCCCATTCCATCTTCAGCTTCTTCTTACTTAGCTTTGTTGGACTTTAGCGTGGCCTGCTTTAGTTTTTGTGGCCGACAGTTGTTGTTGTTTGTGCTGTTTTTTCTTGTTACTGTCGCACCGCCTCGCATGTGTTGACAGTAATTAATTTAACTGGCGTAAATGAAATTTATACGGCCAACACATTGCCGCGTACTTTGTCGTTGCAATTTGTCCAAATGTTGCACAGTTATTGCTGCGCGTTAAGTTCTAAAAATTGCACTTGCTTCAGCGCTTTCTGAGTGGCTAACAACAACAACCAAAAAAAAAAAAAAAACTTTACCAGCAAAGTAGTCGATTAATTGAACTTTTATCTTTGATTACTCACTTTTTCTTAATCTTATTTTCAGATACATTTCTCAAGACATTGGCAAATATCACATAATATCATTATAAACTCATAAAAACTGTATTAGCTAAAATTTCACTCAATATTTAATATTATGTTTTATGTAACAACCAGCTTAGTATTAAATTAAGAACGTTAAAAATTTAGTGTTTCTCCATCTCAAGGCTAGCAAAGCTTTCTATTTTTAAATTTAGAGTTTTTTCATATACAATTGCTGATACTTTCTGTTTGTCTTTTTTTTTAAGTGAAATTAAATGAAATCATTTTCATTTTTTATCGGCACGTTCGCCCTTCAAAAGGGATGTAAAAAGCTCATGATCTTTGGCAGCTTTAGCAGCTTCTTGATTTTGTTCAGCACCTTTGACATATTCATTTTAAAACGCATACGCAAACAAAACTTTACTTCACACTCCGTCTGCCTGATTAACCACAATGTCAAAAGAAGAGAACAAGTAATTACCATCAAATATCGTTGTAAAAACTTGAAAATAAAGAAGCAGCCGTAAAAGTACTTTGAGAAACCGTCGCCAGCAAATGTTGCTGAAAAGTGCAATAATTTTTGTCTTTTTATCTGACAGACCAAGTAGCCAGCATCTTTCTGAGAAAAACATGAGCAGCAGTTGTAATTATAATTTGTTTGCAATAACAAAAGTAATTAATTGTTAGATTGTCAAGCAACCAAAACACAACTTATCAAAGAACTTCCATTTAACATGGAACTTGAAAACAAGTAAAAGCAGATCATGAATATTTGCTATTTATGTGTCGGTTGTTTATCAAAAATGTTCAGAAGATTTGTTTTTTTATTTAGCATAGCCTACGATCCAGCCATGCATATATTTGGAATACATTTACAACATTAGTAAAATTATTGATTATTGATTTTACGAATGTTTTTGTATTGACTTAATCCTTGCATTTTTATTTTTCAATTATATAGCCTGAATTCAAGAAAAATAAGATAAACTCTCAGATTCAGACAGATAGATATATATATATACATACCTATCATAATTTCAAATTAAAAATAAATTTATAGATGGTGCAATAATGAAATAATCAAGCTGGTTCACTGATCGTTAACGGATGACTTGACTTAAAAGTCAGATAAAGGTAGGACGCATACGTGGCGACAAGCTTAATAAAAATAAACCAACCACAAAAAAATCATGAAAGGACTGGGCCAGAGGGCAACTGTTGACACGTATATATTTGATAGATTCTAACAACACACTTCCGTCGACATAGAGCGACAACAGCAATTGCAACAACAGCGACAACAACAACAACAACAGCAGCGACAACAACAAAATTCGAGCCTGTGTGGCCAAAAAGCCAACAAAAAAGTTTTCGCTTCATAGCACAAATTGAATACAGCATCAGACGACGACTGGTTGCGATTGGGAAAAGTGGAAAGGCGGGGCCCAATGTAGAATGCTTACGTGCATAATTGTTGCCGCGTAATTCCCATAAAAATAAAGCTACAATACAAAAAAGCACAATTGCAAAATAAAAGCAATAAACGTTAAACAACAAAAATAACTTTTATGAAGAGAAAGAAACGTTTACAACAGCGCGTATGAGCAATATATTAAATTGCTAGAACAATGAAAGTAGTGTAAAATAACCAGTAAAATGCATTTTTTAAATTTTATTTGAAATGTAGTTTCTTATATATTCCTCAGCCAAATAGTTTCTTCCACCATTGTCTGTTAACATCACAACAGGGCCACTGTTCATTGTGGCAAGAAGCTGCTGGACATTCACAGCATCGTTGACAGCAAACGAAATATAAAAACTGGCTTAGTAAAACGAGTGCGACACATATAGGCATTCTGTAGACTGATCATCTGCAAGTAGAATACAGTCACACACCCAATGTAAGCTCTTACCCATGACTGTGTCAAATGCACCATTCTAACACTGTAGCTAATTGCTAATTTCTAATGATTCAGCAAAGAAATGCTCAATTACAATACTGTAGCTAAAAAACCAAATTATTGATTTATTTTTACAATCTTATGAGCGATAGTGGTTCAGGAATGAACACAACTTTCAACCCTTTTTTATGGGCTATAAAAAACACATGTGTTGTCAGAACAAAAAAAATCCCCAGCTACGATGTACAGAAACCTCAGCAGGTAGGCCAAAGAATAAACGACTTGAGATGAAACATGTGGTAGTTATTCCAAAACAAGAAAAGTTATTCAATACACACCAGTTTTGGTCCACCCTTGTATGTGCTGGTAGTACAGCTGCTAGTTAACAAGTGAAAATTGTTAGCTATACAAAGCTATTAGTTTAAACAATACTCAGTTCGAGTTTGCAAGTCAACACGCGCGTTGAGTGAGAGAAAAGTACGAGAAAAGTAGCCCAAATAACAATGTGAAATACAAAAAACAATAATAGTCATAATACGAAATGTTAATTCCAACAATTTCACACGCTTGAAAACCGAAACCAATTCATTCCAAACTCTAAAGTACTTAAAATTAAATTCGTTTTGCATTATAGTATATTTAACTGAATAATATGAACTGTTTCGCAATGTAAGTCTGAGATTAAAAACTTGTGTTAACTAAAATAGACGTGAATGCATTTTCCCATAGCTTGTTGCTCTTGCTGCTGATGTCTATTGCCATAAATGGACACGATCCACATGACCACAAAGAATTACTGACTGTCAAGGAATGTCCCAATATGCCAATAATGCAAAATGTTGAAAAGAAAAAGGTTTGTTCATGTTACTTGCTCATGCATTTTATTTGGATATGTCTTCGCACAGCTATTGGGTGTCTGGTACGCATATGCAACAACTCCACTACCCTTTATGAGATATCAGCGACATTGTGCATCTTATAATGTGAAGAACAATCGTAAGTACAAAGTCGATTCGATTGTATTTGAAATATGGTCCACTAATGTCACAGCGGCACAGCCTACTTTGATACCAACATACTCTACACTAACTACAAAGACTTGGTAATCACCTATTCCTGTCTATTAAACCCTAAGGAGGGCATGCATATGAGTGAGTAGTTTATTTACTATTATAATCATTATGCAACAAAATTCCAATTATTCCCCAATTTATAGTGAAACTTCGGCTACTCACCAGAACTCGGACTCCCATGCCTGAAACAATATTCGAGGCGGGTCGTGTTTTGAGTAAACTTCACTTTCCCATCGCAGCACTGCATTGGCTCAAGTCCGAAGCATTTTGTTTTGAATGGTATCAGCTAAAGTTCGAAACTCAGCGACGACCCATAACATATCAGGCGCCATTCGATTTGCACGGCCATTGGGATAGTACAATAAGTTAATTGCATAAAAGTCTAATTATTGTTACATAATAATTTGCCATACAAATGTTATCGATGAATCACTGATTAAACTGAGGAAATCGTATAGTGGCTGACTAACTTAATTAGCATTGCTGACCAACGAAATCAATTACGACGACAGTTTCAGCCAAATCACAATGGGCAATACACTAGATACTCGATGCTCAATGCTTGATGCTCGATGGCCAAGGATATCCCATTTGCTCTCGAGCACATATGGGTCGACAACTTCCTGGCAATGACAAGGGCGCATTAATGAATGATGCCATGGCCTCCGAAATTGGGTCTCCCTAGGCCGCCCATGATATTCCCTTCCTGCAATTCAATTTATATGTTGTTGTATGTTTGCATCCTCCCACGAAAAAGAAAACTTTCCATGAGCCCAAAATTATCTTTCGTTTTTTCGTTGTTGGCGTTGGTTTGTTTGGCTTCCTTAGCCCAAATTGCTTGGCCGCACAAATTGGCTTTAGCCTCAGGGTTCGGCAATAAAATCAAACTCAGGCAGGCGTATGCGTAACGCACAATTATCCTTCCATTGAGTGGGTGTGTCGGCACTCGAAGGGATAACGGTCACATCCATGTAATAATTGTCATTGTCAAGTGTACTTTGATTGCCCGAAGAACTTGATAATACAGCAACAACAATAACAATGCCGAGTAGTTTCGAAGCAATTGAGTTTCAATTGTGACGAACATAGAATGCTAATCGTTTTCATTCAATTAAAACAACCTAAACAACTCAACATGACTAACAATGCTTTAATTTGGAGTGCACTCGATTTGATGGCCTGAACAGAGTTAAATACAACACTGTAAATTTAAATTGTGAATTATACTTGAGTTAGTTGGTTAATTAAATCAAGGAAGCAACTTACAGATAATTCAGAGCATGATTTTATTTTCTGACCGAATTTGCGAATTTCAATCACTTTTGACCACAAAAGTGTGTCATCAAATGAGCGTTTGTTAACTTTCCGCTGCAGTTTAGTCTAAGTGCTGAATACAACATTCGATCACACGGCAGAGCAGCTGTGCTTTGCGGCTGCACACGTATTTGGTGAGCATTTTACACTCGTTTTATACTTGTTGTTATTAGTGTTCTTCGCTTTCGGCTTATTTCTATTCAATTTGATCTGTTTGCCAATATGAAGCACGGTTGCCACAGTTGTAGTTGTTCTTGTTGCTGTTGTTGTTGTTGTTTTTGGTTCTGTTGTTGTTGACGTTAATACGCTTGGCTCGCCATTGTAACAATTTTATGGTTAGTACGTTTTATTTCCACAGATTTACTTTTAAACAAGAGTGCTTAGGCGGAGAGTGCTTGCCAAAGAGATACCCTCTTCAATTGAAACCGCAATCGTGCATTCACGGAAAAATATATTATTATAATTTTTATTTTATTTTTATTATTAATATTTTTTTATAAATAAAAACAAGGAAATACTCGATTTAGAAACATGTACAGCTTGTTGTCCGTCGTTTCCAATCAATTTGTGTAGAGGGTATAAAGAGTTAAGCAAATTTTGTGTAAGCTTATGTTGTTTTAGCTTTGTTTCAATTGCATGACGCTTTTAGCAATTTCAAGTTCAAATCACTTTTTATGGTTTTTTATGTAATCACGTAAGAGCCATTTGTATAACAGTCATACTATATACTAATGCGGACAGCAATTTACATCAATGTTGTGACTGACAACCGGGAAATTAAAATAAATTTAAAAAAAAAATCGAAAAGTCGAAAAGTCGAAGAGAGCTGCAATCGAGAATGCTAGTCAAATGTTGGAGGTAAACATGAAAATATCTTTTATTTGCGCATGGCAACTCTTAATTAGCTCAAGAAGTTCTTTTGGTGCGACTTCGATGGCTGTTTGACTGGTTCCACCAGTTTCCGTTTGCTTTGGATGTGGTAGCTGTATACTATATATACTATATATGCGTTAAAGTAGAATTTCAATTTCGTTTTCGTTTCTTTCACGTCAAAGACAAACAGACGCAAGACAAGACGCAAAACCAACAACAGGCCCATAGAAGACGACATCGATGCTGGCAGAGGCAGAAACAATAACAATAACAGAATAAAAACAAAAAATACCATTTATTGATGTGATAATCTAAAGATCAAGGTCTTCCTTTTGCCATTCCAATAATCGTTGTCGTTCCTCGCACTCAATCTTTTAGAAATAATACGAAACTAGAATTTTGCGTGATTTAATTTTAATGAATGATGCTTCATCATTTGCCAGAAAAAGATTAACAGCAAAGGCAAAGTTGCCGAACAGGAAATGTTGCACATTCAAAGAAAATAAAAAGGGCAACCCGACATAAACACAAATACTTACTAAATGCAAAACACACAAAATGAGAGAAAAACGTAATAAAAAAAAGGAAAGTTAAGCAGCAAAATTAGAGCACAAGCTGCTTCCCTGTTGGCACTGGGGATTCAGCTCGTTCTGTAAAAGGGGAATCTATGCTTACCTAGAAAACGCAAGCATATGCAAGTCTAATGAGCCTGGAGACGAGTTGAAAAGCATTTCAAATGCAGCACACAAGCAGCACACCACTCACAGCGGATTTACTTTGATTGGGGCAGAAATAGTAAAAGTGGGATTACAGCAACGACTGCATATATTACGTATATGTAAAACGATTCGGGGTATGCTGTGAAAGACTTTATGAGTCGAAACAACAGCCTTAGCATTAGAGCTAGACTAGAACTACTTTAAGATAGACCATTTAGTCATTTAGTTTAATTAAAATATGTTGTAATCTCTGAGTTGGATTGCGATCACGTTTCTATGCACAAAAAAAATAAAGTTTTCTAATGAAAATATACTTATCTATAGGTTACAAAGTCATCGTAAAGTACAAACAAAGTTCTGAATAAAACAAAATCAGGGCATCTAAAGTGAGGAAATAAATGAACAGCAATTCTCACAAATGTGTCACGCACAAAATCACAAATAAATCGGAGCACACAGAAAGTTCGTTGAGTTCAGGTGGCAAGCAACCAACAAAAATACCAAAGTGCTTCTTGCTGCTGAAGAAAAAAGCGCAAAAGTAGACTACTTGGATGGGAATGTGTATGTGTGCGTGTATATGTTGATAAGCAAAATCGCCAGACCCAAAATAAAACAAATACTATGACCAAGAAGAGGGCGTCAAAGTTGACGCTTATCTGCGCCTCATTTGCCAAACAACAAGAGCCTCATCAATTTCCAGAATTTCCAGCCAGAGATTGTTGGACTGCAAAACTCAATTCGTAAACAAGAAGTGACAGCAAACAGGAGACATCATCAGCAAATATGATAGATACTCTACGAAAGAGAGGAAGAGGGAGCAGGAGGCGAGTGAAAGCCGAGGGAGTCATACCAAAAGTGGACAGTGTCGCGACAAAGTTCACTCAACTTTCAACTTGTAATTTGTCATTGTGCCAAACACCATGAAAACTGAAACGACACCCGGCAGCTGTCCCGGGACTAGGCAAAGTGGCCGCCATAACGTCATCATTGAGGCCGGGCAAATAAATATTAAAAATCATGTGCGCCAGTGGCTGCTTTTGACCAGCAATTCATCCGTCCTTACTTCTCCTCAGACAGCTGCTGCTACTTTTGCTGCACCATTGCGTATACGCAATAAAATTTATGTGACTAGGCGATGCTTAATGCAAATGCCTTAACTGTCGCATTTTTGTGGAGAATACGGAATGGAGGCCTCCACATCAGTCCGTGTGGGTGGTGATTAATTTGCGTATTGTTCTTTGAGATATATTTCTCTGTTTTTTGTTTTTTTTTTCTCCTTTGACTTTTATTTTTTATGCTTTTCCTCAGTTGACAACGTTCATTGAACGCATTACAGTATACAATTTTTTTCTGATTAAGCGTGAGTTATGACATTATATATGTGTATATAACACAAAGATTGGTTAATTATTTACCGGGTTGACGTTAACTGTGTACACTCAAGTTCTTTCCTTATTAAATACACATTTTGGTTAGATTTAAAGGCGGCTTTATGGCTTTCCAAAATCTTAATGTCGTTAAATATAATTTCCGATAAGTTTGCAAACATTATATTTTAAGAAGATTTATAAAACCACTTAGCAGAAAAAATGGCAATAAAGATAATTAAAAAATTATATATTTCGATATAATATTTTTTAATTCTTCTTAATCGAGATAAGCACAGAATTATATTCAAATTTGACAAGATTATAATTGGCAAGTAAATTGACCACAATTATGAGTAAGCAGATGCCGAGTATGCACAATGAAAATATATAATCTTAGCTGGTTAGTTTTCCAGAAACACTCCCATCATCATTACCATTATCATCGTCGAGTCATGGAATGTAAAATGTAATTTATAAATACCAAGAATTATGGATATCTGTACAAGTATAATAACTGGTTTCTATACCGCTACGCGCTGGCAATAAAATTACAATAAAAGCCCAAAGCGGAAGCAAATTCTACAAATTTCATTTACAAACAGTCCTTGAAACGAAACGAACGCTGGGAGAGCCACATTGGAAACCACTTTGAAAATGACAGGTTAGCAGAAATTAGCACTTTGCAATTTGCAGGAAAACCATCAAAGAGTCTCTGATTTGATATGATGATGAAGAGGCGCTCGCATAAATCGCATAAATATGTTAATTCAACTCTTGAGCAGCGTTTTTCGATTTGCGGCGAGACATTTCTTATGTCGCATTAACTTTATTTTTATATTCAGCTTTGCCCAATTAGCATAAGTTTTGTGCCTGTATAAAATACTCGTTCTAGAACACAACAAAAGTAAAAGTAATTTGCAATAGCTATTCTTGCCAGCAGTCCAAAATGACGAAACACATTTTTTGTATGAATTGGGTCAATGGAATGATGAATAAAATTACGCCAAAATCAATTAAAAAAAATAAACGGCAACCAAAAGAACAAGTTTAAATTACATTTAAGTGCAGCTCATATCATAAATTTTAATTAGCTTGCACAACTGACGCGAGTCAATATCAAAGAAACGCAAATCATGCGAAAATTGGCCCGATAAAGGGAATTGTGCGTATGGATGATGTGAAAAAAATAAAATGAATGGGATTCTCCAAATAATAGAACAATTGTGTGTGTGTCTGGTGGTGTACTTTTTACCAAGAATACACCTCGAGTAAAATACACATAGACACACACGCACACCCACGCACTCACAGTCTCGGCTTGTCTATGATTGTGTGTGGTTTATTTGCTAAAGATGGAGGAAGAATCTGCCGGAGACAACACACTGAATGACTGACAAAAGCAGAGTAGAAGCGAGATAAGCAAAGCACCACATAACAGCAAGCTCGTAAAAGGTTCGAATACGAATACCAAACACTGAAATTATGAACTGGTGGCAAAGCGGCAGCGGCAAGCAATCATCAGCTTAATAAAAACAGAAGATAGACAACGACAAAAATCTTAAAGTCAACTCAATGGCAACGGCACAAGAATCCCAGATAAGTCGAAGGCAACCCAAAATCTGAAAAACCCGAATTTGAGTTCACATTGAGATGCCATCGAGGGCATTTGGTGCGGATTTTGGACGGACATAAACGAAGGCGTTGCCAATTGATTAAATTTATTTATTGTCTCACAGAATGTTCGTTTTATGAGCTGCTCTTAAGCTTAATCACAAGCAAGATGTCCCAACAGGAAGTCAGCAAGTGGTATGCAGTCCTCCTTTCGAAGTCCTTCCTTGTCGTCTTTGTCTCGTTCCGCACTCAAGGCCTTCTCAATCATGGATTGCTGGCAAATTGATTTTGGTCTGTTGCTTATCAGCAGCTTCTAAGTCTCTTCTATTGTTTAGAGGACAAAGTCTTTTGTTTATCAATTGAATTCATGGGCTGTTGCCTATCATTCGTTCAAATCGATACAGATTACCCTACAAAGCTGGAAGCATATCACTGCTGTTCCTGCGCCAAGCGAATGAAATGAGTGGAATCACATTTATTTATTAATATAATGTAAACTAAAAATAGTCCACCATTTTAAACAAATATTTAAAAATAAACATTTTAGATTAAAGGTATAAATAAGTATGACATTAATCTGAATGCAATGGGGCAACATTTATTTCAAGATTTAGACAGGCAAATCTCTGAAATTGTATCGTAAATTGAGTGTATTGAATTAGATATTTTAAAATCATTTGAAACCACAAAAACAACAATTGCAAAGGCGATAAATAGCTGATAAAGAATAGGAGAAATCAGATCACTACTACTCTACATGCAGCAGCTTTAAACAAATGATTACAATCATAAACTTGTGCTAGTTGCAGCTCGAAAAAGATTTTCTGAAATGAGCTATGAGCATATGTTTGTTAACTCATATCTTATATCAGTTGCAATGACCTAATGCTTAAGCAGCTTTTGACCCCAACAATTGCACAGCTCAGTTGATGCTCCATTGCCGTCACAATATGCGTAAGTGTAAGCAAATGCTAAAATTGCGAAGAGAAAAAAATGCATTTAAGCCAAATGCATTTTGGGTCCGACTATAAAAAACACTCCAGAAGCGTCGTGATGCCAACACCGTCAGCGCCGACATCGTCGTCGTTGTACTGGGCACTTTAATAAAGTGCATCCCCAAATTGTGGAACGGCAGCGTCGTCATTGTTGTTGTTATTGTTGTGGTTGTTGTTGCTGCTGTTGCTGTTGCTGGTGCAGTTGCAGCCACCGTGGCGTCAATTATCGCCGCTGTACGCAAAGTGGGCCAGGCAAATAATAAACGTGCCCAGAGCAAAGGCAAAAGCAAAAGCAACAGCAGCAGCAGAGGCACTCCATTGTCAAATGAGCTTAAACAGAGTGCCACGCCTCGATTGAAGTGCCTGCCCCCCAACCTCCTCTCCAACAACTCTCCTTTCATTTTGCTTTACTCCATTCATTTGTGCAGCAATCTTCGCCTGCACTTTTGTTTTCATTTTGTTCGTTGTTTTCTTCACCATTTTCACGCCTTACTTGACGACTCGTTCGCTGATTGATGGTCGACCTCAACTTCAACTTGGACTCAGACTCCGACTGCGTCTTCGTCTCAGGCACCGACTTCGTCTCAGACTGCGCACAGGTGTCGCCGCCTAATTAAATGAAGGCAACGCGCACGCATGCGTAACTCAATCGGCAAACATTGGCGTTAAACGCCTCAATGCCTCGCCCCGCATACCCCACGCGGCTCGTCCCTTGCCTGTGTGTAAAATGGGTCAATATGCAATTATTGCATTTTTGCACTGGGCTCAGCTTCGTTTGCGTCATGCATCCCAGCAAAAGGTTCCCCACAGCCTCATCCGGACAGATTTTGATTTGTCAATATTTGCGCGTTGCGCGCACAATTGGCGCAGTGTGCGAATGCATTTTGAGGCACTGTGGCGAACTGAAGCAGACGACAATTATATAATTACCCATATCAACCACGCCATGATAATTTACTATAATTCATCATTCCGTCATATTTTTTACTCTCAAATTATTTATATGATATAATTATATATTTGTGAAAGAACTTTGCTCAATTTCGTCAGGTTCATTTGCCAAGTTCAAGGTGACCATTTGCATAGGAGCTACAAAAACAATAACAACAACAACAACAACAACAACAAAATTCAATTAAAAAAGAACACATCTTTAACCATATTCGTGTATATTATTACTCATGCATAAAGCGCTCACCTTTGACAACAAACCCACCACAAAATATATCATCATAATAAAAGTGACTTGGAGAAGTCGTCAAAGAGTCACAATGAATGCTCTTTGGGCCTGACTCAGAGCATTAAACAACAGCCAAAGTGCACCCAAAATCAACAACTGAGCAACGCCCACGATCTAAAAGACACAGAGAGAGAGAGAGAGAGAGAGAGAGAGAGAGAGAGAGCGAGAGAGAGAGAGAGACAGAGAGAAAGTGGTAGAGCTCTAAAAAGACCTCACTTGGCTGGTAACAACAGCTTACAAAATTCATACTTTTGTTTAGTACTTACTTTTGTGCAAAGCTGTTGCTGATCAAGAATATATATACCAATTTTTGGTGTCGGAGATGATTCCCTCTGCTACATAGTTTTCCACATTTTATCCATTTTTAATGGGACAAAAAATTGTATTTAACAAGCCATTTACAGCGATATCTCAAGAACTGTTGGCATACACATTTGTAAAGAACCACTAAAATATATGTGAGAAAGTGATTGAAAAATGAACAGATCTGTTCGGAAAGAAGATTTTTGCCTCCAATTCAATTCAGTACAACTGACCCACTTCTCATGTTTATGCTTGCGGCATCAGTGCGCGGCTATTTAATTTGCCTCGAAAGATTCTTATACAACATTTGTTGATGCATTTCGCATCTACTCTTTGCACAGTTCGCCGTTCTTGTGATCTGTGCAGTTTTCTTGCTAAATTAAGTAATTGGTGCAAGAAGCAACTGGGGCAAACCAGTCCCAATGGTCTCCGTCTGCGTCTCGCCGATCTCCGCCTCCCGCTCCTCATCCGTGTCTGTCAGTTATGAATTCTTGCAATTTAGATGCGTTCGTCTGCAGCCTGCATTTGTATATGTATCTGTGCATCTATGTATCTATGTATACATTTGGGAATATATACATGTATGTATGTATTTATATCTATTTTCTGTATCTGCATATGTGCATCTGAGAATGAGAGGCGGGCTCTGTCTGTCCATTTAGTGTGGCTCTTTTATGTATTCTGTTCTGGTTCTGTTTTCCATTTCGAATGAGCTCTGCAGATGCAGAGGCATTGAATGCAGGCCAAGCCAAAATGCGGAGCGAATAGGAGTCAAAGAGGCCAATCGGTCTGTGTATGTGCATCTGTGTGTGTGTGTGTGTGTGTGTGTGTGTATCTGTGTGTGAGTGCTTACTTACGCAACAACTAAATCAAAGCAATTGTTGCAGCTGTTATGGCTGCAGCTGGGTAAATTTAGCGATTGCAGCGGCCCCATTTCAAAACATTGCAGGGCTGCCAGCTCGTTTAAGCACTCGTCCTGAAATGAAAAATATTATAAACAAATACAAATACAAAAATACACTCAAATATTCCAAAGATTCAATTCGTTTCGCAGAGCGTTTTATTATATTTAAATGGCGAGCGGCAAAGTCGCATTACGAATTTATAAGTAAAGAATCCCAAAAAAAAAAGAGCCAAAGACAGAGAAAGAGAAGAGTGGACAACAACGACGAAGGCGATAACATGAAGCGCACAAAGCCGCAGAGAATAAATACACAGAAAAGTTGAAATGAAATTTCAAGGTCGCCAGCACAAGAACTTTTTTTTTTCTTTTAGCACGTGTACGAAGATTTTTGGCAGTGCTCTTTTGCGGAATTCAGTTGCACAGTTCATCTTGTTGTTTTTGTTATTGTTATTGCTGCTGCTTCATTTTTTTTTTGGTTTTGCTCAGTTTGTTTAACAAAGAATTAGCCGGTTAATCAGCAGCGTATGTAAACTGGAATATGCATATAATATACAGAAACATACATACATCTGTATATAGAATAACCAAAAAGATTTTTGCGTCTGGGAGTTTTGGAGTCGCAGGTAAAGCGCAGCAAAACAAATGACACAACATCGCTGCGGATAAATGTTGAATTCGAGTGCTAATTAAAGTCACAGATCAAGTCAGAGACTCGAAGAAGGAGAGAGTGAGTGAGACAGAATCAGTTACTTATATGAATTTATGTGCACGGCTTTCTTTGTATTACGCAGCGCGCTTTTACGAAATGATTTTTTATTGGTCTCCAGTTCGGATCTCAGAGCTCGGAGATTGGCTTGTTTTTGTATTTTGTTTTATTTTACTTATTTCTTATTGCTTCACTCAAATACTGCCATTGACCTTGACCCTATCAGACAGAATGCATTGAGCCAGCTCCTTCTGATGTTATTTTTTAAAATGACCGAATCATCTGAGTGATTGTTAAACATCAGTGAAGACTAATTGGATTTGGCTAAAATTGGTCAAAATGCGCAACAGCCAAACGGCAACAGTCATGAGCATCCAATCCAAACCAAGCCAATCGACGACAGAACAAATCTATCAACGACAGCCAAACTGACTGACGTTCAGGTTGAGGCTCACCCTGGGGCTGTGACATGACATCATCAACACAACCTCAACGACACCAACGTCAATTACTTGCCAAACAAATAAAGAACTGCGATCTATACCTGTCGCACTCACGGGCAATTGTAGTATGACTTAGCATTCCAACTTTAAATCAGAATTTTAAGTCACAGCTGCAGCCACTTTGAATTAGTCATCTGGACGGATCAATAATCAATAATAATACTTGTGTCTATCTATATACAAATAGTTCATCATATGACTGCTTTTTTCCAATGAAAAAAAAAAATATATATATAAACATATATTTAAATATATAATGAACCATTTCTCAGTTGTTATACTTCATCTTAAACCTTCATTTTGTTTAAAATATTTTACGTAAATTCTTTTTTACACCTACCCAACGATTAAGCCGACTCACAAGCAGCAATTAGCGTTGACACTCATTAGAGACAATTAAAGTGAGATCAGATTGTGGCAACGATGACGAGTCACGCGTGAGAAGGAGCTGTTAATGTTGGCATCGACCACGCCTTGATCCCCCACGGGATTGGTGTGAATCACATGAATAAAGCGAATGGAAGTGGCTAATAAATTAGAATGGACAAAATTTGGTAATTATATGATGGGAAAGGGCGAGGGGGGAAGGTATAAGTAAGTCATACACAGCAGCAATTGCACTGATTTCCCACATAAAGATAAGTCATGCTAAGATTGCTGAACTGATCGAAAGTTAAATAAAAATAAAACAAAAAAAAATAAATAAACAGATCTTAAAAGAACAATGCACTTCTCTCAAAACAAATCTGATTTCCCTTGCCAAGGAGACGGGAACTGCAAAGTCTTTCTCTCAATAGAATTTGTAGTATTCTTCATCGCTGTCAAATGGCGACATTTTATTTATGAGTAATTAGTCTATATGGTTGTCTGATTACCTTGAACTTGTCAAGAGATTTTCCAAACTTGGAAACGGTTCCCACTAGCTGCGTGTGGGATTTTTAATGACCGATTGTAATTGATGATGGCAATTGAAACTCATTTCAGTGCATTTGCAAAGAAAAACGTTGTGCAGCGATGCTTGAAAAATATGAAAACGTTAACTGCTTTGTTAAGTAGTCAATTCAAATGGAATGTGTGCAGTTTTTGGGCTTCACCCACAACGAAATGATGACGGTTATTATATTGTTGGTCTGACCAAAAAAACAAAGCAAAAAAGGCAGCGACGCCATCACCGTCGACATCGGAGCAATTACGTTCATTTTAGCCGCGTGCAGGTTAAGCAAGTTCAAGGCCAGAAACTCTGCATTAATTATAATTATTTTTGCATTTGTTAAACACAGCAACAGCTACAGCAGCAGCAGCAGCAGCAGCTACAGCACCAGCAGCAACAACAACAATAACAAACAATACTCAGCACATTTGCTTGTTAATAGCCAGCGTTAAGCTTAATGCAAAAGAAGACAAACAGGTAAATGCAGCCTTTTGTTTTGTTGCGCACAACAATTGCGAATTCGATTCGAGAACCTAAAATATGGAAATCGATTGTGGACTTATGGTTAATGCAACTTGCCGACTGATTGTAATCAAAGTACAAATTAAGCATCCACGAAGACAATAGCTTTTTACGCATTTGGTAATACAAGTCCAAAAATAAAGAACACTTTTTAAAAACTCCACACAGAAGGAAAACAACTTTTTTCCTCTTTATCTCGCTTCCAACTCGTTTCGAAAATATTTCTAAATATTCGTTGGAAACATGTTTCAGTCACAAATATTTACTTCTTTCTCACTACGAAAAATTGGTGTAAAAAGTTGAAACGATAGAAATTTATTGCGTTATAGAAAAATTACTTGGCTTGGCTTTGTAATGCGTAGTTATTATAAATAAACTTGTTGCTGTTGTTGTTATATTTATTTATTTACTATATTATATTATTAATAAAACAAGTTGAACAGAAAACAAGCAATTTATATACGCATATCAAATTTAATTTTCTTTCCGACATTGACAACACGTTTTCTCAACTTAATATACCATTCTGGTGTGCTTGACAAACCTGATGAGCATCAAACTAAATTCAATTAACTGACCACCAGTGGCCAGCGGTTGAGTGACAAGGAAAGCAACAATGAGGGGGGGTAGACCGAGCTCAATGGTTATCGGCACCAATTTCTCAAAAGCGGCAACTATTTGCGATTTACCCCCAAAGAGCACTTCGCATTAAGCGATTATAATAAATAAATTTAATCAGTTAACAATGCTTTCAGTGCTTTTAATGCTGCTTTTGCACTGAAATCCGTTTCTAATTCTGACGACAAGCGACTTTAACTTTCGCTTTAAATTTGTTTTGTTGTTGTTGTTGTTGTTGTTGTTCCATCCATCCAGCTGTATGGCTGTCTTTCTGTCTGTCTCCGTGTCTATCTGCCGGCCACCCGCCGTGGCTTGTGCTGATGCCAATGCGGATGCCCAGCGCCACAGCCCTGGACTTATCTTGGATTCTTTGCCTTTGCGTCGTGCGTCGCTTCTGTCGTTGTTCTGCTTTTATTAAGCTGGATTGTTGCTTCTGTTCATAATTTAAGTGTTTCATGCTCAGTTTTTGTCTATGTCGCCCCTTTTATGAGTTGTCATTTCGTTGCTTATCTCCCTGGCCTAATTTTGTGCGTGTCTCGGAGATGTCTTTATTTCACTAGAAGCACACACATATATATTTATATATATATATATATATATATATATATGTATACATATATACTAGTGGAAAATTTAGCTGCATTCAAAACACTTGCCAAAACCAATATGCTACAGTATTTACACACTAAAGAGAAAAATGTATGTGTATATTCTTTGTGATTTTTAAATGACATCGTTTTTCTCATGTACATTTTATATTTAAAAAAGTATATAAGCGTTTGTATTGGTGCATATTATCATAAAAATTAAGATATTAATGAGAAACACTCATAATTGGCATTTAATTAATACTTCAGCCCACCTTAAGTAAATAAATAAAATCTGCAGTTAAATTACTTACCTACAATTTATACAAATATAGTTTTCTTCTAACTGTAGTTAAGGTAATTTTTCCGAGTTGAATCATTAAGTGCTTATTACGCTTGTTTTCACTTTTATCAAAGTTAAACACCTATTATTAAATGATGTTCTAAGCCACAGAACTGGCAACCAGAAGACTATGCTAATCAACCGAATACCAAATTAGCAATACGAGTATATCCGAAAACGAAACCTGAGCAAAGAGAATTATCCAATCGAATGGGCGGCAAAAACATAAATTAGCATATTTATGCGATTTATGTCGCCGGCTGCATGGTCAAACAAAGTTCTGTGGCGTGCTAATTGCTTTGAATTGTTGATTTTACCTGTTTTTATCAACCAGCAAACATATTTGCTACACATATTGGTTATGTTATGGTCGAGCCACATACATAGGCTACAAGGTTGCCACATAAAAAATTCATTTCCGCTTCTTACCATTTTATGCGTCGAATCGTTGTTTCTTTATTTTATTTATTTATTTTTACTTTGCTTAGCTTTTTATTTGTATAAAATGAAAACATTTAAATTACTTAATGAACATTTATAATTTGTATTGCACCTCGACCGTAATCAGTGCTATCCGATCCATCGTTAGAAAATATACCGTTAATACGCCTTATTTCGGATCCTATGCCATCAGTCTGAAAGTCCGAGCCTCTATTATGCAAGTCGCCATCACGAATTGTATCTGATCCATCGCCGTGCACCCCACCAAAAATTTCATCTGACCCTCTGCCATTGTTTATGAAGTCTGATCCATCATTATGCCAGTTGCCAGTAAACCCAGTTCGTTCATCGGATAGATCTCCATCTATGATCTGTTGAATGGTTCTAGCCTCGACCACGATGCAAACAAATCCACATAGCAGCAACAGGGAGATGTTGTATTTATTTTTCATTTTATTCGCGCCGTTCAACTGCAGGTTTTAATCGACTGAATTAAATGCAAACGTTGGCATTGACTTTTATACTAAAAGCGGCTTCTATGAACTAAACACTTCCACCATATCAATAGCTTATTGCTCTAAGGGTCGTTCGAAAAGTATCTGAATCTTATTATGCCATAGGCGTAATTATTTTTATTGAAAATATTTCAATATGCAAATTCAGTACGTCCAAATCGTCTTTTTGATAAAACAATTCAATTGAGTAAACAACGTTTTACACAGACTTCATGATCCGCCCTCGATCTAAGAAACTGATAATTCACTGCCAACTCGGGAATTTCCAAGCATATACATTTGAAATTACTTTTAAGCGATGGCTTAACCATAGGTTATTTTAATCTTACTCATATTTACGTAGCTTGGCTGACTTGTCAAGATCATAGAGCAACAAGAGCTTTTAAATAGCTCATTTACTCAAACAAGGCAATTACGCAGCACTCAGCAGTGGCACAAATATCTGTCTCATCAGACAAACTGAAAAATAGATTGACTGATTTGAACTGATATAAATATTTTGTAATTGGAATGTAAGACACAATCAAGGCATGTTTATTGTGCATTTTTTTAAAATAACAACTTTTATGTACTACATTTTTTGTAGAACTTATACACATATCTGGCTAAAGAACATTTTGACGCGCCCCTTCAAAAGGGAGACATAATCGCATTTTCAACATTAAATGCATTATTATTATTTATAAATCAAATAACATATAAAAAGCTCTCGTTCTTTAAAATCTTTTCACTAATTTATGGCAAATGACACATTTTGACCCTTCCCTAAAAGCATTTCTTGGGCGATTGATTTTATCTTTAAATATTGTATTACTTTATATCATAAGATGAACCCAAGATTAAAAATCGCTGGTTTTTGAAAATCACTTTTAACAAAGTTATGGCTGTGAAAAATTGTTTCTGAGGGAATTAATTTAACACGAAAATAGCGCATTTTTAAATATAGTAAGAATCTTTACACAATATTTTAAATTAGATTCTCACTTCCAGATACTTTGTAACATTTGGAATTTGCTTGCTGCAATCTATTTTTAATTGCCGTAAATGGAATAACCAGGCATAAAATACCTATTCTGACTCATGTTCCGTTGCCACCTAGTTTTTCGAACCAAGATCGCTCGTCGAAGTGCTTAACGCTATCGATTCAGGGAAATGTATGGCAGCTCTAGCAAAATCTATACTTTGAAATGTATGGCAGATCTTTGCAAAAAAACCTAATGACCTTTCTAAAATTTTGACGACTGTATAATTTTCCGGAAATAAATTTGATTTGTTTTGCTTGACTACAATAAAAGAAAGAATTGATAAAAATAAGTTATCATTATACGATCGTGTTCTTACCGCATTCTCACCAAAAGGCCATTTACTCCATTTTGAATATGCCCAAGAATCAGTTAACCAAGTTGGCACAGCAGTAAGTGTTCCACATCTCTTAACATAAACCTAAATGAATTAACATGTGTATGTGCATGTATGTCATATTCTTTGCAACGGTTGGCGTGTGTGGCAGCAACTGCATCGTTTTATGTGTTAAGAAGAAAACGATGATCGGATTGCAGGATGATGATCGATGATCGGACTGGAGTCTGTGATGACATTTGCGGGCCTGACTGCGGATACACGCGTCCTTTAGAATCAAGCGCAGGTTGAGTGCCAGAGTCATTGCCAGAATGTCGATGATCCGGTTAGCCAAATACATTACAAGGTAACCAATTAGTAGCTCACGTAATGTTTGGCATTATATCTTTTAACTTTTCCAGATTCGTTGCTCAATTGAAACAAATGTACACTCCGATTAATAGACATATGTCCTATTGGTGGCTTCGATGCTGATGGCTCACACCATTTATACCAAGCCCACCCATCTGGCATATTCCATGAGAAAAAAGCCAATGCATTCGGCCGCTCAGCATCTTGCTTGAATATCTTGAAAATACTTGTCGCCAGTTGGCAGTCAAAACTGAAAATGACACCGTAAAGCTGGTCATTCGAGCCTTGCTCGGGGTGGCCTAGACTGGCCAAAATATCTTGAAATTGGCCATAATGGCATATGGCAAACCACTCAAAATGCTTAATAGCAATGGCATTTAACAATATGTGAAACTCATTAAAAAGGATAAGTACGCCGAACTAGTACAGAAACAACAGAAGAAATAATTTCAACGACGTTCGAATTATATGGAAGTCATAAATATAATATAAAATTCAAATTTGCCATTAACGGAAAGGGGTATTAAACACCTTATCAGCAAAACCAATTTCAATGGGTGTTAAATGCCAAAATGTACAATTATTTAAATAGACTATTAGCAAATTTATGGATAACGTGCACTTTATGATGCCAATGTATTTGCGCCACTCTCATTGACAGGCCATAAAAATTAAACTGTGCTAAATCCGTAGCTACTGTTCGCAACCCCTAAATCGCTTGGCTCCAACGACGAACACACTTTTCTTTTTCTTCACTCTCACTCACTCACTCTCTCTCTCTCTCTCTCTCTCTCTCTCTCTCTCTTTCATTTGACTTCACTTTGCACCGCACCGCGTGGTTATTCAATTTTCCAAAACGCGCACAGCTGCAGTACTGTGTGCTCCACAAGGCTAATGCCCTTTTATGGCTTTTGAAAGTACCGCATCAGCAAAAACCTTCGCAGGCTGCAACATCGACAACGGCAACAGTAGCAGCAGCGCCTACACAATGTGAACCATTAGATGCAGCAACCAGGTCCCCGGCAGAGTAGCAGTCATCGTCACCAGCCCCATTGACAGCAGGCAGGCAGGCAGGCAGGCAGGCAGGCAGGCAGGCAACCAGGCTGGCATGCGGCTCATTATGCTTATGCGTTCGTCCCCCCTTCTGGGAATGAAAGCATTAAGGCAAGCAGACAACCAGGCATGGGCTCTAAGCATGTATCCCATTTGCGGGTCGTCTGTTTCGTGTCATTTTTGTCTACTTATCCCGAAAAGAAATTAACTTTGTTGTTACACAGATCGTTGACCAGGCAACTTTCGATTTTTTTTTTTCTGTACCTTTATGTAAATTGAATAATATATGCATTAAATTAAAATGTAATTAGGTAGACAAGAGAATAAAAAGATGTGACCAAAGTCTTCGCACAATCAGATGAAATTGTCATTGGATATTTATAGCACTGACTAAAATTGTGTACAGCTTAAATTAATTATATTATGGCATTTTAAGTTTTATAAGCAAATTTCCATGAGCTTAATTTTGGGAAGAAAATTCGTGATTTGCAGTTGGACAGATTTCAAGAACAAAACATTCAGCGAAAAACAAAGAGATTATAAAAAGCGGTCATCAAACAATAAAAAACTACACCAGTCTGATTTAAATGTCATCTAAAAAAAAGTATATTATTGTTGACTGTGCAATTCTCTGTGTCGAAGTTATCTGAACAAATAAAGGCTTCATATCTTTTCTTGCAATGCAAATGCAACTTAAAAAATATTGTTGTTTTTTTTGTGCAACTTTATTTTAGTTTTAATTGCGCGCACGCAATAATTTTCTTTGATAGCACATCAACGTCAAGGCGAATCACCCAATATGCACCATCCATCATAAATGCCAGCTCACCCCAACCAAATCGGAGTCCCACTGAGGAATCTCTGATTATGAGCGCGTGCGCACAATCAGTCAGCAAGCCGACAACTCAACACTGGCCACTGAGTAAATCAACACAGTCAGTCAACACACACACACTAACACACCCACACCCACACCCACAGCCACATAGACAGTCAGTCAGTCAGTTAGCCAGTCCCAGTTTTAGCCTCAGTGACAGAAATTATCATGCACAAAGCGCAGCGTCTCATAAAACGATTCTGCGATTCTGTTGGCCAAATGGCGTCTTGTGCCTTGTTTTGCATGCCGCGCTCGTTAAGAACGACGCAGAGAACAATGCAACAGCAACAGAATCAGCAACGGCAACAGCAGCAGTTACCCAACTGGTGTCCAGTAATGGGCTAAGCCCAAGTTCCAGTATGGGATGCCCAAGCCACAAGCCCAGTCCAAAGCTGTTGCGGCTTATAATGACGTCTGAAAAAAAGCTGGTTGTGCTGTGGCCTGCATATTGATTGGCCAACAGCTTCGCCCAGTGGGACGATCCATTAAACCCAAAGAGCATACAAAAAACACTGCTCAAAATACCGCATCTACACCATTTTAATCGTCATCCATGTTACAGCCTACTGATAATTGTTTCAAAATTAAAGTCAAATTTGTATAGCTATCCTTAAATACGGGGCAATTGTGACAAATATTATTATTATACGGTTTCCGCATGCTGATAAATAATAATTAAAATTTAATTGTTCAGATAAAAGAGCATAAATATTTTTTTTAAACTTTTATGTAAGAAGATAAATTGCAAAGTGGAAGGAAGTGAAACATCTGCTTTTAACATTTATATAAATATATGTAAAATATGTTTTTGCTAGCTACAAGTCAATTGCTTTGGTATTTTTTTGACACTCCAATATATTTCGATTCCCGACATGATTTATAAATATCGCATAAGTACTTAAATAAAAACACATTTCATCCTTATGTTGACTTTATTACGTCCGGTTTCAGGTAACAAAACAAATTCATAAGCTATTTATCACCACATTAAAGATGAATACCGAATTTTATTTTTAATAATTCAAGTAACCCACACGAATTAAAAGCACATTTTTCAAAAACCCATTCTTCGTTCTGTAATTTTAGTGTTTCTCTGCCAAATTGTTAATGGTCTGTTGTTCTCTTTCAAATTGGTATGTTGTGCTCTTAGCGCCAACTCTTAAAGGCTGGCTCTTAAGCCATGGCTGGCCAATACTCGCAGAATAGTAACCATACCCATAATATAACCAATTTAATTTGTTTGTTTTACTAATCAGTGGCACGTACATGTTCGTTTTTTGCCTCAAAGTGTCTGTAGTTGGGTTCTTTTGGGGCTGATTGTTGTGTTTGTTGTAGCTTATGTGCCGTTTTTGTTTGGCTCGCCGTTTGGTTAAACAGCCCACGTTTAAACATGGCTAAGAGCGTGCTAATCAAGTACCTCGAAAATTACGCGAACGACTGAACAAATGCTGTTCGGCTGTTTGGATTTCAACTTGACTGTCTGTTTGGTTATTTGGCTACCTACTTTGGGTTTGCTTTTGGTCGCTTTTGGATACCTATACAGAGTGGATACGGTGGGGCTGGGCCACCGGTACGCATTTTGATGGCTTCTAGGTGAAGGTCATTGTGTGACTGAAATTGTTGATTTGTCTGCTGTTTATTATGCCAACTATTTATACAGATATGGCGGGCAGGTGGGCAACCAGGGGTATGTGTTTTTTGTTAAATGACAGTTAATGTATTCTGCCACTCTTTGGGCACTCTTTGCCCGATAGAACAAATGAAATCTCAGTTGCTTGAGGCAAACGCTTAAATATATTGGCTGAAAAGTGTTGTCGGTTTAGGACTTAAATGTGTTTAAGTCCGGGCATAGGAAATGTTTTACGTTTTTTAGCATGACTTTACAACTAATTTTCAGCATTCAACATTTATAACCTTTTCATTTTTGTCAAAATAGTTTCAGAATGAAGCGCAAGAGCTGCTGGTTAATTAGATTTGTGACGCATAGACAAAATGGCACTATTTAAGGGCGGAAGTTTGTATCCTATCCCATCCAACTGGCATGGCAAATAAAAGTTACCGCGGCTCTTTGGCTTCGGGTATGGGGGCAACTCTGGCGCCTAATAGCGACATTGTTGACATTCCGCTGAACAATCTGGACATTTGAATCACGATGTGTGTTGGCAGTTTTCTGATTCAAACTGAATGTGTGAAGATGTGTACGAGTGTGTGTGTTGTATATGTATTTTAAATTTATTGCGGGTGGCAGTGTGGCCTGTGAGGAAATGAAGGATAGAAGAGAAATTTGCTATCCATGTCAGTTGGAGAGTGATTTCAAAAAGCTTGTTGACAGATCAGATTATGGTTTGAGGGTTGATATTGCAGATAAAAGCATAACATAATGCAAGTATTGCCAACTGAAAACTTTGGCGGATTTATCTTAATTACAATATCGAAATTATCAACTCTTTTTGAAGAAATTGAAGCAGCTTGTGTTCTGTCAATATTTCAATACATTATACATTTACGAAAATAGTGCGAAAATATTGCCGTAATACGCTTACAACACGATGTTTATCTGCAAGACATATTGCAGGCAGCCAGACCCCTAGACTGAGAGACTGGTTAACTGTTGGTGATAACAAATGGTAAGGAAAACTAGCTTAACATGTTTGCTAGATTGTTTATCATTTAGATTTAAGGCAGCCAGTCTAACTGCTAGCCAACAAAGCTCAACTGTGAGATACCCTTTAGAATTACAAATTATTTGTTTCAAATTCTTGTTGTAAAACAATTCAAAGAATTAAATATAATTTTCTTTGACAAGAAAACAAACAAAAATATTGTATTATTCTTTCCAAGGAGACATAATACTTAAATAATAAAAGAAATCGAAAAAAAAAACTGGAGTAAATTGAAATTTTACGTAAGGTAGGAATATGTTGTAACTAAATACTGATTCAGTTACCGCCTACAAACAGTTGAGACAGCAAAAGCGGGCTCAGGGGGGTGCAGGCGTTCTCCAAATATTTATGAGTTGTGCCACAACTTCGAAGTGGAGTCAAGGGGATTGGGAACTGGACGCTTTGATTTACTGACTGCGCTTCAAGTAGCCGTCGCAGCTGTCAATCAGGCTGCAATCAGCTTCCACTTGGAGCCTATAAAAATGTCTGAGGTCTGCGGCACCGAAAAGTAAAAGTGGCTTACGGTAAAACAATCTGTCGACAAGCCAACATCAACAACAACAACAAGCAACAACAATAACGAGAATTGCTATTGTACACAGCCGGCACACCCAGAAAGAAAAACGCGTCCGTATCCCAGTTATTACCCAAAGACAATAAGTGACCTCAAAAACGTTTAGCACTTGAAGATCTTTGATCTTAATGAGCGATATCGGCAATATGCGTTTATATATATATATTTCACATACAAATTTGGCTGCTGCATTTAGTTAATGAGCCATTAAACTGAGCCGTAGTAGTTTTCACTTCGCCGTCGATCACATAAAAGTCAACCGGAACGTGAACGCAGCCCTGCCTTAAAAATGTTTCTACAAAATATTTATGTTGACCAGGGTGTGCTCCAAAGAATGGTCAAAGCACGATGGCCACTACCTCAATTTCTACCTGGCCACAGAAATAAAAATAATTTTTGTTTATTGTGCAGACCTTCAGTGCGGCCTAACGCGCAAATAAAACCCCAACAAATTGCCGTTGTTTCACTCACCGAATTGTTTTCGCTTTTTTCTCTTTTATTTTATTTTTTTTTTGTAGTGTTTTTGGTATATTTTTTCGAGTAACACGAAACGAAACTGTCAATTGATGTATTCGGCGCCGGCTTTTTGGGACACGCAGCCGATGCGGCTTTTTATTTTTGGTTTTGTTATTTCCTTGGAATTATCTTAATGTGAAATCTTTAACTATGGTTGGGACATGGTCGCAAGGGACACATACATACATCCATACTAATACATTTTGTATATGCATATCTGTGTATTGAGTGTACCTTAAGACGATTTTAATGGATTTCGCTTGACAACTTTGACAACAGAAACTCATTTAATTGCAAAGTTTTGTAACATTGCATAAAGACAATGAAATTTTGTATGTGGTCTTATAGAAAAGATTTTTTCATCATCATAAATATCGTATTTTATAGCAACTGGAAAGAAATCGCTTCTTTAAACGCATCTAACTGCGTCTAAAATTAAATGTACTTAGCTGATATAAATTTTATACTCGTGTTCACGTTTATTTAAATGGCAAACACAAAAACAAAGGCTTACCCTTGTCTTCATTGAAACATCGCATATAATTATTATGCTAATAAGGGTAGCCAATGTCAAACATTGATAAAAAAAATAAAATAAAGCAAATGCCAAATATGTGCTCAGACATGTGCAGAATTGCGGAAATATACCCATTACCCACATTAACCAGAATAAAAAATCCATACAAGTTAAAAGTTTCTCAAACACAATATACTCCAACAAAACCTTTTCTTAAAGATTTTTCATTTGCGGTTTTAGAAGTTTTCCCCTTAATTTTTTTTCACTTTAAGATTTTAAACTAAATAATAATCGTCTCTTTTATGACTAAAAAAAAAAAAAGAAAGGGCAAATTTCTTGTCCAATGTCAGTGAGTGAACTTGGCTTTGAGATTGGCTGACTTTCAAAAGTGCCCCGGAAACGGATAAGGATGTCTACGGGCTCATTAGTAAGCACAGTGTGCCGCATCTAAATCACCGCATAGCAAAAGGAGCAATCCAAGCATGGACCACTCTGGCAGGTGGGCCAAGCCTCTGCACTGTAGATTCACCGTCGAGTGTTTAACTTTTATCTTGGCCACATAAAACAAACTTTACAACAGTTTTACAGTCGTAAACAGCTTATGAAATTTTAATGCGAACCGCCGACTCCATCAGCAACATCTTCAGCACAAATCTGGTGAATTTTAAATGCACGTTCCAAGAGTTTTAAAGGAACGAATTCATTGATTTTTCGCCAGATTCGGGCAGCTTAATGGCACACTGTAAAAACAGAGACCACTGCCAAAAAGGCAGAAGCATATCCTCGTGGGCACATGTCCATGGCACACAACATTGTCTGCTGTGTTCCCCCACTCCATGGCAGCCACCCACGTGCTTGTTGGCTAAATATGCTGCTCGAAATGTCAAAAGCGCTTATTAGGTGAAAGTTCACTGCGCTGCCAACGCGCAAAACTTGACTCAAACACAACCGTCTAAATAGCAGCTCAGCATCCACAGGCAGTGGGCCCAAATGCTATAAGTATTCCAAGTGTGTGACTCCTGCAAGCTGATGAAAGCTCTTTTCTGAAGTCAATCAAATATGAGAGCGTTCTAACTTCGTTGTAGTTTATAGCCAGGTGTTGCTACTAATGACAGCAACAACGAAAATAAGTTCAAGTTGAAATTAATTCCCTTTGGTAATGCAGGCAAACAAACTAGATCTGAACAGAAGACAAAGTAGAATTAAATATTAATAGTTAGAATTGAATACTGGCATGCTTTTTATCCTAACAACAAAACATTATTTTCTTACTGGTAAATAGGTCCTTCAATAACATATAAAACAATGGCTGTTGTATAAATTGTAATTCCATAAATATTCAATATTAAAAGCCACAATAATAGTAAATAATAATTATATATGGACGTAACTAGCATTGTTGGAAAAAATCCATTTAAACTTCAAATAAGAGCGTATAAAAAAGCAACAACAAAAACGCACATCATTTTTTGCTGTTCTGTTTTACGCTCAACGCTCAACGCTGCGTATGATTAATAACTTGAGTAATGCACTTAACACTGTGCTTTGTGGCCTGGCTATGACATTAAAGCTCCAGTGTCAAACACACTTAATTTAAAATGCATGTTCAAATGTTATTAAGTTCAAGCAGGAAGTGAAAAAGCTACCAGCTACTGTTCTGGATGACCTGCTGGAAACTGAAACTGCAGCTTATTTTGTTTTTTAGATCTTGTTTTAATGTCCAAAATCCACTGGCTATGAAGTCTGAACGTTTATTCAACTCTGCTCAACCGGGCGAATCTCGGTGCCATATCAACAGCCAAGCGTTGCATGAAAATTACCAAAAATTATGAGTTTTTTGATGCCTTTACAGATAGACTAATTACGGGTCACAATATGACTAATCAGGTTCATTGTTTCCACCTGGTGCAATTAAAAAAGGATTGAAAGAAATTAGCTGCTAAAGAAACGACGGGAATACATTATTAAACAAATCACTTTGCCCATGACTCACAGTATGACTAAAAATCGATCCTCATCGCTGCGTACATTGTTGCAACATAATCGAGCGGTTGCAAATTGAAATCCACTGATGATCTACGCATGGCCATCTGAAGCAGCCTTGACCTGGTTCTTGAAAACAGTCAACACCAGCAGTGGCTCCAGCAACGTGGTTGGCTCAACATGCAACATAACAAGACATTGAAGCCAAGTCTGAGAAAGACAGCGACTCGTTTGGTTGCAGCCAACTTGCAGCTGTTCGCTTTACCACTTAACCGGTTTGCTTCGCACACCCTATACTTAAAAGACTCCGGTAAGAGGGTATTATTAAATTAAGTATGTGTAAGGAATAAACAGGAGAACGCAATTTTAGTTTAATTTTATGTGTTAAATGCATCAGCATTTAATATATTTAAAAAATCTGTAATTTTAATATCACTCGCAAGTTGTTGTAAGTTAATACTTGTAACATCTTAATTATGCAAGATATACTGCAAATTTGTTATTATTGTAATCTGCCTGCACTCATATTATGTTTAAACTGATCGCAGGAAATCAGTAGAATCAATAAAAACATCGTTATACTTTTGGGTAGCAAACAAGAGAAAGCTACTCACCTTAACATTCGGTTGTTTTTCCGTTTTACAGGGTGCATTGTAGTTCAGTACACTCGATCGGAGCCTTTTCACTTGTTTCTCACCGTTTATGGTAAGTATTTGTCGTCGTTTACTTAAGAGACGCCCGCAGCGCGCACGCAATTTTGGTAGTTGTGATTTGCACGTTACGTTTTTGTCGGTCAAATTAATTTTGTACGTGCGATCACCACCAATCTAAAAATGGGGCGTGGCATGCAGACACAGATAAATACGCCAAGCAGTCAATTTAACTCGGTCTGATTGCAGTTGATAAACACATTTGCATAATTATACTTAGTATACTGCATAGACACTTTTATCCACTGAATAATCAAGTGGGAATGGCTATCAAGCAGCGGAGAAGATTAAATACCTTTAACAATAAATTAGAAAAAAAAACTGACCGAATTTCCAATTTTTTATAAAGTAGGACATAGTGTTCCGACTTCCAATTGTTTAAATACGAAATAAGTTGTACAACCATACCCGAAATAATCACAGAAAAATACCCAATTCACTGTCAACATTATTAATATGAAAGTTGCAGTCATTTCATTAATTTTTATTAACTTTTCACAGCATCTGCGACAAAAATGTCCTTTTTAGCTTTATGACTAACACCATGTTTCCGTTGTCAAAGTGTCACAAACCGAACATTTAACTTTAAGTGTTAATATGTGAATGTATGTGTGTACACTCAGAAAAAAAATCGCCTTAAAATGAAAGTCACCCTGAAAAAAAAAAAATAGAAATAGAAGTCGACTACAAAATAAGAAAAAGTCTTTAGAGTAAAAAGTTTTTTTTATTTTTTTTTTCAGAAATATATTTTTTAATATTAATAATTTGTAGAAATGCAATCCGCTGTTTTAAAGAAAACTCTTTTCTGGTCCTTTCGACTGCTATTTAAAAGTTTACCTGTCGCTTTACAATGAAGGTTCGGGAGTAAACCTACAATCGTAAGTTTTCCATTTTATGAATTTACATTATACATGAAACTTTAAATATTTATATTTAACAATTTAATTTAAATATTATAAAAGCTAATGTAAGAGTTATGTGCACACATTTTAAAGACGCTTTGGACATTAATAAATTATTTCACAATTTCAGAATTATTAAAAAGAAAAACACTTATGTTTAGGACGACAAAACCTTTGCTTGAGAAATATACTTTCTGAATAATAATGAGAGTCGCCCGTTTTTCTAAGTGTGTGCCTAATGCCATATTATGTGAGCTCACTTAATGTGCTGTGGTCGTTTTTGGTTTGTTTGCTTCTTTTTCACATTTTTTCATGAAGCTTTTAAAATTAACCGCCTCAGCCTGAAATTAAATCGTCCTTGCCCCGACCACTCTTATAGCATACTAAGCGGCCACCGGATTAGCTGAGGCTGCGGCGCAACATGTTGGGTGCGAATGGGGTGGGGTGTTACCCCCGTCGTGTTATATTTGCTCAGCGGTTTGCTGCTGTTGAAAAGGGTTTGGTGTCTGGCTGCAATTAGAAATCCAACCATAGAACAAGTGTTAGACGTTAATGTTAATAATTTTGGGTTTTCTCCCGCTGTTTTAATGCGGCATAAAAGTGCATAGACAAGTGATTCAAATGAAATTATGCACCCTTTGTTCATTTAGAATGGAAATTTATAGATGTCAGGCCCGAGCAGAAGCAGTAAAGAAAAATATTCCCTAGAATTTAGAAAATTATCAAAGGCAGTTGGACTTGTTGATTATGATGGACCTACTGATGTTTAAATTTTTAGATTGCTATATAGATTTTAATATCATTTATCAAACTGTCAACGGTCAGTCAGCAATTTTTTTAATTGTGTGATGAATTTTTCAAAAATGTAACTTTTGAATGGATACTTTTCAAATAATTGGTATGTTTATTTCAAATTACTAACAAATTTTATATTATTGACGTGTTTTAGAGCTATATTTTGTAAACTAAGACTATATCTTAAAAGGAGCTCTGATTATTTCTCTATTTGAGGGCGACTTTAACTTGATATCGATTTTCATAATTCTAAGGCACAGATAATTACGGAGTGGCTGTTGTTTGTTATATCGAGTCTAGCACCGGTGATCTTAATTTAAGCAAGTTGAAGCTTGCTGCTTGTTGCTTGTTGCCTCGTGCTTGTCACCGTGTTGTCTTGTGCTTTTGCCAATTAATTTACAGTACAAGTGCCTCTCGGGCAGGTACGCAACCGGTTTTGAGAGCGCACATCTAATACCAAGTTCAAGGTCAAGATATCAAAGCAACCGCAGTGTGTGAGTGTGTGAGTGTGCGAGTGTGCATCACCAGTGGATACAGCATCACAAAGGTGTGACGATGGCATTGTCGTCGTCTTGAAAGATTTGCACAAATCTTTGGCGAGGGGGCGCCTTTGAGGAACGTGGGGCCGATGGAGGGGGAGTCGCTTTTGTAAGCTGCATTCAACGCTGTTAATTAATAAGTATATATATATATATATATATATGAATATTTATACAGTGGGTAAGTCAAACAGCTTTTTTTAAGCATTAGAATGCAGTCGAAAGATTTTCCCACGAATTACGCCATTTGCCATTGACTTTGAGACGTCAAATCGAGAACTTGGCACGATTTCCACGTTGAAGCGCCCAAGAATGCAAAACGCCACTGTGGAAACTGCTTGTCTCTGATAATATTTAAGAATACGAAAAAAAAAAGTAGACTACTCCAGCTGTTTTTAACAAATAATTTAAGCAATCTGGCTGTTCTATAAAAATAAATATACATGATAGACTTGTATGGCAGCTAATTTAATATAATAAAATTGCAAAATAAATATCAATTTACCTAAAGCAAGCTTGAGCTTAGTGAAACTAAATATTTTTCGAAAATCACTTTTTTGCCAATAATTTATTTGCATTCAATCAAAAGCGAAATTTAATCTTGAATGTAAAAGCTAATTAAGCTAGCAAATACAACAAATACTAAGTTGCATTCTGTAAACCAATTTATTTGTACTTCAATTCATGGCCAAAGGCTATTTTCCAATCAATGACAACTGAAAATGTGCTGAGAAACAGCTCTGTTAATTCAATTTCCATGTGTACACAAAATCAATTCCCTAATGCCTTAAATTAAGTGCAGCTCAATTCCATCCTATCAGAGCCGAAATTGTGCGCAAAAATGAAAAAATTCCGGTGTTGAAATTGAATTTGTATATTTGTATTGCAGATTTAAATACAATGGACTTTCATTTTACAGTTTATTAATCTGTGTGCTCTTTTAAATGGAAACTTTAGGTTTTCAATGAAACTGGCACAGCTGGGTATAAAAAAAAAAAAAAAAACAAAATGGCCAGTTAAGCAAATCGAGTGTGCCGTGAAGGGAGAGGTAAAAATATTCGGTCGTGCCGGAAATCCTGAATATCTGTCCCTAGCTTCGCTGCACGCCACTTTTGGTCTGACAGTCATTTCCGTTTTAGGGCGTTTTTCGTCCTCTGACTTTGTCGAATTTGCAGCCATTTGTGTGTGGTGTGTGTGTTGACCTGTTGCGCCGGCTGCGATTTATATCATCATAAAAAGTTACCATTTAAATTCAGGAATTTAATTTTTATGCCGTTTACGAAATGTAGGCAAAATGAAACCGGCCGATATCATGGTCATTTTTTTTGGGCAATGAAAATACTAAGGCAAAACCGCACAGCATCTGTATATTTAGATACCACAAATGCCCGGTCGCATCCACATCGTCATCCATGCCATCGCACACGCGTCGCCCATTAGGCGAACCTGTCATTTTCTCATCTAACGGAAGTTGTCTGTGTTAATGGAATTACATGAATTTCAACTCTGAACCACAGAGTAGGCATAGGCAAGCGACATTTCCGCCGTAGTCTGTCTCTGGCTCAGTGTTCCGCCCATAAACTGTGATGGTGAAAGTTGTTCGTAGCTAAACGGAAACGACAAGAGCAACACATACACACAATCACAAGCGACTCGTTGCGGGTCTTATCATATTAAAGTCCTAATTCCAATTCAGCTAAAGTGTGCCTTTAACCCATCTTTGAGCTAAATGCAAAGTATTCAAACGCATGGTCGAAATCCATGTTGGTTTTTCACACAAACAAAGCAAATCAAACAAGCAAATTAATTTAATACTGTGACTTTGAAATTCTGTGACTCTAGCTCAAAAATTGCGGGAGATATAGCCTTCTCTGATTTTTGGGGACGTGGGGGCCTTTGGACACATAATTTTCTCAAGATTTTTGAAAGGTATTATCATATTATGGTATACCTTTTAATATTAATGATATTTATATATGTGTTGATCTTTGCAGATCCAAACTATGCTCTAAGTTAGATTACTTTTTCTGTAAAATTGCGCCAGATATGCGTTTTTATTTCGCGATTATCGATTGAACCAAAATGTTAACACTGCCTGCGTGCTGAGTTAAGTATACGATCCAAGTTTGAAGTCTGTAGGCTTAGATCGATAATCTGCTTACATAGAATACGAAACTCTTTTATAAATTTGGTCGTTATACTCGCTTGGCTCAAAATCCCACTCAATGATCATTTTGTTTTTATTTTTCTTATATTTATTTCATGGGATTGTTTTCAATTTCTTTGCTTTATATGCAGCAGTTATTTCTTAAAAGGTTATTCACCGCACCGGCAACGCTTTGACTATACACTTGTGCAACCAGGTGGCAACATTCTGACCCTATATGGCAACGCCTTTCCTTTAAGCAGGCGCAGCTTTCAAGAAATAACGTGCTTGTTTTTAACATAGGAACAATAAAACAGTTGCATTCAATAATTAAATTAAATAATATGTAACTTTAAAAAAACAATAAGAAGCAAAACAAAGTTCGGAAAAACAGTTAGATTTAACTGCAATTTGCATGCAAGAGAGACCAGATTTGTTAGAATATCACAAAGAAGAAACCAAAAGAAAGCTGTACTTTTCTGCGCGCGCGCTTTTACTTGAACTCTTATTTACATAATTAATTTGGTCTCGTATTTTTCGTAGGTGTGATCATTTCTGACTACAAGACTAAAACGGGTAAGTGAAATTCGCAAATAATAAATTTATCTTACTTGGTAGCTTAGGTCATGTTGCACGATGAAGACCCGAAATGGCACACGAATGTGTTTCAGATACCCAAAGGCACCATCTATATCACAATGGCCTTCACACGATGCAGCCTGGAGCCGGAGCGTACAGTGTTAACGATCAATGAGCCAATTGGCATGGGTACATTTGGCCTGGTTTACAAGGCACATGTGAACAAATCGGATGGTGTTGTTGCCATCAAGCAGGTGGCCAACAATTCGAATAATCCTGGAAACGAGTTTGAAATTATGAATAACATGTTGGATCATTGTAATATTGTGCGTCTAATGATGCACTGCTTCATTGGAGTGGGCGAACCGCGACAACGCTATTTGCTCTTGGCCATGGAGTATATGCCAATGTCGCTACTCAAGTATCTCTCCCAGTATGATGAGCGCCAAATGCCCCTCATTTATGTCCGTGTGCTCTCCTATCAAATCTTTCGCGGCTTAGCCCATCTGCACTCTCAATGCATTTGCCACCGTGATGTTAAGCCCGACAATATGCTACTGGATCCGACGACAATGAATCTGAAACTGAGCGACTTTGGCAGCGCCAAGTTGATGAACAAGAATGAGTTGAGTAACACGTATGTTTGTTCCCGACTCTATCGGGCACCGGAACTATTTGCCAAAATCAATACATATGATACCAGTATGGATATCTGGAGTGCTGGCTGTGTCCTCGCCGAGCTGATCAAGGGCACACCGCTCTTCACGAACGAGTATGACCAGCTGTTGAACATGATAACCATACTGGGCACCGTTGGCTTGGTGAACTGCCCCGAATTGCTAGCCAAAGTTAGTTGGGCGAAGAATCTGCCAATCATTGCACGACCCAGCTGGCAAACATTAATTGGGAAGAGGGTACCACACGATTTGGCGGCCCTACTTGATGAGTGCCTCGTGTTCAATCCGACGGCACGCATTACACCCATGAAGGCCTGTGCTCATCACAGCTACGATGAACTGCGCCTCATGGATGCCTTGAAGACACCGATGCCCAGTGGGGCACAACTGCCGTCATTGTTTAACTTCAGCGAGCATGAACTTCAAGTAGATCCGGATTTGTGGATGCATCTATTGCCGTTGCAGCTCTCCGAGCATTAGCCACAAAATCATCCCGTGCTCCATAAATATATATATATATATATACATATGGAGCACGAGATGAAAACTAGATCTTAGGTTAGAACTGTTAAGAGCCAGTGACTCCATAAGGTATGTTGTTGTGTTTTTGTTACTAGTCTTTATTGTTTTCCAATATATGCCTTCAAAACTCACCAGCTTCGACTTTTTCTATAACTATAACTCTTATTTCCATAACCGACTTATATATTGATTTATTTGCATAAAGTACATTGTACTGTGGCCTCTCTTCAACTGTCATTTTTTTTATACTTTTAGCTAACCACTTTGCCAAGTACCGTCTTAGCCTTAACTGTTTGGCATTCGTCTTCTTTTTAGAACTCAGTTAATTTAAATGTCGCTTTTTACAGTACTACATATAATTTTGGTGTTGGTTAAAATAACGAATTTGACAGTCTTTCAAATAGTACACGCATGGGACTCTGAGGAACCGCTTTCAAATTTGAGACAAAGTAGTCTTTGCGTCAATACCAAATACAAAAAAATCGACCATGGGTTGGACCTTCTGAATAGTGTTCAGTTCAACGAGAGCTCTTGCCGTGTTCACCTCGCCCAAGCTAAAAAGCCAAGAAAATACAAATAAAATAATAAATAAAATTCGGAATCGCGATAAAAAAATAGATTTTAAGAAGAAAAAAAAACAGAAGAAAAATCAAGAAAAGAAAAGAAGAAACTGTGAAATACTTTTGAAGCATGTCATTGCCATCGATGGTGGAGCGTTCGGGTGGACGTCTGGTGGTGCGCAGTCTGGTAAGTGGAGCCACCGTCTACCAGATGGTCGAGTCAAATGAAGTACCAGCTGCTGCTGCTGCTGCTGCTGCTCCTGCAGTTGCCACCACACATCCTCAAGTGGGCGCCGAGTTACTCGAGCGTCAATTGCAGCTCCTACAGAATCACATGATGCCGCCCAATTTGCCGCAGGTAATGCAAGAAATTGGTGCCGCCAAGGAATCACAGGAGGAGGAGCTGCCACAGTGCAAGATTCGACGCAACTACAGTTGCCATGCTTGCGCCTTCTTCACACAGAATCCGCGCATTCATCTCTCCCATATGCGAGATGTGCACGGCGAGAAGATCATGATAAACGAATGCAAGCTCTGCCTGTATGCATCACGGCACTTTCAGAAGCTGGTGCGACACATGAAGATGGTGCACGGCTGCACAGATGATGACGGCAGCGGTCTGTTGAGCCGACGTCATTGCAATCGGGAGGCGCGCATGCGGCGACTGGAGGAGAGCATCGAGGCACCGTGTGGACCAACACTAAAGCAACTCAAATGCGAACTGGAGCTGCAGGAGCAGCAGCTGCAAAACAATGTGGATGCCTACAATCGACAGCAGCAGTGGCAACAACTGCAGCTATTGGCCAGGAGCAGTGCCAACATATTCTCCATGGCCTTTGTGTACCAACTGTCCATAATGCCACCCACTCCCATAACAAACCTCAAGGATAAGGAACCACCGCGCGAGGCAAAAACGCAAAGCCAATCGGAGTCGAAGAAAGTGCCCCAGCCAGATGAAGCACTCGATCTCTCATCGGGCACTGAGATCTCTCTATATCACTGCAAAAAATGCCCCTACAATACACCGATCCGTTCGCGCTTCAAGAAGCATGTGAAATATCATTCGATGCCCCTGATTAAGTGCAACTCTTGCGATTTCCACTCGCCATACAAATGGAATCTGGACAGACACACCAAGAACCATGGCGCCAATGGTTACTTCCAGTGTCGCTTCTGCAATTTTAGCACGAACATTAAACAATCGCTAACCGTACACGAGCTCAATCACCATCTGACCGTCAAACCATCTACCCCAAAACAGCAGACACCCGCTGAAACAGCTCTTGAGGAGGCATCTCCGAGTCCTGTATTGCCGCTTTCGGATCTGCCGCCCATTAGCTGCTCGCATTGCCAGCAATGCATACCCAATGCCATGGAGCTGGCCAATCATTTGCAGCATTGTGAGCCGGCAGTAAATAATACCACACAGCAAGCCACGGACATAGAGCTGACTACCGACGAGGATTACCGCAATGATCTCAGCTATTGTGGTGTCGAAACGGCGCCCGGCTATGGCGAGGTATGTTGTCGTCTGTTAGTTTTGAGCCGTGTCTTGGATATGCTCGCAAAATCATAAAAGTTGATTGCTCGTAGAAAAATCGGTTAATACTTTATCGATTGTGTCCACAATAGTATCTTTATATATTCAGTCTCTACCCTTAAAAATGGTATCAAAGACTCTTCTCATCATTCAGATCATTCGTTACCAATATATATTTATTTGACAGGTCACTGAACAGCTGCCGCCGGAGGATGCGGATGAACTGAAGAAGGTATTTAAATGCCCTCATTGCTCTTTCTGGGCGGCGACCGCATCGCGTTTTCATGTCCACATTGTGGGTCATTTGAATCGCAGACCATTTGAGTGTTCACTGTGCTCGTATCGCTCCAATTGGCGATGGGACATCACCAAGCACATTCGCCTGAAGGCCATGCGCGACAAGCAGCACAATCATGCCCAGGTCCTGATGAACGATGAGACTGGGCGGCGTAACTATGCCAAGTACAATCAGTTTCTGACTTTGATGAAGGTCAACGCGAATCAGACTGTCGATGGCAGGACAATGCGATGTGGTGAAATGCTCTGCATCAACTTGGAGGAAACACCTGAAGCGCATGTTGGCCAAGACGCTCAGATGGAATCGTCGTCTGCTCTCGATTTGAGCATACCCGGCAAGTCAACTCCCAGAAAGATCGAGCAAGCACATAAGAAAAAGAAAGCCAACAAATAACAAAATTCGGATGAATTGAAAAAACACTCGCTGGAAACTGGTGCTGCAATTAGAAAGATCAATCTTCCATGACCAGCGATAACAGATCTCCAATTGACAGTAGATTTTTCTCCCAAACGAATCACCTCCAAAAGTCAGTCTGACTGCTTGGATTTCTGTGAAATCTGATCATTATCATTAATTATTGCATACTTCTCAAACTGACTGAAATTGAAATTTATCTGGGATTAGATTGTAATATAATCATTAAGAACTATGTGTATTACATTTAAATCATACTCTAATAAAATAGCGTTACGCTTCTTAAGATTATAAAAACGTTTTAAGGATTCGCTCTTAACAAACTTGTACGATGTAAAATCCACGCTGCCTGTGAAATTTTTGTTGAAAGCTAACAAAGCTAATGAGACATTTGTTTAACGTTTAGTAGTGAAAATATGCCATATTTGTTATTATTGTATTATTTAATAGTTACTAGACAAGTATTTATTGAGCACTCCGTTCGTACCGCATCCGATAAATATTATTATTTTTGATAGAGTATATTTGGTAATAGTTGTGAATTAGGGACTTAAGTTGGTAAAATGTAAACAGAAGATTTAGTTGGGCTTAAGAAACATCAATGATATTCGTATAATTTTTGTTGTCTATGTTTAGCTAAGCTAAAACAAGGATTGGTGCGAGCCGATTTTCACTAGCCTAAAGAAATTAAACGATAAATTTTGATCACGCGCTGCTTACAGCAAAACATTCCTGTATGAAAAATAATACTATGCACAGTAAAACGACTAGCGGCACTAAAAAGCACAACTCGTCGACGCCAAGCGTCGGCAGCAGCATCCACAGATCGCAGGCGAGATAGCGCGCCTGTAACAGCCACGGATACGCCCGGGCCCATAACTAAGCTGTCTGGCATTGAACGCCCTCGAAATGTGGCGACTGTCCGGTGAAGTCATCATCATCAGCAGCATCCGGGCGAGCAGAACGATTCTGTGGCTTGTAGTCCGTCATTTGCACCTCCTCCGCCTCAGGCGGCACTGCGATGTGTTCACGCGGCGGCAACAATTCCTCCAGCATGGTCAGCTGTGCGGGCGTCGCAAAATTATTGGCCGGCATATTGACCTTAAACTGCACATAGAGATCACCATGTTCGGTGGGCTTATTGAACACCGGCATGCCAGCGCCACGTATCATCTTGATGTGATTGTGTCGTAGCACCTCGCCCGGCTGCGTTCGCATGCACACTGTCCGTCCATCCAGATGCGAGAAACAATGCGTATAGCCGCAAAGTGCTTCCGTAATGTTGACCTCCAAGTCGCGCATATACAGATTGGCATGGCGACGCTGAAATACTCTGTGCTCTGCCTGAACAATGATCACATAGAGATCACCGAACTCTCCGCTGCGCAACTGATGGCCATCGTTGGCAAAGGGCAACTTCAGCATGTGCGGCACACCGGCTTCAATGTGCATGTCGCGTATCATTTCCTGCTCCACGAAGCCGGTGCCTGTGCAGGGCATGCAACGCATGGAGTCCTTAATGGTGAATCCTCGGCCATCGCAAGCGGGACAAACCTGAGTGGACAACGCGAGATTAGCTTAGATTAGGATTTAAATTTAGTTATCTCTGATTTACCGCATCGAAGGCGCTCAAACCCATAAAGGTGAAGGCAGCGCCGCGTCCCACACCGCCGCATGCCTCGCAGGAGTCCTGCGCCTCCTTGGGACCACCGTCACCGTTGCACTTGTCGCACAGCTTCTGACGATTGTATTGCACCGATTTCTGCTGACCGCCCATATACATCTCCTCCAGCGACAGTTCGAGTCTGACCATTATTTTGCCATCGGATCCACCACGTGGATCGCTGGACGTGTTGCCGCCAAATGGAAACCACTGTGCAAAAAAGTCAGAGGTATCGGTAAATCCTTCAGCGCCCTCCTGTAGCCCCTTCACCCCGTAGCGATCGTAGATGCGACGTTTCTCCGGATCGGAAAGCACTTCATACGCAAACGATATCTCCTTGAATTTGTCACCCGAATCTGGATTCTTGTCCGGATGAAACTCTTTGGCCAATTTACGATAGTTCTATAAAAGAGATTTATGTTTATTCTCTGAGAGGAGGGAAGGGTAATTGAAAAGATTAAGACTCACCTTTTTGATTTCTTCGGAAGTGGCTTCTTTGGTAACACCGAGTACCGCATACAAATTCAGGTTGTCCATTGCGTTTGCGCGCTAGCCCCTATAATGAACGAAAATGCACGAATCATAGCATCATAGTTGTTGTCGTTTCAATAATTTATATGATTTTGTGACACAATAATTTGTTGGTCGCACTGCTATGTTTCGTTCGTTTTGTTTTTATTTCATTTTGTTTTGGGTTCTTCCTATTCCGAATCTAGACAAAAACAGCTGTGCAAACAGCTGCGCGGATTGCGGTAGGTATGCACAAAAAAAATGTATAAATAGACTTACCAACTTACCAGCAATCTTTTTGCAAAGCTATAGTCACTGTTTTATTTTGATATTTATAAATTTGCACTTTAAATAGTCATGTTTATTAAAATTAATCAGTGTCGAAATTCAGAGAACGAGAAGGAAACGAAAAAATGCATTGTATGTGCTTAAAGGGGTGACTGTGGCGACAACCAAAAGAAAAAAACAAGTGTTGTAAAACTACGAATTGTGTTTAGCCCTAAACGTCTAAATACGGTCAGCTTAATAAGCGAAAAATTAATAATAATTTCTTAACTAATTCGGTTTCTTAATATATCGCAGTAAGTATATCATAGTCTGTAGTCATTTGAAAATCCTTCAACTGCTAAATTTTAGGTGTTTTCCCTGCTGAAAATGCTACTTTTTCTAGTGTGACCATATTTTGGCTGATGCGAAACGATATGAGTCATCGATTCACGTCTCCGAAGATAACACATTGGGCGTGGTGAAATTTAATTATTAATTCCAACGTTTGCTTTGGGCACACTGGACTGCGTGTACGTCACATCATCGGAAAATTTTCCAGAAATTACGTACAAATTTTACGAAAATTTTTAGTTGAAAATAATTTTTTAAAATTTCAAAATTTTTATTTAACCGCATATATGCGGAAAAATAGCGACTTTATTAAAAAAGTGGTCTAATTAACGGCTGGTCAGACTTTTTACGCAAGCAAAATGCATGCAAAGTAGAGACGTAAAATTTTGTGTGTGTACCAACGAAAGAGCGGAGAAAACGGAACGCGTGAAAGCAAAAAGAAGAAATCGTATAACCACTAAGTGTGTGTGTGTGTGTGTGTATTGCTCTGTGAGAGAGAGTACGTGCGTGTGTGTAAGAAGCAGACAAAGCAAAACAGGAGAAAACTGTGTTGCGCCTGGAAAAATGATGGAAAACTACGAGGATATGAATATTCGGCTCGGCCACATCAATGCCAAAGAGCTTGCCGATATCCATGAAATTCAAATACAACACAGTCGGAGCAATGAAATCATTACATTTGACAGCTCACAAGCCAATTTCGATTTTGGCGCTGAAATTTTGACAACACAAACAGAAACATTAGCAGCAACAGTAGAAGTAGCAACAACAGCAACAACATCAGCGGCAGCAGCAGCAGCAACAAGCGAAACTCAACCAAAAGAAAATGGTGAAATCAAAACAAAAACATTGCCTCAAATGCGAGAGCAACAAATTGGCGCCAATCAAATTACCAAAAATCAAACAGTTGTTCAATCGGAGCAAAATGCACAGCAAATGATTAATCTGGAAATCTCCGATGATGATGATGATGGGGACGAAGACGAGAATGATGATTACAAATCGAGGTATAAACAGATAAGCTGGTTGAACTTTTTTGCTTACTAGAAAAGTAATCAAAAATGACAAATTGGATATAACTAGAAAAATACACATTTTTGTATTTTTTAAACACTATCAAAACTAAATATATATTTTCAATGATACAATTGTAAATACTCCACATAAACTTTCTTTTATTTTAATTAAAAAGAAAATGAATAATGTATTTATATATTTGTTTTTTCCTAATTTGTATGCATTTTCAGTTTAAGCTGTAACTTTGAATATAATCAACTAATTTGTAAATTTTTATTTGTTTACCAAATTCTGTTTATTTTTTCATGGTGTACACAAAAATGCTATTAATTTTGGCTTGTTGCATTGGTCTATATATACCGCAGAAATTGAAAAAAAAAAAAAAATAAAAATCCAAAGTTTTAAATTTTATGCAAAAAACAGAAGTTTATCATTTCTTAGTTTAAGAGTAATTTTGGACTGAGCATAACAACATTAAAATTTATGCTGTGCAATGTTTTTTAATTTATTTATTTTTAGCTGGGCCAACAGCGATGATGATGACGATGATTCGTCGAGTTCGGATTGCTCGTCGACGGTGGGTCGGAACGATTGGAAGTTGCGTTGGTTGCAACGTGAGTTTTATACGGGCCGCGTGCCCCGACAGGTGATTGCCAGCATAATGCCGCACTTTGCCACCGGACTAAATACGGAGACAGACGACTCGGTGTTGTGGGAATATTTGGCGCATCTGCTCAACGAGCCGAAGCGTCGCACAAAGCTGAGCAACGTTAACACCTTTGACGATGTCATCGAGCTGGTGCACAAATCGGAGAATATAATTGTACTAACAGGCGCTGGTGTGTCTGTCTCGTGTGGCATACCAGATTTTCGATCAACAAACGGCATCTATGCACGGTTAGCGCATGATTTTCCGGATCTACCCGATCCGCAGGCCATGTTCGACATCAACTATTTCAAGCGGGATCCGCGGCCCTTTTACAAATTCGCACGCGAAATTTATCCGGGCGAATTTAAGCCGTCGCCATGCCATCGCTTCATCAAGATGCTGGAGACGAAGGGCAAACTGTTGCGCAACTACACTCAGAACATTGACACGCTGGAGCGTGTCGCAGGCATACAGCGGGTCATTGAATGCCATGGCTCCTTTTCGACGGCCTCGTGCACCAAGTGCAAGTTTAAGTGTAATGCGGATGCTTTACGCGCCGACATCTTTGCCCAGCGCATACCCGTCTGTCCCCAATGCCAGCCGAATGTGGAGCACAGTGTGGATGCCTCTGTTGCCGTCACAGAGGAGCAACTCAAGCAGCTCGTCGAGAACGGCATCATGAAGCCCGACATTGTCTTCTTTGGCGAAGGTAAGCGCTCAACTGGATTAATGCAATTTCAATTATTCAGATGTAAACAGCTTTAAGGAGCCGTTAATTTTGCTGTTCAGCTAATCAATTGTGAATTTTATTTAAATCAAATATTTGACCATAATTCATTATACTTGACTTCTTGTGGTTTTTCCGCTTGCAGGCTTGCCGGATGAGTATCACACCGTAATGGCCACGGACAAGGACAAGTGTGATTTGTTGATTGTGATTGGGTCCTCGCTGAAGGTGCGTCCCGTCGCCCACATTCCCAGCAGCATACCCGGATCGGTACCGCAGATTTTAATCAATCGCGAGCAGCTGCACCATCTCAAGTTTGATGTTGAACTCTTGGGCGATTCGGATGTGATTATCAATCAGATCTGTCATCGTTTATCGGGCAGTGGCTCTGACTCTGGTTATAATGACAATGATTGGAAGCAGCTGTGCTGCGACAATGCTGTGCTACACGAATCCAAGGATCTGTTGCCGCCCACTGAGCATCACTATCACCATCATCATCATCACCATCATCGGCATCGCAGCTCCGACAGCGAACAGCAATCCCAACTGGACACAGACACACAATCGTTGAAATCGAATGGCTCGGTTGATTATATGCTCGGCTCGTCGGCTGGCACTTGCTCTGACAGTGGCTTTGAATCGTCCACATTCACAGCGGTGCATCCCAGCAAGCGCAACCAGCAGGAGCAGGAAACCCAAGCAACCACCAACAGCAGCAATAATGACGCCGATCGTGCCGCCATCGAGCGCATCAAGAGCGACATTCTTGTTGAGTTAAATGAGACGGCATTGAGCTGCGATCGACTCGCTGCTGCTCCAGCGGCAACCGGCCCGTCGTCCAGTTATCGTCATCTCTCCATTGACTCCTCCAAGGACAGCGGCATTGAACAATGCGAACAGTTTTCCAATACCAACAATGACAACACCAATCGCGGCTATGCCAGCAATCTGGATCCCAATATTGCGTCAAATGTTGTCGTTGAGACAAAGACAGCGGCACCAAGTTTAACCCCAACACCGCCGCAGGCCAAGCGACAGACGACAGCCGATCGCTTGCAGCCAGGCACCTTCTATTGTCACAACAACAATTGCTCGTATGTCTTTCCCGGCGCACAGGTCTTTTGGAGCAATGACTTCAGTGACGATGACGATGACGACGATGATGATGAGGAACTGGGCAGTGGGCAAGATCTCTTTGGCAATGTGGTGGCCAGCGATGAGGAAGCTTGCGATTTGAATGCCGTGCCACTTTCGCCGCTGCTGCCGCCCGCCTTGGAGGCGCACATCGTTACGGAAATCACCAGTGGTGGCCCCGCTGGCTTGGACATGACACCACCACCAACAACCACTGGAAGCGACAGCAGTCCCAGCAAAAAAAGACGCAGTACAGCTGATGTTGAACAGCAGGCAATGCCAGCGATTGAATCTGAAACGCCACCCATCAAAAAGCGACGACCCAGCGTTGTTGCAACAACAACAACGCAGACAACATCACCAACAACCACAACTGCAACTCCAGCTTTGGCATCTGTGTAAACTGTGTTTAACTAATTGCCCGGCTAGTTAAGATATAATATTTATTTCCAATATGTCTTTTAAGTCAATTCAATTGGACTCGAGGGCCCGATAAAAAAAGAATAGAAAAGAATCAAAAAACTAAAAATGCATGTCTAGAGAAGCTCAACACAAACTCTAATTGAGGCTTTTTTTCTTGTTCATCTTCTTCGTCTTCAACGCGCACTATTAGAAAAAGCCGAAGTTGTGTAGTTTTCTTTTAGTAAGTAAGTAAGAGCACTCTTAATCTAAGTCGCCCCCTTCTCCTCTCGATATTTTCATTGCAAAATTAGTTTATATTTATTCTCTCCTACATAATTGTAATATGTTAGTATTTTGTAACTTGTCAAGTTGTTAAGTTGAGGCCTTTTAGTAAATCCACTGAAAAAAGAGCTAAAGCAAAAGTGCATAATGTTGCCTCAACACACATTCGATTTAAGCTAAAACAGTGAAAGGAATTAAAACGAAATAATACCAATTTTTTTTAGAATCTAAGACCTGGACGTAACCTCCTGTATATAGGCATCTTTGTAAATGTACTCTTTTTCTATTGTTTCCTTATCTTAACTATTGGTTATGGCAGCTTTATAAATAAATATCCAATCCTAAATAATATTTACACTTCACACACACACACACACACAAGAGCACACACACCCGCCCATTCAAACACACTCATACACAGATTAACTTGCTCCCAAATATGTTATTCGATTGCGAGCCAAAATGTTTAATCAAAAATTTAGCATAATTATCAAATACATATATATCATATATATATATATATATATATATATATATGTATGCCACCAAACTCTATGTGTAAATTAGACATTAAGCACTAGTTGTAATATTCCAATATAAAATGTATTAATATCCAAAAACAAAAAAAATTATAATAATAATAAACCAATTTATTGAAAGTTGTTGAGCAGCTACAAAGGCATATTCGATATGTGGGCTAGAATAATTTGATTGGGTTATCATCATAATGGTCATGGTCATAGTGTTGAAGCAGCCACAGTGGCTTAAGAACTACAAATTGATTGACACATTTCTGACTAATTCACATTTGGAGTGTCAATCAAAACACACAAAGTTCCAAAGCCTTTGTTCTTAACAAGTACGACGCAGTTCTTCCACATGCAACCACCTGTGTCTTTGGAATTGTGAGAAAAGTGCGCCATGCGCACCAAGAGAGCGGGAGCGGGAGAGAAAAAGGTGGAAAACCACAAATACAAAACGATGACACAAACGACGATGCTCTCGTGTCTCATCGTCAGTCGCTCTGCTTTTGCTTCCAACAGGTAGACGAGTTCTCTTAAGGAAATGCCGAAATGTATCCGTTAACTTTCAATGTGCTAAATACTTAAATAAGTTAATGCTAAATGTTGTTATAAAACATGCGATTTTCAATTCGGTTTTTATTAGTTATGTGTTTTTTTTTAGACATTAGCTGATATCTTAAGGATATTTAGATACATGATAATCTAACGACATGTTGCACTGCTGCAATTTGATTTGGGCCTGTTTTACTTACGGACTAGGAGCGACAGCTGTGCTCTTAACTGGATTCGTTTGCTCACAAGATTGCTGCCTGTTTTTCTGAGTTCTGTTTTTTTTTTTTTAAGTGGTGTTTAATTGCTTGTGGCAGCAAAAATACTGTAGCAGAACACATGTCCTATCCGGTATATATGTAGACAATATATAGAGTTATATACCCATGTATAAATGTATGTGTGTATATGTGCTTGTGCCTATGTACATATGTGTATTATGTTGTATATTTGCTTCGATCTGTCGCTACTTAGTATTATAAAAAAAAGGCATGGATGACAAAAATGAATTACCGAAATCCACTTTTGCTATATAGAAACTCTGACTGATAACATGAGTGTAAAGACTAAAGACTACCACGGCGATACGCATGTATCTCTATATTAAATAATATAGAATATATATAAAATTATATAGCGCGCTGTGAGACCTAATTTAGTTACACAATCTGTAAATGGATATTATGGATCCACTTAGGCATTAAATCGATTTCAAGTGCTAACAAAATACTTCATGTATGTATGTGTAAATGTGTTGTGTGCATATATATAGGATATATAATATATATAAATATATATTATAAACTAAATCATAATACGCACGTGAAGATGCGTGCAAATTATCGGTGATAACATTCGTTTCAAGAAAATGAAGTACAACTACGCTTGGCTCCCTTAAAATCTGTTTGGGTTTAGATACTGGCTGGAGTCCGCACTATAAAAGCTGCGACTTGTTTGTCTTGTGCGATCTGGACTTGCTGGGATTGATTTTGCACTTGAGCTGCGTAATGAGGTCGGAGATTTTGAGCGCAGGTCCCACTTTCATGCCCAGCATCTCGAGAATATCCTCCTTGGTCAGCTGCATCAGACGCTTGCCATCGATCTTGTTCCGGCTAAAAGTGTCACAGTGTGGAGTGCAGTCGTTAACACGCAAAAACTGGGAGACATCATACACATTCCAGCTATCCGGCATCAGCTCCAGATGCGCATCACCCGTATCGGCATCGCCCAAACGTGGAATGTACTTGCTGTTGCTGACGGAAGAGTTCTGTGTTCAGAGAGAATTAGAGACGTTCAATTAAAATTAAGTTTTTGCTTATATTTTAATTAATTTCGATTAAAAGGCCGTATAGAGGCGTGGCTGGGTGAGCATGAGTGGTAAAGCAAATCTGTTAAGAAGTGATTCATTAAAAATGGAATGGATGAAATTGTAAATTTAAATAAAATTTTAAATAATTCAATATCAAATTGAAATTGTACGTATTGACCTACATTGCACGTATTGAAAATAAATTTAATTTGTAATCCAATTTATACAAGTGTAAAATCTTTGATTTGAATTGCAACAAATGAATCATTTCTGTCACAGCTCTGCTGTGGATGTAGTTCTTTGCAAGTACCAAAATAACAGTGCGTAAGTAAGTAAGTTATATACAAGTTGCAATTAGCGTTTGGCTGATTTTGCTGATTGATGATTGTTAATACATATGCATTATTATTATAGAGGCAAACAGGTTGGGCGAGCGAGCGAGCGGGCGGGCGGGCGGGCGGTTGTTTGGTTGATTGATTGTTTCTAAAAATCTATACGCACTATTATCCCAATGTACTCACCGCAATGTAGCTAGTGGCTTTGCGACCTATAATTGGTGGCGCAGGAGATTTAGTAGTAGAAGATTTCTTTACCATTGTTTTGCTGCCATTAGAGCCGGCTGCTGGCGTTACCGTGTTGGCTACCCCAACTACTGTTCCGCCAGTGGCCGCAAACTGATCCGAATTCGTTGTGGACTGTTCGGAAATGTGACTGGTGCTGCAATCACCATCGACATCATCATCGGCCACACCATCCTCATCCTCATCCTCCTCTGCCTGATTATTCTCATAGAAGGCAGCATTGTGATGCTCCGGCTTCAGTTCCAGCTTAATACTCAACTTCGGCAAGTGTGGTGTCGTCTTCAAGGCAATCGTACGAGGTTTTACTGCTGTATCATGGAGCATTTCATGAGCAATTTGTATGTTTAATTCATTAAAACAATTCTCACCTGTCTGCATATTATTGTCGTGTGGCAATTGTTTGTTGCTGGCGGCGTTCCCGTTCCCATTCCCATTGGCACCACCCTTTTTAGTCTTGCGTTTTCGCTGCACCTTGGGCTTGGGTGCCGGCTTCGTCACCTGCTGGTGGGATATGCGCGGAGGACCCTCCAGCTTGTGGCCGACGAGCACACACCAGCCGGCTGGATATATATCCGCCGATTCGCAGTCCAGCCATTGATCATACTCGTCCGTCCAGCCATCGAAGTGCACTTTGAGCAGGCGGCCAACCACACGCGCCACTGTCGCCACACAAACGAGTCGCGGGTCCATGAGATCAGCGCATTCTAGACTCATGCCCGGCTCAAAGCCATGATCGGGCATCAGGCGATGGAATAAATGCTGACCGGCTGCAACGGCGCCAGTATCTCGTAGGTAGCCCTCCCAGGTAAAGGTTCGCGCATCGTAGCCATTGGGCGGCGTCACAGCAATGCCATTCGAATCACAAAAGCCAGCGGGAAAAATGCACGGTGACTTTTCATGATAGCAGAACCTGAAACAAAGCGCAACAAATTATTTTCGTTTCGTTCATTTGCGATGCCTTCCATTCAACTAAGCGTTGCTGGCTCACCAATCCGACCCTGAGGCGTCTGGCTGATACGAATCGATGCGTATCATCATGTAGCCAAACTTGAGCACAGCCATCACTGATGCGGGGCAAATGGAGGACAGGTTCAGAGGATCGACGGCCTCGATTTTCATGCCCTCCATAAAGCCATTGGTTTTACCATCCAGAAAGTATTCATCGAACGTGAAGTTCATCTTAAACAGTTCAATAGTAGCATCGTCCTCGTGCACATCAATCATGGCTTCGCGGCCAGCTAAAAAAATTACAATACAAAGTTTAATTTGATACAAGATGCTCGATGGAATATTGAGTTATTTTATGTTAGTAAAATGAAAATTGAATTTAATTTACCCAACATGCGCTCCAGGTAATCTTGTGGCGCGGCCAGATTGTGGCCGACAGTGGTTGCCCAGCCAACGGGATGGATGATGGGCGAATCCTCGTGACACCAGAAGCCATCGTCCGAGTCAAAGTAGCGCAGAAAGAGGCGTTTGCCCACAATCTTGGTGACAGTGGCGAGACGCACTTGCGAAATGCGATCCTTGTCCACGCACTCGAGATTCAGACCCAAGCGAAAACGTGACTGGAGACTATCGTTGACCTTGTTATAAAAATTGGATGGCAATGTCCGGGCACCGGACAAACGTCCGACGAGAAAATCCTTCCAATCCTTGTACTTGTGCTCAATGCTGCGGGGCGGTATCAATGGCTTGCCGCGCGTCGCACACCATCCAACCGAATGGACTTCCGCGTTGCACAGATTAACCCAGAAATCGTGGGTGTTCGTATCGAATCCCTCGTAGCTCATTAGCGCCTTATAGCCCTTGATCTCCAGTATGGTGGCCACCCAGAATGATGTGGGCGTCTGGCCCGGCTGTATTATCTCGATATTGTCGCAATCGGTGTTCTCTACCTCCACCTTCATGCCCACGCCCAGATTGTCCCACACCTCATAGCCGGGCGCGTGCGGGAAGCAGGTCACAGGCGCCGCATAAAAGTTACCCTTGCCCAGTCGAGGCAGCCAATCATACGAGTGCGTCGGATCGTACATGCGCCTCCGTATGCTAATGATCTTTTCCATCTGGGGACACGGTGCCGGAAGACGTTCGTATTTGGGAATTTGTGGCAGATCATCCTGCGGAAAGACATCGCGAAATAGTCGCAACGCTTTCGGCGTCGGTGCCGAATTCACAAATGTGGTGTTGCTGCCGCTAGAATTAGTTTCGCTGCCGCTAGCCTCGGCTGGTGGCGCCGCAGCGTCTCCAACGGCGCCGCCATTTAGCGCTGCAATTGTCTCGTCCGTTGCCATCTGCACATTGTTGGCGGCCGCATCGCCGCCCAGCGACATCGGCTCTCCAAAACCATTTAGCTGTGTGATCTTCGATTGATCCGTAATGCGAAAACGATAATTGGAGTTTTTGATATGTGCTGCTTGCAGCGTTAGCTCAATGTCCGACTGCTGCTGCTGCTGTTGATCCTGTATATCCTGTTCGGAGGCGAGCACTGTTTCCAATGCGCTCGTCTCTGTCATTTCAAGTGGCTGCGCCGCTGGCGAGCTGCTCGCATCCATTTTGCTATTGAGCACCATCGAATAGAGTTCGCCTCGGGCACAGGCCATGCTGCAGAAACGACGCGATTTCGTGTAGAATGTGTGCTTCACACCGATGGCACCACAACGCTCGCAGACAGCTGCAGGAGCAGATAATAGTTACAAGAATCAATTAGTCAAAATGCCAGCAATTTAAAATGATATGGGTATTTAGCTTAGCAACACTCGATTAAAGTAACTTATTTATTTCTGCTTAAGTTGCCTAGAGACAATGCCCCAAAAGATATACTTTTAATATATATTAAGATAAGCTAGTAATTCAGTCAAAGTGAACAAGGATGCTGATTTAAATGCCAGCATAGTTTTTGTATCCAATGTGGGTCTATTTAGAAGATTAAATTATTACTATGCAACATGTTTAATAATATTTGTTATGTTTAGTTTACATATTACTTGAATTATTCAAGTAATTAAATCGGGTAATTAACTGATAGACAAAATCGCCGAAAAATACCGGTAAGTTAATTAAAAGTAACAATAAGTTTAGCTCGAAAAATTATAATAATAAAGTAAAGTAAAGTAAAGTGAAGGAAGGTGAAAAAAACATACCCATGCCATCTTTCTGTATCGGTATTACCGAAGGATCAATGTTGCCCTTGTAGGCAATCGGTGTTTTAAGCACAAGTCCTGGTCTATTAACTGGCTCAATTTTGCGAGTTTTGCGCTGTGCACGAATCGATGATGTGCTGGACCCGGAACCAGGACCGGAAACGGAATTGCTGTTGCTAGCTTTACAGCCGCCCGGAGCGATGCTGTAGGTACGCATTACCTTTGCGTTAGCTGCAACTGCTGCTGCTGCGGCGGCTGCTGTTGCCGCATTATCCTCGCCAGAAATGAGAATATTGGTGAAGCCATTACCAGCGCCAGACAGAGTCATGCCGGCGGTTAGAGTTGAGGCCGCTGTAGCATTGATCATGGCATGCGTGGTGCCCAGCAGCTTGTGATGTAACAGACCATCACCCAGTGGCACGAGCAGATCATTGTTATTATTGACGGTTGGCATGTTGGTCATGCACGAGGACGAGGACTGTGATATGTCCTTGTCCGATGAGGTCATAAAATCTGTGCCATCATATGAATTATTCTCCTCGTTCATCATAACGAAATCATCAATGTTAATGATCTCCTGCTTTGGCTCTAGATCCGACATGCCGCCACTGGCGCCGCCATCATCATAGCTACCATCATCCAATTGGCCATACACCTGTTGATCATCATCGACGCCCGTCGACGAATCGACGCCACCAGCATTATCGTTGTCCATCACCTCGGCATAGTTTTGAAAGACAGCCGCCGCAGCGGTTTGCTGCAACAGCTGCTGCTGCAGTCCGCCCATGTGCGCAAAGCCGTACAAATTATTTGTATTCGTCGCGATTATCGTTCCGGGCTGAACGCCCAATGCCGCTGCGGCTGCAGCAGCCTGTCCCGTAAAGTCTCCCCCCACAATGCTCATCATTGGACTCATATCCTTTTTTTTTTTGTTGTGGTGTTGTTGATGTGTGACAATTTTGGATGGTGTGCAGTTTTGTGTTGATTGTTTTTTGTTTGTTTTTTTTTTTAATTGGCAGTTGGATACAGTTGACAGTTGAATGGATACGGATACAACGTAGTAACCAATACATAAATCATAGAAAAGAAAGTAGAAGAAATAAGTAAACAAATTCCAATTTTTAACTAAAGCAGAAACACATGATGTATATATATACATATAAATATATATATACATACATATCTACAGGCATTTATATATGGTATTTTTATGGTTTCTATTTAAGAAACCAGCTGCTATATATTTTATCTTAAAGTTGCAGCAACTCAGCTTTAACTCAGATTCCAACTATTGGGGTGCATTAAAAAAAATACTATTCAATTGCCGATTCATATTTTAGGTCAGAATCAATCAGGATACAGATATATAAATACAAGGAAATCGGTCAACAGACTCCTTAAAACCGCTTGACCCTAGCAAAGCCGGCTAACACCAACTAGTTCTCTACACGTTCAATTGGACTTATCTTAATTGAAAATTCTTTTGCCTTTTAAAAATAATTGCACCCTTACATTAATGAGGTATTTGAGGTATTTACATTCATAAATAGCTATGACAAGTTCGCTAATTCCTAAGTAAATATTTAGCCTACAGAATTTGAGGGGTGTGTTTAGTTTCTAGAAAGGAACTGGGAACAGACGTATTTACTTATGTGAAGAACGGAGTTAAGGACTTACCAATGTGGGTTGATGTGTGATGTCCTCCATGACGGAGAGTCCAACCGTTGGATGACTGAGCAATTGGGTCGCATCCTCGAATGATATGCGTTCCGAGTTGTATTGGCTGCTCATCCACATCATGTGCAATTCAGCTGGATTCATTGTTGCTATTGTTGTTGTCGCTTCAGTAAATTACTCAATTATTGTTTTATTTTGTCTTTTTGCTGTGGCATTTGTAAACCGAATTCTCAGCTGCAATGGAAACACAAACAAATACAAATACACATACACAAACGCACACATGCATTAAAGAGACTCCTGCACTTGCTGACCATATGCTGGACCCAAGCAACAACAACAACAGCGGCGCCTGTTTCTAATTCTGCTTCAGTTCCGTTTCTGTTTGTTTCCCCCTTTTTTTTTTGTCTTTTTCTCTCCTTTGTAAAGCAGCAGCTGCTAGTGAAGTGCTCATCAACTTCCGTTGCGTAGCATTTGCATTCACTTATTTTAACGATCACTTATTTGCAATGTTATATCAAATTGTTGAATGCAGGAGCCGAATTAATTTGTGCAGTTTTTGGTCATTTTATATGATTTACACTCGCTCGAAAAGTCAATGAAGCGCACCGTGCGACCAGACGATGAACGAACGAACACAAAAGAAAACACACAAATTGGTCCTCGCGCATCGGAAAACTTACATATTAGCACAACTAATACGCCGTGAGATGCGTGAGATTTGTTTCGGTTCACACTTAGTGCAGGGCTATCACTGCATTTGTTAATTTATAAACATTTTGCCAGATTTTGGCATTCTTTTACGCGCAAATTTAATGCTAGTTTTGCGATGATTGGTGATGCGTAAACGCCACTTAGCCGATATTTTACGATGTGTTATTGTCTGGCTGTGAATCGCGTGGGCAAACCAGTGTTGTTAAAATCGATACATAAATTATAAATGTCTTATTTATTTTTATCTCACGTTGCTGATAATGTTCTTAATTATTTCATTCTGTACAATTTTTAGGCATATAACAATACAAAATGAAATAACAACGATAAACAGCGGACCGATAATAAATTTCAAAGCGACATTGCCCAACACTGAAGTTGTGTAAGGGAAAACAATGACAACGAAAATAAATAAATAACCAACCCCAACAATAACAAACAATATCTATATATACAGTGCAGAAAATGCCCGAAAGTGCATTGCCAGAGCAAATACGCTCCACATTAGGTGGCAGTACATTTGGCCAGCGCAGAGAGGACATATTTCGAAGACTGCAGCAAAGTGCGCAACAAACAAGCCAACTTTATAGTGGAAAACGCGAACTGGCAACTGAAAATGACGATGTGGTGCAAGAACTATGCGAAGCACTCGAGGAAACACTAAACTACGGACTGCGACAGACACTTAATGTTACGTTTACCGCTGCCAGCATATTGCAAAATATGCACGAAATAGTAACAGGTGGAACAGGTGGCGGAGGCGGAGGCAGCAACAGCAATGAAGTCACCTTTTGGGATTTTTGTGAAACGCAGCTGACGCCACACGAACGTCAGCGGTACGATGAGCTCAGGCAGATCTGGACAAAGCATGGACGTGGACGTGCCTTTATACGCGCCACGCTTAACGAGAAGCGCCTGCAGAGTCACATGCTGACCTGGTTAAGTGATGAGGAGCAATTGCAACGTTTCTACACGCCGTGGTCGCTGCTGCTGAACGAGGAGGCGGTAAAGAAACTGCCCGACATTCTGGACAGCCTCAAGGATGTCCTCTTTGCTTTGAATGTGGAGAATCCTCATCTGAATGCTGCCAAACGACTGTCAGCGCCTGGAGCGGGCTTGATGAAAGAGGAGCCCATAATTTATGCACCGCAACCGGTTCCTGTGGTAGCCAGGAAGCGTGGACGCGTCACATCAGCTGTGGAGCGACCCATTGTATGTGCTGCCTCCACAGAGGATTTGCTGGGTGCGCTTAATCCGCGCGAAATGCTGGAGGTGCAGCAACTTACTTCTAGGGAGGCAGTGGAGCAGGAGTTGAGGCATATTCCCGAGTTACCTCAATGTTCGCTGCCCTGTGATCCCATAGAACCGGAGCTGGAGTTCCTTAAGACACCCCTACCAGATGTGTACGCCACTTGCCAAGCAGACGAACACGAACAGTTTAATGCAGAGGCAGCCGCAAATGTGATGGATCAGGAACAATTCGAGGATCGCAGTGATACTTCGTCGCAGTGGAGCAAATCCTCCTCCTCGGCGAATGGCCTCAACGGTACGCAGCAGACGGCGCAGCTGGTGAAGCAGGTGACTCAATTGACCGAACGCTGTGCGCTGCTGGAGACACGCGTCGCCGAACTCAATCTACAGAATCGCCAGCTCATTCGCAGGCTGACTAAGCAATTCAATGAGACTGGCATCGATCCCAGCTCATCATTTTGCTCCAACTTTCTGATAACCATTCCACATGTGAAGCTTGTCAACTCGCATCGCTCCAGTTCGCATTACGAGTATGAGATGCACTTGACCATGCGACAGCGGCTGGAGCATTGGACGGTCTTTCGTCGCTATAGCGAATTTAATAAGCTCCACAAATCCTTGCTGCGCACGCATCCCAACATTATCAGCTCGATTGAGTTTCCGCCCAAGAAGCATTTTGGCAACATGAATCTCGTTTTTGTTGAGGAACGTCGCCAGCAGTTGCAAATATATATTTTGAATATTGTTGAGGCCCTGCCCAAGGTGGAGGCGTGCAAATCGAAAGCCGAATTGCAAAAGGTTTTCCCTTTTTTTCGTGAGCGATAGCAGAATTATCTGTTATGAAAGGTATGAAAACTGGACCAAACTTAATAAGCTTCAAGTATTTTTTTCTCACTCGTTAAATACAATTTGTTATGTTTATGGAAATGCTTATGTACATGTGTAAATCGAAAGATAAGTTAGTAAAACAAGAAAGATGAAAAATTTCTCTTAACCATCACATTAAATAAAATAAATCGCAATAAAATTGATTTCAAATTGTAATTACCTATCGTTATCGATACTCCGAGTACAAAATCGATGCTTGCGCCCAATCGATTGCATTCAAATTAAGCGATAATTGTAAACATAAGCCAAACAGCTGTATTTGTTATTATCTGCAGTCGGAGACATTGCGTGTTCTTTTGGGCTCAGCTCACGCTTCAGTTTTGGCATAATGATTGTGTGACAATCCCTTGAGTACATTCTTAGTCCCTTACACAGAAAATCAACAATTTGGTGCAGCCACGATCAGCTGTACTCTAATCCAATTAGTGCACTTACTACTCACGAAATGTCCACGACTGCAATTGCAATAAATGGAGCAATATCCGTGGGTGCGTACTTTATTACGGTGCGCATGATTCCCCGCCTCCGTGAGATGTTCATCAAGGCAAACTTGTGCGGCAAGGATCTGTGCAAGCGGGACAAGCCACAGGTGTAAGTCGAGTTCCTCGTATTGTTCTTGTATTCTTATCAGCGCTTGATTTTTTGCAGTCCCGAATCTTATGGCGTGATTATTGGCTGCGTTTTCTTGATCTCAATGTTTCTCTTTATACCCATACCATTTGCCTTCGATGAGGATGCAGCCACGGATGCAGTTACTGGCGGCAAACCAATCACCTTTCCACATGACAAGGTTAATTAATGCTGACTCATTTGTGTCATTTGAACCGAAATAATAATTATTATCGTTGAGACAGTTTGTGGAGTTGATTGCCGCCTTGTTATCAATATGTTGCATGATATTTCTTGGCTTTGCCGACGATGTGCTCGACCTGCGCTGGCGGAACAAGCTTCTGCTGCCAACAATAGCGACTCTGCCCCTCCTAATGGTTTACTATGTTAACTACAATTCTACCACTGTCATGATGCCCAATTTTGCGCGTGGTTTCTTTGGCACATCTGTTAACATTGGTAATAAATAACGAAAAAGGGAGCAGCTGGAAATTAATCCCATCTAATCGAATGAAATATTCCAGGCATTCTCTACTACATTTTCATGGGCAAATTGGCGGTGTTCTGCACGAATGCCATCAATATACTCGCTGGCATCAATGGCCTGGAAGTGGGCCAATCTCTTATTATAGCCGGCTCAGTAATTGTCTTCAACTTCGTAGAGCTGTTTCTGGGTCATCAAGTGGAATCGCATCAGTTTTCTCTATATTTTATGATACCATTCTTTGCTACGTCGCTAGCCTTATGGAAATTCAATAGGTAAGTTCTGTAAATTATATACCTAAATATAACACAATGGTGCTTCTTAAATTTTAATTTTCAAAATTATAATCAAAAGCTCGTTAGTCGCATGACACTTTTTTTTCGATTTATTTAATAATTACTGAAAATTATTTTGGTAACATTTTTAATAGATTCACAAACAAATGAAATTGTTTATATTTTGGATTGGCATACTTAAATTACGTACTTTATAACTTAATTCACAACTGCAAATTCCATGAAATTTGAGAATCATTTGAAATACATTTCTCTAGTTTAGTTTCTTATCACAGAGATGGTCGTCGTCTGGCGTCTGGTGGCGCTGTCTGCCTGCTGAGATACTAAATTTTAAATTTTGACATAATTCAATGGATGAGATACGATTAAATATGACGATATGTTTAGCTTAAAGTAAAGCGTGTAAGATCGGAAAGCAGGCACATTAATAATATATGTTTATGAGTACAACTAGCCGGGTGAATAGGATGATTAGGATTTAACCGTGACTTTCAATGTGCTAGTCATAAGTCATTAGTCTTCGTCCTCCTGCACATCGTCCAGTTCATTCGTATCGTACAAATTGACAAGCAATTGACCAAATTGACTGCTATGTATTAGCGCCGTTTCCGGCGCATAATATTTCTCGCTCTGTTGCCGCAGACGCAACAGCATCGTGCTGCCATCCAGATGCATGCCAGCCGTCATCAGTTGTTGCACATAGGCGGCATCAATGCGGGAACTTCGGGTCCCATTGGGCAAACGCACTGTGCTGCTCGTCCCCGGTCTCTCAACAGCGCTCGCCGTCAGCTTGTGCACAATCTGCTCGGGCGGCATGCAGAGCTCACAACTCCAGCCGCCATAGTGATTGAGATCACCGAGCGTATAGCTCGCCTGTCGCTCCATTCGCTGCGGATCGCTATGCATGTGCATCACTGACCCAATGACGCCTTGCAGTCGCGTCCGTTCCGGATGTTGCCAGTAAAAGCCGTACACATTGTGCTTTAGCCGGAAACGCAGAGGCAGCACATCCGCAGCAAAGTATTTGAGAAATTTTAATGCAATCGGTGCATAAACTGTTTCGCCATTGCCAAACAATAGCAAATCGGTGGGCTGCATCTGAATGCTGCACAGCATCCATAGCTGATAACGAAAATAATTGTACGCCACGGCGCTGGTGCAGTGTGAGTGATTCTCGCACTGGTACAGCACATAGCCTCTAATGAGAATTGCGTCTAGTTGCCGTTCCAGCGAGCGCCTCGTCAAATCCTTGTGCTTGGTGGATTGCTCTCTTACATAGTAGTAAATACAAAAATAGTCCACAACGTGGATTAGGGTGCGCAACTGCAGTTCGAGCAGCTCCATATTGATGTGCTCCCAATCGCCCAGCTCGAGCATATAATAGAGACGTTTCAGCGATGTGCTGCTGGCCTCGCGCAATTTCAATGGCGCCTCATCATTGCCACGACCGGTGCGTCGATGCGTCATCAAAGCCCGCCATATAATCTCCGGCTGTCCACAGTCGCGGCCATGCCAACCGTTGGCACACAGACACTGCGGCTGTGCCTGCAGATAGTCAATGTTATTGCGCTCGTTGCGCGACTCGTTGAGTGTGCCTTCCCGATAGCACCACAGCGCTGGAGCCAGTTCCAGATCCATGTAAATTGGTGCAGCATAGTCCGCCGAGCGATTTACTCGATCCGCTTTCATTTGATAGAAATCCTGCTGATAGCGATTTATATTCTCGCTGGGTAAACAATGCGACCGACGCATGTTCTGCATCTTATCCAGCTTGAGCCTGGCATTTCGGGACTGTCGCACGAAATGCACACGCCCCGTCAGGTCCAGTTCAGGTTGCTGCTGCATTTGCTGGCTACGATTATTCTGCAGCAGCCAAATGCAGCCAATGAAACCCAACTGGACCAGGACCACAGCCCACAATACAAGCCGTTTACTGTTTGCCAGCGTTATTATTGTGTGGTGGGTCCCAGCTGCACTGCTTCGGGCCATTGTCTGCTCTTAATTACCAACACAGCACATGATTGTTATTTTTGGTCAGACTGCTTTTACGTTCTACGTTTTAGTTTAGTTTTCGGCTTTCCTTTTTTTTTTGCAGTTAACACACCCACTTTTTACTCATTGTTGCCCACCCGAACAGCTCGCAGCTGTCGCTTCGACATTACGCTCCTCTCTTTGAGTGCATGGTGAACAATACAAGGTGACATCTTATTTTTAAGTTATCAACACACTTAACAGTAGTTAGACAAACTATTTTTTTTTTTTTGACTTGCTCGTATTTATGTATTTTATTTGCTTGCTTGCTATTAAAAATGGTAGTATGTTCCATTATTATGATTTTAACTGCCGCCAAGTGCTGTCAGTCAGGCAAAGCCTAACAGCTGTTAAGACTGGTACAACCTTGTATAGTGACCATGTGCATGCTCAGCTGTTTCGATTGCAACACGACTTTATCGAGTGCAATTGCACATTCGAAATCGAGTGCAATAACTGAATTTTTTATTTTGGTCACATTGCAAATATGTGACGTCACACTTTCATTATTACAGCTAGCGCTCGACTAACTCTTTGTGTTTTATCAACCAATGCGTTACATTTTTTAATTATTCAAATATTGATCGTTAATTTTAAAAATTGAAATTGTTATTTTTGCAGGTATCCATCGCAGGTGTTCGTGGGCGATACTTATTGCTACTTTGCCGGCATGTCCTTTGCAGTCGTTGGTATTTTGGGTCATTTTAGCAAAACTCTGCTGCTCTTCTTTCTGCCACAGATCCTGAACTTTCTGTACTCGACGCCGCAGTTATTTCACTTTGTGCCCTGCCCAAGACATCGACTGCCCAAATACGATGCCAAATCGGATTTGCTGCACATCAGCACCACAGAGTTTCGCATGAGCGAACTGAGCAGTCTGGGCCGGCTAATGGTAATAGTGCTGCGAGCATTGCGTGTCATCAGCTGGCAGGAACAAGCCGACGGACGAGTTGTGACCAACAATTTTACACTAATAAATTTTTTGCTGGTCCTCTTTGGACCGGTGCATGAGCGTGTGGCCACCGAAATGCTTATGGGCTTCCAGGTGCTCTGCTCACTCTTGGCCCTCTTTATTCGATACCCGCTGGCTAATTTCTTTTATGCAACACAGTCATCAATCTGAAATGTTATATATTTTCCAAATATTTGTAGCAAGCATTTGCGTTAACTGTTTAAATAGTTTGTGTGAATACTTACAACACAACAGTTTCCGAGTAAAAGCCAATCTAAGAACTAAATTATATATTTCATAACAATCAGTCGAGAAGTAAATAAAATTAATATTATATAATGAGCGCAACCGATTTGACGGATGAGTCCGAACTGTCGGTGCCCGATGAGGAGGACGATGGTCCCAATATTGGTGTAGGTGTAAAATGTTTTCTAGCAGCTTTAATTGGACTTTAAAGTCTTGATCCCTGTACCATCCACAGAAATATATAGGCGGACGAAATGCTTTAGGGCAGCGCCATGGACGCGGTTGGGCAATTCTGCCCAATGGAGATCAGTACGATGGCAATTATCGCAAGGGTCGTCGCCATGGAATTGGTTTGTATGTTTTCAAGAATGGCGCTCGATATTACGGACAATATCGTTGCGGCACGCGATGTGGACGCGGCATCTTTATTTATCCCGATGGCTCCGTTTACGAGGGCAACTGGCGCAAGCATTTGAAGCACGGCAAGGGGCGCTACAACTATGCCAATGGGGATGTGTATTCGGGTGATTGGCTCAAGGGGCAACGTCATGGTGTTGGCATCTATAGCTTCAAATCGGAGAAGGATAACTGTTGCATGTCCGTCCGCCTCAAGTCCACTTGGAGCAGCAATGTCCGGATGGGTCCATTTGAGCTTTACATTGGCAACGATGATAATTGCACTATTTTGCACGGTATCTGGGATAATCTGTATCCCACTGGTCCGGCAGTCTTTAGTTTTAATAATCGTTATATGCTGCTCGGCTACTTTTTGCCGGGCGATTACAACCGTCATTCTTCCGTCGACCATGGCGAGGATGAAGCTTACGAAGAATTGGAAGAAGAGGACATGGACATGGAGATGAGGCCGACGTTATGGTTTGCCCAGGAGATCGCTGTCTACGATTACTCACTGCTGCCACAAGAGCCGGTACCACTGCCCGTCTCCGACTCGGAGCTATCGATATGCTCGCTAACCACAGAGCCGAGTATGCTCAGTCAGGAGAAGATAAGCTTCTATGGCGAGGGTGAGGAAGGCGCAACCGAGGGCGAGGAAGGTGAAATGGAGTGTATCCCTTGCGAGTGCAATTATGATCTCACTGAAGCCGACACAGAGACCGATCCATGCAAAATCGATGCCAATCCCTGTGCCATTGAGGTGCTTAAGCAGGCCAACTGCCACGATGTCTAATTAAATCACAATCAAAGTAAATATTATATATACGACGCTAGTGGAACAGTATTAAAATACATAAACCCTTATAAGAAACACGCACTAAGCACTAAAAAAATATACAAATTATTTTATAAAAAAATGTATATTATATAATTATAGTTGCGAATATAAACTTTTGAATTTATACCATTAGTTGTTTGATTTATCAGAAACTCACTGCACAGCTTTATTTGTACACGTTATTTCTTATTTTTTGTTGTTGCATTAGTTGCCATTTTAGAATTTGAATAAAATTTGTTTTTGTTTAAAATACGCTCGTCTTTATTTATGTAGATTTGATGCGTTGTCTATAAATAAATCGCTTCATTTTATTATATTTGCAATCACAAATGGGGGCTTTTCAAGTATTATTGACATAATTAATGATACCTTCAAAACCAGCACATTTCAGGTTTTCAATTTGTTTCATTATCAATTAAATCGTATGACTTCTTGTTTTAAATTTGTTGATATATATATATTTTGTTTTTTTTTCTTCCATTTTTCCATTTGATATTCAGCAGTTAAATTCTTAAAGTTGCACTAATTAACTCTACACGTAATTATTGTTTGATGCCTTTTCATTTTACACATTTCCAACATTAACTTCAATTTGATGTGTTTTAGTTTTAGCTTCATTCTATGGTTTTTTTTTTTGTTTTTTGTTTTGTTCTAATTACATAGTTTAAAATTAATAAAATCTCTACGTGTGATTAGCAAGCTTTGCATTAGCCAGCGAATTGGATGATTGACAGCTACTGTATTCCGATGGCGTCATATTGGAATCCTTGTCTACTTCTGTCATCATCTGTGGATAATGATGATGATGATCTTTGCCGCAGTCATCTAAAATGATGTTAAGCTTCTGCTTGGGCACGTGCAGTGGCGTTAGCGGCGTCTCATCCATTGCATTTAGATGCACCATATGATGTGGAGCTCCGTCTGTGGTTAGAAGTTCATGCAGAGTGCTACCATCTTTTTGCTTGGATACCTTATAGATAGCAGGACATGATTTTGAATTTTTCACATCATTTGCATCCTTCAGTTCATTCATCTCTATTTGACTGACTATTTGCTCTTCCGATAGCTGCGCATTCTGATTATTATCCTCGATGCTGCACGCAGCTAAAGCTGCTGCGGCAGCAGCCTGACTGCTGCTCGCTCCTTCCGGGTTTACGTATACTAGGGATTTGTTAAAAAAAAGCAGTTGTGGATCCATTTTAAAGTCGTGCAATTCAAGCTTCTGATGATCTAAATTTTCGTCTATATAGTTAATATGTATGGGCGATGTTTGCATATGCAAATGGGAGCATTGGAACAGATCATCCTCTGGTGGCGTATAGTAAACGGAAGCCTTGCTAGCCGAATTGTTGGCGGCTATCAGACGTGATTTTATCTTCTGTATGTGCAGCTCCTTTTCCATTTTTCCCTTGAAATAGCAGTCTATGTCTGCAGAAAAAAGCAACGAATTGATTTAAATATTACACAAATTTTGATGGCAAAACTTACCCTCAACAATGTCCTCCTCGCAGCGACCGCGACAGTTCTCAAAGTAGAAACTAGGCAAATTTTCCAGCACCTTATTTAACGACTGCTGCTGGTATTTGTAGCCTTCGCGCAATCGCAAAACTTGATGGGCACTGAATTTCCGTATTTTGTTGCGCTGGAAGACATAGTTCTCGCGCACCCAGCTCAGTTGGCCGGTGGAATAGTCGCGCACCTTCTTAACCTGATCATAATATTGATCCTTTAGTGCTGTCAGATGAGTTGAACCTATGTCACGGAACTCCTTAATGTGTTTAGCCTGTGTGGTGTAGCTGCTCTGTATCCATTCGCATTGTTGCGTACAATTCTCCCGTATGCGATGCACCTGCTGTGCATAATTCTCGCGCAATCGCTCCAACTGCTGGCTCTTGTAGTTCTCGATGCTATCGAGCATTGCGTAAATCTGTCGCGATCTTGGGGACTTCTTGTTGCGATTCCGGCAACAATGCAAACGCTCGCAGCAACTAAATCTTGCCAAGCAGCTGCGCAATCCCTGCACAATGAGGGTGAGCATCAAAAATGCCGTAGCTAGCAGGGTGCCCGCCAGCAGACTCTCGATTTTGACACGATAAAAAACAATTGGATCGATGTAGAGCCTGTGTACATCGCATTAATAGAACCTGTATTAGTTGTGTCTCATTTTGTACTCTTTAAATATAGATTACCTGATGCCCGCCGATGCGTTGCCCATCACGTTAAAGGCGTAGCAGGTGTAGAGACCACTGTCTCCACGCGAGATGTTGTGCACCAGCAGCGAACCATTCTCGATGAGCACCACACGCTGTCCCACAATGCTCTTCTGGCGACTGATGTTCACGTGCAGCGCATGCGGATTGTTGTCATCCGTCAGTGCGAACAGTTCAAACTTATTGGGCTGATGCTCAGTATCGCTATTGATTATGATGGGGCGTTTGTCGGGATCAGCATGATGGCGCAGAATTTTGTTACGTGGAGTTACCTGAAGAAGTGATTGGAGCAATTTGAAACAATCTTATTTATAATATGTGCATTAAATGAAAAACAAAATTCCAGATTCTTTCCCCATTTTAATTCTCGTGTAGCATTTTCTAAACGCTTTTAAAATCAATCAGAGAATTATTTCTTAAAACCTTAGTTTTTTAAGAAAGTGTAGATTTTCCAAAAGAAATAAAATGATAGAACACTTAAAATAGGTTCAAGGTACGACCAAAAAAGTTGCATGCCAAAGTTTCCAATCATTTTCCGATTTCCCATAATCGGTATATAATAATCTGCTATTTAGAGATATGAAGATGCCTTTGAAGCCAATCGAACAAAAATTAAACTTCTTCCAATACAAAATACGAGTGAATTAAAAAAAAAAGATGAAAAATAAATTTTGAAAAAGATCTTGAAACACCAATAAATTTGCTTATGACAATTTTTCACCATTTTTTTTTTCCCCCACTTGTGGTGCGAAATTTTCCAAAAACCCCGTCTCAGTGCCCACTTACGTCCCACTAATTGGCAAACCTATGTAAAAATGTATATTCAAGGCACATTATGATACGATTTTCGGCACAATAACAATTTAGTTCAGCGACATTTAAGTGCTCCTTTTGCGACTTACCCAAATTATGTCGGGTGTGGGGCTGCCGTAGACCATGCACTCGAGCTTGGCAGTGGCGTGCAATCTGTACATCTTGGGATCCGAGGACTGCATCACGACGGGCACACTGCAATTGAGGGTGCTCAGCACGCGTAGCATATCCCCCGGATAGCCGTATTGGCACTTGAGTGCATTAATCTGATTGTCGATGTGCTCGTATGCGTCCAGAGTCTGACTGTTGCTAGCTGTGATCACGCGGCGCAACGCAGTCGTTGCGTTCATCAGCCAGCTGGAGAGCCAATACATGCTGCAATCGCATTGATACTCATTGCCTAGAATGTTCAGATAGTGCAACTGACTCAGTTCCTTCAAGCTCTCGGGCAGCGAGCCGAGCTCATTGCCGCTCACACTGAGCCGCTGCAGACGGGTCAGGCTGCCAATCTGTGGCGGCAATTTGATCAGTTTATTATCGGCCAAGAGAAGCTCACGCAAATTGTGCACATTGCCGAACATGGTTGCGGGCAGCTGAGTGAGTTGCGTATTTTTTTGCATGGACAGGTAACGTAAACGTTGTAGAATCTGTCCATCGATATGCTCCTCGTCGCGGGATATCCAGTTGGGCAGCTGCTCCAGCGGTGTCTCATCAATGCGCAGCAAGACCAGGTTGCGTTGCGTCTGAAACAGGCCGTCAGGCAATTGTTTGAACTGATTTCGACTCAGATCCAGTTGCTGGAGTGCGCCAAGTGGCTGGAATATGATGGACGACAGCATCGTTAGCCTATTGCCCGAAATGTTCAGAGTAATGAGATGTGACAGGGACTCGAAGGCCCGACGATCGATGCTGCCCAACTCATTCTGTGCCAAATCTAAATGACGCAACTCGCGTAAATTATATAAGCTATGTTTGCCAATGGACTTTAGCTGATTGTTCTGCAGTTGCAGCTGACGCAGCTGACCATTCAGTGCAAAGAAATTATCTGGAAACGAGAGCAGGCGATTATTGCTGAGATCTAAGAATCGCAGCTCGCGGGACGTCTGGAACAGCTGGAAGGGCAAGACGCTCAGGCGATTGCCTGCCAAATGCAACATTTCCAGCTGTAGTGCACCTTCGAAAATGTTGCGCGACAGTTCCATTAGCTCATTATCGCTTAAATTTAGCATCCGAAGCTCGCTCAGCTCATGCACAAAGCTTGTGGGCAGCGTACGTAGTGCATTGCGATCCAGATGAAGTTCCATGAGATGATTCATATACCGTATCTCGGCCAGACTGCAGTTGGCCAAGCGATTTCCAGTCAACCGGAGTACCTTAAGGCGGCGAATCGCTTGCGACTGCGCCCAGTGAGTGCACTTCAACAGATTCTCACTCACGTCCAGTGTTTCGAGCGTCTCATAGCGCTGCGGATGCTGCTCGAAAAGCAACCGCAATGTCTCATCGAGCAGCGCACTCTCTCGCCATTTAAGCTGACGTAAGCTGGCGTACTGATGCAACAACTGAAGTGATGCTCCTTGTTGTCCCGGCACATGCTTTAGTATTAACTGCTCATAGTTGATATTTTGATGAGTCTGCTGCAGCTGCAGCTGGGCATTAATCTCTGTTATGGTTGTATTCTGACAGCGCAGTTTTAATATGCTGTCCGATGGATCCGCTTGCCCAACAGCAACACCAACTTCCTTCAGTTGCCGTTCACCCTCCTCCTCATCTCTGGCGTATAGCTGGGCGCCATTATCTAGGAACCAGCCATCGTCGAGACTATCATCACTCTCATCTAGTTGATCAACTGCATGGCCCACAAAGGGCAAATAGAATTTGTAGCCAAGCAGTGAGAATTCGTGCTCTTGCCAAGTGCGAGTCGTAACTGGCGTCTTATGGATTCTTTCCAGCGATTGTGTTGTGGCATTCCTTGGACTGTAGACCGTGATGCAACCAAGTTTATTTGCACCAATAGCAGCGACGGCATTGTACATGAACAATGCAGCCAATATCAAGGAGATCGGGGATACTGCCTCCATTTTACCGTGTGCAATCTCAAAAACGTATATGGCATTATCTGTGTCTCATTCTGCGCTCTCATAGTACACCTGTGGAGGAATAGGACGAACTCATTACCAAATCTCCATCTAGAACAAACAAATGGAAAATCGTTGTTTTGTTTTTTTTGTAGTTGGTTCAATTACCACGATCGCTCGCAATTTAGAACGCTTTCACTGCTCAGCGATTATTTTAATAGCGACTAATTCCAGTATCTGAAATTTCAGAAATAAAAAAATAATGATTATAAGTGCTATGCTTTAAGTTTTTAAAAACAAAAAAATTTACATTTAAAAAAAAAACAGAATTTTGCGGCTTTTCATTAAAAAACATTATGAGGAAAAGATTTTAAAGAGGACTCAAAGAAACGTTAAACTTAAGCCGGATTTTCACCCAGCACCAAAATGTCGGAAAACCTCGGAAAATTAGAAAAACTGTGTGTGCACCTAAGCCGCTATACAAAGCGAAGAGTGAAAACAAAATTAGCAAAATCGACAAAAACACACGCCAAAAAGCGAATTGAAAAATAATAATTTAATTAGCGCAAAAAAATAAAAATAAAATAAAATATATATGTCAGGCACGTAGAACAGATAAACCCAGCATTTGAGCAAAAGTTTCAATCCATTAAAAACCCACTGATTTTGTCTTTGTGTTTGTCTTTGAAAAATAGCTCTTATCAGCTTAGTGCAAGCGGTCAAAAGGACGCTGGGGTTGGAGGGGTGGGAGCGTCGTGCATGCATTTCATTAGAAAGTCATTCATCAAAACAGATGATTACAATTTATTTAGCAGATACTTGAATTCGCGCATCCGAGAAGAAGCAAGTTACATAATTTTTATCACATAGCGAAGAATATACACACGTATGCACATACATAGATGTGAGTATGTGTATGTATGTATGTTAAGCAAGCTCTAGCAATAAATAGCTGTTTAGCAGATAATCCATGTACATTTGCCTAGGTATATATACAAAGACACACACACAAACACATTAAAAACGATACCTGTGTGTATGTGTGTACACAAAAGTGACGTCCGAAAAGCCGCTAATGAGCAGAGCGTACAAATAAGAGATGTGCGTATGTGTGTGTGTTTGTGGTGACACGCACACCAACTGGCAAGTAGACAAGTTAGTGAAAATAAAAAAATCACTCACAAAATCAAGCTACTGACTTAATTTTTTTACATTTTACTTGTGCAAGCTGAAGTTTTTTCTTTTTTTATTTGTAATATTTCACCAGTTATATCGACCCAGCAGCATTCCCATAACACCTTAACACCATTCGGCGGAGCAGCTGGAGTTCAAAAGTGTCTATGTATGTATGTATATGTATTTCACCCTTTGTGGCAAAATCAACCGTTTTTGCAGTAATCCAAATACACACATCGACAACATATGTAAAATTGTCACATAGGTATTCTATTTTTCCGTTTTGTTGAATAAAGTTGCAATTTGAGCAATTCAACTGTTTCTTTCACAATCACCAACATATAAATAATATTAAGCTCGCTCACCGTCGCTTACAACATTTTTAAATGGAGTTCAATTTGCTATACTTCACATGCAGCAATTGGTGCTTGTGCAAAGAGGATTTTACTATGTAATGCCAATGTTAACATAACGATCCATGTTATTCAGTGTGCTGTTATGTTACTTTACTGTTACTTTATATGACACTTAAAATAATTTTACTTTGCTAAATTGTTGATCTTAACTGAGCTGTGCTTTGTGCTGTATTATTGACTTCATACAATATTTTATTATACATCGTTATGATGTTAATTTTTAACTTCAAATACAATGTTGTTATTTGGAGCTGTAATGCTAATTGTTAACACGCTGCTATATTCATCGATATATTTCATTTCACGTTTGATTACAAGAAAACATACTATCGATAATTTTTAAAATTTGAATGGCCAGCTACCTTTTCTTTTTTTTATCCTACTCTTCTGTTATTTTTTGTTGTTCAAATGGCTGAACTAATTTCTGCCAGCGTGCTTCAGGCGTTATCATGTTTGTTTTATTTTTCGTCTGCATTTAGTAAACATTTCTCCATCCTTTTCTTTTTTGAAAGCCAACTCCTGTGCCACTTATCGACTGCCGCCTCATTGACCGATAGATGTCGCTGTATATCTTATCTTTATAATCGATAGATGGCGCCAATATCTCACTATTACATATAAGAGAAGTAAGGCCTCAGCACTAGGGCTATAAATAACTTAACCTATTTACATTGTCTGTTCATATTTGCTATTCACCGATATTTGGAAAGAATCCAAAGTCTGATAGTAAAAGCCTAAGCGTTGGTCAAACGAATTTTATGACCCTTATAAGACTAAGCTACTTTTCACTTCTTTTGTGAATAAGATTCTGGAATACGGATCTTGTGTGTTGGTCTCCACAATGTCTGATTCACCAAAGCTTTTTTGCTTTTGCTCTTCGTCGCTATGCTATGAGTGTATTACCTGCACACAGCGGTAAACTCCTTCTTATTGACCTTTCATTCCTAACTAATCGTCGTGTTATGCTAAATGGACTCAATTTTAAAATTCTTGTCAAGTGAATAACAGATTCGAGTCCATTTGTGTTTGGGCATATTAACTAATTCACACTAGCTATTTTTTTTTGTCGGATTGGGTTTTTTTCTCTATTTTCCCAAGTCCCATACAATGAATATTACGCCATTTTGCATCAAAACCCGCCCAAAATATTATAAATATTTTAATATTTTTATATAAATTCAAATATTACATTTTATTTTTAAATTAATTTGATTTGTTTTAACATCCTGTATCTGAGTGGACTGATTTTAGTCAACATTAAATAAATAAATTAAGTCTAATATTTTATATTTATTTCCTGATCACATCCTTTTAAGCCGCCTTATTGTAATAATATTTTGAAAAAAGTTTATACGCGGGACTCTAATTTTCTAGTTGCAGTAATTGCGTTATATAAACAGTGTAGATTAGTCAAGCACTGTTAAAAACCAAAATTGCGAAATATTCGATGCAAAATTAATCAACTTATACAATAATAAACGACCATAGGGATATACATATACCCACAAAAACATCTTCATAAATTCAACTGCATAGGACGAATGTATAGATATACTGGTTGCATTTAATCATTTAAAAATATTCACCTGCTGCAGCGTAAGACTTGGGACAGTGGTTTTCTGCATACTTGCAATAAGCTGTGTTGGAGCCGACCTTAAATAGCTTTTTATGAGATAGATTATTCCATAAATGAATCAAATACGAGTCTTTAGCCTTTTTCATTGTGTCTTCCACGAATTCGGGATCTGTGGAATGACTCCATTGCTGATAGGGAAGTGCATAAAAAGCCGTTGAGTTAAATACCTTAAATCCCCGACAGATTTTGCGACCCTCCTCAATGGCTTTAACGATTTCTACACCACATATTGCTCTCACCACTCGTCTTACACCCTGGGGACCATTTTTGGTATACTCTTTTCCAGTGTAGTTACTCTTGAAATCCCGTAGAAATAATTCCGCAATCTCATGGCCAGTTCCAGTGGCTTCCAGACTAAGGACACCATTGCCCAAGGTGCTATTGTCAAATGCACCTACATAATTCAATGGCACATCTTCTAGGCTGCGCAGGACAACAACATCCAAATCAATGTAGATGCCTCCATAGCGATAAAGACTTATCAAACGAAGTAAGTCGGAAGTATGTTCCATCGGATATCTGCGCGATGAGCACTTGAACAAAATCACAAATAACAAAATCACAAATAGACTTTTATACGTACCGTCCCTTAAGCATGTAACCTTTCTTGATCCAATCCTCGACTGGAGTGTCTGCCGCATACTTCTGTAGATTCAACTGCCGGAAGTGAACATTCGGAATGCTTTCTATGACATTGATGAGGGAATTTTTGGCGATGGATTGAGGACGGAGCGTAGGGCAGGAATACAGAACGAACACATCAAAATTTGGATTATGTAACGCAGCCGATTCAATTGCACAAGCTTGTCTGGCCGTCAAACTTATAACGTGAAACTGCGAATCTTGCGAACGGCGCTGATTGCAAGTAGTCTCGTGGAAAAAAATGGTTCGTCCAGGCGTAGGATTTGAGTTGGACAGTAAAACATCCTCAAGTCTTGTAAAGCTCACGATATTGTAATTTTGAAATAAATTTTTCCAATTAATAATAGCTATCAGACAAAGAATTAAGACTGCAACCAGCACACCTCGTCCGTACAGCACTGAGCGAAGCCACATAATAATTTTTTCTGATCATGCAAGTTGGTTGAGACACGCCTATTTCGTGATCAAACAAGCAGAGACAACGTTAAGTTTTAAACTGATCTGCTCTTTCGAGCAGGCCTTCAATTTATTCGTTTAATTACAGTGTTTTCTTTAAAAATGCGTCAAAAGCTTATAATCTGCCATAAGTGAGTATAAACTCTTTACATTTGGTGCAAAAGGAAAAGAAAACAAAAGCAATTTTCATAGTAATTATCACATTGTGAAAATACATACAGGCATAAATCTCCCAAAATTGAAAACCGTCCTAAATAATATAAAGTTTGTCTAATTTTTAAAATTAACTTCTAAATTTCTTCTAGTATAAAAAGAAATTTAAAAAAAATTCTTCAATGCAAACACAAAGATTACAAAGCCCTGGAAAACAGATATGTCTTCTCACAATTTAAAAAAAATAATCCTGATATTTAAAAATACAAGTCCTAGATCTTTGAAGGCCGCAACCATTAAGCTTAGAAATATATTTTCTGATTATTATACGTACACAAAAATAACGTACAAATAGAAATGTGTGACGCACACAAAGCATTGACGTAAAGTCTACAGAATGTATGTGGTATGCACATATGTTTTGTATATTCTTTGATCGCACTTAGTTGCGGTCATGCTTGTCAAAATTTGAGTTATTAAACTCATTTTTATATAATTTGCTTATATAATTGTCAGGTAATGTCCTATCCGAACATTAATATAATTTTCAGCTCACTTCAAATTGAAGAAGCGCTTTCTGGTATATGCTACTCCACTCCTTTACAAAGATGCTGCAAGAATTTTATTGAAATGTGTTGTTGTAGCTGACATGACGGTTCAGGATCAGGAACCGTGCTGGTTCCGGCTGTGTGATCAGTAGTGCTCGGGGCTCTATAAAGTTATTTTGCTGATTTGCATTTGAGGGCGAATCCATTCTAAAATGTTGCAGACTGCTGAGATAATCTTCTAATTCGATCATTAATTTCAAAGCTCGCTCAGCTTTGGTTGAGAGTTTGAGTGGAATAAATTTTAGCACACTGCATGTGGGATCGAAATTAGTGAGTATTTTTACTAGGTGAATTTACTTTTTTAAAAATTCATTTAAGACTTTTATATTTTTTGTATTATAATTTTTTGTTATATATTTATTTTTTCTTTTTAAATTTATAAATTGTGAATTTCAATTCTCTACTTTAGAATTAAAATCAAAGGAGATTCTAAAATGAAATAAAAAAATATCTTGCAATATAAGGCAAGGAATATTAGTGCAACAAAAAAAATTAATTTATTTTATTATTAAATTAATTTTCTTATTTCATTTAATATAGGTGTACTTATTTATATACATATATTTTATTATTGTTATCAATTTTTTTTTAAATTTTAGATATTCAAGTGTTTCCGTTCCATTCCATTAGTTAGCAAACTATATTGGCATGGACTTCGATATTAATTGTTAGCATACTTTCAGACTGTGCTTTAATTTTAATAAACATATTAAAAGCTCGCTCAGTTTTCTCGCGCAGATCTTTATGGAGAGCAATAAGCTTTTGCTCATTGTATTTGCTATTAAAGTTGAGTGATTTTTGTTGTTCTTTACCTGTGATGGCTCTCTCATACTCAATTTAAGATAGATTTGCAAGTGCACTTTTACACGGCTTCACATATTAACACACTTTAAAATCTAAACATTTTTGCTGTTCACCAACAAATTAAGCTAAATAAAAAGTAAAGTGTGGATCTGATGCACTGACTAGTATATTCTCCACATTGAAAGGATTTTTTAAAAACTCGAACGTTGTGTTTGTCTCTTATTTCTTCAATTAAAAGTATTTAATATACAAACGGCTTATACTACAACACCTAAATTAATTTTTTAAATACATATATTACAAATTTAATTAATGTTTACCAAAGCCCTTTTTTTCTTTTTGATCTGTTGAAGAATTTGCTGCATTAAACACCTCGAGACCACTGTACTGCAGCGGTGACTGTACCATTAAGCCGAGCTGGCGGTGGCGGTGTGCGATGCAAAATCCACTTGGCTTGTGGAATCGGTTTTTTGTTTTCTTGGATAAGGTCGATTTCATTCACAACCACTTTTTCCTTATATAACTCCACGATATAAAAAAAAACCAAAATCTAACTCGATGGGACTTCTAATACCAGTACTTTTGGCAGACAGAATCAGAGTAAATATTGGCGATAAGAAAAAATTTGAAGACATTTAAGAAAAAGCGCTCGAAATTGTATTACTTTGTTTCATAGATGGTGTCGGCAATAGCTTGGCTTGGTATTCGAAAAACCATTGCATAGCCGTAGGCATAATATTTTAGTAAATTAGACATGCGCACTACACCGTCAAATAAAAGAAATGCCTGGAGTACAGCCTACACAGCCACCAATAGGGTTTGAACCACTGGGGTAGCGTAGATAAGTAAATTGGTCTCCACAGCCTGTTAGACAAATTGAATATTCAATGAGTTGGCAGCAATCCGTTCGAGATGTGGTGACGCGAAAAAAGTGTGGACTTTGAACCGTCGCGTAGTTTGCTGAAGTCTACCAAAACTTGGATTACTAGGAACCTTCTCTAATATTTTCTTTTCGGTACCGCAATTTTAAAGCAAAACTCGGAGAGTAGATTACTAGGAACCTCCTTCAGAGATCGGAATTTTTTGGCTATACCCACCCTGTTCTGCGGCACTTGTTTTCAGATGCTATTACTTATTGCTGTCAGATTATTTCACAGTTCGACTCCAAAGTTCTTACTTGTTGTTAAGGTATTCATAAGCGAGTGAATGTGCTAGAAATTGACACTATGTTTGTTCAGTTGTGTAAAAAGACGGTAGCTTACATTTTTAACGTCGGGCTATTAGATTCGTCGGAATTTACAGAAACTTGAAACTTGAACTGAAGCCTCACCGTCAGCAGGTAAAATTACATGTATGTAAATTATTGATGAAATGTCTGTTTATTTGTTACAGTATTAACAACTAAAAACATATAAAAATCTATACACTAACTTTTAAAAATATTCACCAGCTGCAGCGTAAGACTTGGGACAATGCTTTTCCGCATACTTGCCATAAGCTGTGTTGGAACCGACCTTTATTAGTTCCCTACTGGAAACCTTATTCCATAAGTGAATCAAATACGAGTCTTTAGTCTTTTCCATTGTGTCTTCCAAGTATTGGGGATCTGTGAAACGCCTCCATTGCAGCCAGGGAATCGCATAAAATGCCGTTGAATTAAAAAACTTAAGCCCCCGACAATTTTTGCTGTCCTCTTCCATGGCCTTAACGAGTTCTACACCGCATACTGCTCTAACCACTCGTGTCACAAGAGACGGCCCATTACCTATATAATATTGACCATTGTAGTTTTTCTGGTAATCCCGGAGAAATAATTCGGCAATCTCGTGACCTGTGCCATTGGGTTCCAAACTGATGACAGCATTGCACAATAAATTGGAATCTTGTGCACCCAGATAATTCAAGGGCACATCCTCTAGGCTGCGTAGGACAACAACATCCAAATCCATGTAGATACCTCCATAGCGATAAAGACTTATCAAACGAAGTAAGTCCGAAGTGTGGTGTATTGGAAATCTGAATGAGAGACAATATTAAGCTAATCACAAATTCACAAATAGACTTTTTAACTTACCGTCCCTGAAGCACATAACCTTTCTTGACCCAATCCTCGACAGGAGTACCTTCCGCATACCTTTGTAGATCTAACTGCCGGAGCTGAACATTCGGATAGCTTTCTATGGCATTGATGAGGGACTTTTGGGCGATGGATAAAGGATGGCGCGTAGGGCAGGTAAACATAACGAAGACTTGAAAATTTGGATTATTTAATGCAGCCGATTCAATTGCACAAGCTTGCCTGGCCGTCAAATTCATCACTTGGAACTGCGAATCTTGCGAACTGCGCTGATTGCAAGTAGTGTCGTGGAAAAAAATGGTTCGTCCAGGCGTAGGATTTGAGTTAGAGAGTAAAACATCCTGAAGGTGTGTGATCTCCAAGATATTGTAAATTCGATGTAATGGTTCCAGTGTTTTGGTAAAATAAATAATCACTATCACACTAAGAATTACGACTGTCATCAGCAGACATCGTCCATGCAGCACCGAGAGAAGAAACATAATAATTTAATCTGAACTATTGAATTGATTGAGACACGTCTATTTCGTGATCAAACATGCAGAGACGACGTTTAAATACGAACTGATCTGCTCTTCGTGCAGGTCTTCAATTTATTTGTTTTTCTATTCGCCTAAACATTTTATACCATAAACCCATTAAAATGGTTTTAAGGTTATACTTGTCTCGTACATGTATACGCAACTGGCAGAAGGAAGCATCTACCACCCCATATATTCTTGATCAGGAACTAAAGTTGAATAGATATAGCCATGATCGTCCGTCCGTCCGTCCGTATGTGTGAACATAATAATCGATTTCCTAGTCTCCTAATGCACGTAGCACTCTTAGTTGTAAAACTTGGTCTGACGCACTGAACTAGTTTAAGTCTCCCGCTTTAGAGGTACAGAAACAGAAGGTGCAGTCACACGGACAGGCAGACACAAAGCCAGCAAGAGATATAGACAAGACAGACATAGAGCAAGCAAGCACTTAGTTCATTCTCAATTTTTTCAAACTTAATCAATTAATATTTTGCACTGATTTGTAAGAAATACACTCAATCATTACATTCATCGCTGTAGGCTGCGATTTGAACAGGACTCTAGTCAGCTCTATAACTTTGAGAATATGAAAGGTCATTAGACTTCGTTGCCACATTCCGTATATTATAAAGATACAAATAAAAAGAGAAATCAAGCTGCAACCGATCACTATGGCACTGAGAGTTACGACCGCAATAAGCAGAAGGCGTATTTTATTTTATTCACTAATTATAGTTCTGCACTCGCCACGAAATTATCAAGCCTTGTCAATGATTGTAATTAAATTTGAAAATTGAATAACGATAATTTGATTTCGATTAATTTGTTGATATTCGTATCGATATGCTTTAAGGAATGTATTTCGCGATGTAAATTGTAAATAAGCTAAAAAATGCTTAAAAAAAAAATAATAATAATAAAATAAAGAGTTAAATGTTTGCAAACTCTGGTAACACCACAACCACGCAACAACATTGTGAATGGCAAAACGAGGAGAAGTGTAAAAAACTAGTTAAAATTTGCAATTGTGAAAAGCATCAAATTGGCTGCCGCAACATTACGACCGGTACTCGTACCAAACGTTAAACCCATAAAATCATATAGAAAAATAGTGAAATGAATGTTCCTCCTAGCGCTGGCAATGGCAACCCAGCGATGCCGATGCCGCCAGCCACCGCAATGGGCGGCATGGGATACACGCACACGCCAGGAATGGTACCGGTGCCGCCGTTCAATCTGCCGCCGCCGGGCTTTGGAGCGCCGCCGCCGCCGGAGCTAGCGGCCGCATTTGGAGCGCTCGCCTCAAACACGGAATGGACAGAACATAAAGCGCCAGACGGACGACCTTATTACTATAATCAGAATACAAAGCAGAGTTCGTGGGAGAAACCGGAAGCGCTAATGACGCCCGCTGAGCTGCTGCACAATCAATGCCCCTGGAAGGAATATCGCTCGGATGCGAACAAAGTTTATTATCACAATGTGACCACAAAGGAGACGTGCTGGGAGCCACCGCCAGAGTATGTGGACATGAAGGCCAAAGCTAAGGCGGAGGAGTAAGTATCTCATGCTAAGTGTATATTCCTTAAATACAAAAAAAAAAATCAAATAAAAAATACTTGCTGAGAAAAAACAAATAAAAATAAAAAAAACACGTGTGTATTTGCAGAGCAGCCGCTGCGGCTAAAGCCGTTGCCGCCATGACGTCCTCAAGCCTAGCCGGAATGGTGCCGCATGTGGCCCTGGCCAATATCCTGCCAGCTGCATTGCCCGCAGCGCCACGCATACCTACGCCCGAGATACACTCTCCGTTGACGCCGAGCAGCAATGAGAACAGCTCCTCGGCCATGGATCAGGCAATGGCTGCAACGCTCGCTGCCATCGAGGTTCCGCAGCAGAATTGTGAGTAGCCAAAGCGTTGCTTGAACTGATGCTTTTCATGCTTAACTTATTGCACTTTAAGCTAAAAAAGAGGATAAGTCCAATGGAGATAACAACTCGCTTGTGTTTAAGGACAAGCGGGAGGCAATTGAGGCATTCAAGGAGCTATTGCGCGATCGCAATGTGCCCTCGACTGCCAACTGGGATCAGTGCGTTAAGATCATATCAAAAGATCCGCGTTACAATGCCTTCAAAACGCTCAACGAACGAAAACAAACGTTCAATGCGTATAAGACACAAAAGTTAAAGGATGAGCGCGAGGAGTCGCGACTTCGTGCTAAAAAGGCTAAGGAGGATTTGGAACAGTTTCTCATGTCCAGCGATAAGATGAACTCACAAATGAAATACTTTCGCTGTGAGGAGGTCTTTGCGAGCAATCGCACATGGACAACGGTACCAGAACAGGATCGTCGCGATATCTATGAGGATTGCATTTTCAATTTGGCCAAGCGTGAGAAGGAGGAGGCGCGTCTGCTCAAGAAACGAAATATGAAAGTACTTGGCGAACTGCTCGAGTCAATGACCTCCATTACATATACCAGCACATGGTCCGAGGCGCAGGTGATGTTGCTGGACAATGCGGCATTCAAGAACGATGTCACGTTGCTTGGCATGGACAAGGAGGATGCACTAATAGTATTCGAGGAGCACATACGCACGCTGGAAAAGGAAGAAGAGGAGGAGCGAGAAAGAGAGAAGAAACGTGTAAAACGTCAGCAGCGCAAAAACCGTGATGGTTTCTTGGCTCTGCTTGACTCACTGCACGAGGAGGGAAAACTCACCTCGATGTCGTTGTGGGTGGAACTGTATCCTATTATATCGGCGGACATACGTTTCTCTGCCATGCTGGGCCAGAGTGGCTCAACGCCGCTGGATCTCTTCAAGTTTTATGTGGAGAATTTGAAGGCACGTTTCCACGACGAAAAGAAGATTATACGCGAAATACTCAAAGAGAAGCAATTTGTTGTTCAGGCCAAGACAACCTTTGAGGACTTTGCCACAGTTGTGTGTGAGGATAAACGCTCCGCCAGCTTGGATGCGGGCAATGTTAAGCTAACTTACAATTCACTGCTGGAGAAGGTAAACAGAAAAGAAAAATTAATAGTTTAAACATACATAAAAAAACGAATTTATCTTTTTTATGTTTTTAGGCCGAAGCAATTGAAAAAGAGCGAATGAAAGAGGAAGTGCGACGATTGCGTAAATTGGAGAATGAGATCAAGAACGAATGGCTGGAGGTAAATGTGTCTGTTGACGAGCCGTATGAGAGTGCCAAAAAGCTGGTCGAACATCTGGAGGCATTTGCGTTGTACGAGAAAGAAATTGGCGTGGAAAAGATCTGGGAAGACTTTATCAAAGAGAGCGAGGATGCGTGCAGTCATCATCATTCAAGATCACGTAAATCGAAAAAGAACAAAAAACATAAAAAACGTGTACGCTCCACCTCGAGATCAGATATTGAGAACGAGGTGGTCGAACTGGAGAAATTCAAGAAGCGACGCTCAAAATCACGCTCAGTGAGTTAACTAATAACAAACTACTATTTTTGCTAACTTACCCAATGAAACATTCTCATCGCACACAGAATACACTCAGTTCGATTGGCAGCATTGAGAGCGAAAAGCTGATGAAAAAGAAGAAAAAGCGTAAGAATAAATCACGAGCTGTAAGTCCACAAATCGTTTAGCATTTGCATATGTATTGAAAAAATCAATTTTATTTTTATAATTTTTATCAGTCTTCTTACGAATCCGAGTTGGGCAATTTAACGCCAATCACAAGCGTTGCACTGCAGCAAAACGATTCCAATTCGCATTCACCCGCCAAAAAGAAGAAAAAGGAGAAGCGCACCAAAAGGGACAAGGAAGGTAAAAGGCATCGAATCAATCGGTCTACAACGCCTCTGAGTCCTGCCGCCCAATCAGATTCAGCGACATCCCGGAACGAGGAGCTAACGCTTAGCGATGGTGAACTGGAATCAAAGCGAGCTGCGCTGCTGGCCCAGCTCAATGAACAGTTGGACGAATGACCAGTCCAGGTTGCAAGATTGAGAGCTAAATTAACAATAACAGCAGTTAGCATTAGTCAGCTATAGCCATAATATAGCCAGTCTGCGCAGTGTGCTTTAGTTGTGTACAAAAAAAAAACATACGCTAATCCAGCTCCAGCAGGTGTTTTTTCTCCTTCAGGACACGTGGACATGCTATTACCTGTATCTCCTATTGCACATCTCTTTTGCTTTGTTCTGGAATACTGGCCCTCTAGCACAACCCAATCCAACACAGGCAACAAATGTAAGTTTTCCGACACCAATAAGTTTGATTGCAATGAAAAATATAATATCATCTATAAAACAACAAATTTTTGTGACTAAAAAACAAACGATTTTTTCATTTAAAAAAAAATCAAAAAATAACCTGTTTTCGCAACACATCGAAACTTCTAATAAGATATTTTTCAAGAACGCAAAACCAAAATTATGAGCAGTTTTAGCTATACAATTTAAAAGCATTTTTCAACATGGCACAAACTCAAGTTTTCCTTAGATATAAACAACTATCCTCTGAAATATGCTCGCAGGCTGAACAATATAAATAAATAATTTAAAAAACTTGTTCTTAAAGTTTTCCAATCTAAATATACACAAAATGTACAATCTCTCTATTATGGTCTGTACAAGAATATATAATAACGACACCAAACTGCCGTTTGTTGAATTAGTAAAGATTTTGATCTTCAGATTTGAGACTTCCAATAAAAGTGGTGTGTACATTTTTACTAATTTTTGTTTAATGAAAATCTTGACTTGAATCTCTTTGCCTATACAAATCAAGCAATCGGCAAAACGCGAATACAGAAATGTTATCATTATCATTGTTATTGTTATACTAAAACTTGAACTCCTTGTACTTCTTAGTGGTCTTTGCTGGATCGGTTTGTTGTCGCTTGCGTTTCGATTTCTGACGCGCCACATGCTCCGCCAACATGTCCGACAGATCCTCCTTTTGCAAGTGATTCTGTTGCTCGCGCATTTGCTGCTCATAGCGTTGGGCCATCGCATCGTTGTCCAGGTCCAATTCACTGGGATCCAAGGCCAGCTCGACAATGCCCTCACGATCTGTTGTGGCAGATCGCACCGGCGGCTGTTTACTTGCACCAGTGCCTCCTCCGCCAATGTCATAAACATGCGTGGAACCCATCATTGAAGCACCTATGCGGTCTGTGCGCTTCTCCGGCAGCACCTGATACAGTACAGGCGTTTCATTGCTGTAGACGAATAGGACTTGGTTAGTTTCAATCCATTAATTGGTGGGTGATAACATTTTAAACTTACTCCTCCATTTCGGCTTCGATTTTCTTTTTGCGTAACTCAATGTTCTCGGGTGTCTCCATGCCCGCTGGCACACTGGTTAGACCCGACGGCGTAACCAGACCCTCAACTGGCGTAACCAGGCCGGTTTCATCCTGCTGGTTGCCCAGATCTTCACCATCCTCCTCTTCCTCCTCGGAAGACTCCTCCGATTCAGATTCCAGTTCGCCCCATTGATTGCGCTCAATGTCGGCTTCGTCGATGCCGTTCTAATAATGATGATCAATATTAAAAAATATTTATATATATATATATAGATTTTGATTTGAAATCTTGCTGCTACTCACGTCCAAGTCAAGCGTATTCATACCGAATACATCGCCATAGAGTGGCTTGCCGTGCTCGTCGACTGGCGGTTTGCCCCAGCCACCCGCATGGTAGCCAAACGAGGTGCCATCTGGTATGGGCGCATTCAAGCCGGGTATTTTTAGATTTGGATACGAGGGCGGCGGTCCGTAGCGCTGCTGGGCAATCAGCCATGGTGGCGGTATTTTGTGCGAATTGGGCCCCACTGGCATGCCCAAAGCAATGCGCAATTCTTCGGATAGATCGCCAGGCTTCTTCTCCTTGAGACGCGTCTCAAACTCCTTGCCCTCGTAGTAGAGATCACCGTGGATAGTCATGCGCGGCTTGGTCTGCCACTTGAAGAAGGCGTCGTGCAGCTTCTGATAATCAATGTCAATTTTACCCATTTTGGGACGGACACGTTCACGCATCTTGGCCTTGAGCGTTTTGGCATCCTCGCGCTCCTGCAGCGATTCACGCATCTCCATGATGCCCGTTTTCTTGATGAACGCAGGCAGATCGAACGGTGGTTTCTCAATGCCACGCTTGCCCTGCAAATACTTGCGCTTAAAGCACCAATGACGTGGCACCTGCACCGTATTGCGATAGGCTTTTAGTTGCACGAGCAGCTTTGGATCCCGTGCCGTTACATCGTGCATTTCGACGACATCGGGACGTGAGACCAACTGCTTCAGCTCGGCCACGCTGAGACGTGTGAGTTTCTTAAGCTTGCGCTTGGAGAGCTTCTCCTTATCATCCTTAGCGTCATCGTCATCGTCGGCATCATCGTCGTCATCATCATGCATTTTGTTAGTCAACTTCTTAGCTTTGGCCAATGCTTCTGCATCCAGCGCCGCCTTGTCCTTCTCAGCGGGTTTCGGTTTGTTCTCCAGTTTAAAAATCTCGAAGACACGATAGAATTGACGATACATGGGCGCCAGATCCGCAATTGTTATCTTCTCGGGCACATATCTGTGGGTGATTCGAAATGTTAGTGGCAAGGAGGGAAGGCCTTAAGCTAGGAGTACTCTAGTTGTAGAGGTTGACATTTAAGAACACCATAACCAGTTCCCAACTGAATCAAATATCAAAACCATAAAGCGGGCGAACGTGAGGAATTTTTATCGACTGAAGAATTCGAAATTAGAGAACTGTTTCACTTGATAATGAATTCATATACTTTGGTTAGAAAGATACATTTCCCACCCGTAAATCTATTTCTGTCCCTTGCATCAACAAAAATAAAGCAAGCTTCGATTAAAATTGTTACCACGTACTCAATTGTGACATCTGCATCGACGTTTCCATTTTCCGACTGTTTCTGTTCCTTGGCCTTGTCCTTCTCTTCGGCTGCGCGTTCCTTTTTCTTTTTACTGCTGCGCGTCTCACGCTGTGTCTCCTTTTCCTTCTCCACCGTCGGCCGCTCTTCCTCGCTGCCAACCGCCTTCGAACCCTCTTCGGGCTCCACCTCCCGTGGCTCAGAACGCCGCGCCAGTTGCTGTTGCCGTTCGTATTCCAATTTTTGGCGTATCTTTTTATTTTGCTTCTTACGACGTTTCTTCTTTTTGTTTTTGTCCGCTTTACTCGGCTTGCCAGTTTTATCGATGCCGACACCGTTCAATAGATTATCATCGGCGTCATCGCTGTCGTCACCCACATCGGCAAAGTCGCCGTCTTGCGAAGTTCCGTCCACACCAAGGCCCCCTCCACGAGCATCCACATCAGTGTCGAATTCGGCTACACGCTGATCCTTTAGCGCGAGCACATCCTCCAGTGCCTTCGGCAGAACCAGTTCAGTGGCCTTCTCGTCATCTATGTCATCTGCTTGGGCGTCATCATCGTCACCGGCTTCGCTGCCATTGGCAGCTCCGTTGTCGTGCGTCTGCTGCTGATCGATTCCAACGGATATGAGTGGCGCCGGTTGACCTCCCTGTGCAAAATGATGTGAGAAATATTGCGAGATTTTGTCTATTAGCGCTGCACTTACATCGGGTTGAATTTGATCAGCCATTTGTATTTTATTTTCTAAAATAAAATAAACAAAATTTCAAGCAAAAGAGCAAATTTTGGTGATGTGCAATTCGTGCAATCGATTGATGTTGTAAGTGGCCTGGTGGTTGAACAACTCGCATCACTATGTGTGCTTATCGATAACTAGTGTATGTAGCGTGGTTGCGCTCTGCGGTGTGTGAATAAATTTGGTAAACAGCTGTTGTCCGAGTTATTATCGCTTTAGTTGACAAGACTAATCAAGATTTTTCTAAATTTTAGTTTCATAACTGATATTTATTAATTTTATTTTGCAGGATCAGATATATATGTGTGTGCCGCTAATACACAGCATAAAATAACCAAAACAAACAGGGTGATTCGGGCTAGACAATGTTTGAGTTCAACTTTGAGGTGAACGAAACGGATTCATCGGATGCCACGGAAAGTCCTTTTAAAAAGCCCAGGCTCGAAACGTCGAATGCAAATAAGCCAACAACCGACAATAAAGTAGATTGGTATCAAGCCGAGGAAGTAAAGCCAAATAGTTCACTTTTAAATAGTTTGGACCTGTATGAGCTAAATGCAAAAGAGCAAACCATTGGGAGCATTGAACTACGACATCTTATAGCTGGTTCGCTCCTTGAAGATATTAAAACACACAGTGATATAAACAGCCGAGATATCAGGAAATCTGAAGAAAGCCATTCGGATTTAATTGCAGGCGTATATGAGGGTTAATATCACATATTAGCATATGTATATTGCTCGTAATTACGATTTGTTAACCATTTTTGTTGGCAGGCGGAGCAAAAATTTGGGAATGCACCGATGATTTATTGATATTTTTGTCAAAGACCTATGAAAAAACATACTGGGAGAATAAGCGAATACTGGATTTAGGCTGCGGATCGGGACTTTTAGGAATATATGCCTTAAAATGTGGCGGCAAAGTTGACTTCCAGGATTACGTGAGTAACTAACTAACTAAAAGTTTAACGTCACTTCTTGAAATACATTTTATATCAAAAATTGCAGAACAAGGATGTTTTGGAGAAAATAACAATGCCAAATGTAATGCTAAATTTTGCAGACACCCTTACTGATGATGAGAAATTGGAGCGGCTCCAAATGGAAAGTAAATTTTACGCTGGCGACTGGTCGCATTTTGCGCATCTCACAGAGAACGACGAGAAATATGATCTAATACTAACATCGGAAACAATATACAACATAGAAAATCAACAAAAGCTATTGGATACGTTTAGTAAACGTCTAAAAGCGGACGGCATTGTTTTAGTCGCTGGCAAATCACATTATTTTGGCGTAGGCGGTGGACTAGAACAGTTTGTTGAGCTGGTTAAATGTGGTAAAGTTTTCCAAAGCAACAATTTGTGGCATTCAGATGAAAATTTGAAGCGCGGCATCGTTGAAATAAAACAGAAAACTATCGCATAGTCGATAGCGATGATTTCTTATGCATTTTTGCGCTGCACTCGAATCACCCTATGATTGTTGGGGGTGGGGAAAAAGCTGATGTTTTGTTTTTGTCGCGACAAGCGGCGAATGTGAGTATTTTGTGCAACGGTAAAATCTTAACAATTGTTTTAAAATAAATCGTTAATGTGCAGACTTCAGCTGTATAGTGCTTTGGTCTTAAATTAATTTCAACAAATTATTCTCCCACACACGCTGCGTGGAAAACGGAAACTTAATTTGCATCTTCTGCCGGCCCGGCCCCCACCATAAATCGATGCGTCTCAATGTCAATGGCGACAACGACGTTGAACTTTTTCACAGCAGCCACGGAAGACGATCGTAGCGAAAACGCTGAGGGGCGAGGTCTCTGCTGCTGCGAATACATTGACCACGATAATCAGCAATTTCACATCTTAGGATGCTGCTGTAATTGCGTCGACCTTGACTTGATCTGCACACGGTAGGGATAAATATTGAGCATTGCACTGCTTGCAATTGAGAGACGGGATTTCCATGCCATCCGTTTGATCTCTCAATTGTGTTCAGTCAATATCGCTTGAAAATAATGGAACTTATCTTGTCGACAGATTCGTCACGTGTAAGCGCATTGAACAACGCAACATAGACGGCATGTTGATTGCATTCCAGGATCGCCTGCGTTTACCATGGCGTGGCGGCGCCAAACGGATCGCACCCGCTGCACTGGCGCCCGCACTGATTGTGCCCCTGATGATGGGACTGGCGGCACTGAACGCGAAGACTGCTATAGTGTTAATGCTAACGCTTGTAGGCTTCACCAGCTGGGGTTTGCAGCTGGCGGAGCGTACCGCGACGCGGACCAGCTTCTTTTTGAGTTGGATCGTCTTCTCGGTGATCTATATGGCGTTGATATTTGAGTGCGAGGTGCCGCTGTTGGAGCTGCTACCTGAGGAGAACTGTATATTATTGTTCTTATCGTTTGCTGCGCTCTACGCACTTTATCGCACCAAGAAATTGGCACCGCTCAATCTGGTGACAGCACAATATGGTACCACGCCTAAGGATGAGCTGCCGGGCATCACGGAAGCCTCCAGTGGCGAAGAACTGGCCGAACAGCAATCGCACCAGGCTGCCGTACAAATCGAAGACACTGTTCTTGGCATAGAGGATGACGATGATGATGATGATGACAATGACGTCGGCTCCGAAAAAGCGGGTCTCATTCACCACGCCCAGCCGAACATCTGCGAGACTTGTCGCAAGGTGACACCGAGGCGCGCATATCATTGCTCCGTGTGCGGTAGCTGTGTCAAGCGTCGCTCCCATCACAGCTATTGGCTTAACTGTTGCATTGGTGAGCGCAATTATCGCTGGTATCTGCTGGCGTTGGCCCTGTCCGAGTGTGCACTGCTGCTAGGCGCCAATTTAACGTTGACAGCCGTCTGTCATCCATTTCTGGTGGTCCGTCTGCTGGGAATTCCTCTGCTGCTGCCCGATGACTGCAGCGAGGTCTTCGAGGATTTTGAGTAAGTGCTTCAACTCAAAAATGAGTGCATTTATTTTGGCCATAAGTACATTTTAAATTTACTTTACTGCATAAGTGCTTGGATCATTGAATTGCATATTAATGTTGCGGTTTTTGCTTCCAGATTGGGCATATCGTTTGTTGTGGCTGGCTATGCGATGCTCATCTCTGGCTACATCAGCGTCATCCTGGTGCGTCAATTGTATTTGTACTGGCGCGGCACCACGCTGCATGAATATAATCGTGTGCCAGCCTCCAATGGGAATCGCAATCGTGTATGGAGCAATTGGCGAGCCATTTTAAAGTGATGTCGTTAAGGAGTGCAATATGCAATATCTAGAAAATCCTCAAAGACTTGAGAGGAGTGCAACAATTATATAAAAGCTAAACAAGCTTTGCCTGTCTGAGTCGCATCTTAGGCCACTGTATATGTTTTTCAAGCCCAATCTCTTAACGCAGTGTGTAATCCAACTAGAATATAGCAATCTATTTATGTTTATTAACTCACAGAGCAAGCGCACCATTTATGCTTTTAGTAGGTATGCGTAGTATTATACGAGTTAACTAGCGCTTACAAGGTTTAGTCGTGATTAAGCCACTAATCGAAATATGCTAATTGTAAGAATGTATTGAATGAAAAATTCTGATTTACGAATACTTATCAAATGTATTAAATATAAATCAAATAAATGTAAACCAGGGCTGTTGAGATTTAAGCAACTTTCAGTCATTTATTCAGTTAACTTATGTATTATTTTCATTCAATTACTGATTTAATTGAAATGCTAATTAGACTTCTTTCACTGATAATTATAAATAAAAAGTAACAGCTCTCTCTTTACAATGAGACAATGTAGTAAAATACGTCTTTAAGCTTTTTAGTTTAAATTAAATTGCAGTTTATTCTGAGAGAATAATCTTCAAAGTTTAAGTAAACATAAAATAAACAAAAGAAAAAGACAAAAATTTATGATATTAAACGAATCTCTCAACTACCACAAACTATCCTCCCTTGGCTTGTAATCGGGAAGCAGCTCCCAAATTTTCATGCGCCAACGCTGACGACGCTCCTCCGTCTCTTTTTCCAAGCGCAAGATCTGTGGCAATCGCTGCCAGCAGTCCAGCACCTTCCACTTCAAGTGCCTATATGTAAGATACAAATGTGAGATCCGATTTTATCTTATATTTTATAACCTACCACTCATGATGCGAGATGGCCTGACGCATTTTGGTGTCCTCAATCATGCGACAGTGGGTGGCGTGGTTGAGCCAGCGTCCAAACCAGTGCTCCATGGCATGCAACGCATGCCAATCAATGGCCACCTGCATCTTATTGCGCTCCTGCTGCACATGGAGTAGCCATGCATTTAGCGCCCGTCGCTTCAGTGCCTGCCGATAGCACATCTCGGCCCGGATGCATTTCTCGCGTTGTCGGCACTCGGAGTACTTGTGCCAGGCCAGAAAACAGTTGCGCTTGTACAGGCGACGGGAGAATTCCTCGCACTTGACCAGATTGTCCCGCTTGCGTTGCAGCAACCGCTTAAAGCCCTCCATTCCAATTCGGCGCAGCAGCAAGCGGCGATGGAACTCCAAAGCCTTGCGTTGATTCTCAATGAAACGTTGGCGTTCGCGCTCCTTCAGCACCTTGGCCATCTTCTCCTGGCGACGCTTCTCCTTCAGCACCTCGATGCGCAACCGTTTCGCCTCCTCATCCTCCTGGCGCTGTTCGAATAATTTTAGAGTTAAATCTGATGCTGAAGCACCTCATCTGAGTCTCACCTTAGCTTCCTCGATGGCCAGCTTGGCTGCCTCCCTTTCTGCATCCGCTTGGGCTCGACGCTGGCGCGCCTGCTCGTGGCGCACACTCCGCTCCAGGGCTCGCTCCTGCATGTGCTGCAGGAAGCGTGGCTGGAGCAGCGCTCTGCCCTGCAGCCGGTCGAATTCCTCGTCCTCGGCATCGCGCAGACTGCCAATTAGCTGCAGACACTTGGCCTTTGCCTTTGCCTTGGGATCGCCGCAGCGTATAACGGTTTTCAGCTCCTGCTTGAGATCCTCGCGCGCCTCTTTGGCCTCGTCGCTGAGCTTGTGCAGCTTTAGCTGCATTATTAGTCGCTCCTGCCGCTCCAGCTTGATGCGCTGCAAATCTATAATATCCTGCTGCACCTTCAGCCTGCAAAGCGTTTGATCGAAATGTAAATTAAGGCAGTTAAAATCAGCTAATCAAACTGATTTAAATATTTAGGTTTTAACCGATTGTATATATATATATATATATATAATGGCAATAAATAAAATCAAATAAGCAAACGACATTGGTTGAAATGGTTGAAAGAGGCATCATTAAGTTTATAATATATATAATCTGGAGCAACAGCAACAGACAAGCAGATATAAACATGTCCGTTTGTCTGTTTAAAAAAGCTTTTCCCATTTCGATGGTTTTCGAAGTAAAAATTTATCGCAAATAAGAAATATCATTTTTTATTTGTAATGAGTGGAATAAACTAAATAAAATAAGTCTCTGCAATCTGTGAAAAATGTTTAAATATTTTTACTTCGATTGCAAGAATTTTTAACCAATCTTAAAACCGTTTTTGTTTCTGGAAAGTTCTCCTCAGTATTAAGATTAATGTTAAGATTATTCAAATTGTTATTCATACTTATTCTTAAATTGTTTGGCCATTTTGACGGCCTCCTCGCGTTGCTCCAGCGACTTTTGGGCAATTTTCTCGGCATTGTCTGGCGTATTTGGCCTCTTGGTGTTTTGGCGCTGACGCCGCTTCTCCTGCCTAATCTTGTCCAGAAATGCATTGATCTTCGTCGCTCGATTGGCATGCCTTGTGCCCGGCTCCCGTTCTAGTTTCTCCATGGTGGTGAAATGGATCCACTTGAGAAAGTATTGACGCATTAGATTCAGCTCCGAATAGGTGCGCGCCTTGACGAACAGTTCATCGATAATCCGTTGCTTCTCGTCAAGTGGCACCGGTTGCAGCTCATTCTCGCTGCAGCTCTGATCAATGGCTGGCTGCTCTTGTTGCTTGGGCAGCACAACAACTTTGGGTATTTCAATACGACGGATGAGCAGAGCTTCCATTTGTTCGTCCTCCTGCTCCTCCTCCTGCACGGCGGAGGTAAACACCTCAGGTGATGTAGTAGGCAGCTGGAATTGCACCAGTTTTGGGGGCGCCACTAGTTCCTTGAGCTGCTGCTGGTCCTGTTCCACTTGCTGCTCGGCTGCCTCCAGTTGGAGCTCAAATAACGCCTCCTCCGCCAGGTCGGATATAACTGAATCAATGCCATCGCTCGTATTGGAGCAAGTGGATGCCTCCCGATGAAATTGATTCTGCTCTGAGGGATGTTCCTGCTGCTGTTCCTGCTGAAGCAGTTCTTCCTCTTGACGCACGGTGCGCATGTGCAGCATTTGGCGCTCGGCAGCGGCGCGCATTGGTTTGAACAGCTCCTCGGTGGTCAGCAGTGGACTTGGAGTACGGCAACGTTGGAGCAATTGCAGCTTGCTCTCGTCCAACTGCACCTGCTTGACAATCTTGCGATACTCCAGCATGTCCAGTTGTTCACCATCCGCTTGGATTTGGACTTCGTTCTCCTCTTTGGCCTGCTTCAACTGCAGCCAGGTGTGCTCGAGATCCGCTTCCGCGTCTGCCTCCGGCTCGGCTTGCAGCTGCTGCAGCAGCGACACTGTCGCCACCTGTTTCTGCATGGAGCACAACATGGCCGCCTGGCCGAGTGCATCCACCGGCGTCTGGTAGAAGTTATCGATGTGCTGCGAGGCAAGCGTCAGACTCTGCATCAATGGGCCATGATTGAGCTTAAAGTCCGGCTTGGTGGGACGCACTCGTATCTTGCGCTCCTGGCGCTGGCGCGTCGGATGCTGCCTGGCCAGCTGCTGGCGAAACTTTTGCAATTGATTGTCGATGAAGCGCTGCTCCACTTCCAGATTGTGTGCCCTCGTCGAGGCCAAGGTGCTGCCATGCGCCACTGTCGCCAGAGGCAGCTGACGTGGTATCTGCGAAAACTGCGAGAAAAAAATGGAAGACTAAATGGAATCTTAGCTCCTCCAAGTCGAGAGAGAGCGAGAAAGATTTGTCCTTCAGCTCACCATCTGATGGCGCATATCCATTACAACACTGGGATTGAGTTTATTCAACTGCTCGCCATCGATGAGCATCTGGGATTGGCGCTGGCCAATGTAGTCCAGCTCAATGAAGCGACGCACTGCATCCGTTTTGAGGCCCAGCGGATTCGCATTCAGATAACGCTTCCGAATACGATCCCAGCGCGTTTGCTTATTCGATTTCTCGCGACGTTTCGACATTCTTCCCAAATATTTTTGAAATAGTTTTGAGTAACAATTACTTATTTTTCGGCTAGTTGGAAAATTGAAGATTGCTAGTAAACAATTTGAAGACGGTGTCAAGGCAACTAAAAGTCACCAGGAATATTATTAAACAGGGATCAGAGCCGTTGCTAGGGTTCAAACAGAAAACAATCGATTGTGGAATACTGATACCAGCTAACTTCAAGTTGGTAATCAGTTTGTTTTGGGGTAGCAGCGGATGGATGCTCTAAGATTTAGTTTGGTATTTGCATTAGGGATTCTTGCGCGCAGTTTTGGTGCAGCCAAGAAATTCTCTTATCCATCTTACAAATTTCTTCATCAGCGATTTTTAAAGGAGTTACCAGTTATACAGTTTTCAAAATTATAGACTCCAGCTTGTCTCAGATATATGGTTATTTCAATTAAGATATAATATAATTTTTATAACAAATAATCGATCCTAAAATGCAGTTACCGGTATGACTGACTCTGGCTCTACAACCGTGGAAGATATAAGCATTTCAGATGTTTGGGGACAGATTGGGATCGGTCAACAATTTATTTATTTATTTATGTTGATCTCTGAAAATTGTGGCCAGAAATGTACTAACTAATTTTGATGACTTTAGCTTTCAACTTGACGGATTTGTGTGGTTTTATCAATCAAAGAAATAGACAAATATAGATTCCAAGATTCAAAACACTTCCAGAGTCTAAAAATGGAAAACAATTCAAACAAAATTTAAGATAAGCAATTGATTAATAGTTTCATTTTGGCGGTCAAACTTGTTAGTCAGATAAGAAGTTTAAATAGGGTGGTTCAAACTTTCCAATACGACAACCTGGAAAATCATCTAAGAGAATACTAAACTTAAATTAAAAAATTCACTACATGGAATTAAAAGAAAAATTACTTTTCTTGCATTTTGAAGCGCAATTTGTTCCGGTTTAATTGTAAAACTTGGGCAATAAATGCGATCGATTGATAAATATATAGTTTATGAGTAAGTAACACAATTCTAGACTTGAAAGCTTAGCTTAAGCTGAGTGGCTGCGGCGACGCTGGTCACCAATGGAACCCAATAATTTATGCAGCCGCTGGATCCTTCTTGACCTTGTCCTTCTTGGCCTTGTTCTGCTTGTTGTCGGCGGCCGCGGCCAGTTCCAGATCAATGGGTGCTGGCTTCACAAACGGAATCTCGTCCTGGAACTTGGCCGGCATGTATCGCTTGAGGGGCTCCGGCACCTTGATGCCCGTCTCCGTCTGATGGGTCTCAAGGATTGCGCAAATGACACGAGTCGCCGCACACATTGTGGCATTCAACATGTGCACGTAGTCGACGGCGGCATTCATCTTCTTCGTCTGGCCAAAGCGGACGAGCAGACGACGCGCCTGATAATCGAGGCAATTGGAGCAGGAGACTAGTTCTCTGTAGGCGCCACTGCCACCGAACCAGGCCTCCAAATCGAGTTTCTTGGACGCGGCATGATTAAGGGCACCCGACACAATGTTAACGATGCGATATGGAATGCCCAGCGATTGACAGAACTGTTCCGCATTGCCAATCATCTCGTCCATCATCTGCCACGATTTGTTGTCATGCGGCGAGGTGAGCACAAACTGCTCAACCTTCTCGAACTGATGCACACGGAAAATGCCACGCGTATCCCTGCCATGGGAGCCCACTTCCTGACGAAAGCACGTCGACAGTCCAGCATATTTGATGGGTAGCGATGCCTCCGGTAGCCACTCATCGCGATGATAGGCGGCAATCGGTTGCTCTGACGTGGCAATCAAGTACTTCTCATCGATGCCAGCCTCCTCGGCGCGTTCGCTGCCCTTGCCGACCACCTTGTACAGCTCCTCATCGAACTGGGAGAGCTGTGCCACCTCCTGCATTACATCCTTGCGCATGAAAAACGGCGTATACAGTGGCAAATAATCCTTCGCATATAGCGAATGCAACGCATGTTGGATGAGTGCCTGTTCCAGGAATACAGCGGCACCAGTTAGAAAGTAGCCCCTGCCACCCGAGACGACAGCGCCCTTCTCCGCATTCATGCCGTCGATCATCACAATAAGATCCACATGCGAATATTTGCCACGCTTCGCACAATCTCCAAAAGTGCGCTCCACACGATTCTCGTCCTCATCGTTGGACACCGGCACCGATTCGTGCAGATGATTGCCGACCTCTCGCAGCGCTGTATTCCGAGTCTGCTCCGCCAGTTCCAGGGATTTCTGGTTCTCGGTCATCGCCTCATCGATGAGCAGTCGCAATTTTTTTATCTGATTAACCGTTAAAGGTTGCAGCATTTCAGCTGTCAACAGCGTCAAATCCTCGTCACGATTGGCAGGCAGCTCCTCGTCCTCGGCACCAACTGGTTCCTTTTTCTTCATCTTGTCGCCGATGACTTTGCTGCATACGTTCTTCACCTTGTTCAGGTTGTCGGCCCGATGACGTCGCTGTCGCCATTCTCCATCCTTGGCGATCACTGTTTCGACGAGGCCAACATCTTTGAAGCGTTTCTTTTGATTGTCGCGCACCGCGTCGGGATTGCCGCCCTTGTCGCCGCGAAACAGATCCAAGTCTAATACCATTTTTCTTTGTGTTTTACTTCAATTTAATTCAATTTGCACTGCGGATTTCGTCAGACTCTCGTTCCGTCGGCGTTTTTTTTTTTTAACCACACAACGTGGCGACAACAGTGATGAGTAATGTGTGTGCAATTTTAGAAGTATCAGTTTTAGTGTGCAAGACGATTATTGCAACTGTTATCGATAGTTAATAGCACAGCAGCCCTGGCTAGCTATATTCTTATTTGTCTGTTTTTGTAAACATTAATTTCGGTAAGTTTAGATCGGCATGGAGGACATTGAGAGTGAATTGATTGAGGTACGCACCAAGTGCGAGAAGCATATTGCCCACAGCCGGTTAATCAGCTGCAGCTCAACGCTTGTGCGCATCGATCTGCTGTCGGATCGACCAAATCGCACACTGACAGTTTGTTTACGTTTTCCCACGGATTATCCGCGCTGCTCGATTCTCGTGGAGCTGAAGAGTCGCGGATACTCGGATAAATTGCACGCGGAGCTGACACGCCTCATGGACAACTATGCACGGGATCAGTTGGGTGAACCACAAGTATTGCCCGTTTTACGATTTGCCCAGCAATACTTGTTGGACAATCCACTGTGCGTGTGCCTCGACGAGATCAAGCAGCTGCGTCAGGACATGAAGAAACCAGATTTGTCCACTGATGATGTGGTTAGTCAGCTAAAACTGCGCCAGCGCACCAGTTGTGTGGAACTCATTGCTCGTGGCGGTCGATATGTTTACCGCGTCACGGCTGCGGTGCCCGAGGACTATCCCAGCCGGAGTGTGGAGTTACGTAACGTCGAGTCGGATTTGCCCACTGTGCTGGTGCGTTACCTTGTCGGACAGTCGCGAGAGATAGCGCGACAGTGTGTGGAGCCACCGTTGCGTCTCAACAAAGATGAACTGGCCCACTTTCGACCTGTGCGCAGCCTTTATCGAACTTTGAAATTTTGCTTGGAGGCCACACGTGACTTCCATCGGGAATTGTGCCCCATTTGTGATAAGCCCGTGCTGCAAGCGGAGCCGGAGGCGGTGGTACTGGACGAGAATGCGGATGCTTTTGTAGAGCGTGTCTATTGCGGTCATCTGTTCCATCAGGGTTGCCTCAAGCATTATCTCGCCGAGCCACCTTTCCCCAAGGGTGGCAAACTGTGTCCGGCCAAACGACGCCATCCGCGCTCCGATGCCCAAACCTACATGGACAAGCAGCGATCAACTACAACTGCAGTCGCAGCTGCTGGAAGCCTAAAGAGATCGGATGATGGCACCTGTGGCATTCGACTAGCCCACGATCGTTGGGTGGTCAATGTGAAGACGGCGGAGGCGCGTTGGGCACAAAAACAGGCGCGTCAACGGGAACTGGAGGAAGTAGTCGATTTTCTACAGTGAAATCGAGACAACAACATTTATTGTACATATACATCTATATGAATATATTTTTTAATTTGTGATTCGAATACGCTTAAATTGCAGCAGATGCTAGTTATGAAATAAATAGTTAAAATATAAGCAAATGGCATATAAATTAAAATTTTCGTCGAAATTTATTTCTAAATAGATACTAAGCAAAAAAAATTATAAAATTGTTATTGACTAACTTTTTGTTACGATTCATATTTGTTGTGCGACTAGGATGACTTTTTTACACTGATATCTCGCAGATTTCGAATGTCTCATTTTCAGAAGTTATTCTATAAAATATTTTGCTAATTTCTCTGCGTTTTGCGTGTGTTTTTTGGAAGCCCTTGCGGAACTATCAGCAACCATTTAAACTGTCCCAGAGGGTTAGGATTTGTCCACCTTTTGGACTGCTATTTTCACAAATCTTTCTTTTGTTTGCCAAACTTTAACTCAATAAATAAATTTGATTTAGTTCACTGCACACAGTTTAAAATCCTGTGATAATTTCATCATCCTCGTGGCGCTTGATGGGATCACCCTTGATCAGCGATGAAATTAAACTGCAAAATAGAAGTATTAAGGATTAAAATCAATTTAAAATGGAGTACAATAAGCTTAGTTAATCAAATATGGCTTTAACTGCGTTCCTAGATCAGATAGTTCACAAATATTACTCATATCGGTAAGGGATTATTTGAAGCTGGTAGCTAAGCAAACAACGCTCTATTTGTGGACATTCACTAACCAGTAGAGGCCCACGAAGAACATGACGAAATAGTAGCCCAGATAAGTCATACAGTTCCTCAGATGCACTTTCAACAGACCCCGACTGTGGATGTCAACCGGATCGTAGACGCCGAGGCTGTCCCTCCGCTGCCGATGTAGTTCATAATACAGCCAAACAACCATTGGCAAATTGAGCAAAAACATCACCCAATGGCTGCAAGCCAAAAAATTAAATTAGTTTGGTTTAAATTTGAGGAAAAATGTTTCTTTTAAAGCTACCCGCAGATAAGGAGAAGAATGCAGAGCAGCGCATGTGAGCCAAATTTGGGTATGACCCAGAAATTGAGGCGTCGACAGCATTCCTGGGCATTCAAATAGTCGCACTCTAAGTCGGCCAGCGTTAGCACCTGTTACCAAAACAAAATAAGTACTTAATTCGATATTTATGCATCTTTTCAAATATTGTTTCAATTTGCACACAGAAGAAAAAACTCACATAGTAAATCAATAGCAGCAATATGGCGCCATAAACGAGTAGTGTTATGCAGAACACTGCGGTCTCGGGCATAAACATAATTATTCACGAATAATTCAGCCTTTTACTTAAAATTATTATTATTAAACTAATGCATATAAGTATTTTGCGACATTTTCGCTGTTGTTTTTAATTAAAGCCACCGAACAGTGTTGGAAATTGCAGTCACATTCACAACAAGTTGGCAGCGCCGTAGACTGCAACTGTTTGTAAACAAACGCAAAACAAAGTTGATTTTAATTATGCGACAAGTTTAGTTAATAATGGGTGGCAAAAGTTATTACTGTGATTACTGCTGTTGCTTCATGAAGAACGATTTGAATGTGCGCAAATTACACAATTCGGGCATTTCGCACACAGCTGCAAAAACAACATATATGCGGCAATTTGAGGGTGGGCCAGATTTTTTTTTTTTAGTAAAAAATAATTAATCATTTATTTATTTTAGATCCACGTAAAATATTAGTAGCGGAGCGCAAGAAAAAACCATGCAAGCGTTATTTTGCCGGCTACTGTAAATTTCAATTATTCTGCAATTTTCGCCACTACAGCGATAAACAAATGAAACAGCTGGAAAAAATTGGTGCAACTTAAAAACACCATCTTTTAAATTGATTTACTCATTAAAAAATCTCTTTTTGTAGTAAATCAACTGAAGAAAAAACGCTTCAAAAAGAAAAAGAATCGACAGCAGGCTAACCAGAATTTGCCAGCCTCACTGCAACCCACGGATCTCTATAAACTGAAGCAATCAAATTGGCATTTGAGTTGGGGATAAACAATATAGAAAAAAACACTTTGTATTTAAACAATAAATATAATATATTTTATACAATCTATTTCATCTCGTTGTTGTTTTACCATTTAGAATGCCAATCACCTTGTCCATGATGCGAGATACCTTTAAATTAATGCGCAAAACACGCGCAAATTCATAATGAAAAGTTTTTGGACTTTGCCCACTGAGGTTCTCCTCATCGGGATTACTCAGATGGGCCAATAGGAAGTAACATAGATGTTCCAGTTCGCCTTCAACGGCATGGAATAGACAAGAGTTGCCCGCCCGAGCTTCGCTCGCATTCAGAATCTCATGCTTCAGCTGCCGTCTCAGAAGTTTCTCCTTGTTGTGCTCCAATCGATCGCAGATTCTCTCATAGAATTTCGCAAATCTTTTCTCCTCCTTCATCTCGACAGCTTTGGCGCAGTGCTCGTTGTTCGTTTCCTGGTCTTCATCTGCGGTCCGTCTATAGATCGGTGCGCCCAGCTGCCGCTGATCGATGACGTCGCAAATGATCTCGGCCATCTCATAGCGATTGTGTCGCACGGCAATGTGGAGCGCTGTGTAGCCATCATCGTTGGTCTGCAGCAGTAAATTCAGGTCGATTTGCAGCATTAGTTCGCGCAACGACTCCAAATGTATATTATTGATAATCGCTAAGTGCAGCGCCGTATTTGAATCATCATATGTATAATTGGGCGATACGCCCGCTTTGAGCAGTACCTTAACTATCTCCGGCTCACAGTCATTGGTCAATGCCAGCTGAAGGCAATCCTCGCCATCGGCACTTACTAAATTATTTAAATCAGTCATATTGTTCAGCTTGGACCACGCAAAAATCTGTCGCTGTACGCCATTAACATCGCCGATTAAAATTGCATCATGTATGGGTCTGCAATAAGAATAATAATAAACAATGGAAATAGTTAGTTGGTAAGCTCATCTGAGACTGGGGTAAGAACAAAGAGACGGTGAATTGACAAATTGTTTGAAATAGCAAATTACGACCGTATACGTATAATGAGCTCTATCGATTTATATATATATTTATATGTTTGAGAAGATATATGGGTATATATCGATTCCAGTGCCAATACAGTTAAAGTTTATACATATGTAAATACGTTATGATAAAATACACACATCGAATTGCAATACTATTTATATTTGTACATATTCAAAAGATTCATTCCGTATGCGTGACACATAATAAATTCTTGTTAATTCAATGTCTCAGCTTAAATTAATACAGAAAACACATACAGCAAACCCTCATCGGACATAATATGAGCGACGACTAGCTCATTGGCCATTGTGGTGCGAATTGTGAGTTCATTATTGTTGTTGATGTAATTATCCATTTGAGAGCACATGTCAATCAAATTTAGCTCCCCAAGATCACTCGACAGGACAGAGTCCCGACATTTTATGTCGCATGTGTTTGAAGCAGGACTGGGCAGCTGGTTAAAAAGGAGAAAAATATTAAATATTATTAATTATAGGACTATATTCTGTTTCTTTAATACTTCGAAATCGGAGGTAAAATTATGACTTTTGTATAACCCCCTCCAAAGATAGTCGAATTTCGCCCCCACAAAGCACGAAGATCGATTTCTCCATTTAGAGCTCGAGTCACCAAATTTTATGATTACACTTTATAAATACTTGACTTTTTCAGAAGTTATTTTTATATATTGGAATGAATGGAAACTAAACTTTAAAACTTGATCAATAATATGAAAAAGAGTACAAATTTCTTACGACATCATCCAGTTTTTTCTTCTTGACGGGGGGCAATGGAGTCAGCTGTTTGTCCTCGCGCTCCTGCAAGGCCATTTGGGCCGCTGATCGCTTGACGACCTGTGGCACACATGTGTTGCGCTTTCGTCCCCGTTTTCGCGGATTCTTTACGCTTGTTGGCTCACTAGCCTTCTCTGCTATTGTCGTCCCCTTTTTCCCATCGACAGCAGCCGTTGTTGTTTCATTGATTTTTTCAAGAATTTCGTGGGGGGCCGAGTGTTCAATCTCTGTCAACGTTTCGGTTTCAGTTTGTGTTGACGCATTCACTTTTTGGTGTTTTTGGTCATTAAGGGAACACTGATTGCACTGATTATGTGGGCCAAAGATAGCGGCGGCTGACTTATCGCTTCGACCATTGATAGCATCGATAACGCGCTGTTGCAGCGCCTTGTCGGGCAGGCGCATTAACAGCCTGAATATTTCCTCGTAGGTGGATTGAAAGGACTTGCGCTGCATATACGTGTTGGTGATTACATTTGTTGGCATATGCAATCCACTTTTGCTTGACGCATTATTTACTGCGGGCGATGATGTTGTTGCGAAATGGTTTTGATGTTGCTTTATTATATCTGGGGCAGTCACACGTATGTGCTGCGTTTTCGTTAAAAGCACTTTCTTCATTGTTAACACTTTATATTACACTGACCGCATTCACTTGGCTTTGTTTTTTGATTCTGTTTTCGTCAATTGCGTTACTGGGGGATGTCTCGTTTTATTTCGATCAAAATTATATTAAGTTGGTTTTTCCCCAACAAGCTTGCACTAGCAACCTAAATAAATCGCATAGCTGCTTGCAATCGATATATTGTGTAGCGTTTGGACATTTTGCAGCACTGTTCGCGAATAATTAACTTCGAAAGTTTAAGCCGCAGGTAGTCAGCAAATTCTTAATGGGATTAAAAAAGAAACAAAAACAAATAGATAAGAGTATAATTATAATCTCAAATGAAACCACTAAGCGACAAACTTGCAAATTGTTTTATTCGGTCTCCTGGTCTCCGCTCTTAGCACTCGAAGTGTAGCTGAGAGTAAACAAGGTCAAGGCTCGCAAATCTTGTACGCAGTTACTTTTCTAACGATTTGATTCAACTTTGAAATGCATGCGTAGTGATTCGACGGTTGCTGGTCAGTGCTTCTTCTTCCACATCTACTGTAATTTATCACAATGCGTTTTATCCAGCACTGCTCAAGAGTATTGCACTTAAGAAGATTTCGCCACTGCCAGCGATATTAGTTGCCAACGGTAATTTTTAGTACACTTAAATAACTTTTTTATCTTAAATAAAATAAAAAATATTTAGATTTTCATCACTAAATATATAAATGAATATATATTAAAGAACTCGTGTTTCCCGTTACTTTAATACCGATGATAAAATCGATAACAACAAACAGTAGTAGGCATTTTGTGTGAATGTCAGCAAAAGGCCGAGATTTTTTCCATAAACTGTATTGTGCGTGTGCCTTTTGTTTATTATAACAAAAAACACAGGGCTTAACAATAATCTCTCTCGTTTCGATCCATAGTTCGCTTAATGAAAGTGTTGCGTGCATATTGTTGCATTTGCTAACGATTTGGATTCGGATTTGATTGGATTTAAGCAGCAGCAGGTACGCGTAACATGGAGTCGCATTCGCGATACGGTCGCAGCTTTTCTGGTGGCAGCGCCGCTGGGGGCAACAACAACAGCGGCGGCAATAACCAATACAGACGCCATAGTCGTTCTCGTTCGCGTTCCCGGTAAGCAGATCAACTCATATATATATATTTATTTATATATATATATGTATGTAGTTATATAAAAATAGATTTTATTGATTTGGAAATTTGTGTTTTTCGCAGCGAGCGGAATCGCGAGCAGGCCAGCAGTTACAAGCGACGGAATACGCGTTCGCGTAGTCGCGAACATTATCGGAACACTGGCAGCGCCGACAAGGATTTGTATCGGGATCTAATCAATGAGGACTATGTCGAGGAGCAGCGTGGCGCCACAAACTACAACAGCAAATACAACAACAATTCGCGCAATAATAATTATCATAATCGTCGCGACGACAACTACGATAGTGATCGCGAGCGTGAACGGGAGCGCGATAGGGATCGGGAGCGTGATCGTGATCAGCGTGATCAGCGCTGGAAAAACTATGATCGAGATCCTCGCGATCGCACTTCAGACTATGAGCGTGGCATAGAGAGAAGGTACCACTTGATGTCCTCCTTATAGTCCAAGAAATACTAACAAAACTGCTTCCCTCTATTCTCGATTAGCCGCGATTATCGGACACATAATGGTAATAGCAGTGGCGTTGCAACAACTGTCAACAGTCGGGAGCGTGACAGACGGTGTCCCTCGGACGCAGATACTTACGACAGTGACGAGAGCGATGATAGCCAGTTTCGTCGCAATCACGTCAGGACTAGCAACGAGGCCCTTAACCAGATTATAATATTTGGTTTGAAAAAGCACATCACAGAGGCGGACGTGAGTAGACGCGAGCACAGGGCAGCTGCTCAAGATAGCTTTTTTAAATCTAACAGATTCGATTTATTTTAAACGGCGTAACCTTTTTTTGAACTAAGAATAGACTACTAAATTGCACTTGTATTTTTCTTGTTTTTATTTTGAATAACGTCTGATTTAAAGGCGTGTAACAACTATAAAGTGTCGCAAATATAAATTAATTAACGACCACTTTTAACATTATTTTAAGCAATATTAACTTAAATGTGATCATTATTGAGTTTATATAATTTTGTAATGTAATATTATATATTCCATTGCGGTTATTTCCTTGTTTGTATTTTATCATTGTAAGGTATGCAAGCTTCAAATATTTAAGTGACCACCTTTAATTATTAAAAGTATTAATGCTTGTCTTATTGCTTTACAGATTATGGGCGCGCTGATACAAGTGAATATGGAGCCATCATCTATACGCCTGATACGGAAAAGACCAACAGGTGGGTTATAATATCGCTGCAGATGCTTTACCTAATTTAGCTTTATGTAGTAAGACAAATATAAACACACGTGGCGTAAGTATTCTCTTGTGTTAACTTGGCAGTAGTCCGGCAAAGTTCGCACCAGCAACCAAATTGAATATACATACTTGGCCTTCCAGTAAAAATCAATCAAAACCAACTATACAAAAATACCCAAAATGTTACAAAAATATTAAACAAACAACATATTTTGACAAAAACATTTTGTATCTGCTTCTATCTAAAATTTAGGTGCATCACGCGGTTTCGCATTTGTCGAGTTTAATACCGTTGAGGAAGCAACACGTTGGATGGAAATAACTCAGGTATCACAACAAAGAAACCAATCAAGCAAACCAAAAACTCGACATCAATAATTATGAAATATGTCTGCCTTAAGTTCAGTTTCCCCAATATTCCCAAATGTCCACCATTAACAACAGCAAACAGCTAAAGACCAAAAAGGTATCGCATCCCCATCTTATTGCATTATATATATTATGGCATATTATGCATCATTTTCCACCTTAGACACCAATTATTTTTTAGATCTTTCCGTTTCGGTGTACAACCGTCTGGTTTTATCAAATATATCAACAAATAAATATGATTGTTTCTGGCGGGAACTGAACTTAATGTACACATTTCCATTGATTGCGTTTATTGTGGAGAAAATGCAACAGCAACAAACAACAACAACTGCAACGACAACAACATTGAACAAACAACAACTGCGCGCGTTTAAAGCACACAGAAGCGATCTGGTGACTGTGTACTCTGTGCAACATATGCCAACCCCAACTATCAATCACTAATCGATGGCCATCGCTTCTCTGTCTTCCTCTCTTCCATTCAGGGCACCCTCAAGCTGGGCGATCAACGTGTCTCTCTACAATATAGCCACAAACGCATCACCGACTGGCATTGCGTTAAGGTATGGATAATATATTGATTAATCTTGCCCAGCTGGATAAACAGTATCTCTTTTTTTTGTGCTGTTTCCAGTGTGGCGTCTACAATTTCAAGCGACGTTTCTCCTGCTTCATGTGCATGGCATCGCGTGCGGAAAGTGAAAGCATCTTCTCGGGTGGCGGCGAAGGCATCGATGAAGTTAGCCCGATTCTTACAAAAAGTATACTAACCAACTACCAACTTTACTCTGCCCTACAATTGTTTCGTTGAGCGATATTTCTTGTTGATTTTTTTTTTTGGATATTAACTGAAACGTATTTCCCCACCACTTCCCCCCAAACTCAATGCAGAGATCATGCTGCGCAATCTGGACGCGTTGACCAACGAGGAGAGCGTCCTAACTGCACTCCAAAAGGTGCTGCCCAAGCTGGCCAAAACCATACATAAAGTGCTCATTAGTCGCGATACCCTCACTCAAACGTCTCGCGGCATTTGTTATCTCATTTTTGAGACACTCGTCGATTCCATGGATGTGCATAATGCTCTGACCACATTAGAGCCTCCGCTGCGCATCGATGATCGTGATGGTGAGTTGAAGCTTGACTGCAAGAAATAAAAATAAATATAATTTATTTATTTTAATCTGTGATTTCCTTATTACAGTCTGCATCAGCTACTGCATGGACTTGGAAAGTCGTCCAGTGCCGCCGAAGTCGGCCTCTCAGAGCGGAACCGCTGGCAGCATACACCACAACGGTGATGTGGTCGCTGTGCCGCCATCGGAATCCAGCGGTGGTGGCTATACATTGGGGGATGTGCCCCGTCTGGCCGAGTACAGCGCCTCGTTGTATGCCTCAACCCCGGCAGAGCATGCGCACTATGTGCAGTATTACACGGACTACTATCTGGTCGAGATCAAGAAGAGCGGCCAGCTGAGCAGCACGGGTGAGCGACAAGTGACCGAGGCCAATTCGGGTGCAGCTGTCGCCCTCTCCGCCATCCAGCGCAAGCAGAAGAAGATGAGCAATATTGAGACAACGGCAACAGCGGCGGCAACAGCTGCAGCGCATGCCGCTGCTGCGGTGAAGGCAACGTTTGCCGCACAAAATGTGATTGCGCCCAGGGGCAACGATGGAAAAACTTATCGTGAGTTCAATTATTACATCTCAACTTGAGTATTTTTTGATTAAAACCCAGAGAACGTCTTCTTCGTTCTTACACGAACAACATTCTAACTAGCCAAGTTAAAGTTGAAGCGATCTAGGTTGAATGACTAACATGATTGCTGTTTTATTTTAAATTGATTTGAGTTAATTCATGTGTTGAGAAGAGTTTTTTTTTTTTATTGGTTTAAGTCTTACGCTGCATCAAGTTTTACTCGCTTAACGGCAACACAATCCCGTTGGTCGTTCGACAACAAAACTTCCTCCCACACACGAGTCGCGATCAGCCGACTTAAGCTCAACTGCACGAAACTTTGGCCGTCTCGTTAAGTTTACGTTGAGTTTTACTCAACACTGAGTTTTGTTGAGTTAACGGATTTTTGCATTTTTGATTTTTAACAAAATGTATTTTTTCCTTACCCATTTTAGCCACTCCCGATGTGACTCGGTATCAGTACGATGAGACGTCTGGCTACTATTACGATCCCAGCACGGGATTGTATTACGATGCGCACTCGCAGTACTATTACAACAATGAGACGGGCGCGTATTTGTACTGGGATCAGCGGCGTAGTACTTATATACTTGCCACACCTGCCTCAACGCAGGCGGCGTTGCAGGAATCCCTTGCGAAGGAGTCACCCGCTGAGAAGGATGAGGAATTGTCGAAGAAGGACAAGGGCAAGGATAAGGACAACAGCAGCAGCAGCAACAAGCATGACAAGGTCAAGGTGGCCAAGAAGATCGTCAAGGACATGGAGAAATGGGCCAAACAGCTGAATCAGAAAAAAGATTATACGGTGGTGGCCACACCACAGCCAATTCTTCCAGGACGCGGTGATCCAAGCGAGGGACCGAGCACATCTCGCGGTGCCGCCGGTGCCTATGCCGATGTCGGCTTCTCCATCCTCGAGAAGAAGGAACGTGGGAAGCTTAACGACTACGTGCCACCACCAGCGGCTGCACCAATGAATAAACTAATGAATGCCTATGGCGGTGGCTCCGATTCCGAGGAAGACAACAGCGGCGCTGGCGCACAGACTGTCGTCGCACAGTCAGGTGTCAGTCTTGGACCTGGACCTGGACCTACACCAGCACCTGGGCCCATGGATGAGAGCGAATATGTTGACTTTCAGAAGCTGACCTGTCTGCTCTGCAAGCGTGCCTTTCAATCCCACGATATTCTGCAGAAGCATTTAAAAATGTCAAATTTGCACAAGGAGAATCTTGCCAAGCACAACCTGGGCAACGCTACCGGCGTCGCTGGCGATGATGCAGCCAATGCGGGCTTGTCGTAAGTATTAAGATCTTTAAGTATGTATACAGTTTTGAAATTATATATTTATCTGTCTACATCTAACCACTAAAATTAATTTCTCGCAAATATAATTCAAAATTAATTTTTGATTTTGTAGCGAATTTTGCACATATTCTTAGTTCTTAGTTTGTATTTAATTTCGTTAATTTCATATTGAAATTTTTGCTAACCCTCCCCCTTCACAGCTATCGGGATCGTGCCAAGGAGCGTCGCCTCAAGTATGGTGAGGGCGATCCACCGCCGCCGAATCGGAGTCGTGAGCGCTTTGAGCACGAGATCAAAAATATGCAGACACGAAAAAAGGAGACTGGTCCAGCGCCTGCAATGCCCATCAGCTCCAACAATGTGGGCAATCGTCTGCTTCAGAAAATGGGCTGGTCCGAGGGCCAGGGACTGGGACGCAAGAACCAGGGACGCACACAAATCATTGAGGTTTGATAATAGCAATAAGTGGAGTAAATCATTTACATGCTTTAATATTATTTCATTTATCAGGCTGAGGCGCGCTCGAACAACGTGGGATTGGGCAATAAGAGCGGCACTCTGGCGCCTGGCGACGATTACAAAACGTACATTAAGAAAATGATGAAATCTCGCTACGAGAATGCTTAACATTAACATTATTTATTGTTTATATTATTGATCATATATTATAATTAGGTTTGATTTTATATCATGTATTTATGCATACAAACAGATTGTATACCTCAATTTTCACAACTTTATATAATGTGGTAGCGAGCGCATAAATTATTTCAAATACGCCTAGTTCAATAATTGTATATAACATTCTATATTAAAATATAAAGTTATTTACCTCTAGTGAAACTTAGCTTCGATAATAATCGATAATCGGCGCAACAGCTGGTTATTTTAATGCTTGCGATATGCGGTCACACTTGCCAGCGCTGGTGATTTGTTTACGTTTTGTGTAACACGTGTTTTAGTATTATTATTATTAATAAATTATTCGTAATTACAATAAACGTGTTTTAAATGAGCAGCAAAATACCACCGCTAACCTACAAGGTTGTAGCCGAGTGCTCCGTGTCCAAGGCGCGCGCTGGCCTAATGACGCTGAGGTAAATATTTTGAAAGATCAATTTGCAGTGTGGTTCTTATTATTTATTTAATTTTTTTATGTAGACACAGCGAAGTGCGCACGCCGGTATTTATGCCCGTGGGTACACAGGGCACTCTGAAAGGCGTGCTGCCAGATCAGCTCATCGAATTGGACTGCCAGATCCTGCTGGGCAACACTTATCATTTGGGTTTGCGACCCGGCATCGAAACACTTCAACGCGCCGGCGGATTGCACAATTTCATGGGTTGGCCACGGGCGATCCTAACCGATTCGGGTGGATTTCAGATGGTCTCGTTGCTGCAGCTGGCGGAGATCGACGAGCGGGGCGTCAACTTTCGTTCGCCCTTCGATAACAGTGAGTGCATGTTGACACCGGAGCACTCGATGCAAATTCAGAATGCCATTGGAGCGGACATCATGATGCAGTTGGACGATGTGGTGAAAACGACAACGACGGGCCCACGCGTCGAGGAGGCCATGGAACGCACCATACGCTGGGTGGATCGCTGCCTGAAGGCCCACGCCCGGGACGACGACCAATCTCTGTTTCCCATTGTCCAGGGTGGATTGGATATTCCGTTGCGGGAGCGATGTGTGAGTGCCTTGATGGAACGACGGGTGCGTGGCTTTGCCGTTGGCGGGTTAAGCGGTGGCGAGAGCAAACACGACTTTTGGCGCATGGTACATGTCTGTACGGATCACTTGCCACGTGATAAACCACGTTATTTAATGGGCGTAGGATTTGCCGCAGACCTGGTTGTGTGTGTTGCCCTCGGCATCGATATGTTCGATTGTGTGTTTCCCACGCGAACTGCGCGCTTTGGTTGCGCCTTGGTTGACAGTGGACAGCTGAATCTGAAGCATCAGAAATATAAGCACGATATGAATCCCATTGATTCGGCTTGTGGCTGTGGAACGTGTCGACGCTACTCGCGTTCCTATCTCCATCACATTGCCACCAACGAGAGTGTCTCGTGTTCCCTGCTCAGCGTCCACAATGTCGCTTATCAGCTGCGCCTGATGGGCTCGATGCGTGAAGCAATCCAACATGATAAATTCCCACAATTTGTGCGCGATTTTATGAAAAGGCATTTTGGAAGCGAACCGATTCCCAATTGGATTCGTGAAGCATTAAAAGCTGTAAACATTGAATTGTCACTTAATTCAACGAAGAAGAAGGAGGAGGAGAAAGTAGCAAGCAGTTAGTAAACAGAAATAATTGATACCCTACAATTGACTTATTTACATATGTATATAAAAAAGGAAAGTAAAAATTACTAATAAAATATCAAATACGACTACATTTAGTAAGGGTATTAAGAAGTTCCGTATTTGTTATATAGCGTCAAGCTTTTATTTCAGTGTCTAATGTTAAAAAGCTCTGAAATCACCTATGGGAAAAAGCTGAGCACACATGACGCATGTGAGAACGAACTTCGCACATAGAAGAGGATCAATTCATTTCCAATTTGCACTCTATTTTCGCTTTTCTTGCATGCCGTGTGTGAGTGTATGTGTGATACTTGAATTCGTCCATACTTACAAGATACTACACTCAGATGTGAGTCTGCGTGTGTGTGTAAACATTCTATGTACATTCGTCTGCCGAAAAAAAGAAAAAATGTGCGACTTTGCGCTCTGTCTCCGTCACTTGGCTCTCTCTCTCTCTCTCTGTGCATGCATGCGTCAGAGACAGAGATCAGCAGGCGTTTGACAACACTCGTAGCCTGGTAGGGTTTTCAGTGAGTCTCAAAGCGTCGTCGTCGTCGGTAAGATCGATCGTTCGTTCGCTTGTCGTTGTCGTCGTTTGTTGCGCTCTAACGGTTTCCAAGCGCCCATTCTACGCATTTTTCTCGGCTAATACACTTAGGAATTATCGCGCTAATAATAAAACAAAATAATATAAAAACAGATACAAGATTTTGTGAAGCCACTACCAATTGTAAGATATTATTGTTGTTCATTTCAACAACAAGAACAACTGCAAGTGTATGCGTGTGTTAGTGTGAGTTGCTGCTGGAGTTGTTGTTGCTGTGTATTTGTGTTGTGAATGTTTGTGTTTGTGTGTGTTCTTAACGTGTGACGTTTGCTGCCTGTGTTGCCAAATGTGGTCAAAGCAAAATAACAAATTACACACATACATATATAAATACAAATGCATGCACACAAGCACACACACATACACGGATAAAACTGTGCATTTTAAAGTGCTTTTTATGGCTTGAAATTTTGCGAGTTTCTGTCGCAAACTTTTGAGCATAAGTTCACATTCTTATTGGAATGTCTAACAGACAAATACCAATCAGATCACGTGTACAGCAATTGAGAAACCCATTTCACAGATGATTATCTGCAAATTAGGCAAAGTCCAACTAGTACATTTACCACTAACAAAATTTTCCTATTTTCATTTTCGTTTCTCTTGATAATTTATATTTTGCCAGCCATCGCCTTACTTTTGGTTTTTGGCCTGTGTGTTTTTGATTTTTCATGGTTTCATTTCTTTAAATAATGTTTTATTTTTAGCATATTTTAGTTATTTTCGTGTGTGTTTTTCTTTCCTCACCAAACCAATTTTGCTGCTTTTGCTTATATTCGAGATTTTCTTTGGCGATTCTTTGGAACAAACGCAGGCAGCCAATTGGTAAACACACACACGCACACACACACACACACACACACTTTAAGTGTGCGCGAAGAGATTTGTGTGTAAAAAGCTTTGTCAGCACTAATACATATTCACATATATATTTATATATTTATATCTATATATATATAGCTATATGCATATACACATATGTAATTTTGAGCCTGGAGCTGCAGGTGAATATATCCAATCAGTACGTGTTTCTTATGAGACCTATACGAGTTGCTATCAAAAATCAAAATTATGTGTTGTATTTTTCACACTTCTCTATTATGAACATAATAATAATAGTAATATCAAAGTAAACAGCGATTATGATTTAAGTGTAAAAATCATTAAAAAAAAAGATTGTGAAGATTGTTGGCCTCCAAAGCAAAGTGGCAAAAGAAATAAAAAGCAAGAAAAACAAATGTGTTCGCCTTGTATGTGTGTGAGTGTGTGTGCGTATGTGTGTATGGATGGGGGCGACAATGAACAAATTATGAAGATGAGAGAGAACGGTAATCATAATCATAATCATAATCACTTACACACACACACATACAAGCATGCAGATTGTCAATCTTTACCGTTAGCAGTCTATCGTTTTTGCAGCTTTTAATTGTATTTTTAAATTATGACACACACAAAGAACGCATCACACCCGCTCTCGCTCTCTATCTCTCTTTTTGGTTGTTGAGAGAGTGAGAGAGACAGATCGAGCGCTCTCTCTCTCTCTCTCTCTTTCACAACTCTTTGAACAGCTGCTGAGTGGGCGGCGCAGACGTAGGCGGTGGCCGGTGCATGGCCTCTGCTTGTCTTGTTGTTGTTGTTGTTTTTTAATTTGCCACACTTGAATCAAATGAGCCGCAAAAAAAAAAAACAGAGAACACAAAACAGAGCTCGTCATAAATAAGCAGAGAGCAGATAAGCACGAAGAACTGTATTGTGTGGCTGTGGCTCGCAAATTAGGCAAAGTAATCGTAACCAAAGCATAGAAAAATACACTTTAAGAGCTTTTTCGTCTCTTTTTGTACTTAATTAATCAGAAGTTTTTTATCGCTGTCACGTTTCCTATTTTACAACTGTTAAAACTCTAACATAATTAATTCATGTTTCTTGTTTTTTCTTTTATTGCCCAGGAAGTGCTGATAAATGTTTGAAATGACTAAATAATATATAATCTAGGGATTCAATAATGTAAATTTATTTACAATTTATTGAAATTTGTATCGTGCAACAAAAACAATTTGCGCACAAAAAATTATTTCATCAGCAATAATAATAAAATGCAGTAATGAAAACAAGTTTTCACAGTGGAATATGCAAATTTTGGCCATCAAATTTAAAATTCTTAAATCTTCTATTTTTGTTTGTATTTTTGTCTCTCTCACAGTTAGTCTATGCAAATTGCAAAAATATACACGGCTTGCTTTGTTTGCTTACATATGAAATACAATGCAAAACTAAGCGGAAACTGAATTTCGATTAAAGAATTTCTGTGTTGTGTGCTTTTTGATTTTTCCAAGTAACTATAACTAAATACAGGGCTTTCCCTAAAATTGTATTCTCTGAAAATAAGAATATGTTGAAACTATAATTTTTCTAATGTTATTTTATTGATTATAATAATAAAACACGTGCTTCAACTTTGATCTTTTTTGATTTAGAGCACCTACAATCGGAAATTTCTTTACTTAGAGCTTTCAGTGTATTTGAAATATTTCCCACGATTTTCCAAAGAATTTTCGTCACACTCTCAAACTGAAGGCAACGTCATGGACTCGAATGCCATTCCAAAATGTGATTCAGCCAAAAACAAATAAAATGAAAGAAAAAAAAACGTCTGCCACATGTTTTCTCCAAAACCATTTCATACACGTTTGCATGTGGGAGACAGGTAAAAGGCCGCCAAAAAACTAAATTGCGCTTAGTCATTTCGTCTATTTTCGTAACGGATTTGCGGCTTAGAAACACCCACAATACAACATTCTGGAATCAAATTTAGAAATTGTAGTATTTGTAGTTAATATTTTTTTTATATATATTTTTTTAATATTGCTTTTTTGGTTCCGTCTGTTTGCCTAAATGCTGTGGTTGGTTTTTATGATTGTTTTAATGTTTATGTTGGCTACCTTTGTTCAACAAAAATTTATTTTGCAAAACGTGGGTGAATAAACTTCACGCTGCTTGATTTTTGACTAATTCAAAACACAACAAAAAGATATGGCAAAAAATAGCACAAATGAGTAACAAGAACAACAACAACGAATTGTGGTTGTCAATGAATGAGACAGTTGTTGACTTTGAAGCGGAGAGCGAGAGTGAATGAAGGCGCTTTGTGCCCAACTCAACTTAACTCAACTTAACTCAAGTTGAATAAAATCGAGTTGGTCAAGTGGGAGAGTACAACACAAAACAAAGTTCACCAACCTTGAAAACTGAAATTTCAGAGTTGCGTTAAGTCCACACAGATGATGCTGTGTTTCCTCGAACTGTTGATTAGTTACATTAAAAAAGGCTCTGACCGAATGAGGTCGTAGGGAGAATGTACCCTAAACCCATGTCTTTAGTCGGCTTATGATATAGGAGAACTTATACTAGGAGCACACAGTCTTTAGCTTTTATAGTATCTGGCGACTCGGTTATTGATGCTGATCAAGAACATATGTGAATACCTTATGGGGCTGATGTTGCTTCCTTCTGACTGAAATGGTTCTTTCTAATTTTTAATGGTTTCTTGGCATACAAAGACTTTGATCTGATTGAGACAGATACATAGATATATATATACGTACATATTAAGACAGATATACATATATATCCACATATTAACTATTCAAAACTGGAATTTAAATTCACAATATGGTAAACACTTTTTCTCGCTCCAGGTCGATTGTGTTCCACTTCTGAGCTGAACCGCTAAGCTTATCGAACGTATTATTTTAAACATATTTTACTTATATGCCAGCGGTCATTTTGACGCTCATAAATTAGACCTTAAAGCTTGGCCATAAATCACACGGCAATATATTTTTCAAAATTTGAGTTTTGCACCCATAAAAAAAAAAAAAAATGCGTTTTTAGTTTTGCGTTTGCTTTGCAAATTTATGATATGAGAGGCCTTTGTGATCACAAAAAGTGGATAAAAAGTAAAGCGCGGCATTATAAATCAAGTTCAATTCAATTAGAGTGCACGGGGCGCCATCATTTTTGCGCTGGCCTCATAACCTACGACAATTTATTAATTTTTGCTCACACAGATACACATCTAGTGTGTGTGTGTGTGTGTGTGTGTGTGTGTGTGTGTGTGAGTGAGTGTGTTGGGTGTATCTGTGTGTGTTGCTGTATAAATAGAAATTGAAATTGCACATATGCAAAAACGGTAACGAAAACAATGTAAAAGAAGTGACACTAAAACATTTCAAAATGATTTTCATATGGAGTGCAGACTGTGAAATACCCTTTCTTGTATGGATAATTAGTGTTTTGAAGAACTGCTTTGCATACGAAGATGAGAGGAGATAATTTAGGAGTATCAAAAGTATCAAAATGATCTCACTAAAATTGCTTTTAAACTTATATTGTTATTAAAAAAAAAAATTGTAAAAATAGATAATTTTTAATAATTTAGTTTAGAGTTAGAGTACTAAAAAGAAGGCAGTTTGTGAATTTCTGTTTGTGAGTTGTAATTACCCATATTGACAGAGAAGACAAAACATTACAATAATACTATTTACGGATATATTATATACCATACTATTGACATACCACACACACACACACACACACACGCACACACATACATTTGCATATGCAATTGCCATAAATTATTAAACAAATGTTATATTGTAATCAATAAGCAACGAGTTCAATTCGGCTATGTGTGGGTGAGTGAGTGTGTATGTGTGTATGTGTGTATGTAAATAATTTATGCGGAAGTCTCGCCCACGCAGAAACATGTTGTAATTGTCAATGGGGGGTCGAGTTTGAATACATATTCATATAATATTCGTATCAGCATGAATTTATATCCAGACAACACTTATTATTTTCGCACGAACAATGCGAATGTTGTTAATAATTTAATAACAAGCACCAAACGAAACGTGAGCGAAAAATGCAAATTGAATTAAATTGTCAAAAAGAAAATCACAACGTTTGCATATGCACAGAGAGAAAATAAAAACAACAACAACAACAAGAACAAGAACATATTTTCCAAGCTTCTGCCTTGCGTAATAATTTTCAAGAATTATTTTCGGCCACACACAAAATTGTTTTACTCGAGTCACCTAAAACAAAAATTCGCTCGAGTCAAAATGTGTGGAAAAAAATGATATTTATGTTCACGACGTGGTGGCCTTGTCAACGCCCACGCCACGCCCCTCTTACGAATAGCGGCACACATTTGGCACGATTCAATGATCGATAAATAGATAGATATCGATCCATATAAATTATATGCATATCGTCATCTATATTGCAGTCGACTAATGTCTGGAATGAAATGGCGCTGACCGCATCAATCCTCCAAATTGCGCGCATTATTGACAGCGTGTACCCCTCCCAGCCACTCTCCCCCCCTAAGACATATGTATGTGTGTGTGCGTGTGTGTGGAATAGCGCAATCGGATTTGGATTCAGATTTGGATTCAAGGCAGCAAATTGCCAGCAGAAAATATTGTTGTTCAAGCGAAAAAAATATGTTGAAAAATTACAGCAAAAAAATTGAGAAAAAAAAATAAAATTTTATTCCAAGATGAAATCAGTTAAATTCAAGGCTAGCCAATTGCACTGAGACGGGATTGTCAGGCGTTGACATGTTGAATGTTAATGAATTGGACTTGCGTATCGCATTAATTTCATCAACTTGAACTTGTCTGAGGGCAGTTGGGAATTACAACTTATCTTGTGCTCCACTTTTTGATTGGATTTCGATTGTTTATTATTTGGTGACATCTGTTTATAGTTTGTTTAAGCTTTTTATTTTTGTGTATTAATTTCGAATGCAGCCAAAACTCAGCTGAGTTTCTTTAGTTTGATGTTAACTTTTTTATTCAATAAAAAATTATTATTTTTCTCAGTGAGTAGCGTATATTTGTCAAAGATTTTGCATCTGCTGTCTTAAATTGTAGTCATTCGCTTAACTCTAATTAGTTATCTATTAATTAGCTTTAAATTGAATATTGTTAATTAAGTATTTCTTAATTTGTCAAGTGCGGCTTTTTTTTTTGTTGTGGTTAGCATCATCTGCTGCTCTGATCAAAGATTGATTAAGTTTTAAAAATATTATTTACTATGATGTATTTGAGTGATTGCTCGTCTAACCGCAACTAGAAGAAACTATTAGATGAATTATTTTGTGGTTGCATTTAGCCCAAACCAGGAACAGTTTAAATAACAAGTGGGAATCCGAGCACTTGTTCATCAACCATTTGTGTATATATCATTTATATGTATTTGTAGAACCACAATGATCTGTTGTTGTCATATTTGAATGAAGACATTCATAAATGTCATCGTCAATTCTCATTCTTGCGCCTTGTTTTGAACTCAATTGGAATTTTAGCGCTTTCTCTAAGGTCAATGCAAATTGGCTAGCATACAAATGCCAAGCATATACATAAGTGTATATTATGTGTATAAAATAATGTGTGTTTGTATGTATACTTTGTCTTATGCACATTTAAAAGAGTTTCCCGGCGTCTTTATGTGTTTTGCCAGATGTGCTGTTTATTTGTTAAATGATGTTTCCAACGCCAAATAAATAATATTAATTCTATTTGAAATTTGCATACGCAAATATTTAATTTAAATGTATGTTTTCATAAATGTAGATATCCCAACTCGTCATACGACTCTCTCAACAAATTTCCCAATCTTTGAGCTTTTTTCAATTTTTTTTATTTATTTTTTTTTTTTTTTCTGCCCGCTCTCGAATGCTAAATTTAACAAATCGCGTGGGCGTTTTAGCATTGAACATGGCCAAGGCTTGTGACGTTATGTGCGCTATGGAGGCGACTATCATAATACTTATGGGCGATTTGAATAAGTATATCGACAAAACTGAAAACTAATCCAACGCATTTCTCTACTTACAGAAGAAGAAAACAACAAATCAGCAAACATGTATGTGCCATTATAGAAAGCAGGAGATTTTATGGAGCAGTATCATAGCAAATAAGTAACGTCTGGAACTAGAAACATATATGTACATATATATATATATACATATATATGCATATACATGTGTATATATGTGTATGTGGACTAGAGACAAATGATATATAAACAGTAAGTTATAATCACATTTAATCCGCAAGTATCAAATAACTAATAATCATATTTGTTTGCGGGCCACAGGTCTTAGAGCAGAGCGCATAGAATTAAAGACGACGCCTTTTTTGGGAACTTCATATAACTATATAAAGCAACTCAAAACCACCTACACAGACTCACACTCACACACACATATATATATACACAATGGGCAAAGATTACTATAAGACTTTAGGCATAACTAAAACTGCCACCGATGATGAGGTTAAAAAGGCCTACAGAAAACTTGCGCTTCGCTATCATCCGGATAAAAACAAAGCAGCCAATGCCGAGGAGAAATTCAAAGAGGTCGCCGAGGCGTACGAGGTGCTCTCGGATAAAAGCAAGCGTGAGGTGTACGATAAATACGGCGAAGATGGACTGAAAAGTGGCGGTGAGTTTGCATATGCAACATCTACATATGCTACATCAATACTAATAATTTTTACGGACATCGTGTTCATACATTCCGAATGTTAGTGCTTGGAAAGTTTCATTTGCTACCTTTCGCTTGTGTGCTGAATTTTCCAAAAACAACGTCTAAATGCCTATTTATTTATTTGCTTATTTATTCTTATTACTATCGTGAACAGGTGCTCGTAATGGCGGTGGCAGTAAAAATACATTTACATATCAGTTCCATGGTGATCCACGGGCCACATTCACACAGTTCTTCGGTAACAGCAATCCGTTTGCATCGTTCTTTGACATGGGCGACAATCTGTTCGATAAGAATGTCTTCGATTTGGATACGGAACCCGATTTCTTCTCATCGCCATTTGGTGGCCTCGGCTCTAGGCATGGACTAGGCAGCGCCTTCAGGTAGTTTGATTTCTCTTTCAATTTGGATATAAAATATTTTGCTAAGATTTCGTAGACCCTCCTTTAGATCACACTCCTTCAATGTGCACACACCGTTCAAAAAGGAACAGAAACAGGATCCACCCGTCGAGCATGATCTCTATGTCACCCTGGAGGAAATCTATCATGGCTGTGTTAAGAAAATGAAAATCTCACGTCGTGTAGTTCAGGCCGATGGCAGCTCCAAGAAGGAGGACAAAGTCCTGCAAATATCTATTAAGCCCGGCTGGAAATCGGGCACCAAAGTCACGTTCCAAAAGGAAGGCGACCAGGCGCCCGGCAAAATACCAGCGGATATTGTGTTCATCATACGGGATAAGCCACATGCCATGTTCAAGCGCGAAGGATGCGATTTGCGCTATACGGCGAGGCTAACGCTCAAGCAGGTGAGTCTAGAAAAATGATCTATATTACTTGAGAGAGAGTTGAGGATTGGGATATTAGAAGTTGAAAAGGTTGTAGAAGTTTATAATTATTTATTTTATTTTATTGGTTAATTAATTGACTCTTTCCCAATCATTTTATACTAGGCTTACATCTCGGAAAAGCTTTCATTTGAATGAGTTTATTTTTGTGTTCTATAGATTTAATTAAAAATGCGCAGAATTTATGAATTAATACTCTGAAAGGAAGTTGTTGCAACTGCTTTATGGATTGGATAAAGTTAATGCTTAAACTTCAACATCTGTTTTTTTTTTTTGTTTGCAACAATCTGTTGTTCGCTTCTCGTTTCTTAACATAACAATACAAAGCAGATTTAATGAGCTCGTAAAATATAAAACAAATTATACGGTGTCCTGACAATTATAGCTGACAATAACCAACCCTTTAGCTGTAAGTTATGCCGCTGTCAACCGTTTAGGTTTCGTATTATTGACAAAAATGCCAGCTTTAAGACGACGACGGCTTGGAGCCTGGGGTTCTCACAGTATGGCGCCCAATTAAAGCCGAGCAGCGCCTAAATCAAATTATAATGAAATCAGCGTTATGTTTTGGTTATGGCAAATTTACCATATACGCACCTGAAGCTGCCGACCAGACCAGCAAACGAGTCAAGAACTGAATGCTTGAGACCTGGGAGCTCCTCGGCATTGGGAGGTGCGAGCCGATAGCCGATAGCTGAGTGCTGAGAGCTGGTTGGCTGCGCGCATTTGGTCAACATGGTCAAGTTTCAATTAGGCGGTCACAGCAGTTGGCCGGGCCAACACGTACACGTACACAAATGCGACTGAATGCGACTTGTTGGTAGGCAGTTCATGACGCTAAGGTGTTAAATTTTTCACAGCCAACTGCGTTAAAAGTCGAGGCGCAAACTTCACATATGGCAAACGTCCAAAAAACATCAATTTTTAATGACCACAAACAAAAAAAAAAATGAATTACAAGCCGGCCAGTCTGTAGTCATGTTAAAATTGTTAATTGCATTAACTAGATTAAATAGTTGCTCTCCAACTATGTTGACATTTTCAACATTTTATTGCTTGTTAGTGCGACAAATTTAGTAAATATTTTTGGGGTCTCAGTTTGCCCATTTTGGTGGTATTTTCATTTTTCATAGATATATGTGTCTAGATATAAATTATGATTGCCTTATTGGTAGAGTCTCGGTTTAGCTAAAAGTGTCATGTTGTTGTTTCTATTTAGAAATATTTGACACGGTTTTTTGTCTCGGACAGTGATAATTATGATGGCTGCTCAATTATAAAACTTTTAGCATTTTTTACATGAATTTCTTGAGTTTATTTTTGTTTCGAGTTGGAGTGTAAAGTTCAGGTCAAGATGAGCTGAAGGAAACTTGGTATATAGTCAAAATGGTTATCTTTATTTCGATATGCTAGACAAGTGTAAGAAAGAATTTCAGCTCAATTTTCTTGATATAACAAAAAAAATAATATTAGAAAATTACGTGTTGCATGTAGAAAACCTGTAGGTCCATCGACTTTTCTGTTCACACCATGCATTTTGTATATTTGTAACTTCAATATTGTTGTAAAAAAAGAAAAGAAAATTTATTGAATTTATTGCGAGCTTAATTCAACTCAGCTCAAATTCTTCGCTTTACAAAAAGTGCGCCATAAAGCAATTAAAGCGCCATAAAAGTGCTTCACATAATTGACCGCAACAATTTAGAATATGTTTTCTTTTTTTTTTTTTTTGCGTTTGCTGTATATTTAATTTAAAAACTGACATAAATTACATCATCGCTAAAGCTAAAATACGAACATAAATTCCAAATCAGTAACAAGCAACGAATAATTTTTGTTACATATTAAATGGGTGTTTGTGTGTGTGTGTGGATAAATCACAATTGAAATGAGATCATTAAAATATCGATGCACACACGACACTGACCTACTGCATTTATTGGATGTACAATCGAAATACTTAATATATACATTTTAGATGGAATGCAAATTCAAGAGCTCAATTGCAAAAAAACAGAAATTAAAAAAATATATATTTGACGCTTCGAGTGTCTGCGTCAGACATTCGCGAATGCAGAAAGCTGTCCCCAAAAAATTGATGTATGCCAAACAAGCATTGAGTGTTGTTGCTGTTCTTGTTATTGTTATTGTTAATGTTGTTGTTGTTGTTGGCTATGTGTTGTCCTATGTCTATGGAATGGTCGTGTAACTGATGGCCAGACGTCACAAAATTTGTTAGCATTGTTGTTGTTGCTGTTTGAAAAATAGTCTGTCCACTGGCATTGTGATTTTTGGTTTGGAGAACTTTTCGACTGCTGCATTGAATTGGTAGCTCAATACAAAAAGCATTCAGCGGCTTCGTTTGCATTTTGATGACAGTCGTCATCGTCCTCAATATTGCCAACTCGCAGAAATAAAACAAAGCACAAAAAAAAAAAGACAAAAAATAAAAAATAAAAAATAGACAACCAAATGCTTTATGACATGCCATTGAATGTCGTTGATTTGTTTTTCAAACACTTTTTTCCCGTTTTTTTTTGTTTTGCAAGCATAATTGTCTAGCGCCGCGGGAAACTGAAGTATTTTATGTTTGCTGTTACCCTTAACGAGACTCACTAATACCAACACTAAAACTGTTCAAAAATCGTTTAAATTGCTTCTAAAGCCTTTTTTGGTGACCAGTTATTTGATATTTGAAAAGGTTTTGTGCGCGAGCAGGGATTTGCTTTGCATACCTTTAATATATGTACATATAATGTATTATATAAAAGAAACTCGGAGAGTATAAAAAATATTATATTAAAACTTAATATCAAAGAGCATTTGACAAATCTTTTTTTTTTGCTTCCGAGTAAGGATATTTTTAGTTGTTCATTGACTTATTATTATATACCAAGGATATAATAATCTCTTATAAAGCGCACTTTTCGATTTATAGAAATTTGGTCGCTTTCTTTAAAAGCCTATATTAAACATTTTAATTACAAACACTGGATGCAAATGCTGTAATGCTTGCCATATTTTGCTGTTGGACTCAACAACCAATTGTCATATTGGGATTAGGGCTTTCATCCACTCTACGCACTCGTTTTACTTCCAAGCTGATTCCAGTTTTTGTTCCATGTTTTCGAATTGTGCGGTTCGCATTTGTATTCCCTGTGTTTTCGGTATTTGTTCAGGTTTTTATGGCTCAGCTTCCGTAAAAGGTAGCAAAGTATTTAAGCGTTTTTATGTTACAGATTTTTGTAGCTGTCGCGTTTTGTTTGCTTGGCTATAGAGTTTTATTCGTATTATTTCTTTTGGTTGAGTTTCGTTGCGTTACAGCAACATTTTTAACATTTCCATTAAAAAATATCAATTCTGGCGACACCGTCGACGTCACCAGTGGCATTTTGCTTGCTGTAGTGGTTTAGTAGTGCTTGCTGCCTCTGTTGTTATTGTTGTTGTGGTTATTGGTGCCGCCGTCATCAGTTTATGCTGTCATCGCTTTAAATTCACCACTCGACGTATACATACATATACATATATTTAAATATTCATAAGGTGTGCACTTTGCTTTTGTCGCAATTTATTTATGCTCGCTTTTGGGTGAGGCAGCGGTTCGCACTATTCACTTGGTTTCATGTTCCTAGGTAAACTGTCCGATGCGGGTAACTGGCTATCAAAGCATCTACATATGTGTACATTTATGTACATTTATGCATATTTATGTATGTACACATGTATTCATATGACAAGTGTCGCGATTTAGTTGTCAACAGCCAGTTAAAAGTTATTTAAGGAGGGTGTATCTGATTTATGAAAACATAAAGTATTCCATGAAAATACATTTTAAATAAAGCGACGTGTTATATCAAAGAGCTGGATAGTTAAAGAACCCATTCAGAAATGTCAAAAATTATTTTTTAAATATTTTTATAGGGGCAGTAAACATATTTTATATAAATATATTTTGATATCTTTAGAACTAGTTAAAGCTTTCACTGTCTGACTGGTTTTGTCTATCAACCCCCAAATCAAAAATATATATTACGAAAAACTTTTGTACTCCACTTTCACGCAACGAAACTAACCGAATATATGAGAAAGCCATAAAGCAGTTGTCTTTCAATTATGAGCAACTTTTTCGTTAACTAATTAAGTAGGCCACAAAGTAAGCTTAATCCTTCAATACAAATCATGATTGATGGCTATCTTTTAGCGGGCCAATTAAACAAATCGAATGTCAGCTGGGCTGACTCAATGAAATCAATCGTCAGCGAGTTTGCTGTGTTCCAAATGTGGACAAACAGCGAAGACGCCACTGTGTGGATTTTGGTTGGAAAGGAAGGAGAGAAATATGTCAACAACATGTTTAAACACGAATTAGGCACATAAAAAGCATAAAAAGGATTTATGCAAGACACAAAAGCAAACGCAATAAGTTGACGATAAACGGAATAGGGAGCATTTTCTTTCGATTTCCAAAACATGTTGCTGCTGCTGCTGTGGCAAGTGGCAAGTGGCGAGAGGCAACTAAGAACATAAACAGGATTACCAAAAAGATTGATAGATTCCCCAGTTAAGTCCCATGTGCGTTTGTTTGTCCAGTTCTTTTTTCTCTTTCGATTTATTTTTTTTCTTCTTAGTGGTATAATAACAATTTACAGGAAATTGAGTTGTTATGCTATGTGGGTAGGGTGGGTTCGGGGTTAGGATTGCTCCATACAACATTGTATTTGATTGATAAGCCAAGCAATAGTAACAGCAATTTATTTATTGATACGTTTTGTTTTCGCTTCTTGTTGTTTGTATTTCAGGCACTGTGCGGCGTTGTCTTTCAAGTTCCTACAATGTCCGGCGATAAACTGCGCATCAGCACCATGCAGGAGATCATTAAGCCGAACACTGTGAAACGCATCCAGGGCTATGGCCTGCCCTTTCCCAAGGATACCACAAGGAAGGGAGATCTACTTGTCGCCTTCGATATACAATTTCCGGAGAAATTGACTGCCGCGCAAAAGGAGGTGCTCAGGGACATGTTATGAAGATAATTCGGATGCCGCCTTAACCACGACAACGACTCACTCACCCAAAAAACAAACAACAACAAACAACAACAACTCAGCTACACACAGTCTACGTCTTCTTTTAGTTAGTCATACTAAAAACTGCAATAAAAACAAAAACACTACGCAATCAAATGCTAATTTTTTTTTTTGTTGCATCATTATTCATGAGTATTGAATGTGTCATCATTCAAATAATTCGATTTATTTCGATTCGACGCGCATTTTCAATTTGTGTTTTTAAAAATTAATTTTAACGGAATTTGTATCGTCTAATTTTGCTCATTGAAACAAAACTCCATTTGGATAAAAAAATACAAAAAAAAAAGAACTCGTCTCCCACCCCATCAAGTTGCAATAATACATATGTTGACCATAGTTATTATATCGTATAATTCTTAATTTATTTGTCTAAATTAAAGCTACGTATAATAAAAACACACAACAAACATGTAAAAAATGAATCGATCAAAGCTTTTGTCTAATTTTGTTTAGGTTTTTGAAATGCATCGAAATCAATTTAAAAAATGCAAATTGCTGCATACCTTTTCTGTTGTTAAATTTATGTAAATATATTGCTAAAGAAGGATGTGTAGAAATACTTTTAAGGAAGCAAGGATCTGTGGCTTCTTATTGATTGCCAGCCTCGTTTCAACTAGAATATCAGAAAAAGGTAAGCAGTCTTTAATGTTACCAGGAAAACAATAAATATTTTATTTCTACGGAATACAAAATAGAAAGTGATTGAGAAAACAAAATGCAATTTGCAACTTGTTGTCAAATTTAAGTTCTTAAAATAACTATTGGAAAAACTTTTAAGGTAGCTTATTTATATAGTTTTGGAGGCAATAAGTTTTGCCGAATGTTATTTATAGCCAAGTCAGTTGTTCTCCGTCTGAGCGGCAGCAAAGAGTGAAAAGTTTGTTTGTTTGGCCTGAAAGGAAAAGTGCAAATTGTGTAGTAATCGGAACGCGTTTGCCTAATTAGTTGCCGTTGCCGGCAGTTGGCAGTCGGCATTTGGGAGTTGGAAATGGTAAGTTGCCAGCTGCCGGATTGAAAAAGGAACTTGGCCAACGTGGCGCTCGTTAACTCATTAAAACTGCATGAAGTCAAAACTTTATGGTCTGCAAAGTTTGCGTCAAAGCAGGAACCACCCGAAAAATGTAGAGGAAAAAAAATAAAAACAACAAGATGAAGAAAAAGATGGGAAAAGTGGGCAACGGCAAATGCAAAAGAAACCGAGCAACATCAAAGCCGGCAAATGGTAATTCGTTTAAAAAGAAAGCCAAGGCCGGGGCACAAACGCATTTCATTTGCAGACAATAAACTGGCCCAGCACCATCACCATCACCACCACCAACACCAACACCAACACCAACAACAACAACAACAACAACAACAAAGTTCAAATAAATTAAATTTTTGAAGAGCTCTTTGCATACCAAATAGACGACGCCTCAAAAGGCTGTCTCAGATTTCCAAAACACATGCCACAAGACTTGCGAGCTGCCTGCAACTGATGATGATACCCTTAGGCCAACGCATCGACAGCCCAACAACAATCCCCCAAAATGCACGTGCCCCTCACCTCCTGCCCTGGCATGTGTCTGTTTCTGAGTCAGAATCTATGTTTCCTGCTTCTAGCTGTGTGTCTGTCTGATCTGAGGCTTTCGAAATCTCAGTCTCAGTTTCAGCCTGCCAGCATTGTAACAATTCGTTGCGATTTTCCACTTTATTTTTAAAACGCGATAGACCCAAAAAAAAAAGGGTTCGCCGTTGCTGCAACAGTGCAGGGGGCTTAAGAAGGGGCAGCGTTGCCGAAATCACAGCAAAATCATCGACAACTGGCAGATGTGTGAATTGAATTTTCAAACAATTTGCCGTCAGTCAGTGGCAAAGTCAGAGTTGCAGTACTTGTGCTGCGTGCCACGCTGCTCACTTTCGTATGCCCTAACAGAGGCTACTTAACTTGGCCACATTTATTTCAAATTAAAAACAATATATTAAAGTGTATTTAAAATTTACATTTATTTGTATTTAATTGCAAACTTAACTCCAAATATATTATCTAAAATCACATGCTCTTCAGCTGCTTGAAACACATACGTAATCATTATTTGTTTGGCTAGGGTATTTCACTCACTTTTTTCAATCCAGTTGTCAGTTCTCCCCGTTTATTCCTTTTTTCTATTGCTTTACTTTGCTGGTTTTGACTTTGGAACGTAGAACGTACATGATTTGAGATTTGATTTGGTGTGCGGCTGTGGCAAACGCGCTTTTGGCTACATTACAGCCACGACAGGCTGCTTCTGATCCTGCACCTTAACCAACTGCTGCCCGACGTGGCCTTTGTTTGTCCTGTCCTGCGTGTCCTGTTCGTTTGTGGCGTCGATTTTAAACATTTCGCTCACGTTTCGGATGTTTATGCCATTAGCGTTTAAGTTGCCATACAAAATGCGTCTCGTAAATAAGGAAACGGTTTTCGCTTTTCCCTTTGTTCAGCTCACGCGGTGGATAGTAAAGCTGCGGATGAGGCAGGGAGAACATTGTTGTATTTGTAATCGATGCTATTTCTATTGCTATTGAAAATTGCTAAAGAATTGCATTTGGTAGAAAAAATTCATGTAAACGAACTCGTTCCTATTTTTACGGACAATCAGCATAATTTATACAAAATGAAACATTTTTAAAATATGCTTTGCAATCAGTGGTGTCTGCAAGAGGAGCCCATCATTGAATCTGTTTGCTCCAAACCATCTGAGTTAAGTCTTGAAGCAGTGGCAAATTCTTCTTCAGAATCCACTTGATAGATGCGAGCCTTGACTGAATAAATCTTAGGATTTAATTCGGCTTCGTCGAACTCGTAGAAACAGTTGGTTTGCAGACAAAGAACGTTTCGTTCTGGCTTCTCGCCAACATTTTGATTTGTCTTTACGGATTTGTGTTTGTTGGGATTCTTCAAGCGATTCTTCGAGCGTTTCGTGCGCTTCATTGAAAAGTCTGCGTATTTGGTATGCAAAGTGGGTTCTGTGATGGCTGCCTCTATTTCCGACTCGAAGAGTCGTTGACGTTTTTCAGCAACTTTCTTTCGAGCGGAGACAGTCCAATGGCGAACTCTAATATCATCGATAGTACGAAGCGTCTCTTTGAATTCCATCTCCAGCATCTCCACAGCTTGCAGCGTGTTCAAAAGTAACGCATGCTTCATCATTTTTACACTAGCAATTTTTTGATTTCATTAGTGAACACAGAATATTTGATAGGAATTGTCAAGACTCCATATACAATAATGTATTGAATTTGCTTTTCTGACATGTAGTAGATAATTAATACTATGGTTAATACTTCTTATAGCTAATTGGGTTTTGGTTTAAGCATTAAGCATTCGTTTCTGCTGTAAAAGATCAGACTACCGTGCACTCATCAAACTTTGTATGGCGTTATCTATTGGAGTTTTGGCTGCTTCAAGAGAAATCCGCAACATGATCCTGAGGTCCAGGCTCGAGCAGAATAATAAAAGAGAATTGAAAGCACAAAAACGATGTTGTTTTTTTTTTTTTTTTGGGATATATGGCCAAATTCTTTGCCCGAGTTAGACCTATTTTTATAGAATCAACATTCGTTCTTTAGTCATAATGCAGAATGCCGCAATTTGTCGTTTGACTGCAATTTAGTTAATGCAGCAACCTAATTTGCAACAATGGTGCGAAAACATGCTATGCTTAAGAACAACCTGCAATGAAAACGATGTTGAATGGGCAAGGAAAATACCGATTTTGGTATTTGTTACTTGACATCAACAACGTAGTAAGCTTTGTACAATGTAGGAGCGCTGTGTGCTGCTCTGATATGTACTCCTCCATGGATATACTTACTTTGTGTGTTGTGTGACTGTTCATTTCTAATCAGAATCAAAATGGCAATGCCATTCAATCAGTCAAGCGTTTAATAACTGATTGCATTTGTGGTCCACGGAAAAGAGGAGGGAAGATAAACAGAAGTATTAACAGAAGCGCAAGCTGAATAAAATTTATAACATATCTAACACTCATACATCATTTTGATATGCATGCCACGGGCACGTTTGCGACTATTTGCTTAAGAGTTGAACTGTGCGAACCGAGGGAGACAGCAGCAGTATCGAGCATCATGGCCAGTGGTAAGGACATGGATGGGAGTTAGGACGTGGCATTTGGATGTACAGCGCACATGGACAGACACATTAATTTAGCTGCTGCTCTTGAAACCGCATGCAATTTTTCTTCGACTTGGCTGCTATCGCCTTTCAGTGGCAGGAAGTGGAGCAGAGCGATCCATGCGCCCAGGAGGAAGGCAGTCGGTGTGGCGTTCAGTCAGTTAGTCAGTCAGCCAGATAAGTGCGGTTTATGTGCGGCACGTAGTCCGTCTCAATACAGTCAATAAATTGCCGCTGCGTTGCACAAGGAACTGACAAAAAAAATAATACATATATAAAAGGGTGAAGCAAAGTCTCTAGATTAAGGGGCAAAAGACTCCCCTCCTGCAGCTGTAACAAGGGTTCGCATGTGGTCTGCAGATGGAATTGATGCTGCGAATTTCTTTTGCCAATTGGCATAAGTTAAATCGATTCACTGTAAACACTTGAATCTTGCAAGTAAAGCCAGAAACTTCACATTTCGAATGCAGTAGTTATCGACAAATGAAAGCCCGTTTAAAAAAAAAATCCACTTAGACATATCATTGAAGAAACTTGTTAAAACTCACCCACTTCATTTAAATCTGATAATATATTTATGGAACAAAATTTCCAGTTTCTGTAGAAATGTTATTTATAGTGAGATTCAGCTGTACTTGTGTTGAAAACCGAAAACCGCCAACAGTTGCCAGGTTTGTGCGTCAAATTCCAATTCAAATGAACTTTATATTAAGAGTACTTTAATGAGGAGTCGAATACCTCGCAGCTACAACAACCACAACAACAACAACAAGGACAACTAACTATGCAGACAAATTAAGTGGACTGTGATGAGGGGATGTAAGTGTGTTGTGTGGAAATCCTTCAACCTTCGCATATTATAAATCAGAACGCGTTTCACTGCGCATAAACAAGCAAATTATAAGAAGAAAATTGCGAGTATTTTTCCGAGTCCCCCATCACTCCCCCACCTCATAGCTGCTTGGCGTATCTAACAACATTCCAGGGGAAAAGTGTGCCGGAAAATATGTTATTAATTCAAATTAATATAATCCAATTTTTTGCTTTTGCCTCTTCCTCGTTTCTTGTTTTCTTTTTGCTCCGTACTTTGCTGCTAGCATGTTCGTTGCGGAAATGGAAACTACTTTCTCAGCCGCTGTCAGAGCTGTGCGCATTATGAAAAGATGTTTTTCACTCTGCACCCTGGAACACCCCCACCACCCGTTGCACTCCTTTCTCCCTTTTTGCCACAACTCTGGCCGTGCCGTGTGTGTGCTATAATGTATAGATATAGTCGTATCTAGGCGGACTTCTTGTTGCTATGCCCGGGCTTAGTTTCTTTTTTGTTATTTATAAATTTTTTTTTTTGGGTGCAGTTGGGAGAGGGGTGAGTTAATAATGGGCAGATATGCCAGCAATGACAGTCCCTAATTTGTGCACATTTTTCACATTTTGCCATTAAATTTGTGCCTTTCGGTTTTAGGATTTATCATTTGGGTGCGCTTTTGACAAGGGAGTTAACATTTTTTATGTGCACCGCTCCATTTACAATATGTCAGAAGGCAGCTCAATGAAAATGTATCAACTTAATAGACTTGAAAGCACAAGTCTTAAACTAAATTTACATAAGCCTTTTAGATTACAATTGGTTCTTAAGGTCAGATATGTTATGATATAAATACAATAATCTGTTAGACTACACGAGGAACATCAATTTAATTAGCTCTCAACTAAATGCGAGATGATAAATTATGTTTGTCAAAACTTTAAATTTTCGATGAATATATTTAGAAATTCTTTTACTTAGATTTCATTCTCAAGTGAGGCAATGTTGCGCAGCACTTTGTGTAGGGTCGTTAAGTGGCAGCTACTTACCATAACTGCAGCATATTCGAAAGTGCAGCTGAACTCCTGGCTGGATAATTTGGAGCCCCCGACATGAATTTGTGCTTTAAATGAAGTGAAAGTCGCAGTTTTATTTGTATTAAATATTTACGACAAAGCATCAGAGGGAAAAGCAATTTCCAAAAACGTGGAAGTGAAATTCAAGTCTAAAGAGGAGCTGTGAGGGGTTGTAATTGCGAGGGGAGTGGGAATTGTTTGGGGTACACTAGACGAAGTCGAGTAAGTGCTGCACTTGAAAGTGTTTTTGCACTGCTCCTCTCTCCTGCTGTAGTCATCAGGTCCACTAAAGGAGTCGCGTGCGCTGCGATTCACCGCGTTTGAGTATTTCCTCGAGGCGTCGCCTTTCCTTAACTGTCAAAACCCTTTCCAGTTTTTCCAAAGTTGAGTTGATTTCCCGCTTCGAGTGCAATGGCAGCCAGAGTGTCGTTATCGCAAAAGTTCTAGAACGAATTGGATGTTAATGGTGTATTTACTCATCCAACAGTAAAGGTCTAAAAACAAGTTTAACATGCTGTCAAAAATGATTTCAAATTCTATGGGTATAATTGGAAATCTCTGTCAAAGTTGAAGTTAAATTGTATTATATGTAAAATATTTAAAAAGAAGCTTGTTGTTCATTTCAACTGAAGCTGGACTTCTTAAATATAGGATGCAGTTCATGTATATGTTTTATCAGCTATCTAAGCAAAATGAAACCAAATCAAAATCCAAGATTTGACAAGAAGATAAATTTGTACCATTTTTATTATTTAAAGCAGTGTTTTCCAAACTTACTTGCAGTTTATTTATATGTTTATTACTGAACAAGAAGATGTGCAATTATAATAATAATGCTTGGCAAGAAGATAGACTTGACAACTGACCAGTTTGCTAGAGTTTCAACAATGAAATCATGTAGTATTTTTGTAAATGCGGAAAGTGCTCACAGTTTGCCAACTAGGACTTTAGCAAATGTAATGCAATTACAGTGCTTGTCAAATTGTACATAGAAAATGTTAAAAACGTTGAGTTGCAAACTACTAATTGACTTTATTTTTATTTTTTTTTTTTGTCGAGCTCACCTGTGAACGCGCATCGCGTCGATTGCGCAGCGTTGCATTTGCTCGTGCATTGCCATTTCCCAGCGGAAACGCTCGTTGTAGCGCCGGAATGCGGCCATATAGCGACTATGGCATATGTCGGCGCTGTATTGAACGGGGAGATGTGTGGTGGTTGGAAAAAAATTGTAAAATGTATTAAATCAACAGGAAATTGCAATTTTCACACAATTTGATTCGATCTGGCAGAGTCGCCTGGCGGCGTCTGTCTGGCGTTACTTACTACGTGGGCTCCTTCTCATCCAGTGGTGGCCTCTGCCCGAAGCCCACACGCCTGGCAAGTAGGACACGATACCATTGCTTTTGCAGTGCATTCATTGGCCGCTTGAAGGGATTGGAATTGGGATGTGTTCTTGCATTGCCATTGCTTGCCTCCGTTGCCTGCTGCTGCTGTTTAGCTTTCAGGTCTTCCATTTTGCTACGCTTTACCGTTTACAAGTTTTCCGTATTAAGTTAGAGATTGCTTCCTTACCGTTGGGCATTTGCCAATGTACTGCACCCTTGTGGCAATTTTGCTGCTCGCTATTGTTGTTGTTCCTCTCGTTGTTGTTGTTGTGGTTGTTGTTGTTGTTGCTATTGGCGCCGTGTTGTCAGCCAGCTGTATGACGAGTTTATCGAACCAACAAGATAAATGGGTTACGCCAAAACGAGCGACGAGACGATTGGTGACTGTTGCATATGCGAATGCATTTAAAATGTTTCTTCTGTCAAATTACTTGGCTTTGCAAAAGCAGAGTTGGACGGGATCTTCAATTAATGTTTAGAGCTTTGCGATTGAGTGGGTGGGCAAAAGGATGGGTGGCTAAAGGCAAAGCTAAGCTCGCTCTTAGAGAATTTCATAAAGAATGCCATCTATTATATATAAATCATTGACTAAAGATGGTTTTTCATTTAAGTAACTAAAGATGAAATACCTTGAGCCGTGTTGGTTGGAAAACTGTGGGTATAACCAGAAAAACTAGTTGTATATGTGACATTTTCTATCTAAACACTGATCGAAAATCCATTCTCTCAGCGAAATTAACTAATTTTTCAAAATATTCCATAAACCCTACTTAAACTCCCAGCTAGAATAACAACTAAAACTGCTGCCTTTGGGGCTCGATTAGCTTTAATCACTTTCATATTTCATCGGCAAGGGTTAAGAACATAAAGGACACTTGTGTGTGTGTGTGTGTGTGAGTGTGAGTGAGCGGATGGGTCTTAGCTGAAAGTTTAACCCAGTCGAAAGGCACATACATATCAATGACTGACATTTGTTGCCTGGCAAAATAGGCCAAGCACAACCATATCCCTGCAGCATACACACACACACACACTCAGCACAAAAGACTCGTAGGCGTTTGCTCACGAGGAGGTGGAGGAGGAGGAGGAGGAGTCGCAGCTGTTGGTTCTCTGTCTGTTGTCTGTTGTCTGTTGCCTGGTTTGGGCTGGCATTTTGCCGAGTAGACAACAAATGGAACTATTGAACTGAGAGTGGCGCCTGTCGCAGTTTATGGCCGAAGCCCGAAAGCCAATCATAGAAATGTGCTCTAATTTAAAGTGGCATAAAAAAAAAACAGTAGCAAAAACAAAAGCGCAGCAGATGCCAAGACAAGCAGCATATGACACGAATCGAAACTGTTTGCCAGAAATGCAGTTGGCTAAAATGATTTTTATATATTTTATGTCTGTTTGAGTTGGAGTTTTGGACCTTTGGCATGGGGTGTTCGGGTCGAGCCAATATCAACATTAGTTCCCCGTAATGTCATGAACTTTTGCAAGCGAAATGTTTTTGTATTTCTTTCCGTTGTTGTTGGCATATTTGTTGTGGTCTCAGCTGTTGGCAGCAGCGTCTTTGTCAGCGCTTATTGATGGCTGCTACAGCTAAATGTTTTTCAATTTATTTTATTTGGCAATTCTTGTGCTGTTGTTTTTTTTACAAAATAAAAAGAAAACAATTTATTGGTGGCTCATATCGTGGCCCTTATGGCCCTTGGTGCTTGCAGGCCAATTGTTTTGGCCTTTTGTGTGCTGCGTATCAGCAATTTGATTGATGTTGCAACAAAATTTTGCAGCATAATTTTGGGCTGACTTTTAAAATCTCATGCGAGTCACGAGTGCGAGCGAGACGACTAGCTGTTACAAGCAGACACGTAGGCGCCGTTAGATTTGAAATGACGGCTCAAAGCTACTGCATGCCAATATGGAACAATATAATAGGCACATTTCTCATTTTATTGATCAAAGCTATTGGGCTCAATTACTTCACAAAGCCGGCAGAACAGATTTGAGCAATAAATTTCATTTTAATTGTGCGTATTTTTTGATAAACTGTATGCATTACACATGGCAGAAAGTTTACACTTCCCAACACTTATTCTTACTGTTTTTATTAGTACTAATTTTGATAAACATATGTGAAGTTAAGCAATTTTCTTGGCCTATTCGAATCTAAGTTATGAAAATCTTAACTAATTAAATTCAAGACCATTCCGCATTCATCCTGAATAAAGTATAAAAATTGATCTGAGTTATGAAGTTGTTGTCAACTAAAAGTAGGTTTTAAGTATGGGCACTGAGTGCATCATGCAAACTGTGGAAAAAAAATGCCAGTTCAACATGCGATTAAATTATGATGTTGGCTAGGAATATGTTAAATGAAGCTTTATAAAGCCAATAGCTGCAATTAAGTCAAAAGCAAACAGTTTAAAGCTTGACGCTGTTTACACAGTCAAGACAGAAAATGACAAACTGCCAAATGAGTAAATGGATGAACGGCTAAGAGACAGTCAGAATGGAAACATTTGGGGGGAGGAGAGTGCAACTACATACGACATGAGCAAATGCACAATGAGTTGATAATCCCAAAGGCAAGCACACATCTGAAGGAACAGAGTGAGAGAAAGCGTGGGGGAGGGGGGAGAGTTGGGGATTTGGGTGGTTTGGGATCGTCAGACTATGCATATAAGTATGCATAAAGCCATAAAGCAACAATAATAAACGCGCATCATCATCAGCGGTTTGGTTTGTTGCCGCTGTCAGCAGAAAGTATGAAATATCATCTAAAATAGGAAATGCGTAAATGCGAAATCCTACGCAACGGAAACTGAACTCTGCTCAACGTTTTGCTGATTCCCAAACACACACACGACAGCACATACAACACACACAGTGAGTGCATGAAAGTCAATTTTTCATTTAGATAACTTTGACATACGCAAACGTCATGGCTTGCTTTAGCCCTGAGGCGTGGCTTGTGGGGTTGGTTTTGTCTCTCTTTGTGTGTGTTTGTGTGTGTTTGTGTAGCTGCACATAACGATTTAGATTGGAGTTCAGCTCAGTTCCTGACATGCTGCTACTGATGGCGCCAGCCGGGCACAAAGCGCCAAAATGCGGGCAACGTTTTGATAAATGAATATTTGGCGCTGTGGCACAAAGCGCTCGCAATCATGCATGTGTGTGTCTGGGTATTTGTGGGATATGCGTGTGTGTGTGTGTGGCTTAAATGAAATGTTAACAATTAAAAGCAGAAAGCGCAAATCCAACAAGCGACACGAAAAGACTATCAAAACACATAATAAGCCGGCAGAGTTGTTTACACGCGCGTTCCCCTTAATACGCGGCGTATGCGCAATAGTACGATTATAAATTATGCCTCCGCTTGCTTTTGGGGTTGGTTTAGTGTAAACTAAGCCAAACATTAACAGCGAAGGTAAAGCGCTATAAAGCGCTGCATAAGTGGCAAAAAGGGATAAACTCAACAGCGACTTCAAGACGGGGATTTTCATTATTTTCCACAACCTTGTTTGTTGTTGGTGCCGTTGTCTTTGTTGTGTGGCAAATGAAAACAAGTTATTTTGTATTTGCGTAGTGCCTTACACATTGTTATAATCATAAAAAGTATTAAAAAGTAACAAGACAGGACACAGAGACAAACTGAGCGAACTGTAAAAGGCGGCTGCCGGGGAGTGCTCAGATACTACAATGATGGGCGGACAGGTGGGTCGCATTTGCCATTTGAAGTTGATTGCCCATTTTTTTTTTTGAAGCTATACTTGTTTACCTACTTGAGCTGCGACATGGAGTGCCAGCGAAGAGTAACATGGTAAGGTCGAGTGGTGGGAAGAACCCCAAAGCATATTGTATGAGAATCTGGTCGCGGCTTATGTACAAAATTTGCGCTTGCGTTAGCGTAAAATGATGTTCAGGTAATAAAGCGAGGCGTGTGGTTGGCTAAGACCACTTTACAGATGCGCTATATGGGGATGGTATTCTCAGGTTAAGAGGCATTGAAGCACAGCTTACTTTAAATATGCGATAAGTTACAGACAAAATGGCAAGCAACAATTTACATGATGAAAACTATGAAATAAGACAAAAGATAAAGATATATTTCTGATATATTGAGAAATAAAATAATTGAGCAAAAATACATATTTAAAAGCTAAGAATCGGGACTAAAATGTCTTTTAAAAAATATACTCTATTATATATAAAATATACACTAATATAACAAAAATATACATGCTAAATGTTGTATTTTTTTAAATTTATTATTTTCAATACAAGAAAAAATGTGTATGAAACAGTTCTAAATTTCTCTACTCTTCAATTTCTTAGTTATCAGTTTATGATACGTTTCAGCCACGTTTACCGGAACTAATATGCCATTTGCCTTAGAAAGTAGCGCACCACAATCATATTTCACGCTTTGGTTCATCCAAAACAGGCAGCGAAAGCGGCAAAGTAGCCATATACATGGATACCGTGAGTAATATTTTATGGGCATTCCATAACGCCAGCTTCGCATAACGAGCGAGGCCTGAAGATTGTAAATTTTAATGAAATCTTCTTTAAGATGCAATCGAGCTTGGGGCTTCAACTTAAACTGTAGCCTTTATGATGAAGGTAGAGAGCCGAACAACAAACAACAGCTGCAACAGTTCGCATCATATTTTAGTTTTTTATTAAAGCTCTCCTGCTCAAAACTTAAGCTTCAATATGGCAGTCGTAAATGTGCACAACCACAAACATACACAGTCACACACTCACACCTTGCTTTTGGCACGTGTTGTTGTGTTTTCCCTTTCCATTTCAATCGCGGCTGCTGGACGCAGGTGTTGACTACAGCGTGGGAGAGAGCCAACAAAGATGCCAGACCGACTTGGAAGCCATTTAAGAGTATCAGCAGAAGCAGCAGCAGCAGTAGCAGCAGCAGCAGCAGCAACTCCAGACGACCAGCATTCTGTTGAATGTTGGAACATTTTTTGGTTTTTTTTTGTCTGGGCACCTTGAAAATCCTTAGACTTTTGCGGGTCGCACAGTTTATTTCATTTTATTCCTTTCGAATAGGAGCAAGGAACTGTAGTCGGAGCTGCTCCACACGATGCATACCTTTTTGGCACTTTGCTGAATTTATCGCATAAGCTTTTCGCATACTTCCGGGTAATTGGCAACACCATGTTCTACACCATTGTGTGTGTGTGTGTGTGTGTTTGTGGGTGTATTTATGTGCGTATGCCTGTGTGTGCGTTGCGCATTTAAAGGCGTTAAGGTGCAAATTTATTTCTACGAAACCTTTTCTGCCAACGTCCATCGTAATGAGCACTTTTGTGTACGTTATATTTCTCGACCCTGACATATGGCCAGAAAAACCCCCCGAACCCAAGTCCCATTCCGGCTAACCTGGCATTCCGGACGGAACAACGGGACTTCGGTTCTTGGGACTGTCTGGAGCGTGTAGGCACAGGCTCGTTAAAGTCGTCTGGAGTGCCTTTCAGGCATTTTTGCACTTGTGGTTTCATGTTATTGTTCAAAATTGTTAAGCACATTTAAGCCTGATTTAGTTGCATATTTATTGTATTTACTGGCGGCGCCGCCTCGACTTTTCCTCCTCCTTATCCATGCTCCATTTTAATGAGTTATGTAAACTGTTTGGGTCTGCACACTTTATGGGCTCGGTGCAAGCTTAATGTGAACTGTTGAAAGCGCCCCTTAAGATGTGGGCAAGAATCTATTTATTACTTCAGAAAAAACTTGAGTGGTTTTGGGGTATTCTCAAGTAAGGTCATTGCTCTTGAGTAATAGAACTGTTTTCTCATAAATATATATATATATAAATATATATTCATCAGATGAATTTGTGTTACACCTTAATATAAATATTTTTGTTAATCCTCTTTCAAATATCAAATTATTTATAAGTTCTACGTATCCATTCTGAGATTTTGTATTGTCTATTTTCACAACAATAACTGAAATTTTAGCAATAGTAGCTCTCAAATGTTTATTTGCACCTCGAATAAAGCATTTCATACATATATTTTTCCAAAGTGTTTTTATGAGTCATAAAGAATAATTATGCATATTTTTTTTAGGGTTCACAAAACACAAAAAAAAAAAATTCAAGAAAATCATTGCAATTCAATGTTCTCATGTTTTATTCCACTGCCATTTCTGGCGCTATAAAAACATTGACAAAACTAACTCCAGCAACTAGTTTCGACTACACCTTTTCTTGTAGCAGTCGCAGCCGAAGGACAAAGGGTTGGAAAAGAAAAAAAACATGCCTCTTATCGTAATCTTTTCCAGACAGCTGCGTTGACTTCCGTTTATATCACAGTTCGTTTAGAACGGCTGAAACCCCGTCCCCCTTTTTGGGTCGACCCTTTTCCAATGATGATGGAAACCCCAATGCCGCATTGCTTTATGGCCATAAATATTTCATTATGAATTTCTTTTTTTTGTTTTCTTACTCTTCATTTTTCTGGCAACGCATTTCGGCATGGTGTCTACATTTTGCCTATGAAACTTGGTCGAAATAAATAATAAAAAATGCAAGCCGTTGACGCTTCAATGAACCTTTGCCGAGCAGCCGACGGACATTTTTGTTTTTACGCATCAAAATGTGCACCACGGTAGGGTTAAGAATAGCTAAGTATTGATGTTTGGAGTTGGGGTACACGCTGCTCTCGGGGCTCTGTGTTCGTGACATCTGCAGGTCGCATTAATAATTAAATCAAGCAATAAAAATTCAGCACGAGTGACAGCCAGGCCCCAAACCTTTAGCTGAAAAAGCACAGCTAAATAGCAAATTGGAATTCTAAGGTGAAATGTGCTCCGCTTTCTAGATGCCCTATGTCAAATTGCATATTGCTGTGAAAAGCACTTAAGTTGGAATGACACTTCTTATTATTCTTGACTTGGATTTAAATTGCAAAAGGGCAAGCATTAAATTCGAAAAGATTTCCAATCATTAGGCCTGATAGCTCGACTTCTTATAGGACTTGAAAATCTTTATTCTGAATTAAATTCTAAGGAATATTAATGTATGCAGCCCACTATAATTAGCTATTTAAAGGTGTAGTTCTTCTATAAATATCTATACACTTTTAATGAGATTTTTAAGCATAATTTAATTTTATCTGAAATTCTAATATGCTTTTTTCACAGAATATATTTACCTAGAGTATAGAATACATAAATCATTTATTGTTTTGCAAACATTTTAAACCATTTACCCAAACGGTATTCTATGCAAATGTCCAATTGACATTTCCATTGTTTTTTCAGCGCAATATACACAGATAATTATATATGTATATTCTTTTCGATATTTATTTGCACACGAATTGCTAAATTCATAATAAATTAACATTGTCTTGGGGAAAATTGAAAATACCGCTTGCAACAACATTCTTACGCACGAATAATTCCATAATGAAAAGCGCTGCGTCATTGCTAGGGCCCGAGGACCCCAAAAGACAGATTCCTGGCTTTCAAAGCAGAACGAGAAGGAGAATTATAAAAACGTTGGCTGCTGCTGCTGTTGCCGCTGCTGCTGCTGGCAACATTATTGTTAATATTTTGCTCAGTGCCTCGCAAATGCGATTAAAATTGTTACAGAAAATTACGGCTAGAGATTTTCGCGCATTGTTGCTGGTCTCATTTTATATACGTAAGTAAGTAGGTATAAGTATATATATTTATATATATAAAATCTTGTTTAATCTAATAAAAATAGTTTTGCGCTTCTCATAAATTCGCAGATAGAAATTCAAGCTGCGTAAAGGAAATTACAACAAAATTAAGAAAGTTCTTGGCAAAACAAACGACCGCTCGCAGTGCGTGCAACTTCAAGTTGAATCAATAAAAGCCGCATGGGGGCACGCTCTCTTAACTTCTACATAAACACACAACCCTCACACACACACACACACACACACACACAAACAAACACTCATGTTTTTTTTTTCTCATGTATAAACTTCAGAGTTATTGTTGTTATCATGCAACCCCGTTGCGCTTTGTTATAAACTTGCTGAAATTTTTATGAAAACCATTCTCATCCGTGCTTGAGCCCACTCCTCTTCCAATTTATAAGCCCCGACCTTTGGGTTGCGCCCTTTGACGCTGTTACCATATCTTGTTGCTGCCGCCAAGGCGTTTGTAAATATTTTAATTGAAATTACAATTTGGCTGGCTTTGCATTTTAGTACTTCCCAGAGTCTTAGCTGCTTTTACTCATCGTGGCTTTTACCTTTTAGTTCTTGTGTCGGCCTTTCATGCCTTGGGCGGGATCATGACTTTGGCAAGTTGCCAAAATTTTGTTGTGAAAATCCATGAGACTAAAGAAACATTACAACATTTAATTTGTTTATTCCCAAGGATAAATGCCCGAAAATGTATAATGTATGTGTTAAATTGAAATACGAAATTATTATGAATAAAAAGACTTGAATACAAATCTTGTCCGCATTTTATTTGACTGAGTTTTGGCAAAGCTAGTTGATTGCAAGGTTGGGAATCATTTACTAATTTGTGAATAAATTTCGCCAAGGAGAAAATGAACTGCCTCATAAACTATTTTAAGACTGATTTCGTATTTTTGTGTCTCTCCTTTTTGGCTTTAAAAATTGTAAATGCAGAATAAATGTAGAGGACTATTTACAATCAGAAAGTCAGTTCACATGGATAACAGTTGACTTATGACAAAGATAGTTCGGGGAGGGTTATATGTTCTTCATTGTTTGCAACGTTTTCTACAGTTATCTAGTGTTTATCATCTTGGAGACATCGTGGCACAAAGTGTGTGTTTTCTTCGTTCAACTCTCTGTCACATTTGTGATGCACAAGTTAAGGCCACAACCCGAAAGCGACTTTTGCATTGAGTTTCAATGACATAGACCGGAAACTTGTTCAAAGCAATTAGATAACGGGCTTTGCTGATTTTAAAGTTGTACCCACTCCCTTTTCGTGTGTGTGTGTGATAAAAAGGGAGGTGAGGGGATGGGGTTAGTTCTTAAGAATCAGTTTGGCTTTGTGTGTGCGATATCAGGCAAAGAGTTGGCAGAACGTTTAATCAGCGTAAAGTTTGGTCACTAGAAGCTGAAGAAGTTGTAAAGTCGCCAGCAGATGCAGTTGACCAAGAGATACCTATGTGTGTGCTTGAGTGTGTGTGTGTGCGTGTGTGTGTGTACCGAAACCTCGTTAAAGACCATAACAAAACGTAAAGTTCTATTTAGCTTGAATAATATTTGGGCAAGCGTTAACGGAAATGGCCACTAACTTGAGTGTTTTCCTGGCCGAGCTAAAACAAAGAAAAATATTTAAGCACTTAAGTGCGGCAAAGGACCGTCTCGAAGATGGAACCGCTACGGTTCTGTTTGGTACGGTACGGCCTGGCCCACTTCAGCGAGGAGGCTCTTGGTATGTGCGTGCGTCCACTCAGAAATTAGTTGTAAGATGAATGGCCCAAAGTCGCAAAGTTTTGCAGCTTTTACTTGGGATTTAGTGGCAGCGACGACTGTAACTGGCTGCTGGACTTAACTGAACTGAACCAATCTGCCCTCCACCTCCCACTGGCAGTCAGGGCTAACTGCACGTCTTTGACTCTACATCATGCTCTTTAGTCTTTATTTAAAGCAAAAACTTTTTTAATGAATGCTCTTAGTTTGCGCACATATTTTTAATGCATAGTTCATTAAAAAGCCACTTTCCTTTTGGCTCTATTTGATTTTTATTTCTCTTTTCTGCCTTAGCGACTTTTTAGTTCAGATTTATGCACGCAAAGTGGTTTAAGTGTAAATCTTATTCTATTAGTTCCAAGCAGGCTCAAAATGGACTTGAAAATTGGTTTCGCAAGTAGCTTACACACGCTGAGGAAAAAATCTCAGCTGCAAGAGTTGAAAGTCTCTTGCAATGCTCTTAGTAATTAATTTTTTATCTTGCTGCAGTCACAAGAAATAAATATGTAATAATTTGCTTACTTTCATTAAAGCCTTAAAACAAAATATTTATGCAGTTTTTATACATAAAATTTACATTGGCTATTTTTACGTTACTATTATTATTTTCTTTCATTTCTCTATTCAGCAAGAGGTTTATTTTGAGATATAAAAGTAAATAGTTCATTTAGAGATAGATTGAAAGAGATATATAGATAAAAGAGGGAGAGAGAGAGAGAGAGAGAGAGAGAGAGAGAGAGAGAGAGAGAGAGATAGAGAGAGAGATAGACCCTGACTACAACTAGTTTGCACATTTTAACACCCCCGAAACAGTAATAATAATAATATTTTTACACAAAAAATCGAAAAATAATCATCAAATTTTTCAAAAACATTTGTCCTCAAATTTATTTTTTTTTGCTACGCTCAAGTTTTTTACCGTTAACGTATCGTTTTGAGATGAGGAGTAACGGAATATGATTTTTCAACTCTTGTCAAATTGCATTTTCGCTGTTGGCTCTGCAGACAGAAAAAAAGGCAAACCTACTCAAAATGTTTGCAGCAGCATTTTTACCATTTCTCCGCTGTTATTGTTTTCCTTTTATTTTGAACTGTTTATAGTCATATCACGTAGTATCAACGTAAAGCTGATACGCCGTGTATAATGGGATTTGTTTATTGGTATCATTTGCGCCAACTTTTTTTTCCTCTTTATTTTTTGTGTTTCTTTGGTGTCTACAACAATGCTTCAACCCTCTTTGGTGTTTGACGATCTCCTCACTCCCCCTTCGAGCGTTTCCATTTGCGCAAGCGACCCCCACGACTGCAGTTCCCAGTTCCCGCCGCCGTCCTGCCCGACAAAAGTTTCGTATTGCGTTTTTAGAGTGCACAACGGTACATAAGTAGCTAAAGTGGCCCGAAAAACGTACGCGTCGCTAATCCCGGACAGCCCAAGCGCCAACAGATGACAGCTGGATACGAATCAGAGTGTGGGGATTGGGGTTTGGGTTTGGGTTTGGGTTTGGCTTTTTAGGTGTTGGTATCCAGGTGCGGGCACGTGACGCTCGAACGCAATATTGACACTTTCAACGACTTGACGCGCCAAAAGTCATAAAGGGAGTCAAAAAGTTTCAACGCCTCCGATTGCACTGCAGGACCTGGTTGGTTGGTTTGCTCGTTGGCTGACTGGCTGGCTGGCTGGCTGGTTTGGCTGGCTGGCTGCATAAAAGTAAATCCATGGATTTTTGTGTAGCCACTTAAACTTTTTCGCACCCAGTGTGAAACCTTTGCCAGTCTTTAAGTGCTTGGGGGCTTCTTCTTTTACACTGGACGTCTGGGCGGCTTAAGGGAAAGGTTGAAGGGCCACTGAATGGGGAAGGATGCTGGGAAGGGAGGAGTGTGCGTGTGCCGAGCATTATTTTCATTGTCGCATTTTTCATCATCACTGCTGCCTGAAGTTTTTATGGCTCTCACTGTTTCTCTCTCGCTCTTTCTCTTTCTCTTTGTGCCGCTTCTTTTCGGCATTGGGTTTCCATGCACCTGTGTGTCGCTTAGGACCGGAAGCTGCACATCAGCGCTGCCATGTGCGTGGGTGGATGTTGGAGGGGTTGGTCTGGGTTGGTCTGGTTAGGAGTCATGCTGGCTGCTTTCTAGTCTCGTCGTTGTCTTTCCTGGCAATTGCCACTGTTCCATTCTGCGGGAAAGGGGGACTCATTGCAACGTTGCCTTCATTGTCTGTGTACTGTCTTTTTTTTTTTCATTTGGTGGTTGTGAGACCAAATCTCTTTTGAATTATTACTGTAATTACCGTTGAGTTTCGGCTGTGACCCGGCATCATCATAGTTACTATGTCTGCTCCTCCTTAGGAACACTTGGAGCTGTTGTGACACCGCTGATGACTGTGTTGATCCGACGATTATGATTTTATTACGCTTTCGTGTAGTTGTGCTTTGTTTTCTTAATTTCGTGGCACTTCTTGTGCCACACAGTGCGAGCCTGTGGCGTGAGTTATGACACTCGATTTCGGTCCCAAAAACATTTCGGTATCCATGTATTTCTAGTGTTGTTCTTCTGGCCCAACAATCAAATCTAATCGCTTGCAATGAAGCTTCTCTACAACGTTTCCTTAGGTTTCTCCACTGGATTTTCATAGTGATAAACGATGTTGGCAAACTGTCGCGTTGAGCGGCCCGTTTAATTGTAATTGTGCCTCCGGGTGGTGGAATCCAGGAATATTACCTATTGCACTGTATGCTAAGCTATTTTTCTTCACAGCTTCTGTTTACTGTTTTTTTTTTTTATTTTTGCTTAATGGTCAGCTAATCAAAATTGATGCATTTCAGCATTTGGAGAGGGTCTTTTGTTTTTTCGCTTGATACTTAATGGAGACCCCTGAGTGTTATCAATGAGCACAATTTGTAGACTTTGATTATTTTGAATGTTGAGAAATTTAGGGACAAAAATCTTTGTTGTGGCAAAGTCGAAAAGTGCCTGACTAAAGGATACTCTGTACACAATTTTTAGGCATTTACTATTAGTGAAAACACTGGTTTTATATTTATTGTAAATTTTTTTCTGAAAACGCTTGACACTCAAATAATGAAGCTGATACGACATATTTTTATTATTTATGTCTTAATCTTATTAATATTGTATTTATTAGACACTTTCTGTAAAAGTTACATTCTCCAAAAGGAGTTTTCAAATTAAATCAGCTGTTGGCCAAACCTCAATTTAAGCGTGTCTCACGCTTGTTTCTTTAAATGGCATGCTGTTAATCCTAGTAGAAAACCCACACAAAAGCCACACACACCGCTATCGCTACCCCTACCCGTTATCCTTACCACACTACCCCGCTTAGCACACATTTAACTCTTGCCAGCTTCGCTCGACTGTTAAGTAGAATGTAAACCGCGTCGCACATTCCACAATCCAAACAACAACTATGACAAACACTACCAGAACAACAGACAGCCAGACGGACAGACAGTCTGACAGACAGACAGACAGACATAGTCGAGTGCAGCCATGTGCCTCATATGGTGTCTATGGTTTAGGGTGTGAGGCAGGGGGATGGAGTATTAGGCGGGAGGGCAACGAATTTCGACACATGTTGCCGCAATAAAAATGTCAACACACACATAAAACATCTTCTAAAATGGCATTTGCACAGCGGCGTAAAATTCCAGCAGCCGAAAAATTTGAAGCATAATAAATGGCGCTATGCCTGGGCGACCAATTGCCACACACACACAGCCAGGCGACACATATACATACACAAACACATACATGCATACATACATGCACACACACTACACACACTAACAGCGAGAACGTGCTTAAAGTTCTCGGCCCAGCCATACGCACATTGTTGGCCATTAAACACGCATTCCTTGTCCATATATAAATTTATAGACCAGAAGAAACACAAGACGACCAAAAGAGCGAAAGTTTGAGCAAAGGAAAGTGTTGGCTGAGCGTGGTACAGGCTCTAAGGGGGGGTAGTGAATGGGAGGACATGTCTGCTGCAGGCGAATGAAAATGCGAGTAAAGAGAATGGTGAATGTGTCGCGCGAAGTCGCGAGACGCTTTCACTTTTCTCCGTCCAGACAGCAAATGCCCAAAACTCGCATTCGGTTTAAGTTTTGTCTGTCGAATTACCGACCCCCATCCCCCAACCCCCATTCCCACGATCCATTCCCTGTGCCGGCTCATGACCCTGTGTGTGAGCTGAATTTAAAAAAAAAAATTGTGCGCTTTTAGACGTGCGTGCCTTTAATGAGATAATCTGCGCTCTCAGTACTCATTTTATGTAATTGAAGGTTCACTTACCGTATCCCCCTGCTCCTCGACCACCCGCTGATTACAAGTGCTGAGCTGTGCTGCGGGGCAACTGGCCAGGGTGAGGGGTAATGATAGTGCCCCAGCCCGTACGTGCGTACAGCGTGCCCAGAGTCGTAACTGATGGGGGCCCTGCATTTTGGTTTGGGGCTCTGCGCCACATGCAGCAACAACGGCAGCAGCATCCACAACAGTCTCGGCATGGTAATCTGCAATAAATGAGGCATGTTGGAAGATTTATTTGATTGCTTTATTTAATATTTTAGAAGAGGCAGATGTTTCGCTACCGATAAAACGCTCAGCTACCATGGCCTTATAACAGACTACCAGAAGACCCGTTGCAAAAAAAAAGGGGGTGGCGGCGATGCGGGAAGTTGACGTTGTTGACGTTGAATTATGACAGACGTAATGAAATTTTTAAGGGCACCAAAATGGCAGAAAGGTAAGTGGGTTTTTCGGATTGTGACAGTTGGTGATTGTCAAAGTGTTGACATAAATGGAATGTTTAGGCACATAAGGCGAAAAACAAAAGGTAATTTACATTTTTGTAATGTCAAGAGTGGAAGGAATAAGATATATTGCATTTGAGATCAAATTTGATAGGTTTCTTGTTATAAATACGTTCCTTGCGCCACGACAAGCAAATGTTTTTGATTTATATCACTTTGTTATGGTTATCCCCTTCTGGCTATTCTGGCACATGAGTAAAAAAGAAATAAAGAATATTTTTAGTCTTTGGCAAAAAATATGTTATGCAAACTTTTGCTTAGCACTGTTTCATCATAAAATCTCTTTGAATCCCGCTCAGAAGGTGCCCAGCACTTCATTTAAGTAATTGCCCATCTTACCCCCAAATATTAAATGTCCGTATACGGTTAACCTTCGCATCTACTGCAACGCCCCCTCTTCAATGTAGCTTAACTCTATCAGCACAATAGAGAGACAGAGAGAGAGAGAGAGAGAGAGAGAGAGAGAGAGAGAGAGAGAGAGAGGGAGAGAGAGCTTCCCACATCAATTACGTTTATAGAGCATTTGTTCTCTGGGCAACACGCATACGCAACGTAGACCCGACCGAAATAGCCACATTCACACACACACACACACACACACACACATCTATCAGGCATCATCTATCTATATGTATATGCAAAATAAACGTGCAGCAACTAACAACTAAATTTCATTAAGCCGCATCGCACAAATTGAACTACAACAGGCAGCGGCAACGGTGGTGGCACAACCAGCAACAAACAACAACCAACAAGCAGCAACCAACAACAATGATAAAGGGGGCCATGCAGAAAATTTAAGTGCCCCGGCGGCGGCCAGAATGGAGTAGCCCACGGCACCACCAAACGAACCAATTTCGTAGCGGGCAGCCATGTGCCCAAAAAGAAGAAAAACAAAAAAAGAACTGGCAACAAGAGCAACACAGCAGCAGCAGCAGCAGCAGCAAGTCGTGCATGAAGTGCAGGACGAAGGACGCGACAGCACAAAAATCAGGCAACGAAGCATGACAAGCAGAACGCAACGTAGCGCATCCTGTGCCGCCATTTGCCACCACCAGCAAAATGTTGCTGCCACAAGCCAACAGATCGCCGGCTGCTGATGCTGTTCCTGCTCCTGCTCCTGCTGGCCAACTTCAAAATGTACTCTCTCTGTCTCTCTCTTTTTCATTATGGCTGACTGAGTCGCACGCTCGTGTGATAATAAAATGAAAAGTTTGAGCCAAAGCCATGGAGCAAAGCGGACCAAGGCTATCGGCCAGCCAGGCAAGGCAACCCGGCCAGCAGAGGCGACCGGGCTAACAGGCGACCAACGGTGCACCGCATGTCTGGCATATTTAATTTATTTATTTTATGCAAATTTCGGATAATGTATCTGCGGCCGCAGGACACAAAACAACAACAATATCATCAAGGGGTTTCCTCCAAGGTGGCGCATCATCAACTTCTACCAGCAGCAGTAGTAGCAGCAACAGCAACAGCAGCAGCAACAGCATCAGAAGAAGCAGCGCAGCATCATCCAAAAAATTCTAATGAAAGCAATTGTTACCAAACCGCGTACAAAATTATGCTGCATGCTGCCACATCCACACTACTGAGCAACGCCCATTTACCCTTACCTCCCAACTGACTACCTATCCAAGCAGGCAGGCAACGGCTGGTTGCGGTTGCCAGCGCGATATTTAGCATTACACGGTTCATTGTCTAAAGTGGCGCTCGGGGAGGTGCCTCCAACACCATCCCACCCCACCCCCACCCACTCCCCAAACTCACCACACACCCCCATATATATTGTATTTATTCAAAAGTTTGAAGCCGCCTGCTTGCACTAACTACTAATGTGCGGTTGTCTGTCTGTGTGTGTGTGTGTGTGAGTGTGTTCCTTTGGAGGGCGTGGTATTCGTGAGCAAGTTGTATCTAACGCCATTTGCTTTTTATTGTTAAGCTGCTGAAAAGTTTTACCATAATTTTAGCTAGCTTTCAGCTGTTTTTTTTCCTTTTTTGTGGCTCGTATTTTTTGTTGAACTACAATATCTGAACTCGAGCAAATAAAAGTCGAATCTTTCATATCCTTTGAGGGCAAACACTTATGTCTATATTAAGTTTCTTGAGCTATTAAGATATATAGTTTTTACAATATGTTGTAATTCAAAAGTTAAGCACAGAATTTAAATAAGGTTTGAAAAATAAGATGTTCATAAAACAACTGCTAATTGATAGGAAAAAACAAATCAGAAAACACAGGTATTTTTTGTACTTTTCGATTTTTCTGAAAAAGATATTACAATATGTTAATTCACATTTTACGATAGTCCATAAACTATTGCATGACAATCTTATATTCCAAAATTTTATAAATTATAAAATATTTTGATTTAACATCCGACTTTGTTTTTATTCTAGTTTCAAAAGCAAGTGCTACTTTCTTTCCCTCAGTGCTCTCTTTCCTAATTTAATATTTTCGTCGTGACTTGATGTACCGTAAAATGCACACACCCGCAGCTATATTGTGTGATGTTTGTAAAGGATTCCACATTGAGTTTAACAAAATATTACGTATACGCGATGTGAGAATTTTTACTAATTAAAATGGTTTTTCCGCTGACGTTTGCTGGGCCCGGGCAAACGTTACCTGAATTCCCACACAGATTTGCAAATCCGGAATAAATGGAAAATTTACAATAAAAATAAAGAGAAAACCAACAAATATATATTTCTTCAGCTCATAAATAAGCCGGGGGTGCACCAAAAGCCTTGCCACATGTGAGTGAACGCGCAATAAATTAGCATTAAAAATGCCTTGGGGCGTGGATAACGTTTTTTTTGTGTGTAATTTTTTTAAGCTGCACCTTTTGGGGCTCTTTAGCAACTATCACGTGCAGCTAATAAATTCAGATTGGGGGTCATTTAAAAGGATTGGGAATCGAAAGGCTGACGGAAAAGTGATTAACTCCGGACGAGCGGTCGTACAACCCTTTCTAAAATTGAATGGGGTCCTTTCGACTCTGTCGTTTGTGCAATTGTTTGTGAAACATTTGCGACTTTAACCCTGGTCTGGCTTTCTTTTCTCTATGTTTTTTTGTTATTTGTTTTGAGTGTGAGGCTTTGAAACGTCGCTTGCAGTCCATTTACCTGCACAATTGACTGATTTTCTAAGCGCCGACATTTGTTGGCAACCTTTTTTTATTTGTTCGGTTTTCGGCCACATAAAAAAAGTTTAAAATGCCACATAAAAAAAGTTTAAAATGCTCCTATTAAATTGTATGCAGATGCACAAAGACTGAGAATTTCAATTATTTTTCTTGCATTTAAATCGCCGAATTTGCATTTTTAAGTGTCCATAGCTTAAAATTGGATTACTAAGAGTATATTCTACAGCCAGCTTATACCCTTTCATAAGTTAATAACATTTATAAATATTCAGTGTACTCTATTTGCACTGCAATTATTTTAAACTAAATCTCTGTTATTTTCAAACAAACTCCCCCACAAAAGGAGTCTAGCTGCAAAGTTTTCCTGCTGCAAAATAGTATTTTCTTTTCACAACATCGTAAATATTCACTAGCTGTGCGGCAACACAAAAATTACATTTCTCGTTGTCACTTTTTTTTGTGGCCTTCTCTTTTTTATTGTGTGTATTTTTTTTTTTGTTGGGTTGTTATCAGAGTTTATATAAAGAGCGCGTTTCCGGCTTGCTCTGGCTGTCTGCTGAGCGCATATTTATGCGCATGTTGGTCCGAGGCAGGCAATTTGCTGCTTTACAATAAGTGCCAGGACATAAAAATAATAATTATGCTTGTACCTTTTATGATTATGGTGTGAAAACAACAATTGCTCGTACGCTGGTTGCTACTGCGTGTCATGTTTTTGGCAAAGGACAACGAGAGCGACACTGACAGCGACAACACACCCACACAAAGGGATACACTCTAGTGCAGATTTACGAGCCATGTAGGTGGGGAAAATTATTAAAACAAAATGCTTGAAAAATAAAAATAGAAAATTGTTGCCCAACGGCTTTTTAATACCCTGTTCTGAAACCTAAATTAACTACTAACTGTTTTTTATTTTTTTCTGTTATCTTCGCAATTCATCCTTACATTCATTGACAGGATGTTATCAATAAAAAGAAATTATCTTTATAGACTAGTCACAAATCACTTGAACTTATAATCAAAATTTGAAGTCTGTAATCGGCACAAGCAGATCAAAATTTTTTTTTACTATTTTTTGGCGTTATAAGTAATTCCTTCTGCCTGTTACAAAGTCTTGTGCAATTTCAGTATACCCTTTCTCACCCATTTTCGAAGAGTTTGGGACTTAAAAAGGATTATATGGTATGTGTGAGAATACATACACAATTCGAGGATACAGGGTATAGTAATTGTCAGGCATTAACCGCAACAAGAACAACTCAATGTTATTGCTGTCCAGTGGAGTGGGGGGAATTGGTATGGGATGGATGCTATGAGGCAGGCACCTTGGCCTTAACATTAAGCTTAGCGTGGCTTTCAGCACAATAAACAAAAAGTAATTTTCACAAATTTGCCAACTTGTAAGCCACGCCGAAAGTGGGCGAGAAACGCGCTCGAAACCATTGAAATTTATGTGGCGTGCAGTTGCCGCGTCCCATCGCCCTTCCCCTCCTATCCGCCACGTACCACGGCTTGTTTCTATTTGCTGAGAGTGGACGCAGGTGTTTTGTGGTGCTTGTCGTTAGCTACAAGCCAGACGACTCTGGTTCTTAATACCGGATACACAAAGTTTTGTTAAAAGGAAACTGTCGCGACGCCATTTATTATGGTCGTCTGAAGGGTCGTTGTCGCCCCACAGTTATCGCTAATGTGTGTGTTCGAGGGCCTCTAAAGCGAATCGCTTTCGCATATCTCTGTGCACATATGTATATCCGCATATCCATCCTGTGTCCTTATCATGCGCGCCTAATTCAATCAGCCGTGGCAAATTAAAGTTCCATCTTTCGGCCAAATCAAGCAGTGAAGCGTTTGAATGCCATCAGAAAAATTACATGAATTGCGACCCTTCATCAGGGTCAAAGTTTGATTTCAGACTTATGGCTCAATGACACCGGCTTACACGAGTTTTCCAGCTAATGAATTATTCTAAAATTGTATGTGAAGGCACTTTTAATTTGGTTTCACTCATTTTTTGTTGGTTCTTTAAAGCTGCTTATCGCACTGTTGGCTAAGCTTTTAAGCGGTCAATTATGACATTATGGGAAATCACTGTGATAGAATCTTTAAATTGTATTAAAGTCTTTGATGTTTTAAAGTCTTTCTTTAGGTCTTGATTACATATGAATGGCTTCTCTCTTACGAAAGAGCTTTGTGACACTAATTTTTCATTTATTCTACTTTACTGTGATTTAAAAGCTTTATTAATCATTGTCTAATTATAAATGCTGAAACAAACATTTCAGTTCTTGATTCCTGTCCATCTGCTAATCCATCAACTTAATCTCAAGATTAATTCAGGCAAGTGTCATTGGGTCTTAAGCATATGTGCATAAATCACGTGCCCCAAAAAGGGCTGGCCCAAAAGCAGCAGCAGGACAATCGAAATTGCTAAATGCTACTGGGACAATTCAAGCATGTAAATTAAAGCGCACCAAAAAAGAAGAATAGAAGAAAATCGACAAGAGGGGAGCAAACAAAAGGACAGTGCAAGCGAAATCAAACTCCAGTTGGCATCTCCTTTCTTCTTTTTTTTTTGCAGCTGCGCAGCCTTAAAGACCAGCAAGGATGTTGGTAGCGGCAGCGTCGGCGGCGACGATGGCGCTCAAATGAAATTAAAGGCGAGCAAACAAGTTACGGTCAGACAATCAGCAATGGGCCAAAAGGACACTGGATAAGGACCACGGACTGCGGACGGTGGACGGCGGATAGCAGACGATGAGAGAACAAGGGACAAGGGACACTGGGACACAAAGTGCGTTGTATGCTGCTTAAAGCAATTTCATTTGCTAACGCCTCTCCCCCCTTTCGCTACTCATCCCTTTTACAACTGCCTGTGGGAGCCTGGAGATTGATTTGTGCTGCCTGCTGGCTGCTGCCTCTGCTTCGGCTTTGGCATCGGCATCGGTTTCTGCGCCTCCTGATCCTGTCGCTGCTCGCTGGCCTGCTTGCCCTTTGATTAAATTAAATTTCATGGGACATATGTACACATTGAACCGAATTGGGTGGCTAACGGGTTTTTTTTGGGGGTCTTCCTATTTTTTTTGGTTTGTTTGTTGTTTACCCGGATTCAAAAGAAAAGTGTTGAAAAATGGCGCGTAATTTGCTGCAAATCCTTCGTGTAATTTGTTTGTCAACAAATGAGTGTGTAAATGTTGCACATTTAACATTCTACTTCTACTTCTTCTTTTTTTCTGACCCATCTTGGACACTGTGACACTGTCTAATGAGTTAATTAGGCTGGTTTATACGGGTAGCTGAGGAAGAATTAGGTTTTGGGCTCTCGAGTAAGCGAATTAAATTGATGGGTCAGTCTTTCAAATGATTGGGCTTTGTACAGAGGCGTATAGAGATAAATAGTGGGTCCGTTGCCATTTAAATGATGGTTACAATTAGCCATAGCCGATTTGCATAGCTTAATAGGGTATCCCCCCAAAGAATTGCATTAAAACTTCTGAGTAAAGCGGAGTTTTATGTGACTACTTAAAAAGAATCAGATGAATAAATATAAATAAATAACAGTTTTCATATTGTAATTTAATGCGAATCTGATTATTCTGATAGACAGTATTTTTTGCTTCTGGAATAGTATAGTTCACAGTAAGATTTATCCAAAGAGCTGCAATGGCAGCAGATTTACAAATAATATCCAAACATAAGTAAATTAAAAAAAAGGTCAATAAAATAATAATATTTCACATGCGTTGTAAAGTTTTTACTGCCATTGCAAGTAAACTTTTGTTAATATACGAGCTAAAAGCATTTCGCTGGTAAAAACTTTACTTAAATATATAGTTTGTTCTATAGCATTCTTTAAAGTATTTCAGCGCCCTTAAAACGTGCACAGTTCACATGTGCCCCAGTCAACTATAAAAACTCACAATAGCGTAAATAATGTAAAAGAAAATATGAAATACATAAATACAAACAAAAAATGTAGGAAAAAGAAATGCATAAAATTCGCTCTTTTACATTCGTCGACGAGCGACCAAAAAAAGAAGCGAAAAAAATAAAGAAAAACAATTGAGAGGGAAACAAAAACAAAGTTAAACCCAATACATTAATGGTATTTGCATTTGTACTGATTTTATTTGGTTTTTATTGAATTGATAAAATCACGAACGACAAACGGCAAGGACAAACGAGAGGGCTGCGGTCCTGCTTCGTCCTGTTTCGTCCTGCTGCCAATTTGATATTCCGATTGCAATTTATGTGCGCACACTGTAATATACATTACATATGTGTGCTGTGTGTGTGTGCGTATGTGTGTGTATGTGTGTGTGTGCGTATGTGTGTGTGTGTGTTTGGGAGACTGTATGGGTGTGTGGGGCGTGTCAGGCAAGTCGATGTTATTCTTTCGAATCCCCCAATCACCTTCCCCCATCCCGACCGGCTTTCTGTTTAAACATCTGCAATATGCTGCGGGAGCAAAGCGCTAGGGTTGCGGCAATTTCAGCAGTTTGGGCTTTTGGGTGGATCAATGCAGTCCGCTGTGGAGTGTTTGGGCTGTGACTGTCTCCCTGTGTGGGTGTGCGTGAGTGTGTGTTTATTTGGCACCACAAATGCGTTTCCTCTGCGTGGCAGGTTGGTTCGTTTCGGTTGGAATTGGTGGCTTGCTGCCTGTGGTTGTCGTTTAATGGAATTCCGCTCTTGCATTAAATGTGACACACAGAAGCTGCCAATTGGAATGCACGCTCACAGATACACTCACACACACACACACACACACAAAGAGCCAGTTACAGTTACAGTTGAATAGGACACTGTGGAGGCTGTCGTGTGGTTTAGCTTGTTTAAGTGTTAAATTAACGTTTTAACAGTTTCGATTATTCAGCCCGTTAATTTTTAATGTTCAGCTTAACCCAAAAAAGAAACAAATTCCAAAGGAACCAAAGTGATAGCTACAACATTTCCGAGTCCTTTTATTTACATTTTTTTTTTTGGTTGTTGGTATCTGTACAATTTCATTAGTTTAATTAAAAGTTTATGTGCCTGCTTGTGTGTGAATGCTGCCTTTTCAAATTGAACCGCAAAAGTTTACGGGTGGGCTGCGAAAGGATTATGTTATTGCTTTTGTCATTTATGTGGCCCATTGTTGCAGTTGAGTTATGTTGTTGCTATTGTTGTTGTTCTTAGTGTTTTAGTCGTTGAAAACTTTGTCGTTTATTTCAATTTACATCGCCTCTTTTGTTCCCTGTAATCCTAATAACACAAAAAAAAGTTTTAGAGTCAGCATTAGAAGAAATTAACAGATAAAAATCACAAAAACTATTCAAACAAACTATTTTCAACGTAATTTTATATTTGGGTATTTTGATCAGTTTACTGGGTATGTGAAAGCTGAGTTCTACTGATTGCTCATTATTCTTGTGGTCATACAACTCAAAAGTTGGTTCTGCTGCAAGTCCTTGCCATTGACAGACATTGTAACCACAGTTTTCTTCTCGTTTGTGCCCAATACGTCTAGTTTTCTTTGTATTCATCCCAACGAAATGAAATGTGGCCAGAACGAAAGCCACAAAAAATGATTGCGGTTGCTGCCCAAATTTTCTGTCTGATTGTGAAACACACTAAAATTGTATATGCGTTAAAAGCAATGAATGACTGCAGATTAGAATAGACACGCATTAAATATTAGATTTATTGCGTTTGCGGTTAAGCTGCATTCAAAGTTTCTAAAGCAGACTAAAAGCGGGGCACAAAGCGATTGGGGTCTTCGGGCCATCTTTTTGTACGTGACGAAAGCTTGATTACTATTATAAGACATATATATTTATTAAACCATTAATTAAACTATTTATTAAACATGTATTCATTGTGTTAACGCAATTCGTTTATTCATCCACCTTAATTAACAATATTTGCCAGTCATTTATCAACTAGCTTGTGAGCACCTGCACATTCTATCAACTATTTATTATCTGTTATCAGACCCATTTGCTGATCCTATTAAATAGCAATCTATGCAGCAGCTGATTCCAATTTATGAATTTCAGCAGATGTGCGCAATTCGTGTTTTTTTTTCTTTTCCCTGGAACTGCTAATGAACTCTTGGCGTGTAAAGGATATCTAAACAATAACCGTCAGGATTGTTGTGGATGGTGCTCACCTTTCAGCAGGACTGGCAGACGGGCACAAACACAATTCAATTATTATTTTATAATTAATATTTTGCACATTAGAAACGCATCAGTAGCAGCTGGAAACAAGGATACAGTCATGGGCTCAGCACACGCAATCAGCAGCCGAGGAAGGACAAGAAAGAAGAACACGACCAGGAGGAGGAGGAGTAGCATCAGGAGCTGAAAAAAATCCGAAGCGTGTTGCGTGTGGCATGGAAAAAGAAGAAAAATTAGGCAAAAGTTTCGCTGAAAGACGGAGTGGAACAGGCAAAGCAATTAATAAGAGCGCATCAGGGATATTAAGTGCGTGTAGCAAGGAAATCTCACTTTTAGCATGAAACGTGATACTATTTTCCAAGAGATATACTTTCTAAATAATCTCAATTAATATTGCCTTCGATTTGCAAGCATAAATTTCTCATAAAACCGTAAGTGTATATTTATGTGTACACCTTTTAAATACACGAGTTACTCTCCCTTCTTCTGTTACTAAATTGGTCACTTCTCTTTTTGATGTCTCCCTTGAAATCAAATTAAAATTCAATCTCCCATGTAATTATTGCATTTAGCAGCAGCTTTCACCACCTGCATGATGTATATATATACTGCATATTTTTTATACATGGGTGACACATGCATATTTAGTGAGCTGGCCGGGTCGAAGGATAACAGGAAAATTTATGCCTGTTGTCTGTCAGGTTTTATGCAAATTGTCAGTGGCATTATTTAAATCTCTATTAAAAGCAAAATATTTACTCGATAGCTGAAGACTAATAACTTTTTAAAGACTTGAATATTGTGCTGCGGAAATTGAGACTAAATGTTGAAATTGATTTAATGTAAAACACCCTGTGACTAAGTGTTTAACTACTCCAGCTACTATTTAAGTTGCCATGTTATTGAGCTTGACATATCCTTGCTTAATATATGAATATATATATCAAAGTATGGTAATATCATTAAACTCGCTATTCAGCACAATTTAATGCTTCTCTTTTACACATTTTTCTGCGTACAGGGTATAGAGTAAAAGATAAAGCTTGTTAAATGTGTAGGCGTGACTGGCCGAGTGGCAAGCTGGAACTGCTACAACGTGGCATACTTTGAGTGTTTCACAGAAGTGTTGCATGTCTCTTGTTGTTGCCGCGTACATGCGAGCATGCATATATATATATATATATGTATGTATATAATTATTCCTTGTCTACCACTTCTCTTGCTGCCAGCGGCAAGTCCCAGAAGTATACTTAATTATATTGTCGTAACTTTAAATGTCATTTTGCCATTGTGTGTCTGCCGCACATGAGAGATAGAAACGGAGATGGAGTCGTAATTCAGAGTCGCCACTTGCGGAGACAAATCAGTCGACGTACGTGGTCACAGTGGCAGACGGAGTCTAAACAACAGCATTGAGATTCATGTGGCAGAGTCAGGCCGGGCCAACGCGTGCCGTCTGACTGGCCTAATCCCGGGCTGCTCTTTCATCTTCAGCAAATAGAGAAACGGGGGCGAGGGGTCAAGCAACTTAAAATCACAACTCTGGCATTCGTTTCATGATACACATTTACCAGCTTCAGTTTCCGCTTGCCCCACTAGCAAAAATGGGTGAGTGGCGTGTTCAGTCGTAAATATGTTGAGCAAATAATTCATTTTACCAGATAAAGCAGCAAAAGCTGCTAAATACAATTGTCTGACAATTCTGAGTTCGTGTTGAGGCTTTAAACTCGCATTAATATTTCTATCATGCAATATTATTCAGCGAATTCAACTTTTAACAATTAAATGAAAAATACATTGTATGGAAAAACCTCAACTGACCAGTTTCTAGCAAACTCCAATTGCAGTTGACGGACGCTTCATGGCAGACAGCTGATGTTTAAAACAATAAAATACTTAAGTGATTATCATTTCGCAAAGCACATTGAAACAACTGAATCGAAAGATGAGCTGGGTTGTAATTTATTTATAAAGCTAACAAGTTATATAATTGCTTCTGAATATATTGTGATATATGTATTATTTAATGTCAAGTATTTGCCAATAACGATTCTTAATAAATTAGTTTAAGACTTCAATTTCAATATCGATATTTAATAATAAACTTGCTTAAGTTTTTAATTCATTTTTATGCTGCTCTTATTTTCCATAAAATATGTTGTTTTTAGTTTTTTCACAATATAATTTTGAGGGATTTTTGTGAAAATCTAACTTTTAGGCTCGTTAAACGATTAAATGATTTTAAATTGTTTAAGTCATTTAGCCAACTGAAGTAACCGGTTCGATATTCCAAACATGATTAGTGCGAACGATCTGGCTAAAGGCCATATATATATCCAAATTTGTAGATACGACAGGAATGGATATATATTATATGTATTTTATGAGTATGACGTCAAATAAAAACCTTTTTATTTTATTATTTTCTGTACTTGGTGTTTATAATGAAAAGTTAGATAATTATTAAATAAATAAATAAATAACCAGCTAGCTCTCCATCTATATAGTCTTAATTTTATAAAACTGATTTCTTTTTTATTAAGTTACATTTAAAAATAACAATTTGAGTAAGCAATATCACATTTAAAATTCGTTGCCACGTAATCCGCTTGTTATGTGATATGATTCTAGTTATGTGGAACATGACCAGATTACTAAAGAAAACTCTCTGTATAAAGATTGAGCTAACAACAAATAAATGCATGCATGAGTATAAATATAGACCTAACCGGCTACTTGTTGATCGTGAGCAGTAAAAACAAAAACATTTTGTACTTTTATCAGCAGTGTTTGTTGTTTTTTAATTTTTTTTTTAGCTTTTTATCGACAAGCCGAGCACGTTGCCTGCCTCGTTAAGAGTCGCTTGGGGCTTTGAGAGCTTTGCCAACTGTAGCGTTTGCTCAGTCTCAAGTTAATAATTGAGTGAATTACAATGCGGGCTCTGGCGAAGCGACTCTTTTTGTTATTGTTGGGATTGCACTTGGCTGCTACAGCATTGACCTTGGAGCAGTCACAATTGGAGACGGAGTCGCATCATCGTGTGAAACGCATTGTGGGTGGCAAGACGGCAAAGGCGCCACCCGTTGATGATCCCGTTGTATTTGCACGAGCCTTTGACCGAGATGTGCGAGTGGAGGGTTTCCGGAACCCTCAAACTGGTGTCTATAGCTTCCTGGGCATGCACTATGCTGAGCCACCGGTGGGTAAATTACGTTACTCGCGGCCAGTCTACAAGCGCCTCAGTGGCGATATGAATGCAATGCGTCACGGACCACCTTGTATACAGCCGCATCCGCAGCAGCGGCATCAGATTATTGGCGATGAGGATTGCCTGCTGGTGAACGTTTATACGCCACAGATGCCGGACGAGACGACAGGATTGCCGGTTTTTGTATGGATACATCCGGGTGGCTTTCGTTACGGTTCCGCTGCACAGTATGATGCCACACCCATGGCACAGCAGGGCGCCATTGTCGTTGCTCCGCAATATCGTCTCGGCTCGCTGGGTATACTGGGCGATGGCACTAAGGAGTTTGACGGCAATTTGGCCATGTTCGATTTAGCAGTAGCACTTCGTTGGGTTTCGGACTACATCTCACACTTTGGTGGCGATCCCAAGCGGGTTCAGGCAATTGGACACGGTTCAGGTGCAGCTAGTGCAATGTATTTGTCCATGTCTCGGACAGCGAGAAATGCGGGAGAGGTGCATGGTGTGGTGGCCATGTCGGGCACGGCTTTATCCCAATATGCGATAGATAAGGAGCCGGTGCAGAGTGTCCAAGAGGTGGCTAAAATTAATGGTTGTCCCACTGGTAATGAGCTGGAAATTGTCAACTGCATGCGAGAGGTGAGTAACGAAAGCGGGTAACTAAACGAAAGCTTGTCTGCATTTTATTATGAATTTTTCTATTCACACGTCATTGGAATCAATTTAAAAAAAGCTATCGACTAATATATATTTATCATCGCTCCCTTTAGAAATCGGCTATGGATATAATTAAGAATGACGACAAAGTGCAAACGGAACGTTTGGCAGGTCGAGCTTTAGTCAAAGGCCTCACGGGTAACGTTGGCTTCCAGCCACATCCTGAGGAGGAAGACGATAACCGTGCGTTGCCCAGTCTGTTGATTGGTGAGCCCGAGCAGCAACTGCGTAGTAGCAACTTCACGGGCATTCCTCTGCTGACTGGCGTAACGAAACACGAGACAGCCAACTCGGTGACAGTGGATACTCTGAACACTGTCTTTGGCTCGGCCGAGAAGTTTTTGGGTTCGCTGCAAGATGCTCTACAGCAGTTGACTGGTTTTCTTCGCATTGATCAGCAGACGGGGAATATTGCCAAGGCTGTGCTGCCAGGACTGACGGGCGTTCTGACGCCCACGCTGCAGGATGTGTTGAAAGTGCCACAAGCGCTGAATGTGGATCAAGTGCTGGCCAAGGTGGTGGAGTCCACAACAGATGTGCTGTTCAATCTGCCCGCCGTGCTGACCACACAAGTATGGTCCAAATTGGCACCTGCTTTTGTGTACAGCTTCGAGTACAATGGCACCACGTCAAAGGGCATCAATTTTCTACGTGGTCTGCCCATTGTGGCCGAGGCCTCCAACGATAAGCCGGAGACAGTTGCCCATGGCGATGAGCTGGGCTATATGTTCGATGCAAATGATATATTTGGCAATCCGTTACTGGAAACACGTTTGAGCAGTCCCGATGATTTGCAGGTGCGCAAAAATCTTATCGATATGCTGCTGCAGTTCGCCGGGAATCAGGATCAGGATAAGGGCAAAGGTGATGGTAGCCCGGCAGCCTCCAAGCTGTTCCAAAGCGTGACCGGCGGCGGCACTCCATTCATCAAGGTGAATACCAAACTGGAAGCATCCAGCGATTTTCGCTTCTGTGAGCTTTCAGTGCTGGGCGCTTCGTTGTCTCCGCTTACCTCCACCAGCTGTGCAGCGCTGGGCAACGTGCTGGGACAACTGGGCGGCGGACTCGGACAGACGGTGGGCAGCGTGGGAAATACGCTGGGCTTGGGAGGCGTTGGACAGTCGCTGGGACTGGGAGGCAACAGGAATGGCAACAACAGACGTGGAGGAGGCGGTGGTGGTTTCGGTTTGGGTTTAATTTAAGTTTTTGAAACACTTTACCTCTTTGTACTCTTTAATTTGCAAGTTTGTATTGTATTAATATAGAGGACAAATCATGCTAAAAACGCATTGCATTTGAAAATCGGTTCAATTTTGGCTGCCTCCAATTGGTAATCCAATTCGAGTGTCACTTTTCACATAAAGTTTATGTGAAAATCTTGCTTTCAAACTTTTGTATGATATCTACTTGTCGTTCACACCTCACTTGAGGACTTTTACTTCCATTCTAGTGGGGAATTTGGTGGATGCTGAATAAAAAGTGTTTGCTATTGATATAAGCTGCTGGTTGCCATGACCCGTCGCTCAATTAGCACAGCTCACACAGTTCACAGAGCTCGTTGCCGAATTTTCTGTCTGACGTTAATCTCTCTATTGACTTTGGGCTGGCCACAGAAGCGTCGCGGCGCAGCATTCAGCGCAGCAGTCACTGAAATGTGCCGATAAGCAAATTTCCGGCCACCCTCGCACAAAATTTAAACAAAAGCAAAGTTTTAAAACTTGTGGGCAAATCCACAGCCCGCATCCGGCGGGGGTCGGGAAGTGAGAGACTTGTTCGTTGGCAGTGGCAACACAGTGCAAACAATGAATATAAGCTTCAAGTGAAAGTTGTGAGCTGAAGCTGGAGGAAAGTAGCTGGAATCTATCTGCTGGGTTGCCTTGGCATCTTTTGTGCAAATTCCTTGCAGGCGCTGAACTTCTATGGCCAAAAAGCTAAGAGTAAAGCCGGCTTACCTACAGCTAGACCCCATTGTAACTGCTCTTTCATGTAATGGCATTAATATTATTAAAACTAATTTCATAAATTGAAACTGCTCGACATGCCAGCCCATTCCACAATTTGGCATTGAGATCTGGCGGTTGGAGTTAATTCCTAGGCTCGGACATTGATGCCACTCTGGCTGCTAAGCCTAATCTCTATTCAGTTTGCAATCACAGCCAGAGCATACAGAACACTACACTGAATTTCTATTATGATTGAAGATTATGCTACAAGATTATAGTACAAGTACACAAATATATATATAAATGTCGTCACGCAAATTCAGTCAAAACGAATCTCAAATTGAGTTGCTATTCGAGCATAGCTTTGGATCAGATCAGATGAAAACTTGTATTCCAAACTTGTTGTTCTTAGCAAACTTGTTGTTGAAGTAAAGATGAAATTACTTATGCATTAAACAATTTATTAATTGTTTCTGACACAGATAAATTCCGAGAGTTACGTTTTAAAGAACTGTATATAGTTATAGTTATAAAAAGTATGATCTCAAATGTGAAAGCTATTTAAAGTATATTCAAAGATACTTTAAAAGTATTTACGTCTTAAAACACATTAAAATCTTTACACAGGATATCATAAAATAGCAATTAGCAGAATTCTTTTTACATTCTTTGCGAGGCATTTCAATTAGAAAACTTTGATGTATTAATCATTGGTAAATTTGAGTTTGCTAGCTGCGACATCTGTGACAATATTAATGGGCCGTTACGGGTGGGCTTACGAACAAAAACTTTACAATTAATTAGTGTCCGAGACGGCAGCCGGATGACAAATGATAATTATAATTCTAAGTAAGTAGTTGGCCAGGCAGGCTGCTCATAAATACTTAAACGAGCTGAAGAAGAAGATATCGCCATAACTGGTTGAACACTTTTAATGATGGTCATAAAAATGCACGAATGCGAAACGTAAATTCGCGAAAGGCATAGAACAACTTTAAGAATGGAGAGGCAAAATAAATGATCAGAGACAATGATGGGGTGTAATCAAAGCAAGCTGTTAGCTAACCCTCCCATTCAGTCCTACCTATAAAACCTATAAAACTACTGTGGATAATCAGCATGCTGCCCCAACCCCCCAACGACTCATTCAGTTCATTATGGAGCTGTTTACCTGGGCGTGCCTCAATTGAGCATAAATCACGAGTCCGTTTTATGGCTAAAGTGTCGCCCAATTTCCAATGCAATTTGCCGGGCCAAAAGTTTTTGGTTAGTTTTTGCCTGAGAAGACATTTGCAAAGGGGATCCTTGGGCTGCATTCCCCTCACCGTCTCTTACCCAATTTTTCTTCATTAATGTGTAGTTACGCAATTTCCGCAAAAAGTTTTCTAGCGTTGCGTTAATTTTGGCCAATTCAGTAGCCGGTAATACGTTCATTCCATGTTTACCAGCAACTGTATTTGCCAGCCTCTGTTCCCCTCTTCCTTTCAGGGTGCTCATCAACCCTCAGCTGGAGTCAGGGCGTCTGCTGCTTTCGTCTCTCATCCTCTGTATTATTCGCATTGTTGTTATGTCGTTTTGCGGTTCGAGCCCGGCCTATTTCGAGTCTTTTGCCAAATTAGTTCCGCCCCTCGATTTATATTGTCATTTCGTGCGTTTCGATTGTGTAAAGCAATTTCATAGGCACAATTCTGGCTATAGTCAGTTTTTGCCTATTTGATTCTACAAGCCCCCCCAACTTTGTCCCATTCCTTCGTTTTTGCTGTCATTTCATCAATTCTGGAGCAGAAGTTACGGCATTGCGGCGTGTTTAGTCTGTGTATAGAATGTAGTTACCCATATGGAGTACGACTACAAGTACGAGTAATCAAACCCACACTCACATTTCCTATAAAAGTAGGTGTATTTGTGTGTGCGTGTGTATTTTGCTCTGCAGATAAGCGCATAAATTAGGCTAGTCATTTGCTGTTAATAGTTGCAGCAGCTGCTTCTGGTCCTGTTCTAGTCATGTTGTTGATTTTACATGTACTTCTTGTGTACCTTACGAAATTATTTTGCTCCAAGCCAAAAATTTTGTGGCTACAGCTTAATTGAAAACTGTATGAAGTTGTATTAGCCAATTACTCAAATGTTTTTAAAATCAAAAAGTAAGTTTTCGTTATTTTTCTTTTCTTAAATTTAATATGAAAGACACTCGTAGATAATTTGCAACTTTAACTATTCCGAAGTATTTTTTTAAATCATGTTTGTAACTCTTTAAACTGGATGAAGAGAAATTAGCAAGTTTATATTATGTGTTGTAAATCAAATTCTCTTAGCTATGACATTTTTGCTGTTTTGAGCTTGGACTGCATTAAGTTGATTACTATTGTATAAAAAATTGAATTTAAAACCCTTTCAGGCTAAATTTCAATCAACTATCTGAACATAATCTAAAACGTAATTAACTCTATTCCAATTTCGATTATTTTCAATTTTCGGATCAGCATGAGCTTGTTGCACGAAATTGACAAGCACAATTATGGTATTTATTATGGACAAATTTTGAATGAAAGAAATAATCTGCTCAGCGTGATGCAGGTGGGCAGGCAGCATCAACAACAATAAAGCCCCGGCAACAATTGGTCTAATCCAAATAATGGAATTTGGATGTGCTATATGCCCGAGCCTGTCTATCAGGCTTGCATATTGCAAGGGATACGCCAGTTGACACCAGTGAAGAGGCAAGGGGAATGGTAAATGAGTGCCGTCATGCCGCTGTCAGGCTCAATTTTGGGTAAAGCCACTTGGCCATTGTTTGAGTTTTGATATAAGCAAAAATCTGCTTTGTATGGCCTCAATCTAAAGGCTCTCTGTGCGTATTTGTGTGAGTTTGGATGTGTGTGCGTGTGAGTGTGTGTGTGTGTGTGTACGTGGGTGTGTATGGGACAGGTCTCTTTGCTAATGTGAAGTCGGTTCTGTTTGGAATTATGATGTCTTTGTTATTGGACTGCACTTGGCCGACGCTTTGACAATGTCAACTGCAGCCCCGCAATTCAGAGACCCTCATGAATTGGATGGACGTGGGTCGAACTGGGTGGGTATCCAGAAACTGTTTCTGGACTGAGCATGAAGCTATCAGGCTCTAATTAAAATTGATTACTATAATTAGTATTGATTGGAGTGTGGCACGCACACAGAGCACGCACCACAGAACAGAACAGTGTCCCAATCATAATTTTGCCAGTTTTCTTTGGGCAGCTCAAATGTTAACAGTTTTGACCCCCAACTTAATAAATCGTTAATGTTTTATTTGTGAGCAACACCTTTTGAGCCAATTGTCACAGACACTAATTAACTGCACGCAATTGGCCTGCAGGGCAAGTTTATTGATTGCCCAGTTCGATTGGGCCAATGGCTCGACGCCATCAAGTATGCAATGACTTATTAATGCCGTTGATTGTGCTTGACATCTGCTGAAGTTGACACATTTCGCAAAAAACAACAATTTACCACAAAGAACGAAGAACGTTTTCCTCCAATTGCACTCAATTCTTGTTATTAATCTTTTTTTTATTGAGTAGCTTTTACCCGAGTTTTAGAATTTTTAAATGAATTGTGTGCGTTTTTATCAATTGATGAAAGCCAAGAAATATTAATTTAACTGAGCTAAGTGCATCCAATGTACACTTACTTCCCATGAAGTTAAATGACTATAGTGAAAACCGTCATACAGTACACCTAATAAGATACACACTCCAAACAGTTTACAATACTACGGTTTCAGTTTTTACAAAGTTATATAAAAACTTCGAAATTATATAATCAGTCTATAAACTGACATTCGAAGTGCTTTCTAGTCAAAGTCAAACAATGGATATCTAGCACCGTTTACATCTATATTGCAAACGGAAGTACTAAATCTGCCATAAAATCAACTTTAAAAAGCGCTTGAGTTGTTGCATTACATGCTGCCAAAAATCATCCCGTTATATGCGATTTTTACAAGCGCAGCGGGAGCAGTAAGTATGAACTCCACCTATCCCCAACCTCATTTCTCACCCCTTTGACCAAAAGTTTATGTCGAGTACTGTTTATATGGCTGCTGTACTGTTACAGGACTCTCTAATGGTTAGGGCCTGGAGGGTGGGTGGCGTATTGATGGGGAGGGGGAGGGGGTGTATGAAGTGCATTGGAATGTGTGGCAGCTGCAATTGTGCGGCAATAAATTATTGTGCAACACGCAGACGGCGGTCTCACTGACTACGAGTCTGAATGTGCGGCTGGCGACTGCTACTGTGACTCTGACTCTGAATGAGTGGCAGTCACAGCTCTGCTATTGGAGGTTGCAATTGGGCAGTTGGGGGTCTGCAGTCTGTTGTCAGGGGGGTGTCTGGAGGAGCTGGGCGGCGTGGTAATGAATGCTATGAAAATTTTTTAACAATTTTTTAACTTAAAAATTACGACAGCGCTGACAATTTGCAATGCGACAAAAATAAAAATAAGAGCGAGAGAATGACGCGTTTGCCCAATGCTGACTTTGCTCATTCGCAGGCAGACTCTGAAAATGCTGTTTGGCTGGTGTGGAGCGTGGGGTGCCCTGGGAGCTCCTACTGCTGACTGCTGACTGTTGCCTTTTGCTTTTGTTACACCCATTTAATGTACCTTCAATTTGCATGTCTGTATGTGTGTGATTGTGTGTTTGTGGGTCTCTGCTGGCAGTGCAATATTTTACTTTGCCAAATGTGTGTGTAGCATGTGAGGGGTGTTTGAGAGAGTTGGCGATGCTCATTTGTCAAATGTCACGACTTGATGATGCAATTGTTGTTTGTGCCGTTTACTGCTGCACTTTCGTCATTTAGTTGCGCATGCAAATTTATGGCCTCGTTGCATCTGTTATTTATACGCATTCATACTCTCTTCCCATTTATGGCTTATTTACGCATTCTTAAAACAAAAACTCTGTCAACTGTCTGTCACAAAAAAAAATAAATAAATATCCAGACTGACAGCAGACGCTCGTTTCTCTCGCTGCCTGAACGTAACTTGAGTAAACATATCGTATTGCTAACAAGGGTTAGTTCCCAAAGAATAACACTTAAAGATGTGCACACCCACGCCAAGCCACCATCACCATCATCCCCTGCCCTAAACCGAAGCAAGCTGTCAGGGGGTGTCGGGCCACGGCAAACATCAAACAACCCCATCTGCAATGTCAACCTGTGCACGCGTTTGGGTATGGGAGGGGTGGGGGTGAGGGAGCGGGTGGGATGTGCGGTGCAGAGGTCCCCCTCACTGCCAATACAATTTATGCGTTTTTAAAGACTTCTGGTTCAAGTCACAGCACTGTTTATGTTTTTCTACTTCTATGTGGATTTATCTGTGCCCTAACCGAGGGTACTTTAATTATGTCACGAAGCAGAATAAGAACCAAATGATTATTTTATGTTGCGATTTTTGGTTTTTAGGTTGATCATGAATGTATTGGCTAAATAATATTTTTGTTACCATCTATGATAATAATTCTATCCCTCCAATAAATAGTTTCAACAGATTTCTTCACTTTAAACTTTATTTCCTTTTTTATTTTTATTTCATATTTTTTAGTATTATTTTGATTTAATATTTATCGCTTTTGGTTTGTTTTCGTTTATCTCTAATTCTCTAAATCTTTAACTTCCATCTGATCTTTAGTTCATTGTTTGAAAGGCACATGAAAAGCGCATAAGTCATCTTTATTTATCGCTTTCCATATCTTTCTCTGATTCTTTCATGATCTTTAAATCAATTTCAAACTATTCTCTTCCTCACTCTCCCACTCTCGCTTTGTATATATCTTTTATCTCAAGTTACTACATATTTTTTTGAGTTTTCAAATCAATGACTATAGCTGCAAGGGCATTAAAACTTCACGAATCCCTCAGGTAACATTCTTGTTTTTCGCATTTTGTTATGCAATTTTTGATTCAACGCTCGTCTGCATCTCGGCTGTGTGCCTGAGAAAATATTATTCTTTAATTTCAGCGTGACTGCATTCCGTTGCCATTCAGTTAGTTCGCTCTGGCTCCTTTCTTTTATTTGTCAGGTTTAATTTTTATTTTTTTTTTTGCTATAACTGTTGGCAGCCAAAAAGCATAAATATACAATGCAGTTTTTTGTGTATGTTGGCTGTTGCTACCTATGAGTTAGCGTTAGTTTAGCCTTTAGCTCAGCAACTGCTTTCCAAACTTTCGATTGCTTCTTTTATGCGTTTCGCTAAAAAAAATCAAAAAGAAAACAAATCTGTTGCATAAGTTTGGGCGCAATTTCCATAACTTTACAATTGGCGCGGAAAGTTTTGCTTTACTATCATGTAAGAATCTTTTTCTCTCTTTGCAATTTTTTTGTCTGCCTTCTCAAGCTGCTTAATTGTCAGGCAAATTTCTTGGTTCATTGAATTTCACTTCTGGCTGAGAAAACTTTGTGGCAGTTTGAAATACAATGCTACCTCTTGCAGATAAATTGCGCTATAAATCTGCAAAATGGATAATGAAAAATTGTGCAGAAAGCTTTTCGAAATAATTTGCAGCAATTGTCATAATTTAAAAGTTATTTTTTTTAATTTATCGTTAGCTTAAAGATGTGTGTTTGCGTGTGTGTGTAAAAGCTGGTTAAAAGTGAGTTGTGGAATGCGTTCAGAAATGCCTTTTGCAATTGCTGGCTAAGCACATAAAGTCAGTGAAAAGAATCCTTGTAGTCCTTACGTGTAAATATTTTGCCAGTCTGCCGAGCATTAATCATATTAAGGCGTGTTTTTTTTATGCCGTCACACCGTGCGTATGATTATTACCACTATTATTAATATTATCATGTGCTCGACTGCCAACGCCCGCGGCTTGTGTTTGCCGTATCGTGGCTCGTTGCCATCGTCATTGCAATTATTTAGAAAATCAAAGCACGTGCGCGCTGTGCTTTTATGCGCTTACGTGTGTGCCATGACCACATGTGTGTGTATCTTTATGTGTGTGTGCGTGTGTGTGGGTGTGTGGGTATGTAAGCGTGTATGCACACTAAAATGCTTTGAGCTGCCTCGCTTCTTACGCCACATATACACAAAGAATGGAATGATTGGAGAGACACAGGCTCAAAAGACACAAACAATGCGCATTTGTTGACAGCCTCAAATTGTGAACTTTGCTTTTGTAAAGTCGTAAAGTCCCATACATACACACGTTGGGATGGACTTTGGAGGGGGCGTGTGTTTCCTTTCTAGATTGCAGCATAAGAATATAGTTGTATTAGGCTTGGAGGTGAGCATTTTATGAGCAAAAATAGGATGTTAAATGTAAGTAAACAAGTATGGCTTATTTCTTTACTTAATTTAACATGAAAGTCACTTTTAGCGTAAATTAATTTCATTAGGAGCTAGAAATAAAGCATGTCTTGGACTTCAAACTGTGAAATTTAACTAAGCTTATGTAAGCAAACGTTTATTTTTATTATTATGTTAATTTGAAAATTTATTAATATTTTAATTTATAGGATGCTCACTTCAAGGTTTAATTTTTTCCATATGCCAGGTTTTTATATCGCACTTATTATATATGTTATATTATTTTCAGCTGCTCACATATCCCATTAATACCTTTCAAAACTTTTTGCAGTTAACTGTTTCAAGATAACTCTAATTAAACCTTCCATTTAACGATTGCCTTGTTAATTTTTTTTTGTCAATTTTACATATAGATCCCTCTAAGAGTCTTATGCATTTTTCACAGCTCTTGAGCATCCTTACTTAAAAGTCACTTGTTATTTAACGACCAGACATTAGAAATTTTAAGCCAACAATTTTTAATTTCCCAATGCGCTCATCCCGAGAGCCCATGGAACCCTCCATTAGCATATGAACTGCAAAATGCAGACATAAACAAAAGTTTTTGGTTGTTAATCCACACGTTCGCTAATGAAATATCCATTTGCCCCACGCCTTTGACAGCATCTTGTTGAGTAGCTGTCAGTCGGTTCATATGCTTGTAGCTTGCGTATTGGGGAGTAGAGAGGAGCTTATGTCTTGTTGGGATGTGGCAATGACTGTGTGCAACTTTTGCGGCAGCGCTTTTAATTTAAATTGACAACATCAAGCAGTTAAGTACTTGCAGCGACATTTTAATAGCTTGTAAGCCCCGAGAGTACCAACAACTCACCCAAAAAAAAAAAGCAGAAATAAATAAATAAAAAGAAGACTGTGCGGGAGAGGGAGGGGGGTCGAAAAAAGACGCACCGGCACAAGCTAAAGGAAATAAATACAACGGACTCTTATTTACATATTCCCAAACGTAAATACGCGCCATTTTTATTTGCCCGACTGCTTTTTTATATTTGGGCACTCAACGAATTCAGCGAATCCCGTGCAGCCTGTCTCCACATTTTTTTTTGTTGCTGTTAGCCCCTTGCTTTTCATTTTATTTTAAAGAAAATTTGCATAAAGTGAAAACAAGCATTTTAATTTCACTCGACGCAGTCAAAAAATGAAATGTACGATTGCATATACGAGTAGGTAGTAAACGTTAGCGTTTACTGGCTCTCCCCAGCCCATCCCTTTATACCTCTTCTCTACCGGTGTACCGGTGTGACCGGCAACTCCCCCGAGCAGTAAAAACTTTTGCGAGACGAAATCCATTGCAAAACAACAGAATTTATTAATGGCATACCGAAGATCAAATATCCTAGCTATCAGCGTAATACAACAATCTTTTTCAACCATGATCAAGATACAAACTGCGCAACTGGTTTATGATATTTATGTTCTAAAATACTTCAACGGAAAATATTATATTTTGATTTTATTTAAAACCGCAGAGTTAAATAGAGATTAAATTTAAACTTGTGTAGCTTGAAAAGTGCTTTTCTATTGCACTACAAACTTCGTGAAAAAATGAAGTAACACTTGGCAAGGGTATAAGCAAACTAGGCAGGGGTTTGTGTCAGCAGTCGTAATTGTTGGGGACCTGTAAAAAAGCGCAATGGCCACAGACAAAACAAACCAATTTAAATTAGACTACCCGCTGGGTTGCTGGGTTGCTGGGTTCTCCGCATCACCGTTCGGGGGCTAATATCTGAGGGAAAAGTGTTGAAACTTTTCTGAGCTCCAACTTTTGACATTCGCAATGCACTAAATGTGAATGCCCGAAATGAGGGGAGAGGGTACAGGGGGCAGTTCATGATAAATGTGCATTCTGTATATAGCGTTAGAGGGATGGGGTTTGCTTTGTGGTACCCACGTAGTCTATGAGGTGCCATTATGAAAACAATTTCGACAGATAACCGCAACCAGAACTTGAATCCAACTAAAATTTGCTCATTTAAGTGAGCGAGTAGAACGTAAAGCTTTGGAGCATTATTTGAAATGGGACACATGCCACGTTGGCAGTTTAATATAATTTAAACCTAAACACATACCGAAAGTCACACAGTGTGTATGTGTGACTGTGACTGAGAGTGTGAGTGTGTGTATGCCTGTCAGGGGTTATTTGTGTGCGGCTGTCAAGTAGCCAGCCGTCTGCCTTTTGACGCTGTGCCCCATAAATTACAAAGCACTTGGCAAAGCAGACCAGACGCAGCAGCAAAGCCGCATCTTCCCAATTTGGTTAGTCATTTGCCTTGCCCCGGGCGCAACGCAAACACAAAACTATTAAGTGGGCATAAAACTCTCTGGATATGTGAATTAGGGATGGAGCAGGCGTAAAGACGCCAGAAAACCCTAATTCGAGTACCATACACAAATGGCAGACGGTTCTTTGCATAGAGTTAGTCTTAGTTAGTTAGTTAGTTAGTCCAGTTGATGTTCATTTGGGAACCCAAACAAAACAAAATATATAAAAAATTTGGAAAAAAAAAACAGAAAAAAACTTTAATATTTTTGTCAACGAGGCTTTGTGTAAATATTTGCATAAATATTAATTTTTAGTGGTATCCTGATAGCTACGTAATAAATACTTAATTAAATACTGGGTTAAGCACTTCAAATTATGGTATTTTTGTGAAATTAATATCTTAACTTTGAACTAGAACGAGTGAATTCAAAAAATAATTATTAAAATAAACTGTCAGCCCATTCTTTTTACAAATTTTATGCAGTAATTTAAACTAGAATCTAACATTTTACTATATATTTAATACAGTAAGACAGGGCAGCATCCAATGAACAATTTTATTTTATCCATCACCGACTACGTGATGCATGGTAATGACAATTTTACAGATTGTTAGCAACTAATTACGCATTGATTTCAATAAATTGACTTTTAATTGCTTAACTCTTCCTTCTCCTCTTCTCTCTGGTGTGCTGATTTTATAGTGTACCAATTTATTGGCTTAATTGACAAAACAAAATGAATACATGAGAGTCGTGGCCACTCGGTTAGTTGATTTATTTGCGCGATATTTTGCTGTTTTAATTGGATGCCGGCAAATCGAGCTGTCACATAAATAAAATATAACAATAAAGCATTTGTTTAGTTTAAGGAAACAAAACAAAAAAAACATCAAAAATGGTAGAGGACAGAAAAAAGTTTTTGTCAGCTTTCACAAACTTTTGCAAAAGACATTTTCAAGTGCAAAGTTTTTTTTTTTATCCTCCCGAGGACGGGACACTGGTTGAATTGTTTCAAGTCTACGGATAAGACAAGAGACAACAGCCACCCCCATGCTTGCTCCACGAGTGGCTGCATTTAGCGTGGGTGTTTCGGGGTAGCTCTTGCAGGGTTTCTATGTATGTGTGTGTGTGTGTATATGTTGTACCCTGATTTCCAGGTCTAAAAAGTCAATCACAATTCCCAGTGCAATCAGAAGACGTCGTATTAATATTTAAAGAGGTCATCGAAATTGGTTTCAGCTCACCCTGTATGAGCTACAACTCTCACACCCCAATACCTGCAGCTCGCCAGATAAAATGGCAGTAGCAATTTGTGGCCTGCAATATTTTCCACTTAGTTGACGATTTGTTGCAGTTAAGTGGCTCAGCGGCTGAGTGGTTCTTAGCGCAACCCTCCCAAGCTATGAGAAGATTGTATCGTTCAGCTTTGTCCTTTCTTTATGTCTGGCAATTTGGGTTTTATGATTTGCAGCATTGTCTTAGCCGCTTTATGATCTCACATCGTTGCATTTTTAATGCCAGATTGAATACACATTTGCATTTGCTCCTTTGCTATTTATGTTTTCCAGCTTTTCGGATTTTCCTGCTTATATCTCAGCACAATGACAGCTATGTGTTGTCTGGTAACTGTCTGGAGTAAATTTTGTTTTTCCCCTCCCCTGAAAGTGAAAACTTTCACTTTTTGCTCATTCTTCAAGTTGCGGCTATTCAATTGCATTCTGTTTCAATCAATCACACTCAAAGTTCAAGAGTTTTTCTCTTCCACTTGGGAAAACATTTGCATTCATTTTCCATTCAGTTGCCATTGCTTGTGTGTGCCTGAAAAGTATTTGCAATTCAGTTATGCGAACTTTTTGAGTGGTTTTCTAATAACAGTGGGTCCATTTATACAATGTAATAATAATGTAATAAAACTGCATTAAGGGCACAAAATACAGATTAAATAAGATGAATAACCAAACGGAGTTGACAATAGATTTGTTTGTAAATTGATAAATATAATAATATTTGGCTATGTAAAATGAACAGCTAATTCAGTGGCTTCCTCCGAAAACAGCGCGGTTTTTTTTTTTTTTAAATTACTTGCCTTGGCTCTTCTGTAAATATCATTAAAACTTGTTGCAGTATTTGCTGAAATGATGTAAGTACACAATAATTTGAGTAGTTTAAATTTTCGTTAGCAAAGAAACTGGCAAGTTTTGCATAATTGGTTAAGCTGCAACTCTACTTAATTTGAATGCCAACTTTTAATTCAGCAAATCCCAAATGAATGAAATAAAATTATTAAAAAAATTAAAAAAAAATATTATAAAAAGAAAAGCAAAGCAGACGAATTAACACTTTTGCCAAGACCGCTGAAAGCTTTGGAATACCAGGGGAGTCTCCTAGCTCCCAAAGCCCAGGCTTCCAGTCCTTTTCCCTTGGCAACTTTTGATAGCCCGCAGTGCAAGTGGGTGTAGGGAAGGGATGGAGTGAAGCCGTAGGACGCTGCGAATCCGGAACTTCCGTGCAGTACTCAAGTTCTGTGCCGCTGGCTGTGAGCATAAAGTCTATGAGCACAGGGACTTGATGGGAAGCAAGGCACGCCGAGTTTTGGTTGCAAAAATAAATTTGTATTGTTTTTGTTGTTCTTCTTCTTCTTGATGTGTGTGCGCTGCTGCTGCTGCTGCTGCTGCTGTTGCTGTTGCTATTGCTTTGTTGTTCTGGCGCGCCAAAGAGCAAACACAGTGAGCGCAAAAACCGCAGCCACTAAATGCATTAAGAGCCAGGCTCCATGAAATGGAGGCGTTGCAAATTGCGGGCTATATGTGTGTGGGTGTCTGTGTGGGTGTCTGCGTGTGTGTGTCGGTGTGTGTATTATTAGAGTGAGACGCAAGAACTGTCTGAGGGCTGCGGTGTGCGCTATCCTCTTGTGTGTTTGTGCTGCGGTAATATTGTAACGGCTTTTGTATCTCGCTGCCAAGTTTCGAGTTTGGCATTGTTTTCCTGCACGGATATCCTTAATGAGTGAAAACTGGGCTAAGGCTCGGCGCTCTTGAGTCTGCCACACAGCAATGGGAAAGGCAACAGCAGCAGCAATCATAATTATCAACCTTCCCTCCCCCAGCACTGACAGCTTAACTGACAGAAACACACTCGACACTCGACGACAACTTTTCACCCAACAACTGCACACACACATACACACAGGCACACACACCCACACACTTGAGTTCTTCTCTGACCACATGTGCACATAAATCTTGGGCCACCTACTGTTACGCTTGTGTAATTATCATTGTGATCACTTTTCAACAGAGTGCGAAAAACTTTTGTATTAAAAGTAAACTTATGACAGGCCAGTAGCGCAAAGGCGCTGACAAAGTTGCTCGAGTCCTGCGGCCACTGGACACAGTATACGTTAGAAGGGATCTAAACAGGCATATATGGCACACACACACACACGTTGCCACTGGCCATTGTCAAGTGTAATTTATCATTCAGTCAGCGTCCTTCGATTGCAGTTTATCATCCAACCACATTTTCACCCTCCTCCACCCTCCATTCACTTCCTGTGTAACAGTTGCTTTACTGGGTCGCCTGTGCAGTAATTTTTCTTTATCTCTTCGTCTTTGCACCCCAGTTGAAAGAAAGCAAAAGCTACGTTAGGAGTCGCATGGCTAAACTAAGGAAGAGAAAAACGAATGGAAAATCAGTTCCTGAGCTCAGGTTGTTATTTTTCTTGCCGGCACTTTAAAGCCATTTGGGGGAGAGTCGCAGGATTTGAGGGGTCGCAATTGCTGCCAGCTTGGTAAAATAGCAATTAATGTGGATTGAAGCTTCTACCTGCAATAATCGGAAATAATTGAAGAAAAAAAAAATAAACAAGATGGCACAAAAGCAACGCAAAATGAAATAAAAGAAATAAGACCTCAACACGGTGCATGGTTCATGGAGGTCTTTGAAGGATGTTTGTACGTGCAATTTGTAATGTTTTAATTGTTGTTTACTTAGCTGCAGGCCAAAAGAATTCTGTTTAGACGCTTGCGGGTGGTTGGATAATTTAGAACGCAACCGCAAACTGCTGGAGCTAATTTCGATTGTGGTGCTTGTGGATGGGCATAATATTAATGACATTCGTTTGCAATTAACTGGGCCAATGACACTAAATGAATGAATTTAAAATGTGGTAGGAATATTTGCGATTTTAGAGACTCAAATTAAAATTACTACCAGAGCACCAAGTGGGCAAGAGAGACGACTAAGTACTTCGCATAATGTTTTATTAACGAGTACTCGATTTCGACTCCCATCGAAGATAAATTATGTAAATTATGTTAAAAAGGAAATACCAATCACATCTTCATTATTTTTCACTCTGAGCGAGTAATTTTATTCAATAATGTGTGTTGGCATTTAACGGTTTTTCTGCAAGCATATTTCAAAAATTCCACTCGTTACTTTCCCCATACTTTCAACATTCTCTCAGTGGCTGAGCAACAACTCTCTTCGCAATGTGTAAGCGCCAAGAGCACCGGAATTTGTACAACTCCGAAAAAATTGAAAACTCTCTGCAATCACTGCGCAGACTCAACATTTGCCGGCAGAATTCAGCAACAAATGTTGTTTATGCTGCGAAGTTGATAATAAACAAAAGGAAACGTGGCTTGCGACATTAATATCGATGATAAGAAGTTGTCTTTGCTGGAATTATTAAAATTGTATAAATTAAGCGAAAAGTATGAATAACTTTTACTGATAAAAAGAAACATATGCTTGGCATTTTTTTTTTCTATAACATAAAAGTAAAATTTATAGCAGTAAAACGCAGTTGATTGGAGTAATCGAGTTAATATAGAATTTGACCAGTTGGGATGAAGAGGTTCAGGGATACAAACAGCTGATTTGTGTGCCTGCAGAAATTCCGCTCGCACTCCGAATTTCATAATACACGAAGTGCCCTAAGCGAAGTTACGAGCGTGCAACACGATGTGGCAAACTCACCACTCTCTCGGGATGGGGGGTGTTTGCCACTGTTGGGGGGTAAACAGCGTAGCTGTAAACTCGTAAACTGTTGGCTCGTTGGCGTTCAGTTGAGTTTTGGTTACTGCCGCCAACGGTTAACGGTTTGAAGCGAGCCACGCGTCTCCGCATTGCCACATTGCCACTTGTCACAGTCGCATTTGCAATCGCAGCGACAGTTCATAAATACAAAAAAAAAAAAAAAATTACAAAAAACTAAAAAAAAAACATAAACAAACATTTAGACAAAAAATAAAAACCCGGTTCGCGGGCGTGTTGCAAGCGCACTTTGCACCGTGTGTTATTAATTTGATTAATTGCGAGGCGTCGCAAACATGCGAAACTCAAGTGGCCATCAGGTGGCAGGAACCGCAGCGACGCTGATGCGCCGCAAGATTTTGGTGGCAAACGGAAAAGCAAAAGCAAACGGAAGCGGAAGCATTTAAGCAAAGTGCCTGCTTTCAGGCTCCTGTCGAGCGCACTATGTATGTGTGTGTGCCGCAGTTGTTGTGCGAGTGTGTGTGTGTGTGTGAGAAATGCTTCTGAAGCCGGTTGGGCTAAGCCAAAGTTGCAGCTGAAACTTGCAATAAAAATTGAATACTGAATACTCAGAAAAGAATAAGAAGAAACCCCTCACTGCAGCTGCATATCCCTGCGATCCTTTGGTGCCTGTGAGTGTGTGTGTGTGCATGTGTGCATGAGTGTGTATGTGTGTGCGTGAGTGTGGCGAGCAAATAAATGCTTTTACAACGCTTTTTTTGCCATTTTATCTCGAGTCGAAGTACTGTAAAAAATTGTAAAATGGATTTACGTTTCGTATTCATCGTTTTCCTGCTGAAGTGGACCTATGCACAAGGTAAGTCCATGTTTTGAGTCCTTCTTCTCTTCTGTGTGTTTGTATGTGTGTGTGTGTGTGTGTGTATATATATTCGTATACGTTTTCAGTGTGTGTGGGTGTTTGGGCATATTTACTTGGACATTCTGTTTGTGCAGCTGTAGCTGCTGTTGAAGTGCAGTTTCTCGCATTTGTTCAAGTGTTCAAGCCGCTGCAGCTGCAATTGCAAATATGCCATAGAAAATACCTCAGAGCTCAACATCATATGAGTATTTATTATACTTGTTTACTCAAATAAATGCATATGAGTGTGTGTGTGTGTGTGTGGGCGTCTGTGGCACAGTAATGAGGCGCATTTAGCTTAGGTAACAGAGCGAGTAGCTCCAAAGTGTGTGTGTTTATTTTTTTTCACTCGTAGTCGGATTTCTGGTACAAGTTTTTATTTGTGCCAGGCTCAGAATCCAAAATGAAGCTTTTGAATACAAATGCGAAAGGTTTGTTACTGATGCTGAATTCACAGGTGAAAGGTGAATGCTGAAAGGCAATAGGTGTTGCCCACAAGTACCAACATTCGAATGTGTTCCCAAGTATTGCAAGCAACAAACAACAATACAAAATTGAGATTTGTTTGGAAGGCAGCATAATAGTTGATTCTAAGGATTTCGAACTGTAAAATTTAACATATTTTATTTAATATATTTTGCTAAGACCACTCCTAAGAAAAAAAACGTATATTAAATAATTTCATATTTAGAATGCAAATTAATTAGTTTCCAAAGTGTTCCAAATTAAAACATGAATGCATAATTAATGTGTTGAGAGTTTTGCAACAAATTAAATCAAAGAAATCAATTTTCTCTATGCTTAAATACTAATTGCTAAACATCCGCATGGAAAGAAACCGCTAAAACCCACTTAAATAGTTCTTATTTGTGAAAGTCTGCATAAAAGTATTTAAGTGCTGGTCCAGTTATGAGCTAATGTATTGCTTAGCTGCCGTCTACTTAGAAGATATCTCACAGTTAAGTTTCGTTTAACATTCATTTACTTGCGCTCAAATAAACTTATTTGCTTGGATTTCATACGAAAAACTTTTGCAAGCCACAAAACAATTTCCGCACTCAGCTTTCTTCTTCTTGCCTTGCCTCAGTCCTCCAAAGTCGCTGCCTAACAACTCAAACAAATTAGGCAAAAAAGGGCAGACGGAAAAAAAAAAACGAAAAACCAAAATGCGGCCAAGAAACAAGACACAAGCAACCAGCCATAGTCAGCGTTAGAGCCAGAGGGCAAACCAAATTATGAATGAGTTTCTTGTAGCGCTCGAATCTTTCACATACATATATATGTATATATATATATATATATATATTCGTCTTTGGCTGCTGCATAAAATATGCGCATTTAATAAGCCCCAACATGAATATATATTCAGCTCTTGTAGTGTGCTACTCTGCCCGAATGCAATAGGAAGAGCAAGTAAATATGACCCTCGCAAATGAAGTGGAGCGAACTGTACAAAATGGAATGAAACGGAAATGAAGCAACATTAAACAAAACAGTTTTACCGCACATTGTGGCAATTATATCGCATAAATTAGAAGTATTGCAATATATAAGTACTCTGTAGGATTCAAATATTACTTCTTCTGGGGTTTTCAACTGATAGAAATAGCCAGTCGTCCGTATCTGAGTTTTTATAGGGGGAAGATAAGCTATTTTGACCACGCCGACGGATATGAGTTTTATGTTAAGTTATCGAGTTTGAACCATTTATGCTTTTTGAAATAAATCTTACGAGCAGTAATCAAAAAATTCTCATTTACAGGGCAGCTGCTAGTCGAGAACGTCATTGTTTGCTTGTGCCTTTTATTATATTGTAGTTTCATGCATGTAAACGTATTCAATTGAATAATATCCTGTCATTTTGTATGGCAGCTTCCTACTCGGCTTTTTTGGCATGTCAAAATTTTTATCAGCGCCACGTAAAATCCACCATGGAGCAGTAAATATATAAATCCCAGAAAAAATTTCAGACACTCACGCACACACATGCACAGGCAGAGGCAGAGGCAGAGGCAGAGGCAGAGGCAGAGGCGTGCGCTCAGAAGCAATGCAATAAATTGTTGTTTGGCCGAGCATTGGCAAATTTATTGGCATTTTAGTGGCAGCAACTCGCAGGGCTGTAACGTAAAATAAAACAAATTAAATACTCTTTTTTTTTGGGTTTTCTGTTTTTTGAAAACTTTTGTGTGCTGCATTATTTTATTTGTATACCATGGCAAAAGTTTTTTTTTTTGTCTGTTCGCATTTTCTTGTGCTTAATTTATAAATTATTCATTTGGCAGCGGCAGCCATTGGGCCAATTATCATTTTCATTGCATGCTAAAGTCAGTTTCAGTTCGATGTTGTCTTTTGGGGGCACACCAAAAATATAGGCTACAGCAGTAGCAAAACAAACACACATAAGCCCGGTTGGCCCTGGCAAAATTAATTTCTATGCGGCTGTGTGTGTTTCTCTTTTCGGGTATTTATATTTGTTGTTTTGGTTGCCGTCTTGTGCCTTGCGGCCAACAGCGTTGAGCATAAATTTATTTGGCAAAAACTTTCGCAGACCGGAATATTAATGAGTATTTAACCTAAATTGTTGCCTTTGATAAGTGGTATGAAATGTTGCTTTTGCCCTCCCCAGCAACCGTTCGTATCAATGTGCCACAGACAGTTATCTGCTGACCCCCTTTTTTCCTCCCTCTTTGCACATGTTCACGTGGAGTGTGTGCGTGTGTGTGTGTGTGTGTGTGTGTGTGTGTGTGTGTGTGCGACTATGCTATGTAGCGTTAAATTACTTAAAAAAGGGTTAAAATTATTTTTATATGGTTACATCTTTAAGACTTGGCCCAAAAGGCTTTGGGCCGCAAATAAAGGCAACTAGCTCGCCTCTTGCTCTTTTCCGGCATTTCTTTGTTATCTTTTTGGGTTGTTATTTCGGTAATATGCCCCAAAAGTGTTCTGTACCAGTTTGGCTTTTGTTGTCTAGTTAATTGAGACGAAATTTGCCTTTTTGGGGAACTGTTAAAGGTATTATAGCGTTAAATGAGTTTGCACAAATTGTGTAGTATCTTAGTGAATGGATATAAATTGGCAGACTATTACTTGAACTAATTTGGATGAAATTTAAAATGTCCAGCAAAATATATGCTGGTTCTATATATACATACAAACTTTGTCATGAAGATAATCTGCAAAAGGTCTCTTTCAACCATAATAAAATTTCACTTGCTCTTCTAAAAATAGTTATCCCATATTGATTTCAATGGATTGGAAGACATTTAATCAACTGATGTGATGATATTGAAATATTATTAGCCTTGCAATGCTGCAATTGTACCAAATCCGATGAAGGGCTGAAATAGTTTAAGTTCAGCACTGAAGTCAATTGATTCATCGAATTCTTGAATACTGCTGAACTGGAAGCGTTTTAATTAAGTCTCTACTTAAGCTGCAATGACTTTAATCTGACTTCAAAACTCTGTGAAAAGGTAAGCTGCCAGTTACATGCCGTTGCCTTGAGGGCTTTGCCAAATTAGAGAAATGCGCAAATTTTAATTAATTTCTGTATCAAATGGATAAGCCTGTCATAATACAAATAGGATAAATAAATGTAGGCACACAAACACATTTGCACATATATGCGTGTGCACATACACATGTCCTTAAACAAACAAATCATTAGGGATAGACACATGTATTTATTTATCTAACGTTTCCTTTATAAATGTGAGTGTGAGTGTGTGTGTGTGTTTGTGTATGCATGTGTATGTGGTGTATGTCTGTACATATGTGTAAACAAACAATAAAACATGTTGCAAAGGATATGCAGGGCTCGGAGCTCAATTATGCTGATGCCATTCAGCGGCTGAAATAATGGCAATATTTTGATTAAGTTAATTAAGTGATTTCTCGTTTTTACTCATACCCCGCAAACAACAACAACAATAGCAATAACAACAAGGACAATAACACAGCGACAATTCCTATCAACGGCAATTGGTGTTCCTGTAGCGCTAATCCCGGCGCAGCTTGACATGATTACCCGCTGAGCCTTTGTTTGCGGGACGTTTGCGACATGAAAACATATTTCAAGCCATTATGCGCAAAACTAGGCCAACAAGAACAGCAGGCAGACACGACAACAACAACAAGAACAAGGAGCGTCCAAATGCGTCTAATGAATTGGGCTAGTAAATTTTCTGAGCCAGCTGCTTTGGATAAGTTTAAAGTGCCTCTGAAGCATGAGCATAAAAAGCAAATGAAATAAAAACAAAAACTATAAAATGCAATAAAAGAATAAGTCGAATCGTTGATACTCTGTAGAATTGGAACTAGTAGAAGACAAACATAATTTAATTAGTTGTAGATTGACAAAGTTTATGTTTATCGCCGATTAATTCAGAATTGGGATTAGAAGACATCTTCACACAATTATATTTAAATTTGTTACAGATTAGCAAAGTTTATGTATATTACTGATTAATATTTATAAATCGTCCTTCTAGGGAGGATAATAATGGTATTCCTTCAGTAGATGTCCCCTGTATTGATTTCCGTTTAGACTAGTTTTGCATTGAAAATATAAGTCAACTCATCAAATAGTGTGGTTTTATGAACCAACATATATCAACTATATATTTCTATATGTGAAGAGCAAGCTGATTTTATAAATGGAGAACTTTTAACAAAATTGTAGACCCAATTTGCTGCATTTAATATTTCATGTACCCAATTAAATGTTGTGAAACAACTTGAAAATGGTCGAAACAACGAAACGCTGACTTAAACAAGCGTTGAGGATATTTTTTATGACTACTTTTCTTATTCTTTTTTCTTGATTTTTTTTCTTGTTGCTGTTGTTGGTTGTTTTTGTGGCAAGCCTGGCGCCGGAGCAATCATAAAGCATTGAGTGACCGACGGCTCAGATTGTGACGTCCGCGTCCGGGTTAAGAATGCCGAGCGTCTGACGCGTCGCTGATGTCTGGCGCAAAGGAAGCCGTCGTTGCCGTCATCGTCTGGGAAACTGTTGAGTACATTTCGTTGATTCACTTGGCACTTGCTCGCATTTCTGGCGCATTTTTTAAATATTTACCCTTTCGACCCTTGAACCGTGCACCCCTCAACGCCCCCGCAGCAAAGTGTCATTGACATTTTAATGTGCTAATGAAGATGAGGGCCAAGCGCGAAGTGCACACAATAAAGGAAGATGAAGTAGAAGATGACGAGGCAGCGGAGCAAAATAAATGCTAAAAATATTATAAAATTGTTATAAAAATAGTCCAGATTGAGTTGATGGGCATCATCAACGTCAAAGTTCTTGCCGCCGCCTTTGACTTGTTCAACGGGCTCATTATGACTGAGTGCGGCTTTTTAATTTTTATATGAACTTTGTATACAGTTTGTACTCGCTTGAAGGCTGCCCAAGGACTAACGTTGTTTATGAGTTGTTATGCGGTTATTTTTACACCATTTTTGTAGCTCTGCCTTTCTTCGATTTATCTTTCTATCTCTCTCTCTCTCTCTCTCTCTCTCTCTTTATTTCGCTCTCTGTCGTCTTTTACGATTATTTTTGTGTTTCGCTTGCAGTCAATTATGTCAAAGTTGTCAATTCAAGTTGAATTCCAGGGCTTTAGTGTAAGCAGCTTTTACGCGCAACTGAGTGCAAAATATAAAAACAAATGTTAAATGTAGGTTATGATTTTACGAGCAAAATACTTGAAAGCTCCGAAATTGCACTGGACAGCGCTGAAGGACCTAACAGTGCTGAACACTAATAGCCGAGTGGAGGAGCACATTGCAATCAGGAATAAAAATACACAAGTAGCTGCGAGTGCAAGCAAAAGTTTATCTCGAGGAGTGGAAAATGTCAAATAAAAAAATACAGATAACCATTTCAAAAATTCTTTAAATATTTATTAATTTATTTACAAGTTATTAGAAGGGTATAAGTTACTCGTTCTCTATATTTTTCGTAATTTTATATTTAATGTTTTACAGATAAATTATTATTTATTTATTTTTATTTTTTAATTCTATTTACAGTAACGTATCATCTTCTTCGATTCCTTTTACTGTCTTATTTTTTTTAAATATAAACATCGATTTAAATATTTGGCTCAGGCCCACAAAATTTGTTTCAAAATAAGAGCACATTATTTTCCACTCATTCCACTTGCCCTCGTAGCAAGCAACAACAAACAACGCCAGGCACTTAAATTTTAAATGCCTAGATGCAAAACCATTTTGTTAACCCTTTGCTTGTGTACAGAGTATGTGTATACGATGTATCTGTTTATATTTTTAGATGACTTAACGCCAACGAGTCATAATTTTTGCCAACTCATTGCCCTTTGAGCAACACACAACGAAAATCTCGGCAAGGCCAAGAAGAGCGCAACAGCCATTTGTTGCTGCTGTTGCAGGACAGGAGGAAGGCTATGAAAAAAAATGCCTAGTTAAAATGAGTTTTGTATGTGTTCCAGACTCAGCTGTTGCCCCGAGCAGCTTGCATAATTTATCAATGTCAACAGGGTGATGATGAACGCGTCCCGAAATGTCAAGACAGCAGATTGTCAGGACTCTCTCACCCCGCAGCCCGGTCCTGACGATGCTGGTCAGCAAATCGATAGGCCTGAACTTGTTGGACATTTCGACCAGCAAGAAAATACAAGAAAAGAACAGAAATTCTAAAGAAAAGAAAAGGCCATAAAACTTGAGCTTTATAACAAGCAAATCAAATGAAAAGCGAGCCCAGCACAACGGACATGGTCTTTATGAATGGACGAAAGCCGTATCTTGAGCTCTGCTCCTCTGCCCAAAAGGACATGCCGGACCATCAACGCTAAGCATTTTGCTATGTGTGCGGGGGTGTGTGCGTCTGTGCTTGTGTGTGTGTGTGTGTGTGTATGTGTTCGCTGGTAGACTCACCTTTTCCATTCTTTTCAGGCTTTGCGCTTTTGTGTGCTTGGACATTTTATATTTATTAAAAAAGCGTTGGCAATTCGCAACGTTTGGGAATCCTTGTAATAGGCATCCGGTCATAAAAAAAAGAAAAACATGAATTGTGGCTCTTAGCAGCAAATCCAATTGGGCATAAATCGGCTTTTGTCGTTGTGCAAAACACATGAGCACGCATAAAAGACCTGCCTGAAATTTAATGGCCTTCTCTTTACCAATTGTTTTGCTTTGACTTTGGCTTCATTTTATGTACATTTGAGCACAATGCCCTTATTGACTTAATGACAAATGTTGTTTGGCCATCAGTGCTGCTGATAGGATCCCTTAGATGGGACACAGTCTCCGATGTGGGATGCTAGATGCTTGGTTACCAATGGATAATTGGCAAAGTGCTTCAGTTTTCCCTATTCTGGGGCATTATAAAAGTTGCACGGCAAATTGCATTGCGGCTGTCATCAGCAGCTGCAATTTCCACCACTGTCTTCTCTTCCATCTGCGTTACCAATTCGCTCCAGCCCGCCACTTGTCATTCCAAGCAACAATTCAACTCTCAAGACTGCCTTTAGCTATTTTTTCAAGGATGTTTACAAATTTACAACACGAAAGTGAATTTTCTTTCAATTTTGTTGCGAGTCTGCGTCTGCTTGCCTGCCAGGCAGGATGCGCGCCTAAGTAGTTTTTGTATAATTGCACTCGTCATTGTCGTCCTTGTCGACATCCTTGTCGTGCCTGGCTCTCTACACTCTCCGACGGCCCCTTAGCAAAGACCCCCAAGGCGGCAACAACAACAACGACAACAACAACAACAGCAATTAAGGAATGTTAACAAGCGCACTTTTAAACTTTGCTCGCGGCTGTTGCACTTCAAAGGTGTGCATGCCACGCCCATTAAAAGACCGCCTCCCCTCACCGTAACTGATTTCGAAACTATCTGATGCTGCTGCTCCCTGTGGCCGATTCGACTCATAGGACAATATTCTGTATGCCAAACTCGACTTATTATAGAAAGTCTATTAAAATAGCAAATCGTAATGGAATATCTGAATACATAGATATAAATAGCATTTAAAAGATTTATTTAGCTATTTAAAGTAATATTATAAAAATATCAAATTTGTAATAAACCAGCATTGCGATAGTCTGGGAACAGAATGAGCGTTGATGACTTTCCGCACAAGTGTAGGGTAAGAAATAGTCTTGCAACACCAAAGCACTTGACATACTTGAAGTGTGTATGAGATACGTTCAGGCGGATTCTTAATTAAGAGTTGATTGACAAGACTCAAGTCGCACACTTAAAAATCAATTTGTAGTTGAGTGTATGCAGATGCCATGCATGCGTAATTAAACAAATCTGAAAATAATTGAAACTTTGCCTCGTAAATCCCAGACATAAACACTATAAACACACACACACAAACATTCTCCTATATCAGCCCAACTATGCAAGTTGTTGTTTAGCTTAAAAATTCCCATGTTGACAATTAAGTTAGCAACAAAACAACAGCACAGACTGAGCAACTACAACAACAACAACACGAACAATAAAAGCAGAACGCGTTAAAGGCACGCAACCCTTACAATGAGTGGGTGTTGCTGGTGCGGACAGGACATTACACAGGACAGGACAGTAGCCGTTGACAACCAGCCCAAGCAACCATCCACCCCCATACGGACAGACAGTTAAAAACTGGTTTCAGGCTTCGTTTTGCCGGTTACAACAACCCTAATTTACTTTTAATAACTTCATAGGCAACGGCTGATTGCCAGTTGAGGGGGGAGAAGCGATGCCTTAAAAGTGTCCGTTTTTGTTCATGTGAACTAAATACATAAAGCGTTAATTTCGATATTGCTTAACGAGGGTTAAATGTGCGACCCCGGCTAAAAAAAGAAGAGTAAAACAGCAATTTAAGGCCAACTGTGCGTATACGCGATATCGATAACGATAATTACACATGCAGACACTGGCCGAAGCATTCAGGTGAGAAATTCAATTTACAAGCCAGACCCCCTACAAAAAAAAAAAAAAACACCTCACCCCCCTCCCAAGCTGAGGTGAGCGCGTGTCTAAGTGTTTGTGTTCAGCAACAGAATGGGACCATTGTCTTTTCTTTTTTTTTTTTTTTGGGAAATGCACCCCAAAAAAGCCGAGGAAAAAATGGGCAGTGTATCAAGTGCTGCGGCTGCATGACTGAGTGACTTTATGTCATGCCGTGCGATTTGTGCACATATAAGATGGAAACTGATGCAGCATGAGAGGGGGTGGGCAGGAGCAGGAGCAGGCAGCGTATGACAAGCTCAAGTGTGTGGCAGTCGCATTCAATGCTGACGCATGTCATGAAGAGCATTGCGAGAAATCGAAAAGACATACAGAATCACACACACACACACACACGCCTACACTCAGCGCAATAAATGTCATAGTTCTTAAAGTTTCCCTGAAGCCGGAAAAATATTATATGACGTAGCTAGAAATTTAAATTTATATGTTGCACTTATACTTTCAGAATGTTATTCTTTAAAATAGAAGATATGGATTCCTGAATTAAATTATTCCATTTTTAAGAAATTTGTTTTTGTGCATATATAGTCATCACTTACTTCCGATTTTAAGAATGACATTCCACATTAGGAGCACAATTTTTCTTAGTGTAGATAGAATGCCAAGGCATAGAAACAATACTTCATCTCCATTTCTCACTCTCAATCTCCTTCTCTCTCTATCACGGTCACGGTCCTTTTCTATCTAACTGTGATTTCATGCGAGTTTGCTTGACGCCTGCTCGAGACCCAAACAGATCCTGACATGGCTGCTTTTGACAGTCGTTTTGCAAACATGTCGAAGCCATTAAGACAATCATGCGTTTTGCCTGCTTCTCTTCTTTTTCAGTTCTTGTTTTTTTTTTTTTTTTTTATGAGACCAACAGTGAGATTTCTTCTTTTTTGTTTCCATTCCTGTAGAATTTAGCCTGTTTCATTCTTTGTAAATGTTTTTTACATTCCCATTCTCATGCCTCAAATTCGTTTCACTTCTACTTGTTTTGTTTTGTTTGTCAAACTGTTTTGTTTTTGAAAAATGGCTGTCGCATCACTTCTTTGTATATTTGGAGTATGTGTTGTGATGTGATGTGTGTGTGTGTGTGTGTATGTGTGCGTGTATGTGCTGTTTGTCACAAAGATTTATGCGTTGCAATTTACACACACTCCTACACACAACAAATAAAGCAAGTTGAGTAAAGCGTTTGTTTGACGCTTACATCAAGTGGAAGGCACCAAAGTGGTTCCAAACTGGAGGTGTTGACAGTGGCAGTTTGGGTGGAGTGTAGGCCCTTAAGGGCTTAGTTGCAAAGCTGGCAAAATGTGTGCTTCGCTTTAGGATTTCATGGTCAGTAATAATTCAGCCTGGCTAAAACGAGATAGGTGGTCAATTATGAACTTTTTGCCTATTATAACAATAATTTTTAATGAAAATCAAATGAAACAGACAAAATGAATATAGAAATATCTATATAATAATAGTTTACTAGATATATAACTCAAAGACTTTATAGAAATGCATTAAATTGTAAGGGAACCCAAAAACGATTCTGGATAAGCATCAATTCAAATTTTACAGGCAGCAGTAACTCAATTTTAATGCGAACATAAAGCTCAAAAATATGATCCAATGAATTTTTAATGAAATTTCAAGAATTAATTCAAATTTGTTTATAATTTATGAATAGGGGAAAACTAAAATGACTTTCGGGGGGACATAAAAAACAAACAGCGAACTAAATTGACTATATTTAACGAGAGCTCCAAGCAGGCATACCACTCCACCACACCACACCACACCACCCTCTGCTCAAACCCACAAAAGCTAAACCTATTGCAGCATAAAAAGTTCAGAGACCATAAAAAAGCAGCAACAACTATAAAGCGTCTAATGAAGGGAGTTTTGGAGGGAGGGGAGGGTGCTAAAAAAAGGGGGCGGCACAGCACAAGTTAAAAAGTAAACCCAACAAGAACAACAAGAAGAACGACAGGAACAAAACGAAGGGTAGCAGAAAGAGAATGACTGTAACGACAGATTGAACCCTTCGCTTTTAATGCAATTAAGTTTAATTGAAAATTTTCACTCCAAATTATGAGCCGAACGTGTTGTTATGGGGCACTCGAAGGACGAAGGACAGATAGACTGACAGACACACATACAGATAGACAAGAGACATCCCCCTCAATCAGGCAGATTGAAATTAACATGCACACCAATACACAGATACTCCCATACACCCACACACACACACACACACACACACACACGAACACATACACTGAGAGAGAGGGGGAGCAGCATTCAGAGAAGCGTGTCCTTTTGGTGCTTGCACGTACTGTGGCCCATAATGGGTAGCAGTCTGGCTGCCAGAATGAGTGAAAGCAATCAAGCGACCAAATCACTAGCCAAAAAACCGAAGGCAGCTCAAAGTTTGCTTTGATGCGAGCCGCAGAGCTCCAAGAGTGGGCAGATAGAGAGACTGAGTCCAGGACTTTATTACAAAACAAACAAGCAGCGGCAGCAGCAGCAAGTCAGGCGTAGCACAGAACCAGCTCCAGTTTCTGCTCCTCACCGCTCCCGCCTTGTTTCACCACTCTGTCCGCTCGGCATTTAACTTATCTTTTATCTTGATTGCTGTTGACGATGACAAGGATAATGATGATGATGGCGTTAGCGTTGGCGCTTTCCGACGATGTCCTGTGATTTTAGTTTACCTGCGCCCCATGCTCCGTGCCTCATGCCCCACTGCCCCACACTCTTGTCAGGATATCTGTTTATACAAGCGAATGCCGCTTGATTTTAATTAGCATTTGACACAGCTGCTTGACACGAACCAACATTTTCATGATCTGACCCCGGGGCAGTTCATGTGGGTGATTGGACAGGTGTGTGTGTGTATGCGTGGTTATTGGTGTTGGCATTTCTGCTGCTGATGCTGTTGCTGTTCGTATTTGCTGCTTAATGAGCCATACCACAAACTGGAATTTCAAATGTTTCGATGTGCAAATAAAAATGTCATATGACTGCCAAAACACCTCCCTGATCTGCCCTGCTGCAACATTTTACGCTTCACAAACTCTTTTTTGCCAAATAGCTGGCTAAAAATATAAGAATCCAGTCAGGAGTGCCTGACTAGGGGATACACTGTGTGTGGCTTACCGCTCTTATAGCGCCTGTCTAATGTGATCGGAAATTTTTCCTCCTCTTTTTTACATGATTCTCGCAGAATATGTTATTCTACAAGCAAGCGAAATAAAATAATTTTAATTATGGTTTTTACTCTTCAATGCCGTCAATTTAAAATTGACACGAAATGCAATATACGTTTTACTCGTCTCAATGCCAACTGACATCTACACAAACCTGTACTTACCTACAGACTTACACACACTCATCTACACACACACACCTATACAACTACAGATACTTCATGTATTTGAGGATTTTGTCGTTTAATGCGCTGTGCCGGAAAATTCAATGTGAAAAGTTTGCATTTGATAGGAGTATATACAAGTGTATGTTTGTATTTGTGTGTGTATGTGTGTGTGTGTGTGTTAGAGTAGTTTGTGCTGCTGTGTGGTGTCGTTGTGGTTGTGCTGGTACGCTAAGCTAGCGTCAAGGCTGTAACTTTTGGCCAGAGCCAAGTGCAATTGCATAAACTTAGTTGTATCTGTGGCTACATGGAGCACTACGTATTCGACATATGTGTTTTTTTATGTTTCGGTGGGTTGAGTGCGGAAAGTGGGCTGTGGTTGTAGGTGCGCTGCGGGAATGTGGAGCAGCAGTTGTAAAAATACATGCACATACGACTCGACGGACTGACTGACTGACACAGTGGGCGCTCGATTTATATAGACGAGGTAAAAATCCACCCACAGCCAACCCAATCCACCCAACCAGATGCTAAGAATGTCTAAAAGTATTTGCACATTTGGAGCGAGCTAGAAGAGCGTTGCATTTGGCATTGTAATGCATTTAGTAGGAGCCACAGACCCGGGAGTGGGCCAAACCTTAGACAGGACTACAAGGTGGGTTGGGGTTGGATGCGGGTGTTGCTGTTTGAAGTGTGTCAATGCAAATGTGTGGGCGTGTGTGTGTGTATGTGTGTGTGTGTGTGTATTCAGAGTCTCGTGTGTTTTGAATTATTTATGTTATTTGCACTTTATATGCAGTCGCAGGCAGACAGTTTTCCAGCTGCTGTTTTCTGTTTTCTGTGAGTTCTTTGAGTGTGTTTGGAGAAACATTTGCAAGTGACGTTGAGTTTGATGGCAATGCATCGCTCGCTTGCTTTCTGCATTTATTGCATTTAATAATTTAACCGCACAAATCCTGACTCTTGACACGTGTACAATTTAAGTCGACAAGAGTGTCAAAAAAACACTCAAACACACACACCTTCCCAAAAAAAAGCAATTCATTTGTAAAAGTTGTGAGTCATTGTTAAACTGGGCCCGCCTATTTCGCAACCCTTGCCAGTTTGACAGCTAGGGAGTTAAAAAGAAAACAAACGAAAAAAAGTGTTGGTCTAAACGATATAATTTATAGCCATATTGTTGTTTTTCTTACTGTTGGTGTAGCTGTTCTTGTTGCTTGTGCGTCGTTATGATTCATAACTAAACAAAAAACTTTTAACAACATCCCCGGAAACAATTTGCTACACACGAAGCATTCACCAACTTTAATTTGACTCATTTGGGTTCAGTTTCCTATTCAAAAGAAAAACACTTCGGTCGAAGTAGAGTCGTGTTCATAGAGGCGACAGAGAAATTATTGTCGTGATAAGTTCTAAACTTTTCTTGGGTGGTTGATATACAATTTTGAATATAAATGCGATCCATGGGTAATTATACAAAGTGTGATATAAGTTTTGTTTTGTGTTCATATGAAATGACTGACAAATATTTCGTATTAATATAGTTTTAATATTTGTGTATTTTAGAAAAATCGAATGCTAAACAGTTTTTTCAATTTTTATAAGAATTGTGTCATTTAAACCAAAAATTTATTCAAACATTATTTTAGTCCTTAATGTCAACTCCTACGAGTATTTAACATATCTAATGTTAAACAATAAATAAAAGTTAAAATTTTAATTGAATTTCACAAGCGAAAACAAGAGTTTTAAATTAAATTTCGCAGGTGGAAGCATTAATGATTCGGTTTTCTATTTATTTATATATTAAAACAAGACATTTCCGAACAATGCAATTTATTGGTTTGTTTTCACACATTTTAGTATCTACCATAAGAGTATCTCTCTATTTTTCGTACTTGTATGTAGATGAAATTAAAGTAACTGCAAAAGCATGCTAAGCTTACTTTATAAATATAGTCGTATTTCTTGCAAAATGTACTCAAGTTTCTGGCTCAGAAATTGCTTTTAGCCACCCACTAGATAAATTTGCTTAGCAGCAGAAGCAGAAGTAGCAACAGCAGCTGTTGTTGCAACACATAAATTATGGCACAAAATTTAATTATCGCATTGGACGTGCAACTACTTCGACTACTCGTAACACCGTTTCGTCTGAGTGGCAAACAGCCCAAAAGTATGCTACTAAAACAATTAGCAGCGTCCTAATTAAAACAACAGTCCAAACAGGCGGCAGCAGCAACAACAACAACAACAACGGGTACCAGAGGTCCTTGAGGCCCTTTGATTGATGATGTGAGAGGGGAAAATGCCTTTAAGAATGCAGCACATGAGGCGAACTATAGCGAAGCGTTCAAGTCGTTCAGTTGATGGCTTTGTTTTATTTTTGGCCGACAGGCAACAAAAGCAAGCATGCAAATGTGTGTTATTATACAAAGGTACTACATACGCACAAACACACACAAAAATACATACATACACACACACACACATATATGCAGGAACAAAAAAGAAAATGTTTAAGGAAATTGCTGCAAATATTTTGCTTGTTAAGTGAAACCCAGTTTGGAGAACAGTTTTTACCAGAGACCAAAAAACTGCACTCTACAATTTTCTTCAGGCATTTGGCCATACCACGAAAGCACTCATACTCGAACGTCTTCTTCTTCGTCTTCGTCTTGAGCGTTTTCCTGTCCTGGGTTTGTCTTTGGGTTGTTTCCCAGTCCTTTTTGGTCGCTTGGTAGTTTTGCATTTTGCATAAGCGCTTGGAAATGCCTTTGTCGTTTTAGCAATTTATGCAAATTTCGTGCATTTTACCCCATGTTGTTACATTCTTTGTATGTCTTAGCCAACATACACAATATATACATATATAATTTGCACAAGGACCTAGATTATATAATGATTTACATATAGGTTTACATGCATCCATATATGGGCTAAGACTGCCATGCAATTAAAACTAAATTAGTAGGCCTGTGGGCTATGGGCAAGGCGAGTTACTCAATGCAGTTTTCAGTTTAATAATTGAATTATTTAGTTACGAATCGTTTTATTAAATGCACACGCAAACTTTTATGCCGCAACAGCAACATGAACAAGCACGATAACAACTGCCAAATTATGCCTTGCAAGGGGTCTGAGGGGTAGTTCGACTTTAGATGCTCTAAATGCGGCGGGCATTTAGTGTGTTAGGGCAGTTCAGCGGTAATTCAGATATCTAGCTAAAAGATACAATAAGTAACATTTGTGTAGTTAGGTTTAAAATTATATTGAATTTGATGGTTCTATTTTTAGCCAGAGCCCATTATACCCTTGTAGAAAGCATTCCAATTTTGTTAAATTATAATTTCTTTTAATTTTTCGTAACATGCATTAATCCTTATTCCTTATCTGTCTTATTGATTTCAAGATATGAATCTGACTTGGTGACTGACACACCCGTTTACCCTTTGGTGCAAACAGGGTGATACAAAAGCTGTGAACTTTGCTTGCCAGCCATTCACTTGGCGCCAGCACCACACCCTCCCAACTCCCAGCGCCTGCCTAGCCCGGCAAGTAGTTTTGTCATTTATAAAAACAACCTTTTTTAGGTGTTGAACATTACCGCAGGGCACCAGCCACAACCGCAACCAAAAGCCAGTTTCGCTTCTTGGCCCTCGCCTGGTCAGCAAAGATATGTAAACACCAAAACGAAAAAAAAAAATACAAAACAAAATAAACAAAAAAGTCCATGGTCCAAAAACTTTTTGGTCTGCAGCCCGCCCACAATTCTGACAACCACCTACATGCGACATTTAACCCTCAAAATGTGCGCATTGAACACATTTGGACTCAACTTCAATTTCATTTGTTGGCATTTTTTTGCTGCTCTGTGTTTTTTTTTCCTGTTTTGTTTGCGTGCTGATTTTTGGCCCGGCCATAACTACCACCTCTCACCACCCCGCACTTCAGTGTTTTTATTTTTTCATTGCTGAAATAACATTGACACGCGTCTTGCCTGCGAACCCGACGAATGCGAGACCCTCCGGCAAGTCGACCAACATGCAACATGTCCCGCCCTCCCCCGCCCAGCTACCAACAACATGAATAACAACAACGATTTCGATTCGAATTCGACGACGCCTTCTCCCCCAATGTCTATTCGATTTACAGCTCGACTTTGTGCAGCGTCTGTTGCATGACATGCAACTTCAGCCGCGAGCTGTGAAGTTGTTGTTATTGTAGCTGTTATTGCTATTGTTGTTGTCATGTTTGCTGGCAATGCAATCAACAGCAGCAACAACAATAATGGCAACAACAGCTGGGGTTTTTTTATTTAATAACATTTCAATATTCGAACATTTTTTGACATATCAATTTTCAAACGATGTGCGAACTTATATATATACGTATATATATATATATATATATATATTTATATATTTACGCACATAAGAGCAACTACACTCATATCTATATAAATATTTATTTATAGATTTATGCTGCGATATAAATAAAGATTTCCATTGTCGCCCAAGCTGGGAGTTCTCGTATTGTTATCGAAGACATTCTATATGACAGCAAATTGTTTTTATATGAGACGAAAATTGAAATTTATGTTTGTGTTACTGACAAAATTCTTGTGACCAAACATTCGATTTATGTGGCAACTAAATAAAATATAAACTTTTGTGAAAAAGTCGAGAGTGTTGAATACTGATTAAGGATTAGGAAAACAATTTGACATAAGCCAAAGCACTTTTCAGCTTACAACAGACTTTCATGAGTAAACCGGTTGGTTATTTGTTTCCCATTCAAAACTTTATCAGGGCTAAGCTGTATTGCTTGCTGAATAGCTTTCTGATCTTGGATTATTCTCTTGTTTTTAGTGTATTTATAATACATTTCTGTTGCTAAATTTGCAATAAAGCTTACATTTTAAAATATTTTCAATGTGCTTAGTTTTTATGCAATATTCCAATGAACTTTTAAATTGTGTCTCTTCCAACTGCTATTGCAATAATGTATTCAAGCTGTAACATAAACATTGTTTCACTTGCTTATTTGCTTTGTCAGAGAATTGCACAAAACATTTGGAATGCACATAAATGAAACTAAAACTATGCTAATCCCTTGCTTATCTCGGTTATCTCTCAGGCCAACCTGTGCACAGGTCTTAAGCCTAGCTTTGTCCCATTTGCCAGTTCACCTCTTCACCCTCTCCATGCCATCAGTTAATTTAGCTGTTTCACATTATGCAAAAACAAAAAACTACTTAAGTGCTAAGCTGCGCTGCGGTCCTTTGCCGTATATGCAAATTTACACAAATTAATTCCAAACTGAACCTTTGAACACCATTCACAGCGCGGCTGACTGCTGATATAAAAACGTTGCTTCCTTAAACACAAACCCCATTGCATTGCGACAGTTGTGTGTGTTGCAACTGCAACTTCATTTGCAACGTCAACGGAAATGCGCATTAACATTGTTTTCATTTGCCAGGGAGCTCTTTTTAACATTTGCCAAACCGCTGACGACTCTCGACTGACGACTGACGCAGCGGAAAACGGAAACTTACCTCCTCCTCACCGTACCACCCACGCCCTCCTCCTGCTCTTCTTCTCCTTCTGCTACAAGATCCCTGTGCAATTTGTATAAAAAGGCGCTTTAACCTCTTCATTGCTCATTCTACATCTCTTGCAGGTTCACATCCGCCGCGAATAGTGGAACATCCCATAGATACGACGGTGCCTCGACACGAGCCAGCAACGCTTAATTGCAAGGCAGAGGGCTCCCCAACGCCAACCATTCAATGGTATAAGGATGGTGTGCCACTGAAGATACTGCCGGGTTCACATCGCATCACCCTGCCGGCGGGCGGATTGTTTTTCCTCAAGGTAAGTCCACCACAACACGACAATATCAGCGATCCCCAAACAGGTCGCATTTGAAATACCCTTTCGAGAGTTGGTTATTAAGTTATACTTCAATATTATGCTTGCCATATTAAGACTAAAACAATTTCATTATTTTTAAATATTTTGCTCAACAGACTATTTTACAAATTCTGCTTTAACTATTAAAAAAATGGAAATAATATTCATCAAAGATTTGAAAACTTGTAATCTTAGTAGATTAATCACATTTTGCATTTTGTGTTAATATAATATTGCTACAAAAACTAATCAATCAAATACAGCAGAGGAATCATAATTTTTCCCTTCAGAGAAAATGCCAACGAAATCCTTTGCCATTGTTTATTGTTAAAGGTTCTTTAAGCGAAAAAAAAAACGATTACTCTCTATTCACACTTCTGTACTAGAAACAATAATATTTGCACAAGTTTTCATGGCAATACTTGACGAGATACTCATTGTATCCTTTTGGGTGGGATAACGAAATGAGCCTGTGGCATATTTACATTATTTTCACTGGTTCGCTTACTTATTATTATTATTTCTCGGTTTTTGCTTCCACCATTTTTACTTATTGTGCTGCATGTATAATTATTTTTTTTTTCAGCTTTTGCTGCGCTGCTGTCTCTGCGCTTTCATTCATAATAACAGACCCAGAAAAATTGTGGGGAATGGGTTGGGAAAGTCGGTTGCTTTTGCACTGTTTAAACATTTTCATTTTGCCAGGCCATCTGTTGAGTGATGAACAAACTAATTGCTTTTATTTTTTTCTTTTACATTTTTATATGTATATATATATACCACATATATATATATATATATAATATCCTCAGCGAGCTGCAAAAATATTTTTGCAAGCCTTTCACTGGGGTGGCCAACAACTTCATTAACGCAAGGTAAACAAACATTAAGAGGAACGTCGAGAGAGAGATTCTAGGAGAGAGGCCGACAGGGAAGGCGGGTCAGTAGGAGGTAGTCGAAGCCAAAAGCAGTAGCAGCCAGACAAATAAAGACAAACGGAAGTTGGCAGGCAACGCAGCAAAAGTCAGCAGCTTGATGAGCTTCAAATGAGTGAGTGAATAAGTGTGTGTAGCTGTGTGTATGCAGCTGTGTGTGTGTGTGTGTTCTGTGGCAGGAACAAGGAGCAAGCAGCTGTAGTTCAAGCAATAGCAATGTGGCAGCACTTGGACTGAGCACTCAGCAATTTACGACGCAAAAAGCCAACGACGCGCGCGTTGATTATGCTGATGATGCAGTTGGAGACGCTGCTGCTGCTTCAGCTGCTGCGGGCAGAACCTTTTTTGGGTGCTGTTGCAAATCTCCCAGCTGAATCCTCCATCTAGAGCCTGCCACTTTTCACACTCGATCTGGCTGCCTGACTGGCTGTCTGACTGTCTGGCTGGCAGGCAGTCTGTGTGCTAGTCTGTGCTTATGTATCCGCATTCACATTCGCATTTGTGCATTTGTGTTTGTATTTGTGTTTGTGTTTGTATTTGCCTGATGCGAGTGTATTTGTTTATCACTTAAGTGCAAAAAAGGATTCGGTATGCAGGATTCCAGCAATCAGACTTCAGACACTCTCTTCCGTTTTGCAAATGCTGCTTTCATTTTTCACTTTATTTTTGCTGCTGCATCTAACGAGCTTTAAATGAATTAATTCAAAAGCTCTTCCTATGCTGTGAAGCGTGTTGCGTCCTGTGTCTGGGCTATCAGTTTGAGCCCGTTTTGCATGTTTTTGGCCACAATTAATACGCAATGCGACATTTTTGGCATTCTTGTTAGCTCCGTTGGCGCCAAGTCTGGTTGACTATTCAAATTTTTGATCCCAGGTAAATAAATGCGTTTAATTTCGAACATAGCTTGAAAGGTGAGCTTAAACCAGTATTATTTATACATATAAAAATGAGTTTAAATTGATAACACAAAATGTATATTTTCAATAGGACGCATTTTGTCTCTCAATTTGTTTTAATCGAAATTCAAATAACTGCAATTCATAGAAAAAGAAAAAAATAATTATAATATGTAATTGTCATATTTAATTGTTCATTGTAACGTTTCATTTCTATTATCTCATTTGACCCTTGGTTATTTAGGAAAAAAAAAGTCAAAAAATCATTTATTTATATTTCCTCTCGGTTAATCCTCGACTTTGTTGCAGAACGATGACTGCATAAAGATTACTGCATAAAATTTACCACATAAATTCGCTGCCAGTTTCATTTTAAATTTAAGCTAAGCATTTTCTATTATTTTTCTTCTATCTATTTTTTTTTTTTTTTTGGGAATCTTTTCCATTTTTCTATGTCACTTGCATAATTTACATTCTAATTCCGCCAGCTTTTCGCTGTGCATTTCCCATTCTCCACAGCTCTTACTTGTCCTCTTATCGTCTCTCCCTTGCTCTATTTCAATCATTCTCTGTCTCTCTCAAGCTAAAGACGATTCATCTTACTTATAATGCGAGTGAAGCTCCTACTTCGCCCAGGCATTATAATAACGAGGGGTGCTCTAAAGCCAAAGCCCCGAAAATGACAGCCCAAAACTATGCAACACTATCAAATTGCTCGCAAGTGAATAGAGTAACCAGCGAATGGGTAGAGAAAGAGAGCGAGTGCGAAAAAGAAAGCAAATAAAAATGTGGCAACTTTAATGCGGCACAAAATTTACTCAGGGTTCCGCCTTTAAGTAACAATGAGCGACAAGCGAATGGGGAATTTGCAATAAAATACAAGAAGGCACAAGCGTATACAATTTCTGCATGTGTGTGTGCGTTGAGGAAAAGCGCGCGCCCGAAAATAAAAGAAGAAAAGCTGAAGTGTAGTGAAGAGTGTCAGTGGAGGAGCGAGCAACAGGGAGACAGACAATAATTTACGTAACTGCACGAAAAAAAGGACGCAAGGACCAGTCAGACAAATGTTGTAGCTCACACACACAGATAGAGAGAGGGAGAGAGAGAGAGAGAGGGAGGGAGAGAGAGAGAGAGATAGATAGAGGGAGGGAGAGGGGTACAGGGATACACATGATTTGTAGCAACTATGCGCGTGTATTTGTGTGCGCCACTTTGGTTTTGCCAGCCGCACATCATCAGCAGCAGCACCAACAGCAGCAGCAGCAGCAGCTGAAGAGGCAACAACATCAACTGAATCCTTGTGGCACTCGCCTCTTCATGCTTCACTCCACCGCCCGTCCTTGACTGAAAGTTAGAACTCTGGCTTGGGCCATTCGGGTATATTTGTACATCTGTCTGGGGTGCTCAAGTGTTTGCATGTAATGCGTTCGTTGCCATCGTCTAAATGTTTATTTAAATGCCTGCCACATTTGGCAATTGTAGCAGTAGTTTTGTGGCAAGCTTTAAAATGCAATCAAGCATTTGGCGAGCAGCAAGCAGCGCATTTAAATCAAGTACAAAATTGAGAGTTTCGTCGTGTTTGTTTTTGTTATATGCACTTAATTAAAAACTGGCAAAACACTTGCCACAAGTTAAGCGCAGCAAAGTTAATGCCACACATTGCTGCAGCTGCCACTTGCCGCTGGGCATAACTTTTAACTGGCGGCACGTGAAGTACATTTTAATGAGTTTACAAACGCTTGACACATTCGCAGCTACATAAAAATGAAGAATTTTATATACATCTCGCAACTGGAGTCAACTTTCGAGGGCAAACGCTGCGTATACTTTATATATGACTCTACATATACATATACTTATGTTTTTACGAGTGCGAGGGTAAAGCACTTTGAGAGTTGCTTAATAAACGACTTAACAGGTGGCAAAGCAGTCAACTAGATGGGCAATAAGAGTTAAATGAGTACGTTGCAAATCCCTGCCTTAGCCATAACCAAAGAGAGAATAAAGAGTTAGTTGAGATGCAAATATTGGCAAGTTTTAGATAAACGACTTTTTGCATATATATCTAATTTTGGCAAGTTTATAGAGGCAATTTCTTATTTGTGTTTATAGTATTTTGTAAAGTGTTTTACATCAAACATCACACAATTCTCGTTACCAAAATATTGATGTATGCTTCACTTTTAATCAATTCAAATCGCAATTGACAACTTTTCGTATCAAATATCTTTTAATATTCTATGCTCCATATAAAAATCACATTTTATATTCATTTACCTGTTGCTCGCAACAATTCCACTGTGACTGTTGGTGACAGCACATTTAACCAATTTTGCTGACTAGCTCGATTTCAAGCTCAATAAAAATCATTTACACGCCGCATTTTACCGACTTTAAATTTAAACAAAATTATAAAGCACTCACTTCCACTCGCTTTGTTTATCACTCACTCTCGACGGTCTCTTCAGCACTCGCTTTCTCTATCCCACATCGTTGCTCTCTCTCTCAATTTCTCTCCCTCTCTCTCTCTTTCCCTCGCTCTCTATCGCTGGCACACACAATTACAAAATGTAACAACATGAAAACGAAATGGCTCCCAAATGAAATGTTGTAAATTTATGGGTATTTTAAATTAAAACGGAAGCGTGTTTTCAACGCGCGACTACACACAGCAAAAAAGACTCACACTCACACACACACACACACACAGTCAATATATTTTATAGCCGCAGTGCTGCCCCTCGGCTGGTCTTCTTTGCCCCCCAAACTGATTTAAAGACGCACGTAGCACACGGCAGAGTTGAGCAGCCTCTGCTGCTGCTGTTCCTGTTGTTATTTGTTGTTGTTGTTTTTTGTTGGTGTCAAATCAGTTTCAATGTTTGCTCGCAGCACGCACAAAACAGCAAAAAAAAATGGAAGAAAGTACAACAACAACACCAATAGCAACAACAAAGCGCAGCCAATTCGCAGCAATTCGCGTGGCTCAAGTCATTAAAGAAATAAATAAATTTATGTGACTTTCGGCGCAGTTTCTTTTGCCTTATCCTGTCCCTTGGTTCCTGTTCCTCTTCCTGTCCCAACCAAAAATTTAATTTCAGACAGAAAACACACCAGAACACCGAAAGGCAAAACAAAAAAAGAAAAATGGAAAAGACTGAGCAATATATAGATTACATTGTCTGGCTAAGACTGCAGCGCTCACATTTTTATTTGTCCGCGTTGCCATTGTAACGGATTTGGATTATATTTTTCCTTTTTTTTATTATTAGAAAAGGATGTCAGATACAGCGACTGCCTGCTTCTCGTCGCATTTTATATAAAGAATTAATAGCAACTGGTGCACAGGCAACTAATGAGCTTAGCTTTTTGCTCTGCAACACCAGTCAGCAGTTGCACAATTCGCATGGCACGAGACGTATGCGTAATATTCTTAAAGCTGCTCCCTACAGGTTAATGGGACAAGGCAGTCAACTGAGATGACGAGTGAAATTTAAAATGAAGAAATATATTTTCAGATCTATAAACAGTAAAAAGATGATCAAGGCTTATTTTTTTGTATTTCTATTTCACAATATATTTCATTGGAAATACTTGCTTGAGGATGGCCATCTGCCTCTATTATATCAAAATACTCACCAATCAAAAATATAATATAAGTAATACATAATCTTGATAGATTTCCGCACAAGACCCTTAACAACGTAGTGAAAATAGTGTCTCTTACTGTAATCTTTTAGCTCATGAGTCCTTTATCCATTTGCCTGAAAAGAGATCAAACATTTATTGTATATATTAATCTGACATACTTACGCTGATGCTGGGCATAATAATACAGATGGGAAGAGATATAAATACGAAGGTCTAGATAAATATATGGTGTATTTATATTTAAGATAGCAATGCAAGAAGTTTTGCCCGAAGTAAGCGCTTTGCCTTTGTGTTGCCAGCATGACAATTGAGATGCCTGAAGCGCATTCGCTTATTTGTTTTATAAAGCGCACCCGCGGCACAAAATACACACACTTAAAGCACACCCACGCACACATGCACACTCAAGAAAGATTAAATGAAAGAATAATAGAGCTGAAGAACCCTTTTGTCATCTTCACTTAGCGCAACACTTAATTTCACTTGGATGAGGCACAGAAGTTGTGTAAATTGTGCGAACTTTGTAGCTGCTCCTGGAGAGATAAATATGACACACACACCTACACACAACACAACAGAGCACGCTCAAGGCACACACACACACACACAACACAACACAACGCATTTGACATTTAATTTTAAGCGCATGTTGGGGAATTTCTTTTGTACGCCAAAAACAAATAAACAAAGTGAAACACAAAAACAGTCAGCGAATCAACAAATACACAGGGCAAAGTAAGTAGTGGGAGTGCTGACAGGAGAGGGGAGAGGGCGCGGCGTTGTGGAGTTAACAGAAGAGACAAGAAGTAACTATAAAGTTGCTCGAGAGACATTTTATGATTTGAGAACTTGAAGGCAGCAGACGCGCAACAGACAACAGATTGCTGACTGTTTATTATGGCCCAAAAAGACAGGGCAACAAAAAGGGGCAAAGAGTAGCACACGCAAAGGGGGCGAGAGATATGTGAGAGAGACACATAGAGAGAGAGAGAGAGATAGAGAGAGAGAGTGGGAGCGAGAGAGTGCGTGAGAGACTGCAAATCAACGTCTTGCAAGTTGTAAAAGCACTTTTTGCAGCCCATTTGTGAAATGACAATGAGAAAGAAAGCAAAGCAATCTGAAATATGACATTACTTATTGTATACCCTATTCTGGGCTGCAATTGGTGGGTGGCTTAGGCTGATAAGCTATAAACCAAATAAGAAGAGCTGTAAAATTTTAAAAATATATTTTGCGTTTCAAGTATAAAGTAAAAGTCTGCTCAGAGTTCACTTTCGAAGCTAAAACTTAAAGTAAAAGTATCTTCACAATTTTTCATAATTTTAAAAACATTTGAATATTGAATACTACTATTTAATTTTTAAAATATAACTGTTAAAGTTTTGCTTAGTTTTAGAATGAGGCAAACGTCTTTCACTGAACATGGCAGGGAAATTAAAAGCCTGTCAGTCAGTCAAACTCTACTTAAGATTCACATGCAACAATACCCTTCTGAAGGGGTTTGCAGCAGAAAAAACAATCTTTTACTTATTTCAATTAAAATTTGCCCACATTTGGCCCACAGCTCAGTGCTTTTACACAACTTCTTAACTCATTTGGCTTGTTCCTCCTTTTTTGCAGGTTGTCAATTCACGTCGCGAAACAGATGCCGGCATTTACTGGTGCGAGGCCAAGAATGAACTGGGCGTGGCCAGGAGTCGCAATGCCACATTGCAAGTGGCGGGTAAGTCTTATATACATATATATTCCCATAGTCTACGCCACACACAAATACACACACCCACACACGCCACATGCTGTTTCTGCTGCTGTTGGAAGCCACTGTCTTCACTCAGCAGGCGTTTGCGTTTTTAATATTCTAAATTGATGTTGATTTTTGCCACAGTTGTTGCTGGGTTCCGATATGCTCAGGGCAGCTCTGTCTTTTTTTTGTTGTTGCTGGCAGTTGGGGGATTTTAGTGGGGCGTAGCACCACCGCCCACTTAACTAACTAGCTGAGCTGCGTTTACAAGTTTTCCGCATGAACGCACCCACTTGTCTCGTCAGTGGTCTCTGTTGCTGTTCTGCTCTTGCTTCTGCCTCTATTAACCCCTTCCCATTTTTTTGGTTCTATTTTATTTTGGTATTTTTTGCTATTTTTGCTTTTTGCCATTTTTTGACTTTTGAAACCTTTTCTAGCTGGTTAGTTGGTTGCTTGGCTGACTGAACGGATTGAGTTGAGTTTTTTTATATATTTTTTTTTTTTTGTGCGCAGTGTGGTTTTTTTGTGTGTGTGATTTATGGGTGCATGTTGTGTATGGAGTATATATATATTTTGGGTTGTGAAAGGTCTGTTTGACAAGAACTTGTGCTGTCACAATAAATTTGAAAATGAACCACTTAACTCGTGCAGAAAACACAATCAAATTTGTTTGCACAAGTTCTAACAAAAAAAAAAGTTTTCAAACATTCTTCAAAATAATTTTGTAAGACTCGAAGCCCATTTAAATATATATATTTTCCTGTTTAGAAAAGAAAATGAAATATGTTCATGAGTCTTTTAGAACTAAATTTCAATTATTTTAATGCAAAACCAATTTCATGATCATTTTTCAACTAGGAACTGTGGCGTATTCGGAGGCTAAAAGCGGGGCATTTGTGGCTCCGTTTGAACTCCCAATTGGCCCATTGGCACCGCAGACCGCCACTTTGTCTTTTGTTGGCTAATATTTCTTTTATTTGCTATGCTCTTTCATTCCTTACCGCCGCCCACATGAAAATCGATATTGTTTCCTGACGTTGCGAGTTCTTTTTGTTTATTTTGGTTTTTACTTCCATGTGCTGTTTTATTTTCTTTTCTTTTTTTTTGATACAGCTCGTGCTTAGCCTCAGCCAGTTTGGTTTGCTTTTTGCGGTATCCTTGGGGAATATTTTTCAATATTTGCATGTAAATCACGAAAAGCACGTCAAATTTGTTTGCTTGGTTAAAACGTCGTTATTGCGACTCTGGAGCTGGCAACTTGGCCAAGAGACAGCAGTGGGTAATAGGGAGACAGAGCTATGGCAAAAGGCGTTCACATTGATTGGGTTAGGCAATAAAAGCTAGCAAGAGGAAGCTGGAAAAAAATAAATATGCGGTTCACTTGCTCACTTGTCGGGGGCTTTGTCAATAATAAACATAAGTTGCCCATTTTTGATGTTGTCAGCATAATTTCTGTCGAACGCCGTCACATTACGCATACGCAATGTGTGTATGCTGAATAAAAAGGGTGAGGTTTCAAACTCAAACAGGGAACCCACTCGAGTTTCAGGTCTGAGTTTTACCTGAATATTAATTCCGCATGGCTTATAAAGTAACTTTAGATATTTATTGCTGAAACTTAAATACTACGAGTACGACTTAGATAATAATTGAAATTATTTATAGTATAATCATCAATCAAAGCTCGGAAAATTCTAATAAAAAGTTTTAAGCGAATTCTATTGGATATAAATCTTTCAATATTCTATAATACATTCATATAAATAATGTATCTTTAACAACGTAGATGTTTAATTGAACCTTTCAATTTATCATAAGGTGCGCAAATAAATAAAATTGGGTTTCTGAGAGAAAAGCCGAGTGAAAGTCTGCTTTCATTATTGAACCTTATAAAAATTAACTTGAGTCGAACTTTACTTCACCATAAATCTTTACATGTATATATATAAATTTATACACAATGGTCTTATAAATATTGCTTTAACGGTCATTTATTAACTCATTATCAGCAGCTGGCATTTTGCACCTTTTCAGCGCGCGTTTTCCGCTTGACTGAGTCACGACCTCGAACCAAAACCGAACCGATCCAGACCAAACTGAGCTGAACCGAACCGCATGGCCTACAACTTTCGCTCGTGCCACTGAACCTGACACTGATTATGACTTTGATTAATTTATTGATGGTTGGCGTGTTTCCTGCTGTGCTCAGCTATCCCCTCCTTCCCGCTCTCATTCCGTTGGCCTCGTTCCGTGTGTCCGGGTTCCGGACTTGGGTTCGAGTTTCGGCAACCAGCTCCAAAGCTGCTGCTATTTTGAGCGCATTAAAAGTTTTGTCAGTGGCAAAAAAAAAAAGAAGTAAGGTGGGGCAACAGCCGGCGGAAGGAAGGCGAATTCGCTTTCGTGTTCACTTTTGCCATGCGTTGAAATATTTTGATTTATGTTGATTTATAGACATCACTTTAAATTTAATAAAAGTCATGCTTGAAGAGTTTTTCTTTTTTTTTTTTTAGGAAAGATTTTAAACTAAGGCCAAAGTAAATGCGCTTATTCACTTTGCAGATTAAAATAAAATAAAAAAAAGTTCCCTAAAATACTGTAAAATAAAATATAAAAAAAGTGAAATTTAATTTACGTAAAAGCAGCTGCCGCATTCTGGATTTATACGTTATATATTTTGAATACGCTGAATGCGTCCAAGTTGAATGCACAAAGCTCGCTTTTCAGGACAGCAGCAGCAGCAGAAAGTACAACAAAAAATATTTTTGCGATGCTTTTCAAGTGCTTGAAAGTTACTTGATTTATTATACTACTCCCACGCTTTGTGTGTGTCTATATGTATGACTGTGTGTGTGTGTGTGTGTGTGTGTGTGAGGGACAAATATTCACCTAGGAAATCGTCTAGCAGCTGGGTGGAAGGTGTGCAAATTACAGGTTTGCAATTTGACCACAACTGCAAAAAGAGAGATGCCAAGCAAACCGCACGAGATATGCAAAAAGATGGACGAGTAGAAAAAGAAGTAGAAACAGAAGCAGAAAGAAGAAAAAGAAGAAAAAGCCATGCAAAATAAATGCAGACAGCTGAGTTAGTGCCTTAAATCTGCGGTTGGCAAATGCAAAATGTTGATAATAGCGTGATTTACTATGCGCCAGGGTTAAGAATTGCTTTAGAAATGCGTTTTGGTTAAAGTTTTGAATGCAATTTTCTCGGCAAGCAAAAGAAGCACATGAATAATTTGCAATGCAGCTATTATTCCACTACGATTAACTGAGCAGCTGAAGAAGAACCACTCGATATTATTTAATGGGGAGGCATTTCCGAATAAAATCTTATCCATAAGCGAGCAAATATGATTTTTAAAAATTCCTAAGGCGGATCTTAATTTTTCCCAGCCATAATTTGCTCACAGCTGAATGGCTTTTTAGAAGCAATGTTTTGTTGACCAGGGCTGGCTATCGAATATATTATAAAACTGGTCAGAACTATCGATATTTGCATTGCAACTATGCGCATTGATATCCTAATTGATAAGTCAATTTGACATTTGCAATCGATTGAACAAAACTTTACCTGTTTGTCGCCGACTGCCGAAGCGAGAACAAGCTATTCTAAAAGTACTCCGTCTACATCGAAAAAGGAATTGAGAATTTAGAATGGAGAAACCAATTGTTTGGGCTCGTGTTTTGAAGGTGCTCGGCCGCACCGGCTCCCAGGGACAGTGCACCCAAGTCAGGGTGGAATTTCTGGGCGAGCAGAATCGCCAGATCATACGCAATGTGAAGGGACCGGTGCGCGAGGGTGACATTCTGACCCTGCTGGAATCGGAGCGTGAAGCTAGACGTCTTCGCTAGAACACCAATAAAAATAAAATAATTATAGAAATAAGACAGAATTCCAATCTGCAACCACTTGAATAAAATGCATATGAAATAAATTATTAAACACAAATTTGCGGGGCTTTGTTTAATCTACAATTTATTTGCCATGTGGTTTTCCTAGTTGCTTGTTAAAAGTTGACGTCAAAATTGCTCATTGCATGACTCGCTCTTCTTGCCGCTTAGCGATGATACTATCGATTGTTGGCGAAATTAATAACCGAACACATTAAAAGGTGTCCAATTACAAAAGATGAGCTGAGGCTTTAATTTATGTGTTGTTCTGCCAAAAAAATCAGAATAAACAGCGGATGCATTATATTTGATATAATTTAATAAAGTTGACGTTGCCAGACTTGTTTATTTTTTTTTGCAAATGAATTGCTGTGGCTGTATGAGAGTGCTTAAAGGTGTGTGTGTGTGTGCGTGTGTATGGCGTATGAAAAGCACATTTATGCCATTTACCAACAATTTATCTTTGCTGTCAGGCCGCAAACACCTACAGCAACACACCTATACACACACACACACACACATAAAAAGTGGCATATAGCCGCAGGTTAAGGCAGGACAGGGACTGGCATTTATCATGCAAAACCAAGATAATTTATAACCACCAACGTGGAATCAAATGGACAGAAGCCATTACGCACACACATACACACACACACACACACAGACACACACATCGATACACACAGACAATTGCCAAAGCTCTCGCTGAGTTTTCTACTTCCCTTTGCCGCATTTTGCAGTGCTTCGCGATGAGTTTCGCCTGGAGCCGCAGAACACACGCATCGCACAGGGTGACACAGCGCTGCTGGAGTGTGCGGCACCGCGCGGCATCCCGGAACCGACGGTCGCCTGGAAGAAGGGCGGCCTCAAATTGGATTTGGATGGCACGAAGCGTGTACGCATCGTTGATGGCGGCAATTTGGCCATACAGGATGCACGTCAGAGTGACGAGGGTCAATACCAGTGCATTGCCAAGAATCCAGTTGGTGTCCGTGAATCATCCCTAGCCACGCTCAAAGTACACGGTAAGTAGAAGAGAGACAGTGGACCCCCACGCTCATCACTCCCGATACCCACGTCAGACATCGCCTCACCTCAAATCAATGTGTCGTGTTCAATTTGCTGGAATGTGACTTGGGTTGCTTTTCACTGTCTGTGCGTGGGTTGGCTTATGTGCAGCTGAATGCTAACGCTAAGCGTTTCATTATGTTTATTGCAGTTAAGCCCTACATCATACGTGGACCACATGATCAAACGGTATTAGAGGGCGCCTCCGTCACGTTCCCCTGCCGCGTCGGCGGCGATCCTATGCCGGATGTCCTCTGGCTACGTACAGCCTCCGGTGGCAATATGCCGCTAGGTAAGCCACCAATAAACCTCATTCGTTAGACATTTCCCATAATTTGATGCACTGTGCGTGTGTATGTGTGTGTGTGTGTGACAACTTATTTCAGACCGTGTCAGCGTGCTGGAGGATCGCAGTTTGCGCCTGGAACGCGTCACGATTGCCGATGAGGGCGAATACAGCTGCGAGGCGGACAATGTGGTGGGTGCCATCACTGCGATGGGCACTCTGACTGTGTTCGGTAAGTGAAAGCTTCAACGCTCTGGCTCAATGATATGTGCTCAAAGTGACTGCTGAACATGGGCTTAATCTGTGCAGAGAGAGAATTTTGTTAATGGAATTTTATAAAACTCTAAAGTTTAAGTTATGTGCTTAAAAGTCTCGCGAAAGTTTAAATCATAATGCTTTGGCAGTCAATAAAATATCGCTAAAATCTATTTAATTAAATTATTTAAAAAATTCATGAAAGCATTATCTAAAAATTGTTCTGCCTCATTTTAAAGTAAAAGCTTAAGAAATCATTAAATGAGATAATTTGGTCTCAATCGTTTTAAAAATAAGAAATCTGAAATTTTGAGCAGCTCTGATGATGAATTCCGTTTATTTTTTCGGAGTTTGATGATTTGCTAATTTTGATGCAGAATTATATATGTATATATATTATATATTTCGATGCTGAAAGTTTCTTCAACTCTTTATCGTCAACTCTTTTCAGAAGACAGATTAATTGAATGATCAAGCGTCTACTTTAAGTTGTCATTGAGCCACACAAATATTTAGCGCTAGTCGAGCACATTTAGCTAATTAGTTTATCCCTATATATATATATATCTGAACCATCACACACACCAACACACATATATTCGCACACTGTAGCGCCCCCGAAATTCATCCAACGTCCCGCCAGCAAATCCGTTGAACTGGGCGCTGACACGTCGTTCGAGTGTCGCGCCTCTGGCAATCCTAAGCCCACCATATTCTGGACAATCAAGAACAACAGCACGCTGATTTTTCCGGGTGCACCGCCACTGGACCGCTTTCACAGCCTGAACACGGAGGAGGGACATTCGATATTGACGTTGACACGCTTTCAACGCACCGACAAGGATCTGGTGATTGTGTGCAATGCAATGAACGAGGTGGCCAGCATTACGTCGAGGGTGCAGCTCATGCTCGACTCCCAGGAGGATCGACCACCGCCCATAATCATTGCAGGACCTGTGAATCAAACGCTGCCCATCAAATCGCTGGCAACGCTGCAGTGCAAGGCAATCGGTTTGCCCAATCCAACAATATCGTGGTATCGCGATGGGATTCCAGTGCATCCCAGTGCCAAGCTAAACATAACGGCTGCTGGTGATTTAATTATCTCCGATTTGGATCGTCAACAGGATCAGGGCCTGTACACGTGTGTGGCCAGCTCGAGGGCTGGCAAGTCCACGTGGAGTGGTTTCCTGCGCATTGAGCTGCCCACAAACCCAAACATCAAGTTCTATCGTGCACCCGAGCAAAGTAAATGCCCCACGGCGCCGGGGCAGCCAACAGTGTTGAATGCCACTGCAGCGGCAATGACAATTGTGTGGCCCACTAGCGACAAGTTGGGCTCATCACCCTTTCACGGCTACAGCGTGGAGATGTATTGCACGAACAAGAGCAAGACCTGGATACCGATAGCCAGCAGACTAAGTGAGCCCATTGTCACCGTGGATAGCTTGGAGTCGGGTGCCGCTTACATGTTCATCGTTCGTGCCGAGAACGCTTTGGGCTTCTCGCCACCCTCACCCATCTCGGAGCCGATTACGGCTGGAAAGCTGGTGGGTGTGCGCGATGGTAGTGATGCCTCCTCGAGTGGTTCGGTCAGCTCACAGCTATTGCTCAGCGATGTGGAGACACTGTTGCAATCGAATGATATTGTTGAACTGCTCGAGGCAAATGCCAGCGATTCGACAACTGTTCGATTGGCGTGGGACATCGATAGTGGCCAGTATATCGAAGGATTCTATTTGTATGCGAGGGAGCTGAGGTCAGCTGAATACAAAATGTTAACACTGCTCAACAAGGGCCAGGGGCTCAGCTCTTGCACCGTACCCGGCTTGGCCAAGGCGTCTACGTATGAGTTTTTTCTTGTGCCATTTTACAAGAGCGTGGTAGGCAAACCCTCGAATAGTCGATATGCCCGCACCCTGGAAGATGGTAAGGACTCTCGCCCGTAATGCTAATGCTTTTGCTGTCCAGCTACAGCTACCATTTGCCTAATCTGCTGAATTCCACGTGGTATTTACTCTCACTAATCCCGAACTCATTTGTTTTGCTTTGCTTCTCTCTCATTCTCTTTGGCTCGTTGTTTGCAAAACAAACAGCGCCCGAGGCACCGCCGTTTGGCATGGAGGCCATCCAATTCAATCGCACCTCTGTCTTCCTGAAATGGCTTCCCCCACATCCGAATCGCACACGCAATGGTATGTACTAAGCAAATCCCCATTTTGAGCCCTCATCTAATAGGCGTCTTAGAGTGAGGCACGGCGACTAACCAACCTCATTTGTAACAGACCTAAAAAAAATTGAGATCGAGCTAAATCTTATATTTTATTGTTAATCTAGCTGTGCTTGAACAAATTGAGATGATTTTTAAGGATTTTATTTGGGGCTTCGAAGAGTAAATGTGAAAATATATTGAAATAGATTATAAAAAATCGAATGTCCTTTAAAAAGGCTTTAATTTCATTTAATATGAAAATTCTATTTTAACAATAATTTTTTTACCTTAAACAGTCAGCAATTTGATATTAATTTATTATAATTATAAAATATCCCGAACATTCTGTCTGCAAATGCTTCTCCAGCCACTTCTGAGTTTTCTCGCTTGGGTTCGCTTTTCTGTTGAAAGACAAACGAAAAAGGATTTCTCTATCTGCTTAAAATCAAATCATGTCAAAATCACATTTTCCAATATTTATCGACACCAATCCGCAATAATCGGGCTTAATCGTTTTTCATTCAATGGTCGTCTTATCGACGCACGAAAGCGTTTTCAAATACACAAAAGATTAAAGCCAAGCTCCGACAACTTACTATAAACTGGAAATTTTGTATGTTTTTAGCCTTGTATCTATAACAAGAAGGGTATAAATACAATGTGGGATTGCAGATGCTTACTTCTGTCTGTTTAAGTAACAGTAGGCTGGGTGTAAACTAGAAATAGATTTGTGGAAGTAATTTTAAAACAACGAAAAAAATGTGAATGAAATAAAAGAAATCAAAGCTTTTAAATTGAAGTCCACACTAGAAGACCGATGTAAATCGACATTAATTCAGCTTAAGCTAGTCATTAATCTTCATGCGTTTGGCTATTTGTTTAACAAAAACTACAAGCCACTTTGCAATTTTTATGCAGGGGCATTTAGGTAATCGGTTAAGCGAATAACTAACTATTTGCCATGTGCCTCCTTGTTAACATTTAATTTCATTTATCACTTGTGCTGTCTCTGACTAAATCTCCCTCTGGTTCTCTACTCCGTTCGTCCGCAGGCATCCTTACCAGCTACAATGTGCTCGTCAAGGGTCTGGATGTGCACAATACGACGCGTATATTCAAAAATATGACCATTGACGCGGCGACACCGACGCTGCTGCTGGCGAACCTCACCACTGGCGTCACCTACTACATTGCTGTGGCGGCTGCCACTCGCGTCGGCGTTGGTCCCTACAGCAAACCGGCCGTGTTGCGCATCGATGCGCGCACCCAATCACTGGACACCGGCTACACGCGGTGAGTGAGCGGTGGGGCAGTGGGTAAAATGTGGAAATGGGAATAGATTCGGCTTATTGTGTCTGTGTCTGTGTCTGCGTCTGCGTCTGTGTGTGTGCGTCAAGCTCATTTGACTGCCAGCCGTTTTGGGACAAAAGGACAGCAGCTGAAGCTGACGTTGGAGTTGGAGCTCTTGCAGCCACAGTCACATCAATCCATTAACAGCAAACGACAATGGGCGTTTTGAGAATGAGGAAATGGGCAGTGGGCATGGGAATGAAGCGTGAATGGACTACTATGTCGGACTACTATGTGACCATTAAACTAAGCCTCGCCAAGGCACGTACTTCCTGGCCAGTATCAATGTGCTCATTCCGCTTTCTTTCTCTTCCCTCTCTCTCTCTCTATCTCTCTCCCTCTCTTCGTCTCTTCCTCACTGTTTCTATTCTCTATTGTGCACAGCTATCCCATCAGTCGTGATATTGCCGATGACTTTTTAACGCAGACCTGGTTTATCGTCCTGCTGGGCTCCATCATTGCCATAATTGTGTTTCTATTGGGCGCATTGGTTCTATTCAAGCGCTATCAATTTATCAAGCAGACCTCGCTGGGCAGTTTACATGGTGAGTACGGTTATCCAATCCTCCTTTATACTTGACACCCTCCCTCCCCAACAGACAGCTTAAATTTCTATTCTATTCGTTTTTTTCTTTCATTTTTTTTTGCTATTTATTTTACTTTTTTGTTGTAGATTAAGTTTTGGTGGCAGCAGCTTAGTTCGTCTAGATTTAAGGAGCAGCTTTTGTGTGTGTGTGTCTGGGTTTTAGCCTTATGCTGGGTGGTAATTGCTTGGTATTTGAAATTTATGAGGTGTTTGCTCTATTGAACATTGGAAAATCGTCACAGCTTATAGGCATTGGTGATTTTATGGCGCAATTTGGGGGATCAGCTTTTAAATCTTTTAGTCATTTGCACTCGATGAACCCAAAGCTAAGGCAAATTATATTTGTGTATATATTTAAATGTCAATTGAGCGGAGAATTTTCTATTTATTTGCATAATTAGGAAAGGAGACCCTTAAACCGTTTACATATTTACAGTTATTAAGCCACGAATATAGTATAAATATAATTTTACATGTAAATATGTGTTTTCACACATTGATTGATTGCACTACAAAAATAAACAAATTATAATTTATATTTACATATTATATAAATAAAAACTAATATAAACTGTTCAAATTAATAGTATGCAACTTCAAATCATGATTTCATCCCAGAACTTTTAATAAGCCGTCAGATACAAATATTAAGCATACAGCTCACAATTTTTAATAAATGGATTCCCAGATTGAACAGCTCCATTTGCCTGTCCCAAACACACACATAGCGAGAGAACCGCAGAAAAAAAGGCGAAACTCGAGTGTGTTTTTGATAAGATAATTTTGTGTGAGCGCCAAGCTTGGCCAAGTGGCAGTCGTAGAGGTCATATAATCTATGATTTATGAGCGCTCGTTTATGGCTGGTCTCAATTAGGCTGCCGTTTTGTTAGCCCCACAAAACTACACAACACGCACTCGTAGCATTAGCGAGCAAACTCCGAATCTAGCCGTACCCAGGGTAATCATCTTGTGGAGCCGAAAGCAAAAGCTCGAAGGTTAAGTCAGCGATAAAAGATAAGCACAAGTAGGGAGCGCGGGGAGGGAGTGGCGGTGGGGTAAGAGGGGGGATTGTGTCTGTTGAAACGACAAATGCGCACGTGAAAATCACATCAATTGTCTGGTAAAACTCTAAAAGGGCAAAAAGTGGAGCGGGTGGAAAGGGAATAACTTGCTTGGCTTGCCAATTGAATATAAAATTTTATTTCCGTCTTTTATTATTTGCACGTTGCCCTTTTTTTGCGTTCTTCTTGTTCTTGGTTTGGGTTTTTGGGAACGGGTCTTCGCTTTTAGCCGTGTTGTAATTGGCGCTGCTAACGAGGCTTACGACCAACAACTTGCTTGCTACCTGCTGTAAGTCGTCAGCCCAACTAGTGCTATCTTCATGTGTATTTATTCGATATATTCATTCATTCATTCGTTCGTTCCCTCGCTTTATTTCAGGCAATCACGCAATCGGCACCGTGCGAAAGTTTCCAACGTTGCCTATGAATGGTGGCAGCGGAGGCGGAGTCGGCGCTTGTATTGGCAACAATGCTGCTGGCAACTCGGGCATTTCCAACTCGAATGGGTTATGGATCGATCCGAGTGGCGGTGTTTGGCGACAGGCCGCTGGCTCATGTACAACAAAGGAGCAACTTCCGGGCTATGCACAGGCCACAGCACCGCAAGGACAACGCGGACAGGGACAGGGACAGGGACAGGAACAGAGGCGGAGACAGCAACAAGGACAATCAAACACACAACAGCCGCTGCCTGATTATGAGAGGTGAGCATGATTTGAAGCTTTTGGGCAGAAGGGTTGGATTGCATTAAGTTGGATTGGGTTGGGTTGGGGTGGAGGATTCGGTTTGGTTTTGTTTATCAGCAGTCTGCGCACAGGATGTTGCCTTAATATCCTGTCTACGGTTCGCTGCCTGTTTAATTACGAAAAATTTCGAGAGCAGTGCCAAATAACCACGCCAAAATGCTTAAATGTTTTACTATCAGGGCTGTGGGGGGTTTGTTTGTGGGTATAAAGAAAATACCGAGTGCCAGGCCGCACTATTTACGATTCGCTCATAAAAATTGCGGAGCTGCAGTCGCATCCACTTCAATAAGTTACCAAACCACCACCACCCCCAACCCCACAACGCAACCCCACAAACAAAAATAACAACACCAACAAAAACAAAAACAGCAACCGCCATTAAATTGTTACACTTGAACGGGTTTTACTTTGGGCCATAGCGCTTGCCAGTGCCTGGTACTGCTGCCCATTCTTGCTTTCTTTCTATATTTTTTTTTTTATAGCTGCGGAGGGTTGTACGAGCTCTACCGGGCTAACCGGAGCTTTACTGCTCGCCCATCAGCACCCCGCACCCATCGCTGCCATCAAAAGTGCGGCCATTTATGTTGGAGTCCCTTAATTCATTTCCATGTAGGAGCGTGAATTTCATATTTTTAAATATTTGTCTGTTTGCTTTGCCTTTATTTCGAGTTTTTCAGGAGCCTTCTGTTTTCTCTCCTATTTTTCAAACGTGCTTTATGCAATATTGTTTTGTGACTCTTGTAACGTGAAAGTGTGTGACAAGCGTCGGGCATTATGCATTTAATAAATTAATTGAAAACAAGTAATCTGCTTTTAATTACAAAAATTTAATTTTTCAAAACTTAAAAATTCCAAATGTAATAAAAATCCAGAATTAATATTTATGATTATTATTATAACTAGTTAATTTAAGCGTATACTCAAAATGTACTTTAGAATAGATAAATAATGTAAATAATATTAATTAAAATGCATCAGTAATTCTCATCATTATAACCAGAAAATATAAGCCATATTGGCTGCAGAGTATATATTGCCAACATAGACAAGACATACTGACTATCATTAAAACAGTGAATTTCGGAATATGTCTCACATTCACTCCACACAACAGTCAGCAAACTAGAAATAGTTCTCAAATTGAAATACCGAGTTGGATCTCTTACTCAGACACGTTCGTCCTCGTTTGTTTTTAACAGCATTTCTTGTAACATTCTTAAAAAATTTAGTTTTGTCTCACACTTGTTTTGGCCCGCTCCTTAAATCCGCATCGCTTTAATCCAATTTGATCCAAGTACCCCCTACTCCCCTTCCCTGCTTTTACTTCTTACTTAACACAATTTTGTGCCGTGTTTTTGTTTTTCTTGTTTTTTTCTTAATGCTTGTGTACATTTTTTTCTTCCCATTGTTTTTTTTTTGTTTTACTTTATTTTTTTTTGGTGTTTGCTCAAAAGTTTTCTTTAAAGCTTAATGTAGCGTTGTGGCAACAATAACTGAAAAGCAAACAAGGCGCAATAAAAAGACGCAACTGCTGGCGACATATTGCTGTTCTTTGTTGTTTTCTTTCTTTCTCTTTTCTCTGTTTTACAACCACCGCCACGCCCCGCTGCACCACAGCACACCACCCTCCGCTCCCCGTCTTTTGTGCGTATTTATTTGCGGCATTTTACGCATTTATTTGTTTTTGAGTTTGTTTTCTTATTTCAGCTTGTGTTCTTTTCCAGTAACTGTGGCAGATATCTGCCCACTCCATTCAACATGCCCCCCCTTGCCCCACCATGACACTACAATTTGTGCACTTCCTATTGGCGTGCCCCCATTTTCATCCCTTCTGCCGCTTCTCCTGCACATTTTTCTAATGCTGTTGCCACTTCCGTTACGCGATTTTCATTATTTCCGTTTCAATTTTTCCGTTGTGTACTTTTTAGCAACTTTTCTGCGCTGTTGCTTTTGTTGTTGTTGTTGTGCATTTTAACAACGTTGTAAAGTCGTAAAAAAGCACACACACACACAGACACACACATACACATCACACACCCGCCACCTTGTTGTGGCACTTGGCACGCTTGCGACGCCGTCATTTGAATTTCCAATTAAAATATTTAATTTCTTTTCGAGTTGTCTGATTTTCAACATTTTGGCCTCCTAGCGTAGAGCATCTTGTACTGCATATTATAAATACCCCAATGCCCCGCACCCCCTCTCCTGTATCGCACCCCCCTCCAGCCAACGTATTTGGTTTATTAGCACGAGAACGTAATTTTCACCGCTAAATTAACAATTAAAAATTGATAGCCCCGAGGGAAGCTGAAGCCGCCACCTCCTAGATCCCAGTCCCATTCCCATTCCCATTTCCAGTCACATCCCCAGTCAAGTCCAAGCCTTAAGGATTTAGCATATGCAAATGCCTTGGCAGGTCTACGCTTGCGAGAGGGGTGAATGTGTTGGGACTGGGGGTGAGTTGGTGTTGGTTGGGAGTTGTTCGACAGCCACTTGGATTTAGGCACTTGGATTCCCTTGTCGCCGTCACGTCTAATTGCTGGAAAATTTCAAATTCCGCTGCATAATTTCGGGCGTCAGGTGTAATGCTGTTCAGCCATAGGTATTATGGGTATTTACGTATGTCGGAAGTTGACTGTCTGACAAACGGAAGAGCATTATACATATTAACTATTTTGCTTAAAATATCTGCTGCTAATTATAATCTTACAGAGGGTACTTATTACTTTGCTGGATGTCGAAGATAACGTCTTCAATCCTATAAATGTACCTAGATCTTTAAAGTCTTTGGTCTACCACTTTCAATAGATTGAAACTAACTGAGAATGGTGCAATGTGAAGCTAATATTTGGTTATCTCTAAAAACTAAATCCCATTCAAAATAAAGTTACATGTGGCTAACTCTAAACTATCTATAAAAACTAAATTCTTATCCACAATAGACTCATTCTTAATTGCTTAAACGTTTTCAAAACAGTTCCATAGTTTTTATTTTTGTGATTTTTTAACTATCTCTTTAATCTCTTGCCAATCTATCGCGCTGCATAGTTTATGCCTGACTAAGCTTAACTTTGATATATGCATTTCAGCAGTTAGTTTCCAGCATAAAGCACAAATTATCGCTTATCGCCTTTCTCTCCACATCTAATGCAATTCCAAGCCAAAACTTCCATTTCAGTTATTTTTGATAGAGAGAGGAAAAAAAGCTGGTAAAACTCATTGGTAAAGTGCGATAGATAAGCATTATCTCATTAGCTAATTAGTGCCAGAAAAATTTCAGCAATAAAAAAGTTTCTTTTTGCATACAGTTTTTTTTTGTTTGTGTGTAGTCAGTAGTAAAAAAGGAAGGAAAGGGAAGGGAGGGGGGGGGGGGGGGGCAGTATTTGTGCGCTTGGCAAAAAGTTTCGCCAACGATTTGAGTATTTTGTTCTTGTTGTTGTTGCTGCTGTATTTTCGCCCACTAATTAGAAAGTTGAAATGCCTAACACGCCCAGCTAATGGGCAAAATGTATTGGCAAAATCTACACCCTACCTACCCCCCGCTCTTACAGAGGTAAGGGTAGGAGCTTCCCGTCCACTCGTTATCCAGGCTAACCAACAACAACAGTTTTAATGAGCTGCAGCAAACAAATTTCCGTTTTGGGGATTCGAAAAACAGCCTCCCACCACAACTCCTGCACCCCTGCACCAATGAAGGGGTGCATTTTCCATTTATGCGACTAACAAAAGCAATTTCCTACGATTGATTTATGAGCGTAATGCATTTGTGGGTCCACACATACGCTTTTAAAAGCCCAGTGAGTTAATAACCCAAACCCGAATCTGTCTCTTCTCTTGCAGACTCTCGCCACTGAATATGCCGGACTATGCGGAAGTTGCATGTTCAACATTCAAAAGTCCGCACAATAATGCTGCACAAACTTCCGGTGCAGCTGCCTCATCAGCGTCATTATACGATAGCTGCGGCGCCTATGCCACAACAAATGTGGTCGCCAATGTGAAGCTCTATCAGAATCGTTATGGCACACAGCCAACGACAACGGCAGCAACTGCTGCAACTGCAACTGCAGCTGGTGGCAACACCAACAACAATAACAACAACAATGGCACACTGATTGGCAATAGCCAGAATAGCGATTATCAATCGAGCGGCATGTATTCGGCGCCAGCAAGTGCACATTATGGCTGCCTGGAGCCCAATTCCAGTCCAAATCCGATGACCATATCGACAGCCTCAACGGCCATTTTGAGCGGTTCGCCGGCCAAACTGAAAAAGATCAACATCACCGAGAACAAAATGGAGCATCTACAGAATCTGAGCAACAAGAACGATACGCTCCTGTTACTGTCGTCCACCAGTAAGCCAACCAAGGAACGCACAAATCCCTTCAATCAGCAGCAACAATTGCTGCTCGCGAGCAATGCATTGAAACAGGGCTTGGGCGCCTACGCGAACACCACACTGGCGGCCCAAATGGCCAGCGGTGGTGGGGCGGGCACCTTGCGCCGCCAACGACAGCCCAAAACGCTCTTCAAGAGCGAGAACAACATATTGGGCAGTAAGTCGAGCATGTCCCGGCAGCAACAGCAGCATCCGAATAATGCATCGGCGAATGGCAATTTAGATTTTCTCACTGGTGGTGGTGGTGTTGGTGGTGCAGGTGGACCATCAGCATCTGTTGGTGGTGGTGGTGGTGTTGCCGACAATTTGGATGCCGACTTTACGGCGCTGTGCAATTCAACGAACCAGTTGCTGAACGATTGGGCTTCTTCCAGTGCATCAATTGCTGCAGCGAGCGACTGTCATCATTTTGGCAGCAAACAGCCGAGCAAACAGCACTTGTATGTCAAGGCCAAGGATGGCACCTGGTCAGCCGTCAGCTCTGATGTCTATCAGAACTTCAAGCAACAGCAGCAGCAGCAGCAGCAACAATTCCATGCTGGTACAGGTGACAACAAGCAGCTAGCCCCACTCCTGATTAATCCCGCCCATAGCTCGAGCAGCCTAGCAGCTGATAGCAAATTCCTGAGTAGTTTCGGTGCCAGCGCCAATGTGTAGAGCGTTTTATCTATCTATATCTATACATATATACATGAGGGTTTTCCGGGGGATGAGAGGGTCTTTAGCAACCCTTTAGACACCCCCCGCGCTTCATCCTCCTGTGTGTGTTGTTTTTTTGCTCATTAGGCTTAAGTGCAAAACCAAAAAGTTGTGAACTGCATATATGGAGAATGGGAGAAGGGAACTAACTAAATAGTTGCTTAGTTTGACTTACATACATAAAAAGAGTGTTAGGATTGACAGAGTTGAGGGACAAGTGGGGTAAACAAACTAAGCATCTGCTGCAAAGCTGTAAGTTATTAGATAAAATCGCTGAAAAGTAGCTTTTAGAAAAGTTTATGAAACTCGGATTTAAAACTCAAACTCATTTTGGCCTAACAGATGAAAGGAAATATAAATAAAAACCATTTCCAAGTAAATAAGTTGGAAAAGAGGAAGACATCAAAACTTTCATGCAGAACTATTCCCAATAAATAACTAATAAGGCTTTAACAGAGCAGCAATCGATAAGCACATTAATTTACAGGTTCATGTTGAGTCAGTGTTTTAACATCTGTTTAGATTGGGTTAGGCAAGACGATTCTAGGACTATAAACTGATATAAGTACGCCAGATTTGGCCCGGTTGAATTAGTGTTCTCGAGTCTCTTCTGTATAACTTAAAAAGGCTCTGTTTTAGAAGCGATTTTTACATCATATGTTATTGTATGAGACTCGAGGTATTTTCAACCTAACATTTATTACAGTAACTTAAGATGAATATTGCTTAGGAGCCAATTGACGTAATCGGTACGCTGAGTTTGCAGCCACTGTAATCCGCTAGAGAGCTCCAAGCAGCAGACACAGCCACATTTCTATATTTAGCCCCACGAAACCCTCAAGTAGCTGTAGCCCTAACGGTCTAAACTAGATACCCATTTTGCAAGTTCTACACTGAGGGAAATCCAACCCAGCCCAACAGCAACGAAAGGTGAGTGTGTTTGTGTGTGTAAAGAAAACGCATTCTATGATTATATATACATATTGGCTTGTAAATAGAACTCAACCGTATAAAGCATATGGAATACGACATTCAAACTAAAAAGCTAAGCAAAAAAAAAAATAAATAAATAAATAAAAGTACATTTAAACATGCAAACACACACAGAAAAAAATCCAAATAGCACCGACGTAGTTAAACTAAGTAAAGATTTATGTAATTTTTAGTACGAAATCTGACAAAAAAAAACCAAAAACCAAAAAACAAAAAACAATGAATAGCAAACCCTAACGAAACATTACAAAATAGAAACTCACCTAAGCGAAATAAATAATGTAGAATTGTATTTAAAATCCACCAGCAGCAGCACATAAACTATAATATACACGACAGATTCATTAGCTAAAGGTGCAATGTGTAATAATCCCCCAGATAAGCGACATAAATGCTAATAATAAGGCTGTTAAATGTAAAATATCATAAATAATTAATAATCCCCAACCGACAAAAAACACTTAAATATATATACATAATATATACATTAAAATTGTGTAATTAAAGCATTTAATTGTAATTAACTGACGAACTAGTTTTAGTTGCCTGTAGCTAAACTGAAATATATATTTCCATCAATATATTTCGCTGTCATAAAATGGAAAATTATATTAAAAAATAAATTCAGATTTAAGCAATCAATGAAAACTAAATTGATAAATTATGCCGAAAAAACGTACGTCAAAAGTAACGCTACAAATAAATACTAAATAACTACTAACAAAGTTAATACCAACTCAAAAAAAAAAAAAAAACAATTTTAAATGTGTATTTCATTTCATGGCATTTCAAATTTTGGATGTGTAGCTGCCACCGTTTGGAGGCGCCACAGCTGCGCCTACATTCTGCTAGATGATTCGATGGATTTTGTCATTTGAATTCCGATGCGGCTGTTGTTGACCAAAGCAGGTAAACCAAAACCCAAAGCCAAATCCCAACAACGCCAACCAACTATAAAAACAAGTAGCCAAGTAAGAGTCGAGAGTGCTCGACTAACAGATAACCTGGAAACAAGTCTTTACCTATTTACCTTTTATAGATGACCGGAAAACAAGCTAATACTTTTTGGAAAGGTACTTTAATTCTGTCTTATATAATTTGAAATAGAAATTGGTTTCATACGGATAGTTAAAATCTATACAACTCGATGAGAAAGACACTTCTGAGGTATCGATATTTGCGGAATTTGTTATGTTATGTATGGGATTCTATAAATTTGCTATTTTGTTTATATTTGTTTATGATATACGACAACTTATACTTCAAATTTAAAGTCTCTAGCTCTTATCTTATATCTGAGATGCAGATAGACTGATCACAAATATATATATTTTATGTGCTCTGTCTGCTGCATACTTTTGCACTACTTATTATTATTATTATTATACCCTCTTACCCATTTTATTGAGTGCAGGATATAATGACGTGCTCCCTTTTCTACTCTGTCTCTCTCTTCAAATTAATTATGCGCTTTGAATTGCCCCACTCTTCACCCCGCTTTCACTGCATTTGTGCTGGAGCATCATTAAATTGAAATGAGATATTGTTTATAGTCCAATGCATTCCCCGCTAACCGTTTGCCCACTGCAACTGCATTGCAACTGTCAACATTGCAATGCGAAATACAGGATAATCAAATAAATGCCCCCAACTCCCCTCTGTCTCCCCCCACACCCCTTTCTCCCGCTCTCTGTGCGTCTGTTGCTTTTTGCGCTTTTGTTTTCACATTTGGTTGTAAAACAATTTTACAAATTGTTATTGACAATTTATGTGTGTTGCTCTGTTTTGTGTTTTTTTTTTGCCAATACTTTCCCCACTTATCCCCCCTCTCACCATCTGTGTCCTGGCTGTGCAGGATGCTGTTCGAATGTGTGCATTTAAATTGTGCAAACAAATGAAAATCAATTCGACCAAATGAGCCGCATTAATATCGCAACAATTTCTGCTTAATATTGGCTTTATTATGTAAAACTATATATTATTATTAGTGTGGCAGTAAAATGAAAATTTACACAGTGCAGCATCGCTTGAGTGAACTTTAATATTGAGTAAAATTTCAAACTAATTTGCCATATCTATGTGATTAAAGTAAGTATAATTTAAATGAAAATAACCATTCTCCACGGATCTCAGTTGAGCTTGAGCAATTAGCTCAAAATATATAGAATATTTTGGATTATTGAAAGTTGTTAAATATTTAACTACAGATACGTTCAATAGTTTGAAGTTTGACTGTGCCAAATTTGTAGTTGCTGATGCATAATAACAAATAAAGTAGCTTTTCCCAATTGATAATAGATAAGTTTGTTTCATGATTTTCTACTTTTAATATTAAGTATTTATTTATTTCATTTCATATTTATTTTTATTTAACAATTTATACTTTAATTTGTAAAATGCTATAACCAAATAGACTCCATGCAAATCTGAGTAAAATCCCTAAACACATCGTTTTTTTTTATGAGAAAAGCAAGATTTTACAATTATGCTTCAAGTTTATTGTGTATTTATTTTGTGTTACTATTTTCTTCAATATACACTTAATTTAAGTCCAGGCTAAAGGTATTATTTTCAAATTGTTTGCATTCAATGTTGCATACTCTATTTTCATTTGCAGTTTCTGCAGAGTAAATGATATTTTTAGTCCATTTTCGGCTTATAAGTTTCTCTAGTAATGCTCATGAAAATTTCAGCACTTTGCCCAAATATATGAATGGGTGTGTGTGTGTGTTGTGTGTATTTTCCATTTGTGTAGAGGCTTGAAACTTTAAGCCGATGCCAACAGGCAGCAACTGGCAGCTGCAACAGCATCCAAATGGTTACAGCCTAACGTAGCTGAACTGTCCACAGTATTAGCTACAACCCACACACACACACACACACACACACACACACACATACGGACACTCCTCAATCCCTACTGTAGTCCTTCGTCTCACTGCTAGCAATCCGATCCGAACTACAAATAGGCAAAGCTCTCATCTGCTTTGCTACTGACCAGGCCGATAAATAAACCCAAATTTATCATGTACATGAACACAGCTAAGTTGGTGAGTGAGATAGATAGAGGGAGAGGGAGAGAGATAGAGAGAAAGAGAGAAAGAGAGAGAAATAGAGAGAGAGTGTGTGGGAAAGATAGGGTGGGAGATAGGCCATACAATGTATTCCAGGGCAAACCATATATCGTGGATATAATAGCAATGCCGGCAGCGGTCATAATTTTTGGCACAAAATTGTCGATAGGCGTTGAAGCGTTCAATTGAATGTCCTGGCCCAGGACAACGTCTGGCCAGCAGTTGAATCCATCGCTCCAGTCTCAACCCCAAGCCTTAAAACCCCCGCCTAGACTGTAGTCAGCTCAGTCTGCAGCCCTTCTTAATGTTGTGCAGCCAAAACACTATTGTATAATCAAAACTAATGGTCTATAAAGAATCAATTCTCAATTTGTTTAGCCCCAGCTGTTGCTGCCATCAAATCTGGCAGGAGACACGCAGCAAACACACACACACACACTGGACACACAATGGAACACGATACGATTTCACAACTGGCAACACACACATGTGGCAAATAAAATTTTAAATGCACTTTGTAAATAATTGAATAAAAATGGCAAAGCGAAAACACAAATGGAAACAGCTGTTTTTTGTTATCTTTTTTTTTTTGGCTTTAATGAGACTGATTAGAGATATTCCCGCAACATTTGTATATAAACTAGTTTAGCGTAATTTGTAAATGATAAAAGTTAAATTTGTTTGTATTGTATTTGGGCAATCGGATGTGTGAGCAAAGCATGAGTTACGGAAAGCAAAACGGCATGGAGTTGAGTGAATTGGGGATGAGCGTGAAAATGGAATGGAAATGGAAATTGCAAATCGGGTTGGGGGCATTCCGGAAAAACACTGATTCAGCAAGTTGCCATAAAGTTTAATCAGCAGCTTGACATCGTCAGACCAAGCACAAGAAACTACAAAAAACAAGTTTGATAGCTGTAGTCGAGAGTGCTCGACAAGGAGATGCCCTCGACTCGACTGTTAAATACACAGTAATTGCTGTAGTCTGTTTAATTAGAAGATATATTTCATAACTGAACTTACTTAAATTTGTTCAGTAAACGAATAATATATGTATATATATTTAAATATATATATATATATATATCAATGGGAAAGTTATCTTTAGAATTGTGCCTTTTATTTATATCGTTAATCGATTTATATCGATATGAAACTAATTTGCGCAGCTATTATAATCGACTAAATATATAAATCGACTATTGGCCGATCAGGAATACGCACTGCTAATGGTTTTAGAGATGCTTCTTCCTGCCTGCTCCTTTCTCGTGCTTAACTTCATCATAACCTTCTTGCTCATTTTCAATGAGTTCAGGGTATACAAAAAAGAAAAAGAACTCGTAAATATGAGCTGAGTTTGGACACACATAGACACAGACACACACACACTCGCAGAAGTTTAATGCGCATTTGAGTGACCATAAAAATGGACAGTTGTGTGTGGAGTACTGCCAGCCATCCCAGTTATACCGGCAGGATGCCTGTGGCCTGTGTCCAGCGGTGCCTGTTGATAACAACAAAATTGTGCAACGCAATTTGATGAGATTAGCCCATCATACAGCCATACAATATGTATATATATATATATGTATATATATATATATATGCACACATACATACACACTAAGTACATAGTCAAATGTCATTATAATTCGATGCGGCAGCAAGTTGATTAAAGCTGACACAACAACTACTTGTCCCAAAGCAAAGAGTCTTATCTAACATACAAAATCCTGAAGTTTACCGTTAACAATACAGAAAACTGTTATCAAAAATATTAAAATATATGGGCAGTTAGTTTAAGGGTTTTTTATGCTAAAAACCCATTTTTTTATTATCAATGAAATCATTTTATTAAGCACGCAAAGAGAATGTAATTATGTAAGTTTTACTGGAGAAGGGAGTAGTTAAATTTTCTATTTATAGTCATAAAACAATGGCAATATAATAGAAATCATAAAAACCAGTGAACAGAAATGCTGTTTCCAGCGACAATATTTGGGCCAGACCAAGTTCAATAAAATAATCGTATTCTATAACAAAAAGCTTACAGGTTTTTAAAAAATCAACAGCCAATTTAGGATGGTAAAAATTAAAAAACGTTTCTCCTTTTCTATGCTCTTTAATCCCATTTTAATACTTTTAAGTGCCACTTAAAAGCGAGGCAAAAGAATAAAATTTGCTAATATAAAGATTGTGTTGTTTATATGAGAATTTTAATTTGAAACTCCCCCATAGAAGAGAACAAAGATTAAATCTAAATGCGGCAGACAGTCAAAAATGTGTGTAGGAATTTACACAGAAGGAATACAAATAAAAAAGAACGAAAATCACATAAAAATTCTAGTGAAGCAATTCAAATGCGAAATGCAAGCATTTTAATTTGAGTAGTATTTTTGATTTTGGAACTTTGTTTGTTTTCTGGTGACGGCTAAAACAAATTGAAATTGACCAAAAGTGGAGGGTTGGAAAAAGACCAAACAGACAGTCAGACAGACAGACAGCTCCCTTTTACCTTCATACACACACTCGCAGACACAAACACGAATTAAGTTGGGCACTTTAAATGGAGCGACTAAAACTTACTTGTCGAGTTAGTCAAAAAAAAAATGTTTAATTTTCTCCGTGGAAGCTTTGAGCTGCCTCAATGGCTTCTTCTTGCTTTCGTGAGTAATTAGTGAAATGCATTAAAATAAATGAGCTTTGAGCAGAAAGAGTGAGAGAGAGAGAAAAAGAGAGAGAGAGAGGGGGAGGGGGTGGGGGAAAGACATGTTTGGCATGTTTTACATGTGAAATTTGAGAACGCTACACAAATTAGTATGGCTTATTGAAGAGCTTAAATTTCACGCTTTATTGATGCACTCAATTATTACAGCACATTTAATCCAAAAGCTAATTGTAATAGCAAAATGTGTATTTGCTATTTCATTTGCTCTTAATACATATTAAACTAAACTACTGGTTCTCAAAAAAAAAAAAACACCGTTTGCATTTCGTTTAGAACTGTAATTTAAGCATACATAAAACTTAACAGCCTATTTACAGAGACAGACAGTGCCCCGCTCTGCTATTTCTCTCTCTCTCTCTCTCTCTCATACACAAAAAGAACGGGCATCGCTGTGGCTGAGAATCCTTAAGAGTAAGTAAGCGAGCATATTACGAATGAGTGTGTGTGGGAGAAAAGCGCACAATATCTGACGCGACCGTTGCTGCTGCTACGCTGCCGACAGTCGCTGCTTCCTGAGACACTTAAACAGGCCATAAAATACATTTGGAGCGTCGCTGCTTTGGTCGCTTTGTCGCTTTTTGTAGTTGTCATCTCGTTTCGTCTCGCTGCCCCACGCCTCCCTCGCCAAGTCTCGCCTCGTTTCGCCTTTAGGCGTTGTAATTTCTTGAATGTGTCCGCTCCTAATTGCAAAATATGGCGACAATTTTCAAAGAAGTTGAGCACATTGACGTCTGCTGACTGCCGCCGCTGCGGGGATAATTTAATTTCAGTTGGCATTTTGCGTGTCATCTAAACAAGGCATGGCAGGGGGGGCTGGGGGAATATTCATGGTCTAGCACTTAAGCTTGCGCACGCTCGTTGTTGAATCAAAACAACAACTTACCTCAAATGTAGACAAACTCAGGCTTATATACTAAAAGCAAAGCTTAAACTAAAGCTCAAAATGAAATGTTAAGAATGCGTCGAAAACAGAAACTCAACAAATTCGCTCAACTGCAAGTGTATGTGAGACGCATTTATATGAAACGTTTTATTATACTAATTTGTAGCTTGGCACTGGTCGCCAGTTTTGGTTACATCGAAATGGCAATTTGCCATTGCGTGAAATGGCAGAGTGAGTCAGAGAGCAAGTGGGGAGTTTCAGTGAGGTTGTGTGTGTATGTGTGGAGGGGAAAGGGAGAGATGCATACACTTCAGTCGAGTTTCGATTGGCAAGCAGACAATGAGCTGCTTGCAATAGGGAGAGCTTTTGGCTGGCTTCTAAACCCGCCCCTCTTCTAAAACGTATGGCAAAAAGGTATTCCTAAATGTGCCCATGAAAATTGCTTAGCTGTTTCCCTCTCTGCCTGTTTGACTGTCTGTCTGTGGGGATTTTTGGGGGGTTTTTATTAAAATGACGTTGCCCGTTTTGTGTGTCCTACGTTGTCCTCCTCGTCTCTGTGACCAGCAATTGCATTTGCTTCACGCATATCCCGCAAAAGGTCCTTAGCATCGTTAGAGTCCTATGCTGCAGTCGCATTCGTCCTGGTTAAGTTTTCCATTTTGTTTCTTTTTTTTTGGGTGGGGGCCAAGTTTTAACGACTTTGTTTCCGTTACGTCTAATTTAATGAAATTCGTTTTGCTTTTGCTTTTTGGGTTTCGGATTTGGTTTCTGCTTCGGTTTTTGTTTTTGCTTTTGATTTTGCTTTTTGTCCAAGTGTTCTGCATAAAATTTACCGGAATAACGGCATTCAAATGACTTGGGCGTTACTGCACTTACTCCTTGTTGTTGTTTTTGTCATTGGAGTTGGGGTCCTAGGCTGAAACACCCTGTAGCCGAACACCCTGTGCGCCTTTCAAGTTGGCTTTGCAATATTTTTGTTTTGTGTTTTGGTTTGATTTAATGATGGTCTGTGTGTGTGTGAGAGTGTGTGTGCTTGCTCTTCTTCTTGTTGTTGTTTTAGCATTTTGCATATATAAAGACATGGCTTATAATGATAGACGGTGCGAGTAATTCTATAGCTGACTGTGAGCCGAATGAATGTAGCCCCTTGTGGCTTGCCCCCAATGGGAGTGATAAGTATATGTTTGCAACACTCGGGGCAACATAGCAATTAGTTGCTCAAGTCAGATTTGCACTTTAAATTTGATTGATCAAAAATACTTTCAATTTTAAATAGTTTGATTGCAGTGCAAATTAAATAACAAACTTAATTTAAATTTGTATCGTGATAATTGTTTGGAATTTCTGTTTCTGGCATTAAGCATGGGAATTAATTAAAACTTTACCCAGCAATTGAACACAATAAAAAACATTTGCGTTGTTAATTGTAATTGGCATTCCAAAAGTAGAAAGTAAATTAGCAATAAATATTCACAAATTTATTTATTTATTTATTTATTTACTTTGAAAAGTATCTTTCCAAAACTATGCAAATCAACAAAATCCATTAAAATTAACTAACCAAATTCCAAAAGACTCAACACAGTATTCAAGATTCAAGAATTACTCGTTGATTAAGTAGCCCCAAGAAAGGAAACTTGATCTCCAATTTTCCTTCCCAAAAATGAGCAGTTTTCAACATTTCATGGCAGGCAATTTACGGCCACGGGTGCCACGCCCACGAGGGCAGGACCTGTGGCAAAAATGCAGCACCAAAATATGCAGCAAATTTTCTTTGGAGTTTGTTTTACTTTATACACTTTCGGAGAGGGACTTATAAATTTGAGATGAAGTTTGAAGACGATATCTCAGACCCTATAAGGCATATATATTCTTGATCAGCAACAGCACATATATTCACAATGAACAAGCAAACATAGGCCAGCCTAAAATGTATTTATCAGGGTATTTCCTAATCGAGCTGACCCGACTAGAACCTTCTGTCTTCTTGTCTTTCCTGTTTTTTTGGGTAGTCTGATAACTTGAACTATTTGCAATAAATGTGAGCGAAGAAGCGCGTTGCGAATAAACAAACTGATTTGCATTTATGGAAATGCAAGAAACACACACACCCACTCGCTCATAGACCAATACACACACAAACACACACAAACACACACACACACACCCATACCACACCCATAACCAACACGTAGCGGTAATGGCATAAAAATGCAAAGGAAATATGATTTGTGTGTGTGTGCGCAATACAAACACACAATCGCACACACACACACACACACACACACACACATAAGCTGCTTCTGACCAAAATCAAATAGAAATGTCGAGTGTGTGTGTGTGTGTGTGTGTGTGTGCAAAAGCCAAAAGTAAATATTTATGTTTTATGTTAATGAGAATATGTCTGACTTTTTGCTATTTGAATATTGGCCAGGACTTGCTGCCGTTGCCTGGTATGTCGTGGCCCACCCCACTCTCTCCTCCCCCCATCACCCATAAGAGAGAGGATAACAAATGCATTGGGGCGTTGTTGGTTAACTGCGGTTGCAGCTTTTTTTCATATTTGTTGTTGCCACAAACAAAAAACAAGCAGCGACAACCAACAGGCTCAATGAGTCTCAGCCGCGACTGTGTTTTTTTTGTGGGGGGGTTGTGATGGTGGTTGGCTTGGTTGTAGTTGGGTTAATTTAACTTTATCACTCTGACTTTCGCTAGCTTTAGTTATTATTCTCTGTTGGCGAAGTTGCAAGAGTATTTTTGGTTTCTTGCAATGTGTATGAACTTCTGTATAAATATTTATATTCCGCGACACACATATATATATCGATAACATCGAGCAGCGCATATCGATAAATGGATATTTTTCAATTTTAGTGGCTGATAATAACACCTTTCAAAGAGAGAGATATCAATTTGGCACGTTGACTGCTGTCTTTATCGGAAATGCCTACATTTTTATTATATTATATGAAAAACCTTACAGAAATATCATGAAATCATAACTCTCCCAAAATTTTAGATAGGATAACAATCCTGGACGATAGGGTTAAATACTCCTAAGACTATCAAGCGAATTTAGGGTCGACAACCCAACTGCCTCCAACTGCAACATTCTCACTTGTTGTGTATTTTTGTTGGCCTATAATTGAAAATTTAAATTGACTGAATTAAAAACGGTTTGTTGAAAGACGTATATTTAAATACTCCAATTTTTAAATTGAAAAATCAAATGATTATTGGCCACATCAAATAATGAAAATAAACCTTAACTTATCAGTTTCACTCCCTGCCATTTAAGTGTATTGGGAATGCAGTGTGTGCAGCAGAGGATTGCGCCTCTTGTTGTGTGTTTAATTAGTTGGTTGTTAATTTGTTTTCTTTTTTTCAGTAGTTTTTTATAAAGACTGTTGTGGTTCACAATCGGTTTATTTATTTAACTTTCCTTTTTTTGTGTTCTCGTTTTTGTTTTGTTTGCTGTTAATTTATTAATATTCCATGATATGCCGCTTAAGCTGACATTTAATTAATTCTATTAATTTTTTAATTAATCAAACGAATGCAAAAAACAATCTGAAAGTTCATGGAAAAAACATTTATATGAAAATGCAAAAAAACGAATAAATAAATAAATAAATAACACTAAGTGGGAAAAAAGCTGCAAATGTGAATGTAAATTACTGTAAAAGTTTGGGCAAATAGCATAAAGACTAAAAAAAGTATTGACATTCTGCTTAGTCATTTATTCTCCGTAGATAATACTATTTTTAGACTGTCCAGTTGAGACATCTTCTTTGAACTCCCTTCAGACCACGGCTTGAAAATGAAACCATTTTGCTGTCAGCCTTTATGGATAGGATTTATTTTTACAAAACTGGTCTAGACTGTGGTATATTATATAAACTTTAGTAAATAACTCAGTTGAGAGTCCGTAAATTGTTGCAAAATCATTTATTCTCCGTAGATAATACTATTTTTAGACTGTCCAGTTGAGACATCTTCTTTGAACTCCCTTCAGACCACGGCTTGAAAATGAAACCATTTTGCTGTCAGCCTTTTTGTATAGGATTTATTTTTAGAAAACTGGTCAACTAGTCTGAGTTGGCCCGCATTTCCAATAATCAAACTTTAGATTGTGCAATCACAGCTCAAGTCTCAAGTTTCCCTCCACTTTCGAGGGGGCAGTTGCACTCAGTGAAATGGCAAAGGTTAATGCACCATTGGACAGTTGTCGTTCCACACTTCCTCCCTCTCTCGCCATCTCTTTCTCTATGTGCATTATGTCTCATCCGATCCGTGCAACCAATGCCGACATCATCATCATCATCATCAACATCAGTATGGTCATCATCAGCATTTGTTGTGTGTGGCATGTGACAAAGTTCAAGTGCTGGTAAATCCATAGATTTCATGCTGGCAGCCAACAAACATTGCCACATATTGTGCGAGACAAGCAACAACAGCAAACAAAACAGAGGTGTTGGTAATGTGCTGCAAACGACAACACCAATAACAACAACATCAGTTGTTGCAACAATCGTATCGCGTTTCAATGTTTTTAGTGCGGCATAAAAACAAAAGCAAAAGCCGCATTCAAACTGCGAACTAACACTAACAACATGTTACTTTACGCCACAGACTGCAAAAGTTTTTATATGCCACAACTGGGAGATACTTACCACCCCCTCCCCCCAACCGCCCCCACACTCGCTGACTGGCTGCACGTAATTTTGTTGTGTGTCGCGACGCAAATATGTTGCCCATGAAAAGTCATCGAACCACCCTCGTTGAACCGCTGTTTTCCCAATACCACCGCAAGCTACCCTCAAACCCCCCTCAACCCCTCACTCAGCAGCTACCTTGGCATTATGCAAGGCGCCATTGCCGTCACACTTGTCACTTTAACCTTGCACGGCCTGTCAGCAGCCGAGCACACAACTCACACCACCGCACACCTCAACCGTCCCCATTGCCCACCACCCAGCCACATTGCACCACCTAACCAGAGCCCACTGAAAATTTGCGCAAAGCGGCATGGAAAATGAAAAGAAAAGCCATAAAAAAATCCAAAGACGACGCGCAAAGCCAGAACAAAAAAAAAAAATAAAACAAACACATAATGCAAGCGACGGAAACAGCGGAAAATATGACGAAGTTTAAGTGCCCTAACCCTAAAAAATAATAAGCAAATGAAGAAGGTATATGTAAACCCCAAGGTATAAACTATTATACAACATTTTAAGGTTTAAGATTTGAAAAAAGAAACAGATGATCACCTTATAAATGTTGTTGTGAAAAAAAGTAAAGCAACTTTAAATTTTAATGTCTGTTTTAGGAGAGTTTCAATAATAATTTGATATAACTCTATTATAATATTTCCCAAATGTAGAAGAACAAACAATACTTCAACTCTGACAGGGTTTCTTTTTAGGCCTTCCCTTTCTTCTTCTTCATTTTAGGATCTTCTTTTTTTAACCAGGTTGACTAGAAACTGATTGCAAATTGTATCTAAACTATAAACGACGACTTAAAATCGCGTACTGATGACTGAGACTGATACTGATACTCTTTTCTGATCGTTGTCTAACCTTGTGTCTTAGTTAATATACCTCATGCGTAGGGCATTGAAACTGAAACGAGCGTAAATATGCCTGTCATCATTTTGACATCAACATTGCTGTCTTTGTCGTCATCATCATCATCATCGTCTGGACTGACATTGGGCTATAGCTGGGATCTCTCTCTACGTGTGTGTGTGTGTGTGTGTGTGGCTTGATGGTAGTTGAGCAAGCGGACCCATTACCATAACTATAATGCATATTTCAGCATCGGCATCCCCATCCCCATGAAGGCTCCGTCATCACCATCAACGACGACGACGATGACGATGATGTGGAAAATCCCGGTATCACTTTCGCTTATGCCTTGTTGACAATCTCGGTTTCAATGTGTGTCTATGTATGGGTGTGTGGGTGTGTGTGTGTGCCCAGTATAATACCCTCTTTCCCCTCCCTTTCAATTGCTTGCTGTACTTGGCTATCTGGTAAGCATGCCTGGGCATATTTATGCCATATTTTGTTGTGCCTCTTTCTTTGCCAAGGCGAGGTTTTAGCATAAAAGTTTATTGAACTAGTGCACAAGGCGGTAAACACCCGCAGAGACATACAGGCATAAATAGATTCGAGCCACAGCAGGAAAGAACAAACACAATTTACACATGCAGACAGAGTAAGGATAGTCTCCGCCGCTCTTTATAAATAAATCGATGCAATTTGCGCGAAAATTCGACAGCGAAAACTACTTTGTGGTGCATATTCCCAGTTAAGGTAATATTTATGCAGCTCAAAAGGAATATTTAATAACATTTTTTTAAAAGAATATTTAGTTTTTCTTTTTAGGTTGAGAAATGTGAACTTTTGGATGGGTGTAAAAAGGTTACAAAGCAGCCGAATCCAAGATGTCAAATTACATTACACTGAATATTTCGTATAGAGGAGAATCTAGTGGATGATCAACGGGCAGGCGGATCAACACTGGGAACGACTGAATGCAAGAAATCTCTTTGTCATCCCACGTTTTCAAAATGAAAGCAAAGAAATATGGTTGTTTATTTGACAGTTGCTTTTATTTGCATAGAATACAGGAATACAATTAAGGATTGTAGAATGTGTTTCATTATAATGTATTCATGGTATTTCTTTCGCACAAATATAAATAATGCCAAGCTTCAATTAATTAAAAACATTCCTAAAGGTCTTGTAAAACCAACTGAAATTAATTCAAACATTTTTCATTCTCGTAAGGGTCTGTGTTAAGTTAAAATTTTGAATTGGTTCGAGCTTCCCAATCATTTCCAAGCAAGCTAAGATCAGCCAGCAACTTCTTTGATTGGATAAGTAAATAGTGAACTAAAGCCACTTGGGGATCTCTGCGGAAATCAAACAAGTTAGTTCTTTACGCTCTCTCCCTCGCTGTCTCTTTAGACACTCTCTCTCTCTCCCTCTCTCTCTCTCTGTCTCCTGGATTTGGCCATTTTGGCCAATTTCCCGTTGGCTCGTGTTCGTAATCCACGTGGATTATGTCAAAATTGGTATATCATAAAAACGTCGCGTACGTGAGTAGCATAAACCTAATATGCTGAATGCTGTTGATGTTGTGCAACTGGAGTATGAGAGACAGAGAGAGAGAGAGGGAGAGAAACAGAGAGAGGGAGAGAGTGGAACCATTAACTTTGCCTTTTTTGGGCGCTGCTGACACTGGAAACCTTTTGACCAAGTGATTAATTTGTATGCGCCATGCGCTGACTTTTGCGGTGGTCTCGGGACAAAGGCCAAAAGTGTTTGGCATGTAACGGAAATGCGCGCTTGGGGACAGACAGACACACAGACAGACAGACGGACAGAAAGGAGTTAGCTGCCGATGGGAAACACATTGTGTTGAAAGTGTTTGGAATATGCAGTTGGCAAGGCGTAGATTGGGCAAGTGGTGTGAGAGAGTGGCGGTGGCAGGGGACAGGGGGTAGTGGGGTGCAGCATAAAGTTTTGCCTTTGGCTTACGAATATCACCCAGGGCCAAGTTTGCCACAATACGGGGCATGGTCTTTTAATGCGGCTGGCTTACGGCCAACAACTTGTACAAGCGGCACAAAAACTTGAAATACATTTCTTCTTTTCGCGGTCTTTTACAATTTTTATAGAACTTGTAAGAAGCGAAATAAAATTCATGGCGCGACAATTGGTTAGAGAAGAAGGAAAAAAATTAAGAAAACGGTTCGTGTCCAGATTTCATTAAACTTTCTGTAAGACAGCAAAGCTTGACCAATGTCAAAAGCAGCAAAAACCGCAAGAAAAAACAACAAAAATATAAATATAATAAGCTGCACTAAAAAAGGCAGAAAAACTTGGCTCATTTAATTTAATTGGTCAATCCACATTCCCATTTAAATAAATACCGCATTAATGTTGGCCATTATTTCTGAGAGAACGAAGTTTGCATACTCTTACGAGGAGTTTCTCTGTTTTCTAGGCTTCGTTTAAAAATGAAAGAGAACTGAACATAAAAACTCAAGTCATAAATAATGTTAGCTTACTGCAACGAAGGATTTTTAAGAAATATATCAATGAACCAAGAGAAAATACATAAAATCAATAAGAATAATGCGATCACCGACAGCAGTAATAGCTTCAAAATTTCACTTGATCTCTTCATGTTTGCCGCTGCAATATTTAGTTAATTATTATTTAGCAGTTCACAAATCTAGTAATTATTATAATAAACCTAATAGAAGTATTACAAAGGAATCAATTCTCATTTAAACGCGAGACAAACTTATGATTCTGAGGGAGATTCACAATACCCTTTTTAAATATGTTTTCAGTGGGACAGGGTGTAGTAGTGTAGAATGAATAGAATAACGAATTACATGCACAATATTTTTAATAATAGAATATTGCTGTTTCTGCAATTTATTTGAGCTAACCAATAAGATTATATGCCTTATGGGTGTAAGCAATGTCAACCACAATGCACCCCCCAATTTCAAAAATGTATCCTGTTCAAATTGCAAAAACATAAAAAGCAAGCAACAAGCCTTAAGTCAAATTCGTTGAGTTTCAGTTTCCTTGCTGGCAAAAAGTGTTTCCTATTTCAATTTCTCCATTTGAAAATGAGCTTTACACTCATCGACCCTTCCCCGCAAAGTATCTGTGTCTCTGTCTCTGTCTGTATCTTTGGCTGTTGCTGTTGCTGTTGCTGTGTTTGTATCCTTTTCTTTTTATTGTATTACCGCGAGTGTTATGCTAATATCCGAAACGGAGGGGAGAGTGAAGATTGCTGCTGCTGCTCGAGAGTGTCTGTGGTTCATCCATGTCGTCGTCTTCCAGCCAAAGGTTCTGGGCCGGAAATGAAATTTAACTGAATTTGCATTGGAATTCGATTAAATCGTTTATGCAAACATTTCGTTTCATTTCATTTGCGGGTTTTTGCGCTTTACCGACTCGCCTCTAACTGTAAATGTAACTGTAACTGGAACTCTTACTGTGGCTGCAACTGTAAACAGGGCCCATATGAATGTGCGAATCCTTTATGTCTCCGACTTGAACACCCCTCTGCCCACCACCCTCCCACCACCCATGACACCATTCTATCCGCTCATTTTGCGCCATTTGATTTGCCTCTTCTTCTACTTGTTCGTCTGCAATTCCTTGGCATGAGCGAAATTACATTGAAAAGCCTCGAGAGTTGATTTTGGCGTTCATCTAATTTACATAATGCTCATGTGTGAATGTTGTTTGCCAGTTTCGAGTTTCCAGTTTGGAGCTCCGTGCGTTCTGCACGGCTCAGCACCACATTTAATGTTGTGTGGAAATGTATCTTGGAGCTTGTTATTTATGAATTAATTTCATTTCCCATGTAAATGCATAGAGGTAATCGAGTATGCGATGCCATCCATTCCCCTCCTTGTCCAAAAGTGTTTGCATAAAAATATGAATTTTTTAAGGCAACTCGTAATTGATAGAAGAGATGCTCAGCATTTCTATGATGCTTTGAGCTTTTCGAGTGACGATTTCTATTTTACAAATTAAATACAATTTTGATGACATGGTTGGCATGAATACAATTATAAATACATATTTACATGCAGGTATTCCTATATTTATTTATACAAGCATAAATTCTCTTATTCAATTCTTATACGCATTTGCAGCTTTGCACTAGTCCAAGTACTTTAAGGCAATTTGAATATAATTCTTATATTTATTAAGCTTGCTGTTCCATTTTAACAGCTTACTATTTTGTTGATCTTTGCTATGAGGGCAACAGTATTTTGCAAGTGTATATGTTGCAATCGTATAACTTGCAACATTATTTTATTATTTTTAGCTTCCTCAAACTCGTTTGGCATAGCTCAGAGTTGTATCTAAAGCCCCAAATGGCACCCAAAAGCAAACCACATGAGTCGCATAAGGAAGTTGGCTATAAGCTGCACACATGATGTGGCATTGTGGCACTGTGGCACTGTGGCACTAACCTACTGCTCTCATACATTGTCTCTTTATGTTCACCCTGTCTCTCTCTCTCTCTCTCTGTCGCTGTTCCTCTGGAACCCATTTGATACAAAATGGACCCGAGCGTCGAGAGAAATGCCTGTTTTATTGCGGCCAACAGAACAGTTCATAAATAAGCATATGCATGTGAGTTTATCAGTGTGTCTTGAGTGCACTTACACATACTTAGACACTCGTATGGCATAGGTATGCAAACCAGCTATTTAGATCAGCGTAACTCGGTTTGTGGCTTTCTCATCTACGACAACGAAGCTAAATCGAAATTATATTAAATTTGCTTTCGAGCTTGGTTTTTGCTTTGTTTTGCTTTGGATTTGTTGCCAGCTTAAGCATATTCTCAAAAGGATGTTAGCCTAGTCTCGAATGTCTCATAAAAGCTTTGCGAATCCAAAAAAAAAACAGATAAGAATGTTGTAGTCGAGAGAGCTCGACTACGAGATATCCTGAACCAAGCCTTTAAATGGAATCACTAACTCGATTTAGATCGATATAAAGAAAACGACGTTATAGAAAGAATTAAATAAACTTGAGCTTCCTTTGGTAACTGATATTCAAAATTTGAAATCGTCTCTGAGATTTCTGGTTTTGCTGATATAGTTTGACAGACGGACAAGGCTTGATCGACTTGTCTGCTTATCCTGATCATGAATCTGTACACTTTATGTAGTCGGAGATGCTTCCTTCTGCCTATATCATAACACTCATTTTTATATTGCTGTGAAAAACACCTGTGACATTAATATTTTACAAATTTAAAGTCATTAAATACTTAAGCAAAATGAGAAAACTTGATTAACATCATCCGAAATTGTACATTGGCTAACAGTGTTTGGCCGAAAAGTTGGCAAATCATAAAAATTGAAAACAGAAAAATACAAAACTTGACAATTTACCAAACATAACCAAGCAAATTTCCCATCATCGTTTGTACAACAAATTTAAGTTGAATTTAGTAATTTAGCAGAGCTCGTGGCGAATGAGCGAATGAATGAAAATGAAAATTACTGAATGAATATTCAATGTGGATTCGTTGAATTTTCAACGTTTGAGAAACGTTTCGCCAATTTTGTAGTCACAACTTTGTGTAGTGAGCCAAATTCAGTTTCAAGTTTTTGAAGTGACTTTCAAATCAATTAATGCAAAAGTATTTCACTTGAACAGAACTAAAACTTAAGTGATTATATGTATCAATATCCAAGTTGATATTCGAATGGTTTTGAATGGAAATGAGTATTATGATCCCAACTCTGTTCACTTTCATTCGCTAACCTTTCCGAGCTGTTTCCATCTATTCAATCTTTGACATTTGTATGACTATTTTGCCAATATTTGCAAAAATTCAACCAATTTCCAAAAAAAAAGTATAAAAAATTAAGCTAAAATCGTTCTCGCTGCGGCACCCCATCCAAAACCGAAATAGGGAGTCCATAAATTTGCAACTTTGCCCCGCTGCTCCACCGACTCCCCCCTCCCGGCTCATTTGCACAGAGGATTAAAAGGGTCTCAACTGGGTTTCTGTACACTTTTTGTACCATTATTTGCTATGCCTTTGCGTAGCGCTCTGCTTTTGCCCAATTTTTCTACTTTTAATGCCCTGCATCTATTGAAAATGTGGTAATGGGGTGTTATGGAGTTGTGGCCATTTATGGAGCAAGCAGATGGGAGCAGAAAAGATGAGTATATATATGGATATATGTTGTCGCCATAGTCTTGTCTGTCTGTCTGACTGCGTCTCAGGGACTATGTCAGTTGGCTGGGAATGCAAGTAAAGAATAACTTTCGAAAGCTTTTCAGATTCGTGAATATAATTTTAGAATTTTAGAAGCAGCGCTTATATTATTTTGACTGTATAGGTATACGCTTGAGGATAGGTTGCAGGGTATCTCGTAGTCGAGCTCTGTTTCTTCAATTGAGCAACTTGTTCGCCTTGTTTGATATTGGGTTTTTTTTAGGGGCTCCCGTGCAATAGCTGGCAAAAGTGATTAATGCAAGAGTCGTCTGTGGCGTGCAACAACAATTTGGTGAGCGCGAATAGAAAAAGGCCACAACGCAGGCATTTTTATTGAATTGCCAGTCTCGGAATGCGGCTGTTGGCCAGTGGATACTACTCCATTACTCCGTTTACCTGCGCCGTTCGAATAGAACTAGACACTCAGTGAATTGAAAGTGAAGAGTTGGGGTATTCCTCTTGCATCAACTATGCTGTGACTACAGTTGCGCGGATTAAAGCCCGAAATGCTCGCAAAGCCGATTTCGACGGCAAAGAGTGGACAGTGATGGGGACGCAGGGGAATTAAAATCGAAACGGGGTGGCAACAAGCAGCGAATTTCAAATCTGCGCGCAACTTAAATATTAAAGCCATTCAATGGCTTTTTTCATAAATTACTGCTGTAGATGCAGTTCATACAAATCTTTGTTCAAATATATGTAAATAAATATGTATTTTGACTTGTATTTAAATTGATTTTCGCCTTGAAAATATAGCAATTTGGTTTTTAATTATTGATTATTAGAGGCACAATATTCAGTTGCATTGATTGGATATCGGAAAGTTTCCATAAGGAATTGCGATCATGCAGGAAAACTGAACAGACTGCGCCTCCTCTCAACGAACAGCATAGGCACTTTTAAGGGATCCGTTGCACATGTGGATCGATAAAATATATATTGACGGCACCAGCAGTTAGTTATTTAATAATCTATCCATTAAAATAAATTAAAAATATGAATTACTTAAAGGATTTGCAAGCCAGCTGTTAAAGTTAAGATGCTCTTTTCGCTGCACACGAAAACGATTTTCAATAAATACGAAACGAGACAGAGACAATAAAATGTCAAGCAAATCAGACAGTCAGCCGCCCTCGCACAGGGCGGGCACGCTTAGTGCCCCTGAAGGGCTTTTATAGGGGGAGGGGGAAACAGTGTGTGGTGTGGAGCTGTGGGGAAAGTGCCAGCCAGATTTCTATCAAGCCATCAAGCTGACAATGAGAGCTGAGCTCTGCGCCCTCTGCTCAAAGCTCAGTCAAAAGTCACTGACATCGAACCACCCCTCAATTGCGGGGCGGGGGTGGTATAACAAAGAAGGTGGGGCGGAGTGGGTAAAGGAGAGACGTCGGCAGACTTTGGGTACTTTGCTGTACAACATTCAACATTATTGATGGTAATTTTAAAACGTGCCTACAACCAAAAAATTTCGAACACATTTGCCGGGATTTACAATTTGTGTGTGTGGCTTTGATTTGCTTGCTGTGTTTCGATTGACGCTTATCTTAATGGACCAAACATATGGCCATGTGCCATGTTCTGCATCCTGGATCCAGGCACGTCAGTGCCAAACGTGTTGATAATTTAAATAAGCTACTTTAAGCGCTGCCGTTTGACATTGCGCATACGCAACGTTCGCCGATTTGCTTACTCGCCTGTTCGCCTGTCGTCGCTGCGATAAGCCCAGCTAAATGTTTTTCGATTTTGTATTTTGTATTAATTTTGTGCCCAAATCTCACCGAGATTTGAGCTCGGAGAGTGATGACAGAACACAGGGCACATTGATGCATACAAACATAGATGCGTAAACTTCATTAAAAATGAATTTTGTTGACGCTTTTGGCAATGAATATTATGTTGGCATACACTTACAATACGCTAATTTGTTAGTAGTACAACATAAATAGAATTTTTTAACTTTTTACTCTTCCTCGATTTGCAAAATCATAATTTAAAAACAGACATTTTATTAATTATTTTTGCAAGTTAAAAAGTATTTTTTCTCCTCCAATCCTAACATTTTTTTTTTTCAATTATTTCATTGGATGTTTGATTGATAATATTCTTGTATTTAAATTCCAATGAAAATGCGTTAAAAATGTAGTGGCGTTCAAAAGCTGCTCTCTACTCATCGTCAGCATATTATTAATGGAATGCAAAGATTGCCAGGTTGCAAGCATACGCTAAGCATCTGTGCAACTTAAGCGTATCAAGAAGGCAACAGGACATTGGCCATAAAGATAGACAGACAGATAGACAGACAGACAACAAAAGCCAAAGAGCAAATATCAAATCAATTTTAATTTAGAAAACAAGCAAGGACGCTACGGAAAAATGCAAAGGCAAGCGAAAAAAATGCTAAAACGCAGACAGCCAGGACAAACAACAATAGGAGCTGGGACCCGGGTGCGGGGTGCTTGGGCAGCAACAGCAGAAATGCCAACCCTTGGCAAAAGCAGAAATGGGCAGAGTCAACCCCAAAAATGAGAACAAACTTACCGGTAAGCCGTACCCCTTGCCTTTCCCGCCCAGTCAAGGCAAACAGTGTGCTTAGCATATGCGCATAAATCTCGGCAGGCAAGGCCCACAATATGGGGGGGGGGGGGGGGGTCAAGAAGGGGGAACGAAGAGCACCCCAATGCAAAAGTTTTTGCGATTCGCTGGGTCGTCTTCTTCAAGACGACAGCACAATCTAATAAAATGGCTAAACGCTTCAATGACAATTCGAGCATGTAAAGTACACGTATATATATAAAATTGTATATATACATAGATATATACGTATAGAGAAACAGAGAAAAGAACGGTAAATACATGTTGCATGTGGCGCTTAGCCGTGTCGAACAAGCGACTCCTGCTCCTTGGAAAAGTAGGCAATAATCGTAAGTGAAACTGCGTCCAAAAAGGGGGGATTAAAGTGGAGCAAGAGCAGTGGGCTGCTGGTGGACTGAGGCTGGTCGGTCAGTCACCAGCTGCTTAACTGAATACCACCCCCCTCCCACTCCATCCACAAGACGAAATCGGCCCTTCCCCAATGAGTTCGTGTATTGAAATGCGCTTTAAGTTGTGGCGATGTGTAATTGAATTAAATGGATTTCAATATGCGGGCACATGTTTCCCAAGCATATGGGGTGGACGCACACAAGGGGAGGGGCGGGAATGGGTGGCTATACTGTGCCAACTTGGAACAATGTACACGCATAAGCAGCTGCTGAGATCAAAGAAAAGAATGTTGCGGATTAAAGTTGAATTTAAGCTTATTAAATTGCTAAATCGAAGTTTCTTACGCTTATTGAAATACATTGCTCAAAATATGGTATACGAAAGTTTTTCCATGATTCATTCAACAAATGTTGTAGCACTTTTTATAAGAAAATTTGCCATTGCAATTTTAACTTTAATCATCATAAATAATACATTTTATTCTTAATTTATTAAACGCTCAGCCCAATAAAATTTATCTTTGACTTAAAAGTTAAAGAAAAATTCAAAGAATTCAAATTATATTCAAATTAGGTTGACCTGATCATAGTCGATACTTAAATGAATATGGAAATTCGTTTCGTTTAAATATCACGAAATGATTTTAAACTTAATCCAAAATCCCGGCCCAAATTTCCCATCTTTACTGAAAGCTTTTCTAAGCAGGTAGCTGGTAGCCCTTGTTAACTTTTTGGCAAATTTTATCGTGGGGCAACTTTAAAACTCAGTTTGTGGCAACTTTTGGGCAACATGCAAACTTCAATCAACACCAGCAAATATCAAACTAGAAACCTCAAGACAAACTTAACTGACCAACTGTCCCGCATTGTGTAATTTTTCAAGTGGAGACAGAAGCAAAGGGCAAAAAAAAAAAAACAAAATAAAAAATTGAGAAAGACAAAAGTTTTTTGTGACTTCTTAGCGTTTTTGTCGGTTCTGTTGGTCGATGTCTTTGGTCGTTCATTGTTTTATTTACCTGCTTGCCAGGTTGTAGTTAGTGTGTGTGTGTTTGTGTGTCTTAATGTGTGTGTTGGTGTGCTTATTTATATCGCATGATTGAATCTTGCCCAACAGCAACTTTTTCTATTAACTTTAATGCCAGCAGAGACCAGCAGCAGCACCAGCAATACCAACTCCGTCTGGAGCTGTCCGTCTGCTTTTGGCGGATTTCTGTCTGTTTTTGTCTAGGCAGAGAGCTGTTCTTAGCTGTTTCTACCTGAGAAATGGTCGCCTCTTTAGCTCGTAAATGAACTTGATGTTATCGTCTCAAACTTCCCTCTCCCTCTCTATCTGGATGTGTATTGATTTCCAGTGGCTTCCACTTGGCTGCCTCGACTACTTCAAGTGGTTTGCTGCTACATTGTTTTTATGCCACGTTGTTTTTTTTTCTTTTCGGGGTTCGTCTTCGTGCGCTAATGAAAAAGTTCAAAAGTCAATGTTGTTTTTTTTTTTTTACTTTTCATTTTGGTTTTCTTCTTAGAAGTTTGCTTTTTATGGCAATTTCAGTTTGAGTCAAGCGATTGCCCATTATTGATGACTTTGCAAGTCCCAGAAATATCTCAAGAATAGTTCATTAATCGTTGCAGGCCGAGGCACTTGAATCACCTCGAGCGTCTACTAAAAGTTTAGCCAAAGGAGCTGCTGGCATAGCTTTAAATCAATTTCGGTCTTTGAAATATTTGTATTGGATCAAAATTGATAAAGGTAAAGATAAAAGTGCGTTCGTTTTTCTCTCTTACAAAATATCTGCACAGCTATCAAAGCATTGTGAGCAACGCATTGGTATTCTAAATAATGTAGTTAAAAACAATAGGGTAATAATACTAGTTAATAGACTGACGTTCTAGCCAGGAGCATGTTGACATTTCTGGTGTCCTAAACCACCTTATACAAGCAGTGTAGATCTTGATATTTGACTAGAATAGAAACGGTAGTGTGAAAGGTACTACCACCTATGGAATTAGGGATTGTCTGAACAAGAGTGAGAACTGCTTTGTGATAGGACATTGCAGATTGCCCAAAGATCTACACAACCAAGTTAGAAGGAGGAAGATGTATCGTGCAAGATCTGCCTTGAGACTGAAGAGACTTCGTAACACATACTGAAAAACTGACTGAGAAATAGTAAAGAAGTGAGAACTTTTAAACTCGACCAAGAATCACAGCTCACTTATGAGGGGGAGACACTATTCTGGTGGTCATAGAAGTATTATAAATAGTTTTTCTTTAATATTTGACTATATTTACATTTTGATACATTTATTGTCGTCATGATTAGTGTGTTGTTGCAGATTGCAGTGCGAAAATTTCTTCTTCTACCAACTAAAAATAAATATTTTTCAGTGTATTGCTGTTGTGTCTGTTTGTTTGTTCGTCGGCTTTTTGCATTTGATTTATTAGCGTTAGCTCATTTCCGTTTTCGGCCACTGATTATCTCATTTGAAGTGAAGCTCATCTCAACTCAGTGGAGATGACTTCAGTTCAGTTCAGTTCAGCTCAAGCGTGCGTGTATCTTTATGCTTGTATCTGTACTGTATCTGTATCTGTATCTGTGGCTGTTGTCTGTTGACTGTTTGTAACAGTTCTGTAGGTGGAGCTCGTTGTAAATTGGTTGTGGCAGCTTTAATGTTTGCCAAAGCGGAAATGAAAAACTTTTGCACGTAGTCCCCAAAAGTGGCCAAGTGCACGTTCTGTCTTAGCATTGTTGTTGCTGCTGCTGCTGCGATGAAGCATAAAAAGTTTTGGTTTAATTTTGGCATTTTCACGTATTTACATCCACACACACATGCCCAACATTTGCGGCTCAGCCAACTCCACCTCGCCCAGTCCCCGTACAAAGAGCCGCCTCTAAGCACGCTGCGAGTCTTGGTTTCTGGGCTTAGCTGACTTGGCACGCACGTCTGCTCATTAAATACGCATACGCATGGAACAGAGAAAGAAAGAGAGAGAGAGAGAGAGAGAGGGAGAGAAGAGTGAGAAGATAGACTGACAGACAGATTGAGCCAAATGTAAGAGGAAGTCACATACTCTCATCCAGTGCCACACAGACAGTTACATCCACATACATTTATAAATGTTGTGCTAGATAATGAATCTCTCTAGCTTACTCCCCCCCCCCCCCCCCTCTCACACCTTCAGGGCCCCCTTCAATCAGCGTCCCGCTGGCAGTAAGTTTGTGCTGTTGAGTTTGTTGTCTGTCTGTTTTATTTGCTTTTATTGTCTTCAACTTTATTCATATCCTGTTAAAATGTATAACTTTGGGCTTTTCGGGTTATAAATTAAATGCAAGTACAACCAATTCAAGACGACAGACCGAGAGAGAGAGAGAGAGAGGGAGAGATAGAGAGTCCTTCAAAAGGTTGACAACGACATGGCAGAGGAGTTGAGTGGGGGAGGCGTGGTGATTGGCTGAGGGTGTGGTAAATATGTTGTCAAGTCGACGATTGTGTTGATAAACTGCAATATGCAACATAATTAATGAGCATGTTGTACAATGCCAATATTTTACATTGCCACACAACCAAAAGCACACACAACCACACACCCATACACACACACAACCACACTTATAGAATAATACGCTTAATTGCGCTTAATGAGCAATTCATGTAATGTGCTTGGAAGATCTGCTTTAAAGACATTTTTAATGGGATTTTGAGGAGTGCTTGTGAAATTTACTTAACGACAAATGAGTAAAATTTCATTTGGTTTTTGGAGAAAGATAATTAAAATTTGTATTACTAAGGATTGTCAAAAGGGTATCATAAAATTGTGCGAAAGTACATTTGACAACAATAAATGAGTCAATTTAGCCATGTTTTTATTTTGGTTTCCATCTTATCAAACCGATCTTAAGTTTAATAGATAGAAACCTTTGATTTGGAAGGTTACTATTGAACAATTACGTATATATAGTTTTTATCGATAACCATCCCATCCCATTTAAAGCTACTACTCTATTTTGACAGTTGGCTGCTAAAAATTTTAGCTATCCTTTTCTGTGAAATTCACTTAAAAATTGTAACAATTTGACTATCATATTGTTATGGTTTCCACTTTTGGCGTTGTCCACCCAATGGGCAACTTAATTTGTCAAATCAAGTGTAATTTATCTTTCTCAGTCGCTAAACCAAGCAAAGTCATTCATTATTGTAATTTATTTGCAGCTGAAAATGCCAAATATTTATTTAATTTTGAGCATTCTTCAATTTATTTGTTTGCACAAGCGAATTCAAAGAGATCCCCAACCACTTTCCCCTACCAAATTCCCGCAATCACCCTCGCCGAGCTGAGTGACATTTGGCAAGGCATATCGATTGCGATTAGTAAGAAAATTTTCAATTTTCGAGCAGTGCTTTCGAAGCATTCAAAAATAAAAAAATCAAATAAAAAGCAAATCGCAAGCAAACAAAACTGTTGGAAGGGCGAAAGCCGCTGGCAGTGTCGACACCCGATGTCAGCCTCCAACTACCTTCCACCCCCCACCCCATTCTCTCCCTCTTCCCTACACTCTGCTGTAGTCTCGAGCCGGTGGGTTTTTGTCTTCTGGGGCTAACCGCTGTGAAAATACAGCTCAGTATTATCGATGTCCGTAACAATAGCAACTCAAAGCGTCCTGCCACAGACTGCACTGTGAGAAATATATGATGTAGTAGACATAATGATGGAATAGAAATTTTGGAAAATGTTAATCGAGGGATTACTTTGTAGTTTTAGCAAGTTGTATTACTAAATAAAAATTTGATGGGATCAGTTTTCAAGGCTTTAAGAAGTTAATTTTGCTTATGGTGAATATTTTGAAAAATAAAATAATTATTTTTAGTTTTCACATATATTTTTCGCAGTCTACTGGGTGCTGGCAGTTTCAGCCTGCTTCGGTCGCAACCAGAACGCGGTTTCTATTTGAAAACCATTTTGTTTGCTTTATGGATTTGCAGAGCTTAAAGTGGCTTCGTCGTTTCGTTTGCTTCATTTTGCTATTGTTGAAAATTTTGAGGCGTGAATGCGACCAGACCCCAAAGCCAGCACCCAAGCTAAAAACAAAGCCTTTGCCATTGCCATGGCCAGTCAAGTGTTTGGTTCTGGGTCTGGGAACTGTTTTTGTTTTATTTTCTCATGTTGACTATTGGCTTAGAGTTATGTGCAATGGCAACTGTTTACACACGCTGCTGCTGCTGCTTTTGTTTCCTGGTTCCAAGACTTGGTGCCTTTAATTGGACGGGTCGCTGGCGCTAATTTCGAGAGCGCCAAGTGGCAAAGTTTGTTGTGGGATTAGCTCGACGAGCGCTGATTAAGTGGCAATGGCGACTAGTGGCACGTTGGCGGGTGACAGGTGGCAGTTTACTGCTGGCTTAAAAGTCTGCCTCTAATGACATATCAACAGGTTTGTTTTCTTGACTATAAATACATTTTTTTTGTGACTAATTACAAAATTTTTTTTTAAAAGTGGAGAATCTTTCAATACCCTGGTAGGATGTATTATAATTTGTTCCTGACCCTGCAACCCATGTATTCCTTATGAGCAACACTAACCGAGGCGATATAGTCACAAAAGAATTAATATCTTACAACACGTCAAACAAGTGATAAAAAAAATAAAAATAATAATAAATTAATTATAAATTAGTCAAATACTAAGCATATACGTATAAAAAAATATAGCGAATATTGTCTTAAATATACATCAATTCCTTAAAACTCAGCAATTCTACTCCAGCAGTATTTATTTTATCATGCTTGCACATCAACGTCAGAACACTCTAGTCTACCCTTATGGATATTATAACAAACACTTAAAAGATGCAACCCATTAATAATGCAAACGATTTTTTTTTAAGAAGCCAAAATTTTATTCGGAATTGTATGCCTAGACACTTATTGACATTAGTCTAAACCAGCGGAACTTTTGGGAATGTACAGCAATTCTATAAAATCTGCAATTTTGCTCCGATACTGTTATATAAATTTATTGGATACCCTCCTCTACTCTATTCTACTATTGGCACGCAAGCAAATAGTTAAGAAATTCTAAAAAATAGAACCCGGCTGTGTTTTTAAAGTCTGTCGGCTCTTCAATTTAAAACAATGGGAGATTCTGTGTCAGTAAAAATTTATTTATTTATATATATATATATATATATATATATAAAGAAATCACCCTCTTCTCAAGGACTTTTGAAGGCACGGCACAAATGAAAATCGACACCCAATTTAACCACGGCTAACAGCCCAGCCACATGCGTCCATTAACTGCTTCGTACCGCATTCCCAAGCATTCTACACTAACCCCACCGCAGTCGCTTCCCAGCTCCTCTGGTGATTTTTGCTCTAGTGCTTGAACAAGAACAACACTTCGACGTGCGCATAATTCACAGCTGAGTGAATTTTAAGTGGTTATTGCAAAAGTTCGCACAGGCGAAAGTGTTGGAGGCAACCCCAATGGTCCCTGCCCCACTGCACCGAAACCAAAGCAGCCATATTGGGTGCTAGCAAATTGGAGCGCAGTTTTTATTGAGTTATGTTCGTGCGAGAAGCAGGCAACGGCGGCGGTGATGTCGACTGTGAAGCCGACTGCAGCAAGGACGATGGCGTCGTTGACTAGGCCAGAAATTAGGTTAAGCATTATAAATAATTTGATAAGCCTTAATTGGCGTGAACTTGCAACGACCTCAAGTCAGCTGCAAAGGTCGCCCTGCACACCCCACTCGTCCACGTTTGCATGAGTCGAAGTTGTTTCGCCGATGATTGACAGGCGACGTGAGGCAGCGGGGCAGCGAGGATTGGGGTATGGGAACGTTGTCAGACGGAAATGATTATTATATAATTGAAATTGATAGGCAAGTGGGCGTCGAGAAGTTGGTTGCCAGTCTTGCCACTTTCCGCCTGCTTCAATTATTCATAAAAATCCCATTTAATACGAATCACAGATGCAAAAGCAGCTGCTCATCTAATGATAAGCCCCACAATCTACCCCAAAATTGAGGGGGTGAGTTGTGGGGAGGGGTGGAAAATCGTTCGCTTCAGCTATTGTCTATTTGCCCAACAACTACGTGTCCAAGCGAGAAACGTGCTTAATGTGAGATTTAAGCTGCATTTGTATAAATATATATAGAACCAACTAAGATATTCAGTCAAAAAAGTGTTTGTTAGCTGCAACGACTAGGAAATTCTCTATTCACCGTTTTAACTATCGAGACTATTCGAATAGGAACTCTCGATCTGATTAATGCACAGCTCTAGTATAAAAATGTATAAACATCAACAAATCGCATAGTAATCAATTATATTAATCCCGGACGCCATTTGCCAAAACAACAATGATTGGCATTTATAAATAGGTAACTGCTTAGCCTGGACACAAACCATTGTCAACATCTTCTTCATTTAGCACGTTTGGGAGATTTTCGAACGCCGGCTGGATGGTCGTAAGCGTTGAGTCTTTGCAATATTCTACTCAAATATATCATTTGAGATCTGTGTGCAAAACTCCGTCTTATTGCCCATTTGGAAAATCAGTCGCGGGTTCGAGTCCCGCTGCAGGCATGGTTGTTTGTTGTTGGTAGTGGTGCTAGTAGTAGTCCCCTTCTTCTACTATTAATCTACCTCACCTCACTCTCTAACTTTTCACTCTTTCTGTCTAATGAATAAGATGAGAGAAGAGAGCTAAACTTTGTGTGTGGTGTATGTGTATGTCTTGTCCTAATTAGATTTTAAGCAAAATTGTGTATATAATAAAAATGCATCAACATTGATAATACCCGGATGATGGCTACTGCTTTGCGCTGCGCTGCTATGGGCTTGGTGGTGCCTGGTTGAGTGCGTGGCAATCCCCCACCGTTCACCCTTCCGTTCATCATCTCTAAAACCGAATAATGAAGAGCGGGCGGGCTTTTACTGGTTGGTAATATACAAGCTACAATATTGCATACAAGCATATTTGGCATCGTCCAAAAAACGTTGAACACTGAAAATTGAGAATCGGCAAGACTCGGAGCTCGTGGCGAAAAAAATATAAAAAAAATGTAAGACCAATATAAATTTAAAAAAAAATTTTTAAGACTAAAGAAGAAAAAATAAAGTAGATTTTATGTTTTTATTTTTTTTTTAATTGATATGAACAAATCTGATACTAGATATTTTACAAAACAATACACAATCGATATTTCAGTGAACTAAACATGTGCACATTAGAGAAGCGAGCAGCAAGATAAGCCCAGCTAACAGAAATAAGTCAATATGTATTCTGCAGCGCCCCCAAATCTTGTTTGCCATTTTCACATTTCCTGAATGTGGAACGTTGCAAAAGTGAAATTTACCCAATATCCAAATGAGAAATTGTTGCCTGCCACCAATTACAACGAGTCTTGTAGATATGCAACACATACTGCAACTGTCGGCGGGGGTTTTTTTTTTATTTTGCATATGCCGATTGCTAATTGAAAATGAAATGCAAAGCGATGAAATTGGTGGCAAATGGGCAAAAAGAGAAAGATCATTTTGGGGGAAATCCAATACAACGGCCAGCAAAAGCTAATGCTTCCAAAAAAAAAAAATAGACAATAGTCAAACACTTTTGCAATGATAACTAAATAAACTGACAACTGGCCGAATTGAGCGAGCCGAAAGCGACGACTACTGGACAAATAAACCGTCTGGCAATATCAAAAATCCTAGCTGACAAACAAATCCCAATGACAAAATCAAGCAATTGCAATCGATATGCGATGCACACACACACAAACACACAGATATACGTGTGGAACACTCAGTAAATGGTCATGTTTCGGTCTGTTGCCAGTACCGAGTTCGTATTCAGTTAGCGGGGGTTGCATAAGTCAGCCGGGAGTGGAAATTGTGTAGCTGCTATGCGTTCGTTGGCTTGCTGCGGTATAGAGATGTGCGAGATTCTCCAAAAATATGTACTTGCAACACGGCACGTGTCACGTGCATAATCATATAGTTGATACATATAAATAGCAAATATTATTTTTCTATTGTGTGATATGAACTAGTTTTTTGAAATTTTTGAAATTCTGAATCGGAATAGCACAAACTTAATTCAACAGGTAAGTGTAGCAAATAGTAATATTTTTTCCGTATTTCTTAAAAAATACATCAATTTTTGGATTGAATTCCAAAGGGTTAACCTGATTCTCACTTTGTCACAATGTTAACTTTTAATCATCGCTCAGACACCAGAGTCGTGGTTGGTTTTTCATGCATTAACGCTTGTTTTATAGTTAAGTATTAGAAATGTGTATCGCATCTTGGTCTTTAGACGTACTTTGCTTAACAAGCACATCACTGGCTCCTCTTTAGTTGAAAGAGTCCAGTTACTCGGATGTTTAGACAGACTGACGTGCAGCGACATGTTGCTGCTGTGTTCGTTCAATGCTCTGTCGAAATGTCAATGCAATCGTCATTGTCTCCGTGCAGTTCTTGCTCCTGTTCCTCAGCCCCTTGCTCTCGTATTGTTTGTCGTATGCATCATCAATTTGGTATGTTCAGTTGTGGGGTTGTGAAGTTAATGGAGAAAGAACTTGACGCCCAGCTGCTGCTGCTATTGCACTTATTGATGAGTTCGAGCACAGCAAACGGATAGGCAATAAGCGGCCCAATACTAAGGAATAAACCTACACACAGCAGGCAGACAGTAGTTATGTGAGGTAAATCAGCTATGCATTTTGGCAATTTCAAAGTCATTGCTTGAATAAGGCAAATATTGAATTTAAAAGGCAAAATTCGACTCGTTTTGTTCTTTTTGAAAGATGGGCTAAGACTACTACAAGTTCAAGTTTACTAGAAATGCATTTAAGTGATTAAAAAGTGATGAATATAGTAAAACACCTAAAAGATTTCTATGAATACCAGCAAAATCTGGAAAATACGCTAGAAACAATAATTTCCTCACAGACATCAATTAAGTGTAACAAATTCTAAAATAATCTGAACGAGTTTAGCTCGACAATTTTTGATTAAACATTAATCTTGGGCTAATAGGTTTCAGGAATAACGATTCATGACAGTAAATTGAGAATTATTTTAAATATAATACCTCAATCAAATTATTACCATAATAAATATGTCAAACATAAACAAGCATATGAAAATATGTGTAAATAACAAACTAAATGATAGCTTTTGCTCGTAATACGGGTCTCTATTGAAAATCACACACGCAATGGAAAATAATTTCCAAAAAAAAGCTCCCAATAACCATGGCAACTGAATCAGTCGAAACAAAGGCAGGAGGAATACGGAGCCGGAACCAGAGCCAAACCAACGTCGATATAAGCCGCTTAAAATCAACAACAACCAAAATCGTTGTGCGAGTGGAAAAAAAGTCGCACTCAAAACTCATTACAACAAAAGGTGCTTCATCAGCGCGGCAGGCAACAACAGCAACAACAACATGCCCACTTAAGTCGGCATTGGTGGCCATAATCAACTCGCCGCCGCCGTCGAACACCTTGAATATGGAAAGGCGGGCAACAGAAGGAGCATGAGCAGGAGTAGGTTGAGAAGGAGAAGGATGGTTGCAGGTTGCCCAACCGGGGGGATGGTAGCATTTCATTTGCAGCGCACTCGTAAAAAGTGAAAAGAACAATGCCTGTGTCAAGGACCAACTGGGACTGCGGGCTGCAAAATGCGGGTCTGCTCTGACACCAAGCCCCCTTCCCTTTCCCACAAGGGCTGCCTACGAGCTCATGCTGCGCCTGTCATCCGCTGCCTCACAATGCCGTGGCACTTAAGCCATTGCTTTTTGATGCTACACCAGCGCACCCACGCCGCAGAGAGAGAGAGAGAGAGAAAGGGAGAGAGTGTGTGTGTGTGTGTATGTGTGTACTGTTCCAGTTTCCTGTGTGTGTCACAGAATTTTTCCTCATTTCGCATTGAGAGTTCAGCGTGTCAGGGCTCAGCCCATTTGCCTGTCTTCCAAACAAACTTTTTGCACTGTGAAGCAAATACGATTCACACTTTAATTTATTTTAAAATTAGTTTTATAAAACTTTTGTTGTACAATTATAATTAATATTATAAGGGAAACTATTTAATTGAATAATTATTTAATTATATTATTAATTTACATATATCTCGATGTTCTTCTCTCTCTCTCTCTCTCTCTCTCTCTCTCTCTTTCGTACATTCTTATATTTATTCAGTGAAGTTCACATTTTACCTTTCGTTTAAATTTTTTTTAATTAACATGTTTTTTTTTCCGTGTTGGTGCCATCCTCTTTTTCTCTGTGTATACTGGTCACATGGTCATGTGTAGACAGCTAGCAATAATTCTGATACTGCCTCAGAGCTAACTCTGCTTCTTCTCCTGCATCTGTTGTTGTCGGGAAGAGGCAGCTCTGCTGTATTCCATACATTGTGCCCATCGCTTCTCTTGGCCTGACAATGATGGCGTTGACGTCATTGGCATTGGCTCCTGGCGTTTGTCATTCATTTACTGAGACCAACACCCCGCCTCACTCCCCCGGCTACACGCCGCACTCCGAATTCCCCTGGCATGTCTCTGGCATTGACTGGGAATCGCCGTCACCCATTATTTATGCTTTTTAGGTAGATATGCAGAGAGCTGCTCAGGTGTCGTTTGTCGCTCCCTCGACTCCATTTCTAGGGATTATATATGCAACCGGACGTTGCACGTTGCCAGATTGGCAAACAACAACAATAATAAAAGAAAGCACATCTTCAATATGCAGTTGTCGTACGTTTTAATTGTTATTGTAATGCGTGCTGAACGATAATTGCCTTCAGTTAGCTTTAATTGGAAACGAGTGGGTTTTGCTGTTGCACAATTACAAACTGCAGCTATTCATTCCTGGCAAGTAGTTAAGGATATATAGAGTCCGAATTGCTTGTCACTAATTGCTTAGAATTCTCAAGTGTCATTTTTCGGCTCGTAATGTATATAGCCGAGTTTCAAACCCATTCAAGGACACATAACTCATACGATTGCATATGGATGCTGATAAGTGTACATAAATATCGCACGGTGATTCATCTATCTTTGAGAGAGGGTTGTATTGGTTAAATCTCAAATATTTGGTTTACACAATGTAAAGACTTTGATATCATAGCGTATGCAAAGAGTTTCAGTAAATTGCTTGATATGTAGACATTAATCAACATCAGTGCAGCAACAACCCTTTGCTTTTGAAGTACATTCTCAAGCTTTGCTTTTGGGGCTGTGGTGTTAGAAGTGGGCGTAACCTGAGCGCCCAGCAGTGACCAAAATTACAAATAGCGGTTATTATGAAGCTGTAATTTATGCAAATACGTTATTGCGGGAGAAGGTTGGGCAAGGGTGGCCAAGGGTGGGGGTGGTGGTTACTTGACGCAAACCAGCTCTAATTGTTTGATTAATGGTTTTGGTAAAAACTAAACGGAGGCACGTGCTCTAAGAACTACGCAATGGAGCTCAAGCTTTAACATAAAACAAGTATAACCCTGCTTGTTGGGTAGTTCCATTTGCTGACCTACGTTATTTGCTCTCTCTCTCTCTCTCTCTCTCTCTCTCTCTCTCTCTCTCTCTCTTCCTATGTCTGAGGAAAATGGGTGACGAAGTAGGGCAGGGGCGATGTAAAGCGCAAATATTGTTTCAATTGCAAAAGTTGCACACAAAATTTACCTAGCGGGCACAGACAAACAGCCGCACCAAACTATCCGACTGTGTGTGTGCAGTTATATATCTATAGATATACATGGACCACGTACATATGCAACTAGCGCATATATGATATGATATGATATATACACATGCGAAATATTCACACTGAAATAAACTTGCAGCTTCTTATGTTTATAACCAAACTTAACAATTTATGCACTCGAACAGTCGAGGGAGTGGCTACACATACAAGCTTATACTTTTTAGAACGATAATCTATAATATATATGAAAGGGTGTCAAACCGAAACTTGAATAGGATATGGAACTGCATGTTTAGTGATTGGCGGAAGGACCGACAGATAAGGCTAAATAAATAAATGAAAATATAAATATTGAATATGGATGCTTGAAGTACGAAATTTAAGTGGTTTTTGTTGTATTTTCTTGCACGGAATCCAAAAAAAAAAAACAAACATAATAATAAAAAATAAATAAACATTTTAAATATTCTTATAAATGTACTGATTTAATAAATAAACTATGTAGTTGAAATTTAAAGTATTACTCAAACAATTTGTTGTTGAATTTAAGCATTCTGAAATAACTTAAAGTACTGTTTTGCTTACTGAATTTAATTTGTATATATTTGTATTTAAATCAACATCGAATCATATTTCAAATTGAAGAAAGGACCACTTGAGTTATTCAATCTTTGTTTTCAGTGTATATACTATATACATTTACATAGATACATATATCATGAGCAGTGCCTCCGGCTGCCTTATGCATAACCCGGCCAAGGTTTACCCACTTCCTTCTCCTTTATACTCTCAACTCTTCTCTTCGTAAGTTTAGCAAGTTGTTTGCTGTTTTTCATGTTTTTCATGTTTATGCGAAAAACTTTTGCCAAGCATCGCCGTGCGAGCGTCGCGCCTTCGAGGCATAGTTTCGTACTATGTCTTCCGCTGGGATCCGCCTGGCATCGGGATGCATTCAGGCAGGCAGGTGGGAAGGTATCTGTTTGGGAGTTGTGCCAACAGAGTTCTTGGCGGTATAGCATTGTTTGCCTCTGGCTTCAGTCGCCGTGACGCTGTTTGCATTTTGGTTTATGGATTCTTGTTTTTTTATGCAATTTTTATATGCTCGTTGCGCATTCGTAGCCGCTCATCCTGGCGCATCATCCATTGGCCATATTAAAAGATTTACATAGTTAAGCATTTCAAATTGCTGGCAAATGGAGTCATATATTCTGATTATGGCATAAACTAGCGCCCAGTCTGCAGCTTAAATATGGCTACAAATTGTTTGGTCAACATCAAATAAATCAACAGAATATCTAAAGTTAAGTACAGTTAGGCTACTTTAAATATCATTTGTTATCCAACACGTGCAGTAAAGTAAACATTCCACTAGACAAGAAATTTGTTACACATCTGCAAAAACAATAAAAACTAAAAAAAATATAATAAAAATCGCTTTAAGTAAAGCTTTTGAAAATATATTAAAATCATGTTTCACTGTAGTCGCCCGCCCTGCGGAAAATTATGACTGCACTCAGCAGTTCTTAGGCAATGAGCTCCTCAATGGACGGAAATATTGCAAAGACAGACTCAAGTTGAGAAAGTTTTCCTTTTTCATGGCCCATTCGTTTGGGTTCGTGCCCCTCCAACAAAAGATAAGAGATAAGATCAAGTTGAGTACAAAAAGTGTATGCAGAGAATTGAAGACCCAATTGAAAGTTATTGAAATTGCACAATAATTTCTTCAATTGCATGCGCTATTGAATTTCTCTGTCATAAGTTTTCTTCTGCTCTTCATCTTCGTCTTCTTCAAGCATCCTTGCCATAACAGAAACCGCCAGCGGGGTGTGTTTGGAGGGTTTTGCTTTGTACTTTATTGTGTGTGTGTAATTATGAACAAATGGGAAATTGTATTAAAGTTTTCAGAGCATTCATTCATTCATTCATTTGGTATGCCAAACGGGTAATTAATGATAATTGCAAATTTTGCATTCAGAGCGAGGAATAAGCAAATTAGAGGCCTTTCCACTTATTACTTTAGAACTCTTGAAAAGCTAGTCCGGTTGCTTTGAGCTCGTTGCGCATCAGTAAATTTGTCAATACAATTTTAAATATTTTATTAGTTTTATTTCCCAACAGCGTTTAGCTAAGATATGTAATATTAATTAATAAGAGCTTCGTAATGATTTACCTGAAACGATGTGAAAAGCAATTAAGTTATTCTTTTGTATTCCAAAGTATACGAGTATATTCATAATTATTAATTGGAGCAATGAAAGCGGATCATCCGCACTTGGATTTATTTCCATTCATATTTGAATGCTCGTTGCTGTTATTGACATTTTATGCATGGCGTTCCTTCAGTTGCGGCCTGCTATTGACAGGAAGCCGCCCCTTTCGACATACCCATGTTAAGAGCAAAAGAGCAGCTCGTGCAGTGAAGAGACAACAAACAGACCCAAAATGGTTGGGCTGCAAATGACACGAGTTGTCACAGTGAATTAAAAATAATTGATTTATTTAAAACGCAAGTTAAGCGAATAACAGAAGAACAACAACAAAGTAAACACAAGCGAATCAAAAAAAAAAAAAAAACAGATGAGAAAAAATGTGAAAAGGGACGAACTTGAAAGTTGTCAGCAACAGAACTGAGTAATTTGAAGGGTTTCTGAACGAGTACACATAAAAATGGAATATGAAAATTAAACAAAGCAATAAATATGCAATTAAAAAATTAAAGACCTGCTCACTTGATGAACTTATTAGCCAAATAAGCAATTTGCCGGAGTCGTTAGGGAAAGCGATTTTTTCCTTTCCTTACTTGGACAAATCAAAAAAGACTTTTCAGGGAGAGGAGACGTTGCTGTCCTGCTTTGTCCTTATCTTCTGTGCAATGTTGTGTAAATTGTCAAAATTATTAATTGCGGTCATTACTTTTGTGCTTGGTAGCTCTAACCCAACCCAACCCAACCCAATCAAACCTACTCCTCCCCTCTAGCTGCCTCTTCTTGCTGCCTTGTTCTACACGCATATACTGGGAAGGGAGGAGAGGCAGGGCGAACTTGTCTTTGGCAAGTCTGGCAACTCCCCCGGCTCCATTTTAATTAGCCAATAAATGCCGCTGTGAAAATTACGCCACAATGAGAATTAATGCCGCCTGTTAACCGTAAGCGATTTGTTATCGTTAAAATTATATGTATATATATACTTGAATATTATTTTTTGTCTTCGCAAGTTGTTAAGCTGCCAAAAACTTTGGCAGTCGCCCTTTTTTGTATCTTCTGGGTTAATCGCTTTCTTGCCTGCGCTTCTCTTTTGCCCCCTGCCAGCTCATAAGTATTTGAGCCCTTTTTATTAGCCAACATTAATATTTTTATAGTACTGCCCCCGCGACTTCTTCTTGCGCCTCGTTAATAAAGACATAACTGTTTTGCCCAGCGGCCTTTATTGCGGCGCCTTCATTATATTGAGCGGCCGATAAGCACAGCTCCTAAAAATTTCCAAATGTCAATCAAATGCGATTAAAGACATTATAATGCCAAGTTAAGCATGAACTTCAGAATGCAGAGAATACATAGAAAAATGTAGTTGCCAGTTTTTAAAAAGCTCTTAATAAATATATTTATATATATTTAAATTTAAAATTAAATGAGAACCACCACTAGCTAATTAAAACTGAGGATTCGTTTTATGAAACTTTTTTTTCAGCGAATAGATTTTGCAGAAAATTTTGGAAAGGGCTTCCTTAACAATCGGGAAAACAGTATCACGAAACTAAAAGTAGGTGTGTCCAACCCCTTGAGTATATTAAGCTATTTTTATCGATCTGTCTATATGAAGAAACCGATCTCAGAGTCTATAAGAGATGTAGACTTCATGTTTGGAAACTAAGTGCTCTTATATCAAATTAAGTATACTAATCGACCACTGCTTACGTTTCACGAATGTCAATAAAAATCTATTTCCATTAGCAACAAAAAGAAGAACTGTACAGGTATATTATGTTTAAACATTTTGATTTTTAAATAATTAATTAATACCTTGAGCTGACTTAAGAGCGTCTCTTTGTTGAGCTGACTCCGCTAGATCATTTTAACTTGTTTCTTTCTAGTTCATTTGAAAAATAAATAAACATATTACAAAGATGTAAAATTTACTTTATTTTTGCTATTAATAATCTAAATCTTCCTTTACGCAAGATATACATATATATATAATAAAATGTTATGCCAAGAAAGGCAAGGTATGCCTTTGTGGACTGTGTTCGATGCGTCGCGACCGTAAAGTTGTTATCAGCACATAACGCGAAGCGTCACATTGCCTCAATTACTTCCCGTTCGACACTCGGGAGGAGCAGGAACAAGAATTCAAACAGCAATTGAAGCACTTAATCAAAATAAATAAATCGGTAAATGTTGCCGCTTGAGTTTCGTGATTGTAGATTGTAGATTGCTTGGGGAGGATGCCAATGACAATAAAGAAAATGCCACTCAGCTGGAAAACTTGGATAACTTGCAAAGAAATAAATATTTTCATATCGTCAGACAACAAAAAAAAAAAAAAAAAAAATGTGTTTGGCATCGCTTTAAAAGGAAATTTCAAACGGAAATTACAGAAAATATGCGAGCTGCTTTTTAAATGTTTAGATATATGAACCGATTCAACTTACAAGAAGAAGTAAGAGCTAAAGCAAAAGCGAATCCGAAAACCCTTTTGCATATGTGAGCATTATGCGATTTGCATATATAAATAAACTTTATCAAAAACATATTCATAGCGCCCGCACATTTACAATATGAGCCAGGCGGATGGCGTTTGGGGGTCGCAGAGAAAAGCAACAAAACGATTTTCCACTTGACATGTGCTCAAGTGGCTGCCACTCGCTGTTGCTGGTTACACTCAGGGAAAAATGTCGGACCCAAAACTTGTAAAATACCCTCAAACTATAATCACATTACAAACATGAACAAAATCTACCATTAAAAGTAGGCAGCACCCACTTAAATGTTTTAAATGTACAAATTGATCTAGTTTCTGCTATTTCTATGGAATTTCTGAATTTTAGTTCTTTATTTTTTTCTTCAGAAATTAAGTTTAATATGTGTTCATAATGCAGGCAACTTTTTAATGTTAGCCAACTTTTAATTTAGAAATCATAACTCTTGTTTTTGTGAGTGTTTGATTTGGGGCGAGGAGGACACAGGATATTCAATCTGTTTTTTCCATTTAAACAATTTTCAAAACTTGTTTATAACTCAATTTTGCAAAATAAAACGAAATAACACTTAAATAAATAAACACAAAGCGCACAACACACAGCAAAACCAAAAGTTGAGTACAAAATGAACAATTCCCCACATTTTGTATGCTCTCTCTGGGTGCTTGTGTGTGTGAGTGTTTGTGTGTGTTGGATTGTGTGTTCTTGGGCTGCCAGTTCACACGCGTGTACCACACAATAACAGGAATAACAACCACAACAACAACAACAGCAACAGCAACTACAACAACAAGAGAAGCAACAATTGCTTTGTTGTTGCAGCTCTTAACTGGCACGCGAAGAATCCTCCAAACGAAATGGATATATCAAGTGCTTTGTTCCTGTGCGCCCAAAATGGATACACAGCCAAACTGAAATTGCCAAATGGCATTTGCCCAATGTGTTTGTGTGTATGCTTGGAGTGTCTGACCGTCCGACTATCCGCTTGGCTGGGAGGGGCAGTCAGACTTGCACAAAACTTCTTAAAATGTTCGCATCACCATTTTGTGTTTAATTTGAGAGCATTTCGATTGGCCAAGCACGTAACTCGAATCTGAAATGTAAATTAAAACAATAAAATCACTTTTAATATAGATTATGTAATGGATTGCCTTTATGTAAGGCATTAAAGTACAGCAAGTAGTTAGTCACTTACTGATGGTATTTTTTTATACGCAGCACCCTTAAAAAGTTAACAGTCGAGTTGATTTAGCCATGTACATCATACCATACTTTACCACACAATCGAAATAAATCGATTTGTGATGTTAATTAATGCTTGTAAACATCGAGAAGCAGATGTTCCATTGAAACACATGTTAAGCTCGGAAGACATAGAAACCCTCAACGCCCCAAAAATTCATGAATACGTGTAAGAATCAGAATTGATGCACACATTAGATCTAATTAGGTCGCATGAGGCGCCCACAAACCAATGAACATATAGTTATCAAAGTGATACAATAAAAGTATAACCAATATCTACTACTAATTGCATATTGAACAAACTACTATCAGCCTTCTAACTTGTTCTATTTCTATATCTTATACAATCTCTATAGTAAGCTAATACAAATGTCAATATGACGACAAGTGCAGTAAGCGCTTTAAATTCTCTTCTTAAAAGTTTACCACAATGATACTAAATTCACCTTAAATTTCCACACCTGCCTCAAGCGTAGAACACAGTTGCTTTTGCAAGACCCGAGATAAATACCGATTGAGTTTTTCCCCTCCATCCGTGACTTTAAAGGAAACTGCTAAAATGCAGCGCATTTAAGTGCAGCTCGTGCACTGATAAGCTGCAGCTTAGCCTGGCAATTGCTAATTACCCGGGCTAACAATACCCCCCTCGGCCAGCTGTATCTTCTCAATCACCCCTCAACTTGAGAGCCAAGGAATTGTCATTGTTTTTCTGCAAAAGTTATCCACTTGAGTGCCGCAATTTATGCATTTTCCATGGCATTAACGTTGAAAAGCATCGCAAATGAAATGCCATTCAAATGTTGTGGCTCTGTTGGGGCTATATCCATGTAACTGGTTCATTCCCTCGATGGTTGGCTGGTTGACTGGTTGCTTGGTTAGTTGGTTACCTGGTTAGTTCGCTCCCAGATCAGGCAAAGGTCATGCAAATTAGTGTAACAAGAGGAACAAAAATCAGGAGCAGCGCAACAACAATGCAAAACTTTCATGAATAGCAACTCAACTCAGCTCTCAGACGCATTCAGCTTGCTCGTAATCTTGGGGCAAAAACTTGTAAAACTAACTAGATAATGCAGCATGCAGAAGCTGGGGCAAAACTACTTTTGGTATCTGGCTCAGACCAACAAGAAACCAACGAGATGCCAATAAAGTGAGACAGTAGAAGGAAAATTCTTTGGATAGTTGGACTAGTTGAATGTATTTGCGGATTGAATAGTGAAAAGATAATTAGTTGATTAATATGCAATGAAAGTCTTTTTACTTGGTGCAAAAACTAATCATGAGCTAGGTTCATACTTAGGAAAATATCACGAAATTTTTAAATACAATCGACAAATAAATATAATCGAAGCAATTAACTAGCAAAAGAGCCAGATCTCTTTAGTCATTTTAGTGGGAATTCATTCAAAACTCCTGCCTACACACTTGTTCCCATAGAAAGCACATACAAATCATATGTTTTAGTAATTACACCTGCTTATAATCAAACTGAGAATAGGCCAAATGAGTCGTCAGCTCAATTGGGCCAAGTAAAATTGCCAGCTAATTGCAACGCATTAATAACTGACATAAAAACAAAAGCAAAGAAGCAAGAAATCTGTGCCCAAATGTCACTCTCACAAATTAACCTGAGATCGCAACGTTCAAATAATTAATAAGCAAATTAATATATAATAAGCCAAATAATGAGCCAATAGTTGTGCAAATATTGAGAAAATGACAACGTAAGCGCTCCAATTACAACATCAATATTCTGACACACATATAAGCAATATTTGCGTGTGTGTGTTCCATTCAAATGCCATCATTATCGTGCTCATCATCGTTTACATGGCAAGTGCCCAGCACTGGGTGGAAGGACACAAGATGCTGCCGTTGTTGCTGCTTCATTATCCTTATTACTCCTTCACTTCTTGCCAACAGCATCCAGCTTCTGCTCTTGCTGCTCCTTCGGCTCCAGTGTTACGTTATTGTTTCCATTTTGAGTTATGTCCGTCCGCCTCATTGACTGCACTGAGAAAAATATTTGCCCTAGAATTGTAGTTATTTTCATTATTTATTTTAAGCGAATCACAAAACTTAATAGAATAATATTCTTTATTATTATCATCATTATTATTTACATTCATTATATTACTTATATTTACTCTAGAATTACATGATTATTTACAAAATATATTTAAAACAAAACACAGAATTTAAAATAAAATGTATATTATATTATATTCCTGCTATGAATGTGATCATTATTATTATACATATTTGTATTTATCAACAAAACTACATTTTTCAAATGCCTTTTTTATCTTTTTTATTTTTAAAGAGAATATTTTTTGAAGAATTTCAGCCTTAACAAATTACAAAAATAGTTCTCATTTACTTATAGATTTGAGAAAAAATCTGTCTCCTGAACACCAAAATATTTCCGAGTGTGTCTTCCAGTCAATGTTGCTCCTTTACCCGTCCGCTTCCTCGCAGCCCCACTGCTCGTCTACAATTTTAACGTTGTTAACCAAATTGCATAAATTAAGTGCGTTCGTTTGCTTGAGTGGCGCTGGTTTCGCATAGCCCGACAAGCTGCTGACTCCTTTGCCCAGGCTCATCTCCAGAATTCCCCAACCTCCGTCTCCATCGTCCTATCCATTCTTCAGTCAGCTCGACTGCATTTGTTTTGCTAATGTGCACACATTAGACGCACATGTCGCCATGTGGAAGCTGCCACAGCTCTAGTGCAGCAATTCCTCTTTTGACTTGTGAGCATTTTCAGTGCCTTTTTGTTTTTGCACCATCCATGCATTCACCGGCGAAAAAAATTCCGCATAGTTTTTGCAAATTAAGTATGACGCTGGGCAGTATGTTTTTGGTTCGCCGGCAGCGGTACGAATGCATGAGAATTAGCATTACCAAGTTTTTCATAATAAGCATAATATGAAATAATTTTTAATAAAATGAATAGAATGTTTTTCTTTTAATATGTATCTTGAAAATGGAATAATTATTAAAATTAACACTATCTTTGGCAAGCCGAAGATTGTATACCCTTGAAGACCGGAGTTAAGGCACTAACATCTAACTGACAACATAAGCAAATAAATAAATAATAAATTTGTGTCGACCGATTTTTCCAATAAAAATAAGAAATAACGCTATAATGGTCTGATCTGGACCAAGGCGAAGGGTGTCTTTCCAGTTTCATTAAGAAAGCTTTGCAGCAGAGTTCACATAGAAACGGACAGACAGACGGACACGGCTATATAGACTCAGCTAGTAATGCTAATGAGGTCAGAGGCGACTTCAAAAAAAAAATATTTTGTTTACATACTCGGAATCTATAAAAATACGCTTTTAAATTGATGACAATTGAGGCTTTTAGGTATATGGTCAATGCCATCAAATTAAATAAACAGTTATTGCAGGTATATCATGCCGTGGCTTAATTTCATTTAATTTGTGCAGCTACAATAGCTGCTCAAATTATAGAAATTGCACAAATAAATGTGTATTCAAAATAATATGCAAATATTTGCTCGGGTTTCATAAATTATTGCAAATTGCTCGCGCAATTTTCTTAATTATGTTTGCATTGACAATTGCGAGCCGACGATTAGTTGTATGCAAATATTGATTTGGTTCTATAAAAGCTTGAGGCTTTCAGCCAGTACTCAGTAGCTTTGCAATGAATTCACATTACGGTTTGTTGTTGTGCGTTTTGGTGTTGTTGTTGGGTCAGACTAAGGCCGAGCAGGACGACCTGAATGTGGTTCGTGTGCTGAAGGAATTGGGTGTGATACCAGAAGTGCTCAAGGAACCGCCGCAGCAGCTGCTTAAGGTGAGTGTTTTATGTTCTTAAGCCCTGTCGATAACTCTTCCTTCATTTTAGATGCGATTTGGAAATGGCATTGAGATCACTGAGGGCGAAACATACACCCCAACCGAACTGAAACTTCAGCCTGAGCTCGAGTGGAGTGCCGATGAGGGATCCTATTATACGATCATGATGATTAGTCCCGATGCACCCAGTCGTGAGTTACCCATATATCGCTCCTGGATCCACTGGCTGGTGGTAAATGTGCCCGGCACGGATGTGTCTAAAGGTCAACTGCTATCCGAATATTTTGGTCCAATTCCGCTCAAGGATAGCGGTCTTTGTCGTTTTGTGGCTCTCGTCTATCACCAACCTGATAAACTGGACTTTGACGAGCAGAAAATGGAGCCGAAGAGTGCCGTGGATCACAGCAATTTTGATGTGGAGAAATTCACACAGAAATACGATATGAGTACACCATGTGCGGCAAATGTATTCCTGGCCAAATGGGATGATTATGTGCCGGAGTTATTGAAAACGCTTTACGATATGACTGAGTGAGCGAGGATCGAGGTGCATAATAACAACTATAAAATAACATTTTGGTAATGGATTCCTATAATATATGCAATGTAAATAATATTCGTTAATGATATTTATAAGTTGTGTAGTAAACGTAGTTAGTCAAATGAAAACTAAAGTCTAAATCGGGGGTGGGTATACCTAAATTAAAAAAAGAAAATCAAAAGTGGGCTGCTTGAATTGAATCTTTTAATTTACATAATAAATCAACAAAGCAATTTTACTAAGTTGTATAAGATACGCGAGCTCTACTTAACGTGGCTCAAAACATTTCAAGCCAACTTATTAACAGCACGTAAAGTCTCAGCTTTCACCTTGTCAGAGGGAAAACTTCAAGTTGAGAGCTTTAGATTCAGTCGCCTAATCGAAATTTAACTAACTTTGACTTACCCAAGAGCTGCCACAAGCATCCGCGCACAACCGCTCTCTGCCCAAGAACATTGATTGACTTGCTACATTTTCAAAGTGCCACAAAAACAACAGCAACAACAATGAGATCTATGCAGCGAAGCTATCGCTTTGCACTTGCAGAAAAGTCACTTAAACTTTGCAATCGTGATAAGACGTAATGCCAGATTTCCATTTATATTTCCTTCTAATGCCAATCCACCATCAGCACCACACCCCTCCCAACAAAACAAGTGTTAAAGGTGCAACACGAACACGAGTCTGTGTAATGCGAGAGTCAAATGTTTCCAAGTCAACTTAAGGGATGGGTATTGCTGAAGTGGGCGAAGGGAGATCGGGGTATTGGGTCTGGGGGCCCACTCGAATAGTAACTAAACGCAGGGCACAAAGCGTTTTGCGGCAAGCGGCAAATAACCTTAAGGTTAAGATTACAAGGTAATTTGATTCAATTCCACTGATAGGCGTGCCAAAACCAACAACAAACAGTCTCAAGACTGTAGCTGGGCCAATTTCAATGGCAATGGCAATGGCAACGGCACCGGCAATTTCCCAGCTCAAAAGATGCCAGTGTCAAGATAGCATTTTTGTTGCAACATTGCCGCCAGCCCCAAAAAGTCTTTATTTTTTACAAGTATTTTTTTTTTGTCTCTACTTCTTCTTTATTTTGTTTATCAGTTTGTGTATAAATTTGCCTTTACTTTGACATATTTAGTGTGTTTTTTCGGTTCAGTGATAAGACCAAAGGCAGCGCATGCGATGCTCTACCAGCTGCTAGTCCATTAAAATGCAATATAAACACAATAACTAAGTGAAAGTGACTGCTGTTGGCAGTGGGGCAAGGGACAGGCGGATATAATTCACATGCAGCTTTTAACTTCAGCCTAAAGCGGAATTTATATGTGTCAAATGTGTGGGGCTAAATCTGTACTAAATTATTACAGACAACTTTGCAATATAAGCGCGATTCAATTTTAGATTTGCCATAACTTTGAGTAAAAAATAACATAGTTCAGTTTAAGTTTAAGAGTAGATCAAATTTACAATAGATAACAAAAATACTGTAAAAACTCCAAATACAAAACAAATATTTCACATTTCACATCGTCTAAAAATTATGAATTATGAAGACGAAAACAAAATCATTTCTAGAGTACTATTGTTGGCTCATACTTTCCGTTTGCATCTAACGAGTTACTCAACACTGTTTAGTATGCATCCTTGGCACATTCGCACTTATGACAAACTGCCTGCGACCCGCTTAAAGTGCTTACTACTAATTTCACGCTGGCCTGGTCACACTCTCATATACATTTTGAATGCTCGCTGGCAGCACATGGCGTATGAGTAATCTGCAGCTCACAAGCTCAGTCGCAAATCCCCAAGCAGCCGAGCTGTAGTTGTTGTAGTTGTCGTTGCTGCTGTAACTCCCACGTGCCCAGTGGCACATGCTGTGTAAAAGTTAAGCAAGTTTCTTCTTATTATTTATCCCATGTGACAAATTTGCAGCAGCAGATTTTTGCCTCGCATAATAAATTATGCGTTAAACTGCACAAAAAAAAGAATGGTATAAAAATATATGTAAAAAAAAAAGAATTTCGGAAACAAAACTGTGAAGAAAAAGTTTCTGCTTTGGTAAAAGTTGCTTGCACGTTTTAATTTAATAATCGTCGCAATCGTTAAGTTGCCTCCAAGTTTTTAACTTTAAGCAGGTCTCATTTGATAGTTGGCTGCATTTACATTTACTTAATAGCCGCCTGATGAGTAGGCTTTTAATTGCCGAGCGAGTCTCAAGAAGACGTTTGCATTTCAATAAATAAATAGTGTCCGACACTCACACACACACACACAGACACACACAGTTGTTGGCCTTTGCATTATTTATTGTTGGAATCAATGACGGTGACACTTGGAAGCATTCAATATGCGAAACTTGCACTTGCACATATTGAATAACATTTCAAATGCATGCCTGACAAACCAAGCAAATGACAGGACAGCAGCCCATGCAACTGGTCTAGGGTGTTTCAAACAAACACCCGCACACACACAACAAACATTCAATGTTGCCTGCCACTGCTGACATTGTCAGTTCTGTCACACAGTTAAAATGTGATAAATTCCATTAAGTGACAGTCGAACACACAACACACACACACTCACACACACACAACGCCCGAAGAGCTAGCTGCAGCAGCAAGAGATCCATTTTGTGGACTCAAATCAAAATGTGCCCGCCAGCCAGGCACAAACACACACACACACACACACACCCACACACACACAACTCTAAACATCAACTTGAAATTTCATGTTCACATTGAAAGCCAAACTGCCACCAACAGACATTTGTACGCATTGCATATTGAAATTGTAATTTGATTTCTGCCTTTGGCCAACAACAACAACAACAATAACAACAGCAACTCTTCATCTGTCCGTGTTTAGAGCTGTGTCCCTTCTCTTCTCCCTCCGCCTGGCTCTATGCAACTGTCAGGCAATACAGCTTTCTCTATTTTAGTCAAACAAGTAGTGGCGTTAAACTGGACCAAATCTGAATACTACTCAATCAACAGTTTGAAAGCTCTGTGAGAAAATGTTAGTTGTAGATTTATTTCATCCCTCAAATCATTGTTAAATTTTAATTTAAAGCTATAGCAATAAATCAAATTTAACAAAATTAAATAATTGAAAGTTGTTGCTAAATAATTTAATGATTTTTATTGAGCTGCTTAAAAATATTTTTAAGTTTTTGTTTTTTTTTCATATTTAACTTAATGCGAGCTAGAGATAAACTATATTATTTTAATTACATGACAGCAGAATATTTTTGCTTTTATATTTCTGTATTTGAAGCCCCCTCTTAAAAACGCTAACCTGACAAAAGGCTGCAGCATATCATTGTCAGCTGTAGTTGCTTGGCTGGATGTGGCAAAACAGACAAAAGCCTCGTGGCGCACTTAAATCATTATTTAATTTTAATTTTAAAAGCGCCTTTTTTTCAGTGAGGCGTCGAAACAAAGAGCGCACGGCAAATAAATAAAATAAAATGGCAAACTCATTACAAGGCAAGTGGCGCACGGACTCAACGCCAAGTGGCAACGTCACGGCAACAAGTCGGTTAACGGTATCGACGAAGCGTCGTGACGCTGCATGCGCATACCGCACGCCGCCAACGTCGACCAACAATACAACACAACTCTCTGGCTGCAAATAATAAAAAAAAAATAAATAAAAATTGCCCACAATGAGCCGCTCAAAAGGCACAATGGTGGTTCAACACACGGCTGCTGTCCCACCTGCCCCCAATCGTATCCTGTTGCAGCTGCTGCTGCTGCAGCTACTGCAGCTGCTGAGGCTGCTGCCCGGTTGGTTCCATTGTTCAGTGGCAGTGGCCCTACGCCAGCGGCGATGGCGGCGTTGCCTCCATTGGGCCATTGATGCCAGGTGACAGACGGGAAAACTGCCTGCCAAGTGTGCGTGTCTGTGTGTGTGTGCGTGGCTGTGTGTGTGTGTGTGATGGCATAAAATTTTCAGACCGTAACCAGGCATGTTTTCAAGCTAATTGCCCGCTATTTACATTTTAAATTGAAAAACTTAAAGTCAGCTAAGTGCAATGTGATATCACAACTGCCAAGCATTAGTTTATTATTCTTTCATCATATTGTTCAGCTAATCTTTTACTATCATTTATTTATCGTATTGTATACTGAATATATATATTTTTAATAGTAGCTGATTAACAAATAGCAATGCTTGTTTCAGTTTGTTCATAGATTTAATTGTGAAAACGAGACTGGCTTGATTTAAGCTTTTTAAGTAGCAAATGTTAACAGTCTTAAAATATTATTTTATTAGTCTACTGTGGGATTAGGTTTATGTGTCCCTTTTTAATTCAGCCGACAGCTGGCAGAAAATTGTTGTTTTTGTTTATATTTTTCATTAATTTGCCTCTATGTCATGCACAGTCCTTTAAAATATGCTCCTGTCAAAATGATCTATGCGGCTAATCAACGCATAACAGCAAAGTAGAAAGCAAAAGGCAAAAAAAAAGGCAACAAAAAACGTAAAAGTTGAACTGCAAACATATTTATAAATATTGAAAAAATAACGAAAAGTGTAAAAAATGTGCAAACATTAAAAAGATTTAAGTAAATTTGTCTTGCTGCGTGTGCCCATCAATAACTTTGCCAGCATATTTGACTTATGGAAGGGCAGCGGGGGAATTTGTAAGCATATTTTTTTGCAGTGCCGCCCTCCAAACGGCTACCACCCCGTTTTGTACGAGCTTATTACATTGGTGGGGTTATATTTTGGGGGTTTACTCTGCTGAGAATAAATCCAAAAAGTCAATGCAAGCCTTCAAAAATGTTTGGCCTGTGTCAGGCAGTCAGACAGTCAACCAGTCAACCAGTCAGCCCATCTGCTACCACCAACATTCCCCCAACGGCTCACCACCCCCGACCCAAAGAAGTCACCCTCACACTCTGTGCGCACACTCTTTTGCCAGCTATCTGGCTAATGTTTGCTCTTGGCATAGCATTACAAACATTAGCTTTGGCTACTTCATGCAAATATGCCGGCGACTTTGGCAGCTTTTCTCTCAAATTGCCCGAAAAAGTATGCTACACTTGTTTTTTGCGATGGGCCTTTTGCTAATTTTGTGTTTCCTTTTCTTACACTTGCGTCCCATGTAATTTTAAAATCGATAAGCAACAGAGTTTACACAGTAAAGGCATGGGCCCCTCATCTTCCAGGAAACCCCGCCCCGAGCGTTGTTTTAGAGGAAGTTGCCATTTTCTTTGGCATATTTTTGCATGAAAATCACGAAGTTGTTGTCAAAAATGTTACCTTATCGACTTTAGGCTGCGGAAATGATTGGAAACGCAACGACCACTGGAAATATGGCCACAGCAATGAAAATCAGCTACAACAGCTGGTCGTTATATATGTGTGTGTGTGGGTGTTTTGTTGCGGTAAAAACAATTTTCAAAGTTGTCAATAAAAAGTAACTGCTTGAATTTTGTTGGCAATGCGGGGTTTTGAAAAGGGGTGCTCAAATTGTTATGCACGGTTACTGCCAACCATTTTCTTTTGCCTTGCTTGTCAAATGCAGGCCACAACAGCAACAACAACAACATTCAATAATAAAATGACAAAGGATTGACATATTTCAAGTGGCGCATAAATGACGAGCACACATTTCGTATGCATGAGCAGAATCAGGGCTTTCTGTCTCAGATTTTCTTTTTCGATTATACTTAAAATTTATTACTTGCATTTATACTGGAGAAATGCTTTTAAAATTCTGTTTAATTTTCTGTCATTCATCTCGTATGAAGTCTATAAATACTTGAGAGAAATTATAGCTCAAATAAGTTTGGAATACAAGATTCGTCCTAACATTTTTAGCAACAATTAATACTGCATTCCCAGTTGGACCTCGAAATTCAGGGTAAAATAATATGGACAGACGGACATGGTTAAATCGATTCGGCCCCATCTTCTTAGTTATTGTTATCCCAAGACTTTATAGGAATTTATTAAAAATTTACAGAGTGTATCAAAATAAGGTTAGGCAGTTGAGCGCTGACTTCACTTACTGCTCAGTTCGCCATTTGAAATTTATAATTTTGTATCACTTTGGAATGCTTTGAAATATTACAAAGTCGCAAAACGCACCCCCGTTTATCGCAAACTGAAGAAAATCGCTTTGCAGACAGATATTCTGTCACATTTGCGACTTAATCAACAAAAGCACTAATTGCATAGAAGACTCGCTGACATTGATGTCTGTCTGTTGGCTTACACATCGTTTCCCTCGAATTTCATTTACGCTTATGTGCAATGACATTACCTTTACCTATGGTCCCCACAAGCACACACACACATGTACAGCAGGCGCAGAAAATCCCTAGCCTGCCCTGCACTAATCTCTTCACCTATTTCTACTCCGCACTGTGGTAAAACTATACTTTTTCTATCACAAATGAATGACTCGTAGAAATAACCAAAGCTTATGCTTCACAATTTTTAGGTAGCCTTTATAAATGCATTTTTCGCCGATAAAACGATCTTTTTTGCTCCATAGTGCATTGACTGTCAGCACCCACTGTTGGCGCACAACTTCATTAACACAAAGTAAACACACGCATGCAGTTTGACGCTGCGAGCAAAGTGTTTGATGTTGTTTTTGTTGCTGCTGCTGCTGCTGCCGCCGTTGTTGTTGTTTGCCAGTTTAAAGTTACATTTTCGACATTTTCGGACTGGGATCGTTGGGGGATGCGGAGATTATGCAGAAGCGCCCACCGTGCAGGTGAGAGCTCATCTTCGCTATGCCCGCCTGCGTGTTTGTTTGAGTGTATTTGCGTTTCACTTAGACGCACTTTAAACCCATGCAGCGTTGGGCATAGAAGCAGCGACTGAGATATTTTTGGCGTCTTTTAAATGCATGCAAATTAACATGATTTAAATAATTAAATGTAATTTGTTGTGCTTTTGTGGCGTTGACATTGTTGTTGTTGTTTTTGTTGTTTGTTACATTTATGAGCCTGTGCGCGAGTCCATTAAGAAAACATAACGATGTGTCATGTGACTCATAACGAGCGCTAAAAACCACACACACATAGGCAGACCACAAATGCGGCACTTGCCACATTTCTTTTTTTTTTATCTTCCTGGTTTTTTTCGTTTTTTTTATTTATGAGCCAAGGACTGTTTGTTTGTATGGATGCTCTTGCGAGTGTGTGTGTGTGTGTAGTGTATGTTGGTTGTGTGAGCGCGCCTTTTAACAAGCCTAACGAACTGCCAAATTACCCGAAATAGCATTAAAAATTTAAATTTGGTTCGTGCTGCGCCGAAAACGTAAGCGCTGAAAGTAAGCACAACAAAACCCACGCGCTTACATCGAAACGGAAATTCAAGTGTTGTTTTTGTTGCGACTGCCTCTCGTCTCAACAAATAAATCACTTTACAAATGGCACAACAAAAGTGCTGGTAAATAATACCCACCACAAAAAAACGATTGTATGAAGCTTTAGGGGCTCTTAGCTGCTTAATAATACTTTTCAAATCCTGATTGCAAAGCATTTATTACATGCAGATTTTAAATTGTTACAAATTAAAATACAGCATACGAAGATAGTAATTATTTGTATCAAACAAAATTCGAGTTTTATGTATCTCTAACGTCCTTAATAAAATATTGTTATCAAGGGCACTTGCAACAGTTAAGAACAAGGTATAAAACAAAGCAGTCAGTGCAACGTTAAAGACTGACGAAGAATGCAGAAAATCTAAAGAGCATCCGCCTTAAAAATTTTAAAATGTATACTAAAAATATATTCAGCAATTGTATAAATTTGAATATGTAAGTAGATCCAAAAGAAAAAAATTCCTGACCATAAGCTCCAATAGAACAATATGCAGTCCTTCAAATGAATTGTTCGTCTAATCAATAAGTATAAAAATGAAAATTCGATCAATTTGCTCGACCTATGATGCTTACACATATTTCATTAGATTTAAAATCAGAAAATATAAATAACCAGATTAAAACCTATTTGAAAGTGGGCTGCTTGCCTTAAACCATTTGACAAGAGTCAATTGTGAAATGATAAATGGCTTGATAATCGCATGTTAAGTCATGCCTTGCTCCACCTTCGTCTCCTGCTTGCCATTAAGTCGTAGCCAGCACACAATTGCACAATATTTCCGGTAGGGTAATAAATAAATTGCATACGTAATTAAAATTGACGACTCTGCAGGCCGCCTTTCGTTTCAGTCTTGGACTGCAGCTATGGCAATTGTTATAGCAATTACAGCAACAACAGCAATGGCCAGAAGAAGAAGACGACGTAGAAGAAGAAGAACAAGCACACAATACGTTGAAGAAACTAAAGAAACAAAAGTTTTTTTCGACTTGACTTGTGCTTCCCTTTAACGTCAACCAGTTGCCAGTTTTTCTGTTGTTGGCAGCTCTTTGCTTTTGTCTTTTATTTTTTGGTTTCCTATACCCTGAGCCCAAATGGGTAAAAAGGGTATAATGGTTTTATGCAAATGTATGTAACAGGCAGAAGGAAGCATCTCCGACTCCATAAAGTATATATATGCTTAATCAGGGTCAACAGCCAAGCCGATATAGTTATATCCCATCGTCCGTCCGTCCGTCTATATGAACACGCAGATCTCAGACTATCAGAGATATAGAGACTTCAAATCGTATACCAGGCCCAGATCAAATTTACTAAATTTTATTGTTAAGTGCTATGGATACATTTCCGATCTTTTAATTAACATATAATATGCGCATCCGTATTATAGATCAACTGCCTAAATTTCACTAATATCGGATTAGAAAGACCCAATTTATTGTCCACATTAAATTATCTTATTGGTCTCACTTCTATCAGCCACCTCAAGCATTTTCAGTATACATCAATATGCGAGCGCATGTGTGAGAAAGAGACGTGTGTATTCTGCAGACCCCCGTTACCCCGTTCGATGTATTTCTGTATGTATTAATGTATGTGCACTTGTTTGTTGTCAGTCAGCTAGGATCAGTTCGAGCTTGCGCTGCTCGTTTTTTTTTACTCTTCAGTGCCTGAGAAATGAGTGCACTAGCCGACCTGCTCACATTTGGGTGCAAAAAAAATATATTTAGCAGCTGGGTTCAGGGTAAGTCGTAGTCGTCGCTCACTCAACTACAGCACTCTTTCTTGTTTCATACTACACAAGTTGCATGTGAAACATGGATGTGGCTTGGCCAACGGAGGGTGGGGAAGCGAGTACATGAAGGTAAGCACTGTTAACTTGCCTGCTCGCCTGCCTGCCTGTTTGCCTGTTTGCTGTTTGTTTTTAATTTTATATCGTTGCGGTCTGTCTTTGGGGGTCTCCGCCTCGCTTGTTCAGCTATTTGCATGACAAAAGCTCAACAGGAGCTGCCCACTGGGTGTGTGTGTGTGTGGTGTGTCCTTTGGTCGTAGCTACACCTTTTCGATTGTTTCATGTGTCCCGCAGCCATTGTTTGCCACAAGTCACGCAACTCGTGTTTGCCATCAAGAACCTTTTATGCTCATAACTAGCACCTAACTTGATTTCTTCACCAAATTTAACAAACAACATTAACAATGACAGCATTGTGTGCCCATTTCTGTTAATTCATTTGCAGTCTTAACATTGTTAAGTAGCTCGAAGGGCTTATTTGAGCAAAGAAAAGAGCACTAATTGGCGTTAACTGTGTGATATACAAAAAGCGAAGAAAAAATAAATTATGATTATTTTTAGAACCATATCATATAAAAAAATTTGTTTATCTGTTAACAGCTTGAATTAACTTTCATAAATCACTGCTTATAATGAATGAAATTTGTATATTTAAATCTGCGAACATAAAACAATAAATATTTATCAATCCCAAATTACCCACTTGATATTATTTAGCAGTCTTTGCAATGAAAACAGTTTTTATTTACTAAATTGCCATTTGCACAATTGGCCTGAGCCACATTTACTCAAAATAAGAATAACTTTCTGTGCATAATTATTTATTTTATTGTCAATTTCTTTATGCCAATGAAAATGATGTTTTTCACAACTGCATCTAATTGCAATTAGAAACGTTTTCATGACAAGTAAACTTTTCATGTTTCGTTGCATGCTCAAATGTGAAGCGAACTTTTCGTAACAGTTTAAAGCCAAGAAATAATGTAAGCTATAAATGTTGTCGCCGCTGTTGCGATTGTTGTTGCTGCTGCTGCTGCCGTCATGCGAGCCATTAAAAAATCAAAACAAGTTAACAGTAACCAACTAGTAGCAGGCGACCCGGAAACCGGAAGTGAAAACAGGGCTCTGCCGCAAGTTTGCGGTGACGTCCACGTGTGGCGTATGCAGGAAGTAAACAGCCCTGCAACAGCAACAACAGCAGCAGCAACAACGGGTTAGCTAAGCAACCATCGTTGTTGTAACTGTTCTTTGGTTGCTGCTGTTGGTGTGGCTCTTGCATCACAGCCATGTTCTGTGGACGACTCGCGATAAAGTTGGCAACACGTTAACAACTTGAGCTTGTATCTGTATGTGTGTGTGTATGTGTGTGTTACTGCTGACATTTGTGTGCCATGTAGTCCAATGTCAGAACTGTTAGCTGACCTGTTGTTTTGGACTTTAACAAACAAGGGTCATTTGCAACGGCCTCGACTCCCAGCTCTGCTTGCCTTCGGTTGCAAATAAGCGACAGCGTTTTTGGTAACAATTCATGGCTTATGTTTGCCACACGACACACAAGGCTGCATTACATAAAGCTGCCAATTTAACCATGCAACCGAAAGCCGTTGGCTAATACTGTAACAACTTCATCTTCCTCCCTCTCTCTCTCTCTCTCCCTCTTACTCTCTAGCTGGCTTTCTCACTCCGTGACAATCAGACAGCGACGCTTTTGGCATTATAATGCCATTAACTTTGTCAGAATTTAGCGCTGCAAATTTATGCATAATGAGCAAATACCCATACAAGTACACTCTCTAACATAACGACATATACATACAAATATACACTGTGATATCAAGTATACGCATGCAACCAGCCCAACAGCAGTTTACCACCCAGCAAACATTTGTTTTGTTAATGATGATGCTAGGAAAATAATATGAAAGCTTTGATGATATTTGCTGCGACTGAAAAACAGTAAAAAAAATTGTGTACCCATTTATCAATTCTGAAAAATCTTTTAAAATTATTTGTTGGGAAAGTGTCATAAAAACTTATCTGGAAATTTAAAGACACAATCCAAGTTAAAAAACTAATTGTGTTAAGTTTCAGACAAATCATTTGAATGGGAAAGAAAAGAATATTAATTAAACTAATAACCACAAGCTTTTAATTTTAATTGTCAATATACAAATGATGTATATATAAAAATTTCCCTAATTAGTTTTTCTCTTATTTAAATTTCGCACATTTCTCTAAATAATGTGTTTATTGGGTAATATAGCTTCCAAAATGAGATTGTTTATGACGGCGCTAGCACTCGCTGGGAAACTAAATGGTTGCAACTGCGACTGATTCGGTTTCTGCCGCTGGCTGTGGATGTGGCAGTGGTAGTGGCACTGACGACAGCAAGTGGCACTACTAGCATTCGCCAGTCATAGACGTCAACTGCTCGGTAAGCTAGCCAGCCATAATACCACTAAATATCTACATGCATATAAACACATACACACAAATGTGTGTGTATAGGTGTGTGTGCGAGTGTGTGTATGTGTGTGTGTGTTTTGGTGATGTAGCTTTTGTCTGGGGTTGTCATGGCAGGTGAAATTTCTTGGAAACACCGCACAGTGAAGCCAGCAGCCAACTCATTGTGGCAATCGGGTGTTTTGAAGACAGAGACTAAGTTGGTTAACTGAAACTGAGGCTACCATCACAGCTGTATGCATTGCAGTTGTGTTTGAGTATGGGTATTGTGCGAGTGTGTGTGTGTGTATGCACATATATTATATTTTGAGCTGTGTGCTTGACTTCGTTTACTCGAACAACGTAAACGTCAGCGAAATATTTTTGTTATTTGCTTGGCATGGTTGAGTTTTTGTGAGTTAGCTATTGCTGTTTCTCACTGGGGATAAAATTTATGAGACCGCACACACACACACACACACACACACGCACACAACATTTTGCATATTTGCACTGTGCAAATTAATTTCGCTGGTCTTATTTGCTTTTTGTGCAAGGCAACGCCCCAAAACCCAAAATCGTTAAAAGTACCAGGGAATGTTCATATAAACGTTTGGTTAATTAAAAATTTTCGTCAACGGTGGCAATAGTCAACATCGCTTGTGCTAGTAAATACAAATCAAAAAAGTTGCCGCTTCTGCAAGTTTCGAATTGAATACAATGTAAAGTATTAGCATATACATAAAATATAACATACATTCTGTACGACTATGAAATGTAGTCAGCTCCATAAAATGTATTCATTATTTTTCAATTGCAAAAGTCCTTGAAACTGACGCAAACAGAACGACAATAAATTATAATAATAATCTATGAAAAGAACCAGAGATGCGTTTTCGATTCGAAATTGTGTAATAATAAAGTATTTTTAGGGATATTTGCAAAGTGCATTGTTTGGTTGAGTGCCAAAAGGTCAAAGGACCGCTAGACAAATACAGTTGCCCTTGTGGAGCCCGATTGCCGTAAAGTGGATCAGAAGAGTACAACGAACTATGTAAGGAAATATCAGGCACAAGGAAGCATCTTCAACCCCATAACGTATATCGATAGCTCTCTCCGCATCGCGCATATCGATACAATTCGATTTCCGATAGCTATAAAAGCCACAACTAGAATGCGATTATTTCTAACTGCCGGGTTCAGGGTATCTGCAAGTCGAGCTATCTTGACTTGCTTCTTGCTTCTTTTATTACACATTTTAGGCGTGCCAACTAAAATGCAACTTTTTATGCACATGACAACAAAACTTTGACATTTGCATTTGTCACAGTCGGTGGCAAAAGTTTTCAGCTTAAATTCCTGAATGCATTTCAACACGCAATTGGCATGTGACAGTCAAAATGTTTGCTCAAGATGAGCCAGGCAAACACACATAGAGATAGATAGACAGAGAAAGAGAGAGAGAGAGAGAGAAAGAACAAGAGACTGACAGCGCCATGGGAGGTGGGAAAGGAATGGGAATCGAATGTTTGATATATCAATTTGAAAAGTTTGACTTAGTTTCCCCACTCGAGCATTTCGATTAAAGTTTTCCATGCGGCAGATTAAAAACTTTTGTTTCCAGCTCAACTTTTTGTATGTGTGCCAAAAAAACATATAAAAAAACAAGTCCAAGAAGGAACATCTCTTTTAGGTTGAATATTACATACACTTTTAGAACAGAGTTTAATTGCCATCATATAAATTTTACTATGAACATAAAAAACCGACCAATTGTTGCTATTAAAGATGTAATAAAATGTAATAAATAAATGTTATGTTCATACAAGAGCTCATCTTTCGACTGATCGTTCCATTAGACCTATCCGGTCTGCTCTAATATATAATAATAATAAAACTGAGGAACTGGTTTGCACATCAGCTGTTATTGCTGATGAAAAGTATATATACTTTATGCCTTTCTCAATGTGTTACAAACTTGATGACAAAATTACAATACAATCTACAAGGGTATAAAAACATGTTTGCGTTCTCTGCATTACTTGGCAGCATTCAGAATAGGTTCAATATGCATTTTTAGCTTTTTGGCATTCTTGTGCCTTTGCAAGCCAAGTGGGCCATGGGTGTGAAACAAACAACAGCGACATAAGGCCACACAAAGTGAATCAATTGAAATATAAATTGATGTCGCAGAACCTTTGAGGAAAAATAACTCAAATTCAGTGATTTAAACAGATAGATTAAACAACATTCTAATATATTTGTCTGTTCTATTTCTTTATCATAGATTTGTTATCTGAGTACCACCACAGCGGGTCATTCATTCACTCATGCGTGTTTGCATATCTCATAGTATGCTGCTATTAGGCATTTTTGTTTGTTAACAATATACAGTACTAGTTGGTACATACCCGAACCATTATCCAGACAATGGGCGAGGAATTGCGTGTGTCCAGCAAATTAGCATTTCATTAAAAAACAGGCAAAATTTGTTCGCAATGTTGTCGTTGAATTGGGCGCTCGTTGGTTCGTTCGTGTCTCTATATCCGTGTCCATGTCCGGCAATAGCTAAAAAAAATAATAATGCAGACCATAAATTAGTTGCATTACTTGATTAGAGCTGCACAAATGCCATTATTAAAATTCAATTTCCTCTACGTGCAACACGGTTGCATGTCTAATCGAATTTAACAAGTTTTCCATTTTGCCCTTTGCATTTATCACGTGCCCCGGCCCCGGAAAAATTAATACAAATTCATCGTGAGTGCACATTCCGGGAAGCAATTTGTCATGCTTTTTTCATATACTGCTAATTTGGTTTATTTTAAAGATTTAGGCTAACTTATTCCATAAATGCCTATATGCGATGAATATATAGTTTTATATATATACATTTATATATAAACTCCTTATTTACTTATCATCAACGAACTATCGATATAGTTCAAATATAAAGATCAAGTGATGAATTTTTCGTCACCCATCGAAACGAAATTTTTAGCAACTCTGCCAGTGTTGCCAGGATGCAAGAAACCGGTAATAGTTTTTAAACGTGCTGGTAAAAACTAAATCAAAATTCTATTAAGTCACATTAGAATTAAAAATAATTCATAGATAACAAAGTCAAGAAATGTCAGACGGCGAAGCAGTGAGAGACATGAGCGAGGAGATGCAAATTTGTATGTATACAACATTGTGCCAATAAGGCCCTGGAAGCGTGCTACATTAAGCAGTTCGACTCTAAGTGCTACCCAGCCTGGCATTGCATTGTGTGTCAAAACTTTGGCTTGTATGTGACGCACGAGACGCGCCACTTTAATTTGAATGGTGCGGCTATCTCATTTGAACTTAAAAATAATAAAAAACACATATGTACAAATTACTAGGCATTTCATTCATGTCATCCTAAATAAAAACTCAACTAAATCAAATTTTCGTTGCGTCCAATATGAATATGTGGATAGAGCCTTCGATTGCAGAACACTATCGATATACCAAACTGTAGCTTTGCCAGGGCTGCCACATTATCCACAAAAAACGCTTTGCAAGAGAGCGCTCTTCAGTGCCCAGATAAAATTCAGCGAAAATTTACAAAAATTACAATTTATTCATTTTGTGGTCAAGTTTCTAGCGCTCTTTGTGTTTTGTGTTGTTGTCTCAATAGGCAAGTGATTTGTCAGTCAAAAATAAACGTAAGTCTGCCTGTTTTTACAGAAATTCTAACATTTGTGATCAAATTATCCGAAATCGGCATTTGTTAAATATTTTGATATAGTCGACCAGGGACCACAAGGTAAGTGCATCTCCCAACTTTAGCCAAACGATGAAACAATAATCTTCGGCAGAACATTTGCTCAATAACAAAGCCAGAAGATGTCAGATCGCAAGGCAGTCATCAAAAATGCGGATATGAGCGAGGAGATGCAGCAGGATGCTGTGGATTGTGCTACCCAGGCCCTGGAGAAGTATAGCATTGAGAAGGACATTGCGGCCTACATCAAAAAAGAGTTCGATAAGAAATACAATCCCACCTGGCATTGCATTGTCGGACGCAACTTTGGCTCGTATGTGACACACGAGACACGTCACTTCATCTACTTCTATTTGGGGCAGGTGGCTATACTGCTCTTCAAGAGCGGTTAATCATATCTTAAGCCACTCGGCAAAATCCACAAATAAACCCGAACATACGCACACATTCACACACACCCAGCCCACCACTGTAGTAGCAATAAGCAGGTCGACTTAGTCGTTGTTGAACACACACTCTGAACTCTGATTTGAAATGGCACACTGTTGACATCACTTCCATCTTGCAACACACACAATCATTTAGTGAACGCAATGGCAAACCGAAACACAACCAACCCACCGCTGAACACAAACAATTTCCTTCAAAATACATGTATGTCTGACTATTTACCAAACCAAACAAATTTCGACATGTATTAAATCATTTATATCAAATTATTTTTGTCTTGTTATTTAGAAATCAGGTGTCGAATCTCATTTTACCATATATCCAAACTTAAAAGATGACTTGAATTGAAAGTAAATAAACATATTCTTTATCAGCATTATTAGCCGATTCGATATAGCAATGATAGTCTGCTTCTCTGCGAATTAGTCAATCAATTTCTAAGCTATCCAGATGAAACTTGAAATAAATCAGGCAGACATATGTAAGTCTGGTGATTCACCTTTTTATTGCCTACATATTTATGAAACAAAAAGATTTTCGATTAAAATAAATGGGCACACCCCGCAGCAAAGTTGATAAGGCATAGTTACGCACAAGCTACAGCGAAGGCGATGAGACATAGTTATGCCTTTAGCAGAGTATAAAGATAAATTAAATATAAATTAATATTAATACATAAAATATTAAATTCCCATGCTTTGTGTGATTAGTCAGTTAGAGTCATTAGTCTTAAGTCTTTTAGGCTTCAAGTATTTTCTTATCAACTTTGCACAACTTTCTCCGCTTAGCTGCCGTAAGCCGAACAGAAGACTGAATTGAGTTAAGAGTATTTAAACTTAAGAGTATTTAAACTTAAGAGTATTTTAAACGCATTTATAACACTTATTCAGTGCTCTTGTTCTTTGAAAACAAAAAGTGTTGGCTGATAAGCTCGTTGGCATTTTATATATACTTAGCTCGCTTCAGTTTAGTTTTGCACATCTGATGAATCGGAGCTTCCAAACCATTAATAAGCAAGCAAATTCAATATGTTAAAAATGTGCTTGATTTTCGTCTTGGTTAGTGTGACACTAGCAACCAATCGGTCCAATAAAAATTTAGAAATCCAAGTAAATTCGCGGCTGAGTGATAATGAATTGGAGGCACTGCTGCTGAATCCGATAAGGCTGGCCCGATTCTTAGAGGAAATTGATAAGAATATTATACTAAGTGAAGCCCAATTATTGACGGAGGAAAATGAAATTTCGAGCATTATTAATGCATTTACTGATATTGCCGACAGCCAATCGATAGTTATTGAAAGTACCAATTTTCAAGAAGGGGAAAAAGACTTTGCCATTGAAATAGTCAAAAAATCTCTGCTTAAATGTAAAAAGTGGTCAGTCGCCAAATTCATAAAAAATGAATTTCAAAAGACTTTTAAAGATTATTTCTGGAACTGCATAGTGGGTTATGTATTCGACTTACAAATCCGACAACGAAAAGATAAGTATATATACATAAATGTCGGACCAGTGCAGATTATGTTGTTCGGAACGAAAAATAAAAGTCGACGTAAAAATGCCTGAAATAAGTAATCTGAGAACTGATGATTTATTTCATTCAGAAAGAAAAGTTGCCAAATAATCAATCAAAATAAAAAATAATAAGAAAAGCATTAAAGAAAACAAAGCACAAATTGTATTAAACTAATTTAATTTAAGCAATTAAATAATATTACATAGTTTAACAAAAGGATTAATTATTACGTCAAACTGTGAAATAAAAACTATTTGTAATGTATTTTTGAGATGTCAATTGAAGAAGAAGTTTGTATTGGAGTTCATGACGCTGCATGATACCGCTGGGCATCTGCTGGCGAACATATTTGAGAAATGCACGCGTAGTTGTTACAACAGTTGCACTTGCCACACAGCGATCAAGTTATTCTACTTAAACTTTGTGTGTCGAGCTGCAACAACAATGCACCCCAGCTCTTTTTGTCGTGTGTGCTCGCGGTGTGTGCGTGTGTGTGAGTTAACACATGACCGTGGCAAATAAAAATGGCTTAATTAAGTTAATTAAAATATTGTTGCTGTTGGGTCGTGCACACGGTTCGCTCTTATGTGCTTTTATTATCTCGGCGATTGGCAATTTTCGGACAGCAGGACCTTTGCGTGGCTACTCAAAGGATGTTGCCAGGCGCGTAATTATGTCAGCTCACGTACTTAACTCGGGACTGGGAGCATCGGCAGGCAGAATTGCTAACCAGTCGGAGAGCGGAGCCAATGACAATAATAATAAAGTTGCAGTGCCGTTTAAATGTATCTATATATATATTTTTTTTAAATACTCTCACGGCAATGTTTGCCAGCGGCCAAACAGATGCATATTGTTGTGGGAAACCCTTTGAGTTGTTTTTACAGTACGACGACTTTTGGCCTTGTCGCATTGTTGCCGACTGCTGGGCAGCAGCATCCGATATATACGATGTGTGTGCCACCTATATGTGATGCATACGATAGATGCAATTCAATTGAGCTGCTGTCCTTGCCAATGTGTGTGCCGCAGACAGTGGCTCATGCATATTTCATGCACAGCTTAAATACAGTCGAAATGCTTTTCATGCTTAACAAAATCCATTGCGCCAATAAAAACAAAATTTAAGTGCCACGCACGCACAGGACTCGCAATCAGGCTTATGTGCTCAACCGTGGTTTATTAATATTTTTACGTTGTCAATTTATGGTAATTTTTTATGGCCAAAACATTAAACAAAACAAGTCAAAGGTAACACTCAAAGTTGCAAAGGCAGCCAAAATCGTCATTTGTCTGCATGCCAATGTTGGTCGGACCCATGGGCCCATCCAATTCCCTGACGCTTTTGACCCCAACTAAACGCCTCGCCTCCCATCGCCCCCAGTCTGTGGTGACTTTGCCAGCAGCTGTTTCGCATTTGCTTCTCATTTGAAGTTTACTCCTGTTGAGCTGAATCAACAAACGGGAGCGACTTGTGGTGAGTCTGCGCATTTGCCACAATTCGCTCCGACGAGTCGATGGGCAGGTAGCGAGTAGCAAAAGTCTCGTTTGTTAATTACTTGAAACATTTTGAATGTGTGAGTTTTGAAATGCTTGAATTGAAAATGTTGAAATTACTTTTTACTATCGGAAATATGTACTATTATAATTGATGGATTGTGGGACGCATAACTATTAGATCATTTAATTATTTCCATTTCTTATATGTTTATTAATTAATTCTGAATTTTGGATATTCAGCGCTGTCCTATTTTGAAATAATCAAATTTTAAATAGACTTTGTTTGCAATTAACTAAAACCAAATAAGTCTGGCATTAATTATTTTGTGATTAATTTTTGTGTTTCTGTTTTATTTTTTGTAACAGAAAAGTAAACATAAAACTTAATGTGCTGATGTTTATTTTATTTATTTCATAACCGAATTTTCCAGTCTTGTTCATTAAGAGAACATTGTTTTAAATAAATATATATTTAAATGTCAGCATGATACTGCAGATAAAACAATGGTTTTTACAGCCATTTCAACGATTGAGATCAGAGGGCAACTAAAGAAAAAAATGATTTAAAGAGAGATATACTCGATGACCAATTTCCATATGGGAAATTACATGCAATTCGAGCAATTTTGCATACCCCCCCCCCCACACACACACTCACACCCCGCACACTCCACACGCACACACAAAAGGAGCAACCGAAACTTTTTGGTCTTTTTGAGCTGTGTGCGGGTCAAACAAAATGCCAACTTTTATAAATTACAGTCAGCAGTACTGACCTCAATATAAAATTACACAACACGACTTGAATAAACATACACACACACAAACACACATCCAGATACTCTTATAACGAAAAAAGAAAAAAACAAAAAAATGCGAACAATTGCAAGTGCCATAGATACGAGTGTAATTGCATTTTACTTTGTTGCATTTGGTTGGGCAAAAAGCTAGAAGCCAAAGTCAACCAACCAACTAAAAAACACACAAACATACGCACACACTCACACATGCATTAACTTTTTGCATTTTGCTGTTATTATTATTATTATAATAGTTATTTTTGTTGTTTTTAATTTGAAACCGTAAAAACAAGCAAAAACAAACGGGTCAGTTACAAGCAGGGGGCGAGACACAGCAGAGCGGCGGGAATGTCAACACTGCGAACAGTTTTAGCTGCAAACAGATGCAAATGCAACAATAGTCGCCTCCGACTATGACAAAATAAGCAAAAATACCTAATGAAACATAAACAAGACGCAGACTGAGGAACAGAAGCCAGCCGAACAACAAAATATCTTATCTAAGCAAGAAAATTTTCATTTGCTGTGGAATTTAACATATAACATTGTACAACATAAAATACAAAAGAAGAATGCATTTTAAATAAATGTCAGCTTAGATAAACCAAAAATTAAATGCGCTTTTATATATATTTATTTTATGTTTTATGATAATTGTCAGTATTTTTATTATTCTACAATTTTATTTTGAATAAAGGGCGTTTCTTGATTGATCCTTATGTATTTGAAGCAGATTTATAGTGCTTAAGAGAGACACGAATCCCTAACTTATTCTTAAGAATTAAAAGTACATCCTATATAACAACCATTATAAATAAATCGGGAAGTATACGAAGAACTTTGAGAAGTATACACCCAACAAATAGAGTAACTCTCGACCATTGCGACGGCATTTCCACTCAAGAAATGCGCTAGATTATCGCACACATAAACAATAATAATCGCATGACAGTCCAGACTGAGACAGGCATTCAGGACAGAGTGTTTCTTTTGGACTTTTCTCAACTGAGCCGGAAACTTGCATCGCTTTCGGCGTGATGAATGGAGCACAGTGTTGCCCCCAAACTGCCACAAGCCACATGTCTCACCGACAGCAGCTCGCAATTCGCATAGGGGGCATGAGGGAAGCGGTTGTCAATTTTTCATTTGGTAAAGAAATCAGTCTGTGTGTTTGTCTGTTTGTCTGTTGTGTCTTGTGTGAATTTGGGAATATTTTTGTCTCACTTGTGGCTCTTGCCTGTCGCTGACCATTGCCATTGTCTCCTTGTCTTGACTTGGATTCGGACTCGGACTTTTTTTTTGCTTGTACTTTTGTCTCTGGCCTGTCAACATTGCTTTGAACAATTGTGCACAGCTTGTTGGTTTTTAGCATATCTACTATTATACTCAAAGAGGATATAAATTTTAAACGATGGGAAGATTGAAGATGATTTTTAAAGTTATAAATAAGGGGATAAATTTGTGATATTTTTGTCTAGTAAAGCGGAAATAAATATCGGATAGTTTTGGCAGAGTATTTAAGTTTTGGTGTGTTTATTATGCTTCCAGCATGCATTTTTTGTTGTTTCATTTTGGCTTGTTTTATTGTTCGTTTTGATAAATTGTGCGCCTTTCGTTTTGACACATGTCAGCGTTAGTCTGCCCATTGTAAAAAAGCAACACTTGTATTATAGAGGCTGTCTTCTATTTGCTGCTTTTGATTGTCTAGGCTGGCCTCTAAAGGTTATCGCTCTTTTTCATTTGTAGGAGAAGAATATCAAGTCTCGGTCGGATTATATATGTGCACAAGTGTAGAGAGTATGCTGACTAAGATGAAGAAAATCACTGGATAACAATTAAAAAATCGTGTTAGCTAAGCTTTGATTGATTTTCTGATTTTTTAAAGTTCAAAATAAGCAATTTTAGATAACAAACGAGAAGCTACAACAAATATCAGCAGTTTTGGAAAAACAAGTGATTTCTTACTCTGTGTAAAATATGTAATAGTTTAATTTACTATAGATAATAAACGGTAAACCAGAAATAATATCACAAATTTGTTATTTACATGTTAACTAAGACTTAGTATTCAGTATTAAATATGAGGCAGTTAGATTTAATACAGATCAGATCAGACTGTGGTCTGGAATGTGTGTATGCTAATGGGAATGCAGTCAACTGCTTGCTGTCAATTGACAATCGAGTCACTTGAACTGACATTGGTGGGTGTGCACCGATTCTGGCCAGGACCCAGGCACATGTGCTGTCAGTCACTCAGTCAGTCACTCAGTCAGTCAGTCAGTCAGTCAGTGAGTCCATGTTGCTGCTACTGTTGGGTGTCTGATGTTTCAGCTTCAGCCATGTCAGCGTCAGTTTATGCGACTGACAGCGTCAACAATTTTATTTACTTAATTTGGCTTTAGTTTGTCATTTATTTACTTGTTTGCCACCGCAGCCTGTACTCGTGCTATCTCTATCTCACCCGCACACGCTTGCTACCCTATCTAGACCCACATCTCTCCAACTTTGTACCCATCTCCATCCCCATCTCATGGGCGGCTCATGTACGTCTCTTAATGTCTGTTGTTGTCACTTTGACGCTTGACGTTGTTACAGTTATTGTTATAGTTGTTGTTGTTGTCGCTTTGTGTGTTTGTTTGCTCAACAGCCAAGGGTAGTTGGGACAAAAACAAAGCATTCATTGAGCAACCACAACTTGCCAAGAATTCTTAGCCTGCTTCCTTCGTAAAGTGTATCTGCATAGGACTGTTTTTGCTTTGCATTTATGGTTTTTCGTTCAAACTTTCCTGTTTAGTTTTTCATGCACTAAACACTCGATCAATCATTCAATCATGCATTGATTGATTCTTTCTATGGTTGATTTCTGTTGTTTATGTATTAAACTGGTAGCAGCTTACAGGGTAAGTGTTGGTCGCTCTTTCGGCACTATGTTAATCTAATTTGTTGTTCTTTTTAACTGCGACACATTTCACTTGCCCGCACATTTTTAGACGTTGGTGTCAGTTTTGTTATTTTCCCGTTTTTGCTGGCACGTGCTTTTGCATTTTTTATGAAAATTTAGAGACCGCTTTTGGTTGCTTTTGTTACACATGCTCGCACTTTAATTAAATATTTATTTCAATCATTTTGCCTAAATGGAAATGCGCTCAGCTGGGATCAAAAAGAAAGACTGGAAGAGAGAGGGAGAATGAGAGAGAGAGATGGAGAGAGAGAGAGAAAGAGAGAGAGAGAGAGAGGGATAGAGAGAGAGGCTGCACTAACATTTGTCATTACACATTAATAGCGCACCATTAATCTTTTCGTGAGCTGCTGGGCAAATGAATGCTGGCTACCAAGGGCCAAGTCCCGTTAATTAATGTATGCCATTTAGCCGGAAAATTGCAGGGGTGCACACACACATCAATAAACATACCCACATGTGTTAGTGTGTGTGTGTGTGTGTGTGTGTGTGTGTACAGGCCCATCATAATGAGCGCCAATTTAGTGTCCTTGTGTGTGTGTGTGTGTGTCGTTGTCGCCACCGCAAACAAGCAAAGGCCAAAGCCACAGTGAACACCCTGCGCCCTGCCCCCTTCTCAGCCAGACTGAACTTGCCCTCTCTCTCACGGTGTATCTTTGTTGCTGGACCGCTCACTCTGCCCAGCAGGTATGCTTGATTAATGCTTTATAACAGGACACAGAAAACACACACAGAGACAAACAACAAAACAAGGATATTGCTGGCTGCATGGTTGCTAACGCCCATTCGTCCTTTCGCCCGGCTGCCGCTCTCCTCTGCCAATGCATTTTAACATTAATTTAGTGGAATGCGGCAAAGGACTATGAAAGCATTTCAGCGTCGTCAACGACACATGTTAATCCTGTCGTTGTCGCTACCACAAACCACTCACATCCATATCCATACTCACATTCACATTCACATTCACATCCACATTCACATTTCCATTCATGCTTAACTCACTCCACGACAAATAGTCGTATACGGATTTAGGCAGCATGAATTTCAATCGCTTTTGACAAACAGCTAAATTTTTGAGCGGATTTCTCAAACTAAACCCGCAAAAGGGTTGGCGGCAATTGATAAGCCGTCACTTTGTAGTGTTAATGATGATGAGACTAACAAACAAAACGATAATTAAGCGTAAAATGAGTGCATAATTTATTTTGCTAATTTATTTATGCAAAAGCTCGACTCAAATTGAGTATAGACATGGCTGTTTCGCATAAGCTACAGGTAATATTCTCCATGTAATTTAATATTTTCATCCATACTTTATAAATAGTTTTTTGACAAAATTAGCCTTTTTATCTTCCGCAACATTTTCAGTAAAACTATTATTATCAAGTGAATAAAATCGAATGAACATTTTTATAAAGTCAACGATTAAGTTAATAAGTCGCCAATCTAATGATTTTACTTTAAAAATGCTATCAAAAATTTTGTTGTGTCAAAACTTCAAGTTAAATTTTGATTTTAGTTGAGTTATTTTTAAAATTTTAAATTTTATTGTTTTCGGCCTGCGCATTCCCCATGTGCGATAGAAATCCAACGATGAACTCAACTCCGCCGCGTTGTCTGCGTTGTTGTCCGCCCTCCTGCAATCCATGCCTCTGCTGCCCGCCCGCCTGCTGTCAGCCATGCACCGCCTTTTGCATATTCGATTTGGAAACTGCGATTTTCGGTAAGATAAAAGAATCCGCCCCCTTAAACAATTTGGATTTTAATAGCAAATGCTGTTGCAGACACACGTCATATATATCAGCGAGCATGTCGCGAACTCCTTGCCAGCTACAATAAAACGCTGCCCAATGAGGTTCTCATGCAATGTGGGCCCATGGAGACGCATGAGATGGCCGAGCTGATATGCCGCAAGTGTGAATTGCCCGTAATGTGGGAGAATTTCCTGGTGCAGCTGAATGAGCACACTTGCCGTCTAATTTCGTATCCGCCCCTTATGGAGGGTGTCGAGCGTCTGATCAATCATCTGCATGAGAATTGCCTTGGTCTGGCTCTGATCACCGCCAGCAGTCGTTCGATGTACTGCAAAAAGATACGCGGACATGAGGAGCTATTCGCAAAATTCGATCATGTGCTGTGCGCCGATGAATATAATCGTCCCAAACCGGATCCGGACTGTTATTTGATTGCAATGAAGCTGCTCTGTGATCCACCCTGTGCCGAGTGCTGTTTGGCATTTGATGGCTCCACCAAGGGTGTTCAGGCGGCTAGAGAGGCGCACCTTAGGGTCATTATGCTACCGGATCCAGAGTTACCCTGTTGCTGGTCCGAACTGGCCACCCAGCGTCTGGAAACCCTTACCGAATTCGATCCTGTGGAGTACGGCATGCCATATTTAGAACCACTGCCGCCACCACCAACAAAATCATCCCCTGAATCGCCTCTTTCGCCGAGGGACAGTGCTGTTAATGAAAAGGTAAAATCGGAGGACGTTGCTAGCGGGCAAGACGAGGAAGCGCCACCTGAAGAGCCACCTGAAGAGCTATTCGCTGAAGCATAGATAAATCAAGTTTCAACCAGAAGCTGGGCTCATAAATTTATAGCTCTCATGCGGAAATTGTGTGAAATCTCATTAAAATTGGAAACAAAATTTATTCGTTTATTTTATGCTCTTTTATGAAGAAAACAACGTCAATTGGTTAATGTATATTTAACTACATATTAATCATCATATTTTTTACATAAAACAAATTGGAAATCACAGTTATCCGATTATTTCATATGTTTCTTTGTAAAGTTGATTATTTAATAATAAATAATTATTCTTAAGAAAGTACTCCACCTTAAAATTAAACTTTTCATTTGCTGAGTTTATTCACGATAATATTGAATGAATAACCTAACTTTTCAATGCTGTAGAAACTGTTTAAAGGCAAATATAATAAAAATTTGGCCCGCTGAATTTGATTTGGAATAAGATGATTTATAACAACTAAAAGCAGATAAATATTGAAAATCATCCTACATTTAAGACAAATTATAGAAGATGTAACACAATCTCTCAAAAACCAGAGCACCCCCATTTAGAGTATAAAACATAGGTGCAAGTCTAACACTTGAAAACAATTTGCATATTTGAAATTTGCAACACCTTCAGCCGGAATATTATTCGCATAGAATGGCCATTATGAACAGGATAAAACAAACAATAAATCAAACTTAATTGCTTAAGCAAATGCAACATTTTATTGTCTGCCTGGTAGTCTTTCCGTCTGATTCTCTGTCTGGCAAAAGTCAATTGTTGACAATTAAACTATGCAATGCAGCTTATAATGCATATGCCGTATTTGGCAACTTTACACGACTCGACAAAGATGTCGCTTGTGTGGCATGCAGCAAGCAGCTCCGCACAGCTCAACTTGCAACTACCAACTTTGGCAGCAAAAACAACAAAGAGAACTCTGTCCCAACTTATAATTACTTAATGCTCCAACCAGACTGCTGACAGCTGGAGTCAACTTGGAGTCTTCAATCTGCAGTTGCAGCAGCTGCAGCTGCAGCTCAATCTCAATCTCCGTCTATGCCTCATAACCACTAGCCAGTTCGCATAAAACTAAAGTGAATAAACCTTTTAACTCTTTACCCTGCTAATTGCGTTTGCTTTTCATTATTTGTGAATCATTTTTCTTTTACTCCCACTTCCCTTTTTAGCCTAATGAGCAAAAGCCACGGGAAGTACTCAAGAGCAGCGCTAACTAATAGAATAAAAATAACAAAAACCAAAAGTAAAATAAGAATATAAAACGAAAGTGTGCAGAAAATCATTATATACGCCGGGCCGGGCCGACAAGTCGAAGTTTTTTAATTTCGCACTTAAATTAAAAACTTGGGGCTCGAACATTTCCCTTATGCATTTCCAATTTGATTCGCTTCCATTATGGCTCATTAAAATTGCAACTGAAACAAATTGAGTGCACATTTTAGTCTTAAATAAATAATTAGGCCCACTAACCCACTATCATCATGTGTCTAAATTGATAAAGCTACACCACGCGCAGAAAACAAACAAAAAATGTAATAAGACAAATTCAATAAATTTATAGAAAAAACCTTTTGATTACAGATAATTTTGTGCAAGAAAACGTTGCTAACCAAAAGTAAATTTCGAGACATTGTCATAGGGCGGCAATCCAAACAGTTCCGGCTCAAATTCGGCCATGGAGCGCAGAACTAACGTAGCGCCCTTGGTTTGTTCCGGCGGAATAATAGCATCTGGTATCATGACAACCTGCATGCCCGCTGCAATACCACCCCGCATGCCAAGCGGTGAATCCTCAAACACCAGACAGCATTCGGGTCGAGGAGCTGGCTTGAAGCGCGATGCAGCCAATAAAAAAATATCGGGCTCAGGTTTGCCACGCTTCAGTTCCGGATCATCGCCGCAGACAAAGTGACGAAATGCGGCCATCAAGTCGCCATGATTTCGCGCCTTCAGGTTAAATGTTTTGCGGCTGGCCGATGTTGCCACAGCCATGCCCACCCGATGTTCGAACAGATGCAGCAGCAACTCTTTCACACCTGGCAGCAGTTCCACATTGCACATCAAGCGCTGCACCTCAGCATCAAATTTGACCAGATACTCCGCCGGTTTTAGGGGCAGTCTCAACTCATTCACGACCAACTCGCTGGCCAAATGCGCTGGGATTCCCATGCAACGCATCTTTAGCTCTGTGGTGTAGATCTTTCCATAGGGTGTCAGTAAGTTCTGCACTGCCTGCGTGTACAAACGTTCCGTATCTGTGGAAAGTACACGATATATATTTGTGTATGACTAGCTGCAATTATGTTGCAACTTATACGCATTACCCATGAGAGTTCCATCGTTGTCAAATATGCAATGCGTCACTTTCGAATAGCAATTGTGTTGTGTCGTTGTCGCCATCATTGCCTTTTTCTTGCATTTGCTTTTACAACATTTTCTAGAAATAATTTTTGAATTTCGGTTTTGTTCTTTACAAACCAATTTTTTTTGTTAATTTCTTACAAATTTGATTTCGTATACTGGGTTTTCGATCTTCCAGCTGCTTAAGATTGTTTTCCATAGCCATAACTTCTTTGTAAGCCATGTCTTTTTGAGCATGTTTTGATCTCGCAACATTTGCTGCTCGAAATTAAGTAAAAGTTTAAAATTTCTATGGCTAACTGTCAAAATTTGTATTATGAGTTTTGAATATTGGTTCAGCTAAGACGAAGACTAGTTCCGAACTTCTCCGTTCTGTAAATTTAAAGTAACAAAATTCAGAAATATGTTCAATGGAAATACGGAGTTTATTAATCATTATATTGCAATTAAGGCAACTTTACTTAAACTTGTTTGCTGCCGTTGCAAGATCACGTTGATTTCATTAGGCAAACCAAAGAAAATGTTGAAAATAAAATGCTTCACATGCATTTTAATTAAACTATTTTCGAGTTTTGCAACGTGCAGTTTAAAATAGTTTGCCAACTTGCTAGTGCTGCCGGTGGGGGTGCCCATTTGGGGAGCAATTGGGGGCAACAGCTGCAAATGGAAGGTACTTGCAGCAGCTGTCAATTTAGAGGCGCCTCGGGATAGCAGCCTTAGCCTTAGCTTTACTTTTAGCCAGTATGCATGCCACGAGCTCGAACTCTTCGGGGTAGCAGGGGTCGACGCTGAATTTTGGCTGCCAGCTTCAGCCTGTCGCATGTTGTTTCAAAGTTGCGTAATTGATTAAGCAGTTGGCAAGCGTGCCACAAGACGCTGTCGCAGCGGCAAACTTTGTCATACGACTGCACGTGCTGCCCCACGTTGACAGCCGCTTTTCGGAGTCGCAGTTGAAAAGTGGCAACAACTACGCCAGCTACGTTGCTGGCCTTAGACACATTCCCAGGACAGCATATGAAGTATTCAATGCGACTAAACTCATTGCGGGACTATTAGTTGTATTAACAAATGAGAGACCTTTACTTGAGCTAAGTAAATTATTATCAAAATTCCATGAGTTGGTCAAAAGTTATCGAGTTTCATAGATCATTCTTTGATTCGATGAATAAACCATTCAAAGTTGAAATTGCGATTGTAGACTGAAATTCAAGCTCAATTATACTCCCAAGATTTTCCAGACCCATGAGTCAGCAAAAGTGATCTTATTTTCAAAAACTAAAGCTTGTTGGCCCTGAATTAACCTGTAGAATAACTAACCAACTAAACTGTATATCAGAGAACCCATTTTCAAAATTCAGCGCTTTTTGATCATAGTTTGACTTGTAGGTAAATACCGCAATCAGAGTTGACAGTGAGCGTTTTTGGCTGGGAATTCATATTAAAACGAGGCTCTGAAGATTGCCTGATGGGATGGGTCAAAGCCTTCCAGACCCATAACCTGGCCATAAATTATTCAAAACTACATTTAAAATTGACAACGCAATGCCGACTATAAATAATAGCCTGAAATAGTAGCCCAGCCATTTTGCCTATTTAATGACTACAATGTATTTCAATGCAGACTTTGTTTTTTTTAGCAACATACTTGTTAAGTGCGGATGTATAACCAACCACAGTGGTGCAAAAACCCCTAAAGGTAAAGCTGCTGTTAGTCAATAAAATGGTTTTAATTAATCGGAAGCGCTGCGTCAGCTGTTGTTGCCGCACACACACAGACATAGCAACAAAATGGACAGCAGACGTTGAGCATTTGTGTGCAGCGATGAATTGTGCGCATAATTTATGCAGTCGACCATTTTGGGCCAAGCATTTATGGCCACGTTTTTTGGCCACAAAACGGAATGGCAGCAGGCGGCAGTGAAAACGGCCGACTGGCCAGCAACAATATGTTGTAAACTGTTTAATTTGAAAGCACCTCCCCTCTAATCGCTATCCTGGCAACGTGTGCCAAACACCCTTGCCAAAAACGCCGCCACCACAACTCTCCGCGTGCCCCCAGCAAAACGCAACCAGGTCGCTTGTAATTGCGTTCATTGAATTGTTAACTGGTTTCGTAGTCTACGGCGAGCCGCTGGCCGCAACCGCAACTTGCAGCGACGGACGCGGTGGCGGGAAAACGGCTAAAAGCCGTTGTTATCCTTGTGGTTGCTGCGGCTATCCGTCCTGTGTATGCGTGTAAATGTGTGTGTGTGTGTGTGTGTGTGTGTGTCCCTTGAGTTGATTTGGTTTTGCAGAGTACCACGACGCATTGGGATTTGAATTTGGCTGCAGACTTTACAAAAAATCCCGGTCAATGCACATCAAACTTTTTGGCTCGCTCGCTGGCTTACTGCATTTGGCATTTATTGGTATTGTTCCAATTAAAGTTCGACTAGCTCCATAAAATATGCAAACACGTAAAAGTTCTCGCAATTCTCGATTTTGGCTGTCACAGGACATTAATGCTTAACGGTCAATGGTTTTGCACTGCAGCACCCTGACCAAGCCAGAGGACATTGCCAATAAAAGGTAATAAAATGGTATGAACAGCATTTCCAGAGCTGCTCAATTGGAGCTCGAGTGCAGTTGGAAGAGATGCAGGTTTCTGATTGCCTCTGTGTACTTAAGGCGTCTCTGACTCTTGCTGCTCTATATTTTTATCACAAAGTGGTCTGATTCGTTCTTGAATGTTGGGCCATTTTCTATTAAATTATGGTTAGCTAAAATTTGATTTTTAAATTTCAATTTTACTATTCATTTTCAATGCAAACCCATTTAATTTCTGGCATCAAATATATTGAAATTTATACTAACAAAATAAGTATTTTTTAAAGTTGTGGACTGTATTTCACTGCTTTTTTTCTCAAGTTCTGGTAAAAGTCTAGAAAATATACAATTATTTGGGCTTAGAAATATTTTATTATTGTTTAAATCACTGTTTTTTTTTTTTTGGAAATATTCTTTTCTATGTGTCAATATAGTAACTGAAATATCATTGTCTTCAGTAACTCCAATTCGAGCACATTCAGCATTTGATCTTTCCTTTTTTAAGTTGTTTTGAAGTTGCTTGTTTGTTGTTTTATCTGACTATAATTCCATCGTTGCTTTTCGTATTACAATCCAAAATTTTTACAACTGTCCAACGGTCATTTTCGCAACGGTGCGTGAGTGAGTGATGGGGAATATGAACCCTCATTTGGGCTTAGCCCAAGGCAAGCTCACACATTGCATGCTGAGTGTTTTTTGCACTCAATAAATATTGTCTGACCGACTGAGAAGTACGTGGAGGGAGAGTGTATACACTATACATACATATCTATCGCTCATCGAGGTCTCAAATGTCAGACTGAGGCAGTCGCACACATCCACATCCTTGTCGAAGCATCACGCACAGCAGCAGCGTCGGCTCATGGGCGCCCCCGAGGCGCACTTGAGCGATTTCCCAGAGGTGGCCCAGCTTTTCAGTTCTTTGGCCAAAAATGCAAGAGCAACAACGCAACAAAGTACAAAAAGCAACAAAAAGCATGGCACAAAGTCCAATTTGTTTGTAATGGCATTTACTTTGTTTACAAAATACATTTTGTATGCATGGCGAGTAGTTGTCCCTCCAAACTTGCCCCCTCCCGCTCTGTCTCTCTCTCTCTCGGTCTCTCTGTGTGTGAGTGTCTCTGTCTATCTACATCTCTGAGTCTGAGTCTGCGTCTGGGTCTGGGTCTGGGTCTAAGTCTGTCGCGGTAAGGCGACTACAAGCTCAAAAACCAAAAAGCAAATAACAAAATAGAAAAGAAAAAAGGGAGCAGTAGTAGAAAAATAAAATAGTAGATGGATGCATATACAAATTCTAGAATCGTTGTACCATAAAATTTCCCCATTGGGCGTTTGGGTTTTTGTTATGCCACTCTTGGCAAGGACGATTGTCTTGCCTTTTCGCTGTTTAATTTTGCAATTGTCCTTTCCGATATGTGGAGCAGGAGAGGGGTAGACAAATATAGAGTTTTGGGTGGGAGTTATCTATTCCGGTCATGGCTGTTGCGGCTAGTGATTTATGTTTGTTTATGTTGTTCAACATTTGTTTTATTTACCGCACATACAATAAAAAAAAATAAAAATAAATAAATAAAAATCGTTACGGACCCGCAAACAAATAAGCAGCTTAGAGCCAACAGCTGCCAGCAATGCTACCTTACAAAAAATAAAATAATGTTTACTTTTGGTTTTGGTTTTGACTTCGCGTTGTGTTTTATGCATTTGGGTAGTTTCAGCATTTGCCTTAAGAATTTATTATATTTTGAGTACAGTTAAGCTTAAACGGATCGTTATAATATAATTGATTATTAAGAAACTTGAGATTTGTCTGCTTTGGCTTGAGCTATTCTACTTAAAATCCAGTTTGTGCCGTTAAAATTGTATGAATCACTGCTCAAATCATGATGTCAAACGATCTTTGAAGGTTAAGTATATTATGAATAGAGTCGCTATTCGGTGCATTCAATTTGAAAAGCAATTTACAGTGCCAGACGCAGATGTATTCTGAGCGGAATGGCTTCTAATTGAGTCTGGTCAGTTGCACAGATTAGTTGAAGTTTTAATGCGTCATCGACGCTGAAACACATATATAAAATGCAATTTTCTAATATTCAAGATTTCTTGGGAATATTTAAATTCAGCAAAAGTCATGAATATTAGAAAATATCATAGTGAATGACATTTTATATATGCTTTTCAGCACGTGAATTATTTGATACTGAACGCAGGCCATGTTCCATTAATTTTAGTTTTATTATCAAGCTATGAGAACAAGCTCATTAAATGTGACTTTAATCTATTAAGGCAAACATAATCAGCAATTTCAGGTGACAGATAGCGCAGAGGGGCAGGAAGAGAGAGAGAGAGCGAGAGAGAGAGACATTATTTGTATCACATATATAAAATTATTATTAAGAGTTTTGTGTTAGTTGAATCAAATTTTCTGAGAATAACATTAACTGAAGCTATGCTTTTATTATTCTTTATATATTTCGCTTGAATAGTTGAATTCAACAAGTTTCTCACATTAATCACACAACAAATCACTCTTTGTGATGGAAAGCGCAAATCCTTTGAAAGACCTAAGAGATGAATTGGATAATTGGCACATATAACTAATTTCAATTCTGATAAAAAATAATCAGTCTAAAAAATTGAGTAAAACGGATGATTCGCTCTATCAATGCTAGGCAATAATATTGATTTTAAATATTGAACAAATATAAAAATATAAATATAGTTTGCCATTGTTTAGTTTCCTGTTGCCATCATATGATCAATTTAAATCTCAGATTTTCTAATTGAACATTTTCACAGATGGTGCTAGAAACATTTTAAAATTTGTTGTATTTATTTATAAATTACTCAATTAATTTTACTCTTCAATTTAACAATAACACCTATTCTTTAACATTGAATAAAGATTGTATACATATCTTGTTTGTTGCTTGCGTTTAGTCGTTTAAGAAATTCATGTACATATCGTAGAGACGCTGATAGAAGCGTCTTAGCCATTCTCATGCCGCCTCAATGGTCTCGTGCAAAACCTTGGCGACAAGGTCATCCAGCTCATTGTAATTGAATGTATCTGTGCCATTGCCCGTCAACTGGGGACAGTTCTTCTGTATGGTTTTCATCAGCAGGGCCTTTGATATATTGTTGTCATCCAGTATCTTGTATGTGGTCGCAATAGTCTGCTCGGTGGGTTCACGTTCTCGCGCCAATATCCAAACTATTTCTGTAATGGTCAATGAATGCAATGTTGCATGATTGTAATTAACATTGTTGGACAAATGTCTCCCTGGTTGACCATAATGCAATTAATTATTGCGTTGCATTAATTATGCCAAATGCAATAACTGATTTCTCGTTTTGCATGACAAATTAGCCAAGGTTAAGGCGGGACGTGACTAGCAAACGGGGCCCAAAAGCATCCCGGCTTCCGCATACTCACTCAAATGGGCCAGGGAGAAGAAAGCGGTGCAGCTATAGACAACTGCATATGAATCGTAATCAGTACCCAGAACCAAATAGTTTGCCCTCGTAGCACTCTCTGTAATGCAATAGATAAGTAGGTTATACGCTTTATGTGATCCTCTTTTGTACATATCCAATTTACGTACGTTTCTGGGAGAACGTCACTGCCAGTTGGGCGGGTGCAATGACCTTGGCTGTGCCAGTCACATTCGATGGGCTTCCAGTGCTGGTTGTTTCGAATAGAGTGTTACGAGTAACCTTCAACTATACTCAATGCCTTACTCACAATTGATTGATGGCTGCATTTACAACGGATACTGTGCTGTTGTCGACAACCTGATAGTTTGCGTAGTTACATTTCTTGCCTATTTCAAAGGCAAATGGATACCTTGAGTACTCATACCAGATGCCCATATACTGTAAGTATTGCAAAAATATTAAAAACATGACTAATCAAGTCAAAGAGACGGTCAAAGAGTAATGTAACAAAACCTGCTCAAATTTGTAGTACTTCAAACAATTATTGCTGCGAATATTAAGTGATAGGCAAACACATATTTTAATTAAAGTCCACAAATACAACAAGTGTTTGTTGTTTCGCTAAGAATAGCTTTGACAAATATTTGTCAATTTCATCTAAAATGTTTCCATTTAATCTAAACGAAATTATCGCATTTAATTGATTTATTTATAGAGTGATTTATGGATGGACTTCAATTTGAAAATCGAAAGATTTCTTTAGACTCCTTTTGTCCCCTATCAGTTTTCACAAATATTAGCAACAAGAGATCTTGGAATAAATGACAATAAAATTGCTTCAAGGAATAAGTATAAAATTCTGTTTGAAACTTATCAGATTAAAATACCTATGGATTGATCTGTTATCAGTAAGATTAGCATAAGATTTGTGCATTAATATCGGTAACTACAATTCGTAGTTGAAGATATATTAAATAAAGTATTGAAGTTTCCATAACTATTTCAAAATAAATCAAAAAAAAAAAACTATCTTCAAATGTAACTATAATTATTATCAAGCCAAGTTACAAATAAATGATTCATGATTTATCTCGTTGTGTGCTCAAAATGAAATTCTTGGAATGTATCTGCTGATAAGCAAACACGAAAATTAAATTTTGCCAACTTCTTGATTGCCCACCTTGCAATTAATTAGAATAATTTTACAATTGCGTCACATTTGATTAATTAATTGCTCAGGTGCTTAAGTTCGAGTGCTGCGACAGTTTTCAAATGAATTCAATTGTTTTTGAGCCACTTACCGCTTCCAAGTCAAATGTGTCCATTATCTTAACCTCCGGACATTTGCCGGGAAAGGGCACTTGAGCCGCAACCAAGATTCCATTTATTGCCACAAATGTAAGTAGCCAAATTGAAGCACTGCAACATGTGAAGAGTTTCGCAAATGAAATTAGTTTCCTTTCCCATTCTAAGGGTGGCTGAAGCGTAAATTCACCTGATTGGTTGCCGCATTGTTGTTGATTGCTCTGATTAGGTTGAGTGTGATTGAAAGAAGCGCTCAACTTGCTGTATTCTCCGTCTGCTCGTTCGTTTAGCACTGCAATGCTAGCCGGCTACAATGCATCATTTATAGATTCATCTCTAAAAAGCTTTTACTGTTCATTTGTTGTTGTTGTTGCTGCTTATGTTCTGCTTCTATTTGCGAAGCTTTTTTCGACTGCGCTGGCGCTGCTTTATTTGTTAGAGGGGCAAGTAAACGAATAGTGAAAAGCTGACGATCCAAAAGCGGAAGGGCTTTATGGAGCGAAGGGAAAAGAGGAGAAGAGGAGAGGGCAGAGATTGTTGGGATGACATGTAAATCGAAGCTGTCAATGTGCGTTTTCGTTACACTCACTGCACGCAACGCTTTTACTCTTATTGCTTATCAGCAGCAGCGTTAATTCAATCAATAACTAAATCAACAACACAACTGCAACTGCCACTGCAAGTGAACAATGCACTTGTAATAAAAATTCATACAAATATGGTTGGCAAAAAAAGTTGGCTTGAGCCTTCCGCATTTTCAGACTCAATGCCAATAATTCCATAATTTAAACTATTTTACTTGTATAAATTAAATAAAGAACCCTTTTCATTTATAAGAAATTTGATTTGTTTTCATTTATATTTATTTATTTTATTTTTTATATTATTTCACTTTATATTCATTAAGTCATTTTACAAAATTATGAGTTAGCAATAAAGATTTTATATTGGTATAACTTTTATTAATGATAAAAAATGTTGTAAAAATCGCTTGTTGTTTTCTGAATTTAAACAGAAAATCGTAAACATGTTTATCTTACATAAGTTCAACATGGAGCCAGTTAATATTATCATCTGTTTAACCAGATAATGAGTAAATTAACAAATAACCAAAACACCACATTTCAAATGGCATCCACACGCCTGCAAGCAAAACAAAGCTTTCGCTTGACTGTGGAATGTGTTTGGCACCGCCATCTATTGACTGCGCACAATCGCTTTCACACTGGCGCCATCTCGGAGGCGCTTTTGGCTGTAGCTGTAACTAACTGTATTACGAGTCAACCATTATTTATTGATATCTCTCGCACACACCTGCACACACACACACAAATATACATAAAGTACACATACACGCAGAAAATGGTTGTGCTGCGGTTATTTATAGTTTTTTTTTTAAGTGCAATTTCGTATTATTAAATTAATTAAATGTAAGCCACAAATTGAGTTAAATGTGCAAAAATGCGCCCTTGCAAAGGGGTCAAAAAATTCTGAAAGCCATTCACATATGGCCCAGGAAAACTGGCTTACAAAAGTATTTATTTAAGCGGGCAGTTTGTAAAGTTAAGCACATGGTTTCTATAAAACTAATGCTTAAAAGTTCTCAAATTCCTTTTAATACAAAATATTTAATTACAACCAGTTTTTGGTATTTAAGAACTATAACAGCAAAAGATTTTTAAATTTTGTGGAAAAATCTTCATTAGCAATCGAAAATTCTAATATGTATTTGAAAACATGTACAAGCGTCAGCTCTATGTTAATAATAAGCTCTCGAGCAGCCCTCGCATATTAAAATGCACACAGCTGTGTTGTGGACAGCAGAGATCTGAATGGCTTGCCAACTATTCTCGAATGGACATTTATGGCGTGCTCCAATGCTGAGCCACTGCGACAAATGAAAGAATCTGCAGAATGGGTTCAGGGAATGGTTAACGGGAAATGGGAATGGGTTGGCTGATCTGCTTGGCTGAATGGATGTTTGGATGGATGGATGGATGGAAAGATGGAAGGCAGGCTGGTTGCTTGGACTTGGTGCTGTTGTGGCAGCGTGTAGTAATTAAATTTAAAATATGTACGAACACACACACAAACGGATGTTCGAGTTTTGCAACACAGGTGCAACTGTGCGTGGGTAGATTGGGAGGGGGAGGGGGTGCAAGTGTGTGTGGCGATGTAGGAATATAATTTTATCAAAGGCAACCAACACGACGGCGATACCCATGCCATAAGCCAACCAACTGGTTAGCTCTCTGCAGCTGCAGATTCTGCAAATGCAAACACACCAAATACACACACACACACACACACACACACCCACACACACACACATAAACTCACACACTCCTACACACCCGGGCACAATTCAATCATTTTGCCAGCATTTTAAGTGTATTTTGCGGTTATGCGCTTTATGGCCATTTTGTACTGTGTAATTTGATTTATATGACCCTGCCATAGGCACCCCCCCCCCGCTCTACCCCTCCAGCCCAACTGCAGTGTTTTTTTAAAAGGGGGAAAAAACAGTGTTTTTGTGGAAAAAGGATATGCGTTCATTTAATTGACTGGTCAATGCATATTTTGGCCACAAATTGAATTAAAAATTGATTATTGTTATGCCAGCAATTGCTACTGCAACATCTGCTGCTGCTTCTTCTTGTTGCAATCAACAGTTGATGTGGCACAGCCGTATCGTTGAGCCACATAACCAACTACGGCTAAACAGCATTTGGGCAGAACCCACAGAGGATGACCTTTAACCCAATTCCTTGCGGGCAGAAATAGTGTTGGGGGGTGCAGCTCCTGGAAAGGACACAACATGACGCAATTTGGCTTTCCACACACCGACACACACACGCACACACAAATTGTGACACGACTGCGCTATTTGCATGCCTTGCGGCAAGGATTTTCCAAGGACTTTACAGCTAGAACAGTGCACAGTCGAGTGCACAATGGAAGCGAGTGCATCTCATTGAAATTCAAATTATTTAAGTTATATGTTCATTGCCGTAAACTGAAGATTAATATTAGTATATATATATTTACACAGATTATGTATAATGAAGATAACAAACTGATATACAAAAGCAGTTCAAAATCTAATTCAATGCTAAAATATCACAATAAGTCGAATCATTTTGTGTGTTCTGAAGATTAAAATATAGACTGCATCATCGTCCTCAAAATATATCCATAAATTTTAAATTCATAGTTTCCTTACAGGGTATTTTGATTTTATCGTGGAGTACATAATACGAAGCGGATAACTATATCATATGGCTATAATAGGAACAATTCCTGTTGCATGTTTTCCAATTATACGAAAATATATACATAAAAATATAAATATTTAGAAGAACATAAGAAAAGTCTTTAAAATAAAACACTCCTCTTCAATTGCCAAAGTTACAAGAAATTATAAGGAGTATTTGAGCATTACCCATAACAAATAAGAAAACAAATCACTTTATAGCTTTCAAAACGATGTATTATTACTAAGGTGTTGTTCTAGATAAATATTTTTCTGAGAAAATGGAGGAACTTCAAAGCTATCGTTGTTGGCAATGCTAAATACATAATTTATTTATCACCTTGTTGTTTGCCTGCTGCCTTTTTGGGGCATCAGTTGTACACGAGGAGCAAACAAACAACAACAACAATAACAACAACAATAACAACAACAACAACAACAACAACAGCGACACAGACAACAAAGACAGCAGTGGTTGCTGAAAGTATTTTGATTTGTGCAATTCTCGAAAGTATTGTCGTTTTGGCTGCTATTTGGCGGCAATTTCTTAAATATTTTATAGCGCATAACCTGTCTGGCACACATGCGCCCCCCATTCCACCTTAGCTGCTTTCCACCTCGCCACCAGCCCCACCAACACCAACTACAAGTTGCTCCTCGCTGCTTGTTGTTGTTTGTTTTAAGGCTGAAAGTTTCGTGTGGCAAGACGGGAAGGAAGACAATGTCGTCGCTATCGTTGACTACGCTTATTGCATTATGCCATCGAGTCAGCCAAGTCAGTCAGCGTGCGTGCACTGCCAGATAGAAGGAGGATGTGGAAGGAAGTAGTTGGAAGGCGGCTTCAGGATATATCCTTGCCAAGTGCAGCTGATGCCACTTTTGGACCCCGCGGCTGTTGTTATTGCTGTTCGTTATGGCGTGCTAAGAAGAAAAACCCAGTGCGAAAAACAACAAGAAACAAAAAACTGAAATTGCATAAAAGAGATTTAGAAATACCCTTTGCCAAAATGCAACTAGTTCAGCAAGTACTGAACGCGTTTTAAAACTTACTTGAGTCAAACTGTCTGATTCAATATCATTTAAAATTATTTTAAGTGTAAATTTTAGCATTATTATTTATTTCTGTTGTTAGATCTTTAACAAAAATAACAATTTTGTTTTCAGATTGCAGATGCCTAAAAGAAATTTGGTTTGTCTTACTTGGCAACATAATTAAAATGAATTGAGACAAACCAATATTTGAATACAAATTGTTTTGCATTCGTAAAGTGTAAATAATTATGTAATTATCAAAGCCTGATTGCTTACTAATTTACTTTTAATTCAATACTCATTTTAATAATAAATGGAAATTGTTTGTGGTTTGTATTGCACTTAACCCTTACAAACATAGTGGCAAATGTGGTCGGGTTGCTTTGTAGAGCATACAAATATGGGAATTGGCACAGCTTCTGCCACGCATCTACCAACATTTCTTGAAACCGCACCACCCGTACCACCCACCTCCTTCCAGTCGGTGAAGTTGCCAAGTTGCTGGCTGGCAAGAAATGTTAATACCAAAAACGAACCATTTGCCGCAATGAAAATCGCGTAAATTTCATACTGATTGTAAGTGTCGCCGTTTGCCTGACGTTGTTCGCAGCTGAAGCTCAAGCTGGAGATGAAGACATTGTCGAGCAAGGGCTGTGGGTGGCTTCTGTTTGCCGTCTGTTTGTCTAGCTGCCCTTCTGTTTCTGCCCCCACCGGCAACCCCTCCCGCCCAGTCTGTATGTTCGTTGGCTGTCGCCTGCAGATTGTCAGCATTGTCACAATTGTAGAATTTTTAGTTTTCTCTGTCGCTTTAGCGCTGATTTGCTTGCCATTTTGCGGCATTTACCATAAGCATGCGCTGCATCGCCCATCGCCATAACTGAAACCCAAGGCTCAGACGAAAAGCCAAGGACCTCAGCCAAAATGCCCTTCGATTGCATTAATGGCAGCGAATGACAGCGTCCAGCGCCAGCTGCAAATCTCTCAAATGAGAAAACTTTTACTCCGCTGCCAGCCAAGTTGTTCTCCATGTCGTTTAGTTGTCTCTCGATTTCACACACACACACACACGCAGACACACGCACATGCACACACACTCATGCACAGAGTGTGTAACCAGCTGGAAAGTGATTCTGAAATTAGATTAACTTTCAATGCTGAGAATTAAATATGGACGCATACACAGAATGACCATGGTTGACATGTGCTTTTAGAGTTGATGGTTTGATTTTTGTTTGGCCATACACTCAGAAAAAAAATCGTTATAGTTCTTACAAAAAATGTATAAATATACGGAAAAAAATATCTCTGGCATGGAAAGCCTGTAAAGTTCGAAAACATTAAAGATTTATAATGAAATAAGCAACAAGCAAAGCTAAAAAAAAAGAGGTCTGTGAATGAAAAATTGAATTTTTGTTCATATCATTTTTGCTCATATATAAAATTTTGTTCGATAAAAATTTGGCAAAAAAGTAGAATTTGTTAGATACTTTTCACTGTCAATGAATTAATTTTAATTTCCACCCGACTTGATAAGCCCAAATTAAAATTATTATTAATATTATTTTTGAGCGAATACTCGGCGCTGATTGTCGTTTAAACAGCAACTAGTAACACACCCGAGTGACAACTGGGACAACTTGGAATTGTGATTAAAAAATAATTTCAGTCAAATATATGACAGGAGATGAAAATGTAGCCAGGCACGTCTCATATTTGCTGCAAAGCGAGTGAGGAAGAGATGTAGGAGGGGGCCTCAAACGGAAGTCAAAGAAAACATTTGTCAGACATTGGGAAGACTGATGGCGTTTTTGATGGTCGAAAATCAAGTTGGTTTTTACGTGCCGCTCAACGACAGAAACTGTACTGACTCTGTCTGTGTGTGTGTTTGTGTGTGTGTGTGTAGGAATTTTGCTGCGGATATCAAAGGTCGCAGCTGCTGCAAATGGCTGGTGCTTTGGTGAAATGAGAGCGCGTCGAAGCAGTGTGCCATTGGCTATGAGAAATCGCTCGTCATTATTGATGCTTGCGAAAATTCGCTAGAATAGCACACATGTACCCCTCACCCACCTCCACCCACACCCACACCCACATCATAGCTAACACCCACCCAGCTTCCCCCCGCTCCAGGCGGCGGTGCGCCATAAATTATGCCACTTTCTTTGTTGGCTTGCTGCACGAATATAGACATCTGTAGCTGTGTGAAAAATCGTGCCCCAAAAACTTTGACCCGCACCTCCAAAATAAACCACCCAAGTCCGACCCCTCAAGTAAAACTGATGCCAACTTATTGAAAATCACTTAGACACACATGTGACGCCCGACTTGGGCCGAATATATATGGTACGTGAGCGTAAAACTGAAACGCCCAACTCCGCCGTAGTTTACTCCGCTACTTTGTATAATTTATGTCTGCACATTAGAATTTATTTTGTTCGGCCTCTCGGCCAGAAATGGGGCTAATCTTATGTGGTGTGTAGCCGAGTGACATAGGAATGACAGGCGTATCCAAGCTGCGACCAGTTGAAACAATTTAAAAATATTTTAAGGCAATCATGGCTAATAGATTTGGCTCAGAGATTGAGCAAACAGAACAATAAATTAACCATTTCTGTGGCTCTTTGGTCGGTTTATTCATGCTGGCCGAAGGACATGGCTAAATTGACTCGTCAGTTGACGCTGATTAAGAATATATATGTATAATGTTGCGTCCTTCAGTATATCAATACACCCCTTGTCCATTTTAGGGTATACAAAAGAAAAATACTATTTAATTAATTTTTGTCTGCTGATAAGCAAAGTTTTTCTATTTTTTCTTACTATCCTAAAATCATTAATTGCTTCGTTCCTTGCAAAATTGTTGTTGATTTTCGGTTAACGTGTTGGTTACCTGAGGGTTTTTATGGAACTTCTACTAGCAAACGTTCTCTGATACACAAATCAAATCTCAAGCGTTGCTTTAAAGACTGTTTAAACTGGATGCTGAGTGGGTGGGTCAGCAGCAGTGGATGTGGTCAGCAGCAGTCGCGCTTGGCTGCACTTGATAAACGATTCGTCTTCGGAAGGATATGCGTTGAGGAAGAGCAACGGGTTTTGTGTTCCAAGCAGGGCAGGGCAGGGCAAGCAGAAACCCAAACTAAGCCTAAGCATTGTCAAACATCGGACATTCTAAGGCTGCTAATAGACACAACCGAGTGGCAGCCAGCGACGACATATTTGTAATTTATGGCCAGTGACGCCAGCATCGCTGAATGAATGTTGGCTATCTTCGCAGTTGGTAAAGCGGACAACGGCAATGACAACGACAACGACAACGACAACAGCAGCGACTATCTCAGTGTTAGTCTTGGCGAGGTTGTCGGAGTGTATTTCCCAGCGAGTCCAGTTAGCATCCTCCACGCACTGCTTTGTGTCGCTGTCAGTGGTCGTTGTCTGTAATTGTTTTCCTAATGGAAGGCACCCCAAACATTTTGACCGCACTTAAGTTGTCATCTGAGTATGTGCCGTGCAAATTTATGAGCTACCCATTCGATGGCTGCGTTCAGTTCTGGCAAAGTTGTACTCGTTGTTCTGGTTACATGACTGTAATTGGACGATGTCAATTTCAAGTGCGTCGATTTTCCCAGGTGTATCCCACAAAATAGAGTTTTTCAATCAATATCAAAATATTTATTAAATGTAAGAATGTATTTCCATTCGTATTTTTATGCAAGGATTCAGAACTATTTCCATGACCAGCAGATGAAATTGTGCGCTTGATTTGGTTGATAGTGCAAGAATTATCTATAATGTGAAGCAAGTTTGGGTATCGAAACATTAAGCTTCATTATGTTTAAGGAAGGGGGAGAAAGCACTTCTTATGATTTGGCACCCACAGCATTATTCATCTCCCTGATATGAATAGATTTCAATTTGCAGATGCGTTCATCTTTGGTTTCATCAAGTTTCCTTTCCTTTCTGTTTCCAAGAGGGCTGCGTTTGATAAATATTTTAGTTTTAACTAAACATATTTGGATTTTTCAATTCATTTATTCATATTTTTTTCTTAGAACTGTTTTTGGATGAATATTTGTTTTTAATCAGTTTCTCTTTCTGTCTTATGTGAAGGACGCACAGAAGGTATTGTTGCTGAACATCACTTGCAAACAAGTATCAATGCTCCAATTAAGGGAGCTGGACTAGGAGATATTCTGAGCCCATCAGTATTACAGCTCTTAATCAATTATAGGGTTAAAAAACACTTATTCGACACGAGTATTGATACTGACTTAAAAAATCCAAAAAAGAAAAAGAGGAAAATGCTCAGGTGGCAGCCATATTCTTTAAGTTCTTTTTATTTTATAATGACTTTTTGACCTGTTCACTTTTTGTTTAGCTTTGTGTCCATTTCTTAATTGCAAATCCCTCTGACTATGCCATTAAAGACTAAACAATTTTGGTATAAAAATGAATACATGTAAAAAGATTTGCCAAAATGCAAGCATGAATCCACAATGGCGAAAGCAAATCCTTTGCCCAAGCGCTACACACACACACATAGCTAACAGCCAGCAAGGAGGCAACTCAATTAGTTGCACGCATCCATTAGATATTCCAGGCACAGTTACAGAACGATTGCAAAGCCATAAAATAGCCAAAGGCCGCATTGAAAAGACCAAAAGAAGATTATTTTTGTACGCAAGGAGAGGATGGGTCGCCCAAGGAACGGACTCTCTCGAAACCAAAAAACAAAATGAGACCAAAGATGTCACGCAGCGCAGGGTTGCCCGAGGGATTTGCCATAACCCAGCAAAATATTATGTATTATATATTGTATGACATTTTGTTATGAATACTAATCTGACGGGTGGAACTTTAAAGGGACCACAAACCACTTTGCATAATGTACAATACGACGACTAGTGTGAAAAGCAATGAAATTTGCAAGTATTCCCAAACAAAGAGTTTCTCTGTTTCTTGAAGGATTCCATAGAATTTTATATTTTTTTTTTTTTTAAGAGAACTTTGATTGATCGAAGCACATTTAAATGACTGGTTGTTTATACAATGAAGCCATTCAAATGAGGATAAATAGGGAAGCATCTCCGATCAGAAAATGTATACAAATTCCTGATCTGATTTTCATATACCAAAGTTGAACACGAATAGACAATTTTTGATTTTCACTTTATTGAAGTGTATGTTAATTATACCTATAAGCTAAAACTAGTAGTACTTATTTTACAGGAGGTTATCCAGATGCTTAGTCTTGGAGGTTGTCAGATAGGCTGCTACTTTGTTTGATTATTCTTATTATTGTTCGAGTCGAGTGCATTGTAAGCATTTCAGTCGCTTGTTTCTTCATCTATAATCCAGCAGACAGTGCTGTCCTGTCTGTCACCTGTTGCTCACCTGTGCAATAATTGATGTAAGTCTGTCAGCGATGTCAAGTGACACAGCCTTTGGCTGCCTTTGCAATTGCTTTTGCTGCTGTCGCTGTGCTGAGTGCCTCGCTCTTTTTGCAACTTATTCACAACTTTGAAGGTACTTCTATGTAGGGAAATGTAAAAAGAAAAAAAAAAGGATGAAAAACGAGTCACGAAAACTGTGCAGCAGAGTGTGGCTGGGAGGCAGACTGTTAATGGAGCCGAGAGGCAGGACCATGTAGTATTGGCAGTGCCATTGCTGACCCATATCAGGCATTTGAACTTATGCATAAGCACTTGGCGAATGATAAATAGCACTGGAGTAAAAGCAGGACACAGCCTCTCACCTTTGGAATGGCAGATATATCCTTATTGCTGTGAGCTAAGCCCAAAAGTAATGAAAATGAGATGAAAATTATTGCACCGTAAATCAGCTGCGGCTCGGGCGCCCAGCTGTGTCCTGCAACCTAGCAACAGTCTCTGTCTCTCTCTCTCTCCCTCTCTCTCTCTCTCTCTCTCTGTCTCTCACTCTCTCGCTGTCTCCATATCTCCCCCTCTCTCACTGCCACTCTTTCTTTTGCGCTCCAACAGCTAAACGGTTTCAACTGCTTAATTTGGCTTTCATTGCGTCTTTTCGTGTAGGATTCTTTCTTGTTTTTTTTTTCGTGCCTGACATGAATTATTTAACGATCTCCAGCTGCGCTGATGCGATTTCCCAAGGATAGCTCTAAATTAAAGCTATAACAAGCTTAATGCACGCCAAAACCGCAAAAGCGGACGACGGACTATGGACAAAGCAGCAGCTAAAGCCAGAAACTTCATTTAATGCTACAATGGTGGCCCAAACAATAAGCTGATGCCCGTTAACTTCCCATACCCACCCCCTCCCCTCCACACATACCCAAACTTCAACCCTACATATAGAAATCGAGGGGGGTGGCACAGCTACGGATGCAGATACTGCTCCACAGACATTGAGCCCGTGCCATGCGTCATGTGGGGACTTAACTCTTTGTGTCGGCCACCACCCAAAAACGTCGTCGACGACTTTCCAATTTCAAGTGAAAAATCCCGCGAATGAACATGTAAACAAGAGCAAGGCTACAATAGGTGGGCACTGGCCAAAAACAACACGACGGCAACAAAGGCACACGGGAAGCGACTAAGATTGATTGTGCACCCCAATTGGACGACTGCCAGATGCACTGTAAACAAAGGTGTATCTCAATGAATCATCATAATTTCAACCTGTTTCATTAATTCACGAATGCATTCGTTACACAAGCATTCATGCGATACGTTGTCATATCGAATTAAATTCAGTTTACAGCTGACATGCCCATTGATATACACTTTACAGCAGATCCAGATCCAGCAAATCTGGATGGCAGAACTACTGACAGACTTTGCTGTGTGCATTGAATACCAACGCTGGTTTCCTGTATCTGCAGCTGCAACTGGCAAATGTGTATCTGTGTGTAATAGTAACTGTGTCGGTATCTGTTTCTGCATCTGTAATCTGGTGAGTGGTGTGTGGTGTGTGGTGCGTAGATGAAAAATTTGCAATGAACGCTGCAACATTTGGATGGCGTAAAAAGGCAATCCTAAAAGCAAATAAAAAGCTCGGCACATTTGCCGAAAACCCACTTGAAATATTTTGGGCAATGAAAATAACCAGATGGGAGATAAACACAGACATAATAAATGGAATGAAGCGCACAGCGCTAAGCTGCGCGTCGAGAATGTTGCAACATTTGCACCATTCGCATTGTTGCATGCAACAACAACAACAACAACAGCAAATAAGAACGATGAGCAAAGTGCAGGCAAAGCGCTGGCTGCTGTTAATCCTGGCAAATTTGTCTGAAAACCCGAAAATCCGCGACGCTGCGTCTCCTTCCTAAGGCTGATGAATGACGTCGTCGTTGTTGTTCTTGTTGTCGCTGCTGTGCAAATTATAAGAGCAATTTGCATTATGTGGGTCGCTCTTGTCCTGGACTTAATGTATAACGGCATGCGGTGCTCCCAAAAATCCCTTCACCCACGACTTACGTGCCTCCCCGCAAATTATTCACGCTCAGACATTGTTTGCCAGTCATTTATTGTTGGCTTCAACTTGAAATTAGCTTTTTGTTACTTGAATTATGATTTGTGGAATAATCGCATACTTGAAGATCTCTAATTTGCAACTTACAACAGCTTTTTGGGTGTATTTTTCTAAGGTGAACTGGCTTCGAATTGCTAATTTAAATGCAGTTGGAATGCAAACTAAAAATAAAATACTTGGTTTAGTTTTAACATAAATAATGCAGGGTAAAATGTAGATCCCTTAATAAAGTTGTTTGCCTATTCATAATTTTACCGGGTTGCTAAAAGTTTTAAAACAAATATTTTAATTATTTGAAAATTGTTTACTCAATCTGTTTGTTGTTTGAATATGCTTAATTGTTGTGTACTTAATTAACTAATTCAACTATCGACGATTAAATCATGTACGAATTCTGCTAAATTCTTAGTAATCGATGCAATCAATTTCTCCAATAGACTTCTTGAACTCGTGGAAGATGTTATCCATTAAGTAATACTTATCGCGTTGCTTTGATAGGTTCGACTAGCTAATGAGTTATTAAATTACTTAATTAAGGAGTTCGATACTTTGACATCATGGGAAATACTCTAAAAATGCGTTTTAGTTTTCATTTCGATCAACTTAATTGAAATTGGAATCAGCAGTGTAGTGACTCTATTTGATTATACCATGACTCAATCGTATTCTGACACAGGGCACTGGCTGCTGCTGTTAACACAATCAACCCCGTAATCCTGAACACACACACTCACACACACACACATACACACATACAGTGTATAAATAAATGTGATGTCAGTGCATGGTTTAAAGCACAATAAATTTTTGAATGCGCCATTAGCATGATTTATGCCTATTTAATTTTTCATAACAATGAAAGCGCTCACAACAACAGCCAGGATAATAAGTACAACTGCATATAATGTGACAACAGGCGCCGCATTAGCGCCGCCCCGCAACAGTACAAAGGGAGCTGTGCCCCGGTCGCACTGGACACACTGTGCCCCATAAAGAAGAGTGCATAAAAAATGTGATTGGCAGGCGGTGGGTTGTAGGAGTGGTGGAGTGGGGTGCAGCGTTTGGCCGTCAACATAATTGAATAGTAAAAGCGCTCACTGAAATTAACCACCACAAATGACGCAAATAATGTTAAAATGCCAGCCGGGCGCAGTCAAGAAGGGAGAGGGGTGTACAACTTAAGGGGGCAGACCGCATATACGGACGATTAAATTTCATTGAAATTGAATTACATTAAAAAGTGTAAAAGGCGACGCAGCACACAAAAGCGCTACGTTCCAGCGGTAGACAACCAGCGCAACAGCAACCAAAACAGCAGCGATCACAACAACAACAACAACAAAAACAACAACAAGCTGTTTTACTTCAACAACAATAATCCTTGAGGGCAGGACAATAGTGCGCAAATTAACTTACAAAAGGGAAATAAAAATCGCTTATGCCACCATTTTTACTATCAACTAGTACAATGTGATGTGCTCTCTTCTCTATCTCCGTCTCTTTCTGTCTCTCTTTCTCTTTTATTACGTCACTAACTCTGCCGCTTTCTCATCCAGTCTTTTTGCAGTTGCTGCTTTGCTTAAACGTCATCTGCCACAATTTGGCTTAATGCTAAACAGCCCAGCTACCCGTTTTCATATTTAACAACAAAACAATTCTTGTTGCAGTACACCCCCCCCTCGACTCCCTTTTCTCCTAGCATCCTGCCCCTTTGCATGCACACCCTTCAGTTCAAACGTGGCATACTTTAAAGCGCTTTGTTCATGGTCGTTTCTTTCATACTTCCCTGTGCCTTATCGCATTTGTCGTCACTGTGCAGAGAAAAAGGAGTTGCTTATTAAGTAATTTGCGGATCTATTATTAAAACTTATGCACCGTTTGTCATGCTGTCATCTCTTTATTTCTTCTGCTTCCTTTGAGTTTGCCACAACCCCACATCCACCCGCTCAATAATTACTTGCTGTGGTCAAATTATAATTTAAAAGAAACACTGCATTTTTGCAAGTTGAGTCACTCTTGACAAAGTTAAGACTCTGAACTGTTTTTGGATATCTAATTTTTATGCGAACTTTGAACCAAATTTGATTGTAGTTTTAAGGAATGGGTCAAAACATGATCAAAAATATCTTGCTTTTAAGAATCGGTACAGTTTTGACAAAGTTCTGGCTGTGGAAAGCTTTGACTCGCCCCTATAATCTCCTCTGGGGAGTTTGCCTCAACGTGGGAATCGTTTCCCACTACATTATTGTAATATTAATCTAGATTCCAAAATATGCCTAAAAAGTCCTGTGTGAAATGCATAATCGTTATACATTCCAGATATCAGCATGCGATAAGTTATTTTTGCCGTTTCGTATTTCCCAAAGTTTCTTTTTCTATCATAATGTCGAAAATTCTTATCTGCGCCAAAATTAACCAAACTTCTCTGTGGAGTTTTCCTTTCTTCTTGGTTGATTTTCTAAAATTTATAACTAAATGGTTTATAGTCAAATATACTTTTTCATTTATCCTCATTTGAGATACGTAATGTTTTTGAAATGTAGAATATCAAAGATAAATAGAGTGCTGCCACTAAAATTCCTATTGGGCATAACAATTTAGTTGTTTGACATATAATTTTAATCCAATGCTGAATGCTTTCGCCACTCTTTCGCCAATTCCATATTTCATGGTATGCTTTCGCTGTTATTTAGTCAGCTTAAGACCAAATAAAAAAAACTCTCTTCAGGACATTTGTTTGGCGCAAATAAATCAAAACAGAACTCATCAGCGAAAATTACAGAACTCTGTAATCACACTGGCATAACATAAATCTACTTGACGCAACATGCCCCCAACTCCCTTTTTGGAAAAAAAAAACACTGCCAGCCCCCCAAGAGAACTGGAGAGCAGCGCAGCGGGAGTGCTGAGCGCAAAGATTTATGAAACAGTCAAGTATTTTCTATTTAAGTTAATAACAATCATAATAATGGCACTATGAAAATTGATGCAGCTTCAAGCTGAATTTTCTTAGGGGGCGACAGCAGCTTCCATGTGTCTGTGTGTGTGCGTGTGTGTGTGCTTGTTTGTTTGGTGGATGTGTGTGGATGTCAGAGTGTGTTGTTGTTATGTTAACCTGATGATAGATGATGTGCATATAAGCTCAAATAAACACAGAATCGCTATTGTCTACCAAATAAGTTCTTCTCACACACACAGCGATATTTTTTCTGCTGCATACTTTGGGGCGCTAGGCAGAGAGCAAAACCAGCAGGTCGTTTACGTAATAAGCTGCTAAGGTGTGCGTGTGTGTGTGTGTGTAAAGCCTTTGCATATTTGAGCAGCTGTTGGTGTTCTTTCTGCATTTGTGACATTCACTTAAAAATTCCATTACAGTATGCTCGAATAACCACATGAGAAGCAGACGCTACGAAAATCTTATTTCAGGCAGCGTTAAGCACACAAATTGCAGTTGACAACAAAGCAACTAAGCGGATATCTTTATATTGGTATAGCATCCAAACTGGGGGGAATCGTCAGATTTTCAGCTACAACTCATTAAATGTTGAAGAGCCCTTGAACAGCTGCTTTCATTTTTTATGCTGCTGCTCATAACTTTTAAAGATGAGTTTGGTGTTTGACCTGCGGCTACACTTAACGAACACCTCGATGAGCAGTCAAATATTTTAGCGACATTTTGACACATTATATTAGAGACATCCACCAGTTCGTAAGTCTGATTGAAACGGAGAGTGATGGACAAAAATATACCCTCAATTCCCAATGGCATTGCACATACATAATACAGCAGTTGTGGCTTTGGCGATATTACAAATATTAAGCAAATTGGAATGGTTAGTTTTGCATTCCACATTCTTAAGTAGATCTTAAGCAATTAACAGGTAGAAAAAGCAAACACATTTTGTAGTACATTGCACTAACATTGTCAAAGTCCTTTTCTTTTGTACAGGGTATAACAAGATGGACAAGAAATCAAAGCCAGAGGCGCTCAACTGTTTTGTAATTTTGTAATCAAATTAATTTTGTGTATTTAACAAAGTTTACGTACAACATCAGGCAACAACAAACTTGAAGCAGACATCCCCTTCGCATTTTGTCCTAGAATAAGTTGTTTAAGTTTCTGTCTACTGCGCAAAACAATAAGGCAGCAAAAACAAAATAGCCTGCAGCAAAGTGCAAATCAAAAGCGTCAAAGAATTCACTTTCATGTTATCGATAAAGAGAAAAATCAAACTGATTGCTGAAAAGGCGCAAGTTGCTCGCCTCAGGGTTGTCACATTAAATGTTTAATCAGCATAGGGCTGCAACTAAATGTGTAAATGGTCAGTGGCAAATATTGTGTGTGTATTAGACCAAGTTGAATCTGGACGGACAATTCGCCCAATTCGATGTATTCGTGCAATGTCTGACATCTGTTTGCTTAAGCATTTGTGTGTGTGTTGGACAACAATTGGCAAATATGTTTTAGGATGTGATTTGGTCATGTACATTGGATGCAGCAATAATTATTACACGTCTTAATACTGCAAACGAGCTGCTTTGCTTGATTAACAGCAAATGCAGCATCAGCAAGCTAATTGAAATGATTACTGAAGGCAGCTTAAAATGAGATCAGCAGATAAACAATTAAAGTGAGTAATGCCTATGCAGTTGTGCTAAAGCTCTGCTTCAGTATAACTTTTATTAAACTTAAGTTTAAATTTTTCATTTAAATACGTTTTATAAGTTCTTCTAGAAAATCTTTGCTTGTTTAGTGGTTTGACTTGGTGTTTTAAAAGTTCTAAAATCATTGTGCACAGGAAAAATCTAAACTTTCACATATGCTTTCTGCGATAAAAAAAAAGATTTCCCAATTTATACTGTTATTAGGTCCACTACAAGTAATATTTTCACAACATCATAAGCTACTTATGTCCTTCCAGTTACTGCAAACTCTAGCCAGCTGTTAACTGCTCAATATGCCAATCAGCACATCATATTGTCAATAACGAGCACTGTAATAGCTCCAGTCAAAAACACATGCAGCTAGTTGGCAACATTAAGCGGATCAGTTTAAATATGCGCAAATCCTTTAAGCGGTTCTCCGACTCAGACAGTTGATGGCCAAACAATGACAGCCAGATAACAAGACCAAGAACAACAACAACAACAACAACAAAAACAGTAACAAACAACTATTTGGTGTGTTTGTTTGTATCTGCATACATAGGTATGCGATTCAAGGCAATTTCCTTAATGCTATTTGAGGAGCGTCTGGCGTCGTCTACCAGATGGCCATAATTAACGCACGTTGTCTGTCAGGCATTTTGGTTGAGGAAAGTTCTCTTTATGAACACACGCAAAAACTTTTCTTAATACACTGCAAGCAAATATGTATTCTAGAGAATATTAGTTATATTTGCTTTATTTCAATTGAGTAGTTATTAAAAATAGCAACTATAAAATGCTATTGCTAAAATTCAACTTTTCACATTTTGTAAACGAATATTTGATCAAGTCCTGTAAAATTGTTGGCGAGCTATAGAAATAAAAATTAAGATGTTTATAGGAAAAATTTCATATTCAATTTTGTTTAATTGAGACCACTTAATTTGAGATTCTTTAGATTTGTTTTCGAAGATTTTTGTCTGAGTGCACTCACATGACAATAATAATTATTGTCTTTATTATGCTTCTGTGCATGTTTTACTGTTTTACTTATCCGAGTTTTGCCATTTAGCCAAATTGCCAGACATTTGTCTTCAGGTCGAGCTGACTGCTTCAGACACTCAGACTCCAGTCCTCACTGGCTGCTTTGGTTGTCATTTCTCATACTTCTCAGCCTGCTCTCAGTTATAATTCTGACATTGTTTTCTTCTTTTTTTTTTTGCCCGACTTCACCTTGATGGTCTCAGCTCATCGTTGGATACCTGGAAGCCTTGGGAGACTTGCTGCCTCAGTTGCTTGATGCTTAAAAGCTTTTCATTTAGCTTAATTAACTTATAACAATTTGGTGGTTTATTATCTTAATTTATAGCCCCAAGGCATAAATCGTTTCACTCTTTTGTTCGGACTGTCGTTCCGTGCAGACGTGCTCTGATTAAACTTTAAGTGAATTTCGTTTATGTAGTTTGCCGCTTTCTCATGTTTATTTAATTTGTTTGATAAGCGTCTGCACATCTTTGTTTGAGATGTTTACTTTGATTTATTAGTTGTGCTAAAGGCGAGCTAATCAAATCTCTCGATCATGACTTAATCAATTTGACAACGTAATTTATTTTGTCTCACAAACGCAACAAAAAATGTATTCAAACGAATATCAAATGCAACACTGTAATACAACTAATTTATTTAAAATGCTCATTCATGCCATGTCCAATTCTTGTCCATTCATCAAAAGCCAAAAGTCCAGTCTAAAGGACATGGGTCAAAGCCTTTTGTGTTTGCGCTGCGCACTCTGACCCCCAAAAGATGTCCTTTGCCCAATCCCAAGCAATGCAATTAATATTGAAAAGCTCAGCACTATACAAATCTCGTCCTCAGCTTAAGGGTAGCAGCTACCCTGAACTTCTTATAAATGGAATGAAATGAATGAAGGAAGCTCAATGAAGATGATGGAACTGATGAAAGCGAGCGTGTGACAAATGTCCCAACTTTCCAAAGATTGCCAAATCTGGCTAAGCATTTCTTGGAGGTAATTAATTGAACTTTGGTCAAACAACTTTAGACGTAGGTCAAGCAAAAGATGGCAGTAAAAATAGCAAGTCAAATTCAGATAAAAATATATAAATGGAATATTTGATAGCAGAATGAAATTTGTTTTGCAATAAATACGAGGAATTAAATTAAAAACCCTCATTGCATATTCGATAATTATAACATAAAATTAAGTGTAAAATTCATTTAAAATGCATTTTTAAAACAATTGTTCTGTGTGGCAGTTGCGATGTTCAGTTTACTGTTCTCTTTGGTTCCACATATTTGTTTAACACTTTAAAAATGAGATTTCTCAACTTTTGTTTGGTCAGCACAAAATCAGAGCATTCAGTATTTGAAGACATTTTCCGTTACGCCTCATTATGTGATTTATTAAACGTTTAGCTGGTTTCAAAAATTTGTCTGTCAGCTGTTTGGCAGCTTTTGGGCGTGCCATGACTTGCACTTGTGATAAAGCAGCGCCTGTTTAATGAGCTATAAGTATCTGGCGAAGACTCACAAAGTGGCAGCCACTCATTCGTTCTGTCATCGCGCCACTAAGTATGCAACAACTTTTGACAAACGACATTACGGCCAATGGCAATTAATTTCAAGTCGGGCACCCCTCCCAGCGCTCCACCGAGAACATGAGTAGCCAGTTCTTCTATTGCATGCAGAACTATGGGGTCTATGTAAGCACCAGTCATGGACGCCACATTACGTCTCATTAGCGACTGCGGCTGCCGGCGGAAATCATTCATTTCCGCCACTCGAAAATTAAAATGAAAATGAACAGTTTTTCGGCAGTTTTCAATGGCTGATGTGCGCTTCTTTTTTTTTTGTTTTCTTCTTTTTTTTTTGTTTTGGAGAGAGAAGTAGCAAACAAAAGCGACATTGTCATCGGGTGTGGCCAGGGGGATTGGGGTGCGTCGTGGGTAGGTGAAAGTTCCCCAATTCCCAATGCTCTTAAAAAAAAGTATTTCAATTGAATTGATTTTGAATGCTGTTCACTGTCTGCCGCCTGTCTGCTGCCCATTGAAAAGTGCGTGCGTGTTTTTGGGGGGAGGCACTGAGAGTGGGTGGATGGGTGCCGGAGTAAGGATGCCACACAGTTCTATTAAGTTTCAGTCTGGCAGCGAATGAATGAAACCCCCCGGATCCGCCCAGCATGCCACGTACTGATTGACTTTTGCGTTGACATTTGCGCTCGGTTATCGCGCGCCGCCCTTCACTTGTTTGGGGAGTTTTCCCTGCTGGATTTTTTCGCCCCCTCCCCTTGGCAACTGACTGGTCCACATCTGTGACTGTCTGTCGCTGCTGTTGTGTGTTTGTGATTCCACAATAAACGCATTATGCTGCCATTAGTTGAGTGCCAGAGCCTTCCGCTTGTTTGCCAGCATCCGTTTGTGTTTATGTTTGTTTTCCTCACTTTTCACTTTTTTTCTATTTTGTTCTCTTTTTTTTTTTGCCAACAATAAAACTGCCTTGTCAATGGGCTGGCGACGTCCGGCTTACTGAGCTCCGTTTCCCTATGACGACAAACAACGTTTTAGAAAACTTTTGCATGCAATGAATTGTTAATTCAGTTAAACAGTTGCTGCCGTTTTCTACCCACCTGGGCGCACAGGTCGGCTAAGCGATTTCTTTCCTTACAGTTTTATTTGCGTCAGACATGAAATGACATTTTCCTTGATTGCGTTGCTATGAGCCGAGTTCCATGCTCAATTAATCTAGCATCTATTACTGCCTAATAAGAAGTTCAATATTGTTGTCTTTATTTATAAAAAGAAATATAAAAAAATTGTTAAAGCCAGTAGCCAATCATGATTAAACTTTGTGGTTGTCTGCCTCGAAGCAGCCGAACCAATTCATGTGCAATTAAGTGCATTCAATTTAGTTAATATGGCTTACAGCGCTCACCTCCATATCAGATTGGCTATAAAATATCCAGACATATGCAATATGCTTTTTATATAGCACAGCTCATTATTTACTTATTGTAAAAAATTGTGCTGTAATTTGTGCCTCATTTTGTGCTGTAAAATCCTTGTAATGCCTGGGCACTTTGCTGGCAATCAATTATGTAGAAAATGTTGCCAGTTCATAAAAGTTGCTGTCATTAATATGTAAGCAATCGCAGCAATTGTTTTGAAAGTGCTTGTGCTGACAGGGCCAGGGCCAGGGCCAGGGCCAGGGCACAGCAGAGACAATATCGTTATGTTGCCTGCCTGCCTGCCTGCCTGCTTGCCTGCCTGCCTTCCTGAATGCTTACAAAATGCGCTGCTCCTGTTGGTCCTGGCACTCCTGGCAGTGCTGGCAGCTCTGCTGGCGAGCATAAAAACAACACATAATCATTTTATTAGCAGCAAAAGCGAAACGACGGACGCAGTGAAGCGGAGGCAAAGGATTCCGGCGGATTGTTCATCCTGTTGCTATTCGTTCGAAATGACTGAGCAACTGTGTGTGGAGTACGTGTTGGCCATGTTTCACTTGCTGTTGTTGCTGTTAACGCTACTTGAGTTAACATGTTGCACCAGAGATCCCATCATGTGTCAAGTGTGATGTTAGTTGGTATGTGTGAGTGTGTGTGTGAGTGTGTGTGTGTGTGCTTGTGTGTGTGTGTGCTTATGTGTGTGCGTGCGTGTGTAGCTCGACCAGCACGTTGAAGTTTTCTCGTTAGCGAAACTAATTATCCGTTGTCGCTGTCAGCAAAATATCGTTAAACGGTAGGTGACAGTCACACGCATCTGTGTGTGTGTGTGTGTCTGTGTGTGTGTGTGTGTGTCGGTGTGAACTACTTGTAGCAGCATGCATATGTGTGTGTAAGTGCGTTTGCTTGTGGATGTCGCTGACCGCCATTTACCGCCTCAAGTGCTTCAAGCGACGAGGTAAATGACCAACTGATTGTAGAATTATAATAAACGTAAGCAGACTTGATCCCGGCTTTTCTGATTGCCATATAAATTATTATATTATTTTGTGTTATTATAAATAGATCGAATTCAGACAGTTCACACTTATAGAAGAAGATGTTTTTAGTTTGACGTAAACTGAATGCAATGTTAATTTGCCTGCTTAACAAAGTATTGAGAATTATACACAAAATAAGTTAAACGGTTCACATTAAATTAGTTGAAATGCCAATTGTAATATAATTTTTGTGACCAGAATTTGATTTGATTTTTGGAATTACTCTCAGAATGGTTACAACCCTCGCTGGCTGCGATGTGATTAAATTTACATTAAGCATATTTCGTAATGCATTTGCCTTTTTATTTTTCCGGCATGTTTTGGCAAACCGCTCATAACAAATGTTGTTAAGGCCCCACTTGCCTCATGCTTCCTTGCCCCTAGGCAATTGCCCTTTGGCTCGTCAGTCCCTTCCCCTGGGCAGCATACGCGCACCGGAAGCGGCTGTCGATTTGCAACAAATGGCTGCCGGATGTTGCCACATGGCGCACGTAAGTCGCTTACTGCTTTCCATTTTTTTTTTGGGTGCTACTCTAACCCCTTTGGCAATTAATTGCCTAACACGTAATTATTTTATAGTTGAAATGGTCGCGGTCATATAAGCACACGCACACACACACACACACGCACAAACACAGCTAGACACACACTCCAGACACATATGCGCTGGGTATATGCATAATTTGGGTTTTTGCAGCTAATTAAAAGCGCTCTGCTTTGTTGAAATTAGTCGCAAGAGTGTGGAGCATTGCGGGCAGCATGTGCTGTGTGAGGGGCAGTTACTGGTGGAATGTTGCGCCTTTTCAATTAGCGGTGCACTTGAGCGTTCTGTGTTGTACACAAATTAAAATTAATGAAGTCTGCTTTTCAGCGCAAAAGACACTTAAACCATTTCGTTAACGTTGAAATTGCTTTCCTTCGAAAATTGTTATTTAGCTCGTATCTGAATAATAAACACAATTCGACTCCCCTTCCACTAAAATAAATAAATAAATAATCATACAATGGATATTTGATTTTTGTGTTTTGTTTTAAATTTCATAATTATGGCATTTTTATTTGCATTTTAATTGCTACATTGTGAATACGCGTATTCAATATCAATAATTACACATAGACAGTTCAGTATTACAGTATTTTCTAATGGATAAACAACATACGAATATTTTATGGTAGTTATTAATGTATATGCACTTAATATTTTATGGTTTTCGTTTTTTTTGTTTTTGTTTTAATGTTGTATATTCTGTTATCTGTATTTGCATATGTATATATGTAAGTGTAAATGGCAGTCACACAAATGCATATCTAATTGCCTGCCCTATGCCAAAGTACAAAGTACAGTTCATTAGTGCGGCAGTTACGTAAGAAAAACGGCGTTTTGCGAATCGCATGTTTAGCCAGTAAATTGAAGGAGTTTTGCCATATGCCTGGTGGTAATTACGCACTAATTACATTGTGGTATATATATATATATATATATAGATATAGATATATGTATAATTTATGTTATGTCTATGTGTGTATAACAACTTAATAATGGGCTCTGCTTTAATTATACGATTTTAATTACTATATGCACAATTTGATTCACATGTTAATCGTAGCTCTACACATTATTTGCATATTTAAATACATGTTCAATTGAAATTTTCGTATGTGGCTAGCTTAATAAATTATTTACACTTATCCAACTAGACATTTAAGTTCACATAATTTACGATTACAATTATTATTTTAAGCTGTTAAGTAACAATCTAACTAGCCATTTAATATAACTTTAAGCGCTGGCCTTAGCTGCCCGCATACTTGGAGGAACTTATCATACTTTTCTTTAACATGTACAATGATTATCTAAATCTAAACTAAGCCTAAACTGCGGGATAAAGCATTATGTGAGTGAGTGATGGGAAGAGAGGGAGTGGGAGGGGGAGTAAGAGAAACAAAGACATGTAGCGCATTTTTGGGTAGTAAGTCTATCACTAGCATAGAGGCAATCGCAGCCAGGACTGGCACATTTGTATTATTCATTTTTTAGATGAGTAGTTTAAGAACGAAACCAGCAAGAGCAAATGCAACCAAGCATTTCTCGCTTCCTTTTTAAATAATCAGCTTAACTCACAAATGCTCTCAGTCTTGGTCACTAGGCATGGGCATTATACAATATTAATGTAATTAAGTTATAATATAAGTCACAAAATCCATGTACTAAATGTGTTTTGCAGAGGAGCATTGCACCAAAATTCAGTTCACACTACAGAAGTATTTCGATTTTGTGCAGAGTTGCTGAGTTGGCGATATACTCCATCTACCAGAGAGATATGCACACACTAAGGAAGGATAGAAAAACGCTGATAATAATTCGAGTTTTGAGACACACAACAAGCTTTATTAAGACTTATTTTGTCTGTTTAGCCAGCTATCAAATTTTAAATGATTCTTTTAAAGGAAAATGCTTAGAAGCACTTGCAAGCTTTAATGGAGCTTTAAGCGTAATTAAAGCTCAAAGTTTCACCCCTTAAATTACTATCTGGGTATTATATAATATTGACCCGCTGTTTATGTTGCCTAGAAGTGTTTTTGTAGTTTGAAGCTTTAATGCTTTTATTGCATACTTGAAGCATTGTCAACTGTCTTTAATTTCGCATCTCACTGCTTTCATTGCTGCTCATCAAGCAAACTGATACGTACGAACTCAGCCCTGAGGCACTGTAAACCATAAATATAAAAAAAGGAAAATTTGCCCAGCTCCTCAACCGCTTACTCAAAGTTCTCTGCGCCGCCGTTGTTGAAGCGTTCGCACCAAGCAAGCAGCTCGCGCACCTCCCTGGCATATAGCTGCTCCTGCTCCTTCGCCTGCTCCTGCTGACTCAGCTGGGTGGCTGATGAGGCCAGGGGTCAGACATTGTGGCAGGGCTGCTGACTGCTGCTGCCGCTGCCGGAGTTGCTCAACAAACTGCGCTCGCTGGCCACGCTGCCGGGTGCATAGATGAGCTCCGTGGCCTCCTTGGCCAGCGGTTCCTCAATGTGCACCTTGCGCCCAGAGCGTGTGCTCTGACCACGCCAAGATTGCGGCTCCAGCGATTGCAACTGCTGCTGATGCTGCTGCTGTTGTTGCTGCTGTTGCTGTTGCGTGTGCGGCACCAATGGCAGCAACTGTTGCTGCTGTTGCAATGGCTGCTGCTGATCATCGACCTTCACATACAAACGCTCCATATCATCCACATCTCCGTCGGCCGTGTGATAAAGCGCCTGATCATCCTCATGTGACATCAGCATGGCCATTGGGGACGGTGAACCGCCGCAGCCCGAATCCGCCAAGCCATTGTAACAGAATGAGGAGCCATCCAAGTCGAGCAGGTTCTGCTGATGATGATGGCTGCTCTTTGCGAGCGTTTGATCCATTTGAGTTTGAGCCGGACTCGCGTTGAGCACCTTGAAGCGAGCACTGTCCCGTCCAATGCTGCAACCGTGTGGCAACTGCTGACGTCGCACGCTGGCAAATTGGGCTGAGCTGCCGCCCGGTGTTGCCACCTGCTGCTGCACATGGCCACCCGGCGCCGCCTCATAAGTATGACAATTACTCAACTTATTCTCAGTGATGTGCATATGCATATGCTTGTCCTTGGGATAATAATACTGGTCGGAGTAAACCGAACGTGATCCGGCTGAGTTACTCGGATAGATCTCGCCATTGGTGGACATTTGCTGATAGATGTTGGCGCTGGAATGGGGCTGCTGTTGTTGCTGCTGCTGCTGATGTTGCTGCTGCTGCTGCTGCTGCTGCTGTTGCTGTTGGTAATGCGGATGCATGGGTCGCTGTACGCCATAGGAACCAGGCAACGCAGCTGGGCCTGGTCGCTGCTGATAACGTGGCTGTGGCTGTTTCTGTTGGTGCTGCTGCTGTTGCTGCTGCTGCTGCTGCTGCTGCTGATGTTGCTGACCGGTATTGAGAATGGCTGAGGTGGCGTAGGGGGCGGGTGAGGCATTGCCGTGACGTCCATATTCGCTGGGTGCCTTGCCAAAGCTGGAGACCTCGGCATAGTCTGTCGGTATATTGGAGTACTCGCCCACATAGCTGCAAATGCACAGATAAAAACAATAAGAAATTAGTGTGAGTTGCGACGACCGGATACCCTGTAGCAGTTTTCAATTCTTCTTTCAAAAGGGGGACATATATTTGTCAGCTACTTTAATGCAGCTTTTAAATTAAAAAAAAAAAAAAAAAACGAAAAAAAGATACTCAAAATCCTCTGCCAAAAAATCCATTTGCTTGGCTGGGCTTGTTGCATAAATCAGCGTTAATCTTATAATACCACGTTAATCCATCTATAATGGGTATCCAAAATACATTTACTCGCGGCGCTTGTTTATTTTACACTATTCGCACGCTCAACGTGCGAGTGAGGGGGGGTTTGGGGTATAAGATTGGTGAAGAAAGGGGTAGCAGCCAAAATATTTTTCGGTTATAAATTTGTCGGTTTTGGGGTAGCGAGTTGGGGGCTTTGTGTTCGTTGGTGAATTTATGGCATGCGGTCTGCAGTCGGAGCGGAAATTTGCATTTTCGAAAACGCCCGGAACCAGTTCCACGAGCAGCTCATGTGTAAAAACGGAATTTATTTCGGATTTAACATTTTACATATTTACACCTGACCGCTTGACTGTCCGTCTGTCTCTCTGTCTGTGAGTCTGTCCGTCTGCAGTTGCCAGTTAACCCAGCTAATGTGGTGCAAATGGTTTTGGCTCTAAGCAGCGATAACACTTATCACCAGCTTCAGCTCGACACAGGATCTGAATTCATTTTGAACTCAGTTAAATTAGCGAGTCAAAGCTATGACAAAAAATATGATGTCCCAAAAATACCCTTTACTATATTTTAACCAATTTCTATATGAGATTAAAACTTTATTAAGTTAAAATACCTGCAGCAGTTATTGTATGCGTTTGCAGTTGAATGGTTTATAGTAAATTGTTAATGCTTTAAATACTCCTGTCAATCCGTTACACAGTTGTAGGGTATAGAAAAGGTGCAAGGTGTTTCCCACACACACTCACATTCAAATTTTTAACATTATTTTCGTATTTAAATACTGAAAGCGGATTAAATGGCAAAAACAAAATAAATAAAATACAAAAAAATAAAACGAAACCAGGCAAAGCTGAAAAAATATATGGCGTATTGATGGAGTCGTCATGGTGCAGTCCACATGGAAAAACTCCGGTGCGTGCATTTCAAAATACGCTTTTAATGCCCTTAATGAGTTTTCATTTGGCGAAGGGAAATGTCTGCAATGAATGAGTCCTTTGTACCACTGCGAGAGTGGGCCTTGGGTACTGTTCAACGTCAGTGGAAACTATGTACAAAAAAAAAAAAAAAAAAACAAACCGCTGAATAGCTGCAAGTAGTTTAAATAGAGTACGCTTTATGAAAATATCCGATTTTTTTTCAGTGTGGTTGCAGTTGTTTGTTTTACACGAAGCAGGGCATATTAGAAGAGTGTTGGACAAGTCTTGGAAGCATTTTAATTATACTCGACTTGATAAATGTTTTATAATAACTGCTACATTTTCCTTTAAGTATTTGATAAAAAAAAATGTTGCAAGTAGATTTTATTTGAGTGAAGAATTTTTGTTATCAAGAATCTGCTTAGCTCGAGTACCCAAAAAGAGTATTTTAATGTCGTTTTGAATGTTTAACTCGTTGCTAAAAATGTGTATGTTGTTGTTACTCATTTTCTTGTATTTTCACTCATTTTTATTTTCGCACATATGACACTCATTACGGTGTGATTACTTTTATATGGTTGTTGCTATTGTTATTGTTATTGTTATTGCATATATTTTGTGCTCACGCACAATTTCGCTGCACTTATTATTAATATTTGCGTTGAGTCGCACACATTTTCAATTTGTGTTTTTAATGACTAATTAAGTGTGCGAAAATAATTTTAATTATGTCGGACAGAACCGTATTCGCCCGGTAGTCGCATGGCAAATTGTATTTAAATTATGGATAAATTGAAATTTATTTTTATTTTGTTTCTCTTCTCATTTTTTTAAGTATTTTTTTAAAGTATTTTTTTTATTGATATTTGCAATTTGATGTGGTTCGAGCATTTTTCTGGGGGACACACTTCAGCTTTTCACGCTTGATTGATATTTAATTGCCATTTGGCTGACAGCTGCGATTTTTGTCGTTCGACATTAAAATAAGTCACTCGTACATTTGTCATTTCAAAAGGTCTTTAAAACCTTGTTGTATTACCTTAAATTTGTTATCATTCTGTTTATCAATTGAGTAATTGCATCAAATTTGCGACCTCGACTAAGCTGTTATTGTTGGCATTTTGTGGCCAGCACAAAATTAGCCACAAACAAATACCAATTACCGATTTGGCTATTTTAGCACAAGTACACAAACATTGTATGCCAAAAATAATACAATTCTACAAAAAGCAAACAATTATTTTACGCCTTCTGATTGCCAGACAAATAAATTAGCCACGGCTGCAATTGCCAGTTGATTTCAACATTGCCAGCTTTGATTAACCATTCCACGAGTTCCAAGCACACGTAAAAATATGCGAATTGTTGCAAAAAATGAATAACACGAAACAACAACATACAAAACATTTTTCAGGCACTGCTCCAAAATGAATGCAACATTGTGCAACAGTCACAAATTAAAGCTGCCAAAATTATTAAACACGTCTGGCTTTGGCATGTCGAAATGTTAATACTCTTACTGATGTGTTTGATATAGTTGCCCTATGGTATTATTTTCTAATCTGTGGAAACAGTAGATTATAACTAAATGTGGAACTTTTAGTAGCATGTAAACCTCTGATGAACTAAGCCGAATAGTTCAGTCATATAAACAAACTGCCGCTGCAACAACTGTGCTTTCAATCACGGATTATTCCAATATAACTGCAATGCATTATTATATATACAATTCATTGCCAGATTATAGGAACCTCAATGAGGGCGCTCAAAAGAGCATGCCACATTTGGCAGCAAGCAAAACTTAAAGCTGACCAGTTAAAGCTGCACAAATGTATTTGCCAAGGTGGCCAAAACTGTACAACACCACGATAATTACATTTGGGCCTAGGGGGAGCTGCGAAACTATGCAGCCACTGGAAAATGTCCAATGGGAGCTGTCCACTTGCTTTTGCCCCAAAATCAACATAAATAGCGCGCCAACATCTCCATTTCTAACTTGATTTTGTTTGGCGCAGCCGGAAAAGGAAAAACAAAAAAATGTTTTGCGACGCGCCAGAAAAATGCAATTTCACAGTTTGGTGAATTTTTATTGTCGTCGCTTTGAGTGGGTTCCCAGTTTTATTTTTTTAGTTTGCCGTTCATTTTTTTTTTTTTTTTTGTTTTGTTCTGCTTTTTTCTGGTTAGGTGGAAAAACTTACCGCTGATGATTGCGTTCGCTGGCGTGTCCATGAATATCATCGATGCCGCCGCCGCTGCCGTTGCCGTTGCTGCCGCTGCCAGTGGCGCCGTTAACGCTGCCAGTCGCACCACAGACTGGGGCATAGTCGGCAATGTGATCCTTCTGCATGTCGAGGGTGTCGCCGCTGGGCGAGGTGCGCCACACCATGCCGCCAGTGGAGGCATCCAGCCAGTAGCCGTTGCCATTGCGCGTCGATAGACTCGGCATTTTCAGCACGTCGCTCGTGTGATTGCCTACAGGTGAGAGCAGGAGAGAAAGGAGAATTAGCGAATGAGAGACTAAATCGTGTCTGGCAGAGAGAGAGAGAGAGAGAGAGCGGAGAGGGGTTTGTGAGACACAGCAATTAAATGTTTTGCAACAATTTGTTGTCGGAAATTGACCAAAAAATACAAAATCCATTTCCATGTTGCAGGTGTTCCCAAAAACAATTTCACCAACATTTCAAAAGAAGATTTTATGCTAAGCCTTTAATGTAGGTTGATGAACAGCTCTTTTAAGTCCCCAAAAAAATGTATCGGAATTGTGGCGAAAGTGTTTTCGACCAGCTTTTGGGATTTCCATGCTGAGCGCTGCAATACTATAAATTCAGCGCATTAAAATAATATTATGAAAGAGCGGGTGGCGGGGGCGTATGCGCAATTTCCCCTATTGTCACAGTTCACACACACAAAACACACACACAGACACGGTGAAAAATCAAATAAATTATTGTCAATTTTCCAGTTGGCGCCCGTCGCTTGTACAAAAATGTGTTGCATACTTTCCAGCAAGCCGCGAGCAAGTAAAACACAAAAAAAAGCGACGAGGCAAAATGATTGCATAAAAAATGCACCAATTAAACTGTCCCCGGGCTATAACTGCGCATCAGGCGAGTATTTCATGTCGCTTATTGTCGGAGTGGTTGGGGTTAAGGGGGGCGGCCAATGCCGTTATTGTCTGTGGCTGTTCAGGTGAGGGCATGAAAAGCTTTGCGCTTTTCGCTGCTTAGTTTATGGGCAACTGCCCCCCATGAATATGCATTGCCATTTTTCCACCCATTTTTTTTGCCTCTTTTTGTTTTTAGCTCGCTTTTCAAAATGTCGGTTAGCTGCGGCTTGTTAAACAATGCAAACGTTGTGCAACAATTTCGTTTTGTCCACACCAACAACTAACTGCAGGCACAACAAAAAATATCATCAGAACTATATGTTCAACTATAGAAGTTGAAAATAATGGAAAACAGCTTGACAGGCTTGTAACTTATTGTAATGCTTAAAAATTATGAATTATGAATGATTTTGGCATTTTTAAATTTCCATATTCAGTTTGTCATTCAGATTAGGCTTGAAAGAAATTAAAACATTTTTTTTTTAGCTTCATGTGCTTGGTATTAAATAAATGTAAGATCGATTAAATTTCAATAGAATTGACACAAAAGTGTAATTTACGAAATTGAAACAATAGCAGGCAATTGTATTCAATTATGAATACTATTTAATTTAACCAATAACAAGAATCTTATCCAAAAAGTTTCCACTTCTATGAAGACTTAAGTTTTCTAATAATTTCTCTTGACTTCAACAGCTCATAATTCATTTTGTGCATTGTTAAATGTGCATCCGATCAAACTCCCAATTGCAATATTGCCTTCCATTTCAACGCCACGTTTAGTTGAGCAATTTCATTAATAGTGCCTTGCGAGCAGCATTTGCTGTGCAACCAGCTAAATGAAGAGCCCAAACACTATTGCCATATTTGGAAGTCGGCTCCTTTCGTTCCTCGTTACGCAGCTAATTTCAATTAGACCACAAAGTCTGCCCCCAAATGCAGATACGAAACATGCCAGGAGCTCACACATACACATAAATTGTTGGTTAATAATGCACACAAAACTAAATGCATAATTGCAGTTGATTGTTGAGGGTAGGCCAGGAGCCAGGAGTACAGCTGGGAGTAGGGGGAAGTAGTGGGTAGTTAGAAGGACCCTTGGAGCAGAGCAGAATGTCACGTGCAAAATGTTAGCTTCTATTATGTGCCCAGCACCAAAATTTGTGCTGTTCTGTGCCGGCAGTCTGCTAAAATATTTATTCTCACCTATTTTGTTGTGTGTGGTGGTATGTGTGTGTGTGTGTGTGGGTACCACTAACAATGGAAAATTAGCGTTATTTATATATGCAAATCTACGACTGTGTGTGGCTGGAACAATTCCAGCTAGGAAGGAAGCGCAACTAGCTGAACGCAACGGATGCAACTCGGATGTGACTGAAGGATGCGCCTGTGCGCAAAATGGAGGTTTTTCTACACTGCACCCGCTGAAGATGAATAAAAAAAGCGGGTTGACACTACCATTAGAAAGTATGTAATACTCAGTATGAACCCCATAAAGTATATATGCTCTTGATCAGCATCAGAAGGCCAGTCGATCATAAACTAGTCGATCCAAGAGGGGTTAAGAGCTAACCAAAGTTTATTTATAGTTTTATGGATTATAGAGGTTAAAGTCAAGAGCTGGATTCTGGGTCTCTCCTAGTTAATGCCTCTCAAATAGAGCATTCTCATTGTTCTCTTGGTGTACTCACCTCGCATGGTGTTCAGCGCGGACTGCTTCATCATCATGTGCTTCCGCTTCACAAAGACCATCGCGCCGAAGGATAGCATCATGATGGCCAATATGGCGCCCAGGAGTATTATGAACCAGGGCTGTGTCAGCACATCGTTCACATGATCCTGATTGATGGGATAGCTGCAAAAACAGAAACAATATAGCCATATGAATTTAAATAAATTTAATTAATTTCTGATTTTAGAATTGTCAGCTGAGGATTGTGGATTTATTGCGCTTGGATTAAATTATCTTTACTATAAATCAAGGATTTAAATGCGCAACATATTTTAATTTATATTCAGTTTAATTTATTAGTTATTAGTTATTATATTTGTTATAAACCTTCAACTTACCGCTGATTGATAAACGGATCGAGTCGCTTGGTAATTGGATCCAGACGCAGTGTGGCCGGCACACAGTATGGTCCAATGCCAGCATTATTGCCCGCTGCCACGCCCACCGTATACATGACGCCCTCCGTGAGATTGGCCAACACCAGTGTGGGTGACGCGGCATCAATTGTCACATTGGTCAAAATACGCGAGAAATTGTGAGCGGTATCGATGCCACGCACAATTACGTGATAGTATTGCAAATCACCTGCAAAGGGTTAACGTTAAGAGTTAAGGGTCCTAATGAGGCAGACATGGGGGTTAAGCTTACCATGTTCTTCCTTCAGTTCGGGTGCCTTCCATTTCAAGAACACCGCCGAGGCATTTAGCAGTATAGCCTCCATGCCAAATGGTGCATCATTGGGCACTGAAAAACGAAGGGGAAAATACCAAGAAAAAAAGATGAGTTAGGAAGGATGTTTTTCAGTGGTTTTTGTTGTTGTAGGCTGTAAATGCGTTTTTGATTGTTTTGCCCGCAGCTGTTTCTAATGAGTCGCGTCTGCTCTAATTAATTACCATTTAGTGGGTTAGGTCTTGAGGGTAGTCTAGTTTTTAGCAACAGTTCCGGGTAGCTCTCCATTGTGACGGAGCAGAAGAGTGGGGGTATTTTTAGAAAGGAAGCGAAGAAGCGTATCAAGTGGATGCATTCATCACAGCGCCTCACGTTGCCACACTTCAAAAGCTCATCTTCATTTGTTTATTTATTTCCTGATGTCGCTGCCATATCCCCCACTACCACAGATCTCTATGCGTCTGTCTGTGCAACGGTTGAAGCAATTTCTTTAAATAAACACACGTGCGAATGCGAAACAAAACCAAAAAAAAAAAAAGAAAAGCACCACCAGCAGCAACAACACAAAAAAACAAGAAACACAAAAAAAGAACCCCCAACGTCTCTAAATAGGTTCCCGTCTAGGTAGACGTATATGTAGGTAGTATATATAGGGTTAGGATAGGAATACTTGGGAGCGTGCTGCAGCGATTTCTCTTTTATTATTCTTTGGCTTTGTTTCTTCGACTGCTGCTGCTGCTGCTGCTGTTGCTGCTGTTGCTGCTGCCTCTGTGCGACATGCTAAAGTGCTTGTCAGGCTTTTTGTCTAAGGGGGTTTTCTCTTTTTTTGTTTCTTTTCCTTTCTGCGTCTGTTGTTCTTCTTTTAAGCCGTGGCTGATGACGCGCTTAACACGTATCTGCCATTGTGTGGAATAGACGACCTCGAGGCAATTGTTGCAAAAGAGTGTCGCCACATCACATTTGACAAACCAATTGGAAAATTGCAATTGAAATGACGGTTTCCAAGCGATGTTTACACACATTTGCCTGCAACTGCATCGGTGTCTACTAAGGGCCAAGTAAATGATCAATTGTTGCAGTTACTAAACTCTTTTAGTTTACTTCACAGCACTGAAAGTCGACTTGAAGATCATGGGAATTATATGCAGTTCTAAGGTACTTCTGTGTAAAAGCAATTTTTCTTTATTTTTTAAGAAAAGTTCTTTAATTTTCTGCACTTTTTTGAAACATAATTTTAATTTTCTCTTCATATTATTTGTTAAATTCTTCTATTATTTATACATCTTTCCCTCTTTTATTTATATTCACATTTTCTTCCTCTCTTATTACTTGCTTATTAATTGCAGAGCATTTTGTAGTCGTGGGGAGATTTCTATGGTTCTCTGAACTCCCCAGGTATTTGTCTACCTGTATCCGTTATTTGCCTAGTTCCACTTTTGCTAAGGGACCCCTGCGTAAAAATGCTTCCTGTGTGAATTTTCGCTTGAGTACCTCCCGCATTTTGGCAGGACTAACAAACGCGCATCAAATTTGCATTGGGAAGCACTGCAACACTTTGCGGGTTGTTTAGGGAGGCGGCAGAGGGGGAGGGATGAGGGATGCGGGATGAGGCGTGTGCTTCATATACGAAGCAGTAATAATTGTTGTTTATCTTTACACAATTGCGTTGGCAATTTCTTTGAGTTGCTGTTGTTGTTGCTGTTGCCTGGAAAAAGTCAGCAGCGTCTGCGAAAAAGCGATGCATACAAAATGAGTTTTGATTTAAGGAACAGACGCCGCAGAACCCAAAGACCTGGCGACATACGGTCGGACGGAACAGATGCAACAGAACCAAACGACAGACAGCCTGCATTTTGGGGCAGACAGAGGGCACTTTGGTGCCGCATGCCAAGGCGCAACGTTTGTGCATTTTATATTTGCAGCTGGCACAGCGTTTGTTGACTTATTTGCGGCACTGTCATTCCTCCTCCCCTTTCTCCTTCATACACACACACACACACACACACACACACACACACACACACGCTCATTCAGTGTTTGCCTTTGCGGCATTCCTGGACCTGTCTTCTGTTTTTAGCTTTGACTTTACTGCTTTCTATATCGCTCTGCTCCTATCGCTGTCTCTTTCACATTTTGTATTTAATTATTTTTTAAAAAAAAAGTCAGCTCATTGAGAATTGTTCACTTTTTCGCAGCGCCTTCTGAAAGTTTTTTTCGGGTGATAAAATGAAGTGATAAACCTGTCTGCAAAGTTTTCAGCATTGAGTTGGCATCCTTGCATCGCTTTCTACTGGTTATTGAGAGCGCAAAGAGAAAAGAGAAGCCGTTAGAGTTGAATATTGGGACAGTCTTATCAGGTGCAGCTGGGGAAAAGCGCATTTGCTGGATATGTGTCTTAGTCATGCAGCTCAACCAAGATATCAGCCAAAGTCTGTAATCTGGCAAGTTTTCAGCTTGGATATGTCGAACTTGGCAGTTTCTTAAGCTTGAACAATGTCTTAAATAAGCTGGAGACGTTAAAAAGCGTTGGTAGCAGGTGAAGTTAGATTAAATAGTTAACAGAGTATAGTGGTTTAGTTTACTGATATAAATGTATATATATATATATATATATGTATATGTATATTAGAAAGCCCAATTCAATGCTGTTTTTCATTTTATACATGGGTAAGTATATGTTTATATATATATATCTATTTTCAGATTTCACTAAGAAATTCATTTGTTTTGATCTTACAAGAATGTGACTGAATTGAAAATACTTCGAGTAGCTAACCTAGAAGATATCTGCCATATCAGGCATTGAACATATGTTTAAGGCTCTAAGCTGAGAGCAGCATTCATGATTTGATTTGTTAAGTTTATATTTTCTTTTTTCTCTTCACTATCCTCATCTGAATTCAGATTACACTATAGAAGACATTAGTTTAGGATCTCACAGGAATGCATCTTTTTGCTTAAACTTTACTCTTAAACAGGCCGTTAAAATAATGCAAATTTTTAGTTAAGCTGCAGGACACATTCCTTAAGAAGATGTCGAGTCATTGCGTTGCGCTGTTGAAGAATCCTTTCACCTGTCTGCCACAGGCAACATATGTAAATCGCCACATCAAGTATTCCACACACTCAACTCAACAGGCACACACACACACACACCCATTCCTACACACACTAACGGATGAATTGGCGTACACGTGTGCTGGAACCTGAGCCTACGTGTTTGTCGCGTTGCCCATATTTTGCCTCGGCTTACTGCACATGCCGAAGAAGACTTTACACACTTTACACACGCATGATTCGATTTTTTGCAATGTTCGTTGATTGACATACTTTTTATTTGCCATATCCGAAGCATCACCCTGACCCCCTCCCCAACCATTTGGCAGTTTTTGTGCTGGGTTCTCTTGGTGCTTTTTCTTTTTTTTTTCGACCCTCAAAAATTATATGCGATTATGGGAGACCCGCATGGCAGCTGATGCCAGGCAATGCCAGGCAATGGGATAAGGATAACGCTCGCTTCTGGCATTTATGTAACGCAGTTTCCTTTCAGCGCTCAGATCCCTTTATTATTATTGGGTTATTGTTGCAATGCGAACAAACCCACCCAACCCCTCGCCAAGCTGCTGCTGCTGCTGTTGCATGTGTCAACCCCTCGCTGAGGGTTGCTGCTCACATCGAATGAGGGGGTTGGTTAGTTGCTGTTGTGTAGGTATTTATATGGTTTGTCGAATTTCGCAGGATTTTAGCTGGTTCATTAGGCGCCGGGCGTGTAGACAACTGCATATTTGCCTATTTGGCTCCACGCATAAATAAAACATCAAAGGAGCAATGTTACGCATACACTCAGAAAAAAATATATGGCACTGGCAACTAGTAATATTTACATAAAAAAAAAATTGGTTTTCGTTTTTATGAAGCATACTTCTGCAAATTAGAAAAGAAACTCTTTTCTGACCTCTTAATGACCTTTGATTAGAAATGAATTTGTAGTTAGGATAAAAAATGATTCTGGCATTTTGAAATGCTTTCCAAATGTGCAAACAAAATTAACTGAATATTAAGATTTCCAGCTTGGTATTGAAAGGTTCATCTTTATACTTAAACAAAACGCAAGCTGCCCAAAAATCTATTTTTCTGAGTGTATTTGGTATTGGTAGCGGGTAACTAGATACTCACCATCTTCAAGGGTGCGCGCCAGGCGCGAATTTGAAGGTTTGCCCTCGACGGATTTGTAAAATGGCACAATGAAAAATTCATAGAGCGTATACTGAGATAGTCCTGTCAGCGTACAGGACGAGGCGCCTCCACCATTGAGTATCGTCAGCATGCGATATTTGTTGCTGTACGATGACTGGATTTGGGCCAGGCTCTGTTGCTGCGAATCCATTGCATCACGTTTGCCGGCAGCGGCAATATTTGGTTTTGTCGAAATCAATGCGGACGCCGAGGCAGAGACGGAGGCAGCGGCAGCAGCATCCGTTGACGCTATGGAGTCCAACTGCGGATTGATATAGGCTGTTACCATGTTTGTTATCGGATTTGGTAACTGGCGTGCATAAATGTAGAAGCCCTCGACGTATTTGCCGTTGATGATCTGCATGAGTAAACGACCAGGGGTTAGCTGTATAGTTCGCTAGTGGTATGTATATGTATGTATGTATGTATGTATGTATGTATGTATGTATGTATGCAGTTACAAACCTGCCAAGTGAGCTTCATGCTGGTGGAGTCCACAACGCTGGCATTGGTTAGCTCCACAACATCGCCAGACAGCAAGCTGGCGCGTGCCTCACTCAAATCCAAGCCACTATTGAAGTAGCGCTGTGTGAGAAAAGAGAATAAAAGTGGTGTTAAATTTGTCTAAAAAAAAATACACACAAAGAAATTATTATTTATCAGGCAAATTATTCTATAAACTTTATATTTGCATTACATTTATAAATATATTTAGTTTCATATTTATTTTACTATCAATATAAACACCGAAATAAAAATTGAGCTAAGCTTTTTAAATGCCTTAAAAGTTAACTTTAATTGATCAATATTTGATGCCATTTATTCGACAATTTAAGTTTCTAACAATTTTCATAACAAAATCTTATGATTAAATCAAAATTGACTATTATTTTATTAAACGCTTTAAAAGTTGATTTGGAAAGTCTCAGATTAAATTAAATTGTTTATTTCACATTTTATTGGGTTTGTTTGTCAGCTACTCCTTTCAAATTCTGAGCTACAAATTGTTGAAAGTGTTATTCAATTATTCAAAACACTTTAATGTGATGTTTACAGTGTATAATTGAGGATTATTTCTGAACTGAAAGCAACTTACCGTGCCCACGGCAATGGGCTCCGACATGGGACTCGGCAAGGATAGTCCGTGCGAGTTCTCCGCTCGTATCAGGAAGAAATAGTTGACTCCAGTCACAAGACCCGCCTGGGTGTATGTTGTATTCTGAATGCGTGTGCCGACGGCTACCCAGCCATCAGTCTCATTCTTGCCAAACATCTCGACGACGTAGCCGACTAGACTGGAGGCGCCCACTTTGTTGCTGCGCGTCCAGCTGAGAGTGACCGAGTCTTCGCCCTTCTCCACCAGTTGCGGCTTGCCGGGCGGGCCCGGATACGTGGACAGCTCGGCAGCGCGATAGAACTTAATGTTCGGATTGGTGGGCGTGTCCAGACGCAGATAGCCGCTCCACGAGGACTTGCCATTGCGATTGCTGGCGACACACGTATAAAGGCCCTCGTCCTCGTGCCGCTGCAAGTCGGAAATCGTCAGGGTGCCGGCATCGGAGAGATTCCTTCGTTCATGCTCCTGCACATCGATGGGTATGCCATCCAAATACCAAGAGATTTGAGGCACCGGTGTGCCCAGAGTGCGGCACGGTAGCACCACTATCGATTTCACTGGCAGCGTCTGATTGACGGGACCCTGTTCGATTATCGGCGGTGGCAACTCAAATTGTGTATCCACATTGACCACAGTGCGGCTGCTGACGCTGCCGACGGCATTCAAAGCATTGCAGACAACCACCTTTCCGGAATCCTCACGAGCAAAGCGAGCAATCGAAAGCACCGAACGACCCTCGGGCGTAAGGGTGACCTCCAGTCGACCATCTTGATAGCCAGGCAACAGCAGCGAGCTGTTCCCCTCCACAGACCAGTAGAGAGTGGGACGCGGATGACCGCTCGCCTGGCACTCAAAGAGCACTTCATCGCCGATCTCAACTAGCTGATTTTTGGGGCGCGTCAGGAATTTGGGTGGTGCTGCAGGTGGATGATGAAGAAAACCAAGTTAGTTGAGTGATGTGGGCAGCTGATGCTGGGTGCTCGTTGTTGCAATTAACTTACCGTGCACGGTTAGAATGCCGGTGGCTGTAATTGAGCCAACAGCATTGTCCGCCTCACAACTGTATTCGCCCATGTCCTCGAGCGTGACGTCGTCCAGCTTCAGACTACGGTCTTCAAGTATGTGCACACGACCTAAACATCACACAGAGGAGAGAGTGAGTGAGACAGAGCCGTTAAGAGTGAGTGAGGACTAGAGACTGGTTTGAATCATGCTCAAAAATCCCAACAACCTAACATAGCTTGTGATATAAATATATATAGCTAATATAAATATATAAAATAAATACTGATTGAGAAACATTCAACACCCGCTCAATTCCATGCCAGACATGTGAGTGTGAGCTTGGGTTTGTTTTCGAACCAAAAACGAGCAACTAACTCAAAAGTCATTGGACGCTGTCTTCATCTACTTCGTTAGTAGTTCAAGTAGCATAAAAATGGCCAAGACACAACGTGGCGGGGAATGGGGCTAAGAGTCGCCGCAATGTAAGCCAAAAGAGCCAGGGCCAAGCAGGAAGCAGGGGAAGGAAGGAAGTAAGCACACACATTGAGCAGCCACCTTTTGTGGTTGTGCCTCACAAGAGGGGAGAGAAGCGGATGGAAGACAACAACGGCAACAAGAGGATGAAGGAGGAAGAACTTTGCTTTCTTTTTGGTCGGTTGGTTGACTGACTGCGAAATAGGTTTTAAATGTTGTTGTTGTTGTTGTTGTTGTTGCTGCTGTTATTGTTGATGTAGTTGTTTTTGTTGTTGTTGTTGCTGTTGTTGTTGCTCCTTCAGTGGCCACTGTGCCAATTGTTTGCTTAACAAAAGTTTAGCCGCCCCAAGAGCTGAGCCACCTTCAAAGTCCTTGTCGTATTTTCTTTTACGGCTTTCGACTGCGAGGGCAGTTTAAAGAAGCGTAACTAGCTCCAAAGTGGGCAAGCATTTATCTAGCTGGAATAGGTTATTTTTTTCCAACCCCCTTGCCCAAACCCCACACCTTGCCTCATTCGGTTAGTTGCACTCTCTTTCTGTGCGGCAGGGTGCGTCCTGTCTGAAGGACAACATTGCAACAGTCGAGTGTTGTGCAAGCAAAATTGTTGATTGCTGCCAACAGAGATTGGCAATTAACGGAATTAAAAGTTACAGTTGTGTTTACCGAGGGAAGAGTCGTGCGTCTGTCTCTACCACCCACAACCACAATCACACTAACCACAACACCAACAACAACAGCAACTGGAACCGAATAAAACTACAACTAACGCACCGTCGCAAACGGTGTTTATGATATTGAGAGAATTTGAAGCTAGGATTTCAAGAATAGTTTAAGATTGGAGACGATTTAAGTTTGGTTAGGACTTATCTTAAGCAGCAAATTTTGAGTTATGCAGATTAAGTGCACTTTCATCCAGCTTAAGTCCAACAGACCAGTTAAAAGTATAATCTGAAATATTGAGTTAAACTAATTCTAAGTTTCTGTTGGCATGTTGGCGAAAGGTAATTTAACTTAGGAGTCGTATAGGTCATCAAATATGCCTTCATTTTGCTTGCACTGGCATTTCTCTCCGTGTAGCTCTGCAAATGCTCGCAGTTCAAACATGAAATGCCACAGGTCAAAGGCCAAAGTAACCGCATAAAAACCAACTTTTTTTTATTTGACGAACAATTTGCACACATGTGTGCACTATCCGAGGAGGTCAAAGTGGTTGGCAGGGGGGAGAGGGAGGGAATCGGCAATTGAAGTATGGTAAACAAAAAGCTTAAATTACATTTGAAATGAAATAAAATAACAAAATGGCCGCAAAGCCACTTCCGCTTAATTGACTGGCCATCCAACTAGAAGGAATGCAGAGATACTTACGTAATGGCATATTGCCGCCGGAGGCGGTGCGTCGCCACAGGACATCCGGCAGAGGATCACCGCCGATGCGACATTGAAAGACCACCGAACTGCCAACGACAGCCGTCTGATTCTGCGGCCCACGAATGAGAAACGGACGCACTGCAAATGGACAAATTGTGCAAGGATTGAGTTAAGAATTGTTGCGCAATGTGCATATATCACTGAGTGTGGGATTTTGGGGACGGGCAACTTACCATGCACTTTGAGAAAAGCGGTAGCCGATTCACGGGTGCCAACAACATTCTTGACCACACACTGGTAGCGTCCATCATCGGATTGGCGGGCATCCTGGATGGCCAGATTGCCGCCATCGACAATGCGAATGCGCTTATTGCTGCCACTGCCGCCACTCAGGTTCAGTGTCTGTCCGTTCTTGCGCCACGAGATTTGCGGCTCGGGTGAGCCGCGTGGTGCACCGCATTCCATCAGCGCCACCTCGCCCTGAGCCACTCGAGTGTTTTGCGGTTCCAGTCGAAATTCATCGCGCAAAACTAAAAATATGACGAGCGAGACAGAAAGAGAGAGAGAGAGAGAGAGAGAGAGATATAGTGTGTGTAAGAGAGAGAGAGAGGGAGAAAGTTTCTTGAATAAAGCTTTGATTGATTCAATATTAATAACTGTCGTTGCAAGGACATGCTCAGGTGAGCGTCACTCAGTTAGTCAGCCAGAAAACAACAACAGCTGAAAAACATCCTGCAGCACTTGTATTATCCTTTTGCGCGGGCTGCCGGCCAGAGCCAAGTGCCTGCTGCCTGCTGCCTGCTCGTTGGGTCTGCTCCATATTTAATGCGTCTGCCATTTGAAGTGACCTGCTCTGCCCTTTCCTCCCCCATTCTCCCCTGCCCCTGTCCTTAAGCGCCCTTGCAACCCACTCAATATGCCAATAAAACCTTGATAATGATGAGCTTGCTGTCCAGACTTTGAGCTTCAGCTGCTACTGCTGCAATATTAATAAGCTTTGGCATTTGCAATGCGTATTTCTCTTTGTACAAACAGGAATTGAAAAATTTGTTATATTGTCAAGTGCCCGACTTGTAGATACTCTGTATGTGTACACCATGGATTATATGGATAATATATTTTTATATTTGGCATAGCCCTCATTCTATTTCCTTATTTAGTTGGAGATCCAAATCTGAAGCTCCTCAAATATAGAAATCTATTCCATTAACCAATAATTATTATAGATTTTCTGGACTGATGAAATTGATTTAAGTACGATTGTTCTACAATTTAGTAGTTTCAAGATGTCATTCAACTCAATCTCTAAATTGGCTTAGGAAAGGAGTAAAGATGGTTAGTCGAATGTAAAGATTGTTGCTGGTTTAGAGCAAGTATACCCATTGTATGCGCTTATATAGAGTATTGAAATGGAGAGTACAAAATTTAAAACGTAAAATGTAAAATGCAAATTGCACTTCAATAAACGCATAATGCGCTTCACTGCACGCCAAAGGCAACAAAGCAGCTTCGAAACCGAGCTCCGAGTTCTGCACTTGGGTTTGGGAGTTGAACAATCCCAAATCCTCATTGTACAATGTTGTTAAAAAGATAAACAATTGTAAGCAGGTGAAGACTATCAAATGCCAAAGTTAATAACCCTTTAAATGTTGCCTTCGCCGACAGCGGCTCAACATTATTAATTAATCTGCTTGGGAACAGCCCCTGGCAACGCACAGCAGCCCCAAAAATACAACCCCCGATTCTAATAATTTGGCCATGGTAGCATTTGCTATTGTGGATATCAATTACAAAACATTTTTGCGAAATGCTTTATTTTATTAATTAGAAAGAAATGCGAATGCATGACGTGCCTGTCGGCCAGCAGGCAACAGCACGAACCGGAACAGGAACAGAAACAGAAACACAACTGAAACTGGACATGCAATGCAATTGTTACTGCTTATTTTGGGGGGTTGGGCTACTTCCCGAAGTGCAAGCCACAAAAGTTCATTAGCTACAAAATGTGCAGCGTCAATCGATCAACGTCGTCAAATTGTTTTCTGTCAGTGTGTGTGAGAGTGTGTGTGTGGTTGGGCCTCTCGTAATTGTTAAATAAAGTGGACTTTAAAGACAAAATATTAACCCTTAACTCACGTATAATTGGGCTCAATGTGGAATATGGAATTAGATAAATACAAATTAAATATTAACCCGTAACTCACATGGAATTTGACTTAAGTTTGTAAAGTATGGAATTTAACATATACAAATTAGTTTAACTAAATTTTTTAAGATCTTTTATCAATGCTCTAAGACAATTTTTTAATAGATTCATGATATTTGTGCTCTTCAATGCTTCAGCCTTGAGCACAAAATCCTCTTCGCAGAAAAATCGCAATCTGAAACTCTCGTCGAACCCGGCTGAAACTTGGAGGAACCAAAACTTTCGACATAATATAGAAAATTTGTAACCATGATTTTTGTTTGGTTTCTTATTTTACTTACATGCGACTTGCAATGTTGCATTTCTGGAACGTGCAACGCCGAACTCGTTCTTGGCCTGGCACCAATAAGTGCCCGCATCGCTCTCCCGTCGCGAGTGGATGACCTGAGTGAGAGAGAAACGAGAGCAGAGATTACGTATTAGAGACATTATTAGAGTTATAGATGTGTGTTGGCGATGTGGGGCATTAAGTACGAGAGTGGTTATATAAGGTTTAAGTTGGACACGTGTCACCGGCACAAAGATCAAAATAAGCGAAGCGAAATGCGCTCAACCAAAATCAGAATCAAATAAAACTGAAAGTGAAAACGTGCCACACGACCCTGACTTGTACAGCTATCTTTGTCTCTGGCTGAGCCTCGCTGTCCAGTCCGTCCACTCTGCGTATACGCAATTTAATTTAATTAAAAATAGAGAAGGAGAGAGGAGAGAGGAGAGAGAGGGAGAGATGGGTGAAGAAGTAGAACGCTGTTACAACCCCAGGTCCAGTTGAGGAGTCGGTGGGTCTGTGTTGTGCCTTAATCACTTGGCCACTTCAGTTTTAATTGGCAACAAACTGTAAGCATGCCGACAAGTCACTTAGGATTGGGCATGACTCCAAAAATGCCTGAAATAGCCCTAACCCCAAGCCAAAATGCCATTGAAAACAATAAAAATAAACGAGACGAGGTGGTGGTTAGGGGGTGCTGGTGGGCTGGGAGAGTAGACGGGGGCTTTGATGGGATCTGACAGGAACTCATCACAAATTGCCGGGGCTGTTTGGCTCGAGATATGCACAAGTAACTGTAAATATGCGATTGTATGATGTTGCAAAGTGATTTTTTAATGATATAAGCATCAAGCAATCCCCTCAAACCCCTCGCCAACCCCTTCCATTTCCCTCTAGTTTCCCACTCAAGTGTTTCAAATGCGTCCGGCTTGAAGCTGGCATCGAAAATATTGCAGCCCATTCGCGCATTATTTGAACAATTTAACAACATTTCAATTTAAAACTTGCTCATCTCGAAATAATTCGTTAAATTCCTCCAGCAAAGGAAAAAAGTAGAAAAAAGAAGATAAACAAAAACATAAATAAAATAAATTTTTGTTGCATTTAATAAAAAAATCAACGTCGCGGGGGGTTGCAAAAATGTAATATAAACAAGACAGCAGCAGCAGCCAAAAAAAAAAAAAAGGAACAGAAACTGCAATCTAAGGGTTGAGTTGGAGGGTAGAGGGTCGCTGTTAACCCCACACACCCCATGAAGCGACCCCCGCAATGCGACTCGTTAGCTAAAATTGTGAAATGTGCACGCGCGAAGGTCAACCAGGGTTGGGGCAGCAGTAGCGATGGCAACGGGACGATATGTCGCAATAGGACGCAACAGGGAAATATACTTGATCTGGAAGTGCCTTCAAAATTGGAAGACACCAAAATGCTTAACACCTTTAAATATTACTGTTATCTATGGGCAACTTTTTGCGATCTTTTTGTTCGTTTTATTATTCATTTCAGTGGGATATTTGTAGCTATATTGAGTGTTATACAAACTGAAATGTTTTCTAAATTTTAAATTTTTTGAGAGTAAGAAGACCTCAAAATTATTCCGATGCTGAAAGTATTAATTTATGCATTTATTCAACTTTGCACTTTGCCATAACTTTGTCAAAATTGAAACTATTTAAAAAAAGGGATCTTTCTATATGGTTTGAGTGCCAGATCAAAATTGCATTTACAATTAAAAACATGATTATAATTAAAATTATATTTCCACAAGATATGTAATTTTGATCATCTATCGTTTTATTCACTGCCTAATTTTTTATTTGTCTTTTCTCAAACATCGCCCATCTCTAGAGCCGCAAGACTTGGGCTAGACAACTGGCAAGTGTTTCAGGCCTAGACAGGGGTAAGGGGAATGTTTTCCCCACAGCACAGCCAATTGACAAGTGATGTTGTTATTGTCTGCCCTTTGTTTTGCTTGCCGATCAAAATGCAACCAGTTGGAAGCACATAAAATAATATGAATCAAATTTATGCACAAATGTTGCGTTTCTCAGGCATGCGAGCTGAAATCGAAAGATGCCCCTTTCCAAGTGACAACCACATCGTATCGTATGGTATCGAATCCTACAGATAATGATAGAGTACTGTTGGGTATCTCTCTCGCTTGAGCACTTACCTTGAGAAAGAATAAACCACCCGCGGGTAGCATTATGCGATGCGAGGCAACATCCGCTTTCAGTTCGCGTCCATCCTTGAACCACTGGATGGTTGGTGTTGGACTGCCTTCGGCTTTGCAATTGAACGTGAATGGATCATTTTTTGGCACAGTCGTATCCATGGGATGCTCAATGATGTGTGGATTTTCACCTGTCATGAAAACAAGAAAGGAGAAGACAAAAAAGAGTTGCCAAATTAAACGCAATAAATATTAAGTGGCCTAAATTGCAGTCGTCTTGTCTCAGCCACCACCAAGAGCGCATTCTAACTTAAGATCAAAAATATGCAGGTCTGTCAACTGTTCAAGTGCCCCTCCGGGGATCCGACCTTAAACAAGTTTTGTCACTTAACGTTCAGCAATTAATGCGCCATTAGAGTGTTCTGCAGGAGGAACACAAAAAAAATATACATTATGTTTCGTAAAGCCCCCCTAGGAGTAAAATCTTGGTTCATATTATGTTAAGCAGCAATGGAATTCACTTGAATTTCGTTCTCGCCTCAAATTCAATTAACTTCAAGAAAATATTTGCTTGCCCACGGTGCAGGACCGAAAAAGGAGGAAGACTAAACATAAATTTACAGCATGTCAATAAGGATGAAACAAAGGACAACGCTAGATAAACTTTATTAAAAGCAGCACAAAACAACAATAACAACAACAGCAACAACAGCAAGAACAGCAAATGACCAGCGAAATGGAGAACAGTTGAAATGTAATTACAAAAAGCGCTTAAAGGTGAAAAATACGTGTGTGTTGTGTGTGTGTGTAAATGGAAAATGGAAGATGCAAGATGAAATTTTTCGGTTGGGACAGCGAGCGAGACAGAGACAGGGAGGAGACAGAGAGAGAGAGAGAGAGAGAGAGAGAGAGAGAGAGAGAGAGCGAGAGAGAACAGCAGCAGCGCTGGCAGCACTGAGTGATAGTAACATCATTCAGCCGGAAATTAAATTCTGCAGATTTATTGAAAGCGGATAGTAATGAGAGCTGGAGAAGTGATTGAGCAGCAATCACAGTTAGAGAGAGGGCAGAAAGCCTTAAAGCGAGCTTTGAAGACTGCTCAAATGAGTAAAATGGAGACAGAGCGAATGCGAGAATGACTTATCGACGGTACACAATAATTAAGTGCAACACAGTGGCACAAGGGAACCGGTCAAATTTAAGAGGTAACATCAAGTTTATATAGTTTCGTATTTAAGCTGTTAAGCTGACAAGAGCAGCGGTAAATTCTATTTTCATTTAAAACAGTTTATTCATTTAAACTGTGATTTACCAAAAGGATTTGGCGCATGCAAATCAAATCAAATCACAAGCCAGCATTGTTATCACGATGAAAAATCATTATTCAGTGATTTTTGCTTTGAGCTGCACGACGCCATTTGTCTAACAATGCGTACGACAGACAAGTAGAGAGAGAGAGAGAGAAATAGAGAGAGAGTGAGTCGCAGAGTAATTGCGAGCGCACCTTGAACATTTGACAATTGCTTTTGTGTATTGCCAGCAGCAGCATCTTTGTATGCTCTATGCTTTGTTTGATGCTGAGCTTTGGCCATTGGCTGATTTTGCACTCTCTTCTCATTCCACTCACTTTCTTGCTCTCTCTCACCCTCTCTTTGTGCATTGCGTGTGGCTCTTTGTTCTGCTGCTGCTGTTGTCAAGGCGACAGTGCACTAATTTATATGATGAAATGCTTGTAGACATGTCAGCCATATTGAGTAAACGCCAGTTGAATAGTCCTCTTAAGCTAATAAAGCTCAGCTGATTACCCAAATTGCACTAATCCAAAACAAAGCTCAGCTGTATTTGTAAATGTATTTTTTACGATTCTTTTCCTTTTTATTGTCATGTAGAAAATTTATAAATAAGTACGAGAAAACCGCAAAAAATTTCTTGGGCTTAACCAAATATTTAATTAAGACTAAATAAACACAAACATATGCAGCAAGATGTGAAAAAAATATAGAAAAATTGCACGCTGAGAGAGAAAATTGAAGTAAACAAAACCACACCAACATATACACAGAACAGACAACACACACACACACACTAGCAACACACATACATTCATATGCAAGCTTTTGCAGCAAAAACTTCGATAGGTTTTTTCAAAGAGCAGAATTAATTAAGTAAAAATATGTTAGATTTTTTTGTTTTTCATATTAGCGTGTAAAAAGTGAGAAGCAATGAGAAAAACTGAACCCTCATTTAAGGGACTATTCCTGAGGATGAATTTAAAAATAGAAATCGCTAGGCAACTCTGATTCTCTCTCTCTCTCTCTCTCTCTCTCTCTTTCTCTCTCTCTTTACCTCTCTTATTTTGATATAGTCTATTTTATTATTTGGCTTGCTTTTAAATCCTTTTACGAACCTATTTTGGCCAACTTCAAAGCAACAGAAATTCTCGCTTAGCGAAGCCACAAAAATTCGCTTGGTTATTAAAATACACACAAATACAGCAAATGAAAGAAAGTGAGTGGGTGACTATGAGTGAGAGAGAGAGAGAGAGAGATTTTGTACTTAATTACGCTCATTTGGCGCACGCACTTAATTTGTATAAGTTCAGTAGAAGTGCATGCATGTGTGTGTGTGTGTGAGTCAGTGTGTGTTTGCTGCGTGCGTTGGCAATTTATGCATATAAAATAATGTGAAAGAAGAAGTCTGTGTAAATAAACAGCAAAGTGCTGCCGGCGTGCAATGCATACTACACCTAAGCAAACAACAACACAAGTAAGCTGTGAAGAGAGAGAGAGGGTGAAAGGGAGAGAGCGAGAATGCCTTAGCCCATAATGCAAGAGATGAAGAAGAAGCAGCAACAGCAACAACAGCAATAATAACAGGAAGTGCATTTGTTGTTGCCGCTGTTAAGAAATCTACTACGCGCCTGCTGATGCTGCTGCTGTTGTTGCGCGTAGTATGTTATCTTAGTTTATGTGCATTTGCGCGTTTTTCTTGTTGCTGTTGTTGTTTGCTGTTTGCTGTTGCCGCAGTTGTTATTATTTGTCTGGCATAAGCATAAAAATGTCTGCCTTTTTGATGCGTATTCCAGCAGCAGAAAAGCAGCTGTTACTTGTATACGCTCCCCCCCTCCCCTTTCGTTCTCTCTTACTCCTCATCATTCTGCTAATTTGTCGCTCTCTTATTTGAGTTTGAACCCACACAGCTAAGAGATGCTAAAAGTGCCAATATGATCGTTATTAGCATGTCAACAACAACAGCAGCAACGGCAGCAACAACAGCAACATTAACAGCAACGCTAACAAAATCACAACTTTCACAACAAACAGAACACACAGACGAAGACGGCAACATGAATCGATGCAGTGACAAATGACCAGCAGAAGGCAGGGAAGTAAGTAGGAATTGTGCACAGCAGGTGTACAAATGCATGTATGCAAATATGTAAGCAACTATCGCCATCTCACTCTCACTCACTCTCTCTCCCTCTCTCCTTGCTTGTAATCAAACAAACACCAAATGGGATGCTAGTGGCTGCAGCCACCCCAGGTGGAAAATGCCCACACAATGTTTGACTGTTTTACGTGCTGTGCAAATGTTGTAAATGCAGCATCCCGGAAAACCACTGATTATGATCCGTCTGTCTATAAACTAGAATTGAGAGCGTGTTGCTTTCTTGGAAACCATTGTACGTTATGTGAATTTAAGGAATATGTTTAAAACCTAATTAAAATTATAGAGTAAGTGAAATAAATTGACATTTGACAAATGCAGTAAAAACATGTAACATTTAATATTAAAAACTAATCTGAAAGCAAGCATTAAATATAGTTCACTAATTTGAATTTTCTTCTCTGTTCATTTGCCAATAGTGTATTATTGCTGTAAATTAATAATAATTTCAAGAAACTTCGGCAGTACAAGCAAAAGTCAAATTTGTACAGTTACATGCAGAAGGCATCATTAAATCGATTGCTTGAAAAGCTCTTTCGCATAAAGTAACTGTTTCGTTGACATTGTGCCGCTGTTAGAAAATTAACGAAGCTTGACAACGGCGGGTGCTTCAGTGAGAGAATTGAGTAGCTGTTATATTTCAATTCTCAACTCAACAATAATTTATGAGCTTTTAGTGCAATGGCAAAGTGACTACAATAAAAGTAGGAAGAACAACAACAACAAAAATAACAGAATAAGTTTTTGTTCTGCCGCCAGCATGCTGAGAGTCGAATGCTGTTGTTGTTTGTATTGTTACATTTGCGACCATTTACTTATTTATGTTGACTGTTTATTTTTTAATGTATGTACATGCAAGTTTCGCGAATGTCATAAGCTTAAAGACGACAGAGCACAAAGAGAAAGAGTGTGACAGAGTTGTGGAAAGGGTTGCCTTATAGGGTAGTGGAATAGAGGGGGAAGGTGTGAGAATTGGGCACCGTGTAAGCTTCAAGAGTTTTGCACAACTTTTGCCTCGCCACTTATGCGTTATGTAAGTAAGGAGAGTGTGCGTGCGAGAGAGAGAGAGAGAGAGAGAGCAAGTCTTAATACCCATTGCCTGCAGACGCTATTAATTTGTGGAAAATCACTTTTCTCTACTGACTTAAGTCGAATATAACTCTTCAAAATCGAGCAAAGGCAATTTGTGAGGCATTCGGCAGCACTTAAAAATGTGATTTTTGGGGTTATGCTAATAATTTTCAGACTCAGTTCAATATTATGTTTGCAACTTTTTTAGTCAGCTTGAAAGACTTTTAACTTGAAATTGCAATGCAGAATAGGTAAACATTTTTTTACATATGTGCATAATTCACATACCAAATGTATGCATAAAAGTTGCATTACTTTTTGAGGCACATTTAATGTATATCGATTGACTGTTAATGGAAGTTCTGTTTAAATGCAACTTTTTTCGCTCCTGCATTTAACTGCCTTATTTACTGCAAGTGATTTCGGTCTTTGAAACACACATCGAGTATTAACCCATAAAACCCAAAGACTGCGCTTTGTATTCACCTCTATTATTTGGTGTAAATAAGGTAGTTCGTATAATAAATATGTGCTGCAAATTTACAGCAGCGCAACAAAGTGCGAGGCACTTCAAAACTTTGCCCCCAACAAATCTGAGTATGCAATAAAAGTTTGTCGAGTGTGTGTGTGTGTGTGTGTGTGTGTGTGTGTGTGATTGTTGCTGCAATGCAAAGTGTAAGAAAAAATGGTGTAAAGTGCGCATTGTTCTTCCTGTTTCTGTTCAACAGTGTTTGTCTTTTGTATTTGCGCGCGCTCCTCGCTTGTTGTTTGTTTGCTTAGGGGCAGCAACAAGAGGGGGCGGCAGCTGCGAGGGGGGCCTAGAGCGGAAGAAGCCTGGCTGCCAATTATTTAAATGCTGGTATTTATCTAACGACGCAACAGCAAAAACAACAACAACAACAAAAGCAAAAGCAACAGCGGATGTGGGCCAAGACAGAAGGAGGCCTGAACCGGTGCCAGCAGCCAGGAACCAAAAGCTGGCACATAAATCATTATCACATTTATGTAATATGCACAAGGACTCACAGAGACAGACACACATTCAGACAGACACACATTCAGACAGACAGACGACGAGCCAAAAAATATTTGCCCAGGCCGAGGCCATAAAAACCGCAATAAACCAACGGGGATTATGGCCATAATGTGGGGATTTTCATTTCGAGTGTAAGCAGGAGACAAAATACAAAAAAACAAAAAAAAAAAAACATCCACAACACATTTCACTGCCACTTTTATTGTCCTTTTTGATTGCAACAAAATGCAAGAAATCAAAAAATCAAATAAATTATTCAGTTCCATTAATATGGAATACCCAAAACAACATAAGGATATATTACAAACGAACCCTCTTCTCTCAGCACACATTTGATTAGACAAAACAATAACACTGAAACCGCAGGCAGCCCGCGGGCCTTGTCGACTCTGAGGGTTTTCGCTTTGCGAACTTCTTTTTCTTCTTCTTCTTCTGGTTATTCTTGTTCTTCATTTGTGGACCATTCAAGCATTTTCAATGTCAAATTTATGCCAGAGCACGCCGCTGTCTGGCAACGCTGGCGCCCAAACACACACAACTCGGGCGAGTGGCTGTCGTCGCGCTAATGAGCCAAAACGCCCCAAGGTGCTGAAAATTGTGAAAATGCTCAGACAGCTTTTCAGACATCATGTTCTTTCTTGAGTTACCCCTCCCCCCGCCGTCGTCAACCCCTCCCTTGCCTGCTTCTTTGTTTAGCTTGAGTTCTTTTTCTGGTATTGCACGCATATTGTTAATTTGGCGCCGCCTTTGGGTTCGAATCCCAGCGAACCACAGAAAGTCAAGCCCAAAATGCACTCAAAGCGTTTTTGATACCCTGCACCAGTTTAAGGAAGCTAAAATGTTATGGAAATGTTATGAAAAATGTATCTTGAGCAGTAGAATGTGTAAATCTATCAATTTTCGCATGCAGCTGACTCATTGATCCCAGAAACGGATATGGAATTTGCTATTAAGATTTAGTTTAATTAAAGAACTGAGCTTCTTTAAACTAAATTTAATAATTCAGAATTTCAGTTTTAGGCTTTCGACTTATTTCAACTAATCAAATTCGTTTTTTCTTACAACATTTAATAATGGAAAAACCAATTTTCTCGCTTCATTCTTGGAGGCTGGGTACAGTTCAAAGTACTTGGAACAGCTATTAACAAAAAAAATGTGCTAAGTCTCTGCAAGAATTAAAGCTGGGTATCTGCTAGTCGAGCACTTCTGCACACTGCACTCGCATTATGGTGTTATATGATGGTTTCCCTTTGCTATTTCTGGTTTTCGAATTTTTTCGCCTGGTCTTGGCTATCTGTTTTCCCTTGTGGCTTTTTCAACTGTTAATTAAATTCAACAGGGTATGTGGAGTACCGAAGAGATAAGCCTCCCTGGTCCCCCCTCAGTGATTAAACACTTTTTGTCTTAGGTGTAGTGCGGTCTGTATCAAGTCCAGAAATATGCATTGAGTTTTATTATTACAAATGAAAGCAGGCAGATGCCGCAAAAAGGGTTCGTTGTCGAGTTTCAGTTCTCGATTTCGTTCGCTTATCAATAATTTCATAAATACTGGCGAAAAACGAAAACACTGAAATCCTTTTAGAGCTGCCAGCAAATACAATAAAAAAAAAAATACACACAAAGAGCCCCAACAGTGGCCCTTTTATCCATAAATATGCGCGAGCTCCAAAAAAAAAAAAAAAAGAAAGGAAAGAAACCAACGGACACACACACAACACACGCACACAGATGTGGCACAGCGATCAATGTCATATAGTCATATATACATTTATGCCTCCCCTGCCCACTTTGTTTGTACTTTATCAACTTTATAGTTTATATCTTCGTTTTCTATCTTTCTGTGCGTTATCTTTGCGGCGTTCCTGCTTTTGTTGGCCGAAACAACTGCTTCATTTTTTGTTGCTTTTTTTTATCATTTCGAAAAATTGCATTGGCATTGACCGGAAGGGGTTGGGAGAGTGGAGAGGAGAGGCTTTTAAGAACTTATACACATTTATCTGCGCAGCTCTCGCTGATGGCCATAAACTTATAAAGTGCTTTATCTTATGGCATATGCAAATAGCCCTTAAAATATGATGATGTAAGCGACTGGACCCCAAAGGTTTCATGGCTATGGATGTGGCTTAAGCCGAGTAGTTGGCTTAGCCGGTTTCGAGTTACGCTAAGACCAAAATCTGCATTACAATATGCGGTCCATTTGTCAAAAAGTTGTCTGATTTATAATTGTTCAGCGAACCAGCTGCCAACAAGCAGACTTGCAAATGCTCTGAGGCTGAAGGAAACTTTTGGAATTTTATTTAATAAAAAATAAATTTGATTTGCGATTGTCGAGGAAAACTAAATGAATATAGACAAATTGGAAACATGAATAATACTTTAGTAAATAAAGCTAGCTGTGTAATTACCTCGAAACAAATCAATTCACGTATTTAAATTACAATCGCAACAAGCCTTTTGTGTTATTTTTGTAGTTGTCAAGTAAAACTGAGTGAATGGAGACAAATTGATGATAGATGTGCTTTTCACATTTTTAACCTTAGTCTCATATTTGTATTGAAAGTCAAAAAAGCTGTTCATTGTTGACAGTTGCCAGCAGATAAGAGCTGTGCTATAAAAGCGACTGTCAAAACATCGACTATCAGTTTCTGCCCTACCCCAACATTTCCACATAAATACATCAAATATGACAAGCAACCAAAACAACAATAAAGTAAACATCAAAGCAAAAAAGAAAAAAAAATCGAATTAATCATTTGCTTAATCTCTTAATTGTATTATATTTAGATTTCCGAGTTTGTTTATTTCGTAAGCCGATTTAAAACAAATTTCATAGTTCGCACAGCGATAAACTTTTGGAAACCTGCCTGCTAAACAAAATAATGTGAATTCATATTTCTATTTTTCATAATTTGTCAATTGTGTTTTGTTGTTGTTTGTATTTAATTTTTTTAAGCTTAAATTAATTAGATTTGTCATTCCCATTGACATTTCGACAACTTTTCTATTAATTATATTTGATAGATGTTTTGTGCGTGGGGCCGGTTGGGGACTGGACTGGAAATTGTGAATGTGTCAGTTACTGGTCTGATTTATGGGCCCGACACAGTTTCCAATGTGCTCCACATTTGTATTACAAAAACTTGCCTGCATTCACAGAAACAACAACTGCAAAATGTATTTTGGAATGCTTCTTTTGTTTTCTCTTCTTTTTTTTTTTTGTTCTGCTTACCTGCAAGTAGAGAAAGAGTGGAAAGTTGAAATTAGAATTATGTTTAAATCATCATTACGAGCAGTGCATAGCAAATATTCTGGGATATTCCTTGAAATCGGAATAAAGAGGAGAAAAAACAGTAGCCCTATCGACGCATATCGACGGGAACTGTCGCATGTGCAGCATAAATGATTTGAGCAGTTCGTTTTTGTATTTTGGGATTTATGTCGGTTGGCTGTTCGTTTTGACATCCCCGACAGATATGCATCTAACCCCTGGGCTCAGCTGCCCAGCTGCTCGCCTCACAAAGAGATCATTATCGAAGGGCCAACAACAAGAAGCAGAACCCAACCAAAAATGAAATGAAAACGAAAACGAAAAAAAAGAAACGGAAAAATGCACACAGATGCCGTTTATTGAATATCGATTTACGCTGAGTTCGTTAGGCGAGTTTTGCGCGAAACGCATGTTAAATGTAAATATGAATAAATGAGCTGAAAAAAGGCAGAAAAAAAAAACAAACTGGGCATATCATAAATACCAGTGACTTATTTCTCTATGCAGGGGAGCCAAAGTCAAAAGTTGAGCTGCGCTGAGTTGCTCTGACTCACTCAGCTCTGAAGTGAAGTTCAAGTTTGCATTTTTTTTTTTTTTTTTCATTTCGTTTCATTTGGTTTCAATGTCACATGTTGCATGTCCTGCAGTCATCGTCATCGTCATCGTTTCTGTTCGGCAAGGGGCTGTTTCGGGCCACTTCAAGCGCGAAACTCAACACTGCTCGACGACAATGCCGCCAGGCCAAAAGATTTTCGCAAATGGATAAGACCAGGACACAGGCAGAGGTATTGGCACTGGCACTGGCACTGGCACTGGCAGAGGCACAAGCACTGGCAGAGGCACATTCCCAGTCGCTGGTCCCAGGCCCTGGGACCTGGGACTCGTTTCGCGACGGCGGCCTGAACTACAAAAACAAAAAAAGGGCCGTCTACGTCGATGATTGATTTCATGGCAAAGTTGATTTCAATCAGCAAATGTTTATGCAGTTTTTGTTATTTATTTTTTTTTTTTTGCTGGCCCAGTCGCTTGGGGGCTTGCAAACTGACAAGAATTATGACACTATCCATATTTGGGGCCGTCTCTTGGGCTCTGCCAATGCCTGTCGTTTAATTGCCAAAAGCGCATAATTAAGTAACGTGCATTGAACCTCCAAAGAAACAACAAAAAGAAAGCAAAAAAACGAGAACAAACCAAAAAGTTAATAGGCTTTGTGAAACATGGCTCATTGTTCCAGGGCTTAGCAGAGCATGAGGGCAACGGCAAAAACTTAATCAAGAGCCATGAAATCGCCTTCAAATGAATGAGAAAAGCGAGCAAAACAACGAGAGCAATAAGCCATAAGCGAGAGACCGAGAAAACAGCTTAAAAGAGGAATTCAAAAATGCTTAGCAATGTTTTTCTTTTTGTTTCTTTTTTTTCATTGAGCCTGATGATGATACAAATTGCAGTCATTATGCTCTCAAAGGATACGAGAGAGAAAGCAAGAGTACGGGAGAGAGAGAGGGAGAGAGAGAGAGAGAGAGGGAGAGAGGGGGTGTGTCGAATTTATGCCTGCTAAACGAAATTAAAGTGCGGGCTGAGGAGCGGGAGCTGCATATGTGTATATTATTATGATATGCGATAGAGCAAATGTGTTAGGCATGATGGCATACACTGAGCGAAATTATAAGCCAACAAAGAGAAGGGTCGATATTTAAAGCTGAAACTGTATTCTTCTTGAATCTAAGTATTTAGCAGTTGGCAACAAAGTATTTCCTCATCGGTTATTACCGACTAAAACTAGCGCATTTGTTTGATTTTGTTTTCACAACTACCAGTCTTTTTGCCAAGTGTAGCCTTTGCACATGCTGCAGCATAATCGGGCGGATAGTCAGGAGCAAGCATCCTGAATCCTCATCCTTCCACAAATGTCCAGCAAAACTGATTTAAGCAGCTCCACACAACACGCAGCATTTAATGAACGTTGAAAGTAAATGTCATTAAAGAGAAACACTTGGAGCGACTCTCTATGTGTGTGTGTGTGTGTGTGTGTGTGTGTGTGTGTGGGAGGGATTAGGGGTTCGGGGTTCGGGGTTCGGGTTCAGGTCGGATGCGCCTTTCTGCGCTGACACTTGATGAGCTGTCATAACATTAGATCATGTCTGGGGCAGCATGTGGCGGAGGCTGCAACAGCAGCAACAACAACAACAGCAGCAGCTCATTAGTCGTGAAAAACTGTTTACTCTGCTTATTATTATAAACATTAAATGAGGGAAAAAGAGAAAAGATGGCAGCTGCCAAGGGTTGGGTGGGGGTGCGGCGAACGTTTACTTTAACGGCTTCAACTAAAAATGCACTTTAAGTTAATATTTTGGTTGCCCACGAAACAGCCAAAAGAAAAAGAAGAACAACAGCAACTGGGCACTAATTGATTGATTGATGGATTGAGTGTGATTGACTGCTTGGCTAAGCGACTGAGCTATGGACGCCATATGCCAATGTCAAAGGTGTCAGCGAAAGTTGCTTTATTTATTTGACTTGTTGAAATATTTTTCAGCATTTCATTTTCCAAAATACCCAAATAAATATATTTTCCTCGAAGATTTTTTCTCGCAGCTGTCATTGCTTTTAAGTGACTGAATCGTGGGGGAAAATTCGATGCGCTTAATGAAAGCGACACTCGACGTGCGGAGGCAAAGGAAATTATTATTATTATTATCATTATTAGACACAATACACAGCTGTGGCTGCCTATTTGGTAGCCTGACTAATCAAAAAAATTATGAGACGATTTGCTACACCAACTATTAAGTTCATTGGCAGCATTGGCAGCACTTATGAGTTGGAAGGGAAGACTTGAGTGGCAAATGGGGAATGAATGAAGAAAAGAATGACTTGATTTAGATGTGGGCGCACAAATCAAAATCCAAATAATCTGTGAGGAGCTGAGATCGAGTAGAACTCAAATGATGCCACCGAAAGCAAGAAAGTTAAGCACAAATGCAACAAATTAAACTTTATGGAAATCTATCCATCGTATTAGAAAAATCTAATCTGAATGGCTGTCAAAATGACTCCAGAAGAGGGCTTAATTGCAGCCACTAAGCACAATTTACTTGGCTTAAGGCACACAGCCTTCTTGACCAGCTAATTAACACTTTTTCAGTAAGCTTTGAGCTGCTAGTTTAATTGTCCGCACTCAAAATATCGACAACTTTCCGCTTTGAATATTTTGTTACTCGTCCAAACATTCAAGCAAAACCCACTCGGCGATTTGGCTTAAAGTATGGCTAGCAATGAAGGCAGATAGCAAGCGCAAGACAAGAGTCGCCACAAATGACTTCCTTTACAGACACAAATTATAATGTAAATCGATGCAACATGAACATGAAATATAATTGAATTGAAAATGTTGCCACACACGGCAGCAGCAGCAACAACAACAGCAGCAGCGGCAGCGGCAGCGGCAGCAGTAGCAACTGACAAGCAGCAGCAGCAAACAACAAAAACAAAAACAAGCAGCGGACTAAGCAAAGGGCAAAATGCTAATAAATGCTAAAGAAAAAAAAAGGTAGAAGAAAAGAGCAGGAAAAACAGCAGCAGCAAACTAAACAGAAGAGAAAGAAAACGCTAAACACAACATTGTGGCTCGTTTGGCCAATGACAACAGCGAGAACGTCATGTAACTTGTAACTGCACATCAAATATGGATGGATGTGCAGGGGGGAGGGAGGGGGATAGAGTTGGGGCACTGTTGAGTGCAACTTGGCGGCGATATATCATCAAAGCGCAACGAAGGCAGCTCAAGCCCAAGAGCCAAAGATGTTGCTGCTGCTGCTGCAGTTGCAGTTGTTGTTGTTGTTGTTGTTGCTGGGACAACTGCAAAATCAATGCAATTTCTATTTGTAAATGACCAAAATGAGCAACAGAATGTTGTACGTTGCCGTTGTCATTCAGCTGCATACAATTTGAGGCAACGCAAGGCAAAATGCTGCCAGCCAAGTTGCTGCTGACTGCTGATGCTGCTGCTACTGCTGCTGCTGCTGCTGCTGCTGCTACTGCTGCTGCTGCTGCTGCTGGCAAGAGACCACCTTTGAGCCATGCAACAGCAATTGTTGCCGCTGCTGTTGCAGTTGCTGTTTCGGTGGCTGCTTGCATTTCAATATATTTCACAATAATTAATAAACACATTGCAAACGATTTATCAGTGGCAAGTTATTTGTGGCTGCTGCAACTTGTTGTTGCTCTTGTTGCCGGCAAATCGATTAAGCTATCTTTGGACGCACAGAAAACAAATTAAAACGAAGAAATAAAACACAGAAAAAGAAAAGGAAAAGGAAAAACATGTGAATACGCGCAGAGGCAGCGAAATATGAAAAACGGGCGCCGGCTTTTGATGCATGTTGCTGCAGGGCATTGGCAACAGCAGCAACAACAGCAGCAACAACAGCAACAACAGCAGCAACGGCAACAGCAACAGCCACAACATCAATTGCTGCAGCAAAAAACTTGACTTGCCATGCCTTTCCTTGCCACGTTGTTGCTTGTTGCTCGTATTTGTTTTCCATCTGTTTTTTTTTTTTGCTTCTTTTTTTATTCTTTTGCGCACACACGAAAAGAAAAATTCAATTTAAAAATTATTGCTGCACTTGGCGCTGCGCTGCTGCTGCTGCTGCTGTTGCGCGGCTGCTGCACGGCGGCAACATGTGCCTTGTGCCTGCCCCTAAACATGTTGATTATTTAGCAGCAACAACATGCAGAGTGCAATCTGAGAGGCGTGCATGACAAGTGACCAGGCCTGCGAAACGCAGTACACTGAGAGCAATTTGGCTAAACTTATTTCATTTTATATTTATAATATTTGATACAAATATGTTCCCAGCACAACATAATTCTACTCACTGATTCCTGCTTGCTTTGGGTAGGTCAGAAAATATTTGTATTTAATTTGATATCATTTTAATCAAAAAACTTTGTCCTAGAACAGAACTTTAGAATATTCCAACAATAGTTGGCAATTGAATTAAGTATTTTGTGTTATTATTTTTTCAGTGTAGATGCTTGTTGCTGCCGTACGCAGCATCATCAGCAGCAGCAGCAGCAGCAACAGGCAACAGGCAACAGGCAACATGCAAGCGACAAGCGACAACAACAGCAACATAATTTGTTGCCCGCAACATGGTCCGCGCTGCTTTTAAGTTTAATTTCACGTTTCGCAACTCGCAACTCGCATTTCGCATTTCGCATTTCGCATTTGGCATTTGGCTCATTTGCATTTTACTGTCAAATTAATCCAATTTAACACAAGCAGCAAAACATTCAGCCGAATGCTGGACAGGCTCTTGGATTCCTGGGTTGTTTGGTTGTTTGGTTGTTAGGGCTACGCAAAAATGCATTTTGCTGCCAAAACGAACAACATAATTACCGTTAAGAATTGTGCACAGAGAACATTTCCCACTTGACCGTAGCAGCAACCCCACCCCAACTCTTGCCCCTTAATTGCCCGTGCAAATGTCCAGTGGGCAACCATTTGAGGCAAAGCTGCAGCTGCCCCGTGGCCGGGCGCACGATTCTCTCTCTCTCTCTCTCTCACTCTCTCGCTCTCTCTCTCTCTCTCTCGCTCTCTCTCTCTCTGATGCCTTGAGTCTTGTGGCATTGGCAATATGGGAAACGAATCGCTGACCAGACGCGCCACTCAACATTGCGGCATGTGCAACATGTTGCTGCTGCTGCTGCTGCTATTGCTGCTGCTGCTGCTATTGCTGCTGCTGTTGCTGCTGCTGTTGCTGTTGCTACTTAGCTGCAGGAGATGACCGCACGTATCGATCGCATTCCGCGTTCCTAATTCGCCAGCATTTTGCAGAGACTTGCAGCTTCTCTTTACCATATTCAGCAGATAGCGCGCGAAGCGCTCGACTGTCGCAAATCAGATACCACCAGGGACAGGCAGAACAACACACAGAACAGATCGAGACAAGCTGAGTACGGACGGGGTAAAGAGAGGGGGGGGGGGGGGGGCTGGGGAGAGAGGCTAGAGTTGGTCGGTTGGTTGGTTGGTTGGTTGGTTGGTTGGTTGGTTTAGCATATGCAGATGGGTTCAATTCTACGCAACACGTGAAATTATTTGCATACATTGAACAGCAGCAGCAGCAGCAGCAGCAGCACCGAGAGTTGGTCGCATCTTGTATCTACAAGATACAATATTAAATTGAAAACAGCGCGAACGAAACGAAATATGTTAAACGCGTGACTAATGTGAGAACGTTCCAAAAGCAGATACATTTTGTTCGTTAGCCCCCAAGAGACAAACTTGATCAATGATCAGACACCGCAGCAAACTTTGCTGGCAGCAGGCAACTTTGGCAGACAACTGCTGCTTGGCTAATTAGCTATGCAAACTATGAGATACACAGCGAAAGATACGCGCAAATCTTCTAGAGTTTTTCTCCACTTCTCTACTCTTCTCTTCTCTTCTCTTGTTTTTTTCTTCTTTCTTTTCTTTTTTTGGTATTTTCTTTAGCTGGTTTCGTGTTATTTGCCAAATGCCTGCTGCGTCATGCGTGCAATTCATGTGTGTGTTGCTGTGCCTGAACGAGTTGGAAAGAAAGTTTAACTCGATTTACTTCCAATTAGCTGCCATTTACGGCTTATGTATCTGTATCTGTTGCAGCTGTATCTTTTTCTCTCTCTCTCTCCCTCTCTCAGTTCCGCTCGGCGTTGTGTGGGCGCCAAATTCGCAGTGTTGGCTCAAAAATTGCTTAGACCGTTTTCAAAAAACGCAATCTCAAAGTCTTTGGGAGTATTGTTTTTGGTTTTAAAGCCTGTAATTTAACTAATGACCGATATTTGATGCTCCGTCTAAGTGGCCTTGGCTCTGAGGAAATCTCCTTCAGCTGCAGATCTCTATAAACGTTGTTATATGAAGACAAAATGCGTACGCATTTGGCCCACAGGCGTTTTCTGGTCATTATCAGATAAGATTAGCTATATTTAGTGTGCACAGTATTTAGAGCAGTGTTTTGTACACCCAACTGCATTCAAGCGTTTATCATAATTTGTATTCGAAGATAGCTGCTTGAGTTTCGTGCATCGCATTAATGATACATCAATCCAACGATTAAGCATGAAATCACGCTAATTTCTTAATGGTTTTTCATTAGGAAGTTTTCATAGTGAAATTTCTTTCATATTAATTAATAATAACAAGATTTTGTTTTTGCTTTAATTAGAAAGCATTTAAACAGATGATAGTATCGGATAGATAGTTCGGATCATTAACCTGTTATTTCTGTTTAAATAGCAAAAAATTATAAGTAGGCCAAATACTTTTTTTTTACCCTCAATTTTAGATGACTACCAGCTACATGAATGCCACAAGATTGTTTTTCATCTCGAAAATACAACACTGATTATTAATTAGTATTAAATGTATACATTTCATGACGAGACATTTTTGTGTTCAATCTTGGACGGCTACGAGATACAAAAGTTGCTAAAGATTTTTATTTATTTTTCGTGTTTTATCCGATAAATACAATATACATAATTAATTAGTATTTCGTTGATTATTTAATGCATAGGAAAAATATTAAATTACAAACTGATACAATTTTACTATTATTGTTTTTTCACTTATGAAAACTGTTCCCATGGCAAATTTGTGGAATTAGCTACAATTCTTAACAGTTTTCTATAGTTGAGTAGAATATGACACCAGTTACATTCAGTTCAAAATAACATCCTGCCATAAAGTAGGATCCCTAATCTACTTGCTTTCATCTGCTACAGTTTCTAATCGCTGCCTTTCACCAACTGCTGCTGATTCGGCCCGCAAGCTCAGGCAGCACCTGCCTGCGCATTCAGGATACTTTGTCGTAGTCCTGCAGTAGATGCATGCTATGGCGACTTTATCGAATGCATTGTAACTGAAAACAAGAGAAAAAAGAAAAAACTAAAAAGAAAAACAAATAGAAGAAAGAAAAACTATTGCCATCCATCTACCAGCACAAATTGTCTACCTACGCTCTCGAAACAGACCAAAATGCCATTGTTGCTGTTGTTGTTGTTGTTGTTGAACCTTTTCTTTTATTTTTTCCCATTTTTATGTCTACATCTATCTCCCTCTCTCACTCGCTCTCTCTCTCTTTCATCGTGGCGTTGTATGCGTTCTATTGTGTGTACTTTTTCGACTATTTGGTTTTTATTATTTTTGGTAAAATTTATGACTCGTTGCCGCCACAGACTCGAGTTTAGAGTCTTGTGTCTCGAGTGTGACCGTGCCATGTGTTGCATTCAACTTGAGAATGCGTTTCTTGTTTCTTCGGGTTTCTTTAGTCTCTCTATAATGAACACACACGCACACACACACACACTCACACACACACACCCGCACACACACATATATTTATATATATATATGTATAAATATCTGACCATTGTTTGGGCATTCGTTTAGCGAGCTGCAGCTAATCGGCTGGGTGTCTTCTTCTTCTTTCTTCGTTTTCCTTGAGCTCTACCTACGCATTTGGGAATCTTGGGAGACCGCACTCAAAACGAACCCGAATCCAAATACAAAATTTCTACTCTATTTGGCGGCACAAATTGTCTTTGACCTTGCGTCTTTGCCTGGCCAAAGGGAAAACTGCAGGCAAACTTCGGAGTCTGCTGAGCATCATTGACGGCCATTTTGAACATTTGCAGGAGTTGTGGAGGCCATTGAAATAATTTTGCCGCCTTTGCATTGTTGCTTCAATTAGGCAACATTTTGGTGGCAAGGCAAGCGAAAACTTTCCACATAAAATGTGCAAATGGAAATGGAAAATTGCTCTAACTGTCTATTCTGTCCGCTCTGTCCGACTGTCTTCGCTGCGCGCTTTTGGATTTTGTTTTGTAAAAAGAGATAATCATAAAAATTTAGCAGCATGAAAATTGTTTAATTTTATTAGCAAAGTTTTTTGGTGTTTTATACATGAACAAAAATTTAATTTGCAACACTGTCCAACATCAAAAGCAGCTGCTTCTATTTGGCTACTCTCGCGGTACCCAAAACAAAAAAGAACTTAAACTTCTTTAGCTGAAAGTACTCGATGGGAAGTTATCTCTACTTAAAGTTAAATACAGAAATATTTATTAATATTATTATAAAAATTCTTAGATATTTGCTGAACATGCTAGGATCAAAATGTAGTAAATAAGTAGGATGCATGATCAGCTTATTAATATTTTTGATGAAAATGCTGGTAAAGGATGCAATTCAATTTGTCTTTTAACTGCCCGTCTTTGAGTACAGGGTATGACAAATACAAACATCATCATCAATCAAATACAATCATACAATCAATCACGTATTTGATTAACATTTAACCTCGCTGAGATTGCTGAGATCAGCAAGAAGCAAAAAAGTTTAATTAGGCATATCTAAAGGGTTTGTCCTTTAACAACCCTTCAAGCTATTCATTTGATTGCAGGGTATGTCAAATATAATCATAAATTCGTATAATATTCTCTTTTCCCTGTCGACTTTCTATTCGACTGTTTGTTATTGCAACTGCGTATCGTCTCTCGATATACACACTCATATAGATTACTGCATGGGTGTGTGTGTGTTTGTGTGTGCGAGTGTGTGTGTGTCTGTGTGTGTGTGTGGGTTTTACCTGACTCTGTGTGGGATTATGCCTGCCAATGCGAAATTATACAAATTTGGCAACTTTGGCTTTGTTTTCCGTCTGTCTGTGTATTTTTGGGTCTTTTCATTTTCATTTTTATTTGATTTTGTTGTTGTTGCTGTTGTTGTTGTTGTTGTTTTCGTTCTACGAAATTGTTGCTTATTGCTTTTGGACGCTGCGTATAAGCCGCTGCTCTGCTTTAGGCCAACTACCTCCATCTCCACCCCACCACCAACCGGCTCCTGCGCTCTGTGAGTTATTGTGTGGATGCAGGTAAGCGTGAAAATTTTGCTAAGCCAACTTAATGCAACTTCTTCTTGGTAGGGATCAGCCGCTGCTGCTGCCACTGCTGATGTTGCTGCTGCTGTTGCTGCTGCTGCTGTTGCCACTGCTGCTGCTATTGCTGCTGCCGCTGCTGCTGCTGCTCCTGCCGCTGCTGCTGCTGCTCCTGCCGCTGCTGCTGCTGCTGTTGCTGCTACTGCTGCTGTTGCTGCTGCTGCTGCTGCTGCTGTTGCTGCTGCTGCTGCTGCTGTTGCTGTTGCTGCTGCTGCTGTTGCTGCTGCTTCCTGCTGACCCCTACGCATTGTTTGCCAGTTTTCGCTTCTCTTCTCCTTTCAATGCTTTGTAATTTTTTTGTTGTTGTGATTTTGGCTCTTTTGTTTTCGCATGCTGCGTAGTGCAGCGGGATGCTGCTGACCCTGGGCACCCCGTGTGTCGTCATCGAACCTTGTCCGAGTCTCTCTCTCCCTCTCTTTGGACAGTGCAACAGTGCAACTGTCGCCTTTTCCCGCTGCGTCGGCAATTTATGCGGCATTGTCAGCTGGCATTCACATTTATCGCCAAGTTGTATCTGTGTCTGTTGCTGCCGCCTCGCCTAATAGAGATATGAGTTGGAACCTGAACCAGGCTTTATTTAATTTATACATTAACCCCTTTGGCTGCGATGACATCGTCGTCGTGTCACACGATTTACATTGCATGTTGTCACGTCATTCTGTCAACAGTTTGCAACTTCAACTTGGCCATGAATTATCCAAACACATCGCACCTTGAGACACGCCCCAGGACAAACACTTTTTCTTCTTTTGATCATGTTTTTCTCCTCCTTTTTTTTTTTGTTTGGTATTTTATTTGTTACGCTACCGTGAGTAATTAAGCCGCATGCCTTTGGCCCGTTTTAGCCGCGCCCCGCACGCCACTTGGCCAAGTTGGGCCGCTTCAAGAGTGTTGGCCGCTGACGCAACTTTAGCGGCCCATTCCTAGATCCAATTAAAGCGCTATAAAAATCACTTAAGTGCCGCATTTGACAATCTACTTTAATAAAGACCGTGAATGGCAGCCTGAATGGCAGCCCCCTGCGAACCCCGCTCGCCTGCTGACTCAACCTTGACCCAAGCCTGAGGAGGAAAATGGCGTTGACAATAAATGGGCAACAGGATTCGGCGTATAGCTAAACACAGACTGAAGAGTCATGCCCAAGAGGGGGAAGATGAATACGAGCCGAAAGGGAAACAAGTTGCGATAACAACAGCAGCAACATCGACAACAACAACAACAACAGCAGCAGCAACATCAACAACAAAAAAGGGCGCAAAAAAATTATGAAAAATTAATTTCTGCCCGACGGCAGACTCTGGCTTTTTTTCATGTTATTGCTGCTCTTTTTTTTTTGTGTTTTCTGGTCTGTGGGGAGACAGACAGACACATGGAAACTGATTCGCAGGGTCAGGAAAATTGTTGTCCTTGTTGTGGATGTTTATGCGTGTGTGCGCCGATAAATACATAATGTGAATCATGAAATGTTGCCAGATGACTTTCAGCTGAGTTTTAATAGTTTTATGCGCACTCAAATGGCAAATGGTAACGAGTTGATTGAAATAACAAAGAAATGTTTAAGTTGGCTGGCGTATGTCAAAGCTGTCATTGTTGATTGGAAAATTCGAGAACATATCTCACATCTCAATTTAAATATTTGGCCAAAACTAGTTGTGATTTTATTTCCAGATTAATAAAACTGTGGCATCTGTAAGACTTTAAGTTACTTAACAATCCTTTAAGATCAAACACACATTTTTATAATATTTTTCAATACGTATATGAAAATCATTGGCAACTCTGACGCATAAACCCCCATTTGTGGATAAAAAAAAAAGTGCTCACATCATGCTTGAGTTTGCCCTCAGTTTTGGTTGCCCTTGCCCCATTGGTGGGCTATGCGCTTTTGTCTGAAGGTTTCACAACACATTCCACTGTTGCGGTAACGATGACGATTGCCACCACCAGACCAGCAACTGCAGCCACATCAGCAGCAACTACAACAGTGGCAACTTTGGCTGCAGGCGTGCCCCCTTTAGTGTAGACTCTTTTCTCTCTCTCTCTCTCTCTCTCTCTCTCTATCTCTCTGCGCGCTGTCGCCCTTCGATTTGTTGGTCTGTCATCATGCCTCATCATTGTCAGCCGCTGCTCCTTCCACTGAACCTCCACTTCTCAACATCGTTTACTTTGTTGTCGTTCTCGTCGTTGTCGTCGTCAGCATGTGCAACATTTTCATCATCATTATTTTATGTTGCAGGAGGCAGGCAGTGGAGGCAACGACTTCACCTTGCTTACACACTTTTTATCCTCCGTGCTTCTTATTTATGCATTATTGAATATTGTTTATAAAGCGATATGTTGCTGCTGCACACAGACAGCAATTGCTGTTGCTGCTGCTGCTGCTGCTGTTGTTGTTGTTGTTGTTGTCGTTGTTCTTGCTGCAATTATGATTCGTTTTTGTTTACTTTTGCAAATGCCTGGGAATGTTTATGCCGCTCAAATATTTACAATACTCCCGCAAAGCCAACAGCAACAGCAACAGCAACAGCAGCAGCAACAGCAGAAATTGTTGCTGTTGTGAGTGAATTTGAATTGAGCCATCAAAATGCCAAGCCAATTGTCACCCATTTGGAGCCAAATCACAGCAAGTGCCAAACAAATGTCAGCGATCAGTGTTCACTGCTCAGTGATCCATGATCAACGATCAGCGATCAGCGCTCACCGATCAGTGTTGATCAACAACAAAACCGCAACAACAACAACAACAGCAGCAACAGCAACAGCAACAATCTTCACTCGACACAGACAGCTTCTCTTCTTCTGGTGCAATCGTCAGAATACGTTGATCGTTGATTTTTATTGACAGCTCACAGCGGTTTATTAATGATCGTGCTGGGTTGCAAAGCGATCGCGGCGAGATCTCCACCAGATTGAGATGGACGGCGACTTTCAGACTAAACACGCGATGCCAGCAACAACAACAACAACAGCAGACATCAATCTGTGCACATCCAATGTGTATCCGAGATGTCCGTCTGTCTGTCTTCGAGGATCACTCAGCTGTCCTGCGTGCCCAGAGCGTTTCTGAGGATTGCCATGCAAATTCTTCAGTGCTTCGCTCGCGCATGATTAATTAGCCGCACAAATTGCAGCTGCGACTGTAATTAATTTTATACAAGCTTATCAAGCAAACTGAGCATATACACACATCGTATATATATATATATATATATATATAGATATATATGTTATGCACATTTCTGCAGTCGCCGCACGTAACAACTTTGAGAGCCTGTGCAGCTGAATGCCTAATTAGGCGTAAGCATAAACATAATAATCGATCAGACAATTTATACAAAATCAAGCTGAATCAATTAGTAATCGTTGCGAATGTGCTGCGCCGTTACACAGTTAAAAATTAATGCTTATTTTTAGTTACTTGCGCTTTACCCACAAAAACTTAACTAAAAACATTTTTGAATTGCAAAATAATTGAATTTAATAATTAGCATGCCATTTAAGAGTGTTGTCGACACGATCTTTTATTACAGTGCACTCTGCTCTAGGGCTCTGTGGCATGACTCGACATTTAACGAGAGATGCGAGCAGTTCGTGGAATCTGAGCTGAAAGACATGCCGCCGTCATTTGCATGGGCGTCGCAACGAAATATTTTTCTATCTGGAAATCATTTCCCACAAGGTGCGTCACTGATTAAATATTTGCTGGAGGCCACACCCGGCTAACCCAGTTCTAGTTCTCAGTTCCAGTTCTGATTTCGATTGCAATGTTTGTCTAACAAGCAACCAAAACTACAACAACAGCAACAGCATATGTAAACAATGCCACAACGCAACACTCTAAACAAATGTCGGGGCGCTGTAATTTGAGCCTGGCAATAAGAAAAATAAAAAAGAAAAAAAGAAAAAAAAAACCAGACCAAAAACAAAAGAAGAAGAGCGAACGTCTGCTGTCACTCAAGATGGTGCGGCTCTTAAAATGTAAATAATGCTAAAAAAAAAATAAAAAAAAAACGGAAAGAAAATAAAAATAAAATAAGAAATGCCAAAGCGACGGCGACAAGTGACGCCTTATCTTAAATGCATGCCTCTTCGAGAGGTGCCCCTGCCGCTGCTTGCCCGCGCTTCGAGGCAAAGTGTCGCAGCACTCTGAAATGGTTGGCCTATCGCATTTCCCTGCCCATTTGCCACACTGCGAAAAGTGCAATAAATTAAGTAGAAAACCCGCTTCGCAAAAAGTGCCATATGACAGACTTTAGCGGCCAATCGCAGCACCTAAAACTAATGAATTTGATGGCAAAACTCGTTGAATTGAGAGCTACCAGCATTTTGAGTCTTGGCATGCACGTGGGTTGTCTTTAATGTTTTAGTAGCTAACAAGAATAATCTCAAATGCAGCTTGGAGAGAGCAAGTTGTAAAACGAGTCCGTGCATCAGATTATTACTTGGCGTAGAAAATATTTAGTAAATTTATAGGTTTTTAGTTGAGTTTCATTTACTGCCTCTGAAAGGTACAAAGGCTATTATCGACTTGTTTCACATAGTCAGACTATGATTCATTCTATAAAACTCATTTACTTTATCAGATATGGCTTATCAAAAGAAACAGATTTTGATATAAAAATGTTTCCCAATCATTTGCTCGACGACATAAATATTTTATTAACAATTCCACAGCCGTCAAAAATCTACTTCTTATTACTCATCGATATAAATAATTATTGGTCTAATTGAAGAACACTTCAATTGATTATTTTATTATTTGCTTTGGATATTAATAAAAAAAAATGCGTGCTTTACTTGAAGAAAGGAAATCAACTATTTTTAGTTTACATCATTACTCATGGAAAAACTATTCATTATTCGCTTTTAATAGTTTTTCCAATTCTTTCTCGAATATTTCAAATTTAATCAGTAATTTCCCAAGCCTACACAAATCGTGAAACTCCTCCACTTAACTAGCCGCAATCAAATGAAATCTCAGCGCAGTTAGGCAGTCTTAGATAAACCCTTTTATAAAACATTTCGTATGCAATAAGTAAAGTTATTTTTTAATGTTTATGGTAAACGCGATGGCAACGCAATATCAATATCGAATTCAAGTTCTTAACATATTTCAGTGTCTTATCAGGAGGCGGCAAATGAGTCGAAGTCCAACTTCAAGTCAGAGTCTGAGTCGGAGACTCTGTGGGCAACATGTTGCAAGAATGGACATTGTAGGTTGTTGTTGCCTGGGTTGACAGTCATTTAGATTTATGGCTGATTGTCTGCCTGGCAGCCAGCGTCTGTTTATAGTTGCTGTTGTTGTTGTTGTTTCGTACTTGTTGCAGTTGTTGCCGTTTTAGCCTTATTTGCACGCAGCGCAGTCCAATTTTGCATGTTGCGGCTGAAACGTTGCCCGTTGCACGTTGCACGCTGCACGCTGCCCGTTGATGGTTGTCGTTGTCGTTGTCGCTTACGCAGGTGACTACAAGAAAGCAGCGCCCAAAGCCAAGCGGCAAACTTGTTTAATAACATGGCCAATTTGCATGTGTCGCACTCGACGAGGCGGAAATACACTGCACAAAACATTGTGCTACAATTCTGAATCAATATTGGAATTGAAACAGCAAATTGAGAGGTATATAAAAAATCCAATAAAAGCTTATTAAATGTCAATTTTGTCAAAAATTTGATCAACTAAATGAATTGCTTGTGATGTAAAAATAAGAAATATTTTTCACGAATTGGTAAAGCATGCAAATGACAAGCGTTTTATTTGCAGTGTACCAAAGATAGAACCAGCACGAGAGAGAGAGAGGGGGAGAGGGCGATTTGTGGAGACGGAGTGAGGCAGCGTGCAGATTGGTGTTATTGGGCGGTCTGAACACCACAGGTCCCCGTCATTGGTATTAGATATCAAAAATGCGATAAACGTCGAATGGGCCGTGCAACTTTTTATTGATTTAAATGCCATCGCATCGCACCGAATCGAATCGAAACGAAACGAATCGCATCTTGTGGCATCTTTTTATTTTGGCCACAAAATCGCACAGTTTATGCTGAGTCTGGGAAAAGAGATTAGGATTAAGCCGTTTGTCAACTTGTCATAATTGCAGACTGCGATGGCGGCGGCGGCGCCGTCGATCGGCTTGTTAGCAAATTATAAACTGTTTTTTTTTCGTTTCTTTTTTTTTTTGTTGCCTGCAACTTGCTGTTGCTGTTTGATGGCGACGTGCTTCAACGCCAACGTTGGCGACGCTGTGGAACGTTGCACGTTCGAAACGTGGACACAAACGATGACTCAAGGCAATTCCTTGCACATTTTTCGTAATTTTTGTTTTTGTTGTTTTTTTGTTCATGCTGCGCGTAGGCAGCACAAATCCAAATCTCAGCTTGCAACCGGCAAAACGCCGGCGGCAGCTGCCAACTCCCAAACTGAAAACTCCAAACTCCAAACTACAAACTGCAAGCAGCAAACTTCAGACTAGGTAAACTGTAAACTGCGAAATCAAAACTTCAACTTCATCAAGTGCAAATATGCAAATCTCAGTGCAACGTTTCGGTTGCAACTCCAGAGCTGGCCAGAGCAGTCTTGGCAATGCCTTGTCAACTGGGGAAACAACAAACCTACTCAAGAGCCGCAAATCAACCTGCCAGTTTGAATATATTTTGAACTATCCAGTTAAATTGACTCCTTTTCCTTGTGGGAATTTTTGGCTTGGTTTGCCATACATCAAATTTGTTAATAATTATCTTGTAATAAATCTAACAAAATGGGTTTTTTTTTTAATGCCAAAAACAATTTACAAAAATAAAAAGTATGTTGAGGAAGGCAAGAAAAAAAACCATAAAGTGAGCAATGCCAAAAATGACGGACTTTATTACTCATATCATATATAATAATACATACAGCAAATTATATATTTGTATTAATCAGAGCAGGGATCCGAGTAGACGAATTTATAAATGTACCTAGATAAGAGACATATAAACCAGATAACCGATGAATTATCAAAGCTATTTACTGGGCATGGGTATTGCTATCACATTTTTTACTTTGCAGCTTGACTAAAATCAGAGCTTCAGCCCCAAAACATGAGTCACAACTAGCTGACAAGTCTTTTTTTATTATTTTCCTTTTCTGTATGATTTGCTATGCCATCGCATAAGGTTTGCTCTTTGATTATAGCTCAGCTGCAGAAATCTATCTGCCACATCACCTTTCAACTTTTCCGGGCAGCTGCGGAAAACGCTTCGAGCTGTCTGCCGTCGCAGCAGCAGCAGCAGCAGTAATTTTGTACAAGTTAAAGCAACGCCTTCTACCAAAAAAAATTTATGAAAATCCATTTTGCAAAGCGTTCATTACGTTGCATGCAAAAATGTGGCAACCAGCACAGCAACATTTGGGCAACCAAAAAAAAAAATAAAGGCTAACTGCTGCAAGTTTGCATTTAACGCGGCTGCCAGGCTTAATTTTTTCCTTATTTTTAATATCGCGCTGCTCAAGCCAAAAAAGAGGAGAGAGAAACGACATGAAAAAACCCACGGCTATGTAAAGCAACAACAACAACAAAAACTACAACCACAACAACTGCTACAAAAGGCAGCTCGTTGCATTTTCCACACACACACACAAACACACACAAATAGAAAAAAACATACAGTAAGCCGTAAGTCCATGTCCAGAATCACATCCATGTCCAGGAAGCAAAACTCTTTGCGTATTTGCGTAGGCAAAACTTGGCGCTTGTCTGCTCAGGGACCGGACACTGCAACAGGCAGCGACAGGCTCAGAGAGAGAGAGGGGAGTAGCGGGGTAGACTAGAATTGAGACTCGGCCTGTTCGCTAGTTGGTTTTTCATAATTAATTATTACTTTACTGGAAAGTACCCCTGGCATATCAAATAACTCAACTGAGTAGACACGAACAAAATGCAAGTGCTTAATTAAAAAAATCTAACAGAAACTAACAATTATCTAAGCCACTAACGGAATAAATAAACGCATATGTTTTGCATGACTTCAAAGTCACAGTTAAAGTTTCAGCCAATAATAAATGAATCAATTTAAATGTGACAAAAGGTTTTTTGGAACGAAGTTCAAATCAAATGTTGCAAGTTTCAAGTAGGCCAGTTCAATCAGATTGAAATGAGGGTATCCAGAGATCTTAGCTGGGCACAGCATTTCTATTGTTCGGACAAACAGCCTCATTTGCTTAGCAAAATTATGCTACCACTTTAGAAAGTGTATAACTAGGAGCAAATATCTTGTCTCTTGTTCCCAGGCAGCAGCAGCAGCAGCAGCAGCAGTCGCTTTCGGTACGTGATTGTTAGAATTCAGTTGGCCAATCATGTGATTGTTGAAATAACATGTTGCAGCAGCACTTGACTTCATTTACATGACTCAAAGGGAGCGCAGCTCAGCGCACAGATCGACCCAAAAACCATAACCAACTGCTACTTAGCCCAATTTCGCATAATGCACATGAGTGTTTTCCCTACGGTTCCCCTCGACAACTCCAGTTACAGTCCCCGAATCTCAAAAGTCTCTCTTGTTCTCCCTCTCTCCCTCTCTAAATATCTCTTTGTCTCTCTCTCTCGCTGCGGCTGCTTTTGTAAATTACAAAACAGCCAACGGGCAACGTTCGAAAAATTGAGCCGCAGCAATTGTAACACTTTTTTTGTTTTTTTTTTTCGCTCTGCTCCAGCCAAAATCTAAACTAGGCAATAAAAAAAAAAAAAAAAACGGCAACAAAAAATTGCTCATGAAATTCCCTCGAGACAAACTGCACGCCAAGCTGCAGCCTGCCGCCCCTCTTCACCCTTCTCCCTGCTCTGCCTCCACAACTTGTGCTCAGCGCTTAGCTGGCTGCTATTTGTTGCGTTGAGATTGTTGTGAAAAGTGCAGGCTAGCTGGAAAAACGCTCCCCAGAGTAACATTACAAGCCATTTGGCCAGAACTGTAGCTGGCTGCACTGCGAACAATTTCTGATACATTTCATTAACTTTTTTCTATGTATGTAAAATAATACTTATGATAAATTTAGTTGCAAATTTAAAACGAATTTTCTTTTAGTTTTAGTTAAGTACCCAATTCCAAATTACATTATTAAATAAACTTTTATTATTTTCAGCATTCTTAATCTTTACATTTTGTAATTATGGAACAGAGAAAGAAAGGAGTTGATAAATTAAACAATTAGTGAACAAATTGTATGTTTTGCAATAAAAATTGCATGGCATTGATGTGAATGCCCCAGTTTTTTACGGTGCACATCCCGTTCTCAGTGTCAACCCTCGGCAACATGTTGAGGGCGTTTAGCAGCAGATAATTTTTATGACCCGACTCGCTGAGAGTTGAATTGTTGTTCCTGGCGCGGCACAAGCAGCCAGAGATTGACCCACCACCCAATTGGACACACCACCCGATCCCTCCCCACTCACACCCCCTTCCGTACCGATTTGCCGTTGCTGTAGCTCGGTGAGATAATTTTATACAATTTATTATCAACGTGCGTCGCGTGCAACACTTGCCACATGGCCGCATGGCCACACAGCTCATCAGAGCTCTTCCAGTTGCCCGTTGCCCGTTGCCCCGTTGCCAGTGTTGCTGTTGCGTGTTAAATGTTTTCACGTGGCCCACAATCGTAATACATATCGGGCACTCGGAATCGGAATCGGTATGCTCCATTCGATAATGCCCAGCATTGCGTGCAGCCGTTGCTCGGCTGCTTGTTGCATTAAAAAGCGTTTAATAAGCATTAGATTACACATTTCAGTATTACGGTATCGTTCACTGTTTGAGCTAATACTTTCGAGGCGGGTTTCCCTCTCTCTCAGACCGGGTTAAGGGTGACCAACTTATCTCTCACTTAATGTGCCACAGTTGCGCCAATTTAACGCTGTGAGCTTAAAAGTCAGATATATGTATATATATAAGTTTATTTATATATACATTTATTTATATATATATTTATACATGTGTGTGTTTGCCACAAGCATAACTGATTTAACGGGCTTATGGGCTTATCAGCAGCTACAGTTTAAAATTGGTTGGCTTTAAGTTTGAATGGTGCAAACTAATATCTATAATAAGATTATTAGTATATTTAAACGTCGTTTGCGGCATTAGTTATTAAATTATTAAGCTTGCTAAGCTTTAATATAATTTAAAGTATTTGAAGCACCCAATTTATGAAATGGTTTTCCTTTATTTATAATTGATTCGAAGCTTTTCTATTTGTACATGTCAATTTCAATCTAGATAAAAACGAAGTTTATACGTATTTCAAATATCGAATAATTTAGATAAATAGATAATAATTAACAGTTCAATTTGTTCTTATTTTACCATATTAATTTAGATACATTTTTCTAATTGTGAACAACGGAAGAATTTGAGACGGTTTACAGATTTCTTGTAAAGTTTGCTAGAATTCTTAAGCACCCAGATAATTAAATTATTTCCCCAACAATTGATTCTACCTCTTCAAATAAGAACAAACATTCCATATTGAATTATCTACAGCAAAATGTAGACATTTTAGAAAGCTAAGCTACAAATCAAGTATATATTTAATGTAAATAATTTGTAGATTATTTCAGTATTTGTCTTGCATAGTTTCAGTTAATTAACTGGAAGTTTGTGGAGTTGCACATTTTCCTTTAAACCAACCGCAACAAATGATGGCAGCCTCGAGTAATAATCGACTGCCAGACTGCCAGACTGCCAGACTGCCAGACAGACTGTGTCTTTATCCATCTGTATGGCAATATGTGAATTTGTGTTCAGCATTTTGAAATATCCAAAAACTTTGAAAACTAACCGCAAAAACCACACAAAGGCAACAAAGCCGTTTTCATTTTATATTTGGTTATTCTGGGTTTTTTTTGTTTGTTTTTTTTTTTTATTATTAAGTATTCTGCGCCTATATTTGGCTTTTGATGTAATTGACCAAGAAATACGAATTCTAAGGCAACGCAATCAGTTTTATGATTATTCTGTGCGCTGATTGTGGGACAATTTAATTGCTTGCCTACGAATATATACACAAATACAAATATGATTTTTGTATATGTGTGTTAAACAAACAGCTTTGTAAACAAATGTGCTCCTTACAGAAATGGCAGTCTATTTTTAAATGTCTTTTGATTATCAAGATTTATGACACGGGCATAAACAGTGAATGAATGAATCATATGTATGCAGACTCATATATATATATATATAATATAAATTGTTATATATATATATATATATATATATATATACATCAAATAACTGCTCTTGAGCAACCCTTCAGCAATGTTTCTCCTTTTGTCAATTTGCAATCGGTTTGACATTTGAGCTATGCGGGGACTTGTAGCTCATTTTTGAGGCTTAATTTGAGAACTTGAATGCCATGTTAACTAATCTACAAAGCCCACACAGCGACGGCAAAACATTTAAGGATGAGGTAGAAAGAGAAAGAGAGAAAGAGAGAGAGAGAGAGAGAGATGGAGAGCGAGCAGAATGCATTTTGAATTATGTCCAATGTCGTGTTTAAAAGGCGGCATTAAAATCCATTAGAGAACACGGCGCATAAGTAAAACCGCGTTGCCTTAATTTCCCTGCTCGTATTGTTGTTGTTGCAACTGGCCAAAAATAGCCAGATTAGGCGACGAGACAACGAGAAAATGGGAAACAAATGACGCTAATAAATATTGAGAGTGCGCTGCATGTGCCACAAAGGATTTGGGGGAGGCGTGGCGGCCATTAGAGAGCGGAAATGGAGTTGCCCTTCAAAAGGAGTATGCATGTAAAATGTTGCATATGCTGCATGTTGCATATTTCATATTGCAACTGAAGACGAGACTTACCCTTGAGCGCTGCAACTTGTGTTAATCCATTAAATCCAGCTAGTAGAGGCAGCAGCACTGGCATCAACAGTGGCAGCCACGCACAAACTGACAATGGAGGTGAGTGACGCATCTTTGGGCTGCTGTCGCTTTTCTCTAATTTTAGCTGCAACGTTGCAGCGACATTTGGATTGTTTCTTTTCTGTCGTCGTCGCTGGCTGAACTCGCTTTGATTTTTATTTTTATTCTCAATTTTTAATTTATTTTTAATTTTAATTTCGTTGGCACGCATTTCACATAAATGCATTTTGTCAGGTTTTCTTTTCTTCTTTTTATTTATTTTTTTTTTTTTTGTTTTTTCGTTTCAAATTCTTGATTTTCACTTCTTCGAAATGCACTTTTCTTTCACTTGAATTTTTGGCACACGTTTCTCTTTCTACTCGAAAATTTGAATCCTATGCCATGGCGCTTAGACCGGAAACCGGAATCGGCTGGCAGCCAATGACGTTGCGACGTTGTCGTTGCTTTTATTGTTGTTGCTTACGCACGAAACCCAAGTCGCGGCCGAGCGACCGAAACTTTAGCCGTGTTCAACATGCGAATAGCCACGAACGTGAGCGACGAACGCAAGAAAAACACGCACACGAACCGCTCGCACAACCGATGCGACCGACTACCAGCAGCAAATTGAATGCGGCCAGCAACATGTTTATCGTTTACCCTGTTAAGCTAGCAGCGCACACAGTCCACACATGGTCCACATGGCCTGCTGCTGTCATTGTGCCCATGCTCAAAATGGCACTGTTAAGCTGTTCGGCTGCAGGCAACTGGGCGCTGTTAAACTTGTTGCATGCTGTGGATGCCAACTGTCTCGGTTTACAGTTGCTTTGTTTACAATTGCGGGCGATACGGTTGTTATGTTCCATTTGCCGTTTGTTTCAGAAATGTTGAGACACACTTTTGTCTATGTTGCAATTATGGTTAATTTGCAACATATTCTGTTTGCTGTGCAAATAAATGTTGCATTATTAATATAATAAGTCTATTTATATGTTAATTTTATGATTTCAGTCTGAAACACGTACAGTATATTCTGTTTTTTAATGCCCAGCTTTTGTCGAGTCTATCATTATTTTTATGGCTGTCGTTAAAAAAAAGAACAGTAAACTCGCTTATAATCAACATGCTCTAGTAATTTTTAATAATTAGCTAATTAATCTTTTAATGAATGCTGTGATGCAAACAGCAATGTACAAATATGCACACTAATTTGAAAAACAAGCAAAATATAATAAGTAATTACATTTTTTTAAATTTATTTAGCCAGCCAAAAATTAATAAGCTCTATTTTCTCAACAGTTTCTTTGTATTTGATGCCTTTTTTGTGATAAATATTTGAATACCATTTCTTTTAACAGCTCTAAATTAGTAATGATGGAATCTTTTATTATTAGGCAAGTCCATTTTGTTAACACTTTCATTTTATTATATTTATTTGATTTAATTTCAAATAACTTTTTATGCATTTACTCAACTGAGTGGTTTTTTTTTTATTTTGGCTAACGATATCTAAACTCATTAAGGTGTTGATTGTGAATACCTTTGGATTTTGACAGTCAAAGAAGAAAAGTTGTATTTTCATCCATTCTTTTGTTCGATTTTTTAGTTGATGTTCGCTCATTGGCAACATGTTGCTTTTTTCGACGATTTTTCTGTTCTGTTTGGTTCGGTTCTATTCAAATCTCAGGTCGTCGATTTTTAAGGCCCGGTTCTTTTGAGAGTGTTGACCATTTGCTATCTAATCTGAACGAGTGCCGCACTCGCTCTCCAGCTGTTAGCTCATCCATTTCCATTTCCATTTCCAAACTGCAATAAACGCCACACAAGCCAGACAAACTTCGAGCGCATTTCACAACAAGCCCAAAAGAGGAAGACAACATTGAGAACAACAATAACAACAACAAGATCACATAGAACCACTTGGGGTCATATCGTATCCATATCGGGGCAACAGCCGACGCCTCGGCGTCCGTTAGAAGCCGCTAATGAATTTCGAAAAAGAATAATAAAAAAATAAAGAAAAAAACAAAAATCAATTGAATGGACACAAGATATTGTATTAATTTATCAAAAAGTGCATATCCCAAAAACGAGGCTTTTTATAAATCGCTGCCTAATTTCCCAACGTTTGTTAAATAATCAATAACTTCTTAGTGCACTCGCACTCCCCCCACCCCCGCACCCCCTCTCACATACAGGTAGTTTTAGCTGGAGTGTGAAGTTTGTTCATTAATGCAGCTCAGATACAGATACAGAGTTTGACCAAGTGTAAAATAAAGGTGTGTATCTTTTTATACAAAATTGTGCGTGCATTCACAAGACAGGGCCAAAAGGCAGGCAGCCGGGCTGATAGTCGAGGCAGGCAGGTGTTGTTATTCGTATCGAACTTCTACTTCGACGCTCCTCTCAACAATGTGCATTGTCTTGTCTTGCCCGAAGAGGTCACAGTGCATACAATGCACAATGTAACCCAAAAAGCCAGGTAGAAAACTAAATTCACATATATTGTAGGCATGCAGGTAAACCATATTTCAAATGCTGATAATTGGCCAATTTACAGGGGACTCGAGTAACTCGAATTTTATGTGGCAAGGACTGAAGTTTGACAACGTCGCACAGTTTTGCAGCTCTCGATGAACTAGTTTTAAGATTCGAATATAGTTTAATATATATTTTAAAATTCAAAAATTTCAAATAATATTGTAGTTAATCTTAAGTTTTCAAACACATTTTAGTATTGAAATTAAGAAAACGTCCTGAAATTAGTCTAAAACAATTTTGCCATATAAATTCGCTTCTAACTATTCCGTTTGGGTACAGCTTCACTCTCTGCGTTGTTGCCGCACTTCACTCAAGGCAATGCTCGAAACTTGGCAACGTCGCATGCTTTACGTCTTTTGGCAAAATATTGTCAGGGCTTAGGAAACGCTTGTCGCTGTGAGCCATTTAAATGTTTGTGTTAGCCGTAACTTGTCATTGTTGCCTGACTGACTGACTGACTGTTTGTCAGTCTTGCTATCTCCCTCACTTCAACTCGCTCGCTCTCTGCCAGTCATGTCTGCTTTCGGATGGGCATAAGCCGCTGTTAATGACATGTAAGTTGCGTCTCAATTGCGGATTTGCTTAGCTTACTTTGCTCCCGAAATGAAATGACATTTTGATTGCCAGACAAAGTTCACTCTTCCGCTCTAGCAATAAATATTATGCTCGTATTTGCTAATGGGTGCAGGTTTGAGTACATCAAAATTCAACATGACTTTTATTTCTCGTAATTAATTTATGATGCCTGCTAATTTGCCAATCAAAAACACTGAAAAGGCGTTAATGGCAACAGCAGGCGTTCGTCGTTTTAAGTTTCCTCTTTGGGTATACAAACTAAGTCACACAGCTTGTCATGTTATGCCTGAAGTGGTAAGATTCTAGAAAATTTAAACAGTTATTAAGTCAATAAGAGTTGAGATAGGTTAAATATATTGGCTTGATTTTATGTGTTTTTGTTATTTTATTCTTAAAATATATCTTGTGTTAAATTATTATAAATTATACAAATATTAACTGCACACAGAAAGTATCTTTTGTACTTTGTTCTGGGTTTTTATCTATCAAATCTATCGAACTTATCGTCATGTTTGTTGTTATTAAAAGAGCATTTAAACTTTGACTAAAGCAAATAAAATAAATTTGCTCCTCTTCAAATGTTTTAATCGTACTCGGGGAATCAGCACAAGAAAATAAATCTTCAAAAGATACACGAATAAAAAAGAAAAAAACTGGCTCAAGAAGATAACCCTTGAGTTGCCTGAAAAGTGTTTCCGCATTTGGCGTAAGCTGCCAGCATTTGGTTAAATTTGCGCACATTTTGACTGCGGCTTGCAAAAGTCAACAAATTACTCGTACACACACTCAAGATAATTGAAATTAGCGACTGTGACAGCCTGATTGCCTTGCCATGTCCCCTCCTGGGGGACCGGCAGCAAAACCTGAACCTAAGACGCTGCCACAAATCTCCACAACTTAAGTCAACTGGCTGCTGGCCGCCCACTCGTTTTGGGGCGCAAAACCAAAAACCGAAAGCCAAACCCAAATCGAGTGGGTTTTTTGGACAGACCAACCACATATATATGAAGCAACCATGTGTGCTGGAGGAACTTGAGGACTTGGGCTTGGGTTTGTCAGTCGCATGTTGAACATCCCAAAGCCAAACGCATGATTCGAGTCGATTGCGTCCGTCCAAGTTGGAGAAGTTGTAGAAGTTGGTCTGGTTGTGCGTGGAGAAGAGCGCATGCCCATCTAACTCGGCAGAGATATTGTATAATGTGTATGAGGAGGGATATGATAATGAGCAGGAAATGAGTTGAGTGTGAAATTTATGTACACAGGAGTGTTTTGAATTCTAGCACGTCTCGTTCCCTGTTGTCTATGGCCAGCCCATCGTCTTGTTTGGCCAACATGACTGATGGCTATAATTATAATTGTGTGTGTCTGTTTGCGTCTGTGCGTTTGATAATGAATTATGCTTAAATTATGTACTCCATTGACATCCAACCAAAAACAAATCGTGTTTTGATTGACTAAGACACAACCGATTCTTACTTCCTGCACTTACAAAATTCAATTTTAGAACATAACTCAGTCTCGAATGTTTGTAAATTGCTGACAGTGCATATGCATATAATTTCAATTTTCATTAACAAACAGTGTAGCGTTGCTTACGAAATGTGTTTTGAACATTTTTTATTTTGAAAACTCAAAAGTTTTAGTCTTCACACCCAATTTATTGTCGATGAGTGTAAATAAATTGTCAGATACTTTTTAAGCACTGTCAAAATCGTATTTCTTTCAATTGTTTTAAATTATTTATCATTGTAAATATTTCTGTTAATTTTTGTAAAGCATCCAGTAAAACGTTTAAGAATGCTGCAGACAGAAAAATTGGGAATAAAATCTGATTTGAGGAAGTTGAGGAAAAACCTAAATAAATTTTCTTGGTCGTGCTCTTAAAATTTCATGACGAAAACGAAAACATTTTTGGCATTTTTCGGTTTGTTAATTCCACTGAATCAGCGTGTGCTGAATGACGCACTTATCTATTTATTCACATATATTCTAATGCTAGGCATGGATTGACTCAAAATTCAATAAACAATGAAGGGCTCTATACAATTGTAAAAAGTACATTTATTGAAATTGACTTGTGTGCATAGAAATCCAATACTAGGCATAATTCAACCCGCTGCGCAGTATTTGTCCAGCAAGAAATAACCAGACACCAAAACAAGCATAAAAAATGTTTAAACAAATAACAGAAGAAAAAAAATGAGAAAATTAAAATTTCGTAATCCGAATGTCACACAATTGAAATATGTAATTAATTATACAGAAAATATACAAAATACATATCTAGATACATATATGGATATGGGCTGCAGTTATGCCGCCTGCTGTGTATTTGGTGCTACCAAAACAACAGCGCCACAGAGTTTCGATAGAAATCTACAAAACTATTTGCCACAACCGGCATTAATGGGGAGGGGGGGAGTATGTGTGTAAGTGTGTGTGTGCGGGGAGGAAGCCAGGGGGGGGGGGGTAGGCGTGTAGACCGCCAGCAGCTGTGCTGCAAGCAGCTCCATAAAACTGGCGGCCTTTTGTTTTTTGTTGTTGTTAATGTTGCTGCTGTATTGTTGCTCATATTTCGTTTTAATGAATCCACTCTATGATTATCTTGATTTCGAAACATTTTGAGCTGTGTTTAAGCACAACACACACTCACACACTCACACACACACAGACACCCACACACGCATTGAATAAATTGAATGAATGAAAATTAAATGCGATGCGATATCAGATGCGCCCTTGGTGGTCGTTGACTACCGAAAAATATATTAATTAAACGCCATAAAAAACAAATATTGATAAATAGTTACCAACAGTATTCAATTTGTTACTGGCAATGCAAATTAGGCGCCTAAAATGTGAGACATGTTTACATAATTTTGATATGACCTATAATTGTGAAAAGAAATAAACTAAACTATTCAAAATTAATAAATGTCATAGAGTTTTTAATAGAAATCAAATGCCAGTAAAAATGTGAATAAAATTGTTCTAAACATATCATTTCCATCAAGCTATAAATTTAGATATTATGCAACAAGCGCATCTTCTAGTCGAGCACTTTCGCCGTAGGAATTACAAAAACATATACGTAACCAGTGGCACAATGTAAATATTAATGTTTAATTATACAATATTTATAATACGTGCATAAAATAATGCCTGCTTTTTGTTTGCCATTGAAATGATGATCTTCTGTGTTTAATTTACGAATATTTAAACTGCAGTTTTGTTTGCACACGATTGCAATTTAATAGACTTTTAATTTCATTAGTTTTATTTGCTGTTTGTTAATGGATTATCGTTTATTTTTATGCTTGGCATAAAATTTAATTTCCAATAAATGAGTGCTTAAATTTTGATTGTTAAGATTTATGGAAGGGATACTATTAAGGCGCATAAGCCAACAATTATATTAAACAAGCTTTAAAAACATTGAAATAAGTTGGGCAACTAAATGGAAGCCAAAGCAGCTGAAGCTGGCTACCGATATGCCACACACAGGGGGATCAATCGGCTAAAGCATAATTCCATTGAATTAAATGCATTTGGAGTGAGCAACGAGAATGATCGGGCAAGTCCTATAATCACTTAATACCCCCCGAGCTAATGATGCTGGGGTCGAATAAGCGTAGCCAACAATTTAACAACCATCTATCATTAAATAATTTGTTAAATTTTGAAACTAAAAGCGCAACGCAGCTACACACATCGAGACCTTAACGCAGCACGGCCTAAACACGGTCTTGATCTCGGTCGCAGCCCAATTGAGGAACAGGGAATGGGGAATGGGATATGGGTTATGGGATATGGTTCTCTGTCTGAGTCTGAGTCTGGCTTTGGATATGTGTGTATGTTTTGTGAATACGAATGCGAGAGTGAAGCGTTTTTTAATTAGCTGTGCAGTCGATAAAAAAAATGCGCTGAAAATGAAGTGAGCGAACCGAAGCGAAGCAAACAAACAAACAAAAAGAGCTAAATGGAACGCAAAAAGCGAAAAGCGAGGAGAAGTCAAGAAAGAAAAAAAATTATGAACTGGTAAAAAGATTCGCACGCAGCAAAAGATCCACATCGGCATCGGCATCGGTTGATGGCCTGTACGTGATCGGTTCATAAAACTAAAAGCACCCATAAACTGATAATTTGAGAATTTATAAATTTAAAACGCAGACCGGCAACGGGCAATGAGCATTATGGGACTTGAAAAACGTCGATTCCGATCCCGATCCCGATCCCAATCCCGATCGAACTTGCCATCAACGTGCTAGACAGGAAGCGATGATGTTTCATAATGATGATGATGATTAGCTCGGGGGTGAGACTACCAGTCTGCCAGGCAGTTAGACGGTCAGACAGACAGACAGGCAGACTGTCTGACTGCGACTGTTCATATTGTTAGACACTTCCAAGAAGCGGTTCGTGCTTCTAACAGACTTGAGTCCCTTCAAGCGTAAAACCCAAGAGTGTCAAGGATAAAGTTGAAGTTGCAATGACAGTTTCGAGCATTAAAAAGATCTGAATGTTAGTTATTAATATGAGCTTTAAGTTTAATGAAATCTAATTTATTTTGATGCTTCTACAGCCTTCACAATTATTTGATTTGTTGTTCAATTTACTACTGAAAGCAGCTTTCAGGCAATTTCGGTGATGATTTATTCAAGCTTACAGAAATCTGTTAACATTCACATTCAAAAATAACAAGTAGAAACTGAATTAAATTCAGTCAAATCATGAAAACTTGCTTTTAAAAGCTTTTAAGCGATTTTCGATACGAATTTCCAAGTGCTTACAAACTTTTTACTGCAGATTTATCTAATTAAGATTAAGATCACTTGCTTATGTGTCACTTTCAGCTCATGTCATTGTTGCAATAGAATGAAAACTGTAGAAAAACAGTTTGGGAGCAGTTCTTAGAGCAGAGAGAGAGAGAGAGAGAGAGAGAGAGAGAGAGAGAAATGCTTAAGTTCTAAGCCCACACGATTGTTTAATGTTTAAATTTAATGTGCGTTTCTTAAGACTATTTTTTACGCGCATTTAAACATTTTATTTGCCGTTGTCGTTGCCAAGGGCCCTACACGTTCTTCGATACTTGGTGCTTGGGACCTGCTACTGGCAGGTCGTTAAGTTGCCACATCTTTCGGTTTTTATTTTTACGCTATACGAGAGAGTTTTACGACCGTTGCACTAATTAAAATATTAAGCAGAATTCGCTGGCCAACAAATAAAATTCGTGTTAATTTTTATTGAGCAGGCTACGCGACTCTGGTATGCAATTTGCAGTAATTAAGCATTAAGCTCTCTGCGATCATAAATCGCAATGTTCCAACACACACCATCCAGCACACAAATCAAGCGCCTTTTTGTGTCTGCCTGATAAGAGTAAGCTGGCTGAGATTTTCGATAGGATCTGCTATCTGCTCGTCTTGTACGGGGTCAAGAGCTCAGGCGACCCGTGATGACAATAAAAAATTGAAAATTACGAAAGAGATCGGACCGCAGGCGTCTCAAATCACAGCAATGAATGAAACGTGTGTGTGAGTGTATGTGCTGAATGAAGTGGATACAGTGAGTACTCTGCTCTAGGCAACAATCGATTGGGTCTGGGCATGGAAATGGTAACAAGACCCTTATGCATTATCCAAGCAAACACTCCAAACATCCTCTGTGACAATATTGTTGTTGTTGCTGTTGTTGTTGCATCTTTCATTCGCTTTGTTAATCGGAGTACGAGGGTTGCCCTGACAGAGGCGTCGATAAAGCCACAGGGGGTCATAAATTCTTGAGCTTCTTGCGTTTGTTTGCCACTGCGAGAGATATCAATGAAAACGCCGACAACGTTGTGTCGCCGTCTTGCCACATTGTCTTCCCTTAAGTTATCGCCAAAAAAATAAACGACAAAAAAAGAAAATAATAATATAAAACAAGAACAACCAGCACATAACAACAGCAACAACACATACATGGAATTTATCTGGCAGCTTTTTTATTTCAGGCCCTGCAACCTTTTGAATGCGTTATTGAATTTGTTTTTTTTTTTTTAATTTTCCAGCAAGCATGTGTCATGTTTTTATATCGACTGAAATTATCAGGAATTATATTTATTACAGGGTATTACAAATTGTTCAAGGCTTAGCTTATAGAAGTTAAAAGCACAAATAAAACTTGAAATGTTGCACAACAAACTAGTAGAATAAATTTTCAGGTTGGATGCAAATCTAAAGATTTGTTAGAATTGTTTCATGAAATTTGATCGTTCTGCAAAATTGCCCTCATTTTCTTCATTCAATTAAAAAGTCAGGAAAAAATAAAAAAAAAATGTAGAAGATGGTTTTCAATATTTTCTGCTATCCAATTAAATAAGTAACTTCAGAAGCCCAAATCTGTTTTTTATTAATTGATACGTCTTGAAATTTCTTATTATATTCATTCTTATTATATTCATGTTTTCATCAATTATAAAATGTCTGAAATCGCAGGGTGTTCATGAGTTAATCACTTAGTGCTTTAATTATTCTCCCTACGGTGTTTATTTTGTCTTGGTGGTTGCTGCTATCGCATTCGATTTAGTGTCTTCTTTGCTGCTTATCTGCGGCTTGCTTTCTTTCACCAACAAGCCACAAGCGGCGACTCCTCACTTCGTAGTTTAGTTGTGGCAGAGTGTCGGGACGCGGGGCGACTAGGGATGGGTTTCGGGGGTTTCTGGACACACAACTCTCGGCGTATGTGTCATCGGCGTTAAGTGCTACGGCAAAGAGTTAATCTCGTCGATAATTATAATTTATGGCTTGCTGTGTGTTCACCTTCCTCAAAAAAATACATTCAAGTACCAAGTATGCATTATACAGCGACTTGATTTCTTCTGCTTTTCTCTCCCTTTCTCTCTCTCTGTCTCTCTCTCTCTCTCTCTCTGTTTTGTTGTGTTTTGTGTGCTTCACCATAATCACAGTTTATAATTGGGGTTTGAGTCGGAACAACGCAAAAAAAAAATAAATAAATAAAAGCATCGCATTTTGAGTTGCTGTGTTTTTTCTCCAGCTGCTGTTCATAATGTCAAACTGACAATATTTATGATTCAGATTGCTTATTGTAATTGATCATTGTCTGAGCGATCATAAACTATCTCTATGTGAGTGCGTGTTTCTCTCTCTCTCACTCGTATCTCTCTCTCTCTCTCTCACTCCCCTCTCTCAGTATTTGGTGTCTTGTGGGCTTATGTGTTGAGCCCAATTATGTCAATCAGAGCCAGTGGCTACCGTTTTCACTTTCACCTACTTAGATAGGCCTCGTCGGAGTAGTTGGGCCGAGCTGTACGATATCTGTATCGTAATTTATCATATTGATAAACCAAATGTTGCGACGTCAAAAGCGGCTTTTGATGTAGACCACTTTGACACACACCACTTCGCACCACAAACCACATAGTCTCAGCAAAAACACTGGTAGCCAAACAACTGCAATCCAGACAAGTTCGTCGTGCAGCTCTATGAATTCCAGTTCTTTAACTTTAATCTTTTCCACATTAACTTAATTTGAGCGATAAATCCCTGTGAAAACAAGCTCTACTTATGCGTAACGAACAGATACCCTGTATTTAAGGTTTTAATTGTAAATGTTGTTCATTTTATAAACTATGAATATAAACCACATATTAATTTATAATATTCCTAAATCAAATTTATATTCTTTTCTATTTAGATACTTTGCTTAAATGTATTAAACTTAAATGTATGAACTTATTAATTTATTTTTCCATTATATATATCGAATAAAATATCGATTATTATAATTTTCTTCTGACTTATGAAAATTCATTGTATTCAAATGATAGATCATTTAATATACACTTAAATATAAATAGCAAGTCCTTAAATTTTTAAATATACATGGTCTTTAACATATGATTATAAGTGAAATTTTTAATATCATAATATTCATATTTAGACATATGTACACACATAAATCACACACATCGTCCACTGAATATATATCTTCGCTGAGTAAAGGGTATGTGAGATGGAGACAACACTAATGTGCCTCCATTTGCAGGCCGCACCAATCATAATTCATCAGTGAAGGGATACCAAGTTGAGACTATGCGAAATGTTTCTATTTACGGGACACATCAACATACCAGCTCGTTGCCACTTCCACTTACCACCTCTTCTGCCCCCTCTGCGCGCTTTGCACAGAAAACAAATCAACGCTGCTTGAAGCACTTAATCATGCGAAGGCTGCGCAGATTAACTCATTACTTAACACTCTTCCACTTCTCACTCTCTCTCTCCCTCTCTCTCTCTCTCTCTCTCTCTCTCTCTCTCGCTCTCTCTGTCTCTGTCTCTGCCTCTACCCCCATCTCTATCTCTTTCGAACAGAGGATCTGCTTGAGTATGTTGACGGATGCTGCAGATAATTGTGTGGCCACAGCCGAAAATCTCTTGCTCCCAAACCCCCATTCCACGTCAGCTAATGCGCGGGGGCGTGCACCATCGATTTGGCGGCAAAAAATGTTTCTCAAAAAAAAAAAAAAAGAAAAACTGTTTCAAAATGAATGCTCACCTTCTGCCCCTCATACGCTGCCCCCTTTGCAATCACCTACCTCTGTGACAGAGCGACACGAGTGTGGCCCCAGCAGCCACTCCTCCCCCCCGCCTGCCCCACCAATCGCTTAATGACTCGGCGACGTTTGTAGCTTTTGGCTGGCACATTAACATTCCACTGGTGCTGTTGTTATTGTTGTTGTTATTGCTGTTGTTGGGGGTGTTGCACAAACACAGCAGCTTAAGTGGAGGCTCTTTAAGAGCAGCTACTTTGCCTCACTTGTTATTGCTGCTACTGCTGGTTATTGTTGTTGTTGTTATTATTGTTGCACAGCTAAGATTTGAGTTCGTTTTACTTAATCCACTCTGCGGTTGTCCCCAAGGAATACAAGATTCTTGATCACTTAAGAACATCTTCGAGATTTTAAGTTGCCCTCAAGCATTTTGTAAGTTAATATAGGTTCAATCTTTTTCAATAAGGAAGTGATCTTTTATGTGGGTTTTGAAGAAACGAGAGCAACATAAAGTTCAGAATGTTTTGCAATGAAATCTTAACTAATTTAAAAGTAGTTTATTTTTTAAAATTCATAAAAAATGCAATAAATGGTTATTGACTGTGAATATGTGTGTCCACTTTTCCATAAATCTTTCTATTTCTTCAACAAATTGTTTACAAATCTTTTTGATTTAAAATATCAATAATTTGGCTGAAAACATACTTCATTTTGTTCCTATATTAAAATAGTAAACAAATTAAATACAAATACACATTATTCTCTTTAATTGTTCCTATAATTTACTTAAGATTTTTATAGCTTCAAAATCCCTTTTCCCGAGTTGTGATAAAAGATATTTTTCTGGTCACTTCATAAATATGCGACACCCATCAAAGAATTTGTTGTGTGTGTGTGTGTCGCTATGAAATTTATGATATTGCTGAACGAATTTACAACAATAATTAAATAAAAGACACACACACACATACAAACATACACACCCAGATACACATGCATAAAATGATGGAAAATGTATCTGTATCTGACAGACGTCAAATTCGAAATGCGTGCATAAAAACGGAGAATCAAACGGAAAACCAACTGACTGACAGACTGAAACAGACTCGCTGGGAAAGTCGAGTGGCATTTTCTATATATTTGATTTAAGTCCCCCCACCTCAGCCCATATTGCTACCATCAGAGTCTGTGGGATTGGCAGACCCATAACCAATTATTTACCAACACTCGTGTCCTGCACATTCTGCACAATCGGCAAATCGGATATGCAGTGAATGCAAGAAGCAATAACCTCCCCTGTCCCTTGTCCTCGACCTGTGTATCCATACCCTGGCCATTTTGTGTAATTATAGACATTTTCGCAACTATTGTGTTACAACATTTTAATGGTTCTTTACCTGAGCAAGCGAAAAATCTGTTCTACGAATTTATTTTAATTGCTGTCATTGCTTGCAAATGAAACCAAAATCGATCAAAGAGCAAAAGCAGCAAAATTCATGTATATCTACAGTTGTAATAAAATATTTACGTACAACGGCTGTGAAATCGTTGCTGAAACAGCTTCAGATAAGTTAAGACAAATCACTCGCTTTAAGCGCAATTCCCATTAAAGCTGCATTTTAGAATGCAGCCACAAATATCCCAGCTAAGAATCCCCTTTAAAAAGATAGCCCATCATTTATAATCCTTTAATAGGCGTTTATAAGGCATAAAACTAACAATGAAGCTGATAAATTTTTGATCATTTCTTTTCGCTTCGCCTCTCGCATGGCCTAAGCCCAATGGCCCATTGTTGCACATAAGCACTTCAGGTTCTGGTTTTATTATTGTTCGTCTTATTGTTGTCATTGTTGTTCTCGTTGTTGTTGTTGTTGTTGTTGCTGTTGTTAAAGAGGTAAATGTCAAAGCAACTAGAAATGCGCACAGATTTTTATAGTCAAGAATGTGCGGGCTGCTAAACTGACATTTGAATTTTGTAGAAAATAGAAGAGAATATTTGTGCAATGAGTTGCGCCTGGTTCTTTCTTTGCAGCATCATTAAATCTAATGACTTTTGCTTAGAAGTAGAAATTTGCAGGCACTAAAAAAGCATATAGCTTAAACAAAAATATAGAAACTTTTTATATATTCCATTTGTATTTTAATTATGTTTTTTAGTTATAAGTTAAATGAGTAATTGATATGATTTTTGTTGTTGTTATTATTATGTGTAATGTAATGGGTAAATTTAGAAATAATTATTTTTGGAAGTGTAATGCTTGAATAAGATTTAACCTCATTACAAGATTAAGAAAATTAGTTCATGCTCGAACCCCAGGAAATTAGATGTAGAGGTATTTATGGAGTAGTGGTAAAAATCAAGAACATATTAAATAATTTCATTTTATTAAAATAATAAAAGCAAAATCTGATTTTTAGCTCGAGCGTAGCTTACATTTCAGTTGCATTACTCAAAATCCACATAGCGTATCACTTTCTTAGTGCACACTTTGATTTTGTTAGTTTTGTACATTTTGAAGTAGTTGTCATTTGACATTTCCCATTGCACATTTCACATGCCCCCTCGATTTGGCATCAATTGTGCGATTGTGAAGAGGTCGGCAACTGTCTGGACTGCCGAAGAAAGCAATGCATATGATTAATTGCTGGGTACCTTCTCAGTCAGTGAGTGTGACAGCAACAACAAACGAGCATTCCTCCTCTTTCCCCCAATCCCGCATCGAGTTGTATTACCAAAAATAACATCAAAGCAAACAAAAGGCCGCTGAAAATATGAAGTGCTAACTTCGACGATCTACCAGGGAGGATGTCGCAAGAGGAACGAGAGGTTGCTGAAGACGGGGCGGGGCAGAGGCAGGGCAGAAGACAAACAGCAAGTCAGATGGAAATCTTGGCGACAGTTGAAAAGTTGAACAAATGTTGTTGCTGTTTGCTGTTTGCTGTTCGCTATTGGCTCTTGTATCGCAGATCGGGCAACGTACATCTGTATATATGGGCTATAGGGGAGTGGGGGAGCCGGGGAGGACTGTTGGGCAGGCAACTTGTTTCAGTTTTGGGCTCTCTGACTGTCGCCTGTCGTCGCTGACAGCCGCCGAGACATTTCGCTTCCTATACGTGTCTGCCAAATTCCAATGCCTGATGGCAGCATGCAAATTGCATTTTGTGTGGCAGCAACAGGCACAATCGAAGGGGGTGGGGGGCTAAGGGCCTGGGCCCAAGTTGGGTTGGGGTTTCGAGTTTTGGGGACTGACGCACAAATCGAGTTGTCGTAAAATTAGCACTTAATGCTTTAATTAATTACGTCGACGTGAGTTGGGCAACAGTACAACTGTAAATACTGCGGCTGCTGCTGCTGTTGTTGCCTCGTCCGTTTAATGCATTTCGCATTTATTTATGGCCACGGCATGCGCGTAACTCAACCAACGGCGACAGTAACTTCGCCTCCTTCATGCCCCTACACCTCCATGCCTCCATGTCTCTTGTAGATTGCCTCATGTTTGGCAACGTCAAGTGTCGGGGCGAACAAAAAAATAATAAAACACAAATTCATTGGCATTCCTTGGACACGTTTCACACTTTCACAGTCAGCAACAGGAACATCAGCAACAGCAACAGCAGCAGCAGCAGCAGCTGCGGCTACGTGCTTTACTCCCTTGCAAGGCGCTGTGCAAGCGTTTTATGAATGAGTCTCTGCCTCTGCAGGCAGAGGCTACCTGTGTAACAACACATAAAAAAAGGCAAAAGGCATTTCCTTATTTTTCATCTGGCTAGTCAATCTGGGATGTCTAGTTGAGTATCTTATCAGTGACTTAGTCTCAGTTCAGCTGAACTGCTGCGTTCTCAGTTGATGACCATAACAAAACTCAGGTTAAGCGACACTTTTATTGCATCCAAGCGTTCTTTTGCAGCTTACAGTTATTTCGACATATTGATTTATGTGTGTGTGTGTGTGTGTTGGTGCACACACAAAGTATCTAAAAAGTGGAAGACCAAAAACTTGTAGGTCAATTCAGAGATATTTTCCGGTTGAGAGACACTTTAAATTACCGGTGCAGATACAATTACAGAGATAGGAAAAAAGTTGATATATTAATATCTGTAGATACATATGAGCAATTGAATATTTAGAATCCTAGATGAGTCACAACAAGATGCAGCTACACATTCCATCAAAGATGGTTGCAGATACAATGACAAAGCAGCTACACTTGCAGTTGCAGATTCCTGTGGAAACTTGACTCGCAACTCAAACTCTCAAACTAAGGCAATCAAAACGCATTCAAAGCCAACTCGCGTACTTTTGAAGTGAAGTCAAAGGCACACACTACACACACTCATAGATACATTTGTATCTGAAGCGGCAATCGGTGCGATTGTCACATGATTAATTAAACAAATAATGCGCATCAGAAGCCGCAACAATAGCCAACACCTTGAACGTGCCACTCCTCGCAGCGCATGAGTAAATGAGTAAATGATTGAATGAATGAATGATTGCATGAATAATTGTTATATATACGCAAACACAGCTTCAAATGGGAACTCATCCCTCTCGAAACACGATTGTGTATTCGTCTTATCGCCTTGTCTTGAGCCTAAGACGACACTAACAATGTTTTTGTTGTTGTTGTTGCGTCTCTGGCTGCGTGCTTGGCCCATGATTCATTTTCAGCATACAATTTATACAATTTATCTGGCCTGGATTAGCCACTGACCCACGGCGCGACGTCCAGTCAAACGCACCCACAAAATCCTTTGGCCACTTGACTCATTAGGCGAGCATTGATACGCCATGCCACATCATCAACATCATCATCATCATCTGTGTCATCATCAACCACACATCATCATCGTCATCGTCATCGTCGTCATCATCATCATCATCATCATCATTATTGTCATTGTGGCCAGAAGCATCTTCTGCTGGTCGCATGATTTGCATTAATTTGGCAAATGCTGTCGATGAACGAACGCGTCCGATAAGCGCTGACATTGCCCAGATTCGATCCGTCGGCCATTAATTAGCCCACGCCATGACGCCGCATAATAAATTACCAATTCATTTCGGGCTTTAGCTGTTGCTGTCTGATTTGCTTTCGCTGTGGCCACAAAGCCTTTCGTGTCCAACAAGTAAACTGCATTTCGCAATTTCGCACCACAACTCAAAAAACAGAACGGATCCCGTTCCATATTTGATCAAGTTGGCAACAACAATCACGTTTTTGATACTGCTTAATTGAAATGTATTTGAATTTCTGGACTGAATGCTGAAAACGTTGATTTTGGCCGAGAGTCATGCACAATTTCTATTTTAAAAACTATGCTAAGCTTGCTCAATATTAATTATATTTTCAATCGCATAAATAAAAATTGTCCATTGATTATTTCTTGAAAGTAACTTGAAGTGTTAATTTGTATTAATTAATTGAGTTATTTTTGTACTTCTATAAAAAGAAAGACAATTTACACAGTTTGAAATACGCTTAAAACTTTTTTCAAAATCATCTGTTCGCTTTCAATAACATAGCATTTCAAAACGCACTTTATTTAGCTAAAAGACGTTTTGTTCTTCACACTTTTTTGACACTGTCACAAAATAGTTTCTACGGAAAAAATGCAAGTTGATGTCAAGTCAATTGATGGCTACAGCATTGACAGAGTTATTGAGCATATCTGTAAAAACGACAAGAGTAAAAACAACAATGCCTGTGTGGGTTCCACTGTGGTTCTTATGCAAATGAGAGCAAAACACACACACACTCAGACACACACACACTGAAAGAAAGACCACGCTCTACCAAAATTTAATTAATGCGCCGGCAATTAAACATGCATCATTTACAGCAGTCTCTGTGGCAGCAGCAGTGGCGTCGCCATCAGCGGAGGCGGCAACATCGACACATGCGGCATCCACAGATCTGTCAACACTTTTGGGGGGCATCGCATAACGTAACGGAAACCCAAAGCTCAACCCAGCTTCATCAGCATGGGGATGGCAGCCTCTTGACATTGTCCAATGCCATCATTTGTCAATATTAAGTTTAATTAGCGAAATTTCGACTTGATATGTTGCCAGAATATATAGAAATTATATACATCTGTGCACTATATATGTACAATTTGTTCTTACTTCAATGGGGCACAATTTGTGTGTGTTTTTTTTTTTTATGTATTTGTGTAGACAGCGCGCAGTTTCCTTATTATTATTTTTATTGTGGGCGGCTGCGAAAGATCGTTTATTTTCATTTCGATACGCCGACGAACAATTCTGTAAACTCTCCAGATTTATGAAGATACAAATTTAGCTTTAGTTGGACAAACAAAAATAAAGAGAATTGCTTGATATAATACTTAACTTGCTTGCTCGATATCGAATGTGCTTGAATCGTAAATAAATAAACAAACAAAAATAATAAATACTTGCAGCACATTTTTCTTTATTTTATTAAATTAATTTACTCACCCTTAACTTTTTGGAATACAAGTTTTATTGAAGAAGTATTTCGTTTGTTTTATATCCAGTAGTTGCACTAAAAAGCACTCAAAAAACATAAAAAATGATCGATTGTGCAACGAAAAATGCAGCGCAACGAATCGAAACGCGCATACGCCGCATTAACCCTTTCGGGAGAAATACATAAATTTCATTTTTCATGCTCAAGTTGTTTTATGTGTCAGAGACACAACGCAAAACGGAAGCAGAACATAAAAAATAAGTTAGAATTTGAAGACAAGCGTAATAGGCTAAGAAATACCCTGGCTTCATTTAACTGATATGAATTATTCCGGATAAATAATTGATAAATCCGTTTAAAATATTTGGGAAATTGTGAAAAAGTTAATTTCAGAAATAAATATAAGCAACAAATAACAGCAGAGGCCAGAGACCTCTTTTACCACTTCAAATAGCTACAGGGTATACTTACATGCGTTTGAAGATAAAAAGACCATTTGCAATTGACACTCAAATGCATTTTTAATTGTTATTTTATAATTTTGCCAAATTATCACATAATTTTTCTATTTAGCTCGCACTTCAAAGGCCTCGTGCTCTTTGCTAATGTGTTGATTTTGGGACGATCGCCGTCGCATAAATCATAAAAACCTAATGCAGTCGTAAGAAAAACAGAAAGCACAAACACTTTTACGGGGAGAGGATGGGATGGGAAAGGGGTTGCGTTGGTTGAGGGGGGTGGGGGGGGAGGGAGTGTGGTTGTTGGATTGGAGCACTCGAAGCCATTTAACCATAGACAAATACAAATTTGAAATGTAAAAGAAAATATTTTTTTACTCGACAAACGCCGCCAAGTGGGTGGCAACTGAATTAATTTGCGGCTTCTTCAGCTGCACCGCCACCTCCTCCCTCCCCTCTGGCTTACCCTGCGTCTTTCTCTCATAGTTTCATCAATATTTTTTTTTGTATTTTTTCGGTTTTTATGTTTGCGTGTCGAGCAGACGCAAAATAAATAAACTTTAAGTACTTTTCGAAATTGCTGCTGGCTGTTGTGTAATCTTAAGTAGTGCGCCGTGCACTCAACACACACACACGCAAACACACTCTCAGCCATTCACGCACACACACACATACACACACTGACTCGCAGACAGCTTGGCATGTTGACATATTAATGCAATTAGTTTAGGGCGCACTTCGTGCTAATTTTATAGTCCTGCTCTTTGCCATATTTACATTATTCATATCTGTAACGCCCATCCTCCCCCCCGTAGTCCCTTACCCCAGTTGACAACCCTAAGCAGTTGTCATTTCATCTGCAGGCACGCACTGCAACCATATGCAGTTTCAAAAAAGGGGGGCAAAGTGGCATGCAACAATGCTGCAGCTGTTTGTGCTCCCAAATTTATGAGCCAAGCTCCAAATTTATGCCTCAAATTGACATCGTTAATGAAAACAAAATATGAAAAGCACTGAGTAAGCTATACACATATGAGATATACGATGTGAGGTGTTTTTAATGCAGTTCTTGATTGATACTTCGAAATATGTTAATATAACGCTTACAAGACAAACCAATTTTCATAAGCGAACTATTTATGGGAGCTTAGAGTACCAAAGTGATCTATATACAAAGATACTGCTCTTAGACTCTGTCTAGAAAAGGACAGATCCATTAACTTATTCTGGAAAGTTGCCTGATAAGTAGACTTAGACTCTCTCAAATAGGGGCCTCAATAAGGCTCCTCAGGTCAGAAACAATGATTGTTTTCTGGCACATGATTGATTGAGAACTGTGAGTCATTTATAACGAAGGGCCACAATAGATCTAATAATAGTAATAAGAGATAATAATAATAAACATATTGCATTTCTAATATTTTAAGAGAAAATCTGTTTTTCTGTGTTGCTCTTTTTATTCTGATTTTGCACACATAACAAATATTTTACCAATCTCTTCAATTTTCACCCCCAAAAAAAAATGCAGAACTGCGATCGTTTTTCGACTACCTGTGACCAATGTTGCATGGAGAAAAACTGTCGCATTTGTCCATTGTTTAGCCAAACACAATTTACACAACTCTCGCGGCAATTATCCTGCGCAGTTTGTTATTTTTTGATTACGAGTCTCGCCCCACCCCCCTTGCACCTTAACAGCCGCCGTGCCAAACCAAATTACATGGCTACAACAAAAGGCCGTACCAAGTTTAGCTATAATTTATGGGAGCAGCACATAAAAAAGAGCGAAGCAACTACAAAGCGGGACTGCTGCCAGCCCATTTCCGTTGCGCAGAAGGCTAATCAAAAAAATTCTAACCCCTCGATGAGCAGGCATAAAAAACAATGAGTAAAACTACGAACCACCCGGCGCGAGACTCTCAACTGAACTCATCCCATCTGTGAGCTGAACTCTCATTCCAACTTGAATTCATCTCGTGCTGGGCTGCTGAGCAGCCGGCTTGTAATCCCAGCTGTAAATATGCCGCTGATCCAGCACCGATCTTAAATCATGTTTCTATTTATGTTGTCACAAGAGATTTGCGTGTTTCGCTCGCATTGCACTCTATGAGTCTGCAACTGGTAACTGGCAACTGGCAATTGGCAACTGTAGCTGAGCACAACTTGAGAGAAGTGTTGCTAAGCTGGCTTAAGAACAACACGAGTCGCATTCTTTTAAATCGCCCCTCTCGCCAAATAGTCTTGCTCTTGGCCATTTCCGGTTCTCAAGGGTTGATTACGTGAGCGCATTCGCGTCATTTTTTTATAGCTACCCTTACCCCGGTCTTTTGGTCCATCGATCATCTATTTTAATTAGCAGCAGCGTGTCGATGGCATTCACAAACTATCAATTTCACTTGGACACCCTTCGCAAATGCTATTTACATAAACCCAAAAGACATGTGACGAATCTGAAGTGCAGTTTCAGTTTCAGTTACACTTATAGAACACATTTCGCTCTCGATAAATCGAGCTCTCTTTGTTAAGTGGGCGTGGCCGCATACACTTGGAGACAGCAAAGGACACTTTTATGTGGTTTATCTCATTGAATTCGTCCCTTAACTCTGAACCAGAGGCAGCTGTGAACTGCATTTGATAAATGGCAACCCAATGAAAGATAATCGAGCCAACATCGAGGCACACTCTCAAACTAAAACTCAATCTCACACAAAAGACACGGGCTTGCACAGGATGTGGCTGGTTGCTGTTAACAACTCTTCAGATATATTTATACACTTGCCAAAGAGTATTTTGAATAACTTATGTGGCTTGCGGCCGCAATCTTATTTTGAGATTTTTAATAGTTATTATTCCAAAATATCAACTCATATTCATGAGAAATATCTTTTCAGATATTTTTTTGCTGACTTATTATTTGATCTCTATATAAATTCCACATTTAAAAATCATTCATCTATAGCTTTTTGAACTCTTTTTATATAATTATCAGATTTGGGTTAGGGTATTTAAATTTGACTATTTAAAAAAATGTACACATTTTCCGGTAAATTCTGTTGATGATTCATCACTGAGCATTTCTCATTCTTGTTTGCTTGTTGTTTTCTTGTACAAAAAGGTGTTCCAAGGATTAGCCTTTCATATCTCCATGTTCAGAGCGATGAGTTTGAAGTTTTGATGAGTGCGTTGGTGCCTGATTTTCTATGAGATGATGGGGGTCTTATAAACAATTATTGATTGTATTGTTAACTGAATGAAATGCATATCGAATGGGTTTTCAATTAATTCTTATTATTATATTTCATGTGGTTTTTGTTTATTGTGTCTGTGTGTATCTGTGGGTAACCAAATGTTGTTTTGGTTAGCTGCAGCTACAGACTACCCTCTACCCACTCTCTCTTCCTCTCTTCTACTCTTACCTCTCTCATAACTTGCCTCCTGCTGTTACTCTCCTGTTGCTGCTGGAGTCCGTTTTGCTACTGTTATTGCATTTTGTAAAGTAAACATGCCAAGTGCTGCTGTCGCCCATTGCCACCCACAAATTTCACACACACACCCACAGCTGCACCATATGCAAATATTTACTTTGCGTTGATGAGGCTGATGAACAGGATGAACGCTGGCTGCCGATGCCGTTTGAGGCTGACGCTGAGGATGTCCATTGATGAAGCCACTCACCGCACAAAGGGGGTAAAAACGTAAAAAGTGCTGCACAAATAATGTCATACGGATGCCTCATTTACTTTGCCAACTCGCCCCCCACCCAGCTAGAAACGCCTACAACCCTGTGGCAACCCCTTGGCAACCTGCTGACTGCGTTTTTTAATACCCTCTTCAACATGCAATTGATCAGAAAACGGGTCGCTCAAAATTGTGTAAATTCACGTTTAGAGTCCTGTGGGCGATATCCTTAACTCTTTTATGAGAATACGGCTGTAGATGACAAGCTGGAGACGAATGAATGTGTCTAGTTTTTTTTTAAATCATTGTAATCCAATATTAACATAAATGTTGTCAAGCCTTGAGAACCGTCTTGGAAACTCAATAAATATTTATTTAACTATAAAACAATCATTAGAAATAAAAATGTGTGGTCAATTACAGGGTAACTCTTAACTGAGCAGCTTTACTAAAATATTCCAACTTGTTTTTTTTTGCTGCTCCTTTGTCGCTTTGCAGTTTCTCAAACTGCTGTTAGCATAAATTTCAAAATTAAAATCGCAACTGCGACATATGCGCTTGGATGTACCCAAAAGTGGATGGGAGACAGGCTCTAAGCCAAGGGGTTGCTAGCGTTGGGTGGGAGTACAGGGGTAGGGGGTTGTGCTCTCAAAAAGTAATTATTTCAAGCAAAGACGGGAGCCAGGGGAACCCAGTCAGTGTCTTTGTCCAGATTCTCGATGCGCGCTTTTGTTGCAGCTGTCACTTTACTTTGACATTTCGCTGGCATCGACTCTCCCTCTCTCTCAGTGCTCACCGGTGTGCATCTCTCTCTATTAAGCCCTGACTATCTCTCTCTCTCCCTCTCTCTCTCTCTCTGTATGTGTATTTCGCTCGTTGAACAACAACAATTCTTGTTTACATGCGCAATAATTATAAAATTTACGTTTGTTGCAATTGTTAAATAAATCAATGTCATGGCGCTTTTCCCAAACTGCATTGTTCGACACGATAGCTCAGTGTTCTCCCCCCTCTCTCTATCTCTCTCTCTCTCTCTCTCTCTCGTTGCCTCGCTCTATCTGTCTCTCTTCCCTGAGGGGTTGAGTGTTGTGGAAGTTTTTTGTTTCGATTTAATTGCTTGTTAAAGGCGAATTGTGCAGCCATTGCACGTTGAGTTAATGATCCAGGAATGTGCTGACTTGCAATGGCCCGTAAACTGTAAAAGCCATAGGCAAAGGGGTTGGCTTTGTAAGGGGGTGCGGCGAGTGGGTGATTTAACTTAAGTGTAATCCAGCAGTTGGCTATCTTTGAAATTTGATTTCTACCGCAGTTTAAGCTCAGGCGAAACTTTTGATTGAAATGCAGCACTTAAAATAAAAAATTAGGGATGGGTTTTGGGTTGATTTGTTCTCTAGACAAGACTGTCAGAGACAGCTTGTAAGCTGCATGCAAGTGCAGAAATGCATTGTGAAATGTTGGACTTTTTACCGATTTAAAATGCTCTTTTCAAATTAAGCATAAATCGCATGTCTTGGAAATAATTTGTTTATTTCAATTTTTTTTTACTTATGCGCTATCTAAGATTCAACAGTCCACTTTAATTAGATAAAATTTTAACCTATTTCAAACTAAGCCTCATCATACACAACATCAATTTACAGAGCATCAATATTTGGGCATATTTCCCAAAAATGTGTTGCTATATTTGTTGCATAGGCAAACGATGCAGTCACACACACAATCAAATTGATGTAAAATTTTTTGGAACACAACAATGAAAATGTAGCTTCATTAAATATGAAATTCAAACTAAAAGCAATTTCAGATTGCACTCAAAGCAGTTGAGGAATGGGCATGGGCTGGGACAGGGATTGAGACTGGGATTGAGACTGGAATTGAGACTGGGATTGAGACTGGGACAACTGCTTCACGCTGTGTGCGACTTACTTAGTATGACATGTCTCTGGGTCTGCTACCAACACTATGTGCCCTGCACCCTGCCATCCTCTGTGCCATTTCTAGAGACATTTCACAATTTTTGCAATTGCTGGGCGAACACACAAAAAGCGGCCAGCAGCCAAAGCGGCGACTTATACACAGATACAAATACATACACATATGCAGCTGCAGATACAGATAGAAATTCAGACACTTGAAGTACTAAATAATTTGGAACCATTGTGTTGACACCACGACAGATAAAAGCAACTGCAACTTGGTATGTGAATGTATGTGTTCATGATTTCAAATTATTTCTTCATTTTGTGCTAAAATATGCAAAAAGTAAAACAAGAAAGTAGCACAAGACAAACATCGTTGGCATCATTATTAAAAATCCCAGGACAGAGTATTCAAATTTTATAATATCCTTTAGTGAGATACAATAAAGTGTTTTTCGATTAAATAAATTATGATCTTGAAAATGTACAGAACTGCAATAGTTGGAGTATTTGTCAAAATTGAAATGGATTGTAAACGGTTACAAAGATGATAGGTATTTTTGAAGTCAAGGAATAAAGTACAATTTACAAATTTATTCCTTTTAAATTAAACTCAATCCTTTTACAATAATTAACTCAAAGCAACTCAACTAAATAGCAGCGTATCATCTACAAATATAGGGCAATAATTCGTCGATGTTATTTGGTAATTTCATAGTTAATATTTACTTTCTACTTATGTTGGCATTGTGCTTGTCTGCATTATTTGCCGTTTGATTCCTACTATTTTTCATCCATGTCTGCATGTTTGCATGCACTGACAAAGGATAATAATAACGATGCCGATGCCGATGCTGCTGTTGATGATGGGGTCTGAGAAGATGATGATGATGATGCTTAATGGTGTTTGGCTGCTTGACTTGGCTGGTGACTTGGTTTTTTCTGGCAGTGCATGCAGCAATGACTATTTGTATGCATTTCCCATTTGGCTCTTGTCATTTAGAATAAACAGCGTAATTGCAAGTTTGTGTGGGCGACACAAAACGCTGGCGACAAATAATCCATATATACATAAGCATGTATATATATATATATAAACATATATGTCCAGATGTACATATATCCTCAACACACTTAAGAACTCTCATGCTTATTTGACTTTCGACTCTAGCTAGCCGGACAGCGAGCATTAATGTCAGCAGCTTGATGATGCAACGACCTTTGACTGGATAGAGTCTTCAAAGAGCGTACCCGGAAAGGCTAGACTCAAGCAAACATGCTACATGCTGCTACATGCAACATCATGCTATAAAATTTATGGCACACGTGTACCTACATATATACATATATGCGGCACGCGGCACAGTTCCCTGCCTCCCATATCCACAACCACACTCATAGGCATACCCATTCCTGTTCCGACTCCCATTTCCCATTCCCGGAACACATGTGGGCAATGGAGTTCTGCATCTGCATCGGTGGGAGGGCTCTATGTGCATGACATGTTCCAAGTTCCAAGCTCCAAGTTGATCCATGTTTACTTCATAATATTCTTACAAAACCCAAAAACCTTTTACTTTACGCCGCAGTTTTACGAGCTAATCGCGCGGATTGTTGTCGCTGTGCCCGTTTTCTTTATATACCCTGTAACTATAAAAATTAGTAAAATCGGGTATGTGGAAGATGTGTAATGAATGAACATATATTGAAAGGAAAATCAAATGCTGGTTTAAGTTGTATCACATTTTCCATTTGTTTTCCTGCTTCACTGCATATTTAAAAGCTCGAAAACATTTTGAAATGATTTTAGTAGAATTTTTGATTATTACAAATATTTATTATATATTTATTTATTTATATTTATTTATTAGAGCACAAATAAATCTTTATTTACATTTATGAATTACTACAGGGCATCTCCAACTCAAGCAGTCTTTAAATTTTCAATTTGTTCTTTTTTTTATTTAGCTATTCTTCCGACGGCATCGGCTGTCAGTTTTTGAAGCGCCTCTTATTTTAGTTGGGTAATTAAATTGCAGTTTTGATGTGAGACATTTATGGGCCGCAGCCGGCGACTTGTTGAGTGATTTGTACCTTTTTGAGGCACTGTGTGCGTGTGTGTGTGTAGCAACTATGTAGCCCAGTAATCAAGTTGAAAAATGTCTTTATTTGCAGCATTCACACACACACACACACTCTAAAACACACTTAAAAGTCAAATTCGTTGAACAAATTTATTTTCAATTGTTTGCAAATTTCATTTGCCAAGAGCAGGAGAGGGGTGGAAGCTGCATCAGGAGCAGCTGGCCACCACCATGACGAACATCCGGCTAATGTGTCCATTTCATTCCTTACTACATTCCTATGTACTGAGTACCCTCTAGACACCTCTACCCACCCCACCCCACCCCCTCCCTTTAATTCACATATGCATGCGTGCAGCTTCAGTTTTTCACAGTTTTCCATTAGCAATTTGAAGTTGTTGTTTTTGTTTTTCGCACTTGAGCGCATCGCAAAAATGCCGCAAACCCAAAAAATCTATTTCGATTGCGTGTTGGTTGCCCCTATTTCACATGGGTCAGCGCCGCGGTCCCGGGGATTACACAAAATAATGACGCATAAATCCGGCAACGGCGAAACGCATTCAATGCTCACTGATTGCTAGCTGCCCGACCGAGGGCCTAAGGTGGGTGAGGGTTGTGGGATCGGTGGTGCAGGGTGGTAAATTGTGGTAATAACTACTGCAGCTACTTACATAGATCATTGATGTTGACCAACATATCTAGTTGGAGTAGAAGACTAATGCACACATAATAAATCAGAAAACTCACGAATCAAAATCGAAAGAAAATTAAAAAATTATTCATTTTAGAGTTTCTACTGTGTAATACTGAGAAAAGGTGTTTGAACACGTATTATGGCTACTTAGACACGTTATTTTCTTCAGTTATTTCATTTAATTTAAGCACTTACAATTATGAGGCTTTTGGTATGCAATTGCCGACTTTAGAGTCCATAGCATAAACCCATAACCCAACCGAGCTTATATTTTATTTTTGTTCAACTTTTTCTTTTGACTATTCGCAACTGCAGTGAGCTAATTTGGAATTTTAATTCCGTTTATTGCCGCATTGAGAGCGCAGAAGAGCTGCCAAAAGAAAAAAAAAAACGAATCCCAAGAATATGATATGGAATGGATTGAAATTCTCTATGCTCTGGGTAGAAATATGAGTGGCAGCCGCAGACAAGACTAAGGATTTTCGGCGTATATATTTCTGGCAACGTTTGCTGGCTCGTCTGAGCAAATGCTTGCCAAATGCCGCAGCTGCTTTGATGCGCCGCCAGACGCGGAGGCGGGGGGTTGCAGTCTCCCTCCCGCTGACAAGAGAGTCCTGGGGAAGGGAGAAGCCGTGAAAAACGGGCACGGGAAAAGGGCCACTCGATGCGACAATTGTTGAAATTTAAGAGGACGAAATGCATGTTGCAAAATGTCGCAATTTGCTGGCTGCTCTTGCCGCGTGTGGCACGTGATGTGAAAAATGATGCACACACACACATTGAGTAGCTGCGCCGGTGATCGGATCACAACATAATCTGAGCCACGTTATCACTTTGGTAAACAGCAGTGGAAGCGGCCAGCTCGAATATCAATCAATCACCCCCCTCTGCTCCGCCCTCTCTTTCACTCCAGCTCTCTAATCTCAAAGATACTCAACACATTTTGCAAATTGCATGTTGGACTTTGGTGGGAAACGCAACTGTTTTGTGGGGTTGAAAAAGTTAAGGCGACAACAAAAGACCTCGTAAAAAAAAAATGGAAATTAAAGTAATTTCAAATTGATTCTGTAAACTCGTGAAGGTTATCAGCGCATGACACGCCCTGACCCGATAAGGCAGACTCTTCTTAAAACAAAAAATAAAATCGAAATACTAAATACTTTGAGCTCATCTTGTCACTTGAGACTGAAGAGCTGGCAACATGTAGCATCAAATTTCAATTGAAGTGGCCCATTAAAATTGGAAAGACCCCACATAAATATATCAAGCCAAATGCATTTTGTAGCAACCTTTGGAGTGCAAGCGATAAAGTTGCAATTTTATTATATGTATGTATATAAATATATTTGATTGTAAATACATATTTCGCTTCCGCTCCAATTGTTTAAAAAACGTGTGTAAATCAACTAATATTAAACTAAAAAGATTCGTGTTATAAATATGACATTGTACTATAAATCTGCAGATATATCATGCAGCCATTTACATTTTTTATTTTCAGAGTAATTTCAAATCCGACTAAAAGCTCTCGCAAAATTTGATTTAAAAGAGTAATCAGTACCACAAATACACACATACAGTTTATAGTAAATAAACATGTCAAGCTAAACCAAATAAACAAACGTTCACAAATCACCACGTATTAAATAATTATGAATGGAATAATGGAATATTTGTAATTTGGATTGGAAACCAAGGAATGGGCAGGTATATAACTGTTTTTCAATTTATTGCTATATGCACTTAACTATTTTTTGTTTTTTCTATCCAGCAATCTGAATGATGTGGTTAGCCAATGCTTTACCTGACCGAAGACTTTTAAGTCTGTACAAATCCTGTTCTTACAAAGAAATGTTTATGTAAGTGAAGATTCCCTTACTTGTGACAAGACTGTGGATAACTTCTTTGCTGCTGTTTTCTGGTCGAGTTCTTTGGCAAATGGAGAATAATGTGTGATTTATTCAGTTAGAATATGTACGACAAATTTTCTTTATAGAACTTGTGCAACAATCGAATGCTAACAAACAAGATCGGACGCAATGTGGGAATTCTTATCTACTGCTTGCCAACGAAATGGGGTCAAGTTCGGGCCGACAAATGACGATTCGGAGGAAGGAGATGCACAGTTGCCAAAAGGTCAGAAATTAGTTCCGCCCTTATCTGAAATACATCAACCGAAATACAAACACAATGAGACAACGAGCTCATCCCAAATCGGAGCAGCGACAAAGCGCGTCATAAACGCCAGACTCCCAGTCATTCTCACTGTGCGCGACCCTCAGTTAGCTATAAAATATATAGTTAAATGTGAGCACATTTCTATGCAATTAGAGGCAAAGACCCTGAAAGATAAAAAAAAAATAATAATAAATATAAAAAAATCAACAAATGATGAGCTCGAAATGTAGCAAATAGTAAATTTCATTTTGTTTCATTTTTTATGGGAAGACAATAAAAGCCACACACGCGGCTGCCTGACTGCCTGCCTGCCTGACTGCCTGGCTACCCACAACGATGGGTACCATCATATCTAAAACTGGAGACACTTGACAATGGCGACGTGTGGTCCAGAGTGTCGAGGCTTGGGACTTGGATTTGGAATTGGGGATCTGAGTTATGAAACACTTTCGGAAAGAAAGAAAGAAAAAGTCGTGCAATAAATAAAATGCTTCAAAGTGCACTTAAGATAAAAGTGGAAATGAAAAAAAAAAACAAAAACAACAACAACAGCAAACCACAAAGATGAAACTTTAAAATTCAAAACTCGAAACTCTACAAAAATGTGGGTCAAGTTGTAGTTCGGTTCGGTTTCTGAGTTCGTCACGCATTCAAAGATAATAAATTGCAAATCCGAAGACAGATTTATAAAATTTACTGGGGTTAGTTTTTGGGTTGTCATTGAATTTGGCATGGCAAATTGAGTTATCAACGTGTTGGGTTTCAATGTCAGACGAAATCAATAAATCGCATAGATAGATATTACTTCCAGGTGATTAGACCAGTATCCATCTCTCACACACCACTGCCCACAAGGTAAATCCGCAGCATACGCTCAGCGTCGAACCTAACCTTAAACCCAAACCAGATGCCAAAATCCCGGACGCACTTACGCCTGACTGAGTTTTTCACACGTAACCGGCGCACAGGCAGGCAAATATCATAAGGCAAATTATTTGGGGTCGAGAGGCGAGAGTTTGGGTCTTGCCAGCCAACAAATAGCTGTCAATGGCCAAAGTTTGTTGGCCACGTTTGCCAAAAAGGTCTTTCTGCCAAAATGGGACCCACAATAATTTATAATTCAATAAGTTAAAGTTGAATGCAGTCCAACTGCGTTAGCTTGTGCCTGTACACAGTAAAAAAATACCTTCTTTACCAATTGATATGATGATGGAATTTAATTTTGTCAATATTTAATGTTGCAAATATTTAATTTAAATTATTTTATTTATTTTTATTTTACACATACAACATTCTTATTGTATGCGTTGTTGCTTCTTAAGAAGAAGAATTTTCTCAAATTTCGTATTTTAAATTTCCAAATCAACTTTCGTTAAATAAAATTTTTTAAAGTGTTTGACATATGCAAGAAGAGTTATCAAGTTAATACCTGAGTTTTTCCACTGTGTGGAAGATAAGTCAAGGCACACACGCACATATATGTTTTGCCCCGGGGGCGCATGCCACACAATTCACCTTGAAGGCAACTCAGAAGCGAAGATTAATTGCTGCATCGCCTTTTGTTGCCGGCACTTATCTTGGCCCCTTCTTTCCTTGCGTCTCCAACTCTCTACCTCACCCGATTGACTATGTGCGCGATAAGGAATTTTATTCGCTGCCCAGTCCATCAACCGTACCTAACCCGTTTTACCTTAAAGAGCGAACGCAGGCAGCAGTAATTGCATTTTGTTTGGCATCTCATTTTAGTTACGGTCTGGTAAACTGGGCAACTATGCGACTCGACTCAACTGGCCTCTTGATGATGTGGATAACGCGCCTACGAGCTGAGGTGTCGCCAGGGCGATTAGGCACCAACACAACCAACAACAACAACTATAATAACAATGAGTGCCCACCATGAATCAAAACCAACTTTGCTAGAAGCACAGCCAGACAAAGATAGAGACTGAAAGAGTGGAAGTGGCTGGGGGGAGGGGGGGTGTTTCCACTAAAACTGACTGACTGACTCGATTCGTTAACGCCGCCGACTGTCACGTGATTTTGAATAATGCGGCGCTCATTTGAATTATTGTTGTCGCCACAACGACCCTCGAAAGTGGCCAAAAGGGTTTTGGCCTTTGCTCTCGTCTCCCCCCGCTCCCCGCGCCCACCTTTCTACAGAATTCGAGCAACGGCAATTTGTCAGCCTGTCGCTCATAAAAGTGCCGAGTGATCTAACGATGCTGTTCCATTTGAATGTGATAAGAAGAAAAACTAGATGAGCTTGATATTGAGCAGTGGGAAAAGGCACGAAAGGGAAGGGAAGGGAAGGGAAGGGAAGGGGAGCACCTATATCGTAAGTCTAATATAGATGCATAAATCAGGTCCCTTCTGTGTTGAAAATATAACAGACTAATTTTGTATTGGTTCACTTATCAATAAATACGCTCTTCACTCTGAAACTCGCTTAATACAATTCGATAGTCTGATTTAATACTATATTTACCTCATGCGATTTTTTGGTTTTCTTAATATTTAATAACACTTGCATATTCTCCAAGTCACTTAAACCAGACTATCTCAAACTGACTTTAATTCGTTCAAGTATGAATTTTGTCTTTAAATGATCTTTTAATTTTAGTTCCATTCAGTTGCATAAATCAGCTCGAAATTATTTCGATTTCCATTTGCAAGACATTTTGCTAAGATATCTGATATAAAATCCACTTAACTTCTTGAGTTCGTATTGGATTTTACAACAAAATTATCAATTTTTCCTTCAATTTGAATGCATTTTCTTAATTACTTATCTCACATGCTTTGAAATAATTTGTAACTTTTTTGTAACCTTTTGCTAAGCAGTCTCGAATCACATGGTAATTTTTCATTAACCTACTAACACTTGATGATTAAGCGACGCCTTTCTACAGTCACCTGTTCGCTTTGGGATCATAAAATAGATGCATTTTATAATTTGTTTGTATCGCTAGTTCAACGTTACGAGCGGCGCCTCCAATCCACACACACCTCGAAGCGAATGAGACGCGCTACTCGAGTTGTGTTTTACGTGATGGGGAAGGGGAGCGTATATGTCGAGTAGAGTGAAAGTAATTTTTGGTATTTGTATAGAGAGAGAGAGAGAGATGCAGAGAGGGAGAGGGATCGAATGCCATTAAGACTGCATTCCTTTAGTGTGGAGCATGTCAAAGCATTTTGACTGGGTGTTGAAAGCTCTTCGACTGTAAAGAGCACATCCAAGCACTTCACACCGAATTGCTTAATCCGAGTGGTTCCCTTCCCACCCTCCCATCCCCCCTCCCCACTCACTCTCTTTGTCTGTCTATGGCACATTCTTTTATTGTTGCTGCGTTGACGAAAAACGATTAAAATAATTGGCTCGCGACGTCTTGGTTTGTGTAAAAGCCATTTGCATCTGATTTATTGTATTATAAATTGTGCGCATGCCTAAGTAGCTACAAAATTTAATTTTTTTTTCTTTTTTTTTTTTTGTATAAAATTTTAGAAAGTTGTCGTCATCTTGAGAACCCCACTATAGACAATACTTTACATAGTACGCTCGTATTTTATTGAGGGGGCATTCATAAATTATGCCTAATGAGCCGGCGATGGCCACAGACAGCATTTCCACACACACAAAGTTTGTTATATTACCTACAGTTCCTAATCCCTCCATGCTATAAAAATTATAATTGGAAAGGAATGTGCAATGAGGCGACCAACTAATGCAAAAGTTAATGCTGACATTTATCAACTAGATCTAAATATCCATGTGATCTAGAACTTGATTTCCCAACTTACATCAGGCATGAAATAAAGTATAAGAAAGTCAGATTTACTGACTAATTTCATACCTTGTTGTGTATACAAAATACTATCAATTTAATAATTAATTTTTATTTTCCATTTCCTTTTGAATGCGGACAAAACTATCCAAAAAGTGAGAAAAAAAATGTTGTAGCAGAATAAACATTTTAAATGACACTTTAAATAAAATGAGAAATTAAATTAAAAATGGGGAAAAAATATTATAAAACTGATGGAATTTAAATGTATAATTATTCAACAAAATTGGCAACATTGGAGTAAAGAAACTTTAGCCAGCACTTAAAAAATCATTTCGGTTCGAGGAAAAGAATATCAAAACGTTCTACAATATTCAAAATGTAGTTTTGATAAATAAATCAAGTGATAGTCGCTCAATTTTGTAGATGCGTATGTCCACTCGAATATTTACAACAATCTATAAAATAATCTACTTAGTATAGGATTTCATTTACAGCTGCTCATCAGCAATATTTTGTTTCACCTCAGGACACGTTTTCTTTGCTTTGCATATCTTAAGACAGACAAGTCCTCAACTTCCCCTTTTGCCTTTTTCCACTCTCCTTCTCCACATTGTCATCTGCCCACGCAATTTGCGAGCAAACTCTAAAAAAAAAATTTCCATCTGATGCGTGGCACGCTGTTTCCAAGTGAGAAAACCTTTTTTGTCGATTACTCAGCTCTGCAATTACAAATTGTCGTATCACTCACCGAATGAATCCCTTTTCTTTTATATGCTTGGTTTATTCAGATGACAGTGTAAATTTCCTATCAGTGACAAATATTTACCAACAACTGATCAAAAGCCGAACACCGCCCAAGAGTGCGACAAAGGTGTGCCAACGGGGGTGAAGAGGAGCAGCGGGGGGTGGGGGAATTTGGGGTTGGGGTTGGAACAGCGCGTGCTGCGTTCTGGTTATTAATCAAAAGTATACAATTTTTTAATGATGTTGGCGCACGACATCATATTGTGTTGTTCCTGTTCCTGTTGTTGTTGTTGTTGTCATTGCACGGCTGCGATAATATTTGGATTAGTTCAAGTCAATTGCATCTTGGCCAACAGTTGGAAGGCGGCGCGTGCTGCTCTGGCCAAGAAGCAAGACGACGCCTGCAATGAGTCGAATCTAATGTTGCACACGTGTCCAAGCGATACCTGCACTCCACCACAGTGGGTGGTGGGTGGTTGGTTGGGTAGCTTTACATATACATATATATATATATATGCGGCTTTCGGATAGACGGCCAAGAAAGCATTGTTAAATGTTGTGTTAAGATTAGAAATGGCCAAACGCCACAAAAGCGGCTTATCGAGCGGGTTTCGGTGCAAGGGGTTTTTGGGCTCAGTTTCGGTTTTGGGTTTTTGGAGTTGTCGATATACGTGCGCGGCATGACCAAAAACGAAAGCAAAATGTTATGCGGGCGACATTATCGGCAAACAAACTGTACAAGCCCGAAATTCTTTTTGGCTATGCTCCTGGACTGCCTAATGACGTCGCCAGGAAATTGAAAGCCGCAGGTGTTGCCTGCAGCCTTATTCGAGTTGTGCCCCATTGCATATGTATATATGCTCACACTGCGCATAATTTATGACGTTTAATGCTGGCCATATAAAAAAATGAAAAAGAAAACACGAAATTAAGTAAACCCTGCGCTAAATGCTAAACAAACTTCAGACGACAGCTTATCAAAAGGTCTCTTCGCTTATGCTTGAAGCGCCTCTGCAAACAAGCGTTTGGATGCAGATAGAAGACAGGGTGTTTAACACCTTGAAATCGTTGTGTGTGGCCCCTAATTAAATGCGATAGCAGTGGACAGCGCGGAAACAGCTTATCGGAAAAGGAATCAACTATTTTTAAACAATATCTGCGATTTATTAAATTAAAATTAAGAAATTATATTTAAATATCGAAGAAAAATGCATGCAAATTATTATAAATTAGTATCAAATTATACAGCAAGAAACGGATTACATTTTTTTTAAATTTATGAAAAAAATATGAACACAATAAATTTGCTTGCATCAATTGACATCAATTGCTGCAAGATATTCATAAGCAAACTAGAAATGCTTTTCGACCAATTTGCAAAGCTTTCAAATTAAAGACTATCAACTTATAAATGGGAAAGCATTTATAAATCATAATGCTGAACAATTCTTACAAAAGTTGCACACCTGATTCAGGATTTAACCTCTCCACTCTTCCCCCCTTTTCAACTCTTTTGGTCTGTCAGGTACACATGTATGTACCTGAAATCACACTCACAGGTGCACACACAATCTTAACTGTCCTGTGGGCAAATTGAATGGCAAATTTGTCTGCATGCAGCAGCAAAAAACTTTTTAATTGAAAAACAATTTTTTTGCCATTTCTTGTTCAATTTTTTGGATTATTTCGATGCAGTGCTTGAAATGGGTGGCTTTCGGGGGTGATTCTGCATGCGCTTTTCGGACAGTTCAAGTTTCATAAATGTTATTGAGTTTCTTTCTGATTTTTTTCTTGTTTTTTTTTTTTTTTTTGTGATTTTACTTGCAATTTGTGTAACTAGTTTCTGTAACTCGTACGCAGTGTGGAGTGCTGACAGCGGGTGGTCAACGTCAGGTGGGGGTAGGTGGAGGGCTATGGAACGTCGGCCATTTATTGAGTTGACTTCCGTGCGTATGTCGCAATTTCCGGTTTACGGCAAACGAAATAAAAATGTAATTTAATGCTATATGAAGCAGAAGGACTTCAGCTAACTAACCGCTGCTGTGCGAGTGCTGCTGATGTTGATGTGCTGATGGCGGTGCTGATAATGGTGCTGACCCACGCATCACTAACCCGTTAATTGAAATCATAAGATTTGCTACTTTATGCATCACTCGGCGGACAGCAATTAAAAACGTAATGCTTTGGGAGCACCGACAACTTTATTGATATCTATTATAATTTTCACACTTTTCTGTGAATTGTGTGCGATGAGTTTTCAGCTTTGAGTCTCGACTTTAAATTCCATTTCGATGCGAACTTCAGTTCGCATGCAAATGCACTTGGGCATATTAGTCGTTTTCATGAGGCAACGTCGATAAGCAGGACGCATTGAAAGACGCTGACGTTAAGCCACTTTGGGGAATGCACAGCAAGAGGGTTGCTCGACAAATATGTGGGGATATACAAGATTATATATTACAAAAAATTGTGCTTAAATAATAATCAACTTGAAGATATAGTGCACTTAAGTCCATACTCTTAACTTTATCATAATTTTAAACAATTTCTTAAGGAAATTAATATTGTCTTGCAATCAATTTGAAGTTCATCATTAGACAAAATTATTGAATTAAACTTAAAAATATTTTAATGCCTTGCAACGAATTTCTCTAAGACAATTAATAACTAGCTAAACAGAAAACTTTTTGACCCATCCTCGCTAAGCACAGCTGAGCAATTGCAGGCATGCACACCACCTGCCGCTGAGCTACTAAAGTCACTTGGTTTATGGCGCCGTGAAACTGCGGGCGCTCCATTTGCACATCTCGATGCGGGTTAAGCTCTGACTCTCCGTTTCTCCCGCTTCGCCCCGTTGTCTTAGTCTCTTTCTCTCTCGGTGGGCATTAACATTAAAGCGGATCACTCATTGGAGTGGACTGCAGGCTTATAGTCGGCTGCCTCTCACTCAAATGGCTAAAGATAAGCAGCCGCAGCCGCAGCCGTAGCCAAGCCCGAATCGAACCAAACCAAACCGAACCGAACCGTTGCCATTGGGTTCAATAAACTAAACAATGGGCAGTCCAATGGCTGCAACTTAATTGAATTACCATCGCAAGCAGAGAGATGCTCTCTGGCTGGTCATCGAATGCCAATGAATTATCCCAGACAGATCATGTGAATTTGTTGAAAAGTCATCCAATTGCTGCTGACACATTAGCGCATAATTTGCCAACAACAGCTGCTACTTTTACTAACACTCCCGACGCTCGTGGATCACTCCTCCTGCAGCTGTCGCCTCGCCTCTGACTCCGTCTGCACTCTTAATTAACCGCTTCGGTTAGAACAGAAATTAACTCGATTGCACGTTAATTATGAACTCAATGTGCGTTTAATGAACTCAATGTCAGTGTGCTTGTGTGGGTGTGTGTCTGAGTGTGTGTGCGTACGTGGGTGTGTGCGGAGATTTTTCTACGCTCTACCAACAACTGGTCAGCTGTGGTCATCATAAGCAGCAAGCGAGCAGAGATCAGCGATCAGTCTGCTCATCTGAGTTTGGGGTCATTGACTAATTTATTCGAAGTGGTCTCAACATAATTCAGTTTAATTACCCAGCTCGAATTCTTAAGATCAAAATCAGATCTTTATCATGATATAGATTCGACAAATCACCGAATTGATTGTCATTGTAATTCAAGCCAAAGAAACACATAAATCTATTTATGTCGTTGATAGAATGAACATTTTTTAAATTTACGACTTGGCTAAACGAACTTTTAAGGAAGTTTTAAGCTACTGCTGGTAAAGGTAGTTTGCTTTTTTTAGAAATTACAACTAATAAATAAACAATTTAAATATTCTTCCGTATTTGAATAGTGAGCAAATTGACAAAGGAAGAATAGTCTTAATATCCCCTTCAAAAACTATTTAAAGATAACTTCCTTCCGTCTTGCTTATCATTTGCGAGCGATGCTAAAATAGAGATTAAAACAAACCGAGATATTTCTCATTTTCTCTGTATATAATATATGTTTTATCTATCCATAACCGCTTAACTTTTTCATCCTTTGCCACTGGCCATTCATCTCCTTTAAATGCATCCGTGTGGTACTCGAATCGTGGCACGCGTTCGATTCACGCACGGCCCATTGAGTGTGCAAATAAATGCGCTTAATTAATTGCATTTTTGCACTTTCGAGTGGTGCCCCAATCTCCTGCAGAAGCTCCGCTCACCGCCTACCAATCGATGATGCAGAGAGCAGCGCATGGAACTTGACTTCAAATATGCATCAATAAACTCAATTAAACGTAAACGAGAAGTGCTTCAAATCAAATGCACAGCAGCGACTCCTCCGCTTTTTATTGAGGGGGAGTAGATCATAATGATGAAGCAGTTTTTATTCCCACTTTTCATACAAATAAAATAAATAGGGTATGGCTTCGTATCAGGTAGGATTAGGCAGTGTGATAAAGTATTTATTTTAATATTTAGGATTACTTTTATTACCTTTGATTACCTTTGAATAGCCATATTTAATAAGAAGAAAAAATATATTTCCATTATTCTGTATATAAAGTCTTAAAAGAAACTAGAGTATACCGAAGTCGAAGCTTTTCAATAGACTGTAAAAGTGCATAGGGTGTAGCTTATTTTATCATGTTCAACTTGTTCAGCTTTGGCGTGCTTACTTTTTTGTATTTTCTCTGCGCTCAGGTCTTGGCTGATAGCAGGGCATTAGTTGGTTGTCATGGACATGTAGGAAGCTGGGGATTTGCCAAAGGCAAGATAAACTGAGGTGCAAGTGGCAAGGGGCACTCGTGTCTGTTATGGGCGTTGGTGGGCGGGCGTCTTAACTTGTTGGGCCTTAGCAGCCGCATCTTTCTTTTGGCCTTTAAACATCTTTAGTTTATGTGGCACAAACGCATCTCTCAACGGTGGCGCAGATACATTTGTTATAGTACAACATTTGGACATGGAATCAAACCCAAATTCAAAACCAAAAAAAAATGAAAAAAGAAAACCCGTCCAAGTTTGAGTGTTGATTGAGTAAGGGGGGATCATGGGCAAGGGCAAGGGGTGGAAGAGACGGGGTGTATAGCGCCATGAAATTAGCTAAAAGCAAACAAATAAAAACATCAAATAAATAAATCAATTTGAAACGAGACTCTTCTTTGCACTATATTTGCCCTCAACTCTTTCCCGGTATTTTGGTTTTGGTTTTCGGTTTTCATTTTCATTTAGTTTGAGTTTCACTTTGAAATGCAAACCAAGAAACGTGGCGCATCCGCTAATTATCCCCAGCTACCACATATTGCCGAACTACCCCCCGCAAGTGTGCGATGTATGTAAACAATTCTTGAAATTGTACCAAAAGTATGTTCTAAAAGTAACTTTAAACCCTTTACGCCAGAGCGAGACAGATTCCGAGTGCGAGAGTGAGAGGCAGACACATGTAGAAAATTTCATTCAATGCCTTTGACTGATGCGTTCGGGCAGCTGCTTAGCTGGTCGGGAATATCCAGGGGGGGATTTACAGATCAAAGTGTTCGGTTTTTTTCTTCTTGTTGGTTTTATTTTATTTTTTTTTTTGGTTTTTTTGCTTTTTTGCTTTTTTGACAGAAACAAACATTGGTCTGCGTTTTATTTACATCGGCTTCCGGTTGAGTTTGGTTTTCTGGTTTTTCAGTATTTTCGGCATTTCATTTGTTGTTCTAGCAAAATAAAAAGCGAAAAATATGTTCAAGCCTTTGACTGCAATCGTAAACAATCAAAAAACAAAATAAAGTCAACTAACAATGCAATTACTAACTGAAAATATTTTGAGTAGACAACTTCAAAGGGCAACAAATGGAAATGATATCGTTGACATAGTTCATCGATACGATCTCTGACCAGTATTTGGGGCTTCCTTTATTTTCCTACATATACTTTTTGTTGAGTTGAACTCAAGGCAGCTTTGAAAATTGTGTTCTTTAAACTTTAAGCTCACGACTGCGACATTTGTTCAATTTCCTATTGCATTCACGTTCCCCTCATTCCCTATACACATAGCCTTCCCGTATTATCTGCAACGTTTATCGAAAAGCCATAAAGTTTTCATTATTACGCATTTACCGTTGCCTCTCGTTTAATTACATTTCATATTAAACCCGAAAAGGGGCCACAGCCAAAACAAAAACCCCGAACCCGAACCCAAATTCGAAACCCCCGAAACCCCTACCCCATACCCCAAGTCCCAAAAAACAAAGCCAACAAAAGGGCCAAAGAAGTCGCAGAGCTTCGTTTCTGAATCACGTGCCATGCGCAACGTTCTAAATTTCAATTGAATTCAATTTAATTAGCCGAAAGCGTAAGAAAAATACCAACCAGCCAAACAAACGCTTCGAGCCAACTTTATTATACTTCGTGTTGTTGTGTATATGCCCGGCTAATACTAATTTGTATGCATCGATGCCAAACGGCCAAAGTTCTTGCACAGGCGTGGACAATAATGAAACTGACATAATTTGCATTTAATAGTTTCTCCATTTACATATCTCGGGTCGTGTGCCACGAGCTCTTTGACAAAAAAAAAAACAACCAAACAAAAATTACTGGGATTGGCCAAGTTTGCAAGTAGAGTTGAGATTATAATTACAAACCTGTGCTGAAGCGAGGCAAGTGTATTGCATTAATTCATTAAAAAGCCTTTTTGATTAAGAAAGCCTTAAGTACAAAATAAGTTAGCAACTTGTAGAATAAACTGATTTGGTAGATAAACATTGATAAGATGACTGACCAAATCTACCTTCGAAATTCCCACAATATCTATGACTTGGTCGAAAGCGTCTTACTTGGCTTGAACTATTATTCATGCGAATAACTTTTCTTATTTCTGTCAATAAGCGAATTGACCTACAACGGTGGCTGCCCAAAAAGGCCACAATTTGCAAAGCAAATGATCAGCTTTGGCAGCAGGGTTTGGGATATTTAATTTACAGCCATAATTTTATTTGGGCAACAATGACAGTGCCTCTTTAATACACCCGCACACCCTGCACACTCACTCGGTGACACTCATACCAATTTACTCTTAAGCGGCTGTTTGGAAATTCAATCAGAGTTGCAATAGAATTTGCAATCCTGAGCCTGTGTTCTGCGTCCTGCGTCCTGCGTGCTCCGCTATGATGTGCGGATGTGCGGCGGGCTTATCAACGGTATACGCATTTCAAAGCAAACACTTTAGGCAGATTTATGCACACACACACACACACACACACACACATATATATGTATGTATATAGATATAGAGAGAGACAAAGTTTATCTTTCGCTTTGTATAGCGCCATTTTCAAGGACAATTCAGTTATAGAACATGTCGAAAGGCTGCCAGGATACAGACCCCGTTTCCGTGGCCATATGCATATTTATTAATTCGTGTATCTGTACATGTATCTGTATCTATGTATTTGTATTGGTATTTGTATTTGTGTTCGCATTCGTATTTACACGCTGCTAACATATTCATAGACAATTGGCAAATGTAATTAAATACGTTTACAAAAGCCTTTGCCAACTCGGGCGATGCGTTTGGAGTTCGGTTCGGGTTTTTGGGGTTTCGGGCTTCGTTTGTTTTGTGGGCTGCTGTTGGTTGGTTTCTCCGCATGCAGACTGCCTGATTTTGTCATCAACAATGCCAATCGATGTTAAATATGAGTCTTGTTAAGGGACCCAAAAGCTTATTAAGGTTGCAACACACTCGTTCAGCCATTTAATTTATGTTACAATTACAATTCATTTAGGTTTGTTGTCTATCTAAGTACACCAGTTTATTTAGGAGACACAAATTATCAGAGTTCGATGGGCAAAATGTTTATGAAGACGAATAAACATATTCAATAAGCTGTTTGACTGTTGTTTAGAGAGCCTTAAGTGCTCTCAAATTAAATTTAATTTCACGTGTCAACTAAGACTTGAAGTCTGCGTTATTTTTCTTTGTTTAAATCCTTGCTGAAACTCTTTTATATATTTATGGGCAACGCCTCCTAAATCTCCTTTTGCCAGTTTAATCTCAAGACAATCCCATCTGCTGCTTCTCACATAACAAGTGTATCGCTGAGATTCTCATGGCAAATGTCCCCAGCTAAGTTTTATTAGAAAGCAAAACTTTCTTTCTAGCGATTTGTTTTTTTTTTTTTTTTGTTTCTTTTCTTTGCCCAGCTGAGCCTGGAAAATCAAATGGCAGAAAAGTTGCCTCTCCATTGCCATTGGTGGCACCCAATAACAATGGGGTTGACAGTGGTACCAGGTCTTATGAGATTAGCAAACGTTAAGCGGATTGTAAATTTATAAATAGCATCAAATGTTATTGTAGTTGCTTTGAAATGTCATTAGACTTGAGTTCTTTCTTTGTATACTGCATGTGTGTGTGTGTGTGTGTGTGCGTGTGTGCCACACATTCACACATTGAAAACAGAACTTCGACTCAAAAGCCTTTTTTGGGTTGCTCTACAGCGGGGGTGGTGCAGATGGTGTTGGTGGTGGTTAGTTTGCCGGTTTGGGTTTGTGCCTTACATTTGTCAACTTGTCATCCATCTCCTTGACAATGGACGACTGCTCGTCGCGTCTTAGCAATTAGTTAATGTCAAACAGCATTGAATACAATGACGCTAGCTGAAAGTAACAATTAAATTTTAGTTAAGAGGCAACAGGCAAAAAAAAAAAAATAAAAATAGTCTGTCTGATTGTAGACAGTTAATCAAGATTTTGGTGCTTTAGCGCTCAGCAATAAATTCAAGTAATTTATCTAGTAAAAAATGCATAGCTGCAAATGAGCTTCACTGAATGCTGTTAATGAGATTAAACTCGCTTGAAGTTTGCATCAGCTTTGAAGTCTACTTGGTATTAAGCCAACTTACAATTTTTATGTTACATGTTTTAAGTTGCTTATAGCAAGTTTTATACATATATTTTGAAGCCAATTGAAGCCTTATGATAAGTCCAAAATCTAAAATCTATTAACTAAATTTATTAAGAGACTTAGGCTTTACTTAAGATTAACTGCGCTCACTTGTCTTAGAAAATAAATATTTCCTATTTAGTTTAGTAAAATGAATTGTTTATTTAATGATAAACAATCTACAAACTCTTAACCAATATTTTTGCTAAATTATTGAATAAAATCAGTGGCTGCGTAATTGTTGTTAAAACTGATTTACTAACATGTTGCTCGGCTGCTTAAGATTAATCCAGCCATTTACAGCTGGTGTAAAGGGCAAAGGGGTAAAGGGGATCTCTGTCGAATCCTAATGAATGGAGCCAGCTTTGGAGATGGCACAACTTAATCAGCGCACAAGAAAAGGTCAAGTACGACTGCCTCGCTAATTTGTTGTCTCCCTGCGCACGTGTGTGTAATTGTGTGAGTGTGTGTGTGTGTGTGGATATGCGAGACATTGTCAAGTGTTGTGCCTTTGTCACGTAGCAAAAACTTGACTACAACTTGCAGCACTCGTACGGTTTGGCGGCTAATGAGACCAACAGCCGGCGGCCAAAAGCCCAGACCGACCCCAACTACAGCTTCAGCTTCAGATTCAGATTCAGCTACAGCTCCAGTTTGGGTTTTGTCGGCAGCTGCACGAGCTAAAGGCAATTGGGGCATGAGGCAAGGCGGCATATAGCATAGGGCGGATGCGGCAATTTCAGCCTGAAATCGATATGGCATCAAAGCGAAGGCACATTTATGCCATTATATGCAGCTTGTACACTGTGCAAAATTCCATGCCTGCATTAAATACAAATAAATTCGCATAAGTTAATTAACCTAACAATGACTTATAATAGTTGAAAAATAATTATGCCTGTTTGTTTACCAGGAGTACTAAATCCATTTGGTATTTTCTTCTTCTATTTTTTTTATTATTTTTTTATTGTAGTTTGTCTGGTAATCCGAGTCAAAAACTCAGCTCAACAAATGAATCTGGCATCGATTACCAATTATATTTGTTCCCAATGCTAACAAAAATGGAATGTTTTCACAAAATCAAAGTATTCCAAATTTGACTCGCTCACAAACGTCACAAATATTTAGATTTAGATGCGAGCTGGCATTTTCAATTGTTATAAATAAACACCAAAAGGTATACAATTGAAGCTGAAATTGTTTACTGTGCACTGTTGAGGTCGCTGTGGTGGCTCGACGTAGGAGAGATGCCCCCAGCTACGTAGTCTGATATATTTTTATTATGCTAAAATAATCGGCATAGACAGCGGATTTCGCGTTTTCGGTTAGCTTAGCAACCAAAAATTATCTGAGAGATGCATCTGAATATTGCAAACAAAAGATAAAAGCCAAATGCAACGACGACACCGCACCATTTGCTGCTGCTCCCAACCCACCTCCCTCCTCCTCCTCCCCCCCCCGTGCATCCCTTCCGATAGTTATTGTTGTTGTTGCTGTTGTTGTTAGTAGTTGGTACAACGGCTGCTGCTCCGTGTGCCTTTCGCTTGCAGCCACGCAAAAGGTGATTTATTTGAACATGGTTATCAACTTAGTAGAATAACAGGAGCAGAAAGCGCCGCACCGCAGCAACAGCAACAATATACTGTGCGGCTGCCCACTCCACTCCTCTTCCCAAAAAAACACACAACAACAAAAAAAACACAATGAAGAACAAACAATGCAACGCGCTCGCAACTTGAACTTGTGGCTAGAAAGTGCAGAGCCCGAAAGATACGATTGCATTTACATGCATCCGTATCGGTATCAGAGCGCCTGCATCGGGGCGTGTGTGTGTCCATAGTCCCCGCCTTCCCCTTTTCCCATCACCTTTTCATTCCTCTCTCACCACCGACTCCCCCCATCGGTGGCTGTGTGCGCGCCCAAGACACACACCCACAGCTGCATGAGGCACGAACCCGCGACTGCGACTGCGACTGCCACTTTAGCAATGGATCTGAGTTGGATTCAATGTTGTGGTCGGAGACTGGGCATTTGGGTTGGGGTTTGACTGTGGCACTGGCAACCGGCATACAATTTGGCCGGCAGCGAAATTTATTTGAAATCAATGCTTCTTGTTGCATTCTTCAGTTGCTCTGTGGCTCAAAAGATTTTCATTCTTTTTTTTTTTTACCTTTTGACTGTTGTTCCACCAGCAGCAGCAGCAGCAGCAGTTACAGCAAATAGTTGCAACTGCAGTTGCGCTTCATCTCAAACCATTTGGCGTATTGGTTAACACAGCAAACAGATACAAGATAAAGCTCACAACTTCACATATATATATATATATATATATATATATATATATAAATATATATCTTGAATAATCTTTGCATTTAAATCAAGAAATCAGCTTTTTGCTTACTCTAATTTGTTTCATAAAATTAATTCAATTTTCGAATTAAAAATAATTAAAGTCGATTTTTATTGATAGGAATTTTTAGGTAATTAAATTTTCTTAAATTATAAATATTAAATAATTATTTACTCTTTTTTCCCCAAACTTTAATTTATTAAATATTTAATAAGTGCTAAAAGTTATTAAAAAAATCAATTTGTAAATGAATTATTAAAACATTTTACTCAAGTTTGTGTAGCTTTTCAAAAGTTGACTTTATTATTTCCTATATTAATATCTAAGTTCAAAATGTATCTTTTTCTTCTTAAACAAAAATTCAAATTCTTCACTTATTATTACAACTTTTCCACATAAATTCACATTCTTCTTTTATGTGTTCACCATTACAGTAATGTTAGTAAAAATATGTTTTTCGAATGCTCCCATGTTTGTTGAACTGCACCAAACTGAGCCAGCAAAGCCGGCAAAAAGAAAATGTGTTACACTTGGCATTTAGAGGCGCTGTTGCCAATTGCACTGCAGGCAGCGCAGAGAAAGACAATAATTGAATCGCACATACATATATGCATATAGAGTATATATATTAATATATATGTATATATATGTATAGATATAGTAGAGTTAGATCTTGTGTTGGTATTTATTATGCATTTCTTTATGATGATTTCAAGCGGCAGCTGATTTAATGTGCATGTTTAGCTTTTTCTCTCGCCGCAACGGTCACGAGTTTTGGGGGCAATGTTAACACCGGCGCTGTTTTTTGGCCATGGATAAAGCTTCGGATCGCAATACAAAGTAATATTTGACCATTAAAATGCAGTTGTTGCCACAGTCCATGGGAATTGATAATGAAAGCAAACGGTAAATGGATGCGATTGCAACTGCAACTGCAACAAGTTGCCAGCTGGTTAAGTGAAATCGATACATTTCAGAACTTCAGGCAGTTGAAGTAGCTCTTCGACTCCGACTCCGACTCCAATTCTGACTCCGACTTTGACTTTGACTTGGCAAAGCAAACAACGAAGTGCTGGACACAGTCGCACGTCAAATGGATTTCGTTGAGTTATTGAATGCCAGACCTTAGGCTTTTGGCTTTGGCTTTGGCTACGCTTTTGATTTTGATTTTCATTTTGTTTGCCTGTCCAAAAAAAAAAAACAAAATACCCACAAACCCCAAACTCAAAATTCAGGCGACGACCACCTTGAAGCCGCACAGAGTCCGAGTAGTTGAAGCTGGAGCTCGATTGCTGCCAGGCAAATACGGAAAACACAAATAGAAAGGCCACACTTGGAAAAAAAAAACAAAAACAAAAAAATACACACGCTCTAAAATCTATAGAAAATTGATTTTAACATACCACAGATGCCATTCGTAAGATTCCAGTTCGTTTTGCATTGATGCTAAATATTGGAATGCATCATCCAAAACAATATCAAAATAATTTAGTTTTTGGTATTAAGTTGGAATTATTAACATATCTGAAAATGAAAGACGATTTCTGTTAACTTGTCTTTAAGTGTATAAATATTATACACATCTTAAATCATTATTCTGACTACACTCAAATTTTGGTCAACATTTTTAATTTCGCTTACGAAAAAATTCATTTATGGAATTTTGTAAGTCAATTGAAAGAACTCCTTTAACTGACTTCAGGTGTATACATATTTTCTTCGAGTGCACTCAAAGTTTTCTCAAAATTGTGATTTCCAAAACAGAGTTTACGCTTTCCCAAACAAAAATAAATAGAATTGTTTGAGCCAATCGGCGGAGCATCCCTGCCATCCAATCGCCGTTCTTCGCTCGGCTGTTAAAGTGTGAAATACCATTGCCTTAGTATTTACCTATGCATTTAGAGGCCGCTTAGCTGCTCAGCTCTTTTCTTTTTGGCCATTATTATGAGTCGACGACGCCGAAGTCGACGGCGGCGGCTGCGGCGACAACGCTTTGATTAATGCCAAACTGCGCACAATTCACAAGATCTTCGGCGCAGGTTTTTTTTTCGGTGCGCGATTCACACATTATTCATGTGCATTGTTCCGCGCATCGCAAAATAAACAAAATCTAGAACCGAGAATCTGCAACCATTCTTTAGGTTCCAGCGCTACCAATCCGCATACCCTGCCAGACAGTCAGCCAGGCAGCCAGGCAGCCAGTCAGCCTTCTACTCCCTACCCTCCCTGGCCCTCTGATCTGCTCTTTTCGCGGCTCTGTGCAAATTCAATGGTTCTTTGCATACATTTGCGTTTAGCCAGCCATGCGTAGCCGGAAAGGCCACAATACACACTAAGTACATTTAACCGAAACGAGATCGAACCATCAACATCGACACCACAACGACTAATGAATGCTCTTTTTTCAATCAAACTCAGCCAATAAACTAATCCAAATTGCATGCGCCAAAAACAGATCAAGTAAAAACTGTATTTAAAACAAGTGCTGAAAGTTGGTCAAACAGCAACAGCTCTAGAATTATTCAAATCAAACTTAATTTGATGCCAAACAAATAAAGCTTGTAATCAAATTTTTCCGATTCTTATTATACGTTTACGTTACTAAGAAGCGATCAACTTGAAATTTGCTATAAGTTTGGATTTGTTTTTTTGTTTTTCTTGTTTCAATTCGACCACTTCACGAAAAACTGACCATGGCTTTGGTTAAAGGTGCTTGCATTAGTCAAATTCTACCCCCACTTTAAGACTTTCTGGCCACAAACCTCACCGTTTAGTCAATAAACTCTTTGTATGCACTGCAACTCTATCCAAAAGCCGCCTAGCAAAAGGCAAAAGAATTGCAAGAGTCTCGCGCAAGTTGCAAGTCGCCAGCGGCAATGCAACAACAACAACAATGGTGAGTAACAATGGACATTGAGTTGGTGCTGCTGCTGCTGCTGCTATTGTTGTTGTTGCTGCTGTTGCAGCCTGCCCAAAAACAAAGGCCAAATAACAACAAAGCGCGGAGCAGCAGCAGCAACAGCACAAAAAAAAAAAGAAACGACGAGAAATATGTATATCAGATTTAAAATAAATGTAACTGCGCGGCTCATTATGCTGCGCTTACACACGGACTGCCAACAGTTGCCTCTCAACCCTCCACTCCTCCCTCTCTCTCTCTCTCTTTTAGCCAAGCCAAATGGAGCTGCGCATGCTCAACAGTTTGGTGCACTTAATGGCCGGGGCAATCAGTGGCTGCCCCTAAAACCTGCTCCCAGTCTGTCTCCCAGTCTGTCTCCCAGTCTGTCTGTCTGTCTGTCTCTAGTGGAGTGTAGAATGCTCAACATGCTGGCTAGTTAGCTGCTGGTAAGACAAGAAGACGCTGAAGACACACAAAAAAAGGGAGCCTATCATAGCAAAACGCATTTCTTATTCGCATTTAAATAAACATTTTTCTCAAAAGGAACGCGCATTGTTCGCCAACTGCAACTGCAGCTCTGGCCAAAGCCAGCGATCTTGGGGCAAGTGGCATGTGCAACAACAACAACAGCTCAACTTTCACTCCACTTCAGAACACTAAGCAAATGTGTCTTGTCGTTGGTGAGGCACGTGCAGCTACTTTTTGTCCCCCTCCTACCCCTGCTCCACTGTCTCTCCTTCATTTTTGCATGCTCATTTCATATTTTTGCCATGCTTGGCTCGCTTTGGCCAAGACGACGGCCAAAACAACTTAATCGATTAATGTTCATTTGCAATTTGTTATCGAGTGGCGCGCATCTATGCAACGTGTGCTGTGCACAAATTTGTTGCAACGATTAGCTGGCAACAAAATATTGTAATGCCATTCGCTTATTAATTACCCACGATAACAGCCACTGAGTGATGCATTTGTTACTGCCCCTTTTTCCCACTTACCGCAAACTCGCCTAAGACGAAGAAAAAGAAGATGTGTGCCACTTCTGGTGGCAGCAACTTCCAGGGGCATCTCAGGCAGCATTCTTCACTGTCTGTGGCCAATTATGATTAAAATGTTTGAAATTATTGTCCCTGGCGGGAGACAAGTTTTTTAGTCTGTTGCCTGGCGGCATATTTTGTCACTCCTTTGAATGAGAATACTTTTCAAATGTCGCACATTTTTTGTTAATAACAAAAGGTAATCTGAAGGCAGTCAGACAATCTCAAAGGGCAGAAACAAACAGAAAATAATGCCATAAATTCTTCACAGCTGAACTTTTCACTGAGTTCAGAATAAACTTGGATGGGCCAAGTATATAATTTTTTATTATGAAAAATATAATTATGAGTACATAGAAAAATTAAAAACACGCTTCGCGAAATGTTAAACTAAACTTTATTTAATTTTAAATTGGAATTAAAATATAAACAATGGCTTTTGGAAGCAGCAGAAGAAATGCCAAAAAAAAAATTGTGCTTTCATTGATTAATTGTAAATGGATACATGGGTACAGGGTACACCCCCAGTGGAAAATTCTCTAGAGACTACCCCCATTTGAACTATTGAATCATTAACTGAAAATTGAGCAGACAAATTCTGCTGTATGAGAAAATACAGTATTTAAATTCAATAAATTCCGCGGCGCGCCTTCTTGAATTGGGAAAGGATCAAAACGTAAGGGAGAAGGTGGGAGAAGGGGGGAGGAGGGTAGCTGCAATGTGGGCAGGTTGTTGCATAGCCTGTGGCAACACAGACTCAGAGACGTGCCAACGTTGCAACTGCAACCGTTGCACATTTTCATGCTGCATATTTATGTTATTTTAATGTTTCTGTTGCATTTGCATAAAAACTTGTTGGCCCCATTGCCAGTGTTAAGCGCCTTTCTTGCTGCAACCCATTCGCTATTCCCCCCTCTCTCTCTCTCTCTCTCTCTCTCTCTCTCTCTCTCTCTCGCTCTGTCTCTAACCCTCTCTCTGTGTCTCTCTTGATATCTACATTTTTTTAGCTGAGGTATTTTTCATGTAGGTTGCACTATGCCTTACAAAAATTAAAGCACACAATTGGGAATTGGTTGTTGTTTGGGGATTTGGTTTGTGGTCGTCTCGGATTTGGTTGAATGAAGCAATCAGCACCACGTGTGGCAGCGATAAATAATTACTGCTGTCCCTTTCTGGCAATTGCTGCCAATAAATTGCACCAAATGAGCATTTAGCATTTTTAACGCCTCTTGGCTTAAGCCCCGTCAGCGATAAGGCGACACGCAATGCCTCAAAAACCCGACCCGAAACTCAATTCTCGGCTCCGAATTCAGACTCAGACTCTGGTTGTTGCATGTGCCAGCCATGTGAGGCACGTGAGCAGAACTTTTGACACGCCATATCCACAAGCCCCCTCCCTTTGCTGGCAACCATAAACACACAACATTTAGCAAAAAATGAGCTTTAATTAAATTCCTTGTGATATTTATTTGATAGCATTTGGTTAATTGAATGCAATTTATTTGAACGCGAACTATTGTTGATTAGAGTATTGCATTTATTTAGGATTTGTTTATAAATTCTTTTGATTTAGTAATAATAGTAATGTAAATATTAATAATAATAATAAACAATTGAATGAGTCTTCAACCATTTCACTCGCAGTTCAAATTATGTTGCTATATTTTTGAAGCTAAACATTTTTAAGCTGCTATTCTCTTCTCCCTCTCTTTTTGTCTCTCTCTCTCTCTCTCTACTCATTCTTTTACCTGGCATGCAACAGTGTGTCTGGCTGCTGTGCCTTAAGGACATGTTGCTGACTGTGAGTCTGGAGCATGAACTGCTATCATCATTATCACGCATGCACATGACAGTTTTGTCGCTGCCTTTGCCTCTGCCTCTGTCGCTGTGTGTCATTAGGCGCTTTGCACTCGACTTTGGCCTGCTGTTTGTCACCTCGTTCAAGTGTCCAGCCTCTAATGAAGTCAACTCTGCCTACCTGAGCAGTCATTACACTGCACTACTCAACGCTACACTGCACTACACTCGAGTTATCGGCCCACGGTCATGTGCATTTCCCTGTCCAGTTTCGTTACACGAACTGCCCCCAAAGACCCGAAGTCTGTGCGCAACTTCGGCTTGTGGAACTTGTTTGCTCGGTTCGAGCGTTCGTTTCACTTGCAGCTGTGTATGTTTCGTTGCCATTTCGTTTCGCCTGGCACGTGTTTCGGCTAATGTTTAGCAACATTTTAAGCTGCCAACAGGTTTTGGGCAACAAACACACCACAGCTGACTGTTGAGGCCAAATGGGTTAACAGCTTGCACAGTAATAGAAAAATATGTTCAAAGGTTTTTAGTTCTGGAATGAATTGTGCAATTTATATTATTATTAAGTGTGAATGTGATGCTCAAATGCATATAAAATAAAATTACATTCAGCTCTGGAAATTAACATTCAGTTAACATATATAAATAAAATAACCACATAATTAATTAAATAAATTCTCATTTCAAATATTAATCTCAACTCTTAAGCTTTAAGTTTTGGAATCAATTGTACATTGTACATAATTAATCTTGAAATATAAAAGAAATTAACAGCTATGAAAGTCTTACTTCAAAAAAGCTTTCATAAATAGTGAAATATATCTTAGATTACCGTATTTAAAATAAGTAAAGAAATTAATAAATCAATTCACTTTTAAAATGCTTTGATAATGCCATAATTATATAATCAAACTAAAAAAACTTTCAACTTCCAAGGAAGTTTAATTCGTGTTTAATTTACCCATTCTTTCTCTCTCTCTGTCTCTCTCTCTCTCTCTGTCTCTCTCTCTCTCTGTCTCTCTCTCTGTCTCTCTCTCTCTCCCAGTGTCTCACTCTGACTCGACTCTTCTGGTGCTCAGAGTAAATGGATCAGGGTCAAGAAATCTTGGCTCTGTGTAACAAGCTGTAAGCAGTTTAAACACCAATCGGATGAGTGCTGCTTTGCTCTTCTCAGTGTTCTATTTAACCTCAAGAGTGCTTTCGAAGAGTTCATGCACAAGTTATTTTTTTGATTACTTCATTAAGAGGACAACAGCAAATGCCGATGATAATAATAATTATGCCTTGCCATAACTTGAATTTAGTTTTTTGCCAACTCATTGCAATGCCACCCACGGCAAATTCTCGTCAGAATATTTTAGGGAGAGTACACACTATATATGTATGTACACACGATATGTACATATGTTGATATTGTTTATTATATTGCCAAAGCCAAACAACTCACGATATTCTAATTAAAACAGACCGTACCACAATCGTCATCATCATCATTATGATCATCTGGAATCGCTTTGCGGTGTGTGAACTTCAATTCGATGAATTTACATTGAAGCATGATGCAGCATTTTCTCTACTCTTTTCCTCATTTTTTTTTTATTTTTTTGGCAGAGTGTGCCAAGTCATGTGGACAAAGCTAATGTCTGTGGATTTAGATGTGGATGTCGATGTCGATCTGAATAAGTATATATAAAAGTGTGTGTGTGTGTGTGTTTCTACAGTCAGTCAATGGATCGGATTGCGGCTACATGAGATCGTGTGCTATGTCTCGATGACATATTCCATTAAAACCAAGCAGGAATCTAATAAGTAAGAGAATGCTCAACGAGAAGATACCCTGTAGTACACACACTATAGTTGCCGGAATAACTCATACAGATTTTCTTAAAGTTGCAGAACAACAAAATCAGAAGATAGTAAAGGAAGTAACAGCGTAATAATGTAGAGTTTATAAATGAATAATATAATATTTTTAAACATTTCTGTTCTTAATTAAAACATATCAAAACTGGTCTTGGCAATAGGTTGTTCTATTTTAAAATGTATAAAGATAATTGCGAATGATGATATTATCAACAAGAATTACCATATCAAAATTTGTGGAATATTTATTCATACTTAAAATGATTATGATTATGATTATGAATGCTGAAATATTACTATCACTACGCATATATATTTTATAAACATAAACTTATATTCTTCTGCTGAGGTAACATTCCTGCCGATTGTAAGTTGCAAATACCCTGCCACTGTTAGCTGCTTGGAAGAGGGTATATGAAAAGTCACCGTGTGGCCCACATCTGGGCACATGCATTGCATGCACACCTCATTTCTAGACTACCTGACGAGACAGCTCATTGGAAAAATATACATATATATATATAGATATATATATACATGTATATAAGGTATGTGGGTTTGGCAGTCCCGAAATAAGAGCGGGTCGCCCGGTTGCGCATGCTCAGAGAAAATGAGTCGCTAGACGCTCAAAGTGGCAGACCCATAATATGCCACACTCACATGCCACTCACACTGTGTGTGTGTGTGTGTGTGAAGGGAAACAAACCCAAAAAGTCGTCTAATAAATTGACATTTATAAATAGTGTAGTTCAGTTGCTGCAAGAATTGAGAGTGCGTGCTTGTGGCACATGTGTCTGCATATTGCAAGGGTATCGGGGCATGTTACCTATAGGCTGGCACACTATTGCTCTATGGCTGCAACAATGTGCATATGCTCCAATAGCCATCATATAACTCAAGGGCAATGAGCTGCATAATTGCGCTGAGTAATTCTCACTTTAGTTTTTGGGCGATTTAGAATTTAATTGCTGAGGGAAAAATATGTTTGGAATTTACCCGAAATGAATTTGTTACATTTCAAATAGAAATAAATCCATAAAAACAGCTGTAGAAAGTTTGTGCAATGAGAGAGCACCTCTCACTTACATAAAGGTACACTAAAAAAAATTTGGACGCATTAAAACTGATATCAGCTCAATGTTTATTTACCGCCAACTACTATAATAAATCTGAGACGTCTGTTTCATTTGGAATAAAGCATAGTTTAAACTTCGCAAATAAATTATTAATATTTGTGGTTCATTATTAATATATATCTATCCTAATATTGAGTACAATCAATATTAATTATTCAGTTTTGCATTTAAAAGATATACTTTATAGTATATTTAATTAATATATTAAATAATTATAAATAAAGTGTGTGATATATTTACAAATTTAAATGCATAATAATTAATTGCCTTTGGAAAAACGGTTCAGTTTTAATATAGTTATGGCAATGTGGGCCAAAGCTACCAATTTCGAGAACATTATACTTGAATTTCTTGGACCAGCCAATTGAAGAGTGAGTCTCACTGACAGGTCACCATTAAAAGTTGACCAGAGCCGTCAATTAGTTTAAGTTCTCTGGCATATGTGGCACATATGAGTGACATTCTGACATTTAATAGCGGCGATAAGGTGCACAACTTTCACGGCTATTTTCAAATGGAAATGAAAATGAGAATGAGAATGAGGCCGTCGTATATCGTTCGCAGTCTGATCCCGGGCAGCAGGCACATACATATATTTAATTTCAATTTATTTGAATGTCAGCGAGCATAAATAACGTTAGCATAAATAAATGGCATGATATCAAGACAAAACAATCTATATAGAGCGTAAAAAGCTGAACAACAAAAGACGCCACGGCGAAACGGAAAAAGGAAGTTAACAAAATAAGCCAGATAGAGCGATTGAGATACCGACACAGCGACACAGAAACAGATACCACACTACCACCACAGCCAAGCCAAACTAAGCCCAATAAAGGAAAAGATAAATGTCGAAGCGACAGAAATAACAACACACACACACACAAAAGGAAAAAAAAAATAATAAAAAAACACAGGTAAAACTCAACGGCTAACAAAACTGCGGCGAAACTCAATACTCCAAACTCCGCCAAGTGAGATGAGATGAGATGAAGAAATATATTTGGTACCGGGCTACCGGGGGTATAGTAATAATTTTTAGCAAAGTGCGCCGGCGATGAGTGCCATGGATCGCATCGTATCGGATCGCATTTCACCTTCTTCTCTTTCAGGTGTCACCGATAGGCATCTCTTAATGCACAGGCCAAGACCCGGCCTAAGACATTTTGCTCAGACTCAGACTCAGACACAGACTCGGGGCTCAGGTCAATGTGAGAATACGGAGGCAATACATTTTACAGCTCCACACACACACACACACCTACACACATCTATATATTGATGTATATATATATTTATTTCCCTTCCTTCCTTTGGTCAGTTCTCAGTTGTTTTCGGCATCTTCCAAAAACAAAAAACTAAGAAAGAACGTTGGAAAAAAATGCAGCAGTGTGGTCCGAAAATTCTCATTAAGCGAAATATTCACATAATCCCGCATTTATTTGATATGCGCTGCACGATAAAAACCAAAGGACCAAACAAATAATAGCAACAACAACACTGCTGCTTGTGTGTGTGAGTGTGTGTGTTGATGTGTGTGGATGAGTGTGTTGTTTAACTACGTTTCGAGCTGGCTGTCTCATTACAGGTACCAAGATGTCAGGCTCTAGATTTGGCAAACAGAGCTGAGAAATATGTGAAAGGAGAATGAACCCAATGTGAAAAGATGTTTTTCGACTGAAATGAAAAGTTAATTAGCACTTCAATATTGACATATTGATTTTAATTAATTAATAATACAATGATATAATGAGCACATTATTTAATTCGTATATACACAGATTTACTATAACCTTTATATTATTTAACACTTCTCATTTTAGATTTTAATTCCATTTGAAATATGTGTTTTTTAATACATTTTTTTTTTTATTTTGAACTGTTTTTAGTTAATTGAAATTAATAATAAATCTAAATCAAAATTATCTCTTTAAGCGACCTCTACAACGTCTGTTTAGTCTACCAAGAAATAAAGAGACAGAGGAGACTTATTCTCTTCCTATCTCACTCTCTCTCTCTCTCTGTATACTGTAGTATCTCCACCTTGACAACTTCTCAAAAGTCTGTCAAATTGGCAAAATCATAGCCATACTTCCTAGTCGAGGTGCATGCAACAACTACTCAAATAAGTGACGCTACAAAGTATGCAACATGCAAAAGCCGCAGTCGAACGTGCTGTGGTTTCTATTTTCCACAATTTTTCGACAAGTGAGAGAAGTTTAAACTGCGCAAAAAATTAATGGAATGAGACTCAGCTGCAGTCACCTTAAGGTTGCTGCTCAAAATATACATTTTCAACAGTGAATTTATTTTGGAAACTCAATGTTTCCACATCTTCAACAAAATTAAATAGACAAATCACTCGTTGTTTTCGCACTCCCAAATCTTTCTTCATGGCCTCTAATTAAGACCATTCCCAGGCGATTAGTTTAAGTTTGGTTCGCTTTACGTCTATCAGGGGAGCTTGTCATATAATAAAGAGATTCAAATCTAATCGGCAAAGACTTAGATACCTTCAATTACTTGCTCCCCCTTTAGCAGGTATTGCCCCTGCTCGGTTGCCACAATCTAGTTCCAGATATGTACACACAGTGAAACCATATTGTTGTGCAAATTGGCATAATGTTACACAAAGCTTTTAGTTATAATCTGGCAGCTTAAGATTGTTTCTACATCAATCTATATTACGCATATTAGCCTCAAACAACTAACGAATGCGCTAAACACTTCCGCCTTCAACTAAACACATAATGATGGAACGCAATTTCTGTGGCATATCAGTTGTTACGTAAATATGTATGTCTATATGCATGTATGTATGAATATATACCAAATGATTGATGACATACAAAGTAGTTTGCATGAGATTTGCTTAAGACCCCTTGTAGCCCATATCTAAACACAAACATGTGCCGCGGATTGCGTTTGGGAACTGAGTCGAAATCGAGACTGGGTCTCAGCCTGGTCAGTTGTAATCCGTTGAACTGTCACACAGTTTGTAGCTGCTGTGTGGTAATCGGGAATGACAATGACAATGACATTGCATACACCGCAAATCGTGGGCATTACTTATTGGTCTGGGTTGTGGATACCTCTCCAGAGAGCATCGGGATTGCGTCTACGTACAATAATTGAAATATATTTCCAGCTACTGCAGCGGGTTTCGTAGTTTTTATGGCTGCCACTGATTTCCGATGAAAAACCAATTGTCATACAAATGAAATTGTAGTTTGTTTTATTTATTTATTTTTTTTTTTACTTTAGCATTGAAGAGCTAACGCTTTGGGGGCTTCGTTAAGCGGCTTACAAAAATCTTGCGTGTTTCCCGGCTGCTTGTATTTAACGAAAAGATTAACAACAAGCAATCGCCGAATCTGACTTTATTTTGTCACAGGGGTTGCTCGGGGGAGTTTTTGCCAAAAGCCTAATTACGAGTCACATGAGAAGGTGGTTGTGGGATGTAGCTTTGGTGGAGGTAGCTTTGGTGGCTGTTTATTTCATACTGCAACTTTGATATTTCATTTCTGATTTCTCATCCAATTAAAAAAGAGTCAAGGGGAAAAAATAAGAGAAAAATGCTATAATAAGGTAAACAAGAAAAATATAAACTTTCATTTACTTTTCATTGATAGAGATTTAAAAAATAAGAAGAGACTTAAAACACACAAGTTTAATAACTTTATTTAAGTATTAAGTTTTTGTAAAATTTGAAATTTTACATACATTTGAGGAATATCCAAATCTATTAAAAATTAGAGCTTTGGTGAACAACAAATAATGCATAAATAAAAGAAAATAGTAATTGAAATAAAGTACTTTTGTAATAAAAAAAAAATTAAAACAACTTAGACTGAAATATTTTATAATTTAATCGAATTTATTTGTTTACTTTTTGTATTTTATTTTATTTTTTTTGCATGGACTCACATTAATACAAAATACTTGAAATTAGAAATGGATTCGTTTGTAGCTGCCAACTTTTGTTTGAACTTCAATAATTGAATCTAAATGTTGATTTGTCTGGCAATTCTGCTGACTGGGCTGCTAATTAACTAATGAAAATTGGGCTTCAGTATTGTGTGGACGTCCGATTTTGGTTTTGTTATCATTTGCCAGTTGCATTGTTGCAAGTCTCGACTGCAGTCCGAGACTGAGCCAGACACAAAGCGTCTACAGCAGGCCATCAATCAGAGCGGCAGTTAAAGAGATGGAGTTGTGGTAGTGGTAGGGGTGGAGGGGGAGGGCGAGGGGGAGAATGTAAATCTGGCAACCTTTGAAAGTGATTTACATGAACGTGTGTGTCTTTTGTTTAATTGTTGCTACCCACACACGCAAGCGCAAAGCAAATGTTTCGTATTCGATTTCTTTGCTGAAGCAGTATCTAGATAATTGATTAATGCACACACACACACACACACACACATGGAGAAATACACACAAATATACAAACGCGCAGTGCCCTCTTGCTTTTAATTATGCGTTACCAGCCATCAGCGGACCAATAAATCATAATCCATCAAAGATTTTGCGGTACATGTCCGCTTTGTGGCGGCTGCCACCGTTCGCAAACGTCTGTTTCCCCCCTCTCTCTGTCTCTCTCTCTCCGCCTACCCTCTCCCCTAATCCCTCTCCTCTGTTTTTTGGGTCAGGCATTCGGTTAATGTTTAATTGGAATAGCTGCGTTAGCTTAGCGCTAACTATGAATTGGCAGCTCCTCAAGTCGCAACCAGCGGAAATAAATACTTGGCCAACTACTTGATGTCAAAATAAAAAAAATATAAAAAAAACAATAAGAAAGCTGCCGATGCTGAAAAGGTTTTCACAATTAACCGCTCGAAAGGATGCGAACGGCACAAGTCGTCAGCAAGTCGGTCTACCCCCGCCCCGAATTGAGAATCTACTTCTGCTGCCTCAACATTTTACCCCACTAACATGTTAGTGAAGTCGGGTAGGCATACCGGAAGGGGCTGACGGTGGGGCGTGGCCAAGGATCCCCCGTTGACTGGGCAGAGCCGCCCTTCAATGCGTCGCTTGATTACAATCACTTGAAGCTTGAGAAGGCAGTTGATTCTACAATTGCAATTTAACCCGTAGTCAGCCCAAGCAAGTAATTAAAATTGTCGAATAGCTACAAAATTGGAGAAGTTTTCAGAAGTATTTTGCTAATGTGGAATAGAAAATTTATGAGCAACCATTAGCAATTTTAATGTAAATTGTTCAAAAAATGCGTTAAGAATTAACAATGATAGATTTAGATTAAAATTTTCAATTCTACCCAATGAGTCCTAGTCCTAAACTACTATGAGATTGATACGATTTACTTAGTAATCTATTATACATTTGCTTAGACCGCTATTGAATCTTTGACAATCACTCAAAATATATTCTGACTATTTTTTTTTCAACACCAGTGCATTGCTTGGATTTTTGAACCACGGTGTACCATCTACGGGTTAAAGTATGTACAATTTATAGGGTAACATTTGCGTACCAAGCGATTCCGAGCTGTGTTTACAATATTTCTATTGCCTGTTGTTGCTTTACGACTACAACGAAAAGGCTGAACCGTTAATTTGATTCGATTTTGAAAATGGCAACAACAAAAACAACAGCAACAACAAAAACATCAACAATGCAACATGAAAATACACAATGCGATTGAAATTTTGTTGTCGAATTGGAAATGTAGACTAAGATATGAGTATAAAATAGAAGGGATTTTGGAATTATATCTAAGAGAGAGAGAGAAAGAGAGAGAGAGAGAGAGGGAGAGAGACAGAGTGAAATATGGAATGAGAGCACCAGTTCTCATTTGAGCATTGATTTTAAACGGAATCTGAATTGTGGAATTGATTGACAGCTTAGAGATGTGGTGAGATAGAGAGAGAGAGAGAGAGAGAAAGGGAGATGTGTAGTACTTAAGTAATGCTCATTTGTCACTCACTCTCTCACCTTCTCTCTCTTTCTCTCTGTGAGGCGAAGGCATTTGTCTTATTTAGACAGCTTTGTGTTGCAAAAAAGTGGACGCCACCTCAGCATAAACTTTAGCTTTAGCATCAGCATCAACGTCAGCGCTGCAAATCGCATTAAGGACTCTTAATGAAACTTACTGCATCCTGGGGCATGTGACACACATACTAGAACAGTGTGTGTGTGTGTGTGTGTGTTTTGTATTTGTATGCGTAGACATCGTTGTGCGATGATTGATTTCACGCCAAAACGATTTCAATCAGCATTTCCGTTCCAAGTTGGTTTCTTCCTTTCTCTTTTTTTTGTGCTCTGCTCACTTTCTTATTGCATTACGTCGATTTCAGCCCCTGCATTTTGTTGCATGCTGTTCGAGGGCGGTTCTATGGGGCAGCTGCTGCCAGCGTAAAATTGAGTTGAGTTCGAGTCGCGTCTTGGGAGTATGCGGCAAGCTGTTACATTGCCACAAAACTGGGTCAGGGCTATGGACTTGCCGTTAATTGTTTATTTCATTTCATATTTGCTACTTGATTTACTTGATTTTTCGCTGTGGCATGCGGGCGACAAAGCGCTTCAGAGCACTTTCCCCCCGCACTGCCCCCCATCGATCTCATGACCAAGCAGAAGGCACTCGTCCTTCTCGCGTGTCTAGACCTGTCATGTGGCGCATATCCTTGTGCCAGACAACGATAAATTTATTACCTATTTAGCTTTAATAGCCTGGCTTGTTTTTATGATGATGGCGCTGACATAACACACATGAGTGTGTGTGTGCGTGTGTGTTTGTGTCTGTTTATGTGTTTGTGTGCCGCTGTTGTGTATGTTATTTGAGGGCGACAGTTTAATTTGTGATTAATTGACGTTAAAAGGGTTTAACAGCCTCCGACTCCAGCCATGGTTCCATTTGACATCCACTTGATTCACAACCCATCACTTTCACTCACTTTCGCTTCGAAAAATAAGAGACAAATTTTAGGGGCATGGCCTGAAGTCAATTTTTCGCTTAATAGAACGGAAATTGCTTCATGAGTGCGGATGTTGAATATAAAATTTATTTCGTCCATTTAATCAACATGATAAAAACAAATAAATAAATACAAGCATTCCAAGTCCAAAGTAACTGATTGTCCCCGTCTTGCAAACGCCCACATCTTTACTAAAACTAATGCCATTTCCTTAAGGGCCAGCTCAATCTTGAGCACTCATCTAGATTGATTTTGCATTTGAATTTTATTCATTTTAAAGCAATTAATTTGTTTTTTTTTCTTCGAATTTTTCGGAAGCTAGGAACAGTATTCATCTTTATTTATTTACGCAAAAGTGATTATATATAGAATATTAGTTTTCTTTTTTGCAACTCAAATACTTTATTCCAGTTTCATTCGATTTATTTAAAATTCGAGAGAAAAATGCTACTTATACTCATGTGCTGTCTGTGGTATTCAGAGTGTTGCCAACTTAAATAGACTTTCAGAGTTGGCAATTAAATTTGTTCATTTTGTTAATGAAGACAATTAGCATTCGAAAACATTCAGGTAACACTCAAGTTTGCCGCAGGCTATTCATTTCCGTCATTACCACATTTTATCTGCCTACCTGACATGCCGCACCGACAAAACTTGACTACAAAACTTCCGTTTTTAGCCGGCTTTAAGGCAAAGAACACCACCAGTCAAACAAGGAGGCCGAAAACGTGGAAGACGAGCAACAACTGCAAATGACATTAATAGTCTGAATACGTGCGACTTCTCCAACTCCTACGAAAAACAAAGAAATAACAAAAAACAGAACACAAAAAAAAAAACAAAACGAAAAAAATAAGAAATAAGAAATCTCCCACGCCTTTTGTTGGCGGGGCGGCAACTAAAAGTCGAGTGGTTAAGCGGTCGTGTGGTTGAGTGAGTGGTTGAGTGGTGTTCCGTATTCCACACTGACCGCTTGATTAACATTTCCTCAACATTTCTCCAGGCCATCATCATATTAATATGCTCGCCCGTCTGTGGCCAATATGTCAACGAATTCCTAAGCGGAACACGTACTCCAAAACCACCCGAAATTCGTGGAATGTGTCTTCTGCCAGAGTCCCTGGTCGTGTCCTTCATCTTCAAGCTGGACTTGAACTTGCACTGGCCGTGTTTTTCTGGGTTTGGACAGTGGCCAAAGTTTTAATGCGTTTAGCGTTTGGTTGAAAAAGAGCAGAGATGAAGAGTTAATGCGACTGCGTCTGCGTCCGTCTAAATGTATTCCCCAAATCCCAAAGAGCAGCGACACAACCTAAAGATGAAATCACTTTCACAAAGTGCTGAGCGCCAGACAAACGAACCGCTCCCCAAACACCCCTCCCCGCCCACATCTACATTCAACGCTTATCCCTGAAGTATTTGCATAGTGTGTGTGTACGGACTGGTGAGGAGTGGGGGGCAAGTTTATCTAGCCGGCGACACGACTAACCAATTTTCAGCAAATTTAATGCACAAAGGATGTGCACAGATTTCCAGACAGTCGCCAGCCTTTGTCTTTAATGTGTTTTATAATTGAATTCAATGCAAAAATTCATGTCCCTTGATTACACAGCGCAACAAAATAAAAACCACATCACATAAATAAAGCACTTATTTGAATCTCTTGATGAATTTGGATTAAGTACAATTTGAGCTAAAATTATTATGCTTCTATTTATAAGTAGCGCCAAATACTTGAAAAAATACATTAAAAACACGAAAATAAAATAATTTCTATATGTTAAAGTTGGTGTCAGTATTTTCTTGTTGAATTTCAGTTATCAGATAACAATGTTCAGTTAACAAAAGCTATTTTATTTTGTATGTGCTACGATATATCTCCATTCCAATCAGGATTCGTGTTCAGGGAGAGATTCACAGCGTCCGTTCGGGAATAGATTTTGAAAACACCTAAATATGAGTCCAAAGTGCCGTCGCTTTTACGCCTATAAGAATCCTGCTCCCTTTTTTGTAGTAATTTCAAGTATGAGCAAAATATTTTGTGGAGTTCAATTTGTTTGTTGCGTAGTGTTAACAGCAGCAACAGACACATCAGCGACTCATATTCGAGTTCATTTCGTCATCTCTCGCTCTCATCATTTTTTGCCGGTTTCCCATCGAGCTGGCGTTGCTGTAACTGTTGTTGTTGTAACTGCTGTTGTTGCAATCGTTGTTGTTGTTGCAACTTTTGTTGTTGTTGCTGTACCCCTTGTCTGGCTGCCATAGAGCTGCATCCTTTGTGGCGCCGTATCGGTATCTGAATGGATTTGGCTTCGGCTGTGGCATTGGCTTTGGCATTCACATTAACATTTACATTCGCATGTAGTCATGTGCACATATCAGTTGTCTGGCAGCTGTCTGCGGCCTTGAATCGTCCCAAAAGTCAAAGCCACAACTAAATCGCTCTTTGTGGGGCAACACCAGCAACAGCAACACCAACAACAAAAACAACTACAACTGCTGTCAAATTGAAATAACAACAAACTCTACAAAATCAGATTATTTGATTTGTGTAATTAAAATATTCGCAAGCAGAAATCTAAATTTGCGACTTATTTTTTATGTTAGCTTTACGTATGCATGAACACATCCATCATAAACTTGTATCTTATATGAAAGCATTTGGAATATATCAATGGAATATTATCTATGGTTTAATAAATGACTAATCAAAATTAGAATACAATTCAAGTTGTGAATGCTTAAGCAACAAAGATTAATTTAAGTATATTATTACATATTATTTACAGCCTAAAGCCAACTGTCTACACAAGGAGTAATGCCTCGATAATCACTTGACTTGGGAGTTTATATATATATATATATTTAAAAGGACGTTAAAATTCCAATAGGCCAATTCTCAGTTTTGTTTGTTGTTTATTTTGGTACTGTATGGTTGCAACCCTGGCCGATATTGTGGTCACGAAACTAAAGAGCCGCCAAGTGGCATAGCTAATGCCGCGTCATGGGGTTTCTGTGACGGGCGCGAGAGCGTAACGTTTGAACTCGAACTCGGCATTGACGTTGGCTTCTGCTGCCTCGGGTAATAGAGCGATATTCGGCGTCGCCTGCCCCTTAGGGGCACTTCACTTTGGGGGCACGCGCACGCTCTGGCACTTCCTTGCGCCTGCCTGGCCACAGAAGTGGAACAAATGGGCGCAGGACGTGAAAACGTGAATGGGGATGAGGCTGACTGGATAGGCGAAACCTGACTCAGCTGCCTGCTTTGCATACACTGTACGAAATTGTAGTTTCCTTTTGAGACCTACTGGTGTTTGACAATAATAAAACAAACAATTGTGTTTGTTTGGTTTATGTCATGTTTAATTAAATTTAAACTAAGCAAAAATTGTGGGAAATGAAAGAGAATTTTTTGATTTACCTAATAAGTTCAAAATTTAGGTACGTAAAACTTGTCTAAGTCTGGAAATTCTTTATGCAAGCATTTTGTTAATATTCTTGTAGAGTTTAGTTCTTTGCTAACAAAATATACAAATTAATGAGAGCACTTTTAAAACATATTTCAACTTATATTTTCCATGTGGTATTACATGTTACAAGCAAATATACCTCAAATTTCTCACTGTGCATAAGTCGATTTTGAACTGCGGGCAGAGTCCTCTCCATCGTCGTCATCGTCATTGGCGGCATTTTCAATTTCATGGTTAATTGTTCTGCACGCAGCATTTGGTTGCCAGAGTCCACGGATCGAAAGTTGGAGCAGCAATGTGCGCCTTCAATGCCGCATTAAGTTTCATAATTAGCACAACAAATGATTGGAATCCACATGAAACTTGTCTCGTTGCAAATAAGCAACATATGGATGGGATCGTCTGGCCTCCATCGGAAAGGGACAAGTGCATTTCTTGGCACTACCACACTTCTGACAACTGGCAGTTGTTTCACTGGCAGCTGCTGCTCTCGGGCCTCACTTTTATCTTTGACATTTACTAATGACAAATTTATTCACGCTGTCACTTAGCCGCACAATTCGCTGTCACGAAATGCATTTGCCCTGTTTTTCCTTTCCATTTTTTCCGTTTCCCATTCAAGCTGGAAAATGTCCTGAACCTGCTTCGAGTGTCCGAGATCGTCACAGTGGTGACTTAAGATTTACTTGCACTTTAATTAGAGGGCCTCTTACAATTTCAATCTTAACGATTGCGATTCCGAGTCCGATTTCAATTCCTTTGAAGTGCTGCTCTTTGATCTTTCTATTCATGGCATAGATGATTGATTGATTTCCACGGGAAAGTCACACAAGTTGCTCTTTAAGTAATTAATCAACTACGAGTCCATAAATAAATGACATTTATGGCATCAGCTGTGAGGAGCAAAGTCCAAGACCAAAGTGCCAGAAAAGCGACAACATTACGCTTAATGAGCATCTTTTAAGAAAATAGAATTTCATTGAATGAAGAGGGACACCCTGTAAAATATGTGCATCTTATCTTTTCATACAAAATAAATTAATAATCTTCAATATTTATTTATAAATTTAATTTTGTAATATAGACAGAACTTGTTCCCAATAAAGAAATACTTATCACCTTTTTTTGTCGATAAACATCAAATTGAAATGTTATTTTGAGACAACAGTCTCTGTTTGTCTGCTCCAACAGGGTATAGGCAAATTACTCTGAAATTTTGGTGGTCGTGCTTATCAGTTCTGAAAAAATCATCAACTCGACGATCATTAAGACCCACACACATATACACACCACACACACACACACACATGCAAATCGGCGCACTGAATAATTTTTGTCCGGGGATCGGTTAACGAAAGCGAAACGAGATCTTGATGGGCAACCAGTGGCGCTGCATAAGTCGCAATTTTTGGAATCGTTTTGCCAGCCTTAATGCTCACCAGACACGCACATTGAAGTGAGTTTGGTACGGTGCAAAAAGTAATGCTTGCGAATGGAATACGATTAATGAATGCATAACGCATTAAATTCGTAAAATTTCAACAATGCAAAGCGAACAAATTATTGCCGCTTGAATGGATCGGATCGTACAGAGAATTACTTGTACTATTGGCTGGGCACGCCCCGGGCTAATCACACAACAAAATAAAATGAATGTACATACACGCACACACACACACACATCCATACACAGCCATACACATATTTTCTCAAAAGGGTTGCGCGAATGAAGCCAATAATAAAAACTGCCTGCAAGTGCTTCCGCGCAATTTCATTCAATGCGGCTGTATTTCAATAAACAATGCCACATCAAGGCAAGAAGCTGGCGCCGAGCAGCTTTTAGGTATTTCTGCTCGCACTTCCCCCGCCCTCGTTAGCCCCTTAGCCCAAGTGCTTTGTCAGCGTCTCTTTGATTTGTCTAGCTGCCTACATAATTGGCCAACGTTCGGAGCAAAATCAACAGTCGGCATTGCGACGCTTCGAGTGGCATGAACTTCGGCTGCGGCTGTCCCTAGGGAGAAACTGGGTGCTCATCGGTTTGTTTTCGCTTTGGAAGAGCACAATTTGAAATGCCTTTCAATACAGTTTACCCACGCCATATGTAAATGAATTGCTTAAAGTTGGCAGATTAAAGACGACAACACTGCATGCCTCAAGAACTAAACTTATATATACAGAATCGAAATAAATTGGTTTGGTATCACAATCTTATAGACTTTTTTCAAGTGAAGCCATGCGGAAGCATCTAAATGCAATCTTTTAAGTTTCAAATCAAAAATAAATATCTTTGAAAAACTGAGTGTTTATAAGCTCTATTCAACACTTCAAATTTAACAAACCCATGGGAAATTTAAGTTTCAGAAGCGATCATTTCACATATTTCTTATGAGAATCTTAACAGATAATTTGAAAATATATAATGCAAAGATAATACACTATTCAAGATAATTGTGTTTTTTTTTTCTTATGGGCTTCCATAATCCTTGCACTAAATCTTCGAGTTAAGTTAATTTAATGTATAACTTCAGTTTAGAAATTAAATTTTCAATTTTTGTTTTTAAAACCTCTTTCAGAATTATGAAAACTTATAATTCTAATGCAATTATTTGTGTCAGATTAATTTACATATTAATAATCACGACGATATGCCTTCTTATTACTTCAAAATTAAAACACTTTACACCTTTGTAGGCATCCTTGAAAACATTTGAAAGACAGCTCGCATAATGCACTTGCCTGAGCCATTAACTGCCTTTTAATTATGCATAGACTCAATTTCAAAGGCTGTCAGGGCCTGTCCTTGGCCTAGGCTCTTAAATGCTGCAGCACCACAAACATCTTGTCAGCTTATAGAATTTTATATACATTTTTCTTAATCAAGCAGCAGAATGAAGGCCGCTTCGTTTTCATCTTGATCAACATAAGGAGCATATTGTTAACGGACGCCGTATCATTAGTAGGCGCAAATATTTGCATAATGTCGAAGAATTTCCAGATTTTTCCCATTAGAGGCAGCCGTTTTGAGGCGATTGAGTGGACAGGTGTCTTCAGTTGGTTCTTAAGCCTGAAAAACTGCCCATAATCCCGAAAAGTGAAATGCTCATAATAGCCAACAGTTGAGTTCCCTGTTTAGAAACGCTCTCCATGCTAATTTCGAGTAGAGGAAAAAAAATGTGTGACAGTTGTTGGGCTAATCCCCGGCACAAATGTCATGAATTCTCTGTCCACGAGAGGTGTCAGCAAGCCAAATGTAATAATTTTAATGATTTTTCATAAATGCAAAGTCCAATGCCGGAAAAGGGGGTTAGTGGTTGGTGGGTTGGCACGCGTTCCTTGGTAAAATGCTAAAATGTTAAATGCACTTAAGGGTAGCGTCCACATATTTATGTGGAGGGTTTGAGTATCGCCTTTGGGCTCTGTCCCGCTGTTATGACATCGCCCCTCCCCCTCATCCGGGCTGCACCCTTTTCGGTATATTAAACATGGAGACTACACACCACTGAACAATCGCATTGTTGTTGCTGTTGATGTTGTTGTTGCTGTTATAATTGCGCATATTTTAAAATACAAATTAGCAACGCTGTAGCTGAAATTTCAATAGCGTTTTAAATGCCCGCCGGGCACATGTAGTCGAGTGTATTCGTATTCAAACACGTATTCATACACGCAATCTGGGAGTGTGCTAAGTTCTCTGACTTTGGACAGCAGCGTGCAACATGAGCGACTTGAGAGGGTTGCCTTGAACTTGTTCTCCGCCACCGAGCCACTCCGCCTCACCAAAATCATGCCGCAGACGACGTCGCCTCGTTGCATACACATCCATCCATGCATCAGGCGTCAACATTCAGTCTGTGGCATTCTTTTTGGCATTTCATACATAAAACACAAACGCAGCAGCAGCAGCAGCAGCAGCATCAACAGCAATGCAGAAGACAGCTCCCCAGGACAGAGTGTGGAGTAGTTTGTCAAGCGAGTGGCTTACAATATTGGCGTAGTGTGTTGTTCGCTTTCGCACTCTGATTTATGTTTACAAAAATACCCTGTACTACAACCAAGAGTTGTAAATGGTTGGCTAAACAGATCTTAATAAATAACATTTTATTTAATGCCTTATTTGTGCTATTTTACAATAAAATAAATGCAGAAACCTTAAAGCTTTGGCAGACTTTAGATTGCCTTTGGATTATTTAATTTGATGAACACTTTGTATGTATTTGTGCATAAAAAATTTGTATTCAACTATATTTTTTGCTGCTTGGAAATGTATATATTGTTAACATGTATTTCTTTATGATTTAAATTGAGCAATGCGTGTTTGAAATAATGTTTTAAGAGTAGTTTCTTTAAGACTTTTATCTGTATCCGCAGTATTTTAATAAAAACAAATTCAAATACAAAGCATACTTAGGCAGGTATTACATCTTCATTCCTGGTTTTGTTTGGTTTTATTTTATAGTTTTTCTTTACATAATCTATAATGTAATTTCATGTGAGAACATTTTTAACCTGCTCTTTTTACACTGAACAATGTATTTTTGAAACAATGTTAATATATATCTTTCTCTTTCTCTCTCTCCCTCTTTCTCTTTCTTTTATTAAACATACAGATCCTCTCAAAGAGTATTCTTTACAACAAAAGAAATAGCAAACACTTTTCGAGCTTGCCGCTTCAAACATGAAGCTGTAGCTGAAGCTATAACTAAAGCTGATGCTGCCTTGACGCTACATTTATCACTGCCAATTCGGGGCAAACGTCGTCGTGACATTGCAGCCCCTTCGGGTGGAGTCATGGGGGATGCGATCTCGGGGCATGGGCCAACAGCCTGAACAGGTTGGAACAAAGCGCTGGAGTGTAAATGGAATTCTGGGAAATGAAATTGCACAAGGCAAAAAGCAACGTGAGAAAATACAAAAAACAACCAAAACAATATAAGAAATGTTGGTAGCTGAAGCTGCAGCCACATGATTGTTGAATAGTCGGATTGTTGGGTTCTTGTTTTTGAGTTATTGGTTTTGAATTGATGTGGGGCTGCAATAGTCATTGCCATAGCACTACAGAGCTCAACGAGCTTAGAGATTTCACTTAAAGCTTTGGACAAATGTTTTTGCATAGCTCTGTTCACACATGTGTGGCACTTGGCTGGCCTGAGCATAGACGATGTTCTGATTTGCATTGAAATACGCTACAATTTCACTACTTAACTAAGTTAGACAATCGTGGATATAAAATGTTGTTAACGAATTAATTGATCAATCTTTGCTAGATGACTATTTCCTGCCAAACTCTGGTTTGCCTAGTTAAATTAAACAGATATAGAACATGTACATAGTTCACTGTAAATCATTTCAAAATGCAAGCGTATTCATAACTCGACTTCAGATTGTAGGCATTCACTTGCTCGTTAGTTTTTTTCATTTACCAAAATTTGTCATAGTCAGATTTTGCAGACATTGGACACATGTAACTACCTCCAACAATGCAACAACTTGCTGCACTTGTTACATGCTCCAAAGTTGTGAATTGAAATTTAACAATCGCAGTAAGCCACACAGTCGAACAACAGCAAGAGTGCTGAGAGTGCTAGACTAAAATGTACCCCGTAACCAGTCTCAAGGCTGCTTCATAAACATGTTTGAGCATTTATACATATTTTGTAAGTATTTATTAATGGATCGTTATGAATGTTGTCGGATTTGTAGATGGCATGTTGAACATAAACCGAAATTCCGCTGTCGATTGTGAGTGGACTTCATTAGTTCAAATAGATATCTTAAAACATGGGTAAAACCTAACGGACAATTGAACAGGTCTCGATTGGCAACTGATAAAGATCAACAAAACATTCAATGCAAGGGGTTGAATATGCACCTTCGTATGACATTACCGTACTCAAAGCCCTGTTATAAAGTGTAACATTTGTTAGCTTTGAGATCTTTACGACTATTTAAAGCTGCAGCTATTATCCTGTATCAACCGAACAAAAAACCAAGAAGTTCCCCCTTGAGGGCGACGTGTCGTCGAGCTTTGGCATAAAGTTTTGCCAGCCACATTCAGCACTCAACTGTGCAACATTCGCATGCCACATCGAATCCAAGTGTGTGGTGCCCCGTGTGTGCACTTCAGCCGCTGATAACTTATCTCTAGCTGGGGAGATGTCTGTTACAAATGCTGCAATATTTATGCTCCATGCAGGGTCGAGGCACAGGAAGTTCGTATTATGATTTGCACATTATGCAAATTACGCTATCGTAAATACATTTTTTCTCTCTCCTCACTCCACAAACATAAAGAACAATAAGCACCGCTGTGTGCACATGATAAATGCGATAAGCGATATTTGGCAACAATTCCAAGCATTTAATTTATAAGGCAACATATCTGTAAATTTATTTGTAAATAAATACGACTTGCTTAGCTTTTTGTCAAGGTAAAGCAAAGTTAATATCAAGTTAAATAAATTGAAAAGAAAATATCTCGCTTTATACTGCTTCAAAAACTCACCAAACTCCAATGGAAATATTTGGAACCCTCCTTATTATGAATTATGAAAATTAGCTAATTGTAAACTAACTACACAGAAAGAGTTTGTCTCAGCTGTCGCTAATCTTAATGAGCTCAAAAGTGCTCAAGGGATAAGCACAAAAGCGTTGGCAGCAACAGCAGAAAAAGAAGAGGGGAAAGCAGCAAAACTACATAATTAATAATGACGCTTAAAATTTAAAAAATGTATCAAACAACGTCAAAAAGATATGCTCCAAAAGATAATATCTCAATTGAATCATACACAACTTAAACGGCAAATTCGATTAGACTTCTGTTATTATATTAAAATAACATATAATTAACATAAAGAGCTGTGCATATCAATTTGAAAAAGAATTTAATGTCAGACTGAATGGCTTGATGCACATTGGATATGATTGATTTATGTGCCACATTGTGACGGCTAAATTATAAGAGCTGTTCGCCACATCTGAGATATGCAAATTGATTATGTAGTCTGTCACAAATTGGCAACATTTGATTTGCCATTTAAAAGATATGTGAATGAGTATTGTGCCAAGTGCCAATATGTAAATGATCAAGAGAAGAAAAAGAGAGAGAAAAAGACTCAAGCACTCACAATTGTCACTTGAGTCTGTCGCACAGAATGCAAATTGATTTGAATATGACCAGGAAAATGGGAAGGACGAGAACCAAGAAGGGATCAGATTAAGATTGCAATACTAGGAGATACCCCTTAAAGATAAAACATGGTAAAAATATCTGCACTTTGCTAAATTTATTTCTTAAGCTACTATCTGTAAGGCGGATGACAAATCTATTATTAAATTCTAATTTAAACAGTGCAGGGACTTTAAGTATACATGTTGTCAAAGAAGAATCCTCATTGATGATTGCTGGATACTAGACAGACTGCACTTTGAGATATGCATTGCTTATGCGAGTACTACAAATATGCCTTTGTCTCAGTGGGACAGCTTTAAGATCTGCATCGTGGCGCTGCTTGAATGATGGAGGCTGCTCATAAAAATGTATGATTCATTGTAAACACTCGGACCTGGAGTGACTTCCGCTACGTTGCGCAAACGCATGAAATATTTATAAATCCATCCATAAAGCAGTTGCCAGCAGTAACCACTTGCTATTGGCAGTGGGAGTTGGGGTCGCTGCATGTGATCACTCATCATCGACGACTTCAAACGGGACTGGAACGTGTTGCCACTTTAACTGCCATTTAAATACACAATTTGCAAAGGCCAAAGAAAGACATAAAAGGAGCCAGCTAAGGGGGTAATCGAGCCGTTGGAAAGGGTAGTGAGAGGAGAAGGGGGCCTGTGACATTTATTGGCCGCATTATTTCAGCACCAGCGGCAACGCCGTCAGTCAACACCCCGAGGGATCTGCAACTGAAGTTGCAGCTGAGTGTCATTCTGCTTCTTGCTACGCTTTTTATATGTTTTTTTTTGTTTTTTTTTTGTTTTGCTAAACGCTGAATTTTTGCATAAAATCTGAGCTGGACCGTCAGTTTAGGCGCAGGCGAGGCGCAACGGCAATTTATCAATGCTGGCGGCTGCCTACAAGAAACTCTACCGAAGTGTGCAGCTCACTGTTCTTGCCCCCACATGGCTGGCTGTAAAAGTTTTTAGTTTGGCGCCGCGGGGGTGCAGGTGTAGCTGCAGCTGCTGTTGAAACAAAACCGAAAACCGAGAACGCGAACCCACCTTTTTGGCCAGGGAACACGATGCGGCGCTAACGAGGACAAGCGTTTATGTCAAAACCCAATACGTGATGCATTTAGTGAGCTGACTCCACACCTACCACTCTCTTCCACTACTCTTTCTCTCTCTCTCTCTCTCTCTGTCTCTATCCCTGTCTCACTCTATATATATAAGGCTGTATCCATTGCCAGCGTCTACAGTATAAGTTGCCCTTTTCTTTTTTTTGGCTTGCTGCAGTTATTTTAAATGCATTTCGCCGCTAGTCAAACGATAGGATTTACACGTTACGCCATTCTTGGTCTAATTGGATGGGCAAACGGCGCACAGTTTGGTACGGATAACGTCTCAAGTGATTTAAAATCGATTAAATGTTACTAACCAAATTTAAGGAATGTGCGTTCGTATTATTTATATAGATTTTCATTTGATTTTTACCAACTCTGCCTTTGCCTTTTTTCTCTTTCTTTGCCTTTGCAAGAAAATATCTATGAGACTTATAATTCTTAGCATTCTTTTATAAACAATTTAATTTCAATACATACTAAAAAAAATTGAAAATAATGTATGCATTCAAAATACAATTATTTTCACATTTTCAATATACTCATTCATTTTGAAAACCATTTTTCTTTCACATTTCTTTGAGTGCAATTTTGTTTTACAACATTTCAATTTAATGCTGGCCACATCATTTGCCAAAATACAGAACACAGAGTTCCATTTGGTATCCAGTAAATCCCACGCAACAAATACAATCCAATCTATTAATTTATTTTTTACTTGTCAACAATTCCATTCGGGGATAAAATTAATGATTGCCGCAAAAAGTTTTACAAAACAGGGCCTAAGATTTTTGGAAACTTTTGGATTACTTTGAAGGTAGCCAACAACGATTGCTGTTGTTTACTGTTTTTGTTTTTTTGTCGGTGTGGTATAAATATACATCTATCATACAGGTCTTAAGTATGTTTCACAATTTATTTACGTCACCTGGCACTTGCCACTTGCCGCTTGCTACTTGCCACTTTGCATATCTCTCCATTAGTTCGAGACGAGTTTTCGTTGTTCTCGTTACTTTCATTTGTTGTTGTCGTTGTTGAAGTTTCTTTCGATGTTGTAACGAAGATTTTTTTTGCTCATTTTTTCGCAGTCGTTTTTGTTTGTTTAGGATGAGCGGGGGTCAGGTGGGGAGGCTGCCAGCTTGCTGCCAATTTGACACTCTTAAGGATTTTGCGAGCTTGACATGCGTAACGCCATTAAATTTATCAATTGCTCAACGCACCCTTCGCTGTCAACGCAATACTTCAAGTTGTTGTTGATTCTGTATTTTTTTATTTGACGTTAAAAAATATACAACTTTTTTCAATCAGCGCTCGATTTGCGAATGCTTCGACGGGTGGCTCCTGCGGTTGATTTCGATTATTTACCGGAGCAACTTTTGGTTTTATCCCTGACTCTGTGTAGTGGCAATTTATCATTAAACGGTGATATGTTTCCCAAAGTGCAACTGAAGCCACGCTATTGGGTTTTTGTAGCGTTGTCAAAGGGGGTGCAGAAAAGTCACTTGAGAAGTGTGGAGTGGAAATCGAAGTTCGGATTATTAATTAAAGGAAAGGTAGATTTCGGGTCACTTTATGCACTTTGAAGAGCTCTAATTAAAAATTACATTAATGGCGAAAATGTCACTAAAATGGGGTATACAAATTCAGAATTAATTGTTTGCTAAGTAAATATAAAACTAAATCAATTTTCGGGAATTTTAGGAGATTTCCATAAAAGTTATCTTAGTTCAATATTCTGGTAGATTTAATTGCAATTGCTCATAATTTTTTAAACGATTTATTTAACTCTTTTACATTAGCTTCAATAAGCTAATAAGTCTTACAAATCCGTTAATGTATCGTGTGGTCCTCTTTCTTCAATTCTCCAAATTATATTTCATAATATTTTCAATTTGCCAACCATAAGCAAACCTTTAAGATTTATGACGGCCCACATAACTTTTACACGTATTTGCATTTTCTTCGTATGATTTTATGGCCTGATTTATGGATACAATAAAGAAAAAACAAGGTTCTTTCATAAATCGATGCGTTCGTTATGTTTATGAGCTTGTCACAGGTGTGTCCTATACAATGCAGTATTGGGGGGCGTTAATATTGTGGAGAATGCATGCGGCGATGACTTTAAGAGGTTAGAGCTTTATGTCTGCTTCTAAAGTCGCTTATGGCCACTAAATGGCAAACTAACGGCACCGCCGTATGACAAGAGAGTTTTCACTTTTATTGCCAACATTTAACAGGCCATGACACGAACACGAAGCTTTTGGGCACAACTTTTTCATCATCAATTTGCTTTATGGCTCGGAAACGGCGAGGAACGGTGCAGCCACTTGTCATAACAGCGTCGAGTTTGAGCAGCGCCAGTTGCCAGTCTGCCTAAGCGAAAAAAGATACAAGTTACACGATACAAAACTGCAACAACCAGGCAGTCAACCAGCGAGGCAGGCAGACGGGCGGGCAGGCATTTCTAGCAATCCCCTCAGCTAGTCGGGCATTGTCATTGCCACTTTGCCAACATTTTCACACCCAAGCACCGACAATTTGTCTACGAGTTTGGTGCAGGGGGCGGTGCTGTGGAGGGCAGGAGCTGGTCGAGAGAAACGAGAGCTGCCTGAAAGTGTTTAGCCGGGTCGCATGTCCGTGGCATGTAACTGGCTTGTATTTTTGTATCTATTTATATCTCTCTCTATCGGTGCTGCCCACGAGAAAATATTGTTAAAATAAAGCTAAATATATATTTTTAAAATTACTGTAAATAAGTTTTTCTTTTAATGTATTAAGGATATCATTATTGAATAATAATAAAATAATATAAACAAAATATTGTAAGTTTAATTTCGGAATAAATAAGTTATCTATGAATCCGAAACATAGCATTTGATCGTAAATAAATAATATATTTTGTATTTAGACATTGGTAAAACATAGCTTCTTAATGAAATACAAAGAACTGTCCAATGCTGTTGTGTAAATCTTATCTCCAATAATACATTGAAAAAGGCTAGATTTTATACAAGATAGAAGTAGATAAACTGTTCAACACTGCTCTCCATGTATCCTTAGCTGACCGCCGTCGCTTCAGCGATTTTGTCAACATTATTCAAGCATAAACATGACCCAGCAGAACTGGGAGCTGACGAGCCGGCAACGTGATGCCACGAATCCACGAGTCCACGTAACCGAATCCAGTGAGCAGTCTGCTACAATGGTACAACAAATGGTGCAAAACGTTTGCAGCAAGCATTTAAACGTCGTTAGGTTTGTACAAATCAAGATAAATGGCCCCGGAGCATGTGAGTACTACCGAGTGGGTGGTGCGACTGGTTCAGGTGGACTTGTCTGTTTGCATAGGACAATGCAAGTTGTAGCTAAAGAAAAGCAACACAAAATACAAAAAACCTGATTTAAAAATTCACAATTTAACTTAAAAGTGTCTCAGAGCGAAAATAGTACTTTAATAATGTTGTTTTTAAATGTGTGACTCATAAAGTATATCACATCATATTCTTATACATTTTGTTGTTCAACATTTATCAACAAAAAAAAATATATTCTGCATAGCTGAAATTCCACGAATGTGACATTGACCAAAATGCTGATAAGAAGCTTTGCTCCTTCTACTATTTTTAACTTAGGCAAAGATCGGTTTATCAAATATGCTTGCTACTCAACCGAGCGAGTGTGAGTGGGAGAGAGAGAAAGAGAGAGAGAGAGAGAGAGAGAGAGAGAGAGATAGAGATAGAAAATGGTTTGCTCCTTTGGTAATGGTAAGCCACAACCAAAGTTTATAGCTAAACAATTTCCGGCCTTACGTTCACATTATTAGCATATTGACGAACGATGCCCAAAAAGTGTCTAGTCATAAAACTTTTACCAGGGCTTAGCAGTATTTTGTTGGCAAACTTTTGCTTTTGCCACTGCACAAGTCAGAGCACATTATCATCGCTCGAGCTACTCAAAAACATCATGCCAGACATTCGAAGCTTAATCTAAAGTGCGCGGAGTGCGAGTGTGCGGCGAGTGCGGAGTGACGGGCTTATACCATATATGTAAAATGAAATTAAGTCACAGCTGAGTAAACACACTTTAAAGTTGCCTTTAAAAAGCCATGCAAATCGGTTGCACTTTCCCTAGTCAAATGGTATTTATTTTCACATTAACTGCATTCAGGGAACAGTATGCAATGAAACTAATAAGAATATATTTTACTGAAGCATCATGAAAATTTAAAAGCCGACACATTTTTTCACTTCATAAGAAACATGGACTTCTACTGACTTCTAAATGGCTTATGGTTCTAATTGGAGATTTTAATTAGGCGTCGATTTTTTAAATTCTGAACCATATTTTTTTAAATTTGTATACATTTTGTGTGCAAGAAATCAAAATAGAATGGAAGAAAAATATACATATTTTTTCCTTTGACTGCTTCCGGCTAGGCCACAATGCAGCCACTAGTTTATCTATATGCAAAGAAGATAAACTGATACTCGTTCATCTTTGGAGCATCCACTCATATCCATGCTGTGTACATCATTAAACATCAAACGTCGGTGCTGCCTTATTTACAGCATAAAACGCACCATTTACCGAGCGTTTATTAAGTCAAACAAATGCTTAAGTTGTCCATCCACTCGAATATGGCCTCCTCTATAAGGCTAAAGCAAATGCAAACATAATCCGCATCATTAAGGGCAGATATCGAGAAAGAGAGCGAGACAGATGCACTTGAGAGTTCAATTAGATTTGCCATGCCGAAAACAGAGATTCAATTAGTGCAATTATTATTTGTAGGTATTTCAATTCGTATCTGCGTCTGCTGCATTTACTTAAAAATAATTACTGACTGCTAGTCTGACAAGGGAATGAAAAACAATAAAATACACATATTTCTTGTCTATGATATAGCATCTAAATAGAGTTTAAATAACACCATATTTAGTTTATACAATAACAGCACATCATGTGCAAGTACAAATTCCATGCCGGTTTTTTAATTTTTTAATACATTGATACTACAAAAACAAGAAGCAACCAATATTGTATACCCTTACAGACCGAAATCAACCTCCTCATTTTGATTTTTCCAATGAACATGCCTTACAATGTGGTACTCAAATTATAATCGTTTTATCTGAATCTGCGGCGTATGTTAGTGAATTTCATCCGTATTGGTTAACAAAAGGTGTTTTTTCTTTATAAAAGAACTCTTCTTTGATAGCGAATGAAACCGAAAGGCGACTCTTTAGAGTCGGAGACTTATCTTTCAATGCGTTCACGACAAATTTATAACAGTTCTTGGAAGTGTATAAAAAAGTTAACCTTCCCACCATGTTGAGGTTATTTCACTTTGTGAAAAGAATAAAGTAATATACACTATGCTAAAGCACGCTGGCAAAATTTATAAAATATGATAAGAGAGCGGACACAGCAAAATGCGAAATCTGAATTCAGGAAGCTTCTTGTCATATTCATTTCATTATGTGTCGGCATTAAGTAAGTGACGGTTGTGGCAAACGCTTGATAGAAAAACATAAAGTAAAATGCAAAAGTATTTTGCAGTGCGTGTTATTCTGTTCATCATTTTGTCTGAAAGTGGCGTCAGCTCACATTTCGAGGCGGAGAGCACAATGACAATGGAAGAACTAAAAAATGAATTGCATAAGTATGATAAAGTGATCACAGAGGAGGAAGGCAAATTAAAGAAATTGGAATGGGAAGTCGACGAGGATCTAATAAATACAAATTTCAATGAAGCCAAAACTTTAATTTTGGAATTGGAAAATGAAATTAATGAATGCCAGGCTCAATTACATAATAAAACAGCTGAAAAGCAAGAGAAAATATTGCATGAAATTAAAGATATTATAAACAGCCATATGATTAAGGAGCATGGTCATGCTAAAATACAAACTGAGACTTTAATTAAAGAAATAATTGGTGAAATAACTAAGCAAGAAATTGCACAGAAGAATATGTGTGATCAACAAATTGTTCAAAAAAATAATGAAATTCAAATATTAAAGCAAAGTAAGATAATATGATAATACAGATTGCATATGTAAATCTATCTCCTTTTCTTTCTATGCAATCTACTTTTTAGAGCTATTCGACATTCAAAAGTCAAATGACAAGGGGACAAGAAGAAGAGGAAATATACGATGTACATGCAATGCAGGTAAAATGTATTTTTTTTTTCATTTTTTTTTTTTGTTAAATTCAAATGTGTTTTAATCTTCAGACACCTTGGAAATTGAAATTGCAAGGAAAGTTCAAAGCATATCCAATTTAAAATCTGAATTAAGGAGCTGCAATATTACGAGGACTGAGTATAAAAAACAAATTCAAGACAAAGAAGTTGAAATACAACAACTGAAATATGATTTTGCCGATGCCGACACAAAACTGAAAGAAAAGGATTTGATTCTACAGGAATTACAATTTAATGTCTCATTAAATAATTTAAAAATTACTAAACAAAAAGAAGAAATTGAAACGTTACAAAGTAAGATAATAATATAAGAAAGGTCGTATTCATATTTTCCTAATCCTAGATTCAACTCAAACATTTTTTTTTTTAAATTTCAGCCCTGTTGCAAGAGAATCTTAATGCAACCAATTTAAGTCTCGTTATCAAAGATGAACTCATTTTAAAGTTAGAACAAAATCTTAGTTTAACAAACGAAAATTTAAACTTGCTAATAGATAAACAGGATTCGCTTCCAGGGAGCTGCTTGAATTTAAAGGGACTCCAATTCATAACCGTTCCGCGTCCAACCATTTCTTTAGAAGTCCCTTGTAATATAAATGGGGATGGTTGGATGATAATTCAAAGAAGTTTTGAAAATACAGATTATTTTTTACCTGACTGGAATAATTACAGGAGAGGATTTGGAGATTTAAAAGGTGACTTTTTCATTGGATTGGAAAATCTGCATCTTATCACATGTTCACAGCAATACGAATTACTTATTCATTTATTTGATGGATATATTTGGGTTCATGCTCAATATGATAATTTTCTGATTGGTAATAAGACAAGCGAATATACTTTAGAATCTCTCGGCACATACAGCGGCATAGCCGCTGATGGCATGAGTAAAAGTTTAAAGAAAAAATTTTCAACACACAACAATTGTAAAGAGGTACATTCTGACTGGTGGTATGATTTTAGTTGTTCATCAAGGTCAGTAAAAAATATTGTACATACAATGACTTTTAATTATAATTCATTTATTTCTTTCAATATAGCAATTTAAAACGATTGATTTACTGGAATCATGAGGGGATTTCATATTCGAAGGCTGTAATGATGATTCGCCCAATAATTTAATTACAAATAATAATAACCAAATAGTGTGATATGTAAATAAAGCTTTTTGCAACTGTTACACGCATTTAGGTAGTTGCATTGACCGATAAGGGAGAATTAGAGCATTGAACCGGTAACGGTCTATCCTCTTAGACACATTTGAATGCAGCCAAGACAATGGCCGGCTAATATTGCATTCGATTTCAAATTAATTAATATAATCTCTTTACTTGAGGGACGTACTACTAATACCTACCTATATTTTACTAATACTGCGTCTGCATCCAATGCCAATTTCATGCTCGCTGCACATTGCAAACCGCCAATATTTTGCTTAGCGCTCTGCAGAGGCCAACAGCAATTAAATACCAGTAAATTAGTTGAAAATGCGCGACTGGGAATATCAGGGATGGTCGCGGCGAGACGTGGGATTGCGGCTTAAGTAGATTAAGTGTATTTTATAGAGCTACAAATTATCATCGGACTGAAGATGCTTAAGTTGCAACCATAATAAACAGCATATTAAAAAAAAATCAAAAAAGGAAATCCTTTTTTTGCAAATAACAAGTCAAATTTTATTCAAAAGAATTAAAATATTGATTCTAAAATCAATAAAAAAAATGTGATTTATATATTTTATTTTTTTCAAGTAGTGAAACAATACAAAATTTGAGTTGAAGCTATTTAGACCATAAAACTGCAAAACCGTAGCGTTGTTTTTTTTATGGTTAAGAAGTAAATATACTGTTAAGGCCAAGCCCATAATGCGATTCCAAAATACTGAGTGCACTGTGGACTACAAATACGCTGGTAACTAAGAGCCAACCACTGAACAGCAATTGCGACCCGTTGCTCAGGTGACGAAATGCGTTTTGAAAGTACGTGATGTGCCTAGAAAAGGCCCAAAAATGAAGGCAAATAAATGCCAAACAGTGAGAAAGCAAATCCTCACAGGTGGGGGTGGCACATTAAGTGCGACCAGTTATCAAAAAAAGAAGAAAAAAAGATTTCAAATCCCAAGTGGATGGCATTTGTATTTGGATGCCAGACAACAATGGCTGGCATAGGGTATAAGTAGAAGTAAATACAATCAATACGCATAGACGGCACATAACAGGTATTACGTATTATGTATAATGCATGATATAGTGGGTACCTAGACCCAGCCGTGACTCAGATGATACTACACATGAAAAATCAACGCCAAGCGTAATCTATTAAATTATCCTAATTTCATCACGCACCAAATCCCTTTAGTCGTGAACCGTTGCCGTGACACGGTAAAAGGCATGCGTGGGGGCGTCACAGGCCGGAGGGGAGGGTGCTCGTGGCTGTGGCGGTTGGCAGGGCATCCGGCCGGGCACCCGCATGAAAAAACAATAAAAATTTGCATAATATCGGTATAATATTTTAGCATTATGTGCATGACAAAGGTGCAGAAAGTAACGGCATTATGTGCCAGACATTGCCAGCAAGATTTCCGCAAGCTCTTCACATCAATTCTAAAAAGAATGTTGGGGATAGAGGATGAATCGAGGGGGGTGCGATAATGGCACATAAATGTGGTAACACATGTTACCAAACATTGCCAAAAGCCATTTGTTATTTGACGCCTGCCAAACGTTCGACAATTTCGACTTGAAATATATAACTACAACTTATGCTTCCATATACTAAGTATATACAAATAAAAGTATTTATTCATGTATATATATAGTAGAAGAAGCCAAGGCTTTGCTAACCAACTAATTTATATTCTCTGGCTTTGCTTTGTACTTTTTTTTTTGCAAATCCCAACTAATTACTTGTCTAATTGCAGGCATTTAAAATTCAGCTAATTAGTTGCAATTTGTTAACTAAATTGGATTTTAAGCAGCGTCAAGTCAGGAAAGTAGAATAGAGCTACAAAAAGTAGATATATTTGTGTTTGAAACACAGCAAGATTGCGTTCTCAAAGTATTCTGCTTAGGGTCTTACATAATGGTTTAGAATGAAGAAGTTATGAGCATGAGAGAAATAATCATTAAATTTTAGCATGGACATATGTATATAAGAGACCACAATTGGCATCACATAGTTATGCAATTTATTTTCGCCAAACTATAAAAATCAGATGCATAAATCTAAAAGCATATTTGTCTCCATTGTCTTGGCATACTCTCAGCAATCAAGAATAATTTATCATATCTATAAGTAGGAGGAGTTTTGTGGGGGCGATGCTCAGCTTGCCAAGCAGCATGCAATGAACTTGGCACAAATATGATTCCGATCCAAATAAAACAAATTTGGCCAAATAAATTGCAATGGTTCTGCTGATATTTTAGCCAGCATACTAATAGGCAAATTTGACGCATATGTAAGTCATTGCGGTTGAGCTTTGATGATTCGATTTGGGTGGCAGGACATGCCGCGGGACATTGATGCGTAAGAGAGCGTAAAATGAAAGGAAATTGAAATGCGGGTAAATTGAATTGGACAAGGACGGAGCAGAGCAAAAGCATGGGATGCCCAATCCCCACACTCGCCCGCAGCAAAATGATGTGCTCTGCGCTTCGTTTAACTCACAGCAACAACATCAGCAGCACCAACGGGAGCAACAACAGCAGCAGACCCTGAATCGAATCGAGACATAACGCCCGAAAGTATGCAACAACTTTCACTTGGCAAACTCATTGGACTCAATCAAATATTCAAAGCCAAAGCAAAGGACGCAACTCCTTTATCAATTTTTCTTTCTTCTTTATTTATTTATTTTTTTTTTTGGCTTTCTAGCTGCGAGACTTTTGCCAATGCATAATTAAAATCCATTAAGTGTAATTTTCCAACTCTTTCGATTACTTTTTCTTACAGAATCCGGCTGCGCGGTCTGGGTAAACTTTTCTTAATGAATCCAATTGAAAACAAGTACACGAGTTTGTTGGTTTGGGTTGCCAAAGATTGAATACCCTTACATAGAATACGAAATCGCAAAATTAATGTGTGCCACACAAAATAATTATTATTTTGACTTTATTTTGTATTATTAACAAAAAATTAAATTAAATTAAAGCAAACATGCTGTGCGGCTGATTAAATTGATTGAATGCCAAACTTAAATTTTTTTGTAATTAAATCTTACAGTTAAATTGTCCAACTTAACTCCCTACATACACTATATATATTTGTACGTTTAAATATTATGTAATGGTATATATGTTAAGCAAATTCTTTGGAAATTGAGCATTTTTCGTACACCATTAATTTTGATTGTTTGATTTGTTTTTTTTTTTATATATTTTGGACAGAAAAATCAATCGTTCAGCTTTCATGGTTCATAAATTTTGCAGCAGGCAAATTTGTTGGTCTCATGAATGCCAAAGTGCAAAATTCAATCAATTTGAGCCATTTACCCATTCAAGTGTTTGTAGCCTGGCCACAATGGTCATTCATTCTCTATCCGTAACTCAAATATGTGTGTTGATTGTGTCTGTGTGTGCGTTATGTGTGTGGCTTGTGTTTTTGACATACCTAGAAATGGACAGCCATTGAAATATTTGTAAAGTTCATCAATCGTAAGAGTTTTTCAATTAATAGACATACAAACACACGTGTATACTCCAAATCTATTGGCTTTTGTTTGAGTAATGCACATTGGAAATTTTCATGAACCGTACGATGTAGTTGATGTTATTATTACTTGTTGTTTTTCTTGCGTTGTTTTTGATTGGTGTTCATGGCTTTGATGGCTTGTTAATTTTGTAATCTCTCTCTGATATGTAAAGCCCAAGGCTAAAAATACGCATTTAATTGCTTTTTTTTTTGCATTTCTAAAGGGTATATGGAATTTGTGGAAAGGCTTGTAACTGCGTGAAATATACACTTATTTCAGACTGAAAAGAGTTGTTGATTTTTTAGAAACATCAGCTCTTAATCAAAATATAATCTTTGAAAAGAAAATGTTTTATTATACTAATATAAATTTACAAAAATTATAATTCAGCTCTACATGAATCAGAGCATTCCCCCGTTGAGCACTGATTATTTTTTATTTATGTGTGTTTTCAAGTCGAATTGTTGTGCAGTTAACTTGTTGCCTGCTGTGTTTTTGCCGGACGCTTATTGCCGTATATTGGCCATAAATAGCCATCATTTTGTTTATTAAAACTGTGCATAGTGCTGGCCAGGACAAAAAGTCAATTTATGCGAAAATGAACTGCAAACCGGTAAACTGTCGCCCAATCCGAGTTTAAAGCCAGTTAAACGCGCTCGCCGACAAAAACAAACACAGACCCGAGCAGACGGCGCAGCACAAGTTGACAACGAGGAGAGTGGGGATTGCATGTATTGATTTAATATCTGTGCTGCCTGCGGCCAATTTAATCATCATTTGTAGAAAATAATTAAAATTTACAATAACAGCCGGCAATTGGCAATTGGCGACTGCCAACCAGGCACTAGCCATGTGATCTGTAAAATGCACCGAAAACGTTGTAATAACCAGCAAGAGCAACATCATCAAGGAGCGGTCTGAAGTTGCCCCCACAGACAGGGCGACGGAGAGACACTCAGGCAGACAAATATCTCAATGAAACTTTAAGAGACACCAAAGTGCAACTGCAATGGAAAGTCTGGCACTTTGCCCCAGAAGCAAGATATTAATGGTAGTAGACGCAAAATTACCCTGTACATAGATTAAAAGCTTCTAGTTAAAACTTTTGTATATCAATCGCATAATTCGTCTTGGGAGACATTATAATCACACTTATTTCGACTGCAGATGTTTGTTATTCTTTATTTTATCAGTCTACGTAGAAGAGACAAAAAGATAAAAAAAATAATGTATAAAAGACAAATTTGAATATTTAACTTTAAATGGAGAGAATGTGTATAGAACAAAATATATTCCCCTTATACAAGTATTCACACCTCCAAAATATCCCTGCGATGAGCAGGGTATACTTAATGTGAGTCTGCAACTCTCTCATTTAAAAACATATATTTTTTGCGTGCATGTGAAAATGTTCAAAATTCTGTCGGCCCATAAAATGTGCTAATTTCGTTGACATTGCGCAGACAATTTGTAATTGTGCGCTATCATTTTGTTTAACTTGGAAAGTGCTTTAATTTGAAATAGCTACCGCCGCCCCTAATCCATAACAGCACGTACTTGGTTGTCCACGATTTAACTGTGGAGTTGGCCCATCTCATAAATTATAGAGTAAAACACGAGCACACATATAGGTTCTAAGTGCTAAACGCAGGGCATTTGGCTATTGGTTCGTCGCCTTTTGTTGCCCCTTTTACGATGCCAGCAAATGTCTAAATACGAAGTAATACAAGTTGTATATATGTATGCATATGCGTTGTGTCTTTTGCATGGCTGTGTGTTTTTGTTTCGGTTTGTGCAAGTGCCATTTCAAGCTCATTAGTGGCCATAATTAGCCAGCTCAGTTTATGGCCCACAGACACAGCAGGCGCGGAGACAAATGTACCACTGCAGACCGGATTCCCACTACAAATGCAAAGGAACGCAGAATCAAGCAAACTTACATACACTCGGATCAAAAATTGATGCAGAAATTTGTATGCCCTTCCCAATAAGAGAAAAGTCTCTAAAAATAAAAAAAATAAAAATGAAAATCATTTATTTAGATTCAGAATCAACGTAAAGGCCAACCCAAGTCGCAAAGCTATTTCTTTCTTTCCAGATTTGAATAGCAAATGTTTTCAATGCGGATTTGTTTTCCAGCGGCATTGTCTCAAACCACAAATACTGATTTCGATTTCATGGAAAAACTACCAATTTATGAACTGAATGCCCATTGTGTGCTACTGCTCACATGTCCCATTGTCAAGCGTAATCCCCGTTTTCAACATGCAACAACAGAAATGCCAGGCCCTCGACCGAAAAGGGCATATGTGTTCGCACAGACACAACAGACACAGATACTTAAGAGACGCAAACGCAGATACTTTTCGGCTGCCCTCGCATTATATTTTACTTTTCTTTTACTTTTATTATTTGCTATATGTTCTCGTTTGTTTTTTTTTTTTTTTTTTGCACCATTTTGATGGTTTGGGAGGGGTTAGGTAAGAGGTCTGTGCGTAACTTTATGGCCTCATGCATTACAAACTGAAACATGTGTTTATTGTCCAACTGCCTCTTCATACCCGTCTCTGTGTGGCTGTATCTGTATCTATATCTGTGGCTGTGTCTGTGCCTGTGTCTGGGCTGCTGAAACAATTTTTATTTTCGCTGTCAGCGAGGCGATGCAAAGAACTAAGCTGCAACACTTCAAATGACACTGGCACCACTCCCCATCCACCTCCCCCCTTGCGATAGCCAACAAACTGCCAGTAAAATGTGAGACGCCGCTTCTGCTCATTTGTTTTCATTTAGTGCAACTGTGCGGTGAGTGTGTGTGCATGTTTGGAATGCAGTTGTTGTTGCCAGTTTTTGTCAGGTTGTCATTAACAAATGGCAAATTAAATTTCACTTCAACCCTCTACCAAAACACGGAAATAACTGAATTATCTGTAACACAGCCCCTTTGGGTAAACTCAAGATGAAATGAGAAATAAGCAATAATAATAATAAAAATAAGATTTAAATTTTACAAATTATAAATGTTCATAAATAAATCCACAAATTGATCACACATTGTATTTGCAATAATCAATAAAATATAATATTATGAATCATATTTGTACTAAACTAGAAAACTAAAATATTACAGTATTTGTTAGGAATTCAATCTGAGAACATAGTGAAACATACAAAGAACTAACTTGTTTATACATTTTTCTCAAATGACTTAAACTTTGCTCAATTGCTTAACTTTTCAACATTGGAGCCGAATAAGGCAACTTTGACATATTACCCGAGTCTTATTTATATGTTTTTGATTTTTTTTTGCCAACTAAATAGGACTCAATGTGACTTAAGAGTCCTATCAGTTTGTCACGCCCATGCAATTCAAGCTGTGCAAAAAAAGGGAAAAGTTTCAGTAGTCCAATTGAAATTCTCAAGAGTGAAATAACTCAGCATTGAAAACGCCCACAAAATTCGATTGTGCCGCACTTCAATTAAATTCTCCACAAATCTCAGAACACATGTTGCGGGGGGAGTTGGCGCTCCCCTAACCCCCTTAAGCATCCCCTATAAGCACACAGCATAAAGAATGGGGATTATTTTGATGTTGAGGTTGAGGTTTGTTATGGGTGGCGAATCTATTAAGGTTTGACATTAGCATGAAAAACGCATTTTTCATTGCAAACGAATGCGAACGGAAATGTTTTAAATAACTTCCGAAGTTCTTAGGTACGTTGTAGGCAGACATAGGTGACAAAACGTTCAACACATAGATGAGAGGATGGGGCTTTCCACAGGGAAGGGCTGGGACGGCTGCTGCTTGATTTCTGCGAAAGTTTGCATTTCTTTCTGTCGTTCGTTCTTTTGTTAAACGGAATCGAGTCGACACTTTGATTGAATAAAAATGTAAAATAAAATTATTTCTTGAACATTACCCGGCCATGAAATAAAGTGTGTAAGTGTTGTCGGTTTGTTATCCATTAAACTTTTCGAAAAGTTTTGCATATTTATGCAATTGAATTGTTTACACCAAAACGATGCTTTTGAAGGGTTCAAATTTGACAACTTTCTTGAGTGTGTATGAGTTGGATAGGAAAAGTTTTTTAAGAACCTGGCAAACAAGTCGTATACTTTATCAAATGTTGATTGATTTTAGTTTGGCCATCACTTGCGTACCGGTGTCAAAACAAAATAATGAGAAAAAAGATGGGAAAGTATAAAATTACTGTAACATATTGACAATTCAGTCACTCACTTCTTAACTCAAGCTGAACATTATCTCTGTGAGAGCTTATAGAAAAGTAGAAAAAAAACTACTTTTGAGTTTTGATTTTTCTGTGAGCTTTGTTGTTTTTAGGAATGGCAATCCACTCTGCTAAAGTATGTGTGTCAAACAATATATTTTCATTTATTTTACATCTATTGTATTATTTATGCTGTACGCAATACAATCTGACAATTCTCTAAATGAATGAAATCAGTTTCAACTTTGCAGATTAATATTTATTTGTGTGTGTGTGTGTGTGTGATTGCGCCTGTGTGTGTTACATGTAGATAAGCGAAAGCAGACACACACAGAGCTCCTCTTCTGGCCATTATTTCCTTGTTCTCTAGTTATCTGAGCCAAATCTGAGGCAAAAGCCAAAGCGTAGACAAAACGATGCAAAAACTTGGCAAACAGACGTCTGCGTTGCAAAGAAAAGTTTTTGCCGAAAACTCTTGGCCCATTGACAAAAGTTGACATATGCAAAAACACATACAAATTATCAGCACATTTATCTGGGGAAATAATGCACGAATGAAAAGTTTTGATTTATTTTTAAGCACAAACTTTTTGCCCTGTCACAATTTTGATGAGGGTGTAAGCGACAGGGGAGACGGGCAAACAGACATCCAAATCGAAGCACAACACGAAAATTCAAAATCAAATATGACGTCTCCCATCCCGGGAGACAATACTAGAGCCAAAACGAAGCCAATAGACAACGGCTCGAACAGTCGGGATTAACGAGCTCAAAGACGCTTAAAACCTATTAACGTCTTCAAGTGCCACACTTCGTTTGCATCTCTTGCTTTCTCTCCCTCTCTCTCTTTCTCTCTCTTTTTGCTAGCCATTTTGCTGGTTGCTTTCTGCAAAGCTGAGCATTCAAGTTTCTGAGTTTTAGCCAAACATATTTCAAGTTCCTTAAAACTTTCACCTCAGCTTAATTATTAATAGATAAAACATTACTTTACCTTTTAAAGGAATTAGGGGTTGTTTCAAATAGCTGCGATTTTCATATTTAACTTTCAATACTTTGCTATTATTAAATGCACTGCTACCCAGTTAGATTTATAGTGCCCCATTCTGATCCCATAAGTTGTCCATCAACTCTGATGATTTTGTGCTACGTTTTCAGAATTTTGAGTTTCTGGCTTGACATTCAGTTAAGTTGTGTTACACTCGAAATTTCTTAATAATTTAGATATTAAAAAATTAAAATTTATTATTTCGAACATTATTATAATTATTATAATTATATCTACTCTGCGAATTCTGATTCTTCTGATAAACACATTTTTATACACTTCCTCAAAGTACTAAACTAACTGAAGTTAGAAAGGATTCAAACAAATAAACATATTTTAATTTTATAATATTTTGTTTAATTTAACATAGAGATATTTATGTCTATTTTGAAAATATTAATAATTATGTAGCAATAATAAATACACACCAAATGCATAGTAAGTTGCCAATCGCTGCTGCATTCATATCTCATTCAACAACAAGAAGCCCAAAAATATCTTTATTGGTGAACGCCGCATTGAACTGTCCTGTCGAATAGAGTCGGAACGGACTATTACATCGATTTATCAACATGTCAACATATTTAATGAGACGGGGTTAAGGACATTCACTGTTATGTGTGTATGGATGTGTGTGTGTGTGTGCGTGTGCTCGATTCTCAAAATGTCGGCTGCCAACTCAATAATATGCCAGTGCCAATATTGCGTATACGCGCCATAGGAGCCGGTCATTGTTCCAACAATTGTTGTTGCTGCTGCTTGCGATGTTTTGCTAGCTGGGATTTGTTTGCAGCAAGCGTAAATAGTTGCAGAGGGTTGTAGTAGGAGGGGGAGGGTGTGGGCATTTCAATGTGTGTACACGTATGTTGTTGAAGTTTATATTCTGGATAAACTGTACAGCCAACTGACGTATGCATGTCCTCGACAGACGCTCTCACACACACACACAGACACACACGCACGCACACAGCTGCCATAAAAGCAAATAGCTGTCATGTGTGTGTTTTCTACAGAGAGAAAGAGAGAGAGAGAGAGAGAGAGAGAGAGAGAGAGAGAGAGAAGGGAGAGAGAGGGAGAAGAGCTTGTGGCTAACAATTTGAATGGATATCGGTGAACCAAACCGAAATAGTTGTCAGCGCATACAACATGAAGAATATATGTATGTACATATATATATATATACAATAAATATATATATATTTATATATATGTAAGTGGAGTTGGGGAACATATCCCTGTTTATCCTGTCAATTGAACTGCCAACAGCTTAGACCCATCAGTGGGCCAAATCCTTATCGTTGTGCCTAAGCCAATGTTTTTAGCCCTCAGCTCATAAATATTTGCACAATAAAAAAATATGTACACATAAAACTTGTTTAAAAAGCTAAAATTTCTGCTCTCTCTGCAAAATTTTGCAACTCATGTGCAAATTGTTGAAATTGTTTCCATTGTTAGTTTTGCGGCTTGTCCTGTTATTAAGCCAGCAGCTGTTGCATTTCACAAAATTTAATGAAGTGTTCACACACATACACATACTCACACACACGCCAACTTGAGTGTGGGTGTGTGTGTGTGTGTTTTATGGTATTTGTGTTTAGGCACAAAAGACTTTCAATTAGACTTGCAAGTTTCCATTGTTGTTATTATTGTTGTTTATGGGCTCCCAACTAAGTATAGAGAAGTGTAAACAGGTCTCCTTGCCATAAATACAAATTAATTGGCCTTAGCCATTGTTGTTGTTGTTGTTTGATTTGTCGCAGTTGCAAATGTAAGAATGCGATATTGAAAATTGCTGACAGGTCATTCATTCATAAAGTGTGATTTGGTTGAACTGATATGAAATAATTTTAAGCAAACCAAAATACAATCAATTAGTAATTACTTTTACAAAATAGCAATCTAACCAATTTATTATTGTCCCACTTAAGAGACGAATTTCGATTTCTGTGATCTTTATTCATATGCCGTACTCGTGATTCACTTATATGTTTTACCTTGCAGCAATAAATAATATTTGCGTAAATATCCAATATTGTGCTCAAAATATAACATTTAATTTGACAAATCAACAAATAAATTAAAAAATAATTATATCTGATTGTGTCAAATATGAGACCAATTTATATTTTGATCAATTTTACTCGTCAGTTGGCTGTACAATTATTAAACTTTGTATATGTTTTATCTTTGCAGTAACATAAATGTTAACAAAAATATTTGCTTACAATTTCTAGGATTATGCTCACGATATAACCATTTTATGGCTTAGAGGGTGTAAAGCGTTGCATAAGTGCCGAAAATCAGTCCCAAATACAACAGCCAGTGAAAACTGTGAGACATGTCACCAGCTGCCATTTTCAATCTTAATATTTGATGTCACACGTCGCATTCAAACAGCAGCTGCGACTTGCTTTCGGCTCTATTTTTCTTGTGTTTTTAGAACCCGCATATATAAACGACGCATGTTATCGGTTTATTGTTGAGCACCGTGACCTAGATAGCAGATACGGAAAAGTGGAAGAAAAAATAATAAAATTTCAACTGATAACAAATGCGCAACATTAACAATTTAATGGCTTTACACTTGATTTTGCCACTTGGTTGTCCTTTCAGTTTTTTTCTCCACTCTTTGCGTAGTGTGCAGTGCAATGCATAAATTGGCCATGTTTGGGGTCCAGTTTCGAATGGTCCTGCATACGAAATGAGCTCGTGTTTAGAATTTGTATAGAATTGTAGTTATGCTCGTTATTCACTTGAGATGAATGAGAGAATGAATGAATGAATGAATGAATGAATGCATGGAAATGAGTGTATTGTCTGGTGCGCACGGCTAAACACAAATGAAGTGATTTCTCCAAGACTAATGCCCACTGAGAGATTGAGAGATATTGCAGCGCCAATTGAGACATGCAATGTCAGTTAAGAAGATTCAACAAAAATAAAAAAGAAAATACAATAGTATTGAAGGAATTGTAACATCAGACTCAAACTCTAAAATGGCAAAACAATTTAATGCTTCATTGATAACCGCACATGTCGCTGGCAAATGCCAGCCAATTGGGCGATAAGAACAGTTCCTAACTCAGACATAACCAGCAAACAACTCCCGACCACAAAGACACGCGAATGCACTGAGAAAAAAAAAAAAAAACAGATTTTCCATCATGGCATTAACAAAAATATAATTCTCAATAAAAGCCTTTATTAACTTATTTTCATTAACTATTTTTTTTTTATTTATTTATTTTGTTTTACTTCGTTTGAGCGACTGCACTTAAATTATATTTTATTTATGTTCTTTAATCAATTCATTGTTTTCTCTGTAATTTATTTAAAAACTGTTCCTAGAATGAGATTCATTAAACTATGTCACATGTATTAGCCATTGGTAATTGAATTTCATTTATTGCTGAACTTAGCTATGGTTATGCAACAATGACTAATTGTAATGATTGGACATATCGGCATTATACAATATAAATTCCTGCGGATGGTGTACGGATGATTTTACATTAAAGTCGTTATTCCTCTTGTCTTCTTTCAGTGTACAATTTCAGTCTCGTCGCAGTCACTTTCATTGCGCAGACATGTCAGAAAAAGCGGCCCAACAACAAACAAACCAAACAACAAAGCAAGCAGCACAAGTGGCAGCGGTATAGGTAAAGAGGCTAAGGGTGAGGCAGAGGATGAGTGAGGGGGTTGGGGGAGGCAAATAATGGCAAATATATTGAACACTGCGATAAACATATGAAAAATGCACATGCGACTGGCGCCAAGTTCAATTCCGCAGGCCAAAAGTTTACGCCACTTAATAGAACTTGACGCAAATTCAATTACAACGTAGCACCCCCCGCCACTCCTACTGCTACTGCCCTGCAACACATACACACACACAGACGGAAAATAAAACTTGTTAAAGAAATTGGCGGAAAAACGTTGCCTTCTTGGTTTTCTGTGGAAAACTTTTGTCCACCGGCGGCGGTTTTTTGTGTGATTTCTGTAAACGTTGTCACAGCTTGAGGGCTCTCTCGATATATATATTTATATCTCTCTCTATATATCTATCTCTGCGTCTCTCTCTGTCTCTATCGATGCCTATGGTTGTTGGCCAGCATTGGAATTGAAAGTTTTGTCCTTGAGGCTATTTACACTGCAATCGCTACACCTCCCCACAAACCCTCTTCTACAGCTTTGGGCTGCAATTAGCAAATAAAACTTGGCATATTTTAAGCGTCAATGAGGCGACTGTCTCCTTTACAAAACTTTTGCAATCACTTTCATTTCGCTTCTTACTGGCCAACAAAGTATTGGCCAAGTGCGCCTTTTCAACTTGAGTGTCAAAGGAGTATTTATTTTGAAGAACTTGACTCTTGCAGTTTATATTTATATTTCCGTTTACCTAAATTAAATAAGTTAACGTTTGATGTGTATCGAATGCAATCAAAATGTTATTTATAATTATTATATTATAATTAAACGATGAATTTTACGCATGAGAAATATGGATTTGAGATGCGCCCATTCAAAAAGATTGCGCAATTTTTTTAAGAGGTAAGAAAACTATTTTGGCATTCAAGGATATCCAGGTTTCGAGAAACAAATTTAACCAAATCTTATACAATTGTCCTCTCAGTTTCCGAAGAAACCAGGATTTTGCGATTTCAACTTGGTCTCCATTCTGCTTGATCAATTTTGTGCTTAATTGACCCTATAATCTTTGAATGCAGTTCGATCAAAAACATTCTTTGGGATTCCTTAAAAATTCTTTTAAGATTTAGCCGACTTAGCGACGTGAAGCCGACTTGAAAAGCCCTTTTGTTTTAAGCAAAAGTATATGCAATTTAGCATACCTAAAAATATGCCGTAAAGTTTTGCGCTGCAAGAAAATTAGCGAGTTCAGCAACCTGCAAGGTGACCATATTTTTGGCCTGAACTTTAATTTATTTACTCATCACAAACTTGCCCTACAAAGTATGCTACTTTTATTGCGTTAACCCAATACAGCAACCTTATTGTGGTACTGGTGTATGTACATGCTATTCTGAACTGCAACGACCGAAGAAAATTATGTAGAATGACTAAGTTTTCTATACGACATAGGCAAATTAAAAGAACTTTATTTTGGTATAAGAAGTGTTGATTTTATTTATTTTATATTTGTCTGTTTTGGAAGTTACAGTATTTTATGCTGAATCTCTTGATACATATGCTTCAAATTGTACAACTCAGTTATCACATTCGGTTGTTGTCTCGATTTACTACCGTTTCGAAATATGCCAAGAAACAGCGAATGCAACAGTATACTTCAAAACGCTAGATGGCGCCAGCACGTATTTGTTTTAGTTGCCGCTTACTACCACATGGCGGCAGCCAATGAAATGATTAACTGTATGAACTGGGAATTATTAATACTCAATTACTTATTATTGCGATAAGCGACATGAGAATTGAAGCACTGTTTTCAATTTACATACACACATTAAAATGCCAATTAAAAATTAAATTGAATAAACTTTTTATTGGTTCAGATAATAAAACTTAAGAATGTATTCGCATACAATTGTAAAGTAAATAAGCAATTATTATTTGACTATTTTTGGTCTTTGCTCAAACTGAATGCCAAAAATATAGATAAACAGGTGCAGTACCAGAGATTTGTTGGTAGTTCTTACATATTGTGTAATTCTTATAAATACGTGAGGTTAACTTAGATTCGGTTCAGAACTGAAAGACAATGCATTGGAATTGGTTGCTGAGTTTTATGCTGGGACTGCTGCTCAATGCCAGCGTTGAATCGAAACGGAGGAGAAGGGGTCATACAGTGCAGCTAGTCTGGAACTCGAATCCGGATTCGCTGAAGACTCTACAATTCGAGACGACAGCTCTTCAATCCAAATTTAAACTGAGAGTGCCCAAAACAAGAGCAAAAGAAACTGCGCAAAGTGAGCCGCATCTGCCGCTCGGCAATGCCTACAACACGGAATACTATGGCGAGATTCAAATCGGCAGCTCGCAGACATTCAAGATACTCTTCGACACGGCCTCCTCGAATCTGTGGGTGCCCTCGATACAGTGTCCGCCAGATAATTGCACAGGTCTGCATCGCTACGATTCGAGTCTCTCCAGCAGTCATGTGGCCAATGGGAAACCGTTTCAAATACAATACGCAACCAGGAACAATCAGCCGACAATTCTTAAGGGCTTCCTCTCCGAAGACACTGTGACACTGGCTGGCCTAAGCATTAAGGGACAAACTTTTGCGGAGATCACTTCACTACCGCCGGGCGTCTTTAATCTCGCCAATTTCGATGGCATCTTTGGTCTGGGCTTTAAGGAGATCTCCATTGATGGCGTCTTACCGCCCATGTATAATCTCATTCAACAGGGCCTTATTTCACAGCCAACATTCTCGATTTACCTTAATCGCACTAATACGGGTGTTATCGACCCAAATGGCGGCAAATTGATACTGGGGCCAAGTGATCCAACCTTGTACAGAGGCTGCATGACGTATGTGCCCCTCTCCAAGATTGGCTATTGGCAATTAACCGTTGCCAGCATTGTCATGGGCAACGATCACCAACTCTGCTCGAAATGCGAGGCAATTGTGGATGTGGGCACCTCGTTGATCGTAGCGCCTCGAGCTGCTTTGAAGAGTATAAATACAATACTCGGACTGGCGGAGAAAGACAAACGGGATGGTGTCTACACAGTGGCCTGCTCCAGAGTTTCAAGCCTGCCCAAAATCACTTTGAACATAGGACGACGTGACTTTGTACTCAGCCCGACAGACTATGTGGTTCAGTATAAGAATGTGTGTGTTTCCGGCTTCACAAGCTTGGATGAGTCGGACACTGAGTTGCAAGATGAACAGGGTACCGAGTATGGCAATATTTGGGTATTAGGCCTTGTTTTCATGGGTCCCCACTACATGGAGTTCGACATGGAGTACAAGCGCATTGGATTAGCCTCAAAGGTTTAGATTAAACATTCTTAATAAGTCAAATTTTGCAATATGAATAATTAAAGAATAAGTTAAAAATAATAGTCAATTCTCCATTATTACGAAATATTTATAACTATTTAACATAACTTACTACAAATAATTTGGTCTATCTTTAGTCATGTTTTATCAAAATATATATATTTTTTGTCAAGTCTTTTTCTAAAACCTGATCTATTTTTATAAATTTTCAGTTTCATGAATAAAGTCCAAAACACCTTAGCTTACTTTCCAATCAATATAATTAAACAATATTTTAAATATTTTATTTACCTTGTAAACCGATAAGGATTGTTTCTTTCTTTTTTTTAACCTGAACGTACACTCAGAAATAAAAAACGAACTGGAATTCCGAAATAATTATAAAATGGAAATTGCCCAGGAAACTAAGACTGTTTTCTAGTTTTCAGAATTTCTACATTTTTAAATAATTCACATTTCTCTTTCTCTTTGTCTATTTATCTGTCTGAGGCCCCACTGAGCTGAAAGTCACTCAAATTCCCTTTAAGAAATCTTAAAACAAACAAAAATTAAGACAGCTGCCCGGAAACTGGATATATTTTTGTTAAATTGTTGATAATAAATAAAAGAAAAACGCTGGTTTTCATTAAGACACACCCATCCGCTTTAAAAATATGCTTTCGGAAGTTGAGTTGCGCTTTGCGACAAAAGTATGACGATTTTTTAAAAATCAGTGTGATTTTTTGTAGTGCACTATTTTTGCATACATTTTGCAGACACTCGTTGATTTCAGTTCGGGCTTGCAAAAAACAATAACACATGCGCTTTCTTTATTTATTTATTTTTTTTGTTTGAGGCTTCCGGTCTGAAGAAATTTGAGCCTTCTAACATTTAAGACATTGAGAACTAAGATAACTAATTGATAAACAGCTGAGCTTAGCTCTGTAATTTTTGTTAATTGGCACTTGCTCTAATGCAGGTGCTTATTGCACGAGCGTGAAACATGACTGAGCACTGAACGAAATTTGGGACTTTATTGTATATAAAACAATGCATTAAAAAATTAAACATGATTTGGAATGAATATAGAATATGGTCAAAAAGAAATACATAAAACTCAAACAAAGATCTACATATTTATACAAATATATTTATATATATTCAAGTTTAAGACTCAAGGAGAAACAATAAAGAAAGACTTTAATCAAATTGACAAGAACCCTTCCAGATTTATAGCAGATATTTTTAAGAATTTATTATAAACAATAAATTGCCAAATAAAACTTTTTAAATTTTATTATTTTGATTCAATTCAATTTCACACATTTTTTCGAAATGTATCAGTGCAAAGAGAAATCTAATTGCAAATGAATCATTTTATGTTATCAATTTATAAATTTAACGATAATTTTATAATTATCTTGAAGTGATCAATCCTGAACAGACTTATGGATTTGGTATATATAGCAGAGCCAAACATAATTGAGTTCAGTGTGCCCCAGTCAAGGCAACCAAAAACCAAACGAGTCAACCAAATTAAGCGAAAATGTTGAAGCACCTGCTGCTGCTGGCAATTGTGGTGGCGCTGGTCAGTGCGGAACTGCATCGCATTCCTATCTACAAGCACCAGCACAAGAAGACCCGACAGCACATGAGGTCAGCTGCCCAAATCCTCCGTCAGAAGTATAACCAGCAGAGTGGACTCTATGTCCAGGATTATGGGGCACCCAACAGTGATTACTCTGGCAGTGTGGAGGAGCCCAGCGATGCCTATACAACAGAGGAACTATCCAACAATCAGAATATGGATTATTATGGTGAGATTTCTATAGGAACACCACCCCAGTACTTCAAAGTCGTGTTCGATACGGGCTCGTCAAATCTGTGGGTGCCATCGGTGAGCTGCGTCTCTACCGACGTCGCCTGCCTGACCCATAATCAGTACAATTCGAGTGCATCCAGCACGTATGTGGCAAATGGAGAGAGTTTCAGTATACAGTACGGCACAGGCAGTGTCACGGGATTCCTCTCCTCGGACACAGTCAGCATTAGTGGCTTGAGCATTGTGAATCAGATTTTTGGCGAAGCCACCAATCAGCCAGATAACAGTTTTACTGGAGTACCCTTCGATGGTATATTGGGCATGGGCTATTCGAGTATTGCCCAGGATTCGGTTGTGCCACCATTTTATAATCTATGGAACCAGGGACTGATTGATAAGCCAACGTTTGGTTTCTATTTGATCCATAATGGTTCCGCTGAGCAAAGCGGTGAACTTATTCTCGGTGGAGTCGATAATCTGTTGTTTGAAGGCAATCTGACCTCTGTCCCTGTCTCCCAGATGGGCTACTGGCAGTTTTCCATGACTTTTGTCGCAATGGATGGCTTTGCTATCTGCACAGACTGCCAGGCAATTGCGGATACGGGCACCTCTCTGCTGGCTGTACCCACTGATCAACTCACAACTCTTAATAATATAATTGGTGCTTATCAAATGGAAGGGGATTACTTTGTGGACTGCTCCACTTTGGATTCTCTGCCAACGCTCAGCCTCAACATTGGCGGGAGCATTTTCAATCTGACATCCGTCGAATACATTAGCGTCTTTCAGGATAATGGCGTCTCAAGCTGCATGTCTAGCTTTACGTCTATTGACACCAACTTCTGGATTCTAGGTGATATCTTCATTGGCCACTATTACACACAATTTGATTTCGGACACAATAGCGTCAGCTTTGCTCCACTGATTTAAAACTGCGAACTATTTTCCAAATAATTATTAGCAATACAAAACAAATATTAAAAGAATGCAAGCATAATAAAAATTAAAAACAAAAAAAAAATTGTGAATGGCCACGCTAATATTTGTTTGCATATTTAAGTGCTTATGAAGTTCTTAAATGTAAAAAGGTAGAAAGAGATGGCTCTCCGTACTATATTACATACTTGAGGCTATTGTTAATGTATTTGTGTGTTATACAGAAGGTTTATCTGCAAATGGAATTTGAATTTTATTTGATACCGTTTGGCGTGGAATAATGTCATGCGCAGAGTTTTTTTTTTTACAAATGCATAAAAATGTAAAAGTGCAATCAAAAATTTAGAAGCTTTTAAATATGAATATTCGCTTAAAAGTGTTAAAAAAAAAAAAAAAACTCTCAACAATTGCAAAAAGGCAGATAAAAGTATAAAAAATATTTAAGTGATAAAATGAATTTATTTGTTGCTCGCATTGGGCCAAGTGCGGAGTAGTGGTTGATATGGTTGCAGCTGAGCCGGTTGCTGGAGTTGTTGTTGTAGCAGCACGCGTTGCTGCAGCATCCCCTCATAGAGTATTGCAGCAGATGCCGCATTAGAAAATTGTTGCTGCTGCTGCACGTGTTGCAGCGGTTGCTGCTGCATCTCCTGCAGCATAGTTTGGTGACGCAAATTCGCCATCAGCAGTTGAGTGTAGGCCTGAGTGAGATTGAAGGCATTGCCATTGGCCAAGCCGTAGATGGGCATCGATACGTTTTGCGAGCCGCCAATAAGTTGTTGCTGTTGCTGCCGCCTATACTGATGTGGCACCTGTTGCTGCAGCACCTTCAAGTACAGCTCCGAAAGTGCTACAGTGTTGGAGCTGTTGCTGCTACTGTTCAGACCGATGCCACGTAATAGTATCGACGCCCCGCAGCTCTCCCCGCTGGGCTTTGGCAGTTGATTTTTAGGGTTTATAGTGGAGCTCTGATAAAAAAAAAATTATCGATCATTAAAAAATCATCCTTCCATTGAGGCAGATTAACATAGGTAAGCCACCTTCAGCAAAATTACAAATATAGCCAAGGTTTCCCATAGATGGACGGGCGCCATCAAAAATATTGTCATTGTTACTCACGCTGTCAGAGTGTAAGTGATCGAAACCTGGCGCCGATTCGGTTTCCTCATCCGAATTCCAGTTTGGGTGGTCGTAGAAATCGTCACCAAATAGTGCATAGCACTCGGCCGTCTTGTGATAGGTGAAGCTGCCGTGTGCTGGATGTCCCACTGTGTCGCCATGGAGTGCGTTCAGCACCTCAAAATAGAATCCAGTAATCTTTTCATGCTTCGGCTGCTTGAGGGCCTCATAATCGGGTTCCATGGGACAGCAGATCTTCTTGGCCAGCAGCTCGTTGCCACTGGCTTTAAAAATAATTCAAACCTATTCATTTTCATGTGTGGAAAAGTTGCATAGGAATCTAACTCACGCTTTGCATATAGTTTGGAACAGTTGCGATACATTCTAATAGCTTAACTATATTTAAATATATTATATTATTAAAGGTGTGACCTCTACTAGCTGTTTTTTCTGACACTCTCTGCTTCTAGTTTTGGAAATCACTGTAGCTGACTTTGTGTATATCAAAACTGGTGCAACGCCTCTCTTTGTTCCTATCGAATGTTTATGATATCAAATTGCACAAAGGCAATGTAAAACACACCTTTTTCCATTTATTATTAAACTTTAAATCGAATTTCTATATTTTTGTTAGTCAACTCCAAGAAACCAAAGCGATAGATGGGCAGCACTGGCCGTTCAGATGTCAACCTTAATATGAATGACACTTATCATTTAACTTACATCTCTAGTTCGTGACTTGAATGGATTATGGATATATTTAACTAGATCAGAAATATGTGATACCGCCAGGATTGAGAAAATGATCATGCTTCCTTGCAAAGTAATCATAGCTGCCTTAGTTTTTTTTAGGGGTATGGGTTAGATTAACATTAAGCAACTTATGATCGACTTCACCGATTATAAGTAGAATGCTCTGCTGAAAAAGAAAACAAAGGTGGGCTCATCATTCAGTTTAATCATAAAGAAATATCTCCGCAAGAACAGATATTCCTGATCCGCATCTCTAACCGACTTGATATAGGCATGTGCGACTGTCTGCTTATATGTTAATCGATCTTGGATTATATCCGTCTTTATTGCTTGTTATAATAGTCGTTTGGGAAACATTATCTAATAAGTATTGCATAAATTCATAAGCTTAAGATTAATCAGTTTCCATTGAACGAATTGAAGCCATTTCTTAAAAGTAACAATTTTTCTTTTTCTTTTTTTTTTTACAAATATAACAACAATAAAAAATTGACGACAAACTCATGATTTTTTTTTAAGGCGTTGTCGTTTTATCAGCATGCTCCTCAGCAGCCTCCACAATGGCATAGCAAAATCCAGCACCAGTTCCGGCTAATTTCACAAATCCTGGCAACTTCAACAGCGTTGGTTGGCATCTGAAAGGAAACAAAAAAATACAGATAAAATGTTAATTAATAACAGTTATTCAATGCAATCTCAAATATTGAATCTTCTATCGATTATAATTTAAATCTCAATTTGCAATGCCTTTTAAAGTCAAATGTTTGTCAGAGAGAAAGTAAAAGATTCCTTTCATCAAACCACTTAATTATATATAATTCATGGCAATAGTTTAATCGAAACATGACTATTCAGACTAAGAACCAATCTGTTCCTCGCCCCAGTCACTTACAAATTCTCAGTTGCGTTATTGCCACAGTTGCCATGTTCATTCCAGCCCCAGGTATAGATTTGACCAGCTGATGTGCGCAGCAGCCCATGCTCGGCGCCCATATGTAAATGTGCCGGCGTCTCTTCCTCCTCCAGTTTGAGCTGAAGCGGCTGGGGCGTTGCGTGCTGCTCAGTGAAGAAACCAGTGCAAAGTTGGCCGTAACAATTGCGACCCCAGAGCAGAATACTATTGTTTTTTAGAACGACCGCATTGTGTGTCCAGCCGATAGCAAGTTGGCGCACATCCGCCTCAAATTGAAATGCATTCGATTGACCAAACTTGTTGTCGCCCAAGGCGATGATGCGTCTGCTGCCGCCCGCCACTAAGTTGATACACTTGAGCAGCATATGATTCTGTCCGCTAACCAGTGCGGCAATCTTCAGCTCATTGGGGTTATGCGCCTGGATCTTCATCACGCTGCAGCGATGCAGGGACGTTGCCGTAATGTCCAGTTCAATGGGTGCGGGATCCATGACACGCAATCGCCCAAAAACATAGATCTTCTGATCCTGAGTGAGCACAGCGCAGAAGCGCATACCAAAGCTAATCCTTTGCGCTGGTTCGTCGCGTGGCAAACGCACCGCCATCGGACTACGAACCGCCATAAAACCACGCTGGCAAATGCCAAGTTGCTGAAAGGCATTCGAACCCCACACAAAAACTCGCTTCGTCAGCGTAATCGCACCAGAGATGTCCCAACCACAGCTGATGCTCTCCACGGGCACTTCCTGTGAATAAAACAGATAACTTAATAATCTTCAACAGTGAAAATAAATTGAAAGCACACCTCAAAATATTCAGTGGGCACCATGCTAAACTCATTGTGGCACTCCTCCGTCGAATTGAGTCCGAGTTGGCCGCGATTGTTCCAGCCGCATGCATGGACACGCCCATTATTGTCTAGGATTAGAACATGACCTCCGCCACCGCGAATGCAGCGTATGTTGTGGGGCTGAAAGGAGCACTTGTCGAGGCGCTGTGGCGACATGCACAGCTCCGATTCGTAGCCAAGGCCGAGCTGACCGTGAGAATTGGCGCCCTGTGCGCAGCCGAAACAAAGGAAATCTCTCATTAATTTGCAATGCAAATGTTATTTTTTTTATTGGTAATGTCGCCGAACGACGCTTACCCAGGCGTAGACACCGACATCTACCATTGCTACCACCAGTTGCGCTCAGTGTTGGGGTTACGGTTAGGGTTACTGTCAGGGGCGGTGTTGGGGGCGTCGTCGTCGTTGCACTTCCGGTTTGCGTTTCACACGTTGATTTAATGCGCCGCAGTCACGCCAACAACGTCGACGAATCCTTACCGTCTTCTTCTTCGTCCTCTCTTCAGCAGTTGCAGTTCGTCCTCGCAACGCGTTCCTCTGCCCGTCGCTGCTCATGTAAAACTGAGCCACTTTTTGCCAGCCAAATCACTTTTATATCGTTTCGCTTGAATATATTTCGTGTCCACTTTGCGTTTCCTTTGGTCGGGCTAAAGTTGCGGCTGATTCACTTGCTGCTCATGTTCATGTTTTACTTTGCTTTAAGATTACAATGTTACTCGTTCAATAAATTGTTTACAAAACATTCTTTTCATTTTCGTAATTGGCAGCGTTGCCAGTTGGCTGAATCTATCTGTTTGTTTACAAGTTGTGCGCATATTTGTTGCTCATCTTGCCGGCTTAGCGAGGTGGCAACGTATAGCACTCATATGTTTTCGGTATTTATAGCTAGTACGCTGATCGCGCAAGCAAGGCAACATAATTATTTACACATTTTATTTTAAATTTACATTGAACTTAGTAAATATTATGATAGTTAATAGTAAAATATTGTTTGTTAAAAAAAAACCCTTCTGGAATATATATTTTTTTTGCAGACATATTTATTTGCAACACTATTTTCGCGATTTCAGAATCAGTGCTGTATAATAATTAATTCATCAATGTTTATAAAGTCTTACATAATTGTTAGGCACAGATATAACCGCATATCATATTCACGACAGCCTAAATGGAAAACGATTTTGAGTTAAAAGTGTCATTAGATTTTTTTTCTGAAGTCGTCTTAGAATACTCTATGTAAAGTTAGTAGTTAAATTGACAAAAACTATTAAATCACACCTAACAATTGTTTCTTGATACTGAGGTGTGGCAGTAACTGTATTTCGCTTGAGACAGGCTCATTTAATTATTTGCAATTATTTGAATTCAAAATGTTGACATGCAAACTAAAAGTTTGCCTCCAACCGACTCTGTGTAATGTGCAAATGATTAGTTTTGATTTGTGGCGTTTAGGTTTGTTGTTTGGCTAACTCGATGTTCGGACTCCGTTTTGCATTGCAAATGCGAATGCAAAGTGAATTTTTCACCTGAACAGCGACTGCATCGCATGTTAACGGCACAAGGCAGTGTTTCTTATGTCCCACAATTAGTGTTGGCTAGCGTTGCGCATTTGCTGGTGCCGTTTCTTTGAGTTGCCATTGTTGCCTTACAATTCGAGGTAGGCATATTGGTTATCATTGTCACGATGCATTGGGAAAGTAAATCATTTGAGCAAAAATCATTTAAAGAAGGATGGTTAATTATTCCAATATAAGAATAAAAATTGTCTTTATTTTTCTGTATAATCTTTATGATTTACATTTTTCTACCTTGCGTAGGGAATTCATAGTTCCGTGCCTTCAGCTCATATTCAACTGCTCTTAAATATTACTCTTTAAACTTTTGTACTTCGTGCTGGGTATTTAATGGTTATGTACTTGATTAACTTTGCTTTTTCTGGCAACAATTAAAACTTAATTAAGAGCAAATGCACTTTAACCTTCGCCCTGAACTTTGACAGTTATGATTACAATATTTTTATATGCGAATCGCGTGTCGCTTAAGGCGGAAAGAGGGTTTTATAACCGATTTATATTACTTCATTAAAACGGTCAATTTGGGTAAATGCACTACTTTAGCTATTGAGCTTTGGTATAGAGTTGCTTAATGTTGACAATACCTATTTTGAAACTTCATTATTGAATATCGGATAAATGATTGCAGTTAATTAAATTAATAATTTTCCTTGTTAAATTCTTTGCTTGAAAGAAATTAATTTTTAAAAGAGCGGGCTTTATCACTAGTTCAAACAGCTGTTGAGCCACTAGCACGGAACTGCGCATGCGATAGCCGTGCCGTCAGTTTAGTGATGAACAACAAGCCACACACACAGTGCTGCACAGTGGCCGTAAGTAGAGCAAGCGCGCGTAATTCAAATATTAAACCGTTCCTTGGGACTTGTGTGTGGATGGGTGGATGGAAGATATCTAGTTTTTCCCCAAGAGAGTAATTCCGTTGGATGCGCACGTGACTCCATTTTCTATATGCTATTCTCATGTTGTGACTTTTAACTGCTTTTCTGGTCTTTTCGCTTTTATTATGTGGGTAGGGATACATTTTAGCTTTTTTCAGATGAAATCTAATTTAATGGGTAAATATCTTGTCTCTACTTTTGCACTTTTGCTTTTAGATGATACTCGATTCAACATATATACACAATTAATAGTTAAAAGTGAAAATTGCACATTTTGCCATTTCCTTTTTTACTTAACTCTTTTCACTTTATTTTAATGGCAAGGTTCAATTGGGAAGAGCTGTAAAACTCGATTGCCACTTGTAATTAAGAGCTTGCCTTTTAATGCCAATTGCTGTTTCTCTTTTATCTGGGCCACAATTTTGTTCATTTCCGCGGTTTCTGCTTTTCCCCTTTGCCCCTTTTTATAGTTGTTTTATTGCTGAAAACACACACAACTATAAATCCTTAAATTAAAAAGTGCTCATTTTTTGTAAGAGATACTAGTTGAAACTCTACAAATAAACATAAATTTAGTTGTATAGCACTTTTGCAAAATTTGCGTAAAACAATCATTGCAAATGGGTAAAAATGAGACTCGTTACTGAGAGCAATTGCAGTAATTTTATGATAATCCAAAGCTCAACTGATTCTATGATAAACATCACTTTATTTACATAATAGAGCGCTCAAAGCCCCTCTCTCTCTCTCTCCCTCTATCTCTCTCTCTCTCTTTCTCTCTCTACAGGAACATCAAAATTATGATATTCAAATTTCTGGACTGATTGCTTACTTATATCTCTCTTCTTTCCCTGGTATCTGTCTCTGTCACTGTCGCTGTTTCTGTCAAAATCCGGCACATAAAATCAGGGAGAGCTGAGTTTTGGTGAGTGGGTTTAACAACAAATTCCACGGCTGCTGATGACGATGGCACAAAAGTCATTTGACCACTAATCATGAGTGCGGTTTTGCGCTGCTGTCCGTTGCACGGTAAGGCCACTCCCACATTTTGTGGGAGGCAAAGTGATGACCATAGCCGTAGCTCGGATTCCAAATCAAAATTCAATTCCCTACACGCACAGCAGGCAAATTATGAAAAGTGTACACTTTGCGTCTGACACTTCAAATTAAATTTCAAATGCCAAAATGCAAAAATAATGATGAAGTTCCAGAATGCACCCCTCTGTGCCCCTTGCCGTTCCTTTATTTGTGCATTCCCTAATTGCTCAATCAAAAACGTATGCAATTCCTTTGGGGTAAATCCAACACTGAAGCTTAAAATACATTTTGGAAGCCAAAAAAAAATATGAAAAAAAAATTTTGCGCTTTATAACTAAACTTTGTGCCACGTAGCACGACGGAAGCCAGCGGAAGTGTTTGGTGGTTCAACGAGTTGCCCAAGAAGTGGCAGAGGGGATGGGGGTGGTTTGGGGGAGTTGTTTTCGATTTTTGGGGTGTTGAGAAGAAGCTGGTGGAACGAAAGTGATTGCCACAGGCAGTGCAAAAGACAACAATGCCAAACTTTGGCTGCTGTTTGGGGCGCTGCCCTGGTCGATGGGATGGTGCCAGGTGACGGAGTAGGGGATGCAAGGGAAGCGGTTAAACGGAAACGGAAGCGCATTGAGCAAAAGCTGTTGTAGTTCTTGGCTTTTGTTTCGTCATTGCAGCAACAACAGCACCAACAGCAGCAGCAGAAGCAAAGCAATTTAAGTTAAACAAGCGCACAATGTAAACTCGAAAGCCCGACCAATACACCCCCCAACCCTTAACACCATTCCACAATGCATTTCTCAAACATATAAATATATATGTATGTATATATTTTTTTGAAAAATCTGCTCATGTTTTTGGCATCGGATTTGTGCTGCGCACTTTTCAAAAATTGTTTCCCTCGATTGACTTAAAGTTTCGACAGCGAGTCGCGCATTATTCGTGAATAGTGAATAACAAAGTTGCTTGTTATGCTTTGCTCAAACGAACTGAACTTTAATCATGTCAAATATGTCAAATGCCTAACTTGACTTGAGAAAAACGAACTAAATAATCAAACTAAATATGTTGACTTCCCAACTTCACAACTGCATTAGTCAATGAGTTTTAGTTTATTAAACCTTATTTGATTGCTTTAAGTTTCGATTGCTTTTAAATTGGCCACATTTAAATTGATTGCAATACTTAGTGGGACCCGTTGTGGCAATTCACAGCTAGCACAGGCTGGTGAAAACTAATTATGTAGTTGATATCAAGTTGCCCAAGTTTTTCAATATTTCAGGCACAGTCCCAATGGGCCGAGTTGGCTCGTTTCTCTTGCGTCTGCTCGATAATTATTATGTAAATTGCTTAAAAATGCACCGCAGGTAGTAAGCTCCAAGGACACACTTTGTACCGACCCCGTCGACCGCTGCTCCCTCCCTCACCCCCCACCCCCGCCCTAAGTCTAATCGTCTCGTCGTCTCGACCAGCCGATGCGCTGCATTAAGTTTGATTGCATTAAGCTTGCTTTCGCCTTGACAGCAACTCTTGCTGTCTCACTCAATCTCTCTGTCTATATATATATGTATATATCTTTCTCTCTCTGCTTACAGAGTCGCACAGCAAAGGGGTTTAGCGTACTCCCTGGTTTAAGCTATGCACTCGGAATTTCTTAGCGTTCATTTCGTATTAGCCAAATATTCGCATGCTTCGCTGAGTATTTCTTGGTCTTACTCAAGTCTCATCTCGTCTTGACGCTGCACACGGATGGGCGCCACTGTGGACGCTTGATTAAAACATTGGGGCACAGTGGCGTGCACATAAATTTGCTTAACTAACTTCTACACTCATCGCTGCAGTTGCTGCAAGTATTCCTAATTTCTTTACTTGACACAGCTGGAAGTTAACTCTAAAAGTTGACTTAATAACTGCTTAAAACAATTTAATGTATATTTTTATAATTTTTATAATTTTTTTTACACACGTACATAAATCTTTATTTTTAGCAAGTTAAAAAGTGTAAATTGAACAAACCATCTGTTATTTTGTGGTAGTATTTTACCTTTTTGGCCCATTGTACGCTGGCCTTTGAAAATGTGCTTGCCTTCGATAGGATATTGATGACTTCCTCCATGAATAGCACCCCCCTTCCCCGCCCCAGCAGGCACTTGCAACACAAAGCGTCGTCCGTCAGGTATTCATTGAAGTTTCAGATGCTGTTTAATCTTGAGAGATTTTCGCACATTTTGTGCCCGGATTCCACTTTGCTATCTTGTTGTTATAGTTGCACAAATAATTAATTTGTGCAAATTGCAAAACTTGGCCTTTGCCTGGCGAATGAATAATGTAGCACTTTATAGGATTTATGTGAATTTTTCATTGCTGCAGCCTAATTGCCTCATGTGGTATCTGGCATGCGAACTGTTAACCAGATTCAGAAGTCTCCATTAGTCATTACCCCATTTAGCGGCCGTACACATTCTCAGTTCTCGTTTCGTTTCGTCCAATTCGCTATGCAAATGAGGCAAGTGCGGTTCTCTTCATGCAACACAGGATACAACGAAGTTCGGGGCGTGTGCACTGTCCTTGTCTTTGGCTAAATCGTCGGCCCGTCTGGCGCGTCCTTCGAGCTACGCCTCGGACTGTTTTCATGCCCAATGGGCAACTAATTATTTGTTAACATAACACGAGTGGCAATTTAAATGCAATTAAGTTCAGCCGTGTAGACCCAGAGCCCGATCCAGTCCCAGACGCATTACCCCTTACCCCTTAAGCCTTACCCATTACTTCGGCATTCTGAGGGTAGAATGGCTCATTAGGGCATGTCCTTCAAATGTTCAGTGCACAATTGAATGTGCAGCGATTGTGCTTCAATTTCGAGATAAAAGCCATTCAAATGGATCAAATATCCTTAAATCACTGGCAATTAGGCTGCCCGACGATTTATGCTCAGCTTAAATGACAATTTGCAAGAATTATACTTCAGTAAAATTATCTCAACAATTCGAAATCAATGGACGCATTGTAATAGTACATAAATTGTTATTAAACATTAATATTTGTATGCCTGGAAATGTTCAAAAGTTAAATATAAAAGTAGGATGACATTTTTTTCTATTCAAATGATTAAATGATTAAATAATTCAAAGTTGTTATTGCTTGACAAGTTCAATTACAAACAAGTGTCATATGGTATTTTATATTTCAAATATATGTTTGTCACTTCAAAGATAACTTTATTGTTCTCATAAATATTGGAGAGACAACATACACTCGGAAAAAATTCAGAAAGTCGCTCTGAATAAAAATCAGTTATAAATATGAAATAAAATGTCTTTTAACTCGTCTTTTAACTCGTATATCAAAGAAATATGAAATATTTCTAAGAGTAGAAAAGCAAACTCTAATTTTTGCAAAAAATCTAATAAAATAGCCGCAAATGGGGAATCTTACTTTATTTAATATTAATAATGAATCAAAAAATTTGGAGAACTATGTGCCCTGAAATTAAGAAAAGAAAACGTCTGGTTTTCATAAAGACACAACTCTACAATTTGTAAATATATCTTCTGAACAAAAAGAAGAGTTATCCCAGACATCAAAGGGTTTCCAAAATGTTTCATAGTGTAAGCCATTCTGCATATGTTGTAACCATAAATGACAAATTGTTAAACATGGATAAAAACGTGTGCTTAATTCAATCTAAAGTCAACAATGCGTGACTCAGCAGGTTGCAGGCTGCAGGTTGTCGCCTGCAGCTAACTGCTTGAAATGCCAACCTGACAATTTAATTACCAAAACCAAAAAAAAAAAAATAGGAAGCAAACAACAGAAGAACAGAACTTTGGACAAAACTGTCTGTTCAAAATACAAAATGTATATCCAAATGCAAATCTGACCAGCAACAGGCATTACATTTTCTTTTCTACATTGTTTGTTTGCCTGCAGAGTTTTTTTTATTATTTTTTATTTTATTATTTTTGAGTGCAAGGATGGGCAGCACAAAATCTATTTAGACCAGAATGGCTGGCCATGATTTTTGGCAAATTGCATTCGCCCCCCATAACTGGGTTAGGCCGACTTGACAAATGCGATTACATGGCCAAATCACAGAGAGTTCTGAATGCTGAATGGGAATCTACAACCAGGCAGCAATCTGCCAAATTTGGTACTATGAATTATGACAAATTGGGCTAATTCAATTTCTCTCTGCTCTTGTAAATATTGACTTGAACAAAATCTAAAGAGCCTGTGATGAAATTTGCTTTTCAGAATTGTGCTCTAATCCAAGAATAAGTTTAAAGTAATTCTTGAAAGTAACTTTTGGGAAAGGGTATTAATTTGTCGACGTGGCAGAAGCATTCACAAACAATTGTGTGGTTTTGAATGTTAAACTCAGTCTGTGAGGCCGCAAAAACTGGACAAATGTGTTTGTGCCATGAGACGACGAATGAGATGCATGCAAATGAGCTGAATAATGAGCAGCCAGATCTGGTGGCACAATGCCGGCGGATGCCAAGCAGATAGACACGCAAACACCCCAAGCACAGGAATAGCTTTTGTTGCACTAATTTCCAGTCAGTTGCAGTGGCAACATCCAAACTCGCAAATTATGTGCAATGGAGGAGTGTGGGGAGGAGTGGTGGGAAGTGTCAAAGTGTCAGTAAGTCAACAAGAATGCACTCGGCAAGGACTGGGGCAGCATGTTTTGGATTCGTGAGTGTTCTCTGGCCCAACGGCCACTCGACTTAACACTTTGAATGCCATTAAAAGGTCCGACTGAGCGAGCGTTGACTGTTGCTCTCCTCTTCCTGCTCTTCTTGCTTTTCCTGCTCCCTCTTCTCTCCCTGCACTCCCTGCTCAACTGTCTCGACACTCAGTCAATGTCTCACTAACAATTGTCAACAGGCTCAAGCAGCGTGGAGCTCGGTGAGTTTATGTTGTTCTTGCCGCCTTTGTTACCCCTTTTGTCATGTTGCCTGCCTTCGCCAGCATTTTGGACCAAAAACGTTTGTCAATTTTACGCTTGTCGACTTTGTGAATTGTCCTTTTCGTCCTGCATCCCTTCTTCTGCTCGAGCATTCGTATGCCGGCGCTTTATGTGTCTGCTGCATTTGTCTCAGCCCCTTGCTCGACTCGTCGGTGTAAAAAGTTCACTTAACATCTAATTCAAATCTAGCTTCTATTGCACAATAAAATGAAACAAAGGCAAAAAATCATGGCTTAGTCATGCCGAAAATTGCATAACCTTTGAAACCGTACATGATCTGTCTCAATTTTGTTAGGACTTCAAATTCGTTGAATTTGAGTTCAGGTTTTGTAAAAAAAAAAATATTTTGTTCACATGGTAGCTGTACGATATATTGGTCTTATTATAATACTAATTATATTAATTAGTTATTTCTGATAACCAAACTTAATTTGCATATTACAATTTTGCTTAAATAAAATCAAACGTTCAATAAACAAATATTTGAATAAAAACGAATATTTATATACATTTTTTAGTCAAAATTGATATTTTTGCAGATATTGCTTTTACTTTTGTGTTTCTATCATATAAATATATTAGTCTGGAACATATTAAATTTAAAAATTTCATTTATAATATTCAAATTCAAATTGCTAATAATGGTTCTGGCTGCAAAACGATTTTCCTAAATGGTTCTGGCTGCAAACAAGTGATGATAAGCCATCGATAACAAACATTTACATAACAAAGGCATTGCTGTAGGGAATTTGTGCTACGGGGGCAGCTTTAGTTACCTCTAGGCATTTTGTATTTATAGCCGCTGGCAATATGGGTAATCATTGAGGCCGCATAGAACCAGACAGCCAGTGCTGGCTGTGCCAACGTTTAGAAGCTTATTAAATTGCTATTACCTAAGCCGGACATCGGTGAGGCAACGACTGCCCAACGGAAAGACGCTGGAGCCTGGGATGGGGCATGGGATAGGGCTGGGGCAATGGTGCGGCATTTGCCACTCAAACGAGGGATTAGCGCCGATGCTGACAACAGCTTGACGTCGCATCGGCGACAGGCAGCAGGACCATTAGTCGGCACAATGGCGTTCTCCGTTTGGGTGGCTGGCCACAGCTTAGCATGGGTGTGGGCAAGTGGAGTACACACACCCATATACACACATATATACAAATAGGATTTACGAGGTAAAAAGGTGCGGCTGCTTTGGTAGGTGCATAAATCCAACAAATATTTAACATTTAAATGGCCAAAAATTAACTGAAACTGACTGACGATGTGGTTGTGGGTGGAGCAGCTTGTGGCAGGTTGGCGTCAAAGCACACACACACACACACACACACACACACCCATACACAAAGTAAATGGGATATAATCCACAGAAGCTGCAAAAGCTGAAACGCAAGGACTCGCAGGAGTCGTAGGACTCGCGGACAATGCAGTAAAAGTTGAGCTAGTCGACAACAAAAGCTCTCAACTCCTGAATGGTCTACAACTCGAGTAAAGGAATACATCCACATACATATACACAATAAGCAAGTACTTAATGTGCTTTAAATGGCTAAATAAGATTTGGAGAGTGCCGCAGAGAGGGGGAGAGATAGAGAGACTGAGAGTGAGAGTGAGAGAGAGAGAGCTGGATATCTTTCGCCCGTTGCATTCATGCGGCAAATATCAAGTGCATCATCATCAACCAGCAGCGACAACAGCAACAAGGACGAGTCTCCTAACAATATTAAGCTGTCCTGTCAGCGAGCCCGACTCAAACTCTCATCCCTCTCCCTTCGCCCCCATTACCAATTCCACAATACTCACAAATCACAAGTCAAAAACCAGAAACCAGTTTGCCTTGCTGTCTCAACAACATCCTTGGAAGCAGCAGCAGGAGAAGCAGCAGCATCATCATCGTTATTATCGTACTGAGCACTCTAAAGTACCGAATAATCTACAGGATAATGAGCATGAATGAACGTGAACCGTTTTTTGTTTCGCTGAATGACCAAAAGTGTGGTTGGCTGGGCCACACCAGGCGAAGCTTGAAGGGCAATCCATTGAAAAAAATAACAGCAGCCCAGCAGCTGCCCAAGTGCACTCAACTAAGAAGGCAAATTCTGAAGTATATCCATCCTCTGAATGCTGAACGCTTATTTAGTTAGTACAAAATGAATATTGTAAGCGACAAAAAGTTTGCTCCATGCAAATATGAAAAATATATACTGGGGCCACTCATTTTGCAGAGAAGATAACTTTCATAAATTGTCTCAAATTGCGAGTTGAAAAAGTGTAAGAAATGCATAAAATTCACACTGATGAATCAAACTTGAGCAAAATGAAAATGCTTAATAAATTGAAGTTGAAATAACTAAAATCAATTATTGGACTTTTTAATTGATAACCAAAGAGAAAAACTTGTAAAAAAATGCCAATGGTCAAAAAAGTTTAATTTACTTCACAAACCATTCGACTTTTATATTGTGTACATTTTGATAATATTGCTGATATTAAAATTCATATTTGGAAATTTGCAACTTTGCATAAATGTCCTTGAATAGGACAATATGTGCTGGTTGGGGGTGCCCGAAAGAAGTTGAAACTATTTATTGAGATATCTTTGAATGTGCTAGCTGTGTGCAGACATGTACTGTGCACGTCATGTCCTGTGGCCATAGATATTATATTTAATTTCATATTTTCCATATTCACGTCATAAATTTATGGCAGCGTCGGTCACAGTGCACACAAAAACCAACTGGAGGCAAAACATTTGCTTTTTATTTTATTCCCTTATTTTATTTGTTGCCATTTTGTCATTGGTTGGCTGGCGGTCAGAATGGAGTTCATTAGTTTTTGCCAGTTTTGTTGTAGTTGCTTTTGTTTGCGGCCCGGCATCAAAGCAGCCTTGGAGAAGTGGCATCTCTCCTGGATCCGGGTTCATCTATTCCCAGTCCGCACCGCAAGGGAGAGGGCAACAGGGAATGGGGTGGAACCATAGCACTCTATTCATAGCAGCTGTATGAATGAATGCCTCGAAGCTGTTGTAATGAAAATTTGTGGTAACTTGATGTGCGCATAATTTGAGCCATTGCACTCATGTTGCATGTTGCACTTTTAAAGCTAAAATAAAATATGTTTACTTTTGTTGTGCTCTCTACATGTAGATAGTTTTAGCACGAACATACACAGATGTTGTTTTAGAACGATTGTTACTTTTTAATTGTCGCAACATTTGGAAGTGTGTTGCAATTTTAATCATGATTTTTTCTCCTTGAAATCTAAATTGTGTGACAGACCCCCCCAGGCACAAACTTTGTCAAACTTAAGCTGTGTGTATTTATCAATTTATAAGGTAAGCAAATATATTCATGTATTCTGTATATAAATATGGAGAGGGGGCAGGAGGAGAGTGTGGGAGACCTCTCGCATTAGAATGGCAATGAAGTACTGATAGCATCCGCTTCCGGCAGACAGATTTAAATCGCCCTCACAAAACTGACAAATTCACGCACATCCTGTCGACATTATCAAACAAACTTGAGTGTTTTTTCATGTTTCGCATTTGCAATGTTTATTGTAATTTACATTTAGCTCACAATGATGACGTCAGATACACATACACCGCATACATTCTTACACACACAAACACACAATCACACATATTCCCTCGAAGCTTTGTGGCTTTATCAAGGCGCAGGAATCAATATCAAATGCTATTCAGGCAACCTGCTTTCTCTCCATCTGTGTGCGTGTGTGTTTTTGCGGCTTTTATTGGGGCACATTTATTTCATTTACTTTTGGCAAGATGGTGTATACTGTGTATACTGTGTGGCATATAGTCCCCATTCGGTGGCAACTGTAACTGCAACTCGGGGAGTTACTGAAACTAAAACCAAGCACTGTTTACAGCTCGGTGCACAGAAGCAGCGTGTTTCACTCGCTTCTTTCACTTTGTTTTCAATTGCAAAAGTTTCGCTCGTAATTTTTTTCTCTATCTGCCGCTATTTATTTTTGCAAATGTCTGTCTGCAAGTTTTTTTTTCTGCTGTGAAACGCCCCCAACCGAAATAAAGTCGCTGAAACAAAAGTGGCAGTGCGAGGTGCCCTCGAAAGATCTGTGAATGCTGTGAAGTTACTCAAATGTGCGAGAGTATTCAAAAAGTGCTTAAGCTGACAATTAATAGCATTTCATTTAATGTATAAATATTGAATATAGGGATTTCCCCCCTAAGTTTTTTGCAACCAAATTTTTTTTCAAAGCCACATGACAATTATATTTTATTGCACTGCGATAGTTATATTAAAATTTTGGCTTTTTTGTAGAATATTTTTTTCTCACTTTATGTTTAACACATGCCCACAACTTGTGGCACAACCCTCTAATATTTCTATAGCTTTTGCCTGAACCTATCCGAGCAATCATAAATATAAATATACTGCAATGCATCGTTGAGCACATTGCTGAATGGAAAGAGCACTCGATATAGAAAAAAAAAAGAAAACAGAAAAAGTAATCAAACTATTCGCGACTATTTCTTGAACATGTCCACGGTTTTGAAAGCTAAGCCTGTTCCAGCAGCTCCAACTCCAAATGCTACCCCAGGCCCCTCTCCCCCTTACACAAGCCTTCAGCCATGTCCACATTGAAGCGCCTGACACTTGAAAACATCAATTTATTTTTATTTTTCCAGCTCGTCTCGCAGGAATCCTTTCGTTGGGGTGTTTTAGTGTCTGGAGTTTGTTATCGAAACACCCTGCAACCCTTGCAACCCCTGCACCTCCCCCCGCCATCAAATATAAAACTCAAACCATAACCATTATAGCCCAAGCAAGGACCTTGCTTAGTCATTCAATTCAATTGATTCAATTGGGATTGTATCGGTTTTTTATGTGCATTTTGGCCAACACTGTCGCACATATCCTGTTGCCAGTTCCCCCACTCCTTGTTGCTCCTTTTATTGTTGTTGTTGGCAGCAGCTCCCGAGTGTCTCATTTATCTGCGGTTAGTGGAGGGCTCCGCCGTTGTCGCCTCGTTTTGCACTTTATTGAAAAAGGAAAACGGTCTTGCGTGCTTGGGAGTCGAGAACCATTTGTAAAATTTAATAATATATAATTTTCGGATGGGCTTTTTTGGCAATGCTTATATGTGCCGATAATGTTATTAGCCTAGGAATGCATAGTATAGTTTTTTTATTTTATTTATTTTGGCTTTTTTTGGCATTTGCCCAGCTCCTTCCTAAATTCAAGGATGCTATCGATATCTGGCAATAGCCGAAGCACTCAAATGCCATGACTTGTGCAATTTGCATCAGAAATTGTGTCACGACTAGTTTCGTTACACTTCATTGCGGCAGCCCCACCCCATTCCTTTTCCACTCTCTTCACTGACTGTGGTTTTTGGCAGGATGTGGGGATTGTAGTTTTGTGTGCGAGACTTGCCAGGAATTTTGTTCACTTAGGGGAGAAGCTGGGCGCTTGTTGCTTCTTTGCATGCTTTTACGTAGGTTAAAGTATTTGGCGACTTGGGACCAGGGACTGGAGTCCTTACGGCCCAGTGTGCTTTGGTCTTTGGGCAACATCCCAAGATATGTGAGAGCTGGCAATGGTTTGGGGAATTCAGGACTCGGCTCAAACGTTCCTATTTTGTCGGGGCCAGTCGGGTGCGGCTAAATTCAAAGAATTTTTGGCTTGCACGTGAAATGTTAAACATAAAATGGGGCGGGGTGGCAAATACCTGGCCTCTTTATGCACATCTCTGAAAACTGAAACTCTGTCGCAACTATTTATTGGCTTTCTCTTTTGTCACACAATACTGTAAAAGTGCGTGCCATTTTCTGTGTTTAAGTTATCTATTTTAAATTATCTGAAAATATTTCAATCCAAATTGAATTGCATTATTATGCTTGTGTAAATATCTTCTTTTTAGTATTATTTTGTATATTTACGATATTTAACAAAATGTGATAAACAGCTAAGAGATTGTCCGACTTTATATAAATACAATCATTATTTTTTGTTAGGTGACCTTTTCTAACTTATAATTGAAATATGTATTTAATTTATATTTCATTTTATTTTATTTTTATATTTTGTATTCCGATATATTTCGAATCTGGTCGGGATTCGTCTTCTGGCAAAGATTCACAGCATTCCTCTAGTCAGCTGTGGAGCTTGAAGTTTTAAATATGAATTCCAAAAGCGTTCATAATTTTAATATTTTAACCTTCACCTTTCATCTTGGCCTGTTCATTCTTGCTAACTTAGTGGCCAGAATCCACAACTATCAGCTAAACTTTTCAACTTTTATTGTTGCACAACTATTTTGCTCTCTCATCCAATAAGCAACACACTTTCGCAATCGGTGCCAACACGCGTCTTTTCTTCGCATTTTGTAGATACATTTCAGTTATTGAGCCAATTTTATTTAGTTTCAACTTGGTCCATTGTTGAGGAACTTGCATCAGCAAGTTTTTTGACAGCGACCTCTTTGTTTTTGTTGGTGCTGGCTAAAATCTTGGACATAAGTGCAAAAAGTTTTTTGCTTTCAACTTTTTGCAGTGCACATTTTTGTGCATTAATATTTTTCATTCACTTGAAGCGCTATTTTCTATTTTCTATCACTTTTTCCAGTGCATCTTCGCATCGCGATTTTTTGCTTTCTTTGCGCTCTCTTGCAATGCAAGTCCCAAAGAAATATTAAAATATGCAGCACAAGATGAATAAACTCAGAATTTCTTTGTCTGGTGCCAGGTAGTCAGACCATCAGTCTCTCAGTGAGTGTGAGCATAAAAAAATCAGCATTCTTTGGTTGACTTTGAAGCCTTTCTTATTTTATGAAATTGGTGTTAGAATTTTTGGATATGATTTAAAAAAAACCCGAAAATATTTCTCGTTTTTATGGCGAATTTCTAAATTTCAAGTCGATTATTTTTCTGATTGTGTAAAGGTCAATTCTGTCCAGCTAATAGTATTCCGCATCGCATTTAGTAATTTCGAAAAGTCTCTGATAAAGAGTCTTGTGAGGGAATCCATGAAAATAAATAGCATATTATAAATAGTACATTCAATATTTGAGTTTTAGTTTTCTTAATTTTTTGGGGCTTACGCTAATTAGGCCTTGGTTCATATGTAAATATAATGCACTCGAAGCAGACCTTTTGTTAAAATGTGTTTAATCAGCACATATGACTAAATTGTGGTGAGTGCGGCAACTGCATACTGGTAGTGGGATCTTTCCGCACATAAGAGTTTCGTGGTGGCATGCCACATAAAATGCGGTTGCAGAAGTTGCAGCAACGCACAGAGCAGACCATTGTTTTGCATGCAACATAGCGTTGCTTGTTTTCCTTCTCACTTCCTTTTTGCAGCTGCGCGAAAAACGACATTTCAAATGCCGCACTAAATTACTAAAAACACGCAACCGCACACCCAAAGCACTCCCCCACCCGCAACATCTTTCCTTCCACTCGCTTGGCTTGCTTTATTTACTTATATGCCGAAAACTAAAAAAAAAAAACAAAAAAAAAAAAAAATTTCATCTGCGACAACAATTTACGCTTTGCCTTGCATTTTTCATGTGAGTTGTTCTTGTTGTTCTTCATGTTGACAAAGTTTTTATGGCCGCAGCATACAACAATGGCTTATATTTGTTGTAAGTGGTTGCCAGTGTGTGTGTGTGTGGTTCTGCATGTAATGTGCATCTGGTAGAAAAACTTTGTAAATCATTAAGAACAGCACTCGAATGCAAACACACCAACTTCGGAGCCAGTTAAAACTCAAGAAGTATGCACGAGTGCACATCAATGCGCCCACAATGTACTCAAGAAACATAAATGCATGGTTGACAAAATGTATTCATATTTGTTTAGAACTCTGTTTTTCCAAAATATATCTTACTATTAAATTTACAATGCTTTCACATCACATAATTTGATTTAGAATAACAAGCGAGAAAGTTTATCTTTGCTACGCCAAAGATTTAATAGATCGGAGTCGAGCTGCAGACATTTAGATTTTATTCCGAAATTTAAAATAATATTTTCTTTTTTGTAATGCTGCTCAAGATTATATATATATAATATGTGGTGTGGATGGAATTGTCTTTATTTCGTTTCAAATTTCATGACAATATTACAAATCCCTCTACAAGGGATAGAAATATGTCAATGTTTCTGAAGATACCTAAAAATTAACACAAAAATCTAACTTGTCTTCAAGATTCAAAATATGCAATTCTCTATTTTCGAACTAAATGCTGCAGACTAACAAAATTCTCCATTAACATGCACATGCATGCATACCATGAACTTCCATTTATCCAGTCAGATGTCTATCTCCGTATCTATATGTATTTCTCCCTTTATCTCTACATCTTTCTCTCTGTCTCTTTCTCATTCACACTTTCTGTTCATCTCTTGTCTCTTTGCATTTCTGTTTTAACGCTAGAGGAGCTGACAGAAACATATCCCTCGCAATCATCTCTCGGTGATTAGTGAATCCTTGTAAATCGAATTCTGAAAGGCTTCTGAAAAACTCCAAAATGCACAACAGAAAAAGAGTCCTTGTTGCCATAGTGTCTATTAGTGCCTGCAGCGATGCGGTTAAGGCCGCCTTCCATTCCTATTGACTCCTTTATAAGGGTGTGCTTGTGTTCTGAACGCAGCTACAAAGATAAACCTGGCCAACTGAAAGTTGATTCTTCAATTAAGCATAATTATTGTGCGACTGCTGCATACCCTGTAGTGAGCAAGGAATGACCGATACTCCTATTACTACTAAAGAAAACACAGAAAATTGTAGTTTTCACAGATTGAAATTTTTATAATATGTAAAAAAATGATCCATATAAATTAAATGTTATTATTTTTGTTATCGATTCAGGTTACAATTGAGTTTTAGAAACTTGAGAGCTTATTAACTAAGTATTTGACATGCTTGCAGTATGTTTTAATATGTTGTACACAGTTTTCTGTTGCAGTTCGATTTGTTTTAGTCCCAATGCACTTGGGTTAGCTGGCGAGGATCGACATTGAGGCCCATCTTCTCCAGCTTGCGCACTTTTCGCATCTGCTTGGTCAGGTTGCGCTTGAAGACGATCTCGCGATTGAGATTCATTATCTCAATGGTATCCAATTGTCGTATGTTCTTAATCGTTTGCAATATCAGATTATCGGTGAGATGCAGCTTGATTGTGGACATCTTCATGAACGGAGCGTCGCGACGACGCAGCTCCTCGCGATAGGCGAATAGAGTGTAGGGCAGGGAGGGAAGCTGTGGCAAAGGTCGCTCCAAGCCCGGAAATAGTTGTTCTGCCATGGATGGATTTGTTTTCTCCTCTCTCTCTCTCTCTATTGGTAATAACACTATTAAGGAACAGATAGTTGTGTGTTGTGTTTGGTTCGTATGCTCAAATCACAATGCGTGTCCTGTTTGCAGTAGCCGTGATTTTTATAGTCAGCCACGGTATACCTGCCTGCAGCTGCCTCAAATCTATTGTTTTGGGAAAATTTCAACAGTTGCGTCGCCTCCTTTTCGTGGAAAGTTCAAGCAGCTGTCCGTTGTGCTACCTGCTGTCAAAGTGAATCCTGGGCAGCTGCAAGTGTCACGCGATAAGCCCGAGTGTATGGAGCTTGTCTCGAAAATTCTATTAGCTGCGAGGCACGTCTGCGCATCCATTTGTAATTCGAGTTCGCAGGCAGCTATAAACCAACCGCGTTGTCGCATCTCCCCCAAAGGCCCAGTTGCTAAACATTTTATGGGGCCGTGACCTGCAAAACCACTAAAATATGCTCTATGTATATAAATACATATATATATATATATCATATTAAACCCTGTTTCCAATTTACTTTTTGCAGCTAGCGTTTTACTTTTCTTTTTTGAATGGTTTTCTTTTATGTTCTTTGAATTTGGCTGCAGCACTGAAATTTAATTGAATTGCATTTGCTCAAAGAATACTGCAGCGCAGTTTTGGCTCCAGGGACTGCATTACATTCACTTAATTATACAAATTAGCACTGGACCCCCATTTATTATCCATTAAGGCTTTAAATGCGCTTATTTCTGCATCAAAATAAATGAAGTGCTATTTAAATATTTCGATTGCAATTCAATTGAACTGCGCGTGAACAAACAGAGGGATGAGTAAAGAGTGTTGCAGACTCTTAAATTTAAAACTACTTAAATTGTTTACTTAATCTCTTGGTGCTTATTGAATTGATAAATTGGCGCACTGAAGCGTAGTTTTGAAAATAAAGTTAAGTGTCTTTGACTGGAACAAAGAAACAAATAAATTTGTATTGTATTTTTACAACAACTACTCAAATTGAAATGAAACAGTTTCTTTAATCTTAATCGTCATCGGAAAACAATACAGCTAAAGATTAAACTGATAAACATTATCGTGTAGAGTTGAAGCTGTTAAGCAGCTTTGACTCTGCCTCAGTTCAGCTGTTGAGTTCAATGTGTTAATCAGAGCAGCATTTGTGGCATGCAAGCCGAAACGATTGCCAAACACATTATCTGTATTATTAATGAGTTGCATCCCACACATGCCACACAGAGCAGACACACATAATGTTTCCTCTGACGCTTCTTGTCTGTGTTGTTATTGTTGATGGTTCATTGGATTGGCATTTCAGTGGGTTTGTTGGTTATATGAACTGGTCAGCTGGTTGGTTTGTTGTCCATTCTCTTAACGCGGCTTTGCGTTTTAATGATTGTGTCGTTTTTTGGGTTTTAAATTAATTGAAAGCATTTCTGCCGCCATATTTTTGTGGCTGACACCGTAGATGTTGCTTTTGTTTCGCATTTACCATCATAATATTGACTTTCTGCCTGGGACACAGCAATTGCGGCAAGTACGCACCATGAACAGGATATGCACCTCCATTTGGAACACATTCAATAAACGCCGAGCAATAAATGAACCTGAATTCCATTTTCAGCCATTAATTAATTGCAATGTGCATTCTTATATCTGCATGTGTATATTAATACGTATACTTTTGCAGCAATTTCAATATATATTTGCAGCAATTTAACTTATGATTAATTTTAAATGCAGCATTTATTTTTAAAGTGTTTGGTGATTTTTTAATTGCTTACCCTTGGATTGTATTTATTAAATTTAAATGTATTACTTTGCATAGTTAAACTGACAGTTCAGCTTCTGCATACAATTTTTTTTACCAATCACTTAAAATTCTGAGCAAATTTTAATTCACAAACAGTGCACTTATCCAATATATTATGAAATATATATATAGTTTTTTAACTCTTTATCTTTGTTATACAATTATAAATTGCTTGAATTACAGTATTTTCTTGAATTTTATTTCTAAAAGCCCACTTTATTTATTAAAGATTGAAATTTACTGGAACACAAATAGGAAGAGAAATCACTATTAATAGCAAAGCTGAATGTCTGGTCGCTAGTCCTCCTGTTTGTATTATTAATTTGATTAATATATGCATTAAAATATATTATAGCTCATTTTAATAAATACAACATATTTTTTCTTTTCATATCTATCTGTTATTGGGCTGCTTACATCGAACACTTTACGGTTGCTGAGCATTTTGCAGGAACCTGGTAATAACATGTTCTATTGCCGGCTTATCCTTTCGCCAATACATTTGTCAGTTAGCCAAAAATGGTGGGTAGGTGGCTAACTCAAGAGCAGGCAAGTGTGCGGGGCTTAGTCCAAAAAAGACAGCTTGAGGTGGCTAAAATCCCATAATGCCTGAACAAGCAAATATCAAAGATCAAAAGCGTATTTGTCTATTTGCATACATATTGTGTATTACACATATAACCCAAAAAACAACAACAGCAATAGTATTATTATGTAGTATGAAATATGTAGCAACAAACTCCTTTCGACAAAGAGCTGTTTATTTATTGGTATTCAACTGGCTCAAAACATTTGAATAAATATTTCAAACAGTTGCCTGCCTGCCTGCCTGGTCGACCTGGCTGCTACCTGTGCAGCATATTGAATGAGTTTTTCGCAGAACTGTGCACACACACATGCACACACCCACACACTCGACTCCGCGACCGCCCTCAATTGAATTACCTGGAAAGTGACTGTTCTATTCCTGTTCTGCGGCATGTGCAAAGTTGTCTCCAACTGCGAATCCCTCAAAATCCAGTAGAGAACTGTGTGTTCTGTAAAAGCGTGCCAGCCACCAAAGTAAACAATACTTTGTGTAGTTGTGTAGCGCAGTCGGCGCCTAACCCTACAACGAAAATGCAATTAGTGTTCCTATTTTGATTGATAGTACAGATAAATTTCATATATTGCACTCTCTCTCTGCCTCCATAGAAAATTATGTATTATCGCTGTTATTGCGTGTTCTTAAGATAATATTTCCTAAATATTTATTAGACTTAAATAGTAGCGAACTTAACACTAGACAAAAAGACAAATGAATTCTGGGACTTTCCTGAGTAATTTTTTTACTCTATATTTTATAAATGTTCGAAATCGCATAAAAGCTTTTCAAAAGATTTGTTAAAACTCTTAAAATAAAGCTTTTAAATCTCATGGGAATATTGGTACTTTTGAAGCAGACTGGAGCGAGGAGCTTTGAAAGCAGATTAGAGCTTTAAGTCATTTGTGAATTATATTTGATCTGTTTTTCTAGCATAAACTTATGAAACACAAAAAATAATAAATAATATTAAAGCATATGTCTTTAAAATGCTCTTTAAATCTTAAAAGCATGTAACTGATATCTGACTAACATTTTGCTTTTACATAAAGAGATTTATCTTTTTTAATATTGTATTCTCTTCTTTTGTATAATAAATTATATTCTATGAGAAATAAATTCAGTATTCTATTTTGTTATATTTTTTTCTCTGTTTCTTTGCTGTTGATTCATTAATTGGGTCTGATAAGAGTGGTTGAAACAATTCACCAGTCACTTTAAATGTTGATTTCGCTTATCAGCAGTTCAATTAGCTAATTTTAATGACAATCAATAATTTGATTATTCAATTAGGCAAAATACTCCGGTGACAAATGCAAATGATGCCTGCCTCAATGAACGCTTATGCATAAATGCAACAGTGCAACAACAACTGCAACCGCATTTAAATCGAATGATATTAATTTTTGTTATGTTATGTTGCATGTCCTGCGTGTCCATGTCCTAATTAAGTCAGCAACGACAAAATTAGTCTCACATAAAACAGGTAAATAAAAGTCAAATATTTTCACATTTAATATAATATTGTTATAATTTATGAATTTTACTATTGTTATTATTTGTATTTATATTGTTGTTGTGGTGAGCGGTGAGGAGCATTTATTGTGGCAATGCACTGAATTCAATCCAAATATGAATTTGTATTTTGGGTTTCGCTTAAAGCGAACCACGGAGTTTACATATTTTTAGTCAGTTGGCTATCATATAAGAATGAAATCAAATTAAAGAAACATTTAAAATTCGAGGAGACAGAATATTGTATTATTTAACTCATCAAATATATTTGGAATTATTCACATATGTAAAAATTGTGCATGATTCAATTTGGGTTTGTGTGTGTCTGCATTCGATATGAATGAAAATGAATAAAATTCACACAGACCCACAAATACGCTACAAAAATATGCAAATGCGTTTATTTCTTGGAATATAAATTTTTTAACAATTAATCAATACCAATAACCAAAGATATAAGCCCAATAAAATGTTGTAATCAAGTGGCCAACAAAATAAAACAAACGAAAGAGTTTTTACACCGAAAGGATGAAGGCAAAACCAAAATGCAAGCACTGCGCCTCAATGTGTGTGTCGGGGTGGGTGTGTGTGTGTGTAGGTGTGAGTATCTGTGTGAGTGTATGAGTGTGCGCTTTTCCTGCCCGTATGCGTCCATAAAGCAGCTCGTAAATTTCCACGCAGTTGGCAGACGCGGACCAGTTACCAGTTACCAGTTGCCAGTTCCCAGCTACCCGTTGTCTTCGCCTTTTGGCCATGGCCAGATCGCCAGAGTTGCCACGCGGCGCGGCTGTGTCGTTGTTACGCGGCTTGTCCAGCACATTGTCCTGTTTTTGTGTTCATTGCCAACCAGTGGCTGGCTTTATTTTCTCCTTTCTCTTTATCCCTTTTTTATTGTTATTTTCCTTTTTTTGGTTTACTCTCACAGCTTAACAATGAAAACCCGCGCAGTACATTTTTTTTCGCGGCTCTTGTTGCCCTACTCTGGCGTTGTGTGTTCCACCCGTGTTGTGCAGCATGCAACGCATTTAAGTTATGAGTTTTATAAGTGTAGTTGCATATTCGTTGCAAATATCTGGAGCATCTCTCCTTTTTTATTTGGTGTGGCACAATTCTTCGTTTATTACGCAAATCCTTAGTCACACCTCCGCCTCAACATATCCTGGCAATTTCCCAGTGACTGTTACGGAACGCAAGCAGTTACTGTATGTGTGTGTGTGTGTGAGTGAGTGTATGTGTGTGTAAAAGGTGTTGAACAATAGCTATGAAATAATCACTTGCTTGCTTGCACTTTGGATTTTATTAAGTGATAGTGCAGCGCGGCATGTTTATTCTGTGGTGCAGCTTGCAACGCTCGAGGAAGTTGACTGTTATAAAACTGGAGGCTTACCAAGCTAGAGACTTATGCAGCATTTGCAACACAGCATAAATCCGTGTACTTTATTATGACAACATATTATAACTGTATTATAAATATAAGTTGCTTGTAACTTTTAATATAATTTAAAGATTCACAAAATTGGGAACATTCAGCTGAATTTTATAACGTGTTTTAAATTTAAATATGTTTTTGAAATAACTGAAAATGTATTTAAATTCAAATATTACATTATTTTATAACTTTATCTTTCAGCACTTAATATTTTGTATATTGTTTCGCCTTTGATAACTGATAATGTCCAAGTGTGATTCATTTGTCTTGAAACTTTTCGGCAATATTCAATTGCTGGACAAATGTGACCACAGAAAATGCCAATTTTGCGACCTGTCCGAATGAACAAAAAACTTATTAAGTGATATGCAAGACTTGTTAACTTACTTACGGTGATATTTGTGGCCATGGAGATGATGAAAATGCCACCCGCAGTAAGAACAATGGGTTCCTGTATATTGTGCAAAAAGTAACGCAATGAGTTAACGTAAGGACGGGCGGCACCCTGCCAATTGGAGTGAAAGAGATTATTGGCGAGTTCGCCACAGTCGTCGCCGATCATATTGCATATGTAGCAGAAGGGGAATGTCTGTAGTAGGAGATCGAACAAGAATATCGCTGTGCCCAGGCCAGTCCAAAAATTCGAAAAGTACATTATATTGATCATGGATAGACCAATGACGATGCCACAAAGCAGAAACTGTATGAAAATTGTGCCAGATACAACAGGTCTGAGAGTGTTGCAGTAACTGGAAGAGGAGAGAGAACCAACAACCAAACAGAATAATTGAACCAGAACATTGTGTAAACTTACTCGAGTATCAGCTGATGATCCCCAATGCACTTGATCAGCTCCACATGGTTATTCTGCTCGCTTATCGTTGGATCTGAACGCAGTCGTTGCAATCGCTCCTTGAGTAAAGTGATGTGAGTGCGTAGGATCAAGAAGTATATGATGGGATAAACATCAGCCATTTGGGTTTGAAGGACAACACCTGTCATCCACACGTATTCAAAAACAGCAGCTAGCCAAAAGTGTGCGTAACTCGCCTCCCAATCAATTAGAGGATTATATAATTTCCAGGGCAGGCGACCAGTACAAGCGCCAGCCAGAAACGTGGATGTCGTATACAAGGAGTACAGAACTTGGTATACCATATAGCACTGATTGCAATATGCAACAGCTTGATGCAGCTGACTGCGTTGCTCGTCACTGGTGCAACGGTCATCCAAACGATCCAGAATCTTTTTGGCCTGCTTGAAACGCTTGACACCAGCAAAGGTGTAACTCGACTTGATGCTGGAGCCGAAGCAGTTGAAGCCCACCTGCAGCGAGGTGAGAAACTGGCCAGCGGTGAAGGTGCGAAAATCCTTGAAATAGCTAACCAGCAGTGATACATCCAGCAAGACAATCGCGAACGTTGTTAAGAACACCGTCCACACGCCATAGATCCAGCGTTGGTATTTACCCTTCGGGGGCATCCAGCCACAAATCTTCATGCCGACATCCAAATACACAAATGCATCGCGAGATTTCACTGCCTCATTTAGGGACCACACTCTCAGTCGAGGAAACAGCTTGTAAAGCATGTCCTTCAATGTCGGGTTTGAATTAGTCAATGATTTTACTGTTGCAGCAAACACAACGATTTTGTACTCTTAACTTTTTCCTATTAAGATGCAATGGTTTCGTGGCGTCAATTTTCTAGCATGGAAAGTCTGTGGAATTAAATATGTGGCTTGTAAAGTTTTCTGAATTACAATGGGAATTTTATTAGGTTTTTCAATTAGCTTTGAATGGATTTTTAAGAATTTCTTAAGCTGTTTATCTATTTTTGATAGTTATTTTGATAGTTCTCCAGTTTTTATTTATTTAAGGTTTATTGTGTTCACATGTTGATTTATTTTTAATCTATTTACTTTCACTCGCTCTCTCTCTCTCTCTCTCTCTCGCTCTCTCTCTCTCTCTCTCTCTCTCTCTCTGTATCTGTTTGCTTTCAATGTCCAAGTTTATTAGTTTTCCTTGGCTTTGGCCATGTTCGTACAAATATTTTTTGTCACGTTTCTAATTGATGGTGGCAGCGAAATAAATGAAGCTTGAAATCATTTTCAAGTGTGTCTTTTGTACTCGAATAAGGTCGTCATTCAATGCGGAAAATGTCAGTCAGTTGTTGGTCGGCCTGCAAGTTGTTCGACTCAGTTTTTTGTAATATTTGAAATACGCCACGTATGAAATATTTTCTGAGTTGGAGCCAAAAAGGCTGCGACTGCTTGAGCTTTCACAAGGATATCGTCGCCATCTTGCTTCCTACTCAGCTGCCTCAGACATGTGTGTGTGTGTGTGTGTGTGTGTCCTATTATGTATCCCAGACGCTTTTTTTGTTAGTTTCCTCTTATTGAAAGCATCTGTGAGTTATTTTTATAGAGCTACTTGATGGTTGCCTCTGTGTGTGTTCGTGTGTGGCTCGAGCTTAATCCTTGGCAAAATGAGAAGAATGGCAATAACAACGTTGCACAAAATGCACTGTCATTTTGAGAGACTCTTTATTTATATATATATATATATCGACAGTATAAACGCAAAGCATTCTGATCATCTTTGTATACTCTAATAACGCATTGATTTCAGAAGGCTAAAGACAGAGAAATGCAAATAGTCGGGTTACTAGATGGTCCGAGAAGTAATTTCTATTTCTATGCGCCTTAAAAATTTCGACACAAATAATTCATTTCATTTCTATTTTCAACTTGTATCATTCTTTTAAGTGAAAACAAACTTCGACTTTATCGGGGAAAGTTGCAGTCCCCTGCTCCAGTTGTTGCTCATAATTTATTGCTCGTTAGCAATCAAATAATTCAAGTGGTGCAATCTAGAAAAATTACGCGCTCTCCATGCAGCCATCTATTATAGTTGTTTAATTAAAGAGCACAGCTAACAGCAAACTGAAAGGGGACAAAAAGGTCGAGAGCTGTTGCCACACCAGCAAAAAACACACACAAACACTAATAAATCAAGCAAACTGGAAGCTGTCTCTTCCTGTTCGCAGCCAGCACATTGGGCAAGGACATAGCATTGGACACCCAGCTTGTGAATGACATTGCTGAAATGCTAGTTTAGACGAGGCTTTCAGTCAAGTTTTTGGTAAGCATCAGCTTAAACTACACTTTAAAATGAAAATCGACCCAAAAATGAAAAAGATTCTTAAAATTAGAAAGGCTGTTTTGTATTTATCGCAAATATATTCAGTAATGGAAAACTATTAAATATTATATAAACTGTTTCTAAAAAGTGGGTAGCCAAACTCTTATTTTTAGAAAACAAAATAAAATTAGCTCTCCTTCTTTCAACTTGAACGAAAGGTCATCGCGCTCTATAATTCAACTAACTTAAATGAAGCAAAAAGTATAGTTAGCTCCAGTGCATCAGCTTTGATGACCATATGGCACCCACCGAGATTTTCATATACACATTTTGCAGCGACTTCAAATCAGTTATGCGATTATTCCCGCTGCATACTTTAAGGCATATTTGAGTGACGCATTCGCTGCCTGAAAGTATAAAAGAGCTGATGGGATCGAAAGGTAAATTAAATCAGCGATTCTTATGTGATTTCAGCTTCGTTCATTTTTGTTAGAGTAGCCTGAGTACTTACTCAATTTATTATATATTTTTAGAGGTTATAAAATATCAAGTTTTAGCTTTAAGTACATTTTTCTATAAAAAGCAATATAAATGCATTTTCAATCAGGTGCAATACCTCAGAGAGCATATAATAAAACTTGTAGAGACTATTATAGTAGATTCTTTCTGACTTAACATATATTCTAGTATTAAATAATGCACTGTTCTGCGAAACTCGAAAAACTTCTTAGCTCAAAAATCTGTCAAACTTTTCTTGGTACGCATAGTTGGGGACATTGCTAACAAAATATTACCAAAGAGGTTTGCACTCGACAACACAATGCAACTAGCAACCGAATAGATGTTTCGCCTAAGCCTCTCTCTCCCATCCCCTATCCCCCTCTGTGCTCCCTGTCCCTTGTCCCTTGTCCCTTGTCGTGTCTGTAGAGCAAAGTTTTTAACATTTATCTTCGTTATTATGACGCCCGAATGGGCTATCAGCGCCAAGTGGAGCAACTGTTAAATATTTGGAAAGGCGGCGACAGTTGCAAATAGAATGCGATCTAGCTTCTAATGCAGGCACGTAGCCGTAGCTTTAGGCAAAGCAAACCATGCCCGCCCCTCAAGATCTAATACTCCTCTGTGCGTAGTCTCTAAAAATTATACAACTTGTCTTAAAAGCGAGGCAGGGGCAGAGGAAGCGAAAGGACTGCGATGCAATTTTGGTTGGAAGAGCAGACAAAAGCAGCTCGCAACTGGCAACCACTCTCGGCGCCCAACTCCAGCTGCTGGATCAGAGACTGGCGGTTGTTAGCGGGAAGGAAATGGTAACTTTTTTCCTGCACTTAATTAGTTTGAGCGTAAGTGGAGCAGAAAAAGTTGTGCGCCATGTTCCAGAATTTCAGCGAGCTGCACAAGACGACGAGGGGACAGGACAGAGGATGAGCTCAGATAGCGGCAGAGCGAAGAGAGAGGGGGAGTCGGCGCGGCGTTGTATCATCAGTCTCTGTGTGTGTCCCGCGTGTGCCCCTCGGGTGTATGTGTGTGCGTGTATGTTGCCAAGGAAATTGCCTCATAAATGTTCATTACACAGTTCTGTGCAACTGTCGAATGGATGTCGGTCGAGCGTAGCCGAACTGGTGGGCGTGGCTGGTTGTGCAGCTCCATCTACTACTGGAATTCAAGCCAACCGCATTGCCACAAATAATTTTTCACTGATTTATTAACGCAATTCAAATGAAACAATAGATTTGCAGTCGCCATGGCTAATATCATAATTTAATGGAAATTTATGCGATTCACATATAATTGCCTGTTTATGACACTTATTGAAATTGCATTGTAATTGATCGCAATTTTAAAGCGGTTACACAATTCGTCTATGCTGTCAAAAATATATATGTATTTCGTCTGGCTTGTAATTTTATTAAAATTGCTGCAGGCAATGGCAAGAAAGTCCGCTTGTAGACATGATTCAGGTTACATAAATTGAATTTATCATGTATCATTTGAGAACGCAATTTTATTGTGGCAATCAATTAACGAGCCATAATTCGACAAATAAAAATTGAATTAAGTTTTAAGTGGAGATGGCATTAAATGTTTATTTCTGTTATTCTGTTAATAATCATTTATTCAGACCAAACATTTTTAATATAATATGAATCAGAAGGGGCAGAGAAAAAGTTAGAAAACAAATAAAAAAAGAACAGATTTTGAACCTCTGACAAAAAAATAACAGAATTAAAAATGTAATTGATTCCAAATATGACAAAAAATACAATTTTAATTAACAATGCTATTAATTTAATTTGATTTGAACACACAGAATTGTAGATAGAAATACTTCAGTATTTAAAATCGCATTCAATGAGAGCGCTTCTTCAAATGAATACCAGCAATGGTACCCGAACCTGCAGCTGTGCTATTGTGGCAACCATTTGGGGGCACATTCCTGTTGCCACAAGGCGACAATCAGATGAATTGGAAGCGCTGTTGTAAGCAGCTTTTGCCACAATGTTGTTGCGTTGTGTATCATTTTGTGTACTTTCTGTGCAACTTCGCATGACCCCAGCGTGTTAGTTATACACCTGCAGCTATGGCTATTACAGCTACAGTAATGTCGTAAGTACACAAACACAGCAGCACAGTGACTGCCGACATTTATCCGACACACTTGTAATCGCGCATTCCACATTAAGTTGAATCGCGACCGGGTGCTCTCGCCATCATTTGTAGCAATAAGCGAACAATAAAACATTAGTGCCAGCTGATAAAGCAACCCCATGTACTTGAAACCCGTGTCTTTTACTGCACACTCCCTCCCCCCTCTCCCACTCCCCCCTCACTTGCGCCCCTCTCCTCTTGCAGTTGTATGTGTCAGCGGGCTGCTTAGCGCCCTTAATGCGATTATTAAGTGCCAAGTGCGATGGCAACGTATAAAATTCATTATATTAGCCCCGTTGTTATGCGAAGAGTTCATTGGCATCCCTTCCATTTCTAAGCTCAGCACAAGAGCACCCTTGACCCGCCTCCCGCCCCTCACATGCGTCACTCGCTCATGCATTGCGCGTACTCAATATCCTGCCACAGCTCTGCCACCGGCTCTTCATCTCCTCCGAGAACCGCTCGTCGACTGTGTCGCAATAAATTAAGAGCACAAATAAATCATCCATTTTAATGTGACAGTTCCGACAAACGCGCAGCGAACCCATCGCTTCAGGCTTCAGGCTCCCCAAAATCGACTCCACAATCGGCGACAACAGGACATTGTTTTGAATGCGTCTTTATTGGGCACGCCCCGGCAACCTCTCCAGCCACCTCCCTCTCGTCCCTCGCCTTTGAACGTCTCGTGTTCGTTGGCCATATTTAGCGGGTTCATTCTTATGGCTCGGTCTCATTGTTTGCACATTTTGTGGAATGACGCTTCCGTGGATTCTGCTCCTCCTCTTGAACCTGGTCCTGGTCCTGGTCCAGGTCCTTCTTTACCTTCCCTCTCTCCCTATACGACAGAGCATTTTGTTTGCGCTAAGTACTTGCCCTAACTGCGGCACTTAATATTTTCGATTTGGGGCGCGTGTTTTCTTTGTTGGAGGGGTTGTTGGTGGACAGCTTTCTGCTTTTCCGAGTTTCCGTTGCGGATGTGCCGCCATTGCACAGTGAGAAAAGAAGTGTGTGTGCGTATGTGTGTGTGTTTGTGTGTATGTGTGGAGTATTTGTAAAATGACTATTTTTTTCAGCTGTTCAACTGTGCGTATGATTAATGCCACAGATTGAGGTCTATAGCTTCGTAAAAAGGTCATCGATTGCTATCAAAGTAATTGGAATCGAATTTCCTGTCAGTCGCAACTTTAAATATTGATAGTGGCAAATTGCATTTAAAGCTCATTGATTATTTTAAAAGCTTGTGTATTAAAGCTGTTAAAATATAATTATGGCTCGAATAGTGAAAATTGATGAAAACACTTCTGTAGTTTCATAGGAACTCTTCGCAGAAGCTGTGGTTAAAGTATACAACAATTGTTCGCCAACAATTTAACTTGGTTTACTCAATTTTTGAGCAGAATTCGCAGCAATTGCAATTGTATCTAAGACTATAGTTTAATGTGATCACTTAATGATTTGCAAATAATTTTTAAGCATTTTATTGCATTGCTATAAAATTAGTTTGAAAATCGAATTTTGAAAATATATTAATAAAATATTACTCGACTTTCACGTTCATTTGCTGTTCGTATCAAAAACTTTAGCTAGCAAAAATTGCAGTTTATTTTCAAGAACTTTTATGCAGTTCTGCCATAAATGAAGAATGCAATCATTTTAATTAGATTGCAGTTGCCGTTAACAAAAAAAAAAAGAGAAAACTGATTTCTCCCAATTGTCGCATAAAAAATGAATCAACCAAGCTTTGATTGCAGGCTGCCTTTTGTCAGGTTTCTGACAGGTTCCTCGCTTCTTGTTTCAATTGCATTGGGTGCACGAGGCAGGCAAGGAAACTGACATCGTCAAGTTAGCTGTCTTGTCCTGTTCTGTCCAGGATGTGTCTGGGTGCAAGTTGAGAGTGCCGGGCCCACCCTCATCAGTTGACACCTCATATCCTTTGAACATTTTTCAATTGAACTGCCCTTGCACCTTGCTCTCTTACAATTCCTCAATCTCTGTCCATCTTTCTCCCAGGTGCCATTAGAAATATTGCGCGTCCTACGATTTCGATTTCTCTATTAGAAAAATCTTTTGGTTGCATTCGATGCGCTATCAAGTGGAAAATGGGGGCAAAGGGCAAGAAAGCAAAAGCAATGGCAAAAAAAACCTTTACTAATGCCTTTGGCAGGTAAGGCATTGATTGTGAAACACAGATAGACTTTGTAAACAGATAAAATGTTGCACAGATACAATAAGCACGATACACACACGGGGAGAGGATAAAAGAGACCCAATGCTAGTGTATTGGCTTAGCAATTCAATTGACTTGAGCACTTTTCAAATTTGATTGAGTGAATAGCTCTACAATGCAGCAAATAGCAATTTCAGACATTTTAAATCAAATGCCAAATGTAGCCAACTCAACTAAGTCGCGTTATTTTCATTGGCACTTTTGCACTTACAAAAGATGAAGTATTCATGGGACTTGGTTTTGTGACACGTTTACCACAGTTATTTATCATTTGACGACAATTCGTATATGTAACGAAACTCATTACACTCATTCAAACTTAACTTGGATTTAGCTATTTAAAACTAGGGGCGTGTTAAATTTATCTTTCGCTGAATTGCTGCTTTAAACCAACGAAAATCATATCAGGTAGCTAATAAGCTAATGGCGAAGGCAAAAACATTCGCAAAGTTGGGGCGAAAATCACACGGCTGCTGCTGTTGTTTGCTGTTTCTGTTGCTGACTGCTACTGCAGTTGTGTGCTGCTGCTGACAAGGCAGCCACCCGAGCAACCCGAATAGCAACCACAACCGTTGTCCATTGTTGATGCACTAATCAACATCAATTACTCTGAGTGAACGCCGGAGCGAAATATTAAACAAAAATGAATAAAAGCATATTCATTTCTAACAGCTGAATTTGGAAGCGATGATGTTACCGCCTACCCCGCCACGCCCCTGCTGGTTAACGACAACAGCATGAGAAACATCAGCCCAAAAACCATGGCAAACAATTTCACTAAAAATCAAAGAGCAAACGAATATGGTAAAAGTCATTAGTGGCAAATGCAACAGCACTGACTACTCGAAAAATCAAAAATATGTTATAAATATTGGCAAATTTCATATACTCTGGCTGCGGGCGATTATAGCAATTATGTTGAACAATTAATAAGTATGTTATTACTGTATACAATTTTGGCTAAGGGTTATAAAAGTGACCAGCTTTTCAGGCATTTAATTCTATGATCAATAATTTAAATTCAACGTCTAACAATATTCAATTTAATTGCTTCTTATTTATTTATTCTATTTTTATATGTTAATCTATATCAATTAATTTCATTCATTTAATACATACAGGGGTATATAAATAGTATTCTTCACTGGGACGCAGTCAATTTTTGAAGTGCGGCTTTATTGTGTTGTGTGAAATTTGACGGATTTTAAAATGCTAGCCAAAAACTGCGCAGCAAATTATTGATAATTAGGAAGTGGCTAAGGTTGTTTTTCTCTAATATTTATAGCATATGTGCACATTAGTTAAAAATTAACGAGCAATTTGCATGCAACACAAATATTTGTCAGTCAATGAATGCCAATCCGGTAATATTTGTTTCCAATTTAAATAATGATAACAAAATGAAATGTTTTTCGTTTCCACTTTGATTTGTGCTGTTGATGGCAAAATTGAAAATCTATCAATAATTGTTTAGCACATTTGAGAGATTGAATAACAGTATTAAAAGAGTTTAAGTATGCAAACATCAATCCAATTTTTTTTTTTTTAAGAAATTATTTGTGTGAACTTTTGCTGCTGCACATTAAATATAAAAGTTGACAGCCTTTTCTTAGACTTTTCATGCGACGCCCACATTCTTAACTTTCTGTAAGTATCATCTATAATAAATAATTGCTTTAATTAGCCAAACACACACGCACACACACACATATCCAGGAAAATAGCAAAAAACCAACTCATATGCGATGCTTAAACTGAGCAATTTCGCACAGCCTGCATTCATTAATCAGCTTTCCGCCGTCTTCTGAGGGCAGGTGGGGATGCTTATATCCTGCTGGCAACTTGACTGCTGCCTTAATTTTTAACTTTGAGCACAGATGTCAACTTGACGCCTCAATCCAGCTCCAAGCCGAGCCACGCCTCCGTAACACCAATGGCTGCCTCCTCAGAGCCGCAAACTTTGCCAGCTAATTTGCCTGGCAAAGACTTCGCTGCGGGATGGAGCGGAAAAACAGGCCACTGACGTCATTAGCGTCTATGTAAAATAAATAAGAAAAACAGATGAGAATAACAGAAAAGAAAGAAAAGAGGAAAGTTTCCAAATGGCATTTTGTCACATGCAGACGAAAAAATTTGTTAATTGAATATTTTCGGGCGCTTGCAATATCTTAAGGACAAACACAAACAGGGCAAAGACGAAGATGAAGAACAAGAAGAAGCTGCTGCTGGGCGGAAAATCAACATCAAATTGGCTTAGCTGTTAAACTTGATGGCGCTGATGTTGAGCTAAGCAAATCGAATCTGGGGCGCATTATCTAGCCCAGGCACTTGGCCTCGTCCTCGCAAAGGGGATGCGACGCCGGCGGGGCAAGTTGCAACGAACGCAAAATCATTAAAATTAGATTACAGAATCCTTCGGTGGTGTCACATTTCCGGCGGAAATTGCACTTTGCGTACGGCATACAGCAGCGCAGTGGGCAGGAGCGGAGCGGAGCACAACCGAGTAACTGGCTCCAGAATTTCCATTTACCAAGTGAAATGACAAATTAGGTTAATAAAATGTTTTTTGCTGTGCATTCGTTTTGTCCGCAAGTGGTTCGGACTTGGGGCAAAAACTTTACGATATTTGTCATGAGACCTTATAAAACATGCAAATATAACAAATTATGACAGTTGTTGAAGTTTACGATTTCGTTTCGGCAATTGTTTGTTTATATTTTTTGTTATTGTTCAGTTTTTCACTGTTTTAGTGCAATGGGCTACATTGTCGAAAACTTCCTTCTGGCCAAAGTCATCGTGCTGAGTTTTCTTTGTCAGTGACAAGTCAGAAACTTAAGACAGCCACACAAGTTGCCACAACAAAAAGTACACAGCCCACAGGCTCTGTGATGGCAGCGTGACGTGCCTTTGTGTGCGTGTGTGTGTGTGTGTGCGTCTGTGTGGGACTCGATGGAGACTCTAGAAAGCAAAACTGTTTGCATTCTATAATTAAATTTTTTGAAAATGAGAACTGATTAACTTTTAAATTAAAGCGTTAGTTTAATTGCATTCTCAAAATGGATTCTTTGAGAAGCTTTCAAAATGAAAATCTTTTTGAAATCTTTTTTTTTTTGCATATTGAACGTTACCTGAATATTTTTGGTAAAATTACCCAAATACAGATATTGTATCTGGCAAAGAATTTTTATTGATACCATTTTTAAAAGCCATTTTTGGTCATACTTTTTTTTTTAATTCTCATTTTCAGGAAAACTACGAATTGTCAACTATTTATAATATATACTCACGCCCACATCTCAGCTTACAACAAAGCCACGACAGAAGAAATAAAAATAAAGAATAAGACAAGTAAGAATGGTCTAATCGGCTGTATCCGATTATGAGATACTCATTAGGTGTGTACCTACTAGTTGGGACCGAACTGAGTACATAGAATTATATATATTCACAACTACTTTATGGTGTCGCAGATTATTTCTTCTGACTTTTGCATACCTTTGCACAAAATCATTATACCCTTTGCGACCATTAAAAAGGTATGCTGAATTTAGGTATTATAAACTGTCAGACTTGTTGCATAATTTGGCGGTTTTCTCATGATGTCAAGTACGCTCAAGATGAGTGAAATAGAGATACACAGAAAGGGAGTGAGAGAGAGAGAGAGAGAGAGAGAGAGAGAGAGAGAGAGAGAGAGAGAGAGAAAGAGACACCGAGCAGAATGTTTGTAGCAGCAGTTGTGTCATTTTTGGGGTTTTGGGAAATACATTAGCATGTTATAAAATATGCACACTATAAAATGCGAAGCGAGCTAGACAAAAGCCGAATGAAATTTGCACACTCATGCAACAAGAGAAGCGCAGACACATTTTTTTTTATATGAATGCCTTCCATAATTTCCTTCCTGCATCACTTTTTGGATCTTTTTGTGTTGCAAACTGGCTGCGAAATGTGTACTGACATTTATTTATGTATGTTTTTCATTTTGACAGTTTTATTTCTTATTCCGAACATCTTGAAAAATAAATATTTCTTACAGCAAGTTGTTCAAATGCAGAAAATGCTACACATATATATATATATATATATATTTATATATATGTGTAGATGGTTATTGCAGCTTATGCAATAAAAGTCAGACAAAAACTGATTCAAGTGTGGATTGAGAGAAGTGCGTTGCAAAAATGGTTAAAAAGGTTTGAAAGTATCATCTTAAATAGTTAAAATTAAATTAAATTTTTGAAGGACTATCGTCCTTTTGTTGGAGAATTTTTCGAAAATGGATACAAAGCCAAAATAAGAGAAAATCTTTGAGGAATACCAACATATTGTTAGAGAATATCTTATGTCGTCAGTTGCAATAAATTACGATGCATTGGACATCAGCAAACTCTAACAGAAAGAAAGAAAAACAAATCGAAAGCATTTACCATTGAATTAGTTGGCCTCTTGTGGTCCAAAATCGAAAGTCAAACAATGAATTTTAAGCCACAATGCAATCAAGTCAAACAAGATGAAGGAAAAAGCAAATATCACACAACGAGCACTGATAGGGGAGGAGCAATGTGAGGAGTATGTAGAAAATTGAAATCAAATTAAAGTGCAACACCATTTTGCAATGAAAATCGGAAGAAAATCATTCGAAATCGTTAGAGCTTCGACTTGCTGGTGCTGCTGGTGCTGTTGATGCTGCTGGTGCTGCTGTTGCTGCTGATGCTGCTGATGCTTGCGACTTGCTGCTTGCTACTTGCTACTTTCTTCTTGCCACAGTGTTGTCGAATATATGCTCAGCCAGAGGCAATACGAAGTGCACTGAACTATGTTGCTCTGTCACGCCCCCAACATCATACCAACCGACTCCTTTCACTCCCTACGGCAGCCAAATTGCTGAGCAGCCACCGTTGATGAGTTCAACGCAATTCAGTTGCCATCTGTGTCCTGCAGTGCGTATGTGTAACGTGTGTGTGTATGTGTGTGTGTGAGTGTGTGTGTTTATGTGTGAACGTCACACAAAATGCATCCGGCAGCAGCTGCTTTGCCATTTCCGAAACATTTAGCTTTTTCTCAGTGTATGTGCGTGTTTCCTGAATCAGTTGAGTTAGATGAAATTCCAAAGCAGCCTGCAGGGCATTTTACATTTCTCAGTGTCGCTTTATTTATCAGCACGCTAACATAAAAATCTCGGCATTATATTGAGCACGTTGAGCTTGCAGCTCTTAAAAAGTGCCAACCGTTTGAGGCCTTGCGATTTTAATAGTTTTCTTTAAATTTACAAATAATTGATTACGAATTGAAATTGTTTAATGATTATCCAGCTTCAGTTAATCTTTCTGACCTTTCTTTAAATCACTTAGCCTTATATTTGTTTTGATTCCGGATAACTGCCATCCACCATTTCTTGTCATATCACTTCTGTTCTTTAAATACTTTTACTTGTGTCTATGCTTTTAGTTCAGATTGTATAAATATTTATTTCATTCGCCAAGTATCCAAAGCCTCATATCGATTTTAGTACTCATAAGTCAAAGCTTTCTTGCCAAATTTGATTGTACTTGATTTTTATTGTTTATGTACTCCTAATATTTGTCTTACCAATACATAATTTAATGTTTTAAATTTAAAAAAGTTGTTTACCTTTGACTTACATATGTTTTCCCGCATTTTATTCATTTACATTTCCTGGCTTTTTTAACTTAACAGCGCTCTGTTTACAGTCTGTTAAACTCAATAACTGCACAGTAAACACGAAGTTATTTATTTTGTGAACAATAAACTTGTTGTTGTTTTTTTTTTTTTGAACAGCAATAACGAAATAAAAAATCTCGATTTTCAGTATTTTATTACGTATACAAAATAAAAAACAAAAAAATAAAAATATCATTGAGTTCGACACGTTGACACATTTTGGCTGTGTAAATATTTTTTCCACACTTCATGCTGTAAAAGCATGGAGGAAATGTACACGAATGTCGGGGAATTTTGCATATCGTACGTAAATAACTAAACTATTAGGGAAACAATACTGCCATGGAGCTGTTTGTTGTGCCTATAAAGAAAAACTCTGATGGTTTGAACAGATTTTCATTGAGTTATACTTATTTCACTGCTGTTTTTTATACCGAAGTTCCTTTACTCGCATAAAGGGCTCCCCGGAGTAAAATGATTGATTATTTATGATCTGACGAGAAGAGAAATGTGAAATCCTTAACCCCGTAACGATAACGACTTACAGCACAAAAAATAACATTAATATATATGTATTATATATTACATATATACTTTCACATAGTCTACATAAAAAGTCAATTTAATCTTTTTTGGGTCTGACACGATTTAATGGTGTCTGCGCAACGCTGACAAATCGTGCACGCGGTCAACAACCAAGAGTTGAGGGGATGGCGTGGGGAAAGGTGGGAGAAGGGAGGGTGGGATGTGAAACCATGTCCATGTCATGATAAACGTCAGTCACTCGACAACTTCCCGCTTATTGCTGAGGTTTGATTTTGACGAAATCTAATCAAAACGACGATGACAAAATAAATTGCCAACAAATCAAAGACAAGAAATTGTAAAAAAAAAAATTGATGGAAGTAAAAATTGCTGCTGAAACGAGCAAAAAACACCAAGCAGCACATTAAGGGATATTATCAGTATTTCCGGTTTCTAGGCTGCATAATGATAATGATTATGTTGATACTGGTGACGGTGGCGATGATGATGATGTTGATTGTATTTATGTGTAGGGCACTCTCATGACTCAATTAGCCTTGGCAGCCGGCGACAGTCGCTGGATTCGTTCCCTGCTTAATGGTATTTAAAGCATTATAAATAAAATTTAATAAAAGTCAACTTTTGACTGGAGCTTAATTATAATTTAGTGCCCTGACACGCGTCCTCCACGCAGAAAGGTGTAACTGTAATTAGTCCATGCTCCCAACTCTATCCCCACCGTTCTCATTGCAAGAAATGTCCATTTTAATGGCTTGATTAATGCCAGCCACAATCTGTCCAGCGTTGCACAGTGGAGCAAAATATCAGGAGAGCAGAAAAAATGCATATAATAAAATTGAAAATTTGGACCACAATTTTGGTAAGCTTAAGCCGATTTCAGAAATTATAAGCACTAAAGACTTCAAATTTTGAATATAAGCTCTTAAATGTAAAAGACAGATCTAAGTTCTGGTATTTTATCGATAACTGCCCCCGTTTTGCGAATATAGATACAAATCGATTTCCAATAACAATAAAACACACAATAACAAGTCTATCATCACTTAATTCATATTATTTGAGTAGTTTTTAGTTTTCATTCTTGTCTGCCCCTGTTTAAAGTCAAAATGATTTTCGTGCTTCCTCAATGATCCTAAATATATTAGTAACAAATTATAGTTATTATTATTATCAAATTCTTATTCATCCAGAAGTCAAACTTCAATTGTAAATGCAGTCTACATTCCTAAGCAAACTTAAGTGTTGGTACCACTGTGGTGTCATAGTTGCTGTGCAGGGCAACGCCATCAACAAACCGACTCATTTTTGTTTTAAGTGTATTTCTGTACTCTTTGTTTTTATGACTGGCCCCCGTGAAATTGACGCTGAGCACGCACTGGACCGCATTCTGATGGCTGTATGAAACTCTGGTGCATACAGTGAAATGTGAGTGAATTTATATGGATTGAGGGCTGGGGGCAGGGAAGAAAGGTGCCGAAGGTCAGCAGAGTTTTGCACAAAGTCATAAAGTGCATGCTGCTTGTTTTTATGCTCTTTAGCTTGTATTTTTCTCTTTTTTTTTTTGGCTTTTCTTTAATCATTTTGCATCGTTTTGGCTTTATGTTGTTGGTGCGTAGTGTGTGTGTTGCTTGTTGTGTTGTGAATGCTCAGCTTTGCTCATTTACATTTTTAATTAAATTTAAAGTGCGTTTGGTATGCTGCACACTCAATTCGTGTGTGTTAATATGCAAATGTTTTGCTTGCACTCGGTTGAATTTTGCTCGACTGACGAAAGTAAAAAAATAAATTAGAAAAAAAAGTTAATTAAAAAATACTGAAATATAACTAGCAAATTGCCAGCGCTTAGTTGATGCTGCTGCAAATTATTGTCAGATTTAATATTTAAATGCAATTCGATTGCCACTTGACAGGTTTCATTGCAATAGCGCTTCAAAATTAAATGCTTTGAGTACAATAATAAATAAAAAATTTTTCAACGGCTCTATGCATTAAAAATTAAAATCTACCTGCAATCATAATAGAAATTCAATTTAATTTAGGCACCTGTGAACTTTGCCGCTTTGGAGTTATTTCGAATTGCGTTGTGGCAGTGATTCAAACACCCTCGTTATAAATCAAGCCGGGCACTGACCAAATATCAACGACACCAACAACAATAGCGACATCGACAATAACAACACTCAGGACAACGGCAGAAGCAGTTGGTAAACATGATATTCATTTGCATGCAACACGTAGCGGCTAACGCAAACAAGAGTCGGTACCATGCGGCGTATGAGTAACGCGCAAGACACGTCGTTGTAGCAGCAGTTCACAGTTACACTCATGTCGATGGCAGACAGCAAACCAGCCAACCAACCATGCCAACCCAAAATTAAATGTGCATCCAACTAAACACGACCGACGAGTGACCATCTCATGTGCATTATTTTTAACCAGGGCTGGAACCGGGCTACAAATTCAATTATATTGTAACAAAACTAATGTGAGTAGTTGGTAGATGTGACGCTTAGTAAGTATTAGATCCGATTCTAATGAGATTGTTTTCTCACTTTATGTATACTGCTTTATACCCTGTAATATGGCATGTCATAACACTTATTAATAATATATAATATATCTTATATTATCCTAATCATTAAGTGTTAACAATTAACATAATTGATTTTTTCATGTGTTTCTTAACAGAAGAAAATGTTTTCAAGTTGAAAGATAATTTATTTTAACTATAATAAAATAAAATAAAATAATAAAAAAAAAATTGTTTAAAACCCAATTTACTCTGCAAATCTTGTAGCAATCAGTTTATCTACGCTTAACTCCTAATTGAGTGATTAACCTTTTTTCATTCCATGAAATTCTTCTGCCCTCGTGTAGCACATCGTAATCTGATTTGGGATGTTGCCGCATGACAGTGACAGTGTCCATGCCTCTCCGCATGCATTGCACTTGGAGTTGACAGTTAAAGCACAGACAAAGAGAGAGAGGAAACTGGATATGGTGAAAAACTACTAATCATTCGGTTGACCCATTTAAAAACTAGTTGTAACGCAACTCTCAGACATAAATGCTTTAACCTGTAACATGTCTGTTGCATATATAAAGCAGATTTTTATTCCGTCTAATTGAATCAAGTAGCCAAAAAGCCAAGTCTTTTACAATGATGAGTCTTCAGACGTATCCAAAGACTGAGCTGGTTTTCTATTTGGTTTTAATGTGCCTGCCGCACGAGTTGCCCGAGTTAAATAAATGCAGTAATTTGGACTCTACCCATTCTGAGCAAGCGCTCGAGAAACGTTCAAGTGTCCGTAAAGGTGAGGGGCAAGGCAGTGTTGGGGCAGTGAAGGCACTTGAGATTGCAACAATGTTGCACTTATGTGTGCACCGCTTCCTCCTGCTGTAAATCATGAGCTGAATTTATTAGAACCGTGTAGCAGCAGCCACAGCTCAGCATTACTCTAGTTAGTTAGTAAACCGCAAACCACACTCAGCACTTAAATACACTGCGAACTGTTGACCTTGTGTGTGTGTGTGTGTGTGTGCGTGTGTGTGTTGCATGTATGTGTATGTGTGTTTATATATTCTGTTTACATCTGACACGAACACACTTGAATTTGTTTACAGTTAGCAGGATGATGATGGACAAGAAGTCAGTCAGCCATGCAGTCAGTTAAGCAGACACCCGAGGCAACAATCACAACCATTTCAATAGCACAATTTCCAAATGTATAATTGAACATTTATATAAATAAATATTTGCAATAAATACCATTAATATCAAACTATTAAAATCGAGTTCAGTTCAATTTAAATTAAATTTACTTGATTTGCTTTAGCTGCAAGCTTTTGTTGTAACTTATTTGTAAATATTAAAGAATATTTATTTCAAAACTGTAATAAGACCATTTGAAGATAATAACAAGTTTTTCAATAGCAAAGTTAATTAAAATAAATCTTAAAAGCTACTTAAAGCTGTAGATAAGATTTAAGAAATTAAATTACCCTTAGTTGAAGCTGAAAACTTAAGAGTCAAACTATTATAAAAGATGATAGTTAAATACAAATAAATATACAAATGGTTAAAGCTTAAAATAAGTTAGTTAGTTAGATTAGAACATTGTTTATTGTCTAAATCCCATAAATAATTTTCACTGCTTCGACAAATTCATTTAAGTATTCAAAACTTTCTAAGCTCATTAAATGCTACGAAAATAAGATTCTTTCAGTTGAAATCATCACAGTTGTTATCCCTCCCACTCAACTAAACTTCTCACATTCTACATAAATAATCGATTTTTAAATTGCTGCTCTCGACGGAATTTTCTTACTCGCACTGATGTATTGAAATTAATCGGTTATATTCTCTTTTTAAAGTAGCACTCGAAGACAAACTTCACACACGCACACACACACTCATCAGACACTTGAAAAGCTGGCACTTAAATAGCATTTTGATATAATTTCTTTCGGTTATCGTGCCTCAGTCCCCTGTTACGTATCGGATCACAGCTAGCGCTCTGCTCGTAGATATTTTAGTTGCCAACTCACCGTCGGAGCTTCAAGTGTGGCTTTGCTTTCGTAATGAGAAAACTGCATCGCACAGCTTCTGCTACTGCTTTTCAGTATTTCTTATCATCTTTGGCCCACTTCCTCCCCGCCTTTCAGCGACATGTGCTTGCCGGCGTGTGTGTGCTTTCTCTCACACTTTTACTTAATGGAATTGCTTATTGCATTTTATGCTATACTTTTCCTTTCTCACACAGACAGCTGGAGTGAGGCGGGCAAAGCTCAAGCCGCAAGCTGATTACGGCAATGACAAATCAGTTTTCTTGTCAACACATAAACTCGATGTCAACTTTGCGGACGGCATTTTCCAATTTAATACTCAGCATTCGGATTACTGCTCGCAATCCTGTGCACACGTGCGAAAACTGCACTAAATAGAATTTTATATAATTGCTAAAAATGTCACTAAAAAGTGTGGGCGACACTCAGATTTGATTGGATTTAAGTAGAGGGCAAACCTGATGTAGTTGTGAAAAGTAGTTAAATAAGAAAACTAGATTAATAAATTTATATTCACTTTTGTTCACTCTCATTTCAGAATATAAAGAAAAGAATTTCACTGTGTATTCCAATAATAATTCCAATGAGTAAAATCTTTGAATGCCTTCATTGAAGTCAGTGCTTGAAAAACTTTTATTATGATCTGGGCAAACAGTAATCCATTGCTGAATGAGAGTAAAATAAAGTTACCAGAGCACATAATGATTCGTGGAATCAGCTCAGACTAAATCTAATTGAATGGACGAACATTTTATTCTGTTATATTTTGTCGTTGTTGGCCTCCTTGCTGGGATTCTCTTCCCTCTTCTTAACGTGGCTTTTTATGCGCATTCAAATGATTTTAATGACAGCAATTTGTGTTTCCAAATCGCGCAACATTAGCTTTCGACTTGGCCAGATAGCTTAAGGGCACCCGGGGTGTGTGGCGGGCCGTGTTAAATGAACGTGTTTAAAACGCTTCACTTGAAATTAAGGCCCAGTGCCAGGCAACATGCGGAAGTTTCGATTTGTCAGCTGGTCCGCCCCAGGGCCCTTTGAAAATTACGCGACGCGTCTCGCAAGGATAAAGCCACAGACAGCTTACCACCCACTGCCACGCCCACACAACCCCGTAAAAACCCGCATGGCTCAAGGCAGACAGTCTGTCCGTTACGTCATTATCAGTTGCGACTGAGGCTCATCATGACCAACGTCATCGTTTCGGGGCAGAAACAAATCCGTGTAGACGCAACAAAGTTGGCCAAAAGCAAAGCACGACAACGTGCCTCTTTTCCCCTTACCCAACACTGCCGCTTCTTCTGTTCGTCGGCATCATCATCGGCATCGTCATCGTCATCGTTGTCCAATTGTAAACTGAATTGTGGATTAGGGGCAAGCGGCAACAAGCGCCGCTGTTTAGTTGAAAGAATGGAATGTTTCTGATTTCTCGTGGCGCTCTACAAAATTATCACACTAAGATTTTGATTGATGAGATTTTTGGCTGCCGTTGCCGTTGCTGCTGTAAACGTTTTGCCCCATATTTGTTTTATGTGGCCGTTGCCAGTCTCCCCACAAAAAGCCGCAGGGTTTGATTAGTTTTTTTTTACATTCAGTTCTTTCACAGACAGTCCTCAAAACGGTGCCAACAATTCGCTGGCTTTTTGTGTCCTGTCAAACGATTCGCTGTGTTATTCAAGCGGATTACAAATTCCATGAGTGAGCCAGAGAAAACCTATTGTAATTGGTTTTTCTGCCCCAGAAAGCGACATTTAGAGCAGTCATAACTTCGTTAAAGCTGAACTGATTTTCAGAAGCCATAACTACTTCATCATCATTTCTATTTTGTTCCATTACAATTTGACAAATTTTCAGTATACACATAAATTATACTGAATTATTTTGAGGCATACTAAAAGTCAGCTATCTGAAAATTAATTGAGTTAAAACGATTATAAAATTTAGAAACACTCACAGGTAATAACTTGAGAGTGTTTTGATGAACATAACTTGTCTGATATTGCCGCATAAATAAATTAAAAAGATTTGCAGACGCCCCACAGACTCCAAAGCCGCTGAGATGATTATTCTTGTCGTTGTTGTTGTTGTTGCTGCTTGTGTTGCAACAAAAGCTACAACAAAAATAATAACAACTTATCACACAGCTGGCAGTCATAAAAGAGCCGTAAAAAACATTATACACATGGCTTGCAACATCAGCGCGATTTGCAGCAACACATCAAAAAAAAAAAAAACATAACCTGCAACTTATCTAAAAATTGTAGACAAAAAAAAATGTGGCGAAAAATCACACACAAGATCTTCTGGCCAGCAACAAGAGCAAACTTAAAATGTGCACGTATTTGTTTGTTTGCCTTTTGCAAGAAGTGTCAGACCAAAAAAATGAAGAAAAAAAAACCAACAACTACAATAACAATTGAGCCTAAAAGCCTGTTTTTTATGATTTAATATGGGAAAAGCGTTGGGTGGTGCTGGAAAAAAAAAACAGAGCAAAGCAAATGAAAACAAACAGAAACACATTGTGAGGGCAACGAGGACGTGAAGGGGGTGCTTAGAGGGAATAACTCACGTGAACAACATAATCGCACATTTAAGCGGCTGGCAACATTTTCTCTCTCTCTCTCTCTCTCTCTCTCTCTCTCCCTCTCTCTCTCTCTCTCTCTCTCTCTCTCTTAGTCTCCATCTGTCTCTTTCGCTCTCTGAACTAATGTCGTTGCCCCACAAGCATAGAGCTCCACTCGATTGAGGCAATGGGGCAACAAGTGTGGACAGTTGCCAGCCTGTGTTGCTGCTAGTTGTTCGCTGTTGCAGTTGCCTCATTTTATTTGTTATGCTGGAGACGTAATAGCCAACTCTGTGAATGAAGCCAAAAGCATTCAAGTTGTTTACTAAACATTAACAACAAGAAGAGCAGCAGCAGCAGCAGCAACTGACTGACATGTTGTGTGCGGCACACAGCTTTTATGTAATTATTATTATGTATTCTGAAATGGTCAACAGCACACAAGTTCCATTTATGCCTCCCACTTACTCCCTGCAAATTGAATTCTCATATTTCATATGTATATTAAGAAGAGCCAGTAAAGCATATTATTTTGTATACCCTTGAAAAAGCTGTTTCTGACGTTTATAACGCTTTCTAGGACATATGTATTTCTCATAGACATATGTATTTTTAACCAGCATCATTTGCCGATTCGATATGTCCGTCTGGCTATTTGTCTGTTTCTTTTCCAAACCATCAGCTTAAAGTTGTCCTATTATCTCAATACAATAAATATGATAAATGATTGTGAATAAAATAAATAAAAGGGTTAACACCATTTTATATTTATTTATACTCTTTCATCTTACATATAATTGACCATCAACTAATCTTAAATCAAATTTATGAACCCATAAGATAGCAATACACATTTAATGTATAAAATCATATTATTATTGTTAATGGGCTAAAAACATTTCACATTTTTTTAACGATGAATTTAATCACTATTAATGGCCGTTAATAATGGCATTTTAAAACTTTAATTTAGAATTAAATTAACTGCTGACATATATAAAAGTAAAAAATGGATGTATAATTTCAAAATATAAATGCGAACTTAAAGTTAATTGGAAAAAAACATTAACAATTTTTTTATTCCATGATTTGAATAACTCCTTAGTCGCACACAGCAAATTACCATTAAATCATTTTAATGTCGTCCCAAATCTTAAATCACACATTTGCTTGTTAGCTTTAAGTTAAAGCATGACACCATCAATAAAAAAATATTTAATTGCAAAAAACGAATTTAGCATTTTTTTTAATGGGGTTGTGTGCAAAAAAAGTTTGTCATATTTCTTTTGTATGTTTCCGCTTGACTTTTAACATTTGCATTTAGCACGCAACATTTTATTTATTTTCCATTATGTGTCATGTTTGCAGCCAAAGTTAAATTGTTGTGTTTGTGTTGCATTAAAGTTCAATTCAGAAGTTTTTGCATGTCAAAGCTTGGGGCAATTAGTGAGCTGCATTTTAAGTTGACCGAGACCCCTTTACTTATTTGAATGCTTGATATTATGACAAATCCCAAAGCTGCCAAAACTTTGGAATATTATTATAAGCTCCAGCACTTGCGGGCCTTACAGCTTGTTGGCAAAAATATGCTAGGATGGCCAAGATGTTGGAGTGGAATGGAGGGAGAGAGGCCATAAGCCGATGGCTCCTACGTACTTAATGAACGCACCTTGTGTTGAGCTCTTTAGTATGCAAAATTACCAAGGCTGTTGCATTAATTAATACACTGCGATGGTTGGGGCGGGGTACCGGAGTCATCTGCAAAGCAATTGTATAATTAGTGCCCTGGCCCTATCTCTGTCTAACTCAACATCAACATCACTTGCACTCCAGCAAGCAAACATTTACCGCACCCCTTGTTGAATAAACGCCTACTTGCTCGGCGGCACCTCAGTTAAATTTGTCAATTTGAGTTGGTGTTCAATTACACAAGCTACAAAAACAAAAACAACAACAACAACAACTGTGTAAGAAAAGGGTGCAGAAAATGTTAAAAGCATTTGAAGAAATATTTTCCACAATAAATTCTCTGCTCGAAGCGTAAACGAAGTCGTCGTGCCCAAAATACAGAAAATGATTCGGCTGACTTTGGTATTGGCCGGTCTTAAAATGGTAATGGGTTTGCTTTGGTTCAGCTGTTGGCTGATGATTGTATTTGCTTTATTTAGGGAAGCATTTTCAAGGACAATTGACTTTGGGCAACCTCATTTGTGCAAGACGTAAATTTAGTTGCCGGTTGGCCTGAAAATATATATTCTATTTAAATTCTTGAATTCGGTTTCAACAAGTCCAAGATTTATTAATGACGCATTCAAACATAAATAACAGTTCCAGTTCTGCCTTGCCAAGCATTCGTAAACGTTACACGTATTTTTATTTCTTTTCACTTCATTCGTAAATTTGTTACTGACATTGAAACACATTCATTCCGCACTTTGAGCAGATCGATTTGAATATTTCCATAGAATTGCAGCTTACAATTATCACCATAATCGCCGCCACGCGAATTGCGTTGCTTGGTGGGCGTTGCCATGCCCCTGCCACAATTGGTGTCTCATAGGTGGGCATGCACGATGCCAGGTTACCGTCAAATTACGACCAAAGCCAAAAGCAAAACTCGTTGACGGTTAATGACGACGCCAGAGCCAGCAGAGACAGTCAAGGAAAACAAAACCAGACACACTCATGCCAACACTCAGACTCAGGCTTATGAGTCCGCCCATGGCTTATATGAATTTACACACCCCTCTTATGACCTTGTTCGTAAACGTTTTGGTTGCAAGAGGCGAGCGCGTGCTTAAATAATGAGGCCCAAATTAGAAGTCAACGGCAATTAGAAGATGCCAACAAATATGTCAACATGGTTCTCTCAATGAGAAGTCGAAAAGATGGGGCACGAGATGGTTGCATCTAAAGGTTAGGCATTCAATTAAATGTAGTGCAGCCAAAGTAGAAGCAACAGAACAGCAAGAAAGCCAACTTTATCGCAGCGCTGTCAAAGTAAAAAAGTGAAAACTGAATACCAACTGACCAAAGTAATAAAACGAGGCGAAATGAAATGAAATGAAACGGAAATGAAACCCAAAGGCTGACAAGTAAATAGACAAACAACTGGCAACAAGCCGAGCAGTGCGCAACGAGCAAACAGCAACGAGCAACTTTTCCCACATGCCGCTACATGCAGCAAGCAGCATGTGTGTAGCTGTGTTGATGCCAGTTAAACTTTATAAAAGCTACAATACGACGAAGAACAACAACCACTAGAGCAACAATGATCCCAATAAGAGAGAGAAAGCACGACTTCCAGATACCACTCACCCAAATCATCATAATCTACGAGGACGACACCTCTGAAGATGGTCCAAATGGACAAAGACTCTCTCTGAGACTCTTCTACATCCTCAACAGTCAGGAAATGAGAGCTCTTAGATCAGGGACACTAGCTTTAGCTCATTTATCAAGGGGAAACACAAAAGGTCAATTAATAAATATGATCATGGCGGGTGATCTTAACTTGTATCCAATTATATTCATATAAAATTGGAACGATCTCAATACAAAATTTTTGGTGTTTTTCTTCCTATCGATTTACCTTCTTATCGGTAATCGATATTTATGGAAAAGAAGAGAAACGAGAATGTCGCTTGTCTTTTGTGTTGCATGCTTCTGTTTGGCTACATTTAAAAAAATAAATAAATAAAACTGGATAAGAATTACATCGAAGGATGCACGAAACTGATTCCATTTGGAGATTACAACCCAATTTCAGTGTTGTTATTAATTGCATTAAAGTTTCTTGAATACCTATTTTATTATGAGAATTTACTTTTTAAGGAATATTGTTCTTTAGTTCAAACTATTTTTCCATCTGTGCATTGAGAACTTTAATTTAAGGCCAATTTTTGATTTGGTATGCAATCGAAGTTGAGTACTTTAACTTGTTACGTTGCTGTTTTTAATGGGTATAAAAACTACAGCCACACAGGAGCAGCAACAGGGAACACATGCAGCAGCAGAAGCAACTACAACATCAGCAGCGGGAGCGGCACCAGGAGCAAAGTTTGCGCTCAAAAACAAGTTGGCATCGGTCCGACTTGGCTTCAGCTACTGCTGCTGTTATTGCTACTACTCCAACTGTAACTTCGGCTTCAGCTGCAGCTCCAGTTGCTGTTGGCTGTGCTTAAGTCGTAATTCCTCTTTGGGAGTTTTTGACTTCTCAAGTTCAGTTGTGCGCGCTTGTCTAATGCCAAGTTATATAATAAATAAAGGAAACACGCACACGCTTAAGCTACACACACACACACACACACACACACACACAGAATAAATGGCTAGTCGAAATGTTGTATTTTATACTCAATTTCATGTGCAGATTTCTCATACAACCAGTACACAGTTGTTAAAATAAGTAAAATGCGGCTTATTCAAACATAAACAGCTTGTTTTAAACTAAAGCGGAAGTAGACTTGACACCATTTGACAACCATTGAACTTTTTTTCCAGTGCATTTGCTGCTGGTTTCTTACTATATGGTTACATACTTTGCTCTTTCGCAAGTTTACAAAGTTTATTTGATTCGTTGTAACACACACATATATTTTGTACTTACTTCTTTTAGTTCGTAAATTTGGCTGGGCACAAACTTTTGCCATAGACTGTCCCATAAACTTGGTAATGAATTGAAAGGTGTTCTGTGCACAGTTACCCACATATGTTCCAACTTATTAACTGCTAAATATTATCCAGGGATCAGCTGTTGTGTCGCAGACAACACACTAAAAACAGAGTTTTTAAACACATTTGGATGGTTGGCAAAGAAAAGCAACTAAGTTGTTATGAATCTTTTCTGCTTGAATTGGTTGTTTATCTTCATAAAAGCTTAGCTTACAATAAACTGTCTGTTTAAATATCGTCTTGGGCTGTCAGGGCTGTCCTGCAGAGCATAAATGTGCCTTGCTAGAATCAGGAACAGGATCTTAGCCTGCCCGGCAGAGATTTCGCGCATGGACACCTGTTGAGAGCAGTGGTCTCTTTGATTCCTCAAGGATTGCCCCTAGTACTCCTATGAGTGTGGATTCACTTGTCGCACTCTCTGTATAACCACAAGATGCCGCCTGTTGCTGCAATTCTAGGCTGCCAAGGATACACGCTGTTCAACTACGCGTGAAATGATCCTTGGGACTTTAATTTGCGCGTATAAATTCACTACGATGACTTAGTTGTCCTCTAATAGATTTCACTCACAGATTCCGTCGGACTTTTCTGCTTCGCTTCAACTGACCCCGTCTTGTGCAGCAGCGCTCCTTTTATACCATTGTTGGCCACCTTTTGGCGCGACTGTACCAAGGTGGCGTGATCTTTGGGAATTTCCCTCGGCCATTTGCTGACGCCAGCCATTGTCTGCCGTTAGTGTGAGTATGGACAGAAACATTGTGTGTCCAATACTCCTGCCGCACTAACGGCACATGTCCTGATAGGCTCGTGTGTCAGACACGTTCAGATGGCTGACCAGCTGCGTTAGAAAGGGGGCGGGCTCAAGAGAGCCAATTCGCCACAACTGCATCGAGGCCTATTTTGTTAACTCCCTTTTTCCCACAACACTTTTTGATAAGCTCGAGTGCCTCGTGTGGATATCTTCATGTGTTCGGCCTACGCGTGGAGCCTTAGCACCTGGAGTGGTGCGACCTCAGAACTTACATCGTCGAAGTCGCTCGGATATCGTGTCCGCTGCACCCACCGAACTCAACGGCTTCTTCATATTTTTCTCACTGGAGATGAGGTGGAGAGGCGAAGTCAAAATTTGTCATCGTCTGGGCGGAGTGTCTGCCTCATGATCCGCATTAAGCGTCAGCGCTGGCGTAACGGCATCTGCTGATCCTTCCCCCCATCCGCACATGACAACAGCCTCGTCGAATTTTCCATTTTTTTTCATGTTTTTGTTATTAGTCTGTCAAAAATCAGTGAAACTGAAATTGTATCTGCGCGTCGTGTTTGTGTAACTCTTAGTGACACACGAACTGTGTCACTCTCTAATTGTTGCAACGGTGGCTTTCTAGTGCAAGCGCCTGTCTAAGCGGCAGCGTCGAACGGACGTTGACCTTTTGGTGCAAGTGCGCTTGTGCTCTAGTTTATGTCCTGGCTGTGCCTGCTCTCCTCGCATGCCATCCCTCTTGTGCTCGTTGCCTTCGTTCTTTAATTGTTTTTAACAATTTATTTATTATTTATTTCAATTTAAATGATTTATTTATTATTTATTAGAATGCATTTGGCAGCCTTGGCTCCCGACCATGTGAGTTGAGGGCAGCTCTATACCCTGTAGAGCCTGATGCGTCTTTGATTATCCTCTGTGAATTGTGCGATTATCGTTGTCACAGTCCGTCCGGTACTCGACACCCGGCAAAAACCATTGGCCTTGCGTAACGTTGCTGTGGTAGCTGTTTCCAGAGGTACCATTTCGGTTCATTTCGAGGAGCTGTCTATGACAAGCAACGGCAGACTGTCTCCGGGCTTAGATTTAGGTCCCACGAATGAAGCGCAAACAGTTCTCCAGGGCTCCGCACTGTTCTGGGTCAGCCTTTGTCCTGCCGCGGCTTGTCTCTCATTGTTATGGTCAAACGACTCTGTTTAAGCCTGGCGAACAGTAGCGTGGTGTAAGTGAGGCTAAGGAGCATCCCGGTAAGGTCCCAGCATCCGTTTGCACTAAATCGCAGGCACTCCTTTTCCATTTAAAGATCTGCTTGCATACGAAAGGACTCGTTTCCCCTCCAGTCTTAGTTGCTTGACGTTTCTAGGGGCTTACATTCAGCGATCGCAGCTATTTTCCCAGGATCAGTGCGTGTCCCTTATTCGGTCACCTGGTGGCCCAGGTATTCAAACTACTTCTTGAAGAATTCAGTGTGAGTGTGGACAGCAATATTGCGTAGCAATATACACTCCTGCCACACAAACAGCACGTGTCCTGAGGGGCACGTGTGTCAGACACGTTCAGATGACTAACTAGCTGCGTTAGAAAGGGAGAGGACGAAAGAGAGCCAATTCGCCGCAGCTGCATCAGGGCCGGATTCCGACCTGATATACAGTTAGTGTGAGGGGCGTGTATAACATGTTTAAATAAATGTTTTAACTCAAAACATTGATCTGTTTTATTTAATATAAAATTGTTTAGAAATTATAAATAAACAGATTAAAAAAGTTCGAGAAAGAAATTAAATAAATTGTTAATTTCAAGCATTTAATCAATTACTCTACAAATATGCAAAATGTAATCAAATGTAGAATTCCTAGTCGTCAATTTACCAATTTAGATTAATTTATGTCTGTACTAATACTTTGGCACTCTGACATGTGATTATTTTTAGCTTGTGTATAAATATTTTCAATTGGCATTCGACTTTCGCTGCAATTCAGTAAATTTGTGGACCAAAAATAAACTATTTGAATTGTGCACTATAATCTATTATGCAAATGGAAATCAAACCAATGCAAATTTAAACCAATGCCTGGCCATCAAATTAAAAATAAATAAACTAAACCAAATGACAACAAATCAAAAATGTCGCCGACTACAAAATGTCCACAAAACAAATCCAGAGCCAGAGGAAAAGCTAAAGCGAAGGCCTACAGAATTTGTGAACAGATTTACTCGACATTCTCTAAACAATGGCCACAAGCAAAAGCTGCTGTTTCCGCTTTTGGTTAGAACAATTTCCATGGAAATGCTCGAAGGGTTGGAACGGCTAAAGTATTTGACAAATGTTGCGCAAATACCCCCAAAGAAAAAAAGCAAATGTTTTCGTCGTTGGGAAAAGGGGCAAGTTACGGGGTAGCGGATAGCTGATGCTGCGGCGTGTGTAGAAAAATGCAAATTTTTCTTTATTGTTTTTGCATCAAATTGAAATTTAGTAACAAAATGAAAAACGCATGGCAAAAATGACAAAGACTGAAAAATACCCTGTATATTCTAAGTTACAAAATAATTGATGATTGCAATCCAACATTTATTTATGCAGGAAAATAGCTAAAAAGCGTACTGAATAAATCAAAAATGTCTGTTTCGATTATTTTAAATTTTTTCTTTGATATATATGCATCACACATAACAAGAACAGAGAGAACAGCAATTACACGATATGCTTAATACATGATACAATTTTGTGCAAGCAAAGGAAAAATCACTTCCTGCTTGAAATTCCCTTGCTGCAATTGCTTTTGTCAGGACGTTCTTTAAAGCTCTGGCCACTTTTTGGTTATATTTCTGTATTAAAAACGGTTTGTTGTGTGGAACGTTAGAATGTTTATGGGGTGGACGCTGAAGCACTAAGAACAACAGCGGCACCAGCAGCCACTGCAGATGCGCACCAAAGTGGACGTGTGTGTTGAAGTTTATAGCATACTTTAAGGCGCCATAAGCTTATATTGCACTTAATAGCACATAAAAAGTGGTACGTGATAATGCAACGCACCACAAAAGTGGCCATTCGATGTGGAAAAACTAAAGTGTGCCAAACACACGATAGCATCCAATGTGTTTGTCAGAAAAACCCCGGCAAAGACTAAATTTACTTAAAGTGACTACACTTAAGGGCTAAACATCATAAGGTTATCAAATAATGAGGGCGTGCCAGTTGCAGCCCAAATAATTTCCAGGCTTCACATAAAAAACAATTACAAATTAAAAGAATTTTAGTGGTACATTCAACCATGGAGGCGACAGATCAGCTTATCTATGTCATTATACATTGAAGCGCAAAAATAGTTAATAATAATAATAATTAAGTAGAAAAACAACTCTGTAAAAGTTAAGGCAAGTATATGCAATTATGTAAGTAAATTTTAATAAATAAATGGAAAATTAAAGTTTTTTAAGGTTGTCACCAAAATAAACTTTATCCAAGTTGAAACACGACAGATAAATATCAGCATGTGAATGAAATTACTTCACTTCATTACTTCACAAGTCCTTCAAATGTGTCGCAGCCACCGAAACTATCTGTCAACTGAGTGAAAAATCTTGAACTTTGATGCCCGGAACACATCATTTATTGAAAGCAAACACCAATCAGGATGGTGTCATTGTGGTGCCAAAAGCTTTTGCTATAATTGACAATGTCTTTTTTGTTTTGTATAGTTTTTGGGCTATTTTAAGAGTTTCCGAAGTGACTTTAAAAACTTATAGCATAACATGTCACATGTCCGTGTGTCAGTTAGTTATTTAGTTGTGTTGCTGCTAATATTGTTGTTATTGTGATTGCTGTTGATTTCCATGTTGTTGATCGAAGTGGAACAACAACGGGGCAGCAAAACACGCAGAACGCCCAACGCGTGCCTGTAAACAAGGCTCGCACATCAGCAATATAAACAGGCCAATTAAAGGTTATCAACAGCCTTCACGCATCGTTAGAATACATATATGGCCCCCATTCTCACACCCACCCATCAATCAGAAATGATTTACCATGTAAGTGAAAACATTGCGAAAGCAACACAAATACACTCAAGTCTGTGTGTGTGTGTGTGGGTGTGTGAGGGTATGGGTGTTTGCTGTGCGTGACGGTAAATGTTGAATGTCAAATAGAAAATGGAAAATGTAATTTTCGCATTTAATCATTGCAACTACAAATGAAATAAAGAAGCTGCCGATGCATTCACATCGACTGAGCTTGAAAATCAGTTAATCATTTGTTGCAACCACAAAAGTTCTGCAATCCACATAGAAATTGAGTGATTTATACCCTAAAATTTCGAAAATCAGCTTACACTGTTAGTGTTTTTCATTTTGCACAAAAATGTGTAAGTCGATGTGCAAAATGCAGAAATAAATATTAAAAATTATTTATTAATAATGGATAATTAAAATATTAATTAAATATTGTCGATTTTTAAAAGATTATTATGTTATTTTTTTGAAGAGTTATTTAAATTTTACAAGGTTTAATACAAAACAAAAATCGAAAAAAAATATGATTTTATTGAGACTGTTTATATTTTTTCAGCGACAAATGAAAACAGAATCTGTCGTTAAAAAATACTGAATTTGAAAATCATTTGTTGCAATCAGCCTTGTGTCTTTTCTGAATTTGGAAATTAATTTTCAAATATCAGAAATAATATTATATAATAAAAAAGATTACAAAAAATCGTTATTGGAAGAGTTGATTTTATGCAAGTGTTTCCACAGAAAAAATATTTATATATTGAATGTATTCCCTGCAATTTTCTAAATTCAGGGTCATATTTTTTCTCTGAGTGCACACAGACGCACACAGACATAATTGAATTCAAATTCAAAGCCAGTCATTTAGTCAAGCACTCAAGTTGTCAATTGCTGCCGAACACCAAGTCATTTATATGGTCAACAGTCAGTTGTGGTTCGGCTTGTGAGCTACTTGAATTATTTCCCTCATTTCACATGCATGCACATTGTTGCCGCATGTTGCTGTTGATGCTGATGTTGCTGTTGCCGTCGTTGTTGCTGATGTCAGACAACAGTCTGATCGACTCGTTGTTGTTGTTCTTATTCTGCATGCTGTTCCCTGTTGTCGTTCATCAGCTATAAAACTTGCACTTTACTTGCCTGACTTACTGGCTGCTTACTGCTTACAACCTACAGCTAACTGCTTCCAGTTGCAGCGACCCATAAAAGTATTCTACAATTTTTATACCCCATCTAAATTGAGTTTATTTCGCTGCGACATGAAAAGTGGAGAATCTAAAGTGGGCCACAGCGCATATTGTTGTAGATGTTATATCAAATTCGATAATAAATTTCAACCGAAACATTTAATAATTTATATTTATGTGTCATCTATTTCATTAAGTGTGACAATTTTAAAATTTATTTTATTTATAATTATTTATCATAATTAACTGCAGGAAAATGGAGACTATAATCTGAACAATCTGGTTTGAGGCGTGGCCTTCAGTTGCAATTTATATTTGTTAAAGAGCATTAATTGCTTCGTTCAAGTCGCATTTCTCTTGTTATTTATTTTTTTATTGGCTTATCTCTGTTTTGCTGACGCATGCTCCCAGCTCCCATAATGAAGACGCAGTCAAGCACACACACACACAAACATATACACCCAGCCCGAGAAACCCACACACAGCCACAGAGTGTTGTAATGGGCCGATAAAGTTTTTGGAAATCCTTTAATTGGCTTTGCTTTGAATTTTTTGCCATTTCTTCACACAGATGAGTAGCTAAAAATTCTCGAATGAAGAGAGAGAGTCAACTAAGGACATGAGCTTTGCAATAATGGGGAGCTGTCAAGCCTGACGCCCCATCACAAGAAGCCAACAGATTTGGTTGGGGAGCCAAATATTCGGTTTTGTGTGCATTATTTTTGACTTTCTTTCATTTTTGCATAATCGATTTTCCGGCAATGGAAACTTTTCGTGCGTAAATTGTGATGACTCGACTCAAAATGCCATACAACTGAACATATGTGTTGTGTAACGTCAGACAATTATAGATATTTATGATGATGAGTTACAATTTGTTAGCTAAAAATACCGGGAACAGAACACACAACTAATTCCAGGACAAAAGCCAGCACCAAAACCCAATTCTAAGCAATATTGACATGCAAATACATGGGATATATCCATACCTATCTGTCTATGTGTCCATATATTTTCTATGGCAACCACACACATCAAATTTTGTTCATAACAATGGATTCTAAAATCTATTTGTGTATGTACAAGTCTATTTTTTCTTTATGCAATCTATTTGCCCTTTTTGTTGTCTTATTGTCATTGCGTTCGACAAAAAGTGGCACACACAGCGGGAGCTTTGACAAAGAAATCCTTGGGGTCACACAGAGAAAGAGGGGGAGAGACAGAGAGAGAGAGAGGGAAAGAGAACATGTAAAAGAGCGAGTGGGAGTGATGTAAATATATTTGATATACCCTGTGAGCGTATAAAAAGATTAGTGGGTTTTTTAAATTTTCTTTTCCTTTCCTTTTCCAAAATCCCAGAAAAAGTCATCCTAAAATGAAAATCGCCCTGAGAATTACAAAAAAATGCTTGCTTTTCGAATAAATTTCTTAATACATAAAAAAATTTGTTTCTTATTTCGATATTTCCGCCAAAATGAAGGCAATCTTCGAAAATTCATGACAATTTTTTTTCCTAATGTAGATAACAAGCCATCTTAATAATATTTAGTGTGTAAATACTTTAATTAATTAATTTAAATTATTTAATTTAAATTATTTAATTATGGGAATTATTCAAGAATATTTACATTGATTAATTTAGGGTGTCTTATAGTCAATCAGTTTCGCCTTTCTTTATTTCTGTAATATTTATTATGTGTGTGAATGCATTGATAAACTGGCAAGACATTTTGCTGTTGTTCGGACCGGCATTTGATGCATTGTTCTAAGTCGGCCACTCGAGTTCCATTTTAATAGCTCCTGTTTCTCATCGCCATCTTAGTCTGCTCCAGTTACAATTTTGAGGCACCCCAAAGGCGACACACACTTTAATTGCTTTTGTCTTTGGTAATTTATGACAAGCCTGGAGGGAGAACCAGTTCGATGTTGCCGGCAGTTGAGTTACGTTCAGGCAATAGGTGTTTTTGCTGTTGTTCGACAATAGTACACGTGTTTATAGTATTCCATTAGGCAACACTTCGAAGGCAGATGTGCCTTGCACAAGAAACCGCAAATAGCTAGTCGAACTTTGAGCTCGCTCGCAGGCTTAGTTCGACATGTGAAATATTTAAAGAGTAGAATGAGCCTTCTTTTTACTTTACAATCACAGCTAGTGAGTCAGGCTTAACTTTCAGCATTTAAAAGTAACATTTTTAAATTAATCAACAACAATTATATTCAGGAACTTTAAGGTTTTCGGTTGCGTTCTGCTCTATCATTTTAAATTTAACACCCTTTTTATTTGCCATTTCTTTTCATTGCCTGAGAGTTTTCCGCCTCCTTGAACACTTTGCCAGACTCTCATTTCCATTTACTATTCTTTTGCCTGTTGTCGCAATGTCACTTCTTAATTTTCATGCCTGGAAATGCTTCGCTCAGAGGCGACTTCGTGATGTCAATTTGTGTTCTGCTTTGTATAATTTGCCTTCTTTTTCTTTTTAAGCAACCTTTCCGTTTCCACTTGCTTTTCGTTTTGGCATCCCTTTCCTTTTTTTCTTTTTTTTTTTTGAGTCCTTGGCGACTGTGAGCCTAAAGAAAAATCGGAATCTTTGCCACTTTAATTACATTTGTAGCATGTGTCTCTCTCCCCAACCCCCGAGCTGAGTGTGTAGCAATATTTGGCCGGAGGCCTTAAAGTTCATTTAGTTGCCGTAATGCCACGCCCACGTATTAATGTCAACTCATTAGGCACTGTTAACCATAATCGCCATGCGATCCTTGGGGAGCCCAACAAACAAAGTTCCAGGACTCGGCGACCGCCCCCCCCATCTCAAACTACGAGCACAAACACGTAGCAGCGCATAATTACAACTTAATCGCTTGACAAACAACACACACACAGCTATAAACACAAAAAAAATAATATAAATGAATAAAAAGAGCAAACCAAGATATGCGTGGAGCTGTTGTGGCTCATGATTTTGGGGCTTGTGGCAATCTAGGATCTGTGGGCGTGCCTTAACTTTTAAGCAGTTGCCAAACACTTTAAAGAGCCCCCCCTTCTTCCCCCGGGAATAGCAGGTGCTGCTGCTGCTTGTGCTACATGTTTATAGACTATTGTCCCTCGGTTAATAGTTAATGGGCGGTTAGCCAATATAATGAAAGATAAAGCGTGGGCAGCCAGAAGAGTTGCTGTTGTTTAAGTGTAATGATATTGAACGGTATGGAAAACAATGAGGAAAAATTGCCTTGAATCTTGAACCATATGGTAACTAACCAGTTTATTATATAGAAGTATACTTTTCTAAATTTAAAGCCAAGGTTTTTCTTTTCTATGAGTGTATTATTATTTTTATATATATATAAAATGCTCTTCAACATTTTATAGCAAAAAAAATCCATAGGTTATTAGGAGCATTACTTGAAATTTCAGAAGCCCAAGTAAACTTCACTGGAATTTTTCATATTTGGAGTGCAGACTTGATTTATAACTTAATTAATTATTAAAGTGCAACACTCTAATGTTCTACAACATTATAAGCAGTCCTCATTTAAATTAAAATAGATTGCCAAGACTCAAGAATTTTAAGCTTCACACTTAAGACACACCTTTCTGCCTCAAATTCTAATATAAATGTGGCGCTGCAAATCATTTTTATTAACATTATGGATGGGGTGCATATATTTTACTTACACTTGTACTAAATTCACATTTGTCGAGTACTTTTCAAGCCAACCCCGTCGTATAATTGTGTGCTGCACAGTTTCAAGCTGATGTACTTGGGTATATGTATGTACATATGTACATACAAACAAACAAAAATATGTTTTGGGGACGTGCGAAAACTATTTGCATGTTTAGCTAAACTCGCCTGCGGCCTGCGCCATTCACTGAATATTTCATGGCAGTTAAAATGTTAACTTTGTGAAGCATCAACGCACGCACATCAAGCCGTCCACCCCCCCTAAAACTGCTGTCCCCTTGCCACCTCAAAGTGCTGCAATCCCCTGCAGCCCCAGTTGCCTCCTCATCGGTTTCGCATGCAACATTCATGGAAATAATGCTGCGGTCAATTTCGTTAGCATCCTGCGTGTGTGTTGGGGCAGAAGGGGATTGTGGGTTGCATGGGGCATGTCCCCTTGGCGGCCACATAGCTTTGGCTTATTGGCATTAGGCAAAGGCTTGGCGAGCCTAGTTTTAGCTCAGTTTGCATTGCTGCTGCTGTTGTTGCTGGTGCTGGTGCTGATTTGACAGGCGCCTGCGGGCAACAGCAATGAGCAACGATCCCAATTTGCATTGTTGTGCACCCCTTGAATGCGGCTTAAGCCAAACGTTAAATGATATAGCAGTTGCAAGCTTCAGATTCAGTGTACCTTTTATGCGGGCACATCTAGGTGACAGGGTGTGTGTGTGTGTGTGTGTGTGTGTGTGTGTGTGTGTAGTGCTTGTAGTTAAGGGCATATGCACATGCATCAACATCACTTCATCAAGCGTATTAACATCAAAGTCGCAGCATCAGCAGCCGGAGCAGCTGCATGAGTAGCAAGAGCCGTTGCACGTGCATCAATATCACTGTACTTGCCTCATAACGTTACCTCTTGACATTAACATGCATCATTTGTCAATTTGCTGGCCCAGCCATTTCCTCTCTCTCTCTCTCTCTCTCTCTCTCTCTCTCTCTATCTGATGTGGCATATTTGCCGGTCATCTAATTGCTGCAACGTTGCCAGGCTTTGCGATTGCGTCTCTTATGTGTGTGGCATCAAATGCAGCCCATAAAAGAAAATCCAACACAAGCCTCGTTGGTTGCATCGTTGGTTGCCTCGTTGGTTGCCTTGTTGCTTGCCAACTTTGCCTTTGCCCTGTCAAAAATACTAAAAAGCCTTTGGCGGCAATTAAATACCCTTGCAAAGTTCACAATACTCTAGAAAAGGACTGAAAAAAACAATGTTGATCATTCTTCTTTGTTAAACGCATATTTAGTGAATTTGAAAAAAAAGTTTTTCGTAGAAAACTCTTATTTGTTCATATGGCAGCTTTATGATACACATAAGCACAGCCGGCAAGCAATAATTGGCCCTGAATATTAAAATGAATAAAAGAAGCCTCATAACGAATATTCGACCATTTCGATCAGATTTAAATAAGAAATGAGTCGATTTATCCGGTCTTACCCGGTCGCATAAAATTTAATGGTTTTTGTACAGCTATATTTCTAATTTACCTTCAGCGCAAAATCATATTAAGTATACGCAGCGTAAACTCATTTCGCGGCTGCCTTTGAAAGGTTTTGATTTAATACCAGCAAACAAAATGTTAAATTGATATTTGATTAAGCATCCGCGGAATATGGTCCAGCGATACGACTCATCATTCCTAAAAATATGCATATGTATGTGTGTATGTGTGTATGTATGTGAATGCGAGTCTACAGATGAAGCTAGGGGCGAATAATCATAATAATGTGGAAATAATCGAGGCACAAGCGAATGTAAAACATTCACAAAAAAAAAAACAAGCAAAAAAACAATAATCCTCAAAAAATGTGTAATGCAAAAACAAATCAACGCATTTCATTAAATTATTTAGTAGAACTTGTGTATATTGAAAGCTCAGTTTGCAGATAAGCAAATGTTTAAAAAGGGGCTGGTAAAAAAGCCAAAATTCCATTTTCCAATCATAATTTCTAAAATGAAGACTTTTTTTTTTTATCAATTTAAAGCAAAATCTTTTCAAATACAAACAATGAATCATTCCAGGACAGTTATTTATAAAAGGCAAATATGCGTCATGAACAAAAATATAATAAATAAAAAAAACTAATAAGATAAATAAAAATAAAATAAATATTGTAGAAATGATAAACAAATACAAATAAAAACTTATAAAAAAAAATAATAAACAAATGCAGTACAGAAACATGTGAGAACATCACACTTTGCCAGAGAAATCGACTTGCTGAAACCCTGAATTAAATAGTTTAATATATCATTGCTCTTAAAAACAATTTTACAAACCCGAAACTAAAACCACGTTCAGAAAAGTAGACGTGCTGAAATTGGTTTCTGCGATTCGATTTGTATCGCTATAGGATATTTTATATATCATTTTAAAATGTTACATTTTTCTTGCACAACTTTGTTGTGCACATTTTGCCATTTTCAAATGAATTCACAGCACAAATATTCAACGAATGTTGTGCAATTAAATATTTTAGTACTTTAAATATAAATATTAAATAAATGAAAACGAGCTGTAAAATCAAATTGAGCTGAGACTTAAATTGGATTATTGTACAATAAAACATTGCGAAGGAAATAGTTTTTGACTTTATTATTGACTCACAAGTTGATCTGCAATGGAGCAATATAAGCACTTAATTGAATTCAATTTCAGGCAAATTTGTTGTAACTGTTGATTTCTTTTTGCTGCCAATCAAATGAAAGTGAAACAGCGCATATAATTTGAAAGCTTTTAACTACATTTTGTTTTTGCAACTTTAAGCAATTTATTATAAAATTATGCATAAATTATGATAAACATATGTGCGTTTTGAACACGTATGTCATTTGCCAGGCTCATTTAAAAATATAATGCACACATCGTGGCTCATGGCGTATACATAATTGAGTGGAGAGTATTTATTTGCATTACATTTGTGTCAATTAAAACAAAATGCTTTGCAGCTACGAACAAATTAGAAATTAATTATAAAATAGTCGCCGTCAAGTGGCATTTAACGTGGTTCAAATAAATCATTTATTCATTTGCAATTGTATTTTTTAACCCCTTTCGGTCTTTGCTATGCGTACAACAAAATGCAAATTGTTTAATGGTTTTCCATGAAAATTTCTCGCCACAAAGCATGCGAATTAAAACATTTTTATTGCATTTGCATTTGATTTTATTTATTCTTTTTTTTTACAATTTGCGAGGTAATTCTAATTAGTTGTTTCTGAAAAGTATTTGATTTTGATTAAAGCTCTTTTTACACATATTAAACAAAATTTTTTCAACAAGTCCTGCAAAGCAGACAGCGAAATACTCTGCTAGCTGATATCAGGTGGCAAATAGCCTTCTTGGTGGGTTGTGGGGCATCAATGGAAAATCAATCAACTCTTCAGAGTCAAAAGTTATCCGATTTCGTGGTTAGGCATTTAAAGTTGAAAACACGATGCTGGCTCGAAATCGATGTTTAAATTATAATATAAAATGAACGGATCGAGACTTTTTCGATAACTTCCTTTATAATTGAGAGACTTCTGATTTTATCAATGAGTATTTTCCCAGCTCCCAGCGGATGTAGCTCCTCAATTTTAGCACGTTTATCCAACTCGGAAAAAGACAAATATATATTCCTAGTTGCTAGAGTCAAAAAACTATATATTCTTCTATATCTTTACAATCAGTGTATATTATTCATGTACACATTTGTATATTACGCTTGAGCAATGTATTTTGAGAGTGGCAATTGTTGGCATTGCAAATGCGATGCAATTAACGATAGTTTTGTAATTAGAAATATATATTTTTGTTATTTAGTTTGGCTATGCTTAGTCAAACATTGGGGCTATAAATATGTGTTGCTCATTTGTTTATATTTAATAATTAGATAAATAAATAATTTCCTGTAATTAGCAAATGGCCAACAATAAAATTGCACAATTTGTGTTTCAATTAATTAGTGGCACTTTTGCACAGAGTTCAAAACTCTCCCCAGAAGCAAAAAGAGCAGAGAAGAGTGGAAAAGAGGAGGGAAAAGCATCGGCAATTTGAGCGGCAATTAGCCAACATATTCACAAGACCTCAAAGTGGCTTAATACGCAACAATTTGTAATCAAAATTAGCTTAATTTGTACGATTTCATTTCAATCCTGGAGCAATCCTCTCTTGATTGTACTCGAATAAGCACAAAAAATCAATGCCTTACAAATATTTAGATACAAGAAATAAGAAACCACATTTGAGATATGAGCAAGGAGATAAATTCTCCACATGTGCAATATACAAAATTTTAATGTGTTAATTTTCACCGACAACATTTTCGTAATCTGGCGAAGCGTGACTGCCAGGCTTTCCGGCGTGGCATGAGGAAGGGGCAGGGACGACACGTGCGAGAATCTAGCTGGAAAATGATGATGATGATGGTGATGGAAATGTTGACGTCATTTGCAACTACGTCTTTATCGACGTTACTTCCTGACGTGGCTGCTGCTGACGTTGCTGCTGCTGCTGCTGCTGCTGCCAGGATATCCCCTTGTTGTTAACGTCTTTGACTTTTATCGATGCTAATATGCTAAGAACCTTAACCGATTCGTAACTGCAGGCCGGCGGCATAACACACTTTTAAGTGTTCTTCTTTTTAAAATGTATACATCCTTACGTAAATGTGTGTGTGTGTGTGTGTGTGTGCGTGTGTGTGTGTGGCATATTCGAAAAGTTTTGAGTCAGCTTGGGGGCAAGCAGTCAGTCAGGCAGGCAGTCAGTCAGGCAGGCATATGAAAAATTGTGCGCATAACTCGAACTTCAGTCGAAAATCTTTGGCAACCAAACAATTTTCACAAGTCAACTGAAGTATTTCACTTATTTCTCAGGGCTGCCTAAATTTTTAAAGAGCCAACTATTTGCTGCTACTGCTGCTACTCGTGCTCTGCGCCACATATTTCTGTGCCATAATTAGTTTAAGTTAAATTTTGTAAGCCTCACCACCTCTCGATTGCTACCCCACTTGCACTGGCATAGTTGTGGCATGCAACGAGACATCGTTCGTTGCAGCTTTAGGAACTGTTAACGGCAAACTATGCAGTTTGTTATGTTGCAAGCAATTGCAGTCAATGTTGCCCAAGTGCTGTTAAATGTTGCCCACATGTTAACAGCTTAACTGTCTGCACTTAACAGCCCGTTAACAGCTTGATAAAATGTTGCACTTCTGTGGCATGATTCAAACTGGTTAATGCAACACTTTTGTTGGAGTTTTACTTTTTGAATAAAAATTGCGGACTCCTTTTTGTTTTTGTATGATATTCCCCAATATCATGTTTAAAGGTAGCTTTATTTTGTTATTAATATTTTAATTCTGGTATAGTAAAATTTCCTCTGCTAAAATTTAGTTGAACATTAGCCAATTTCAAAAGCAAGTGTTTTAAACTGCAAGTATTTAAAACTGCACTTAAATAAGAAAGAGACTTGTTTAAGTTAATGCTAAAATTTAAAATTGTTTGTATTGTAAAATATTAACGCGTCTCTTTTAAATAGTCCCAAAAATTTGTTAAATGTTTAAGCCCATTTTACCAGTTCACATATCAAATTTAGGCACTGGCATATACAAAAAAATTATGTATCACATATGCTTTAAACTAATTTTCAATATTTTTCGCAACAGTTTTGCCAAATTTAGTTAAAGTCATTGACTGTTTCCCACTGCATATTTGCAACAATTTACATAACATTCAAAAGTTTATTAACTCGTTTTGTGTTTTTTCAATCATCTGCTTTTCCGCATGTTAATTGCAGACGGCTGCTTCGTTAAATACCCTTAATTGTGGTTGCATGTTAATTGGTGCCTATAGTTTTTTGGGCATACATGCAAAATCCGCTTTGTGAATGCGATTAAATACACAAAAACATAAAGTAAATGCTCAAAACATGATTTTGAAAGATTTGGCGTTCATGTTACTTAACAGCGACGCTGGAATTAACAGAACGCTTAGTTGCGTTGTTGCTGCTGTTGCTGTTGCTGCGCAGTCGGCGTCGCAGCGCACACTTCGTGTCGACAATAACATGGGTAACTTCGGCTGTGGCAGCTACTGTTAAGGCTGATGTGCTGCTGCTGTTGGTTGTTGTAGCAGCGCAGTTCGTATTTCCGTTTTATGTTATATCAGTTCTTGGCTTGAGGCCTGTTGGCGCTTGTCTCAGTCACCTGCCAAGGTTTGAGCGCGTCGCAACGTAGCGGCAGATTTTCGCAACGGTTTCTTCCAACGGTTTGTGTGTGTGTGTTAACCACGCGTCTCGTCTCTTTGTCTTCTGTGTTTGTTTCGCTGTGCATGCGTGTGTTTCTGTGTGTGTGAGTGTGAGTGTTAAGCGCGTCATCTGCTGCCTATGCATGTGCCTTGTTTTTATTTACATTCTGGTCAACTATTGCACCAGTAGTAGGCCCTCCCTTCCCCCCACAACACGTTTTTCCTTTTTATTCTAAGCACATATTTAATAGGAACTCGATGGCCGATGGCCGATGGCCGATGGCCAACGGCTTTTGTTAATTGGCTGCCATGCAAGAATTTTAAGCGCGCGCCCCGCGTGACGTCCCCTTTTCCCCCTTTTACCCCCCTCCTTCACCCCTGGCACTAACTCGTCTAACTTCTTACTAACACTTCTCAACACTGCAGCTGCAGTTTCGACTGCCGAGTTTAGCTATCATTTTTGTTTACCGTTACACCGCTGTCTCTAGTCTCTCTCTCTCTCTCTCTCTCTCTCGCTCTCTTGCCGATTGTTTTGTGGTTGTTGTTGTTGTTGTTGCTGCTGCTGTTATTCTTCTTGGGAGCTGTCCAGCTCTTCTGTCCTCTTTTTCCCTTGGCCAACGAAGCGTGTGGCTTTATCTCTTCTTCTTGCTACTTGCATTGGGTGCTTAGAAAGCCACTCAGCAAACTCCAGACACTATTCTTCTTCTTCATCTTCTCCGTCTTCTTCATCTTCTTCGTCAATATCATTATTATTATTATTATTATAAAGCGGTTCTCTCAGCCTGCAAAGTCTGGTTGCTAAACAACAACAAATGCTTAATTAAATTTAAAGCAAAACTTGTCTTCTTCTTTTGGGCTCTTTGGAAAATTGACCGACTTCTTGTACCGAAACCGAAAAACCGTTAATTAATTCGATTGTTGTTTTCGTATAACGCTTCTTCTTCTATTTCTTGTTCTGCTGCTTCTCCTTCTTTTTGATATTTATTTGTTAAACATAACAATTTAAAGACCCAATCAAGGATGCATACAACATCAGCTTGTAGAAGTATCTTTTGCTTATATACCAAAATACGTCAAATGTGAAATGATAAAAATGTGTCTGGAAATATTTGATTAATGAAGTTCATGCTTGAGTTATGCTTGTGAGACCTTTCTGAACAAAAAAATTGCGTTTTTGTGTTTGAATGCATCATAAATAATAATATTTTAAAGCATTTAAACAGACTAAAGTTCATTCTTCTGCATTTAAATCAAATGACTTGCAAATTAAATGTTCGATTTACACTTTAGAAGATTTTTTTTTTTTTGTTCATTTAATTTTGCAATAGTTTTTTGCTTTAAGAGCTTTAATTTAAATTGACAGATGTGATTTATGAAATATATGAAAAATCTATTAAAAAATAAATAAAAGAATTTATTACGTTTTTCAAAGAGTTATAATTCCGAGCCAAATTAAGTTCCTTACTGGAAAAAAAATATATCTGTTTATCTTTGTTGTTAATATTATCTAATCAATTTAATTTAGTAGTAAGAAATAATCTTACGAAGCAATGATTTGCATATTATGCCAATAAGTTGGCAAGCAATTGTTGCCCGTCAGCTTAAATATTTTAAATTGTTTTGCCAAACAGGTTGCCATAAGCAACAGCAAGTGCAACAACAACAACAACAACAACAACGTCAAAAAACGCACACCTGCAGGGCTCAAATAAAGGCTAACAAGAAAAATCAACAGTTACAGCAACCACAGCAAATGTGCAAATAACAAACCACGCAACAATTTCAAAAACGCGCGCGCTAAAAAAAGAAAAAGAAAAAAAAAACAACAAAAAATATTAAAAAGCCAAAACACGAAAAATGCTGGTTAAAAATTAAGAAAAAAATAGGGGGAGGCGAATATAAAAAAAGGAATTTCAAGCGCTGGCGTTTTTTGTCAACCGAAAAAGGGCCAAGTGGCCATAAAAGCGCACAAGTGGCTCCACCAACAACAACAACCACAACTACAAAAGCAACCCTGTGAACCGAACAACAACAACAACAACAAAAACAACAACAGCGAACTGAGGCCCTAACGAAAACCCTTTTGAACCCGAAGGCAGGAAAACGCTTGTTTCGACAAGACAAAAACAACAAAAGCAACACGAACAACAACAGCAACAACAACAAGGAGAAGGCAAAGAACGACAACCAGCACACACAGGTAAGCAATGCATGAATGAAGTGAATAAATGAATGAATGAATCAATGGTGGTGCTCGGCTGGTGCTCTACTCGTTGGTTGCTGCCACCATCCGCCTGTGTGCGATTGAGTGATTGAAAACTGATAAAAGAATAATAAAAAGGCCTGGCTCCCCACCCCCCCCACACACACATACACACGTACAAAAAAGAACAAAAAAGTCTGTGCAACATACCAACATGCCCCTTGGCTCCAACCCACTGCAACCCTGGCCTGCTCAATAAGCAATTAATATGCACAAGTGTCTGCGAGGGCTGCCAACTGAACTTTTTGTACGTCCCGATAAGCAAGCAAGAGTTGCTGGGGGTTGAACGGTTGCTGCAGCTGGCCCCGAACAATAAACGTTAACAAAACCATCACAAAAAAATCTCTGCCCCATTGTGTGTGTGGCACATTGTTTTGGTTTTTGGACGTAAACAACAAAGCGACAAAACGAATATTATGCCGCAGATATTCTTTTTTTTATCATTTTTTTGCCCCAATCTAATTGCAGATTTCTTTAATGTTTGATATGTTTTAACTAAATCAACTTGACATTTACTCTTCTGCAAATTTCAACATTTATCGTGACAAATCTTGAAAATGTTTAAAAGCTGCAATAAAAAACAAATTCTGTGAATTGTATTGCAAAATACTTCAACTGAAGAGGTGTAATAATAACAAAATTTATCACAAATTTAACCAACCAATTCCCAAATTCAAGGAATGGAAATTAGCTTTGTCGATTCATTCTTTTGATTTGCTCAAATGTCTAATTAACTTTGCATTTCAATTTTTGTTTTTGTCTGCCGAAAGCAATCAAAATTGTTAAGGCGCTTTGCTGATTCGCTTGAGAGTGATTATTTTTAGTGTGTTTAACTTGATTTTTACGGTCACGACTCGTCTGATTCAAGCCAATTTGTGTGCGTCTTTGTCCGTAGAAAAAAAAAACTATTGCTACAAAACGAAGTCTGTCGCAGAACTTTTTCAAGTCGAGTGCAGTGGCAAAAAAAAAACAGGAGAGGATAGAAAAAAGTATGTTAAGAAAATAAGAATCTTAGATGTGGAAAAGTGCGTTCAAAGAAAAACAAAAAGCGACAAAGGGTCGACGAGACAGAAGAGACGATATCAGAGACGAGTCTGAGATGAGTTTCGAGTTAAATTGTAGCCAAATATCGCACATTGCATATGTAGTAGAAGTTGTTATCGTTGCTACAAATAGAAATTGAAGAAAAGTTCAAATCAACAGAGGGAAATATGCAAGCAAACAGGCAAACAGACAAGCAGACAAACAGACAGTCAAAGGCAACGAAGGCAGCAGGGCAAACAGAAACAAACAACACACACACAAAGCACACACAACAAGTAATGTAAAACACAATAAAAGTGTCTAACTGTATAAAGAAATGAAAGTCAAAATGTGTTGTGCTTAAACACAAATGCGCCAGCCGCCCTCCCCCCTCTTTTCTCAACACTCTGCCTCTTTTTGTTGCTATTCTACAACTCCTCAACAGCTTCCCTACACTGGCAGCATCTTTGGCATCTTTTTTCTTTTTTTTTTTGGCATCATTAGTGGCAATTGAGTTTTTGGCTAAAGCGTTTTGTCCGACACAATTTAACTGCCGTTTTTATTCGCTATCTCTCTCTCTCTCTCTCTCTCTCTGTCTGTCTCTCTGTCTTAAGCCTCTCTTTCTGATCTTCATCAACAGCTTCATTATCGGTTCGTGTTGATCGTGAACTCAAAAATATGTGAAAAATGTGCTAAGGTGCCGCCGTTGTAGAAATATGTTCCGAAAGACGAAAGTTTTGGCCTAAGTTGAGAAGAAAGCGTGCAAATCTTGTCTGTGTCTTGCACAGTGTATCTCTCTCTGTGAGTGTGTGTAAATGTGTAAATAAGTGTTCGTCTGAGCCGCTTAGAAACAGCCAGCAGCCTTAGTACAGTGGTCCATTCTGCTGAAATTATTAAGAATAAGAATTTGGTTGGGTAACGAAAATAAATGGCCTAGAAAATATATAAGCGACACTCCCTTGAACCTAGTTTGAGAATTGTGTTTATAGATGTATACTATATACTTGTATGTATATTTATGTATATTTGATGAGAATATTGAAATCATCTTAATAAGAGAATAAACTAAAAGCGAACTGAATAACCTATTAATAATAATTTTAACTCAATTCTCAATTGGATCCACTCGAATATATTTTTGATTTTAATAGGTAATTTTTAACGTCATTACTTAATTCAAATTTGTATTTAAGAAAACACTTTGTAACAGTAATAATACTTTTTAAAATCCAGTAAACATCCAACTAACTTAAAAAAAGGGTAAAAGGTCACATTGTATGGGAGGTTATTTATCATCTTCAACTGAATCATGCAGTTTCCCACACTTATCATTTATTTTCCAATTACTCAATCTCTCTTACAAATGTGAGTACCGTCCCCTCCTCTGAATAAGTATTTCCTGCCACAGGCACTAACTTAACTAATTTGCAGCTAAACTTCAAGTGTTATAAAGCCACAATTTTCGTAATGTTGGCCACTTCCTCTAGCCCAAAAAAAAAAAAGAAAAAAAAAAACAGAAACAACCCAAAGTAAAAATAAAAATAAAAATAATAATGAAGCCGGAGAGAATAGAAATGTATGTTCCCACTGTGGGATTGGGTTGCTCTCATAATTGAATTATGATCACCGACTGTGTCAAGCGTTCACTCAGACCGACAAACTAATGAACACGCCAAGCCGGAGTAGGGTAGTCAACTGAAGCGGATGATGATGCTAACGATGATGATGATGATGCCAGTTGCAGATGCAAAGCGGAATGAAAATATAAGAAAAAAAAAAAGAAAAGCAGTGCAAGTGCCAGACTCGAATTCGAGCTCAAAGGCAGAACCCAACTTGAGCTCTGTTTGCTGTGTTACAACAGCGCGGCAATGAACTCTACACAGAAATGCCAGGCAAACAGAACAACAACAACAAGAAGATAAGGGAAAAGGGCAGCTGCAGCAGAAGATAGAACAGCAACAGCAACAGCAGCAGCAACAGCAGCAGCAGCAGCAGCGAGAAATGCAGTCAACAAATGCCAAAGATGCACCATTATCAGGCAAATAGACTTTGGATTTTGAGCGTGGCCACAGCTCGAATTGAGTTTAGCCAATTAGAGAAAAGCATCAAAACAAACGCACTCTGAATATTTACACTCTTCCTGCACCTCTCTCGCGCCAGGCATTTCGTTGCTGTGGCTGCAACCAATTTTGGTTAAATATCACAACAACAAAAAAGAAACACAAACACACACATAGACCCAAAGAACAGGTCGTGCCAGAAAGCTAGAGACAGATAGAGAGAGATAGAGAGGGAGAGATGAAGAGAGAGTGATAGAGAGAGAGAGAGAGAGTGAGAGGGGAGGGGGGGACTACCAGCTGTAGAGGTCATTCATCCAACGAAGCGTTTATCATGTTTATCATGCCAGTCCCAGTCGGACTGCGGCTTGATTAACATATTTCCATACCCTCTAAGCAAAATGTTAGTTTCAGCTGTGCATAATGGGCGGAACGAATATGGGAACGGCAGTTATCAAAACTTGATTTGCAGTTACTCAGTTGCTGAGAACCTAAATGGATTGAAAAACAACCCACTTGAAAATTGATACAGTTTAATTTAATCTCAATATATAATCTAAAAATTTACCAATTTTCCCAATTTATTAAATAAAACGTTCTTTTATTGAGCTGTTTGTGGCTTACAAATAAATCAATGATTAGCCTACAATTCCGGGAGATATAAGCACATATAATTTTTAAGCGCCAAGTAAATAAGGTGAGGTAATCTTTTGCTATTTAAGATGGTAAGCCGAGCCATCCAGCTGAGAGATACAACCCAACCCAAAATTAGGTCGAACATTTTTCTGATGATTTCACATTTGTCTACAACTTCATACTTTATGGAAATATATTTTTTAATTTCTTTTCATATTATATAAAATATGAACAGGTTTCATTATTATTATTATAACTGGGGTGCGTGCCCCGAACAGGTTTCATGCAGATAGTGAAATTTGTATACATTTATATTATTTATATATTTCGATAAGCTATACTACGACGACATTAAAAACAAAAACTTTTAAATTTGTTAAGGAGTTTGGTTGAGCGATTCCTTGTGGAGTATCCTCAAGTGCAGCATATCTGTTTGCAAGCGCGAGCCTGTTGTTGACGTTGATGTTTTTGTTGCAGTGTCCCCATTTCCTTTGCACGTTCTACGCGCTCGCAAAAGAAAACCCCAACAGGCATAAGCCAGAGTTATGCACTGTGCAGTGTACAGTGTACAGTGTACAGTGTACAATACATATATACAGTGTATAATATATAGTCGCCAGGCGAGACCCATTTCGACAACCACTCTTTCCGTCTGTGCTCTGCACACTCCACTCCGCTGCTCCGTTTGCTGTTGGTGACGCACAATTTAGTGACCCTTGTGCATTTTAGAATGCTTCATGTTGCCTGCTTTTGGCTACTGGCTCCCAGTTTGGTTTCTAGGGCTTCGGCCAACAGGAAATGGCCAACGTTAGACGGTTGGCACGTGTCTTCTACAGCTGTATTTACATATCTATAGATATATACTTATATATATATATGTGTGTATAAATACATATTTATTTATTTTTTTTTAAGTGCAAACGGAAATGCGACAGCCAACATTATAAGAAATTCATAAAGTGAGCAAATGACATTTTAAAAAATTCGAAATGCGGTTGAAGAATACATTATCAATGCCGTATGTAGTATTATAATAGCAATTGCAAGTTTTAAATTCATAAGATACTTTCTCGTGTGCTGAAAAGTTGCGCGTTTATTGTCTGTCAATGTTGGCAGTGCAAGTTGCAATTGTGTGCTGACTTATGCCATTGGAAATGAGAGGGTTGCCTGCTCATTTATCTCCTTAAGCTGCTGCTGCCGATTGTCTACCTCTTTGACAACTTTGCACAGGGTTTTATATTTCTGAAATGCAATTAGACTTCTTCTAGCCCATTAAGTATTTTTTACTTATATTCTTTATTCAGAATCAATGGCATCCTTCTCTCGATATTGAAACGAATTCTTAATGCAACTTTTGGCTACATACAAATTATGAAAATTACATGTATTTCGCATGACTAAAATATGCCTTTGCATTGTAAAGATCAGTCTAAGCTTAAGTTCTAACATAAATCTTTTAAGTCAAGCTGATTACTTTTATTTTTGACTAAATATCCATCTGATTGTCAATAAGCTAGGGGATATAATCTACTGGTTGTCCAGCCTTGCTGTAACTACTTGTTTCCTCTTTCGTTCCGTTCCTCTTTTTATTGCTGCCAATGCATCAGCATTCAAAAGTCACGTTCCCCATACAGTTTCTGCACAAACCAATCCTTCTGACCACCTCCTGCACCACCTCCTGCACCACCTCCTGCACCACCTCTTAATAGGACACTGCAAATCTTAGTCGCTCAACATTAACAGCTTGCAGCTTCAGGGCAGCCAGCTCTTTTGGTCGTTATTGCCTGAAGCAAGGCCAAAGAATCAAATAAGAAAAGCGGGCAACTTTTCATTCCTTTGTGCTCATTGCGACTCTCTTTTCCACGCTGTTTTTTTGTGCACTTTTCTCCCTCCTTTTCTCGCATAGCTTAGTTGGTGGCTCATTTGCATTATTTAAATTCATTTCGCTGTGGCATCCCTATAAATATAACCAAATTCATTAATGTTAAATTGAAAAACTTACTTCAGTTCTGTTGCTGTGCGCACTTAATTAATTTTTTGACCAGGTCTAATGAAAGAAAAACTCCAACATGGAAAATATGCAACAATGAAGCAGATGAAATGCAATGAAATCATATGGCAAAGTTGGCCATTCAATTTATGCTTGCCGAATGCAAGCCAAATGACAAATTACCAACTTTTTGGGGCCAACTGAAATCATAGTAGATAGTTTTATGCTACAACTTCAGGTAACAGAATACAGAAGTCAGTGCAACGGAGCGAGCTCAGTGCCAGAATCAGAGAGAATCAGTCACAAAGCCATAGGAAACTTGGTCCTGGCGATGCCAGCAGGAAACTTGAAACAAATTGCAATTTGTTCCATGCCAACACGCAATACATATTAAGGGGGTTAGCCAGCGGGTCGAGATGGTGGCCCATAAGCAAGACTCTGCTTGGAGCTGGCTTCGTGTGGAGCCTATAAATTAAGTGCAGCAATTAATAATTAAAATGTGTGTTAATTAAAGAACAGCATCAACATTTGTTGCCGTTGGCTAATTGCAATTTCAATTAGGAGCATTAGAAATGCGCACGTGTATCTCTCTCTCTGTCTTCCTGTCTCTCTCTCTCTCGCTCTCTCTCTGGCTGCCTCTCTGTCTGTCTGGTAAATAAATTTCACAAATCTAATCAGCGCTTGCTGAAAACGATCGAAAGGCTAAGAATGCGAAAGTAAATTGAATTGCTCAACTTTCATTATGTCAAATAATTAATTAGAAACGTGAATGAATTCTAACAAAATTTAAAGTGTTCAACTAAGAATGAGGAATACCAGCAAATAACATTGATTTATGATTTATGAAAATGTGTCAAAATATCTCAAATTCTAAGGAAACTTGGGACTCCACAATAATTGGATTACTCGTGTGATATTTTTTTTTAAAGGCATCTGCTCACAATTAAGTACATCGCTCTGTGTTTGTATGCGAATAATTCAGAATTATTATGCGCAGTTTATTCTTATCACATTTTCTTTTCTTTCGATTTCTATTTGCGCACCATTTCATTTGTCGCTTGCCCAAAACATTTCTTTTTTTGCTGAGATTGGCTAACAGTGGCGGCCGGTGCGGACCTGGCCGGCCTTTGTGTCCGACTCATATTTCATTTGGCCAGGAGGAGGCGAAGGAGCACAAACGAGCGAAGAATGCACCAGGCGACTGTTTGTTATCCTGCCGACTGCTGACTGCTGAATATTTTAGCTGGCGCTGGCGAATCAGTGAATCTTTTATTACTTAACACGGATTAGGGGCCTGTGGCCCCAACTTAAACTGTGCTTAAATGTCCCTCAGCTGCTATTCGGCCGGAGCTCTGGTGTGGCATGCCCCTCACGTTTCGCTCTTGCCCATTTATTTTTTGGACGCATAATTGTCTTATGCAGCAAACACTGGACAACACTTGACCTCCCTTTGCCATCCCTGTTCACATATTGATATATGCATTGAATATTAACATCCATCAGCGTTTTAGCTTTCTTTCCTTTCTTTTTTTCTTCATTTATTTTATTTTTGTGGCACAACACGCAATTAGCTTGCAACACGTGAACTCAATTGCGCTCGTAAATTGTTTTTATTTTCTCTGCCAATTAGTTAATTAAAGCGGCTGAAAATATTTTATTGATTGAGTAACTAATCCGTGCGTAAATTAAAAACATCAATAAGCGGGGCACACAAAAACAATAAACAAAATAAATAATATGCCACATGGCCAGAATCGCGTTTCCAACTGTGAATGTAGCATTAAGAAGTATCATGATTAGTTTTCACAAAATTATGGCTCTCCAAAGATTCGACCTGTTTCCATAAACACTTTTTGGAAGTATCAGTTAAACATGTATTTCGAGCCTAAATTTTGTTTTTTGATTTTTGATAATCGCATCACTTTTGCCAAAGTTATGACTCTGAAAGTTTCGATGCTTCAGGTGGTTTTTGGAATGAGTAAGTCTGGTATCAAGCCAGAGTTATGACTCTAAAGAATTTTTATCCTGTCGTAAGCAAAATTGTAGAAATGTCATTTTACCAGGAATTTCGAGCAAGAATCGCGTCCTTCACCTCTCGAGGAAAGCAATTTGCTGCCTGTTTTCAGTTGTCAGAGTATTCAGCAGTCGATTACACTCGTCTGCAATGTTCTTTCTTGTTTGACTAATTTTTTCAGGCCATGTTAAGTCAGCAATGGTCGCCATTTACAAACTAAGTATTTTCAATTAATGCCATCGCTTGATTTACTTCATTTAAAAGACGGCTAACCACCAATAACCAACAACCAACAATCAGACCAGCCACTGCATTAAGTAATCGCGATTGCCAATTAAAAGCTGCATAATTCGAATCTGACCAACGCATAAATATGTGCATAGCAAACTAAATTGCAGGTAGCATTTAATTTTGTTGTGCAACACTCTGCGTATGGGTAACATGTGCACAATGTTCATTAATAATCTATTTCCCTGGCACTGGCTCACCTTGCTGCGCAAAAAATTCTAATTTTAATTTTCACAAGCGACTAATACCAACTAAAATGGTTAAAACTAAGGAAAACTGCAATTTCAAATAAACTCGACTTGAATACTTTGGAATAATAACAATAATTACAAAAAATTGTCAACTGATTAGAGGCAATTAAATTAGTTGCAAGTATTTTACCAAACGAGCAACTAAGAATTGCAAAACCTTGAATAGGGGGATAAGAAGTATGTATTCATCTATATATATATATATATATATATATACATATATAGACATTTGTGTCTGTTAGAACCTGCCCACAGCTGAGGCGTACAGGGTATGAAGCTTGTGCAACAGGAGCACCCTGGTTGACTAATGTGGCTAATTGATGGCATGACGAACTGACAAACTGATGGATTGCGCTGCCGGCTTGCGAAAAGCAAACCAACAGCAAAAGTGCTCGACCCAAATAACAAGCGAAAGAAAAAAATAAAAATTGAAGCAAAAAAACCAAAAATGTTTCTAATGAGGCAAATTAAGCAAGAGCCAAACAATTAAAACAAAAGCAACAAATGAGCGCATAATTATTTTATAATTAAATTCCATTTAACGTAGTCGACACACAATAACACACACACACACACACACACAGTCAAAAACACATATGGGGTACGTCTTGCTGTTGTTGTTGTTGTTGTTGTCGTGAAAATTGCTAAATTTTGTGTAAACTTTTGTGCATTTTTCATGGGTTGACTCAGCGCCAGAGGCAGCGGGCCAAAAGCGCAACAGGTGTAAATTACAACAGAGCGCGCAAACTGGCACGGAAGGGTTGAAAGAGGAAATGTGAAAGGGGGCAAGTGGCAGGTGGCAGGTGGCAAGGGGTGTGCGCTAAGCGATAGGGAAAGTAAGCGGTGCAGCTATAATCGCTGTAATCTCAACTCAATGGGCAAAAATTCGCTTGCTACCATAAAATTTGTTTGGCAAAATAATGGCGCAAAACGTTGAGCAAGATGAAAGAGTCAACACTTTCTTCTGCGTGCAACCGAATTTTAAATACCCTAAAGCACTCGCACTAACTGAAAATTTATTTAAATCACCAGTGATTTAGTTCCAGCTTATTTTGCGAACAACGTAAACAATGCAATATGAAATTGCACTGATAATATCCGAATTTGTTAACAGAAATATTTCGTTGACAAGAAAACAATTAAAAACACGTGTTGCCGTCATTAAATGTGTACATAAGAAATAATCCAAATAATGATTGTGATAATCATAATGCTGTTGTTTTGTTGTTGTTGTTGTGCTATTGTTGCAATCGAAGCAGCTACAAATTGGTGAAAGTCCACAAAGATATTTGAAACAGCATTGTAGGCTCTCTGTCTATTTGCCATTGGCTTCTCAGGTGCGTGCAACAATTTGTGCTGTGTGTGTGTGTGTGTGTGTGTGTGGGTGGTGGCTGCAATCAAGAAAACAACAACATTTCAGGCTGTCGAATGGGGGAAAATAAAAGGAAAATGCCTGCGAGTCGAACAAAACAACAACTTCATTGAGCTTCTTAAGAGCTGGCGTCGTGAACTAGTTTCCATTTTAATAGCCTATAGTTGTCGGCTGTGCAACGGCAGCAAAGAGAGCATGAAATGTGCAACGAATTGTGGCAGCCACAGAGATTTATTGAAGCCCAATCGTGGCAGCAGCAATGTAGCTACAGCCAGGGCTATTAACAAAATTACTTAACAAGCGCCCAACTGCAATGGGCAGCGGCAAATGCATCGCATGCCGATGCCAGCCAACAACTATCGGAAACAATTCCCCAAAACAACCAAAAACACAATAAAGAACAACGAACAGCAAGTGAACATAGCTGAATTATTGCCAGGCGGCTGAATTTTGAGTTTTGGCCGAGGCGCAACCGAAGGGCGTCAGTTCTGAATAGGCTGACTGAGCTCATGGATTTCTGGAGTTCTGCCTGCCCAACGATATATATTCTATTTAATTGCACTGCCGTGCACGATGGCAGCCACATTCAGGCATAGAAACACGACGGCACTGCAGCCAGCAGGACACTAAGCCGACTGGTCTAAGCCACGCCTTATCCCACCAGCCTGCCCCATACACCCCTTCTGGGCATGGACAGCGGCTGCTGCTTTCAGTGGGGGGTCAGTAAAATGTTAATCTCAGGCTTAAGCCTGACAGCAAAAGAAGTAAAATGCAGAATGGCATCAAGTTATACATAAATTCAGTAATGCCTTGATTTATAATCTCTCGGCAGCTGTGAAAACTACTTGCAGCCAATGTTGCACTCTTTGTAATGTAGAATTTATTAACACATCAAAAGGCGTCTTAAAAAAAAAAAAACAAAAGAAATAAGGCATTATGTATTGCAGCTTTTGTTGATAGAATATAATATAATTTAATATCTATATTTTTTTCTGATTGTGTTTTTTCCATGCGTTGCAGATTGAGTTAATTTAGATGTCAATATTCACAGACTTATTTTATTTGGAACTACTTCTTTTGTTTTTTATGTAACACAATTTGTAACTAAGTAAATAATACAAAATGAATACTTACTTCACGACATTTTCAACACACACTTTCTCATAAACATAATAGCCAATATTGAGAATAGTTGCGCTCCATTTAAGCACACATTTGAATAAATTGCCCATGCATTTCAAGTGCACCATAAACGATTACGATTAGTTTAAGCACTGCTTAAATTCATTTGAAAGTATAATGCAGTACTTGGCCATTCAATGCCTACGTACCAAAAGCATCCAACGTACTCAACTTAAATGGAAGCCCAAAGTCAGCAACTTTTGCTTTTGCTTTTGCGAGTTTTTTGTCTTTGCTTTTTTGAAGTGCAAGTCATTTTTATTTTGTAGCTTGTGCTGCTCACGCCCCTGTACCAATTTGCGCTAACGACGCCGCTGGCACTGTGGCTGCATGTTTAAGGGGGGGGGGGGGGCAAGTTCAGTCACAGTTTTATAGACAGCAACACACAACAGCAACGGCAACAACAGAAATTGTAGCTGCAATCGCGGTTGCCGCCTGCCAATCGGCAAAGTTGCAAGCGGCAAAGTTGATGACCGCAGTGACTGAAAAGCAACAAAACCAAAAATGAGAATCAGCAATAGTAACTGCAACAACAACAACAACAACAAGAACACTGCGGCAACATCGATGCAATTTGTTATTTTGAATTTTCGCCATTTTGCAAGCTAAAACTATTTTTGTACGCAAGCAATGCACAAAAAGCAATCACAGAACACAGAACACAGAACGAACACCGGAGAGGCCTTTGCCAACAACTTGGTTAAAACATATATTTAGATGAAGGGGGGGGGATGAGTGTGGCAAAACTCAATCCAACAAAGTGGCAGCTCCTTTGTGACGGCAAAGCCAAACCATGGCCAACAGCAAACAAATATTTAATTAAGTGGTGAGACACACAGCTCCACGGGTGTTCACTATTTTTATTTTTGACACCACACCCCAACCCCCACCCCCACCAACCCCATTGTAATAAGGCCTGGCGAAGGGCGTTATTAAGCCATGGCACTGATAATGATTGGTTCACAGTCAATTAAATGATGCCTGGCTAAATATAAATTTATCTTGAGCTATTTTTGTAGAGTTCCATGGCAGCATCAGCAGCAGGAGCACTTTGTTTACGCATCACGTTGCCATTTTGAGAGCACCTGGATGCTTAACAGCCATTCCTTGTCAGCTGATTCGATTTATGCAGTTCTTTTTCGTTTTTCCCCGAATACCCATTTCATATTGCTTTTAATCCCGCTCTTGAGCGCCAAAGTCGTTGAGTTCGAATTCCAAGTCAAGGGCTAAATAAACTTTGTCGTGTGGCGCTGCAAAAATAGAGCACATAAAGCAATTTTTTTTTCACTCACTTCACTTTTGGCATCCCATCGAAGCTCAATTTTCATACCCTATAAGCAGTCAAGTGGGTAAATAATGGCTTTTGTGGAATTTTGCATTATATTTTTTTTTAGTAATTTGAAGGTACTAGAAAATAAATTATGACAGTCATAAAACTGAAGTCTTCACACATGTTACTCGTTTATGCTGGTATCATAAATAACAATGCTGCAAGTCGCAAAACCTTCTTATTAGAATCTATATATTTATTCATAAAAAAAAGGGTGTCTACAAGTCGTGCACTTTCACGTGTTACGTTCTTACTTTTCGTCCGCCATCTCGCACATATTTTATGTGTCTATCAATTTACCCTGCAGTCAGTCGAGCAGCAACCGCGCATCCTTCAGATCTATAGGTAAAAATGTTTCCCTACATACATAAACACCTTCAGATATATCTAAAAGAGATATGTATATATATATATATATATATATATATATCAGCAGTGTCGGCCTGCCTGTCATTTTATCTTAGTTTACTGTTTCGCACTATGCAAAATTTATTGAATTTAATATGCATATTGCAATAAATTTTATGCATTTTCCTATCTTCATATTTTGCCATTCACTTTTTTCATTGGATGTGCAGCATCAAAGTTGAAATTTGTTGTTGTTTTGCAATGGATTTTCAATGTCAAATTTTGTTGAAATATTTTCGGAAATTAAGGAAAAAATATTGTTGATATCTGCTGGGTAAAGTTTATGAAATTTATGTGCTTTATCAAGCTCAGTGATAACAATAATAACATCTCCTAGAAATATGTTTTATTTTTTATTTATAGCTCAAATGGATATTTGCAAAATTGACAACAAAAATGTTTAATCTGTTCATTATTGCCAACAGACAGCAAAGACAATTATTTTATTTTTCGACAGATATTTTTTATTTTAAGCCTATTTTTGTTGTCTCATTGAACATTGTGAACACAATAATTCGATTAAAGAAACTCTGTTATTTCTTGTTTCTTTTCAGGTATGTAAACAACCGCTTTGATGTTAGCCAAGGTATTTGACTATTTGATTCTATTTGACCCAGTCTCCCAATTTTCACTGGGGTCAGCTAATTAGATGTGAAGCTGTTTGTGAGTATTTTTGTGTGTTGATCACTTTTCACAAAGTGCTCTCGAATGACCCATTAAAATAAGCCATTAATTTTTAGCCAATGACCCTCTTAAGTGCCAGTTAAGACCCCAAAGTAAAAGATGCCAAACCAAAAGCCAAATTAAAATAGAAATATAACAAACGCAAAAAGAGGAGAGAAGAAAACCAAAATACATATTTAGTGAAACGCACATAAAACAAATTAAATAAGCAATTAACGGCAAATAGCTGAATTCTGTGTGCATTACGATAAGGGGGCGTTGTGGGCGTGGCATTCTGGCTCTGCTCTAAGCGCCATAAATTTGTGGGAAATGTAGTGCGAATACCATTAATTAGCTATAATGATTTGAGTCAATGTGTTGGACTGTATGGAAATATGGACAGATTGAACGATTGACATGTGTGGCATATGTGGCAGCCACATGTGGCGCGTGTCATGTGTGGTAAATGTCGCGTGCAGCATTTAAGTGCAAAGTACAAGAACAGGGCACAAAACATGAAACGCACATAAATGCGGCTAATTGCCGTCCAAATGGATGGCCTGAGGTCTGCTTACAGCCACGCACAGCCACAGTCACAGCTACAGAAATACTAACACACACTACTAACACACACCCACATAGATACACAGATACATTTGGCAATTCAGTCTGCAGATACAAAACGCATAACTAATACTTAGTTGACATCTATAAGTAGCCTCGTAAACTCTGCGCATTTGTGTGTTTTTGGGTGGAGTGGGCAAGGGGGAGACGGGGGGGGGGGGGGGGGGGAGCTTGTGTGGCTTTCGTGCCCAGATTAACTGTTAATAGCATCAAATTGTTGCCACGCTTTTTGATTTTTGTACATTTTATTTTCGTGGCTACTGCCGTTGTTGTTGCTTTTGCTACGCATTTTTCCTCGCTTTTCTTTTTGGGTTGTTGGTATGCGACTCAACTCGATTGACTTGTTTTTCGTTTCGTTGTTTTTGGCCTGCCTCTTTACGGTCAACTGCATAATGATGCTCATGCTAATAATGTTGCCGACAATGATGATGTGGTAACTGAATCGCCTCTTCGTCTTCTGCACTCCACTCGCCACGGTCACTCCAATGTTGGTCAATGTTGGCAATTGCCAATGTTTATCTGGTCATTTGAAGTCGTTTTTCGAGTTCGACTTCCAATTTCCAATTGAGATAAGCATTCGTTTGGCGAAATACCAATCTCCAAATTGTGGATTGAGATAATAATTCGATATGCGACTTATGTAAAAACGATTTGATTCAATTAAGTCGAATGATGATATGACTTTATATCGATGTAATCAATATTTCAATGTATTCCACATCTCAGTTAAAAGCAAACACATTTAGAAAAATAGTAAATATCACATTTGACTCGTACTGTGTAAAGTTCGAAATAGCAGTTATAATCTGAAACAGACTTATAAAAATCTCTGAATAAGATTCCAGACTAAGAGGTGACCCGGTTAAACTGGGTATTTGCCGATTTTGTGCCAATGGGGAGGATTTCTCAAGGCAACAAAAGGTTTAATGAAAGAGATGTGGGCTCAGAAGGTAGTTGAATAGTTCAAACAAGGTCGCAATGCAGAAGGATCACTCTAATAATATTAATAATCAATTTCGAAATATCTATCTGATATTATCGAATATTAATATCAATAATATAACCAAAAGATTTATTCAGTTTAGTCAGTTTAGTCTGCTTGAAATAAGCATAAAACAGTTTTGGCTCTTCTGGAATTTGGCTGATCATGTAATGTATGCATCGCTAAAGTAATATATTGGTACCATTATTTTTGTGAGTAATTGTACTGTTTTTATCTTTTTTTAAAGGTCAACACCGGTTAATCGTAATCACATAACTGTCTTAGAACCTTGCAACAAAGGAGTTGTCTTCAATCTTCGCCCCATTACAATAAATGCTTTGTTTGTTCATTTGCCTTTCCGTGAGTTTGTTTGCACGTTCAATTGAGCACACTAAGTACAGCCCACGCACACACACAAACACACACAAACACACACACACACAACATTCTGATGACAAATTCAGGTCTTTCTTCAGTATTGCTTACATATGAATTACAAAGACTGATCCCCACACAAATCTCTTCGGTAACTCGTTAAGAAAACAATACCAAAAACGAAAGAAGCGGGTCTACAAGTCAGACAACAGTTACAACATAAATAAACAACAAACACAAACAACAACAACATCACGACGAAGTTGAAGTCATGCGTATTAAATACCAAAAAAAAAAAAACTCAAATAAAAAGAAAAGATGAGAAAAAATCCAAATAAAAAACTGTGAAATAAATTCAAATCGTTGCGCACGACCAAATTGTAGGCAATCATTTGGAAATACACACAAACACACACACACATACGTATGGGATGGTGTGTGATGTGTGTGTACGCGTAAATATTGATAGTTAGTTATTCATGTGGCATATATGGCAGTTCTTCCGTAAATGTATTGTAACTGTGCTCAACTGTCCCACTTGCAAATAGTTTATTTGAAATCCGAGACAGACGAAGAGAGCTGCACAGTGGGACATACCAGTGGAGGGGAGGTGGGTGGGTCGAGTTTATTTAGAACAATCGACTTCAACTAAATCAGTGCAACTAACAGTGCAACCTGTTTGAAGTGCAACCAATAAACACACACACACACCATCCAATCCCGGGCGATGACAACGCTCTGAGCACTCAGAGAAACAAGTTTCAAATGCCAGCCAGCAAATTGGCCCGTTAACACAGCAGATCCCCACTCCTTCTCCCTTCTCATTCGCGCCACGAGCGGTTTTAGCCACCGCAGCTTGTCGCGTGTTTGGCAGAGTGCTGCAGTGTCCAGCGAACGGGACACTTAACGTTTTGGCCATTGACAACGATTAAAAACAAGTTTGCCAGCCAGATCTCCTCTCAGCTCAGTCAACCATCGACATTTGCAACAACAACACATCCTCTGGCCTCTGATGTGGCCCAAATAGACGCCGCTGCTGCAAACTGGTCATGGAACCGGGACCCGGCGAACAGCAGGCGAATGCCAACCAGGCGCGACAGCATTGTTGACCCAAATACAAAAGACATTCAATCGACTCTGAACTGTATTTTGTCTCATACTGTTTTTTTACTCTTTCGCTCCTTTTTATGGCCTTGCTTAAGAGAGTGTCAAAATGGGGGTATTATAAAGAGATCATGAAGTATGAAAGTCTGCGCGACCAAAAGGCGGCAATGAAAATAAAATAATATGCACCGATCCCAACTGCTTACACAAAGCATATCATAAAACTAAAAGCTGCATAAAGTTGAGGGAACGATTATTTCAAATGTATAAAATCTTAATCTTAAATTAAGATTGATTCTTCTCATTTGATAAATGTATCGGAAAATCAACTGTTGCAAGCCAATATATAATTTATAACTTTAAATGTGCGTTTTCTTGAAGCGCGTCAAGTGTTTTTTTTTTTTTTTTTTTGTTAAATTTTATATATTTCAATATATAAGAAATGCCTTCGAGATTCATATTCACACAGATATTAGAAATACATATAATAAATTATTTTTGAAATACATATAAAAATATAGACAGCAAAAAATATTAAAATCTATTCCGGATTTAGTGGATCGATTTAAATCAATTTATTCTTGCTGCTTTGTTAACTTTCTTCAAGCATCTCAGTGCTGAGAGAAATGAGACTTAAACAATTACGATAATCAACAGTATATTTCCAACATAAAACTATTCTGCACCCTCTGATTGAAAAAATGTAAATTCCATTTATAAATCTTAGAAGAAAATTTATATAAATGAATGCAAAGTGCAGAAATACGTCGAGGTGCAAATTGCAGTCTGCGATTCATGTTGCGGGTATAAATAAAAATGAAAATAAAAATAAAAAAAAATTGAACAGTGTTGGCAAAACGGGACCAAAGCGAGTTGCAGGTGCAGGGTCGGCGTGGCAGTGGCAAGAGGAAAGCGTGTTGCCTGTGGCTGCTGCTGCTGTTGCTGCTGCTGCTGCCGTTATTGCTGTTGCTCTTAAATCGGCTGGCGAGTTTTGTCGTCATCAAAGCGCGCGAATGCAGGTGTGTGAAAGTGTGTAAGTGTGTGGCTGAGTGTGTGTTGTGTATGGGTGTTTATGTGTGTGTGTGTGTGTATGATGATATACCGTTGTGGCCGCATGCACACAACAACCCCATCAACAACAACAACAACAACAACACAAAGAGCGCCCGATGCTTTCATGCATTGAATGTTGAGATCTGGTCACCTGGATTCGTTGGCTCGTTCGTTTCGTATCCTCGTCAGCAACAAACGAGCTACGGCTGCCGAGCAGGTTCTCCATGCTATCAGCATTGCTCTTGTTGTTTGAGATGTTGCTGTTGTTGCTGCTGTTGCTGCTGTTGCTGCTGTTGCTGCTGTTGCTGCTGTTACACTTGTGGCCGTTTTTGCTGTGCGCATTTAAACGTCAGTTTCACGTAGTTAGTTGGCTTGTTAGCAAATGTACGGTACTTTTGCTAACACACACGCACAACAACAGCAATAGAAGAGCATTACACACACACACACTCACTCACACACATACACACACACAAGAGCCATACCCAAACCCACACTGAAAACATCAAAGTGAAACAATTCATTTTTAATGCATAATCAAACAATTGGCCAAAGCTTAAGAGAAATTTGCTATTGATTGATTTTACTGTTACGCCATTGAGGTGGAAAATTGCTTTTATATTTTGAGTAGCTTACATTTAGTGTATGCCATTACTTAAAATGTCATCTTTGTGCCCAAATTCTATTACATTTGGTGCACTTTGCCGTTATCGGTTTTCTTCACGCTCATAACTGTAAACACAATGTATAAAAAGTATTCGCAGTTTTTATTTTTTCGAGATTACTCAATTTGATTTATTTTTATGAAATACTTCTCGCATGCCTGGCGAGGATGATGATGATGATGATGAACTGTGTGTGCGCGGGAAGATTGGCGGTTGGGAGGATGCGAAGGGGGTCTGCGTCAAAAAGAGCAAGCGAGTGAAATGAAAGGAATGGGCACAATGTGCAGCACAGGTGCTTGCCACGCCCACACTATACAAAAAGTGGGCGACCGGTGCTAGGTAAAATAAAAGTAAGGCTTACAGAAAACAAAAAAAAAAAAAAAGAAATCTAAAAAGCAAAAACAACACCGGCAACTTTTGCTGCTTGAAAGAATAAAGGCCGCCAGTCATTTGCAGTTTTGAGCAGGGTTGTGTGAGGGAGGGGGTGGAGGGGTCGTGATGGTTAGTTGCTGGGGGCTTGGCACAGCCCTAGTTGCAACATGAGTATTAGCTTCATTTTGAGCAGCATTTAACCACGCCACAAGGCGAACCAAAAGCGGCACAACTACACCGCCCCCTCCCACTCCCACTCCCCACTCCCACGGCTCCTTCAGATCTGACTCGGCTTTGTAACTATGTTTGCGTTTTTGTTGGCAGGCCTCAAATGAATTGAATGTGAAAAATTTAAATGCAAACAGCCGCAGTCAACGCAACATGCAACCTGCTCTCTGTGGCTGATGCCGAAGCTGAAGCTGCTGTTGCTGCTGCTACTGATGCTGATACTTGATGCAGATGCTTTCTGCTTGCGTTGCATTATACAAGCCGACCTCCTACAACTACCCGTACACTCAGAAAAATAGTCCTAAGATTTGCATTGCACAAAATATTTTCCAAATTTACTAAAGAAAATTTTTTTTTAAATATAAACTTCAGCCATTAAAGCATCTACTTCAGAAATGTGCACCATTCAGATGCATGTTTCCGTAAAGTATAAATGCAGCTGCTTATTAACAATTCTATTTGGTTATTGGAAGTATAAAAAAAAGTAATCTGGAATTCAAGTAGCTTTAATCAAAAAAACATCTTTTTCAATAAGTTTTCTTGCTGAGAAACATATTTCCAAACAGAATAAAAACTTCAACTCTTATTAAAAGTTTTTAGAAACTTTCATTTAAAATCTTCTAAGAATATAATATTGTTGTGCAACGAACTATTTGGCCCCGAACTCGGTAATTTTCATGTATAAATTACTTTGCATTTAATTCATACATTTTAAAAAATAGGAAGAGCTGCTTAGCATCAGAGTAAATCGCTCTCCTTAAATTGCCTTCATTTGTTTCCAAGTGTAACCCCCTCTACGCCGCGCAAACTACAGTACAAAATGCCCCCAATGCTGTACAAAGTTCATTGTACCGCGCTTAGGCTAAGAGTCGCAGCAGCAGCAGCAGAGGCAGAAGCAGCAGCAGCAGAGGCAGAAGCAGTCGCAGCAGCCGAAAAGGAAAACGCCGCCGCTTTTGATTGCCAACGGCTTGTGTTGACAAGGGGGGTTGGTCGGCTGTTGTGGTTGGGGGTGGGCGTACAGTGGGTGTGCTGCTTTATAGTGCTATAGGTAGTCAGGTCATAGACTTCAGCGCCTCACTGTGCTTGTTACTTAGGCCTCCTCTACACACGCACAGCATTTTTCTCATATTTGTTTTTGTTTATTTTTTTTTTCTCATGAGAGATTTTTACTGTGGCAGAGTGTGTGTGAGTGATTTTTTTTTATTATTATTCTTCTTTTTTTTTTTTGGGTGCGTGTTGATGTGCTGTTAGTGTTGGTCGTTTGCCTCAGTTGAATGGAATTTGAATGGGCTGCCAAAGTGGCTGACTGACTTTCATTCAATATTCTGTCCTGACTAACAGCTGTTAGTTTCCTGTTTCCCCAAAAGTAATAATAGAAAAGGTTACGATTACAAGAGTTCCGGGATAGGCAAGAGGAGTTCACTTTCTTACAAGTTTACAAATACAAATAGTTTAAGAAATCCCGACTTGTTTGCTGACCGAATTGCTCTTTCAAAGCGTTGTCCAACAAAACTCAAAGCGATTGTGTCACCTTAAAAGCCCATTTCATGTGGTCAACTGATTGACTTTCTTCATAGTCCGTCTCATTGTGTTTACCTGTTGTGCACACACACACACACACACATCACACACATCATCAATATTGGGTTCAATACACTCACATATACACACACACACAGACACACACGCCGACATGATGTGTGCACACTTTAGCACCTTCTCTATTCGCTCCATTCTCTTTGACTTTGGCAAACTGAACTTTCTCGTGTTTTGAAATTGACGCATGCAAAGTCAAAGTCAACTGAAACCCTTCACACACACACAGACACACACAGGCACACACAGGCACACACTCTCGCACACACACACACACAGACTCGACTACAAAATTAGCACTTTAGAAACTACGCGTGGACGGCACACATGCCACTGAAATTAGCGACTAACCAACCCACAAAACCGAATCCACTCCTCTCCTCTCCACCTCCACCTCCACCCCTCCTCCATCTTCTTCGCCCCTCACCACTATTCTCTCCTCTGCTGTCCTCTCATTTTAGTTGGTCTTATTCGTGGCACTAAATATTACGCCTTAACGCGTTCAGAGCATTTTCCAGTTACTAAAGAGTCTGATATACAAATGGTCTATGCTACGCCTCTGCCTCACTCCCCCCTCTCCTTTTGACACCCGCATCTCATACCCCTTGCCAGCCCGCAGCATTTTCATTATGCAGCGCACGCGTTCGCCATGAGTTCTGGCAGTTATCTATGAAGTCCTAGCAGACTGCCAGATAAGCAGCCACATTAGCACATACCTGCCTCCACCATCACAGCCCCCCTACCACGTCCCCCTTCCACGTCCCCCTTCCACCTCCCCCTCCCATGCTACTTCCTTTACACCCCTTGTGGCCGCTGTCTCGTGCAGAAACATTTCTTTTTTTAGAATTTACTCAGCGAGAGCTGTGTGTAGTGCAAGGATCTGCCTGAGCCTGCCATAATAGCAGGCATTCTTTGACAATGGCCCAACATATCTAAATCTCTGTTTTTCTTACTACTCAGATTTAAATATCGAATGTGTTTGTTGAATCAGCAATTTCTTGAAACCAAACAATAAACAACCTGAAGTTTTTTATGTTTATATTGCAATCCAATTTAATTTACTTTGCTGTGACTGTTACTGAGTTGTGAGACTATTAACCAGAACTTTAATGTTTATTTGTCTATAACAAAATATACGTATGCTAATTGATATTACATTTTAAACAATTTTCTATAACAATCTATAGATAAAATTGGTTCTTTGGCCTTTCAAGCAACTAACTCAAAAATTGATTATAATTTGCAGTTTTTTAGTCTTATGTTAATGCCTGACCATAAATATTGTATGTAAATGTTATATTCGGTCTATTAGCATGTTTCTTATTAGAAGTTGTAGAGCTCTGAATGGGTATCTTTAAATAGGGCCATTACGCAACGAATGAACCTCCGAGATTCCATTGTGCGGTGCGTCATTCTTTCGGTGGCACAAGTCTTGATTTCAGTGGTTTTTTTGTTAACAGTTAATGATTGCCTACGATGGCTGACTTTTCACTTGCAGCCATAAGACAATTCACACACACACACAAACACACACCTACAACGTGTATGCAAAGCACATAAATTACGCATACGCCGCATCGGCCAGCCTTCCAGTCTCTATTTGTTTTTGTGATATTTTTTTTCCAGTTGCCTGGGCCCCGAGTCGTGGCCATAGTCTCTGGGCCATTCATCATTTTTCATGGCGTTGACACTTTCACTTGTTTTAGCAAACAAACACACAACAACAACAATAACAAAAACAACGGCAACAATCTGCAGCAAAGTTGACAAGTATATTTTTTATAGTCAGAAGGGGGCGTCTCCAACTCTTTTCATGGTGTTGGTAACACTCTGTCAAATTTATTAGTTTTAGTATAAATTGACAACGATGGCAATTTGTTTGTAAGTCGTTCGTGCTTTAATACACATGTATTTGTAGTTAATATACCCTGCTAAATTGATCCTAATGCCATAGGAAGGTGTTTCCTTTCTCTATGGTTTGGTTGGATATGAACGCTATTCCTTTGGGAGATGATAAATGTATGAAAGCAGCATATATTTTTCTACAGGCACCTCACAAAACTTTTTCACAATCGTCTTGGGAGCTAATAAAACGATAACAATTTATTTCTGATTTTGCAACTGCAAACTAAAATCACAAGCAAATATTAAATAATAAATATGCAAAGTATCTGCTGGAGCTGGGAGACACTTTTAAGCATTTACATCAAATCTATTTAAAAAGTATCTCAAAGTCGATCTGATACTGAAGCAGTTATTGCCTTATTTATCACACTGTTGTCATCTTTCTGACTTTTTGAACTGTTTTTTATTTTATTTATTTTTTTTTGTGCGGGACACTGGCTTTAAATTTCACTCTTAACTTAGATTTATGTGTAGACCTTACCTGAAATTATCATAAATTGCCCCTCATTACGGCTATAACAAATAAAGTGTAGCAAAAGCAAAAGCAAAAGCGAATTTCAAAAAAGTAAAGCACAACATAAACGAGCCGACAATAAATATGAAAAGCGTTTTTCATAATGTGCCCATGGCTCACTTTAGTTCAGTTCAGTTGAGTTGAGATGACTTCAGTTTGGTTCGGTTCGGTTCGGTTTAGTCAGTGAAAATCGCTTTCATCTGCAACACGTAGCGAAGGAAAACCAATGGCAAAGTGTTGACTGTCCAACCAAGCAGCAATCCAAAGCAACAACAATTCAACAACCCATCCAATCCAGATATCTTTAATGCCTTCACTTTTATTGTTGCCGACAACATTTTTGCTGTTACTCTCGATGTCTTTATTATAGTGCCGTGCCGAGCATTATAAACAAGTTCAGGTAAATTTTTGATGAACTTAATTAACATTTGGCTTGGCTCTGTCAATGTCAATGGCAAGTGGTGAGTGCACGCATCTAAATTATACTTTATTGTCTACGTATACGAAATGAGCTAATTTCTTACACTAAACATGAAAAACCCAAAACCATCTTAATGACAAAGAGCCATTTCTTTTGTTCATTCAACATTGTTGTGGGCCCATAGCAGGAGAATGAGGGAATTCGTTGATTAATATTGCGATGGCATTTCGCGAATATGAAGGCTATGTCTTTATTTATACAACAAAGCTAGCAATTGTTTATTTTCGGGACTTTGTTGTTTAAATTTAAGTAAAGGTTAACGGAAGATGTTAAACAGTCAATGCACTCAACTTAAATGTTAAATGTGTCTTGAGAACTTAAAATTTAACAACTGGCTTAAGCAGAATAACTAATGTCAACATCTATCTTTAAGCCATTTAAAATGGGAGAGTATAAAAGAGCTCGACTAGGAGATACCCTGAACCGAGCTTCTGAATACATACTAGGCTTGCAAATGGTAGTTTCTTCAATATTCAGCAACGTTTTGCATAGCAAAATCTGTGTTACTTTTCTGATCTAAATAGTATTATTATTGATCACTTAAATTTAATTTAATTTTAATTTACCTCGATATTAGGGTGTCAGAATTTATATTACTAATTTGGACGGCTAAACTGGGCTAGATCAAAATGTGTATGTACTTTATGAAGTCGATGATGATTTTTACCGGCTGTTACGTTACATAGTTGTCCATAGCTTTATTGCACCCATTTTCCCATTTTTAATGGGTGCACTCACTAAAAATTGTATACAAAATAACTGACTAGCATTTAATAGTAGCGCTTGGCGCATAATCACCAACTAAAATACATGCTTCAAGCTACTCGCTGAGGTTTTAATTTGTCATGCAGCTTCAGCTGCAATCAATCTTCAAATCGACCAAAACATGTTCTTAACTTGGCCAGACGGCTGCCGCTCCCCAACCCCATCCCCATCCCATCCCCATCGCCATCCTTCTGCGAAGAGCGAGTCTGGCAAACACACATTTTACATTAACAAACACTTGAGAACGAGGCAATTCACTTAACTGTATTTGCTTGGGGAGTCTCGAGTCGAGAGTAAACTACGGCAATCTATCTATCATAAGCCATGAGCTTCATATACCGTGCATTCGTATTTACAACTCACTTGGTCACACTTGACCCAGCAAACCAACAGACCCAACAGCGGCGACTCCTCGTTACGCAACTCGATCAGATGCCACTTTTGTGGCACCCAAGCCGCACTTCAACGAGAGTCACTTGAAAATGGAAAACTCCTAAGCCATAAAAAAAAAAAAAAACGTGTAGTCCAAAGAAAAAACTAACAAAAAAAAAATGTAAAATAGTCGCAATTTGTTGTTTTTATTGATTAGCTGGTATTGGTGCGAATGCTTGGCCTTGGCAAGTGTGTTTCATCTATTGAAATGGAATTTTAAATTACAAAAAAGCATGCGAGGCACTTCCTCATTGCAAAATATTTTACTGCCCACATCATCTACATCATCTGAATTCATCAGCGTATCTGCTGTGAGAAACCACATCATCATCATCATGATGAGTTTTTTTTTTATTTTTATTATTTTGGTATTGTGGCCATCTGACATTTTGGTCAACATCTTTTTAATCTCTTAGCGTTTTGTATTTTGTTATTTTTTTATAAATTTTACGCTTCATTGTGCACGTTGAGTTTTGGCTGTTGCTGTTACTGGTTTTATAGTCTTGAAATTAGCATATTTAAGATATTTACTCAGCTCTCAAAACTCTATGAGACATTAACAGAAACTTTGTCATTTTTATCGGCATCTTACATTTGAGTTGTATGCTTCTTTTTTCTATTTTCGTCTGAGTTCTGCTGGTTTTCATTGTAGCAAAGGAAAACTTTTTGTGGAGTTGTTGTATTCGATAAACAGGAAATCGCAGACGAAATGTCGTTTCGATATTGATAAACAAAGAAAAGTTGATGCCAGTTGTTCGTATCCATGTTATTATGATGCTTGACTTGACAAATACATTTGTAATATAGTTTTTTGTTCCTTATGTTATTGCTTATACGCTTGCTTTATTATTAATTAAAGGCAGCCGGTTTATTTAGCAAGTTCTTCATTCGAATTCAGAATGTGACAATAAACAGGTTAATACATATAAAAACTAAAAGATGAGCAATGCGATTAATAATACATACATTTTTGTCGATTGCCTGAGAGGTATGACAACACAGCTGTTTCTATTTTCTTCAATATTCAATAGCAATATTGTTGGCACATTTAGTATTTATAACAAAACCTGCCAGAGGAATTAAAGTTAACAAGTTCATTTCCAGTTACTAGAAGACTTTAACAATGATTTTCCATAGAAAAAGCAAAGAGCGCTTTCATAAACTCGATGCACTCCACAACCTTTCGAAATCGGTTCAACAATTAATCATCCTTCGAGCGAGAATCCAAAGAAATAAACTCAACTATTCAAGCACTGACATTACATTTCTAAATACATACAAATCATATTTTGATACAATTTGGCATATGGTGAAACCACCTTATAAATCATGAAGGAACAAAGTAAAGGGACCAGCCAAATCACGTAGCAAATCACTTTACAACTGTCAAGCATACAATGCTAAACAGCAAAAGAACACAATAACCCCAAATGCCCAGCGCTCAGCTCTGTCCCCATCCCAATACCCATCCCCAACTCCGTGGACTGTCCAAGGTTTGACTTTATCACACAAATTGATTGCATGCAGGTCCAAGCCATATGCCAATATATTTGATTGATAACTTATTAGTTGGGTTGCTTTCATGTCTGAGACTGGAACTAATCCCCAAGGGAGCAAAATTTGGGAGGGCAGGGCGTGATATGCTGGGCGCTTTTGTGGCTGCCCATTTTCAACATTTTGCATGGCTCTGCAAAACTTTTGTCTTTTCTCTCGGACCGTTTATCGACTTAAGCTGAACGCATGAATGAATGCCTCATAAAGATGAATACACCCGACAGATACGAGTGTAGTCACCGCACCCTCCCTTAAGCCATCTGGTTTTACAGCAACAGCAGAACACAAATTTAAATATGGTTGTATGTATGTATGGATGTATGCATGTATGTAGCATTTTTGTATTGCTTATAAAAATACAAGTTTTCTCTCTCAAAAATTTAAACGACTTTCGGGGAGCTACAAAATTTATTGACGGTCCAAGCCAAATGCTAATACAAACAAGCGGATTTTGCGGTTTATGCAAATTGTTTAGCCCAAAGTCATAGCCAAAAATAACAACAATTTGTTGTTTTGATTTTTTTTTTTTTTTTTGTTTTTTTCCTATATATTTTTACTTATTTGCTCACGCTGATATTCATGCCAATGTGTGTGTATATTTGTGTATAGTTTTATTTACTATAAAAACAAGTAATGGTTAAACGTTAATTCGTGTGAGAGCCAAAACAAAAAACAAAAATGCAAGAAAACAGCTAAATCGGAGCTGCATCTACTCAAATCAGCCGGATATAAGAAACCTTAAAATTGTTGCCAAGATAATCTTCACTTTAACATTTTTCAGATTAAGAGCAAGCATGGAAAGCTAGTAAGCTTATAATGATGATGAATGATGCTTTCGCAGCAGTAACAAACTGATAATATTACGACTATTCTTCGGCTGCAACATGCGCTCTCTAAAAATCGCACTACCCCATTGGTCAACCAGTAGAAAAAGCACAGCTATTTTGTTGTTTAAATGTATTCAACCTGCATGGTCATGTGTAAGCAAATATAGTATATGTATATATATATATATATATGTATTATATATATTTAGAAATATATACTTATTTGTTGCTCAGCTGTCAAACTGTGCAGTTCAAGGCTGACGCTGGCCGACTGCCTGGCGGGAATTGGGATTGGTAGTGAGTTGCGTATCATTTGCTTTGGGGTCTCCTTTCTATTCAAAAAGTGCGGGTGGCAAATGCCATCAAGATAATGCCAAATGTTGTTGTTGTCTTTGTGGTGTTTTTATTGTTGCTTACTTGCTCTTGGTATTTATTTAAGAGCCGTCAAGTTCTTGGCGCAGTTTCCAAAAATCACTGGGTATGATTAATTTGCATTTTCATTTTCATTTTCATTTTGTATGTTTTCGGTTGGGGCCAGCTCACAGATTTAGGTCCAAAGTAACGCCCAACAGCAATAATTCATTTTGCAGGTCCTTCGTGTTTGCGTCGACGTGTTGAATTTGATGAAAAATCTTTTAAATTGAATTCATCGCTTCATCCAACATTTGGTTAACATTTCAAATGGAAACATTTCTGCCCCAACTCAGCTGCGCAATTTTGCGAGTGTGTGTGCGTGTGTGGTTGCGGGTGTGGGTGTGTGTGTGTGTGGGTGTGTGTTGTTTATTTAAGCCACTGTTAGTAATTCAACTGTGGGACCGGGTATTGATTGCATTTCATTTTTTATGGTACCTATTTGAATTTTTATTTATTACTTTGTTAGATTGGTAGATTGTAGCATGTTTTTGGCACTTCACTCGGCACATCGGACGTGTTTCAGTTTACTTTTCGCTGTTGTCTAAACTTTTGCATCTAATATCTGCAATTTGATTTGAAACGATAGTAAAATATAGGATTTAAAGGCTGTCAATTTAGTTGGAAAAATGTAAAAATCTTCAAATTTAAATTTGATCTTCATTTTGAAAAGTTTGCCAGATAAATTGTTTTGCTTTTCGACTTAAGATAGGCAATAGCTTTGATTCAGGATATTCACTTGTCGGATCAAAAGTTTACTTATAATTTGTTCGACATACATCCCGGAAGCAAAATTCAAACTAGTCGATTTACCAATTTTATAATAACTACAAGCAATTTTAAAACGATTTCCAAATCAGTTATTATTTGCATTTAACGGTCGCCTTTACTTATTTGCTGGCATCCCATAATTATTCACGTACCCCAGGCAAGTTTTAAATGTTAGTAAATCTTTTGTTCGATACTTTTTGGTCTCAATTGCTTTGGTTTGACTTCGGCAGCCCTTTGTGGGAAATATGCAAACACTCATTTAACAAAACAAAAGCCATTCGAGAATCGCTTCGGCCATAGCCAGTGGCAATGGCAATTGCAGCTGCTCTTCTGTTAGTTATTTCATTTTAGTTTTTGTTATATTTTATTTACGCTTTAGCTCGTATTTGTTTTCATTCTCTGCTCGGGTCGACGGTCACAGCAGTTAAAGCAACGAAAAACTGTCAAAAAAAAGTTTTTTTTTATCGTTTTGCGGGTGTTTCCCAGTTGGATAGGCAGAACCAGGAAACAACCAGCAGCAGCACAAGCAGAACCACAAAACAGTGCTGCAACTTTGAGCATGCACACAACACACGGACACACGGACACACACATGGACATGTGGTGTACATAAATAATTTTTGCATAAAACTAAATTTCTTAGCAAATAAATTCAAAATATACGTTTATCTCTATTTAATTTTTGCATTTTTGCTGATTTTTCTTTTAGGTAAGGCACACATTTAAAATTTTAAAGAATTGGACATATCAATGGGATTATTTTTATTGGGCGAAAACCGAACACGGTTTATGGGGTAAGTAAGACGTGGTAACTGGAGCGGATTCATTTTTGGCACGGGCTCAATCCAGCACACACAACGAAGGCAACAATAGTTGACCTTCAGCGCTGGCGGAACAATGGGCGTAAAAAATGGCACTTGATTATTGAAATTGGCTGGCAATTCACCTCAAGATTCGCATCAAATTCTTGGGTATTTTTTTGGGTCAGTTGGTCGTCGTCAAGTCGCTATTTGCAAGTATTATTCGACAGTCGCTTGTTAGCTGTAGCTGCATTTTTTTCGCTTTCCGTGACACTTCCGCTTCAAAAGACGGCGAAGTCTACAACAGGTGTGGATTCTTGCCAAAAGAGTATTCGAAAACTATATAAACAATTTTTGTATGTGTATTTTAAGCACATCTTACTGCCGAAAGTATTTGTTATTCATTAAAGTTTATATACCAACAGCTATAGCTAATTAATTTCTCGATTAGTATTGTGCAGACATACTTAAAAAGTGTCCTAATAAAGTTGTACTGAAAATTTTAAAGAATTTTCACAGTGTTCGCTGTGCCCAAGAACTATTGAATATGTAGACAACATTTTTAGATTTGTATTTTATTACTTTGTTTATTTTATTATTTAAATTACTGTAAGGTTGCCGTGCTGTGCTGCTTAGGGGCCCATTAGCTCGGTGGACCGGTCCGCCCCTGGTTGTTTCACAGTTAGTCTTATTGTCGCCGCAATTTCAACAGTTGCAGCCTTGAGTTGCCAGTTAGCAGCTCCACAGACATAGCTCAGACCCACTTGATTGCATCTAGCACTCCGTCTCAAGTGTTTTATACTTACACTCATTTTCGTTGAAATTTGCATTTTAATTTATTGCCGCGTGCCTGTTTTTGGTATCTCCATAATACCCTCACAGAGGGCACTCTACAGATACTATTTTAGTTAATACAAAAACTCGTCTTTAAACAGCCTTTGCTGTAGATTTTGCAACGGTTTTGTAAAAAAAAAAAGATTTTCTATATGCATTGGAGATATATAATAATGAAATGAAGTGCAGAAAATCTATTTCCCTGCTGTTTGTCTTTTTATATTAATAGTTTATTTAACCGCACTCCAAATATCTACCCAATTCAACTTTTATATTTACTTAAATATATTTTTTACAAGTGTACTGAATAAAAATAATTATATGTATATGTATATATCTAATTATGTGTATATATATACATATGTTTTCATAGAGATGAACTAAATGAAACTTGGCTTACAAACTATTTTTACTTATAGCCCGTCTTTTCATTAATTTATATCTTTTTATTGCCCATCAACTTGACTACTAAATTTATTTAAATTAATGTTAAGCTAGTGTACTTAATCTGTTGCATAGCTCAGTTAGTTCCTCTTTTGTTAAAGACTCTTTTTGGATCGTTGCACAATTCATGAAGTTGTCGCCGTTGTCTTTGGCTCTGCTTACATTTCGTTTTCCACTGTTTTAGTCGCTTGTCTTCCGGCTTTGCCATTTCGTTTTCTTACAATTTATGCACTGACCTGTTTTCATTTATCTCCCCGCTTGCCTCCTCTTAGCTGGTTAAACGCTGATTGTTACCTTTAATTAATATTATAGTTGATTTTTGCAAAGGTGTTGAGTCACTCACTCACTGCATGCACTGATTTAATGACATTTTCCATTGTTTGCATAACGAACAATTGTGATTACTTCATTAGAAAGTTTAATAATAAACAATAAACGGGATTAAGGCATTTTTTGCTTAATGAATAAACGGGAAGGTGGAAAAGCACTTTATTTTAATAAACCACAATCCACAATTGTTGCAAATCTACAAATCTGTTTGTTGAGTTGAGAATCAGAACTTTCATTGAAAGAGTCATAAATGCTTTAAATCGTCAATCATTTATTATTTAACACTTAAGTTTCTCACTTATTATTATGCGCCTGATCAGCTTAAATTATTAATTCCGATTTAAAGCTAATTTTTTAATTACAATTCAATATTGAAGTATCGAATAAACATTGTGTAATATTTATTGCGGACTCTGCAATATTTATTCCGCTGACTTTTCCACCATTTGTCAATGTGTACGCGATTTATGCAAATGTAAATAAATAACTATACAACTGTCCTTATGCGCTGTATAAATATGTGAGCATATTTACATACATTTATACAAACGTATGCATTCGCAATTATTGTTGTTTGCGGTTCAGTTAATGCATTCGTTGTGTGCTTTTGGCAGCAAAGAGATAAACACTTTTTTATTGTGGCAGCGAAAAATGCATGCGACAGAAGTGCTTGAAACAAATGATACGCATTGCATGTGGCGCAATTTTTGTAATAACCAAACAATTATATTCATACATAAGGTATAATTCTTTTTCAAGGATTTGCAGAAAAAAATATGGAATACGCGCAATACGCAATTTCCTTGCAATGTGGTTTAATTTATTTAATATGTTTTTACCTTTTCAATTATTAAATATTATTTGTCAGCCGCATGAACCAGCTTCTAACAGCGTTTCAATCAGTGAACCAAATTTAAAATGCTATCGATAATATGTTGCTAACTCTAAAGTATGCTAAAGTAAAGTTTAAGCCAACCGTTCAAAGTATTCAATTGGTTACACAGCTTCTTCAGTATTCGATTCCATTCTGGTATTGTGTAGACTAACAAAATCTTTTCCTTTAACTCTGAAGACATGCTCAACTCTGAATTTTTAATTTGATACTTCCTTAATTATAGAAATATTTTATTATCATATTATAGAACCATTTCAAAATCACGATTGAACTATTTTGTATAAAGAAATTTATAATTTTTCTACCTTTCCAAGGTCAAATACGATGTTATAAAATAAGTTAAGCAACTACTTATAAGGCATTTTATAGCTACAACTTGTAAATTGACCCGACTGCACCGAATCCTTGTTAATTGCTTTATCTACACATTTGGCGTACATTTGTACAATTATACGAAAATTCGTTTACGTTATAATGAAAAACGACAAGCCGAAAACGCCTGAAACAAAACAAACTGAAAACTCAAGCAATTGCCGAAACCTAAATAATTGTATGCAACTGCAAAAAGTTGCGAAAGCGGCAGCAAAACTTTTCAGTTTATCATTTTCCATTATTGTTTTTTTTTTTTCTTCTCTTTTTCGTGTTTTATTTTTCTTTTTCTATTTAACTGCCTTCTTCCCAGGCTAGCTGACATTGTCTTGTTGAAAAATTGTGCATATTTCCGTTTTCAGCTAGTAGCATGCGTGAGTGTGTAAGAATATGAGTGTGTGTGTGTGTGTGTGTGTGTGTCAATAAGTCTGTGTGTGAATGTTGTTTGGGATCGCTGGCCCCTAACCCCCCCGTCGACCTGTGCACCTCAGTTGGAATTTGTGTATGTCTGCGCATAAATTAAAATAAAATTCATTTTCGTTTTTGCAGACAAACACCTAAAGAGAAACGCACACACACACACACACACACAGAGGTCTACCTTAGCCAGCTGTGCATGTGTATAAATTAAAAACCAAGTGCAACATGGCAGATAAATGCACAACTTTAACGCAATGCAATTTTAATGCAAAACTGCTGAACGATTTTCTGCCTCGTAAAGTTAGCTTAAAAATTCGTCATAATCTTTTCGTGGCCCTCAACTCGCATCTGAACTCTGTCGCTGTCAATACCAACGACATTCCCAAATCCAGAGTTCCTCATTTACTGACAGCCAATTCATGCATGAATAGCTAAAGCCGCAAAAAATTTTTATTTTGTTTTTTTTTTTTTGGTTTTGTTTTGCTCTCATGTACAACATGTTGTATTGATGAAATTTTCATATGCCACACAAGTTACTGATTTGTTTATTTTACTTTTTTGGGAAATATGTTTGGCAATATCTGAAAATTGGGTTGTGTGGTTGATGAACCAAGCCATCTACAAATGAAATGATATCTAGCGAGTTGTTCAATCAAAATCACTCACAGTGGCTGAGGCAAACCCTTGAAGCAAACTTTCGGACCAATTGTTTACTTCTCTTCAATTTGAATTTAATAGTTTCAAATAAATAAAATGCGAGTGTCTTTTTAAATTCCTATTTGTGTCTAGCTTTGATTTAATTCAAATACTCTGCCAAAATCACGTACGCCAGCTAACTGAAATTGATTGCAGGGTAACTCGGGTATCAATCATGCAAACGGCGCAAGAAACTCAGTTAACTTTGCCAGCGAGCGCTGTGTAAATTTCTTCGTCGTCAATATGTGGCATATTCACAAACTGACGACTGATTGCGTATACGTAATGTGACAGTTACTGCAAAAATATGTTACGTATGCGACGTGTGTGCACAAAAATAGTTGCGACTCGTCGCCGGGCGACACTGGTTGGATTTAATAATGGGTTAGGCAGGGTTGAGGGAGAGTAGTGCGTGGTGTTGCGCCTGGCAGATGTGATTTTTAATTTTACAATTTTTGACATTTACCTTTGCATTTATATTAGATTTTACTAGCCCAAAAATCTGAGCAGGCCAACCATACACCCCACACACACACACAGACACACAGGTGGCTTCTTTATCGGGTCAATGGAGACTGACAAGCCGAACGGGCCGAGCCCCGAATCGTTGCAGGCGTGACGAATGGGATTCGCCTCAACAATGTGTGTGCGTGTGTGTGTGTGTGTGTGTGTGTGTAATTTGGATGTGTGTGTGCTGCAACATATTCCACTCTTGTTCACATGCCAGCCACGCAGCACGGGTTTTTTGGATGTGTGTGTGTCAAGGTAACTAAATGTTCGAGCACACGTACGACACGGAGTTGCAGATAGCAGTCGGTGCAGCCACTGGGAGCTTAGTTGGCAGGTTCAGGCTTAAATGTTGACTGCAACTAATAAATTTCACTGACAGACTTCATTTTGCAAGTGGCCATTAAGCCATTTTTGCACACTGGCCTACGGCGACAGCTTTAATTAAAACATAAAATTTGTAAAATGTCTCAATTTTATTTCGATTTGCGGCAAAAATAATAAATTTATGTGTGTCAACAGAGACAAAGACAATGTCTTGGCCAGTTGCCTGCGGCATGCCACAGTTTGCTGCACATCATTAATTGCAGCAGTGTATACAAAAAAATGCAATAACCGCTGACAAACTGCGCTTCAATCAGTTTACAACGCCGTCGGCGAATTGCTGACACAAAATGTTGTTGCAGCCGCAGGAAAAGCAACAAACACAACAAAAAGCGGCCAGCGACAGCCGCAACTTAATTTTTACAATCACAACGTTTATTTAACGCAAGTAATAAGAATTAAAGACTTGCAACCAGAACAGCTTTAAAACCCACCAACAATTTATTGCAAGCAGTAATTAAGCTTTGATGGCAACCGGAAGAGGGAAATTTATATGTTTATAAATGAAACATAAACATTACAACGTTTAGCGCCAACATAAAACGAGTTCCCAAACCAAACTCTCAATGAGTAATTTTTCATTTTAATCGAGCATTAGAAAAGACAGCAGCAATCCAAAAATAATAAAGAAAACCAACAATTTATTAAATTTTCCTCGCAGAGATTTAACTTTATTTATGGCAAGCTAAAATCGGTAGCAATTTAATAAAAATGATGCATTATTTATTGAATTTTTCCATCACGTACTTTTAATAGGTTTTCAAATAAACTAAGCTGATTATTTGCACAATTTAAGCTTTACATTTGAGAGTTTAAATCGATACACAAATTATTAGCACACAAAGTTTGATAGAAATTTATATTTTATTTTTATCGAAATCGATTTGTGAAACTTCCAAATTTTATCAAAGTTTATTTATTATTTAAAATCAGATTAGACTTAATCATGCAGCTGTCAATTATAGTTGCAGTTCATTTGCCAGCTTTTATATATATAAAAAAGTATTTTGATTTTTGTTGTTTGCGTATTTGATAAATGGAGTTGACTCAACATTTACTTGATTGAACGGCCACATTTTCTGTTGGCATTAAATAATCAAATGATAAAGAACCAATATGTAAAATGTTGTAAACAATTTCTGTCAAAATTTGTAATCATAATGCACACAATTTGCTAACGCAATTTGAGCAACAAGAATTTACACAAGTGTAACACACACACACACACACACACATATATATATATATAGACACACACTCACATGGTCGATTGCACAAGCCCCAAACATGGCAGCTTCTTCAGCTGCTCGTTTCCTGTTCGCTCCTCGCTTCCCTCGTCATCATCATCATCATCATCGACTACATCATTATGCCGTTTACAATGAGTCGTAAAGTAAATTTAAGCGGCTGCCGTTTGACTTTTGTGTGTGCGCCTATTTGACTTGGTTGCCCCTGCCCCTCCACTGGCAGCGTGGCAGGCTGGCAGACAAAGAGGCAACCAACGTTGGCTACAAATCTCAGCAGCAGCGACGTCAACGTCGATGGTGACGGCAAGAACAATGGCCAGCTATAAGCGGCAAAAGCGCAATAACATTAACCGTTAGGCAGCGCTGTTGCCGTCGCAGCTGCAGGCCAAAAATGTGGCATTTGACCCACTTCTCGTAACGCGTCCCAAACTCTTTCAACGGGTTTTGGGAGCACATTCAATCGTCTGCGTCATTGGCCGGGTAAAGTGTGTGAATGGAGGGCAGCTGCTGTGTGCTGTGGGGCTTACATAGCCAACTTTATCTGCGTTGCTTTGGCCATATTTGGCACACATACACACTCGCACACACACACACACTCGCACACATACAGTCGCACGCAATGTTTGCCCAGTCAGGCATGCGTTTGTCTATCTCTTAAGCACCCAAGCAGTCACTTATCTGTGGGTCTGTCTCTGTGTGTGCTCATGTGTGTGTGTGTATGTGTGTGTGTATGTGTGTGCTTATGTGTGTGATTGTGAGGCTGTGCTTGGGTTGGTGTTTGTGTCAAAGTGTATGTGTGTGTGTGTGTGCACTTGTGCCAAGCCACTGACGTAATTTTCTTGAGCTCCAAATGCACTTTTAGCTAGAGATGAAACCAAAGTGTTTGCGATAGTAGCACAAAAATTATCTAAAGGGATGCAAACGAGTTTTGATTGTTAATTCTTGAGGTGCATTGCATTTACAAAACAATATCCTGGCATACGATGCGATGCTCTTAAGACACTTAGAGTAAACAAATATTTTATAATGCTTAATTTTAAAGTTATTTAACTTTTAATATGGTTTATAGTTTGTCCAATTATATATATTTTTTTATATAGGCTATTCCAAAGTTTCAATATTCTTCGTAATTCATTTACAGATTCATCGTTGAGCCTGCGCTCAGCTCTTTCGCTTCCAATTTCTGACCACAGTCAACGCGCGCTGTCCGCAACTTTGAGCAAATGTTAGTGCAACTGTGTGTGTGTGTGTGTATCTGTGTGTGTGTGTGTGTGTATCTGTGTGTGTGCACGCTTTAACAGTTGTTTTCCAATTGAATTTCCAATTTGGGTTGCCCATTGCCACTTTTTTTTTATCAATTGGACACATAAACATTAAGTTCGCCTTGCACGTTTTGCGCTTCTCGCTTGCCAATTTAATTAACCATTAAAAAAATGGTTTGGCCTGGGCTCCCAGGGAAATCGGTAACGTGCAGACATTTTCATAAATTATTTAATTTTTGCAGCACTCTGGCATTTAAATACCCTGCAGTCATAAAATATAAGCTTCAGGCGGGGTATCAAAGTTTGAATAAGTATTTAACTATTAAAACAACGATTCTCTGCCGGCAGTAAAAGTGCACAATTAAATATAGATAAATAAATCAGAAATATTTGTTTTCTGCTCAAGTCAATGGATCTAAGAGTTTATTGGAGATTAAATGCTGAAGTTTGCCATTAGAGTTATTTTATGCTTTATGTGTAATACACATAAAATCCGTTCAGTAGTTTAAGAAGACTTCTTTGCTTTATTCACTTCAATCAAATAATAAATAACAAAAAGCTATTCAAATAGATAAGTTTTGAAGTACAGATTTGGGTGTGCCGGTTCCAGGATATATTGCCAGTCAATGACTACCAACTGGCAGCATCCTACATATTTATTATTCAACTCTTGTTGGGCTGGTTTATTTGTTGTAATTTATGGGGCAATGCTGGAAATTTACGCAGATTTCTCGACGCTCATATTCCGGGGGCTTTGGCTCGTATGAGTGAGTTTGCCTCATCATCATTTGCCCGTCGTTGTTGCCACTTAACACCTTTTGGCAGCATCTGCCACGCCCCAGTAAGCAATGTTAATAAATGCTTCGTCCTTCGCCCCGTCCCCCTCCGTCACCTGCCCACCCCGCGGTGCTATCTGCCGTCATCTCTCATGGCTTCTTGGCCGCCTCGAGACACGCGAGTACGAAGAACCGAGTTGATCTGCAAAAACCCAAAAAGACAACCAAAAACAAAAAAAAAAACAAAAACAAAATAAAAGTAAAAAGATGTAAGAAGAACCTGGCAACGCCATCAAGTTTTGCCAGCGTTTTTTTTTGTTTTTGCAGCTCTTTTTGCACAGGGTATAAGCAAAGTTTTTAAAGCCGCTTATAAGAATTTAAGCGTACCGGTAAAATATTTACCCAGCCATATTTCTCTCAGCTTGTTTCTTACTAATATATCACCTTAAAAATGCACAGCTTACAATGCTGATATCAATAATCCTATTTTGTCAGTCGCCTTACGCCCAAGAATTATGGGAACATGTGTAAAGTTCAACTTTGCATCTGAGAGCTTAATATATATTTGCGTATATGCAAACAGTGCTTTAGCACACATAACAAACTTGCTGTGATTTTGTGGCTTTAGCACATTGAACTCTTCTGGCCAATATTATTGGAATGGCAGCTCATTCGTTCAGCATTCAGCATTTGTTATACCCATAATAAAAATATAAGCGATTAGCTACTAGCAACTAATGTGGCCTTCGACAAAAAAAAAAATACAAAAACACTTGTGAATAAATATTGATAAATGTGATTAAAGCAGCAGTCTGCTTAAAAGTGGCAGAGGCCTCTGCTAAATACAAAGCTTTGAGCTGATTAATTGCCAAAGCGGATGTTGTCGCAAGTTGAATTTAAATTTCGAAAGGCCAAACCTTAGGAGATTTTTCAAATGAATTCATTGACATGCGGGTGTAACATTTAATCCACACCATGTTAAGTATACGCACACTCACACACACACACACACACGCACACTCATAAAAGATGGCAAGATGGCTAATTGCTGGCAAACAATTGGCATCTTCAATTACAAATATTTGCAATCGCTCTTCGCCCGGCTCAAGACAAGTTATTCAACCTTGTTCGAGTATTTTCAAGTACTCTTGTGTATATCTTCATTTTTCCACACCCCACAACTCGTAAATTAGACACACACACAGACAGACAGACACACACAAACATCAGCGTCAAGTGTTTATTTATGCATACAGCAAATTTATAATAAGCTGCTTAAGATTGGATTAAAGGCAGCTGCCGCTGACAAGCCTAATCAGACAATGTGTTACACCTCTTTAAGAAAAAAAAGAAGGAAAATAAGAGACGCACACACACACACACACACACACACACACACAATTTTACAACACTCAAATTGACGCACCTTTAACAAAAAAAAAAAAAAAGTGTTTGCTCAATTTGTTGCTGTCGCTCTTTGGCACATTTTAATCGTAATTTGAGTTACTTTCATGTTTTAATGTCTTTTTTTTTTCTTCTTTTTGTTGGGCTTACTTTTAATTATTGAGTTGTGAATCTTATAATCGCAGTTCAGTTCAAGTGATTTTTAATTTTTATATCTTTCTCTGCCCACAGTTCGCTTGCGCGATGACTATGCAAATTTGTGCAGCTTGGCTTGCTGCACGTTTCCCACAGTTGGATTTTATGCGCCATTGTTAAAATAGACCTGTTTGAAAGAAAAAAAAATGCTCTAGAAATATTTGCTATTTCTTTATGTAAATGCCGCTTCGCTCTCTATTTCATGCAATTAGATCTCTGAGCGCTTTGAGTGCGGTGAATACATTGGTTATGATTGAATCGCTGAATATCGCTGAATAATTCATGTGCGGGAGAATTTAAGCCCCACTCACTCAATTCTATTTAACGAAAAGATTTTTAATACTTGCGACAAATAGAAATAGAATAAGTATGTTGAAAATAAAATCATTCATTTCTATTCCCAGCTACTTTTCAATTTGCAACCAAAGCAACATCCACAAAGTTCAATAGAAATTGAAAATCTCAACAAGTTCTTGCAGCGCCATCTCTCTCTCTCTCTCTCTCTCGCTCTCTCTCTCTTTCTTTCTCTGGCTGCCATCGTTTCTCTCTATCTGTGTATGTCTCCCAATTTCTGTCTGCTATAATTCAATTTTCTGTGCGAGAAAAGAATAAAAATGCTTTCATTAAAATTCAACTGCATCAGCAAAATTGTAACACTGGCCGCACACACACACACATAAGATACTGTGGGTATGTGTGTGTGTGTGTGTGTGTGTGCGCGTGTGTGTAGGTACCACAAAACCAGCAGCAAATCAATTGGAAATGAACTTCTCCATTCAACAGCTATTTCATGCCAAATTGATTGTGAGAATTTAATTAATTTTTTACCATATTATTGAAAACTACCGCATTGCACATTTATAGTATAAATTGAATTCAATATTATCATTCAATGAATGTCATTTCACATTTTTAGATTGTATATGCAATTTATTTTTGATTTACTGAGTGGATTTGCATTTATGGTGTGCAGCGAGCATGTTTAGTGGCACACATAACTCTACAGTAACTTATGACTACGATTTCAGATGGCAGCAAGTGCATTTGGCAGCTGTAATAAATTCAATAATTATTCTGATAAAATGTAGTCAATAAGTGACTTCTTACTTAACCTTTATGCTATGCTTATGGCCATGACTTTATTTCATATAAAAATTTACAACATTTTCATGCACAATTATAAAAACATCCGAATATCTTAACAGGTATTTTCGCTGCTCTCGAAGAATTTATTTTAATGGAATATGATGAAGATTGAAGCACGCTTGCGAGTTGTAAATACGAAATGCTTAAATCCATCTTTATTTACTATTTTTACGCTTTTGCATATTTTTGGGTGGTGCGGCTGTTGCAGGGTTGTTGCATGAACTGCTGTGGAAGACTCTTAATTTCCGACATCGCCTCCGACTCCGGCATGTGCACAAAACAATTATAGCCCGTAGGTAATTTAGTGGCGCAACATTTACGAGTACCGGATAAAAAAGGCGCAAAAAACAAGAACAAAAATAAAAATAAAAAACACAAGCATGAAAGAAAAACTGGAAAGAGAAGAAATGTTTTATGTGTTGTGGCCGTGGGGGGGAAAATGTTGGTTCAGCTATGGCGACGAGAGCGCTTAAAATAATTTCTGTTAAACATGGCCAACAAAACGAGAGTTAGTTTGGGCCATCACACATACCAACACAGTATGCTATTTTGAAGGAGGCGCCTTTGGCGCAGACATGGCATTTACCACTTGGTCTTGGGCATGTAGGCAATTTTCATGTCTGCAGTTGAAGTTGCACAGCTGAATTCAACTGCTGGATGCCTTGCTGCCGCCTGTCATTCGAGAGTAAAGTTTTTGGTGCTTAGCTAAAATGCCTTAAGGCAACTGGCTTAAAGTGCTACACGGCCAGACATTGAGTGTGGAAAGTAGGGGAGTAGAGAACGAAATGATTATGTGATTAGATGCGGTTGTGTGTTGTAGACACACATGAAGTGTAAAGTGTAAAGTGTAAATGTTGTCTTGTTATAATTGATATTGATTGCTGGAAACAGTTGCGGTGAACAAAATGAGCAAGTTGAGCCAATTTCACACAAGTTTATGGTAATCATTTTATTGCAATTATGTTTACAACTTGAAGTTTACAAAAGCACCAATTACCAAAAGAACATTTTTAAATATAATTAAAAGCTATTAATAATTTGTAAGCGGTTAGTTGGCGGTTTAAATAGTATATATATATATATATATATATATATATATATGTGTGTGTCTCTAAACAAAAGTTGTGCTCTCTGTGAAAGCACCACAAAGTCTCAACTTGTCGCCAGTGACAATGGCACGCATGAATTGGGGTCCCAGATAGAGACCCTTTTCGCTCGATTGCGTATCACCATCCAGCCGTATAACGTAATCCTTGCTGATCAAACGATTCGATATATCCTGCTCCAGTTTGGGACTCAGTATGTCATATAAACTGCCACCGCTGCCCATCATCATACCGCCTGCCGCACCCCGCTTCTTATCGACAATGGTGCAACAGTTCTCATTCCTGAGTATTTCCTCAAACTGACACTTGACCTCCTCCAGTGAGCTGCGTTTCGGGTACCCAGCGAGTCGCTCAAAGCACTTGTACTGATAGAAACGACGCTCCAGTTCGGCCAGTTCATCCAGCAGGCCTTTCGCGTTCGGCTCCTCATTGGAATGGGAGCGCGAGAGGCGGCACAGATCGCCCAAGAGCTGCTCGATGTGTGGGGCAAAGAGATCCTCCACATGCGCATTGCTGTAGATGTCCTGTGAAGAAACAAAAATGAGAGTTAAGAGAAATATATTCTAAGGTTTATCGCTTCACAAGTTGACTAAGACGCTTTAAAAATGATCTTAGATATATGGCAACTTACAATCAACTTGAGTATGGCCGTGTGCAGCGTTGGTATAATAGTCAGCCCATAAATCTCGCTCATGTTGCGCGTCTCCAGATAGTGCAGCACCTTGAGCGCCTCATTCGTGTCATCGAAGAGGCGTCGCTGCCTGACAACGGGCACCGCCTGTGCCTGCTGCCACACCTTCTGCCACGTATTGCCCTCGGTAGTCATGCGAACGCTCAACTGATGCTTAGACTCTCCATCGTCTAGATAGTTTATAGAATTACATACCATATAAGCGCTGAGCACTTTCTGCATGCTTACCATGCTGCACCTGCTCCCAGTCCTTGGGACTGTACCAGCGTATGAAGTCCTCCATTTTGCCACGCGGATTGGCCGCCTTGAATGCCTCCATGTCGGACATTAGGGATGTGCACATCATTTGTGTGCTCAGATCCGAACCGGGTCCCAGTTTCAACATAACCTCAGCATCGTCATGCAGCTGATCCTCAGTCTTGGGCACCGGCTCCTGTGTTTCGGGTATATACAGAAATTCATCGGGCTCGTCGAGCAAACGTTCGTCGCCCAAACGCTTAAGGCGACCCTCTGGCTTAAGACTCAACACCGCTTTAGTTGGGGAAACACTTGCAGAAGTGGCCTCATCGCAGTCATAGAATTCGCCTTCGTCCTCCTCCTCCTCATCCTCATCCTCGCTGAGCTCAATCAGCTTTTGTTGTTGTTTTCGTTTGCCAAGCGCTTCGCGTTGCACTCGCCGCTCCACGCAAACGTTGAGCATCTGCAGTTTCTGGTGCAACAGACAGGTGCGTGTGTCGGGAAAACCAGGTGCAATCCTAGGCAAAAGAGAAACAAGAATTATTCGCAAAGTTTGTGTGTTAAGTATTTAATCAAAGTTTTTAACAACTACTGTGTGAATAGAGATCAAAATGTGGCTTATATTTGAGAAACAATTTACAAATCTAAACTCATTTGATGGCCTAAAAGATTTAGATAACCTTTTCCAAAGTCGCAAACTATTTAAAACTGATTTGATAAGTAATCAAACAGAAATCAGCTTTAGCTATAATTCAAAACGCTACGTGCTGAAATGTATCTGTTTCTGCAAATATGTGATTTGCTATAAATAACCCGAATGCCAATTGTAAACAACGCACATTTTTGCATACGATTTTTTGAAGTTGTGAAGTTGTGTGCCTTATTCGAGCCATCATCAGCAATATGATAATATGGGTTGACTATGCGACTTCATCATCATCATCATTATCATCATCATTGTCATCATCATCATCATACGCTGACGGCAGTGACAATGGCAACCCACATATGATATATGTGCACTCGCTGATATACACAAACATATAAATATATATATATATATATATATATATATATATATATAGATATACACATACGATATCTGTAATACATGACACGCACTGTCTTAAGGCGGAGTCTTTGTCACCGTTGCCGCTTGCCTCTTTTAGCCCATTTGGTATTCAAGTTGTTGTCGGCTTTGTGTGCTCTGCGTGGCTTTCGAGTTGTGCATAGCAAATGAGTTAAACGTCTCTTAATGGAATTGGAAGAGGTACGAGGGGAACAGAGGGGCGTAGCTAGTCCCGTGAGTCATGGAAAAAAAGAGTTTATTGAACCCTCAAACAGTTATAAGTTACATGCATAGCGCTTCTTTTAGCCAAAGAGGAGCTAACTTATTTGGCCAACAGCTGCAGACGACGGATGTGTCCAGTAAGTAGTTGCCAAAATAGCCAACTACCACCCCACCCCCTTGTGGATTTGCATAAACTTCGCTTATGAGTTTTGTGTGTACAGCTGCAGTAGCTGCTTAAAAGCTTTTTTAGCCATCTAAAACCAAGTTGACAAGCGTTATCTTGGCCAAGTTCTGCTTAACAAATACTGACCACAACAGAGCCTTCCATCTGCTTGGACACTAGTTTAAGCTCAAGTGCTCTGCACATCATTAATTGTTAAGGATGGGGATGGAGGAGGGCGGCGGGAGGGGGAATCAAGCCAGACTCCAGTCTCATCATCACAACGCCCAGCCATAAACTGCCCTTAATATATATATATATATATATATATGTATATGTATATATATATATGGGAGCTCGAACGTTACGTTTTAGTTTTGTGGCCAGGCCAAGAACAGCACACAGCAATTTGTTTTCGGCCATTTTATGTTGGCCTAGTCACTTTATAGTTCTATTTATTTCCACAGCAGCTGAGATGTGGGGAATGGATTAACAGGCAACCACATGCGGAAATTGCCCGAGAGGCCTTAAAGACCAGTGCGAGTTAAGAGACTGTGACAAAGATGTGCAAAATATTATATACCTTTTTTTTTATATTTACTTTGGATATTTAAGAGGCTCTCGATAAAAAAGATAAAGAGTAGTTGAAATTAATGGCCATGTCGACTAGGATAAGTTAAAGCCATGCCAGAAAAATACTTGAAAGAAGCTTAATTTAATGTGTATATTATTAATACTTAATCATTTTGAGGTGGTCCTAATTAATAAATTACATTTTTAGCAATGATAACGATTAACAGAATACCGCACAAAAACAATAAAACACGAAACTGGTTAACAAATAAATTTAGCCTCACAAAAGACTATGATTTCATTAATCGCCGCACAATAATTTATGGAGTAATTTTATAACTCATTTAATCTGCCTCAGACTTGAACAATAGTTTCAAAATGTTTGAAATTTAATTCCTTTTTTATGGACTTTTTACTGTTTTTATAGTGACTAACAAATAGGTGCCAGCTGTGAAATGGAAAGTGTTGCAATATTCACACTTGCGTCTCACACTGATAACAACTTCAGCTGACGTCATTTCAACTTATCTCATTTAGGCATTTCTCAGGTATCTACAATTCAGCTAATCTTCATCTTTACACCAAATGATTTATCAATGAAATAGACAATAGCAAAAATAAAAACAACAAAGTAGCCACAACATTTGCGCAATTGATCAATATCTAGTCCAATATACTCTTTGTGATTAGCTCACGCATTATGTGAGTGGCATTAAGCATTAATCTAATCTCTGACTAGTTCTTTGCCAACAAAAACAAATAGAATTCTGTAGCTGCCTGATAAAGCCAGCTGCCTGCGATAGATCCTTTTATATAAAAGCCGTGCAAAGTCGAAAAGTGGAATTGTTTCATTGATTAGTTTGTGGCCGGTTGGCAAACCAAACAGAGCCAAAAAAAAAGAAGAAAGATGAAAAGTAAGTTTTCAAAATTTGATTTGAAATTAGACTTTTCCTGTACGGAGTAAAAACATGAATTTGAACTACTACTTGCAGTTCGCAGCGGCCTTTTTGCATTAGTTGTTTTGGCCATCTGTGGCCTGAGCCAGAGCCAGCGTATTGATGATATTTGCGAAGTGTTCGCTGATAATACGGTCATACGCGATCCAGAATCGTGCAGCCGCTCAATAACCTGCCTCGATGGCAAGAGCACCTACAGCACCTGCACGGGCTCCAAGCCATTTTTCGACAAGACCAAATTGAGTTGTGTGAGTTCGCTAGGTGATGATGAAGATGCGGACGGTTGCAACGTGTCCTGTGTGAACGCAACAAATACATGGATTGCGGATCCAAAGTCCTGCTTTGGCTACTATTACTGTCTCGATGAGCAGTCGCCCCTTTATGGCACCTGCCCGGACGATACACACTTCAATTCCGAGATACAGCAGTGTGTTTGGACCCATGCATCTGAATGTCATTCGACCCAATTTGACTATTGCAGCATCATCAAGGATGGCGTCAAATTTGATAATGTGCTCGGTTGCGATCGGTATCATGTGTGCACCAAGGGGAAACTGGTGGATTCGACCTGCTCGTCGGGCTACTATCAAAAGAGAACTGGCGCTTGTGAGCCCAAAACTTCAGTCTACTGCGATGCTCATCCCTTTCCCAAAAATGTCTGTGGCACGGATAAGTCTCCCAAGAAGAATGACCTGGTGCCAGATGGCGCCACCTGTCATGGTTACTTCTTCTGTGCCGCGCAGGAAGATGGCTCCCCGGATCCAAATCCGCGTTGGGGCAGATGCAATGATGATCTCTTCTTTGACAAGACCTCACAAAAGTGCATTGAGCCGAACAAGGTCGCCTGCTCGGAGGATCGCTGCCAGGGTCGCACAATTCCATTTGTCCTGAGTTCAACCAAGGGTTGTCGCCACTATCTGCGCTGTGGCAATGGCCGCACCATCGATGAGAAGAGCTGCGGCAACTACTTCTTCGATGAGGCCAAACAACTATGTGTGGGCACGATATTGACTTATGCTGCCTGCTAGCCTAGTCAGACCATTAGAAATCAATTTACAGGTCTTATTTTCAAGAGCAAATTAATGATTTCGATTTACTTAGTTCATAAGCACGTATACATTAAACTCAAGGAACAATACAATCTTTTTTGTTTGGCTTCGGATTGCCTCAAGATCGAACAAATTTTTCTCTGGTCACAAAATGAAACTTTATAATAATTCAATGTTTTCTATAACATTTTCGAGATTTCATTTCAGTAAAGAATTGAGCAAATAGTCGTCAATAATTTAGAACACTCGAAGATAGCCTTATCTTAACAAAAAGCCATTATAAATAGTCCAATATGTTGTTACCTTAACAAATCAAAAGCGTCACAGCCATTGAGATATTTATGATCACAACAGTTGATTATGAGTCGCTGCTTATTACTTATTATTTATAGAACAATTAATTAGCCTCATATTACTAATCTCAAGGTGGGCAAATCGCTCCAGCAAAAAGATTGGCGAGACTGGCAACTGCAAATGATTATCACAAACAGATGGGTTTTTACGCTTCATATAATATAAATCAAATGTTAAAATTTTATGACCATTTAAAACATATCTCAATTTATAATATACTTTTTTTTACCAACCTTTAGTTGCCATGCAAAGTACCCTCTTAAAATCAACTTTGATGGATTAGTTCAGCAATCCGGTTAACACTTTCACACCTTCCCCCACACGCACACTTCCATCAGAAAAGTTTTCAATTGACAAATTTTCATCTTAAGTACAAAAAAAAAACCAAACACTTTTTTGTGCACCTGCAAAATTCTAATCCACTTAAATACTTAACAGAATTATCGTGCGGTCGTCCAGCCACGCCCACAGTGTGGCCCGCAAGCCAAATAATAAAAACAAAAAAAACTTAAAGAAAAAAGTGTGCCAGCAACAACTCCTCGCCCTTTTGTTAAATAAAACTTCAATTAAAACCCGTTTCAAGTGAGGCTCAGACCCTAAGGGAAAAATTGTTTGTAAGCTGTCCTAAAATGGATGGAGGGGAAAAAACGTAGTCGAAAAAAGAACAAAAAAAAATTGTTGGCCCGCCTCTGATTCTCTTGGTCATTGTCTTAAAAAATGCAAATTTGGCAACGCAACCAAAAAAAAAAGACAAAAAGGTGAATAATTATGAGACAGGAACAAAACAGAAGTATAAAATAAAAAAAAAAAATACATTTACACCTTCAATTGGTGAGAAAAAATGTTTTTTTCTTCTTTTTTCAGTTTTTTAATTTTAGATTTAACTGGAACTTTGTTGCACAACTGTACTTGAATCGTTTTTCATTCAGTACTGTGGCGTCTTTGTAATTTTCGCACTTTCGCGCATTAAAAAATTTTAGCGATGCAATTAATTCGACGGACGGGCGTCAGTGGAAAAACTTGGCATGGAAAAATGGGTGCAAGAATTTTTTAATTAAAGTTTGCGGCCGGACAGACGAATGAGAAATGAGCGGCTGGATGCGATTGCACTCAGTATGCATTAAGGGGGGGGTGCTCAGGGGGGTGTCAAGAGGAATGCACACTCAAGCGCAAAATATTTGTTAGCCACGTAATGCAATTTCGACTTGAATTGTACAAAACATAAGGAAGCCAAGCCCGCAAATGGAAAGAAACAAAAGAAGCCGCAGGGAAGCAAAGTGGCGAAAAGAGATGAAAAAAAAAAACAAACGCAAATCGCATGAAAAATTAAGTCAAGCGAAACGACATTTTGAGCCGTAGGGCTGACAAAGAAATAAAAAAAAGTAATAATAATGCTGCTGCTCGAAAACTATCAATCAATAGACAAAACGTTGATTAACATGACGAGGGAGCGAAGCGTGCAGCTTAATTCAGTTATTATTATTTTTTATTAATTTATAGATTTTTTTTTTGTGGTTTTTTCGGATGGCAAACAAATCGCTGCAGCATTTACTGTGGCATGCGCAGGGAGTAAGGCAATTTGTGGGGGCTGTTGCAAACTTTACTTTTACTTTTGCCTTTAAATAATTCAGGCAAAACTTAACGTGTTGTTCAGCTGAATTAACACGGACAAAATAAAATAACGAATTCATTGAACTCTGGCAAGTGATTGAAGTAAATATTTTGATATTTATTGTGCTACATGATTAAGCTAAAGAATAATCAGTTTTAGATAATAAGAAGATCAAATAATATTAAATCAATAGATTGAATTAATTTTAAGCAAAGATTGCGACATTTTTTAAAAATGAAAATAATAATTATATTTAATAAAACAAATGTTGCAGTCATTATTTCAACTTTTACAACTTAAATTTTGGGCTATGGTCGTCTTTCAAGATTCAAGTAGTTATTTGGCATTGTTAGTTTACAAATTGTCATTGTTCCGTTCAAGCGCTGACCTTTCGCTTCGGAGCACACGGCGAATACGTAACATTTATTTAACGTGCATTCAACCCGTCTTCGTTTTGTGTGCCTTGAATAAGAAAACAATGAAAATCTCTGAAGTCTAAAAATACAGACACCTCAAATGTGAAACTTGTGAGGCCTAAAATTGAGTGCGGCCATAATTCATGATTATGCAAAAAGGTCAACAGCTTTGACTGGACCAAAAGGGCCAGCCACTTAGCTATTGTTCTGGCTTCTGGCGTCGGAGGTGGAGGGTTTTTTACTTTTTTTTTTTATGACGCGCCTGTCGCGTTGGCAAATTAAATTAAATGTCCGCCCGGCACACACACAAAACGATTTGGCTGCTGTTGAAAGGGATGCAGAATTTATTGTGCCTTTCGGTTTTTTTTATTTTTTGTGTGCATTTTTATGCTTCGCTTTTTTTTATGGGAAGGAGAGCTTCGCACCGGAACTGACAGGCAAATTAATCAAACGAAACTGCCAAAGGATCAACATGAGAATGATGAGCAGAAAGATAGGGTGGGTCAAAAAAAGGCGGTGGGAGGAAGGGTGGGGGAGGGGGGGAGGGGTCGTAGGATACGCACAGTTTGGTGTTTAACGAGCGTGAAAATGAAATTGAGAGTAACTGGCAACTGATTGATAAAGCCATCCGTCTGTCCCTACTGGACTCCCTTTGCCCCCTTGGTGTCCCTTTGATCAACTGTTTAGGGCAAAAGTGTCACATGTTTGGCAGCTAGCCAAATGTATTAATTATATGCATTTTAAGATATCGCTGTGCACCACTATATGTATATATATATGTAAATCATTCCATTTTATTTTGTGTCACTTGCAGCTCTATGCCGGCACCAAGATGAGACGCAACAGCATTCAAACAGCGACCACTTCCACAAATCGACAGCTTTGGCTGCCGTCGCTGATTTTACTTCTAGCAGGCAGCAGCAGGATCAGCGCACAATGTCCTTGGCAACGTGAAGTGCCCGATCTGCAAGCGAGCTGCATATGTGCCTACAATCTGGGACGAGAGCTCAGCGTACAATGTGATCAGGTAAGAAAATGGTTTGGTTGTATTGTACATTGAAAGAATTCCAGTCTCGAGTTTTCTATCGTTAAATTACCATATAATTTGTGTGCGATTGCAGGTGGAGTTCTCGCAACTGGTGGATGCGATGAACAAATATGCGAGACTGAAGCCGGTGGATTTGCTGTATGTGAACAATGCGACCATTGAGGAGCTGCCCGATGATATATTCAGCAGTCTGAGTCTGCACAACGTGCAGCTATCGAGCTGTGGCATCAAGAGAATATCCAGTGGCGCCTTCAAGGGGCAGGAGTCAATGCTAAAGAATCTCAATCTGCAGGATAATCTGTTGAGTGAGGTGCCCATTGCAGCACTCAAACCGCTGGGCAGGCTCAATCTGCTCGACTTGTCGCGCAATCAAATCACCCAGATACCGGACGATGCCTTCACGGGTCTCCACAAGCTGTCCACGCTGAAGCTGAACGATAACAATGTGACCCTATCTCCGAGCGCATTTCGTGGTCTCGAGCTGAGTCTGAAGAATCTCAATCTGAAGGGCACAAAGCAGCGGCGAGTGCCGGAAAGTATACGTGGTCTGAAGAGTCTCGCATTTCTCGATCTCTCGCAGAATGGCATCAAGGAGCTGCCAGGCGCTGGTGGCATACGTGTCTTCGATGGCTTGGATGCACTCACAGCCCTCAATATGGAACGCAATCTCATTCAGAGCATTGCGGAAACGGCATTTGCTGGTGTCCGCAAAACATTGAGCTCGTTGAGTTTACTTAACAATCTGTTGGCCGATTTTCCCATTGGCGCTGTGCATTCGCTGAAGGAGCTGCGTGTTTTGGATATTGGCTTTAATTTGCTCACCTCGTTGCCGGAGGCGGCGTTCCGTGGCAATCCAAGCATCACACTGCTGGCCTTGGACGGCAATCCACTCAGCACGGTGCCGGAGGGTGCGTTTGCCCATTTGAATGCCACGTTGCGTGGACTCTCCTTGGGCGGTCGATTCCTCCATTGCGATTGCAAACTGCGCTGGGTCGCCGAATGGATACGCAACGGTGACTTACAGGTCAGCCAACGGGCATATTAAATTAATCGATCTGTTGTTGATTGCCTAATTCCCTTTTATTTTTTTATTTTTGCTTTTTAGGTCACCTCACGCGAACGCAATCCTCAGTTTTGTGGCACACCGCCACGTTTCCGTGATCGCGGCTTCTACTCCATACAGCCGGAGGAGTTGAATTGTCCCGAAATTGCTGACGCTGCGCTTCGTGGTCCTGTCGGCCTCGCCGACAATCTAAAGCCCACGTTTCCCTCATCACCGGACTCGGCGGAGTTTGAAACGGGCTCTGGCACTGGCACAGCTGCCGCCTCATCACCAGTTGCCAACAGCCTTAGCACCACAACACCAAAGGCAACAACAACAACAACAACAAAATTAACCACAAGAACCACAACAACAGCAGCGCCAACAACCAGTTTCAGCCCAACAGTGAGCACGGTGAGTGATTTTTGATTTGGGCAACCAATTTGTACCTGAGAATTCCTTTTATTCCTACTAAAATGAAATTGATTTTGAACGGTTTAAAAAGTTAGTCAACTAACAATTAATTGACAGCGACCTCAAAAATTGAAAGCAAGTTTTATAACAGCTTCAAATATATTAAGCTTTAAGCGGTTTATATTCAGCTTTAAGTACTTTAGACGAGTGACCAGATTTTCAAACTGTGAATGTGCTGAAAGCCATTTGAACTAACTAGTTTGTATATAAAAAGGCTATATAAATTACTATAATAACAAAACTCAGAACTATATTCAACTTACACCAAAGCATGAAGTGAAATATAATTTTATTTCTTACTGATTGAACATTTTCTGCCACAAATCTGATTAAATGAATGAAGCACTGATTTCAATTTTATTGGTTTTAAATGAGAAACAAGTGTTGCTCAGTCTTTCTGCCAGTGTAACAAATTTCAATTTTGCAAACTGTCTCAATTTGCACTTAATAAATCCAGAATTGAGCACTTGCCTTTTACTGACGACACGACGCGACTTGACATGGTAAAAGCCCCAGTTCGTGCAACTAACACCAAAAATTGCCATAAACTGAACATCTTACAGCAAATTTGAGAATGTCAGCGAGTGATTTATGCAACATTCAATATCTTTGGCTCTCCCTCAGACTCGTCCGCCCACAGCAGCGACAACAGCCACAACGAAAGCCGCTTCATTGCCAACAGCTGGCATCAATGGCACTGGCAGCGTTCAGGCCACGGCCATTACATCGACAAGCAGCAGCAGCAGCAGCAGCAGCAGCAGCTCCTCGTCCTCGTCAGCCTCTGCCACATTGCATACGAATGGCAAACAGGCGCCTGGTTGGCGTCAAGGCGCCAATGGATCGAATGGTAGTCAACACAAGCCACAACGGCCGCCACTGGTGCTGGGCTATCCGCCGCAACGTGGCACACGGATCGATGATGCCAACGAGGTGCAGGTGAAACATGCATTCCGTCAGGACAGCGCTGTCATCATCCAGTGGGACTCGGAAACGGCCAACATATTGGGCTTCCGTGTTGTCTACCGCCTGTTCGGCGAGAAGGCCTTCAAACAGGGTCCGCCCCTGGAGGCCAGTGAGCGTGAGTTTAAGATCAAGAATGTGCCCGCCCAGGAGTGTATCATTGTGTGCGTCATTTCGCTGGAGGAGCTGCATGTGACGCCCGAAACGGTGCCATATCAGCAGTGTCGCGAGGTGCGCACCGTCTCCTCGCAGACATCCAACATGGATAAGATAACGATTGCGGCAAGCGCCGCCATTTGTGGCACCATCATTGTGGCCGTGATTGTTTTCATCGCAGCAAGCAGGTAAGAATAATTACAAGCGTTTATTCCTCGACAGCACATTCGGTTAGGCTCTAGTCTAGTAAATACACTCAGAAGAAATATGTCAGCATATTTGCCATTTTTTTTTAATTTGAGTTGAGTTTGAGTTGAGACCATTTCGTTATATAATTTATTTAAAATAGCAAATATTTCTAGAATTAATATAGATTTAGAACAATTTTGAATATATTTTTGATAATATTTTTCTGAGTGTAGCCTTGCTGAGAGTGCTAAAATGTTCGTGTTCTGTGCTATTCTTGCTAAACGTATTTTGTATTGTTTGCACTCGAGCATTATCATCATCAACTCAATATCTATTTTCCCACTCCCTTTCTCCCACCCCCCTTCTCTCTCTCTCTCTCTCTCTCCCTCTCTCTCTTTCTCTGTCTCTCTTTGATTTTGCAGGCGCTCGCGTAAGCTGCAAAATAACCAGCAAAAGAGTCCATTGCCAATTGGAGGTTTGCCCGTTAATTGTTGCGGTCCAACCGGTTCGCCAGGACCACTTGGCTCCATTGCCACGCTATCGGCATTTAACAATCACAAGGTGAGTTTTTCCACTTGCCAATTGGCTGTAAAAATAAAATAGAAGGTGGCTGTCTGCCCGAGGTTGTTGCTAAATTGGCCTGCGACTCGGAAATGGTTGCAATTGAAGGCAACCTTTTTTCGCCTCGATTTTTTTTTATTTATTGACCAACAAATAAAACTGCTGCGTTCTGAGGTCGAAGTGCTAAAAGAGCCATCTATTTTATTTTTGTCTATATTTTGGGGTGAATTTTCAGCTATCTGCCAAATACATTTTCAGTTGACTTTTTCAAAATCAAACAAACCTTTAAAAGTGATCATTTAAAACGGTTACGGAAAAGCTATTAGAGCGATTGCATATGTATTGAAAATGGTGTTTTCCATTCAACTATAGAAAACGCTAAGAAAACAAAAATCAACAAATAAATTCTTATTTGGTTTCCCTTTAATGGCTTTTATTTAAAACGTTGAATATTTTGTATATATTGCATTTTCTTTTCAACAATAAAAAACTTTGAAAATGCACAAAATCCACATGCTAATAAAAGTAAATTTTTATTTGGGGTCCCCTTAAAAAATGGCATTTAGCTAAAAGTTTGAAATTCAAAAATTAAACTTTATAAAAAGTAACTTTGACTATATATTTTCAACTATGACCCCGACTAACTTTCTGCGCATCGCTTCTCCTTCTGTGCACCTAGGAATGGGATCAAGTATCTGCGTACAGTGGACGCTCGATACCGCGACCACGCATCTATCCCGTCGAACAGCCCGACGATATGCGCAGCCATTTCTCCGGCATGCCCGGCAAGGTGGCCAAATCAAGGTAAGTCGCACAGGGGTCAAGTCAAAAAATCATGAAATATTCAACATGCAACGTGCATCGTAAATCATTAAAAATGTTGCACAAATATTTGCTTGATTTTCGCGATTTAATTTATTTTTACACTTGTTATTGATTTAATTATAATTTCATATTTCATTATGTTTGTTGTTTACTCATGCACACACTCACACACACACACACATTTACACACACACACATTTACACACACACACATGCGACTGCGACTGGTACAAATGAATCTCGGTCAACACCAACCAGCAGATCCATAGCCGATGGGCAATCGCAGCACAGTTTCTCGAATAATTCGCATCGCGGTTATTTGGGCAGCGCCTTCCCCACAAATCTGGTCAATTCACGCCCAGAGCTGCGGCAATCCCGCCAATCGTTGGCTGCTGCCTCCGAGCGCATGTCACGCGCCTCCTACGCTGGCTCCATACACGGCGGCAGCGGCGGCGGCGGTGGAGGCGTTGGTGGTGGTGGTGGTGCCATGGGCGTTGGCGGCATGGTCAATGCTGGCAGCTTGATGGGCATGAGCGGACTGGTTGGTCCCGGCGGCCCAGCGAGCATTGCATCCAGCAACGCAAGACGCTCACGTCCGCGCTCCAGATCACGCGATCAACTGAACACAACACACATACATAACCATCGACCGGGAAGTCGGTAAGTAGAACGACGCTACTAACCCACGTCAGGTACAGGCTTAAAGCTCACACACTCATACACACGCACACACACACACACAGCATACACACACACACACACACACAGCTGTCAGCAGCTTATGAGCAGCTCAAAACATGTCGCTAATTACAAGCGTCACACTTTCAATTTTTTATTATTCATTCGAAAGTGTTAAAAGAAAAAAAAACTAGTTTTTATTGTCATCTTTTACATTTTGTGCCATTAAATTTTATTAACAATTTGCGCTTTTCACCCTTCTTTGCTTGTTAACTAAGCTGCGCCATAAAATGAAAGAGGCTTGGTCTCTTTTCATAAGCGTATTATGAGATATACATTTCAGATTTAATGATTTTTATGGCATTACAAATAAAAAGATTTTGTTTCAGATCGCAGATTGTTAAGATAGAAAGTGACGAGAATAGCAGCAGTTATTTAAGTTTGCCAATTATCAATTTACACAAAGATGTCTTGTTTTTTACTTAGTTTGGCTTTTAGCTGTCGAGCAACTAAACATGATTAAAAACTAAGTTGGGCTTTTTCCCTATTACCCCGTTAATCTACCGCTGTAGCTTGTGAAACCTAATTAAAATCATAGTTTATGTTATATTAGGTGTGTGGCTTATCAAACATCAGCATACATCAGAGTTATTCCATGCGAAACTTTGTTAAAAACAGCACATAAATAAATAAAATTCATCGCGCTTTAACCCATCGTAAATGCAATTAACAAGCCAACTCTGTTTAACGCCGCGATTATTTAATTAAGTTTACTCCCCCTCAACGGGGCCCCCCGCCAATTTTTGAATAATCGAACACAACTCAAAGAGTTAATTGAATTAATTCAGCAGATTTGGTGTTGTTGTTTGCTTTGCTCAGCGTGTAAACCTGTTACGTTCATTACAAATATTTTATTTTATTTTTTGCTATTTTTGTTTTGTTTTTTTTTTTTCAATTTCATTTTGGCGCAAATCATTAGCCGCCTTTCCCACCACAACTTTCCACACACAATTTAATTGCTGTATTTGTAATCGATGCTCTCTTCTGCTCCCCCCTCCCATTCCCCCCCGTTGATAGATATTCGCAGGCGGGCTCAACGCATACGCTAAACAATTATTGCGATACATCGGATAATTGGACCGATCATGATATGGATATATATATGGCGCGCAATCCGACAACGCGCAACGGTCTGGTGCCATTATGAGGGCGGCTTATGTTATCCTGATATTTCAATGTTGTATTAAATTTGGATGGCATTTTCTGACAGTATCTGACGCCGGCCATTGCAGCGGGTGGCGATGGTGGACGGCGTCAGCGGCAACAACAGCAACAACAACAGCAACAGCAGCAGCAGCAAAGACCTGCAGCACAACAGCAACAACGACATAGAAACAATCAGCAACAACAGCAATTGCAGCAGCCATATCAACAACAACACCAACAACAACAGCAACAACAACAACACCAGCAACAGCAGCGTTTACAATATTACAATGCAGCGCAGACACAGCGTTGCACCTCGCCGCCCGATGTGGTGCCCCGTGCAGCCAATTTCCATAATAGCAGCAACAGCCACACAAACAGCAACAATCCTAACCAGCAATCATTGCCCTTGCCAGCTGTTACAGCAGCAGCAGCAGCAACAGCAAACGTTGGCATTGTTGTTGAGAACTATTTCAACGAATATGAGCGTCAGGAAATCATTTATCATCCCACTAGCAATAACAACAGCAGCAACAGCAACAGCAACAGCACGCCAGCAACACGTTTGGGTAGCCGCAGCAACAATGCCTTTCGTTTACAGTTGCCCGCAACGGCAGCGACGACTACCAATATATTCTATGGGCGAAAGAATTATTCAATAGATGCAACTAATGCGCATACATTTAGTGATAACTGTAACTGTACTTGTAATTGTAGACTAAGCGAACAGCAGCAGCAGCAGCAACAGCAGCAGCAACAACAGCAGACAGCAACCACAACAACAACAACAACAACATCAACAACTGACAGCAGTCGCGTTGACACACAAACAGAAGCATCATCCTTGGCGCCCAGCACTTCAGTGTCAAGCATTGAGCAAGTGCACCCAGATAAGTATGAGCCTGAGACGGCAACAATTCCAACAGCAGTAGTAGCAGCAACAGCAGCAGCAGCAGTAGCAACAACAACTGACACAGCAACAGTAACAACAACAGCAACAGCAGCTGTGGCCTTGTCTGAACTGAACTTGACATTGGCTGACATTGAAACGGACTTGGACTTGGACATGCTTTGAGTGCAACATAATGTTGTTGTGGTTGTGGTTGTTGTTGTTGTTGTTCAAATTGTTGTTGTAGCTGTTAACAAAGTTGTTGTCGCTGCTGTTGTTGCTACTGCTTGCTGTCGCATCCCAAGCAATTTGCATTAAAAAATAAACAAAAAGAATAACTGAAAGAAATATAAATTCAAGTTAACCAACTATTTTTGTATGCTGTTTAAAGAGTGCAATGAATTACTTATACACATTATCTATTGTTTGTGTACATAAATGTAATTGTTATCTATTAACTGTAATCTGCAATCAGCAATCTGTATCCGTTAACTGTATTAGCGCTTTTTTTTGGTTCTTTGTCGTTGCACGCGTTGTTCTTCATTCTTTTCTTTTTTGGTAAAGCAGCAAATGTTAAGCAATCAAAGAACTAAAACGTAAGTCAATATCTTATAAAATGGTACTAAAAAACACTCACACACACTCACACACACCCACACACACACACACACACATACAAACACTCTTACTAGCTATTAAATCACTAATCTATAAAACAACATTATTTAATATAGCCTAGTAAAAACGAAAAAATAAAAAAAAAAACCTTTAAAAACTACGGTGCGACAAACATGGCAAATTTAAAAGTTATAAAATGTGATCATTTTTAAATGAACTATTAAAAAAAAACATTTAGATTGAATGATTCTAAAACATGTTCTACGTAAATTTACAGTTTTATTTGAAACTTTCTTAACGTTTGGCAAAATTCATCAACCGACATGCTGGAATTTTTTATGTTTATTTCTCAAAAGATTCGAAAAGAAGTCAAGAATTTAATTTTGAAATTGTGTTTCCCATGCTTGTCGCATCGCGTCGAAACAAAAACGAAACAAGAACACTTTCCAATAGCCCTGTGCAAAGAGGAGCATTTTACTGCCTTGAATATTAGGATATAATTTTGAGAAAACGCATTTTCTCTCGATTCTGTTTGCAAAAAACTATATCAAGCAAAGAATTGTTTTCATTTTTTAGAGCTCGAGAATTTACTTTTTGTATAAAAGCTTCAGTCGAAAAGTTTGTGTGCTAAGTTGATATAACAATTAATTGTTTAATTTTTATGTTTAAATATAATTTCATAGTGAGATTTTAATAAAATTAAAAAATATATATATTTAAAAGAAATTTACGAATCTTATGATTTTTATTTAGTTTCGCCTTGCAGGCAACGCTTTTGTCTTGGGTTTGTATTTTGCATTTTTATCTTTTTTTTAATTGTTATTACTTTATTTTGAATTATGGTTTTAATGCGAAGAGTTTTGCTTTTTATTCGATTTTCATTTGATGACATGTGTAAATGTTTGTACATAAATTTAATAGTTAAGCTTTAGAGTTGAGTTTCAAGCGTTTTTATTGATGGGATTTGTCAGAGTGCAAATCCAGGAGAACACAGTTGACAGTTAACAATATTTAGTGCCGATGGGCAGGATGAGGGCCAAACAAATGGCCGAACCCAATAACGCTCATATCAGGCGCTAAATAATTTAGTGAAGTAAGACATATACATATAGACGTATATATATATATACATACATCTATTAGAATTCGATTTAGGAAGAAGTTAAGACAACGCTTTGAGCATTAGACAAGTAAACACAATTTTGATGGAAAACGGGAGCAATTATTTAGAACAACAACAATAAAATTATAAATATATACATATACATAATATATTAAACAATTGTAGGCAATAAATTAAAAAGACAAATGTAGATGAAGTTGAAGTTGAAGAAAAAAAACACCCAACAATTTTAGTTATAATAAAAAGCAAAAGCAAATGTTTCACTTGTAAAGTAAGCAAATTAACGTATATTATCGATAACACGATATACAGCTGCGTTATCGATTCTAGTTGTAGTCATAAGAAAATTTGAAATCAAACCTAGTATTAAGCTTAATAACAATGAATTAAATTAATTAACTGCCTTAGCACCAGCGAAAAATGAGTTTAAACAATTCAAATGATAAAGACGAAGACGGAGACGGAGACGAAGACGGAGAATGAAGCACCTGCTTAGTTTTTAGTTTAGCGGCACTTTAGAGAATCGAGTTGAGCAACCTTGTACACAAATACTGCCAAACAGCAACAAATAATACAAAATCACGTGACATTGGGCCTGCTGTCTATATATATCTATATACATATATTTTGATACCCTGAACCCATTAAATTTATGTAACAAGGATATAATCGAGTGGAGCAAAAGTTTGCAGCAAAAAGTACAACAAAAGTATATCCGACCTTATAAGTTATATAAATATAAATATATATTCTTAATCACCATCACAGTCTGTCCGTCTATGCAAACAAGTCAATCATAGGGAATATAAAAGATGGCTTAACTTAACTTATAAATGAAGTATCGATTCTTATATACCACACATAGATCAAATTTCGCGAAAATCAATAAAAATCGATTTCCGATAGCAATAAAATATAAAATACAACAACATATTAAAATAAACTATTCCAATTGCATTAAGAACGGATAAGCCAAACAGTTTCTGTTAATCAAAACAAAAATGCACATTGATCGACAATTCTACTATATATATAAATCCAAAGTCTGGGTTCAGGGTGATTGCTAGTTGAGCTGTCTCGACTGGATTATTTTAAGTTATTTACATTTGTTGGTAATACAAAACAAAGCCTTATCGCATTAAGTTTTTGTAAAAACTAAAAAGCAAAGTCTTCAATTTTATTTATTTCCATCGAATTTCTTTCCTCTAATGTCACGTTGAGTCCCACTCGAAAAATGATATTGAATAAAAAACCAAACACGATAAAACACCATCCGATTTTAGACTTTAGAACGGAATGAAGTTACTCAAATCTTACCATAAATGTGCGTTAAATTGTTAATATACGAATTAAAGTGTTAACTTTGCGGCTTCAAAAAAAAAAAAAAAACAAAAAAACCAAAAAAAATATGTATTAGCAAAAGTTCATTAGAGTCAAGTTTTTGCCAAGTTTTTTCGGTTGTTGTGTTGAAAGAGAAACACGTTTTATTTCACTAACACGCATAAAGTTCCAAATAAAGCATATTTTTGTTAAGCGCTCAAGATTTTTAAATAATTAAAGGGGGACGGATTGGTTACTCACCCAGGCACCGACAGAGAATTGTCCCATAACAAACGCAATTGGCGTGTAAATACTGCCCACAACTGGGCCATGCTCTCCACGCCGCCCAGATGGGCGTGGCAAGTGGACAACAGGGCGCTGAGGCGACAGACCAATGAATCTGCAACGGCGCTCTTAATGCGCATCGGATCGAACTGCAAGCAAGTTGTTTGTGTAAATAAAGAAATATGAAAAACTGAAACTAAAGAATCAGCTCAGAATCAGCTCACCTTATCCTTAAAGCTCTGCTTGTCATAGGGAAACAGTGCCAGATCGGGATGCATGTCGGGAAACAGATAGGCGAGCAGCTCGGCGAGCTCACTCTCCGTCATGGGCCCCGGCAGACGCTTGGTGAGACCCGATTGCGAGGGCAGCTCATAGTTCTGGCTTTGCTGCCGACGCGTTGTCAACTTGTGCTCGGTTAGCTTATCAAGGGGATTTGTGTGTTCTGCACCGCTTCTGATGCCCGAGAAATTGCGGCCCACATAGGAGTCGAGGGTGCGAGTTACTTTGCCGACCGCCTGATAGTCTCGCAGGCAGCAGCTCAGATAGGAGGAGGCCTCCACAGATAAGTAGATTTTGCCCAGGGGCGCCTTTGAGGGCACAAAATCTGTGCGCAGCTCGCTGTCAAAGGCCACCGTCTCCGAGAGTTCGGGCCACGTGTAAACCAAATAGCTTTCCGTACAAGATTCGGGTGCATAACCATGTGGCAGGGCACAGAATTGCTGCACATCCAAACGCTCCACATCGCCATCGATGACAATATCCTCTGAGCTCGGTCCATGCGCAAAGGGCACATACAATGGTACACGAATTCGTACCGCATCCAGCGAATAGGTGTTTCTCACTGATACCCTCGCATCTTGAGCATACGAGGCGGGCAACTTGTCGTGGAAGAGCGTCAGCAAACCCATCAGATAACGGCACTCTGGCGGCGCCTGCTCTAGTCCAATCAGACGAAAATTGGTGCGCAAAGCGGGCGCCAAGGCGACGCCAGTGTAAAAGTTCCACTTGGGATCGTAGATCTGCACAAAGATCGGCACCACGCTGCTGACTTCAGCGGCCACAACTGCCGCAGCACTCAAAAAGAAATTGAACTCTGATGTGGATTTCATGTAATTGCTGGCCGCATTCACTGGATGCAGCACGATAAAGCGACGCAGTCCGTAAATCCGTGCCAGCGTATGCAGCTCACTGGAGTTCCTTATGGGTGGACCAAAACTATTCCCACTGCACATTAAATCGTGATGACAATTTGTGCGCTGCAAGCAATTGCTGACTGCTGCTTCTGCAGCCTGCTGCTGCCTTTTGGGCAACTGTGCCTCAAAGTAGTCGACGGCGATGACGTTGCGCAGCATATTCAGCGTCTCGGACTTCACATGCCATTTGCATTTGAAAAGCTCCTCGGGCTGCAGTGGGACGCCAACGTCGACGGCCACCTCCCATTTCTGCAGCACTTCGCCAAGCTGCGCGTTAAAGACCTCCCAGTCAGAGTCAGCGCTGAAGTTCTCGCGATAGAATTCGTTATCATCGATTTCCTCGGCCATTGTTTTGTGCCAATTTTACTCGTATCAACAATCAAATGGCAAAACAACACAATAAAATGCGAACAAATGCTGCCAGCTGGTCGGCCAGAGTTGCCACGGTGCCGCAGTATGCCAATTCGCTTAGCAGCTAGAGATGGACTGAAATTGCACAACGAGCAAGCGATAGAATTGTAATAAAAAATAATAATAAAATGAATAATAAAATAAAAAGAAATAAACGAACATTGATATTTCGAATGAGACAGCATACTGTGCATACGTAAATTAGCGTTGCCAGACTATTGAATTCAACATAAACTTCCAAGACAAAACGCACATTATCGATTTCTGCCTATCGCATTTTCAGAAACAACATCATAATGGAATACAAACGAGGTGCATTTCAAACTAATAATGAACAATTAAATAAATATCCATTTGATAACAATTTTTAATTAATGCAGTTGGCAAGCGCTTTCTGTGGAACCTGGCGTCGACAAAACTCTTTTTGAAACTGTGGCAGGAGTACATCGAAGAATTGCGGGGCACTCGAGTAAATGCGCAAATCTACAAGGAGATCGCCGACAAATTGCACAAATTTGGTCCAACTCACGTTGAAGTCAAGGCCAAAGTGGACAACATGACCAGGAAATACAGGTGTGTGTGCTCTCCTATATTAATTAACCATATACTATTAATTTTATTTCTGCTATTTCAGAATAGAATTGGATAAAAGTCATGCAACTGGGCTGCCATCGAAATGGGAACATTTTAAAACGGTGCAGGAATTATTAAACGAATCGAGATCGGTCAAAATGAAACTGGTCATGGCTAACAGTTTGGGTATAAGCTAAATACACCTTATAAATATGCACCTTGAATAATGTGAACGTATTGCAGATTTTTCGCCATTTGAGGATTCTGACAGCGGCGATGTGGACAACATAAACTCGCCAAATCGAAGCAACTCTCCAACAATAGAGCAAAGAAGCAGCACTGAAATCTATCAAAAACTGGAACCATCAAGCCCTGCTTCTCAAAGAAGCGACTCGGCGTATTCAACAAATACTTATGCGCCAGCAGAATCAATGGATTTGGATGGCAAACCGGATAGATTATTAGCCATTGAGGAGGCTAATTTAGCCATACAAAGAGAAAAACTGAAGGCACTGAAAAGCATTGCCGATGAGTTATCTTCAATTCATAGGGATTTTCTCAAAGTTTACACAAACCACAAGAGATGCCCTAAGAAACACACGCTGGCCTTGGATTCTATTAGCAATAGTTCTTAAGTATTAATTTTGCACATAGACTAACAAATTTGTTATGAATATTAATTCAATCGCTGACAAGTAAATTAGCTTTGTTTAGATGAAAAAATAAAAAAGGAATTCTCGCTCGAAAATTGGAAAACTTCCATTCTAAACAATCAACTGTTTATGAAAAGGGATAACAACTTATTGGCAACGCTTTGCCAAACTGATAAAGCGATAAATTCCTTCTTGTTAATCGCCTCCGCAGATTTATCGACTTGAAAACCGCGTTTTAATATTCGCAAGTTTTGTTTTGTATTTCAATTAAATATTGAAAAAACCTTAACGCTGGCACATATCGGTAAATTGATAAAGCTGTAACTATATAGCTTGTAGTTGTTGTTGTTTTTTGTTTTTTTTATTAATTTACATTAATCCATTCACTATTTGCTGTCGCGCGCGGGGCTTTGCTTAAAAGGTAAACAACACACTCAACTCGGGCCTCTTAGCCAACGATGAGGGTGCCCTCGTCGGGGAACTCATGGGTGGGCACCTCTAGGTTCAACGGGGCCGGTCCCTTGCGGATGCGCCCGGAGGCATCATAATGGGAGCCATGACAGGGGCAATAATAGCCACCAAAATCACCAGAATTCGCAATTGGCACACAGCCCAGATGCGTGCAGACGCCAATCACAACAAGCCACTCGGGCTTTATGACGCGTTGCTGTAGAGAAACAGGGATAACAATCATCTATAAATATATATATATATATATATATATGGTATACGCACATCATCAGTTTCGGGATCACGCAGCGCGGATGTGGGCACGCCCCGCTCTATCTCGATCTCGGAGGCGGTGCGATGGCGAATGAAGAGCGGCTTGCCGCGCCACTTGAATGTCACCGATTTGCCCTCGGCTATGTCAGCGAGTTTGATCTCGATTTTGGCCATGGCCAGCACATCGGCCGAAGCGCTCATGGAGCCCAGGAAGGTGTTCACCAGACCCTTGGCCGCATACACACCGCCAACGGCTCCGGCACCCACCAGCATATAGGAGAAGGCCTTGCGCTCCTCGGCGGACTCGTTGCGGCGACGCACATCCTTCACAGAGTCACGACGATACGGCGAAAAATCGGGCACCTGCAGATCGCTGTGCGCCTGCCGAGTGGCTGCAAGAGGAAAACAAATACTTTAGTTATGATGTACGCTATAAATCTGGTTGATTGACAATTGGTTGATGCTCAAAAAACAGCAGGAGTTGAAGCACCCACATCTTGGCCCGCGCAATGCCGGACACTTTCATTCATTCGTCAATCAGCTGTTTGCCAGGAACGAGGTTATGTAGAAATTACGTAAGGAAATTGGCAACTTTAGGCATTTGTCGATTGAAAACATTGCGGAAAGCATTTTATCTTGAATGTTGACGGTGTTCCACGTAGAATTCCACAGAATTTGTCTATTATTATGTAACTGCAGCTCCAGATTTCGATTGTTGATGCTTACCAATGGCATTGACAGCAGCACCGCTCGCCCGCAGGCTGGTGGACAGCGCCTGTGCACTGGCTCGCACATAGGCACAGGACACGGCTTTCATCATTTTGTTGGCTTGCGTTTGTTATTTCTTATTGTTTTTGTCTATCGAAAAATTTCGTTGACTTTCCACCAACGTCGTCCGTCTGCTTTGCTGTTGCTGTTGAAAACCAGAGTGACCGAGCGCCGCACGCGTGAAAATACCAAAAAAATGTCACCTACATATTAAATACATTCAATACCAACAAAACTCTATGTTTGACAACATAGAATAAAGTATCAAGTATCTGCATGGGTGAAAAAATATGATTTTGTTTATTTACCGAAAGCCAAAAGTTTACAATGTAGCAAAAGTAGCTCGCATTTGAATTTCCATCAGTTTGGCATTACGACGTGACGTAAGCGCAAAATGAGCAACGTAGCTCAAACTGCGTTTCGCTTGCCTAAGATACGTAAACAAATGTTGCTTGCGCGCCAAATTTGACTCACTTTACGTTGCCTGAGAGTGCTCGAGTAGGAAACACCTTAGTCAGAACCGTTTTAGATACTTCAAGTCGACACGACACAAAGTACGTTGGTTGTATGTATATACATAAGACATATATATGCAGCATCACCGGAAGAGTAGTCTTTGCTTTGCGAATACTGCCTATTCAAGACACACATTTCAGTTTAGCAATTTTTTGAAGCAGAGATTTCCCATCATTGAGCGATCTGTAAACAGATCTAAAAACAACATTAAATTCACTCCAAATTAGTAGCTGCTTATATGGATTAAGGTCTAAGAACAATGGTGACAATTGTGACATAAAAAAAACCCTTATTTTTTATTTCCTTGCAGCTTCCATCTAAATGAGTACTGCATGCGTATTTTCCAGCTAATAATACTTAACAGCCTCCCCGACCTCCCCCACCCGCTGAGTGGCTTGGTAACAAGGTAAGCGAGCAACCCCTTTTATGAAAAGTTTTCCCTTCCAAATTAGAAACTGCAACAATTTGGCTTTCGCCAAAAATACAGAAAAGGGTTTTCATGGAAAACCGGTTGTGCACCACCGAAAAAACCACCACCATCACCACCACCGGCAGTTAGTCAGTTTGCACAGTTTTTCCGATTGCATTTTCCTCTGCTCAATGTTATGTCATTGATTAGAATTCTGCGCCCTGAAGTTCTCTCATATAAAACGGGGCAGAATTGGGGATGTGAGTTGAATGTGTAATTTTATTTAATTAATAAGCGCTCTTTAAGTTTATTTGCAAATAAAAAACGTTGAAACGTTTGTTTTGCTCTTCGCTGACCTCATCGCGCTGAACCGCAAAAACAATAAACGCATAAAATGCCAATAAAAAAATGCATAAAAATGCGAAACTTGACAAAAATAAAAACAAAACTAAAAAAAAATTCACATTATTTATGCGCATAAAAGTAGGCAATAGCAAAAACAAGCACAACAACATTATTCGCCCAACTTTAAAACCCAATCGGCAAGTGGAATAAAAAAAAACAGAAGAAGCCCAACAACAAAAATATAAAGCAGTAAAAAAGAAAAACCAGCAACGCGCACAGCCGGCAAAAGTAATTCCTTTGGCGCCAGGCCTGTGATTATCGAAAGTAGTTCTTTTTGATGTTGAAAGTTTTTGCCTCCCTCGCCGCCAGAACATTCCCCCCCTCCCCCCTACCCTCCCCTCCCACGCCTTTGGCCACAAGCTGCCCGCCCCGTCGCTAGGTGGCGTAGCAAAAGTGAAAGTGAAAGTGAAAGTGAAAGGAGAAATGCGTGCTGCTAGCGGCGTCCGTTTCCATTTCCAGGCAAGGCAATCTGCGCACATAACGGCGCCTCTATGTACTTACCACGACACTTACACACACACACACACACACACACACACACACACACACACACATATATATAGACTTACTAACATTCGCACAGACGCGCACAAAAAGTGCGTGAATTTTTGAGCAAAACAACAAATCCAACAGCAATTTAAGCCAGTTGCTGCAACGAACTGAAAATACTCTAATAAATTGCAGAGATCTTGGAGCATTTTTGGATCGTTGCAGTTGGATTAATTTCAATTGATTTGTTGTTGGCTATAATGATTGATCCTTAACTATAGTTTTATAGTCTGACTGCAGCTCAAAGTCCTATTGGATTATTTATCCACCTGCAGCTTTTGTATGAAATAAATATATCATTATTATTATTATTGTTATTAGTATCAATATTATTCGTATTATTATTTTATTCCTTTCTATTATTTTTTTTTTTCATATATATTTGGCTATGGTATGCAAAAACGTCAAGTCCAAATTTGGAGTCGCAAGCTTAAATTGAGCCAGGAATAGTTTAGATGCTGTTCTGTGTCTCAAAAGTTTCTATCGCAATTATTTCCGTGAACCTTGATGGCATAGTCAGCTGTGCAGCTCAATTGGAGAGTGTATTGCAACAGCACAGTTAAAACTATGCCGCGTAGGCGACGCAGCAGCAGCAGCAGCAGCCCAGAAGCAGTGAAGAGCTCCCCCTTTTAACCAACACAGAACACCACACCACACAACCCTCTGCTGGCGTTAACTGCGTTACACTTTTCAGCAACTTTTACATTGGGCAATGGCGCCAACTACAACATCCACATCAACAACATCAACAACAACAGCAGCAACTTGCTTTGGCTGCCTATTTTTCAAGCCCGCCCCGCCTTCTAAATGCCGAAGGGCTGCTTTGCTCTTCCAGCTCCACTTTGGTATGTGTGTATGTATTGGTGTGTGTGTGTGTGTGTGTGTGGCGTGTGCAGCGTTGCGGCTGCGGCTGTGGCAACAACAGCAGCAACAACAACAATGACAACGACAACGTCGACGACAACAGCAACATTGCCTGCTACAGCCGCTTATCGCAACATCAGCCAAGCATAAAGCTCAATACGCACACCCAACTCAACCCAACTCAACCCAAACCAAACCGAACCGAACCGAACCATCCATCCACCCACCCACTCGCACCACCAACCACCGCCCTGCAACAATAACAACAACAACAGCAAGAAATTTGCCCCCCCGTCGACGAAAGTTGAAAGTGGAAAATTGTGCGTGGCAGCCAAAAAGTTTCAGCTGAGCTGAGCTGAGCTGAGTGACGGCCTCCTAAACTGGCTGACTGACTGACTGACTGAGTGACTGACAGTCGGGCTGACGCCCATGCACACCACAATTTCCACACCTCTCCCCTGCCCCCACCCCCCCTTACCCCCTTTTTTTGGCCTGGACTACCTTGGCATGCAAAACCCATTTACTCCTTGGGCGGCTTCTCTGAAAATTAAATGAAATAAGCAGCTAGCTATGTGCAACTCCCGCAGTGTTGGCCAGGGAAGTGAGGCGATTGGTGTTAGAAAAGTGATTGAAGGAGGGGGCGGGGAGGGTGCTTCTACTGGCTGGTGGCATGTGCAGCCTTTAAGATGGCGCGGTCTCGGGTCCCTGGAGCCGCAACCAAATGTAGCACAGCTGGCAGTCATTTTCTCAACCGAACTCTCGGTTTGCATTTAAAGTTATTATGCCAACGGCAACAATTCAGTTTGGGTCTTCATATTATATATACACATCACACATAAATATAGCCTGATAAATACATATATATTTTTTATACATTTTTTTAAGATTGTTGTTAGCACATGCTTAGCTGTGCATTTTGTTGCTCGACTTTTTCCCTAAGCCATTTTGCCAGCCAGGATTAGGTGACCATAACAATTGTTCAACGGACAGCGAGCAACGAGCCGCTGTCCGCTTCTTTGTTTATTTGGACAAGTTAAATTTCTTTACATTTTTAATGTGCGTCAAAAAAAAAAACTGGGAAAAAGTACAAATTAAATATTTTCGCAACTGCAAGTTTGTTAGGAATTATTAATTTTGGTTGTAAGTTGGGTTTCAGAATTAGAATTTTAATCCTTAAAATAATTAATAAATTAATATTTGAAATTATTTGATATGATCGATAACAGCACCTGTTTTGTGAATATCGATAAAAATCGATTGATGATAGCAATACAAGATACACTTATAAATATATTCACTTCCCTTTAATATACTCTCAGCAAACCATTAAAGCATTTAAAGAATTTGGGGGACGCCACTTTACAACTCATCGCTGATTTCGCGTCCGGCGAGTGTCTTCTTCTTGGATAGCTGTGCATCTGCTCCTTTCCAGGCTGCAACCCGGTTGATAGCTGGCTTCTGTTCACAATTGATGTGCATCTTATGGCCACGATTATTGGCAATATCACCTAGGAACTTGGCCAAGTTATCGTGTGTGAAATGTTCCATAAATACAGCAAATTGCATTTGTTCGCAGTTGACGGCGACCAATGCTGGATAACCCGAGCTTGCCACTTGCAGACCCTCCTCTAACACCGGCTGTTCTCCTGCCTCGTTCCACAACCAACCGAAAGACTCCAGCTTAAACTTTTCGCCCAGCTTGCGTAAAGTATGCAACAGTCTGTGGCGACACCTGGCATTGCAGTCGAGCAGTGAGGGCAGCACCGAAATCACACACCACGATTTCTCCCCACAGGCACCATACAAACTGGCCTCATCGATCAGCTGCAGCAGTTGTGGCACCTCCAACTTTGCCATCGCCCAACTGACAATATCCGCTGCATTTCGCTTGCCAGCATAATCCTGCGCATCGCTGACTAACTTTGTATTGGCTGGAAAATATTTGATGGTTAGACAATCCCTCAATTTATACGCCTTCTCTTTGATCGGCTGCTCGCTGACGTTCATGGCACCCAGCTTAATGCCTTTGCCACTCAGCTCATTGGCGGCCTGAATCCATTCGGCAGTGAATGCCTTGCAGTAGGGCGAATAGAATGCGACCAGCCAAATCTCATTTGAACTGAGCACCTGCTTGCCAAAATCATCAGACTGCAGCTCAATGACATCACTGTCGCATTCGCTGCCAGTCTCCAAGCACTTTGGCTCCTCTTCGACAGCGACTTTTTCGGCGACGACGTCTTCTTGCCCCTTGATGACCAGTTGCAGCTTCCGTTGAATTTCTGCCACAACTGCCATGGCAATTTGTTCTGCGTTTCGTGCTTCAAAATAATCGCTTGGCTGTGTTTTATTCACGCCAAAGATTTTGATCATCGGAAAGCCGCGCACTTCATAAGTGGAGCACAGCTCGTAATGCTGCTCGCCATCGACAGCGCCCACTTTGGCCACGCCCTTCAACGCCCTGGCCAGCTTCTTGTACTCGGGCACCATTGCGTTGCAATAGCTGCACCACGTTGCATAGAATTTCACAATCCAAATGGCATCGTCCTGCAGCACTTCGTGCTCAAAATTTACCGCGTTTAGCTCCACAACATCATCGCTGGGGCCGTAGAAGCCAATGTGACCAGCTGCTAACACGATCATCATCAGAATACTGCCCACAATTGCGATTCCCGACATTATAATGCACCACAGATATATGAAATCTTTCCAATCCTGTTTACTCATTGAATTTAGAGAAAATAGATTTTCCTCAGAAATGGTTGTTGTAGTTTAAGCTCCGCAAAAATGTAAATTCGTTTGAATTTTGTGTTTACATTCAGGTTTCAAGTGCAAATGTTTACTTTATATGAAAATGTTTGCTGTGATTGTTAGTTCTAAGAATCGAACGTTATTAAATATTGAGGGGTCTTTCTGGATTATTAAGTAAAAATAATGAAATTGATTCACATTTCGTGCAAAGCAAAAATAATTGTAGAAAAGCAAGAATTTGTGATAAGTGTAAATACAAAGGATTCTTCTCGGATCAGTGTGACCAGGTGTTATGTACAAGTTGCACGTTTTGCAATATATTTTTCATTTTCTTTTATTTTTAATTCATGGTTTTATTTTAAACTATTTTAAATTGGAAACTTCGTTTTGGGCTTTAAGTGTAAATACAAACGATGCTTCTCTGATCAAGCTGAACATTTGCCCATTGCATTTTATATGAAGACATTGTTTTCAAAAGTAATTCAAAATATTTTAATGATTTTGAAGAGTCTCAATTGTGTACTTATTTCACAATCGTATTAAACTAAAACTGTTATACTATTTATAGAAACTAAAATCGATTTGCTCTGCCGACTATTCGACTAATCTGTTTACTACTTCGTCCAATCTATTTTCTATTTTCACTGGTATTTTCCAAAGAAAACTCTCACAATAAAATGCCTTTTGAGCTGCCCACCTCCCCCTGCCCAGCTCATTCTCTGCCGCTCTTCTTCTAGCACTTTAAACTTTGTTGACATTTTTCAATTTGCGCCAACTTTCAAGCTAGAAACGTGAAAGTTTTTTCTTTGGTTTCTTGATAACAGCTAAAATATATAAATAAGGAGAAGAAAAAAACGTTGCCTAGAAGCGCAGAGAGCACAAAAAGAAAAAACATCAGGAAAAAGCGTCAATGAAACCTGCCCTAAATTCGCACAAGCGGCTTAAAACAACAACAACAAAATAACAAAGACGCAAGTAGCGAAAATATGAAATAAAAACAGGACACAAAGCGTGGCAAATAAGACGGAAAAACCAACAAAAACACAAAAAAAAACAGCAACAGCAGCAACAACAGCAACAACATCATAAGTCGCACAGCGGGCGAGCACAAAAAAAAATATCAGTTGAATAAGAAGAAGAATCAGCAGCAGCAGCGGCAGCAAAGGCAAAAAGGAAACGTCGACGCTGCGTTTTTCTTTCGGGGTCCTTGTTGCGTTTTGCGCTCGTACGCGCAGGACACGCGCCAAAGGAGATGGCGATGCGCAGCACGCATAAATCTAATGCCAAATTACATTATTTTGTCATTTTGGGGCGATGCCACCCAACACCCAACGCCCAATCCCACCATGCCCCGGCTCAGCACTGCTGCCGCTGCAGTGTCCTGGCCGCAGGGCATAAAACACTGTCAAAAATAAACTTGCGCCAAAAACAAAAACAAAAAAAAAAAAAACAAAAAAACAGCAGCAAAAAAAATGCAGAAAGCTCTTGGGGTAAAAGTTTTGTTTGCCTCACAGAGAAAAAAAAGCAAAGAAAAACGAAACGAATCGAAACGAAAAGTACATTATATGCAAGCATGCAAAGGGCGGAGAGTGGGGGGTGTGTGGGGGGCACGGGCCGGATAATGTGACGTGTATTTTGTGTGTGTGTTTTGGGGGAGGAAGGGGGATTTGGCATTGGGTCTGGGGTTGTTTGTCAAGTTCGCGGCCAGCCGAAAGTGAAAGTAAATGCAAGCGGCGCCAAAACGAAGCTCACGCGTCGCAGTCGCTGTCCGCGTCGCTGTCGACGTCGTGCGTTTATACCAAATATCCTTCGGCACGTTGCTTGGCCAAGGACATTGCGGCCATTAAAATGCTGGCATTCAAGCTTTTTCCAGCCGCTTTCTTGAGACGCGACTGCAGCAGCGACAAAATGCCACGCTCTCGCCAAAGCGCACTCCCTCTCTCCCTCTCTGTGTCTCTCTCTCTCTCTCTCTCGCTCTCTCGCTCTCTGTGCGTTTGCGCTGTGTGCACAACTTTCACTTTCTTTGCCTTGCCCTTTGCCTTGACAGCTTTTCACTTTCGTTTTTCAAACACCCTGAAAAAGTTCGACGACGTCGCATTTGTCTTTTCTCTCTCTCTCGCTCTCTCTCGCGTTCTCGCTGTCTCTGTGTGTGTCCCGTTCTGGCGCACAGGCACACAGTCACGCTCACTCTGTCGCACGCACGCACTGCGACTTCCTGTCTGTGTGTGTGGGCTTCCGGTTTTGTTTTTACAACTGATAAGGCGTCAGCCAGGCGACGTTGGCCCCAAAAAGTATGCTATGCCCTTTTGCATTTGTGTGTGTGTGTGTGTGCGTGCGTGCGCGTATATATGTGCATTCATGTGTGTGTGTCTGTGTGTGTGTGTGTTTTTGTGTTTTGGGAAGACGACCAGCAGGCGCCCTTTATGGTTGCTGCTGCCACTGCTGTTGTTGTTGTTGTTGGTGTGCGTTGCAAGGATCAAGGACGTTCAAGTTAAATGAAATGGGCGACTGCTCGGCAACTCGGCAACTGGAGCCAACGCGAATACTAAAAGAAATGCAGGGCGTACATTTTCATTTACTTGGGCGGCTCGGCTCGGCTCTTCTTCTTCTTCTTCCTTTCTTGTTGTGTTTTTTTTTGTTTTTGTTGCTTTTGTTGTTTTTTATTTTGGTGGTGGCTTGACTTTGACATGGGTTTTGTGTATGGGTGTTGTGGGGGGCCTTGTGCGTTGCTGGGTGGCTGCAGCTGCCTCGCAGTACATAGCAGATGTGCGTGTGCGCCTCTATATATATATATATATATGTATATATATATATATCTATATACAATAAAGGTGGGGTGTCGGGCGGGAGCAAGGGGAAGACTCTGCTGCGGCTGCGGCTGTGGCTGCTGCTGCTGCTGCTGCAGTCCTTTATTGAGCCGACTACCACCCAGAATCCACTTTGGCTTCAGCGACAGAAGCCAGCCAAAATGAGCTACACAGCAAACAATTCTGGTTTTAAAGTGATTATCGAAAAATAATAATAATAAATATTATATTAGAAGTTGCAATTGAAATTTATTTATTTATAATAATAGAGAACAGTTGGTGGGGTCTCAATTAAACTTACTCTTCCTCTTATCGAAATTAAATGATGCATGGAAGAGCAATGAGGGTTCAGGGAATTAAAGCATTGCTTGTCACTTCAAATTGATGCATTATTTTTGAATAATAAGAAAAATCCGCTAAAAAAAGTACTGTTATTCAAATGTAGTAAAAATTGTATTATATCATTACAAAAAATCGTTTTAGTTTGAAGTATAAAAATATATTGATTAAACAAAATTTGTTTATTTAAATTACATAAAATAAATTTTACTGTTATTGAAATGTCGATTTATTATTATTATTCCAAAGCAATTGTGTTGTTACTCCCAATTTTGTAAAGTGTATCGTATAAGCGACCGACCGCTCGCTGCGTTTGTAATTTTGGCGCTTTTTGTGCGTGTGCAGCGAGCGTTGGAAAGAGAGAGTTGGCAGAAAGGAGGCGAAGGGGCGGATAATGGGGGCGCTTGGGAGCGGCATTGTGACTGACGTTGATTGCTGTTGTTGTTGTTGCTGTTGTTGTTTTTGTTGGGAGGGGGGGCGGGGTTGTGCGTGAGTATATAGCATGGGTACATAGATGGAGGCTTAGCATTTGTTGTTGTTGTTGCTGCTGCTGCTGCTGCTGCTTTTCTAAATTGCGTAGTTTTCGCAGTGCACAAGGCAAAATTTTCATTGCCTTTTGGCGTTTTCCTGCTGCTTGCTTTTCACTTTTTCCTCTTTCTTTTTTTTTTTTGCCTTGGCTTACTTATGTGGGTCGCAGCGGGTTTTGGGTTTCCTTCTTCATGTGCGGTGCATAGCAATGCGAATGAATGCCTTTTTCTGTATGTGTGTGCGTGTGTGTGTGTGTGTGGGCGTGTGTGTGTGTGTGCGTGTGTGTATGCGTTAGTTTAAAGTTAAGCAAATGGCAAAGTTGCTGGCATTTTCCTTGGAAAAGCAGCCGCTTTTTAGGTTTGCCTGAGTCGTCGTTAACTTCGTCGTCAGCTTCATCCCCTTCTTCCAATAACAAAGTGCGTGCCAAATGTCGTATGCGGTCTTCAGGCGGTTAGATTTCGTTTCCTTTACTGTTAATTGCCAACTTTAAGCTTTCGCAATGGGCTTCTATAAATATCAGTTGGTTGGCAAGGCAGAAAGTGAAATTAATTTCAGCGATAATGTGCCTTCAAATGACAAGAACAAATTAAGTCGAACTTCAATGGAGCCTAATTACGCCAAAGATACAAAACCACATCTTTGACAATTCTTCTTCCTGGGTGCTCAAAATAATGGATAAGAGTTAAGAGTAACCAAACAAAGTTTTTTTTTAAGTTACAAACACACTTTAAGAGTTAGAATTCAAGATTTATGTTATACTTTAAATGTGTTGGTGATTTTCTTCTTTATTTTTTGTGATAATATTTATGATTTCAGCTTCCATATGGAATGTGTGGTCAGAAAACCAATTTAAAGGCTGCTCCAAAATCAATCTTTACGGAGTTCAATTTGGACTTCAATGTGGCAGTGTTGCCTATGCGTAATATCTAATAATATCCAATTATACTTTTCTCTTCTCGCTTCTTCTCCACTCACTGAAATTCCCAATGCGTATTCATCATTTGCATGCAGCGTCGCTCAATCGCTCAATTCTCAATTCTCAGCGCTGTGGCAGCTTTTATCCATTCAAAAATGTGCTCACTGACGGCAGCTGAACCCATCACAGCACCAACCACTCACACAACCACCCAACCACCCACTACTCACTGAAGCCACCACCGCCTTGCTCCTTTCACTTTTCATCTTCACAATGCTGTCGCACAATCTCAAAAATGTCAATCAAAGCAAAATGTCAGCCTGCAAGCGGCTCAACTTCAACTGAAGTCTTACCTCTCTTTTTATAACCCTCCCTCCGCCCCCCTGACTCCACCCCGTCCACCAGCCACCATCTGCCCACGCTTAACTCATTTAAACGCAATTGTTTTGCATTTGCCTGGCTTTTTAGCCGAACAACAAAAACAATTAAAAGAAAAACATTCTGGATTAAATGTATTTGTAATTATGTATTAGCTGGCAAGCAAGCAAAAAAAGAAAAAAAAAAAACAAAATTTATAAAAAACAATTTTTGCCTTTGAGCTTTGAGCTGATGGCGCCGTTAAAGTTGCTGCTGTAATTGCTGTCATGCTGATAACACACACACACACACACACACACACACACACAGCCACCCACACACACACACAGACACACACAAACATACATACACACTTACATCCTTTTGCTATGTAAAAGCTATTTGGTACATAGAGCGACAGGAAACACGCGCAGCAGCGACGCCGACTACGAAGTCAGGCCCCAAAAATTTGTTGCACTAGCAGACGCAGCCTACGCACAACCCTCACGTACACACACACGCACACACACACACACGCACACACACACACGCACACACACACACACTACAACCCACACCCACACACACTTATACAGCTGCAGAGTAATTATGTTGCCCGGCATCACTACTATGTTGCCCCTTGCCACAGTTCGCAGAGCTCGCTCTTTGGTATTTTTAGTTGTGCCTATGTTTTCATTGCATGCCACCCCATCAAGCTCAGCTCCCCGCACATCCTCCACTCATTCGCTAGTTGTGCGTGCCTTGACGCCGACGTCGACGTCGAAGCCGACTGCGCTGCGCAGCTCATTGAAATTTGAGGATTTTTGTCTCAGTGCCCTAATTAATTTTACGTACCATGAAAATCATTGTTTGTTGCTTTGCTTTTTCTACATTTTGTTGTTCCTCTTGCTGTCACCGTGTGTATGTGTTTCTCTCTGTGTGTGTGTGTGTGTGTGTGTGTGCGTGTGTGTGTGCGACTCGCGTTGCAAAGACCTGTTTGAGCAACGCCTACATGCGAAAAACAGCAGCTCGCCGCATTTGAAATGAATATCTTTTTGCAGCATTACTACGAGATCTACACTGCAATAAAATACCTAGAAAATCATGCAGAATTATATGAAATCTCGCCCTGGCGGGGTATACAATAGAAACCATATATTTATTGTGCTTGAAAGTCTTAATTGAATATCTGGTGTTTCTGGAAGCAGCATCAAAGCGATATACACTCTAAAAAAAAAGGAAGAAATTAATTAATTGATTACTCAAGATAAATTATGTGGAGCTTGACCATGGATGCTCTAAATTAATCTTTATTTTTAATATATTTACATGCAACCATAAAGTGATATGCACTTAAAATAACATACAAAAATAAGTAATCCATTTTTTATATATTTTAAATAACTGAGTTGACTGTCGTTAACCGAATTTGCATGGGTAAAGCAGACTTTTCATAGTTTTAGGTTCAGTGTGATCAGTCAGCAGCTGTTTTTACTGTGTTTACTCCTTTCGCTTCCTTTGTCTGCTGCCTGCTTCAATAACAATCCGTTACTTTTGTCGCAGTGCTTTACTCCCTTCAACGCTTCGACCCCCCCGCCGACTGTGCTCCCTACTCCCCTGCTCCTGCTGTTCCCTACTCCTTGCCCATGCTCCAAGATCGCACTTAAACTGCGCCATATTTTCCGCACAATGTTCAACGTTGTTGTCGTTGTTGTTGTCCGCTTTGGAAATTTGAGAAAATTAGGTTTTGCTTTAGCTGTTGGCAAAGCAAGGCACAGCGCAATGTCCTGGGCACGTCCTGGTTGCGTCTTCTGGCCGCCTAACCTGTTTTCTCTTTCTCCTTCGCTGTCTGTGTGTGTGTGTGTTTGTGTGTGTATTTTATTATTGTTGTTGTTATTGTTGTGCTGAAGTTGCCGCCGAGGTTGGTTGGTAATTAAATGCTGCGTTGCTGGACCACAGCGACGGCAACATGAACAAAGCACAAAGTCGATGGCGGCGCAGGCACCTAATCAGCAATCCCAGCGATTCTCGAATCTGAGCCACTGCTGCTTGCACCCCATTCCAACTTGGGGTGGAAATTATGCAAATGCCAGTTGCCAAGGTTTGAGCACCAAGGACAGAACAGTAACAGGACAACGGTCGTTCTATTTTTTGTCTTTTTTTTTTGTTTTTGTTTTTGACTGTCAAATTGTTTTTCATTGCTGCATTTAAAATATGCTCCAATTCTCATTTGCCATGGCTACAAATGGCTCGGCCAGTTTAATTAAAATTTCACTTTCGATGTGCTTTCTTCGACTGCTTTTTGCAACCCCCTCAGAGATGACTTAACGGAAAATGCATTACTGTTAGAGCACTAGAGAAACAACGTGGAATTTTATGTATAGATAAATAAATACCTAAAAATATTTAAAGTCAAAACTCGATTAGTGGAAATGTCTATATTATGTTGGCGTTGAATACAGCGAAAGGCATCATTGATTACGCATTGATACATTTATTTTTAGTCATCAATAAAAATTTTAATTTAATTACATCAATTTAATTTTCATAATTGAATTTGTGACTTTCATTTTATGTTTTAGTCCACATCAAATACATAAATAAATTTTAAGCATATAAAGACGGCAATTTCTTTTAATTTGATTAATCGACTTTAATAATTAGATGAGTAAATTCATCTAATATTTTTATAAATTTTGCATTTTGCTCACAAATGAATTTGTAAGCCATTTTAATAAATCTGTTCCTATTTAAGTTGCCATTTTAAGTGCTTCTTACATGTTTTTTTTTAAATATATTTTTTTAAACTCTTCTAAGTTTTTTCATTCACATTTGCTTCATTGTTTTACCTTTGTCTTCTCCTGTCTTATATAACACTGCCCAACTACACCTCCAACTTGCCACCAGTTTGTATGTTTTGACTTTTGGGTGTCACCCTGGCAATCTTAAATCTCTCGCAGTTGCCGTCATCCATTAGACTGATGCGCCTTTCGAGTTGCTGTGGCTAATTAAGTGCCCGTTTGGCCTTAATAAATAACAATTTCTTTGCATTTTTTTGACCACAAATATTTTAGCCAGAAAATTACTTAAAAGCTACAAAAGATTAGAAGCGCTTTGTCAGTCTGTATGAAATTATGAAATTCAAAGCGATTGCTTGGATTTCTGAGAGGACTTCATAAGTTGGTAGTTGTTTTGTGATTGCTTAAAAGTTATGAAATTAGGAAATTCAAAGCATTTGCTTGGATTTCTGAGAGGACTCCATAAGTTCTCAGTTGTTTTGTGATTGTGTGGAAGTTATTTTTGTACACGGCATCGCTTTTCTTTGACCACAAGGAAACAGAATCAACCGCATCGTTTCACTGCATTGCCTGCTGATTTATGTGCTCAAATTTGTTAGCTGTGTGTTGTTGTGACCATTAAATTAATTGCAATTTATCGATTTTTAAATTGCAATCTCAATCTCTCGTTGGGCCATAAAAAATATTGCGCATCACATCGCATCGCATCGCACGAATCCCCCAAAATGCCGCAGCACACGTCCCACAGCGAAAAGGGGTGCTGCCTTACCCGGTCTGACCCGGGTCCATATCACATGTGGGGGACCCAACCAGCACGACCCTTCGTCCGTTCGTCCATTCGTCCATTCGTCCGGTGCCTGGGGCAGGATGCAGCCGCGAAATTCGCGTCCTCTGGTGTACACAATATAAATAAAGCCCTGGCAGCGGCTGTGTGTGCGTGTGAGACTGGCATGCGTTGCGTATACGTAACGCGGCATTTGGAGATGAGTCAGTGATATGAAGAAGATGAGCGCGTATTCAGATACCTAATGGAACAGAGCCTATTAGCGATAAGGCAATGTTTGTCTGCCTGACAGCTTTTAGTATTTATAAGTGAGAAGTGTTTTTTATTTTGTATAGTGTAAGAATATATATATGTATATACTTATATATATATATAAGTGTATGGATTTGCATGTATTTCAATTTAAATCACTTCAAATAACTGCAAATAACTGAACAAATTCCGGCAACATATGCTAAATAAATTCTTAGATAAGATAACTGAAGTGCTTTGAATACCAAATAAACCAACTAATTATTTTTTAATGACACTTCGAACTCAATAAAATTCGTTGTTATTTTTAGAGTACTGTACAATAATCGTGTACGTTAGTTTTGCCATTTATTCACTCGTTTGACTAGCAGCATTGCTTTATTTCCCTGCGCTGTTGCTTTTTATTTACCGGCAGCAGCAATAATGAAAAATATATGTGAGCGCCATTAAAATACATCAGATAGGCATAGATCACACCACTCTCTATATTTGTGTGTGTGTGGGTGTGTGTGACTCCTGCTGGTCATTTGGTTGGCTGGCACATGCATTGACATTTCTCGCACCACTCTTGTCTTGCCACACACATGGAATTGGAGTTGTTGCCTGCCACTGCTGCCGTCGCGTTATCTTTGCTGTCACAGCAACGTTCGTGTGTTTGGCTCCCTGGGCAATCTCATCATCATGTGGGTGTCTGGACAGTCTATGTGTGTGTGTGTGTGTGTGGGTGTGTGTGTGTGCAGCCTTATGCAGGTTGTTGTGGGTGGCTTGTTAGCGCGATGTTACTTTAATGAGGTGTTGCCCCACAGCAGTTGAACGTGAATCATGATGTTACCCAGTAAGCCATTGGAGTACACACACAGCCCAATAACCTTGAGTGTTTGGCTCCCCATGTCCATAAGTCAGAGGCTCGGGAAGCTTTAAGTTCATTGGATGCCCAAATTCTCGGAAATACAAAATAATATTTGCCTCTAAAGAATCTATTGAACACTTAGTGGTATTAGGAATTACAAAAAAAATCCCAATGTAATATAAAATTCCGTGAAAAATGCCTATTGTCTGAAACTATTAGTATTAAATTGAATGAATTTAATCTTGCATAAGGCAAGAGCTTTGTGAAAAAGCTGTTTGCCAAGTTTGCTTGAAGTATTTAATCTCCAATATGGAATAATAATAAAAGTATCTTAAGAAGAATCTAATTGTTAAGAAGTAAACACTTTAATCTGTCGAGTAATAAGCGATTCTCAGGAAATCAGATTTTGGATTTCATGATTGAGTACTGACTGATGGTAAATAAACATCTTCATCAGGCAATAAACGCCTTCCACGAAATGATTAACAGCATACGTGACTGGAAAAAAGCATAAATTTAAATGAAATCTGCGCTGCTTTTCGCCTCACTTAGCCAACAATTGGTCAACACTTGTGAAAGTTGACATTTCTGCCAGTAAGAGACAATTAACAAGCTATTTAAGTGCTCATATCTGAAGGCATATGTAGATCCTGTAGGATGACAAAGCAGCTTATGCTCAGCATCTATGCCACTTTAAACTCAATGTCTAAGCAACATAAATTGCGATGCCAAGGCAGGAAGGCAACAGGATGGGAAAATATATTTCAAGTGCTTCTTGAGTTGGCCTACTTGTTGTAAATTGTACACTGGCAACGGAAAAAGAAAAAAAGGGAAAAAAACAACAAAAAAAAAAGTAGATGCAGGGCAAAGGCAGGCTAAGGAAAAGGCGATGGCGAAGGCGAAGGCGAAAGCAAGTACGGAGCTGAAGTAACTTTTGGTTCGCATGTGCTCTGGTCTTCCATCATGGCCCCAAAAACTGCTTGTCTCGATGGGTAAATACGAGCATCAAGTATGCGCACCGTTGGCCAGGCATAGAAAATATACCAAAAAAAAGCACAACCAAAAATACAAGCTGCTTCACTAAAGTGAGCCTACAAATTGTGCGACGCAGCAGGCAGCAGGCAGCAGGCAGCAGGAAAAGTATAACTTCCCCACAACCCCCTCCTCCGCACTGCTTCCCTAAAAAAAAAAACAAAAAAAAAAAAACAAAACAAAAATAGAAACCAAGAGGCGTGGCAACTTCTGGCAAAAGTGCGTGTGTCTGCATTGTAAAACTTTTAATGGCCTGTAGCTCTGTAGCCGTAGCCGTTGCTAAAGGATCTCGAGTTTTCCCTGCATACACACATGTGTCCCGCAGGTGTATGACTACCTAGCCCCCCCCCCCCTCCCATCCCTCCCGAGAGCATTGTCGGCCCGTTCTTCAGCTCGTTTATCGCTTGCCAGAGTTGCCATAATCATTAACGTTATTGCCAGTGCTGTGCAGCTGCTAAAAATCTGCCTCGTGAATTACATTTTATTTTTGTTTTCTTGTTATTCGCTCGCAGAATGCATTTTCAATATACACGAAAGCGTCGCCAATTTATTTCCGCTGCCTGCTTTTTTCACATAAATCAAAAATGCGTAAAAATTTATACGTTGTACGCATTGCCAAGACGAGGGCGGGTGCCCTCCACCAAGTGTGTGTGTCTCGGTGTGTGTGTGTGTGTGTGTGGGTGTGTGTATGACACAGGCATCTACTTCCTACACTCTTGCCTTGGCAGCCCCCGAAGGCAAACCCCAGGCCCATTATCATCATCAACAGTCAGCAAAATGGCCCCAACTTGAATGTGGAATGGCAAACGGCAACAGCAGCAGCAGCAACAGCAACAACAACAACAGCAATAGCAATGGCAACAACAATTACAACAGCAGCAACAAGGAGAAGAAGAGCAATGGCAACGGCAGCAACAAGCAGCCGCACCTGAAACTGGTAGCAAAAATATTTTTTTATTTTATTTTTTTTTTGCTTAAAGCGGGGGCGAGCAAGCGGACGGTCATGTGGGCGTAGGCAGTGGGCGTGTAGATGGGGTGAATTAAACAGTTTTGAACAACATGTTTTGTTTATTTTTGCAAGTTGTTTTTGATTTCATCAGTTGCATTAACAAACTAAACACGATTTAGCGAAACTCGAATGCATTTCTATTCAGTTAACATAAACACTAAAATTGCGTGACTTTAATCACTAGAAATATAAGTTTAGCTACAGCATTTTAGATTCGATTCGATAAGTTTTAAATACTAAAATTATGATATTAATATTCTATTCCTTTATTAATTATTAAGTACTAATTTTGTTATTATTATTTATTTTGTATTTATTAAGTCCACATTTCGACAATCTCTTCGGATGACCCTCGTTTTACCACCCCTTTATTGTGTGTGTATTTCGGAAACAACGTTGCAGCAACAACATTAACAACAGCAGCAACTAACTGTAGTAAAGGCCGCCAGCCGTTGCTACAAGTGCCCATGGCCAGAACCAGAAGCTGCAAGAAAACGACACAAAACAACAACAAAAAAAGGTAGCAACAGCAACAGCAGCAGCAGCAGAAGCAGCTGAAGTTTGGGGTGCGAGTGCTGGCCGAGCTGCGGGGAGGGGAGGGGAGGAGATGGGAAGGGAAAGGCGCAAAGGTGCGTACAATCATTTTATTGATTTATATGCCGAAGCTATTACAACTGACATTCGAATTTTCCAACACAACACAAAATGCGTCCCAAAGTTTTTGTGTACATGGCCAGAGTTGGAGGGAGGTGAGGTTGCTGCGGGGGGTCGGGCATGGGCGGGCAGCTCAAAGGCGGTGCGGGGGCGTAACGCGATTCCAAGCCAAAGAATATTGCTAACGAAAATCAACGACTGTTTTATACTCTGCTCCCAGTGGATTGCTTTGGATTTCTGGATTTTTCAATTTTGAATTAATTGATTGCGATTTTGTTGAGTCGATGATATATATTAAATTAAGTTTTCGTATTTGAATGTAGTGCTTCAAATACATTGCTTGTGCAAGTCGGTTCAGCTTTGCCAGGAATGAAAATATTTCAATCCTGTATCTATGCCAACTCTATAAATATGCCTGCTGTATTCCAAGCGTTCAATTGTTCCAATTTAAATAAAAATATCTTTAAGCTGGATGGACATTGCACACATTAAATAATATACTCCTTTTCTTTTGGGTAACAGAGCATAAAAACCTTTTGTCAATGTTGCTGCCATTGCTGCTGCTTCTGTTGTCGCTGCTGCTGCTGCTGCTGTTGTTGTTGCACTTGGGTGAAGCTGAAACTCGTGGCCATGTTGAGCCTCCTGCCAACATGCGTCGCTGGGGCAACCTGCAAAGATGAAGACGCAGCAGCAGAAGCAGAAGCAGCGGCATCAGCAGCATCAGCAGAAGCAGCAGCAGCAGTAGCAGGAGCAGCTCCGACCGGGCCGTTATATACTTTTGTGCCTTATGTGTAGCACACTTTTAGGCGTTGCTTTTGTCTTTTTAGTTTACTTGCGTTGACGCTCGACTGGGCCGGGCGGGGGGATAGGCGGGTGGCGAGTGGGTGTGGCTGACAGTCTTGACAGCGTACTCGTTACTTTGACAACACAGCAGGCAGGCAGGCAGCACAGCACAGCACACCACACCACACCACCCCACTTCACCCTATCCAATCCCGTCACTCACTCCAAACCCGAGTGCTTGCTGGCACTCAGCAGTTACAGCTGGCAGGCAGGATCCGATTCTCAACAGTTTGTGTATCCGTGAGATACTTTTGCGCTGCGCTTTTGCACTTGTCGTTTGTTTTGGCCCCCAAAAACTTTCGCTCAGTGAAAATCAATTTATCACAAGCTCGATTTTCACCGAGACGACTCCGCTACAAAATTTTGAGATGTATATCAAGTATACAGTTATATGTATGTGTGTGTGTGTGTGTGTGTGTGCTAGGGGGAATGTCACTTGGCCAAAAATTAATTAAGGCCAAAACGAAACCCTGCTACAAAATGTTTGTTTCTATGCCACCTAGTCTGCGATGTGTGTGTGTGTGTGTGAAGTCTAATTAAAATTTATATATGCGCAGTTGATAAGTTTTTAGTGGCTTTACTTGTTGATGAGTTGATGAGCAGTTAAAGCAGCTGTCTGTCTTCTGAGTAGAGGAATTCCATTATTGCTTTACATAAATATTTAGTATTCTTTTTAGTAATGAAACACATATCAAAACTTTGCTGCAATATTAGCTTAAACTATTTTAACCAATTTTAAAGTCAGTTTTTATATAATATATAACATTAAACAAAAAATGTGGGGAAGCGCTAAACTGTAATCTTCAAGTATGCATTTTCAAGTGTCATTAAATGATTATTCTGTTAACATTTTGGCTAAGCCAATTGGGAATGCTACTCATGGCTGCTGGCTGAATATTACTTAGGGCTGCTAGCTGTGAACGTATTTCAACACTTTCTTTTGAAATACTCGCATCTTTAACGAATATGGAAACAAATCCCAAGAGTTTCAGCTATGGTCAGCTAAATAGAAACAATTACAGTGCTGGCAGCTCAAATAAGGCTCACTGGTGTGGAAGCACAGTGACCAACATTTATGACAAATTTTTAGCAAATTGTAATCCAATTTGACATATTAATTAAGTACATTGTTAATTTGTCGCATTACATACACACACGCACACGCACACACGTACACACACAACAACAACAACCCCCATAAGGGCGAAACACAGTGTCCCATCTATGGCTGTAACTGCCTTGGCCGTCCCACCTTCTCCCGCACACTCGCAGCACGTTGGCCAAATTCTGGCTCTAACTCTAAGTAGTGAAAGTAATAGCCAAAAACTTTTTGACACACTTTGCGCACTGCGGGCCTGCACACACACAGCCAGACACAGACGAAAGTAAATTTGTGGGACAGGACAATGGACGCAGAACAGAAGAAACATGCAGCATTCAGGAAGTTAGTTGAGTTTGCGTGTGTGTGTCGAAAAAAGGGATAAACATGTGGAAATTTATTGTGCGCGTTTTGAGCTATATATATACACAAACATACATACATACACACATACATAAATATATATAAACATATGTGCGTGCTTGTGGTCGGCAAGTGCAGCAAGCCAGTTAAAGGACGCTGGCCCAAAATAAGCTCTGCTCAACGTACTCGTCCTGGCGTCAAATGAGATATATTCAAGTCATTCTAGATGCGTGTGAGATAAGCAAAAATTGGGTCTAAACAGCAACAAAAACAACAACAACTGTTTTGAGCACCTTTTTATACAGCCTGCAACTGTAAAAATTCCTTCATAAAGGGTATACTAAAGTCAAGAGTTGCTGATGCTTGTTTATGTGTAGCCCAGCCAAGTAGTCTTTATAGACCAATATTTTGTGATCTTATTTCTTCAGTATTTCAAAATTCTCTGTTGGTTAATTTTTTTATTTTATTTATATCCAACTAACATAATTATTCATTTTGATTTACACTTGATTGCCTGTACAGGGTATCTTTAAGTCCAGCACTCATAGCTGGCTCAGCATTACTTTCTCTGATTTACCGCTGACCCGAAGCGTACAATAACCACAACAACAGCCAGTTCGGGCAATCAAAGTATGTGAAAATAATGCTAAAGGTCTATTTTACATACAAATGGAATAAACGCCAAATTTGGCCTAGCTTCATATTATTTGCATATTGGGCAACGATGGCAAAAAAATGGATTGGGTGTAATTACTTGCAGCATCTCTGTAAACCAGCCTGTTTTTTTTTGTTTTTTTTTTTTGTTTTTAAATCTCTGTAGATTAAAAGTTGTATTGCGTTACATACTAAGTGGGTCAGTTGGCCTGATGCAAATTTGTTCGAAATTCCTTTAAGTTGATTTGCAAAATGTGCGGCATACTTTGCGGCGCCAGACTAAATGAGGAATAATGTTTTCGGTTGTGGAGAACAGCTTAAATTGGTTTGCATTAATGTGAATATTTCAAATAAAAATAACTGGTAACTAATTTCTTAAGTACATGGGCCAACTAGTTTCATAACTATTTATTAATATTAACTTTATACAAATAATATTAAATGAATAACTATTTATTAATAGTAACTATAATAATTCTAGTGACATAGCTAAATCTGCAACTTGTAGAATTATTTGATTTGGTTTTAATTATTTTATCATTTATATTTGATGCGTGTTTGTCAATTACCAACAGCAATTAATTATTATCTCTATCCCAACCTACACCAAATATTGGTTAATAAATGTCCAAAAGCAGAAAAAAGATAAAAATAAATCGCAGAGGACAGCCGCTGATGGGCAAACATGTCTAGAGGCATATTCCCACATACGCACAGCACAGACAGACCACATATATATATATAAATGTATATGTAGATAGTACTAGACAGAGACACGCCAGACACGCACCGCGAGAGAAAGAGAGAGGGAGAGAGTGAGGGAGAGAGAGAGCGATAGAAAACTACGAGCTGTTCGTCACTGGCAGATGAAACCCAAAAACCTAATAAAACTAATCGAGAGTCACTAAAAAGTGCGTTGCTGCTGCGGCTCTTCTTCTTACTAGTTAGTTCAGGGAAGGCACGATCCGCCAGATAAGATAAGGCCTTGCCAAAAGCTCTTGTGCCTAGAGCAGCAATGACAAAAACTATAAATATATATATATAAAAACATTTGGAAGCTTTTTAAGCACACGCATTACACGCACATATGTACATGTATATATATATATATATATATATATATATATCTATCTATCTTTTTTATTTACTCTCTTTTTATTTTGCTTTGCTTTGCTATTCTTTGCTTCGTTTTGTTGCTGTTCTGATCGCACGCAATGCTGCTTGGGTTCCCAATCCGGTCTCCCGTCTCGCGACCCCCCGACAATCAGCTATAGTTAATGCCATGTCTGTGCTATAGTTTTGCTCTATTTTCTATCAGACCTTCCTTGTCGCGTTTTGTTCCGTTTGCTTTGTGTGTTTGCTTTAATGGCACATACCTTGAACTTCACCGAATTTTCGCCATTTGTTTTGATGTGTGCAAAAAAGAAACCAAAAAAAAAAAAAAGAATAATAACAAAATACAAAGCAATAAAAAAAAAACTAGTTGTTGCCATTTTGATTTCGCAATTCGCCAATTTTGATAGTTTGTTTTTTGTTGTTTTGCGTGTGTGCGTGGGGGGTGTGCGAATTATATTTTGATTGGCGCCGAACTGAGTAATCAGAACTATTTTATTTGGGGTTGCCTAATGTGAAACCCGATGATTTTTTTGTTTTTCGTATGAATCACCCCGTTTGTTGAACTACTTAATTAGAGGAGGTACGCCAAATGTGGACCTGTTGTTCAGGAAGGCTGATTAGAGATACGCAGCATTGGCTGGAAGTGAAATGAGTTTTTTATTCCAGTTGGATTTAAATTATCGCATTTTTTTTATGACATACAACTGAAACTGTTATTAAGGTTAATTAAATGGTGTAGTTTACATAAACTATTCATCAATAATTTGCTTCCATATTTTAAACTTTTAATGAGTTTTGTTCTTCGTATTTTTGTCGTTAACACTGCCCAAAATCCCATATGTTATCGTTGTAAATATGCCGATATGATAGTAAAGCATATCATATCTGGCCTTGCACATAGTCGCCCGATAAGATTAAATGTAAGCATATAGCATACCTTCAAAGGGGGCATATCAAATATAAGCAAATTACAGTTTGCTGTCGATTAACTTGCACTCCAACACAACTCTCAACTTTATGCACAGGTCCAACCAAAATGCCACAAAATTCTCAGAATTAGAAAAAGTCATCAGATATCAAACTGTACTCACGTGGCCTGTTTCGACCAGTTGAAAGATATAAAAGTTGGCCATAAATATTCGGTTGTTCAAAAAGTGCGTATATATTTGCATTATAAACCATTCGCAGTGACCGCAGACTGGTCAGCAGTTAGCCCCAAGACCCTCTCTCAATCCCAGCCCGTTCTCCAATTCTCTCTGCCCCTCTCTCCCTCCCCTCCTCTTCATTTATTTATTTGTGTGTGTGTATTTTTTTGCGTGCAGGCTAGAAAAAAATAAATTATGTTATTTTTGTGCAAGTTTTTTTTTTACTACTTTTTGTTGCTGCTCTGCCGCTGCTGCGGACTTTAGCGCTGCGTTTCGGCTTATTTTTTTTATTTCTTTTTTTATTTTTTTTATTTTTTGGCAGCGGCGTGAATGAACTTTTCAAGGTGAAACTAGCAAGAATAGGCAAAGTGTGGCGTAGACGACGCATACGCCAGCAGCGACGCCAGCAGCGACGCTGGCAGCGACTGTAGCAGCCCAAAACAAGTAAGAAAACTTAAGGCGACAGAACTTGGTGAAGAGATACCCTAGAACTATATTCAAATCAAAGTTGCACATGTATTTAGTATATGCATTTCAGTAACCTTTATCTTAAAAATATGTCAGTTCATTTGTGTTATATATTTTGATGTAATAGATCATTTTTTCGAAACCACATTGGATTCATATAATTGCCTTGAGTTTATCAGAAGAAGCTTTAAGTTAAAACCATGCAATAACAGCTACGTGTTAGTCACTTGATCTCAATGTAATGGAGAATTTGTTGGAAATATTTGACACAAACATTCGGAACGGGATGAATGCGGTTATAGATGAGGAGGGCAACAATGCCCAACCATTATAATATGTATTCTAAATTTACCATAATTTAGGCTTATATCTTTTTTTCTCTATTTTTTGGCTGATTTAGACAGTATTTGGAGTTTTTATTTCGTTATTAATGAAACAAACTATTAGTTTTTGCTTTCATTGTTTCTATTGGTTCTAAAGTGATATTCTATTAATATTTTCCAACTTGTGTGGTGAGATAGGCTGTGAGCGACTGCATAGACTGCATTTGTACAAGTCCATCACACACGTTAAGTCCATTTATGTACAGGGTATACAAATAATACAAGAACTTGCAAAAGAACAGGAACAGCGCTTGTGTGTGCCGGGAAGCGTGTGATTGGCGCTGCTGTTGCTGTTCCCGTTGCTACTTCAACAACAACAACAACAACAACAGCAACGAAAAAAGAGCAACAGCATAAACAACAATAACAAAATCGCACACGCATTTGCTGCCAGGCTTGGGACGGGTTTCGAGTTTTTTTCTCCCCTCCCATACAAAAAGAGCCAAAGTCAGTCGCTTGCAAGTCGCCATCGTTGGATACCACGCAAAAAAAACCTACAAAAAAACAAAGAAAAGGAAAAGAAAAAGAAATAAGAAGAGATGAATTAGAAGAACAGAACTGAAAACCGAAAATAGCCAAAATTGCTAGACAAAAATTTGAATGAGTCCATAGAAAAGTTCGGCTTGGTTGTTCTTCTTGTGGCCGATGTTGCTGTTGTTGTTATTCTTGGCTGGAAAGTCATTTCTGTGGTCTCTGTTGTTCCTCGGCCGCTTCTTGACTTTCGTGTTTCTCTTCTCCTCCTCCTCTTAACTCAACCCTGCCCACAGACATTCGACGGGTTGTTAATGGTTTGCACTGCCTCACAAAATGCTCACTTGAAGCCAGGCTCGTTTTTTTTCCTTTGTTTTTTTTTGCAGCATTTGTTTGTCTATAATTTACAAATCATTCAGTTAAAATCGAAGCGAGGCTGATTGAATACAGAGCTTCAAAACTGTTTCATTTCCAAGAGTTCCGCACTGCTCTGTTCAATCATTGTCTTATTGTTTACTGCTGTGTTTCATATTTTTAAATCGACTTCTATCGTATTGTGTATTTCAAATACTTTTTATATATATTTTATGGTGCCATATAGTTTGTGCCTCTGTGCTATTATTTCTGTTTCATTTCCATTGTTCCAACTTACACCGTTTCATTCAAGTTCCCTTCCCAATTTTGCAACTGATACTTTTGCATATGTTTATTTAACTATTACCAATTTATTTATCTACTCCACTGTGTCATGCCGTGTTCTGTTTCTTTTCCAATGTTTCAATTTTCACTGATCACTTTTTATAAGTTACACCAATCTGTGTTCCACTGCCCCTTTTGTCAGGTAACAAAATATGCCGCATTTTGTATGTTTTAAATGAATTTGTTTCATATTTGTATGTTTCTCACTGCTGTTCCATCTTCCACTGTTCCACAGTTCGAGTCTAACATTTGCCATTTATCCCATTTGTTTTGCTATGTGGTTTTTATAGAATTTTTTTTTTTTGCCTCTCGCCAACACTCGTGCACCTTATTAATGTATTCTATTAAGTACACATATGTCATTATTATTATGTTCCTACTGTAGTAGAGCAGCTTCCACTTGAAGTACAAGACAAGGCACGACTCGAGTGTTGCCTTGGCCCACACTTATGGTTCCCGCATTGTAGGTGACGTCTTGGCCAGCTCCAAACTCTCCAAAGTATCCAATGGCTTGCCAATCAATTTACAACGTCAAACCAAATAAAGAACAGACCAGCAACAAAAAAACCAACAAACAACAACAGCAAAAAAAAAAAAAAGAAAAGAAAAGAAACAGTTGGTTAATTAATTGCTTGGAGCGCATAGAACGCACCATCAATTTATTCAAACTACAACGAACACAGGCGCATAAATCGAGCCCATTTAGAGCTATCTGTGTGGATATCTTGTTTGAGCTTTATCTTTCGCTGTGCTTCTCTATGCAGAGAGTGGAATGATCGCATCGACAACTTTTCAAGGTTAACAGTGTCTTGGGCCTTGCCATGTGTTGCCGACATCATAGGCATCAATTTATGCTTAGCCCATGCTGGCCAACTCTCAATTTTTAGCTATTAAGTCATGCATATGGCAATTGAACAGATTTCTTATGTGCAGAACACACGCACAATTCTATATTCGATTAGTTGTTACAATCGTATTGATATTGACAAACATTCCGATTACGATTTTTGAAAGTCTTTTGATTAACCAAAGTGTATATTTTTATTAGATTATAGACAAAAGTTGCACAATCTGTAGGGTATTTGGGTAGTCTGCCTATTCACTGCTTTGTCAACTGATTTGTATAAAATGTGCGTGAAGTCAGCAGCTTCAAACTTTTTGCATCTATTTGTTTGTTATTGCTGCTGTTGCTTCTCCAATTGTTGTTATTGTTTTAGTAGGCGGTCGGCAGATAAATTGAAATTTATGCCTTGCTAATAGGCAAATGTATCCATCTGCATAATGAGAAGCATTAATTGAAAAAAACGCCGATAGAATGCCAGCGAGAGAGAGAGAGAGCGGGAGAGAGAGGGAATATATGCAGATCATGTCACAAATTGGGCACACATGCGAGCGCGATAACTGAGAGAGGAGCAGGGGAAATGGCAGCTGAAGTCAAAACGGCAACGCCAACGCCAGCGACAGCGTTGTAGCTGATTGGTGCACGCCAGCAACATTTGACGACAACACCAACAACAACAACAACAGCAGCAGCAGCAGCAACGTCAAAAATAAATAAATATATATATATATATATATATATATATATATATCTACACACATATATATATGTGTATGGGTATAAGCATTTCTAATGAAGTCAATGAACTTTTTTATGCGCGCGATGCGGTAATTTTTTTTCGCTCGCGAAATTTCGCTTTGAGTATTATCAAAAAAAAAAAAACAAAGAGAAGAAAAAACAACAAAACCTACAATAAGTCAAGCTCAAAGTGTTGCTGCTGTTGTTGTTATTGCTGTGGACTGAGTGCAATGACTGCTACAACAAAAGCAAAAAGCAACAGCAACAGCAACAACAAAAACAACAATCATAAATAATCTGCTGGCTGACTGGTGTGGGAGCAACAAACAAAATCTGACAAGCAATAAAACCGACGAGGCGTATGCGCAATATATTATTGTAAAAACTATGAATTAAATTGAAATCAAAGTCAAATATTAGCAAAGTGTGCCATATGATAATTTAACTGTGGCGCAAGCCCCCAACAAAACTGATAAAAGTGATAGTGCTCAGTTGTTGTTGTTGTTGTTGCTGTTGCTGTTGCTGTTGTTGTAGTTCTTGTTGTTATTATTATTATTTTTGTTATGTATTTCAGCTCTTTCTTTCTTTGGCTTGGTAAACAGTGTTAAAAGCAACTTTCGTTACCTTTTTTTATAACGTTCTTGCTTTTATTTTCTTTGACAGGAACGTGCCACAAAGATAAAAAAAAAAAAAACAGAAGAAAAAATACACCAGCAAATATCACAAAAACAAAAATTAGAAACATACGTTCAGCAGTCAAAAATATTCGCTAGACACATTTTAATGTGTGTGTGCGTGTGCGACATGTGCGTGTGCGAGTGTGTGTGTGTGTGTGTGTGTGTGTGCGTGAAAAGTAAAATTAGAATTTTTGTGCGTACGGCGCGAATGGCTAATCATAACAAAATGCCTAACAAAAAAATACATATATATATAAATATATATATATAAATGATTTTACTTGAGCATGGACAAGAAAAGCCAAAAATATACAGCCCAATAAGCCTTTGTCAAGGTCATGTGAAACTTTTACCCACTAAAATAATGCTCATAAATTTACACTGAGACAACAATTAGTTTGACAGCTTCGTACAAACATCTCATTAAGATGGGCGTTTGTTTATGGAATGGGCAAATCATTTGACCAATTATTAATAATGGATTATATAGCATCTCTATAATGTTTACAACAATTAATACCAACAGAAAGAACATGCAACATATTGTCATCAATAAAAAATATATCAAACTAAATTGAATACAACAGGATAATGAATGTTAAGCTTCAATAATTCCAATCATAACAAATATCTACATGATCTGCATTGGTGTGTCTAAAATTTGGAACGTAGCTCTTCATATATAAAACCCAGTCAAACATTTTTTTCTAAATTTCGATATTTTTTGCATATTTCAATATATTTATCTACTTAAATGTGACGATCTCAGAGATGGGCAGTGCTAGAATCAGTAAATTTGACGCATTTACAGAGCACAATGAAAGTTCGTCAAAAATATTGCTACTTTTTTCGTCATACATTTGGAAATTGGGTTTATAAATATTTTGAAAGCAACTCAAAAATACGTTGAAGTCAGATCAGCCTAGAAGTATGCAAATCAGTATCAGCTACTTAATTAGTTCAGATGATTGATCGCAGAATCCGCATATATCTGTAGATATGTACAAATAAACTATATATATATTTATACACATGCACAGCCATCATTAAGTTATACATGATATATGGATGTATTCGCTTACAACCACATTCTAACTTCATTTGGCTCTTCAGTTTATTAAGTTTTGTGTCTTTTGCCAGTTCGTAATTTTTGTTTTTTGTGGGTTTTGTTCTTTTTCTTTTTGTTTGTTTGCTGGTCGAGCCAATTTGTTGTTGTCTTTCAAATGCAAAAAACTTGTTAAGTGGACTTTGATGAATCGCCATTTTCAGTGCGTGGTTCTTGTTCTTGTTCTTCTTCTTTGCTGTTTGCCTATTATTCATGCTATGTCTGCCCAAGTCTCAAGCCCCGCTGCCTAAAAATCATCCCACACACACTCACACACACACACACACACATATATTGTTCTAGCGATTTCGAATTAGAAACAAAAAGTCTCCGAAAGCAAAGTGCAGAGTGCGTGTGGAGAACCAAAGAACAAGCAAGAATACAAAAAAAAAGAAGAAAAAAAAACCGACGCCCGAAAAATAAAAGAGTTGAAGACGTTAGAAGCAATATAAAATGGCAGCGGTTTTTGTTGTAGCTGTTGCTATTCTTGCTGCTATTCTTGCTGCTGCTGCTTCTGCTGCTGCTGCGGCGACGTTGACGTCGCTGAGCAAAATGCGTGTATTGCATCATCAAATTTAGAAAAACAAATTTGAACGCACAGCAGAATAGCAACAACAAGTTGAAACGATTTAACGAAGCATAGCCGATGGCTGCCTTCGTTAAGAAGTGCGTTGCGCTCGTTCGTCTTGTTTCGTTTCGTTTTAATTCGTTTTGTTTCGTCTCGTTTCGTTCGGTTTCTAGCTGCGACCGAAACGCAGCGTTTTTGCTGCTGCTGCTGCTGCTGCTGCTGATTTTTGCTGCTTGTTGTTGCTGTTTGCTGCTTTCGCAATGTATTATTTGTGTGCAAGTGTTGGTGCGCGTGCCCGTTTGTGTGTGTGCGTTGCGCATTTATGCTGATCATTGGAATTTGTTTTGCACCAATACACACACACACACACACACGCACGCACACACACTTAGAAGCTCACGCACAACATTTGCGCTGCTGGTTTAATTGCTGTCGCTGCTGCGTCGCTGCGTTGCTTACTGATTTTTTTTCTGATTCGCTGATTGTCAAGTTGTTGTTGCTGTTGCTGTCGCCATTTGAAAGTGCAATAACCTCGCAAAAAAGTTGCTTAGTTCCATAGATATTGCTCGACGTTGCGATAGAGAAAAGTTTGCGCAAATTTCAAGTGGCGTATACTTAATTTTTATTCGTTTTTTTTGCGTTTACTATTTGCTATTTCACGCAGTTGTGCAAATAAACTGAATAAACTAGAATACGGGAAATTGATGGAGAAATATTCCACTGTTCAAATGTAAGTAAAACATGGGAACTATTTTCAGTTTAAAGGCAAGCAAAAAAAGAGATCCGGCAATGTTATTATTGATTATGCCTCCAACTTAAGTTGCGGAATTAATTGTGATGTGCAGTGAAGTGTTTGGCTCACATGACGTATGCGCAATTGTATCAGCTCTTCACTGAGTTGTAAGATATTGCTTAATTAATGTAAATATTTGTGTTTTCTTAAGCAATTTATTGTATTTGAAATACTTAAAGATACAACTGTTTCTGGTTGCCCACCACAATTCACTTGACTTATTCTGCTTTTGAACTTAATGCCTAAGAACAACTCTTCTTCTTTCTTTTTGGGAGCTGCGGTTTAGCTCATGAGGCACGCATTCATCACATGATATGTGGCTGCCAAAATTCCATTTAATGCCCATGCACACGCTCACACACACACACAAACACACACACACAAGGCAAAGTTGCTAAGCAGAGTAAATGCTGCTGCTGCTGCTGCTGCGGGAACTCAATACATTTGCCCATTTTAGAACAGTTCTCAGCATTTGCAGCACACAAAAGAGCAGCAATAACACAAACAACAACAATAACTGACTAAGTTGTTTACGAAAGTGCGTGTAAAGCAAGCAATGAGAATTATTCAGTCATTTGGCAAACAGCAAACGGCAACCAACAACAATAACACACAGCTAGCTATTGTTGTAGGTTCCCCAGCGTTCTACCTGCAACGTCCCACACACACTAATACACACACACACACTAACACACACAGATAATAGCACAAACAGCATAGAAAACTACCTGTCATTATTATTTGTGCCTTTTTTTTATAGTTCGCATTCGTTTTTTTCTTTCCATCACTTTTTTCCCTCTTTTATTGCGGCTCTGCTTCTATGACATTTTTTATTTTGCTGCCGCTGCTGCTGCTGCTCTTTTTACTCCTCACGCACTGCGACTGGAAATCAAAATGCGAAAAAAATGCTCAATTAATTTATGGTTGTTGTTGCTCTCTCTTAAAAAAAATAAAAAAAAATCACCACAGAACATGTAAGAACTTTAAACTTTGTCACGCCGAAGATTACGTACCCTTGCAGACCGAAATTAGTTCAATTGTTTATTTATATGTTTTCTGTTTTACAACGGACCTTGAGCTGAATATTCCACATTTATATCGTATTAGAAAAGACGAAATATCGACGCCCATCTCAATCCCACATCTATGATCTGATCCATCGACTCATTTGCTATATTGAGTCATAAGATATATATAGAGTAAGTATATATATATATATATACTCAATCAGTTGCACATGTCACGATAAATTTATAATACCGTCCCAGAAGAGTATAAAAAGAGGGGAACCAAAATTGCTTCTATCGCATTTTTCAAAGTCAGTAACCCTCTAACCTTGAATGTTGCTCCTATGATTCTATGCCATGCCGACCCGAACTGAGCTCCCTCCACACTCCTCCCCTCCCCCACTTTAGCTTTGGCCATATTCCAGTGCGTATATTATGCGATTCTTTATTCTCTTTTTGTTCTTGTAGTTCTTTCATTATGGAACGCAGCGGGGTGCTTATAAGTGTATTCATGTACATGTTTGTACTAGGCTAGATCTGCTAAATATATGTAAATATATGTGTATGTGTGTGTGTGTGTGTGTGTGTTCGACAGACATTCTAAGTTGCAAGCGTGTATAATTAATCTCTATTATAAAGTCACTTACTGAAATATGAGGTTAGAGAACATGCAGGCTATTTCTTACTCTGACTTTGATGGCAACCGATTTTCTATGGCTTCCTTTTTTCCATTGGATTAATCAGTTTTCAATATGTATCTAACATTTTTAAAAACACTTTTAATTACATTTTCCTAAAGAGCCAGTTTAATTAGCTTCCAATGTAGTTTTGACTGCATTAAGAATCTCAAAAATATACTTCTTAAACGTAATTGAGAAAGTTTTTCAAGTATGAAATGTATCTTTGTTGTTATAATATTTGTATTTTCAATTATTTTTATATACCAACTCAACTCCTTTTTAGAGTATTACAAGTTAGAATTATTTAGTTTTCGTAATTTGTTTTTTTTTTTTTTTGCTGTGTTGCAAGTGCGTATGATGAATATTTATTTTTAATTTGGTTTTATCCTTTTTTTACGCATGCCTCGTTAAGACTATTATTTTTTAATACATATTTACATATATACATTTTATATATATATTTTTTTTGTGGTTCTATCTATAAGTATTTCCGTCTGCTAATGACAGAACACCTTTGCGCTGCGATCGCTGCTATTTTGTGATTTTCTCAGTTGGTTTTTTTAATGTTTATGGGTTCTATTTCAGCGCAAAGTGCGTAAGCTGCATGAGACAACGACAGCGACAACAACAATAATAGCAACAATAGCAACAGAGGCAACAGGGGCAACAACAAGTATAAAATTATTAACATAAAATGGCGATGCGTGTCTTAAAAGACAGCTGTCAAATGCTGCGGTGAGTTCAGTTTTGATTAATGCTCTGTCGCTTGCTAATTTTGCATTTAAAGCGTTTACACACACACACACACACACACACGCACAACAAACACTCGCAATAATCAGTCGCACGCACTTTGGTTTACCCGGTCAGACACCTATGTGAAAATATTGGATGACATTTTGCTTATGGGTGGCCTTTCAGTCTGCTCAGATGTCTGTCTGCATATCTGACTGGCCTGCGTTGCTTTCGTACATTTTGTGATTTATTTTCAAGGTGTTTTCGTTTTCTGGAAGGGGCATTACATTGACACAGTTCTTAGAACTGAATTGTGCCATTCTTGCAACAAAATATACAAATCAGCTGCGATGCAACATATCGTTTTAAAATAGGTGGTAAACAGCCTCTGGGTATAATTCTACAATCAATTTGAGATTTATTAAAACTGATTATGAATTAAATGTTGATATATCTATATAATGTGCGTAGTATTTGGAACATAAGTTCTCATTTAACGTGAACTTCTTTCGTCCATCAGTCTGTCAGTTTGTCAGTTTCTATGCAAACTACTCAGTTTAAAACCCAACTTTATAAAACTTGCCAAGCTTTCGTCGTTTTCCAAAGGCTGTCGACGACTTTTCCTCAAAATTAGAACAAGCACTGAAACTATTCCCTTGCATAAGACTAAAAATCACTGGTCATGCGCAAGTTGCCTTCGAGAATCCAAGCACAAAATCTGATAAATTCAGATTTTACTTTAATCTATTAGCTAAGTTGACTACTTGCAACTATGGCCGGGGAGGCAGGCAGTGGAGTGCACACGGCATTTCGTCATAACTGTCAACTTAATATCAAAAGCAAATAACTCAACGTGACACTCGCATGGTAATTAGAGAACAGTAATTAAATTGTATGCTTGAATACCGAATGAGACGAGGCAAAGCCACCAAAAAGAAAGGGCATCCCACACAAAAAAGCCCACAAAATACAAAGTGAAGTAGTCGCCACAGAAGCCAAAAGCCAAATAGACAAAAGAGATGAAATGAAACGAGTCGAAAAGAGTCGAAAAGAGTCAAAATGAGTCGAAATAAGTCGAAAGTCGCGTGTGTGTCACACCTTTCAAATGGGCCCTCAAAGCAGCAAGTGTGAATATGTAATTAAATTTTATGAAATAAACTCGTAAATATGTGCACATTTAACATGATACTACACATATTTTATAGGCACACCTCTGCCTATTTCAATTGCCTCTGACTACGCCGCCCTCGTTGCGTATACGCGATTTTCTATTTACTCTTGTACTCGACTTAAACTCGCGTGTAACTTTGTGATTTATGCATGTTGAATATAAATTGGGTGTGTGTGTGTGTGCGACATTTCTGACAAGTTGGTTTCTTGGCCAAATTGTCCCAAGAACAGCTGACACCAAGCAGCGAAAATAGAGCTTAGTCCATTGAATGACCGACGAGTTATGATTTTACTCGTAAAATATTACTGCACTTTAGTTATACATACAACTAGACAACTAGACGCATATACTTTCCACTACCATAACTTTCTCAAAACTATGCAGATTCGACAAGGCAAAAATAATTTGAGTGTCAATGTTTTTTATAGACCATAAAAATGTGGGAATATTCGCCTATAAAGGCGACTGGCTGACCGGAAAATCGATAACATCGCTAAATACAAATCAGTAGAAGTATATAGAAGATGACGTCATTTAAAGACTGGCTTATAAATTTATAAAGTTACAAGCCTCTGTTTCTAGTTTATCGAGCCAGAATTTTAAACATAATTTCGGGTTGGCATCGCCTTTTCAACTTTAAGTTCAGTGTTGATCCGGAGAAAAAAAATGGTTGCATTTGACAAAGTTTTAAGAAAGTACAAAAAGTATAAAATGTGATGATTTTTGGAAATCTAACTACTTTCAACAAAGTTATGGTAGAGGGTAGTTTGTGACCAACTCCTTTTCCAAAGTTTTTACCCGTTCATTAAAGCCATATTCACTGAAATTTCTTTGTCATATCCAGCACCAATCACAAAAATCAGGAAAACCTCCAAAACAACTTTAACAACTTTTCGCCTACTTGCCTAAAATATGTATATAATTTTCACTTAATCTCTATTTAAATTAAAAAGTTCAAAGTTAAGCGGCTTATAAATATGATAACTTGTTTTCTAAGATAAACATAACATAAATGTGCACAGTGGAACGTAACTTTTGTGTGAGTTTCAACTAAAAACATGAATTTGAAATCAGCATGAAAAGTTGACTTCCTGTGTCATAAAACGATCATTTTATCACTCAAAAAACAGATGCACACAATGCAAATTCGATCGGAAGAATTCAAGTCCGATGGCTTCATTTCGAATTCACGATTAGATTAAAACTGTTGTTTTTAATGGGTACGTTCCAATGCAGGCAGTGAACAGCCAGCAACCAGTTAACAGTCAGAGGTCAAGTTGACCACAAAAATAGAATGATGACCTTGAGGGCGGGCGTCGCATTTACAAGTTACAATTTACAGCTGTATTTGAATATTTGAACAGCACAGCGAGGGGCGTGTTTAGATTGTTTTGTTTATTTTTTAATATACCCTAGCAAAGTTTATAACGATTAATGTATAATTCGTATGATAAAATAAAACAATTATCTTAATTTTAATAATTATCTAATTTTTTTTTTACTTTTGAAGATATTTAATATTAAGAAATCTAAAGAACAAATCATTAAAAAGTATTTTAATATATTACATATACATAAAAAAAAATATAAATCAATAAAAGCAACGATTTCTTAATAATTATTCACTAAATAAATATGTTTTTATTTTCATTTTGAAAAAAGAAAAAACACTTAAAAAAGGTTCAAGAATTTTATATACATGTATTTATATATATTAATCTATATAGGTATACTTAAATATATGATTCATAAGATTTTAAAAGTTGTTGATTTAAGAATAAAACATTTGAAAATGTTTAATTTTAAGAAATTGGTAATCAAATAAAATAAGATTGCTTTAAGCTTGTTATATTAATGAAAATATTTTGATACTTAAATTACGAACTAAATTTATTATGCTGCACGCAACTTGTGCACGCGTCGTCAGTTGTTAAAAGTCTCATGTAAAAAAAAAGGAGAAAAAATCCTGGGAAGCAAACTAATTACTTTATATATATTTAAGACAGCCTTGGGGCAGTTCAATGCTTCCTTTGCCGGGCCTGCAGTCTTCCAAGCCACACACACATGCATAAGCATGTATAAAGCGTGTATTTATAAGCCAGCCATATAATTGTATAATCAAATTTGTGTTTTGGGCGCTGCTTCTAATCAAATGTTTAGTGCGGAAATGAACGCACCAAAAAGAAAACGACAAGCGACCAACCACAATAAAGCTCTATAAATGTAAACTTGATGATTGAAGGGCCTCGACTACAACAGCAACACCAACAACAACACCAACAACAACACCAACAACAACAATAGCAGTATTTAATTGATATACGCATTGATAGCGTAGTCCGCAGCTTTTTAGCTTTGCTGGTTTAGGTTACTTTTTTTCTAGAAGGGCAACGCAATGCTCGCCTTGGTCATTGTCTGTGTGTGAGTGTGTCCGCGTGTGTGTGTGAGTGCGCTTGTTGTGGGGCCCTTAACGAACTACTCTAGCGATACTTGTGCGTTACAAAGTGACCAAGGTCAGCAGCGCCCAGACAACAACACAAACATCAATCGACACCAAAAAAAAAAAAAAAAAAAAAAAACAACGAAATATATTTAGCTTAAGCAAATGTAACGTCATTAAAGTTTATAACTTTTATTACAACTAAAGCATTGTGCTTAGAACTGCAGATGGGCTTGAAACGAGTTCACGCTTTGGTTATAATCATCTTTTTTGGCATTTATCCCATTCAAAATAGGGTAAAGGGTATCTCGGAGTTGTGCAAAAGAAACCATTTCCGAGCTCATCATAAGTCGATGGCCAATCCGATCTTAGACTCTATTAGAACTAGAGAATTTAAGTTTTCGTTTGCCTTAAGCAGCTCAGGTGAATTTCATTTTGTTGCCAACTTTCCCCGTTTCGTGTATATCGATAAATATCTATTTCCGATAGCAATAAATACTACAGCTTTAAAGATACAGCTTAATCTTAATCTTAATAACCATTTTCAAATGTTAAAAATTCATCTGATCGATTGACAAACACGGAAGAAAATCATATATCCATATTTACCATATTACACAGCAGTAAGCACACACACACACACACCCATTTCACACACACATGAATATTCAAGACATGTAAATTTATAGATAAATAAAGATTTGGATTCACGCATTTCCTCGTCAAAGCAAATGAAAATATAATTCAGAATAAATTATTATTCTTATTCTTATTTTTATTATTATTTAATGTCAAGTTATTCAAATTCAAATATTTAATTACTTGCAATTAAAGTAAGATTTAAAATTCAAATTTTCATTAAGCGATGCTTGATCAATAAATGGCTTAAGATTTCAATAAATTGTTTACACATCTTTACCTGCTTCGCATATTCAAACAGGGGAATCACCAAGCATAAATTTAACCATAAAAGGTTGATAAGCTCCAAGCTAGAAATATAAAACTGAAGGATAGATTGAAATATGAATATATTTCAATCCGATTTCAGCCAAATCCAATACTCGAATACAGAATCAATTTAATATTTAATAGAAAGAAAAAAAACTGTTAACTTTTATTTAACCTTGCTGAACATGTAATTACAATTGCCACAAATGATATGATCATTTTAATTTCATGCCCAAAAACAGTTCCCAAGTCCAAAATGCCTGAACATTAAAATGTATCTGAATGTATCTGAATGTATCTGAATGTATCTGTATTTCGCCTATGAGTTGTGGCATTTGAATACAGTTTGCACTGCAAATACAAATCAGTTGCGTAAATAATGCGTATCGTCAGCCGCTAAGCTACAACAACAATTATGACAAAAAAAAACTACAACATATTTTTGTTGTAAACTTTTTTATTTTTTTTTTTTTAACTGCTTGTTAGGCATTTATAAATTACAGCGGGCGACAGGCCCGGAGAGCATTAAGCATTTTGATTAGCAGCTGCAAAAAAAAAATAATAATAATACAAATACAAACACGCACCGAAAATATACGTAAGCTACAACAGCAACAACAATGTGACAAACGCACTAACGAAAACGAAAAAAAAAAAAATACAAAAACAACAACAACAAATCGAAACAGAAATTCGGTTTCGATGCGATGCGTATAGCCCTGAACATAACCTTGAATAGAGTCGCGTTCAGTTGAGTTCTGTGTGTGTGTGTGTGTGTGTGTGTGTGTGTTTGTGCGTGTGCTTTTTTCCATTTTTTCATTTAAAGATTGGTTAAATTTTTTTTCAACAGCCCAGGCTGTTGAATAAATGCGTTAGAGCGAGGCGCAGTGAGCGAAGAGCTCCGACAAGCAACAGAAACAAATGCGTTACGCATATGAGCAGAAACACACACACACACACACACACAAGCACAACTCACACACAATGCGAGTGCGTGTGCAAGCGAGACAGAGAGAGTGAGAGTGAGGGAGAGAGAGGGATAGATATTTGTGTAGCTAGTCGCAAGCGCATGACACTTGGAGAGTTATGCGCTGAGCTGTTGTTTGGACTGCGTGGGCAGTTCGCATGCGCTTCAAAGCAACAAACTGTTGAGAATTGCGTAGAGAGGCGTGACAAGTGTCATCTTCATTTGTCATCTGCATAACAATAGCGAAAAATGCTCTGAATTAATCATTTCATGTGCGAGTGGGGGTTTTCTTTACACTATTTCTATTTTAAGCATCGCCATTAGTTTGGGGACGCGATGAGTGCCATTAAAAAAAGCATACATCTATTTATCGTTAATGCTTCATTTACTTGGAAAATAAAGTATAATGTATTATTGTAATTATATTAATTTTAATCATTATTATTTTTGGAAAATAGAAAAGGTAAACAATTCTTGAAATTGGAGGATCTTAAATTGTCTTTAAGCCATTATTAGACATTAGAAATTGACTAGGTCCTAAGTTTAAATTATTCTTACTGAATATATTTGAGAGTTTATTGAAATAGTAAGCTAAAGTTTCTCAAATAGCATTTTTAAATAAATCAATCTGGAAACTTTTAATTTTTATTTGTAACCTTATTTTACTTATCTAGTTTTTTTCAATTAGTTAGCCAATATTTTGAAGTTGTTGGCTATTTGTAGGGCACTTTAGTGTTTGGAAAGCCCTCCAGTCTATGCTGCTCAAGAGTACGAAGCTGAAGCACAAAAGGCAGCAGCGAATGACGAAGAGCCAGCAAAGACAAATACAAAAAGACAACGAAAACGAAAACTTTGCAAACGCATAAAATTCTGCGTATTGTGTGTGTGTTTGTTGCTAGATTTTGTTTGTTTGACCGAGCCGAGCGGAGCTTCGAAACAGGGCCTAGAGAGGAAACCAAGCCATTTTTCTTGGCATTTTGTATGCGGCTCCAAAGCTGACCAAATAAAAACCAGAAATTTTACTGTGAGATCAGCATGCGCTGCGTGTTGCCAACTGTCGTCTGTCTGTCCGTCCGACTTGCTGTCTGACTGTCTGTCTCGATGTCTTCTATTTTGTCTATGCGCGTCTCTGTGTGCGTATCTCACACGCATATTGTGCGTAAGGTCGCAGCCTCAGCGGCGCATTTATCTGTGGAGCGTAGCGTACAATAACCGGTAATTATGTGGCCAAAAATTGGCTCCAAAGGAATGATGACGCTGCAAACACAACAGCGTTTGAGTTGGGGCATGAGAAAAACCTTTTTTCAGGTTTTTTGGTTATCAAACTCGGTGGTATCATAAATCTTTGGCAACTTCCGCATTTCAATTGTCGTTTGCCAATTAAAACTGATTTGTTTTGCGGCCATTTTGCAATTTTTCAAACTTAACGTTTAGTTCAAAACTTATTCAAGCTGCAAACCAACAAAACTTAACGAACCTGTTGGCTTTCGTTCAAATAATTACGCCGCAGAGGCAATTGCACTCTTCGCTGCTGTATTGCGCTTCTCTTGCGATCGTTGAATCGCTTGACTTGAATTGTGCAAATGTCGAATTTCCCTTTCAGTGCGAAGAGACTGCAGCAAACAAACAAACGAAAAATGTCCCATTCATTTCGCTTCATGGACAATTGCACTCTTTGCCCAAAGTGCGCTGCGCTGCGTTGCTTTGCATTGCGCTCTTGCTGTCAGCGCACGTCACTTTTGCTTTCGGTCAAACTGAACGAATCTTTTGAAAAGAGTCATTGGAAACATTTCCCCTACCTCAACTGCACTCTTATTAATTGCTCTTCCCAGTGTTTTGTGGCTCTCTTCAGAAACTTAATCGAATTTGCCTTCGTTGAGTTGTTAAATGAATTATGCATTAAACGTTTAAACTTATGCAAAAATTCATAGTTTTATATGTTTTGTCACCTTTTTCAACATAGTTTCGTTGATTACGTGCGAAATATAATTCATTTTTCTTTGGCCTTTTCGTATAGTCGTTTATCAGACATGTTTTGCGACTTTGCTGATAGGCATATATTGCCTTCATTACAGAAAAGTGTGCGCCATATCTGATGATAATAATTATCACGTCTGCCTTGACACAAGCTGCACAACAAGAATAGTAATAAGAATTAACACTAATATATTTGTTCTAACAAAAAAAAACTTGGACTATAGCATTAATTATGGCTCAAATTGAGTAAGCTTTTAATTGACTTCGGTTCGATTTGAAAGTGCTTGAGAAATGGCATTTTCCATTTCTTGCCTGTCTTAAGCAGTTTAAAACTACTTTCTCACTAGCTGAAAACGTCATAAGAATATTCTAAATAACGTTAAAAATAATATATAAATAAATAGACTTGAATTGCTCGATAAACATGGGGGCATCAATTGAATTGAGTGTGAGGCCAGTTAAGGAGAACCTTTGGTGCCTCAAAAGTGAAATGGACCCACTAAAAATGAGGAAACAAACAACTTGCTGCAGCATAGAAGTTGGGGTCGACACTTCAACAACAACTTGGCAATAAATGTCAAAATATAAGAATGAAAAACAAAAAAGCACAAACAAAAAACAAAGGAAACAGGAGCACTAAGCCAAGCTGAGGAGCCAGTGGACGGCCAATAAAACGGCGCTGTCAAACATACAAAAAGTTCTAATGACAGTTCAAAAAAGGACAGCGAACAAGAAAGAGGCGAGAACAAGAGAGGCGAGTACAGGACGAAACTGAACGGAACAGGACAGAGCAGGAGAGGACAGGGCCAAATTGCCAATACAAAGACATTAACATGTGGCGCACACACAGAAGAAAAAACAAAGGGAATAAACGGAGAGGGTAAACATAGAGAGAGAGAGACAGATAAAGAGAGAGAGAGAGTGAGAGAGAGAGAGAGAAAGAGGGAAAGCGAAGACAAACAACGCATAAATAGGGGACAAGTGACTTGAAGGTCCTTCTTCGTTATGTGTTTTTTTTTCTTCTCTTTGCCCAAACTGAACTGGGTCACTAGATGGCAATACGTTAAGTACTTGCCACCTCCACCCTTCCAGCTCCGCATGACTTTCAACTTGCCAAAATTTGCCAGCCAAAACTTCTCTTTTATTTGATTGTTTTTGGTCAACGGCCACGCAAACAAATTGCCGCCTTAATAATGCCAACAATAATAATAACAACAACAAAAAAAAAACAAAACAACAACAACAATTTGACGCCACAACAAATATCGTCCATAGTCAATAAAAAGATGTGTGGATATTTCTGATTTTTATTATGCCTGAGCACAAAACTTTGCTTGCAGTTTGCTTTTTATATACTTGATTGGCCAGCTTAAAGCAATTTAATCAGGGGAAACCCCAAAATGGAGTAGTAGTTAATTTTAGCAAATTCCTGCTTTAAATATGAAACAAGATCTTGATTGAGAGCAGAAAAGAAAAAGAGAAAGAAGATTACGAGTCACGAAAAGGTAGACTTGGAATATGCTTAAAGAATTATGAGTAATGTTTTTTTCCAAGTTCGATCATTAACATTACAAAAAAAACAACAAATGCATTCTGAATCGTAAAAAAGTAAACAAAAAATCAATTTTATTCTTTCTTTCTTAAGATCATTTTCTTTATATTAATTTGCAATGCTCTCGCATCTATTTCATATTTGTTGTTTCTTTAAATGTATTTAAATCAATTGAAACTATTTTTCTGCACAAGTTCTTAAATTTGTATTAAGTGGCATTCAGTGAAGCATGAAAACCCTCTAACCAACGCCCCCCCCCCTTCCCATCCCCTCCCCTAAAAACCACCCTGCTGACAACTTTCACTTTCGTAGGCACCCCCTACCCAATATTTGTGTGTATCTCTATCATGCGACTGGCATCATCTTTGAGGCCATTCATGCAGTTTCCTAGACAGCCCCAAACATTTTCCTTATCAATTTAATGGCCAAGTGGCGTCAGGCAGCGAAAAAGAGAAGAAAAAAAAACACCAAAATGTGGAAAAATATTTTACAAATGTCACAAACAGCAGCAAAAGGGCAAAACTGGCAATGTCAGATGCGTAGGCACAGTGCACTATATATATACATATATATATGTATATAGTTATGTATATAAGCTGTACATAGGCTTCGGCTATTAAATGTAAGATGAACTGGCTCCAGTTCCAGGACCAGTTTCATTTGATTTGAGCCACGTCGCCAGAATGCAATAACTGTGTCTGGCTAAGCGCAAAACAAGGTCAAAAGATTAAAAACAAAACTCTAAGCGTGTGGCACACATACATGCCACATGCCACATACTAACAGCTAGCAGTAGTCGCCATATATTGTTGTGCTGCGAATTCTTAGAGTTAGTTTGCCTTAACCCATCGAATGGCATTGTTTTTTTGTTAACAAATGTGCAACACTTACAAAGAACACAAGGCATTTTATATCTTATTTTTATCATTTGAAGTTTACTTTCCCAGATGAATTATGAAGTTCAATAAAAGCTAAATAGATAATATTAATAGTTGATGGAAATAAAATATTAAAAATTGCAAAATTTCAGATATGGTTTGGGTAGTTTTATGGTTTATTGACAAGTTGCTTTTTACCTAAATGCATCTGTTTTATGAAAAGAGGTGCGTTGTATTTCTTTAAAAAAATAGTTGCAATTATTTTAAATATATTTTAAATATATCTGTCATATATATATGTATATATATATCTGCTTGTTCGATATTGATAGCTGAAGGGCATTCAGAACGCGGCACTTTTCTATTAACTCCTCTTTGCTATTTTCGGGCTGGATTTTTATGGTGCCGTCTTCAGGCGCCAAGAATCCTGCTTCCTTTTCATAGGCTCTGCTGTGGCAGCAGTTTTTTTTTTTCACTTGCAACATTATCAGCTCATTGTTGTTATTTTTGTGTGGTGATTGGATTGCTTTGGTCTTCTGTTTGACGCGCTGCTTTTGTTTTTCGCATTTTTCTTGAACTAATTTGAATGATTTTAGTGGCGCGCTTGACTGAGTTCCTTTCTTCATGCTGCTGTTTTTCCGTTTTGCTCTTTGGCTGCCTGTCATATAAATTTCTAGTTTTTATTATCATATTTTCGCAGATTTCAGTTTGTTTGTTGTTGTTGTTATTCGGTTGTAATAATCATAAATTGCTATCTGCACAAATATTATGCATAAAATTCACAGTTTACAAATTGTGAAATTAATGAAAAGCTGCGTCAGGATATTTTACATTCGAGTCTGCCATAAGCTGTACTGAAAAACAATGCAAATGAGGAAAGGTCCTACTTGAAATTGAATATATGATTTAGATAGAATATCGATGCAAAATATACAAAACTAATAAATTGAATTTGAATTGCTAATTGTTATAGAAGTTATGTTATATAGAATATCGAAACTAAGTTCCTACTTGATATAGAATTTATGATGAACAGAATATCGTTTCAGAATACAGCCAACTATGAAAATAAATATTTCTGATATAAATTAAGCATTTGGCTAATGAATTAGTTTTTATACAATGAACCCATTAAAAATGGGAAAAACTGCTTAATAAAGTTGTTGCAAAAGTATGTAAAAAACGGAGTGAAGCATTTCCTAGTACAAAAAGTATCTTGATACTTAATCAACAGCCTTTTAAATACTATTTTATTTACACTGATATATTATTGATCAATTGCAAAATTCTCATTAAAATCGGGAAAGAAACCAAAACATATTTTCATATTGCACAATCTACTTTGATGCTATTTTAAAGCAGGATTCCAAGTCGAGCTCTCTCGACTAGACAAATTCGAAGTTGTTTTAGTATTAAGAATGTAGAATGAATGAACTTCCACATCTGTCAATGAGGAATATTAAATTTTAACTGCCGTCCAGTTGCTCGGCTTTACCACCTCCACCTCTACCTGGATTAAAGACATTACATTACATTATTATTAGAAATAGTCATAAACATATATCATATTGCAAAATTTGCATATTTCTGGGACAGGCCTGCAGCGAATGAGTTCCATGAATTATATCAACCCACCCGCCCAATGACAAGCCAAGCAAGCCCCCCTCTGCCACAGGGCACGCAACAAAAACGGGGGAAAATAATAAACAAGAATTAGAAATGAAAACGCAATTTTGCAATAAAAATCCATTGAGGCAAATAATGAGTCGAGTTACAAATTCAAATGCGCTGTCGAACCAAGCCTCAAAAATACAACAAAAAAGAAAAACAGGAAAATAATAACGAAAATTTCGAAATTATGAAATTACTTAATAGTGCGCAGAGTATTTGCTGAGGGAGGGGGTTGGTCATAGTATTGTCATATTAGCGGCACAGAAGGTGGTCGAATCATAAACGAAGCGCAAAGAATGAAAGTTCGCCTCTGCATGCAAGAAATTAACATTAAAATGCAATAAAGGACACACAACAACCACAAAAAAAAAATGGAGAAAAGAAAATGGCAACAGCAACACTAACTACTTGTAGTTGTGGCCAAAATTAGATTTATGACAAAATCATAAAATTAAAAGGCTGAACGGAAATTTTGTGGGCTGGGCTCACAGTGCGTATGTGTTTCTGTTTCTGTTTCTGTTTGTGTTTGTGTTGTATGATTTCTGAATATACGCATTCTTTATAGTTTTTATGGTCATTAGCAAACACACACACACACACATATGCACTGCTTGACCCCAGCGTAACCCATTGCGTATACATAATAATATTATTACGCATACGCCCCCCCGGTTTGTGTGGCGCTTAGGCGCAGCTTCGTGCATAGTGGCCAAAAACCTTTTGCCAACATTTTCTTTGTTTTTGATATATGTTTTTGTAATTCTTATGTTATTTTTTTATGACATTCACTGTGATTTGCGTTTTTCGGGGCATGTCCGCTCAGCTGCACAGTGGAAGAGGTGTGTTGGCACCGAACAAAAGGATAATCAAATAAAGAAAAATGGTTGGCCAACTATTGTTCATTTTTGATGGACTTCATTGTATGCTTTACCAATTCTATTCTTGTTGCGCCACAAGCTATACTTATTAGCCGGAAGCAAATTTAGCGAACATTTCAAAAGTTTTTGAGTATTTTTGGTTAAATGTAAAACATATTTTAGAATAACTATAAGTTAGTTTATATATATATATATATATATATATATATATATAAATATGTATGTTTTTGATCGTTCTCTCCGTATACATTTACATAAATATCTTAAATTATTCTCAACTTGATTTCATCTATCTCCAAAGAGCATTTGCAATTCGTTTGGCTCAACAGGAATTGTGTGTCTGGTTTGATTTATTATCGTATTAGTTTCCACGCACATTTTTTTTACACTCTTTTACCTTATTTTATGAACAACCTGCTGAAAATGCAAATTACAATAATTATGTGTGGTTTTCCTCAAATTCTTCCTTTCGTTTCGGGTTGCGTGAAGCATTGCTTGGCGCGTTGAAAGTTGAAAGGTCCTCCAGTGCAGCACACACACACACACACACACACACACACACACCCTTCTTGACTTTCACCTTGATTCACATTTTGATTAATTACACAAGGAGCGAACTGTTTTTGAGGCACAACTTCCACGCTTTGAATATCTGTGCGGCTCAATCTAATAATTGCCTGTAACAACAGAACAACAACAACAACAATAACAAGACACATTTCCGGCTGTTACAAAAAGAGAACAGGTCCGAGATAGATCAAGAGAGCGAAAGAGAGAGAGAGAGAGAGAGAGAGAGAGAGAGAGAGAGAGAGGGAGTGCAAGTGGGAGAGGGAGAGCAAATGACCTACCATACAAGATTTTACATTCAGCTACATTCGATAGGAGCAGTTGGCGCAGTTGAGCAAGCACTGAATGAAGAAGAAGTTGAAGAACATAGAATAATCCGCAAGCAGATATGGCGACTGTCTCATACCCTGTAATATGTATGTAATGCAGACAGTGATAAATAAATAATCGTAGGCTACTTTAATTTTACTTTTCTTTTTAATTTACTTTTCTTTTAATATTTGTTCTAACCGTAATTTTAAACTTTTATTTCTTAATACATTTTTTTTTAAATTGTGATTTAGTACACATTAAATCAAATAAATATAAACCAAATAAAATAATTACTTTCAGTTACAAATAAATACATAAACCCATTTTAACCTAGGTTCTGCGGGATCATAACCTATTTATTAACAACACTTTTACAGGGTATTAAAGATAGAAGCAGCGAAAAGCAACTGCGTTGCCAGAGATCATTAATTAAAATGTTGCTGGACCAGTTCTTGAGCGCAGGGCAAAAGACTGGCGAAGGGAAAGGGCGCGGGAGACGCACACAAGTTACAGCAAGCGCAAAAGCTTCAGCCGCAACAGCAGCAGCGCAGCAGCAGCAGCAACAGCAGCAGCGCAGCAGCAGCAACGCAGCAGCAGCAGCGCAGCAGCAGAGCCACTCACAGTCGCAGTCGCCGCAGTCGGCGCAGCAGAAGCAGCATTAATAAAAGATCGCACGCTTTTTTAATCAGCACATAGAACATAGACACAGACACACACAGACAGCTGTACATGTGTGTTGGTGTGCGTTGGCCTCTAGCATACAAAGTGCGTCGCTTGCCTAGTACCCCCCCTCTGCCCGCACTCTGCCAACGTCTCTGCTCTCTTCTTCTTTATATGCGCGCACGCATTCCATGCTTCGCTTTAGCTCTGCGCTTTTCAGTTCGCTCGCCTGCTTTTTTGGCGCTGACATTCGCTGCGATGAGGTAATCGCCGAATGCGTGTGTGTGTGTGTATATGTGTGTGAGTGTTGTGTGTGTGTGTGTGTTTTAGTTGGAGTGCGTGAGCGCAAAGCTTTGTCGTTCTCGTTGCACGCATTGAGTGAATCGCGCCCCCCTCGTCCCTTCCCTCAGCTGGCTTACCTAAACGCTCGCTGGCCTTCCCCACGTACATATTTAGGTTCTGGTCTAGCGTCGTCTGTTCCGTCTGTCCGTCTGTCCGTCTGCCTACTTAGTCGCCAGTCTTAGCAGCAGTCGTCGCACAGATTATGGCCCTTTGACATCCCATAAATTTCATGTCCAGCACAGCGCACAACATTTTGGGTAGATTAACGCAAAACAAGCTACAGCTAAAGAACACCGATATTTGTTTACCCTCCGCTATAGATGGCAACTGTATTTAATCTATTTATACCTTATCTATATGTATATTATATGTGTAAGTGTATAGTAATTGGAATAAATTACATACATACATCAACTAATTAGAATTTTCGAGTAATTCAAATCTTACTCAAAGCAATCGGAAATGTTGTTGATGTCACTTTAAGTATAATTTCTTGTGAGTTATATTTGTAAATAACTCCTAACCTTTCCCAACCCAACCAAATTTAATCGACTTTAGTATCAGCTCAGAATCATTTAAAAATATTTTATACTATAATCATTTGGGCATCATGACTAAGTTATTGCGTGTACAAAACAATAACAATATGTAACTAAATATATATGTTAAAACCGGTTTGTCACTAAAGATTCCAAATGTTTATATTATATATATATATATATATATATGTATGTATATATCACATATTGAGAATGTTTGTTATTGCATTCAGGAAATACTCTATCAATATTTGGTATAAAATGTATGTATGTAGGTATGTGTGTGGTTATGTATGGATAGATATGTATATGCAGCTGTTGTTGTTGTTGGATGCGCCTGACTAAGCACAACGCTTTGTAAAGACAACTACATTTTTTTAAACTAAAAATATATACTGCATGATTCACTAGACGAAAAATATAATATAATAAATATTTTGCATGGCTTTTTCGAAATGATTTTTTCGGTATAGAATTTTCGCATGAATTTCAAAAGAAAATCATTTTTCCAAATTTATATGCAATCGCTTCACTTTTATCTAAATTATGGCAGTAGAAAACTTTACTCAACTAAAAAGTAAATTCAGCCTTTTTGGACAACAATCTCGATTGCAGCTGAAACGCATATTAAACGCCAAAACTCACAACAATTAACAGTTATCGCACACTCAATGCAATTGGCAAAAGTTGACGATCGGTTGGCAATCGCCATTTTTGCGCATCCAATGGGAAACAAGTTGGCACTCATTCTAATACGCTATCTCGCTCGCACACATAGTTGCTGCAGTTGGCAGAGTTAAGCGAAAGCTTTGCGAGAATTGCAATTTGAGTGTGTGTTTTGTGTGTACGTTAGCTGTCTCGCTTGCACTGCAGCGATCAGTGCTGCGAGCTTCTGCGGCGAATACTCAAAGAAAACTAATTAGCTACAAATTGGCAGATACGATAGAAAATTGTTTTTTGTTTTAGTTATTGACGTTGTTGTTGCTGTTGTTGTTTTAGTTCGTCTTCGTCTTCTGTTTTTTTTTTTTGGTTTTTGCTTTTTGCACATCATGTAATGGAGAAAATGATTGATTAACTCGAGCCAAGGGCCCTGCAGGCCCAACTATATCTAGCCTCTTTGACCTGCTCGAACTTGGCAGCCGAAAGATGCGCAAAATTGTTGCCTAGTTCTAATTGTTGTTGCTGTTGTTGCTGCCGCTGCTGCTGCGGCTGCTGCTCATTGCGGCAACTTAACCAAAGTCATTAATTTGCAATTAGTTTTGAGGCAAGCGGCACGCGTGGGAATTGAAGTTGGAATTGAATTTGGAATTGGTTGCGATTTGCTCTTGTGAAACTTTTGAGCAGCGACTGATTGAGAAAAAAAAAAACCAACAACAAAAAACAAAAGCAAGGAAAAGGTTCGCAGGCAGCAGCAAATGTTTATAATTACACGCCAACCCACAATGCCAACCCTCCTTTTTTGGCATCACTTTCTTTTAATATTCACAATTGCCTTCTTCGTTCTGCTTTTGTTTTTGTTGCTCTTGCTGCTCTTGCCCCTCTTCCTCACCTCTCCCCTAACACATCTTACACTCAATTGAATTCTTCCGGTTGCTGCTGCTGCTGCAAGCCTCCACATCTACAATTCATGCATAATAAACAAATAAAAAATCCGTAATAAGTAAGTATGCTCATCCTTGTAATGCCCTATAATCAGCTCAAATGATATTTGTCAAATTTGTTCTGAGAAACTCAGCTTTTCTCTGGCAAAAGTAAAAAACATCACTAAGAAAATAAAACTGAAACAAATTAAAGACACAAAGAAACGAAACATACGCCGTTATGCATTCATTACAGAGTATTAGCCGAAAAACGATTTAAAGGAGCATCTTCAGTTTTGGGGTTGTTTTAGTTGTTTTAGCCATTAAATTGCCCATGTTTTTCAGCATTTTCTGTTTATTTTCATTTCTCTTGTTTTTTACAAATAAATACATACATTTTCTGCATAAAATAAATATAAATAAAACATGGTAAAACTGAAGACAAAGCCAGCGAAGTAGTTGAGATCTGTGGTGGGAAATGTTCTTTTTATGGTTTGTTGGTTAGTTTTCCGCTGGTTTCTGCCTTATTTAATTTATGCCTAACCTCTCCGAAGGTCCTGTAATGGAATAAAGTACTTAATGTTATGATGTGATTATGCTTCTTATTTGTTATGTGTGTTATTGATTTGCGGGGGGGGATGAACACAAATGTTGTCTCATATGCAGTTAGCTTGTGGGGATTAAGCCATGCGTGCAGCAAGCAGGGGCAAAGATGCTTGGTGTGTGCCACGTAATCAGTAAATATTACGATGTATTTGAGTAGTGCATAAATAGTTATCGATACTTAACACATTTCGGCGATTCATCAAAATTTGTTGGCCTTGGCATAAAGTTAACATCAAGTTTTGGCAACAAATTGTCAGCAAATTGTCGCCAAAATGTTTAGAAACATTTTTCAAAAATTAAAACAAAAAAAATGTCAAATGTTTGGCTTTAAAATGAAAGGCAAGTTCTGTGTTTAAAAATATCCCTGGAAATATGGTAACTATTAATATAACTAATAATTTTATTATATTATTTAAATAATCTAAGGTTTCTAAGTCAACTTACAACTTTGACTTTGTTTAGTAATTAAAATCAAATGACTCCTTTTAAAGTTGCTGCCAATTCAAAGCAGCCACAGCTGCTGCCTTATCTTTTGCCAGCGAGACAGCCCCCACCACTTCAACTGCCACTCGACAACACCCGTCCACCACGCACCCACCCCCGAATTTGGGCAATTCGCTCAGCAGGTTCCATAGATTACATAATTGCCGGTGGTTGCACACAGACTGAGGCAGCAACGCTGACAGCGACAGCGATGTCGACGTCGACGTCGACGTTTGTTCATTTGCCTCTGCTGCGATTGATGGATTGCATTCTGACTGTTGCCACACCGCAGCCGAGCAGCACAGCGGGCAGAGCGACTTCTTCAACGGAGGCATGAAAGAGCAAAGATCAAAGACACAAAAAATAAAAAAACAAATTCATTTTACAGAAATTACAGCAGCAACAAAAGCAGCGGTGGCAGAAGCAACTGCGCCATCAGCAACATTGCAACATCAACTAAAGCACAGAGAGAAAGACAAAGTGGGACAAAGAGAGAAAGAGAGAGGGGGAGAGAGAGGGAGAGCAGCAGCACACGAGACGCACTCTAAATTATATGCATTGACCTAATTTTAGTAACCAAAAAAAAAAAAAAAAAAAGAAAACAATTTTGGGACAAGAATTGCATGGCACAGAAGAAAATGAATGCGCCAGTGAGCTAGAGAGAGAGACAGAGAGAGAGAGAGAGACTGAGTGTGTAAGAGGCGGTGAGAGTGTGGCAAGAGATCAACGTGCGTCAATTAGATGCAAGGCGCAGTGGCAGCCACCTACCCACAAAACGCATAGCTCATCGGCAATTTGGTTTTTGTTTAGTTGTTGCCCCATCGAAATGTCAACTGTGAGGCACAGTGAGGCCCCAATAAAACTGATGCAGCTTGCCTCACACAATTGTTGTGCGAGGCAACAGCAGATTGGGAAAGCCATAAAATAATACAAATAAAACAAGTAAAAAACTCAAGCTAAGCGCCAAGAAATATTCGAATGTTTTTTGGATGTTTAGAAAAATATAAGCACTAAAAGATATATTTCAAAAGAGATAAGATATCAAATAAAAATAAAAAATAATCTTATTAAATTTACACATAATTAAATATTTTATTTTTGTACTAAACTAAATACTCCAGGAGTTTATTAAAATATATTGAACAATTCAAAATGACGTGCAACAATTTTGTGTATTTTTTTGTATGCTTAAAAAAATATAAACACTAAAAGATATATTTCATTAAAGATAAGATATCAAATAAAAAAAATAATAATCTCATAAAATTTACACATAATTAAATATTTTATTTTTATACTAAACTAAATAAACTAAATACTCCAGGAGTTTATGAAAATATATTGTAGAATTCAAAATGACGTGCAACAATTTTGTGTATTTTTTGTATGCTTAAAAAAATATAAGCACTAAAAGATATATTTCAAAAGAGATAAGAATCAAATAAAAATAAACAATAATCTCATAAAATTTACATATAATAAAATATTTTATTTTTATATTAAACTAAATAAACTAAATACTCCAGGAGTTTATTAAAATATATTGTAGAATTCAAAATGACGTGCAACAATTTTGTGTATTTTTTGTATGCTTAAAAAAATATAAGCACTAAAAGATATATTTCAAAAGAGATAAGAATCAAATAAAAATAAAAAATAATCTCATAAAATTTACATATAATAAAATATTTTATTTTTATATTAAACTAAATAAACTAAATACTCCAGGAGTTTATTAAAATATATTGAAGAATTCCAAATGACGTGCAACAATTTTGTGTATTTTTTTGTATGCAGTTTTACTGTAGTTTTATTCGTTGTGATTGTAATTTGCATGCGTAATCATTATCGCTGACTGTCGACCTCGGCATTGTCTGCTCCATTACAACACGATGCGTCGCATTGTCTGCCACAAAGTGTTGCCTCTGATATCTCGTATCAAGTATCTCGTATCTCGTATCCCACATCTCTCTCTGTGTGTGTGTTGTTGACTACTGCGCAGCTAACTGCAACAACTGACGACAGTCAACACATGCGTGCGTGACCCAATTTCTCTATGCCCCCCTCCCCCCACTCTTCTATTCCCCTTCTGGCCGAAGCGCGTTAATAGAGCAACGATTTGCTCTACTTCACAAATTGCCCCTTTGAATTGCGGCGCAACAAAAAAAACAAAAAATACGCACATAAAAAATGAACTGTGAATCAATTTTTTTTTTTTGTTTTTTCGGTGTTGCATGCAACTGAACTGGCTAATGGCATATTTGAGTTAGATGTTGGCAGAGAGAACTCGATTAGCTGTTCTTAAATGCGTCAAGTTAAAAGCCAACTTCCAATTATGTTTTGCCAAATTGCTGGCTGAATGCAAGCAGTTCTTAAAGAGTCTCAAAAGAGGACTTTTATATATATCTATATATATTATTGCTATATACAATGAGATCAATATGGGAATATCTTTTCTTATTTCTCTCTTGAATAGTTTAATTGGAATTGAATACCTTTAATCGAGTGCTGTTTTCATTGCTATCAGAAATCGATTTATATTCAAATTCGCAAATAAAGTTGATCTCAGCGTGGCAAACCATTATATTGAGGAGTCAGCTCTTCGTTGCTGATCAAGAATATGCATCAGGGATTCAGCAGGATTAAATAGAAGATGTTCAAGGACACTTTAGCTTTAAGTGGCACACTTATAAAACCAATCCAATCGCAGCTAATCCAGTTTCTTGCTAATCGTGCTCTTTCTGATCGCTAAATTGTGCTTTGTTTAGTCTGACACAAAATAATAAATATTGTTGCAACTTAATCAGCGAAACTAGTTTCGCAGCTTCGACTAGGAATACAAACAATTTTCACACCTTGCAAAACAAACTAAGCCAACCATAAACCATTTTGGATCTTTTGGCGCAGTTATAATGATCCACAGTTGAATTATATTATGAATATTATTATTATTTGTTATTATCCTTCCATCTGCCTGTTATATAATAATGCACAACTGCAAGATACCCTTTTAAAAATGTATAATGAACTCAGTAGATGCGAATGTTCCGCAAGAATATTTTCTGTTATTTCCAGCGAGCTGAGCTATCAATTATCATAAGTTTTATATATATATATATATATATATACATATATATATACATATATATGCATGCAAATAACTGAATCTTTGGCTTTTCCTCAAGTTCAGTCACCCCAAACGTAATAATCGATTGGCCCGGCTAAAAAAAAAAAACAAATAAAATAAAAAAAAAGGTAAACAAAGCCGCGCAACATTTGAATTTGGTCTAAGGGAAACCTGTTGGGGGTGGCTGGGGGCCGGGCACAAGGTGAAAAGGCAATCAATGTCGTCGTCCTAGAAGTGCCTTTTACGCTTCTGTTTTTTTTTTCCTCTTTTTTTTTTTGCTGCTGCTGCTGCTGCTGCTGCTTCTGCTGCTTCTGCTGCCATATTATTATTTGAGTAATCCCCCCCCCCCCGCGCGCGCACGCTTCCCTCGCTGATTGTGCGTAATAGAGCGTTAAACTCTTCAAGCAACAGCCTTTTTTTATTACGTATTCTTCTGCTGCTGCTTCGTTTTATTTTATTTCATTTTCCCTCTTTTCCTCGGCTTTAACTCGAGCAAATCAGCGCAAGGACGTTCTGCAATCCTGGCGCACATCTTCAACGAAATTATTACATTAGCATTAGCCGACTTGGGCGGTCTGTGTGTGTGTGTGTGTATTGGAGGGGGGGTTTGTCTGGCGAGCGTGTAAGGTAGTAAAAATTATGTGTAAAATGTCCTTGAACCCCTTTTTTGCTGTTGTTCTTGCTGCTCTTGTTTTCGTTGTCTTGCCTTTTGTACATCTGTACTCGGTGCCCTCCACTCCCCTTTCGCCTTGGGCCTCTTCTTTTTTACATCTGCTGCTGCTGCTTCTTCTCCTTTTTTCGACTTTCCAAAGGATTATTTCCACTGCGTCATTGTTTTCGAATTATGGTTGAATAATTTTTTTTGTTTTCGTTTTTTTTTCTCTTTTTCTTTTTTTTGCAATTCAACTTTGTCAACGTCAGAATATGTAATATACCCGGCAACCCCCCTGCCCGCTCCCTTGTGCTACCCCCACCGCCCCACCCCAACGGTTGCAGCTACCCGTTGGGTCTCAGCGGGTTTGGCGGTTTTCTTTAAACTGTTGCCCCTAATTCAACTGGGTATTTTTCTTCTCTTTTTTTTTGCATTTTGCCATTTATTTTTGCTCCGTAAAACGTCAATTTTTTAGCTTTGATGTTGGTGAAAACAATTTTTGTCGTTTACTTCTTGCGGTTGCGGTTTGTTTTTCGTAGGAATCCTGCAGCAACGCGAAAATCCTAAATGACTGTTAAAGCAAGATGCTGGCAAGCTTCAAAAAGGCAACTTGTTGATTTGACACACAAATTCAGGACTAAAACTGAGCACCGAACTTGCTTTGAGCAAGTGAAGTCTTTTTACACATAAGTCACAAATGCATTTTTATTTGTTTATCATCGAACTATTGAAATATCAGACTTAAATGTCTGTTTAATAAACACATGAGAATAGTATCTCAAAGGAATAGTATCTTATAGGAATAGTATCTCATAGGAATAGTATCTCATAGGAATAGTATCTCATAGGAATAGTTACTCATATTAGCAAAAATTCTTTTCATTTATTTTATTTATCTGTGATTTATTTTATTCATTTATTTTATTTATCTGTGATTTATTTTGTTTATTTTTTTTTATTTATCTGTGATTTATTTATTTTATTTTTTAGTTTATTTTATTTATTTATTTTATTTATCTGTGATTTATTTTATTTATTTATTTTATTTATCTTTGATTTATTTTATTCATTTATTTTATTTATCTGTGATTTATTTTGTTTATTTTTTTTATTTATCTGTGATTTATTTTATTTTATTTTTTACTTTATTTTATTTATCTGTGATTTATTTTATTTATTTATTTTATTTATCTGTGATTTATTTATTTATTTATTTTATTTTTCTGTGATTTATTTTATTTATTTATTTTATTTTTCTGTGATTTATTTTATTTTATTTTTTACTTTATTTTATTTATTTATTTTATTTATCTGTGATTTATTTAACTCATTTATTTTATTTATTTATTTTTATTTAATGTTTTATTTTATTTTTATTTTATTTTCTTTAACTATCATAGCTCTTGAAGGCTAAGACTTGTGGTCAAACAAGTTAAACAAATTTCAAATAACAAATTAAAGCGATAAAAATAGAATTGCCATGGCAAATGGCTCAATGTTTAAATCTAATTCTTGTAAAAATAATCGTTAACAATGTAAAGGAAGTTAATTTGAGCGATTTGGTTTGCTGTTAATATGCAAAAATTTGCTTAGTTGTAATTTGAAATGAGTTTTATTGAGGGCAGTTGAACTGCCTGCTCTGTGTTGACTGCCAATTAAATGATAAGTTTTGCTGAGCAATCTTAAATTGAATTTAATTTTAATTTATTTATATTCATATACATATATATGTATATATATATCTTGTAAAGTTCTTAAGTTTTTAGAATTCGATCTGCTTTCACTTTTGCCATATTTTAAGCTTTTGTGCTTTAAGTTATTTTCTTGAACGATTTTGGTTAAGAATGTCTCTTGAGTAATGCTTATTAGACACTCAAGCACAACACACTCTCTCTCTCTCTCTCTTTCCCTCTCTCTCTCACTATCTGGCTCTGTTCATCTGTCTCTTTCAGACACTTGTGCAACATCTCTGGCAGATATTACTTCATCTAATTAGCACAATTAATGCCCTAGACACAATTCTACGCACAATACATACATATTTATATACATATTTATATATGTATGGATACATATATATATATATATATATATGTTTGTGTTTATGTACAATATGCCTAGCCCAACATATGAAACAATATCATTGTCACGTGTGTGTGTGTTTGAGTAGTGTGTGTGTGTGTGTGTGTGTGTGTGTGTGTGTGTGTGTGTTTGTCAGTTGCCCAAACTAGTTAAAAATGTTGAAGATGCCAAAGAGCAGAAAACGCACTTAATGCAAGCGTGCAAATTGAGCGATCCGTTTCTAAATTGAAGTACTCGAACACATACAAACATACACATACAAACGCGCACACACACACACATGCACACATATACTTGTGTATATGTGCATATGTAAATATTTGTGTTTTGTGGCGCAACATACGAAAACATGAATGTGCGCCAAATGCTACAAAAACAAATGATATCATCTTATCTGAAAGCGCAACAAAAATCCATCGAAGCATTCGGATATGTTCATGAAAAATAAATAAAGATGTGTGTGTGTGTTGATGTGTGTGTGTGTGTGTGTGTGTGTGTGTGTGTGTATACATTACAAACACAAATACAAACAGAAAGCGAAACATTTGCTTTTTGTGCATTTGTATAGCTTTGTGGGTGGGTTGGAATCGAGTTGGGTGGGGTTGGGTTGGGTTGGGTTCGTTTGGAAGGTACCAAAAAAATGCAGTATACACACAAAACCGACAAAAGTTTTTAGCAGGGTCACACACACACTGACACACACACACACACACACAAATACATAGCTACACATAATTGCCAGATAGTGTATATAACGGGCCTACGCAGCAGTAGCAGCAGCAGCAGCAAAGAGCAGCGACGCAGCAGCAGCAGCAGCAGTCAAAATGCTCGCACATAACAAATAAATGCTAAAATTTCACAAAAACGCACACCCAAAAAAAGCAAAACGCACACAGACGCACACACACACACATAGACACACACACACACACACACACACATACAGACAAGCGCAAGCTGCAAAAGTGCGTTCGTTTTAATGCTCTGGGCGAATGAGTGGGTGAGAGCAGCAGCAGTAGCAGCAGGAGCAGCAGCGGCCTGGCGCCAAAAATGTGGAGCATACATATATTTATATATATATATATATATATATATAAATATATATGTATATATAAACCGCCCCAAAAAACTGTACATAGCCCAACAACAACAACAACAACAGCAACAGCAGCAACAGCAGCAGCAAAACAAGAACAGCAACCAAAAAAAATTAATTTGCTGTGTAGCTAAGCAAAAAGTGCGTGCAGCACTGCAAACGCAAAGCGACGCCGACGTCGACGTCGCCGCGCTTGGCGGCCATGCCAAAATACGCAATACATATACATCACATATATATATGTGTATATATATATATATATATATATATGTGTGTGTACATCATGCATACACGCATATAATGGCCTGCATTGGTGTGTGCGCGCAGCAAACGCACAAAGCATTTTCTTATTGGATTTCTCGTAGGCAGCATGGACAGCAACAGCAACAGCAACAGCAGCAGCAGCCACATAAGCGCCACTCACACTCACACACACGCACAAAGACAGAGCGTGAGCGCGAGAGCGAGAGAGAGAGAGAGAGAAAGAGCGGGCAGCCGTGCCAAAAAAAAAAAAAAATAAATAAATAAAAGCACGAGAAATGCTCTCGACGCTGCGCTTGGCTGCGCTGACTGCGCTGCTTGTCGCTCCACGTGTTTGCTTGAATTGCGTAAACTTGCTGCTGCGACTGCGACGACGGTGGCGACGACGACTCTCTGCTGTTTTTGTTCTCGTTCTCGCCGTTTTGATTGCTGTCGCTGTCGCTGTTTTTGTTGTTGTTGTTGTTGTTGTGTGTGCAGGCAACAATAAAATGGCAGCGCCTCGCTTTAGTTTCGTTTTACTTATTTCATGTGTTGTTTTGTTGTTGTTGTTGTTTTTTTTGCGCGCGCTTTGCGCTCTCTGAGCGACATGCGCGCTCCCAGCTGGGGAAATGACATATGCCGAAAAAGCTCAAGCCCGCTCTCTCGCTCTCTCTCTCTCTTTCTTATTGCCACTGCAAAATGAATGCGTATTGTTATTCTTTTTGTTGTTGCTGTCCCTCGCGTCACTGTGTGTGTGTGTGATTTTTTTGCTTTTGTTTTGCCACTGGGGAAACGTGCAGGAGAAACGAGTTTTTCGCTCAACAGCAGCAGCAGCAGCAGCAGTGCCAGTTTCTGAACTCAAAACTGAACGAGTGAGAAAACAAACGCTTCTAATTGTCTCTTTGAGCGCTTTTTGTGATCTTTTTTCTGTTGCGACTAGTTGCTAATAATCAACATTTAATTAATAATAGAAAAAGGAAATAGAGTTTTTCAATGATTTTTTGTGTTTAAATTCCAGGCACAATTACAAGTTTGCTTGCACAGGAATTTGATATTTTTGTGGGAAATGCAGTAAAAATATGTTCACAAATATTGTAAAAATTGAAATTAAATATTATTGTTTTGTACAGCGTTTGACTTAAGAATGTGAATCGTTAAGATTCTTTCAGCTTTGTTATACTTTTTAAGCTTTGATATTGATATTCAAGTTATTCCGACATTTCATTCAAAGCTTTTATTTGCAAGTTAAATTCTAAGTGGGCAGAAGGCTTTTACATTATGACTTTCTGATTAATGATTGCAATTATAAAATTAAATTGAATTTGATAAAAATTAATTCCAATTCTAGATTAAGTTTTAAGTTATTAATTTTCCTTATAGAAATTCAGCTTTTAAACTCTCCAGCTTATCAATTCTGGAGATATTTTTAACAATGTAAAATCATTTTTGATTTGCATATGAATAGCTTGTGTGGAGAATCTTAGATTTCGATTAAAAAAAATGATAAGATCTTTGAATTCCTTTAAAATAGCCCAGTTAATTGTGAAGAACTACACCTGGCCAGCTGATGCAATCAGAGTTCACTTATCTCTCCCCTTCCCCCAAAACACCTTCCTCGCCCATCCACCCTTCCACCCTCCCGCTGGACATCCCCTGCTGTGTGGCAAAAGCAAGTTTCTATTTTTGAAGCCTATTTCACATTTACCCACGAGCATTTTCCACATGAAGGACTTGCAAAGGACTCTCTCTCTCTCATACAGACACACACGCACTCTCTCTTTCTCGCTTTCTCTCCCTCTCTCTCTCTCTCTCTCTCTCTCCCTCTCTCTCTCTCTTTCCCTCTGTCTCTCTCTTGCTGTGGCGATTAGCTCATGCGACTTATGCAATTTGCCTGCACAGAGTGCGTTCTCTCGACAGATAGAAGAGAGCAAACTGCAAAGCTGAGTGTGAGCGAAACTCACCCCAAAAAGGAGCAGAGTGGTCCTGGAAGGGGGTAGATGGAGTGGTTGGGGGAGGAGGGGGGTCAGCAGTGCATACACACAAAACATGCAAAGTTGCAGCAGTGACATCATAAGTCAAGCATAAGCAGCGAATTGAGCTTAAACATAATTCGGCAATGTTAAAGCTTAATGTACAGTTAATTGTTGAAAACCGTAAAATTTTCATATATCCTATAAGCTTCGCACTCACTTTAAACCTAATTCAAGATTGCAAGTTCGTGCATTCCGCTGCGCAAGTGGTTGTCAGAGAATAGCATGCGAGAGCATGCGAGAGAGCCAACGAGTGAGCGAGCCAGCAAGAATGCTAGCGAAGAGAGCTCGCGGCAAAGTCCAATAAGAGAACAAGAAACTCTCTCGCACACCAATGCAAATTCTGCATTTGCAACGGCAAAGCGAATCACAATCAAAAACAAAAGCTCACACACACACATACACACACACACACACACACACACACACACAGGCAATGCAAAATGGGCGCACTCTCGCAGCAGTGACAGCGCCAGCGGCAGCGGCAGCGACGCCAGGCCCCAACAACGATGACAGCAGCTAAACTTGTTTTTGGTACGAACGAGTCGGCAAAGAGACAGAACAGAAGAGCGAAAACGTGCTCTCTCGCTGTCCACTCTCAGATGGTTTTTTTTCGCTGCGCTTTGCTGCGTTCGGCTGCGTTTTACTCTTACTCTCTTGGAGCTGTTGCGCTGCTGCTGCTTGCTGCTTCTTGCTGCTTTTTGCTGCTGCTGCTGCTGCTGGTGGTGGCTCTGCCCGCTGCCCGTCACTCTTCCGCAGTTCGTTTCTGTGTGTGTATGTGTGTGTGTGTGTGCGTTTGGCCGTGTATGCGTGCATTTTGTAAGCTTGTGTGCGTCGACAGCCGTCGCCTGCCTGGTTGATAGGCCATAAACGCAATTTTTGAATTTCATGCTCGTCTATTCGGCGCTAGGTTTCGGTGGTGCGCAAGTCGCAGCAGCAGCGTTCGTTGTGTGCATTTCTCGTCTCGTCTCTTAACATTTCCCCACAACGGCAACGGCAACAGCAATTGAAACAGAAGCTGATTACAAAAAAAAAAAACAACAAAAAAAAAACGCAAAAACACAAAATTAACGAAAAAATAACATTTTCAAAATTAAGCAAAAATCCGATTGTTCAATAAAATATTACAACAACGGCAATACCGAAATGCAAACAAAAAAATAAATACAAATCCATTTGATATAAATTGCAAGAAAAATATGAATACAAAATTCAAGCAGCCAAAAAGAAGCGCACAAATATTTTGTTCAAAATAACGAAAGTTTTCAATTGAACTCTGTTTTAATTTATTATTTAAGTTTAGTTTATGTTTTAAACAACAACATAATATATAAATATATTTAACAAAAAAAATAATAATAATAATAAAACATAAAACATAAAGTGAAACCAACAAAACGTCCAAGGCCGGCAAACACATACATCTACACACACATATAAAAAAAAAAAACAATTTTTGACGGTGTATCTTTCCATGTGTGTGAGTGTGTGCGTGAGTGTGTATGTGTGTGTGTGTATTTAACAAGTGATTGAAGGTAATTTCTTTGTTTATTGTTATTAATCAATACAAGCGCAAAAGTATCGACAAATACGAAATGTATACAATTATGCAACAACAAAATGTATTTATTCAATTCAAATGCAAGCTGAATAAATCATAAAAAATGCAATTACTCAAAAGCAAATAAACACAAATATCAAATAAAAATAGTAAAAAAAAGATTAGCTATAAAAACGAAGAGCATTAAATGAGCCAAGTTTAACAATAAATTCTTAGTTCAAAATTTTAGTTTTACTGTGCTTCAAATATAAAGCAAAAATGTGGCACAACTTTTGTTCGCGCTTTAAAATCGCAGTTCAACAAAATAAATACCAAAAACATAGAAATTCAAGTGCGTCTTTGTATCTTTAAGATACTCAAGCTGAGATTTTAGTTGGGAGTAGTTTTGGTGAATGAAGAGCAAAATCAGCAGCTCTTCAAGTTCTCAACTCAGTTCCGGGACAAATCCATACAAATGCAATTCGCATTCGCATCCCAATTTTGACTGTGCGTAACTAATTGCGTTTGTGTGTGTGTGTGTGTGTGTGTGTATGTGTTTCCTTGATTTTTACATAGAGCAATTGGGGTTGCTCTGCGTGCAACTGAAACTGGAAAACGCAGCAGCAGCAAACGCAAACCAGAAGCGAAAACTTCTGCATTTTTAATCAAGCAACAACAATAGCAACAACAACAGCAGTAATAACAACAACAACAACTACAAGAACAACAATAACAATAGGAAATGAGCCTCAAACAATAAACAACCCTACCCGCTCCGCCCCACAGCGGCAAGAAAGAAAAAAAAAAATAAACCCAAAGCAAAGATTTTCAACTACACAAAAAAAACTGAACTAGAACCCCTTTTGCGGCACGTGTGTGTATGTTGTGCGTGTGAGTGTGTGTGCAACATGAAAAGTGCATAAGGATTATGAAGGAATATAAAATGTGCTGGAAATCAAAAAAGATACACAGGATATGCACTCTAAAGAGACACTTGTTTGCTCTTTAAACGGAAGAACTAAGAACTTTTTTAATTCTAAAATAAAACAAGTCCAAAATGAATAATTTAAGTAAATAAAGACAAGGAAACCAATTTAAAATAACTTTTAATTGTATTGAAAAGATGAAGTTATTATTCTTTTGTTCTAAAATGCAATAAAATAGCAATAAATGAATTTTATTATTTATTTCTTGAGGCTTGCTTCAATTAATGCTTAATTTAAGGCAATAGAAATTTAAGAAGTTTTCAAAATTCAAAGATTGCCAAATAAGTTTTATAAGAAATGCATTCAACAATAGAAATTCCATTTTATTAAATGCTTGCAAAATAGCATCTTAAATATACCCTAAGAGAACTCATAGATATAGATCAGAACATTAAGAACATATATAAAGCAAAAAATAATAAATATATATATATATATATATATATATATATATTTATATATAAATCTACATAACTGTTTATAAAGTTAAATATAAAACTGGCTTGAAGCTCACAAAAATGTGAATTGAAACCCGGTCTTATTGCAGCTGCATAAAATTTGTTATTTGTTTTTTTGGTTTTTTGCTCTTTGTTTTTTATTAATGAGCGATAAGCGTTGACAATTTCCTGAAGCAAAGCACATGTTTAAGTGCGTCTCCATGTTCAAGAGCATTTCACAACAACAAAAACAACGAGAACAAATAGCAACAATTTGAAGCGCGATTAAAATTTAAACATTTTGATTGTGGCAAATATCAAATGCAATGCCTTTGAATCGGGGGCTTCAGATTAACGAATTAGTGGAACTTTTAGTGAAACATGTTAGAAAACTGATAAGCCGCATTAGTTTTTAAATTATTTGGCTCATGAATGAATTTTGTGTTCATCAATTAAATGAAACGTGTCGTTGAATAGCACAAAAATAATATTTCGACTGGGGAATGCTTAGCGTGAAGATACCCTTGCCATAATGGCAAATGTTTATGTTTGCCAATCCTGTTTTTATTTAGAGTATATTAAAAAAGTCAACAGATAAGCGCAGTTGACAAATTAATAAGAAAAATACACAAAACTATTTAAAAAATACCATTCGATATTAATGCTGATTTCTATTGTATTTTCCAGGTCCCAAATGTCACTGTGAAAATGTCTGCACAAACTAATCACGATAAAATAACCAAAAATTGGCGCATGCAGCTAAATGCAAATGCAACAGCAATTTTCGAACATTTAACCAATTAAAAATATCAATTTATATAAAACAAAGAAAGAACTAAAAACGAAAATGAACTGAAAACAGAAACGTATAATGCAAAAGCAAAATTTTAAATTGGCAAAAATAATTTAGGGCTACAAATTTCAAAAACAAAACAAAATAAAAAAAAGAAACTATTTTGGCAAGCTGCGTGCAAAAAGAAAAAAAAAAACAACAACTAAAAATACAAAATCGAAAAATAATTATTTGGCTAATGGAAAAAGTATAAAATAAATGCAAAGAAAACACACATAACTATAAATAAGAAATAAAACATATTAAATGTAACACTTAAGGGAAACCGACAAAAATCAACAAAACAAAATCAGCTAAGTAAAAACAAGGAAAACCCGCAAAAATTTAAGCCAACAACAAAATTGGACAACTCTTCAAAATTATTGGTTCGGACAAAACGCAATACTAAACACAGCAACACAACAACAACAACAACAACAGCAACCGCAACAGCAACCGCAACAACAACAACAGCAGCAATCCCAACAAAAAGCAGCCACAACAACAACAACATCAATAACAACAACAACAACAAGCAGCAGCAGAAAGTGTGTGTTAGTTTGCATAAAAATTTCGTTTCGATAAAACATAAAAGAATTATTGAAAAATTTTAATAAAAAAAAAAACACAAAAACAAAAACAATTTATTCAAATACACATAAAAAAAATATTTATAAATATATGTAAACAACTATTGCTTAAAATTATATAAGCAACTATTTGGAAAACATTTTTGATAACAACTGAACTGTAAAAATCAAATAAAAAAAAAACGCAGTACAGAAATTGTAAGCAAACAAAAAATTGATAAACTTTTGGTATAAGTGCAGTGAAGTGCATTTAAATTACAAAATATTGTAATTTAATTATTATAAAAAAAAAAAACGAATACAATTTGTAAACATTTTTTACAATTAAAAACTAAGGCATTTTTTGGATTAACGCGCAAATTTGCAATTGGAACTTAAGGTGAGTGTTTGGAAAATTTAAAAGTGCTACGATTATTTTCCCAGCTAGAAATTTTACTTCCATTATATTTGTCAGACAAAGTCGTACCAATTTTGGATTGTAATCCCTTTGTTGTGAAAGATATCTACTCTAAAATCTGAAAAACACTAATAATGAGTTATATTTGTTCTTTAAGCTCAAGTTTTGATTTCTACTTTTGAAAACTAGCCAACACTACATGAAAACGCATTAAATTCTCCAATACTGATTGCAACATAACCTCAAACAAAAGAAGTTCATTCAATATTTATGCTAATGACGCAGCGCATTTTGCCTTGTACAACTCGTACAACTAACCACCATTATTCACCACCTTAGTTTGCTCCAGCCCTTTACCTGCCTCCCCGCCGCTCCCCTCTTAGGCCCTTGAGCATAAAACATTGTCACACTCAGTTACAAGTCGAAACCTTTTTTTTCGAAAGTTTTCGTGCCTATTTTTTGTGTGTGGGTTTTTTTTCTTCTGTTTTTTACATGTCGCGATGCGTCGCAAACAATTGCAAACATTTGCAGACGCCGACACATAACGCATGTAATTACAATAATTTATACTTATAATTTATGCAAAAAAGAAAAGTGCTTGAAAAATGATTTTTTGTATTTTCAACGCACTTTTTTTTTGTTGCTGTTTGTCTTTTTTTGGTGCTATATGGTTTACAAATGAGACTCAACGTTGCATATTAATAACAATTAGGCCTCAACTGAAGAAAAGCAAAAGTTGCTTGCACACACACCAATACACACACACACACACACACGCACACTCATACGCAACACATAATCATTTTTTTCTTCTTTGCATAAATTAAACTTTTCTTCTGCTGCTGCTGCGGCGCAGTCGCCGCTGCCACTGCCGCTGCTGCGGCTGCTAACACGCAACCCCCTTGCGGCATTGACGCTGCCGCTGCTGCTGTCGCTGCTGTCGGCGTCGCTGCTACTTTGACCTACTTTAAGCTCAGCGCGTTCCAAATATTTTTTCTGTGCGTTTTGTCTGTTGTAGTACACTGTGCTTGCTGTCTCGCTCGCACTTTGTGCGTGCGCTTCAGTGTAGTTCTCCTCGTCATTGTTGTTGTTGTTGTTGTTGTTGTTGCTGTTGTTGCTGCCCTTTGTTGCGGGTCTTCCGCATTTAATTAAATGCAACAACAATTTGGTTTATTTTCAACGTTTTGTTTTATGTGTGTGCTTCGCATTTAGTGTTTGCGTGCTTTTGTTTTTGTTACTGTTGTTGTCGTGTGTTTGTTGCATTTTCACTTGTCGGAAGTGCGTTTTTACCCTGCTCACCTTTGTATCTCTCTGCCTCTTTCCCTCTCTCACTCTATCACTCTCCCTCTCTGTCTCTCGCTGTCTTTCGCAGTAAGCGCTCATTTGCACAATCGTTAAGTTTCCTAGAATACACACACACACTCACACTCACACAGAAAGCTCCTTAGCCCAACTACTCACTCACTCTCTCCCCCTCTCCCTCTCTCCGTCGCAGACTGCGCGGCTTTTGAAACTGACGCAATATTGCTTCTCTCATTATTATTATTGTTGTTGTTGTTGCTGTTGTCGTCGTCGGCAGTTGCGCAAAGTGCGTTCATTGCATTTGAGTGTTGCGTCTTCCCCCACCCCCACACGACCCCCTGCTTGCACTCATTATAGCTGTTTAATGTTCTGCTGAGTGCTGCTTGCTGCTTGTTTCAATAATTGTGGCATTTTTTATGAGCAGCCACTGCAGTTGCTTGAATTTTAATGTGTCTCTCCACTATCAAGAAGAAAAGCTCAATGGCTTAAGCCGCGTTACTCAGTTGTTATTATTACAGTTTTTCAGCTCTTATTGTCAAATCGCTCGTGTAAGAGAGAGAAAGAGAGTGGGAGGCAGCACTCTTCTCACTCGTCTAATTGGTCGCTGCGTATGCAACTTGAGTAAAGCTTCTGTTGCCGTTAAAGCTTATTTTGTTTATATAGCTCTCTGCACACTTCTTTCAAGTGGTCGCTTAAATTGGCTTCGAATGCCAAATAATTCATAATTGAAATACGAAACTACTCGGCTTAAATATGAAATGTTAGATATAACTGCACATATCTCTCGCACACTCAAAATGGCAGCCTGTCACCATTTGAATTTGAACGAAAACATGAAATGCGTTTCTATTTGTGCAAACACACACACATTGTATAAGCGGCACTCGCCCACACTCTCAGACACACACACACACACGCACACATAGCACACAGCCAGTAGAGGGCGCTTGACTATTCAACGCAACTCTATCGACTGCATGCAAAAGTTTTGCCAGCCCATTTGCCATAACGTGCGAGAGAGTAGTGCGAAATATGCGTGTGCGAGTGAGTGAGTAAGAGTGCGTTGGTGTGTATGCGTGTGCTTTGGCGAAGTGGAGCAAAAGCCAACTGGCAATTAGCAGCTGGGGAATAAAAAGCTACACGCGATACGAATAGTTTGGCAAAGTAGCATTGCACATAGGCAACGCCATTTCAACAAAAACAGTGTGTACACACATATTAACTCCAACTCTATGCTCTCTCTTGCACACACACACACACACCTACACGCAGAGTGCAGATAGCAACCATCATATTTGTATGTGTGTGTGTGTGTGTAGGTTTAGGCCTAGGCATATGGCCAACTCAACCCGTGTGTGTGTGTGTGTGTATTTGTGTGTGTACATTTAAGTGCTACAGACAACAATATGAGAAAAACAAATACAATGAGTGACACTGACAGGTTTTCACTGTACTTGAATAATATTTCATAAAAATATTTATTCTCATTTCTTGGCTTTTCTTTCCTATTTCTGTTGGTTTTTATAATAAATTTGTCTTCGCGTTTTTTGATAAGCCTAATTAGCACCACATAAAAGCGTTGATTTCGCATCTTATTTTTTAGTTTTTATGGACATCAGCACATGCAAGTTTTATATATCTTTATAATGGTATGCAATGCTAATCATAAACTTGGTGCGTGTTTCGCTCTTTTTTTTATAGGCCATGTAACGTGGCAATAAAATGGCATATAAATTAGTATATGTTGCAGGGTGTTAGTTTGAGAAAAGTTCCAACATGCAAATGAAATGAGTCACAAAATGGGTGGAAGGGTGGCAGACTGTGTGAGTGCGAGAGAGAGCGAAGCACGAGGGATAAATACACAAGTTTTTTTGCAAATGTTATTTCTGTATTTGAGTATTTATTTATTGTCAACTAAAGTCAGTCGACACCAAAAATATATATTAAAAAAAAACAAATTAAATTAAATTAAAAATATTATTTATAACTTAACTAAAATTAAAATAAATTTAAATTTTTATAAGTCTTATAATAATCATAATCATATTTCATTTCGTAATAAATAATTGTGCATTGAATTTGCAGTTCTTCCACCGAAAAAAAAAAACTAATCCACAAGCATAAAAAAAAACCCAAACAGTTATTTGATGTTTTTGTTCAATGCTATTATTGAACTGTGCACACAAATTTTTCAATTATAGCACTAAAAACGAGCTGATATGAAAAATACACAGACACACACGCACACACACACGTACACACACACGCACACACACACACACACACACACACACATACAAACGCAGAATGAGAAGGGCGCAGTACAAAAAAATTTAAAAATTTTAAGTAAAGTACAAAAAAATGCGAGAAACAGGCCTATAAATAATGTAAGTTTTACACAAAAAACTAAACACACACATAAAGACAGTATATACATATATATATGTATGCATGTGTGTGTGTGTGTGTGTGCAAACGCAGCGCAAAAATATTTACGTATTTTTTTTATTGTTCGGCTATTTGTAGATTGTGTCAGAGTCGCATCTAAATTATTGCGGCCTACAATTAAATTGGCTGAAAGTGCCTGTGCAGAGAGAGGGGGTGGGGGTGAGGGGGTTGAGGCACAGGGCGCGGGCCGCAAGAGGGCAAGCAGAGGTCTATACGCTCTATCGCCAACGCCTGCACAGCAACAAAACGTTTCAAAAAAAAAAAAAACCAACAGAAAAATAAAGAAACAAAAACAAAAAATACACAGCAGCGATAGAAAAAACCTTGAGCTCGCACAACATAATTAAAAATGTGCGTAGACCCACACACACAGACACACAAACACACACAAACACACTCATAAATATGTACTTTTGCAGCCCGCTGAGCTTTTCCCGCTTTACAAATGACATTCACGCGCAATACAATCCAACAACAGAAGCCACTAAGAAAAAGCTCAACTGCAAATACAACAATGCGCGCCTTCCAACAACAACAACAACAACTATGGCCAGCGCTAAGGAAATCTAAAAATGGCTACGTCGCTTTGCCAGCCAGCGCCAAATTAAAATACACCAACAACAACTACAACAACAAAATCTAATACTAACGTCATAGGCCTACATATTTTTTTTTGCCGCTCTCCCACAAATGCAAAAGCTGGCGACGCTTTTGCGCTCACACACTATTTTCGGAGCTTTTGGGCAAGCATCGTGTGAAAGCTTTTGCAGTCGTTGAGATCGCTATGCGACTGGGCTGCTTTAGATCATAGGCGTCCATCACATCGAGGCGTGGTTGAGTTCTCGTCTTCTTCTTCGTCTTCTTTGAGACTGGCGACTGAACGAAAACTCTGTGCAGATAGGTCAAGGGTGTGGGCGGAGTTGGCCAATTGAGTATAAATGCGGCATGTGGATTTAATTGTGGCATATTCGTAATTTGCAGCACATACTTTTTGATGATTCAGAAATGATCATAATAATTTAATAATTCCATTTAAAAGGATTGTTTTATTTGCTCAAAGAAAATTAAGTAGTTGAAATTTAATTTTTTAATGCGTTCAATTTTAATTGAAAGAACTCCTGCAACTGAATCACTTGTCTATTAAAAGCAATTTCCTTTCTGCAACCCAATTTTCGAGAGTAGTTTGTGACGTGTTCATTTAAATATTCAAAAATAAATGTGTTTTGTATTATGTATTTTGATTGTAAAACATTTCTTTATGCTTTTCCCAGTGACGCACAAGTCTACAAATTAGCTAAATGCAGAATATTCGCCAACAAGACAAGTCTAAAATTAGCCCATTTTAATTGGTTTATTTATTTATGGCAATGCCATTTAAAATAAATGCTTCCACTTCTGCTACCACATTTCTTCCAGCTGCATACTCAAACGATTGCAACCGCTACCATCGCCAACCTCCGAGTCTGTTCAAACGGAAGAAAAATGATTATTTAATTGTTAGGAACCCCTTTTGTGTTTTTCTATTTTTTATTTTTTATTTGGTTCTCTTCTCCCAATTTGTTTTTAATAACAGCTTATTAAGTCAAGTAAAATATACGCATGTTAAACACACACTCCATAAAACGGAGAAACAAATCTTGACTTTCTGTTGCTGCCCCTGTAAATTGCCCCAATCTTCGAGCGCCGGCGTCAGCACTCAGAAGCAGAGTGTGTCACATGAGATTCTGCTTCATACACACACACACACACATATATGCATATATACATATATATATATATTTATATATATTTTGATTTTTCGTTTGATTTTTTCTTTTCTTCTCCCTCGCTTTTGGCTCACACACACACACACAAACACATAAATATATATATAACCCTTGGGAGGCAAGTGAGGCAAAGACGCTTGGAGTGCACTCGTCGCAGTTATGCGAACAGAAGTGGAAACACAAAAAGCACAAAAGAAATTGTTAAGGAAATTAAAAAGCATAAAAACAACAGCAACAGCTTCCGTTAAAACAAAGAACAAACCAAAAAACAAAGACCGAAACAGACTGCAAGAGTTAGACAGAGACAGAGACAGAGAGAGAGAACGAGAGAGGGAGAGAGGGAGAGAACAATCATTCAAAAGGGGTTCCCAAAAAAACAAGAAAAAAAAAAGAGCACACGCAACCAGCTCACATATGCAGCATTTACCGTTAGTACGTCAGCACGCCAGGAAAAGCAAAGAGCTCCGCTTAATTGCTAGCTTGGTTACGCGACTCGATTCGACTCGACTCCGACTCCGACTCCGACTACGACTCGACTGTGACTCTTCAGCGTATGCAATACCCAATATTTGGCCCCTTAATGGGAAACAAGTAATTTTCATGGCAATCTGCTGCTGCTATTTCCATTTTGGTTGATTTAAAAGCACCAACTAACTGTACATGGGTCTAGTCATAATGTGTTTTTAATATGCAACTACAAAGCTAATTTAATTATAAACTGGCTAGACGCACTTGAGTGTGGCTAGTAACGGAAGCGAGAGGGGGACAAATGGGGAATATAGTTAAAGTCTCGAAGAACCCCAAGATTCCAGTTAGCGCATTAAGTTTACTTGCAGGCAATACAGACTCGATCGATATGGATAAGGTTAAGATTATAGTTTTAAGAAAATGTGTAAAACACGATCATCTTAGATCTATATAAATCGCCTCTGTATTGTCGACGAGGCACCAATTTTATCTAAAAACAATTTACACATTTTCAATATATTATTTTAGTTGTTTATCTTATTTCGTCTTACTTTGTGTAAAACTTCCACTAAAACTCTTATCTTAATCTTAATCTAATCTTACTCAAAGTAGTCTATATCTATATCTATGTCTATATCTATATCTATATCTATATCTATATCTATATATATATCTATATCTATATCTATATCTATATCTATATCTATATCTATCTATATCTATATCTATATATATATCTATATCTGTATCTGTATCTGTATCTATATCTATATCTATCTATATCTATATATATATCTATATCTATATCTATATCCATATCTATATCTATATCTATGTCTATATCTATATTTATTCCAGTTTTCCATACATCACACGACAATATTTCATACTCTTTAAGCCCAACCCGCTTTGCACTAATTTTCCCATTGTAAAACGCACAACGATGTAAAAGACAAGCCCGATTTTAAGCAACAATCTTGTAACTCATTTCTGTTTTCCACCAATTCTTTTTCACTGCGCCTCTAATGAACTCTTCAGAGTGCCCCTGTCCGTGCTCCGATTTCCCCATCCCCCATGCTGAGCCCTGCACTTGCAACAAAGTCTGAGCTTCGCTCGTTGCCGTGGCTGCATTTCGTAATTAGAATGGGTAACTAGGTGGCCAGCAGCAGCAGTAGCAGTAGCAGTAAACCTCCCTGCCCCCCTCTCGTCTGCCTATCAGCCGTGCAGCCATGTGTGCAGTTAACCCTTGCCCCCCAACGAACACTCCCTGCACCCCCCAGCAAGCACTCCACGAACTCCAACGAATGCGACGCGGTTCGACGTTGAGTGCACTTCAAAGTAGCAATTCAATTTCATGGTTACCAAGATTGCCGACGTGTTTTTTGTTTTTCTTGTTTGTCGGCTGTCTCTTTTTTGTTGTTGTTGTTTTTGTTGTTGTTTTTGGACTCGTTCTGTAAATCACGGCCATAAAACTGCAGTTTCTGCTGCCCATTTTATGAGCTCATTCACACCGCGCGCAACCCATCCAAATCAACAACTGCACTTGAATTAATTCCAAAATAGTCTTAGAAAAAACTACTCAAAATATGCAAAAGCAAAAGCAGCAGCAAAATGAAGAAATAGAAAAACGCTGCAGGCGGTCAGAGCTGGGTGTAATTGAAGTTGGGATCACATTTCATTATCGCTGATCGGCGCAGTGTGTAAATGAGACACCTAAGTCAGCTCAGCCACGCACAATGGAAGTGGGCAGACGGTGGCAAGATGACGGGGGCAAGGGGCGGGGCAGGGAAAATGCAACCACGCATAACGTTTGCCTGAGAAAATGCATAAATTAGTCGCTGCAGAGAAGAGCACAAAGGCCTCTCTTACAACTGATGTTGGCTCGTTTCGTAAGAGCCCCCAACCAAAGAAAGAAAAAACAGAAAAAACAGAAAAAAACAAAAGCCGCAATAGAAATGCATTGCTTCATGTACCACTCCCCCAACTACCCCGCCCCGCTTGGAAACACCAGTTTTAAAGTGTGACTTACAAGCGAAATTAGGCAACGAAGCGTAAGAAGTTAACTTGACTGCGACTTTTGAGTCAACAGAGCGCAAAGTGGCCCAGAGCCAAAGCCAAAGCCAGTGCCAGTTGTGGCTTAAAGATGCGTTAACTGCACTTTTTACTCTATGACTCTATATACAGCATACATATATATATATATACATATATATATATATTTATACACCCACTTTTATTGTTTTGCCTGGTTGCGTTCCGGCAACGCCAAGCTGTGCAATGGTCTGTAAATCGGAGCAGGCAGCTTTGGGGCTTAACATAAATATGGAACAGGGCTAAATTTCGAATGCAAAGCTTCGTTTAAACGCATAGCCAAAGGTTGGTCGAGTTGGTCGCAAAGAACATTTACTGGGCATAAACTAAACCGTTAACTTACCCTTAACTGATAGCTCTGAGCAGACATATAAACTCCGTACAATTTTTTGATATAGCATTTTTAGCGAAATATGTTTTTTGTATCGAAATGTTTCCAAGTTGAAGTGCAGTTGTCGAGTCCTTATAGAAAAGGACCTGTTTTTGTAAATCGCTGCAGTTGATGACATTGAATAGTTTTTAACTGTTCTCTAAAGCCTTAAGGCAGGCGTACGTTAAAATATTTGTTTTCCAACAGGTGATCATTTTTTTAAAACTTTTAATTAGCCAAAGTTAAAAGGAAAACAGTTAAAAACTTTTGATGGCAATTCCACAAATGCTCAACAGTTTTAAGCCTTCATTTTGTGTCGCTTACTGAAGAATTAAGCACATTTTTTACAACATTTTTATATATATTTATATATATTTATATATATATTTGCCAAATTAATTTATGCAATTTTCGTTTCGCTTTTCTCCACTTTGCTTCCAGGTGAGCGAACGCTTTGTGTGCCAACTAATTAGGCCGTCTAACTGCACGTAAGTTGCTGTTGTTGTTTTCCCCATTTTCCAAGGATTTGTTTTTGTTTTTTGCTTTGGTTTTTGATATGGCATTTTAGCAGTTTTGCTGCTTGCCCGATTTCTGGCCATAAATTTTGCAATTAATGACAAATTTCACTTTGTCTGCCGCGACTGAGGCGACTGCAGACTGCAGACTTGCTGCATGCAGATCCATTAACCCTGCCGCCAACCCCCGCATGCCATCCGTCTGAATTTGAATGCTTTTAGCCACGGCCAACGAAGCGTGCCCAGTGCCACACAGCGTGCCCCACAGTAAGGACAAACCCATTTGGCACCCAATGCGCCGCCCACTTACGGTCTGCTTCGCTCTGCAATTGCATTAAAAAGCATAAATTTACTTTAGCATTGGACGCTATAAAATCCATTTATGCACTTCACTTGCTCTTTTTTTTTTTTTTTTGTTTCTGGTTTTTTTTTAGAATTTATTTTTTGCATGCCAGGACTCTGTTTCAGAGTCCTGTCGTTGCATGCTGGTCAGACATTGTCCGTTCTTGCCTATGCCGCCCCCCGACCCCCCGCCCACCCACAATGCAATCTACAATAATTTCTGATTTCCTTGTTGTCCTTTTGCCGTTGCTCTCGTTGCTGTTGTTGCTGTTGTTTTTGTATTGCTACAAAAAATGCCAATTTCTGCAGCTGGCAAAGAAAAAAGAAAAGGGCCACAAACAACAATAGCAACAACAATAACAACAACAATAACGGTCTATGCAATTTTTACGAAAAAATTTGCCACGCCCCGCTGCGGTGCGCTTTGTTCGCTTGCCTCCATTTTTCGTTTGTGTTGATGATGATGAAGTTTAATTTAGACACGACTCGAGTGGCAGCCACAGCCGCAGCCTCTGCCTCTGCCACTGCCTCTGCCCATGCCGCAGTCGCCTGCAGACGTCCCCAACCCCAACCCCAGCCCCCAACTGGCATTTTATTGCATGTCCTGTGCCCAGTCCCCCCACATGCAATCCAACAATCCAACAACAACAAATTCGAACAACTTTTTACACACAAGCCATTTTGCATACGTCCCGTTAAATATACACAGCCATTTGTATACCCTCACCAGACTATATATCTGCCAATATATATATATATATATATATCTCTGATCATCCACAAGTCCATCTGAGTTTCAAATTTAAATAGAAATTGGCAAACTTTTAGAATCATTTAATTTGAGCTGCTTTTGAAACTGTTTCCAATTTTTAGCGATTCACTGGATTAGTTTATTCTCATATTTTATTATTATTATTAAAGTCTATTCCAAGTCTAGCAGCAACTTTTTATATGGGTTTTAATATTACTATAATCTTTGTTCAAGTAGTTTCTCTATTAAAATCGCGCTGAATAATCTAAGCAAGTCAAGAATATCTTTGGCAAGCTTAAAAAACACCTGAGCTGCTTTAAATGATCTGCACTGATCTGAAAAGTTTTTATGATCATAATACAAGATATATATAAAAGTATAAAACAAGATATATATAAAAGTATAAAACAAGATTAATATAAAAATCGATCTCATTTGAATAACATATGCAAATTGAGCAGAATAAATGCTGCAAGCTGAAGAGACATTCTCAAATGTAGCTGAATATTTCTTTATTCGCTTGCAGCATTATTAAAATTAAACTTATTTTGCAGTTATTTAGAATTTGATCGCATATGAGGAATACTCCAGTTTTGACAGTGTATACGAATTTTCCATAGAATGTCCAGTTAGAATATAGTTTTCTGCTCGTTGCAGTTCTGTTTTCCAGTTTCCACACGTTTCCACTTTGAGTGCCTTTTTTTTTGTTCTTCTCTGTTTTTCTTTGCTTCTCTTTCCGTATGCATATTTTGCACATTTCACTTTTTGCATCTACGCTTTTCACCGACCACCACCCACCACCCACTCGTATGTCCATTTTCATTTCCGCTTTGCTGCTGGCTAATATAATTTCGATATTTGCCTGTGTCGCCTAAAAGTTCGTCTCCTCCACGTTGTGGGGCGTGGCTGGGACAAAGTGCTGCAGTGACGCCTTCTGCACTGCAGTCCAAACAATCCGCAAACTGCAACAACAGCATAAAATAACATTTGTCTCTTTCCACTTTTCCATTTTTTTCCCTTTTTTTTACCCATTCTTCCACATCCAAATATGTTTTTGCAGCAGTTTCTGTGAAATTTGTGTCTGGGTTTTAAGCGCCGCTTTTTGTTTGCTTTTGTAATCTGTTGTGCCCCTGTGTGTGTGTGTGTGTGTGTGTGTGTGTATTTTTGTTTGCATGCGCTTTTCTGCAGAATTTTCGGCAATATTCCATTAATACTTTGGCGTTGCCTTTTATTCATCCTGTTTTTTCTTTCGTTTTTTGTGCAGTGCTTTGCTGTTTGTTTTGGCAGCGCTAAAAAAAACTTTTTAATAAATAAATTTTACGATAAAGTGCAATGCAGAATTTTTTGCCATATTCCCCGCAGTTTTTTTTTGTTGTTGTTTCTGTTGTTTTCTCTGCAGCCCCTGACTGTTTTTACAGCATAAATAAATTATCCATCGATGCATTGGCGGATTTATTTGCCCGTCGCTTCTGGGTTTGCTTTCAAATATATTGAATGTCCAGCCCCCCCCCCCCCCCTCCCTCAACTCCCCACCCACCCGGAACACCATATGCCATCCACAATCGCAACAGGAATTGCAGTTTTGTGTATGAACAAAAATGTTGTTATCAAGCGCAAATCGAAATGCTTGTGTCAAGTTTCCTTTTATTCTGCAATCGTATTTGGTTATTGATGAATTAAATTCTGAGGTCATCCTTAAAGCAAGGAAGTCTATTTTTTATGGCAAAGCAGTAAATTAGGCAATAATAAAAGTTGCGATCTGTGCAGCAATCCTCGACGCACATCCGAGCAGAACTAGAAGAACTGGAAGAAGATGCTTGTTGAGCATTTCAGAGGCATAGAAGACCTCAACCCAACAAAGATTCTCACATTCGTGCGGAAACGTGCAATAAAAGAATAGATAATAATTATGCAATAATAAAATCAATTTCAAAACGTGGAAAAAAGATGAAGAAACAAACACAATTAGTACAATTGAGAGTAGAAAGATGCAGAAAACGACAATAATAATTGGCAGATGAAAGGATTTCTGGGTTCATTTACATTTTTTAGATTTTTATAATGATGTAAGAAAGTGATTGTGTCAAGAGAGAAGACTAAAGACAGCACAGCCTCCTTTGAGAACATTGCACGTGTCTAGCTAAATTAGAAGCGTTTTCCATCAGTACAGCTTGAAAAGAACAAATGGCAGCATTGCAGTAAAAAAACATGCATCAATTTATGTGTAACTACTCCACTCTTGCAACTGACCCATGTGGAACAAATATGCCATCGAATGCTAGACAATATTCATTGCTTTCGGTTGGGGCACAGACGAGCAGCAAATCACACAAATTAACCAGTAGACAAAAGTGCCGCAGGAAGCCACACACAAATTTCTAATGAAAAATAAGTCGAGCTGAATAAAAAAAAAAGGCCAACTGCAATAAATGCGATAAATTGCTCAAGTGCAGAGAGTGCGCAGCCACACAAAATGGGTAGCAACAGCAAAATGCAAGCAAATTATGAGCCCAGTCCAAACGGAGAGAGAGATTGTACATAGAGAGAGAGAGAGAGAGAGAGAGAGAGAGAGAGAGAAGAGAGAGAGAGAGAGTAGTAGTAAATAGTAGTAGAGCGTAGTAGATAGTAGTACTACGATATATCCTATATACTATATACTATATATACCATATACTATGCACTGGATGTATGCATATAGACACGAGTCAAGCGGGCAAACGGTCCAAATGAATTTTCACTCATTTCCTTATCGTCTGTGATTTCCTTGCCAGACGGCAACACACACACACAACTTTGCACAACTACAACATGCTGACAATTTTAAATGAATTTTCTATGCAGGCAGCAGCTATCTAGGCAGCAATCCACAACCCACAACCCGCAACCCACCAACCCACAACCCACCAACCCACAACCCACAACCCACCAACCCACAACCCTCTGCCGTCTGTCGCATTGTCTGCAGGCGGAGAGAAAAAATGCAGTTTGTGTTGAAACTTGGCTTTTTTCTACTTGTTTTCTTGCCCGCCCGCAAAAGGCAAAAAATCAATGAAAATGTAAAAGACAGAAAGAGAGAGAGAGCAATAGAGAGAGAGAGAGAGAGAGAGAGAGAGAGAAGGAGAGAGAGAGAGGTGCATGGGGGTTGAACCTGCACAACGTCATTGTCATCATCATCATCGTTGTGATGATGAGGCAGCATCAACGTTTTTGGCTTGTCATCATTATGAAACACAACAACCCTCGGCCTGCAGCAAGGCAAAGGGACGCCAGCTGACTGCACAACCCACCCAAAGGGAAAAAAAGAAGGAAAAAAAAAACAAAAGAAGAAAAACTGCAGAGCCCAAAAGACAGCATTGCCACATAGCGCATAACACACCCAACCCCACACACACACACACACACACAAACACACAAAAACACACAGAGCACCGTCATTCAAAGGCCAAAAAAGGAGCAGCAGAAACTTTCACTTTTTGCATGTAGATTGCCTCATGCGGCATTTATCGCATAGTGCAATGCGCCAAAAAGCAGACGAGCCATGTGTGCACACAGGGGCCAAAGCGAGACGGTGACAGAGCGAGAGAGAGAGAGAGAGAGATAGAGAGAGAGAGAGACAAAGAGAGAGACAGAGAGGGAGGGAGAGAGTGCGACTGTAACAGGTTTGGCAAATGCAGCCAACCCTGTCAAGTTGTTGCAATTATTTCATAATATTTCCATTTTCCAAGTGCAGCGCCACAAACTATAGCATACTTTGTAGCTTCTACTCGAAGGGGTTGCAAATTGCAACCAGTTGTGGTCGGTGCAGGGCGCAAGGTGGGGTTGGGATTGGGTGGTTTGTTCAAAACTTTCGTTGTACATGGCAAGGCGGAAATGCGAACGCTTGGAAAAACTTTTGCCACCAGCTGTGTCTGTGTGTGTGTGTGTGTGTGTCTGTGTGTGTGTGTGTGTGTTGCTGCTACTATTGCTGAGGGTTGTTGCATGCTACGTGCACGAGTGTAGATAAAAATATTTTAATTTATTTTACTAACGGCTGCAGCAAACTCTCAGACAAAGCTGAAAAGAACCAGGCAGCTTTTCCCCATTCGACTACTTCCACTTCCACTCCCATTTCCACTTCCCCCTCGCCTTCTTCCTCTTTTTGTGTGTGTGTGTTTCCTTTTTGTGTTTCTGTTGTTTTTGGTTGCTGGAGCTGTGCATTCTGTTTGCACGGGCATTGCATATGGTGCCACACATGGGAGGAATATGTTGCCACAGATTATGCTGCGCAGAGAGGAAGTGTGACACTGCTGCAACTAAAATGGTATACTTATGCCGAGCATGCTGCACACACAAAGAACATGTTTCCACAGATTATACCCTGTGTATAAAGTTGATAAATTTATCCTTTTGATGCAGCCACAAAATGTGTTAGATTTTTATAGATGTTGTCGAGCTAAATTTGTAGTAAAATCTGCATTATATTTTAGAAGAGACTGCCTAGCTTTTTACTGGGTATGTCTTGGTCTAGTTTTGCCGTATTGGCCAATTTGGCAGCTGCAGTTGTCGCATGCAGCGCCCCAAAAATTGAATTGGCTAAGAGAGCGTTGCCTGGTCGGCGACTCGTTTGGCTTGTTTGTTTTCTGCTTTTGCAGTCATTTTATTTATCTTTGATAAAAGGTTTTAGTTGTTGTGTGTGTGTGGATGTGTGTGTGTGTGTGTGCTTGAGTATTTGGGGGCATCAATAGTGGCTTTGGCTAAAAGGTTTTTTGTTAAAGGGATTGGCCTAAACTCGCTCCGACTTGGCTGCCTCGCAAAACCGCTTAACACAATCTGAATTCAATTTGCTTAAAGTTTTATAAAAGGATATCTTAAAATGATTGTTGCTGTATTTTGTAGAGTGTGTTTTTTAGCTAGTTTTGCTGGCCATTCAACAAAATTGAATTCAGTTAATTTTCTGCACTTTATCGTCTAAAATTCCCGTTGAAGTTGAAAACGGTCTTTGGCAATTGCAACAATTCAATTTATTATTACATTATTCAACAACTATTCACATTCATGTTCACAATCAGCACAAAACAATTGATTTTTAATTTATTATAAACAATTACAATAGCAAAACAAAGGAGAGCCAAACATTTCTTCCAGCAAGTCACTCGAAATGTGTGACGCATTCAGCGACGCCTACGACAAACAACACACACAACTTGCCACACACACACACACACACACACACACATACTTAAACACCCACAAACATTTGTAGGTACTTCGTTTTGGACACAAATGCATAAAGTATACGTATAAATATGTATATATCTTTCTATATAGGTATTTCAGTATATATGTAAAGCCGGCACTCAAATTTGTCCCAGACGCGTTTGTCACGACTTCAACTGACACAAAAGACGCACAAAAAATACAAAAAAAAAACAACAAAAAAACAGCAAAAAAAAAACAACAAAAAAAAAACAAAAATAAAATAAAACCAAACGAAACGCAAATGTCGCATGCAATTTGCTGCAAAAAAAAAAATACAGAAAAAACAGAAATTTGCTTTGTCGCATGACTTTTACTTTTTACTTTTTGCTTGAGTGTTGGTGTGCAAACACACACACACACACAGGGAGAGAGAGACACTCGCACACATTTTATTTATTACTGTTGCCTTTATTGCTGTTGCTGCTGATTGCGTGCAACAACTTGGCAAATGCGACGGGGACCTTTGAGGGTCGACACTGGAGACTCCCAACTTGGCAGCGTTGCCGCCGTCTCAAAGAAAGCGAAAGTTATGACATTTTGGCAGCCAAACGAAAGTGCGACGCGGCCTCATTGTGCACACTCTACACACAAGTGTGTGTGTGTGTGTGTGTGTGTGTAGGTGTTAGATTTGTATCTACAAATTGCAGTTGTCATAACGCCGAGTTGTGTATTCCCAGCTGCTGTTGAAATTCAGTAAGGATATACACATATATATATATATATATATATAAATATAAATATACATATATATATATATATATATATATAATATAAACTCTTCCATATTTCTATGAATATCAAACGGTTTGTGCCGACTGACAGCAGCCGAGCCGATTGCTGACCATTGAACAGCATTAAAGGTTATCGCCAGAAAAGTGTTATTCGAACCATTGCTGAAGGGTGCACTTGTTCCACAACCCCAACCTGAACCGATTTCCAAAGGCGTTGGGCTTCTTTAATCATTGCTCGAGCGCCGACTCGCAATTAAAATTGTGTTTGTGGTTCTTTTCCAGGAATCAGGTTTATCTTTGTCGAGTAAGGAATTTTTAATCATGATTTTTTCAAAATTTAACCCTTAAATGCATATTGGGGAAAGGGTTCAATTGTAACGTGGTCAAAACTGAACCGATTTTCAAAAAACAATTGCTTTTTGCTTACAGTTTGAAACTACATTTCAATTTATGCACATTTCTGTCATTGTTTAAACCATTCGACTTTTGCTAATCGGATTGCAGTCAAAGCATTCATAAAAAAGTTGTAAATGCTGCTGTTGACATATGAATTGAAAATCTGTGTGACTCACATAAGTCGGTTATAATTTCTTTTCTTGCATCATTGTGATGTGAAGAGAAAAAATAAAAACGTTTTGGGAGCACGGCTGAAAAGAAAATCGTTTAAGCAGCTGCGAAGCTCCCACTTCATTCAGCGACTGACTGGGGGCTGGCTGACTGTATGAATGAAAATATTATGCATATAAAGCAGCAGCAAGACACAGATACACACACACACACACACACACCAAGCACACACACCAACATTCTGCGTTGCTGTGCGGGCATGTAAAAAAGTAGCGTAAAAAGAAAAGGAAAAAAAGGCAGCAGAGATAAAATAAAATAAAATAAAATTTATCTTGAACTTGAACTTGAAACGAAGACATCGAAGTCAGCGTTGGGGGAAGCGACGACGTCGAAGTCGAAGTCGACGTTGACGTTGACGTCGTCGTGTCTGCTAATGTTGTTGTTGCTGTTGCTGTTGCTGTTGTTGTTGGTAATACATTTAACGGCAATCTGTTGTGTCAGATGATAATGATAATGATGATGTTGATGTCGACGTTGCTGAGCGCTTCAATGACGTGTTTTATTTGCTGTCAATAATGCATACAATTGTCAATCAACTGTTCATTTCGCCCATTAAATATACCTTTCTATATATATATATATATATACAAACTGAGCAAATATAATCAAAAATATATTTTAAAATTCAAGTGCACTGCGCAATTTTCAATGCACTGAAAAAAGAACAACCCGAAATAAAATTGGAAATACCAGCAAAAAAAAAACCCGCATTTTTTGCAACAGCAATTTGCAATTAATTTGATTTCAGTTTGTGTGTGTGTGTGTGTGTGTGTATCTCACAATTGCCCCTCTCCGCTGTCTACTTGTGTGCTGAATGTCATCAGCTCATAGTCGTCCAATTCTGACTTTGACTCTGCGCCAGACACACAACAAAAACTGCAGCAACAACAACAACAACAACAGCAACCCGAAAGAAACCCGAAAATGAATTTGTTTTGTTAAATGTCAGTCGGTTGTCAGACTGCAAGTGGGGCCGGTGCCGGCTGCCTTTGGGGTAGGGAGTGTGTTGTGCTTCTTCTTTTCTTTTTTTTGTTTTTTTTTTGTTTTTATTTGCACTGCGCAAAAGGGGCCAAAATGGAATGCATACATAATGTGTCTTAATGAGATAATCGCTAAATAAAATAACTAAATGAGCTAAACCCCCCCAAATGCTCAGCTGCCATTTACTAAATGTATATATATATATATATATATATATATAAATATATACAGATATATATAACAGATTATATTTTATACTCAAAACTGCATTATGAATTCGCAGCTTAATTTCAAATGGTTCAAAGAATGCAAATCTGTTCAGCTTTTAACGAGTTTTGTCTCTTTTTTATTTCAACAACTCGGAAAAAGTTCTCTCAAAAAATCCACAATTTTATGTAACATAAATTTCAACAGTTTTTGGTTGAAAAACTGAAAATGGTCACTCATTGTTGAGAACTGTTCATAACAATTAGAAAAATAAGTCAAGACAACTTTGAGAAATTTATGAGCCATGGCATATTTTTGGAATGCTTCCGCAAAATAGACTGGTTGAGCGAGGCAGATACCAATAAGAAACACATTCCATGTATCTAAGAGATCCAATGCAAAAGTAGACAATAACAAAATTATATCAAATGACATAACAGTGCAAATAAATTAAAAAAAAAAAAAATATCAACAAAAACAAAAAAAACCGTAAACAAACTCGGTGCGAAATGCAAAAAATTCATAAAATAAATGATATAATAAATAAAATAAATGTAAATAAGCGAAACACGAATGTGTGTGTGTATTTGTGTGTGAGTGTGTGTGTGTGTGTGTGTGTGTATTTGTGTGTGTGTGTGTGTGTGTGTGTCTATATAAGACACATATGTACAGTTGCACGACGCCAACGCAGTAAAGTGCAAATAAAAAGAGCGCAAAAAACTTGTATCTTTCGCGAGTGTGTGCAAAATGTATCTGCAGCTGTCTATCAGTCGCCATTGTATCTATAACTGTGTGGATGCCGTCGCGACTGTCAGTTGTTGATTTTTGTTGTTGATTTTTGTTTTTGTTTTTTTTTGTTGTTGTTGTTGTTATTATTATGTATTTGCGTTATTTTTTACTCGCTTTGCCGCGTCGTTCGCCGTGCGCTGTCGGCGTGGAAGCAGCGTAGAATGAAAGATTCGTGGAACTGGGACACTTGTGTGCAGTGTGTCTGCGCTTTTTTTTCATTTTCTGTTTTGTGTCGGGTTTGCCCTGTTTGCCCCGGCAGTCCGCTGGCTGCGTGTATCTGTGAGATACGTTTTGTTTTGCTTTCGCGTATCTTTTGCAATGCTGCAAAGTCGAAAACGCCGCCCAGCCCAGCTGCGACTGGGTGGCTCTCTCTCCCTCCCTCTCTCTCTCTCTCAAGTAGTGCTGAAAATAAAATATCAAACTAACAATGCCAACAACAACAACAACAACAAATAAAACACATTTTTTTTGCGCGTGTGGCATTCGAATGGAAAATTTTTGTTGTTATTTCACTAAAAATATTTTGTTTAGCGAAATTTTCAATGATCATTTTTTGTTCATTTTTAATCAATTTGTTGAGCTCTGCACTTGCAATTATGCATAATTCATTTAAATGCCATCATTTAGCTGCGATGATGGGGCGTATGATTTATATTTCATATTTAACTGCAATTGACGCGCTTCCGTTTCGATCAGCAGCAGCTGTCGAGTTGTTTGCATATCTAAAATGCAAATAATAAATTTGGAAAAAATGTGCAAAAAAAAAAAAAAAAAGAGAGAGAAAAAAAAACTTGAAATGCGAAAAGAGTACGGCAAGAACAAGACTGATATTTTTGACAATCAAAAAACACACAGTCAAGATTGCAACCAAGGTCAGCAATGACGAATAACAGCAAAATGCGCTGCTGCTGCTGCTGCTGCTGCTCTTTGTTGTTGCTGTTGCTGTTGCGATCTGTACCAGTCACAGATCTGAGCAAATATACACACACACACACACACACACACACACACACTGTGCATAGTCAAAGAGTATGTGCAAATGAGAGGGCCAAAGCTGTTTGCTTGTGCAACAGAAAGAGCGCAACAAATGCGCCTTTATTTTACTTATTTTTTTTTATTTTTTTTATTTATTTTTATTTATTTTTATTTATTTATTTTTTATTTTTTTTTTGGTTTGTCGAACAAAAAGTAAATAATTTTTTATTTGTCAGCGCGAGTCAGTCCGAGTCCGGGTTCTGTGCGCGCACATAGAGGTTCTATACACTACAAATGTTCATATATAGTTGCTATATATATGCTAACGATCCGTATTTATAGTCGTTGCTCAGTTAATTTGTGCATTTAACATGACGACAGCAGCAGTCAACTGCGAATTTCTGTGAATATATTCAATTTTCGCATACTGAGAACAACAAAAAAAAAAAAAAAAAATACCCCGGCGAAGTCAAGCGAATTACTGCATGTGAAAAAGATGCAGGTATTTTTATTATCTTGTATAGCAACTGTATTATTAATATATATCAATATTGTAGGTAATTTGCTATATGGAAACTGTTTAGGAGGCAAACGAGCTTTAGTTGTTCTTTACAGAATTGAGATCAAATCATGTCTAATTTTATTTTTTAATTGTTAAATTAATTTAGTAGTTAAATATAGCTTGACCAAGTTTAATTTTATTAATCAGTTTCTTATTTTTCATTTGGAAAAAAAAGTTTGTTCAGGTAAACCAAACTTAAAGAGAGCTTTTCAAATTTATTTTCAAATTATCGACTGTAAATCAAGTTCTTCAGATCAATATTAATTTTAAGCTAAAGACTTGCATTTATTCTTAACTTTGAAGATATATTCTTGAGCAGCCTTTAGTCTAGCTTGCATATGAAAATCTCTTTTATGTGAAGGTCAATCCGCATGTCAAAAATTTCACATTCAAATGTTGCATGGTTCACATGCATTAATTGCTTAATTGAAGACACTTTCAAAGCGCGCATTTATTCAATTCGTTCAATTTCGCATTCACAACAAACAAACACTTCAGCACACACACACACACACACACATATATATATGTATATATATATTTGTATATGACAAATAGAGATCCACGCGCAGAAAGATCTTGAAGTTTCAGTTCTCACCTATTGCATGCTCGACCAATTCCTGGAATTCCTTTGACTAACTAACACGAAGATCTCGTTGCTGTTGCTGTTGTTGTTTGCTGTTCGCACACGCGCAGCAAACAAATTGCAAAAGACAGAGAGAGACAGAGAGAGAGAGGGAGGGAGAGAGAGAGAAGACCACATCGCAACGGCGACGAATATCCTTGAAAAATGCAAAAGCCGATAACAATAATGGCAGGCGCAGAAACTGCACAACAGCAGCGTCAACAACACAACAACAACAACAACAACAACAACGGAAAAGATAAATCAAACAGTAACTAAACACACACACACACACACACACACACGCGCGCACATACACACTGGCTGCTATGCAACAACTGGCAGTAAACCATTTTTTGTTATTTATTTGCACATGCCCTGTTAGCAATAAATTATTGCAAGAGATAATTTGATAGAGTTGGAAGGCAGCTATAATCTATGAACAAGAAATATGAAAGTATTTAAGAAATATAAACTACAGTTACTTCCCACAGCTAAGCGATCACCGTAAATTTGTATGACCTGTAGAAGTAATGCAACTGTTTGCAAAGGGCATCTGCCAGTCGAGCATGCTCTTCCATTGCGTCGGCTTTTGTTTTTTTTTTTTTTTTGGCAGTTGTCGACTGAGCAAATAACTGCATTTGACCTTGTTTTCGCAGTGCGCCTGTATTGGTAGCTTAGAACAAACAAGATATGCCGATTGTGCGCGTGTGTGCAGATGTGTGTGTGTGCAGATATACATGCATGCGAATGTGTACAATATTATATATATATATTTATATATATATATATTTGGTGCTTGCTTGCTTTGCTTTTCATATTCGCGAAGAATTCAAACTTGCTTTGTCCCAGTGTGTGTGTGTGTGTTAGTTTCTGTCTGGCACAAGTGTATTAATTCAGCTGCGCATGGCACACACACACACATACTGAGGGAGAGAGCGACTAACAAACATGTAGAGAATAACCGACTCAAACATAGACGGCTGCATTTAACATAGAAAGTTTGCTTCAAAGCAGAATCAGAACTATACATCTGACAAAAAAAAATGGAACCTACTCAAAAAATGCTTACACGCGCTCTCCCTCTCGCACTCTCTCTCTCTCTCTCTCTCTCTCTGGCTGTCTCTGTTGCTCAGTTCCCCGGGTCTGCACTTTATTTTCACATTTTGGTTTTTTGCTGTTCATCGCCTTTGCCAAAATACGAAATGTAGGTTAAATTTGCGGAAATCACGCGAGTGCGCATATAAAAAAATAATACGCAAAAAAAAAAGAACATAGAGGAATGAATATATGCATATATATATATATATATATACATATATATATAAATAAAGGCTATAAAAAACAGATACGTGCGCAGATAGCACACACATACTCATGCGCACATACATTGTGTTCATTTATTGCTGCTGTTTGCTCTGACGTGTTTTCTGTTATTCTGTTATGCAATAATCACTAATTGTTGACTGATAGTCATTCGCTGAATAACAAAGTGTGTAACTGGCAAACAGGTGCTAAAACATTTTGCGCCATACGGCACCGACAGCCATAATATTTAAAATTATTACAATTCTTTATCTTTGGTCTTTTGGAAGCCATTCGAAATGTTTCATTAACAATTTAAATCACATTTTCATTGTTGTTGTGTCTGGCGCGTGTCTAACGCACAACTTTATCTGAAATGATTTGTGTGAATCGCATTCCAATTAGCTAAACGCCATTTATACCCATTCAATGCGTCCAATCAGAGCTGCACAATGCTGATATGCTTAATAGTGTGCATACTAATGCGCTTGTGTGAGTGCATTTTATTGCAAGCCAGCTACAGAGACAGGGACAGAGACAGATACAGACAAATGAGAGCGAAATATTTAACGAACGACATTGAAATGATCGTTCAGTTCGGTTCAGTTGGTTCGGCAACTCTTCGGCTCAGTGTACGTTGTTGTTGCTGCTGGGCTCGTTGCAATTTATTCGCATGCGCTTTTTGCTTCGTCGTTTCAAGTTCGTGCATCGCTGTGAATTTCAATTCGTCGGCTTTTGTGACTTTTTGTTGCTTGCTTTATTTTTTTTAGCATTTACTTAGTGCACGAAGGCTGTTCGTAAAATAGTTGTTGTTGCTTTCGGCTACACAAGCATTACATGCGCCATCTCCCATTGGTCAGCTGCAGTGTAAAGTGTGTTTGTGTGTGTGTGTGTGAGTTCTTTTCCGATTTTTGTTGAGTTGCATTCGTATTTGCCCTGGCAGTGTATTTGGCAGACTTTGTTATCAAGGTATGAAAAAGCGTATAAATAATTTGGATAATTAAACAAGACGTGGTGTTTTTTTTGTGGTATTTAATTGTTGTCGTGTATGTGGAGATATAAATCAAAGATTAAGTAAGCAATGAATAAAAATGTGCTTTGTTTTATTGTTAGATATGCAGTGATATTTGAATAATTATTTAAGCAATAAATCAATAATTATAGTCAAAATGTCATACTAATTAATATCTTTTTCTCTCTCTCGCTCTCTCGCTCTCTTTGCAGGTAACTAAATAAATAACTAGGCACTCACTCGGCAGATTCAGTTCCGTTAGCGTAAGTTCTTCCGCAGCTCATTATCGATTTACATTTACATCCCTGTGCGCAGCATTAGGGCCCCGAACAATAACATCACAAACATATGCCCAAACACCCAAACTCCCAGCAATGCCAAACCGGGGCAATTTCATTGTACAAAGCGAGAAAAAAAAATGTTACTTTCGAGTTTGTTAACACCCCACACCGAAGAGCATTACAATGTTAGCCCACCCATAGCAACCACCGCGCCACTGATGCTCAACAGCTGAATGCACACAGTGCCACCTCCCCCACCACTCTTCCTGCCACTTTAACATGCAACCACAACAACAACAAGCAAGTAAGGAAGAAAAAAAAATGCAATTTCTTTTGAAGAAAATTCGAGTGTAAAGCGCCGTCGTCCCGGCAACCACCTTTGGCTCTATATATATTACCCAACTCAAGCCGCACGGGAAAAAAGAGGAAAAATCTCGGACACGCAACGAGTGCAGCCTGCTGGCAAGTTAACCGTGTCCTGTGTCCTGTGCCCTGTGGCTTGCTCCTGCTTGTGTCCCTGTTTTGAGGCACGTGCTGGAAATGCGCTGCGCTGATAATGAAGCCAGGGACACGCTGCACACGCAACTGCAACCCTCTCCTGCTCCTGCTCCTGCTCCTGCTCCTACACATGCCACACAAGGGCCACAGGGTCGAGAGTGGCGCCCCTTTTTCCAGGGGTGGATATTGCTACGTAAATCCGTTTGTCGTTTTTGTTGCAGCTGCAACAGCAGCAGCAACGTCATCATCAAAAGCAACCCCCGAATCAGTGAAGTGCAACACGGCGCACTGCGCTTGCAATCGCGGCTTTATTTCATTCTGGGGTCCAGTTAATTAAGCAACGTCGTCAGCATCTTTGTTGCAATTTTTGGGCAAGGGTTGCTTTTTCCATTTCCCTTCTTCCCTTTCACTGCTGCTAAGCTGTCAAAATTGCTGATGTGACAGGCGTGTGCCGTTGCCAACTAATTGCAGTTGCCACAAACAGCCGCTACGTTGACATATCCCCTTTTTTCTTCCTTGCTGATATCCTTAAACCGGTTCCTTCACCATATTGATGCCTGCCTTCTGCCCAAATTGGTGTTGTACTTGCACGTTGACCAAGTGAGATTTGTCAAGGCTTTTGACTCATTTGTGACTCTTCTTTGGGGGTTGAGCTTGTGCCTCGACAGACTGAAATTGCTTTTTAAGCGGTACTTTTGATAGCAGTTTGTAAACGCTGATAAGAAGTTTTATGTATTAACTACAATTTGATAGCCACTGCTTATAATTGTGGCATTTGTTTGGGCATTTGTTTCAAGTGAATTAACTCGTTCTAATTGTGCCTGAATTCAATGTGCTTGGGTTATTTTCCTTCATGTCGAACTAATCCTTAACCCGCTCAGGATCAGTGTTGTGAAATGACATAATAACAATTGCAATGCTTTTTGTTTGCTTTGCTTTTTATTTGAATTGTTTATTTAAAGTTTTTTTTAAGGTTTTAACTACCTGAAATATGTTTAAAGGCACCCCAGTTTAACATTTTGTTATTATTTCAGTTTGTTTGCAGTCATGTTAAGAATTATAGGAAATAAAAAAGTTTTTCCTGAAAAGCTGATTATTATAATACAATTTAAGTGTTAAAGGCTTCTTTTATGTATATATTAATATATTATTATATTAGTATTGAGAATCAATGAGCATATTAACTGAAGCAAAGAGCTAAACTTTGCTGCTCGATTTCCAGCAATTGAGTATAAGATTATTGCTCAAATGTGAAATTTTCCCAACTATTCAACTATTAAGCAGCTAGTCGAAGTAAGCAATTACAAGGCAGGGCCAATATCTGTTTATAATTTATGTACAACAACTTTTAACTGCTTTTCACATAACCAATTCACATTTTAACATTTCAAATTTAGCGACCAAAATTGCAGTCGATCTAAACGCCAGAATCAGCTATGCATAGCACGACAAATTATGGCCAGGGGCTAGTGCAAGCACAAAATGTAAAGATGTCATTTGTCTTCATAGCAATACCCAACCCACAACCCCCATTTACAGTCCCAACCCTGTCTAAGTAATCCCAGTTGCCTGCTGCCTGCTGCAAATCAACTCAAGTAAAAGTGTCAAAACAATACAAACGACGCACAGGCGCACACTGGCGCCAATCTAAAACCCAACTGGGCACACACACACACACACACACACACACACACAGATACTTATACACAAGGAGGAGCCGCACACGCACATAATTTATGCCCATGTTCTTGCCACGAGAATGGAGAGTTGGAGGGAAATGTGGAAAAAGGGACTCTCGAAACTTAGAGAATTGCGTTTCGCATGCGAAAGGCGCAGGCCTCTCGCAGCGCACATAAAACGCAGACTGCAGCCGAACATAACTGCGGAAAAATCAATTTTCTTTTGTGCTTAAGGGTGGCTACAGGCCACCGCATTGGGGTAGGGGGGTTAATGCCACCGGGTAGGGTGGGATGACAGCAACAAAACACTCGACGTGGCCAGCCCGAAAAAAACATCAACATTTATTTGGCTTTTGGGGGTTGCACACACACACACACACACACACACACACACACACACACACACAGAGGAACACACACACACACACGCAGCAGGCAGTTACGCATTTGTGCAGCAAATTGTCACCCAGTTTTTGGCAAATATTTACACACACACACACACACAGACACCCCATCCCCCCCTCGCCCGCCTGCCACGCTGGAAGAGTGAAAGTGTAGAGGAAATTGTGTGTTGGCGGCGCTTTGAAGTGCAAAAGTGCAGCATAATTTTTGGGGCTAATGCAATTAGGCAATTATTTATTGAAATAATGAAAAAGGTGTGTGTCGGTGTGTGTGTGTAGGTGTGTGTGATGTGTGTGTATACTGAGTACACACTGGCTGCGTCCTGCGGCTGCTAATTACTCATGCCGCACGCATTTTTGGCGCACTGAGGCGTATACACAATAATTTACAGCTAGGCCGTGAAACGTGCACCGAATGCGCGAAGACAAATACAAAGAGAGAGAGAGCGAAAGAGAGAGAGCGAGAGAGCGAGGGAGATGGAGTATGAGTTTGAGACAGCATGCTTGGGGGCAACTGCAACATTTTATATTTACACAGTTGCCTAAAACAACAAGCAAAAAAAAGGAAAAAAACGCACAAAAAACAAATGTCATTAAAAGGCGCACCAAATGCCTTTAAGTGTGTATCTGTGTGTGTGTGTGTGTGTGTGTTGCTGTGTGACACGCACAACACCAAAAAAAAAAGGTGCACAAGAAACTGAACCGAATTTTGCACACCCTGCCTAAAAGTCAAATTGCTTACAACTTTTAAAAACCCGACTCAAAGTTGCACAACAAACTGCTGCTGATCGGCAATATGTAGACTATATATATACATATATATATATATGTATGTATGTAAATCTGCTTCAATTAAGGCCCTCAACGAGAATATACAAAACGCAGTTGCCAAAAAATGTTTTAACGTTAGCAGTTTGGCCAATGACGTCAGAGCCAGCAGAAAATTGTTGTTATTAAAAGGTTGCCAGTCGATCCAAGCAATGTCCATATTGGTCTTATTGTTGCTGTTGTTGTTATTGTTGCTGATGCTGTTGCTGCTGGGCAATTGAACACAGGCGGTGGCAGCAACTCAACAATTTCTGTTGCAGCCCCACAAATAAAGTTTTTTGGGTTCGCTTGTCGACCCAAAATAACCCAAAATTGTAGGCACATAAACGTGACTGCTGCTCTGTGTTCTCTCTCTCTCTCTCTCTCTCTCTCTCTCTCTCTCTCTCTCTCTCTCTCTCTCTCTCCCCTCTCTCTTTCTCTCTGCTGTGCGTGGGTTTGTGTGCAGATTGATAAGGATAAGAAAATGGTTGTGGGTGGAGGGGTCTGACACTATTGGAAATGTGTCAGGCAATAGCTGGGATATTTGGCAGCACAGCAAGCTGAACTGAACTGAAATAGCAGTTTTCATTGAGCTATGAAATAAACGTTGAAATTGCATTTTAAACAGTCAGTTTAGACAGTTCCCAAGTTCTTAATTATGTTGCACACAGATTGAGCATGAGATAAATAGTTAGATCAATAAATAAACTGAGTTTTAGACACAATTCTGAAGCAGCTTTAATGGTTCTATTTGAGCTGTAATCAAGCTGAGCACATTCGGTAAATGTTTCTTGTTAAGCATAGTTTCTTAAAACAAGATAGATTTGAGTTAAGGCACAGCTTAAGTTATTAATAAAAAAAAGTTTCAAACAAATTAAGAGAATGAGAAATGCCAAGAAAGTTGTTTGCATAAATAACAAATTTACATGATAAATTGCAACGGATTGACTTGATTTAAGAGTCTTCTTTCTGCCTGCTCCACGACAGTGATTTAAATTTAATTTAATATATTTCATTTTCAATATTCATAAGTTTCACGCATTATTTAAAGCGTCAATTTTTTTCTTTGTTTTTTTTTTTTTTGGTAGCCCCCCTTTTTTTTGTAGATGTTTGTTGTGTCAACCCCTAACGAGTTGTGCGTGTGGCTGCCACGCCCACTTTTCAGCAAATCACTTGACTTTTTCATTAATAAAATTGAAGTTGGCTGATTTTTCGTATTTCTCTTCAATTTTGTTGTTGATTAAATGCAAAAAAAAATCATCAGACGCAAAGAGTTCGAGTGGAATATTGTATACCCCTTCCCCCCGCTATACCCTTCTGTGTGTGTGTGTGTGTGGCATTAGCTACACCCATGCGTTTATCATGCGTCTGAACCCTTTCGCCACACACACATTTTGTTGCTGTTGTATTCAATTTCATAATTTTTTCCCCATTTTTTCTGTTTTTTTTTTGCGTCAACTGAGACACGCAAAATGTGGCTTACCAAAAAGTGAAAGGATATGCATTGAAATCGCGAGTTCCTTTCAATAGCGAACGCACACACACCCACACACACACCCACACACACGCACACACACTAATGCATTACAACCCTCAGCAAATTCATAACTTTTTTTTTGATTTCCATACGCATTAATGCAGCAATGCGTGCGCTTTGAAGGAGTCAAATAAATTGTGGAGTGGAGTGGGATCCTGTGCGAAAGGACACAATTGCTGCCTGGACATGGACATGTTTCGTTGGCTGCAACGACAGTCTTTGATATGCGTTGTGGGTTCCGCTGAGTTATTACTTTTCCACCCGGCGACTGATTAACGGCCGTCTTTTGTTTTAGTCAAGTGTTCGAAGGAGTGGCAAGCAGAGGGCACTCTTGAATGGAATCCATAAATATATATATATATATATATATTTGTATTTTCCAATTTCCAATCTACTTGCCTGATTGTCAGTAATTAAAACTCGTTTCAGTTTTGATTAAGTTTCATAATTTTAACAAGTTTTTTTTACACCAAAAGTTTATTTAAAAACTAATCCAAAGATTGTAAATAAACACAGATCTTTACTTCTTAATGGTTGTTAAAGTTTTCGGTACAGATTTTGGGACTTTGCACATTATGTTCGCCGCCAAAGTTTCCAAACTCATGGAAATTGAAGTTTCCTTTTGACCAGTTGCCACCTCAACCTTGTTGCGAGTCCTGCTGCCAATCGGTGCAAATCGCCAGCAGTTTTTAGCTGTGTGTGTGTCGCGTCACTCGTCAGATCGCTGTTCAAAATTCAATGAGCAAAGTGCCGCACGGCCGTTGAATTTATTGAAAAATCATGATATGTGCCCATCAGGCCAGACTCCAGGAGACAGGCAGCAGGCAGCAGGCAGCAGTCAGCATGCGAAGGCGGGGCGGGAGAGATTGTGGCACGAGGCAGCAATCCTTGGCATGCAAAAGCGTCGATATGACAGCTTGACTGAACTAAAAACCGCGTTCCATTTTAGGTGAGCGAAGGCGGTTTGCGGGGTTTTTGGGGAGTTGGGGGGAGCGATGCTAGACAAAAGCCCGCACGCATACACGGAAATATGATTTTTTGTTCGTGCTGGCTGCACAGCGGGTGGTTGGGTGGTTGGGCGGTTGGGTGGGAGTGGTGCTTGATCTAAGTCTGATGTTGAGGCTGAGGCTGAGGCCGAGTCTGAGCCTACGACTGCTCCACCGCTCCACAATGCTGATTGACGTGCCTTTTATTGATGCTCTTGATTGGTTTTTACCTTTTACACACACGCACACAGACAGATGCGGGCTGGCAAAGCTGCTCGGTACACTTAGCGAAAACTGTTGTGTTTAGTTCAAGTTTACTTAAAATATATTCAGATTTTCCAGAATACAAATCGTTCAATAATTTGAGATAAATTAGTTGAAAACTGTTTGACTCGTGTTTGAATAATCTTTGGGAGCAGATTTATGCTTGCAATCAAAATAAAATGTTCTAGTTAACAATTAGAGAATTAATATTTTTAACCATTTAAATCAATTGAAGTATAGAACATATCAAGTCTTAGCTGAGCTGCCTCATCTTCTTCAATTGATTAATTCATCAACATTTTAAATATAGATTAAGTATTTCATTGAGTATTTGACATCATCTTCTTCAATTGGTTTTAAGCATTCAATTGAAATACAAATTATACAATTTGTACAAAGATTCCATAAAAACATATTTAAAACCAGATTTTGGTTCCCTGAAGTAGAATTTTATTTCCTTATCAGTTACCAACTATTTTTGTAAATGATCTGAGCTAAAAGCTTTCTCTCTGTGTGCATGCTGAGTGTATTCACTCTACTCGCTGCTCGTCACTCGCTGCTCGCTGCTCGCTACTCGTTCCACTGATGGCTGATGCTGCTGTGACGGTCGTTAGCTCAATATGTGCGTTTTTGTGTGTATTTTGAGCAAGCCACCCAACCACCCAGACAGCTGCCCAGCTACCCACACACAACAGTTATGATTTTTATTACAGGTAAACGAAAAACGGCGCTGATGAATTGTGTTTGTATTTGCTTTGGACATTCGTCGTTGTTAATTTTTTATGCGCATGGTTAATGCCCGGACACTGGTTAGCATTGAGCACTGAGTGTGTTTGACTGTTTGCGTTTTTAATCAAATGCTTGAAAAGCGCCTCCCGAAAGCAATACTTTGAGTTTGGTCCTGAGTCCCATGTCCCATGTCCCAAGTCCCGAGTCTCGATTCCAGAGTGCCGCATATCGCTTGCTTGTTTAACTTTTATATCGTAATTGCATATCACAACGAGTGTGAGTGCGGAAGTGAGTGTGACTGTGAGTGCGAGTGCGATTGTGAGTGCGAGTGTGAGTGCGATTGTGAGTGCGAGTGAGCATTGCAAACAAACTAATCAAATGTCTGCAATCGTTGCTTGGCCAGTTTCCACTTCCGTTTCCGCTTGTCCACAGATCTATCGCTATCTAACAGGACCTTCCCCATCTCTCTGTCTCTCTCTCTCTCTCTCTCTCTGTTCTCGAGCCTTTAGCTTCGCACGCGCTAATGCTTTAATCCTTGTCCAGAGAACCTTCTGCTGTCCGCGTGTATTAGATCGATGAAGTATTAACGACTTAATTGCATGTTTGTTAGCCATTTTGCACCCCTCTTATCATTCACTGCAACCCGTCCCGCTCCTCGCCACCTGCCTCTTTCAGCTGCTATGTTTCTCTTTGCCAATATTCCTGTTTGAAGTTTATTAAATTCCCGCACAGGAGGCGTTGCAGTTGAGTCCTCTTCCGCATTTGATATTGTTGTTATTTATTTGTTGTTGTTGTTGCTGTTGCTGTTAGCTCATTTGCTGAAACTCACAAAAATTCGATTAAAGTAATGGCTTTTTGAGCAGCTTGTTGTGGTTAAACGTTGTCGGGGTTGGCGATTGTGTGGCATGTCTGTGAATGAAGAGGATTATTAGTTTGTTAGGGTATTACTCCAGTTATTTATTGGGTGTGGGGTAAGTTGGAAAGGTGGTGCATATGGGAATGTTTGTAATCCACTTAAATAAGGGAACTTACCCAGTGAACAGTGTCAGTTCATGTTTTACATTGTCATATGGAATAAAGATTTAAATATTATTTATCATATATGCATCTCTATTTAGAGCTCTCTGGAAAATCGGATAAAAATGTCAGTTTTATCATATCAGCAACCATTCGATAAAGGATCTTGTTGGATACTTGTTTGATACGCATTGGCATCTGTGTAGACTCGATGTACACAGACATTGTTCACTGCTAATCGAAAATGTCAATTCAGATTCAAATTCAATCCCTTCTCATTGGGAATCCATTCCGCAGGCATCTGTGGCAGCAGCAAATTAAATAAAGCTCAATGACAAACTTCATTAGCCAAAAAATCAACGGGGCCAAAATGCCAAACAACAAAAATAACAATTTGCCTTTTAGTCCGCACACACACACACACACACACATGCCAGCAGACTCAGGTATTAGCCAGTCCCCACCCCCTTCCCCAATCCTTTGCCTTTTATTTTCATTTTTTTTTGTTTGGAGCCCTGTTGTCGATGGAGAATGCTAGGCAAACGTTATGTCAAAAACTAAATTAAGATTGAAATGTAAAACTGAAAACGTTTTACACAATTATTGAACGCTGTAGCCAAATCGAATTGTCCTAGGCGATTGATGGACTGCGTGGTGGCAGTGAGAAAGGCGACCTGTCCACGGCTAACAGCCTTAATCGTACAGCGAAATCCACTCCAAAAAAGTCTGTCCAGTTGCTAACCCTTGGACATTTTGACGATTTGTGCGAATCACTCGACTGCATAACTTACAATGCCGTAAATATAAATTCTTTGCAAAAATCAGGGGCGTAGAAAGGTGGACAGGAGGTGTGTGAGTGTGTGTATGGTGTGTGGGGTGTGGGGTGGAAGGTGTGTGGCTGTTTCGTTTGTAGGCTGGCCGCGTACTAATGAATGTTATTTTTATTTTTATTTTTATTCTTATTTGTTGTTGTTGTCCGTCCGCTTAACATTATCACTCCAGCATGCATTTTGCAAATGAAACGATTTTCAAAGCCCCCCCTCAACTGCTCAAATGAAAGCAACTCCCCCCACGCCACCCCAACCGCTCTAGCCCTGCTCACACACAAAAGAAAAGTCAATGTATGGAAATTTTTGTTCAATCACAAATCCAATGATGTTCGCTTCGACGCATTTTGACAGTTAGACAGACAGAGTTGAATAGAGCGAGACGGAGACAGAGAGAGAGAGAGAGAGACAGAGAGAGAGAGAGACAGTTTGGGGGGTTGGGGCACAATGTTGAGGGTCACTTTGATGAATTCGCCTGTTCGTGCAACAGCAGCAGCAGCAGCAGCATCAGGCAATTGTTGTTTGTTTGAAAGGCTGCTGCTTCTTTTTCTTCCACTTCTACTCGAACTGCATGTCCTGTTTGTCCTGTTTGTCCTGCCTGCTGATAGGCCTCGTGTATTTTCCTAGTCTTTTCTCCCCAACTCCCCCTCTCTTTCTTTCTCCTACTTGCTGCACATTGCTTTTTTGTGTGTGTGTTTTTTGTCGCTTTCTTTTTGGCATTTTGGCCTTTGTGACGCGTAGTGCATTGATTAGAATGTTTGGACTTGGAGTACGTAAATATTTTTGCTTGCTTGTCAATTAGTGCGCTAAGCTCTTCAATGGTACTCGAAAGCAGTCGATGGATGGGTGGTGGTTGTGGGGTTTAAGCCAAGCAATGCCATTGAGGCTGGTTGAGTGCTTGAAAGCCAACGCCAAAACTGGGGTTTATTTTTAAAGAGACTTTAAAGTTCGAAGTGGAAGTAACATCAACATCAACATCAAAAAAATAATAACAATAATAAAATGATTAAAATGCACAAAATTAGGCAAATATAATTTATTTTGTATGCAATTCAAAATTCATAAAATATCGTTGACTGCTAACAGAATAGATGGAATAAGATTATATTAAAAAGGAACTCATTTCGTAACACTCGCAATGACAGTGGGTAAAGACTCTAGGAGAGACTCTGTCTCTGCCACTGTGCCGCAGTCCACCATTTCAATTAGCTGTCTGTGAGGCAACCAACCCCTCCAACTTTGACACTTTGCGCTTGCATAAAAGATTAGCAAGCGCGGAATAAAAATGCATTTTATCCAAAGTTCGGTTTTGCCTCAAACTGAGCTGCTAAACTTTTCTGACAGCTTGCAAAATTGTAAAGACAATTTCAGCTGTCAGTGGCTGCAGCAAAGTTGGGGTTTAGGTTCAGATACAGACGCAGAGAGAGAGAGAGAGAGAGAGAGAGAGTGGGAGAGAGAAAGAGAGTGAGACATATACACACCTGTCGTTTTGACAGGGGAAACAATTGCGCATACGACGCGTGGACTGCGTGAAAATTGCAACATTACCGCATGTAACGCAAATATCCTGGCCAAAGTCCTGGCTGTCTGCTGCTGCTGCTGCTGCTGCTGCTACTGCGGCTGCTTTGCCTGTTACCTTTTTGACATTTGATTGAGATTTGTTATCGGCGTATTCATCAATGATATATACAATAAAAATACACACACACACACACAGATACAGATACAGGCGCCAGACTCATTGAAACAAAAACAAATCAAAAAACGTTCTGTGTCCTGTGGTCCTGTGTGTCCTTCGTCTGCTGCTGCTGCTGGCTGGCAACACACGCCCACAACTCAGAGTAGTTATCGTGCGGGGCACAGTGACATTTTTAGGCATTTGTTCAATACGTGGCCAGGACGTGGCCAGGCCGTGGCAAGTCGAGTCACGACGAGCCTGCCAGCCCGCCTGCCTGTTACTTCTATTAGATTTGTGACGCTGGCCAAAAAAAAAACAAAAAACAAAAAATCAAAAAAGAAAAGTAAAAAGAGAAAAGTAGACTCAGAACAAGCAGCTGCTGTGTTTGCTCTGCTGTGTGTCCTGGTCATCAGCAGCTCCTGGCCAGCTCCTGGCTCGTTTGCCTGCCTCTGTGTATTTTTGCAATAAACCAACGCACACAACCTACATAAAGGGGAGAGGGGGAGGGGGGGTAGGGGGGTAGGGGTGGGGGTTTGCTGCCAAACTGGCCATGCGTACCTTTCGATCCTTGTGTGACATTTGAATTCGCAGAATGAATGTAAACGAGTCGATGGCAGGAAGCCTGCCGTCCACTGAGCCGCATCAGCGTCTGTCTATTTGTGCTTCTTTTATAGAAGTTGTGCCAGCCCGCCCCCCCAGCCGGTTTTGCGTATCTATTTTTTAATTTTGCTGACGAGGCACGAAGAGTGGAAAACATACAAACGCAATTGTTCCTCGGTCCACAATGCATTCCACGGCGGCTGTCTACTGACATGTGTGCGTCTCATGCTGATAAGCAGCAACAGCAGACGCCCCACAAACCACCTCATCCCCACCCACACCCCCAACCCCCACTCTGAGCCTGTGTCCATTCTCCGTTCCCCTCTCCGGTCCAGCGCAGCCGCGAAATGAAAAGTTAAACTGTGTGACGCGCTGTAAATGCGTGGCAGCAAAAGGGGTTCGGGTTCGGGTTCAGGTTCGGGTTCGAGTTGGAGTTTAGGTTCGGCTTGGCTGGGGTTCGTATTCCCCTTCGGCTTGTGGGGGGCGGGGCAGGGCAGTTGCCATTCGTTTCTGGTTTGGCGTGATGAATATTTACTGCGTGCGCTAACTGCTAACTACCTACAGGTATTTCCATTTTTTGACATTTTTAATTGGGTTTGAGCAATGCACACACAACAACACACAGCCCAGCACAACACAGCCCAGCACAACACACAGCCCAGCACAACACAGCCCAAACACAGCAGAACACGGCGACAACACGTGGAGAACACGTGGAGAATTTGTCGCGAGAACTGACAGTTTTTTGCCACTTGACGTTTGTCGCGTCGCATTCCCGATATATATACATATATATATATATGCATAAGCAAGTTTGGGGGGCGGATATGTTACGGTAATGGAACCCCCCTATTAAAGTTGCCAGTACATTTTTGGATATTGCTCACAATATAATGGGGAGTTGGCAAAGTTCGAACAGAGAACCAATACTGATACTGAAACTAATAATAACTGTTATTATTTTTAATATAATTCTTATTTAACTATTAACAGTTTTTTCTTTAATAAAAAAGCAACCAAAGTCTCTGCCTGAATCGCATTTTGGTCAAGCAATTATCTTTCAATCAAAAACAACTGGTTTTTAATCAAAACGATTAAATATTTTATTGTCTTTGAGCAAATTTACGTGTCTTGACTGACATATATTAATATATAAATATATATATACTATATATATATACATATACTATATATATATATATTATATATATATTTGTACCGCATATATTACTACTTATGCAATTAGCTAGTTTCATTATACTTTATGCCTCGATGGGTACACTCCAACAGCGACTCTAACATTTCCCTTACACTCTTCTCCTTGCAGGTAACTATGCATTACCAGCACCCATTTTTCGCTGTGTATTGCTTTCCCACAGTAGAAGAAGCGACTGCTTCCATGCCGCATTAGTAAGTAAGCAGAAAGTGCTGCAACAGCAGCCAAATTCAGGGGGATTCCCATACTAATTATGCCGTTATCTGAGCAATTAATTGGTTTACGCTCAGATTCTTGTTTATGTAATAGCAAAACAATAAACAACAACTGCAACAACAGCCACAGCCACAGCCACAATCTCAATTACAATTCATAATTGCGTCAAGGCAAGCGTATCTTTAAGATACGCGTACATTAACACAATGTTTTCAGCTTATTTCTACATTTTCTTCTTCTTCTTTTTAATTTTTTTTTGCTTTTTTTTTTTTTTTGGCTGTGTGCAGCGTTGCGCAAACGCATTGCTGTCATCTATTCGGGCTGCGTTTTAATGTAGCCCCATTTATTATCAGACACTTGCATTTCCAACATTATTCTTTGACCTGAAACACATTGCGTAACTAATTCATCAAATGGGATTTGACAGTCAGCAGAGAGTTGACTACTGCCTGAACTCTGCACAGATGTTAGGCGATAAGATGCACCTTGTATTGTTCAGAAATTATGTTGAACAAGTCTAAATTCTAAAAAAGTATTCATTAATTTTCAATAGTTTTATTTAGTTTACCAGCTCAAAACAGGAGAAACTTAATTAAATATTAAAGTGCCAGAATTGAGGCGAGTCAATTGTGACATTTAAACTGTTATGTCAGCCATTGTCACAATTTGGCCATCAGCTATGCTGACATAACCTCTGACAGATGTCGTTGCCGCACATGTGGCATATCCGTGAGTTTTGCATGCCTGTCAGTTGCAGCAACCTTGAATTACTCAATTGTTACCGCACACACTTGAACGCCAGTCGGTCTCTATTTGTGGGTTATGATATCGAACGGTACTGTTACTGTTTACCATATGAAACACGCCCACATTCTGCCGCCAAGCAGGATGGAAACACCCACTGCGATTTTGGGGGCATGTCATAACTGAGAGTCTCTCGTATCATCCATAATCCGTGTCGCGTTTTATGCAATATGCCGCACAGCTCAAGATAGGCACTAGGCTTTGATGTGTGCACCATGGGGCGCCGCGGAGCACAGCGGCATGCCTTGCCACAAACGGTTTGCCAACTGAACTCTTTGTTGCAATGCTTATGCCACATTTATTTTTAGGCAAACCATTTTTGCGATGCTCTTAAATTATTTTTTGGGCGCACACAAGTATGCTGCAACTGCAACTGCTGCTGCTGCTGCTGCTGCTGCTTGTGGTATGCGAGCATGTGTAATACCTGCGCTTACATGCCAGCCACATGACCTTTACCGAGCTACAATTTCACAAGTTGCGTCTTGTCAAGTACAGCACTTGCTGTGCCACAACTTGCCCTCGGCTGCCGACTATTGCCACTGACAGTTGCTACCTGGTTGGCAATTCTACATTATTATTCACCCCCAGTCCAACCTGTCTCCCCTGCCACAGCAGTAAGTTCAAAGCAAAGCGCCTTCTCAGGGATTCTGCATTTTCTTGGGAGGCTTGTTCATCTGGCCAGGTCTATAATATTTGTACCGATGCTCAGAAAATTCAACCCCTACTCAAACTGCAGCTTTAAGAAATAATAATGTAGAACAGAAGTTGATAATTTACTGCTGCCCTTTGGCTGTGGAAATTTGTAATTGAAGTTTGACTTTATCAAAGTGCGTACAAAAATAATTAAAATGTAACTGAATAGTTTTTAGCAGAGATTATTATGCAACTGATTCATTATTATCATGGATAGATAGATTAAAATATATATTTATTGTGGATATTATTATATTATTTTATATTAAACTCGTATTCCTTGGCCTACTCTTCAACAATAGGCAGCTAAAGTTCCTAAATAAAATCCCAGTTGCAGTTAAAGTTTTCAAGGAAGGACACAATTATGCCACATTACTGGAAAAGTTTTAGATAATTTGACTTTATCAAAGTGTGTACAAAAACAATTAATATGTAACTGAATAGTTTTTAGCAGAGATTGTTATGCAACTGATTTATTATTATCATGAATAGATAGATTTAGATAAATATTTATTGTGGATATTATTATATTATTTTAAATTAAACTCGAATTCCTTGGCTTACACTTCAACAATAGGCAGCTAAAGTTCCTAAGTAAAATCCCAGTTACAGTTAAAGTTTTTAAGGAAGGATACAATTATGCCACATTACTGGAAAGGTTTTAGATAATATTAGTTTGTATTTTAGGGACTGTCGTCGCTTTATGCATCTAGGGTCTGTTGCTGCCGACTTACAAATATAATGCATGTTTTGAGTAGTAATATTTCTGTATCTTAAAGATAAAACTGCACGAATCGAGAGAAGCTTAAAATCAGAAGAACTTCAAAGCATGAATGAGCGACAAACTGGTATTCAAATAAGAAAAAGAAGAAGAAAAAAAACAAACACTGAAAAAGAGTCGACATGCACTTTGTTAATTGAGCTGAGATTAAGTTGAGGATGGAGCAGAAGAAATAAAAATACCAAAATCTGGTATTTCATAATAAAGTGCGTCATATGCGAATTGAATAGGAATTAAAATTCGCATTCGCATTCGCATTCGAATCGAATCAACAACAAGCAACTGTGGATAGAAAGAGGGGAAGCGCGTGCGAGCGGCAGCAGAAGAGAGGAGCCATGCAAACAGTCAAAACAGTGAAACATAAAAATAATACAAATAATAATAACAATAATAACTCGGTTCAATTTACGAACTGCAACTTTTGAAAATGTGAATCGAGTGATTCATTTATTTGTATTCTTTTGGCAATATCAAAGTAGTGCACAAGGTCAATTAGTTGAAATACCAGAAAAATATAGCAATTAAATTTCAAATTTTATTTAGCGATGAAATTTAGATTTTGTATCTTTGTTTTTTTTTCGTTCGTTTTCTTCTCTTTTATTTTTATATTGCAAATGCAGCGTTTATTTATACGGTGATTTCAGAGGCTGTTGCGTAATTTGATTTGGAGTTTTTTTTTTTATTACGATTCCATTGTTGTTAGAAAAGTGCGTTTTGTCAGGGCCCAAAGAGAGAGAGCGAGAACAACCCCCGAAACGCAATGCGAATCCCTTCCTGTTCCAGTCAGAAGCCACAAGACAACAGCAACAACAGCGATTCAAGTAAAATAATGCGAGAAAAAAAGCTGCTCAGCTTCTTTGTGTGTGCGTCTTCCAGGAACACACGTTGTGTATTAATATCTGTGTGTGTGTGAGTGTGTGTGTGAGTGTGTGTGTGAGTGTGTGTGAGAGTGTGTGTGTTGTGTGAAAAGGATTTACGCGTTGGTTTTTTTTTTTTGTGTATGTTTCGCACATGGCCTCAAAACAGATAGCTCAACAGATACCTGAAAGCTATTTTGCCTTCGACTCGATAAAGGTAAAAGGAAAAACAAAAAATGTATTTCAAGTCCCAACTGCCTTCAGGTGTCGTCATCTGGTTGGCAAACAACTGAGCTGAGAATTGAAAGCTAAACAGAATCAGGAGCACTCACTGATCCTATGGAATTTGCTCTATTTTTTCATTTTTTTCAGGCCGACTCACATTGTTGTTTGTTGTGTAATTGAAAACATTTGAAGTAAAAAAAAGCATTTCATATGCAGCTGCGTAAATTTTTGCTTTATTTTTGTTTTTGTTGTTGTTTTTTTTTTTTTGTTTGCTCGTCAAGAAGTACAGTCGCATGCAAAGCCTTACATAGGGTTTTTTGAGGATATGCTTTGAGCTGTAAAGTGAATGTTGGAAAAGGTTTGTTCTTAACTAAAGATGCAGATTGAAAAGCAGTAAAATGTTTTTATTTATTTATTTTATTGGTTAGAAGGTTTAATAAACTAGTTGCTTAGCATTCAATCTGTTTAGGGGCTTCCACTGTAGAGTGGATTGATCTAGATCAGTGAAAGCAACAATTTATTTATTGATATTTGAGAGTAAATTTTCTAAAATTTTGTCAGCTGAGTTTGAGTTTATATTCCTTCAATTAAGCTAGTTTATTTAAGAAGCATATATATAAATTTATATATATATACAAAGCTCGTCCAACAGCTGTCAAATGTCCAATTCAGCAATTCGAAACACTGGCCAATTTGTGTTGTGGCCAAAACACTCACTCACAAAATATCCGCTAATACTCGAGCCAAAATTTGCGCTGCTGCTGCTGCTGCCACTTCAGTTAACCGAACCTGAAAAAGAAGCAAAGAACACAACTGCAAACTTCCCAGGAATTTGTTAATAGCTTTTTACCGATATCTTTTTGGGGCCAAATCATTCAGCGAGGCGACTGAAACCGTTGATTTTGAAACAAACACACACACACAAATATAGAGAGCAATGTGGCCTGCAGGCGAAGAAGGTTCTGGCTTCTGCTTCCACATAACAGCGCAGCAAGCGTAGCGGGGCGAGGCGGGGCGGGGCGGGGCGGTACGTTGCAGGGTTTTTGGGTGCAGGCAGACACAGGTAAAAGAGAGCAGAAAACAAAACAACAAAAAAAAGGAAAAAAGTGGCGCGGTCGCATTTTTCTAACGATTAAACAAATTCGAGGAAAAAAAGCGCATCCCATGCAACGGCGCAGCCGCAACAGCGGCAACATCCTCATTGACTTCCATAGTGTCCGTCACCTGCAGTTTCCAGGAATTGTGAATTTGGCCAGCGTCCAAGTTGCTGAGACACGCAAAGAAGGGAAACCGTAGACGAGCACTTCAACCAATGGCGCAGCAACGAAAGAAAAAAAAAAACCTTTAAAAGAAATGGGAAAATGGCGGCGGCATTTTTGAGCGCGCCTAATTCCAGGAATTAAATCGTATATCTTTTTGGGGTGCTCCACACTAAATGCTCGATTAATTTCTAATAAATTGGCTGCTGGCCAACGGAAATACTGCTGCAGTCGCAGTCGCAGTCGCAGTCGCAATCATCGTGCCCTTCAATATATATAGAATTACGCACACAAATGCATTTTGTTCGATTTCGCTTTGCGACTTTGAAATTTGAGGCTTCTAAACTTTTTCTGAGAACTTGACGAAGCTCGAAGCCTGAGCAAGTGAGACACAGACACAGGCACAGAGAGAGTGAGCAAGTGTGTGTGTGTGTATACGTGTGTGTGTATGTGTATATGTGTGTGCTTGTGAGGCTGTGTGAGAGCGAGCTTTGCGCCTGTTATGAGCTTTATGTGTTGTTGTTGCATTTTACATTCGGAATTGAAGCTGAGAAAGTGCAAAGCTAGGCAGGCGCTGAATTTGTCTTCTATTGAGTTATGTGAACAACGCATCATCTTAACTAATCAAAATCCAAAACAATTTCTCTCTCGTCATTCTCGTTGCAGCATTTGTCGTGTTCGGAGTGCGCGTCCTGAAATTCAACTGCTCTCTCCACTCTCCGTAAACGAAGCGAAACCAAAACAAAAACAAATAAATAAACGGCGTTGCAGCTAAATCAGACGAAACAAATTGCAACCACACTAATAGTAATAATAATAATAATAATAATAATAATATTAATAATAAATAAATAATTGCATGCGCAAGGCATTGTCAACGCTCTACAACAAACGCAACAAACAATTGCAAAATTCCCTTTGGCTAAGAATTAATAGCGGCCAAATTGCTTTTATGCAAAGCCGGCTAAACAATTCGACGAAATTCCATTTTGGCAACATTAAAAACAAACTTAAAATTAACAACAAACAATTCACGCAACACAGCAACAACAACAACAACCAATCAAACAGTCCGCAAATTGTGGGCAGCAGCAGCCACTGCTTCCATTGGCCCTGGCCCGATCCTTTGACCAACCAACGAGCGAGCGGCACACAACAACAAGAAGCACAGCAAGGACAACAGCAACAAGAAAAAACACAGGAAGATAAACAAGCAACAAAATGGATCCACAACAGCAGTTTTGCCTCAAATGGAACAGTTACTCCTCCAACTTGGCAATAACGTTCTCCAATCTTTTCAAATCAGATCTGTTAGCCGATGTCACATTATCCTGCGATGGTAAGTGAAACAATCTCTTCATTATTATCCTTGCATAAGAATTTACCACTGACACATTTCAATTCGTGCAAATTTGATGTTTTGACATCAAATGCAATGTGAACTGCGCATTTTTTAAGTTTTAAATGAAGTATGAAAATCTTTATTCAGCTGATTAGCTATCCAAAATTTACTCAGTATTGGATCGATATATATTTATATATATAAGAAATATAATATTAATTTTTCTGTATATATTAAGAAAATCTTTAAGTTGTGTAATTTTAATTGGAAGGCCAGTTTTGCTCAAATTTGTAATTAGTCAATGAATGCTTAGACAAAAAAGAAGCGATATTTTGACAGAAATGTCATTTATTCTAAATTGTAAATATTAAATTCCGTCAATCAATTTGTCAATCATATCACATAGAAATGTGTTCCCAGTTCTCTGGATTTCGCTCTCGTTTCAATCCTGCGCCATTTTCATGTAAGCAACTGGCATATTTCAGATAAAGTTTACGGTCCAAGTTCCATTTAAATGTGAGCCTCAGCTGAATATTTGATGGGAGATGAAGTGGGGAAGACATCACCTGGTTTTTAGACTTAAGTTAGACGCACTTAGCATGGCTAACAATCAATAAATCGACTTTGTGCTTCTGCAATAAACACGCAACGCCAGACAAGACCTGAGAGGTGGACAGACGCGAGGACAGACCAAGAACAGACGGCAGACAATGGGACAAACGCACATAAATTGAGTTCTTTTTCTTTTTTTTTTCTTTTTTTTGTTTTGTTTTCTTTTTGGCTAATAAGCCGCCAAAGTGGCATAAAAGGCAAAAGGCTACCGGCAACATTTTCCAAGCGCCCAAAAGCGGCAGACATTGATTTTTCCTTCGGAACTTGAAGTAGATAGAGTAGGGGTGGGGAACGGGAAGGGAGAGGGGGATGTGTTGCCGAAAGACGCGGCTCCTTTTTATGGGCCGTCTCGCTGTCTGCTGCGCTATATGTGTGTGTGTGTGTGTGTGTGTGTGTGTGTGTGTTACTATTTCATTTACAGCATTTTACTACAGTTTTATGGCAGCTTATTAAATGAATATAAATGTGGACGAACTCCCGTTGGCATTTAGCTCAGATACATAGGTATATATATATATATATATATAAGTATATAAATTTATACATATATTGTATATAGGTTATGTATAGGCCTATATTTGGCAAATAAAATCAGAAGCCGCTGCTTATTGTCTAAGGTCAGTAATTTCTTTTTGTTGTTTGGGGCTTTTGCCGCTTTGCCGACTCATTTTCATTTTTGGGACCCTTCTCGGCCTTTTTATGCACGCGTTTTGATTTGGGTTTAAATATGCGGCGAGTACGTGTGTCAGCATCTTGGGCAACCATATGCATATATATATATACATATACATATATATATATATGTGCTTAGATATCCCATTTTATGTGGGCTTATGTTTTAATGCGCAAATTGTTGCGCCCAAAACAAAAAACTTTGCTTTAAGTTTAAGGCAAACTTAAATTTTGATAAAATTGCGCATACGCCGTGTGTGCGTATCCTGCGCGCATTTACAGTTATTGAAAAAGCAACCGGCAATTGTACGCCTGTCTACCTGTTTGCCTGTCTGTCTGTCTTTATGTCCGTCCGTTTGTTGACGTAGCCGTGCATATTTTTGTCGGCGGGATTATACCTTTACCTTTCCCTATCATAGAGACTCAGTCTGTGGCCAGACGCCCTGTGCCTGGCCAGCCTGTGCCAAGGGTTTCCACAAATCCTGACCAACCAAAAACAACAAAAACCCTTTGCCTTGCTGCCGTTGTCATCCATATCAATCGAAGTGCTACTACTTTTGATTAAAATTTTGAAATGTTCCCCCCCAAAAAACAACAATTCCAAAAAAAAAAATGTTCATGTTTGTCCGTCCTTTTTTTTTGGAGTACCGCTTTTAATTGTGGTTTTTAATATTTTTCATTCTAAAATATCACATATTCTAACGTATTCATATCCATTTTATGTTTGATTTACCATTTCTATTTCCATCTTTTATTTTTTTTTTGTACATTTTCGAAATGAAGCATTAAATATTTGCCAGTCCTTCGAACAAAAGCAAATAGCAAATATGTTTTCGATTGTTTTTTAATATTCATGTGTACTTTGCATTGGTTCCCTGGCTGCGTTTGTTGTTTTTGTTTTTGTTGTCCACGTTTTTTTTTATTGGTAGTTGGGGTTGCATTGGTTTCGGGCATTTTCAGCACTTGAGAAATGAGCATTTTTACGAAATGAACATTTGCTTGGCCTTGGGCCATTCTCTATGAGTATTTTTTCGGGGGTGGCTTTCCACCGAACGGCAGCGCAGTCATTAACAAGTACTCGCATTAGGCGTACTAATGGATTCAGGCTTTGGCTAAGCCATTTGGAGTTGCAAAAAAAAACACATAATTTTTGAAGTTTTGATACAAAATTTAAAGCACTATGGCAGCGTTATATAGACACATAGGTTCTACAATATTCATGTAAATATTGACATCTGTGCTATCAACTTTTACAATCTCTTCATAAAAACCTTGACTTTGTAATCCCTCCCATAATCAAGCGATGGCGCCGCAGTGCATAAAAACATATAAATGAATCATCGGCACTTATGGACGATAAGATTATATATATTTATATATATTTATACAAATGCTGGGAAAACCAAAACAGCTTTCAACTGTGGCCAATATATTAACGCATTTTAAAGTGCACCCGAAATCAAAACATATTTTTTAATAGTTTAATAGTAAATTGCTCAAGAATATATATATATATATTTATATATATATATATGTATATGGTTACGCTGCGAGGCAGAACGTAAACAACGCCAGTCAATTAGTTTGGCATTTGTTGTTATTTTCCATTTCTCTTTCCCCCCAATTTTTATTTGTTTATCAGCGAATAATCGCACACAAATACATTGAAAAATGCGTTTGTTTTCGGGTTTTGGATTTTTTTTTGCGTTTTCTTTGAGGCGCTTGTGACCCAATTTCTGTTGTATCAAGTGCTAAAAAATAAGCAAAAAAATAGATGGAATAAAAACAGCAAAAAACAAATTAATAATTTTAATCTACAAATAGCAATTGATGATTGGCTTATTAAATGCTGCGCATGCAATCCGATTACACAAGAGCTGTGCATTTAAATACCCTGCAATCATAAAGGCGCTTAATGAGTACATAAATAAATAGGTTTAAATAACAAAGTAAAAACAGAAAATTCTTATGCTAAATACTGCAAAGCTGGCATTACCAGGCACATTTTTCGAATTCTGATAGCAGACTGGCCAAAATTGGTTATTGTTTTACGCTACGATGATAAACCATCGATGGTAATTGGCTGGGAAGAAATTGTAAGTTTGATTGCAGAGAGAGTTTGATTTAAGAGTAATCATACACATTCTATGAGATCAGGTCTGCATTTATTGCTTTAGGCTGCACCCCTCCCTCTCCCCACCGTCTCTCTCTCCCTGTCTTTCTCTCAGTTATTTTGATTTCACAAGTAAATTCAGTAAGAAGTCAAATCGGCTGATAGGCAACGCTTATCAGCCACATGGCAATTTCAAAATTGACACACATTTCTGCCGAAAATATTTTGCTACAGCTGCACTTTGATTAGATTAAAGACTCGCCAACTTACATATCTGCAGTCGACTGAACAACTGTGAAAACTTTTCAAAGTATTGTATCTTTTCAAAGTATTGTAGCCAGTGCGCGCTTGTCATTTCAATTTGACTTAAGTGGCGCGCGGCACAAGTACAACAAGTGCCCCATAAACTTACAGCACAACCCACCCCCTGGTCTTAGCCACTGCTTGCCAAAAAAAAAAGTAAAAGCGTGAAAAATGCCAAAACACAGAAGCCGAGACCCAAAACCGCACCCCATCCACGGAGATGATGTGGTATATAACAAAAGGCAGCCAGCGACTAGTCAAGAAAACACATAAAAATATACTTATACTGTCGAAGGGTGGTAGGTGGGGGTGGTTGCAAAAGGGATATTGCGTATACGCCACAGCAGCAGCAGCAGCTGGTTTTGTATGTCACAGGTACGCACACACACACAGAGCGCAGAAAAAGATGTCGGCCAAGACGTTGATGTTGAATAATAACTCAGACACACACACAGACAATGTGTGCGTGTGTGTGTGTGTGTTTGTGAGTAGAGTCAAGAGCAAGAAAATGATTTCCTTGCTCGACTTTTATTATGCTTTTGTGTGCCTGATATCTATGCTTATTTTTATATATATATATATATATATATATGTATATATATATATAGGTGGGGGTGTGTGTGTGTGTGTGACATGATTTTTATGAGTTCAAGGTCTCTAAGCGTTTTATGCTTGCAGCGCCACCTGTTGGCTGCATTTTATAGCCGGGCGCCTGAAAGTATGCTTTAATTTCTTTACTATTCGCATTGCGCCACAATCTGCGCCATAAAATCGGCTTTTGGGGCAAAAGTCTTTCTATTTATGTTATATTGATTTAAGCTGCCTCACTTCTTGTGCAAGCCTTAACACATTTCAGTTGATCGGGCGATTTTCATTTACTTTTGTATTTAAATTTACCTTTTCTATAATTAAGCATAGTAAAACTAAGCCGATATTTAGAAACTTTGCCTTTTTGTTGTGGATAACTAAAACGGATACTCTGAGCTTGTTTTCCCCTTAAGTTCTCAAGTTTTATCACTTTACTTATTTATTTCTGCTCATTTTAGGCGCCGTTTTCCGAGCACACAAACTAATATTGGCCGCCTGTTCGAAAAAGTTTGCCGATCTGTTTGAGAATACGCCGACAAATGGCCAGTGCGTTATCATATTGGAGGCGACCACGCCGGACAACATGGCCGCGCTGCTCGAGTTTATGTATAAGGGCGAAGTCCATGTCTCCCAGGAGGCGCTCAACAGTTTTCTCAAATCCGCCGAGAGTCTACAGGTGAGCGGCGTGTTTGACTGATTTTAACTGATTTCTGACTGGCAACTTTCGTTCGATTAGGTCAAGGGTCTGTCCACAGAGACGGGCCGTTTGGCGGCGCAGCAGGCGCAGCAGCAACACATGGGCGGCGATAGCTCACCGCTCGATTCACCCACTGGGAGGCGCAACATGCGCAACAGCTTAAGCGGCAGCGGTGGCGGTAACAACAACAACAACAACAACAGCGGCATCGGCATCGGTTTGGGTGGCGCCAACAGCGGCGCCATTGCCGGCAATGGGCTGAGCCTGGCGGGCGCACTTAGCGGCATGGCTGCTGCTGGTGGCATGGCAGCGGCGGCAAGTGTTGCGGCAAGCGGCCTGAGCGCTCTGGCGGCCAGTGCTGGTGCGCTGGATCGTTGCGGCAGCGCTGGTGGCAACATCATTAGCGGCTCCGCGTCAAGCGTTGGTCCAATGAGCACAGGCTCGGCAGCTGGCGTCGGTGGCGGTAATAATGTTGGCGGCGGCGGTGGCAACAATGGACCCATCAGTTTGGGCAGCGGCGCTGGCGTCGCAATGCATTTAGGCGGCTCCACGGGCAGCCTGAAACAGGAATGCGACTCACTGATGCATCCGAGCAGCTCCACATCGCTGGGCGCCATGTCTGGCTATGTGCCGCCAATGTACCACCGTCCCATGTCCTTCAACGAGCCGCTGCGCAAGCGCGCCCTACGCAGTCCCTTCGCCGAGCAGGAGTTGCGTGGCAGCGTACTGCGCGACGGCTCCAAGAACTCCTCGGAGTGTCCCAGCCCCATCAACAAGCCACCCTACCATCGGCCCTCGTCCAGCGCCTCCTCAACAGCGCCCACAGAGGCAGACACAATGCACTCTGAACGTGCCTCACCGCAGTCCAGGTAAGCGGTACAAAAACTAGATTGGGCTGCCCACAGAATCCAACATTGTTTAATAATTTACATTTGGATGGGATGCGAATGGGAAGGGGGATATTGTGGGGAGTCGAAACGTTGCAGAGCCAAAACTTCGTTAAAAGTTATCAGATTTTGAAAAAAGATAAATTTTGATTTTTTAGTGGAAAGCAGTTTTCATCTTCTATCAGAACTAGATTTTCAGCTGCGTTTCGTCGATAAGCCAATATTTATGTATTTTACTAATAATATCAATCATCTTGCAGCCGCTATGAGAACCACAGTCCGAACACCACCGCCGGCAATGGGAATGCGCCCAGCAACTTGGATCGCATTGTGAAATCGGAGCGGAATAATGGCAGTGCCAATGAGGCCAACGACGACGAACGCGAACTGATGGATGAGTCAACAGATGTATGCAAACTGAAACTCCAAGCGAATTGCTTAAGAATTACTATAAGAAAATCCTTCTCTTCTCCCTCTCTCTCTCTCTCTCTCTCTCTCTCTCTCTCTCTGCCTGTCTCTGTCTAACTGCAGAATGGCGCTGAGGACTTGCGTGTGAAGCTGGAGAATTCAAGCTTTACGCCGCCGAAATTCGAGCCGAATTCGAACACATCATCGACGACACCGAATGCGCTGCTGGAGAATCTAAAGAACGCGGATGGTTCGCTATCTGGCAATTTGGCAGCATCGATAGCACCAGCTGATATGTTGAACGTGTGGAATGCCACCAAGATGAACAACAAGAACAGTGTCAACACAGCCGATGGCAAGAAATTGAAGTGTTTGTATTGCGATCGTCTGTACGGCTACGAGACGAATCTGCGCGCCCACATCCGGCAGCGGCATCAGGGCATCCGTGTGCCGTGCCCCTTCTGCGAGAGGACGTTCACGCGCAACAACACGGTGCGTCGGCACATTGCCCGGGAGCACAAGCAGGAGATTGGCCTGGCCGCCGGGGCGACAATTGCGCCGGCGCATGTGGCTGCAGCGGCGGCGGCAGCGGCAGCCGCCAATCATTCACCATAGGAAGCGGCCGCAACGGCAGCGGCAGCAGTAGTCATGAGCGCCCACAAGGAGGCGGCTAAGCAGCGTAAACGTAAATCACTCAAAATGGCATTGGAGAAGTGCATGCAGCGGCGGGATGCGATGGCATCCGCTGAGGCAGTGACTGGGGGAGATCATCATCAACATCATCATCAACAAATTGGAGGGGGCGTAGGATCATCGGGCGGGGAGACGACAACAACGACGACGTCGACGACGATGGCATCATCGGCATCGGCGGCGGCGGCGGCGGCAGCGACGGCGGCATCATCAGCGGCAGCGGCGGCGGCACTGCTCAGTTTTGAGCATCAGCAGCAGCATCGGCAGCACGTGCACCAGGAGCTGGCGTTGCAAATTAAGGCGGCAATGGCCGCTGAACAGGAGCAGCGTGAACAGCAGCAGCACCAGCAGCAAGCGGCGGCAGCGGAGGCGGCGGAGGCCATGGATACCACGGCCAATACAACGGCAACAACAACAACAACAGCTACAACAACAACAGATTGCAGCGATGCGGAGGCAAGCGATGTCAGTGAGGCAGCCAAGCAGGCGTCCACCATGGATATCGATGAGCCGATGCGTTCGCCAGATCCCGAGTCCGAGCTGGTTGTCGTTGAGCCCAAAATAGAGCCGCTGTCGGACAGCGAGGAGGAGGAGGAGGCGGAGCAGGAGCATGAGCAGCAGCAGGAAGATCAGCAGCAGCAGCAACAGCAGCTGTATGAATCGGAAGCTGAACTGCAACGCACGCCCACCTCCACGCCCACCAGCCCCATGATGATGATTATGCCACACGAAGCGCCCACATTGACCTCAACGCCCAAGCTCAATGTGGATGTTAGTGAGCAGTAAGCAAATGATGATGAAAAAACACCCGCCACAAGCACCACCCCCACACCCCCCCCGCACACATACCCCCCGACAACCATTTTAAATGTTAAGAATTTATAAATGATCGATTGATGATGAGTGATTGAGTGATGATTGATGATTGATGAAAAGAGACGTTTATGCGCAGATCAAGAAAAACAGCAGATCTGAAAGAAGATAATGACTACTGTTGCAACTGTTGTTGCCCTCGGAGACCACCTAAAAAAGTCCCAGACTCTTAGAAGTCTTGGCAAAATGTTTACTATAAACTAATCTAATACTAAACTAACCTTAAACACACACAAACACACACACATACACACACACACACACACGCACACATACAAGTACACAACTGCAGTATTTGATGTTTTAAATGATGAATTTTATTGACAATTTTAATTTCAGACAACAGAAAGAACAACAATTAACAAACAAACAAACAGACTAACAACAAATTAGCAAAGCAAAGCGCAGATTGAACATTTTACATTTTTTATTATTAAAAAAAAAAAGGGAAAAAGATGCGAAAGCAAAGAGAATACAACAAAATGCAATCCGGCTGAAAAATCGTTTTCAGGGTGCTAATTAAAACAAAGGAAACTAAAAAAATTAAACAAAACAATTAAACCAAGTCAGAGAAAAGCGCATTAAAATATGGAACAGCAAAAATAGTTAATGCTTAAATAACAGAAAGTTTGAACGTTTTTGATTGGTGCCGCCAAACGTAGCTGAAAAATAATTGTTTGTGTATTTAATATAAATATGAATCACAATTATTGTTTTTAAAATACACACAAAATACACTTTTTTAAACAAGAAACAAACGAAAAACCACTGCAAGTTGCCTCAAATCAAAAACAAAAAGACACAAAATAACTGAATTTAAAATAGTGAATAAATATTAAAACAAAAAATAGCTACATACTACAACAACAAACTACAAAGAAACAATAGCAACAAAAACAGCAACCACAAGTACCTGCAATAATTAAATAGTATAAAGCGAATACAAAAAAAAAAACAAAAACAAAACAAAAAAACTAAATTACAAAAGCATTTAATTTTTTAAAACTACAACAAAAAGACGGCGTGTGGCCGGCTGCAAGTATTTTGCCAAGTTTTTTGTAAATAATTTTATTAAATTTATAAATGCAAAAGGCGAAAACTAAATCAGTTGGCTGTCACGCCCCCTCGTCCCCCACAGATGTGCGTTATTTTGCTTTAATGCAGAATCTTTCATTTATCAACAGAACATTTTTGGGCTTCTCAAAATTCACACACGCACAACAAACTTTTGGCCAAAAACAAATGCAAAAAATAAAAAATTTTATTTATATCAGCTTTTGTTTTCAACAACAATAAATAATTAAAACAATTGGTAAATTGGGTGCCTATAAAAAATATATAAATTAAACAACTATTAGTAAAATTTTATAAACAAAATAAAAATAACAAAATGCTTATATATTTAAATAAAGAACGAAAGTAAAAAATATAATTATAGCAAAAAACAAAAAAACAAAAAACAAAAATTGAGAAAGGAACTTGTTGAAAGTTAAATGCAAACAAAATGAAAACCACTCAAAAACGTTCTCAACAAACTTTGGAAAAAAAAGCAACAAACAAACAAAGAAGCAACAACAAAAATTACAGCAAAATGTAAACAAACAAAAATTCGAAATCAAAAACTTTTGGCACACCTTTGGAAAACATTTTTCAAGAAACAACATTTTTTCATTTTCATTTCCCCCAAAAACCCAAAACCAACAACCCAACAATCCAGACAAAAAATTACAAAAACAATTAAGTAAATTTCGTAAATTCAAAATTCTGTTTTTCGGCTCCATATAATTTTTGTAAACAAAATGCTGTAAAAAAAATTAATTGATAATTCTTGTTGTAAGCAAAAATTGAATTGCCAACGCCTTCTTATGCTAGAGGGCGTGCCCAGGCACTGTACATACGATAAAAAAAAAAAAATACAAATCACACACACAAACACACACACAACACAAACACACACAGCTTATGAATTAAGGCTCAGATGTAAAATGATATATTGGCATATTGAATGCCTAATCTTATGTATATATAAATATATATATATATATATATATATACATGTATGTATATGTATATTAAGCGCATATGTAGGAACACTTAGGCTCGCCAAAAGTTGCTTGCATGTAGACTTTATCTTTTAGTTTTTCCTAACACTTTCTCTTTAAGTTGACACAATAGTGCAAGATTTTCGTTTACATATAACTACAGGGTGATACACACACACACACACACTTACACACAGCACACACAGACACACACAATTACAATAGTTGAAGAAGAAAATACACTCAAATAGTATTCAGATAACGGAATAGCCAAATGTTAAAGTATATTAAATATCTAGTTACATACAAACTACTATATATATCAAATGTTAATACACAATACACACCCACACACACACACACACACACACTTCGAATGGCCTTCTACATCCGCATAGATCGGCCATTCTGAACCGTTACATTTTCTTTGTGTAGTTCTTACGTAAATATACCCAAAAGCCCAGTTTGTTCTGTGATGTGCAGCGCTCGAACCACGTTTGACGCTGCAAAGTTTTTGTTTTCTATATTTTTTTTAATATAGTTGCCTATTTATATAGTGCTTCGATCCTCGCTTTCCTAACTCCGTAACAACTCGAACAGCAAACAGCAAAAAATAAGAAAACACAAAACACAAAAAAAAATTAAGAAATATAATTGCAATAATTAACTTTAAAAGAAGAAAAGAAAACTAAAAACTACAACAAACAAAATAATAATTAATATCTATGCACACACATATATTTTGTTGCTCCCCCCACCCCGTTCCCTTCCCTACCCCCCACCCCCCCCCCCTCTTCTCGATCAGAAAGCTACCTGGCCACGCCCCCAGCCTCCCAGCTGATTGCAGCAACGCCTTGCCGCAGCAACGTTCTCTGGAGTCTGAATTACATATTATTTTTAAGTACGTTGCTGTCGGCGTGGGCGTTCTTTCGTCTGCAAGTGGGCGTGGCAGCTGCAAACGCGTAATTGCCTAACAATTATGTTACAAATAATTATTACTAATCATTTGTCGTCAATATGCTTAGGATTCTGTTTAATAGCACTTAGTTTTATATATGTTTAGACCTATGTACCACATTTTGTATGTGTACGTATGTAAATCAAACTCAGGAACTCATATACCTCAGAATGGAAACTACCTCTTTGTTTTTATTTTTATGGTTTGGCAAACAGCAGACAAACAATATGAAGAAAGAAAACAAAATAAAAACATCCAATCTAATTTGAAGATGCTAAAAAAACAGCTTTAGTTCTTAGTCATGTATTTTTTATTGTTTAGTTTTTATATGATTTAAATGCTATCGCGTAATTATTATACTAATCGTACGTAATATGCAAAAGACACACTTGCAAATACACCCAAAAAAACAATAGCAACAATTACAACAAACAAACAAACAAACAGCAATACAATATCGAACTGCAATAGTTAACTGAACTACCTCAATGGGCCCCAATAGACTGCGCATATTGCAAAAATATCTTAAAAACTGAAAATCTTAAAATATACAGAAAAACTCAAAAACAACAACAATAACAACAAACGAAGAAAATAAAAACTAAAAACTATACAATTTTATTTTTTAGTTTTGTTTGTGAAATGGTGACACACACATTAAACACACATACACCTGTACACACACACACACACACAGACACCTCCACACCTTTTGGCTTTTCATTTCGAAATATTTACAAAAACACTCGAGTAACAAAATTCATTTGCATCACACTTTTTGGCTTTAGAATAAAATAACAAAAACCAACCTACAAAAATTTGAATGTAAAAAAATGACAACAACAACAACAACTTTGGCAAACAAGAAATGGTTTTTTTATAGGTTTTTGTAAATATGCGCTAAATTAAACACGAAATTTCAACAAATACACGAAAATAAGAACATTTAATGTAAAGTTACAATCTTTGGCTATATAACTAACTATAACTAATCTAAAAAAAATTTTACTTTGTATGTATATGTGTAGAGGCAAGTAAGAATGGAAAATGTGTATGCATAATTTTCGGCAAAGCAACTAAATGAGGCAAAAACAAAAAAAAAAAACGAAAACAAAAAAAAACATCAACAACACAAAACATTACATTAAATTAACTAAATATGTAAAACTACAATAACAAACAAAATACAAAGAAATTATTTTAAGGCTATAAAAATTATGAGAACTTAAAATTAACGAAAAAAAAAACCCAACACAAACGCTAAATAACGGTATACTTTTGCTAGAGCTACGCGTAACTGTCCAAAAAAAATTTGTTGACAGCCACACAGAAAAAAAAAACAAAAAACAAAATTTAATTAAATTCAATTCAAAGCGAAACCCAATGGTTATAAAAATTAAAAATATGTAAAACTAAAATACAAACTTTAAATAAAAAAATCTTTCTTAAAGAAATTTTGCATACATAAAAGCAAAAACTAAGCATATAAACCATTTTAGGCTTAAAATTTCGGCTTAAATTTAACAACAACAAAAAATCACAAAAAAAAAAACGAAAATCGTAAAAAACAAGATATTTTTATGTAAAACTTAACACAAAAACAAAAACATTAGGCACTCGCAGAACATAAAATATAATGAAAAAAAAAACAAAACAAAACAAAACAAAAAAACAATTACCAGATATTTGCATAAATATTTATTTAGAGCGAAAAACGTAAAGTAAACATTAAGTTTTAGGCCAACTTTCGACAAAAGCGGCCTAAAATAATTTCTTTGTAAAAATGTAAGTGAGAAAAATGCATAAATTAAAAACTAAATTTAACAAGAACACAAACACAAATGTCGCCATTTTGCATTTAGAGCGTTAAAAGTTGAAACAACAATCACAACAACAAAAGGCAAGCACCGAAATAAAAAATGTGTTGTGAAAAAATGAAACCGTAAACTTTTAATGTACATACATACAACTAATTTAATACATAAATACAAATTAAAATAAAAATACTTGTGTATGTACTATAAATATATATATATTTATATATATATATATATATATATATTTTGTGTTTATAACATTTTAAATGCTGTACAATTGTTTAATTTCATTTCATTTAATTTCCCCTTACTTTTCGTTGTATAAATTAATTTGTAAGCATGAGAAGTTTTCGATAAAACCAAAACGATTACGAAACATTGTAATACTTGAATATGTGTAATGTGCACAGGTACAAAGAGCTACATTTAAAACATTAAAATAAAATACAAACCTATGCTAAAAACTGACAAAAACAAAAACAACAAAAAAAAAAAAGAAGAAAAAAATGAAAATTGAAATAAAGTTCGTTGTATAAAAAGAAACGTGCGATGTAAGTAATTTTTGTTATATATTTTTGTTAGTACTTGTTTTCTATTAATATTTAGTTGAATATCATAAAAATGAAACAGAAAAAATACAACAACAACAACAACAGCAAGCCAATTGTACTTATCCAAGCAGCACACAATTTTTTACTTTCCATTTTTTTCAAGTACACTCAAAAAAATTGAATTCAGCCACAACCTAGTCGCAGGACATTGACTAAAAGTAAAGGCATTAATTTCGTTTGGTTTGGTTTACCTCCTGTGTATTTATTTCTTCTGCACAAAATCTTATCTAAGTTATTTGAAATAACTATAAAATGAAATATCAAGAAGAAGCAACAGAAATGAAATTAATTTTAAGTGAAATTGTATGTGAAATATATTCTATATTATTTTGTAACATTATGTTTTATGTTGTACAATTTTAATTTGCTAATTCAGCACGCAAATTGGCTTGTTTACCTCTTTTTAATTTGTAACGTTTATGTTTAAAAAAGCAACTAAATTTATTATATATACACACATATATATATATGTACATATATATATATATATATATATAAACATATATATACAATATATATACGCTAAATTAATGCAACTAAATAAATGTTAAAAACCAAAAAAAAAAAAACGACAAATTCGACGAATTGGCAATTTTCATTGGTATCACGTGTATTTTTTTTTTTTTTTTGTTTGATGAAATACGACAAAATTTATTCATTTTTATTTTTGCAGTTATTTTAGCACACGGACAACAGCAATCTAGTTTGTATATATGTATCTAAAACACATAAAAAAGCATACTTCTATGTGAAGGCAAATACATATACCACAATTAAAAAAAAAAAACACAAACAAGAAACAACAAAAAACACAAAGTTAATAACAGTAAAAAAAAAAAGAGCAAAATGTGTTTAGGCCTAAGCGACTTTACAGTTCAGTTCAGCGTTATATCTATAAATGTATATGGCAAATTATTAGGCTTAGACCACATAAAATCGGTGTTTGTACTCAACTCCTCCCTCCTCTCTATGAATGTGTAAATCAAGTTGTTGTAAAATTGTCTAAATGGAAATCGAAGAAATCGAAGCGAGTACAAATTAAATTTAATCTATGTGCGTATTTAATATTTTATTTTATCTTTTTTTTCTGTACTTTAATGGGTTTCTTTATGTCCTCATTTGTATTATTAAATTAAATGTAGGTCACACATAAAAAAAAGATAAAACGAAAAAAAAATTATGTAAAAAAAAAAATGAAGGCAAATGCATACAAAACACTTTTGGAACAATGACAAGTACAAAATTTCAGGTAATACAAAATTTAGCAGTTAAATTTTAAATTAACAAATATATTATGAAAATACGTACAAATTTTTCGGCATAAAGGATAAAACGAAAACAAAACAAAAAATACAAGTTAAGAGACAACTGCCAAATATTTGGCAATTGGTGTGACTTTAGGACGGTTCAGTTGAAAAGCGAAATGGAATTATTTGACACTATAATTTGATTAGTTTTTCATTTTGAAAAGAAATGCAACAAAACTTGAGTTACACAGACAAACAAAAAGAATAGTCAACAATATTTTAACTATGTGCTGAACTGCAAAGTGTGCAAAATTGAAAATAAACCGAGAAAAAGTTATATTTTCAACCGTTTTCTTAAGGAATGCAGAAATATGCAGTGCGAAGAAGAAGAAGAAAAAGAAGTCCACATAAAATAATAAATTATGCAAATAAACTCTAAATACTTATATGGTGTGTACATATACATATGTATAATAAAGGCAAGCATAAACACATAGTTTTAAAGAAAAATCCGTTTGGAGCAAACTCAGGGCATTATCAAGACTCACGACGATGTATACATGCATTTAATACAAAACTAAAATATAAAAACATTTTTTCGATATGTATTACAAACAAATGAAAATAAAAAAATAAAAATAAAAACAAAAAAAATACGAAGACGAAGACGAAGACGAAGCAAGTGTAATAATCATGCAAAACGATTATGAACAACTCAGGAATTAAATATTAAATGAAATATTTTTAAAAATCAATGAACAAAGCAAACGACGGTCAAGTCAACATTTTCAAAAGTTGTGCAATATTCTTAAAGTTTTCTAAATACGTAATAGTATTAATCAATCTAATAACATGAAATAATACGAAATGAAAAACGAATGAAGATAATTTAATGAGTGTTCATAAGAGAAATGGAGAAAAATGAAAGTAAGGCATGGGATTAGGCTGGGTAGAGTATGGTGAGTTTTTGAAGCACATGACGACTTAGCATATAGTACATACACACATACATAAATACATAAATACATACATACATACATGCATACTTACACATAAGAATGCACTTGTTTATCATTAACTGATTTGATGGATTTTTACGTTATTACCAACCCAGAAAACACAATTACAACAACAACTATCACAACAAACAACAAGCAACAAGCACACACGCACACACACACACACACACACACACACACACACATACACACACAAAGACACACACATACACAAAGCGACAAGCGAAAATAGTGAAATAAATAGCTAAATGAAAATGAGTTTATATAAAGAAGGAAAACATAAAACTGTGATTACATTTGATTGTCGATGCGTTGATAAGAAAATGTTGCATAATTAATGATTGGTTGAAATACGAATACGAAATGAAAACAAAATATGAGAAATGAAAAACTTATTCAAACAGCTTTTGATTTCTTTTTCTATGTTTGAAGACGAGTATTGGCAAAATGTCTATGAATGCGTAATGCGTAACTAAATAAATATTTAATTAGCCGAAATATTAAACTTCAAAAGATTTACTAAGAATAAAGAAAAAAAAAACAAAATACAAATTATAATTACTTATTAAATTGATTTGACAATTAGAAAATAATGAAAGTCATATGCAAATTATTTTTCAGACTTTTTTCATTTTGCAATAACTCTTAACAATTTACGATTACTATTTAAAGGAAAGAAAAAAAATCAACATCATATTTAGTTCACATTTCACTGAACACTTTCTGTATGTAGTGCACTTTAGTTAAAAATTAAAGTCTGAGATTTTACATTTATATGGTCAAAGTATACACCTAATTAAAAATATAAAAAAAAAAACCTTAAAAAAAAAGAACAAAAAAATAAAAAAAAAATTGACTAAGTTTATGATTATTAAACTACTTATGAACCGACAGAGAAGCACACACACACTCACACACATTCACACATTTGTATTTGGCTATATACTATAAATGTATGAAAAAAAATAAAAACGAAATTTAAAAAGTGTGTAAGAAAAATAGGGAAAGAAAGGAAAAGAAATGAATCTAAACTGTATTTTCACTCTGTGCGTATGATTTCTATATATCTGGTATATGTGCAAGCGAGAAATTTAAGTAAACAGCTTAAATATATTTTTAATGACAATTCGGATTAAAAATTTACGATTATGGCATAAACTTTTGTGTAAAATATAAAATCTAAGCTATACACAACCAAAAAAAACATACAGCAAAAAACGCATTGTAACAAAAACTCACACAGCATGGAAAATGGGGAAACAGATATTGAGCATAAAAAGTATATGAACGAAAAATCTAAATTCAATAAACTTGTTGCTAAAAATATAATACAAAAAAAACCGGTAGTTTTATTTAAATTTCAAATAGAAAATGGGTGACAATTCAAGAAACCGCTATCCCAATAACAGACTGACATAGATATCGATACTTGCGATATGCAACTATCGATAGAGTACTCGTCCCACCTATTCAACAACAGCTGATTGCTTGAGCACGAGAAACGTGAATGGTCAGACGCCATTGTGTTACGTGCTGACGAATCGAGTAAGAGCAAATTGTTGTTAACTATAGTTGTTTGTTGTTTTAATTCGTCAATTACGGACCAACGACACTTTATAGCTCTACCTAAATACCGATTCGGAAATAACTTAAAAACACTCATTAAACTGTAAACCATACAACACTGAGCACAACCAGCGAAAAGCAAAAAAAACAGTCACAGTTAACAAAATGGTGAGTAATACAAAAGATATGAAAATAAGCCACCGAAAAGAAGAAAGAAAAAAAAACAAGTTATTTTGGCTGCCGCCCTAAGTGACGCAGGTGCAACAAAATATTGAGTGCCGAATGCCGAAAGTATGTGAATACTGCAGCATTGCGTCGGGTTGTTGTTGTTGTTGGCCTGTGACCTAAAACGATGCCCATATTTGGTAGTCGTCGTGGCGTGCCGGCTGTGTTGCCTTGTGGTGGGGTGTCGAAGACAGGCGAAGAGTCGGGGTCACTTATCAGGCAGAGCAGTAAAATGACTCAAATTCAATGCGGGAATCTAAAGCGTTTTCTATTTGCTGCTTACAGTCGGAAATGCAAATGGACTGTGCGCTGGATCTGATGAGACGGTTGCCGCCTCAGCAGATTGAGAGGAATCTAATTGATTTGATTGATCTGGCGCCCGATTTGTGTGAGGATCTATTATCGTCGGTGGACCAGCCACTGAAGATAGCCAAAGACAGAGAGCATGGCAAAGATTATTTGCTGTGCGATTATAATCGCGATGGCGACTCATATCGTTCGCCCTGGTCCAACACCTACTATCCAGCGCTGGAGGATGGCCAAATGCCATCGGAGCGTCTGCGCAAATTGGAGATCGAGGCGAACTATGCATTCGATCAGTATCGCGAGATGTACTATGAGGGCGGCGTCTCCTCGGTATATCTATGGGATTTGGATCATGGTTTCGCCGCTGTGATACTCATCAAAAAAGCCGGTGATGGCAGTAATAAGATACGCGGCTGCTGGGACTCCATACACGTGGTGGAGGTGCAGGAGAAGACAACGGGGCGTACGGCACACTACAAGCTGACGTCGACGGCGATGCTGTGGCTGCAGACAAACAAACAGGGCTCGGGCACAATGAATTTGGGCGGTTCGTTGACCCGGCAAACAGAGCAGGATGCGAATGTGAGTGAATCATCGCCGCATATCGCAAACATTGGCAAAATGGTCGAGGAGATGGAGAACAAAATACGCAATACACTGAATGCCATTTACTTTGGCAAGACCAAGGATATTGTGAACGGGTTGCGCAGCACACAGTCGCTGGCCGATCAGCGCGATCAGGCGGCCATGAAACAGGATCTGGCTGCGGCAATATTGAGGCGCAATGTTAAACCCGAATCGAACTGAGCAATTGGCGCCTTGTGGCGCTAATGGCGTTTATAGGGACAGTAATCGAATTGGCCGCGTAATTCAATTTCATTATATGCGAAAATAAGCAACTTACCAAGTAATTAAAATGCGCATTTCTAGGCATTAAATTTGTTAACGATACGACAAAATAGACGAAAACTTGTTAAATGAAAAAAGAAAACAAAAAATGAAAAAAAAAAAAACAAAACAAAAACAGAAACGTATTAATGTAAATTGATTGCCCATATTTCAAGTATCCCTGCCCCTCGCCTTGTTGCAATTTACATATACATAGAAAGCATTAAAGTCCACTTGCAAATGTCGCGCCAGCTCCTCCGACGCCTTGTAGACAGTATCTTTTAAGTATTTGTATCTGTATAATGCATACAACATCATTTTTGTATCGGAAAGCTGATGCAAAACATTCGCATTTCGTTTTGCACGTTTCTTTTTTACGATTCGATTCGATTGGTTTTGCATTTTAATATTTCTTTTTTGGGAAACGTTTGCAGCGTTGCAGCGAGAAAATAAATAATGTGTTTATATATATAAATAAATAAATAATGTATGTATGTTTGTGTATTCTAACAATAAGAAGCTCGAAGCATAAATTTTACATTATGTACTTTTACTAAAACGCTCTGTATTATGTGAAAAATACACATTACGTACCGATCAGCGAAAATCTTGTTGAATTATTTACCTGGCAACGTGGTAAACATGATATGATAAAGCACCGATTGCAACCATATCTTATCATATCTTAGTGATCTCATCCTTAACTTCCGTTCGATTTATTTAAAGACAAAGAAATTGAACCTTTTTTTTCATTTTGTTTGGTTTTGGTATGGCTGTTTGTTTATTTTCATGAAAAAATCGCAAACTACCCTACGAGTTACAATGTATTTCGTCATTAAATATGATAAGATGTGTGGCCTTATATCAAATACATGAATACAAATGTATTTTACGTCGTTTTTTTGTTTTGTTTTCAGTTATCTTTAAATCGGATTGAAAATTTTTCCTGTTATGCGTTTCGTTCATATTTGTTTTATGATGATTATTACAGATAATATATATTTATATATGCATATATTATATATATAAATATATATATATATAAAGTGTAATAAAGTGTATTAACGACTATATACAAAAAACGCGACAACATTGATAAGAACACTCGAGTGTGTTTTGTGTGCGTGAATGTTAGAAGTATATAGAAATGTGAAGAAATATCGGGTTTTAGTTTCATAATTAGCGCGTTAGATATCTACAACTTAAGCTAGTGATTACAAATAAATTAGATTTATTTAGGAGGTCGAAAATTAAAATAGTTTACGATTACATACAATATTTTACAGGGGCTGTTTGAAAATCGCGTTTTTACTGACTGATTGGACATATGCGAGACGTGGACGTGGAAGTAAGCGATAAACATATGGATAGCGTTTAGGAGACAGAATGAGGGAGATGCAGTAGAAGAGTTGTCCAGCAATTAATGCCCTTCTGCCGACAATTAGTGCGTTCAATAATTGAGTTATAAATAATAGTGTGCAACACAGTAATGTGAAAAGTCTCTTAGGTACACCGCAACCGAGGCCAGCAGCTTATTGCATTTTGGAGACTTCAAACTTGGTATTGATGATCTCCTCGTCAGAATCAAGCACTGGCAGCGCTGGATCACCCATCGCCGATGGTATATTCTCCTCCACCCAACGCAAATCATCCTCTTCGGTTGTGGTTGCCCCACGCGCATTCGCTGGTGGTCTTGCGGTGCCATTTTGATGTGCACCGCGCATTTTAATGCCATACGCATCCGCCACGAACTGTTCCTCCTCATCTGAATGTAATATGCAATTAGATTGTCAATTAATTTATCAACACATGAATAGATATTTTTGAATTCGCTTTACCCTCCTCGTCCTCATCGTCGGGCGCGTCCAGGAGTGGCGTAAACGCATAACGCTGATTGTTGTTTGTGGGCCGCCACAGTATCATAATGACCAGCAGCAGCACAGAGAACAATATATGCCAGAAGGCCGTATCCAACCAGATGTCGCGCCAGCCCTAATGATCGACATGTGAAACGATATTACAAAAGAATACTTAATGTATATATGGAATATGCGGTCGTAAATACTTACGGGCGTGCAGTTTTCGGTTCTACGCAAACGCAGCGCAAACAACATGAAGATTACGGAAGCGATGACGGCGAATATCAGCGTATTGGTAAAATGTCGATACAGCGACAGCTTAACCATATTCCTAAACGAATCAAAATTGAATAATATGCCCGGTGGATAACTATTTTAGGGCATTTACCTGCGCAGACGCAACGTGCGTGTGGTTTGCACCAGCGACGTGAAAATACCCCAACAAATACCCGTATCGAGGACGGCCAATGGAATGGTGGCCACCAGCAGCTCACTGCGATCGCTTTTATCCTTGGTAATACGCAAATAGCTCTCCACGCAGGCCAACAAAAAGTACAAAGCGCCCACGCCCACAACGCGATGCAGCATCGGTCCCAAGCGAGGCCTATCATGGGGAAAATACATATAAAAAAAATGATTAGATACAAAGTACAAATAAAGATTCTACTTAACATAATAATTCATATATCTAATCTGAGGAAATTCAAGTTCTTCATGTTCAAATACAGTCGAAATATTTCTTATCTTTTAGTTTGAAACTTAATTTTTAATTACATGTTATATTTGTTTGAATTTCTATGTGTCGACTGACTTTAGTTGCAGTTAAGTAAATAAATAAAAAAGCAAATAAAAGATATGAACAGAGTTCTGAAGAATCACTTGAAATAATATTTACTTGACAATGCCAAAGCCCAGGCTCATGATGATGACCAGCATGCGGGCCAAAGTACGCTTGGCACACGATACAAATTCAGCAACGAGTTCGGCATGCTGAACCGGATAGCCCGTATTTGCCACCGTATGATACTCGGCATAGAAGAAGGCCTTCTCGAGCATGCCCAGCAATATGACGCCGCCAATCCAGAATTGTATGCGCAACAAATCGCGCCATTGGGCAAACGATACAAACAGCCAAATGATACCAAAAATCACATAGACAATGCACATCGTCAAATAGAACTGCAAATAATTATGACAGCGTTAACAACCGATGTATAAAGGGCTACTTTCATGATTTACCGGCAAGAATGGCCAATCTATAGCCGATATATAGCCATGCGGTCCCAGAAATTCAATGTGTACCGTTGCCCGAAAGGCGGGCGGAGACGTCGCTGTTATGTATGTAAGTATGGTCAGTTCCAGCTCATAGATGCCATCCTCATCAATATTTGCAATCGCTTTGGGTGTCGCCTATAAAACACAAGATAATTATAAATTTGCTTATGAATTATGTGCGTGTACCACTATTAACAGATAAGGCATATTATTCAAATTTTAGCTATGGTAATTTTTACCACACCACAATAAAAAGACCTGTTTTCTCTTAATTCACTTGTATGCCTAGCATTTTATCAACAATTCCTAGACTTCCGTAACAAAATGGATCGCACACACAGCCATAAACTAAGATAAGTAAAATGGTTGATAACGCCAAAGTGTTTGCTTTAGGTGGTGTTATAACTGAGTCACGCTTTTCGAATATATGTATATATATATATCTATAAATATGTGCGTAATATTACCGAAAGTGGATTCTGGCTCTGCTTCAAGGGATGCACATCTTTTGGCAGCTCAGTGTTATCCTGCAGGACAACGAGATGCGTACATGTGGCATTGCTAACCGTTGATTTAATGACTTGACTAGCATTTTGCAGCAGATTCGGATTGTCGCTGAGCAGCTGAAAGAGAACGCAAATATTTTTGAAAATGAAGCACAATTAATTTGCGTTACTCACGAAACGTCCCTCGTAGAGGCATGGATGTTTGGTCAGCTTGAAGTTGATGGTAAGCGGAACTTCCGTCTCAGACGTGCATTCAACTGATTGGGTGAAGGGGGTATGGGGAGGGTTATATTTTCAGTTATTGCGAATTGGTCACACGTATTGCATTTGCAATACTCACGTTTAATGTAGATCTTCGTTTTGGCCAGCAGCGGACGCTGCTCGATAATCGAATGCTGATCCTATAATAACACAAGTGGAGCATATTAGTTTTTGATTAAAGTTTTGTTGTTTTGCTTGCTTTTTACTTGATCTATAACAATGTCGATGATGCCAGGATCTGATTTGCCGGCCACCAGAAGGGCAAAAATCGAAATAAACGCCAACGCAACTGTAATATGTGTCGACATTATGAATACGTCACGGAAAGCACCTAAATAAATATTATTTATTTATTTTCTATGTTTCTGGCTACGCGTTAGAACAATACTGCGAGCTATCGGTCATCGATTTATCGATGGTTTTTGTATGTGCTTAGTCGAAGCTGCTGCCGGTTTTTCAATGTTATGCATATTCAGATAGCGAAATGCATTATTAAGCCAGCGATTCTCAATCGCAGGTTGGTTAATACAAATTAAGGAAAATTGGGCAATATTTTATTAATGTTTATTTGAAATTTTTAGGTATAGTTGGCAAACAGCTGTTCCAAATTACAAGAACAGCATCGCTTTAAATATACGTTTAACATCACTGTTTATCAACATTCATTAGCTGTGAATGCCAATGTTGTTACAACTCGCGAAGCGAACTTATCTCAATCTTTCATTTCGGCAGCTTGTTCAAATTATTAACTAAGCTTGTTAAATAACGAAATACCAGCTGCATAATATATGTTTGCCTTGCGCAAGCTAGTGAACATATATTAAAATCAATTTTGAGCGCCATTTCTTTAAATTCAGAAGCGTCCTGTTAATGAAATGTTAACGTTTTTGGGGTGCCCACATGTGTAGCTGTTAATCATGTTCACTTGAGTAACATCCAAACAAGAAGAGCAAGAACAACAAATGTTTTTATATTTGCAATAAAACCATGGTAAATGTTATGAAAGGAGTGCTTGTCGAATGGTAAGTAAACCAATAAATAAATAAGTAATCTACACTTCAAAAATATTCTCCTTAGTGATCCGGCTATGAAACAATTTTTACTACATTTGGATGAGAAGCTGGCGTTGGGTCGAAAATTCATCATTCAAGATTTGGACGAGAGTCATTTATTCATTTCCACGGACATTGTTGAAGTGCTGCAGGCGCGTGTCGACGAGTTAATGGATCGCATTAGCTTTCCATTGCACGAGAAGGACGCCTAAACAATAACAAAAATCAAAACACAACAAAAAACAAAAATTCTACAAGCAAAATTATGACGGGACGCGAATCGCATAGGATCAAGGATGCGGAAAAGAAACGTGTGTTGGATGAAGCGGCGCGCAAGCGACGCGCACGCAAAGCTCTCGAAGCCTTGGAGCAGGACAACTTTCAAGATGATCCTCATGCGGATCTGGTGATGTCAAAAAAGTTGCCCAAATTCCAGGAGAGCATCAAGAACAACAAAGAAAAGAAGGGCAAACGCAAAGGAGCCGAATACTTTCGAGCCAAATATCGCAAAAATTTCCAGCAACTGCTCGAGGAGGATAAACAGAGACCGAATTATGAAAGTGCCGCTGCGCCGCCGCCAAAGAAACCAGTTCGCCATTTCTGTGCCGTCTGTGGTAACTTTTCGCAATATTCGTGCACCGCATGTGGAACGCGCTATTGTCGCGTGCGCTGTCTGCGCACCCATCAGGACACACGTTGCCTCAAGTGGACCGCCTGATTTGTTTGTAGAGCCCTATTCCTCCATATCCAATACAAATACATGCAATAAAACCAAAATGTGAATACTGTTATCGATGTTCAAAAGCTATTTTTTCAATGTGGATAAGTGAAAGCATGCTGTTGCGGTTAACATATGATTTGAATTATATTATTTTCAATATTTGCATACTTCAGCATCTCGTAATAAAGCCAACAAAGAACAGTTTTCATAAACTTTAAAAATAAAAAGCAAAGCTGAGTTGGCTCTGCTGTTTGGCATTCAAATTGTATATTTATTTATCGATATGTTGTCAGCTGTCTCAAATCGATTGCAAACATTTTGGGCTTTGTTAACAATATGTGCAAATAGAATTCGATTATTTTTAGCTTTTCCGTATGCGGTCACACAATCGCGCAGTCTCATTAAATTTTTCAAACGACTACGTTGCGGCACACGATTGTCGCATTGTTCATTAAAATAAAAATTCAAGTTTAACGGCCAACGTTTGCAAAACGAACATTTTCACATATTTTAAACTTACTTTTAAAATAAAACAAAATCATAAGCAACAAAGGCCAGACGGTCGCGTTTTTTACTGTTCCTTCGTCCCTGTGTAAATGTGCACAATTGTGTGTGCGTGAGTGTGTGCGAGTGAGTTGGTGTGCGAGAGCGCGTAGCTTATCCAATCAGAAAAGGGATACAACAACAGACGACAGCTGCAGTAAAAATATTAATTTGCACAATGGATCTAAATTTCGCTGATCTGAAAAAGGAGGCCGCCTCCACAGCTGAGGATATTTTCAATAGCGCCAGCAAGAAGGTAACCAATACCTACGATGATTTATTGGGTGACCTAAGCGGCGGTGACGGCGGTGTTAGCGGCAGTGGCAGTGGCAGCGGCAGCGCTGCCAACGTCAGCAGCGGAGCGCAGGACGATAATGCGCACACCGAACGTTATTTTGCCAACGAGCAAAAAAATGTGGATTTCGGTGATCCGCAGGCGTTTGTGCAACGCATGTCTGCCGGCGCCAAGGAGGCACAGGAGCAACTGGATGCGAAATTTGCCCAGAAATCGGATGATTTTGCAGATTTCCTCAAGGAGACGGGCAGTGCCGTTAAACAGGACATTGGCAGGATGACCAGTGATTTTATGAATGTGGAGCGAAATGTTTATGGAGATGCACCCAAGGCTCCAGCTGTAGCTCCTGCACCTCCCGTTGCAGTCCCCGTTGCAGCCCCCGTTGCAGCACCAGTTGCAGCACCCGTTGCAGCACCAGTTGCAGCACCCATTGAAGCACCCGCGGCTAATCCCGTTGCAGCACCCGTGGTTGCTCCTCTGCCCACTTCAGTGGCTGCACCCAAGCACGTGGAGCCGGAGCCAGAGGTGGATTTAATGGGCAGCTTCAGCAAACCGATGTCTGTTCCACTGCAACCATTTCAGCCCACAGCGCCAGCCAATTTCTATGACGATGATGATGATGATGATGAGTTCTTTGGCAAGCCAAGTTTAAATGCAGCACCCGTTGTCGCCGCTTTTGCCGCTACGGGCAACAAGGATTCGGATACAGATTCGCCGTCCGTTTCGTATACGCCGTCGCCGGCAAAGAAACCGATTACGGCCGCCCTCAAGGAGCAAGACAATGAGAAATTCATTTCTTCCGAGGATCTGTTGAGTGACTTTAAGGATACGCCGCCAGCTGTCCCAGCACACGCTCCAGCACCGGCTCCAACACCGGCTCCAACTCCAGCTCCAGTTTCAGTTCCAGCGCCGGCTCCGGCACCGTTTAAGACTGTTGTAACCGATCTGGATGATGAGGAGTTTGAGGTGAAAACTCAGCCCAAAGTGGAGCCACCTAAGCCCGTTGCCAAAGTGGAGCCACCGAAGCCCGTTGCCAAAGTGGAGCCGCCAAAAGCCCAGACGCAACCGCCAAAACAGCAACAACAAGAGCAGCAGCAGCAACCAAAGATTGTGTCAGTTGAGGAGATCTTCTACAAGTACGGACTTGGTAAGTGCCCCCAAGTAGTAACCGTTAATTCAATCTCGGCAAGCCGACTTTTTAATGCCCTTGCAGCAATGAAAAATAAAATAATAAATGCCAAAATGCTAATTAATAAAATTAAATAAATTCCATTTAATGGCAGGCCTTTTCCGAGAAATTAAAATGAATACAGAGAAAATTGCTGAAATTCTGTCTTCGTCGCCATTTTTTTCTTTCTTTTTATTATTATTTATAATGTTACGTGATAAATTGAACAACACGTACGGAATCAATGCGAAAAATGTCAAAGGCAAACGTGCCACTAATTAAAGTGCAATCGCTGCTGCTGCAGGGGTATCAATATCAAATTGTATTTGTTTTGTTATTATCACTATTTTTGTTGCCAATTAGTTAGTGCCTGACGGTTATTAGTCATCGTTTATGGTCTTTTTGACAATATTATTTGTATATGCATTTTGTATTTGTGTATTATCCTCGCGACCACACCTTTGGCTGCCTTTGCTCTGAGCTATTTCTTTGTTTGTTACTTAGTCACTTATTTTTGCATTTCGGTTTTTTTCAGTTTTTTTTTTTTCGAGAGCAGTAAACAATCTGCTTGCCCGCTCTCTTTTAGGTGTTGTGCGTGCCTTTTGCTTTACGGCTTGTGGCGTTGGCTTGTTGTTTGCCGCTCATGATGTCATCATCATAATGTCGGCATCAAGTTTTTCGCTGTTTATATCTAACTTTGGATGTACACAATTATCGCACAATGTATATAAAATTATCATTTTTCGCGTATAGAATTTCACATGCCCAAAACATTTTACGACACAGCTGGAAATTTACATGCAGCCTCTCTCGCTCCCGCACTCTCTTTGACGACGATGACGCTCTCTCTTGGTCAAAAGCTTTGGAGTGCAACTGATCGTCAATTGTTATCGATAACGATTGCTCATCATCGTTTGAGTCACGTCTACGCAATTAGTCAATAGTAGAACTGATTTAATGCTGCATTTGAATTGCATGAGACAGCACATTTTTTAGTTTCTAATTTGTTATTCATCCATTCGCATTTGGCGTGCATGAATCAGCAGCATATCTGCTCTTGCTTTTGCTGCTCTCGTCTCGTTTGCTCGTAATTCAGATTTCACATTTCGCATTTTTATTTGATTCTGTTTTAGTTGTTGTACTACATTTTAGCAAGCAATTATATCACACACACATGGAGAAATAAAGAGGAAGAGAGAGAGAGTGATAGAGAGAGAGGGAGAGGGCCGTCATATTGACTCTTTCCAGTACTCTTTAATTTAAGCCTTTGCCTGCATAATCCAATTATCTAGTTTAGGGGCCCGCTTCACAGCGCAAATTCATTTTAATATCATTTTCGTTCTACACTGTTTTCAATGCGTAAAAGAGCACATTATGTTATGACATAGACATTGCAAAATCACAACAAATTTTTCTAAATATGCATTTTGCACTGTTATGTTACACTGGAAGCAGTGTATTGAGCAGCCGATGAAGCAGCGAATGCTCATTTTTTTTTTTTTTTTTTTGTTTTGCAATCTGCGCCTTTATTTTCATCGCATGCTGGCAAAATTTTCCAATTAGTAATCTCTTTTCCTCTGCATTGCCTTTGTCTTTATTTGCCGTGCTATTTTTATGGAAAGTACATGCTAAGTATTTGAGTCTGTCTGTCCGCTTGTCGTCTGACTGTCTATCTTCTTCGCTTCCTCTTCTTCGTTTTCCAATTGGCATTGACTTTGATTGCGGCTACTGCTGCTGCTTGGCACTTGTCATCTACCCAGCTGAGGGCGCATTTTCGATAACGACACGTATTCCTCTGTACCAGTTGCTCAGTGCACATTGTCTTTGCATCTCAGAGATGTGTGACTGTGTGAGTGCGTATGTGTGTGTGAGTATAGTTTATCTGCATTATTAAGCCTTTATTTTGGCTTCCCCCTTCTATTCGCTCTGTCTCTGTCTCTCTTTCGCTTAGTTAGTCAGTGTGCTTAGCACATGTTCAGTTTGCACTTATCGGAGACTTTGCTTTACATTTATCGCCCGTCTTTTGTAACTGTTAATTTCTCTTATTTGCTCTCTATCACAAAAGCAATTAAGTCCTTATAAATAGACTGTGCATGTAATCGCTGCAAGAAGTTAAACACTTGTACATACGTTTATGTGCACATTGTTAGCTTGCATTGTATGCATGTCTAAAAAGTGTTGAGCAACAAAAAAAAAATTAGTGCACTTACAAGGCGTAACGAGAATTGTGAAAGCGCCGCGAAACGCGACCCGGCGGTAAACAAAGTGTGCATAATATAATTTTAGATTGTCTGTGTGCGTTTAATTTTTTTCCAAGTGCTCCCCAGCCGGGCAGGCGTGATCGGTATTGCTTTGGATCGCTGACGCTGATCGAAGACTGATTTGGGCTATATTTAAATTTGTATTTTCATTTGTTTTTATTAGAGTACAAACTGTAATCTTTATGAGCATCAATTTGCTTGTAGGTACACTCAACAAAAATGACGTCCAACTGTAATAATTGAAGAGAAACAAAATTTGTTTGCGAATGATTTCAGAAATCTAAGTAAAAACTTAAGAAAAAAAATTCTTTTTGTTAAATAATATATTTGTGTATATTTTAGAAAGAATTCTCTTTGTTCTTGCTTAGCATATTAAATGGACGTCATAAAACTAGATGTTTATGAAGCTAAATTGTTTATTTGCATGCCAAATAAAAACACACTAACAAAAATGTATCCAAATGTATTGCATCAAAATGTGAAATTCAGTTGACACAAATAGGTCGAAACGGAGAAGTGAAATGTAGAACAAAGTTATGGCAACAAAATTGCAATACGATTTAACTTCTTATATAATATTGACTTGGGTAAAATATGAAAAGTATTTTAAAAGTTATTAGCTTAATTGTGCTTTTTTTTAGGTCTGCTCGATTTGTAAAACTTTTCCACATTTTGTTTGCTGTCTTGTGTTTGTCACATGATATATGCCATGTGCTTCTGCTTGTTCTTCTTTTGCTTCTTCTTTTACATCTTCGCGATGCTCTCGAATCGATTTGGTAATTGAGAAACTAAGCCAAAGTTTGTCAAGTTTGCATCAGAAAAGAAGATGTGCATTATGAAAACATAAAAGAGAATCCATAATATATACATATATATGTATATATATATACATATATATATATATATATAATTTATATATGCTGTATACGTTTATATGAGTATCCCAGCTCGGTCGCTGTCAGCTTGATTGATTTCCTATCTTCCTTTCCAAGGTGTAAACAACACTCGACCGACAGACAGACAAACCAGCTCAAAACTCGCAAGTTTCACAACCCATTAAAGGAAGGGGGTTGGTTACAGCTGTAGTCATTGCAGGAGAGCTGCAATAAACACCGCACCCAAAAAAAGAAAGCCGCCGTCTGGTTATTTCCGGGCCACCTGCCTTAACCCATAAGCAGCACCCTCCCTCAATTCGTGGAGAAGCAGCGCATGCGATTCAGGGAACGCCAGTGATGCAAATTACGCTTTTTTCCACCTTCAAATCTGGCTTTTTTGAACGTGTAAATTTAGCACAAAATTACAAAATGCGGTGTTTTTTTTGTTTGGCTTTCACAAAATATTCATTTGTATTAAATTCAATCTTCAACTAAATCTAGCTTGTCTTGTCGAAAATGGACAGAGCTGCCTCAGGCAAATCTCTACACTCCAAAAAGCTGGTCAACTGCAGTAGCTAAACAGCAGCGATTACACATCGATAAATTGTACTCAGTTTTTGTGAGCACTGAGCTTGAGCTTTTTCTATTGCGAGTTCAGGGCTAAGCGCGGTTGCTCAACTCAACGCACAGCAGGTCGCCTTATCGATTTTACTAATTTGTACTCGCGCTCTATCTCTCTGGCTTACGTTCTCTCTCGACGCCGTCGCTTTCGTTCGGTTATGAACTAGTCCTTTTGAATTCGTGACAGGCTTGAAAGCTTTCAGCCTACACTCAGTCTCAGTACGTGTCGTGTGCCTATCGGACGGCAGTGAATTCTTCTACGCAATAGCGAACAAAAATTTGCTTTTAACGTTACGTCGTAATTTACCTAATTGCGTTGCGCTCGCTCTCTCGCATTCTCTCTCTAACTGCGCTGTGCTTTTGTTTGTTGCCTACTCCAAAGAAATATACAGAAAAAAATAATTGGAACGGCAAAGAAAAAAGGAATAGAAAAGCTACAGTTTAATTAATACTAAACCAAGTGTTTTGCAAACTTGTGTGAAACTAACAAAATGTGTACAATTGGCGAAGCCGGACAAAATGGCGTCTGCAAGCAGCGCCCATTGATTTGCTCCATTTTGGATCCCAGTAAGTGTTGCACTCATACATACATACATTTGTACATACATACAATAATCTATACATACATACATACATTTAACATGCTGCTAAACGCTGAAGCAAAACTAACCTTTGTCAACGAAATTATAAATAATATCCTGCTGCTTTTAGCTTTAATTGTAAAGTGCCTGCTTTTTGTAAAATTGATTTTGTTATTTTTTGGCTTTGCGCCTAGATGCTCGCTTTAGTTTGACATGAGACACCGCCTAATGCACCTCTCTCTCTCTCTCTCTCTCTCTCTCTCTCTCGTTGTCTCTATATCTCTCTCTCTCTCTCTCTCTCTCTCTTTTATATCTGCCTTGCACAACACAAAACTTAATGCTAAACTAACGAAAATCAATATATCAATCGCCTATTTGCAGATGCCTGGTTCAAGCCCGAACGTTTGCACCCGCAAGGTAAGTGTATGTGTGGGTGTCTCTTTGTATGTGTATTTTTTTTGTCTTTCTGTGTGATCTCAGTGGCTCACGAACTGTGTGCAAACTGTGCTTGCACAACTGTACAAGCAAATTCGAATGCTGTCGATTATGCGTTATGCGGAAAAGACCATAAAGCAGAGACAAACAACAAATACTGATGTCCATAATAATGATGTCATTGTTGCGCCCGCATAAAACCAATCCTTCCTCTTTAACCCCACCCCCTCCCCTGTAGCCTAAAAGTATGCCATGCTTTACTTATTTTCCAGTTATTCTTTTTTATTGTTTCTGTTATTGCTGTTGTTGTTGTCATGCACTTGCTCTCGATAAGTGCGACTGTTCTATGTGTGGTGTGTGTGTGTGTGTATTAGTGTATGTCTATTGTAATTGCGCTTTATACAACCCTGAATATATCCTCAAGTAGATTACTCTTGTGTAGCCATTCATGTTGCATACTGAGTGGCGTTTCTTATTCTCATATCCTGTACTCTGTAAATATGGCTTAAGAAGGGCATTTAGAAAAAATTATAAAAAGCTACATCGATCTTTATACATCTTATATATAACATAAGTTAAAGAGTTTCCATTTATGATACCATTTTTTAGTCGACTCGATAATCAATATATCAATAAAGATATAAATAAATATAAATGTATAAATATATATGAATAAATAAAAAGGCCCAGCCAATGGAGTATTTGCTAGTCGATCACAACTGCCTTTTGCTTCAGCTTTTCCTATCTTGTTGATTTTGCTGCTTTTGCGTATTGATTTTTTTATTACCTTTTTTCTTAATACCCCTCCCCTTTTCCAAAGTTGACCGGACAACGGACAACGCCTGCAACAGCAGAAACCAAGCAAAGCTCGTCGAGCGCTTAAAATGAAGCGGAGTCAAAAGTGCACCGTTAATTATGGTCAAAGTGAAGTGGACTTTTATTGTGCCACGCGCCCCTCCCCAATTAGTAGGACGCCATAAATACAGTTCAGTTACCTTCGCAACACAACCCCACACGCCCCGTTCCTTGTCGCGTTTGTGGCAGTGGAGCGTTAAATAAAATCGTAACCGGATCGCATGCTAAAGCGCTTTCAAATATATATATAAATATATATATAAGTATATTTATATAAAAGAAAACTTTTCACTCGGTTTACTCGCCAAAATGCAAACTAATATGGGCTAAAGTGGGGAAGGAGCGTCGCGACAGGTGAGGGGTGGGGGAGATGTGACTAGCAGCAGCCCCTTTCGCACGAGGCTCGCATGCAGTAGACGTCAGCCTAGGCATGCACTACTACTAAGTATGTTTGCATATATATATATATATAACAGTTGTTGGCTGAGCTTATGAAAGCATAATACAACAACGTCTACGAATATCATCATTGGCATCATCAACATCGTCATTTGACTGTCTGACTAACGTCGCTTGAGCTTTGCACCCAACTGTAACAGTAAATACTAACAGACATACATAGACAAATGTAAGCACATACATACACGATACACACAAACTTAACCAGTTTGTGTTTGGTTGGAGCATTCCACAATGCGATTCAGATTTATATCATCTGTTGTTTTAATTTGCAATGAACAAAACTCGGCATTCCTTTATTATTCCACATATTAATCGAGCAACAAAATGACTCATGATCATAGCAAATAGATAAGTAAAGAGTTAAGTCAACTGCTTGCCAAATTTAAAATTTAACTGCTTGCTTAAATTTACCAATTCTAATAATCCAAATGAAGTCTCGATTAACAACAGCTGCCAATTATTGCTCATAAAAACTATTTGGGCTTACAATTAACTATTCTCCCACCGTCTCTAATACTTGAGGCTGCTTTGATGCCACCCGCTTGGCACGTAAAAGCAATTTCTCGATTTTTGTTTTTATGCCCAATTTCGGTTACCGGGCACTCAACAACAATTAAAAGTAGTCAGCAGACCCTCCATTTACGCCCAGACACCGTCAGACATCCCGGACTGCTGCCCACTGTGCTGAGCACCCCACAGTCGCCTCTCTGTGGCAATGAGTCAGTCAGCCAGCCACTCAACCCATACTTAATTCTTAAGTTACCAACAAACAGCCAGCCAGCACTTGGCCATAAAGACTGAAAGCCAACGAGGCGGCGAGACTAGACACTATTCGTTCAACTGTAAAAATTAAGCCTTAAGTTTGAATGTGAAGTGCAAAAATGAAGCTTATAAATGGAACAAGTTCTTTACCACAGATATTTAATAAATTTCTAGAATTTGAACAGACTAAAGACATAAAATTTATCTGATATAAAGAAAAATCTGTGTTAAATTAAGTTATGAATTTCATAAGTGAAGCTTTTAAGTGGAACAAATTTAATCCATTATTTTGCCACAGCAATTTTTGAAGTTTTCAGCATTTTCTTAGAAATAAAAACCTAAAATTCTTTGAATAAAACTCAAAAAATCTTTGTGGCACATGTACTTGCATAATTCAACCATTCTCTCAGTAATTATAGTGCCAAGCATCAATCTGAGCAATATTCATAAAATAAGTTTAATAGGTGGGTCACAAATGTCAATCAAATAATATTCAATTCATCAACACTCTTGCTACATTGTAGCATGCAAAATTCTCTGATTCATGTCTAGAAATTTCTTTCCGTTTAGTCCAATTTTGGTCGTGACAGCATTTTAAATACCCACACTTAGGTAGCTTTAAGTTGATAGTGGTCTGGCTTCTATTTTAGCTGCCTTTCACCTGTTTTAATGCCGGCCGGCTTTTGTTATTTATTTTGTTATTTGTTACCGGTTAGAAATAGAACAGAAAAATAATGCTTACGTGCAGTCAAAACCGGAGCCAACTACGTATCCCCATATATGTACATATCTATGCACATATATAGACGTATACAACTTGTTTCCTCCCAAACGAATAGCAACGAATATTAGATCATCGCAAATTTCGCTTGGGGACTTTTTGCTGTGGCAAAAAATGTATAGTATAGAACCATTTGCATTTATGTGCGATTCGATTTTGTGTTGATAATAGATAAGTAAATTAAATACAGACGATTGAATATGGTTCTTTATGATAATGATAGCATTTTAATACCCCAAAGTAATGTTCTATTTTGCAATTTTCAAAATACAAATATATTTTGACGTTAATTAAGTTCAAATTTCTTACTTTTCGAATTCATTGTAAGATTTTCTTACTGAATTTTTAAAATATGTATATTTTTTTTTTATAAAAAACCCATCGAATACTTTTCTATAGTATACTATATCATAAGCTTTTGTAATACACCTCGCCTATTGCAACTTAAGAAACATGGTGATTGGGGAAAGTGAAATTATCAGAGATAACCAACGCCCCGTCTGATAACGAATTCAGGGTCATGTGCTATTTTTGGTAGAGTTGGAAAATAGAGCCGCCTACGTCAGTAGATGTGTTTGCTCTTCTGACGTCATACGACTAGATGTCCCAAAAATTCCATTCCCATTCCGATTTTAACCATAACAAATTTAATTTGAAAACAAAATCAAATTTTTGGCGCGGTATTGTCACAATAAGCTTTCGACTGCTTGCAAGCAGTGTCCACAGCACCCCAAACAGAAATTAACCTTGAAATTCTAATATGGAGAGATATGTTGTTGTTGTTGCCTATGCAGCTCGCCACAGCTGACGTTCAGTTGTTGTCGTTCACTTTTTGTTATGTGCTTTTGTGCTTTCGGAGATTTTATTTAGCCGGCGTCTGAGACTCTCGAGCGCTCGCATTTGGCTGCTAATTTTAGCCTTTTAGCTGCTTTAGCTGTCTTCTTTATTGTTATTGTTGTTTCTGTGTGTTTAAGCAGTTCGATTTTTGGATTACCACGTGGGCTGCAGGGAATGAGTAAGAGGTAGAGAGGCGACGATGTCTGCACAAAACTTAAGGGCTGGTCACCAACTGAGATGATAGATGCAATTACGCTCACGAGCTTCAAAGCTTCGGGAGAGAGGGAGAGCTTTAAGTACGCTAAGATCGTTGAGAGAGAGAGCTAATATCGAATGCAATTGCAATAGGCGTATACGAGATTAGCACAGATGTTTAATATAACAGTTTTTCTCTATCTTAAATTCTGTGCTACGGTAGCCCTGGCATTGATATCACTACACGCTACCCGCTATCCCTCGACCTTAGTTCGATGTTGTACCTGCTGTAGGCATATGAGCTTACCTGCTCTCGGCGACGACATGCATGCAGCGACATGCTCAAAAAACTGAATCGAGTTTAGGGATCGGGATCTACCTACCAAAGAACGGATAACGAGATGCATGCAACGACAAAACATTTACAGCTACGCAAATGCGTGTGTAGCCTGACCGATACCCAATCTCTCTCTCTCTCACGCACTCACTCACTTACACTCTCTTGCGTTCTCTCTGATTCTCTGCCCTGCTCGACCGTTCTATTTGCCTGACCATAGACCGAAGGGGTGCCGCCTGCCCCTATCCACATATAAAACACACACACATAGGTATACTCACTTCTATCTGTGTAAGTGTGTGTGTACCTTGTGTACCTATGGCAAATGTGCCCTGAGCGCATCTGAATTTAATTGTAGTTTAGTTGATGTACGGACTTTGTCAACGTCACAACACAGAAGAACACAGTGCAGTGCTCCGGTTACCGCTTCACATTCGTGTTTCTCTCTCAGTGTTAGCGTGTGTGTGTGTTCGAGTGTTTTGCATCTGTAAGATACAATAAATACAACAAGAAATGTGCCCATCAGCTGTTGAACCCCTCGCTTGACCTCAGTCAGCCCGTCAGACAACATCGACAGACAGCCCAGCTACATAAATACTTTCGATTCATTGGCATTTACATTTTGCGGAAATTGTTCGTGTGTCAGGAATTTTTGATGTGTGGTTGTGTGTAGTATCTTTTATCTGCATCTTCTCCTTCGTCCAACTGCAATCTATAATTATATTTCTTGTATATAGAATATACCCTGGCATATTTCATATTTTCGGTACATTGTTTAAATTAATTTTGCTGCGTGCGCTTTTCGAATGCGTCAAAAATTTACACTCAGAGATAATATTATAAATACCAAATGTGAATAAAAAAAACATAATTTAATAAACTCTTGTCAAATGTAGTTAAAACTATAAAAAATAATATTATTTCGCTTACCATAAGCAATAAGATACATTTAAGATGATGAGGCATATTTAAACATAGCAAAAAGTGTTGTTTGATAGAAGAAATTAATTTTTTAAACTATTGCTGATCAAGAATATACATGCCTTGTGGACGCAAAAATTGTTTTCTTTAATCACAAATTGAGAATACCCATTCAATAAAAAAAGTAAATTATTAAATTAGTTTTAGCAAGCATTTCTCTGGGTGTAGGCTTATGACACTTATCTATCATTGCAGTTAGCCGAAAGTGTACACGAAAGTACACACACACACACACACACACACGTACATAGATACGCATTTCTTTTTCTGATTTCGGCAAGTCATTTGTCAAATGTAGCTTCTGCTGTTGTTGTTGTTGTCGTTGTCTGGGGTCTCGAATCGTGTTGGGTTCTATTCTATAGGTGTTCTGGGTTCGCTGATCGTTCATTCGTTCGTTCGGTCGATTGCCTCGTCGTTTCAATTAACGGTTAATGCTAATTCCGAGTCCATACGCGTCGCGTGTCTAACTTCCTTCTAATACCGTTTTGGATCGCTTCGTTGCAGTTCTTTAGTGCTAATCATATATATACAAACGCATAGATATATAAATATCATCTGAATAGAGTTAAGAAATGGCTGCCGCTTTAGAAACGCTACAATCGCTGCTGGAAACACTCAACGAAATCAAAGAGCTGCCCATAAATCGGGAATCTTGTAAGTACTAATTTCCCAATCGGATTATTCACATAGCGATCTGCACACAATACATATATGTATAAGGATAGATCTGTGTATTTCGAAGATATTTTTGTTATTTCGCTCGTTGTTTCCAATTGCAGCTATGATTTATTTTTAAACATTTTTTTGTTTGCAGAGAGCAAAGAAAGCTGTGCTGCGAGTATTGTTGTTGTTAAATATAAACTTGCTTTCTATGGGTATATTTATTCTTTGACCCGTTTCACTCACTACAAATGGTGCTAATCGATTCAAGTGCGCTGCTCAGCTGTACTATTATTTTCTGAGAGTTTTCCAATGCTATTTTGTCATACTTTTGTTTGACTTTTCACTTATCACATTGATCATGTACAGCCGGTGAAGATAATATTAATACTGCTTCTCAATGCTTTTTATTCAAATGTGACTAATTATGGTGGTAAAATGAGGTTTAAATGATTCATGATTTAAAATACTATTATTTTGCAAATTCGAAATCTAGCTATTTTGACCGGCTCGTTTTTGATCAATATCAAGTCTTTAATTTGTTTGCAAATAATTGTATTGCATTTTCATTTAATTTAATTGCTTGTGTTCAATTAAAAAAAAGTTTCATCAATTTTGAGCCGTATTTTAACAACATTTGCTGGGTATTTCCGAGTCTTGCATGTTCCAATTATCTAGAATATTTTTGTGTGCTTTCATTTTGATTGTTGCTCACTGTTGCTGTTTGCCAATAGCTTTTAATAATTTCATTATCTTCTTTTTGTTGCATTATGTGTCTGCTCGCTTATGCAATTTCTGTTAGCAGTCTTTTCATGACAATGTCAGGTGCAATTTTTATTATTATCCGTTTATTTATTCATTTATTTTTCATTACACGTTTTCTAATGCGAATTATGTCAGCGGCTCTCTTTCTCTCTCTCTCCGTCTCTCACCCTCTCTCTCTCTCTCTCTCTGTTTTTCTACGTTTTTGGTCAGCATGATATCATTTAAAGCAGAGCTTATTACTCACTCGCGCCAAAAACGCAAAAGCGCAAAAGTAAAACAAAAATGAATCTTATTGTTTTGAGGGGGTTGTTGCTGCCGAGGGGTTGTCTGTCGGGTTGTACGCTATGATGTCACTAGTCCCATTTTGCAGTTGTTTATTTGTACATTCTTTATTGCCATACATTGAATACAACGCCATTTGTTTGCATTTTGCGTTGCAATTTGATGGAAAGTTCATTGAACACAGTGCTTGCCGCCAACCTGCACTAAATTAAGTGCAGCAAACTTTAGCGTGGTCACACACTCACACACACACTTGCACACTCACTTACCCACACCCACACACAGTCAGTCACAGTCGCAGACGCACTTGAACACCTCTAGTTTGGGCATTTGTTCGTCACGCTCAAGCTGAGTGTTGGACATATGTTTGTAGTTGTTTTTGCTGATTGTGAGCACTAATGAATCACAGTGCGTATCGAAAAGGCAAACGCAGCCGCACCCACTACGTCAAACGTGAACGTAACGTAAACGTTCGTACGGCATCCGATTGCTGCTATGTTTAGCCGAAGTTCGCTTCGGGTGTGCATTGACACGTTGCTTACACTTATAACGATGAGCGCCTACGTAGCCAAGTTTGTGCTTCGGATTGCTGTTGTTGTTGTTGTTGGAATTGCGCGTTATCTTTTTACTTTCATGCGCTATGGGATCACGCTCTCTTTTTCTCTTGTTGTCGCTTCCTCTCTCTCTCTCTCTCTCAATGAACACAAAACAAAACTTGCTTCATTCCAGAAAACTTGTTTGGGGTCTGCTCTCTCTTTCGCACCGAGCTCCAATTGGATAGCAACAGTGTTGTCACTTTTGGAAGTAAAATAAAGCTAGATTTATAGAAAATATGACGTATACAAAAATGCCATTAGAATTGAAACTGTATGCATAATTTTGATTTAATTGTGCTCGCATCCATTTTATTTGTATAATTTGTTTTTCAATCTACAATTTTTTTGCATACGCAAACGCAATCAAATATTTTGCATTATATATGGAAAAAATGGCTAGTTTTAGCGTAAAAACGCTGAATGGGCAACACTGGCTAACAGCAGCAGCAGCAGCGGCCGCAACACAAGCAGCAGCGACGACAGCGGCTTATTGGTTTGTTTTGTGTTTGAACTTCTTCCAGTTCTTTTGCTGCGTTCAGAGTAGACGGCGGTCCGCAGTATCGCACTCGTCAAACAGCTTACAATTTTATAACAGTGACTGTGTTTTACTCTGTGTGTGTGCGTGTGTCTGTGATTCCGTGTGTGCGTGTGCATTAGCCATTTATTAATTACCTTTAAACACGCCAATTGTGCTTTGCATACATTTTGGCGCAAAGTTCCGTTTTTTTGACATAACATCAAAGAAGTAAAAACTCGTAAAATGGCCGGTGGCAGCAAACGTTATTCGCGCAACAATTCCAATGGCAACTTCCAATCGCTGCCCGAACGTGGCCCAGGTAAATAACAGCAAAAGCCATAACAACAACAACAGCACTAGATGAGCTTATCACCTGTCTGCCTTGATTTACCATTAAGCGTTATCTGTCTATGCTTCGACTCTGCCATGTCTTTGATTGCCAACGTCAGCAGCGACGTCAACGTGGCCGCCGTTTGTTCAATCGTTCAATCGCTGCATGTTCTTCTTCTTCTCTGTGTTGCCCAAAAGCTTAAAAAATACACTTTTTGCATAATTTGCTTTTAGTTGTCTTTTCTTTTTGTTTTTTTTTTTTTTTTTGTTGAGCAGTTGCCTTTTGAATTTTGATTGCCACGTCGAAATGTTGGTTTTTGGTAGGCGGGCAACCGCAGTCAACGAACTTTTCCTGCCTGACAACTAAACAACAACATCAACAACAACAACATAACAACTTGAAGCAAAATGAGCAATGCGAGCATTTTCCATCATTTTATGCTTGCATTGCACTCTCCACATTATCACTTTTATATGTATTCAATTCAAGGTTATCAATGCCGCGTGCCAACTACGCAAACATTTTTAGCAATGTTCGTGACGTCACAACCACGCTGCTGAAGACATGTGGAATAAAGTGATCCACTGGAAGTGAAGAGCTTTTAGCACTGCAACTTGTGCACGTGCTCTAAATTAGACTTGACCAATTTATTCTTAATTTTTCATTTTAATTTAACGTCGAAGCAAATTAATCGTAAGACAAATATTTAACTTCAAACAGCAAAACCTATATCAGAATTATTTATTTAAAATGTATCACGCACATCTCTAGTTCTATGCACACACATAAACACACACACACACACACACGCACTCACACTTGTCTCCCTTTCGCTTATCTAGCACCTCTTCGTTCTTCTTCTTCTTCGTCGTTCTTCTTCCACTTCACTTTCAGTGCAAACTTGTTTTTTCACATAAACCAGTTGACAGAATTGCCCAGTTCTCAGTTCCTTCCCTCCTCCCCTCCATTCCGTATTCTCTCTTCCAGATCGATCAACATACAATGCATTTTAGTTGTTGTTTCTTTGATCACTCAACCAACATGGATTCGATACGCCTTTAATTGTAACGAAGTCGAAAAGTCTCTTTTCAATTGATAAAAGAGAAACTTTCTCTTGGAACGCTTTCTTTGTGGCTCGCATATGGGAAATGTATCGGATTGTTTCTCATGTTGTCTGACTGAATAAGTCTTAACCCAGTTTCAATTTGTAGCCTGCCCTCTCTCATCGTTTCAGCTCTTGTTTCCTTTCTAATTTACCGCCGCTGATTTACATAACCTCCTCTCCAGACGCTTGAGCTCTGCTTGGCAACAGTTATTTTTCTTAATTTTATATATTTTGTTTTTTCTTTTATTTTTTTATGCCCACCCCCCGCGAATATGTCGATATTTGCTTAGCTGCTCGTATTATCTATTCTATGGTGTTTTTTTTATTATTTATTGTGGCTTTTTACTGAACACAGGCTTTAACTTTTCATTGCGTTCGCATAAGACAGACTCGATGGAATATTTGTTCCGGCACTGGAAGCTCAGGGAAATCATTGTGATCTGTGATCTGTGATCATCACCAGCTGCTGTTGCGTTAGACTTTATTTTTCCATAGAGATCGATTGCCAGCTGTGCTTTTGCTGGAGAATTGCACATGGCCGAGTTTTCTTTTCCCATAAAAATCAGTTATGCAAATGAAATTAGTATTTTTGAATATTCGTGTTTGCTTTTCAAATATGTAAATCAAAATCTTGAAAGTTTATTTCTCTTTTTCCCATTTGGAATGTTAATTAAAAAAGTGTTGAACATGAATATACTCTAAAAAAAATTTGTTATATGGAAAACGTTGATATAATAAATATTTAATGTATGAACAGAAATTATATGTTCATTTTGTGTCATATTTTTAGCCAGCAATAAAATGTTAAGTTATTATTCAAGGCTAAAGCGAAATTGCCCTGAATTCAAATTGATATTTACAGGGTATCTCAGGCACAACAACGATCAATCGATAACAATGAGTGTCTTGTGTTTATTTTGAAAAGTGCTCTTTAAAAAAAGGGAACACATAAATTTGTTGTTTAATTAATCGCATTTCAATGGGCCGTCAGCAAATGTGTTTATTGTCGAACAGATCCTATTTATAGGTCAGTTTAATTGAGAAATGCTGTGCCTTAAGTTCAATTCGCTTTTGGATCGATGGGTGCATTGACTGCTTATCGCTACCTTTAAGATGCTGAAGGGGTGGTTGAGTGTCGGGTGGGGCGAGGAGGAGAGCGGGGGGTTGTCTTCATTCAGTTTCCAATGAATATCCAACCGTAATCGTTTCTCAATCGTTTGTTTCAAATTCACATCCGTTCCATAGCAAAGACTCTCTCTCGCTCTCTTTGTCTTTCTCTCTCTCCCTCTCTCTCTCTGTTATTTGGCGCTCTTTGTGCGTGTTTTTTTTCCGGCTGTGGTCCGAAAAATTTAATTTTGAGGCAAATATTATTTGTCTAGTAGAAAACTTGGCAACGAACGCCCAACGATCAAAAGCACGGCGCGCTAAACCACCAAACCACGAAGAACCAACGAAAGAAATGTCGAGCAGAACCTGTGAGTGTTAAGCATATATATGAATATATATATAGATATATAATATATATATATATATATTTGTATATTGTTTAATTTACATATATACATATTTATAGTATATGTGTGTGCTGTTGCTAAATCGTGCTTCATCTAATATAATTATTATCTGCCATTTGCATTCGGCCTGCAACCGAATTTATTTATGCTGAGAAGAGTCCCCAAAGATTGCATAATTGCTGAGCCAAAATATATATAATATATAGTGTATTATGTATATAGGTGCGTACATATAGACAGCTGTCTAATGATCTTTCTTTCTCTGTATTTGTGTGTGTGTGTGTGTGTGTGTGTGTGTCTGTGTGTGTACTTTTGTATATTTTGGTATTTTCAGTGGCTCGTCAACTGTGCCTGCCAAATACTATATTAGCACAAGCTCCCGTCAAACTGTAAAGTGCGTCGTCGGCTGACTGCAAAACTGTAACTGTCAAGTATGCAATTAAACTTCAGCTGTGACTGGAGGCACTTGCAGTTACTGTCAAACAGTGCATGCAAATGCAGCCACAACTGTAACGTGTGCTTTTATTATCGATTTAAATGACTGATTTTTAATCAATTGAAGATTGAAATTTCGACGACTCTCAAATTGTAACTTATGTTCTAATTATCTTTTTTGTCTTTAATCTTTGCAGTGGAATCCCTCATCTATTGGCGTGATGTGAAAAAGTCGGGCATTGTTTTTGGCGCCGGTCTCATCATTTTGGTGGCCATCTCCTGCTTCTCCGTGATTAGTGTGTTTGCGTATTTGTCGCTGCTGGCGCTCTTCGGCACCGTCGCCTTCAGAATCTACAAATCAGTGACACAGGCCGTACAAAAGACAAACGATGGCCATCCCTTCAAGTGCGTTGCCTTGAAACTAGAATACAATATTTATTTATAGATATATTATAATATTTGTATTTGAAAATCTATTTCTTTTTGCAGAGAGTATCTGGATTTGGATCTGACGCTGTCACAGGAGAAGGTGCAACATATTGCGGGCGTTGCTGTTGCACATCTCAACGGTTTTACTGCGGAGCTGAGGCGTCTCTTTTTAGTTGAGGATCTGATCGATTCGATTAAATTCGGTGTCATCCTGTGGGTCTTCACCTACATCGGTGCCTGGTTCAATGGCATGACTCTGGTCATCTTGGGTAAGAGCACAACATTGGACAAATATATAGAGATATATACTGAGTCAAATATTAATTCGATTTCAAACAGCCTTCGTCTCGCTGTTCACCTTGCCCAAGGTCTATGAGAACAACAAGCAATCGATCGATAGCTACTTGGATCTGGTGCGCACCAAGTTGACAGAAATCACCGATAAGTAAGCATCTACTTTATATATATTTGTATGAATTTTTAGAACTGATTTTAAACTGATTTTTACACGCATTGTTCATTTCTTAAAAAGAGCACATCTTTTACTAGGTTGTATTAACCATTATTGTTTTTTCTTTTCTTCTAGAATTCGGGTGGCCATTCCCATTGGCAAGAAGCCTGTCGCCGCTGCTACCGAGTCAGAGAAGGACAAATAGACAGCAACAACTAAAAGAGTAGATGCAACAACAACAACAACAACAGCAAAAAACAGCAACACGTTTATTTATTTATTAAGCATTATTTGAATGGTTTAATATATTATCATCGGGGCATAACAAATAAATACATATATCAAATTGTATAATTACAACTTACAAACAACAACAACAACAACAACAAACAACATGCAATGTAAACCCAAACTTAAAACTTAAAAAAAAAAAATACAAACATAAAAAACGAAGAAAACATTTAAACAAAAAAATTAATATCAACTCGTAGTAGTTTAAACATTGTCCAAGTGTCTTTAAGTTTTTAAACGAACGAAACAAATTTGAAAGTAAACAAAGAAAAACACAGCCACAGCAATGCAATTAAACAAACAAAAAGAAAAGATTTCCTCAGTTCCAATCAATTGTCTTTGCTTAAACGAGAGAGATTCTTAACGAAGAGAACATTTTATTACTTTTATTTTAATTAGTTAAAACAAAATGCATATTGCTATGCAAAAAAAAAAAAAAGAAAAGAAATCAACAAAAAAAAAAACAACAACAACATTGTACACCCATTTTTATTAGCAACTTTTTTTAATTAAACACTCTTTGCTTTAGTTTTAATTTTATTTTTGTTGATTTTTCTATAAAAAAAAATCAAAATAAAAAAGTGAAGTAAAAAAAAAAATATTTAAATTAGAATTGGTTTTCTGATTTTTCTTCTTTCATTTATTTTCATTTCTGTATCTCTCTAGCAAGTATATCAAAATCGATATATACTGATATATCTATATATATTGTAGGCTGATCTTTGAACATACATATATATACATACACAAATACAGTCAACGCTTTCGTCCTTGCAGCAGGCTCAACTCAGCCTTGATAATGTGGCCCCAAATTACCGATTGGACCAATTTGTTTATAGAACGTTTCGAGTTGCGCTTGGCCTGGCCTGAAGAGAAAGAAAGAATAGTTGTAAAGAGGACTTTCAGGTGATTCCCCTTCGCCCTAGAAGCACATGCATAACTTATACATGACAAGTGACAAAATAAAAATAAATGAAAAATAAAAACAAACAAATTGCAAACTGCAAACTGCTTCGCCGCCTTGTTTCATAAACATTTACATTATGTACAATTAATTTGTAAGAGTTTTTACATCGTAAATCAAATATTTAATATAAATTTTTTGTAGCACAGCAAGTTGAGTTTTTTGCCAACACGTTTTAAGATCATAATCATTAAATACATCTATTTGTAGCTTAAATGTTTTTATTGTAACCATTTGTTGCTCATTGTTATACAAAACTACAAATAATGAATGTGAAAATTTATGTTTTGTGTTGCTTTCGATAAAAAAAATGAAAAAAAAGAAGATCAAGCAGAAGGAAATAAAGGACTACTGATAACTTTTTAGGCGTCGTTTTTTCTCCCGTTTATAACTATGATAACAATAGATATTTTTGCATATTATATAACACTTAAAATGATATTTCTATAAATGTATGTAATATGTAAGTAAATACAAAATCATCATAAATACGAAGAAGCGAAAAACATTTTCAAGTGCAAATGAACTTTTCGCGGTTTAATTTTAATTAAAACGATCTTCATATAAAGACGTATGTATATCACATAAATGTGCCGTAAGTTTGCTATATGCTATGCAGAGAAAACAATGTTCTTACTTATTACATTCAGAAAACAAAAAGAACATCAAAACAGTTGATGATATGATCGTAAAAATTTCAATAAAAATAAACTTAAATCAAATCGAAATTGTTAATTTATTTGAGTCGGCGCGCCAAAGCAAACAGCATTCGTCTGTATGGGCGAAAACGGCAGCATACAAAAGCTGATTATCATCCGTTGCTTGCAAAGCTTAACGCCAGAGGGCCGGCAACTTGGGCGGCCAAAAAGCAAACAAAAAGCATACAACGCTCTGTCGACAAAAAATAATAAACAATACGCATGTATGACCTTCGTACAAGGTGACTGGGACACTGAGCGCGAGCGAGAGATAAATGAAAAAGGCAAGCAGACAGAGAGGAAGAGAGAGAGTGCGAGAGGTATCAGTGGAAAAGCAATGGAGAGTGCTAAAAACCGCAATATGGGTTGCATGTAATGCAATTGAACATTAACATAGAATTAGCCAATGCCAGCTGGCAAATGACGCTGACAAGCAGCGGAGAATTTCATAGCGCTGATAAGACGCAAAACAATTTGCCTTAATCCGAGTTGTTTACAAGAGCGAAACTCAACGAAAGAGAACGAAAGCTTTGCGTTTAAAAAAGAAAAGTGATTAAGTAGATAGTTTGTAGCTGGCACTCAAATACCCTGCATTGAAACAAATGTGCATGTGGTAAGCATTTAAAAGTAGTTGTAGCTTAACCTAATAACAAGTAACTGAATTTTAAAGAGTGAGTAAAAAAAAAGGATATCTATATACAAAATAAGAAATTAACTAGGTGTGCTCTACTGAGTAATAAGTCAACCAATACACCCCATGCGCCTCTGGCTGCTGGTCATAAAAAGCTCTTGTGACTAATAACGCATGCGAGAAGCGCACGCCATGTGAGAAGTGCTCCGGTTTTTGCAGCGAACGGTCGTATTTGGTCGCGCATCGTACTCACGAATTTGCTGGTTCGCGTTTAAAAAATAGTCGCCTTCTAGTTTTTCCTACGCACCCACGCAGTGACAGCGACAGCATCTGAGTAGAGCAGCGCGCTGAGTGTTAGTTAGAAGCAGTGAAAGAAAGAAAATAGCTCAGTTAGCAGCAGAGAGTCGAAGGCAGAATGTCGAAGCCACAATCGGACGCGGATCGCAGGAAGCAGATTTCGGTGCGCGGCATCGCTGAGGTTGGCAACGTAACCGAAGTGAAGAAGAACTTCAATCGCCATTTGCACTACACCCTCGTCAAGGATCGCAATGTGTCCACGCTGCGCGATTATTACTTTGCGCTGGCCAACACCGTCAAGGACAACATGGTCGGACGCTGGATACGCACACAGCAGCATTACTATGAAAAGGACCCCAAGGTTCGTGACCAACTCCCCCTCCTCTTTTCGAATATCGATTTTAATTCGAAGTGGCCCGAAAAAAAAAATAACCTAACCCAACTTTCGTTACACTTTTTGGAACTGGTTAAGAAATTACTCTAATTTGGCTTGATTCGATTTGATTTCTTTTCTTTTTTTTTTTTGGTATTACGACATGCACATATTGCGCTCTCCACTTTCCTTCTGTATTCTTGCCAGTCTCTCTCTGTGCATTGGCCAAAAATATGTTTTTTTTTTCGTCTTTTTTTTATTAACTTCTCTTTTATTTTCATTTTTGTTTTCGTCGCTCGCTCGCTGCCATTTCTGCTGCATTTCTACATTCATTATCACCCTCTGCACACTTATTTTGCTTTCGTTTTTTTTTTTTTTTTTGGTATTTCTTTCTGTTTTTGCTTAATTGCGTCTGCAGAATTTGGCTGAAGTGCAGTGAGATCAATGCCAAAAATATTTGGGGTACTTTCACTGCGACACATTTAACCTGGGTGTGGACCAAATACATGTTGTTTTAGAATTATCTGCTAAAAAAGTCCGGTGACCCAGTCTTTAACCACTAGCTGAGTTAAGAAAAACAACAAAATCATAATATAAATAGCTATTATTTTATTATCAATCAGCAGCTGTTACTGTCCAGCACAAAGAGAAATGTGGAGATAGAGAGAGAGAGAGAGAGAGGTCATTTCAAATATAAATTCAATATTAACATAGTAATTTGTATACCCTATGCTTATTAATGTCTTAAAATGGGGTAGCATAGTTCATATTGCTTATCTGCATTTATTGTTTGATATGGCATTTATTATACAAATTCTGAAAACCATGTTTGTTGAAATCCTAATTTTTATGGAATTCGAGTGTGAAAATTATTGTTTTAACGAGTCGAAATACAGGAAAAACTTGCTTGGACTTTTTAGGAAATTATCAGCTTGTTTTTAATATGCATTAAACTATTTCTATTCTAATTCTTGTTTTTTCTGTTTTATTGTGTTGCAATATTTTTAAGACTTTTAAAGAGTATCTTTAAGCTGAAGATTTTCGTATTAGTGGCGTACTTTAAATCGAGTTTGCGAGCGCTGAAAGCAGCTTTAAGCACACTTCACTCACAACTGCATACACAATGCTTATCCAGCGTATACACAGCAGACATAAAGTCTCTCGCTCTCGCTATCTCTCTCTCTCTCACACACACACACATACATACACACACACACTGTTGCAATCACGTGCTGCAGGCGTGCGAATTTCGCGCATATCTGAAGGGGAAAATTTGTCCTTGCCTGAATGTCAGTCAGCGAGTCCAAGTTGCGTCTCGTCTCGAAATCACTTTCAATTTCCACAGTTCACGTATCTAAAAGATACATTTGCCTATGCTGTAAACAGCTGACAAATTTGTTCAATATACACACATCTATCGATAAAATTGGTCAATTTAAGTAATTTATCTCAAGCACTAACAATTATAGCACAGTAACAAAAGAATATAAATGTACATAAATGTATATAAATGTACAACAGCATAATAGTCAGACACACACACACAGTTGTTCACACACATTTTCAAGGTCAATCAAAGGTTATTAACAAAAATGAGAGCCGTCTGCTGGTTGGCTGTGGGCGCCATCGTCAGGAAAATTTTCGTTATATTTGTAGTTCATTTTTCTTGTAGTTGCGCGTGTCAAAATGTTAGTGTGGATATATGTATATATATATTTGTATATACATATATACATATGTGTGTGAGTCTAAACACATTTATTTTGGTTCCATAGAAATACGACAATAACCTAAATTTTCATGAGGTTCATTTACGCTTTGTTACACTTTCATTATGCGCTTACATGCAATCTGCTGTGTATCCGTGAAAGCAGTAAATACTATGTAAATATGTATCTATCTAAGTACATATATGCCATGGTCTTGGATACATGGACAACAAATTGAAACTAGATACACTTAAAGCTAATTGAGTCCACTTCTTTTAGGGTTGCTTTTCTTCTTTGATGGTTGATTTGATGTGAAGCAATTGATGATAGGTCAAAAGGGGTAAACGAGCTCTATTCAAACGATATTTTATTTATATATATATTATATTTATATATATGTATATTTAAATTTATATTTACATAAGCGCAGTCAGACTGTGTGTCAAGCAAAAGAAGCTTATTTATCTACAGGTGTATTCAACTTTAAGTAAAAAATACATAAAAAAAGTATATTTTGAGATATTTAAAATATTTTAATTTAACTAAATTGATTTATTTGTGTTTTTTTTTTATAATAATGCACTCCAATTAAATTTATCCGCATGGGAAACTTTCATTAGGTACAACATGAGAAACTAATTAGATATTTTTATCTGTTAACCGTCGCATAGATATATTTTTATATATATGTATATATATCTGTGAATATGAATATGAGCAGCTGCTGGTGGCCTGGCTCACATAAATTAAAATGTTTATTTAGTACCCTTGTTTTGGATTCGATTACAAGCGCAAACAAACGGTATTTGTTATCATTTGGTCTAAAGCCATAAGCCGCAAAAAACATATGTTCTCCTCTATCAGTTGTGGCCGGCACACAGCTTAAGTACATATATGAATATTGAAATTCAATTAAGAGACTCTTTTTGCCTGCGGTCGTAAATAAAACAATGGTTTATCAAACGTCAATTGTTTCCGCTTATTATTGGCTGGGCAGTCTGTTGTCACATGCGAATTGCAATTGGGAATATGACACATCTGTGCCAATATAGAACCATTATCTGTCTTATCTATACTATCTGTCTGTGTAATGTTTAATTGCGATATTTATATATAAATTTATATTGTCGTAATTAGTTGCTAAACTCTGCCGGGACCTTGCCTCGCAGTGTTCTTCACTATTTTACATATCAGGCAGTGCTGATAAGCGATGAATGGCACAACTTATGCAACAACTGACGGCATTCCAAATCCAAATCGATGATGATGATCATTGCCGTGAAAACAGATCGCAACACTGAGCAGAGATGTGCCGATAGGCTCTGATTACCTTTGGGTGCATTTCAGTTTACATGGATGGGGCATAGAAACATAGCATGTTTCCACAGCATGTATGGCAAGTAATGGCCTTATCAGACCGGGGCTGATCTGATCAATCGCTGAACCGGTGAATGTAAATGTCTAATTATAGTCTCCCGGTAGTGCTAAATCAAATTAGCAACCGTTGATAAGGCGCCAACGATTGACCTTCTCAATAAATAACAAAACACTTCCAACACTAACATAACTTTGTAATTGGGTAATTGGGCCAGCTGCTGTACGCGTCACCAATCACGCTCCCGATCAATGTACAGTTGTACCGGCGACCAACAACCGCGTACAATGGAGATAATCGAAGGTGTTGCAAACTATTTCAACTGCAGAATTTAAAAGTAGCTTGTATGTATTATGCCCTCAATGCAGATATCTTGATTCGATCCAAGTGACTCTTTATTAAGCAATCATAAATAATATTATTTGATAAACCTTTATCTCTCTATAGATAGAGTATACAAACATATTCTTGATAACATTGATGAATCTTCGTATATCTATAAAGTGATATGATGTCAGAGACGACCGGTCTACAAATTTGTTCTTGCATTACAAAACAGATTTTTAATCCAAGATTATTAGACATAGATTTAATGGGATGAACGTATTATGTCTCTTAAGGATAGAGGAATCACCAGTTGCATAAACTAACTTATTTTCATCATGCTTCAACTTTTACTCATAACTTTTTCTAACAGTCAGCAATAATCATCATCAGGAAAATATTTTAAATAAAACCCTTCCTTTTTGCCATCATTTACAGCGCGTCTACTATTTGTCGCTGGAGTACTACATGGGCAGGTCGCTAACGAACACCATGATCAACTTGGGCATCCAGAGCGAGTGCGAGGAGGCGATGTACCAGCTGGGTCTGGACATTGAGAATCTCGAGGAGATGGAGGAGGATGCCGGTTTGGGCAATGGTGGTCTCGGTCGCTTGGCAGCCTGTTTCCTCGACTCGATGGCAACATTGGGTCTAGCTGCCTATGGCTATGGCATCCGCTATGAGTACGGCATCTTTGCCCAAAAGATCAAGAACGGCGAACAGGTGGAGGAGCCCGATGATTGGCTGCGCTATGGCAACCCCTGGGAGAAGGCACGTCCCGAATTCATGCTGCCCGTTCATTTCTATGGCCGTGTGATCGATACGCCCGAGGGCAAGAAGTGGGTCGATACCCAGCGTGTCTATGCCATGCCCTATGACAATCCCATTCCCGGTTACAACAACAACCATGTGAACACCCTGCGTCTATGGTCCGCCAAGTCGCCCATTGATTTCAACCTGAAGTTCTGTGAGTAGTTGAATTGCCCAACTTAACTTGAGACTTATTTTTCATTTGCAATCTTTACAGTCAACGATGGTGACTACATTCAGGCCGTGCTGGATCGTAATCTGGCCGAGAACATCTCTCGCGTGCTGTATCCCAACGATAACTTCTTTGAGGGCAAGGAGTTGCGCCTGAAGCAGGAGTACTTTATGTGTGCCGCCACCCTGCAGGACATCATTCGTCGCTACAAGGCGTCCAAGTTTGGATCGCGCGAGGCGGTTCGCCACAACTTCGATCACTTCCCCGAGAAGGTGGCCATCCAGCTGAACGATACGCATCCGTCGCTGGCTATACCCGAACTGATGCGCATCCTCATCGATGAGGAGCATTTGGATTGGGTCAAGGCATGGGATATTGTTGTCCGCTCCTGTGCCTACACCAATCACACGGTGCTCCCCGAGGCTCTCGAACGTTGGCCCGTGTCCATGTTGGAGTCGATATTGCCTCGTCACTTGCAAATCATCTACCACATCAATTTCCTGCATATGGAGAATGTGAAGAAGAAGTTCCCCGATGATCTCGATCGCATGCGTCGCATGTCTCTGGTCGAGGAGGATGGTGAGAAGCGCATCAATATGGCTCATCTGTCGATTGTTGGCTCGCATGCCGTCAACGGTGTCGCCGCCATTCACTCGCAGATCCTGAAGGATTCGCTGTTCCATGACTTCTACGAAATGGATCCCAAGAAGTTCCAGAACAAGACGAACGGCATCACGCCACGTCGCTGGCTGCTGCTCTGCAACCCCGGATTATCTGATCTGATTGCCGAGAAGATCGGTGATGAGTGGCCCGTGCATTTGGATCAGCTGGTCGCATTGAAGAAGTGGGCCAAGGATCCCAACTTCCAGCGCAACGTGGCACGCGTCAAGCAGGAGAACAAACTCAAATTGGCTGCCATTCTGGAGAAGGACTACGGTGTCAAGGTCAATCCGGCCTCAATGTTCGACATCCAGGTGAAACGCATCCATGAGTACAAGCGTCAACTGCTCAACTGCCTGCACATCATCACCTTGTACAATCGCATCAAGAAGGATCCCACAGCCAATTTCACGCCACGCACAATCATGATCGGTGGCAAGGCTGCGCCCGGCTACTATGTGGCCAAGCAGATCATCAAGTTGATCTGTGCCGTTGGCAATGTTGTCAACAATGATCCCATTGTTGGTGACAAGCTGAAGGTCATCTTCCTGGAGAACTATCGCGTCACGCTGGCTGAAAGGATTATGCCTGCTGCGGATCTGTCCGAACAGATCTCCACCGCTGGCACTGAAGCCTCCGGCACTGGCAACATGAAGTTCCAGCTTAATGGTGCCTTAACCATTGGTACCCTCGATGGCGCCAATGTGGAAATGGCCGAGGAAATGGGTCTGGATAACATCTTTATTTTCGGCATGACCGTCGATGAGGTTGAGGCGCTCAAGAAGAAGGGCTACAATGCCTACGATTATTATAATGCCAATCCCGAGGTGAAGCAGGTCATCGATCAGATCCAGGGTGGCTTCTTCAGCCCCGGCAATCCCAACGAGTTCAAGAACATCGCTGATATCCTTCTCAAGTACGATCATTACTACTTGCTGGCCGACTACGATGCGTACATCAAGGCCCAGGATCTTGTCTCCAAGACCTATCAGGTAAGCAGTGAAAATCTATCTGAATTACCTTAAAATATAGATTTTAATAATATGTTCTTAATTTTTTTTGTAACAGAATCAAGCCAAATGGTTGGAGATGTCCATCAACAATATTGCCACCAGTGGCAAATTCTCATCGGATCGCACCATTGCCGAATATGCCCGTGAAATTTGGGGCGTTGAACCCACCTGGGAGAAGCTGCCAGCACCGGAGGATCAGCAATAAATCAATTAAAACATTTTTTTTGATATTCTATTTTATTATTCGTGTGCTTTACTTTTGTTAAAGTCCCATTTTAGGAGCCAAATGCAACAACAAACTAACAAGAAATCAAGAAATGAAAAGGAAACAAAGTTTAAGCTAGCGCTAAGATGTGAACATCGATTAGGCTCATTGTTAATTATTAAATATCTATCTTATTTAATAAACTCTATACAAATCTAATCTATTCAAATGCTAATCTTCAACTGGCTGGAATTGAATTAGCAGCAGCGACTACAGCACCACGGTACCTATATCCGCCATTGAGACCTCAGGAATACTTTCAAAGTAACTTAAACAAAAACTAGAACAACAAAATGGAAATTGAATAAATAAAAAAAGCAACACCAACATGATTACAACTTAGTGCAATGCTTTGTTTTTAGATATGGATATAAATATGCGTGTTAAATAAACAAACAAAAGAAAGTTCAACTGTTACATGTAAAGAAAATAATTTAATTTACATAATAAAATAAAAACACTTAAATTCAATCAAAGTAATTCACTGAGTGTGGGATGATTTAGTCATTTTCTAAGCCGTATCCTTATTTATTTCGAAAGGACACACACTTTTGAGCTGACAGCAAAAGGAACTATCGATTGCCATTCAAAGATTTCCAGGGATCTGACAAAAAATGTTGGATTCAAGTACAAGGAAAAAATGAGAATAATCAGAAAATCCGGCGCAACTTGACCATTTCAGGGGCTATCCCCATAATCCTTGAAAGCAGTTCGATAAAATTGGTCCCAGCGCTTCTAACACATCATGTTCTTTAAAAACATTCAAAGATTTGACCAATTTAGAGCTGGAGTTGTATGTATGTATGTTAAAGTATGCTTTAAAAGTTCGTAAATTCTTGGACTAGTTTTCAGTATCAACTTTATTCGACACCCTATAAGTATGCAATATTATTTGCTGGACCCACAGAGTACTTCTCTAACATTTTGTGCCTCGGCCTAAAAGTATACATTTTATTTTTCGAAAGCAATCAACCCCAAAAGTAATAATTTCAGTTTATTTCTTATTACTTATTGTAACATTTTTGGCACTACTAAATCAAAATAATACAAATAATAAATAAATAAAAATATAGTCCAACAAGCTGTTGCCATGGAAACGATTTCAAAATTTTGGTTATGCACATATTAAAGTACAAAAAAAAATCAGGGATTTTGCTCGCTTTTCGAGCACATCAATCAAAATTGACAGATAATACCGAAGTATATACGAGACACATGGAGCAACGTCTAAGGTTACTGAGCAAAGCCTGGCAAACAGAAGCCACAACACCAGTAAAACTTCGACGTGTGCGTCGCATTGGTTCTGTCAATTTTGAGACTAATGACAGCCAAAGATGCCATTGCAAAATTGAATCCTATCCTAGTCTGTACAGCGATCCAAGGATAAATGATAAATATGAACAAATACACCAGCAAATAAATGCGATGGATTTTGCTGCTTATTGCCTGCACAATTTGGACACAATTCCAAACTGCGCTCCGAGTTGCTGCCAACCACGGCAAATGGCTGGCTTGTGCAACTGCTCGAACTGCTTTGCTCATCAAGAGCTCTTAGAAGAGCTGAAGTATGCGGTACAAGCACTGGAGAGTGAGAAACAATTGGATAACAGCCACAATGCCCAGCCAGCAGCAAGACATGCTCGCTTGGAGCCAATCCTATCCCGTTGCTCTACCAAAGGTGAGGGGAAATATTTGAAAAATCGAGAGGCTTTGTTGACAACATTGAATGAGAACTTAATGGGGGATGTGGATATGGATACACCAGCAGCAAGCGAAAGGGATGCTCAGCTAGATGCGCTCACGGATCTAGTGCGCCAGACCATGTTAAAACTGGACAACTACATCGAGCAACAAACGGAGCAGAAGCAGCAGAACATCTACTCCAATTGGACTCCGTATTCAGATCAGTCTATGCTGAGCAATCTGAAGCAGCAGTGGAAGTGCCGAAGAAAGGCATTCAACTTGATGCCAGTTATCATCATGCCTCCATCTGCCCCACCTGCTCCACCTGCCCCGCCTGTAGTTGCCAAGCCGAAAGCAAGGAGATCTCGTTTGGTTCCGCGAAAGAAACGTGTTTCAGCAGAAAAATGTTCCACTTCTGCGGGTAAGTCGCACATAACAAACCGAGATACAATGATTGTGCTTAGTAATATATAATAAATACAACATATTGCTGAAGCTCTACTTATTTGTAGTTTCGCAAACGTCAAAGATGCGCGACAGTGGCACCACAATGTGGTGTCCCTGCTCTTGCTGTTGCAATACTTGTGGCGTTGTCACCGAGAGCATGACACGCTTACCCAACTCAGCATACCAAACTGGGGCCATTCAGGATCAAGTGAAAGTCCAGCCAGCGATGTCTGCCGCAACTCCGATTCCCAAGAAACTGTCTACGCAATCCAGAGAAAATAGTCACCCGGCGCGTCGGTCGGTTGAACAGCAACAAGAATATAACGTTTGCTACTGCTCGGATGCTCCTGAGCAGCATCCCGGATGTGGCAAGGCCAGTTTCCCAGCTACTGAAGAGGGGGAGGATCAAGAAGATAAAATATTGAAGCCGGAGATGAAGGCGGAGCAGTTGGCAGCGGCAGGCAGCTTGGATGACTGGTTTAAGAACGCCGAGAAAAGTCTGGCCATGTTGGAAATGCAGGAAAAGTACTTTTCAAACAATGAGTCCGAGGTGTACACCTCGCACAAGCTATTGCAAACGGAATCCAGGATCTCCATGGCTAGGGACATGCGCTTTATGGACACCTCAGAGAAATCTGTTAGCACCAGCGACCTGCAACAGGAGAGGGACAAGCGCCCCATGGGCAACTCAGAGAAATCTGTGTGCCAGATGAAGATCGCAGCTGCACAGACGCCTGTCAAGATTGTACAAATCTTTAAGTCACGATGTGGCAGAGTGTTATCCAACAAAAAAGGTAAGATTCGGTTTGTTCTGGAGTCCACAGAGCATGCCAAAGAGGAGGCCATGGTTCTGCCTAAAGTGATACCCAATCAGCACAAGTCCAGTTCGCCGTTACCCAAATGCCGTGTGCTGAAATCAATGCGCGAAGCACTGCCCAATGATGGCAACTTCTGTCGCTACTATTGTCCACAGAAGGCAGCAAGAGCTGACCAGCTCCCCGATGAGATATTGAACGATAGGGAAGAGGTCCAAAAAGCATGCAAGATTTCCCAGTACGAGTCGGCATGTGGCAAACGTTTGCGTGCCAAAGGTGATGAACAATTTCCATACACTTATCCCACGCAGTGATCCCTGCCAAAAAACTCAAAACACTTCCCATTAATTTTAAAATACTTCAAGTATTTCAAACTGTGGGGGAGATGGCTTCAAAATTTCCAGAGCAATGTTGAGTAGTACTGAGCCAGGAATGGATGCAAGCAGATCGTGGGAGTCGGGAGTCAGATGTGACTGCGATTCACAAGTCCAATCCAGTCATTGGATCGGAGGCATCTCTGAGTCACAAGAGAACGCTAATTCGGGAAACGGAAACTATTTTGAGCCTGCCAGCGCTGCACAAATTCCTCATGCATGGGATACTTCTGGATGGGATGCATCACGCCAAATTAATCAGTCTGCGTCAGGTGCTTGGATCGAAAATGAATCAGAACAAAAAACATCAAATGAAGATGCTCCTCGAAACAGACCTTCAATACTAATCGTACTGATTAAGTATGTCAAAATTGATTTCAATTAAGAATTGTGTTTTAATTTAAATTTGCTTTAATTTAGTAAGGCAGCAAATTCGCAAGCGAGTAACAAACAAGCAGCAAAACCACATCAACCTGAAGTGAAATATAACTTTTATAAGGATCAGCAGTCGCAACGTGTCTACAACAAGGCAAGTGGCATGCAGTGTGGGGCACGAAATGTATCTGTTGCCACTAAAGATAGCGACGAGTGCAATGTGGGCTGTCTAGAGAGAACACTTCAGGGCCTCATTCCGAATGAGGAGTGCCTCAGCTATCTGAAGAGTCTTGCCTGCGCAAAGAGGCCGATCAAAAAAAGGAAGAAGCGTCGGCCCAAAACTGTTTTCGATCGTTTCGCAGATCCGCCGTTTGTCATCGAACCGAAAACCTTCATCATGGACGGCTGCAATGGGAACTGCTGTCGTTCCTCTTGCCATACCTGTCACTGCTGCGCTCCATGCTGGTTCTGATGAGGAAACTTGTCAAAGGAACCCCAAATAACTAGAAACCGATTGATGTGGGAATTCACACAACGCCAATTTTAGATGCAGAAACTATTTGGATTGATTAAGCTTAAGCTGACTGGGAAACTGTTGATGTTGGGTAAACCGAAAACAGTTGCGAAAACTGTCAAAATTGATGAATATTTTATAAATTTGGAGCACCACAAAGCACTGACTCAGACTGGACCTGACCTTTACCGCGTACCGATGCCAATAAATAGAAAGATATGGAGGGATTTGACGAAAAGAGACGTTCTATGAAGCAGGAGCTGCTGCGACGAGCCCTCCTCCTTAAGGTGCACAATTCCAAAGATAGGTCTGCGCTGTATGATGTGCTCACTACTAGGTGCAGTACCCAGCCAAGGCGCATACCCCTTACCAAGGATCCGCAACTAGTACGCAACATGCAGCGCAACCTCTCTAACTCCAAATGGGAACCATTCTCCCGAACGGGCTTGGCGCAGCGCGAGATAGCCGGCTGCCTGGAATGCGGAGAAGCCACTCCAAAGAAAATGTGTCCCAAATGCAGAGCTAATGGTAAGAGCACAGAAAACAGAATCCCCACTTCAGATATGAACGAATCATTTAGTTAAAACTGCCACAGAGAAAGTGTATCGAAGATCCCGAGGTAGCTCGTTAAGCTATCCATCTAGTTGGAACTTGGTGATGGTTGAGGATTCGCAAGTGGCTGATAGGAGATCCGCAGAGCTCTCTCCAAGTGATGTAACCAATTGCGATGCACTCCATCGGACAATTTACGATCAACGCTTAGCCGATCATCGCGGAGGAGCCCACCATCAAAGGAAAATTGATAATTCCCTGCAGTGCTCGAAGCTGACAAAGAGCTTCAAAAAGGAGCCCACAATTGAAGCGAACTCACGCATCAGACAGGTTTTCGAGAAGCCAAAGCAAAAGATGCGCGACAAGTCGATACAGAGTGATATGGGCTATGGGGCTAAGCGAGTAGTCAGCAGCTCACCCAACATAGTTAGGATGGAGCATGTCATAGATGGCTCAGGATTCGGTAAGCAGCGTGTCTTCAGCGGCGAAGCAGGAAGCCAGTCGGAAAACGCGTGCAGCTGTTGTTGTGTCTGGAGCAAATACCCATTATCAGGCTCATCGCATCCCATAAACGCAGCAGGGATATCTCGGAACAATGACGGCTACACATCATCGGTCATCGACAGTCGGGCCTCCAATAGCAATGCAAGCATTAAAAACCAACAAAAAGTTGGGGAAGTGCATTATCCAACCTCGGAGCATTTGAAAAACATTGAGCACATTAGCCGCCCACCCACCATGATGGATACTACGATTCCAATCAGAGAAAGCAATTCTGTAACCCAGCAAGAGAAACATCAATCCAATCAGGATGGGGTTTCTAAGATGAACAATGTGCAAAATTACAGAAGAACATCTAATGAAAAGACAGAAGTTTCTTCAAGAAATGAATCTAGTGACGAAAACGCGTCTCATAAGCAAGCTGCAGCCAACAAATCAATTCAATGTTCACGTTGCTCAAATGCTATGACACAAACCGAAGGAATTCGACAGAATTTAGTTAAAACTGCAAATAAAACTGAATACAAAGCGTCAAAAAGACGTCAATCTGTAAATTTAGTAAAATCTGATCGCAAGGGCTCGAAAAGACAACAGTTTAAGAAGGGTGCGCCTCCACATTCCTTGAATGACGTACAGCCGAGTCCCAGGAGCAACGAGCTTCACCCAATATCAAGAACAGCTCCCAATGTCAAGCAGACAGGCAAGCAAATTCAAAATTACTCAACTACTAAAACACAACAGTTCCAAGGCAGTTCTTTACCCGAATTCATTGTGGTCCGTGGTAATCATTTGGCCGCGAATTGCTGCCAATTCCAATATCGAAACTGTTGCAAGCCAATCAGACAACAGCCGGCAAGCTCAAATCCTTTTATACAACTTCATAAGCCGTGCCAATGTCCAGCCTGCATCAAACGCAGTACTAAGGCCCCAATGCCAACGATAAATCCTTCAATAAAACCGAAGGCTTACCCAAATGATCAAATGGCCAAAGAAAAATTGGAGAGGGTCAAGACAACGGAGCCTGAAAGTAGCATGCCAAAGTATGATGTCAAGTTTCCATCAGCTACAGCTAAAATTCAGCCGAATAAGGCTCCTGAAAATAGCTACCCAGATGCAAAATCTCCAGTTACGTCCAGAAGCAAAGCCAATGGCAACCCATCATCAACATATAGTGATGCCAGCATCAAGAGTAAGAGCGATTGTATTTGCCACAAATGTGGTGCACCCATCGATAAATTCGCCTGGAAGGCAAACAACTCAAGAGATTCATCTAATGAGAGCCATCGAGATCAATTAATTCAAAGGAGTTCAAAACAATTGCACGACGAAATTCAAAAAGAAAAGAAAAAGTCTCAACCCATAGCCATAATGAATATAAATTGGAACAAAAATAATACTTCAAGGGAGCAAACCGCATCTAATAATTATCAAAACAAACGTTGTACAACTGAGACGTGCATGAATCAGTGTGGCAAGTGTCGAATAACACCAGTGAAAATGGAAAAGGGCAGTGTTATGGCAAATCTGGTTGTGGATGATAAATGTGATGTTAATCAAATAATTGAAATCCTTCGGGAGACAGTCGCCGGTTTGGAGAAGCAAGAGCAATTGTTGCGACAAAAGATTTCAGTTGCAGATCAGAATAGCGTCATTGAGAGTTCTGCAAGCGATTTTTTGCCTCACACGAATTCAAACTATAGATACAACAGGATGCCCGAGAACTATTATAATGAGATTCCGAACTATAAAACCTCTCAAGCTAGTAATCAATTCAATTCGGACTACCATAATCAAGGCTATCAGGAAAAAGATCCTAATGACATGTCAAACATTTCATTTCCCCAACAACCCAATGCCCAAATGGTAAAGTTTAGCCGGAAAGAGCAGATCCAAGCAGAAATAGCTACACAAATTGATTCTGACCATCTTCAGAATGAATCGGAGCAACAAATCAGCCGTCAACAGCCCGAATATGGAAATTATCTCTGTCAATGCAACTGTGAGAATCAGGCTGAAATTAATTATCATGGCTATTCGAATGAAAACAATAATCATTTAAGGATTACAGATTCGAATGCGTCAGTTAAGGCCAGATCTCGTACACGTAGTGGTGGCAATCCGGATACCATTGAGAAGGACTTGAAAGCACGCACAATCGTTTCATGTGACAATAAGAAGTGTAAAACCCTTCAGAGCTTGAAGCCAACTCAATCATTTATACAAATTTTTCACATGGCCATGGCTTTAAGGAAGAATGGAACCAGCTTTCAGAAAGATCCCATTAATAATAGTTATTTCGACACTAAACTTCAAAGACCATTGTGCGCTTTAAAGCATGAAGACCAGAAAGCTCAAGTCTCGCTTAAGACAAAAATGATTTTAGACATTCCAGATTACGAAAACTACGAAAGTCATATCTTAAATAAAAAATCAGCAAAGAAAGATCCCTGCAAACAGCCCAAAAGAGAACCTGCACAAGAAGTAAAATCAATGGTTAACATTCAGAAAAGCGATCTTGGAGAACCAACACAGTACGAAGCCAAAATTAAAACAGATCCTAAGCGAAAAGGGCATGAATACTTCAGAATGAATAACAATAGTAAATATCTCTGTAGCCAGCAAGATCAATCAGAGGAAGATCGATTCCGAAAACAATTTGAACAAGAGCAAGTTAATTCTGAATGTAGATGGACTCACAGCAGAAAACATGAGAAAACACAGGAAAGTTGTGATTGCGAAAAAGCGAAATACCAGAAACATTCAAGTGAATGCAGGAGACGAAACAAAGGCCAAGCCAAAGATCAAATACGAATGCAAGAAAAAACAGTGGAAAAAGATCTGTCACAAAAGCATTTTAACCAAAGCCAAAAAAGTGCGGCTTTTGCAAAATTGGAGCATAGAGATAATGTTCCACGACAAATTCACCAAAATCCTTTCCATTCCCAAAAGTACTCAAATAACAAGAGTTATGACTTGGATTTTTGTGGGAATCGTAGTGAATATTCAATCGAAGATACAAACCGTAACAATATCATCAATGGAGAGTCAACACAAGCGACTTCTAAAAGCTGTTTATCTCTTTGCAATGCATATCAGATGGAACCAAAGAAATCCAAATCGAGCAGCAATTTTTCTAATATCAAAAAAACACGTGAAAAGAAAAAGAAAGAGGAATCGGCACATTCGGAAGCAAAGAATTCAGCCTCGATAAAGAGTCTATCTATGTGCAAATGGAGAAAACAAGAAAAGAAACAGGAAATTAGATCAGATCTGTTGGAACCAACGAAGACGTGGAAAGACGAACCTGATAATTTGGAAGAGAACACAACTAAACCAGGGAGAAGTCTTTATATTTGCAAGAGAACAGATCGAGAAAAGAAAGAACCAGAAAACGATGATCCTTTCAAGTCTAAGCCATTATTATTGCTTCGAAGAAGCTCAAAAAGTGAAAGGAAAGCGAAGGAGTCTTCCCAATCACAACAAACCAAACGTTCCGAATCAAAATCACTCAAATTTTTCTCATTCGGGCATCAAGTAAAGCGTGAGCGAAAAGAGTCTGTGGATTGCCTAATCGCAAAATCATCACCGGTCTGTCTGTGCCAACTCAGACACAAGCCAAAGTTAGCGGACCTGTTAGGAAGTTCGAACAGAAGCAACCAGGATAAGAATCGATGCAATGCTCCCGAGCCACACAGCAATGACGATGATGTTAAAGTGCTCTGCGATTTCAGCTATAGATTTTCTCATCGCAGTTACGGCGACGAAGATGGAAACATTGAGGACGATTGCGTCTGCGATATAGACAAAGAAAATCATGAGATATTGAAGTGGCAGCCAAGTGGAAGTGTAAATAATTTTTATTGCATTCTGCAGCACAAAGGGACACATTAACTGAAATTGATTTTAGAGCCGCATCAAAATTGTAAATGTACCTTATTTAAATAAATAAAAAACAGCATGATTCAAACTGTTTAATTATTTACTAGCACTGTAACGATAAAATGTGGCGGCAGTTCGATCACAAATCTATCGATAAGTCGGCACAATATCAACAATTGGTGCCCATTGAAAGCACATTTAACAAAATGTTGAATTTTTTAAATAAAACTCGACAATTTCTACATCCAATTGCACGCAATATATCGAATACACACGCAGCCTGCCAGAGCGATGCAAGCGTCGAGGCGACAAGGGAACCAGCCGTAACAAAGCCGGCTTTGATATTGCCACAGAACTATGCACAATTTGCGCCCGTAAACCGGAACAGTGCCAGGCAGGCGTGGATTGAGAATGTTGATGCAGTGAAGGAGCGTAAAGTGGGCATGATGGAACTGCATCCGGATGTGTTCGCCGCACAGCCGCGGGTCGACATCATACAAGAGAATGTCGAATGGCAGCGCAAGTATCGTTATGTAAGCATGGCGCATGCCAAAACACGCGCCGAGGTCCGCGGCGGCGGACGCAAGCCCTGGCCACAAAAGGGAATGGGTCGTGCTCGCCATGGCTCGATACGATCACCGATGTTTAAGGGCGGCGGCATCGTACACGGTCCCCGTTCCCCCACATCCCATTTCTATATGCTGCCCTTTTACACACGCGTCTTGGGCCTGACATCGACGCTAAGTGTTAAGCTTGCTCAGGATGATCTGCACATCATTGAGAACGTGGAGTTGCCCACACGGGATGCTCAATTCATCAGGGATCTGATAGCGGAACGCAACTGGGGACCATCTGTGCTGATTATTGACAAGTGGGTGGACAATATACATGATAAATATATATCTTATATTAACACATTTCCTTTTCAGGCAAGAGATGTTTCCGGAGAACATTTGCTATGCCACCGATTCCATTGGGTATGTGAATCTGATGCCCTCATTTGGACTTAATGTGTATTCGATGCTGAAGCACGACACCTTAGTCCTCACTGTGGAGGCCGTAAAGCATTTGGAGCAGCGTCTACTGTATCAGTTGCATCGCAACGATGCAACCAGCAAGAGCCTTAAATTCAAGCTGGATCAAGTTTAGATATAAGTTTTCAATTAATTGTATTTCCTTGTACCCAAAATGCAATTGTTAGCCACTTCGATTGTGATGAGTTGTTTCGATTCTTAATTGGCCCATTGCTTGGTGGTCAATGGATCCGTATCCATTTCGGATATCATCACAGAACAGGCGCCCTTCAAGCGATCAACGAATTGTCTCTGAAATTCACGAAGGAATCCACGCTCCGAGTTGCTGTGATTGCAGAGCAGGACCGTGGTGCCATTGTGATTAAAGTCCAGCACTTCGTGATGCGACATCTCGCCAGTGATGACCAGATCAGCCGGCACACCCTGCAGCACCGAGCCACCCGAGCCGGCACAGATACCGACCGTTTTCACATTGATCTTTGAATTATGGCCATTGGCGCAGGCCATGTGCACATCATTCTTAATATGCTCCTGCAATGCACTCACAATTTTGGCTAGGGGCATGTTGGTCTTCACTAGACGGCCGGAACCAGTACCTGGCTTTGCGCCCGGTTCTGGGATCACCGGTTTAATGTCCTCTATATCAACAGCGTGGGCTAGCCAATCGTTCACGCCACCTGGTATTTTGTCCCATGCCGTGTGGGGTGAGTAGAGTGCTATGTTATTGACCAGACAAGAGGCCACCACTCGCTCCTTCCAATGGCCCATTGTGATGCGTGTCAGCGGCTTAAAGATGGGCGGATGATAACTAATAATCAGATCCACTTTTTTATCAACAGCTTCGCTCATCACCGGCTCCGTCAGATCATTGGTCAGCATAATTTTCTGTACAACTTTCTGTAATTACAGTTTGCTCATTAGAAAAATTGTTGCAAACTGAGATTGAAATGTTGAATTACATCTTTTGATGGTTCGATCAGAAGACCCACGTTGTCCCATTTCTCTGCTAGGGTTGTGGGCGCAAAACTCTCCAACTGCTTGACCACCTGCATTAAATCCATGCCACATGCTTGCTTGGTCATGCTTCTCACAACGGCCACGCAACTTAGCATATAAAAACTCAATCTGTAATAGATCTTATTTTATAGAACAAATGTTTCGGACTTTTATTTCTTCTTTATTTCGCATTAAGTGCTGCACAACGCTAGTAAAAATGCCGACCTCTTTTTCCAGCACAGACTGTTTACGCGGTTGTTTGAATAACATTTTAATGCAAGTCATTTTTCTAATAGAACACGAAATATATTTCGTCAATATATTACATAAAAAATTATTTTTCTTTTATTAAGTAAATTAAGTGATTTCCTATTTGAATGCGCAAAACATATTTTTCATTTGTAAAACAGAAATTCGCATAAATGTGCATTAGTACGTTGATGTGTAAAAAATATTTAAGTTTCTAGGGATTAATATTCAGAATCCGCATTTAAAAATTCGGAAAGTTAAAGCCACCTTTGATTCCCTGAACTAGCAATATATTAACAAAAATCCCAAGTGACGAATAACAAACAGATAAGAAAGCCGCAAGCAAAAAAAAAACCAACAAATTGAGTCACACTCTGGCATTGGTTGAGATCGATGTCCTTCGCATTCGATCTAATTATTGGCATTTTAATTATAGATACTCTAATTATAGACTATTTTCTGTTCAATTTTAGAGTTGCATTTACTTTGCCATTCTCAAGGATCAGAACGTTAGGGTTTCAAAATGTTGTTCCTTTTTCTACAGCAACAGCTGCAGCCATTTTTAGCATTCTCTTTACATCTTCGTCCAGGCTTCGACTTCGCGTCACGCACTTCATTCAAGTTTTAGACGCGGAGCGTTGCACACGTACCTCCCATAATAACAAAATACTTGCATATGGTACTTGATTGTAGTTTTAAGAATTATTGTTATTTTAGTTGTTGTTGCTATTGTTGTTGGTGGTGTTTACGTTGTTGTTGCTTTTGCTGTAAAGTGCTCACACATTCAAACCGCAGATAAATTTTATGACGCTACGCGCCCCAAATCAAAAAGCTTTTAACACAAAGCACAACAGTCTGGCAACGCCATTTGGATTCCCCCACCCATCAGAGCTTTGTAGTGAATATAGTCACAGCACAGCTAAATTTAACCAGCTTCAGCAAAGCGTTCAGTGCTATTTTCAACGCAAAAGAGTCGAGACATATGACCGCAGTTCAGTCAATTAACAGTTTAAGCGAAACGCGTACATTTCATATGGAACAGCAAAACAAGTTACAATAACAGACAAGTCTGAAAGGTGTGTGCGCGTGTAATAAAATACAAAAATAATACATAAAATAAATCAAAAAACAGCAGACACATAGAGGAAAACTTATAATTTGTGTGCATTGAAAAAAAGAAACAGCTCGGCTGCTTGCTAGAATGTATGTGTGATTATGTGTTTGTGTGCATGTTGAGTGACTGTGAGTGTGTGCGAAACGAAGACAGGTGCGCAAGCTGAAAATAAAACAGACAACTGAAAAATATAAGAATTTCCACTGCATGCGTCGTATTACCAGTAAATGAGAAACTAAAACAAGTATTTTTGTTGTTGCTAATCATAACTTCGACATGCGCTAATCTCGTCCGTCGTTGCTGTTATTGCGTTTTCACTTGTATGCCCCACACTACCTTCGTTTCACTCACACTTATGGCAGGCAGCGAATGCGCGACTGCCAGAGGAACGCTTAAAGCGCAGTTACGCGAGCGACCAGTTGTGTGTGTGTGCCTGTGCTTATGTTTGTTTGTGTGTGTGAGAAGCTAGTGAGTTAAGCAAAGCTTAAAAGCTAACTTCAGCGTGTGAATTTCCATTTATTTATAAAAGAAATTTTTGCAGAATCTACGAGAAGCAACAGTTGAGCGCATACATATATTTTTATATATGTGAAAAAAGACTTCAGTAAAAAAAGAAAATTGTGTGCGGCATTAATAAGCAGCAAAGCAAGAAGCAAAATAGGAAGAATATTAACTTTAACGCAAAACCGCAAAAAAGGCCAGCAACAGGCAAAAAGTTCAAAATGTGGAACCAAACGGCAACAGCAGCAACAAGTGATAATAACAAGGAAAAGGAAACGGTAGAGGATTGTAGCTGTGCTGGTGCTGGTGGTGGTAGCGTTGCCAGCACTCTTCCAGCTCTCAGTGTTGAGCAGCAGCAAAAAGCAACAGCAGCAGCAATTGAAACTAACAGTAAACAATCAAAATCATCAGCAACAACATTTGGCGGCAAAAGCAGCGAGCAACAACAAAATCAAGAAAGCCGAGCCGCCATTAACAAGCAAAAAGAATTTGCAGCACAAAGCGAAACAAGTGATTCTGGTTTCATATCCGGCCCGCAATCAGCTCAAATCTTTAGCGGCGAACTAAGCGACGACGAGCTCCAACAGGAGCAACAGAAAAAACAGTCAGAACATTTGGACAAGGGCCAGGAGCAGGACCAGACCCGGGGCAAGGATAAACAGCAAGTGGTGCTCGATTCGGGCATCATTGACGAGGAACCAACGGAGTACACTTCCGACGAGGAGGTCGAGGAACAGGAGCAGCAGACAAGTCAAAAAGGGGCTGTATCTGGCGCCGAACAGCCGGCCGTTGAGCAGATGCGCTTCAAACAGAATGTCGATACGGGCATACCGCAATGGACCGTACAGTCGAGCCTCGCCAGCGGCGGCACCGCTTTGAACAATCTCAATACAACAACAACAGCAATTACAAATGCCAACGCCTCCGCTGGACGAAGAAGCGCCCCACAGAATAGCAGTGCAACAACAACATCTGCAACAACACCAACAAATGCAGCTGGAAATACTGCAAATGCAACTGCACCATTGAGCGGAAGCAACAACATCAACATCATCAATGCCTGGGAGCAATTCTATCAACAAAACGACGATGGCGACACGTAAGTAATAAAAAAAAAAACAATTAGCAAATGGGTCTTAAATCTCTAATATTAATTCGAATCTTTAAATTAAAATTGCAATCGACATTTGAATCCAAGATTCTCTTCAATAATATGTAAGAAAAATGACTAAGAATCATCGGTTTTACCCTACTAAAATATTTTAATAAGCAACAGCATTATGACTATTTCTATGAAAGTTGATTGTGTGTAGCACAGTCATAGTTCATTGATTGGGTATGTTATAACTAAATGCATAAGTAAGTATAGGCTATACGCATCGTTAGAGTTTGTTAAATATATTTGAAATACATAATTGAAGAAAAAAGGCAGAGATTTATAGGAATATACTAGTATTAATTGCTGGGCTTTTCTAAGATATTTTCCGATGCTTGGTCAAATATAGTTGGTGTATAGGGAAATCTTTTAGTCATCTTAGTGAAGATCGCTATAAATTAGACTTGGTCACCAACTGGGGGAGACTTTTATGAATCACAAAACAATGAAGCGACTTTAGACTTTCAGACGACGACGACGATGACACGTGTTAGTCAGGCAATCAGGGGTTTTCCTGGTATGTGCCTGGTTGTATATGTACTACCTGTACAGGTACACTCACGCACAGCAAACAGGTTTTTGGGCATCGCAAATTTGTGGGTTTTTACCACGAAACGATCAAACAACAAGTGGGAAATGTTCAGGTAAAAATGTTTCATTTACCTCATTTCTCAAAATTTTTACAGCTTTCTCTCTTTCACTCACTCACTTATTATCTTTCTCTCTTTATCTCTGTAGTCCACTGCATTTGGCCTGCATATCGGGCTATGTGGATGTTGTAGCCGCACTGATACGCATGGCACCACATCCATGCCTCCTGAACATCCAGAACGATGTGGCCCAGACGCCCCTTCATCTGGCCGCACTAACAGCGCAGCCAACGATCCTGCGCATGCTTCTATTGGCCGGTGCCGAGGTGAGTAAACCTAACCCATAAGTGTTGCAGGCGCACCTTTTACAGAGTAACACCCATCAATCCATACATCAATCTAACTGTCTATCTATCTGTGTGCAATATAATAGCCCACTGTACGTGATCGTCATGGCAATACTGCGTTGCATTTGTCCTGCATTGCCGGCGAGAAGCAGTGTGTACGCGCCTTGACGGAGAAGTTTGGCGCCTCGGAGATTCATGAGGCACATCGCCAATATGGACATCGTTCCAATGACAAGGCAGTCAGTTCGCTGAGCTATGCTCACCTGCCTGCCGATCTGGAGATTCGCAACTATGATGGTGAGTACGCTTCATGAACTATTTAAAAAATATGTTTTAAACTCAATGTGTCAATTCATTATATAATTATTTTATATTCTTATGTTAAAATTAACACTTATCTATGTGGCTCTGGTGATTAATTATTCTACCAGATATTTTCATACATCAAATACATTTGCTCAGTTATTGTTGAAATTAAGGAAATTCTGTGTTGGAATCTGTATCGCTGTCTATACTGTAATAATATGGTTTTGGCAGTTGTACCCAAAAAAAATTTTTGGCACTTCTGAGACATTTGATTTGTTGCCAAAAGCAAATAAAAGATATAGTATAGTTCTATATTTTAGCTGTCCCGCCATCGGCTAGCCACAGTGCGAGACATTGTCTGCCAACAGAAATATATATTTGATATTTATATAATCCAATATATTCCGATGGCCTGTGCTGAACAGTAGCCAAAAATACATTTGGCCTCCCCACATTTTTCGCCTGAAAATATGTTTCTCATTGGCTTTTTTGCTTTATTATTGATTTAGCCAAGAGAGAGATATATAAGCAAATGCGCTTTTCTGTTTGACGTCAGCAATGAGTGGCATTGTTTATAAATTGTTCGTTGGGTTTAAAAAAAAAAATGTTTTAAATTGCGCAAATCTCGAACGTCAAGGAAATAAAAACAAAAACAACAGCAAAGGCAAAAGCGGTAATTCCATTTAATTTCCAGCTCATTTCATTTGCTTCTCACACACGAATCCGTAGCTTCAGATACTTTTACGATTATGTATCTGAGAGATGGCAGGCGCGGCCTTATTTCCTTGATTGTTATTATTGATTTATTTGTATACAAATGAGTTAAATGCGCCAACAACAACAGGTGCCTATTGGTTGTGTGTGTCGGGTGAAAGTAACGGGCTGCGTGTGTTGTTTGTTGTGCGGTGGCTGACTAGAAAATCATGGACTCTTAAAATGAGAATTTTGCAGTAATTAAATAATATGATTTCCGTTGCTTTGTCCAGCAAACCTATAAAAAAAAATCCGTTTTTTTGCTTCCATGCACAAAGTATCGCATTTCGAAAATCACTTGAAAATGGCAATTCGAATAGAAAACGAAACTAAGCCGGAAGAAAGTAAAAGTCGTCATAAGAGCATATACACATACACATACACACACACACACACACACACACACACACATAAAAGTATTTTTATATTATTCAAACACAAAAGTGTTGAGGCTTGTGCAACTGCCGACTCAAAAAGGTTAATAAACTTGACAGTTTGGCGAAGCTGATCTGAGCTGTGCTCTGCTGAAGGGGCTTTAGCTTCAATTTTACGGCCATGCACACTCACACACATACACTCACTCACACACACACACATAGACTGTTATTAATGCGTGTGTTTACTTTAACCTTTCGTTTGTTTAATCGATTATTGTCGCTTTTGGGCTATGTATAGCCTTGCTAAGAATATAAAAACCACAACAACAACAACAACAAAGAGTTCGCCATTGATTTTTTCTTAGTGCTTTGCTCTTTTCTCAAACATGTGGTGAACAAACATTTGACAGCTTCTACAACTTAAAAACCAGACCAAACCGGTCTCTGGTCCACATGCCTCTCACATTCGAGATAAAACAGCTGCTGCTGGCCGAACAACAACACACACGCACACCACATCTACATTTGTATATGCCTGTAATCTATATATAGAAGAGTAGACATTGCACATAACATATGCGGAATGGACTTATGCTTAAATATATATATCTGTATATCTCTTGGCTGGCTCAATGTAGACAAAGCTACCTCTCTCTCTCTCTCTCACTCTCCCCCCCCCCCTCCCCCCCAAAAAAAAGAAACTAAATCTAAAAGAAGCACAAAGAAAAACACAAAATTATACAAGCTGACAGTTTAATGCTCTGTTTTAATCACCTGTGGAAATATTCAACTAATAAATTAATCAATTTCTTTCATTCATTATCCTTATCTCTATAACACAAAATTCAAAGTTCCATAGGCAATTCTTCAATCAAACATAAATTTTCAACCTATCAGACAATTTGACGTCTGACACTCAGACAAGCAGGCACACAGCCTGTTGCATGCCAAAGTCTAAATATCTGCCTCCATTTGAAGAGTATCAAAAGGCAGGCGAAACGATGACACAAAGACAACGACAGCTTTTTCTTTCAAATTTTTGGGTTTTCCCATGCAAAGGCGGCAGACACATTAAGTTATATATTTATTTGTGCTTGTATTATTATTATTATTATTTGGTTTTTTTTTTTTTGAGGCAATTTTAAATGTGCGCGATTCGAGTGTCTAAAATGCCAGATGTTATAAAATCATATTCAATTGGGTTTCTACACAAGAGTCACAAGACTTTCTTGTTGATTGACGTCATTGTTGCACTAAATATATGTTGATTGATCCCTCAAATTGGGTAAATCAAACAAAAAAGTAAAGAACAGTTATAATAACAGGGGAAAAATGTAATTTCTGCGAACTGCACAAAGAAACGAGAACTCGTCGTAAGATTTTGGTAAGGAAAAACTCGAGTGTGAATAACACAAATAAATCCGTTTTTTATAAGAAACGGGAAAGTGTTGATATACAGATATGTGTGTGTATGTGTAAAGTAGTCTACAATAAAAATATCTGTTCCTGCCTCAGAAATGTAGTCTAAATTTAACGAGCTATTTTCTTATTTGTATCGTTCAAATTTTTTATGCTTGCTTTTTGCATTCTTTGCCTTAAATTTAATGCAATTCGCTTGTGGAAAATGTTACGAAAATAGTCGCTGGTTTTTCTTCTTTTTTGTCGCGCCTGGCTATTAGCCAAGTTATTTCAAATTTAAAGTAAATATGTCGGAAACAAATTCACATATGTAGACAGAAACTATGTGCCAGTATTTCTGGCCACTTTGTACGTGCAATGCATAATTGTGAAGAGCAATGGCAAAGTGAGTTCAAGGGTTATCAAAAAGACAACTTATCAGCAAAGTGTGAATTGTTCACACACTAGAAATATATAATATATAGTCGTATATATACATTTATATATATACATATATATATATATATAAAAGTGCATATATATTTCTTGATGTCAACCATATGCTTTTCTTCTGGCTTTGGAATTTCCCAGCTATTTCTGAAATATCGTCCTAATTACTACTAGTTTACTAGCGATAATCACTTTGGCCCTGACGTGGTCATTACAATAGAGGTGTATATATTTATACAAAGAAATATATATGAACTTTATTCACGAATTGGGCACGCAATCGGACTGCCTGCGGTTTAAGGAATATAAATAAATACACGCGACGACCATTAAAAATAGAATTTCCGAATTTCCTTCTTGGCCAAAAAAGAGTAAAACGATTTTTACAGTTTTATGGGAACTTCACGTGCCCCATTTCTGGGTAATAAGCCAAACAAATTATTTGCTTATATTCTTGTGATTAAAAATCTGACTTATCAGCAGATTTGTGTAGAAATTTACAAACAAACAAGCATATATATTTGTGTGTGCCACATATGGCAAATCTCTGTGAATCTGTTGCAAGAACTAAAGAACTTTCCAAAAACGGTATTTACTTCACTTCACTTATGATAATAGAACACAACACAACACAGCAGGGCTGGGCTCTGTGCCCAGTTGGTAACTGGTGATAAGCCAAATCCAATAGTCCCACAGGCAATTGCAGCGATTGTCACAACGCGTCGTCGTCAAGCTAAGGCCAAAACCTTATCTTTCCGAGAAAAACCCCAATGGTGGTCGTTTATTATTGCTCTGACGGCACTTATTGACTACATATGGCCCAAGTACACCACATTCACTCACACACACACGGCTTGTCGTCCAGCCAAACTGTGCTATCAAAAAGATAAGTGCTATCAAAGGTTTTCCCATCAACCATTTTGAATACCCTTTGCCGAGGGTATTGCAGATTTATTTACTCAATTAAATGTAAAATTAATTTCTTAGACTATGAATGTACCGGGTATATAGTTTTCAGCATCTTGAATATTATATTTTGAAATAGTCATAGACAGTCATAGAATATGGTAAAGGTAAGAGGAGTGTATTCAGTCTGCTACGTGCCCCAGTTTATATGTCTGAACTATTATCGATAGTAGTAGCACACACACATTCCATTCCATTTTCTGTATCCAAATAAATTTGAATGCGGACAACACGTGCAGCAGTTTGTTAATTCTAAGGCAGTCCAGAATGACTTGTCGTATTTTGCTGTAACCTTCCACAAGTCAAGTAATGGGATTTCGCACATCTATCTGTATATAGGCAGACAGTACGTAATGGAGTGGGGAATGCCGTGGAACGGTAGATGGATAGATTGATCATCTTGGAACGTAAAAAAACTGATGAAAACTGGAGACTAGAAAACAAGATGAAACGCTTAAGAAACTGATTGTTGTAGTTGCGGAGCGGAATTTGCATAATATGTGTACTAAAATCTTGAGCGTACTTTGGAACCGTATTGAACTGCAGTGCCATTAAATAAACAGGTTTTTTTTTTACGTACATATGTGTGTATACTTAGATATGGAGTAACGACTGCGGTGTTATGTGATCACAATTGGTAATTGATCATTAAATGTGCTGTGTTTTTATGGCTGTGATGTGAAACAAGAGCTTAATGGTAATTAATCGATAAAAAGTCACTTATGGTTATATTATATCTAAAAAAAACAATAGTTGAGCAGAGAGGCAGAAAATATTGCACAGTTTTATAGCAAATAATTTCGATAATTATCGAATTGGGTAGCATTTTGATTATTAAAAAATGTCCATAGCAAATAGGAAACGAAATCGATAATTAATGATTGCGTAGTTTCTGAATATTTACGAAAGATTTTCTCAATGGCGACAGAGTACGATGTCAATATTATTAACCGAGTTTGGTGTTCCATTGTTTAAAAGTGGCAGCTGTTCGTATAGGAAGCGATCTCCTCTTGTGCACATTTCTTTCGTTTTTTACTCGAAACATTGTTCAATGGCGAACAACATTTGTTCTGTTACCCACCTGGGGTCTGGACTGGTACTACGTTGCGTACGCAAACAAACAGGTTTAACCCACAATTGTTAATGCTAATAAATAAAATGATTATTTTTACTAATATTCTGGAAATGTTTTATTGACTGCCAGTGACATTTTCTATCACAACAATAACAACATGTTAGTCATGCCGAGTCAGCCAGCTTCTCTCGATGGGGTCAGGCCTCTCCCAGCGACCGATTGAAAAATAATAAAAAGCAATAACAAAACAAACCAAACACAACAACAACAACATATGCTATTAAACGAGTATTGAGTATAATGAGCTCATGAAGTTAACTGGTTAAGCCCCAATGCAATATCGCCACTCATAACGGAAGTTGAAGATCATTATAATAATGCATATATATGTATGTATATATATATATATATATATATATATATATATATATATATACACATATATTTATTCACACATAAGGCTGAGACAATTTTCACCACAATGTTGACACACTTTATTGTACTCGCCTACAATGGATGGATGGGTTAAACCCTAACAACAACAACAATAACGCGTAAATGCAACTAGTCTCACACATAAATGGTCAACAGCAACTTTTACCGGTATTTATTTATCAAGCACTTGACAGTGTTTTTGGACCATTTACAACAGCGCCTGACCTCTTCTTGGCGCTGTGCGGCGGGTTTTGCCCATTTGCCCGCAAGTATTATCCATATATGTCTGTAAGTACCATACAGTGTGCTACGGGGTATGGTTTGGAGTGGAGTGGTCACAACAAACACGTGGCACCATCATTCACACCTCCAACTGTTCGCAAATACACACACACTATCCCATCCATAAATATCGCATATTTTTGCATTTCGTTTAAAAGAAAGTCAACAAATGGTCTCATGACATAACTTGACCAAAATTAACTTTTTAGGCTTGCAAAAAAAAAAACAAATAAAATCAGAGGAAGATAGTGACAGAGAGAGAGAAATAGAGTAGAGAGTGTGTGTGATAGAAAAACCAAATTGATTACTTTCGACTTGGAAAATCCAGCAACATATATTTGTGCGACATGATCGCTTATTGTTGTTTGGGACTTAACGCTACATTTTGCAGCTGGTTGCTGTTTATTGTTTTTTCACATTGGGGTTTTCACTTAATTTCCACTTAAAACTTTCCAACACCAAATTGGCAAATGTGGCGCCAGAAAGTTTTAGGCAAAACAGCCATTAACTGTATATTGTTCTTGTATTTAAACAGTTGTCTTTCTGTGTGTTTATTTATTTTTATTGCTTTTTTTGTTGGTTAAGGTAATTCCCCAATTCCCCAATGGCCTGGTTTTTTTTTGCAATACAAAGTCCTAAATTTAATATAGCAAAAAAAAAAATGTTTTCAATGTCACACCTTCAATAAATTTTTAAATATTTAAATTCTCTTATTAAATTGTTATTTTACACCTTTATAAATGATTTGCAGCGATAACACGACAGTAATGTATCGATAAGCAAAGCAGATTGATAATCGAGATAGTTTCACAAAAAAAAAGTTACTAGTTGAACTTTAAAAAGATTATGACGTTGTTTGAGTTGCCCCATCGCTAAATATAAACAAATTCTGATAGATATTACATTTCATGCGCAAAAAAGCAAATTTATGATTTAATTATGAATCAATGAACTTTTCAATTTATCCACTTGACTGAAGGACAAACAACCAACGAACTGCTCTTAACACGAGTGGGCAACAGATGGGCGGGCGGGCAGCAGAACAGATAAAAAAAACACGAAAACACGTTGTCAAAATACCAACAGCAAAAACAGCAACAAAAAACACAAAATTATTAAATAAAAACTCTTCAAAGTTCGTTGCTAACAATAAGCACAATTAATTAAAATTAAGCAAAGACAATAACAAAAACCTTCTCTTAATATTTGTGCTGTCAATAAATTTATGAACTTTGCGACTCTGGGTTTTTTTTGCTTAAGGTCACACTTTGCCTTGCCGACTGTGCAAACAAAATGGAGCAAGGGCGAAGCGTGATGGTGGAGTATGGGGAAGGGGGGTGTTCCGACGATGATAACAAAAGACCAGAACAGTTGAATAATTGCGGAAAGTACCAAGTACACCTCATACACAATATGTGCACATTTGTATTGTGTGTTATCCACAAGTAATATTCTTAAGTGGCTTGGTGGAAAAAGGTTCGCTGCTGGAGGATTCAGTCGCAATGCGCAGTAGCATTTCATTTTGATAGCGTTTCGTAAAGCGATCGCTTGTTAATTGCTCAAACTCACATTCGATTAGCGAGATTATAATACTGTTTTTGATATTATTTTCTGGAAAGCAGGCCGCTCGATCAAAATAGCGATTTCAAGTTTAACTACTTCGCTTCTTCTTTTCTTTTTTGTCGTTTCTTCTCTTCTGTTGTTCATTCGCTTTTTAATGGATATGTGATGTTGTGTGTGTGTGTGTGTGTGTGGGGGGGGGGGGGGGGGGTTGTCTTTGCTCAGACTTGTTGGCAGCCCAGCCCAGCCCCAGATGAAACTTTGGATTGGATAATGATAAACTCAACTCTGGTTAGTCGCTGGAACCAATTTGTATCAATTTGAAATCTAAGACGCGTGACGCAGCTTGGGAATTCCCCAAGTTCGGAGCAAACTTTTTTGTCTTAAATATTTCATATTTAACTCTAAACGAGCTTTATAAATATACCTATGTATATATATTAGAGTGTATTAATGTATCGGTCTTTGTATAGCTATATATTCATGTACAAGCCAGCTATTTAAGACTTTAATCGTATGCTAACGATCGGGCCGAGGCGAGGCAATATAGCAACAATGGAACTGTGCTTGACTTGGCTTTTACTATCTCCTCCTTTATGCGCTCGTATTATTAAAATCTCGACTTCTCTCGCCGCATGCCAGCCATGCCCATGGTGACCACAAACAGAGATGCTGATGCTTGGCTGCTGATCGCTCGGACTCGCTCCGTTTGGCTCATTGGGCGAACGAACACACAACAAAAAAAAAAGACAAAAAAAATGTTGTCATCGTTTATATTTAAAACTTGTGACACAATTGTTGTTATTGTTTGTTAGCCTTTTGGCAGCCGGACTGAACTGAAGCCAATAATCCAATCAAAGCACCAACACAAACCCGCCTTTAACTTTCTTGCTAGATATCTGCTTTCTTTCCCATTCGAATGCCGATCATTTGAAGATGTCGAATTTAGTTTATATGTTAATAGTTGTCTTATATAAATTGGATACTTTGAGAATCGATTGTTTTGTCATTGTCAAATTGTTTAATCATGCCTGGGAATTCCGTTGAGTCAGCCATTTTAATCATCATAATGATTAACTTCACAGCCGTCTTAATGATTAATGGCAATGCGAAATTTGTCGCCGTCAAATTCAATTTAAATTTATCAGTGTCAACTTACAAAAAAACCAATCTTCAATCAAATTGCTCCAGTTGCTGCATTCCAAACTAATTATTAATCGATCTCAGCTGTCAAATCGATATATGTGGTTCAAACACACACATGTAAATGCTAGAACGACAAGCGATCGATAAATTTCCCAGCAGTTGGCAACGCATGCGCAACATTTAAGCATTTCATTGAAAGTTCTTACGGAAATTGAATTCCAATGAGCATGCTCAAAAAAAAAACTGAGCAGCTGAGTTGAGCTTTGTGTGTGTGTGTGTGTGTGTGTGAAAGTCAATCAAGAGCACGTGTAACAGCAAACTCAAATTAGAAGCAGCAACAGCAACAACTGCTAACCACAAAGACAACAGCTATATTTGATTTCAGCCGTGCTTTTGATTTTTAATTTATATGCGCGATCAAACAGCTTTATTCGGCGCGTCCCATGCGAGTTTTGAAGTATTGCTATCGTTGCATATTTAGTTATTTATTATTATTATTTGTTGTTGTTGTTGCTGTTGTTGTTTTCAGTTGTTGTTTGTCTTCATATAAATTATGTGCAAACATTTTTGCTCTTCTCAACTTAAACCAATTTGAACTTGAGCAAACTTGTTGGCCGCCGCCTGTCCAACAAAAGTCAGCTTGTTTGGTTTGTTAACTTTACTTTACTTAATTTTTCTTTCTTTTTTCAATTTTGCATTGTTGCTTTTTATGCCACTGCTGGTTTTTTGACTTTTGCTGCTTTTGTTATTGTATCTGCTGTTAGTGCTGCTGTTTTATTGTGGGAATTTCTTGGGTTTTTCAACGCACACCAATGCAAAATGTGTCTGACTGTGTGTGTGTGTGTAATGTGTACATATGGCAAAAGCGCTCGCTAAGCTAAGACCTCTGCGCCGCCGCGCTCTCCTACCTGCTGTTGGCGTAATCAAAGCTTTTGCCATTTACTGCTGCGTGTTGTTGTTGATATTTCAAAATGCTACTTGTTAAACAAAAACACAGCAAAGCTTTTATTTCGACGAGCGCTTTTTAGGAGGGATCGTATTTCATTCATAAATAAAGCTTAAGCAGAGCGCACAGTAGTCAGAAATGCTGCTTCTCTGAATAAATATTGAATGCAAGAAAATACCTAATTAATTATATTTGAATATTTGTTTAATATGTGTTTATTGCTTTTGCCTCGTTACAGGTGAGCGTTGCGTACATTTGGCCGCCGGAGCCGGACATATTGATATCTTGCGCATTCTGGTTTCTCACGGTGCTGATATTAATGCCAGAGTAAGTTTGAAATCGAATTTATAAACGATTAATAATGTGTTAATTAACTGTATTTAATTTTTGCATTGTTGTGCAGGAGGGCAAAGGTGGACGCACACCGTTGCACATTGCCATTGAGTGCTGCAACGAGGATTTGGCCAATTTTCTGCTAGACGAATGCGAGAAACTCAATCTGGAGACAGCCACATATGCCGGCCTGACGGCATATCAGGTTGCCAGCATACTGAACAAATCCCGTATGCAGAACATACTCGAGAAACGCGGCGCGGAGACATTAACGCCCCCCGATAGTGATTATGACAGTAGCGATATTGAAGATCTAGACGATACGAAGGTGAGCGTCACAGCCTAAACAAAAAAAAAAAAAAAATACAAGAAAACTTGAGTAATAAAAAACACAATCAACAACAGAATAGAATATCATTGAGATATCCATTAGAACATAAGAGTAACCATTACGGGTCACCACCAACAGCTTCCAAAATGTTCAAAGAAATAAGCTATGAAAGGGCCCAAAACACTGAATGCTGGTATTCAGTAAAACGTTGAATCTAGATATCAACAACAACAACACAACTAAGAGAAATTAATTGTATTGTAACAAATAATGTATTGTTAAAACAAGAAGGAACAGCAGCAAACCCACATTAAATGATTTATATATATATATTTATATATATACAGTAAAAGGCCGCTCTATGTTTTAGTAGATCGCCAATTTGAAAGCAGATAAATTGCCCACTGCAAGAACCAACCAACAAAATAACGAACAAAATGCAATAATACAATCAATATGCATATGCTATGTAAACAAAAATCCATCCATCTTATTATATGTATATGAAACATTTGTGCTGCTACAATGATCCCTCGAAAATTAAAACAGTTCCATAAGTTATTTTAATTTGTGAATGATAAATGTTTCAAAACGACGAATATGAGTTCTGTAAATTCGAGTAATCACTGTTTTATATGACGTATTCCTTCCACTTTATTCTATTATCCACGTAGTTTAAGATGTTCAAATGTAAAACGTCTCATTTTGTCTTTTTCTCTGTCTATATCTGTCTCATTCTGTATGTATTATATGTGTGTGTGTGTGTGTGTGTATGTGTTTTGTTTACTAGTGTGCGTGTGTGTGTGTGTGTGTAGGCAACTAACATTTAGATCTTATATATCTTAAAACTAGAACTAGTACTAGAACTACTTACCATACAAATGTACGTATTTGGCAGCTAAACATGCTGGCTCCTAACTCTTAATATCCACGATATATATGGAAAACAGAAAGAAAAGAAATAATTATATACCATAACGTAAGTTAGTTAAATCTAATTGATGTTTCAATGTTCTGACTGAATGAATTATGTTGCAAATAAACATTTTATTCTAAAACACAACCAAAAAAAAAACCCAAAAAACAAAAAGTTGACTATTTCAAAATTGAAATTATTTAACCAGCTGAGTTATTATAAAAAGTATGTAAGTATTTGTATATTATATAAATGCACGTATCTTAAGTATTTACTTGTAGTTAATTTTTTGCAGAAGCGTTTTGTTTTTTATTTTGTTGGTATTCTTTTACTTTTGTTTTGTTTTTCATAAATGCTTTAGTTTCAGTTTGTTTTCCCATATTTTTTAATTTTATTTGTTTACATTTTTCTTAAATGCCTTGTATTTTTTCTTGCAGATGTACGATCGCTTTGGTGATCCGCGCTACTTTGTCAGCTACAATGGCGGCAATCCCATGACAGTTGCTTGAGATCGCATCATCAATTGTACATAATATATAATGCATTAACAATCCATTCTACTATATTATAATTAACAACGCTATAATTCCAATAACTGCTGAAGCCAACCCATATGCGATATATTTTGACGCAAGTTCTTTACACAAAAACCACGAAGATGAACAAATAACAATCACGAAGAACGAGTCACCAGCAATGCAACCAACCAACATGTACTTACAACTTACAACACACACAACAAAAACATTAATGTATATTACATTGTTTACCATGTAAGCCCAAAAAAAGAAAATACTAAAAAAAAATATTAGGTATTCGAACGGAATAAAGCGTATAAGGTTGCAGTATGGCAAGCATTTTATTTATACATACCACTTACATATCATATCAATTCGAAACTTAAATCTATGAAATACATAATACATATAGAATGCACAAAACTTAAAATCGAAATACATCAAGTTATTACAAGTCAAACATCAAAATTGTACTTAAGAATAACACATAATTTTTTTATTTAGCTAAAAAACAGTCCGAGTTACTTTAGAGAGTTGCAGTCATAATTTAAGGCATCTAGCATCATCTAGCGTATGCTCTGGCGAAACACGCTCTTCTTAGCATTGCTGGTAGCGCTGGCCACCTTCTTTGAGGCTAGGGGATCGGGCATAAAGCAGTTCCATAGTCGCAGCGTTTCGTCGGCGCCGGCACTGATCACTGTGCTGCCATCGGGTGAAATTGCCATTTGCAGGACACGCGAAGTGTGTCCGATCAGATCGGCCTGTTTCACCATCGTGGGGTACTTCCAAATGGTTAGCTGATTGTTGGCAAATCCGTGCGCCGATATCAGTTCCTTGTAGTGGCGTGAGAAGAGTAAGGCGCACACCTGCGATTTGGAGTCGACCGATTTGATTAGCGAACCGTTGCACACATTCCAGAATTTAATGCAACGATCCGCGGTGCCGCCGCCGGAGGCCAAAGTGTTGGCCTGCCACGGGCACCAAGCCAATGCGCGCACCGCCGCTTGATGCTCGTTGAATTTATGCAGTGGCTCTGTGGCGGTGCCGACACCGCTGCTGGCCAGCGACCACACATTCACCAGATTATCATTGCCACCGCTGGCCAAGTACTTGAAATCGGTGGACCACTTTAGGCCGCACACCTCTTGGGCGTGGCCTGTGAGTGACGATATCTTGTGTTCACGCGATCGCACATCGTGATGTATAATGGTGCCGTCACGGCTCCCCGACGACACCAGATACGAGTTCCAGGCCAAGGAGCCAACGCGAGCACTGTGTCCATCCATGACACGAAGACGCTTCACCTTTGAGCAGTCCCACAGCTCGACAGCGCCAGTGCTGTTGCCTATGGCTAGGATCTGTCCCTCCTGTATCCAGGAAAGAGAGCATGCATAGTCACCCTCCTCGTACTCCTTCAGCTGCTCAATGTTGCCGCTGGCCGCATTCCACAGATAAACGCAATTGCCCAAAGCAACAGCCACAATATTATCCGCGCTCCAATCCATCAGATTCAGATCTACATGGGTAAGAAACAATTAGCCAAAATCTTATGTTGATAGCTGCGACGGACAGAAGACTATGTTGTGCTACATGGACTTCTGCCTGTAATAATATAATCACTTACAGTAGTCATTAATAAAATCTGGAGCATCGAGTATGCGTTCGGATGTGGTTGGAATGTAGCGTGAGCCGCTCTTTGTCGAAATGGGCGTCTTGATAGAGTAGACAACCTTCAAGGGATTTGTATGAGATTCGGGAGCAGCGGGCGCCTTATTCTGATAGCACAGAATGCGTCCACCATTGTTTTCGCCAAGCTGGGCGACTTCGGCGATGAGTTTCTGACGTTCGCTCTTATGGGCCGATGCCTTAACATTATTCTCGTTGTTGTTGTTGTTATTGGTGTTGCTGCTGCTTGTGGGCTGCTGATCGTCGTTCTCCTCGTCTGATTTATCGCCCGTCTCCTTGTTGCCCTGGGCGAAATGGAAGTGTGCCAGCTCAAAATTAGTAGCTGCACGATTTGGGATAAAACGATCACCGCCGCCAGGAGTCTTTGTAGGAGTTGTTGTCGACTTTTTACCCTTGGCCGCCTCAGTGCTTTTGCCCGGCGTTTTGGTTGACGCCTGAACGCCGGAGAAACTTGTGTTATACGACACGGAGAGCACTGATCGAGTAGTGTTCGCGGTGCCATTGAGCGATGCCTCCAGCTTCTTCTTCCAGCGGGGCGCAGGACCACGCGTCTCGCCGTCCAGGATTAGGGCATTTTGTAGATCGCTTACAAAATTAAATTGAGACATCTTTCACACACCAATAATACTAATATTAAATATGTCACTCAATTGTTGAAAGAGATTTTATGGTTTGCGTTTCTTCTTTGGCGTTGAAATCGCAATGGCGGTTTGGAAACGCATAAGTATAAAAATTCACGCGGCAAATGCTACCAGGGCTGCACAGTATATGCACAGGATGTCCCAACGAGCTAACAATACAGCTACGAAGAAATGTAGTTCTCATTAATCGCAAAACATAAGCTAACAACGTTATTATACAATAAATAAATAAATAAACAAACAATACAATAATTGTGTCAAATTTTAATTCACTCCGATTTGATAGTATTATCGAAACTCAATATTCGATCATATCAAATCATACTATTTTTGCAGCCCTGGGACGCAGCTGCTCTATAAATTTCAAACTTCACACTCTACTGTTATGCTTCTGTTAGAAAAATAAATGAAAAACAGTTTCTGCCAAAACTAGTTTTGGTTATATCAACTGTTGAATGAAGCTCCAGGCAAATTACATTAAAAAAAAATACGAGATTCTCTAGAACTTTTAGCGGCATTTTCACTAAGCTGTTAACAACATTTTATTCGAGATGTTAAGTTAACAGGCCGGCGGCAGCTACAGCCACAGCTGTCATACATGATTCACACACACATGTAGCAGGGTACGTAGTACGTATTTATAACAATTGTACAAAAAAATAAGCGAATAATTTGGATATTTATTTCCAAAACATTTAAATCCAGCCAGCAGTATTTGATTAACGCCCGCTGCAATGGCCTTTAACTTCACCGCATTCACGTACATTGTGGCGCTCATCGGCGATGCATTTTTAATATTTTTCGCAATATTTCAAGTCATTGCGTTCGATGAGCTAAAAACAGATTATAAAAATCCAATCGATCAATGCAACAGTCTCAACCCGGTAAGTAAATTTAACTAACATTAATGACTAATAATGACTAATCGATGCCCCAATTTATTGTAGCTCGTTTTACCCGAATATTTTTTGCACATTTTTATAAATTTACTATTCCTGTGCTGCGGCGAATGGTATTCTCTGTGCCTCAACATGCCCCTCATTGCCTATCACATATGGCGGTAAGTCGTCCATCGACTTATGTACATTTTTCTCTGATTCTGTTAATTGTTTGCAGCTACAAGAATCGTCCAGTGATGTCGTGTTCGGGCTTGTATGACCCAACCACAGTGCTGAAGACGGACACATTAGCGCTTCATATGCGTGAGGGTTGGATTAAATTGGCCGTCTACTTAATTTGCTTCTTCTGCTATATATATGGGTAATAATGCACTAATAGAACATATTTGTTGTCTCTTTTGTCTAACGTTATGTTTGTTTGTTCATAATTCTGGCTAATTTTAGCATGGTTTATTCGCTCATCTCGACATAGAGGTGGAGAGCAACTGCCTGGGTATCTCATTGTTGTTGGCACCTGCAGCGCATCCACTATGTACAACATTTACAAACATTAAACAAATTCTCATCTTGTTTGCGCCACACACACACAGCCACTCAAGCCTGTGTCGAAGCGAACAATATTTTCATGTGTAAAGTTTTCGGAGATTTGTAATTTATAAATGCGATTCATAACAAAGATATCTACGGCAATCCTCAATTATATATATTTTGTCTGTATTGTTGGAGATTTGTAACGGTTTTTATTATTATAATTATTATTTGTAATAGTTTGCATTTTGGTAGTCAAAACATGAAACAAATAAAGTAAAACTAGAAATAATATGCTTGATAATTAATTTATTTCCATACAGCTTGAAGGACAGCGGCCTTTTCGACTGACGCTTGAGAATGTCATATCTTTGGAGCAGCACTACGGATCTGAGCACTTGACGTCGTAAAGATTAGAGCACATTCTTATCAGAGCCAGCACTGATATAGATATATACAAATTTCACAAGTTCAACCTACATTTTGTGTACATATTTTGATAATTTTATTTTACAATCGTTAGCCGAAGACTCGGTTTTGCATTCGATTTATGCTATAGTACAATTCAAAATCCAATTTCCATAAAAAAATATATAAATATAGATGAATATGTGTATGCCATGTATTCACAATAATTTAGAATTGGGGGAGTTTGGGGATTTTGGGAGGTTTGGTATGGGGATATTTAGCATTAATTATGACATAAAAACAACAAAGAATAGGAAGAAAAATATCAAAACACCGAATATCTTAATCATGAGCCAGCGATTTTTGGAAACGGATTGAAAATATTTAAGAATCTCGCCATGCGCCGCCTCAATATTCAATTCAGCGTCCGCCACATTCGTATCGATGCGTTCTACAATCTCCTCCTGCTCCTTAACCATATGCGCGAGTTGTTGAAAGATGCCGCCCAACTCCACAATGGTCGATTCAATGTTCTGCATTGTCTCGGCACGCTGTTGCACATACGTGTCGGACTCATCGTAGATGGCCAACTGCTGCTGCTGTTGTTGCAATCGCGCCGGTGGACCAAGCAGCGGCGTCGTATCGCTGCCACCCATCATATCTATGCTCACAGCCTGATTCTCCTCGCTGAGCAGCAGCGAGCCCTGCTTGGCAGTCGATGGTGAAACGGTGTGAGCCGCCAGCGGGCCGGGTCCTTGGCTAAAGTGGTCGCGTCGCGTCTTCTGGTGCTTGAGATTTTCGGTGCGCACCTCAAGTATCTGCTTGAAGTCTGTACTCATGCTGGCCAGTTTTGATTGCAGGGCGAGCACCATGTTCGAGGAATGTGAGACCAGATGCTTGCCATTTGTGGTCCGTCGCTGGTCCTTGGAGATGTCTTGCAGCTTGGCGATTTGTTGATTTAGCGCATTCAAATCGCCTTTGATGATGTACGTCAACTCCTGAATTTCCTGCGGTCTATCGTCAAACAGACTCTTCTTTTTGGCCACTAGAAATGTTGGGAAAAGTGTGAGTGCAAATCTGACATGGCAAGCAACTATAACTAAAGTTAGTCCTAGAGATGGGCATTGTAAATTACGTTTTTATTTTAAAGAGTTGAAATTATTTTTGTGTCAAGCCCAAGTCTATTTCGATTGTGACTTACACATGGTCAGCTTCTCCAGTTTGGCATACGTGCTGGCAATGTTCTTGCCAATGAAACGGGCGACCATCATGAATTCAGAATAGCTCTGGACCTGTTTGGCCTTGCGCGGATCCCGTATGTTGACGGCCCGTGTGATATTACGTGATTGTAGCGAACGTATCGCATTCGCAAATTCGCCCGTACGATCTCGGGCGGCCATTATGAATACCTCCGGTTGTTCCTCCTGTTCCAAATCAAAGTTTCCACGTTCCGGCTGCGTTCCACCAAAACTGTAGCCGTTCTTCTCGTAGTAGTTGCTGCTGCTGCTGTTGTTGTTGTCAACTTTGTTGTACCCTTGGCTGGAATGATTGCCTGTGACGACAGCCGCAGCAGCGCTCAGTGGCTGTTGGATGAACGTTCGCAACGCCTGGCCAGAACGGGACGAGATGCCGCTGAACAGATTCCACTGGCGGGCTGCTTTATCGTATTTATCGTCAGCGTCAACGTCTCCGGAAATCGACTGCGGTTCGCCAATATTAATGGCAGCCTCCAACACTGGCTGCTGTGCGACGTATAACACTGCTTGTTGTTGCTGCTGTTGTCCCAGTTGGATTAGTGAATGCTGCGGCTGCTGCTGGTGTTGCTGCTGGTTTTGCTGCAATGACGTGTTTGGGACACTGTGATTGCTGCTGTATTCCTGCTGGTCCGTTTGTTGATGGCGTCGTCGAGTTTGCATCTCATTTCAAGTCAATTTGCTTCGCTGCCTTGATCACCTGCGTTTCTTGTTGTTAATTCTTTTTTTATTAGTTGTTGTTGATGCTGTTTCTTTTGTATTCGTCATACACTACGATTTACTTTTACTATTGTTGTTGTTTTTGCTGTGTTGGACTATTGAAACTGTTATTGCAATCGGAAGGCGTTACACTTATACGCTCTATTGCTGATGGCTTAATTTGATATTTGCTCTGTATTTAGTATTTTTATTAACATCACTCGCACATTTTCAGTGGAATTTGACGAATTAATTATTAGATGCTGGATATTTTGCTCAAAAAAACCATGCACACACACACAGCCAAGCTCTGTCCCAGATGACAGATGACGTGTTGCTGGTGCTCCGTGCTGCTAACTTAACTTAAAATACATGCAATTTGAACATCAATATTAAGTGCGGAAAAGTTGTTCCTTTTTATAAAAATAAAACAAATGCATTATAAATTAAAACCTTTATAGCGTAGCTATGCTTAATAATGAAAAAAAAAACTTTATTATATATCATGCCTAATTAAAGACAAATTGTGATATTTGTCGTATTAAATTTAAATTTATTAGTATATCAGCGTAATGTTGGTTGGTATTTAAATACCAGTTAAGGCAAGTGGACAGTGCCACCGGCAACAAATGACATCTGCTATTTCTCTCGCCATTCTTCCTCTATGCAGTGTTTTTTTACATTGACGTCTCGTGTGCCAATTGTACAAAAAATTGATGTTTTACCTTAATTAATTGAAATAAGTCACTGAATATAAAAGAAGATGACGCTTTACCATTTTGGAAACTGTGTTGCGCTGCTGATGCCATATTACTTCACTTACAAATACTCGGGCCTGTAAGTCAATTATCGTAATCTAGGCCACACAATAAATCGTATTAATCAATAATGATTTGTTCCCTCCATTTCAGATCTGAATATGGTGCATTCTGGAAGTGTGTGCAAGCGGGTTGCATTTACATATTTACACAGCTTTGTAAAATGCTCGTTTTAGCCACATTCTTCTATTCGGACACCTCCTCCAATAGCGGAGAATTTAACTTCTTTGCGGTAAGTGGATCAAAAATGTTCCAATTTGTCGATTGAAAATTAAAGGCATGTTTTCTCTAAACCCAGGAGATTTTGCGTTGTAGTGTAGATGTGGCCGATCTGCTTGGATTCGCCCTGATTCTTAGCCGCATACCTGGCAAGGGCCATTCAAAACTAATCACTGCTGGACTTGGCTGTAAGTGCTGAAACACAAGAAAACACCAAGAAAATTACTTTATTTTTAATTGGTAACATGGATTTCAGGGGCCACCGCCGAGGTAATCCTCTCACGTGGCATTATGCTGTGGGTGGGCGCCCGTGGCACTGAATTTAGCTGGATCTACATACAAAAATGTCTGGAGTCGAATGTTCTGCTTGTCCAGCACCTAACCACTGCCACGCTGATTTGGCTGTTCACGCGACATGATCTCAACAAGGCGCTGAAACCACTTGTTTCTATATTGCTGGCAGTCACCGTCTTCAAGGGCGTCTGGCTGGAGGGTATGCTGCATATCCTCAGCATTGGCGCTTGGTCAGCGATTGCGATTAAGGCACTAGTCGCTGCAGTCATCGGCTTCTGCTCTCTACACATTTACGCTGGCCTTGCCCAACAGATTGGCATTTAATTTCAACATATTTTTATTTCATAAATATTTCGGTTGTCGTGAAATTAAGTATAGTTGTTTAAAACGAAAGATAATGAACAGTGTAGAGAATTACAAAAGATGTAAATGAGTTTTAGTTTATGATTATAAAGATAGTAAAGTACAAGTTTTTAAACAAAATATAAAAAGAGGAAAACAAAACACATTAGTGTTAATTTGGTTACTCGTTACATTTAAATAGGTTTTGAAGCCCCGAGTTATTTGAACAAAAAATATAAGTTATAATTCAAATACAATTCTTAATTTGATCATTAGATAATTCGAAATCATAATCCACTCTGCATAAATAACAAATGAACAACAAAAAAATATATAACATTTATGGTTCACGCTATTAGGGTTCAACGTAATGCAAAAACTACTTTAAAATATCTTCGATGAGCTTGTTGGACTCGGCGCCCAAAGTAATGGCATCAATTTCAAGAGTTCCTGGTTTTTTAGACAGTTCTATAAATCCGTCGAGCTTTAGGCCTGTCGAGTAAAGTTGTTTAAGTTTGATAAGATAAACTGTTATCTTTTAGAAATGCAAAATATACTTACTCAACAAATGGCTAAAAGTCAAGGCTGCTGCTATGCGGTTTGGAAAAGATTTTACATAAGAGTTGGCGTCTATGGACTTTTTGTCGGGATTATTCCGGAATATGTTCAGCAAATCCATCATAATGCTGTGCGAATCTGTGTTTTAAATAATTAATGTAAAGTACATTTACATATTGCTAGCGCCACATTTTCCTACCAAAATTGTTGTTCTTATAACTTTTGTGATGCTCGTATGCATTATTATTATTATTATTATTATTATGATTATAATTATTATTATGGTTATAATTATTATTATGGTTATTATTATTATTATTATTATTATTATTATTATTATTATTATTAATGTTATTATTATTATTATTATTATTATTATTATTATTATTATTGCCAGTGCTAATGCTTTGTTGTGAATTGGGCAGCTCTGTAGTTGGCATTTCAGAAACGTCGTTTTCGGGATCTTGTAATTGGCTTAGGGCCAATACCTCTTTTCCCAGCGCATCATCATAATCAGCACCAAATATAGTCCTTATTGTATTTTCACAGCATAGCTCGAGTTCTTCGCTGGAGCGCTTGGTGCGCTCTTTCAAGCGATCTGGAAATAGTTTACTAACAACAACAATATTAATTAGTCAAAATACAATTTTAGATACGCACTCTTGCCTATAGCTGCTCAATATGGCTTTAGCATTCATATAATGCTTACGCATTTTGGGATTAGGTTTTTCTGCTCTTGCGGCCTCGTATGTCTTAAAGTAGACTGATCTGTGGCACATGAGCTTTTTATAAGATAGTTTAATGCATTTATCTATTTGTAGTTTGCAGTTGCGTTTCCTTTTTCGTGACTGTACAACATTTTGCGAAGAGGGAAGTGGAGGTAACGGCATCAGTTCCACATCCTCAATCTCTTGACGACGATCGACTGCTTGGGCACCGTTGTTAGGCTGATAAACATCCAATTCATTACCATCTAGTCTGGGCATTTTGTAACACACACCAGTTAGTGAATGATCGGCTGAACTGCGCTTCACTGTAAATAGGTCAGAGTAAATAATAACAAGAGATAACAAACCGTTAACTTACAGGAATTTCTGGGTTGTAGAAACTCTTCAAGAGCTATGAGGTCCGTTTGATTCGATTCGCCAAAGCCATCACTTAACATTAAATCCTGATCCACTTCAGTTAAAGTCAGGTCCTGGGTGATGCTGATATTATGATCCGATAAATAGGCTTGTGGCATTTGAATCGTTGGAGACTGTACACATAAAGAAATTAAAAATATATATATAATTTGTTTTTTTTATATTTTATATATATATATATATATGTACTTGGTATATCTCGTTAATTTGTAGAGAATTACTTTCCGCATTCCACAGATGACATTCGGCTAACATGTGTCTATAGTATTGAATATTTTGCTTGTCCAAAAGCTGTGGGCCCTCGATTCGAGCAAGCTTCGAGACGCACAGAGAGATGATATGTTTGCGTTTGCGGCAACTGTAAGCCGTCTGGGGCCGAGCCCCAACAGCCACTTGAAACTCGTTGCCCATCATTTGATCCAGCAAATGTTTGGTTTCATCTGTTCAAAATTATAATACTAGAATTAAATTATGATAAAATAAAAAGGACGAACATACCAAGTAGGGTGTCCACCTGTTGCCCCAATATGTAGGTAGCGCCTAATGTGAGACGTGCGAGATCCCTGAATGGAACCAGATCACGGCTTCGGGTTTGTAGCGCATTATTTGATTCTCTCTTGTCCTGGTTGGAGTCAATAATGTCGTGAATTCGTTCGCTACAAATTATCACACATGTGAGCAAGCAGTTAAGCAGTTGAAATGGACATTTACCAGCTTGCAACAATGTCGATGGCATTTTTTTCCTGGCGAGAAAGTACTTTTGCAGAATGCGTTAATGAATGTTTTTTTTCGCCAGCAATCCAGCAAGGCTGCAACTCTAACTGCACCTGCTTAAGCGCCATAGCTTACTGACTTGGCGAAAAAAAAACGGTAATCTCAATGCATCCTTTATGATTTTTGGCGCCGAAAATTCCCCATAACACAACACTTAGAAATAATAATCGAAAGCGAGATATGAAGCCGCCAAATTTGAGTTGCTTTCTTCAGTAATACTTATTCTCAAGTGCAAATAAGTGCTTAAGCGAAAGACACGATTCTCCACTCCTGATATTGCTCATCATGTATTCTAAGCTCTGTATGCCTTATTTTTAATTGATGTTCAGATTTCTGATATTTTGTATTCTGATTGTTGTTGAAAGGAGAAAAGGCCGAAATTTTCAATTAGCTGTTGATAACAGTACAGAAAATGTTACGGTTTTTGGGTGCCCATAGCTGCAAATGTAGCTGTTAGTGTTGACTCAAAAAGAAGAAGGTGGACTGCGACAGTGTTTTTTTTTGTATATTTTCCGCAGTCTTCTTTTAATTCCAACTCCAGCAATTCCATCTCAAAGTCAAGTGCCAAGTGCGGATCCATCTACATGGTAAGCTTTAACCATTTACATGAAATGACTAAATGCAATGACTAATGCTAAAGCTAAATATGTGGAAGCCGACGTGTTGGGAGGTGTGTGTGTGTGTGTGTGCTTGTGAGTGTTTGTTGTGTATGCTTATGATTGTTTTTGATTGAGATAAGGGCGGTGTATTTATAATACATTTACTAATTACTTTAAATGCATTGCAGGGTGATAACAAAATATGCGACATTAGCAATGAGGTGCTTGAGGAACTGAAAAAGTTTCGCTTTCGCAAGAGCAAAAACAACTCCGCCCTGATATGTAAGAAACAAATTTACATAGATTTGTTCTTGTTATTTCCGCAATGCTCTGGCAAAATTTGTAGTCATAGCTAGAGATGGACGCGTGTCTGTTTTTTGCTCATCTCTAGTCAAATATTGCCCAAGGCATTCAAGGTATATTGAGTAAATTGATTGGTTATTTTTTTTCTTTCTTTGTGAAGTGAAAATCGACCGGGAGAAGCAATCCGTTGTGCTGGATGAATTTGTTGATGATATATCTGTCGATGAGCTGCAGGACTCACTACCCGGCCACCAGCCCCGCTATGTGATCTACACATACAAAATGGTGCATGACGATCAGCGTGTCTCGTATCCGATGTGCTTCATATTCTATACACCGCGCGACAGTCAAATAGAGCTGCAAATGATGTACGCCTGCACGAAGAGCGCTCTGCAACGCGAGGTGGATCTGACTCGCGTCTACGAGATACGCGAACTCGATGAATTGACCGAGGAGTGGCTGAGAGCCAAGCTTAAGTAGTTAGTAGTTCCAGCTTACTACTTCTCCAGCCGTTTTATAAAGCAATATTTAACGTAGTAGTTTTTCTAAATACATATGCATACCACATATATATGTTGTGTGGATGCAAATATTTTAAGTAGAGCCGAAGCAAATACCAACGATAACGATACATACCAATACCAAACAAACCAATATATATAACAATTTTTTCTATTTACAATACAATCGTATACATAGCATTGAGATACATACATGATTATCAATACGATTACATTTAAACAATGTATACGTAATGACTTTTAAGTGATTTTAGTTTGTGCATTTAAGTGTGAGTATTGGAAATATGAAATATCAATTGACATTAGCCATGATCTTATAGAAGCTGTGCTTGCCAAATTTATATTCATACAAATATATATATTTATTGTACAAATCGAATACAAAGCAAAAATGACAAGCAAAAAAAAAAAACAATTCCATTTTGTGTACTATGCATATTGGCATATGTGATGCTTCAATAAAAAGTGTTCATATTATAAAGCAAAAACAATAAATATTTTATCTATCTATCTATCTTTATTCATATTTATAAGCAGTGGGAGACTTTGAAATTGAATTCATTTCCAGCAACACGGAGAGAAACACATAAATATCTTTGCATACTTTGATTTCTAGCTGGTTATATTGTTATCCATTAGTTGGGTTTAATTTCTAGTAGTGTAGCCGTTGCGCCGCCGTGTGGTGCAACATGGTGTAGCGTCCATCACTGGGCGTTGGGGGTGGCGGTGGTGGTGGAGCTAACATATGTGCCATGGCTGCCATACCCATTTGTGTGGCAGCATTTGGTGGCGCCAAATGATGCAGCTGCAACGCATCGTGATGATGCATGGCAGCTGTTGATGGTGGTGCCGCGCCAGGATGATGATGATGGTAGTGATGTGACATGGGTGGCGGTGCCGGCGGTGGCAGTGGCAAATTCAACAGATTATTATTAGCAGCATGGGTGCGGAAATGCAGGCTTAAACTATCCGCGGAGTCATAGGCCTTATCACAGTCGGGACACTTGAAATGTGCATGATGCTCCAGTGTGTCCAGGCCCACTGGATCCGTATCGATAGGCTCATCATCATCATCATCAACAATATCATGCTCTGTACTCGATTCGAGAGGGTGCAGCTTGAGCTTGTGAGTGCGCATATCGCGACGTCGACTGAAAGACTTGCCGCAAACATCACAATGATGATTTTTAATGCCCGTGTGGGTGCTCATGTGCTTGGATAGATCCCCCGCCGTATAGAAGGCCTTCTGGCATAGGGAACAGATTTGATCACGCACGCCGCTGTGTATTTTCTGGTGCGCTTGAAAGTTACCCAGTGCTGAAAACTGCTTGGAGCAGATCTCGCACTGAAATGGCTTGTTGCCCGTGTGCGTCCTTTCGTGCACTTTGAGATTATATTTCTGCGCAAAGCGCTGGGCGCAATAGCTGCAGGCGTATGGCTTCTCGCCGGTATGCGTGCGTATATGTTGTGTCAGTTGTGCGGCGCACTTGAAGCTCTTGTGGCACGTGGCCACATAGCATGTGTGGGGCAACTTTGGCACCGGTTTTGGTCCGCGTTTCTTGTGGCTTTCGGGCGGCTTGCGCTGATAACGTGAGCGTCGTTTACTGCGCTTGCCTCCCTCCATTTGGCCCTCCTCCTCATCGCTGGAGTTGAGCTGTATATTGGCGGGCATTGGTTTGATTTCGTTAGCCACAAAATCGGTATTTGTGGCTGCATCATGTCTCCAGGACTCGTGCAGTCCTAAATATTGACGCAGACGCATATCGCTATTTTCGCATTCCTGCTGAAAGTGATACGCGACGCCCAGGCGATAGAGGCAATTATTGCAAATGCCAGCGGGCAATCCGTCTGTCTTATATACCTGTAAGTGTTTTTTATTTTTACTAACAACAATGATATTCCAAATAGTTCAGTAAACTTACTCGTATCTTTGAGCACATCATTAACATTTGCGAGGGCATCATGGCAAAGTCTGTGCTATAAATAGAAGTAAGTGGACTTGGCGCGCCTTCCTCTAGACACACCCGACATATTTTGTGAACGTTAAAATCCATTTTTTTATGATTACTTCCTTTATTTGTAGATAAACATTTGAAGCCATCCGTCAGCTGTTCAATGCTCAGTGTTGAGCGTAAGGCTAGTACGCCGATATATAAAATGTAAACAAACATTTTCGAGAGTTCGTAATAGAAAAACTAGGGGCAGAATTTTATTTCTTATGGATATAATTCATAGGCGAGACAGAATTTCTATACTATTAAAAAATGTGATTGAGCATATAAAAACAATCAAGCCAGCTTTCAGTAAGAATTCTTGAGCTGTATACTTTTGCACGCATTATTAGTGTTGCAAAACATCTAACACTAGCCACACACTAACTTAACTAGTATGACCGTATTGTGCGGCGCTGACGTGACAGTTGGTTTGTTTGATTAGGCTCTCTCTTCTCTCAGCCAGCAATCTGCTATTGCTGCTTGCAAAATAAATAAAAAGAACAAGTGAAATTGAATTGTATATACTTATCGTATCAATAAACGTGAGCATTGCAAGCTTTGTATACATGCAACTTGTTTGGCGTTGCGTACCTGGAGGCGAAATTAGGGCAGCGTGGCGAGAGTGTAGCGAGCAATTTTGGATTTGGAGCACGCAGGCTGCTTGGTGAAATTTGTGTTGTTGGTGCGCTGCAACAGCCAACACCGCCACCAACCCCCCGTCGCGCGCCTTCTCCCCACACACACACATACATACCATACACACAATCAAGATGCTGTGTATACAAAATTAGACGGAGAATATTTGATAGTACACGGCCGGAATATTTATGCTATTGTAAACAATACGAGAGCCAGCAAAATTATTCGGGGTCAAACCGAACACACAGAAGAAAACTTATTCCAGCGAATGCAAAGATTCCAAGTGGCAGTTTTACAACAGCACGTACAATGTCAACAAGTCGAAGCGAATGCGAACAACAGCAGGAAGCAGGAGCAACCTCAACGGCAACGGTAACGACGTCAGCCGCGCAGCTGCTCCGTCAGCGTTTAGTTAATGGCGGCAGCGGTCACGAGTCGTCGCCGACGACGTCAACGTCGCAATCGAACGGCAAAGCAGCAACAGCATCATTAATTGTTAGCAACAACACGAATAGCTGCGGCACTTTTATGAAACTGAAAACCTATCTGTTGGCCTTGCGTCCTTGGTCTTTGTCCGCCAGTTTGATGCCAACGCTGCTCGGTTCGGCGTTGGCCTATCGCTCTCAGTGGTCGGCGGACTTCTCCATGGTTACTTTCTTCCTCACCGCATTCACCGTGGTCACCGTGCACTGTGCCGGCAATGTAGTCAACACTTATTTCGATTTCATCAAAGGCATCGACAAACAAAAGGCTGACGATCGCACTCTGGTCGATCACATACTCACCAAGGATGAGGTAAGTCAACGCATATGCGCATTTTATAATAAAAATAATAAATAATAAATGTGTTATTGTTTTTAACTCATTAGTTATTAAAATCATTCTGCTATTGCTCGACCATATCAAATGAAGATATATTTTGGTCACTTTGTGCCCACTTAAAGCTTTTTTCATTTGATTGTTGTCCATATTTTTTTTAGGTGGTTTCGCTGGGTGCTATCCTTTACCTGGCTGGATGCGGTGGCTTTGTGCTGCTCGCCGTGCTTAGTCCCGCTAAAATGGAACATTTGGCGCTTATTTACTTTGGTGGCCTATCATCGAGCTTTCTATATACGGGCGGAATTGGTTTCAAATATATTGCGCTGGGTGATCTGGTCATCTTGATATTGTTTGGACCAATGTCGGTGCTATTTGCGTTCATGGCGCAAACAGGTCACGTGGACTGGACAACGATGGGATATGCCATACCGCTGGCCCTCAATACGGAGGCCATACTGCATAGCAATAATACGCGCGATGCGGAAAGCGATGGCAAGGCTGGCATCGTAACGCTGGCCATACTAATTGGACGCACTGCCTCCCATGTGCTATACGCCATGATGCTCTTCACACCCTACTCATTGTTCTTCATCTTTGGACTGAAATATTCGCTGTGGTTTCTGCTGCCGTTAATTACATTGCCGCAAGCATTTCAAATCGAGAAACGTTTCCGCAACGAGCAGACAATGCATGCGGTGCCCAAGCAGACGGCCAAACTGAACTTCTTCTTTGGAATACTCTACATTGTGGCCTGCTGCTGTGCACAGCAGCTCCCGACTTTCGTTTGGCGCAAACACTAGATATATATATGTATATATATATATATATACATATAGGAGATATGGCAACGATACTTCCTGAACGGCTGCAACGTTTTTGGGAATTTCATTAGTTTTCTAATTTTTTGTAGTATTTTTTTATTTGTTGATTTTAGTGAAATGTAGTTACGAATATTGTATTGTACTATTGTCTCAAGATCGCTGTTGCATAAATTTTTGGAACGCTTTGCTAGTCTCCTAGTCTCTTAACACTTAACTCTTATCATAGAACTGAACATATCGCCGCCCCTCTCCCCTTAGGCCCACAGCTTTGGCTACAGTCACATTATTTATTTTACCTGAACTACAAACTCAATCGATACCTATAGTTTTTATATATATACAAATAGGTACTCTTCCTCTCACTCGTTGGAATCATGGACCAAGATTGTTATAGCGTCGGCGTGTGCAACAATATTGAAATCATCAAATGGCTTAGATATACATACATACAACAGATGTATGTGAAAACGTTAATGTTACTTTATAGAAACTTGCTTGAAAAACATGCAAAATAAGTTATGAATCGACAATGCTGGCTTTGCTTTTGGTGTAACAATAGTTAGCGTTTTTACTCTTACACCCAACATACACATATACATAACTCTATACATATATATATATATATGTATATATACACATTATATAAGTATACATCAACATATATACAATACATGTAGTTAAACATGCATACACACATAATTAGATCATGTAAGCCCAGTGTCTAGCAGCAGGCTCAAGAGTGAGAAATATCAACACATACACAATTTTTAAGAAAATAAAAATGAGAAAAATGAAAAATATACACATATATATATGTATATATATATGTACACACATACGTACAATATTGTATAGATGTACTAGAGCAAATGGCAGATCAAAAGATTTGAGTAACCGTTGTTTTCCAAGCATAAATCACAAAACATATGCATATAAACAAATAGCTTTAAATAACAATAACAAAAATACAAAAAAAAAAAAACAAAAACCAAAAAAAATACATATTGTGTGTGTATAGAACAAATAGAAATGAAATTGAATTGTTGAATACATATTCATAAAATTAGTACATTTTTGAAATTCATTTTGTGGCAATATATTTGTACGCTAAGCTGATAAATCGTTCTTCATATATTTATATTTGTATTCGTGTTTGTATCGTAATTTTAGTGCTTAAGTTTAATTTTCATAATTTGTAATGCACAATTGAAATGCTTTTGTTGTTTGCTGAAGAACATACGAATTATCGAAAGGACAAGTTGAAAAGAATTGAAATGGAATTGTCAATGTGAATCAAAACAATTAACTAATTGACAACTTTGTAGACTATTTAACAAAAAAAAAAAAAAAAACAAAAACAAAAAGAAAACCAACAATGAACAATAATAATTATAGTTATATGAGAAATTAAAAACATAATTAGACTTGTAACAGCAAATCGTGTTCAATTTATATTGCATAATTAAACAAAACGGGATTAGCGATAATATTTATTCCAATATTTATTTTTTTTGGGGATAGCTTAAATTGTTGAGACTGTCTGCTTTACTTTGCATTAAAAAACTTGAGCAGAAAGGATTAGCCTTCTAAATTCTGTTTTAGAACAAGTCCTGCAATGAGATTGTAGAATTTATAAAAGTTACATTAACTGGAACATTTTGAAATTACAAAACGTAGAGTTTATGAATTCTGTGGCAGGATGTATTTCTCAATTAGTAGCCACTTTTTTTTTTTAAGACAATCTTGCCACTAGCATGGCGTCGTATGGCTTCACCGCCGCCGTAGCGCCCTCGAGTGGTACCTCCTCGGGCATCTGGCCAGGAATGGCCACCAGCCTGAAGTGCTGCAGCAGCGTTGTGGTCAACATAAAGAGATTCTGACGTGCCAGCAAATCCCCCATGCAACGATGACGTCCAAAGCCAAACGGATTGAACGACTCTGGCAATTTGATTTGCCCGTCGAGCAGATAGCGTGTCGGATCAAATATTTCTGGGTCCGGAAAGTCGACGGCGTTGATGAGCATGCCCCGGAAGCAGGCAATCACCATTGTGTCCTTGGGTATCTCATAGCCGGATAGACGTGTATCGCAAACGGCACGATGTGGAATACCGCAGGTGTGCATCATAAACATGCGCACCGCCTCCAAGGTGATGGCCTCGCAGTAGGGCATCTTGGCCCGGTCCGACCATTCGGGTATGCGCTCCAATCCGACCGCCTCCTTGATTTCAGCATAGGCGCGCTCCTGCATCTCTGGCTGCCTCACCAGATGCATGAAACAGAAGCCCAGGCTCTTGTTCGTCGTCTCCGAGCCAGCGAGGAACATGTCCAGGCATATGGCCAAAAGACTCGCATCACTGAACATGGAACTGTCGCTGCTTTCCTGGGCACGCAAATAGCTATCCATTAAATCGCGTGGCTCATCATAATTGCGATATGTGCTGCGATGCAGCTCAATCTCCTTGCCCATAAAGTCATACAAAGCTCGATGGCTGTCCACAAAGCCATTGTACCCGGAATAGTCGGGCGCAATGAAGCGCAACAGTGGAAAATGACTGAACAGGGCACCCATCATGTCAATATTCTTGAACAGCTCGAAGAACGTTTCCAGCAATTCGGTTATTTCCGGTGAGCCCGGCTCATAGCGTCGTCCGCTGAGCATGCACCACAGCGTATTGAGCACATACACACTGGTCAAATCGTGCATCTCGATCCGCGCCTGCTTGCCACCCGATGCCCTCACACACGCGCGCAAATTCTGCAGCAGACAAGTGGCCTCATTGTGCACAATGGCCATCATGCCGCTGCGTGCGAATCCAAAATTCTTCAGATGCCGCAAGATGAAGCGACGCTGCTCCACCCACATTTCACCATCGGTCAGCAGGACGCCCAGGCGGGCGTTAAAGGTGCGCAGGCGATAGAAGATGCCATCGGGACGGCCATCAATATCCTCGTTGGTCATCATCTCACTAATGGCATCGTTCGTGTACGCAATCACTACTTTATCCTTACCAATTTTTAAGCCATAGTAACCATATGGATTGACATATCGCCGGGCCAGCTCATCGATCACCTTGCAGAACATTCCAAGCCGCACTCGCAGTTGAGATATCTGCAGAGCACTGCCCACAATCGGAAACCAGCGTGGACCTGGATTGTGATTAGAATGATAGATTGAAAACAAATTTAAGATAATATTCGAAAACGTCGACTTTTCTAAAAGATTACCAAACGAAATGCAGTCGATTAAACCTTTATCTCATTCTCTTTTTGCTTTTAATTTTAGTTTAAGATTTTCCACTATCCTAACTTAATCGAAACTGCACTGATTTTGAAAAGCATTACGTTTTTGATCATGTCTTGTGGTCTAGATTAATTTGACAATAATAATAATTGAGAAACACGATTTTCAAACGAATTTCAAGTTGAAATTCTATAACTAAAAATGTACCTGTTTTTGTCAAAGCATAACCGATTTTCAGAAGCCATATCTTTTCAGTCATGACTTGTACTCTAAGTTCTAATAACACGTCCATTTGGAAATAGGATTTTTCACATTTCCCCTTAAGCTTTGCACCTACCGGGTGGAAATTTGTCAGGCTTCCTCACTCCGCTAATAAGGAAAAGCAGTACAATTGTTGCGAAGAAGATCACAGCGTAAAACATATTGAGTGTTTCTTTGATTGGTGGATGCTGTACAGATTAGCAAATAGTGATGCAACACCCGATGTTGTCACTTGTTGCTTTCACTTGCGTTGAAGCTGCTGCACGAGCGTGTTGCGTAATCCGAAGTTGCAAACACAGCGCCTGTGGTTGCAGCAGTTATCGTTGCAGTTATCTGTTGCACTATTGCCAAACACTTTTCCGACTAAACAGCCTTCGCCTTGGCTCAATCTCTATTTATAGGCGCCTTCGGAAAAGCTTTCGTTCAAACTGGTTCCAGCATGTCTCGCGCCAGAGGAAACCTGGCAGGCAGCCTGTTGTCTATGTTATACTTTGAGAGCTGATCTACGACCAGCTTTTATTTTAGAGTGGCCCTGATTTCAATTTTGAAATGAATTAAGAACTCAATTTTTCGAATGTTAAAAAATTAATCTAAAAAGTGTATTCATATTTTTTTCTTGTCGAAATTTTAAGTGTTCTCGAATTTAAATTTCTTTTCTAAAATTGTAATGGTATTTATTATTAGTAAACTCGTAAAATAAGTTGTTAGCTTAGTATTGATAATCAAAACTAAATCTAAGCGTTTTCGATATTCCTAAACAGTTGCCAATTATTTAACCGAAAACCTACTTGAATACGGCCATAAAATATGTTTTAAAATCTATTTTTTTTTGTTATATATTTTCTACAAGATTATAAAATAAAATGCAGTCGAGCAAACTCTCTACTGATTCCCCTTTCATATTTTCCCATTGCTTTACGGATTGTTTGTTATTTGTTACGAGTTTCTCCTGCTGCCGCATATTAATCCGCATACACTAGCCGAAAAAAAAAACGTTGGAAAATTTTGTAATTTTTCCAAGCTGTTAACGTTAGTCAGATAGTTAAACGTTAATTTGGTGGCAGTGTTTCTGACCCACTGACCATTGTCATTGCCGCTTTTCACAAAGTTCAATTTGTGTGACCGCAACATTGAAACTGGCGCAACAATGGAAACACGCGGTTAAATTATAAACAAAACATGGCCTAAAACAGTGCAAGGAAAAACTTGTTGAATGCACCAAAGAAAAAACCACACGAACCCGTTTGGAGGCCAAATTTCATTTGGTTGTCGATTATGTCATGAATCCTAACTACGGGAAATGGTGGTGAATTGCCTGTTTTGAGGTGGCCACGAAAAATTACAATAACAAAAAAAATCGAAATGGCAGCTTTTTGAAAAAAATTGGCGAAATTGCTATGAAAGGCTGCTCATTGAAGTGCTGGCAACGGAGCCAAACGGACGCAAAGGCAATGGGATTTCGGTAAGAGAGAATTTCAAATGTTTTTTTTCAGTTCATCCTTCCTTAAAATATTCGATTTGCTTGCAGTGTTATGATTTTGGCAGTTATGGGTTTAGGCGCCATGTACATGATGCATCTTTTGGCCCAGGACTGGAATCGCATTAGGCCCATACAACAGGTGACGAACCTGGCGGGACAAGTTGGCACCGTACTGAATCTGCAGCGAATACCTGCTCTGATTGGGCAGGCCAGCAACGCATTGAATTTGCAACGTGGCAAACGGTCCACGTTGAGTCGTGGGTTGGACTGGGTACATGGCAGACCGGGGACGAGAGATGGCGGCGATGCTGCAGAGAATCCGTCGATGTCCATTGATTGGAAACGCATTTTATCCCGCGATCCTTTCGAGTGCCTGCAATCGCTGATCTGCCAGCTCATGTCCGGCGCTGAGGCACATTCCGCGGAGGCGGAGCTATTGATGAATTACCTTGAATCCACTGTTGAAATGGCGCCAGTTAAAATTGGACGCGCCTTCAGTCGCGGACTGGCGTTACGTGGCAGCAGTGAGCGTTGCTACAATGAGTATCCATTCTGTTTGTACTCAGCTAAGACAATGATGCGCATCCTGCGCTGGTTTAGCGAAACGGGCACTGTGCCCGAAGACGATGAATAGTCAAACGGTTGCCAGTTGTTGCGAGCTTTAAGCGGCGACTATATAATACCTCTAATATATTTTTATGCTTACAATATTATTTAAAGTTTTATTAACTAATGTTTATCTTACTTGTTGTGCGAGGAGCTTGAATAAAAAGATCTATCCAAAAAAATAGCAACATTTGTTTGCCATTAGAACACGCAGGATTATTTTTTACAAGATATATTTGTATGCATTGTTATAGTAAAAAGTGTATTTTTAACAATTATCTTGTTATATAGTTTTTCAGTATGCAAAAATATGTATGTATATGCATTGGTATATATATTCTATATAAAATAAAATATAAATATATATAGCGGAATGAATTTTCAAATTCAAATAGTGCTAAATTATAGCTAGCCTGCGGAAGAAGCTTTCTTTCTAATATCAGAGATAAGTGTATTTTGTGTATATGTATGTGTGTATATAATATATAGGTACGAAATCAAGGAAGCTTTGTGTGGTGTGTGTGCTTTACATAACAAATGAGCAAGCGAACAAGAAAAATTTGAATTGTAATAAGCTTTGCAAGCTTTACAAGTCAACGTTAAACTTAGTTATACAAATCAAGCAGCTTCTTCAAACCTAAAATTGTTATTTGTTTAGTATTGTAAAGAGAAAAAGAGAGAGCATCAAAGAGAGCACTGATATAGGTGAGAGCTTTCGTTTCGAATTTGTGAAATTCTTGAGACGCGAGATTCATCCAAAATTTGAGCGCCAAATCATAAATAATTTGTTTTGTGGTTGTATAAACTAAATAAATATTGCATTACAATTAATGTTTGCCGTGGAGCGTAACGCTTGTGACATCCTTGACAATCATTTCGGCCACCTGCCAGGCAATCTCCTCCTGCACATTATCCTCCGGCAGATTGACCAACTTCCTCATAGCATTCTTGACGCTCAGCGACCAGGCAGGTGCCTTGTGCGCCGCAACAGCATCGACAGCCTCAAAATCCCGCTCGTAGCGACCCAGTGAATTGACATGCCCAAATTTTAAAGCACTCACTGGACGCTGCCACAGCAGTTGGGGATTTGTCAGCTGCCTGGCATCGATGTTCATATTAGCCCCTGTTGTTGTTGTTGTCGACTTTAGCGTCGGTTTGTGTATCGTCTCCTGACCAGCGAGCAGTGTATTGTGTTGCGATATTGGCGTACAGTCTGACATGGACATGGTTTTGCGATGCCGCCGTTGCTGCTGTTGTGCGCTCAGTTTTGGTGCTCCACGCAGGCTTAGTTTGTGCGGCAGACTAAAGGTATCCGTGGCATCATCCGACGCTTGAACGGGGCACGTTTTCAACTTAAGCTCATTGACATACTTGTCGAATATGTGGGATTTGAGAAAGGCGGCAAAGTGCTTCTGCTCCAAATATTTGGCAGTGACTAGCAGTGCCAGATCGAAGGCTTGCGACAGCTGACCGGGCGCACAAATGGCCTGCTCGACGCGTAGCCTCAGCTTCTGTGACATCCACAAACGGCACTCGGACTGAAGCGAAAAGTAACGTTCGTAGATGATCATTGCATCCGACTGAGCAGCACGCTGATCATCGTAGCTCTTGCGAAAATTGATGGCCGTTATCCAGAACTCGAGGCATTCGCGTTCCTGCTGCTGCTCCAGATATTCGGTTAGATAGAACAGTGCCAGCTCATCGTACAGCACATCGTAGATATTCAGAGATGAAACATTGCCCTCGATTAGTTCCACACAGTATTTGCAATAGTAGCTGCTCTGCCGGAAGCACTGCAAATGATCCTGCTCGAGCTGTTGCAGCACATAGTCTCGCGCCTCATCAAAACAGCTGGCTGGTATCGGTTTATCGCTGCCCTTGCCGCAAAGCAGTAGTGAAATGTGCGCCAGGATGACTATGGGCAGGTCCACCATCAGAGGTGCATTCACAATTAAATACTTTTGATAAATGGCAATCGCATCATTGATGCTCGCCGCACTTATCGACTGCTGCCCCGTTGTTGCAGTAACTTTGTGGCGACACGTCGTCGTTGTTGCTGGTTTGTTGTTCATCTGTTTGCTGGTCTCCGCATAGATGCGACTTTTTTCGTCATCGGTGAGTGGCTTGCGCATAGACAAGTCACACAGAGTTTTCAATTCAGGTACATCGTTCTCCTCATCCCCGCCGTTCACAGCAGGCGCCTCCTCCTCCTCCTGCTGCTGCGCATCGACTGCAGCATCTTCTGCATCTGTTTCTAAATCATTTGATCGCTGTCGCTGTTGTTGCTTCTGCTGATGGAGTTGATTTAATGCTGCTCGCTTAAAGTTCTCTATGTCCAGATAGAATTTGATTAGCGGCAGCGCCTGTTGCGTCTCCAAATACTGTACAAAGTAGCTGAGGCAATCGGGCTCGCTGACAATAGCTGTTAGCGTCATCGATAGACGTGAGCTATATTTGAATATATCTGCAAAGAGCATTTATAAAAGGATATATTAAAGTTTGGTAATTAAATTAATTTTAACCCTACAAATATAGTTTAATTAATTACATTTCAAATTTCGATAGAAAAGCATCGAAATTTGGAATTCTTTCTGATGATCGGACACAAATAATTTCATAAAATGGAGCAACGGTTTTGAATATGCATGTGAGGAAATTTGAAATTGGCTACAGGGTATCTGCTAGTTGGGCTTTCTCTACTGGAGCACAACTGTCCGGAAATGTCCACTGCAAAATAAACAAGCAATCAAACTCACACACACACATGCCGATATGAACAACCCATAATTTTGCAACATTGTTAAATTTACCTTCATCAGCTGGCCCCACATTTAGCAAGCTGTTGTTGCCCAAACTGACTGCATCCGAAGTTGCTGACAATGTCGCCTCCGCCTCCTCCTCCATGAAGACTTCATCACAGAAACTTGTTGTTGAGCGCAGCGAGTGACGCTTTTGCGCCGCTGCCGCGCAATCGACCACATCATCATCATCGTTGTTAGCATCCGTGTCGTGAGAGCTGCGTCGGCGGCCTGTTTTTTTGTGTACGTCGTAAAAGCGGAATTGACAGCAAAACAAAACACACAATAACACATCAATTATTTATCACATCGAAAACTGTATGCTTTATAAAACTTACTCGTCTGCCTTTTTAAATACTTTAGCATATTCACATTCTAGTTGTTCAGTTGGCAATAATATTGTATATTAATTAAGCACAAATTAGCATTAATAAATAGCACAATAATAAAAAGCCTGAGAAATTTTAGTAAATGCTTACGGAAGGCAGGGATGTACAACAGGGCTGCAAGTGCTATGCTGTAGATATATCGATATTATTGTGTCTGGCCGATAGAAGAGAAAATCACAGTGTTCACAAACGAGCGATTGTTGTAATTGCGTACATGACGGCGCAAGCAGCTGAGCGACAACGTTGCGTTTTTCTTCACACAATTTTCTATTTCATGTTGCTCCAAAATTGGAGTAATTCTAAGCGAAAATTGTGAGTGAAGCGACTACGCTTAGGGCAAACGAAGAACGAAAAACGACACAAGAGGATCGCAACAAATCGCTAACGTGGACACTGATGAGCGCGACAGCCGAGACTACGGGCGGCGCTGCCGGCGACAACAACAATAAAAATAAGAACGAGAAAAGAAACAACATTGCAGCAACAGTCACAGCTCTGGACGATGTGGTGCAATATGTGACATTGCACGTGCGTAAACCGACGCCGTTAAGTGGTATCGTGCTGCCCTTTGTGCCACTCTATCTGACCGCATTTTATCTGTGGATCTACGTGTACAAAAGCCACGACACCGATGAGACTGCCGCCCTGCCGCAGCAGAACAAAACGGATGATGTGTTCGATCGGCTCGATCAGAATGAGGGCGCCGCTTGGAATGAAATTGGTTTCATTGCTGTGGTAGCCATTGCATTTCTGCATGTACTCACCCTGCTCTTCTGTTATTGGAGCGTTCACGTGCTAGCCTTTCTAACGTGTCGACGGGTCAAGCAGCCGGCGTTGGGTGTTCTAGCCAAGGTGGTGCCCACTGCGAATAATGGCAACTCTAAAATTGTGCCCATACAGAGCCTGAAGCTGGAGGATGGCGAGCAGCAGTACTATCTGGTGTTTCAGAAGACCAAATACGTTTGGGATGAGAACAAGGCGACGTTCCGTTCCGTGGAATTTCCCGTCAATGAACTGTTGAGCACTTATGCCAACTCCCGCGGCCTGGAATCGGAGCAATCGATTAAGACCGCCATGCAAACGTATGGCAACAATGAAATGGATATGGTTGTTCCAGAATTTCATGAACTATTCATTGAGCGTGCCACAGCTCCATTCTTCGTGTTCCAAGTGTTCTCGGTGGGTCTGTGGTGCATGGATGATTTCTGGTACTATTCGCTGTTCACGCTATTCATGCTGATCGCCTTCGAGTGTACGATTGTGAAGCAGCAGCTGCGCAACATGTCCGAAATACGCAAGATGGGCAATAAACCGTATTTAATATATGCGCTGCGACAGAACAAATGGCGTCACATTGGGAGCAATGAACTGTTACCTGGCGATCTAGTGTCCATTACCCGTTCTCAAAATGATAGCATAGTACCGTGCGATGTGGTCGTTCTGCGTGGAACTTGTATTGTGGACGAGAGCATGTTGACTGGCGAGTCGGTGCCACAGATGAAGGAATCCCTTGAATCGCTACAACAGCTCAACACCGAACTGGATGTAGAGGGCGAGGGCAAGCTGACCGTACTCTTTGGAGGCACTAAAGTCGTCCAGCATACGGCGCCCAGCAAGGTATCGATGCGTGCTCCCGATGGCGGTTGTATTGGTTATGTCATCCGCACTGGCTTTAACACATCCCAGGGCCGACTGCTGCGCACCATTCTCTTTGGCGCAAATCGGGCGACTGAAAACAATTCGGAGACGTTTGCGTTTATTGCATTCCTGATGGTTTTCGCTGTTGCCGCTGCATCGTATGTGTGGGTCAAGGGAAGCGAGGATCTGGAACGCAATCGCTACAAACTGTTTCTGGAGTGTGCTCTCATCCTGACGTCGATTATACCGCCAGATCTGCCCATTGAGTTGACGCTGGCCGTGAATACATCGCTCATACAATTGACCAAATTATTTGTCTTTTGCACGGAACCGTTTCGCATTCCCTTTGCGGGCAAGGTGCAGATCTGTTGCTTCGATAAGACGGGCACCCTGACAACGGATAATCTAATGGTCGAGGGCATCGCCGGACTGACGCCCAATGGTAAATGCGTGCCCATTGATGAGGCGGAGGAAGCCACAATTCAAGTGCTCGCCTGTTGCCATTCGCTGGCCCTGCTCGACGATGGCCTTGTTGGGGATCCGCTGGAGAAAGCCGCCCTGGCTGCCGTGGACTGGAACCTCACCAAGTCGGACAGTGTGATACCGAAACGTGGTAAGCTCAAGCCGTTGCGCATCGTGCAACGCTATCATTTCTCATCGGCCCTGAAGCGAATGTCTGTCCTTGCTGGCTATCTGATGCCCTTCTCTAACGATATCAACTATATTGGCGCTGTCAAGGGTGCTCCCGAAGTCATTATGGGCATGCTGAAGAACATTCCCCAAGATTACGAGAAGGTGAGTGCATCAGCCAAATAATGTCAAATAGATAAACTAATTTTATTCGTTCAATTTGCAGATCTATTTAGAATACGCACGACGTGGTGCGCGCGTCATGGCGCTGGGCATCAAGGAATTTGGAACACTTGGTGGTCAGCACATACGCGAACTAAAACGTGAGGAGGTGGAATGTGACCTGACATTTGCCGGCTTCGTGATCATCTCGTGCCCCATGAAACCCGACTCCAAAGCCGTAATTAAAGAGCTCGTGCACTCATCGCACAAAGTGCTCATGATCACCGGAGACAGTCCGTTGACCGCTTGTCATGTAGCCCGGGAGCTGCGCTTTACGACCAAGAAAATTCTGATATTGACGCGACCGCCGCTGCAACAGGAAGATACGCATGACTGGAGCTGGGTGTCCGTCGATGGCGAGCGCACCTATGCCTTGGACGAAGGGAAGCCCTCCAAAAACATTGCCATGCTGCTGGCCGCCCACGATCTGTGCATCACCGGCGAGGGATTAATGTATCTGCAGCAGTCGCAACCTGCTTACATGCTCAAGGTGCTGCCCCAGGTCACTGTCTGTGCGCGTTTCGCACCCAAACAAAAGGAGTACATCATAACAACACTGAAACAGCTCGGCTACTATACACTCATGTGCGGCGACGGCACCAACGATGTGGGCGCCCTCAAGCACGCTCATGTGGGTGTCTCCCTGCTGACCAGTGCGCCCGTAAAGCGCAAACGCACCGAACAGGAATTGCAGCAGATCAATGCAGCTGCCACAGCAGCCGCTGCAGCTGCAACGGCCAACGCCAATCAACAGCTGTCGCCCCGTGAGCGTGCCTTGCGTCGACGCCAGGAACATATCGATCGGACACAGGCGCGTCTCCAGCACGCCCTGCGCGACATGGAGGAGCAGACAATGGTGAAACTAGGCGATGCGTCAATTGCAGCGCCATTTACCAGCAAACTATCTTCAATTATGTGCGGTAAAGATAAAGATTAAACATGAATTACAGTATAAAATACTAATAATTACAACTGCATTGCTTGCATCCACAGTGAACCACATCATCAAGCAGGGCCGCTGCACTCTGGTCACCACACTGCAAATGTTTAAGATTCTGGCGTTGAATGCACTCATCCAGGCCTATTGTCAGTCTGTGCTCTACATCGATGGCGTCAAGTTCAGCGATACTCAGGCCACCATGCAAGGCATTTTCATAGCGGCATGTTTTCTGTTCATAACACGCTCCAAGGTAAGCTGCTGCTCATGAATAATTTATGGTTAATGCATATAAGCAATATATATTGCCAATGACAGCCGCTGAAAACGCTGTCGAAGGTCGCACCACTACCCAACATATTCAATTTGTACACCATATCCACGATACTCACACAATTTGCGGTGCACTTTGGTGCGCTCTACTATCTGACCAGTGAAGCCACGGCGCTGGCGCCACCCAGGTAAATAAATGACTGCGTAGTATCATATTTAATATATATAATTAATCCTTTTTTAGAGTGGGCAAGGTGAAACTGTATATTGACATGGATGCCGAAGAGAAAACCAAATATGATCCGAATATAGTTAGCAGCACGGTTTATATCATTTGCGTATCGCTGCAGGTGGCCACCATTGCTGTGAACTATAAGGTCTGTCTGCCTTCTGGCATGCAAATATTATTTGTATTAAATTTTGATGTATTTTAGGGACATCCGTTTATGGAGAGCCTGCGAGCTAATCGTATGCTAATGTGTGCCATTGGTGCCTCTGCTGCTTTGGTGTTGTTCCTCACCACTGGCATTGTGCCCGGCCTGACGCAATTCTTTGAAATCGTTGATTTTCCAGCAAATGTGCGTAATTGTACTATATATATATATATATATCTGATAATAACCCGTAATATTTACAGTTCCGCCAAACACTGCTCATTGTACTGGTTGTGGATATTGTTGGTGCGTTTGCATTGGATCGCATTTGTTCATTCCTATTTGGGGAGACGCGTAGCAAGTCCAAAGTCCTAAACTGTTAGAGCTAGATGTTACCACATGACTTAGACAGCGCGGCATTCAGTGTGCAGATTCCACCTCCTTCTCCTTTAATAAGTAAATTTTCAATATATCTCCTGTATGATTTTCATAAATTTGTGAGTTGAGTCCCTCCCTCAGGTCTATCAGCGCCACTGGCTATCCACTGGCTGCAACTTGTATTTAATCTTAGAGTGGTTTATTTTTGGCGTCGGTTTCTTAATTGTTTAAATTAATGAACAATACAAATAATGCATTTTTTGCTCATATATGTATTTGAAAGATTTGTGCGCTTAATATGTCGGATCTAATGAGTATATTAATTAAAATATGCAATTAGTAAAATTGACGTAAGAATTTGTAATCGTAATAAATATGTAGCTAAAAATATACAAATGATAAAGTGTAGATCTTTAAGCGTCTGCATGAATCTCTTCATCAAATTTGGAATCCTCGAGCTGTTTAAATTGTATCAATATGACCAAATATGTGGTCACAGCCGAAAAGATCTAGAACGATTAGAGTAACAAAGTATGATTATAATTAACAAGTAATCCTTGGCTAACCTTAAAAAGCGTTGAGTTGTCAATGGCAAAGAAACCATAGGCTGTAAATTGTACCTCCTGTTTAATGCTTTTAGTCAGAAATTTATCAATCTGATGGTAAGATAAACAGGTATTTTGATATTTACATATTATATATTTGGTTTAGATATAACGTACGATATTCTGGAACTCCTTGCTCTTGCCATAGACACGTGCCAGTATTTGTGATGTGATATTTGCCTGCAAGAGTGAAAAAGGTTAACTGATTAAGTCAGGCACTAGACGAGTTTAGCCAACCGGGACACACCTCGCGTGTGGTGGCACCACAGTTACGCGACAAAAGGGCCAATAGGGAGGTGTGCAGGCACAACCAGGCCATGCACCACTGCATTATTTCGGACGTGATGCCGCCCCTGCTGCTCGAGATCTGCACGAAGAGATTATACCAATTCGTGGTCACCGTATAGAACGAGAAGCCCAGAAAGCACACAATTATCAAGCTGCAGCACTCATTGATGCTCTTATAAATGCGCAGCAGCCGGTTGTGAGTGCGGTAAATGAATAATGAATCCTCCGCAAAGTTCTCCATGCGCGCCTTTATCTGACGACGGCTTCTGTTCCGCTGCTGCACATACGTGTATCCATTCAGCAGCTGATTGACGAACTGAAAGCGAATGCATACGATACGCAACAGAGCCGACGCAAACACTATATAGCTGGCACTTAAACCATTTTGAACCGCAAAGAAGGCAATCAGGATATAGGAAGTGGGCGTTATAATGCCCTCAACCTCACGGAAGCGCATCACTAGAATATATGCCTGACAGCAAACAATCACCACGAGATATTTAATAGAGAAATTGCAGTGATTGCTGAGTGCAACGCCAAACTGACGCAACACCTCCTGATCCAGCTGGAGGATGTCGTTAAAGATCTGCAGTATGTATTTTACATTCCGGCCGCAAACCAATACCGCTAAGGAATGGGAATAGCGATAATGATAATGACTGACCGATTGGAATGGGATTTGGCGAAACTCACTCAGCGTATAGGTGGTAATGCAGAGCAACATTTCAATCCATTGATTCACATTGTCCGTATCGCGCATCGAGTGGAACAGCTGAGCCGCATTAGGTGTCAATAGGCTGTAGATATTGAATACGGTCAGGGCATGGACGACGCCACGCACAAAGAACGAATAGTACTCGTTGGTCCGAGTGGGTGGTGCAACCTCATAGCTGGACACCTGCTCATAGATGGGCAGCAAGCCGGTCAGCTTTAGCACCGACAATATCGTGCTAATCTCCCCGAACACGGGATTCTCGAACGGACTAGCAGTCGATGGCGCAGTCTCTGGCCGAGCAAATGTATCATTGAAGAGCGGCATGCGCTGGGGCGAAATGCGTCGCGGATTTAGACGCGATTTATGCGATGCCATTTCAATTACCCAAGTGTTGGGACTCATTACCGATGGGACACTGACACTGACACACCGGAATTTTATTAACTAGATGTGTATTGGGTGGATTCATTTGGAACCCCGATTGAAAAGGCACTTGCACGTATCAGATGTAGATATGCGACTCCATTAAAATAATTAATTTGTATGTCGGCGCCTAATATTGGAAATTGCAATAACTAGAGTAACCCCATGCTTTTTAATGTGCACTCGTGTGTTGTTGTGAATGTACTCGTTAATAGTGGTGAATGAACTCACTTGTACATTGATTTATTATATAAATGTAAAACCCTTGCCAATACTTCAGACTCTAATCATGAATACTTTAAGCACTCGAGCTAGGAAACGAATACTTGCTTAAACATTCAAGCATTTACACACTGAAACACCCATAATTTAATTTGAGTTCCAATGCGAGTTCTTTTAAGGAATATTCAGTTTGAACTCCTTGGCACTCACATACGCTTGAACTCCAATTTGAGTATGAGCTCAAAAGTATTCTAAAAAACAGATTTTATCTCTCTTAGACACTTATGAGTACACTCGTGAATATACTCATGGATATTATTTATCCACGAATCAAAAGAAAATACTTATAAGCACTATGCATTTTTCCGCCCATCTACTTACACATTCACTCGGTAATATGAATAATTTATTACTCGCACTCACCTCCGAGGCCAGGCAATCAAAGGAGCTGCATATAACGGCCATTATCGTTGTCTCCGCCAGGACCCAGGCACAGGACAGGCCCATCGTATCGTATTCCTTGCGCAGCTTGATGGGTGTGGTGAGTGTGGCGAATGCCAGATAACTCTGATTGGTCACAGTGTAGAAGGAGAAGCCGAAGAAGAAGAGCAACGCAACACCAGTCACCGCATTCACATTCTCGGTGATGTACCGAAATTTGCAGAGTATCTCGATGAGATTACTTAGCTTACACCAGTCATCCATATTATAGAGCTGTTTCCTCTTCTGCGTGAACTGATCGAGCCGAGCGTTGAGGAACTCAATCCTCTGCGCCAGACACTTAAGGAGAGTGCGCAGATAGAGGGCCAACATGCAGGAGAAGAGCATCTGCAGGCTATAGATTAGCAAGAGCATCCACTGACGCGATGGAATGATGTCGCTCAGATAGTGGATATAATAGAAGGCGACAGCCACAACGCTTGCCGAGACAAAGACCAGCAGAGTGCCCAGAAATCGGCAGCTATAGTTCGCAACATAGCCATTCGCCTCGAGATACTCATCCAGCTTGGACAGATCACGGATGGTGCGAAAATGTTTGGATGCATTCAGTACGCTGGAGACGACAATAACCGTATAGCTGGCTATGCAGAACAACGTCTCAATAGTGCGATTAATGTCCTCAGTGTCGCCTTGCGCATTTGCCATCAGCTTGTATCCCTGCGATGCAAACAGCACATCCTCGCAGAATATCACCGAACTGACCAACAGAATCAGAGCCAAAAATCGTGCGTAAATCTTTCCGACGCTGCTCATGCTAAAGTTATCCACCTGATCGCCATCAAAAAAGGGCAACAGGCCACACAGCTGAGTGGGCGTGGCCACGTTCTTTATATCACGCAGGATCTTCATTACCATTGTGTGGACTTCGGACTACAACGCCAAATTCGAACAGAGCTGAACTTCATACGCATATCCAGTGATTAAGTGCCTCTCATTTTGGGTTCGACATTACCATCAAATGTTGTCATTAAAACAAATGGGGGGTAATAAACGAAAAGCTTCTCCACACCTCTTGAAATTTAAAGGTTCACGTTGGAAACCGAAATAGCTGTGTGGAAGTCAAGTTTAGGAACATTTTTCATTACTCCTAGTTCCACCAGTTGAAAGTTGAAAATACTGCTATCATGTTGTTTAGCATTAATGTAGTTGGAAACTCTATATCGATCATTTTTCTTAAATACCCAAAGACATTTCGGTTTGGTTTTCATAATGCTGAAAAGCTTCTCAAGGCGTTCATTAAGAGATTCGCTATTTTATTCAATTTGCTACGCTGCTGTAATAAAATAATTGAATTTTAAATGCGAGTAAATCTTTTAAAAGTACGCGCTAAGCATTTAATCTATGTGGCTGTATCTTGTGGGAATCCACCCCCAAAATGAAATGTAATTGCTGTACGTATTATTATCACCCGCAAGCACAAAATATTATATTTGTCACACCTTTCACTCCCCCATTGTGAGCGCCGAGATGTGCTGTGTAGGCATGGGCGCAGTCATTATCTCAGCTAAGGGGGTCACAGCAAGACAAAAGTATTCAAGTAGACAGTTAAAAACAAATTTTATATTTGGATGTTTGGATAAACCACTTTAATATGCTCCTTATAACCTGAATTAATCCTTATCTGAATTAATTACATATAAATTACATATAAAACATAAAAATTAAATTAAAAAAAAAGTTTTAACATCTGTTAAATCTGAATTTAAAAGTTCTGTTGTTGGTTTCGTTCAAGAGCTGGATAACTTTGCATAGAAGGCATAGTTTTTTCAATGGCATAGATTCGAAAATGAGTACTCACTGATATCCTCTTGCTACGCCCATGTGCATGTAGATGCGATGTTGGAGTAGATACCTGCCTCGGGACCGGCCATCGCTCGGCATTTTTTCCACCCCTAATGAGGGATTGCAATTCTCAATCAATGCGACGCGCCGGCAATTTTTTTCTTCTCGTTTTCCTTTATTTTTTTGTTGTTGTTTTTAGGGGGAGATTGTGTGAAACTGGCACGCTGTTGCTTAGCTGTTGCTCTGCCACTGCCTCTGCTGCTGTTACTGCTGGCTCTGACGTCACGACAAGGCCGTGGTCAACGGGCAACGGCAACAGATACAGACACACAGTAGTGTGCAGTATATATTGGGGGCGAGAGCTCTTATCGCCATCATCGCCATCAAAGCAAATCAACGCGCAATGCGCAAATAATAATAAACAACTATAATCCGAAATTAAATCGAAAATAATATTGGATTCATTTTTATTTGAAATGTGGATGCTGCTGCTGCTGCTGGGTGTGCTCTTGGTGTTAGATGCTGCTCCTAGGCATAGCCACGCCCACTATACCAGTGGCGATGTGGTTTATCATACGTTACCACACTTCTGGACGGGCGTCGGTTTCTGTCCGACGGGTGAAATCAATCATGGTGGCATCAGTGCCAGCTTGGAGTCAACAGCAATGCAGCTGAATCTTCGCCAGATTGCAGCACTGCCCGTGGGAGCAATCACACACATACGCATTCACTGGCTGTTGGAGCTAGTGGAGTTTCTCGAATATAGCGCGGAGGGCGTGCCCCGTTATGAATTTGAAAAGTTTGATAAGTTTGTGGATTTGCTGCAGGACTTGCATTTATCGCCGGTTGTGGAATTTATGGCGAATCCCGGTCATGTATTCACTGCCAATCCCGAACGTAATTGGTTCCTTTGGGAGCACTTTGTGAAGAGCATCATCAATCACCAAATAGGTTAAACTATCATCAAAAAGTCGACATATTTTCCTGCTTTACAATTGTGATTTCATCCGTATTTTAGCTCGTCATGGTGCCGCTCGCTTGTCCAACTGGCGCTTCGAGACCTGGAACGAACCGGATTTGCGCAACTATAATCGCATCAATTTCACGGCCGAATCCTATTTGGAATATGTGCAAGCGGTGCGTCGTGGCCTGAGCAAAGCTGGTGGCAGGCGGAAGTCCAAGCGGCAACAGCAGCTCTATCGTGCCCTGCGTGGTCCAGCTGGCCTGTTCAAGTCGGAGGAGCGTCATCCGCTGTGCTGGCAGTTGTTAGATGTGTGCAACCAGGAGCTGGCCAAGTGTCCCATCGATATACTCACCTATCATCGCAAGGGACTCGATGGCAGCGCCAATGAAATACTCAATGGATCGCTGGTCTTGCTCTCCAAAGTATATCAGGATTATCCCCAGCTGCAGCATCTGCCAGTGGCCAATGAGTGAGTTAAGATTGTATTTTTGCTTCAGCTAAAGCTTTTCTCTACGTTTCAGTGAGGCTGATCCAATTGCTGGCTGGAGCACGCCGAGGGACTTTCAAGCGGATGTGCGTTATGCGGCCACTTTGATGTCCACCGTGATGCTTCATTGGCATGCCAAGCTCGCTGGAGGAGTGATGTCGCAACTGGAGTCGATCAGCCATGACAATGCCTTTCTCAGCTATCATCCGTACGAGTTTAGCCAGCGGTAAGCTAAGTATTCTGTCTAACAGAGGGATTGACAAACAAATCTCAATATTATATCGAAGTCTTGTAAGGAAAAGGAAAATTTTGAATTGAAGATCCTTTAATGAGCATGTGTTCCTATATTTCTATATTATCTATATGGTTCTTTTGTTTTAAGAGGGATTCACAAGTGATGGAGATTGTACTTTCAAAGATATACATTGAAAAGAAGTTATTGTAAATCTTTCAGCACTTTGTTGGCCCACTTTCGAATGAATGAGACCCAACCGGCGCACTCGCAGTTCGTGCAGAAGCCCGTCTATGCGGCGCTTGGCATGCTGGCCAAGTTGGGCACTCGCGCGGCAGACCTGGAGCTGGTGAATATGGATAGTAAGCACAGTGTGCAGGTGCTGCGCACCATCTCTGGCAATGGTATCGCGCAATATATGGCGACTATATTCCTCAGTCCCGAGCAGGCGGGACCGCAACTGACTGCCTATCACCACAAGTACACGCTGAACATGTCCATCGCAAATGAATCGGCATTCATCACGGAGCTGCTGGTGCCGCACAGCACAGATCCGATGCATGTATGGCAGATGTCTGGGAGTCCGGCATATCCCAATGCCACATTACGCGAGGCAATGCGACGGACACAGACACCCAGGCTATACGAGACGGGACCCATTTGGCAGTACAACAGCGAGCTGGTTGTCAACTCGGCCAGTTTACCCTTGCCCTGGGTGATGTTACTACGCGTCTGTTCGGCGGCGTGGCCAAAACTAAAGCGTCCGCAGCAACTGGAAATTGTGGAGGTTACGCACCGGGAGGTCTTCATCAGCTGGAGCGAGCAGGCCCGCTCCACACAATGCCTGAAGAGCTACGAGGTGTGGTTCAGAGAGCGAGCCGCATCCGATTGGCAACTTATCTCGAATGGTTGGCATCTTCCGTATCCATCATTTCAATATGCGCCCGGCCTGAATGCCAGCGTCAACGGTAGGTTGCAACAGGAAACAACAACTATCTTAGGCGCCTTCATTGTAGTCTCTATTCTTATATTGCAGGTTTCTATAAGGTGCGCGGCGTGGATGTGTTTAATGAGAGCAGCGCCTTTTCGCAAATAGTCGAATATTTGGAGTTATAATTTTAGCAAACGACTTTATCAAAAAAACAAAAAAAAAAAACGTATACATATATGGATATATATTGTATGGGTTTAAATAACATATCGTGCATATTAGATGAAACATAATCAGGCTTTACTGGCGCTGTTCCCTCTCTCCAAAAATCTTCGCACTCTCAAGTTTCTCACTCATACAACTTTCTGGAATGGAGCTGTTTACACAAATGGGGCACAAATTTTCCGAGCAGCGCAGCGTCTGTCTCAAATACAAGTATCTCAAATACATAAATATCTATATAAATATATATATATATATAGAACATAACGTGTATTTGTGTTTGTTTGTGTTTGTGTGTGTATGTTTGTGTAGGTGTTTTTGTGTGGAATACAAGCTGCCATTACTGGAGAGGGTACGGCGTACAAAACACTGACATAAGCAATAATCAAGTGTCGAGACTGCAACTGTGCTCATCCCTAGGCATCCAGCACCAACCATTTCTCATTAATGTGCTCCATTTGCTTGGTCAATATGGGATTCCGTACACGCACTTTGATCTCCAGCTTGCCGCCCACCTGTTTGCGACCATCCATCAGCTGCAGATGAAAAAACGATGCAAAGCATTTTAAATATTAAATCAAAATTATATAGTGATTGGTCACGGACTTACATCGTAGGTGTCATGGATGTCACACTTTGTTTCCAGCTGTTGCAGCTTGACATTGACGGTGCCAATTAGCGTGTCGGATCTCAAGAATCCTCTGAAACAACATATGGGCAGTTTACGACTTAGTCCACAACAATCAATACTGCAGCTGCTTATTGTTTTATTTTGTTTTAGTTTTTTATTTTTAATTTGTAATTTGTAATTTATTATTTTAGCGATTTGCGTACCAGAGCATTTTGAAATGAGTTTTGTTGGGATTTGTGGCGTAAAAGTTGATAAAACACATTATATTAAACATTTTAATTATGGGATCAATGTTTGCATCAATGGATATGTGGAAAGCTCTAAACTCTCAACTTGGCAGAGCTTTTCTACTCAAAAAACAAAGTTCAAATAATACTCGGTTTGAATAAAGTCGAAAAGCAACAAAATAAGTACGGTATTATATAAAAGCAGGGTGTCTCCAAAGCCAAATAAAAGTCTCAAGATACTTGTGCTATATTCTAAGACATACCCAAAGCAAAAGCATATACAATGTATTATTTTTTCCATTGACTATAAAATACAATTTTGGATCTCGTATTTCTGGAATAAATTCAGTTACTTTGTTATTTAAGATCACTTTAAAAAGTTTGGATGGGAGAATTGTGAAAAATATTTAATATCTTACTTATAAAGCATTAACAAAATATGCATCCTAAATTTGTGCACAAATTTAAGACCATTAAGATTATTGAAAAAGTTTTACGAATTTCTGTTTAAGACTCTTAGAATTGATTATTGATATCGTATAAGAGCTTTTAGTCCAGATCTTTAGGATGGACCACAATTTGAAAAGCTCTCATGCAAGTTAGGTTTAGAGACGTGGAAGGAGCTTTACTTGGATTCTTCCGTTTCACCTTGGTTAATTCATATGCATATGCGATTGGCATTTGTTAGAATTAATAATAATAGTGCTCAATATTACGTTTTGAGGCACATAGTAGAGAGCGTGGGACTCACCCTCGAGAATATATCTCGAACTTGACGCCATGCCGCCGGAAGATGCGCTGAAACTGACGATTGCTGCGCTGAATATCAACCTTGAAGCGTTCATCGTAGTCGGGCGTGTCCGTGTCCTTAATCACATTTGTTTTCGTCTTAAAGGACTCATCCTGCAGCAATAAAATGTGGTGGGAAATGAACGTAACTGTAATGCTGGAAACTTACATTCAGCAGTGGAAATTCAACGCGAACATATGTGTCCACATCTTTGGGATTGGGCACATTGTAGTTAATGCCACGCACGACAACAATTTCGAGCTCGTTGTCCGTCAGATCCGTGTTGCAGTGGACAATGTTGAAGGAACGCTTCTCGTAGTGAAACTTGGGCAGTGTTTGATTCTTGCGTTTGGAATAACGCACCAGATCCAAATCCTTTTGCACGGTCAATGCGAGATTCTCGAAACGATTCATGCCGGCCACATCGCCCATGGCCTTGTGATGATCACGTGTATTCTTGCACATCATGAGCTGTTTGGCCAGCTGCTCCTCCATGCGCACCCCGATCTCGCAAATGTCATCACCCGGATCACATTCCTCGGTAGACACAATGGCGAACGATGCCTCCAGACTGTCCCGCTCCGATGGTGGCACAGGTAGCTGTCATTGAAAAAAAAAATGTGTAAAGTAGTTAAAACGATAGTTAAATAAGATATTCACTTTAGCTTACCGTGCTCAGATCCACGGGTAAACCGCTGCTGGCCGCATTCAACAGCGAGTCGAATCCTTTGTAGATCCTCAGGTATTCCTTGGCCTGATCAATTTCACCAGCTTTCTTGGCTGCTACAGCGGCAATTTTGAACTCCTTTTGTCGCTCGAGCAGCAATTTCATTTGCTGTTCCGCCAAATTGCTCTTTTGATGATTACCGCTTGTACGCGTCGTTAGTTCCTTGGGCTCCGCTGGCGATGGCGCCTTGCGTCGTGGCACCGTCGGCGTCACTGTGCCCGAGCTGGACGGCGTGCCGCCAGCCGAAGTGCTCTCTGTTGCTGGCGGTGACGTGGGCGACATTGTTGGCGTGGGTGCAGGTGATGCTGCTGCTGACGCAGCTGGCGTAGCATTCCCTGTAGGCAGTGGTCCAAAACCGGGTGGCACGGGCAGCTCATCATATGCAACGGGTTTGCCAGCCTTGTGTTGCCTGATGGCATCCTCGAACTGCTTAACAATGCGTCCAAAGCGACGCGCCTTGCTGGTGTTGTCCTCTGCTTTGGCGGCCTCCTCCACCGATTTGTATTTAGCTAAACGCTGCTGCAATGCCTCCAGCATGGAAGTCGGCGCTGCCGCCGGTGGCTCAACAGCTGCTGGAGCAGGTGCTGCTGGAGCTGGAGATACTTCGGGTGCTGCTGTTTCTGAACCTGCTGCACCACCCTGCATTTTGGCCATAAACGCAAGAAATTCGCCGGGCGGCGGCGGCATATCGCTGAGATCCACCTCCTGTCCGTCCTCGCACATCTTTACAACCACATCGAATTGCTTGACGACGCGCAGAAACTGGATAGCAGCAGCTGTGTCGCCACTGCGCTTCGCCTGCACAGCAGCCGATTTATATTCAGCTTGACGACTGCGCATCTCAGAAACTAATGGATTGGTAGGCGTGGCATGCTCAGTAGGCGTAGCAGCTGGAGCTGGAGCGGGAGATGTTGCTGGCGGCGTACTAGGCGTAGGCGGCAATGGCGCGGCTCGCGATGGTTGCATGGGCTCCTCGACGGTTCCATCAACCGCTGCTGTAGCTGGCTTCACGCTTACCTCGGGCGGTATGTCATCAACATTGATGGTTTTGCCGGCTGCCGACTGCTTCTTCAGATCCTGCAGCGTTTTTAAGCCGCGTGCAAAGCGACGTGCCTTGCCCGACTCACCGGCGGCTTTAGCGTTGGCCTCCGCCTGCTTGTACATCTCTATGCGTTCATTTATGATGCCCAATGTGTCCACTGTGGTTGTCGGCAGAAACGTCTGCACCGGCTCCGGTTCCACAGCAGCAGCTGGAGGGGCAACCGCAGCTGCAGGTGTTTCCTCATCGTCCTCGATGCCATCGCCCGCAATGCCATGCAGCTCGCCCAGCAGATCGCTGTCATTCTCTAGCGCATCATCGTCATCATCATCGCTAACGTCACGCAGGCTATCAGCAATCATACGATCCAAATCGTTGCTAGGCAACAATTGTGGCTTTGCTTTAACTTTTGGTTTTGACCGGCCACCGCCGCTGGTAATTGCCGCCAGCTCGGCTTCCAAATCGCTATCGCCAACATCATCGTCACCATAGCCAGCGCTTGGATCAAAGTCATCCGGTATTTCCGTTAAGCCAAACTGTGCGTGTACATGAGGATGAGGGTAGAGGAGGGGAAAGGAAAGGCATGACTCATAATACAAAATAGACTGACAATTCGGTGTGTTATTGTGCTTTATATTGTTTTTCTTACCTGGGACAAATCATGCTGTCGACGCTTAGCTGGCTCTGGCCTTTTGCGAGAGAACATTATTGACTAGTTAATGAAAATATTTCTATGTCTACTGTTACTTAGGCACTCCAATTCTTTGTTAGCAAATATTTAAACACTAAATTGCGTTGCAATCGCACTGACAGACAATAACAAAATTTGTATGTTATCGAAATTAGAGATGGGCGATAGATGCCACATATTTCAAATAACTTTACCATATGTTAAACGGCTTCATTTTATTCTTATAAGAGTCTTATTTAAAACTACACATTTATTCTTCCAAGTAATTGGTTAATCAGTAGCTGCTGGTGTTTTCAAAAGTATTAACTATGTATATTTCCAACAAGAGTTTTTATCGTTTTGTCTTCATTTCAGATATTTTGCAATTTAAAAATATGCAAATTAGAGAATTAAATCATTTCGTCCCAAGAGCGAAGAATTCGCTACAAGTAACGGGTGCGAACTGGTCGACCATCACTAATCTGTCAGATGTTATCGATGATAATGCCACCACAGTGCACAACAGTTTGCGAAAAATTCGTGTAAAAATTGCTATTGATTGACAAATTGTGTAGTGTTTAGCAAGCTCAAACTAAAATTGAACAACTGTGCTGGCTGTGCCGAGTCATGAATTAATGTGCACACTCAATTAGCTGGCTGTAGGGGCTGTGTAGTGCTTGCAAAACCGTTGCCAAACCTGCTGCATTTCGGGTGTTTCGTTTCGTTTTTGTCTCTTATTGGCCCTTTTTTCTCCACCTACGCTGCGCGACAAAAAAACAGTGCAAGGGGGGCAGCGTAGCACAGCTGAGAGCAGCCAGTCAGCCAGCCAGCCAGCCAGCCAGTCAGCTAGTCAGTAAGTGTGTGGAGAGAGATAATAAACAAACAGATTGGCATTGTCGCATTTGCCGTTCACAAGGTGGAACGGGCGTGGGCAGCTTTATAGAGCTTTTAAAAAGACGAGTAAGACGATTGTCAGCAACAAGTAGGCGGCTATGGAAGAGGTAACGCTGACGGAGCCCGAGACACGATTCTATAGCGAGCTGTTTCAATGCTGCGACGTGGAAAATGCCGGCAAGGTGCCGATGCTAAAAGCAACGGAACTCTTTCGCTCAGCGGACATTGCCAATGAGACGGTGATTGAGGTAGGTCCGCAACAAAGTTACTAGTGTCGACGTCGTGTCTTCTTAATTATGTGATCTGCTTGCTTTTACAGATCACCGCTTTGGCTGGCATACCGGCGACAGCTTTGCATATCTCACGCGCCCAGTTCTATTCATGCCTCAAACTAATTGCGGCACATCAAGAGGCGGTGCCGTTGCGTCAGGAGCTAATAGCAGCCACTGTGCCATTGCCGTTGCCGCATTTCGGCTGGAAGGAGGCAGCCACAGCGCCGCCAGCGAGCATAACAAACGAAAATGGGCTGGGTGCACTGCCCCCACCGCCGCCCACCGATCGTCGCAACTCACTGCGTCGCAATTCCCAGCAGCAGCAACAGCAACAACAACAACAGCAGCAACTACAGCAGCTAGATCAGTTACAAGACGCCTCTGATGTGCCCAGCACCGATTCCGAGGTTGAGCAGAATGAATCCAGCTGTGGCGATAATTTTGATGAGTTGGCCGGTGCTGATGTTGCTGTTGTCAGCAGCAGCAGCAGTCGCGAAACTGTGCGTATTATTATTCTATTATATCTTATCATACTTGTGCATATAGACTTTAGATATAAACAGCGCTTTTGTATACTCCTCGAGCGGATATTATGATTATGCCACGATTATGTGAAACATTCTTATATATATTTATTTATTATGCTGTCATCATGAATATAAACCTTAGTCTCTATTTTGTTTGACCTGCAGAACTATCAGTCGATAATGTAATTCTTGCATGCAAACATATTTTGTTTTCAACGCGTTGATCAAACACCAATTACGATTCCAAAGTCGTGGTACATATATCTGCTAGAGTATCTCAACTTCTCGAAAATAACGCGACCTTTTTGATTTAATTGCAGCGTCGACGTGGCGCTGGTGGCTCACCGGAAGCGTGGAGCACAAACAGCGATAGTCCCACGCCCACCAACAGTGTGGCGGAGCGGCCCTGGGCACAGGATACGCTGTGGCAGGGCCTGCTCGGTGACGAGCATCGCCAACTATTGGGCACCGAGGAGGAGTCATCGGATCGTCACAGTAGCGACGATGACGACAACGAAAGCGAACTGACCACGCTCTATCAAATCACTCCCGAGCAGCGTGAATACTACAACAAACAGTTCCGAACGGTGCAACGTGATCCGCATGGTCTGCTGTCCGGGCAGGCAGCACGGTAAGTTTTGACTCTTCACTTATAGAATTTTAGATATAATTTGATCAATTTGGTTATTTTTTTTACAAAATATTTGCAAACAAGTTTTTACTTATTTGAATTATTAATTATGCAATTTACATTACATGTTAATTAATAAAAATTCTTGAATATCAACTTAATATCTTACTTTATTACAGCATCTTTTTTGAGAAGAGCCGCATTCCTGTCGAGGAGCTGCGCCATATTTGGCAGCTGTGCGACGTGACACGCGACGGTGCACTGAGTCTATCCGAATTCACAGCTGCCATGCATCTGGTTGTGCTGCGTCGAAATAACATACCATTGCCGAGCAGTCTGCCCCATTGTCTGCATCCAAATGTGTTGGCTAAAACATTGTCGACGTCGTCGTCATCAACGGCGCACATACCTCAAGAGCCGCCCGAGGCTGATCTCCTGCATTTGAATGACGACGACGAGGACGAGCACACTGACAATACAATCATTAGTAGCTCGCAGGCGAAGCCACGTCCGTTGGCCAATGATAAGAACATTATGAATCTGAGTAGCATCTCAACATCATCACAGGTCAGCACAAGCAGCTCGAGGCGTGAGGTGACCACAACAACAGCTTCGGCAACAACGCCGCCAGTTCTTAAGAATCGCAGCATTTCCAATTCGCCAAATGTGGAAAAAGCAAATCAATCAGCGTCATCAGCATCTGCAACAACAACATCAGCAGCAACAACGGGTACATCAGTAGCAGCAGCAGCTGCCGCCCTTACCACCAACGATGCCGCCAGTCAATGGACCAAGTTTAGCGAATCTCCTACAACGACATCAGCAGCAAGTGGTGCTGGGACAGTTGCTGCTGCTGTTGCTGCCACTGCTACATCCGGTGCAACTGCCACTGCTGCGCCAGCCGTTTCTAGTCCAGGTCTTAAGCCAGCGCTCTTCGATATGAAACGCACTGCCCAGGATGTGGGCTCAAATCCGCAAATTTTGCATCCCGTGCCATTGCGTGTAACGCCCATTGGTGAGTGTTTAACAATGCGATGCTCGTTGCTTTTTTATCTTTATCTTTTGTTTACAGGCACAGCCATTGCCACAGCCGGCGATCAATCGAGTCAACAGGCAAGCAGCACAAGTGCCAATGACATGGACGGTGTTGTTGTGCTGCGCGAGGATAGCCCCAATGCAATGACAATGGCAATGGAGATAGCAACGTCAAAAACAGCACCAACAACATCGACGCATAATAATCAAAGTGGAACGCATCGGGATCGTGACTCCATAGCGATTCAAAGCAGCGATCTCCGTGCCATACAACGTCCGCAGGCGAAGAAGCTGCCAGCTAAGAACATTGGTGCTCTGCCACCGCCGCCACAACGTGAGCCTAGCATTGGGTCCGTCGGTGTCAGTGAGCCACCCGATCAGGCGGTGCCATTACCAGTTGTTTATGCAACGACCACACTATCTGCCAAGAAGGAGCCACCGCCCTTGCCGCCGCCACGACCCCATCGACATGCGCGCAGCAGCAGTTTGGATTTGAATAAGTTCAAAATTGGCACAGCGGGTTCCCAACAGCCGGAGGTGAGTCGAGAATATATTTAGATATGTTATATTTGTGTCTATTGTCCAGTCTTAAAAAGTGTCCTGAAAACTGTAGGTGTTTTTAATTTTCTAACAGCTGCTTAGGCTGTGTTTTCTCCAAAATGTTATTTTAGCTGTGCTACATTTACTAACCATTATCCATATTCATATTCCATTCATTAATGTACTTAAACCTATTAACAAACTAAAATAATAGAATAGACAAACTGTGAATAATATTTTTAAATAAATAATTAGAAGTTTGCTTTAAGAACGTGGGGCAGCTTTGTAGTTTTTAAGATATTACTGTTACTGTTGTGTTTATTACTGGTTTTCCATTTGTTATCATTATATTATCGCAGAGCTTGACTTGATAATTGAAATTTAATCTGAAAACAAGTTATTCGCTTATTGCCAACTTAAATTCTTAAGTAACCAGATAGCTTAAAGCATTTTTTGTTCACTCTGCAATAGTATGAACTGTTTCGGTGCACCGAATAAATATTTACATTGAAATGATGAAAAGTGTTTACCTTATTGCGAGCCCATATTAATTTCTATTTTACTTATTTTGTAAACAATCTGTGATATAAACCCAATTTCAATTAAGATAACCGCGCAAGCCAGCTTCGATATGCAAACCTCAGCGGGTTTTGCCGATTTCACGCACTTTGCCGACGATGCGAATGTTGTAAGTGTAACAAAAAGACATACAAAACAAAAAATAATAACATCAATCAAATCAAATGCATCCGCAATTGGCTGTAGCTTATTTATTTAGTGTTATGCCGCCAAAATTCAGTAATTTAGCCATTGATGAATTCAACGAAGTGATTGTAACAAAATTAATACTAATGCCTTGTACACTTGCAGCTGGATGGTGGCAGTGGCAGTAGCAGCAGCAGCAATGCCAATGCCCATATCAATGCAGCTTCCGAGCAGCAACAGCATTCACTGCCGCCAGTGCCACCGCCGCCCGCTTTTGTGCCGCCCACGCGCATCACGCTGCAGACACAACAGCGCATCTCTGCTTTTGAGGTCTATCGGAAGCCGCAGACACCGGCACCAGCATCAGGTGCAGTATCCACATCCACAACATCGACAGCTGCATCGCAGCTGCCCAATGCGGAGACATTTGAGAAACGTGTGACGGCCATCAGTGACTCGTTGCGTCATGTGTCGTTCAAGCATAATCAAACTAGCACCACGGAGCTTCTGCAGCGGCTGCGTGAGCAAAACAATTCGCTGCTGCATCTTTGCAATGATCTCAGCGACGAGCTGCTCAGCGTGCAGACCTGCAAGGAAGAGATGCGTTTCAAACTGGAGAGTTTGACGGCTGCTGCCGATAGTGGTGGTGGTGGTGGTGCGACTGCACACGCACCAGCCCGTACCGGCTCCTCAATATCAGCGCCGGTGACGGCTAATGTGACTGGCGGCTCATCCGGCTCAGCCGGTGGCCATACAAATGTTTAAGCAGCGTTTTCCGTTGTTTGTTGCATGCACCGCATATATGTGTACACATAAACAGACAGCACACACACCCCACACACACACATACACATACACACACATACATTTGTTTAGAAGAGCAGGCACTGCGCGTCCGCTTATGCGAATTTTGGTTTTAGCACGCTGCTTAATTTTTGCTACTTTAATTATAGGCTAGTTAAATCTAAATTTCAAAAGTGAATGTAAGAAACAGATGAAGAAAATTGTCAAGCAAGTAACAATAACATAACGTATAACAATAATGCCGCCTCTATAATGATACATACATATACATACATATTTATGCAGATCAATTTATGTATACTTCTCTTTAGAGCACACTGAGCTAATTGAACTAATTGTTAAAACGTAACTGTGTAAATGTAATTGTATATGAGAATCATCGTTCGCGTTAAAATGATACACTGCTCCTGCTCCCTAGACATATTGACAGATATGTGGCCACAAAGTGGCGCTAATTGTATTTCGAAACCAGCAACACATTAGGCGTTTTTATTGGGCTGATAGAAAACAAAAATAAACTAAATATATAAACCACATTTCAATTTTTGAAATAAAACATTTTTTTTTTTTTTTGCTCAACGGCATTAAATCGCTATTTATTAATTATTAATTTTGTAAATCTCGAAACTTGGTTCCATTAGGAAAAACCAACCATTCTCGACATTCTCATTCATTCCGGCAATGAAATAAACAAAATTATTATGTTAATGTGCTAAAAAAAATCGTAACTTTCGTAAGCCAGGCTAAAATGTTCAAGTATACGAAACGTTAAAACTGATTACCACAAAATCGGAATATAATACACATGCAACCAATTTCATTTCCTTCAAAGCTTAGCTTAGGTTAAGTTATTTTTTCGAAACTATTTTGTATGTATTCACAAATTGATATTATGTACATTTATCAAGTTTGTTTAACCATATAAGACAAATCAGTAACGAAGAGAAAAAAACAAAACAAAATTATTTAATTTACCGGACCACAAGTATGCTAACTTCGAATTTACAAGATGATATGCCGACAGAAATACCGAGTATATCATCCATATGAGTGCGTGCGAATATTCTTTTGCATACTATTAAATATATAAATATATATATATATAGATTAATGTATATTATTTCACTTTTCATCAAGCAAACAAAATCTTGTTAACAATTTTCAAAGATTTACAACTACAAACTCAATGCAGTGAATGAAAAAAGTAAGACATTGAAAAATAAAAGTGATATTAAGCACTATGTAAACTTATTGTTACGTTGCAGCGTAATAAATGCGTATTGTTTTGACGGATATACATCTACATAAATAAAGATAAATGTATTAAGTTGATGTTACAAATGCTAAAAGGCAATAAATAATACACTGTATAGGCAAGAACTTTATTTTTGAATTGAATTGACATTGTAATCGCCGCCACTCGAAAAGCAACCCTGTTTGCTATGCGATAATAAAGACACGCTGCTATCGATTGATTTGCATACGCCGCTGCACATCACTAACGCTTTGCGGCATTGGAGCAAATTTTCGCAAAATTTGCGATATAATTTGTGAGTGTGCATTTGTTGAAATTTATTGTTTAAATGGTGTAAGACGCATTAAACAATTGCTGCGTGCGTGCCTAATTTGTGTGACCATCTTCCGCGCGCCTCACTAAGCCAAGCGAAACGAAAAATAGCGAGCAACTAAAACTGAAATTGCTGCGCTCAAGTGCAGGTTAGTTTACATACGTTTACCGTTTACACAATGGGTAATGGGAAATGCTAATGTATCGAATTGAACTAAAAAGTAAACAAAAAGATGATGTCTCTTCCTAGTAAGTGAATGCGTCAATGTTAATCGCGCTCTTCGCGCTCGCACATCTGCCAATCTTTCGTAAGCCGCTGCAATTGCAATCATCTAGGTGTGGCAAAGGTAAAAGCAAGAGCAACGCAACAACAACAGCAACAACCACAACTATAAAAACAACAACCACAACTGACAACGCTCCTCATTTAACGGCATTAACGAGCAACAGTAATTTGCAGACAACAGCAAATAGAATTTCATTTGGAAACGCCCGCATCAATATGAGCACAAGCAATGAACAGGATCTGGCAGCAGCCGCAACAGCAGCAGCAGTCGCCAATGGCAATCCAACGGATGCGAAGAAAATCGAAGTTATGTATGTCAAAAATCCCAATCACCGAAAATCCAATATTCCTTTTGTTACTATAATTTTGCTGTACTGTTCCACAGCAACTTTCAACCATATGACAAGCAATGCTGCTACAACATCAAAACGAATCATACGAAAGTCTATGGCTGTGGCATTGCCCATGCCCGCGGCTCCTCCAAGGTTAAGCTTAAGAATGTTGTCGATTATAAATGGGAGCACAAATACTATTATCCCGGTCATTTGGTGGCTGTGCATCGCGATGGCAAGCATTTGGCCTATGCCATTAACGGTGAGTGCTTAACAGCTAAATCTTTTATATTGTATTTTAGGATTCGAATTTTCATGAGATTCCAAATTGTTATTTTTTTTGCTAACTAATGCATAAAAGCGAATCGATTGCAATCACATATGGGCATTTATAGAGGTATGCACGCGATAGTCGCACTACAAGTTCTATAAAATTCTTCAGTTTTTCTAGTTCAAGCAATACGAGAGTGAAAAAACGCTGGATGAAATAATTTTGACTGATATCTAAGCACCTTGCACTTTGTTTAACTTCGGAATGTGTCAGATTTTATGAATAACTGTTGGGTGACAAATGCTTTGAAGAGCAATTAATACAAAGTGACTGAGAACATTCACAAAATTCATTTTATTTTGATTGGCATTTGATTCCATGAACTGTTGGCTTAAATCATTATTATTGTTTCTCTTAAAAGATACTATTGATAATTTTTCTGTGGGAATGCCCATATGTTGACAATTGAAATACATGAAATTGTATAAATGTATGCAAATTTGTATAGTTAACAACAAAGCCACTGGAATGGAGGGCATGGTTCGTGTGTGCAATACCAGTACCAGTCAGCGTGCGCTCATCAAGGGCATGAACGGTGAAGTGTTGGATCTACAATTTGCCCACAGCGAAAACGAACGCACTCTGGCAGTTATAGATGTGTACTCACTATTTGTGTACAAAATCGATTTAATCGATGGCATTTTGATATGCAAACTTGTGTTGAAAGTGGATGATCCCATTGCCAACTATTCACCCGAATATGATATGGTCTCCTGGTGTCCATACATCACGAACAGCAGCAGCACCAGCATGAAATCCAGCGGCAGTGGCGGTGGCAGTCGTCATCACGACGACGACGAAAAGCAGCTGTTGCTTTGGTCACGCAGTAAACAATTTCAATGCTTCTCTGTCCGAATGATTGTGACCGAACACGGCGTAAGTGTTCCAAGTCTTGAGAGCAGGATTTCGATATTTAGACTAACAACTATTTTATGTGGAATTTTCAGCGCACTCAGATTAAGCCATCGGCATTGGAAACTGGTTATCTGAAGATTGAAATGGAATCGTTAATAACCTGTGCATCGTTATCGCCGGATGGCACCACCGTTGCGGCCGCCTGTGCCGATGGTTTGGTTCGATTCTATCAAATATATTTGTTTGATGTGCGTAATCATCGCTGCTTGCACGAATGGAAACCGCACGACGGCAAACCGGTGTCCTCGCTGTTCTTCCTCGATAACATTAACCAACCCGTTGAGGAGTAAGTAAACATAGAAACTATTACGATTGATTGTACTTGATGCATTTTATTCGTTTGACAGTGCTTACTGGCAGTATGTAATCACTACTAGCGATCACAATACGGAGATCAAGCTTTGGAATTGCTCGCTGTGGGAGTGCCTGCAAACGGTCAACGTAATGGCCTCAATTCCAACCAGTGTGCAGCCGAACATGTTCATAGCTGGCATTGATCGCAGTGCTAATTACTTGGTTATATCCAGTCTCGAGTCCCTAGCCGTATATGTTATGCAAATTGGCAGCATAGGCGGCGGCAGCAGCAGCAAAACTACCAATGCCGAAGAAAGCGACAGCAACGATTCGGAGAATGGCAGCGATGCTGGTAATACGATCAGCGGCACTGGCAACAATGAAGCCGAACTCCACATACTGAATATTGCCGAATTCAAGTTGAGTTCGGGCATTCTCTCGTTTTCCATTGTGAATGCGAGCATGCGCCGCTTGAAGAGTACAAATGAGAGCTACTATCCATTTGAAGAGCCCGATGATTATGATGATGAGAGCAATGCCACCACCGACGCGCTAGTGGTGCACATGTTTGTCGTGCAAGCCAAGAGTCTGCAGGAGTGCCAGATTATCTACCAGCCCTGTGTGCCCGAAAAACTGAAGTCCGATCGCAGTTTGAATAGCAGCAAGAATACCAGCATCGTCAGTAATAAACGCTCCTTAACGCCCGACGGTCTGCTCGGTGTCAGTGAGATCAAGCAGGAGCCCAGTTCGCCTCTTAATAGTAGCAGCGGTTCAAGCGCTGTGCCCTTGGAAGCCCTTTTTGCCAAGTCGAAGCGCAACTCGAGTAGCTCCACGTCAGCTTCGGTGATTTCTGTCGCTGTCGCTGCAGCAGCGGCTGCCCCCTCGGCCATATTGCAGGATCCGACAGCCGTGAGCAAATCTCGGTCTTCGTCCCCCCAATACGGCAGCGCCTATCCACAACTGAATTTAATGACACCGGATGCGTTTAGTAGTAGTAGCGGGCCCACTGCCAACATGCTCTTGGCTACGACCAGCATTAGCAGCAATACAACTGGCACCGATGCCATCAACAGCTCCACTGTTGCTTCGGCCAGTACGGTTGCCAGTATGGATTCAAGTGCGATCAATTCGCAAGTGTTGAACACCCTTCGCATGTTGGCCACAGTCACCGCAAATAGCACGGAACAGGTTAATACGTCTCTATTGAATCTTGTGAACAACACTTTGATTGAGGATCGGGAGCAGCAAAAGCTGAAGGATAAAATGGAGGCGCGCAAAAAGTTTATTGCCATCGATCGAAATCCGGAACGCAATGCGGCTGAGAATTTGGCCAGTGGCGGTTCCAGCCCCAGTCGTGAGGTGCAAGAGATTATGGCCACCCAAGAGGATGCCGATGACTACGAACCGGAACTGGAGAACCTAGAATCGGACGAGGAAAATCCATACTTTATGCTTTGTAAATCGGAAAAGAAGTAAGAACCTCTAAATGCGCCTCAATTATATTCTTTTCTCAATTCAAATTATAACTTTAGAACGGATGAGAAATTGGCAAACCCTTCACCGCTATTGCAGAGCGTCGAGGAAGCGACATCCACGGGCAATTGGTTGCCACATGAAGAACAGCTGCACCCGACCAAAAAATCCGCAGAGCTGCAAAATGCTGCACAAATCATGTCGCAGGCAGTGCAGCATAAGAACAATGGCAATGTCCCGCCCTCCCTTGGCAGCAGCAACAACACGACAACAACACTAAACAACAGCAGCAGCAGCAACAATAACAACAACAGCAGTAGCAACAGCCACAATGCAACAAATGAAAATTGCCCGAGCAATGCAGAAATGAATGTAAAATTGGAACAGCTATTGGGTGCGTATAGTTAATCCCTGTGGCATAGAGTACCAATCCAATAATCTACCAATTCACATCACAGATCTGGTCAAGGCGCAATCGCAACAGCTTAACAAACTGGAGCATGAGGTTAGCAAAATGCATCTGCAACAGCAGCAACAACAATCCAGCTGTAGCACTGCTGCCCCCTTGCAGCCGAAAAGCGTCAACGAGCTAGCCTACAAAATTGAAATGCAATTGTCCAAATTGATGGAGCAGTATCTCAAGCGTTACGAGAACGAGCACAAAAAAAAACTAGCTGAATTTCTGCACGCACGGTAGGTAAAAGATAATGATAGAAATTGGAGCGTTTTGGCAAAGAATAAATAGGTTTTAAAATGTATGTGGGCTATTGCTCCTATGGTAGCCATGTATGATAAGATTGTTATTTTAATCTGGTCAGTTTTCTGAGGAACAAATTTAAAATCTAAATTTTTCACAGCAGAGTGAGTTGTATTAGATGTAGAATCAAATTTAATGGGCCAATTTCTAAATAATTTTATAATATATTAAGGGTTGTACTTCTAAATTGCAATACAAATTTTAATCCATAACACTTTCATGAACATATAACTATTTTTATTAATTTTTTTCATTCATTGTTCATTCTAGTGAGACTCAAAATCGTGAGCTGCGCGATTCAATACTGCAGATGCTCAATCAGTATGTTATGAATCGTTTCACGGACATCATCGGTAACGTGCTGACAATGGAGCTGCAACGTCAGCTGCTGCCGCTTGTCAATGCCAAAATGGATCAACTGCAGAATCAAATGCAGCTAGAAATTGTGCAAAAGTTGAATGTGTTTGACAAGACGGTCAAGGAAAACATAGCCCAGGTGGTCAAGAGCAAGGTATGTCAAAAAATAACATAATTTTCGCCTTATTATATATTATGTAATTTATATATTTGTATTTGTAGCAATTTCTGGATGCTTTTGGCAAGTCTGTGATGATTGGAGTACAGACCAGTTTGCAGACGGCATTCATTGAATCGATGAGCAGCACTCTGATACCGGCCTATGAGAAGTCCTCGCAGAACATGTTCAAGCAGTTACACGAGACGTTTAGCGTTGGCATTAAAGACTGTAAGACTGTGAAATCACTTAACAACAATTGTCAATTGACTAATTATAAATTTAATCCTTGCTGCTGACAGTCATGGTGGAGTTTAATGCGTATCTGCAGCACATGCCACAGCCGCACAATGGCGAAGAGCTGAGCAACAAGCTGGGCCTATTGAAGCAGATGGTGGAGTCGAATTTGCTAAAGCATCGCACCGAACTTACAGACGCCATGCTGGAAACACAGCGTGAGGTGAAAAGCCTGGAGATATTGCTCGCCCGCCAAGTGCAGGAGACCATTCGAGCCGAACTGCGCAAGCACATGGATAACCAGAATATGGCGTTGCGTTCACAGGCGGCAACACCGGCGCCCACTTACGATCTGCGTGAGAGCATTAGACAGTTGCTGCAGGCGGGTCAAATCAACAAAGCCTTCCATCAGGCATTGCTGGCAAATGATTTGAATCTGGTCGAGTTCACACTGCGTCACACGGATCGCATGCAGGTATTTGCGCCCGAAGGCTGCCGCCTGGAGCAAAAGGTGCTGCTCTCGCTCATACAGCAAATATCGGCGGACATGAGCAATCACAATGAGGATAAACAAAGGTAAATCATTTTTAATTTTATTGCTTATATTTGTGTTGGATTTTTTGTTGTTATTTTTATTAATTTGTGTTCCCTTTTTAGCTACCTCAATGAGGCGCTGCTGGCCATCAATATGTCGGATCCCATAACGCGTGAGCATGCACCGAAAGTGCTCTCCGAGCTATATCGCAATTGCCAGTTGTTCATCAAGAATTGCCCGAAGAGTCCGCAATGCAGCAATGTTCGCCTGCTGATCGCCATGTGCAGTGCAACGTATCGTGATCAGTTTAAATGATATTGTGACGTGGCGGCAACCGCCAGCGTTTGGCAAGGACAACTCGAACCCAATACTATGCACAGAGACTCACACATATACCCACACACACACACTTAAAGCAACACACACACACACACAACCACACACACATTTTTTGTAGTTAAGCTTATCCCGTTTGAACCGTCTCTAGCTCTAGCTTCAATTTGACCTCAATGACTTTCCCAATATATATACATTGTGTCCCCTCTCCCTTCGTAAGCTGAAAGTTTTCCAAAGTTTCTTCGTAAATATTTGTTTTGTTCGTTTATATGTTTTTTTAATATTACACTTAGAGTTTACTCTTATCTGTTCTTGTCACGATATTATGTTTTCTAAAAAAAAAAGAATAGCGAAAAATAGAAGCGTGCAAGTCCAATTAGCGTGATCAACAATTGCAATAAGTTGTATCTTTTTTGATATTTATATATATATTTAAAGAAATATTGAGTATTTTTCTTTTTGTTCATTTCGAGCTCTTTATCTATACACTTTCCATTTATCATGACGCTTATCGAAAAGTAAAATACATGTTAAAGCAGAGCTATAGAATTACATTTAAAATGCTACATATTTTCAAAATAATGATAACGGACTTTCCAAGCGAGAGACGAACAAATTTGATGATTGCTAAACAAAAAGAATTACAGAACTACAAGTAAATGCGTAAATATTAAGTTAAGCCTAAACAAAAAAAAAAAAAAAAACAAAAAATTTAAAAATAAAAAATCTAATATATGTATGTATTTGAAAACTAATAAATAATTATTGCATTCGGACACTGAAGGTTTCGCATGATTAAACTGATACATGAAGTTCAAATGCTCTGTCTAAATACATGGGACAATATAATATTTTTTTTTTAACTATTCAACAATTCTCTTGCATATTGGGATGGTGTGCAGATTGTATGCAGCTAAATCATAGGCACATCAGATTTTTTTATAAATCGCTTTGGGATGGCTTAGATGGGAAATATTATGTTAATCGGGCAAGGTCCTTAACCTTTCATTTACTGTAATTGACCCGCATGGTCAGTAGGAAAATACCAATATAAAAATCAAGATAAGAATCTATTTAGTTTATTGTTTGGGATAGCATATACACGAACCATTTGGGTTATGTATTGGATAAATTGCCCTCGAGATAGAAAGTGAGGCGCACCTTCAAGACCATTTTGCCAATCAAATAAGGCTCTATCTGGGCCACATCCTCACAAGGACCAACTCCATCGAATTGCATACAATGGGGTCATCTAGGCACCCAAACACTTGTAAAAATTGGCTAAAATATTAAAAAGTTTGTGCTACCCAATGTCGACTGATAGCCACTCAAAAAGTTGAGTACAAATTATATATTTCATCGTCATATATATGCAAATATTACAAAATGTCTTGGAGCCATACAAAAAAAAATCAAACAATTATGTATATGTTTCTTGATTACCACAGCGTAAAGTTTTAGCAAATCTGAAGCTAGATGTATTTCAAGCGCCATTCATAATCAGCTAATGAGAGCCAGCAGCTCCGAGGTGCGCTGCAAACAACTGCAGCCACAGCCCGTGGCACAAACCGTGTGATGCTGTGAAAAGAGAGAGAGAGAGTAAAATTCAAAACTGGAAAATTATAGGAAAAGTGATTTTCTGTTGTGCACCTCAAACCAGTGTATCATGTGCTGCATGTGTCCGCCATGGCCGCAGGAGAGGCACGCATTCGATGCACCACGCACGGGCAGGCAGCAAAGGATGCAGATTAAAACTGGCCTTTTGCATGGCTCACATTTGGGCGTACGCTTCGGTTTGCCACAGCCGGCACACTCGGTGACAAATTCAACGCCTTGCGATGGCGGCGGTGTGTACAGCGTATGCTTGAGGATTACAGCACGCTTCGTCAGGAGCTGCCAGCCAAAGAGGACATCCGCATAGGCGCGCTTGAATTGATCGAAGAGCGGCATTTTGGTGCGTCGAATTAGCGAACACGCAAACGCATCCGTCTGTCCTAGCTTAAAGTCCAGCCAATCCAATGAATCCGACCACGAATTGCTGCGCAACTGCTTCAGCTGTTGCCAAGTGCCGCTCGAGGCACGCGCCTGGGCAGATGATTTGAAATCGAGCGGCAACACTGTATGATATGGCGACAATTGCGCATGAAGCTGTGCGGGCAGACGGCAGCTGGCCACATCCATGTCCATGCCCATCAGTCCCGTCGCCGGACACTTGTCGAAGAGGCAGGCGAAAAGTACAGCAGTTTGAACATCACCAGCACCAGCATAATGCATAATAAGCGATTCGAGCAGTGATTTCTTGAACGGATCCTTGTAGAATAGCAGCTGACAACTCATCGACGACTCATGCGGCACATGCGGCGTTGCTATCAGCTCCGCCAGGAGCCAAATGGGTACCAAATCCAGTCGTCCGTGCGCACGACAAATTTCACCATTGCGTCGACACGTTTCGATAATATTTTGCTTGTCCAGCGTAAAATCGCGTGCCATGTCGCGATTAATGTGCAGCAACTGGCTGGCATCGTAGATGTAAACGACGGGAGTGCTGCCATTGATTTGGCGCATCACACGCTGTTTTCCCTGTAGACGCTTGCAGGCAATCATGCGCTCCTGGAGATAAAACGAGGCATTCGGATCCCGTTGCGCTGCTGTTGTTGCCATCACATTGCCCAGCAATCCGCTGCCATTGATGGCGCTCAGGGTGCGCGGCGTTATCGAATGATGCTGGCGCAATGTCAGCCGCTTGGTGTTCATAACCTGGGCAAAGGTGGTCAACATGCCGATGGCATTGAAGTGCACGCCCGACGTGCGTGGAAATGGTATGCAGGCATCGTGCAGAGCACTTGACAGTGCTCCCTCCAATCGTGGCGATTGCAACAACATTTGGCTCCGATCCGCACCAGCACCAGCAACGGACGTTACACGCTTCTTCATCGCGGCGACCAATGCGCGCAGGCATTGTTCCAGGCAGCTTCGAGATTTCTTGACACGCTGCAGCGCATTGGTGCGCAGCACTTTGAGGAGCACACCACTCACATCGCTGGACAGAGTGGTGCCCTGGCACAGCTGAAAATCGGGCGGCACATTCGGACTGGGGTAGGCGGTGGGAAATGTCACCTGCAATATGATCGTGTGATCCGCAGCGCAGATCTTAAAGCATGCATAACGCTTTATCGCGCACAGCATATCCACATCCACGTGGGGCATATTTGTGTTCAGCAGCGAGAATTCGTGCTGCAGCGAACACGTCGGCTGATCGGTTAGAGAGCGTGCAATGTGCGTCTCTTCGCGTCGCGCATAGACGCCGCCAAAGCTGGGCGAGCGTGCCATGGGCAGGGTATTGGCACCCAAGCCCGGCTCCAGTGTCGCCGCAATAGGCAGTGATGCAGCCGTCATCGGACGCGGCTGCAGCGTGTGCATAAATTCTGGCGGTGTTAAAGCACGCAATTCACTTAATTCCGGCTCGTAGCGTGATGAATCGCCCTCCTCATCCTCATCCGGCGAGGGCTCGCATAGCTTCAGCATTGTTTCATCGATTTTCCAGACGCGCAACGTTCGATCACGCGACCATGTCACCAGTTCCTGCCAGTTTTTACAGAAATAATATCAATCAAATTACTTTTGTCATTTGGCGTGACTTACAATTTCAGTGGAGTCCTCCCGATTGGGTCGCCAGGCAAAGTCCAGAATGACATCGGTGTGTCCGACAAATGAGCAAATGGGATCCGTTTGCTTGCTATTGCTCCAAAGTAGCAGGCTGTTCTCGCCGCGACCCAAGTGTGGCACCACGATACTGACCAAACCGTTGCCGATGGGCTACAGAAAAATAATAAATAATTTCTAATGGGTTAAACCGTTTCCCGGGCTTACTGTATATCTTGCCCTCCATACGGGCGACAGTGTGGTAATGATCTTCTCAGCTCTCCTGGGATTGCACACATCAAAGTACTTGACGGTGCCATCCTGACTGGCTGTGGCCAGGCACGTCTCTCGTTTGTGACTCCAATTGATGCCATGCACCCGATTCAGATGAGCGGTTATATAGTGTGTGGGACAGCTGCCCTTGCGCATGTCCCAGATCCGCAAGTCACCGTCGTGAGCGGCGGCCAACAAGTTACCCGAGCGACGATTAAAGCCAACCTGAGTTGCGCCCGCTGCAATTGCAAAGTATCAATGAATATCGGCAAGTAAAGTTATATATATAAGACAATTACACATGCAGACGGCGTTCAAGGATACTGCCGGCTTGCGCGGATCGCGCAGATCCCAAATGTGCGAGAATGTGTCTATGGAGCAGCTGACCAGCAAATCGGGATTCTTGTTATGCCAGTCGATGTCGGTGACTGTTCGCGTATGTCCACGCAACGAATTCACATAGTAGGGTTCGGCAGGACCCCAGCGCACAATGTCAATATTTTGACTGGTCTGCAAACCAGAATGTGAAAAGCATAAGAATATTTTATTTATTATTATTTTTGTTTTGTGTTATGTGCCTGCACAAACTAACCGCTATGGCACAGTATTCTCGATGAGTAGGACAAATAGCAAACTCGGCCACAGATATGTCGTATTTGGACTGGCGCTCGTGACGACGCAGTGTTCCATCGTCTTGGCCCAAACTCTGCAGGGCCAAATGGCCGCGACCCGCCAACAGCACCCATTGACCGGAGTAGTCTACAGACATAGCCGTCGCCTGGGAGTCGCGGTGCTCGTAACATTTGTTGCTCTGTCTGACGATGTACGTCTGTTCGGAGCCACCGGCGCCGCCGGCGCCTCGTTCACCATTGCCGCTGCCAGCGCGAAGTGTTTCTGTTGGCGGCATCCTACTATTATGCGGGTGTTGTGGGTTGTGATGCTGGTGATGTTGGTGGTAACATAAAGTGCTATTTTTAATAAATTTACTAACTACAGTACAAAACAAAACGAACTGATAAGAACACGAACAATAACAAACTATCGCGATTCGATTATATCGATTAGTGATATCACTTGCACGCCAGGGCTGGATACATGGGACAAAAAGTGGGAAATTATTTGTAAATTACTTCTTCTACTGTAACTATTGTATCCAGAATGATACAGTTTGCAATTATATATCTAAATCTTAAGTTGAATTTTTGGCTGCATAAAATTTCTTTAATTGTAGGCGTCAGAATCAATGTTTTCGCTCACGAAATCAGTACAAAATTGGCATCACTGTAGTTCAATTTCCCAAAACAAAGTTAAATTTATCGATATCATATAAGCAATGTGACTTACTGACTTACTGGCAATTGACAACTGCTAATTAATTAAAAAATTGAGGAAAGCAAGCAAGATGATAGAGAATCTTAACGACGATTGTCAATTGAAGATTATTGGCTATTTGAAACTGAAAGACCAACAAGCACTATATGAAGCGACAGAAAACTTATCAAATCGATTGAACAGCAATATAATCTATGCCTGGCAGCACAAAACTAAATATGTCCTAATTCCCAGAGAGCTCAACGAAAATTTCAACCAATTGGAGATATTTCTACGCAGCATTGCTCCAACGGTACAATGTATTGATCTGATGGATGTCACGTTAAAATTTATGGCACCTTGGGTGGGTCACAGTTTCCCGAGCGTTCGCGAGTTGAGTTACGAGCTGAATCCTGATGATGATTGGATCAAAGCACAGAAACTATTAGTGGAACTGTTCCCAGGGGTGAGTTCTGCTTGTCCGAGAGGAAAGCTTAATTACAGTGTCGCTGCCGAATGGATGCAGTTGCGCAAACTGGACTTAACCGATAGTTGGGATATAAATAAAACAGAAATTAGTCAGTTTCCGATGCTCGAAGAATTGATAATTTGTACAATTGTATCAGATGGAGATCCATTTATAACCAGTGTGGCTAGCTTGCCCAGGCTTCAGGTGCTGAGCTTCAATACTAATGGTGCTCAATTTAGCTCTGGAGCACTTATGAATGGTATTCTAGATTTGCGTTGTCTGGATATAAAGGAGCTTGTATTTAGTGACTCGTTTTATGAGTGCGATCTGGCCAAACTCCAACAGGTTAAGAATTTGCGCAAATTAACACTTTCCGAAGAAGACGGCTATCCAGTTGAAAGTCTGCAATCTTTAGTCTCTGCTTTGCCTTTATTGGAACAATTGCATTCGATTGATTGTCAACTTTGGCGTACCGAGAATGATCTTTGGCAAACCATCGACATGTGTCCATCACTCAAAGTGTTAAATATAACAGGCTTTCACTTATATGGCCATTTCTTTGGCCAGAGTCGACGTTTCATGGAGAGTGTGTTAAGAAGGCGTTCTACTCCCTTGACTCTTCACTGGCATAAAATTGACCATGATGAGAATTTGGTAAGTAGCGAAGAATATCTCTTCAAAAAATATATTTAAATAAATTCCTCCTGAATCTTGCAGATTCGTCAACGCTTTCAACATTGTAATTTGAAACTCTCTTTTGAGCCCTTAAGTGCGGATATAATCGAGTACTGTTCTGTCCAAATAAAACTAGTGCCTTTAAAGAAGTGATTTTTGCAATAATTGTTAAATTTTTCCAAAAGGAATTAATATCAATTGCCAAATTTGTTCACTTATAATAACTATTTTTGAAAGATATTTATTTATAAGAATAAAGAATAAATGTACATGATTAAATCGACTTTTCAGAATCTATGTTAAGTTATAGGCTTACATATTTTTATTGTCACTTAATGAATATAAACGATCGATTCTATTTTATTAGACTCAATTTTATTAGTCAAGAGTCAATTTGTTTAACTTTATACAAAGTCTACACTAATTATTTGCGGTATTATTTCATAGAAATAGTTGTATGCTTAGCTTAGAACTAATTGGTGTAAGCATCAAACACATCTAAGGCTACATATTGGGGGTAAGGAGCAGGGAGACACTAATGCTTATCTGTGACAATAGCAAAACATTTTTAGTGTCGAATCGTTGACGCAGTAGCTCTGACTGCCATACAAATTGATGCGACTAATGGTTCCAGTGAGAGCACTCGAATATCCAGTCATCCGCACCGTGGACTCGAAGATAGCCAGACCCGGCTTGGTTTGCAAGCGCAGTGTTATATCCACGGCGTAATCACTGTTAATCTCCTTGACCATCTTGTGGTGTGGCGCCGCTATAAACGCTTGCAGTATGGAATTCAGATAGAGTGTTCGGCACTGCGAATGCGCCGATAATCGCTCATTGATGAGACGCACCAAATAGCGGGCGGCGCGCTGCACTCGCTCATTATTGGTTGGGAGCTCCTCGCGCTGATGGCAGGTGCACCAGTGGGCCGCAATGCCCGCCTGCTCACAATTGCGCTCCGCTGGCACCGGCAGGAATAGGCTAATTCCGCGTGGCATTATGCTGTCAGTGTCGATGAGCTCAGCGGCATTCCGTTGCAGCTGCTCCGGCTCCAGCTGGCGCATATCGAGTAATTGCAGCAGTGTGGCATGCAGATCGAATGGTGTTGTCAAACGCTTGGCATTCAGCTCCAGATTGGCAATGGCCAGCGGATATCGCTGCTTTAGCCAGGCCGGATAGAGTGCGATTAGCAGCGGTTGTCGTTCCTCCATCATGCCCTGATAGGTGCGTCGAAACGAGCCCCAGCGCAAACCGTGATCGGACATCAGGAGCACCAGTGTTCGATTGAGCACACCCGACTCCTGCAACCGCTGCAGATTCAACGCCAGCTGCGTATCCAACAACTGCGGTGAGTTGAAATAGTCGTGGGTCAACGCCACCGACCAGAAGAACGAAAAGAATAGCTCTTGACGCATGTGCGGCACCAGCTTTCGCATATACTCCAACAGGACATCTGCTGTGCGTCTCCCGCCCATGCACAGATGGATATTCATGTCCTTCTTTTGGGCAATGTTCTTCTCCATCTCGAGCAGCATGGGACGCAAATAGTAATCCGTTGGCGGTTTGCGAAATCCTTTGCGATTGAAGTTGAACAATCCAAGGAAGCCGACATCCTCGGCATAGACCGTCCTGTAGCCGGCCTGTTTGTAGCGCTTCCACAAGAAGGTGCAACCATCGTAGCTGGGATGCGCCAGCGGTGCCACACACGATATGTTCAGCTCCTGATCATCCAGGCCACTTAAAAGCGGCACCAGATTGGGAAACGTATTGTCGCCCACCTTGTTGAAGCCCCAGAACTCAACGTGCGTCAGATTCTTACGGATGTAGGCCTCCGTGCGACGCATTTGCCGATGGAAATTCAAATGTGAAACACTATCAATGCCCAGCACCATCACCGAGAGCCGTTCCTCAGCCTCCGCTGTTGGCGTATCATTAAAGCTGTTACCCTTAAGCGAAGACTTGCTGCTATTTCCACGCTTCGTCAACGGCTTGTCGATGACAAAGAAGTGGCAATCTTTGTAGATGAGCGATCCCGCCGGATCATGACATTCCAAATAAATAAACTCCAGTTCCTTGGGCAACTGCACGGTTTTGGCCAACTTAAACGACAACTGCGGCCTATAGTCATTCGTATTGTCTGTCTGGCGACGCACCTCCGTATATTTGCAGTTGACTTTGGACACATCCTTGATGTTGTAGTAATGCAACTGCTCCTTGGCATCCAGGTTGAGCAGCAGCTTGCCCGGCACCACATCGCTCGTTCGCAACAGTGGCTTGGGGCACGAAAATGGCCGCGGATGGAACATGAACTGTGCAATATTATCGTCGAACACCTCAAAGTACGGCATCCGGCAGCCGGGCGTGTCAATAAAATATGCCCTCGTCACGTTATACTCATCATCGATGCGTGCAATAAAGTCAAAGCGATCGCGCAGTCTCAACAGTTTCGTCCTCAAGTTGTAATCGACAAATAGATAGGAGAAGACGCACACGCAGAATATGATTATCACAATCTTCTTGAATTGGCTCCGGTTCTTAGTCATGTTATAGTATCGATAATAATGCTGTAGATCACGCTTTGTCATATACTTTGGATCCAGCAGATATTTACTTCTGCAAATGAAAATAAAATATATAAATTTTGATGTTTTTTTTCATTAACTTTTTCATATAAATGCAAATATTTTACTAAGCTTACTGCAATGCAAGAAATGTGTTTATAATTTGTTCTATTAGAATAACTAGCATAACAAACAGAAGATATATTTTTCAGACTATAAATGTAACACTAAAATATCTTCATGGATATATCTGTGTATTGAAAACAATTTTTAAATATTCTTTTATAATTTCATAGCAAAATTTTAATTTATTGCATTTTGCAAAAGAAGTTTGAGCTTAACTTGCTAAATGCCATTTTGATCTGGCAAAGTTGAATGTCTTTAAACAAGCCGCTCACAATTTGCCGCCATCTATCATTAATTAAGGCGTCAAAGAATATAATGCCAACGTTCCCATACACACACACACACACACACACAACAGAGTCAGTGAGGAGTCCTCAAACTTTTGAGCATCCTTTTGTCAGTCTTATGTGTCATTTTTTGAGCACAAGGACGTGACGTAGTCAATGTTTTTTTTTCGACATTCTATTTTTATTGTGTTTTGTTGCAAAAGAGCGGAGACAAGAGTCGAGCTATATAGCTGACTCATGTGTGTGTGTGTGTGTGTGTGGAACTGAAGCGCGCTCGAAAGTATGCAATGCAAATTTATGCCTGCATTTTGAGTTTATTTGCGATGCAAGACGAAACACGAAATGCTGCAAGCAATGACAAAAGACCATGGCAAAACTGCATATACAAAGGCCTTTAGCGCTTGGTGTCTGTTCACAATGCATCTATCACCACTTTCTATTAGAACGGTAGCAAAATTTAAAGACATTAGCCATTGTTTAAAAGTTTTTGAGCAAAGAAATTATTAAATACAGCATGAAACTGAGCAAAGAGAAGACCTATCAGACTCAAACTCAGCTCGCTGCTTCTCAAATCATTTCTCCCTTTTAATAATATATAACTAGCAGAGATATATTCACTATTAGCTCATTTTTTAGTTCTGTTTTTCGAAGTAGCCGCGGTATGCACAGACAAAATACATCACCTCAAATAAAAGTAAATGGAGAAAATTTAAGTTATTGGATCTGCAATTGGCAAAAGTAGAACTTAATAAATAGCTAAAAAGCTTGCAGCTGCTTTCAATAATATAACATGCAACCCATGACAACTTTACGAACTTAAGTCTAAAACCATTTGTCTGAGATTTATTTGTGCCTCTTGTGTTTGTCACACAATTCCATCAATTGCATTTCGGCTGGGCAAACACACAACGAACTCGCCGTGCAAATGGCATACGAGTTGGTCCGTAAAGCAAACAAGGAGACTGCAAGCACGAGACACAAACACACTTGTACGAGCCACACACACACACACACACACACACACACACACACACACACGCACACACACACATACACACACCCTCACGCATACTCACTCATAGCTCATATCGCCGTATTTTCGATTGTCCCTGGTGGTGTAGTAGGCACGCATTTTAGCACCTTTCAATTGAATGCAATTCCCACGTTTATCTCGTTGCCACTTTTGGTTAAGTCCTTGACATTTGCGTGGCCTGTGTCCACTGATGTGCTTTCGTTGTTAATTGCTTGCGTGCCACATTTTTGATGGCGACACTCTTTTTTGTGTGCACTTTCAATACAAGATTTTCCACACAACTGCGCCTTCAATGACCGCTCCACGCCCCACCCGCCCAGAAAGCCTCTCAGAAGCCTCGTGCTGCTGCCAACACAAGTTTGGGTTTCCTCAGTTACCTGGGAGCAGCTGCAGACGCCTTTGCTGCCTGCCTACCAAACACTGGATGCTGTGCGGGTCCAGGCAGTCCTTTACACGCCAAATGCTCTCTTTGTCTCTCTCTGTTTTGACACTTGGCTGGGCCAGCGGGAGCATTGGAGACTGCGCAGAGCCATCATTTTGACAGCTGCCAGGGATGCTGTGACTTATAATACACTGCCAGAAAATCGAAGGGGTTGTTTAGGGCTTGTGCAATTCAAAATTGTGTGGAGTATTCATTGAGTGACCAAAAATGAATTGCTCTTTTAAATAGCTTTTTTTCTGAACAAAATTATGGCCGTACAAAAATGGATACCGTAGGAGAGGGTTATTTACTAATTAGTTGATACATTTTATGCAAATTGTATTTCTTTGCATTCCTTCTTCATTTGTATTGAATTGATGATGACAAGTTGCAATGATCGTCTTTAATTATTTATTTGTTGATGATTATGAAGATCATTATATTCGCAAGAGGAGGGAAGATGATTCCCGCTGCTGCAAGCAATTTATGTACATGGCATAATATGAAAGTCTCCCAATCAATATACGAATAAAAAAAAAATTGTGAGTGTTTATTGTTTTTTTCGCACTTGTTGCTTTTTGCTGTTACTTGTTAAATGCGCATAGTGTGAGGGGGCGTGGAGGCTTTTAATTATGATTTGCATGCTTGCTTAATCAATATACAAATATGAGTGTGTTTTGATGGATTTATGGGGTCAAGAAACGCATGAAATGTTTTTATGGCCAACGAACTCGTTGACAGCAATCCAGCTGTGTGTATGCGTGTGTTTTAGATGTAGTACAAACCCATAAATCCCTTGCCACAGCGATCAAGTTATGCACTTAGTTCATAGTTTGCTTCAACTTTGATTCTCAAGCTCTGCAAATACTTGATTCAAAATATTTTTTTTGGCAATTTATGGTCTTAATTAGGCCTTGTTTCCAAGTTGTATGAGAAACTTTGGCAAGGACTGCCCACATGCAAATCCTTTGACGCGTATCTTTGGCGAGCAGCATATCCTGCAGTGTTGCCCATTTTTGCTCATTAGTTGTGAAAAATGGCAACGATTAAAGATGAAAAGCAGGCAAGGATCAATTGACTGCAACATGTACATATGTGTGTGGGTTCTGTGTGTGTGTGTGTGTGTGTGTGTGTGTGTGAGAGTGTTTGTGAGTGTGTGTTAATAACACACTGCTGCAGGCCAAACATGGCATTTTTATGTTCAATAATTACAACAACAACAGCAACAGCAATAACTGGAACATGCCCGGCGTAAATCACCCGCCTGAAAAGAGCATTTCACTGTTGCCCTTCCCCGCCCGCCATCTCAACAGGACTTTCCAAGTAGAGCGATTAACAAGCGTTTGTAATGTTTCATTACTGTAAAAAATGAAAGAAAAGCAAAGAAAAGCAAAGAAAAGAAAAGAACAAAATAATAAATAATGGCAGCCACTGCGGAAAAGTCGTCTATAAAAGCGAGAAGCCCATAAAGCGAACGCTTCAGTTGAAATTTCAAAGTGTGCACAGCCAGCGGAAAAGTGCATCCACCTGCAAGTAGCATCACCAAACCGCAAGTGATTGTAATCAGTCTAGTTAGCTGCTGGCGTCCAATTTCCACTCATTAACTGAAAAATGCTGCAGCAGCAGCAGCAGCTTCGTAGCTTGGACAACCAAAAGCAGCGACGTCATCGCCGCCTGCAGCTGGACAGAAGGTGCAGCAGGAGCAACAACAGAAGCAGCAGGTGTCGTGCAAACTATTTGCCAGGCCTGCTAATTGTGCTCCTCGTCCTGCTGCAGAACTTTGAGCTGCACATGTGCCGGCAATTGATGGGCGCCGGTGCCGATGTCCACAGACACAGGGATACGGGCGCCATCGAAAAACGCCAGCCCGAAGAGATATTCAGTGCACCCAGCGATGCGACTAACATGGGTTACGATGAGTATCCGGTGAGTGATGGACCTTAGTCTTGTACCTATTCCTTCACATTCCGTTCAGTTGAACTAAGCTCTAAGCTGAACTATTGCATCAAATCTCAGTTTCTAATGATTCCTATTAAGAAAACTTTACATAGCTAAAGTTTTTAATTGAATTTTGAGTAGATTTTTCCTTTGGAATAATACTGTTTTTTAATTAGAAAACACAATTCGACAAATTTTGCACAATGAATTGTATTTGAAGAGTGGCCATAACTTAAAATTTAAACCACATTTGGTGGTTGCCTCTTCAGAGAGAAATAATCAAATATATTAGTATTTATTCAAGCCTTTGTCCAACAAATTGATAAATGAATTGAAAGATTAGTTTACTTGTTTCATGAAAATTACTAAAATACTTAAATGAATTGAGCTTAGAGAAAGGGCACTAAGACTCAGTAGCCACTTCTCCACCACATTCATCAACTAAAAAACAAAATATTCAAACCCTGCGTGGGCTTTTGGTCAAACCCCAGAAATGCTTCTCGTATTACACAAGAAATTTTTTGTAACTGTATCTTTTACATTTGATTGCTTGCCCTGCAGGTGAATTTCTTGCTTTGACATCGCTGGGGTGATTCAGCCCATCTCCCACCACCCAACTCTCTGCCATCTGCCTTTCTCGCTCTCGTGGTTGACGTCACGTTATTTGGCAATGAAAAATGTCACTTTAAAAATATGTCAAGTCACAAAAAAAAGTAAATCAGTGGGCGTCTGCTAAGCGCGTATACGCCATGTGACCGAAATTGCGAATACGCCAGGCTCAAATGTTGTAAACTATTTTACAAATAAACTGATCCGATTACATAACAGAAAATGCAGGATGCTTGAAGTATTTCAAATAGACACGAACCGAAATATATTTGAATTGATGTGAATTGTGTTTCTTTGAAAGGTATATTTTAAATTCAATTCACTTACAACTTATACAAATTATCAACTATAATCGTGTTTTCTTCAATTTCTCATTTTAACTATTGAAATCTTTATTAAATTGTTTATGGTTAAATATGATTTAAAAAAACCAAAGATTAGTTTAAGCACTCAATTATCAAGTATTTAGACAATGTTTCTGGACACAAATTTCTCATAGAAAACATGACTCTCAATTGCAATACCCATTTTGTAGATGGTGGTGCCAAAAAGGGCTGCTTTGTTGCTGGATCGTCTAATGGTTGCACTGCATCATGCGCTGGAGAACGAACGTGAAGGACATCGCATTGGTGACTTCTACGCCAATAAGAATCTCTTGCAATTAAAACCCGCCGAGTTCAAAAATGGTTTTGAGCAGCTGCAACCTATGGAAGACGGTAAAGACTGCCTATAAATATTGTTTATAAAATATATGATATATTTCTATATAAATATTTATAAAGGTAACAAACACACGTCGATGAATAGCCACAACTTTCACATGTATAGCGATGATGATCCTGGCGTGATGATGGATTATGATTTCAAAGATTTGAATCAAATAAATCGCGCAACTGGCGAAACAGTAAGTTGGATATTGAAACCAAAATATGCAATTAAAGATAGCAATTAGCAATGGAGAAATGTGTAAGAAAATTTCAGTTAATGGCAAAGAGCTTTCAGAGAAGAGCCGGCGCTGCAGCTGGCAACGATGCGGCACAATCAACAAATGGCGGCTCAGCGTCAGCAGCGGCAGGATCTATAGCTGGAGCTGGTCCTGGTGCCCGGCGCATCCATCACGTTGCCAATGGAGGTGGTCGCATGTATTGGCGCTGCTATTTCAATGCCGTTAGCTGCTTCTAAACCAGCCAAGCAATCCAGGCCAAAAAAAAAATAAATAAAACAAAAAAATAAATAAATCAACCAAATCCACCAATTTATGTAGCTCCAGGCTCGGCTCCAGCTTAACACTTAAAACCAGTATATTTTTGTGCGTTTCCTTGGCTGCTATGAAAGTTGTTCGCGTGATTAACTGAAATCATCTGTAAACATGAATTGTAAACTAAAATTTTTGTGTAATTGTATTTGTGTCTAAAAAAAAAAAACGAAAACCAAACAAAACAAAAAAAAAAAACAACAAACTTATTTCTCTGTATATCGATGCAGCTGTGCACTGCGTAATAAATGAACTAGAAATCAACTTGCTTAGCTTATTCCTCAATCAATAAATTACTATATAGATATATGCATGTGTATATATATCATTTGTATAATCCATAAATGTGGTATGTTAATTCACACTGCCTAATATTGATTGGCATGACCATAAAACACAGACTTCACTCAGTCATCCAACACTCCAACACTCATTGCGTTTTATTTTTGGCATGCAACATGTTCGTGTCGTATCGGTTTCTTATCAGTGCTTTTAATTCTGGGTGCAAACACATAATACTCTTTGTTGTACTTAGTCGAGATTGGCCGTAAGCGGAAGCAGCACTTTGCGCGTGTTTATACACCTAGTTACATAATATGGTGCACTCACTTAATATGCTCACAATTTGCATACACAATTTCAAAATCCTATTTTCCGGCATATCAACTATAACAGCACTTTGAGTACAATAACAACAAAAATTAGAATTATTTATGGACATGGCTCTAAGCAGCATATGCCATAACTTAGTTAAAGCTGAGCCAAATCAAAATATTTTTAATTATGATTTGGTATGTAGGTTAAAAGAAAAATATAAAATTCTACAAAATTAATATGTTTACGCAAGCCACGAGGACCTTATGGGAATTTCTAGAACCTTCGAGCTAACATAAAAATAGTTTATCCACACACTTAAAGTTATACTTGCAAATTCTGTTTTAAAGCAAACTTTTAATTGAGATTAAGATTTCTAGCTTTGAAATAATCAAACATAATTTTATGCTGATTTACATAATATGAATATTTTACGCAAACAACAAGGTCCTCTTAGGTATTTCCGGAACTTCCCTGATAGATAAGCGGCACTTCTCTTTAAAGTTAATTTAAATTGCCACTTGCAACGCTTTATCATTTTGCCAAGCTGCGCATATTGAATGCAAATCGTATGCGGTGTAGAACTCAAACTCAACTAGTTTCCGGCTTTGAGTAAAGTTCAAAGTGCATATAATTATTAGTTCACATCCAACCACTCCACTGCCACCCTTCCCTCCCCAACATGCTGATCGTTTTGCGTGTGCAGCGCACGTAAATCGCTTTATAACCAAGTTTAATTGCCTGTTGCGTTGGCTGCAACAGCCTTAGAGCCAAGTCAAGTTTTATTGGCCAATATGTAAAATTAATGGTGTTGCATATTGCAAATTGATGTGAATTTAAGAGCGACGCGTTCGGGTGTTAATTGATACTCGAAGCCAAAGAACTGCGAGCTACGTTGCCAAAAAAAATAATAATAATAAAATCATCTTCTGTTTTTTACCAATAGGCTGATGCCATAAATCAAAGTGCCAGCAACATGACGTCACTGATTTGGAGCGCCATTAAGTATGCAACAAGTTTTGTCATATCAACAGGTGACTTTACTTTTCACCACACAAGCCATCATGCTGTGCTTGTGTTCGTGTGTGTGTGTGTGGTGAATAATAAGGCTCTTAAGCTGCACGTTGCCCATACGCAATGTTGGAAATACGCAACAACAACAGCAACAACAGCAATTGTTGCAGTAAAGCACGGCAACAACATGTTGCGGCGCGCCTAACCCAAGTTTTCCGTGTTTTCCCCTAACACACACACACACACTCACACACACCGACACCCCCACAAACAACCGCTTGTTAACCCAACTCCGTTCCTGCTTCCTGCTGCCGGCATCGCTGTTGCCGTCGCTGCTGTCGTCGATTCGTCTGCTGCTGCTGCTATTTTGTATATAAAGCCGAGCGCCGTGCATAGCCAACATCGAGTTAACAATTTCACTTCTTGGTGTTCACATCGAGCCACAAATAGGCTAACAGGCAAACAAAATTTAACCGCCAATCTCACTGGATCCTCAGTTCCATAAATTAGACAATTTCGCGCAAATAAATAAAAATAAAAGCAGTTGTCAGTTTTCGCGCTCGAATCGTTGCCAATATTCTGTAGCCGTTGCTATTTGCTTAGCCAACCATTATCCTTGTATTCTTCCATACAAATCGGTGAGTGTTTTCGCATTTATTGTATTTTTGGTTTGTATTAGCTGTTGGCTGGCCTGGCCACTAATTGATGTATTTATTGGTAAGGCGAGAATTACGTTAAGTGAAATTTATTTGAGTTCCTCCCACAAGCAATTGAATGTGATATAAACATATGTGCAACTGATGGTATTTTACAAAGGTGTTGTATTTATTCTTTGAGTGACACATTAATCTAAGTTTCGGCAATATATTCAAAACATTTTAATAGACGCGATCTCATTGAAAATCATATTTAACTCGTATTAATATTTAACAAATACAATTTGAGTTTACCTTTTCTGAAAAGATAAAATTTATCAATTTAATTTTGTTTTTTGATTTTTTTAACAAAAATGATTTATCCAGTTGAAAATATGGATATTTAATAAGTTACACGTACAATTTAATCTCAAATTATTTTTAATGAGTTTTAAAAATTCAAATTTGTAAATTTTAATATAATTTTACTTGTAGGAAAATCTAAAGAAAAATATAAAACGTAGAAAAGTAGATTCTTTATTTAATCGAATATTCTAAGAATTAAGAATAATTACTCAATTTATATCAAATAATTATCTTGCCAGATTTCGCTTTAAATTGCTCCAATATTAATTGAGGGAGAGTTACTTAAGTTACTTTTCTTTACCAAACAAAGTGCTAAGCTCGTTAATAATTAAATAGTGAAACACAAAACATTATGTGTCTATGAAAGACTATGTCAAAAAGATTGACATTCAGACATTCATCTATGTGGAAAATTCACTTTTCATCGCTGTTAAAACTGGTTAACAAATATGGCTAATTAATCAAATGTCTGTGCACCTTTTCACTTTTGGGTGAATTGAAATTCATGTGTAGCAATAAAACATAGGCACAAATTATTTATGAGGTTACTCAAAGGCCCCAAACGCAAAATCACTGCATATTTGTTACCCAAGTTCAGGTTCCTGTTGCTTAGAAAACTGCTGGAAATTACTTATGATGTATAAGAGAAAATTTTACATTATTTGTTATGGCTTTCTACAATTGCACAAAAAGCTGTTATGTTTCTATTTAGCTGGCCCTTAGAGACTTACTTCAATTGCATAGTTTTTTTACCCCATCTTTTTAAGGGATTGTTTGCAAAAACCCACAATCAAATTGCATTTAATATTTATAACATTCCCTCAAGCAGTTTGTGAAGGACAGCTAAATTTAGACTGTCCAATTGATGAAAGTCAATATTCACGGTAAGGTTTGAAATATTGCCAAACAGTTGCTGAATTTAAGAAAAACATTAAATACAATTTAAAGTTTAGACAGCTTGTAGGAGTTTTAATAAATGATGAATATTGAGGTGAAAATGTGTTTAAAAAGCTTAGAATTGTTTTATATTATGTTAGTTTTTAAACCTAAATTCAAAAGTGTTTTTAATGATTTTTAAATGAATCTTTCAAATTAGAATAAGCCAGAATCAACGACAGCTAACAACGTTATGTAACCCAATTATTTTAGTTGTTAAAATCCAAATTCATTGTTATCCATATAACCGACAACAAGTTTCAAATTCCAAGTGCTCAGTCAACAAACTTTGCAAACACACTTTGATTTAATAGACTGCTAAATTTGTTTTCCCCTTTTTCGCGTTTGATGCCGCATTTGTTGTCAATGTTATCGATGCAATTGGGGCCCCAAAAATCCGTAAATATACCGAGCCGCAAAAGAAATTCGATAGCACATCAGATCTCAAAGTATCAAATGAAATTTCGCCCCAAAAAGCAGGCAACAGTCGGCAGTGAAATAAATTAACTTGCAACGGTAAAATTACTAAAAAACCATTTCTTGTTGCCGCTGTTGCCTAAGAAGAAGATGAAAACATGTCACAAGTGCTTCTGACACAAGGAGCGGCTCCGTCTCCTTGTTCCCTCTGGCCATCAAATATCGTATCGGATGACGGACGCAAATAAATCATAATGTTCCCCCAAAGCCCAAAAGCATATTTATACACTTGTAGCGATGCAAAACTGTAAAATATCGTTTAAAAATGAGAAACACAAAAAAGACAAAGAGAAACCAGCTGAATTTGAGAACAGCCGTTGCCAGGAGCTACGCATAATCCTTGTTTAATCCTTGTGTGAGGCAGAGAAAATGCAGCACGTGAAAATTGCATTTTATGCACATCGCTGAACGATTACCCATCTCGTCTCCACTCTCTGGTAGCTCGGGCCGATATTAAGTTTCCAATTAACATTGCAGCGTTATTTATCGGCCACAATAAAAATGTCCTGATTATGTTGACTCCCCTCCCCTCTCTCGCCGCCTCCCCCAACCCCCAGGCTAGTTGCTTTATTATTCCATTTGGTCTCTCAGTTGACTACCGTACACTGTTTGCCAACGCCCCGAGCACAACCAGCGCCATCCCCTAACCACCCTCTCACCATCCCCCCGCACACATTCTTTCTCTTATTAGTTTAATTTATTGCAGGCTCTGCGGAACCCAAAGCAGCCGGCAAACTTAGTAATACTGACAGACTGCGCCGCAATCAACTGTTAAACTAGTTGCTTTCATTTTTTTCGCTTTCTATCTATACATCAAACATTTTATGAGTGGCTGTTGTTGCTGCTGGCCCAAATGGTGCTATCCCCCCATTTACGATATGCCATTATAATTATCTGCGCCTCAGGTATTAACCGTCTGATGTATGAATATCCCTCCTCCGCCCCCCCGCCAAAGCACTCGTGTCACACACATTTGTTGTTGCGCTTTTATGGTAGGCTTAAGGGGTATCCAGGTATCTGTGTACATTCCGTAATAAATATGTAGAATAGCACCAGCTATAGTTGTAATCAGTTAAAATATGAGTTGTCAAGTGCTAATTTTTCATTGAAATATTGGTATGTAAATATTTTAGCATAAACTTTATACTTTTAGTGCCACGTTACATTTCTATGCCCTGAACCCATTAATAATACTGAAAAGGGAATGATGAATTTGTGCTAAGGGATGCAAGCGTAAAGATATAGTTTTCCGGTATCTGATATAGGGTATATAGTACCTGTGCAAGCAACTTACTCTAAATTCTGATCATTTAAATGATTTGATTGCGCTTAAGATTATGCTACATAAAATATTTTTACCATCGAATCAAAGATCGTATTTAAAAGTCAACTCAGATGAAAAATTCATAAATGGGAGAGCAATAATTAGATGCAAATGTCTGAGAGCTTAACAATATATGCCACATAGAATATATACTTTTTCAGGCATATATATTTTATGAGATGCAAGGAATTCTTGAATATCTGCTGGCTTCCAATTTAAGTTGACATTTCTAAAATTTTAGTTCTGCAACGATTCTATTAGCATTTCTACCATTTCAAATTTGAGTAGGTGTAACGCAGACATATCCTGGCCAGTCCAAGTGTAACCAAGTAGCTCTTTGCATATCCTAGTCGCATTGTAAAAAATGCAAAGCCATAAAAACACAGCCAGAGATAATACTGCGCAGCTGCCACAAGATGTTACTGCAGGCGTTCGGCAACATTTTATGGGGTGCAACAGGAGCAGGATGACTACTCGCATGTGTGGCACATTAAAGCTGCTTCCAGAAACTCATTAGCATTTACTGCTTGCTTCATTGCGCTTTGGTTTCGAATTTGTTGATGCAGTCATTGCTGAGGCGTGTCCTTATTCTATTGGACACCCACTCGATGTGCTTATCCTTGTTCCTGTTGCAAGCTGAGAGCTATGACTAATAACCAACGATTTATGGACTGATGATAAGTTATTCATTTTTTGTTCGTCGGTTTTTTTGATGTCTCACAAAAACCCAAATTGCTTGCCACACGCATGTGATGTCATTATGGAGTGCCGTAATTAGGCGATGAAGGCGCGATTAAAACAGTGTCTGCAAATTGGTAGCCACACATGAATAAAAAGTGTGTTTACCTTTGCCGGGTTCTTGCATTGATTCGATGCTTATGTAACCGAGTCGAGTTCCGATTACAATTGCACTTTCTGCTTTTGATTTATATCTCGTTTCGTTTCGTTGTGTCTCCCATGGTGTGTGTAATTAGTGACGTCATCCTGTTATCCTGTCTGAGCATGTCCTTTGAAGTGCAAACTAAGTTAATTGCCTCCGTTATGTATTGAGATAAATGTCCTATTTGTTGCATAATTCATTTGACGGCTCAGTTTGGTTGCTGTTTCAACTTTACATTTGATTTACACCACTTTAACAAGGTTAATTAGTAAATCTGCTATTAAGCAGAAGGCGTTTCTGAGCACATTTTGAAGAACATTGCGAGCTTTAAATGTTTTGCAAATATTCCATTTTTAATGTTTAATTTTTAATCAGCACTAAAGTGCTATTTTGATTTGCTATCTAATTTTCAAGGCTACGCATCAACTTAATATTTTAGAAGAATTAATAACATTTAATATATGCTATCAACTATCCACATCGATCCATGTGCAGTTGGCAATTAATTACTTACCCAATTAGATCTATTGATTGACCGGCCAACTTGGCCTCTTAAATAGTTGTGGCCACAACGCAAGTGGCAACAGTTTTTGAAATGTTAGCAACGCGTAGAGTTCAACGTTGGCTCCACGACATCTACGCTTACTTTTCGATATTTATCGGTGTCACAAGCTATCGCTACGATTATGGCCTGAAACGATATACAAATACGAAGTGGACACAGTCGATTGCCACCTTGGCCAATTTGTGTGTTATTCTGATCGTCACGATGGATCTCTACGTGTGTGCGACCACCCTTGGGAAAGATGATACAGATAGTGCTATAACGGTGGAGGTGATCATAAATAATTTGTTTTGCCTACTGCGTGTCCTGCAGCGTATTCCCAGAGAGCGAGCCACCTATCACATTTTCGCAGAGATGCGACGACTGCGACACATCTATCGGTATCGTTGGCCACGTCAGGATTTGGGTAAACTACCTTTGGATCGCATTTACTTGGCCAGGAATTTTTTTATGTGGGTGTCAGCTGTCATCCTAATGATCTTCATGATGTTCGCTTGTACTGAAATGGACTCAATGCTACAGCATCCCCTGCTGGAGCGAATTTTTGTAGTGCTCTATGTGCTGGCATTGGAGGGCCAAAATATGACAATGCATTTGCTTTTTCTGATCAGTTGGCGCAGTTGCCGATTGCTTGAGCGCCTTAACGGACGCATTGAGCACCTGATCAAAGGGAATTCAACTGGCAACGCACTGGAACTGCATCATCTGAGCAGTCAGCACTGGCAGCTGGCGGAGCTCATGCGTCGCCTCCTAGCAGACTACGGTTTCATTCTGATGACCTATCGATTTGCCATAATCATCTCGGCTGCTAGCTTGGGTTATTTTATCACCAAAATGCATTCGCTCGATAATCAGATTATGGGCATTGGACTTTTTGCCTTCATCGTCGTAGATGGCTATGTGCTCGATCTGATGGCGCAGTGGGTAATGCAAACTCATCGCAAGACTTCGTGGCTGCTCCGGCAACAACATGATCTTCGCAATCCAAATGCACAGTTTTCTCGTGGGGTACTTACCATCATTTTGTATCGTTTTTATTCACTTCATTCCGATTTCTTTCAGTGTGATCGCTTGGCACTGCAAATCGCCTGTTTTCCACTGAAGCTTGAGCTTTATGGCATCAATGCTTGTGGAAAAGTGGCTTGGCTACGCAGCTCTGTCCTCAGTTTCGGTTGGATGATTGTCCTCCTTCAATATGGCATTGAAGCGGAACGTAAAAAATTAAGATACGATTCTCAACATGCTACAACAACTTGAGTACATCAACTTGGCAAATGAATTCGAATTTCTCGGGATACAGAACATTAAAGGACGTACATTTGCAGACTTAATAAGTTGCAAATTTGATATTAAAATAAATAAATAAATACGATTAAAATGGTAGACTTTACTCGCTTTAGTAACCCAAAAATGTATTTATATAAAACGCGTCTAGCCATTTTAACTTGCTGCTGAAATAACGTCAAATAACATTTTATTTGTTCTATTTTTAGGTTAAATTTAGTGGCTCTCGCCAAACTGGTCTTAACTTTTTCATAAAAACAGCTGTGGGAAAGTTTGCTCAGAACTAAAATTGCGCAATGCGTAATCGAACACAAAGCCAAAACCGTATTTAAAAGAAAAGAACTGAAAACATTTCAAGGTCTTTTTGTGTGTCGATTCGTATCTTGAATCACGCCACAGCAAAATCAATTAAACTTTGAAAACAGTTTTAGCACAATGTCCATTTTGCCATCTGTTGTTGCTGTTGCACGCTTGCATGTTGCATGTTGCAGGTTGCAGGTCACAGTTTGCACTTTGGTGACTCTATTGTGTTCATCCTTATGTTCAAGTTCATATCCGGTTTTGATTGCGGAAATGCTCTTTTGCCTGGCAACACTCCAACCCTGCACCGCCTTCTCCCCCTCCCTGCTTCAGTGGCTTACACAGGCATGCGAGTCACGTTTGTGGCAACAAGTGTTCAGTTTCCGTTTACACTTGAGCTCCATTGCAATGAGCTGTTATCCTTGTGGCCGTTCTAAATCAGCTTTAGCAACAAGAACGTTTGTCCTTTAACAAAGACTCATTCGAGATTATTTTACCAACTGAATTGGATAATGTTGCAGCTAAAACTTAGACGCACAACTCAGTTTCCTATTGGGAAAATTGGAATGTTAGGCTAAGTTACTTAATCGAAATCAATCAATCAAATAATATTTCAATAATATGAATATATTCTTTAGCTTAGTTTTTTCTTTATATTAATAGATATTAATAAAAATCTGTAGCTCAATATTGGGGTTAAAAAACAAACAAAATCAGAGCACAAACTTTCCTTTAATCTTGAAATATCCAAATGGTTTGCAATGGTCAATAATTAGTTGTTAAAAAGATTTATCCAAAATGACTAAAAAGTGACTAGTTTGATTCTTTTTTCTTTTTTCTTCTTATTTTAGTTGAAGCCCAACCACAAAACAACATGATAAAGTCTCTGCAAATTCTGCTGTGCTACGGTCTGCTGTTGACCATGTTCTTTGCCCTGAGCGAGGCACGACCCTCGGCAGGCGAGGCAGCTGTTGTGAGTATAAGCTAAAATAGACAACCAAAGTTCGACTTAACCAATCATATAACCATAGGATACGGATGGACTGGAGACTCCGGATGCTGAGGATGTGCGTGGCGCCTTTTCGGGCTACGAGTTGCCCGCTCAGGCCATTTATCCCAACATTCCCATGGACCGCTTGCAGATGCTATTCGCACAGTACAGGCCCACGTAAGTTTGGCATATACTCCGCTGATATATCCGATTGTTGGCTATATGGGGAATTTTGTGATTCGCTTTCAGTTACAGCGGCTATCTACGCACACCCTCCTATGCCAACATGAACGAGTTGTACCGGCTTCCGGAGAGCAAGCGTCAAGTGAGATACCGGCAGTGCTACTTCAATCCCATCTCCTGCTTCAGGAAGTAAATCTGTTCAGCTTCGATCTGAAACCATAGCACAACCAACACAAACAAACAACAGACAAAAAAAAAACAAAGAAAAAACAACAAAAAATTACAGCCCTATTGATAAATTAACATTTCAAACACAAACAAATATTTGAAATTAGCATAATTCCAAAATGCCAATATTTAGTGCGGTTAACTAAAGTTAAGACTCCACTTTATATAAATGTCTATTAACATTGTTATATGATACACGAAAAATGCTTCATTGTAGTTTACAAAAAAAAAAAACATATTGAAAAAAATATATATATTAAATAATAAACTTGCACATAAATTCAATTTATGTTTTTTCGCACATGGTTTTTGTTTTTATTTAAAAGAAAACTTATGCTTGCATATGGTGTGGTAAAATAATATACAAAATATACAAATACATTGAAGAAAGAAAAAAAAAATGCAATTTCCTTTTGTAAATTTAATGTTTCAGCTATTGCATAATACAAATTAAATGAAACCGAAAGGACACATGAATAGAGTCAAACACTTATAAAAATATCTATGTAAAATATGAAACTATTAATAAAGTTATACTATATTTAAAATAACTTCCACTTCAATTTGTTTTCACAGTTCATTTTTGTGGGGTCTAAGTAACTATCTTAGTCTGGCAATAGGATTTCGAAGAGCTCTACGAGTTTAAATTCAACAGTTCATCCCAGCTTGCGTTTCATAGTGCTATAATTTATAGTCTCTATTTCTGAGTATGTTTTATATCGATATCTCAGATAGCCGGTTGCCTCCGCTGCAGCAACTGTGTTCCGCATTGACTTGACATCGATCCATTTGGAGCACCAAACGATTGGGTGTTGAGATCTTGTAGTTCCCATTGCGTCTATAGCGCTCCTCGATGCGCAGCGAGGTGGCCATCATAAAGATGGAAAACACCAATGCAATTAGATATCGAACAACCAGCATTTTACTATATTTGCGATTGCTTTGCGTAGGCCTCAAGGATTCGACTGTGTCCTGCTCTTTTGCGGATCGTGACTTTTATAGCCTGAACTGCCCAGATATCAGGTAGCTGAACAGTTTTCTCAATGCTTCCCGAGTGTTCCTGCTAAGCGTCTTACTGATCATTTGCTGTAAGACAAATATTTTTTACGAAATGGGTAAATGGTAATTTGAAATTTTATAGACAAGCAAAAGGAACTGTTTTTATACACAGATATTTATAAATATCAGAAAATTAGCTATTGAAATCAAGTTTATTTCATTTGATCGAAAATCGATTTCGGAGAGCAAAAAAAAAAAATAAAATTCAGTCAGGATTGATTTATTATTCGTTAAAAAAAAAATAAAAAATATAATAAGATAAAAAATACAAATTTTGCTAATCAACTCATTTTAATATAATTTTAATTAATTTCATTTTAAAACTCATTTTTAAATTTTACGTTCCATGAAAAAATATTAATAATTTGTGTACAGCCTAAAACCCATTTCCAATATTTTTGACCTGAAACGTTTTCTATTTTACTATTTGGGATTTTTGGAAAAGTATTGTTTGTGTGTGTGTGTTTGTGTGTGTGTCGCGCAGCTTACGCGAATTAAATACGCTAATCCATTGGCAATTTTCACTTCCTGCACGAATAATGCAAATCCAGCCACTCAGCAATATCCACTCAATGCCAGCTGTAAGCGGCACCGGCATGATTTGCCCGTCGACAATGTATTTGTATGTCTATGTGTATGTGTAATAATTGTGGGCATCATGAGTAGATGGCTGAACTGCTAACTGATGATGGCAACGAGTCATTGGCTGCCTCATCAGGCAACAGTTGCAAAGATGTTTCCAAGAAGCCGCCTATTCGCTTTCGCTGGCGACCCTCGCTGATATTTTATGATGCAGCGCACCGCGAGTCATTTAACCATTAGACATTTTAATTGTTAATTTTTTGCAAGAAAATTTAAATAATGTATACGCTGCAGGCAGAGGTTGGCAGGCGCTTCTCTCCATCGAGCGCTACCTGCATTTATTATCTGGCAATTCCTGGCCCGACTGTGGCCGTTGCACCAGTCTCAAGTGCCATCAACGTAAAAACAAGTGGCAACAATTTTCTATAAATTGCATTTGTGCAAAATTAAGTTCAATCTTGGCAGAGCGGCAAGCGGCAACTCCAACTCCACGTCCAAGTCCAAGTCCAAGTCCAGGTCCAGTTCAGTTGAGTTCAGTTCAGTTGTGAGCTGCAGAGCTGCAGAGCTGTCCAGTGTCCGGTAGCCGCATCCGTTGCACTTCATCGCTGCTGGAGTAGCCAAACTCCATTAACTTTGCAATTGGCCACCATAACTTTTAGATGGCTAGTTTGCCTGGCCACCTCTGGGGTGGGGCTGGCAGCGGGGTGTTTCCACAGGGAAAGGAAGCCACGGAAGGGGGCAGCCACATCCCAGCAGCAGCATCAGCATCAGCAGCAGCAGCAGGCACATCGCTTGTTAGTTTTTGCGCCAGATCGTTTATAATAATTCGTATGCGAGTCATGTCATGGCCCCTAAAGTGTATCTGCGACTGCGCCGTCGACTTTTTCAAACACGACGTCGCATATCTGTATCTACGAGTTTGCTGCCTGCCTGGCTCCCTGCCTGCCTGCCTGCCTGGCTGGATGGCTGCCGGACTGCTTGGCGTTGCACAGTGCAACAAAACCAAACTTTTTCGGGCGTAAAATAATGATTGGCCGAGGTGTGTTTGGTCAACTTGGGATGGTCTTTGAAAGTGAGTTCCACAACAATAATCAAAGTCATATAATTTATAAACTTTGTAGCATTTAAGTATCAAATTTCTTGTAGCCAAGGTTTCGAAGAAACTTCAACTATTTTAAGTTAAGCGTCTAAATCTGAAACACAACCTGTTTTCGAGTCCCTTTCAACCACTCAATTTTTTAGCATAGTTTTCTGATTTTTTTCGTTTATTATATTCAAGACAGAATCAGGATCGGTTATCTTAGCTTTATATCAGAGATAAATATATATAGTATATAGTTGTCCGATGCTGTTAGTTATTTGTGCAAAGGTTAAATTATAAATTGGGAATTCAATGTATTTTCGTCTTTCAGATTTCTTCTTCAACATTTTAATCTGTTAACATCGCTTAACGGTTACGGTTCAAAAAACATATTCACAACAGACTTTTTTGCCAGCAACAATCTGTTTTCTGTCCACAGTGTTTTGGCCTGGCCAACACTGTCCGCTCTCTCGCTCTTTCAGTCTATCGCTCTTTCGCTCTGATCTGGTCAACTATGCAACCGCTGTCGAGGTTGGAGTCGCAGCCACCGCCCCGTTGCATGTGGCTTGCCTCTTGACTCGGCTGCTGATCTTGCGCCCATTTTGGTGCGCATTGCTTTGGGTCGCCACCGGTTCGATTCCAGCTCCTCCAGCGCCATTCCTCGCCGCCCGCCCCACCTCCCCACCAGCTCCATGCCTAACCACTTTATGTGCGCTGTGGCTGCACTGCGGCATTCGCGTTCTATTGGTAAAAGGAAGTTAGAAAATGCTCTGAATTCATGTGGGCACTGGCGCTGGCATTTTTCAGCTTCAGCTGATTGCGGATCGCCGGCGAGGAAAGTTGCCTCTGAACGGTTCAGCATTGGTCTCTGCCTGTACAAGTTGCTTAGTTTCACAAAACTAAGCAAAACTGAGCCATAAGCTGACACTCATATCATGTTTTACAATTAACCTATCCTTTTAATATGATAGCAATCTACTTACAGATGTCGATATATATTATTAATACTTTGAGCTTTTAATATATTCCATATATTTCTCAGTTAAATTTTTTGCTTAAAGATATGATTGATCGAAATATTAGAAAGGAATTTCTGGGAGCAAATAAAGTGAATAGTGTAATTTACACCCGGAATTACTCAGGAATTAAATAGAAAGAGTTTAAAGTATTTAAAATCTTGAGAGTCAGTCTTAACTTGATGTCGAAAATGTGTAGAAAACAACTCTTATTGTTAAAGTCTTATTTCTAATATTATTTATAGCATTTACATATTTACTTAAAACCTTTAAATTAAAATTGAACCCCAATATTAAAAAGGGTTTAATTTCAAATTAATAATATAATATAATATTCTTTTTAATCTTTAAAAATACCATTTATGTTTATGTGGAAATTTGTGGATTAAGAAAAACTTTCTCGAGGAATGGAGTTCGTGGGCTGGTATGGAAATTGCTGACCTTGATTTTCACAACCGTTTTTCTTGGCCTTGCAAAAAGAATTTATAAGTTTTTTTGTCGAGTTTATATTACATATAATAATATCAATAACTTAAATAAATAAATAATTTAATCATTCTCAATGTGACATTTTCAAATTTAAATAGGACAATTAAATTTTGTATGCTTACCGCTGACCAAATCAAATATTGCTGCTAATCGAAAACCGATAATTATTTTTGTTATGTTTTGTTTTTGTGAGTTGGGTGCAGGTTGAAAGATTTAGCTGGCCGAGTCGCGAGTCGCCACAAAAGGGCAAGCAAGCGACAAAATTGCGGCTGCAGCAGCAGCAGCAGCAGCAGCAAGAAATATGAAATTCCAGCAGCTGCGGGACACTTGAGGTGGTCAAGGCGGAACCCAACAGCAACGATTGCCAGCTAACCGGTAGTTGTTGCTGTTTTCGTTGTTGTTGCCGTTGTTGTTGTTGTTGTTGTTGTTGTTGTTGGTGGCTCTCTAGACTTTGGCGGCGTCGTCTTCGCGGTCGTCGTCACCATGTCGTCGCTCTGGACATTGCCAGCAATGTTGCTCTTATTTCAGAACATGAACAACAACAGCAGCAGCAGCAGCAGCAGCAGCAGCAACAACAAGTTGCATCGTTTGTACGGGTCGCAAGAATGCCTTAATTCAGGAATTTAATGAAAAATGCTCTATGAAGTGGACCAGCAAATTAAAAAAAGGAAAAACTTTTGCACAGAAGCAACAGCAACAGTCGCAGCAGCATCAGCAGCATCAGCAGTAGCAGCCACAGCAGCCACAGCAGCAGCCGCAGCAGCAAAAAGGTTAAAATTAAAATCAACGCAGCAACATCATTGGAGAACTCTCGGCTCCCGGGCAAACACTTGATGGCTTTTTGCACAAAACTGACAGTGTGAGATCGGTGGCAGGTGAGCTGAAACTGTTGCACAGTTGAACAGTTCTTGTTGTTGCCTCTGCTGTTGCTGCCTCTGCTGCTGCTGCTGTTGTTGTCGTTGCTGTTGTTGCTGTTGCGAGTTGTAAATTACATTTTCCAAATGCTTTTGCCATGTCGTACCAAAAACCCATGTACATATGTGGAATCAGGCCGAACTCCTCCCGACTCCTGCCTCCTGGCTTCCGTTTTGATTTGGAACACTTGTTGCTATTTGCTGCTTGTTGCTGCTTGTTGCTGGTTGCTGCTTGCTGCTTATTGCTGCCGTTTGCTTATTGCTGCTGGTTGCTGGCTGCTTGTTGCTGCTGCTTGGTGCCTTTGCTTTAGGATTTGTCCTGCCCCATTGAAAATTCCTTGGGGATGTGTAAACACACACGCACACATACACACACTCACACACACACACGCACACACACACAGACACACACACACACATGTTGCTGTGGCTTCTTTTTCAGCTTCTGTTCTTGCTTTTGTTTGTGATTATGTTGTTGTAGTTTGTACAGATTGTTGTTGATTTGAGTGTTGATTGTTGTTGCAACATAATGCGGTAGGTGGGCACAGAAAAGGCCAACTCGCCTTTGATTAAAACCGAATCAATTATATTGTGCGTGTTTCGAGTGTGAATTGTGGATGCGGCTTTTTAGACATTTCTATGTTATTCATTTATTATTCAATGCGTGACTTAAGCACCGCTTTAATTGGCTTCAATACGAATATTCTTAAAGAAGCTTATAAATTACCTTCATTTTGGCCAACTGCTAAGAGCTGGTTTTAAAGTATTTCTTAATTTAAATCTTTGTTCTTGCGTTAAACAAATAAATAAATATGAACAAATGACCAAAAATAGTTTCACTATAAATATAGAAATGAAATATTTTAAGATATTCAAATTAATTCACAAAACCCTTTTGGGACTTGTCTTTGGTGTAAAAATGAAGATTTTTTTTTTATTTTATTTTTTTTTTATGCATTTAAGAATACATAAATATTTTAGGCCTCTTAAAGATTTGTAAATAAACCAAAACCTACTTTAGAGATACAAAAATAATGTTCAATATTCAATTATTACATTTTATTTATTTATTTTGATGTAAATTTAATATTAAAAAAAAATAGAAAACTTAAAGCTGTGTCACAATTTTTAAGGTTTTTAAACTTAGTTTTAATACATGGTCTCCGGTTCGATGATCTCGTAGGTGGACAGCGGCATCACCTCGTTGCTCAGATAGTTGCCGCCACCGGTTGCCACCGGTTGATAGATGTCGTAGAAGCGTTGCAGAAATGAGCTGCGCCACAGCTGAGCTATGGGAGCCGCTTGAGGGGGCGAGGGAGGAGGAGCAGCGTAATAGGCCCGTCTCTGTTTGTAGAAGGCGCCACCGACCACAGGTGCAAACTGTTGCATTGCATCATTGTTCCCATAGTCATCATCGACAGTCGCTTCCTGTGAGGTGACCTCATTCGCTGTGGAGTCGTCAGCGATGAGGGGGCGTGCCAAGCAGCCGCAGAGCAGAACGCTGGCGAGGCACAGCAGCACGGAAATTGACTTCAAGTTTGACATCTTTGCTGCTTGACAGTTGTTGAGGGAATATCTATCCAAATGGCAGACGGCCTGGGTTTTATACTGATGCAGGTAAACAACATTTATTGTTGGGTTTTGCGCGGGCGTTAAGCGATTTCTAATGATGCCATTCGGGATATGGGCTGCTTAACTGACAGCTGCAGCAGCAGCAGCAGCAGGATCAGGATTTACCTGAATACTTCGAGCAATTTCAGAAAATCAACAAAGACAGATTGGCCTACAGTCATCGGAAAGTGTATTACTAAAACAACAAAGTTTTGTTATTTATTGTTTATTGTTTAGATAAGTTCATAATTTACAAAATATTAAGTTGTTATAAATAGTAAAAGTATTTAAGCTTAATCAAAAGCATTCGCAGGATGATCAAAAGAAGCGCCGCTGCTTAGATACTTCTTTCTAAAAAATTAAAAAATTAAAAATATCGTCAAATATCTGTTTGATAAAATTAAAAATATTTTTGAAAAGTATAATTAAAAATAATATTTTTATTTACCCTGTTCACAAATTGACTTAAATGTAATCGGTTCTTCTAAAATCCAATTATCTATTTATTTTCTTAATTGTTAAATGATTTTTTTTGTGTTTTTTTTTTAGTTCAGTTTGTTAAATAAAATTTTTTTTTTTTTCTTTGTTAGGAGAAATTATAGATTATGATTTAAACTTAGACTTAGACAACGCAGAGAAAAATGTTTCTTCTATTTTAAAAAATCTAACTTTTCACAAAAATATGTTTCAATAAATTAAATATATTTCTGAAAAGTATAAGCAAATATATTATTTCTTGGTATAGCTTGAAAAGATTTCTGAAAAATAGAGGAAATATTTCAATATCTGCTTTTTAAAGGGTATTTCTAAAATACAGAAATCGGGTTTCTATTTCTCAAAGTGACTTTCGAAATACTCGGGAATATTTATTGTGTTTTTTTTTTCTGAGTGCAGTTTGTTGTAGCTTGTTAGGCTCTAGATAAAGTCACTTAAATGCAAATCTTGAGTAGCTGAAGTTGCCTGCTGTTGCATTCAGTCAATGCATCAATGCGTTTCATGTTAATCAAACAGCGAAATCCATCAACAGGTGACACAGCAACAAGTTGTTGCAGGTGGAGGCTACAAACCCAATTCCAATTTCAATTCCAAGCCCAATCCCATCCCAATCCCCAGACATGTCAGTGCGATAATGGTGCTGCGTCTAAAAACAACTTCATTCACAAAAATCGGACGAAAAAAAGCGAAAAAGAAAAACCCAGTCGAAGAAGCAACCAAAGGAAGCGAGTCCCATTAAAAATATCTTGTGGATGCCAAAGAGCTAAAGATACAAACAACGACGACGACGACGATGACGATGACGGTGGGTGTGGTGGAAGGGGTAGACAACAATAACAACAACAATAACAACAACAACAACAGCAACAACAACAAGTCAAAACCGAGGCAGCTACTTGACTACTTGGCTACTTCTTCTACTTTGCCACAAAACAGCAGCTGCGGGGGCGGCACAAAGGGGGCTGGACTAGCAGGCAGCAGGCAGCAGGCAGCAGGCAGGCGCAGCGTGGATAACGCTTGCAACATACGCCTAATGCCACAGACATCGACATCCGCCATTTAACTTCTTAACCCCCCAGTGGCTTTTGTGCCCAAATTTATGCACACACGCGTTCTTACATCAAAATCTGTTGAATCTTTAATGTAGCATCTTTTTATATCCACTGAATTTTTTAACGTAACATCTTTTTAATGTTAAATGGCCTCAGCGAGATGTTCTTAATGAAACAGTTTGTAACAGCATTTCCTGATGTGCTTAAACATAATGTGGCTTAAAATCAGATTAGATTTTGGTTCAAATTGTACATGTTAATAATCGAATTAAAATTAGTCTGTGTTGTGTTAAGAAAAATATAAGTTGGAAATCAATAATAATCTCACTCAGATATGAATAGAAATCTATTTAAAATTATAGAATTTAAAGTATTATCTATTTTTTAAAACACTTAAAGCTTATTTTTAATTTGAGGAATGCATTTAAATGTTATGAAACTAAATGGAAAACTAAAAATAAAACCAAAACTTTTTTGGTATTTCATTGGTGAATATTCTTGAGTTATTTAATTATTTTACTTGCAGCATTTTTGGAATGAAAACCACAAAAATAAAATAAATTAAAGTAGTAAAATTAAATTGATTAAAGGATGGGAAGAAATGGCTGGTGTTATGTAGCCCCGTGACCCGTTGTGGGGTTAAATTGAATCGCGTCTAGGCTGCTGCGCAGCCGCGACTGTCTACATTTGTCTGGCTGCCGTTGCCGTTGCAGTTGCAACGTTTGTTGTTTCTCTTGTCTCATTGGATTGCTGCTGTTGCAGCTTTTGGCCAGTGGACGGCAGTCGGCTCGATTATTGGACGTCCAGCTTTCAATTTGCAACATAAAGCATCTTCATCGTGGGCCGCATGAATGGGCACTGCAAGGGGAAAATGTGCTGTGCCGCTGTGGAGGCAGCAGCAGCAGGGGGGGGGGGGGGGCAACATGCTGCTGGGACAGGTGGGGCGTGGGTTGGTTGACTGACTGGCTGACTGACTGACTGCATTTTGGCATTGGCAGCAGGCACTCAGGCGTGCCGTGGCAGTAGTCGCTGACCTTTATTGATTGCTGTTTGACCTCGCCAGCAATCGTCGGTGTTGTTGTTGCTGCCGTTGTTGTTGCCGTTGTTGCTGTTGTTGTTATTGTTGCTGTTGCATCTGCAGCCATTTGTACTTGACCGATCGTAGGCATAGATTAAGCAGCAGCGACAACGACGGCGACAGCGACGTCGACAGCAGTAGCAGCAGCGGCGGCAGCAGCCTTTTGCAGTTGCATTTTTGCTATTTTACTTTGTGCCTTTTTGCGCAACCTTCATTGTTACCTCGTCATCATTGTTCTCGTTGTTGTTGTTGTTGTTGTTGTTGTTGCTCCATTACTTCGCTCATATCAGTTAATTTATATGTGTTGCCATCTCTCTTTCTCTCACTCACTCTTTGGCGCTCTCTTTGCTGCTTCCTTTTGATGTGTTTAGTCTAAGGTCGTCGCTGACAGACAGCTGAGCCAGCGGCAGCAGCAGCGGCAGCCGTCATTGACGCATTTCTTCAACTTGGCTCCATTTATGTTTGCATGCTGAGTGCAATCATTGAAAAGAGGAGCAACAACAAAACAACAACAGCAAATAAACAATGCAAAGAGCAAAGAAATCGCAGCACACTTTCAACGTTGATGATGCTTCATGGCTCCGTGCTTTGTTTGACAGTTTCTATTAGCAGCAACAGCAGCAGACGTCGACGTCGACGTTTTGTTTTTGATTTGTGCAGAGTTCGAATGGAAAAAGTGTGGAAAGATTATGTTTATCAAATTTGTGGGCTGGGAATAAATTATATCAAAACATTTGTAAAGTAGAACAATTCTACTTATGCGACACGTCATATATTATTTGAACGAAAAAATAGATTAATTTCGCTATTTGTAAGCAATATTTTGTGATTCCCAATAAATTCTTATTGACCTTTGCCTGATCTTATTTCGAACTTATGCTTAAGCTAAAATCTCTACTCAGCTTATCGTAATGATATTCAATAAACTCACGTGCTCTTAATTGAAAGCATATCAAATATGAATCTCTTAACAAATAATATTTCGCGTGTTAATAAGTATCATTACAGTTGATTGTTTCACAAAGCAAGCAACCTGCTGCATTCAAATCACAAATTACTCTTAAAATGTCGCTCTTAAGCATGTCTCCATAAAAATTCATTCATGTAAAATACACGCGCTCACACACACACACGAATGCTCCACGAAGTGCATGGAACATGCACGAGCCGAAAACAACACGGCCCCCAAAAAGAGCTGAGAGCCGACGCGATCGAGAGCAGCCAAACGAACCGAACGGTCAGTTATATTTGCAACGCTCTCGAGTGCGGGTCGTTAACGGTTTGGGGAGCGCAGCTTTTATATACAAAGTGGTCTGCGGCGGCGCAAAAGAAAAAAACGAAACGAAACAAAAAAAAAAAACACAAAAAACAAACAAACAATAATAATAAACGTAATTTAAACAATTAATCAAAACGCGGCGATCAATGAAACTTATACAAAAACCCAGCAGCAGTAATATTAACAGCAACAAGTGCCAGTGAATTATTGTACTTAATTTTTATGTACAAATAGTGAGTGTGTGTGTGTGTTCAGTATGTGTGTGGATATGTGTATGTGTGCAGCTTTATCAATTGCTCCACATAAAAAATTTCATTGAAGTGTTTGACAGCCGGCAGCGCAGCAACTAAATAAAACTAACGGCAACGACAAAGGCGACAGCGACGGCGACGACGACGACGGCTGTTTAAAACGGTAATTAATACAAACATACTTTTGATTTGGCAATAAACAAATGATTCAGCGATTGTTAGCAACAGTAAATTGTAAAAACACTTGCAGCCAGCTCTGCTCTCTCTCTCTCTCTTTCTCTCTTTATCGCTCTTTAATAGTGATTGAACGACGTCGATGTCTGCGTTGGCATCGGTGACAAAGCTTTTGCTCAACGCATGTTTGCAATTAGTCTGCGTAATTATTATTGTGGTTGCCAACGCCGACTCTGTAACAACAACAAAGTAGCACGCGCATAGAAAAAAACTGACTCTCTCTCTCCCCCGCAAAGCCAATCGGCTCGCTCTCTCTCTTTTGTGCTCTCTTCGTGTGTGTGTGTGCGAGTGTTTATTTGTTACGTGTTTGCATTTACGCCTTTTACATACCCTTCACATTATTATTTGCCATTTTGTCGCTTTCATTAATTGGCCTGTGTAAAAACGGCGACGACGTCGACGACATCGGCTACCTGACACGGCAGCTTTTGTTACTGCTATCAGAAAGCAGCGCCAATGCTCTCTCTCTCTCTCTCTCTCTCTTTCTTGCTCTTGCTTTGTCTCTAGCTTTTTCACACACACTCATACACACTTCTTGCTGTCGTCGCGTTGTTTTTACAGTTTTTTTAAGTGGCGCTCATATCCGGCGCTTGTGATTGTTTTGGCTGCTGATAAGCGCACTTCTCGCCTCACTCTCTTCATGTTCTTATTCTTTATTGTTGTTGTTGCTAGTAACGTTTTCTGCAATCGTTGTTTTTGTTTGTTTTTCTTTTTTGCATTTGCATTTGCATTTAGTTTTGGCTTCGGTTTTAACTTTAACTTTGTTGGTAAAATGAATACATTTTTATGGACTTTTAATGTGTAACTGTTTTATTGGCAAAACTTTTCAAATTTAAAACTATTTAGATTTGCATTTATTAGATGTGATTATTAGATTCAATTAATTAATTCTTTTCTCTACGCTAAAGTGATGATGCCCATTATCATTCTTTGCCATTGTTGTTAAATAATTCCCTAAGTAATTAAAGCGCTCTATAAACACAACAAATACTTTCTCACTGAAGACCTTCACTGACGTCCATTCATACGTTAGAAAACATTTAGCTTAGACAAAAGCCGAATTAATATATATACATATATTTATATACATATATATATACATATATATATATATATATACATATATATATACATATATATACATATATATATACATATATATATACATATATATATTTAAATATTTATAATTTGCTTGAAAATTATGCACAACTTAACACGTTTCGGCTATAATCCCAATAAAGTCTTACAACACATTTATTTACCTGATAGACTCTTAAATACCCATGAGAGAGTTATTTTTGACAACTTTCAGATATATGGATACTCTTTGAATTAAGCCATGGTATATACAAACCAGCTTGGAAAAATGTATCTTTGCAATTAAGATTTTATTACAATCTGTAATCGATTTGTTTCGCTATATGATTTGCTATAATAATCATCTAATAATCATTATAAATTGTTTAATTTCATAAGCCTTGTTTTGTATATCTGCTACAGGGTATTATGTTTTGAATGAATATCGCCGGCATCAGTAGTCTTTTCTTTGACACATTAAGATTGATTTAGGCAATCAGCGAGTTTTACTTATGTTCGAAATTTGCATAATATTCCAAGATGCATACATTTTGAGTTTTTAATAAAAACAAACATGGATCGATTTTTTTGCACTGCTTGAGTTATGTAAATGAAAATACTTTCAGCGATCTTTTGACCTGGACAAGGGCTAAGTTGTGACATTAAAGTTTTAACCCAAATGTGCTTGTTTTTGGGCTTTTTTGTGATTTTCTGTTCATCGATTTGTGACGTAAATGGGCCTTCCAAATTTCAGATTAGCATAATAATACCTGAACCTGTTGAACTTTGGCTGACGTGAGATCTTGAACGACGACCAAACCCATCTAATGTCAACCGAAAGTGGATTAACAAGTTCAGGTCAACGGGTTTCAGAATATTGAATGGCCTTCACACAACTTGGCTTAAGATCAGCTCTTCTCCCATGTATTAAGTGCAGCGCCACACTGAGCCAAAAACCATATGTAGACTGAATAGATTTTTAAAAGCAACGCCTTCTTCTGAACTTAAAGAAGAAAGTTGTGCAAAAGTATGCAGCATAAGGCATATATATTCTGGATCTGTACCAACAGAAGGGTCAATTCAGCAATGTCTTTGTGATTAAATCGATCGATTATCGCTAAAAATCGTTTTACGATAGCTTCAAAATATACAACTGTAAAGATAAAGTCTTCTAATTGATATATAACAAAGTCTGTCATATTACTGATCAACTGTAAAATGTTCATTCAATTTGGATAAGAAATACGTGCTTTTTAGTCTCTCGTAGACTGATATGGTCTCTTTTAAAAACAAATTCTAATGCGATTTTTCTCAGTGCATCTTTAATGTCACAATTCATTGTCAATGTGTTCGTTGATACGTCCATTGTTCAACCGAAGTCCAAATATTAAATATTTGTTCATTTATGATGACAGGTTTGACAAGTATTTTGTTTTTATCTTGTTTGTTTTTGATATTTCTTGGCTATTTAGCGCACCAAATCGGATTGTTTGTTTATGTTTTTGTTTCGGTTTTTTTTTTTGGTAGGTCAGCATTGTAAAAACCATCAGCATAAAATCCGAAACTGACAATCGACAACTGTAGATGGTGCAAAATTCTTTGGTCTTCAATACTTTTGACCTTTGGGTTAAGCCCCCAGAACTGATCATCCAATAAACTTCCGTTTTGCTTAGCTTAGCGCTGCTTTGTCAATGGAATTTTGTTGCACAGCTCAAAACAATCAGTTTCAACGAATTTTTACACAATGCTCAGCATTAAATCGTCTCCTTATACGGATATCATATGTCATTATATCAAATATACTTTGCATGCATATATATATATATTTATATATATACATATGAATATAAGTGCTTAGCTCACACATCCTCGTTTCTGTCACTTGATAAGTTCACAAACAGAATCGCACCCCAAACAATTCAGTTATGCGCCATAACAAAAAAATTATACAGGGAATGCCAACTCAAGGAATACCCTTCCTAATGTGTTTTCAGAGTGGGATCATTTTTAATCCATTCTTTTGTAAAAAAATTAAAAATACTAATTTTAATATAGTAATGAAAAAGGTAGAATATCCTTGCTAATATGTATGATGCGAATTAGCAAATAAATACAAATTGTGTGGCAAAATAATAATAATTCTTATAAAAATAAAAATTGTTCAATCGAATTCAATCACCTTATTTTCAAAAGCTTAACAAAATGCTAATGCGCACCTGCAGGGAGTAATCAAAATAAATGCTAATAATAATGACAATTTCAACAACAACAACTTCCTGCACCGAGTGCGCCCTGTACAGTGGGCCCTTGTCAGCGCGGAAGAAAAGAGCTGGCAGAGCAGCGTGCCTCGCAATTTTTTGCCGATTTTGCCGCTTCATGTCATTAGCGGGTCTCCAAAGCAAATATTTGACGAAGACAAACGAACGATATACATAAAAAAAAAGGAAAAAAAATAAACCCGTTTCACCCAAAAGGAGGGGGCCTGCATGGATGGGAGAAGGGGTTGGCGCGGGTGTCGAGTTGTCTCGTTGTGTATCTTATGCCTGATGGCAGATTGTGAAGATCGCCGAGATGAATATCGCGATCTTTTTTCTGTTTTACATTTTTTGTTTTGTTTCACTGTTCCGCTGACTGCGACATTTTTGTCACATGAACTGAGCGAGCCAGTGATCCTTTACCACTCTCCCCCTCTGCAAACCCATTTGTCGATGATGCTTTATGTACTCGCACTTTGAGCTCTGTTCTTGTCCACTCTTCTACTCACACACACACACGCACTCATATTCTGTCAGCACTTTTTTTTACGAACCACAACAAGCGGCAAATCACAGTTACACTTTTCTGCACCCCCTCTTCTTCTCCCCCTCCAACTTTCGATCGAGAGATTCACTCGTTATATTATTTATTTATTTATGTTGCTGCGTTGATCTTGCATTTGTCATGCTCTTAGAAATTTGATCCGTTGACAGTTTTTTTTTCGTTCGCTTCGTTTCGTTTCTTTTGCTCTCTTTTTGTCGTTTTTAGTCGAACTGCAGATCAAAGATCGTTCAGTTGTGTGAACCGTTGTTGTTGTTATTGTGTTGTTGCTGTTGCTGTTGTTGTTGTTGTTATTGACTGAGGTCTGCCCGCTTCGGTTGGGGGTTAAACATTGACGCCGACCACAGCACTTCATTTTTGCCAATACACTTTCAAAAAAATGTTTACAGTTTCACAAATTCTTTGGGTCTCTTTTATTTATTTATTTAATGTGTACTACAAACAATCAACGGTTTCTACAAAAAAAAAAATTAAGGTTACTAATTCAAAATGTAATAAAGAAAACTCCAATATTTATTGAAAGGATTGAAAAAACCCGGAAATAGAAACCACAATCATTATAAAACATTAAGTAATAAATAAGTTATGCACACTTATGCATACCAAATATTATAAAAGTTCTTAAACATTCTGAGCTACTTTAAAATTGCTTTAATTCAGTAAATTGCAGCTAAAAATATTGTACGTTTATTTGATTCCACTTTTTTAAAAATCTTGGTTTTTTTTTTTGCTAAATATATTATTATAATTAAATTATGTGGTTTGTCTTGAAGCCAGCAAAAAGATATTTGAATTTAAAGCAGAGGTCACCAAACCATAAATAATAAATATATTTTGCGTAGTGTAATTTTGTTAATTTGTTTTGGTTTCGTTTGAATTGTGCCGCCAACTGAGATCATAAATCCATAAAGCATCCCACTTTGTCGGTGATTTCTCAAACACGAAAACTATTTCGCTATAGTCGCCGCAGTTGTTCAGATGTTCAGTTGTTCAGTTGTTTTGTTGGAATAATGATTGTTCAGTTTCAGTTCCAGTTGCCACTTTACCAGTTGCCAGTTGCCAGTTTAAACTGGCGCCCACACAAAAAACAACAAAAAAAATATATATATATAAAAAAAAATACTTTGTGGAGAGTTCACTTCAACTTGACTCAGACTGACACTCGGCTGAGGTTCAGCTTGGATCAGTTCACTCTGTTTAATGATTGCAAATGTCGTGATATTGTTTCGAGAGTGGGTTGAGCTGCTCAGAGGTGCTGCTGAACTTTAATTAAATGTGTGCTTTTGCAAATTTTCAAAACTGAACTTTGATACAAAAAAGCAAACAGCCACAACAACAGCTGCGATCAGTTTAGCTGATGCAGATCAAGATACATGTTAATCGACTAAATATAATAATTGCAATCAGCTTTAGTTCATCAAATTCAAATTGGAATTTGAGTTGAGCTTGAATATCTGAGCATCTAATATTAATTATTAGGCAATCTTCTAAAAGAAACTTTCCTAAAGACTTAAACTCTAATTAAAGTTTAGCTGAAAGTTCAGATGAAATCAAATTAAATCTGCTGGAAGCTGTTGTTGTATTTATATTTAAATGAGTTTAACTTGAGCAGTTTAAACTGGAATCCAGCTGCACTTTTTAATTAATAAATATTACATGAAGTTTAAATTGTATGCGATCGAGCTGAATAAAGATGGACTTGTAGAAAAAAAAACTTGTATTACTATTGGAAAGTTTATATGCTTTACTTAAGGAAATGACGTGAACTGCCTTAACTGGAAATTACCATAAAGAACTTCAAGAAATGATATCTGGAATAAATACAAATCTATCAAATAACTCAAATTCTCACTCAGAAACTTAACTGATCTGCACTTTGAACATGCAGCTAGAAAGGATAAGCCGAATATCAAATGCCAAAGCGAATATTATAAACGAGTGTATGTGAATGGGAACGTGAGTGGTTGTGAGTGCCAATGTGAATGTGAATGTGAATGTGGTGCAAACTGTCGTTGGGCGCTGTCAAAGATGTTTGTCAAAACCAAAAAAAAAAAAACCAAAAAAAAAAGAAAAAGAAAAAAAGTGCTGTCAGTGCGTCAGTCAGTCAGTTTGTCAGTCAGTCAGTTCGTCAGTCAGTCACCTCCAAGCATCGAAGCGTTGGCGCAGATATCCACACACTCACACACACGCACGCACACACTTGCAATTCTGTATCTGTATCTGTGTGTGTGTTTTTTGCGCGCATCTAAAAATAAAACAACACTGAAAAATGCTAATGCCAGGCGACCGACAGACAGGCGGGCAGATAGGCGGACAGACGGAACGACAACCGATCGACATCGAGGCGACCGATGCCAGACCTCAAACGAACGGCCGTTTGCCCTCACACACACACTCACACACACCCAAGCACACACACAGGCAGACAGGCATACAGCACCCAAAATGACAGCGTCGAGTTCACTTCAATTTAGTTGAACCGAAAACTGAAAACTAAAAAACTGAACACTCTGTGAACCGATCTGAATATACAACTTGTACTCGTTGTACTTCATATACATATGGCATACACTGAGCAAAACAAATTGATTCTTGATACTCGTTAGATACTCCTGCCAGAATAATGAAAGCAAAAGGAATCCAATGTGGAAAGAAATATATGCAAATACATTTGTAATAATTATTATTAAACAGATACTGCTTTTTAAGAGTTTCGTCTATAATTAACTTATTTATTATTCCATTTTGAATGAGGGATTCTCCAATAATAAATATTTATGTGAAACCTTCTTCAATATTGGATATCTTTTATATGCGTTGTAAAGCGTATTTGGCAAATAAGTACTTCTATCCAAATAAACATGTATATTTATTTATTATTTATTATTGCTTACTCTTCAATGGTGTATATTTTTTATATTTAGAATTTTTTAATGTCGGAAAAGCTTTCGTTATCAATTTATAACAAAGATTCTCATATATTGAATAACTTTTTTAGGAATGTTTCTTAAATATTGAATAACTCTTTGATGAACGATTCTTCAACTTTTTGGTGAAAGATTCTTCAACTTTTTGGTGAAAGATTCTTGTGTATTTTATTTAACAATCTTTTTTCTTTTAATATACGCTTTATTTTGATTTATTGTTATTTTTAGAAACAAAAACTTGGAAGATTTTTATTACTAAAATACTTAAGATTCGTAACTAGATAGCTTTTCTTCAGTGTAATCGGCACACTCTGGCCTCGAATCGCAGTCTAGGATATTTCCTGCTGTGTGTGTGTGTGTTTATGAGTGTGTGTGTGTGTTTGTGTGTTTGTAAGAAGAGCTTGTTGCGAAAGTTTTCGTTTTTTTCTGCTGCTTTTTATGTGCTTTTTTTTCCTTGGCCTGCGATCCGAACTAACTACAACTCAACTCTGTCACAGACACGGCCACGCCACCGTAGACTGTTGATCAGGAGGCAAGCAGTGACAGGGCGATGGGGAAAGGGATGGGGGGGAGGGCAGATACCCCAGGCTCGATCACACAAGTCAGGCGTGTGGGCAGCGCGCGCGTGTTGAGACTTTGCACCAGTTATGCTTCAAGCCTGTCTTTGGGACATGAGCAGTAAAAAAAAAAAAACGAAACAGAAACAAGGCACAGACTGTGCGACAAAGATCGAGGCGTCTGCGAGAGGCTTAGAGACTTTGCCAAGGGGTCAGGTCGTGGTGTGGCAACTGTACTCAACTCGAAGCGACGACACCTGCGTGCGTCTCTGCCACAAAAATGCAGGTCAACATTTCAAGTTGCGCTCGCAAATAACGAAATAGAAGTTAAAACTTGATGCATTCCTTGCGGTATCATCTCTTGCTGTAAGCTAAAAAATAAAAAAAAATAAATGATTAAAAGTAAAATAAAATAAAATCGTGTGAAAGTTGGAGAAATTTGCTAAAATTTAGCAATTAGTTGGTTCAACTTGCAAGTAAAAATAAATAAATAATTAAAAATCGAAAATATAAATATTTACTTGGCTAAATTTATCTTCTTAAACGCTGAACGATGAGTGCAATCAATCATTGATAACAGATTTAATGAACGAATTAAGAGTTTTTTAACTGGCAACTCTTTGGTTCGTGGTTGTTAATGGTTGACTGGATGCTTAAGCATAAATATTTTGCATGCTTTACAACACTTTTGTTTGTGTGTGGCTCTGAAATTGTGATAAGTGATTGGCCAAAACATTGACATGAAAATGTTGCGGTTGCTGCGCTGTGCTTGTTGCCACGTTGTGAGGCGTGTTGGCCAACGAGTCAATTGTGAACTGCAGCAAAAATAAATAATAAAGCCGCAACGCGCTTTTTGCCTGCCGCTGACTGCTTGTTGTGTGTGTGTGCGTGTGTGTGTGTGTATTTGTTGTCTTCTTCTACTCACTGATATTCATTTTTCTTATTTTTGCAACACTGAAGTTCGTCCCACACACACTCACACACACACGCACACACACACTCACCTTTTGGGTGCTGTTCGGTCGAGTTGTCAACGTCAAATAAGAAAAAAACAAAAACAAAAACAAATAAGATGCTGCGCCCTTTCGCCCTCTCACCTTGCTCTCAACTCTGCCTGCTGCTGGCTGCCGGCTGCCTCCATCTTCTTCTGCTTGTATTGCTTGTATTTTTGATTCATTGATGTGCTGCGTGTATGTCGCTCACATATACAAATATATATATATATATATATATATATATATATGAATATATATACACATATATTTGTATATGCACCTAAGGCAACATATTTACCCTCTGCTGTCTGCTTTTTTTGCGTCTTGTCATTTGACTTTTTGGCTCTGCCTGGCCAGCAGAGCACACACACTCACTCACTCTCACAAATATATGTACACTCTTTCGAGTGTTTAAATATGTCGATCCAAAGTTGTGCCAACTCATTAAAAATCCGAAATATATCAAAAACAAGTAAAAAAGGCTAATTTAAGCATGCCGAAGTTGAAATCCCCTTGCAAAACGAAAACTAATTTTTAGTGATGATTTTTTTTGTGGCAACTTTGCACTTCTACTGAATTTTGTTTGCATATTTTGACAAGTAAAAAAGTTTTTTTTTATGCAAGCACTCATTAATACTCTGCTGACAGCTATATGATATAGTGATCTGATCCGCTCCAACTTACAAAATATATATTTACTAGTCTGATATTTCATTCTAGTTTCATCAAGTTAGGGTCAGACAAACATGGCTGTAACGAATCGTCTGCTGATTCAGATCAAGAGTATATATAATTTATAGACTCAGAGACGACTCCTTTAAAGCGTTACAACCGTCGTGACAAAATTATAATGCGCTTTTTAAGGGTATAAATATGTATTTGACACGATCTGCCCAAATTCAACGTAAGTCGTCAAAACAGATCAACGAAATAAGAGTATTTATTAACTTTGACGAGCAAAGTAAATCTGTTAATTAAAAATATATTAAAATAAAGTTAAATATTCACAAGGAATCGGTTAAGTCTATAAACAAATAAGCCCTTTTTAATATTCGACTTAAAATGCATTTTGCAAGTGGTTCAAGAAACTAACTAAATAATTTCGAAAGGGTAATTATATTTAAGTTGCTGAAAATTTTTAATTTTTAAAATTGCAACTAATATTTCATCAAAGCAGTTCAAACATCATTTTTCTTTTCTTTTATTATATTATTAAGTATATTTTGAAAATTCCTACACTTAAAGCATTTATTTTCTAGCAACTTTGACAGGACAGAAGAAATCGCTTTTGGTAACATCACCCGAAAAAGCAAACTTTTTTTTCATAAGAATTTGTTTTGTTTTGCGTTGCTTTTTTTCGTGTAATTTTTTGTTTTGCGTTTTGCAGCATGTGGCATGTGTCGCTTTTATTTGCCTTTTAGTCGCATTTGTTGCGCTTTTTGCTTTTTGCTTGCTTGCTTGCAGTTCGCCTGAAAAAGATCACAGACCTTCTGACCTCACTCGTTTGCTATCTCTCTCTCTCTCTCTCTCTCTCTCTCTCTCTATCCCGCCCGCTCTCTCTTTCGCTCTCCCTCTCTCTTTGTTGGCTCTCTGTGTCTCTCTTTCTGCGCCCTGTCAAAATGTTGTCCCGACAAAAGGCGCAACCCCTGGGCACTTTGAGAAGGGGGGCGGTGGGTGGTCTGGTGGTCAAAGCGGGAAGGGGAGGGGAAGGAGGGGGGGGGGGCATGTTGGGGTTATATCCTACAATGTATGCATGCCATTGCGACGCCTCGCAGCCGCTGCCGACGTCGCAGTCGCCGTCACCGCAGCCGTCGCAGTTCTAAAAATATTTCAGGTCGCTCGGTCGTCGTTTTGGTCGTCGGTTCGCTTTTGGTCTCGTTTGGGTTAAGTGTGCGGCGCATCTGTATCTGTATCTGTATCTGTATCACAGTATCTCTATCTGTATCTGTATCTGTAGCTGTATCTCTTGGCTGTATATCATGGCGACTGGCCTATGGGCCAAGATACTTATATATGTGTGTATATATATATATTTATATATATATATATTTATATATATATATATTTATATATATGTATATTTATATGTATTTATTTCTGCTGCGTCTTTTGACGTGCGTTTTATATATTTTATTTTATTTCATTTCATTTTAATTTTTTTAATTTTTTTCATTTGCAAAGGTTGTTTAGGTCGTTGCGATATCAAATGATATCGACTTGTATTGAATTACCTCTATATATATATATATATAAATATATATATATCAAGGTATATATTTTTGTTGGCCAGGACAGGTTTTTTCATTAGAACGCTCTGCAATTAATATGCAGCTGTTTTGTTTTTTTTCCGCGAACAACAACTGGGCAAATAGGAAAAGTGCAACAAACAAAAAAGCAGAAACAACAATTGACAGACGAGGCTAAAGTATCAAATGGACACAATTGAAACAGTCACAGCAAGTTACGCACACACACACACACACACACACACACACACGCACGCATGCTTTGCGAGTTGAGGTTTGCATTTGTGCAGCTCTTCTTTTGTTTGTGTGTTTGGCTACGTTTGAACTCTGAACCAGCTGACCTTCATTGAACCCTTTTCAGCTGCGCACTGCACTGCTAATCCGAACAAAAGAGAGTGTGACTAACAGAGCGCAAGAGCGTGCGCCAAAGTAAGAGAGCGCTCGCGCCAACTGATAAAGCTCAATGCGCACTCTTTGCCTACGCCTGCTCTTTGTTTAACCGCTCTCTTCTGCGCTCGTTCGCTCACTCTTTTTCTTGCTGCTATTTGCATGTGTGTGTGCGTGTCGGTGTGTTGGTGTGCACACGTGTTGAGCGGCGGCTCCAAAGTGGAGCCGCTTCGGCTTTCATTCTCAGTACGTGCCCGTTTGCGTTGCGAGTCGTGCGAATTGCGCTCGCGCTAAATGGCAACAGCAACAACAAACATAAAAAAAACAAAAACTGAGGAAGCACAAATCGCTTGATCGCAACCTTTTTCTCGGTTACTTTTATGCAAAAGCGCGGGCGCTGTACAACAACAATAACAACAGTAACAACGCAACATTTCCAGTGCTGATAAACACAAATCCGGCAACAAATTCCTAACAAAAAAACTAACAAACGTGCAAATTTAGCGTGCGTCAAACGAGCAGCTCAAAAGAGATTAAGGATTAAGCGATTCCATTCCAGTTAACAGTTACAGTTATATATATTTTCTCTCTGTGTGTGTGCATGTGTGTGTGCAACAAAGCTGCACGTGTTGTGCGACATAACAAACAAAGAAGAAGAAGAAGTGAAATACAAATCTGCTGTCAAATGTCAAAATGCACGTGTCCAGTAATTAATAAGCTAAACAAGAAGAACTGTTGGAATTAAATGTTTAGCAAAAGCTCAACCGAAAATGTATCTTTGAGATACACAATATTAATTAGCAGCACAAAAGTGCAAATGCGAAATGCAAATCAGTCGAAAAGTGAATGCCAGCTGAAGTTCTCATAGGAATCGAGCTATTTTTTTAAAGGTCACCGTGACAGCTTAACAAATTATCAAATTCAAAAATATATATCCATTTGACCAAAAAATTATGCATTGAATATATTTTTAATGTATTTGTGTACGAAGCCACAACAACAACAACAACAACAACAAATGAAATTCAACGCGTGTGTTGTTCATTAAAAAAAAAATTAACAAAAACGAAGAAAGAAAAAAAATGTGATTATTTAAAAATACAATTTTTTGGGAGCGGAAACACAATATAAAAAAAAACATAATAAACACAAGTAACAATTAAACAAAAAATTGCAACTGCAGCGGAAAATTAAAGAAAAAAAGCAATCATCAAAAATTAAAAATAATGATGTGAAAAGGTTATTCTGTAACAAGCTTAAAAGATTAAACAACAGGTTTAGTTTTCGGCGCACTTTAAAAAAATAATTATATGAAATAATATCAAAAATTAAACTTGCCAAAAAACAAAAAGCAAAAGTTTTGCTTGAGCTGTTTTTTGGAAATTAGAATGACAAATTGACAGCGGCAATAACAACAATAATAAAAGTCGTTGACGGTAATCAACGTGAAACAATCGACATAAATCAATGAAATAAAAATAAATTGAATTCAAATATAAAACAATCAAAGCAAAAACGAAAAGGTAAACTTGAAGTGCAAAAAACGCTTTCAATATTTCGCACCCGATCGCGGCCTTAAACTTAACTCGACATCGGTTTATAGCCGCTGTCAATGAGAGATTGCACTTGTTTATTCCATTATTCCATTATATTTAATGATAGCTATTCAAGACTCTTTTGATTTGAATATCCAGCAAAATCCTTAACTCAAAACACAAATCGTCGATTGAAACCGTATTTCTTATCGGTTAGTAGAGCTTAAGCCGGTTCAGAATTATTATTATTATTGTTTTTTTGCCATGCTTTTGAAACAAATTCAAAAGGTTTTTATTAGGTTCTAAATTTCAAGCAAATCACCTCAAAAAACAATATATGTGCCTTCTAAAACTACAAAGATACAAATTAATTGATTAACTATCCCAAACATATTTTGTAAAATCTGTTTAAGTCGGGGTTTCCAAATGGTTCAAGAACAGTGCAAAAAAATGTCCGTCTTGATAAATGAAATGCCAAATAAGTTTCAAGAACTGAAAACCGATTGAATGAGTTTTAAAATTCAGAATTAAATGTCTTCATTTTGTTCTTTATATTCTAAAAGAGATTTAAAATTGAGAATTAATCAATAAATTCGTACTTTACTGTTTGAAAAACTTGGCTTATAAAAGTCTTTCACACCTGACTTTGTATCATAAACTCCTGTGTACATTTGTGAATTCATACACCATACACAAATGAGCAGGCTTACAGGGTATTTAAAAAACAGTTGTAGATTTGACAACAGGTGAATTAATTAAAGAAACAGTCAACTGGCTGCTTCTCTTCTTGGCCACTTGTTTAATTAAGGGTAGACAGATGCTTGCGTCGAGTCATCTTTAAAAGCCACACTAAACACATGAAGACATTAACACAAAACAATATTAATTTAAGTGACAACAACAATAGCAACAACAACAATAACAACAATGCAAATTCAAAGACAAATTGGCGACATAAAAATGGCCAACAACCTGTTGTTGCTCGAACATAATTGAAAAATTGGTCAAACAGAAAACATAACAGAAAACAAATCAAATAACAATGGTTTAGTCAAGAGAGCTCAACTACTAGATACCCTGTGAACCCAAGTCTTTAGCTATCCATAATTCAAATCAAAATGTTGAAATTCGCCTAAAAACCGATTTTGATGAAAATTATGCGGTTTGATATTATGTGACTTAAATGGAGTCATTTACATAGTCCGATAAGATTGTGGCTTTTATAGCGATTACAAATCGATACATATCGATATTTGTGCAGCGAGAAAAGTTATCGATAACATGAAATAACATGATTTGCTAATGATACGCGAGATCTTTATTTCTTAGTGCGGGTTGTTCATACGCACAGACAGACAAACTGACAGGTAGACAGACTGGCGGACAGACAAACTGACAGATAGACAGACTGACGGACAGATTGACATATTTAAAAATGGACATCGCAAAATCGACTCTACTTTTGAAGCTGATCCAGAAAAAATGAACACCTTTTGCATGCTTGTGCACAACTTTATTATACTCCCCCATACCCAACATTCAGCGGGTACAGGGTATAACAAAACAGACTGAGAGAGAAAGAGAAAGAAAGCAAAACAGTCACCGCAATGATGACTGCAAAGAAATGCATTCAAATAACTTAATAACTGAAGTCCACTTATTTTCTAGCTCTTTCTAACGATTTTCCCTCTTTTTATTTTGTTTTTCTTTTGTTTATTTCCGGATACGCAACAGGAGCGGGGCAGCGAGGCACCAACAACAACAACACCAACAACAACTACAACAACAACAACAATAAGAAACAAATCGAATCGGTGCGGTGCGGTTTTTACAATATGTTGAGCCCACCATAATGAAGGAAATTGATACCGAGACAACAGTAGTATGGCCAGCCTGGTGTTATTCCGGTAAGTGAGACACGCCTACTCCCGCCCCTACCCCCCACCCCTCTTTAATGCTGCTTCTGTTGTCGCTTGTCTCCGTTGTCTAAGCAGCATTTATCGCATTCATTTAACTGCCTCCATAGACAACAACAACAACAACAATGCATTGAGATAGACCGACACCAGACCAGACCAGAGCAGACCCAGAGACCCCAAACTGAAACACGACACAAGTGTTAACATTTTCGACTGTCGAAATTCAAATACCCTCGAATTAGCTGTAATTTTCTAAAGTTTCTATTCGTATATCATTTTGATAAATATCACATAAATATGAAATATAAAATATTTAATTGCTCGTAAAAATAATGCACATAAAATGTTCCCGTCTTTACCATTATTATTTTTTACACAAATAATTTATTCTTTTTATTATGATAAACCAGAAAATTCTTCCTAAATGGTTTTAAATATAAACAATCCCAAATTGTTCACTTTGCTCAACATTACTTGAAATAATTTACAAAAAATTCCATTTTAAATGAAATCTGTTCGAGATTAACTAAAGCAAAGTCATTTGCACTAATCAAAATTTATATTCTGAATATTTTGCCAACTGTTGCATATCATCGACACCTGCTCAATATACCCATTTTGGCCAGTTGTCGATTGTCGTACAGGGTATAAAACTAGGTGTTGAAAGTTCAACTATCGTCTTACGCCTTTGTTTTTCCTTTTGTTGTTGTATTTATTTCTCATTTCATTTTTTGTTTATTTGTTTGTCGTTTTTATTTTGTTAGTATTCCTTTGTGGCGGTTCCACCTTCCAACTCAAATTGATTGTTGGGTCAGTTTGCGTACTTTTTGTAGCCACTGTACAAGAAAAGAAAACCGACAACGATATTTTCTGAGCTCTGACAGATATTTTATAATTTCTTCTGACATTCGTATTTGATTTGCTTAGTTTTAGTTTTTAACATTTATATCAATATACAAATTCAATTGGAATTCAGCCAAAATGCAGCTGCTTCGAATGCTCATGATCATTATAATCATAATGATGATGTCATTGGTCTCACCTTTGACTTTTGTGTAGCTCTTTCCGATCTCGAACCAGTCACACACAGTCAAGTCGCAGACGAGAATAAGAATACTGCCGCACGATAAGTAAAAGGCAAATTGTGCGGAATTCTGCCAGCTGAACATAAATGTTTGTATTTATTTCTTAAAACGCAAATTAATCAGTTTAAACTTAATAGTATCTGACACACTACAAGCGATCATGGCTGTTATTTCTTCTGATTGTTATATATTTTTATAGCTTTTACTTACAAATCTTGTATTGTATTGAATCTTTGGATTTTTTTTTTATTATGATTTGCAGTTGATATTTGAGTAAACACTGAAATTTAAGACGTAGTTGGTAACTATTAGATACAAGTTATAAAATAGCAGTAATAAAATATGTTTCTTCATACAAAACGACAGATATCCGAAAGCTCTTTCCAGTTTGAACTAATGTGAAGAGCTTTCACACATACAGTTTATGTGTACGTTGTTTCGTTGCAGCTTTCAAAAGCTCACCAATACTTATGCAGCGCTGGCTTTGATTTCTGGCAACGTTCACAACCTTATGACCAGAAAACACTGAAACAAAATTTAAAAAACAACAAAAGGGTAACATAAAAATCGGAGCCACTCCCAAGTGAAGTGCTGGCAAAATTAAGCATTCAGCATGCAAATTTTCATTAAAACAAAGCACCTCTTTATATACGCCGAGAGAGGGACGCCCGACGCCGAAAAAAAGGCCACAAAAATTTGAATGCGTCTTGGGACTCGACTTGACTTTGACCGGCTCCTCAAATAAGGCAACACACACACACACACACACACAAACACACACACACAAACACGCACAGTTGAGGAAGACGATAAAAAAAAACACAGCGTTGCGCGGCTTTAAAATTAAAATAATCAAAAATAAAGTATAAAAAGAATAAACAAGCATGCAACGATGACGATCATGATCATGATCATGATCATGATCGCGATGATGATGATGATGATGATAAAAAAAGAAAAAAAAAAGAAAGGAAAAACACAAGCAGAAGTAAAATTAAAATGCAAAACGAGTCGGCGCTGCGATTCGGGCTGAAACACAGAAGGTGCAGAAAGAAGAAACAGAAGCGACCCGGCTGAGAGTCCCTAACCCCCGCCCCCCGTCCCCTTCACCCCTTGCACTCTCCTCACACCCCCTGTTAAGGCTAATACAACAACAACAACAACAACAGCAAAGGAGAAGAACAAGCACTTATACAATATCAATATGAGCAGCGCTGCATTTATAACCTTTGTCGTTGTTTTTGTTGCTGTTGTTTTTGTCGCTTGTTGCGCTTCACTCTTTGGCACTCTGTACTTTGTTGTTGTTCCGTTTTTTTTATTT